>OY728132.1:1602368498-1612368498 GCA_963277665.1 Viscum album | reverse complement strand
TATTGTACATTTGATCTCACCCTTTATGATGATTCATTTCCCCAATTTTTGAATAAATTTATTATGTACGATATGTCAAATAAGGGTTCTTATTACGAAGAACTTAGAGGAATATGATGTGGTTTACTTACAGACTAATTGTATATGTGTCCAATTTTCCATAGGTACTAGATATAAACATTTCTGGCATGGATAGTTATGTTATGTAATGAATATTTTTATAATAATATGTAATATATGTATATATATATAAATGAAATGTATGGGTTTATATAGTTGGTACCAAGGAAAGGTTTAGTTTACCTTTGAATACTAGGATGAGAAAACATTAGTGAGAATCTTAAGGAACGTTTAAGGATAAGTCGAGGTATAGGAAAATCTCCTGGAATTATGGTGAATGATAGAACAAGTGGTTTCCAAGAAATTAAATCCCTTACTGGATACTACAAGTGGATATGAATCTGGTATAGATATCCCTTGGGTTAATAACTCTGAAAAAGGTGTATTTGTATTTAATCCGATTGTCACCTAGTGCACGATAATGACCCTTACCGCACACTTGGTTTTACACTCCTGGGGTCAATTCTTTGGATAATTAACATTTAATTTATAAAACATTAATATGGATTTGAATAGATATTGACCATTAATGAATTAGGTCAAAATTATTGCTTCGTAGATTGAAAAAAGGTTTTCTAATATAAAAATCCTACAAATGACGGATCAATCCTTTCAAAGCTTCCCTATTGTAATGCTAATTTTTTTACTAATGAAGTAAAGATAGAACCATAAAGTGTAGGTGGTGAGAGACATGATCAAATATTGAAGTAATTAATTTGATATTAGTTAAATAAATTCCCATAAATCATGAACGTATCTAGTAATGTCATTTCATACCCCCAACAATTATATTTTGAATTTGAATCCAAAAACCCTAATGGTAAAATGATTTTATATGAATTATATGATTCTTCTCCAATTGATATTTTTGGGAATTTGATTCCTATAAACCTTATTATTTTTCAGCTTGTTTATTTTGATGTTATCTTATGCATGGATTGGATTTATCTACATGAATACCAAATTGATTTCAATGGAAGGGATGTCACATTTGATATTCAAAACCAACCTATGAAAGTATATCAGTGAAATGATAAATACCAAATTTAGATCTAAATCAAAACAGTTTTATGGGTTTTTATTCATATTAAAAATGGGTGATTATCTTAGAAGGTTGTGGAGAATCTCCACATTGATTATATTCTTATTACGGGGGAGTTTTTTGATGTTTTCAAAAAGAGTTACATAGTCTTCCACCAATACATAATGATGAGTTCTCAATAGAACTCATACATAGATATACACCTATTTCAGTGTCTCCCTATACAATAGGCCCAATTGAGTTTCAATTATTAAAGAAACTACTCTAAGAGAACCTTGAAAAGGGGTTCATTCTGCAGTTTGTGTCTCCTAGAATTTCACCATTTTTTTTGCTAAGAATAAAGATGGATCTATGTGAATCTATATTGATTATTTAGGGATGAACAAGATCACAATCAAGAAAAAGTATCCTCTAACCTATATTTATAACTTGTTTGATCAACTATGCAGAGCTCAATACTTTTCCAAGATTGAACTTCATTCTGGATATCATCAATTAAGGGTCAAGGAGGAGGATATACTCAACACAGCATTCCATACAAGGTATGGAAACTATTATTATATAGTGATTCCATTTGACCTTACTAATTCCTCAACTATATTCATGGATTTAATGAATAGTGTCTTTAGAGATTACCTAGACCAGTTTTTGGAAGTCTTTGTAGATGATATTCTTATATATTTAAAAGGAAAGGAAGAGAATTAAGATCCCTTGAAAATTTTTCTGAATATCCATAGAAAAGAGAAGCTGTATGAAAAATTTTAAAAGTGTGACTTTTGGCAACAAAAGGTTTCATTTTTGGGTCATATAATCTCAAGAGAGGGTATATCGGTAGATCCATCAAAGAAAAAGGCTATTGAGCATTGGCCCAAACTAACCATTGTGATTGAGATATTTAGTTTTCTAGGTTTTTCTGGATATTATTGATGGTTTTTGGAAAATTTATCCAGAATATCTAATCCACCAACCAAGTTAAATATTAAGGGAGACAAATTCCTCTTGAAATATGAATGTGGGGGAAATTTCAATAAACTAAAAAGAAGATTATATAGTGAACATGTGATTATATTAACCTATAGTGTAAAAGGGTTTTGTAATCTATAGTGATGAATCCATGAGGGTATGGGGATTAATTATCATGAAGAATGACATGGTTAAATAATATAACTCATGAAAATTGAAGGTTCATGGGAAAAATTATCCAACTCCTGATTTGGAGTTAACCGATATAATTTTTGTATTAAAGAAATGAATTTTTTATATTTGTAGAGAAAAATATGATATATATACTGATAAAAAATATTTAAGGTATATATTCACATAGAAGGAGTTGAAAATGTTTCAGAGAACAAGGTTAAAGATAATTAAAGACTACAAATACACAATACATTATCACCCTAGAAAAATGAAAAAGGTTCCTTATGCTTTTAGTTGAAAGGATTATAATAGATTATCTATGATAAGGATCAAAAAAATCCAATATTTATGGATTTTAAAATGATATATCTTCTTATCCTGAATGAAGTGGATGAATATTATATTTACTGAATAATTGTTCAACCATCTATCCAATTTAATATTAAATAGGCGTAGAAGGATGATGTAGAGCTGTAAAAAGAATATTTTAAATACTATTGAGATTAATCTGGATTGTGATAGAGTAATAATTATCAATAACCATATATATGTTCCATCTATACGAAATTTGAGTAAATATCTCTTAGAGGAATGTCATAGTTCCATATTATATATTCATCCTAGAAGTAAAATGAATTATAAAGATATAAAAATTATTTTTAGTGGTATATAATAAAGAGATATATTTTAGTGTTTTTATCTTGGTGTTTTTCATGTCATAAGGTTATGTATGAGATAAAAAATCATGAGAATGTTTCAACCATTATTCAAACCATGAAGGTAATGGGAAAACATCACCATGAATTTGGCCATTGGACTCCCCAAAATTTCTAAAGTTCATAATTATATATGGTTTTAGTCGATCAACATAATAATTAAACACACATTAACTCTGTTAGAGAATATTTCTCTCTAGATCATATTTTTAGAATAATCATTAAATAAGCAGTAAGGTAACATGGAGTACCATGTTATATTGTATCTGATGGGGATTCAAGGGTTACCTAGATGTTTTAGTGAATTATTCAAAAGGACTTGGATATGGAGTTATGTTTCACCACAATTTATTATTCTCATAGATATGGTCAGTATAAGATAATAATTCAAACCATGGAGGATATACTAAGATCTTATTCTAGGCATTTCAATGGTGTTTCAGATCAACACCTTCCTCTAGTCAGGTTTTCTTACAATAATAGATTTCACTCAATAATTTATATTTCCCATTATGAAGACCACTATGTAAATAAGTGTATAAATCCCATATACTGGGATGACTTTGGAGAAAAAAAGCTATTGGGGCCTAAACTAGCTAAATAAATGCTCGATAAGGGTAAATCCATTCACTAACAGATAATGGAATTTTTTTACTAGAATAGTAATGTTGATAATAACTGATTTGATCTAGAATTTGAAGTTGGTGGTAAGGTGATTTTAATAATTTCAACATGGAATAAGGTAATTAGATTCATAAAGAAGTAACAAATAATCCCAAGGTATATTATTCCCTTTTAAATTTTTGATTGTATTGGGATGGTAGCTTATGAATTGGCACGACCAACAAACCACTCTCAAGACAATGATGTGTTCCATGTGTCTCTCCCAAGGATGTAAATATCTAATAGTTAAAATGTACTGAACTCAAAGGTCATACCACTACAACAAGATCATTCTTAATAGAAAAAACTAATAAAGATTTTGGATCATAGAGAGAATGTGAAATGAAACAAGACAACAAACCTATTCAAAGTTTTTTGGTGGAATCACCAATTTGATGAAGCAGAATGGGAACCTAAGGATATGATGAGGAAGAAGTATCATCATTTATTTGTATCATAGTGAAGAATTTTGAGGGATAAATTCAATTTAATGGGGGTATAATGTAACAACCCATTAATTTTATGAATTGTTTTCAGATAAATTTAATTTCTTCCATAGATTGTGTTACACTCAATACTAAGTTTTAAAAAATGATGATAGACTATTAATATTATTATTTAAACATTAAAATTATAACCTAGACATTAAATTTTGTGTTTTGAATAATAATAACCACATTTTTAAAATTATGTTTCGAAGTTTTATCGAATGAAAATAAATTTACAAATAAGTACATAATTCATAGTAATGTATTTATATGCTTCAAAAATACTTTTTTACTTAAAAAATGATCTCTATTTATTTTGAAAAAATAATAAAATTAATTTTCAAAACTTTTTTATAAATAAATTTTAAAAAATTAATATCAGTTTCCGAATTAATAAGTCATAATTAGCTTAGGGTAAAAATTTTATTATTTTATGAAAAGATTTATTTTTAAATAAATAGTGAAAAAATATTGATTTTTATTAGAAATTTCTTTCTCATTTAATTTTTTTAATGATCCATATAGTCTAATTTTTTTAAAGGTAAAATCTGTTTAATTATGTTATCATTAACCCTATTTATTATAGTTTTCAGGAATATCAGAAGTGTGTGATGGGTTATTCCCAATTTTTCTTTTTGTCGTGATCAATGATCAATCCAAGATTTATAAGATGATGAACACCATAATCAATTGAATTGAATGAAAGAAAATTGAAAAGTGATATAACTCTAGAACCAATAATAATAAATTCATCACACATAATTTATAATTAATTTAATCAATTATAGAATTAACTTGTGTGAATTTGTTCTTTGTTGAAGGATATAAAAATAGATCTATATTATACCATCGTTGCGTTTATGGAATCAGGATAATATCCCCATTTTAGTGATCAACACCTATTCCAAAAATCTCCAAACATCATCATAGAAATATCTAAGTTCTAGCATGACAGATCATATTGCTTGTGTTGTCTACCTTTGATCTCCATGAGAATCAATTCCAAAGTGTTATCCTTAGTTTCTCTAGCATTGAGATTGGGAGGTGGATGAATATTTCTCCCCATTATTTGGAGATTTATTAGAGAGGTATCTCTCTATGGATTTAGAGGATTCTCTCTGAATTTCATTATTCACAAAAAAAAAATGAATTGGATCTCCTATAAAAATAATATAATTGGGTTTAAATACCGCTAGGGTTTAGGAATAAATATTTGAACATGTTCCCTTTATTATTTATCCCATATCAAAAATAATAATGAAAATATTAATTCCTTAACACAAGCATAACTTTCAAATTAAATGAAATATTATTTAATCAAATAATATTAAATATATAATATTTTTCATTAGACCTAAAAACTCGGTCCTCCATTCCTACTAAATATTTATTGGGCCTTGAATAAATACTATTTGTTTAAAAAATAATTATCACTATATGATTCACTAATAAGTAAATAAATAGTATATTCACTAAATAAAAAATAAATATATATTAAATATTATTCACACATTATATTCCCTCAAAGAACTTGTGATGGAATATAAGAGATTAATAATAATAATAATTATTAAACTGAATTCATGAATAATATTTATTGAAATTATTAAATAATAAAATATAATATATTATATACTGAGATTCTAGATACACTTAGTGTGTGACCCTCTAGGACTTTTTCTCAACGTTATTCAGAAAAGTAACCTAAATTACAAGGTTAGCATCTAGAAACATGATAAGGAACCCATATATAAAGAAGTTAATGTAGTAATGATATAATACCTCATACAGATGCTTACTGTGTAATAAAATATCTTTATTATAATATCTCTAATCAATCAAGTTGCATGTTGGTTCCAACAAACTATGTGCTCAATATATCTTTATTTGATTTCAAGTAAATCAAACTTTCCCATGGGTCACCATAAACTTGGATTTATTTAGGCTATATCATTTCTATAAAGTGCCTGAGATATCAACATCCATTAAACAATATAAGGGAAAAATAATCTCTCGTTATTCATTAATTCAATATTACTCGCGATGCACCCAATGTATCCTACCTCCCCGGGAATATATGTTCTCACTGTTTTTGTCAATACATCAAAGTATACGACTAGTAATACACATCAATAATAATATTAAAGTATAAGTATAAATACACATGTACTCAAATTAGAACATCCAAAAAAATATATGAATTTAGATTTCTTACTCATGGGTCCCATTCACATCATATCCTATATTTGATATTACTAATGGTGTACCCCATGAGAAGCTTCCTCAAAGTCATTTGAGTATCCACCCCTAATAGATTATATAATTTGTGTCCCTCAAATGATATCATTTGACTCTAAAAAATATATTTTTGACTAATTTCATAGCACTTCTGGGTTCTTATCATAGTGGGGAACTGCTATGACTTTTTAATGCGACAACTTCTCTTAGGTCATTATCATATACCATGTCACGCTGAAGAATAATCATGATGTGATAAAAAGTTTATTAATATTAAAAAAAGAATATATGTTATCATAAATAACATATATGTTGGTTCTAGGGAACCAACTCTAACATTTTTTTTCATTTCAATCAAATTCATGTGGAACTTTTATATGTAAACTTTTTATACTTACGTAAATTTTCTCTTTATAAAACAACTTTTTCATCGCATCTGCAGTGATAATATAAAATTAAAAATTTTCAATTATATGAAGGAAATTTGGAAAAATATATTCCATATTTTTAATAATTATAAATCATATTATATAATAATATTAAACTAATTTTTTATATAAATTAATTGTAAAAATAACAAAAATTAATTGCCATAGTTAAGGTTAAAATGGGGTTATAAGGGGTTAAACTAAAATGATAATGGGTAAAATGACCTCAAACATGTCAAAATCAAAATTTATAGACATATTTCAACATTAAAACATATAAGGTCTGATAATTATACATTTTTGAGTAATTTTTCATGTCTAAAATGAGTGTACACTTTTTTTCATAAATTCCAAGTTTGTCCTCTATCCCGATTATAAAAGGGAAACAACTCTCCTCTCTTCTTCACACATTAAAAACTCATAGTTTCATTAATTACCAAACAAAAAACATTATTTAATTCCCTCACCACATCCTTGTGTCCTGATTTTTATTAGTAACCTCTCTTAATAAGTATTTTGGTGCTAACCTAAGGAGGTTGTCTGAAGAAGTGGTAACTATCTAAACTTAGCATTTTTATTTTATTTCATCTTCCACCTCTTTTTAATACTCGTAAAATATTATGGTATAATAAAATCACTATATACCATATAATGATATTTTATTATTTTAATGTAATAATCTACATCTATATCCTGTTTTATAATATGGGGAACACAATTTCTGAATGTGTGTATGGAGGACTACTACGTCACAAGATGATGTAATTCGTTTTCCATACCCAAATCACAGGGATGAATATGATGATGGATTTAAAATTTTTTATTATAATATTAACATAATTTTATTTCATTAATTACAATATTATATATACCTTCTTACTTTTCATTCTTTGGGAACATGACAACATCATTCATGTATACGGAGGATTACCGCCTCACGAAGCGATGTGATTTATTTTTTACTTATGCTTTACATGGGAGGAAATGTGAATTTTTTTATGAAAATATGTGATATATATGAAATAAATATACTCTAAAAAGGTGATATATTTTTTAACATCCTTTCATTATTTCTGTTAAGAAAATGTAAACAATGTTCCTGTATATTTATAATATATCGTCTCTATGAACGATGTAATTCATTTTCCATCTCTAATTTTTATGGACTACTATAAATACACATGTAGTGAATATATATGATATTTTTATCATGGATAAAATTCTTGATATTATGGAACCATGATCAATGTAAATTAACCAAAAATAAAAAAAGAAAACATACATGAAAAACAAGGCAGTTATTACCCAAAACATGATTTTTACAAGGAATTGTTAATAACTTAGTTATAAAAGGTCATAAGAAACTAATATAAGGTTTAATATATATTTATGGTTTTGGAATATATTTATAAAATATACACACATATATATATATATATATTACATAGGAGTTTTTATGTTGTACAAGGAAAGTGAGGACTTGATATAAAAGATTTTCTTCTCACATTTCTTTCTCTGGTACACATGCTGTATACCCCACTTATTTATTTTTCTGTGGTGTATATACATCCCATAAATATATTTTATTATTATTATAATGAAAATTAGGTGATATAAATATCCTATTGTTAGTAATTATTTTATGGGGATTAGAATTCAAAATATTCTAAAGTTGTAAAAGTTTTATGTTACAATATCACTATTTATCAAGATTGCGTGTGATTAAGTTTTTGGGGATGAAAAATTATGATCCATATATTAGTAAAATAATTATATTTATTCTACCCTGGTTATTTATTTTGAATCCATGTTTTACTTTTATTTTCCTTCCTATATGTACACAAGAGACCAAAATAATTTTTTTAAGGACAACTAACTGTACTTTTATCTCAGGTCAAAATCCATTTTTCTTCCATGTCCATGTTTTCAAAAAATAATTTAATGTAGGTTTCTATATTATAAAATTTATATTTAAAGTAATTTTGGACCATTATTTAATTTTTCAAAAATGTTTTAGAATGAAAATTCTTTTTATTTTTTGAATAGGGATATTTTGACTTTTTTATGAAATTGTGAAAGGAATATTTGTTTTAATGTGTATGGAATGAATGGTTTTTTCCAAATTCATTAAATCTTAATTAATTAAAAATTAATTTTAAAAAATTAACTTTATTTAAAATAAATGTTTTGATTAATATTTGGGAAGTTTTTATATTTAAAATAAGGTGATTTTTAAGTGGTAAAGATTATTTTTCTTAAGAATGTTCCAAGTTGTCTTTAAAAATAATTTTAAATTGATAATGACAACCTTTTATTTTATTTAAGATTTAATGGGGATATGATCCAATGATACCATACTTACACTTTATCTTGATGGTTTATTATTATGATGATGATATACTTATGAAACTCATTCCTTATCCCAAGTTTATGCTATGATGAGTTGATGCGAAGATTATGAAACCCATTTCATTTATATGGGTTATGGTATGTTGATATGATTATGAGACCCATTTACTATCTATGGGTTATGATATGATGAACATTTTATGATTTTATGGCACAAAATTGCAATTATTATGTGATTTTTAGTACCTTTATCTCCATATAATTAATTGTGTAAAGATTTATATCTCATGAGATAAACAAGACTAGAATGGGGAGTGAACACAATTCATTATGATACTTTTTCCACTATGATAGTCATGGGAGTGAACCATGACTACAATGATTTTCTGGGGAGTGAAATCAATCCACTATTATTGTATTGATTGTTTCCCTTTACTACTATGATGGTTTGGGGAGTGAATTGAATCCACTATAATAGTCATGGAAATAATCATTGACTGCAAAGGACGTGATTTTCTATACTTATGTGTATACAAAAATTCCATGCCTTATGCCAATTTTATGCTTATAAGGATTATGTTATTTGATTTTTTTATGATTCAGGTCTAATTAAATAGCATTATTTATTTCATGTATCAAGTTTATGATCTATGATATTCATGGTATTATTTTCAAATGTTATTATCATGTTCTTATACCCTTATAATCATGTCATGTTGATATCTCCATTATTTTCCCGTACTGAGCATTTGAAATCACCCTTTCTTATGTTTCCTTTCCCCATGTTATTAATAAAGGTATTATGTTTGAAATTTCTAAGAGAGTGATATTTATGAATAAAATATAGGGATATGATGTAGTTTATTTATGAACCTGTTGTTTCTGTATCCATGTTTCCAAAGGAATTAGGGCTAAATATTCTTTATCATGTAGTTATGTTATGTAATGATTATTCATCTCATAATATGTAATATATATTTATGAAATGCATGGTTCATTATAATTAATCCCAAAATTAAAACTGGTATTTGATACCATTTTTTGTTGAAACAACCCACTTTACCCTGGACTTGGGTACCCAAGCCAGCCTATAACATAGCTCAAAGTGTGTTCTGAATACCTATGAGCTACTATCTAAGAATAAAATTTACCAATCGGAAATTATTTATCTTGATAAGTAAATAAAATAGTAAGGTACATCCAACTGAAATTATAGTATAAAAATTCCATACACTAGAGGGGCACCCCTACAAATAATCACTTTAAAAATAAAATGAAAACCAAATAAGGCACAAAATAATTAAACTATAATTAGAAAAATAAATCAACACCAATAAAACATATCTAATACATATCAACACCATATAAATATAACTAATAAAAAATGATAAAATTAAAAATAAATTAAAGATAAAAAGGTCAATACATTATATTATTCATACACCAAGAGTGAAATAAAAAGAAGCCACATCTACATATATCAATGAATAAGTGAAACATTTTAACTTACCACTACCACTAAAACTGAACCATGTTATCATCTATCGCATATAAGAAGAACCTATGCTAAACATGTTATATGATATGTTTGAGAAATATATTCCCAGTAGGTAACCTCCCCACACCTCTTAAATAACCTTTAAAAATTAAACCACTTTATTGTAGTTTGAAATACAATCAAAAGTATGGTTTATGATGTTTTTTAAAACAAGTATCAAGTTACCTTCATTTAAAATTATATCAAACACATGAGATATCAAAATTTCTAATATAAGACAACCATTTATTATATTTAGTGAATAAATAAACTTTTTATGATGAAGAAAAATTTATTCAAACTAGTTTTTATAATTATCCATGAAAATAGATAATAGAATAATCATTTTCTAATAATTATAAGTGAATTAAAATAAAAACATGGATGTGATATCACTGAAAAATAAGAAAACAAATTATGAAATCACACAAATCATAGGAAACTATGACCTCTAAATATGATATAGAAGAAGGAAACATCAAGTTCATATAAATACCAACATTGGATAGAAAAAACTCTATAAAACACTCAGTTTTACAATACTTGGCCCGACTGAGGGGAAAACTCCCTAAGAATAGAGAATTCCTAAATTTGGGTCACTATGTACATCAATATGATAAACTAGTTTAATATGTGTCCCTTTATTTCCTACCTAGACACCAAAAACTTCCCATTATATAAAAATAGAAATGATCAATCAATATGGATATTACATAATGTTGAGTGGGTCATTAATACTTTAATTAAATATGTTTTGATAATTAAAAAATATTTTTTAATCCCATAAAACATGTGTTTAGAATTTTTTACAACTCTTAAAAGAGAATAATGTTTGATATTTTTTTATTTTTAACTATATTATTGTCATAATGTCTTCACATTCTTTAATCGTCTTATGAGATAATTTGTTTAGAAAAATACATATAAGTGTGAGTCGAATTATGATTGATAAAATAAAATAATTTATACTTATTGTTTATCATTCAATTTTTAAAATATTTATATTCTATATGAATTAATTTTTTTGAAATTTCTATAATTTTCGAAAAATATCCAAATAGCCTACTAAAATAATATATTCTCTTCTTAAAAAGGCATACCCTTTAAAAATAAAGTATTCCCATGGAAAATAAGGTATAACCTAAAAAATAATGTATAACATTCCTAAATAAGTTATACCATTCTTAAATAAGGTATACCCATCTCTAATTATTTATACCATTTTGAACATAAATTTTTTTTATTTAAATTTTACTTATTCATTATATTTTCCTAAAATATATATTTCAAATTCATAAATTACAAAGAATATCAATCATTATTTTATAATTAATTTTTATTGAATTATAAAAAAATAAATCATGATTATATGGAGTATTAATTATTTTATTTTTTGTATTATAATTCTAATAAGATCTGAAAAAAACATACTATTTTTGTTTGACAAAGTATTAAATATAATTTATAAGATAATCCACTTGAATATTATTTTTATCATTTATTAAATAAAAACACATGAAACATCTAGAAAATAATTAAGAATTCAGTGTGTGGAGTTGATAAAAATATAATTTAGTTCGTTATTTTTACCTCCACAATTAAGGGTTTGCAAAAAAGGAATTGAAATGACTAGAATATTTTTTTTTGATCAGAATATTTTGAGGATATATTTCTTGAATAATCTCAATAAATAGAGTTTATCAGAACCAATTTAATAAATCTATGTTTCAAGAGATACATATGTTTTACAATAAGTAAAATAGAGGTTAACTACTACACATTAAACCTTCTTGTACAATTTTTGATCACTTATAGTGTATTTATTTTTAATGGAAATTATTATGCACTACACTGCTGCTCAAATCATGATCTAGGATTCCTAAGCATTCATAAATTAATTTTGAATTTTTATGTGGTGATTTATTTTCCTATCATTTCTATGTGTGTTCTTTTATTATGCTTTTATATTCAATATTATGACTATAGTGTTTAATTATACAACCCATGAAAATGTTTTTCTTAGGTTGTTCCTCTAGGTAAAGAAAGTTATATATTATTGGGTTGTGCATCCACATAAAAAAAGTAAGGAACTATTTGGGTTGTACCACTATGTAAAAAACATAGGTTAGTTGGATTGTGACTCCTGATGTGCAAAAGGTAGAGTTAAAGGGTTGTGACTCCCCTACAAAAGATAGGTAACTTTATAGTGGGCCCCATACACTCATTTTAAGATTGTGAAGAGCATATAAAAGATCAATTTTATCCAAACTACTATAAAATACATGTCTCATATTTTTATTTTTTTCTTAATTTTCTAAATAGGAGTATATTTTTAAAATTTGATAAAAAATTAAATTAACCCCCCCCCACAAAAACACATTTCCCTATTTAGGATTCCTTCCTACTGATAAAACAATTGTTATCATATCATGGACATTATGGGGACTATTATCATTGTCTTATATATTTATTTTATTCAAAACAATATCTTATAATTAACCATCTAGGAAAATATCCATTATATATTGTTCAAATAGGTTCTAAGGATTGATGGATTCCTAAGAGACCATATTATTTTTATTGTTCTGACTACCATTCTTTTCATGAAAGGATGGACACTTGTGTTAATTATCATATAATTGATCAATATAAACTTATAGTAAAACCATATAAGTTACCTAAAATTTAACTTAACAATTTTACTGTTAATGATTCTCTTATTGATGACCTAAACTATAATATAATTATTATTTTATATAGTTCAATAGAATGAAATGTATTTAGTCTAATATATTCTTTCTACAATTGATATTATATTTGGAGAATACTATTATTTATTAATTATGGAACTAGTAAATAAAAAATTACCAATATTTGGATACTTAGAGTTTAATATCAATATTTTTATATGGGTGATGAATAAACTATTAATCAAATGTTTCATCAATATACTAGTATTTAAAATGTTTAGATTAGCTAAAAAGAAGCTTTGGAATAATATGGTTATTTTTTATAGAGTTATTTGATCCCTACCAAATTAGTTTCATTCTAAAATAAAGAATATTTATGAATCTAAGAACTTAAAAGAACCTAGACTTGAAATACACATTTGTTATTTGTTTCAAAATGAATTAGAACTAAAGAATACTACTAATATAGATGTTCAAAAAATAAAGGATATTCATCTAAAATAAAGAATAAATGCTTATAATTATTCATATGATCCTAAGTTATAGATAACTAATAAGGATAAATTTTCTCATGTATTTAAAGGAACTTATAAAATAAATAAAGTATTATTGAGAAGAAATAAAATGGATAATAATATTGGGGATTAGAAGGGTTTTCAAAAAAGCGAATGTTATATCAACTGATACTTCTAAAGTAATCTATTTGAATATAAAATGAAGGGGGATATCAAAATATAATTATTGAAATTCAAATAAACGAACAAAATATTAGATAAAAGGATAAAAGGTCCATTATGGTTGGATAGAGAAGTATATAAGACATCAATTCTACTGATGAATCAAGAACTAAGAAATAATTAGAATAATTTTGTATTATGGATTTTATAATTTGGGTTTGTAATTTTTATTTTTAATCAAAATAATTTGATTTTGAAAAACTCATAATTTATGAACTATATGATAAATTTAAAAGGTTAAAAATAGGTTTTTTTAATTTATGATATGTAAAAGGAACCTAAATATTAGAATAAAAATGATTTTGAGGAAAACAGTATTACTCTTAAAGAAAATTAAACTCTAAGGGATATTCCTTCTAGAACTGATGATAAAAGGTATGCATATTTTTATATTTTTCAAAAGTAAAAGTACAAACTCAAATATTATCTTATAAAAATAATGAATCATATTAATTAATATTTAAAATTTTTCATGATGAAGGGAATAAGATAAAATTTTAATAATAAATTTAATTTTTGTTTTCATATATTTTCCTTAAAGGTAAAGTTATAATAATATGGAATGTATGAATATATTTAATAATTTTTTTCTTGGATATGATAATAAATTAAACAAAATTTAGAATACCTTATTTATAAAAACCTCAAAAGTTAGTGTATCTATAACTACTTATTTTAGATGTATGTTGAAAGGAAATTATGAATGTGAGTGTTCCTTGAGATTTAAATTATCAACTGTATATATCAAATCACACATTGATAAATATTAATCTTCATCATTACATATAAATTCATGTTTTAAATATTTTTAGGTTTCTAAAAAATGTATTTCTAACCTGATTGAATTCAAATTGTTCTAGGTACCAAAAGTATCTTAAATATTTTTTTAGGAAATATATCTTGGATTTTTAAAGAAAGAGACTTTGTACATGGATAATAGATGTTTTCAACACATGATAGGAGATCTATCGAAATGTTTATAATTTAATAAATATTGATGGTTAATGTGACTTCTTTTGGTAACTCAAAATGGAAGTTAAGAAGATTTATAGAAGTGGGTATCAATAAATATATTATTATTTAAATATTATTATATAATGAAGGTTTGAAAAATAATTTAATTAGTATTTCATAGTTATATGATGATGTGTTGTTTGTTAAATTCCAAAATAACATATCTATTTTTTTTAAATATGAATATATATTGTGTTATGAAACCTGAAAATACAATATTTATTCAATTAATTTTAATGAAATAATCAACCAAAAGGTCATGTTTTTAATACTATATAGTTTGAAACTATTATCTGGAATATATTTCTTTGGAATGATTATTTTATTCTTATATAAAACTCATCCAAACATAGAGAAGTTCTTTATCTTTTAGATGTAAAATTGGACAATATTTATGTTTATGTTTCTTGTGTGAAAGGTAAAAAAACCTATAGTGACTTTCACATCCATCAAGGGTATTCAATTTTTAATACCTTCATAACATATTCATATTGATTTATTTAGACTATTAAAAATAGCACTTATTGATGGTAATATTGTTTTTTTGTAATTATTGATTACATTAGTAGATTTATATTTGGTTTATTTACATTCCCATAAATTTGAAACCTTATAAAATTTATCACATATTGTAAGTTATTTTAAAATGAAAAAGGATATTTAATTTAATAAATTTTAAGTGATATTGGTGAGGATTTTTTAAAATTTTAATTTGAAAATTTCTATGAATATAATGAATATTTTCATAACTTTTCATCACTCAAATAACCACAATAAAATGGGGTAATTGAATTGTAAAGTTGGACTTTATAATAAATGAAAAGAACAATGTTAAATGAATTTGATATATATATATATATATACTTTAAGAGTGATTATGTGAATACAATTTTTTATGTTTCTAATATAATTGTTTTAAAATCCATTCTAAAGAAAACCAATTATTAATTTTAAAATGGTAGGAAACTTAATGTTGGATATTTTATGGTATTGATATTTAAAGTTTTTATTATTGACACTGTATATTATTTAGATAATTTTGATGAAAAATATGATGAAGGTATATTATTAGGATATTCATATTTTAGAAAATCTTATAAAGTTTATAAGAAAATAAATATGGTATTTGAAGATTCTATACATTTAAATTCAATGAGAACATTTTAAGATAAATGAATGATGATGTAGACTAGTTTGAAGAAGATTTTAGAGAATGTAACTCTGGAGAATAATAAAATATTTATTTGAATACATCATTCCAAAATGATATTAACCTATATAAAAAATCTTGGAAATCACATAGAAATCATTCTATAGATAGAATAATTAGAAATATTGATTCTAGATTACAAAATGAATTTTTAGAAACATACTTGAGGTTTAAACTTGATGAATTAAAAAAAGTTATTTGTATAACATGAATTTTTATAAACAAGCATGATGAATTTATAAATATTTTTTATCCTTAGTTAAAATAGATATTATCCATGTAATATCATTTAAATTAATTTTCTAAAAATATTTTCTGGCCTTAGTTAAAATACCTGAATAAAAATAAGTTATTGGTATAAAATGATTTCTTAGTAACAAACTTGATGAATTTATAAAAATTATTAGAAAATAATGATGGATAAGTAGCCCAATGTTGTTTTCAATAAGGAATCGACTATGATTAAGATTATACAATAGTTTATAGGTTAAAAGTAATAATTTTTTTAGCATAAGCTACTCTTCATGGATTTAACTTTTATCAAATAAATTTGAAATGATTATTTTTAATTATTAGTATTTAAAATTAAGTATATATAGAATACACCATTATTTTGAGAATGAAAAGAAGTATAATCATGTTTTAAAACTTTTTAAAGCTATTTATGGGCTTAACCAATTTCCTACAACATGGTATTAAATATTTCTTAATTTATTTTGAAAAATGGATTTGAAAAGGTCAATTTAAACCCCAAGTTATTTATTAATAATAACTATAAACATTTATTTACTATTCAAATATATTTTTCTTATATTATGCATGCATGTTAAAGTGAATTTATTAGTAAAGAATTTTAAAAAATAAGGAACTCATAATTTGAAATGAGTTTTATGGGAGAATTTAAATTCATTATTTGATATTAAAATTTTTATAGTGATGATGGAATTTTTGTTAATTAGTTTAAGTGTGCTAAATATTAATAAATTTTTTTAATTGACTCAAGTAAAAGTAAATATATATTTATGAGTATTTAATTTAAACTTGATTATGATGTTGCTGGAAAATAAATATATAATAAAAGTTATAGAGGTATGATTAGTAGTCTATTACGTTTAATAACATATTGGATTCATTTGAGGTTTTGAGTATGTATATGTGATAGATTTAAATTAGATCCTAAGTAAAGTAACGTGAAATATAGTTGTAGGATTATTAAATATTTTAAAGGTTATTTAAACCTTGGTTTGTTTTATCTGGACAACAAATTTTTTGAATTAAAAAGATTTTATGTTTCTAAATTTAGATTTTTTAAAATAGATCGAAAAAGTACCAGTGGAATGTGTAACTTTCTAGAAAAAATATTAATTTCATTTATAAGTTGTTGTAGGATGTTTGTTTAAATCATTATCGATTAAGAAAAAAATAAACTATTTTTCTATAGATTTTGATAATTTAACTATTTTATGTCAACATTAATTTAATATTTATATTTATAAGATTACATTACAATATCTTAGAACTAAGAATATGGATGTAAGTTATTATTTTATTAGATATTATGTTATAAATGGTAATTTTTTAGGAATCTAATCCAAATAACGACTAATTAAATGATTTTTTACTAAACCTTTGGATTTATCTATTTTTGAGAAAATTTGGTTTGAAAATGGTATGATTTGACTATATAGTAGTGTGATTTTTTTTATTAATATTAATTGTTTTCAAAAATCCTTTAATGAATATGATTATGGCCACCATGTATCATCATATCTTATTCATAGTCCTTGAAGGATAAAATCATTTAACCTTCAGAATTCCCATCACGTTAACTCTATTAGTTTGTAATTCATCACTACTATGATGTGATATATTCTTTAGTTAGTAATCATGCTTAACCATACTATATTTTTGGAGTTACTAACGTGAAATTAAACCCATTTTTCATTTATGGTCGGTGAAAAAGTAAATCTATATTTTTATATGGTCTACTAGAATATAATTTAATTGTTTATCACCTTTTATTTACCTTCATATTATTAAGTGTTTCATTTAATATTTTAACATTATTTAATGTCTCCTTTTATATTTTAGAGTATTTTTTAATAAGAGTTTTCATTACATTATACAGGTAAGTTTTGAAATTTGACTACAAAAGTTTTCAAATATAAATATATAGTTTTGAAGATGCTACTATTTAAAGATGGGAGTAAATATTATATTAAGGGGGTGTATCCTTACAAATATTATCAATCTTATTACTATAAATTTATAATTATTTATTTAGTACCTATTTATTTGCATCTATAAATTTAGGGGGATATTTAATGTCTAAATTCTGCTATTAATGTTCATAAAATATTTTTTAAATATTTTTTCATTCCTAAGAACAGTAGAACATTAGTTCTAAATCTCAGTTTAATATTATTTGATATAGAAACCAATTTATAAAAAAAGGGGGAGGTATTTTTACATAATTTAGTATTTAATATTTTTTTTTCAATTTTAAAAAAGTGATATTTTTTTAAATACGTTCAGTTTTGTAATTAGTAGGGGGATTTTTGAGTGGATCACTGAAAATTCACTTAATTTAATTTTTATAATTATAAAATACTATTATTCTATAAAATATGTGTTTTTAACATTTCATAGATTGTTTAAAGAATGAATGATCTTCAATTATTTATCATTTTATTATTTTCATAAATTATTCAAATTTATTATGCATATTATGAATTGATTGTAGATAAAAATCCATACTAGTGTGAGTTGAGTTATGATTCATACACTAAAATAATTGATCCTTATCATCTATATTTTCATTCCTCTTATTTATTGTTATATTTTCTGTTAAATAAAATTTCTATGAAAAATTATCCAAATATCCTTACAAAATAACCAATCAAAAATAAGACATACCCTTTAGAAATAAGGTATAACATTGAATATAAAGTGTACCCTTTTGATGAAATTTATTCTATTTTTAAATAAGTTATATCGTATGTAAATAAATTATACCATTACAAAATAAGGTGTACCCTTACAAAATAATGTATACCCTTATAAATAAAATTTTATACTTTAAATTTTATTTATTTACTATTATTATGGTTGATATTTTATAGAAATATAGATTTTAAATTCCAAAAGTAGTTGAATGATTAAATGTTGTTTTATCATGAATTATTAAGGAATTGAATAAAATTTAAGAAAGATTACATAGAGTATTATTTATTTTATTTATTGAATTATCATTTAAACAAGATCTTCAATATAAATTTTTGTTTTTGTTTTATAGATTATTAATTAGAATTAAATAGACAATGGATGGGATTATTATTATTCTAATTTATGAAATAAAAACATGTGAAGAATATGGGAAATCATCTAGTATTCACTGTTTATTATTGAATAGCTCTTGAGTAGTTTATTATTTTCACCTCCATGAACGTTGCTTAAAAGAATAGGAACTATAATGACTAATTTTTTTGATGTTTCTATGAATGAATAAAATATTTGGAGGATATATTATATTATGAAAATCTATAAATATATTTTAAAGAATCAATGTAAGGAATCAATGTATCGATAAATACCCAAGTTATATAATGGTAAAAATTGAGGTGTACTACTACGCGCCGAACCTTCTTGTATGTTTTTCTATCACTACTAGTGAGAATTTTTTTGCATGACTTATATTTAAATACACTACTACTTATATAATGAAACATGATGACTCTAAATTCACAACTACATTGTATAATGTTATGGTTTCTATGGTGCTTTATTTTTTTTATCATTTCTTTGTTTGTTATTTAGGCTTTATGATTTTTCATTCAAAAGAAGGACCTTAGGGTCGGGTTATTCTAACCATAAAAAAGGTATGTCTTGGGTTTTTCCTCTGGGTAGAAAAAATTAGGTATTATTAGTTTTTTCTTCTAGGTGGATATAAGTAGGAACTATTCAGTTTGCGCCTCTTGGTATATAAATTTAGGTTAGTTGGGTTAGGATTTTAGGTGTAAAGATGTTATTTATAACGATTTTTAAATCCCCTTCAAAAGTCATGTCACTTTATAGTGGGTATCATATTCTCATGTTGAGAGTGTGAATATTAGTTGTTGGATCAAATTGATCCAAACTATTATAAAAATACATTTATTTATATTTTTATTTTACATTACATAATTATTTTAACTCTGAAAAATATTTAAAATTTAATAAATTGGTTAATTCAACCCCTTTTGACCATTCATTCGTCTTTACTAATGGGAAAAGTCATAGTAAAAAATAATTAAATACACAATAGTAAGAATTTATATGGAATTATCACCTACAAACACCCTAAATGGAAAGAAGATAATCCCTTGGTCATTGATACCATACTAGAGCAAGAAAAGGTAGGAGAGGAAAGAAAATGAAGAGGGGATAATATCCTTATAAAATTACCATAACAAAACACCATAAAAGTGTAATAAAACAATGGGAGAATCCCTATGTGGATTGGAAATTATAGGGGGTGAACTTGAGAGTCGAAAGGGTTGAATTTGAGGAAAAAATAACACCCAAAGGGTTTGAATTTTAAATAGTAAAAAGGAAAAATTACATATAATTAAAGTGTACATTTATAATTTTTTGGTCATAAAACCCTATATTATGGAATAAAAACTCATCCCAGTATAATTGGGGAATCAATGCCTAAAGGAAAGTTATAACATGATTCTTCGCATTGCAGTGTGACCACCCCCTTAAAGAACTCGGTCATCGTACCCAAGAAAATGTTGCAGTGTGGCATCTCATGTTACGACACGATCAGTCTATAGTCCCAAAACATAGTCCTAGGGAGTAGTATTATCACAACATAACACCTTATGTAATTTTCACGACCTTATTCAGTTATAAAATGAATATTACTTAAAAAATAAAAATACCCATAATTCACTACTGGAAATGAAGGTTATACCAACAGTTATAAATCTTTAGTATAGGCTAGAAAACTATTGGTATAGCCTATACCAACTGTTTTCCAAACCGTAGGGCAGTAATTCATGAGGAAATCCCTATACCAACGATTTTATCTAAATAGTTGGTATAGGTCACTTTATGTATTGATTTACCAACAGTTGTAGGCTAACCATTGGTATATGTTTGTATATAATTTTTACCAACGGTTTCAATGAAACCATTGATATATTGAATACTAAACATTTTACCAATGGTTTTAAAACCATTGGGATAGTTTTTTTCAAAGTATACCAACTGTTTAAAACCGTTGGTTTTGTGTATTTGTAGAACTATTTCATAACAGATCCTCCAATAGCCCCTCTAGTATACACCTGCATAAAAAAACAACACAAAAAATACAGACAAACAGACTTAAAAAATCATAAAAAACACCTTCAATATCACAAGAAAAACACATAAAAACATAAAACTCTTCCAACCATGTCATGTACTAAAATTCCCGATTTCAATATTCATATGACAACAATCTTCCATTATATTTGAATAATTGTTTCAATAACTCAAACATTATTTACACCCATTTAAATTTTCATATGACAACCACTCTTCTACTAGTAATTCACCTGACCCCTTCACAACCCCCCCAATAGCACATACCCCCCACCTCCCCATCAAATTCTAATAGGCAGAGTAGTCTAAGAAATACTTATTAGAGTTGAATAAGAGTTTGAAATTGGATCAAATCCCAATTTGTTTTATTGATCCTAGATTTGGGTATATAATGATTTGTGATGCATTTTGCATTAAACATGTATTTATTATAATATTTGGTGAAAAGGTATTTTCTGAGGAGTCTCATCACTTATGAACCCATGAGTCAAACTACCCAACTCATTAAAAAGAGTTTGCGACTATCGTTGACGAGTGAAAATTTCAGAGACACCACCTCTTTAATTAGAGACATGTTATATATACAAACTAAATGTCATAGTAATATAATTTATTATAATGTGAACTAAATCATTTTCAGATGTGTTGTATAAAATACATGTAGATGTTCAAATTTGAAATGGAATATATTCTTTGTAAAAGAAATGTAAGTTTTGATGCACTAAGAAGGAAGATAAAGGTGGTAGGGGTGTTGATGCTAGATATTGGGTGAATGGTAATGGATTTGTTGGTAGACTCTATAGTGGTAATAACATAATATACTTTGGTATTAGTTTTTATACGCATAGTGATCATGTCCAAATTGTTTGAATAAGTGGATGTTGAACATGTGTCTGATCTAGAGTGTTTCGTGATACATATGTGGTTAAAAAAATCCCCTTCCAAGATGGGTTATAGTCATACATGGTGTACTACTGGTTAATGTAATGGCGATACTTCTTTATTCCATGATAAAAATAATTGACGAGACCCTATCATACTTAATAGTGAGAATAAAAGTGAAAACACATAATATCCTCAAAAAAATTAGATCCAACTAAATCATGCCCCAAATACCCTCTTTAATCCAACCATCCTACCATAGGAATTTTACCAGTGGCAGCATATTCCCTCGCAACACTTTCTTGATGTTGTGAAATAAACCCCATCATTTTTGAAATTGTTAGGTTTTTGAGGATCATAATAAGATCTTTTGACAATAAAAGAACACCCAAATAAGATATATCCTCAAACAAAAACTACATTTGTCGAAAATGAAAAATGTATGAAATTGGATTTTACTTGGGAGTGGTTTTATTCTTCCTAAATCTAAAGAGAAAGTTTGATGATGCATGCTATGAAACTAAATTTTAAAATGGGGTATGGAAACTGACCCATGATTCCATGGTCGTTACAAAAGGAGTAAAGTATGGAACTCTTTACTTGATTTAAAATTCAGGAGGACATGAAATGATCAGAAGTTCAACTTGTGATGGTCTAGAAGAATGGAACTGTAATTTTATTGACATTAGTGAGAATAATATTAATTTTCTTAAGGTTATGAACACTAAATAGTAAATGTATGGTGTGATCTATTGATCAGAGTATGATTCCACCACATCGTGCCTTGGATTGAGACAGGGTTTACTCGTACACATAAAAAATGACCAATGTATCGTTTTCCTAAAGTATCAACACAATCCAAATATGTTTGGTCAGTTTTCTGTATGTCAGTTGTTGTTTTCACATAAAACGTTGTTCATTTTAAAAAAAAGTGAGACACTTATAGTGATATCGGCCACACTGCGCCCCAGATGGAGGTTGGGATGACTTGTACACTTCACAAATGACACATATATCTTTGTCCTAAAGTATTAATAAAATATGGAAGTGTTTGGTCAGTTTTTTGTATGCAAGTTGCTGTTTTCACTTAAAATCCAATCCATTTAAAATAAAAGAGAGGCAATTTTAGTGATACCGGCCACACCGTGCCCCGAATTGATGCAGGGTTGACTCATACACATCACAGATAAATCATGAATCATTTTCATAAATTATAAACAGAATCTGGATGCATTTTGTCAGTTTTCTGTATTCCATTTGTTGTTTTCACTTAAAATGTTTTCCATTTCAAATAAAGGTGAGACACTTTGAGTGGTGTCGGCCACACTGTGCCTCGGATTGAGACGGGTTTGACTCATACATGTCACATATGACCCATGGATTGTTGTGATAAAGTATTAACACAATCCAAATACATTTGTTTTGTTTTCTGTATGCCAGTAGTTTTTACTTAAAATGATGTCCATTTTAAACAAAAGAGAGATAGTTAGAGTGATACCGGCCACCCCGAGCCTCATATTGAGGTGGGGTTGACTCGTACACATCACATATGACCCATGTATTGTTTTCCTAAAGTTATAATAGAATCCAAATGCGTTTGCTCAGTTTTTCATATGTCAGTTGTTGTTTTCACTTAAAATGATGTCCATTTTAAACAAAATAGGGACACTTTGAGTGGTTTCAGCCACACCAGACCTTGGATTGAGGCGAGGTTTACTCTTACACGTCAAATATGACCCATGGATCGTTTTCTGAAATTTTCAACAGAATCTGAATTCATTTGGTCAGTTTTCCGTATGTCAATTGTTGTTTTCACTTAAAATGATGTTCATTTTAAATAAAATAGAGACACTTTGAGTGGTTCCGGCCACACCGCGCTTTGGATTGAGGCAGGGTTGACTCATTCACGTCACCTATGACCCATGTATCATTTTTCTAAAGTTTCAATAGAATCCGAATGCGTTTGGTCGGTTTTCCATATGTCAATTGTTGTTTTCACTTAAAATGATGTCCATTTTAAATAAAAGAGAGACATTTTGAGTAGTTTCGGCCACACCGCACCTCCGATTAAGGCAGGGTTGAATCTTACATGTCACAAATTACCCATGGATCGTTTTTCTAAAGTATCAACATAATACGAATGTGTTTGGTCAGTTTTCCATATGACATATGTTTTCACTTAAAATCTTGTCCATTTCAAATAAAAGTGAGACAATTTGAGTGGTTCCTACCACACCGGCCATTAGATTGAGGAAGGATTGACTCTTACACATTACATATGACCCATGGATCATTTTTCTAAAGTTTAAACTAAATAAGAATACCTTTGGTCAGTTTTCCGTATGTTAGTTGTTGTATTCACTTAAAATGATGTCCTTTTGAAACAGAAGAGAGACACTTTGAGTGGTTCTAGCCACATCGCGCCTCAGATTGAGGCGAGGTTGACTCGTACACATCCCAAATGACCCATGGATATTTTTCCTAAAGTATCAACACAATACGAATGCGTTTGGTTGGTTTTCTATACGCTAGTTTTTTTACTTAAAAGCGTATCCATTTTAAAGAAAAGAAAGACACCTTGAGTGGTATCAGCCACACCATGTCTTAGATTGTGGAGAGGTTGACTCGTAAATGTCACAAATGACCCATGGATCCTTCTACTAAATTATCAATAGAATCCGAATTCTTTTGGTTAGTTTTCCGTATGCCAATTGTTCTTTTCACTTAAAATGTTGTCCATTTTAAAGAAAAGTGGGACACTTTGAGTGGTGTCATCCACACCGCACCTCAGATTGAGGCGAGGTTGACTCATACATGTCAAAAATGACCCATGGATTGATGTTTTGAAGTATAAACACAATAATAATGTGTTTGGTCGATTTTCCATATGCCAGTTGTTGTTTTCACTTAAAACATTGTCCATTTAAAATAAAAGTGAGACACTTTGAGTGGTACCCGCCCCAACGTGCCACATATTGAGGCAGGGTTGACTCGTACACGTCAAAAATTACCCATGGATAATTGTGTTGAAGTATCAACATAGTCTAAATGTGTTTGGTTAGTTTTACCTATGCCAGTTGTTGTTTTCACTTAAAATGTTTCCCATTTCAAATAAAAGTGCAAAACTTCGAGTGATAACGGACACACCATGCCTCAGATTGAGGGGGGTTGACTTGTACACATCACAAATGACCCAAGGTTCGTTTTCCTAAAGTATCAATAGAATCCAATTGTGTTTGGTTGGTTTTTCATATTCCAATTGTTGTTTTCACTTAAAATGTTGTCCATTTCAAATAAAAGTGAAACACTTTGAGTGGTATTGGCCACACTGTGCCTCGGATTGAGGCGTGGTTGACTCTTACATGTCAAAAATGACTCATGGATCATTGTGATAAAATATCAATACATTCCTAATCTGTTTGGTCGGTTTTCCGTATGTCAGTTATTGTTTTCATTTAAAATTTTTTCCATTTCAAATAAAAGTGAGACACTTTGAGTGGTACCGGCCACACCAGGCCTTGGTTTGAGTTAGGGTCACTTGGGAATTTTGAGTTCCTTCAATTGAGGATTGAAGATATTGGTGACTCTAATCATCTCCTTGCTTCTTCTTTTTGATTAGGGTTTGTACTCTTCTCTCATCTTCTTCTGAAGCTCTAAAACCCTCTTTTCTGTTGGGATTTAGGGTGAATCTTGAAGAGAGCTTAGATTGGGATCCGAGGACTAGGGAGGAGGGTTGGGGGGCTATCTGGGGGCTATTCGAGGTCCATGGGGGATGGTGGGGGGATGTTCGGGGGGCTGTCCAGGGTCTAGGGAGTAGGGTGGGGGGTAGTCTGGGGGGCTGTCTGGGGTCCAGGGAGGAGGGGGGTGTCCGGGGTCCAAGAAGGAGGGTGGATAATATATCTAAAACTCTATCTAGGTATCATAAATCGAATTCTGATAGGACTGTGAACCGCTGTGATGTGTCATCTTAGAGCAGGGCCAAATCACAGCATTACCGTGACGTGACCACGATTTGTTGTCCCGGTCCAGCAACATTCGTGGGGCAACATCTTCCGGCCCGGAGTGAAGGGAGTGGGAGGAGGCAGGGAAAAATTCCTGCTGTCACCTCCCTCCCCATTAACTATGGGTGGGTAATGTATCTAAAACTCTATATAGGTATCATACACCAAATTATGATAGGACTGCGAACCGTAGTGGGGTGTCATCCTGGAGCAGGTCCAAATAATGGCATTACCACGGCGTGATCTCGGCGTGACTAAGGTGTTACCATGGCGTGACCGCGACGTCTTGTACCGGTCCAGTGACATTCGCGGGGCAGCATCTTCCAGCCAAGAGCGAAGGGAGCAGGAGGAGGTGGGGCAAAATTTTGGTTGTCGCCTCCCTCCCCATTAACTATGGGTAGTTAATGTATCTAAAACTCTATCTAGGTATCATACCTATAATTTTGACAGGACTGCAAACCGCCATCGGGTTTCGTCTTGGAGCAGGTCCAAATCACAGCATTACCGCGGAGTGACCACGATGTGTTGTCCTAGTCCAGCGACATCTGCGGGGCAGCATCTTTCATCCAGGAGCGAAAGGAGTGGGAGGAAGCAGGTCAACATTCTGGCTGTCACCTGCCTCCTCATTAACTATGGATGGGTAATGTATCTAAAACTCTATCTATGTATCATACATCAAATTTTTACTGGATTGCGAACCGCCGCGGGGTGTCGTCCTGGAGCAGGGCCAAATCATAGCATTATCGCGGAGTGACCGTGGCTTGAGCATGGCGTGACCGCAACATGTTGGCCCAGTCCAGCAACATCTGTGGGGCATCATCTTTTGGCCAGGATTTCAAATAAATCCTATGTATTTGTCCTTCACATTATAGACACTGATCTTATTTTATAAAAAACAGACTCTTGATTCGAGATTGTGGTATGATAAAGATATATATTTTATATTCATTGTTTTTTGAAGTTGAACTAGGTAGTTGAAACTACTGCTTGAGAGTCAAATTATGAAAGTTTATTACTTATCAATAGTATATGCATTTATTGGAACTCTAAAAATAAAACTTCAGTCACCTTGAGAACAATAGAATTTGAGTATGTTTTAACTTCTCAGGATCCAACACAAATATTATGGGAGAATTCATATATGTGAAAAATTAGATGTGCATCGAGGCCAGGAAAACACCCCAAACAGTGTTAAGATAAAGCTTATGGTGGGGAGCACCCTAATCCTGACTGGTGTTAAACAATGACACCATCAGTGTTTTTAGATATATAGGCTCGGGTAAACACCATAAGGGGTGGCCAAGAGGCTAGGAAAACACCCGAAATAGGTTTCTCTATAAGATAAGGTCACAAAAGACATGATAGAACAAATCAACTATTTAATATGTTATAACAAGGGATCGTCAGAAGGTTTTAGTGAGTGGAACAATGACACAACGTCTAAAGGGAAACGAAACAACGGAAAAGAATCATACACCCTAAACTATCACTGTGAGTTTTTGCAGACAGCACACCTCCGTTTTAGGGGTTTTATTATAAAAACATGACTTTATTTATCAAATGAAACAATTATATTAAAGAAAACTTATTCAAGATACGAAATTTAATATAATTAAGCAGAATTAAGAAAGAAGTTAAATTCAATTTAATGAATTCTTAAATTAACGAGGCTGCGAGAGGGACTCTACCTCAAGGTGGAACCAGGCCGTCCACTTTGACTCTTGGAGCTTTCTTACTAAAAGCTGCTTCTCCTCCACTGGGTATATGCAACTTCACACACATGCAAGGACACCTAACCCCTATGCACACACCTGCGTGGCCATGGGCATATGTAAGGGGATCCTTGCACATATGCTTATATGCATATATCAGTCTCCACTCACCTGCGTATGAATTTATATATATATATATATATATATACATGGGAACACCTAGCCCCATACGTGCATAATCACTTAGATGGGTGACTATACACGTATTGAGGGAACCCACATACATATACTTACATACCTATGCACACATAGGTGAGTAGCCCTTGACTTGGAGACTCGAAACCAATGATCCGGGATCAACACACTACACAAAGGATATTAAGAACCTTAAAACACATGATGGACGCTACATAACCAGTGAGAAACCAACCAATGGCATTAAAGCCTTACCTAGATTGGCAGCGAAGAACCAAATCCACCCGAACCAACATGAAATGATCCAACGCCCTACTAAAAACATAATATGGATTAAAAAACACTAAAGAACCAAATACATGAGGTGAGAGACAAGTAGTAACCATATAATCTTACCTCGGATCAAATCTGGTGGACTGAATCAATCTGAACTCTTTTTGGCACCCTTTTTAGAATATAACTACCCCCTGTCCATAGAAATTAGTCAAATATCTAAGTGACCAATGCGATAAACAAAATAATATAAAAACTAAACTAAAACATACGTGTCTCCTATAACTATACCTATCACCACCCAACATATAAGTACCACAATGCCCCGTGGGTCAAATCATGTTCTTGCAAGTAAAGGGGAAACATATCAATGTTTCAAAATGATTCTATTTAATAGTACATTTCTATTAATTAACAATTACTCTTCCTATTAATGGTATATAATCAATTTGGCCCAAGTTTCAACTAAGTTTTGTTTTGATCGATACATGGGATGAGGTCTTATTATTCTTGGTTTTTATGTTTACACTTGAGATATTTATTTAAAAATGTTCCATGTATTTGGCATTATTTTTTATGGTTTTAGTTCTTAGCCTGTTACCATGGGGCCTGTCCACATGAATAATTCCCGGAATGTAGGGTTCAGTTGACATTTATGCACTTTAATGTGATTTATGTCATTAACGATGAGGATTTAGATCATGTAAAATATTCCTAAGAGGATTGGGCCTTGTAGTGATATGTGTGGAAATTGTATATCTAGCGTTTGATGAGGAAATACTTATGAGGATGTATTGGAATCTTGGTAGGTTATTAGAGTGGGATGGTTCCTCGGAGTATATAAAATGTATTATAAAAGGTTTTACTCCATTTAATGATTCAAGAGTTCAACTAAAGAGATGAATGATGAGATGCTAGTGTGGGTATTGGGTATTGTTGGACAGATTGGCATTATAATGACAAGAGGCTTGGTGTGATTTAGCTTAGGAAGGATCCCGGTTAGTGGGGATGGGTTATAATACCTGATTTTGATGAGGTTCTTGATTAGATTATTGATAATATAATGTAGATGGGTTCGACATGGTGTTCTTTTGTGACTAGGATAATCATAAGGTGAGTAATACTCTTTGTCTAGTTGCATAAAGAGATGTGCATCGATGCATGGGATAATCCTAGAGAGATGAGTCTAGACTATGTGACTGAGAGGATAGAATAGGATAGGTTTTATAGGATTTGGTGAGTGGCCAACCCATGTGGGGATGATACGATGTTTGGAGACACTTGGGGTTATTTATGCTATCACATGGTGACACTTGGGGTTATTTCATGAATCCAACATACTCTAGAAATGTTCCCACACAATGTTTTATAAAAACAATTCCATCTCATGGAAGACCCCAAGGCTCCATGGGGTCCAGGGGGTGGGGGTCCAGGGGGTTGGGTGGTGTTCAAGGGAGGAAATACCCAAATAATACTTTGAAAATTAACTATACCCAATCCAACCAACATCACAATTCCAATCAATCACCCATCCAACAACCAATTCATCCTCAATATCACTACCCTTCCCCTTATTCCTTGAACAAATACATAAAAACAAAATCCAAATCCAATTTTCAACTAAACTAAAGACTATAGAAACTACCTTATCACCCACTAAAGAAATGGAAAACCACCGATGCCACTACCCCAACCATCCCCAATTACTTCACATGGACCATCCTTATATCCATTACCCACATCGACACAATATGACTAAAAAAAGCCTTTACCATCTTTGAGTGGGGATACATCTCACCAACAACTCCATTAGTTCATATGGTTCTTTAACTACACAGAAGGAGTGGCTATGAAGACTTCAAATAAATTTGATCCATACAATAATGACACTTAAGTGTTGAACAAAAATAGAAAACAAATCAAAGTTCACGTATTGGTTATTCTATGCTAGGAACATGACAACATGGTTTAGATAAAATCAAAATATAAAATCAAAATAATAAATGGAAAACATTAAAACTGAGGTAGTACTTACAGATTTGGAGTGTAAAACTATTTTTTTATTTAAGATTAATCTATCGGGTGGAAGCAGTTTCCTGGCCTGGGTAAAGAGAAAGCCCTCTTTTTTAGGCCAAATCAAAATAGAGAAGAAAAAAATATATTAATAACATTAAAAGTAATTTAGGAATTACAGATTTGATGTTGATTGAAGACGATGGAAGGATTTTCCCAGACTGGGTAACCAGAGAGCTTCAGCAGGTCTTCATTTTTAGGGCTGCAGTCGCTTGGACAGAGGAGAATTGGGGCTACTATATTTTTGGGGAACCCTTTCCCAACAATTTTTAAAAACCATTGGAAAATTTCTTCTATACCAATGGTTTTTAAAAACCGTTGGTATAGGTTGTTGTTATGGGAATTTAACCAATGGTTTCATTGAAATCGTTGAAAAAAAGAGTCATTTCCCAAAGGTTTGGGCAAACCGTTGGGAAAGACTCGTAATAATGGGAGTTTACCAACAGTTTGTTGAAACTGTTGGGGTAGTCCACCAATGCCAATGGTTTTTTCAAATAGTTGGCATCAAAGTGTTGGTATATCTATGAATTTCATTAGAGATTCCTAGAAAAATGTGAAAAGTGGGAAAATAAATATAGAAATAATATATATATATATATATATATTAACACTAAAAATTGGTATCATGGGTGTGATAGAATAAATCACAAAACATAGATCTATGTATTTAAATAAATTAATAAGAATAAAAGTGTAGCAAACCCCAGATTCAATGTAAATCCAACAACGTTCCATAGATTAAGAAAATCCTTTCTTGAATGTCACTCAGATCCATATTAGAAACCCTTTATAGATTATATAATAAGGTTAAATTTGAGTTATAAACCATATTATTACTTTCCTTGGATAACCCTTGTGTTCTATTTCATATCCACCATCAAAACAATTAAAAAATGGATTAAAATAATGGTTGTGGGGTTTGGAATAGCATACATAGTTTGGAGCTCATGAGACTAACTACGAATTACATTGTTGATGATTTCTAGTATTTCATAGTCTTTTTAAATGTTTTTTAGAAAATTAATTAGACCATTAAAGTCCCTCATGATTTATTTGAGATTCTTGTTGGAGTTTTAGAATAACTTTAAGAGTTTTTAACCATGAAATACCTAAAAGTGGTATGTTTGTTTTCCATGTAAAAACTCCAAATAAGGAATTATTCTGACTTAACATTAATATAATACCAATACACAAAAATAAAACATTTAAAAATAATAATTAAGTAAATCATAATATTTGTGTCATTTTTAAATTAACATGTCATAAAACATTATTATAGTAAATGGATGTGTCCCCCCCCCAAAAAAATTAACTTTTCTTGCCATTAGGGTACACTTAATAATCATTTCAAATGAAACAACAATAAAACAAGAAATAACATTAAAATTTTTATTAAATAAATTAATATGATTTTGAATTAATAATAATTTAAAATTATACTCTCACCCTTTATAACTAACTAGTTTCTAAGACACATAAACAAATTATACTCATGTTCACTTTTTTAAATTTATATTCTTTAAAAAAAATTAAACTAAAAAATCAACCTTCTTTATTTAAAATAATTTCACCCTATGTATATCAATCATATTATATACATTGATAAAAAAAGATTTTTTTACTCCAACTGATGGGTTACCACTTTCATAAGTCATATGAGCTCATTGATTTTCAAATTTAAAGCATAATATAGGGGACTTTTCATTTTTATATGATTTTTATTAAAAAAATTCATTGATATAAGTTACTAACATTTTCTTTTTATACCCATATTTCAACTAAATCATATTAATGGTTTATAAAATAAATTAATAGAAAATGAAAGTAATACCATGCATGAACTTGGTGAATAAAATTTAAAAAAACCTATAGTAGTACATCCACCAAATGTATAAGTATGAATATAATTTTAACTGTTTCCATGATTTAAACATCCCCATAAAAAATATATTTAAATAAAATATTCTATTTATAAATTTCAAAATTTACTACAATATTTTTAATCTAACACTTCAAAAAGAACATTTTATAAATCCATGCATATAAGAAAATCAAGGCAATTCAACCATGTTCATTACCATGTTACTAACTTGAATGTATAGAATTTATAACATAAACTTAAATGATCTCGAATAAAATCATATCATCATATGTCCAAATTGATGCATTTTCCATGCATGATAAAAATAAGAATCATCTCTACATTTATGAACAAACACTATTTATAGTTCTCAACTTCAATGTAGTCTTTCATATAAAACATATGATATATAATTGAATTAAATTAATACCTATGATAAATAAATCGATGGATTAAGAAAAAAATATTCCCCACATGGTTTCTCATGTCACATACGTTGTCTCGTATGAATGTATGCCCTTGAATTTCTCTCAAATATTCCAATGTTGGTATGGAAATATCAAAGAAAAAGCCTCTTTTGAAACATATTTAGGATGCAATAATCTTCATTTGATCTATCATTATTGTGTATGAGATACCATAGGGTAATGAAAATTTTGGACCCCAATTATCAAAAATGGATGCCAAGGACGTTCTAGTTATTCAGTGTTTGAAGTTAAAGACAAATTAAAATGAAAACATATAACAAAGAACTCATTATTTTTATTTTTCAAGCTACCTCTCAATGAGAAACTTTTTTTATTATCATTGGATCAACCATTTATAAAAATCTCTCATCTATAATGACTTTTTTAATGTGTCTTATTTTTATTGAACCACCAAATTTTTCTAGTGCCCCACCTTCTTGATGAAAATAAATCATATTTAATTACAAGATTTGGAGGTTTATAAAAACCTTCTTCATTGGACAATAAATATTGAAGGTGGATCAATGTCTCAATTACTATCCTCATTACATCCACATCCCTTTGATTATAGGCTATATACCAACACTGATTCCTGGGAGGCGAGTAAAAGACATATGGTTACTCCCTAGGTTTTCATGCCCCTCATTTCTATTAATCTAAAAATTATCAAAAAACCCATTTATATCTAGTAAAAAAACAATTTAGTTATCATAAAAAATAGGGTATTCAAATTTTACATTAATATGGAATGATTCTATTATATGTTCCTTCAATCTGAATGTCCCTACGGACTTATTTTTTATTTATTTATGGATAATACCCTTTTTAAAGGTTGAAGGGGAACCCATACATGGCCCATATGCCCAAAAAACAAGGACCATAAATGACCCAATACATAAACTTAACGGTCTAGGACTTGTCACACATGAAACAACCCCTCCCCAACATCTACATCTTGAAGGTGCATATATCTTCACCTCGCATGGATGATCAAATAAAATCACCTTGTGCAGAGATGCATAGAGCCTAGTTCATTGCAGATCAGTGCTAGGGGAAATAGAAATTTCCATACCCTCCCATTTTTTATATTTCCCTTTCACTAAATGAAATATTAGTTGAATAATAATATGTTTTAGATAAATAAAGAATATAGGGGGATCAATGAATGGATATGGGTAAATATCCACTTATAATTTTTTATTTTGTGAATATAAATATTGGAAATTTTCACCATTAGTATATATTTTAACACTTTCATAACTCCTTTCTTAGAGGGATATTTCCCCAAGTAGATCAAAACTGTTTCTTTAAGATCAGATAATATTCTTATTTTATTTTTCAAGTAAACAAGAAAAAAGGGTAAAAAATTAATTTATTAACTAATTTTAGATTTTTCAATTCTATACCATTTGTCCTTGGATTTTTTTTAAAAAAAAACACTAAACCTTAAGAGGAGTTTTTTGATTCAGAATTTATAGTGATTTTATCAGTGAATATGGGTAGCCACACTAAGAGGGGGTGAATAATCTTGGTATTATTTTTTTATCAAATTCATTTTATTTGAACCTGGCAACAAATTATGCTGAAACTATATTTTTTATGATACACAAAAAATAAACCCCCAAGAATAATAAAAATAGAACATCAGTATAAGATATTCTTACAAGGTTCACCCAAAATGTGAGTCTCTACGCCTTTTATATATTCAGTGAAATCACAATTGTTAATATCCAATTATATAATTTGTAAATATATTAAGGAATACAACATACTTAAATCGTATAGTGTTTCCCAACATTTATGTCTCATGATAAGATTATATAGGATCCCACATATTTACATTGGTGTTTAAGACAGTTGAAAAATATCTATATTAGTCTTCATAATACTTCATTATAAATAGACTTATCTTCTTCCTATGTTAATAGTTATTTCATAATAAGATGCCTAGTGATTCCTTGCATAATGAAACTATTTATTATCTTATTCTCAAAATCATAAATATATTCAATAATAGTTTATTCTATCCCCCATTAGAATAATCACAACACTAATATTGTAGGAAAGTTTTTTTCTTCCTCAATTGATCGTCAATATATATAGTAAAAAAATTCCGTTTTTCTGAGATCATAAATTTTTAGATTTTTAGTAGTATATGAACATTGGTATCTTACTCATATTTCATCTATAAACTTCTTTTCACATTTACTCATATTTTTTTAATATAATTATTAAAATAACAAGGAATGAATTTTCTATTTGAAAATTAGAAACACTATAATGTTCATTCTCATGTTCTCAACTAAGCTCGCCTCATTGGCTTGAGCCCCTAAACCAATAAAAACACCATTAATAAAATAATTACAACATTTATAATTTATTAATTAATTCAACTCTAACTCGGAATAATGTAGAACAACTCTCCATACCCTAGTAATCTGTTTAAACCACATGCCATGGGGTGCTACTGACCCCTAGAACACCCCTAATCCCAAGATAAAACAAATATCTAACCATAAACACAAAAATCATAATAAATTTCATTAAAAATATGGTAAAAACATAAGAAAACCAAAATAGTGACATAATAAACCAAATCACCAATAAACCTAGTAAATATTAAATATAAGGAAACCCCCATCCATGGTTGCCTAAAATTACCTTGTGAAATGGGAAATCCACCTACTCTGGTCCAATTACAAATGAAAACCTAGTCCAGACAAATGGTAATTAAAAATAGATAAATATAATGAAGTAAAAAGGATAAAGAGACTTTCCTTAGATCACTATAAAACATAGAAGAAACACTCCAATATATGGTAGTTTAAATGTGGGAGGAAGGTCTCAAACATGATGTGGTGTGGGTGCATGAAGGAGGGGGAAAGAAGACACCCCCAAATTTTTTGAAAGGGATAAATTGTAAATTACAACTTTTTTGTTGGCCACATGGTTGTATAAAATGTTATCCAAACTTGTGAATTTATCATACCATGAACACATTTCCTATATGGGTGGGTTTAAAATTTCTCCAAACCATTCACTTGATCATATATTAGGTTCTATCCCAGTCTGTGGCATTTTCATAGTTTCTTTGTAGCTATGTGCAAACTGTGTACCAAGACTCTATCCAAATCATGCTGCAAAGTTTCCTGTTATATACCCATAGTTTCTATGGAGAACAAGGAATTTCATATAAGGATATTACATATTATTATATGAATATTCATTACATTACATCAGCACACTTCTGAGGATCACAAATGTATAGTTCCTTTTTGATGCATGGAAACATAAATAACTTTTCCATAAGTGAGATACATCATCTCAAACTATATTATTAATAAAATAAACCTTATTATACATATCATACATAATCTATTTTTACATAACTTAAGTAAAATAAACATAATAATGGGTTACCCCATATTCATAGGAAGGGCATACATGGGAAATATATGTGTACAATAAGAGAATAAGGGTGTCAGGACATGATTATAACACTTCAAACCTATACCCTACATATAAAATATTAAAAACATGATCAATTTCCTAAATATTTGATGTTAATAAGACATTAATCATAAGGTAATCAAAGAACAAGATCCATGAGAGAATAACTTTGGCATAGGACAAAGATTTTTGGCATACAAATAAGCATAAAAATTAATTTCTATAGAAGTGAAGGATCACTACTAAGGATATCATAGTATAATGGGTTAACTACCCAAACCATCATAGTAGTCATGGTTCACTCCCAAAACCATAATAAATGAGAAATTACCCTACTAATACTACTTCAATGTGCATTCCAGTCCTATCTATATCACGAGATATAAATCTTTCACCAATTTATTAGATGGAGATATAGGTTCTCCCATCACATAATGAAACCATACATATGTATACCAAAAATACTAAAAAATTAATTATATTCAAATCCATGAAATTAAATGGGTTTTATAAACATTTCATCATACCATAACCAATGGAAAAGATATAATCTTCATAATCATTTCATCAATTCAACATAAAATAACCCGTGAAAAGAAGTGGGTTTCATAAAAATTTTCTTATGTTATAACCCATGGAAGATAAATGAGATTCATAAAAATCATTCCATAACATCCTAAACCATTAATTTAAAGAATAGTAATTTTATCCTTAGGTCATATCTCCAGTAAAGTATAAGTAACACCATAGGATGTCATATTAGATGGAAAATTATTTTTAAAGATCATTTAAAACATTTATTAAGGAAAATATCATTTAAAATTTGAAAAACAAATTTATTTGAAACATATACCATTTTTGAAATAATTTTATTTGAAAATTACCTTATAATATTATAATTGAATCTAAAAATCAATTATTGATCATAACATCAGATAATTTTGTGCAAGTTCAAATAACGATTACTTTCACATTTTTGGTGAAATCCAATTGAGTATTTTTGGGAAATTGAAATGAATATTCATTTAAAAATATTTAATAAAATTTTTTAAATGGTTAAAAATTTATTTTAAAATCATAAGAGAATATTTAAAAAAATTCTAAAACATTTTTAGAAAACATTTTTTTGGAATCAAAGGGATTTTCGACCAAAGAGAAAAATAAATTTGAATTTTCTTAAATAATTTTTCTTAATTATGTTAAGTTCCAAAAAGTGGGAAATGTTAATAATAATTTAAATTATCACGATTAAACATAGGATAATAAAATTCAATAGTTTATGAGATATGGACCACAATAATTTATCATTGGAAAAATAATGACAAACAATTTTGATAAATGATGAGATTGTAAAATAAATTCATTACCACTTTGGTAACATCGAATAAAAAGAACCATCAAGTAATAAGTTAAAATTAACCATAAAATATGATGAGCATAAATAAATTCATAATATTACATTTCAAGGTGTTGTATGTGAACCTCTTAAAAGATTATAAGGGCATAACATTACATATGTATTAAAGAATGAAATTTGAGGCAAAAATTCATTACCTTTTGTCTTTCATTCCTTCATACATGTTTGAAACTTCTTTATAATAAATATAAGTTCATTATAAATATATTAAATAACCATATAGATATATATCATACCATATATTATTTACTTACGACCTTTTATTATGTTTTTATTAACAATCCCATGTTAAAGTCACATTTCGGGCAATAACTGCTTTATTTTTCGTGTATGTTTTGAATTGTTATATTTGGTCCTTAAAATTCAATCAGGATTTAGTAATATTATTTTTTTAACAAGATATAAATATAATATATATTCATTATATATGTACTTGGAGTAATCCATAAATAATTTTTTGTAGAAAATGAAATACACTATTCATGGAAACTGTTTGATGTATGTACACATGAACGTTGTTACCATTTTCATAATGGATTAAAGGAAATGAAAGTAAATGATATATAATCATTAAGGAATAATTTTTTTCATATATATCACATATATTCATCAAAAAATCCCATAAACTACCATGTTTAGCGTGAATGAATCACATCGCTTTACGAGGCAGTTGTTTGCCGTACACATGAACAACATAATCATATTAAAAAATAATGGAAAGTAAGAAAGGGAATGTGTGAAATAATAATTTCAAAAGTATAATAATATCATAACTACCATATATAAAAAATATATCCATAATTATTTCTATCCCTGATAGGGGGTAATGAAAAAATGAATGACATCGATTCGTGAGGTGGTAGTCCCCGTACACAGTGAAGAATCCAAGTAGTTTGTTGATGGATCGTGCATAAATGGACTGATGAGGGGAGGAGGGCTGGTATGGGATACTGGTGGTTTAGTGATAGCAGCCTTTAGTAGCTATTTTGGACTGAGGAACTCGATGGGTGCAAAGGGTCTGTCATTGTTAGAGGGCATTAGGCTATGCAAAAGGTTATCGTTGCAAATTTTGGAAGTGGAATCAGACTCAGAGGTATTGATCTGGGCACTTCAAGGAAAAGGTTAGGTGCCCTAGTATTTGAATTAAATCGTTCAGGGTTGTATCCTAGAAATTATTAATGGTTGTGTGGTTTGGTATATTTCTAGGGAGGCCAATTTTTCTGCGGACGCTCTCTCTCGGGGGAGTAGCATTAATAATCACGCAGTGGTCTTTACAAAAGTGGGTACTTTACCCTAGGAAGGTATTGGTGTGATACTTGGGGATGCACTAGGGATTCATCATTTTAGGCCTCCTTGAATTGTCTTGTCTGACTTTAATTATTGAAATAAAAAATTATTGTTTGATCGATGTTGAAATTATTTTAAATTTCATAAGAAGATGAATATTAAATGAGTTATAAATGTGAAAATTGATAATTTTATCCTTATGTTAAAAATGCATGTTTCATTTGTTGAATTTAATTAGCACATTGTTTACAACAGTTAAAACTATTCCTTGTAAAAAGATTAATCTAGCATGAGGAGGATTTCATGTTGTTTGAGGAATAATTTGGAGAATGGTGGATTTGGGTTTTGATTATTAAGTTGGTTTGGAATTATATTGAAGAATAATTTATATTTAACTATATTAATTATATTTTTTCTAAGTATATAATTTGGTTCTTAATCAAAAAATCACCATCCCAGAAGGAAGGCCTAGCTTGCTTGACCAGAGCATTATGTGGGACCCTAGTGGGTCATCCAATGTTGAGGGAGTAAGCCTGGGTCAAGCCCAAAAGAAAAATAATGGGAAGAGGAGCATGAACACATGAGAACATAGAGTCATTGTGGATCCACCATACAAGGAGACATTGTGGAAGAGGTGGATGCTGGAAAATGGTGGTGCCAGTAAGAGGAGTAGCAGACCAGTAACCAATTCTGGACTACTACCCACATTCCTTGCATTATAAGGAGGAACTTAATCTAAGATCATTTCGATGTGGGATTTTTTTTACTATAGAATTGAAGAGATCCATGGACTTCCAATTTTTTAATCTAATCATCTGTGCCATCTGAATTTCATTACCCACATCACCTTCTCCAGCAAACCATTCAAGGGGTGATGTTAAATATGATATCCACTGATCTCATCCAAGGATTGTTACTCACAAAGATCTCCATTTGAGACATTGAGAAAACATCAAGACAAGATTTTAAGAACCATTCATGTGATTTGATGTTCTAAATATTATTGAAAATATACACAACATCATTTGAATCGATAAATAAGGATATAACCAACGATATATAGTGGATAGAAAATGTGGATTTATTAAGGCGGTGATTCAAGATTGTCACAAAAGCATGAGTTTATTTAGTGCTTCATTTCCCATATATACCAATGACTAAACCCATGAGATGATATCTTTTGATACTCTTGTATCCTATAAAAATAGGCAACATGAATCCCTCTAGTTTTTTTAAATAAGTTATGCACTAACCCTTTTTTATGTAAAGAAGATAGTTCCCACATTGAAAATGATATGTTATTTGAACACTCGTTAACTTTACAAAGAAACTATTTCTTTGAGAATCACCCAAGATAATAAGTTTTTTATCTCTTGGATTTCATGAAGATTACCAAGAACCCACGCATAATAACAGTAGAACCTCATTATTGTGTGAAGGTATTGATGTTCTATGTGATAGTGAATACTAAAACAACATATTTTAAAGAATGTCTTGTATGCATCAAGCTTATACACATATTGGTTTTCACACAATAAGGAAGAAAATAGTAAAATTCCATGCACTTAATATCTATATTTTCATGAAGGTTTTTCTTTTGAAACAGCCAAAAGTCTATGTACTCACACATACTTTGTCTTGGGAAGAATAACTTGTGGACAAGAATTATTGAGAAGTGGTTCACACGCCTATATGAAAAGGCGTTTTATTATTCATGATAATCATGTATAATATATATATAGTGAACATAAACTATGAATAGTCTGTTATATGTGCACATGAAGATAATATTGTGTTTTTTTTCACAGGTAGTATGCAATTTCAATGTGCACTGATGAATAAATATTAAGGTAATATTATTATTTTAATGAAGTGTGTTCCTACATTATATAATAGTGAAGAGGAAGTGTGTAGTGAATGTGAAAGTGAAAATTTTTTGTGTTAGTAAGTGCTTGAAGAAAATATTTAAATTCACATTCAATTTCATATAAACATGGAAATATGCATAAAAATGAAGTAATGCATGCATAAAATTAGAATTTCAAGCAGTGTGTTAAATACATTCATGAAGTTTGAAAGAATTTCCATGTAATATAAATTTCCCAATGAAAAGTAATATTTGAGACTATATCCAAGACTATATTTCAATAAGTGTTTCAAAAGATTTTTCTATCTGAGTTTCCAGTGTTCAGTGAGGTTGGGTCTTCATTAGATGAAATAAAATTTTCCTGAGCAGTTTCGTACTGAGGAAGCTAACCATTTATAGGTGAAGAATATTATTTGAGCATGAACAACACCAATGAAAAGTTTCTAGAATTATACATGGTCAAGTTTGATCCTATAAGATAATGGAGGAAGATTATATGATCATCCTATCAGCGGATCAAATCCCTTGTGACTAAATATTGTGATGTCTTTAGTAGGAAACTAAAGTAGTTGAAGTCTCCAGTCGGACTCCAGAGTAGGTCAGTGGGATGCTGGTAACACTGGGGGATGAAGTATAATGGCCCCCCTATAGAAATCAAGGTTAATTTGTATAGTTCGGAACATGTGATCTATATTATGATTATAGATAATAATAGATTGGGTTTCAATGTTGAAGGGAATGGGAATTTCCCAATCGTAACCATCTATATATAGTGAAGAATTTTTAACAGGGGTGGGGTATCACCGGTTTCATTAAGGACATAGGTCTCAGTACCAAACCTTGTAAAAATATTGTCTGTCGTGTTTTCATTTACATTCTTCATTTTATACAGTATTCACTCATCCTAAAAGGTGATAGATGTTTTAAGGGGTTTAATAAAAGAAAAAAATGTAGTAAAAAAAGCCACACCTGAAGCACCCCCATCTAAGTGTGACTACATGATCCTTTGGATAGTTCAATTGGTATAAGAGCATATGCCACCTCTGATTGGTTCTACTATACTTTTCTAGTTTTTTATTATAAGCACATGAATTAAGGATTTGAGTTTGAAGAAAATTTAAAAGATCTTTAGAAAAAAAATCCTATCTCTACTCTTGATGTTAGAGATGTTGAAATTTCAGACAAGAATCTAAAAAATAGGATGAAAAGAGTGGTAAAGAAGATGAAAAAAATTTCTAAGATGAAAAAAGATAAACACTAGCTAAAGGACACAGTGGTAATTGTTTAGTGAAATTAGTTTATTATAATTATGATCAATCAAAGTCATGTTATGATTAATATTTAATCAATTCTAAAATTATATAAAATTTTAAGAAAGTTCCCAAATAAGTGGACACTTGTATGACTAGAGATTTCAAGGAACTTCACGATGAAAAATTACTTCTAGAATAATTAACTAATGATATAGTAGAGAAATTTAATTAAAAGGTCGGCATATCCAACAATATCACAAAACATGTGAAAGAAAAATAATAAATAATTAATCTTTTCAAGGAAGGATATACTGGAGATATGGAAGAATTAAAAAGTAATCTATGTTAGAAATATGTTTTTGAAATTGTATTTATAGAAGATATCCATGCACTTGAAAAGATGCATAATACATCTATGAATGTAAAATATTCTTAGATGAATGATAAAGTAAAAAATAATAATGGAGTTCAAAAATTTATTAATAAAGGAAAATCAGATGCATGATGATGAGATTCAGAAGATGAAGATTCAGTGGGAATAAATCATGAAATCCCATGAATGAGAGAATACTTATCTCAATTTTATGTTTCTTTAATTAGAAGTGAAATTGAGAAATATGAAATTGACACAAGATAATACTTACCAAACTATTGAGAATATATATATTTCTAAGGATTCATATGATAATAGTTCTATTTATGAAAATTAACAATATATTGGAAATAAGATCTTGATATTATCTAAAGATAAATTTATTTCTGGATCATTGAATAAGATAACCCTTCTTCTAGATAAATCTGTGTGTACTAAAGTTGTTTTGTTGACTATTGGAGATTCAATATTTAAATCTAGATATACATGGGTAAAGTAAAATTCTCATAAATCTTAAAAAAATTTAAAGATGGATGTGAAAAAGTATAGAAATTCTTGTTATCTAAATAAAGGGAAAAAGAACAAATGTGACACCCAAAAAGAGAAAATTTTCAAAGATAGTAAAAAATGTGTCACAGAAGAAGAAATCAATATTTTTTGGATACTATTGGTGTTGTTGGAAGTTTGGGAATTAATAAATTAATTATTTTCACAATATTTCATTGTATTAAAATTATTTAATGTTTTTATTTTGGGGGATAAAATCGGAATATAATTGAAAACCTATACAACTGAAGTAAAACTCACAGAAAAAGAATCATTTGATCAAAAACAGTTATTATTACTTTTATTTTATTCGATTATTTCAACAGAATTGGTCTTTGTTATTATGAGTGATGGTGTGTATCAATCATTCCCAAATCACATGTTGATTCAAGTAGAAGATCAAAAAAAGTGAAGCAGGTAAGTGATGAATATGGATGGTTATCCTTGGGATATGAACAAAAGAAGATGATTATTAAACAAGAAAATCACATTAAGGATGAGATGAATCATGTGTAGAGTGTCACACCAATGAAAATATGTTTCTATTGAGGTAGTAAATGTCACATCATGGACTATATTGAATTGAACATGAACATAAATACTAAAGGAACAAATATAAAATCAATGAAAGGATCAATCTAGAAGAGAAACAACAAGATTATTTTGGTGAATGAAATCACTGATAAATAATTTAATAAGTTTCCTAAAATAGGTAACATGTTGAATAAAAAATTAATGTTTAAAATATGGGATATTTATAGATATTAATATAAAAAATATTTGACAGGGTTTTCTGGTCAAGAATAATTTTTGAAGAATATAGGGAAAGCATCTGTGACTTCTAGTGTTGGGGAAAAGAAGTCTACAAATAAGGTGAAGACAGATCATGTTACAAAATAATTTTTGATCATATGGATAGAATAGTTGTAAGAAGCAATAAAATTGGAACAAGAAGAGAAAAATGAAACTCTGTTTTTAACAAGTGTAATGAATAAATTTTTATTTAAGAAGACTATTGGTTTGAGAAGAAATTCTCAACCCTGTTTCTCTAATTGAAGAGAATTAAAGAACCACATTACTCCCATATACATGGTGTTTGTTTCTCATGCAGAGAATTGATGGTGATGACTTTATTTAAAGGGATACAAGAATTTATAAATGCTATGAACATTTTATTGCTAAAATATATCCATCATAGAAGACTATTGGTCTAATTTTCTCCCTTTAGAACTTCTCAAATAACCTTAGAAGATACATGGAATTTATTCTTGATGAAAGTAAATCATGATGAATAACATTTTGAGAGAATATCTTAAGGGGAAGCATAGAAGTTCAACCACAAGATATTTTTTTTCTCAATTGTGATCTTATGAATACCATAAGATCTCGTGAGGTATAAATCTAATGATTCTAGATGTTTAACATAAATATAAATATTGAATATAATCATCATTGATGTATGTTTATTTCATTCTCATATTTTCATGATAAAAATTAATCAATTATAAATGGAAGAGGTTTGTTACTTGATGACAATAAAAAATAAATTCTTTAATATTAATATTTTTTATCAGTCTTTTGAGATGATTGCAAGAGACTGGTTGAAAATATTTTGACAACTTATGATAATAGGTTTTAGTGATTAGAATCACATTCTGAAATTTTATTGACACTATTGATGATAAATTTGATCACAATTGTTTTCTACATATATAATTAATCATATAGACATATATATTACTAATTTTAGCTTTTTTCTAAGCCAGTTTTGATTCCATATTTCATTGGAGTAAAAAAATTTGTACGTATTAGGAGAGAACATGGTGTTCTTAAAAATTGAATTTTTAAATGAGAATTAATTCCCATAATTAAACCTTTTTCTTTATTGATAAGAAGGGGGAGAAGATGTCATTGTCTTTTAAAATAATGTGAGTATTGACAAAAAACCCAAAGGGGGAGATTGAAGAATCCAAGTAGTTTGTTTATGTTGAAGATTTTTTCAATCTATTAAGAAGATGAAGAGCTAATGAGTTATAAATGTGGTGATTGTAGGGTTGATATTTAAGTTCAATATACATGTGTCATTTATTGAATTGAATTGGTACATTGTTTACAACTATTAAAAATATTCCATGAAAAAGATTAATTTTTCGTGGGGAGGAATTTATGTTGTTTAAGAAATAATTTGGAAAATGGTGTCTTTGGGATTTGAGTATTAATTTGAATTGGAATTACATTGAATAAGGATTTATATTTTACTATATTACTTATAATTTTTCTAATTATACAATTTGATTTTTAATGAAAAAATTTCTATCCCACAAGGAATCCATAGCTAGTTTGACCATAACATTATGTGGGACCCCAGTGGGTCAACCATGATTGAAGGAGCCCTCCCGAGTCAGTCTAGGATGCAGTATAATGGGTGGAGGAGCAAGACCACCTGATCACATAGAGGTAGTGTGGAGCCACCGTGAAGGGAGACTCGGCGGTAGTGGAAGATGAAAACACAGGGTAGTGCCGGTGAGAGGAGTAGAGAACCAGTAATCAATTCTATACCAATACCTTCATTCCCTTTATTATAAATAGGCACTCGATATGAGAGTATTTTGATGCGTTATTTGTTACTATAGCACCAAAAAATAACGGTGGTCATTCGATTCATTAATATGGTAATATGGTACATTCAAATTTCTTTATTTATGTCGTCTTATCAATCAAGCCATTAAAGGGGTGTTGGTTACTATGATCTCAACCAATATCATCCAAGGATTACTAATCTTCTGGTTCTCTATGAGGGATGTAGAAGTATCATCTAACCTAGATTTTGTGCTCCATTAGAGAGCTTTGATGATTTGAATATGATTGAAAATATACACAACATTATTTTCATGGATAAACAAGGATCTAACCAACGATATACATTGGGTCTAAAATGTGGATTTATGAAGGAAGTGATTCAATATTTTCATAAAATCATGAGTTTAGTCAGTTCTTTATTGCCAATATATATTGAGGCCAGCACCCATGAGTTGATATCTTTTGAGACTCTTGGTTCTGATGAAACAAAGTCACCGTAAATCCCTCTAGTTCGAGGAAATAAGTTTGGTGAAATCTATATTTTTTTAAAATAAGAGAGTTTAAAAGATGAAAATGATATGTTCTTTTCACCCTCATTAGCTTCATGAAGAAAATAGTTTCCACAAATCACTTAGGATATCAAATTATTTTCCTCCTATATTTCTCAAAGATTACAGAGAAATAAAATATAATAATATTAGATCCACACTACTGTGCGAAGTTATTGTCATTACATGTGACATTTTATACTGACACTGTTTCTTGTGAATAAATACTTGTGCACATCAAGTTTATACCCATTTGGGTTTTCATATAGGAAAAAATAAAGTAGGATAAGTCCATGCACTTATGATCATTATTTCTATGAAGGCTACTCTTGTGATAAATTCACAAGATAGTGTAATCACACACACTGTGTCTTGAGAAGAATAATTTTTTCACAATAAGTATTGATAATTGGTTCACCCACCAATATGAAAAGATTTTTTATGATGCATGATACTTATGCATTATACACAAAAAAACCGAAAATATAAATAGTGTGTGATATGCATGCATGAAGATAGTAATATGTTTGTTTGAACATGAATTATAAAATTTAAACATGAATTGAAGAAGAAATATTGAGGAAGTGTTATTATTTTCAAGAAGTGTGTTCCTACATTATACAATAGTGATGAGGTAATGTACAGTGAATTTGAAAGTGAAATTTTTTTGTGTTAGGATGTGCATGAAACAAATATTTACATGCACATGAAATGTAATATAGATAAGAAAATATACATGAACATGAATTAATGCATGCATAAAATGATAAGTTCATGAATTGTATTTAATACATGCACGGAGTTTGAAGAAATGAACATGCAATATACATTGCATGGTGAGAAATGATATTTGAGACTAAAACTAAGGAAAGAAATTATCAGTGTTTTAGATGATTTTTCTTTCTGAGATTTCAATGTTTAGTGAGACTGAGTCATTAGTGGAGGAAAGAAATATTTATCGAGCAGTTTTTTACTAAGATAATAGACAATTTAGAGGTGATATGTTTTATTTGAGAAAGTCCGTCATGAGTGAAAAGGTTATTGAACTATACACGTGTTAGTTTGATCTAGTAAGCTCATGGAGATAGATTATAAGAACATCCAATTAGTGGATCGAATCTTGTGTGACTCAAGATTGTTAAGTCATTATTGGGACTCTGAAGTAGTGGAAGTCTCGAGTGGGACTCTAGAGTAGGAAGGTGGGATGCCAGTAACATAGTAGGATGCAGTATAAAGATCCTCCTATGGGGCTCATGAGTCACTTTTATAGGTGGGAATATGTAATATCTAGTGGGATTCTAGATAAGAACATTATAGGAATCAATGTTGATGGTAATGTGGATTTCCCTATTATAACCATCTATATATGGTGAATAATCTCTAACCGGGGGGGGGGGGTAACTGGATGTAGCAAGGACGTAGGTCTTAGTACCAATCCTTGTAAAAAAACTATTCTATATGTTTTCATTTAGATTTTGAATGTCATATTGGATCCAGTCATCCGAATAGGTGACATAGGTTTTAAGGGGTTTAATAAAATAAAATAATTTAGTAAAAACAAAACACACATGATTCACCCCCCTCTCAGTGTGACTGTATGATCCTTTGAACACTTCACACACAAATGGTAATTATGTAACCCATTTGATGGATATGGATATGGTTGTACATCATGAAATTAAAATAAAGATTTATCATTATTTTTAAGATAATTGTTTTTATTATATCTTTATGGTATAATAATAATTTAATGAGGTGGAGGAAGAAATAAAACCAAAACACTCATTGAGGAACATTTCCTATTCTTTAAGTATCCTCCTTGTATTTTCAACAAAAACCATTATTAGTTGTATTTATTTTCAATATAAGTCGTCTAGTTTGAAATTAATTATTTTGGGAAGTTATTTGGGCTTTTCTTGTCCAAACAAAAAAGGTTTTAAGGTTTGAATATGATAGTAGAATGATGTCCTTTTATATGTGAGGTGAGTGGCACAGTTGTACTTTTTTGAAAATAGAAACGTGTACCCATGTTTTTATCACACCAAAAGGATAAAAATGGATTATTATAAATAACTTAAAATGATATAATCAAAATATGGACATAAAATGGGTGTTGTAAAAGTTTTGGGTTATTTTTTACTCTTATTATTTTAGTTTAACCCCTAGGTAAACCTATAGTTACCATAACTGCAGTAAATAATTTATACTATTTTTACTATTTATTTTGGTGAAAAATTACATTAACCATTATATATAATATTACATATTATGATTCTAGATATAGAATCTATTTTTCTAAATTCCATTCATATAAGTGAAATTTTTATTTTAAAATTATTCTCACATACATGACGAGAAAGCATGTTTTCAAAGGGATAATGTTCAAAAGTTTGAAAAAAATTTATTTCAAATTTCACTATAAAATTAATTTAAATAAACTAAATTGGATTAATATTTATATAATTTAACTAATTTTACTTCAAAATTAATTGGAAATATAATTCATATTTATAACTAATTTATACAAAAAATATTTTTTAATTAAAATATAGTATTTTTCACTATTAATCAAAAAGAATTATTTTTTAGAATATTATAAAAAATTAACCCTAAGATAATTTTAAAATTTTGATTTTAAAAATTAATTTTATTCTATCAAATTAATTTTATAAATGTGAGAATATTCTATTAAATTATTTATCACAAAATCAAATAAAAAACATTTTTCTGAGAAAAAAATATTCTCAAAAGAAATAAATACTATCAAACAGTTAAGTAAATTTGTATCAATATGTTTTCTTTATATAAAAAAATTATACATAATATTTAAAAATTAGTTATTAGTATTCATATCACTTTGTTTAACATCTAGGTTATAATGGTTGCATTTGAATAATAATATCAATAATATATCACGGTTTATTAAAATTTGGAACCGTGTGTAATGGAAGCTATGCTCGGTGTTGTGTGTAACACAAGCATTAAATATTGTTTTGTGTAATGAATGTTATCAAATAAAAATAATTTATTCAAAAAAATAATATATAAAAATCTGTTTTGAAATATTTTACCCCCCTTAAAATGAATTTCTCCCTCAGAATTCATTGATATGATACAAATAGATGAGGATACCATTTCCTTATCATATCCTCGGGTTCCCACATACTATCCTCAAACTTGTGGTTTTACGATAAAACTTTGACCTAGTGAGTGGTATTGTTTTGTAGAACTTTCTCTATTTGGCCTATAATCTCTTTTGGTTTTTCCATATAAGATTGATCTTTCTCTAGAGGTATGACCTCTGAGTTTAGTACATATGAATGGTCAGGTATATACTTTTCACGAGATATACATAGAACACGTCATTAAAATGAGAGTGGTTTAGTGGAAGCTCTAACCAATATTTTACCATCCCAGTATGATTAATAATTTCAAATGAAAAAAATATACCAAGGAGTTAGTTTCTCTTTGTACCTGAATCTTACAACCTTCTTGCACTAAGAAAATCTTTGAAACACTTTATCACCAACTTTAAATTCTAGTTCAAATTAGTGATTTTCATCATAAATTTTCTGCCAACTCTGAGCTTCCTTGATGTGTTGCTAAATGCCTCTAAACTTATCTACCAATTATTTATCTATCTCAGGACCTAGTAGATATCGTTCTTCAGATTCATTACAAAACATTGTATCTCTACATTTTTCCCATATAGGGACTCATGTAGAGCCATATAAAATCTTGAGTGAGAGTTATTGTTGTAAAAAAACACAACTAGGTAAAGGTTTTGATCCCAAACACATTTGAAATATAAATAAAAAGATATCAACATATCCTATAAGGTTTTAATTGATCTCTTAGACTACCCATCTATTTGAGGATGATACATGGTGTTGAAACTCTTATTCATATAAATATTTTTGTGGAGGCTTCGCAAGAAGTTTGGGCTAAACCTTAGATACAAATAGGACATAATGGAATTTGGTACTCCATTTAACTATACCACTACCTTAATGTGTATCCTAGAATGTTTATCTAAAAACAATTCTTCTCTGATAGTGATAAAGTATTCTGACTTAGTAAGGTGATCGACTAAAACCAATATAGAATTATGACCTTTATACATTTTAGGGATTCCAATGATAAAATACATGGTGATATTTTCTAATTTACATTATTGTATCTATAATGGATGTAACATACCATTAAGATTTTTTTTCTTTCAACATTAACTTACTAACATACCAATCACTGCGTTACAAGCTCTGTAATACATCTCTTTTTTCCATCTCACTTGAAGTACCCTTTTAAATTATTATACATATTTTAACTTACAAGATGAATAAAGAATGAATAACTACGAGCTTACTCTAACAAATACATCTTTATTTTTGTAATGGAAGGATCACATACACTTTTCCTGAACATCATCATCCCATCATGATCAAGGATAAACTTAGGAATATTTCTAACCTTCTTTATTAGGTCTACATATTCTTTCTACACCTATTTGAAATTTAATTGGATATATGTTTTCACATTCAATTGAGAAAAATAAAATTTATCCTCTTATATAAGTAATTCCAGTTCCATCCTTTATAAATCCAAAAATACTGTATTTTTTATCCTCATAATGGATATTATAGCATGATCCTTTCAACTCAAAGCATCAACCACCTTATTTTCTTTCCCAGAGTGGTAATGTATTGAGAAGTAATAACTATCAATCCACTCTAATCATATTCTATGGAACATATTCAAGTCATTTTGTTTGAATATATAATTAAAAATTTTATGATCAGTATATATATATATATCAATATTTTCGTTATAAAAATAATTCCTCTATCTATTTAATGAAAAAATTACCACAGCTAACTCCAAATCATAATATGGGTAATTTTTATCGTGAATCATAAATTATCTTGATTCATAAGCTATAAAAATTTCATTATACAAAATAACACATCCCAATACATTCTTGGATGCATTACTATAGATTAAAAACCTTTATCCGCTATAGTTTAATGTAAGCATAGTTGTGTTGACTAATATTCTCTTCCATTCCTTGAACTTTCCCTCTCATTAATTTTTCTATAGGATATTGGATCCCTTTAAAGTTATCTTTTAATGTGGATTATATAGTCCTGATAAATTCTACAAAAAACTTTTATAATATCCATCTAATCCAAGAAAACTATGGATCTCATTCACCATGGCTGGTCTGGACAAACATTCAAGAGACTCCATCTTTGATGGATCTACTGAGATACCCTCTCTTGAGATCATATGATAATAAAATGAAACCTTGTCAAGCAAAAAATTCACACTTTGTAAAAGTTTCATATAATTTATCCTTCTTATGGTATTTAGTGCTATTCAAAAGTGATATTAAATCTCCTAATTACTCATTTAATAGAGAATAATGTCATCTATAAATAATACCATAAACTGATGGAGGTAATCATTAAAAAAACTATTAATTAAATCCATATTGATATTGGGGGAATTTGTAAGAACAAATGTCATCAATAAATATTCATATTTTCTATACCTTGTACAAAATGTTTTCTTCTGTATATCCTCCTTCTTAAAACTCAATTAATGATATCTATAGCGAAGGTCAATCATAGAAAATTATTGAGCTCCATGTAGTTGATAAAATACGTCATAAATATAGAGAAGATGATAATTTTTCTTAATTATGACATTTTTAGATACCCATAATCAATTTAGAGCCACATCGATCCATATTTCTTTTAAAAAATAATAGGTTAACCCCAAGGTGACACAGTTGGCTGAATGAATCCCTTGTCATGGTTTTCCTAGAGTAGCTTCTTCAATTACTATAAATCAATCAGGTATATTCTATATGGAGTATTTGAAATTATTGTGGCACTAGGAATGAGTTAAATTGACAAATCAACTACACATTTTGTTGTAATTCTAGGAAAATCTTCTAGAAATTCATCAAAAAATTCACACATAATTTGCATAACATCTATGTCAAGTTTCTACCTAACCATTTGAGATAAAACCAATTCTCAAAGGGAATTAATACCCATACAATTGATGTAATATCCATATAATGTAAATAACTATTGTAACAATAATAAATGATCCTAAATTGGTTTGGAATATCAAATGAGACTTCCCTTCCCTGAAAATTGATGTGGGATTTATTTAGAGAATCTAATCCATGAATAAGATAACATCAAATTCAACTAGAGGAAGAAAGAATAGATTTACAAGACGTACCTTCTAAAAAAACAAGGTAGATCATAGTCATATACTTGATATGTGATCATCATACCATTAAGGGGTTTTAACACTAGTTATACATTTAATATTTTGGGTGTCATATTTATTCCCTTAGAAAATTCTTTATATATGATTGAATAGTTAAATGCATATTCAAATAAGACATTAGATGATCTATAGTGGATAGTTTGTGTACCATACACTACATATTTTTCTCACCCCTCATCAAGGATAATGATTGCATGGGATTTACAATTTTACCTTGGGATAAGAGGTTACTGAAGTTGATCATCAACATTAACCTTTATATTTGGGAGCTGGTTAGCATTGAGCTCATACACCTTCTATTTTAAACACTGTAGTGTGAGTGGTGATTTTTTTCTTCTTTATCTTTATTTATATCTTTAGATATCTTTTTCCATCACTTATTCAATCAATTTCTCTATGAAATTACCTTACACACTTAAAAAATTTACTAACCCCTTTAATAATATTTTCCCCACACTTATTCCTACACATTGATCATAAAGAAAAGATCATCTTCTTTTCTGCATGGTTCTTAGATTTTCCTTTGAATTCCATTTTTCACTAATAGAAACCATGATATTGATACATAACTCCAACCTACATTTCTGCCTTGATAGAAAACATAAAAATATCTTCATAGATACTGAAGACTCTTATAGATAACACCCTTAAGAGATCTGGTTTTAAGCTGACAAATAATCGATAAACCTTACTTTCAGGTTGGATGATAATACCAAAATAATACCTCACAAGTCCAGCAAATTTTCCTCATAGGTACCAAAATATTCATCATCATTTTCCTTTAGATCACATAAATGTTTCTCAGTCTTCATATGATGATTACAAGGAGATTACTTATTAAAAAATATTTACTTGAACTCATTCCAATCCATGGAGTCAATTTAATCATATTGCCTCATATTATTGAAAAGAGTACACCATTGATTTTCTTCACCTTCTAAACAGTAGATTACCAAAATGTATTTTTCAAGTTTTGAATATTGGAGAATGGAAAATATCTTTGCAATGGTACTGATCCATTTCTCATCAACTAGAGGATTAATGGTTCCACTAATGGAATGTGGAGATTTCCTCATGAAGGAATCAATAGAATGTTGTTACCTTATTTGTTTGTTTGGAAGTCCATCATGATTCATAGATTGAGAAAGTTGCATGAACATATCAATGAGTTTTTTCATTACATCACTAATAACATTTTTATTATTTGGAGGGAAATTATTGCATTATCTATCACACTCATCATTAACACAATTCCTTTGGGTTATATCCATTGACTAAAATCAAAATTCTTACTGTAAGAAATAATAATCATAATAGGGAACCAAATAATCGTGAAAATAACTTATAGGATTTATAAATAATTAATTTTTTTAATATATGACACCTTAGGTCTATCATACTCCATTCATAGTCATTATAAATTTAAATCCATCATGATGGTTTTTAAAGAGTTTTTGAATTTAAAAAGAATATCCCATTGGAGTGTCAAACCGGGTGTGAAACGAGGCCTATTGTCATGCACTATGTGATGATTGAGTCCAAATAAATACTCCAATTTCAGAGTTCTTACTCATAGGAACCCCTATTCTATAGCCACGTTCCCTTGTATTACCTAGTAGGGATGCAATTACTTTGAAACCACTCACTCTATCCTTTATAAAAAATCTAGTGTATTTCCTATACTTTGTCTCATCCTTAGACTTATACTTAGACATATCCTTATGGATCTAAATAAAATTTCTCATTGTAGTTTCTAAAGGTTAAATAAACCCATCCTATAATACCAAATATAGAAACTCAAGTATTTAATACATATATATTACATATTATGTGATGAATATTCATTACATTACATAAACACATGCCCGAGGATCAAAAAGGTGTAATTTATTTGGAATCTTAGAAACATAAAAAAAATTCTATAATTTAAATACATAATATCCCATTATGTTCTTTATAAATATAACCCTTATTAAAAATATCAGACATAATACATTTATTCATAACCCGAGGAAAAGAAACATAAGAAAGGGATATATTAGATACTCAGTAAGGGTAAAAAAAGAGACACATAAGCATAACATGAACATAAAGGTATGAGAATGTGAACATAACATTTAAAAACCATACCGTACATATCAAAGATCATAAAATTGATCCATGGAATAAATATTGGTAGTTCATAAGACAAGAATAATACAGGAATCAAATAACATGATCCATGAGAGTAAAACATTGGCATAAGACATATATTTGTATAATACATATAAGTATAGAAAATAATTTCCATTGTAGACGAGGATCACTTCCAAGGATATCAGAGTGGAATGGGATCACTAATCAAATAATCATAGTATTCAAGGTTCATTCCAAGACCATCATAGCAGAAAAAGTCCTTTAGTGAACTGGATTTCTCCCTATTGAAGTCCTGACCATCTTAATAAATCTTTACCCAATGTATTGGGAGGAGATGTAGGTCCCTCCCATAACATAATAAAAATCATACATATGTGCACCATAATATCCTAATGCATTAATCATATCATAACTCATTAAATGAAATTAGTTTCATAATAATTTCACCATATCATCACCTATGGAAAATTTACAGTTTTCATATTCATTTTATCATTTCATCATAGCATAAACTGTGAACATAAGTGGGTTTCATAAGAATTTCCTCATGGTATAACCTACTTAAGAGAAAAGGGTTCAATAAACATCATACCATCAAAACAAAAACCTCCCATAGAAATAATAATAATGGTATCCTTGTATCTTATCACCAATAATGTATAAGTAACACTATTGGATGTAATCCTAGATAGAAAGTGATTTTGAATGATCATTTAAAACATTTCCTGAGGAAGACATCCTTTCCATTTTGAAAAATGATTTTACTTAAAACCAAGAATATTTTATAATTTGTTTTTGTAATTTACCTTGGATTGTTATACGGTATGCTTCAAATTAATTATTGATTATGATTTCAGATAATTTCATACACATAAAAACAAATATTCTTTTAACATTTTCAGTAAAAAAATGAATGGGAATTGTTTGAAAAATTATAGGAATATTAATTTACAAACATTTTAAAAATAGTTTAAATAGAAAATAAAATGAATTTTAAAAATCATAGGTTGATATTAAAACATTTTTGAAAACATTTTTAAAAAACATGGTTTTTTAAGAAAATAGATTTCCGACCAAAGATAAAAATAAAGTAGGATTTTCTTAAAAACAATTTCTCAATTATTTTAGGTACCAAAGAGTGAAGAAATGGAACTATTACATGGAAATATAATTAATATTTAGAGGATAGGAAAAGTCATTTTTTTCATGAGAGATGTATTATCAAATTTTATCACTATAAATATAATCATATTCAATCGTGATAAACGGTGAGATTATAACATAAAATATTTACCACTTTGGTATGATTGAATAAAAATACCCATAAAGTAATAACATAAAATAAAACATAAAATTACATAAAGATAAATAAATTCATGATATTACATGTAATGTGGATGTATATACACCTTGTAAATTAATATATATGCAAAACATAACATGTGTCTTAAAGAAGAAAAGTTGAGACAGAAATCTCTTACCTTCAGTATTGAATTCTTTAACACATGCTATAAAATCATGTATAATAAATATAAGTTTATTAAAAATATTTTATAGAATAATAATTACATATATCATACCCCATATAATTTGGTTATGATCTTTTATTACCAGTTTATTAACAATCCCATATTAAACTCACATTTTGGGCAATAACTTCTTGTTTTTCAGGTATGTTTTGACTTATTATTTATATTATTCTTACATAGATAATGATTTAATAAAATAAATAATTTAAATCATGATGTAAGAAACATATATATTCAATATTTATATATTTAGATCAATCAATAAAATTTAGTATTAGAAAATGAAATACACTATTCATGGAGATGGTTAGATGTATATACACATGAACACTGTTTCCATTTTATAGTAAGATTAAAAGAAATAAAGGAAAACGATATATTACAATTCTAGAATAAATGTTAAGTCATATATATTGAATATTATCATTAATAATATTCTTATTACCTTCCATGTAAAGAGTGAATTAATAACATCGCTTTGTGAGATGATAGTTTGGAGTACACACAAACGACATTTTCATATTCCCATGGAATGGAAGGCAAGACAGGAAATGGGTTGAATAAAATTTATAAAATCATTATAATATCATATCTATAATATATAAATAATATATACATCATGATTTCCCTCATTGAGAGGTGGTATTGGAGAAATGAATGACACCAGTTCACGAGGTGGTAGTCTTCCGTACACATGAATGATGATTCAATTACCCATTTAGTGGAAGTAGAGATGGTTTTACATAATGAACTTAACATAGAAATGTCTAAGTATATTAAATATATTGATGGTATCATATCATCATGGTACAATTAAAATTGAACGGGGTGGAGGAAGAAATAAAACCAAAACCCCCATTGATGAACATTAACTATTTTTCAGGTATCCTCATTAGGTTTGAACCCAAATCCTTAATAGGTTCAATTTATTTCCAAAATAAGTCTTATTATATAAGGTAAATGAATTTGGGAAGAAATTTATTAATGAAATGGGTTTTATGGTTTGAAGAAGAGAAGAGAGGGGTGGCCTTTTATAAATGAGGCGAGTGATACACTTATAAATTTTCTAAATGAGAAAGGTGCTCCCACCTGTTTTTATGAAAAAGGATGAAAAATGGGGTATTATAGATACAATTTTTTTGAAAAGTTTTGGGTTATTTTTAAACCTCATATTTGTTTGTTTTACCTATGCTAAACCCATTTTTACCTTAATTGGGTTAAATAATTTTTACTTTTTTATTATTTAATTTGGTCAAGAATTGAGTTAACCTTATTATATAAAGTAAATTATGATGATTAAAAATATGGAATAAATTTCAACAAAATAAATTTAATGAAGTGTAAAAATTTAATTTAATATCATTCCCGCAAACGTGATGAGAAAGTGAGTTTTTAAAGAGAAAATGTTTAAGTGTTGAAATGTTTTTATTTTCAAATTCAATATAAAATTGATTAAAATAACCTAAAATGAATTAAAAGGTTTATAATTAAAACTATTCTACTTTAAAACCATTTTATAATATAATTTATCATTATAAATGTTTTAAACCGAAAGGAAATTTAAATTTAAAATTCAGTATTTTTCACTATTCATCAAAAAATTAATCTTTTTTAGAAAATTCTCAAAAATTCACCCTAAGATAATTTTGAAATGATTATTTCAAAAATGATGTTTATTTTATCAAATTAATTTTATAAGATTCTATAAATTTAATTTTATTATTGTTCATAAAATGAAATATATTTTTTAGAAAATATTATTTTCAAAACATATAAAGACTTTATAAAAAAATTAACTAATTTTTTATCAATATGTTTCCAATAAATAAAACCATTATAAATAATATTTAAATTGTACTTATTAATATTCATATCAAAATTTTTAATGGCTAGGTTATAAAATACATTTTTATATAATAATTTTAATAATATATAATGGTTTGTTAAAATTCGATGTCATGTGTAATGATTTCGAAGATTGGTGTTGTGTGTAACACAAGATAAACATGGTTTTGTGTGTAACATATGTTATCCATGAAATTTAAATTATTATAATGAAAAATAATAAATGAAAACTCAATGTGTTATAGTTTCATTAAATCCATGCACTGACCCTACTAGTCAGCTGTGTGCTATGAAAATTGAACTAAAACTCCTTCAATATGAGGTTACATAAATGGGTTTCCCTAAGAAATTATACCCAAACCATGAACCCTGTTCAGAGTTCTCTAAAACTCCAAAAACATTACTCTAAGTCTGCAACACTCACCCTATAACCTGAGCTATCCTTTGAGTCTCATCACACATCTAAAAACAAAACTTTATGATATTAAAACATTTAAAATTTAGTTTTGAATATCTGATAAAAATTCAACCTACTCACTAAAAAAATTAACACTTCCCAAAACTCTAAATTCCCATATATAAACAGGGTTTTAAAACCTTCCCACCATAATACTTCCCATTATAGAGACTCTCTATGGCCATATTATAAGGCCCCAACCTTAAACCTTATTTAATCTTGAGTTATTACAAGATTACACATTGAGGATCTTTTCAGGTTTAGAGTTTTAGAGAATTAGATCATAAAACTTGCATTATATTCCACATTTAAAAAAAGTGGTTACATGAAAGATAGTATTCATTTTTCCCATCAATGGAAACATATTTAAAATAAAACATGGATTCTTTCTTGACACACCTTGACACTATCATCATATCATGTACCCCTCCCTTGACCTGTGAAAAACATTTCAAAAACTTGGGATGAGCATAAAAAGCTCAGTAAGGGATATAAAAATATGGAAAGGAGACATGAGTACATGTATACATAAGAATGAAATCATACTTTACCCATAAAAAATAAGCACTTTAACATACTTCATAAAATCACGAATAAATCATAGAAATCATAAGACATAAAAGGTAACTTGAGGCATTCATAACATTCTTACGTAGGGAGTAACTCTCTTGGTTACGTTTGGAATACCCACCACAGTATATTCCCTAAATCTTTTCTGAGAAACCTTAACGTTTCACTCCTTCGCGTTACCCAATGCATTGGAGAGCTATATCGGGCTCACCCGCCCTTAGTTTATCACGGAACGACCCGTTTCCATAACAATGCCCAAGAACCATAACATAAACGTATCACATAAAACATGCATAAAGGAAACATAACATTTCCACATTTCAATCACAATATAACATTTTAGTATATTGAAATAATGAATCCATTAAAAAAGAAACGATTTCCAAAACCATTTAAAACATTTAATAAAGAGATTTTTGAATCAAAGTGTCCCATACAACCTTGAATATTTTAACATTTTAAACCATTAATATCCATATAAATAAATCCTTAAAACCATTTTGAAAACATGGATATTAATGGGAACCATTTATAAGAATAAATCATTAAAAAATTTAAAACGATATTTTATTTAAATTGTTTTTAACAAAATGAGAGACACAATAATTGAGGAATAACATTTAATCAGAACTTTATAATATCATGAGAATAAATGAATTCATGATATAATATTCCAAAGGACAGTATATACACCATATAAGAGTGAATTGGTGCATAACAACAATGAAGTCTCAATAGAAATGTAAAATGAGATGAAATCCCCTGTAAAGAAGGTACCCTTAAATTAAGGACAAATCAATCTCATAATTATATGTGACAAATATAAATACACCCAATATAAGTGGATATTAAGTGTAAAAAACTCAAAGTTCATTCACACATATTCATATGAGGACATATTAAATAACTACATGTTGAACCCAAAGAAATCAAAATTGGGTTAAAAAGTTCCCTTGGTAAAATTCGACAACCTAACGGCATCACTTCAAAATTCAGAAAATGAGTTGATGAGAGATAAAAAGGGTATCTCATCACTTGGAAATAAAATTTAAATCAATAAGGATATATAAGAACATATCCCAACATAATAGTATGTGAATTAAAAGACATAACAAAAGAAGTCTTTTAAAAAGAGGAGGGTGAAAGGTTCCCTTACCGACATGGGTATCTTTCGAAACATACGCCCCGTGAAAGAAGGGCAATACAACATTGATGTAAATACTCATAAACGAAATTATATTACATAAATAGTAGAATAATGGATAGTAAATACACCACTCAAAGGAAATTTTGGCAAATGTAGCATAAATCTCACAGGAATAAAAGTGAGATGAAAAATCCCTTACGAAAACTCGGCAGCCTAACGACGCCACTTAAAACTTCCAAAAATGGATTGATGAGATCAAATAGGGTATCTCATCATATTAAAATAAAATGTACAGAAAGAGGAATATAAAAGAACATCCCCCATCATAACAAAGAGGAGCTTAAAAGAAGTGACATAAAGGAGAGTACTTAAAAAGAAAGAGAGAGGTTAGATCTCTTACGAAAATTCGGCAGCCTAATGATGCCACTCAAAACATCCAAAATGGATTGATGAGAGAGAATAGGGTCTCTCATCACATGAACATAAAAATTACAGTAATAGTAATATAAAAGAACATCCCAATAACAAGACAGATGAGCTTTAAAAGTAATGACATAAAAGAGTGTACTTAAAAAGAAAGAGAGGAGTAAGATCCCTTACCTCGGGTCCGACTTGACTCGATCATTCTTTAATCTCCTGAATAATAAACTTGAGTTAATTTCTAATTCCTTAAGAACATTTTTCAAGTTCATTATTACTTTTATATCACTTATTACCATGTCATGAACACTATGTAATTATTTTAGTTAATAACGGTCGTTTAAACGATCATTGGTACTTGAGTCAAAATATGCTCTTTATAATTACAAGTTGTTCATGTATATATTATATCCAGAGTTATAATCATGATTTATATATCATATATATCATATATATCCATTATATATTCATTTTATACTATTCCATATCATTTGGAGATAAAAAACGAAAAACACCGTTCATGGAGACGGTAGGCCGTACATACGCATGAACGCTACTTCGATTTTTTTTCTTATTCCTATTAATGGAATTAAAAATAAATGATATATATATATATATATTATAATTCCAGTATAATATATATGTTATATAGGTCACATATGTTCATTAATTTAATTCTTTATACATTCCATGTATTGCATGTACGAGTCACATCACTTGAGCGGGCGGTAGTCCGCACTTCCTCATATGAAATTATCGCATTTACACAACATGAAAACAATAATGTTATGGTTTAAATATAAAATACAGAAGCATAAATTAAACATAAATACCATAAATATCTTATATAAAATACAGTAACATCATAATGGCCACCTTTAAAGGTGTTAAAAGAATATTGAACAATAATCGTTTCGTGAGGCAGAAAATCGCCAACCACAGAAACAGTATGTTCTTTAACCATTAGACGAAGGTGTGTGTAAGTGTAGCTTGAATACATCTTATAACAACATCCTAGTATATTGACGATACTGGAGTTGTTACAAATGAAATTAATAAAAAGAGTTTAGGGGGTTGGAGAAGCAAAATAAAACAAAAGGACTCAAGTGAAGACATTACCTTAAAATCGGGAAACTCTCTTTGGTTTGAGCTCAAAGGCTTCCTTGGAAAGACTTATGCCCAATGTGAGGCTTCAAGGAGTTATAGAGGGATGTTTAGAGACAAAATGGGCAGGGGTTGTCCGAGCCAAAGGCTTTTTAAGTGTGGGTAAGGAGGTAGAGGTGGGGGCCTTTTATAAGAGGAGAGGAGGGGCACTCTTGTAAAGTTACAAAATGTTACGTTATTTTCAAAAGAGTTTCGGATTTTAAAGGTCCCAAATTGATGTATTTCTAGGATAAGGTGATAAGGGTTCTAAATCCAATCATCTAATAGGTTTTGGAAATGTTTAGGTCTTAGATATTACATTATATTTCCATTTTATTTAAATCGTTAAATAATGAGGTCATCGCTGCATCATTATAATGTCATAAATAATTTAATATATTTAATGTATAAAAATTATAAAAAAATAATATGATGTAGGAAATATTTTTATATTTCTAATGAATATTTATAGTCAAAAATATGACTTGTATAACCCCATTTAAAAATTGTTTTAGTAAAACATCTCATGTTTGTGTCATTTTTACTTTAACATTAAATAAAAAGATATTTATGTCATTTCCCAACCAAATGGGCTCCCTGGGGTCCCCAAGTTGACCCATGGATTGTCTTGGTCGGCCATGACACATCCAATGAGGTTAGTACATGTGTCTAGGTCATTTCATTTTATTAAAACATTATTCTTACCATAAACTACACTAATTACCTCTAATCGCGATTAAAAACTTAATAAGTTACTATTCACCAAAAATTATTTTTATCCCATTGAACCACATTTTACGTCTTAATGACAACCATGTATGTCTTATTTTTGAAATTCAAAACACAAAGATGTCAAAATTTCATTTAAATGTAAAAATCATTTTTTATAAGTACCACTTAGTGGTTTCACTATTCATCAAAAATTAAAGTTTTTCAGAAAAATCCCAAAAATTCACCCTAAGCTATATTTGATATTCTAAATTCAAAAATGAAGTCTATTTTAAAAAATTCAAAACATATAAGTCACATTAATTAATTTAATAATTAATTCCCGCTGTCAGAGCAAATAGCGTGTTTTTATGAAACAATAAGTTTCAAAAGATTGACATTAGTTTAAGTCTGATTTCAAGGTGAAATTAATTCCAACGACCACTATTGGATTTAATGGTAAAAATATATTCTAATTTAACTTTAAAACCAATTAAAAAGATAATCTAATCATATAAATAAATTAGATTAAAAAGAGGGTTTGAATTAAAATACAACATTTTATATTATTCATTAAAAAATGAACTTTATCGGAAAGATACCAAAAATTTACACAAAGTAAATTTTGATGTCCCAATTCTTAATAAGAGTTTTATTTTGTCCAATATAATGTATAATAGTGAACAAAACTATATTTAATGACGGTTCGGCATCAAAAGGCGATAATTGAACCTTTAGTGAAAACTAGGGCATATACGCCTAAAATTGAATTCTTTCTGTATTTTAAGCCTTTATCTTTTATTGGATAAATGTAAAAACATTTACAAACATATATAATCATATTTTAGTTATTTCTATCCATTCCCGCCAATACAACGGCTACATGTTAACTACCATTTAAAATAATATTATTTTATTATTAGAGTGCAACGTAAGATTTCAAAGAAACTTGTTGTTGCATATTGTGTACGCCATTGAGCATAACATTCCCTTTAAAGTAGTATTAATATTTTATTCACAAATATGGATAAATGTGAAAATGTCATACTCTTTATTTACCTGGGGTGTTACACATATAATTATCTACCTAACCTATCTGGATTATAAATCATCATCAACTATTCATATGCCAAATCAAAATTCTAAACACAATTCCAATGAGAAATAATAAAATAAAGATGCTTATACCGCATAAACACATTCTGATACTTGTAAACATTACTAAAATAATGGGATCTATCTTACCTAATAATTTCCATCATAATACAAAATCATGTTTTGTTCTATTTGGTCCCTCATCCTATGGTGCTTCCCACTATAGGGCTTAGCTCATAACGACTAATTCCACAACTTTGGTACATCATTTATTAGAGTTTTATATTATAACTTCATATATGTAATCCAATGACACACATGATTTCATTTAAACCATAATTCACTTGATCGCACTAGAAAAACACCACTCTAGGGATTTGTTTTTCATTTCTCATTCTTGATTGTGAAGTGAAACCAAGGAGCCTCACCATCTATGCATGAGTCTTAATAAAGTGTGGAAATCCTTGAAAGGTCTCATCCAAGGCCTAAAACAAACTAGTCACAACCAATTAAAATTCACAATGTAGTTCCTAACAGACCAAATTTGATTATTCATGAAAATTACTGTAAACCCACCTATGGATCATGTTTATTGAATACACTCCACTGCACCCGAAAATGCATTTCCAAAATTCCTGATTCTAGTGAACCTACTCCATGAGATAACCCTTCATCAATTTTACTTGATCATAAAATCCCATACCTAAACCTCAGTGTGATCTAATTAATTGGATCACTAGATATCTAAACCCAAGTCATTCTTATCATCAGAACTGATGTATTCCCAAACTAACACATTTGGTTCATCCTCTACCACCCCGAGCCCAACACAAATGCTCATACTATTCCCAAAACCATACAAAATTTTTCCCCATCATTCACGGAGGATTCAAATAGAACATTAGTACCTTTATTCACCAGAACTAATTTTTTAAGAATATTTTCAAATAACTAATGTCTTAAAACCATAACCCTACCTGCTTGGGGTTGTATCACCTATTACTAATGTCACCCTCACCACCATAGGAGTTCCCTTTTTATCATCCAATTTAATGAAAACCCAATCATTATGGCTTTCATAATGTCCGTCTTTAATTTTAATCACTGGATACAAACAGACCCACTCATTCCTACGGTCTAACCTGAAACACAAAAAAATTTATTATGCCCAGTTCATGGGAATTTCATTCAAAATACCAACAAAATTTTAAACCTAAAACAAGGTTCACCACCCCCATCAAAACACTATTGTACTCTTTTTCACATGTTATCACTTATATCATTCTTTTAGGTCCACCTTAGTGGATTAATTACAAAACCCACATGTTGATCCTCTGGAGACATGCTAATTTCACCCCAAGATATAATCCCCTTTAATCGATCAAATGATAACTTTGTCACTACTACTGATTAACATTAAACATCTCCTCTATAAGTGAGGGACATTTAAAAATTCTCACCTAGATCCTAGCCTATTATTCAAGAAATAATCACATCAAAAAAATTTATTCCTCATCTTTCACATGGAATATCCCTAATTCCTATTTCAATTACACCACTCATAGCCAGTTAACTCGACCTCATCACCAATTCAACATAATGGGAGAGCCTAATGTGACACCAAAACCCCATGCTAACCAACACAATGATCCTCCCATGCACTTTCCACCTCAATCTTAATAGTGTATAATGGGTGAACACTCCCCTACTACCAAATAAAAATCCATCTTTTTTCCTTTGAGATTCACATGATACCAAGTCAATAATGAATATTCTTCTTAATAATGTAATTTCAATCAGGATAGAAGCATCCTTGGAACTTCTCTTTATAATCGGGTATCTTACCTGTTCTAGGGTCCATATCCTAGTCACATGCTTTGTGTTCTTTGTTTCAGAAACATGTTCATCCATCCATGACCCAAATCACATCAAACTCCTCCATACTCTTAGGCACCACCCGACCCCATTCTATATTATGATCGCCTATCAACATTCTTATCGCACTGCAAAGTCATGCCTAGAGTCAATATGGTGAAGAATCAGAATAGTTCTACACATCAAAGTTAGCATCGATTAAAAAGTAGTCTTGTTTATTGCCTATGAACTAAAATCATCATCCTTTATAAGCCAAAAAACTTAATAACCTCCTCTATAATGGTATACATTTGAGTATACAACCATGATAATTACGCTAATGGAACCACTAGTACATCCTAAACCCTAATTTAGGTTTCCCTCAAATAGTATTAAATATGGAATCACTATGGTCCCTAAACAAAAATAAGGGTCCCTAGGTATCTTACCAATCCCAAAACGTTAGGTATCATGCAATGGTCATTATGTATGAGACCTATCCTAAGTCCAAAACTCATATAAGTTCACAGTTTAAGGGGAATTTCCCACACTCTCATCTCAAAAAATGAAAAAAATGTGTCAAAACACCCACTCAAGGGTCCCACATACCATATATGAACACCTAGAATCTCATTCCAAACCATCGATCATCAAAAATAGATTCTCGCCAACCATCCACCTATGTGACTACTACTTTGAGGATCACAACTTACTGCTAAATTCTCACCATATCCAATGAAATTGTCCCAAATTATTTGTTTTAAGGAACCCTAACCATGGGTTTCAGTTAGATATAGTTTCATTCCAATAAATGTAATAAAAAATTATATATTATTACTAACAATTTAAATAAACATACCTAAATAAAAGTTCCCATAATGGGATATTTACCAGGGAACTTGATTTCCCTTATTGACTTCTCAGGGTCTCTTCTCATTACATTCTAAAGGGATTATACTGCCACTATCACTGTAATATCCATAAGACCTTCCTATAGAAAAAACATAATTATATAATTCATACCAAAAAAGAATAATTCCACTAAGCACATGTACATGAAAAATCTGTTTGAGATGTTGGTGATACTTTGAATAGATGAGAACCATTTTTCAACGAAAATGGTCACACTAATATTCCTATATCATGTGGATCCTACATGTCCAATATGGGTCATTAGGTGCTTCTTGACTCTATAGTCCAAGATACAAAATCCAAATAGTTGATATCTTTCCAATAGGATAATATCCAAAACTAGTAAATTTAAAATCATAAATCTCAAAACTCATGTTTTTATACTAAGTGAATATAATGGTATCCATAAAAACACAACATAAAAACATCCATAAAATACCCAATATAACCTTCAATTCCACTAGAAAATGTATTCAGGACACACTAGTGTCGGTTTTATCATAACCCCAAGCATTTGTATACCTCATATCAACTAATTCCTAAAATAATAAGATAAAAATAAATCAAGATATGATATAACTCTGTAATGTCATGAAACCTCGGAACACTAATCAGTTCCTAGAATAATGGTTTTACTGTACCGTAGGCACACCTACCAAAATTTTAGTGGCTTCCAACTAGGATTAGGGGCTTAGGGATGTATTATGGGGAGGTTATAACCCATTTATCATAGTGCACAATCATAAATGAAATAAATAAACAATATATATATATATATCAGATTATATAGAAGAAAAAATTTACTGAACACACTAAAAAAATAAAATGCTAACTTATGGCTTGAAAAAATATTACCCACTAAGTCGGTTCACTATATAGAATTGAAACAAAGAATAAAGATGATTTCTCTACAATATCTCTGAGCCACATCACACCCAAAGAACCATTATCCCATGTAATAAAACATGTTTTAATAACCCCATGCCTCATCCCAACTTATACTTACAACTAAGAGAACATCTTCTCAGGTATCCAGGGTCAATGGGATCTTGAGAAGTGTGTGTGTATAACTTTTTAGGCCACCATTAATGGAATCCCTAAATTTAACCAGTTTGGAAGTGAATAAATTTAGAGGTTCACAATCTAAACAGATACAATTTCAACCATTTATCATTAAAAAAACTATATAAACAGACACTAGACCTAGGGGTCTGGTTCACCATAGGAATGCTATAAAATTGCTTCGACCTGTGTTGAGGTGTCTCTGAGCATGTCGTGATGACTGTGATGAGAGTTTACCATTTAAGAGGTAATATAACCATCACTGTTTTGAACAAGACACACCTGGCGGTAATATATCCACCCCTAGGGCCCTAACATCCACCTTCAGGCCTTGTTCACCCTAGATTTAACCGTCAATACCAAGAATCCACATAGGGTTCTTTAACCATTAACCAAGCATCCACCCAAAGGAAGTGTTCGTCTAGACTGTAACCATCAATCAATTGTCCAATGTGGGTTGTGTTCACCTTGGGTATAATTATCAAGAAACAAACCATATACTTTAAACATAAATTAAGTATACCTTTAATATAATGTTACCAAAATAAAAAAACAAGGAATCATGAATAATTTACCATTTATATTCTGAATCATTCAATTTCCCATTTCTCAAAACCATTTTAAAAGAACAATCTCCCAAGTCTAGTTCAAATCACCATTTACAATCTCTTTCAAAAATTTTGTTCTAAATAATATTTCAAATACCCTTTACAAATATCTAATTTCCAAAAGTAACCAACATACATCATCACCACCATTTCACACTCCATTTTTAAAACCAGTCTAACATACCATTTAAAATTATATTTTCAAGAGGAAATTCAAAATCACATTTTAAAACCATTTACCATTTCTATTCCCACATTTTTCGTTTAAAGGAAATAATCCATTTTACCAACCAAAACACCCATTTAGATTTCCTTTATTTTCTCAAAAACCATTTCAAAGGACAATATAATTATAATTATCCACTTTATTTTATTAAAAATACCAAAAATAATTTTTAAATTCCAAGTCAAATAAACTCTTAAGAAAATTTAATTAAGAAAAAATACATTCAAAGTTCATTAATTTAAAACAGGCCAATGATTAGGAAATTTATCATTCTCACATGACACATACACTTAAAAACATAAAAGATAATAGGTTAAGTCTATGAACTAACTACCCATATTTTATTATTTCTAATTAAATTCCTCAAGGTGCAACACCTGCTTTAAGTCCCATCCAAGATTAAATCACCTCACCCATGCTTAACTGAGAATGTCTTCGCATATCGAGACCCTAACCCAAACCAAACACCATTTACCAAATAATTATAACAATTTTAAATTATTTTCTTAATTTAATTCAACTTGACATAATATTGGAAAACTTATTATTCCCTAGTCATTTATTGAAACCTCAAGCCACTAGCTTCCAACCACCCTAGACACACACCGAATCCTAAGAAAAACCAAATCCCCAACCTTTTGAACAAAAACCATAATCAATTTAATTGAAAATTTGGAAATATGATAAGAAAAAAATGATTACATGCCATAATAAATCATTAAAAAACTATGATCAGATGGTTTCTTAGGATTCACTCATCCTAGGATGTATGAAATCCCCTTTTGAATAAGCAGATTCTACCATACCCAAGTTGAATATCCAATTAAACCTATTCCAAATAAATATGAGCTAAGAAAGAGTAATATAGGAACAAAAAGGATAACAGATGCATAGGCTCAAATTAAATCATTGTAAAACACCTAAGAAACACATAAAACCATTAGGGTTTGAAGGTGGTTAGAGGGTCTTGGTAGGGATAGGGTGAGCATTCATGGATCATGGGGAAATGGAATTCCACCTTTAATTTTCCATTGTAAAAAATTATAAATTTACCTTATTTAGTAGGACACAACTTTTGGAAACAAGCCATGTGGTTTTTGCCTTGAATTCATATAGTTTTCTTCAAACCATGCACTAATCATTCCAGACCACCATTTTTTATGGAAATTATAATGAAACAACACCTTTTTGAGGGTACCCACATGGTTTTCTCTAAAATATGAAACATAAACCATAATTTTTTTTCGAGTTATAATAACCTCATAAAACTTATCATGAATCCTACACGACCCACTTGATCACCCAAGATACCTTTTTAGCCTCATATCACATCTATAATAACCACATTGAGATGTTCAACCATCCGGAATTCCATTCTAAATATAAAATAAAAAATAAACCCACTGAATAAATTCAAACATACCACCAACTCTGAATGACCATACATGCATGGGGTTTTATATGTAGTGTGATGACTTGTGTTTCAGTGTGATTAGTAGTTTGGTGCATGCATTTTATTCTGTGAGTTAGGTCATAGTCTGATTGTGGGTGTCATGGTGTGAATATATTTCTAAAAGAGGGATATTGGGAAATGCTAGAGTAACCCTTATATAAGTAAACCTTATATAGAATACCTATTAAAGATGTAACCCTAATGTATAAACCTTTATCTAGGAATTAGAACTTATGTATAATGATATATCTTATATTCTAAAATATTTTAAATTACAAAAGCCTTCTATATTAAAAAACCTTACATATTGGTTTTTTTAAAGTATTAAACCTTTTATACTAGATAAAATAATTTTATATGGGATTTCATATGTTTAAAATATATTACATATTCACATCGTGTAAATAACTTTTTCACATTTCACATATTTTATTTTTTAGGAAAGTATTATATATATCTATTTATAGTATATTTTATAGTGTGAAGATTTTTATTTTACAAATTACATAATTTGTAAGAGTGATTTATTCCTACATGAGTAACTTATACGTACGTAAGGGAAAATATTTTCCACTTCAAATATTATATTATAAAATAGTTATTTCCATGACACTATGATTTCCTAGTTGAAAAATTCTTTAGTTATATCCTCTTAGATATTATTGCATTGTGGTACATAATATGCACCACATTCTTGGTATAGGGTGTTTGAGTTCAAGAAAGATGCATAAGTTCTATTCCATCATTATAAGAAATTCAAATGTCACAACATAGAAATAATCAATATGTTGTGATTTTCCTTAGTTATATAGAATTTTAGATAGTTGAGTATGTATTGAAAGTGGTATTGTATAGGAGGATCATGTTTAGATCTTTAAAGATAGGTTTTTACTAAACCCATGGTGTCATGATTCTTTTTGTTTCATTATAACTTCATGAATCTAAATTTTGTCTAAAAATATGAGCAACCTTTTCTTCCCTTAATTTATTCTTCCTTATTATTCTTATAGGGATGGATGTAATAGTGATTGTAATTGGTTTGATTGGATTGTTTGAATATAATTTTCATCAAGAAATTTGGCGAGTTCTTCTCATGGATTCATTAATGATAAACTTTAGTTCAATTAATGTGGAATTTATCATCTCATTTGAGGTATGGTATTTCTAATACATCCTTCTTTTTATTGGAATCCTATGTTGATTGGAATATTGTGTAATAATCTAAATTACCCTTATTAATCCATAATATTTCTAATTTTATTGATCCATTGAATATAATTATTGGTAACCCTAATATTTGTTCCCTTGAACATATTTGTCATCATTTAAATTTGATTTGAACACTTCAATTGAATCCTATATTCCATGATCCACTTATTATAACATTAAAACCTTTGATAATCCACCCCTTCACCCAAATTATTAGATGCCTTACTAATATGGTAAGTTCATACTCTTCCCAGGGTATTAGTGATAATTATTTAGTCTGATGGAAGGGTTTATTTTTTTACTTTATTATTCTATTTATTACTCTATTATCTTAAACCTAGTGCTGTGTTTTTCATTCCTATATAAGGGGATGTTTATGTTTCTTCTTCTATTTAATTTATTATTTGTTTTGGTTTTTTCATATATTAATTATTATTATTATTCTTTTATTATTTCATTTTTTTATAGTAGTATTTTTATTATGAAATTACATTATGATGATTGAGATATATTTTTACGGTACTAATACTATATGATTTACCATGTGATATGGGAAATATTTTGTGAAGGAATTGCAATATGAAATCAAGAATGTTGACAATGGAAATAGAAATATGAACATGTCTAGTTAGAATCTTATTGTGATGCCCTTAGGGTCACATGTATGATTTAGTGAAAACCAGGTTTATCCTTCAGTTAGTTCTATAATTTTTCAAGAAAACGGGGTTATAAACATAGATTTTTTTGAGGAAATATTCCAGGTGCAAGGTTAAGGTACACATTTAGTACTACTAGTAAAATATATAAATGTGAGCCTCTAGAGATGTTTTTCATGGTTTAAGCATGGGTTTTCAAAAAAAATTAACTTTAAAAGGGAACCATGATGGTGTCTGGGTGGTTTTCCCAATGATTTCCATGGCTTGAGCATGGTTTTCCCAAACTATGTGGTTATTCTAAGGTAACCTTTCACCCTGATACAAATCTTTATAAATATGGGATTGATATCTTTTCCCTAGGTATTTTTTATCTAATCTTCTCTTAATTATCTTTAGGTTTCAACTTCCATTAATGCATTAAAGGTTTATTCCCTTGGATTCTTGATGATATTTCTTTTTTCATGATGGATCTCTTCATAGTATGTTCCATTCTTGGTATGGTTTTCTCTCCTCTCAAATATTCACTTGTTCTCTTCTCCCCATGTCTTGTTGGAACCCAATTTAGATGTGGATTTTTTATATAGTTTGTTTTATGGGGAATTTATGTTGTTTATTATGGAAATAGGATCATGAGGACCTAATCTACTCATTTCAAATCACCTTTTTTTAAGAGAACTATTTTTACACCATTCTTGAGGTAGGTGTGTCTATAAAATGGTTATAATTCATGAATTACATAAAATTATTCTACATTAATTTTTTATTATAAAATTGATTTATTTGGTATCAAAGTGGTTTTTAAATAAAAACGTGTTTTAAAGGGATTTTTCTTTAAAATGGATTTGTGAACACTAGGTATGAATTTCTTTAAACGTGTTGTTTATTAGAAAATGGTTTTTAAAGTATAAAAGAAGAGATGATTTATTGTGTAAAAGTTTTGAAATGTTGATCATAGATTTCAAATGGTTTCTTGTAATCATAGGATATTGGGAACCTTGAGTGTGTCGGGAAGTGGGTCTGTCACCTTTTTGTGTGTTCCACTTCTAGGGGTACACTTAATATTATTGATAAACTTTAATAGGACTTTATATCAGTTTGATTCATGTTATTCCTGGATTGGTGTTCTTTTCTGTGTCTGAGTATGTAGTTTAATAGGTTGGATCCCAATATGTTTAATTATCATTTATGATTGGTTTTATAAATGATGATATTTTTCATCCTCGGTTTCTCACTTATTTGTCTTATGGTATATCAATTGGTCGGTTTTTGTATGATTTTATTTTTTAATGCATATATTTATCATACATATGACTTATGTGAATTTTAAATGATTTTATGGAAACTATGTGATATTTTAAAAAATGACTTTTTTTTATAAAAATTCCTTATAAGATATATTTATTTTAAAGCTAAAGAAAACATTGGAATGGTATTAGACTTTGTATAGATTCTCTGGTTAAATCAAACTAGGCTTTGTGATCACACCCAAATTTTTTACATTGAGCATTTATAGATGTTTTTTTTCAAGACTTAGGTAAAAGGGAGGGTGTTATATTGTATTTCAAATTCTCTTGGTTGTTTTTGTCTTTGTAGTGGGATAGATTAGTGGTGATGAATGGTCACATGGAGAATCAGTTCCATCTACTCTTTTTTACTTTTTGGATTATCCCTTAAAGGCTGGTGATGTATGTGTCATGGATGTTCACTCTTTCTTATAATTTTACTCTCTTGGTTTACTTTTTTATAGATATTATTTAGACTTTTTTTGTATGCCACCATGTGGTGGGCCTTCTTGAGTGATGTTACAAGTCGACCCAGGTTGTTTCATTAAAAAATGGTAACATAGGGATTTTATATCTAGAAGTTTTATGGATCTACTAAGGATTAGTTTAGGTTATTTGGTAGACAACATTTAGGGCCATCATATTTTAGGTAGTAAGTTCAAGAGGGTTCCTATCCATCTCAATTTCATGTCTGAACTCGAGTTACCATGAGTGGTCTGAGATTTTTGCAAGATTTAGACATGGTGTTTGAGGTAATTAAAATAAACATGATTTGGGATTTATCTAAATAAACCTACTATTTTTAAAGGTTTTTTTCAATCATGAGGATCTGGGATTACTTTTAATTATTATCATTTAAAGGGAAGGATTTAGATTCATGAAGTTGATATTTGATTCTAGAACCACAATTAAGTCGATTGGTTATTTTACTTTATATTGATTAGACAATTCCTCCTATAAGATATATTCCAAATAAAGAGGATGAAGTTTCAAGAAATGTTCCTTAGGAAAAAACTCTAGTAGAACCTTCATTAGTTGAAGTAGTTATCCACACTATTTATACTATCGATCAGGTTGGTGTTGGTAATAAGGATGACTAGTGGATAATGGATCAAAAATCACTATGAAGATCCCACCCAACTTTTGTGGTGACAAAGGGCCCCAAAAATATAAAGAGTGGAATGAGTGGATTGAAAATAAATTCAATTTTTTAAAAACTTATGGGGAATATATGATGGGATTGACCACGTACAATCTTAAATTACTAGGATGGAGATAGTTGGACTCTATCAAGAAAACTATGTTACAAGAGGAACTTAACTAGACTTATTTAAAGAATATATTAAAACAATATTTCTATGTTGAAACGTTACCAGTGGTGAAGACTCAATGATTTTAGGTCATAGAGAAAGGGGAGAGTTTGGTTCTAGAGTATTCCACTTGTTTCACTGATTTAGTAAACTTATCACCTGAGGTTGTCTTAAAATATTACCACAAATACTAGAGGTTTGAGATGGTCCTGAGGGATGAAATTAAATAAATTTTTATTCCCTTTTTTCCTTTCTACCTTTATAGAGGTATTCAATAGAGTGTTTAAGGAATATGTTGACCTATTAAGGGAAAAAAGTTTATATGGAGCTTCGGTTGCTGCAATTGTTAGCCAAAGTGTATCTTATAGCAAAAAAAAGGAAATGAAAAGGTACTCAATTTACATTAGAACTAGTTTGAACAGATTTTTTAGGTTAGAAATTGGTTTTTTCTTATCAGTGTGTATGGTCTGGTCACACCGTGCCTAATTGAACAGAGGACCCTAGGACTTGCTATCTTTGTGAAAAACCTGGTCATCTCACTCATTTTTTTTTGGAATTATATCCAAAATTATAAGGTTTTATCCGCTCTCACCAAGGTTTTTAGGTTCATTTTAATCCTTCCAAGGGTGGGGTGTCCTATAATCATTCCATGTGGGGTGTTTATGTGACTAAAAAGGCTTAGCTAGGAGATAAGACCATATGTATTTACAACCTGGAGTATGTACTTGAAGAAATTAAATCACGATCTTCTACTATTATAGGTATTGTGTTTATTTCATCCTCTATAGCTTTAGATTTATTTTATAGAGGTGTGACTAATTATTTTTTATATTCAAAGTTAATTAAACTATTGGTATAACATTCATAGCTTATTTAATTCATGCTGTATCTTTCCACGCATTTATAAAAGAGTTACAAATAAGGTTTTTGGTGCCCCACCTTTTGGGTGATGATAGCTAATCATGAGTAGGTGAGGAACTTCTTAGTCCTTGACCTTGATATCTTCAACCTTATTATTGGAATGGTTTGGATGATCAATTTTAAGGCCAAGATCAACTATTATCATCATCAAGTTCAATTTCTATATCTTGATGGACCCTTTCACATCTTTTAAGGAGAGTTGTATTATTTATTGGGGAGATTTGGAACAATTATTCCTTACAATTGATTTATATCATGTCTATTTTCCAATATGTGCCTTAATGCAGTTAATCCCAGTTTGAGTATTCTTTTTCCTACAGTGGAGTGTTCATATCCTGAGGTATTTCCTAATGATTTTTATTGTTTACAAACATAGAGAAAGGTTTAGTTCACTATTTAGTTTCTCCATGGTATGATGCCCATTTCTATACCATCTTATTGCATGAAACCTGAGGATTTAAAGTAGATTAAAGTTCATCTGGTTGATCTTGAGGTAAATGGATATATCCATCAAGGCATGTCATCTTTGGAATCATCATTACTCTTTACTAAGAAGGCATATATAATAAAGATACTGTACATTGATAATCAAAATCTAAATCAAGTTACTAACAAGAACCAGTATCCCTCATAGATATAATTGGTTTTCCATGATTTACGTATAGATGGGGTACCACTAGTTGAGAGTTCAAGAATAGGATATACCTAAGACAAAATTTAGGATATGATATGGGCATTTTGAGTTCCTAATAATGACACTTAATCTCACTAATCCTCCTATAGTATTTATAATGTTAATGAATCAAATATTCCATTAGTTATTTGAATCATTCATGGTCATGTTCATGAATGGTATCATGGTGTACTTCAAGTCATAAGAGAAACACATTCACAATTTGGATATCATCCTTAAAATCATGGACGAACATATGTTGTATGATAAGATTTACAAGTGTCAATTTTAGAGCATGAAGTGAAGTTTATAGGTAATTTCATATCTGATAAAGGAATCTTAGTGGATCCTGAAATGATTCTGGTGGTAATATCATGGGAGTAGCATATCAATTTGCTTGAGATGGTGATCTTCTTGGGATTTTCTAGTTATTACAGTTGGTTTATTAAGGTCATCTACAAGATTTCATATATAATGAAATATTTGAATCATAAGGGTGTTATGTTTGAGTGTACTATAATATTTCAAACATATATTGAGTAATATAAAAAATGGCTGACTTTATCTCTTGTTATGATTATTTCAAAAATGAGTTCAGTTTATGATATTTTCATTTATGTCATAGGTATGGGTTTGTGATGTGTATTGATGCATGGAAAGTATGTGGTGGATGACTAATTATGTCCTCATGAGAAGAACTAACTTACCCATAAAATTGAGTTGGAAGATGTTATTCATTCCCATAAAACTTGTTTCTGTTGTCTCTTCTAGGAATAATTTAGAGTATACTATGATAATAAGAGTTTGAAGTAAATTTTTACTCATAAGGATCTAAACACATGATAGATAAGTTTGTTTGAGTATATTGAGACTTCTTATTTTGATATTTATTATAATCATTGAAAATAAATTATTTCTATAAATGTGTTAATATGGAAATTTCCAACTCAAGTCTTGAAGAAATCTATGGAGGAGTGGTCGTTGATGAGTTTATACACTGAGATGAGCTTGAGAGTGTATGTGACTGGTGGGAAGGTGTTATTATCTTTTATGAATGATGATCCATAATTTAATGATATAATTCATTATTAATAGGTATTATACACTGATTACCAACAATTTTGTAGAATCCAAATATGGTTAGGAGACCTTGGGTGAGTGGTCTCAGTCTTCTCTTGGCACTTTGTATTTCCAATGGGGGACTGGTAATTCCAATATTTTTGGTGAATAAATTGATGAAATTTAGACACTGATATTATTGGTCTATACATCGTGGTAGTACCATGATGTATCATGATATGATACATTGTTACTAGTGGTTGAGGATGAGGTAGTTGATTTAAGAAATTATGTCACATTTCTTTACTTGTCAAAGAATTAAAGAAGAACATCAAAGGCCTACTAATTTGTTGAAATATTTTTCAATATCTTCATGAAAGTATAATGATATATCTATGGAATTTATCGTTGTTTTACCATGGACTATTGGTGTAAAGGATGTGATTTGGGTGATCTTCAATTGACTTGCAAAATAATATCATTTTCTCCCTATCAAAGAGATGATAAAGGTGAAGTAGCTCAAGGAATTGTATATCCAAGATGTTGTAAAGAACTATGGGGTTCCCTCTATAATTTTTTTCTGATTGGTACCCATGGTTTACATCCATTTATGTAAAGGTTAACAATAGGTGATGGGTTAACGAATAAAATTTAGCATGTAATATCATTGGAACATGTATAGATAGACTATGTGAGATATCTAGACCCTTGAGGATATTATTTGGGTTTTCATGATTGATTATGGAGGTTCATGTGGAAATAATCTACCAATAGTCTAGTTTTCCTATAGAAATATTTATTATAAATCAATCAAGATGGAACCATTAGAGTAATTATATGAGAATGCATGTATATATTTCTATTACTTGGTAGAGTTTGGTGAGTGTTCTATGATTGGACCAACACTTATTCGAGAGATGAAATGAAAATTATAGCTAATACATATGATTTTAGTAATTTATCAAAGTAATTATAAGTCATATGAGGACCTTTGTCATCACCCACTAGAGTTTGAGGTTGTTTATCAGATATTTCTCAAAGACTCTCCTCACTTTGGACATTGTCAGTGGGTAAGAAGGGTAAGTTAACATTGAGGTTTTTTGACCCTTTGATAATGTTTAATGGATATAAAATGTAGAATATTGGTTGGAATTTTCATCTATCATGATATTGATTCATGACATGTTTCATGGATATTTATTGAAGAGGTATCAAGAAAACCCTTACCATTTGATCAAAAGGGAAGATGTTGATATTGATCCTGACACCACTATAACGAAGAAACTGATTCAAAATATGGATTTCCAATAAAAGTTATTATGTAGTAAAAAATTACCCTTGCTTTGTGATCAATGGAAGTTTGGATGGGATATTCATGAGAATTGGTAATGTGAGTTTTCTCTTTAGAAATATTGGCCCTATCTTTTTGTGATTCATGAATATTGAGTACTTTATGGGAAAATAAAGATTTTATAATGGGAAGAATTGAGAGGCCCTTTGGGTGATAGGTATACATTAGTGTGATCTTTTCTTATCCTTTGGGTTGTTCTAGAGGTTTCCTAGAAATAGGGGTTGGAATTTTTTATTTTTTCGGGAAATAGTTCAGGAACATGGTTTACCTTTACTTTTAGTACTAAATATATAATAACAATGCAATATGACACTATCAGGATTCATAGGAATTTTTCATTTTTGAGAATGGATTTTCAAATTATAAAACTTTACATGGGAACATGAGAGTGTTTAGGTGGTTTATATAGATGTCTCGTGAATTAATCATGGTTTTTCCAAAATTTGATCCTATTCCCAAGTAACCTTGTCCCTCATTTAATCAAAGGGACCAAGTTCATGCATTATTGGCATATGATTTTTTAAATCTTGTGGCCTGATCATTTTAACTAATCCAAACCTATAAAATTTTGGGATCTACCTCTTTTCTATTGGATTTTATTATATCTAATCACCTCATATTCCTTTTTGGGCTTGAACTAAACTCCCCCCGGTGATCTAGAGGATTCTCCACATGGATTATGGATTGTATCCCACTACAAAAAACCGATCCTTTAACGGGGGTTTGTAAATTGCTTCTAATTTTACTTTAAAATAATTTCACAGTGGGTTTTTATAAAACACCTCTAAATGTTTAAAAATTTTAATACACTTGAGACTTCCCTCCACCCATAACACCCTTGACCCCTGACCCCCGACCCACTGACCCCCCATCCCACTGACTCCCTAATGCCCTAGCCTGTATCCACCCATCTTTGACCCTCGTTGCACCTCTCTGCACCTTGCCTCACCACACATCACCTCTTCGTACCTCACCTTGCTTCACCGTACCACTTTGGACCTCACCTTACCACACCTTTCCTTGCCACACCTTTCCTCGATACACCTCGTCTCGCCGCACCTCACCTCACCACACCGCCCCTCGTCGCGTGTTGCTAACCCTTACCTCTGATCCTGACCCCCACCTCGTCTCCCCTCAAATTTTAGTGGTCAGTGAATGTAACATATAAATATTTTATTTTTTGGGTTTTTTCCAAAATTGGATGATATTTATGGTTAAATGGGAGTTACATCATAGGTTTTTTTCTATTATAGTGTCTAGAGTGCTCCATAGACCATATAAGGTCTGTTGGACATGTGTTCATTATGATAGTAGTACCCGATATGTTTTTTATCATTTATTCGTAATTTTTTAAAAGTAAATATATAATTATAATTATTTATAGGTAGTTATTAATTTTATGTGATGTGATGAAAATTTTTAGAGTTGATATGGACTTGGATGTAACATGGATGACATTGGATGAGGTAAATAGGAGTATGGTTTAGGTTCTAATGTAAATATGGAGGTTGTTGGTCCATATAATTCGAGAATATATTCTTATTTTTTCATGAATTACCATTAAAATAATATTGTATTGTATTTTGTATAATTTATAGGTGAATATTGTTGTTGAGTAAATGAGATATGATGGTGTTGGGTGTCTTATACTTGAGATAGGTTCACTTGATCACCTGGGTGAATTATGATCACCAGATAACTATTTCACCAAAATGTGACAGTGTCAATATTGTTGGGGGGATACCATTGGTTTTTTTGTTGTGTATAAGGTGATAAATGGGTTTTTTAATATTTTTTTCAAGGAATATTAAAGTAGGTTAGAGAGTCTTAGTCCTAGTGATGACTGGTTAGATGATCAGAAATTACAACCATGGTGAGTGACACCATGTTGAGGGTGGTTTGGGACATAATAAGCATTTTAAGTGGTATAATTCCTTCGGGATAGAACAATGTCTAATGGAGTGGGTTTTCTAATAGTAATTTATTAATGGATATCAATTAGAAGATTAGATATGGGGCCAATGAGTGGGTTGTGGGCTTTGATTAGGACATGTATTCCATGGTGTTTTTAGTGACATGGATTGGGATGGTCTATGGGTAGCCGGACTAGGATTGTGGTATTGATTCAATTATTTTGGAATGGAAATTAATATCTTATTTAGTATAATACTTTATGAGGTAGAATCACTAAGTATATAAGTGTGTGAGATTTTATCAAAGATCATAAACCTTGATGGTTCTGAAAGTCCAAATGGATTCCCCAATGGGTGATTCCGAACTTATTATGATGAGGGAATAACTCTCAATTTTATAGTTCCCTAGGATCGTCTGGTGAACTATGTGACTAAAATGGTACTTACCTATGATTCATTTTATTGATGTGACCTCAGTAAATTTTGTGGTGATAGGTTAGTGTGCGTGATGTGACCTCCCATAAGCAACATGGGATGTGACATTATTTATGGAACTAAGACTATTCCATTTTTCCTCATTTACAGGGTTATATTTTAAGAATGTATGATTGTTCCCTATCATATCATGTAGTTGATCGTGTACCTCCCTAAGATCTATGTAATGTGATAAGTTGAACTTTATTTAGTACTATTTAGTTAAGCACCGTTAATGAGAGGGTTGTGCCATGGTACATAGTGTGATGATATCGATGAACCTACCTTTATAGATAACAAAACATGATGAGAATAAATCCCTATATTTAAATAATTAACCACTAGTCACTTTCATAAAAATTTCATGATAATATAATGTCATTTTCAAGGTTTTTACCCCTTAAATCATGTTTTTAGAAACTTATATTTTCAAAAATAAACTTGTGATCTTCCCTATCACACAAAATGTCAGATTGATGTACTATATATTCTTACATTTAAATATTATTCAATGATATCACCTATTATTTCACATCAATTAAGGGTCATTTTATTAGTTTTTATCATTGTAAAAATATTCTATAGTTATTAAATAATACTTTTTTCAATTTCATTCATTAAAAGAGAACCAAAACTCGAATTGATGTGTTCTTTATTCTTATATTTACAAAATCAATCACCAGTAATTATCCTAATATTTTAAAATAATACATTTTTTTTCTAGAATTTGACCCTGTAAAACATGTTTTTAAATACTATTATATCATTAAAAACACATTCGTGGTTATTCTAAATAAACCACACATAGATTGATGTGTCATTCATTTATACATGTTAAAAATTATCCAATAAAAATCGTTCCAAAATTTCAAATCAATCCATGATCATTTTCTATGTTTTAAACATTACTTTAATGTTTTAAGAATTTGAAAATAATAAAACTACATTTTTTTCATTCAGAGCAAACTAACCGTCCTATATATGTGTCATCTTTTCCTATATGTCACACATTAATATGTAATCATTGTAATAAGATTTCATGAAAATATTAGGTTCTTTTATTGGTTTTAGACCCTTAAATAATGTCTTTAACAAATTTTATATCTTTAAAAATATTATTTTGGTAATTCTAAGCACAATGTGAATTAGATTGGTGTTCCATATATTCTTAAATGTAAAAAATTATTCAAAGATAATTTCCCTACAATCAAATGAAAATTCATGATTTTTTTCTAGATTTTTACATTAGATACAATGATCTTGGGTGGAATGTTTTTTTATTCCTAATGTATACATGAATATGATAAAATATACTAGGTGAACCTGGTAAGGTCGTATGGAGATATATTTCTGACACCATTCACGAGAATCTCTATTTTCATGCATACCTTATATTTAGACTTCATATAAGAACATCACATGTAGTGAATAAGGCATGTAAAGATTGATTCATATTTTTAGATAGGATGCGTTGAGGCCTGAGGATGGATTTTGGTCTAGATTTATGGTCTTTAAATTTTTGGTTTATTTTATATTTTTCATCATCCCTTGGGTGATTAGTGTTTGAATGACAATATGATTTATTCAAGTAATTTATTATATAATTTTGTCTATTTTATTGTTTACATTGATATGTGGTATATGTATTGGTTATTTTTCATTATAGTAAACTCAAATTTGATTTATTTTCCAACCATGGAATATGGATTAGTACCTTGCTACAAGTTTTCAGCCACTTGCTTATGTGTTGGATTGCTTGGGGTATTTTAAACATCATTTCATATGATGATTATAGAATGGGGAATTACAATGTGATATCATAACATTTATTTAATTTTATAAATTGGGTAGATAGAAGAGGGGAATAAGAGTACTTTATCGAATCTTGTTATAGGCCATATATAGGTGAGTCATGAAAACATTTTCGGTGGTAAGTCCTGGTAACCATGGGTATGGGATTGTTCTTATTTAATTTTTCTGCTATGATTGAATTTTTTATGGAATATAATGTTCTTATGGAAGTTAATATTTTAAATTTTCATCTCCTCTATCCCTAGAATGATGCCCATATGCATGCACCATATTTGGTATATATTACTTTCATGACATATACATGAATGAATTTAATTGGAATTTTAAAATTTTATTAAGTTTTTTAATGTGTCAAAAAAACATATATAGAGATCAAAAGTTTTTAACCTCAAAGAATTTATGCTTCTTGATTGATCCCTTCATAAATATAATTATTTATAATTTTAAGGATTGAACTAGTAGAGTCATGAAAATTTATTCTTGATCCCTTCGTCTGTATTTATATAGTAAAACCTTATTTATCATATTTATATTTTTTTCAACTAGTGTATATGAATCTCTTTTCCTATTTAGTAATAGTTATGTGTTTTAATTTTATTTTAATAATGTGTAGGAACATTGTGATATATATGGATAAAAGATGGATCAAATTACCAAGGAACACACCTTAGTATGCTAGGTGTTAGTTAGAGTTTTTAGATTTTTCAATTTCTAATCAATCCATTGATGGGAGAATAAGATGTTCATCTCCAAAATGTAAATGTTGAAGATGGTTGAAGTGAGATTAAGTTTATGAACACCTGATATTGAATCAATTCCTTGCTAAATATTTGTGTTGGATTTGGCATGGATAATCAACCATTATATAAAGGTTGAGAACTGATGTCAATCCACAAAATGATCTCCCAAATTCATCAACAATGGAAAATGAAATGAAAAACCTTATAAATAATGAATTCAGCATTTAAAGACACCAACATAAACATCAAAATATATCAAAGTAACTAGTTGAGGGTGCTATAAATATCAATGTGACAAGTGATGTTTTTGAGACTATAGGACAACAAGATCAAGATTGTAACATATAAGTGGATCCTAATCTTGATTTTTTGGAGAAAAATTTCAGAGAAAAAATCGCTAAGAATAAAGATTCCTTTCAAGGTTTAGTTGAATATAAAAATCAAGAGTTGTATTGATGATGTATAAAATATTTAAAACTTTATTTTCTACTTAAGTTTTACCATATAAAATTCTTATGTGAAAGAAATTTGATTCATTACATTCATATTTATCATATGATCCTAAGAACATTCAATTGGGGTTCTCTACAAATGGATTCAACCCATTTGGGATTTTGAGTAGCAGTTATAGCATTTGGATGGTTGTTTTGATCCCTTACAATCCACCTCCATAGATGTGTATGAAACAAACATATTTTATCATTTCAATAATTATTAATAGAAAATAAATTCCTTGAAATAATATTTATGTATACTTGCAACCTTTAATTGAATAATTACATGAGTTATGGAGAAATGATGATGAGACATATGATGCATCTTCTAGAACAATGTTTAAAATGCAAGATGCTCTAATGTGGACCACTAGTGATTTTTGTGGAATTGGGAATTTAACTAGTTAGTACACACACATAGATTTGGCTTATCCTCTTTATAACATTTATTTTGAGCCCGAATCGTTACCTTGTAGTAGAAAATGGTGCTTCTTGTGCCATCATGGATTTCTCAATGCATTTCACAGATTTCAGCTGAAAAAGTCAAAATTCAACAGTTTCAATGATCGTAGACCACATCCAAAGTTTTTATCAGGTTCTGAAATATTGGCACAACTTGGAAATGTTGAAATAGAATTGTGCAATGTGAATCATTTGAATGATAGTGGGAAAATAGTTCAAAGTGCATCGTCAAGTGATATCAGAGTGCAATAAGGGAAGAAAAAACGTATATTCTACAAACTTATGTATTGTGAATTTAATTTTTTATGGCATAATCTTGATGTGATGCATATTTAGTATAATTTTTGTGAAAATTTGATCCTCATATTTCATAATGATTTTGTAAAGTAAAAGGATCATCTCAATTCTTAGAAATACCTAAAAGCAATGAATATAAACTATGATCTTTAGACAGATGAGAATGGTAAGTATGCTCAAAAAAATTCTACATTGAAAAATTGGGATAAAGATACATTCATTCAAATTTTAAAACATTTGAAGGTTTATATTGGGTATTAAAGTAACATATCAAGGTGTGTTGACTTAAATAATCATAGGTTACATGGATTGAAATTCCAAGATTCACATATTTTGTTATAGTATTTAATTCTATAGGAATTGCTTATATTATTACACGAAAAGGTTAAAACTATTGTACTCGAATTCTGCAAATTTTTCAGACAACTGTGTTAGAAAACTATAAATGAATTTCATCTTAACAACTATTAGTAGATATTTTTATTGACACTTTTTTCAATGGAGATGATCTTTCTTCCAATATGTTTTACTATCATGACGCATTTAACAGTGCATTTGGTTGAGGAAGCTAAATTAGGAGGCCCCATACATTATCAATTGATGTATCCAACAGATAGGTACTTTATTTATATGTTTTTTTCTTTAAGTAATTAATTCTTGGAAATTCATTAAATACATAATTATGTTTTTAAATTTATTTCATAGATATCTTGGGTATTTGAAATCATACGTGAAAAATAAAGCTCAACCTAAAGGCCCTATTTTTGAAGCCTATCTGGAAAAGGAGTGTCTTACCTTTTGTTCTAGATACCAAGATGATATTTAGACAATATTAAATTGAGTTTTATGTGTTGACGACACATCGATTCAATCTGAAATACATGGGAAATAAAAAATCATTCCTACTATTGGTCGATCAGTTGGGAGGAGCTCAAATGTTACACTAAAAGAAATGGTATTATTACACACACATAGATATGTCATGATGAATAGTAAAATTTCACATCCATTTATTAAAGAGTTGAGGATATAAATAAATATATGGATGAGAGGATGAATATGATATGAGAAAGATATAACAAATTTTGTTAATAAAGATTTTTTAGAATGGTTTTCATGATGTTTTAGTTCATAAATCTTGAAATCAATAAAGATATTAGGTTGATACATATATTTTGAAAATTTAATAATGTATATTAATTATTTCAGATCATGAATATTGATACTCAAGTAGATTTATCATAATATTTGAAGTTTTTTGCTTGAGGTTCTCTAAAACAAGATAGAAAGTATAACACTTACAATGTGAATGGCTTTAGATTCCGTACAATTGGTCAGGAAGAGGGGTTGAAAACATAGAATAATGGCATATTTATTTTTCCTGAAGTGGAATACTATGTAAAATTGAATAATATTATCTATTTAATCTATCATAGACATTTTTCAGTTGTTTTGTTAAAATGAAATTGGGTAGATATTATCAAGGGTGTTAAAAGAGATTCATTGCAATTTACTTCTGTGAACTTCTCTCGCTTGATGGATGTTGGAGACTGTGAACTGCATGAACCATATATCTTACCATCACAAGATAAAATGGAATATTATGTGAAAGATGATGTGGATTAAGGGTGGAGTGCAGATGCTCCCATAAAACAAACAGACTTATACGATATGGGTGATGAAGTAGAAGGTTTGACCTATGACATTAAATCACATCAAAAATAAGAAACAGTCTTATTTTTTCATCATGATGTTGAAAATATAATTCTTATAATAGTGGATGAATTATATTAAGTAATAATGGAGAATGAAACCAACATTTTTGATGGATAAAATGATTGTATGTGCAGTTATACATTCATTTATCAACCACTTATGTCATTTGTCCAGTCATTCATTATCATTGTTATGTATATTTGTTTTTGTGTTTACTATTCATATATTATCATTTCTATATTTTTTTGCATGAATTTTTCGAAATAGATGTTTTGAATTTAATTTTAGTTGATTAAATGATAGGATTTTCGAGGAAGTGTTATACTCACACTATGGGGTCAAAAAGTTTTTCTATAAGCTGATCGAATCTAGTAATCTTTTCATTAGTTTAAATATTTATTAGACAATGTTATATTTTTAATATATTAAATTGTTGATATATCTATGTTTAATTCAGTCATCGAGTTTTTTCCACCAAGCATCCCGAACAAAAGTATGGTTGAATTTTCCTAAAAATCTGATGGGAGTTTTATTAATGAGTCTGGTAAAGAAGTTGGGGTATGAATTAATTTTTCATTATAATAACTTATTATCATTTATCACTGTGTTAATATTTATTTCTTATAATATGAATGATATTTTATTTATAGGTAAAAATTAAAGAACCATGGGATAACAATCCCACATAGTCCTACTCAATCTACCAGGATGACCCAGTTGGTAAAGTCCTCGAGGGAGGAGCATCCTGGTCGAGTGTGAAGATGGGTTTGGTACTATTACCATTTGAGGTCTTTGGTAGGAAAAATAGGGGTTTCAAGTGATGACTGGTGGTGAGAAGGTAAATCACAAAACTACAAATCATTTAGTTCACAAACTTTTATTTATTTTAAGTTTAAATATAAATATACAAAATTGTTTACTTTTAAATATAATTATATTATATGTGGCATTAGGAGGAAGTAGAGATGTAGATAGAGAGGGTGACGAGAATAGTTCATCATTGGGAAATGATTAGTAGTGAAGGTTTTCTCATGTATCAGTATGTCCAATGTGCATATTTTTTATGTTTTTCTTATATTTTAGATGGGATTGGGACAATGGGTGCCCTATGTATGTGTTGTATAACCATGTGTCTATATGTTGTTTTTCAACTAGCTATGAAGATTGAAATTTCTATATGATCATATATGATGTTTAATTTCTTGTATCTATATTACATATAAGTTGATCTGACGATTTTATTATACTATTAACCACTTGTTTTTTATGGTGGCTTACTAATTATGTTTATGCTCACCCCTGCATGGGCTTTGCATGAATGATTTTTTTTATTATACAGACAACTGGTAGATGATGTCTTTAGTGGACTTATTATCCATGAAACATAGAAGTTAGTGGAGGCGCTGACCATGTTTGGTGGTTAGACATATGGATCATGAGATGGGAACTCCTCTTCTTTTCTCTTTTAGTTGTTTCTAGATTGGGACATAATTTCATTATTCTTGGTTTGTAATGTATTTTACCCTTTTCCTTTCCTAGATATTTATCTATCTCATTCTGATGTATTTCTTAGAGGTTACTACATTAAATTTTTACATGACAACTTTTATTTTATTATACCTATACAGTATTTCATGGATTTGTGTCTGTGTGTGTTCACATACAATAGGATAAATCCTCCCACTTTAGTGATATTCTTACTATGTGCTTATTTCTAGCACTTCAATTATTGGGGGGGAACATGTGATATCACTCTTAGCTTACTGGTATCCCAAGTAGGGTCCCTGTAGGTCAATTCATGACAGAAAACACCATGGGTTTTTCCAAGACTGTAATCTCTATCTAACCCTAGCCATTATAGGAAATTCTAAACCATTTTCCAAATCTCACATCATGACCCAGTCCTACTGACCAAGAATTGTTTTATGTTCTCTCTCACCAAACTAAGTTCCTATATCACTTATCCATACAATGATATCTCAAGCCTATAACATATAGGATAACCCATATCTATCAGACCCTATGTTCGATTAGTATCCTCTAGTTTTCATCTTTTTGGTTAGAGATCAATCTTTATGTGTTGGGTGGTCTCCCTTTTGGGAGATTTTTGTGCTCTATTTGTGTATGGACCCTATTTTTTGAACACTGTCTTGTTGGTCTTGGATAAGACATGGGGATGTAATCGGTTAACTCAGACTATGTGGATTCTAGTTGGTCTAGGCACATAGGGGAATCTATGTTGTTTTTTATCTCATAAAGGGGTGGGATCAGTGTTGGATGTCCAAGGATTTCATAAATTATTTAGCTGTTTTATAAATCCAAGTCAGTTTTAATCCTCAATTTTAGAAGTTTAAACCATTTATGGATATTTTGGGTGATTTCTCTTTTGGATAATCATTTCTTATTGGTTTGGAATCATTAATGACCCTTTTGATAAAAATGTTATTCATGATGGATGGTTTAATTTTGAGAATTATTTACTTATTATTAAATTAATTTATCATGTTTTTAATTTTGGTGGATTTAGTTTTAACATGTGAAGCCTCATTTTAATGGAGTTGCATTGATTATTTATAACTAGTTTTAAATGTATTAAATATTTATTTTCCTTGGAAATGGGTTGTGTAATATTTTAAAGAATCAACGTAATTTCAATGATAAATTTATTGAGAAGTGTATTGATTCTTTCAATGTATGGAGAAATGTATTATCGATTATTTCAATGTTTCGATTCTTTTGAAGTTTTTATGTATTATTTATTCTTTTAATGTATTGTGTCTTGATTTATTCTTTCAATTTATTGAGAAATGTATTATTTCATTAATTTTTTTGTTTTCCTCTGTCAATGTGTTGATTCTTTATATTTTTGTGAGAATCAATGTATGTTGATTCTTTAGTTTTATCATTTGTTGTTTTCCTTGTATATTGATGATATATTTTATGATTTGGTAAAATTTTCATTGTCACTATTGTGTTGTTCTGGCTGCAAGTTCTCGGGATTCAGAACCTGTAGCTTTTTTTTAAATGCATGTGATAGCAGTAGTTTGAACCACCATTAGATATAGAATTTTTTTTCACGGTAGTTTAAATTTCTGTTATATTTTTTTTAAGGCAGTGGTTAAAATTGCTATTAAATATAAAAAAATTACTCAGTGGCGGTTTTATCTATATTAGTGGTGGTTTCTTCAGTAAAAATTTATTACTTTAGAGGCCATTAGAAACTACCACTAGATCCTAGTTATTTTTTAACCAAAAATCGCCTCTAAAGCTAAGAAAACTGCCACAATATACGAATTATATGAAACTTTTTAGAAATCACCGATAAATGGAAGAAATCATGGTGTGTTTATTTCCTACACCAATTTTAGTGGAAATTTTTTTAAAACATCACAGAATCATATGGAAGTGGTTTAAACTACCGTTAGATGATCATTTTTTTATAGTTTTTCTTTATTCTTGATGGATATCTTAAAGGTATGTCACATTATAGATCTAGTTTTCTCTCCTCATATTAGATCCTCTCTTGATATCTTCTTTTCGTATCTCGTTGAAACCCGATTAGGGTTGTGGATGCTAAATCTAGTAGGTTTGATAAGGAATTGAAGTTTTTTTATGGATCTAGGTTTGTGAGGACTTCATCTACTATTTTCAGATCTCCTTTTTCGAATGTGACTGGGTTTTCTCTGTTCTTGAGGTATGTGTCTCTATAAAATGGTTTTGATTCAATAATTACTTGAAGTTCTTCTAAATTCATTTTTATGAAATTTATTGATATGATATAAAAGTGGGTTTTTAAATAAATGGATTTTTAAAATGGATTTTTATTTAAAACAAATTTGTTCACACTAGGTGTTTGATGAAATTCATTAATATTTTTTTTATTCTAAAATAGGTTTTCAAGAGTTGGAGTGATAATTCTTCAATATGTTTTTTTAAATTGTAAGTGTAGTTTTCATTTGTCTTAGAAATCATAACAAATTGGATATAATGGGTTCATTATTAAATGAACTTGTCAACTAGTTTGTGTTTCACTACTAGGGGTTTTCTTATTGATATATAGACTTTTGAAGGACTGGATAACAATTGGATTCACATTATTGTTGACTTTGTGTTCCTTTATGTGTTCAATTAAATATTCACATTGCCTAAAGCCTGATCTTGTGCTTTGTCATTTATTCATGGTTTTATACATGATGGTAAATTCCATGCTCAGTTATTCGCTTATTTATCTTATATTATATCCATTGTTTATTTTTTATATGATTTAATACTATCACACATGTACATATTTCTGGTTTTTGTGAATGTGAAAGGCTTTTATGAAAACCAAGAGATGTTTTACAAAATGGTTTATTTTTTTGAAAATTCTTTATAAAATGGATTTATTTTAAATATAGAGATAATTTTTTCATGGTATTATAAATTTTATTAAATATTTAGTGAAATACTACTTAGATTAGTGCACACACCCTACTATTTTCTTTCAATTTTTTTAGAGGTGGTTATTTAGGAATCGGGTAGAGGGAAGGGTGTTATGTAGTTCATTGGATTCTCATAGTTGATTCCATATTCATAGTGGCACAAGATTGGTGGTGTTTGTTAGTCACATGAAGTCTAAATTTAATCTTGTTTTTTTTACTTTAAGTTTTATCCCTTTGGTCTTGATGATTTATGTCCCATGTATGTATACTCTTTCTACTGCTTTAAGCTATATTGGTATGCTTCATTCTAGTTATTCATGAGACTTGTTTTGTTGTTTTATTATTTTCAACCATATAGTGGGACTTCTTGGGTGGCATTTCATTTCAACCCAAGTTGGTTCATAACACTTTTTATTCTATTTTTTTATTATATATTGAGTATTACTATTTTTTAGTGTTGGTTACACTATTAGGAATATTATTTTTTAAATGGGAAGTGATTTAATAATTGTAATGTCATTATAATATAACTAAATACTATAATTTAAGATTCATTAATATATAAATGATCAAAGTGTTTTAGGTTGATTACCTTTTTATGTGTTTCCTTCTAGAGATATATATGAGGGATAATTTGTGTTTAGAGTGTTAGTTCCATCCTTTCCTTCCATGAAGGTTAGTTAGAAAAGTTATGATATAACATTTATGTGGGATCAGGTGTGTTGTTTTTAGTCTCTTAAGAGTAGTCACTACCTTTCATGTATTTTACTATCCCTATTATGATGTATTGGGTTTGGGGTTCTATAATTAGATGTTATATATTAAAATAAGGGTCATATTTTATTTATTGAAGTTATACCTATGGTTATGATTAGTTAAATGCATGTGCAGTCATTTAAAGGTTTGGCACTTTATTGATGAGAGAGTTGGGTAAGTCATAGTGGTTGGATTAATGAGATATTATTGATATATTATAGGATTTTGGTTTTTTTGTGTTGGATATCTATTTGTAAATTTTAGTTTATTCTTAATAAGTGGGGTGAGAGGTCATACAATTTGATCATTGATTCATAAAATTTATTTTTAATTAGATGGTTGTGTTTAGTTAACTCAATAAAAAAATTTAATAGAGTGATTTTATAATTTATGGGTAATATAAGAATTTATCATGTTTTTTTAATATGACTAGTTTATATAACCTTGTATAATGTAGTGATAATTATTGGAGTGTGAAATTATGGGTTTAATGTATTAACTATTTGGTAGAGTTTGTTTCATATAAAACTATACTGTTTCACTGAAAAACATTATCTATTGATCTTTTTTTTTGATTTTTCTTTCATGTATATATGATTTTGTTTGTGATATTATGATATTATAATGTGGGTCTCAATTTCTTCTAGATATGTGTATTCTTTAACAGGAAATAATTTCTTAAGTCATTATGTTTTTGTATAAGTGTTGTAATGGATCATGGTTATTTCATGTACAATGTCTTAATGTTTAGTTTCTATATATACATATAAAAATGGTAAAGGCTCAAGTTCATGAATCATGAAACTATTTATGGGATATAATGGATTAGGTTTATGACATTTATAGATATCCTCAAGAAGGTAATGGTTTATTATAATGTAATATATTTTGGATATAATATATATTTGTTATAAAATGCATTTATGATATGTGGATGTAATGATGTGATGGTGATGGGGTGGTTGTGATGTTGTGGAGGTGGTGTGAGGGATATGGTGAGGTGGTGTTGGTTGTGTTGTGTATATGATAGTGGATCAATTAGGATGTCTAAAAAATAGTGATATATTTCTAGTACTTTCCCTTCATACATGACTTTAGAAATAAGACATCATCCTCATCTATTTATAATACTGTATTACTAATCAGATAAAATTAATGAATGTGAGAAAATTAATGGAGACCATTATTTGATTTTGTAATATTACATTTTCTAATAACCTTTACTATTTTTTGGACCATATCATTTATTATCATGAGTTACTACTTAGTTGATCTCATGTAATTCTATCCCAAAAATTTTATTTCACATGAATTTATAATTTTTAAGATGTATTATCCTATGGAGTAATCCAAAGTTCTCACCCTCTTTAGTTTTCTTGAATTGTTTTGATGTGCAGTTTGATAGAGAGTGAGGATGCTACTTTCGGAAAACTAGATTGGAGCCTTGTAAGTATTCCATTTACTGTTATTGGTTTCATTATATCCATTGACATTTATATAATGGATTTGTATGGGAATTATCAATTTCTCTGTTTATATATGTTGTTTATTGGTTATTTATCTTTATTTTATTGGGAATTCATGAGGGTAAAGATTCTCAAATGTGCGACACATACCATCGGTGTTATAGGCCTATCCGAGGCCAAATGGAGGTGGTCTTCAGGGGGCATTGTTGTTTTCATTACCAACCGAGGTGGGATTCTAGAGATGGTTATTCATGAAAATTTTGTAGAAAATCTTTTAGTTGAGATATAGTATAGATTTTAGAGTTATTATTTGGTGAGGCTCTCATGGGTTTAGTAGGAAAAACAATGTTCTTTAACTTAACCTATGATGTTGGTAGGGGCCTAGCTAGAATAAAAAAATTTAGGTCCCACTATAAATAACACAAAAACCCTTAATATCAAAGGGATACCATCTAGGAGATGGATATAATGGCCCACTATGATCCAATAAAAAGTCCATGACATCCAAATAATCATGTTTACGTGGAAATTTGTTGATTACATGGTAGAAAATTTTGGAATGGTTCATTAATCCTTAACATAGATTAAATTTAAGTTGAAAAAATTATTTTTTATTATGATTAGTGTGATTATTTATGCCAACATATATTGATGTGGTGTGGTCTTTATAATTATGTTACATTAGTTTTTAGTATTTTTATTCATTCTATATTAAAACATGTTTTCTTATAAATTCACAGCATGATATGGTTCTTAATTTTCTTAATATTACTTATTTAGTTTTATAATTTAATGTTTAATTATAGTTAATTAAAAAATCTATAATAACATGTTAATAACAAGATGTTTTGTTTAAAATTAATATAAATAGTATACTAGTATTCTTTCATTGATAGTGAACCATGTCTAAAATATTATTTTACAAATGAATAAATTAATAAAGACTTTCTTGACTATGAATTACCTTAATGATTAATTATTTATTATGTTGAAATATTGTGGAGGAAATTTATTATCTGCATGTTTTAGATTCTAATGTTTTGTATTATGAAAATTTATTCAATGTGTTATGTTAAAAAAATGTTCTAATAAGTTTGTCGGAATTGAACGCAATTTTCAAATACTGTTTCATTTAATGGAAGAGTTTCTATATTAGGGATTTTTGTCACATAACATGTATAACTTAATGAATTTTTTTAATAAATATTATACATAAAATTATTAATGATGTATGATTTAAAAAGATAATTTATGTGATTTACATGAACATATTATTTTAGGTATAATGACCATGATTGTTGAATTATACAAGTGATTTATTATCCTTGAATTCTAAATTATGAGCCATTTAAATTACTATTTATTCCATGTTGATCGGGATGAGTTCCAGTTATTTCAAAATGATTTAAATTTTCTTCCTAATTTATTATTTTATCTTTTGATTAATTATGATGAATGAAATAAAAATTTCATAATTAATTGATAAAGTAAAATAATTATGAGACATTAGTAAATAAATTAATGTGTTTGAAGTATTATGTTGTGTGTATTATAAAAATTTGGTAATTACACAATAATTGGATATAAATGTTCCATGTCCACCTTCTATGAAATATGACTCCCAATTATGTTTAATAATATTTGTGATTTTATTGATCCTTTTTTGGATTGGAAAAATATTTGAATGTCATATTGGTAATATGATTTTTTAAGACTCAAGTTTGGTTGTTGTTTTTGTTTATTTTACCTTTAACGTTTTGTTAAATGAAGCATTAAAATGTTATTTTAATATATCTTTGGTAGGATTTGATATGATATTTAATGATGGATATGATGTATGGGTAGGAATTGATATCATACATAGAAATGATATGGAAGAAATGTATGATTATCCTAGAGATGTGTTGGGGATAAAGTTGTGATGGATGTTTTGAGTTTAAGGTGGTGGTTAGCTACTGGAAGCATAATTGAAAAATGTTGTTGTTTTGTAAATTTATTGATGTTATTAGAATTAATAATTATGGATGACTATGTTTGGTCAATGTTGGTTTTAAAATTTCATGCTATTTATGATGTAATTTTTTTGTTCTTTGACATTTGAAAAATTTTAAATATGATTTGGTTATCAAAGAATGTAAAATTTAGTGCCCCTAAAATAATTCATTAACATATATAAATCCTTATATTATGTGGTATTCTCTATGATTTTGATATAAGTCATGGAACATATTATACCCTTATTCTTTCCCTCATAATTTTAAAAGAGATTATAGGTGATGTTACTTGGCCACCCATATGATGTTTATTGGTTGCAGTTTCTTGAAATATTTGAGAAGTATTTTATTCTCCATGTGAAAATAAATAACCACATGAAGAAGTTTAAAGAAGATCAACAAAGGTCGAGATGAATGACTTGAGTTATGAATCTTGTGTCTATGTAAGGCACATGAGCCTTAGCCCAGTTGGTAAGGACTCTGTAAGTGCATCCAAGAGACCCAAGATCAAATCCAGGCGGAGGAATAATTTCCGGGGGTACTATAGAAGTACTATAGCAGGTACTGTAGTAGGAACTGTGCAGTACTGTAGCAGGTACTGTTTGGCGCTGTAGAAGTCAGAAATATGCCCCTGTTTGGGCCTTCGGGCCACCGATTTGGTCCTAGAGTCATTTAAGGCATTCAATCCACCCTGGCCTTCGGGTCAATAAGGCCTTTAGGCCACCTCAAGGACTTCGGGGTACCTTAAGTGTAGATGAAAACCAGACAACCTACAAGGAATAGGCTCTATAAGGAGGATGATCAAATGATCTTTCACCAAAGCAGAAGCTAAACAGATTGCAAGAATGAGAGGGTATGGAACCTACCATCGGGATAAGCCTGTGCATGCATAGGAATGCCTATCTAAACAGCCATGCGAAGGTGGAGAGATGATTTCACGATGAAGATGTTGGGGAGGAGCAGTTCCAAGTAATTAGTCTGGGTTGTATGTAATTTTTGAAATCCTACAGGAAATGAATTTCTCTAAGGCCTATGGTCCATGTAATACTTATGCCTATGGTCCTTTCAAGGGTTCCACATCACACCTTGAAAGGTGGATTATCAAAAATCACTAAAAATTGAAGGCCTTCGGGCCATTGGATCGATGGTGTCCTATGTAAGTAGATTGTCTGGTTATATTCTAGAGTAGATGTACATCATTTATCCCTATCCTTGATCCATTATTACTGTATTTAGAATGTTTATTTATTATTTATTAATTTTTTGGTGATCAAACATCATTTATAAAATGGTTTTGAGGTCATTGTGTCTCTCATTATTTAGGTGGTAGTTAGTTATTTTTTGGTAACTGAGGATTTATATATGATGGTATCCATACTCCTTTCATTAATGAACTTCAAGGTGAGTTAAAACTAATTATAAAATCAAATTTTTTTTATAAACAAAGTATCAATTTGTTTATTTGTGTTAAAATAAAATTATCCCATTATTCTAAAGGTTTTCTAAAGAATTTTATTTTCAAGAAACATAATATATGTTAAATTATATATGTATTATTTCAAATTGGTAACTATATTGAAATAAAGATAGTTGAGGATAAATTTATAGTAATTAAGAGGTTTTTTATTTATCAAGTTTCTCAGTGTTGTCTTCATTAACTATGTTTGTTTTCTATCAAGAGTGATATTCCTATTTTAGAGGTATTTCTCAAGGTTGAGTGGTTTATAAGAATAGTCTTATTGGGTGTTATTTTATATCATATCCATACTATTCCAAGAGAGATTTTTTATTTTTTTTAAATAGGTATCTCCCAATGGCTAGTATTCATTAGGATTATTTTGTTTTGTTTTATTTTCTTAAGGATAGAAATCATTTGAGTGGTATTTAATTTTAAAATATATATTTCCATATTCTTTACTTGGGTTGGTTTCTACTTCTTTTGGTTTTATTATGATTCTCAATAATAAGATTAGTTTGATAGATATCTAATTTAAGGGACTGGAATTTAATTGACTGTTAAATTAATGGGTTTCAGGCATTTTAGGTGTTTTGGGGTATTGGTCTTAGTTTAAAGAAATAATGGTTTATTTATAGCTGATATTTCATCTAGGAGTTTTATCATACCATGAATATTAGATTACAACTTGAGGGTTTTATTGAGGTGTGGAGATAATTCCATGAGATTTAAGGGTTTCTCAATTTAGTTGGTATTTTTTGGTGGCAGTGTGGTGTGTTTTCTTATGGCATGATCAGTTGGTTGGTGCATGTGTTTCACTATGTGGATTTAGTTTTGGGAATGGTGATGTGTGTCATACTGTAAATAATTGGTTAGAGGAAGTATTTTTATAAAATTTTAGAGCAACCCTTACATAAGTAACCATTAAATATCATCCCTGATTCATATTTAACCCTTATGTGCCACCCTTTATCATTGGAGTAAACCATATATATAAATAAAAATCTCATTTAATGAAATTTATTATATATTAGAAAATGTATGTATTAAATTAAAGCCTCATATATTGATTATTATTAAATTATAAATCCTTACATTCCCTAAAAAATATTATGTCTGTGATTTCTTATGTATACACTATATTATGTATTCATAGTTTATGTATAACTTTTCTATATTTCATATATCATTTGTTTTATCAAAATATTACATCTCTCTTCATATATTACATATACCAATGTGTAAATTTTCCATTTTCAAATATACTAATATATAAGACCTATTTATTGATATATATGTTTTAATTTATTCATATATAAGTGTAATTTCCACATACATATTAGTAAATCCATTTACCAATTTGAAATATTTTGTTATAGTGTTGTTACTTATTCCACATCCTGAATTTTATGTTTTAAAATTCATTTTAGAGGCATGAGGATTTCACTTTGATTATATATTATTCAAATATTATGCATTGTTAATGATCATTACATTGTGACCTTCCTCAATTTTATCTAATTTAATAGAGTTGAATGAGTCTTGAATGGGGGACCACCCAGGAGGACTGTTCTAGGATCCTTGGAGATGTGTTTTGAATAACCCCATTCCAGTATGAATCCTTTCATCATATTATGATTTTGAGTATATGGATTTTATTTATAAATATGAGGTTTGTCACAAACTACATCTGATCGCCGCCAAAACCATCATGTGACAAGGACCGAAGGGCGTTACCGATCCTCATGGGCAGGCACAAGTGACCGGGTATCATAAAATGTGAATTGGGAATGATTTACCGGAGTTTATACACATAAAACAACAAATGAGTCTAATAAAACGACTCTGAATTTTACGAACCAAACAATCTTTTACAAAAATTCTTAACTGAATTACATCATTTTTAACAACTCACCATGACTATAACAAAGGTACAAAACCAAAAATAAACATCCCAAGAACCCTAATGGCAAGGGGACCGCCCTCAAGCCATCTCCACAAGACTTCCCCACTAAGGACCTAATAGAAACCTGAACCACTTGCACTAAAAACTATACCCAACCTTCGACAACAAAAATAACCAAGTCTACTTACACCCAAGGGTGTAATTAGGGTGTGATAAAATTCCTGGTAGGATACCACCACTATGTCATTTCGTGTGATAAATATTCAAAGACGAAAATCTTGCAAGTTTTCATAAACAGGAAATGCTATTTACAATTTCTAAAAGATGCAACATAAAAATTAAAACATTTTTAAAGTGGGCTATCATTAAGAATCAACACTTTTAGAAATAATTTCAACACTACTGAATTTTCCATCCAACCATACCATATGTCGATGGTAATCAAAAAGTAACTAATGAGCACAAGCAATAATAAATAACCCCTAGGCACTAGCTTGTTGTGGGTCCAAGGTACCTCGTATCTCGGTGAGAGTAACCATCACAATATCCATTCTCATGCATGAGCCACTAGTAGGGAACATACCCATATCCTAGTGGTCCGCAATCATCATCATCATCGTTTAGTTAGTGTTGTAAGTGTCAAACATTCTACGTGAAACTGAGGCCAAACCCCACAGATTCACTAGCATACTAGTACACATCCGCCCACCTAGATACTCGGGTTTCCCTATTGTGCTCAAAAAATTTCAACATGAAAAGAAATATAATTTTCACAAGAAAATATAAATTACACATAAAAAATTCACCAAACATCCCACGTTCACACCACACAATTCACACAATACAATTTTTCATTCAAATTGATTTTGAAGTCAAAATCGCCCCAAAATACCCCACAACACATTTTTCACATCATTCAAAATTGAAAAAATCCTTTAAAAACTTTATAAAATATTTCCCAGGATTCAAAAAATCACATAAAATCCCACTCACATGTTACATAATACACTTTTCATAAACAAAGTCCATTTTTCACATCACACTCGCACAAAACAGCCCGAAAACATGTTTCACACCCACATCACAATTTCATAAATCACCTCAACAAATTAGAAAACATTACCAAACGTTTGACATAAAAACTGACCAATTTATATTTCAAAATCTCATTTTAAGAACATACTACCACAAAAAAACAATACATAAGAAACCACTGCACACTTTTTGTAACTCATTAAATCATTTACAATTTTCATAAAACCAACCCAAGGGGAATAACTATGTTTTGCAACAAAACCCAATTCCAAATCCTCTTTAAAAGAAAAAATCATACTAATATCAATCCAAATATTAATTGGAATCCCTAAAAATATTTATTTAACCACTCTAATGTATTATAAAATCACCACAAATAATAACACAAAAGATGCACATGAAGAACACACATTTTCATAAAACTCTTTCAAGAGGAATTACATGTTTTCACACATAAAACCCATTAAAAGAAAATATTTTAATCCCAAAGGCACAAAAAGACCCTAAAAATCATAATTTTTATCCCAAAAATATTTATTACACCAATTTCATATGTTATAAAACACACCCAAACAATACCCCATGGGTTACACATGAAAACCCCCCAATTTTAAACTAAAATGAAACTATAAAATTAAATTCTTAACCAAATCCATCATAAATAGTTTTATCACACCACACATCATATGAGGAACATGAAAAATAAGTAATTAAATCAATCTAACTAATCTAGAAATGATCACACATGGAATCACCTACCGAAAGTGTCGAAACCCTCAAATATGAGTGTGAAACATCAACCACACCACCGCCGCACCTCCAGGAAGTGAAAAGAAACCTAAAACCTCAATATTTCACCCAAAAGATAGGAATTTAGACTCTAGGAATGAAACCAACCTTATGTAAATTTTATAACTCAAGAAAGTGTGAAAGAAACCCAAAGGAAAGAGAAGAAATCAAAGAGAGAAAGACTTACTTGCAGAAATATTGAAAAGATCGCCCTAAATACCCTAAAATGTGAATCTACAAGTAACCAAAAGTGGTATGGAGGATCTAAGGAGTCATAGTAGGTATTTTGAGGACTTAAATGGGGGAAAATGAATGAAAATTTAAGGAATTATGAAATAATAATTTTACCTCTTCAAATCTGGTCGATTTGAGAAAGATTATGAAAGATCACCCTACTTCGAGGTTCAAAGGAGCTCCAAAAATGTGAAACCGATAATTCGGGTGATCCTAGGGATATTGGATTTGTGATGAAGGTGGAATCATAGATAAAAAATAAAAAATTAAGGAAATAATAAAGAATTAAAAACAAAATTTAAAGCAGAAAATGAGATTACGGGCAGGCCCTATACCTTAAATAAAAGCCCAAATACACCATGATTAAGGATTTTTAAAGGCTCCCAATTTACATGGTGGTGCTAATAGGTCAATGGAGGCCATCTATGAATTAGAATGGATAAAAAATGTTAAAAAATTAAGGAGTTATAAAAGAAAAAATATTGGTTTTTAAATCTGGAAATGGGCTCACGGTTTGGCCCAAATTTTCAAAACCCACCATTTCCACCAAAATTCATAGGAAACCCCCAAAACCAATCAATAATCGAAATTAAATGAAAATTGACTTCTAAAGAACTCATGGATGTTAAAATTATCCCGACTGTAAAACTTTCCACCCTCAGAATGACAAAACAAGGCCAAAAGTAAAAACCGAACTCAATTGATAGACCAGATATGTACTCCTTCGCCAAGTTTGGTCTGCCCCCAAAAGGCCAAAACACCTCTAGTGATCAATTAAGGAAGGATTACTCTCACAAAAAAAACATACCTCAATTTCTTGAAATGATCAAGAACATTCAGACTTTATCCCCCAAAGGAAACTCCTGAAACACTATATGAACAAGACTCAAGTAATCTACCGAGACGAATAACAACAACGAACAAGGATACACTTACTTGGGTTGAACTAAACTATTGGGAACTCTCCAATCCCAATGTTTACCCCAGGATGATTTTGGTAGTTAGATATATCCGAATGAGACTACCTTGCCTAGGTTAAGACCGAGGACCAATATGAGTTACTAGTATGGGGAGACACAAATGGGCTCCCCACCATAAGAGAGAACTTAAATTTTCCTGAGACAGATTCCGAACACTAACAGGGGGAGGCCCGAATGGACTCCCCAGTTCAAGGGGGTAGACTTCCATCAGACCTTTAAAAACGAACTTATATAAGACTCATAGTGGGTCTCCCCACCATAAGAACCAACCATATTAACTGACCAACATGATCCTGTACAAAAAGACACCAAAATTTAAAGAGTTGGGATGGCCAATGAGTTAGTTCGCATGGTTTGGGAATCCATGCACTAACAATGGGGATCCTTCTATTTATATGTTTTTATGGGGAATGGTCACTACTAACCATGTGCAAACCATGCACTCAACCTTTCTAGCTAAACTTCAATCCTTTCTCCAAATACCCAGTCGAAACCAAAGGGGGGAAGTATGAACTCAGGCTACAATATAGAAACGAGGTCTTTCCGCATATACCACCAAACAAGAACAACTGGAAAAAGATGACGACACTAGAGGTTTAAACTCTTCCTATCATTCATATTGAGGATATGACTTTGTAAAAGGGTTTGAATGACCTCGGGATTTCCCCTGACTATGTGCCAGCTTCTCTCTAGGACCTATGTCTAGAGATCAAATGATTGAAGCTTCATCAGCCTCATAGTTAGGTTTTGGAAACCACCTGAACAGAACTTATTCTTCTGGTGATACAAACAACTACACCTTAATCCCTGATAAGTATACCAAGAACTAACACATTCCAAACTCACTATACTCTAACCCCACATTTCACTAAAACAAGGTCTTAGAAGATGCATACACATCACACCATGTTTATTCAGGTGAGAAACAATAGAAGGACATGACACATATAAACATCTTCCTATGAAATATAGGATTTTGATGTTTTCTTACGGAGACATACTCCCAACATAACAGAGACTCTCAGAGGATTTCACAACCTTTTCCTTTAAAGTCAAATGAGCACATGACATCACAAGGTGTCTCCAAACATGACCATTGTGACTGATAGAAACAATACATGGAACAAGGCCTTATTCCAAGTCCCTAAACAACATACAAGTCCATAAAGTGGCCACAATAGCCTCTCATGACCAAATTAAAAAAACTAGGGGTTTAATAAGAACTCCTGCTTTAAATAAACTATAAAGAACCTAGAGTCCCTCTTAGACACAATCGAGACACTCATCCACACTAAAAACCCCATACCACTTCCACCTTCAACAATCCAGACAACTTAAGAAACTAAGGTATCTTTCAACCTTCCATGATAACTCTCCCTCTACAAGAGGATTCACAAATCATAGGACTGGTTGTAGAATCAATCAACAAAGACCGATAAAATATTCATTATATTGATCAACTAGAATATTTTCCAATAGAGAAACAATCTGGGTTTCAATTTTGATGTTCATTAACCCTTAATGGGGAGTATCTTATCCAATGAGAGAACCCAAGGAGTCAACCAAGAAGGTCCATTTGTCAAAAAATTCCACAAATCAGATCCAAACACATGAAGGGAACCACCGTAAAGGTGTCTCGAAACATATCTCAGAAGTGACTAATAATCGGTCCTTCTACCCAGCTTACCGACCAAACAAAAACCCAAAACACGGTTCGAACAGGAGGGGTTCATGAACTCAAAAAATCCCACAACATCAACATTTTCCAAAACTCATAATATACATCATCCCAAAAAATTCATCAATACATCATGTTTTGCTTTAAAAACATTTTTTAAAACAAACAGTTCAGCGGTTAGCGTATCCACCAATGGTACCCCATGGGCCTCACACATGCATGTTTCTATGCCACACCAAGCACCCTCCTCATATCCATCCCGAAACTCATCCTCTTGTTCCATAGACCATCCATCATCACATATAACCCCATGAATGTGGTCTCTCAAAGAAATACTAATCGTTAAAACAAAAAAATTCCACTTTTCAAAACCAAAATGGTCAACCAACACATCCTTTTTCTCAGAACCACTAACCACGAGATCGAAATCCCAATTCACATCTTTCAAAAAATTTCATAAAGACACAACCATTTAGATAAAAAATCACTTTCATGTTATTCACATCAATTTAAAAACATCTCATCCTATTAAAATCCCCTTTGATTGTCTATAAAACTATATTGGAAACAATTTTTCAAAACCAACTACTATATAGTTTCTTCTTTCAAAAGAGGTGTAAGCACACCATTTTCCATTTCAAAAAAATTCTGAAAATTCAGTTCCACCATTTTATAAATCAATCCATTCCCTCTTTATTTGAAAATCATTTCAAAAAAACTTTATGATTCTTAAAAAATTTCACTTTAAAACCAAGGTTCCAAGATTTCAAAACAAAAGAACACAAGACAATGCAAGAGGAAAATAGTTTCAGTGGGTGATATAGAAATATGGTAGGTAGCCATATTCCAATCACTTCACCATCACAGAGAGTGTTCTAGGGAATATCCTCAGCTCCACATGGCTTTCCAATCCCTAGGAGCTCATTGAGACCATTATCCCAACTCTCTTTTCATTTCCCCTAATTATCATCAATCCAAGAAAACCAAAGTACTTAGATAAATACTGACTTCTCTTGGCAGCTTGAATCCTGTAATGAGGTGTGGTGATCAAGAAAACCACACAAAACTAGAATACCAAGTCCCGAAAATCCTAACTCCAGACTATCATGACTCTTCCCCAAATAACATAACCCAAATAGTTAACCTAAACCTCCTTTGATATCATTTTGTCACAAACCAAATCTGATTGCCACCAAACTCGAACCGTGACATGGCTCGAAGGGTGTTCCCATTCCCCACAGTTTGGAACAAGTTCCCGGGTAACATAAAATGTGAATTGGGAATGATTTAACCGATTTTATAAACATAAAATAACAAATGAATCCAATAAAAATGAATCTGGATTTTTCAAACCAAACAATATTTTACAAAAATTCAGAACTGAATTACATAGTTTAAAACAACTCACTAATACTATAACAACGGTACAAAACCAAAAATAAACATCCCAAGAACCCTCATGGTATGGGGTATTTCCCTCAAGCCATCTCCACAAGACTTCACCACCAAGGACCTACTAGAAACCCGAACCATGGGCACTAAAAACTGTACCCAACCTGCGACAACAAAAATAACAAAGTCTACTTAATCCCAAGGGTGTAAGTATGGTGTGATCCAATTCCTGGTAGGATACCACCACTAAGATATTCCATGTTATAAACATTCAAAGATGAAAATATTGCAAGTTTTCATAAATAGGAAATGCTAGTTATAATTTCTAAAAGATGAAACTTAAAAATTAAAAAAGTTTTCATATGGGCTATCATTAAGAATCAACAATTTTAAAAATAATATCAACACTACTGAATTTTCCATCCGACCATACCATATACCAAAGGTAAGCACAAAGTAACTAATGAGCACAAGCAATAATAAATAACCTCTAGGCACTAGCTCGTTGTGGGTCCCGGGTACCTCGTATCTCGGTGAGAGTAAAAATCACAATATCCATTCTTGTGCATGATCCACTAGTGGGGAACAAACCCATAACCTAGTGGTCCCCAATCATAATCATCATAATTATGTTGGTGTTGTAAGCGTCAAACTTGCTACATAAAACTGAGGCCAAACCCCACGGATTCACTAGCATACTAGTACACATCCACCCACCTAGATACTTGGGTTTTCCTCTTGTCCTCAAACAAGTTCAACAAGATATGAAATATAATTTGCGCAAGAAAATATCACTTCCACAACAAAAAAATCACCAAAAATCTAACTTTTACATCACAAAAGTCACAAAATCCACATTTTCATTCAAATTGATTTTGAAATCAAACTCACACCAAAATAGCCGACATCACATTTTGCAAATCTTTCACAATTCAACAAATCCTATAAAAACTTTATAAAATCATTCCCAAGATGCTAAACATCACATAAAATCCCACTCCAATGTTACATAATACACATTTTATAAACAAAGTCCATTTTTCACATCACACTCACACAAAACAGCCCGAAAACATGTTTCGCACCCACATCACAATTTCATAAATCACCTCGACAAATTACAAAACATTACCAAAATGTTTGACAAAAAACTAACCTCTTTATCTTTCAAAAACTAATTTTAAGAAAATAAAACCACCAAATAATTACATAATCTACCATTTTACACTTTATGTAACTCATTAAATCATTTACAATTTTCATAAAACTGACAAAAGGGGTATAACAAAGTTTTTCCCACAAAATCCAATTCTAAATACTCTTTAAAAGACAAAATCACACCAATACCAATCCAAATCCGAATTTTCAGCCCTATCAATATTTTTTTAACCACACTCAAGTATTATAAAATTACCTCAAATAATACCACAAAATATGCACATGAAAAACACACATTTTTATAAAAATCTTTCAAGAGGCATTACATGGTTTCACACATAGACCCATTAAAAGACCCTATTTTAAAACTAAAGGCACACCAAGACCCTACCAAATCATAATTGGCATCCCAACAAGATTTATTACCCCAATTTCATATGTTATAAAACACACCCAAACAATACCCAAAGGGTTACACATGAAAAACACCTAATTTTAAACTAAAATGAAATAATAAAATTAAATTCTTAACCAAATCCATCATAAATAGCTTTCTCACAACACAAAAAATAATAGGAACATTAAAAATAAGTAATTTAAGTAAACTAACTCATCTATAAATGATCACACATGGAATCACCTACCGAAACTGTCGAAACCCTCAAATATGGGTGCGAAACATCAACTGCACCACCACCGCATCTCAAGGAAGTGAAAAGAAACCTAAAACCTCAATATTTCACCCAAAAGATAGGAAGTTATACCCTAGGCATAAAACCTGCCCTATGGACATTTTATAACTCAATAAAGTGTGAAAGAAACCCTAAGGAAAGAGAAGAAATCAAATAGAGAAAAGCTTACTTGTAGAAATCTTGAAGATATCTCCCTAAATCCACCAAAATATGAATCTCCAAGTATCCAAAATGGGTATGGAGGCTTGAAGTAGTCATATTAGGTCATCTGGGGACTTAAATGGGTGAAAATAATGAAAATTGAAGTAGTTATGAAAGAATCATTTTACCTGTTCAAATATTGTAAATTTGAGAAATATTATGAAATATTTCCCTACTTCGCATTCCGAATGAGCTCCAAAAATATGAAACCAAAAATGGGGATTATCCTAGATATATTGGCATTTAGAGGGAGTTTGAATCTCTAAAAAATAAAATAAAAAATTAATTATATATTAAAGAATTAAAAAAACATTTAAAGCAGAAAATATGCTTTCAGGCAGGCCCAATACCTTAAATAAAAACCCAAATACCCAATGATTTGGGATTTCTAAAGGCTATAAATTGATAGGGTGGTGTTAATAGGTCATGGGAGGCCATATATGAATTTTAATGGATGAAAAATGTTAAAAAAAAGGAGTTATAAAATAAAACATATTGGTTTTTAAATCTGGAAATTGGCTCAGGGTTTGGCCGATATTTGCAAAACCCACCATTTCCACCAAAATTCATAGGAAACCCCCAAAACAAATCAAGAATAAAAATTAAATGTAAAATTACTTCTAAAGATTTCATATATGTGACAAGGTTCCTTATAACCCCATCCTTCATTCATACTTATTATTTTTCTATGGATAGTCACAATTGTGATTATAATTGATGTTGGTGGATTTTTTAGAGTGGATTAATGTAATGTAGGATGCTGAGAGATTATCATGGATTAATTTATTATTGACTTCAATTTTAATGATTTTTAATTTATTTAATTAATTAAGGTGGATGTTATGTCATAAGTTATTCATATTTAGGAATATTAATGTACATTTCAATATTCTATGTAAACTTATTGATCCAAAATCCTTTTGATTTATATCACCTTCAAATCAATCTCTCCATATCCCAAATATAGATTTCTTAAAAACTGTTTACCATTATTTCAATTTTATTTGTGTCTAACTATTAAATTTTATAATCCATAAACCTCTTATTATAACACTCTAACATTTGATAATCTATCCCTTTGTTTAGATTCTAAGATTCATATCCAACATAGTAAGTTCATACGTGTCCCTCACTCTCGGTACTGATTTTATGGTATGATGGATGGGGTTATTTTCTAATTTATTATTCCATTTGTTACTCCATTATTATAGGCTAATTATTATGGGATTTGGTCTAGGTTAAGGGATTTTTATATGTTTCTTTTTCATTTAATTTATGTATTTTTTAGTTTCTGCAAGTAATTATTATTATATTTCTTTTATTATTATTATTTTTATTTTAGAATAAAATTAATATTAATAATAATCAGTATAATTATTATTATTAAGAGATATTTTTACACTCTTGATACTAATATGATTCTCAATTTATATGAGAACTATTTTTGGAATTGAATTGAAAAATAAAATATGGAATGATGATAAATGAAATGGAAATATGAACAAGTCTAGATTGATTCTCATTATACTTTCATTATTGATTATATATTGAATAAATACTACTACATATATTTAGTGATATAATGATAAATATTTTGTGTAAAAGGTAACTGTTTTATGAATGTAAATATTATAGTAATTAAAAGGATTATGAGAACTACTGATTCATGAACATGGAAATGATTTAAGTTGTGTGAGTTCATTTTCCTACTAAGGGTTTTCTTCTTGAAAAATATGTAAATACTGGTTTATTTATATATTGTTAGTTTCTACATTTACATAAAGTAAGGTTATTTAGCTATGTGATGGATTATTATTTCGTTTGGATTTGGTGCATTGTTTTTAGTCAATTTAGAGTAGTAACTACATTATTTGTATTTTCTCTTCACTAATATGATGACATTGGTTTGTGGTTGGGTAGTGATATATTAAAGGTAAGGTGAAGGGTAAGTTTTTATTCCCTAGAGTTATACCTATATCTATCATAAATATAATTTATGTGAGGTCATTAATAATTTTTGGGTTTATTGATGAGATAGTTAGGCAATTCATAGTGGTGGGAGTAGTAGGATACTGCAATTATATTCTATAAGTTTCTTAGATTTTGGTATTACTTAGTGTATTAATAAGAAGTGGTGTGTGATTTCATATTGTAAGTTCATCTACATTTCATAGTTATTTGTAATTATGTGGTTTTGTTTAGTTAGCTAAACAATTAATTTATATAGAGTAAATGAATCATTAATGGGTAAACAATTAATTTAGAATTTTGTTTATAATATTTTATATTATTGGAACCTTGTATGTTATAGTGATAAATACGGGTGCATTAAATGGTGTTTTTAATTTATTTTCTATTGTATAAAATATGTTCCTCATGATACCTTGTAATGTTTCTATAATTATCATTATTTTTTGATTTTTTTTAATTTTTTTGTCTATCTCTTTGTGTTTTTTTATCTTATAAAACTATAAATGAAATTGAGATGGAGTCTAATTTTATGTACAATTGAATGATCTATAATGGATTATGTAATAGTGTATCTCTACATAGACTATAATGGATTAATGTTATTACATGTATAATCTATGTGGATAACAATTGATCATGGTTGTGGTACAAATTTATATATGTACATTAGTATTAATAGTTTGAAGTACATTATATATATATATATGAAGTCTGTAATGACTCAAGATTACAACATGTACACCTATTTATGGGCTACAATGGATTAAGGTTATGACATATAAACATATACTTGGAATGTCATGAAGTGAGGTTATGTCATGTATTTGTGATGTGGTGACTCATAGTTAAAACAAAAGTGGATGATATTTGGATGTGATGATGGGGTAGTGATGGAATGGTTATGATGTGGTTGTGGTGTGATGTATATAATGATGATGTAGTGGTTATGATTTGATTATGATGGTGGATATATTATGATGCCTAAAAAATAGTGTTATATTTATGAAACCATCCCTTTATATATGACTCTATAAATATAACATAACACTTTTTTAATTTTACTAGTTGATTATTAATAAAATACGATGAAAGAAGGTGATATAGTTAAAGGTTATGGTTTTTTGATTCAATGATATTATATTTTTTACTAACCTTGCATACTTGAAAAGACTATAAACACGATTCTCCTATGTTCATTCTTAGGTGGTCTCATTCATGTTGATCCTAAAACATTTATTTCACATGAATGTTGGGTTTTTTAGAAGTATGATCTCACTGATTAATCACTAATTCTCACCCCTCTATAGTATTCCAAATATTATTTTCAAGACACTTAAATAAAGAGTCTGGATGATGCTATCTAGAAGTTAGAGTGGATCTAACGAGACCATACTTGAATTTTCCTATGTTTAATTTTATCCATTGAGATATATAGTTGTTTTTAGTATGAGAATTATCAACTTTTATATCTATATCTAGATTATATTCAGGGTTTCACTTTATTTTACTGAATTTATGTGGAAAACCCCTCTTATATGTGTGAAAGGTACCCCCCAATGTTGAAAGGGCTAGTTTAGGATATTTCTATTACTGATAGGGGGTGAATCAGTTTTCGTACATTTTTAACAGTTTACAAATTTTTATCCTTTTACATCTTAAACCTAATTGGATCTCAATTATCTTATTCAATTTTCATTATCTCATGAAATTATATGAAAGAACGTAAATATGGAACACAATATTTTTACTTGTTTTACTACTCAATGAGAGTATCTAGTGCAATGGAATGGTATTGAAATAATCTAAAAAATCACTAGAAAACAATCCTTCGAATGGGGTTATAACATGCAGAAATATTGTTTCACTTGTAATGAAATGTAGTCAATTTACAGGGCATGTTTTACTTCTCATTACTGGATCTTTATACCACCTCTCTAGACAGTACTCACCTTCTTGTAAAGGTTCTTTGTAAAACCAATAAAGTATTACACTGGATGCAGCTTATGTTGAATGTCAAAGTGTTTCACTTTTCTTCCAAAATCATCTTTCTTCACTTGGTTACTTTCATAGTAGTAGGAAATAAACTCATCTTACTTTTTTCCAATAGAAAATTAGATGTTGATATTTCTACTTCTTCTATTTGTCATAATAATATGAGTATGTTGTGCATTGATAAATACAAAATTCTTCTTGGACCAAATTATAATCAATTGAATATATGTTTTTCATTAACTTATTATTATATCTTTTATCATTTACACAGAATATTATGGAATAATGTATAAGTATCTTGATATCTATCATCTTCAGTGGAAAAGCGGCCACACTGAATAGATCTTCTTCTTCCAAGATATATTCACAAACCTCCTTTGTGAATATTGAAACAATGAGGTTCATCCCAACATATCAGCATCACAATTTAATCTTAGGATTGATTAAAAATATTCATGGGTATTCTAAAACTTTTAAACCCTAGCACACAATTATTATAGACTATGTGTTTTGAATTTGTAATCTCATATGCATATGAGTTTGTGTATGCAAACATGTACTCTTTATTTTATTTATTTTAACTTATTTTTCTTTTTTCTTAACACAAGTGAACACACTATCTCCATTAATTATTCATGTGAATATGAATTCATATATAAATGCATGAATTCATGCACTGATCACTTTCTCTACAAAATACGGGTATATTCACACACTATATTTTTGTGTTCACTATTTCTTGTGAACATTAAATTATATTACCTTTGATAAAACTAGGTTTTTACCTAAAAATTATTGTAATATAGAAAATTCGTAAGACCATAAGATGTGTAAGGTTTAGTTCTCATTTACAGGGCCTTCATGATAGTAAAAAATGTGGCCAATTCATTCTTTTCATTGCAAAATAATTCACCATTCATATTGCTTCCCATAAAGAATCTGAATGATACATGAATGGTGTTATATTCACATAACATAGTGTTATTGAACAACACAAAAACTAGTTTACATAACCATTCATCTCCAGGAATCATAATGAGAGTGTGTTAACACTAGTCACATGTCTATGACTCTTCTTTACATAGGATGTGTGAATTTCTTCTCCAATTAATAAAATAGTTTGTGGTTCTTATTCACACAAAACAGTACATGGAACTTCCTACTTTGTATAGACTTGGAGGCTAATATAACTCTTATGCCTCATTATATAATTTTAAATTAGAGATTCTCCCTTTTTCAGAAAAAATAATATATCTCAAGGAATATTTGAACAAAATCACATATCTCGACTAAGGGTTCTCTAATTTTATAATAAAGGGTCACCACCTCATCCACATTCAATAAACCACTCTAAATATTAAAAATAATTTCATTCCAAAGACCCATTCAATGGTCTAAAGATATTAGAATATAGATATATCTACATGTGGGTATATCAAATATTTGATGATGAATTTTATGGCATTATTTATTTCACGAACATAGATTCTAATATTTTTGAAACAACTCATTAGCATGCGGTCAAGTGAGTCTACATACATACACAAGAATGGTTGTATGTAATGGATACAATAATTTTATATATATCTTGGAAGTAAAATATTATTAAAAGGAATCCTTGCATTCACATTTCTTCATGTTAGCATAATGATATGTGGGATCATCTCCTTAATAGATCGATCATTCTAGGGTTTCTAAAATATGGAAGTCATAGAATTTGAAGACATTGATGAACTGGAGATCTTTGATATTGGGATGTTGAAGTAGATAACCTCTCTCGATCGAAAGGTCTTAATTGGGGAAATTGGGTGGTCCACATTCTATCTGTATCTTTTTAACATATGAAAAGTATCTCACATTACATGAGATCCCACTTTTAATTTCTCCATTCTCAGGTAATGATTTATTAATAAAATTGCATCTTCATAATTCTGATCTGGGGACAGGGAATCAGTACCTATAAACCTACACACACACCACCAAGATTTGGCCATATGGGCTTCTAGAACAACCTATGAATGCCTTCAGAAATACACTCTATGGTATTTATACATAGGCTTTCCATTGTCTTATACATGACCCATCCTCTATCATAAATTATTTGGATTTCATTCAATCACTTTCTCACCTCAGTAATGGCGCACGACTCCCTTGGCTAAACTAGGGAAGTTAACTATTTTTTTTACTAAATCAAACAAAAGAGGTTTATCCTTTATCAATTTCATTCCATAACAATAACCACCAAAATCCCAAACATTACTAACCATAACCCACCATGTAAAATGTAATATCTTTTTATATGGCCATATTTTTATTCTCCAGGAAAATACTAAAATATTTCCTAACAATATATACATTATCATCTAAAATGAAAGTTTTCATTATCATCATTGAAGTCATCTTTATGAAAATTAATATTTTCATTATATCCAAGTAAGATCTTGTGGGTTATCATGAATTAATGATATATTTCATGAAATTATGAAATTTCTCTCATTAGTCTTCCATAAAAATTATCCAATTAACAAACACCCTTATATGGATCATTGTTCTTTTTCATTGAAGTATAAAATATTCTTGTTCCATATAGAAATATAACTTGTATTTTTGAATTATGACCAATTAAATAATAATTAAAGTTATAAACTAAAAGTCTTAAAAATATGTTTCCTAAAATATCAATACTTAAGGACTTCTCATCCTTTCTTCTTCATTCAAGAATCCAATCTCTTTTTGGATACTCCACTTCTATAAAATTATTTCTTTATAATTCATTCAACATATTAACATCAATGAAATATTTTTATTTAATTTAATAAAATTTAAAAAAATAACTATTTAAATAAAATACAATCCATTCACAAAGTGGCCACTTCAATCTTCCCATTTTTATTTTATAGAAATACCTTCAAAGTTCATTCCAAATGAATATTTCAATTTTTGAATCATTATCTTCTCTCTCCCCCAATTACTTTAATAGCTTTCATGTCACTTTCTACCCCCCATATTAAAAAGAACAAAAAAGTTCAGGGTAAAACCATATCATTCCATACTTATGAAATGTTCCATAAATCATTTATCTCTAAGTATACTTGAGCCAGGCTCAGTATAAAAAAAGAGGACTTGATTTAGACAACAAAGTTATCCACTACCAAATGATCTTGACACCTCATGAAATAAAACTCATATAATAGTATTTTAGGGTTTTCTACTTTTATTCCAGTATGGAGATACTAAATTTAATATAAAACTTTTTAAGAATAATCAACCTGAAATTCTTGCACTCACTTTAACAAATAAATCAAAAACATTCAAGTGCAATATGCCTGATAAGTGGCCTTGGAGAACATTCATTTTTATTATGTAATTGATTTATTTAATTACAAAACTTTTCTAAGATGATGTTTATATTGATTAAACAAGGATGATGGGTTAGTAAAAACATAAGTTTTTCAAATACATGATCTTCAAGTAATTTCTAGAATAATCAGGGTTGATACCAATTGTAATAATGATTGTAGTAGCTGCTTTATTTTTCATCGTTTTTCTCCCCCTAATGGTAAACACTCTTAAAAATATTCATAATTATGTATCTCCTTAAATAATGAATTTCAATATGTTTTAATTTAGAGAATACAGTAGAATGGATCTTTAAATTTTGACTATCTGGACTGACAATGTTGAAAACATCACCAAGGCTAATCTTATTCAATAGTTAGTCTTCAAAATATCTAATATAAGATCAAACCAAGATGATATATTATTTTTTATGGTTTTCAAGGATATTAAAGAATAATCTTTAAATTCATCAAAGATGATACAATATAATATTTTTCAAAATATAAATTGATTAATCATTCAAGGATAGTGACTTCTTCATATTTTCTATCAAGAATTGATAGCACTCACTCTTTCTCAAGTTCTCCCCCTAAGAACTTTCTTCACCTTTAATTACCTGAATTATTGTAAAAAATACAATAGGAAAAGGTTTCAAGGAATAAGGTGGATTATTCCTTGATTCTAAATTTGGAAAGCAAGGTTGAGATAGTATTGTCAACCAACTTGTGCCATTTTATATAGTCTTCATACTTGCACAGATTAAATTTGATTGTGATTTACGTAAAGGAAACATGGATCTCTTCACATGGTCTTATGCTGTGTTTTGAGAATTTATTGTCTGAATATATTTTATAGATGACACATTGTTAACCCTTTTAGGGGAAAATTCTTATTTTGTTAGAATGTTTAAACAACCTTTTGAAATATAACTAACTTTGTTGAATCTCTCACAAAAAACATATATAACAAAAGTGTTTATTTTTGTTAATAAAATCTTGTGTACTTTAACTTCATTATTTTTAATTTTTTCTTTTCATTTTCACTATACTTAGATTATTTATCTTCCATTTTACATATTCTTTCCAAATCTTTTGGCAACATAAATAACATGTCATTAGGAACTCTAGTAGCATATTTGGATATTCCACTAGGGTTATTATTAGTGCCATAAATTTTATTTTTTATCTTTGATGAATCACATTCCACTGGCTTTATGTATTTGGAATCCAAAATCTTCTCAGATTCCTTGAAATATTCTTGGGAGAAATTGTGTTCACAATCTTCTTTTGATTTCTTCCAAATATAGCTTCTTCTTCTTTAACCAACATTTGTGGCCTTTTTTATCGTAATCTTTGGATAATTATTTAGATGATCATGTAATATCCTTGTGACCACTTCCATTGCATACATCATAGACATTTTCATGTTTTATAAATATGTTTAAATTATATAGATTGTTCTTGACCTATTGATTTTTCTTCTTTATTTCGGTATTTCATCACCTTGAAATCTGATTTCACTATGCTTTCAAATTTGAAGTATTGTACCAATAATCTAATGCACAATGCAAAAAACTGTTGCAGAGCCAACATTGATCCATAATCATTGATCATCTGATTTCTTCTATAGTATATTTTTTTGTTTTCTTCACAAATTTTTAGGATCTGTGTGGGAAACTAGATGCCAGACTTTTCCTCTTATCAACCCTATTCATGGTAGTATGATTCCTCTATCCTTTATTAATCTAATGTTTGTAGGTTTTTTCCAACCTTCACTATTGGTTGAAACATATTTAGAAACATTATGAAAATATGGTATGGATGGTTCCTTTTTATTCTCAACTTCTTGTGATAGATCATTGAATGAATTCATGATCTTATTGTCACATGTTGAAGGTCCTTTAAACTTAGAATCATCTAGTAATCATTGAGTAGTAGCATAATATTACTATTTATTTTGTGAAAATTCAATATGTGTCTTATCAGGATTGGGAAATTGAACTTCAAATTCTATAAATTTAATATTGAGGGTGGTTTTCTGATCTTCAATCATAATCACTTTCTCTCTGAAAACCATATTTGTTCTTTTAACATTATTTTCATGAAACATAAATTTTTTTTGAATAAAGGAGTCAAGTTATTTGATCTTCTTGGATTTTTCTTCCAATTGTAAACCCTTGAAATCATTTATATATTCCAATTTCTCTTAAAGTGCATGGATATTTTCTTCTAGAGTCTTTTTGACCCCATATTTCTCAACAAATTATTTGATCCATTTAGAGGAATATTTTTCATGTTCCTTATTTGTGGCTTGAAAGGATCCAACCTATCATGAGAGTTATAAAAATTCTAGAATTTTTCTATTACAATCCATTCTCTATATTAATATCTTCTACTCCTAGCTGGTTTATTTCTTCCTACATACGTTGAAAGAATCCACAAAAAAGGGAGACTTTTTTTTTGGAAACAAAATGCTTGATATATCTTCATATATTAACTATTATATCTTGAGATGTTATTGATTGAGAATAATCACCACTTGTGATATGATCTTAATTAGGATAGTTTTAACAGGAACTAACACATAACTCTTGATTACTCAAGGTTGATTGATTTTCCATCTCTATGGTGTAAATTTGATCCACCAGCTCTTTACTTTCCAAGCTTGATATATCTTAATTATTTCCAAGGATAGAAGATACTGAAACTACATATTCATTAGATAATAGGGATCACTTCTTCAGTTTTATTTTATCTTTCTTTATCCTACTCATCATAGTCTTTATAGTAATAATATTCTTCTTAGAGATAATTGAATCTACACTTAAATTTAATTTCATTGTAAACATGGGAAAGAAACTCAAATATTCAAAAGAGAATAATTTTATCACATAAAATACAATAGAGGTGAAAAAAACCTCTGATAACACCAAAAAGTGATGTTTTTTAATATTTCAAACACTGAGGGGGGGTGAATCAGTGTTATAGAATTTTTATCCTTTTAAAAAAATTTATCACATTACCTATTAGATCTCTTAGAACCTCAATTCCACTATTCTTTTTTCCTTATCATGTGAAAGTATATGAAAAAAATTAAAGATAAAACATGTTATTTTTACAAGGATCACTACTCAATTAGAATATCTAGTCCTTAGCATGTAATGGAAGTAATCCAACCACTAGAAATAATCCTTTGAATGTGGTTACAACAACCAGGGAATATATTTTTACTTATAATTCACTATTTTCAATTAAAATTGTGTGTTTTACATCTCTTGGATAGATCATTATACTTTCCCTATAGAAATTATTCACCTTATTGTTAAGGTTATTAGTAACAATAATAAATTATTCCACTATATGAAACTTCTATTGAATGTAATAGTGATTCTATGTTCTTACACATACATATTCTTCACTTGCTAACTTTCAAAATAGTATACAAGAAACACTTCTTACTTCTTCCCAGAAGAAAATTGAATGTTGTGCTTTCTTATTCTACCAGTTACAATAATTTGAATATATTTGAGACTAATAAACATAGAATTATTCTAGAAAAATATGATAATAAACTGAATATAGGTTACTCAATCAATTTTTATTCTACATATAACCTTTGAAACAAAATACTATGAAATAGAGTATAACTATCTTGATCTATATACTCTTCAATGAAAAGTATTCTTCACTGAATCAATCTTCTTCTTACTAGCTAGAATCATAATTCTCCTTTTTTATTATTGAAACAATGGTGTTTATCTTATCTTATCATTATCACAATTTCATCATATGCGTTATTAACAATTTTCATGGGTCTTCTAAAACTTTTAAACCTTAGAGCACAATTATTATAGATCAATAGCTTATGAATTTATTTTCTCAGGTTCATATGAGTTTATATTTACAGGAATATACTCTTTCTTTTATTTTTGTGATCTTATTATTGTTCTTTCTTCATGAAAGTAAGCACACTATCTCAACTAATTATTCATGTGTATATTCATTAACATATAAATGCATTCAAACAAACACTATTCACTTTCACTTCACACACTGGTATATGCACACACAATATATTCGTGTTCTATGTATCATGTGAACTCCACCTTATGTTACCTTTACGCAAACCAGGTGTATGCCCAAACAATACAATAATATATCAACTTCATATAACCCTAAGTTGTGTAAGGTTTAGTTATCATGTACATGATCCTAATGCTGATATATAATGTGGCTACTTCTACCTTTTCTAAGAACAATAGTGCGCTATTCTTATTACTTCCCAACATGGGTGACTAGGATACACACAAGGTTTTATCTTCTCATAACACATTATGATCGAACAACTCAAAAAAAATTCATATAACCTTTTATTATCATGAATCATGAAGAGAGTGTGTTAACACTAGTCATGTGTCTGTGTCACTTCTTTGCATTGGATGTGCATGGTTCTTATTCTTAATGTAAGATATTATATGATTTTTATTCAGGAAAAAATTATGTGGAACTCCCCACTTCATGTAGGCTAGGAGTCTATTATATCTCGTCTTCCTCTTCACATATGTTTAAGATAAGGATTCTATTTTTTTAGAAAAAAAGTGATCTCAGGAAATATTAAAATGAAAACACTTATCTCATTTGAGGGTGATCTACTTTTAAAGGAAAGTTTCACTGCCTTTGCCTCGTTAAATAACTAACTAATAATACCACAAATAATTTCATTATGGAGACCCATTCAATGGGCCAAAGATATTGGAATTTCGAAATATCTTCATGTCGATATCTCAAATATCATATCCTGAATTTTACGGTGTTACTTATTGTGAGATATTCGATTATTATATTTTTGGAAACACCTCATTAGAATATAGTCAATTGAAGCTTCATACATGAATATGATTATTTATATGTGATTCATAATGTAATTTATTTTATATCTCAGTGTAACATATTCTTAAAAATAATAATTGTATGCACATCACTCAACATGTCTATGATGATCCATAGGCTCATCTCCTCAGTATCATGATCATTTGAGGGTTTATCAATGATGAAAACTATATTATTTCAAGACTCTCATGAATTGGAGATCTCCCATGTCAAGGGGATGAAAGAGACGACCTCTCTTGATCAGAAGATTTGGAATGGTGTTGTCGGGTGGTCAACATTATATATGTATCTTGTTGACAGATAAACAATATCTATCATTCAATGAGACCTTGAATTAAATTTATCCACACTTGGGTCATAGTTAATTAATAAAATCGATTCTCCATCACTCTAAACTGGTGATGGGGAATCAACACCCGTAAACCCACACACACACCAATGATTTGGCCTGATGGGATTCTAGACTAACCAATGTACTCATTTGTTTATTAACTATATGATCCATATACATGGGCTCTCCATGGGATTTTACATAGCCCATCCTCTTGTATATCTATACTAGTTGTGGTGGAGTCAATTTCCAACCTCAATACTGGTGCATGAATCCCTTGGTTTTTCTAGGGATGTTAAATATTTTTTGAAAATATAACAAAAGAGTTATCTCCTTAATAAATTTCATGCCATAATACTCACGACTAAAATTAAAAAACTTACTCATCATAATATATCCTGTAAAATGTATAAAAAAAATTACATGATCATCTTTTAATTCTTCATGAAAATACTAAAATATTAAATATCCATCCTCACTTCACCATGAAAAATGATATTTTTCATTATCTTAATTGAAGTATAATTCATGAAGATTAATACTTTCATACTTTATAAGTAATCTCTATATAGTTCTCATGTAGTAATGAAATATTTTATGACATTAATCAGTGTATCTCACTCATCTTCCATAAACATTATCAAATCAAGAAATACTACTGGACTGATTATCTTCCTTTTTCATTAAAGTGGACAATATTATTGTTCCACATACCTGTAGAAATTTTATTTGGTAATTATTATTAGTTAAATCATCATCAAAGTTATAAAATAAAATTATTAAAAAGATGTTTCCTGAACGATCAATACTTGATGACTTGTCTTCCATTCTTCTTCTTTCAACCATCCAATATCTTCTTGGATTCTCCACTTCTAGTAACTTATTTCTTTCTAATTCCCTCATTATATTGATATAAATGAAATATTTATATTAAATTGACTACCATTGAAAACAAATAACATCCATTTAAAAAAAATATAATCCATACACAACGTGGGATCTTCAGATACGAGTAACTAACTTGTGTCTTAATATAAGTAGGATTTGGGGGGTTACACTTGTCTTCAATGAAAAATTGATCGTATTTATAGAGGCAGAAGTCTGGAAAATAAAAGTTAAAACATAAAAATATTAAAATTATTATAAATAAATTTTATTATTATTTAATTTTCTCTTCCTTTTTTCCATTCATTTTTTTATATTTTCATTTTTTATTTTTAAGCCACTTATAGATAGGTTATTCCAACCATGGATGGGGAATAAATATTTATTTAACCTTATTTTAAATCTAAAAGGTATTTGGATTATCCCTTTTTGTGGATATATAATTATATAATTATATTTTATTATGGGTTGAATAAGTCTCCACTTATAAATTTTATCAATTTTTTTAGGTTATATTCTTTTTCTTTTTTATTAACTCAATTCCCATGGGTGAAAAATCACTCATCATGGTGGATTAACGCATGTATATAAATATTTTTCATCTTCTCTTGGTATTATCACCATGATTGAGACATATACTTAAATATATGTTTAACATTGTATGTGTGTAATTTATAAAATTTTTAATTTATTATTTTAAAATATATGGAAATAAAATTTAAATAATAAGTAAAACACATAATGAATATATACTAAAAACCAACCCTAGCCACCGCTAAACGAGGTGTGTGATCCATCCCATGACATACCCTAGCCACATTCCCATTAAAATTAGGCTAGAAAATAGAACTGCGTCATCAAATATAACTCTACTAGAAATTATTTCACCCAGATAAACAATATTTTACAAGATTCACAATTCTACAAAGAATCTAACAGATCTCTCACATATTTTGGGAGCCCATAAAAATAAAACTTTTAAAAAATACCAGACGAGGTATCATAGTTAATAAAAAAACATATATAAAATAAATACACATCAAACCAACACCACTGATATAATTTGAAGGAAGAATTGGCCACTATATCCAAATTACAAAATAAAGACTGGAAATACCTAACTCAATCTCCACATGACTCTAAGTAACAATCCATCAATCCTTATAACCATAATGACAGCACCAAAAGTAATCTTAAGGCCAAAACATAATCCGAAAAGAAATCCATTCAGTCTATAGACACTGAGTAGTGATATTAGGGTTTTAGAATAAACAACCCAATATGATTTCACCAAATATTCAATAAGTTTCCTTATAGAAAACATTCCAAAATAATAGTTAGGAATAAAATGGTTAAAAATATCATATCTATGATTTTTGAAAATAATTCCTTTACATCCCCTTTAAGAACATCTTAATCTATTTTAAAAATGAGAATGATGCTTGAAAACCAACCAAAAATATTTTCATTTTAAAATCATTTCGAAACATGATTTTAGGAATCAATTTAAACCCATTTTTCAGAAAAACCAAAAAACATAATAATCTACTCATGTGAAACATAAATAAAGTAAATTAAACTAAGTAGTGAGATGTAGAAACATAAAACTAAATAAATTAAGACGAAGAATTCACAAAAAGAAAGTAACCACCACATAACATGAAAAAATAATAAAAAAACTAGTAACCATGGAATCTTAAAACATAATAATAAGAGTAATGATAAGATTTATAAATCATATAAAATTATTAAACATAATTATATTTGATCATATACATACTTGGGTGGTACTATCTACTGTCTTATAGATGCATACCTAGTCTATAACCAACCGGATCCTCTCAATTATTACGATAAGTGGAACTCACCTAATTCCTTAAATACCATGAATGATTTAATTCTTCTCATCAAGACTAGATAGTAACCATAATAAATTTCTCCCTAAGATTACAAGGATCCCCATGAAAGTAATACTAAAAATAAAGGGTGAGGAATGTTATGTGTCTTATCAATAACACACACAAAACATGGTATATAGAGAACCCTACCAAAGGCCAACCATAACCCACTACTTAAAAACTTATCCCTAGATCCCCTATTCTAAATCATATAAAGAAAAAAAATATCATCTATCATCAAAAAAATTCAAAACATAAATTCATAGGCTTTAGTTGAGGTTGATTCATATTTTTTTGAAAGAAATAATTTTACATAAAATGATCGTTAGTATTTGAATATTGAAAACTACGTATATTCTCTCTAAAATATTTTTGAAAATCTATCTCACAAACAATAATAGTTAGAATTTCAATTTTCATGTTCCAAACAAGACTTCAGTTATCAAGCTATAGGATATATATTTTTATATATTTAATAAGTTATATAAATATACATACATGTACATATACAAGTATTCATAGATGATTACATATATATAAATACATTTACAAAAACATTATTTGAAAAACAATTTATAAATAAACTGATGCTTGAATAGAAATTTTGAAACTGAGCATTGAACCCCTCTTTTAAACTAATAAAGATTATGGGACCAATAAAAAAATAATGAAAAAAATTCATTAAGTCATCATGAAATCATCTTAAACATGAAAAATCAATAAATAACATGGTAATGATCCATGAAACACACATATCGATTAAAAATTAATTCCCAAAAAAAAACCCCTTATAACCCATGCAAATGCACTTTGAAATTGAAGACATGTCTTCTTAAAAGAAAACTCCCACTGAAAATTCCTATGAGTAATTTAATAATAGATATCACATACATACTTTTAAGAAAAATTGTTTTTAAAACACAAGAATTTAATTTATTTTTTGTAAAAAGTGAAATAAATGGAAATACTTACCTAAGTCTAGTTTGCTTAATTTTGATCCTTCAAAATGAATAGAGGAGGTATAGAAGATAAATCCACACACCCTAGGAATAAAATACAATAGAAATTATATATATAACCCACCTAAGGGTTGGTTAAGACCATACAACAAAAATAGAGAAATAAGAAAAGGAAGAAAGGGAAAAATTAAGAAAAAAGAGGCTTAACCCTTGAGAATCTTACTGGAAAATTAAGCAGAAGACTCAAAATTATAATATATATTAAGGAGTATTCCACCCTTGGTTCACCTTAGTTAGGCTATGTAATAGGGAGGAGATGAAAGGATTTAGCAGTAAAATCCCTATAAAAGTACTTTAGGAAATCTTATAATTTTATAAATGGTGTAAGTTTCATGGTTTAGCCATATAGTTTACAAGCTAACCATGTCCCCATCTCTAGAAAAAATTGGTTACAATTCAGGTTTTGGCCAGATAGTTGTAAAATTTTATTCTAATTGGGTAAAGTGATTCTTCTAAAAGAAGCAGTTCACTTTTATAGTTTTTGTATGGTTAGTACTAATTCTAAACTTAACTGTGTTCACTGTATTTAAAATTTGAAACTTCACAATTTTGTAGATTTTCTACCTAAAACTCAAGGTAAATCTTTAATATCAATAAAAAATGAAATGTTAATGTAATTGAATGTCATGGAATGAATATTATCCCCACCATAACACTTTGTTTCCCAATAAATTCAATAAATTTAAAATAATGGAAGATTAGCCAATTGAATTTTGATTAAAAAGAAAGAGACGCTTTTAAACAAATCACTAGACTCTATTGAAGAAAAATAAAACCATCACATACATATGTATTTCCAAAATACAACTCACAACATATCACCAAAGAAATAATAAATAATAAAAACCACATAATGGATTCCTTAATAGGCCTCACAACCATATAAGGATGAAACTAATGGAATGAAAGGAAACACCACAAAGAACCACATACCATTTTAAAACATGTAATCCCAACATAGATCATAAGACATGGTATCCTATAAAAAATTCATCAAGATAAATGGAAAACCATTTAAAATTATATAATGTAAAATTAACAAAAAAAGACACTAATGAAATGGTGAAGAAAAATGCTTGGAGAATCTCAAAAGGAGGGAAATTTCTAATTAGATAACTATATAGGATAAACTATTAAAAATAGAATAAGGTGAATGAGAAAAAAATAAAATAATATGGAAACTGAAAATAATCACCTTCCAGTCACTTCCAAGATTTAAAGTATTAAAACCCAATCCATATACATACTAAAGATTAATCAACCTACCAAGTTGGTGAAATTCCATAATAAAAAAAAGGAACCTCTAAGAATGTGATATAAAAGAGAATTATAAAATGAAATCATTTTTAACTACCTTACGATGAAATACTAGGATCAAAAGAAAACATTCACCTACCAAGATCATGAATAAAGGCTATAAAAGTTAAGAGAATGATATTCTAAAAGGTCATTTGGAAAGATCTGAACTAGAATAATGTTTCCACTCTATGACTCAACAAATAGTGTGTTTATGGTAAAAAACATAAAGTAACCACACTCAAGCCCTAAGAAACAATATTCTAAAGGAATCCCCAAGTCACTAAATCAAAAATATTCCATGGGAATCTTTTTGGAGGTGTACTCCAAATATTAAAATAAATATAAGTCCCCAAAAAACATTTTAAAATTTGAATCACCATTAGATAATTTTAAATAAAAACTCCAAACAACCCAAAAAATAAATCATAACAACAAATAATATTTTCATTTTATTTTTAAAACATTTCAATATGACACGCACATTGGTTTGAATCTTAAGGACCCATTTTGAAAATCATTTAAAACTTTGAAAGTTATTTATTAAAATTCTATCATGTAATATGAAGAATATATCTATTAAAAGTTTATATCAAATAAAAAATTATAGGTTTTGAGATAGCACGTATAAATTATTGTTCATTTTCCCCAATATTTCATAGAAACCCACATTGGAGTTTCAAAACATCAAATTTATTTCAAAAAAAAATAGAGAGATCCTAATCAATTTCAAAACATAAAATCTACCATCAATATCACATTTATATGTCAAAATACCAATAAATACCTTCCAAGAAACATAAATTGTCATTAAAAACTCTATTAGATTAAAAAATAAACTTCGCATTTTTTAGAACCAATTGTCAATTAAAAATCTCATCAAAAACAAATCAAATAACACTAATCTGTTATGAAAATAATTTTTGAACAATCCTAAAAAATATATAAATATAACTAAAAGAAATATAAAAGAAAAATGAATGGAGACCAAATTTTTTTAAAAGTATTCAATGGTTATTCATTGTTTAGTCAAAAATTTCATTAGACCATACACCGAACATGAGACATAACACTATGGGTTTCAAAAAACACTTATCTTGAGAACCATATGGTTTTTCAAGTTGTTTGGGAAAACCATTCACATCCATATCTTTACATATCTCCCCAAAAATAATTAAAATTTTCAAAATGACTAATGAATCACCCATTAGGATCAAAACTACCTCAATTAAAATCCAAATTTATCAAGAAGAATCAATAATAAATCCAATAATCAAAAATAAAATCCTATAATTTCATATTAGCTTTGTTTTTATAATGAGAGGTGGTTCTCATACACCTACCCATTTATTTCCTTTTAAGTTTTGATGAACCTATTTCCCATGTTTCATATATCCCAAATAACAAGGGTGCTTTAAGAACCCATCCCCTCTTACAAAACTTGGCCTTTATATGTTTTTTTGAAGAACTAACCCTAGGAATCCCTAAACTAGGCACTGCATTCATACCATGACATACCTGAAGAACATTACAGTTTGAACCAGTATAGAAAATTATTCCAATGAATCATATATGACTTGAATAAGGATTATTTCACTAATATATATAATATTTAACTTTAAGAGGAACTCTATAGATAATCCATCATAGATTGTCCATACATTGGGTGCCCAGGAAAAAATACTTTTATATAAACAAACCAAACATAAAATCATTATTAAATAAAAAAATTCTTAATAATTAATAATTATCAAAACAAAAACACCGATAAAATTGGAATATAAAATTGGACACTATAACAAAAAATAAAAATAAAGACTATAAATACCTGACTTGATATCTGTGTGACCTCAAGTCACCATCCATCCTCAATACCATAATGATGACTATATGAGAAATCCCAAGGCTAAATCACAAACTGTCAGGAAATACACAAGTTCTATAGGCACAGAATGGTGAGAGTATAGTGTTATCATATAAAAAATATTATTATTTTACTAAATATTCCACGATTTTAATTTTTCAAAACATTCTAGAAATACTTATCATGGAATTTAATTTTTAAAATTATCATCTCATTCAAATTTGAAAACAAGTCATAAACATCGGCTTTAATCTCATTCATTTAAAAAAATGATTCTTGAAACCCAAAAAAAAAGAGATTTTCCTTTTAAAATACTTTATAAATTTTTTTCTAAAATATATTTAAAACCATATTTTTAGAAAAACTAGGTAAAAAGTCTAATGTACAGATATGAAACATAAAATAAGAAAATATAACTAAGAAACTAAATATAGTGATAGGAAACAAAATAAATCCTGACTAATAAGTCATAAAACATTGGTAACCTCCAGATAATAAGATAAAATAATAACATAATTGGTAATAAAGAATTCATCAAGAAAAATAGTAAAAGTTATGGTAAGATATATAAAACATGGTAAATTACTAAGAATATAGTGAGACACTCCTATACATACTTAAGTGGAAACATATGTCATCCGATAGTTGCATCCATAGTCTATAACCAACCTAAATCAATAAACTTACCTCACTAGTGGCACTTGTAACTGACTAAAATTTCCTTTTATTGTTAATAAAACAACTCATGGTTCATAATGGATAATTTATTTTGTTTTCTGATATAAACACATTGAATTATTAGTACATTTACTTATACATTATGTAATAATATTGATGATAATAATTAAAAAATTTATAGGGAGTAAAAAACTAATGATTAATTTATACAAAAGAGTAAATTCTATAGGCTCAAATTCTTCCATCAAAATCACTCATACCATAAGAATGGTAAAAAGAAAAACAAGCATTAGAAATATGATAGAGATTATCAAGGGAAGTGTAAAACCTTTGTAATTGAATTATGGAATGATATATTATGATAATAGTAGATTTTATATAGTCAAAAATGGAAATGGGACCATTAAGATTATATCATTGGGCATTATGATCATTACAATATAGTATTTATAAAGTCATTATTAGAAGTATTATATATTAAGGGTAATTAGGGGTGAAAATTTTTATATAAATGAGAAAAAATGGACTCAAACTGTAGAATAATTCTTTATGAATCCCATTTATCAAAGATGTGAGGTAGGTATTATCAGTGTGGTTCAATTGTGACTAATAGTAGGAATATATTCAACAAGTGAGGCTCATGAAAATTAGACTATGAGAGAAGATCAATATAGTGAAAATCATCATGAAATAGATGTCAGATAAACCATGCCAAGAGAGTAACACCATTTTAAACCTTATCCATAGGAATTATTCTAGTGTAATTATGGGTTGTGTATCTCGGGGTTATTCATCAAAAAAATGTATATTATTTTTTAAGTGAATCATTGTTTACTCCGATAAAATTATTTTCATATTAGGGGATAAATATAGCTAATTATGAAATATATTATATTTGGGTAGCTTATTAAATAAAAATAAACGGAATTTATGTCATAATATAATGAAATAAATGTTTTCAATATAATAAAATTTATGTTGAACATAATTAAATCATAATAATATTTTTTTTTCAAATATGAATGTTTTCTTATGATATGTTTTTATAATATATTTAATGTATTAAAATAAAATTTATTTCCATATTTTTTTGTAAAAAAATTGGTTTGGTTATAAATAACAATATAATTTTATGGCGTATTAAGTGATTCTTATAAGGGTTGAAAGATTGATCATTGTATAAAAATAATTATTATTTTGGATAAATATGTATTTTATTTTAAATTTTTTTTATCATAATTAGTAAATTATTTGCTAAAATGGATGACATTTTTGAAATCAACAATGTGAAATTAGACAATAATTAATTTTTCATAATTTTATGAAATGAGCAAATTTTTAGGTAAAAATTAAAATATGGTATGTATATACAGTCAGTATTATGACATCATACTAAATTAAAAGTGATTAAATAAGTAATATAAAATTATTTCAGCCAAAAATTGGTTTTATCATTAATATTATGTATTTTAAATTAGTAATGATAATTTCCCAAAACCAAAATATATTTTAGTTTATTTAGAAAAATTATATATGAATAATAATCTTATCTAAATATAAAAAAATATATATTAAAAGGGTTTTGGATCTTAAATAATTAAAATACTAAAAAACTTTCTCCATTATAAAATGTCATGGGATGACTAATGGATTTGAATTTTTAAAAATTAGATTCCAAATTTATATTTAATAAATGATAAACAATTCCCCGTATTTTTCTAAAACAACCCACCCTTTATCTCATTCCTCTCCACTACAAAGAATTTGAGCATACAGTTCCTCTTATTTATCTATCTAGTTTCTCTCTTTTATGTTTCGATGGTTCTGAAGAGCTCTTATCAGGATTTAAGAAGCTATCTCACAAGGTGTGGGATTCTCTTCCTATCTTATATTATTCAAGAATTTCCTTTGTAATATTCCTGTTAATTTTTAATTGATTATATTTACATTTTTTCATAGTCATTCCTTTACTTTCCAAATTATTCCATATTAATGAGATACTTTACTTATCTCTCATAAATACCATTCTATAAACTATTATGCATACTTTTTATGCTTCGAAAATAATTCTTTGATTTTCCATAGTATAAAATTATATTATGATGACCCAACCTTGATTTAATTCAAGGTTATTCATATATATAACTACACTTCATTGATTGGTCTCTCCCATGTATGAATCCCATATTCCCCTATCATGGGTTAAAATGATGCAATTTTTTCTTATAATATATTATTTTTGTAAAATCCATAAATTTATAGATATAAATATTGTGCCCTAGTATCACTCCAATGATTTGGATGATGTTTTAATATATACAGATACCAAGTTTCTGATACTATGGAAGAATTCCTTGTTAATGTTTCATGATTTCTTGGTGAATAGCCATGATAATATGTTTTAAAACACCTTGGTGATATTCTTATAAATGTATCATTTTTATATTTTTGCCTCATTATCATCTTATGAAACATATATTATTATCTCATCTAATGCCTCTTGTTTTTTCCATAATGATCACCCACATTTTATTTCCTTTGTTTTTACCTTATTGGGATTTATTATCACCATTTAATATTGATGTATAACCCCAGGAAATGATATGTAGTGAGGTTACCTATGATAGATTCATAAAGTCATTGAATAGGATTAAATAATTTTTATTTTCTAATGATATATATAATTCTTGTATTATTTAACTATTTTACAAGACTCTAAATATCAAAAGATTCTATAATGTTATTATTGTAATATTTTGTAAGGAATTATATTAAAGATTATGTAATAAAAATATTTTTCATCACAATTAGTATCAAATAAAGTATTAGTTATTTTTTGGAATGAAAACTATAAAATATTAATAAAACCTATAATAATGAGCCAAAATATAAGAAAAACATAGTAAAACTTTGGTAAAGTATAGAGAATATGGTTTTACTAGAAATTAAATCTCTATATGGATACAAACAAGGGGATTAAATATCCATCATAAATTAAACTAGGTGTCAAAACTATAAAAAAGGTTGGTTAGGTGTTAACTCAATCTTTACATAGTAAATGAAAAATAAACTTAACTGCACACATAGTTTGATACTCTTGTGGGATGTGATATTTTTAACATGTTCTAATCAGAGAACATTATAAAGGATATATAGCTTAACTCGTTATTTCATTATAAAACATTAGGATTATAATCCCCATTAGAACTATTATTATAGGATTTAAAATAGTATAAATTTTATAATTTATTTTTTATTATTTTATAAAAAATAACATTAAATAAAATGACCTTGATAAAAAAAATGGATGCAATGAACAATAAAAATATGTACTTTCTAATATTAGGGAAGTTAGAGTACGAATATTCTTGATGATGCTAAATCAGTTATCTCATGTTATGAATAAAAAACTAAACCATGTGAAGCATCTATATTCACCAAGGAAGAAACAACTAGTTTTTTAATCCTTTATTCGTCAACGACAAACTACTTTTAGTAGATTCCATAGTCTGTTGATGAAAAAATAATTGAGAAAACATATATAAAATAAGTATATGTGGCCTATTTATTTAAGAATTATAGATTTAATTTAATAGTATATCAATTATAATGATAATTCAATCATTAGTGGACACTGATAAAGAACATGAAGAAAAAGGATGTGATTGAAGTTATAGAGTGGTAAGCCTTCATAAAAATATTTTTCTATAAGAGTTTTAACAATACCCTCTGAAAAAAATGGATAGGGAATTCATTGATATAAAATAAAAAAGACAATTAATTGGTGGGATGTTATAAAATTAACTTTAAAATTATTTCATGATACAATTCATTCTTTTTAATTGATTTTATTGGGAAGATCAATTGATTCCTTATTTAATTAAGACTTCATCTAAAGAAGGTTCTAGAAATCCTAGACTTTGCGATTATGAGGAGACTATAACACCAAAGATTAAATTATATTAAGTTAAAATTTTATCATAATAAAACTATATTTCAACTCACATTTTGATATTTCATGGAACCAAATTATTGTTTGATAGGATGAATATTGATTTGTAACTTACATTGTCATAATAAGCCTCGAATGAATTTAAAAAAAATTCCTTTAGAAATATGATTTTATGAATAATTGAAAATGTATTATTTAGATGAAAAATAATGTTTCATAATATATATTATTGAATAAATATTAATTATAAGTTTGATATAAATAAATACAAGATCATTTGAATGTAAAAAAGGGATATTTGTTTAAAAATCCATTATATGTAAAAAAATGATGTTAAATATTCATTAATTAATGTAATCTATACTAATGAGTGATTTAAATGAAATGTATATATCATTTATATAAATATATGCATTTAATTTCCTATAATTATTATTATTGTTCATATTTTTAATGTAAGATCATGTTATTCTTTAAAAATGCATTATTTAACAACCTTTTTTCATCATATTTTGTTGGTTTATTTGTAAATTAATTTCTAAAAATTATAAAAATTCAATTTGATAAAAAAAATAATAATTTTTATAATAAGTTCCAATTTTTTTAATGATATAACTCTCATTTATTTCTATTATTAATAGTAAAAAGGTAAAAATTGGTTACTATGGTTATAGTTAAAATGAGTTAACTAGGGATTAATTTAAAAATATACAAGTGAAAATGACCTAAAAACATGTTTAAATGCTATTGGTTGATTTTATTTTTTACATTAACATTTAAAATTTTTATAGGAGTCATTTTTATCCATTTTTACAATAAGGTGACTTCAAAAAGTTTAGAAAATTTTGAAATTTTAAATTTTACATTCACCTTAGTCATCAAATTTAACATCCTACTCTCACTTATTCATGCCTTTTAAGCCATTTGTCTTGACAAATCCATTAAAAAATCTATCTAAAACATCTTTATACATGTTATAGAGGTATTTATCTTCCCAAAATATCATCCCTAGGATCCTTAAGAGGAGATATAAAGTAATTGATTCAAATAAGAGGTCATAATCTTAACCCAAAACTATCATTATTCTTGTTATTTTACAACCTTAATTTTTGTACTAATGATTCCAATAAAATACAACCAATATTCTAATACACATATATGTTATTATGTTGAATACATATTATTTATCCCTCTCTTTCTTGACCAAATGGTAAATAAAACCATCACTCATGTTTATAGTAGACTACTTCCTCATGATCTGATGAAAATTTTTCCATCACCGCCTCTCATTGAGGGTGTATATTGGAGTATTTAATTAAATAAAATGGAATTTATGATATAATTTCCATTTTTAAATGATTAAATAATACATAAATATTTTTTCACATATCCATTAAAATATTATAGTGTCGCTCGTGCGTACATGTGGACTACCACCTCTATGTAGCGATGTCATTTGTTCTTCATTATAACTTTAAATGGATGTTTATAAAAATATATATAATGAATATATTTTATATTTATAACATAAATATAATTCTTGAGATGGTGAAACTATAACTTATGAAAAATAATTTAAACATATATGATGAAACATGAATGGGAAAATTAGACATATAACATCCAATGATTAATTTTACCAAAAATTCATAGTGAATGGGTAGTGATAATATATATAAATTAGTATAATTGGAATATATTTTTTAAAATAATTAATAACATGTTTCCCCATTATACAAGAGTTTAGAAATATTAAACTAAGTGGATGTGTGATATAAGAGGTTTCATAACTCAATTTCTATTAATTAAGTTATAGTACTACTTCAATGATTATGTTATGACAAAATTTTGTGTGAAATTGCCTATTAGTGTTGTGTGTTTAATTTCAATTTTTTTTATTTCCATTTTTATTGATAATTACTTCATTTATAAATTCTCACACTAATGACATGATATTTGTAAGGGATTCCATCTCAATTTCAACAACATTTAAATATATTTCATATTATACACATATTTTTTATTTATAGGGTATATATATTCACCCTTTGATGTATTTATCATGAATCTGTATTTATTAAGAATGATTAAATTTTCAGTTCAAGTTTATTCTTTCATGGGGTTACAATTTAACAGTTAACAAAGTGGTAAGAATTTATTTTACAATCTCATTTTTTTGGGATTACTTATATTTTTCTTTGAAAGAATATACCAATAAATTATTTATAAACTCTTTCTATTTTTTATCTTATGGGTATTTAATGTGTTTCTATGTTTTATTCCATATTTTCCTCTATTTTTAACTTGAATCAATAAGATAAATTTTTTAAATAATAGTTGATCTTATTTCTCTTTTTGATTAGGTATGTTTTTATTTCCTGTCCTTATTTTTTAAAATTGTTTTAAAAAAGTTATTTTTATTTAAACAAATGTTTTATTAATGAAATGTTATATTATCCTTCAATTGTTATATGGTTTATATATATACTTTATATTTTTTTTCTTAAAGTTCCAATTTTTACCTTCTTTATAAAAATTTAAAATGCATGATTATCTTTAATGTATACAGCGGTAACAAAGTTTTCCAACCTCCATAATTGGTTTACACTATTTAGATTCGTCTATATTATATCAATGGTTTTTCAAATAAAATCATTTAATGATATTTTATTTTATTTTTTTCTACTATTTACTTTTATTCTCTAAAATATTTGATTTTATTTTAAACCTATATTTCCAAATAATTGATGGTCATATTTTTCCTCCTATTAATTTTGTATTCATTATATTTCTCATGAAACATTCACTTTATTATGAAAAAAAATTCATTAGACATATGCATGTTCTTTTTATCATGGGTACTCATATTTCCTAAACTGTATACCATTCATATATATAGTGTTTTACTATGAATGTTTTTTGATTGGATGGGTAAATATATATATTTTGTTTTATTTACTAAATATGGTTATTTTTTATAAGAAATATTATTTATTAATTAAATTATTAATAAAATATATGACTAATGAATTGGATATGCAGTTATGGGTGAATCCCATAATTACATATCAATCGATTCATAGACATATCTCATGAGAGAAATCTAGTAGCTAACCTTATTAAATTATTTTTTGGTGTATACCTACCCATAAACTTAAACGCTCTTGGCATAATGACTTGACATTATGATATAATGATATCTGAGAACATGAAGTTCAACATTATGTAGTTCTATCCTTGATAATTAATTTATTATTATCCATGATATTATTACTATATTATTATCCATGGATATATTTTATGATATTATTAATTATTTAATGGAATGTGTTCTAAGTTATTTACCATGTCACATTAATTATTACTCATTTAGTCATGATAAAATCTACAATCTACAACTCTTAATAAGCTTTTCCCCATGCTTATTTTGTTATCATTTCCCCAGGGTATGAATAAGGAATCTATTAATGAGTTTCAAGGATGATAAATATTTATTTTACTATGATTTTTTATTTAGAATGTAAAATGTGAATCATGTATGTGAATGGTTCTTCATGACTACTAAAATAACCAATCTCTAGTAACATGATCCCTAGTATCTTATGACAATGTAATAGAGTAGTCATTGACTCTAGGTTACTAGATTTTTGGTTGTCATAGTTTGTATTAAAAAAAGAAACCCTTGGAATAATAATTATGTAATCATTGATTACGGAACATAACGCTTTGAAAAAATTATAGTATTTGTTTAATTGTAGGATAATATGGTATTTTTTTGTTAAGGTAGAGATTATGTAGTTTTATTAACAGTACTACCTTCTCTGGATAATACAAGTGGGCATATTTTTATCATAGATGGATATAAGGGTAGTATCCCTAAAAATAGTTGGTGAATTATATCTCATATATGATTCTAGGGAATTATGATTAGGACCTTACTATGAACTTGGTTTGAAACCCCCAAGGGATATGTTGGGTTAATTCAAATTTTCATTATGAACCATTATGAAATATTTCAATTTTTTTATTTGAGGATATTCTAAAAGAAACTATTTTTATGATTCTAAGATTAAAAATGCATAAATTATTATTTTAGGTTAATAATTACACTAATTATATACTATGAATATTATGAGCTAATTCAGTATATTAAAGTCTTTATAATCAAAGCTTGGTAGAAATAATGGTATTAATACTCATGGATGATGTATAGATTTACCCGCTAAGCATGTCAATATAACTAGTGCTGGAGTTGAGTATATCATGGTCATATTAATAAGTCTTTCCTATTTTAAGACTAATAACCTTGAATATGTGAATAGGTTTGATGTCCCATGAAATGATACACTAATATTGGTTCATTTAATTCGATAAAAGACTCCATATTTTACTAGATTTATTAATCTAGTGGTAGCTAAGAAATAGATTATATCCCTTGAAAAGATAGTTAAGTACTTGAGATGTAATGGAATGGAAAAGGAAATGTAGTTAGTGTATAGTATTAAAGGATATTCTTATAATTGGTGATTATTGATCCAAATTACCGAGGAGTAACAAAAAATAGAACATATAGAATGGATAGTATTTAAATTAATATTATTTGATAAATATTTCCCTCAGGAATAGAATACAAAAATAAAGATAATGTTCCGTAGTTTTATAAAAAGGGAAGAAGAGAGTATTTCAGTGTATGAGGATACCTTTACAAGACTATCTAGGTATTATAAATAATGTATATATAATTTGGAAATTAATTTTGAAAATTTATTTAAAGGGATTAAGACAATCCTTTTAAGGGCATTGATTTCTAATTTTTTCATAATATGATGAAATGGTATTATGTACTATCAAAACAGAGAAGGAATTTTTCAGATTATATATATTCAAGGGAAATCAAGAGAAGAAGATTTTGACTGGGTACCAATAAAAATTAATCATTAAAGAATAAGAATATAGAAATAAAATTTCCATCATGTCAAAATTATAGAGTGAAACATCCAATAAATGTATCAAAAGAATTGGGAGTTTGTGAAAAGTGCGGAGATAAGGGTAATCGGGATAATGAATAATAGGGGATGAAAAATAAATTATATCCAGTTCCTCAACTATAGATAAATGGGTAATTTTCACACCAATGTCTAAAGGATCAAGGGAACCTACTGAAGAAGAGTTCAAAGAGATAAGACTAAGCTTATGCGATCACTATAGTAGAGGTTGAAGTACCTAATGATTTCTTGGTAGGTAATTTAAATATAGAATCAAATTTATCTAATGATTTATTTGATAATGTATCTTTACACTTTTTTATGTCTTCCATTTTTCTCAAGAAAATTAAATATTTCCTTAGAACCATAAAAATCGAGTTTTCAGTCAAGACTCCAAGAAGAAACCATATTGAAACAAAGATGTTTCTTTCAGTTCTCATTATGACAGATTATCATTCCCAATTTGTAGAATTTATTATTATACTAATGGTTGAATTATATATAATCCTTGGTATGGATAGAATTTCAAAACATAATATAAAAATTTATATCTAAGGGAATAAAATTATAATTAATTATGAAGAGGTGGAATTCATTGTATATATAATGGTGACTTGAAAATATTGTTTATGTCAAGATCCACCAAAAATAGCTCTTTTAAATAAGATTCTTGGGGGAGAAGAGAAGATGCAATTTATATATGGGAAAGGTAATTTCCAAATTGATGATGAACCTATTTTATAGAATTATATTGATGTGTTTCACGATGAATTACTTAGACATCCACTGGATAATGAAGTTGATGTTTTCATTGATTTAATCATTAATTAAATACCTATATCAAAGAATCCCTATAGAATGGACATAGTGTAATTATTGGAGATAAAAAAATTAACAATGGGAGTTCTGTGATGAGGAATTTATATACCCTATTGTTTCACCTTTGGGAGACACTGTTCTTTTAAAAATAATTAAATATAGATACCTCATGTTGTAAATTGAATACATAGAAATAAATTTTATTACTATAAATAATCATTATATTATTCGTTAGATTGATTAATTATTCGATCAACTTCACAGAGATCAATAATTTCAAAATATTTAAATTCTTTTGGGATATCATAAATTGTGGGTAAGGAAGGAATATATTCCAAATATAACATTTTGTAGGAGGTGTGGACAATATGATTTTATAGTATTTTTATTTGGATTAACTAATTCACCTTATGTTTTATGGATGTAATTAATATAGTATTCAATGAATATCTAGATAATTTTTCTGTAGTTTTTGTTGATGATATATTTATGTTCTCTAAAATTGATGAGGACAATGAGAATCACTTAGGTATCATTATTGAGAATCTTAGTGTAAAACAATTATAATAGAAATTTATCAAGTGTGAAGTTTGGATTGAGAAAGTTTATTTTCTTGGCTATATTGTCTCCAAGGATGAAATCTCAAATGATACTTTGAAGAAAAGTGTAGTCAAATAATTTCCTACATTAATGAACATAAACATGGTATGTAGTTTCATCAGTTTCAAAGGTTATTATCTGCAATTTGTTAAAAAAAATCTTGATTGGATAACAATTTGACCAAGTATACACCTAAAGGGTTTAATTTCATATAGACAACAAAATGTAGATATTTTTTGAAGAATTGAATTTTGTATTGTTTAATTCTCTGATAGTGACCCCACAATCAGGACTTGATGTATTTTTGATTTATAGTAATTCATTGAACAAGGGAATTGGTTTTTTCTTTATGTATAATGATAATGTTATTGACTTTTCATAAAGGAAGTTATATACTTATGAAAAAAAATCCAACCCATGATCATTAGTTGACACTTGAAATATTTTATTTGATGATATGAAGACATTATCTCTATGGAGAAAGATGTGAGATATATACAAATCATAAGATTTTGAAAAATATTTTTTCATAAAAAGATAAAAATATGTGGAAATCCTGATGGCTTGAGATAATCATGGATTATGATCACTCAAAGGACTACTACCTAGGGAAGGAAAATAAGGTATCATATTCATTTAGTAGGAATGATCATGGATTCCACACCAAAATAATTAATGATAGGGATCCTATGTCAATGTTTTTAGTAATGAAGAATATGGGATTCATTTAAGAAGGGGAAACAACACTCTAATTTTAAATTATTTCACAACCAAATTTACTGTAAAAAATAAAACGTTCTCATACTTATAATGATAATTTTCACAATAAAACTAAAGTTATGAATGATCGTAAGTTGATAGACTTTGTTTATGAAGATGTAATTCTTCAATTTAGAAATAGGATATGTGGTCCATCTATATATGAGTTAAATAGAAAATTATTTTATGATCATCATAGTGTGAGTTTATTTATAGATAGTAGTAGCACCACAATGTATATTTATCTGAATAAAATTCTTTGTTGGGATAATATGAACTACAAATTTGATGATTATGTATTGAAGTTCATGGTATTTCAATTGGTAAATTCTTATAGACAACATCCTATAGTATTTAAGAAACCTATACCTATTTCAATATATAAATGGGATGAAATTACTATGGAATTTATCACTGGATTTCAAAATTCTCCCAGGAATAATGATTCCATATGGGTTATCATTTATTACCATACCAAATCCACACATTTATTCTCTGTAAGAGAAAATTATCCTCTTTAGTTCCTTAAAAATCTCCGTATTAATGATTTTGTAATAATTCATTATGAAACTATTTCAATTATTTATGATCATTATCCAATATATTCATTGAAATTATAAAAAAAATATCATAAGTCTCTTAGCACCGAGCTTCATTTTATTATCTGAAATTATCCTCAAATTGATTGATAATTAAAAATAATTATTCAACCATTAAAAGACATGTTGAGGTTATTCAAAAACAATTTTCAAGGTATGTGGGATAAATATTTATGTTTGGGGTAGTTTTCCTATAACAATAGCTACCATTCAAGTATTAAAATATAATTGTAAAAAGCATTATTTGGAAAAAGATACAACACTCCAACTTGTTGAGATAAATTTGGTGAAATGAATCATATCATTTTATAAATTATTGAGGAGAAAGTAATGGTTTTAAATACTATAGGAACCATATTAAGATATCTCAAAGTTTGAAATGGGATATGTTGATAACCAAATGAATGATTTGAAATTTCAAGTTAGTGATTATTTTTTATTGAAAGTATCTCTATAGAATGGTGTTATAGGGTTCAGCAAGAAAGGAAAACTAATCCTCAAGTAAATCAGACCTTTTAAAATTATAGTATATATTGGAGTCATGTATTACAATTTTTAAATTCCATTAATCCTATCTAAAGTACATAATGTGTTTTGTATCTCATTTTTATGGAAGTATTTTTCTTGATATAACACATGTTCTCACCTCTAAAGAAATAGATTTGTAACCATATATATCTTTCTAGGAAGATTCTATCAAGATTATTAACAACATATATAATGTATTATAGAATCAAATGACTCAAAATGTAAAGTTAATTTGGATAAATTATGAAATAAATGATGCAGTGTGTGAACATGAGGATGTTTTGAAGAAAACACACCCTTATTTGTTTATAAAGTAATATCCATGAAAATTATGAGGGGAAATTTTGAGAGGGAAGAATATAAAACCCAAGTGTAAATTGGAGAAAGTGAACATTATATCTTAATTAATCTATAATATAATTAACCTTATAATATTTCATTTGAAAAAAAAACTAATTTTATAGGGTGAATATCAATTTTGAACTTACCATATCGAAATAATCCAAAAAAGATTTCTTTAAAATTTTATCTTAGAAATATAATTTTATGAATAATTTAAAATATATTATTTTAATGATTTGATAATGTTTTTTATAATATTTATTATTAAACATATATTTAATATCCATTTTATATAAATAAATAAAACATCATTTGGATGTAAAAAAGGGAAATGTTGTTAATTTTTTTTATTAATGCATAAATATTTTACAAATTAAGTGAATCAAATAATCCATAATAATTAATAATTTAAATTAAATTTATAGATTAAATATATGAATATATGGTTTTAAATTCATATAATGACTATTAATAGTCATAAAGTTAATTTAAGACCATCTTATTCTTTAAAATTCATTTCTTGAAAAAACATTTTTCATAGTGTTTGGAGAGTTTATTTTTAAAATAATTTATGAAAATTTTAGTAATGGATTTTATAAAATGAATTATATATTTTTAATCATCGTTTATTTTTTTCAAATTAATTCTCATTCATTTTTTTGTCATTATGAATAGTAAAAATGGTAAAAATTACTTTCTGTTGTTAGAGTTAAAACAAGTTTACAAGGGATTAATCTAAAAATATAAGGGATAAAATAACGTAAAAACATTCCCAAATCCTATTTTATTGAGTTTACTTCAACAATAACTTTATCTCCTTCAAATATGAGTCATTTTTTGAGACATTTTTCTAACAAGGTGACATAATAAAATTTATAACATTGAAAAATTACAAGTCTCCCAGTCACCTCACTTATAAAAGGGCACATCATCCCCTCAATTATCTATGCTTGTTGGGCCATTTATCTCTATAAAAACCTAAAGATATATCTAAAAAAATCCTTTTACACATTATATAGGTGTTTTTATTCCCAAATACCGACCCTAGGATCCTTAAGAGGAGATCTAAAGTATCATTCTCAAAGTATATGTCATTATTTTAACAAAACATTTTCATTTTTATTCTTCTTATACCACATTCAATTATGTTATAAAAATTAAAAATATTATAACCCCAATATCTTCCATATAATAAGATGTTATTATATTTACATAAAAATATTTATTCCTCTCCTTATATATCAAATGTAACACAAAATCAACCCTCCTTTGAACGGTAGACTACCTCCTCACAAAACGATTTAATTTTTTTTGATCACTACCTCACATGGATGGTGTATATAGGTAGATTTAATATATTAACATGATAATAATGAAATTATTTTAATTATAAATTGATAAAATAATATATATATATATATATATATATTTCCACATTTCTTTTGAAAATAATAATGTTTCTCGTGTGTACATGTGGAGTACCACCACCATAAAGCGATGTGATTCATTTTTCATTACCTCCTTACACAGATGATCATAAAATTAATATAAGAAATAAATTAGAGATTTATAAAATTAATATAATTATAGATATTATGAAAATATAAAATATTTACAATAACCCTAACTTTTATGATGAAAAATGCATTATAAAATTTAACCGTTAACACTCAATTATTAATTTTTCCATGAATTGGTAATGAATGAGTAATGAGAATATATATCAATTAATATAAATATGAATATGGTTATTTTATGAATTTAAAAAAAGTTTGATACCATTATATAATAGGTTAAATCAATTTCTAACTATTTGTAAGTGTACGGAAATGGGTTTCATAACTCAATTTCTATTCATCCACTTATGCCACTACATCATTGATTATGTTATGAAAAGATTATATATGAAATGAACTATGATTATATAATATTCTATTTCATTTTTTTTTAGATTTATATATTTTTACACATAGTCACTTCATTTATAAATTATCACTTCAATTATATAATTGTTGTAAGGGATTTTTCTCAATTTACACTCTATTGGGACATATTTGTTATTATGAAAAAAATTTATTTTATTTGGTGAATATAATACCCCTTTGATTTATTTAACATAAATATATATTTATTCATTATGAGGGATGTTTAAATTAATTTTTATTATTTCAAGCTGTTAAAATTTAATAGTTACGAGAGAGTTGAGAATCTATTTTAAAATCTCTTTTGTTTGGGAATGTATATATTTTTTGTTGAAGGAATCTTATAATAAATCATTCAAAAAGTCAATATATTTTATCATCCTCTAGATATTTATGGAGTTTCCATTTTTTCCAAATTTTCATCTATTATTCTATTTAATCACTGAATGATATGTTCAAATGAAAATTAATTATTATTTATCTTTATAATTGGGTATATTTTTATTTGATGTTTATATTTTGAAAAATTATATTACTAAAGTCATTTTTATTTACTAAAAGGATTTATTAAATACATTTTATGTTATCCTCAACTTCATATAATGTTTGAATGCAATATTTATAATATTTTTTAAAGGTTCATTTTCAACTTTATTTACAAAAATTTAAATGGAATGTTTCTTTATATCGTATAAAATGTTTATGTATTTACCTACCACCTAAATTGGTTTATGTTATTTAGATTATTCTATAAGTTTTTAATTGTTTTAAAATTAAAATTATTTATTGATAATTTATTTTAATTTTTTTTCTTACATTTTATCATATTCTCCGAAATTATTGATTTTATAAGAAACCTATATTTTATATGAATTTACGTTCATCATTTAACTGTTGTTTATTTTGTGGTCATTGGCATTCTCTTGAAATGTTCATTTTCTTGTGATAATCTTTAATCAAACATGTCTCTATTATTTGTTTCATGTGTATTATTGTTTTCCAAACCACATACCATTTATACATATGATTTTTTACTATGAAAGATATTTGATAGATTGGGGAAATATTGAAATGATATATTCTTCACTGAATGAGTATATTATTTTAAAAGGAATATTTTTTATTAATGAAATTGATCAATCAATATATGAGGAATTAATTGTAAATGAATTGATATGTATGTCCCATAATTACACAACACCTCGATGCATCATCATATCTCAAGAGAAAAATTTATTGGATATCCTTATTAAATGGTTTTTTTATTGTATACCTACCCATCAACATAAAATGTCTTAGATTAGGGACTTTAAGGTAATATATCATGATTTATGAGATAAAAAATTACAACATTATGCATTTAATTTATGAAGAATTTAGTTATTATTATCCATGAAATTATTACGTTTATATTATCTGGGGATTCATTTTGTACTCATTCTATTGATTAAATATTATGTTTTTTAATCATTTACCCTTCTATATTGATTAAACATTATCTGATCATGATGGATTATAAATTTTAAACCCTTACTTAGAATTTTATCTCACCATAATTTTTTTCCTTTACCTAGTATATGAAGAAGAAATCTATGAATGAGTTTCAAGGAAGAAAAATATTTACATTTACTATGTTATATATTTTATTTCCAATTTAATATAGGAATAATTTATGTATATAGTTATTCAAACCTAATAAATTGATCAATCCTTGGTGATGTGATCCCTTATATCTTATTTAAATGTAATAAAGTAGACACTGATTATGGGTTATTGGTAGTGGTGTTGTTACATGATAGTGAGGTGTAATCTCAATGTTAACATGCTATTTCAAGATGTCCAGTGGTATCATGGAATGAAAAATAATAAGATAAATATATAGAAAAATCTTAGGAAGAGTATTGATAATGTAAACAAAAGGAAAAATCAAAAACCACTCATCTGAAACAAGTGTGTGAAGAATCATTCAACCATTTTCCTATAAGGAAGTAGAAAGTGTTACATGTGTTGAAGAGCTATAAATATATCTCAAAACTACCATAGAGATGCTAAGCCTAAACATCCAAATTCAAATGAAATAGTAAAGACAGTGAATGAATATACCGTAGAACAATTCTTCATGTGTGGAGAGCATGGACACTTTGTGAATCAATGTACAAGTCTGAAGATATTGGAGGGAAACTTATATCAACCATAGTAGAGTCCTAGGGATCAGGCTCATACTTTTTCTATCAAGATGGATTAAATCAAGGATCCATATGAGATGTTAGTTGGTACACTCATTGTGCAATAAAAACTAGCTAATACATTGTTTGATTCTGGTTCTACTCATTCCTTTAATTCATTCATGTTTGAAAATTACAATAAGTTGAACCCTAAAATTATAGAAGTATATTTTTATAATTATAACTATAGGATTATCTATTCAAGAATCAATGGTATATAGGAATTACCCAATTGACTTTGGTGATTAAAATTTCATCATAAATCAGCTGGTCATTGAAATAGTGGAAGTTAACATAATACTAGGGATATATTATCTCTCAAGGTACAATATAATGATCAACTAAATAAGAAGGGAAATTTTCATTTTATGTTAAGGGATGACCTATAATTATATTAAATGGAGAAACATACTAGCATGAGATTTTTCAAGAACCACCCCCTATAACCATCATTATAGATATGATTGGAGATAAAGAAGATAAAGGAAGATAATGTAAAAAATATGAAATATACCCATTGTTTAGGAACACATTGATGTGTTTCTTGAAGAATTACCTAGACCTCCCCAAGAAAGTGAGTTTTAATTGTTAAATGAAATCATAACTAGATCCATGATCATATCAAATATCCCATATAGAATTGAATTAATGGAGCTAAAAGTATTAAATAAACAACTATAAGATCATTTGGATAAGGGTTTTATTCGACCAATTATGTATATATTGGGAGAACATGTTCTTTTTATTAATAAGAATGATAGATAAATGTGTGTTTTCATTGATTATGTGGAGATTAACGTGATCATAATGAGGTATAAATACCTTCTTCTAAGGACTTAATATTTATTTGACCAAATTAATATGGATCAATTCTCCTCCAAGATTGATATTCAGTTATGATTTCATCAATTGATGGTAAATAAGAAGGATATTCTAAAGATAAATTTATGAATAATATATGGAAATTATGAGTTTTTTGTTATTACATTTGGTTTGATTATTACTAATAATATATTTATAGATCTATTTAATAAAGTATTTAAGGGTCTCCATGATAAAAATATGGAAGTCATTATTGATAATATTATTTTATATTTCAAAATTCATAAGGATCATGAGGAAAATATATTATACATATTAAAAACTCTATGAAAAGAGTGTATTTATTCTAAAATTAGTAAATGTATCTTCTGGTTAAAATAATTTGAATTCTTGAGAAACATTGTGACCAATGAGGGGATCTTAGTTGTTCTAGAAACGAGAAAGGTTTTAGAGGAGTGGAATCATCCTATAAAAGTGATTGGGATTCATAATTTACACAGAATACTAGGATACAATGGAAGGATTTTGAAACACTTTTCTTTAATTTCTAATACAGTAAAAAATTTAATAGGAAGGGTATTTAAGAACATCTTTGTAAATGTTTTTGAAGAGTGTTATTAGGAATTGAAGAAGTAGCTGGTTATTGAACCTGTGCTAAAATTACACTAAAATGAAGAAATATGTGTTATCTATAGCGAGTGGTCCTTTAAAGGGCTTGGATATGTACTCATGTAGAATAGTAAGGTTATTTCATATAAATTTTAATAGTTAAATCCACTTATAATAATTATACTACACTTAATTTTGAGTTATCTATAGTATTATTTGTATTGAAGATACAGACCCATAATATTTATGGGTAAAAGTGGGATATATAAAACAACCAAAAAATTATAAAGTATATAAACACACAAATGTAACTACACATGAGACAAATAATACGATCTTCGTAAATATAATAATTATCAGTCATTATCATACAAGAAGATAAAATAATGTTATAGATATATTATAAAAGAAATACCCCTGAGTTATTGAACTAATTAGGATTTAAGGAGATCTATTGATCAAGGATTTGGTAATGGTGGGAATGGAAGTCCTAAGGGAAGGGACATCATCAACAAAATCTCAAAATATTTCCCAACCATCAATAGTTGAGAAAATCAAGAGATCATAGAGAAATGATTCTATGTGAAAAAACAATATAGAATGTTTGAAAAAAAATGAAGATTACTAAGTTGAATATTAATTTAGAGGGAGCAATGAGGTCTATTACATGACTATGTATCCTATATATTATAAAGTTAAAGAAATAACTGATGTATAAAACTAAAAACTCATCCTTCTCTATACATACTAAAAGATCCAAAATATACTGATATATATGAGTTCATTACTAGTGGGATTTCAAGAATAAGGATATTATTTATTATACTACAAGATGCTTTGTATATCATCAAGTTAATGTAGAAACAGAACTTCCCAATGTAGTTTTGTAACCACTACCCAAACATGTATGAAAATGGTACAATATTATTATTAAAATTATTATTATCCTTACTCATATATCCAAAGTAAAAAAGTTCCATATGATTAATCATTAATAGATTGATAAAGTATACACTTTTTATCCCTATAGGGGAGGATTTATCCCTTGAATTCCAAGCCCATTTTTATATTAAATAAGTGTTTCTAATTCATGGAGTACCAGTTTATATTGTCTTTTGACCATGATCCAAGATTAACTTTGTTTTTATAAAGTAAACTTTAAAAGGAAACAAATGAAAAATTAAACCTAAACATTTCCTATCATTCTAAAACTAACAGGCAGTATGGGGGGGACTATTCAAACATAGGAAGATATGTTATAAACTAGAACACTTTATTTTCAAGGAAATTGGGACCAAAATCTTCAACTTTACAAATTCTCTTACAAGAACAGTTTCTTATCATGAATTTAAATTGATCCATATGGAGAACTGTATGGAAAGAGGTGTAGTACGCCAATATAATGGGACCAATTTAGAGAAGAAAAATTGTTAGGACTAGACATTGTGAAAGAGACTACGAATAAGATACATGTGATCCAAAACCAAATCCATTCATTTCAAATATTGAAAAAGAGTTATTTTTTAAATAGAAGTATGGAAATTAAATTTCATATTGAGGATCTTGTATTCAAAATAATTTCACCAAGGAAAGGACTCTTGAGATTTTAAAGAAATGTATATTTTTTGAAGGTACATTGGAATATTTGATATTATAGAGTTTATTAGAGAAAAAATATATCATTTATAATATAATATAAATCTTTATAAATTGCATGATGACTTCCACTTGTCCCTAACAAGAAAGTATAAGTCATTCCCAACACATATAATCAAAATAAATAGTGTGGAATTAGGACATGAAATATCATATGAAGAAGGAATCATTCATATTTTTTATTAAATTTAAAAAGTGTTTTGTAATAGGATAAATATAATCATGAAATCCTTGTGGAGAAATCATAAGTTTAAAGAATCAATCGAGGACCCTGAATAAGCGATGAAAGAAAAATATCACAATTTATTTTGAGGAAAGATTCAAATTTCATGGGTTAAATTTGTTAAGGGGGTTGTAATAGATTTGAATTTTTATCTATAATTAATAAAATAACTCATTTTTTACAATAGATTTTTTATTATGTTTCATAATAGAAGTGCATTGATTGAAAACTACATCTTATTTGACATCATGAAATAATATTGATAATAAAATCTAAGAAGAGTATAAGGAGATAAACACCAAAGAATAATATATATATATATTAGGGTAAAATCTATTGTATTGATTTCTCCCATGAAAATACCACCTTATATTAAAATGGTAAAAAAAGGGGAATTAGAAATATAATATAAATTATCATGGGGAGTTTTGAAGCTCTATAACTAAAGTATAGCATGAATTTTTTTTACAATTGTAGAGTTTATATAATATATAATGGGAAATGATACCATTAGGATCTAATAGTTAGGAATTATGACTATTGGGCATTATGACCATCAGTAATATAGTAATTATAAAGTGACCCTTAGTGTTTTTTTTATATCAAGGGAAATGAGGGGTGAAAACTGATGAAAAAATGATGAACTATAAACACAACCAGTAGGATCATGTATTTTGAATCTAGTTTAATAAATATTTGGAGGGAGGTAGAATTGTGGGGGTGATCCCTTGACCAAGACCATATAAAGATTCAAAAAGTGAGGCTCAAGTGAAATTTACTATAGGATAATTCCATGTTAGTGGAGATCACGCACATATCGATATTCGATTAACCAGACCATAAGGGTACTACAATTGTACACCTTACCATTAGGTATTATGATGGTGTAATGAAGAGTTATTTATCAAGGGGAGATGTGTTAATAATTTTTTAATACTTTTAGAAATGAAATTTTGTTTAATCTGATATAGTACTATTTTTTAATATATGTGAATGAAATTCCCTACTGATGAAATTTAGTATTTTTTCATATATTATTAAATAAAAATAAAAGAAATTTATATCATAATATAATAAAATAAAATTGTTCAGTATAATAAAATAAATTTTAATTCAATGATATCCTAATAATATTTTTGATAAAATATATATGTTTAGTTAGGATAAGTTTTTATAATAAAGTTAATGTTTTTAAATAAAAGTTATGTTCATAAAATTTTCTTATAAAACACTATTTATAAGGATATAAATGATAATATAATTTTATGAAGTCCCGTGTAATTTTTCTGAGGGTCATAATGTTGATCATGTCTTTAAAACAATTATTTTTCTGTAAATAATTATTTTATTTTAAAAAATAAATATATTATATTTAGGAAATTATTTTGGTAAGACAGATTTAATTTATAAATTATCTTGTTAAAAATAGTTAATGGTTAATTGTTCATAATTCTATAAGAAAGTAAAATTTTTGAGTAAAAAATAAAATACTATTTGTATATATGGTAGGTATTACCAGATAATAATGGATAAAAAGTTATTTATTAATTAACATAAAATATTTATCAATGAAAAATGGAGTTTCTAATTAATATAATTATTTTTAATGCAATAATGTTAATTTCACAAACATAAAATAAAACATCCAAAACCTAAAATATATTTTTATCAGGAACCAGGTTGGGATTCCATATGACCTGACACCTAACTCAAACCATGGCATGGATTGAAGGGAGTTTCTGATCCCCACGGGCAGAAAATTAGTGTCGGGCATCCAAAATAATCCAAATGGGAATGAATTCATCCCAATAAACCAGTATCTAATAAAAAAGTTATCAAATAGAGCACATAGAAATAATCAATAACTGAATATAAGAAATACACATGTTGATCCTGATACAAATACAACTCAACAACAGAACAAAAAAAAGACTAAAATAAAGAACTAAAACTGTACTATAAGAAAAATAACTACATGTGACCTTTTGGTCACCTCCAAACACAAGACCAACCAATCCAATAATGAGCACATAAACCAGGAATCTAAAATTGTAAAATGAATTAGGTCTACCAGCTCCAAATAAAACAATTAGGGTATTATATTAACAACTCAGTAGTCAAACACCCCAAAATCCGTACATTTCCTTTCTTTAAAATAGTCCATGAACTCTAGTATGAAAAAAAGATATGAAAAAATCTTTTAAACCTTTTAAAAATTCAACCAAAACTTTCATTTTTTCAAAAGAAAAGACTATACATTAAAATTTTCAAAAAAAGATCCCCATTTTCTAAACCAAACCCCAAACCTTAAATCCAACAAGGTGATACCAAGAAAAGTTGAAAGAAAATAGATAAACAATAAAAGAAACCAATTTCTATATAAAGTAAACAATAAAATACAGATATGAACCCTAGGAATTTCCTAAACATCCCTAGAATGATCCCTCAACATACTCGAGTAAGACTCACATGTCAGCATATGGTGCAACTCCATAGTCAATAACAAACTTGCTACTCTAAAATAGACTCACCGGTGGCATAACCCACCCAAACTCTAAGACATCCAAGGGGTACCAACCTGCCTAATTGGGTTTTATAAGAAACAATTACTCGACCCTCTAAAAGACTCCTAGGAAACCCATGGCAATAGTATACTATGTAAGTAGGAGTCCCTCACACACGTGACTCACCTTGCCTACCATCACCGTACTTGCCTACCCCCAACACTGACAACACCTATATGATAACCCATATAGGAAAATCCATCTATGGGGAAACCCATCACATATCACATTATCAAAAGTGCGTATCGGTCCATTACATCACATCAACTTCAAATTCGTTTATCAAAACCTTTGTAAATTTTCAATTGGTCTTTCACATTTTTGTCACACAAACATTCGAATCATTTCTCAGAACATACATTTTTCCAACAGGGTATTTAAAATTTCAAACCATATTCCTCTTAAATTCATTCACAAGAATTTAAAAAATTATTTGAAAAATGACTTCAAACCAAAATGAAATCACACAAAATGCTCATGGTGCTAAACAAGCCTTTATACCATTTAGATTTGAATCATTTTCCCAAAGTTCTAAATTAACCATAAGTACAAAAAATAACTATCAAAAACATTTTCCATTTATTTGGAAACAATGAGACTATTTATTAGGAATAGGGGATTAAAGAATATTGAGAAAGATAGGAGTAGGAGTGGGTTAGGTGTTTTAAAAATTTGGTCTTTAAATTAAACAAGGCCATTGTTATTTGTTGGAACACCCCCATGCACACTCTGTGCACACATGGGTGTGCCTGCATCCAATTTCACTCTCATGGAATCCAAATAACATAGTAAAACCTTTTTAAAGAACCATGATTTTCACACAAATCACATATCAACATAAAATTATACCAAAAAAATTAAACAAGGCTAAACATGATCTCAAACCATTCCATTTCATAAAAAGGAACCAAGAAACATTTTATCAAACATTTCCACACAAAAAAACATAGGCATACTTAATAAATCCTCTTTCAAAACCAATTGACATTTCCTTGAATAGCTTATTTGCATAAATTTATAAACAAAATAAAATAAGTTCTTCAAATAACTTTTTTCCAAATTTTAAAAATATGAAGGCACCATAAAAAATTATAAAAATGCATCATGAGAATGAAAAACATATTTATAAATTTATTTGAAAGACTCAATCATCAAAGGAATTCATCAGAACGGAATAGTATAGAGACACCTGCCTCAATTGAGTGAATATGTGATTAGACTCTTGAAGAAGGACGATTAGGGACCTAAGAATGATATTAACACCCTAAATCCAAAGGAAATAGAGTCACACAAAAACCCTAACCCCTAGGGTTCATCCAAGAGGGAAAACCCACAAGGGAACCCAATGAAACCAAGAGAGGAAGAGATAAAGGAGATAAAATTGTCTGGAAACCCTAAAGATTTACCATAGAATCTTGGAGGAGCACCAATAGAGGGAGGATAATCAAAGGGAGAGGGGTGTTTGGACCCCTTCATGCACTAAAATAGACCAAGGAGGGAGGGGCCTAATTTTGTGATAAAAAGAGGGGAGAGTGAAATATAGATTTAATGATTTAAAATTTTTGGGTAGCTCACATGGTTTGGTCACACAATTTACCAAATTGTGCACCAACTGTGTTGTAGTTACTATCCAAGGGGAGATCAACCACAAGACCAACCCAAAAATTTGTAATTACTATGCCCAAATCATGCGACAGCTAATTTCTAACTCCAGGACCTGCCATATGGTTACTCGGGCTAGGCCACACCATTTCCACTAACCATGCGATGCTCGTGCATAGGCCAAAAATTCACTAGAAACTCAAGAAAAGAAGATTTTATTCCACAAACTGAATCTAAACTTCCACTAAAATATCTAAAGATAATAAAAGATTAAAATAAAAACAATTTCAAGGTCATAGTGTTACAATTAACCCCACTACAAACACTTTCTTATCCCATAAAGTAACCCATCCAAAAGTTACCAAAATCTTAATTACATTATGATAAAAATACAAAGAAAACACAATCCTCAAGGTGACCTTTCACTCCATAAGTCACACCTGACCGATTCTATAGAAACTACAACATGAAGAACAATGAGAGAAAAAAAAATATTTCTTCTCAAAATAACTCAACTAACCCCTTAGCACAAAATTGAATCAGCCTAACGAGTAAACCAATAAAAAAATTTCCATTTTAACTGAGCAACACCCCCACCATGACCAAAACTAAAAATTTCCCACACCAATAAAAACCCCTAACACTAGAAATAAACCAATGAAAGGATCTCAAATAAAATGTGAACCCAAACATTACTATAAACATCAATTTCCATAAGGATAGATATATTCAAACAAGCACAGGTAAAACTGAAACTGACCCACACAATGATAAATAACATTCAATGAAGAAAAAATGATTAAAATATCCACAATTAGATAAATAAAACTACTCAGATTATGACATAACAATTACATTATACTTTTATAAAAAATGATAAACTTAAAACAATAAAAAAATTATAATAACAAAACTATAAACATCCCAACCCCAACATGGGAGACAGAAACTGAACCATGGTTCCCTGCACCTTGGAGATTCCTGACTATGCGTGAGATTCACTTCAGAGTGTATGGTTGGAGCCCTGATGATGGAATCATATTCTGCCTCCCATTCAGACACTAAAATCCTCCAATCATAATGTCTTCTTTGAAAGAAAATTCCTACAAAACTTCTCCAAGTGACCTATATGGACACAATGATGATAAGTCTTCAGAGGATTGTGACAAGACGACATTGAATCCCCATACTAGCCACACTAGTGGAACAAAAGTGAATGTTTTGTTGAACTAGAAGCCATAACCAATGAAGGAATCTTCACAATGGCATGTTCAAATGGAATTCACCCCTCACCAGATGGGGAACCTTCACGAGCAACCAAAGACTCCATATTTCCAACTACCTATGATCTGGAGACTAACTCGGCTAGAAATGCTTCTTCCACCAACTTCTCAAAATGAAGATCCACGGACGAGAGGACTCGCTCCTAGATATCTGGATGAAGAACCACAATTAAAATATAAACTTTCAACCAATCCTGTAAAGATAAATCTTTGGAAAAGGAATCTAGCTCCTTGAGGGGGTTAACATTGGCCATAACCATCCTATGGGCTTGCTAAATACTCATGATATCTTCCATTTTCTTTGTCTTTTCCTCCTATGGTATTAATAATTATAAAAAAACAAACTTGAACACTTCCCACACCATCCCAACTTGCATCAATGGTGGGGAAAACAACTCACATTCCTCTAAAGAGGGATGCTCGAACAAAACCAGAACAACATGCACTCTAACAGCTTCAGGAGTTTCAAATAATCTGAAGACACACTCCACTTTCTAAAAAAACTTCACTTCCTTTAATGAACCTCAATCAACATGATAGATAAAAAAACACTCGTGAAGAATCATAAACTAGGCATGATTCATTAAAATATTTCGGGACCTTTATGGGAGGCATACTCTGAAAAACATGAGAAATACAAATCCATAATCAATATCAACCCAAAACAAAATTAAAAAAAACATCTTGAGAAAAAAAGGCTCATAAGATGAACACACACAAACATAACCAAAAATATTCATTTCTAAAATACTATTTCTCTTTCAATTTTCAAAACTGTCTTCTTACTAATCTATCTTAAAAAAATCCGCCTTTTAAAGAAAACACAATTTATGAAATCATTTTCTATTCTTCAAAATAAATTTAGAAAATAATAATTCCAAGATGTTAATTTCAATTACCCCACCATGGAATCCCATAAACCATTACATATGTGTCCATTCACTTCCCCATACATCATCTAGAAATAAGTGGCCACTTGCACATTCTATACACACCCTCACATATATTGACTTTTATAAGGATTACCAAGGGTCCCACTTACCATTTCATTATGAAAACCCAAAAATTCATCAAATTTTCAATCCCAAACATTTTTTTTAAAATCCCATTTTCCAAATTTAAATCATTCAGAATAAATAATTTTCCATTTCAAGACCACTTTCACTTTAAAATATTACTCACATAAACTAAGACCAAATCAAGACATAACTCATCCCAAACTATTGGAGTAAGAAACTAGTATTCATTCCTAACCTAATGACATGGTAGTGGGGAATTCCCCAAGTAAGAATTGACACCTAAGAGGATCTTAAACCATGTACTCAGACTCCACATGGGTCACTAATCCATTTGAAATCATGAAATAACCCTGAATCACCTCCATTTCCATCCCTCAATCCAAAAAAAAAGAAAAAAGAGTCAAATCCCAGACTACCCCAAGAAACATGAGGATCCGAATGAGAAAGACTTCACAGTGCTCTTCCCATACCTACATCTTGAGCCCTGATAATACTAATCTCAAACTACCTGACACCCCAAATAACAAAAACCTCTTGGATACCATTTTTTCACTATCCTGGCCAGGATGCCATCCGAACCGACACCCAATCCAGTCCGCTCCATGACTCGAAGGGCATTCTTGATCCCCACATGCTAGAAACTAGTCCCAAGAATGAAATTAATAAAAATGGAAACAATTTCATCCCAATGAACCAAGGTAAAATTAAAATAATATTAAAATATAGAACACAATAATAACCATCAACTAATCATAATAAATACAAAAGATGATCATGATACAGATACAACCAAATAACAAAACAAAAAAGGAACTAAATACAAAACTAAAACTGGACGACGCTAAAAAGATCTCCATTTGACCTCTTGGTCATCTCTAACCACAAGACATACCACTCCAACCATGAGCACACTAACTAAGAACTTGAACCTAAAAAATATTTTGGGTTTACCAACACTGAATATTACAATAAGGGAATGATCTTTATAGCCTTCTATAAAACTACCACAAAATCAATATATTTCTTTTCTTCAAAACAATCCATTAACTTAAGTTCGAAATACATATATGAAAATAGGTTTTCAACATTTTAAAAAAAAACACAACTTTCCCTTTTCCAAACATACATGCCAAATTACCATTTTCAAAATAGGTTAACCATTATCAAAACCAAATCCCAAAACTAAAATTCCACAAGTTCATACAATGAAAGGTTGAAAGTAAATAGATAAACAGTATAAGAAACCAATTAAATTAGAAATTAAAAAATAAAATACATATAGTATTCATGGTAATTTATTAAACATACCTAGAATGATCCCTATACGTACTTGAGTTGGACTCACATACTAATGCATGGTGATGTTCCATATTCAATAACCAACTGGCTTCTCTAAACTAGCCTCACCGATGGCACAACCCACCTAGCCTATAATACATCCAAGGGGTACCAACCCATATGGTCTGGTTTGATAAGAATCTATCACTCAACCATATAAAATATTTCTAGGAAAGCCATGGTAATAGTATACTGTGTATATATGAGGCCCTCACACGCATGACTCACCTTACCTATCATCACTGCACTTTCCTACACCCAACACTAAAACCACCAATAAGATATCCTATAGAGGGAATTACCTATACAGGGATGTCCATTATATATAAAATTTTTAAAATTTACAATCAGATCATCACATCACATCAACTTACAAATAGTTTATCAAAACCATTATAAAATGCCAATCAGGATTTCACATTTTGTTACACATACTTTAAAATCATTTCTCAAAACATACAAGTTTTCTAAACAAGAATTTATAGTTTAAAACCATATTCATCTTAAACTAATTAACAAAATTTTCCAAAATGAGGTGAAAACCCACTTCAAACAAAAATTAAAGCATGCAACATGCTCAAGGATCTAAAGAAGCTTTCATTCCATTTAGAGGTCAATCGTTTTCTCAAAGTTCCATATGAGATGCAACTCTGAAAAACCATATTTAAAACCATTATCAATTTATTTTGAAAACCTAAGAACATTTCAAAGGCATGGGGGATAAAAGTGGATTGAGAAAGAGAGGAGGAGGAGTGGGTTATGTTTTTTGAAAATTACGTCTTGAAATTATACAATGCCATCATCATTTATTGGAACACCCACATACAAACTCCATACACATATGGTTGTGCTCACATCTAATGGATCTCTAATTGAATCCCAAGAGAATACTCAAATAATTTTAAATAACCACAAATTAAACAACAATCTTATGTCACCATAAAATTAAACCACCAAAATATGACCAAGGATAAAAATTTTCTCAAACCATTTCAATTCAAAAAAATGAATCGTGCAACATTTTATCAAACATTTGAACATAAGAACACATAGCCATACTTATGAAATCCCCCTTCAAAACCAATTAATATTTGCTTTAACAGCTTGGTTCATAAACTTGTACGCATAATAAAATAAGTTATTATAATACCATTTTTTCCAAATTTTAAAAACATGATAACACCATAATAAATTAACCAATTGCATCATGATCATGAGAAAAATAGTAATAAATTTATTTAATGAACTCAAGCATAAAGTTAATCCCTCACAAAGGAAAATTATGGAGACACCTACATCAATGTAGTACGAATGTGATGAGACTCTTGGAAAAGAAAGATTATGGCCCCAATAATGATCCTTACACCCTAGATCAAATGGGAATCGAGTCACACACAAACCCTAACACCAAGGGTTCGTCCAAGTGCGAAACCCCAAAAGGAAACACAAAGAAACCTAGATAGGAAGAGAGAAAGGAGAGAAAAGTGGAAAAAACCCAAAATGCATACATTAGAGTCTTGGAGTAGCACCAATGGATGGATAATAATAAAAGGTATATGGGTCTTGGGACCCCTTTGTGTGCCAAAATTGACCATGGAGGGAGGGTCCCAATTTTGGAATAAAAAGAGGGAAGAGAGAAATAGAGTTTTATGTTTTAAAATTTCTAGGAAGCTCCCATAGTTTACCAAACCGTGCGCCAACCATGTAGTATCTACTATTGAACGAGAGATCGACTGCATGACCAACTCACACGATTTGAATTACTATGTTGAAGCCATGTGGTAGCTACTTTTAAACTCTAGGACCTACCACACGATTACCTGGGATGGGCCACACCGCTTCTACTAACCATGAGATTCCCATGCACAAGCATACAATTCACATGAAACTCAAAAACTCAAAAGTTTAAGTCATTAAATCAATATGAACCCCTTTTGAAATATCCAAATCTATGAATAGAGTAAAATAAAAGGATTTCCAAGGTCTGGGTGTGATAATTTTAATTTTTAAAAATAATTTATTGGGAATAATAACCATTTTGACATCCAAAATAATATATATTAAAGGGGTTTCATCTCAAAATCCATTAAAATATTAAAAAAACTCCCATTTTGAAAATTAAATTGGATAAAACTATGGTAAGGAAAATGTTTTTGAATTTTTTATAACATTGAGTCCAAAACCTAGGTCTAGAAATTAATAAAAAAATCAACTCTTTAGCTATTAATACCAACCCATTCTACAATTTCACTATAATTCAATGCCTCTAAACACAAATCCCCCCCATTTTCTCCCTCTAGTATCTCTGCATGGATGTTATATGGTCCTATAAATCTCTTCTCAATATTTTTGAAGCTATCTCAAAATTAAGGATTGTTGTTCCTCTCTCATCTTATTTAAGACATTCCTTTGTAATAAGTATTTGTATTTTTAATTGATTATGTTTAATTATGTTTATAACCATTCAAATTAGTCCAAATAATTCCCTATTAATGAGAGACTACCTTTATATCTTACTAATTGCATACCATAAACTATTATATTTTCTCATTATGATGCTAAAACCATTATTTGAGTTTTCATGCCATACATTTATGTTTTGAATAACCAACCTTATTTTCATTCATGTTAATACATATATATACATATATAACTATATATCATTGATTTAGGGATTCCATATATGAAACCCACAATTTGATATTATTGGGTTAAATGTTAAAAAACTTTCTTATGATATAAGATCTATATAGTATGTATAAGGTTAGACATATGAATGGTTCACCCAGAAAGCTATCCAATGATTTTGGTGAAAAATTAATCTCTATATATGACATGTTTATAATATCCTGAAATTATTCCTTGGTAAGGTTTAATAATACCTTGGTGGAAATTCTGGGTAATATTTTTTATGAAACCTTAGTGAAGAACCACATTGATATTCATATTAATCTCTAATTTTATCTTGTATCCACATTTTCTAGTTATTACTTACATAGTATTGTCTCATGTCATGCCTTTTAGGATTAAGGTATCATTGTAAATGTCTTCATGGTTGTCAGTTTCTTAGGCTGAGAACTATTTCAGTTTGATGGAATGTAATCTATTGATTAGTGTTTTTGTGTGAACTTGAATACATTGGATTGGAACCAGATCGTGCTTATAATTTTTGGGATAACTATGGGGGTATAAAATCATCAGATACCTTTTAGAAAAGGGTGAAATTATTTGGGTTATGTAGGATGGTGAGAATAATTATCTTGGTTTGGAATCAGGAATGAGGTTTTGATATCAACTTGTAACCAGTTTTTGTACATAAATATTTTAGGGATAGAATCCCAAATTCATTTCATGCTCAGGGGGTGAATCGGGTTTTAAAATTTTTAATGACATGTTTCAAGGGATTAAAACTAGTTGTTTCACATGTTTCAGGGGTTTTATCACTTGATGAAATGTTTTAAAGGTGACTTTAGTGGTCAAAATTCTTGGAAATCATGGTAAATTAGTGTTTTGGTTAATGAAAAAACCATTAGAATGAATATTTGGTGGTTATTTTAATGTCAAATTAGATGCATGTGTTTCTTTTAAGTATGCATCAGTGTCATGATTGAGAGTTGTGGAGAACATCAGATATAGAATCTCCAACTATAAATATTTTTTGATAATGGACTTATTAGAGTAGGACTGTGTCAGGAACATCACATAGATCATTGTTATTGAGTATGTAGATTGATGTTTTGGTGTTATTGATATTTGATTCCTATGGTTCAGAGAAAACTATTTTAGGAATTGGCCTTGGAAAGTAGAGTCTTGTGGAGGTAATATAATAGGTTTCAATAACATTTGGTAGTTGACTCTATTAGTATCAATATAGGTGGGTGTAGTAAGCACTATCTTGATATTCATGTGAATGATAATAACCTTTTATCTTGGATTCTATTGATTATACTCGGAGTTGCACAATAAGAGTGTGATGGGTTTTTTGGAATTAGCACAGCCCTGAGGAAGCACATGGTGTTCTATAGTGGTATCTGGAGAAATCCTTGTGGATAATGATCATGGTAGATACGAATATGTTTTTTACATTATATGATAACTTCTTGAGGATGAGAAACACTATGGTTAAGAGATTATAATGTCCCTCATCATTACAGGTTGAAATTTTCTGACGAAAATTTAGTCTTCCCATTTGGTGGTTTATTATTTTTCCGAATGAGAGTATGAGTATTTAATATGATGGTTTTAATGCATTGAATTAATGTTTTAGAACAAGGATATAGGTTTCATGTGAACCAATAGTGAGTTTAGGTGAATTTGGGGGAGTTTTGGTAGAAAATGGGAGTTTTAGGAAGTATTCACATCATGACACTATGTCTAACACTGGGAACCATCATGTTCAGACTTCTTTGAGTTTACATCCTGAATTTTCTTGACATGATTTTTTTCACATCATGAACTACTCCTGGAAAGTTTTACACATGTTCTAAAGAGATTTTTTCTATCAAGAACATTTATTTTTTTATTACCCTAAATTCCCATTGAGGGTTTGTATGAGAATGTGGGGTTTTGGCCTCCAAGAGATCCTATAATCTCATTCATTCTTCTATTTAATAATATATCATTGTGATTCATTCCTATTTAGGATTATTAGACTTTAAGATCCCATAGTGTTACCAATTATTTTTTGAAATATCCATTTTTATTGATTTTTATTGATTATAATTAGATAAATAATATAGCAATTCTATAAAATCATTGAGTATTTTTCTGAGGTTGAAGAGACATTGGATCGATATGGAATGAGTATATCCAATGTTGATAATGAGTTTCATTTAATTTTGATTCATTGAAAGTGATTAATTGGATTTCCTTCTTTTAAAGGTTATAAGTTAATTATATTGAATTGATTATTGTTGTCTTACCACACGATAGTGATTTTTCCCATTTGGTGTTGGAAGGATGTAACAAACCTTAAATGGGTGGTTATTTGGGGTTATATCTATTCAGGGAAATATGATAAGTCTTTTAACATGTGTTACTTTCACCCTTAGTTGTATATTTTTATTTTATTAATTTAATTAATTATAATTGCAGTATAATTAAATATTTTAGATAATTTGTCTGGAGTTAGAAACCTATATTGATTGATAGAGTCCAAATGGACTTACACAACTCTGACAAAGTAGCTAGGATTTTTTTGGATGTGAGTTTACTCCATTTGTGGTATGTGGTCTTGTTTTCTCAAATCTTTGATATTATGCATGTTTTTTTTTGTATGAGATATGATGTTCTCCAATTTTTTTAGTTTCCATTAAATTCATACTGTGTTTTGAAGAACTAGAAATTATTAATTGATTAATGATTATTATAACTTAATTAATTAAAGGAAATATTCCTAATATAATTGGAATAAGTTCTAGGTCCCCAAAAAATCCTTGTTCAGTAGTTTAATACCTGCTGGCAATGGTTGAGGCTTGATCACAAATAATTTCCATAGACTTCAGGGACACCTTAAGGTGTTTTTTTGTTCTATATGAGACCTAGAACCCGTCACGCCATGTTCGAAGCCAAGATGACATGTTTTTAGTGCGTATATCCTTATCAGACCTTATATATTGTTTATTATTTGAGTATTCTTAGGTAGCATGAAAGAAAATTATTTCCTTGATCACATGTGTAAATAATATAAATTTTGATTATATTAAATGATTTTTTATATATGTACTCTAGTTTTCTAGTAGTGATACATGTGTTGGAATATCTTGTTCTTCCAGGCTTGAGTGTGATCATATGTGGGTGTGTGTGTAACCATTTTCACCAGTTTATCATGACTTATTCCATGAGTATTTCTAGAGTATCTTGTTTTCATTATTGAAGTTGATCATATATTTCTATGTGGAACTACTATATTCTCATGATACTATGGCACGCTTTTACATGTATTGATTACCCTACTATGTGTGATACTATGCCTTTAGAGGTGTTTATGGTACTCCTAATAAGTGGAGCATCATTGAATGTTATCCCTTTTGAGGGTAAGTGTGTATGATGTAAGAAAATGATGATAGTGGAGCATGATTTCCTTGTGTCCCATACATAACTCAATTCACCTTGTGGATATAAAGTAATGTGATGATACTCTATACACCTTATGGATACCTAGTATAAATTCAATAACTTGATACACCATATGGATACGAAGTAACATGTCAATACTCGATACACCTATTGGATACTGAGTAACAGGTTGAGAAATCAATATACATTGTGGATACCAAGTTTCATATTGAAAGTATTATGTCTAGTTTTTATCTTTACTGATATCACCATTTATCCTTCCAACACGAATCCAATTATTGTATGGTCATGGATAATGGTGTTTTGGTAAGAACACAACCATTCGGTATAGTTTTTTATTTTTCTACTTGTGCATTGGAGATTATATTATACTTTGTGAAGATATGTATTTCTTATATAATTATTCTATGCTTATCACATGTATGTACACTTCATATTACCAATTAAGAACTAAACCTTATTGGTGGTGTATTTCTATGTTGTCCTCACACCCCAATTGAGTATCCATGGCCCTTGTGTTCCTGACTAATTTTCACTAATTTTAGGTACATGTTAGGATAAGGCATTGGTTTGATCTTTTATTAGGACAACTCACTAAGAGTTGGATACTTGGATAGATTGAGGCATGGTTTTGTAGATCCTATTTATACTTTAATATTTTTCTTTATTTGTATATGTGATCATTCCAGTGGGTGATCGACTATTGTACCTTTTCTTGAATTTTGAGACTATTGTTTCCATACTCATTCACACTTGGGTATATTGTTGGTATATGTGTACTATAATAATATATTGTCATAATTTTGGTTGTTTATTTGTTATTGTTCATTATAATTAAGGGTATTGTCTCTCCAAAGTTCCACTTGAGACCCTAATTTCATGTCAGCAAACTCTGGTGTATGGGGAGCCATGCTTGATGAAATTTTTAAATCCAACTCAGACCTGGGGATTTGGGTCAGTATGTTTCAATAAATTTCACCAAGAAATCATATTTAGTTAGGTTACCTATGATGGATTTATTAATAAGAATTTTTAGAGGATTAAATATAGTTTATGTTTTTTTAAATATATGTGTACATCATGTATTATGTACCAAGTTTACAAGACACTAAACATTAAAATTTCTTTGGAATTTATTACTAAAATATTTCTTCAACTAATTATGTGATAGATTATTTAAGAAAAATATGGTTGGGTATATGAGTCTCCCATGGATTTTTATACCATGGGGGATCTAGTCTGTCTCATATGGACTAGTAGTAACTATCTTTCAATATCTTACTAAGATTCCTATGATTCGCATGAAATTAATACTAGAAATAGAATATGGGGAAGGGTGTGTACCTTATTAGTAACACACTAATAATAGATTATAATGAAATCCACTCCCATGACTATCATAAACCCACCTGCTCACACGCTCTTCCTTAAATCACTTATTCCAACTAAAATTATAAAGACAACAATAATCACATCTATCGTAAACACATTACATACATAAAACCATGTGTCCTTAGGTGATTATGTTGTGCATTTTTAAAGGAATAAATTTATATAAAGTTCCAAATGGGATTTTAATTTTTAAAACTAATTTTATTTTTCCCAAAATAGTATATAAAATCTATTTTTAAAATAAAAACATTTGTATTTCCCATTTTCAAATTTCAAACGAAACTTAGATTCCCAAAATATAAGTCATATATATAGTTTTTTTGGTGTATCAATATTTATTTAAATGTATATATATATATATGTATGAACATAATAATACACATATATAAATACATGTATAAAAAATTCTTTTTAAAAAAATCATCTGCTGCTTGAAAACACATTTGAAACTAAGGAGGAAACCCCTTTCATAAACTAACCATATTTATGGAAAACATATAATGGTAATGAAATATATCATTAAATAATTATATAATATCAATAAACAAGTAAATTTGATAAAAAAATATGGGAATAATTCAGTAGCACACACAAGTCCATTTAAAATGAATTTTCCAACAAAAAACTCTTATGACCCATGAAAATACCCTTTGAAATTAATTAAATCTATTTTTCAACTACCGAATTCCATTGAAAGAACATATTAATAATTAAATAATATAAATAAAAAATATAATTTCAAGGAAAATAATTTTGGTCCCTCAATTATGAAATTTATTATTATGGAAAATCAAAAAACATGGAAGCACCTTCTAAGGTCAAGTGTGCTTAAAGTGGATCTTTTAAAAATAAAGATATGATGTATAAAATATGAATATAAAAACCATAATAATAATATAGAAATTAAAATATATCTATAACCCACCAAGGTTTTATCCAATACCAACCACAATAATTAAAAAAGAATAAAATAACAAGGGAAAATATGGGAAAAGAGTGTCCCAAATCATGACAATCTAGTTAGAATTTGAAGGAAAATCCTTAAAATAGAAATAGAGAGGAAAGAGGGGACACCCATGGTGAAACCTAACATTTTTTTTAGTACATAGTAGAGGAAGGGGAAGAGGGGTTAAAAAAACATAGGGTCACTTTATCAAATTCTCCAATTTTAGAAGCTGGGTAAGTTTCATGATTTAGCCGCATAGTTTACCATAACATGTTCTAATTGTGCACCTAAAACTGAGAACACCTAGGTATTATGAACTAATTAAAAAAATAGTTATAAAACATAAACTAATGATGAAAAATTATTTACAAAAAAACATCAATTCATTCATATATTTTCTGCATGGTTAGTTCTAATTGTTTGCCTGCTCATTCACGTTGTTTTGAAACACCAAAACATTTTAAAAATTTATTTTCTACCAACAAGTCAAGTAGAAACCTAATAATAAATATATAAATAAAATAATAAGTAAAATTAAGGTAAAGGTGTGAAAATATATATATTATTAATCTATAGTAAACCATTCATATGTATCTCATAACTCTTAAGTTTCTATAATACTAAATTTTATAAGGATATAATTCTAAACTACCACGATAATCAAACTAAAAAACTGAACACTGTAGATATAGTATTAAAAATTTTATTTAAATTTTATATTAAATTAATTAAAATAAAAAAACTTAATTAGATAATAATATTAATTTAAATTTATAATTTATAATAACATATCATAATTTAATTTTATACAGGAATGGTCACACATAATCATATATGAATGATATAAGAGGTTTATTTCAGTACCTTAAATGATTTAAAGAATTTAATATCACCTATAACACTTATTGTTTCTAATAATTTTCTTTCTCATATTCATATTTAGCTTTAGTAATCAATATTCTATGTTTCCCATTTATTTTTCTCTCAATAGGTAATTGGGGAACCCATTTCATCTTATTCAACAAGGTTAACATTAATGATTATATAATGGGTTGAAAAGAATGTTTTTATGTGTGTTATTCATGTAATGGTTTTTTGAAATTAAATATAATGACAAGTGATCCTAGGATATTTCACTATAATGCATTTGGTAACTATTTATTTCCATAATAATTTATATTATAATTAACTAGTTAGGAAATTCCATTACAACTTATTATAAGTGATTATGATTGATTACATGTGATGTGAATATAATGTCTCAGGAAACCTTATTGCGTATTTTATTGGATTTATACTTTCTTAGAAGCTTATTTTGTGGAAATATTTTGTTTTTAATATATGAGAAAAGTATATTATTTCACGATTGAATACAAAGTATGTGAATAATTATTTATAATCTTTTTATTGATTTTCTTATACTTCCATGTCATAACTAGTTCTCCTCCCTTTTTATACCCCTTACTGAGTTTCCATGTTCCTAAGAGGTTTAAAATGAATAGGTTCATAGCCATTGTATTTCACTATTTTTGGTATGATCCTCTTCTATTAAAAAAATGTGGAGAAATATTGATTGGGTGTTCTATTCCTAATAAAGAAGTATCAAGTATTATAGAATTTTTCTATTCATCTCCCACTAGGGGACACCATGGATCAAATCATACTATGGGAAATATATTTCTGAGTGGTTTCTTTTATTAAAAAATTCATTAGGATTCTTAAAAGTTTTGGAAAATATATTATTGATGTAAAAGGATATGTAATATTGGAAAAAGGAATGAGATTCTACAAAACCCAATTCTAGAGGTCTTGGTGTTCAATGTGTGTGGAATTGATTTCATGGGACCCTTCCAAAACTTCTTTAGTCACACATACTTCCTAGTGTGTATAGATTATGATTCAATGTGGTTAGAAGTAGAGAATAATACTCTTAATATAGAAAATGGTGTTACATAATTTTTGAATAAAAATGTTTTTTCTCAGTATGGAATTCCTATTTTACTCAAATGTGATCAAAGAAATCATTTCAATAACCACATATTGAGGTTATTTCATGTGAAATACCAATTATAAAAAAATACTAACACCTATTATCACCTAAAAACTCGAAGGAAAGTATAATTATCCAATTGGAAGTCAAAGAGAATCTTGGAAGTGATAGTTAATGTCAATTGAAATTATTTTATTGGGAATCATGATGATGCACTCTGAGTATACTAGACAACAATTAAAAGACACATTGGTATATCCCCATCCTAGATTGTCTTTATTAATCCCTTTCACATACTGGTAGAGCTATAATATTTTTTATTTTTGGTTATTGAGAAAATAAACATGTTTTTAGAAAGGTTAGTAGAGAATATATCGTTGCAACATGATGAGCTGGAAGAGAGATGACTGGATTCTTATTAGAATTTCATGATTTAAATGGAAAATAATAAAAAAAATTCATGACCGAAAAATTACCTATGGGACCATCACACCTAAGGATAAGTTACACTTCTATTATTCACATTTAAATTTTTTCTTGCTAAATTAGATTTATTATTGTTGGGATCATTCATGGTTAATAATTTTTTCCCATATGGAGTGGTTGATATTCAGCGAAGCAATGAAACTTCATCCATGTTTAACAAACAATGATTGATGTTTATATTGAAGACTTCCAAGATGGAATAATCCTATCTTTTATGTTTGATTAATATCATTGAAGGTACATCTAGATCTTGGTAAGAAATGAAACATCAACTAGGAGGAAACCCAAGTATGTTTTCTTGTTATTTTTATGAAATATTTTTGAATATATTGGTCATTATCGTGTAAATAATCTCGGGAAATTATCCCTAGTTCTCTTAATATCTCTCCAGAGAGAAAAAGTATTATTATCAAGGGAAAATTAAAAAATTATCCTTCTAATCTAGTAAATTATGGGCCAAGTGATGCGATACTAAGCCACATAAAGTGAAATGAGCTCTATGTAATGTTAATCTCATATCAAAAGCCACATAATGGTAATATGGACATGTGTTAACGCCATCATGAGAGTTACTTACCAATTTTCAGGTAAATCTTATCATTATTTAAATGTTCTCTAGTAGTTCGTGATGCATATTAAGTGGGTAAAACTGTGATAAATCTTAGGAAAAGTCATCATTTATGAACCAAAAATTATCCAAATATTCGTTACATGAATGAAGTCACCCACAACATGATATTTTCCATAGAGTGGTCCTAAATTTTAGAAGATTTTGATAATTTAACATCATGATGCATACGAAGTGAGTCACACCATAACACTTCTTAGGGAATTTCACCACCACAGATTTAGAATTAATTTTCTTATTCCCACCAAGAAGTATGTAGATCATAGTAGAACATTTTCTATAGCCACAAATATATTTATAGTATTTTTAATTTATTTCCTATTAAAATTCACATAGTTAAATATTTGAGTGAATTTAAATTTCATGCTTCTACCTTAACTTGCACTACACTACTTTTTCTTCTCTCTCATCCTAGAGAACCCACACTCCTCATAATTCCATCTCACTTAAACTTTACAATACCTATTAATTTAAAGGTGCTCCTCAAACCTTTATATGTAACTTATCTTCCCATATCCCCTTATTCCCAATATAATATAGCTCCGTCCACTGCCCCCTCCCCCTTTCTCTTTTTATTTACTCATCGTAAACTATAAAAACGCATTATCTTTTCCATTATAACTATATAAGACATCATTTTCCATATTTTATTCCTTTAACACCCACCCAATCACCCATATTAAGCAATACATGCCAAAGCCTCTAGCTAGAAACCCATAATCCAATCTTCCCGGTAAACCTTGAACCACTCCTTCCGTGAAATAGAGGACTCAACCACATTCACCCTCCCCTTTACCCTCTGTCCTATTAGTCTTAGTCTTCATCACATTATTATTATATGGATTATTAACCACAATAGTTTTCCTACCCTTTATTGCAATTCTATGAGTCTAAACATGTGGATCTCTTACCCAAACTAAAGATGAATCTAATGAAAACCAACCCTATAGTGGACATTTACATTATTATATAGATTTAGATCGAGGATGAGTTCATAGTGTCCCTCCAATGAATGATCATAGAGAATATTTTATAGGTACATAAGTATGTAATTTAATATAAATTTATTTAGTTTCTCTTCACATTAGAGATCACCCTGGTTTAGATTAAATTCTGGTTAGGTTAGAATTACTCGATTTTGTCACTGAAGTAGTTTGGAATTGGCCTAAGCATCTATAGAATAAATAATAGTAAAATTATCTAAAACATCACACAACTATGTAGTCCCTATCTATATATTGTTTATAATGATATCTCCCATGTTTTTTTGGCCTGAGGAAATTCTCAAGGGGTTATGAGCCAGCTTGAGGTAATAATTATATCCACACTTTTCTTTGACCCATGCATTCATATGTTGTTCTAGTTTACACTTTATTGTGTGGTTATTGTTAGGAAGGCCTAAGGAACACAAATGGGAGGAAAATTTGTTACACATTTATCCAGACACCTCTCTAATTACCAAAGATATATAAACAATAGAAATAATTATTTATTTATTCTATATTATTAATCATTTAATCTAAAAAATAGTCACACAAACTAGATAACATAAACCTTAGTGTCTTTTTGGACTAAGTACATAAAAAATTTATTTACAATACCTATGAATATTTCACCATAATTGATCCACACTAGGTTTCTTCTTATATATACATAAGTAATACTCATTTTCATAACCTATGGTGTGGAATGAGAAGAAAGGGTTGAGAACATATGAATATTAAGTATAAACATATTTGATACAAATAAAATATCATAAGTGAACAGAATATGAGAATATGGGTTATAAGGCCCCAGCCTTAAACCTTACTTAATCTTGAGTTATTACAAGATTACACATTGAGGGTCTTTTCAGGTTTAGAGTTTTAGAGAATTAGATCATGAAACATGCATTACATTCCACATTTAAAAAAAGTGGTTACATAAAATACAGTATTCATTCTTCCCATCAACGGAAACATATTGAAAATAAAACATGGATTCTTTCTTGACACATCCTTGACACTATCATCACATCATGTACCTTTCCCTTGACCTGTGAAAAACATTTCAAAAACTTGAGATGAGCATAAAAAGCTCAGTAAGGGTTATAAAAATATGGAAAGGAAACATGAGTTCATATATACATAAGAATGAAATCATAATTTACCCATAAAACATAGTCACTTTAACATACCTCATCAAACCATGAATAAATCATAGAAAACATAAGACATAAAGGTAACTTGAGGCATTCATAACATTCTTACGTAGGGAGTAACCCTCTTGGTTACGTTTGGAATACCCATCACAGTATATTCCCTAAATCTCTTCAGAGAAACCTTAACGTTTCACTCCTTCGCGTTACCCAATGCATTGTAGAGCTATATTGGGCTCACCTTCCCTTAGTTTATCACGGAACCATCCATCTTCATAATAATGCCCAAGAACCTTAACATAATCGTATCACATAAAACATGCACAAAGTAAACATAACATTCCCACCTTTCAATCATAATATATCAATACAACACATTGATATAAAAACATTATGAAAACCATTTTCAATACCAAGATAAAAGAAAATTAAAACATGGTATTTGTTTTTCTTTTAAAAAGAAGGTATGGATTTAGAGGAAGCTGAAACTCAAATAATGGTCACGGCGGTAGAGAAGTTGTTGTCACCGCATACGTACGACAAAAACATTCCCTTTTTTCATTTAGTAAACGATTCGTATAAAAAAGATTCCTTTTGGATAAACATAAAAGTCAAAGGGGTTTATACACCATATAAAAGAAAGTTGTGTATAAAATAAAATATGCCTCAATGAAAGGAGATTGAGACGAAGTCCCATACAAAGACGGTATCCTTGGTTTAAGGTTAAATCAATTACATAATTATGTGTGACAAACGAATACACCAAATATAAGTGGATATTAAGTGTAAAATAATCAAAGGTCATTCACACATATTCAAAGGATGACATATTCAATAACTACATGTTGAACCCAAAGAAATCGAAATTGGGTTAAGAAGTTCCCTTGACAGCCTAACGGCGTCACATCAAAATGAGTTGATGAGAGATAAAAAGTGTATCTCATCACTTGGACATAAAATTTACATTAATAAGTATATATGAGAACATATCCCAATATTTAAATTAAAATACCCAACAAAAGAAGTCTTTTAAAAAAGAGGAGGGTGAAAGGTTCCCTTACCGACTTGGGTATCTTTCAAAACATGCACCCCCTGAAAGAAGGACAATAAATCATTGATGTAAATACTCATAAACAAAAGTATATTACACAAAGAGTAGAATAATGTGCAGTACATACACCACTCAAAGGAAATTATGGAAAATGTAGCATAAATTTCACGGGAATAAAAGTGAGGTGAAAAATCCCTTACGAAAACTCGGCAGCCTAACGGCGCCACTTAAAACTTCCAAAAATGGATTGATGAGATCAAATAGGGTATCTCATCACATTAAAATAAAATTTACAGTAAGAGGAATATAAAAGAACATCCCCCATCATAATAAATAGGAGCTTAAAAGAAGTGACATAAAGGAGAGTACTTAAAAAGAAAGAGAGAGGTTAGATCTCTTACGAAAATTCGGCAGCCTAACGGTGCCACTCAAAACATCCAAAATGGATTGATGAGAGAGAATAGGTTCTCTCATCATATGAACATAAAAATTATAGTAAGAGTAAAATAAAAAAACATCCCAATAACAAGAAATATGAGCTTTAGAATTAATGACATAAAAGAGTGTACTTAAAAAGAAAGCGAGGAGTAAGATCCCTTACCTCAAGTCCAACTTGTCTTGTTCGTTTCTTTATATTCCTGAATAATAAACTTTGGTCAATTAATAATTGCCTAAGTATATCCTTTAGAGATTATTATTCAGTTCATATCACATATTATAATGTTATAATAATTTTTTAATAATGTTAGTTCATATCAGACGTTTTTGCCGATGTTTGGTACATGAGTCAAAAATGAACTTGTTTGAAAAAATATTGCCCATGTAGTTATAAGTAAATAATTTCCAGAATTGTATTAATGATTAAAATATCATATATATCCAGTAAATATTCATTTCATACTATTCCATATCATTTGGAGATATAAAACTAAAATCACCGTTCATGGAGATGGTAGGCCGTACGTACGCATGAACGCTACTTTCTTTTTTTGTCATATTAATGGAATTAAAACAAAATGAGAGAGATATATATATGTTATAATTCCAGAAAGATATACATAATTTTGATGTAATATATTACATATATATCCATTATATATATGTACTTATAGTATTACATAACATTTTGAGATAAGAAATGAAATGTACCGTTCATGGAGACGGTAAGCCGTACGTACGCATGAACGATACTTCCATTTCTATTTCATATTTAATGGAATTAAAACATAATGATAAATAATAGTATTTTAATTCCAGTATGGTATCATATATAATATCATTAAATATATCCTTTATACGTACCACATATGATATTAACGAATCAAATCACTTTGAGGGGGCGGTAGTCCGCACTTCCCTAAATGAAGATATCGCGTTTACCCATAATGGAAACCATAAAGGTATGCCCAAAATGAAAAATACAGAAGCTTAAGGAAATAATAAACATATTATATATCATATATAAATATAGTTTCATCTTAATGTCCACCTTTGAAGGTGTTAAAAGAATGTTGAACAATCATCGTTTCGGGAGGCTGAAATTCGCCATCCACGGAAACAGTATGTTCTTTAACCATTAGATGTAGGTGTGTGAAAGTGTAGCTCGAATACTTATTATAAAAACATCCTATTATATTTATGATACTGTATTTGTTACAAAAAAATGAATAAAAAGAGTTTAGGGGGTTGGAGAAGCAAAATAAAACAAAAGTACTCAAGTGAAGACATTACCTTAAAATCGGGTAACTCCCTTTGGTTTGAGCTCAAAGGCTTCCTTGAGAAGACTTATGCCCAAAGTGAGACTTCAATGAGTAAGAGAGGGAAGTGGAGAGACAAAATGGGCAGAGTTTGGCCGAGCCAACGGCTTTGGGAGTGTGGGTAAGGAGGTAGGGGTGGGGGCCTTTTATAAGAGGAGAGGAGGGGCACTCTTGTAAAGTTACAAAATGTTACTTTATTTTTCATAGCGTTTCGGATTTTAAAGGTCCCACAATGATGTATTTAGATTCTAAGGTTATAAGGGTTTGAAGTCAACTCATACAATAGGTTTTGGAGATGTTTAGGTCTTAGATATTACATTATCTTTCCATTTTATTTAAATTGTTAAATAATGAGGTCATCGCGGCATCATCATGATGTCATAAATAATTTAATTTATTTAATGTCTAAAAATTATAAAAAAATACTATGATGTAGGAAATATTTTTATCTTTCCAATTAATATTTATAGTCCAAAATCTGATTTGTATAACCCCATGTAAAAATTGTTTTAGTAAAACATTTCATGTTTGTCTCATTTTTACTTTAACTTTAAGTAAAAAGATATTAATGTCATTTTCCAACCAAAGTGGCTTCATGGGGTCCCCAAGTTGACCCATGGGTTGTATTGGTCGGCCATGACACATCCAATGAGGTTAGTACATGTGTCAAGTTCATTTCATATTATTAAAACATTATTTTTACCTTAAACTACACTAATTACCTCTAATCGTGATTAAAAACTTAATAAGTTACTATTCACCAAAAAAATTATTTTTTTCCCATTGAACCACATTTTACTTCTTAATGACAACCATGTATGTCGTATTTTTGAAATTCAAAACACAAAGATGGCAAATTTTCATTTAAACGGAAAAATCAGTTTTTTATAAGTACCACTTAGTGGTTTCACTATTCATCAAAAATTGAAGTTTTTCAGAAAAATCCCAAAAATTCACCCTAAGCTATATTTGATATTCCGATTTCAAAAATGAAGTCTATTTTACAAAATTAAAAACATATAAGTCACATTAATTAATTTAATAATTAATTCCCATTGTCCGATCAAATAACGTGTTTTTATGAAACAATAAGTATCAAAAGATTGACACTGGTTTAAGTCTGATTTCAAGTTGTAATTAATTCCAATGACCACTATTGGATTTAATGGTAAAAATATATTCTAATTTCACTTTAAAACCAATTCAAAAGATAATCTAATCATATAAATAAATTATATTGAAAAGAGGTTTTGAATTAAAATACAACATTTTACACTGTTCATTTAAAAAAATAAACTTTATCGGAACGATACCAAAAATTTACACAAAGTAAATTTTGATGTCCTAATTCTTAAGAATAGTTTTATTTGGTCCAAAAGGATGTATAAGAGTTAACAAAACTATATTTAATGGCGGTTCTCCATCAAAAGGCGATAAGTGAACCTTTAGTGAAAACTAGGGCATATATGCCTAAAATCGAATTGTTTCCGTATTTTATGCCTTTATCTTTTATTGGATAAATGTAAAAACATTAAAAAAACATATATAATCATATTTTAGTTATTTCTATCCATTCCCGCCAATACAACGGCTACATGTTAACTACCATTTAAAATAATATTATTTTATTATTAGAGTGCAACGTAAGATTCCCAAGAAACTCGTTGTTGCGTGTTGGGTACGCCATCGAGCATAGCGTCCCCTTTAAATTCATATTAATATTTTATTCAAAAATATGGATAAATATGAAAATGTCATATTCTTTATTTACCTGGGGTTTTACATGGGTAGAATTAAGATACATAATAAAATCATATCCAAAAAAGCATAGAATATAAATCTTGATTCATTTAATAAGGATTTGGATAACATAATATGTGAATCAAAAGTGTGTGAAAACATTATTAAATAAATATAATCTATAATATCATAACATAGGAATATGAAATTTCATTAGAGTGTGTCATAAACATAGACATATGAAAAAATATCATTTATAACATTGATTAACTAGAATTGTGTCCCCATACAGACTTGTGATAATTTTTAACTGTAATTATACTCATGAAAAACCTAGTGAGAATATCATAACCACAATTATAGCCTTGAAAAATCATGTAAGCCTAGATAAAATTCAATTATACCTACATAGAACCTTGTAAGAATAGTGAAACATAAATTATACTTATACACACCCTTGTGAGTATATCTAAACTGAAAATTATATCCATGCCCAAAATTATTATCTCAAGAGATATAAGACCTTAACCAATTCATTTGAGGGAGATATATAACTTAGCACAAAAAATATTTTATGCATACGCATACCATTTGAAATAAATCATTCATTATATCATAAATAACCGATAGAAAAAATGTGTTTTATAACTTTTCCAGATAATATCACAAAAATATACCATTGGATAAAAATGATTCATACCCAAAATTCAGTAAACCCAAAAGAGTATTTCATAAGAGTGTTTAATGGGTTATTCATTAAAAATAATTTCCATGGAAAAAAATATTTTTAATATAAAGAGTAAAATGGAAGTGAAACCAATGAATATTTTTTAGAAAACATTTTTTACATTCTCATAAAACAATAAGTTTTAGATAAAATTCAAAAGTAATTTTTGAAAATATGAAGTAAATACTTTTTAAGAAAATTTTATTTTAAAATAATCATCAATAAAAGTTCATCGAAAATATATGAAGGTTATCAAAATGAATTTGGAGTGGAAGATAGAAAATTTAATTATGAAAGGATGGAAAAAGTTTTTGATATTTTGAAATATATTTTTTGAAAACCAACATCATAAAAATAGTTAATAAAATAAAATTATTAAAATTATATAAGGTAATGATGAAGGTCACATGAGATAACACATAATTTTGTTTCCAGATATAAATGTAAATTTGGGAGGAAATGGAAAACATGTACATGGGGGAGAAACTATCATTAAAGAGTATGGTAGTTATTCTCTACATTAATATAATTTCTGAGGAAGGAATTAGTCAAGGTAAAATATGTGAGTTAATAATGATTTATTCCCTAATAGGAAGGAAGGTTACCATGAAACAAAATCTTATAATGGAAGAAACCAATTTTTAAGAATAAGTTCATGAATAAGTATTATAACTCAAGGAATGGAATTGAGTTAACAAAAACCATTACAAATTTAAAATATTTCAAACTGAAAGTCATTTAAAGAAGAAACAAATATGGATTTTCAAAACCAATTAATAAAATTATTATATTTAAAAATGTTCATTAGGTATTAATCACATTATATTAAATACATCATGGTGTATAATAATAAATATGTCATAATAAATTAAATGTGAGACAAAGATCCCCTTACCTTCACTTTTCGCTTAGTTTATCACACTCTAACCTCTTATATAAAAAACATAACCAACTTAATTAACTATTTGAGAGACTTATTAATTTTTATATCCTTTTTTAAAATTCATTTACAATTAATCCCTATATCTATATTATTTATTTATTATTTATTATCATAATCAAGTTTGAGTAATATTTATCATTTTTAACAAGCTTTATAATAGTGGTGTTATTCATCATTCTTATGATAATTTTCACTATTCCTAGATAAAAAGAGGTACTATAATTGATGTTTTATAAATATTTTTAAATATATTATTTAATTATATTAGGGTTTTGGTTATGATTCTTAAATATGATGTTGTTGATGATCATGCTTCAATGATTCTTCGACATCAAATTTTGTTTTCCTAAATAGTGATTTGAAATTATATATTACCCTTAAAAACCCAAAAAAATATATTATTTACATATTTTTATCATATATTACAATAAATTAAAGTCCAGTATAAATCAATGATATAAATTTATAACATTGTTATAAAATGAATGAATTACAATTTCATTTTTCTTAATTGAAAATTGAATGGTTTTTAATGAAACTACTAAATTTTTACTATTTAATAATTTTTAATATTATGATTTATAGTTTTAGAGAAAGGTATGGAGTCGACATGGTTTTCTTGTGCCCCTAAATGTTCTTAGAGGATTAAGTGTTTTTAGGGTACCTTTTGGGACAACAAGACCAACACCATTCCCTAGTGTAGTCTATGTTGGTCTCTAGTGATCCCCCTATGAGACGTAATAAAAGAAAAATTTCTAGGAAAGGGACTAGTCTTCGGGGTATAGCACTGGAGGAGATCATGTGGCACACAACTAAGTGGTCTTACCATTCCCATGGTGGAGGCCATTGTGAGGGGAAAACGACCAAATACTTAGACCACACCCATGGTGGGTAACTATTTTGGGTATACTAGCTCAGTATTTTAAACATCACCATAACCATTGTTTAATATGCGGTGATGGTCGATTTATATATTAAATTGGCCAATTTCACCTGTGGGTGTTTTAGGGAGTTTTAGATATTACTAAAAACACATGAGACATTAAATATGGTGATATTTAAAGTGTTTTCATGTATTCCCTTTTCATTTACACTTATTTTAACAATTAATCTTGGAAATCCATATAGTATTGGTGTTTTCTAGAAGTTCTAGATAAACATGGGTGAGGATGTGATTCCCCTTGTTGTTGTTGTTAAGGAAGGTTCATCTAACCTATCTAGATTATTGAATCTAGGGATATGAATAATTATTCATGTTCATCAATTATGGTTTTAATTTTGGATCCTGGTAGATTTTAGAGATCTTTATATGTTCTTCTTGTTCAATGCTTACTGGTGTTTTCTCATCTAATGATTGATCCAACCTGAGGTAGGGATTTTTTTTATTCCATTATTCCCCATTATTTTTTTTATGAACATGAATTAATTTAGTTTAAAATTAATTCATGGAACATTACATTTTTATTTCCCCATTTAATATTTATTTTTCATAGAATTAGAGATTTGATTTTTATTTTAGAAAACTTATTATCGACTTCATTATTCAGATTCCATCTATGATGGCCAAATGAAAAAGGACTTTATTTGATGATAAATTTAATGTTTCATACCTTTATTACACCATTTTGTATTCATTTCCAATGTTACATTATCTAGTGAATCGACTATATCTAGGAACCTATTTCATGGTTTGATCAACTCCACATTAATTTAGTTTTTATGCAGTTTTAGAAATGTTATATAGGTGTGATGATGATGATATAAATCTAATGTTTGGGTGGGTGATAATAGATTTGTAAGCTAGGTCATGCATGTGTATCTTCCTAGAGATGTGATAATGATTAATCAAGTATGTTTAACTTAGACTATAGGATTTTTTGGTCAAAAATGTGGTGGAAGTATAGGAGATAGTAGCACAGGTTGAGATGTGTGAAATATCTGGTGTTTTTGTAAAATTACAACTTTAAAACTTTTTTTTGTTGAACACACATCGTATGGACCCCTCTATGTGGGAGTTGTCCTTTCAAGCTAAGAAAATCACATGGATATGTAAATTTTTTACATTTTATATGACTTCTTGGATTTATTTGGTACTACCATGAGTGTGTTCCTATAAACCAACTTAATACAGGTGTGTTCCTATTATTCCATTCTCATGAGGGTATAGTGGGACATCATGTCTTGATTATAGAATTAGTGATCCCCTTTATGGGATAGTACTTTATAGAGTTAGGTATCCTTCTAAATGACTCAATGTGTAATCCTATATCACTTTATTCCCAAGGATGGATTAGTTATCCCATTACTAATTTCCATAAAAAGTGATCCCCTTCCTAGTGGTTTATTTCAAATTGGTTCTGGTATCCTCAATAGGCCCAGGTCATTACCTATGTACCTTCATATTTTGAATTCCATCAATGTTGGTGAGAACTGATGAGTGAGTTACCTTATTGTGTGTTACCTTTAATCCTTGAGCAAAATCCATAGGCTAGTAGTGAAGACTAAACTCACCCTACGACTTAGAGTCCTCCATTGAATTGATCTTGGTTTATCTTGATTAGTGATATGGAGACAACACTCTCTTTAATGCATTGTATTTGGTGTCTTCGAGGTGTCCTTCAAGGTATGTTAATAATCACTCCACATAATCTCTTCCCACACGTATCATGTCATATAATGACATAATTACAATTAATGGAGTCTTGATGTGAACATGAATCCAGTGGAGCTTAGTTGGGATAGACTGGCCATAAATGGGCCCCAGAGTCTTTGTTTAGTTGAAATTTTTATTTACTAGTGGTCCAGACTAATTTGATGTTTTTTTAGACAAGAATTTTTCCCATTTTATGTTTTCATACTATTTTTTCAAAGTCTAATGTGGGATTAGATATTAAATATATATTTACAACATCATTTATTTACCTTTCTATGTTATACTGATGATTTGAGATGTGTGTGTATTTACAAGTACTTTTAGTTATGAACGCTGATGGGTGTAACATGAATAATTGGTTATATACACCAATATATGGTCTATTAGAATCAAGCTTGGGTTGTCACTCTTAGCTTACCATCGGCCAACTAGCCCCAGTGGGTTAGGTCATGAAAGAGTTGTATTTTTCCTAGGACTGGAGTTTGGGATAGTCTGTTGTGAGAATTGGTTTAGGAAATAGGGAAATAGCATTAATGTTTCTCAAGTTTAACTCTTAGGCCATTAAACCTAGTGATAGGGTGATGACCGATATATCTATTCATAAACACTCTAATAACATGCTAGTTGACTCAGTATATGTATGCACTAGTTTTATAGTAAAGTTTAGTATATGAATTATATAGAAATGGTTTGGTGTTTCTATTTCCTTAATCAATATATTAGGTTGCTTCCATGATGAATTTAATCTTGGATTCTATAGTGGGATTAGGATAGTGATACTATTAAAGATGAGGCTCCAATCCAATGATTTCGTAGGAGGTTTTTCCTCTAGGAGGTCTTTTGATAGCACATCCATCCATTATGTATTTGATTATTCTGTAATTACTAGAAGATTATGTGAAAAGGTTTATCACTTGTCAAAAGTTTTGGAGATAGTGATAGTAAGGTTTTTGGGGTGATCTATACCATAGGTAGTAGAATAGTTTATGATGGTGTTGGATCATGTTTTCCATTTATTCAAAACCCCTACTAACAATATTATTTTCCTAGTAGTGAGCCTACTCCAAGGACCAACTAGAAGATGGTGAATCTTTTTTATTCTAATGCACAATGAAGTTTCACCCACTTTGACAGATTTTGAGAACCTTTTTAGAGAGTAATTGTATCCAAAAATTTTGTTCTCAATGTGTACCTAAGATCTTCTAGAGCTCCAAAAGGGAAACATGATGGTTATAGAGTATGAATCTAGGTTCACCAAACTTTCATGATATTCCATGGAGATGGTTTATAACAGATATATTCAAGAGATAAAATTTGAGCATGTCAATCACTGAGATATCTATGTAGGAGTGGTATCTCTTTGCATTCCTTCTTGTTTTGGGGAGCTATAGTGTACCTTAGTGGTGGATAGATTCTTAGTGGAGTAGTTTTTTAAGTGGGAACCGTGGATATAATACCTCAAAATCTAGTAATCAATATAAAAATCAAGGATATAGGTGTATGAGGTGGATTTATAGGAGTCTAGGGATAAAGGGCCAACCGCTCATGGTTCTTAAAGATATTTGTGTCAACTAAGGGAGACGCGGTGCTTCTCCAATAGTGAGTGACTACATATCATATAGTATTTCCTGACTCACTTTTCAAGGAATATGGTGACAATTGATGGTCCATCAATGTAGAGTTAGCGACTTGAGCAGGTAGGTTCATTGGGTAGAAGACATGGCAGAGGAGAAATGAGAGTTGTGGGAGGTGGAATCTGTTATAATATGTTTCCACCACTACCCCCCACATGTGGTCCAATATAGGAATAGGGAGAGGGTATTCAGGGATGTGGAAATTTTTTATGCAATGGAGGCTTGTCACTCAGAGTCTTTGGGTATGATATAAGGTAAGATCTATGTCTACCCTATTTTTATTTTTTTATAGACACGAACACGACCCACTGCTTCTATGACACATCCCATATTCATAACTTGGATATTCCAGTGGATTATTTGACTCATTCTTTACTTTTACAGACTCCAACCAAGGTATATTAAGTGATCACACACTTCTACTGATAATGTGACTTGACTATTCGAGGATAGTGATTTTTATGTGATATCTTTAGATAATGAATGAAACCATATGATATTATTAAAGTTATGGACAATCTATTTACAAACAATCCATAACTTAACTCTTTTAGGTAGAAGATACACTCTATTTAGGTATATGGCCTATGATGTTTCTTCTTTTGTGAGAAATAATCTCATCCAGATCATGATAGTCGAGTATGTGGGAGGATACAACTGATTTCTTATAAATTGGATTTTCTAAACCTTATAACCTTGGAAATTGGGAGATTCAAGTTACCAGAAATGGTGGAGGGGTGAAATTATGTCTTTTCTGAGGATTTTTTAGGATTAAATCTAAATATAGAGATCAAATTATTCATATAACTACACATAGAGATGAGATAGATATCTATGATCTCATATTGTAGGTCCCCTATAGATCTATGATAGATTAATGTATAGTTACATGATCTATAGAGGAAGGGATTCATTAATCCCAATGTTTCCCTCTAGGAATCCCTATTATTGTTTACCAATAATTTGGATGGAATATTGAGCTTATGTATTGATTATCGTTTACTAAATTAGGTGACTATCAAGATAAGTACCCACTACTAGGAATTGATGAGCTAATACGCCATCTAATTTTTTTTTGAAGTGGTTCTCAAAGAACAAACTCTTTTCAAGTTATCACCATATCTATGTTTGGGATAGGTACAAAAATCAAACTTCTGATATATCTATAGAATCTATAATTATTTGGTAATTCCCTTGAATGTGAAAAATTTCCCATCAATGCTCATGGTACTCATAAACCATATATTTTATCCTTTCTTGGATTGGTTCATGGTATTCTTCATTGATGACATTCACATGTACTCAATGTTAGAGTAGGAGCATGTGATACATTTGAGGATTTTCCTCAACATACTATGAGATAACAAAATTTTTTGGAATCTCTTGAACAGTTAGTTATGGATCTAATTGGTCCACTTTTTGGGATATTTCATCACAGGGGAGGGAGTAGTAGTGGTATCAAAAAATATCAAGGTGTTATATATTGGAAAAAACCCAAGGGAATGAATGAGTTACAAAGATTCCATGGCTTGGTAGGTTATTTGGGTGATTCATGCCAAATTTTTCATGGTTCATCAAACCTATGACTACCTTAATCCAAAAGATGGATATTTTAATATGACCAGAGAAGTGTAAGGAGGATTTTTTGGAGTTGTTATAGAGGTTTATGAGTGCCCCCCATTTTTAGACTTACAATCGAGGTAGTTGATTACATGGTGTTATATATTTTCCCAAAATTTGTGCTTGGATGTGTTTTGATGAAGAGGAAGGTGGTGATTTATTTGTGGTCCTAGAAGCTAAGAACCCTTTAATAGAATTATGTGACCTATGATTCAGATCTGGTAGTATTAATTGTTTCAATGATTTCTTGGAAAAAATATATTATGGGATAGAGATTCATCATCATTTCTAACAATTATAGTCTCATATATATATTCTTATTGAAAGAACTTATATTTAGGTAGAGAAAATTGCTAGATTTTTGGAAGGAATTTGTTTTTTGAGATATTATATACTCCCAGTAAGGGGAACATATTATTAAATGATCTCTGTATGAAATTTTGATCATAGTTGTTGAGTAAGGAAACTATTATTTATCCTCTTTGTAGTTGACCATTATAGAAGAGGGTGGAGAAAATTACCTTCTTTCAATGGTTGTGACCCCACCAATTCTTCATTGAATCAGAGAATCATAGTTTAAGGTAGTTTATTGTGAGGTCCTATATGAATAGATATTCACTTGACATGATCTTGATAGATTTTCTGATGGTGTGGACCATTTCATCCATTTCCAATGATGAATGATGGTACCCATCACGCTATAGGTAGAGATGTTGAGTGAGTTTAATACACCCCATTATCTATATATCTAGGAGTAGTGAAGATACTGTAGAACCATTAGTGTTATTTATAGTGGACAGGGGTGAAGTGGATTGTTATTGAGATTATTTCTCGATGCCTCACTTTTCCTCAACTGAATTCCAAGAACCAGGTTCCATCAGGTTTGTATGAACGTCTTGAGGTGAAAGAGTGGAATTGGGATGGTATATCCATATATTGTTTGATATTATTTCCTTGATTATCGATAGGTAATAATGATATCTAGGAGGTCATTGTCTGAATCTCCATGTATGCTCACTTTATAGACATTTTAGAGTAGAGTTCAATGGAGAGTTTTGGATGACTTTAAATGCCTAAGACGGTTCGGCTCGATGGATCCCCCTTGATTATTATTTCAAAAAATGACACTAACTTCACATAAGGGTAGAAGAGGTAATTAAAGGATGCTTTGGGGATAATTTGTAGTTGATCATGATATTTCATCCCTAGAAAAATGGCCATATTAGACCATTCAGTTCAGGAATGACATGCGATAGACCAGTGTGTGGAATTTTGTGTGCAATTTTGAGAATCAACTGCCCTTGGTGGAGTTTACATATTATAATAGAAACCAATCCACCAATATTCTAGATCTATTTGAGACCTTTTATGGGACACCCTATAGGTCATCATTTTCTTTTACAGATATAGGAGAGACATTAATTATGGGCCAAGAGTGGATGTAAGTGACGACATAGAAGGGGAACATCATATCGGAGTGGATGAAGACTAAAAACCCATTATAATTCCTATTAAGATAAATGAAAAAGGTATTTTGAGTTTTATGAGGGGTTTAATGTGTTCATAAATATCTCACCTTAGTGAGGATGGTGTATATTTTACCGAGGTAGCAAGATATCTCCAAGGTTCATTGACCCTCTCTAGATACGGTCTAGAGTTGGTGAGGGTGCATAAAAATTAGATTTACCAATATAATTAGAATGGTAGAATCATGTTATCCTCATTTTTTATCTAAGGAGATATGTTCACAACCAATCACATGTTATTGACTAATTTGATTAAGATATAGGGGATGCAGCTACCTTCTTGGACTACCCGATTGAAATTAAGAATTGGTAGAATAAGATCCATCATGGGTGAGTGATTACCTTAATGAACATATGATGGGTGTATAAGAATATCTAAGAGAGATCATGTTAGTGATAGAGCCAAATGAAATCCACAAACCCTCACCTATTTCAGTAGGTTTTTTCTTTCCAAGAAAAAATCATTAATGTGGGGAGAATATAACACCTCAATTTTTACTGTTTAATACATTGAAGTATTATAATTGATATTTTAAGAGAAAGGCCTAAATTAAATATTGTTTTCTAAGGGTATGGAATGTTATTTGTGTAAAAAGTGGTTTTTAGGACCGTTTTGTTGACCAGGCTAAAACCAGGACCCGCTGCAGGCTGTATTAGTCCCCAGTTTTCCCCCTATGATCCATGGAAAAGAAAATTAGTGAGGATAGGGCTTGGCATTGGGAATTGAGTGGTGGAAGAGATCCTTTGGACCATGACTAGGGAAAACATAACATGATCATGGTGGAGGCCATTGTGGGGGGGAAATGACCAACCTATTGGACCAGGCCCTTAGTGGCTCGTCATGTTGGGTGGGCTTGCTCAGTATGTTCAGTGTCTCCAATACCATCATAGAGGATAAGGTTTTGGCTATGGAGATAGTTAACTTGAAGTTTGTAATGGAAAATTTCTAATTTTAGTCTTCTAGGACATTTTAAATATTAATATAAATGCAAGCAACCTCAATATGTAGTGTTTTAATGTGTTTTCAAGTCATTTATTGCAATATCAATTGATGTTCCCTCTTCCTATTGAAAATCTATCCAAAATCCAAATTTTACATATGATTCATACAAACTAGGGTGGGAACTTTAATGCACTGTAAATTTAATTTAAAGGAATACTAAGTTTGATAGCTTACTTGATAGGCATCGTTGAGCTTTAAAGAGATCTTGATATATTATTAAAATATTATTATTTAAGGTGTTAATTACCATCCAGTCATTTGATTGGAAATTATTAATAGGATTAACCAAATTATAAAAAATATTTATAATTTTTTATATAGTTTATTTATTAATAATTAATAGGCAGTCAATTATTTTTAGGTCATTTTATACTTAAAAATGTGTTTTCATCAAAATGGTTTTAATTTATTTTTATAGACCGAATTTATAATTAATTTATTACATTTTTATAAATTTTATTTTATAAAATTAAAATAATTTTTTAAATAATCATATCAAAATATCTTATGGTTTTTTTGGGAATTTTCTAAAAATGTTAATTTTTGGGTCAATAGTGAAAATATTGGGTTTTTTAAGGAAACATTAATTTAAATTTACAGTATTTTCAAAGATTAATTTTGATATAAAATGGTTTTAAAATAAAATTATTTTATTATTATTAAAAATAATACAAGTTATACCGTTTTTATTGAAATTATATTGGAACTTGGTATAAAAATACTTTTTCACTTAAAAGAACCTTCTTTAGAAAATTATTTTCCATCACACATTGAGGGATTATTATAAAATAAATTTATACTAATTATAGAGATTTAATTTGGTAAAATAAACTAAATATTTTCAATCATAATAGTTAATACTATCTAATAAGCTCAACTATATTTTTGGGCATTATGAATAGTAAAAACAAGAGTAATTTGTCACCATGGTAAAAGGGAAAATCAGGTTAACCTTGGTTAAAACTAAGTTGTAAGACCACATTTTTTCTTCTTAATTATTATTTTATGAATTTATTTTTAACCTTAAAACCTTAGTATCTTAATTCAATTATTTATGAGACTATTTTCCATGAAAATGACCTATAGAATATTTTTCGTTAAGAAAAATAAAAAAATGTCACTATCTTGCTTTTAAAATGACTTTTATGTTTATATAGTGATATAAATAAGTTATGAAATAATAATAAATTTAATTTTCATAACAATAATAAAAATAATGCTAATTTCTTCATAATATTTAGTGATTATATAATTACCTTAAACACTTATACAATGCCGAAACAATGCCTATGCAAGCAGTAGAAATATAAAAGTATATGATTTTACAAACATCAAAAGTAAATTTTTTTGGATTAATTAGGGTGTATAAAGATATTAATGGTTAATAATAATTAATAATTTATTGTTAAAGAGTTTATATTTTAATTAATTTTTTATATTGATGTCTTTAAATTCATATTAAATGAATTGTTTTAAAAATAACATTAATGATATTATATAACAAATAGTGTTTTATTAAGCATTTTAAAAATTATAAAATTATTTAATGAGGAAAAGTGGGATGAAAATGTTTTATAATTTAATAACATGTCCATTTATGTGCCAATTTTTAACTTATAAGTAAAATTATAACCCTTTAATATTGGAAATTTTATTTTATTACTAAAGTCAAAAAATGGTTAATAAAGAGGTTAAAACAAAAGGGAAGGGTAAAAATGGCCTAACAAAATTTTTAACCCATAATTTACAGTTTTATTTAAAAAATAAACTTATCACCTTATAATATGAGTCATTTGGGATCCATTTTTCTAATAATGTGACTTACTAATATATTTAAACATTGAAAAATTACAAGTTTTCCACTCACCTAAATTATTAAAATACATTGCACCCCTCTCTTAGATGTAGCCTCTCAATCATCTCCTCTGCCGAACCCACGTAGGATCCAAGTACATAAGTCGTCGATGCCGAACCCACATAGGATCCAAGCACAGTTGTCCTCACTGACAAACCCATGGAGGATCCAAGTACAGTCATCATCGTTGTCGAACCCACGGAGGGTCCAAGTACAGTCTTCCTCAATGCCGAACCCACGTAGAATCCAAGTACAGTTGTCGTCGTCATCACAGTCACAGCCAGCTCTAGGGTTCCCATACACAGCACGCTTGATTTCGGGAGGGTCCGCTCCACGAGCCAAGGGGTCAATATATAAACTGTCACTAAGTTCAGAGTTTATGTATCAAGAAGTTCTGTCTCGTCAATAGGAACTCAACGCGACAAACGACGCGTCAATCGGACGCCCGGTCTGAGAATTATTGGATTTTTCGTCCTAGGGGCTCGGTTGGGTTTAAAGCTAAAACCAACCTGACCATACTCCAGCTACGTCCAAAACTCAAGAGGAGTAAGCCAAAATAATCATCTCACTAAGAATAATTCAACATAATTTACGACACGTTATTCGGACACCCGGTCGTTAAGTTATAAGCGTTTCCGCTCCAAGGGCTCGGTTGGTTTCGGGTTTGAACCAACCCAGCCATACCCAAACATTGCCGAAACCTCAAGTGTAATATACCGAAACGACAATCTCGATCCAAGGATCCCAACACAATAGACGGTGTGTCGATAAAAGGTTTGTATCCAATGATATGAGCGTTTGAACGAACCTGGTCTGAAACTAGGGGGTTTGGGCCCGGTCCGACCCGGCCCAATACCCCCCGGCTGGCCTGGCCCGGCCCGGTTGGGCGCGGCCTAGCCCGCAACTGGCGCGGCCCGGCTGGGAGTGGCCTGCGGCCTGGATCAGAAGCCGGCCGCGGCTCGGATCGCGGCCGAGCGGTGTGCGAAGGGGGCGGGCCCCCCTCTGTTTCGGAAATGGAGGGGCCCCTGGTGGGGTCCGCCCTAGGAAGATCCAGGGGTTACGCCCCCCAGTTTCATCGAAAACGTCCAGCCATAATGGCCGGCCAGTAGTGAGACGCTGCGGGACCCGTGGGGGTCCTGCCTCCTGGAGCGCCGACGGCCGGTTGTCCGGCCGCCCCTGCTGGACTGTTGTGGCCTAAGGTCGCAGCTCTTCCTCGACCGGCGCAGCGCGACGACGCCGTGCACCACTATTGCGGCCCGCTCCAGTCGCGGTCCCTTAGAACTCACCGACACGGTGTGACAGCACCACGCACTACCACCGCGGCCCGCTCCGGTCGCGGTCCTCTTCATTCCTGCACAGTGCAACGGCACTGCGCCGCCTTCGCCGCAATGATCATCGAAGATCATCAAAAAAGGGTAGGAGGATCGGCCGTGTTTGTGCGGTCCGATCTCCTCCCATTAAGACAATAACAAGTGGCCAATTAATCAATGATGGTCGATAAATAAAACTTGACCAAAGTTAACCCCTACTTCGATAAACAATGTCGTTTTCCAGCGACATGGAAGATGGCATCGCGGGGTGAGGTTTCGAAGACGGCGTTGGCATGCGTCCAAGGAGGGGACGACGTCTCACCCTATCTGCGAAGAGTCGAAGGAATGGAACTTCTTCTCTCCTTCTAGTGACGGAATTCTTCGTCGAAGGGTGACGTTCTTCGCGGAAGGAACTAGAGCTTTCTTCCCAATTCTTAACACAACAAGCTAACCCCAAAATAAAATAAGTCTCATCTTATTTTATTAATTCAATTCATGCATTCAAATTTCCAAAATTCAAACACATAACTCAATTAATTGAAGAGGTTCAATTAATTAAATCCATGTCTATTGGCATGATTTAATGTGGGAGAGGAGAAGTTACCCCATTAAATACAAGGGGTTTAACAAGTTTAAAGGGGGAGAGTTAAGGGGTTAGGGAAACTGAAGGGTTGGGATCGTGTGGGCCCCACCTCACCTTTATTCTCTCATGGGTAGTTAGTAACTAGTGGATCCCACCCCAACATCCCCATGTATATTATAACCACTTTAGAAAAAGAAATAATATTGTAACACAGTTTTATTTTACTTTTCATTTAATCCACATTTTTTTAACAACTCCTCCCGAGCAGACGCATCTTCGATAAAGGTCCTCTTAAACAATTACCAGCACTGTGGTTCCATCGGTACCCTCAGATTTCAATTCCAAGCACCTGTTAAAAATATAGAAAAACCCGCTCATTCGTTTACTGAACGTAGCTGAGCTAAACTTTAGAAATTGATTTCGGGAACACCGGGCCTCAGAATTAGGTTTTGTTAGAAACTGCATACTCTTAAAATCACATAGAATTTAAGAAAGAAAAAAATTCCTTGAAATTTATGGGTCTTTACATTACTCCCACCTCAGGTCTTTACATCCACGTAAAGATACATCATAAACTAGGGAAACAAATGAGGGTACTGTGCACACATCTGAGCCTCCCGCTCCCATGTGCTCTCCTGGAGGTTCTTGTGCTGCCACCTGATGCGCACTAGAGGAATCGACCGTCCACATAGGACCTACTCCTGTCTATCCATGATCTCCACTGGAACCTCCGCAAATGTCGACCGGTCATTGATGTCCAGCTCCCCGTGATCAATGATATGCATCGAGTCGTGCACGTATCTCCTCAGCTCAGATATGTGGAAGACGTCATGCACCCGGTGCAACTGAGGTGGAAGAGCCAGGTGATAATCCACCTCGCCTATCCTACTGAGAACCTGGAATGGTCCAATAAAGCGTGGAGATAACTTTCTGCACCGGCCAAATCTCCGTAATCCACGTCGAGGTGAGACCCGTATGAAAACGTGGTCACCATCCTCGAACTCTAGTGGTCTCCGCCTCCTGCGAGTATAGGACTTCTATCGGCTCTGAGCAGTACTCATCCGCTCCTGGATGATTTGTACCTTCTTCATCATGGCATGGACCATCTCTGGTCCTACAAGTGCTAACTCCCCAGGGTCTATCCAACACAGAAGTGATCTGCAAGGTCGGTCGTACAATGCCTCATATGGTGCCATCCTGATTGTGGAGTGGTAGCTGTTGTTGTACGCAAACTCCACCAAGGGTAGGTGATCCTCCCAGATGCGACCAAAGTCAAGAACACATGCACGGAGCATGTCCTCGAGAGTCTGAATGGTCATCTCTGTCTGACCATCCGTCTGAGGGTGAAAGGTGGTGCTTAGGCGTAGCTGTGTCCCAAATGCCTCCTACAACCCCATCCAAAGCTGGGAAGTAAAGCGAGCATCTCGTTCGGAGACGATAGACGATGACACACCATGAAGACGTACGATCTCCTCAACATAAAGGTGTCCCAAGCTCTCCACCGAGCCTTTCTCTCTCATAGGTAGAAAGTGGTCCGACTTGGTGAGTCGGTCTACGATCACCCAGATGGAGTTGTGTCCTCTGGAAGTACGTGGAAGCCCTGTCATGAAATCCATTGATATCTCGTCCCACTTCCACTTCGGGACCACCAAGGGTTTTACCAAGCCTGCTAGTACCTGGTGCTCCGCCTTCACCTGCTAGTAGGTGAGACATCGTGAAATGAACTCTGTCACATCCTTCTTCATACCTGGCCACTAGTGCTATTGTCTGAGATCCTGGTACATCTTCGCTACTCTTGGATGTACCGCCAATGGGGAAGTGTGAAACTCTCTCAGAACCTCCTCCTGTAATGAAAATGGTACCATGGTACGTCCTCTGAAAAGGACGACGTGCTCTCCTCCTACAGAGAATCCATCAGGTGTCAGTCCTAAGGATATTTGTGCACGTCGCGTCTCACAATCAATGTCCCCACGATGTGCCTCTCTAACCCGCTAAAGTAGTGGCGGTGTGACTGTGAGAGACTGTACAAATGCTTCCCCATCTCTATCCATGAAGGATATCTGCAACGCGGCTAGCTGCTCCGTCACCTCTCCAAGTAGCTGGATGCCCGACCTCCGCTGAGACCATCAGCTACTATGTTCCCCTTCCCAGGAGTATAGACTATCTCAATGTCATAATCCTGGAGGAACTCGAGCCATCGCCGTTGTCTTAGGTTCAGGTCCTTATGTGAGAAGATGTACCTGAGACTCCACTGGTCATAGTAGATTGTAAAGCGCTTTCCCATCAGATAGTTCTGCCACATCTTCAAGGCAAACACTACTGCTGCTAACTCCAGGTCATGGGTAGCGTAGTTTTTCTCGTGCTGCCTCAACTGTCGTGAACCATAAGCGATCACTGCCTGCTCCTGCATCAGGACACACCCGAGTCCGGTCCCTGATGCATCGCAGTAAACTACGTACCCTATGCCCTCCTCTGGTAGCCTCAAGATAGGTGCACTGGTCAATCTCTGTCTCAGCTCTTGGAAACTCTGCTGACATCTATCTGACCACATGAAGGGTTACCCCTTCCTCATCAAAGCTGAAATTGGTGCTACAAATCTGGAGAAGTCTAGTAAAAAACTCTGATACCAATTTGTCCCAACCCGTCCTCGGGGCCCGTGCCGTGACTACCCCAAGCCCGCATTCTATAGGCTAGGGGCTAGCGACTAGAACCAAAGGCGTAAATCCCGAAAAAAGGTAAGGCATTTCCTTTATATAAGAAAACAAACACCAAAGAGTATGCAAGCTGAAGTAAACACTAAGTAAACTGAGTACAAAAGTAAGTGCTGTAAAGTAAATGGGCCAGTATACAAACCCAACTGAAAGTACAGTACAACTAAGATAAGAAAGTATAATATCTTAAAATTAAAGCAGCAACCACCAAGACGTCCTCCGGAACTCCCACCTGAAGGGTGATTACAGATAGTCTCGTCAGCTCCTCGGGTCCAGCCGTCCACTCCGTGTATGTCCCACCTGATAGTCCACCTCCGTATACTGTCCCGCTCTTCAGGCCTCAACCACGATCAATGTTTTCCATCGTCTGCATCCAACACAATGTAGTGCGGGCATAGCCCTTGAAAGGGTGAGTATACGATACTCAGTAGGGACCCCAAGACTCCTGAAGGTCTCCCAGAATCCAGAAAGTAATATTCCACAAACGAATAGACAAACACGAAGTATCAATAAACACTACTTAGGTATATTCCCATACATATACCTAAGTCATCTATTCCAGTTTGGCTCCAACTCCCGAGCCCAAGTTCAACCCAGTCCACACAGGATAGTAAAACTCAGTCCACACAGGAAAACAAGACAATCATATCGAAGATAATGATTGAAAGTCAAGACTCATCTCACACAGGTATAATAATCACGAAGAGGGGTGGAGATGATTAGATGTAGCCTCTAAATCATCTCCTCTGCCGAACCCACGTAGGATCCAAGTACAGAAGTCGTCGCTGCCGAACCCACTTAGAATCCAAGTAGAGTCGTCATCGCTGCCGAACCCACAGAGGATCCAAGTACAGTCATCGTCACTACCGAACCCAGGGAGGATCCAAGTACAGTCTTCCTTTCTATCGAACCCATGTAGGATCCAAGTACAGTCGTTGTCGTCTTCACAGTTGCAGCCAGCTCTAGGGTTCCCGCACACAGCACGCTCGATTCCGGGAGGGTCCTCTCCACGAGCCAAGGGGTTGATACATCAACTGTTATAAAGTCCAGAGTTGATGTATCACAAAGTTCTGTCTCATCAATAGGAACTCAACACAATAGACGGCGCCTCAATCAGACGCCCGGTCTGAGAATTATTGGCTTTTTCGTCCTAGGGGCCCAATTGGTTTTTAGGCTAAAACCAACCTGAACATACTCCAGCTGCATCCAAAACTCAATCAGAGAAAGATAAATGAACCTTCTCACAAAGATTAATTCAACTTAATTGACGGCACATTATTCAGAGGTTCGGTCGTTAAGTTATAAGTGTTTCCGCTCCAAGGGCCTAGTTGGTTTTGGGTTCAAACCAACCCATCCATACCCAAACTTCACCGAAACCTCAAGTGTAATATACCAAAACGGCTGTATCGATCCAAGGATCCCAACAAAACTAACGGTGCGTCGATCGGAGGTCCTTAGCCCAAGATATGAGCATTTGAACGAACCTAGTCTGAAACTAGGGGGTTTGGGCCCGGTCCGACCCGGCCCAATACCCCCTGGGTCAGCCGAACTAGGTCGAACCAACCCTGGTCCGGGTCTTGAACATTTGGGCGTGGGCCGGCCTAGTTGGTGTGGCCTGGCCCGGCTGGGTGCGGCCTGGCCCGTGGCTGGCTCGGCCCAGCCCCGCGGGGCGCGGCCCGGCTCGGAAGCCGGTCGCGGCTCGGCTCGCGGCCGAGCGGGGTGTGAAGGGGGCGTGGCCCCCTTTTTTTAGGAAATGGAGGCCCCCCTGGTGGGGTCCGTGCTAGGAAGATCTGGGGGGTTACACCCCCCGGTTTCATTGGAAACGGCCTTCCATAATGGTCAGCCGGTAGTGAGCCGCCGCAGGACCTGCGGGGGTCCCGCCTCTTGGAGCACCGGCGGCCGATTGTCCGGCTGCCTCTGTTGGACCACCACGGCTCTTCCATGACCGGCACGGTGCAATGACGATGCACCCGTCCAAGGCGAACCGCTCTAGTCGTGGCCTCCCTTGGTTTTTCCGGCGCAGCACGACGGCGCCGCGCACCACCATCGCGGCCCGCTCCGATCGCGGTCCCTTTGAACTCACCGGCGCGGCGCGACGGCGCCGCACACTACCATCGTGGTCCTCTTCGTTCCTGCATGGTGAAATGGCACCATGCCACCTTCGCCGCAATGATCATCAAAGATCAAAAAAAAGGGGAGGAGGATCGGCCATGTTTGTGCGGTCTGATCTCCTCCTGTTAAGACGATAAAAAGCTGCCAATTAATCAACAAAGGTCGAAAAATAAAACTTGAACAAAGTTAACCCCTACTTCGATAAACGATGTCATTTTCCGGTGATGCGGAAGATGGCATCGCGGGGTGAGGTTTCGAAGATGGCGTTGGCGTGCATCCAAGGAGGGGACGACGTCTCACCCTAGCTGTGAAGAGGCGAAGGAATGGCACGTCGTCTCTCCTTGTGGTGATGGCGTTCTTCATCGAAGGGTGACGTTCTTCATGGAAGGAACTAGATATCTCTTCCCAATTCTTAATAAAAAAAGGTAACCCCAAAATAAAATAAGTCTCATCTTATTTTATTAATTCAAGCCATGCATTTAAATTTCCAAAATTCAAACACATAACTCAATTAATTGAAGAGGTTCAATTAATTAAATCGATGTGTGTTGGCATGATTTAATGTGGGATAGCAGAAGTCACCCAATTAAATAGAAGGGGTTTAACAAGTTTAAAGGGGGAGAGTTAAGGGGTTAGGTAAAGTGAAGGTTGGGGCTCGTATGGGCCCCACATCACCTTTATTCTCTCATGTGTAGTTAGTAACTAGTGGATCCCACCCCAACTTCCCCATGTAGATTAAAACCACTTTAGAAAAAAGAAATAATATTGTAACACAATTTTATTTTACTTTTCATTTAATCCACATTTTTTTAACAACTCCTCCCGAGCAGACGCATCTTCGATAAAGGTCCTATTAAGCAATTATTAGCGTTACGGTTTCATCGGTGCCTTCAGATTTCAATTCTGAGCACCGGTTCAAAAGATAGAAAACCCCGCTTGTTTGTTCACTGAACGTACCCGAGCTAAACTTCGGAAATTGATTCCGAGCACACCAGGACTCAGAATTAGGTGCCGTCAGAAACTGTATACTAGTAAAATCCCATATAATTTAAGAAAGATAAAAAAATTCCCTTTAAATTTATGGGTTTTTACATCCTCCATGTAATATTGTATGATAGAAATGTCATTATCCACAACAATTACTCATTCAATCTTAATGTAGGTCGGACGTGAATTCAAATTGCCCTTACATATGTCACTTCCATACAGAAAGCTTATTGTGACAACTCCATTGGTGATTTCTAGATCCTTCATCATCTTAGAGTTGTTGGTATCTACAGGCAACCAAAGCACACCTTTGAATTTTTCTACCAAAATCCACTTCCAGGATGGTTTAAATTGAATGTTGATGGAGCTTCCAAAGGCAATCCAGGCCCTTATGGTTGTGGTGCTATCTTCAGAGATTTTAATAGACAGTTCCATGGATGCTTCTTTGGAAGCTACCGTACAACCTCTTCTTTGTAGGAAAAAATGATGGGTGTGATTCACACTATGAATTGCATCAAGAAAAGGTATGGAACAACATCTGTATTGAGAGTGACTCAACCAACTTTGTCTAGGAAATTTGGAACGGTGAAGTCCCTCAAGCTTGGCCTATCACTACCCTTTGGATGAGATGCCTAGATTCACTTCTGAAGATCAACTACATTGTCACACACACCTTTTTTGAAGAGAAATGGGTTGCTGATGGTCTTGCTAACATGGGTATCAGTCATGGTATTACTTGTAAGGATGATCTGCATGTTGAGATCCTCCCTTTTTATGAACAATATTGTAAAAAATTCCTTATTTCATAATCATGTAATCTACCCTTTTAATAAAAATTATGTTAAGAATAATTCCCCTCTTCTTTATTGAATATATATCTCCTTCTTTTCTATTTTATTTCTTACTATAATGGTTTTATCCTATTATTTTGAAATATAAATATATATTCCCTTATGAACCACTCATATTGTAAATTATCTTTATTTTAAAGTAATTATTATTTTTCTTTTATCAATGTGGATTTCCATAAAACCATTTAAAATCATAAAACGTATTTCTTGACTCATCTATATATCTTTTATATTCCACTACATATTTCATATATTTACCTTTACTTATTTTCAATGTTCTAATATTGGGATTTATTTTGAAATTAAGGCTTCTAAATTCCTCTTTAAACCCTTGAAATAAATTTTTAAAGTGTATTATAACTTTATTTTTATGAAAATAATACATGATATTTAAGAATATTCTATTTATGATCTATCTCCCATGGATTAAGGATTCATGAATCACAAACTAAATGAATTTTTTATATGTTTATCTTGGGTGATTGAATCTTTGGTATCAACAAAACCAATTCTTAGTTTCATCTTATGTGATACCTTTTAAAATTATTTTGTTACCTATATTCTTTCTATAGTTTTTTTCATTGATAAAATGTAATATTGATTTCATGTAACAGACATGTGTTTTATCATTATGTAGTAGTTGATTCAAATATACACTTCTTATTAAATGGGTAATGATTTACATATCAGGATATATCTATGTATGTTCCAGTTGAAGTAAAATGAATCTGTAATGTTATGTGATTTATAGGTGAATTAAGCCTCATCCAAGATTTTATGAATATGATAGATGAATTAATCCTCATCCATAATGGTATACATGGGCCAAGTACAGTAATACTCTTCAATAATTTACTTTGTGTTTTTTGGTGTAGTTATCATCATCCCTGATGTTATGATGTGAACATGATTCTAGATTTGGTTATAATCTAATAAATAATGATTTTTATTCAAATGATATGCATTAATATATTGTTGGATTTATTTAAAATTTATGAATAGGCTTTGACCATAATGTTATTATGTATTAATAGTGATCTTTGACCTTTGTTTATGATTTCCTTCCTTATATTTATGTCACACTCTATGTTCTCTCATGCTTACCATGATCTAATGATATTTGAATCTTACGTGGTGTTTATATGTGGTGTTTTTTGGTCCCTTAATTATTGTTTCCATGCTATGATTATTAACATTCATGATATTTCATCTCATGTTATCATGATACACATTTAATGGGATTAATGTATAACCCTTTATTTTATGTATGTTCCTAGGATATCTCATACACATTTCCATGTTTTTTCTTTTTTACCATTCTCATATGACATTTTGTGTCTTATTCCATGTTTTTATGGTTACTTCCATGCTATTATTATTGAATCTCATAACATCTCACCTCATTTTAATTTCATGTTTTATGATTATTATCCCATGCCTAGTTTTAATTTTTTATGGTTTAATGATCATAGATATTTTAATTATTTAATTTATCTCATGATAAATCATCTCAATGGTTTATTATCAATATCCAATTGTTAATTTTTTCCCCATTACTGAGAATTTGAGCCCACTTTTTTTCTTATTTTCTCTATCCCAAAAGAATTTCTATGAAGGGACATGTATAATAAAGATGCATGTTTGGAGATTTTTTGGAAGGAATATATATTTTATAGATAGTTAAGATGAAAATGTACCTAGTTTCCAACAAAACTAATCTTTTGAACATGGGATTTGGTTGTAACTACTATGATGAATTAAAGGTGTGTTTTTCACCACTACATATGGAATTTCGATTCAAGTTCATCCCAATTGGACCTTTCTAATATTATTTTCTTTCATAAATCTTTACCCTTCTATACAATTCATACAGTAGTAGAACCTAGACATATCATGCCCAGTTCATCTATCATCTAAATTTCATAAAATATGGTTAACTTTTATTTACCTCATTTATATTATTGGAAATTTTCAATATATATAAATATAATGAATTCCATAGTTTTAAAAAGACTTAAAGAAAATATTCAATCTCTCCAAGTCATTAACATTCCCAATATTACTAACTAAATGAGTAGAGACAAAATTTCCTTAAGTTATTTTGTATTTATAAAATCATTTGAAACCATATGCTAATTCATATGTGATTATCATAAGTTTTTAGATCAACTTATAGAATAATTTCAACATTTAGTTACTCATGAAGTTATTTCAACACAAATAATTTTCCATCTTGAGGAAAATTCTCAAGTTCCTGTACCATTAAAAAAATTATTTCATTAAAATTTTAGGATTGATCTCAAATTCATGTTTGGTCATGATGATTTAATTTTTCTATAATAGAAAATTTTATCATATTAGTATCATGTTTTATGTCAATTTAATAAATAATTATATTAGTTGTGCTCCCAATAAAATAATGAACCCTTTTAATTTACATAATATCCATTAGAGGGTCAAGATCCATACTTTATTATGATTTATCCTAGTGAATATCATAACACAATCCCTAATTATATTTGATATACTACAATGTTAATCATATCACATATGACTTTTATATAGTTTAGTGTATAAATTTTTATCTTAAACTATCATATGGATTATCTCAACTTTATTCCTTCAGTATATTAATGGTTATGGTTTCTTAGCTAATTATAACCCAAATCATACACTAAATATAGTGAAACTAATAGTTGGATTCACCTCATTAATATATTTCTATACAGAGGATAATCTATTGTCACACAACTTTGGCATGACCAACTCAATTGGATGATTGATTTCTTGATAAAAGTTTCTTTGGATGGAATCTAACACTTAGTATTTTAAGGGGATTTAATCTCACCATGTTTTCTAATGTATTCCCTTTACATGTATGAATGATACTAAGGATTTGTCTTTTTAATACCTAATACTTACATATAATCATAATGCTCAAAATATTTTGATCTGTAACTCTTTAAACAACTCATATCTTGTACTATTTACAAAAATTAAAAATCCTAATTATATTCACAACCCAAATGAATATCACACATAAGGTATATGAAACCATTTCATATAATGGATTATAATCATATTAAATCAATAATCCTCATAATAGTAAGCATGGAGTGATGGGTACCCTACCCATGCTTTTCTAGACATGGAATTAGCCTATATGACATTGAGTAGTCAAACCCGAAGTCCCTCTACTCATGAATATTTCTCAAGAAATACATCAAACATATCACAATTCTAACACCTAATATTTATAATCTTTGATTAATTCCTTAATTAATTTTCATAACTCAATACATTCTATAATCAATGTACAATAAAACTAAATCAATTATAATACCTAACATGTAACACCTTAAATGTCAAATTTCAAACAATTAGTTTGAACACTTTTAAATTAAAGAATACATTATAATTCATAATATAAAATCTATATTAATGAATAATATATGAGTTAATATAACTAAAGAAATGAAAAATTAATAAAGTTAGACATGAAATAAAAAATTTATTAACAATTTGTAAACAAATCAATTATAAAAAATTTATAATTTAGTCACAAAAAACATGAAAAATTCACTTTTATTCAATATAAAAATAATATATTATCATTTACATGGTTCTTATATTAATTCCTTAATATTTAAAAATTTGTGAAATTTATGAATAAATTTATTATAAAATAATAAATATTTCATAAATTATGAAAAAATTTATATAAATGAAACATTTTCAAATAATGTGACTAATATAAACATTTTATATTCATGTTTATGGTATAATAAGATATCAATGTAAACAGTTTTATAAAAAACATTATTTTAACCATGTAATTTAAATTTAAACCCATATTAAATACACCAAAAAATTGGTATGCTTTTAAAATATCCCCCCAAATTCAATACAGGCCTATAGAGCCTACACTGGTGAAGGTTTTTTGATAACTTTATAAAAAAAACAGTTTTATTTGAAAAAGTAATCAAAATAGATTTCACCAGAGCGTAGTGTTTCCCATGTAAAACTCTTATAACGGGAAGTGTCACATCAGTTATCTATATTCCAAATCCATTTTAGTATTATGGTTACAACATAGACTATGGTAGTTTTGATAATAATTTTTGACAATATTCCATGATACAATGTTCAGTCGCACATCATTTTAGCTATTTTATAATGATCCATTTTATACAAGAAAATCTATTTTATCCTTGGTGTTTTGAGGTATATTATGGTGCGGTGATATGAGCTACTTGATGAAAATATTTTAGAATCAAATTCCATTCTAACCTTGACCATATTCAAAATGGATTTTTAATTTCCATTATTCCATGGTCTTTACTCATAGTGGAGACCACTACGGCATAGTAATCGCTTATCCAAAACATAAATCCATGATATGATGATATTTTTTCATAAAAAACAGAATTATCATGTCACCTAAACTATGGTATAGTCTTATAATATTAATTCTATTTCAAAAAATATATTCCATGGTCTTACATAAGAATAATAGAAGCATTATTTTTAAAATAGGATATGTCTTGGTACCTAGAAAACTAGTTTTCTAGATTTCATCATCTTATGATAATTCATCCATTAAATGATGGAAATGGACTTTATTTTCTTAAAGGTTTTTAGAGGGTATAACAAAAATCCAAAGGAACTAGAAACAAATATTAAACTAAAACCCCCAAGATCATTCCATATGAATTATATTGAATAATATTAATTAATAATGTTGTACTTTTTCTCCTTTGATGATCCAAAATCTCCAAGGTTAATCACATAATATTTATTCAAAAATTAAAATTTCATTTAAAGGAATTAATTCTCTAAGGTATCCAGGGTATGTATGAATCTCCTAGTTATTGTAATTGATTCCCTCTTCTTCATTATTTTATAGAAACTTGATTAAAGAAAATGAGAGAAAGTTAGCAAGGGATATATTTAGATGAGTAGTTTATCAAAGTGTATTGAAACAAAATAATGCAACTATAATCACATAGTATTTGTTATTTATATATAAATAATAATATTCCTTTTGGACACTAAAATGATTTCTATTAAATGAAACGTTCCATAAGTTCTTAATTAGTTGCAATGTTTTTTAACTTATAATGCATTGTTATGATTCATTTTTTTTACATTTGAAAAAAATTATGGTCTATTTAAACACCTTTTAATTATCATCACTTGATAATAACCCCATAAATGATATCATCTATATGATAAATAATCCAAACCTTGTGTTATCACATATTACATAGGCTTTAAATCAAAACACTATGATGTAGTGACACTCACTACATTGTGGTGTATCCCAAGGAAACCTAGGATGTGGTCCAAACCACCAAAATTTGTTAGTGAATTTAGTGAACAATTTCATCATATATATATATATATTATTTTATTATTGATTATTAATTTAAATTATGATAAATGATTTTATATGACTACAGGTGACAAGTTGTGTTTAATGGTAATACCTCCTATCATTTGAGTGGATACCTCAACACTGGTCACTAGCCCCTAACCAATTAGAAGTGGGTATCGGGAGTTATCTTAATAGTATGTCAAGATGTGACATAAAAAAAATTATAACACTTTGAAATTCATTTTTTAACATCAATAATTATAGAATAATGTTTTTTTAACTTCAAATTCTAAAATCATTGATTAAATATCTTTCGAAACTACTTAAAATCAATCACTTGGTCCAAAAAACATTCATGGATCACTTAGTAGTTGAAATTTAATGTATTTACTCATGAATAATTATTTTTTATATCAATATTATAAAATCAATACCAAAAATCTATTACAACATGACATGATATTATTATATTATGACACTTCTACCTTAAATTCTTGTAGTTAACTAAAAATTCTATAACCTATAGTTTACGATGCATTATTATGTGCTAGGATGTATTGTCTAAAACTATGGACTTAATTCTTCTAGATAATTACCAAAAATGTACTAAATTATCTTCTTGTTCAAATCATCGTTAAGTATTTTGGTTTAATATAATTTTTCATTCCATAATTCATAAAAATATAGAACAATTATCTAACTTTACCATCCAAACTTTCACCAATTAAGTATTATAAAAACATTAAAATTTCCAAATATCTAAAATATATCATGTTATAGTAATGATATGGGATACATTTGTACCACTAAAACCATAATATCCAAACCCATGAAACTCAAACACCTCAATAATTAATAGCAACACAATCATTATTCATTTTTTAATGACTTTCTCATATATGAAAAATTATTCTTCTAGAATCTAATTATAGTGTAATTAAATCATCATCATGGTATGATTTTACAAACTCAATAAATATTCATTCATTTTCCTCTATGAAGATTACAATCACTCTTTAAATCATCCATGAGAATTTCGATAATAAATTAAACATGAAAATAACCTCAAAATTCATGAATTAGCTCACTCAAGAAACTAGTCAAAGTATGATCTCGATGTGAGAGTCATCTAAACACCACATTAATAGATATAGAAATGTTTTTTATTTCACTCCATATCTAAATGTAAATATCAATTATATATTTATGAAGTATCAATTGATTTATTTAAAACTTACAACTTTTCAATTCACTCCAGTATGTATTTTCAAATACCAACTTACTCTAATAGTGGATACAAATAAGAGATGAAAAATAATGTTGAAGAATCGGGATATTATTGGGAATATATTCCATATAGTTAAAAGGATGTAAATTCCTAGAATAAAATATAAACTAGTATGTAAAATAAATTTCATGGGTCTATGGGAGACTCATAAATGAGATGGGGGATTAAAATATACCTTCGGAAAAAAAGATGATATTATTATTGTTAAAAAAATTAGTGAACATAAATATTTTAATTATGGTAAGAACAGATGTTCTATTTTGAAATAAAAATTTTATTCATGATGTTTCAATTTCATTAAATATGAAAATAAGATAATGGAGTTGATATGAATCATAAAAAAAATCTTAAATCAATAACTGATAAGTTTAATCTCCATGATCAAAGAAGAAATGTCGAATCACAGCACTGTAGAAATAAATGAAGGAGTGAGAAAACTTATGGGGTATTCATTACTAAGTTTATCACTTATATGAGTAATCTCATAAGGGCTGGTGGAACCACTATTTCAAACCACAAAAAACTAATTTTTAATTAATTAAAAATCAAATATAAATCCACTAATAACCCATACGGATGGGTGAAAAAAATATTAAAAACATAATTTAAAACTTCTAAAGGTATAAATTTAAAATAACACATTCCAAAAGATTTATTAAATGATTAAAACTTAAAAAATGGTAAGCACACATGCCATAATAAAGATAAATATGTCCATGTTTTATTTATAATTTCAATTGCATTTTTAAATACCATATCTCTCTAATTTAACCTCATTTATTGTCCCAACTTACTTTCTTACCCTATAATTTATTATTTTTCATGAAATTAAAGTTTTTTGAAGTGAAGTTTTGTAATTCACATGGTGTTTCATGAATTAAGACTTACCTTAGACTCACAATTTATATTGAATGGGTCTATTGTTTCCTTATCCTTGGATCGATTGATTAGGTCAATACTTTTTAGACTTATCACATCATACCCTAGTTCTTGTGAATAATTTTCCATCAAATATATCCATTAATATTTTTAAATATCATCTATAAAATAGGGAAAAGGTACATGCACATTTACTTATGTTTCAATCACCGGAAAGATCTAACATGTTATCATTATCATTTATCTTCTCAATTATCTAAAAATGACCATCAACTCAACAAATAAAATTTGAATTTATTTTATATAGAAACCTATATTGTTGATGTAAAATATAAAAAAGATCCCCTGGTGTACTATGATCTCATTTTCTTCCTTTATTTACTAATTTTTGATTTGATTCATTCGTTTTCTTAATTTTCTCTTTAACCTACTTATATAAATTTTTTACAAACTAAGATTTATTTTCCCCATCCATAAAAACTCTTTCGCTAATAGGAAAAGGAACTGTATTAATATTTTTCATGGTATCTTATCCATACACTAAAAAAAATTAAATTCCTCATAGGGTTTTGAACACTTTAATTGCAATAAAATTCAACATACGTAAAAATTTCATCCTAGGATTTCAAATTCATTTTTACCACACTACAATGAATGAAAGAGAGAGTTTTATTTATGACCTCTATTTGGATATATATTTGGGGATACCATGTCATTCAGAATAATATAATATCTTCAAGAATCTATCAATAAAAACACAATACAATCTATACCTATGAGATTATTTATAATCTCTAATTTTAATTCTATATTAATATCCACTATTAATAACTTAGAGAAAGTTTTGTATTGTATAAACATTAATCCAATTATTCATTTCTTATATCATTCATGAAACATATAATTCATTAATTCAATGAACATCATGAGTCCTATCTGGTAAATAAACTGTCATATTTTTTTAAAAATGTCTAGTAGGTCCACAACCATGGGCCTCCCTTACCAAGAGTTTTTACATAGATACCAAAGGAATAAAAAATTTCTAATTTTAAAATCAGTAACCTTATTACTGAATGTATTCACGAGAATAAATTTTTGAATATAATTTTTAAATTTATCATAAGTATGGTGCTTTCATAGATTGATTAATAATAACATCAAATAACATCGATTTTTAATTCAACAAAGAGATTAATGAAAAATTATAGGAATCCCATTAATAATAATATTGGAATTAACTTCCTTTTGTTTAATGAAATAAGGAAATAATTCTAATAATTCTACTAACCTGGAATGGTCTATTTTTGTGGATCATAGGAAGAATATCATGCTACGATCTCATATTTCAAGCCATTATATGTAAATTTTCACTGTAGTTCGAAGTTGTAAGAAAAGGTGGCTTCTAATGTGGCTTACCACTTAGACATTACATCATATTGGGATCTGAATATTAGTTAGAGTCTAGAATATTACATTGCAACATATATGAATACATAATAATGTCTTTTGGTTAGAAATATCTAGAGATATATACCATGTAATATTCAAAGTTAAAATAAATATCATGTCATGATTTTAGAGGACCCTGTAATTGAGAAAAATTACACCTTAATCGAATTCATCACACCATTGTTTAGGAAAAATATTTATATCTTTTATATTTGGTTTAAATTCAAATAGAATATACATGGATTAATATTCAAGGTGTTGAATTGACTTAATTTGTTAAATTTGACTACAATAACTAGAGTGAGGTGTATGTCATTATCATGGAGTGTAGGTATAAATAGGTTTAATCTCAATCATTGATCAAATGGTTTAGATATTTTCAAGAATTGATATGTTCAAATATGGAAAGACTAGAATAATATAGAGAAAATCATTAACATTTCCATTTATTATGACAGAAATAAAAGAAGTGTTCCAATTGAAAAATTATAGATTGATACATATGTTTTGTGGGATAATAGGCTCTTTATTTATATATTTCCATTTTTTGCATTCAATTGATTGGAGAAGAATATGGAACATAAAAGAGATAATTCTTTTCCTAGAATTTATCTAACCTAAAAAAAGTCTTTTAATGATTCATTTTATTCCTATATTACTTTTGATGTCTCTTGAAACATGAACATTTATTTTCAGCCACAATAATGGAATATAGTTATTATTATATTGAATAAGTGTCAACAACATCATGTTTTCAATATATTGAAAATTCTTGTAGTAATCAAGGAAAAGTATAATCCTTTCATGAAAATGAGGTTCATTTATAAATCACTCATATAGTGTAGTATTCATTCATAGAAAAATAGATTTTGATGTATCAAATTCTAAAATAAGAGGAAATTGATTTAAAATCATATGTTGCAAGGATTAGTTAAAAAATGAATGAATGAAGTTATTTACTCAAATAATTTTCATACAAATTAAATATCAAATTACCAAGGATAATGAACTTAAATATAACTTGATCCATAACAAGATAAATCTTGAAGATGGGATATAATTTTGTAAATATTATTGATTATGGATATATTATATGCCTTCACAATTTAAAGAAATGGATTTTAAGATCCTGTATCGTAAAAAGGGGTTGAAATCCTCAAAAGGAAAATGAAATTTGGATATCCTTCCCATGGAATACTCAACAAGTAAAGTTATTAATTATAAAATATATAATAAGAAAAATAATTGGGAGATTATTTCTAAATCTAAAAGTAATGGTCTTTAATGTAAGGTGTAATTGAAGTAGTGGTGCTATGGATTAATTGGACAAACTATGGATATGTGTTTCTAATCCAAAAGGGTCAACAAAGGAATAAAAACTGCTACAACATCTCATCATAGATAAAGATGCATGTGGTATGAATTTTATAGTATTTGTTTTATATGTGATAACCATATAATTATAGTATGTTAATGTAGTATATAAAATTATTGAAATTCCAAGAGAAAAACACTACTCTTAGACCTAAATAGAGGAGAGTATAGAAGGAATAAAATTCTATTGGACTAAAAAATATATTAATGGAGATGAATGGTTTCAATAAGTCAAGTAAAAGGAGTGTGTATCAAGAAGCATTGGTTAAACATGGTAAGTAACCATCATAGAGAGAACAAAATAAATTATGTAGTATAAATAATAAAGTTTCATTTTTTAATAAAAGAATAATGTTTTATTTAACAAATACTTGTCAAGTATTAACAAATCTATGGTGGTTCTAATGGATACCAAGAAGGAAAAGAATGAATATTGTCTAATTAGTTTCAATATTTTCACTATAAGGAAAGAGTTTAAAATAAAATATGTTTCTACCATATGTGTAGTAAAACCCATAAAGAAGAATGCAACAAAAATGAATCAAAGGAAGAAACATGTGCTAGAGGGATTAGTATCACAATAGAGATGGATTCCAAACCAAAAAAGTTAAAATATGTAAAATAAAATATGTAGAAAGAATTTTGTATAAGTGTAGTTTTTCAATGGTTAACCATAAATAAAAATTGATTTAAAGTTACAATAAATTTGTAGGTTCACTAAGTCTAACCACATTCATATACATGAGGATGATTGTGAAGTACCCCTCTCCCCATGTATTTAATTATCAAAACGGTTATTGGAGTGAGGTCAATTTAAATGTGAGAAGTGATCTATATGGTGTGTGTACTAGAAGGCACATTGATATTAGATATTCCTGAAAAATTGGAGAAGAATTAAAATTATAAATCTAGAATATAAAGTTATAAAGACTCGGAACTTATTCAATTGATAATTTCATTGTAAAATGGGAATTCATTTTATTATATTCTTTAGGATCATTCCAAGTATTGAGTTTTCAATAATTAGGTGACAAATACTGTATAACAGACACATACATTATAAGTTGTACTCTTCATCTAATTATCCATTTTTCCTATAATATAATAAATTTAAAATAATATATTTTTTCTTTTTATGAAAAATATTTACTATTTTCAACCTTTACATATACTTTATTCCTATGCATCCTTAAAACCTATGAAAAACATTTGAAATCATGGTATGAGTAGAAAAATATTATTAAGCGGCATAAAATAAGAATAAAGATTATCTTTAGTCTATTTTAAAACTATGAGATCATATAAGATTGTTTTATTTTTATGTAATAAACTTTTAGATCAAAATAATTATTTTTTTACAAATGAAATTAGGTTTACTTCCCAATTTTTTCCTAAAACACTTTACAAGAAAACAAAAAGGAAAAAATCAAAATCATGAGTGTTTATTAGAAAAAAAGATAAACCATGAAAAATGTTTCATTAAAAATATTCTGTTTTACCCAAAGGGGAATAATCCTTCCTCTAAAACAAAATACCATTAACTTACCTTCCAAAATCAAGTTATTTCCATTAGAAAACATTATTAAGAATAAAATATTTTTGTAGGTGCCTTGTGAAATTATATTCATAGATCCCATTAAAGAAACCTTAAAATTTTAATAACCAACACAATGTACTTCTGATATAATTCTCTAGAGAACATAATCATTTCCCAATGCATTGAATATATACATCTGTCTCACACTTTATTATGAGCTATATACAATTTACTCACCATCTTGAGAAATATCAAACTCACATGTTATCCTAAATAATTTCCTAGGATCGTAACATGCATGAAATATATAAAGTATTGTATTCCTATCATAAAAATAATAAAAACTATTTTTTTAACCCCTAAGAAAAAAAATTGGATATTGATATATTCCCTTAATTTAAAACCCAATTTTCAAAACTAAAATTCCCAGAACAAAGGGATTTGGGGTTTTCCTTTAATGAAAACATGGAATCATAAAAATTATACCAAATATCAAATAATGGTTGGAGTGGTATTAAATATCGATCATGTCATCTAAGATAAAAAGGAACATTCATTTTTACTTTTGTAAAGAAAATTAAAACATTCTATATAAAATATGTAAAAATATTCCATTTGGGAACCTTAAAAATAATTCAAAAAGGGGAATAAAATTTCATTTATAAATAATTTCTAACTATAAAATAATTTAAATAATATTTAAAGGGGAAAAGGGTTCATAAAATAAATCATTTAAAGTAATTGAAATGAGTATTTAAGGTAAAATGTCACTTAACTTGGGTTTGAATCATCACATACATTCTTTATCTTCTTGAATAATAAACTTTTGTTAATTATTTACTTACTTAAGAACATTTTTCAATTTTATTATCCATTTTATTTTATTTTTTGCCTTTAATTAATTAATTAATTAATTAATTAAGTTCACGTTGTATTTTTTGATAATATATGACTAAAAAGTCCAACATTACTTTAGTATGTTGAATATGGTCCAATTTTTCATTAATCCATCATCTATAGAATAATAATCATAATATAATTATAATTTTTATACATCAATCATAATTTTAAAAATAGCCATGAAATAATGTTATGAAAAATGAATTATGTTACAATCATAGAGATGGTAGGTCTTACATACGCATGAGTAACGTTTCCATTTTTCAATAAACATTACAGAAATAAGATATGTAATGACACTAGTTTTTCTAGATTTTTGTTTTGAATATTTCTATGTATATATCTGGATTTTTTTTCCTTGGAGTCGTCATGGTGTTTGGGTGTCTTAGGACCCCAGACATAATATATTAAAAATATTAATATATTTTAATGCATGCATAGACATCATTTCAGTATAAATGGTTTTCCCCTTTTATTGGGACCTCATATGTAAAGTATAAGACAATGGTTGATTTGGGAATGTGGATTTTAACCTAGGCATAATCTAAAGTCTTTCAGCATCTTATATTACTTGAAACATAACTATTGGTGGTGTGTTTAATAAAATAGACAACTTATTTATTTATTTTATATTAAATGGAAAATCTTTACACTCCCTTTATAGATATAAAGTTATGTAAAATCATTAGAATTTGTTTCATAACCCTGGTATTATTTTTTGGATTAAAAGGAGTGCTCTTCATTGGTGGATCAGGTTTAGAGAATGATAAAGATTAGATCGAGGTTAATTGAGATGCAGGAAAGGAAAATAGTTGATCTTATCCATCACTGGGGAACATATTTTTCACCAATGATGGGTTATGGATAGTTATTTCACTTTTGATTTATGATCATGGATGTATATATCTACTTAATATTGATCTTTGATTACCCACCCTTTGTATAAACCCATTTAATAAATTGATTTATTTAAATCAATTTTTTTATTATTCCATGATATCAACATGTACCCTACACTTTGGTATAATTTTCCATGATTTCATTATCCAAAAACTATCATCACCTTCGTTTGTGTTACTTTTTATCATTCTTATTCATATTCTTCATCATTGTCCCATGGGATTACAGTTTGACTTTTTCAGGGTGGGTTTGAGCATGATCAAGCCCATAGATTCTTGGTTTTTACATAAACGATGGAAGGATTGATGATTTGAGGATGGAACGTGATCGGATCATGGGTTTTGTGTGATGGTTATAGGTTTTTGGACATTGAATATTGGAATACATGTAATGAAATTCTATGATGGTGATCAGATTTTGATTTTCAGCCACTAAAGTGTAACACCCCAAGCTTCCATGTTACGCTTCTCTTTGAATAATACAATAGCATACGATAAACGCAACACTGAATTCAAGCGCACCACTTCCTATCAAACTAGTCATTTAGAAAGAGGTTATGAATAGTAGTTACCACATTTTGAATTTTATATATATCCCATATAATTTTAGCATTCAACTTTTTTGTTTCTTAAACATAATATAAGGACGAATTTAATTATTCTTATAAAATTAATAATTTTTCAAAAAAATGCATTTTTTCTACCTTTTAATGGAGAACCCTTTCTAAATACAATATTTGACACTTTTATATGTTCTATTTGACAAAATATAATTATTATTTAGAATTGTGCCGTAAAATTTTACTTTGGGTAAATTTTTGGAATTTTTTTGATAAAATTCATTTTTTATGAATAATGAAAAATACTGTATTTTAATTCAAAACTACATTTTAATCTAATTTATTTATATGGTTACATTAGCTTTTTAATTAGTTTTAAAGATTAATTGTATTATATTTTTACAAATTAATCCAATTTTGTCCTTTGAAAGTAATTTCACTTTGAAATTGGATATAAATAAGTGTCAATCTTTTGATAGTTATTATTTTTTTAAAAACACGCTTTTTATTTTGACAACGGGAATTAATTTTAAATTAATTGATGCAACTTATATGTTTTAAATTTGGTAAAATAGTAATCATTTTTTAATTTGTAATATTAAATATAGCTTAGTCTGAATATTTTGTATTTTTCTGAAAAACTTCAATTTTTGATGAATAGTGAAAACACTAAGTAGTAGGTAAAAAACCGAATTTTTCATTTAAATGAAATTTTATCACTTCTGTGAATCTAATTTCAAAAATATTACATACATGGTTTTTATTAGTAATTAAAATGTGTCTCAATAAGATGAAAACAATTTTTGGTGAATAGTAACTTTTGACTTTTATTTACCGCGATTAAACATAAATAGGGTAATTCAAGGTAAAAATAACATTATAATAATATTAAATTACCATAACATGTGTTCTAATCCCATTGGTTGTTACATTTCAAACCATGGGAATCCCTGGGTCGATTTTGGGACCTCACGGAGCCACTTAAGAGTGATAATGACACTTTATATTAATTAATTTAAAGTAATGACAAAAATGACAAACATATATCTTTTAGTAAAGCAATTTTTACATGGGGTTATATAAGTTATATATTTGACTATAAATATTAATTTTAAAGATAAAAGTATTTCCTACATCATGGTATTTTGTTTTATAATTTTTATACATCAAATAAATAAAATTATATATGACACAATAATAATGCAGTGTTTAACTCGTTAATGAATGATTTAAATAAATAAGATAATAAAGATTAAAACAATATCCAAAACCTATCCAATTCTTATTGGATGAATTTATTTCTAATAAGAGTCATATTATCTTATAATTTAATGATTTTGTACCTTTAGAAACCGAAATTCACTATATAATAAAATAATATTTTTCAGACTTTCCTAAAGAGCCCCTCCTCCCCCTTATAAAGAGCCTTCCCATATAACCCATTAATCACACCTATCATGCACCTTGTCTCGTCCAACCTCTACCAAAATAATCTCTCAAGATCCCCCTCTTCCACCTTGAAGCCTTACCTTAGGCATAAGGTACTTCAAGGAATCCTTTTGGTTCAAACCAAAGGGAGTTACCCAATTTAAAGGTAACATCTTCTCTTAAGTTCTTTTCTTTTATTTTACTTCTCCAACCCCCTAAACTCTTTTATTACTTTATTTTATAAAAAAACCAGTATCCTAAATATAATAGTTCTTTTATATGAAAAACATTCTAACTAAACCTACACACACCTCCGTCTAATGGGTAAAGAGCATATTGTTTCAGTGGACAGAAAACTACTACCTCACGAAACGATGATTGTTCAATCTTCTCCTACCACCTCTTATGGTGGCCATTAAGATGGAACGTTATTTACTAGTGATATATATTATATTTATATTGTCTCTATAATTCTGTAATTTTCATTTATATCATACCATTATGGTTTCCATAGTGGGTAAATATGATAATTGCATTTGAGGAAGTGTGGTTTACCGCCCCCTCAAAGTGATATGACTCGTTCATGCCATACGTGGAATGTATAAAGGGTGGAGTTAATTAAATTAAATAACATAGATATTATAATGTAATTATAATATACCTATATATTATTAAGTTTTCATTCCTTTAAATATAAAAGCGAAATAAAAGTTGTGTTCATGCGTACGTACGGTTTACCGTCTCCATGAATGGTACGTTTCATTTCTTTATTTAAAATGATATGGAATATTATAAATACATATACACTAGATATATGTGATATATATGATATCTAAATTATTAATATCATTCTGGAGATAATTTAATTTTTACCACATGGAAAATTTGTAATTATAAAATGTTCATTTTTTTAACTAAAGTTCCCAACATCGACAAAATGTCTAATATGAACTCAAAAAATTAACTAATTGTTAAAGCAAAGTAATAAGTGATATAAAAGGAATAAAAAATTGAAAAATGTAATTATGTAATTAGAAATTAGCTTAAATTTTTTATTCATGAATAACACAGAACATACAAGTCAATTCGGACACGAGGTAAGGGGTTTCTTATCTCACTTTTAATTTCATGAGATTTCCATTGTTCACCACTTATTTATTGCATGTGGTGTATTGTGTACTGAAATTTGATATATGTTATCATGATTCTATTTATATTCATGGTATTATGTGATTCATTTGGGGGTTATAAACTTTTTCTCATAAGACTCGATTGATTAAAACGTGGTAAGGGGTTTTCATCCCACTTCTTATTCTCGTGAGATTCATCCAATATTTCCACTATTTACTTTTTTGTTGTGTATGTACTTCCCTGTGATTGTATTATTTTTCTAATATACTTTAATTTATGGGTATTAAAATCTTAATTTTATGATCCTTCTTTCATTTGGTGCATGTTTCGTAAGTTACAAAATTGGTAAGGGAATTTCAAATATCAATTTCTACTCATTGGGTTTTACACGAACTTTATTGATTATTTTACTCCAATATTATGTGTGAAAGCACTATTTATTTATTTATGTATTAATTTTCACTCCCCTTTGTGTGGATATAATTTTTATACACATAATCACTCCATTGATAAATTCTCAAGTCATTGATACGAAATTGATAAGGGTAATCTTAACTCAATTTCCATTCATTGAGTTAAACATCCAAGTCAATGGGTTTGTTTTTACAAGAATATGTGTGAATGTCCTATGATTTATTTACACTAAATATACAATAATATTGAGTTTATTTATATTTTTCACACATAATTATGTCATTTATTTATACTTAATCTAAGGATACGGTCTTTATAATAGATTTCATCTCAATTTATATTCCATTGAGACTTCTTTGTTGTTATGCGCCAATTCACTTTTTATGGTGTATATATTGTACTTTGACATAGTATATCATGAATTAATTTATTCTCATGATATTATAAATTATTTTTACATAAATTATTTGTATTCAAGCATCTTTCATTTGGTTAAGAACTCTAACTAAAATATCATTTTAAATGTTTTAAAGATTTATTCTTCTAAACCTTTCTCATTAATATCCATGTTTTAAAATGGTATTAAGGATTTATTTATATGGAAATGAATGTTTTAAAATTAAAATTAATTTTATAATATTCAAAGTGGTATGATACACCTTGATTAAAAAAACTATTTTTAACTGTTTCTCGATAAATAGTGATGCTTTTAAATGTTTTCAAGAAAAGGGGGATATTTCTCTCAAATAGTTTTACTGATTATTTTCATCTATTTCAATATCCTTCATTAGTATTTATTGAAGTTGATTTATTATAATACAATATTCCATATTGTATTGAATGAGTTATGTTTGACTTTGGATGTGCTATTTTTATACCATTCATGGTCTGTTGTTAAAATATTAACATTTCATATGATAGTTTTAATACAAATGTTTATGTTATGTTTCAACCTTTTCATATAAGGAATGAATTGGACTTAGTAACTGATGGGTGGATCCCACTATAGCTCCTTGATTCATCGGTAGATCTCATGGGACAAACTAGTATCTTGGAACAAGGCCTTGAAAAAATCTTATTTATAGTCTTAGCATGAGGCTTTGACTATGTGGTTATGATATCTGACATTATGTATTCAATCATTATGAAATTAGCTATTGATATTACATGTGATTATTCAACTTGTAGAATATCCATGTCAATAAGTAAATGGAATTATTTGACTTATATTTTCAACATTATTCTAAAGTTAATGTTTAAAAGGCTTTCTCTTTAGTCTTATACATTTCCATAAATGTTTATGCTTATTTATGAAAGTTTCCTCTATATTGTTATCCTTACTGACCATCTGAACTCACCCCTTTCTATGTTTTATTTTTTCCCAGGATGGTAAGAATTATATTATGATTGACCTGCAGGGATAGGCTAAGGGATATGAGTGTGTTTAAAGGGGGAAACAATGTTGTTGTTTTTCATTTCATAATGTTATGTAAAACTTATGTATGTATCTAGTACTTCCAAGTCTACTAAACTAATCGGTATTTCGAGACTTGATCTATTATGATCATGCCAATGTTATGTAACAATGCACCGAATCTGGGTAACTAGGTTTGGGGAATTATAGTTGGTATCAGAGAAAGTTTAGTAAAAACCTTGGAAGCTAGATTTAGAAAAAATATTATTATAAAACACTACCCTAAGATAGACTTTGGGGATTAGTATATAAGAACATCCATAAATTCTGGTATTGTAAATATTATGTGGGTTTCTAAGAAATACATCCTTGTCTGGATATGAGTAGGTAGAGGCGGATCTAGCACAGATGTACCTAGGAGTGAAAACTCTGACAAGGAGTTTTGGGGTTGACCCTGGGTATCCCGGTACATGACAACGGGATTTGCTACACTCTTGGTTACGACACTCCTGGGGGATATTCTTAGGATAATTCACATTTTATTTACAAACTAGTTTGAATTATTTTAATATAAGATGAGAATAAATAACCTTGGTTAATACTAAGGTGTTTTATAATGAAAATAAGGTGTCATGATATTCTATAAATGATTTTATGACTCACACTATGCTTTATTTTGTTAGTCAGTGGCTGGATTCCAAGGAAGTCGTAGTAACATTGAACATGATGTACAAGGTGGTAACAATGATGGAAATTAGTAACTAAATGGAATATTGATAGGCATAAAAGATATCATGTTCATGCCAAAGCAGGTTTCCAAAAATATGATCAACAATATATACATTAACCAACTCCCAAACTCAATAAAGTAGAGAAAGGCATAGAATGATAAGAGCTCCAGTAGTGGAAACCATGGAGAAAATAAATCTCAATTTCCATCATGCCAGAAATGTGGATGGAGACACCCCGAAAAGTGTGTCAATAGAACAAATAAATTCTTTATGTGTGGGAAAGAAGGACATAACGTGAATAATTACTGAGGAAAAATGAAGAGTACTATGGAAGAAAATAAAAATGATCCTATGAATCCAATTACAGTCATTTATCTTAATGTAAGGGACCTTGGCATTACCCGAGTCAATGCCCTATTCTATAGGATAACCTCTAGTTCAAGGAAGAACATATGTGGAAATAAATGGATGTAAAAATGTTTAAAGGTATTAATGATCTTTGTTTATGGGATTACATTGGAAGACTATTCTCTTGTATGTGTAACCATGGAGTTTGTTATGTGAAAATGCTATTTCAGGAAGAATTGTCTTTTCTTTTATGGATATATTTATAAAGAACCATTTGGGTTTATATGATCCTTGTATTTGAGGCAATTATAGGTTATTAATTCTTGGGATGAAAATACGAGGAATGAGATAACATTTGTGGTTAAATTATGTTGAGAAATTTATCTCATTTTGGTAATGTTATAATATATAGTTTTTGAAAAAGGACAACACATAGATCATGTGACAACCCATCACATCGAACAAAGCTGCGGGAATCGAACTGATAACCAAAGTGAGATTGAGATTTATTGCCTACCACTGGACTATGTGAAGTCCCTGTTTAGTGTAACTAATTATTTTTAGTTAAATGATTTTATTTATCAACAATAATTTTATTTGGGATATTATGTTTTATGAAATGGATATACTTAGTATAGGAAAATGATTTTTAATTAAGTTATAAATGTTATTTTGGAAGACGTACGCTCTATTGGGAACACTATATGCCTAAGGAAAATAGAATACTATGGAATTTCATTTGAGGAGTAATGGTGGATTTTTTTTATTTTTTAAGAATCTATATTTTTTATAGAGATTCAGGTTATCAATGGAAATGATTAACCTATCATAGAGAATATGTGATTTGGTTAATTAATCTTATGTATCAAACTTTAAGAGTAGTTGATGTTATTTAGAGATAAATTTTAAGATTTACTATGAAAGTATATATGATTAAATTATTCTGAGTTTTGGGTTTCAATCATAGTTTGGATTATAGATTTAAATGACAATTGTTTATTGAATGGTATTTATTGAACTTTGGGTATTGTTTGTGCAATTTTGGAAATTATGATTAGTATTTCTTTCTATAAAGGATTATCCATTTTCGCGATCATCTAATCTTGTAAAAACCATTTGGTTTTGGTTAATCTCTAAAGATAAGAGAAATATATAGTTTATCCATTGTGAATTATGTGATTCTCTAGAAGTCGATTCTAGCACTTCAGGTGTGACCAAGTCATCTAGAATACTCATCATTTGGAGAAAAGATGATTTAGTGGTAGAAATTTATTAAAGGATGAAACCCTACTTAAAAATTAAGTATATCTCTTTTTTTTCTAAGTCAATCTTGTAAATAAATTCCTCAACTTTATGAAATGGAACTTAAAACAAGAAATATTGCCTGTTTAATTTTTTTAACTGGTAAACTAATGATCATTTAACCCATCACATGTTTCTGGTTTTCTTGTTGTTAACTTTATCCTGATCATGTTTTATATCACTCTCCATCATAACTTGACACTTATTTTATCTTCAATATCCATGTTTTCTTATATATAATCCTAGTATGGGTTATCTCGACTGACCTTTGCACTTCAATTTCTTTATTTTAAAGTGATAGTTTTATTGGATCTTTTTACGATGTGGGACTTTCAAAGAAGTTCCCAAGCATAGTTTTAAAATTGTGAGGATGCAATTTCTAAAAGTGGTGAATAATTTAACACCCCAATATTCCACGGTACGCTTCTCTTTGAATAATACAATAGTGTGCGATGTATAAAACACCGAGTTCAAGTGCACCACTTCCTATCATAATAGCCATTTAGAAAGCAGTTATGAATAGTAATAACCACATTTTGAATTTTATATATATCCCATATAATTTTAATATTCATATTTTTAGTTTCTTATACATAATATAAGGACAAATTCATTTTTTCAGATAAAAGAAGTATTTTTCAAAAAATAAAGTTTTTCCACCTTTTAATGGAAAACCCTTTATAAATACAAAATTTGACACTTTTATATGTTTCATTTGACAAAATAAAATTCTTCTTTATAACTTTGACATAAAAATTTAATTTGGGTAAATTTTTGGTATTTTTCTGATAAAATTCCTTTTTTATGAATAGTGAAAAATATTGTATTTTAATTCAAAACTTCCTTTTAATATAAATTATTTATATGGCTAGATTATCTTTTTAATTTTTTTTAAAGTGTAATTATATTATATTTTTACAATTTAATCAAATTTTGTTCATTTTAAGTAATTTCACTTTGAAATTGGACATAAAAAAAGTGTCAATCTTTTGATAGTTATTATTTCTTAAAAAACACGTTTTTTGTTTTGAGAACGAGAATTAATTTTAAATAAATTGATGCAACTTATATGTTTTTAATTTGGTAAAATAGACATCATTTTTGAATTCGTAATATCAAATATTGGTTAGGTAGAATTTTTTGTATTTTTTTGAAAAACATAAATTTTTTATGAATAGTGAAAACACTAAGTAGTAGTTAAAAACTGACGTTTTCATTTAAATGAAATTTTACCACTTCTATGAATTTAATTTTGAGAATCCTACATACATGGTTTTTATTAGAAAGAAAAATGTGTTCCAATAAGATGAAAATAATTTTTGGTGAATAATGAATTTTGAATTTTATTTACCGCAGTTAAAGGTAAATAGGGTAATTCAAGGTAAAAATAATATTATTGTAATATTAAATTACTGTAACATGTGTCCTAATCCCATTGTTTGGTAAATTTATGACCATGGGCATCCCTGGGTCAATTTTGGGACCCCATGGAGCCACTTAAGAGTGATAATGACACATTATATTAATTAATTTAAAGTAATAACAAAAATGACATAAACATATATCTTTTAGTAAATCAATTCTTACAAGGGGTTGTATAAGCTATCTCTTCAACTATAAATATTAATTTCAATTATAAAAATATTTCCTACATCATGGTATTTTTTTATAATTTTTAGACATCAAATAAATAAAATAATATATGACCCAATAATGATGTAGTGTTTAACTCATTAATGAATGATTTAAATAAATAAGATAATAAAGATTAAAAAAATATCCAAAACCTATCCAATTCTTATTGGGTGATTTTATTTTGAAAAATATTCATCTTATATTCTAATTTAATAAGTTTGGGACCTTTATAAATAGAAAATCATTATATAATAAAAAAATATTTTCAAACATTCCTAAAGAGCCCCTCTTCCCCCTTATAAAAATACCTCGCCTCTAACTCATTACTCACACCTCTCAATCCCCTTGTCTTGTCCAAAATCTACCCAAATAATTTCTCAAGATCCCTATCTTCCACCTAGAAGCCTTACCTTAGGCATAAGGCACTTCAAAAAAATCTTGTTGGTTTAAACCAAAGGGAGTTAACTGATTTAAAGGTAACGTCTTCTCTTAAGTTCATTTATTTTATTTTAATTATATAACCCCATAAACTTTTCTATTCCTTTATTTTATAACAAAACCGGTATCATAAATATACTTGTTTTTTTATATTATTATTATTCCAATGACACTTACACACACCTTTTTCTAATGTGTAAACAACATACTATTTCTGTGGACGGCGAACTACTGCCTCACGAAACGATGATTGTTCAATCTTCTTCTACCACCTCTTATGGTGGACATTAAGATGGAACTATATTTACTTGTGATATATATTATATTTATATTGTCTATATACTTCTGTATTTTTTCATTTATATCATTCTTTTATGGTTTCCAAAATGGGTAAACACGATAATTTCATTTGAGTAAGTGCGGACTACCGCCCCCTCAAAGTGATATGAATCGTTCATATTGTACGTGAAACGTATAAAGTATGGATTTAGTTAAATTACATATCATATATTTTATAATGGAATTATAATATACCCATGTATTTTTATTTTTTCATTCCTTTAAATATAAAATAGAAATGAAAGTTCCGTTCATGCGTACGTACAGCTTACCATCTCTATGAACGATGAATTTAATTTATTAATTTAAAATGATATAGAATATTATAAATACATATAAACTGGGTATATATGATATATATGACATATAAATCATTAATATAATTATGTAGATAATTTAATTTTTACCACATGGACAATTTGTAATTATAACGAGCTCATTTTTTTGACTAAAGTTTCGAACATCACCAAAATGTCCGATATGAACTAAAACGATTAATTGTTATAGAAAGATAATAAGTGATATAAGAGGAATAATAAACTTGAAAATGTTCTTAAGTAAGGATAAATTATCATAAGTTTATTATTCAAGAATAGCATGGAACATACGAGTCAAGTCGGACACGAGGTAAGGGGTTTCTTATCTCACTTTAAATTTCATGAGATTTCCATAGTTCACAACTTATTTACTGAAGGTGGTGTATTCTGTACTAGAATTTTATATATATTATCATTATTCTATGTAAATTCATGTTATTATGTGATTAATTTGGTGATTATTAAATTTTGGTCATACGACTCGATTGATTACAACGTGGTAAGGGGTTTTCATCTCACCTCTTATTCCCGTGAAATTAATCCTATATTTCCATTATTTCTTTTTGTGTGGTGTATGTACTGCCCCATGATCAAACTATTTGTGTAATATACTTCTATTTATGGGTATTTACATCTTCATTTTATGATCCTTCTTTCATGGGGTGTATGTTTCGTAAGTTACCAAATTTTTAAGGGAATTTCAAATATCAATTTCTACACATTGGGTTTTACGTGAACTTCATTGATTATTTTACTCAAAGATTATGTGTAAAATCACTATTTATTTATTTATGTATTAATTTCTACTCCCTTTTGTGTGGATATAATTTTGATACACATAATCACTTCATTGATAAATTCTCAAGTCACTGATATGAAATTGATAAGGGTAATCTTAACTCAGTTTCCATTCTTTTAGTTAAACATCCATGTCATTGGGTTAGTTTTTACAAGAATATGTGTGAATGTCCTTTGATTGATTTAGACTTAATATCAAATCATATTTAGTGTATTTATATTTTTCACATGTAATTATGTCATTGATTGATCCTTAATCTAAGGTTACAGTCTTTATAAGGGATTTGATCTCGATTTACATTCCATAGGGACTTCTTTTTTGTTATGCACCAATTCACTTTTTATGGTGTATATACTATACTTTGACATAGTATATCATGAATTCCTATATTCTCATGATATTATAATGTTTTTTACCTCAACTGTTTGTATTCAAGCGTCTCTCATTTGGTTTGGAACTCTAACTTAAATATCATTTTAAATGAGTTAAAGATTTATTCTTTTAAACATTTCTCATTAATTTCCATGTTTTAAAAATGGTTTTAAGGATTTATTTATATGAACATGAATGTTTTAAAATTAAAATTCTTTTTAAATGTTGCAAAGTTTTATGGTACATTTTTATTAAAAAATCTATTATTAACAGCTTCTTGATAAATAGTGAGACTTTTAAATGTTTTCAAGAAAAGGGTGATATTTCTCTCAAATAGTTTTACAGATTATTTTCATCTATCTCAATATCATTCATTATTCTTGATTGAGGTTTATTAATTATAATAAAATCTTCCATATTTTATTTAATGAGTTATGTTTTACTGTAGATGTTCTATTTTTATACCATTCATGTTTTGTGGTTAAAATATTAACATTTTGTATGCTAGTTTTAATACAAATGTTTATGTTATGTTTCAACCATTTCATATGAGAAATTCATTGGACTAAGTAAGTGACAGGTGGAGCCTGCAATAGCTCCTTGATGCATCAGTAGGTCTTATGAGACAAACTGGTTTCTTGGCACAAGGCCTTGACCAAATCTTATTTGTAGTCTTAGCACGAGGCTATGACTATGTGGTTATGAGGTCTGGAATTATGCATTCCATCATTATGAAATTAGCTATAGATTTTACATGAGATTATTAGACTAGTATAATATCCATGTGAATAAGTAAATTGCAATATTTGACTTATATTTTCCATATTATGCATAATTTCAAGTTTAAAAGGATTGTGTTTTAGCCTTATACATTGCCTTAAATATTTATGCTTATTTATAAAAGTTTTCACTATATTGTTATCCTTAATGAGAATCTGAGCTCACCCCTTTCTATGTTTTATTTATTCCTAGTATGTGAATAAGTATATTATTATTGACTTGTAGGGAGAGGCTAAGGGATATGTGTGTGTTCAAAGGTATATCAATGTTGTTGTTTTTAGTTTCATAATGTAATGTAAAACTTATGTCTGTATCTTGTACTTATATGGATACTAAAATAATCATTTTTTTGATAATTAATCTATTGTGATCATTACAATGTTATGTAATAATGCACAAAATCTAGGTAACTAGGGCTAGGGTGTTACAAAAGGATGATAATTGATAGTTGGAGTGAGTTCCCTTCGATTTCAGGTTGTAAAGTAGTAGGATTTGTAGTGGAAATCATGGATCTGGAAACCTTGTGAGAAACTGGTCTTTTGGACTACACAATGTATATTCTAAAAAAACAATGTAGAACCCTAGTTATGGTGGTTAGGGTTTCAAGTAAAGATAAGGATCACACATCGTGTATGGATAATACATATAATGTGACCCAGTTCTAAAAGATCAGTATGTACTCTAAGAGTTCATGGGGATAGACATGACTAAGAACATGGGAATGACCAGGAGTCCATGGGCACATCCTGGTACTTGGACATGACCTTAGTACACATGCATGACCTCAGTACATAAGCACAAACAAAAGTACACGAGCATTACCAGATGTACAGGGGTATGGGTTTAGGTTCATGGGAAATGCATGGTCATAAAAGACATGTCTTATACCACCTATAAACTCTATATAGTTCCACATGGACATATAATTTTTGTGCAATCTAAGACATGACAAAGTGTTTGGGTGGGGGTACGTGCCCCATTACCCTAGTTACACATCATGTACCACCCCCCCCAACATAATCTTCTAAATTATTTATATCCTTCTTCAAAACTTTGATTTTTGGCTGATAGAATCTTATCCAGAGTATTTTTTTCATATAGAATGTGATGGTATCATTTTTAGTGTATTTTGTATATATAACATGAGGTGTTGTGAGAATGACACTTCTTCAGGAGATGCTTTACTAATAGCAGTGGTCAGTCACGAACATCAGAGATATTTCAAGGCCAAAACCCACTTTCACACCAGGGTATGGACCCTATGTACTCTATACTCTAGTTTTTTTTTCACCCCCATATTGCACTAGGGTGTGATTCCTTTATCTACTAAGTGGAATTCCCTTGTCGTACCAGGGAACATGTCCTCTATCTATCGATTGGACACCCCCCCTCCCCCATCACACTAGGGTGTGGATCCTTAATCTATTGAGTGGAACCCATCCCCCACCCCCCATCATCAGGGTGTGGATCCTCTATCTATTGAATGGACCCCCCCCCCCCATCACACTAGGATGTGGGTCCTCAATTGGATATTGTCCCCCCATCAACTGTACAGTGTAGTGGTGAGGTGTGGGTCCTCCATGTGGTTTCTTATACAAACATGTGAGATATGAGTAATCAAAGATGTACCTTTGGAGCTATAGTCAACCTCATTATCCTTAGATTGGTTATGGAGATGGAGACTCTTTTCTCTTTCATATGGGTTTTTTTATTAGAATATATATATATCAGGTTTTTTTCTCTCTTGTTATTTATTGAGCTGACTTCTATTTTATCTTTCAATTGCTACCTTTTCTATTTTCAGGGTGTCCTACTAGGTATTATATACTCACCATTTAATGAGATTTTTCAAAAAGTGTCATGTATTATATATATCATAAGAATATATTCAGTGACATTGGTGGAGCATTGTGATATTTGGGTACATTGTCCATGTTCAATGATAAAAATTGGAGATTAGGTGTTGATCCCTCTTTAGTTTTCCTTTTTCTAGTAGTTTTTAGGTTGAAACTTAATTTCTGGTTGGGCCTGTATTTTTTCCCTTTACGCATTTTCATTATACTATCATACTCTAATGTATTTTCTATATAGTATTGCATTCATGTTTATAATCAAGATGTTATAGTAATTTATTATTCATGTACACGCCTGCATGGAAATGGTTGTGTGCATGCATATAGGTACTTTTGGATATGGCCTTCAATTTAATTTTATGCCTTATTGGCACTAGGATCCATCCGTAACCTATTGGAGGTAGTCTTGGGGTTGTCACACCCAGATTTATATTGTCTAGAAAGTACCTAGTGGGTCAAGTGTCAATGTTAGTACATCATTGGGTAAGTGTAGATATAGAACCATGGTGATCATTGGTTGGGAACTTAGAGATATATTTTCTGAGTGTCTCGAGTGAATATTTCAGGCTAGAGAACCCAATGTTTGTGTATCTTCTGATATATCAATTCACCAGGATGCTAACTACATAATTTTCAGCTCAAAATATTGATACATCGATTATAGTGAACCATTGGTAGATGAATCATAAAGTATTGGGTAATTTTACTTTTCATCTTAAGTTGACTCTCCATATATATGCTCATATAACTATGGTACTTCTTGATAACTTTCAGGATACCTCCATGAAGAAAAACAACTTGGTTACTAATACAGGATTGTGATAATGATTAGTTGAGTGGGGAGGCCTCATTTTAGGTTCAATCATGTGAGGTGTTTCCTCCATGCGGGCAATGAGATGTTCCACTACCTATCAAGCATCAGATAATATCATAGTTCAAGATGATGATGTATGTAATCTTATCACACTACATGATTTATAGAATCAGTGAACATTTAGTTTTTGCAGTGAGCTAGATCCTTTAAATGTGGATGATTGGCTTGAGTCAGTGATATGGGTCTTTAGGCTGATTCAGACCCCAACCAATCAGATGGTTGCACTGTAAATTATTCTTTTCAAAGAAAAAAAGTGCACCGGTGGAGTCTGATAATGAATACCCATGATGAGATGATTCTCTCATAGTCATACTTCCAGAATTTTTTATGATGAGTATTACCATTTATGTTTTCACTATGTGTATATTAAATAGCTTCTTGATCTAAATCAAGGTGATATGATGGTTTTAGAGTTTAAATTCATAGTTTACATACCAAACATGTTACTCACTTGATAGGTTGTTAGATGGTTTCTTTTGGGAATGAATTTTTGAGAATGTTATATATAGATACATTTGTACTAGCTTGGTATCCTTTTAAATACCAAATTATTCTAGAGTACTAGAGTGGTATTTGGTTACGGAGAGTATTGTAGAAGATTCACACTAATCAGCTAGAGCTGGTGGTGGTCATCATGGTCCTGAGTCATCTATAGTAGGTAGCATACATTAGTCATCAGAGTCAAGTCATAGGGGACCATCCCATGGAAGGGATTAGGCATGTGGATCCATGGTGAAGGGTTCACATAGAGTATCTAGTAATCCATTATAGGGGTGGTGTTATGATTTTGTTATGTGAAGAAATATGGATCAGAATTTTCTGACTTGATGTGCCAAGGAGGGGAGGAAAAAAGTGGATAGACCACCATGGAATAGGCATCGTTGTGCTCATGGATCTCCCAGGTATATCCAGGGTGGCCCCAAGGGAGGCGGTGCTAATAGAGGAGCGAGTGGGGATCCGGAGGGAGTAGATTCTGGTGGATGGTGATGAAATGAGAATTTTTTCCCACCACCTCCTCATGGCCAAAATCAATCTCATAGAACTGGTGGTTGAGGCCACAGAAAGCTGCAAGCTATGGAGGGATATAAACATACTACACATGAGATGATATGAGGTACAATCTTTGTCTTTTATAATATTTCTCTATTACTTTTAGACACAAGTAAAATTCATTATTTTGTCTATTCATACATCATGTGAGAGCTATAGATCCTCATTGAGACCTTATCCTAGAAGATATTTATATAGGTTATGACTGGATGTTATTATTTTATATTTCATATCTTGTCGATAGTGAGAGATGGCAGTGGAGAGAGTTTCTTTTTGGACATCATGGTCTTCATGATGAAAACTTATAACATCCTCATGGGTATATACTAGTTTTCTATAGTTCTGGCCCAAATTTAATATCATCATAGGTGTGTTAGATTCCTTCAAACACATGGGGTGAGATTAACCTTTATTGGTGAAAGTGATATCATGGATGAGTGAGTGGGATTTTTAAGTAGGAAGATGCAACCCATTACCCATCAGTTGGAGATTTTAGTCCTTAGAAAAACGGTATCTTCGTGAATCTGTCAACATTTAGTATTAGAGGATTATTTTTACATCTTCCCCAAGGTTGTTTTGTGACTACCTCCATGGTGGGAGGTATAATTTTGTATTAAATTGCACCCTAAGACCACACTGATATCCTATGAAGCATATTGTATGTCCCTTACTGAGATCTAGGAGATAAAGGTGCATTTGGGAGAATATTTTTATCAAACCCATTATGTCCTCTAGGGTTGCCCCGTTTTTTATCTTTAAAAAAGGAATATGGGAGATTAAGGCTTTGAATTGATTATCATCACCTTAATCAGGTAATGATAAAGAATAAGCACGCATTTACAAGGATTGATGACCACTTAAAAATGTTCATAGGTGCGAATTGGTTCTCAAATATCGATCTCAGGTCCGGCCAACACCAGTTGGGTTTTCATGAGGTTAATATTTCAAATATGGTATTTCTATGTTGCTATGAACATTATGTGTTGCTGGTGATTCCTTTTGGTGTGAGTAATTCTCCCAAGGTGTTTATAGATCTTATGAATTAGATCTTCCAGACATACTTTTATTGATTTTTGGTTTCCTTTATTAAATAAATAATCATTTACTCTATGTTATTGGAAGAGCATGTAGAGAACTTGAGGATAGTCCTATACTTACTCTAGGATCACCATCTTTATGGAAATATCTTTATGTTCCTATTCTGGATCCATGAGGTTCACATCCAATGGAATGTTTTCTTCAATAATGGTTTATCTATATACCTGGTGAATATTTAGGTGGTTCTTTCTTGGGATCCACCAATGATTATGATGGAGATGAAAATTTTGCTAAGATTTATCGGGTTCTACAGGATGTTTTTTGAAGAATTTCCTAGGATTTCATCCCCATTGACCACCCTGACATGGAAAGAGGATCAATTTAATTAGACATATTAGTTCTAGGGATCCTTCGATTAGCTGAAGCTAAGGATGATCAGTGATCTTGTGTTGAGAGTACTGGAGATGGTTGTTGAGTAAATTGTGATTTTCACAGACTCTATAGATGGGATCAGTTGCATATTTATGAAGAGGCAGGAATTGATCACATATGGATTGAGGTATTTGTGACCCAAAAATCATAACTATGAGACTCGTGACATAGAGTATATAATGGTAGTCTTTTCTTTGAAGTTATACAGAAAATATCTTCTATGTGAGCATTTTTTTTAATCAGACGACTAGAGTCTCGAATACATCTTCACTTCAAGAGATCTAAACCTTATACTAAGGAACTAGCTATATTTACTTTATTTATATGACTATGAGATAGTTTATACTCCTAGTATGTAAAATGTGGTGGAAGATTCCCTTATCAATAAGTCTTATTCTCTCTTGGTGGAGGAGGTGCCTTAGCAGTTTGACTTGTTGCAGCTGACCCTAGTGGATATGTGGGGCCCCGTTTATATTCAGTCAATGGTGGTGGCCTCTTCTTCATCATGTGATAGAGTCTCAGTTGATAGAAATCAATTATGATGTTTTGTGTGACCATTTATTCTCAAAAGATGAATTAGATTGATTTTTGAAGGTGGGGTGAATGTCATCATTTTTTTTATGTATGATGTTTCCAGTCATGTTGTATGAGGATTTGATGATGGATTTTCACACCTTAACCTAGGATGTATATCCTAGAAAAGAAGTACAAGTAAATTTGGTGGCATTTTTGGTGGGATGGACTGAGGTGGTCCACCGCTAAGTTTGTCTATCAAGGTCTCATTTATGAGTAGGTAAAGGATGAGTACTATGTTTTGGTAGGTTTTACATAGCCTCTTGAGATCCCAGAGTAGAAATGGGATGGTATATCCATGGACAATGTGAATTGGATTCCATATATACCATGATTCTACAATCCTATATAGGTTATTGTTTACTAACTTTTCAAGTCGCCACACCTTCTTTCCATCTAATAGCATGATTTGGTTGAGAGTTAGGGGAATTTTTACATGTTTTATATCATCCTGATTTATGAGGTACCTTCAAATATTGTCATCGACTATGATGTTCAGTTCATATCATGGTTTGGAGGCCTTCAGGGCTTGGTTATGGATGAAAATGAAATTTAACCCTAGATAGATAGTTATATCAAGTGGATTATCTATTTGTTGAAGGATACACTGAGTTATTTCTGTTAGACATTAGTCAGATTTGGGAGGATCATTTTCTATTGGAATAGTTTTCTTATAATAATAGTTACCACCCTACTCTCAACATTTCACATTTGAAGGACCTATATGGGATATCATAAAGGTCACCCTTGTGATAGACTGATATTGGTGAGACATCTCTTGTTGGGACATAGATGGTGTAGGAAATGACAGAAAAGGTTTATGTGATCCAAATCCATATGAGGACATCCCAGAGTATAAAAAATATTATGCATATCAACATTGTATTCCTTCGTTGTTCGTGCTGGAAGACAATATTTTCTTTAGAGTCTCTGTATGATGAGTATTTTGGATATTTGGTTGGAGGAGAAAGTTATCCCTGAGGTTTTTCGAGGGATTTGAGATCCTACAAAGGGTTGGTGAGGTTATTTACCACTTAACCTTTCCCCTAGAGTTGGATCAAGTTCTTTACATCTTCTTTGTTTCATATCTAATGATATATGTGCATGAACCTATGAACGTAATAACTGGGTCAAGCTAGACATCAAGGATGGATTCACCTTCTTGGAGTACCTGGTGGTGATTGAGGATCGTAATGGGATGATCCTTCATAAATGGAACATCTCTTTGGTTCTCATTCTTTGTTATTGTGGAAGCATGCTGGATATATCCTGGGAGTGTGAGAGTCAAATGCGAATTCATTACCCCCACCATTTTTTGTAACTTTTTTCTTTTGGGGGTGAAAATACTTAAATGATGGGAGAATGTCATGACTCTAGTTTTCTGTATTACTCCTCTAAATATTTCTATGTATGTATCTTGATTTTTTTTTCTCAAAGTCAGCACGGTGTTTGGGTGTCTCAGGACCCCCAAATTAATATATTGAAAATATTCTTATATTTTAATTCATGTGAACACATCATTTCTATATGAAAGTTATTTTCTATATGTTAGGTTCAAAAGCGTCCTAAATACCCTAAGATGGGGTGAATCAGGGTATGGATATTCTTTTCAAAATTCTTCATCCCCCACCAAATCATGAACGCTTTATTATAAGGGTCACTTTGTTTTATTATTAGTGTCTATATTTCTATTTTCTTTTCTAATTTTATCTAATGATGATGTATATAAAGTAATGCAGAAAAGAAACCACAAGAACACATATATTTTTACTTGGATCACCCTCATTGGGCTATATCCAAGGAACATACAATGACAATGTGATAATGTAAAAATTTAATATGGATTTCTACTAAATAAATGTTTGGGATAAATAACTTCTATTTTCAGGCTCACTAACTTTACAAGTATAGGGTTAGCTCACTACATTCCCAAGGGTCACTCCCTAACTCTCTTTCTATGGCTCACTACCAGTGGAAAGGATAACCTATTTCCTCTTCCTTTTCAGGCTTCTATAGAAAGGATCTGCACACATTTTATATACGTGTTGGTACCTTGATTATAAATAATGAATGCACCCTCAACTGTGGATAGATGCTCTTTTGAAGTCATTTTTTCACCTAGTAAATGAAATCCACTTTTCTTCATAATTTTAGTTTGTATAAACTTATTTTGTGAATTTTTTTATTCCCTTCACGGAATTCCTTACTACCTCTACGAACTGTCTTGCATCCTCCGAGAACTACCTTGAATTACTCTTCAAAATGAGTAGACTACTTGTCTAAAACACTTTTAATCCTCTCTCCCATATTCATGGTATCATTAAAATTGTCAAATTATACCATTTTGTTAGAATAAAATAGATAATCATGAAATACATGAATTTTTATTCTTCCCTCCCCCCCACCCATTTGGACTTCTTAATGTTAGACACAATAAATGTTCATCATTTCTATACCATGGATATATTTTATCTGATTAGGAGATATAATTATACCCTTATGATGTGAAAGACATCCTATTATTAGGACCATTTTTTTAACCCAAAACCATTCTTCTTCTCCTCCATCATTTATTCACACGTGGCACTTTTCAATAAACTGTTAATAAAACTGCTAAGCCTAATGAGTCAGAACTCGATGTAGGAAAAAAGAGATAAAGTTAATAAGACCATCACTATATATTTTCCTCAATTAATTCCACACATCTCAAGTATCCATAAACCATTAACACCTTTCAATTAATTCTTCCAAATTTATTCTTCGTCTCTGGTAATTGATTTGAATCAGTTGACATTTTGGAGCACATCACATCACCACTTATCATCTTTTCATAAACCTTATCTTGGAATGTATCTCACCTAAATCATGAAAAAATTGAACATAAATTAATATAATTTACATAAATAGGAAGATGGGATCCTATGTAATCCTCAAGAAGATTATTTTGGTCGATCCCGATTGATCAACCCTTTGATACATTCTTCCGAAGAATTATACTGTTTTTCTACTTATTCCAACCACCCATCCAAGTTCAACTATTCTGGACATATGAATAAACATTATTTACCCACATATTGAGTATTATTCTAATATTTATGATCTATAGGCTTAGTCTTTTTCAAGATTTGGGGCTTATACCAATTAGTATAAATTTTATTATTTTATTCTCCACCAACATGACAACTTTCATGACTCTTTCTCTAAGAAGGAATCTTTACACTGGTTTCCTACTCTTGCTTATTCCTCCATTGGATGGATCTTTCTCTTTACATTACATCTTTCCATGTTTCATGACATGCTAATTTATAAAGGATTTTTTTATTCATTTTTCTTTTATCAATTATCCAAGTCATCGCACTGTTTCTTGCTGGTGGTGATTCCTTCACTGAACGTACATTCTTCTTACTCACAATTTTAATAGCTCCTCCATTTTTCTTCCAGGTGTATTCACATTCATTCCAAGAGATATTTTTTTAGTGTAATAGATGAGGTTCCTGATACACCTTTCATTGATCCCCTTCTGTTTCCTCCGATACTTTAAATCAATTTTTTGAATTATCATTTTTCTTCTATTATAGGCTTCCTTACCATACATCAATAGAGTTGGAGATATCCATTAAAAATCGTTTTCCTTAACTTATTTATTAAATCTACAATATTATTCTAGATTCCCATGATTAGAACATATAAAACATCTCCTATTAAAAACATACACCACGTCATCATTTCTCGGCTGATATGTGGATGCACCCATACTTATTATGACATTGATCCCTCGAGATTCTTGGCTAATACTCATTGTGTATACCTTTCATCCACATTAATATCATCTGATTGATACTTTCTTTTAAGAGCCATTCCTTTTAGAATTTTTAATAATATTATTTTTATTCTTAGATTTTGAAATATTTATGTCATCATAATATGATATATATTCAAAAGTATCAAAATAGAAACATTAAATATGACCATGCATCACACTGAAACTGCACATGTTTTCAACCATTTTTTATAGGTCCTTTTAGGTTGGTTTCCATCACCTAAAATATTTTTTCAATTTTTGAAACTGTTCGTGGGCTTTTTTCTCTCATTCCTGGGAGAGGGCTTCTCAAGTCCAATACTAGATTTTCTGAAACTGTATGACCTCCAGGATGAGATAATCCAATAATTTTTCTCCTCATTAATGGATTATTTTCTTTTCATTTCATTATTACATTCTGAAGGGTAGTCAAATGGTAAATGAAAAGAATAATTTAATTTTTTCTTTCCATTGGAATTTGATTTCCCCCATTCTTTCTTGACCGATTCTAGATCTTCTCCTAATTATTTAATATTCTTGTCCCCAGAATCAAGTTGATCATTATATTCTATCATGAGAGTCTTACTACTAGTTATATCATCTTTTAATTATCAGGATATCTTATCTATCATGGAATCTTGATCCTTTATTTTATAATTTTTCTAAGCAACAGAATCCTTACAACATTCATTATCCTACTATGTCATTTTTCTCTGAACTAGTTCAGATAGTTGTGTTATAAGATAATCATTTCTGGATTCTAGATTCTTAATTTATTTTGAGTTTATATTTATTCCCTTGTCATAAAATTTGAGTGTTTCAATCTTTGAATACATTTTTTAGTTCTTTTGTATTTGAATTAGTCTTCTTATTTAGAAATATGTCCACTTCTAGATGTATTTTATTTAAACCCTTTAACTTGTTGACTTCAATTTATTTCACTTGGATCTAGATATATTTAGATTTATTTTCTTTATCCAGTTTTTGGTCCAATGCCTTTTTTTCTTCAACTTTAACTTTTGGTCTTCATGAAATTTCATCATCATCATTAGTACCAACATAACTTGGAATATATAGTTATTCAATAATTCTTGAATCAACATTAAATGAATAAATATTTCCATTGTATGATTCATATAAAAAAATTCAATACACTATTTTTTCCTTCAACTAAATCACACACTTTCCATGGAAACTTACATAATGAGTAATATCACTATACTTCTGCTTCTTCTTTGTAGTAATCTCTTTTCCTTGTCACACTAATATAAGAGAAAACTAAAACTTCAATTCCAATAGTAGAATAAACCTTGTCAATGAAAACAAATAAACAAAAGTAAATTAGCTATGATACTAATTTTTCAGTCCAAAAGTGACCAAGATACCCTGAGAGGGGGGTGAATTAGGGTGTGGATATTATTTTAAAAATTACTCTTGCTCCACTGGATCTTGAAATATTTATTATAAGGTCCACTTTTTTTATATTTAGTTCTTATATTTCTCTTTTCCTTTCTAAATTTATCTAATGATGATACATATAAAGTAAATAAGAAGATAATCCACAAGCACACACATATTTTTACATGGTTCACCCTCACAAGGCTACATTCAAGAAGTATACAATGGAAATGTGTTGATGTATAGAATTTACTATAGCTCACTACTAGATCAATGTTCAAGAAAAATCACTTCTATTCCCAAGATCACTACCTTTACATTGTTTAGGGTCATATTAGTTCTCTCCCAAGGGCCACTCCCTAACTCTCTTTCTATGGCTCACATCCATTGGAAGAGATCACCCTTTTTATATTCATTTTCTCAATTATCTAGAAATGATCCAAACATAGTTTATTTACATGTGGGTCTCTTATTTTTCAATAATGAATTCATCCACAATTGTATGTATATGCTCTGTTGAAGTCATGTTTTCACCCTGTAGATAAAATCCTCTTTTTTGCATACTGTTAGTTTGTAGTAATTTCATTTGAAAAATATTTTAGTACCTTCACAAACTTCCTTGATCCCTCTGTAATCTATCATGATTCCTTAATGATCTCCCTTGTATACTCTATGAACCACATTTCACCATGTGGTGTGAGTGCATCTTGGTCACCTTTTCCTTCACGGATCATCCATACTTCACGGATTTCTAATGCCTCAAGGATCACCTCTATTATTTGGTACATTTTCATTAGTGACCTACCAAGACCCATAAACACCTTTCATGAACTGTTCCTATGAACTAACTCCTTCGCCGAATTGATCCCTTACAAACTACTTCTTCCTTCATGAAACACTGCTTCATGAACTTCCTAGAACATCCAAAAATTCTTCCAGCAATGATATTCTCTAAGAAACTTATCACTATATATAATTAAGTGATTAGGGTCCTTTATATAAGAAATAAATCCCTCAAAACCTGGTAATATAAAATACAAAAAACTCCGATTTTGGATATACTTCATCGTGAACTGTTATATAATCCGCATAGCACCTTAATCCTTTGTTGCAGCTGATTTCATCCACAAACAAAACCCCATTTTCATCCCATTAAATTTTCACCTCAATTCAGAAAATGATGAACCTCCCATGAAAGAAAATCCTCCCATTAACTGTGATCCTCCCATGAACTGATTTCACTACGTGCCTCGTATAGAATTCTTCATGGTTCACAAACCTCCTTGTGGTCAACAGTTGTGCTACAATGTAGTCTGTGAACTCCACTCTTCATGGTATGTGAACTATTCTACATGGTCTTTGCACTTCATTACACAAACTACTTTGTGGAAAACCTTCAATATCCATAAAACAAACTCTCAATTTTGAGGCCCAAAAATTTTGAAACTCTAGAAAACTATGAAAGCTTAAACATCTACTTTGGAAACACTAACTGTACAAAAACACAGTCATCTGGATTTTTGAGCAAACACAATCACCCTAAAAACACCGAGATGGAACATTGAGGGATTTTTTCACAAAACCATGTCTTGGTAACTTTTATATGTTATAAAATATCACAGTTGACTCTAGACTGTGTGGTTTAACTTAGGCATGACCTAATATTTGTCAGTATCATAAATTTAGTAAAAGGAAACTATTGTTAGTGAATTTAATAAAATAAATAATTTAATTATTTGTTTTATATTAAATGCAAAAACCTAAGCCTCCATAAATAAATTACCATTTATGGAACATTTCTAGGGTTTCCTAAATAACTTTGGGAGGATTGGATAGGAGGAGGAGTGTTCTTTATTGGAATATTGGGATCAAATAATAAAAATGATCATATCATGGTGAATTGAGAGGCGGGCAACAAACACAATAAGTCTTCTTCATTTCTATAGAATGTGTTACTCACCAAAAATAAATCCTTAATCGAGTTAGGGGTCATTATTTTTGGTTTCCTCCTATTTTATTTATGATAATTGACTTTTATGTATTCTTAATATTGATATATGATTACCTTCCCTTCAAATGATACTATTTAAGAAATTGAATCATAAAATAATTTTATTTTTTTAGTCCCTGATATTACCCTGGATAATGCACTTTAGGATCGTTTTCCAGGAGCACATTGTCCAATGACCCTCATCACCTTTTTTCATGTGCTTTTCCACTATTCTGCTTTTTGTTTTTCACCATTGTCCAATGGGGTTGCAGTTTGACTTTTCCAGAGAAGTTTTAAGTGTGATCAAACCAATGTATTTATGGTGTTTTCATGGAATATGGAATGATTTATGATTTGAGGATGAATCATGATGGTATCATGAGTTTTGGGTAATGGATATGGGTTTTGGGACCCCAAATGGTGGTGAACACATGATGGACTCCCACGTGGGGGATCATATTCCAATTTTCATCCACCAGAATCTAGGAATTTATAGCATGAGTGAGTTACCTTATATTTTGGGTGATCAAATGCTAAGACTTGTAGTGGTGAGTATGTATCAGAAAACCTGTTGAATAAAATGGCTTTCTGACTACATAGGGTGTAGTCTAACAACACATATCTTGTACTACCCCAGCTGTGGCAGCTAGGGTTTTAGGTTAAGACAAGGATCACACTTTTTGTATGGCCTATACATTTGATGTGACCCTCTGTTGGAGGATCGTCATTACCTCCATGAGTACCTGGGCATGGAAACTGAAAGGCACATGGGCATGTCTAGGAGTACATGAACTTCCCGATACTCATACATGACCTCATTACTTGGGAATGACCCGAAACACACAAGCATGGCTAGATGTATAAATACATGAGTTGTGGTGCATAGGTAGGACCTATGTGGCCATGAAATATTGTGTACCACCTGTACATGTCGTGTACTACCACATGTCTAGCCAAGCCATATTCATACTAGGACATAGATTGGATTCTAGGTGAGGGTACACACAGTGTGACCCTAGGTGCACATCATATACCTCCCTCGGATACCTTCTATATATCCTTTTACATAACTCAGGTTTTGGCCTAATAGAATCCTATCCTGAGTATGTTTCTATATAGTACATGACGGTGTCCTTCATAGTTTTGTGTAGATATAGGACATCTAGTGTTGCGAGTGTGATGCTTTTTCAAGTGATTCCTGACTGATAGCAGTGACTATATAGGATCATCATAAAGATGATGGGGTTAGAAACGCCCCTATCACACTAAGTAGTGATACCCCTATACTCCCTACCTAGGTTGATAAGAACCCCCCCCCCCCCCTCCCTATCGCACCAAGGCATGGGTCTTATATCTACTGAGTTACACCCACTATAGCACTAGGGAACAAGTCCTCTATCTACCGAGTGGGACCCCCTATTATAGTAGGATGTGGTTACTCTATCTACTGAGTGATACCCCTATATCGCACTAAGTCATGAGTCCTCTATTATATATTATGTCCCCTCAATTGTGCAACATAATCTCAAGGTGAGGGTCCCCCAAATGGTTCCTTATACACACCCATGAGATATTGGCCATCGGAGATAGACATTGGGATCTGTAGGTAGGTTCATCATCCTTTTCTAGGATATAGAGATAGATATCCCATTTCACTCTAATCTAGGTTTCTTTGTGACCATATATATATATATATATATATATCATGTTCCGGATCCCTCTTTTTATGGGTTGATCTAACTTTTTTGTATCATTCTATTCCCTCCTTTTTGGTTTTTTGGGTGTCCTTCTAGGTATGTATATACTCACCCCTATGTGGATTTTTTCACACGTGTCTTGTCATATGTAGATGAAAGGTAGATCAGTGGTGACATCAGTGGATAATAGTGATAATTTGGTGAATTAGCTATATTTGATGGTAATACTCTAAGATCATGTTCAAGGATATCTAAATTTTTACATTTTCTCATTTTTTCATCTTGGTACTTCATTTCTAGTTGGGCGTATATTTTTCCCCTTTATTCTTTTTCATTATATTTTCATACTATGATATATTCCCTAGCGGTTATGGAATGCATGGTTATGCTTTAGAAATTACAAAAAATAATTATTCATTTGGAATTCTTCATTTAAATGGTTTTTGTGAGTGTATATATGTATATTTTCCTAAGGCCTCCCATTTCATTTTATGCCTTATTAGAACTTGGAGCCATTCTCTAAACTATTGGTGGTGGGCTTGGGGTTTCCGCACCAAGATTTTCACTATCCAAGTGTGCCCTGGTGGTTCGAGTCATGAAAGAGTGGTATCAAAGGAGGTTCTTCCTTGGGTTGGTGTAGAGATAGAACCATGGTGAGGATTGGATTTTAACTTAGTGAAATTGTTTCGGAGTATCTCGAGTGCGTATTTCAAGCTAGGGAACCCAGTGTTGGTGTGGAAGCTAATATATCAATTCACTGGTACTCTGACTACCTGCTTTTAAACATGACATACCAAGGCATTGGTTTTTGGGTACCATTGGTAAATTCATAATATAGGATTGATTCATTTTATTATACTTCTTGAGTCATCTCCCTGTATAAACAATCATCTAACCATGGTATACCTTTATAACTTTTAGGATTCTTCTATGAAGTCAGAAAACCAGATTACTAATATAGGATCATGAAGTTGATCAGTTGAGTCATGAGGACTCATTTTAGGGGCCAACATTTAATATGTTTCCTCTGGGTGTGTAGGGAGTGGTTCTACCACCTATATAGCAGTAGATAGTTCCATAAATTTAGGATTATGTTGCATAGATTCTTAGTTCACTATGTTCGTTCTATCAATAGATACGGAAAAGGTTATATAGCATTCCAGATCCTCATGTTCTAGAGGATTGGATTAATTTGGTGGTATGAGTTTTTAGGCTCATTCAGACCTTAACTGATCAGATATTTTTTCTATAATCCAATATTTTCCATGGAATAGTATGGAACTAGTGTAATCTGATGATGTGGGTCCATAATGAGATTATTCTCTCATGAAAAAACATACAATAACTATTTCACAACGAGTATTACCCTTAACAATTATGATTCATATATATTAAAGAGATTCTTGAACTACATTTGGGTAGTGTGATGGTTTCTGAGTGCCCCATGAGGTTCATTAACATCACATGTTACACCCTTAATATGGTGGGAGATGGTTCCTTTCAAGAATAAAAGTTTTAGTAGGATCTATATAGAGAAATTCATTCCAGTGTAGTCTTCTTTTGTATACTAACTTATACTAGAGTTCTATGGTAGGCTCTAGTTGCAGAGATCTTCATAGAATAAGGACATCAAGCGGTTGGAGATGATGGTGGTCATCATGGTCTCGGTAGTGGAGAAAATCCCATGGTAGGGCTCAGGAATACAGATCAATGGAGAAAGGTTCTCATATAGGATTCATTCAAACAAGATAGGGGTGGTGATATGAATGTGATGGGAGAGGTTACATGGATTGTGATTTCCTAACCTGATGTACCAAGGAAGGTAAGAAGATGGTGAATGTACCACTACAGTAGAGGTAGCATTGTGATTAAGGTTCTCCTAGTTATGGCTATGGAGGCCCCCAGGGCGACAGTTCTGGTAGAGGAGTATGTGGATATCTGAATGAAGGAACTAATGGTGGATATAGATTCTCTATGCTACTTCAACCAACACCACTAGGAGGCCCACATCAGTCTAAACAATTAGGTAGCCTAGGTCACAGACAATTACAGGCTATAGAGGGATATAACAAGGATACACATGATATGATTTGAGGTATGATCTGTTCCTTTTTCACTCTAGATCTAGTACTTTTTTGATGCAGTTGTGAGTCATTATTTCATCCATGTATCACCTGTGTGATAAATAGATATCCCCTTTGAGACCTTATCCTAATATCTCTTTCTAGAGGTTCGAACTAAATTTATTATTGGATATCACATATTTGTCCATAGTGTGAGATAGAACTCTGTAGATAAAGTTTATCATGGGGCCACTTAGTCATAATGATGAAAATTTATGACTTAATCATGGGTAAGGACTACTTTTCCATGGTTTGGGCCCAAGTTTATAGTCATCGTAGGTGATTTAGATTCCTTCATATAGATAGGATGTGACTCTCATTTTTAGGCATAAGAGATTTTATGGCTAAGAGAGTGGGAATTGCAAGTAGGAAGCTAAAACCCATTACCCATCAACTGTTGAGTTTAGTTCTTTTCATAGGGGGGTATTCAAGAATCTGTCTTCTTTCAGTAGTAGATGATTATATGGATGTTGTAAAATCCAAAACCTAGAATCATCTAAACTGGTTCTCTGAGCCAGGTCACAACATGGCCTCAAGTAGGCCTCCCCATACACCAGAGGTTTCCAATTAGTGAGGGTCCATTGGGTCACATGGGGAGACTATACACTCTTTTACAGATTAATACATTGTAGAAAACCATTTAAATAGAGGTAAAATATCTAATAACCAATAAACATGCATACCCAAGAATCTCCCAAAACTAGGGACAAACCACAAACCAACAATAACCATGTCATTTCATGCTAATAGTTCCAAAGTGAATAAGACCAAAAAAAATCCACAAAATAGTCGTAATCCCAAGTTTAGAACCTCATCCTTGTACATCCCCAAACTCAAATCAACTCCCAAGGATGAAACCTTTTCTCGAATCCAGACCTACAATAATGAATTTTGCTCAAGTACCCAATGGTAGCCCGATCAGGGTGTGAGTATAACTTAGTAGGCCACCGCCAATGGTGTATACCAAATATCCAATCTAATAGATAGTATATACAACTAATAAAAAAAATATAAGTAAATAAAGAACAATTTTGGTTCCATTAGTTAACACTATTACTTTAACCTTTTATATCATTATTACCATATACATCAATTATTCCATCTTAATTACTTAATCAATTTTTATTGCATGTTCCATGGTTTAGAATTTTACATCATTCGCACAAGGGTCTAAGTCAGCAACTATCATGCATAAGGTTATGAGTAAAGTTCCTTATATCACTAGGGATAAACATTTCATAATAATACTCCACACTTACCTTGGAAGATCAGTCTAGCTAATCTCATTGAATGAAACCATTAGGGGAATAGATAATCAATCTAACTCCCTAACTCATGAATTCCTGGGTTGGGTTACATTATTAGTCCAACCTAACCTATCAGAGGTGCCTCGGTCCTTTATCCCACTACCAAGCCATGTGAACAAGATTATATCCATTTACACACACATTCCATATTACAACTGTACCCAAAACATTATACATAACAATCAAAATCCATAACAATAAAAATCCATAACAATCAACATGAGAAAATAATATTATGTCATAACCCATTAAAACAATTACCATTTACATTACATGTCCCATTTATCCCAATTCTCATTCTCATGCCCCATCCTATTAGGCATATTCAATAATTCAATTATTTTAACCCATTTAACCTATTCATAAATTCTATTAGGAAAACCCATTTATCATATTACTAAATTCATAATTCATTATCAATTTATCATATTCATCATTTTGTGTGCATTGACCCTCTTAGGCATCCCAACATGTTTCATAAGCCAAATGATATAATCTCAATTTTTCAATTAATCCCATTTTCATGCCATGCCCCAAAGAACCCCTTATCCCATTATCTACCCTAGGAACAAATATCAATATTCCATTTTCAACCCAACCAATCAAATTAACATGTTCATCATGGATTTACATTATCATATATCAATTCCACACTTAACCTTACCAATTTCTAGGTTTAGGAAAGTCAGTGTACCCCATGGGTGGCACTAAATTGGACTAATCATCCTCAATGAATCCCATGGGGATCATGAGGGGTTAAATTCATTATTTAGACACCAATTTTTTCAAATACCACTTACAAAACCAAAATCACAACAAAAGGGAAAAAAGAACACAATATCATATGCACAAATCCACTTAAAAATTATTGGATATAACTTGTAAAATACCTACTAAGAATCCAACATTTAACACACTCCTAAACATGGACTTAGATCCAAATTCAACCACCCCTTACAACCTCAACCTAGAATCCACTAGAAAATACGTTTTTAGAGATTTGGAATGTGATATATAAATCCATAAGCCCTATATTAGAAAAGTGATTCAATAAAAATATTAGACATACTTGGAGCTTTGATCCCCAACTGACGTCACTCCAAATGTCCTATATATGAGGGAGATTGATCCTTAGGATCTCTTAAGGATTTTGGGGTCTCACTAGTGCTTGAGTTAGGAGCAAGGGGAGAAAATTGGGTTGAAATTAAAAATAATGAGATGGAAACATTGTAATTTTTCCCAACTTTTAATGGGACACTTGTTTTATCCACATGGTTGGAAAAACCATGTGAAAACTATGTGCATGAAACTATCTAAGGTTGTTGAGGTCATGAAGTTACCTAGGGAGCTCTGCATGATTTGAAAAACTATGCACCAACCGTACGGAATTCCACTATTCAAGGTTTATTGATTTTTCTATGGAGGCCTCATGGTTTACTTAACCATGCGCCAATAGTGTTCCTTGCACAGTTTGGCTCAATTTTTCCCTCTTTCATGCCTCGAACCCCCATAACACCCCTGATATTCCTCATACAACAATTGAGAATTTAATTAATTGAAATTTTAAGATATTTAATCCAAAAATTGTACAAGTACCAACTCTATGGAGACCAGGATCTTACAACCTCCCCCCTTTATAATGGCTCATCCTTGAGTCACTCTTCTGAGCTTAACTAATATTCCAAGATAAAAAAGAACATGCCTATAATATTAAACATCTAACTCTCTCTCCAAGGTTTCTTCGAGAACATTGTCATGCTTCCATAGAACTCGAACCAAAGGAACAATCTTGCCTCGCAAGATTTTATCACTACCATCCACAATACAAACTAGATAATACTCAAATGACGCATCTTCCTCAACCTCTAAATCCTCAACATCAATCACATGGGATGATTTAGGTTGATACTTTTGGAGCTTCAACACATGAAAAACATTGTGTATACTACAATACTATTGTGTAAGATCCAATTAGTAATTCACTGGTCTGATCCACTACAAAATATCAAATGCCCGCACATACCTAGGTGCCAACATTCCCTACCTCTGAATCTGACGGTAACCCAAACCTAATGAAACCTGAAGGAACACACAATCACCCACCACAAACTCAAGAGGTGAAATATTTCTATCTTCTTGGGACTTCTTCCTACTCTAATCCATTTCCATGAACTTCTAAATTAACTAAACCTTTTATGGCATCTCCTACACAAGACCTGGTCTCAATAACTCAGATTCTCTAGATTCTAACCAACACAATGAATATTTACATGGTCTCCTATAAAGTTCCTCAAATGGTTACATTTTAATCATATCCTAGATACTATTATTGTATGAAAAATAAAAAATTTCTAGATTCCTTTCCCATGATCCCCCAAAATCCAAGACACAAGCTCTCAACATCTCCTCTAGAACCTGAATAGTACACTCAGATTTCCCATCCATCTATGGGTGGATGTCCATACTCAAAATCACCTGAGTACCAATTTTCTTATGAATTTTCTACCAGAAATGTGATGTGAAATGAAGATCACAATCCAACAATATAGTTCATGGTACCCCATGCAATAGTATGATTTTATGAACATATAACTCACACAAATGGTATGTTGTTAAGGTCTCTCCGATTAGAAATAAATAAACCACCATTTTCAATTGATCCACAACAACCCAAATTTCATAGTTCTTCTAATGTGTCCTTGGAATTCCCACCATGAAATCCATCACTGCATCATTCCACTTCCATTCTGAAATGGGAAACATCTATAAAAAACAATTTAGAATTAATGATCGACCTTCAAATACTTGAAGGTGAGGCATCACACCACAAACCTCGTAACCTCATTCTTCATTATTGTCCACCAATATAGCCAACTAATATCATGATACATCTTTGATAGACTAGGATGCACAACCTAAATTGATGCATGAGACTCACACATCAACTCTTTTTGCATACGTGATGGAACAAAAACATGACCATGAACAAAAACAATCCCATCATCTCCTACTACACAAATAGAAGGTGACTCCCCACATTTAATTCTCTCCCTCATAGACAAACACTTTTAATCCTCAATATGACTCTTCTTAACCTCGATAAAAAGTGTAAAATCAACTTCAATATATTTAAGGTTCATCTACATATACCCATCATATACCTTTAAATGCATCTCAGCAAACAACTCCATCATCTATCACTTGGATCTGGACTCTCGAACCGCCTGACCTGGAATTTTCTGACTCAGAGAATCTGCAATTTTATTTTGTTTTCCTAATGTATAAACCAATTCAAAACAAAAATAATTTCATGTAATCAACCCATATTTACTGCTAAAGATTAAACTCACACTGAGGGAAAATGTAATTAAGAATTTTATGGTCAGTATACACTATAAACTATTCTCCCACCAAGTAATTTCATCAACATTTTAAGGCGTGAACCACTACATCCATTTTAAGATCATTTATAGGATAATTTCTTTTACGATTCCTCAACTTTAATGAACCATATGCAATAACACAATCATTATGAATCAACACCTACCTAATACTAGCACTAGATACATTAAAAAACTATTTATACCCATTACTTGGATTAGGTAAAATCATAATTGACGCAGTTTTCATCTGGTTCATCAACTCTTGAAAATCATTCTCATATACTATAGACCACTAAAAATCGATACCCATCTTGGTTAAACCCAAAAATGGTGCTACAAAATGGTTGAAATTCTAGATTAATTTTTACTAATAACTGGACAGTCCCAGAAAACCTCAGACATTAGAAACATTCTAGGGCTATTCCAAGACACCACAGTCTATACTTTCTCCAGTTCCACTTATACCCTTCCTCGGAGATAATGTGACCTAGGAAATGCACCTTATCAATCTAGAATTTATATTTTGATATCTTGGAATAGAGCTTATGCTCTATTAGTATGCTCAGTATTATTTCAAGATGTTTGGAATGATCTTCATGAGTCATTGAGTATGCCAATATGTCAAAAAAATGACGACAAACTGATCTAGGTATGGATGAAATATTCTGTTAATTAATTACATAAACACTAACAGTGTATTGGTCAGCCCAAATGGAATAACGAAAAACTCGTACAACCCATACCTTCTCTTGAAGTCCATTCACGGTACGTCAGAAGGCCTCACCATCATCTCGTGATACCCTGATCTCAAATAAATTTTAGAAAACATAGAATCACCTCTCAACTGGTCAAGGAGATCATCAATTCTAATAAGTGGGCATCGATTCTAGACCATCATTTGATTCAACTTCCTATAATCGACACATAACTACAACAACCCATCGGACATTTTGAAAAATAACATTGGGGATCTCCAAGGTGATGTAGTAGGATGAATAAACCATTTCTTATCCAACACCTCCAGCCAATCCTTAAGTTCTTTGTGTTCTTATGGTGCCCTCAGATACGGTCGAATGAAAACTAGTTCCACTCCAATAAATGCCTCGATTTTGAACTCAAAATCTCTCTAGAGTGGCATCCCTGAGAAGTATTTAGGAAATACATCCTAGGACCGATCCACCATAGGAGAAAATACATGTTACTCTACTCTTCCATAGTCAAGAAAAATACAATCTATTTTGGTTGTGAGACCACCCAACTCCTAAAAAAATGGCCCTGCACATCCCGCTCGAATATCCCACTCACCATGATGAACATAAGTGTCTCCATCAAGAGACGTGAATGTTATTCAATGATGGTAATAGTCAATATGGTCCTGGTAAATCACTATCCAATCGATACCCAAAAATAGGACCAAGCCTGACATCTTAAGGGCAACCAAGTCCCATAGAAAATGTTACTAACCAACCTCCAGAGCACATCCTTCAAATTTTTTGATATCCTCAGCTCTCACCCTCTATAGAGTATCAATCAACCTCCCCACACACCCATTAAACTAATAGGACCAACACAAATACAAAATTTGTAGAGATAAAAGAATGTGTGGCACCTATGTCAAATAAAGCACTAGAAATCATGGAAACTACAATGATCATACCTCAAATAGTCAAAAATACAACATCAACTACTCTAGGTGTAGTCTGAACTACCTGCATCTGGCTTACCCCTCTACCCTGGGCTTTATCTAGAGTCCCTGGTGCTGAACTTCCCTACTGGAAAAGATTTTCTCACCCTGGTGTACCACATCCACCACCTCTACCAGGGGGACCATTCAAAATCCAACTACCGTCCTTTTATGGGGTAACTGATCCCTTGCTATACTCTATACTATCCTTGGAACTCCATCATTTCTCAATTGTTGTGGGTTCCTACATAACCTCTAAACATGACCCAATCTTCCACACTCTTGGCACTCAACCAGTTGTCGGGTACATTGACTACACACATGTCATGTTCGGCCACACTGATAGTAGCAGACTTGGTCACTAAACTAAGATATTTTTTCCTTTTTCTAGCTTCCCTGTCAACCACCACACTTGTGAAAACTCTTGAAGTTTTGATTTCTGCTATCAGATGCCACACCACTGGTCTATGCAATGGGAACTACATGTCTGGTAATAGAAGCTTCCTAGATATTTTTTTGTGATATAAAGGTTTGATCTACTAGTTTAATAAACCTATTAATGAAAAAAATATTTATCTGTGACTTAATCTCATTCCTGATTCCATCTTGGAATCTTCTTGTCATAGCTACCTCATCTCCCACCAAGTTCAGAACAAAACATTTAAAATCAGTGAATGGGTGAGCATATTTCATTACCATTATTTCCCCCTGGGTCAACCCATAAACTCTACATCCTTTTCCAACCTCATGTTTTTAATATAGAAATGTTTTGAAAACTTATCCTGAAAATCCTTCCATACCATACCACCATCTTACTATGTCTAAACCAGAATGTCCCACCAACATTTTGTCTGACCTTGCAACATGTAAGTTTCCAACTTGACTCTCCTCTCTAAAGGAGTCCCCAAGTGATCAATAATTGTATGAATAGACCCTATCTAGAATTCCCCATCCTTGGGTCCACCTTCTCCAGCAAACATTGGAGGGTGTTATAGCTGAAACTCCCTGGTCAGCTCAAGCATACTCGACGTCACCCACCCCGGTTCCCTTTGCACCATATTCATAAAATGAGCAAAGTTATTAAGGAAATATTTTTATCCCTTATTACCCTAATTCACCATGTTTTCATTCTCCAATTCTGAAGGAGCATTCCCAAAGACATCCTATTACCACTCAATTGGAACACGTCATTATAGTGTCATTTTTCCTACAATTCCAAGCACACATCTCAGAACACATAACACAAGGCTTCCACATTTTCTACAAAATAAGGATTTCTACTAGCCATAAACAACCCATATTTCATATGCTTTCCCAACAGATACAATCAGACATGGAACACTACTCGTAGAAATCCCAATTATGGGTCATGGTCAACTTAGGTATACCATATTACTTATTCACAAGACATTCATTAGACACCTCTTTAAACGATTTCCTCTTAGGGACATTCCATTTCACCACTTATTACAACCACCCTTTTAACACATTTAGACCTTTCATTTTAAAAAAATTATTTAACTTCCTTTTTATTTAAACATTTTCATCCGTATTTATTAGACACGATTTTCTTGAAATTTCCAAGAAAATGAAATACATCCTATTCTTTATTCCCCACACACCCATCTCATGCATTCTTATCATGATTCATTCCACCTATACCCCTAGGTGCCTAAAATGATGCCTAAATGAACATCAAATTCCATTATGGACATGAGAAAAATATCATAAAACAATCACATCACATAACAAGTGCACCACCAAGTGGTGAAATATCATCCAACAGTAACAACACATAATAAGAACAAAAATTCCCCCCAGGGGTACTTGGGTTTCCCCACATACATGGGTTAGATAATCCCAAGCACGAGATAATTTTTAAGCCCTAACACAATCTTATCTCCTGTTTACCATGAAAAATAGTGATTTTGTAGAAAATACCTCCTCTGATATCAATTTGAAACATCCCTGACCTAGAATCCACTAAATAGGTTCTCTGAGTTGGGTCACCATATGGCCTCAAGTGTGCCTCCCCTTACACCATAGGTTTTGGATTAGCAGAAAGGTTCCATTGGGTTACATGGGGACAATATACCCTCTTTACCAGGGTAATTCACATTAGAAAACAATTTAAATAGTGTAATAATATGTAATAACCAATAAACATGCATTACCAAGAATCTCCCAAAACTGGGTACAACCCACAAACCAACAATTACCATATCATGTCATGCTAATAGTTTCAAAGTGAATAATCCCAAAATAAAGACAAACACCTAAATCCTCAAAATGGAACTAACCCCAAGTATGGAACCACATCCTTGTACATCCCCAAGCTCGAATCAAATCCCAAACATGGGGCCTCTTCCCTTATCATGACCTGCAATAATGAAGTCTTCTCAGGTACCCAACGACGGCCCGATAAGGGTGTGAGTACAACTTAGTAGGCCACCACCAACAGTGTCTACAAAATATATAGTCTAATAGATAGTTCATGAAACTAATAAATAAAATTAAACTGAATAAAGAACAATTTTGATATCATTAGTTAACACTCTCAGTTTTAACCTTTTATATCATTATTACCATATCCATCAATTATTCCATCTTCATTACTTAATCAATTTCCATTTCATGTTCCATGGGTTAGTATTTTACATCATTCACACAAGGGTCTAAGATATTATCTATCATTCATATGGGTATGAGTAAAGCTCCCAATCCAATTAGTGATAAATATTTAATAACAATAAACCACACTTACCTTGGAGCCTCAGTCTAGGAAATCTAATCAGATGCAACCATAAGGGGAATAGAGCCTCAGTTCAACATCCTAACCCATGCATTCTTGGGTGGGGTTAGAGCATCATTCCGACCTGAATTGTGGGAGGATAATATGTCCTTTATCCCATCACCAAGCCATGTGAACATGCTTATATCCATTTACACACACATACCATGTTACAATCATACCCAAAACAATATACAAAACAATCACAATCCATAAAAATCAACATGGAAAAATAATATTATTCCACAACCCATTAACACATTATCATTTACATTACAATGTCCATTTATCCCAATTCTCATTCTCATTCCCCATCACATTAGGAATATTTAATAATTCATATATTTTAACCCATTTAACATATTCATCAATTCCCTTAAGAAAACCAATTTATCATATTCGTCAATTTAAAAGTCATTACCAATTTATTATATTCATCATTTCATGTGCACTAAACCTATTAGGAATCATAACATATTTCATAAGATAAATGATAGAATATCAATTGCGCAATTAATACCATTTTCATGTCATTATATAAACAACAACTTATGACATTATCAACCCTAGGAACAACTATCATTATTACATTTTCAGCACAACCAACCACAATTACATGTTAATCAAAACTTTACATTATCATGCATCAATTATACACTTAACCTTACCAATTTATTTTTTTAGGAAAGTCGTTGCACCCATGGGTGGCTCTAAATTGTTCTAATCATCCTTAATGCATCCCATGGGGATCATGAGGTGATAAATTCTCCATTTAGACACCCATTTTTCCAAATCTCACTAACAGAACTAGAATCACAACAACATGGAAATAAGAAAATAGTCTCATATGCACAAATCTATATAAAAACTATGGGATATAACTTGTAGACCACCTACCTCGTATCAAATAGTTAATGCACTCTTAAATGTGTCCTTAGAACCAAATTCAACCACCCCTTGAAACCTCAACATAGAATCCATCGTAAAAAGAGGTTTTTCGATATTCGAAGGATATATCCACATACACAAGCACTAATCCTGAAAAGTGATGCAAGAGGAAGATTAGACTTACCTAAAGCTTCAATCCCCAATTGACGATGCTCCAAATGTCCTAGAGATGAGGGAGATTGATCATTGGGATCTCTTGAGGTTGTTAGAGTGTCACTAGAGTCTAAGGTAGAAGAATGGGGAGAAATATTGTGTGGAACTTATAAATACTAAGATGTAAAGGCTGTAATTTTTTCAAATGTTTGATAGATCGCATGGTTTATTTGCATAGTTTCAAAACTATGCACAAACTATGCACAAGACACTGTCTAATGGAGGTGTGGTCTCACAGTTATCAGGGGAGCTCCAAATGGTTTGAAAAATCATGCACTATCTATGTGATATTCCAATCTCCATGATTACATGGTTTTCCTGAGGAGGCCATATAGTTTACTTAATAGTGCGCCAACTGTGCACCTTACACAGTTTGGCCTTGTTTTCCCCCTTTCATGCCATGAACCACTGGAACACCCTTGAGATTCCTTATACACCTAGTGAAAATTTAATTAATAAAAAATTTAGGATATTAAATCCAAAAAATTTACAAGTACATACCTCTATAAAGACCATGTTCTTAAAAATGTCTCCCCTGAGGAAATTTTTAGACTGCCACAACTGAGGTAGATAGACCTATGAATTGACTTTCACTCCGGGAATGAACCGATGTTTTCTATGGAATATTTTATTTCCCCTATTGAGCTCTAAGATCTAATGTTCTAGTTATAAGACCATTAATAATAAGTTTATATCAAACCTAGTGTTTCCCCCAGGGCAGATCTCATTTTTTATTGAAAAGTTAGACAAGATTTTGAGGATTTGTGTTGATTAACATCTCCTGAATTATGAATAAATAAAGAAAAGGTACCCCTTTATGAGGATTTATGACCTATTTAACTAGTTGATAGGTGTGAGTTGGTTCTCCAAGATCAATCTTAGGTCTATTTATCACTAGTTTAGTTTTTTTAAGGACAATATTTCGAAGATATAATTCTGATATCGCTAAAGAAACTATGATTTTTAGGTGATGCCTTTTAGTGTAATGAATGAACCTATGGTGTTTATAGATCTTATGAATTATATATTCCATCAATTCTTGGGCTTATTTTTGGTTTTTTTCATTGATTAAATACTCATTTACTCTACAACAGATAAGGATAAATAAAAATGCTTGGGGATGATCCTATACTTACTCTAGGTGCACCATATTTATAAAAATATCTCAAGGTTATATTTTTGTATATGTGATGCTCACTTACTAGGGAATTTCATATCTAATAATTCTTTAGTGATTGACCTGGTGAATATGAATTTAGTTCTTTCTTGGGATCAACCCAAGTGTGAGGTTGAGGTGTAGAGTTTTCTTGGATTTTTTTGATATTAAAGGAGTTCGGTAGAATGTTTATATAGGATTTCATCCACTTTGACCACTTTAATTTTTAAAGGGATTATTTTACCTAGATAGATCAGTTTCAGGGGTCCTTTGAGTAGTTGAGGCTATGTTTGGCTAGTGATCATGTGTTGAGACTACCAAAGGAGGGTATTGAGTGCATAGTGTTTTGAGATTCTTCTAGAGCTAAGCTCAGTTGTGTGTTGATTTAGAGGCAAGAAGGGATCACATATGGGTCAGGTAAGTTGATAACATTAATTAGAACTACAAAAATAATGACTTATACTTGGAAATGTAAGTATTTGATCTAAATATGTGGAGGCATTATCTTCTTAGTGAATGGTTTTTCCCCTCAGACCACCATAGTTTCTGGCACATCTTAACTCAGAGGGATATGAATCTAAGACTGAGGTATTCGTCTAATTTATTTTAGGACTATTACTTTGAGATAGTATATACTCATAGGAAGGGAAACATGGTGGCATATTCCCTTAGCTTTAAGTCTCTTTGTCTCTTGGTGGAGGAGGTTCTTGAGTAGTTGACTTCATTACAGTTGAAACATATGGAGGAGAGGGGTGTAGTTTATCTTTAGTCAATGGTGGTTGCTCCTATGATTCTTTATTTAGAGAGAGAGGATCAGTTAGGAGACATCAACTTGGAGGTTTTGTGTGACCAGTTATTCTTAGGTGATAAACCAGCTTGATTTTTTAAGGAGGGTAGAGTGTCATCCTTTTCAAGGGATATATGGTGTTTCTAGTCGTGTTGTGTGAGGAGGTAATAAGGGAGTTTCATAATCCCCCATTTTATGTACATACTAGTGTGGAAATAATTTACAAGGATGTTTAGCAGTATTTTTGGTGGGATTTCATGAGGTGTAGAATCATCGAGTCTATATCTTGGTGTCTCATGTGGAATAATTTTAAGGATGGGAACCAAGTTCTATTGGGTTTGATACATTCTCTAGTGATCTCAAAGTTGAAATGGAATAGAATATCTATGAAATTTGTGATAGGGATTCCATATACAGTTATATTATATGATTTTATCTAGGTTATTGAGGAACAAATTTCAAGGTCATAACAAATTCATTTCCATTCAAGAGTAGGGTTTGGTTGAGAGTTTTGGGGACTTTTTCATGCATGATAATGTTCTAATTTATGGGGTACCCTTGAAAATTCTCTCAAACGTTTATTCTAGATTTACATCATGGTTTTGGAGAGGCTTGAAATAGGCCTTTGGGACCTAGTTACATATAATAATGACATTTCTTCCCCACATAGATGTGCATACTAAGCAGACTATCCATGTGTTGGAAGATATGTTATGTGCTTGTGTGTTTGACTTCAGTCAGAGCTTGGAGGATCACCTTCCATTAGTAGAATTTTATTATAATAATTGTTATCACTCCAATAATTACATTTAACCTTTTGAGGCTCATTATGGCCTACATAATTGGTATACCTTTCTATAGACTAATATTTGAGTGACATCTCTTATAGGTCCAAATATAGTCCAGACAATGATATAAAAGGTTCAAGGGGCCCGTGAGTGTATGATGACATCCTAGAGTAGTCAAACATATTTTATAGATCGATGTCATAGGCCTTTAGAGTTTGAGAAAGGAGACCTTTTTTTTCTGATAGTATCACCACAATGAGGATTATAGTTATTTTTCTAGGGAATCATGTTTTCCCTAAAGGTCATCAGGCTATTCGAGATCATATAGAGAGTTGGAATTTTTTTTACTAATTTTCCTTCCCCTCAGAGTTTCATCGAGTTCATGTTGTCTTTAATGTGTCATAGATGAAGAGATACATGCATGACACTATAAAAATTATTGAATAGGGAGATATAGACATCGATGATAGATCTACCTTCATAGAGTACCCAATAGTGATCGAGGATTGACAAGAGTGGATCTTGTGTAGATGGACCATCCCTTTAGTTCATTTTCTTTAGCAGTATGGGATCCTATGAGAGATCTCTCAGGAGGCTGATAGATAGATGAAAACTTAGTATCCCCACTTTTTTGTATATATTTTTATTTTGGGGTAAAAATTATTGAATTATGGGAGAATGTAATGACTCTGGTTTGTCTAGATTACTCCTTTAGATATTCCTATGTATATATCTGAATTTTTTTCCCAAGAGTCAGCATAGTGTTTGGGTGTCTTAGGAACCTGTAATTAATATATTAAAAATATTAAGATATTTTAATTCAAATGCATGTATTATTTTGGTATATTTTTTTCTAGTTTCTTGGGACATTGTATTGGAAATATGATACCATTATTGATTATATAACATGATGTTTACCATAGGCACGTCCTAAAGTTCTTCAACATCATAGGTTTCATGAAATCCATCCATTTCAAGTGAATATAATAAAATAAATAATTTGTTTTTTATTTTATATTAAATAAAAAAACTAACCATCCCTCTATAAATATCCAATTATACAAAATTATTAGAGTTATCCTCATAACACATAGAGGATTTGAGAGGAGGAGAATTCTTCATTGGAAGATCAGGATTAACGAATGACAATGATCAGATCAAGGTGAACTGATAGGAAATAAGGGAACATAGAAGATATTTTTCATCATTGGAGAATGTTTTCTTCACCAATGAATGATCGTTAATCAAGTTAGGCCTTGTTACTTTTGTTTTAAACCCTTTTGATTTATGAGAATATATTTTTATATCTTCATAATATTGATTTGTGATTACCTTCCATTCACATGATCTTGTTTAATAAATTTAATTTCTTAAATAATTTTATTTTTTTAATCCCTGAGATCACCCTGGATCCCATAATTTAGGATCCTTGGTCAAGATCATATTGGTCAAAAAATCTCATAATCTTTTCTTTAATTCTTTCAGCCCATTCTTCTTCACGTTCTTCACCATTGACACATAGGGTTATAGTTAAACTTTGTTGAGGTGGTTTCAAGCATGATCATACCCTATTATTCATATTTTTTCATAAATGATGGAAGAATTTACTATTTAGGGATGGATCATGATGGGATAATTGGTTTTGGGTGATGGAAAAAAGATTTCAGGACCCCAAATGGTAGGAGATGTATGATGAGCTTCTTCCCAGGTGATTAGATTCTGATTTCCGGCCCCCAGTGGCTTGAAATCGATGGAATTAGTGAGTTATCTTTGATTTTAGGTGGTCGGATGACAATATTTTTGGCATAAAGTGCATATATTGAAACCATGTTAAGAAACTATGTTTCTATGGAAAACTTGGCTACACGTCATGTAGTCCAAGAACACATGACATGTAGTAGCTTGGTTGTAGTGGCTAGGGTTTCGAGTGAAGATAAGAATCACAAGTCATTTATAGACCATACATGTTATGTGACTCTATCCTAGGAGCCTAGCATGTAATATGGGAGTACATGGGCATCGGAATGACCAGCTATATGGGAAAATCCAGGAGTATATGGGGATGAACTGGTACTCGAACATGACCTTAGTATATGGTCATAGCTTTAGTACACGGGCATGGACCAAAGTACATGGGCATATCCTGATATACACAGACATGGTTTGAGGTGCATGGGAAGGCCTTAGGGTGGCCAAGGTAGTTCATGTATTTCCACATGGCTAGCCAAACGATGTGTAAGCTTGGACACGACCATGTGTCCTGATGAGGGTACACGTCATGTGACCCTAGGTACACGTGGTGTACCTCCCTCTAACTCTTATACCTTTCATATTTCCTTTATTATAACATGTTTTTTGGACTATGAGTTTCCTATAATGAGTATTTTACTATGTAGAATGTGATTGTATCCTTCATATTGGATTTTCGAGATAGGGAGTGAGGTGTTATGAGTATGGTACTACTTCAGGCAATGATTGACCAATAATAATGATCAGGTAGGATCATCAGAGAGATGTCGGTATTAGAAACCCCCTATCCCACTAAGGTTTAGGTTCACCATATTCTCTTCCCAAATTTATTTTCACCCCCTTATCACAATAGGGTGAAGGTCCTCTATCTACCATGTGGCACCCCCCTATCGCATCAGGACACATGTCCTCTATCTACAAGTGTAACCCCTATCTTTCCAGGGTGTAGGTCCTCTATACAATGATTGGACCCCCCCCCCCTACACTAGGTTGGGGGTGTTTTATCTACTGAGTGTAACCCCATATCACACTAGGGTGTGGGTACTCTATTGAAGATTATGCCCCATCAAATGTGTGTTGTAGTGGAAATGTGTGGTTCATCTGCATGGTTTCTTATAAGAACACATAAGATAATATATATGTATATACTCACCCCTTCATGGGATTTTATTTCATGTGTCATGTATTGTGAAAATGAATAGCATATTGATGGAAACATCGATTGATAACAATGATATTTGGGTGTATTGGCTGCATTCGGTGGTCAGACTCGAAGATCTGGAGTTGGCCTCTCTTTAGTTTTCATTTTTCTATTTTTTCAAGTTGGGACTTCATTTATAGTTGCGAATTTATTTTTCCCATTTATAATTTTTTATTATACTCTCATACTCTAATTTTTTTCTTACAGGTTATTAAAAGCACGGTTATACTCTAAATATTGTAGTAATTTATTATTCCTCTTCACTTCATCAAGGAGATTGTTGTGTGTGTCCATATAAACACATTCGTCTACGGCCTCCCATTTAATTTTATTCCTTATCGAATCTTGTCGAAATACCCTAGACTATTAAAGGTAGTCTTGGTATTGTCAAAACTGACTTTCCATAGGCAAGGCGAGCACCAGTGGGTTGGGTTGTGACGAGGTAAGTATTATTTTATATTTCCAAAATAATGATTATATAATAAATATCATATTATTTATTTAAATACGATTATATATATCTTCCATGTGATGTGGTTAGGAAAAATGAATCACATCGATTCTTGGAGGTGGTAATTCGCATGTACACACGATGGAAGATATCATTCATCAACTAATGGAATCATATGAAATTAGATGACATATTATATTTATTTAATTAAAAATATGTCATGAATATCATACTTATATATTAAATCCATCACTATTTACATCCATAAGATTTTTTGAAAGAAAATTAATTACATCTATTTGTGAGGATGTAGTTCGTTATACACATGATCGATGGATTTAAATCCCATTTGATGAAAGGAGGAGAGAGATATAGGATATTCCATTAACATGACATCGTCTCAGTATACGGAAGAAAATTTTGTTATTATTTAATCTTGTTTGAAGAGTATTTTAAGTAGGTAAAAAAAGGAAAAAACAAAAATATTCATTTGAAATATATACCTATTCTTCATATAACCTCCATTTCATTACACCTTAATCCATTTAAGGTTGCCATTAAACCCAAAATAAGACCTCTGAACTATGGATACTAATTTTAGGAAGGGATTTGGGTGGATATTATCCAAGATATAGTGCTCAAATAATTTATGAATGAATATTAAAGGTTATTTTTTTAGGATATTGAAGTTATGTGTATCCTTATGTGAACATTTAATAGGAAATTAAAAGTAGGAGAGTGACATTGTGTATTTTTCATTACTAAAAATAATATAAAGTTAAAAATCAATGATAAAAGGAAATTAACAGTCATAAGTTCAAATTTTGTGTCATTATGCACAAAATAGACTCATAAAATTAAATAAATTCAAGTTTTTGAATGAAATTGAAGCCTTGTCACATTATTTTTAGCCATAATTGACTCATGTTACCTTTATCGTGGTGACAAATATTTACTATGGTTATTATTTCTAATGACCAAAAATTAAAGGGGCCAATTTATCAAAATTTTACTTCCTAATTCTTAATATAAAATCCATTTTTGAGATTCAATTTCTAGAATTCGAGATTTTAATTTCAAATTAAACTCGTAAAAAGTGATGAAAATGGTTTTTCATAAAAAAAATTATGAAGTATAAAAATGATTTTATATGAAATTAATGAATAAATTTCATTCAAATGATCAAAATTTTATTTTTTTAATCAAAATGAAAATTTATATTTTAAAACTAATTCAAAATGTAGTGTGACTTTGTAAATACTTGAAAATAATATAGTGTTTCCAATAAAGATCCTATTTTTTACTATTCATTGAAAACTCAAAATTTTCAGAAAATTCTAATAAATTTATCATAAGTTAATTTTGAAATTATGAATTTGGAATTGAAGTTATTTTTTTCAAATTGAAATTCTATAATTTAGAAATTGAGGGTTAAAGTAAAACAATATAATGCATGAAACACCAATTTGGTTAGAAATAAAACATTTTCCTTTTCATTGAAAAATTACCAAATATTATTATAGTGAATATAAATATATAAAATATAATTATTAATTATTAATAACAAATGAAAATGATTTATCTTATCATTAACTGGGTTGTTACATTCTTCCCCATTTTATAAATTGTGTCCCCACAATTTTATTTACTATATAAATAAGTGGGGATGACTTTCTCTCATACCATTTTCTAATTCCCATGTTTTATTTTTACTCATATAAGTTTTCCATAGAACCTAAACCTATTGAATCACCTTATTCCATAACACATACTATCTACAGTCAAGAATTTGAATAGTTTGTTCCTCATATGAAAGGTTTTCTTCCAACTCGACAACTTCTAATATCATAACATGAGATGTACCTAGAACATATTTTCATAAAAATAAAACTTTAAATACAACATATGCATGAGATAAACTTGGATTAAAAGCCACTTGGTCAGAAATTCATCCCACTTTCTCAAGTATTTCATATAGTTCAATGAACCACAAACTTTTCTTACCTATTTTTACCAAAATCCATACCACTTTTCCATTGAGATACATTCAGAAAAACATGATCACCTACCTCGAATGGATTATCACTCCATTATCTATCTATATAACTTTTATACCTACCTCGAGTCATCCTTATATGTTGTTGAATCATCTTCACCTAATCAACCATTTCTTCTACCAATTATGCTCCTAAAATAATTATTTCTTTGATTTCATCCTAAAATTCTAGATTCCGACATAACTTTCCATATAATTACTCAAAATGTGTCATCTTATTACAAAAATCATAAATTAGTGATATTATTTTTTCATTAGATACATTTTAGAATGTCTCTAATTCATTTACTAATGCTTCCAGAAAATGTCGAGAAATAAAGTGTCACTAAATAAGAGATGATTATAAATGTAATTAATTAGTGGCACTCGATTTACCGATGCTTTTTTAGAAATGTCAGTAAATATAACCTCATTTACCGATGTTTCTAAAAAACATAGGGAATTTTCTTTTAAAAAACATATTTTTTAAATTCATGTATTTTTAAAATAATTAGAAATATTTACAGAAAATGCTAATTTAGTGATGTTTATAAGCTCCTCTAATTAGAGGCACCTGATTTACCAATGTTTTTTATAAATGTTGGTAAATGTAACCTCATTTATATTGGAATTTTTTTTTTAATTCATAATTTTTTTAAAATAATTTTCTTTTTTCAAATTACATACCTCACTACCTCCACCTCTGCCCCAACGTGCTCCCCACCTTCTCCCTCCACCATGCCTTGCTCCCTCCACCTCTTCCCCACTCCCCACCTCCCTTCCTCAACCTCCACCCCACCCTATTTCCTCCACCTATACCCCACTCCCTACCTCCCTCCCTCCACCTCCACCCTGCTTCCCTACCCATGGTTGCTCCCTCCCTGCCTTCACCCCTCTCTCCACTTGCTCCCTCCACCTCCACCCAAAACATCCCCCCACCCTTGCCTCCCTCCCTCTACCTCTACCCCATCCTTCTCCCCTACCTCACACACCTCCATCCACCTCTGCCCAACCCTACTACTCCCTTTACCTAACTCAAATGTCGCCTGAGATGAATCTTTCCCTCCCACCCACCTACATCACCACACGTGCATGTCAATCAGGTTTCCTCCCTCCCCACCATACCACACACACATGCGCGACTACTTCCCGCTTTCCCCCTTGCTAAAAAATTGATGTCGACTGTATTTAAACCATGCACCTGGACACTCCCATCTAACGACCAGAACACTCATCTACATTGATTTATGTTTATTATTTTATATTATGCTCTATTTATATATATATATATATATATTAATAGATTTTAATTTTAAAAAATTAATATATTATATATATAATATATAAATTTTATATATTAATATACATATATTAATATATATCTATGTGAGTGTGTTTTTTTATATATCATTATACTATATATATGTGTGTGTGTGTGTGTGTTTATAACTCTCTCTATGTGTGTATTTATATGTGTGTGTGTGTTTATATATATATAAATATAATTATATTTAAATATATGTTAATGTATTTGTATATAAATATTAATTAATATATAAAAACATAAATATAAAATTATTTATATGTTTGTATTAATATATATATATATATATATATATATTTATATATGTTATGCTAATATATTTGTTTATATGTAAATTTTTATATATGTGTGAATTAATAGAATTGTGTGTGCGTGTGTTTATATTAATATATATGTTTATATAAATGAATAGAATTATAAATGTTTATATTAATATATATGTGTGTGTGTGTGTGTTTATATTATATATGTGTGTGTGTGTGTGTGTTTGTATATATGTATGTGTGTGCATATATATAATTATAATTTTAAATATATATATATATGTTAATTAATAGAATTATAATTATATATATAATTAGTAATATTTTAAAACATTGGTAAAATGTTACTAAAATACACATTCTTGAGGTAGGTAATTCTATGCAAAATGAGGAAGAAGCTAGGAAAGTGGATCAGAAAGTTTCATTTGATCTTGAAAAATCATGACAATTGGAGAATGACTACCTTAAATCGAGTGCTAGAAAGGGTAAAAAATCTATAATTGAATCTGATGGATTCATCACACCAAGTGCTAGGAATACATGGAAGTGTAGGGAATTCACTAAGTTGAAAGAACAATCGACACACGTTCTCTTGCTGCTAACTTAAAGGTACAGAACACACTTCCCCCACAGCCACTTCTTAATGATAATGTAATTGCCTCCTCAGATGCTGCATCTTCCTCTTCTGATTCTAACTCATAAGAGTCATCTTGTGAGAATGATGACACTGCATATAGGAATGCATATCAATTACTGAAAGATCTTGAGCTCCCAAATAATCATGACTCATGGATTGAAGAGAAAGACAACATTGCTTTTGGTCAGTATAAGAACAGAGATATGCCAGTGAATACCTATCTTGATCTCCGAAAGAGGATGTTCATCAAAGTGTTTGAGTAATTTAAAAAGGACCCAAGCTTTAATTTTAATGACATCCCTTGGCAGTAATTTTTCTCGAGGTTCAATGTAACTTTCTCTTCCAGATATGTGCTGCTTTGCTCTGCCATTTTCTTGGTTTTTTACTTGGGTTTGATTCTTCTTTTTCTTGTTCTTCATCTATGGTCCCTTCAGGAGCGACGTTCCCTTCTAGTTTTTTTCCTTGTTTGATTGAAGATATAGGACACTTTCTATCTTGACATGTTGCTCCAGATTTTTCCAGCTGGTCTGTCCTACGAACGGTTGTAGTCTTCCACTACTCCTCATTTTACTACACTGGAAGAGGCAGAAATGAGACTTCCTTTAGTTGGTGTTGCAGGTGTGAGGCCTCTTGTTTGAGCCTTCATTTATTTTGTTTCTCTATAATTCTCTACTGGTGTAAGTGCATTACACCTCATGGTTACAACTGTTTAACTTTTGTTTTCAATAAAGTTCTTCAGACATGAATTGGGTGACCAATTCATGTCAATTTTTTTAATATATATATATATATATATATATATATATGTTTCTGTGTGTTTATATTTATGTAAGTGTGTTTATATATATATATATATATATATTAATATATATATATAAATATCTATATCTAAATTTCTATTTACATCGATGTAGATAAATGAGCTATATTACCATTAAAAACATGCAACACACTAATGTAAGGAAGCACTCAATGAGGCTCGAACTCGAGACCTCGCCAAGAATCACAGGGGTAGCTTCCATTGAGCTTCATCTTGAGGGCTACATATATTTATATATGAATGTGTATATATATTATTATGTTTAAATATATTTTAATGTATTTATATATATATATATATATTATGATATTTAAAAATATGTTAATGTATTTATATAGAAATATAAATTTATATATATTAGTATATTTATAAATTTTTTTTTATTTATATACATATGTAAATTAATAGAATTTTACTTTTATATAATTAAAAATATTTTAAAATAGTGATAAAAAATGTCACTAATTTAGCCACGTTTTAGAACATGTATATTTTTAAATTTAGCAAATTTTTCATATAGTAAATAATTATATATATATATATATAATTTTATATGTTAATATATATATATATATATAAATATATATATATTCATATATATGATTGTATTATATATATATATGTGTTTTTATATATATTTATGTTTATATATATGATTATATTTATTTGTTTATATATATATACATGTTTATATATACATATATATGTTTTTATATCAGTGTGTGTGTTTGTTTGTGTTTAAATATATATCTCTCTCTGTGTGTGTTTATATATATATAAATATAATTATAACATTATATATATATATATATCTTTATATTAATATGTGTGTGTGTGTTTATATAAATATGTATATGTTTATATGTAAATTATTATATATATGTTTATATTTTATATTAATGTATATTTAAATTTATATATGTGTGTAAATTAATAGAATTATATATAGGTGTGTGTGTGAGTGTGTGTGTTTATATATATATGTTTGTTTAAATTAATAGAATTATAACTGTTTATATATATATATTAATTGTGTGTGTGTACATATATATATATATATTTATTTATTTTTATTTTTATATATTTTTAAATTACTATAATTATAATTATATATATAATTAGTCATGTTTTAAAACACTAGTAAAAGTATCACTAAAATATGCACATTTTCTTAAAAACGTAGCTAAATTTAAAATATATGTGTTTTTTATATTTAAATATATATATATGTATGTATGTATGTATATATTTAAATATGTGTGTGTGTATTTATATGTGTGTATGTGTGTGTATATGTGTGTGTGTGTGTGTTTATATATATTAATATATATATATATATATATCTAAATTTATATTTGCATTGATGTGGGGAAATGAGCTATATTATCAGTAAAAACATGAAACATACAAATTCAGGGAAGAACTTGATGAGTCTCGAACTCGAGACCTCGCTGAGACCCATAGGGGTGGCTACCATTGAGATGCACCCTGAGGGCTATATAAATATATTGATATTTAAATATCTGTTAATTTATTTGTATATAAATAAAAATTTATAAATAGAAATATATATAAATAGATTATAAAATTTTATTTATATATATGTGTGTGTGTGTAAATTAATAGAATTATACTCGTATATAATTAACAATGTTTTAAAATTGTGATAAAAATGTCACTAATTTAGCCACGTTTAAAAACATGGTTATTTATAAATTTAGTGATATTTTCAAAAAAAACATTGTTAATTTAGAAATTAGATATGTTTTCTGAAAAACGTCACTAAATACCAAGTTTTTAGTGTATCTATACTTGAATTTAAACTATCATTATAGGAAAATTCAACTAATGAAAGTTTTTTATCATAACTTACCTGGTAATCCATTGAATAATCTCAAAGCATGTCATGGTCTGAATCTATAACATCCCTGGTATTTATAGAATAATACATTTTTATATCTATTAATATTTTTGAATTTAATATTAATTTTAGTTTAAATGGGGCACGATGTATGATAGTGTACCTGACATGAAACAACAGGTTTCTCCAAAATCTTACGTTGCACACAACACTGAGTTATACCAAAAAATAATACAACAATAATATAATTATTTTAAAAGGTAGTTAGTGCCTATTCGTTGTATTGATGGGAATGAATATATTTAACTATATTATGATTTTACATATTCTTTAAATGTTTTTACATTTATCCAATAAATTTTAGAGCCATAAAATGAGAATGAATCCAATTTTAACCATAAAATACTCTAATATTTTTAAAAGGTTGCTTTAGAACCTTTTGATGGAGAACCCTTTTTGAAAATAGTTTTTGTCACTTTTATATGTTTTATTTGATAAAATAAACTTCTTCTATATAATAGGTACATCAAAATTTAATTCAGTTGAAATTTTGGTATTTTTTCTGATAAGATCCATATTTTTATGAATAGTGAAAAAATAATGTATTTTAATTCCAAACTACCTTTTCATCTAATTAATTTATATAGTTACATTGTACTTTTAATTGGTTTTAAAGTGTAATTGGATTAAGTTTTTATCATTTAATCCAATTATTGTCATTGTAAATAATTTCATATTTAAATTGGACATAAACACATGTCAATCTTTTGATAGTTTTTACTTCATAAAAACTTGTTTTCTGGTTTTGACAATGGGAATTAATTATAAATTAATTTCTTCCAATTATATGTTTTAAATTCCTAAATTTGGATTCCATATTTGGAATTATAAGGTCCAAATTATTTAAATAGGTACCTTTTATTTTTTGACATTATGAATAGTAACATCAGTAATTATTTTAATTTACCATGGTTGAAGGGTAAATCAGGTAAATATGAGTAAAAAATAATATTATAATAATATAAAACTAACATGTGTCCTAATTCTATTTGATGATTTATTTCCGACCAAAAGCATCCTTGGGTCAAATTTAGGACCCCATGAAGCCACTTGGGTGTGATAATGACCTTTTATAATATTTAATTTAAAGAAAATGGAAATATAACATAAACATGTATCTCCTAACTAAAACAATTTTAATTTGATTTATATAAATGATCTATTAGATAGTAAATAGTCATTATAAATTAAAAACTATTTCCTATATCATGGAATTTTATTTATAATTTTTCTACATTAATTAAATATATATATTTATGACACAATGATGATGCAGTGATTACCTTATTAATGAAATATTCAAATAAATGATATTATAAATATTAAAATAAATGTAATTTGAAAATTTGATGCCATAAACGAATATTTTGGATGACATTGACATGTGAGGTATGAGTAAATATCTTTTTTTCGAATGAATCAATTTGTTATGACTTTAAGAAAACTCAATTTCTAGATAGTATCAAAATTGACATAAACGGGTTATATAATGTTAAAATTTTCATTAATGATCCACTTTTGTTTCTCTTGTCATTTTATAATAACTATAATAACCATATATTATGAAAATATTAGAAGACATGGTAAGAGTTAATGTTTTTAGCTAAGGGTTAAAGATAAAAGATAACGTTAATTTTATGACCTAAACTTGTCTAAAACATATTGGTTGAGAGGATTTATACCCATACTCATCTTATCCATGAAATTTATAGCTTTTTAACTATTATAATTATAAAATAAATTTATAATAAAATAATATTTCAAGACATTCCTAAAGTGACCCCCTCCCTATTATAAAAGCCAACCATCTCTACCCACTTACTCACACCAATAAAGCCCCTTGGCTCTTCCAAATTCTATAAAAATAAGCTCCAAACATACTTCCCTTACTCCAAAAATCCTTACCTTGGGAAGAAGTCAATTCAAGAAAACCTTTTGCTTAAAATTAAAAGGAGTTACCTGATTTAGAGGTAACATCTTCTCTCATGCTCCTTTAATGTATTTTCCTCATCCAACACCCAAACCTGTAAAGACTCAGAATTTCCGTGGAAATATTTTTTTTCATAAATACAAGGGAATTTTACGAGTCCGTGAAAACTGACTATGCATGATTTCGAGGCCAGGTGTGCCCGGAATCAATTTTTGAAGTTTTGTTCGGGTACGTTCAGTAAAAGTACGAGCATGATTTTATAACTTTTGAACCAGTGCTCGGAATTAAAATATGAGGGCACCGTTGAACTCACAGCACCGATATTCGCTTAAGAAGACTTTCACCTCGACAGTAGTTGGTCGAGGATGAAAGTTAGTTTTTGGGTATTGCGCGGAAATAATAAAATAATTTAACTCCATGTCTTAATTTATTTTATTTTTTATATCCACCATATGGAAGTTTGAGGTGGGGACGTCCACACCTTAACCACCCATGAGAGGTTATGGTGGTGGGGCCCACCCGAACTCAACCTCTCATGTGAGGATTAATTTGGTGGGGACCACTCAAGGTTATAACCTCTTGAACTCCCCATTAAGTGGGGAGAAAACTCTTGAGCTCCCCACCTAATGGTGCCACCACCCTTCACGTTAATTGTTCCAACCAAGTGTTAGGAATTCTTTTTGAATTTCTTGCCAACAAAATAATAGATATTATAATATATTATTTGTCATGTCTATTCACTTGGGTGATTTGAGTTGAGTATTATTGGGATAAATATCTCAACGAAGAATGCTCCTCCCAACAAAGAACGACCATCGAAGAATGAAGAACGCTTCGTCTGTCGATGACAGACAACTTCTTCTTTGATCTCTAACCGAAACAAGAGAGGAAGCACCATCCTTGAAGAACGCCGACAACATCGTCCTCAACTTCTTAATCTTCTTTTCCAATGACAACGAATCTGAGGTAGGGGTTCAAGCTTTGTTATGTTGTTGTGTGTTCTTCATTTTCCATCGTGGTTTAGAATTCGAAGCTTCTTGATGTCACCCTAACGCAGAGGGCGCTGGCCGAACAAACACGGATTGACCCCCCGCCTTTCTTATGGATTTTGACGGCCAATGTGACATGAGTCCGGGTTGAGTGTTTCTCTTCAACATCAGTTGCGGATTAAAGGCGATGTCCCTTAGAGAGTGTGACTTCTTCCAGAACAAGAAACATGCCACCAGAACTCGTCCGGTGACCCGTGAAAGATTCACCAGTAGTCGGAACCGGAAAACATCACAGGTGAAGAAGAATAAGGATGGTCGGTGCTCCGGTCGGCCGCATGGAAAGCGTCTGCGCAACCGCACCGCCGGAGGAGAAGGTCGTGGCCGACAGACCACGGTGGTGCGGCAGCGGCCGACGCAAGGCCGGCCGTGAAGAAAGCCGGCGGCCCGAGCCGCCGTGTCGCTGGAGAAGGGGCAGTGCGATAGCAGCATGCAGTGGAGAAGAAGGGGTTGCGGCGATGCAATGGTGGCCGGCGCAAGGCCGGCCGCAAGGAATACCGACGACCCGAGCCACTAGGTCAGCAGAGGGGGCACGACGCAATGGTGCCATGTGGGAGGCAGCTGGCCGCTTGGCCAGTCGGGAGGAGCGGGACCCAGTGGGTCCTACGTGACGCGGACCGGCACTACGTGGCGTCGGTTTGTCTTCCACATGAATGGATTAATCGTTCGGGATACAGGGGGCACGGTTTCCCCTCTGGACGCGGCTAGGGAAGACCCCACGGGCCGCCAACCATCGCGGGCCGCTGGGCCGAACCCAGCGCGGGCCGTTGGGCCAGACCCCGCACGGGCTGCTGGGCCGGACCCAGCGTGCGTCGGGCCGCCCTCGCGGGCCGGGTCATCCCCGTGGACCGGGTAGGACCTTTGGACTGGGTCAGACCCCAGTCCAGACCCGGGTCGGGCCAGGTCAGTCCGACGGGGCTGGACCAGACCCGGACCCGTTTTGGCCTATTTTTACCTTCCCGCCCATAACATGGGCTACGGGTTTCCAATTGACGAACCATCTATGGTGACGGAAATCATGGAGCAAGAATATTTTTTTGGAATACCCCACATGAGGTTTGGACGCAATTATGGTATGTTCAGGTGGGATTGAACCTAAATCCAATCGGGACCTCGGAACAAAAATGGCAATAACTCACAGACCGAGCGTCCGATTGACGCGTCGTCTATTGCGTTAAGGATCCTATTAAAAGGAATAAGTTTGAGATACATCTTCTTGTGACTCTATGGTACTTGTTTTATTGACACTCGGCTTGAGGAGAAGACCCTCTCGGAATCAATCATGCTTCATGCGGAACCTTGGGGCTGGTTGTGCACTGACGACTATTCCTGGATCCTGTGTGGGTTCGACAGCACTGACGCCTGTTCCTGGATCATGTGTGGGTTCGACTTCACTGACGACTGTTCCTAGAACCTGTATGGATTTGACAGCTCTAAATACTGTTCCTGGATCCTATGTGGGTTCGATAGTTCTGACTTCTGTTCCTGGATCCTGTGTGGGTTCGACAGAATAATTGTTCCAGGATCCTGTGTGGGTTCGACAGTTCTGATTTCTGTTCCTGGATCCTGTGTGGGTTCGCCAGAATAGATGATTCAGTGGCTACATCTGGTCATCTCTATCTCTCTACATAAGTTGTATAACTATGTGAGTTGAGTCAGTAACTTTTTTTTCCTCATGATTGAGATGGATTACTAGATAACCTAGGTATATGTATGGGCATATACCTAAGTGGGGTTATATGTTGATTTCATACCTTGTGGTTTATCCTTGTTAGATTTTATGAGACCTTGAGGGTCCTGGGGTCCCTACTGAGTATCGTTATACTCAACCCTACATGGGCTATGCCCGCACCTCATTGTGTTGGATGCAGACAACAGATACCGCTGACTGAGGTTGAGTGTTCGAGGACTGAACGGTACCCAGAGGTAGACCTCATGAAGAGTAGGTACCCAGAAGAGACTGACGGAAATGGTGTGCTGATGGGGCTATATATACCTACCCTTTAGGTAGGATCTGTGGTGGATGATCCAGGAGCTGCTTTTCCCCTTTCAGCTATTGTTTCCTTTTCAATTATACTTGTACTTTACAGTTGGGCTTGTATTTCCTTCCCCTTTTCTTTTCTGCACTCTCTTGTTATACAGTTTTACTTAGTGTTTTGTTTCTAGATGTGTGCTCTATTTTCTGTGTTTTCAATTATAAAGGCAATGTCTTCCCAGTTTAGGGATTTACGCATTTGGTGCTAGTCGTCAGCTCCTCGCCTACAGAAGGCAGGCTTGGGGTAGTCATGGCAGGGGCCCCCGGGGGACGGGTCGTGACAAATTGGTATCAGAGGAGTCAATTATACCGTCGAACTGAGGAATCTGATCTTTTCTATGAAGCAATATTGTTAAGGGTACTGAGTGTGGTTTTCAATTTAGGGAGTCCAGTGTTGGTGCGATGGCTGATGTATCCATACACCAGGACCCTGAATTCTGATTTCTGACTCAGTGCACGAAAACACTGATTGCATGTGTGTTTCAAGAGTTTTCTTAATGATCTATTTGAGTCAGCTCGCCAGGTATAACTTACTGACCATTTCTCGCCTGTTTCTTTTCAAGATGGCCCCATACAGACAACCAGCTAGGATTATAGGTTTCTTATGAGATGGCAGCCCACCAAGTGACGAGGCCTCGGTGCAGGGCCCTATTACAGCAGAGGCTTCAGCGGTACAACTACCCATTGAGCCCCTGATGCCACCAGCCCCAGAAATAGATATTGAATGCCTCCTGAGCACATTTCACGAGTTCCAGGTCTAGAGACCGCCTATGTATAGGGGTGAGACGGACCCGCAAGTATCTGAGGATTGGCTGGAGGCTGTGGTGAGAGTTTTCAGACTGGTAAGGATACTATCAGTCCTTATGGTGATCCTTTCCGCGAGTCTCCTTCAGGAAGTAGTAGGAATATGGTAAATCCTGATACTCTAGGTGCATGATGAGGCGACACTTCTCTGGGTAGACTTTGAGATCTTTTTTTGGGCAGAGTTTTTCCATGCCACCCTATGTGCGGTGAGGATTTAGGAGCTACTGCATCTACAGCAGGGTAGTATGACGGTAGATCAGTACTCAGCGAGGTTCCCTGACCTCTCGTGCTACTCCATAGATATGGTTCGGGACCCATTCTTTAGTGCCCAAAACTTCGAGCAGGGGCTCAGGAGAGAGATCAGGGATTCGATGATCTCCCTCAGCATCCCGACGTAGGCGGGGGTGTTGGAGCGAGCCCTCTTAGTGGATATTTTCCTTACTAAGCAGTCACCAGTAGCGAGACCCACCACCGGGCATCACGTAGTGGATTATTATGCATCAAGAAGCAGACATATGTCGTAGAGGTCCAAGAGGACCAAACCATCTGGTGGACGACCTAAGGACTCAGGTTCGGTTGTGCGAGGAACACGAGACAAAGCCATTCATTCGTGGAACAATCATTGTTTCACATGCGGCGGGTAGGGTCACATGGCTCATGACTGTCCGACCCACCATACGGATGATCAGAAGACAGTTGTGGTACCCCCCATGTATAGGCAGAGGCTCAATCGAGGTGATCCACAGGGTACAGGCGGACGTGGAAGAGGATCTGGTCATGTAGCTAGTGGTGGATGGCATTACAAGGTGTTACCACCACCACCACCAAGAGGTCCACCCCGACCGCAGGGAGCAGGTGGACAGGGGAGAGATTAGATCTAGGTAGCTGAGGCTTACGATCACGATGATTCGGAGATAATTCGAGGTACATTATGTGTCCAATCCACCTTAGCTGTAATTCTTATAGACATAGGTTCTAGTCATTCTTTCATTTCCATTGCCCTCATTCAGAGCTCAAAGATTCTGATGGAGCCGTTGGCTCAATATTTAAGGCTAGAGACTCCTATGGGAGAAGATTTGATGATTACTCAATGGTGTTGGTAGTGTGAGCTTACTCTAGTAGGTGATAGCTTTAGCTGGGATCTCCTAGTAGCGGTGTCGAGCCCTTACGACATCGTCTTGGGTATGGACTGGTTATATATAGTCCACGCTCAGATTGACTGTATTAGGCGCAAAGTGTTGTTTTTCCATATAGATGGGACCAGGTTTACCTTCATCGGTGAGAAGAGAGACTTTCTAGCACATGACAGACTTACTCGGAGGAGGGTGCAGCCAATCACTCATCAGTTGGTCTGCCTTACCCTCGGAGCAGTTGATGTGGAGAGTCCGAGCTATCCTGTAGTGGTGGACTGGTATGCTGATGTTTTCCCTGATGATGTTCTAGGACTACCTCTTCACATAAAGTAGGACTTCTACATTGACCTGTACCCCGGGACGGCATCGATATCTACACATGCATATCAGATGGCTCTTGTTGATCTTTTCTAGTTATGAGTACAGTTGGAGGATTTTCAAGGGAATGGACTCATCCGGCCCAGTGTTTCTCCCTAGTTAGCCCTGATTTTGTTCGCCCAGAAGGCGGATGGGAGCTTGAGGCTTTGTGTCAACTACCGTCGCCTGAACCAGGTGGCCGTGAAGAAAAAGTACCCACTCCTGAGGATTGACGACCTCTTTGATCAGATGAAGGGGGAACAGTGGTTCTTGAAGATAGGCCTCAGATTAGGTTATCACCAACTTAGAGTTCGAGATGAGGATGCGCAGAAGACGGACATAAGGTGTCGGTATGGCCACTATGAGTTCTTGGTTATTCCTTTCGGCGTAACCAACGCTCCATTAGTGTTCATGGGTATCATGAACAGGATTTTCCAGCCATACCTCGATTTCTTTGTCGTAGTCTTCATCGACAACATTATGATCTACTCAACTACTGAGGAGGAGCATGCCTACCATTTGTAGGTAGTACTGGACACACTCTGAGAGAACCATCTTTATGGTAAGCTCTCAAAGTTCCAGTTCTGGATCAAAAAGGTTCACTTTCTTGGACATGTCATCTTAGAGGCTAGATTTGCAGTAGATCCATCGAATATTGAGGCGATAATTTCTTGGGATCCACCCAGAAGTGTGGTGGAGGTATGGAGTTTTTTGGGTTTTTATGGATATTACCAAAGGTTTATACCATAATTATACAGAGTTACAGCACCACTATCAGCCTTAACGAAGAAGGGGAAACCCTTCGTGTGTTAAGAGAGATGACAGTAGTGGTTTTAGGAGCGGAGGCAGAGGATAACCAGTGCCCCCATCTTGAAGCTTCCAGAGGAGGGCGTAGGGTATGTAGTCTACTACGACACATCAGGGACCGGACTCGGGTGTGTTCTGATGCAGGAGATAGCAGTGATTGCTTATGGTTCTCATCAACTAAGACAGCATGAGCAGAACTACGCTACCCATGACCTGGAGTTAGTAGTAGTGATCTTCGCCTTGAAGATTTGGTGGCACTGTCTGATGGGTGAGTGTTTCACAGTCTAATCTGACCACCAAAGTCTCAGGTACATCTTCTCTCAGAAGGACCTGAACCTGAGACAGCGGCGATGGCTTGAGTTTCTCCATGACTATGACTTCACGATAGTATATACTCTTAGTAAGGGGAACTTTGTAGCAGATTCACTCAGTAGGAGAGCTAGTATACAGCTGCTAGGAGAGGAGACAGAGCACCCGGATGCTTTACAAATATCCTTTGTGGACCGAGATGGAGCAGTTTTCCTTCATTCTCTTACAGTCACTCCCCCACTTCTTCAGTGGGTTAGGGAGGCGTAGCATGGAGACGATTACTGTGAGACAATATGTGCTCAGATATCCATAGGGTAGGCACCTGATGGATTTTATGAAGGTGGGGAGAACGTCATCCTCTTCAGAGGATGTACTATGGTTCTAGAGTCACTTCAGGAGGATGTGTTGAGGAACTTTCACAAATCTCCTCTAGCGGTACATCCAGGAGTGGGGAAGATATACCAGGACCTTCAATGACAACACTGGTGTCTAGGTATGAAGAAGGTAGTAGAAATGTTTGTCTCTTGATGCCTCACATCTGAACAAGTAAAGGTGTAACATCACGTACCAGCAGGCTTGGTTCAGCCTTTAGAGGTCCCAGAGTGGAAGTGGGATAGAATATCCATGGACTTCGTGATGGGTATTCCACGTATGTCTAGGGGACATGACTCTATCTGGGTGATCGTCGACCGACTCGCTAATTTGGCCCACTTCCTACCGATCAGATAGTAGGGTTCAATAGAGCTTGGGATGCCTCTACGTGCAAAAGATTGTGCGGATACATGGAGTACCTTCTTCTATTGTCTTTGATCATGACGCATGATTTACATCCCAGATATGGAAGGGGTTGCAGGAGGCTTTCAGGATGCAGCTTTGTCTGAGCATCGCCTTCCATCCTTAGATGGATGGTCAGACTGAGTGGACCATTTAGACCCTCGAGGACATGTTTCATGCATGGGTCCTCGACTTCTGTCGCAGCTGGGAGGATCACTTACCTTTGGTGGAGTTTTCATACAATAACAGCTATCACTCCACCATCAGGATGGCACCTTTTGAGGCCTTGTATGGTTGACCTTGCAGATCGTCGTTGTGCTGGACATGCCCAAGAAAGTCTGCACTAGTGGGACCAGAGATGGTATGAGCTACCACGGAGAAGGTGTAGATCATCCAAGAGCGGATGAAGACTTCCTAGAGTAGACAGAATTCATATTATGATAGGAGACAGAGACCTCTAGAGTTTGAGGATGGCAACCACGCCTTTCTACGGGTCTCACCCCGACGAGGTTTACAGAGATTTGGTCAAGGCGGCAAGTTATCTCTGCGATTCATCGGACTTTTCTAGGTCCTCAGCAGAGTAGGTGAGGTGGCTTACCGCCTAGCTCTTCCACCTCATTTGCACTGGGTGCAGGACGTCTTCCACGTATCCCAGCTGAGGAGATACGTGCATGACCCTTCTCACATCATCGACCATGGGGAGCTGGATGTCGATGATGGGGTGACTTTTACAAAGGTTCCAGTGGATATTGAGAATCAACATTAGTGGGTCCTTCGTGGATGGTCGATACCTCTAGTGCGTGTTCATTGGTAGTATGGGAACCTCCAGGAGAGTACATGGGAGAGGGAGGCTCAGATAAATGCTCAGTACCCCCATTTATTCCCATAGTTTGAGTTGTATCTTAAAGGTACATAAATCCCTGAGGTGGGGAGAATGTAAAGACCCGGAATTTCCATGAAATTTTTTTTCTTAAATACATGGGAATTTTACGAGTCCACGAAAACTGATGGCGCATGATTCTGAGGCCCGGTGTGCCTGGAATCAATTTCTAATGTTTTGTTTGGGTATGTTCAGTAAACGTATGAGTGGGATTTAATTACTTTTCAACCAGTGCTTGGAATTGAAATCTGAGGGCACCATTGAACTCACAGCGCTGGTATTCTCTTAAGAATACTTTCACCTCGACGACAGTTGGTTGAGGATGAAAGTTAGTTTTTGGGTTTTGCATGGAAATAACAAAACAATTTAAGTGCATGTCTTAATTTATTTTATTTGTTATATCCACCATGTGGAAGTTTGTGGTGGGGACCTCCACAAATTAACCTCCCATGAGAGGTTATGGTGGTGGGGCCCACCCGAACTCAACCTCCCACGTGAGGATTAATTTAGGGGGGAACACCCGAGGTTATAACCTCTTCAACTCCCCATTAAGTGGGGAGAAACCTCTTGAGCTCCTCACTTAATGGTGCCACCACCCTTCACATTAATTGTGCCAACCAAGTGTTAGGAATTCTTGTTGAATTTCTTTATAACAAAATAATATATATTATAATATATTATTTGGCACGTCTATTCACTTGGGTGATTTGAGTTGAGGATTATTGGGAGAAATATCCCAATGAAGAATGCTCCTCCAAACGAAGAACGACCATCAAAGAACGAAAAATACTTCCTTCGCCGACGATGAACAACTTATTTTTTGATCTCCAACCAGAACAAGGGAGGAAGCGCTCTCCTTGAAGAATGCCAATGACGTCATCCTCGACTTCTTCATCTTCTTTTCCAATGAAAATGAATATGAGGTAGGGATTCAAGATATGTTAAGTTGTTATGTGTTCTTCGTTTTTTGTTGTGGTTTAGAATTCAAAGTCGTTTGATATCACCCTAACGTGGAGGGTGCGGTCCGAACAAACATGGCCCGACCCCTACGCCTTTATTATTGATTTTTACGCCCAATGCAGCATGAGTCTGGGTGGAGTGTTTCTCGTCAAAATTGGTTGCAGATCGAAGGTGAAATCCAAAGGAGAGTGTGACTTCTCCTGGAACGAGAAATGGGCCACTGGAACTCGTCTGATGACCCGCAAAAGATTCACCGGTGGTCGGAACCGGCGAACGTCACTAGCGATGAAGAGAAGGTTGGTCGGAGCTCTGGTCAGCCACATGGATATCGGCAGCGCAACCGCGCCGCCAGAGGATAAGGCCATGGCCGACGGGCTGTGGTGGTGCAGCGGCGGCCGGCGCAAGGATGTCCGCGAAGGAAGCCGGCAGCCCGAGCCGTCGGGTTGCTAGAGAAGGGGTGGCGCAACCGCGCCGCGCGATGGAGAAGAAGGGTCCGTAGCTGCTAGACGCGGCGGTGCAACGGTGGTAGGCGCAAGGCCAGCCACGATGAAGAACGGCGGCCCGAGCCGCCAGGTCGACGGAGGGGGCGCGCCGTAACCGTGTCGCGCGGGAGGCGGCTGGTCGCTTGGCCAGCTGAGAGGAGCGGGACCTAGTGGGTTCCATGTGACGCGGATCGATGCCACGGGGTGCCGGTTTTTCCTCCACCTAAATGAATTTGTCGTTCGGGGTCCAAGGGGCGCAGTTTAACCCCTAAACACGACTAGGGTGGAGCCCACGGGCCGCCAGCTAGTGCGGGCCACCGGGCCGGACCCAGCGCGGGCCGCCGGTCCGGACCCAACGTGGGCCCCATGGGTCGGGCTACCCGCACGGGCGGGGTTGTCCCTGCAGACCGGGCCAGACCCACAGACTGGGTCACACCCCAGTTCAGGCCCGGGTCAGGCCGGGTTGGTCCGACGGGGCTGGACCAGACCCGAACCCTTTTTGGCTTGTTTTTACCTTTTCCCCCATAACTTGGGCTACGAGTATCCGATTGAAGAACCGTCTGTGTTGATAGAAATCTTGGAGCAAGGCAGTTCTTTTGGAATACCCCACTTGATGTTTGGATGCAATTGGGGTATGGTCGGGTTGGATTAAACCTAAATCCAACTTGGCCCTCAGAACAAAAATTCCAATAAATCACAGACCGGACGTCCGATTGACGCGTCGTCTGTTGCATTGAGGCCCCTATGACAAAGAGTACCTTTGAGATAATTCTTATTGGGACTTCGGGGCAGTTTTTGTATCTACACTCAGCGTGAGGAGTGGACCCTCCCGTAATCAAGCATGCTTCGTGCAGAACCCTATGGCTGGTTGTGCACTAACGACTGTTCTGGGATCCTGTGTGGGTTCGACAACACTGATGAATGTTCCTGGATCCTCTGTGGGTTCTATAGCACTGATGACTATTCCTGGATCCCATATGGATTTGACAGCTAGGACTACTATTCCAAGATCCTGTGTGTGTTCAATAGTTCTGACTTTTATTCCAGGATCCTGTGTGGGTTCGACAGAATAATTATTCCTGGATCCTGTGTGGGTTTGACAGTTCTGACTTTTGTTCCTGGATCCTGTGTGGGTTCGACCGAATAGATGATTCAGTGGCTACATCTGATCATCCCTATCTCTCTACATAAGTTGTATACCTGTGTGAGATGAGTTAGTAACTTGTGTTTTCCTCATGATTGAGATGGATTACTAGATAACTTAGTTATATGTATGGGCATATACCTAAGTGGGGTTATCTGTTTATTTCATACCTTGTGGTTTATCCTTGTTGGATTTTGTGAGACCTTGAGGGTCTCGGGGTCCCAACTAAGTATCGTTATACTCACCCATACACTGGCTATTCCCATACCTCGTTGTGTTGGATGTAGACGACGGACAACGTTGACCGAGGCTGAGTGTTTGAGGACTGGACGGTACCCGAAGGTGGACCTCACGACGGGTCGGTACCCAGAGGAGAATGAAGGACTTGGTTTGATGAGAAGGATATTTGTACCTACCCTTCCGGTAGGATCCTTGGTCGACGATCCAGGATATTATTTTCACCTTTCAGATGTTTTGTCCTTTTCAGTTGTACTTGTACTTTACAGTTGGGCCTGTATTTCTGGCCCCTTTACTTTTCATCACTCTCTTTTTATACAGTTTTACTTAGTGTTTTGTATCCAGCTGTGTGCTCTTCTATGTGTGTTTTCAGTTATAAAGTCAATGCCTTCCTAGTTTAGGGATTTACGCCTTTGGTGTTATTCGTCAGCCCCTGGCCTATGGAAGGCGGGTTTGGGGTAGTCACGGCACGGGCCCCCAGAGGACAGGTCGTGACAAAACATATATTTATTCCTTTATTTTATAACAACATCAGTATCCTTAAAATACTATGGTGTTTTTATGCTAAGTTTTTGACCTACACTTACACACACCTCCATCTAACGGATATAGAACATATTGTTTCTGTGTATGACGAAGTACTGCCTCACGAAACAATGATTGTTCAATTTTCTCCTAACACCTCTCGTGGTAGCCATAATGATGGAAATATAATTAAATATGATATATATTATATTTATATTGTATATTTTATTCTATAGTTTATATTTACAACAAACCTTTATGCTTTCTATAGAGTGTAAATATGATAATTTCATTAGAGAAAGTGTGGACTACCACCCCCTCAAAAGTGATATGACTCGTTAATGCCATAAATGGAATGTATAAAGGATGGAGTTAATGAAATAATATATCATATATAACATATATATTATACTATAATTATAATATACCTATTTTATTTTATTGTTTTATTCCAGTAATATGAAAAGAAATTAAAGTAGTGTTCAGGCGTACGTACGACCTACCATCTCCATGAACGGTGCATTTAATTTTTTATCTCCAAATGTTATGAACCATTATAAGTATATATATATTCTTAATATAAATGATATTTAAATCATGAATAATATTTTGGAGATAATGGAATTATTACCACATGGATAATTTGAATCAAAACAAGTTCATTTTGGACTCAAATACTGAACATCGACAAGATGTCAGATATGAACTCAAATAATTAACTAATTGTTGAAAAAATGTAATAAATGATATAAAATGGATAATAATATTTCAAAAGTTTCTAAATAAAGTATAAAATAACCTAATTTTATTATTTAGGAAATTAAAGATCAAACAAGACAATTCAGACTCAAGGTAATGGACTTCATCTCAATCTCCTTTCATTGAGGCATTTCTTGATAATATGCACATTTATTCTTTTATAAGGTTTATATAAAACTAATATGACATTTCATAACCATATATTATGTATAATAATGTTATTTACAAATCATGGAGATAAGTATTTAAATGTTCAAAGTTGTATGGGACACCTCAAACATTTAAGGATTTAATTATCAAGTCTTTTTCTTCCTGATATTAAACTACATATTTATTTATATGGGTATAAAAGTAATATACAGGAAATTTTATGTCACTATTGAATTTCATTCAAAGTTTTCCAAAATAATATTTTTATACGAAGTGTTTTACTTTCTTAAAAAATGATGAAAGGAATGTTTTTTAATGTATATGGCGACAATGACTTCTCCGCCGCCATAAACGTTATTTGATATTTGGATTCCTCTATAAGCCTTAATATCTTTTAAAATGAAAATAAATCCCTTATTCTTATATTTGGATATCTTGGTATTAAAAATGGGATCTTAAATTTAAATGGTATTTTTATAAGGAAATGTTTTTCATATGGGATTAGAAGAAGCTTTCAGAAAAGGGGTTTGGGATGAACGTGTTTTATTCATGAAATGGTATGTGAGAATTATGTGAAATGGGTGAGCCTGATATAGATTATATGATGGTTTGAGCCACATTATATCTCACAAGAGAGACTGATATAGATTATATAAAGGTTTGAGCCCCATTATAGATCATGGGTGAGCCCAAAATAGCTTATATGAAGGGTTGTGCCCCATTATATCTCACGGGTGAGCCTGATATAGATTATACAAAGGGTGATTCCAATTATTGATCTCAAATTTGGAATTCAACCTTATGGTTATTCCAATTAGAAAATGTTTGAAAGTGGTTTATGTACATGATTCTCTAATTCACCTATAGTAGTTTTAATTGCTTGCTATTGGTTTTAGTTTTTTTCATTAAGAGAAAATTATAAGTGTTATTCATGTGAAAATGTTCTGTTTCATCCACTCAAGAGCGTTGAATTGGTTATCATGTTTTAACTATACTAATGGGTTCTTTTATTTTTATGTCCTTACTGATATTTTTATACTCATACTATGTTTTTATAATTTTTCACAGAATTTAAGGGATAATTGAGTCAATTATGGAATCAATAAAAAGTTATGATGATTAAATATGAAATGAAACCATGTTTATTTTTGAAAGTTTTTATGTTATGGAAGAAACAGATACTATTGGAATTGTCCACTTTTTATTTCTATGTTTTTTTATGTAATAGTTATGGCCTAATTCTATATATCTCTAAACCTAAAAAGATCCTCAATGTGAATTCTTGACTTAACTCAAGATTGTGTAACATTTAAGGATGGGGCCTTATAGTTGGTATTAGAGATCAGTTTAGATAACTTTAGAGGTCAAGATAGTTTTAATTTATTTCTTTTATAGGATTTTACTTTATAGTTAAGTTGAAATGATGTAGAATTTTAAGATTACCTTGTTTATTCATCTAAAATATTTCTATTCGGAATGGTTTTTTGAAGAGTAAATTGGGAAGCTGTAATGGGAAGGAATCGAGAGGGAAACAACCTTTCAAATCAACAACATGAGGTGGTGAGAATTGGAACTGAACAGTTTGTTTCAGTGATAGAGTAGTTGAATCGGGCTATAAATGGTAGTGGTATCCATGCACAAGATCATCCCGATCAACCACAGAAGAATATGTCAATATTAGAACATTTTATGAGGCAACATCCTACATCATTCAATGGATCATATGACCCAGTGGTAACTGAAGGATGGATCAATACCCCGAAGAAGATATTTGAACTCATGGGATGTTTAGAATGTCAAAAGGTAACTCTTTCCATCTATAATTTTGAAGGTCATGTTGATCGATAGTGGTCATTAGTTAATAATACTAAAGAGAAAAATGATCTTGATTCCATGGAGTTGGAAGAAATTAATGATATTTTTCTTGAGAAATATTTTCCTAAGGTTGTTTATATTAGGATGGAGAAAGAAGTCTTGGAATTAAAGAAAAATGATGATGATTCAGTTGCTTCATATTAAGTAAACTTCACAAGATTGGATAGGTATGTTTTGGATTTTATTCGAGACATTGATAGTAAAATTAATAGATTTTAATCAGGATTGAAACCAGGGATATGAAGAGATTTGGATTCCCAAGAATTTAAAAGTTATTAAAAAGTTGTTCTGTGTGATAATAAAGTTGAAATGGAGTTTTTCGACACTTATGTTCCATGATATGATAAGAGTAATAAATGGTCAAGCATCTAGGAAATGGAGAAGCAACCAACTAATAATTTTAGAGGTAAGCCCAAAACTTGTTCCAAGTGTGGTAAAATACATTTTGGGGAATGTATTTCAGGATCTAGAAAGTGTTACTGGTGTGGTAAGTTTGGTCACCAAGTTCATGACTACAAAGAAAAGGGTCCTGAACAGTCCAATAATGAAATAATATATATCTAGTCTACAGTAATATGATTTAGCTACAATTAGTTGGGACATTATACAAATAAGTGTCTAATGTTAATTAAAAAGGGTGGAAATCCGTATGATCAGAAACAAAAAGGTTTGGGAAAATCATTTATTACTACTGTAGTTGATGTTGAGACATCTAGTTAATTGATAGAAGCTATTGAGAACCCGGTATTTTTCGAAGGATAACTATATGTTCAATGTTTTAAACACACCTTCCTATGTTTTATTTGATGTGATAATAAGTTATTAAGGACCTTTTTGGGAGATGTTTTGTGGGGTTATGTTTATGTATCGATTTTTTTTATTTTTTATGCATGCCTTTACTTTTGGACCTCAATTTTAAGATATAAATATCTTTTATGGTTTTTGTGATATTTTATATGTAAGGTTATTCTGAGGGATTCACATCATCTTCTGAGAATATTATGAGCATGAAATTGTTCTTATAAAATAGAAATACATCATGTAACAACGTTTTCATATATTCTTATTCTAGGAAGTAAATTAATTCTTCAAATATATCAAAATGATCTTAAAACAAAAAAAATATTCATTTAAATTTCTCAATGGTATTTTGACCCATCACATAATTATAGTTTTGTGATGGATAACCTTCAAATGAATATATTCTCGATCACTCTCTATTAGTCTTTGAGAGTTAGTTTTATCATCCATGTTTATGTTTTCTTATAGGGAACCCTAGAATATAATATCTCAGATGACCTTTGTACTTATATTTATTTATATTTAAGTGATAGTTTTATTGAATATTTTTCTAATGTTGGACTTTCAATGAAGTTTCCAAGACCTATTTTAAAATTGTGAGGACACAATTTCCAAAAGGGGGGAATGATGTAACATCCCAGGTATTTATAGAATAATACATTTTCATATCCATTAATATTTTTTAATTTAATATTAATTTCAGTTTAAACGGTACACCATGTATGATAGCGTACCCGACACACAACAATGGGTTTCTCCTAAATCTAAAGTTTCACACAACACTGAGTTAAACCAAAAAATAATACAAAAATAATATTATTATTTTAAAAGGTAGTTAATACCAAGCCATTGTATTAATGAGATTGAACAAAAGTAACTATATTATGATTTTACATTATTTTTACAAGTTTTTACATTTACCCATTGAATTTTAGATGTTAAAAATGAGAATGAATCCAATTTTAAGCATAAAATACTCTAATATTTTTAAAAGGTTATTTTACCAACTTTTGTAGGAGAACCATTTTTTAAAATACATTTTTTCACTTTTTATGTTCTATTTGATAAAATAAACTTTTTATTTATAATCATCACGTCAAAATTTACTTTGGTTGATATTTTGGTATTTTTCTGATAAGATCCGTATTTTTATGAATAATGATAAATACTATATTTTAATTCAAAACTGTCTATTCATCTAATTTATTTATATAGGTATATTTTCCTTTTAATTGGATTTAAAGTGTAATTGGATTAATTTGTTTATCGTTTAATATAATTTTGGTCATTTTAAGTAATTTCACATTTGAATTTGACATAAACACATGTTAATCTTTTGAAAGTTTTTACTTCTTAAAAACCTGTTTTTTAGTTTTGGAAACTGAAATTCATTTTAAATTAATTTCTGCCAATTAGGTGCACTGAATTTGTAAAATTAGATTCCAAATTTAAAATCATAAGGTGAAATTTATGTAAATAGGTACCTATTATTTTTTGACATTATGAATAGTTACTTCGGTAATTATTTTAATTTACCATGGTTAAACGGTAAATCAGGTAAATAGGGGTAAAAAAATAATATTATAACAATATAAAACTATCCTAACACATGTTCTAATCCTATTTTATGAGATATTTACGACCATGATCATCATTAGGTCGAATTTAGGACCCCACGGAGCTACTTGGGTGTGATAATGACCTTTTATAATATTTAATTTAAGAAAATGGAAATATAACATAAACATGTATCTCCTAACTAAAACAATTTTAATTTGGTTTATATAAATTATATATTAAACAATAAATAGTAATTAGAAACCCAAAAGGATTTCACAGATCATGGTATTTTATTTATAATTTTTATACATTAAATAAATAAATATATTTATGACACAATGATGATGCATTGATTACCTTATTAATGAAATATTCAAATAAATGATATTATTAATATTAAAATAAATGTAATATGAATATTTGATGCCATCCACGAATTTTTTGGATGATATTGACATGTGAGTTATGATTTAATACCTTTGGTTTGAAGTAATAATGTTTTTATGACTTTAACAAAAAATAAATTTCTAAATAGTGTCAAAATTGACATAAATGAGTTTTTAAAAACAATACTATTTTAGTTAATGGTATAATAGTCCTAAAGATTTAAGATTAATTAACTAGATTATATAATGTTACAAATTTCATTAATTATACACTTGTGGTTCTCTTTTCATTTAATAGTAATTATAGTAACCATATATTATGAAAATACAAGAAGACATTGTAAGAGTTAATGTTTCTAACTAAGGGTTAAAGCTAAAAGATAAGGTTAGTTTTTTGACCTAAAATTAACTAAAACATGTTGGTTGAGAGGATTTATATCTATAATAATCTTATACTCAAAATTTTTTATTATTTTAACTAATATAATTCTAAAATAAATTTATAATAAAATAATATTTCAAGGAATTCCTAAAGTGCCCCTCCTCCCTCTTATAAAAGGCCACCACCTCTACCCACTTACTCACACCTATAAAGCCCATTGGATCTTCCAAATTTAGCTAAAATAATCTCCAAACAACCCTCCCTTTCTCATTTAATCCTTACCTTTATCATGAGGCAATTCAAGAAAACCTTTTGGCTAAAATCAAAAGGAGTTACCCAATTTAGAGGCAATGTCTTCTCTCAAGATTATTTCATTTATTTTCCTCATCCAACCCCGAAAAATATCATTATTAAATTATTTTATAACAATTCCAGTATCATAAATATACTCGGATGTTTTTATTATAATTTTTATACCTGAACATGCACACGCATCCATCTAATTGATATAAAACATACTGTTTTTGTGTACGGCGAACTACCGCCTCACAAAACGAGGTTTGTTCAATTTTCTCCTAAAACCTATCATGGTGGAAATTATGATGGAAATATATTTATATATGATATATATTATATTTAATTTGTCTCTATTCTTATGTGATTTTTATTTACAATATACCTTTATGCTTTCCATAGTGTGTAAATATGATAATTTCATTTGAGGAAGTGTGGGCAACCACCCCCTCAAAAGTGATATGACTCATTCATGTCATAAATGGAATGTATAAATGATATAGTTGATGAACCTATGTAACATATATAACATATATATAGTATACTGGAATTATAATATACCTATGTATATTTTATTTTTTTATTTTTTTATTATTACAAGAAATGGAAGTAGCGTTAATGCGTACATACGGCCTACCGTCTGCATGAACAGTGAATTTTATTTCTTATCTCCAAATGTTTTGGACTATTATAAATAAATACATACTTGATATAAATTATATTTAAATCATGAATAATATTTGGGTGATAATGTACTTATGAACACATGGATAATTTAAATCAAATCAAGTTCATTTTTGACTCAAATACTGAACATCGACAAAACGTCTGATATGAACTCAAATAATTAACTATTTCTATAACATGGTAATAAATGATATAAAATGAATAATAATCATTAAAAATGTTCTAAATAATGTATAAATTAACCTATGTTTATTATTTATGAAGTTATAAAATGAATGATACAAGTTGGACTCAAGGTAAGGGACTTCATTCCAATCTCCTTTCATTGAGGCATTTCTTGATAATATGCACATTAATTATTTTATAAGGCGTATATACAGACACTATGACATTTAATAAGTATATTTTATCTATACCAATTTTATTTAATAAATCATGGAGATTAGTATTTAAATGTTCAAAGTGGTATGAGACACCTTTACCATTTAAAGATTTAATTATCAAATATTTTTCATCCAGATATTAAATTACATATTTATTTATATGGGTATAAAAGGAATATATAGGAAATTTTATGTCACCCTTAAATTTTATTCAAATTTTTCAAAAAGAATCTTTTTTATGAAGCATTTTACTTTTTTCACAAAATGAAAAAAGGAATGTTTTTTAACATATACACAGACAACGACTTCTCTTTTTTCGTAACCATTATTTGATATTTGGATTCTTCTATAAGCCTTAATGTCTTTTAAAAAGAAAATAAATCCTTTATTCCTTTATTTGGGTATCTTGTTATTGAAAATGGGTTCTTAAAAGAAAATGGTATTTTTTGTGGAAAGGTTTTTCATATGGGATTAGAAGAAAATTTCAAAAAATGTATTTGTGATGAAAGTGTTTTATTCATGAAATGGTATATGAGCATTATATGAAACGGGTGAGCCCGATATAGCTTATACGATGGTTTGATCCCCATTATAGCTCACGGGTGAGCCTGATATAGCCTATAAGAAGGGTTTGTCCCTATTGTAGCTCATGGGTGATCCCGAAAAAGCTTATATGAAGGGTTAATCCCCATTATAGCTCACAGGTGAGCCCGGTATAGCTTATACGAAGGGTAATTTCCATTATAGATCTCCAATTTGGAATTCAACCACATATTTATTAAAATTAGAAGATGTTTGAAAGGGTTTTATGTATATGATTTTCTAAGTCACCTATGGTAGTTTTAATTTCTTACTATTGGTTTTAGTGTTTTTCATTGATAAAAAAGTATGAGTGTTATTCATGTGAAAATGTTTTGTTTCATCCTCTCAAGAACATTGAATGGGTTATTAGGTTTTACTAGACTAATGGTTTTTCTTTATTTTTTTCCCATACTGAGCTTTTTTTTCTCATCCCAAGTTTTTAAATGTTTTCACAAGATTTAAGGTAGAATAGAGTCAAGGATGGAATCAAGGAAAAGTTATGATGATTAAAAATGAAAAGAAACCATGTTTATTTTTAAATTTTTTCATGTTATGGAAGAAACAGAAACTGTTGGAATTTCCCCCTTTTTATTTCTATGTTTTTGTTATGTAATTATTATGGCCTAATTCTTTAGAGATATAAACATTAAAAGATCCTCAATGTGAATTCTTGACTTAACTCAATATAAAGTAATGTTTAAGGCTGGGGCCTTATAGAATCGTTTTCTCCGTGTGTCTATCAGATTGAAGATGAAAAGTTAAACTAAAATTTAATTCATTACCCAACTAAGTTTGAAGGTATTTTAAAAAATTTAGAAGTAAATATGGGATCACAGTCTGATAAAATGGAAAAAGGAACTTTATGTAACTTTAATGTACCCTTATGGTACACTCCTGAAATTTGATCTAAAAACATTATATCTTGAATGGGAAGTAAATGTGTGTATTTAGTTAGTCGATCAACAATTACTAAAATCATATTATTACCCCGTGGTGTCTTTGGAAATCCCACCTTGGAATCCATGGATATATTCTCTCATTTCTTTTCTATCACTGGAAAATCCTGAATCATTCCCTTCATTAATTTTATTTCAACTTTATCATATTGAAAAGTAAAAAAATCATGGTAAATTTAACAATATCACTTTCATTCATTCCTGCCAGTATACTATTTAAGGTCACTATACATCTTAGTGCGTTGAGGATGAATAGAAAACTAAGAACTATAAGCTTTACTCAATAATTCTCTATTTAAGTTGGAATAATAAGGATCACATAAAATTTTCCAAACCTGTTAACACATTATTTATCAACATTAACCTCTAGAAACCTTCTATTATTGACATATTCTAACTTTTTTTATAAAACATGATCGTCCTTATGATATTTCTTAATTCATTATTACAAATACAATTGTAATAACACCTAAAAAATTGAGTAAGTTCCTGCATGCATAATTTCTAGTAAAAAATTCATCAAATCATCAACCAAAGAGTTATATTATAATCATAACATGGTTAATGTTGCATTATTTTTCCAAATCTAATCATCAGATACTTTTTTTTCTTTTCCAATATGGGATTGAATTATGAAATCATAATACTTAATCATTTATATCAATCTTATCTACCTCATGTTCAACTCTTTCTAATTGAATATATATTTAAAAATTTTGTAGATATTATATATTTCAAAATTTACTCTATATAAATGTTTCCTATTAATTTTTAAATAGAAACTATATCAGCTAATTCTAGATCATGTATAGTACAATTTAACTTATGAGGCTTCAGTTGACATGAATAATGAGAAATTACTTAATAATTTTTCATTAGAAAGTAACCAAGTCCCTTAAATTAAGAGTTAATGTAGATGAAAAATTCACTATTTCTATAAGGAAGGCCCAAAACTAATAAATCCACCAATATTATTTTCAATTAATAGAAACAACCAACACAATATTTTACCTATATGATTTTAATTCCATTTTTATTTAGCTTAGTCAGTGAGCTAGATAACTGTGAATTTTTTTCAACAAACCACTAATAGTAACCCACTAATACAAGAAAACTACATATATATATATATGAAATTTATAGGTCTATTCCATTCTCCAACATCATTAGTTTTATTAGGTTCAACATTTATGTGATATTTAGAAACAATATGCTCAATGTAATAAATCTATTGAAACCAAAATTCACACTTACTAAATTTTCAATATAATATCTTTTCTCTAAAGGTTTTCAAAACAATACTTTGGAATATTTCATAATCCTTATGACTTTTAAAATATAAAAATATATCATCAATAAACACAACTATAAACTTATCTAAATAGTCATAAAAAAACTCTATTCATAATATCCATGAATACATCTAGTGCATTAGACAACGTAAAGGGAGTAACTATAAACTCATAATATTTATATCTAGTCTAAAATAATTACTTCGTAATATCCTCCCCCTATACCTTCAACTAATGGTATCCAATCTTGAGATCAATCATTGAATAATACTTCAATACCTATAGCTAATCAAAAAAATCATCGATATGGGGAAAAGGATAGTTGTTCTTCACAGTGTTTTTTTAAAGGATCTATAATCAATAAAAAGTCTCATTGAATAATATTTCTTTTTTACACATAAAATAGGTTAACCTCATGGTAAAGTGATAGGAAAAATAAAAATTTAGTGTATATACTCATAATAAAATTAATTCCAAAAGTACAACTTTATAAATTTGATAAATGATTTTTATAATTAGATTAACATCAAGAATTATGTTAAATATTAAACTAAACTTCCCAATTAGGAATAATAATAGGAAAATCAACAAGAAATATATCCAGATATTCATTCAAAATTTGTACATCATCAATATGAATAGTATCCCTCTTCTCAATAATATGTGTAAGTTAAATTTCATTTCTATCATTTAATAGTTTCTTATATTCTTGATATGTTATCAAAGGTATGTGTTCAGTCTTTTATATGAACTAAAACTCATTCTGAAAAATAACTTCTTTAGCAATATATTCTATCTTATTATTGTAAACATAAATCCAATCTATACCTGGAATAACATCCCACTCTACAAGGGTAAAGACAATAGGTTTTTATGATGAATAATTTCTATTAACAATAACATGATTATTCTGGAAATTTATTTTTTCCTTAATACACCCCCCCCATGCATTTTTACTGAAATTTATAGCCTCATTTCTTGAGAAGAAATTTCCAATTTATCATAAAATTTATCAAAAATAAAAGTGTGTTTTTACCCTAAATCAAACAAGAAATTGGTATAATCTGAATAAACATGTAATGTACTTGAAACCACATTGTTTGATTGTCCAAAATCTACTAAAGCAGTCTCAAATTATTTGGCCACACCATTCTATTTTTTGATCTTATTGATTTACCTATTCATTCCTATATTTGGATAAGTACTCACATAATGACCTATCTCATTATAATTAAATCATATTACTATCTTTCACGACCCATCCCATGGGGCCCGTGACATGACTACCCCAAACCTTCCTTTCATAGGACAAGGGTTGGCAACTAGCACCGGAAATTCATATCCCAAAAAGGGAAGTCACTTCCTTTAAACATGTACACACACAGACTAGGTACACAACAAAAGAAAATCACAAAGTAGAACTCATGATAGTAAAATTTTGAACCAAAAGTAAAAAAGGGATAGTATACAAACCCAATTTAAAAGAAAGTACATCAAAAAGGGAAAAACATTCTCTGAAGGTCGTCCACCAAGGATCCTACCTGAAGGGTAGGTATAGGTCGTCGTTTGTCATCACTGCCGCTCACCACGTCTATCAAACACCTCCCAGAACATTCTATCCTTGGCTTCCCAAATCTCAGTCAAGATGTTCTTCGTCTTCACAAGACACAACAAGGTGCGGGTAAAGCCCATGTATTATTGAGTATAACATTACCCAATATGGACCCCGAAGGTCTCCTAGAATTCCACAAAGGAAAAACTACAAATCAGGATCTCAATCACAAAACATAAAGTAAAAGTTAGATCACACCAGGTATAAAACATAGAAAAAATGAATAAATATGATTAGTCTTGATCTAGATCATTTTATTTTGTTGTGAGGTTCTTCTACTGATCCACAATGGGTCGTTATACTAATGATCCACAAAGGGTCTCTCTACTATCAATCCACAGAGGGTTGCACTACTGTCGGTCCATAGAGGGTAGCATTATTGCTGATCCACGGAGGGATGTTCTCATGTCGATCCATGGAGGGTCACTCTATTGAGGGTCCATGGAGGGTCTCACTAATGTCGATCCACAGAGGGTCACTCTCATGCCAATCCACGAAGGGTCTCTCTTCACTTGACAACCAACCACAAGATTTCCATACTTGGTTTGCTTGGATTCAAAAGGTTTTGCTCCTTATATTATCATTCTTACCTCACCTTCCACAATTTTCATAAAGAAGTAACCCAAAGGACCGCCTTGTCGTAAGGGTTCCAACGCGGCATATGACATGTCAATCGGACACCCGGTCTGTAAGATATAGGCAAAAAGGTAAATAGGGTCTGGTTGGATTCAAGTCTATTCCTACCCAAACGTACTCCAACTTCCACTGAAACTCAAATGAAGAATCTCAAAAAGAACGCCTCATTGCAATAGTCCTCACACCATAGATGGAGCATCAATCTGACATCTGGTTTGCAAGTTACTCAAGTTTTAATGAAACGGGGCCAGTCAGGTCTGGGCCCGATAGTGGTCTAGCCCGGCTAGCCTGTTGGGCCTGTGGGTCCGGCCCAGCCAGCGGGTCCATCCCGGCCAGAGGGTTCATCCCACCTAGAAAACTTGGCTTGCATGCAGGCCAGTTGTTCTAGACCAGATGCGATGTGTCCGGTTCACTCAGCTGGCAGCACCAGCGGGGCACCACCCCATCTCCCGAAATGGTCGGTTGTAGGTGGTAGTTATGTCCAGACAAGTGGCCTGAGAGTGCCCCTATGTTTCCTCCTCATGGTGCACCAGCACTGCGCCTTCCACCCACTACGGCATGGCTGGCTGCAGCTCTTTCCGCTGGTGTGCTTGCGGGTGCTTCTGTCTCTACACAGCTGGCTCGAACCGGCCACTACCGCCAGTCCCCACCGCCACCGCGCTGGTGGTGTCGCACCTATGGGTGTTTCTTCGGGCCACCGGAGATACTCTAGTGGTCTGTTTTTCTTCCCGTCTATGCCTACAGGCCTCCCGGGTCACTGCCTTCTCTTCTAAGCCCTTGGATTCATCTTGCCACCATGTTGCTCGGTCACCCATGAATAATGCTCAAAATACAAGAGCAGCGGAGGTTCCGGGACTTGTTCAGATTGGCCCGCACCCTTCAAGTTATCATTTTCACAAGGGGTGATAACAGTCATCATTTAGAAAGAACAAACCCCAAATTAAAACCCCACAAAAACCACCTGCAATAAAAATCAAGTCATGGATAAACTTGTTAGTTGGTTGATCCACGTTCTTTGTATTTTCAAATAATGGTTTGAGAAGAAACATAAAACACTTATAAAAACAATTAAGTTACCCTACCTCGATTCAGTGGAATCTGTTGTGGATGAAGGAATAAATTCCTCATTCGTTGTCGTTTGATGTTTGTTGCCTCCTATCGATGTCCAATCTGAGTCCTCCAACAATCATCGATCAATCATCATTATTCGTTGAAGGGTGACATCATTGGAATTTTGTCAGATCATTCCCCATGAATGCCAATTCGTTCACCAATGGTTTGATTAAATAAAAAAGAAACAACCTCCATGTTGTTTCCATTAATGTGGTTTATTAATAAATCATAATTAATGAAGCAATTAGTCATAAAAGCATTGTCGTTATACAGACAAGTAACTGGTCAATAAATGAATCCATTTTAATGACCGTCATTACACTATTTTCCCACCAACCATCACTCAACAGTTGAACAAGAATAAAATAACTCAAAGAGTTATTTTATTATTTTTTCTGAAAAGTATGAAAGTTATCTTTTTTGTCCGACCCTTTTTGGTCAATGTTAGGCTTCGCCTAATAAAATCCTGACACTACGAATCCAATAGGTACCCTTGGATTTTCAATCTGAGCACTGGTTTAAAAGATATAAATTCTTGCCTGCATGTTTACTGAACGTACCTTAAAGAAGTTAAAAATTCTGTTCCAGGATCTTCAGGCTTTGCAATCATGTTCTTTTGATTTTCACAGTCTCGTAATAATTCCATATAATTAAAAAAATATGGAATTTATGGGTATTTACATTTTCCCCGCCTTATGGATTTATGTCCCCAAAATCCACAACAAAATTTAAGGAAATAAATGGGTGTACTAAGAAATAATTTGAGACTTCCACTCCCATGTGCTCTCTTGGAGGTTTTCGTGTTGCCACAGAACTCGCACCAGAGGAATCAACCATCCATGAAGTAACTTCTCCAATCGATCCTCTATATCCACTAGGAACTCCACGAATGTCACCCCATCATCAATGTATGGCTCTCCCCAGTCGATGACATGTGACAGATCATCCATGTATCTTCTCAGTTGTGACACTTGGAAAACATTATGCACTTAGTGCATCTATAGGGGAAGATATAGGCAGTACACCACCTTTCCAACTCTACTCAGGATCTATAAAGGTCCAATGAACCTCATAGATAGCTTTCCTCCCCAGCCAAATCTATGTAGTCCTTGTCGAAGTGAGACTCGTAGGAAGACATAGCATCCCTCCTTGAACTCCAAGGGTCTTCTTCTCCTATCAGAATAAGACTTCGTCCTACTCTGTGCAGTCTTCATCTGATCCTAGATGATCTGCACCTTCTCAGTGGTAGACCATACCAATTTTGGACCCATAAGTGATGAATCCCCTGGGTCTGTCTAGTATAGAGGTGATCTGCATGGTCCCCCGTACAAGGCCTCAAATGGTGTCATGACGGTGATGGAGTGATAACTGTTTTTGTGTGAAAACTCCACTAGTGGTGTGTGGTCCTCCCAACTGTAGAAAAAATCAAGGATGCTAGCATGAAGCATGTACTCAAGTGTTTGTATGGTCCGCTCTGTTGGACCATCTGTCTAAGGATAAAAGGCAGTGCTCAAGCGTAGTTGAGTCCCAAACGCTTCCTGTAATACCTTCCACAACTGGGATATAAAACGAGAATCACAATTTGAAATGATCATTGATGGTATCCTTTGAAGCCATACTATATCCTGAATATAGTGGCATCCCAAGCCCTCTATTGATCCCTGCTCTCGGATGGGTAGAAAATGAACCAACTTGGTGAGTCGGTTAATGATCACCCAGATAGAGTCGTGGTCCCTAGAAGTATGTGGTAACCTCGTCATGAAGTCCATAGAGATACCATCCCATTTCCTCTCTGATACCTCAAGTAGCTAAGTCAAGCCTACTAGAACCTAGTGTTCGGCCTTCACTTACTGAAAAGTGAGGAATCATGAAATAAACTCTACCACTTCTTTCTTTATCCCTAGATACTAATACTAACTTCGTAGGTCCTGGTTCATCTTTGCCACTCTTAGATGTACCACCAAAGGGTATGTATGGAACTCCCTCAACACCTCTTACTGAAATATCACTGGTACCATGGTGCATACTCTAAAAAGGATGACATGATCCCTACCTATAAAAAATCTATCAGGATCATATCCTGAGTATATCTGAGCACATTGGGCCTCAGAGTCAACATCCCGAATTTGTGCCTCCTGAACTCGCTGAAGGAGTGGGGGAGTGACAGTCATAGACTAGAGGTAGGCTGGTCCATCACTATCTATGAAGGATATCTACAACATAGATAGCTGTTATGTCACCTCACTCAACAGCTATAAACCCAACCTCCTATAGAGTGAGCCTGCTACTACATTTCCCTTCCCTTGAGTGTATATTATCTCAATGTCATAGTCCCAGAGGAACTCGAGTCATCGCCACTATCTCATGTTCAGGTACTTATGTGAGAAGATATAACTGAAACTATTGTGATCAGAGTAGAGAATAAACCATTCACCTATCAAGTATTGTTGCCACATCTTCAATGAAAATACCACTACTATGAACACCAGGTATTAGGTTGCATAGTTCTGTTCCTGTTGCCTCAGCTATCGTGAGCCATAGGTGATCACCATTCACTCCTGCATCAAGAAACACCACAGTCTGGTCCCTAATGTGTATTACTATACTACATACCCAAAACCCTCTTCTTTTATCCTCAAGATGGGGGAACTCTTCAATATCCTCCCCAACTCCTGGAAACTCTGTTGAAACCTCTCTGTCCATACGAAGGGTTGTCCCTTCTTTTTCAAAGCTGACAAGGGTGTTGCTACTCTGGAAAATTCGGGTACAAATCTCTGGTAGTACCCAGCTATCCCTAGGAAACTTTACACCTCAGTCACACTCCTAGGTGGATCCCAAGCAAGAACTGCCTCTATATTTTCTGGATCCACTGCAACTCCAGCGTCCAAAATAACGTGTCCCAGAAAGTAGAATTCTTGTATCCATAACTGGAACTTCGAGAGCTTTCCATAAATCTTGTGCTCTCGGAGTGTATTAAGGACTATCTTCATATGTTTGGCATGCTCCTCCTATGATGCCAAGTAAACCAAGATGTCTTCAATTAAGACCACCACGAAGCCATTGAGGTATGGCTGGAAGATCCTGTTCATGAGTCCCATGAACACTATCGTGCATTGGTCATGCCGAAAGGCATCACCAAGAACTCATAGTGTTCATACCGGCATCAGAAGGTTGTCTTCGGTATTTCCTCATCCCGCACTTGAAGCAGATGATAGCCTAATCTGAGGTCTATCTTTGAAAACCATCAAGATCCCATCAACTGATCAAAGATATCATCAATCCTTAGTATAGAATACTTGTTATTCATGGTCACATGGTTCAAGAACCGATAGTCCACACAAATCCTAAAACTCCCATCTACCTTCTTGGTGAACAAAATCAGGGCTGCCCATGGGAAAACACTGGGCCTTAAGAACCCCTTCCTCTCTAAGTCCTCCAACTGTACCCTCAAATCATGAAGCTCCACAGGAGCCATCCAATATGCTGGAATAGATATTGTTGTCATCCTGAGGTATATGTCGATATAGAAGTCTACCTATCTATGAGTAGGTAGTCTCAAGAAATCCTCAGGAAATACATCTACATACCGGTCCACCACAACAGGATAGCTCGGACTCCCCTCATCAATTTCACTAAGGGTAATGCTAGACAACTGATGAATGATCGGTTGCCCCCTCCTCTAAGAAAGTCCTTCTTGTGATTCAAAGGTTCCCTTCTCATTGGTGAATGAAAACCTAGTCCCATCCTCATGGAAACCCCGCACTTTGTGCCTAAAATAGTTGATCTGAGGATGGACTATGGATAACCAGTCCATAACCAAGATAACGTTGTAAGACCTCGACGCTTCTACTAGGAGATCCCAGTCAAAGTTATCACCTCCTAGATTAAGCTCACACTATTGAAAATAGTGTGTAATCATCTAATCCTATCCTTTAAGAGTCTATAATTATAAGGATATAGCCAACGACTTTACTAGAATCTCTGAGATCTGAACGAGAGCCATGGAAATAAAAAAGTGGATGAAACTTGTGTCTATAAGAACTATAGCTAGAGTAGAGTAGACACAGATCATACCACAAATCATCTCCAGAGCATCGTGGTCATAATCCTCAACCACCTGATGCTAAGATCATCCTTATCCACCTACTCCCTAAGGTCTGAGTGGACCGCCTCTGGGTGGTGGCGGTAGTACATCAAACTGTTGCCCACCGCCTACTGCACGACATGCTCCTCTAACATGTCAGCCACCCTTTGGGCTTCCTCGCTCAAACTTCTGCCTCTACCTCGGTGGTCCTTAGACCGTATATAGATCATCAGTTTGGTGGGTCGGGTAATTGTGATCCATCTGACCCTGCCCTCCACAGGTGTAGCACAGTCTACTCCTATGATGACCTCCTCTTCCTTGTGATCTCCACACCTACGACCCTACATCCTGGGGTCATCATTTGGAAGGTCTAGTCTAATTGGGCCTCTGTGTAATATCCCTACTTCCTTCTACAGATGACTCAACTTCATTTTGTTCGGTGGTGGCTCTCATCATCGGTGCCTGCTCAGCTAGGAATCTCAACACCAATAGTGCTCTCTTTAGCACTCCATCCTACATCAAGATATTAAGTGATATCATTGATGCTATGATCTCTCATCGGAGACCCTGATCAATGGTCTGGTCCCTGGAGAACGGGTCTCATACCATGTAAGTGGAGTAGCGAGAGAGTTCAGTGAAATTAACCGAATACTAGGCCACTGTCAGGCTGCCCTATTGTAAGTGTAGTAGCTCCTGAATACACACTGAGCATAAATTCACTGGAATGAACTCTTCCCTGAAGAGGATCTCGAATTCCTACTAGGAAAGAGTCATCTCATTGTGTTTTTGGAGCATCAGGCTCCACCATCTCCCTATTGTTCCCTAAAGAAGACTAGTAGCTAGGATCACCATCTGGTCTGGTAGTGTCTCAACTAAGTGGAAAATGCATGCCACAGCCTTCATCTAGTCCTCAGCTGCCTACAGATCTGTCTCGCCTCGAAACCTCGGAGTCCTATTTCTCTGGAACTCGTGCAACACACTCAGTCTGCGCACACTATCCGGTGGTGGGACCGGTGGAAACTGCTACCTGACGGGTGGTGGTGTTTCTGGTACACCACCTGAAGGTGATATTGATGTTAGAGGGCCTACACTGATACCTCATTGTTCAGTGGGCCATCATTATGATATCTCACTAGAATCCTGATTGGAGGTATATGTGGAATAATCCTGTAAAAAAACAGATGCACCATAGTAAATAAGTTATACCTAATGATCTGACACAAAAGCGATCAAAAGAAAAACATTTTTAAAACCCATGCAAGTAGGTTTTTCATGTATCGAGTCGGAAATCAAAACTCTGGGTCCTAGTGTATGGATACATCGTCCGCCTCACCAACACTGGACTCCCCGACTATAATCTAAACTCAAGACACATGACACTACTGCTACATTGAAAACACTGACTCTTAGTTCTTATGGTAGAACAGACTTCCTTTGATACCACTTTTTCATGACCTGTCCCCCAGGGCCAGTGCCTTGACTACCCCTAGTCTACCTTCCATAGGCTAGGGGTTGGTGACTAGCACTATAAAGGCATATCCCAAAAATGGAAGGCATTGCCTTCAAACCTTTACACACACAAACTAGGTACAAAACAAAAGAAAACCACAAAGTAGAACTGCTAATAGTAAAAGTGTGAACCAAAATTAAAAAGGGTCAGTATACAAACCCTACTAAAAAGAAACTAAAAAAAAGGGAAAAACATGATCTGAAGGTCCTCTACCAAGGATCCTACCTGAAGTGTAGGTATAGATTTTCATCTGTCATCACTGCCACTCACCACGTCTATCAGACACCCCCGAACACCATCTAGCCCTGGCTCCCCAAGTCTCAGTCAAGTTGTCTGTCATCTTCACAAGACACAACAATGTTCAGGTGAAGCCATGCAGGGGTGAGTATAACAATACCTAGTAGGGACCCCAAGACCCCTGAAGGTCTCCTATAATTCTACAAAGGAAAACCCACAAAACACGATCTCAATCACAAAACATAAAGTAAAATATAGCTCACACCATGTAACAACATAAAGAACCAGAATAAAGATGATTAGTCTTGAGATAAATCATTTTATTCTATTTTGAGTTTATGATATTGATCGATAAATGGTCTCTATAATGTTGATCCACAAAGGGTCACTCTACTGTCGATCCACAGAGGGTCACACTACTACCAATCCACAGAGGGTCGCACTACTATCAATCCATGGACGGTCTCTCTCATGATGATCCACAAAGGGTCTCTCTATTTCTGATCCATAGAGGTTTTCACTACTACCGATCGACAGAGGGTCGCTATCATGTTGATCTAAGAAGGGTTTCTCTTCACTTGATATCCAACCACATGATTTCCGCAATTAGTGTTCTTGAGTTTCAGAGGTTCTGATCCTCATACTCTCGTTCGTACCTTAACCATCACGAAGTACCATGAATAAGTTACCCAAAGGGATGCCTTGTCCTAAGGGTTCCAACGTGAGAGACCGTCAATCATATTCCCAGTCTGTAAGATATAGGCAAAATGATAAATAGGGCCCATTTGGATTTGAGTCCGATCCAACCCAGCCCTACTCCAACTTCTTCTGAAACTCATGTGGAGTATCTCAAAAGGACCACCACTTTGCAAGGGTCCTCACATTGTAGACTGCGCGTCAATTGGACACCAGGTTTGCGAGTTACAGAAGTTTTAGTGAAATAGGGCCGGTCGGGTCCGAGCCCAGTAGGGGTCCAACCCGGCCGGCCCGTAGGTCTAGCCCGACCTGCAGGTTCGGCTTGCCTGGAAAACCCAACCCACATGTGGGCCAGTTTTGAAAGACCGGACATGATGCATCAAGTTCAACCAGCTGGTGGTGCCAGCGAGGTGCCGTCCCACCTCTCGAAATGATCGGTTGGAGTTGGATCATGTGTTAAGCCGAGCAACCCAAGCGATCTACTCCATTTGCTCCGTGAAGTGCATCGGCACCAAACCTTCCACCCACCGCAGCCCGTCTGGTCGTGGATCTTTCCTCTGTGTCACCTACGGGCACCGCCGTCTCCACGTGGCTAGCTCAAACCCTCCGCCATCGCGCCAGTGGTGCTTCACCAGCGGGTGCATCTGCGAACCACCAGAGACACTCTTGTGGTCTTTTTTCCATCACATCTATGCCTACAGGCCTCCTAGGTCGTTGCCTTCTCTACGAAGCCCTTTTATTCATATTTCCACCATGTTACTCAGTCACCCACGAAGAATGCTCAAAATCCAAGATCGGTGGAGGGTCTGAGCCTTGTTCGGATTGGCCTGTGCCCTCCACGTTAGCATTTTAACAAGGGGTGATAACAATCATCATTTAGAAAGAAAAACCCCCAAATTAAGACCCCATAACAACCACCCATAAGAACAAGAGATACGCGGATCAACCCGTTAGTTGGTTGATCCACATTCTTTGAATTTTCCAAGAATGGGATTAGAGGAAACCAAAAAATACATAGAAAAAAAAATTAATTCCCCTAACTGGATTTAGTGGAATCTATTGCGGAAAAATGAAGAAATCCCACGTTCATTGTCGTTCGAAATTCGTCACCGTCTTTCGATGCCCGGTCTGCATCCTCCAATAGCCATCAATCAATCACTACTCTTAATTAGAGGGTGACGTCGTCAACATTTCGTCATATCTTTCCCCACAATTTCCAATTCATTCGCCAATGGTTTGATTAAATAAAAAAAGATACAAGCTCCACGTTGTGCCCATTAATTTGGTTCATTAATGATCCGTAATTAATGAACCAATTAATCACATGATCATTGTCATTACACAGACAAGTAACAGGTCCTTAAATGACTCCCATTTAATGATCTTCGTTTCACTACGGTCCTGCCAACCATCACTCAACAGTTGAATAAAAATAAAATAATTCATAGAGTTATTTTATTGTTTTTCTAAAAATTCCCAAAAATTATCTTTTTTTTCTGACCCTTGCCGGTTGAAGTTAAGCTTTTCCTAAAAAAATCCCAGTGATTCAAATCTGATGGTGCCCTCAAATTATTTATCCAAGCACCATTTCTAATGATAGAAATTCTCACATGCACGTTTACTGAACATACCTTAAAAAGGTTCAAAATTCTGTTCTAGGATCTCCGGGTCTTAGAATCACATGCCGTTAATTTTTTCAGTCTCATAATTATTTTATATAATTAAGAAAATATGGAATTTACAAGTCTCTACACTATCGAATTTTCATTATGTCTCCAATCCTTTTTTTACAGTCATGAGCCATATGTCCAAACCTTTAAAATTAGAAACAATTCCCATATTTTATAAGACTTTATCCATGGTGATTTTTACATCACTTATCAAATGATGAAAACTTTATTTCCTTACCTTTGGATTTGTTTGTGGACTCTTCCCTATTTCCAGCCATCTGGACCTTTTTGTCTTCTTATTTTCATGGAATCCATGATAATAATCAAACTCTATTTCTACATTAGTGACACATAAAACATGTTTTTTATTACTTTTGAATTCATGGGAATCCAATTTCCTTTGATATATTGGATTCAATCCTATGTGAAACTAATTAATTTTACTATCAAGATCTAAGATAAAATTTGGCATCCTTGTCAATCAGGTGAAGTTTAGTTTATACATGACCACTAAATCTTTCTCTTTATTCATCAATTCTAAGAATTTATTTTCTAACCTATGTTGAAAAAAAATTGGAAAATATTTATCATGGAAAATATCCTTAAATGTGTCCCATTACATGGAATCAATCTCTTCTATTTTTCTAGTATTCTTAACCATTGATTAGTTTCACCTTAAAAAAACTAAATAAAAAGAGTTACCTTTTGATGATCTAAAAAACCCATGACTTCGAATATATTCTCAAAATATTTAACCCATCCTTCATCTATCATAGGTTCATATGATCTACTTAATTATAGAGTGTCTGGTTTCATAAAATTCACCATAATAGATGTGTTCCTCTATGGTGAACGTGATTACTCTCTTGCATGGATACCACCACCATTTAAAGCCTATTTTAACAAATCCATTACAGAAATAAACTAATCTGTTTCAATTCTAACCATTCTTGGATGGTGATTTCGAAGTATATTGTCATCTTAGTTCCTTCCTACTCTAGTTTCCATATTTCCACTATGGAAAATCATTCTGAACATACATATTTTAGATGAAGCATTATGGTAATCTTAAAATTTTATTCCATGATAACTATAAATTATAGTTTATTAAGGGTGTTTAAATTCATTATCATAAAAAATAAAATTATATAAACATTTTCTCTAATACCAACTATAAATACTCATCTCTTATTCAATTCATAATTTCATTTTTATACAAGAATTATTTTATCTTGAATTCCCAAATATCAGTTTAGGTTTAGAGTTTTAGAAAATTAGTTCATAAATCATACATAGAAACCCATATATTACATGATTGAAACTTCTTATTAGTATCAATTTTTCCCAAATACATTTATTTTAAAATAAAACATGTTTCCTTTTTATGAAAATTATTTACGATTTTCAACTTGACTTCTTCATTGTTCTTACTCATCCTTAAAACTATAAAAAACAATTCAAAACATGGGATGAGAAAAAAAATCACACTAAGGGACATTAAAAAAGAATAAATAAATATTCCATTCAATTTTAAAACCATGAGACCATATAATAATGTTTTCTTAACATAATAATCTTTAATACCAAAATAATCATTTACTTACACATGAAATTAACTTTACTACCCAAAGTTTTTCATAAATCACTTTATAAGAAAACATAAAGGGAAAATCATAATCATATTGAATTCTTATAAAACATGAGAACACATGGAAAGACATTCTTAAAAATATACCTTTTATCCTAAATGGGTATAATCCTTCCTTTAAAACAGATTATAATTATCATGCTTTTTTAAAACAAATGATTTCCATGAAAAAACTCAATAATAAGCATAGAAAATTCATGTAGGTGACTTGGGAAATCACATTAATAGAACCCTTATAAGAAAATTTATATTTGGATTAATCAATATGGTTGACTTTCAAAAAAATATCTAAATAACATAATCATCACCCAATGCATTGGATAACTTTATCGGGCTCACCCATCATCATGAGCTATATCAAGCTCACCCATCATCATAAGCTATATCAGGATCAACCTTCATCAAAAAGATTATAAGAACCATAAAATTCATTAAAAATATAAAATATTGTATTTGAATCATCAAACTCATAAAAATATACTTTTGAACTCATAGGCAAAACATTTTCAAATATTGATATATCCCTTTCTTTTAAAACACAATTTTGAAAACTGAAATTCTCATAAAAAATATAAGAAGGATTTTTATTTGATGAAAACATGGAATATTATAAAGGAATCCAAATATAAAATAATTATCATTAAATTGATAAAATTTAGTAATGACTTTCACTTTAAAATAGAACATTCCTTTTTTTTTCTTTTGTAAAGAAAGTAAAAACTTTACGTATAAAATATATAAAATGATTCCTTTTGAAAAACTTTTAAAGAAAGTAAATAATAGAATAAAATTTACTTTATAATAAATTTAAATACATAAACTAATTATAATAATATATACATTAAGGAAAATTATTTATAAAAATATATATTTAAAATAATTTTATAATAATTTTTAAGGTAAATCATCCCTTACCTCAAGTCTGAATCATAAAATACGTTATTTATCTTCATGAACAATAAACATATGTTAATTATTTACTTAATTAAGAACTTTTTCTAATTTTATTATTTATTTTATTTTATTTATTACCATATTATATTTAATTACTAAATTAATTAAGTTCACATCAGACGTTTTGATGATATTTAACTCATATGTCCAAAATGACTTCAGTAAGTTGAATATGATCAAAGTGGTCGTTATTAAATAATATAATGAATAATAATAATGTCCAAATTATCATTTTCACACATAAATTATACTTTTAAAACCAACCATAAAATATGGATATGAAAAATTAATTATGTTATAATCATAGAGATGGTATGTAGTACGTACGTATGAGTAATGTTTCCATTATTTAAAAATATGATAAAAATAAGGTTAGTATTATTTTAACTTTTAATAATTATGATTATATAAGAAATAAAATATTATTTCCATAAATACACTTATATATAACATCCATGAGTTGTGTTCATGAAAAACAAATCTCATCGCTTTGTGTAGGTGGTAATCCACACGTGTGCACGATTGACATTATCAATGGATGGAAAGGAAAGAAATTAGATGATATATTATCTTTATTAAATTATAAATATATCATGAATATAATATATATATATATATATTAAATCTATCATTATATACATCTATAATAGGCCATGATGTAAAATTAATTACATCAGTTCGTGAGGCGGTAGTTCGTCGTACACATGATCAATGGATTCATTTCCCATTTGATAGAAGAATGAAAAAGATATTATTTATTACATTTACATAAAATAATATCATTATATGGAGTATAATTATGTTATTATTTTATCATTTTTGAATAACATTTGAAGGAGGTAGAATAATAGATAAATAAACATTCATTTAAAATCTATACCACTTCTTCAGACAACCTCCTTTTCTTTAAACATTAATACCTCTAAGGTTGGTATTATTCCCAAAAATAAGACCTTGATTATGTGGTTAGGGATTTTAAGAATGTTTTTTAGGCATTATCTGAGATAGAGTTCTCAAATGGTATGAGGGAGATAGAAGAGAAGGTTCCCTTTAAGAAGTGAGAGTAGGGACATTCTTGGAATTTTTAATGTATTAAATTAATATAAATTAATATTTCTATCTAATTGGATCCAAATTGATATAAATATAAGGTAGGATGATTATGGGTTAAAATACTCTCATCTAATAATTTTTTTACAAGATTATATTATGTTTTTACCCCTATATTTTTGTTTTAACACCATAGTAACCCTTTTGATAATTACGATGATATTAATGTTTTTTTACTCTTTAGGCATCAATAAAGTAAATATAAAAGGAAAAATGAACCATAAATGTATCATGTTTAATATTTTTATTTATATCTTATTCTCTTGGATGAAGAGAGGGGTTTTAATAATTTTAAATCATTTAATGAAATATTATTTATTATAATATAACATTAATGTATTTTTTTAAACTATTCATTTACTTTGATTTTAAAGTAAATGTGATACTAATTAATTAAAATATAGAACCTTATAAAATCTATATTATTTTATATTTATCTAAAAAAAATTGGGAATTTTTAACTCACCCATATAATATTTCTTTTAGAGTTTTTATAATCATTTACATTATTTTTCTACTACTTTGACAAGCACTATAATGGTATTACGTAAGACATTAAGGTGCTTATATAATCATTAAAAACTATAAATAAATTAATTTCATTAAAATAATTTCATTATTATCTCAATATTCATTATTAATCATTAATAAATTATTTTTATCTATGTGTGAACATGTAATAGAAATTTAAAATAAAGAGTGAGGTTTTGTATTTTTCTTTACTTAAAATAGTATAAAGGTAAATACAAAATATTAAATTAAAATAGATAATATTATTGAATTATGTATTATTATGGATGAAATTAACTTAAAATATTAAATAAATTAAACTTTTATAATGAATTATAAGCTTTATCACATTAGTTTTAACCCCAATTAAATCATTTTACATTTACCGTGGAAACAAAATTTTACTATGGTTACTATTCATAACGACCAAAAATAAAAGTGGCCTATTTAAAAAATTTTAAAATAATGATTCCAAATATGGAATCCATTTTTCAATTTTTAATTTCTATAATTAGAAAATTTTAATTTAAATTTAAACCTACAAAATTGATGAAAATTGTTTTTCAAAAAAATAGCTTTTTAATTATAAAAGTGTTTTAATAATATATTCAAGTATAAAATTCATTAAAAATACCATAATAGGATTTTTTTAATAAAAATAAACTCATTAAATTTTTAGTCTAATAAAAAATATAATTTTTATTTGTAAATAATTAAAAAGAATATACAGTTTCCAATAAAAATCATTATTTTCCACTATTCATTGAATAATAAAACATTTTGGAAAATTTTCATAAATTAATCCTGATATAATTTTTAAATTATAAATTAATAAATTATGTTTTTTTAAATTAAAATTCTATAATTTTGAAATAGATATTTTAAATAAAACCATATAATGCATGATAACCCAATTTGTTTAGTATTAGGTTTTTCCCCTTTTGACTGAAAAATTAACTAATATTCTAATAATGAATATAACTATATAAAATCTAATTGATAATTTTTAATGAAACATAGAAATGGTTTATATTAATAGTCTCTATGTTTTTATAGAAATAGTATCAAGGTCTTACGTATAATTTAAAATGTTGAAATGGAAATTAAATTGGTTTCAAACTTGTTCAAAAGAAAAAAATCACAAGTTGTATCAACCCTAATATGGAATGAAAGTGATGTTAAATATTAATATGAAATGATAATTAATTTCTAGCTTAATATAAAATTGTATAAGTGTTATTAGGTATATGCCATATGTCTTCAAATCCTAAATAAAAATTAGGATAGACCTTACATTATGGAAAAGCACTAGCGTCTAATAATATGTTATTATCATTTTTTCGTATGATTTAAAAAATTGGTATCTTATTTCATTCGAAATACATAATGTTTATTAAATTAGACTCCCATAGTGAATATTTTACTTATAATTATTTTTATAAATTAAGAAATTCAGGGGGAGTGGAGCTGAATTTTTTATGGTTGTAAGCCTCATGTGGAGCTCAACATAAGGATTGTTTATCAAGTGGAATTAGAGTATGATTTATAAGTGGAATTTGTGAATCATACCACTAAAATTTTGTACCAATTTATATATATTGAATACCATCATATGGTATTACTTATACAATTTGTTCTTTAATACTCATTTTTTAATAAACTTTTAAAAATATGATTATAGGGGGGATTGTTGAAGGATGTAAAAGATAATGTTTCATAACATTAGGGAATTAATTGAGTGGAAAGGATAAAATAAATGTTTATCTCTCATATTATTTTTTCTTATACCAATTTTTGACTTATTAGTTTTATATGAAATTTTTATGACACTTTACAAATTGGTAAGTACACATGCTAAATATCTCTGAAAAATTTAGTTAATGTTGTGAGGATTAATATCTTCCTATAAAAATATATAATTTTTAAAATAAGTAATTATAGTTCTTTTGGTGTCACAAAAAGTGTCCTTAAAGCATGAAAATATGAACAGATATTTTATGAAGTATGTGTCAGAGAATTATCAAGTAGTGACAAATATATATAAAATCACTCTCACAACTGGTTAAGAGAGATAAAGTTTGAAAGAATGTGGGGATGGAATACCCAAGTTAAATATAGGGAAAAAATATTTTATAAAGAGGAAGAAAGTGGTTTATTGAAAATTTAGAAAAAATGTCATTTGAATTTATTGAAAATGGGAGAGAGAGAGGTTTATAAATCTATATAGCGAGAATCCCATAAATTCATATATTTATTGGATCATGGATTCAAATTTATAAGTGGGATAATAATATATCTAAAAGATGAGTAGATAATGGATTATGATGATTCTTATATTCATGGAATAATTGTCCCCAAAAATCAACGAGGTTAATATTAAAAATAAGTGGTTATATGTAATATTTGTTAACAATAAGTGGTCATAATCAATGGTCTTAATTAACATTATATTTTTTTATCAGTTAAGGAAGGTTACAAATTATGGATCAAAATACAAAGGTAGAGAATGGTTAAAATTAATAAAGGATTTTATATTATAATATCATAAAATTTAGAAATTATTGAAAACATGAAGATTCTAACATGAAAAGACATGAATATTCATGAATAAAAATAAGATGATTTTTATATATCGAAATCTGATGCGTAATCAATATTTTTTTAACATATTCATGGGTTAAGAAGTGTGAAGGAGGAATGTGTGACATTAACATATAGTAATGAGCATAGTGATATAGAGAAGAATGTAAGTGGAACCATGGAAGTAATCATAGTGACTACATAGATCCTAGATAAAAGGAAAGCTAAAATGGTTTAGCATAAAAAAATAATTATATTATAAGGAGTTGAAGAAATATTTTAGAGTGAAGTTTCACAATTTTGATTTGGAAATCATGGTAAGTATTATAAGATAAATATTATGGATTATTTAACTATTAATGTAACATCATGTTACCTTTATTGGGCATGTTTTTCCTTTTTATAAGTTCTATTATGGTTTTTAAAATCCTTAGATTTTTTTTTTGGGTTTACTACAGACTGAAGAACAAGTACACACTGCGTACCTAATGTACATGTCGTGTACTTAGTGCTAGTTGCGAATCGTGGACTCAGAGATCATTTCATGAATGGGGAGATCATGAAATGAGCTGGTACATGTCTTTTACCTAAGTTACATGTCATGTAGGGGTTAAATAGAATATTTTTAACCCTAGGAAATGGGTTTTATGGAATACTTATGTAGTGTGGACTACACGTTGTGATCAAAGGGTACACGTCATGACTCGGCCCGCGCCCAGGTTAAAGTCATGCGTTTAGAACTTTCACTTGGACTATTCTTTCTAGACATTGTTTATCTCTACCCTATACTAATCCTAAGTAATTTTCAGAGGAACCCATACTTTTGAATTGATCCAATCATCTTTAGATCTTCGTTGTGTATACAATTCATCTCTGCAGATACATTGTGAGATACTGTCTCGATGGTCATTCCTCAGCTAGTTATGGTGAAGAAGATGTTTGTTCTCTAGGCACGTGGGATTTCTTCTATCCTCTAAACCATGGGAATCAGTAAAATAATTTGGGTATGTGATGGATTGGGTTGGGTTTCAGGTTTGTGGGTAACCTAGGTCGGTTCATTACAGTTTGGAATCAGAGGATGTCTATCCTCAGGGATCTTTTCTTGGGATATCGCTTAGACTGGAGATAGGATTTTCGGAACTTGAGAGGTATGTTTCAATGAGTTTCTGGCCAAATATTTTCTTAATGAGACTCAAGTTACCATGGGATGTCGGGATATGTGTCTCTAGTGTTGGTTTTTACTTTTAAAAATATTAGTTTTTTCTTATGGATTTTTTGGTTTGAACTAATATTTTTCTGGTGTCTAATCGTTCTTATGTTTTGATAAGGAGTATTATGCCTCTGAGATGTCTTCCACAGGTTCCACATAAAGATTCATCTGATTATCCTCAATGTAATCCACCTATGGACTAGAATATCATCTATACTATAGTACGGGCAGTCTGTACTACTAATCAGGATGTGCCCGAAGTTCAGAACGTAGTAGTTGAAGTACAACCAGGAGCTGGAGGAGGAAGATATTGATCGCGAGAGTTCTTTCATGAGAAGATATTGTCCTATAAAGTTAAAAATTAACCTCAAGATTCATAGTATTGGCTGGATATGATAGATCAAATCTTCAAATTCTTGTAGACACTTAATAATATCAAGGTGGAGTGCAAAGAGTTCAGACTCGAGAGTTCCTACAAGCATTGGTGGGGATCTATAGTATAGGTAGACAAACATGTGGGCTTTGATTGGAAGGGTTTCAAAACCTTGCTCTTTCAGAAATTTTTTTTAGAGTCTAGGATATTGGAAAAATATTTGTACTTATTATCATTACAGCAGAGAGAGAATTCAATTTCATCCTACACCAACCGGTTTTCTGATCTTGTCCATTTTTCTCTGAATGTGGTAAGGAATGACCAGATAAAGGAGAAGAAGTACATGTTGGGTTTATGACCGAATATTAGATTGTAGGTGTTGATGTTGAAGCTTTCTACCTATGCGGAGACAGTGGATAGAGCAATGATGGTAAAGATTGACATGGTATGCAAGGTCAACTTTACCACCTCTTCTCTTCCAACTGGTGATAACTTTAGTGGCGTGCATGGGAAGAAGAAGAAGTGGTAGGACCGTCGCAGGAGTGGTGGATGTGGGTCTTAGTAGAAATCATTCTTGGCCCATCCATTGCAACTAGAAGTGCGCCTCTGAAATTCAACAAGTGCTGCAAGGGGGTAACACCAGTCATTATTTTCCTATGCCTGCGAATATGTTCAATAGCTCTGGACGTGTTGGTCATATACAATGTTTCTATCAGGATATGAATAAATCTCATTATGGTTAGAGTTCATCGGCTCCAGAGGCTACTATGGTTCAATCATAAGCTTCAAAGACTATAGGTCTCTAGACACAGGCCTCATGAGTAAATCATTTACATTCAGTAGATGAGTGCCCAATGGAATTTAATGAAATTCCAACAATAGTGAGAGGTACGCTCCTTATTAAAGCATTAGTAGCTACTTCTTTGTTTGATATTGGTGCCTCCCACTGATTTATATATGCACATTTTTTTGATATGCTTAAACTTCCAATGGATCATATCCCTTTACAATGGAGTTAGCAACACCTCTTGGAAAGAGGAAAGATCAAGGGTTTCAGTGTCCTTATTGTTTGTTCATGATATCTGACATGGAGTTAGTCTGGAATTTTCTCATTCTTGATCTAGATCTATTTGACATTATCATCGATATGGATTGGCTTGTCTCTCATCGAGTTGAGGTTGATTGTTATCATTGGCATGTTTCATTTCTTTCTGCTGACGAGAGGTCTTGGGTGTTTCAAGGAGAGTGGGACCCGAGGTCAGGTCATGCGGGATCGTTCCGCCTAGAGCTCAGGAGTTTGTTATTTTCTATTGCATTTGATCTTGATGACATTTCTTCTATTGAGGGTCTTCATGTTGTTGTCTGAGACTTTCCTGACATTTTCTCAGATGAATTCTCTAGTATTACTCTAGAGAGATAGGTAGAGTTCATAATTGACCTGGTGTTAGGTACATAGTCAATATCGATACCTTATTACCGTATGGCATCATAAGAGTTGAAAGAACTCAAGATTCAGTTGGACAACCTATTAAAGAAGGGTTTTGTTAGATCATGCCTTTCTCCTTGGACATCCCCTATTCTCTTTGCCATGAAAGTGGATTGTTCACTTTGGTTATGTGTGGACTATTAGAAGCTGAACTGGGTAACAATTAAGAAAAAAATATCATTTTCCTCATGTGGATGATTTGTTTGATCAATTGAAGGGATAAAAGTGGTTTTTAAATATCAATCTTCGATCAGGTTATCATCAGCTCAGAGGCTGGGAGTCTGATATACCAAAGATGGCCTTCAGGAGTAGGTATGAACATTATGAATATCTCGTGATCCTATTTGGTCGGAATAATGATCCTGTTTTTTTATGGAATTGATGAATCAGATATTCCACCAATATATTAACACTTTTTTGGAAGTGTTCGTGGATTATATTCTAGTTTATTCAATGTATGAGAGTGAGCATGTGAACCATATTAGTTTGGTTCTCGAGATTTTGAGAAATCATTGTTTGTATGGAAAGATTTCAAAATTCATTTTCTAGGTTCGAGAAGTGAAGTTATTGGGGAATAGAATTTCTGATCATGGATTATCATTTGATCCATAGAAGGTAAAAGTTGTTTTTTCCCGAAAGGGACCATAGAATGTCTTTGAAATTCAAATATTCCTTGGTCTTGTGGGATTCTACTGATGGTTATTCAAGGATTTATTTAAGCTGGAATCACCTTTGGTTAATCATACCAAGAAGGAAGTGAAATTCTCATGGGATGTAAAGTGTCAATGTTCTTTTGATGAACTAAAATGACTTATAAATTCTGCACTGGTTCTTTTCTTACCTGAGCCCAGTATGGGGTAACTGGTGTTCTGTGATGCATCGAGTGCTAGTTTGGGATGCATGCTTATGCAGGATAATCATGTTGTAGATTATGGATCTCTTCATCTCCGACCACATGAGAAGAACTACCCCACTCAGTATTTATATCTTCTTGGGTGATTCATATGCTTAAATGTTGGTGGAAATATTTCTTTGGGGAGAAGTTCATAGTATTCTCGGATCGTAAGAGTCTGAGCTAAATAGTTTCCCAGAAGGATGTGAATTTCAGACATAGATGATGGGTAGAATACCTTCAGACATTTGGATTTGATATCTCTTACACCCTGAGGAAAGGGAATGTTGTTGCAGACGGTCTAAGCAGGAAGGTACCATCACAAGCTATTTTGTAACCGAAGGAAGAGTGGAATCTTATGGGTATTTTCACTCAGATGCACTTGGATGCTCAGGAGGATGTTTCATGGATGGTCCTGACCAGTTTTCAATTATAATCATCTCTCATAGAGTCTATCATGCAAAGTCAGTAGCAAGATGATGAGTTTCAAAAGATTCAGAAAAATCAGTATGGTGGGGAGACAGTTCCCGGTAGGTCTCTTTATTTAGATGGAATACTTTACTTCATAAAGTGAGTTTTCATCCCATCATCTATGAGAATTTTAGTTTTGTTTGATTTTCATAGATCTTCATGGGTCGTTCATCCATGTGATACAAAGATGTATTATGACATGAGAAGATGGTTTTGGTGGCCCGACATGAAGCATGACATTGAAGATTATGTGTCCCGTTGTTACACCTACCAACGGATAAAGGTAGAGCACTTGAAGCCCTCTGGTTTTCTTCAGCCTATTCCAGTACTATTTTGGAAGTGAGATGATGTTTCCATGGATTTTTTTGTTGGGTTTATATTGATTCCCTGGGGGAGAAATTCTATCTGGGTGGTTGTTGATCAGTTGACGAAGTTTGTTCACTTCATTCTAATCAAAGACGCCACTAAAGTTGAAGATCTAGGTAAGTTGTTTGTACAGGAGATCGTGAGGTTACATGGGATTCTTTTTTATGTTATCTCATATAGGGATCCTAGTTTTACCTCAAGGTTCTATAGGAGACTTCAAGAGAAAATGGGGAATTGGTTCAATTTGATCACAACTTACCATCCACAGATAGATGTCTATACAGAGTGTGTAATTCAGATCCTAGAGGATATTATTTGTACCTAAGTCTTGGATTTCAGTGGATTATGGGATAGCCATAGAGGATTGGTTGAGTTTTTTTTACAATGATAGTTATCGGTCAACGATCCGAATGAAACCTTTTGAAGCATTGTATGATTTCCCATGCATATCACATCTTTGTTAGGTAGAGTTTGGAGAAGTAGCTTTAGTTAGACCAAGTCTGGTTTAGGAGACGTCGAAAAAGGTTCAGGAGGTGCGATGATGTCTTTTTGTGGCCCAAAGTCGACAAGAATCATATAAAGATTAGAGACTTCATCCTTTGGATTTTTCCATTGGTGACTGGGTTTTCTTGAAAGATTCTCCTCAGCTGGGTCACCATCGACATAGAAAACATGTAAAGTTGATTTGGAGATATGTTGGGCCATTTGAGATCACTGAAAAACTTGGGTAGGTTTATTATCATTTAGAATTGTATGCTCAGTTGATAGGAATTCAGGATGTTTTCTAGATATCACAACTCAAGAAGTATCACCTTGACCCCGCCCATGTTCTACATTGGGAAGAAATTGATTTAGAGCCTAATGATTCTCTTTTTGAGAATCTAGTTGAGATTGTTGACTCTCAGATGAAATTATTGCATGGTAAATCTATTTTTTTTTGTCGTAGTTCTATGGAAACAAGGATTAGATTCTCATGAGACTTGGGAACGTGAGTCGTTGATCAAGGAGCAATGTCCTCATCTTTTTCTAGGGATTACATCCTCTAAATGACTTCCAGAGGAAGAAAAGTCTTTATAGTGGGGAGATTGTAACATCTTGTTACGTTGATCGGGTATTTTTCTATTTTTCTAAGTTTCATTCTAGTTTTTAAAATCCTTAGATATGTTTTTCTGGGTTTACTGTATACTACTAAACTGGTACAAGCCGTGTACCTGAAGTACACATTGTGTACTTAGTGCTAGTTGTGAATCGTGGATTGGGAGATCATGTTGTGAATAGGGATATCATGACGTGATCTGGTACATGTCGTGTACCTAAGTTACACATTGTGTAGGGGTTAAATAGAAGATTTTTAACCTAAGGTGATAGGTTTTTCAGCATACTTATCTAGCATGGCCTACATGCCATGAACAAAGGGTACACGTCATGACTCGTCCTGCACCTAGGTTAAAGTCATGAGTTTTTCACTTTCGCTTGGTCTATTCTTTCCAAAAAAAAATTCTATTGACCCTAGGTTTCTTTTAAGAAATTTTAAGAGGATCCCCTATTTTTGGAGTGATCTGATTGGCTTGGGATCTTCGTTTCATCTACGGTTCATCTCTCCGAATCCATTGTGAGATCATTTTTTCAAGGTCATTCGATGGCTAGTTATGGTGAAGAGGACGTTTGTTATCAAGGTATGTGGGCTTCCTTTTATCCACCAACCACTTGTATCATATTTTGAATTAATCCTTTAAGGTGCAGGTTTGATTATTGGGACTTCATTTATGGCGTTGTTGGGTTTCATTTCTTTTGGTTTCCATTGTGGGAATGTACGACCCGAACTTTGAGGTAGGTGGTTTCATCTCTATCCTAGGATAATGAACCTACTTCTTATACTTTTCAAATTTATTTATAAATTGATTTATGAAATTGGCATGATTTTTGTGTGTGTTGAATTTTTTTTTGAAATAATAATGGGTTTCCCTGGATTTTGATAAATGAATTATAAATGGTTTTGAATGGTTTTCAATACATGGAAATGGGTTTGTGAAATGGATCACATGGGTTACCTTCGGTACTTAGGTAGAAGGTTTAGCTTGAGGATATCATCCATTTATTTGTGATTATCAAGGAGTTTAGTATTGGGTCCTTCCTTTGTTTCAATTGACTATTGTTCTAGGGGACCAATATTGACATTTTGGGGGGTTTAATCATGGGGTATTCCTCTACTTCCTAGGCCCATTGTTCTAGGATCAATTTTGTTCACTTGATTCTTATGGTTTAAGTAGTCTTTTTCCTAGACCTGTAATATTCCTTAGTGCTATGATACATATTATTTTTTTTATTTCTTGTATTTCTAAGTTATCCTTGATATGAATTGATTGTGTAAAATGTTATCGAAAATATTCTTTTAAACTTTTATATCTTCTTTTGTTGAGAACTATGGAAAAGGGAAAAGTCACAATATTTTCTATAAAACTGATTTACTAGTTTTCATTCCATGCTTTATTTTAAAAATGATCATAAAAGATTTTTTATACAGTGTCTTGTTTTGGAACACCTAGGTGGGATTCTACTAATCCTGTTAGCTCACACCATGCTCACTACTTCGGTGGTGTGTAGACCTTTGTTCGTCTTCTAGTATAAGGAAAGGCAAGGCGTCGTAGTGAGGATGCGAGGTTCATGTAAGATGGGAAGTGTATCTAGTGTTGAGATGGTTGGATATTGTCTATGCTATCATTAGAGTAGATTTTTGGTTTTGATTCCACTGTAGTCAGACTTGTATTTTAGAGTTTTAGCTACTGTTTCTATTATTTTGTTTCTGCATTTTTCTTTACAGTTATGGAATATATATTTTTTAGTCTTACTCTATTTTTTCTTTTATATATATATATATATGTTTCATTTTCATTCAGGTTGGGAAAGATCATTCCCTCAGTGTTTTTGTTCGATGTTTGGGTTCTTGTCGACATCCTGTGGGGATTGGGAATGCCCTTCGGTATGTGACAGATCGGGTCGAGTGTTGGGTTTCAGGGTAAATCAGATAAATTCATTACAATTAATTTAATTTTTATAATAATTGGAGAAGACTATATATATTTGTACCAAATTTGGTGAGCATAGGAAAAATTATTTTGTGATATATATGGTTACATCTTGATATTAGTTGGTGGATTTCAAGAAATTGTTAGTTTACTATTACATCTAAAAGGTTAAATAACATGTGTTGATTTTCACACAAGTTTAATTTTTTATTTAAGATTAAGTCCAGTAGAAAGGTTTAGAGCTACATATTATAGGAAGAATTTCATGTCACAAACTTTGGTGTTTCACTGTGATATGGGAAATTGATTCTAAATACTCAGTCCATAAGAAAAAATGGTTCAATATTTGGCTTCCAACTCAGATATTTCACCACAATGGGATATCTCTATTAATTAAAGTCTTGAATATTACACCACAATATATACTATTACATTAAAATATTTTTTGGATACAAATATCAACCCTATAATATTCAGAGTTCAAATTCAAAATAATATATTATTTTTAGGGAACCCTATAATGGATCCATGTTGCACCACAATGGAATATTTTTCAAGCCATGTTTTGTTAAAAAACAATATATATTGAATATTCTATTTGAATAAAAATGGATGAGATATATCTCAATATTTGGGGTGTTAACTAAAATATGATTGGATGATTTTAACTATGATAATTCATATGATACATGTAGAATTGTAATAGAGGATGGAGATAACTTTATTTGATCTCAACAATTGATTAAAGGGGGTAAATATTTGGAAGGATTGATATATTCCAATATGGAAGAACTAAAAGAAGATATATAATATCAATGGAATGTCTATTTCTAAAGATATAAATAATAGAAAAGATCATATTGGTAGAGTGTTGATTGATACATCTCATTCATGATAGAAGAGTCTCATTATTTATAAATTTTCATTGATTATATATGGTTGATTGGAGAAGAATATAGAGTATAAAAAATAATTCCTTTTCTAGAATTTATTTAATCAATAAGAAGTTTTTAATGCTATAGATATCATTTAGAGTGAAATGATTCACTCTCTTGACAAGAATATGTTCATATCTAACTTAGAGTGAATGGAGGTATCAAGGTGGATACCAACATCACATAAAATATAGAGTTTTTATGATGAAAATGAGATTAGTTTGTTTTTATGGTTGAAGAGACCATCATATATATAAATTTATAAGACTTCCTTAAAGTAGTGGATAGGGTAGGAAGAATAGGAGTGACCCTTGGGAGGTAGTGCACCATTATTAAATCTTTTTTAAGGTTAGTGAGCATTGAAATGGATAGATCACAACCTAACATTTGTATCTATTTAAATAGTGTGTTAATAGTGGATTTTGGTACACTAATAAAACATCCTGTATATTATCATTAGAAATATCTCATTGTGAGTAAACTGAGTAAAATTATTTTGTTATTTCGTGCTTTAAATTATATATATGAGTTTGATATTAAGTGTGATATACATCAAGAGAGTCGTGGATTGAATTTTTTTACTGTTAACATGAGAAAAAGATCTAATAATAGGTGAGGGGTAAATTTTATGGAGCTTTAATTTTCTATCACCATTATTCATCACTCCTCTATCTCGGGGTCCCTTAAGACTGATATCATGACACATTAGTCCCAACATAAACATTCCATCAAGGGTTCTAATATGGTGCTAAAATTGTTCGCTGCATACCTTATAAATTTTAAAAGGAATATGGCACTCCAAGATTTCCTTTATAATCACTTAACCAAATTCAACACCATAACTATATATGAAAAAGTAAGTACAATTAACTTTATTTTTTAAAAAAAACTGCATTTTCTGATATACTTATACAACTACATGTGGAAAAATACTTCAAAATCTTTTTTAAGATGATATATATTCTTATTAAATAATTTAATATAAATCAATACATCTTCAAAATAGACTAAAAATTTACTAATGAAATTTCACATTATATGGTTCATTAGAGTTATAAAAGTTCCAATATAATTTGAATTCCCAAATTGCATCACCATTTATTCATACAACCAAAGATTACTCTTGAATGTTTACTTTTACCATCCCCCTATTTCATTAAGGTTTGATATCACCTACCCTTCAAATAATATTTTCAAAATATATTTGACGAATATAGTTCATTAAGAAATTCACCAAGATAAGGAATGAGAGATTTATACTTAATTGTTATCTGTTGATTACTTGGATGTGAAAACCCATAAATAAGATTTCATATTTATTTATAATAAACTATTCATGAAAAAAATATAGGTTTATTGATATCTTACAAAACCAGTATTTAATAACATATGCACTATTAGTTGAAGTAGTTGAAATTCATTTTCTTCATAGGTATTACAACTTTATACTGATTTGTATGGAAGTATCACTCTTGGGACAAAATCAATGTGTTTTTCAACTCCCTGGAATGGTGGTAAGTGATTTGGTAACTCTTATGGAATGTTTTTTTAAACTAATAAATATATCTTTTATTTTTGTTGGAATAGAAAATTGTTCACTTTATAAGATGTTTCATATTTTTTTAATACAAATAATGCAAGAATAATGTAAGGGCACCTCTAACTATACCTTTATAATAAATAGATTGTTCCTTCATGAATTTTGTATCGATTCCAAGTTATTAAGAACCTATTTTAGAGTAATTGGGTCTAAAATTATGTTATAATCATCCTTAAAATTTGAGTAGGTATTATTTAATCTTCCTGGATTTAACCTCGTATAAAATCATCAATTCCTTCTCAATAAAAGTTTTCCAACATACATGAGAGGAACATCACATAATACATCATAAAAATAATATTTTCTAATTGAAAATAGAATAAAGACCTGAGTTGAATTTATTAATTCCAATTAATTGTTCAAACAACTTAATTTCTATGCTTAAAGATATGTCACCATTTTAAAATTTAATTTTTTAACCAATTTGATAGAATAAATATTGGTATAACATCCACTATTAATCACTAACCACAAACCTTTTTATTGATTGTGAATCTGGTATGGAATTTATTTTTAGTATAGTTCATCTATAATTCATGATTAAAAATTTAAAACTCATCTAATTACTAATATTCCCCCTTCATTGTTTTTCTTTATTATTTCACTATCTATATATTCATCCTCCACTTTTTCTAATACTTCCCCATATTCACATTCAACATCATCATGTGATAATTTAACAACCAACACCATATTGGGGTATTTTGAAGTTAATTATATCCATAACCAAGACATTTAAATAATTTTACATCATGACTCCTTTGTGGTGGTAGATCAAAATAACTAACATTTTCCTTTCCATTACATGATTCACTTAGTTATTTGTTGAGTTCATTTGACTTAGATCCTATAGAAATAAGTACTGAAGTGACACATTTAAATTTGTAACTAGAAGTCCGAGTTATAAACATCATTAAAGAACTCCTCATTCATGGAACTTCATATTTGATGGAATGATTAATCACATATTCAAGATAAAAAATGGTTGTAATGAAACACAATCATTAATTTATTTATTTATTCCTTCTAAAAATATTTCAATCGCTTACTCTCATGGAACCTATAACTCACATCTCATCATTCTCATTTCAAAGTTTTTTTATAATACTCCACACACATCCCAGTATAGCAAAAATATTTTATTTTAATGTAAATATATTAATTATAACAGTCAAGAAGGATGCATAATTTCTTGATTCAAAAAATAAGCCTTCATGTTCTTACATATCCTTCAACATCTATTCTTAATTGGACTTTTTTATTCCACCACCTGGAAATTTCATGAGAAATGAATTCAAGGGTATCCAATATACTTTTTTCTTCTCATATTAAATCTTATATACAAAAAACTTTTAAACATGCTCAAATTACGATAAATATTATTCGAGGGTTCTTGTACCATTGATTGGTGAAATTTTAACTATTTATTTCTTTCATGTTCTTCTTATTGCAATGATAATTTTATGAAAAGTATATATTTATCATCTAAATACACAAACTCAATAGAATATTAAATAACAAATCATCATTTTACTTAGAGATATTTTGGTTATACACAAATTATTTAAAATCTGATAGACCAATGATCAATTCACTCCATCATATCTTTGTGTCCTTCATTATATATTGATATTTATTTATGTTTAAGAGGTAATCCTCTTAGTGAATCATCTCCCAACATGATAATAAGCTAATTCTCTAATAAAAAATGATATAAAAATAATAATAATAATAATAATACTCTTGAATTGGTGGATAATATGTTTTTAATCCATATTAAAAGAAGAAGGTTTGACTCACCATACTCTAGAAATAAAGGAGAGAGTGATGAAAATTTGGGGAAGGTATTCACGACTATGTTGATAACTTATATGAAAAATCTCATAGGGGTTTCTAGGATCAAAATTTCAAACCTCTAAAAACTAATTTCCCATTTATTAAATTCAAAATATAATTACATGACCAAAACTTATGGCATGTGGATGAAAAAAAATTAAAGGAATAAATTTTTTAATTTTGATAGTCTTCTATTTAAAATACCACATTCCTAATACTTTATTAAATGAGTAAACATTAAAAATAGAAATAATATATTCCTTGTTGAAGATGGATCCATACATCTATAATTTCCCACTATATTGATGATTTAAATGACATATATCTCAAATTTGACAACATTTATTCCTCCAACATTCTTATTTTCCCCCATAATTACTTATTTTTATTGAAATTTATGTTGTTAGTAGAAAAGGTAGGTATTACACAAGGGTTTTCATTAATTTATAATAACACTAGGCTCTAAATTCATATTTAATTTTTCATTTTTTTCCTTTACTTTGGATTTAGGGATTGAACCAATAATTTCTGGACATATATTATCAAGAGTTATAGTATTGTATTTTAATTATGAAAACCAATAAGAACCATATCTCAAGGGGGACAACTTGGTGAGAAACAAAAAAACAAATAAGAATGATTTGTTTCCATAATAATAACTAAATATTATATAAATTTATATTTTACTATAACATTAATAGAAGAATATATTAAAGGAGAGTTATAGTAACATGTTTCATAATTTAACAAGTGTATCCCACCTTGAAAAGGAAAAAAATTAATAAGGTTGTATTCCAATTCTAAAATTCAAAAGGAGTGAATATTTCAACACTCCATACATGTAGAATAAAATAAAATACTTTTTTAACTAAGTAATAATTTTTTAATGTAAGTATTTTATTAGAATAAAGTCTAGAGGTTAATAAATATTTCATTTTAAGCCCCAAAAAAATAATGTTTCCTAATTTAAAAAACATGTATATTTTTATGAAAAAATGAATCAATCAAAATTTTGATCATATTATTAATAAAAGTATAATTTTAAGATTAAAATAACCTCAAAGGAGTTTTGGTCCCTCTTCCCTCTATTTATTATTAGATTATATTTTATAAAAATTGTTTTAAAATTTTTAGTTATTTTGATAAAAAATATATATGTTAAATTAACTGAAAAATGGGGATTATTTAAATTATTATTTAATGTTAAATCAATAATGGAATATTTTTTCATGTTTACATTAAATTTTTTCCACCATTGTATTTTTAAATTGTGTTTATTTTAATTTTTATCATTACATTAGATCATAAAATTTGACTATAAGAATCATTTGAAGAACATTTGAATGTTGATTGATTACTATTTTTTCTAAAAATAGTTATATTTATTGAATAATGTTTCTCTTGTTAATAAATGATAAGATTATCTGAAATGATCATTCAAAAAAATTCCTAAATTAATCCCAAATGGGGTGAGATGATGAAATGAAAGTATGAATTGAGAAAATAATTATGTATTGATTGTTAAGTGAACCACAATTTATTTCCTTGGTTTATTTATTTTGGATTATGATTTCAAAGGGGGTGGGGGAATAGACTCACACATTTAAATGGGGAGGGATATATTAAGGGGAGTTGATTCCATATGCTTATTATTACATACATTCATGTTTTCCTATGAATTTAAAAGTAAAATTGAATATGTGATTATGTGTGATTCTATTAGGTATGAAAAGTAGATCATAAATGGGAGGGTTGAAGTACCCATGTAAATATCATTTATTGTTCATTTTAAACATTTTGTAGGTATCAAAAATAAATTAAGGTTTTATTTAATAGAAGAAGTGTAAATTTTAAAATTTTACATCTAACATATCAAGAAATAGTAAATATGATGCAATGGATATAATATCATTACATAGATCATGTGTCATTAATTTAAGTACAAAGAAATAGAATCAAAATGGTACCTCATTTGATTTATTAAACCATTCGATATTTTTCTCGAAGTTGGTGTCATAGATTTGATCTTGTCCATTCAGTGTTGACGTCATTTCTGGAGTGTCCAAATGATAACTCAAATTAATGTATCCACAGATGAAAAATAAAGAATAATTGAATCAACTATGATGTTCCTTTATAGGATAAAGAAAATATGTCTAGGACTCAAGAGGTTGTAGGATAAAATCACTCCATGGTGTGTGTCCAAAACCAAATGACAAGAACCAAATTAAATGTCATAGTCCATGTTTTTATAATTAGGTTAAATAAAATAAATTTCAAAAATGTTAATTTATTTTATTCAATTACATTAAATAACCCATGTCACACCTTTATACAATAATGAGTATTATTATTTAATTATGAAAAAAATTATGTCTTATATATTTCATTAAATAAGTATTTTTTTTATTGAAATACTATTGTTTTTTCAGTCGAGTCATTAAACATGGTTTTTTCTACCCATCAATAATATTTGAACCTTCTATAACAAATATTTATTCAATAAATTGAATATTACATTCACACAACCTATGAATAATATTTATTTTTAATATGATAGATAAAACATAAATAAATAATATTATCATACATGAACTATATATTTATTTATGATATTCTTGATACACTTAGTGTGAGAACCTCTATGTTCCCAACTTAATGGAAATGGGTATAAACCAAAAACCAAGAGTAGTATTTAGTAACACATTGTTGGTGCCTAAATTTTATCCAAATACTCAAATGGACAGTTCTAGATGAACCGAGTGTGCAGGATACTTAGAAGGACCATTCTGAGGTCAATGAGCATGGTGTGTGAAATTTTCAATGCATGCACGCAAGATTCTAATTTCACATGCAAAGGCCTTACACACTAAAAGAGATGATATTTTTCATAGATTCCATAAAGGCCGATATGATCTCAAAGGACAAAGTAAGCAATATAGAAGGGTTTCATGAAATAAATGTATGTTGTGTGCAACAGGTCCATTTGCATGCCAAAGGCGATGTCAACCAAGCGGGTTGTGCAGCTGAGCTCCAACAGTGAAGGAACAATCTATGTGTAAAGCCCCTTCTAGGTCCATGTACTTACGTTCCCACCACAAAGGATTTTGGATATAAATAGAAGCTCAACCCCAACCCCCCTCCTAGAAGATGCTATCCGAAAGAGGAAACAGTTATCCCTTGTACGCAAGTATTCCTATCCTATGATAGTGCACAAAATAGAACACCCAAGGTATAGAATCATGTGTGACTAACCACTTTTTGTCCCAAACATGACATGGATCATAGTTGATTAATCCTTGAACGACTCCTCTTAACGTAATTCAGGTGTGTAAAAGAGAGTTTTCTTTCTTGAAACCCTGATCAATGTGCAACTCAAATCTTGTGCTAACCTAGTTCTTAAGACTCCATGGAATACCCTTGTGTTGTAGCCCCCTCCTCACGCAACTCATGAATGAAACACTCCAGACATATGTGAAACAGATTATGAGTCCCCAACCTATTGCTCCATGTACTCATAGTTGATACATTACATTACCTAATTCTCCTAATAATGTGTATTTTAATGAATGTTTCTCCTAAGAATAGGGATTCTAACATCGGACTTGTGGATCCCTCCACATCAACCCTGTGATTCTCCACTCCTATATAGTAGTGTCAATGCCATGCCACCTAGATGTGCATGAGCGGTGATCTTGTAATCCCTAGGAGTATCAGATTTGAGGGAAACTACACACCTATCTTAGAAGAGATGTCTTAGTATAAGTATTCAACTCACCTTAACACATTCCCCTTGGAGTTTGAGCCCGATAATGTCCAAATTGCATGACATAAAACTGCCTAGTTCCATGACCTTGTCATACTACATTAAACAGCCTGAAAACTTTCCTAGCATATGACATAAAATTGTAGTCATACCCAATTTGGCAAACACAGTAATCCCTATATACGATCATAATGGGATGCCACCCTCTCTCACCCTGAGTCTCAAACATTTCCACTCAAAGAAGATCAATGTGTAAACCTCACACCATTCCAGCCCAAATAAAACCTCTTGTGAATGGAATCTTTTACACATAATCCCCACACCATCCCACATAAACACTCCTTCAATGATAAGATCATCCTTAATGCATGATGTTAAACTATATGGATTAGTTCTGTCACATGATCTTAAACTATGGAATTGAACTATGTGGGATTTGATCCCTGTCTTCAAAGTATGGTACATAGGATTCCTCTTATGGTTTAATCCTGACAATGTTAAGCATCTAGGGGTTCTCTTATATATATATCCTCCCATATTTTACTCCATGGGGTGTTCTGATCCATCAGTAAACTATCATGGTATAACATTATCTCACTTAGGTACACACCTTCTAGATCCTCTTCCATGGGGTGTTCTAATAAATAATCTCAGATCTCCCTTCATAAGAAATTATGATCCATCGGTAAACTATCATGGTGTGACATCATCCCTCCTAGGGAAACACCACCCAGATCCACCTCTATAGGTATTTCTAATCCCCAATCCTAGATCTTCCTCCATGAGATGTTCTAATCCATCAGTTTACTTCCAATTTTTCCCTCCAAGGGACATGCATCACAAATATTTTTCCATGGTATATTCTAATTTATTGGTAAACTTTTAGGTGTCACATATTCTCTCTTATGGACACACCTATTGATCTTTCCTCCATGGGGAATTCAGATCCATAACTCTAGTTCCACCTCCATGGGAAATTTTGATCCATCCATGTTATCCCCACAAGATATTAACTCAATGCCTATCTCCTCAACACAATAAACTTGTGCCCTGATCCATATCAACCAGAGGTTATGATCCATAACCATAGGATTTAGAACTTGTGAACTAACTCAAAACACATACCTCATGAAAAAATGGGATGTTTGAGGTAAAAAAACCTTGAAAGACTTATTACCCTAGAATTATTACCTCCTGATAGACATGGGATGCCTTGGGTTTCATGCCTAATGATGTCTCTTATGAGATTCCCTCCCAAGAAGAAGAATATAGGAGATCAATTATCCCATCATCCATACATTACCAATAATGATCAACAAGACTACTCTTCTGAATGAAGGTTTCTACCCTGCTAGATATAAGCAGTGAAATTAATCAGTTTCCACAATGAGATGGTATAACGAATGAGTTTCAAAAACATGAATTAATATATGAGGGAGACCCAGAATAGAAAACTAGGTCCAAAGAGGAATCCATGGAAGTAAGAACTTACATCTTATCTTTTTATTTTGATAAAGGATAAGAAATCACTGATGAAAATGATGAAATTTTTCTGCCTTTGGAAAGTAGGAATGTAGGGAAAGAGACACGCTTCATCACAATGATGTGTTGGCCCTAGGGAAAGCATCAAATTTAGAAATGGTGAACCTAACATGAAACTATTCTCCACAAAATGGGTACTAGTAGAGTTTGATTATCATTATATTAACATGTCACTAGATTTAGACATCAGGCACAAGGTCTCACCAAGAAAACAGTGGACCCATCATGGAACTCACCTACACATTGGGGAAGTAAACATTGGGAATTCTTGATCTATAACATCATCAATGTGGATCGTTATCTGCATAAAAATATTGGATGATGTCAGATAAATGGGAATCTATTTCCTTGTACTAGTAGTGACTTCTAAATCCTCCTTCCTTCTAGAACCCCAGTTATAGTAAATCAACATCCCAGCACCCGCAAGCACTATGGTAGGAGAAACATTGATGCGACAATCATGTACAAATCCACCTACACCACAACTCCCATAGACTTCAACTAAAGGGATAGCAAGACCCATATCACCCTCGTATATCATCCAATGAATGGTGATTTATGCCATAGTGCTCTGTTACGAATAGTAGTGGGTCATTCCCACAAGGGACATAGACTATCAAAACCTAGAGGAAATAACACCCCACCAAAACAATATCCCCTGAGTACTATTTTAGGGGAAAATACCACTCATTGCAACATAAAAACCTTCAAGAGTCTCTCCCTAAATTTATCCTTGACTCTCTCCCTTATATTGATAAGTTGGGGGATTCCATAGTCAACTTGACCATAACTACCACCCAAGATCCTTCAAAGAGGGATCCCATCATGCCATGTCAATTTCAGTAATGAATGGTCCCTTAGGCCAAAGAACGTGTGTACTTTACCACTGCTCTATTGACCCCATTCTGAAACACCTGATTCCAACATTGGGGGAAGGCCCAAGAAAATTCTTGATAAGGGGCATCATCTTTCACGACTCCAGTTTCTCCTTTAACCACCGATGAATTCCAATAGATCCCTATAATGAGAGAATAGGGATTTGTCTTCAAACAATTGGGATCCAGACCCCATCCACCTCATAGGCAAGCTGGTTTGACCCTCAATCATTATCACGACCAAAAACCATTATGGTCCAACCTTTAATGATGAGACTCAGTTTGGAGGTCCCCCTCACACCATTATCAACCTAAGTGGATGTTCTCCCTTCTCTTTCAACGATAATAGATACAAAGGTCCTCCCCATTTTCCTACTAACCAAATAATTTGACCTCCTTGTGTTACCACCCACAATCATGTAGGTTATCTTAATTCCGAAGAGGTAACCTACATTAGAGAACCATCCCAAGGAAGAAGGGAAAACACCCACTGCTGAAACAAAAATCTTGGGAAATGCCAAGTTCACATCGACCTTTTCGACCTATCTAATCCTAAGGAAAGAGTCGAGTCAGTAATGGAATTTCCACCCCAACTACTAGAGTCCCAAGAATGAGCCCAAATAGTGAGATTCACTATCCTAGAAGATAAAATCCACATGATCCTCATATCCCTCCATGGATATATGTGGATAGAGGATATTCTATCCCCCTTCTAGGGTATCATCGTGCATCCATCTCTGCCACCACCAGTTTCCCTTCTATCTACCTCTACACAAAACATGTGAGAGATTTTATGGTATGGGATGACTCCCTCAGATGGTGATAATTCTATTGATCCATAGATGAGAATTATTTCCCTCAGACATGAGGAAATAGTGAAAACCCAGTCCTACAGAGATGATATGATGTGGTTGGTCCCACCCCTAAGAGATTCCCCAACGTGCAGCGAATAGTTAACTCATGCAGTAGGTCCTCTAATATACAACCAGCCACTAAATTGATCCACATCAATTACACCACCCATATACTAACCATTTACAAACATACCTTAGGCTAACCAATTACAGTTCCCTTCCTTTAAACAAGAGGGGATGTGGGAGGTTCTAGCCACCAATCAGCTTTTAGTGGTGTTCTGACCACCATCAACCCCCAACATTGACATCCCAAAATCCCTTACTGAGGGTTGGGATGTTGTTTCTTCTAGATCATATATTCGATGCTTAACCACCCCCATGATCTTTATTTGGCCTACCCATGAAGATTGGGTCACCTTGAGGACATTGATCGGTAGTGAAGAAGGGGTGAGTTTTCTACTCTACAGGTGCCTCTACGCCCTGTATCGTTTAGATACCACTAGAACCTCCAACATAGATGCATCAAGAGTTACATAGTGATTCACTAGATTATGTTAGAGGTGACTTTTCATATATAGATCAAGGTATGGGGATAGTAAACTCCTCCACTTCATCCCTATATTTCAATAGCTTGACCAACCTATTGATAATGATGAATCCCCTCTGGGTATCATTATGTTAAACATGGTGATCCCCAACCTACTTGAGGATTAGGGAAATAGGGACACTGATGTAGAGTGTGATGGGGAAAACTCAGACCAAGGGGTGGAACGGTACCATGTAGACCCTCATATAAGTATCCTCACTCACCAGAAAATGTAGGTGCTCATCCTTGAGGATCCCACATTTAACGCATCATTTCCTACCTGTTGGAACACCGACAAGGGTAAGGCACATTTTTTGCCCTTTATTTCATTTGAGGTTTCTGAAAAAATGGAAATAGAGCCCAATATATCCTTCTTTCTTAAGTAGTTTAAAGATAATAAAAGGATCATCACCGAGCTCATAGATGATCAATGCCCAGATTATGGAACTGCTCAAAGAGATCACATTTCTCCCCCAGCTGGGAAGTAGGTCCCACTTGGCCATATTTCCATGATTGAGCTCAATAATTAAGTGCATCAAAATAGAGTGAAGGATGTAGTATATGGAAAGATACTAAGGTATGAGTCATTAAACCCAACCGAGTAGCATAATTATCCACCTCAGGATCCAATTTATGCCACTATAAAAGTCTTTGATCCTTCTTATTGAGTTGATGATCCTATAAATGAATTAGTGGTAAGGAATAATCATCAAGATTGATATCCTATTTAAAGTGAATTGAAAAATTCTCTCACCTCTCTTCTTGAGGCCTTTTAGACATGATAGGTAGTGGTTCCATCGGATTGTAAGCCATAATCCGCATGGGAGGATGAAATACGAGCACCCTCAATGTTTGGGAACCCTGGATTTTCCCCATTCAATGGGATGGGTAACCTGATACAAAACTTTTCCCACATCATCTCAAGGTGTGGACATATTTTCAGAACCCCAATAAGAGACTTCCAAGATTTGCTGTTTTGTTCATACCCTATAAGGACATGTGTTCATTTTGTACAACTAGCTACCCATAGGGTCCATCACTAGTTGGGAACATATTCTCCAACAGTTCCTCTACCAATTCAATGCCACCATATGAAATACAAGTACTTATAACCTCTGCAACTTTAAGAAATGTTCTAATGAGAGAGTTTGTAATTTTTTTCCTAACGGAAAGACCTCATTTACTAGCTTTTCATGATAATGACTCAAGAGAAGCTGTTAATGATGTGTGTGGAAAATTTCAAGACTAATCTAGTCTCTGTCCTCATTACCTATAATTCTCTTGGTTTATTTTGATAGTTTTATAAAAAGGTTCGGTGTCTGGAGGAAGCCCTGCAGAAGGCTAGATGGTCTCACTCATAGCATCTTCCAACTCCCACTAGGAGACCTTCCAAATAAGAGACTACTACTGATGTACAGGAAGTGTCACCAGAATAGGAAGAGTTATTATCCCCTTTTCGAAAGGATCCTTGCTGTGTAAAACCTTACTAAGAATAGACTCTCTTATAGAAACCTTATCAAGTACAGCCTTACCTAGCATAGAACCTATAGGCACCGCCTCACCAAGATTAGTCATCTAGATGAGAGAATGTTGCTCCGGACCCTTATTATGGCAGGTATCCTAGAGTTCCCTTTCTAAAAAAGGAAATCGACATATTCTTTAAAATATGAACAGGTTATGGGATATTTCATTTATGCCTTGTAGAAAGGGATTTTTAAGCTTCCATAATGCAAGAATCCCTAGGAAGCTGGACTCACTAATCACCCCAACCATTGACTGTACCACATGATCCTCAAAGATAACATCAATGAATGATTTGTGTTCAAGTATTTTATCCAAGACCAAGTGTATCATGGCCCACCAAGTTAGGTGAATTTCTAATGCATGTGGAACAGATATTCTTCAACCTCGTCAGTGAAAATGAAGGTTAAGATGAATGGAAGTAGGATTCCAGTTGTGGGAACTAGAAGTATTATTAATGATTGTCTCATAGAGTAGTTATATATTCCCATGGTTTCATCCATTCCCACATAGGTAGGATAGAACATCTTATAGTCTTTGTGCCTCTAATAGCTATTGCCTCTTCATCCATTTCACATCATTATAAATACCGTAGGAGTAGATATCGATAGCACAAGGGAAATCAGAGTCCCCCACTGATGTTGATACCATCCCTCACCCTTGGTGGTTTCATACCTCCTAAGTTGGGAATCTCACTTAGGATCATACTAGCATTGAAATACCCCTATGATGAAGAGAAGGAGTATGCCTCCAGGGACATTTTTGAGTTTTTATGCCACTTCCCTCTTATCAATAATGAAAAATTACATACAAATCCCCATGATTCCTCTAGTTGAATCTATCTAAGTAATGTTCAAGGGTGTTTGAATTGAATGAATGCTCAGTCCATCACCTAAAACCTAGACATTCATGAAACCGATACTTGGTAGAAAGTTTTTCATAGAGCTTAGTAGGTACAACCCTCTCATCTCATTCCATCAGATATGCCTCCAGATATGATCATGTTAACTAAATGGGAAGACCATCCATACCACACTGTGATCTTCCATGTCCAACAAGATTTAAGCCTCAATAAACTAGTGTCAGCTGATAGTGGTTCAAGGTGGGTCAACTAGTCAGAAATATGATATTTTCAACACAATCCAGAACTCAGTGGTATAGACATTGACATATGTTGTACCTCCTACCAAAGATCACCTCCTATGGGAAAACACAAGCCTTTGGTGAAGAAGTATGACATGTTGAAGCTCCTTTCCATAATAAATTAAAGGATCATAATCCTTGATTCCCTACACTTTTCTAAAGAAATGTGTGAGGCCCTCATAGAATCCTTGAAGATCCCCCTCTAGTTTGAAGAAGAATTAGTTATAGTGGATACCTACTAGGTAGAGGAGTCCAATAAAGATGAATGAAAAATCATCATCTCATTATCCAGATAGGATGAGGGAACCCTACTGAAGGTGGACACACAAAAAATGTATATGAAATTCTAGTTTAATGGTGTGGATATACTTCATTTCATGGCAGACACAAGTTTCGGGATTGACCTCATCCCGACTAAGACACTATGAAAGTTGGGGTCGGCTGAAGTAGAAGTGACTCCATTTGACCTAAATATTCAATGTTGTGATAGGACTTATCAGAAATCATTTGGTAGGATTCAGTTTAAGACCCAATTGAGAGACTTAATAGAAAGTAATGAATTCATGGTATTCTTGTAGGATACCACCTATAACATGTCGCTGGGTAGTCTCTGGCTTTATCTACTCATGAAGGTCCCCTCCTCAAATCACTAGTGCCTCAAATATCCCCTTAACGGTCAAGTAGGGGTACGTTAAGGTGATGTGTCTCCCTTTGACCCCTATTAATCCCACTATATAAACCTCAGATATTAAAATATGAGGTGAAGTAGGTTTAGAACAATAAGGGTGAGCACACAACCATCATGGACAATCTGTGGGCAGACTCGGATGATGCTTTTGTTCCCCCGATTCACTGGTTGGAGGCCACAACCCTGGACTTGGGAATTTTCATTTTCATTTCCTAGAAAAGGGGTTCCAAAATCACAAAAAGGAAGGAACATTTGAATATTACCTCATACTTCTACATAGGATAGTCCATAGTGGTACAAAAATCCACCACCCTAGTGAAGTATTGAGAGGTTCGCCCTATGGCCACCATTTCATGATATTCTTGTCTGTTTTTCAAATCAGGGTTGAATCAATGGAATCCAACCTACCACTATTTTTTTCAAATCAAGAATGGGCATCATGGACAAAGGCCTAATGGAATTGTACTAACAGATTCTATCACCATGGATTCAGCAAAGTAAGAACCCCTTAGTAGGGATTTCATATCCACCCAAGAAGGCACCAGTGCCCCCCTCAAATTGGTAGGCCTGGATAGAATGCCTCCTCCTATCGATTCTCCAACCTCAGACAACAAAGTGGATTTGGAAGATAATCCTCCTTTATTTGAAGAGGGTGCCACCACCACCATTGACAAGATAATTCAAGTGAACCTAGGTGTTTATGGAGATATGATGCCAATACTTATTAATTTGGACATCTCTTTAGAGGAGCAGCATCAGTATATGGATTTATTGAAGTAGTGTCACGATTTATTCACCTGGAGTTATAAATAGATGCCATGAAAAGATTCTCAGGTCACCGTACACCATCTTGGTCTCCTAGGAATTCATTGTGGGTTCAAGCAGCCTCCTCGAAAAATGCACCCTTCCCATGGTGTTATGGTTGATGCTAAGGTTGATAATCTTATCAAAGACAACTTCATCATGGAATTCCAGTACCCTATGTGGATAAATATCATCATCCCAATCATGAAGAAGAATGGACAGATCTAAGTCTTTATCGACATCCAGGATCTCAACTGCCATGGATTAAAGTATGATTTTCCCTATCTGGTGATAGAGTTGTTGATTGATGTTATAGCTGGGTTCTAGGATCTCTCCTTTATGGATGGATATTCTAGGAAAAACCAGATCTGAATGGCCATTGAGGATGAGGAGTATACCACCTTCAAAAAACCTCAAGGTACCTTCTACTATCAGGTGATTCCCTTCGACCTGAAGAATGCATGAGCCACTTATCAGCAGGAAATTCACCCACTACAAGAAAAAACCAATTTAGCAGCTATTTTTTCACGGTGGTTTTATAAACCACCACTAAATGTTTTTTAATTTTTTTTCTATTTTTTTGTTATTTTTTTAATTTTTATTTTATTTTCCATGATGGTTTTTTAAAAACCGCCCCGAAATAGCAGCAGTTTTAAAAAACTTCATCTTGATTAAAGGAAAAAAATTAAAAAATAAAATATTTATTTATGATTTTATATTTATTAATTACAATAATACATAGTTTATTATTAATAATTTTAATTAATTAAATGTGTTAAATAATAATTATTTATAATTATTTGTTACTAATAATTTGAAACTTAAATGAAATCTTCAATAAGTTGAAAATCAGTGTTCGGTATCAAATAACCATAACTTTTGATTCGAGAGTCTATTTTAGCTCCACTGCCAGTCAAATTGATTATTATGAAATGAACTAAAACCAAATTAGATTTAAATTTTGGAATTATTAAAAGAATAAAATTTATTATATTTTCAAGAAAAGTTTGAAATTGAACTAAAAATTCAAACGACCATAATATTTGATTCAGGTGTATGTTAGGGATCTACCTCATATCAAATCAAATATTGTGATGTGATCTACACCTTTATGACTGGAGTGGACTGTCTCGTTATTTCTTCATGTTCAAAAGTGGCTCTGAATTCCTCCAAAACTGAGTTTTTAGTTGGGGTACCCTAATTTTTTAACATTTGATGGAATTGCATCCTCTTTTAAGGGGGGTCTTAACACCTTTTTCAATGGGGGCTGAATTTATTCTCATGGATTTCATTCATATTGATATTATTATTTTTAATTTTTATCATTTTTTATAATGTATTTTAATTTAAAATTAAATATATATCCATATTTTCATATATTTAATTGTAATAAATCACTTTTATAAATACATATTTACATCGAAATTTATTTTCAAACATATAAACCATATGGAAATAAATATTCATTATTCATTTCATTTAAAATAATTAATTATCGAATTTATTTGCCTTATTAAAATGCATTAGTATGTATATATATATACATACCTATACAAGTAATGTTTATATATAAACATGTGTGTGTCAATAAAAAATTTATATTTTTATGTATATATTAATATAAGTATATATATATATATATATATATATTTTTATATAAATAATGTATAAATTTATTATTATATAAATATATCAATATCATTAAATATAGTATATAAATAAATTTACAGAAAAACTGTATTAATATATATATATATATACACATATATAAATAATGTTAATTTATATATATACATATATCATTACCTATTTATTATTTTATTATTTTATTTTTTATTTTTTATTTTTTATTTTTTATTTTTTATTTTTTATTTTTTATTTAATTATTATTTATTTTTTAATATTTTTTTATTTTTTTTTTATTTTTTATTGATTGATTTATTTTAATTATTTATTAATTATTATTTACTTTTCATTATTATTTTATTATTTTATTATTTTATTATTATTATATTATTAATTTCTTCACTATTCATTTTTTTATTATTTATTTATTATTTATTATTTATTTATTTATTTATTTATTTTGTATAAATTAGTTATTATTTTATTATTATTTTATTGTTATTTTATTATTACTTTATTATTAATTTAATAATATTTTATTATTAATTTATTATTAACATCTTACTTATTATTTATTATTTATCTATTATCTATTATTTTTTTATTTTTCATTTTTATTTTATTAATTATTTCTAATTTATTTGTTTATTATTTATTTAATCATTATTTTTTAATTATTTATACAATAATTATTAATTTATTTTTAATTTTTTGATGTTTTATTATTATATTATTAATTTTTTATTAATTTATTATGAATTACTTATTTATTATGTATTCATTGTATATTATATATTTATTATTTATTTATTCATAATTCATAATTTATTATCTATTATCTATTATTTATAATTTTTTATTTATTTATCATATAATAATTTATTATTTATACATTACTTATATATTGTATATTATTTATTATCTATCTATTATATATTATTTTTTATTTTTTATTTTTTATTTTTTATTTTTTATTTTTTATTTTTTATTTTTTATTTTTTATTTTTTATTTTTTATTTTTTATTTTTTATTTTTTATTTATTAATAATTATTTACTATTTATTATTTATTATTTATTATTTATTATTTATTATTTATTATTTATTATTTGTTATTTGTTATTTATTATTTATTATTTATTATTATTTATTATTTTCTATCTATTATTTACCATTTATTTCCATATTATATATTTATATATTTTTTATTTAATTAGTAATTTGTACTTAGTAATTATTCAATATTAATAATTAGTTATTAGTTATTAATTATTCATTATTCATTATTCATTATTGATTAATCATTATTGATTCATAATTATTGATTAATAATTATTTATTTTATATCTATTTGTTATGTATTATTTTTTTCAATAAATATATATATAAATATATTAAATTATATTTATTCACCACATGAAGAGTCTACTGGAGTGGTAAAATATTTAGAGAATAAGCAAGAGGTAAACAGTTCAAATCTCACCCAATGTAGAATTTTTACATAGGGCGTGTGCATGTTCATGGTAATATATAGTAAACAAATAAATCTAAAAATAAATAAATACAATAAATAAATAAATAAAATAAAATTAATAAATCTCAAAAATAATAAATTATAAAAATAATATAATAATAAAATAATAAAATATTAAAATAAATTAATTTTTTAAAAAAATTAAAAAAAAATTAAAAACCGCCACTAAATCATTCTTCGACGATTTTGAAAAACCACTGCTAATTGATTACTGATACGTGATTTTGTAGTAGTTTTCCAAAACTGTCACAGAATGATTTAGAAGTGGTTTAAACCTTTGCTAAATGTCACTTTTGGCATAGTGACCACATCTTCATACTGATTCCCAAGAGGCTGGTGAAATGCTATGTCGTCATCCTGTTGGTCATGTATTTCCTGTGTTAAGACCATCTCAAAGACCTTGAGAAAGTGCTCAACTTCCACCACTCCTGCCATTTGAAGATAAACCCCTTGAAGTGTGCATTGGGGTGGCTTGAAGAATTTTCTTAGCTTTTTCATCAGATACAGAGGCATTGAGATCGGTCTAGAGAAGATCAATGCCATTAGCCAGATACCTCCCCTGAGAAACCTCTAGGAGCTTCGAGGCCTCCAAGACCTCTTATTCTATATACACCGATTTATCAAAAAATTGGCAGGCAAGTGTAATCCCTTTTTGAGACTTATAGAGAAAGGTACCATCTTTTAGTAGATTGAGGAGTTCTATACTTACTTTTAGGAAATTAAGAAGTATTTTCTATAGCCTCTATTTTTTATTCCACCCATAGTAATGAAGCTTCTAGTCCTCTACATGACTTCATTGTAATGATCCCACATTTCCTTTCTTACCAAGAAAAACAATGAGGGAAGATAAAATAAATTATATTATCTCAGTGGCATGCTCCTTGACACGGATACCAGATACTCCCCTATCAAGAAAATCTTCCTCGTGGTAGTTTTTGTAGTTCAGATGTTGTGGAATTATCTGAAGCATCATGATATAAAACAGGTGTAGCATGTGGATCCATTGAAATATATCCTAAATCACCCCCATTAGATGGGATGATTGCAATGATGCATCGTGATCCTTCAGTAGTTCGATATCAGGTTTTTCTGCAGAAATCCATCAAGGGTTGGGCATTGAAAAACTTCCTGGCCACCCATCTTGTCCCTAAATAAATACCACTAGATTTTGATTTTCTAGATGAGGTTATCCTCTTAGTGGACCAGTCTATTACCTTTTGGAAGATGAATTTTGATATTGCCTCCTGAAGTCCAACCAGTAGAAGGATCAATGATCCCAATCTCAATAGAATGGCCCTGGGAGCTTCTTCATCACCCCAGCTCAGAATGTCTTGATATATTCATTCCTACTATCAGAAGGCTTCAATAACAACAGGGTAGAGTATCAGTATCTCTTTAATGGTCTCGATCTATCCCTCAAGATTGATGTACCCAACTTAAAAGTGAAGGGATACTCTAAAATAGTCATTAGAAAGATTAATGGTGATTACATCATCAGAAATCCAGATCTCATGCCCCTATTGGAGTACACTCATCAGCTGATTGACCATTTTCATTCTCATCCATAAGTGAATCATGTACCTCTATCATGGAATAGTCGATACAACTCCCTATATATTCTATCTACCTATCTTCTAGATCCTAACTAGGATAACATGTTCATTCATGTGGCACATTGGAGGTTTATCACTCCCATCATTTCAGATGATGATTAAATCCAACAGGTAAACTAGATGGTCGTTGGTTCTTCTACATCCGGAAACTTTGGTTTCCCCATATATTAGGAAACATCTAATTGGATAAATATTTTTTTTTGAGTATCTTAATCATGTTATTCTTCTTCCATATTGGGCTGAGCATGAGAAGATCCATCATCGTGTTGTGTATTTCATGCTCCAGAGGAGGCCTAACCTTGAATAAACTCTTTACAAATGTGGTTTTGATGGAATTATCCTCCATTGCATCCAAGGATATGATATTTCCTATGTTATATAGGAAGTCCACATCAGGTCATATGGTTCTCATCAGGTATGATTGAAGCTCTCCAACCAGATTTGGAGGTTGGATTACTTTTGGCCCACCATGGTCCATGATTGCATTGAGTGGGCCAAGAGGTGTCACACGTGTCTAATCCATGCCAACATTGTGAATCGACCGTCAGAGCTCCCCCATACCACCAATAATTCTTATCCCTTTTTAGTATGGGGACTTGATGTGGTAGGTCCATATTCTCCATAAATATCTCACCAGTGCATGTTCATTATGACTAGGACAGATTTATTTTCCAAGTGGGTATAATTGAATCCCTTCAAGGAAGTCAAAGCCCAATCTGTGATCGAATTCATGACCTACCACATCATTAATTTATTTGGGGTCCCTCTTGCCATTCTCACCAACAATAGTACCAAATTTATAGAATCTAATCTAAATATATTTTACTCAAAGTATAATATTTGGTCAAATAATACTTCCTGATACCATGCATAGGTGATTGAACAGATCGAGGTGTTCAAAAAAACCCTCTCCAAAATTCTACAAATATGGTGTTCTAGAATAAGAAAAGTTGTCCTGATAATATCCCCAATTCCCTTTGGTCCTATCATAAGATAACTTATAATTCCACTCAAGTGACCCCATATCCTTTGGTGTATAGAACAGAGGTAGTCCTTCCTATTGAGGTTCTATTTTGGCCACTCTGAACAGATGTATACGACTAGAAGAGACCAGAAAAAATGGTAGAAGTCTATATAGCTTATCTATAATCCCTTAAAGGTAACTATCTCTAAGACTCACATATTCTAGATAGGAACCATAATTTTATAAAGAGAGTGTTCAATAATAAGGTTCACCACCTCTCCTTCCTCCACGGTCCCACAGTACTATCTCCCATTACATTATTGATTCCAGGAAAGAAGTCACCAAAATTGGATCCTAATTGGGAAGGACCTTATATCATTAATAAGGTCTATTCCAATAGTTAATACTCTTTGATTACCATGGATGGAGATCATATCACTAATCCCACTAATTCCAAGTTTCGCAAGAAATAATTTGCATGAGTATATTTCCATTTCCCAAACATGTGACATTAAACTATACACCAGGTTTGAACTCAATGTCCTTAAACTAAGAGACTCAGATCCAAGAATCACGATATTAAATTGTATTCCAGTCTTATCAAGAATATTTGGTGTGGTTCTCGGACTCCTATGCCCTCATTCACATTGGTGTTTTCACTCTATTGAGCTACATATATCCTCTTGAGAATCCCATATCCATGGTCCAAACTCTATAACCTAAAATTATGATCCCATGGTACAAGATTTAATACCTTAAAATAATAGAAACCATAAAGTCCAAGAATCGTGACTCTAAACTATTTAAATAGGTCTAATAATTATAATCATAAACTATGATCCCTTGGTCTATGATTTAATACCTTAAAATAATACCCATCCTAAAATTTAAGCATCATGTCTCTAAACTATTTTCAACAGGTCCATGCATTAAAACCTTAAACTATTTGAAGCCCTAGGCTGAGCTGTATGACTTTAAACTACAAATAATAACATCCCCAATGAATGAAATTAAACTTCGATTCTACCTCATAAAAAATTGGGATTCCTCTTAATAATATATTATCATTACTGTTTTTCAAATAGGGATTCCTCTTATGATGAGTATGGGATGGTCAACAAACCTTACCCCATGACCTAAACATGGGATGCCCCATGATAACCATGGGATGCCTCAAATTCAATTGCTAGATTGTATTACCCCTATAAGTATTTTTATCCCACCACACCATGATTCAGGACTACATGTGTGTTGATTCCCATCCTTATGGGATATGTAGTGATGCTCGAGATTCTCCTCTCCTAGGCCAGATGCAAATTTATCAATCCTTCAACCCCTTTTCCATATTTATGGTCCAATATTTATGACCTTAAACTATGTGATTTTTATTTCATGTTGTGCATGTGACATGTGGGACCTCTAGACCCACATTTATATCAAGTTTTACCTATTTCATTCAAATCATATACCTTTGGAACAAACATTCCCTCCATAGTCCTAAAAACATGAATTTAAACTATTTTCCATAGTCTAGACTATATGAACTTAAATTTTATGTGCCCACAACATCAGGAATGATTCACATAGTGTAGGTTATCCTTGACACTAACCAAATTAAGAATTAACTCTTTCCCCATGTGAACTCCTTCAAAGACCTCACATTGACTGATCATTACGACCCTAGACTCTGTGCATTCACCTTTAATTATCATGGTTTACTTCATCCCTAGTGAAGCCTATGCTCCTGAACTCCTTTTATAACTACATGTGGCTTGATTCCCATCCTCATGTTATACATATTGATTCCTATACTTCTATCACAAGGCCTAGCTATAGATTCACCATGAAATAATTCTTTATCTATTATGTAAGCATCCCAAAATATCCCACAGGCCTCTTTCTTGGTATAATCCTCATTCGATTAACTTGACCCATTAGTTGGCTAGGATGATCTCATCACCTTATATAAGAAATGAAATAATGAGAAACCTGATGTGAAAGTTCGATGATGTCTTCAGTACATGAATTTAAGATATAACATTGCCCCATATAAATAAAGTACGCCTCATATCCAAGTATAAGAAGATTCAATTATCTCATTCGAAATGGTATCCCAATATCCAATGTTGTTCTTATACCATGCCATGTTTGAGAACTATGTGTGAATTGATTCATATCCTTATGGGATATGTAGTGATGCTTGTATATTTTATCCTAGGCCCATCCCCCATCAGCCACTCATTGAGGGGTCATTTCTTCCCCAATGTCATGATTTCAAACAAAGTCCCATTTTTTCTAGATTCTTCGTAGAAGAGGGTCCCTTTGTCCCTTCATTCATTCTATGTGACCACTCATCAATATCATTCAAGACATTTGGATCCACTTGTGTCCCTCTGGTCACAGTTGTGAGACCCTAAACTAGAAAGATTCATTATAGTCCAAGCATCATGACTTTAAAATATGTGCGAGTCTTCTCCAAAATGTGTTATGTGACATTGGGCCTCCTTTTACCTCATTAATGTAAGGTTTTTTCAACTCACTGCACTATTTATATCCATTTTAAGCAATCAACAACCCAAATTTTATGGCCTTAAACTAAAATCCATGGTCTAAGAAGAGGGTTCTTAAACTATTTTCAACCTTTCTATTACATTTCTCAGGGAACATGGGTATTCCCATCCTTCATTAATTTATATTTAATACCCTTTCATGCCATATCGATCACTTTAGGGTGCCTCATGGTTCAATACTTATGACCATAAACTATGTGCAATTTTTATTGAGATTATTTTGTGTGGCCTTAGGGGGGCTTCTTAAGCCCCACCATTCATGTCGAGTAACTTCCCTTTAGAGGTCTCACACATTACTTAGAGACACACCTCTATGGTCCAAGAATTATGACCATAAACTATTTTCAATATCTCCATGATTTATGACCTTAAACTATTTTCCATGTTCTAATCATCATGACATTAAACTTCATGTATAGAAAGTAATTATGGGATATTCTTTGTTGCGGTACCTCTTAGGGTCCCCATTCACACTGGTTTGCAGGTCTTTCAACATGATTTTAAACTATAACCTTACCAAATGAAATGAACATATGATGATATATTTATATGGAATGAGGAATAAATGATTGTTGGCTCATTGTGTTAGCCCCACACACTACATCCTGATCAAATAGTATTAAACTATGTGATGTGTCCATATTACATGACATTAAACTCTATAATGAATCATATTTACCACATGACATTAAATTTAATTCCCAAATTCCTCACCATACAATGTTAAACTATGTTTTTATCATCCTCATTACATGATGTAAAACTAAAAGTTATCTTAGGACCTCACATGAGAATCCCTTTCCTCTGATGTTAGTCACCTACCGCTTTGTTCAGGTTCTCTGACTATCACTCATAATCTGAGACAATGATCCCATGTAAGATGTTTTTGACTTTGTTAAGACCTTTACTCTATCCCCAATGTGCTCTAAGACATGGTGGAATAATTCCAGTAGTGTTGTAATTTATTTGAACATTCCATAAATTCATCTCCACACTTCACATTCCCTTTATTTGGATCCTCATCCTCCTCCACATCTGATGGGACCCCCTAATGGCATGGTTCCTAGCCATACTTGATCACTAACTATCTTGTCCCAACATCCCAATGTAATTTGGGATAAATTTTGAGTCAGGACCCATGTATTAAAATATGGTCAATATATGAACCTCATTTGTATGTCCCTATTCACAGATAAGCAATACAGATGCTATGTTTCGAACCTAATTAGTAGTTATCCTATATCATCACACCACTCACATTGTGTTCTAGATTTTGGGAATCATGATTCACACATTACATTCTCATTTGTTCATTCATAACTCAATACCCCTAGTGTTACCCTATATGTTCCCTAATGCACATTGGAAAAGAAAGTCAGCTATTCATAGATTCCTATTCTTTAGCCATATCCCCTCTCAGTCCAAGCACTATGGGTTTTTATTCAAACAATATAGGCCCTAATTGATTGATGATTATATGAAACTATCATATAAAAGATTAATTATATGATCTTTGTTTCTCACACCAAGAATGACTCACATGAGCTTATGGATTGGTCAACGGTTGTTTCACAAATATGATTGAAGTTAAATAATTGAATGGGATAAAAAATATGTCCATGAATGAAGGAAATGTTAAATGATAAATCATTGAAAATTAGAGAGGGTCATCAACATATTAGAGCCCCTCTTAAGTCCAGGATGAACTTGTCTGTATAGATCTTCTCTAGAAATTGAGCAGTTCAGCTCCACCAGCCTCTGGTGTGTGGCCTCAAGAACCTATTTTTGCCTCTTATAATCTTCTTCATCTTCCTCAACCATCGGATAAATCTTATCGCCCTTGAATTTCACCTATTCCCAATCATCTTGGAGACTAGCTATCTAAGAAATTTCTTACTTCATTTGATTCTCAACCTCCACTAGCTGAGCCCTTAGTCAGCTGATAACCTTTGATTGAGAATTGAGTAAGGTAGCGCATTCATTAATTTTCTCCTCCAGATGTTGGATTTCTTAGTTATCCTCTTGGATTTTTTGAGTTCTCTAACACTAATTTTGATTCAAGGTAATTTTAAAAGTTTGTATTCCTATATTCTCCCACTCAATAAGGAATTCTCATACTAGTGTATAGATTCTGTGAGCGTCCACCCCTCTAGTGCCCAGATTGCATAGCCAGTGGAAGAGGGATCCCATATGGCTTATTATATGTGGTTCTAAAGTCTAGGTGTAGAAACATTTCATAATTATCCATGCCCTATGCTATATAATTTTATTATCCACAAAAACCTTGGACTCAGAGTCCTCTATCTCTTCAGGGGGTGAAGGATCATACTTAGGGAAATCCATGAGAATGATAGTAGCATGGTACTATTTAGGTATCCTCTCGATTTAGTCAGACTCTAGATCAATGGGTTGGTTTTCTTCATCAAAACCTTCCTTGGTAGTATCTCCCCTTCCAGAATCGAGCTCCACCCCACCAGTGGCTACACCCATGACCCTAGTTTTTTTCCTAGGACCAAGGTCAGATTATATTGAATGACTAACACTTCATGGACTAACACATCCATGTGGTATGGGGCCCAAGATACTCCATCCATAGCTGCTTCTTAGGAACGAAACATTTTGATCACTTCTTGGAACACGAAAAAATCAATAAATTTGATTAGAAAATGATCAGTTTATCTCTTGTGAGGGAGAAAGACTTATAGAGGCTGGGAATGTACTAATTTGGTCCCTGAGTCTTGGAAAGGAGTTCCACTACTAGAGACCATTAAACTCCAATTAGTACCTCAACAGCTAGTACCTATCCTCTCAACATAGTTTAGTCATGAGTTGCATGAGGACCTTCCTAAGGACAAAACAAGCATATTGATTCAAAATCTAGATGAATGGTCCATGGGGGCTAGGTGAATTGAGATTCAGACTTACCTTAGGGAATAGGTATTTCAATGATGAGAAACCCTAGGATATATTCTTCCTAAGAAGTAGCTGCCACCATTTTAATTTTAGGGTGTAGTCCCCCAAAGATGATAGGGAGGAACTGAGGCTCTGATGTGATCACTCTGACTTCCTTAAATGGACCATCATCTTATTAAACCTTCTATAAAAGCCCTAGAGAATTATCTCAAGCACCATGTGGGTCACCTTCTCCCCAAACAATAAGGTCCCCTTTCCTATTTTCATGTTTCTAATGTATAAGAAAATCTTCAGTTAGAGATTATGGATGATGAAGGGGAGGAAATAAAGGAGGAAGGTAAGTTGATATGATTGCCTCAAGAAGTATGAGAAATTCTTCATCAAAAGATGAAATTTAGCCACTCTCAAAGGAAATCCCATGGTTGGTAGCCGATCCCCATGATTATTTATCTCTAGATCCCTTTACATATTTTTCCATTGATTCCTCCTCAAATGAGTATTTGATTGGAAGTGTCTCCTCCCACCTTGGATCACCACCAAACATCACCTGGACTAGGTTAGAGGTGAGGTTGGATTCCCCTTGTTAAAACGTGAAGTCATGCATGATTTTAAGGTATGAATGCCTCTCATGGAAGCTTACATTAGATTTAATCTGAGTAATACCAACCACTGGTAGTTTGACTCCATCTCAGTTCAACTTTCTCTATAGGTTATCTATCAACATGGACACCCACAGTGTCCTCTAAGCCATCCAAAGCATGGGGTATATAGAATTAGTATCCATTTTCAACAATTATTTTATCTTCATCCTGGGATCCTCCCTATACATGGTCAACCTTACCTAAGATCCCTCTTCTTTCTCTAATGATATCTTTTGGGACCCCTCTCTTTCAGGGGGTCAGGGTGAAACAACACCTTACGTCATCCCATCCGCATCTCTAGCCTGAGAAACTCTTGGAATATATCCCACTCCCTAGAGAGAATCCCACCTACCACCTTGTTTCCCTGATGCTTCACTCACTAGCTCATCTAATTGTATGTGGTGATGTTGGATCACATTCAAGTACGAATCTAACTAGTTTCTAGAAAAATCTATTTATAGGCCATCATTGGCGTTAGTCAGAGGCAACATGATCACCTCCCCTGATCCCACACCAATCACCACCCGACATAGTTAACGAAGGATATAGGGACTTCATTCCTCATGAACCCCAATGTAGACTATTTCTATTAGCTAATGGAGACACCTGAACTATCATGTGAACCAGGATGGAGTATATGGTTTTTATTAGATGTTGTCATAAATCCCAGCCACCAATACTTCACCCCAAAATATCTGTAATTACTCCTTCTATTCCCATGTCCCCAACAGGTTTTCCACTATCAGGCGAACTAGGTTCAAGAACGGGTTTAAGTTGAAGTTCACATGATTTCTAATTATAATCATTACTGCAACATTTTCTAGCATCACTAGTTGGACCCTATAAATGTTGAGTAGAGGTGGCCACAAACTAGTATCCGATAGACTGAAGGAATTTCGAATCTTATAACCCCCAAAGTGTGTCATTATCCAACCATGAAAGAACTAGAATGAGCGAAAAACCCTACCTAGCATGTCTCCCCTCTCCATAAGGCCTAATATTCTGTAGAGCCTGGCCATCACTGGTACCCTCTAGATCACACTATTTTCAACTACTAAAATTTACACCATCCCCAGTATCCCCAAGTGCAAGACTATATAGGTGTCCCTAACTGGAAGTAGATAGCCTCTAAAGAATGTGAATAGTAATGTAGTGTAACAGACCAATGGCTCTCATCCTTCCACATATTTTATCCCCACCACTCAAATTACCCCTCATCTAGGATCAACCAATATGACCATGGCCTTCTTCTTTTCGACGCTATTGATCACTTCTTTCCCCACCCCAAAATCTTTATGGATGGATCCTTCTTTATGAACATTTCAAACCATACCTTGAATGGAATGTCCCTATGAATGAAGGGATCATGACCTAAATTTTTATTCAATGTCTCTAGAAGTTTTTTCACTAGGAGAGGAGTATACTTCCTGTAATCCTAGGTGTTCTGTGATGGAACAAACTTTTCATTCTAAAACCCTTAAAATGAGATTCCAAAAATGCAGCGAACATCACATAATCCAATTCTTACCTCTTGTGGTAGAGGTTAAAGGTGTTTGTATCTAGATACCACTAGCTAAGGAGATCCATAGAATTATCTTTTTGATGATAAATGTGGAAATGTTTCATCTACACTACCTCTTATAGTCTGATCTAGATCAGATAATCCCCATAATCTAAGAAGATATAGTACAGAAAATGTGTCCAACACCATTCACTAGTGAAATTTCCTTCATACTATAGATCCCATTCCTTTTTTCAACCCTTTCTATTGTACTATATACTGACTTTAAAGATGATGACATAGTGGTTTGATAATTATTCAACCTCTATGTACTCCCCCATGATCATCTTGGTTTGTTCATTTAGTATGTAGACAGCTATGGCCTCGTGATCCATAAAAAATGACCTTAAGGGGTAATGTTCCAAGAGTTGATTTTTTCCCGACACTTGAACCAATATCGAGGTGTGTTGACCTCAAGGCTTGTGATATTCACTTTGTTGATCATTTCAATGTTCTACAATAGAATATTCATTCAACGGGTTGTTCCACTAAGCCTTGGTTGTCATGGACACAATCCCCTGGTTGTTTTAAATGACTCCCCAAGATCGAGGGATCTTATGGTTTCCTGAAATTTCTTCTATTTGGGTAGCAGAAGTATCTTCGATCACCACTTGGTTTTGTTTACGGTCCATTTTGGATTTTTTTTTGAAAATTTAAATTATGGTGTGTGAAAGAGAAGGTTTTATCAACAAAAATGTGATTTGGCATGCATGTTTTGTAGAGTGTGTGTAAAAAAGGCCTTGGTCACAAAAATAGATGCACAAATAGAGGGTTTCTTGGAATATATGGCAAAAAATCAAGTTTTCATGCAAGAATGAATGGCCTGAAGGCCTTTTTTTATTTTATTATGGATAATCCCCCTTTTAAGGGTTGAAGGGGAACCCTTATATGACCCGTAGGCCCAAGGCACAAGGCCTGACATGACCCGAAGGCCAATACATGACCCGAAGGCCCATAAATAGGTCCAACTCCACCTCTTTATATATTTTTACCAATATATTATGTGAATTAAAAACCCTCTATCATGAATTACTGAAACTTTTGTGTGCACCCATAGTAATGAATGACTCTCTTCAAAATTTCCCTCAGAACCAGACCTCCTGGTGCCTTGTAAGATCAAATTTCAAGGGGGTGTATTTTTTGGTGCCAAAATTTAATCTGAAGCCTAATATTTATATTTTTAGATGAACTAAGCATGCATGGAACCCTAAATTACCATTCTTATGTTGATTAGTGTGGTTCTCACTAGTTTCAAAGCTTCTTCACAAGAAAATCATTTCACACGCAAAGGCCTTGTGAACCAAAGGCGATGATATTTTTTTCTATATTCCACCAAGTCTGAAAGGATCTCCAAGGATAGTTTATACAATGTTAAAGGGGTTTTTTGCATTAAATGGATGTTTCACACAATAGGATCATTTTCTCACCAAAGTTGATATCATTCGAGTAGGTGGAAAAGTTGATCTTCAGTGGAAAAGGAAGAAGTCGTTCACAAATCCCCTTTAACATTCAAGGAATTCATTTCCACCACCAAGGATTTTATATATAAACAGAAGATCACCCCCCACACTGCTATAATAGGCTCTTTAAAATATGAACCTTCTCTCCCATGCACACAAGTATTCCTCTTCTGTGATAGTACGCAACATGAAACACCCAAGTTAGAAAATCTTGTGTGATAAACCTCATGTGGGACCAAACATGACATGTCCCACAATTGAGTAATCCTTGTAGAACTCATATTAAAATAGTTTGGGTGTGATTAATAGAATCAACCTTCAAGAAACCATAATCCATGAATAAATAAAATCTTGTGTGCACCTACTCCTTATGACTCTGTGGACCACCCTTATGTTGGAGCCCCCTAGTCACAAAACTCTTACGCACAACACTCCAAACTTGCATGTAAATATTTTGGGTCCCTAACTTGGCACTCCATGTTCACCTAGTAGATCCATTACTTTACCTACTTCTCCTAATAATAGGTATTCTAATTCTAGTTTCTCCTAAAAATTGGGATTATAAAATCAGGATTGTGGATCCCTCCACATCGACCCTATGATTGACCACTCTTCCACATTAGTATCAAAGCCATTCCATATAGATGCGCATGATATGTGGTCACATAAGCCCTAAGAGTGTGATATTCAAGGGAAATTACACCCCTATCTTAGAAGATACATCTTAGGAAAAGTCTTCAACACACCTTGACATGGTCCCATTGGAGTGTGATACTGACAACGTCTGAGCTACATGCCATAAAACTACCTAGTTCCACAACCTAGTCATATGATGTTAAACTAGAGGACCATTTCCTCAGAAATGTATTAAAACTATAGCCTTGCCCTGTGAAATGAACACATGATTCCTCATGTACAATCATCATGGTATTCCACCCTCTCTCGCCATGAGTCTCACACCTTCCCACTCAAGACAACTCAATGTATAATCCCTATTCCATTCCAACCAAGAGAAATCCGCTTGAAAAGGGTAGATTTTTTGTGGAATTCCCACACCATTCCTAATAAAATTTCCTTCCAAGATATGAGTTTCCTTACTTCGTGATGTTAAACTGTATGGATTGGTCCTATCACACAACCTTAAACTATGGAATCGAATTACATGGGTTTTGATCCCTATATTTAAAGAAGGGTATGTGTGCTACCTCCTTGAGGTTCAATCCCAACAATAGTAATCTTCTAGGTTCTCCCTTATAGAGATTCACTTCCCGGATCCACCTCCACAGGGCATTCTAATACATCAATAATCTATCATGGTGTGACATCATCCCTATTAGGGACACACCTCCCGGATCCACCTCCACAGGGTTTTCTGATCCACAATCATGGATCTGCCACCATGGGTAACTCTTCTCAATTTATAAACTATCATGGTGTGACACCATCCATCCTAGGGACACACATCACAGATCCACCTTCACATGGTGTTCTAATACACAATCCTATATTCGCCTCCATGGGGCATTCTGATCCATGGATAAACTTCCAAGTATTCCCTTTTAGGGGAATACATCCTGGATCTTACTCCATGAGGTATTTTTATCCATTGGTAAACTTTCATCTGTGACATATTCTCTCTTAAGGACACACCTCCCATATACTCCTCCATAGGGAATTCTAATCCAAAACTCTAGGTATTCCTCCATGGTGCACTATGATCCATACATATTATCCCCATAAGTCATTAACCTTGTTACCATATCCTCAAGACATTAAAATCGTGCCCTGGTCCTTCCCAACCAAACATTTTGATTCGTCTACATAGGTTGTATAACTTTTGACCGGAATCAAAACACATACCTCGTGAAAAAACATGGGATGCCTGAGGTAAAAATTCTCAAAATACTTACACCATTGTAGTTATTACCTCTTGATTGACATAATATTCCTTGGGTTCCTTGTCTAAAGATTCCACATATGAGATGCTCTCCCATGAGGAAGAGTATAGGTGACCAAACTACCTAGTCTCTAGACATGTCCAGCGATGCCCAACATGACTACTCACTTAACTGAAGGTTGCTTCCATGCTATATATAAGTAGTGTAATTAACCAGTATCCAAAAATATATGGCATTAGTAATGAGTTCCATGAATAAGGTCTAATCTATTAGGGGAATCTATACTAGAAAATAATCTCCAAGGAGGAATCTATGGAAGGTGGAATTGAGATCCCATCATCCTATTTTGATCAAGGAGTAGAAATCACCAATGAAAGGGTTGAAATTAACCCACATTTGGAAACAAGGAATGTGTGGAAATAGGTGCACATCATCATGATGATATGCATTCCCCTATGAAATCATTGGAAACACATATCATTCCCCCCCACAGAGAAAAGAATAATTTTAAGTGAAAAAGATGAAAACCTTCCTATGAATGCTCATTATGTAATATAATACCTTTTTTCAATTGATATATTACCATGTATGATGTATACATGTGTCAAATTCCCTATTTATTGATTTATCTTTCTTTTAATTCTCAAAATGAACTTGTTTATGAACTACCATGGCCATGTATTTATACCAAAACTTCCTTTTCAATCAAATGGAAAGATATATCTTCTTCCAAAACTCAGAAGGGAAAAATCCCAATCTTGTTAATTCAATTAATGTCATATACCAATTATGTTGAAACTGATGTAAGACATTTCACAACATGTAAATAGACCATGTTTTTTATCATGGATTAAGTTTCAAGATTCATGGAACACATTAACAATGATATCAAGTTGAAGTTCCAATACTCATGATCATAGATAATAACAACCAATGAAATATATTATATATGGTGTTCCTATTGGAAATCATGCCTTAAAAACCACCCTTTTTATTGATCTCTAAGTGTGAACTTCATGAGGAGAAGCAATGGTACTTATAATCATCTAGTATCTGATAGTCAAACACCAGATATGTCATTTAATTATGATATATCTAAACTATATAACATATAATTAATAATATTTTGATGGAATATTTAGGTTCTAATTATATCAGGTAACTAATATAACCTATTAATGTGGAAAATAAGGTAAGGATGATATCACATAAATATATGAAGTAAAATCCAATATTTGATAAAAACAATACATGTATAAAACAAATACATGATCTAGTAATCTAGAGTAAAAAATATAGTTGGTTCAAGAGAACCAACTCCAATAAAATCCTATATTAAATAAATCCAACTAAAAATAACTCATAACCTTCTAGAACTAACATGGTGTTCATGATTCTACTAGGGTATGGATTTAGTTAGTGGGTTTATCACATATTCCTCCATAACTACTCTACTCACTTTGAATTCACCCCTTTGAGTAAAGTCTCTCTAGAGGTGATGCTTCTAAAATATATCCCCCATCTATTTATGTGGTATATGGTATTTTATTAAAAAAACTACTACAATGTTATCCAAATAAAATGTAATGAGATCAGTACTACTTAGTATAACACAAATAACCTAAATAAATTTTTTTATCCCCATGTATTTTATTTTATCAGAATCCATAATATACTTGGATTCTACTATAGAATCGATGACCACTAGATTCTTATAACTCCTCCAGCTTAAAGCTCCTATATTAAGGAAAAAAACATATTCCAATTGTGATTAAATATAATTCTAGTCTATTTATAAATTATTATCTATGTAACCCCACATAAATAATTCCTCATCAACTTTATAAATCAAGAAAATTTCCTATATATGACTAAGGTACTTTTTCATAGTCTTTATAGCTTGCCAATGTGGATATATTGGATCTTATTAATATCTATCTACCATGATCAAGGAATATGTGACATAATTCCGAGAATATATCATGGAATACTTGATAAATTAAACCATTAAGTTTTAATGTACTATACTTATTATTTATATCATATCTTTTGTTTAAGGACACATTTTCTTGGAGATATGTACACCATGTGACTTAGAAAAAAACCTATATTGAATTGTTCCATATTATATCTTTTCAATACCTTGTCAATATATATACCTTGACTTAGTCCATGTATCCTATTATATCTATATTTATAGATCTTGATGCCTACAATAAAGGATTATTTATCTAATTACTTTATAGAGAAGAATGTATTCAACCATGTATTAACTATCTATAAGACTGGTTTCTTATTTCCTATTAATAAATATCAATAACATATATAACTTGAAAAATAATACAACTCCCACTAAAACTCTTATAGATACATGGATATATTTCATTCTAAATAAAACCAAACTCTCTTATGGATTCTTCAAAATGAATATTCCATGATATTGATTCTTACTTCAACCCATAAATAGATCTCTATAACTTTGATACCTAATTAGTATCATTTGGTATCACAAACTCTTTTGATTTGTTCATATAGATATCTTTGATAAAATTTCCATTTAGGAAATAGATTTTAATATCCATTTGAAAAATATCATAATCATGGAAATATTAAATTACAAGTAAAATTTAAAGGTATTTTACCATAGAAACTAGTGAAATAGTTTCATCATAGTTAATTACTTAATGTTTCTTGAATCCTTTAGCAACCAATGATGCCTTATAAGTACTAAATTTACCATTCATCTTTATATTTTTCATGAATACCAATTTAAAACCAATGGGATTCACTCCAACAGGTGGGTTTACTAAATTATATACTTGATTTTCATCATAGAAACATTTTTATAATTTATGGCTTCTTTCCACATAGAAACATTAAAGCTACTTACTGCTTACTTAAAGGAAATAGGTTTATTATTCTCAATGAATAACGTGTTACCTACCTCAATGATAATAAAATAATATCTCTCTTGTTCTTTAGCCTCTATATCACTCATATATAGTACTTGTGTCTCTAGAACAACATATTCCACTGGGTATTGTATAATTGTTTCAATCACCAAAACTTATACATCTGGATATTTTATTTCATCAAAGTATACCTTTATCCCACTACCTATTTTAGAGATATGTTCCCATTTAGTAAATATGTAATGTCTCTCAAATATGACATTTCTATTTAAGGAATTATATATGTAATATCATTTATTATCTTTAGGATTCCATATAAAAATTTACTTTGGGCCTCATGATTCTTGTTTTTTGTTGGTGTTATCCTTAGAAAACACCTCACATCCAAATATAATAATGAATGATAAAATTGATTTCTTTCTATATTATTAATCATATAGAATTTTTTTGGGACTTTATTTGGAACTCAAATTAGGGTGTATATCGCATATTTTGATTCATATCTCCAAAAGGATAATGAAATATCCACATGACTCCCCAGAAATCACATTGTGTCTAGAATGGTATGATTACTCCTTTGTCTAATTCCATTCCACAATGGTGTATAAATAAGAGTGAGTTATGATAAAATCCCAAATTATTTAAGAAAATTTATGAACTCCTTGTTAAGATGTTCCCTACTTCTATATAAGTGGATCTTCTTTATCTTTTTATCAAGTTGATTTTCCACATCATGATTATACTCTTTTAACATCTCACAGGAATAAGATTTATGAATCATCATGTATACATAACCATACCTATTGATTTCATCTATAAAAGTTATAAATTAAAAAAATACTCCATTAGATCTTAATAAAAATAGTCTACATACATCTGTATGTACTAATTCTAGAAGTTCTATAGCATTTTCACCTTTATGACCAAAAGGTTCCATTATCATATTTCCTTGTAAAAAAGTAAGACATGTATTTATGTATTTTAACTCAAACGATTCTAAATACTCTTCTTGATATAATTTTATTAAATGATTTTGGTTTTAATAAACAAATATCCAAGGAAATAATTGGGTGTAAAATGATTTATATGAATTACTTTCATTATTGATAACTAATTCTTGTTTTTTCAATACTATATTATAAAGATAATAATTTAAATGTTTTATACCATAAAAAAATATTTCCTTATGAGTTTCTAAACTCGTCACTTAAATAATGTTATTTTTAGCACTTAGAACATAATAACTATTATTAAAAACTATAACCGTTCAACTAGGAAATGTGAGATGGTTCTATCCTATTTATAATATAGCTAGACTTACTCTACTAGCCAATTAAATATTCACCTCACCATTTTCAATCATTCATAGTATTATTGGTTACTATATTTGGACACAAATGTGTGGGCTACAGGTGATATATTATACCCAGTTGTTTAAAATTGAAAGATTAAATTCGATAACAAATGTACCATAAGCTTTTATTCTATTCCATGGTTTAATTATTCTTCATGTAGCCTTTATTTACATATAAAAAAGAAAAGTTCACATGCTCATTCCTCTCCTATTAGATCTTTTAATTCTTATGATGAGTTTCAAATGATATTTTAATGCTTAAGATAAGCATCAGAAATGATTTAAAATTCCCAAACTAGGAAACCATTGTGTCAAAATTGAAAACATTACACTGTAAAATGAAGAACTATGTGTACCGTACACCAGTCATGTATTTTTTGTTGTTTTCTTAATAAATCATGAATAATGAAGATCGCATAATTGGAATTTGAAAGAAATCAATCTTATTTAGTGTATCCGTGAGTTTCACTGGACCACTTTATGCTTGAGCAGGTGTCTCCTCCACCCACGATATGATACTTTTTTTTACATTGGAAAATGGTGAAGAAAATGATAGCTTTGAGAAAGAGAGAGAAACAGTTGAAGGCATTCATAAATGTAGGGAAAAAACCACACTTATCTCATTGGAATCGGTCTATTATATATCCCTTGACCTAACTGAATACATTAACTCATACATTTCATAACATATGATTTAATGATACATCTTATTTATATATTCATAAAATGAATGAAACATTTACTATACCATGTTTTTTATCTTATGAAACAGTCAATAATATCCATATATGGAAGATTTCTAAACATTAAATTTAATATTCCTAAGTTGATTCATATATCATAACTCTTTATAATATTTATAATTCATATAATATGAAATTTTAAAGGAAGTGGTGTAAATATCCATATTACACCCTACTATGTGAAAAAACCTAAGAATAAAATAAACCTTGGGTTTATACATGTTGTTACAAATGATATGCCAATATCATACTCTATGATATAATACAAAAGAATTCTCATGTGAATGTGATTTAGGGAATATCTCCACTAATCTCCCATTTTCACTATATCCTCATAGAATGAGTATAATTTCTCCTTATATTGTGTTATATACAAAAACTTGTGAATCCATTTCCCAAAATCCTTTTGGATATCATCTAAAATAATTTTTGTAATGGTTCCATAAATATGACCTTGTATCAAATCATACTCAATACCTTATCAAAACTCATCAAAAACTCTTCAGTCATCCACCCTTTCCGGTTGGTGAGTCCTTCTTTATCCAGGATTACATGTACGTATGGCTACTAGGTAGTAAAAGCAGGGCAATGGAGAAGACTATCAGAACGCTCATCTTGGTGGCTATCTGTTGGGTTATTTGGGAGGCGAGGAACCAGGTTCGGCTGGGGAATAGCAGGTCTTTGGTGTCTATCCAGGTCCAGTTGAAGTCACTCATTGTCGAGCTTGCATCTCTGGTCAAAGGAGGGATAGCTTCAGAGATAGTGTGCAACCTGCTCAATCAACCCCTCATTCAGCATAGAGGAAGAGGAAGATGGGTGAGGTGGATACCACCGAACTAGGGTCTGAAGCTGAATATTGATGGATCCTGCATGGAGGGGGTCATGAGGGGTGGTGGTCTGCTCAGGGATTGTTGGGGATCGGTTCTACTGGCTTTTAGTGCCTTTTACGGTCCAGGGAACTCACTGGGTGCAGAGGTCCGGGCGCTTGCATCTGGGTTGGCGGTCTGTAGGCGGAGAGGAATGCATGTGGCAGAGGTGGAATCTGATTCTGAGTTTCTTGTGAAGATGTTACTGGGAGGTCACTGCATTCCGTGGGATTTGACTTATCTCATTCTTAGATGCAAGGCGGAGACAGACCATGGAAGGGCCATTCATCACAGTTGGAGGGAATCCAACTTTGTGGCAGATGCTCTAGCTCGCTTGGGCAGACAGGAAGATCCTCTTGTAATTTTTGGAAGTTTTAACTCCCTCCCTATTGAGTGCTTTACTATTGTGAAGGGAGATTCCCTTGGACTCCACCACTTTCGACCTTTTTGAAGGGATGCCTCTTGTTTTTTTGTTCTATTCTGAATAATAATAAAAAGTAACTTGCAGGATCAAATACCCATTCAGTTAAATACAATGTGTGGCCTCATGGGCCTTTATAGAATTAACCATTAATATGAATCACTAAATCCATAAATATTATAAAATAGTGGACTATATCAAAGCATCAATGCTACTTAAGTCATAATGGGATCTTGTATTAGCTTAATCAAACATATATATCTCTATAACTATTTCTATAAAATGCATCATATAAAAGAATAAATTCTCATATAATTACTTTTCTCAAGAAACTGAGTGACCATGGAACACAGAGTATGTCATACTCATATAGCCTCCTCATACACTCTCAAATCTCTGAGTTTATACTATCCAGGTCAATGAATACATCAAATTTCATTCATGTTAGTTCCTGGTATAAGGATGTTCAAATGTTCAAGATGGGTTGAATTGACCTTTTTAGATAATTTTAAATAATTATCAAAGTTAAAATAATTTTTTTAGTTAAAATAAAAATAATATGAACATAATGTTTTTAAATAATTTTGGATCTAAATGATTCTATATTTACTCTTCACTCTACTCAAATACAAAGAGAATTTAAACTCGCCATGATGGAACCTCTGGATTTTTATGGGGAGTCACAACCCCTTACAGCTACCATTTTAAACCTTGGAGTCTAAACAAAAGACTAAATTTTTCTCACCTAAAGTCAAAACCCAACTAGCTTCTTTTTTATGTAGTGTAAGAAACTAAACATGCCTTTTATTAGACCAAGGCACAACCAAATCCCCCAGTTTGTTAATGGTAAATCACAACCTACACATACTTTTTGTATAGAGTGTTATAACCTAAATTCCATACCATTTGTGGGTAGAATAACCTAGTACTATAATAAACATGGAAATGGATAAAACTAATTTACAACCACAAAACCAATTAAGTTATTCGAGAAGGTGTGTTATGCTAGTTGTTTTTTCTCTAGAAGAATAGGATAAAAGGATGTAGTCTAGTAAAGAGTATTTTTTAATGGAAGCTCAACTATATAAAAGAGAAGATAAAGTGTATATAAAGGAAAAAAACCATAAAAAATAAAAAAACATCAAAAGACACAAAAAACAAAAAAGATGAAACTTTATATCCAAAATATTTCCTAAAATATACAATCCTTAGCCACAACCTTAATTCCATCATTAATAGTCTCTTCTACCCCCTCCACAAGAAGCTCTCCCACATGAATGACGACCACACTTGCAAGTTTCCCTCACTTCATTCCATGTATCATGACCAACATTTGTCATGTTTTAACTTTCTCTCTATCTAGGATCCAAATTTCTTAAACTCAGCTTTGATAACATCCAGTTCATCATGAGGATTATAAGGGGAATCTTCCTTTCCTAAGTCTTTTAAATTTGGACAAGTAATAAATACACCTATTTTAGTCTCTTTTTGGGAGCTAGTAATGCTTATTATACTACCAGCAATAGGATATGAAGATTATGTTTAATCAGCAAGAATAGAATCCATAGAAGGATCTTCATGTATCAGAGAAGTATCAGTAATAGAAAAAGATTCTTGTTGATCCAAATTAAGTTTAATTTCAACATGGAAGAATAAGGGAACACCAATATTCTACTGCTTAAAAGTAGCACCCAAATTAAAATAATTGTAAGGAAGAGAAGGTATATCTTAAGGGATATCCATTTTCATAGAAGAAACATATATTTTTTGATTTTAACCAATTCCACTTTTTGATCCTCTATCAACATTTCATCTAATATGAATTTTTCTAGAATCTACATTGGCTTCTTCTAAATAATTTTTTTCAAGTTTCAATTCAAATGAATTATCTTCAAGACCAACAAAAATAGGAGTATGGAAATTCCCATCAGGTTGCATGATGTTAGCAGTCTCACTATCCCCCCTCATTAATAAGTCCTACAGATGATGATTTTAGCTTTAATATATTATCTGAATGCCCAATATTTTTAAAAATAGAACAATATAAACCTTTACAAAATTTATCAATAGTGTGCCCAATATTACGGCAGTTGTGACAGAACTCAGGAGCATTTTCAATCTCTATGTTCATCTCAAAATGGAATTCATTATCCACAATAACTATTGTATCAATAAGATTTGATTCAATTAAATCTATAAAAGAATTTTAGATTATCTTCTAAACCTCACACATTCTGTTACATTTTCAAATTTAATAGGAATTCCTATAGTAGTGGCTACATCCCAAAAAAAATTGGATTCCATAGATACCAGCTCAGACCAAAAACTATAATCCAACCCTGAGAAATAGAATTTATAATGGTTTAAAGATTGAAATTGGAATCCCAGTCTTGGATCCTAATATAAATATGTTTGAGAGGGATAAAACCCATTTCCAAATCTCTCATCTTCATAATATGAATATGGAAATGTTATATGGAAAAACCTTCTACTAATTGAAGCAATCTTCTACCCATTGAAATGATCAAAAAATTTAAAGCATAACATAATTATAAAATATCATCAACCTAGAAAACATAAACTTGGACTATCAAAGTCCATATATAGAGTTCCCATGTGGACAATATCTTTCATGTATATCTTTTTTAATCTTTCATTCCCCATTAAATAATATATTTTTCTTTTGGTAACATTAAATTAATTTAGTTTTGTAATATTTTTAATGAACCTATAATACTAAATATATTTGTACAAAAAATTTATTATAATAATTAATATATCATTAAAAATCCATAATAATAAACATTAATTTTTTTAATACTCAGATAAATCATGTGCGGATAACATTCCATTTTCTAAACATTTCAAATTTAAAACTTATGATTTTCCAAGAAAGTAGCATGAATACTAAACACAAATGGAACTATTTATTATTCATTTAAATATTCATAGAATAATTTTATAAAGTTTTATATGGAATAAAATTCATTAATGAGTAATTATAGAACAAATAAATCAATTAAAAAAATCATCATAAAATGCAGTAATTAAAAATATATAATAATACCAAAAATAGAGAATATTTTAAAACTTTTATTTTTAGTCCATTGCCTTATGGTAGATTAATTATTGAGGTAGGTAAACCATTTTGGTAAGTCCAACCTCATATTAGGTATATATTTTCACTTGGTCACTCCTTGTAGTAGGTTAAAATCAATAAGTGAATGATTGAAATGATTGTGTGGCCGATCTAGGACATTAAAAAATTATCAGTCATGACTGATCAGATTCAATGTTTAGTCAATCCCTTAATGTGTATGATCTAGTAATTTGGTTGGTTGAAATGAATTTGAAGTCAAACAATATTTTTTGAAAAAATTAATCGTAATCAGTTGATCAGTACAGTCATTTGAAACTCAAAGTGTCATTGATTCAACACTTAGAAAAGTTTCTCATGTCTGACATAGTCAATATGTTTTCTCTTGTAGTTGATTGAGTAATTATAAAAATTTTAACTTATGGTCAGTATTTTCCTCATTTGGTTTATGTATTGAACAAGCCTTTGATGCATTTCACATACATCATGGTCACATGATAGCCACAATCGGTCAAATACTTAGACAAATTTTACAAAATACACTAATAGCAGACTTAACAGTATATGAGATTCCAACCCATATTTTGCTGCATTTTTCTCCAAAATCAGTTAATAAAATATAAAAAATACATAAATATAAAAAAACTAAATAATAATATAAATATCAAAAATAGTATTTTATTTATAAGTAGTGAAATAATAAAACACTCTTCTTCACTCATGTTAGAGGGAATAAATCATTTATCAAAATCTATGAGAAATTATAATTATACAAAAAATAGGTATTATAATTATCAAAACATAAATAAACAAATTTTTTAGCACTGAATTCAATATTATCCACACTTTTGATAATTATAAAAAAATTAATGCCCCTTTTTGAAATTGATCAAAAATATTTAATAAATCCCCCTTTAATGTACCAATAGTTCATGATAAAATATAACCCCCCCCCCAATGATCAAAATATATTATTTTGGATGAGACTAACCCTTATAATTTTATAATATAACATGTAAAAAATAACCTAATGAAAATACATTTCTTAAATGTCAATAGATTTCATGTTATAAGAAGATTTTAGAATATTAACATGTATTAAATATAAATAAAAGTACAAAAAAATTATAAAAAAGTTGTAGAAATTATTCCTAGACTAGTATCGTTCAAAACATGTATCAATGAGACACTATCAAGTAGAAATATATTTAAATAGTATGCTTATAAACATACATTTTAAAATAAATTTTAAAATTTTAGATTCACGAGTTCCAAAATAAAGTAGAAAACTCTCCCAAAACATATTCTCTTTAGTAAATAATTAGGCTTCCATATTTTCAAGATAAAATTTAATTTTATTTAATTTATCTAAATTTAAGGGTTATTAAAAATTTCAACAAACTGAATGTCTATAAAAACTTGTTCCAAACTTTCATTTTCTATTTTAACATGATCTATCAAAAAGTAAAATTTAACATCAATATGATTATCCCAAGAATGATGTAAGGGGTTATTATAAATATAAATTATAAATGTATTATCACAATAAATAGGAATATTTTCAATATTAAATTGAAAATTAGAAAGTGTTTTCTTAATACATAAATAATGTGAGAAAAAAGATACAACAACAAAATATTCAATTTCAGTAGCTTATAATGAAACTGAATTTTGTTTCTTAGAACTCCATGAGACTAAAAAATTATCAAGAAACTAACACATACCTTATGTTATTTTCCAATCAATATTTTATCCACCAAAATCAAAATCATTTTAACTGATTAAATGAAAAGAAGATAAAAATTGTAAAATATATTAAGATTCAAATATCCATTAGCATATTTTATAATCCTTTTAAAACCCATTAAATGAAATTACATAGGATTAATTTGAAATCTAGCACTAAATAAAACACTACATGTTAAATTAGTCCTTAAATAAGTTAAATATAACAAGTTGTAAATCATGTAAATAAAGTATTTTAAATCAACATATTTTCTAGATTCATCCTTTTCAAGTTTACATGATTTAATAATTATATTATTTCTACTTTTACAAGATTCAAAACTAAATATTTTGGATAATTATTTATTATAATTATATTTATTTTAAAAATGAATTCATTCCTTTAAAAAAATAAGACCAAGAAAGACTATAAGATTTACTATTAAACACAGAACATGATTCACTTATCATTAAATAATAAAATTCACAAAAAAAATTTCACATGAATATCAAATATAATTTCATCAAAATATATTTTAGAAACATAAATATCCTTATAATGCCTTTTAATCAACAATTTTGGATCAACCTTTCTATTTTAAAAATATTTATTTAAAAGGAAACCATATATCCTTTTATACCAAATTTGAGGAACTTTTTTTAAACCATAAAGATATTTTGAAATATTTAAAAAATGATTAGGTTAATATTATCTTTAGAAAACAATGATTTGTTTTTTAAAATTATTTTTAGAAATATACCCACTCAAAAATTCACTCTTTGCATCCATTTGAAAATGTCTAATTCAAAAATGAGATGCATATTCCAAGAGAATTATTATAGATTCTAATCTTGAAATGAGAGAAAATGATTCTTCAAAATCAATTCCTTATTTTTGATTATAACATTGATCCAATAATCGATCCTTATTTATAATTTTTTAAAAATTCAATTAATTTATTTCTAGATACATTTATTTCCAATAATATTTTCATTCTTATGGGGTTTAATTAATATATCCACTTTATTTCTAAAAAATTGATTTAATTATTCTTTAATTTCCATATTCTAGTTTGAATTAATGAAACATTAATCTATATTTTAAGGTAAATAATATGAAATAAAAGTGTGATAAAAACAAATATTTATTAATGAATTTTTTATTTTAACACCGACAATTATATCACCAGTTACTTTTTCAATCAGATGATTGTTATGGGATGTGAAAGTTTGTTCATGATAAAGATATTACCCCTCACTTGGTGCATCCAAATCTAAATTTTCATTTTCATTAAATTTAAACTCTATATAATATTTCTCAATATGGTCTAAATTATATTTTATTTCTTTTAAATGTTTTTTATCAATTTTTTCATTAATATATTCTTCAAAAACTAATGGTATTTTTTTGTAAACACTATCAGCTAAATATCATAGAAAAATACATCCATATTATATTAAATCAATTTTTTCTAAGGAATATTAAGTATTAAAGATAAAAAATCATGAAAAAATATACTTGAAATATCCAATTTTAGGAATCCTTACTTTCTAGATTACATAAGGTATTTATTTAATAATTTTCTAAGAAAAATTTTACTAGAAACATGACAAGTTATATTAATTCATTCTTCTAAGGATTATTTTTTGAAAATTATACTTATTTATCATTGTCCTATCCTTTTCTTATATTTTCTTATTTTTCCTTTCTACCAAGATATTTTTTATGGTGCCCTAGGAGAAGAAAATTTAGGATTATATAAATTATCTTCATAAAATTTATAAAATTCCATATTTAAAAAACTCACCACATCTATAAGTTTTAGTTGATAAAATTATATATCCATTTTCATTTTGAACTAATTTACAAAAAATGATAAATTTAGACAATATATTAGATTTATGTCTAAAAAAATAATCCATGTAAATCTGCAATAGTCATCTACAATAACAAATATATACCTTTTTCCTCCTAGACTATTAGTTTTACTAGGGTTGAATAAATCCAAATGTAAAAGTTAGATAGGTCTATAATTTTTTACCTCATTACATGATTTAAACGACTCTTTATACTTCTTATCATTTAATCATGAATCACATTCATAGATATTGCTCATATTTTACTTGGTTAAAACCAACAATTTTTTATTTTTGGAAAGGTTTTATAGAAACCTGAATTTCACATAACCCAATATTCTATGCAATAAAATTGATTCATATTTTACATCAATTAAACAATATATATTTTTCTCAGTAAACTTAGAAAAAATAATTTAATAAATGTTAGATTTTATATTTACAAAAAATTGGATATATTATTCTTTAAAAGTAATATATTAATCATTTTCAAATTTTACATTCACATTATAATCCCAAATCTATGATATATTAATCAAATTTTGTTTTTATCCTTTAAAAATTTAAAACCTTTAAAATAATAATAGAATTTGAAATTAAAACTTTTCCAAAACATTTTACTTTTCACTTTGATTTATCACCAAATGTTACACTACCACATTCACATTTATTAAAATATATAAATTTTGAGATATCACTTTTCATATAATGATAGCACCAACTATCCATGTTCCATGTTTCTTTTTTTGACACTTTCATAACATACTTCCTATAAAATCATATTCAAGATCATTTTGGTTCAAATGAAAAATTGGATCCAATTGGCTTAGAAGAATAATTCTTGGGAACCCAAAATGATTTCAAACATTTATTCATAGGAAATATAAAAGGCAATGATTTAGAGATAAAATACTTGGAGTGGCCAAGATACTATGTAAATCATAAGGAACATTCATTTTCATAATGGACTTTTATTTGAAATCTAAAGTATGTAACACTTAATACAGTTTCATTAAAACTATAAAAAATTGTGAATTAAACATTTTATGTAATATATTATCATATCCATGACCATTTTTTATTCACTTTATCCAAACTCATCATTCTATCATTGCTCTTTCTGCATTGAAAAAAAAAGTAGATAGATTTATCTTTTAGCATTCAATTTCACTTCTTAGATTACAATTTTCTTCCAAAAAATAATTGAACATAATTTCTGAAGCTTTTTCACATTTAGTATTATAATCCTTATGTATGATATTTTCAATTTTAGAACTTTACAAGTCATCACAAAATTTATCATTTGAACTCGAAGGATTATTTATCAATTTTTCATTTTCTTCCTAAACTACCTTATATTTACCCTTAATATTTTGGAATAATAAAATAATATTAACGATATTATTATGTAGAATATTAATATATTATAAAAACTCATATTAAGTGGCATTATAATTAGATTTATAAGAGGAAAAACAGTCTAATTCACTTAATTGTTTTGATGAAGTCATTAAACATAAGGTTGTTGATTCTTTTTTGGCACCAAATTCATCATAAGAATCTATGTCTGAAGTGTAATTCCAAACAACTATAATTTCATTCCTTACTTTTTTACACAATTTTATCATTTTATTTTAATTCATTATCCTAAATCAATTTTGATTGTTGTGTTCATATTTTCTTCACTCATAAAAAATAATTTTAGAATCACCATTAGAAATATCAAAACCCTTTATCTTCTCATTGTAATCATTTTTAGGTTGATAATTTTTAAATCATTGATATTATTATTTCTTCTTTACATATCCTCCATTTTCTATATGATTAGAACCATATATTTCACTGGTATATAGTTCAAAGTTAGAAGAGTAAGTAGTAAAAAAAAAATTAAAATAAATTCCTTTGTTTTTTATCTCTTTTTTAGAATTATTTTTGAGTTATAACTCATATTTTAATAAAGTTCCAATAATAACATCTAAATTATATTCCTTGAAAAAAAATTTCATAAATTTATAAACTCTTGGCATACCTATTGTTAGGTAAATCTATTAATGCTCTTTCTACCAAAATTGAATTATCAAAAGTTCTTTCCAAATCACACATTCTATTTACTATACTTGTAAATATATGAAAGATTTGAGTATAATTTATTTTTATCCAATTTTAAATTCGTTATAACCATCCATTAATATACCTAACTCAATTCTTATCAACTTATTTGAACTAATATGAGTAAATTACAACATTTTTCAAAATTCATCTATCTTTTTACATGCAGATACATGGTTGTAGACATTTATATTAAATTTATAATATAAAAGGTTTATTACCTTATAAATAAGAACATATATAAAATTTTCATAACTATTTAATATATCCTGGTCAACTTTGGGTACTTTTTAAGGCTTGATAGTGATAGTATAATTATTAAAACTTAAAATATTAATATAAGCTTCCATTTGTGACTACCAATATATATAGTCAAATATGTTGAAGAATAGTGACCTGTGAGGTGTCTAGCCATCATTTTCACTTATTATTTACACCAAAAAAATCTTTTCCCCCTCATGGTTAAGTTAGGATTTGATTATCACAAATAAATATAAATATTCTAAACATTGGGGTCAATCTTTGATGCCTATTTTTATGTCCTGATATTATCATGGATAAATTTTCAAGATTTGGTGAATTATAATTTTTAGATAATTTTTAATAAATATCAATATTGAAATATTTTTTTGCAGTGGAAAAAATTAATATGAAAAAAATGGTTTGTATATTAGTTTTGATCCAAATTATTTGATGAGTACTCTTCACTCCTCTTAATTTTATAGAGAAATTTCACCCACTATTATGGAATATCTGAATTTTTATGGGTAGTCACAACCCTTTACAACTACCATTTTAAACTTTGTAGGCACAACCCAAGATTGAATTTTTATCACTTGGATTCATAGTGTAGAAAACTTCCTTTTGAGGTGGTGCAAGAAATAAAACCTCCCATTGTTCAAACCAAGTAACAACTAAATACCCACTATATTTTATCAATTAAGCATATCCCACATGTAATTTTTGGTATGTTGTGGTATAACTCAATATTCATACCATTTATGGGTAGTATATACTAGTAAAATAATTCACATAGAAACAGATTGAATTAATTAATAACCATAGAACTAGTAGAAAAATTAAATTATGAGGGTCAAGGTAGTATATCTCTCTTTAGTAGAAAATGATCCAAGGATATAGTCTAGGCATGAGTGTTGTAGAAGTGATCTAAAAATTTAAAGCACAACAAAAATAAAAAATATCCTAAACCTCAAAAAATGAACTCGAACTATCAAACCCCGTATATAGAGTTCCAATATTCACTAAATATTTCATGCTTAGTCAATTTAATCTTTCATTCCCTATGCATCCACATATTTATCTTTCAATAACATCAAATTACTTTAGTATTGTAAGTAGTTTTGATAAACCTTTAAAACTAAATACAACAATACAACACAACTCATTATAAAAAATAATATATTAATAAATATATATAATAATCAACATTAATGTTCTTTTGAATACTCCCATAAATAATATGAGGTAATAATTATATATTCCAAACATTTAAAATTTGAAACTCACGATCTTCCATGAAAGAGGTGTGAATATCAAACACATGTGGGCCTATTTATTCTTCAATTTTATACACATAGAAAACATCTACAATGGTTTATAAAGAATCAATATGATTAATTAGTAATTATAAAACAAATTAATCAATTAAAATAATCAAAATAAACTTACAGTAATTAAAACTATGATACGAAAAATAGAGAATGTTTGAAAAAATTCCTTTTTTCATGTATCTTATAGTCAATTTATTCTTATGGTAGTTCAATAATTTTGGTTGGTATAACCTTTTAATAGATCCATGTTCATGAAAATTATATCCTTTTAGTAGGTTAAAATCAAAATTTGGCCAATTGAAATGATCGTGCGGTCGATCCCAAACAATAAAAAAAATAGTCAGATCAATCAGATTCAACCTGCGGTCGATCCATTCATGTGGTTGTTCCAGTCATATAGTCAATTGAAATGAATGTGTGGTCAATTCATGAATTTTCTGAGATTTTATTCATGATCTATTTATTGATAAATTTGGTTGTAACTTAATGTACAGTTGAATCAACACTCAGAAAATTTATTCTTGTCTGACAAGGTTGATAAAATTATGGTTGATCCATTTATTATTATAGTTGATTGAGGAATTATAAAATTTTTATAAATGGTTAGTAGTTTATTAATGAAATATATGTATTACATATATGGTTGATGTATTTCATATTTGGTTAATGTATTAGAAATTCCTCGAGGCTGATCAATATACATGGCTCACAGTCACTTGATAGGAATGGTTAATCCAATACTTAGGAAGATTTTTCAAAGTAGTATAATAGTATACATAACAACAAGTGATGTACCAACTCATATTTTGATTGATTTTTATCTGAAATTAATTCATAAAATATAGAATAAACATAAATATAAATACAGTAAAAAATAACTTCAATGTTGAGAATAATATTTATTTAATAAGTAGTAAAATAATTAAATACACTTTTTCACTCACACTATAGGGAATAATGGATTTATCAAAATTTGTGATAAATTATAATTACAAAAAAAGTTTTATTTTAATTGTAAAAACATAAAAAGTAAATTGGTTAGGAGTCATTTAAACAATTCACCTTTATGGATAATCACATCACATTCCCTCACCTGAATTAATAAGTACATCATATTTCCTATCTAGGTATGTTCATACACTATCTCATTCTATCTCAATCAAGGTCCTAGATTTCATATATTCCATATGAGAGGGAAAATTACAACTTGGTTGAGCTCCAACCAATGACATGATCAAAAGCATACCCAACCACTCTTAATTATCTAAGCCTCAAGGATTCCATAAGAATGGTATCAAAGTATGAAGATTATAATGATGGGTATCCAACTAACCTCAAGTAGTGGGGACTCTAAATAAAATCATAAACATATAGTATATGCAATACATAGAGTATGAAATTTCATATGGTGCATATAATGGGTCATCCAATACACAAAACTTGTTTTAAGCCTCATGGGAATATTTTTCATATCAATACAATAACAATAATCTCATTATCCTTAAGATTTCATCATAAGTTATAATACTTCATGAATAACATCTTCTAGTGATAACTCAATTTTTTAATTTGTGAGGGAAATTATCATTTCACTACATGATACATATATCATTATAAATTTATATTAATTAAATATGAAATAATAATAAAGTGTATATTGTCTAATGTATAAAATGATACATTTATATTATTTAAATATTTTAATAATACTTAAAAACCCATTCATAGGAACCTATCTAACATATCATATGTGATAGGCTACTAGATCATCCATATATTTGTTATAATTTTATGGGTTTTGTTAAACTCATTACATATCTATGTAATTCTCACAACATTATTATGTGACCACCTAATAAAACCCTACCACAAAACTCTTCAGTGTGAAACATTTATTAAGTTATCAAGTTTGAATAATGATGAGATGTTGGAATTATATTCCTATTATTCAACTCCTTAACCATATTCAAACTAATTTACTTCACAAAATTAAATGTGATGATGTTAATAACTTATATAGTTTACTTAAATTTATTTATGAGTTTATCATTATCATCCATCAAACCCTTTCCATCAAAAATTTTCCTTTAAGGCTTCTAGTAAATAATGTAACTATTTACATTAATACTTTACCAACTATCCAAAATCTTATAGGATAAAGTAACATTTACTTTGAATTTTTACTAGAAAATTCTTTCATTTCTTTAGAATAAAACTTCTCTAATTTGAGACATGCTCCCCCCAACCTCTTGGAAATTGTATTCTATTCATAATGTCATGATAAGATTCACATACTCTTTTTTGTTTAAAAATTAAAAATAATTTTCTTAGTATGAGTATTTAACAAATAAATGTTTATATTTATAATGAACTGGCCCAAGTTGACCTGACATGTCACTTAACCAAGCTTGCCACATAGCCTAAAAATGTTACTGATCCTTGTGGGGTAGAAACTAGCTCTTGGGTATCAAGAACTAAACCTTGTGAATGATTTCACCCTCTAAATCTAATTAACCACATCAAGGATCCAACCTAGAAATCATGCATGAACCATACATAAATTGGATTTCCAATCCATTAAATAAACAAATAAAACATAAAAGAAGAAATAAATCAAAGTAACTCAGAGAAGGATTCAATGGTAATAACAAAATAGAAACTTCAAAACATCCATATATACATAAATAAACTAAAATAAAGGTATGTTCTAGAAAGGATGATATAAAACAATCCCAAATAAAACCAAAATAAAAACCATAACCACTAAAACCATATCCTTGTGAACCATGGTGACTCACTATGATCCAATATTGACCACCAATGGTCCATCCTAGTCATAACTCCCATATAGGATAGACTAGGGAACATGAGAGATATTATAAGAGATATATAAATTTAATGGTGTATACAGGGTGTTAGAAAAACACATTTTTTAATATTTCACCAAATATATTTTGTCATTTCATTTCAAAAGACCACTTTATTAATGCTAGTTTGAAATATAACTATAAATTTTTGTTTTCACATACAATAAGGATAAAACAAAATTTCATGCCAAAATTTCATTTTAAAAAATATCCCCCTTATTAGAAGATGTAGTGGTTAATCCAACCATTTTTGTCAGAATATGTTTCAAACATGGAAATATGATTCTTTAAAAAATTCCTAAAAACTAGCCAAATCCCATATTCCTCTTTCCAAAGTTTTTAAAAAATATTTTTTAATAAAACCCATCACTTTAATTTTTAATCTCACTATCCAAATCTTTTTTAAAATCCATTTTAATGTGAACAAATACCATCACTAAAATGGTGAATAAACACATATGGAATTAAACTATTAATAAAAGATTCAAAAATAACTAACTAAATAAATGGTTCTATGAAAAATAAAAATATAAGAGGATACAAAAAATACATATGTATTGGGATCCCCTAAATCATCCTAAAAAAAGGATATATGTGTCAGGGGTAACTCTTACAGCTCTAACTATAATTATAATAGACATACTTCCCTTGTAAACACTTTATACAAGGGACTTATAGTGAAACTGGAATATCCCTCCCATCACCCCTTATGGTCACTAAGTAAAAAAATAGACCCTTTAGATGGTATAACTCTCATAGGGAACTTTCTAGTGTGTATACACAACACTTCTGTGACATGAATTTGTACCTTATATTAGTTACCTAGGTTCCCATGACAAGTCTAGGTGTATGTGAGAAAATAGTAAATCTAAAAAATCATCAATTTATCAAAATAAAACATTGACACTAAATCTTATCTCACCACCTACACCCTTTCAAGAAACAACCCATTTTCTCATCTAATACACAAGGATCAATAAAAATACTACAATTATTAAAAGTGGATCAACCAAGGGTCTCACAAATTTTTTAAAACCTCTTAAAAGTGAACAATAATCATTTCAAAGAATTATTGTGTCAAGACACTTTATCCACATTTATAAAACATTTTAAATATGATTATAAAATATATAATTTATTTTAAAACCATTTAGATTCCAAAACCACTTATTTAATTAAAAACAACCACTTAGAAGATCACCCTTTTCCTGTCCATGAACCTAAATAGGTCCAAACACCTTAAACCTTTACATTCAATTTAAACAAGACACTTGGGAATCATTTAAAAACACATAAAATTAAAACAAAATTTTTTAATACAAGAAAACCATTTAATTTCTTTATTCCAAGTGAAAAAACTTTTAAAACATTTTTAAAACCCACAATAATTTTCATATATAGGATTAATTTAAAAAAAAGGAATTAAAAAACACAATGTATTCAATGATAAAATTTATAGAAATTTTATATTAACACCAACCTTGAATTGAGTAGAATAATTTAAAAATGTGTCTCTTACAATAGATAACACCCAACCAAGAAAATGTATGTCCTCTATAAGCCCTAAAAATAAGAAAAATGATTAAACCCCATATTGAAACCCTATCCTCAGATGAATAGACCAATGGTTTTTTGAGATAAGTCCATTCTAAGGATAAGTGGAATGAAAATGGAAGAGGAAGAATGAAAATAAAAAAATGGGGGATTATCAAAGAGAAACCTCTTGAAATCAAGAAAGAAGATCCATAAAATCAAAGTGAAAGGGGAGGAGGAGCTCCCCTTTGTGAATCCTAGGATGGATAGTTAGAAGGGGAGGAAAATAGGGATTTCCCCTTTAAAATCATAAGGTAAATTGTAATTTAAAATTTTATTAAAACCGTCCATCCCATATAATTAGGCCTTATGGATTGGTAAATCGTGCACTAACCCTATAGAAGCCACTAGATAAATAGAACACCCCCACATGGTTTCTATTGAAACATGCATGGTTTGATCAAATCATGTGTTTATTGTATTGGTAAAATTTTGCATGAACAAAATGAACTAAAAAAGATCTGCGCATAACGATAACCATACACGGTTCATACTAAACCATGTATAGAAGAAACCCCTTTATAATAGTCATTTACACCATTTAATAAATCATAAAACAACTGTAATGACCCGACCCAAGTTACCAAGAGTCGGTGCATTATTGTGTAACATTGGCATGATCATAAAAGATCAAGTCTCGAAAGACCTATTAGTTTAGTAGCATTGGAAACACTAGATACATTCATAAGTCTTACATTACATCATAAAGTGAAAAATCACAATAACATAGTCTCCATTTTCCACACTCATATTCCCTTCAGACTATCCCTGCAGGTCATTCCTAAAATACTTCTTCACATCTTGGAAAAATTAAAACATTGAAAGGGGTGAGCTCAGATTCTCAGTAAGGATAAAAAATTTAGCAGAAGCTTTCATAAATAAACATAAACATTTAAGGCAATGTATAACTAAAACAAAATCCTATTAAACTTGAACTTCAACATGATATGGCAAAAGTAAAATGAGATAATTCCATTTCCTTCTTCACATGGATATTCTACTGGTCGAATAATCACATGCAATATCAATAACCACTTTCATAATGATGGAATTCATAATTCCAGACTATCATAACCACGTAGCCAAGGCCTCGTGCCAAGACTACAAATACGATTTTGTCAAGGCCTCGTGCCAAGACACTAGTTTGTCTCATGAGACCTGCCGATGCATCGAGGAGCTATATCGGGCTCCACCTGTCACTTATTAAGTCTAATGTATTCCTTATATGAAAAGGTTTAAAATTATCATAAACCATAACATAATCATATCGTATAAAACATGCATAAAGGAAAATTAACATTTCCACATTTCAATCACAAGATATCAATACAACACATTGATATAATAAAACATTATCAAAACCATTTTCAATACCAAAATAAAAGAAAAGTAAAACATGGTATTTATTTTTCATTTTAAAAAAAAGTTATGGCTTGTAGAGGAAGCCGAAACTCAAATAACGGTCACGGTAGCGGAGAAGTCGTTGTCGCCGTATACGTAAGAAAAAACATTCCCTTTTGTCGTTTAGTAAAAATGCTTCGTATAATATGATTCATTTTGAATAAAAGTAAAGGACAAAGGGGTTTATACACCGTATAAAGGAAAGTTGTGTATAAAACCAAATATGCCTCAATGAAAGGAGATTGAGACGAAGTCCCTTACAAAGAATATTTTTTAAATAAAATATACTTATTATGTGTATTAACCATAAGTATGCATAAAGAAAGTACAAATACAAGATTGCACATAATAATATCATGACATAATTTTAAAGTAGGAGATTAACCCAAAGAATGGAAATTGGGTTAAGAAGTTCCCTTACCTCGTGTCCGACTTGAATAGATCGTTCTTTAACCTTCTGAATAATAAACTAGAGTTAATTTCTAATTTATTAAGAACCATTTTCAAGTTCATTATTACTTTTATATCACTTATTACCATGTTATCAACATTATGTAATTATTTAAGTTAATAACGGTCGTTTTGTCGATCTTTGGTACTTCAGTCAAAAATAAACTTCTTAAAATTATAAGTTGTTCATGTGGTAAAATATCCATTATATCCAAAATTATATTCATTATGTAGATATCATATACATCATATATGTCCAGTATATACATTCAATTATAATATTACATAACATTTAGAGGTAAGAAATGAAATGCACCGTTCATGGAGACGGTAAGCCGTACGTACGCATGAATGCTACTTTCATTTCTATTTCGTATTTAATGGAATGAAGTTATAATTATATAAAGGTATAATATAATTCCAGTATAATATAATGTATAATACCATTTACTCCATCCTTTATACATCCCACCTATGGCATTAATGATTCAAATCACTTTGAGGGGGCGGTAGTCCGCACTTCCAAAAATGAAGATATCGCGTTTACCCATAATGGAAACCATAAATGTATGCCATAAATGAAAAATACAGAAGCTTAAGTAAAACTTAAACATATTATATATCATATATAAATATATTAACATCTTAATGGCCACCTTTGAAGGTGTTATATGAGTGTTGAACAATCATCATTTCGTGAGGCAGAAATTCGCCAACCACAGAAACAGTATGTTCTTTAACCATTAGACGAAGGTGTGTGTAAGTTTAAATCAAATACTTCTCATAAAAACATCCTATTATATTAAAGATACTGGTGTTGTTAAAAAATAAATGAATAAAAAGAGTTAAGGGGTTGGAGAAGCAAAATAAAACAAAATAACATAAGAGGAGACATTACCTTAAAATCGGGTAACTCTTTTTGATTTGAGACAAAGGCTTCCTTGGGAAGAATTATGCCCAAAGTGAGGCTTCTAGGAGTAAGAGAGAGAAGTTGAGAGAGTATTTGGGCAGAGTTTTTCCAAGCCAAAAGGCTTTGAAGGTGTGAATAAGGTGGTAGTGGTGGGGGCCTTTTATAAGAGGAGAGGAGGGGCACTCTTGGAAAGTCATGAAATGTTACTTTATTATATAATGAATTTCAGATTTTAAAGGTCCAACACTTATATATTTCTAGGATAAGGTGATAAGGGTTCGAAATATACCCATACAATAGGTTTCTGACAAGTGTACGTCTTAGATTTTACATTATCGTTTTATTTTATTTAAATCGTTAATTAATGAGGTAATCGCTGCATCATCATGGTGTCATAAAATATTTAATTTATTTAATGTCTAAAAATTATAAAAAAACTATCATTATGTAGGAAATCTTTTTAGATTTATAATTAATATTTATAGTTAAAAATATGACTTGTATAACCCCATTTAAAAATTGTTTTAGTAAAACAACTCATGTTTGTGACATTTTTATTTTAACATTAAATAAAAAGTTTTTAATGTCATTTTCCTACCAAAGTGGCTCCATGGGGTCCCCAAGTTGACCCATTGATTGTCTTGGTCTCCTATGACTCATCCAATAGGGGTAGGACAAGTGTAAATGTATTTTCATATTTTTATAATATCATTTTTACCTTAAATTTCACTAATTACCTTTAATCGCGATTAATTAAACTTAAAAGTTACTATTCACCAAAAAATTATTTTAATCCCATTGAACCACATTTTACTTTCTAATGACAACCATGTATGTCGGATTTTTGAAAATCAAATCACAGAAGTGGTAATGTTTCATTTAAATGAAAAATCTGTTTTTTAACTACCACTTAGTGGTTTCACTATTCATCAAAAATTGAAGCTTTTCAGAACAATGGAAAAATTTCACCCTAAGCTATAATTGATATTCCGAATTCAAAAATGATTTATATTTTAAAAAATTCCTAACATATAAGTTTCATTAATTAATTTTATAATTAATTCCCGTTGTCGCAACAAATAGCATGTTTTTAAGAAACAATATATATCAAAAGATTGACAATTGTTTTTGTCCAATTTCAAAGTGAAATTAATTATAATGACCACCATTGGATAAAATGGTAAAAATATATTCTAATTACACTTTAAAACCACTAAATATTATAATTTATCACTATAAATTATTTTTAATAAAAAAGTTTTTTTAAGTATTTTTCACTATTTATAAAAAATTGGAAGTTCTCAGAAAATTACAAAAATTTCAGAATAGGATAATTTTGATATTCCGAATACAAAAATGAAGTCCATTTCAAAAGATAAAATTTATAAAATTTCAAAAAGTAGGTATTACTATTCATAACGGCTACTTTGATTGGTTGTGGGGTGTGTTAGAACTCGAAGTTGCGTACAACACACGCTACTGTATTATTCAAAGAGAAGTGTATTGTGGAAGCTCAGGGTGTTACATTCTCCCCTCCTTCAATAAATTGCATCCTCGCAATTTTAATTTTTTCTTTGAAAATAAATGGTTTAAAATAGAAAATACCTTTGTGGAAAACCCGCATCGGAAATAGGGTTAATAAGAACATAACATTAAAAGAAAGAAAGAGAAGTACAAAGGTCACCCGAGACAGCCCATACTAGGATTCTATAAAAATACGGATATGGAGGAGAAACAAACCATCAAGGTTTGATGGAGAGTTGTAGAAAACAGGATTAGGAGAAAGTTAACCACAAGAAAATCATAAACTTGTGATTGGTTAAACGGTCATTGAATCCCCAGTTGGAAAAGTTAACCAACAACGTTTTTGTTTTAAGTTACCTTTCATAAAGTTGAGGAATTTATTTAAGAGATTTACTAAGAATGTAAAGAAATATACTTACTTGTCATGTAGACTTTAATTCTTTAATAAATTTTTACCACAAACCCATATTTCACTCCAAATGGTAACAGAACTCAAAAATATTCTATTTATCCTAATTGTATAAGGTTACAAATATTACCACTACCATTTAGATTAGGAAAACTATTTTGTAATAACCAGGGACTTCCTGTAGGCTAGTGGTAGGTAATAAATGTCACGACCCGTCCTCGGGGCCCATGCCGTGACTACCCCAAGCCCACCTTCCATAGGCCAGGGGCTAGCGACTAGCACCAAAGGCGTAAATTCCGATAACTGGGAAGGCATTTCCTTTATAAAAGTAAACAAAACACTACAAAGTACAAGAGGAAGCAAAACATTAAGTACAAAAGAAAGTGCTGAAAAAGTAAATGGGCTAGAATACAAACCCAACTGAAAGTGCAGCTACAACTAAACGAAAGTACAACAGAAAAAGGCAAACAGCTGGAAGAAGGAAGCAGCTCCTGGGTCGTCCTCCTTGAATCCTACCTGAAGGGTAGGTACAGATAGCGCATCTCCTGGATCGCCCGCCACGGATCCTACCTGAAGGGTAGGTACAGATAGCCTCCTCAACGCTCTCACCCGTCAACATCCTCCGTGTGTCATCTCACCGTGAAGTCCTCCTCTAGATACTGACTCGTCTTGTAGTCCACCACCAGGTACCGTCCAGTCCTCGAACACTCGGCCTCCGTTAGCACTGCCGTCGTCTGCAACCAACACAACGAGGTGCGGGCAAAGCCCGTGCAGGGGTGAGTATGACAATACTCAGTAGGGACCCCGAGACCCTCAAGGTCTCACTAAATCCAACAAGGATAGCCACAAAGAATATCTCAACAGATAACTTCTACTTAGGTATATGCCCATACATATACCTAAGTTATCAAGTAACCCATCTCAAACATGAGGAAACACAAGGATTATGAAATCAACGGATAACCACTACCCAGGTATATGCCCATGCATATACCTAAGTTATCAAGTGACCCATCTCAATCAAGAGGTAAACTCAAAGGTCATTGACTCAGCTCAAACCAGGATTTTCATTATCGAAACCGTAACTGCTGAAGAGCTCCGTCTCTGGAGTGTACAGTGGTCCTGTCACGACTCCGAGGTACTGCTCACTAACCTAAGACTGCTGAGGTACTCCTCCTGTCGAGTACCGCGGGTCTGCATCCAACTATCGTGCGCTCCGTCCGCTGAGGGTCTGTCGCCAAATATCGGGCGCTCCCCCTAATAGCCTACAGAGGTACTCCTCCTGTCGAGTACCGTGGGTCTGCAGCCAACTACCGGGTGCTCCGTCCACCATGGGTCTGTCGCCAAATACCGGGCGCTCCGTCCACTGGGCTAGTCGACTCACTCCAAGTCGAGTCAGTCAAGCAGTCGTCAGGTCTCAGCCGGTTACACAGTCTTCGTACTCCGTACGCTCATCTTCAGGAGGGTCCGCTCCACGAGCTACAGGTTGATACTCCAAGTATCACAAATTCCCACGAAGAAGTATCTCAAAGGACCACCTCGTCATAGGGGTCTCAACGCAACAGACGACGCGTCAATCGGACGCCCGGTCTGTGAGTTATTAGCCTTTTCGTCCCAGGGGCCCGGTTGGTTTCGTGAGCGAACCAACCCGGCCGTATCTCAACTGTACCCCGAACCATCATAGGGTATACTCATAGAGACCGTTTCTCAACGTGACCACCAACGCAGCTGACGGTTCGTCAAACGGACGTCCTGTCTGTAAGATGTCAGATTTTCCGTTCCAGGGGCCCGGTTGGATTTCGGGTACAATACAACCCGGCCATATTCTAACTGCGTCCAAAACTCGGGCGGAGTATACCAAAAGTTCCTTCTCATCAAGAAGAATTCAACCAAACAGACGGCACGTCAATCGGACGCTCGGTCTGTAAATTATTGGCTTTTTCGTTCCAAGGGCCCGGTTGGTTTCATGAGCGAACCAACCTGACCGTACTCCGACGGCATCCAAACCTCGAGAGGAGTAAGCCAAAATATCTGTATCACTAAGAGGAATCCAACAAAGTTGACGGCACGTCAATCAGACGTCCGGAGCTCAAGTTACGAGCGTTTCCGCTCCAAGGGCCTCGTTGGTTTCGTATCCGAACCAACCCGGCCGAACCCAAAGTATTCTGAAACCTTGAGTGCGATATACCGAAACAACCGCCTCATTACAAGGATTGATACTCAACTAACGGTGCGTCGATCGGAGGTCAGTAGCCCAAGATATGGGCATTTGAACCAACTCAGTCCGAAAAATAGGGGGTCTGGGCCTGGCCCGGCACGACCCAGTACCCCCCTGGGTCGGCCGAACCGGGTCGACCCGGCCCGGGCAGCGACCCGGCCCGACGACCCGGCCCAGCCCGGAATTCCGGCCCGGTCGGCGGTGCGGCGGCGCGGGCGGCCAGCACGGCCTTTGTGTCGCGCATGCCAAGGGAGGGGCGTTGCCCCTCCTTTATGGAATCGGAGGCCCCTTTAATTGGGGCCGCTTGAAATCCAGCCGGGGGAATTAATTCCCCCGGCTCCCCCTTGTCCGGCTGGCCCGACCTGGCCGGCCGGTTTCTGCTCAACGGGACCGGCGATGGCCGGTCCCCTTCCAGCTCTGTCGCCGGCGGCCCGGTACCGGCCGCCGGTCACCCTGCTCCGCCGCAGCCCGGAACCGGCCGCGGCCCTTGTCGTCTGGCGCGGTGCGACGACACCGCGCCCCTCCGCCGCGGCCCCGCTCCGGCCGTGGCGTCTTCGGTTTTCTTTGACGCGGCGTGACGGCGTCGCGTTCTTAAACTTCTTTCCACGGCGCGGCGCGACGGCTCCGCGCGTTTCCTTTCGCTCGATTCCGTGTGGTGCGACGACACCACACCTTCCCGAACCAATCCACAAAGGAATCAATCATAAAAATTAAGGAGGAGGGTCGGCTGTTTTTGTGCGGTCCTACCCCCTCGCGGTATTCGATAACAAGCGGTTAAATCCACGAAGATCAACAAGTTGGTATTCACGAACAAATAAATAAATAAAACCCCTACCTTGGTTCAGGAACGGTGCACGTTAATGATCCGCAGAAGACGAGCGTCGCGGAAGTCAGGCATCGTGGAAAACGAAAGTCGATTCTGTTGTCGTCGAGGTGCGTTCGAAGAGGAAACGTCATTGGAAGAAGACGTTGTGTTCTTCGGTGGAGATGTTCTTCGTTGAAGAACGGTGTTCTTCGTCGGAGGTGTTCTTCGTTGAAGAACGGTGTTCTTCACGTTCTTCGTCGATGTTGAAGAAGAAGAAGACTTCAAACTTAGCCCTTTCTCTCCCAAGTCTCCACCACAAGAACAACTAACCCCAAAATAAAATAATCCACCCACTTATTTTATTAACCCAACATAGGTTTTGAATTTCAAGAGTTTGAAAATTCAAAACCCACATTTAACTCACTTAAGTTATTAACATAAGATGTTATAAAATTAATGAGGTGATAAATTAACAAAACTTAAATGGGGGGGTTTAGAGGGGTTAGGAAAGTGAGGGGTTGGGCTCGTGTGGGTCCCACCCTACTTTATCCTCTCAATGTTGGTTATCACAAGTGGGTCCCACCCCCAACATCCTTACTTAGGATAAAACTACCAAGTGGGAAAAATAAAAAATTGTTAATTTTTATTTTCAACTACCACAAAAATTAATAACTCCCCTCGTGTAAACGCAACTCTGAAACAGGAGTTCCTAAGAAATTATCAGCGCTGCAGTTCCATCAGTGCCCTCAGAATTCGATTCCTGGCACCGGTTCAAAAGTTAGAAATTCCCGCTTGTTCGTTCACTGGATGTACCTGAGCTAAACTTCGGATAGAAATTCAGGGCACACCGGGCCTCGGAATCAGGCACCATCAAAAACTGTGTTCTTGTAAAATCCCAAAGAAAATTTAGAAAAAAATTTCCCTTGACTTTTACGGGTCTTTACAATAAAGGCATGTCGCACTATGGTTGTGGGTTCGATTCCTGCACATTTGTCTGACGCGACGGGTTATCCCCCAACCTGCAGGTTGTCCTTTTCCTAAAACTATCGTATTATAATATTCCAAAAATAATCTTCAGAAATGTTTTAACCTTAAACAATACTATCCAATTTTCAACTTAATCCATTCCAACCTATATAGTTATCCAAAATACCTCTGTCCAGACTATCTCTAAAAGGTCTCTAAATTCCAAAATCAATTGTAACATAAGATTCCCCAAACAAATTAAAGTTTCTCTTATTGTCACATACTAAAAATATGATTACCATCATCATATTAAAACCTTAATGAAATAAACAAGTACTGCAGTACAATCCTTATATATATCACATTATTCTTATAACCAGAATATATTCCTTGAGTCCAAAAACACAAATACCATAATTATTCAACTTCATCTGTAGTAACAGCATAAGCTTATCCTTGATCCCTTGGCCTTTTTTGAGGTAAGTTTTCCTGACTCTTAGGACATTCATTTGCATAATTCCCCATTTCCATTCAATTGTAGCATTCAACATTGATAGCCTCTTTCTTTCCCTTGCAATCACGAGCCTAGTGTCCTTTTTCTCCACATTTATAAAAAACTCTCTTTCCTTTTAGGCAAGTACCGGGGTGATTCTTCCCACAATTATTGCATAATGGAAAATCCTTCTTTACCTTTTTCCCTTTATCTATCTCTTGTTCCACCGTTCTCTTCTTCCCTTGCTTTACTTTGTTGTCATAAGACTTAGAGAATACCTTTTCTGTCTTGATAGCACATGAGACAATATCTTCGTACGATGAGAAGGATTGTGATACTAATGATCAATGAAGAAACGGTTTTAACCCATCAAAGAAACGATCGATCTTACTTCTTGGGTTACGTATATAATTTTCAGCATGCCTCGCTAACCTTGTAAAGTTAGCCTCGTACTTTGCGACATTCTCATCCTCCTTCTTCCTCAGACTTAGAAATTGCCTTTCCATGTCTGCTCGATGATTATGAGGAAAGTATTTTTCTAAGAAAATTTCCTTAAACTCCCTCCATTCCATACTTGATACTTATTCATATTCCTTTGTGTTTTGAATCAGCGACCACCATTGATCGACATCTCCAGTGAGGCGGTAAACTGCCATGACAACTTTCTCCCTTTCGCTACTCCCCAAGGCATGGAATATTTTCTCTAAGGAGTTTATCCATTGCTCAGCTACTAATGGATTTTTACCCCCATTAAATGTTGGCGGTTGTTGCCTCATGAAGCGGTCTAACATTGATCCTCCACGTTGCAGATCTGGGTGCTCCATATGAGTAAGGTTATTATTCATAACCTGAGTGAGTTGTCCCAATATGGTGATAAGTTGATCAGCACCAGTTGTATCTCCATCTCCACTATAATTATCTTGATCAGGAGGGAAATCCCTATATGGAGTGCGTGCATTGATACGGTTTCCATTCCTCCCACTAGGCGCCATTTCTAAACAATGGAATAAACTAGATTAGTTTATGAATCAAAATACATAATTCCATGCCTGTAAAACACTTAACATAAATTGAACTATTTATGGACATAATCCATAATCATAAAAATGTTTTCTTTGAGTAATTATATACTCATAACCCTTCATAGTGGTTTGTAATGAAAATGAGAATTATCCTAAGCATATCCCCCGGGAGTGTCGTAACCAAGAGTGCAGCAAGGCCCGTTGTCGTACACCAGTTCCCGCTCGAGTCTAGCTCAAAGCGGTGTTTTCGGGTTTTACCCCTAGGTACATCTATGCCAGAGCCGCCTCTACCTGCTCGTATCTAGACAGGGATGTATTGCTCGGGAAACTCACAAAATCTCTATAATACCAAAATTCTAGGAAGTTATTCTATACTAATCTTCAATGTATATCTTAGGACTATGTTCTCTAATCAGATTTTATCTAAATATAGCTTCCATGGTTAGTACTAAACTGCCTCTGATACCAACTGTAACGCCCTGACCCCAGTTACCAAGAGTCGGTGCATTATTGTTTAACATTGGCATGATCACAAAAGATCAAGTCTCGAAAGACCGATTAGTTTATTAGCCTTGGAAATACTAGATACGTTCATAAGTCTTAAATTACATCATAAAGTGAAAAATCACAATAATATAGTCTCCATTTTCCACACTCATATCCCCTTCAGACTATCCCTGCAGGTCATTCCTAAAATACTTCTTCACATCCTGGAAAAATTAAAACATTGAAAGGGGTGAGCTCAGATGCTTAGTAAGGATAAAAAATTTAGCGGAAGCTTTCATAAATAAACATAAACATTTAAGGCAATGTATAACTAAAACAAAAGCCTTTTAAACTTGAACTTCAACATAATATGGAAAAAGTAAAATGAGATAATTCTATTTCCTTCTTCACATGGATATTCTACTTGTCGAATAATCACATGCAATATCAATAACCACTTTCATAATGATGGAATGCATAATGACAGACTATCATAACCACGTAGCCAAGGCCTCGTGCCAAGACTACAAATAAGATTTTGTCAAAGCCTCGTGCCAAGACACTAGTTTGTCTCATGAGACCTGCCGATGCATCGAGGAGCTATAGCGGGCTCCACTCGTCACTTATTAAGTACAATGCATTCCTTATATGAAAAGGTTTAAAATTATCATAAACCATAACATAATCATATCACATAAAACATTCATAAAGGAAACTTAACATTTCCACATTTCAATCACAAGATATCAATACAACACATTGATATAATAAAACATTATAAATACCATTTTCAATACCAAAATAAAAGAAAAGTAAAACATGGTATTTATTTTTCATTTTAAAAAAAGTTATGGCTTGTAGAGGAAGCCGAAACTCAAATAATGGTCACGGCGGCGGAGAAGTCGTTGTCGTCGTATACGTAAGAAAAAACATTACCTTTTGTCGTTTAGTAAAAATGCTTCGTATAAGATGATTCATTTTGAATAAAAGTAAATGTCAAAGGGGTTTATACACCGTATAAAGGAAAGTTGTGTATAAAACCAAATATACCTCAATGAAAGGAGATTGAGACGAAGTCCCTTACAAAGAATATTTTTTAAATAAAATATAATTATTATGTGTATTAACCATAAGTATACATAAAGAAAGTAAAAATACAAGATAGGACATAATAATATCATGACATAATTTGAAAGTAGGTGATTAACCCAAAGAATGGAAATTGGCTTAAGAAGTTCCCTTACCTCGTGTCTGACTTGACTCGATCGTTCTTTAACCTCCTGAATAATAAACTAGAGTTAATTTCTAATTGATTAAGAACCTTTTTCAAGTTAATTATTACTTTTATATCACTTATTACCATGTTATCAACATTATGTAATTATTTAAGTTAATAACGTTCATTTTGTCGATCTTTGGTACTTCAGTCAAAAATAAACTTCTTAAAATTACAAGTTGTTCATGTGGTAAAATATCCATTATATACAAAATTATATTCATGATATAGATATCATATACATCATATATATCCAGTATATACATTCATTTATAATATTACATAATATTTAGAGGTACGAAATGAAATGCACCATTCATGGAATTAACGATTCAAATCACTTTGAGGGGGCGGTAGTCCGCACTTCCTAAAATGAAGATATCACGTTTACCCATAATGGAAACCATAAATGTATGCCGTAAATGAAAAATACAGAAGCTTAAGTAAAACATAAAAATATTATATATCATATATAAATATAGTAACATCTTAATGGCCACCTTTGAAGGTGTTATATGAGTGTTGAACAATCATCGTTTCGTGAGGTAGAAATTCACCAACCACAGAAACAGTATGTTCTTTAACCATTAGACGAAGGTGTGTGTAAGTTTAAATCAAATAATTCTCATAACAACATCCTAGTATATTAAATATACTGGTTTTGTTACAAAATAAATTAATAAAAAGAGTTTAAGTGGTTGGAGAAGCAAAATAAAACAAAATAACATAAGAGGAGACATTACCTTAAAATCGGGTAACTATTTTTCATTTGAGACAAAGGCTTCCTTGAGAAGAATTATTCCCAAAATGAGGCTTCTAGGAGTAAGAGAGGGAAGTTGAGAGAGTATTTGGGTAGAGTTTGTCCGAACCAAAAGGCTTTGAAGGTGTGAATAAGGTGGTAGTGGTGGGGGCCTTTTATAAGAGGAGAGGAGAGGCACTCTTGGAAAGTCATGAAATGTTACTTTATTATACAATGAGTTTCGGATTTTAAAGGTCTCAAACTTATATATTTCTAGGATAAGGTGATAAGAGTTCTAAATATACTCATCCAATAGGTTTTTGACAAGTGTAAGTATTAGATTTTACATTATCATTTTATTTTATTTAAATCGATAATTAATGAGGTAATCGCTGCATCATCATGGTGTCATAAAATATTTAATTTATTTAATGTCTAAAAATTATAAAAAAACTATCATGATGTAGGAAATATTTTTATCTTTATAATGAATATTTATAGTTAAAAATATGACTTGTATAACCCCATTTAAAAAGTGTTTTAGTAAAACAACTCATGTTTGTGACATTTTTATTTTAACATTAAATAAAAAGTTTTTAATGTCATTTTCCTACCAAAGTGGCTCCATGGGGTCCCAAAGTTGACCCATGGATTTTCTTGGTCTCCCATGACTCATCCAATAGGGGTATCACAAGTGTAAAGGTATTTTAATATTTTTATAATATCATTTTTACCTTAAATTTCAATAATTACCTTTAATCGTGATTAATTAAACTTGAAAGTTACTATTCACCAAAAAAAAAATTTAATCCCATTGAACCACATTTTACTTCCTAATGACAACCATGTATGTCGGATTTTTGAAAATCAAATCACAGAGGTGGTAATGTTTCATTTAAATGAAAAATCAGTTTTTTAACTACCACTTAGTGGTTTCACTATTAATCAAAAATTGAAGTTTTTCATAACAATGCCAAAATTTAACCCTAAGCTATAATTGATATTCAGAATTCAAAAATGATGTATATTTTACAAAATTCCAAACATATAATTTGCATTAATTAATTTTATAATTAATTCCTGTTGTCGCAACAAATAGCGTGTTTTTAAGAAACAATATATATCAAAAGATTGACAATTGTTTATGTCCAATTTCAAAGTGAAATTAATTCTAATGACCACCATTGGATAAAATGGTAAAAATATATTCTAATTACACTTTAAAACCACTCAATAGTATAATTTATCACTATAAATTATTTTGAATAAAAAAGTTGTTTTTAAGTATTTTTCACTATTCATAAAAAATTGGAAGTTCTCAGAAAATTACAAAAATTTCAACATAGGATAATTTTGATATTCCGAATACAAAAACGAAGTCCATTTGGAAAGATAAAATTTATAAAATTTTAAAAATTAGCTATTACTATTCATAACAGCTACTTTGATTGGTTGTGGGGTGTGTTAGAACTCGAAGTTGCGTACAACACACACTACTATATTATTCAAAGAGAAGTGTACCATGGAATCTCGGGGTGTTACAACAACCATGTAGAAATCATGCACAAAGGAAAATTTTCTAGGATTTTTAAAATTTTAACCTAAAACCTCAAAAAAATTATAATACCCTAAAATAATATAAAATATAAGAAAAAAATTACTTGAATGTGTCACAATTCATCCCCTCATTCCACTTTCTTCCCTATAAAGTCATTGAAAAGAGTAAAATAAGGGGGAATAAAAACATTCCCACACCAACTGTAACACCACAGGTAAATAAAGAATATGAAATTTTCATATTTATCCATATTTTTGAATAAAATATTAATATGACTTTAAAGGGGACGCTATGCTCGATGGCGTACCCAACACGCAACAACGAGTTTCTTGGAAATCTTACGTTGCACTCTAATAATAAAATAATATTATTTTAAATGGTAGTTAACATGTAGCCATTGTAATGGCAGGAATGGATAGAAAAAACTAAAATATGATTATATATGTTTTTTAATGTTTTTACATTTATCCAATAAAAGATAAAGGCATAAAATACAGAAATAATTCGATTTTAGGCGTATATGTCCTAGTTTTTACTAAAGGTTCACTTATCGCCTTTTGATGGATAACCGTCATTAAATATAGTTTTTTTTCACTCTTATACATCATTTTGGACCAAATAAAACTCTTCTTAAGAATTGGGACATCAAAATTTACTTTGTGTAAATTTTTTGGTATCTTTCTTATAAAGTTCTTTTTTTAAAATAGTGTAAAATGTTGTATTTTAATTCAAAACCTCGTTTTAATCTAATTTATTTATATGATTAGATTATCTTTTGAATTGGTTTTAAAGTGAAATTAGAATATATTTTTACCATTGAATCCAATAGTGTTCGTTGGAATTAATTTCAATTTGAAATCAGACTTAAACTAGTGTCAATCTTTTGATAGTTATTGTTTCATAAAAACACGCTATTTGATCTGACAGCGGGAATTAATTATTAAATTAATTAATGTGACTTATATGTTTTGAATTTTGTAAAATAGAATTCATTTTTGAATTCGGAATATCACATATAGCTTAGTGTGAACTTTTGAGATTTTTCTGAAAAACTTCAATTTTTGATGAATAGTGAAAACACTAAGTGGTACTTATAAAAACTGATTTTTCCGTTTAAATGAAATTTTTCCATCTTTGTGTTTTTAATTTTAAAAATCTGACATACATGGTTGTCATTAAGAATTAAAATGTGGTTCAATGGGATAAAAATACTTTTTTGGTGAATAGTAACTTATTAAGTTTTTAATCACGATTAGAGGTAATTAGTGTAGTTTAAGGTAAAAATAATGTTTTAATAATATGAAATGAACTTGACACATGCCCTAACCTCATTGGATGTGTAATGGCCGACCAAGAAAACCCATGGGTCAACTTGGGGACCCCATGAAGCCACTTTGGTTGGAAAATGACATTAATATCTTTTTATCTAAAGTTAAAGTAAAAAATGAGACAAACATGAAATTTTTTACTAAAAAACATTTTACATGGGGTTATACAAATAAGATTTTGGACAATAAATATTCATTGGAACGATAAAAATATTTCCTAAATCATAGTATTTTTTTTATAATTTTTAGACATCAAATAAATTAAATTATTTATGACATCATGATGATGCAGCGATGACCTCATTATTTAACGATTTAAATAAAATGGGAACATAATGTAATATCTAAGACCTACACATGTCCAAAACCGATTGTATGAGTGGATTTCAAACCCTTATCACCTTATCCTTGAAATACATCAATGTGGGACCTTTAAAATCCGAAACTCTTTTGAAAATAAAGTAACATTTTGTAACTTTACAAGAGTGCCCATCCTCTCCTCTTATAAAAGGCCCCCACCTCTACCTCTTTACCCACACTTACAAAGCCTTTGGCTCAGCCAAACCCTGCCCATTTTGTCTCTCCCCATCCCTATATAACTCCTTGAAGCCTCACTTTGGGCATAATCCTTTCCAATGAATCCTTTGAGCTCAAATCAAAGGAAGTTACCCGATTTAAAGGAATATAAAGAAACGAACAAGACAAGTTGGACTTGAGGTAAGGGATCTTACTCCTCTATTTATTTTTAAGTACACTCTTTTATGTCATTCCCTCTAAATCTCATATTTCTTGTTATTGGGATATTATTTTATATTACACTTACTGTAATTTTTATGTTCATGTGATGAGAGACCCTATTCTCTCTCATCAATCCATTTTGGAACTTTTGAGTGGCGTCGTTAGGCTTCCGAATTTTCGTAAGAGATATAACCTCTCTCTTTCATTTTATGTACTCTCCTTTATGCCACTTATTTTAAGATCTTCTTTTTTATGTTGGGGGATGTTCTTTTATATTCCTCTTTCTATAAACTTTATGTTAATATGACGAGATACCCTATTTGATCTCATCAATCCATTTTTGTAAGTTTTATGTGGCGTCGTTAGGCTACCGAGTTTTCGTAAGGGATTTTTCATCTCACTTTTATTCCTGTGAGATTTATGCTACATTTTCCACAATTTCCTTTGAGTGGTGTATGTACTGCCCATTATTCTACTCTTTGTGTAATATACTTTCGTTTATGAGTATTTAAATCAATGATTTATTTTCCTTCTTTCATGGGGTGTATGTTTTGAAAGATACCCAAGTCGGTAAGGGAACCTTTCACCCTCGTCTTTTTTAAAAGACTTCTTTTGTTGGGTCTTTTAATTTACATATTATTATGTTGGTATATGTTCTCATATATCCTTATTGATTTAAATTTTATTTCCAAGTGATGAGATACACTTTTTATCTCCCATCAACTCATTTTGATGTGACGCCGTTAGGCTGTCAAGGGAACTTCTTAACCCAATTTAGATTTCTTTGGGTTCAACATGTAGTTATTGAATATGTCATCCTTTGAGTATGTGTGAATGACCTTTGATTATTTTACACTTAATATCCACTTATATTTGGTGTATTCGTTTGTCACACATAATTATGTAATTGATTTATCCTTAAACCAAGGATACCCTCTTTGTAAGGGACTTCGTCTCAATCTCCTTTCATTGAGGCATATTCTGTTTTATACACAACCTTCTTTTATACGGTGTATAAACCCCTTTGAATTTTACGTTTATTAAAAAGGAATATTTTTATACGAAGTGTTTATTAAATGACAAAAGGGAATGTTTTTGTCGTACGTATGCGGCGACAACGACTTCTCCGCCGTCGTGACCATTATTTGAGTTTCGGCTTCCTCTACAAGACATACCTTCTTTTTAAAAGAAAAATAAATACCATGTTTTACTTTTCTTTTATTTTGGTATTGAAAATGGTTTTCATAATTTTTTTTCAATGTGTTGTATTGATATCTTGTGATTGAAAGGTGGAAATGTTATGTTTCCTTTATGTATGTTTTATGTGATAAGATTATGTTTTGGTTCTTGGGAATTGTTATGAATACGGGTGGTTCCGTGATAAACTAAGGGTGGGTGAGCCCGATATATCTCTCCAATTCATTGGGTAACGTGAAGGATTGAAACGTTAAGGTTTCTCCGAAGAGATTTAGGGAATATACTGTGATGGGTATTCCAAACGTAACCAAGAGGGTTACTCCCTACGTAAGAATGTTATGAATGCCTCAAGTTACCTTTATGTCTTATGTTTTCTATGATTTATTCATGGTTTGATGAGGTATGTTAAAGTGCCTATGTTTTATGGGTAAAGTATGATTTCATTCTTATGTATATATGAACTCATGTTTCCTTTCCATATTTTTATAACCCTTACTGAGCTTTTTATGCTCATCCCAAGTTTTTGAAATATTTTTCACAGGTCAAGGGAAAGATACATGATGTGATGATAGTGTCAAGCATGTGTCAAGAAAGAATCCATGTTTTATTTTCAATATGTTTCCGTTGATGGGAAGAATGAATATTGTCTTTTATGTAACCACTTTGTTTAAATGTGGAATGTAATGCAAGTTTCATGATCTAATTCTCTAAAACTCTAAACTTTAAAAGATCCTCAATGTGTAATCTTGTAATAACTCAAGATTAAGTAAGGTTTAAGGCTGGGGCCTTATACCAACACAAGAGGTTATAGTGTTGGGAAAAATTATAAGGGTTATGTAACATGGAAACACCTCACATGATAAATTACACAAAATAATGGGATGAATTCTAAAACAACATAAAAAATCTACAAGAACAATCTAACCCATCACCAACAAACACTGATATATTAGAATATGGAGGCCTGTTATAGGTCTCCCCACCTTTTATAATTCTTATATAATGGTGAATTAGAGGAAAAAATCTCCAAAAGTATCAAAGGAAAATAATAAAAAAAATCATTAAATTATTTCAAAAGAAAAGACAAAATTTCATACAATAAAACCAATTTTCCACAAAAATGGATCAAATCCAAAAAAACAAACCTAACATGAGAAACATTTAAATGATCATGCAAAAAAATCACCCAAATTCATCACATTACATATCACCAAAAAGGTATGGGATACCTCAATCGAAACATGCATCATCATGGAAAGAGGTCTTTCTAAACCTTGGGATGAAACTAAATAGTGGGGAAATATAGGACCTCATACCCAGTTCATCATTTCACAATGAACCCAAAAAATATCCAAATTGGCACTAACTAGTTCATAATCTCCACTAGTACAATGTATTTAATATTCACCCATAGAACACACACCCAAGGAACATCCATGTCTAATAAATCATAATTCAACCAAGGTAATCCTCGCACACAGACCCAAAGAAAAAATATTTAAAAAATAGAAAAATCACAGCCATGATAACTAAAACTTCTCCAAAAGAAGCCACAAATAATTAAGATAAAATCACCACAATTTCCTAAATGTATTCAAAATCAATGACCACTAATCATAAAAGAGACTATCACCAAAAATAACTCTATAATATTCATCCTACAAAGTTTTTGAAAATAATATAACAATTCCACAACAACTAAAGTACATTGGTCACTATAGAAAAGATAATGTTGACCCATGAAGTTCTTAAGAAAAGATAATTCTAGTTCTACGACTCTATTTATAGTCTATAATAATTCAACTAATAAAATAAATACACTTAAATGACTATAGTATTTATCTTAAGGCTTATTCTTGGAAAATAACTTTCTATATCATCACAAGATATTTATACAAGACACAAATAAGTAATCCAAGAAAACAATATAACCCATTCAAGTTTCCTAACAAAAAAATAATTCTAATGCTCACCAATGGGATGAATGTAAATGCACAACCCATCCACGTTGAACACACCACAAATTTTCTAACTCTCATTTCATTCAAACCAAACCTTTTCTATATAAGTTCTACATTTCAAAATATTTCAAAATAATTTCTTTAAACAAATCATACACAAGATTTGAAAATGTTCAAATTACTATAAAAATTAAAAAAACACATTTATTTAAATGAATTTTCATTTTAATTTCATTTAAAAAACTTTTCTACCATTTCATAATAAAATCAACCATTTTTCAAACATACCAGGGAGATAAAAAGTTCATTACACACAACCCTAATAATTCAGTTAAAAAACTAAAAACACTTCAAATAATCCTATTTTCAATTTTTTTTAAAACATACAAATTAAAATAACATATAAAGACTGATCACTTTGAAAAAAATTATAATTTTGAAAATCTCATATTTCATAAAAAAATAGTATTCTGAAAAACTAACTTTTTAAAAACATACAACCAAATAAAAAGACCCAAAAAATCCATAAACCATTAGTATACCCCATTGGGATCAATTTAAAAAACATGGGTTCCAAAACAATAATTCATTGGAGAATGTATAGTTGGGCATGGTTTGGTCACATTGGTTGTCCAATCATAAAACAACCATTATAATGGATTATAAATCCATCTTCATAGGTTTCTTTATGGTTTTACAGACTATGTGATCTAACTGTGAAACTCTAGTTCTTCCTCTAATTTTACCATGAAAGTTCAAGGTGGTCCCAAAAATCATAGATACAATCAATGGGGAGAAAATTAAAATAATATCATATCAAAACACATTGTGAATAATTAGGAAAAAAAATCGAATTAAATATTAAAATCCTAAATTCTCATGGTAACTAAAATCTCGGGGAGATAAGGTGCTCATGACACACTCCTTGCACCTACCTATCAAGTTCCAATAAAGATTCCAATATCTATACTACATGACTTCTCAAGTAATAAGATGGATCATCAAGAACCTTGGCCTTTAATAAACCTAGGATCTGATTCCATTTTGTAATGAACCATCATAGGCTGACCTGATACATCACCTGACCCAACTCTCTACATTGCCTTAAGGGTGTTCCTAGTCCCCATGGGCTGGAGACTAGTGCTAGGGTATCAAGAACAAAACCTTGGTAATTATGTCACCCTATAAACCCAATTAACCACATTAAGGACCCCTCCCTAGAAATATATAATGACCCATCAATAAATTGGACAAGAACACCATAAAATAAATATATATGATATAAAAGAAGCAATAAATCATGGTAACTCATAGTACTCGACAATGGTAATAACTGTATAGAAAGTGATAAACATTATCATGTACATAAATAATATAAAAGAATGGTCCAGGCCTAGAAGGTTGATAAAAAATGATCTCAAATAAGACCTAAAGAAAAACTCAAACCACCACAAACAATATCCTCTGTAACCATAGTCACTCACCATGTCCCAATATCAACCGTCAAATATATAACCCAATATTAACTCCTAAAAATGTCAGAATATAGAAAATTATAGAAAACATTAGAGCTTCATACACTAAATGGTGTATACAGGGTGTGATAAAAAAATTCCTAGTAGGATTTCACCAAATAGTTTGTGCCATTTACTTTTAAAATTTCATATCTTTAATACTAGTTTAAAATATAAGTATGGTTTTCAAATGAAAGAGGGATAAATCCGAATATCATTACAAAATTAAATTTTAAAAAAAATATCATTATTCTTAGAATACACAAGGGTGTATCCAACCTTTTTTTTAATTTTTTAAATCATAGAAATGGATTCATTATAAAATTGTAGAAAAATTTCCCATGTCCCATTTTACTTTCTAAAAATCATTTATCAAAAACTAAATTTAATAAAATCAATCACTTTTTTCAATCACACTTTCAAAATCATTTTTAAACTTAATTTGAAAGTGAACTAAAAAAACATCACTAAAATAGTGAATAAATACACATGGAGATGTACCATCAATAAAACATTCCAAAATAACCATCCAAAGTAATGGTAGGGGATTCAAAGAAGATATGTTTATATATATTAGGATCCATTAAATCACCCTAAAAAGGATATATGAATCATGTTTAACTCTTGGGGATTTTAATAGAATTATAAATAACCTATTTTCATATAAAACACTCTATCCATAGGCCCCTAGTGAAATTGGAGCATCCCTCTCAGCATCTTTTAGGGTCACGATGTATAAATAAACCCCTAAAAGGTTGAAACTATCATAGGTAACTATCTATTTTGTGTATGCCACACTATTGTAACATACATCAAAACAATCTATTAGATTCCAATGTTCCAATAAAAAAATTAGGTGGAGGGGAGAAAATAAGAAATCTAATAAATCATTAATTTATCAAAATAAAACAATTATTATAAATCTCATCACACCTTATATGCCCTCATAAGAAATAGGCCCTTTATATATCTAATAAAAAATAATCAATAAATATATAACTATATAAAAACCCCTCCTAGGGGTCTATAACCATAATAGACCAACAAATCTAAGGGTATCAGATGAGGGTCTCATACATTTTTGAAAACTTCAAAAAAGTTCCCAACGGACCTTAAAAACAATTATTGTAGTGTAAATCTACTATATCCACATTTATAAACCATTTTAAATCTAATTTTCAAACTTTTTCTTCCCATTAAAACCATTTAGATTCCAAAACCACTTCTTTAATTTAAAAAAACTGCTTTGAAGAACACAATGTTCTTTTTAATGGACCCAAATGGGGTCAAACACTATAAAGAATAACATTAAATTTAAAAATGCCTCTTGGGAATTATTTAAAAACATTTATAATTAAAATAAATATTTTAGAAGCTATTAAAACCATTTAATTTCATTATGACAAGTTACCAAAACTTTAAAAAAAATTAAAACCTACCATAATTATCACATATAACCTTAGTTTTCCAAAAAAAGCATTAAAAACACCAAGAATTAAATTATATAAAATTTAATGTAAATGTATAGTTAACCCTACCTTGGATTGAATGGAATCATTCCTAAACCATCACCTATTATTGAGAATTCTAAACCAATCATTATTACATCCTCTATAAGCCCTAACAACTAAAAACATGGATTATTACCAGCCCTCAGTCCTCATATTTGGCCGTACAACCCTAGGATTTGTGGGAGAATTACAATTCCAGGAGAAAAGAAGGGTAAAGGAAAGGATAAGGATTAAAAATAATAAATAGTTGATTAATATAGAGAAATATATTTAAATTTAGAGATAATATACACAAATTCAAAGGTATAGGGGTGGGGCTCCCATTCATACACCCTAGGTCGTCCAAGTAAGAGGATAAAAAAAAGAGATATTTCCATATTTAAAATTTTAAGGGAAATATAGAAATTTCAACTTTTATTAAATTTGGGAATCTCATATAGTTAGTTTACACTATTTGGTAAATCATGTACCAACCATGGGAAATCTACTGGATAGAGAAAACACCCTCACGTGGTTTGATCAAACTATGCATTTCCCATGAAGTAAAAATCATGCATGAATAAAGTGAACAAAAAAATACTTATATGAAAGGGTAATCGTAAACAATTTTCACTAAACTATACATTTCCCATGTAGTAAAAATCATTCATGAATAAAGTTAACCAAAAAATACCTATAGGAAAGGGTAATTGTACACAATTTTTACTAAATTGTGCATTGAAGTAAGAACTATATAATTTTAATCTGCATGGTTTACTAAACCATGCAGTGACCTTTTAGAAACTATGTATAAATGAAAAAAGTTTAGGATTTTAAAATTTAAACCTAAAACCTCTAAAAATTTAAAATACATAAAAAATATATAAAATAAAAATCTAAAGTGACATAAAGGTTTCCTAATATCCATATCTTATATGGTATTCTGTGTTTGTAGAAATTATATAAAAAATATTTTATTCCTAAAAATATTCCACTGATGGTGATAGAATCCCAATTCCATTTATTTTAATAAACATCTATATAAACACTTTTATCCCATATAAAACCTTTTTATCCTTTTTCTATATTCAAGTTTGTTATATAATAAAATGAATCGTTTACCTTGTGTATTATATCATATTGTTAATAAAAATTATTTGTTAATGAAAACACTCTTTTATCATATAAAAGAAAATATATGACTATATACAACCTTTACTATAATCTATATGAGATGAGCACATGGGCCTTAGCCTAGTTGGTAAGGACTCCGTAAGTGCATCCAAACGGCCAGGGATCAAATCCAGGAAGAGGCTAAATTTCTGCGTACTGTAGCGGTACTGTAGCAGGTACTGTAGCAGACTGTAGCGGGGACTGTGTAGTACTATAGCAGGTACCGTAGCGGGAACTGTAGTAGGCACTGTTTGGCACTGTAGCAGCCGGGAATATGCCCCCGTTTGGGCCTTCGGGCCACCGATTTGGTCCCTGAGTCCTGTAAGGCCTTCGGGCCACACAGGCATTCGGTTCAGTAAGGCCTTTGGGCCACCTCAAGGCCTTCGGGCCACCTTAGTGCAGATGCAAACTAGACAACCTACAAAGAACAAGCTCTACAAGGAAGATGAGCGAGGATATTTCACCACAGTAGAAGCTAAACGGATTGTAAGAATGAGAGGGTATGGCATCTGCCATCGGGACAAGCCTGTGCATGCACGGGAATGCCTAGCCAAATAGCCATGCGAAGGTGGAGAGTTGATTTCACGATGAAGATACTGGGGAGGAGGAGATCCAAGTAGTTAGTCTGGGTTTTATGGTATGTTTGAAGCCTACGGGAAATGAATTACTCTAAGTCCTATGGGCCATGTAATGCTTACGCCTACGGGCTTTGTAAGGGTTCCACCTCACCCCTTGAAAGGTGGATTATCAAAAATCAATAAAAAATGAAGGCCTTAGGGCCATTGGAAGATATGAGATGGATATATTCCCTTACATTAAAATATTTGATTTATTGACTCTTTTATTTTTAACATGAATTAAAATTGAAATCTCTATTGATCATTCCCTATGTTTAATCTCTTATATTTTAATAATATTTGTAGATTAGACATTTAGTATAACATATCCATCAAAATAAAAGAATCAATTTATATAACACGAATACTTAACATGGATTTTCCAATGAGTATCCCAAAACCCCTTTAGGTATCTTAAAAAATTCCCTCTTATATAATCATTATTCCTCCTTCATAAATGTTCTTTTAGGTTTTTGTTACCATTCCTAGGCACTAAAAGAAACATTGTTGGACTTTTTAAGTCATTTTTATTCTTCAGGTTTGAAATTTTACCCACTTCTGCTATCAAAACAACACCAAAACACGGGAATCATATTCCCTGTTTCCTATTTCCTTAATACTTTGATAAAAATATTTTCAAAATTTCTTGAACTCATTCACATTGTTTTAAAATTTCCAACTAGATGAATTCCACAACTAGAATAATTCATAAAGGAAACCTTTGGTCTCAATAATTCATTATAATACTTAATCATATTGATAATATAAGTATAGAGTAAAGTTTCTTATTATTTTATCATATATTGTCTTTGAAACATTAGTTGAATCATTTTAGGCTTCACATAAGCATATATATGAACTTGTTGAATAACATTAACATTTTTTAGGAAGGTGTTTCTTTAACACTTGTAGTTTATCTTTATTAGAGAACCTTTCTTATTTTACTAGTCCAAATTGTTTCTTAAATTAATCTTATTCATTTCAAGTATTAATCTAAAATTTATGTTTTTTTATGAAAATGTTATTCATCTATAATATAATATTTTATCAGATGAGTATCATGTTTTAATTTTATTTATTAGTTAATTTTATTGAATTTTATCTTACTAAAATAATGACCCATTTTAAAATTAATCATTTCCATTAGTAAACCAAGATCCATATTTCACTAAGTAATGAGTTTTCTTTATAATTTCTCTCACTATTTAATTATTTTAGTAGTAAAACATAGTAATAATATCATATATGACTCTTGGATAGTTGAGAGGATTTTTTCAATCCGTCATATCGAAAAAGTTAGCATAATTTCTCTAATATCCAAACTTTTATGGTTTCATAGTTAAGTGTAAACCAAATATCACAATAGGATTTGGTTATCAAACTCTTAGGGTTATTCACATCCACCATTCCTTACACAAGATAATCCATGGGAACTCAGATTTGGAAGAACCTACTTGGTCGAATTATCAAGATCTTTACATGTGTTTTCGTATGAAAGAATATAACACTTGGTATTTTCAAAGGGGATTTAATCTCACCATATTATCTGATGTTATTTTTTTAGATGTATGCATGATTCTAATTATTTAGTTTTTTATCCTATTATTTTCTACAAAATCAACATGATCAAATCATATTGATGTATAACTCTTTACACAACTCAAATCATGTGTTACTAACCAAAATTTAAAGACAACAATATTTATACATATTTAAATTCATCTTATGTATAAGGCACATAAAACCCTTTCATGTTATGTATAATTAATAATTAAATTTTTAATTCAAGTTTACAACCCAATATAGGCCAAAGTAAAGGTAAATTAAAACTATATCACATTTAATACATAGAATATAACTCCTCAGATGTATGTATGAAAACTTACAAGAAGTTTAATAATCCTAAACCTAATCATACATTCATTCATAATATAATAAATTTGTATTAATAAATAAAATAGTGAATTAATTAATTAATTCTAACATGAGATACACTATTTATGAACAATTCATAAATAAATTGTTTTAAAAAAATTCTAATTTAACAATTAATTATGAAAAATTAATAATTATAAATATAAACACTTTTTATTCATTTATTAATATAAACTCTTTTATATTATTTAGTATATGTAATTTACATTCAATATATGATATTACATAAAATATAAAAAATTTATAAGTCAATTTTATTATGTAAAAAAATTATACAAACTAAAAATATATATATTAATATTATTTAAACCTTAGTCAAATCATTTATTAAAACGCATTTTGATGTGGTCTAAATAATTTCAAAATATGGAATTTTAGTTTGAACAATTTAAATTAAGTAATTATGAATAAATCATAATTTTAAATATAAAAACATTTATAATTATACCTTATTTTTTTAATTTATAAACAATTTATAAAATTATAATATAATTTCTATATAAAACTTATATATCTAAATTATAATTCATGCCATATAACTTGAAAATGGAATTTTTCAATATTAATAATTAATATTATGGGATATTTAATAAATATTTAAAAACATATAATTAATTAATTATAAACATTTTATAATTAATTAATTTATAAGCAACTTTAAAATAAATAAATATCCCATCTTACTTTTTTCAAAAATTTATGAAAAATATAAATTATAAAGATCAATTCATGGTTAAATTTTAGGGAAAATTTCAATTTTTTAAACCTGTGTAGGGTTAAACCATAGTGTTTGCCTATATGTACATATATAGGTAACATATTATGATATAGGCATGAATAGGATTAAAACCAACACTTAATTCTTGTGTAATATTAAACTAGCACGGTGTAGTAATACACTCTGAGTGATACGTGATATTAAACATTCATACATGGGATTAATATTGCATGTAAGGTGTATTTGGTGCTATGGGGATCATGTATCCTTAACTTTATGTTCCAAACATGATTATTCTTGTGTCTTTCTTTTCTGAATATCTACATATCATTAACAAAAATATAAATAATTTTCTCTAATCTCACAAAGAGATTATCAAAAGCAAAAAATTTCATCACATAATATTAACCAAATACTAAAAATAAATAACTCAGTTCCCATGTTATATTAACTAAGTCGTCCAACGACCTACATAGGAATAACCAGGAAACCATATAGGATTAACCCTAGAACTCATATAGGATTAATCCATTTTTGAGAAGTTGTGCATGATATTAACTCTAAGTTATTCTAACTTTCATTATATCCTAAATAAGAATAAATTTTCACCTTTCATAATTCCATGATGCTAATATTTTTTAGTTGATCATATTTAATGACATGCACTGATTCTCTTAAGATTATTTGGTGCTATGTTTTTATAGTAATATAAATGCTTTATCTTTACAACATGATTTCAAGAATCTATGATCATGTTATTTAACTTATACCACTGATGAGTTTATAAGGGTATTCTAAAACTTAAATTAAGTATTATAAAAAATTTAAAAACTCAAACTAGAAACTCCATTTGTGAAACCTAAAAATGCATACATTATACAATAAATAATTATCCATGGTGTCAATGTATTCATCTCACATGCTTAATAAATATCATTTAATAGGTAGTCAAATGAAATTCTTCCTCTATAGCGTACCCATGAGTTTCACTAAGTCACTTGACACTCAACTGGGTATCTCCTCCACCCATGATATATCGGTACATTTCTCAAGAAAATAATGAGAGAGAAAGAGATATTTAAGAAAGGGAGAGAATCTCCTGGAGGCACTCAAACAGATAATTAAACGAACCATACCCATCTTGATGGTAGTAATCAATTATATTGTTCTTGGCCAACTTTCATTCATTAAATCATATGTTTCATAATGCATGAGTTAATTCTATGGTCTATTCACGAATTCATATCATGAATTAATCATTTACTCTCCTATACATTTCATCTTATTAAAAAGTTGATAATATCTAGACATGAAAGATTCCTGATCACTATGATTAATTTTTTGAAGCTGATTTATATATAATAACTCTATATTATATGTATAATTCATAACATGAATTTATGGAGGTATTGGTGTAATATCTTCAAATTACACCCTATGACGTGAAAAAAATATAATCATATGATAATCCTTAAGTTAAATCATGTCTTACCAAAAAATATTCCAATATCATACTCTGTGATATAATCCAGGACATATATCATGTTAATAGTATTTAGGTTATAACTCCATCACTTAGAGGGGTGGTGAAAAAGGTGAATTTGGATTATTACTTTTTATGGGACTTTTGACTTATCCTTCTTCTTATTCACTATAAGTACTGAAGTATTACCCCTACTTCAGGTCCTTATTATCTTGGTGATTAAAAATAAAAATACTTGGAAGAAAATTCTTTATTTATTTCATGTTTAAATTAACAACAAATTTCTATAATATTGTAGGGAGAGAGGAGAGGATGATGTTTTCTAGATAGTTCTCTATTCAACTTGAATCCAATATTCTTTAGGCACTCAATGTAATTGATCATATTGAGTATATGAGGCCAAGTTATAAATTTTTATAACTTCCACATGAATAGTGAATTAGAGATCTCATACCTATCTTATCATGGTTTCTCCTGATAAAAATCACTGAGATGAGACAACATAGCATAAGAATCCTTATCTTCATGAAGCTTCTCAATATCACAAAACATGGATAATAACATGATGCATTAGACATATAATTAATCATCCACATAACTCAAAAATACATTCCTTTCTTCCTCATTTTCATCCTTATAAGGCTCAATTTAAATAATGGACTCTATTATATATAACTTTATTTCTTTGTGTTGTACGATACACAAATTCGTGTACCAATATTATAATTTTCTAGTGAAAAGAATCCATATTTCCCATATCATAACTCAAACTATGGTTATTTCATTACTCAGATGTATTTCTAATAGCATTTCCACTACACAAATACATTAACACTACTCCTTTATTTATTGAATAGACATCCCAACCCATGGATCCTAAACTCCAATGTACTCAATTCTTTCTTCTCAAACATATTAAGAAGACTATTTACACTACTCTTAACACTAATCTAGTTAATTTGAAATTTAATCTTTATTAATACTCCCCATTAATTATAATTTCCCTTTACTATGGCTAGACCAACCATTTAATCTATATTATCATCCTAAATCAGATAATTAATGGTGATAAATAGCTTAAAATTTCTTTTGAGTTATTTTTTTAAAAATTATTTCATGAGTGAAATTCAATTCTACTTGTTATATTGTTATTATTAAATCTATTTCACAAAATTATAATTCAAAAATATAAATCATTCATCATTTACTTATTTATTTTATCTATTAATGATTTTTAACTTATTCTATATGATCGCTTATAATCATACATTCACCAAATAATTAACCACTCATAAGAATTAAATAATCCTAGATATGATCATGACTTATTGTGTAAAATTTGATGTATTAAGTAATTTATAGATAAACTAATACCATATGGTAATTCCTTATTTCATTAAATGACTCAAATTGAAATACCATATCACCAATCGATGCATTGATCCTATCTAGTCCCATGACAAGTTACAATTCGAATCATGTAATTGTATGCTTTATCATAACATATGTACACCGAAAAACACAATTTAATTGTTTAATAATTGTATTTTTTCAACTTTGAGTGAATATATTTGGAATCTATTATGATGTTTTTTATAATTTATTATAACTAATGGGATTTGGGTTTCATATTGAGGATGTTTTGTGTTTATTTTGAATCATTTTCCAAGTTTTATTATGATTTTAAAGATAAATGTATATGGTTTACAACTATTGGAAGCCAAAAGTTTCATAGAGGAAGTGAAAAGTAGTTTTTAGTGAAAAGGGATGATTTTTGTGCAAGTGGAAGCTACTTCATACTAGTAAAATAACTTCATCACAGTTAGAAATCATGTTAGTCAGGGGATTTTCATTGGTCAAGTTATGCTCTAGGAAAGTGGTTTCCAACTAGTCTATTACCAACAAGTCAGGAGTTTCATTATAGTTAGTTACCATAGAATTAAAGTTACATGAATGAAATTCTATGAAATATGAATTCATTAATTTTTATGTTTTTCTATAAATACCATCTTAACCCCTTAATGAAGAACTAATAAAGATTTGGAAAAGGATTAGAGTTTGTCTCTTCTAACAAGGATCACTTCTATGAACATACTTGTATGAACTGGAATTGAGAGAATATATTTGGGTAAAAATAGATATGATAAGATAATAACATGATGGATACTTGATTGAACCTACCTGATCAACTGGAGGTTTTATGAAGGAATTTCATTGATCCAAGATTGATCAAAGGTAGTTACACAAACATATTTTTGTGAATATGGTAGAGAAAAGGTTATTGCAAGATACTAACATAGAAAAACATACCTTGGTAAAGGGATTTGTGTAAACTATACTTGATAAATTGTTCCTAATCAAAGGAGGTTTCACAAATTTACTTTATAAAACCATACTTAATTGAGGTTTCTTGTGTGAATTTTTCTTAGTAAACCCTGAGAAAATGTACTCAAGTGATCCATGTGAAGTATTTAGAGTGGATGTTCTTGAAACACAGGATTCAATTGAAGTATCAAGCTATAGTCCTTATAATTAAAATAAAAGAACACTTTATTGATGATATGTAAGTGACCATTATAGTGATAAACTATAGATACATGCATTTGAAGTAATTAATATTATAGAAGTTGACAGAAGTGACCTGAGGGAGGTAGTGTGTTAATCTATGGATCAATTTATAAAGGAATTAATCCTGGAATGGAGTGACCATGGTTGAAGAGTTTTATCTACTAGACTAGTGAATATTATGGGATTTAGGTACACTAGAACAATATCATGTGTATTCTCTTTAAGCCAGCCCTTAGTGGTGAACTGAGAAAAATCATTGAGTCTTTTTTTTATTTTTTGCATTTTTTTATGGTGGATGTGAAACTAATTGACATAGGTTTAATGTGTTCCTACCAATGTGAGAAAATTATCTAAAATAAAAAAATTACAATATGATTCACTACTCACCTCTCAGGGTTCCTTGTATTACAATAAGTGGTATCAAAATTGAGGCTATTGGCATTGAATCTTCCAAATGAAGATAATTAGTATGTAGAACAAAGTGAATTAAAAAGGGGTAAATTTCTTAAAAAACAACCATTATCATATCTGGAATAAAATTATAAGATCACACTTATGATCTCTTAGTCTAAAGAATTTATCTAGGACAATTCATAGAATATAGGCTAATGATGCATCACAATTGTCCATGACTAAAACTAATAGGAAACAACTCAATATTGGTTCCAAATCTCAAAATTATTTATATGGTTCTCTTTAAAACAACATTTACATGATTTTCTTGTACTACACTAGTTCTAAGTAAATTTGGGATAAAATATTGAATATATATGAAGGTGATAAAAAATTCAAGGAATTGAAGTTCTAAATTCTTCATAATAAATTTGATGAATTAAAAATGTTCCCATATGAAAATGTTGATGGATACTTCAACCAAATCTATAAGGTAATTAGATCAATTTGGTGACTTAGTGAAGAGATCAAAGATATCAATATTGTTAAGTAGATCATTTTTAGACTACCATATCTCTATAATCTAAATATTTTAGTTCATAATGAGATAAAAATAGTAGAATTTTTGTTGGACGATATACAAAGCATTCTGGTTTCTTATGAGATATGTTTGAAGATAGAAGGAATGAAAAGTCACTCAAATAAGGATATATATTTTAATGTTATGGAAAACCATAATATTCCTAAATGTGTTGATAACAAATAATATGTGAATAGAGAATTTTTATCTCTTTTAGAAAGTAAATTCAAGATAATAAATGGAATATTTTAAGGTAAACTACCCTTAACTTTTTTTTAGTAAGTTAAAGTCAAGCACATTACAGAAAGGTGTTTAAGGATTTTTTAGGACGATAAATCACTACTAGAATTATGGTTTTTACCAAAACCCCTATCCCAATGGTTCTATGAACCCATTGGGATAGGGTACCCATTACCAATAATTTTCTCAAAAAAATTGTTAAAGGGTGCAGAGTGTTATGGTTTCACCAACATGTTTTCAAAACCATTGGGAATGGGTTGTGGAAACCACTCTATACCAATGATTTTAATTAACTGTTGGTATATAAGATATATACCAATGGTTTTTAAAAACCATTGGAATATATTGCCCTCAAATGCAGCACCATTCTCCCCCTACTTATTCTAGATCCATTCTTTTTCCCTAATATCACACAACTCCCTCTTCCATTTGGAGACCACTCTTACACTGGTGATCCATCATTGCTTTAATTCAGTTTCTTCAACTTCAAATTGGTTTATTCCACTAAAAATTGGTTTCTAAGTATATTTATCTTAAAATTGGTGAGTATGGTTTCTTCCATTTATTTTTGGTTTCCCCATTAGTCTTCAATATCTCATAATTTTTTATGTATTGATTATGTTTCTTATACTATATCTATATACACATAGATTCATTAATTCATTTTCATATACGACATCTATATACACTAATTTTTAAAAAACCTGTTATATTGAATCTGTATACACTACTAGAAAATGGACTTATATCCACAGTTTTTTCCAAAACCGTGGTTATAGGCACCCCTATACCCATGGTTTTCTCAAAATCGTCGCAATAGGTATTGTATGGGAACCTATACCCACAGTTTCCCAAAACCGTGGGTATATGCTCCTCTATACCCACTAGTTTTCCAAAACCATGGGTATCAGGTTGTTTTTTCAAAACTAATACCTGCTATTTAACAAAAACCATGGGTATAGGGTTGTTTTATGAAGACCTATAACCACAGTTTTACAAAACCATGGGTATAGCTTTCCCGCCTTATGGCGTGAAAAAAACTTCACAGGGACAAATTTTTTTTACAGGAAAAACTATTCCCAAGATTTTCTACCTATACCCACGGTTTATATAAATATATATAACTAAATATATATCTATATACCTATAATTAAAATAGGCTAGTGGTTAGGAATGTGATGAATAAACAAGCGGTCTAGGGATCGAATCTCACAGTTGCAATTTTTTTTCAAAGTTATGACCACTATTTTAAAATTGTGGGTATAGGTGAATGATATGGTGAAATGGTGAGTGACGTGGTGGACTTGACCTATACCCATGGTTTCTTAAACTGTGGGTACAGATGAGGGTCTATCCCGATGCCTCAGGATCCCATAGTTCACAAAACCATTGGTATAGAGAAATTTTACAGTAGTGATAGATACACTACTTCTTTGTACACATAGATATTGATACGCATATATGCTGATTATGCATCTTTACACACATAGATGTTAATTCTGAGTGAAATTACCCGATATTCTTACCATCCTTTACTAGGGATTAAACCACTCCTTGGTTGTGTTATTTAAATTTCTTGGAATGTTATAAATGATTTAATAAATTTAAATAGGTTTCAATAAACCTATTTTCCCTTGATATATTGCTTTATGCTTGATGTTTATCTATTGATAAATATTATGATTTTAATTGAATTATAAATTTTTAATAAATATTTTTGATGAATTATATTAAATAATGTATGATCTCATTGGATTTTATTATATTTTTAATTGAACTAAGATAATGAAGGTACACTGGACCTTGAGCAATGTTAGGTTCCTCTTTATGGGTTTCCTTAAATAAGGTATCATATGGAAAGTGAGACTATATTATACTAAATTATTATAGAGGTAACTTGGTTAGTTTTTTGGAAATGGAATTTAAAAACCGTTTGGTCTAGAATTTTTGACATGAATTTCACCTCACTTAGGGTGCTAGTAATGACATTCCATAACACTCTATTAAGATGATGGGTGTGAACCCTATCAGTGTTATTTATAATACTTATCATGGAATCCTACATTGATTATGATGCTCAGCATGACATCCTATATTAATTATGAAATGAAATCTTGGTTACCATTATTTTTCTATGAGACCTATGGGCATGGTGACTCTTATTTAAATTATGAGACTCCTATTATTATACAGGGACACTGGATTAAGGTCTGGGGTCTTGGCTAGCGCTACATATCTAAATATATGGGTATATATTTTACAAAATATATAGTGAATATATGTGAATTAATACTTATATATATATACATACACCAATATTAATGGTGACAAATCAAAAGAGGTATTCCATCTTATAATAAAGTGAATATAGTGGTCTAGGTGTCCCTTGAGGAACCTGAGTATCCCTTGAAAATATTTTCATGTATTAGAGTAAGGTAAATATCACACATTGGGGTATACCTTGAAGTCTATCAACCCTTCAATAACTCATCTTGCTGAAGTTATATCATTTTCATTGAGCACCTATATGTTTTTATTTCATGACACTGAGATGGATACCTTTTAAATAACACACCAAATAAAAAATATCATGGATTAATAATACTACAATGACACCATTGATAAAAAATATATCAGTAATTATGAAATACAATGATCTCTATAAATTTATACATAATTCCAACTATTTTCTAATAATTATCCTAGAGAGTTCATTATTTTTTAATAAATTTTTATTAAATGGATTATTTTATAATTAAAAAAATTGGAATACATATTAATACGAAGAATATTTTATAAAATTAAATTATTTTCATTAATAAAAATGATTTTCGTTATAAGATAATGTATATTTACTATCATCACATTTTTTTAAATAATTTATGATTTCTTAAATTATTAAATTTATTTAAAGGACATAATTATATAAAAATAATAATATATTTAAATTAAAATAAAATTTATATTTTCCAATAAAAATAGTATTTCTTGAAAAATAGTAATATTTTTTAATAATTTGAATTATATCTTATAACAAAAATCATATTTATTAATGAAAATAATTTAATTTTATAAAATATTCTTCGTATTAAAACATATTTCAGTTTTTTTAATTATAAAACAATCAATTTAATAAAAATTTATTAAAAAATAAAAAATATTCTATAATTCTTGGGATGTTGGATTCTACACCCTTAAATGAATTTTTTTCCTTGTTATTATTTCACTATACTTAATGAAATTCTGAATATTACTCCTCAGAATATCTGGAAACTAGGATTTCAAAAAATATATAATTTTAAGAGTCACGTAGAATCTAATTACCTAGAACCAAAAAATAAAATATTTATCTCTTAAATTTTCCTTAAAAAATGTTCTAATCTCCAAAGTTGTGTAAAAATTTCCTCTAATACCAAATGCAATAGGCTAAGACCCACACTTTTAGATTCATTGGTAAAACTTACTATATATTTCTTTTATAAAAATTAAAACTAAAAAATATATATATCGATAATCTTTTTGGTTTAGGTTTCAAAGGATTATGAAAAACCTTACAACATATCATAGTTTTATAAAAAATTATCTATAAAACAACTATCTTTATTCACATTATCTATAATTATAATAAAGGCCAAAAACATGTGATCCTTGATTTATCACTAAATTTATGAAAAATATTTTAAAAATGTAGGGTGATTGCAAAATTTCTCATTAAGGGGTTTTAAAACTAGGGGGAATCCTTTTTTTATAAAAAACTATAAAAATATTTTGAAAACAATTGATTTTATATAAAATACAAAACATTTGTTATAATAAATATTTTTACAAAATATGAATCTATGGTTTTTAATAAAATCCATAAGTAGTATAGTTAAAAAACAATAATAAGATATATCACTGTGAAAACCCATTTAATTTCAAAAAACAATAACCTTCGAAATAAAAAATGGATTTCTCCTTGAAAAATTTAAAACATTACTTTTAAAATAATAACTTTATTATGGAATACAATGACACTTGTGAAACCTTAATAAAACCATGAGGCCACTAGAGGTAACTCTTTTAGTACAATGCCCCCTTGAGGTCTTTGGATCACTCCCTATTCTTAATCATCAAATTCGATACCCAAGTGACAAAATTTATATAATTTTTTTGAAATTATGACGTTCTACTTTATAAATCTATTAAAAACGTTTCAAAAAACTTCCCTTATGTAATTTAATTTCAAAAGGAAAAGTAATTACATATCTAATATAATTTATCTGAAGTAATTTATAAGGAAAATCCTTAATTTCATAGAAAGTTTAAATATTATAAAAATTTATATGGAACAACCATAAATAATTATTTTGAATTAAAAAATTTATTTCCATGACATATATTGAATGAAAATAATAAATATTGAGTATTTAAATGTTAAAAATCATGATTAACATCTATATATTTAAAAGAAAATTTCATGTATAAAATGATAAATTTAATGTTTGAAAATCAACTTGAAAATTTAGTTATTAATTTATTTTGAAAATACTCTTAAAAGAGGCTATAAAAATTGAATAAAATATTTTTCCCTAAATTATTTTTTGGGGGAAATAAATTGAATAATGGTTTAAATATATTATTTAAACCGATTTTCTTTTAAAAAAATTTCCCTTAAGTAAGGGTTTTGGAAATTTTAAAGTTTGAGATTAAAATAAATTTACTTTAAAAGTGTTTTGATAAAAATGGAATAGTAGTATAAAAATATAATTTACCTTATATGATAAAGGTTTCTCAAAAAATATAAATTTAATAAAAAAATTACCCTTGTAATTATAAAATGTGATTTTTTAAAATATTTCCCTCACATTGATATTTGTATAATACTTTCCTCTAGATGGAAAATAAACTCTAACATACTCTATTTATCTTCCTTAATTTCTCTCTCACTGGAAGAGTATAACTTTGTAGCACTTATAAAGTATCCAATAGAAGGGATGACCCCTTTAAATAACCATAATTTTTCATAGTATATATATATCACTTATCTAAATGTTCAAATTCACTAGAGATTTAATAGAATATCCTTTAAAAAATTTATATTATCATATAGGTTTTATTTATAACCATCTTATCCAAATAAATATCCAATATATGGGTAAAGTGAGATATTTCAGTATATATACACTGAAAATAATATTTATGGTTGAATGTGATCTCAATTTATAATATTCAAAACATGAAACTCAAGCATATAGCTTTCCAAGAAAGCTGAAAATATACAGAAACCCAAAGCTTCAAATTTTTTTATAGTTATAGTTATATATATATATAAATATAAATTGGTATATCTACTATTCTTAAACTAAGAGATCTCAAGTCAATATCCCCCCCATAAGAATACAAATATTGAGGAATAATATATATTTGTATATATATATATCCTTGTGAAAATGGTTTAACCCAAAAGAGATTATGATAAACTCAAAAAATCTAACTGAACTATAGGTGATCCTTGGTATTAAATGTGATTTTTACTGGTGTATATATTTATTTATATATATAACTCACTAGATATCCCTCTAGAATTTTTCTCAACAAAACCCTCCAGTATTTTTGATTTCTCAAGTATAAAACTGATTTATTCTTGTTAGGATCATGTCATGATGTTGATGTGATTGGTGAAGTGGTTTTCTCACTGTTGAAAGAGGGATGAATGGTGAAAGTGTCAATTATGGATAGTGAAGACTGATATGTTCTCATTATTATAGTTTCACGGTTTTTTATAGCTTGAGGATTATGATTAGTCCGCTGAAGAAAGGTGATAATAGAGGTATAGGGTGACATTGAGCTAGTCCAACTATAGAAAGGGATAATTCAAGGTTTTATCAGAGGGAGGATAAGAACGGAATGATGAGGTTTTAGTTTTGGCACATGTTTAAATACGATACTCTGGTATATCAGATGTTTGATGTTGATTTGATCTAATAATGAGGATATAAGAATGTTTTTTAAGATGGGTGAACAATACACGTGTGAACTTGTCCCGCAGGATGAATTCATCTATATAAAATAACCACCTCTATAAAATTCTTGATCCAAGGAATCAGGTTTATCACTTAGACACAGTCTTCACACACTGGGATCATGGTTCACATCGACCCATGAAGTCCCACACCCATGTGCTCACCTGAGTTAGCTCCCTACAGACACTATGTGCTCACCTCTAACTTCCATGCAGCTGGCCTGGCTAATTCTCCCTATGGTTGAGCTTTCTCCCAAACAGGTAGATTGAGTGGGCTTTGTGGTTGGCCAATTTTTTTCCTAAAGTAATTTTTAAATATTTAAAATAATACTAAATATATATAACCATATATATATTCATTTAAAATTTTTATTTATAAAATATATTTAGTATATTCACTTATCATTTTTTGATAATTTCAATTTATGTTCTGATAAAAAAATTTATAAACATGTCTTTTTATATCATTTTACTTTTCATAATTTCACATTTATAACAAATTAATATAAATTTGTTGCACAAATATTATTAAATACGTTTTTACAAACATAAATAATTAAAATTACTTTCTAAAATAAACTTAAAAATATAATTTATTAAATAACTTCAAAATGGATTATTATTTATCTTTATAATAATATAGATTTAGTTAAATAAAATTGTTTAATTTATTCAGTTTTATTTAATTATAAAATTTATTTCAACGACATAAAACTGTTGAAATATTATTTTATTTTTATTAAAATATAATTTATATTTTTCAATAAAAAAATTATTTCATGAAAAATATTTGTATTTTTTTAATGTGAATATAAACTTATAAATAAAACTTATATTGATTAAATAAAATCATTTAGTTTTATAAAATATTCTTTATATTAAAACATATTTCATTTTGTTTCAATTATAAAATAATTCATTTAATAAACATTTATTAAAAAGAAAAATATTCAAAAATTCATGGGATGTTACATTCAAAACCATAAAAATATATAAATAATATCATTATTCTTCTCTAATAATTATATAGTTCAAAAATAAACAACTTTCATAATTATATTCATCCATTAATTATTGTATGTTCATGTCTATGTCGACCTAACCACCTACTCGAATAGTACTATAAAATAATATGATGGATGGCTACAAGAATCCAACTACTAAAAATATATGATATAAATAAGTAAATAATTATTATATTTTGGTTCTGTAATTTTAATCTTATTGTTAAACTCGTTAATTAACATTCAAATTTCCATTCATTAAAAATTACTCAAACTTACTCATCGTCAGTTTTATCTTCAAGGATTGTAACCATAAATCACATATAATGAAATTATAAAATTATAAATAATTATAAATAATAAATTCCAATACCTTTTATGGTCTAGTAATGATGGAATTGGGTATAATAATGACGAAAAATACTATTATTACGAAACTAGTTTAAATAACCAAGATTACTTACACCTGATATTGACAATATATATTAACTAAATAATATACTTGTGGAGAATAATTATAAATTATGTTTATAAAAAATTTGTGGATATGAATAAGTTTATGAAATAGGTGATTAATATGGTTACGTTTTGTTATACAATAGGTTATATAACTATCAACTAAACAAAAATTCCATGTAAGGGTTTAATCGACTCAATTTTTAATTCTATAGGTATAGTCTTTCCTACATGAATATACAATTCAAGATTTATTTTATCCTACAAAACCCCAATTTTATATTTTATTTCCACTTTTTATATGGTTATATTACATCTCATCATTAATAAACACTTCTTTCATAAAAAATGAAATAAAAGTATAATGTTGGTATGAATAACTCACATTTCTACGAATGGATATTTTTCTTCCATTAATTCATTTTTTACATAGAAATTTTTTTCTTTAATGAAATAAAAATATTTTTTTTATATTTATATCTCTTATATTTTTCATTACCAATTTTATGTAATTAAATTCTTTTGATGTTTATCTTATGTGGGTTTTTATTTAAAACAGCCTAAAAATATTAATAAAGGCATTTCTTTTCATTGTTTACCACTCCAAATTTATTATCTTTATTTTTTTGTCTCTTTTAAATGATCAATTCATTGGAACTCTTTATAATAATTGTTTCAAAATTATTCTCTTTCCTTTCTCAAAAATGTTTTTTGAAATTAATTTTCACATTATCTTCCATAATAATGTTTAAATGTTTTTTTGAAAAATTTGTATTTACTCTTCAATTTTTTCACTTAGATTAATCTATATTGAAGTTATTTTTTGATCATTATATATATTTTATTAGGATATTATTCTTTTTTGAAAAATATATTTTTATATCCTATGATTTTCTATGTTCTGGTTATGTGGTGTGTTTGAAATGTTTAAATGACCCATTATGTTCTATTGGTTTTTTAAGATATGATTATGGTTGATTTTAAGTGGCACAAAAATGTAAGGATAGTGGTAGATAGGGTATTATATCACCCCATTACTAATAATTTGAGCTCACCTCCTAATTTTCTATTTTATTTAGGGAATTTTGGACATTTCCCCTCTCCACTTTTTCTATCTAATGCTTTATATTGTGTGTTTCATGATTGGAAGTTTCCTTCTCCTTTGTCTTATTATGATATTTTTTCTATTACTAAGAATCTAAGATTTAAAGTGAGAGAATGATTATTCTTATTTTAAATTCAATGGAAAAAAATAGATACTAACTATAGAGACTATGTTTGGGATTCAATCCAAAAAGGGTAGTATAATATATAAATGATAGTGGAATATATGATTAATTATAAATGGAGGAATGTGGTTTGATTAAGCTAGAAGATGGAATGTTATAGAATGTGGAATGACATGAGACATGGAATACTCTATTGAATTATTGTTTTCTACAACAAGAAATTCTCCCATAGGCCTTGAGTGATGGATGAGATATTCTAAAGCCTTCTATAATAAGTACAATGTGTGTATAGAATTGAATTTCATTTTGGATTTCCAAGAAACATTAAAAGGGGGAATTTTCGCAACCAATGTGATATGTGTTCGATATTGAGGATATTTTTTGTTTTTTAAAAAAATTTCTATGTTTTACTAGGAGTTTGAAGATAAAAGGTGTTAGTAGGAATCTATCAGAAGATGGATTTTTTTTGGAGGAAGTGAAAAAAATTGGTACAATGGTAGGATTTCCATGCTAGTGGATGTTTATTCATACTAGTAAAATCAATTTTTTCTACTCAGTAATCATTTTAGTTAGTGTTTTGTGTGTTGGTTAGGTTGTTCACTATGTAGGAAATTTCATACTAGTTAGTTATGCATAAGCTGGGAGTTTCACACTAGTAAGGAACCATGAAAGTCGAGTTATGTGAATGACATGTCATGAAATACAGAACTGAAATAGTTGGGGTTTTCCTATAAATATATTATTAACCCTTTTATTTATAATTAATGGATATTTTGACTAGGAATAGAGGCTCTCTATTTATATAACCATTACTTGATAAAACATATTTTGAAAAACTATACTTGACAGAATATATCTTCGTGAATTCAACTGCATGATGATAATTTCACCAGCGATACTTGAGAAAACCAACCTAAATTGAAGGAGATTATGAAAATGAAGAACAAAGAGCCAATATTGAGAAAATTTATCTTTAAAAACATAGTTTCATAAACAGGGTAGAGTTAATTCAGTTTTTTTAGGCCTACATAGGTGAACTTACCTTAGTAAAGGGAGTTTAACAAACAACATGTGAGTAAGAACACTTGAGTGATGGAAATTACATAAATGGAATTAATTTAACCATAATTAAGAAAAGTACTTTATGTAAATTTTTTTAGTGAACCTTTAATGAAGGTAATTAGGAAAAAGGAAATATCTAGGTAAAGTATTGATAGTGAATGTATTGGTTCCACTCATAGTGGAAGCATTCTATGGTGGGGGATATATTAAAATTTATTTTAATAATCATTTCCCAAAACCATGAGCAAGGATCATGCACATCAAATTTATAATTAATTTATTTAATATATGAATAAATAAATATATAGGATTAGGAACATTCTTTGTTGATGAATGTTGATCATACAAAAATTCCATTTAGAATTTCCTTTATTTCACTGTGAGGATCCAAGCATAGAATCCATCTAGTGGTTGTCCAAACATGCTCCAATGATCCCTTAGGAACACCACTCGATCTCTGGGTTCCAGCACGAAAAATTGAATGTATTTCCTTGTTTGTTCTTGATCTCTCATTATTATGTCTTGAAAAAATATCTCTTATGTTTCTCATTCTTTAAAGGGAGAATAAAGAAGAAGTTGAGAGAAAATTTTGTGTGTGCAACAATTCACTATAATTAATTTCTGGATGCAATACAAAATAGAAATAACTATTATTTAAATTTTATGTTAAAGTATTATTTAATTTCATGTTGGCCATTAAATGTAATTTAAAACCTTTATCAAACCCCATTCTATATAAAAATATTATTATTATTTTGTGGTGTTCCAGATTGTGAAAATTGATAAATAATATTTTCCAGTTGTAAATAATTATGTTATCATTATACATAGTCTTAGTCCATTCAAAATCCTTGATGTTTATTAAATACTTGAATAAATATTGTATTCATAAATAAATATTTCATTCACATAATGTTGAATAAATATTTATTAAATATTCAATAAAAATATATATTTTAATGAACATTTCGGTGAATAAATATTTAGTTAATTTATGTTATCAATATAACTATAATAAAATTATTCCTTGGTATTGAGAATAATATGTATTCCATTAATTAAATTAAAATGTAATTTAATCAAGATCATTTGAAACACTTAGTATATGACCCTCTATGATTATTTCTCATTGGAATTAGGTGGACTTTAATAAAGTCCAAGATTACTATCCAGTATCAGTTCAAGGAACCCAAGAGAAAGAACTTAATTTCATAATGATGATAACCACATATGAACTCTCACTGTGTATTTGTCACAATATCTCATCAAACAGGTTTCATAATGGTGTCATCAACCTATATGCTTGATTCATCCTTCTTTGAATATCTAAGATAAACACATCATTACACTATGTCCATGGAATTTAGAAAATGGTTAACTTCTAGTCAAAGGGTCGAAATATCAACTCCCATAAATATGGAAGGTAAAAATACATCCTTGAATTATCCATTAATGACATGTCAATCATGATGCACCCAATGTACCATACTTCCCACCAATATATGGAATGAATATTTTTATTATTAAATCTAAGTACATGAGTCATTACATGTATTAAGTCTAAGGATCCTTACACATTCTCATAGATAGGAATATCTGATAAAATAAAAACATGTGGAATTATTACTGGTGGTTCTATTCTCATAATCTTCTATCTTGGAGATTACTAAGTTCTGACTTTATGAGAAGAAGCCTCATCCACTTATGAGTACTCACGCCTAATGGTATAAATAACATATTCCCCATCATAGTATGTTATCCAACCATAGAACTATATAAATAATATTTTCATAGCACTTCAAGGTTATCATCATAGTAGGGAACTACTATGATATTATCAATGAGACAAATAATCTATAACAATATTACATTAATTCCATGCAGAATAACGAAAAATATGTAATAATATGTTTAACTAGTATTAAATACATTTAATATACATGTATTCAAAGTAAAATCAGTTGGTCCTAAGAAATAAACTCTAACAAACTCCCACTTGGACTAGAGCCAACTACCTATGACTTTTAGTTTGCTAGACCTCACATGATAATCATGTTTCTGCTGTTTCAAGGATTTATTCAAGTTGTCCACCACATTTTCTTAAGTGGAAATATTTCTCACTAAAACCTCACCTCTCTGAGAAAAATCCCAGAAGATATTATACTTCCAAAGTATGTGCTTCGTCTATTGATGTGACCTTGGCTATTTTGTGATAGCCACCGCTGTAGTATTATTACAATATAGTGTGATAGTATCTTTACTATTATGAGATCTTAGATGAATTTTTTCATCCATACTACTTCCTTATCTACCTTAAAAACCATAATATACTTAGACACTGCTATAGAATCTATGACCACAACATTCTTTGATCCCTTCTATCTCACCATAATATACTCAGACTCTACTATAGAATCTGTGACTTCATGTCATCTTGATTAATTTGGAAACTATAATCTGCATATTCTTTGATGAATTTTTTCTCATCTCCCTCATATAATAAGAACATATCCTTAGTACTCCTCATATAGTTAAGGATAGTCTTGAATTCCATCCAATGGAGGTCACCTGGATCGGCTTGATATTTTCCTACCATACTCAATGCATAGGAAACATCTAGCCTAGTACGTAATATAGCATACATGACTGACCCAATAGTTGACGTGTATAGAATCATTTTAATTATATTTCTTTCTTCATGTGTGTGAGGACACATTTTCCTAGAAAGATTAATTCTATGTGATTCTAGAAATAGTCCCCTCTTGGATTGTTCCGTACTAAATCTTTCTAGTATCTTATTAATGTATATACTTTTACTTAGGCCTAGAAACATCATGAATCTATCACAATGGATCTTTATCCCTATAATATATGATGAATCACAAAAATACATCATAGAGTGGAATTTATTCAACCACACATTAACAAAATGTATGACTGGTATTTCATTTCCAATAAGTAATCTGTCATCAACATATACTATCAAGAAAACAGATTCACGCCCACTAAACCATTTATAGACACAAGGATCACATTTATTATTTATGAAACCAAATTCTATTATAGCCTCATAAAAATGAATTTTCAATGACCTAGATTCTTTTTTTAATCCATAAATGGATATTTTCAACTTTCATACCTTGTTGAAATCCTTTGGAATCACAAACCCTTTGGGTTGTGTCATATAGACAACTTATTCAAGGCTCGTGTTAAGAAAATATATTTTGACATCCATTTTCCAAATCTCATAATCATGGAATGCTACAATGGAAATTATAATTTATATAGACTTCTTCATAATAATTGATATAAAGGTTTTATCATAGTGAATTCATTGATTTTGTTTAAACCCTTTTGCAACCATTCACAACTTATAGTTACTAAATTATCTTTCCGTGTCCAGTTTCTTCTTTAATACCTATATTCAACCAATAGGATATACATATACTAGAGGTTATACCAAAATATAGAATTTGTTTTGGAACATGGATTCCATTTCAAAATTCATGGATTATTTCCACTTAGCAGCATCTAATCTACTTACTTATTACTTATAGGTTAGAGGATAATTATTATCAAATAATAATGAGTCACCATCCTCAGTGAATAGAAAACCACAACATTCTGGTTCTTTAACCTCTATTGTAATCTTACACAGTACTTGTGTCTCTGAAATAGTTTCTTCTTCAATGTGGATTTTTTTTTGGAATCTATTCATGTATAAACTCTTGTGTTTCTTGAGCCTTGACTTCTTCAAAGTCTATCTCACTCCCATTATCTCTTTTAGATATGTTCCCCCTTTCAAGAAATATGGCATATCTTTCAACTATAACCTTTTTTATGAGGTTTCATATAGGTAATATCCCCTCATTTCATTAGGATATCTTATAAAGGTACACTTTGTTCCTTGGGATGCAAGTTATTACCTAAAGAGGACTTAACAAACTCTTTGCTTCCCAACACATGTAAATTAGATTACATGGTTTTTTTTTCACTCCAAAATTCATATGGAATTCCATTTATTTATTTAGTTGTTACTTTGTTTAGTACATGTGTTTTTTTTTGTAACATGTATCCCCAAAAGGATAATGGAATACTCGCATGGATCATCATTGATCTCAGCATGTTCAATGATGTTTGGTTCCTCCTTCCACTTACACAATTCCAATGAGGTGTGTAAGTGGGATTGAGTTTGCATAGGGTCCCAAACTCTCATAAGTAATCAATGAATTCTTAATTAAAATATTCTCCACCATGTTCTGAGCAGAGTTTCTTAATCTTCTTACCAAGATGGTTCTCAACATCATTCTTGTATTCCTTAAATTTATAAAAAAATCAGACTTATACCTCATTAAGTATAAATATCCAAATTTATTAAAATTGTCAGTAAAAGTTGTGAAGTTTGAGTACCCTCCCCATTATTCAATTGTAAATGGTCCACACACATTGGTATGAAATAATTCAAGAAAGTATTTATCCCTTTCACATTTCCCACAAAATGGGGAATTTTTCATTTTTCCACATAAACATGTGTGACATACACCATGTGGTTTTATTTTTAAAGAATATAAATTTCCATCTTGATTTAATTTATTCAAGTGATTTTCATTTACATGACCCAGTCGGTGATGCCAAATTTGGGTGTGGTATGAGACATAAGAAGTAACTTTCACCAAATCCATTTTTTATTTTTAATAGCCACTTTTAGGTTAGTGGTAACCTCATAGATGACTAGAGATTTCAAAACTCAAAACATAAACAGTGCCAAATTCAAACTTAAAAAAATAAAAGGGTGAATGGATGAGTTTTAAATCACCGAGGCTAGAGACTGTTATCCATTTAAATGCCACATCCCAGTCATCCACTCCAAATATCCTCAAATACACATCATTGTGCCCCTTATTGAACACAAATTAGAAGTTTTAATGTTTCAAATTTAAAATTTCAAACAGAAACCATCATCACCAGCTGGGTTGATGAGTCTCCTCGTGCATCGCACCCTGACCCCAACCGTACATCACAGCCACACTAGATCACCGATGAAATCCATATAAAGACCATTGTTAAAATGTGTCATACCATAACAACTAATATATTTATAAAATAAGAAAAATTTATTCCCAAATTTGAAAATAAATCCATCAATGTCAAGTTTGGATAAATATATAATGTTTTTAGTAACAAATGTCACATAATAAAAACCTTTCAAAACCAATATCACTCTGGTTGGAAAAGTGAGGTGGCAGTCCCCAATAGCTACAACAGAAATTTTATGCATATTGGTTTCTCGATAATATACCTCCCCTCATTCAATATTTTTTAATATACTTGGTTCCAGTATTTAAATACATATGTGAGTACCACAATTTTTATCTAATACCCAATTTTTAGAAAGAGATATATTTTACTCGATAAAAAATACACCTAAAGCTTCACCTTTCTTCTTTAGATGGGTGTAGTTTTTATTCTAATGGTCCTTCTTTCCACATGTGAAATAGATAGCATCTTGTTCCCTTGATTTCCCATTGATCATTATCTTCTTCGAAGGGCGTAAAGAAGCTTTGCGATTAATGGTCTCTAGTTTACCTTTTTGTTTGTTTACTATAGGGACAGAAGGTTTTTCACTCTTCATATCCTTATCTACTTGTCAAAGAAGACTAAGAAGATCTAGTAGATACTTCTCAATGTTGTTTATATTAAAATTAACAACAAAGCTAGATAATCTCTAAGGGAGTGATTCTAGAATGAGACCAATGACCAGTTATTCAGGGAGTTTAAACCCTAGAACCTCTAAGATCTCAATGCATAAAATGATCTTGACTACATGAGGCCCAACTTGATAACCCTCTTAAAGATTTCAATTAAATATCTCCATGTAAATCTTAAATAGTTTCTATTTATCTCTCTCCAAATAAATATCATGAAGGTGATCAAGCATCCTATACACATCCACATTTTCAAGAGACTTCATGAGTTTAACATATATAGATGAAACAATAAAACATTTAATGTCTACCACATTATTTTAAATGTTTCTCATAGACTTGTAACTCTTCATAACTTTTATCCTTAGAAGGAAGATCAGAAAATGGGGATTCTAGCATGTAAGATCTCCATTCATGGAATAACACAAATCGAAGGCATCTTTACCATTCATGGAAGTTACTTCCAGTTAGGAGGTTGACTTTAGACAATATTGATCATAGGGATAATGATTAAGATGAGATTTCCATTTTATTTTACAATTAAAATATCAGATTATTAGTACTTTTCATGATTATAAATTTGGTGAGATATAAAATTAATTTATTTTTATAAATATCCCACTATTTTATCAAGTTCAAATACCCCTCATCATTTAACTTGGAATGTCTAGTTTCTCTAACATTCTTGTGGAAAGGATCTATATTCACATTCACATAACCCCAATAAGGGTTGATCAAGCTACTTGAAGGTATTTAGGTAGGAAGGTCTTTTCTAACTGTACGTTTGTAGCTCCTTGATCTGTTGAGTGGACTCCCCTATCTTGAAATCATGACTTGTATTTCCTCAACACTTTCCTATAAATTAATCCAAGTCTAGAAAGTACTACTCATATTGATGTAAAATGATTAACTCAACCCAAAACCTTCACACGAACTCCCATTATAAAAGTAAGTGTCCCAACAAAGTTTGTTCAAACACTTAGTTCTATTGATTTTCATTCCCAATCATGTAATGGAAGGCCAAGTATGACTTAATATTTAATTGTGGGATTTTTAATTTATTATGAATAAATTTTATCTTGTTTTATCCTTTATATTTCTTATTAATAATAATTATATGTTACTTAATTAATTAACCATTTTGGATAAATCATTGACACATAATTCATTTAGTTAATTTTTGTCTTTTTATAACAACCCTTATCTTTATTACACTTTAATACACAATTAATTACATAAAATTAAACATAATACAACCCAGAAGGTCGATAATTCTTGTGTATTTTGGAATTATGTACATAGAATAACATATTGAACATGGGATATAAAAAAATTATTGAAAACTTCCTTAAAATGCTTCTAAAATTCCATGGTTTTTAAAATAGCACGATAAAACCTAAGGACATACTTAAGAAAGGGTTGAAATATAAATCCCAATAAGGTAATAAGAATGTAATAAGGTAATACATGTTATACAATAGGAATATCAATGTCTAATAAAATTAAAATTAATAATAATTCATGATATAGCATGATAATTATAAAATGGGAAATGTGGAAACAACTTAAAACATTACATCATAAACATATGTCAAGGCTAACTTACAATACATCATGATGAAAAAAGTCCCATAAAAGAATCTGGTTCACTCCCTATCCTAATATGTCATATCATGATACTAAACATTAACTAAATCATTGGATAACTATATAATTCTGAGCACACCCGTCACATTCATTTCATTCTCATGCTTAAATATGCCACATAGATGATACAAAATGGATTCATCCATCATCATATTTTATTCCAAGATCAAGGAGTGTAGAATAAATACATGTAACATGTAAAATAAGTATAAGTGTGTAAATTTGAACACCCTTGATATGAAATGGGTATGGTATTCACTACACAATTATTTTGGCATGGAAAATCACAATGAAATTTTGACAGCATAACAACACTGCTAAAAAATTCATAAAATGGGTTGATGAGAGATAAAAGGGTCTATAATAATTTTTAAATAAAATGGTAAGTAAAATGGAAATGGAAATAAATATCCCAACATTAATAATTCTAAATAGAAGGCATAAGATAATAAAGAAAGTTTAATAAAGAAGAGAAGTTGAGGATCCCTTACTAAATTTTGTCATGGTAATGGGTGTACATAAAGGGACATGGGAAGGATTAATGAGAGTTAAAGGGGTCTATAAAAATCTAAGAATCAAATGGGTAGTGAGGGGGATATGGAAGAACTTATACCAATATAAACAAATTGATATTGAGAGGCATAACATTAAATAGGTACTTGAATTGAAATGAGAAGAGAAAAATCCTTTACTTGAGTGTCTGATTCCAAATTCTTGGGAGGGGATTCTTGAGAGATTAGGGGTGCCTTGGGAGGACTCTATATAGTGTATGAAAGACTATGTATGTGATTAAATAAATTTTATTGAAGATAATTGGGAGCTTGGGTGTGTTTATATAGGAAAATAGGGGGAATTTGTTATTATTTCTCAAAAATAGGTTTTGGACTCTATAATAAAATAAAAAAAACCACAAAAATTCCCATGGTTGTTTCCCTTTTTTTCAAATGGTAGTGGTTTACATAATTTTATAATTCTAGTATCTGAACATAATAAAATAATACCATAGCTTATGTGGAAGTGAGTTATACTTTTAAAGAAATAATTTTAAAACCTTAAAATATATTATAAGCTTTGGATGATTCATGATGAATTTATAAAATAAATAAAATAAACTTAAAATAACATTATTTTGAATGGAAAGCATATATTTTTTATTTGGGTCACTATGATGTCATAATACACACCATATATTAATATGGTATTTAATTTTTACCCAAAAAATCAACTATCTTTGAAAATTATGAAAAAATAACCCTTGGATAATTTTAGTGTTATGATTCAAAAAATAATATTAATTTTTTATAAATAACTTTATAAATATTTATATTTTCGCTTTTAAAAGAATAATCAATATTTTTTTAGAAATTCTGTGTTTTTTTGACAATAACAGTTTTTGAACCCTTATAGAAATTACAATTTAATTCATAAAAATTATATGATCATTTAATAAACATTATTTAATAATAATATTTTATTAAAATATTTTTTATTTAAAAAACCCATTAATTCATAAAAATGAATTCCTTAATTGAATTTGAATATTACCCAAAAATACAATTTTTATTTTATTGTATCAAAATCAAAATCATTTATAAAGTAACAATAATGGGATGAAAATATATTTATTATTCTATTGAAAATAATGTACATATCTATATTTTTAGGGTCTTGATACATATACCTTTAAAACATCGACAAATTCTCTAAGAGTAAGGTGTGTGATAGTGAGACTTTCATGGAGTGGTTTGGCATATATGGTTTGGACTATGATCTTAGAAAGCTTAAACTTCTCCCATAAATGGTTTCAATATTGCTTAAGTTATTAGATATCAGCTTTGGATTGGTCAAGGGAAAATTTCATGGATGTTATCTCCCCCATAAACTCTAATAAATGGGATTCATAGGGTATGATCCTACTGGTTGAGGCCATCACTTCTTTTGTCTGTGTCAATTTAATTTATCAAAACCTTATATTTATACTAATCATAGGATCACCATTCAACATCTATATTATTAGTGTTAATGATACATAATGGTCTTTTAAATCCAATTGGATATAATAAAACAAAATAAGTTCATGTTTTTTCTATAACCATGTTACATAATAAGACATTTAATTAAAACAAAAGGGGAATTTTATTTATAACAGTTCGGGTCAATACACTTTTCACATTAATTAATTAATTTATGTGATCATGGACTTGTATCCATAAAATAAATAATTTCATATATTGAATTAATTAATTAATTAATTAAACCATTCATGGGATTTATCTAATGGTTGATTTAATAAGAGGACATTAAATCAACCTTTGAACTTGGGGAAATAACTCATATTTTTGGTCTTGGCATGAGTTATAGCATTACACCTATCCACTTGTGTATCACCTAAGTTGGAATCATAATGGTTATTTCTTGAACAAACTCCATGCACCTTGGGATACTTCATTAATTACATGAATTTAATACTCACATGCAGGTGAGGGGAACCAAATAATTGGTTAAAATGGGATTATATAAATATCATTGGACACACATGTCCTACAAAATAATGCAGGAAGAGATGAATCAAATTCAATCATTTAATTTAATATTAAATAATTTAAACCGCATGAAAAAAATTAAATTAAAAGCATCCAACATATACATAGGTTTTGGTCAAGCTTATGAATGGTTATACATGAAATGAATATGAAAAAAAAAGTTACTAGATAGAATTAATTATTTATTTATTTATTTATTATTAAGATGAACATGCATGAATTAATTAATTCATTTTAATCTTAGTGATCATCCAGACATAATTGGAGATACCTATCATTTATGGAATTCATGGAAAATAAATAGCAGAACCAATAATGAAATATTAATTATAATAAATTAATTGATAATTTAAAATTATTTAAAACCATTATTTAAATTTCAAACCAACAATGGTGTTACAATCAATAAAATAAGGTTTTAATGATTCAATTTTACAATTTAATTTAATTTTTAATTATATCTATTAATGGGATACTATATAGCATGTACATCCAGCTACACATTATGTATCTCGGTTGTCGTGTATCCAGGGTACAAGCCTGGTTCTGCAGAATGTACCAAGAACAGACTACACAATCTTTACATACTAGTTATACATCATGTGTTCCACTTTAAGTGTATCCAGGATGCATGCTTGGGTCTTTATCATGGGTCTCAGTAGACTACACAATGTCTACAGGCAAGCTACACACTGTGTATCTCTTTGAGTTGTTTTTCTATTTTCTTTCTGAGGCACTTGGTGTGTTATTCATACATGGGAATTGATTAACTACATGTCATGTACACTAAATACACATCATGTATATCATAAATTCTTCAGGTTGTTAGTCTCATGTGGTATTGGTCGTGTATAATGATCACCCGTACTGCGCGATATACACTGCTAACTTTTGTAGACTACACGATATGTATACCAATACACATCATGAAATCTGAAAACTGTGTGATAGTTTAGCTAGTCAATACGTGTAATATGATACATATAATTACTATGTGATACTCTGTGTATCCCTTGTTGTATCCATATGTAGTGCACTAGGGTACACGGTGTGTACTTCCGAGTACACTCCGTGGGACCCTATATTATCATCCAACAATTGATAGTTTTCTAATGGAATATCTAGTTGTTATTCATATATTATTATACCTTTAAGAATATTAAAACACTTGAACTAATATGATTAATGTGTTGAATAATGTTAATTCAAATCAACTTAAACAATGAATAATATGAAATTAAATTATAACCACAATTGCATACAGATCAACTATCAAATAAATAATTATAAATTTGAACATGACCCCTATGATAAAACTTATTGGTTTTGGGCATAGTATAAGTGTGTCGTGATGGGTGATATATAAAAATTTATTTTAATTAACATTTTATGAAACCTTGATCATGGATTTTTCACATCAAATATATAATTAATTTATTTAATATCTAAATAAATAAATATATAGACTTAGGAACGTTCTTTATTGATAATTTTTTATCATCCAAAAATACCCTTTCATATTTCCTTCATTTCATTGTAAGGATCCAATGATAGAATACATCTACCAGTGATTCACTTTTTCTCCAATGATCTCAGCACAATATCACTCGATCTTCAGGTTCTAGCATGTAGAATCAAATGTCTTGAATTGTTCATTCTTGATTGACCATTCTTCAGTTTTGAATAAATATATCTTATGTTTCTCATTATTGAGAGGGAGAGAGTAGGATTTGAGAGAATATTTTTTGTGTGCAACAATTATTTATTCTCAAATTTTTTATACTATACACAATAGATATAACCATCCATTTATAGAGTTAGGTTTTAGATTAAATTATTATTTAATTGCACGTCTTCCATTAAGTAACATTTAAAAACTTTAACAAACCTCATTCCATATAATAATATTATTATTATTTTTTTTTGGTGCACCAACTTTCACAAATTGATAGATAATATTTACTAGCTTTTAAATAATTATTTTATCATTGAACGTGGTCTTGGTCTATTAAAACTCCTTGGTATTTATTGAATACCTAAATAAATATTTTATTTATAAATAAATATTTCATTCACATACTATAAAATAAATATTTATTAGATATTTAATAAAATAAAATAAAATATATTTTTATTCACATGTCGAAAATAAATATTTATTTAATGTATGTGATCAATATACCCTAAATAAAAATTTCCCTCGGTCTTGAGAATAACATTTAATCCTTTAATTAAATTCAAATAGAATTTAATTGAGATTAACCAAAACACTTAGTGTGTGGACCTCTAGGATTATTTCTCATTGACATTAGTTGGGCTTGCCTAAATTCTAATATTATTGTCTAGAAATGAGTCTAGGAACCCAAGAGAAAGAACTTAATATCTCAATTATGACAACCACATTCAAATTCTCACTGTTTAATGTAATCCTTTTTCATAATATCTCATCAAATAAGTTTCACAATGGAATCATCAACCTATATACTTGATATGTATTTCTTTGAATATCTAAAATAAACATGCCTTTACACCATGTCTAAGGAATTTAGGAAATGGTTATATTCCAATCAAAGGAATGAGATATCAAATCCCATAAATATAGAAGGTATAAAACCTTCCTCAACTTATCCATTAATGAACTATCCATTATGATGCACCCAACATACCCTACTTCCCAAAAACATATGGAATAATAGTTTTTGTCAATAAATATAAGTGTGTGAGTCATGAAATGTATTAATGATAATCTTAAAGTCTAAGGACCATAACAAATTATCATAGATAGGAATATTCAATGACACAAAAACATGCATAATTCCTACACGTGGGTATGTTCTCAAAATTTCCCTTCTTGGAGATTATAAAGTGAGAACTTCTTGAGAAGAATACTCATCTGCTTATGAGTACTCACATATGATTTTCTAGATACTATGTTTCCCCCTCATAGTAGATAATATTACCACATAACTATATTAAGAACATTTTCATAGCACTTAAAGGTTCTCATCATAGTTGGGAACTACAATGACCTTATCAATGCATTAAATACTCTAGGAAAATATTACACTAAATCCATAAAGAAAAATGAACAATATGTAATAATATTTTAATTAATATTCAGTATATAAAATATATATGTGATTAAAATACAATATTTTGGTCTTAGGACACCAACTCTAACAGAATGTTCTTGATACTCAGTATTGAATTGAAGCATCATATTTTGGTCTTTATTAAAAAATCAAAGCATAATTTCTTGATGATGTGGAAGTGAAATTTATGTCAATAAACTAAGGATACATCAATACTAAGTAGTTTGCAAAGGAGGAGTTGGTGGAAGTGATTCAATAGAGGTAGTGTGTTAATCCTTGAATCAATTTTTAAAGGAATTTAGTTGCACACAATGTCATTATGGTTGAATAATTATATCCACCAAACTAATAAATAATAGTGGATTTAACTAGACTGACACACTGACATGTATATATTCCTTAAACTATCCTTTAAGTTGAAACCATTTAAAATTATTATGTCTTGTTTTAATTTATTTATTTTATTAGGGGATGTGAAACTAACTATTATAGGTTTAATGAGTTCTTACCAACATGGGAACAATATTCAATGCAATGAAAAGAAAAATTTCACACCTAGATTCACCCATCCTCTCTCAAGGTGTATTAGGTTGAAAATGATATTTTTAAGATAATATGGGGTTGATGGAAAAGTATTATGAAGGTTTTAAAGAAGTTCTAGAGAAATTATGAGTTTTTGAATATTAAAGAAAATTAGATAAGTATTCTATACATAAGGGTAATCTTGACTATTCATTGGATATAAAAAATTAAATTTTACATATACACACAATTAATCCGTAACATGAGGTTTTCAATGGTGGAAAAGGTAGTTAATGAATAAGAGTACACATGAGAATATGTAAAAGAAGTTCTAATAACCAACTAGATATCAGTAAAAGTGTTGATGAAACACTGAGATATATAAATGTAACTTAGAACTAAATCAAAATAAATTTACAAAGTTCTGAATACATAAATTTATATCTACCTAATACATAATGTTAATTCAAAATCATAAATAGAAATATTATTAATAAAAAATTTCCATTGAATGTATAAAATTAAATTCCCTGATATTGAAGATTAGTTCAAATATAGTAGTGGAAAAATGAAAAAGTCACATGCCCACAGTGATGCATAAGAGTAATTTAATATATATGTAAAGTCCATCACAATGAATACAGAAAAGAAGAATTAGAAAAGTATTGGTAATCCTTGGGATATTTAAGAGTAATTGAACACATATATAAGAATCATTATACTGTATGTAATGAACATGAAATTCTAAAAATTTCTTATCTTCACTGGAATACATAAGGGTCACTAGATGAAGTGAAAAATTGAAAAAGGTAATGAATTATAGAGAAATATAAGAATAATTTACTCTTATGTGAAGTTTTTTCTCTAATATTTTTCAAATAATTAGATTAATTTACATATGTAAGAGATTAGTTGACTGATATATAAAAGTCTATTAGTTGGCATAATTTGTGAAGGTGAAGGTGTTCTAGAAGAAACTTCTATAAGTTAATACTAATGATGTTAAATTTATTCTTAAATGAATTAATCATCAAAATTATTCATAGGAACTATGAATCAAACTAAGAATATAGAATTAACACCATGAAAAAGGTGATTATTCCTTGAAGAAATATAAGAATTAAATACTAGATATAGTTGGTTCTGTGAAATGAGATATTTTCTTTTTGTGAATAAAATTGAGTTTCAAAGGATATGATGAATTGATTTTTGTGAGAGAGCTTCAAATAATGATGTTAATATGTGAAGCCTTATCACAACACTAAAATGTGATAAAAGAGTATTTCATGACCATGATAGGATATTCCACATTAAAACCATGTTTTTTAGTAAAAAATTAAGGATTAACTTGTATCATGAAGTGAAGGGTTTCATAATGACTTCCTATACATATGTAGAGATTATATGTCTCTTCTGTAGAAGTTAAGAAGAAGGATTATCATGGGTCTCATTATAGATTAAATGATGAAATATTTCTTGAGGATTAAATTATAATTTTATAGAAGATCATGTTATCCTAAATTGAGGCCTATTTATTTACTTGAATAAGGAAATATTTTCATTATTATATATATATATATCTAGATGAAAAAATATATAATTTTATGAGTAAAGAAATAGATATTGTAGTGAATTTCACATTAAGTGTATTGAAAAGGTATAAAATCAGGATATTTAGTTGAATAAGTAGAAGTGGCAGAATAAGAAGAAGAAGAATAATAAAGGGTGAGAGATCGACCATTATTTATCATTGCAATATATTCATCTGTTTTAAGATGAGAAGAAGGTAAACATGCATACAGTACATATGTTCTTAATCTCATCGTCAAATTCCTTGAATTTGAAGAATAAAATCTCATATAGTGATTTTTTTACATCATGGAGTTCATCAAAAGATATTATTCATTGTGTTATATGATTATTATTATTATCATGTTAGATCCAATAAAAACACTATCAAGGGGAAAATTTGTTGGGAAACACCATTGGGTTAAAGATAATACCTTTCCATGCCACTTTAATCACATTTGATTTTTTTTAATCAACTCAAACACAATATGGTACCAGTCACCCTAATAATGGGGGAAACCATGTGCAGATATTATATTCATTGTATTGATTTAAATATTCGTTTCATTTAGGTAAAGATGAGATACATCATTTGAGTGTATCAAAATCTATTAAGAAAAATATGATTATTTCTAAAAAAATAAATTGTAAAGATTTTCATTGATTCACCCTCAATGGTATAATATATCTTGTTCACTTTATTATGTATCACAAAAACCCATGTTTCTTCTTATTGATATATACATTTTTAGTGATAGATAATATGAAATTTATTAACATGAGAGTTATTAAAATATTTTACTGAATAATTATCATGCATTGATGAATATATTGATTCTTTATCTTCTTTCACTTGGCCTGGAAGTGGTTGATTATGCTACTATGTATTTTTTATAGATTTAAAAAGATACACCAATGAATTTTGTTGATAAGAGAAACATAGAGGTAGATGGAAACATAAGATATCCTCATCTGAGAGAGTGTATATAAATTTAATGGGACATCAAACTGCTATAGTGATTTTGGATAAATATAAAACCACATTTTAAGGGAATGTGATATTCAATTAATAAAACATTTTAATTTATATAATTAAGTGTTAATATATATGGAAGATTGATGAATAAATATATAAGATTAATTTACCAAGGTGAATGAAATTTTCAGTAATAGAATAGGTTTCATAAATACTCGAAATATTCAACTATTATCAAAAAATTGATAAGAAACTTTCTAGAATGATTTGATGTTAAAGATTATATGCTAGAATATAGATATGATTTATCTATTTATTAATTATAAAATATATGTGTTTCTTATGAGATAAGGAAATATTCAATGTTTAATAAAAAGATGAAGGAGTATATTGAATTTGAATCCCTGAGAAAACTAAAAACCAATTAAGAGTTATATAAAGGCTCTATATAATCTTATATGACAATAGTTTAGGGATGGGTAATATAAATAAATGAAGAAAACTACAGTACCTATAAGTACTCGGGGAGACTCAATCCTGAAACCTCCCACAAGACCCCTCAAAGGTATAACCACTAGGATATACCCCTGGGGTAACTCTGTATAATCTTGATATAAAGAATAAAAGGATAAATAATATAATGTTTTTATGGATCTTATCTCAAATAAAATTATAAATGGAAAAGTAAATTACAAAGGTAAACTCGTACTAAAATGTTTTATGTGTGATAGAGTTGAATATGTCACAATTAAGTGTCAAAATAAGAAAGGGTTGAGCATGTGTATTTTGATAAAATAATTGTAATGATAATCCAAAACTATTATTTAATAATAATAATAAACTTCTGATAAGTTTATAAACATTATGGATCATGTTGAGAAACATGAAGAAACTTCAAGTGGAAAATAAGAAGAATGTGAAATAACTTTAATGGATCATAAGATGAAATCCTATCTTGAGGCGTGACTCAATATAAACAATAAAAAAACTAAATCATATAATTAAATAAATAATATGTAATGAACAATAAATGAAAATAATATCTTCTCAAAAGGGAAGGTGGTTACATTAAAGACAATAAAATTTTCAAGTTTAAGGTTGAGGATCATGACAAAATAGTGAAATATCTTGATGAAAAACTTTATTTAAAATAAGAGGTGTTAATTAAGATATAATCAAGGTTTTGTGAAGCTAAAAATACTCCAACAAATATTATATAATATTTAAACAATGTTGTGGAAGTTAAATCTCAATCATCTCAAGCTGATAATAATGATATCCCAAAAGGAAAGTTAAATCTACTTTCACTAAACTTAAAAAGAAAATATATTTTTACTAATATTGTAGTTTATAATACCAATGTTGGGAAAGTTTCTAATAATAAATGTGAAGATAAATATTCTTATACATCAAGGAAATACAAGATTATATCAAGAAGAATTACATCCCTAAGAAAAAAGGAATAACAATATATGGAAGGACAATAACAAAATTTTTACATATAGAAAATTTATCAATGTGGAAGATAGAGATTTATAGGTTATTATTATTATTGTTTAATCATTGTACACAACGAATATTTATACTGGTATAATATTTCACTGCCTTATATTATACATGAATCAAGGGGGATAAATTATAATAATAAAGGAAGAAACTTAGAAAATATGAGGAGTAATAAAGTTATGAATAGAATCTCATCAAGTGTGACTACTCAAAATAGATTTGAGTGTCTGGAAGAAATTTTTATAATATTTGTCCAATGAGTTCATTGTATTGAAATTTGTATAACCACTCTTCTAGGATAGTCTTCTTATAGTGAAAAAGGAATGGCACTTTGGGAAAGAAGGAGGAAAAGTCAATTATTGTCGAAGTTTCCTTGAATACAGAAAATAAAGGTAAACCATAGATTCTCTATACCAGTTCTTACAATCACATTAAAGGTGATAAAAACAATTATAAAAAATTAAAGATAATGATATCGGTGTAGTGACATTAGGTAATGATAGCTACTTAAAAATAAAAGGATTTTGTATAATTAAAATTAAATCTCATAAATAGAAATTTGAAGATTCTTTGTTTGTTAATGGGAATAAACAAAATTCATTGAGTGTAAGAAAAATATGTTATTATGGTATTGAAATTATATTCAAGAAAAGCTCATATATAATTAATTTCTCAAAATATATAAGTGTTATCACTAAGGTATAATTAATGTGTGGAAACATATTTCAAATTGGTGATATTAGTATTTATCTAAGTGTCAATGATGAAACGAAGTTTTAGAATAGGAGACCTAGATATCCTTTTCAAATAAGTTTGATTAAAATCTCAAAGAATACTATGGTGAAAGACTATCCCCAACTAAATAGATAAAGAGGTTTTATCTTTGAACCATGTCAAAAGGGGAATATGGTTCATATAACTCACAAAGGAGAAGAAATTTAGTCCATTAAGCCACTTGAATTAATTCATTATAATTTATGTGATCCAATGAGACAATAATACACTAAAATTGATCTCTAATTTATTTAATTATTCTATCATTTCATTTAAATTAAAATTTTAAATTTCATGAAGCACTAGTCAGATGTAGGGTAGATGTTCAAAATTTTCAGAAGACGTGTTGAGAAAGAGCTGAGAGTCTACATTAAGAAGTCAAAGATTGGTAATGTAACAGAGTTTGATGGATTTTTTTTAAATCTTATCTTGTAAAGAGTATAATTAAAAATTAATATATTTCTCTTTATACTCGCTGTCAGAATGTATTTTCAAAAAGAAAGAACAAAATCTTGGATGAAATGGGTAGAACTATGCTTCTTGAACACAAAATTTAAAAATTATCATAGAGGAAAAAAATATGCACAAATGTAAACATTAAAAATATATTATTTTTTATAATTTAATAAAAAATGACCTCTTATAAAATTTCATACAAAAATAAACATACAATGAACTAATTTATAATTTTTGGAAGTCAATTTTTAATGAAAATAAAAAAAATCAAATCTATGGAAATTTCATGAAAAAGATGAGGAGGGTGCGTTCATGGGATACTTATCTAGTGAAAGAGGTTATAAGTGATGGAATTTTTTTTATAAAAGATGGTTGCCTTTTATGAAATAAATACTATTGAAAACTAACCCAATATTGATGATTCAAGTGAATTTTTTTTTTGAAATTTCATAAGTGGAAAGTATATATATTTCTAGAAAATTAAGTGATAAAGGAGCTAGAAATGAACAGAATAATACTAAGTTCGGATCAGATCAGATTAGGGGTAATGATGGTGTTATTAAAGATAAAAAATTGAAATATTAGAGGCTGAATAATCATGTTGAACTGGAAAACATCATTGGAAATCATAAGGATCATGTGTAGACAAGAAGAAAATCAAGACATGGAAATAAATCAACTCTTATTCTGCAAGTTAAAACACAAATAGTTAATGTGGTTGATGATCACAAATAGTGGATAAATAAAATGTGTAAAGAGATTTATTATATTAAAAATTACCAGTTGGGACCTTATTCCCAGAATTAAAGGGAATAATTTTATTTTAGCTAAGTGGGTATTCATAAAAAAAATAAATGATAAGGGTGAGGTTTCAAGAAATAAGCTAATATTGGTATGAAAAAAATCTCATATAGAATGCATATACTTTAAAGAATCTTTTTCACCAATTTAAAGATTCGAATATTTTATATTGTTTCAAATTTTTTCATCTAATAGACACTAAAAATTTATCAAATTAATGTGAATTTTTCTTTATTAAATAGAGATAATGAAAATTAAGTTTTTTACTTAGATGTCAAAATGATTTATGCATGATAATGATGAAATCAAGGTCTATATATTGAAGAAATATTTATATGGGTTAAAGAAATACCCTAGAGCCCGGTACTTGAAACTTTACATGAAATAATTGAACTTTTATAAATACAAAGTTAACAAAAAATTATATATGGATAATATGTGTATAGGTACTCCAATTTTCATTTTATATGTTGATGACCTAATTTTTATAGGTGATAGGGAGTATGATTGTGAATAAAAAAATCAAGGAAAATGGAGAGTAATTTTGAAACTTCAATACTGAGAGAAATTGGTTTCTTTTATATATTACTAGTTATGAAAAATGAAGATCTATCTCTCTATAAAAATAGAAACATTCCAAGTAATTGTTGAAGAAACATATAATAGAATATTCAAAGGTAGTATTCATACCCATGAATATTGGCATGAATGTGAGTATATGTGAAGCTAGAAAAAGTTTGAATCAGGAATACTTTAGGAAAATAATTTGAAGCTTATCTTATAGTATCCAGTCTAAATATCATTTATTAAATAACTCTATGTGCTTGATATCAAAGTTATATAAAATAATCACATATGTTAGCTTTCTAGGATCACTTTTTGTATGACCACACTGAGAGGGGGTGAATCGATGTGGGATGACTTTTCACTTTAAACTTTTATCCCTTTGTATGCCTCTATCACTTGTTTAGTGAATGATTTTATTTTTTTTCTTCACTTTTAATTAACAAGAATGCACATAAAATAGTAAATCACAATATAAACTAGGGTCTATTAATGAGGTTCACCTCAAGTGTGGATGATTATGTCCTTGGTGTACAGTGGTTATTATCTCACTTGCACATAGATTTCCTTTTATTATCAAGAAACCCATGAGCAAGGGTATGACCTTGAACTCATTTTCCTGGCATCATATAGATACAATAAATGAATTATATTGGAATAAAATGATTACAGAATATCAAAAATTCCCTTATGAAGTGATCTGTAATTTAAAACAATTATTATTTAATAGACACTAATTAACTCTCATAAACTTCCTATAAATTTATAAATCAAATGGATACATCTATTTCTGAGCAATCAAAAGGGCCATCTTAAAAATGAATAAATCTTATAGGATTCCACTTATACTTTTGATCTTTGAAAAACAATATGATATACTGAATTACTATTTTGGGTTCTCAATATCCCATAAAAATTAAATCCCTAAATTTAGTATTGGTTTCAATTTGGTTCAACTTATTCTTTGTGAAAGTTAAATCAAAATTTCATTGTTTGGTCAACTTATGTTATCTATGCACACTAGAAAGAACATTGTGAATGAAATATTGAAACTTAATATTTAGTAATTCACTTACTTCAGTCATTCATATGCATTAACTATGTATTTGGTGTCACAGTTATCTTTCATATAAGTATATATTACTTACTTTTGTATTCACATAATAGTGTATGTGTTGTCTCTTCTTCTTCATACAAACCAAGAGATAAAAAACTTCAAAAAAGAAAGATATACTTCACAAGTGTCTTCTTTATCATATAACCCTCAAAGTGTTCTATGAATATATGAGAGTATGCATAAATTATTCACACTAATTAAATATTAGTAATCTTATTTAAATTTTATAGTAGCTCACAAAACTCTTTGTTTCTTCATGTAAAAGGAAGCACAGAGATACTATGTTTTCTAAAAATTAGAGCTCTCAAGGAAAAATGTGAATAATAGAAACCTTATTAGCTTCATTGATTTTGAATTTATAGGTGAAGTTCACCATGTAATATTTGGTGAAAATTTTATGTCAAGACTCATTAAGATCCTACAAAACATGTCATGTCCATCAACAACTCTGTATGCCTGAAAGCCTCATCATTTTTGGAATGTAGGTTTCCTTAACAACATGAAACTTCCTATGATGCTAAAAATCATATATTATTCACGTTTATATCTTTTCATGATCTTATTTATTATTTTTAGACAAAAAAATTACATGTATATAGGATGATCACATGCAATAACTTTCATGCATTCAGATATATGAACACTTCACTATATCTTTGTATCATATTCAATATATGTATGCATTCATAGACTCAAATTGATCAATATTTTCTTTATCTCTCAACCTAATCATGGGATATGGTTGGAATTATGTTCATCAAACATTGGAGTTGAGTAGGCACCAGATGTCTCAAGCTCACTCGTGTAAGGGTTGATAGAAACTACATAAGGGTAGGTCAGGCATAAGGGAAAACTGGAGGTTGAATATAATGCACCTTAGCAATTAGAAAGATGGAATTATTTAGATTGGATGGCATAAATTATATCCTTATGTTTTTAATGCATAAACAGTATCCACTCTGCACCCATCCCAAATCATACTTGTTCTTGATTTATCACTTCCATATATTAATCATCATTCCTTCTACATATCAATTCATAACTAGGGTCATCACCTGGAACACATTTCACACACACCCACACAGGCCACACCACACCTTTGAAAGGTCCTTTGGGAACCTCCATGTACACATTTTTTGTGCTATGAACATACCTGTGTGCACCACTATGATCACTATTTTCCCACTAGATGCTACCTCGATGGCTATTTGACATGGTTGGATCTCCCACATGGTTAATCCTACTCCCACATGTTTGGGATTTATTTGACATAGATGGTTGGATATGGCTTCCATTTTTTTATTACCACCTATATACTTATTATGATTACTAAATATGAGATTTCAAATCCATCATAATTACTTTATTTAATAAATATTAATGAAAAAATATAAATATTTTTTCATATCCATGAAATAAATTTTTTCATGAAATAAATATTTTCTTGTTCTTCCACCTTCTTACATTATTGTAAACAATGTGCGACTTATCACGTGTTTTTTAATCAATAATTACTAGTTTATAAATTTTCATACTTAAAACCACTTCATCCAAAATATTATCATGTAACCTCTTAACTTTCATTGATAGAACTTATTCATACTCCAACAAACATTATTTTACTTGGGAACACCAATGAACCTTCGAGATTTTCCTCTGGTCCAATTCATATTGACATCAAGTTATTCATCACATAATAACACATTAAAAAATATAACACATACACAAAGTAAGATCATCAATCTCACCCTTGGTATTTTTTTCAATACCAATATAGAAAATGGGATGTCAATATGTTCTCTTCAATTATTCTCTCCCCTTCTTATTTTCTTCCGTACCCCTTATTGATAAAAAATGAAAAGTACGAGAGAGATGATGGTATCATTTTTTTCTTAAGAAAAGTGCCATAAATTATTCCACTCTAATTATACTAGGTATAAACCAGAGTATAAAATAATATTTTCTAATTTAGACATAAATGTTGTCCGTTATCAATTCATAATATGATACCAAATGATATAGAATAAATTTTTTCTTACTTCAATGTTTGTTCAACTATTTTCAGGTTGATAGTGATAGAATAATACCAATTCGTAAATTGTAATTAGAAATTGTTTGATATTGGTTATTGACAAAAATATTCTCAAGAAAAATTCAACCTAAACTTACTACACTCATATCAACACACAGATTAAAAATATTCAAGTATAATTGGTGGGTTAGGTTCTTTAATTTAGACTTGGAACTTCTTCAAAATTATTTTGTTCATTTCATTGATTCATTTAGGTTCTCCCCCTTAAGATTAAATTTCATTTTTTTAATAAGGTAGGAGATTTTTTCAAAATACCTCATCAATAAATTCTTATACAAGTACCTTCTAGCTATAACATATTTGGCTAAAATATAATTCTCTAAGAACTTCTTTAGATATTCTCACTCAATGGAAAATCTCTAAATTCACTTAGTTTATATGGATATAGTCATAAATTATTCTTCTAAATTACAATTAATGAAAATATCAATTTTTTATCTCATCCATGATGGTGAATTTAGGTTTGGTGATCATTCGTGACAACTTAATCATCTTCATCAAGGTCAACCTCTGATCTATTGAAACAAAATAATCTTCTAGATATCACCAGATAGATCAAACAAGGATGGTGACTTCCATTAATCTTAAAATTAATAATATATCCTCTAGATAAATCAATATAATCTCTTTAACTTAGTTATCCCTCTTAGTATGTGCATCACCTTTAATTACCTCCAAATAATGAAAAAACATAAATTATATAGGGATAAGGTGGATCTTCTTTGCTTATTAATGAAAGTAACATGGCTAAGAATTTATTCTCAACCATGAAACTCATTTCCTTTTGGATCCATGTAAGGGTGACCTCTTCATGTTAACTCTACTAGATTTCTTAGAAGTATTGGGAATCAAAAAATATTTTCTTTCAATAATTTCTTTGTGAGGAATCTTCTTCTTTTCACTATCCATAAAGGCACATTCATCACCAGGTGATTTATGGATCTTTTTCCACATCTCTTATTGATCTATAGTTATGAATAAGTAACGATATAAGAGGTTTCCTTCCTTATTACACCTTCCACACAATACTTTTGAGATTCATTGGTTATCATTTGTTGAAAAATTATCATGAAATTCAACTTCATCATACGGAATCTCCTATTTAAATTTATCCTCTTCTTTCTTGTGATATTCTTGAATTTTCACTTCTCTTTCCACATCATAGAGATAATTACTATTATTTCATTTTGAATATGCACTGCACACATGTTAGTTCCACATGGATTCACAAGTGGGTTTTTTACTATTTCATCCATTTTATTTTTCATTAGGATTTTCTTCTCCCTTTTTTGTATAATATTGATTTTATACATTCTGATGTTTATGGACTGCTTACAGTGATCCCTGTTGTGACCACTTTTCCCACAAAATAAGAATCTTATTCAATTTGGTGTAGCAATCTTCTTGATCTTCTTGGGTTTATTTTGAGTATCATTCTTCATATGATTTTCACCAAAGTTTAACTTACATGTATTATTTATAAACTTTCTATGAATAGATTTCATCTAATTCTTTCCCAAGTTAGTCTTCTCTTTATTCATCATCTTTTATGATATTTTATTATGACTTTTTTTACTTGCATTACTGAATGATTTATACATTCATGCCTCTTAATTGTTACCACTTCCATTTAAAATGCCATATAGGTTCTTAAAACTTTCAAATCTATTTGTAATAGGAATACAATTTCCTATCATCTTTGTCCTTTTATTATTCACTATTATCCTCTCCCTAGATGTAGGAATCCGTTGATTTTTAGATATTTTCATATTATACCAACAATCATAAGTATTGTGCCCAAATCATTCATAGAACCAATAGTAACCAACAAATTTTGATATTTTTTTTGTGTAGAAGTTTAGTTAGACTATATTTTTAAAAACTTCATTTATTTTTACTCTTCTTCAAGGATTCATCAGGGGAATGGATCCTTTTACACTATAAAATCTTGTGTTTTAGACTAGGGTTGGAAATTCCAAGTGAATTAAAATTTTTGTTTGGTGGGTAATCCCGATATTAAAATGATATTTGGAAATTAATTTCTAGCATTTTATTGCTTGAAAGTGATGTTTTTAGATGAGGTTTAAATATAAAGATATGTCTCGAGAATTCAGGTGAGTTTTGGATTCATCGGTATCCAAAAACTTAGTTTTGTGAGGAAAAAAAGTGGGAACATGGTTGGCTCACAATTAGTTTAACATTGATGATAAATTGTGGGTCACATTTTCTTAAGGGAAATGGTTTTTTTAAACCATGTAACCTCCCATGAGTAATTGTGTGTCCTGGTCTAGTAGAACAAGAGGTGTCGCATGGTTTTATTTAACCATGAAAGTTGGGGCACACAGTTTTATGATGTGTATGTAGTTTATTTTAGAGGTGGTGTGCATGGACTATGCATGGTTTGTCAAACTATATTCCTAGCCTAAACCCATTATGCCACTTAACCAGTAGTTACACATGGTTGGTGCATGGTTAGATCAAACTGTGTGGGGTGTGTCTTCTCGATAGTGGAGGTTACATGGTTAGTACATAGTTTGTCAAATTGTGTGGCCAAACCATGAAACCAATTAAAAAGGGATTAAATGGCTATTTTTACACTTACCTATTCCATTCCTCCCCTTTTTATTATTCTTCATGTGTACTAGGGGAATCCCCTTAAGGTCCCTTCCTCCTCTCCTAGGCTTTGGTAGATCTTCCTCATATGATCTATGAGTCAAGCGTCATCAGAGCGAAATGGAACTGTATCATTGATCTCTCTACTCTTCATGTTTATCTTCCCTATTTACCTCTCCATACATAATACTGAATCCATTAAATCTATTTTTCCTTATTTTCATGGTGTTTGATTATTATTTAGATTTCTTCCATTTTAGCCCAAACTGAAGCCTGATTTTGGATGAGTGGAATGTCCTAATAATGAGGTTAGTGGTCTATATTATTTTACCTTATAGTCGCATTATTTATATATATATATATATATATATATATATATATATCCATTTTTCAATGAATCATAATTTCTAGGTGTTTCTTATAATTTATGAAATGCCTTAAATTAAATGAGTAGACCATATTATATTGTGTTGTATAACCCCTTTGATATGGTTTTAGGATAATACCTCAACCCAAACCACCCCTCAGAGGGTGAGTTCACCTAATTCTTAGAGAATTTGTTGTTATATGCCTTAAGTCTAGACCACCATTATAGTGTTTTAATTTACATTCTAATAATGAAACTATTTACTTGTATTTTGAATTACCTTTTTTGTATTTGATTGTTTCTTCTGTATGATATATAAAAAGGGAATTAAGTGATCTGTTCAATGAAATATCATGTTCTCTGATAAAAAAACCTTTAAGGTGTGTGACTTTATTTTAAATTAATTATAATGGAATGTGAATTTAATAAAATTAAACGGTAGTCCATTTGGATTGGGAATTTTTTCTTTATGTTATGATTCATCTTATTCATATTACATGTCTTGGATAATGTAATTAAATTGATTTCTTGAATGGAATAAGTTAATTATTTATATTATATTTCTCTTAAATAAAGATGAGGTTGATACAACAGTCCTGATTTAATGACACATTAGATGGTATATTCATTCGTAATAGTCAAAATTGTGATTGAGATGTAAATACATTTGGAGCAATACTTGGTTTCTTTTAGTAGAATACTGTGGATGATCTCACTAGGAGGATGAATTATTTACCCATGGTAGATACTCATTCTAGTTCCCTGGGGTAGTTAACTTGGATAGGACCAATAAGAAATATGATTATACCATTCCATGAGTGATACTAGGTCCCCTATGTGTAATACTTGGAATGGGATCAAAGATTCATGTCTTCCACCATGCTGAGAGTGATACTTGGGATTCTAGTTATGGATTTCCTTGGATGGACTCTTATGGTATTGGATATTTATAGTGTTCCTAATGAGATACATGGGATTCCTATTTATGGATAACCTTGCATGGGCCCAGGATGCAATATGATTAATTTTTGGTTAATTCTTAATTAAGACCTATGAATTAAAGTGTATAAATCTTAAGGATGCTTCTGCTAAGTTAACAAACATGATTGGGGATCGTTCCATGTTTCATACTAGATTATTATGGTTGTCTAGTTATATTTTACACATGTTTACTAGGATGTTTTGATGTCTATTTATGTGTATCTATTTATATTTATATCAGCACGGGTTTATATTATTTTAGAAGTACCATAGTTTAGGCTTAAGTGGGTATAGTTGGCCAGGTGTCCTTGAGGAACATGAGACTGACATGATTACTTTAATTTATTTAATTCTCTATTAATTATACCAGAACACTGATTTATTTTTATATACACAAACTATTTTATGCTTTAGACACCATTAGTGGTGCCCTAATGAGTTTATCTCTCACCCTGTTTGGGATACCATCACACCAGGGTACCCGAATAGACCTTTTGATTTCAAGTTTAGGTTTATGGATCATTCTTGCTTATTGTTATCCTTTTGGGAAAGGGTGGATTACAGTATTAGAGGACTGGGCCAGACCTCGCAATTCTATTGGATATGTGTGATTATCTTTTATTACTTATTTTTTTGTTAGTATTTCTATGTATTGTATTTCTATTGTATGTATATCTTCACATTGTATCATGTTCATGCATGATCATCTATTCATTCAAAAATTATTTATAGATATTTTTATATTCCACTGAATTTATTTCATTATGCTTCTACTATATTTTTGATATCCCTATGGGCATCATTAATTCCCATAGGGTTACTAAATTTATATATTTAAAACATGAAAAAAAACCACTAAACTATGGGTTAGAATATAAATTTCAAGTATGAGGTCAAACCCACAGATATAGGGTTGGAGAAAATATTAATTAAAATAATAAATAACTAAAATAATTAATGAAATAAGTCTTGACTAATTTTTTAAAATAATGGATGATTAATTATTTGGGTTTAAAAAAATATAAAAAAAATTCTCGACATTTTTGAATTTGGGTTCATGATTGATTAGGGTATAATATAATTAAATATAAATCATAGGTGTCGAAACTAAGTTATTTGAATCCAATGATCATGTTAGATAGACCTAAAATCACCGACATTCACTTTTCATAACGGTCATGTTACTTTGGATATTCGTTGACCTGGTAACTCAAAAAAAATTAAACATATAAAATAATCCACCCAATAGTCATGGTGTGAATCATTCTCTAGTCAATGCAATGAAATTAACACTCCCTCACTGATCACGCAAAGATCATGAATTATAGATCAAAGAAGAGTTTTATGATATTAGTTTTTCATCAAAATACCCAAAATGAATTACATTCAAAAATAAAATACCATAATATAATCAATCCCCCTTCATTATAGTTGCCTTGCACAAGGTTTACCCCCACATGATAGTCATGAGGGGGTATGAAAATAAAAATCCTATTTGAAACTTCATGAAACCAGTGGTCCTTGATACCAACAGCAGTGTATATGAATGAATCCATTGAGTAGAGACTTGGCCTCAATTTATATCTCTCACTTTTTATTGGGTATCATTCAATTATAATATGGATGGTTTAAAAAGTAGTCATGGGTGGGTCTCAACTCTTAAAACATGTCAAGAATTAAAGATACATAAAATGTGGTCTTTTTAATCTCATCTAAACTCTTTAAATGATTTTTAAATCTTTAACAGTGCGTAATATTTAAATTTTCATTACGGGAAAAGGCATCATGATTTTTAGTGTAACTATTCCAAAAATGTCGCGAACCGAATTGGGTTTCCATCAAAACTGGCACTCGACACGGTCCGTGATAAGGCTTGAATGGAGTTCCCGATCCCCAAGGGCTGGCACAAGTGCCCAGGTATCATAAAATAAAATTTGGGAACTATTTACCCGATATTATAAACAATAAAACAACAAACAAGCCCAATATAACAAATCTGGATTTTCAAAACAAACCATCTTTTATAAGAATTCAGAATTGAATTACATAATTTAAAACAATTCTCAAAGACTATAACAAATGAATAAACCCAAAATGTACAGCCCAAGAACCTATTTTTTGCAAGAGGCACCACCCTCAATCCATCTCCACAACACTACATCATGAAGGACCGCTAAAAACCCAAACCATCAGCACAAAAATTTATACCCAAACCTACGACGAAAATAACCATATCTACTTACACCCAAAGGTGTAAGTAGGGTGTGATCCAAAGCCCGGTAGGATTCCACCACTAAAGGATTCCATGTGATAAACATTCAAAGATGAAAATCTTGAAAGCTTTCATAAACATGAGATACTATTAATAATTTTAAAGAGATGAAACTTTAAACAAAAACAATTATCAAGTGATCTAATTTAAAGAATCAACACTTTTAAAATATAATGTCAAATCTACTAAATTTTACATCCAAACATTCCATATACTTATGGTAAGCATAAATTATCTAATGAGCACAAGCAGCAGGAAATAACCCTGAGGCACTAGCTCATTGTGGGTCTCAGGTACCTCATATCTCGGTGAAAGTAACCATCACAATATCTATTCTTGTGCACAAGAGCCACTAGTAGGGATCATACCTATAACTTAGTGGTCCCCCAACATCATCATCATAATTATCATGATAGTTTAGTTATTGTTGTCATCGTCAAAATTACTACGTGAAACTAGGGTCAAGCCCAATGGGATCACAAGCATAGTAGTACACGTCAACCCACCTAAATACCTGAGTTTTCCCACTTGTTCTCAAACAAGTTCCACAATCCATGAAATAAAATTTGCACGTGAAAATACCAATTCCAAATAACATGTACACCAAACATCCCACATACATGTCACATAAAACTCCTTTCACAAAAAAAATTCATTTTTCACATCATACTCACCCAAAACAGACCACAAACGTGTTTCTCACCCTTCTTTCAATTTGATAAAACTTTTTAGAAATTTATAAAACATTATAAAAATATTTGACATCTTAAATCACCACTTTACCTTTCAAAAACCCATCTTAAGTGAACACACTAACCAAAAAGGCCCGCAACATGTTTCATATCTCTTTCACAATTTGGTAAATCCTTTAATCAATTTTATAAAACATTTCCAAGATGGAAGACATCACATAACAACCCTTTCACAACAAATTGGGACATTTAAAAAATTTAAACCCACCCAAATAGTACATAAACATCCTTTTCACACTTTTTGTAACTCAATAACCCATTTAAAATTTTCATAAAACACCTTCAAGATGTACAATAAGGTTTTGCACATAAAACCTAATAAAAAACCCTATATTAAACCCAAAAGAACACCAAGACCCTACTCAAGAAGAATTTTCAGTCCAAAAAATATTTAATAAACCACTTGCATGTGTTATAAAATAAGGCAAAATATTACCACAAGAGTTACACATGGAAAACACGAAATTTAAAGAAAAAATGCAGCTATAAAATTAAACACTTAACCAAATCCATAAAAAATGGTTTTCGCACCACACAAAAACATATAAGGAACATGAAAAATAATTAAATCAAGCATTCTAACTCATCAAGAAATTCTTACACATGGAATCATCTACCTTTTGTGTCAAAACCCCCAATTCGTTTTTCCAAACTCTAACTGCACCATCGCCACACCACAAGGGAATGAAAAACAACCTAAAACCCCAAGATTTGACCAAAAAGACCCCAAATAAAACCCTAGGTACGAACCAAAACTTCTATAAATTTTATAAATTCATGAAAGAGGGAGGGAACCCTAAGGAGAAGGTAGGAAATGAAGATAGAAACACTTATTTGAAGAAATCATGAATAAAACGACCCAAATATACCAGTAGCTGAATTTACAAATAGAAAAAAATGAAATTGAGGTTATAATAAGGCTAAGGAGGTAATATAGAAACTAGAATGGGGGAAAATAGTAAAAATTTAAGGATTTATGAAAGAAACAATTTACCTCTTCAAATCTGGGTGATTTGAGAAATTCATAAAAGTTTATCCCAAATTCACGATGAAACTGAGCTCCAAAGAGGGGTAGGAGATCATGGGGGCTTGACTTAGGTAAGTGTTCTTGGGTGAGAGTTGTAATCACTGAAAAAAATTTAAAATTGAATGAGATATCAAATATTTAAAAAAAATTAAAGTAGGAAATGGGCTTTTGGGCTGGCCCAATACCTTAATAAAAAACCCAAATCCATCATTATTATGGATTCTTATAAGGTCCAAATATATATGGTGGTTTTAATATACTAGGGGATTCCAATTTTAAAGTGTAATGGGTGTAAAATGTTGAAAAAAAGAGTTATAAAACAAAAAAAAAGGTTTTTAAATCTAGAAATGGGATCACGGTTTGACCCAAATCATGAAAACTCACCCTTTCCTCCAAAAATGTATGGGAAACCCCCACAAAAAATAAAGAATGGAAATTGAATGAAAAAAATACCTTAAAAATAAGTCATGGATGTGAAAATTCTCCCCACTATAAATCTTTCCACCCTCGAAAAGTCACACTAAGGCCAAAAGAAAAAACCAAACCCAACAGAAAGGCCAAAATGGACTCCTTTTCTAAGATTCGCCCCCCAAAGGCCAAAGCACCTCCAATGATCAATTAATGAAGGAATAATCTCACAAACCAAAACTTTCACCACTCTCCTAGAACAATCAAGTGCATTCAAACTTCATCCCGAAACAAAACACCTCAAAAACTACCCAAACAAGGACCAATCTAATTATCTGAATGAACAACAACACCGAATAGGGTTACCACAGTTTGACTTCAACAAAATAGTTGGGCACACTCTAATCCCAACGTTTACCCAAAGAAGAAGTTGGTGGTTAAATAGCTCTGAACGAGACTACCTACCACCAAGACAAGACCAAGGACAAATCTGAGTTTCTCGTATGGGGAGACACAAATGGACTCCCCACCATAAGGGATAACTTAAATTTTCCCAAGACATAATCAGGACACTAATATGGGGGGGCGAACGGACTCCCTGGTACAGGGGGTAGACTTCCATTAGAACTTTCCAAAAGAACTTACATAAGACTCGTTGTGGGTCTCCCCATCATAATAACCATGCAACTTAACCGACCAGGGCAGGCTGGCAAAAAATCCCCCAAAATTTAAAGATTTGGGATGGCCACATGGTTAATCCACATCATTTGGGAAACTGTGCACTAACTGTGTGGATCCTTCTATCTGCATGGTTTTCTGGGGCATGGTTACTACTAACTATGCACAAACCATGCGCTCAACCTTTCTATCCAAATTTCAAACCTTTCTCCAAAAACTCAATGGAAACCAAAGGGGTAAATAATGACATTGGAGATAACATGGACACGAGGTTCTCTCACCTCTTTCAACCTAACAGGAACAACAAAAACAAGATTAAGACACTAGATTTTTAAACTATCCGCATCATTCATAATGAGTATATCAATTTGTACATGGGTTTGAATGACCCTGGGATTTCCCCTGACTGTGCGCCAACTTCACTCTAGGACCTATGGCTAGAGCTGAAATGATTGAAGAATCTTTGGACTCGCAGTTAGGATTTGGGAACCCCCCAAACAGAACTTCTCCTTTCAGTGCCATGAAAACTATACCTTTATCCCAAATGGGTTCAGCAATACATAACACATTCCAAACTCACTTTTACCTTACCAATCATTTTACCAAAACAAGGGATTACAAGATGCACACACATCATCCCTTGTTTCTTTGAATGTGAAACGGAAAAAGGAAAGGATATATGGAAACACCTTCCTCTAAACAAAGGGTGTTGAGATTTCCCAAAAGGAGACACACTTCTGAAAAAACAAAGACTCGCATAAGTTTGTACAACTTCACCTTTATAGTTAAACGAGCACATGACATCACAAGGAGTCACTAAACATGACCATTGTGATTGATAGAAACAATACTTGGAAAGGGACCTTATGACAAGTCCCCAAACAATGCACAATTCTAGAAAGTGTCCATAATAACCTCTCATGACCAAATTTCCTACATCGGTGGTTTAACATGAACCTATACTTTGAAGAGACTACGAAGGACCCAGAGGCCCTCTTAGACACCATCCACACTAACAACCCCATACTACTTTCACCTTCGATGAATTAGGTCACTTAAGAAACTAAGGTCTCTTTAAAACTTCCATGAGCACTCTCTTTCCACAATAGGATCCAAAAAACCAAGAAAATAAGGGTGTAGACTCAATCTACAAATCTCAAGAAAAGATTCCTTATATTGATCAACTAGAGGATATTCTAATGGAGAAACAATATGGGATGCACATCAGTTTTTCGTTAACTCTTAATGGGGCATACCTTATCCAATGAGAGAACCAAAGGACCCAACTAAGATGGTCCATTAGTCAAAATTTTCCACAAACTATAACTGAACCCATGAGGGGAACCACTATAAAGGCTTCTAGAAACATTTCTCGTAAAGAGATCACTAACCATCCCTTCAACCCAACTTTCTAACCAAACACAAACCCAAAACATTGTTCAATAAGAGGGGTTCTTGGACTCAAACATCCCACAACAAAAGCATTTCAAAAAACACATAATACACACCATCCCAAACCAGTCATCAAGACATCATGTTTTCCTTTAAAATCATCTCTTTGATAATAAATGGTTTAGCGGTTAACACACCCACCAATGGTACCCCCTAGGCCTCACACATGCATGTTTCTATGCCACACTGTTCACCGACCTTATATCCATCCCAGCACTCATCCAACCATTACATTAACCATTATTCATCCTATATAACCCCATGAATGTGGTCTCCCATGGAAATACCAAAGGTTAAAACAAAAAATATTTCCTCTTTTCAAATCCAAAATAGTCAATTGGTACTTCCTTTTTCTCAAGACTGCTAACCACGAAATAAAAATCCCAATTTAAATCTTACAAAACTTTTTAGAAAGTCCCAATCATTCAAATAATAAATCACTTTCAGTTCATACACATTAATTTCAAAACATCTCAGCCCATTTCAAAACACTTCTAATTTCATGGCAAACTCCATTTCATAAATCCCTATTAAATTGGGAATTCAACTCTTCTCATTTTAAAACAGGATTCCAAAATTTCATAAAACTTTTCAAATGATCTCTAGATACCAAATCGAAATCCATTTCCAAACTTCACACATGAACTCCAAAACATTCCATCCCATTAAAACACATTTCAATAGTTTAGAAAACTCTATTGGGGGCACTTTTTCAAAACCAACTTTAACATATTTTCATCTTTCAAAAGAGGTCTAAACACACCATTTTATATTTCAAAATAATTCTAAAAATTCAGTTATACTATTTTAGAAATCAATCAACTTCATCTTTATTAGAAAATTCTCTTAAAAAAACTTTACGCTTCTTAAAACCAAGTAATTTTTGCTTTAAAACCAAACTTCCAAGATTACAAAACTAAAGGACACAAGAAATTGCAAGAGGAAACTAGTTTTTGTGGGTGACTTGGACATATAGTTAGCGGCCATATGCCAATCACTTTAGTTTCACAGAGAGTATTCTATGGAAATATCCCAGGCTCCACATGTCTTGACAGGCCCTCCGATCTCACTGAGACCATTAACCCAACTCTCTTTTCATTTCCCATAATCATCATCAAACCAAGAAAACAAAAGGAATCAGATAAATACCAACTTCCCATGGAGACTTGAATCCCGTCATGAGGTGTTCTGGCTATGCACACTACCCATAACCAGAATTTCAAGTCTCGAAAATCCTATCTCTATACTATCTCGACTCTTCCCCAAAGAGAATGACCCAAAGAGTGAACCTAACCTCCTTTGATACCATTTTGTCATAAACCGAATGTGGTTTCCATCAAAACTGGCACCCGACACGGTCCAAGACAAATCCCAAATGGAGTTCTCAATCCCCATGGGCTGGAACAAGTTCCCGGGTATTATAAAATAAAATTTGGGAACAATTTACCTGAGATTATAAACAATAAAACAACAAACAATTCCAATATAACCAATCTGAATTTTTCAAAACAAACCATATTTTACAAAAATTCAGAATTGAATTACATAATTTAAAATAATTCTCAAAGACTATAACAAATAAAGAAACCCAAAATAGATATCCAAAGAACCTCCTCATGGAAAGAGGCACCACCCTCAAGCCATCTCCACAACACTGCATCATGAAGGACCACTAAAAACCCAAAACATCGGCACAAAAAGATATACCCAAACCTAAGACAAAAATAACCAAGTCTATTTACACCAAAAGGTGTAAGTAGGGTGTGAGAAAAATCCCAGTAGGATTCTACCACTAAAGGATTACATGTGATAAACATTCAAAGACAAAAATATTGCATGTTTTCCTAAACATGATATGCTATTAAAAATTTTAAAGAGATAAAACTTTAAAAAAAATAGTTTTCAATTGGGATACTTTAAAGAATAAACACTCTTGGAATAGAATGCCAAATATATTGAATTTTCCAGCCAAACAATCCATATGATGATGGTAATCATTAAGTATCTAATGAGCACAAGTAATGGGAAATAACCCCTAAGCACTAGCTTGTTGTGGGTCTTAGGGACCTCGTATCTCGGAGAAAGTAACCATCACAATATCCATTCTCGTGCACACGATCCACTAGTAGGGATCATACCTATAACCTAGTGGCCCCCCAACATCATCATCATCATAATTATCATCATAGTTTAGTTAGTGTTTTCATCGTCAAACTTGCTACATGAAACTGGGGCCAAACCCCATGGGATCACTAGCATATTAGTACACGTCCACTCACCTATATACCTGGGTTTTCCCTCTTGTGCTCAAACAAGTTCCACAATCCATGAAATAAAATTTTCACATGAAAATACCACTTCCAAGTCACATGTACACCAAAAATCCCACATACATGTCACATAAAACTCATTTCACAAACAAAATTAATTTTTCACATCATACTCACCCAAAACAGCCACCAAACGTGTTTTTCACCCTTCTTGCAATTTGATAAAAAATTTCATAAATTTATAAAACATTCTAAAAATGTTTAACATATTAAATCACCACTTTACCTTTCAAAAACCCATCTTAAGTGAACACAGTCACCAAAATAGTCTTCAACATGTTTCATATCTCTTTCAAAATTTGATAAATCATTTAAGCAATATTATAAAACATTTAAAAGATGGTATATATCACATAACAACCCTTTCGCAAAAAATTGGGCCATTTTAAAAACATACACCCACCCAAATAGTACATAAACTTCTTTTTCACACTTTTTGTAACTCAATGGCCCATTTACAATTTTCATAAAACACCTTCAAGAAGTACAACAAGGTTTTGCACATAAAACCCATTAAAACCCATATTCTAACCCAAAATCACACCAAAACCCTACCCAAGTATAATTTTCAGCCCAAAAAATATTTAATAAACCACTTTCATATGTTATAAAATAATACCAAATATTAACACAAGAGTTACACATGGAAAACACCAAATTTAAAGAAAAAATGCAACTATAAAATTAAACACTTAATACAATTCATAAAAAATAGTTTTAGCACCACACACAACATATGAGGAACATGAAAAATATTAAATCAATCATGATAACTCATCAAGAAATTATCACACATGGAATCACATACCTTTTGTGTCAAAACCCCCAATTCGTTGTGTGAAACTTCAACTGCACCACTACCACACCACGAGGGAGTGAAAACCAACCTAAAACCCCAATATTTGACCCAAAAGACACCAAATCAAACCATAGGTACTAACCATAACTTTTTTACATTCTATAACTTCATGAAAGAGGGAGGAAACCCTAAGGAGAAGGAAGAAAAGGAAAAGAGAAACACTTACTTGAAGAAATCTTGAATAAAACGGCCCAAATATACCAGTAGATGAATTTCAAAAAAGAAAAAAATGAAATTGAGGTTAGAATAAGGATGAGGAGGTAATATAAGAACTAGAATGGGGGAAAAGAGTAAAATTTTAATGAGTTATGAAAGAAACAATTTACCACTTCAAATCTGGGTGATTTGAGAAATCTAGAGAAGTTTCGCCCAAATTCGTGATGAAAATGAGATACAAAGAGGTGGATGATAGCATAGGGGAGATCCTTGGGTACGTGGTCTCGGGTGAGATTTGGAATCACAGAAAAAACTTAAAATTTTAATGAGATATTAAAGATTACAAAAAATTAAAGTAGGAAATGGACTTTTAGGCTAGCCCAATACCGTAATAAAAAACCAAATCCATCATGATTATGGATTCATATGAGGTCTAAATGTATATGGTGGTTTTAATATACCAAGTTATTCCAATTGTGAATTGTAATTATTGTAAAATGTTAAAAAATGAAAGAGTTATAAAAGAAACAAAATTGGTTTTTAAATTTGGAAATAGGCTCACAGTTTGGACCAAATCATGAAAAATAACCATTTCCTCCAAAAATGTATGGTAAACCCCCACAAAAAATAAATAATGGAAATTAAATGAAAAAAATACCTTTAAAAAAGTTCATGTATATGAAAAAAACATATCCTAAAAAAACTCACATCGTGTAAATGTAATACATGACATGTAAATGCCCTGCTCTAGTTTTCCAGCTCTTCTATCTCCAAAATATCACCTCTTTTGGTTACATTCCCAATAATGGTTGTATACTACCATAAAACATAAAACAAATCAAATCATTAAAAAATTGGAAATATTGTTTTATTAAATGCAGAAATCAATGTATTACAAATAATATAAAATACATGCATAAAATACACTAACCAAATTGTAATTTATCCAAACGCTATAGTTTCTTCTATATACCACCATTAGGCCCTTGATACTAGTTGATAGCCTCTAGTATACGGGGAGGATCACTTGAGGCCTAGTAGCCAAATTGGCTTAGGGAACTTGTAATGCCCCGACCCCAGTTACCCAGAGTCGGTGCATTATTTTAATACATTGGCATGATTACAAGGAATCAATTCCCGAAAGACCGATCAGTTTAGTAGTCTTGGAAATAGATTACATGAATTAACATTACATTATAATTTCAAACATAAAACACAGTGTAAATAGTTCTTTGAGAACACCATTATTCCCTTTATCTTAACCCTTCATATCAATCATAATACACTTCTTTGAATCCTGGAAAAAATAAAACATAGAAAGGGGTGAGCTCAAATGCTCAGTAAGGGTAAGCAATACAGCGGAAAATTACATAAATATTAAGAATGGTGAATAATTGAAACCATATGCCTTTACCAATAATAAGTATGAATAATTTTATGGAAATAATATGAGTTGAGTAAATAATGTCATAATAAAACATAATCATGGGTATTATACTAGTCGAATAACCACATGAGCCAATAATATTATTTCCATAATGAGGGAATGTATAATGCCAGACATTCTAAAACATTTTTTCAAGGCCTCGGCCAAGACATCTAAAAATTATTAAGGCCTAGGCCAAAACCATATATCAAATTGGGAAAGGGCCTCGGCCAATTCCAGGTCTAGTTGTCTCATGATACCTACTGATGCATCGAGAAGCTATAGCGGGCTCCACCCGTCACTTACTATGTCCAATACATTCCTCATATGAAAAGGATGAAACTTAACATAAAAATTTGTATAATAACTAGGATACGAAATGTCAATAATTTAACTATAAACCATGAATGGTATAAAAGTAACACATCCACAGTAAAACATATCACAAAACCTTCAATACAAAATGGAATTTTTGTATCATAATAAGTCACTTGAAAACAAGTCTAAAATCCATTAAAGGATTTGACATAGATGGAAATGATTTGTAAAACTCTTTGATAGAAATATCCCTTTTCATGAAAACATTTAAAAGTCACACAATTTGGGAAAGAATTCATTTAAAGACATTTTTTAATCAAAGTGTCCCATACCACTTTGAAACTTTTGAAAGTAATTAACATTTTAAAAACATTTATGTCTGTATAAATAAATCCTTAAAAACCATTTTGAAGACATGAACATTAATGAGAAAGATTTAAAAGAATAAATATTTAAAACATTTGAAATGTTGTTTTAGTAAAAAGTCCCTTAAAATAATCCCTTTGAAAACTCTTTCATAAAACATGGACATGGATAATAAATATGTCCCAGTAGATACTTATATAAAAACAACCTCGGATAATAAAGCGATTGTGAAATTAACCCTTACCAATTTGGGAACTTATGAAATATACACCCCATGAAAGAGGTATCATACAATGAATATGTAAATACACATAAATTAAAGTTTATTACACAAAGAATACAATTATGGGCAGTACATACACCACACAAAAGGTAATAGTGGCAATATGGCATGAATCTCACGAGAATAAGGAGTGAGATGAAAACCCCTTACCTTGTACTTTTCCTTTTTCGAGGGTAGGGTAATCTCCTATATAATGGTTAAATTATTGTTATTAAATTATACAATAATAATATACATTAATATTATATCATATATGATCTTTTAACATTGATTTTTTAATAATGTCTTAGTAATATCGTCATTTCGGGTGTTAACTTACTCGTTATATTTTATATTTTTTGTTACATGAGCCGTGTTTGATATGGATAGTTTGTATCTTATACATATATAGAATTATATCAAGTCCTTAAAAATTATTTTTAATCATAAAATGAGAATTATATTTGAATGGATATGATGGGGAATGAATCTCATCACGTTCGTGGAGACGGCAGTCTGTACGTACGCACGAATGCTACTTCCATTTCATTTTTCATTTTAAAAGGAATAAAAAATAATAATACATAGGTATATTATTATTCCAATATAATATAATATCTTATATGTGTTAATTAAGTTCATTAATACCATATTTTATATGTTCCATGTATGGTATAAACGAGTCATATCACTTTGAGGGGGCGGTAGTCCGCACTTCCTCAAATGAAATTATTGTATATATACACAACATGAAACGAATAATGGTATGCTATAAAATGGAATTATAGAAGCTTATATATTAAATAAATATAATTAATATCATCTTTAATTATAGTTTCATCATAATGTCCACCATGAGAGGTGGTAGGAGATAATTGAACAATCATCATTTCGTGAGGCGTTTAGTTGTCATCCACAGAAACATTATGTTCATAACCCATTAGATGGAGGTGTGTGTAAGTGTAGTTCGAATAATTCTCATAAAAATATACTAGTATATATAGGATACTGGTTTTGTTACAAAAGAAAATATTGAGAAGAGTTTAGGGCTTGGAGAAGTAAAATAAAATAAAAGAAGCTAAGAGAAATCGTTACCTTTAATTGGGGAACTCCCTTTGGTTTGAACCAAAAAGGACTCTTGAAGTTCCTTATGCCTAAGGTGATGAATCTAGGAGGAGGAGAGGGATGTAGGGTGATTAATTTGGAAGAGGTTGGATGAGACAAAAGGCTTGAAAGGTGTGAGGAAATGGTTATAAGTGGTGTTTTTTTATAAGGGGGAGGAGGGGCTCTTCAGGAAAAACTTAAAGTATTAATTTATAATAAATTCATATTAGGTTTCTAATGGATACAAAGTGAATTATTCAAAGTATAAGGTAGTTATGGTTCGAAATAAACTTAACCAATACGTTTTAGACAGTTTTGGGTCACTTTATTAACCTTGTATTTTAGTTTTAACCCTTAGTTACTTAGTTTGACATTTACCATGTCTCATTGTATTTTTATATTATATGGTTAATAAACTTACTATAAACTTCCAAGATACCTCCAAGTGGTCCATTAATGATACAACTATCATGATATAAGTCCTTTGGCCGATCCTTATATTTTTAGGAATATAATATCAATTAATAATATAATATTTGTTTTAAATATTAATTTATGTCAATTTTGACACTATTTGGTATTTTGTTTTTTTTTTGAAAGTCATCACAACCTGATTACTTCAAACAAGATACATTTAATCATCCCTAACATGTCATAGTCACCAATAAAATTAGTGTATGTCATAAAAACTTTGAAATTATATTTATTTTAATATTTATATTACCATTTATTTGATGCTTTCATTAATAAGGTAATTATTGCATCATCATTGTGTCATAAATAAATTTTATTATTTAATGTCTAAAAATTATAATTAAAATACCATTATGTATGAAATATTTTTAGCTTTATAATTAATATTTATAATCTAATTTATCTTATGTATAACCCTATATTAAAAATGTTCTAGTTATTAAACTATGATTTTAACTCTTTTAACTCTTCTTTGAATTAAATAATAATAAATGTCCTAATCTAGTCCAAGTGGACCTAAAGGGTCATATTTTATTCCTAAGGTTGTTTTTGGTCGAATTAAACTTATCCAATAGAATTAGGACATGTGTTAGGGTAATAATAATATCATTTTTACCCTTAATTACCCAATTTACTTTTTACCGTGGTAAATAAAAGTAAAAAGTTATTATTCATCAAAAATTATTTTTATCTTATTAGACCACATTTTACTCCATGATATTAACCATGTCTCTCGGATTTTCGAAATTCCACTCACATAAGCGGTAAAATTAAGTTTTATGTGAATTTACAAATTCTCCTAGGAAGTGGGTAAAAGACGGTGAAAAAGTTCAATAAAATTTTTATATATCTAAAATTATTATAAACTTACTTCAATTAATTACCTTGAATTTATATAGGTGTTATGTATCTATTTTTACCTAAAATAAATTTAAATAATATAAATAATTATTTAAATAAAAATCCGATTTTAAACAGTAACTCATTGTTTTTCACTATTCATCAAAAATTGAAAGTTTTCAGAAAAATGCCAAAAATTTACCCTAAGATAATTTTGATATTACGAATTCAATAATGAAGTATATTTTAGCAAATTCAAAACATATAATTTTCATTTATTAATTTAAAATTAATTCCCGTTGTTAAAACAAAATGCATGTTTTTAAGAAACAATAACTATCAAAATATTGACACTTGTTTATGTACGGTTTAAATGTGAAATTATGTCCAATGACCAAAATTGGATTAAATGGTAAAAATATATTCTAAATATAATTTAAAACCACTCAAATTCATTATTTATCACTATTAATTATTTCGATTAAAAAAGTTGTTTTTAATTAAAATTTACTAATTTTCACTATTCATCCAAATATGAAAGTTATCCGAAAAATAACAAAATTTCACCCTTGGCTAATTTCGATATTCTGAATCCAAAAAATAAAGTCCATTTTGAGAGATAAAATTTATAAAATTTCAAAAGGTGGGTATTACTATTTATAACGGCTACTTTGATTGGTCGTGGTGTGTGTTAGAACTCGAAGTTGCGTACAACACACGGTACTGTATTATTCAAATAGAAGTGTACCATAGAATCTTGGGGTGTTACATTCTCCCCTACTTCAATAAATTGTGTCCTCGCAATTTATACTCATTATTGGAAACTTGGGGTTGACATTTCAATATATCTTAGTTGAAATCCCACATCAAAAAATGGATTAATGAGGCCTCTATTGAAAATAAAGAGTGGTAAGTATGAAGGTTACCAAAAATTAAACATACTAGGGCTCCATGTATGAAAATATGGATATGGAAGAGAAATCTAACCATCAATATCTGATAGAGAGTGGTGATCGTACCACGATTCACTGTTTCATTTTCACCCTTACATCGATGCGCTAAACATATTTTGTATTAAAAATTATAAAAATATTATCAAATTTTGCTTCATGTTTGATTCAATAATTTTGTGTTTATCACTTTTAAATAGGTAAATGATACTTGTTTTGAAAATTACAATGTAGGTGGAGGTGATTTGGAGGGCCCTTGATGAAGTGAAAGAAAAATGGGCCAAAATTGCATGGATCCATGGACATATGTCCACTGCTTTTAATATTACACGAAATAAGTGCATCCAAATGGGATGAAATTTTGTGGTCCTGTCCAAAATTCAATATTCTACATTTCATATTAAGGAACCCAATCCTGATTCAGAATTTATGGGACCCATCCGAACTAATCTGTCCAAGCCACCGAATTTGAACCATGTCAAATGCGGTGTTCTGTATTTTATCAATATCTTGAGATTTATTTGTCAAAACGGTGCCAAACTTTCGGTGGAGACATTAAATAGGTATAGCTACAACTTTTTTATTTTCTCAAAAGCGAGATAAGACTGTCTGAAGTTAGAAACGCGTCGTTCAAGTGGATTGATAAAATCTGTGTGCCCAAAACCACCTCCCACATTTCCTATAAAAGGGCACCTTGGGATCCTCATTTGTAAGTTCGGCCAAGGAGTGAAGTGCTGAAAATTTGGAGTCCTAGAGGAGTCTCCTAATCACCTTGGAGGTTTTGGAGGCCCCTATCCTCATAGGGGGGTCAACAATGAAGAAGGAGTTCAACCCGAGCTTCCTCCTCCTCCCGATGTCAAGCTAAAAGTTGGGTGTTCGTTGTGAGGGAGATACACACATGTCAAGGGAGTTCCGATGCATACATTAGCTACTGGTTTGGATAAATTTGGGTGTTTAAACATTTCATTCCATGTATCTTATTTTATTTCAGATTTGAATGCTTGATTTGATGCATGTGAGTGTTATGCTCTTAATTTCTAACCGATCGGTGTGAGGTTTTGAGTGCGTGACTTGTGTTGTTCCGATAGGACATCACAAGAATCCTTTTCATACCCACCTTATTGAGATTTCAATATTCTTTGGAAGCTCTTATTCCATGAATAAGTACTAGAACTTGACAATACGATTGTTACATCAAGGTTTGGTCCTTAAAGCATTGAAATAAAAGCTTAGGAATTAATCGGGATTCCAATTAACTCCAACCAAAGAATTACTTTAAACCCAAGATGAATCTCTATGAACAATGAACTTGATATGTGTGTAGTGAAATCACATCGACCCTTTTATCTCATATTTCTCAAAATCCACTTGGTCACTCATTTTTTAGGCTATTTCAACTAAGTCATTGTTTTAAACTGTTTTCAAAACCACCCCCTCTCTTAGTCATTTTTATTAAAAATACACACTCTAAACCTACCAACGCTCCTTGAGAGACGACCTAGGGTCTTCCCTAGACTATAATTCAACATTAAAAATATAATCAATTTAACGTGTTCTACTCCGAGAGACCTACAAAATTTCGAACCCGAACCAGAGAGGATCCTACATCAACAAAACCGAGACATACAAGACCACACTTTGAAGGAGGAGACATCAAATCTTAAAATTCTTCTTGATCCTTCTTCTTCTTAAACCAAAGTTAAAATTGAACATAACTTGTATAACATGGCTGAAAATAATAGAACACTAAAATAACTAACCTCACCTTATGTTGATATCCAACCCACTTACATTCAATTACACGGCGAGGCACCCAATTTTGAACTAAAATATGGTTTAATTCATTTATTAGCAAGATTTCATGGACTTACTGGAGAAGATCCACATAAGAATTTAAAAGAATTTCATACTGTGTGTTCAACATTAAAACCTGCTAATGTGGATGAAGAACAAGTAAAACTTAGGGTATTTCCATTTTCATTAGAATACACGGCTAAATATTGGTTGTATTATGTTAATTCACCTATTAGAGGTTGGGCGGACATGAAATGACTTTTTCTTGAAAAATACTTCACAGCATCTCGAACTGCAACAATAAGGAAAGAAATATGTGGGATAAGACAATCTCAAGGAGAAACCCTTCATGAATATTGGGAATGATTTAAAAGGTTATGTTCAAGTTTCACACACCACCAAATAAGTGATCAACTTTTAATTCAATGTTTTTATGAAGGTTTGATTCCTATTGATCAAAATATGATTGATGCTGCTGCAGGTGGTGCATTGGTAGATAAGACCCCAATTGCTGCAAGAACCCTCATTGAGAACATGGCACAGAACACTCAACAATTTGTTACACGGTCCAGTGTTCCCATTCGAGGTGTCCATGAGGTGCAAAGTACTGAGTTTGAGAAGAAGGTGGACACGAAGTTCGAAGAGGTAAGTACACTTCTACGAAAACTTGCTCTCTCCCAAGGGAAATATCAATCTCCTCCTCCCATCCATTGTGGAATCTGCTCTTCTGACACCCACTATTCTGACCAATGTCCTCAATTGAGAGAAACATCTGAGAGTTGTGAGGCAATATTTTCAGGACGCCCCTTTAACCAACCCTTTAGGCAAGAACCATATTATCCATCCAACCAAGGGTGGAAGGACAACCAAGACTATAGGCAAGGGTGGTATTCAAACCAACCTCAACAGCAATGTAACCAACAGGGTCAGAGTAGTCATCCACCACCACCCAGAAATCCTCAACTACCCCAAAGGTCATTCCAACCACCCCCTCCAAAAACCGAGCCTAGCCTAGAAGATATGATGAAGCAAATGGCTGCCAATAATATCCAATTCCAACAAACCACCCAAGCAGCCATACAAGACCTAAAGACCCAACTAGGCCAACTTGCCAACTTGGTGGGGGAAATCCAAAGTCATGGGTCGGGTAAACTACCATCTCAACCAGTAGTAAACCCTAGGGATAAAGGAAATGTTAGTTCCATCACCCTTAGGAGTGGGACACAACTCAAAAGCCAAATGAACCCTCCATTAGAGTCTTCCCATCCAAAGGAAACCACCATCCCAACTGCTGAAAATGGTCCAAGAGAAGAAAACCCTTTTCCTGAGAGAAGCCCTTTCAAAGGAAAGACTGTGGCTGTTGATGAGTCACCTATCCCAACCATTACTCTTCCATTTCCTCAAAGGGTTGTCCAACCTTGGAAACAAAAAGAAAATGAACTTGATAAATAAATCTTGGAAACTTTTAAGAAAGTACAGGTTAACATTCCTTTGATTGATGATGTGAAGAAAATTCCAAGATATGACAAGTTTTTGAAGGAGATGTGTACACACCGAAGGAGGCTTCGTGGTCATGAGAAGGTGAGCCTGGGGAGGAATGTTTCAGCATTGATAGAGCCATCACTTCCCACCAAGTGCAATGATCCTGGGACATTCTCGATTCCGTGCACCATAGGGGAGTATTCATGTTCCAACACTATGCTTGATTTGGGTGCTTCTATTAATGTGATGCCTCACTCCATATACTCTTCTTTGCAGGACGGTGAACTAAAGCCCATAGGAATAGTTGTTTAGCTAGCAAATCGGAGTATGACACACCCCTCTGGTGTGCTAGAGGATGTTCTTGTGAGGGTGAAAAATTTAATTTTTCCTGTTGATTTTTACGTGCTTAAAATGGAAGATGATAGGATGAATGGACATGCCCCAATAATATTGGGGAGACCTTTCTTGAAAACTGCCAAAACCATAATTAATGTCCATAATGGTACATTATCTATGGAGTTTGGTGGTAATATTTTCCACTTCAATATCCTTGATGACATGAAGCACCCCTCAGAAGAACACTCCTCTCTCTCTGTCAATTCAATTGATGTTCTCCCTTCCCCCGAAACAACTTATTTTCATTCACCTGATCCCCTTTCTATGTTTTCTTCATTGATTGAAATTTTAGGTAATGAATCATTCATTGATTGTTGTAGAGGTTAGGATAAATGTCATACATGTTTGTTAATTGATGATTTCTTGAACACAGAGGATCACATGACCATCGATGATACTGCTAAGCTTGTAAAATCTCATTCCTCATCTGAGGATGTTACCATTGAGCATTTAGGTGAGATCAGTGACTTCTCACTTTCACACACACTTCCGTCAATCCAAAATCCCCCAGAATTGGAACTGAAACAACTACCTCAAGATTTAAAATACTCATATCTTGAGAATGGAAACAAGTTTCTCGTCATCATTGCTAGTTCACTCCCTCCTGCACATGAATTGTGACTGCTTGATCTTTTGAGGGAGTATAAACAAGCTTTGGGATGGACACTTGCTGACATTCCTGGCATTAGCCCATCAATTTGTACACATCATATTTTATTAAATGATGAGGCTAAACCAGTGAGGCAGTCACAATGTCGACTGAACCCAAACCTAATTGATGTTGTTAAAAAAGAAGTAACAAAATTGTTGGCTGCTGGAATCATTTACCCTATCTCTGACATCCAATGGGTCAGTCCTGTTAAAGTAGTTCCTAAAAAAACTGGCCTTATTGTAGTTAAAAATGAAAACAATGAATTGGTTCCAACTCGTGTGCAGAATAGTTGGCGTGTCTGTATAGACTATCGCCGACTAAACCAACACACTAGGAAGGACCATTTCTCATTTCCATTCATTGACCAGATGCTAGAGAGTCTAGCAGGGAAGTCCCATTACTATTTCCTTGATGGGTATTCTGGATACTTTCAGATCCATATTGCCCCTGAGGATCAGGAAAAGACAACCTTTACTTGCCCCTTTGGTACATTTGCTTATAGAAGGATGCCATTTGGTCTGTGCAATGCACCAGGTACTTTCCAAATATGTATGGTTAGTATTTTTTTGGATTACCTAGAGAATTGCATGGATGTTTTTATGGATGATTTTACTATTTATGGATCCTCTTTTGATGAATGTTTGAGTAGTCTTGCTTCTGTCCTACGTTGCTGTATTGAAAAGAATATCGTATTAAATTATGAGAAATGTCATTTCATGGTGCGACAAGGCATAGTTTTGGGACATGTCATTTATGGGGAAGGTATCCAAGTGGACTAATCAAAAGTAGATATCATTTCCTCCCTACCATTCCCTAAAAATGTTCGGGATGTACGGTCTTTCCTGGGTCATGCTGGATTTTATTGTCGTTTCATTCGTGACTTTAGTAAAATTTCACTCCCCCTCTCCCGATTACTCCAAAAAGAAAAAGAATTTGTTTTTGATAAAAAATGTGAGTAAGATTTCAATAATTTAAAATGGAGTCTCACGTCACCCCCAGTAATCCAACCACCTCGGTGGGATTTACCATTTGAGCTCATGTGTGATGCCTCTAACTATGTAGTTGGGGAAGTATTATCACAGAGGGTCGACTGATCTCCACATGTCATAGCTTATGCCTCATATACTCTGGACCTTGCCCAAGGAAACTACAGCACAACTGAAAAAGAATTTCTTGACATTGTGTTTGCCTTGGATAAATTCAGGTCATACCTTCTAGGGTCCAAAGTCATTGTGTTCTCAGACCATGCAACCCTCCTCTATCTCCTAAAAAACCAGAAGCCAAACCATGTCTCATTCGCTGGATGCTCCTCCTACAGGAATTTGATCTAGAAATTAAGGATAAAAAAGTAGCCGAGAATATGGTTGTTGACCATATCAGTAGGATTCTCCCATCCTCGTACATTGACTCATCCCCTTGTATTCCAATAAATGAATTGTTTCCTGATGAGCAATTGTACCGAGTGCAAGATGCTATTCCTTGGTATGCTGAAATTGTAAATTATTTGGTAGTGTCTTGCATTCCTACTGATTTCACCAAAAACCAGGCTGACCGTCTAAAACATGAGTCTCGTTGGTAAATTTGAGATGACCCCTACCTCTGGCGCACATGTAGTGATCAATTTATTAGGCGTTGTGTTCCCGATAGTGAGTTTTAATCTGTCCTTAGGTTCTGCCACACACTTTCTTGTGGGGGCCACTTTGGTCCCCAACAGACTACTCGCAAGGTCTTAGATTCTGGTCTCTTTTGGCCCACATTGTTTCAGGATGCCCACGAATATTTTAAATCTTGTCCTCGCTATCAAAGAATAGGGAATGTCTCTAAAAGAAATGAGATGCCCCAAAAACCCTTACTCTTCCATGACATTTTTGATGTTTGGGGAATTGACTTTATGGGACCATTCCCCAATTCATTTGGGAACCTTTACATTCTTCTGGCAGTGGATTATGTTTCAAAGTGGGTAGAGGCACGAGCCATGAGGATAGATGATTCCAAGACAGTTGTGGAATTTTTGAGAACCCAAATATTCTGTAGGTTTGGATTACCTAGGTTTATCATCAGTGATCAGGGTTCTCATTTCTTCAACCGCACAATGCAATATCTTTTGCGCAGGTATGGGGTTGGGCATTGAGTGTCTACTGCTTATCACCCACAAAAAAATGGTCAAGCCGAAGTATCAAATAGAGAAGTAAAACAGATTCTTGAGAAAATTGTTCATCCAAACAGAAAAGACTGGAGTCTTAGACTCGATGATTCATTATGGGCTTACCGTACTGCATTCAAAACTCCAATTTTCATGTCACCATATCAGCTAGTTTTTGGTAAGAGTTGTCACCTCCCTTTTGAGGTAGATCACCGGGCCTACTGGGCTATTAAACAATGAAATTCTAATCTTTCTGGTGCAAGTATTCAAAGGAAGTTACATATTCAGGAGTTGGAGGAAATGAGAAGAGATTCATATGAGAACTCCCAAATTTATAAAGAGCGAACCAAGGATTCCCAAAACCGTCTCATCCTTCATCGTCAATTCCACATCGGGCAGAAGGTCCTCCTCTACAATGCAAGGCTGAAGTTTCACCCTGGTAAGCTTCATTCTTGTTGGTTTGGACCTTACATTGTTACTAATGTCTCTCCATTTGGTGTTGTCTAGGTTCAAAATGAAGACACCAAGCAAACCTTCACTGTCAATGGGCAGCGGCTGAAGCACTTCCATAAAGCCATTCTGGAGTCCCCAATGGAGGAACTTCGTGTTCAAGAAGCGGTCTATGAATAACACTCACCAGGTTTTATCCTTCCTTCCCACAGTCTCTTTTATTACAGTGAGGACACTACATTCTCTAGGTGTGGGGGGGTGGATACATTCCTGGGATAGTTAGGAATTTTCATTGTTTTCTCCTTTTGTTTTCTCTTTTTGGCCTTCTTTATGGTATTTTCATTTTTCCCCATCAACAATTTTGAAGTTCCATGATTTGACGACCATAAAGTGGGGAAAGTAAAAATACCATAACGAAGGCTAAAAAGAATATTTGTATGAATTTAACATCAGGGAGTGATTTTTAGTGAATTGGTTTTCTATCAATGATATAAATGGTCGTATCTATGTGAAAGTAAAAATACCATAACGAAGGCTAAAAAGAATATTTGTATGAATTTAACATCAGGGAGTGATTTTTAGTGAATTGGTTTTCTATCAATGATATAAATGGTCGTATCTATGTGAAACCTTTGAGATGATTGATTCCCATTGTGTGAGTAGTTTTTGGGAAAACTGTGTCACTAATATCTCCAAAAAATTTTGCACCAAACCACAAAGTGTGATTATTTCTTACTTAATATAAGTTACATATATGTTGGGTTAATATTTTTCATCTTTAAATGATATTTCCATACGTTCGTTCCTTATCTGATCTGTTTCATTACTGTACCAGATTGACCTATGCGTGTGTACCTAATGTCCGACTATTGTACGCCCTCAAAAAAAAAATTTGTCTTGGTCAGGTCAAAAATCACTCCTCCTCAACCTTTGATCTTGTTATAACTATTGCAATTAGTGTCGTGAGGAGATCAAACAAGGGTTGAGAGATGAGTGTGAGATTTGTTTCAATTGCAACTTCAAAAAAAATAACAAATGAGGGGAGTGATGAAATGTGCAACATATGGGGATATCTAGGTCGAGAGCTTATGGTTTGACTTCTGGGAATGCTTAAATGAGTGGGTCTTGAAATATGATTGCAAAGGATGTAGGACAGGTTCGGTGAAAAAATTATTTAAGCTGAAAAATGTTAAAATAACATATATTTATTGGATAGCAAGTGGAAAGAATAGAATGGAATGGTTTTCACAAACACACATGGAGAGTTAGTTTCATGCTTTACTTCTGAATTCCTTTCTCAATTGGGTATCATGAACCTTTTTGAATTTCGCTATGATATGATTTATGAGACATCTTTTTTTTATTTTCACTAGGAAGAACTCCTTGGTGTGATTCGTGCATTGATCAATTTACTTTAAATAGAATTCCCTCAAATGCTAAATCTTCAGTATTTTGTAAATATATGTATATATATGCATCATTGTATTTGGATATGTGACCTTTCCCAGGAGTGCAAATGTTTAGGTGTGGGGGTGTGATCGTACCACGATTCACTGTTTCATTTTCACCCTTACATCGTTGTGCTAAACATATTTTGTATTAAAAATTATAAAACTATTATCAAATTGTGCTTCAGGTTTGATTTAATAATTTTGTGTTTATCGCTGTTAAATAGGTCAATGATACTTGTTTTGAAAATTACAATGTAGGTGGAGGTGATTTGGAGGGCCCTTGATGAAGTGAAAGAAAAATGGGCCAAAATTGCATGGATCCATGGACATTTGTCCACTATTTTGAATATTACATTAAATCCGTGCATCCAAATGAGATGGCATTTTGTGGTCCTGTCCAAAATTCAATATGATACATTTCATATTAAGTAACCCAATCCTTATTCGGCTTTTATGGGGCCCATCCGAACTGATCTGTCCAAGACACTGAATTTGGACCAAGTCAAATGCGGTGTTCTGTATTTTATCAATATCTTGAGCTGTAGTTGTCCAAACGGTTCCAAACCTTCGGTGGAGACATTCAAGAGGTAGGTATACAACTTTTCTATTTTCTCCAAAGCGATATAAGACTGTATGAAGGCCGAAACGCGTCGTGCAAGTGGATTGATGAAATCTGTGTGCTCAAAACCACCTCCCACATTTCCTATAAAAGGGCACCTTGGGCTCCTCATTTGTAAGTTCGGCCAAGGAGTGAAGTGCTGCAAATTTGGAGTCCTATAGGAGTCTCCTAATCACCTTGGAGGTTCTGGAGGCCTCTATCCTCATAGAGGTATCAACAATGAAGAAGGAGTTCAACCCGAGCTTCCTCCTCCTCCCGATGTCGAGCTAAAAGTTGAGCGTTTGTTGTGAGGGAGCTACACACATGTCAAGGGAGTTCCGATGCATACATTAGCTACTGGTTTTGAGAAATTTGGGTTTTTAAACATTTCATTCCATGTATCTTATTTTATTTCAGATTTGAATGCTTGATTTGATGCATGTGAGTGTTATGCTCTTAATTTCTAACCGATCGGTGTGAGGTTTTGAGTGCGTTACTTGTGTTGTTCCGATAGGACATCACAAGAATCCTTTTCATAACCACCTTATTGAGATTTCAATATGATTTGGAAGCTCTTATTCCATGCATTAGTACTGGACCTTGACAATATGATTGTTACGTCAAGGTTTGGTCCTTAAAGCATTGAAATAAAAGCTTAGGAATTAATCGGGATTCCAATTAACTCCAACCAAAGAATTACTCTAAACCCAAGATGAATCTCTATGAACAATGAACTTGATATGTGTGTAGTGAAATCACATCGACCCTTTTATCTCATATTTCTCAAAATCCACTTGGTCACTCGTTTTTTAGGCTATTTCAACTAAGTCATTGTTTTAAACTGTTTTCAAAACCACCCCCTCTCTTAGTCATTTTTATTAAAAATACACACTCTAAACCTACCAATGCTCCTTGAGAGACGACCTAGGGTCTTCCCTAGACTATAAATCAACCTTAAAAATATAATCAATTTGATGTGTCATGACAATGCAGTCAAGTGGTAGAGAACATGGCTATGAAAAGGCCAACAATCCCAAAGCTATAAATTTGTGATGATCTAAGGTACCATCTAGGACAAAATTTTTGTTCTAAGTTCCTTTTATTAATGTTGAAGAATTTATTTATGATATTGGATAAGATCATAAGGAGATATACTTACTTTATAATTAGAGTTTTATCCATTAATAAATTTCTACCACAAACTCATCTTTCACCCCAAAACATAGTACAACTCAAAAATACTATATTTATCCTAATTGTATAGGGTTCCAAATATAATGAATTTACAATTCACATATCAGACCTTTTAAAAAAGAAAATACATTATACCATCCAGGAACATCACGTAGTCCAGTGGTAGGCGATAAATTCTAATTGCACTATGGTTGTGGGTTCGATTCCCATAGCTTTGTCCTACGCGACGGGTCGTCACACGGTCTGCATGTTGTCCTTTTATAAAAATCCAAAAATAACCTTTCAAACTTAATCCCTTCAAACTTTTAGACTTATCCAAAATACTTCTGTAAACTCTCAGTTCGAAATTTATATGAAAGTTAAACATAATGTAAATCCTTTTTACCCCGTAATAGCATGTGAATACCTTCATCATGTATTCTTTTAAAACACTGAAACATCCTGAATTACCATACAACCTTATTGATTACATTAATTCTCCCTTATTCCTTATAGAATACTGGATATACTTCATCCATCCAAAAATGTTGTAAACTCGAACAATGATGGAATATAGAAATCTTTAATCAGTTTCAAGGCAGTCAAGAATATCCAATATAATTTACCCAAATCAACCATATCTTATTCCAAAATCAGTACCTCAATATTAGGACTATATTAAGGTTTATATTTCCTTCAACCATGTAATTTCCAAAAAGTTTAACTCATTTTAGAGTCACTTTTCTTAGTACCATAAAATCTCAAATCCTCAATGAAATAGTACTGCAGTACAATATTATTTATTTCCAGTACATCATTGATACAACACTTCAATGAAATAATTACAAAATAAAAACATAATAACACTAGTCATTCCTCTTCATCTGTGGTAGTATCATAACTTGATTATTATCCAATAGCATCATTTGGTGCATACTCTGATGATTTGGACATTGGTTTTCTTAGTGTCCCAACTCCTTGCAAATGAAGCATTGTACATTTGAAAACTTTTTCTTACCCTTGCAATCACGTACTTGGTGTCCTTTTTCTCCACACTTATAACAAACTCACATTCCCTTCAAGCATTTACCAAGGTGATTCATTCCACATTTATCGCATATTGGAAAATCATTATTTCCCTTATTCCCTTTATCCATATTTCTTTTTACCATCCTTTTCTTCTTTGGCTTCCCTTCAAATCCATAGGACTTAGAGAATTTTTTACTTATCTTATTAACACATGATACTATTTCTTCATATGATGATAATACGTGGGAGAATATTTCCCTTCTAAATTCTAGCTTAAGACCATGAAAGATATGATCCTTATTACTCTTTTGATCATGCGTATTGATGGAGTTCTCATTCCTTCTACTGGGCTCCATTTCTAAACAATGGAATACACTAGATTAGTTTATGAATAGAAATACCTAATCCCAAACTTGTAAAACACTTGACATAAATTAAACAGTTTATGGATATAATCCATAATCATAAAAATGTCATCTTTGAGGAAGTATATACTCATAAACCCTTCATAATGGTTTGTAAAGAAAATGAGAATTATCCTAAGCATATCCCCTGGGAGTGTCGTAACCAAGAGTGCAGCAAGGCCCGTTGTCATGCACCAGTTCCCGTTCGAGTCTAGCTCAAAGCGGTGTTTTCGGGTTTTACCCCTATGTACCTCTATTCTAGAGATGTCTCTACCTGCTTGTATCCAGACAGGGATGTATTTCTCGGAAAACTCACAAAATATCTACAATATCAAAATTCTAGGAAGTTATTCTCTACTAATCCTCAAAGTCTATCTTAAGGATGTGTGCTCTAATCAGAGTTTATCTAGATCTAGCTTCCAAGGTTATTGCTAAACATCCTCTGATACCAATTGTAACGCCCCAACCCTAGTTACCCGGAGTCGGTGCCTTATTTTAATACATTGTCATTATTACAAGGAATCAAGTCCCGAAAGACTGATCGGTTTAGCAGTCTTGGAAAATAGATTACATACATTAACATTACATTACAATTTCAAACATAAAACACAGCGTAAATAGTTCTTTGAGAACGCCATTATTCCCTTTAGCTTAACCCTGCATATCAATCATAATACACTTCTTGGAATCCTGGGAAAAATAAAACATAGAAAGGGGTGAGCTCAAATGCTCAATAAGGGTAAAAAATACAGCGGAAAATGACATAAATATTAAGCATGGTGAATAATTGAAACCGCATGCCTTTACCAATAATAAACATGAATACTTTTATGGAAAGAATATGAGTTGAGTAAATAATTCCATAATAAAACATAATCATGGGTATTCTACTAGTCGAATAACCACATGAACCATCAATATTATTTCCATAATGAGGGAATGTATAATGCCAGACATTCTAAAACATTTTTTAAGGCCTTGGCCAAGATGTCTAAAAATTATTAAGGCCTCGGCCAAAACCATATATCAAATTGGGAAAGGGCCTTGGCCAATTCCACGTATAGTTGTCTCATGAGACCTACCGATGCATCGAGGAGCTATAGCGGGCTCCACCTGACACTTACTATGTCCAATACATTTCTCATATGAAAAGGATGAAACTTAACATAAAAATTCGTATAAGAACTAGGAAAATAAATGTCAATACTTTAACCATAAACCATGAATGGTATAAAAATAACACATCCACAGTCAAACATATCACAAAACCTTCAATAAAATATGGAATTTTTGTATTATAATAAATAAACTTCAAAACAAGTTTAAAATCCATTAAAGGATTTGACATAGATGGAAATGATTTGTAAAACTATTTGATAGAAATACCCCTTTTCATGAAAACATTTAAAATTCACACAATTTGGAAAAGAAGTCATTTAAAGACATTTTTTAATCAAAGTGTCCCATACCACTTTGAAACTTTTGAAAGGAATTAACATTTTAAAAACATTCATGTCTGTATAAATAAATCCTTAAAAACCATTGTGAAGACATGAACATTAATGAGAAAGATTTAGAAGAATAAATATTTAAAACATTTGAAATATTGTTTTAGTAAAAAGTCCCTTAAAATAATCCCTTTGAAAACTCTTTCATAAAACATGGACATGGATAATAAATATGTCCCAGTATATACTTACATTAAAACAACCTCGGATAATAAATAGATTGCGAAATTAACCCTTACCAATTTGTTAACTTACAAAACATACACCCCATGAAAGAGGTATCATACAATGAATATGTAAATACATATAAATTAAAGTTTATTACACAAAGAATACAATTATGGGCATTAAAAACACCACACAAAAGGTAATAGTGGAAATATGGCATGAATCCAGAATGATATCAAGTCCTTAAAAATTATTTTTAATCATAAAATGAGAATTATACTTGAATGGATATGATGGAGAATGAATCTCATCGCGTTCGTGGAGACGGTAGTCCGTACGTACGCACGAACGCTACTTCCATTTCATTTTTCATTTTAAAAGGAATAAAAAACAAATAATATATAGGTATATTATTATTCAACTATAATATAATATCTTATATTTGTTACTTAATTTCATTAATATCATCCTTTATATGTTCCATGTATGGTATAAACGATTCATATCACTTTGAGGGGGTGGTAGTCTGCACTTCCTCAAATGAAATTATCGTATATATAAACAACATGAAACGAATAATGGTATGCTATAAAATGGAATTACAGAAGATTATATATAAAATAAATATAATTAATATCATCTTTAATTATAGTTCCATCATAATGGACACCATGAGAGGCGGTAGGAGATAATTGAACAATCATCGTTTCGTGAGGCGTTTGGTTGTCATCCACAGAAACATTATGTTCTTCACCCATTAGATGGTGGTGTGTGTAAGTTTAGTTATAATAATTCTCATAAAAATATACTAGTATATATAGGATACTGGTTTTGTTACAAAAGAAAATATTGAGAAGAGTTTAGGGCTTGGAGAAGTAAAATAAAATAAAAGAAGCTAAGAGAAATCGTTACCTTTAATTGGGGAACTCCCTTTGGTTTGAACCAAAAAGGACTCTTGAAGTTCCTTATGCCTAAGGTGAGGAATCTAGGAGGAGGAGAGGGATGTAGGGTGATTAATTTGGAAGAGGTTGGATGAGACAAAAGTCTTGAAAGGTGTGAGGAAATGGTTATAAGTGGTGTTTTTTTATAAGGGGGAGGAGGGGCTCTTCAGGAAAAACTTAAAGTATTAATTTATAATAAATTCATATTAGGTTTCTAATGGATACAAAGTGAATTATTCAAAGTATAAGGTAGTTATGGTTCGAAATAAACTTAACCAATACGTTTTAGACAGTTTTGGGTCACTTTATTAACCTTGTATTTTAGTTTTAACCCTTAGTTACTTAGTTTGACATTTACCATGTCTCATTGTATTTTTATATTATATGGTTAATAAACTTACTATAAACTTCCAAGATACCTCCAAGTGGTCCATTAATGATACAACTATCATGATATAAGTCCTTTGGCCGATCCTTATATTTTTAGGAATATAATATCAATTAATCATATAATATTTGTTTTAAATATTAATTTATGTCAATTTTGACACTATTTGGTATTTTGTTTTTGTGAAAGTCTTAAAAACTTGATTACTTAGAACAAGATACATTTAATATTCCCAAACATGTCATAGTCACCTATAAAATTCTTGGATGACATAAAAACTTTGAAATTATATTTATTTTAATATTTATATTACCATTTATTTGATGCTTTCATTAATAAGGTAATTACTGCATCATCATTGTGTCATAAATAAATTTAATTATTTAATGTTGAAAATTTATAATTAAAATAACTTTATGTATGAAATATTTTTATCTTTATAATGAATATTTATAATCTAATTTATCTTATGTATAACCCTATATTAAAAAAAATTAGTTATTAAACTTTGATTTTAACTCTTTTAACTCTTCTTTGAATTAAATAATAATAAATGTCCTAATCTAATCCAAGTGGACCTAAAGGGTCATATTTTATTCATAAGGTTTTTTTTGGTCGAATTAAACTTATAAAATAGAATTATTACATGTGTTAGGGTAATAATAATATCATTTTTACCCTTAATTACCCAATTTACTTTTTACCGTGGTAAATAAAAGTAAAAAGTTACTTTTCACCAAAAATTATTTTTATCTTATTGAACCACATTTTACTCCTTGATATTAACCATGTCTCTTGGATTTTCAAAATTCCACTCACAGAAGTGGTAAAATTAATTTTTATGTGAATTTACAAATTCTCCTAGGAAGTGGGTAAAAGACGGTGAAAAAGTTCAATAAAAATTTTATATATCTAAAATTATTATAAACTAACTCTAATTAATTACATTGAATTTATATATGTGTTATGTATCTATTTTTACCTAAAATAAATTTAAATAATATAAATAATTATTTAAATAAAAAGCGGGTTTTAAACATTAACTCAGTGTTTTTCACTATTCATCAAAAATTGAAAGTTTTTAGAAAAATACCAAAAATTTACCCTAAGATAATTTTGATATTATGAATTCAATAATGAATTCTATTTTACCAAATTCAAAACATAGAAGTTTCATTTATTAATTTAAAATTAATTCCCGCTGTTAAAACAAAATGCGTGTTTTTAAGAAACAATAACTATCAAAAGATTGACACTTATTTATGTCCGGATTAAATGTGAAATTATGTCCAATGACCAAAATTGGATTAAATGATAAAAATATATTCTAAATATAATTTAAAACCACTAAAATTAATTATTTATCACTATTAATTATTTCTATTAAAAAAATTGTTTTTAATTAAAATTTACTAATTTTCACTATTCATCAAAATATGAAAGTTATCCGAAAAGTACCAAAATTTTACCCTTGGATAATTTCAATATTCTGAATCCAAAAAATGAAGTCCATTTTGAGAGATAAAATTTACAAAATTTCAAAAATTTTGTATTACTATTTATAACGGCTACTTTGATTGGTCGTGGTGTGTGTTATAACTCGAAGTTGCATACAACACACGCTACTGTATTATTCAAAGAGAAGCATACCATAGAAGCTTGGGGTGTTACAGAACTGTTTTAGTAGATCTTAGTTCATAAAAATACAAATGGTATCAGAGGTTTTTCATTTCTTTTTCGGTTTTATTATTTTGGTATGGTAGAAAAAAGATTAGTAATGTATTGGATATTTATAAATAGATTATTTTTAGGTCCAACCAACCCACACATGAGGGAAAGATCAAGTTTTTAGTGATTGTATTGTTGATTCTGCTACTATTACAGTTGATTGATATTTCACCATGAGTGATTGGTGTATTTTCACTAGTTACTGATTTATAGATCCTTATTTTTACCTCTTGGACTAATATAGAAAGAGAATTGAGGTTAATTCATGAATCATTATAGGCACAAATAGATTCAAATTCCATGAATATTCCATTCCACATAGTTTTCATTGTAGATTTCTTATTCATTGTTGTATATCATGTCTAGCTATATATTCCATGCTTATTTTTGTTTATTGCTCTTGATGACATATCCTTGTGTACATGATATATTTATGATTAAATAAAATGTTTTCATCAACCTAAATGGTGTTTTACTACGTATCTTGATGATGAAGTTCTATTTAATCAATTGATTACTATATGTTTGGGCCATGTACCACTGGTTTCCTGGGTTGAAACATTGATGGTTAGGATTAAATATATTAAATTTATAAGAAGTATAGAACCTTATAAATTGAGAATTGTAACCCTTATAATAAAACCATGATATATGGGTGTGTTATATTAGAGAAAAAACTGAGAATATTGTTGTAGTTGCATGAACGTCAATTGTAAATTATAATGGCATGTACCTCTATAATTTGGGAATGGTAATTTATATAATTGAATCGTTATGTGGAATAAGACATTTTGAATCATTAATTATAATTAATGGTTAATGAATTATCCTGATTGGGACCTTGAATTTTAAAGAAGTTAATTTTTTTTGAAAAATTTAAACTAGTACTTATTAATGAAAGATAAATGTGTGATAAATTTAAAATTATAAATGTTTATAAATCTATATTTTTGGAATAAAGACTCGTATGACTAAATTTTTCAATGCACAAATAAACCCAAGTAGTTAATTTGGGTCATGTTATTGTAAGTTAATCCCTTTTGGGGTGTGATAAATTTTACTAAATCCTTATGGCCAGCGGGACCCAAGTAGGTTGGTTTGGAGTACTGCTTATAAATTAAACCCAATAAGGGTGTATTAACAAATTTAACAATATAAACTATTATGGGTTTTATTTTACTGAACCCAAATTTACATGATAGAACCCCTATAGTTTCCCTTAATCCTTATATTCCATGATACTTAACACAATGGGGGTATTCTTATGTTAATAGTTTAGTTATTTAAAGTGTTTGTGATTGCTTATATGGTGTTACATATAAATGTATGGTGGAATATTACTCGACTAATCCCTTTAATTAATAAAATCTTTTTTATCTACCTATGAGACTTATTATTATGGAGAGTTGGTTAATTAAAATTACAATACAAACTAAAGACTATTTTCCTCTCTATATAGGAAATTGACATTTTCTTTAACCAAGATAGTTATGGAATCTCTTGAATAAAATAAATGGTTAAAAAGTAAATTATAATATAATTTTCTATAAGTGTTGTATTATATAATCTAAATAAAGTTCCTAGTACATTTGTTTATAAAATTGGTACTTTAAAACCCTTATATGCTAGTTGTTTATATGTTTAATAAATGATCGTTGTTTAAATTATTTAAAAAGGAAACCTGATATAGGTGGATATAGAGGGAACCATTATATAAGGGTTAGTTTTTTATGTTACCTTAGAGAAGGAATCTAGATGCTTCTTGTAGACTCCATTTGAATTTTCCTAGGTTGTTTTGGACCTATTGGTTAGGAATTAATGCCTAGTGAATTTTCTAGCCTGACCTTAATCTGTGATTCGATGCCCTTTTTTCCATAAAATGAAGGGGCTATCTCGGTAGAGGTAACACCCTTAGAACATAAAACATTATTAAATGCTCATGATGAGTTTTATTCTAGGAGGTTTCATTCATGTATTTTTTTGAGAATTGGAATTCTAGTGTAAAATTACACCCCTTGGTGGATGGGTGGTTGTCTGGTACTAGAACCATAAGAGGGTATTTCTGTATGTGGATACCCTATGAGTGTTAGCTCTTTTTTTTCCTCTGTAAATGTGGTAACCTTTCAGGGAGCCATCATATGTTCATATTCTTAGTGGGATCAGGTCCTCATAGCTTAATGTTTTGTAGGTGATTTCATACCATTTAAGGTGATAAAATATGACCCTTTTAGGTCAATGCTTCCTTTATCGTTTCAGCTTAACCTCTTCTCATAGAGTGTTTCTGGCATGTTTGGAATCATGTCTTGATGTCGTGAGTGAGTAATGGTTCTCATTTGAGAATCCTCAAGGATAGTTGGGAGACCTTTATGTCCTTGCCTTTGATCATACCCCTATAGGTCACTATTTAGTTGCTCTAGGAAACCTATGAGAGAGGTTGCCCTTAGGATTTCGAATGTCTTACAGGAAAAAATCACCATTTTTCACTCTTTATGGGATCGGTGATCGAGTTTTTTTATACCGACATATTGATGCCTTGAATTATGGAAATCACCTAGGGTTATTAATATTGAAACTAGCTTGGATGGGTAGGACTGTTCGGGTGTCAGACTCAGTTAACCAGTAGTTTCACGTTTATACTTTATTCTCAAAAATAATGTCTTGAGGCAGATATTCATTCAACAAATCATGAAACATGTGGGATTCACTATTTTGAAAAGGAGTTCCATGGGAACTCCCTATATATTCAAATATAGACATGCCATGTATCATAAACAATTTGACTCTATTGATGGATGACTCTCGATTCTATGAGTTGAGTTTTGAATTAGGTCATATGGGATGTACACCTTATATGTATGATAATTATACTTTTCATAATTTTTGTGTGGAAGTATGTAGTGTCAGTGACTTTCCATTTTCAAGCTAAGGAACAATTGTATTTCATATATGATGCATTCAGGCAGTGTTACTTAGATGTTTTTTGAGGTAAAGAATGTCCCTATGAGGAGGGATAACCTGAACTTGATTGGGAACCATGATACGTTTGACCTTTATTTGAAACTGGACACTCATTTTCAGGATATGTGGTTTCAAGCATTGGAAAAGGATGGTATAGCTTGTTTTTTATACTAGCATGGATCAAGAGATCTATACACACCTAATATTAAGATATTAGTGTACTCTTGGTTAGAGGAGATCAATCCCTTTATTGTGAAATTACCCTAAGTGTGCTAAGAGAAAATCGTCTAAATTTTGAGCTACCTATCTAAAATTTTTTGGTTAATGAAAGGACTCCTTTATAGTTGTGTTTGAGGATCAGTTTTAAGATAATCCAAATGATGTGTAGTACTCTATTTATCATTAGAAGGTAATGACCCTCGTTTTAACTTGGAATTTGATGTTCACTATGGAAATTGTTCCCAGTAGGTGGGAATGAGTGATATTTTTTTATGTTAACTCTCAGGATGATTGGGTCCCTACCATGCCAATAATTACATCCAGTGAGGAAAAGGCATGGTTTATAGCTATTAGTTTTGTTCATTTATGCAATAAAAAGTATACTCCTAAGGTGGGGAGAGGGACATCGATCACTAGTGAACAAACCTCAGTTTAAAATGGTTGTGTTTATTCAAGACCGATTGTATAGCATTCATTGTGGGACTTTTATGTCTCCTGATAAAAATAAATAAGAATGGTTCAATTAATAGACATCATCATAATTCAGTTTCAAGATTAGATGAGAGTTCTTGATGCAATCTCAAGATGCCTCAACTTAAAGGCTTTGGGATCTATTGTTTCAAATGCATCATCCATCTAAGATGATCATTTTTTAGAATATGTGGCAAGATGTGGTTCAACTAGATCTATTTTGAAGGGATTTATATAGTTGTTATACAACTTTTTCATCCACGATGTGGTTTTAGGTGGGTTCCATGGAAAGGGTCTTCTTGGCTTCCTAATGAAATCCAAAGCGACTAATTTTGAGTTGGGTTAATAAGAATTTACCATTGAGAATATATTTAGGCCTAGGGAAGTGTCCTTACCTTTAGTTTGGTGAAATATTTTGAGAAACATGCCAGGAGCATCGTTATAATTCTATATATGTGCTTTGGTAGGCAATTATAATGGTTCAAGGGTCATGACTTGAAATTGGTCATTCTAAGCTTAATACCTAAGATGGGGATAACCATAAAAATATTGTTAAAGGAACAATGAAAAAGTTGTGTCTTGAGTTGGATGGGATCAAATAATCTCCATATGTATGCCTTGGCCTTGCTTACGGGCACTGGCTAAGTTTAAGTGGTTAGAGTGCCATTTTCTTAAAGTAATTTTTAGAGGTACGTTGGGTGTTTGGAAATGCAAAAAAAAATTGAGTTGAATTTCATGACTCGAGTGTGTTAGGTGTTTTTTCCCCACAAGGCTTCTCAAAGATGATAAGTTCTAAGGTGGGTATATTGTAATGTCTTGAGTTTTGGACTAGAGTTGGAAATTCCAAATTTGATCTTTTCATTTGGTGGGAAAGTGATATCTTAAACTGAGCTTTGGAACATAATTAAGAGAATTGAATCACTTTAAAGTGATTTTTTTATATGATTTTTAAGTCTCAAAATATGTCCTTGGAATTTCAATTATGTTTGGATGTGTCAGACCCTGAAAAGACAATTTTAAGAGGAAAAAATGTAGGCGCACAGTTAGTACATGGTTAATTTCACTATGTGGTTTGACCATGGGCCCCATTTTATTAAGAGGAATAGTTTTTTAGAACCATGAAACCTCCCATGAGTGATTGTGTGGTCTGGTTCAGTAGAAGAGGAGGTGTATCTTGGTTTTATTTAACTGTGCGAGTTGAGGTGCATGGTTGTGTGATGTATCTATCCTTTATTACAGATGTGGGAACATGGTCTAAATAATGTTTTCTAAATTTTTTACCTCTCTTGTACCCTTTGTTCCACTTAACTGGTAGTTACACAAAGTTGGTTCATCGTTAGATCCAACCATGCGACCTAACTATGTGGGGTGTGGCTTCTAGATAGAGGAGGTGGTACAGTTGGTTCACAGTTTTTTAAAACAAATATCTCATTAAAAAGGGATTATATAACCATTTTCCCTGACCTATATTCCTTTCCTCCCCCTCTTTTTCTTTCTTCTTCATGTGCACCAGGGGAATCTGCTCAATCTCCCTTCCTCCACTCCTAGTATTTGGGATATCTTTCTCATACGACCTCTGAATCAAGTGATGTTGGGTACGTTGGAACCATATTGATAATCTCTCAACTCCTCATGCTTATCTTATTCATTTAACTCTCTATACATAATGTTAAATCTATGTGAGATCTTTTTCCCTATTTCCTAGTCATTTGATGATTCTTGTGTTTTTTTCATTTTGGCCCAAACCAAATCCGGATTTTGGATGATTGGATCGCCCTAAGCATGAGGTAGGTGGTCTATATGCTTTCCCATTATATTCATGTTGTATATATGATAAATTCATTGTGTTGTATGCTAAAAATTCCATGTTCCACTTCTCATTTATGAAATGCCTTAAATTAAATACATAGACCACTTTATATTGTGTTTTATACCCTATTTGATATGGTTAGAAGATGTGACCTCAACCCGAAACACACCTCCTAGGGTGGGTTCACCTAATTCTCAGAGTCTTTTTTTATATTCCTTATGTCTATACCACCCTTGGGGTGTGTTAATTTAAATTCTAAGAATGAAATGGTCTCATTATGTTCTAAATTTACCTTTTTTTGTATTTGATTGTTTCTCTTGTATGAGCTACAAAAAGGAAATTAAGTTATTTTTTCAAAGAAAGATCAGGTTCTTTAATTAAACTACATTTAAGGTGTGTGACTTTATTTTAAATTAATTATAATGGAATGTGAATTTAATTAAAAGAAGTGGTAATCCATTTTGATTGGGACTTTGTTCTTTATGTTATGATTTGTATTATTCATATTACATGTCTTGGCTAATGTAATTAAAATGATTTTTTGAAAGGAATGAGTTAAGTCTTTATATTAACATTCTATTAAATCAAGCCAAGGATGATACAAGGTTCATGATTTAAGGACACCTTGGATGGGCTCACTTTTCTTTATAATTAAAACTATAATTGAGGTGTAAATACATCAGTAAAGATACTTGGTTTCTTTTAGTAGAATACCTTGGATGGGATCACTGAGAGGATGACTTATTTCCCATGAGCAATATTGGTTCCCTAAGGGAGTTACCTTGGATGGTACTAGTAGGAAATATGTTTATACCATGCCATGAGTGATACTTTTACCCCTATGTGTGATACATAGAATGGGATCAGAGGGTCATGACATCTACCATGTCGAGAGTGATACTTGTGATTCTAGTTATGGATCTCCTTAGATAGAATCTTATGATAGTAGATATTTATAGTGCTCCTGGTGTAATACTTGGGATTATTCTTTAGGGTTTTCCTTGGAGGGGACCATGATTTCATATGATTAAGTTTTGAATAATTCTTAATTAAGACCTATGAATGAAATTTTATAAATCCTAAGGATGCATATTCCAAGTTAAAGAACATTCTTGGGAATTGTTCCATGTTCCATACTAGATTATTATGGATGTATAATTATATTTCATACATGTTTCTAGGATGTTATGATATCTATTTATTTGTATCAATTTATAATTATATATGCATAGGTTGACATTAAATCAAAGGTACCCCAGCTTAGGCAGAATCAAGTATTTTTTTCCAAGTGTCGTTAAGAAACCGGAGCCCAACATGTTTACTTTTACTTATATACTGCCTTATTCATTATACTTTCACACTGATTTATTTTTATATACAGGGACTATATTACACATTATACACCATTTTTTGTGCCCTCATAAGTTCATTTCACACCCTGTTTAGGTATCCATTTCAATGGGGTACCTGAATAGACCTTCTGATTACACGTTCAGGTTCGTGGATCATACTTACTTGATGTTATCATTTTGCACTAAAATAGAGTACTGGGGAATATGACCGAGCTAAATCTCATGATGATATTAGAGATAGCTGATAGATCTTTTATTATTTATTTCTTTTGTTAGACTTTCCATGTACTATATTCATGTTGTATGTATATCTGCACATTGCAGTATGTTCATGGATAATAATTTATTCATTCATCAATGATTTCTAGATATTTTTATATTTCACTGACTTTATTTATTTATGATTATGTTGTATTTATTACTAATCCAAAGGGTATAGTCTCCTCACTTTACCACCATTAGACCCTTACTGGTAGTCGATAGCCTCTGGTATATAGGGAGGCATGCTTGAGGCCTAGTGTCCAACTGATTCAGGGAACTATTTTAGTGACTCTTGGGTCAATACGATGCATACAATTATCTTACTTTACCATAGATGTAGTGGTAAGAACTTCATTTCCCTTATTCGTGCACTTTTTTATAGGTTTTGATTTTGAACCTGTGCTTTTAATAAGACCATAGTTAGCATAGATATTATTATTTATGGTGGATGGTACATTTTTCTTGGAGAATACTTGATATTGATCATTATATAACTTCAATCTGTTCTTTCCATTATATTAATTCTTTTAGGATAAGATTTATCCTTATAAGTTTGTGTGGATATAAATATTGTAGTAAGAGATTTTATTTCATCTTGTTCCGAATTCTTAGCTTGAGGATTTTAAATATTTTCTAGATTGACTCCAAGCTAAAGAAAATTCATATTTAGGATGAATTTCTTATCCTCCACTAATTTCAACCTATATTCACATTTCCTTTTTATATTTATAACTTCATCATCAAGAAATATTCTCTTCTCCTATATCAGAGTTTCAAGATTCTTGATCTTATTTTCATTTATCTCAAGGTGAGTATTATTTACATCAATGATATCCATCTATATTTTATTTAATTCATGGAGCTTTTATTAAAATTACTTAGTGTAATTTTCATTTTTTTAAATTTTATTTAACCATTGATCTTCAAAATTATAACATTTTTTATTCAATTTTAACTATTTGTACTTATTTGACTCCAATTTTCTTGGAGATCTTGATATTGTCTTGCCTTATTTCTTCAAGTATTATCTCTATGTTCTCCATGTATTATTCAATATCCTAAACTATAGAACTTTTGGAATTACATTTTTTAGTGATATTCATAAATGTCATCACCCTTTTTTCCAATGCGCACTCTCTTTTATTAGATTATTCTTCTAGATGAGGGATTTATTCATTCAAGGTCTTCCTATGAAATGTAAAAGTGTAATTTTATAAGGAATGATCATAATAACTTGTTCTTAGTTTTTTTTTGGAAAATATTAGAAAAACATATAAAATACATCTTCATTGACATATGAGGTATAAATTTTATCCATATCTTTGGTTGTAGAATAAAATACCATATCTTAGACTCCCTTGCATTAGAAAACTGGCTTATCATCCTCTTTAAATAGGAGGGATGTATTCTTTATCATGATCAATTAATTATTTTTCATATCCCTTAAAGTATTGGATGAGATAGAATTTTTATTTGTAATATATATAAATTATCTAAGTTTCCACTCCATTATGAATTGGGAAGATAAAGTAGATATTAAACAATATGCCAATTAGAGAATCTAATCGGAGATGTGAAAAGATCTAATACCACTTGTTAGGTTCACTTTTGGGATGACCACACTAAGAGGGGGTGAATCAGTGTGGTATGAATTTTTCTCACATTAAAATTTTATCCCTTTGTATACGTCTATCACGTGTTCAGTAAACTGTTCTATTTTCTTCTTCTCTAGTAGTTAGCAAGCATGCACAAAAATAGTAAAGAACAAAGGACACCAGTGTTTGTTAATTAGGTTCCTCTCCAGTGTGGATGCTTACATACCTAGTTTATTATGGTCATTATCCCACTCAAAAATAGTTTTCCTTTTATTATCAATAAAATCATGAGTAAGGGTATGATATTGAACTCATTTTCTTATCACCGACCAGGTACAATACAATCTTCATCTTTGAAGAACAATTTTATAGGATATCATCCTGAACCTTATAAAGTGATTGGTAATATGGAACAAGTCTTCTTCAATAGGCACTAATGAACTCTAATCAACTTCCTCTGAATATAGAAATCAAATGTATACCTCTATTTCACAGCAATCAAAATAAATATCTTAAAAATGCAGTAATCCTATAGGTTGTGTCTTATAATTTTGATCTTCAACAAGGGATATGATCTATTTAATTTCTATTTTAGGTTCTCAATGTCACAAAACAATTCCTCATTGAATGTAGTGTCAGTTTAAATTTATGGAAACTTATTATTTTTTCAATTTCATGCTTAATTTCAGTGTGTGGTAAACTTATTTTATCCATTTATACTTATATGAACCTTGTGAATGAAATATTGAACCTTAATATCCATGAATACATGTGCATACACTATGTATTCAGTGTCAGAATTATCTTTTGCATAATTATATAGCACTTGATCCTATCTTCACATAACAGTGTATGTGGTGTCTCTTCTTCTTCATGTAAACCAACCATGGAAAAAATTCATGAATGAAATAGATACTTCATGGGAGTCTTCTTTATCACATAACCGAAGAAGTGTTTTATAGATATATGATAGTGTGCAGAACTTATTTTCACTAATGAAATAATGGAACTCTTATTTTCATAATCTAGTGGATCATGGAACTCTCTACTTATTTTGGTAAAATAATGTGTTGAGATACTCAGTTTTCGGAAAATGAGAGCTCTCCGATAAAAACACGAACAAAAGAAAACATATTGACCTCGGTGCTTAATAATTTAAAGGTAAGGTTCACCACATATTCTATAATAAAAATTTCATTTTAATACTCATTAAAATTCTAAAAAATATTATGCATCCATCAAAAAAATTGAATGACCAAAAACATTATAATTTTTCAAATGCAGTTTTCATTCATATCATGCAAATTATTACAATAATGAAAATCATGGTGTATTTATATAGAAATATCCATGAAATATTAATTATTATTTTGTGAATAAAAAATGTGTGCATATAATAATATCGCATGCAATAACTTGAATGAATTCAGATATATGAATGCGTTTTTGTTTCTTCATATCATCTTTAGCCATATAATTTTTCTTCCAACAAATTATTGCATGCATGGCCATGGATCGATCGAGATTTTCTAAATCTCTTAGCTTGATCATATAATATGGTTGTCATGATATTCATAAAATGTTGGAACTGATTTAATGTCACATGTATCAGGATATCTCATGTAAGGGTTGATTGAAACTACTTAAGGGTGGTTCGGGTGCAAGGGTAAATAGGTGGTTGAAGATAATGTGTTGTAACGATAAGACGATTGAGATTATTCTTATCAGGTGGGATATATTGTATATGTATTATTTTAATATGTGAACATGGTATGATTCATGACCATACCACATCATAAATTCTCTCAGTTGATCACCTCTATATATTACGCATTGTTGCTTTCACATCTCGAGTTGGCACTAGGTTCAGAAGCCATCACACCTTTCACACAAACCCACATGGGCCATTCCACACCTTGTTTTGGTCCCCTATGAACCTCCTTTGACACTATTCATTCCATGCAAATACCTGTGCACACCACTATGAGTGTTATGAATGCACTGGCTCTTGCCCCCATGGATAGTGGGCATGGCTAGCCCTGCCACATGGTTGATCCTACTCCCACTTGTGTGGTATCAAGTTTCCTAATCTAGTTGTCTATGTATGGAAATTTTTTATTAAAAATCATATAATTAGTATAATTACTAAGTATGAAATTTTTATTCCATCCTGAATACTTTCTTCAATAAATATTTATGAAAAAAAATATATTTATTTTTTTACAGACTTCAAATAAATTTCTTCATGAAAATGAATATTTTCATGTTCTTCTGCATTCTTATGTTTTTTTAAATAATGTACACCTAATAAAATGTTCTCAAATTAATGAATACCATTTCATCAATAATAAGGCATAAAACCACTTCATACAAAATATGATCAAGTTATCTTTGAACCTCCAGGAATGGAACATCTTTAAAACTTCAACAAACATTCTTGTGTTTGGGAACACCAATGAAATTTCATTATTTTATTCTTGTCTAATTTATATCAAAATAAAGTTCTTCATAACTTAATAAAACATTTAAAAAAATACAACACAAAAAAAGTAGTGTTATCATATATTTCAAATAGATTTCTCATATATTTCTAAGAAACTTTGAACTTAAGTTTTTAGTATAGAAGAAGTGATAAGTTGAATCTGTTTGGGTAAACTGATACTGATTAAGCTAAATATTATAATGATAAAAAATAAACATCAGGCAGTTCATTTTTTTTGGGAGAAGCTTGTGTAATATGGAATTAAAAGAAATATAACTGGGTATCTTTAAATACCAATTTGGTAGAAAATGTGGTTTTAGTAAATTCATGTACACAAATGATCTAGATGGAAGAAAAACTAAGATATTTGAATATGTGGTTTGATAAGCCCTTGAGAATTACATGTGTAATCATAGTAGAATTGATCTATCCAAGAATCATATATAACACTCAATATCTAAACATATTGATATAAAATATCATTTAATTAAGGATAACTTTTCATATAGATATGTGAAGTTGTAGTATATTTCCATAAATGATCAAATTAGTGATATTTTCAAAAAAAACTATACCAAAGGATAGATTATAAATGTTATGGTTGAACATGAATGTCTAACCCTTCCCTTTCATTTGAGGAACTATTGGAATGCCCCCATGTTCCTTTGGATTTTGTTGCCAAAGGTAGAAAAAGGTATAAAAATATTGATAACTTACTTCGAATCTAATTCTTTTTTTATTTTAAAAAGAAGAGGAAATGAGTGCATGGATTGAGGAGGAGAGAGAAAAAGTTAGTGGAAAAAATTTCTTATCACCAAGTGATTTAAGTCTCTCAAAAATATTTCTTTGTCTATAATTTTAGTGTCCAGACATTTCTACTTGAGAAAGGCTATGATTTTTTTACTTTTTATGTGATTTTCTAAAGTTGAAAACTGATGATTGAAGAACTCAATGGAATTTCTAAATTGTTATATTTGTTTTCAATTTTGAGTGAAGATCATTAGAATATATTCTGAAAAGTATTTTGGATTGTTTTAAAAAAGATTAGATAAATTAGGGTGGATGGAACAATCCTAAGTAGGTGTTTAAGAATTTCTAGATAAATTATAAGTTTCAGAAGATTAAAGAAAATTAACTAAGTATTTTATGCATATGGTTACTAATGAATCTAAATGGGATACATAAAATTAACTTTGATTCATGTTTAAAATTAATCCCAAAAATGGGGACTATAATAGTGGAAAGGTAGTGAATTCATAAAAGTAAACATAGACATATGAAAAAATAGTTTTGATAGTTGATTAGAAATATGGAAAAGTGTTGTAGACACACTCAGATAAATAAAAGTAACATAGAACTAAAGAATAAGAAATTTAAAATGTATAGAGTGAATAAATGTACCTCAACCTGATACATAAACGTCATTTAGAAGTGTGGAATGAAATATTTAAAAAGAAAAATTTCCACTGAATGCATAATGATAAATTTCCTAATAAATAAGAGTAGCTTAGATATTTCAATGGAAATTTTTCAAAGTCAAATTGCCACTATGATACGCACTACCACAAAACTAGGCAAGGCAAAAACCTGCCTTTATCAGTGCTAATAGAAAAGCACTGATAAAGGGGTAGGCCTTTATCAGTGCTAAAAAAAGCGCTGATTAATGTACCCTTTATCAGCACTAAAACAAGCGCTGATATAAGTGTACCCTTTATCAGCGCTTTTTTTAGCACTGATAAAGGGTACATTTATCAGCGCTTTAAATATCCCTTCATCAGTGGTTTTCTTAGCGCTGATAAAGGTTACATTTATCAACGCTTTTCTTAGCGCTGATAATACTTATTGTATACATTAAATAAAAAACACATGTTATAACTAAATATATATATATATATATAATTAAATAATTATAAGATTAATAATAAATATATTTATTAGATTTATTAGATTTAATTCATTATATTTATTAGATTTATTAATTCATTATAATTAATATGTATTTATTATATTTGTTTATATTTAATGTATTTGTTTTATTTATAAATATATAATACTTTTTAATATATATGTATAATTAAAATAATTGAATATATATGTGTTTTCCAATGAATTGGGGTCAATGAATATATCATACATGCATATATATATGTGCATGAATAATGTTCATTTATAGATTATAATTACATATCACGTTGATGTGTTATTGATTTATAATTCATTATGTTACCCATATAATATATATGTTCTAAAAAATGTACACTTATAATTAAAATTAAATTATATTTAAATAATAAATATATATTTTATTATATTTTCAATGATATATATATAAATATACCTTTCAAATACTTTTATAAGTATAAATAAAGATATATTTATTTAGAGTTATAATTATTAAAAAATATATATATATTTATCATAAATATCATTTTAAATAAATATATAATAATATAAACAAATTATTAAATTTATACATTTATCAGCACTTTTATTAGCGCTAATAAAGTATGTCTTTATCAGAGCTACAAAAGTGCTGATAAAGAGGGTCTTTATCAGCGCTAAAATGAAAAGCGCTGATAAAGGGGGACTTTATCAGCGCTTTTCATTTTAGCACTGATAAATACCCCCTTTATCACTGCTTTTTACTAGCGCTAATAAAGGTTCACGTAGGATTTATAAAATTCATCGATTCCTCCTCCTCCTCCTCGCACCCTGTCAAGCTTTCGCGGAAACCCTACCCTGCATCGCTGCCTCCTCTCCACCGCCGCCTCCTCTCCGCCGTGGCCGCCGCCTCCTTCTCCTCCTCCTCCGCCGCGGCCACCGCCTCCTCCTCCTCCTCCTCCGGTGCCTACCTCTCTTCCTCATCCTCTATCGCGGCTCCTCCTCCACCACCACCACGACTCCTCCTCATCCTCCACCACAACCTCCTCCTCCTCCTCCATCAGCACCTCATCATCATCATCCTCCTCCTCCATCTACTCTTCTACCTCTGCTGCCTTCACTGCCTTTGATCTGCCTCTACTGCCTCCACGTTGCCTATGCGCTGCCTCTGCGCTGCTTCTGCTGCCTCCGTTGCATCCATTGTCGACGCCTCCTCCTCCTCCGACATCGGGTCCTCCTACTTAAGGTGAGTAAAATTGAATTTTCAGGAATTAATTAAGTTTTCATTTATTTTCAATATTTAGATTAATTATGATTTGGCGTGATTCTTATGTGTGATGCTTTTGTGTGTGACAATTCATCAGGATTTGGGGTGTAAACCATATGACTATTACCTTTATAGAATCCTGAATTAGTAGTGTAATTAGATTTCTTGGATAGAACAAATGTGAGGAAATATTTATGGAATCTTATAGAGGATGACATACTATATGGTATAATGTTTTTAATGGATCATTTCATTACAAGGTGTTGGAGTTGGTATTTTTTTAACCATTGATAACCTTGGAGTAAGGGGTGTATTTATATTTTATATATGGATTTTATTACTACAACCTAAAATAACATATCTAGGTGTTTAGTTGGATAATGATAAAAGATAGTTATGCCTCATGGGTTTTACTAATGGATGAGTAAAAGTATATGGTTCAAGAGATAGAGGATCCATTTAGAGGTACATCCTATCATCCAAAAGGGATAGGACTTAAGTGAATGACTTATATAGGTCATTTGAGGGTATTTTGGGATATTTAATTTCCCTTGATGGTTTGGGGTAATTAATGAGTTTTGTGGTTTGATGAATCCCCTCAATAAGTGAATTGAAAAGGGTGATATGCAATTTGATCTTAGTAAATTCATGATCATAGTAGAATTTTTATTACACTAAGAGTAGGAGTATTCCCACCAACCATTCTACAATTTGGTATGGTGAGTAAATGGAGTAAAAATTGGAAACATATTATTACTAGCTTCAAGAGGAAATTTAGTCATGGGTTTGAGATGTATTTTACCAATATATTTATTGAAAACATTATCATATATGAGTTAACGGATCATTAAAGGTGATAAAATATGAAAAATTTATGTTTTCTGTGGATAACAAGTGTCCCAGATCAAGGAGGACATGAATACACTTTTATGGGAGTGTTCCAAATGACGATGTTCACTATAGTGTAAGATATCACACCATAGTAGGGCTGGTGTAACTATGAAGGGTTTGAGATGTAAGAGAGACATATTGTAATATGGAATATTTAACTATAATGGATGTATCTAAGGGAATATAAAGAGATAATTTCATTGGTATACCTAGATCATGAAAATAAATGTTACACTGGTTTCGGGGTCCAATGGTATTATGACATGTACGAATCAACCGCACCTCAATCCGATGCACGGTGTGACGGGTATGGCTAAAAGTGTATGATATCAGTTTCAAATTGACTTGAACTTTAGAAAACAACACTACTGACATATGGAATACCAAGAAAATGCGTTCAGATTGTAATGATACTTTAGAATAACAATCTATAAGTCATTTGTGATGTGTATGAATCGACCGCACCTCAATCCGTCGCACGGTGTGACAGGTATGCCTAAAAGTTTCAAATATCAGTTTGAAATTGACATTAACTTTAGAAAAAAACACTAGTGACATACGGAATACTGAGAAAATTCATTCATATTGTTTTGATACTGTAGGAAAACGATCCAATAGTCATTTTTGACGTGTATGAATTAACCACACCTCAATCTGACGCACGGTGTGACCGATATGACTAAAAGTGTCTGATATCAGTTTCAGATTGACTTAAACTTTAGAAAACAACACTACTGACATACGGAATACTGAGAAAATGCATTCAGATTATTTTGATACTTTAGGAAAACAATCCATGAGTCATTTTTGACATGTACGAATTGACCGCACCTCAATCCAGCACACGGTGTGACCGGTATGGCTAAAAGTGTCTGATATCAGTTTGAAATTGACATTAACTTTAGAAAACAACACAAGTGACATATGGAATACCGAGAAAACGTGTTTGTATTGTTTTGATACTTTAGAAAAATGATCCATGAGTCATTTTTGAGGTGTATTAATTGACCGCACCTCAATCCGACGCACGGTGTGACCGGTATGGCTAAAAGTGTCTGATATCAGTTTCAAATTGACATTAACTTTAGAAAACAACACAAGTGACAAACGAAAAACTGAGCAAACGCGTTCGGATTGTTTTGATAATTTAGGACAATGATCCATGAGTCATTTATGACATGTACGAATCTACCGCACCTCAATCTGATGCACAGTGTGACCGATATAGATAAAAGTGTCTGATATCAGTTTCAAATTGACATAAACTTTAGAAAACAACACAAGTGACATAAAGAAAACCGATCAAACGTTTTCAGATTGTTTTGATACTTTAAGAAAATGATCCATGAGTCATTTGTGACGTTTAAGAATCAACCGCACCTCAATCCGATGCACGGTGTGACTGGTAAAGATTTTAATTAGATAAAGAATATATATTTATTAAATGAGATAAATCATCCAAAAACATATTGATTTTACATTATTCCCTTTCATTGTTATAAGAATGAAAACATTTGAGTTTATCATTTCCATATTTTAGTTTCACATTTCCATATTAATGTATTCTTTCATATTAATGTTTTGATTTATTTCATTATTGTATTACTAACATAATATTTGTTTTCTTATATATGTGAATTTTTTTCCTTGAGTCTGGATGCTTTGTTCGGCAACAAATACCACGGACGACAATTTTTGAGAGCATATCACAGATATTAAAGGATGAAACATTAATGTTTATAACTTTTTTTGGATAATTGTAATTGTAACCATGTAAAAAATTGCTTGAAATGTATATAGCAGTGTGTATTTTTTTGTATTCATGATGTTAAGTAAATGTATATATCATTGTTTGTCAAAATATTTTGTGCGGGTGATATTTTGTGTAGGTGTGCAGGTGCTATTTTGTGTAGGTGTGCTGGTTTGTGCCGGTGTGTAGGTGTGTAGGTGCCGGTTCTGCAGGTGCAGGGGAAGGTGCCTTTATCAGCGCTTTTTTTAGTGCTGATAAAGGGACCTATTATCAGATCTCAAGGTAGTAATGATAAATTCACCCCTTTATCAGCGCTAGAAAAGTGATGCTAATTCGGGCGTAGATAAAGGGGGGGTCCCCTTTATCTACTCCGGCATTAACAGTGCTTTTATAGTGCTTTTAATGCCGATTTTTAGCATTGATAAAAGGCCAAGTTGTAGTAGTGACGTAAGAGTAATTTACTCAATACATATATACCATCCTGGTGGTATTATAATATAATTGTTGAAAAGGTATTATTACTTATTTAGATACATAATATTCATTGAACTCATGCATAAAAATAATCACTACGGGTGAAGTTAATATGAAATTTAGACAATTACCAAGATTCCCTAGAATATGTAAGGTTCACCAATTGAAGTGAAAAAATTTCTAAGGTAATGAATTATAGAGAAACATGAGATTCATTTACTCTTATATGAGGGTTTATCTCTAAAATTTAGAAAATTATTAGATTACTCTGTATATGTAAAGCATATTTGATTGATACCTATAATTTTAACAGTTAGTAAAATTTATAAATGTGAATATGTTTTGGATGATACTTCTAGAAGTTAGAAACGATGAATTAAATTTATTATTCAATGAATTAAATATCAAAAAAAATCAAAGGTATTTTGACTCAAGATGAGAATATGGTATTTATTCCACGAATAAGAAGATCACACCATAAATAAATATGATAATGGAATACAAATCAATGATAATTTTGTGAAATGAGATGTCTCCACTCCATGAAGAAAATGGAATATTTTATAACATGATAAAGAGATTTTTATGAGAGATATTCACATCATACTATTAATCCATAAAACTATAGTGCATTGTTAAAATGATATAGAAGAGTATATCACAACCATGTTAGAATATTACACATCATAACCCAGATGTTTAGGAGGAAAAAATAGATTCATTCATGCAATTATGTGAAGTGTTTCATTATTACAACCTATACATGTGAGGATATTATATACATATTTTTTGGATTTTTTTAAAGAAGTATTATCCTTAGGGTCATGGAAGATTAAAAGATGAAATATTTGACTGGGGTTAAATGGTAATTATAGATAATATCACACTCTCGAAAACAAGGGATATCTCCATATTTGAATATAGAAATATTCATGTGATTTTATATATAAAAATTAAAAAATAATAAATAGATAATTTGATGAGTTGAGAAGATGATATTTTAGCTCAATGGCATTTATATTATCAAAGAAAATGAAACTGGATATATTTGGTTGAAGAAGTATAAGAAGAATAAATGGGGGGAGATTAACCAGTACCTATTATTTCTAGATCTTCATCTATATCAAGCTAAGAAGAAGTTCAGTGTGCATAAAGTATACCAAATATTAATATAGGAGTCAAAGTAATTAAAGTTGAAGTGGAATATCTCATATGGTGATATTGTGAAATACCAAAGTTCATCTAAAGATCTTGTTCATTGTGCTATAGGATCCTTATTTTCAATCGGTAGGACAAGTATAAAAATTATATGGAGAAAAAAATGTTGGGAAATGTTATTGGGTGAAGGAAGGTACCTTCACATATAACATACAATCACATTTAATTTCAATGGAAAATTTATATCTCTGACTCATCCCAAACATGGAAAGGACATAGTCACCCACATTGCGGGTGAACCTTGTAGAAATCTTATGTTATATTAATTTTCATTTTTTTAATTTGAGTAAAGGTGAGATGCATCATTTTAGTAGATCAGACTCTAACAAATAACAACAGTTTTTTTCTGAAAAATAATTTTTAAAAATTACCACTAATTCAACCCACCTCCCCCCTAATGGTAAAATATATCATGGTCACTTCATATAATCACATAAAATTAAGAGGTAATTGAGATGTGGATATTATATTTAATTATATTAAAACATGTGCTTGAATGAACTTATAAATATTTAAGATGAAAGATAAATTTTTAGATTTATTATCCATATACTTTATAAATAATTATTACAAAACTTAAAACGTTGAAATAATTAAATTAAATAAATAAGAAACCAAACATGCATTGGTTAGTCTCAACTCTTGATCAGTCTAGATACATGAATATTTCATAAAAAATAAATAAAAATGAATTATACTCAAGGGAGATATTTTATGAATTAAAATAATTTTAATATAATTTTAATTCATAAATAATGAACCCCATAATTCCCTAAATAATCCTAAAAACTTCAAATATTTTTAAATAATTTTAGTAATTTGTTAGCAATTTTTTTTCATTTATTCATGAATTTTTAGCCCCATAACAGGCTCCGGAGGCAAAAAAAATCTTGAATAGGCCTAGTTGGGATGGGTGGGATAGGAAAGTCTTGGCTCGTGTCAGTGGGTAGTGGAATATAGTGATTTTATAAACACCATTTTTTGAATTATTTTTATTATAAAATAGAAACTCATGTAACACGAGCAGCGTGACATAGTCATGTGAGGAGACATAGCTATAGGTTTTTAAATGAGTTTAATAATTATTATTAAAAAATGTGAAAATTATTTAATCCCTATTTCCAAGATCTCAAATACTAGATAAATGAAACTTCACAAAGAAATGAAATGAATAAATGTTGTGAATATGTTTACCTTACACCGAAGATGCCTCTGTAACCTTTTATCTTCAACTGATGAGATTGATAAATATCACTTAAGTAGCAAAAAAAGTATCCCACCTTCATAGGTGTCCATTAGATTCACTAAATAATCCAATATTTAGATTATATTATTCCCATATTCATGATGTGCTAGAATCTCCTATGAAAAGAGGGAAGAAATGAGAGCTTATGATTTTGGGGACATTTAACCTAGTATAATCTTACCTACCACTATCTTATGTCAATGGTTTATAATTCCATAAGGAAAAACCTCTTAAAATAGAATTTACTCATGAATTTATAATTCATGAGTGAATTCTATGGCAAAAAAATTAATTCATTATATGAATTTTATGCCTCCACACCATTTCATCTTATGAAATGGTTTTTTAAATTATATTATAACATTCGTTGAATATGTGAGTGACTACGATTGACTAATATCACATGAAACAATATAAATTTGCATGAAAATCATAATTTTCATGAAAATGATATGTCTCATATATATATATATATATATATATATATATTTATATCATATATCCTTAAATCTCTCACTTACACTAAAGCCTAATAGACTTTGTGTCATTTCACTTCATATTATATTTCATACAATAACTTGTGAAACCGTATCCAAAAATCCTTTGGATATCTTACAAAATACTTTGGTAAAAATATCATTAACATCACCATATATTACATCATATGTAATACCTTATTAATACCCATCCAAAACACATTTTGACTAACTCTAAAATTATTTTAAAGTTTCTCTCTGAGTCAAACACAATCCTCATTCAGTCAACTATAAAGTGTGACCCTACAAACCATTATTTCATTGATAAAAAATAAAAAAACTATGGATCTATATCTATAAAAAAAGAGTGGGCTCTATAAAATTTCTAATGATACTCAATCTAAAAATGGATCTTGTGTGATCTCCATCAAACACATGTATCATTATAACTTTATCCACCAGTATGCATCATATGAAAACATGCATTCCAAAATTTTCCCTTTTCCCAAGACATCAAGTGACCATAGTACATGAAATATATTAATCTCATATATCTAACTCAATTGTTCTTAATTTGATGACTGTAGACTAATCAGGAAAATGAATACATCACATTTTATTCATCTTTATGGATATGCACATCGCATGTTCCTTATCTAGATAGATATACAATATATAGGTGAGACAATAGACTATCATAGTCTATCTTGATCAAGGTCCAAAACAGCATACTCGTTATATGAGAGGATAAATATCATCTTAGTTAAGCTCTAACTAATTTTATGATCAACAACATACCCAACCGCTCTCATATTAACTATGTCAATATATAGACTTATGTAAGTAGGGTATCAATGTATGAATGTTCTCATGATAGGTATCTTTCCAACCTCAGGTAATGGGGATTCAAATATGATCCATGCAACCCTATTATAGAAAATTCATTTCTAGGATACTTCATGTGGTGTACCTAATACTCCATCCAGTGCAAACAAAGAATCATATTATTTGTTTTGTACCACATGAGCATATTCTATAACTCTATCCAAAAATACTACTTATGTTAACCATAACTTTTTTCATAACCTATAATACATTATGACTAACATCAGTTAGGTATGAACTCAAAGTCATACTTTGAGAGTTCAAATATCACTGCATTTCATAAAATATATATCTATATGTTAATTTATATATCCAATATTAAATAATGATGAAATGGAGGTTTCATTTAATAATATACATATTAATATTATTAAACTCTTTAAAAATATTTAACAAAACCAATATAATCACTGGTTTATATGATGAACTGCCAAATCAGCCTTATGTTTTCTAAACTTTAAAAGTTTTTTTAATACATTACATCATATGTAATCTATGTAACATCTCTATGTGATCATATGATAATACCCTGCCACTAAAATCTTTAGTGAGAAACATCTATGTAGTATTTTATTTTTAATAATGGTGTGATTTAGAAATCATATTATTAAATGTTCAACCTGTTGAGAATATTAAAACTTATTAGCATCTTAACATAAAGTGTTATGATGTCAACTTCTATTGTATACATAGAACTCTTTATAAGTTCATCATCATCATCTTATAACCCTGTTCCATAAAACATTTTCCTTTAAATAATGTAATTAATTACATTATTTTTTAATAATACATCATAACAATCTTAGGATATTAATTAAAATTCACTTTAAACATATATATTAGTATAATCATTTATTTGTAAACTTTAAACTTCTCTAAGTCCAAATATACTTCCACTAGCCTCTGAGAAACTATATTCTTTTCAAAATATTTTTCCAAGACACAAAAAACCTTTTGTGTTAAGAAATAATATTTATTTTATTTTAGTTGGTACATTTAATAAATGAATTATTATTTACATATCATATATGGTATTCTATGTGTTAAAAACATTTTTATTTGAAAATAAGTTTGTGTTTTTCTCTCTCTTAGGTAGTTTTGAATAATCACAAACAATATTTCATGCTTTTAACATTTTCTTCTAATGTATTTTGGTATTTACATTTTAAACAAATTTTTATAAAGTTTTAAAACCATTTGGAGGCCTCATTAGGATAATGAAATCATTTTTTAGATCCATCCTAGACTTCTAGAGGCTATAAATACACCCTAAAGGGTTCTTCAAAGTATATGGTTACTTGGATAATCACTCTTGAGCTCATTGTGCTTCACCTTCTTATTTTAAAACATGGTTACTCTCTTGTCTCTCTACCACCCATTCTTTTATTGTTGCAAACTTATTATGGGGATATATTGTGCTTCATTGGGCTTGTATATAGAAAGAATCTTTTTTTAACTTTTTTTTCTTGCTTGGTCCTTAAATAAATGGTGGATTTGGTTATTGTTTTACCTTTAAGGAAGGGGATATTGGGTTTCTATCAATAACTATCAAAAGGCTATCCGTTTTTGGAATTTCTTAGTATAACCACTAAAAACCAAGTGTTTTACATCTTGTAATAGTTTTTTTGCTACAAGCTCTAAAATAAAGGTTTGGGTTTCTTACTAAAAACATTTAAAAGTAAAGTTTAAACCATAACCACTCAAGTTTACTATAGGGGAGGATATATAGGGATATCATAGGGGGATATTGTTGATTTTTTTACAATTTTCTTTTTTTATTGTATTTTTCATTTATATTTACACTATGATTAAATATTATATTTTTATTTATCACTTAAATCATTTTTAATTACATAAATAATTTTTTAATTTATAAAAAAAATAAAAAAGGCAATTTACCCCCATATTTCCATCCTAACTCAGACTAAAAATTATAATCATATCCAACCTTTTTATTTTCAAAAAACCTTAACTAGTTAAAGGAATGACCATATATGGATTCCCTTAACCTTGAATGCTCAATTTGATCCTAAGGATTATTATCTGGTAAGTGATGCTTATTTGAATGGTTCATACAATGGTTATTGGAAAACTCATATGTACACTTTTTTTTAGAATTATAAGATATCTCGTGTAGAGAATTGTAATATATGCCAACACATACACCAAGGAATTATAAGATAAATGGACAGCCAAATTATATATATATAATGGAGCTTGATGGAAATGTAATGAATGGCCAAAATTGTAGTTTATATAGAAATTAATTTAATAGAGTTTCAAATTATAAAACCTCTCATCAAATTTGAAAATTATTCGAGGTTTTACATGAGGGTACTAATAAAGTAAAGTATAGAAGGCTTGATATATACCAAAAATATTTTTAAATATTTAGTATGCTTCCAAATGAAAATCTAACTAAAATTATTAAACTGTTTCATTGATATTTATAGATTAATGTAGTTTTTAGGTGATGATATTTTGAATTAGATGGTAATGAAGAAGATACTTTGGGTGTTTCCTAGTTCTTGGGCACCCAAAGCGATGAAAATTCAAAAAGTAAATGATGTCAAAAATATATCTCTTGAATAAATCGTAGGGTCACTCAAGACTTATGAGATTACTATGAAAATTAAAGTTTATAGAAATCCATGGAGGTTGAAGAGAAGAATAAATTTTTTTTAAAATACAAAAACAATGAATATTATTGAAGTTAAGAGGATATTGCTCATATTTACAATAATATGAAAAAGTTCTTTAAGAAAAAGAATGAATTCCACTGTGATAAGAAGTAGAAGAAAAAAAACCCAAAGGTAAGATTTTATTAATGTAATAAAAAGGGTCACATAAATCTAAAGTGTCCCAATCTCAAAAATAAGTCAAATAAGAAAATAAAAATGGTATTAAAGTTATTAAAATGGAGTTCTAGAGATTAATCCATTTATTTATCAGACTCAAGTGATGGAAGCCCTAAGTGTCTCATGGATGACAGTGAGGTAATCCAAGTGGTAAATTATTATACTTATTATTTATCTTCCAGTCACTTAAATTATAAATATTTAACATATAAAAGAGATCAACTTCAAGAAGGATTTTTCAAACCCACCTATATGTTTAAAGAACTTTAAAATAAATACAACCTTGTTGTGAATGAAAAAGATATTATTTTTAATTAAAATGATAAATTTAAAGATTAAAATGAAAAGATAAAATATTTTAACTAAAAATGATGAAAACAAAAATAGGATATTCAAAGTTTTGTTAAAAGAAAACTAAGATCTAAAAAATAATTTAGATACAATTATAGGAAAAAGTATTTGTCTAAAGAACCAAATAAATATTTAGAAATTTTAAAATGAAATAAAAGAGTTCAAAATTAATCTTTTAAAATTAACCTAAGGAGAGAAAAGGTTAAATTTGATTTTGGGTTCCAAATGGAAAGGGAAAGGTACTTATGGCTTAGTTTTTTTGATAATTCTAGAACCCAAAAAAATAATACTACCTTTATAAAAGGGTTCTCTCAATATAAAATTTTCTATTATTACTATAAAAATAGGAATATAATTTATGAGTTTGTTTTCAAAAAAAATTGGTATGGAAGGCCTAAATCCATTAATATTTCTTCAAAAATTTATTCTTGTAAAACACTTTCAATGAAATTGTGGGTTACAATATCTTTTTTTTTCTAACATTATGGGACCCAAATTTTGGGTACCAAAATCTTTAGTTTCGTAAATTTTATTATTGGAAAAATTCATCAAAATAATCTCTTGAGGAACTACATAGTAAATAGATGGTGGGTTCTCATGGCATATGTGTGGGGACTACACCGAATTAAACCACCATGATGAGCTTGGTGGTGGGAAAACTTTGGGGACAACTAAAGGAGTAAGATCATTGGAAAAGGTACCATTGGATTTTCATACTCATATTTTATTAAATATGTTTTATATATTATGAGTTTAAATTATAATTTAATTATCATTAATAAATTATGAAATAATTTCTTTGAAATTTTATTTGAAAATGATATTTGAAAAGTTTTTTATTCTCATGGAAAGATCTTATTTTCAGATTAAACATTATAAAATGTTTATGTTATTAACTTAAAATACATTTAAAGTCAAAATTTTAAATGATTGATTTCATAAGATAGTGATTAATTTCTATGGCATAAATTCATTGATCATTATAACACAAACTTGTAGTGAAATTCACCTGGAAACACCTAGTATGATATTTACCAAAATTTCATTTCAAAAAAGACATTATGTGTAAAAAATACCAACTTGGTTATTAATTAAAGATGTAATTTAAATCTATAAAGGATTTATCGACCTCTAAATATCATAAAATTATATACCTAGATATTTTTGGACCATCCCAAGTGGCAAGTACTGTAGGTAAATCTTACTCATTTGTAATTGATAATGATTATATAATATTTACTTGGGTTTATTTATTATAACATAAAATTGTGGCTTGTTAAGACTTCACTAAATATATCAAGAAGGTTGAAAATCAATAAGGGTATAAAATCATTTCCTATAACACCCCAGAATGATAAAGGGTTAAATGACTAAATGATAAGACTCGTGTCAAAAAGGCACACCTTCATTTTCGAGAGCATACCTGATTAGAACTCCACAGTTAAGCATGCTTATCTTGGAGTAGTTATTAGGATGGGTGAGCTTCTAGGATGTTTCACAGGGTGTGTGTAAGTGAGGAAAAAGCACACAAGAAAGGACATGTGTTGGCCTATGGGGAAATTCATTAGTCAGATGGCCCGTTCAGGCACGTGGGTGGGCCCTAGGGTGGGGACCACCTATCTGCGGGACAACTGGTGGTACTTGGTGGGCCAGGACCCAACGACCATGTTAAGGCGGGGTGTTTATGCTATCACTGAGACCCAGTTGTCACATTTGGTATCAAATGAGGAACCCAACCTTAAGTGTAGTGAATTGCTTGGGTTGAGATGTAGGGCCCACAACAAGGACATTGTGCTCTAAAGGGGGGTGAATGTAACACCTCATAATGATAAAGGGTTAAATGAATAATGATATGACTCATGTCAATAAGGTTCACCTTCCTTTTCGGGATCCTATTTGGTTATAACTCCATAGTTAAGTTTGCTTGGTATAGAGTAGTGATCAGGATGGGTGACCTTCAGGGATGTTTCTTAGGGTGTGTGTGAGTGAGGGAAAAGCACACTAGAAAGGACATGTGTTGGCCTGTGGGGAAAGTCATTAGTCAGATGACCCATTCGGGCACGTGGGTGGTCCCTAGGGTGGTGACCACGTGTCTATGGGGAAACTGGTGGTACTTGGCCGGACAGGACCCAACAACCATGTTAAAGCAGGGTGTATGTGCTTTCACTGGGACCCAGTTGTCACATTTGGTATCAGAGGAGGAACCCAACCTTAAGTGAGGTTCATTTCCGGGGTTGAGATGTAGGGTCCACAACGAGGAAGTTATGCTCTGAAGGGGGGAGAACATAACACCCCATAATGATAAAGAGGGTTAAGGCAGGGTGTATGTGCTATTACTAGGACCCAGTTGCCACATTTGGTATCAGAGGAGGAACCCAACATTAAGTGTGATGCATTGCCTAGGTTAAGACGTAGGTCCCACAAAGAGGACATTGTTCTCTAAAGGGGGGGTGAATGTAGCACCCTATAATGATAAAAGGTTAAATGACTAAATGATATGACTCATGTCAATAGGGTGAACCTTCCTTTTCGGGAGCCTACCTGATTGGAACTCCATAGTCAAGCGTGCTTGTCCTAGAGTAGTGATCCGGATGGGTGACATTCTAGGAATATTCCTAGGGTGTGTGTGAGTGAGGATAAAGCACACTTGAAATGACATGTGTTGTCTTGTGGGAAAAATCATTAGTTAGATGACCTGTTCAGGGGTGGGCCCCAAGGTGGGGACTACATGTCTGCAGGGTAATTGGTGGTACCTGGCGGGCCAAGACCCAAAAACCATGTTAAGATGGAGTGTTTGTGCTGTCATTGGGACCAAGTTGTCACATTTCTCGTCAGAGTGATCATGTGGGAGAGTATAAAAATAATGATTCTTATTATTTTTGTTCATCACAAGGTTATCACCATTCCTTTTCTACTCCTAGAACTCACCAAAAAAATGGGGTTGCTCAAAGATTGAATTGAAATTTAAAGTAAATTTTCCAAAATATCATTAATTAATTTAATCACCCTTAATGTTTTTGGGATGAATTGGTTAATACCGCATGTTATACCATTAACTTTGTACTTATAATTCCCCTTCTTAAAGAGACCTTATATGAGCTTTCGAAAGGTAAATCACCTAATATAAGGACTTGGCCTTAAAACATTACATAATCTTAAATTAAATGAATAATTCACATTGAGTATCTTTTCAGGTTTAGAGTTTTAGAAAATTAGGACATAACTATTACATCTCAAAAGATTACAAAGTAGACACTTCTACTCAGTTTCCATTTTTTCATAAAATAAAAACTCTTAAAAATAAACATGTATAGTTCCACATTTTAGATAGAATGTCTTTACTTGATCCCATCCTTGACCTTATTCATCTTTAAGTCCTATGTAAAATATTCAAAAACTTGAGATGAGCATAAAAAATCTCAGTAAGGGATACATAGAGAAGGAAACTGTTAGTTTTTCAAAACAACAAGTAAACCATGAATACTTAATCATAAGTAATAATTTTAATCTTTATGATGTAGTAAATACTCTTCACTAAATAAAAGATCATTTCTTACCCTTTTTTAACCAAAATATCACCATAAAATCCATATAAAGAACACATAACATATAAAGGTAACTTGGGACATAAACATACTTAAATGGAATAACCATACGGTCGACTTCCACACATGTCACTTATTGGAATAGTCATACGGATGACTTCCATACCCAATGCATTGGAGGTTATAACGTAACCACCCATCCTGGTTTATCATGGAACCACCCATCATTTGGTTTATCATGTAACCACCCGTCAAATGTCCAAGTATCATTATAAAATCATAACACATACAACAAATATAAAGGAAAGAAAACATTTCCACATTTCAATCACAATATATTACTTAAATATACTGACATAAAAAAATCAATTATCAAAACCATTTTCAATAACAAAATACATAATAGAGTATATGGTATTTATGTTTTCTTTTAAAAACATTACGTCTTGTTAAGGAATCCAAAGATCAAGTAATACTTGCGGCGGCAGAAAGGTCATTGTCACCGCGTATGTTAAAAGAAACATTCCTTTTTGTCATTTAGTAAAATGTTTCATATAAAAATATTCCCTTTGAATGAAATGAAAATTAAAAGGTGTTTATACATTGTATAAAAGAAAGTATTGTATTAAAACAAAATATGCCTCAATGAAAGGAGATTGAGACGAAGTCCCTTACAAAGACGGTATCCTTAGATTAAGGATAGATCAATGGCATAATCAGGCATGACAAATATAAATACACCCAATATAAGTGGATATTAAGTGTAAAACAATAATAGGTCATTCACACATATTCATAGCATGACATAATCAAGAAGTATAGGTTTAACCCAAAGAATTGAAATTGGGTTATGAAGTTCCCTTACAAAAATTTGACAGCCTAACGACGTCACTTTAAAATTTAGAAAATGAGTTGATGAGAGAGAAAATGGTATCTCTTCACTTGGACAGAAAATTTACATCAATAAGGATATAGAATAACATATCCCAACATAATAATATGTAAGTTAAAAGTCATAACAAAAATAATTCTTTTAAAAAGAAGAGGGTGAAAGGTTCCTTTACCGATTTGGGAACTTACGAAACATACATCATATGAAAGAAGGACCATAAAGTGTTGATGTAAATACCCATAAATGAAATTATATTACACAAAGAGTATAATAATGGGAATTAAATACACCACTCAAATGAGATAGTGACAAATATAGCATGAATCTCACGGGAATAAAAAGTGAGATAAAAACCTCTTACCTCATTGTAATAACTCGAGTCATATGACCAAAAGATAATAAGCACCAAATGAATCACAGAATAACATGAATATAAATAGAATCATGATAATATATATCAAATTTAAGTACACAATACACCACATGAAATAAATAAGTGGTGAACAATGGAAATCTCACGGAATTAAAAGTGAGATAAGAAATCCCTTACCACGTGTCTGACTTGACTCCCTCGTATGTTCCTTGTTCTTCCTGAATGATAAACTTAAATTAATTTCTACTTGATTAATAATATTTTTCAAGTCTATTATTCCTTTCATATCACTTATTACCTTTATATAACAATTATTTAATTATTTGATTTCATAATGGACATTTTGTCGATGTTCCGAACTTGAGTCAAAAATGAACTTGTTATAATTATAAATTGTCCATGTAGTCAAGAGTTCATTATCTCCAGAATTATATTCATCATTTAGATTTCATAGATATAATATATATCCATTATACATATGTATTTATAATAGCACATAACATTTCAAGATAAGAAATGAAATTCACCGTTCATGGAGACGGTAAGTCGTACGTACGCATGAACGATACTTTCATTTCTATTTCATATTTTAATGAAATGATAACATAGTGATTCATAGGTATATTATAATTTAATTATAATATTTATTTCATATATGTTACATAATTTCATAAATTATAGCCTTTATATGTTCCACGTATGGCATGAACGAGTCATATCACTTTGAGGTGGTGGTAGTCCGCACTTCCTAAAATGAAATTATCGTGTTTACCTATTATGAAAACCATAAAGGTATGAAATAAATGAAAAATATAAAAGCATAAGAAAAACATAAAAATAATATATATCATATATAAATACAGTGACATATTAATATCCACCATGAGAGGTGGTAGGAGATAATTGAACAATCATCGTTACGTGAGGCAGTAGTCCGCCGTCCACAGAAACATTATGTTCTACACCCATTAGATGGAGGTGTGCATAATTGTTGCGTGAATAATTCTCATAAAAACATCCTATTATATTTAAGATACTGGTTTTGTTACAAAATAAAGGAATAAAAAGAGTTTATGGGGTTGGAGAAGCAAAATAAAACAAAAGAACATAAGAGAAGGCATTACCTTTAAACCGGGTAACTCCCCTTGGTTTGAACCAAAAGGGTTTCTTGAAGTGCTTTCTGCCTAAGGTAAGGCTTCTAGGATGAATATAGAGATCTTGGGAGCTTATTTGAGTAGAGTTTTGACGAGCCAAAGGGCTTTATAAATGTGATAAAGGGGTAGGAAGTGGGGTCTTTTTATAAGGGAGAGAAGGGGCTCTTTTGGAAATCTTAAAAATATTATTTTATTATATAATGATTTTCAGTTTATAAAGGTCCAAAAATCATTAAAGTCAAAGATAATGTGTCCCATGTTTGAAATAAAATCATCCAATAAGAATTGGACAATTTTTGGATATTATTTTAAACTTTATCTTATTATTTAATTAAATCATTCATTAATGACGTAAACACTACATCATCATTGTTTCATAAATAATTTTATTTATTTGATGTCTAAAAATTATAAAATAATTACCATGATGTAGGAAATTTTTTTATATTTCTAATTAATATTTATATTCAAAAAGATAACTTATATAATCCCATGTAAAAAATGTTTTAGTAAAACAAAACATGTTTGTGACATTTTTATTTTTACTTTAAATAAAAAGTTATTAATGTCATTATCGAACCCAAGTGGCTCCATGGGGCCCCCAAATTGACCCGTGGATTGCCTTGGTCGTTCATTACTCATCCAATAAGTTTAGGACATGTGTCAAGGTATTTTTATATTTTTATAATATTATTTTTACCTTAAATTACCTTAATTACCTTTAATCGCGGTTAATAAAACTCAAAAGTTACTATTCACCAAAAATTATTTTCATCTCATTCAACCACATTTTACTTAATAATGACAACCATGTATGTCAGATTTTTGAAATTCAATTCATATAAGCGGTAAATTTTCATTTAAATGAAAAAAAAATCAGTTTTTAACTACTACTTAGTGGTTTCACTATTCTTCAAAAACTGATGTTTTTCAGAAAAATACCAAAAATTCACCCTAAGCTATATTTGATATTACAAATTCCAAAATGATGTCCATTTTCACAAATTCAAAACATTTATGTTTCATTAATTAATTTTATAATTAATTCCCGTTGTCAAAACAAATAGCGTGTTTTTAAGAAACAATATATATCAAAATATTGACACTTGTTTATGTCCAATTTCAAAGTGAAATTAATTACAATGACCACCATTGGATTAAATGGTAAAAATATATTTTAATTATACTTTAAACCCAATTAAAAAGATAATATGACCATATAAATAAATTATATTAAAATGCAGTTTTGAACTAAAATACAACATTTTTCACTATTCATTAAAAATGAACTTTATCGGAAAAATACCAAAAATTTACACAAAGTAAATTTTGATGTCTAGATTATAAAGAATCATTTTATTTTTTATAACATATAAAATTTTAAAAAAAAGTATATTTAAAAAGGGTACGCCATCAAAAGTTGGTTAATCGACCTTTTTAAGAATATTAGAATATTTATGCTTAAAATTGGATTTATTAGCATTTTAAGCCTCTAACATTTATTGGATAAATGTAAAAAAAATTAAAAAACATGTATAATAATATTTTAGTTAGTTCTATTTATTCCCGCCATTACAAAGGCTAGGTGTTAACTATCATTTAAAATAATATTATTATATTATGAGTGTGCAACGTAAGATTTCAAAGAAACTCATTTGTTGCATATTGGGTACGCTATCAAACATAGCAACCCCTTTAAAGTAAAATTAATATTTAATTAAAAAATATTAATAAATATAAAAATGTCATATTCTTTATTTATTTGGGATATTACATCCTTCCCCCTTTTGGGAATTGCATCCTCGCAATTTTAAAATTGGGCTCAAAAACTTCATTGAAAGCCCCACATCGGAAAAGAAGTCAATAAAAATATCACTTTAAAAGAAATAAAGATACGTAAAATGGTCACCTAAGATAACCTATACTAGGATTCCATGAAAACATGGATATGGAGGAGAAAATAAGTGTAAAGTTCTGATGGAGAGTGATAAAAAACATGATCAGGAGAAAGTATACAATCTGAAATCCACAAACTTGTGACGAGTTAAACGGTATTTTATTCCCCAATAGTAAAAGTTATCAGACAAAGTTTTTGTTTTAAGTTAATTTTCATTGAGGAATTTATTTATGGGATTAATTAACACATAAGGAAACATACTTACTTGTCATGTAGACTTTTATATTTTACTATATTTCTAACACAAAATCATATTTTCTCCAAACGGTGATTATTTAGAATGACTTGTTCACATTAAAAGCAATATAATCAACTTATAAAGAATCACATAATCCAAAAAAGATGAACTATATATTTCCCATGTCTTTAGATCTTAACCAAAACCAAAATGGTTAGTACAAGATCATATAATCCCCAAAAAAGGATAATCTTATACAAAAAGAAAAACTACTCTTAATCTCCAAAATTTGTCGAACAAAACCCAAAGTTCATAAAAGACCATTCAATAAACAGTTTTCCATAAAATTATTCAATGTAATTCAAACTATGATAGAATCCAAAAACTCAGAAGAATTTTATCACATAGTCTCCCACGATACATCTTAACATTTATCTCCAAATAACATCGGCTACTCTAAAAGTCTCATAGTGAAAAGTAATTAACCTAATCACATATCCTCTATGATAGGTTAATCATTTCCATAGGTAACCCAAAATCAACTTATTCTTGATTCATAAAATCATCTAACTAAAAATAATTAGTCAAACTAACCAGGGACTTCACGTAGTCCAGTGGTAGGTGATAAATACCAGTCGCACTTTGGTTGTGGGTTCAATTCCTGCAGCTTCGTCCAACGCGACGGGTTGTCACATGGTCTGTGTGTTGTCCCTTTTCAAAAACTATATAATTTTATAACATTACCTAAAAGAGATAAATTCATAAAAAATAATTATAACATATTTTAACCATGAAGGTTATCTAATAAATTTCATTTTTCATCCCAAAATGTATTAACCTGTAATTGAATCAAATTCAATGATCATATAAACGGAAATGGTTCTTTATAACTATATCCAGAAAAGAAAAGATAATTATTCCTTAAATAAAATTTTTCATATATCAAACTTCAGGGTTACACATACTTTAAAAAATCTTCTAATGTAATCCCATCATCAAAAGAGCCTTAATACTTTTAAGAATTTCACCATCCTAAAATCTACCATAACTCGTATATCCCTTATATGTTGACTTCTTACTCATTAAACATTATTCATGATCCATTAACTATTACTTTACAAATTATTCTGAAATACTTCTTTCCTACAAACAAAATCATGAATCATATCCTAAGATTTCAATAATAGGAAAACATATGTTAAGAAATAATCCATACCTTTCATTGGTCATTGTCTGTTTCTTCATCCTCAATCAGAATAGCATTAGGTATTGGCAAACAGATATTTGTATGATCTTGGTGATCCCATTCCCGAAACATCTTCGTAGGACATAGTTTTGCATAATGACCATGCACACCACATTTAAAACATTCAATTGATCCCTCAGAAAGAACTTCTTTCCCTTTCCTAGAGTCAACTGGATGCTTCCTTTTTCTATGGAAGTTTCTTGCTTTATGACCTTAATTTCCACATCTATAGCATCTTTTTGTCCCTTTGAAACATTTTCCTAGGTGTTTATTTCCACGTCTTTGACATATAGGTTTTTGAACACACTTACCTTTATGATTATTACCTGAACTTCCGTAGGGATTTGTTTCTCACAAATATGATGCCTTATAAAAATCACTAAGGTTCAGGTGGTCAATCATGACTCTAGATAGTTGGTTGAGAATAACCATAAATTGTTCTCATTGCAGCTCCCATATCATTCATTTGCTCATTCAGAAAACTATCACAGTTTTCTTCACAACCACTGTTACTTTGGTGCCTGCTAGATCCAACCATTTACTAAAACCAAAAAGGTCAGTGTGACTATATCAGTAAAATCATCATATAATACTAAGATATAATTATTCATGTTATCTTAAACTCATTCACTTTATCTAAAAAAACTATTACTCTTTCTAAAATCCTAACCATTATGGTAGTGTCACTTATGCTTAAAGAATACCCTAACCTCAAAAGTTATCTAAACCGGCCTTTGATACCAACTATAAGGACCCAACCTTAAAACATTACAGAATATTGAATTAAATGAATAAATAACATTGAGGATCTTTTCTGGTTTAGAGTTTTAGATAATTAGGAAATAACTATTATATCTCAAAAGATTACAAAGTAGACACTTCTACTCAGTTTCCATTTTTTTCATAAAATAAAAACTCTTAAAAAGAAACATGTATAGTACCTTGTTTTAGATAGCATGTCTTTCCTTTATCCCATCCTTGACCCTATTCCTCTTTAAGTCCTGTGGAAAAAATTTCAAAAACTTTGGATGAGCATAAAAAGCTCAGTAAGGGATACACAAAGAAGAAAACTGTTAGTTTTTCAAAACAACAGTAAACCATGAATACTTAATCATAAGTAATACTTTTCACCTTTATGAAGTAGTAAATACTCTTCACTGAATAAAAGATCATTAATTAATATTTTTTAACCAAAATATCACCATAAAACCCATATAAAGAACACATAACATATAAAGGTAACTTGGGATATAAACATACTTAAATGGAATAACCATACGGTCGACTTCCACACATGTCACTAAATGGAATAGCCATACGGCTGACTTCCATACCCAATGCATTGGAGGTTATAACATAACCACCCATCCTATTTTATCATGTCACCACCCGTCATTTGGTTTATTATGTAACCACCCATCAAATTTCCAAGTACAATTATAAAATCATAACACATATAACAAATATAAAGGAAAGAAAACATTTCCACATTTCAATCACAATATATCACTTAAATATATTGACATAAAAAATCCATTATCAAAACCATTTTCAATACCAAAATATATAATAGAGTATATGGTATTTATTTTTCCTTTTAAAAACATTACGGCTTATTAAGGAATCCAAAGATCAAGTAATACTCAGGGCGGAAGGAAGGTCGTTGTCACCGCGTACGTTAAAAGAAACATTTCTTTTTGTCATTTAGTAAAATGTTTTATAGAAAAAGATTACCTTCAAATGAAATGAAAAGTCAAAGGTGATTATGTAGCATATAAAATAAAGTCTGGTATTAAAACAAAATATACCTCAATGAAAGAAGATTGAGACGAAGTCCCTTACAAAGACGGTATCTTTAGATTAAGGATAGATCAATGGAATAATCATGCGTAAAAAATATAAATACACCCAATATAAGTGGATATTAAGTGTAAATCAATCATAGATCATTCAAACATATTCATAGCATGACATAATCAAGAAGTAGAGGTTTAACCCAATGAATTGAAATTGGGTTAAGAAGTTCCCTTACAAAAATTCAACAGTCTAACGACGTCACTTTAAAATTTAGAAAATGAGTTGATGAGAGATAAAATGGTATCTCATCAAATGGACATAAAATTTACATAAATAAGGATATATAAGAACATATCCCAACATAATAATATGTAAACTAAAAGACATAACAAAAATAAGAGGGTGAAAGGTTCCCTTACCGATTTGGTAACTTACGAAACATACATCATATGAAAGAAGGACCATAAAGTGTTGATGTAAATACCCATAAATGAAAGTATATCACACAAATATTATAATCATGGGAAGTACATACACCACTCAAAGGTGATAGTGACAAATATAGCATGAACTTAACAAGAATAAAAAGTGAGATAAAAACCACTTACCTCATTGTAATAAATCGAGTCGTATGACCAAAAGATAATAAGGAACAAATGAATCACAGAATACCATGAATATAAATAGAATCTTGATAATATATATCAAATGGAATTACACAATACACCACATGAAATAAATAAGTGGCGAACAATGTAAATCTCACGGAATTAAAAGTGAGATAAGAAATCCCTTACTACGTGTCTGACTTGACTCGCTCGTATGTTCCTTGTTCTTCCTAAATGATAAACTTAAATTAATTTATACTTGCTTAATAATATTTTTCAATTTTATTATTCCTTTTATATCACTTATTACCTTTCTATAACAATTATTTAATTATTTGAGTTCATAATGGACATTTTGTCGATGTTCGGAACTTGAGTCAAAAATAGACTTGTTATAATTATAAATTGCCCATATGGTCAAGAGTCCATTATCTCCAGAATGATATTCATCATTTAGATGTCATATACATCATATATATCCAGTATATATATGTATTTATAATATTACATAACATTTGGAGATAAGAAATGAAATGCACCGTTCATGGAGACGGTAAGCCGTACGTACACATGAACGCTACTTTCATTTCTATTTCATATTTTAATGAAATGAAAACATAGTGATTCATAGGTATATTATAATTTCATTATAATATTTTTTTCATATATTTTACATAATTTCATAAATTATATCCTTTATACATTCCACGTATGGCATGAGCGAGTCATATCACTTTGAGGGGGCGGTAGTCTGCACTTCCTAAAATGAAATTATCGCGTTTACCTATTATGGAAACCAAAAAGGTATGAAATAAATGAAAAATACATAATCATAAGAAAAACATAAACATAATATATATCATATATAAATATAGTGACATATTAATGGCCACCATGAGAGGCGGTAGGAGATAATTGAACAATCATTGTTACATGAGGTAGTAGTTCGCCGTCTACAGAAACATTATGTTCTCCACCAATTAGATGGAGGTGTGTGTAAGTGTAGCTCAAATACTTCTCATAAAAACATCCTAGTATATTGAATATACTTTTTTGGTTACAAAAGAAAAGAATTATAAGAGTTTAGGGGGTTGGAGAAGCAAAATAAAACAAAAGAACATAAGAGAAGACATTACCTTTAAATTGGGTAACTCCCCTTGGTTTGAACCAAAAGGGTTTATTAAAGTGCTTTCTACCTAAGATAAGGCTTCTAGGATGAAGAGAGGGATATTGGGAGCTTATTTTAGTAGAGTTTGGACAAGCCAAAGGGCTTTATAAGTGTGATAAATGGGTAGGAAGTGGGGTCTTTTTATAAGGGATAGGAGGGGCTCTTTTAGAAAGGTTGAAAATATTATTTTATTATATAATTCTTTTTGGTTTCTAAAGGTCCAAAAATCATTAAAGTAGAATATAAGGTGTCCCATGTTCGAAATAAAATCATCCAGTAATAATTGGACATGTTTTGGATATTATTTTAAACTTTATCTTCTTATTTAATTAAATCATTCATTAATGACGTAAACATTGCATCATCATTATTTCATAAATAATTTTATTTATTTGATGTCTAAAAATTATAAAAAAAAATTACCATGATGTAGGAAATAGTTTTATATTTATAATGGATATTTATAGTTAGAAAGATAACTTATATCACCCTATGTAAAAATTGTTTTAGTAAAATAATACATGTTTGTGATATTTTTTTTACTTTAAATAAAAAGTTATTAATGTCATTACCATACCCAAGTGGCTCCATGGGTCCCCCAAATTGACACATGGATTGCCTTGGTCAGACATGACTCATCCAAAAAGTTTAGGACATGTGTCAAGGTATTTTTATATTTTTATAATATTATTTTTACCTTAAATTACCCTAATTACCTTTAATCGCGGTTAATAAAACTCAAAAGTTACTATTCACCAAAAATTATTTTCATCCCATTGAACTACATTTTACTTACTAATAACAACCATGTATGTCGGATTTTTGAAATTCAATTCAAAAAAGTGGTAACATTTCATTTAAATGAAAAAAATCAGTTTTTAACTACTACTTAGTGGTTTCACTATTCATCAAAAATTGATGTTTTTCAGAAAAATACCAAAAATTCACCCTAAAATATATTTTATATTCAAAATTAAAAAATTATGTCCATTTTACCAAATTAAAAACGTAGAAGTAGCATTAATTAATTTTATAATTAATTCCCGTTGTCAAAACAAATAGCGTGATTTTAAGAAATAATATCTATCAAACGATTGAACCTTGTTAAAATCCAATTTCAGAGTGAAATTAACTATAATGAACAAAATTGGATTAAATGGTAAAATTTTATTTTAATTACACTTTAAACCCAATTAAAAATATAATCTAACCATATAAATAAATTAAATTAAAAGTCAATTTTGAACTAAAATACAACATTTTTCACTATTCATTAAAAATGAACTTTATCGGAAAAATACCAAAACTTTACACAAAGTAAATTTTTATGTCTTGATTATGAAGAAGGATTTTATTTTTTATAACATATAAAATTGAAAAAAATATATTTAAAAAGGGTTTTCCATCAAAAGGCGGTTAATCGACCTTTTTAAGAATATTAGAATATTTATGCTTAAAATTGGATTCATTCACATTTTAAGCCTCTAAAATTTATTAGATAAATGTAAAAACATTTAAAAAACATGTATAATCATATTTTCGTTAGTTTTATTCATTCCCTCCATTAAAAAGGCTAGGTTTTAACTACCATTTAAAATAATATTATTATATTATTAGTGTGCAACATAAGATTTCGAAGAAACTTGTTTGTTGTGTATCGGGTACGCTATCTAACATAGAAACCCCTTTAAAGTAAAATTAATATTTAATTCACAAATATTAATAAATATTAAAATGTCATATTCTTTATTTACCTCGGATGTTACATCTAAAGTATGTTATTCTAAAGTATTTGGTTATAAATGTTTAATTCTTAATACCAAAGATAACCTTGGTAAATTTGAACATAAATTAGATGAATGTATATTTATTGGGTATTCCAACTAAATTAAAGCTTACTAGGTTTTCAATAAAATAACAAAAACCTTTAAAGAATTAATTCACATTAAATTTTTTGAAATTTTACTTGAACCTCATTCTCAAATTGATGATATTGACAAGGACCTTGATAATTTCACATTAAATGGACCTGAAATTCCTAAATAAAGTTAATTTAAATAATAACCTATCCTTTTTCCAAGGGAATGGGTTAAATATGAATACTATCCTATAGAAAATGTAATATATTATTTGAAATTTGGTACTCGTATAGGAGGTTTATCTTAAATTAATTAGTTCTTTTTTGTCACACATAAAGCCCCAAAAACATGATGATTCCATTAATGATGAAAATTGGGTTCTTTTAATACAAGAGTATTTAAATAAATTTACCCATAATAATGGTCAAAAACTTGGATAATGGACCAATGATCATCCTATTATTGGCACAAAATGGGTCTTTATAAATAAATTGGATGGTTAAGGAAATATCACTCATAAAAAATCCTGACTTGGAGAAAAATGATATAACCACGAGGAAGGAATCAAATATGGTGAGGCATTTTCCTTAGTCACTAGGATATAATCCATATGAATATTGTTGGAATTATTATCTTATTTAAATTTTAATATTTTCAAAATTGATGTTATAATGGAATTTTTAAATAGTTTTTTTTCTAAAAAAGTTTTTGTGAACAACCACTGGGTTTTTTAGGATTCAAATTTTTTGGATAATTAATTCATGTTGACCAAAGTAGATTATGGATAAATACAATACCCTTGGTCTTGGTATCAAAGGTTGGCTAAATTTATTTTAAAATATGGTTTTGAAATTGGTAAATTGGATTCCATTTTGTTTTTAATGCATATTTCAAATAGTATTTTAATTGTTCAAATTTAGGTTGATGGTTTCATTTTTGGATCAACTAGAGTGTAACTTCACAATGAAGTTTCTAATTTAATGAATAAAGAATTTGAAATGAGTTATATGGGAGAACTTAAATTTTTCTTTGTTTTCAAATCTCAAAAAATTTGTATCACACTTTTCTTAGCCAAATAAAATACACTAATGAGTTATTAAAGAATTTTTCCTAGATAAAGTTAAATATATTATCACTCAAATTAGTAATTCATGTAAGATTACCTTGGATGAAGATAGTAAACTATTATATAATAAGATTTATTTAGTTGTGATTGGGATTCTTCTCTACCATACTATGACCCAACCAGTCATCGTGTTTAGTGTATACCTTTTTACATGTTTTAAAGATAATCTAAAGGAATATCATTTAAAATATCTCAAAAGAATTTGTATGTATTTAAAAGGGACTAAAGATCTTGTATTGTTCTATAAAAAAGACAAATATTTTAAACTCTAAAAATTTTCCAATACATATTTTTGTGGTCACCAACTTGATATGAAGACTACAAGTGGTAGTTTCCACCTACTTGGAAAATCCCTTGTATCGGGGGTAGTATAATAACAATTACATTTCAATTTCTATAGCTGAATCATAATATTTTTTCATAGGGAGTTGTTGTGCCCAAATTATTTAGATGAAACATAACCTTCTAGATTATGGATTAAATTATGAATATGTGAAAATTAAGTGTGACATCACAAGTGTAATTTTTATTTTTAAAAATCCAATTCAACACTCTTGAACAAAGCACATTCACCTTAGGATCTATTTTCATAGAGACCAATTCCAAAAGGTGGATATTAAGCTATGTTTTATTTTTACTAAATATTTAATCAGATGATACCATCACTAAACCCATTCTAGTTCAACATTTTGATTTTATTAAAGGAAAGTTTGGAATGGCCCTCTTGTGATTTACTCTTTATGTTTATCTTGAGTAAATACTTTACTTAAATTAATTTTTGTTTTTTATCTTGAATTATATTCACATAATTTATTTTATTTATCTATAGAATTAATTTATTAACTTTTTTCACTCTCTTAGGTAATTTTTTGCTCTGTTATCTATTTTAATTTATGTAGATATTGATTTAATTGTCTTATGGTATTCCCCCTTATACTTCTAAAAGTATACATCGTTTTAGGGGGAGAAAAATCTTTTCAATAAAATTTTCAAAGGGAGATAATCATTTTAAAATTTGGTTTGAGGATTTTATAATTATAAGATACATATTTAATAAAAGGTGGAATCTCTATCATAGGGTAGTGCAAAATTTATTACTCTATTTCCAAGTGTAGTGCAGTGGCTAGTCAGGGTTGTCTCATATGAGGAGTTGTTATTGTAAAGAAATAACTACTTATATATCATTTTTTATTTTATTTTTAATTTATAAAATAAATGAAAATGAAATTATGTTTGAGAATATAGAATACAATACTAAAAGTAAATATGCAGATGGAATGCAAATAGAATGAATTCATATAGAATGATATTTGACATAAAGGAAAAACTCCTAAGAGAATTACCTCAAGTGAACATTCAACACCTTATTATTAGTTTTAAATTTTACTAATAAAAACACTCCAAAATATGTGTTGGAATCCTATTCTAACCATGTTGTGAATATATGGTGAACTCAACAATTTCCAAGACACAAAACATCTACCTCCTTGATCAAGTGAGGATATTTCAGAAGAAAAATCTAAATATCATAAAGAAAGTGGATATACAAAGATGTATTTTTGACTAAGATCTCCCTTATCCTAACTCGAAAAAAATAAGAAACATTAATAATGATAGTGAAAATAATTATATTCAACATTGGATTACATCCATAGTAAATTATTTAGGTTAAAAACTCATGATCAAGAGAATAATAATTAAAAGTTTAAAAGAACGAGGTGGAAACACAAAAGATAAAAATGATATAATTAATGGAATATTAAAACTTATATATATGAAAAATTCATAATATTATTACAATAGAAAAGAAACTACAAAAAAAATGGCCAACTGGACTTTCTAGCCCTTTGAAATAGAAAGAAGATTCATATTTATAGACAAAAGAGTGGAAATTTTTTGTTCCAAATCTTTCCATTTAAATTTCATGCATGGTAGACATATAAAGTGGTATAATTTTAAAAATTATATTTTGGAATGTTTTCCATCTATATCTTTCATGTAACAACCTGAGATTTTAAAACAGGAAAATCATGTTTGATATTGTGTATGATACGCAACACAAATATTAGAAGATAATATAATATCTCAAGACTTTATTATATTTTTATTTTTAAATAAATTAAATCTCTTAAATATATCTCAATGCACGTAACACCGGGTTTTCACAAAATGTGATACACTATTAAAAATTTATTATTTAAACATTACCTTTATAACCTAGTTGTTAAGTTGAAGGGTATGAATAATAATAAATAAATTCTTAAAATTATATTTTCTACATATGTATAAAATAATTTTAATTTTTATATATTTATTATAAATAAAATAATAATCATTTTAAATAAAAATAAATATTTTCTGAAAAAACTGTATTTTATTTTTAGGCAATCTAGTCAAGCTTTGTGAAAATAATTTAAAATTAATTTTTACCACTTTTAGAAACTTTATTTGAAAAAATATTATTCTTTTTTGAAATATACATGTAAAAATTATCTTTGGGTGATTTTTTGATAATTTTATGAAAAGATTGATTTTTTAAAATTTGTAGTGAAAAATACTGAATTTTAATTGAAAATTACCATATCATTTAAATTATTTATAAAGTTAAATTATATTTTAAATTGGTTATAAATTAATATTAGTTAAATTATATATTTATTAATATAATTAAGTTCATTTTAATTATTTTCATATTTAACTTTGATATAAAAACATTGTCAACTTTTGAATATTTTCTATTTGAAAACTCGCTTTCTCATCGCATCTGTGTGATTAATTTAAAATTAAACATTTCCAATTTTGTGAATAAAATTTGTAAAAATAGTTTCTAAATTTTTAATTTTTAGAATTTATAATATCTACTAGGTTAAACTTTATTTTTCACCATAATTAATAGTAAAAATAGTAAAAATTATTTACTGCAGTTAAGGTAAAAATGGGTTTACCATGGGGTTAAACTAAAAAGATAAGAGTTAAAAATGACTCAAAACTTTTCTAAAAGAAATTTTATTGCTATATTTAGACCTTATATCTTATATGTTTGATAATTTCCCTTTTTTATCCTTTTTCATGTGAAAAAACATGGTTAAAACGTTTTCTTTTCAAAAAAAATAAATGTGCCACTCACCTCACTTATAAAAGGCCACCCCCTATTCTCTCTCATTAACACTTCCAAAACCCAAAAGTATTTCCAATAAATACCCAATTAAAATATCTAATTCCATAATATCATCTTAGAATATTTATTTTGGTCATAAATTTAACTTAATAATCCTTTTTGTTCAAACCAAAAGAAGTTGTCTGGATAAGAGGTAACATCCCTAATCGAGTGTTTTATTTTATTTCTTCCCCCACATTAATCAATTATTATTAGAACATGATAATATAATAAACTCAGTATCTTAAATATAATTAAGTGTTATTATATTAATATAATAATCTAAATCCTTCTTCTATTCCATAAAATGGGTTATAAAATCATTATTCGTGTGTATGAGTGACTACTGCCTCACAAATCAATGTCATTCATTTTCCATAACCACCTTTTAAGGATGTATGAAATGATGTATTTAAAATATTTATATTATATTTATAATATTATTATAATTATTTAATTTTCATATCATATATACCTTCTTACTTTCCACTCCATTAGGGATACAATAATTTCGCTCGTGTGTATGGCAGACAACCACCTCACGAAGTAATGTGATTCGTTTTGCGCTTATACTTTATATGGAAGGTAGTAAGGATAAAATTTACTAAACATATGTGATACTTATTATTTAAACATAATTATAAAAATATAATATAACATCTAACTTATTACCTTCATATCTATAGTAAAATAATAACTTCTCTCATGCGTACATGTGGACTATCGCCTCCACATAGCGATGTGAAATTATTTTCATTTGTTTTTACATAGATGGTAATAAGGATGGATTTTATTAATATAAATTATATATATAACATAATAATGATTTTTTAAAGTTTAATTAATATTTATTTTTCTTTCATTCCATCCATTGAGAAAAATGGAAACAACACTCAAGTATACGTACGGCCTACCATCTCCATGAACGGTGTAAATCATTTTCTATCTATATATTTTATAAATTAATATAAATAAATATATAATAGATATATATTATATTTATATCATGTTTAAAATTATTTATATTATTCAACCACTATCAAATTAAAGGGACTAAAATTACCGAAGCAAAACATACATGAAAAACGATACAATTATCACCTAAAACAATGATTTTAACAAATAATTATTAATAAAATATTGATAAAAGATTATAAGTAAATAATATATTCTATTAAATAAATTATTATGGTTATTTAATTGATTTTTTATAACCCTATATTTATTCTACATGAAATTCATATACATACGAAGCAATTATAACATTATATAAGGGTTTCTCGTCTAACTTTTACTTTCATGTGACATGCGCCATACTCACCACTTATTACTTTGTGTGGTGTATATAATGAAAAAATTTATGTTATATAATTAATAAATTTATCTTCATGGTATTTAACGTTTCATTTTAAGTTATTTCCTTCATTGGGAATATGATTCAAAATTTACCAAAGTTGTAGGGGTTTATTTCACAATCTCATCAATTTTTGGGATTGTTTTTGTTAATGTTTTACTTAGGAGAGTTATTTGATATTTCGATCTTAAAATAAATCTATTTATTATACTATATTTATTCGCATACTTTTTCAAGTAATAGTACCATTTTTCTACTCTTTGGTACTTAAAATGATTGAGATTTTTTTAAATAAAATCTAATGTTATTTCTCTCTTGAGTCAAAAATCCTTTTTCATCCAAACACAAGTTTTATAAAATAATCAATATATTTTAACCTTTTAAAATGATTTATTAAATAAATTTTTACCCAATTATACATTTAAAAAAAATTGAAAGGAATATTTATGTCATTTTCAAAACAATACCCATTAGGATTTTACTAAAAATGCGAAAGGAATCTTCATTTTAACATGTACGGCATAAACAAAATTTTCCATTATAATAAAAAATAAATGTTTTAAAAATTATGTTATATTATTTCAAGTTAATTTTGAAATAAAATTATTTTCAAAAATTGTTGTGATTTTTTATTTAAAAAGGTAATTTTAATAATAAAAAGGATATTTTCCTCAAAATGTTTTCAAGGATCTTTTATGGTATTTCTACTGTTCAATGATATAAAACCATCATTTTACTTATGATAAAATGGAGATATGTTATATTGATATCATCCTTGTTATTTATTTGTATGTTTTATGATCATTTTGACTATGTATTTACTAGTTTTATAGAATTCATATTACTATGGATGGTTTATGATTATGTTTATTCATTGGAGTAATTATTAACATTTCATATGCTAGTTTTTCAATATGAATGTTAATGTTAATTATGTTTCACCCCTTTAATATAAAGAATTAATTGGACTTATTAAGTGATAGTAGGGGCCCACTATAGCACCTATATGCATCATAATTTCTTATGAGACAAACTATATTGAGTTTTGAATGAGGCCTTATCCATTTATTTAGATGTATTGGAACAAGGTCTTGATTGTATTTAGATGTATTAGTATAAGGCCTTGACGGTATGTTTCGAATTTCCAGCATTATTCATTCCATCATTATAAATTTAGTTATTGATATTCCATGGGCTTATTTGATTAGTTAGAATATCCATAGTTAAGTTTTAGGATCATGTGACTATTTATATGGAATTATTTGGTCATATTTTATTTCTTTCATATTATGCTCAGTTTATATATTAAATAAAATATGTTTTAGTTCCTTACCTTTATATATTTATTATGACTTATTTATTTATAATAGATTCTTATGTATTCTTTACCTTACTAGTTATTTGAGCTAACCCCTTTCTTGTGTTTTATTTTCCCCAGGATACAAGGAAGTTCTTTGAGATTGATATGCAGGGATACTCTAAGGGTAATAATGGAATTCTCATAGAAAATTATTTGTGAATTTAATGTTTTAAAATTTAAAGTGAATTTAAAGTATGTATATATTTTACCAATACTAAGAAAATATTTAGTCCTTTAGGATATGATACCTTGTATCCAGTTCCAATTCAATAAAGTAACCATCGGCTCTGAGCTAATGGGATTGAGACCTCTATAGTTGGAATCAGAAGAAGTTTAGTAGAAACCTTGAGAACTAGATTTAGAAGAAAAAAAATTGAGTAGGGAATATAACCCTATTATATACATTGAGGATAATCATATAATAAAAAATTGTTGAGGAATATATTATGTAATTTTTCTTAGAAATACATCTGTGTCTAGATATTACAAGTGGACATGGTTCTAACACAGATATACCTAGTGTTAATAACTTTTAAAAGGGTGTATTAGGTTTAACCCGATCATAAACTGGTGAAAAACAATAGCCCTTACTACACACCTATTTTGAAACTATCAATGGATATTATTAGGATAATTAAAATTTTCTTTACAAACTATTATGAAGGTTTAAAAAATAAATATATCCCCAAATAAACCATTCTTATGATTATGAGATTATCTATGCATAAATTTTTCAATTTATGATAAGTGTTTCACTAGTTTTGGTATTATAAAATATGTTTTAAAATTTTATAATCTAATATATTGTATAACATTGTTTATAAATGGTTCTTAGTGGAAGGAATGGAAACAGTATCATTGAACATAATTCAAAGAGTAATAATGATTGTTTATTTGATAGGATTAATCCAATATTTTGAAGTGAATTGTTCTCCCAAATATTCTTGTCATATAAAGATATAATATCATGTGCTATCAAGACATAGAAATAATTATCTAAGTATTATGGATTCAAAGGGAATCCCAAGAAGAAGAATATGGAAGATCAAAAAAATGTATAAGGGGAAGAAAATAAAGAAGGATTTTCCCAGTTGTAATAATTTTTGAAAGAAATATATGGGGACTTTCTTGAAGGGAATGGGAGTTTTATACATGTGTGGAAAGAAATTACACTATATATATGATGTAAAGGGGAAGAAATAAAATCCCAATGTTAAATGATTCAACTATAAAAAGATGGGGAAATACATAAATAAATTCCCCAATTGTCAAGGGAATACACCTCAAAAGAATCTAAGGGGTCAAGGTCGGGCTTATTCTATTAATATAGATGAAGTAGAATGATTAATGTTATTGCATTTGGATTCAAGAAATATATTGTAGAATTATTTTATCAATGATATTATAATTATAAAAATCCTAAAATGTATAAGTATTGTACTACATTACTATATCTTAAAGGATTCAAGAGAATGTGTTTAATGGTACCAATGACCAGGAAAAGTGATTTAGTAGAAATTTAAACCTATTGGAAAAAACTTGTGTAAGGGAGGATAACCCTTATTATGTTCCTAATGTTGATATAATAATTATATTTTTATGTGATAGTGTTGGTGACCATGAAATTGGTTAGAGTTTTGATGGTTTATTTCATCTTTGTTGGTGTTTACTGAAATTATTGATTTATGTAATATATTTGACAACCTGAGATTTTATATTTGTAAGCATGCATGTTTTAATTAGGATTTTATGGTGATAAAGTTATTAAAATATTTGGAATTTTACATTAATATTCACTTTATATTGTCTAGAGAATATTATATTGATTTAGTGACCTTCCTTCAAAAAATTTAGATGTTGAATTTTGATAGAAACATTTCAGTTGAGTCTTAAGGTTAATTATTTATTGAATTTATGAAGTTGATTTTTTTTGTTATTGGATACTTTTTTAACCATTTTATTTTTATTAAATATAATAGTAATAACTTCTTGTTCTTTTATGGATCTTATGATTCGTTAAAAGTTAAATTAGTGCTTTATGCATAAAAAAATTCATTTTTGGATATTCATTTCATGGACTAAGAGATGAATTGGAAACTAATCAAAGAACAAACAAATGATTAAATTGTTCTTATGAAATAGAAATATATCAAGATATTATATTTCCTTATATTCTTAGATAGTAAAATAAATCCTTAACTCCGATAAAATTATCTAAAAAAATTATCCTAATAACTTTATTTCTGATGAATTGATGGTCTTTTTACCCTTTATAGTTTTATGGTTTTGTGTTAGTTAACATTCTCTAGATCACCCAATTTACAATGATCAATGATCTCTATCACTCTCTATAATTATTTACATGTTTTTTCATATCCATTTCTTCACTTCCCACATATGTTCTCCTACTTAGAAACTTAGTTATGTAATTATTCTAGATGACCTCTATACTACTCTTTATCTCTTATCAAGAGGATGTTTTATCAACCCTTATAATGATGTGGGATTTCTATAAAGTTATTTTAAAATTTCAATCCCTTGACTACTGAGATCAATATTAAATTACAAGGATGCAATTTATTTATGGGGGGTAGAATGTAACCCCTCGAGATTTTAAAATAGGAACATCATGTTCGATAGCATGTATAGAAACTAAACATCAATATTAGAAGATAATATAACATTCCTATATTTTATGATATATTTATTTTTAAATTAATTCAATCTCCTCGATAGCTTTCAATTCACATAACACTGGGTTTGAATGAAAAGTGACACTCTATTAAAATATTATTATTTAAACAATAGTACTATAACTTACCTATTAAGTTGTTGGGTATGAATAGAACTAAATAAATTATAAAAATTATATTTTTTACACATATATAAAATAAATTCAAGGGTTAACTTGTAACGACCTAAAATTTTAAATAAATCTTGTTTCCTAATTTTATGTGTTATTTTATTTTATTTTTATACTCAACAAAAATGTTTCATTTGATAACAAGAGTATAATTAAAATGAGAGTGTTGGGTTTCGACTGTTATTTGACCATTGGTCAATATGACCGCTGGAAACTAAACGTTTTGACTATTGTCTCTAAATACAAGCAATCTTGGTTAATTAATATAGAAAGAAGATTCAATGGCCTCACCCAGTAGTCTTGGACCGATCGAAGCCCATCTAATAGAACTTGGGAAGGAGGTAGCACCACTGGGCTTTTCTCTGGACCAAACCCAAGCTGAACTTCATCGTGTGAAGCTAGAACGGGATCACCTTCATGAGAAGTTCAAATTGATAGAAATTACTACTCGTGCGATGTTGGCCGAGCCTCCCTCGGATTCTCTCACCTTAGCACACCTTACACTTAGATCCTATACTGGTGTGATAAGGGGCTATGTAAGGAGACCATAACTACCTTTTGTAATCCTTTGTTTTAAATAAAAATTGAGATTTCTTCTTATGATGAAGTTTATGAATTTTCAAATGTCCGGATAAATATAGTATGCATATTTTTGATGAATTTTAGAGGGATGATATTTTAAAAATGTTAATGTAAACCTTAAATAAATGAAAATGTGTAATGATTTTCAAAAAATGGTCTTCTACAATTATGTTCAGTACGAAATTTCAAGTCTAATAAGATCAACTTGATTTTTGATGAATAGTAAATTATGAATAGTGATTTTACGCTTAGGATTAGTAATGTGACGAAATGGATTAGTAATTTCACTCAAAGAAAGTTTTAATATAATTGGGACACCTAGATTAAGTAATGAGATTCAATAAAATGGGTAAATAACAGTTTCATAAATTATTATTCAAGTATTAGTTTTTTTCGAGTGAATAATGTTTTTTAATTAAAAATTAAATTAAAAATATTTAGAAAATTATTTTTATAAAATGGATTTCATTTTTGAAATCAGAGCATCGATATTATGTTAAGGTAATTTTTGGGGATTTTTTTGAAAAAAATGAATTTTCGGTGAATAGTGTGTTTATTTAAAAAATGAATTAAAAATATTTAGAAAATTATTTTTATAAAATAGAGTTCATTTTTGAAATTAGAGCATTGATATTTGGTTAATGTGAAATTTTGGGATTTTTCTGAGAAAGTTGAATTTTCAGTGAATAGTAAAAATGCAGTTTTAGGGTTTCGGTATGTTTAATGACATCATAACTATGTCCTGATGATGTCGTGAGATATTTTAAGGGATGTTCGACTAAAGAGGATGCATTATTGTGTGGGGGTCACCATGTGGCCTAACTCTATGGGAAGTACCATGGGAGGGCCCATGCTTTTGAGAAAACCACTTTTGAGGTGTCCCTTGGCCATTAATGCCTTGTCCCCTCACTTTCCCTATAAATACCAAGCCCTCCTCTCATATTTTCGACTCCAAAAACATCCTCAACGAAGTTCTGGTCTCCTTACCTCCCAAGGAGTCCTACCAAGGTGCCCCCAAGCCCTCAAGGTCCCAACCTTTGATTTTTAAGAGTTACGTTTTAAGGTAAGGGATCTGACCTCTCTCTTTCTTTTCAAGTGATCTCTTTTATGTCATTTCTTTTATTCTACATGTTCTTATGTTGGATGATGTTCTTTTATATTCATTATACAGTCCTTTTTATGTTCATATGATTAGAGACCCCCTCTTACTCTCATCATTTCATTTTATTAATGTTTAAGTGGCGTCGTTAGGCTGCCGAAATTTTTGTAACGGATTCTTTCACGCTTCTCATTTTCATGTTCTATTTTCTTGTCAAGTATTTCAAGTTCATTTTTATTATGTTTGGGTATGATATCTATATCTATCATAATGAACTCTTATGTTCATATGATGAGAGACCCCATTTGATCTTGTCAATTCATTTTTTGAATCTTAAGTGACGTCGTTAGGCTGCCGAATTTTTAAGGGGATTCTTTCACCCTTCTCATTCTTTTCAAAGATCTACTTTCATGTCAAGTCTTTAAAATTCCTTTTTTTATGTTGGGGTATGATCTCTATATCTATAATACTGAACTCTTATGTTCACATGATGAGAGTCCCTATTTGATCTTTTCAAATCATTTTTGTTGAAGTTTAAGTGACGTCGTTAGGCTGCCGAATTTTCATAAGAGAAATCTAATTTTTTCCGTCCTTCCATGTTTTTCATTTCAAATGGTTTGTCCTTAAAATTTCATTACCATGTTCATATATCCTTCTTATTTTTCCCCTCTACTGTTTTATGGTTCATTTATGAATATTGTACCCATGTCCCCTCTCTTTTCAATGTTTTCTAAAACCCCAAAACATAGCTGTTATGCTGCAGAATTTTCGTCTCAAAATGCCTATCTCTTTTCTCAAAATTATTTTATGTTATAAAGTGAATACTAAAAGATCTTATTTATACAGGGGTATTCACATATATATCAAAATGTTCTATTTTAAATTCTGGTATTTACATACATGAGACCCGCTCTCCCCTTCCGTGGGTTTAAAGTGACGTAAAGATCATGTCTTTAAAGCAGTTTTTAAAACGTTATGATTATGAAATGAAACCCATTTATTTTATGCTATATGGGTTATTTATGAAATTTTTGATGATGATATATGTGTCTCACATGATAATAAATGAAAATTTAAGGGTGCTCCCTGATAGCGCTCCAATGCATTGGGTAATGATGTAACCACTAGAGATTACAATTTTCACGATATCTTGGTGAATAACCTTGGTAATTTTCAAATGACCCCTTGGGGATGGACCTTGGTGATATGTTCATGATTTTCTATGTTAAATGATGTATCCACATCTTAAAGTTATGAAAAATTTTATTTTTATTATGATATATCTCATGATTTATTTCTCATGCCTTAAAGTTCTTTTCATGACCTTATTGAAGTATCTCAAGTTCACATGTAAAATGTTTCTCTTGTTTCCCTTACTGGGCCTTCTGCTCACCCTTTATTTTGATGTATGTCCCCAGGTTATGAGATGCAGTAATGAACCTAGGATGAACATGAGAAGAATCCTTTCAAGTGTTTAAGAAGAATGTTTTATGTTTTCATGTTTTATGTTCCTGGTTTCCAAGACACTAAACCTTAAAGATCCTCAGTTTTGTGTAATGAAATGAAAGTTTATGTTATAAAAAGGCGGGATGTTATAGTTGGTATCAAAGGATGGTTTAGTTATTTGTGGAAATTAGGATATGAAAACTTTAGGAAGAACCCTATAGAAAAGTTTAAATATAGGAAATCTTCCAGATATTTTGGTGAGTATTGAGTAAGGGGTTGCCAAGAAAATACATCCCTGTCTGGATACGAGCAGGTAGAGGTGGCTCTGGAACAGATGTACATAGGGGTAAAACCCAAAAACACCGCTTTGAGCTATACTCGAACGGGAACTGGTATATGACAACGGGCCTTGCTGCACTCTTGGTTACGACACTCTCGGGGGATATGCTTTGGTAAATTCATAAGCTTAGTATGAACCATTATTAAAGGAACAAAGATAAAATAAAATAAAGATTCACATAAGAATATACGATCATGGATAACCTATATTGGAACCTAGGGTATCACAAGTTAGGATATACTTTTATTCTACAAGTTTATCCTTTTTTGCTTAAATTTTCCTTTTCATGATTATTGGCGAAGTATTTAAGCCCCTAATTATACTTTATCTTCTTAGTTAATGGTAGGAAATGGAAGAACATGTCCCAACAACCAATGTGATAGGAAATGTGATGATTTCCGTATTAATATGACAGAGATGATTAGGGGATTAAAAGATGATTATTATTTTGGAAGACATTCACTATTTTGGGGACCCTATATGATCGAGGTAAATAGATTACTATGGTATTTTCATTGAGGAGTAAGGTTGACTTATATTTTGAAGAATCGATGAATTTAAGGTGGACTTATAGTAATTTAGGTTACTTATGGAAATGATTAACCTATCTTGGGGTAAATATGTTTAGGTTAGTTACTTTTGTTATAAGATTTTAGGAGTGGTTGATGTTGTTTGGAGATGAATGATAAAGTTTACCTTGGAAGACTATGTTATCAAATCCTTCTTGTATTTGGGTTTCAATCTTAGTTTGGTTTATTTTGAGGATTTTTAAGGAAAGTTATTTATGGAATGGTCTATGATGAACTCTGGGTAGTACCATGGAACTTTGAATATTTAAAAGTAGTTTCCATTCTTATGGGATTATTTCTTTTTGAAGAGTTGTTTTACCTTATCCTTTCTGTTTTTGGGATAATGTTTAAAGATAGATGAAATAGATGGTTAATCTTTTTTGGATTATGTGATTCTTTAGAAGATGGTTCTTGTGTTTTGATGAGACCAAGTGTTTTTGAATGCTCATCATTTGGAGAAAAGATTATTTTTGGGTAGAAACTTATTAAAGGATGAAACTCTACATGAAGGAAGGTATATTTTCTTATGTTTTTGTTCTATGTAGTAAATGAATTCCTCAAAATTATGAAAAGAAACGTTAAACAAAAATGTTGTTGGTTTACGTTTCCTACTAGATAATCAAAGACCATTTACACACATCATAATTTTGGTATTTTCTTATGGTTAACTTTCTCCTAATCATGTTCTCTATCACTCTCCCTCAGAACTTGAACCTTTGTTTTCTCCTCCATGTACATGTTTTCCTACATGGAATACTAGTGTGGGTTAACTCGGGTGACCTTTGTACTTCCCTTTCTTTCTTTTAAAGTAATAGTTTTACTGACTCCTTTTCTGATGTGGGACTTTCAATGAAATTTCAAAACCCAATTTTAAAAATTGCGAGGACGCAATTTCTTAAGGGGGGAAGATTGTAATAACCCAAAATTTTAAATAAATCTTGTTTCCTAATTTTATGTGTTATTTTATTTTATTTTTATACTCAACAAAAATGTTTCATTTGATAACATGAGTATAATTAAAATGAGATTGTTGGGTTTTGACTGTTATTTGACCATTGGTCAATATAACGGCTGGAAACTAAACGTTTTGACTATTGTCTCTAAATACAAGCAATCTTGGTTAATTAATATATAAAGAATATTAGATGGCCTCACCCAGTAGTCTTGGACCGATCGAATCCCATCTAACAGAACTTGGGAAGGAGGTAGCACCACTGGGCTTTGCTCTGGACCAAACCCAAGCTGAACTTCATCGTGTGAAGCTAGAAAGGGATCGCCTTTGCGAGAAGTTCAAACTGATAGAAATTACAACTCGTGCGATGTTGGCCGAGCCTCCCTCGGATTCTCTCACCTTATCACACATTACACTTAGGTCCTATGCTGGTGTGATAAGGGGCTATGTAAGGAGACCGTAACTGCCTTTTGTAATCCTTTATTTTAAATAAAAATTGGGATTTCTTCTTATGATGAAGTTTATGAATTTTCAAATGTCCGGATAAATATAGTATGCATATTTTTGATGAATTTTAGAGAAAGGATATTTAAAAAATGTTTATGTAAACCTTAAATAAATAAAAATGTGTAATGATTTTCAAAAAATGGTCTTCTACAATTATGTTCAGTACGAAATTTCGAGTCTAATAAGATCAACTTCATTTTTGATGAATAGTAAATTATGAATAGTGATTTTACGCTTAGGATTAGTAATGTGACCAAATGGATTAGTAATTTCACTTAAAGAAAGTTTTAATATAATTTAGACACCTAGATTAAGTAATGAGATTATATAAAATGAGTAAATAACAGTTTCATAAATTATTATTCAAGTATTAGTTTTTTTCAGGTGAATAGTGTTTTTTAATTAAAAATTAAATTAAAAATATTTAGAAAATTATTTTTATAAAATGTATTTCATTTTTGAACTCAGAGCATCGATATTATGTTAAGGTAATTTTTGGGGATTTTTTTTGAAAAAAAATGAATTTTCGGTGAATAGTGTGTTTATTTAAAAAATGAATTAAAAATATTTAGAAAATTATTTTTATAAAATAGATTTCATTTTTGAAATCAGAGCATTGATATTTGGTTAATGTGAAATTTTGGGATTTTTCTGAGAAAGTTGAATTTTCAGTGAATAGTAAAAATACAGTTTTAGGGTTTCGGTATGTTTAATGACATCATAACCGTGTCATGATTATGTCATGAGATATTTTAAGAGATGGTCGACTAAAGAGGGTGAATTATTGTGTGGGGGTCCCCATTTTTCCTAACTCTATGGGAAGTACCATGGGAGGGCCCATGCTTTTGAGAAAACCACTTTTGAGGTGTCCCTTGGCCATTAATGCCTTGTCCCCTCACTTTCCCTATAAATACCAAGCCCTCCTATCATCTTTTCGACTCCAAAAACATACTCAACAAAGTTCTGGTCTCCTTACCCCCCAAGGAGTCCTCCCAAGGTTCCCCCAAGCCCTCAAGGTCCCAATCTTTTAGTTTTAATAGTTACGTTTTAAGGTAAGGGATCTGACCTCTCTCTTTCTTTTCAAGTGATCTCTTTTATGTCATTTCTTTTATGCTCCATGTTATTATGTTGGAGGATGTTATTTTATATTAATTATACTTTACTTTTTATGTTCATATGATGAGAGATCCCCTCTTACTCTCATTATTTCATTTTATGAATGTTTAAGTGGCATCGTTAGGCTGCCGAAATTTTTGTAACAGATTCTTTCACCCTTCTCATTTTCAAGTTCTATTTTCTTGTCAAGTATTTCAAGTTAATTTTTATTATGTTGGGGTATGATCTATATATCTATCATACTGAAATCTTATGTTCATATGATGAGAGACCCTCTTTGATCTTTTTAATTCATTTTTTGAAGCTTAAGTGACGCCGTTAGGCTGCCGAATTTTTAAGGGGATTCTTTCACCCTTCTCATTCTTTTCAAAGATCTACTTTCATGTAAAGTATTTCAAATTCCTTTTTTTATGTTGGGGTATGATCTCTATATCTATCATACCGAACTCTTATGTTAACATGATGAGAGACCCTATTTGATCTTTTCAAATCATTTTTGTTGAAGTTTAAGTGACGCCGTTAGGCTGCCGAATTTTCATAAGAGAAATCTAATTTTTGTCTTCCTTCCATGTTTTTCATTTCAAATGGTATTTCCTTCAAATTTCATTACCATGTTCATATATCCTTCTTATTCTTCCCCTCTACTGTTTTATGGGTCATTTATGAATGTTGGACCCATGTCCCCTCTCTTTTCAATGTTTTCTAAAACCCCGAAACATAGCTGTTATGCTGCAGAATTTTCGTCTCAAAATGCCTCTTTCTTTTCTAAAAATTATTTTATGTTATAAAGTGAATAATAAAAGATCTTATTTATACAGGGGTATTCACATATATATCAAAATGTTCTATTTTAAATTCTGGTATTTACATACATGAGACCCACTCTCCCCTTCCGTGGGTTTAAAGTGAGGTAAAGATAATGTCTTTAAAGAAGTTTTTAAAACATTATGATTATGAAATGAAACCCATTTATTTTATGATATATGGGTTATTTATGAAATTTTTCATGATGATATATGTGGATCACATGATAATAAAGGAAAATTTAAGGGTGCGCCCTGATAGCGCTCCAATGCATTGGGTAATGATGTAACCACTAGAGATTACAATTTTCACGATATCTTGGTGAATAACCTTGGTAATTTTCAAATGACACCTTGGGGATGGACCTTGGTGATATGTTCATTATTTTCTATGTTAAATGATGTATCCACATCTTAAAGTTATGAAAAATTTTATTTTTATTATGATATATATCATGATTTATTTCTCATGCCTTAAAGTTCTTTTCATGACCTTATTGAAGTATCTCAAGTTCACATGTAAAATGTTTCTCTTGTTTCCCTTACTGTGCCTTCTGCTCGCCCTTTTTTTTGATGTATGTCCCCAGGTTATGAGATGCAGTAATGAACCTAGGATGAACATGAGGAGAAGCCTTTCAAGTGTTTAAGAATAATGTTTTATGTTTTCATGTTTTATGTTCCTGGTTTCCAAGACACTAAACCTTAAAGATCCTCAGTTTTGTGTAATGAAATGAAAGTTTATGTTATAAAAAGGCGGGATGCTATATAACTATTGATTATAAATAAAATAATAATAATTTTATAGAAAAGGAAACATTTTCTAGAAAACTATATTTTTCTAAAAGGTGGTCTAGTCATGATTTTTGTAAATAAGAAAAAATTAATTTTTATCAATTTCATAAAATTTATTTTAAAAAATAAACTCCATTTTTAAAATATATATGTAAAAATTATCTTTGGGTGAATTTTTTAGAATTTTATAAAAATATTAGTTTTTTTATGAATAGTGAAAAATACTAACTTTTAATTGAATGATTCCATTCCATTTAAATTATTTATGAAGTTAAATTATTATTTTTAATTGGTTATAAAGTAAAATTGGTTCAATTATATGTATATTAATCAAAATTAAGTCATTTTCATCATTTTCATATTTAATTTTGATATAAAATCTTTGTAAAAATTTTAACATTTTCTCTTTGAAAACCCGCTTTCTCATAGCGTCTAAGGGATTAATTTTAAATTAAAATTTTCTATTATTTGAATCGAACTTGGAAAAATATATTCCATATATTTAATTAGGATAATTTATATTATATAATATTTTAAACTTAATTTTTGACTATAATTAATAATAAGAACTGTAAAAATTGTATACTGCGGTTAAGGTAAAAATGGGTTTACCATGGGGTTAAATTAAAAAGATAAAGGTTAAAAAGGATGCAAAACTTGTAAAAAACAAATTTTATGGACATATTTAAACATTATATATTATATTTTCTATAATTTCCCATTTTGGAGCCCATTGGAATATGAAAAATGTTGGTATACCTTTTACTTTTCAAAAAATACAAATGTACCACTCACCTCACATATTAAAGGCCACCCCTCTCCTCTCCTCTTAATAATTAAAAATCCAATAATTTTATCCAATTTCTGAACAAATAACTTCATTATTTTCCTCCTAACGTCCTAAAATACTTATATTGTCCATAAATCCAACCCAAGAACCATTTTGGTGAAAACCAATAGAAGTTGTCTAAAGAAGAGGTAACATCCCTAACCAAGTGTTTTATTTTATTTCTTAACAGACCTTCATAAATTATTATTAGAACATTATTATATAATAAAATAAATAACATAAATATACTTATATTTTATTTTCTTAATGGAATAATCTAAACTCTTATCCTCTTACGTCAAATGGGTTATAAATTCATCATTCGTGTGTACGGTAGACTACCACCTCACGAACTTATTTCATTCGTTTTCCATCACCACCTTTCAAGGATAGATGTAATTATGAATTTAACATATCCATATTATATTTATAATATTATTATATTTATGGAATTTTCATATCACATATACCTTCTTACTTTCCATTCCATGAGGGATGTGATAACGTCGCTCATGTGTATGGTGAACTACCGCCACTCGAAGCGATGTGATTCATTTTTCACTCACACATTACATGGAAGGTGGTAAGGATAAAAGTTAATTAATATATATTAGATTTATGATATAACCATACTTTTGAAAATATAATATCACATCTAACATCGTACCTTCGAATCCATTGGAAAACAATAATATTGCTCGCGTGTAAGTGTGGACTACCACCTCCACATAGCTATGTGAAATTTTTTTCATTTTATTTTTACATGGATGGTAATAAGGATGGATTTTATTAATAAAAATTTTATATATAACATAATAATGATTTTTTAAAGTTGAATTAATTTATATTTTCCTTTTATTCCATCTGTCAACAAAAATCGAAATTGTGTCCATGCATATGCACGGCCTACCGTCTCCATGAATGGTGTTATCCATTTTCTATATATAGCTTTTATAGATTACTATAAAAAATATATAATGAATATATATGATATTTATATCATTTTTAACATTATTTATATTATTTAACCATGATAAAATTAAAAATACCAAAATTAACGTATCAAGACATACATGAAAAATGAATCAATTATCACATTGAACAATGATTTTAAGAAATAATTACTAATAAACAAGTGATTAAAGATTTTAATTAAATAACATATGGTATGAGATATATTATTATGGTTCTTTAATGTGTTTTTAAAAAACCTAGATTTATTATATATTATTTTTGGATGAATACGAAGGAATTCAAACATGATGTAAGGGTTTCAAGTCTCACTTTTACTTATATGAGACATATGCCATATTCACTACTTATTACTTTGTGTGGTGTATATACTGCCCATTTTTTATGTTATATCATGAATTAATTTATCTTCATGGTATTTAAAGTTTCATTTGATTATATTTTTTTCATGGGTCTTATGATTCAAAAGTTACTATAGTGATAAGGGTTTATTTCAAAATTTTATCATTATTTGGGATTATTTTTGTTTAAGATTTACTTGGGGGAATTATTTTATATTTATATATTAAAATAAATATATTTTATTCTATACTAGTTATTCATAAAAGATTTCATGTAATGGTAACTTTTTCTGATCTTTGGTACATAAAATGATTGAGAAACTATTTTTAAGAAAATATAATTTTATTTTTCTCTTTGGTCGAAAATCCTTTTTCATCAAAACCCATTTTTTCTATAAAAAAATTAATTTTTTTAACTTTTAAAAATTGTTTATTAAATAAATTTTTACACATTTTTACTTTTTACAAAAAAAGTTTAAAAGAGTATTTATGTGGTTTTCAAAACAATGTCTGTTTGGATTTTACTGAAAATGTGAAAGGAAACTTTGTTTTATCATGTACGGCATAAATATAATTTTAAATAATCATGAATAATAAATGTTTTGAAAATTATTTTATAGGACTTCAAGGTTATTTTCAAAGAAAATTATTTTAAAAATGTTTTTTAATATTTTTTTAAAGATGATTTTCAAAATGAAAAGGTTATTTTCCACAAAAATGTTCTTAAGAATATTTTTTTGAATTTATATTCATCAATGACATCAAACCTTAATTGTACTTATGATCCATTGGGGATATGTTTTATTGATATCATCATTTTCATTTCATTGGATGTTTTATGATAAGTTAAACTGGGGATGTTCCAGTTTGTTACCATTCATATTACTCTGTATGGTTTATGATTGTGTTTATTGATTGGGGTAATTGTTATAATTTCATAGATAGTTTTTCAATATTAATGTTTATGTTCATTATGTTTCACCCATTTTATATAATTAATTCATTTGACTTAGTAAGTGATAGGAAGGGCCCACTAAATCCCATTGATGCATTGATAGATCGCATGATAGAAACTAGATTGTGTTTTGGCTGAGGTACTACCCATTTACTTAGATATCTTGGCACAAGAACATGATGGTATTAATATTTCTAGAAATAAGTCCTCAACGGTATGTTTTGGATGTCTAACAATATGTATTCCATCATTATAAAGTCAGTTATTGATATTTCATGTGATTATATTATTACTTGGAATATCTGTCACGACCCGTCCTCGGGGCCCGTGTCGTGACTACCCCAAGCCCACCTTCCATAGGCCAGGGGCTGGCGACTAGCACCAAGGTGTAAATCCCGGTAAGAAGGGAAGGCATTGCCTTTGTAAAGTAAACCAAAAACACCACAGAGCAAGCAGACAGAAGTAAACACTAAGTAAAAACTGAGTACAACAGCAAGTGCGGAAAAGTAAGTGGGCCAATATACAAACCCAAACTGAAAGTAAAGTACAACTAGAAAGGGAAAACAGCAACTGAAACTAAAGCCGCAACTTCGAGTCGTCCACTGGAAGTCCCACCTGAAGGGTGGGTACAAATAGCCTCCACAGCTCCTTGGGTCCAGTCGTCCGCTCCGAGTACGTCCCGCCCAGTGGTCCACCCCCAGGTATCGTCCTGCTCCGCAAGCCTCAACCACGATCAGTGATGTCCGTCGTCTGCAACCAACACAACGTAGTGCGGGTATAGCCCGTGCATGGGTGAGTATAAGCTACTCAGTAGGGACCCCGAGACCCCCGAAGGTCTCCCAGAATCCACAAAGGAGAGATACAATCACAAAGTAACATCTGACACTGCTTAGGTATATGCCCATACATATACCTAAGCCATCAATTCTTGTTCGGATCCAACATCTGAGCCCAAGTACAACCCAGTCCACACAGGAAAGCAAACGTAATCCACACAGGATAACACAACACAATCCACAAAGAAAAGCAAAACAGGATTCAGATCACACAGGTATACTTCTTCATATGACGATAAAGATGATCAGATATTGCCACGGATTCATCTAAGTCGTCAGACCCACAAAGGATCGATAGGTACTAACCCACGCAATGACCCACAAAAGATCGATAGGTAACTAACCCCCGCAATGACCCACAAAGGATCTGACCCACACAGGATCGATAGGTAACTAACCCCCGCAAAGACCCACACAGGATCAGACCTACACATGATCTATAGGCGTTGGCCCACACAGGACCACTGAGCGCTGACCCACATAGGATCGGACCCACACAGGATCTGTAGCACTGAACCACGTAGGATTGCGGAGTGTTTTAGTCATTGTCGTCGAATCCACTGAGGATCTCTGCACAGTCGTCGTTGTCGCAGTCGCAGCCAGCTCTAGGGTTCCTGCACATAGCAAGCTCGCTCAGGAGGGTCCGCTCCACGAGCCGAGGGGCTGATACATCAACTGACACATAGTCCAGAGTTGATGTATCCAAAAGTTCTGTATCGTCAACTGGAACTCAACGTCACAGACGGCACATCAATCGGACGCCCGGTCTGAGAGTTATTAGTTTTTTCGTCCCAGGGGCCCAGTTGGTTTTTAAGGCAAAACCAACCCGACCGTACTCCACTTGTGTCCAAACCTCGGGCGTAGTATTCCAAAAGATCCGTCCCACTTAGAGGAATCCAACAAAGTCGACGGCACGTCAATCGGACATCCGGGGCTCAAGATATAAGTGTTTCCGCTCCGAGGGCCCGGTTGGTTTCGTGCACGAACCAACCCGGCAGAACCCAAAGTACTCCGAAACCTTGAGTGCGATATACTGAAACGATCGTCTCGATCCAAGGATCACATCTCCGCTGACGGTGCATCGATCGAAGGACCACAGCTCAAGTTATGAGCAAAAGACCAAAAAGGTCCGAAAACGGGGTTTCAGGCCCAGACTGACCCAGCCCGAGACCCCCTGGATCGACCCGACCCGGGTCCGGGTCCGGCCTTCTTGGGCGCGGCCCGGCCCGGCTGGCGCGGCCCGATCGCCTGGCGGCTCGGCCGTAACGGCCGAGCGGGTGCAAGGGGGGCGCCGCCCCCTTGATTGTTCTGCGGGCCCGCGTGGGGGGCCGCCTCTCGCCAATGGACGCAGCAAGGCCGCGTCCCTCCTTCACCGGTCCCACGCGGTCGCAGGACGGCCGGCCCGCCACTGCGGCTTCAGCTGCGGCGGTTCTTCCTGACGGCGTGCCGGCAGTTTGCTCTGCGGACCACCGGACGCGTTCCGGTGGTCGGAAAAACACGTCGTCTTCGCCAACGGCCCTCCCGGGGTCCGTCCTTCACTGTGAGGACCTCGCGTCGCCCATGCGGCCTGCTTTGTTGACGTCCGCCATTTTTCACACCAAGAAAGAAAGGGGCGGTGGGTTAGGACTTGTTCGTTAGTCCGCACCCACCACGTTAGCGGTTTTAAAAGTCTCACAACAATTATTAAATCAACGTCGCGGGTATAAAACACAAAGATTTAAAAAGAAAAAACCCCTACCTCGTCGTTGTCGTCGAACGAGAGTTCTTCGTGGAATTGATCATCATGGAAGAAGAGGATCGCCACATCGCGGAAGGGGCGTCACGTCGTCGCGGAACACAGCATCGCGTCGACGATCTCCGAGGGTTAAAGAAAACACAGAGATTTAATTTCATAAATTAAATCCATGTTTAGGATAAAATCCACAAAGGAAATTTAAAAGATCTGTAATCCCCTACCTCAATCGGTGTTGATCGAAGATTGTCGCGGGGAAGGATTGTCGCAGAAGAACGTCACGGGAGGAGAATCGTCGGCATCACGGTACACGGCGTCGTGTCATCAATCTCCGAGGGTTCGGCGTTCTTCGTTGCCTTTCGTCGAAGGACGGCGTTCTTCGCGTTCTTCGTGTTCTTCACGAAAGAGGATGAAGATAGAGTTTCTCCAAATCCTCTCAACAATCTGCACCCAAGAAAAACATGTGTTGGTTTTATTTTATTACATGCCAACAATTTGAAAAACAAGTTAAGAAACGAACCATTAATTTGGTTAATTAATGGTAACATCTTAACTATCCAATAATAGGAGCGTTAAGAGTTTTAGAAAATGCACCAGTTGACTTTCATTAAAGAGGAGTTTTCGCGGGTGCGTTACTTAGAGGAAAAGAAACGGTGGGGATCATGCGGGCCCCACCTCACAAATATCCTACCAAGAGGGTAGGATATTTTGGGTTCCACCCTATCCACTTCAACTTAGCTTAAGTGGCTTTAAGTGAAATAAAATAAAGTTGTCGCACCACTTTATTTTATTTTCTTAACTTAACCCCAAAAATTAAAAACCACACCCGAGTAAACGCAACTCCGGAAATGGCATTTCTAAGAAAATAACGGCGCTGCGATTCCATCGGTGCACTCGGAATTTGATTCTGAGCACTTGTTTAAAGGTTAGAAAAACCTGCTCATTCGTTCACTGAACGTACCCAAGCCAAACTTTGGAAAATGATTCCGGGCACACCGGGCCTCGGAATCAGGTGCCGTCAGAAACTGCGTTCTTGTAAAATTCCAAAGAAAATTAAGAAAAAAAAAATTCCTTGATTTTTACGGGTCTTTACATCACTCCCACCTCAGGGCTTTACGTCCCCGTAAAGATACATCACAAACTAGGGAAACAAATGCGGGTACTGAGCACGCATCTGAGCCTCCCGCTCCCAAGTGCTCTCCTGGAGGTTCTCATGCTTCCATCTGATGCGCACAAGAGGAATCGACCGTCCACATAGGACCCACTCTTGTCAATCCTCGATCTCCACCGGGACCTCCGCAAAAGTCACCCCATCATCAACGTCTAGCTCCCCATGGTCAATGATATGCGTCGGGTCATGCACGTATCTCCTCAGCTGAGATACGTGGAAGACGTCGTGCACCCGGTGCAACTGAGGTGGTAGATCCAAGCGATAAGCCACCTTTCCAATCCTGCTGAGGACCTGGAATGGTCCGATGAAGCATGGAGACAACTTGCCACCTCGGCCAAATCTCTGTAAACCACGTCGAGGTGAGACTCGCAAGAAGACGTGGTCGCCATCCTCAAACTCCAGTGGCCTCTGAATCCTGTCCGCATAAGACTTCTGCCAGCTCTGAGCTGTCCTCATCCGCTCCTGGATGACCTGGACCTTCTCTGTCGTGGCTTGGACCATCTCTAGTCCCACAAGTACTGACTCCCTAGGGTCTGTCCAGCACAAAGGAGATCTACAAGGTCGGTCGTACAACGCCTCGTATGGTGTCATCTCGATGGTGGAGTGGTAACTGTTGTTGTACGCGAACTCCACCAAGGGTAGGTGGTCCTCCCAGCTGCAACTAAAGTCGAGGACACATGCGCTGAGCATGTCCTCGAGAGTCTGAATGGTCCTCTCCATCTGACCATCTGTCTGAGGGTGAAAGGCGGTGCTCATACGTATCTGTGTCCCGAACGCCTCCTGCAACCCCTTCCAAAGCTGGGAAGTAAAGAAAGCATCTCGATCGAAGACGATAGATGATGGCACACCGTGAAGCCATAGAATCTCCTGAATGTAGAGACGCCCCAAGCTCTCCACTGAGCCCTGCTCTCTGATGGGTAAGAAGTGAGCTGACTTGGTGAGTCGGTCGACAATCACCCAAATGGAGTCGTGACCTCTGGAAGTGCGTGGAAGTCCAGTCACGAAGTCCATAGATATCTCGTCCCACTTCCACTCCGGGACTTCCAAGGGTTGTACCAAGCCTACTGGTACCTGGTGCTCTGCCTTCACCTGCTGGCAGGTGAGGCATCGAGAAACTAACTCTACCACAACCTTCTTCATGCCCGGCCACCAGTGCTGTCGTCTGAGGTCCTGGTACATCTTCGTCACTCCAGGATGTACCGCCAAAGGAGAAGTGTGAAACTCTCTCAGCACCTCCTCCCGTAAAGAAACTGGTACCAAGATACGTCCTTTGAAAAGCACGTCGTGCTCTACTCTGAAGGAGAAACCATCAGGTGCCTGACCTGAGGATATCTGTGCACGCCGCGTCTCACAGTCAGCGTCCCCATGCTGTGCCTCTCTGACCCGATGCAGTAGTGGAGGGGTGATTATGAGAGACTGAAGGAAGGCTACTCCATCCCTATCCACGAAGGATATCTTCAAAGAGGCTAGCTGATCTTTCGCCTCCTCAAGTAGTTGAATGCCCGTCCTCCTGCTGAGAGCATCGGCTACCATGTTCCCCTTCCCAGGAGTATAGACTATCTCAAAGTCATAGTCCTGGAGGAGCTCGAGCCATCGCCACTGTCTCAAGTTTAGGTCCTTCTGAGAAAAGATGTACCTGAGACTCTGATGGTCAGAAAAGATTGTAAAGCGCTCGCCCATCAGATAGTGTCGCCATGTCTTCAGAGCGAAGACCACTGCTGCTAACTCCAGGTCATGGGTAGCGTAGTTCTGCTCATGCGGCCTCAACTGACGTGATCCGTAGGTGATCACTACACCCTCCTGCATCAGGACACATCCAAGTCCGGTCCCTGATGCATCGCAGTAGACTACGTACCCTACTCCCTCCTCAGGAAACCTCAAGATAGGGGCGCTGGTCAATCTCTGTCTCAACTCCTGGAAGCTCTGCTGACATCTATCTGACCACACAAATGGTTTCCCCTTCTTCGTAAGAGATGAGAGTGGTGCCAAAACTCTGGAGAAGTCTGGCACAAATTTCCGATAGTATCCAGCTAGTCCCAACAAACTCCGCACCTCCGTCATGCTCCTGGGTGGATCCCAAGCTAGCACTGCCTCGATCTTTGTAGGATCCACCACAACTCCCACCTCAGAGATGACGTGTCCTAAGAAGTGGACCTCACGTATCCAGAACTGACACTTAGAGAGCTTTCCATAAAGTTGGTGATCTCAGAGTGTGTCTAGTACAACACGCAAGTGGTAGGCGTGCTCCTCCTCAGTCGTCGAGTATATCAAAATGTTGTCGATGAAGACCATGAAAAATCAATAGAGGTATGGCTGAAAGATCATGTTCATGTGGCCCATGAACACTGCCGGAGCATTGGTTACACTGAAAGGCATAACCAAGAACTCATAGTGGCCATACCGACATCTGAAGGCCATCTTCTGCACGTCCTCGTCCCGAACTCTGAGCTGATGATAGCCTAACCTGAGGTATATCTTCGAGAACCACCGTGTTCCCTTGATCTGATCGAAGAGGTCATCAATCCTCAGTAGCAGATACTTGTTCCTCATTGTCACCTGGTTCAGGTGATGATAGTCGACACAAAGTCGCAAGCTCACGTCCGCCTTCTTGGTGAACAAAATCGGGGAAGCCCATGGTGAAACACTAGGTCGGATGAACCCCTTGCCCTGCAAGTCCTCCAACTGTACCCGTAGCTCTCGAAGCTCGGCGGGGTCCATCCGATATGCTGGAGTCGATATCGGGGTTGTCCTAGGGTACAGGTCAATATAAAAGTCTACCTCTCTGCGAGGAGGTAGTCATGGAACGTCGCCGGGAAAGACGTCTGCATACTGATTCACCACTGCAGGAAAACTAGGACTCTGCGCATCAACTAATCCTAGGATGAGGCTAGCCAACTGATGAGTGATGGGATATCCTCTCCTCTGCGGTAGTCCATCCTGTGCTGCGAAGGCTCCCTTCTCGCCGGTGAAGGTGAACCTACTCCCGTCGGTGCGTACACATCGCACCTTGCGCCTAATACAGTCAATATGTGCATGGACTGTAGATAACCAATCCATGCCCAAGATGACGTCGTAAGGCCTCGATGCCGCTACAAGAAGTTCCCAGCCAAAGATCTCGCCTCCTAGAGTAAGCTCACACTGCCGGAACCAGTGCGTAATCATCGAGTCTGCTCCCGTAGGAGTCTCTAGCCGTAAGGATCGAGCCAACGGCTCTATCGGAATCTCTGAGCTCCGAACAAGGGCAGCGGCTATGAAAGAGTGACTCGCTCCTGTGTCTATAAGAACTGCAGCAAGGGTGGAATAGACACAGATAGTACCTCGAATCATCTCTGGCGCGCCGTGGTCGTAGGACTCCGCTTCCTGGAGTTGTGCCTGTCTCTGCCCGCCAGCTCCCTGTGGCCGGGGTGGACCTCCTGGTGGTGGTGGTGGTAGAGCCTCAAAGCGTCTCCCACCACCTGCTGCTCGGCCAGCTCCTCTGCCTCGTCTGCCTGCTCCCTATGGACCGCCACAGTCGACCCTCTGCCTCTGCCTGGGTGGCCCCACAACCGTCTGCTGCTCCTTGTCACGGTGGGTCGGGAAGTCACGAGCCATGTGGCCCTGCCCGCCGCATGTGTAGCACTGCTTGCCTCTCGAAAGACTGGCTCTGCGCTGTGTTCCCCTCACTGCTGAGCCAGTGTCCTGAGGTCGTCTGCGTGAGGGTCTGGTCTACCTGGACCCCTGAGTCATCCATCGACTGCCTGCTGTAGATGACTCTGCTACATGCCGCCCTGCGGTAGGTCTCGGTGCTGATGAAGGCTCAGCAAAAAAGCTCTCGATCAAAAGGGCTCACTCCAATACTCCTGCCTGAGTCAGAATGCTGAGGGAGATCAGTGATGCCCTGATCTCATGTCTCAAACCCTGATCAAAGGTCCGGGCTCAGAAGAATGGGTCCCATACCATGTCTGTCGAGTAGCGCAAGAGATCGGTAAACCTCGCCGAGTACTGGGCGACCGTCAAGCTGCCCTGTCGCAGCTGAAAAAGCTCCTGGATGCGCACCGCACGGAGGGTGGCTGGAACGAACTCTGAGCGGAAGAGGCTCTCAAAGTCTGTCCGGAGAAGAGATGCCTCATCGTGCACCTGGAGCATCAAGCTTCACCATCGGCCCGCTGCCGCGTGCAGTAGGCTCGCTGCGAGGATCACCATGAGGTCTGCTGGTGTCCTCACTAATCGGAAAACTCGTACCACTGCCTCCAGCCAATCCTCGGCTGCCTGGGGGTCCGTCTCCCCGTGGAACCTGGGTGGTCGCTAGCGCTGGAACTCATGCAGTTCACTAAGGCGACGTGCATCGTCAGCGGCTGGGGATGGAAGCATTGGTGGCTCGGTGGGTAAAGGTATCGCCGGTGCCTCAGCTGTCAAAGGGCCCTGTACCGAGGCCTCGTCGTTCGGCGGGCTGTCATCACGCTCAACTCTCGGAACCCTAGCTGGCTGCCTTCGTGGGGCCATCCTGAAAAGAAACAGGTGCGCCACGGTCAGAACAGTATACCTGGTGAGCTGACACAAAGTAATCATAAAGAAAACTTGAAACACACATGCAATCAATGTTTTCGTGCATTAAGTCGGAAATCAGAAGTCAGGGTCCTGGTGTACGGATACGTCGGCCGCCGCACCAACACTGGGTTCCCTGGACTGATAACCACACCTAATACGCTTAACACTATTGCTTCACATAGAAAAAGATCAGAGTCCCAAGTTCTGTGGTAGAACCGAACTCCTCTGATACCAATTTGTCACGACCCGTCCTTGGGGCCCGTGCTGTGACTACCCCAAGCCCGCCTTCCATAGGCCAGGGGCTGGAAACTAGCACCAAGGAGTAAATCCCGGTAAGAAGGGAAGGAATTGCCTTTTTAAAGTAAACCACAAACACCACAGAGCAAGCAGACAGAAGTAAACACTAAGTAAAAACTGAGTACAACAGCAAGTGCGGAAAAGTAAGTGGGCCAGTATACAAACCCAAACTGAAAGTAAAGAACAACTGGAAAGGGAAAACAGCAACTGAAACTAAAGCCACAACGTCGAGCCGTCCACTGAAAGTCCCACCTAAAGGGTGGGTACAGATAGCCTCCACAGCTCCTCGGGTCCAGCCGTCCGCTCCGAGTACGTCCCGACCAGTGGTCCACCCCCAGGTACCGTCCTGCTCTTCAAGCCTCAACCATGATCAGCGTTGTCCGTCGTCTGCAACCAACACAACGTAGTGCAGGAATAGCCCGTGCAGGGGTGAGAATAAGCTACTCAGTAGGGACCCCGAGACCCCCGAAGGTCTCCCAGAATCCACAAAAGATAAACCACAAAGGAGAGATACAATCACGAAGTAACATCCGACACTGCTTAGGTATATGCCCATACATATACCTAAGCCATCAATTCTTGTTTGGCTCCAACATCTGAGCCCAAGTACAACCCATTCCACACAGGAAAGAAAACGTAATCCACACAGGATAGCACAACACAATCCACAAAGGAAAGCAAAACAGGATTCAGCTCACACAGGTATACTTCTTCATATGACGATAAAGATGATCAGATATTGCCACTGATTCATCTAAGCCACCGGACCCACAAAGGATCGATAGGTACTAACCCCCGTAATGACCCACAATGGATCTGACCCACAAAAGATCGATAGGTAACTAACCCCCACAATGACCCACAAAGGATCTGACCCACACAGGATCGATAGGTAACTAACCCCCGCAAAGACCCACACAGGATTGGACCCACACAGGATCTATAGGCACTGGCCCACACAGGACCGCTGAGCGCTGACCCACACAGGATCGGACCCACACAGCCTTAAGTGCGCGGTGCACTGCCTGAGTTGAGATGTAGGGCCCACAACGAGGACGTTGTTCTCTAAAGGGGGGGTGATTGTAACATCCCCAGATGATAAAGGGTTAAATGACTAAATGATATGACTCATGTCAACAAGGTGCACCTTCCTTTTCGGGAGCCTACCTGATTAGAACTCCACAGTTAAGCGTGCTTGGCCTGGAGTAGTGATCAGGATGGGTGACCTCCTGGGAAGTTTCACAGGGTGTGTGTGAGTGAGGACAAAACACACTGGAAAGGACATGTGCTGGCCTGTGGGGACTATCATTAGCCAGATGACCCGTTCATGCATAAGGGTGGACCCTGGGGTGGGCCCCACATGTCTGTGGGGCAACTGGTGGTACCTGGTAGGCCAGGACCCGAGGGCCATGTTAAGGCGGGGTGGATGTGCTGTCACCGGGACCCGGTTGTCACAATATCCATGGTTACGTTTCAATATCATTTAACTATTTATATGGAATTATTTGATAATATTTTATTTATTCCATATTATTCCCAATTTATTGATTAAATGTATTGTGTTTCACTTATTTACCTTGAAATACTTATTATTCTATGTTTATTCATGATTGATTCCACTATACTCTTGCCCTTACTGAGAATTTGAGCTCATCTCTTTCTTTTTTTTATTTTCCCTAGGATATGAGTAAGTGTTTTTTGATTAATATACATGGATAATATAAGGAATGTAATATAATTCTCAAATAAAATTATTTTTTTATTTTATGTTTTAAAATTTAATTTGAATTTCAAGTATGCATCTATTTTACCAAGACTATTAAACTATTCATTCCATCAGGATGTGGTACCTTATATCTAGTACCAGTATAATAAAGTAACGAACATATTTAGGATACTAGGGTTAGGTTCACTACATTTCACATGTGTGAACCAAATTTTATCTTCATTAACCATTTGTAGAAAAAGTTAAATCATGTTTACTCCAAAAAAATATTCTGGCTAGGCTGAATGTTTGTATTCCAATATACCACATTCAAATACATTTATGGCCTTCAAATAGCAGTAATTAAACATGGAAATATAAATAAAAATTGTTCCAATAGATTTCATCTTTATCCACGTAAAATATCATACTAATTCGGACTATAATTTGGTATCTAAAGGCCTATATTAAAAAATTAGTAGATCTAAGCACATATTCTAAGGCCTGACATGTGATCACCTTTTAGGCCTCAAAATGTTAGATTTAGATCTTGGTCCAGTTTAATAAAATGTATCTAATCATTCCTATAATCCAATAAAAATTTAAATTAACAATTTGGATAAGTGTATTGAATGTTGTGGCCAAAATAAAAAACTAACTTAAAATAATTAAAATTCCAAAAATAAGTCATTTTCATAATTAAGCTCAAAATACTTCTAAAACCTAAAATTTTGACAATTTCCAATAAAATAACACAATGGTGGTATTAAAACATTTAAATTAAATGTAATTTTTTTGAAAATATTTGATTTTTCAATTTCTTCACACTTAAAACATTGCATTCCTAAGCAATAATATAATACGAAGGTCAAAACAAACTTCCCAAAGAATAAGTAAAAAACTACTCAATTATAAAATAAAATGAAATATCATGAATCATACATGAATAAAACTTCCCTAAATCCTTAGAAATAATAAAAATTCATTTAATCTCATGTTAATCCTATTGTTCATGTCATACCTTCCCCCCTAGAAAAATATTTCTCTCTTCACTTAAGTATTATTAATATGGTGGTTTTATCATTCTCAATAACATGTTTGATATCTATAGGCTTTATATTGTCTTATTATATCCACTTAATAGAGTCACAAATTTATCAATAATGAGGTTTTTGACATGGGTTTTTCTGAGACTAAGGGTTGGGTAGTTTTAACTGTAAAAACATTTGAGGTAGAATGAGGAGGGTCAAGCTCAAAAGTAAAGTAAATGCATGAAAATAGTTTTGTTCAAGAATAGTGTTCTCCTCAATCATATCTAAAATGAATCACCTGAAAACATCCCTTTATCTCCTTGGGAATTTCACACTTGGTATTTCAAAATAATTGATAAATTTTTTCCCTTCTTTCCTATATTTTATAAATGTTTCATATTGATTTTAGATCTAAAATTTCTCTTCATAATAATATGTTTTAAGAAAAGAGATGTATATTTTAATCTTCAAGTATTTTTGTAAACTCTTGGCCCAAATTTTTAATGATATTTTGACCACCCCATCATATTTACATCATAACATTTCTCCTATAAAAGTAGAAATAAATATTAAAACATATTTTTTTCATTTCAACTCAAACAAATTATTCAAGAAAAAAACTAAATCTCATCTTCTCTCTCCCTCGCACTTGAGTTCAACAATAGAAATGAATTTAACTTCAAGAGAAGGTTGGAAAGGTCAAGTGATGGAAAAATTGAAAAATATAAATTTTTGGATCACAAAATATGTCTTAAGACTGTTAAAAATAAGATAAATGTAAATAATATACAATAATGGTTTAGAAATCTCTCAAGTTGGGAAATATTTTCAATTTGGATAGAACTAGTGCACTTGAGTTTCACAATCAATAAAACTTCATAAAATAAAAATATTTTAATTAGGAGGAAACATCAATTTATAAATTATTTAAATCCTTATATTTTCAAATAAATTAATGTTCCAAAAATGAAAATGTGTTTTGAATTTTTCAAAGTATTTGATTCAACTCAAGAATCCTAAAAGCACACTAAAAATAAAAAGTAAAAAAATATTTGTAGAATTCAAAATGAAAAAAACATTAAAAAAAGAAAAACACAAAATTCAAAAAATATAGTTTTATATCCCTCCCCCCATAATTATTACATTTACCACCCTCTTTTTAGTTCAAATTAGATATAAAAATCCTTACATGTATAATATTAATTGGGAATAAAATAAAATAAAATAAAATAGATACACAACCTAATTTATTTTTCAATGGAAGACATGAGTTAACCTACTAGATTATACCAATTTAAAACTAAAATAAAGTAAAAACATAATGAAAATAAATAAAAACAAATATAAAAGGGGAAGAAAAGGGATAAATCTTGGTTTTGATCCCCAAGTGGGTGATAGGTTTTTACTGCCCCTGGTCGGGTAGTTGCAGTGGATTATCTCCCAATCAAAATTTGGATATGGTTTCATTGAGATGAACCCCCACATGTGAATTTTATCAATTTCTATGAGTAGGTACTGATATTGGAGACACCTAAAGAAGATAATAAAATTACTATCCCCAAAGAAATAATAAAGAGATAATTGAGGTGTAGAAGGGAAGGGAAAGGGAGATATAGGTGCTTCCTATTAACTTCTGTGATTTCCTCCTCCATATGATATCAATTTTGTTGTACAGGAGGTAGTATTATAACCATATTCTTATCTATATCTTCTTATTATGACACTACTTTTATGGATTCTTCCTTAACATGAATTTTTATGGCCTGGTCCATTTGTTTTGTGTCAAAAAAATTAGAAATGGATAATTCAAAAAAAAATATCTTGAATAAGATTAAAACATAAAGAATCAATAAAAAGTCTTCCCTTTAAAGTATTTCATCTTGAAAATTGATCTCTTATGGAAGGAAAATTGGAAAATAAATCTCATAAGGTGCATCATCATCATTATCTTACAAATAAATTGAGAGGCAGAGAGGTGATTATTTTTCATTTTTAGAGATAGTAGAATCACTTACCTTTTCATCTTCTAAAAAATTTGAAAAATACTCATCCAAGTCTTCTTGATATCCTATGTGTATATAATATGGATTGTATTTTTTTAAAACCACTTCAAGAAATGGTTGATTAAGGCTAAATGGATCTTATTTTAATTACTCTTAGGACTCCTTGGATTCGTCAACTTGAAAAATGAGAGGGGATACTTCTTCCACCATCGGTTTCAATTGTTTTTTAGGTTGAGGTCACATATCTAAGGGTAATTCCTCCTTATAATTCAATCTTTGATGATAAATTTTTACTTGATTGACCATTTCTATCAATTCCTAAAATAAGGGAACTATAACATGGTCATTCTACATTTTCTTAGTTAAAATAATGTTTTCATCGTATCTTTGTAAGAGGTCTTCCTTATTATTTTCAACCAATTTCCCTTTCACCTAAGATTTTTTAGTTCATATAATAATTTTAATTGAAATACATCTTAAACAAAGAATTTTTTAGCTTTTTTAAAGAAATTATGTAAAATAATTTACAAAATTTGAATAAAAATAGTGAGTGAGTACTACTGGGATACTTAGAAAAGGTGGAAAGTTTTTTCATTCTTGTCATAGGGTGGTGCTAAATTTATTACTTTATTTGCTATTTTAGCACAGTGTTTGACTAAGTTTGTCTCACTTGGGGATCTATTATGGTCAATCACTCACTAATTCTAAATCATTTTATTTATTTATTTATTTTTATTATTTATCTATGAAAGAAAAGTAAAATAAATGGTGTTTTAGAATATATATTGTAATACTAAAATTAAATATGCATATGTAATAAAAATAGAATGAATGAAAACAGAATGATGTTAGACCGAAAGAAAAAACTCTTTATAGAATTACACTGAGTTAACCTTCATCATATCATTTTTATTTTAAAATTTACGTAATGAAAACTCTCTATAATATGTGTGATCATACTCTTCTACCTGAGTTTTGAATATACTGTGCACTCAATGATCTCCAAGACACCACACATCCACCTCCTCGATCGAGGGAGAATATTTTTGAAGATAAAGCTAAACCACAGGTGGAAAATGGTGACACAGACACTTCATTCCCATTAAGATACCACTCAGACTAATTATAATAGAATAAAAACATTAATAATGATAGTGAAAATACATGGATTCAACATTGGATTAATCCCACAAGAAATTCCTCAAGTTAGATACTCATGATAAAAAATGAAAACACAAAATATAAAAATTATATAATGAAAGGAAGAAGTAAAATTATATATATAAAAAGGGTTTAATATTATTAAAATATAAAATAAGCAAAAAAACTATAAAAATTTCTAACTATAATTGAAAACCATTTGAAATAGATAAGGGATAATTTTTTATAGGAAAAAAGCTGAATATTTTTACTCTAAATATGTCCTCTTAAATTTCATCCATGATAGGAACATTAAATTAATAAATTGGGAAACATTTTATTATATAAATTTGTTCCTATATATATTTATCAAGTTTACAAAAACTTTTAGCTTCAATGGACACATGTCTTAAATGTTACAAATCTGTTACTCCCAAAAATATTTGTGTCTTTCCTTGGTGTTCATATTCCAATCCACAATGTACTAATGAATTTATGTCCTTAAAATAGTTGGAATCACATGTTTATACATAAATAAAAAAATGTTCCTAAATATTTTCTGTTTCTCTATGTAAAATTTCATCTCTATTCCACCTTTACTTTGTGAGATATAGGCCCATCCTCAAATTTCTCCATATCGGGGAATAAATTCAAAGGCCTAACTTGCAAGCTCCATTTGGGCCTCAAAATTTTAGATTCAAATAATGGTATAGTTTAATGAAATGTATCCAATAAATATTTTAATCCTACAATAAGTAATTTCCCAATTTTGGATAAGTTTATAGAATGTTTTTGCTAAAATTAAAAACTAACTTAAAATAATAAAAATTCCAAAAATATTTCATTTTTCATAATTAAGCTCAAAATACATCTAAAACCTAAAAATGTGACAATTTCTTATAAAATTACTCTATGGTGGGATTAAAAAATTAAAATTAGAAGTAAATTTTTTGAAAATATTGGTTTTTTCACAAGGCACATGTTATGTGTCGTTCTTAATATCCTAAGACCTATTTTTAAATATTTAAATTTTTATTTTTTGAAATCTATTTTTCAAAGTATGTTTTTCTGGAAATCTTGATTTTATATTTCCAAAGAAATGATAATTTTTTCTCTTAAAATAACATCAATGATGGTATTAAAAATCTAAAAACTATACCTCAAATATAATTTAATGATTATATTAACTCTTTTCTTCTAACCCTTAACCATAATATTATTAATAATCTTAATTGATGAAATGAATTTGAGGGAGAAGGTATGAAATATCTCAAGTATTTTTATAATTATGTTTTTATAACTTCAAAGTGGTATAATTCCTTAATCATGATAAAGGTGTGATTTATATTGTTTTTAAACTCAAAGATATTCTAATCTCTTTTACATTGACTAACAAATATTAAAATTATTGTCAAATTTTTTTGTTGGATTTTTTATAATAATATAGAGGGGGGAAAATATTGACATTGGAATTAAAAATACAATGATTTGGTTTTAAAATAAAATTGGGAGAAAGTTTTCAACTAAATTTTTTTATGTTTTCTTTAAGAATTGAATATGATTTTTTTTTCAATGAATTTCATTATGAAATATTGAATTTCATATTAGTTATATTTATTAATTATTCATTATTCTTACCTTTTTATTATTATTGCATAAGTGCATGTGACCATAAAAAAGGGAAATAACGTTTTTTATTTCACTCTCTTAGGTAGTTTTGAATGATCACAAATACACTTTGGTGTTTTTAATAGTTTCTTTTTAAGAATTTAAGTATTTATATTTTAAAAAAATTATTATAAAGGTTCCAGACCATTAAAATTCCTCAAGAAAAGCAAGGAATAATTTTTTGGATCCTTCCACAAGTATGTACCAACGGCTACCTTGTGGGTACCACTAGATGGACAGTGGAACCCACTGGATACATAGTGGCTCCTAGACATACTCAAAAAAATATTCACTAGAGTGGGTCTTGTTCACCTTAATTAACCTCCAAACGACTCTATTCGACCACCAAAGGCTCTAAAACCCTCCTATATCTCCCATAAGCTATAAATACACCCTTATGGGCGCTCATAAGGATATGGTTACTTGGATAATCACTCTTAAGCTCATTTTTCTTTATTTTATCATTCTAAATCTCTCTTACTCTCTTGTATCTATACCACCCATTCTTTTCTTATTACACACATATTGTAGGGAGAGATTGTGCTTCATTGGGATTGAATATAGAAAGTGTATTTTGTTTTTATTTTTTACTTCTTTCTTGGTCCTCAAATAATGGGTGGATTTGTTTCTTTCTTAGTATTAAAGCAAGGGGATATTGGGTTCCTATCCATAATCATAAAAAGGCTATCATTTTTTGTTTTTCATGTTATAACCACTATAAACTAAGTTCCTTACATCTTGTAATGAGTTTTGTACTACAACCACTAAAAATAAAGGTTTGGGTTTCTTGCTAAAACCATTCAAAAATAAAGGTATAAACCAAAACTTCTCAAGGTTACATGAGTGTAGGATATATAGGGAACCCTTTTGGGATAATTTTCAAACATATTTACTAATTTATTATGTTATTAACTTTTATATTTATATTTCTATCACACTTAACTCTTATATTTTTGTTTTTCACTTCAATCATTTCTAATTCCATCAAATATTGTTTTAATTTCAAAAAAATCTAAATGAAATTAACCCCCACTCTTATCATCCTTACTTGGGAAAAAAATAAAAATTTATTAAATTTACTAAAAATAGACAGCAAGATCACATTTCATCATATTTTTAACAAATATTTGGATAAAAATTTTATGCTAGATAAAACATTTTTATACATGTTTTATTCTCAAAACATGTTATAGAAATTGATGATCATAAACCATGTGTATTTAATCATCTCATACTTGTTCATAATAACTCTTTGTTATCAAACAACCAATCTTATCACATAAAATAAATGATATTAAGATACACATATTTTACATATATTAATTTGAGCTTGATAAAATCCTTTACATTCATATCCTTGATATAGTAACTATTTACTTCATCTCATGAATATAAACTATAATCTTAATCAATTTTCCCTTTTGATTTTTAAATCCTTTATATTTACAACACTTTTTAAAATATTCATTTGGTAATAAATACCTTTCAAAATCAATGAATTATTATTTTATAACATCCATACTTGACATGGACATTCCATGGAGTTTCAAAAACTCCATATGGTATATCACAGATAATCCAACCATATTGAATTATTACTCTTACTTACTGACTACCCTAGGTTTTAATGACCTTTATTAGATTATTAAAGAAACATTTTTGAACTTTTCAACAAATTTTTATTCTTATAGTTTTAAATTTTAACTACTTGTATTATATATATAATATTTTAGAACATAGACATAATATTCCTAGTTCATATATATTCAAAACAATTTTATAATATATAGTAAATGTTCTTTGAATTCAATCATATTATTAGAAAATTCCATAGATGACATTATAAAAAAATCGTTTACTATAACAAGTAAATTTCTATTTCCCCTTAAATCAAGTTATATAATTAAGTAAATCATAAACCATGTGTATGATAAACACCTATCTCATTTCATTTGAACAGTTATTGTTTATATTCTCTTCTTAAGATAAAAATGAGATAAAAATGCACATCTTATGAAAATTTTATCCAATATTGAAGTATTGAAGTTATCAATAAAGCAACTCATTTGATCTATTACTCGAAATAAAACTTGTATCATAAATTCTATTCACCTTATGACTTTATTTATATTTACAACACTTTGTAAAACATACTTTTGATATCATATATCTATCAAAAAAATAGAATTAATTTCTATAAAAAATAATTATTTAAGGAAACCTTTGGTCTCATAGATTCATTAATATATTCAATTATATTTAATATCATTTGAAATACCTAATAATATTGAGTATATGAGAATAAAAATCTTTAAATAATTTGCATACCTGGCTAGATTGATTATATAAATGGAGACTAAAATTCATTTGGTCACTTTTCATTATATTCCTTTGAAAAATTGAATAAATTAGCCAATGCTTCCATAATCATCTAGATTCACCTTTTTAAAATTTCAAAACTTAGTTACTTAGAAGGTATTTTTATGACATAAAGAATCTTCTTTTAAGAACATTTCTTAAATCACTAATCTTTATTAATAACTTTTCTTAAGTTTTCAGTGTTAATATATACTTACATTAGGATTATCCTTATCAAGGATTGATTGCAAATTTTAGCTTCATGATGATAATGATATTATCTACATCAAACGATTTTATCAGATGTGTATCATGTATTATTTACCATTTTATAAGGACTTTTATTAAATGGTATCCCACTAAAATGATGACCCCTTTTAAGATTCATCAATACCATTAGTTGGAAAAGAACTATATTTCACTAAGAAAATGCCCCTTCTTTGGCATGAAAATCACCTCTTAGGTATTAAGCATGTTGTGTAAAATCATAAAACAATTGCAATAAAGATAATATAGGATTAAATAGGTAAGAATTAAAATAAAATAATTATAAGAAATGTAGATCTAATAATAAAATATATTTTCATGAAAAATAATGATGAATGAGAAATCCAAAATCCAAAAAATCAAGAAACAATCACACACTTACAACGGATGAAGAACGTATGAAGAATGATGCAAATGTCGATGAAGAATGGCAAACAGTGATGGAAAAAAGAGTTATAAATGGAATAGGGATTGTAATGGATGAATAACGGGTGTGAAATAATAAAAAACTCACAGTATTTATTAAAACAATAAAATTAATGAAAGAAATCTAGTTTAGAATAAGAAGGAATGAAAACAAGAAGGAATGGAGTAAAAAAATGATAGAAGAAAATAAAGTGTGGATATCTCTCTTACACAGAGGTGATGCAAAAATAAATAGGCCTAGGAAGTACATGACATTCAATTCATGCATGTCATGTACCGGCTTAAATGAATTGGGTCACATCAACTTCCCATCATGTAAATTGGTTGAACACTGTGAAACTCGGATCAACTTTTCCCACCAAAGAATCCATTCATATTTTTTTCCAAGTGAGGCCTTAAAATATACACTTTATGAAATCTCTACACATTTTGTATGAAATTCACTTTTGGTGGGATTCTTTTTTTGAAATCTACTCTTCATGTAAAGTGTTTATAAACTATGTACCATATTCATGTCATGTATAATCTTCATATGTTGGTATGCAGATTCATAGGAATGCTATGAATTGATTCTATATGTTGTGTATGTGATACATGGAATGTATGTGATATACAGCACGTAAAGGCTATTTTTGGAACTTTTTGATCATTTATTTCTTTAACTCCATAATTCCTAATTCCTGCAAAAAAAATCAATACCTAATTCAATATCGAATAATTCATGAATAAACCTTAAAAAATGTATCTAAAATGCATATAAAATTTTATCTAATAAAATTCTACCACACTTGAACAATTTCTTGTCCTCAGAAAAAATATCTCAATAGGGATTCTAGAAGAAATAGTTTTTAAAAATAGGAAACATGCATTACAACCAGAAAAATAAAACTAAGTGTAAACATAAAAAATAAATCCTTTAGAATCAATCATGTAGAGAAAATTAGTCATGCCTTATAGTTCAGTTCTTTATCAATATTATTTATTCTTTTAATTACAATTTCATTACCATTTCTTAAATTATAAATCAATTTTTCAATTTAGCTCACGATAAATTGTCTCTAATCACTCAGAAAAAAATGAAACTAGATTTATGATCATACATTGAATAAATATTCGTAAACATAAGATTTAATTAGTTATATCATCTCCACTTCATAAAGACAAATACAAAATCAATCATTAGGGCTTCAGCAAAAAGGGTTCAAATGACTCTGAGACTAAGGGAAAGTGGGAAGAAAGTGAAAATAGAGATCAAAATGAGGGTAATATCTAAATTATAATGAATAATAAACATAAACAAAGAAATAAAGTGGATCCTCAGAGATCAAAAGGTATACATGCTCCAAGCAACTCAAAGTGGATCCATGAATATAACAAGTGAGTATTAAAAATGTATACCTTGTTACTTTATTTTTCTTTTTATTTTATTTTGTTTTCAAAATTCATGTTCAGGATAGATCTCATATCCATCCTCTAACCACATATGATCCCTTATAGGATTCATCATTCCAGAAAAAGTTGTTTTAAAACTTATTAATACACAACCCAATTTTTTTATTTCTTTTTATTTTTATATATATTTTTAAAGGAACAGGGTAGGAATAAATGCCAAGAGTAAAAATGGATCACATCATATTATTATATTAGAAATTCCACAATACATCTCCTCAATAAATATGTCCAGTGTCCATCAACTGAAAATCCTCTGACACTTGTTTAAATGATAATCATGAATAATACTAACAGCAGGGTAGGAAGGGGTAATTGGCTTGAAATAACTGCATCCTAAACAGGTTATTCATAGAACCTAAAGTCTAAATAAGTAAAAGTGTAAGGTGGGTCTCAGTAGCAAGTGGATCAAAAAATATTTCCTTAATCATATTAAAATTTTATTTTGTTCAGTAATAGCCTTAATAAGATCTAAATGAAATCCCTGATAGGTTCACATGCCCCAGGTGTCTCTAATGAAATATGATTATAAAAGAATAAGAAATCATTGGTCTATAATCCTCTCATAAATGGGAGTATACAAAAATAACTGGAAATCACTCAGGATACAAAATCAAGTAATAATTCACTCAAAAACAATTTCAAAATTTTTGAATTTTAAATTAAATTACTAAAGTCAAAAATCATTCTAAAAATATAAAAAGGACTAAAACATGGATTTCAACAATTTACAACCTAGATTTTTATTTTATTAAATGGTTGTAATGATTTTTCATGTTTCAATAATGATTTCAACTAAAAATGTCTTCTAAAAAAATGAAAACATGAAATAATCCAAAAGTATTTATAAGAAAGATCAAGAAAGACTCCCCCACACTTAAAATGAGACAGTGTTTGTATTTTCTTAAAATGAATTGTCGGAGATTTATCATAGATATAGAATATAATAAATAAAATGGGAACTTTAAAATTGGTTTTATGGACTCAAGAGCTCCCTATATGAGTTTTTATACTATGGGGAAACATAGTGGATGATGATTTAAAATTATTCTACCTTCATGATTTGTTAGAAAGAAAAACCTTGTACTAGATAAAACATTAGTCAAAAGGTTTTAAATATTTTCGAAGTTGTGAAATGTAAAGGTGCACATAGTGAATAGTGATGAAAGGAAGCTCATATACATTCATATATGTGGATAAAATGAAGTTTAAGGTGACCTATGAAAAAAATTATACTAAAAACAAAAATCCTAAGTACAAGAATGAAAATAAAGAAAAAAATTAAATATGGGTTTCTTAATGAAGCACTAAAAATGCTTCATTAGCCAGATGGATGGACAAAAATATCAAGTAGTTTCATCCATCTAATAAGAATTCATCTACAACCTAAAAGAACTGGTGGCTATGTCATTGAGCACATGGGGACACTTGTTAGGGTTAACCACCTTATGAGTGGACTAAGAATGAATCTATGTGTGGTAAAAAGAGCATTTGTGCTCATCATGGTGTGGATCTCTATTGGGAATATATCTATAGTGAAATCTCCTCAAGCTAGCACTTGACATCATCCATATGTTGAGTCGTCTAAAGTACGAGGGAAGATGGTGGTGGAACAGTGCATCAATGACCATAGAAGAGGAAGAAGATCTATACATGGATAATGTAATATAGTAATGAAATGAAAAATAAGACAACCAATCAGTGAAGAAAAATCTAAATTCCATGTGTGTGTGTGTATATATATATATATATAAATCAATGATACGTCATGTGTAATGGAATACAAGTAGTGAAAAAGGGGAAAACCCAAGAAGAGTACAAAAATAGGGGAGGATATTGGGATATAATATGAATAATCAAAATCTTCAAGTTGTTCATCGATATCCCTCTCCCAAACATAGAGTGTCTGTATCTGTCCCTCCCTATCGATATCCATTATGGAGTAAGGGGCTAAAGGATCAACTACTACAGTGGGTGTTGTGGTGTTGGTAGTTATCTAATTGGAATGTGGAGGAGAGGTACTGATCTAGATGGTTGATATCTTCTTAGTAAAAGGGTTGATGAATGGTACCTCAGAAGATGATAGAAGGGATGGTCCCTTTCCCTGTCGATCCTACTCTACCAAAAACTCCTTCTAAGAAGCAAGTTCTGTTAGGTCTAAGGGTAGGTCAGTCGGGGTGGCATAGGTGGTAGGGATGGATGCAGATGAAGGTCCAACAGAGGATGGTAAATGGAATTTTGTTTCATGTGGTGTAGTAGAGTCAGTAAATAATGGTGGTAAAATGAATGGGATTCCATAGTGTCTATAGATCTAGCATTAGTTCACTAGATTATACTGGTGGGAGATCTATAGGTTGGATGGGATGGTTGGGATGGATGATGGCATGGTATGTATAGAGGAAGGGGTATGGATGGGTGTGGTAATGAGGTTGGTAATGGTGGTGGGTGGTATGGTAGTGGTAGAAATTGTGGTGTTGGAGGATGGGGTTGGAGTAGGAGGAAGATGTGGGGAGGCTGGGTAGATGGAGGATCAACAACATGCAAAGTTGGGGCCTCATCAACATTCTATATGTATATTACCACCCAACGGTATACGTCACCATATTTTGTGATAACCCCCATCTTGTAGATAAGCATAAGATATATGCCCTCCAAATGGCCAATAGATGTGTAGGGATTGGCTTCCATAGAGTAATCAAGATGCCTAGCCAAGTGGGTGGTGAATGATCCACCCATCAAAGTGTTTTGGGTCCTATTTTCCAACATTTGATAAATATTGCTAAACTATCTCTCCATTTTGATGGCAGGGCCACCCATCGATAAATTTAGAATGAGGAACTCAATCTAGATAAACTTTTCATGGGCATCACCATGTGCCAACAAAACATGAGAGAGGTCCCTGTGGAGGATCCAGAGAGTTTCACCTCAGATAGTTGTACTCTTCATGGTGTAGGTGTCATACTCACTCTGAAAATCCTAGGCTAGAGTAGTGCAGCCTCAACCTTGTTAGTATTAAGATGATAAGTATTAAATATGGGGGAGGTGAGGAACTAGTATGAATAAATTCCAATTCCAACCACAAAGTCTCTTGAGCTAAGCTCCCACAGTTGTCCTCCGAGTCGGAAGCAAACAAAGTCGATGCCCATCTCGAAAGTGGAAAGGAACTCGAGGAAGAGCTCCCTATAAGTCACCTATCACACTTGTGTAATAAGGTTAAGGTTAAAATGGCCCATGAGGTGAAGGACCTCATGGTGGATTTTTATTTTCTCTAGGATGGTGAGATCTAAATTTTTTTTCATATGTATTGGCTTGGCCTGGAGATGGCCCAAGAGAACCTAGTGTGTGGGATTAAAAAAATGTAAGCATAGGTGAAGGTGAGGATGATCATGTTCCTCTGATCCACTAGAGGATGACTGGGAGTCTTATTAAGTGGATTCATATGTAGTGGAGGAATTATATGATGGGGAAGATGGATCTATGGGTGTTGTAAGAGGTGTGTTCCTCCACCTCTTGGGTGGAAGAGGGGGGTCCACACGCTCGGGAGCATAGTCGATAGGTGGGGTGTTCATTGTCTTAGTTATATCCATTTCTTAAGGTAGGAAAGGGAATGATGAAGTTAATAGGAGAGGTATTCGACATTATGGAAGTATGATAGGGGTGATGGGAGTTTGGGTTCGGGTGAGGGAGCTCAGAGGGGGAGGGGTGGGTTTGTGCATGTGAGAGGAGGCAAAAAGAGAGAGAAGGGTTCATAATGAACCCTAGGTTAGTGGTTTTTAAAGACCAAATTCAAAAATTATATTCAATGTATTCAATACATGGTGTGTAAATTATGATTATACAAATTTTTAAGTTTCCAGACACTTTCACATCATTTATTTCTTACATGGAATGTATTACTGAATTTTGTCCCCATTTTAGATCAAGTCCCATAGATATACTTATATAAACCTTTTAAAATGTTCTAAAAACTAAACAACCCTACCCTAGACTATTTAACCTACCTTGGGTTTCCTAAAAATCAGTTCTTTATTTATTTTATAGTGCTAGAAAGTTTTAGATGTAGAAAACTTTAGCTTTTAATTGATACCCTATAACACCCTAACCCCAGAATCCCAGAGCCAGTGCATTACTTATTAAATTGGAATGATTAAAAGGAATGAAATACTGAAGGAACATTCATTTTAGTAGTCTTGAAGAAACTAGATACATACATGAAACTCAAATTGCATTGGAAGGTAGCAAAATACAATACATAAAAAAACTAATAAACTGCATCCATGAGAACTCAATAAATGGTCTCCTATTCATAATTTATTGAAGGTAAACAAATGAAAGGGGTGATCTCAAATTCTCATTAAGGCTTAAAAATATTATAATTATGAATCAAAAATAATTTAATCACAATCAAATTGTCATATTCAATATGGAGTGGTGAATAAATAAAAAACACATGCCATTAGTAAACTGAGAATAAAAATGCATCCATAGATTTTGTCACAGTGAAAACCTCATGGATCGTAATAACTAAAAATGAATAAATAGAATTATTATTAATTGTATTTAATGTATCTAGAACATGATAACACTATACTATCGAAATAGTTTAAGTCTTTGGGTAGAAACCCATCTGATTTTTTGGAAACAAACTCAAAAAGTTTGTCGCCAACTGATTTGTCTCATGAGACCTGTCGATGCATCAAGGGAGTATAACAGGACCCTCCAATCACTTCAAGTCCAAATAATTTTGTATACATAGATTTAATACAAGTATAATATGAATTCTCAATATCAGTATAGAGTATAGGATACAGATCAATATTTTCATAGTTAAAACAACATTCTAAATAAACATTGTATTGGAAAGGGTATACAGCTTATGAAAATAATCATGTCCATGAAACCGGAATATGGATATATAATATATTTACAATTTCATATTAAAAATTATCTCAAATGGTCAGTGTATACACCACATAAGAAATATTAGGTGCACAATACCAAGTAAGTCTCAATGAAATGTAAATTGAGACAAAGTCCCTTATCATGTTGTAATCAATTGAGTAATATGACCAAAAATTAATAACCAACAAATGAATCATATAATACCATTAATATAAATATAATAATGATAATATATATAAAATGGAAATACACAATATAACACATGAAAGAAATAAGTGGTGAACAATGGAATTCTTGTGAATTAAAAGGTGAGATAAGGAACCCCTTACCTTATACCCAAAGGTGTTCCCGATTGATCTTAATGACCTGAATAATCAAATTTAGATTCATTAATTAATAAATAAATAACCTAACCAACTTTTAATTGATTTATTATAACCTTATTAGGTTCATTCATGCCCTTTTTGATGGGTTTAAAAGGTTCAATTTAATTGTTTTAGAAGCATTTTCCTCCTTGGTTTTCATGATCGGTTTACTTGTATTCATGAATGGAAGTTCATTTGAAATGTGGTTAAAAATACATAATTGTTAATATATATATCATTAGTGATATTATAAATGATATTATAATGATTTTGGGTCATATACCTTGAGTATGACTCATTAGTTAAAAGTTAATGATAAACGCTTGGACTAACTTGGCGATTTTGTGCATAATGAACTTGTTTTGTATTATTATTTTATATTATGAGTGTGTAAGGATTATAGAACACTGAATAAGTCAAAATACATATATTATGATCTGGTTAAAATATTAAAAAAGTTTCATGACTATACTTTAATATATTAATAGAAATTGAAAACACGTCGTCCTTGAATGTGATAAATTAACACATCTCGGATAGTGTTTTCATTTTTAGTATAAGAGGAGGGGGAAAAGAGAGATAATGATGAAATAATACATTAGCATGATAAAATTATAGATAATTTAAGTTAATGGAATTATCATAGAATTTTTATGTGGGGAGGTTAGTAGAGAGCAACAAAATAATGGAACTTTTAAAATAAGTTGAATGAAAAAGGAAGAGAGGTTCACCACATGAGTACTCGTCCTTGATAATCTCCTTAAGGCCTTTGTTTTTGTCCTTTTGGTGAGACTAGTAGGCCTTGAACGTAGGGAATAATATTAAGGAGATATTTTAATATAATTTAGGCAAGTCTTGAAGCTTGAGTGGTGTGGGGGGAAGATGGGGTGAGGGGTAGTTTATATAGTGGAGGGGAGGAGGGTTTTCTTAATATTATATTCATTAATTTATTATTTCTCAACAAGACAAGAAATTCTGAGGATTCCATGACCTAGAATGGTAATAATTGAATTTGAGTTCTATATTTGGGTTCTTACATCACTCGTGATGCTAGGAATAGTGAATTTAAATTATAATTTATTTATATGGTAAATTAATATATTTTATTATTCACCAAAAATTCAAGTATTTCATAAAAATACCAAAAATACACCCTAACCATTTTTCGATATGTAGAATCCAAAAATAAACTCCATTTTTCAAAAATAAATTTATAAATAAGATAAATTTAATTTTTAATTCAAATCATTATCTAATCGAAAAATACCAACACTTAAAATATTAATCTTCATTTTTAAGGTGCCTACATTTTTTTATACTTTCATGGGAAAGTTTACCATTCATAAGGTTTATATTACTATTCATAAGGGTAATTTAAAATTCATAAGGATAAGTTACTATTCATAAGTGTAAGTTACTATTCACCAAAAAATTAAGTTGATTCTATCAGACTCCAAATATCACCCTGATCACAACCGTGTATGTCTATTTTTTGAAATTCAAAACATAGAAGTGGAAAATTTATGTTTAATGGATAGGCTATGACTATCTCCTAAATAACAAAGTTTTGTTTCAAAGAAACTCAGTACTTTATGAAATATAGGATATCTAATGAATATAATTTATTTAAGAGAAACATACCATAAATTGTTTGTGGTGTTATATTATTCCCTCCTTTGGAAATTTTGTCCTTGAAATTTTTCATGTATATTGCTCACTAAAAACATGTGGGTGGTTCTTATTTATAACATCCTTAGGTTCCCACATTGCTTCCTCCATTTTATGGTTTCTCCAAAGAACCTTTACTAGTCAAGTTGTTCGATTTCTCAATACCTTATCCCTTGTGTCAAGAATCTTGGTAGGCTCTTCACAGTATGACAAAATCATGTTCCAATTTTATTTATTCATAAGTGAGTACATGCATTGGGTTTGGCGTGTATTTCTTTAACAATGAAACAGGGAACACATTATGAACTTTGGAGATACTTGGTGGAATTTTTAAATGATAATCTATAGCTCTGATCCTTTCCTGAATTTCAATTTGTTTGATGTACCTGGGGCTCAGTTTCCCTTTCTCACCAAACCTTAAGACACCCTTCAACGGAGTTACTTTTAGAAATACATGATATCCTACTTGAAATTCCAAATCCTTTATTCGGTTTTCAGCATAAATCTTTTTCCATACTTTGGGAAGCTTTAATATAAGCCTGAATTTTCTTTACCTTTGTAGTTGTCTCTTTGATAAGTTCTAGGCCTATAAGTTTCCTCTCGCCAACCTCATCCCAACAAGTTGGAGTTCAACACCTCTTACCATATAATGCTTTATATGACACCATTTGAATGCTAAAATTGAAACTATTATTGTAGGAAAATTACACCAAAGGAAATTATTGATCCCACATACCTTGAAAGTCAAGAGATCATGATCTCATCATGTCTTCTAGTGTTTGAATAGTCCTTTCAGACTATCCATCAGTTTGGGGGTGATAAGCAGTACTCATATGATGCTCAGTATCCAAAACCTTCTGAATACTTTTCTATAATTTTTATGTAAACTGGGGATATTAATGAGACACAATTGATATAGGTTCACCATAAAGTCTTACAACTTCATTAATATAAAGTCTTTCCAGGTGCTCAAGTGGTAAATCCTCTCTTATAGTAATGAAATGTGATGATTTTGTGAGATGATCAACAATTACAAATATTGTATCATTCCTTCTAGGTTTCCTATGTATTCCTGTGACAAAATCATTCATAATGTCATCCCACTTATACATATGAATATGTAGAGGTTTCATGACCCCTCTAGGATGTTTTCTCTCTACCTTCACTTGTTGACAAACTAGACACCTTGACAGGTAGTCAACAATTTATTGATTCATATTATCCCACCAAAAATGTCCATTTATATCTCTATACATCTTTGTTCTAATAGGGTGTATAGATAAATTTGAGCTATGTGTATCATCTAATAGTTCCCTTTTTAGATCAAGTGATGATGTAACGCATAACCTCTTCCAAAATTTCATAACTCCATTCTCATATATGAAGTCGACCAATATTCGATCCTTAACAGATTTAATTTTCTTTTGTAGATTCCCATCATTAGATTAAGATCTTTTTATCTTATCTAGTAAAGATGGTTTAGCAATCATTTGAAATAGGAAATATGTTTCCCCATCCTTCCATTTATATAGGTTATCTCTCAATCCTCATTTGGGTCATAAGTCCACGATCTTTTCTATTTAATGCATCTGCCACCTTATTTTCCTTTCCTAGTTGGTAGTGTATTAAAAAATCATAGTCTTTGAGTAACTAGATCCATATCCTTTGTCTCATGTTGAGTTATTTATGTGCAAAAATGTATTTCAAACTCTTTTGATCCGTATATATCTCACATCTTTCACCGTAGAGATAATGTCTCCATATTTTCAGAGCAAAGATTACAGCTACTAACTCAATATCATGAGTAGGATAATTTTTCTCATGAGTCTTCAACTACCCTAATACATAATCAATAACTTTATCATTTTTTATAAGGAAGTAACCCATTCCATTCTTTGATACATCACTGTATATCACAAATATATCATTTCCAGATATAAGAGTCAAAATTGGATCATTGACCAATCTTTTTTTCAACTCATCAAATAATTTTGTACATTATTTCGTCCATACTAACTTAACCCCTTTACGTGTGAGCTTGGTTAGTGGGTTAGCTAGTTGGGTGAAATTCTAAACAAAAAACTGATAGTAACATGCTAATCTAATAAAACTACGTACCTCAGTTATGTTTTTTGTCTTGGTCTATTCTTTTATTTTCTTTGTCTTTGCAGGATCAACTAAGATTACATCCTTAGAGACAATATGGACATGAAAAGAAACTAATTTAAGCCAGAATTAACACTTTCTAAACTTCACATATAATTCATTTCTTATAAGAGTTTTCAGAATAATCCACAAGTGATTCTCATGATCTTTATAGCTTTTGGAGTATACTAGGATATCATCGATAAATACCACAAAAAAGTCATCAAGATATTTCATGAAAAATCTATTCATTAGATATATGAAAATAGAGGGTTCATTAGTCAGTCCAAAAGGAATTACTGTAAACTCGTAATTCTCATGCCTAGTTTGAAATGTTTTCTTTGGAATATCTTTCTTCCTCACACAGAGCTGATGACATCCATATCAAAGGTCAATCTGTGAAAAATATTGTTCTCCAAGAAGTTGATCAAATAAATCATCAATTCATGGTATATGATACTTATTCTATATTTTAATATCATTGATTTACCTATAATTAATGAATATCCTCATGGATCCATATTTCTTCTTGACAAAAAGGATAAGGGCTCCCCATGGAGAAAAAATAGGTCGAATAAATACTTTGTCACTCAATTCGTCCAGTTGTTTCTTTAGCTCCATTAATTCTATAGTGGTCATTCTATAGAGATTCTTTAATATTGGTCTTATACCAGGAATTAAATTAATAGATAACTCAACTTCCCACAATGGATGATGTCTAGGTAAATCCTCTAGAAATATGTCAATGTATTCTTGAACAATAGATATGTCTTTAATTTGAATATTTATTTCCTCACCCATAGATATTGTGTTCTCTTCCTCTCTAAGAATTGCATTCAGTAGAGCAACTGGGGGGTAGATCTAGATAAGAATAATATGGAGAGGTTTCTGCTCTAAAGATAAGGGATTCTATACCATTCTCAAAAATTGTAACTTCCTTATTCTTGCAATAGATCTTCACATCATAATTTGACAGCCAATTTATGCCGAGAATTATATCAAATTAAATAATTGGTATGATGATAATGTTAGAAACTAAAGAAATTTTATGTTTCATGATGGGGACTGATCGACATGCCTTTGTTGCAATGATACACCCCCTAGGAGTTTTGAATGAAAACTCCTTTATTAAATCAAATTGGACATGTCTAACTTCCTTGGAAAATTGGGGAGATATAAATGAATACAATGATCTAGAATCAAATGATGCATTGGGAAAGTTTGAGGAAACAATTAAAGTATCTTCCACCACATCATTAAGAACTTCAACCTCCGCGGTTGTAATTGTATAATATTTCCCTTACTCTCGTGGCCTTTTCTGAGGCAAGTTTCATTGGCGCTTAGGACACTCATTTTCATAGTGTCTCATCTCTCTAAAATTGTATCATTTAACATCATTTACTTATTTCTTCCCCTTGTATTCATTAGATATATGACCCTTTTATCCATACTTATAGAAAACTCTCATTCCTTTCAAGCATTTCCCAGGATGATTCCCTCCACAGTTCCTGCATAATGGGAATTGTTGATTTCCCTTGTTCTTCTTTGGCGCTTCACCTTTTCCATGGTTATTATAGTACCACTTATTATATTGGTTTCCCTTGAAAAAATTTGATCTCACAAATTCCTTCTCTTTTTTTATGGAACTTAATATAATTTTCTCATATGATGAAAATGTTTGAGAATCCAGTTCCCATCAAAGACTTGGCTTAATACCTTCAAAGAAATTATTAATATTGTCTTTTGAGTCACATATGTAATCTATGGCATACCTGGCTAGTCTTGTGAAGGTAGCCTTATACTCTGCAACACTATATTCTTCCCTTTGCTTTAATCTAAGGAATTTCCTCTTTATTTTGGTTCGTTTCTCATGAGGGAAATATTTGTCGATGAATATTTCCTTAAAATTCCTCCATTCCATTTCTTCTATTTCTTCTTTCTCTGTGGTATTCTGGATCAAGGACCACCATTGACCAGCATCACCCCTGAGACAATATACTACCAGCACTACCTTTTCATTTTCATTGCATCTTAATGCCATGAATATCTTTTCAAGGGACTTGATCCACTGCTCATCTACCACTGGATTAGTAGTCACACTAAAAGATGGGGTCTTTTGCTACATGAAACGATCCAACACAGGTGTAGCATGGTTATTCTTCACAACCTAAGTATGTTGTCCCAATATGGTCATGATCTGATCCGCTCAAACATTATGTGTTGAATTTATCAGTGGGGAAATCCCTATATTGTCCACGAGTATTGATTACCCTTATTCTATTAGGCTCTGTTTCTAAATAATGTCATACACTAGATTAGGTTATGAATCATAATTTATAATCTCAACTATAAAAGTACTTAGCATAAATTTAAATTCTATGCATAGCTAATCTCATAAACATGGTTTCTCTAAGGAAAAATTTACATTCAAATCCTTCATAATGGCTTATAAAGAAATGTGAATTATCCTAATAATATCCCCCAGGAGTGTCAAATCAAGAGTGCAATGAGGCTCTATATTGTGCACTAGGATATCCTGGGTGAAGTCCGAAACTCCTTGTCGGAGTACATCTATGCCAGAGCCACGTCTACCCGCTTTTATCTCGACAGGGATGTATTTTCTAGAAAGATTCACATAATCTATTCCTTACCAAAATTACAGGACATTCTTGTATGTTTATCCTTAAATACTACCTTAGTAGTTTTTTCCCTAATCTACATTTTCTAATCTAATTTCCAAGTTATCTACTAAACTACCTTTGATACCAACTATAACACCCCGACCCCAGAATCCTGCAGCTAGTGCATTACTTATTACATTGGCATGATTAAAAGGAATTAAATACTGAAGGAAAATTCAGTTTATTAGTATTGAATAAACTAGATATATATATATATATATATATGAAACTCTCATTACATTGGGACCGTAACAAAATACAATACATAACAAAAAATAATAAACTACATCCATAAGAACTTAATAAATGGTCTCCTCTTCATAACCTATTAAAGGTAAAAAAAATGAAAGGGGGGGTATCAAATGCTTAGTAAGGGTTACAAATATAGGAATCATGAATCAACAATAATTGATTCACAATCAAATTGGAATAGTCAATATGGCATGGTGAAAAAATGAAAAACACACGCCATTAGTAAACTAATAATAAAACTGCATCCATAGATTTTTCCATAGTGAAAATTTCATGGATAGTAATAACTAAAAATGAATAAATAGAATTATTATTAATTTTATGTCATGTATCTAGCACATGATACCACTATATCGTCGAAACGTTTTAAGTCTAAGGGTAGAAACCCATCTGATTTTTTGGAAAAAAAAAACTCGAAGGGTTTGTCGCCAACTGATTTGTCTCATGAGACATGTCAATGCATCGAGGGGATATAGTGGGCCCCACCCATCATTGAAATTACAAATAATTATTTATAAATATATTTAATACAAGTAAAATTTTCCTTCTCAATATCTGTATAGATTAGAGGATATGGATCAATATTTCCAAAGTTAAAACAACATTCCAAATAAACACCATTGTAAAAGGGTATACAGATTAAGATAATAATCATATCCATGAAACCAGAATATGAATATATAATATATTTACAATTTAATATGAAACATTATCTTAAATGGGTAGTGGATACACTATATAAGAAATATTAGGTGCACAATACCACGTAAGTCTCAATGAAATGGAAATTGAGACAAAATCCCTTACCACATTATAATCAATTGAGTTGTATGAACAAAAATTAATAACCACCAAATGAATCACAGAATACCATGAATATAAATAAAATCATGATAATATATATCAAATGTTAGTTCACAATACACTGCATGCAAGAAATAAGTGGTGAACAATGGAATTCTCATGGAATTAAAAGTGAGATAAGGAACTCCTTACCTTATGCCCGAAGGTGTTTCCGATTGATCTTAATGACCTGAATAAAAAAATTATCTTCATTAATTAATAATTCCATAACATCATTAACATTTAATTGATTTATTATAACATTATTAGGTTCATTAATTCCCTTTTTTATGGGTTTAATAGGTTCAATTTTATTGTTTTGGAATAATTTTCTTCCTTAGTTTTCATGATCGGTTTACTTGTATTCATGAATGGAAGTCCATTTCAAATGTGGTTAAACGTAAACAATTGTTAATATATATATTATTAGTGGCATTATAAATGATATTATAATTATTTTGTGTTATATACCTTGAGGATGACTCATTAGTTAAAAGTTAATGATAAACGCTTAGATTAACTTGGCAGTTTTGTTCATAATGAACTTGTTTTGAATTATTATTTTATATTATGTGTGTGTAAGGATTCCATAACATTTAATAAGGTAAAATAAATATATTATGATTTGTTTCAACCATTAAAAAGGTTTAATTTCCAGTCTTGAGTGTATTAATATAAATTGAAAACCTATCGTCCTTGAATGTGATAAATTAACACATCTCGAATGGTGTTTTCAATTTTAGTAAAAGAGGAAGGTGAAAAGAGTGATGATGATGAAATAATCCATTAGCATGATAAAATTATAGTTCATGTAAGGTACTTGAATTATCATATAATTTGAATGTGGAGAGGTGAGGATAGAGCAACAAAATAATGTAACTTGTAAAAGAAGTTGAAAGAAAACGGAAGAGAGGTTCACCTCTTGAGTACTCCTCCTTGATAATCTCCTTAAGGCCTTTGTTTTTGGACTTTTGGTGAGACCAGAAGGCCTTGGACGTGGGGGAGGATATTAGGGAGATATTTGAGAATAATTTAGGAAAGTATTGCAGCTTGAGTGGTGTGGGAGTAAAAGGGGGTGAGGGGTGGTTTATATAGTGGAGGGGAGGAGGGTTTTCTTAATATTATATTTATTAATTTATTATTTCTCCATAAGACAAGAAATATTGAGGATTACATGACCTAGAACAGTAATAAGTGCATGTGAGTTTGATATTTTGGTTCTTAAATCACTCATTATTCTAAGAATAGTGAATTTAAATTGTAATGTATTTATATGGTAAATTAATGTATTTTACTATTCACAAAAAAAATCAAGTATCTTAAAAAAATCCCAAAAATCCAGCCTAACCATTTTTTGATGTGTAGAATCCAAAAATGAAATCTATTTTTCAAAAATAATTTTCTAAATATGAGAAATTTAATTTTTAATTAAAATCAATATCTAATCAAAAAATACCAACACTTAAAATATTCATCTTCATTTTTAAGGTGCCTAAATTCATTTATACTTTTTTGGGTAAGGTTACCATTCATAAGAGTCATATTAATATTTATAAGGGGAAGTTACTATTCATAAGTGTAAGTTACTCTTCATAATTGTAAGTTATTATTCACTGAAAATTAATTTGTTTCTATCAAACTCCAAATATCACCTTGATCACAATCATGTATGTCTGTTTTTCAAAATTCAAAACACAAAAGTGGAAAATTTAAGTTTAATGGATAGGTTATGACTATATCCTAAATAACCAAGTGTTGTTTCAAATAAACTCAATACTTTATAAAATATAGGCTATGTAATGAATAGGATGTATTTAAGAGAAACATACCATAAAATGTTTGGGGTGTTATATACCCCTTGTTAAATAGTTCTTGAAAATAGAGGGGACGAAAGGCGGGATGACCTCCTTCATTAGAGGTGTAGTAAAAATTATATTATTTAGAGTACTTGATCCCTTTTCAAAATAAGTTGGTATCTTATTTTCATTTTTACCTTCTACATGGCCTTTTTTCATTATCATGAGAGATGGTTGGACAATTTTTCAACATGTTTCTTTTATCAAAGGAATTTTCCACATTAAACACAACAATCTCTTTACTCGCTCTAAAAACTAATCTCTCTAGGTTAGCATCAATCATCACATTTCCAGTGGTGAGGAATGGTCTTCCAAAAATGAGGGGCATATCACTTTCCTCTTCCATATCCATAACAAGGAATTCAATGAGGAAAATAAAATTTTCAACTTTTTTTAAGACACCCTCCAGCACTTTTTAAGGATTCGTGATAGAACAATCATCTAGTTGGAGTGTTATATTTGTTGGTTTCAATTATATGATCCCAAGATTATTTTAAACACTCATGTGTGTTAAATTGATACTTCCTCCTATATCGCACAATGCCTTTTCCAAAATACATTCCCTAATAGTGCAAGTAATTAAGAAACTTCTAGGGTCTCAAATTTTTTGAGGAAATTTACTTTAAACAACTACATAGAATTATTCATTTAGAGAGATGATTCCTAAGTCATCAAATTTATTTTTAATCGATATAAAGTCCTTAAATAATCGTGCATAAGTAGGTACATGTGCAATTTCCTCTGCATGTAGAAAATTCATATGCAATTGTTTAACTAAATATAGTAATTTTTTAAACATCCTATCCTCTTTTCCCATTTAATTAATTTAGGAAAGGGAATAGGTGGATTATATGCTAGATTTTCCACATTAGCATCGTCCTTTTCATGTTGTTTCTTGACTAGAGCTTCCTTATATGGTTCTACCTTTTGAGTTCTCTTTTGACTAGATTTATCTGATTCTCTTAAGTAATTGTACTTGTTTCCATGTGATGGCTGATAATCCATCACATTTTCACATTTAACCATTATATCTTCATCCTCCTCTCTTGGATGAGCCTCAGTATTACCAGGAAGAGTACTCGATTACTGATCAGATAAGGTCTTTGAAAATTGTCCCATTTGATGGTCTGGGTTTTGTAGTATAGCCTTGTGGTTTTTCATCTCTATATCCTATGTTTTCATACTTTTAACTAATTTATGAATGAATAAAGTGAGAAGGTTTTCAAGATTATTTTGTAGAGATTAGGCTTGTGGTGGTGGTCTTGGTGGGGATTTCTAGAATTTTTGTTGTTGTACTAGTGGGTATTTTTTAGCTCTAGGGAGAGGTTATAGAAATTGATGTTGTGGTTGAGGAGTTAGACCTTGTGGTGGGTACTCAGGTGGTTATTGGTTTCTATGTGGTATTTTTCCACTCTTATGCTAAAAGTAACCATGATTTTTCTTCTACGGTTGAGTTTTCTTTTACTGGTAGTTTCGTTTTTTTGGTACTATTGGGGATATTGGTATTGTGGGACTTATTGGTTGTAATTGATATAATTAAATCTTGATTTTGGGGATCTTCTATCCCTACCCAGAAATCTTAGTATGAGTGTGGGCCTCCGCACATCTCACAGGACTGTATTTCCATAACAGGAGTAGAAGGGGGTGGTGGCGCTATAGGTAATTAAAATGATTCCATCTTCTTAGTAAGTTCCATGAGTTTACCATAAATTGTGATTTCTACTACCATATGTGTAGTGGGATGGAGTCCTTGATAAAAAATCTGAAGTTGAAGTCGCACATCTAGTCTATTATGTGTGAACTTTCATATCAGCTCCTTGAATTCATCCTGAGATTATCATGATGATTTTATGTATGTCTAGAAGAAGTTTTGAATTTCATTATAGAGATTTCAAGTCGAAATTGGTGGGAAGTACTTGTATAGGAACTTCTTTTGTAATTCATCCCAACTCATGATTGACTTAGGAGCTTGAAATTTTAGTCAGTACTTGGATTAATTGAACAAGGAGAAAGGGACGACTCAGAGACTTATTTTTTCTCAAGATACACCTTGTTTACAAAAGGTATCGCAAACATCAAGAAAGTTTTAAATATGATCATGGGGGACTTTACTTTGAATCCCATTGAACTAACCCATGTCCTGGATCATGTGAATGTGTCTAGGTTTAATTTCAAAATTGTGCACTTGAATAGGATGGTGCACAATGTCGGGCACAATTCCACTAATGGATGGTAAACTGTAGTCCATAATAGTGCACTCCTCCAATACTGGTTTCTCATTGTGATTTGCGGGTGGCATATAATTGGGGTCTTGAAGATGTGGCAACATAATATTTTATGCTCATCCATTTTATAGTGATGACATGCAGTAATGGTTCTATTGATCTTGGGGTCAAATGGTTTTTTTCTTATGTGTCCAATATTCTTGAGCGAGTCAAGGGCCCCTAGTGCATGCACTAGATATAAATAAGAGGGAGAGAGGGATAGAGGGAGAGTGAGAGAGAGCATATAGGTGTGATCTAAGTAGAATAATTTTATAATTGAAAAGGGTAGGAAAAATAATACATGGGGAGGGGTGAGGTAATATGGGTGTTTATCCTAAGGTCACTATTCCCGAGCAACAGTTTTCCCTCGCAATGGAAATCAAATTTACTCTCTCTCATGAACCATTGAATTCACATGGGATGAGGTCAGATTAAATATTTATTATCCTAAACTACACTTACAACTAGGTCATAGTAAAGTGGCAGTGCGGGTCGATCCCATGAAGAATACTGGTAGGTTAGCAACCAATCGATCAAAACCCTTGGATGGACTCCTCACTTTCACTCTTGAGGATAGGGATTTTACTAAGAATATGTATTTTGGATTTTTAATTAAAATATTTAAAGGAAGGTATTTGGGAAAAAAATTGGGTTCTTAACAAAAGATAATCCTAGATTTATCTTGGAATAATCCTATGGAATAGGTTGCAAAGCAGTGAAAAAGACTCCAATTGGTTTTGGTAAAACCAATTGGATCTACCTATGCTAAATCTATCCCATTTTCAGGGTATCACTAAAAACCTAAGTGTATTACACTTGGATTCTATACAGAAAACATCACATGATAATTTTTATAGTCCTACTCAACTTTAATTAGGTTAGATTCATTCAATCACACTTCCCATGGTCAAGGTTGTGTAAAAGAATGTGATGAAAAATTATTATTAACCTAATTACTATCCATATGGTTACCATTGTTCAATATAAAAATTAATTAGGTCTGGTAACAACCCTACTCTCGACCTCTAACCCTAGGTGGATTAGTCGTGTATAGCGATGATGATCAAGAGAAAGGAAGTATTAAGCATGTTGTGTATAGTCATAAAATAGTTGCAACATAGACAATCTAGGATTAACCAGGAAAGAATAAATATAAAAAATTTGGAAGAAATTAATATCTAATAAGAAACTATATTTTCATGATGAATAATGAATAATGAAAAATATGGAATTGAAACAATCACAAACTTATTGCGGATGAATAACATATGAAGAATGATGCAAGCATTGATGAAGAAAGGTATGCGGTGATCAAAACAAGAATCGGAAATGTAAGTGGGATTTAAATGGATGAATAATAGGTTTATAAATATCAAAAACTCATAAGGATTCAATAAAACAATAAAAGTAAGGAAAGGAATCTAGTTCAGAATAAGAAGGAATGAAAACCGTAATGAATAACGGAAGAAAACAAGAGAAGAAAATAAAGTGTAGAGCTCTCTCTTAAATGAAGGGTGATTCAAAAATAAATAGGCCTGAGAAGTACATGGAATTAAAGTCCTACACGTCATGTACTGGGTTAAATTAATTGAGTCCCAAAATTTTCACATCATGTAAATTGGTTGCATGCCATGTAACTTAGATCCACTTTTATCACTAAAGAATCCATTCATATCTTTGACTGGGTGAGGCCTCTAAAATTTCACATCATGCAATCTCATCACGTCATGTATGAAATTCACTTTTAGTGGGATTCTATTTTTGAAAGCTACACGTCATGTAATGGGTTTAAACATTGTGTACTATCTTCACATAATGCATAATCTCCCAGGGTTGGTATGTGTCTCTGTAAACATGTTGTGAATGGAGTATACACATCATGTATGTGATATACAGTGTGTAAAGGTTTTTTTTGGGACCTTTTAATCATTTATTTATTTAAGTACAAAATTCCTAATTCTGACGAAAACAAACCAAAACTCGTTGCATTATTGAATAATTCATGAATAAACCTTTAACAACTGTATCCAAAATGTATATACAATTTTAGCTAATCACATATGATCCTCATATAGATTATTAGTCTGAGATAACAATTCAAGCCCTAGAGGATATGTTGAGATCTTTTTCTATGGATTTCAAAGGTGGTTGGGATCAAAACCTTCTTATAGTTGAGTTTTTTTACAACAATATCTTCCAATAGGGCATTCAGATGGAATACTATGAATCCCTATATGGAATGAAGTGTAAAACTATAACATGTTGGTATTATATTGGATAAATAAAGCTATTGGGACCTTATCTAACCAAGGAAATGACAGAGAAAGTCAGATATATTCAACAGTACATCAAGGCTGCTCAGAGTCAGCATAAAAGTTATATTGATAATCATCGGTGTGATCTGGGATTTGAAGTTGGTGGGAAGGCGTTTCTATGAATTTATTCATGGAAAAAGTTATGTGATTCATAAATAATGGAAAGATTATCTATATCTATATTATCCCTTTTGATATTATTGATCGAGTAGGGATGGTATCTTATTGCTTGACGCTTCCACCGAACCAATCTCAAGTTCATGAGGTGTTTCATGTATCTCTCCTAAGTAAGTACATACCTAATCCATCATATATACTAAACTCAAATGTCATACTAATAGAGCATGATATTTTTAATAAGAAAAACCAATAGAAATATTATATCACAAATATAAAGTGAAACATAATAAGACTACCCACCTGGTGAAATTTTTATCGAGAAATCACAAATTCAAAGAAGTTACATGGGAACCTGATGATGTAATGAAACAAATACATCCTCATTTTTTTGTATTATAGTGATGGATTTTGAGGGTGAAATTAATTTTAATGGAATTATAATGTAACACCCCAAGATTTTATGAAATATTTTTTTCAAATAAATTTAATTTCTTTGATATCTTGTGTTACACGCAACACTGAGTTTTAACGAACCGTGTTATACTATTAAAATATTATTATGTGACAGGTACTACCTAGTTGTTGGATTGGAGGGTATGAATATTAACAACTTAATTATGAAAAAATTATGGTTTATAAATGTATAAAATAAATTCATCTTTTACTGATTGATTAGAAATAAAAAATTCATTTGAAAATAAAAGCGATATTTTTCTTGAAAACTGTTTTTATGCACACAAATTCTTTTTATATTCATAAATTAAGGAAATCACTTTTGGAGAATTATTTTAAATAAATTTATATATTATAAATTTCAACAAATTCTATAACATTCGTCCAATATTTTTTTATTCATGGAATAAAAAAATCCAGTTTACTACTTAAAAATGTATTTTCTTAAAAAGACAGTTTACGTCCTATGTTTCATGATTATTTTTGAAATTAATTTATGAAACTTATAGGTATTGAATTTAATTAAATTTATTACATATTTGGAATCAGGAGGTTCAAATTTAGTAAATATACCGCTTTTATTTTTTATCAATATGAATAGTAACCGTGGTAAAATTTATCACCTCGGTAAAGGGAAAATTGAGTTAATATCGGTTAAAATTAAGTGATAATGTCATAATTTTTCATCCAAATTCTTATTATATTAATATAATTATACCCTTATTAACTTATGATCAAAATTTATTTGTTTAATGGACAATTTTTCATGAAAATGGCCTATATAATATTTAAAGAAAATAAAGTTACAAAATTTCACTCTATTAGTTTTAAATATCTCTTATATGTCCACATAGAGAAAAGAACAAGTTAGGGGAAAATATAAATGTATATTTAGATATTAATGAAATTATTTTCCTAATATAATTTTTTTTAGTAATTACATAATGAACTTAAATGTTTATGCAACATCGATTCAATATTTATGCAATTAATAAAAAAATATAATAAATGATTTGAGTGAGTTAATGTGTGACACAAATTTTGTAGATGAATATTACCTATTAGTGTTATGTTATAGAATTATATTTGAATTCAAATTTTGTATTTATGTAATTTAAGTCAAATTAAACAAATAGTGTCTAAATTGATAATAATGATATTTTATGAAAATAATATTTTAATAAATTACTTAAATATCATAAAAATATTGAAAGAGGGAAATAGGGATAAGATATGGTTGAAAATTCAATTAATTTCCCATTAATCGGCCATTTGGAATCATTTGGTTTGAGAATGACCTTAATATATTTTAATCTTTTAAAAAATTCCAATGGCGCCCCTCCCCTCAATTATAAAAGGACATCCATCCTTTCTCTTCTTCACACCACTTTGAGTCTTCTAGATCAACCAATGTCTACCAGGTTCTCTTCTCCACTACCATTTACATATTTTATGGGTTTTAATCTTCCCAAAAGACCAACCCTAGAGCCCTTAAGAGGATATCTAAAAGAGTTATTTCAAATAAGTGGTAATCATCTTAACCGATCACTTTATTTTTAATTATTATTTTACCTCCTCTAAATAAGTTATATTATTTATAAAATAATAATTTCAATATACTAAATATATTTAAATTTTATTATTATTATTAAATAACCTTTATTCTCCATATTTTCATTATATAGGAAGAAAAAATATTGCTCATGTGTGCGTACGACTTATCGTCTCCACATAGCGATAGAATTGATTTTTAGTCTTCATATTTTATGGATGGGTATTATGATGAGTTTAATATTTATATGTGATACTTTTGAAATAATTACACTTCTATAATTATAATATAACATCTAGATTTTTATATTCTAATATTTTGGAAAATAATAATGTTTCTTGATCATACGTGTGGACTACCACCTTGATGAAGTGATGTGATTTTTTTTCATTTACATTTTACTTAGATGGTAATAAGGATATATTTAATTAAAATATATTATATATATGATATAATAATTATTTTTTAAAGTTTAATTATTATTTACCTTTCTTTCATTCCATTCATTGAAAATTGAAAACAACGTCCATGTGTATGTATGACCTATCATCTCTATGAATGGTGTCATCTATTTTTATATCTCTACCTTTTATGAATGATTCTAAATATGTATATAATGTATATATAATATATTATAAGTATGTAAATTATTCTGATATAGAAGTATAATAAATTTAAATTTATTATACACGAGGTTAGATCACCTTCAAATCAAGTGGAACTCATGGTAATGGATTTTGGCCTCACATTTATTTTTGCAAGACACAAGCCTTATACACCACTTGTTTATTTTGTGTGGAGTATGTACTAACCATGAATATATATTTTTTATCTTCTTTGGAAAATTATGGGATATACATATCCATCTAAGTTCCATTTTTTCATTGTTCTTATGATTCAAAAGTTACCAAAGTGGTAAGGGTTTTATGTTACAATCTCATTGTTTATCAGGATTGTTTTTGTTTTTGTTTTTATTTTTGATGATGAAATATTAGGATATACCTCTCAAGAAACTCATGAAATTTATTATCCTTTTTTTTTATTTATAATACATTTTTACTTTAATTTTACTCATATTAAGTACTCAAGATACTGAAAATGTGTTTTTAATAAAAATTGACTTTATTTATCTCTTTAGTCAAAAAACATTTTTCTTTTATATCCATATTTTTTCAAAAAAATTTAAAGAATTTTTTTTACTATTATCATATGTTTTTTTAAATTCATTTTTACCCATTATTGAATTTTCAAAAAAAAATTTAAAAGTAATCTTCTTCTCTTTTTTCAAACAAGGTGCATTTTAACCATTTCTACAATAGTGTGAAATGGATGTTTTATTTTAACATATATGATGTGAATGAAATTTACCATTATCATGGGTGATAAATGTTTTTAAGATTTTAATATAGGTTTCTAATTATTATTTTCAAAGAAAATTTTTCCTTAATAATTGGGAAGTATTTATGTTTTAAAAAATATTTCAAATTAAAAAGGATATTTTCCTTAATAAATATTTCAAGTGATCTTTCAAAATAATTTTCATTATAAGATGATATTTTTTTATTTTAATTATTCTTTACTAGGGATATAATCCAACGATGAAATTATTATACTTTCTATGGATGGTTCATGTTTATATTTATGTGATGTTTATGAAACCAATTTATTTTTCATGGGTTATGTTGTATTGAATTGATGAAATGTTTATGAAATCTGATTTCTTCTCATGTGTTATGATGTGATGATATGATTAATGTTTTATGATGTTGTGGCACACATATGTATGGTTTTTATTATGTAAATGTGGTTACATTATAACCAAGGATGGTGGAAATGTTATAACCAAGGATGGTGGTTATGTTATAACTAAGGTCGGTGGTGATGTTATAACCAAGGACTATGGTGATGTTATAACCAAGGAAAGCGGTCACATTAGAACCAAGGATGAGTTTACTAGTGAAAAAAGTATTTTTCACATTGATGTTTTTAATTTCTATTACTACATGAAGTTATTTCAGTCAATGTTTTAAAAAAAATTTAACATCAATTAATAAAAATAGACATTATAAATACATTCTAGTGGAATTTTTTCATGTCAGTTATGAAATAACAGATGTGGAAAATACATTATCGAGTTTTTTATTTCATAATCGATGTGAAAATTCTGTCATATTTTATTTTTCAAGTTGGTTATATGAAAACCAATGTGAAAAATAATATTATCCAAGTTTTACTACATTGGTTATATTAAACTTAATGTGAAAATTATTTTTTAAAAATAAAATAATATTAATTCATCCCCTCCCAATAGTATAGTAGATTAGAAATATAAAAATAGTAGTATACCATAAAATTTCCTGCATAAAAATAGCAGCAACATAAACATTACAATTTGAACTTTTAGGTTTACAATATATAATACAAATAAACTAAAATTCAATCAGATCTATGAAATTATTTTTCCATTAAATTTGTAAGTATTTTATCTGTTGTCTAGTATAATTCCAAGGGTCATAAAAAATATTCAAATTAAAAAAAAACCATTTAACATGTATTCTAAATAAAAAAATGAAAAATTATAGGAACGGTTTATAATAGAATCCAACCTTTTGTGATTTTGTAACTATCCCTATTAAAATTATTGCAAACATAAATCTTAAAAATTAGTATCCACATTCTTTTACTCTTTGTTTATGAAACTACTATTTAAAAAAAATCAATTAAAAATAACATTTTAAGTACTTATAGATAAAATTTAGTAATTTTAAATGAAAATTCACCTTTGCTTTTACTTATTTGATCTTTACGCTCTTCTTTATTATTGCCTCTCTAAAGTAATTTCATGCCCTATTTGAAAATAATATGTATAAAATAAATTTAAATTTCATTATAATAAATAAAAATATTAAAATATTCAAACTTATGTGTTCAATACAGTCATAAAATTTTCTTACACTTTTCTATAGATAGAGCATATCCAGTAAATTATCTTCTCCCTTGGATATAAAATACTCAACATCCAATAGAAACTAATATATAAGGAATTATAATGTGATTGTTTATTTTGTTAAGAGATATATATAACACTTTGTGAGATATATTTTTTATACTCTCAAAGATAAGGAAGCATCCAACACTGAATAATTTCATTCTTTTGATGTTTTTCAGCAATATAAACCATTATTTCTGATTCATTTATTATCCTCGCTATAGGTGAAATAAATTATGGGTTCAAAAATCCATATACTTTTGTTATGTCATGTTGTGTAATAATTTTATAAATAAACCTAATATAAAAAAACATAAATAAAAATTTTCAATAAATTAAAATTATGGAAAGATTTATCTTAATCAACTTACGTGGAAAAAACTTGTATCGGGTTGATGCCCAAGTCATATCTAGTTACAAGCTCCATGATATATTTTTTTAAAAGTGTCACAGTTATTTCACTCCAAAAATTCTAGATCCCATTGTAATCTCATAAATATCCAACAAAAAATTTGAATATGTTGACGATCTATCAAGACTAGTAGAAGTTGTATCTAATGTCATAAGAATTTAATTTTTTTTATACTGTATTTCTGTACCTTTAAAGTATTCCTATAAATAAATAGATAAATATATAAAATTTAAAATTTTAAAACAAATTCATAGAAAAATTAAATAAATTATATAATATACACATACATATATGGTAATATATCGAACAATTCTAGATAGACAGAAGAAAAAATGGTTGATACTTTGCCCAGTGGTACTGACCTCATCTATACGAAACAATATTCTTTCTAATCTATCTATAATATCTTGTACAATGAACCTATGATTCTCTATATCTATATTTTTATGATGAATGGTATCACCAATATAATATATAATCCTATATGAAACAATATGATATTGAGGATCATTAACATATAACTCACAATAAATGGGAAGTATTTGAGGAGGAGGTGTATGAGTAGGATTAGTAGGGGGAGTGGGACTAGTAGCCTGAAATTATATTTTCATTTCTGTAAACATAGACTATACTAATTCACTGATCCTATCCTTCATAGGCTTATAAATATCCTAAACTATAGCTTCCAAATATTCTATTTTTTTATAAACATCCTCGTTTGAAGAAGCTTCAGAATGTGTAAACACTTTTTTTTTACTGATACACTAGATGAGTGTCCTTGTACACGACCCCATGTGTTTGGGATTTTCCAATTTTGTGGCTAAAATATCCTTCATACCCTCAACTATGAAGGCCCCTTGCATGATTTACTCCTCAAGATATTATTGTATTGAATATTTGAAAAAATACACAATGAATCACAATATCTAAAAAATTGATTTAACTTAAATAAATAAATAATGTAAATATTTTACAATCCTATCAACTACAACCCTCAACTCTTCTATAAGATATTATCATTTTTTCCTCATTTTATACCTCTTCTATTCTTCATGTTTAGCTGAGGGGGAAGTAGGGCCAACCTCTATGGATCCTGAAGACTCAACTCTCAATTTTTGAAAAAAAATTAGCTATTATTTGTTCTTCCAATAATGTATACCATCTATGAGATAAAGTATGTGGGTATACATTTTTGTATTGGATCTCCTAATGATATCTCCTCATTTACTATAAATTAAGAATAATGAAATCATTAATATGATCGTTAATATAAAAAAACCTCTAAAAGGTAACATTGCACTTACCAAAAATTATTATTTTCATTTTTCAACAAATTTCTTCCATGTATAATCATATATAAATAGATATATATCACATATATTTTGATGTTTTCTACGCCCAAAAAATGAAATCTAACGTAAGGTTTGATTTAAAATCCCTCTATCTCCTAGCAGTCAATGCTAAACATTTCCTCCTAACTCCTCCAGTATCACGTATATCATATTTCATGTGATAAGAAGGGTGAAAACCTATATTAGTATAAAAATTGCATGATAAGTAAAATAATATCAAATGATATTACCAAAACTATGTCTCATAATTGAGATATTGTCATTTTTTCAGCACTAATCCAATCAGGAATCAAAATACTAACTTTTATTTTAGCTTGCACTACAATAAAAGTCTTGAATTGTTTTGAATTTGGACCCCTTGAAATATCATTATCATCAGAGTCAATGGGTATCCTATGGTCCTGGCTATGGGCAATTGATAATTTTGGTAAATGTGAGTTGCCACGTTTACGAACCCTCAAACTCTTTTTCCCTTGTGGAAGTAAATGCCTCTTGTGTAGAAGGATGAGGAGGCTCATCAACATGAGTGTGTGTATGTTCCTCCCCAGAGGTATGTGTAATTTCCTCCCCAGAAGTATGTGGTGGATCAAATGTTTGATTTTTCATTATCCTATAAATCAAAGTAACAAACAATTAGTGCACAAATATACCAATCCAACTTTAGATACAAATGTAAATAAAAATTGAAAAATTTTCAAAAAAAAATTAAACTAAGCTAAGCACATTTTTTATATTTTTTATAGTTAACTAAAATTCTAACAACATTAATGAGATATGAAATGACATAGATAAATGAAAACATATCCAAAAATTTTATGTGAATAGTAAAAATCCTCCAACGTATTACACCATTTTTTACAACAAAAAAATATATTCTTTGAATATATGAAAAATGATCCAATAAAAATTAAACTACACTGAACACATTTTTATTAATATTTTATATAGTATTTAACTAAAATTTTAACAACATTAATGGGAGATGAAAAGACATAAAATAATTAAAATAAATCCAAAAGGTGTGTGAATAATAAAAATGATCTAATGTATTAAATCATTTTTACACCAAAAAGAATATTCTTTGAATATACTCTTTTATACATTTTTTATTTTTATTTAACATGTTAGATTTAAAATAATTTTTTTCCACAAAATAAACAAATAGATAAGTTAAGTAAGGGAAAACATGGTAATCTAAACAAAAAAACTAATATAAACAAACAATTTAACTTATTATTTATAATATGTGTTTTAATAAAGAAAATAAAAATAATATATATCATATTTTATGACATTTAAAAATGTAATACAGAAATAAAAAATGTTACCTTTAATATTAGGAATTTACTAAAATATTTTTTTCCCAAATTTCTTTGTCATGATCGTTTTGTATGGTACAAACCATGTCTATGACATGCTCATCAATATTATCTATTAATCTTTCCATGGAAGTATGGATCTCACATAAATCAACATCTTTATAAAGATTTTCAATGAAAATATACTATTATTTTCCTTGTAAAAATATAGACCACTTCATATCAGATTAATCAAGAACATAGATTTTTTTTCATGTGCTTCTAGGACAAAAGTATCAGCCATGTATTCCAATCTATTCAGATTAACTAATGTCATTCCAAATTCATCATGTCTAATATTATTATTATCGATAACCCATTTTTAGTTAAACATTGTAACTCAAAATTCAATGTAATCAGCCTCCCATATTTCTTTAATGACTCTATAATATAAAGTTGATGTGAAGGTTGATATTTTGTCTTTGGTACTCAAAAAATGCATTACTTCTACAGACACCAATACACTACTATTCTGAACTACACTTATGTTGTCCTGATCTATCGTATGAAATGTATATCCATTAATGTCATACTCAGACCATGTTATCAAATTGAAACTTGGACCTCCAACTAACCATCTCAATGTTTCTGATGCATCTGGTCTACCAAGCATGGTCTATTTAAACTATGGGAAAAAAGTTTTGTTATGATCATTAAAAATTCAAATATCTTTCTTCTTTAGGAAACATTTCTTTAACACATTAATATGCAATGTTATATATGGATTAGCATCATCCATGTTATTCAAGATGTATAATGTGACTTCTTTATCTATTCACCTATCAATGATTTTACTTTAAATCCATAGATCCCATTTCCCCTATAATTGACTCATTTATAGAGAGATGTAGGCAAAACGATGTTCTCCACTACAGACAAGTTGCTTGTACAAAACTCTACATCCTCTTTAGAAATATACTTATCAATAATGGAGACTTCAGGTCTATATAGATTCTTAACATACTCCTTCAATATCTTCATATACCTTTCAAAAGGATCATCCAACAAAGATATACATGTCTAAAAATATTTATTTCTCGTAACAAATAAACCATTAAATGCACCATGATATCAAAAAAAGGTGGAGGAAAATACATTTCAAATTGAAAAAGTATAGAAACTTCTTCATTCTACAAATTGTTCAAAGCATTCAGATCAATCGCCTTATTACAAATTGAATTGAAAAAATAACACACCTTCATGATAGTCATTCTGATATGGATGTGAAATATTCCATGCAATTCAACTTGTAGGAGTAGTTGCATCATGATGTGATAATCATGAGATTTCATACCTATAAAATTCAAATCCTTTAATAAAACAAAACTTTTTACATTTTAAGAATAACCCTACAACACTTTTATATCATGAAGACACAGACAAAAAATAATTTCCCCCCTCTTAGATAATGTATGATAAGCCAAAGGTAGGTATGTTCACCTTCCATCAGCAGTGAGATCTAACTACAAACATATTCCCATTGAGAGTAGGTCCAATATTTAATTCAAACCATATTTAGTCTTTCCTTTAATATCTAATAGTGTTCAAATCAACCTGTTATAGATTTTCTTATCTATATGCATGACATCAATGTTATGTTTGACCACATGATATCTCCAATATGGTAGCTTCAAAAATATTGATTGTTTCTTCAAAATATTGCTATCATTACTAGATTTTTGTGTCTTTCTTAATGTCACATCAATTTTTTCACCCTCTCAAAATACTGATATGTGGACAAAGGTTTTTGAGAAATATAAAATTCTTATGATCCATTGAATTTTATTTTTAATCTTTGATAAGAGTGGTCCATAGAAAAAAAACCTTCAATGGACCATTTATATTATTTTTCCCCCATGTTGTTGTTGATAATATGAAGTTTTTTATTCACAAATTGGAAAATCCTTATGCCCCTTAACATTATATACAGATGAATTTCCATATGTTAGGATTTCATTTATAGTGAACATAATCATTACATGCAGTTCAAAATATTCCATTTTATAAGAATCGTACACCCTAATACCTTCCTCACATAAAATTTTCAAATCATCAATTAATGGTGACAAGAAAACATCAATATCATTTCCAGGTTGTTTTTTTCATAGATCATTAAAGTCAACATGACATATTTTCATTTTATACAAAATTTAGGAGATAAGTTGTAAATTATCAATAAAACAAGTCATGAACTATGTGTGATAAAAAGGATTTAGTATGGATTCATTCCATATGTGCACTGTTCAAGTCTGATATTTCTAACTTCATTTTAGAATGTAAGAAACTAGTGATCAATTTTATTCTGCTGTAGAAAATCATATGGATGATGTAATTTTCAATCACATATCCACTCATATGCATGAAATCTTAACCTTTAAACATCATCTAAATTTTCAAATAAACATTTCAAATGAGAAATTATAGTAAGATACCAAAATGCCTTGTCAAGAGTCTCTGTAACTACTAAACCATCCTGTGATTTTTCTTTCAACTTATACAATGATGTCCCACATTTAGGACACTCTAATATAAATTCATATTCCTTCCTATATAACACATAATAATTTAGGCATACATGTATTTTTTTTTGTATCCCAAACCCATCGGGTATAATATTTTCTTCACTTTATAATGTGAATTTGGAATATCATTGTCTTTAGGAAGTATGTCTTTCAAAAATTGCATCAAATCTATAAAACTCTTATCACTCCATCCATTTTCACCTTCAAGTTAATCAATATTAACACCGCCAATAAAACCATAAATTCCATACAACCCATATACAATTCTTTTTTAGAATCACCATATAGATTCTCAATTATTAGTTCATTCTTGATTGTCTCTAATTCAATATCATGAATCATTTCTTCAATTTGATCAGAATTATCATCTTGAAAATCATCATCATTGATAATTATGAAATTCTTCTTAGTTTCATCATGCCAAATCCAAGGTTTGTTACTTAGATTAAAACCATGACAAATTAAATGATCATTAATCCCTCTTCTCATCAACTTCTTTGTATTTAAGCATTTTAGACATGGATAGAAAAACATGTCATTGTTTGGAACATTTCATTTAGAAAATTCCAAAAAATAATCGACACCTTAATCATATTCATTACTTATTTTAAGTGCAGTAATCTAACTTCGACTAATTATTATCTATAACAAATATCAAAAATTGAAAATAAGTTATTATAATTTAAAATTTAATTAAAAATTTACTTTTATAAATAAAAATAAAAAATACCATAAAATATTATATAGAAAAATATATAAAACATATTTGATAAAATATATAGCTTTATAAAAAAATCACAAACCTTAATATAAAAACAATCATTCATAAATTAAAAAATATCAAAGATGTGTGAATAATTGAAACTGAAAATATAAATAGAAAAGATAAAGAAACATCAATGGAAAATTGGAACTGTAAATTCAAATGAAAATATTTTGGATGCATAGAAAATCAAAACAATAAACACAAACCGTAAATTGATATTTGGACTAGGATGATTGAGAAGGACACACCAACATTAAGAGGGCACAAGTGACGACCGACAATGGGTAACGGTGGACGATGGTGGTGAATGCAAAATGAAAGATAAAATTATATAAATAAAAAATTAGAACCACAAATATAAATGAAAATACCTTGGATGCATGAAAAATCAAAATAGAAAACACAAATCATAAATTGATATCAGATTAGGGATGAACAAGAATTCCAAACGAATAGGAAGAAGCCCCAAGTGACTGATGACAAATGACAGTGATAGATGCCAACTCAAAAATAAAATGAGATCAAATAAAATTGAAACCACTAATACAAATACCTATAATTCATGAAATATGGAAACAATAAATACTAACCATAGACTAAAATCATATCCATAAAGAGTGACATCAATGAGAAGAAGCACGAGCGGCGGTCGACTACGGGTGACTGTGGATGTCGTTGGTAGATGACAACCCAAAGATAAAGTGACATAAAATAAAAATTGAAACCACAAATACAAATAAATAAAATTTATTGAAAATGGAAACAATAAACACTAACCATCGATTGAAATCAAAACTAGGATGAGTGACACCAATGAGAAGAAGCATGAGCGGTGGTCGACGACGGGTGACCATGGATGGTGGTAGTGGATGTAACAAACCATAATTCTATCAATGGAATCCTCTCTAGGGTTTCTGGATAAAAACTTCTCTGGTCCTGGGTTCATCTCTCAGTTTTTCTTATTCATCTTTCTCTAACCCTTCCATGACTTCTCTTAGGTTCCATCCCCCTATTTTATTTCACGGTTGGTACCCTCCTAGTCTTCCCTTGGTTCTGCCCCTCACTTCAGATTCGGGAAAGGTGCTTCGGTTTTACCCTAGGGCACAACTACCAATCTATAACCTTACGTTCCATTAATCCTCTTCGGGTTGGATCTGGAGTGATAGAATCACATAGGTTTTGGGCTTAAGGTTTGGCGGTTGTGGGTCTTCCTAGTGTCTTCCCCATTTCCACACTCTTTTCTTTGTTTTTTGTTTCAGTTTGGGTTTCATCCGCTATTTCTATTGGGTTCTATCCCTGTTTCCCTCTTGCTCTTGATCCCTCTAGGATATCATACTCATTTTTTTATATTTCTTTTATGTTTCCTTTTTGTGGTTATTTTTTGTGTTCTCTAGGTTTTTTAGTGTCACTTTTGGGTCTGTTGGGAAGCTTTCTGCATCGGGGGTCTGAAGTTGAGTTCCTTTGAGGTCTCTACTTGCCCGCCATACTCAGGCTCTAGGTCTCCTCCACTCTCTTTGAGGCATATTTTCATGGTGGTCTTATCAGTTCTTTGGGAGGTGGGTTCAAGCGGCCTCTGGCATCTTATAGTGGATTCATCTTCGTGGGATTTGGGAGGGTGAATGTGATGGATTCGTTTGTTTTGCTCATCAATCCGAGGGTTTTTTATTGCCTTTGCTTCTCAGAGGTTGTCAGTGGCTGAGTGTTTTTGTCTTTGGGAGGCTCGTCAATTCTGTGTGGATCATTTCTCTTTGAGGGCGATTCTCGATGGTGATGGAGGGTTCTAGAGGCCGTTTCAGACATCACCAGTGGGTTTGCTAGTTTGGTGTTTATGCTGATGGTGTGTCAGGGTGTGCTGCCTATGAAGACTCTTTTCTTGTTTATTTTGATGCCCTTTTATGGCAGCATGGTGAAAAAGACGATGCTTATGGATACATGACAGTTTTGATAATGATGAATTTCTCTGGTTATCCTCTCTGGCGGGGTAGACGGCGGCGTCGATGGGCCTGTTGATGATGGAATGTTCTACATGACTGGTTTGCATGGTTCGAGGTTGGCATGTGATGGAAGGGTGGACATGTCTGGCTTATGTAGTTTGATGTGACTGGCTTACGCGGTTCACGGTCAATCATGGTTTATGTATTGAGTTTTCTTGGTGGTTTGAATTTTTTTTGAATTTTGAATTTTGAACCTTGTTTGTGGAATGTGGTGTGCAACGGTTTCTTAGTGGAAGTTGAAAATGCTTGATTATGTGGTTTTTAGGTTCCCACTTGACCATAAAGTGATTTTTAAAAATAAAAAATGGAATTGCAGTAATCAAAAAAAGAATGAATGAAATAAGAGGTATTTCTAGAAATTAAAGAACTAATACCAATAGAATAGTAACTTGACCTTTGGAATAGTAATGTGACCATTAGGAATAGTAATTCAGCCAATAGAATAGTAACCTCATCTATGAATGTATAAATAAAATTTAGTCATCTTATAAATGATAATATGATATAATTATATTATGGTATAAGTTAAAAATTATTTTAAAAATTATTAATTAAGTGTTGGTATTTTTATAAAACATAAATATTTATTTATAATTAATATAATTATTTAAAAGAAAATTTATTTTTATAAAATTAATTCATAAATTGAAAAAAACTCTTATGATTATAATATAATTTTATGAAACCTTAATTAATTTTTAAACGTGTTATAAAATTAGTTATAATTTTAATATCAGTATTTTCCAAATAAATGATAATTTTAATTAAAAATTAAATTTCTCATATTTAGAAAATTATTTTCATAAAATGGAGTTCATTTTTGAATTCTATACTTTTAAAAATGGTTAGGGTTATTTTTTGATATTTTTGTAAAATACTTGATTTTTTGGTGAATAGTAAAATACAATAATTTACGATAAAAGCTAAATACATGAATTTTTGAGTCATTATTGATGTAAAGATAATTTAAGCCCAAAATATCAAATTATCCTTAATTATTTTAATATATTTAGTTGTAAGGTTCAAACTATTCATAGTCTTGATCCAAAATAATAAACTAATGAATAAAATAATTAGAAAACACCCCTCTCCTCCACTATAAATACCAACTATTCCCCTCACACCTTCCAAGCCTTAAATATTGTCCAAGATATAACCAATACTCTTCCAAATCCACTCTCCCATTTCTAGGATCCCTTTGTCTAATCAAAATACCAAACCTTTTTCCCTAAGGAGGTTCTCAAGGAGGAGAAAATCAAGAGGCAAAATCCTCTTTCTTTTTCTTTTAATTTGTTTTTAATTTCATTTCATTTCTTATCCTCTCATCACCTCCACTTATAAAAGTGTAATGATAACTCTAGTATCTTTTATATAATGTAATTTTATTGTGTTAATTGAATAATTCATCTTCAAATCTCTTCCCCTTTTCCTTTTATTCTAAAAAAGAAAATATCATCTGTAGTGTGTCGATTACCATCACTGTGGATGATGTGTTTTCATTTTTCACTGCCACCTTCAAGGATGGTCATATAATAATTATTATTTTTAAATAATATTTTATTATACGTATTATAAGTTATATAATTTTTTGGAACCTATATATATAAACATGATGATATAATCTCATAATGGTCATAAAATTCACCAAAATAAATTAAATCATTTTCATTAACTAATTATCTAATGATTCATCATAATATCATATAACCAAATGATAATCTTATCTAATATCATTAATAACATATAATATCAATTATAGGGAATTATCCTCATTTTACATGAACTTTCGTACATGTATACAAGCAAACTGATCATGAAAATCAAGAAAACAAACACCCTCGGAACGATGGAATTCAACTCTATAACACATTGTAATGGCCATAAATGAACCTAATAAAATTATAATGAATAAAATGAATTTATAATAGGTTCTTTATTTATCAATTAATGAATCTAATTTTATTATCCAGTATATTAAAGTGAAGATATCATTCAGACATAAGGTAAGGGGACTCTCGAACCCAATTTCATTTCTTTGAGTTATTCCTCTTTCGTGGAAAATTTCAGTATGTATGTTATTTTAATATTCCTCAAATTTAATTTTATTTTGCTTATCTTTTCATTTCTAGGATATACATGCTTTAAATCTTATTTTATGACAAATGTAACTATTTTTTCAAAAGAACTCTTCCTTCTAAAAACACATGTTTTACTTCACTTGAGATTGTTTCTTCTTCACTCAAGATTGATGATTCTTATACCAAGTATGTTATTAATTTATTATTTTGGGAACCCCTGTATTTATTCATGAAAGTATTCGTTATAAAATTCTCATGAAACCTATTTCCTTTCCTTGAGTTATTTTATGGTAAAGATTGGTATGCATTCTATGTGGCATGCATGATTCTATAAATGTAATGATGTGATGGGTGTGCCTAGAATTATATAGCACTCTAATTAATTGAGTAATGTGATTTATCTCATGAGATAATGTGAAATATTCATGAACATTATGCTAGATTTATTCACAACTATGTGTGGTAGTTGACCACTAAGACACAACATTTCATTTTTATACATTGTCGCATTCCTTGCCTTTATCTAATGTTTCCTCAAATGATTATTATGATGATCCTTTTTTTATGTTATGATGATGATGTTTATTCTCACCCATGTTTCATGTCTCTTATTTATCCTCTTACTAGGATTTTATCTCACCTCTTATTTTGATGTATATCCTCAAGTGAATACTTGTACTAAAGTAAACATGAGGACCAATAAGAAGCTAGAGAAGAAGGAATTAAATAATGTTTATTCTTTATTATGTAAATGTTTTGTATGGTCTTGATTTTCCCAAGATACTAAACCTTTGGATCCTGGTTTTGTAACACTATTAAATTGTTTATCTTTAAAATGATGTAACAGTATTGTAAGAAAAGCAGGGTCATTATAGTTGGTATCATAACACGGTTTAGTTAATTTGGGAATTAGGATTAGAGAACATTAGTGAAAAACCTTAGTATGGGACTAAGTATATGAAAGAACCCAAGAAGTTTTGACTTATTTTCAAACCTTTTCTACTTTAGAAAATAGTGGGAACCTGGAGAAACCAGGCCAACAATCCGTGTGAGGGACAATGTAGTGAATGCCCGAATGACATCCCCAATGCCTTGGGAGGTGGAGTTGAAAATTTCATAGCGATGCTTACCCAGCTATCTCAATCTATGAATAATAACCTGAATAATGTGGAACTTCCTCCTTTAAAAATGAGGGATAAACTGGTTATCGAGTCTTTTATGTGGTAGAGACCACTGATGTTTAGTGGATCTTCTAATCCACTAGTCACAAAATAGTGGAATAACTCAATGGAGAAGATCTTTTATGTGCTTCACTATTCTGAGATGGAGAAGATGACTCTAGCCATTTATCATTTAAATAGAGAGGACAATCGATGGTGGGTGTTGATTAATAATACCATTCCAAAGGATGAAATTGAAGATATGGAGTGGGAAGACTTTAAGAAAATATTTCTTAACAAGTATTTCCCTAAAAATCTTCATACAAATATGGGGAGAGAATTCTTAGAGCTGAAGAAAAAGGAAGCTGAATCTATCATGGCTTAAAAAGAAAATTTCACAAGGCTTGAAAGGTACATCTTGGGTTTTGTTATCAACAATGATAGAAAAATAGATAGATTCTTTAGCGGTTTAAACCCACACCTTTGAAAGGCTCTATAAATTTGATACTTTGGGAGTTATGAAGAATCTTTTAAATGTGCTATCAAAGTGGAGATGGAGTTTAGAAAATGGTCTCATGGATGTGCTGATAAGAAACAAAATATGGGGTTTCAAGATGGAGTATCCAATGACAAAGGTGGAAAGAAAACACAGCCACTCACATGTCAAAAATGTGGGAAGAAACATCATGGGAATTGCCTCAATGGGACGAGTAAATTCTTCAAGTGTGGGGGAGAAGACCACTAAACTCATGAATATCAAAGAGACATAAGGAAACCTAACAATGTGGTGGAATAAAGGAGAGCACAACCTATGGTTTAATGATTTAATTGTAGTGATCAAGGGAACTATGCAAGCCAATTCACTAAACCCTGAGTCCATGAAGGTAATCAGCATTAGCAGCCACCAAAGCCAGAGGATCATGGGAAATTTTATGTCATCACTACTACTAAGGTGGAGACCAACAATGATGTGGTGATAGGGGCGCGGGTTATTCATTCAAGAATAGAGAACGTACTATTTGATTTTGGTTCTATGCATTCTTTCATATCTTGCAATTTTAGTAGAACTATTCAAACACCACCTGAAAATTATGGAGGTTGAGTTATCTGTGAGGAAAAAAATGGGGTAATTATTGCATACAAAGTATATAACTCCTCTCTGGTTAATGTTTGTGGGATGAACCTCCCAGAAAATCTGATCTTACTTCCTTTGGCAGAGTTTGATGCTATTTTGGGCATGGGTTGACTATCTTCATACAAATCCAAAATCAACTATCAGGAAAGGGATATCACTTTCTACATCCCAAAGCATCCTCTAATTCTATATAATTGTAAGGAGAAGGATGAATCTTCTTCAAATCCATCATCTCAAGTGTGGATATTATTTCTTTATGAGCAAGAATATCTCACTCAAATGATTGAGACAAAGGATAAAACCATGCTTGAAGACATGCCCATTGTGAGAGACTACATTGACGTCTTCCCTAAAGAATTTTATGGTCTTCCTGCTGATTAAGAGGTTGAGTTCTCAATTGAACTTATTCTTGGATCTCTTCTTATATCAAAGACACCTTACATAATAGCCACCATTAAGTTGAAAGAACTAAAGAAATAGTTATAAGAGAATATGGACAAGGGTTTTATATGCCCGAGTGCTTCACCATGGGGTGAACCAATCCTATTTTTTCAAGAAGAATGATGGATCAATGCACCACTGCATTGATTATCATGAGATTAACAAAATCACAATAAATAACAAGTATCCCCTACCACAGATAGATGACTTATTCGATCAACTACGTGGGTCCAATTATTTCTCTAAGGTGGATATTTGATTAGGATATCGCCAATTAATGGTAAGGAATGAAAATATTCCCAAGACTACCATTTGAATGAGGTATGAAGACTATGAGTTCATAGTAATTCCTTTTGGACTCACTAATGCTCCAGTAATATTTATGGACTTAATGAATAGAGTCTTTATAGATTACCTCAAAAAATTTGTGGTAGTCTTTATTAATGATATTCTAATATACTCCAAGAGCAAGGAGAAACATGAGGAGTATTTGAATACTGTGATAAAGACTTTGTGAAGGGATAAAGTTTATGAAAAAGTATAGTAAATTTGATTTCTAGATGGAGGAAGTATATTTCTTGAGGCATGTCATCACCAACAAAGGAATACATATAGACCCTTCCAAGACAATGGTAATCAAAGAGTGGCCTAGGCCAACATTTGTAATGGAGATCTGTAGTTTCCTTGGTCTAGTTGGGTATTATCGGAAATTTGTGAAGAACTTCTCATGATTTCTAATCCCGCTAACAAAGTTTACTTATAAGGGAGAAGATTTTGTTTGGACTAGTGAATGTGAAGACTGCTTCAAAGAGTTAAAAAAGAGGCTTATCACTACGCCAATAATCACAATTTCGACAAGTGGGGAACACTTTTTGGTATACAGTGATGCTTTAAAAAAGTTATTATGATGTGTACTGATGAAAAATGATAAAGTGATAGCATATGCCTCAAGGAAGTTGAAAATTAATGAGAAAAACTATCCTATGAATGATCTGAAATTGGTAGTTGTGATATTCGCATTGAAAATCTGGCGACATTATCTCTATGGGGAGAAGTGTGAGATATATACTGATCATAAGAGCCTCAAATATATATTCTCACAGGAGGGGCTTAATATGAACTAGCAAAAATAGTTAGAGCTCATCAAGGATTACAACTTCTCAATCCACTACCATCCTAATAAGGAAAATAAAGTGGTGGATGATCTATGTAGAAAGGATCCTACAACATTATCAATGATGAGAATTGAGAGGGATCCAATCTTCTTAGATTTTCAAAGGATGGAAATGAGAATCATTAAGGAAGGAACATCATCAATCCTTTCTAAAATCATTGCTCAACCATACCTTATAAATAAAATAAAGGATTCTCAAAGAAATGATGTGGAAATTAAGAAAAAGGTGGAAGTTATTAGAAAGAAGAAATCCTCATAGTTCAAAATTGATGAGGAAGGAGCTATAAGATTTGAGTCATGATTATGTGCATCATCTAATCCATAGATAAAGAAAAATCTTATAAGTGACGCACATAACTCAACCTTATCTATTCACCTAGGGAGAACAAAGATGTATCAATATCTTTGAGAGAACTATTGGTGGGACAATATGAAGAAGGAGATCGTTGAATATACATCAATGTGTTTGGTATGTCAGTAAGTGAAGGCTGAAAGAAAAAGGTCTAAGAGGATGATGCAACCATTACCCATACCAACATGGAAATGGGGAAACATCCCCACAAACATTGTTACTATACTTCTGAAGACATCTAGCGGAAACAATTCTATATGGGTTGTTGAGGATCATCTCACAAAGATAGTTCACTTTATCGCAATTTGGGAGGAATTCTCACTGGATCAACTTGCACAGATATACATCAGAGAAGTGGTAAGGCAACATGAAGTATCGATTGTATCCGATCGAGATTCAAGATTCACCTCCATGTTCTCGAAAATTCTCCAAGTCTCCAACATGATCTAAACACTGAGCTAAGCTTCAACATGACCTATCATCCTTAAAATGATGTCTAATCTAAATGGACAATTCATACATTGGAAGATATGTTGAGATCATGTTCTATAGACTTCAATTAAATATGGGACCAACATTTTTCTCTGGTTGAGTTATCTTACAACAATAGTTTTCACTTGAGAATCCAAATAGATCCATATGAAGCACTTTATAGGAAAAGATGCAGAACACCGATGTGTTGGGATTAAGTTGGTGAACGTAAGCCTCTAGGACTAGAAATGGTTGAAAATTTGGTAGAAAAGGTCAAAATCATTGAGTAGAACATCAAGGCAGCCCAAAGTCAACAAAAGAGCTATGCAAAAAATCATCGATGAGAACTAGAGTTTGAGGTTGGAGATATGGTATTCCTTCATGTATCTCCATGGAAGAGGATCATGAGATTTGTGATGAAAGGAAAGTTGATTCCTAGGTGCATCGGCCCCTTCGAGATTCTTTATCGTGTCGGAGTTGTGACCTTTCGACTAACACTTCCACCTACCATGTATCAAGTACATGATGTATTCCATGTATCCCTCTTAAGGAAGTATATACTAGATCTCTCACATGTAGTGAATCTAGATGTGGTACAGTTGGAAAATGATCTCTCTTACAAAGAGCGGCCAGTGAAAATCTTGGACCATAGAGATAAAGTTCTATGTGACAAGACTACTCACCTGGTCAAAGTACTATGGCAAAATCATAAGTACGTAGAAGAAATATGGGAGTTGGATGAGGTGGTGAAGGAGAAGTGCTCTCACTTGTTTTCACCATAGTTTGTAAAATGAAATTTTTAGGGTGAAATTTAATAAGGGGGGAAGAATGTAACAACTCATAATTCTATCAATGGAATTCCCCTTCTTATAATTATGTCATATAATACAAATCACATAAAATCACAAAGAGAACATGATACAAACTTTATAAATGAATAATGAATGAAATAAGAGGTATTTCTAAAAATTAAAGAACCTATACCAATGGAATAGTAACTTGACTTTTGGAATAGTAATATGACCATTAGGAATATTAATTCGACCAATAGAATAATAACCCCATATATGAATGTATAAATAAAATTTAGGCATCTTATAAATGATAATATGATGTAATTATATCTTGATACAAGTAAATAAATATTTTAAAAATTATTAATTAAGTGGTGGTATTTTTATAAAACATAAATGTTTATTTATAATTAATATAATTATTTCAAAGAAAATTTATTTTCATAAAATAGATTTATAAATTAATATTTTGTTGCCTTATGATTATAAGATAGTTTTGTGAGACCTTAAGTAATTTTTCAAAGTGTTATAAAATCAGTTATAATTTTAAAATCAGCATTTCCAAGTAAATGATGTTTTTAATTAAAAATTAAATTTCTCATATTTAGAAAATTATTTTCATAAAAATGAGTTCACTTTTGAATTCTACACATCGAAAAATGGTTAGGGTGAGTTTGGAGTATTTTTCTAAAAGACTTGATTTTTTTGTGAATAGTAAAATACGATAATTTACAATAAAAGCTAAATACGTGAATTTTTTAGTCATTCTTGATGTAAGGTTGATGTGAGCCAAAAATCTCAAACTCTCCTTCCTTATTTCAATATATTTAGTGATAAGGTTCAAACTATTCATAGTGGTGAGCCAAAATAATAAACTAATGAATAAAATAATGAGAAAACACATCTCTCATCCACTATAAATATCACTCATCACCACCTCTTCTCCTCACACCTTTCATGCCTTGAAGCTTGTCCAAACTCTGCTCAATACTCTTCCCAAGCCTCTCCTCCACATCCAGAAGCCCTTGGTCTCATCAAAAGACCAAACCCTTTTCTATAAGGAGGTTCTTAAAGAGGAGAATATCAAGAGGTAAAATCCACTTTCATTTCTTTTAATTTCTTTTCAATTTCATTTCTTTTCTTATCCACTCCACACCTCCACTTATCCAAGTGACCTGATAACTCCGGTATCTTTTATATAATGAAATGTTATTATGTTAATGGAATAATTCATCTTCAAATTTCTTCCCTTTTTTCCTTTTATTCTAAAAATGAAAATATCGTCTATGGTGTGTCGATTTACCGCCACCATGGATGATGTGTTTTCATTGTTCACTACCGACTTCAAGGTGGGTCATAAAATCATTATTATGGTTGAATAATATTTTATTATACATATTATAAGTTATATAATGTTCTGGAACCTATATATATAAACATGATGATATAAACTCATAATGGTTGTAAAATCCGCCAAAATAAATTAAATCATTTTCATCAACTATTTATCTAATGATTCATCCTCATATTATATAACCAAATGATATATAAGATCGTTTAATCATCTATAAGATCATTAATAACATATAATCTCAATTCTGAAGAATTATCCTCATTTTACACAAACTTTCATACATGTATACAGGTGAAACGATCATGAAAACCAAGAAAATGAACACCCACAAAACAGTGGAATTGAACTCTATAACACATCATAATAACCATAAATGAACTTAATAAAATTATAATAAATCAAATACATGTATAAGAGGTTCTGGATTTATTAATTAATGAATCTAATTTTATTATCTAGGATATTAAAGTGAAGATAGCATTCAGACATAAGGTAAGAGGATTCTCAAACCCAATTTCCTTTCTTTGGGTTATTCCTCTTTCGTGTCAAGTTTCAATATGTATGTTCTTTTAATATTCATAAAATATAATTTTATTATCATTCCCTTTTCATTTCTGGGATATACATGCTTCCAATCAAAATTTATGACAAATGTAAATAATTTTCCAAAAGAACTCTTCCTTCTAAAAACACATGTTTTACTTCTCTTGAGATTGTTTCTTATTCACTCAAGATTGATGATTCTTATACCAATTATGTTATTCCATTTTTTATTTTGGGAACCCTAATATTTATTCATGAAAGTATGCTTTATGAAATTCTCATGAAACTCAATTTCTTTCCATGGGTTATTTTATGGCAAAGATTGTTATACGTTCTATGTGGCATGCATGATTATGTAAATGTTATGATGTGATGGGTGCGCCCAAAATTATATAGTGCTCCAATGCATTGGGTAATGTGATATATCTCATGAGATAATATGAAATATGCATGAACATGATGCTAGATTTGTTTACAATGATGATGCTTTGATGATGCACATATGTTATGTGTGAACATGATGCTAGCTTTGTTCGCAACTATGTGTGGTAGTTGACCACTAAGACATGATGTTTCATTTTTATGCATTGTCGCATTCCTTGTCTTTATCTAATGCTTCCTCAAATGATTATGATGATGATCCTTTGCTTATGTTATGATGATGATGTTTATTCTCACCCATGTTTCATGTCTCTTATTCATATTCTTATTGGGCTTTTAGTTCACCCCATCTTTTAATGTATATCATCAGGTGAATACTTGTACTAAGATGGACATGAGAGCCAATAAGAAGCTAGAGAAGAAGGAATTAAATAATGTTTATGATTTATTATGTAAATATTTTGTATGACCTTAATTTTCCCAAGACACTAAACCTTTGGAGCCTGGTTGTGTAACACTATTATATTGTTTTTTTAATGATGAAATAGCAATGTAAAAAAGAAGGGTCGCTATAATAGATACCAAATGAAAGATATTCAAAGCCAATGAACGAAGAATGAAGAGATTTGAGGCCACAGATCGGAGAATGAATAGATTCGAGGCCATGGATCAAAGATTTTTAGGTTTAGGATCGTCGTGTGAGAGAAAAATGAGAGTTGTTGCTCAAAAGAATGAAACAAAAATTACTTCTCTTGACCCCAATTAAAATTATAAAGCTTTTGCTGGTCGATTATTCCATAATCGACGTGGAAAATTAGATTTTTCATGTCGTTTATTCAATAACTGATCCGGAAAAATAGAATTTTCAGATCATTTATCCAATAAACGACGTGAAAATATTTTGTGTTTTATTTTTGACATCGGTTATTCAATAACCGATGTGAAAAATCTTATTTTCCATGTCGGTTATTGAATAACTGTTGTGAAAGGCATGTCAGGAAAAATAAAATTTGTACTAATGATGAGATATATATCTCTCTCCAATGCATTAGGTAAATATTTATATCTCATGGGATAAACAAGATTGGAATGAGGAGTAAACCTAGTTTAGTAAGAGACTTTGTCCACTATGATAGTTTTGAGAGTGAACCTTGACTACAATGATGGTTTGGAGAATGAACTCATTCCACTGTGATAGACTTAGCGATGAGTCTTGACTATTAAGGAAATAATTTTTTATGCTTATGTGTATGCCACAAACTTATGTCTTATGTCAATGTTATGCTTTCATGACTCATGTTCTTTAATTCTTTTATGATGTATGTCTTGTGAACTACCAAGATTTATGTCATGACTCAAGATTATGATCCATGATATGCATGATATGATTTTCAAATACGAAGCTCATGTTCTCACACTCTTATGTTCATGTTATGCTTATACGATCATTGATATCTCTCTTGTTTATCCTTATTGAGCATCTGCGATCACCCATTCTTATGTTTCCGTTTCTCAAGTTATCAAGAAATGTTTTAGGAATGATACGTCTAAGAAGAGCGCTAGTTATAAAGGATTTAATGAAAGACTCTTATAAACTAGTTGTTTGTATGTCTAAGTTTCTAAAGATACTAGACCTATACGATTCTGACATAGATCGTTATGATATGCAATGAATATTCATTTAATAAGATGTAATATCTATGTATGAAAAGTATGGATCGCTATAATTATGGTCATGAATTTATACTAGACACTTCCATTTCAATCAAAGGGTCGGAGATATATTCTTTCTAAACTCAGAAGGGACAAATCCTATCTTGACCACTCAATTAATAACATACTAATCACAACGCAACTCATGTAACCTACTTCGCCACAGGTAGATACACTATAGGTTTCATCATGCATCAAGATACGTGAGTCATGGAACACATTAATAATGATCTAAAGTCCAAAGACCAATACACACATTTATATATAAGATCAACCAATGACACATATGATAAGCAGTGTTTCTATTAACGAGTCTGTCCTTATGACCTCTCTTGTTGAAGACCACCAAGTATGAAATTCATGAGAACAAATCTTAATGCTTACAAGGCTCCAAGATTTGATAGTCAAACAACAATCACGTCTTGTCAGTATGATATATCTATATCATAGAACATATCTTTAAGAATACCATCATAGTGCCTCTAGGTTCTCATTATATCAAGGACATGTTATGACCCATTGATGCGATGAGTGCTATAAGGACATTATCACATAGAAATATGGAGAAGTAAAATCCAATATGTGATAAGAATAATACATGTATAAAACCAATACATAATATAGTAATTGAAATTACAAAAACCATTTGTTTCTAGGACACCGACTCCAACAATAATAAGACGACTCCTTGAGTTTGAAAGATCAGAATAAAAGGAGTATGCAGAATTTATGGAAAGAAAACGACTCCAAAGAGCGAGCATTATGAGAATACTTTAATATAGGCTAATGAAGGAACTACATTGTGAGTTGGTTGTTGAAATGAAGGAGACATGATGAGAATAACACAAGTGAAGATATGAACCATTCTTAAAATAAGGAGAATATCACTTTGAAAATGATAACAGAGGATATGAGTATTCAGCTGAAGCAAAGAAAGATCCTAGATTTAGTGAAGAAGCAATAGCTGGGAAAATGGAATAAAAGGCATTGATTGAACAAATATTTGTTTCAGATACATATGAACATACATGAAACGAGCAAAGAGTGTGGGGAAGAACCAATTGCAGAAGATAGAGACCCCCTCGATCCCAATCTTCCAAACACGATGAACCGCCCATCGGAGCCCAACAAACCCGCCGCTGCCATTACCAGAATCCACGTACCCGACACGGCGTTTCCCTCTCCGACCAACCGAGTCGGCACCGGCAGGAGGGGAAGGTGGGGCGCGCCTCCTACGTTGCGTACGAGGCCCTGACGGCCATGGTCGCAACCTGCGCCTGCATCTGAGCCGCCCTCACCTTGGTGGCCGCCGCCCGGTGGAAGAACTGCTCCCGCGACAGCGCCCTCACGCTCTTCAGGTACTGGTCAAAGGGCACGCACCCCTCCTGCAACGCCCTGTCCAGCTCGTAGATGGCGTCGTCCACCGCCAGGTCCTCGGCGGTGGCGTCCATCATCTGCTGGGAAAGGGGGTCGCAGGCAGCGAACGCCTCGCCGCCGTCCTTCGCCAGCTTCCCCCCCATCTCCGCCGCCTTCCCCCGGTTCTCCCGCAGCCAACCCTCCAGCACGTCGCTGTTCATCAGCACCATCTGCAGCTGCTGCTCCATCCCTTCCTTCTCCTCCATCATGCTCCTCAGCCCCCTGGAAAGCTCCTCCTCCCGCTGCCTCAGCACGCTCTGCACGCCGAACAGCCCCTCCATCTCCGCCTCCCGGGCCTTCCTGATGGACCCGATGTCTCCGTGCAGGGACTCCACAAGCTTGTTGATCGCGTTCCGCCGGTACACCTCCGTCGGGTCCTCCGTGTGTCGCGGCGGCGGGATCCTGCCGTAGGGGGATGGCGGGTACCGGTGGGCCGGCGAATCCGAATTCATCGAAGAGACGGAATACGCTGCGGGGACGGGATTTGACGGGTACGCAGAGGGATTGCCCCTAGGGTTTTCGTTGGGTCGGTGGCGCGAGTAAAGTGGGGGATCGCAGGAGAAGAGATGCGTGAGACTGCGGACCAGATCAGCAAGATTGGAGGAGGGGTAGACCCAGTTGTGGAGGTAGGGAACGGAGACGAGGCCGGAAGTGTTGACATGGGGGTGGGCGCGCTTGATGATCATGTCGCGGGTGGGGTTGAGGAAGACGCAGGGAGGGTAGCGGGGGTAGGACTCCATGAGCCAGACGATGACGGGGATGTTGTAGGTGGCGCCCTGGAAGGTGATCGGGATGGTGCCGTCGGCGCGGAGGAGGTGGACGGAACGCCCGTCGTTGTGGGTGAAGGAGGCTGTTTCCGGGTGGAGGGAGTTGAATTCTTGGACCAGAGACACCACGTGTTGCCGGATCAGCCACTTCACGTCCTCCGGGTATGGCAGCGCCGACGGCCCCCGCTGCGACAAGACGCCGTTCAGGAACTGCTGCGTCGCCATGGCCGCGCCTTCTCTCTGGAATGGACTTTCCGGATGGTAGGGGAGCTCCGGTTTTCATTTTAGTTTCTGCGGAATTTTCGTTTTACGCGTTTCCGGTGGCAATTAAGTAATTTCAGGCCCTCGGGTCCCTCGCTGCTATAAAATCCGCTTACATTTCCTTTACCTTTAAATTTTCTAGGGTTCTTATGCTCGGTCTCCCTTCGTCTTCTCCCTCTCCCTGATTCTTATCTCCACTTACAGTCATCTTCATTCGAACGACTGCGCCATGACTGCTCAGACGCAGGAAGAGCTTCTTGCTGCACATCTGGAGCAGCAAAAAATCGAAGTGAGTTTTTCGGATCTATTGTCTATCCTACTAATGTATTTTGATACTCCTGTGATGTATCAACCTAGTAGCCATTGAGTTCGATCAATGGAATTTCTGTTCATGTTTTCTGGATTTTTTCAATGGGGATCAACGGATTCAACTAATCTAACAGGTAACTGTTATTAGCTGTATGTTATCAACAATGGGACACGTAAGCTCCACTGAACGCACTTTTATGTAGTTGTTGAAAATTTAATTTCCCGATAGCATATCATTTTCGCCCCAATTAGCTGGCTTGTCTTTTCTTAATCCATTTGATACTTTTGATTTGGTATTGATTAAAATTGATTCATGAGAAGCTGTGTTGTAGTTCTGTTACCAGCCTATTATTTTTTCCATGTGTTCTTTTCCTGCGTTCTACCTGATACCTGTTATTCTTCAATCATTATTCTAATCGTTCTTTGTGGAAAACTTGGTGATGGTGTCTTTTTTTTCAAATAAAAAATTGAAGGATGATTTTATCTTTTACCTTGATTTCTATGGTCAAATGCTATTTTTTAATGGGTTTTCTTTAATGCAGTCAGATGAGCCTGTGCTTGAAGATGAGGATGATGATGAAGATGAGGATGATGATGACAAGGATGAAGATGATGCTGAAGGTTGGTTATCTACAAAATGATGATAAACATGATTGCTAGTTTATCTGTTAATCTGTTTTGCTGCATATTTGGTCCTTATGCTTTCTTATCTATCATTGTCAGTGTTTCCAGTATGTTTCCTCCACAGAATGGGCTTCTACCAAACTAACCAAATTGACAACAAATTTTTATAATTGATTTGATTTTTAATATAATTTTTTCTTTGAATTTGGATTTATGTCTCATAAGATGATCATTTAAAATTTTAGGCGGACAATGGTTGAGTGGTGTGTGTGTTTGACACATACATGTACGCATACCTGTGTTTATTGTCTATCTCCATGTTTGTAAGAAATGTGGCTTGATACTTGGTTAAAAGTTAATGTTATTGGACGAATCTATAGTCAGTTAGCTGACTTGCATGAAGATGTCCTTGAAACCATCAATGTTGAAGGACAATTGGGTGAACCAAGTTGCTTATATTTATGTTGGGACAGATTATATGCCTGAATCATTGGTGCATTCCAAAACTATTAATCCATCAATGGGTGAAGTTAATTTTTCTTGTTCTTGATGCGGCACCTCACTATTTTTTGACAGGGCAAAATGGTGATGCCGGTGGTAGCTCAAAACAGAGCCGAAGTGAGAAGAAGAGTCGCAAGGCAATGTTGAAGCTTGGAATGAAACCCATATCAGGTGTCAGCCGGGTGACTGTCAAAAGGAGCAAAAATGTAGGTTCTCTTATCCCCAACTTACGAATCTGTCTTCCTTTTTTGAGCTAAATCCTATATACATTCTATCACATTTCATTTTATAAAACCATGCCTGTACAAAGTAACATAATGACTGCACTTTCAATCAGATTTTGTTCGTTATCTCAAATCCGGACGTGTTCAAGAGCCCAGCTTCAGATACATATGTTATATTCGGAGAGGCAAAGATTGAGGACTTAAGTTCACAGTTGCAAACCCAGGCTGCAGAGCAATTCAAGGCACCTGATCTGAGTCATGTGATATCAAAGCAGCCTGAGCCATCGGCCATGGCTCAGGATGAAGAAGAGGTGGACGAGACAGGGGTGGAGCCGAAGGACATCGAGTTGGTGATGACACAGGCTGGAGTCTCCAGGGCAAAGGCTGTGAAGGCTCTCAAAGCTGCTGATGGGGATATAGTCACTGCGATCATGGAGCTTACCAACTAAGGTCTGTGCCACTTTTTTCATTTCAGTTCAGGTTCATGTGATGTGTTTGGCCTCCTTTGAGTTGGAAGATCCTGTTTCATTTGTCTCCCTTTTTTAATTTATGGTCTTCATCTGTTGTCAGTTACATATCAGGAGTTGCTATTTAAGAGAAGTTGTACTAATAACTTAGGAATTTTCTCATCATCTATATAGCATCCGGAGACCCAAGTCATAACTCGCACACAATAAGCACTTATTTCATTACACATTTGAAGTTGAAAAAAATCATAATAATATTATCTTGCTTAAATTTTATATAGACAACTAAAAACTTCTTCCAACACTTTTAAATTTCAATTTGATTATTTATATTTGATTGTTTCTTTTATATCAAATCCCATCTGGCTCGATAAATTCAGAAAGGCTTTGGAAGATTTTTAAAAAATGTTGGCTAACATGATTTGTAGGCGCACTTTATAAACCGTACAAACAAACCATGCATCACTGAAATTTCCTAATTAATTAAATATTAAAACGTAAATATGAATAATAATTAAATAATGAAAATCATTTTAAAATTACGTTGTTGTAATTTTCTCTAGATCTCTCCACTTTTGAAAAATCTTAAATTATTCCTGGCTTACCTAGAGGTTTCAGACTCCTCTAGATGCTCCCCACCATAGATGTTGGGATAATAATGTCAAAGTTTGGATTAAACAATGAGAAATGATGATGAGAACACCCCTATTAAGGCGACTCTTTAGAGAAATAACATATTGTAGCGATCCAAACCTTTTTAAACATATGATCACATGATTTTTAACTTAAATATCTAATGAACACAACCTAATGATTGATAGGTTTAGTAAATAATAGGTATATAAAACATTCAAACTAAAATAAAATATATATATTTTTTAAATTTTAATCTTTATAATGAGCTTTTAAATTTTTTTGAGCTCCTGAAATTGTATAAGGTACCTTGAGAAATATATAGAAGAAATGGGTGAGGTATAAAACATAGCAAGTGAATAAACATGGTAACATGGTAACGAATCATAACATCTGAGTCAAATGTGAGTCAGACAACATAAGATGATATTATAACAGAGAATACTCGTGAATAATCACAAACATAAATAAGATGGTATCATAAGAACATGACAACATAGGAAATTGACAACAACATAAAACATGTCATAAACATAAATCAATACTAATTGTCAAAATTTACATGGTGGACAAAGTCTCATCGTGGATTAGGTTTACTCTTTAATATCATACATATCATCTCATGAGACAAAAATATTAACCAATGTAAATGAGTTGCATAATCTTGCCTTATATCATAATCAAAAAAGATGTCATAGAGAGAAGAATGAATTAAATATTATGAACATTCATATATGAGTAAATAAGCATAGGTCTAAAAAATATGGTGTTCATTTGAGAATAAAGACTTTAAATGAACTTTACATAAAATGATTAAGAGATAGAAAAGTTCTCTTTAATCGAATTTGATTTTAAATAAGACATTTGAGAAATGAACTTAAGACATGCATTACCCCGTCAAAGAAAGAAAGAATAAGCTAGATATATATGTAAGAGACATATATACATAATTTAGAAGCATTTCATAATATAAAAGAGAGACAATAAGAGAGAGAAAGTTCATAACCTAAAGAAAAAGGGTGGTTTCAAGATAAATCTATTACCTTATGTTCTAGAATAATTCTGTGCTCGCACTTAATGTCCTAAAAAATCAAATTAAATTTATTAATTACTTAATTCAAAACCTTTTCCATCTATATTTGATTTATTATAATTTTATTATGTTTATTTATAACCATTTCAATGAGATGTATAGTTTAATTTCGCTATTTCTAGTGCATTCGTTTCATGGTTCCAAGGTCGGATCACTTGTGAATGTTTTTTATTTTTTTTTTCAAACATGACTACAATGCTCCTTTTGTAGAGCGCTGGTACAAGAGGACCGACAATGCGGGATCGGAAAGAACGACGAGAACCATCATCCTCAATGCAGGGTTCTGGAGTTTATGGCAAGCCCGGAACCAGGTGAGGTACGAGGGGATTACGTCAACTGGGAGATCCCTCATTGTACGCACAAGGAGCCTGCTAGCCGACTGGGTGACCCACATCATCAACTAGAGAGACGCACCCTCGCTTCGGCTTATGCACGATACTTTCCTAGTGACTCATCCCACATCGCAAGGCCATTGGGTATGGTGGATGCCCCCCCCGATGGACGACTTCAAGTTGAATACGGATGGCTCTTGCTCTTCAGGTGTCATACGAGGAGGTGGTGTAGTGAGGGACTACACGAGAAGTACTATCCTGGCCTTCACGGCTCACTACGGGAGTGGCAACTCTTTACAAGTAGAGGTCAATGCGATCCTGATCGGGCTCACACTTTGCATGCAAAAGCAGGTTAGCCTCTCCTAGGTGGAGACTGACTCAATGATCATACATGACTCCTTGCTCGGGAGAGAGTCCAGAAGTGTAAGGCTCTCATTACAAACAATATTAAAGTCACCCATACCTGGTGAGAGGGGAATAAAGTAGCGGATCACCTTGCTTCTCAGGCAGGTCAAGCTTTTGAGGTCACATGTCTCCACAACATCTCTTGTTTTAAACCCGAGGGGGTGAATCTGATTAGGGGGGATGTCCTCGGCCTGTACTACTTCAGGCCTCCTTAGGTCCTAGGGGCCTTTGGCTTGTACTCCTTGAAAAAAAAATAATACAATGATGATGATTATGTGGGGGGGGGGATGAAATGGTATTCATGTCCTTTCAGAAATTGTAATGGTCCCAAATATCCTTTTGTGTTCCGACATAGAGACGATTTATTTATTAAAACGCTAACATTATGAGGTTAGTTCGTTTAGGTGGTTTTACCGACCATCACGAACTAGTTTTTTTATTTAATATTATGTCTATATAGTCATTCCAGAACATGAAATAAGTTATACTATTCTTATTATCATCTTATTTAAACATAATAATATTTTTATGATCAGCCTTGAAGACAGTAATTGAAAACGAAAACTCATCATCCACGAAGGCGGTGAACTGACATGATATGGACAATGATTTCATTCTTTATTAACTTCTATTCTCTCTCAAAGTTGTGTATACATATTTTCATTTTCAAAATGCATATTGCATTACTAACATTCTGTTTCATTTCTACAATGTTGTTCGTGCATGCGATTATCCTGGGGGATCGAGTAGATCCAAATTTTCTTACTATTAAACTTTTTTTGTCTCGTTGTAATACTTTCAATTCTTATAATCATATTTATTCTTTAAATGTAATGTTTGAATTAATATAATGAAAGTTAGTTGTTTTTACCATGTGGTGTGTTTGCATTATATAATATTATATTACTAAGTTTGACACAATTATATATTCGGAAGAGAAATTCTATTGATAAAATCTAGGATTGTTACATTCCTCCCTACCAAGAAATTTCATTTTACATACTAAGGTGAAGATTGGTGAAGGTACCTTTGATTCATCACTTCTTCCAGTTACCATGTCACCTCATACTTATGGTTTCACCATAGTACTTTGACTAGGTGAGTTGTCTTGTTGCGTAGAACTTTATTTCTACGGTCTAAGATCTCCACCATCTACTCCTCATAAGAGAGATCATTTTCCAGCTGTACCACCTCTGAATTTAGTACATATGAGCGATCTGGTTTGTACTTCCTCAAGTGGTATACGTGGAATACGTTGTGTACTCGAGATATGGTTGGTTGAAGTGCTAGTCACTAAGCCACGACTTCGATGCGATCAAGAACCTCAAAAGGGTCGATGTACCTTGAACTTAGTTTACATTTATTTCAAAATCTCATGCCTCTCTTCCATGGAGATATGCAGATGGACACCTCATCTCCAACCCCAAACTCTAGGTCTTGTCGACGATTGTCAGTATTATTCTTCTATCGACTTTGAGCAGCTTTGAGGCGCTGCTGAATAGTCTAGACCTTTTCTACTTTTCCTCGACCATTTTAGGCCCCATCAGTTTGCGTTCACTAACTTCATCCCAACACACAAGTGTTCTAAATCTCTTACCATAAAGGGCTTCATATGAATGCATTTGGATGATCGATTGGAAACTATTATTGTATCAGAACTCGACTAGAGGAAGATGTTGATTCCATCATCCTTTGAAGTCCATCAGACATGATCTCATCATGTCTTCCAGTGTTTGGATAGTTTGTTCAAATTGACCACCAATTTGGGGATGACAAGTCGTACTGACGTTTAACTCAATGTTTAGGGCATGTTGGAGACTCTTTCAGAACATAGTGGTAAATCTCATATCTCGGTCAGATACAATCGACATTGATGTTCCATGCAGCCTCACCACTTCTCTAATGTATATCTTTGCAAGTTGATCAAGTGAGAAGTCCTCTTGAGTTTCAATTGTAACGACCCGAAAAATGTTCTTTTAATAAATGAACTTTTTCCTCTAACTTTTTATTATGTTTTACAATAGAAGCATATAAAAATCCTTTTACATGCCATAATGACTATTAATAAAATTATATCCATTATCATAAGATGTGTACGGACCTTTGTAAACAAAGTAGTGAGTGATGTAGTATAATACTAGAAACCAACTACCCTTTATTTCATTACTTAAGAACGTTTCATTCAGTCTACAACAATACCTAATATAATATTGAATATTACAATGAGAAGATTAATAGAGGTTAAATAAAGTAAAATATAGAAAAGGCGGGTCACTATATCAATGAAGTGAGTAGTAATTCTAAGATGGTCCTCCACAACCCATATAACATTATTTCCTCTTGATGTCTTTGGAAGACCAGTGACAAAGTTCATGGTGATGTTTTCCCATTATGCTATGTGTATCATTCAACAACTCATTCTTTATCTCAGGATTTGATGGTACACATAGTCGTGACCCAAAACTTACAAATCATTCATCAATTTTGAACTTTGAGTATTTCCTTTTTATTATAGCTTCCACCTTCTTTTGTATTTCCACAGCATCTCTTTGAGTATCCTTTATCTTATTCAGAAGGGATGGTTGAACAATCATTTGAGAAAGGAATGCTGATTTTCCTTCCTTTATGATCATCATATCCATCCTTTGCAAGTCTAATAAGATTGAATCCTTCTTAATTCTTATCATTGATAAATTCGCAAGATCCTTTCTACTAGATATGTTTAAAGTGGACTAATTCTTGAGGGGGGTGGGGTCTGATCCAACTTGTGCTTTGATTTTGTGTGTTTTTTGGTTTCTTTGTAACCCCTCAATATTTACCTAGATTATTATTATTATAAAAAAGAGAAAGGAGCCACATGTCTTTAGGTCTCAGAATTAAACTAATCATCAGGTCTCTTGGCCATGATTTCATTCATTGAGTTATATTAGACCATAAAAAATATGCATTCATGTTGTATTAGCACTCCAAAAATCATCCCTAATAAAATCCTATTTTTAACAATAGTTTCATCATACTCTAAAAAAACCCCTAACTCCTTAATCTAATAAAAAAATGCCTCAATGGAAAAAGAGTGGGAGAAGTGGAAGATTGGAAAGAATAGGAAACTTACCTTTACCTGGAACCCCCTTTCCATTAGAGGAGAGGTGAGTGGGAAATAAGAAGAAATCCCTTCCTTAGAGGGGTTGGTTTGCATGACCCATGCGAAGAAAAGAGGGTGGGTGGTATGGTGGTGTGTGTGTGTGTGTGTTGGGGGTGGGGGGTGGGGTGTGGGGCTCTTATTTCAGCGAACACATTTGAAAATAAAAAGATATCATTATAATAGGATCTTGCTTGAATTTTATATAACCAATTAAAAACCTCTTCTGTCACTTCCCTTAATTTTCAATTTGATTATTTATATTTTATTATTTCTTTTAAATCAAATTCCACCGGGCATGAAAATCCATTCACAAAGACTCAGGAAAATTTTAAAAAATAGAGGCCAACATGATTTGAAGGCACGCTTTATAAACCGTACAAACAAACCATGCTTCACTTAAATTTCCTAAATAATTAAATATTAAAATATAAATATAAATAATAATTAAATTATGATAATCATTTACAAATTAGAGTTTCATAATTTTCTCCATAGATCTCTCCACTCTTGAAATGTCTTGAAAAGACTTCAATTATTCATCAGTTATTATCAGCCCTATGTAAATTAGACACTTTCCCAGAGGTTTCATAGGCTCATCTAGATGATCCTCATTATAGAGGTTTGGATAATTATATCAAACTCAGGATTAAACAACGAGAAATGAAGATGATAACACTCTATCATCAATGATGGATTCATATGAAAAATTAATCTTTAAGGAGACTTCCTAAGGGAGAAATAACATCTACCCCATCCCTTAGTAGTTATGAAATGCCTCACTATCATATCATCTAGCGTGGTTACCGACGTAACAACACACAAAGGTAGATTAGGTAGAACTCTCTTTCTACCTCCTTAGTCACCTAATTGAGTTGAGAAATATGTTGAAAATATGCACTAAAGGCATAACCACAATGTTGTTGTAACATCCTGACTTGACCCATTGGTTTGGGAAGGACCGAAATGCCACTAACTTTATGTGACATCCCCTAGACATCAAAGGTTGAAAATAAATGCCAAAGACTTTATTAAATTGTGGGGGATGATTTTCCCTTAGGTACACAATATGCAACATTCATAAAATAATCTACATAGTATAACATAAATAAACATGATGCATGATATAGAACCAAAGGTAAAATGATGACATAAAACCAGAATCATAATTAGAGTCACAATGTTAAAACAATACAATACAGGAGTCTAGAAATCCCAAAGACAACAAGGACCAAGTACCAAGGTGGCACTACACTAAACACCATCCCTCGACCAACTCTAAGTTCCATCCACTAACGACCACGACATCATAATGCTCCACTGTAGAAGTATGAAATCTTTCATTTACCTATATTAAGATAAACAATATCTACATATGCACCAAGTTTCACATACAAGAGGTGAGTATATTGACTTAGTAGACAATCCCCAAGACTTTACACACATGCCACTAGAACCTAAACAAGCTGGAACAATTTATATAAAACTTTCAGAGTATAAAACAAGTTACCATGTGTGATAATATAAAAGTAGAGTAATAACTCACACCAAAAGTACACCCATGGAATGAACAAACTCACCCATGTAACACATCGCCCAATGCATCTCTCATCAAAGCGGGCCCTTTGAACAATCCAATTCACTAGCGGAAACCCTGTCCCTCTAGTCCCATGTCATCACTTGGTGGCACAATCTGGTGTACTACAGATAGAATAGTGACCAAGTTTGAACCAATAAGTTTACCCTCCAATGAAGTATGAACGCACACTAACTGTGATCATGCTAAGTTCTCACAACACAATTCATTATTTATTTAAAAAAATGATTTTAAGCATTTCATTGGGCATGTTATGGGGGATAACCACAACCCATCAATATAAAACCAATAAAAAGGTGGTTTTATGAAGGTTTTTCATCAATAATCCACATAATTAAGTTTAGAAAAAATACATCAAGCCCTTGATAGAAGTGGAATAAGGGAAAAGCCACCAACCTTGAATAGTTTCGTTACGAAGAACTTCTTTAAAATATCATAGATCCGGTCTCTTCCAGTCTTCCCCTTAACAAATCATAAGAAAACTCTATCAAAAGACATCTGATCCAATAAATCTAGGAACGATAGCCCTGGTCTAGGGTTCCTTTCAAAATAAAATGACAGGATTATAAACAGGGAAAATAGAGCCTTAACCATTGATTCCCAAGATCTAACACTCTTTGATTCACTGAGACAGACCTCCAAAAGGTAGGAAACCACAAAAAATGCCTAGGGAAAGCTTTGGGTTCAAGAACCCAAGACAAGGGAGGAAGAATGAGGGTTTTAGGGCTTAAACTAGCTAAAAATATTTTTTTGACTTAAATTATCACGTCACATGGTTAGGTTGCACATTTTGGAAAACCATGTGCCACTCATGCGAGTGTTATTGGAAAAAACCTAGGGCCACATGGTCATGGAACACAATTTGAAAAACCGTGTTCCATTGTTTGAAAAATTCCAAAATCACAAGGTTTACCCAAACTATGCACGAACCGTGTACTTCCCCCTTAGTCTACTCCACCTCACGTGGTTTACCATGGAACCCACATGGTTTCCCTTAACCATGCTCAAACCACGCTCCATCCAGAATGCTTCCAAAACTCTCAAAAACCATCCAAAAACTCATGAAACTCAACCCAGTAATTATATAACTTCAAAATATATAATAAAATAGAAAAATAACTCAAATTGGGGGTGTTACATTCTCCCCACCACTGGTCTTTCCATCACCAAAAATCTGGATATTGTCAGTGTCTTGGAAGATCTTTGGCCATTGCTCCATCATAAACTTCTATCATTCACAAGTTTCCTCTTGAATTAGACCATGATGCCATAATACCCATACTAAAGAGATACGTCTTCCTCACAAGATCATTTCTTGTCTATCCATAAGAAGAACCATGGCATGGATAAATATAGCATCTGGTTCAAGAGTGATGTTATCCCAACTAATATCATAGCTAGGATCAAGTTGGTACTTCTTTATCCAAGACACCTGTTAAGCATTATAGACAACAGTAAATCTCAATGGTAAGGCTAACCGATATGCAACATCACTAATACGTTCCATAATCTCAAATAATCTATCGTACCAAGGTGCCAATTTTCCTTTCTTACCCAACCAACGGTGACCCAGTCCCAGTGAAACTTTCAAGAATACATGGTCAACGACATCAAAAGATAAGGGTCATCGAAGATGATTTGCATACAATTTATGAAGTCTCTGAGCTAAAGCCATTCATTTTCCGATCATCTGGATTTTCTTTATAGTCTCATGGAAAAGACTTGGTCCAATCAGTGAAAGTTTTATATTCTCCACCCAACAAAGTGGAGATTGACATGGACAAACACACAATGACTCAAAAAAATCCACATGTATCATTTCATGATAATTTTTATTTTATGAAAACTCTACTAAAAAAATGATCTTCCCATGAACCATAGAAATCCATAACACAATCTCTAAGCATGTATTCTAGTGTCTGGATAGTGCATTCCCATTGGCCATCCATTTGAGGATGATATTTCAATCTCATGGTCAATTGAGTTCTAAGGGATTATTGCTAGGATCACCAAAACTGTGAGGTGAATTTAAAGTCTTGATCAGAGACAATAGAAACCAATACTCCATTCAACTTAACCACTTCTCAAATATTAAGATTATCCAAGTATTTTATCATATTAGTCTCTCGAATTATAATAAAATGTGTCGAATTTTTGAGTTGTTCCACAATCACCTAAAAAATGTCATGGTTCTGAAGTTTCTACGGTAGACTAGTAAAAAAGTCCATGGAAATATATTCCCATTTCCATACGAGTATAAGCAATAGATTGTAACGTGCCTACTAATCGTTGTTGTTCAACCATTACCTGTTGATAGTTGAGACATCGTGTAAGATAATCAACCAAGTTCCATTTCATACTCGACCTCAAAATATAGGTCTTTATTGTCGTATACATTTTATGAATAATTAGTAGGATGGCCTTTTTTGAATTGTGATAAGCCGAAAGAAGTTTTTCTTTTCATGATGAAGGAACTATGATCTGATCCTGAAAGCACAACACCATGTTTTCATCCTCTATAAATCCCTCAATATCCTCCCCACCATTGAGGTTTGACCTAATGGTAAGGCATTACGGGTCTGTTTTTTGAGCCTACTTGAACAAGTTAGATAAATTAGGAATAAGAGTAGCTTGAAAGAAGACTAAATCATGATTCTATTCCAAGAAATCCAAATACATTTCGGCAATGACTCCCATATGGTGCCACTGCTCACAAGCCCCTCTGACCACTTCATTATACAAATTTTGACTCAAAGCATCTGCCATGTAATTTCCTTTTCTAGGTGTATAAACCAAGTTGAAGTCAAACATATGGAGATATTCCACATACCATCATTGCCCTAGGTTTAGGTCCCTTTGGGAAAAGATATATTTCAAACTTTTATGGTCATTAAACATGGTGAAATTTTTTGTAAAGAGATAGTGGCACCATGTTTTTAATGTGTGGACCACCACAACTAATTCTAGATCATGTGTTGGATAATTATTTTCATGTGTTTGCAATTACCTCAAGCCGTAATCTATGACATGGTCTCCTTGTATAATAACACAACACATTCCACATCCAGATGCATCAAAAAATAAAATGAATCCCTCACTTTGTAAGAACCCAATTTTTCCTTTAGATACAGATCCTTTAAGTTTTTGTTGAAACCCTTGTTGAGGTTCTCTTTTGGCTTAAATCTAAAACCTTTCCTTTAGGCTGGTTGGTTTGTCTTTGGAAAGAAGGAAGTATGGGTGCTGAAGGTTGTTCGCATGCCAAGTATGCGATGTGCATTTGGAATAAATGGCGTATATTCAATAAATGATGTGTATTGGGATGGATGGAAAATTCACATCATTTAATGAACTTTCCCCTGAAGGGAAAGAACAAACATTACACAACATGTAAAACATTTACACGCTGTGTAAATGTCGTGAAATTTTCTAAAGGGGAAGAACCCCATTTCTTTTTCTTACCCTATCTCATCTCTTTCTCTCTCATAGAAGGAGGTATCCTCCCTGAAAGCTCCCTTTTATCCTAAACCTAGGCTATGCTCTCATTCTTCTATTCAAACTCTGATTCTAGATCTGTCTACCTCATTGGATGTGTGATGGTAAGATCAGTATTCATCTCGTGCCTTTCATTTTTTCTCTTCTCCCCGACAATGTTATTTTGATACAAGCTCATATTCCTTATTTTTAGGGTGTTGATCTATTCTTCCATTTTCTTCTGATCCAGGCCAAACTAAGGGCTGATAATGTATGAGGAGAGTACTACAAGCATAAGGTAGGTGGTCTATAAAATTTACCTAAATGTATCATCGATTATAAATTTTCATTTTTGTGCCCACATCAGTTTCACTAGGCATTGCTTCTAAAAATTCACATGCCTTTATTATAATAATTGTGATCATATTTTAGAGCCCTATTTGTATAATCTCGTGCTTTTAGATTGGATAGAATTCCAATGGAATTTGAAATTTTGCATTTACTGGATGGGCTGTTTTACAAAGAGGGATTCAGAATGAAATTCTGAGAATGGGAACACTTCAACGTTTTATTTTTGGGCTTGGGTGAAGGCCTGATAGGTCCCTTGGGTGTCTTGTCGAGTTTTGAGAGTTTCAGGGCCAAAAATCACAAGTTTTGAGTGTCTATAGAGGGCACATGATTTTTTTGAAATCATGCAGCCCCGGTAGTAAACTGTGCAGCCTTATACAGGTGGACAAAGGTGATGCGCACATGCTACACATGATATGCTAAACTATGCACCTATCCTGCACAGTTAGTGGCGATTGGGTAATACCTCAACATTATTCACTTCACAATTTGTGCATGGTTAGGAAAACTATGCGAGACAAGTTATGTGGGGTGCCTCAGGTGCCCAGTGAAGGGCACACGGTCGGTGTACGATTTGAAAAACTATGTGGCCCAATCCGTGTGCCAATCCCCTATTTTAAAATTAGATTAAATGTATTAAAATTAAAAGAAAATAAAATAAAACTTAACCCTTCCTCCTCCCCTCCTGGATCGCGATGCAGCCCTCACCCTTGGGCTCCCCTTGGTCACGCGTGACGCGCCCCTCATCTCCCTCTTCAGATGTAGATTTCAACCAGATTTCATTTCGGTTTCTCTCCGATTCTTTGAGGTAAGACCCATGGATCATTCTCCTATTGCTTTCCAACCGATTTCTGGTCTCCCCATCGCCCTAAGTCATTCGGCCAAAACCCCAGGGATAGGGTTGTTTCAATTTTTGTGTTTCCTCTAGTTCTAGGGTATGTGGTGGCTCTCCCAAGACCCCTTCATGCATATCCCAACATCCACCACCAAAGGTGAAGTGGATTGGTTTGATTTGGTATGTCACCACCGTCCGAGGTAAGGGTTTGCATCCGCTGTTTGATTCTGCCTTTTTATTTTGGGGTCTTTGGTGTTTTTTGGTTCCTTCTAGGTTAATTAGATTGTTTGGTGGCTCCTCAAAGACTTTTTCACATATACATAAGTATGTATGTATATATATATATATCCTCCTTGCACATATTCCCTCATGTAAAGGGGAATGTTTACATTGGATTAAGGGGTATATATATAGGAGTGAATGTGCATGAAAGTGTGGGGAGATCTTTATCAAAGGTGTCGAGAGCTGAAGCATTGGATTGGTATTATTTTGAGGTAGGATCCCTAACCATTCCCTTTAATTTAAGAATGCAATAGTTTTCTACTTAATGCTTCTTTGATAAATTTAATTGTAATTCTAGAGTGAATTTATTAATTATGATAAATGTTTTGTTTGAGAAAAAAAGTCATGTTTTATAATAAAACCCCTCCAACAGAGGTGTGTTGACTTATAAGTTAAAAAGTAATGATTAGTTTTTTAATACTTGTTTGGATTAATGCTTGTGGTTTACCCTTTTCTAGATGACATAGTGTGAAATAAGGCATGTTTAGGACATGACCTCTAATGAAATTTGGAAATAGAGTTTTCCCTTATGAACGTTTATGGAACCATTGCACCTTCTAAGTGCCATCTTGTTCCTTTTTCATTTGAATTGTTATGCCTGGTTTGAACCACCCAAGGGGCATGTTCTCATGTTTTCCTAGATTTAGGAAGAATATTTCAAATTGAATGGATTTGGATTTAGAGGTAGGAGATGTTTTCCTCCCTTAGCATGTGATTCCCTTGACTTAATGGCTTATATGAACTTGAATTGCTTAAATGGTTATTTAGTAAATGTGAATTATGATGAATGGGTGGGTATACCCATGTTATATGAATAAATGTAAATGGTAATAAATGGGTGGGTATACCCATGTGACATGTTTGAATGTGAATAGTTATATGAGTGGGTATACTCATTGAATGCAATTTAATACGAATGATGGATTATGAGCAGGTATACTCATGAAATGCCTTGAATGGTAAATGATAAATGAGTGGGTATACTCATTGTTTTCCTTGGTCATGAAATGTGATAAATGAGTGGGTATACTCACATTATGGATTTGAATGTAATTAGTTATATATGAGTGGGTAGACTCATATGGTGTTGAACGTTAAATGATATGAAATGGATCAATAATTCTATAGATGTCATGAATGGATCTCCATGGATCTTGAATACGGAAGTGGACGCCTTGGGTTGAGTATGCCACTTGAGTCTTGATTATGTGGGATTCCTTGGGCCTTGCTACCCCTTGGATCTGATTTTCTTGGACTTATGTGGGACATGTTTAGTATGACATGATCTTAGGACTCTAACCAGTTCCTAACTGAGTTTCCATCAAGATGCTCCTAGGACTCGATGAGGGTGCCTTAGTCTTCAACACCTTGGATCTAGTGCTGTATGGTCTGAATCTTGAACATACGACATGACCATGAGGTATGTGATGTTTTGGTTACACGGCTTGGCCATGGTAAATTATGACATGTGTGATTATACAACTCGACCGTGAATGTTCTGACTCTTTTGGTTGTACGACAAGGCCATGATTGATATGACACATTGGGTATTTGGTAAGGCCATGGTGGTGGTATGTGTTTGGATGAATGACAAGTCTGTGTTGTTTATTTGTGCAATATTTGTAGCAACCTTGTTATAGGATCTCAACTATCTTGTGCAGGGAGACTTGAGGGTGTATTTTAGTATCACTGGTTTAGTAGTTTACATGCCATGGGACTTTTTTACTTTCATTTACTTCTTAACTATTTACCTATACATTGACTAAATTCTATATTTCCCAAATTGGATTAGGCTAGACACCGTGGGTGCCATCCTACTGAGATTTTATCTCACACCTTGCTCGAGTACCATGGACACCCGAGCAGACCTTATTTTTTGCAGGGCTATGGACCTTTACTTGTGCTATTTAGTTTGTACCTGGGAGTTTAGGGAACATGATTGAGTTGGAGCTCAGGATGCTCGTGGAGATCACCTTTGGGATTTTTAGTTCTTTTCTTCACTTGAGTCCTGTATTTTACTGAATTGTAAAGCATATTGTATGTTTACCCCTTTTTTCCTTATGTATCATCATTTGAAATACATGATTTGTATGAATTTGATATAGAAATATTCTACATTTAGTTGATATTACATTTATCTTCCACTGCTTTATCATTGCTTTATACTGCATCTGATGTTTCTTGCTATTTACTATCTATTTTTACCACTATGAAACTCTGAGTACGAGCATATAGTCTCCCCACTGAACTACCTTGACACCCTCACTACTAGTTGAAAACCTCGAATGTATGGGGAGACGCACTTGAAGCCATGTGGTGACCAGTCCGACTACCAGTTTAGTGGTTAGTCGGGCCGGGACGTTACAAAGTGGTATCAAAGACTATTTTATTTCCCTTATCTTACTATTTTGGGTTGGTATACATGAGACTAGGAATGTGTCAAATATTAGTAATTATCTATGCTTGGTAATGATCTTTCCACATACGAGAAATGACCAAGTGTCCATGGATAGGAATTGCTGTTTATACTGTTCGATGTTACAGTTGATATGATTTCACCTTGGGTGACTGGTGTACTTTTCACTGCTGATGATTTCTGAAGTCATTGAAATTTTCCCTTTGCCTGGTACAATTTGGATGAATCATTGCATGAATCTTTATAGACACTTATAAATTCACATTCTATGCATATTCCATGCCATGTAGTTGCATTAGTAGGTTGCCTACTAATTTCGGTTGCGTGCATGGGTGTTATACCATGCTTAGTTGTACATATTAGGTAAATTTCATCATGCCTATTTGTATAACATGTTTAGGTTATTATATACCATTCTTCCTCTTCTTCTAGAAAGTTTTTTCTGATATTCCATGATTTTGTGTTATATCATGCTTTTTGTGTTACTGTTCATGATAACATTCTAGGTATGTTTTGATATGTAAATGTGGTTGCATGGGCTAAAATTTATTGGTTGCGTTTACGATGGGAGCCCATTTTCAGTTTTAAGGTGTATGAGAACCTTATAACTGGGAAAAGGTAACCCATGTATTCAAACCATTGAAAAAGGGCTTCTAAAGTTAAAATGTTAAGGTGGAATGTTGTTGATCCAATGGGAGACAACTTCTAACTTGTTAAGTGTATGAGTGCTTTATGGATTGGTAGATGGCCACCCATATGACTGATCCATTATATAACCATGGTATATTTTAAGATAGTTATAAATATGAAATTTGTTATGTTTTGAACTCAAGTGGATTGGTTAACTTTGAAAATGCTCAAGTGGACCCAAGTAGGTCAGTTGGGGCATGTTTTTATGAGATGAACTGTTATGGGTGTTTATGCTTTCTATAGTTAAACAACTACTATTAGGTTTCTTTTTGAAGAACCCAGGTTGGTTTAATGGGACCCTCATTGGTCGCCTTATCCGTTAAAAGAAATTTATATGATAAATTTCCTAATGATTACGGGATGTCAAAAAGTGTCTAATTTTTCAAAAGGAAGTTTAATATAACTTTCTTGTTTCTCCCTTAGGGCATTGGTTAAAATCAAGTGCCTAGTGTTTTCTTTTAAAATGGTACTTGATGTTTTGAATTAAATCTTTTAGATGTTTAAATATTTGAATGCAATCAATGTAATGATCTTAAAAATGGAACCTGTAGTTGTGTACTTTGTTTAAACCCACATGTAATGGTAGTTTAAATGTTTTCTGTGGTATTACTTGGTATGGAGATGAAATCATTTATTCATAGGATGATTCTTTTTAGAAATGGATTAAATGAAAGGCTCTTGAGCCTAGTGAAACATGTTTTGCATGATGTAGTGATAGGGTCAAAGCTTATGCTTCGTAAGGGGCTAGCCTATGGCAGGTAGAAACCTTGGATCTTGATGCCTTGATTTTTTACTACGATCTTTCTGAAGTTTAGTGTCGTTTGGGTGATGTTGTCCGTAGTAGGATTCTTGGTTTTTAAAAGGAAACCCTTATTTGGATGGGTGTTCGTTGCATCTTGACTCATGATATGTGAATGAGAATCAAGGGATGCTTGGTTCAAAAGGTTAGACATGCCTCAGTCACGATCAGCTACTAAGGAGGTCATGTGAACCTATCTTTTCATCAGTGATGGATGACTCAGTGCGTCATCATCCGAGTTACTAAATGCATGATATGATGTTTTTTTGAGCTAGTTTCTGCATGATCCATATGATAATTGATTGAATATGGTGGAAAACCTATGGATAGTACTTATGATGTTTTGTTTTCTCTTATAAACTTGGGGTAGCATGTGTTGGTATACATGGTAATCGTCGAGTGTTAAATGATGCAACAAACTGGTTGAGTTCGGTCAAGTTGTTGAGGCCATGTGGAGAATGGTCTGGCTACCAGTTTAGTGGTAATTTGGTCCAGTGGAGGGATTTCTCAGGTCATCTCTAGAGTAGAGTGACCTGGGCATTAAGTAAACAAGTTTTTCCCACTACTCGGGAGGACTATCTAGGAATCAGGTGTTTTGACACACTGATCAGTTTGATTTTGTCTTTTATGTCAAATTCTTAACACGGTGATCATGGTTTGTGTAATGCCACATGTATATTTAAGGTGAATCTGATCTAGTATTCTTTTGAGAAACTAGTCTATCTATTCCTTCTTTTGATGACTTGGACACTCCTAAGTTGGCGAGCATCACTTCAGTTCTATTAAATGTGTCCTTTCAGGTAGAGGGAACATAGTTAATTAATACCATTAAAATGGTTACTTCTATTTTCAGTATCCTTTGATGATTGTAAGTTTTGAATCAGGTCAGTGCTTTCTCTGTAGCATGACATTGATGAGGTTGGCCATGTGAGAAACCCTTTAGAAACTCTGTCAGTCTTGGATGGATTTCGGTGGTAAATATGAAACAATCACGTAATGCCTCGAGTGGTAAAGGCTTGTGATCGGTTAATGGTTATGCGTCTGAGGGTGAAGCCAAGATTCTTCTAAAGAAGTCAACCAACAGTGTTTTGACTGATCTTCTTGGAAATCTTTGGTTTCCTCTCAGTGTACTCTTCTAAAAGAGACAAGCATGTCCCCTACTTTTACATCATCCTAGATGCACTAAGAGAGTGTCGGTATTACGCCACGCTAATGTCTTAAAATCCATAGGGCTCTTTTGAGATCTCTATTTGTGTTATATGATGGATGTGTGGTTCTTTTGAGGCTTGGTTAGTTCAGAGTGATACCTGAGTTCCTGCGTAGGAATGCCTTGAATGAACTCTTGGACACCTGCCACTTCCTTTGATGTGACCTCTAGGTGGATGCTGATCTGGGATCAGTCAATGTTTTGATGTGGAGGTCTTGGATTTGTACCAACATCTCACTTGTAAATATGGAGTATGATCAATCTTGGGTTAGTTACATGGACTCTAGTTTAATGAATCCAAGGTTACCCCAGATTGGTTGTCAGGCTCAGAGGTGATGTTTAAAGGCTAATGAATTCCAGTGGGATGGATCAGGGTTTCAACTTTGTTCGTACTGAGGCACAAAAATTTCAAAATGACCATGATATGGTATGATAAGTGAGCGAAACATAAAGTCAGGTACATACTTCAGTGGACACATTCATTGTAAATGCATAATGCCTTGGAAGGAGGCATTGCAGTTTTGTTGGAATACGCCGACGGTCTAAGACGAGCATTTGAGAATAGTCAAACGGAGTGGATGGAATCATCTCTTTCTTTTTCAACATGTTCGGTCAAGCATGACCTGTTTTAAAATCATGTCGCTAGTTTAAGGCGAGTGTGGTTTGTGGTCAGTGATGTATTTCGAGGAAAGCATGCGCGACCTGTTTTGCTGGTCAAATGAGTTTCGACCGTTCCCTTTTAGTGAGGTCTATGATACGACCTTGGATATAATTAGGTTCACCCAATTAAAGAAATCATGTGAGATGCGTCACTAGAACACTTAGGATGTGCACTCTTAGGCAATTCCAACGTTGGATGATCCGTGGTTTGGAATTGGCCGTTAAATGCTAAGACCCTTGGTGGAGAGCACCAACATGATGTTGTTTAAAGAGATGATGAAAAGATCATTTCTCTAGTTAAGTAGGCTCGATTAAGAATTTTTTTGATGTTTCATTTAGAAATCGATCATTAACTCAGGTTTTGAAGGCTTAAGTGTCGTATGCTTAAGAAGTTCTTAGAGGTGCATTGGGTGTTTGGAAACACAACGCAACTGTTTTAATGATACTTTACGAACCTTGTAAGTTGGGAAATGTTTATGTTGTTCCCAAAGGATTCTTGAGGATGATAAGTTCTAAGGTGGGGAGATTTTAGAATCTAGTTCTTTTGGACCAGATAGAATTATAAAGGAATTTGAACTTTTATGTTTACTCGATGGGCTATTTTACAAAGTGATATTCATAATGAAATTCTTAGAGTTGAAACACTTCAAAATTTTGTTTTTGGGATTAGTTGAAGGCCCGATAGGTCCCTTGGGTGTCTCATCAAGTTTAAGGAGTTCTAGGTATGAAAATAACAAGTTTTGAGGGTCTTCAGAGGGCATACAATTTGTCTAAAACCATGTGGCCCCAGTAGGAAATCATGTGGACTTATGTAGGTGGACAGAGGCTATGCGCACGGGTTGTACACGGGTTTCCAAACCATGCACCTAGACCACACGGTTAGTAGAAATTGTGCAGTACCTCAACACTATTCACCACATGGTTTGTTCACGGTTAGGAAAACCATGTGGGACAAACCGTGTGGGGTGCCTTAGGTGCCCAATAAAGGGTTAATAGTTAGCACATAGTTTGACAAACCATGCACTGTGCCTCTTTTTTAAAATTATATTAAATGAATTAAAATTAAAAGAAAATAAAATAAAATCAAACACTTCCTCTTCCCCTCCTAGATCACAATGCATCCCCCCTTGGGATCCCCTTGTCCGCGTGCAATGCACCCCTCTACTCCCTCTTCTGATGGTGCTTTAAATTATATTTCCTTTCAGTTTATCTTCGATTCTTCAATGTAAGACCCTTGGATCCTTCTCCTCTTGATTTCCGACTAATTTTCAGTCTCCCCATCGCCCTAATATGTTTGGCTGAAACTCTAGGGATAGGGTTGTTTTTATTTTTGTGTTTCTTCTGGTTCTAGGGTATGTGGTGGGTCTCCCGGGACCCTTTCATGCATATCCCAACATCCACCGTCGAAGGGGAAGAAGATTGGTTCGTTTCAGAATTATGCCACCATCCGAGGTGAGGGTTTTCATCCGCTATTTGGTTTTGCCTTTTAATTTTGGGGTCTTTGGTGTTTTTTTGGTTCCTTTTGGGTTAATTAGATAGTTTGGCGGATCCTTGAAGACTTTAACACATATACATAGGTACATGTATATATATATTTATATATCCTCCTTGTACATATTCCCTCATGGAAAGGGGAATGTGTACATTGGATTAAAGGGTATATATATATATATATTTATATATATCCTCCATGTACATAACCCATCATGGAGAGGGGAATGTGTACATTGGATTAAAGGGTATATATATATAGGAGTGTATGTGCATGCAAGTGTGGGGAGATCTTCGTCAATGGCATTGAGAGATGAAGCGTTGGCTTGGTATTCTTTTGAGGTAGGATCCCTAACCTTTCCCTTTAATTTAAGAATTCATTTGTTTCCTATTTAACGCTTCTTTGATAAATTGAATTGTAATTATGGAATGAACTTCTTAATTATGATAAATGATTTTTTTTAGAAACAAATACATTTTTTTATAATAAAACCCCTCCAATGGAGGTTCATATTTTTATAAGATAAAAAAATATTAGTTGTTTAATAATTTCTTGGATTAATTCTTGTGGTTTACCCTTTTCTAGATGGCATAGTGTGAAATAAGTCATGTTTAGGACATGACCTCTAATGGAATTAGGAAATGGAGTTTTTCCCTTATGAACGTTTATGGAACCATTTTACCTTCTAATTTCCATCTTGTTCCTTTTCATTGGAATTGTTATGCCTGGTTCGAACCACCCAAGGGGTGTGTTCTCATGTTTTCCTAAATGTATGATGCCTATTTTAAATTGAATGCAATTGTATTGAGAGGTATGTGATGTTTTCCTCCCTTGGCATGTGATTCCCTTGACTTAATGGCTTATATGAAATTGAATTTCTTAAATGGATATTTAGAAAATGTGAATTGTGATGAATGGGTGGGTATACCCATGCGAGATGAATACATGTAAATGTTAATAAATGTGTGGGTATACCAATGTGACATGTTTGAATGTGAATAGTGATATGAGTGGGTATACTCATTGAATGTAATTTAATACGAATGATGGATAATGAGTAGGTATACTCATTAAATTCCATGAATGGGAAATGATAAATGAGTGGGTATACTCATCGTTTTCCTTGGTCATGAGATTTTATAAATGAGTGGGTATACTCATTGTATGGATTTTAATGTAATTGGTTATATATGAGTGGGTAGACTCATATGTAATTGAACGTTAAATGATATGAAATGGATGAATGATTGTATAAATGCCATGGATGACTCTCCATGGATATTTAAAGAGGTAGTGGGTTCCTTGGGTTGATTATTCCCCTTGGGTCTTAATTCCATGGGATTCCTTGGGCCTTTATAACCCTTGGATCCAGCTTTCTTGGAATCACGTAGGACATGTTCGGTATGACATGCTCTTAGGACTCCAACCAGTGCCTAACTGAGTTTCCATTGAGATGCTCCTGGTACTTGAAGAGGATTCCTTGGTCTTTAACACCTTGGATCCTGCCCTTCATGGTCTAACTCTTGAACGTACGACACAACTGTAAGGTATGCTATGCTTTTGGTTATATAACTTGTTCGTGGTAAATTATGACATGTGTGATTATACAGCTCAACCTTGAATGTTTTGACTCTTCTATTTGTATGAAAAGGCCATGATTTATATGAAACATGGGGTATACGATAAGGTCATGGTGGTGGTATGTGTTTGGATGAACGAAAAATTCATGTTTTTTATTTGTGCAATATTTGTAGTTGCCTTATTATAGGAGCTTGACTATCTTGTGTAGGGAGCCTTGATGGTCTATTCTAGTATCATTGGTTTATAATTTTACATTCCATGGGAATTTTTACTTGAATAGACTAATTAACTATTTACCAAATTGCCTAAATTCTATATTGCACAAATTGGATTGGGCTAGACACTGTGGGTTTAGACCTACTGATATTTTATCTCACACCCTTCTTGGGTACCATTAGCACCCGAGTAGACCTTATTTTTTGTAGGGTTATGGAAATTTTCTTATGTTTTTTATATTGTACCTGGGAGCTAGGAGAATAGGACTGAGTTGGATCTTAGGATACTCGTGGAGATCGCCTTTGGGATTTTTATTTCTTTTCTTCACTTGAGTCCTGTATTATACTGAATTGTAAAGCATGTTGTATGTTTACCCATTTTTCTTATGTATCATCATCTAAAATGCATTTTTTTATAAACTAGTGATGGAAATATTCTACATTTAGTTGATATTACATTTATCTTCCATTGCTTTATCATTTCATTATACTGCATCTCATGTTGCTTGCTATTTACTATATTTTTTACCACTGTGCAACTCTGAGTATGAGGGAATAGTCTCCCCACTGAACTACCTTGACACCCTCTCTTCTAGTCGACAACCTCTAGTGTATAGGGAGACACGTTTGAGGCCCTGTGGTGATTGGTTCGGCTATCGGTTTGGTGGTCAGTCAGGCCTGGATGTTACACTTTTTATACTTGTCCTTAATATAGTTGGAGGTTAATACCTCAACTCCTTCCACCCAATTAGGGTGTGTACCATGTTATGCCTTGTTTCCCCTTTTATACACCATTCAGGTGTGTTTTTCCACTTTTCCATGTTAAGGTAAGTGTTCCTTATTAATTGAATGAACCTTTAAAATGTTAATTGGTATGTATATTTATAGATATCACTTGGAATATTCAAAATCTCATAAATTCTTTGTCTCATTACGAATAAATATCCAATAAAAAAATTAGCTGGAACAAATCCTTTGCCTTCTTTGGGAAAATTTTCCTTCTAATAGAAAATGTAATATCATCAATAATTTAGGCATCAAGGAAGGATACTTTCCTTTTACTTACCTTGGTGTACCCATTTTTTGGGGAAGACCTAAATCCAGTTACTTTTACACTACCGTTGAACAAATTATCAATCAAATTTCCTCTTGGAAGGGTAAATACTTCTATATGGATGGTAGAATATGTCTTGTTAAATCTACAATTGTCTCTAAAATGGTCTACTCACTGATGGTTTACAAATGGCCTGCTGGCATCCTTAATAAAATAAATGTTTACATCAAAAACTTTGTTTGGACCAGAAACACTCTTGAAAGGAAGCTTGTAACCATTCCTTGGGAGACTTTTTGTAAACCTTTTGATAAGGGTGGTCTTAAAATCAAAAAACTTAAACTCTTTAATGATTATATTCAAGCCAGACTCACTTGGAGGCTGCTTCATAACAACTTTGATTCCATTGCTTTTCTAAAAAAAAGATTCCTTACTAAGTTAAAGAATGGTGATATGAATTATATTACCTCTTCCATCTAGCCGTCCATTAGAAAATCTTTTTATAACATCATGAATAATTATATATGGATGGTTAGTACCGAATCCTCCATGAACTTTTGGTTGGACAATTGGACTGGTGTTCCTTTAATCTCCATGTTTCCTCCCAATACTCTTCTAGAGAACACCTACAGTAATATCAGGGATATTATTAATTCTCATAACATCAACCTTCCTGATAATATTATTCATGTTATTAACAATTATCCTTACTCCAATTCTATAGATTTCCTTATCTGGGAACCTGCTCATAATGGAATCCTAGATTCCAAAAGTTTTTATAACCAATTTTTTTTTAAATTATGATATTAACTTCTGTTGGTTGATTTTTTTTTGAAAAACCTTGGATTAAGCCCTCAAGTCTTACTCTTGTTTGGCGTATTGCTCACAACAGAGTCCCCATTGAGGTTTGTCTTCAGTATTTTGGGATTCAACTTTTCACTAAATTTTATATTTGTAACCAACATAGAGAAGATACTAACCATCATTTTATATCTTATGCTATGGGTTTAGCTCTTTGAAACTATATTTTTGACATTTTTGATTACAGATGGTAACTTCTTGATTCAATAAGATCCTAACTAAAGCATTGTATGGATTTTGTAACCTCTCAGCAAATCAAGAATCTTTTCTTAGCTGTTGTTGCTGAGCTCTTCCATGTGATCTGGTATGATAGAAATGATATTCTTCATAATAATTTCTCATCCAGTCTTAATGCAGGTTGGACGTGGATCCTCATTGCCATTAGAGATGTTTCCTTGATTCAGAAGGTTTATTGTGACAACATTGTTAAAGACTTTGAGATCCTATTTCGACTTCGGATTGATAGACTCTATCATCAACCTACACTCACTTTTGAGGTGTTCTAGAAAACGCCTCCCCTAGGTTGGATTAAAGTGAATATTGATGGAGCTTCTAAAGTAAATCTGGGACTTGCGGGTTGTGGTGCTATTTTTAGAGATTACCTTGGTCAGTGTCTCAGATATTTCTTTGGAAACACCAGTATCACCTCGTCTCTAGAAGCGGAAACGATGATTCTGATCCATTCCATTGCCTTTTCTAAGAAAAAGGGTTGGAATAGTATTTAGATTGAAAGTGACTCAACCGATATTGTCTAGGATATTTAGAATGGTGTGGTGCATCTTGCCTGGCCGCTTAGTACGCGTTGTATAAACTGTCTTGATTCGCTTCTGGAGACTAGCTACATTGTCACTCATTCCTTTCATGAAGTGAACATGGTTGCAGATAGTCTTGCTAATAAGGGAGTCAACCATGACATAACTTGGCTGGATGAACTTCCTGCGGATTTACTCCCTCTTTATGATAAATATTGTAATAATATTTCATCCTTCAGACTCATGTAACTCCTTTTTCTCTATTAATAATTTGTGCTTTGTTCTTTGACCAAGGTACCAACTTCTTAAAAAAAGGTTATATGTCCTTGATATACCTTGTCATGTTAATGAAAGGTAATGTAATAAACCCAATGACTTATTAAATGGAATAAGTATTACATGTACTTAAATTAAATAATGATATATGTATAAGGTGCTTATTGCATATGAACCTTTTTACCTTTATAGGAGTGGCCAGACTTGATCCATTCTTGGATTCTTGAGGGAATTCCCTAAGCACTTAGAGGACGTCATTCTGATTCAAGGAGCTGATTTGAAAGGGAGATACCCACCTTGGAATATGGTCCTTATCTATTAGCGGATTCTCATAATGACACCGTAGAATCCCTACACTATCTCTTTGGATATTAGGATTCCTTGGATACACTCTTTGGTTCCAACTTGATATTCAGACATGTGGCACCATGGATTCACCCTATTAGGCCTAGTCATTATTAGCCTATGTTTACCCTCAATGAGATCATTGGGCTCAGTTAAAATCCTTTATAGTGGAATGATTTGGGAATTTCCCCTTTAATTACACTCAGAACCCTTTATTTCCAAATTTCATGGGTACTACTATGAGTTGGATGACCCTTAAGTATAAGGATTTCTTGGTTATTCCTTGGATCCTCCTTTATTATCATTATGATATATTTCAGTTATATTGAAACTTTCACATGATTTATCTATATAAAATGAATATAATGAATAAATTAAATGATCTCATGTTTAGAGACATTACCAGCTAAGGCTGAAGTAGGTATGAGTTATTATTTTGTCATATATATATATATACACACACACACTTTCACACAACTCTATTTATATTCACAGATTGGATCTGTATAGGCACTGTTGGTGGTAACCTAATGATATTTATCTCACACCTTATCTGAACTGATGTTGGTACCTGGGAAGATTATATGATCGTAGGTATAAAAAAGGGGAAGCGTCCTGCCTTGGAAACCTAACTTTCTTGCTTACTTAAGATGGAGCTTGGTAGTGGATGACCAGACCAGTGCTTGGGATGCTTGGATAGTTTTTGGTCCTTTTGTTCTTTTGTATAGAATGTACTATTATAAATGCCTAATACGTTGTATACATGATTTATTTCTTTTTAGAGAGATGGAATATCATCATCTTTTTGTATATGATATTGTTCATTTTTTGAGTTGATTATTATTGATGTTTAATTTTCCTTACATCTGCTTCCAGTCTTGTTTATTCATTATTATGCTTCCACTATTATTATCCATTTGTTATATCATAATATATTCTCCATTATCCACTCTGAAATTAGGGAATAGTATTCCAATGTACACACCATAGGACTTCACTGCTAGTCAAAAGCCTTTAGCATACATGGAGGCACACAAAAGGCCATGTGGCTCACCATCGCGGGACACCTTTGAGTGGAACCCAGGTCAAGATGTCATAAAGTTGTATCAGAGGGGGTTTTCTTATTGTTTGTAGAAATATTAATAGGATATTATGAACATGATGTAACTTGGTCATGACCCGTTCCTGGGAGCAGCTAACCCACGTTTTGGGTAAATAAAAAGTTGACTGGGAATGGGGAATTCTTGTTCAATATTTTTCTTATTACCATTGATATACTTTCACCATTGGGTGATGCACATGGATTATGATTCTTGATATTATTTATAGACATTTACCTTGTCCTGGCATGATAAGGAGCGTTGTTACATGCATTGTTATAGTCAACTAGAATTCACATGCCATGAATATTCCATGACATATATTTAGGGGACTATATCCATGTGGTCCAACCCTTTGCAAGTTCTTAAGGCTAGTGGAGCTTGGAGGAGTCTTGGAAGTGATCTGGAGGAGTTTGGCTACAAAAAGATGGAAACAGGGAGATTATATGCCATGTAATCCTTACACGCCGTCTAAGTGTCGGTCACAACTTGATCAGTGAAGGTTCACAACATGTAAGTTTTTGGGGTTAAACAATTAAATGACCATGCATTTTTCGGTGTCAACTTAACCCTAAGGATTATATGATGTGAAAAGGGATTACATGTTGTGTAATTCCCCGAAACAATGTTGTTATAATAATTTTATCCCCCCAGGGTATTCATAACCCTACAACTACAGTGGATCCCTCTCTCATTCCAGGCGGTCGAATACCCTCTCCTTTGGGTTTTTGAGATCAATTCAACTGAGGATCAATTCTTGGCTTCTATCTTCAATCCATGGTGATTTGTGGTGATCCAAGATGAGTTATTTCTCAATTTCTGGATGTTTCTACTTCATTTGGTTTCTTTTTCTTCCCATTATTCTTACCATACAATGGAGACTGATATCCCATGCTTCTAATGGGATTTAATTTATTAGTTTCTAGTGCGGTTGTTCCACAATATCCTCATATGGATGTATTTTTTATAGGAGAGGTGATCGGAGATCCGTAACATGGTCCGTTCTCATGCAAAAAAGGTTGATGGATTTTGATGTAGGGGATTCGTTGCTTCTCTTACATTATTTAGGCGCAATCATAAATTTATCATGCTTTATCCCTTTATATAGTAATGGAATTATCCAAATAAATATTGAATCAGATTAATGAATTGATTTCGATCGCATGTTGGCGATGTTGTTGATTTGTACTGTGATAATGGTTTGCCTCATGATTTTCTAGATAGTGTGATATCTATGCTATGATTTGTTAGCATGTTTTTCTTGATGGAATTTTTCAAAGAATATAAATCTATAATTAATTAATAATTAATTTTCTTAAGAATAAATAGGCATGTTTAATGAATCCGGATGTTGATATAATGTGATGTTAATAAAATTGATCCAATGCACATGTTTAATTGAAATGAACTTACATGTGATTGATGTAATTGATAAAAAGTTGGTTAATGAACTTGAAGCATGTTTATGCTTGATGATAATAATTAAGAAGGCATGTTAATTGAAAATGGTACTTCTCTAGGGTTGTTTAAACCAGAATAATTCTAAGAGCATGTTTTTTACTTCGATTTCTTATTATATCATGATGCCTTAGGTTGCTCGCAGTTGGAACCTATTAATAAATGAACTGATTAATTCAATATGGAATAAAAACCATTTATGTGATAAATATGATTTTATAGGGCCCTAGTTTCCTATTTCTGGAGAAGTCCTAGTTCCTTATTTTAGTGCCATGAGAGCTAATTTGCATGAGAAGGCTAAATGCCTTGTTTTGAGGGCTCAGTTTCCATATTTTCTTGCTTGTTTCTTCCTACTTCTTGTGATATGCTTTTGATAAGAGTGTTGTGATATGATATTGGTATATATGATCCTGGATGGATTATGTGTGATATGGGGTGGGGAGGCTCATATGTGATGTGATCCAGGGATGGTTGAGCCTGGGATGGCTGTTGCGATATGTGGGTAGGGAGGCCTAGATGACATGGAAACAGATGATGCCTATGATGTAAGGATGAATCAGTATATTCATGTGGATTTTGAGGATGGAACCAGTGGTTATGGAATGATTTTAATATGGTCTTAACTGTTGATGAGATACAAAGAGATGATATGCTCTCTTGAATATGTTTAATGGCTAATGGGTGAGTTTCTTGATTTTATCTATATTCTTTCCCCACTGATGAGATAGTTGGATGTTCTTGGTTGCATGTTTTATCCTAGTGGAATCTTAGGATGATTTTCCTAGAGTGCATAGATATGGAATGCTACTAATAATAATTAATAAATGTTTAACCCACAAGTTTTTTTGGTGTTGGAATACACATTCTTAAAAGATGTTAATGTTGATAAACCAAGTCCTTGGTTTGGACTTATGCTTGGAGAGAATGGACTTTATTCTGATGTGTAATATAATGTATTTCAATGTAATGTGGAATAATTTTAATGGTTAATTAATGGATAATGAATTAATTAATGTAAAATTATTTTCTTAAAAGTAAACAATGAATTTAATGTATCTCTTTAATATGTTTGTGTGCTTATAGGATATATAATCTTTGCAGTGGTAGATAAGAGTCCAAGCGATGTTAGTTACAATTGAGTCTAAGACTAGATTATGTCCATAGTGTAGATGTGAGCTATATTATATCATGTATATTCTGCGATCTCATATGCTACCCCACCCATGTCAGTTAGAGAAAATGTCACCCAGTGGCCTATGGGAGGGTGTTTTGCCCAACATCCTGGTGGGATGATGGATGGATAACTACCCACTCTAAGCTAACCTCCTAAAGGTAATATAGACGATGACCCCAAGATAAGCCCCCCACTTACATAAACAAGGATTTCCATGTGCTTCATTTCATAAATCATTTTAATGCATTGAAAATACCCCCTTTTCTATTTACTAAAAACCAGGGGAAAACAATATTTTATCAAAAAACCATTTACACACACAAAATAATCATGCCAAATTTATTTATAAAGTAATTTATAAAAACAAGATCAATATAGTTCATCAAACATAGGCTAGAGATGGAACCACCTACCTCAAAACCTGGGGTTTCACACACCGACAAAGGATCCACCAATAAGATAACACAATAAAAACAACAAAGAAGGATTTAGAATAAATCTACACATATTATAATTGATCCATTTTACAAAAAATTTTGGAAGAGAAGAGGAAATAACACATACCATAAGAATACACACCCATCACACCATAACTAACAAAGGAAATGGCTCTCGGAACAATATCACACCACAGATCTAGAGGAAAACAAGAAGAAACATCACCACAGGTCAATAGACCTGATAACACAACACAACGGTGCTACCTTGATCAAAGAAACGAAGAAATAGAAAGGCTCACTCACTCGGAGAGAGACACAAACCAACCAAAACGATGATCAAATGCTGAAAGGATCAATCCATATCAAAGTTACATAATGTGTAATCCTTTCATGCTATGTAAAAAGTTCATGAATTGTGTTTGAAAACCAATTACACATTGCGTAACCCCTTTACATGTTATGTAATAGACCAACACATATCAGAAACTCCAGATTCATACACAAAAACTCAAAAACACCCTAGGCATTCTTTGAACTCTGAAAGAACACTACAAATCCATTAACACATTTATACCCAGAATCCATTAATTCAAACGAACATCCATCCACTAACTTTAAGTAAATTTCCACAAAAAATTATCTCCATCATTGGGAGTCCCAAGACACACTCAATTAAAAAAGGTAAAAATTAAAGGGAATGGAATTACCTAAAAGTGGGTAACGAGATGTTACAAACTCCCCACCATAAGACTTTCCGTCCTCAAGAAGTCATGTGGAAGAATGAAGTCTAGTAAATATGTGATGCCACTATTCCATAATCAACTATTCGTGTTCCCAAATATCATGATAATCCAATCCATTCTGCCATAACACTCTGACCAATAGAATAAACTTCCCACACAAGACTTTCACTTGAGAGTCAACGATCTCAACTGACCGTTCCATGATGAAAACATATAGCTCTAACTAAATCTCTTCCCATATCAAAAAGTGAGAGGGATGAGGATGATATTTCCTAAGCTGTGATATATAGAAAACATCATGAATTCTTGTCAACTGATCCAGGAATTTCAAATGATAAGTAACCTTCCCAAGATGCTCAATGATCTCAAATTTTCTCACATATCTCGGATCCAACTTAATTTTTTTTTTCAAGATGATGTTGACCCAACTGAGGATAAACTTTTAAGAAAACCCAGTCACCTATAGAAAACACCAAAGGATAATGATGTAGATCCACATAAGAATTATTCTAACTCTATGCTATTACCAAACACCAACGTATATCTTGAACCCTTATTGATATTTCCTGAACCAAACTTGGTCCAACCAAAGAAGCTACACCCACCTATTCCCAACAAAGAGGTGACCTGCATGATCAACTATACAAAGCCTCAAAGGGAGTCGTTATAATTGAAAAATGATGGATATTGTTTTAAGAAAAATCAAATAGTTCCAAATAGCTATACCATGATCCATCAAAGTCCAAGACATATAAATGAAGCATATCCTATAGATTCTGAATAACACACCCCGTCTGACCATATGTCTATGGATGATAAGCTGTACTCAATATGAAATGAGTCCCCATAACCTCTTGGAGAATTTTACAAAAACTCTATGTAAACCTAGGATCTATGTCCCAAACAATAGTTAAAGGAACCCCATGTAACCTAACAATATCCTACACATAAAACTTACCCATATATTCAACTTTTGTAGCGTCTTTTATCAGAATAAAATAGGATAAATTGGTCAACCAATCAATCACCACCCAAATATCATTCTTCCCTTGGCGAGTCCATGGTAATCATCAAATAAAGTCCATGGATACCTCATCCCATTTCCAAATAGGATATGATAGTGGATGAATAAAACCAGAAGGTTTCAAATTCTTTTCCATTATCTACTAGCAGGTGTAACAATGGGACACATAATTAGCAATGTCATACTTTATACCCGACCACAAAAATTTCTATTTCATTTTATAATACATTTTCATAGTGCCTGGATTAAAGAACCATGAAGAACTATGAAAATAAAAAAAATTATCTCCCCACTAATGCTAGGACAAAAAACTGATCCCCAAATAAGAGCATACCATCTAAAGAAATATACCAACCTGATATGGTCTCCCCACCATATAGGGTTTCTCTAATCCCTCTAAACACATCATCCTGCTTCTGATTCTACAGAATAGACTTAAGGAGAGATGATAATAACTGAACACTGGTTAGAACCATACCTAAAATATACTTATGGGAATCCATATGTAATTGAGAAAAAATCCCTATAAGTTTCCACTCTTCCTTTTATTCCAAAACAGCTTGCGATGACACTTTCATTCTAAGAGTGTCTGCAATGACATTCCCCTTTTCCGGGGTGTAGACGATATCAAAGAAAAATGTCTGAAGTTATTTTACCTGCATAATCTTTCTAAGATTCAATACATTTTGATAAAATATATATCTTAATATATTATTTTTTAAAAATACTATGAACCTTTCCCCAAAAAGATAATGTCTCCAGAACTTAAGCTCATGTATAACTGCAGAAAGATCTAAATTATGAGTAGGGTAATTCTTCTCATGTGGTGGAAGCTGATGAGAGGTGTAAGCCACTACATGATCATCCTTCATGAGCACACAATACAAAACAGTGACTAAAGCATCATAGAAAACCACATACCCTTACCAAGATATGGAAATATTAAAATAGGAGCTGATGTATGAAGTCATTTCATCTTGTCAAAATAAGACTGACACTTCACATCCCATATGAACTTCACCCCTTTCCTGGTAAGTTCAATCAAAGGTGAAACCAAATTTAAGAAATCCTTAATGAAACGCTGATATTATCCAGTAAGACCAAGAAGGTTATGAATTTCAAATACATTTCTTGGATCCTCCTATAATAATACAACCTTTACCTACTCAGGATCAACTAATAATCCATGCTCAAAAATCACGTGCCCCAAGAATTTCACTTCTTGAATCCAGAAGTTGCATTTAGAAATATTTCTATATAAGTGGTGACTTCTTAGGATTTACAAAACCAAAATCAGATGGTACTCAAGCTCATACTCAGATCTTGAATAAACCAAAATTTCATCTATGAACACTACCACAAAAGTGTTGAGATACTGATGTAATATCTGATTAATCAAATCCATAAAAACTATCGGAGTGTTAGCATACCAAATGGAATCACAAGATATTTAGAATGACCATACCTTCTTCTGAAATCTATCTTTGGTATATCAAACTCCAAAACTCTGATTTGATGATAACCCGACCAAATATCAATCTTTGATAACCACTTTTACCCCTTTAACTGATCAAAAAAATCATCCACATGAGGAAAATGATACTTTTTCTTCAATGTTACCCGGTTCAACTTTTGACAGTCCATGAAAAATCTGATAGAAACATATGTATTCTTAGAAAATAGAACATGGGATGCCCGAGGAGAAACACTAGGGAGGGAAAACACCCTTTTTCATCAGATCATTAAACTAAATCTTGATCTCTTTCAGCTCTATTGGTGTCGTGCGATAAGAAGGTATTGACATCATTTGAATCCCTAGAACTAGTTCAATAATAAAATCTACATCTCTCTCTAGAGTAATCCTAGATAAATCATCTGGGAATACATCATAAAATTCCAGAACAATGGTGGGAAGATCAACAATAAGAGAAAAATCATGTGGCTCAACTGAAACAGTAGATAAAAAACTCTTAAGCTCTAGGCAGGAAGGTCCTGCATGACCAGACATTGAATCCCACTCCCCCTGAAACACTCATGAGCTCCCATATACCATAATAAATGAGACACTATAATGATAACAATCAACCTTATCTCTATGAACAACAAGACAATCCATCCCAATGATGACGTCAAACAAATTCAGATTGAGAACAAGAAAATCCCATACTAGCTCCTTATCAGCTATAGATAATGCACAAGAAGGACACTAGAACCCTTTATCTTTACTCTTCCCAAGATGTGTTGCTAACTCCATGAAAAAGTTTATGAGTTATATTGGTAGGTTAATCATATCAACAAAATGGACAGATATAAATGAGCGAGAAGCACCAATATCAAATAAAGCAATTGCTACTGAGTATGAAATAAAGATGGAACCTCTCACTATAGCTGGACCTGAATCTACCTCTGATAGAAACTCATATGTTGCGTGAAGGTCATTTACTTATGAGACTTGTGGCTAAGTCCTGTAGTATATAAAGCATCTGACTATACCATAGTATTCTTTGGATTCAATGACCCGTGACCATATCGAGGAGTAGACATGTCCTGACAGAAATGTTGTAGATGACCATAATTACCATATATATTACAAATATTCGCTGGTGTAGGACAAGAATTTTTGGTGTTTACAAACTTTCCACACTGATATTAATTCAAAGGAACACTTTTATCTATAACCGAAGGTGTTGGGAGGCCTACCACTGAGAACCACCTTCGATACTTCTACGAAGATCCTACTACTTTCTATTTTTCCCTAGCATGCTATTGAAGCTTCCACTAGGTGGAATATAAGAGAAAAGATATCCAAACTTTCCTGCAATATTCATTTCTTCCATCATATCCCTATCCACTATCTTTTCATAGGTTTAAATCTTCATCATAAATACCTTTTATTTGATATCCAGTCGCAAACCCTACAAGTACTTATAAGGCATCCATTGGTCATTCTTCACAACCTATGGTGCAAAAAGAACCACCTCAGCAAAAAAATGGTGTATCATAACACTATACACTCTCCCTATTATAAATATAGGAACTCCAGAGACTTTAATATCATTAGTGACTCTGAAAAAATTATTAGAATAAGAGAGTCATGAAACCCTTCCAGTACAATTCCACATGCTTATCAGCCTGTACCATGGAATCCCACTACCTATTGCTGGGACCCTCAAGACAAAACGCAACACAATTCACCTTGATACTCTTAGGTGTATCTAGGAAGTAAAATATTTGATCAATCTTGTCCATCCAATCCTCCACCTGTTGAGGTTAATTTGTACCTTTAAATTAAGGTGGATTATAATGCAAGAACTCTTGCGATCAATCCATGTATCCTACTTCTCTTGGATTCACCTCAATGAATGCATTCTAAAATTATTGTACATTCTAACCAGTAGCCTGAATTTTTCACATGATATCCTCGATAAAGTTCTGATCCATCATAGGATTCCCTTGAGGATAATTAGCTGCACACCCCCAAGGAACTCATTGAAAAGATCTTAAATGCATACTAATACACACCAAAACCAAAGAAACGATCATATAACATAATAATCTCAGTTCAAACAAGAAAACCCATAAGAAAAAATGATATTAACACCAAAAACTCAAAACAGGAGACACACATCCCAAAATACCATGGTAACTTAAGTATCACTACAACAAGAGATAGATATGCACTCACTAAAATATACATCACAATTCCCAAAAATACTATATTCAGTCTACAAAACATCCCAAGAAAAGTAATTTTGATGAAAAACCACCTTTGAAACCAAATTGTGAAGAACTAACCCAAATACCCTATCAAATTGGTACCCGACCTGATATTCCACATACTCGAAGGGTATTCCTAATCCCTATGAGCTAGTGACTAGCACCCAAGCATCGAAAAAAAAACTAGAGGGAATGATTTCTCCTAACCTGAAGCGATAAAACATGACATATATACTCACAACATAAAGAAACAGTAGAAACCAAACAACTTAATAGAAGAAAAAATATCCAAGTAGAAGTCCAATAAAAAGCACAAAAAACCCAAAAAAACTACTCCAACAGTATCTAAGTGATAGTGTGGGAAAACCCAGACCATCTTACCATCTAGCTACCCAAACCTAGCTGACAAAAATCCCTACTACCTCACTATGACACCTTTCCTTTTCCTACATTGAAATACCTACAAAGGTCTATGCACCATTGAAGAAGTGCACATGGTGTGAGATAATAGGCTCATTAGGATCTCACCCAGGTGTTCCATAACAAGTATCTATATAATAATCCATGTATGATCATTTTAAATAAAATATATAATTATAACAAGTAAAGAATTTTTATCAAAATTATGGTAAACATTTTTCCCTTTTTACAAAAATTCCAAAACAAAGGCAGGTATATCAATTTCAAGCATAATTTTCCATTTATCATTTATCAAAATCCAAATCATTCATATCACAACAAAAATAGTACAAATCAAAGAATAGGTAAATCACACCAAGGAACTTAAAATTTTAGGCTAACTGAATACTCATACCATAATAATGACTAGTGAAAAAAAGTCCCTATAACATAGGATTAAGGAGCAGAGAAACACCCTATGAGTGAAACCCCCAACGATTTCAAGAACAAGTCCCTAGAACAACATGCCTAGGGAGTAGAGAAAATATCCATGATCTAACCTCTCGACGGTAATGTATACGATGTACCTAAGCTAAAACTTCCACCTACATACCCAAGGCTTCCCATGTGATGCATTTCATAAATCGTTTTAATGATTTAAAAACACCCTTTTTCAATTTACTAAAAAACAGGGTAAAACCAATTTTTATCACAAATCCATTTACACATAAAAAACAATCATTATAATTTTATTTATAAATCAATTTATAAAAATAGGAGAAATACAATTCATCCAACACAAGCTACAAATAGAACCACCTACCTCAAAACTTGGGGTCACACACTACCATAAATGATCCACTAACAGGAGAATGAAACAATAACAATGGAGGCCCTAGAATCAATCTACACATCTTATAAATGATTTTATTTACAAAAAGGGTTGGCAGATAAGATGAAATGAAACATACCTCGAGAATGCATACCCGCCATACCACAGTCAACAATGTAAATGACCCTCAAAACAAGATCGCACCACAGATCTAGAGGAAAATAAGAAAAAACATCACCACAGGTCAATAGACCTGATAACACAATGAAACAGTGACACCTTTATTAAATTAATGAAGAAATAGAAAGACTCACTCACACATAGAGATTCAAACCAACTAAAAAGATGATCAAACACCAAATAGATCAATCTGGATCGAACGAGGTCTCAAAAAATCACCAGAGAAGCCTTCTAGGTTGAGAACTAAGAGATCTGTGGGGGAATGAAATAAAATTTCATTTGAGAATCACCCTAAATACTGACCTTCTAATAGTTACACAATGTGTAACTATTTTACATGTTGTGTGATCCACAATGACCAAGTACGCTAAAAAACAAGTTACTTTTTTTATATTAAAAACCTACCTTTAATTATTACATGACATGTAACTGTCACACATCATATAATCATTCCACACTTGTACACAATTCAAAACTTATGTCTGGAGACCAAGTACACATCATTTAACCCATTTACATGTCATGTAATATCCTAACACATATAAAAAATTCTGATTCTTACAAAAAAAATCAAAAACAACCCGGGTGTTCTCTAAACTCATAAAGAACCCCGCAAGCCATTAACAAATTTATACCCAGACTCCATTAATTCAAATTAATTTCCATCCCCTAAATTTAATTCATTCCCCCAATAAATTCTCTCCATCCTCAGGAGTCCTAAGATGCACCCAATTAAAATGGGAAAACAAGTAAAGGGAAGGTAATTACCCAAAATATGGGGTTGTGATGGCTTATGATTATTTCACACACATGTATTACTAGATATAATATCCAAAGTATTATTATAGGTATGACGTGTATAGGTTGTGATGGATTAAGGTACTTACTCTATGTATGGGTTATAATGGCTCTAGGTATAATACCTGATGTTTTATATACACCATATAGGCTATAGTCGCTCTTGGAAACTACTTAGTTACTATTTAGTTTGTCATATGGGATCATGTGGTTATGTGACACACAAGGTGCATGTGGTGGTGCCTTGCCTAGTTATTTTTTTGATGACTTACTTTTGGTAAGAGATACTTAGGATGTGCAATGTTGGTGCAGAGCAGTAAACCAGTGGGGAAGCAGGAGAGGGGTACCCTTGATGTTTTATTATTATATTATATTATCTCTTGTATGTGATACTTGGTGAGAGTTATCCATGGTGAGTCTAATAACATAGTATAACTGTTTAGGTGATGAGTTAGTTTCATTATTGTTCACTATGCTTTAGCATTATTTATTTATATTTTTCATGAGAGGATCTAGGGAGGATCCTATTGAGTATAATATTATTCTCACCCTACGTATATATAAACTATTTTTAGGTTAATTGGAGAATGTTGGTAATCGGGATAGATATTACTTGATTGAGGGTTATCAGGAGCTGTTTGGGATTCATGAACACTGCTGTTTTTACCTTTTTGGTACTTGTATTTTTCCTTTTATTTTTTAGTACTGTATGATGTTGCATGTTTAAACTTGGGTTTTCCTTTTACATATATGTCTGAAATGGTTTTATCTTTTGTATCCATTTTATCTTTCTCTTCCACAAGTTTCTCTTGGAGGGTAATGCCTTCCATATGCATGTTTTCTATACCCTCAGTGCTAGTCTCCAATTTGGGGCCTATTGGAGGTGGGACTCAGGAATTCACCATCTCTCTCCCCTCATTGCAGTATCTTTATGGAGAGGGGGTTGTGACATGGTGGTTTGAAAGGTTCAGGTTGAAAGATAAGATATAGTTTGGAGTTTGGCACAGATGAGGTTTCATGGGTTGGTAGGAAAATAATGTCAGCTATTTTTATTCAGTGATGTAAACATGGGATACTGGCTGAGACATAAGTCTTTAGGCCCCCCATTGATTTGATACATAAACCTTTAAGTTTACTGAACCTACTAAATGAAGTGATACTAGTTGCAGGGTATATACCTAGGAAAAGATCATTCATCATCCTTATTTGTGATTGTGTTTGAAATGGGTAGACATTGAGATATGTTAAAACCTCAAACAAGATAATTACGGTTAAATATTCTATATTCCAGGTTTAGGAGTTATAAAAAGTTTCTTCTTCTTTCAATCATGGATATAGGTCAACATCATCATCTGGTTCACATTGAATATGTTCAACAGGATGTGCCAAAAAATTTCTATAGTGTAGAGGTCAACAATGATGAAAATTGGAGGAGGATATTTTGAGAGTTTTAGTGCCAGATTCTACAAAAGTATTAGGATCCATTTCTAATTCATCCATAGAGGACAGGTTGGAGGAGGTTGAGATAGCCTTCAGTTCAATCCATGCTCGGTATGAGCATTGAGTTTCATTAGTTGTGATGATGCTGCATGGATTAGTGAGGAATTAGTGGTTCTTATTCCTTAGGGATGGTGAGGAGTCAACAGTCTCATGGGAGAAGTTTTGAGACCAATTTGGAGAAGAGTTTCTTTCTTCAACCATAAATATGACTAGTTTTCAGGAGCTTCTTACCTTTTTTAGGGGATATATGGTGTGCAAGAGATTGAAATTAGTTTTAGGACCTTTACTTGATATACTTTAGACCTATTTTTAGATGAGGAGGCTAGGGTGAGTCATTTTGAGAAGGCTTTGCATTTAAATATTCAGTGGAAAATCACCCTGTTTATACTGAAGATGTATCTTGAGGTGATGGTTAGGGTATAGTTTATCGAGAGGAAACTGAATAAAACTAGGTAATCATGAGAGGGAGTTATATAGACTCCTCATGAAGCATATCTATGGTACGAGGTTCCGAATTTTTAGGAAATAAGAGTTTCTAGTTAGCTGAGTGTAGGTCCCTATCCTCATCATCTCATTTCCCTGAGGGTGGTAGATCTTAGACCCATGCCAAAGGATCATATGTGTGTTTTTCTTATAGAGTCTGAGGTCATCAGTGGAAAGAGGGATTGAAATTTATGAGTGGTTAGTGTGTGCCATGTGTTCCACTTTAGGTTCCTCCATTGAGGTAGGTTCAGCTGAGGAATCAGTATTATGGTGTTCAAGTTTGGGATTAGTAGAGAGGAGATGGGGTAGGTAGATGACACCCCTAATATGATCCTCATCCTCAGAGAGTAGATAATGACCATGGAGGTGGTCATCAGTAGGTTCATAGAGGTTGTGATCAGCTTCATGCTTTAGAGTTTCCAACACCAGCATAACTAGACATCATTTGAGGTACCTATTTCTTGTTTTATCCTTGGGTGCATGATTTGTTTGATTCAGGATCCACACAATACTTTACATCACTTAACCTTTTCCATTATTTGGGACTTGAGGTATAGAGGATTTCAGTGCCCTAGGTGATGACTATCCCTATTGGAGGTCAATAAGACTTGTGTGAAGTATTTATAGACCGTGATCTAGTTCTAGGGAAGCACCGATCTTGGGGATATCCTATGTTTACAAATATAACCATATGAAATCATCCTTGGCATGGATTGGTTGTATTTAGTGTAGGCTATTTTGGATTAATTTAGGAGGTAGGTGGTGTTTTACAATGATGATGGAGAGACAATGGTGTTTTTGGGATTGTGAGGCTCTTAGATGGTTTAGAGGCACATTCTATCATTGTCATATTTTATGGACAGGTTGATGTTGAGTTCATCAGAGGTTTAGTATTTTGTGTTTTCAAGGGTTGTGGAAGATTGCTGTGATGTATTTCTAGATGAGGTTATAGCATTAACCCCTCAACAAGAGATTTATTTTAGGATCGATCTAGAACTGGGTGTGTCTCCTATATAGATGTCTCTGTATAGTATGACACCTTATGAGTTTTAAGAGCTACAAGTACAGAATAGAGATGATTTAGGTAATTTGAGAGAGATGAAAGTAGCACAAGATCTCCAGAAATCTTATGTCGATCATAGGAGGAGACCTATGGAGTTTGAAGTTAGAGATCATGTGTTGCTGAAGGCGACTCCTCGTCATGGGAAGCGAAGGTTTGGTCATGAGAGTAAGCTTTCTCCCCAGTTTTTGGTCCTTTTGAGGTGTTGGCTCATGTTGGAGCCATGGATTATCAGATTGAACTTCCCCCACAGATGACCAGGATACACGATGTGTTTCATGTGTCATAGCTCCATCGTTATCTTCATAACAACTCTCATTTCATCAATTGGGGTGAGATTGATGTTGACAATGATGAAACCTTTGAGGAATGGATTTTAGAGATCCATGACCACCAGGAGAAGGTGTTGTGTGGGCATGCTATTCCCTCGGTTGATGTCTTATAAAAGTATAATGGTGTGGAGGATAGTACCTGTGAACGTGATTCATAGATGCATGCTCAGTACCCCGACCTATTTGATGTTTATCTCTTCTCATATAACACTATTCCTTTATATTTATTGTTTCTTTTGGTTTATGAGACAGATTCATCTTGTTGGTTGATGTGGCTTTACTCTAATTTGAGAGGTACCTCCCCCAGGAGAGTGTTTAGGAGATAGTTGTGGTTGTTTCATGGTTTTGTGCTGTGTCCCTCTAAGTGAGTTGTTTGGTATTATAAAATGGTGAGATCATTGAGAGGTATATCGTGGGATGGTTGTTATGACAGACCCATTTTTTCCCTCTTTGGTTAGGTATTGGATTATCAATGATGAGAATGTTTTTAGAGGTATCTAATATAAGGCCCCAGATCCATGTGGTCCAACCCTTTCTAAGTTTCCAAGGCTAGTGGAGCTTGGAGGAGGTCTGGAAGTGATCTAGAGGTGTTTGGCTATGAAAAGATGGAAATAGGGAGATTACACACCATGTAATCCTTACACACTATTTAAGTGAAGTTTATGAATTGAGTAGTGTAGATTCACGACGTTTAAGTTTTCTAGGTTAAATAATAAAAAGGAAACTCATTTTTTGATGTTAACTTAACACCAAGGATTACACGACGTAAAAAATGGATTTCACATCATGTAATACCCTACTATAGTGTTATTATAAGAATTTTAGCTATATAGGTTATTCATAACCCTATGTCAGCAGTGGATCACACTCTTGTTCTTGGTGGACGATGATCCTCTCCTTCAGCGCTTAGAGATCCCTTCAACCGGGGGCCGATTATTGGCTTATGTCTTTGATCCTTGGTGATCTATGGCGATCCAAGGTGAGTTCTACTTTAGTTTCTTGAGGTTTCTCCTTAGTTTGGTTTCATTTTTCTCTTGTTATTCTTTTCATGTGATGGAGTATGATCTCACATGTTTCTAATGGGATTTAATTTTTTGTTTATTGGTGCAGTTGAGTCGTGCCATCCTCAGATGGATGCAGTTTTTGCGGGAGAGGTGATTGGATATCTATAATGTGATCTATTTTCGTGAGAAGAACATTTATGGATTTTGAGGTAGGGGATTCATTACATTATTTACGTGCAATTGTAAACTGATCATGCTTTATACCATTGGATAAAAATGGAATTAACCAAAAAAATATTGAACCAGATTAAAGAGTTGGTTGCGATCGTATGTTGGCGATGTTGTTGCTTTGTACCATGATAACATTTTTCCTCATGATTTTCTAGATAATGTGATGTCTATGATATGATTTTTTATCATGTTTTTCTTAATGGAATTTGGTAAAGAACACAAATCTATAATTAATTGATAATTAATTAGATTAAGAATAAGGAGGAATGTTTAATGAATCAGACCGTTGATGTAATTTGATGTTAATCAAATTGATTTAATGCACATGTTTAACTAAAATTATATTCCATGCGATTGATATAAATGATAAAAATTTGTTTAATGAACCCGAAGCATGTTTATTCTTGATGATAATAATTAGAAAGGCATGTTAATTGAGAATGGAACTTCTCTAGGGTTGTTGAAACTAGAATAATTCTAAGAGCATGTTTTTCATCTGATAGCTTGTTATAGCTTGATTCCTTAGGATTATCATGGTTGGAACCTATTAATAAATGAACTAGTTAAATAAATATGTAATTAGAACTATTTTTGTGATAAATATGTTTTTATAGGGACCAAATTTCTGGTTGTTTGAGAAGGCCAAGTGCCATGTTTTGGATCCGCGAGAGATCTTTTGCATGAGAAGGCAGAATGTCTTGTTTTGAGGGCCAATTTGATCTATTTTGTTTCTTGTTTGTTCCCGCTACATGTGATGTGATATAGGTATGAGCCTTGTGATATGTTCCTAGTATGAATGAGCATGGAGTACAGATGTGTGATATGGGTCGGGGAGGACCGAATGTGATTGATCCTGGGATGGTTGAACATGGGATGGCTATTGTGATATGTGGGTAGGGAGTCCTAGATAACGTGGAAACAAATGACACATGTGATGGTGGGATGCATCGGTATATGCATGTGGGTGTTAGAGATGGAACTAGAGGTGATGGAATAGGTTTAATATGATATTACCTGTTGATGAGATTCATAGGGTTGGTATGCTCACTTGACTCTGTTTAATGGTCGATGGATGAGTTGCTTATTTTTATATGTATTCTTTTTCTCACTGCTTGAGGCAGTTAGATTTTCTTGGTTTCATGTTTTCTATTGGTGGTAGTTTTGGATGGTTTTTCTAGAGTACTTGGATATGGAATGATTCTAATAATGATTAATAATTGTTTAACCCAAGGGGTTAGTTTGTGTTGGAATAAAAATGATTAAAATATGTTAATCTTGATAAACCAAGTCCTTAGTTTGGACTTATACATAGAGGGAATGGACTTTACTCTGATGTGTAATGTAATGTAATGCAATGTAATGTGGAATAATGTTAATGTATAATTCATGGATAATGTATTAATTAACATAAAGTGATTTTCTTAAAAGTAAATAATTAATTTAATGTATCTCTTTTGTATGATTGTGTGCTTATAGGATGTCTAGTTTTAGTAGTGGAAGCCAGGAGTATAAGCTGAAGCCGAGTATAATACTAGATTATGCCCAAAGTGTGTATGTGAGATATATTATATCATTTATATTATGTTATTTTATATGCTTATCCACCCATGTTAGTTAGGGAAACTAACACCTAGTGGACTCTGGGAGGCTGTTTTCCCCAATATTCCAGTGGGAGGATGGATGAATAACTACCCTCTCTGGCCCTACTCTATTCTCTTGGTAGTTAATTATGCAAGTATACATGACAGTTAGTTTTCCCATATATGTGTGTAGAGGGATATAATGGATTGTAGTTATTTCACACATATGTATTATCAGATATAATTTCCAAAGGATTATTATAAGTATAATGTGTATAGGCTATGATGGATTGAGGTACTTACTCAATGTATGGGCTATAATGGATTGAGGTATAATACCCGATGGTTGATATACGTTATATGGGATATGGTGGATCTTATAAACTACTTAGTTACTATTTGGTTTGAGATATGGGATAGTGTGGTTATGTGATACACAATGTGCATGTGGTGGTTCCCTACCTAGGTGTTTCTAGGATGGATTACTTTTGGAGAGAGATTCTCAGGACGTGCAACATTGGGGAAGAGCAGAAAACTAGTGGGGAAGTAGGAGTGGGGTACCCTTGATGGTTTGTTATTATATTATATGATCACTTGAATGCAATAATTGGTGAGAGTTATCCATGGTGAGGCTAGGAACTTAGTAAACCTATTTAGGTGATGAGTTAGTTTCATTATTGTTTAGTGTGATTTAGTATGATTTATTTATCTTTTATCTGAGAGGATTTGAGGAGGATCGTACTGAGTATACTGTTATTCTCACCCAAAAAATATATAAACTGTTTTTCAGGTCAGTTAGAGCAGGTTGGTGATCAAACTAAATATTACTATCACGGGGTTTAATCAGAGCTATTTGGGCTTCATGGTTGTTGCCATTTTTACCTTTCTGGTACTTGTAGTTTTCCTTTCAGTTGTTCTGAACTATATGAAATTTCATTTTTGATATTGGATTTTACTTATATATATATATATATATATATATTTCTGAGTAGGTGTTAGTTATTTTATCTTTCTTATCTCTCTCTTATGCATGTTTCTCTTAGAGGGTAATGCCTCCCATTTGTTTGTTTACTATACCCTCAGTGCTAGTCACCAACCCACAACCTACTGGAGGTGGGACTCAGGAAGTCACCATCTATCTCTCCTCATTGTGGTATCTTTGTGGGGAGGGGGTCACGACAATATAGGTGCATTTCAATTCTTTCATTGCTTGCGTTTCCTGTGATTGTTGAGTGAGCCATAGTTTTTATATATACTCGTGCTGCTAAATTATTTTACAAGGTAAGGGAATTGGTTATTGAAAGTGTCATCATCAATATCAAAAGTGTTTTCCTATATAGATTGATGGTGGAATCTTAAATAAATAGTTTCTACCCATGTCAGATATGTACCTTTGGTTACATGAGCTGGTCTTTGGCTGCGATTGAGTGACTACCGGTTTCAATTTATGAGTTGTATGTGCCCTCATGAATTGGAATGGGTAATTTACCAAGTCAATTAATCATATATTACCAGTTACATTCTAAGACTAAATGTAAGATATCTAATTAAAATTATATGGGTGTCAATTTTAGTTGTAAACTATATGGGCCTTTTTAATTGGAAATGACAATCCATTTAATCAAACCTTGTTATATGTATGTAGGATCATGAAAACATAAAATGTAATTACTAACTGATAAATGAAATGGTTTCCAGTAAATGAAGCGGCAAAGTGTAATTGACCCTTCACTTAATGAAACCCCTGTAAATTAAATCTTGAAGACTTACCAAAAACCTAGTCTTCTAAGTGGGTAGTTGGGGGTAGTACCTTGGTTATTGAGACCTTTTATTATATTATTCTTCTAATAGTGTATCAATCATCTCTCAAATCTTGTTTTGAGTATTTTTCTTGGAGTTTTTATAGATGTTCCACCATGACATCCTCTGGTCATGCACTAGGAGGGTGGTAATGACCATGCTTCAGAGATGGTTCGCCCTAAGCCTCCAGTCTTACCGCCACAAGTTCCAATTAAGGCACAACCTGATATACCCAAAATGGGAACTGACGCTCAACATCGAGAGTTTTTTCTATATCTAATGTAGTCCATGTAGGGTTATCCATGACCTTCACCTATGATGGATGGTTTAACTCATGAGTTCCAGTAGTAGGATCCTCCCACCTTTTTGGGAGATGGAAGTCCTCAGGCTAATGAGTCTTGGATAGTGGTTTTTATTTATATCTTTGAGCATCTAGAGACACCTCTAGAGACGATGGTTATGATTTTAACCTACATTATTCATGATTCTTCTAAAAACTGGTGGGATGTGATTACTTAGGATGGTTATAATTGGGGCATAGTCTTGGTGGACTTCTAGACTACCTTCTATGATTACTTTTTCCCTTATACACTGAGAGCTAACTGATTGAAAGAGTTAATGCACCTAGAGTTAGGTGCTATGTTCTTCATAGACTATTCAACATGCTTTACTGATTTTTAATACTTTCCACTGCTTCTAGCCTGTGATGATCTATCATGAGATAGAATATTAAAGTATAGGGTCAAGTATGCCATCCGCTAGCTGATGAATTTCTTTCACCAATCTAATTTTTTTGAGTTTGTAAACCAGGATTTTATCATTGATCACAATGTGAGAGAAGCCAATAATTCTAGGCATAGAGGTTCAGTGATGAGGCAGAGCAGCAGTTCTTCTGATAGCAGGAATCCTACCCTTGATGTTTCTCATCAGATCATTGGTAGACATAGTATCCACATTGGTAGCTCTGTTATATGCTATCAGTGTGGACATCAAGGGTATAAAAAGCCTCAGTGTGATAGAAAAACCCTTGAGTTACATGCTTGAGGTGGTATAGGAAATCTTCAGAGATTCTATCAGACCTTTCCACATGCTTCTAGTGGAAGAGGATCTGAAACAACTCCACGTTCAGGGGCATGATTTATTTCACTGAGTTGGGGGGGGGGGAGTTAGAGTAGCACTAACAGGATAGGCTGAGGTGGAGGTCATGGACATGGTAGTAAGAATTTTAATTATCAGTGCTAATAGATCATATGTACCTAGGGTAGTCCACCTATAACAAAAGGTCCTAAATTAGGTCAGTTTCATGCCTTATAGCTGATACCCAAGGATTATAGTGCATGATTTTCTACAGTACAAGGTACTATTCTTGTACCCACTACTATCGTATCTTCTTTATTTGATACAAGTTCCTCAGAATCCTTTATATCTTTATTGACTATGAAAATTCAGGGAAAGAAATTTAGTACTTCTGTGGGGCGATGACCCTTGAAACACTACTAGAAGTACGGTCAGGGGAATACACCAATGTAGGGACTATCCCCCTGAGGAAGGAAATTATCTCTTCTTTTGGGGCATCTTTATCCTTGAGATGAAGGGATTCAAATACATTTTTGGAATGTATTGGATGGTTCCATGGAACACCTATGTGGACTGCTATCGTTTTAGGGTATCATTTACATCACTAGAGGAAAGGTGTTATCTTAAATAGAGTGAGTGGGATGTCCAGGACAATGAGCTAGATGATAACATCATGGGCTAGGTGGAGTGAATTCCTAGATTTCCAGTCTCTTCATGGATGAGTATGAAATAAATTTGATAGATTTTACTTCCATGGTAGATCATTTTAAGGATGTATTTATTAAATTTTTTATGTATTACCTATTAAGAGAGAGGTAGAGTTTATTATTGAGCTTATTGTAGGTTCCGGGTGCAGCGAAAGCGCGTTGGTGGGAGTACCCAACTTTAATTTTAGCGTTAACAATGATCAATCCGAGATCTATCACGATAATAAAACGCTGGATCTTCGGAATAAAACGAAGAACTAAAAATAAAGAGGGAGTCCCAGAACCATAAATATAGGATCATCATATGTTGGTTAAAATTAATTTAATTAATTAAGAAGAATTACCTTGATGGAATTATTTTTTCGTTGATGTCTCCAATCATGATCCGATGTGATCCGTCGTTGCATCGTAGAATCCAAGTGTAGGATTCCTCTAGCGGTGATCCACACATGCTCCACGTATCTCTGGACATCACTGAAAGGATTTTTGGGTGCTAGCGCAAAAGAGCCTTCGCTTGTGATGTCCGCCTTTGATCACCTTGATCCAAGGGAGGAGGATCTCTCTCGGTCTTGAGAGCCTTCTTGGAGGAATGAGTTCTTTAGGTCTTGAGAGAATTCTCCATAATTGTTGTGCACAAAGATTCTCTCTGGAAAATTGTTGGGGTTGTGAGGATATTTATAATCAGGTTTGAGGTTATAGAGTTATGACAATAAATAAACACGTTACACATTTTATTTATTTCATTAACTCTTATTGAAAACCTCCATGCCGAATGATTAATTCCTTGACATGCTCCCACAATGATTATAATAAATATAATTTAATAAAATGATATTATTTCCTCAAAATCCCGAATGGAAAAACTACACTAAATGTAATCATTAATACACAGCGTGTACTCATTTTTTATGAAAACTACACGGTGTGTACATTCAATGTACACAACGTGTTTATCTTGTTTTCATTTTTCTTTATTTCCTCCACCACATTTATTAGACCTTGAGTAATGGCTATTTATTTCTTAAATAAATGTAACTATAATACTCACTAATAAATAGATATTATTTCACCCATAATATATTATCTCAAATAAATAGTGTCCAAATAAATGTGATCAGACATCCTTAAATAATTATTAAACCACAATCGGGAATAATATTTATTTAACTTGTTAAATTAATATTTAACTGAGATACATGGACAAACTTAGTGTGTGACCCTCTAGGCCTCTTTCTCAGTGTCATTAGGCGGAGCCGGCCTAAAGTCCAAGGTTAGCACCTAGCAATATGCCAAGGAACCCATAGAGAAAGAAGTTAACGCTGCAATGACATGTCACCTCATACGAACACTTACCGTGTAATATAATCCCTTTTTCATGATATCTCGAATCAAGTGGGTTTCATGCTAGTGCCATCAACCCATGTGCTCGATTATTCTTTCTTTGACTTTATGGAATTGAACTCACCCATTCCTTACCATGAACATGGATTTATTTAGGCTATATTAATTCCATCAAAGGGCTTGAGATATCTACTTCTGTTATAGAACATAATAGACAAATCCTTTCTCGCATTATCTATTAATGCATTATAACTCGTGACACGCCCAACATATCCTACCTCGCTGCGAACAGTGTGTCGTCATAGTTTTCATCAATACATCTAAGTGCGTGAGTTGTAATACCCATTAATAATAATATTAAAGTCCAAATACCAATACACACGTCCGCATATAGAAACATCCAACGACACTATGAAATGTGGATTTCCTACTGGCGGGTCTTGTTCTCATAATATCCTCTTGAATATTACCAAGGAAGCACACCATGAGAAGGTGGCTCAAAGTTTTATGAGTCCTCACCCCTAATGACCTGTATTATTTGTGTCCCTCAAATAACATCATCTGGCCATAAAACATATATTCAAGAACAGTGTTATGGCACTTCTAGGTTCTCATCATAGTAGGGATCCACTAGGACCCTTTAATAAAACAACCATCCTTGGGATATTATCACATGCATTGTCACGCAGAAGAACAATCAAGATGTGTTAAGGTGTTTATTTAATGAATAAAGTACAAAGTAGATGGTTCTAGGCCACCAACTCTAACACTTTTTACAAGATCATCTCCATTGTCCATTCCACTATACAAAATGGAACCTACTGATCTCTAAGAGATCAAGAGATAGTTGGAGGATTTAGAATCTAATGGTTTTATCTAACCCATCAGTTCTTCTCAGGGTTCACCTATTATTTTCTCTAAGAAGGTGGATGAGACCCTTAAGAAATGCATGTATTATCAATAGTTGAACCAGGGTACTCTCAAGAACCAATGTACACTTCCTCAAATAGATGATCTCTTTGACCAACACTGAGGAGCTGGAGTGTTCTCAAATATTTTCATGAGATCGATCCATCATCAGGTTCAATTTTGACCTTCAGATATATTATGTATGAATTTTTGAATTCAGTATGGTTTGTATGAGTACTTCATTATTCCATTCGATCTTATGAACATGCCCAACATTTCCATCACCTTGATAAATAGGGTTTTACACCCCTATCTGGATTTATTTTTTTGTGTGGTTTTTATGGATGAAATCTTGGTGTTTTCTCATACTTGGAGAGACCATGATAAATATCTTGAGATCATTCTGAATTACAAAGAGAGAATTATCTATATTTCAATATTGCTAAGTTTCACTTATGGATTTAAAATTTTCACTTCTTGGGTTATATTATCTCAGAATCAAAAGTATCTATTAACCTAGAGAAAGTGAGTGCTATGGTTTTCTAGGAGCATCCCAAGAATGTATTTGATTTACACTATTTCTTGGGGATGGAGTGATATTATTGGGATTTAATATAGTAATTATCATGAATTGATGCACATATTACTAGACTTACAAATAATGGTGTGAAGTTCTTGTGGTCTGAAGTGCATGAGAAGGCCTTTCAGGTTTTGAAAGGAAGGATTAGTTTGGTAATGATTTTGATTCTTCTAGATCCTAAAAGAGGTTATAAAGTGATCTGTGATGCATTAAAAATTGGTCTAGGTGTAGTGTTAATGTAAGAGGATAGGTCATTATGTATGATTATCAAAATTTGAGACCTCATGAGCGTAACTACCTGACACACAACCTTGGTTTAATAACTATTGTCCATGACTTTCACTACTGGAGACACTATCTGATGGCTGAGAACTTTATGGTGTATAATGACCACAATATCATTAAATATATCTTTAAAAAACATGACTTGAATATCCTATAGAAAATATGGGTTGGATATCTTTAGTCTTTTGAATTTAATATTTACTATATGCCTAGAAATGAAAATGCAGTAGATGATGCTCAAAGTCGGAAAACTCAAGCACAAGCAGTTCAGGAAGCCAACATTGAATGGAAATTGATGGACCTCTTTTCTGAGATGCTTCTAGAGTTTTGTGAGAGTCATGATCAGTATCATCTTACATCCTTGTAAGTTACCTCTTTCATATTAGATAGGTTATAGAGGATATATTTTTCAGATCTTGAGGGGTTAGACCTACGAGGAAGTATTTTAAAAGAGGACCACCTAAAGAGTGGTTTCTTGATGGATATGACATCATATGTATACATGGTCATGTATGGGTTCCTAAAGATATAAGAGAGAAACTAATGCGAGTTTCACATGCTTCTCAATGGGTAGTTCATCTAGGAATATCCAAAATGTATCATGATATGCATCTACAGTATTGGCGGTCAGTGATGAAATGTCAGATAACATGGTTTATTACTAGGTGTTCCACTTGTTAGTAGGTGAAGGTGGAGCACCAATAGACTGCTAGATTGTTACAACCATTACCAGTACTAAAATGGAAATGGGAAGATGTTGCGAAGGATTTTTTAGTTGGATTACCAAGGTATCCTTGAGGTAGCAACGTAGTTTGGGAATTCATGGATTGACTGAATAATGTAGCACACTTCTATCCTATCCGGGATACTTTCTTAGTTGATGAGATATGAAGACTATATGTCTGTGAGATCATACATATATACAGGGTCCCTCATACTATCATTTCATATACGGATGCTCATTTCACATTGAGGTTTTTGAAGGGGTTATAGAGATCTTTTGGTACACAGGTGCTTCTAAGAATATCTTTTCACCCTCAGACCGATGAACAATTAGAATTGATGATACTGGTGTTGGAGGACATGCTTCGAGAATGGATCCTTAATTTCGATAGTTCTTGGGAGAAGAATATCCATATCATCAATTTTAGCTAAAATAATATCTATCAGGTGACGATTCAGATGGATCCATATGAGGCCTTGTATGGTAGTTCATTCCATTCACCCCTGTTCTAGTTAGAGGTAGGAGAGTCAACACTACTAGGTCCTCGACTCATGAAAGAGACTTAGAAGTAGGTACAATTGATCATAAAGACTATGTATACTTCTTGATCTGGACATAAATCTTATGCTGATCACCACTAACAACCTCTAGAGTTTGAGGTAATGTATCATGTTTTCCTATAGGTATCACCCAGGATTGGGCATGGATGGATACTGATGTAAGGGAAGTTATCATCTAGACTTTCAGGCCTTTTAAGATCTCAAAAAGAGTCAGGAAGATAGCCTATCAGTTTCTATTAACTTATAGGTACCATTCCATTCATGATGCATTCCAAAATTCATAGTTTCACTGATATCATGCCGAACCATATCATAATTTTGATCATGAGGAGGTTGATTTGGATGTTGATGCTTCGTTTGAGGAGTATCCCATACACATCATTGACCATAGAATAAAGGATCTCCAAGGCCGGTCTGTCTCTTTAGTGCGGGTGTTATGGTATCATAGCCATGTAAATGACAAGACTTGGGAGAGGGAGGCCAATGTATGCACTCAGTGTCCAGAGTTATTTTTAGGAATCATTCTACCACCCTTGGAAGGGAAACTCTGGGACAATTTCCTTGGGGGGGGGGGAGACTGTAAGAACCCAATTTTTTTCCTTCAGGTACAGATCCTTTAATTTTTGGTTGAAACCCTTATTGAGGTTCTATTTTGGATTTAGTAAAAACCATTCCTTTATGATGGTTGGTTTTTATTAGGAAGGAAGGAAGCAAGGGGGATTAATGCTGGATTTATTCCAAGTACATGATGTGTATTTGGAATACATGGTGTGTATTCAATAAAAAATGTGTATTGGGATGGAAAGATAATTCACAATGTGTAATGAACTTTCCCCAGAATGGAAAGCCTGAAAATTACATGATTTGTAAAACATTTACACTCCATGTAAATATCATGAAATATTTTAAAGGGTAAGAACCCCATTTATTTTTCTTACCCTCTCTTATCTTTATCTTTCATAACAGGATCTCTCCTCCCTAGAATATCCATTCTCACATAAACATAGGATTTTTTCCTATTCTTCCATCTAGACTCTGATTCAAGATCTATCTATCTCATTGGATTCTCATGGGTAAGATCTTCATTCATCTTGCACATTTCTTAGTTTCTCTTCCCCTTGATGATGTTATTTTGATGCAAGCTCATATGCCCTATTTTCAAGGTGTTGATCCATTCCTCCATTTTCTTCCAATCCATGAAAAACTAAGGCCCAGTACTAGATGATTAGAGTACTATAGGCATAAGGTAGATGGTATATGAACATTTCCTAAAATTCTTATTGATTATAAATTGTCATTGTTGTGCGCACACTGGTTTCACCAGAAATTGATTTTAAAAATTAATATTCATTTATTATAATATTTGTTCTCATATTCTAGAGCCCTATTTATAATTTTTCTTCATTCCATTGGTTTTTGAGATTTCAATTCCTTCCACCCATTTAGGGTGTGCACCATGTTATGCCTTTCCCCCTTTCAAACACCATTCAAGTGTGTTTTTACACTTGGACTTATTAAGGTAAGTGTTCCTTATTAATTGAATGAATCTTTAAGATGTTAATTGGAAAGTATATTAATAGAAATCACTTGGCCTATAATTTTATAATGAATTGAATTGGTTACATTTCTTATCTAACCTTGTCACCTTGGATGAAGGGTAATAGAATTAACCTAATGAATTAATAATTGGAAAGTATATTATAGTTATCACTTGGACTTATTAAATGATTATAATGGAATTGAATTGGTTGCATGTCCATATTTTCCTTATCATGATTATTGAAAGGGAACATAATGAATATAATAAATCATTAAGTAATTAAAGTAATAAATGGTTGTATGTACTTGATATACCTTGTCACGTTAATGAAAGATAATGGAATGAACCTGATGACTTGTTAAATGGAATGAGTATTACATGACTTTAAATTAAATATTTATATATGTATAAGGTGCATATTTCATATGGACATTTTTACCTTTATAGGAGTGGTTAGACTGGAGTGAGATTTAGATAACTAAGGGAATTCCATAAGCACTCAAAGGACACCATTCCAATTTTAGGAGATGATTTTCAAAGGAGATAACCACCTTGGAACATAGTCCTTGTCTATTATTGGATTATTGAAATGAAACCATATGATCCCTAAACTATCTCACTAAATATTATTATGCCTTGGATACACTCCTTGGATCCATCTTGATGTCCTTAGACACTTGGAACATTGGATTAACCCCATTGGGCCCAGTCATTCTTAGCCTGTTTTTATCTTGGATGAGATCCTTAGAATCAATTAGAATATTTTATAGTGGAATGCCTTGAGAATTTCCCCTTTTATTACACTCAAAAGCCTTTATTTCTAGACTACATGAGTTATTACTATGAGTTTCCTGACCTATGAGATCACGGATTCCTTAGTTATACTGTGGATCCTCCTTTATTATCATTATGATCTATTTTAGTGATGTTGACACTTTCACATGATTTATCTATATAAACAGAACATAAATGAATTAATTAAATGATATCTTATTCAGAGACATTACCAATAGAGGCTCAAGATAGTATGAGTTATTATTTTGGCATTTCTTTATATATATATATATGTATATATATATACCTTCACACTGCTCAGTTTATATTCATATACTAGATCTATATAGATTTCGTTGGTGGTGGACTTCTGAGATTTATATCACACCCTTTCTAAGCCACCGTTGGTACCTAAAAATTTTATATGATCATAGTTATGGACAAGGGGAAGTGTCCCTCCTTGGAAAAATAACATTCTTGATTTTGTAGGATGGATCTTCAAAGCGTATTACTGGGAAAGTGCTTTGGATTTTTGGATAGTTTTTGGTCTTTTTGTTCTTTTATATATCATGTAATGTATTGATTTATTGCCACCTTATATACATTTTTCATTCTTTGTAGATACATGAAATATCATCGAATTTTTGTATATGATACCATTCAGCTTTTGAGTTGATTATTATTGATGGTTGATTTTCCTTACTTCTGCTTCCAGTCTTGTTTATTCATTAATAAGATTCTACTATTGTTATTAATCTATTATATCATAATATATCATATTTTCTCTACTCTGACATGGGGTAATAATATTCCCATAGACACACCCTTGGACCTCGATGCTAGTTGGTAGCCTATGGCATACAAGGAGGTGCACTCGTGGCAATGTGGCCCACTGGCTCAGGGCACCTTTGAGTGGCACCCAGGTTGTGACATCACACACTTGGTTTTGGAAAGATGAGTATTGGGGCCAAAGTGACCCAAGTTTTAAAGCTCCTAAAAGGATTTATGATAATCATAATTCCATGTGAATGTAATACCTTTCTTATTTAAAGATACCATAGGATAAGCGAGGTGTAAGAAATATCAAATAGAGAGATGATAATAGCATGATAATCCCAAAAAGATATGTATCTCGAAGATGTTCTTAGGTGGATTCCAAGAAATGATTGCATTTATCTTTTCATAATCAAATGATATTACTTTTATAGAAATAAGATGAATAATGAAACAAAATTATTGTATCTAGAATTCACACCTAGAGATTTCAACAAAGAGTCAGTTCTCACACAATGTAATCAATACAATATCTAAGTTATTCACACGATCATATCTAATTAAAGAGTATACCAAAATATCAACAAAAAATGCCATGAAAAAAGAGTCAAGGTAATTGGGGGTTGAAGTTAAATTCCCAACATTACCATATATTACCTTTATTTTTAGGGATTTCTTAGACGTAAATGGCGCTTTGGTTTTGTGTTTTCATAATAAACATTGAATATTTATTTTTCAAGAATTTTTGCACATAAAAAAATGGAAGAATGATTCAAGGTGATGGTTTGAGTAATCTATTACTTTCAACATGTTGACAAGAAACATTGGGTCTACTTTCACTAGACACTGAACCAATATAACAATTTTTAACACTGATTCATGTAGAGGAATTCATGTGGTAGTGGTTTTGATGGACATAAAAACCATTATGGGCCGATGTGTTGGAGATTCAAGGAAATTACAGTTTTGTAGAAGAAAAGAAAAAAAGAAAAAATACATGTGGATCATGGAAAAATCCATCCATAAAGGCTCAAGAAAATTTAAAAAAATGGAGGCCAACATGATTTGAATGCACACATAATAATCTGTAAAAACAAACCATGCTTCACTTAAATTTCCTAAATAATTAAATATTAAATATAAATTTCAATAATAATTTTATAATGATAATCATTTAAAACAATTCTCTCCACTATTTATCTCTTTACTCTTAAAAATCCTTCAATTATTCATTATCTATTCTTAGACCTATGTAAATTAGAAACTTTCCCAATGGTTTCATAGGATCCCTTAGATGCTTCCCCCCATAGAGTTTTGGATAATTATATCAAACTTGGGATTAAAAAATGTGAAATGATGATGACAATACTATTTCATTGACGATGGATTCAACTACAATATTAATCTTTAGAGAGACTCCCAAAGGGAGAAATAACTTCCACCCCAAACCTTAACAGATATGAAAAGATTAACTATCATATCATAAGTCATGGTTATCCACATAACACCTCACATAGGTAGATTAGGTAAAAATCTATTTCTACCTTTATAGTCACCTAATTGACTTGAAAATATGTTATAAATATGAACTAAATGAAAACCAAAATGTGGTTGTAACATCCTAACCCGAACCATGCTGTGGAAATATTGGGATTAATAGATACATAATGTTTTGTAGATGAAGAAAAGAAAGAAAGAAAAACTAGAAGAAGATAAAGATGAGAAAAAATGATTTACACGGTTTGGAAAAAATCCTAATGTCCATAGAGATGCAGAATCACTTCACTAATTCGGGAAAAAAATTACATGTTACAATCTCAAAAGTATGAAACCCTAGCTCGAAATGAGCTCATAAAGAAGACGATTCAACCATGTCACCAAATGCAAAATAAGTCCACTACACTATAATAATTGATGGTTGGATGTCCATGGAGCTGTAGTGACTTTTTGTATGATGATATAGTTAGTCTGTATTGCAATAGTTCCCTATCAAACAATGGGACTTACAGTATGATGTCTAGTGTGGACCTCTAGTATTTCCCCTAACTTTATCCAAGGATAGAGCTACACCAATAGAACAACCAATTGTCTTAGTAAGAACAAAAATTCCACTAAATTTAGGTGATATCCACTAGAAAAAATGTTGGTAATAAATTCCAAGGCTTTATTATATCATGGGGGATTATTTTCCCTAAAGTACAAAAGACGCAACCTACACCAGATAATCTAAATAGTTTATCATAAATAAACATGGTTCATGGTATAAAACCAAAGTTAAATTGATGACATAAAAAATCATAATTAGAGTCAAGACATTAATACAATACAATTCATAAGTTTAGAAATACTAAAGACAACATGACCTAAGTACCAAGGTGGAACTACACTAGACACCATCGCTTGACTAACTCCAAGATCAATTCACTAAAAACAAAAACATCATAATGCTCCACTGGAGAATTATGAGATTTTCTCTTTACTTGTATCATGATAAAAAAATTTACATATGCACCAATGTGTACATGCAGGGGTGAGTACATTGATTCAGTAGGAAATTCCCAAGACTTCCCACACATTCTACAATAATCAGAAAAATTTATCATAATTTATAAAAAATGCGAATATTATAAAACTAGTAACCAAGTGTGATAATATAAAGGTATTGAAATAACCCACACCAAAATAAAACCCATGAAATTAACACACGCACACCCATGTGTCACGACCCGTCCCCCGGGGCCCGTATCCTGACTACCCCAAGCCTGCCTTCTATAGGCCAGGGGCTGGAGACTAGAACTAAAGGTGTACATTCCTAAATTGGGAAGGCATTACCTTTATAACAGTAAACAAACTCAACAGAGTACACAACTAGAATCAAAACACTAAGTATAATTGTATACAAAAGAAGTGTTGGAAAGTAAAAAGGGGCCGAAAATACAATCCCAACAGGAAAGTACAAGTACAATTGAAAGCATGTACAATTGAAGAAAAGTAAAGTAGCTACTAGGTAATCCTCAGGGGTTCCTACCTGAAGGGTAGGTATAGATGGCCTCCTCAGCACTCCACGTTCGTCCGTCTTCTCCATGTACCATCACGCCGAGTGGTCCACCTCTAGGTACCATCAAGTCCTACTACTCTCTTACTCAGTCAGCACTGTCCGTCGTCTGCAACCAACACAATGAGGTGCAGACAGAGCCCATGCAGGGGTGAGTATAATGATACTCATTAGGGACCTCGAGACCCTCAAGGTCTTACAAAATTCAACAAGGATAAACCAAAAAGTATGAAATCAACAGATAACCATTACTTAGGTATATTCCCATACATATACCAAAGTTATCTAGTAATCCATATCAATCATGAGGAAAACAAAAAGTCATTAACTCAGCTCAAAACCAGGATTTTATTCTAGGGGTGGTAACATGTAACACTCCCAGTCAAACTGTCAAAACCTCGACTGCTGGTGTACTCCTCCTTTATATAGTACTGTAGGCCTTCCGCGTCACACAGAGGCCCTTCCCACTATCCTGGACTATTGTGGTACTCCTCCTATCGAGTACCGTGGGTCTACTGCATCACACAGAGGCGCTCCCCACTGTGGGTCTACCACGTCACACAGAGGCGCTCCCCCTCATAGCCTACTGAGGTAATCCTCCTGTCGAGTACCGTGGGTCTACCGTGTCACATAGAGGCACTCCCCACTATGGGTCTGCCGCGTCACATAGAGGTGATCCCCACTAGGCTAGTCAAAACACTCTGAGTAGAAAGGTCAGCAGTCGTCAGGTATCAGCCAGCTACTAGGTCTCCGTATTCCGCTCGCTCGTCTCCAGGAGGATCCACTCCATGAGCTACTGGTCGATACTCCCACTGTCACGAAGTCCCAAGTAGAAGTATTGAAAAGGTCCGACTCGTCATAGGGGTCTCAAAACAACAGATGACGCGTCACTCAGATGCCCGGTTTGTGAGTTATTATCATTTCCGTTCCAGGGGCCTGGTTGGATTTTAGGTTCAAACCAACCCAACCGTACCCCAACTGTGTCCAAACCTCAAGTGAGGTTTTCCAAAAGAACTGTCTCGCTCCAAGATTTCTGTCACCATAGATGGTTTGTCGATCGGACACCCGTAGCCCAAGTTATGGACGAAAAGGTGAAAATAGGCCATAGCGGGTCCGGGTTCGGTCCGACCCAGTTGGATAAACCCGGATCGACCCGGTATGTGGGTCCAACCCGGTCTGAGGGTCCGACCCGGCCCAAGGGGGCAGCCCGGACCGTGCTGGGTCTGGCCCGGCGGCCTGCGGGGGGTCCGCCTCAGCCGTGCCCATGGGGGAAGCCGCGGTCCCCCTGGCTCCCGAATGACAGATCTGTTCGAGTGGAGTCCCAACCGGTGCCAGGTGGTGCCGGTCCAGCTCACGTGGGACTCAATGGGGTCCCGATCCTCCCGGATGGCCGAGCGGCCAGCCTCTTCACACCGCCGGTGGCCGTCCCGACACTAGTCGCCCTTGCTCCTCCGCCGCGGCCGCCTTCTCCTCCACGCGGTGCGACGACGCGACGCCCTTCCACCGTGGACCGGCCTAGCTGCGACCCTTTCTTCCACACGGCATGACGGTGTCGCACCCTTCCGGTGACCCGACGGCCTTGTGTCGCTGGTTTCTCTGCAGCCGGTCTGATGTCGGCCGCCATTGCTCCATCACGGTCATCAACAAATGAGGAAAAATGAAGGGGGAGGGTCGGGCCATGTTCATGCGGTCCGAGCCCTCCATGTTATGGTGTTATCAATTGAAAAAACATTACCCATGAGTGAACGACGTAGAATGGAACAATTTCAAGCTCAAATAATAAAACAACCCCTACCTCGTATTGTTGTTCATTGACGATGTTGCGGAAAGAGAACATCGATTCGTCGTTCACCGCATTCGTCACACACTCCCAATTTCAAGCTTGTGCATCAGAAAGTGTCCAGGGTAGAAGATCGAGGAAGAAGCGTCACCGGCGTTATTTGTGTTCTTCATTGGGAGGATGGTTCTCCCTAGCTCTCCTCTTCCTCCGTTCCACCAAAATAATGTTGCCAACAAAATGAAATAATATATTATCCATTATTTTAATGGTTGGCATGAATTCAAATTGAGAATTAATTAAAGGGGGGGGGATCCACTTAATTAATTATCGTGTGTTGGCACAAATTAATTAAGGTAGTTCAAGAGGTTTAATGGGTGGTAGCTCCATAAATGGGGAGTTCAAGGGTTTCATCCTCAGGTGGTCTCTACCTCATTAATTGACAAGAGGTGTTTAAACCTCGGGTGTTTCCCACCACCATAACCTCTCATGGGAGGTTATGGTGTAGTGTCCCCCACCCCTAACCTCCTCTTGGAGGTTTTAACCACCAAATAAAAATAAGCTACACACTTATTTTTATTCTTAAAAACTCCAAAAACTAACTTTCATTCTCGACCAACTGCCGTCGAGATGAAAGTATTCTTAAGAGAATATCAGTGCTGTGAGTTCAATGGATCCCTTAGATTTCAATTCTGAGAACCGGTTCAAAATTTACAAAATCCCTCTCGTTCGTTTACTGAACGTACCCAAACAAAACTTTAGAAATTGATTCCGGGCACACCGGGCCTCGGAATCAAGCGCTGTAAAAATTTGCGCACTTGTAAAAATCACGTGTATTTAAGAAAAAAATTTCCAAAGAATTTCTGGTTCTTTACATTCTCCCCACCTCATGGATTTACATCCCCGTAAGCTATAACTCGAACTAAGGGAACAAATGGGGGTACTGAGCATGCATCTGAGCCTCCCACTCACATGTGCTCTCCTGGAGGTTCTCATGCTGCCAACAAACACGCACCATAGGTATCAAATTTCCACATAGGACCCGATCCCGTCGATCATCAATATCCACTGGAACCTCTGTGAAAGTCTCCCCGTCATCGATGTCCATCTCCCCGTGGTCGATGATGTGGGATGGGTCATGAACGTATCTCCTCAACTGAGATGCATGGAAGACGTCGTGCACCCAGTGCAACTGAGGTGGAAGAGCTAAGCAGTAATCCACCTTGCCTACTCTGCTAAGGACCTGGAAAGGTCCAATGAATCGCAGAGACAACTTTCCACCTCAGCCAAATATCTGTAGATCTCGTCGAGGTGGGACCTGTAGAAAATGTGGTCACCATCCTCGAACTCCAGAGGTCTCCATCTCCTGTCATCATACAACTTCTGTCTGCTCTGTGCATTCTTCATATGCTCCTGGATGATCTGAACCTTCTCTATGGTAGCTCGTACCATCTCTGGTCCCACCAGTGCTGACTCCCCATGGTCTTTCCAACATAAAGGTGATCTGCAAGGTCGCCCGTACAACGCATCGAAAGGTTCCATCCCTATAGTGGAGTGATATATATTGTTGTAGGAAAACTCCACCAAAGGTAAGTGATCCTACCAGATATGAACAAAGTCAAGGACACATGCGCGGAGCATGTCCTCGAGGGTCTGGATGGTCCGCTCGCTCTGGCCATCTGTCTGAGGATGGAAGGCAGTGCTCAGACGTAGCTGCATCCCGAAAGCCTCCTGCAACCCCTTCCATAGTCGGGAAGTAAACCATGCATCACGGTCGGAGACAATAGAATAAGGTACACCATGAAAACGCAAAATCTCTTGTACATAAAGGCATCCCAAGATCTCAACTGATCCCTGCTCTCTGATCGGTAGGAAGTGGGATAACTTGGTGAGTCGGTCAACAATCACCCAAATCGAGTCATGACTCCGGGATGTACGTGGAAGAACCACCACAAAGTCCACGTATATCCCATCCCACTTCCACTCTAGGACCTCTAAGGGATGTACCAATCCTGATGGTACCTGGTGCTCCACTTTCACTTGCTAACAAGTGAGGCATCGTGAGACAAACTCAGCTACTTCATTCTTCATACCTGGCCACCAGTGCTGTCGTCGAAGGTCTTGTCAGTATATGACATCTTCCTGCTCTGTGCAGTCTTCAACCACTCTTGGATGATCTGCACCTTCTCTGTGGTAGCTCATACCATCTCTAGTCCCACCAGTGCTAACTCCCCAGAGTCTGTCCAGCACAAAGGTGATCTGCAAGGTAGCCCGTACAACGCCTCGAAAGGTTCCATCCCTATGGTGGAGTGATAACTATTGTTGTAGGCAAACTCCACCAAAGGTAAGTGATCCTCCCAGCTGTGACCATAGTCGAGGACACATGCGCAGAGCATGTCCTCGTGGGTCTGGATGGTCTGCTCAGTCTGGCCATCTGTCTGAGGATGGAAGGCGGTGCTCAGATGTATCTGCGTCCCGAAAGCTTCCTGTAACCCCTTCTATATCCAGGAAGTAAACCGTGCATCAAGGTCAGAGACAATAGGAAAAGTTACTCCATGAAAATGCAAAATCTCCTGTACATAGAGGCGTCCCAATCTCTCAACTGATCCCTTCTCTTTGATCGGTAGGAACTGGGCCGACTTGGTGAGTCAGTCAACAATCACCCAAATCGAGTCGTGACTCCTAGATGTACGTGGAAGACCCATCATGAAGTCCATGTATATCCCATCCCACTTCCACTCTGGGACCTCTAAGGTCTGCACCAAGCCTACTGGTACCTGGTGCTCTGATTTCACTTGCTGACAAGTGAGGCATCATGAGACAAACTCAGCTAATTCCTTCTTCATACCTGGCCACCAGTGCTGTAGTCGAAGGTCCTGGTACATCTTCGCCACTCCTGGATGTACCGCTATAGGGGAAGTGTGGAACTCCCTCAACACTTCCTCCTGAAGTGCTACTGGTACCATAGTACGTCCTCTGAAGAGGACGACGTGCTCCCCACCTTCAGAAAATCAATCAGGTACATTCCCTGTGGATATATGAGCACGTCGTGTCTCACAGTCAGTGTCCCCATGTTGTGCCTCCCTGAATCGCTGAAGAAGTGGGGGAGTGACTGTAAGAGTCTGTAGATAGGCTGCTCCATCTCTATCCACAAAGGATATCTATAAGGCAGCCAGCTGCTCTATCGCCTCTCCTAGCAACTGTATACCAGATCTCCTACTGAGCACATCCTCAATAATGTTCCCCTTCCCAGGAGTATAGACTATCTCGAAATCATAGTCCTAGAGGAACTCAAGCCAATGCCGCTATCTCAGGTTCAGGTCCTTCTGAGAGAAGATATACCTGAGACTCTTGTGATCAGAGTACACGGTAAAACGTTCTCCCATAAGATAGTGTCGCCACATCTTCAAGGTGAAGACCATTGCTTCTAACTCCAGGTCATGGGTGGCGTATTTCTGCTCATGCTGTCTCAGCTACTAAGAACCATATGCGATCACTACTTGCTCCTACATCAGGACACACCCAAGTCCAGTCCCTAATGTGTCGCAGTAAACTACGTACCCTATGCCCTCCTCTAGAAGCCTCAAGATGGGGGCACTAGTCAACCTCTACCTCATCTCTTGAAAGCTCTACTAGCATCTCTCCGACCACACAAAGGTTTGACCCATATTCATTAAAGATGATAGTGGTGCTACAACTCTGGAGAAGTCTGGAACGAACCTCTGGTAGTATCCAGCCAAGCCCAAGAAACTCCGTACCTCCGTCACACTCCTAGGTGGCTCCCAAGCAAGTACCGCCTCAATCATTGCTGGATCTACTGCAACTCCAGCCTCTGAGATGACATGTCCTAAGAAACGAACCTCTCGAATCCAAAACTGGCACTTCGAGAGCTTACCATAAAGCTGGTGCTCTCGGAGTGTGTCTAGTACTACCTGCAAATGGTAAGCATGCTCCTCCTTAGTAGTCGAGTAGATCAGAATGTCTTCGATAAAGAACACGACAATGTGATCAAGGTAAGGCTGGATAATCCTGTTCATGAGACACGTGAACACTGTTGGAGTGTTGGTTATGCTGAAGGGAATAACCAAGAACTCGTAATGGCCGTACCGACACCTGAAGGCCATCTTCTGCACATCCTTATCTCGAACTCTGAGCTGGTGATAGCCTAATTTGAGGTATATCTTTGAGAACCACCGTGCTCCCTTGAGCTGATCAAAGAGGCCATCAATCCTCAAAAGTGGGTACTTGTTCTTTACGGTCACCTGGTTTAGGCAAAGGTAGTCAACACAGATGCTCAAGCTCCCATCCACCTTCTTGGAGAACAGAATCGGGGATGCCCAAAGATAAACAATAGGAAAAATGAATCCCTTCCCCAGCAAGTCCTCTCACTGTACCCGTAGCTCACGAAGCTCAATGGGAGCCATCTGATATGATGGAGTAGACATTAGTGCCATCCCAGGGTACATGTCAATGTAGAAGTCCACCTCTCTATGAGGAGGTAGTCCTGGAACATCGTCCGGGAAAACATCCACATACTGGTCCACCACTACAGGATAAGTCAGACTCTCTACATAAACTGCTCCGAGGGTAAGGCACACCAACTAGTAAATAATCGGCTGCACCCTCCTCCGAGTAAGTCCATCCCATGATGCAAGGGCTCCCTTCTCTCCAGTGAAGGTAAACCTAGTTCCATTTGTGCGGACACACCGCACTTTTAGCCTAATAAAGTCAATCTGAGCATGGAATGTAGATAACCAGTCCATACCTAAGATGATGTCTTAAGGACTCAACGCCGCTACTAGCAGATCCTAGCCAAAGATATCGCCTCCTAAAGTAATATCGCACTGCCAGCACCAATGTGTAATCATCGAGTCTGCTCCCGTAGGAGTCTCTAGCCATAAGGATCGATCCAACGGCTCCGTTGGAATCTCCGAGCTCCAAACGAGGGAAGTGGCAATGAAAGAGTGACTGACACCTGTGACTATAAGAACTGTAGCTAAGGTGGAGTAGACACAGATCATACCTCAAATAAACTTCGGAGCACCATGATCATAAGACTTAGATACCTGAAGCTGAGCTCTCCCCTATCCACCCGCTCCCTGCGGTCGGGGTGGACCTCTTGGTAGTGGTGGTGGTAACACCTTGAAATGTCATCCACTGCCAGCTACATGTCCAGATCCTCTACCATGTTTGCATCCTCCCTGCGAACTTCCTTGATCAAACCTCTGCCTCTTCCTGGGAGATCCCTCAACCATCTACTAATCATCAGAACGGTTGGCCAGATAGTCACGAGCCATGTGACCAAGCCCACTGCAAGAGTAACACTGTCCGCTCCTGGCATGACTGGATCTGTCTCCACTCTGGGTACCCCGCACAACTGATCCTGAGTCGTGCGGTAAACCACCTGTAGGTCTGGTTCTCTTGGACCTCTGCGACATCTGTCTACTTCCAGATGCAGAGGACTCCGATGCATGTCGATTAGTAGTGGGCCTCACTGCTGGTGACTGCTCAACCAAGAAACTCTCTACTAAGAGGGATCTCTCTAACACCCCCGCCTGCGTCGGGATGCTGAGGGAGATCATCGATGCCCTGATCTCTCACATGATCCCCTGCTCGAAGGTCCATGCCCTGAAGAATGGATCTCGTACTATATCTATGGAGTAGCGCAAGAGGTCGGTGAATCTCACTGAGTACTGAGCTACCGTCATGCTACCCTACTATAGATGCAATATCTCCTGTATCCGCACCGCTCGTAGAGTCGCTGGAACAAAATACACCCAGAACATGCTCTCGAAGTCTGCCCAGAGAAGCGCTGCCTCATCATGAACCTTGAGCATCAGGCTCCACCATCTACCTGCTGTTGCCTGAAGGAGGCTGGCAGAAAGGGTCACCATGAAGTCTGTTGGTGTTCCTACTAGCTTGAAGACTCTCACCACAACCTCCAGCCAATCCTCAGCTGCCTGTGGGTCCATCTCTCCCCAAAACCTGGGTGGCCTCTGGAGCTAGAACTCATGCAACGCGCTCAAGTGGCATGCATCGTCTGCTGCTGGGTTTGGTGGCATCGGTGGCCCAACGGGAAGTGGTATCACTGGTGCCTCCGCTGGTAAAGGGCCTTGCACGGAGGCCTCGTCGCTCGGGGGTCTGTCAGAGCGTACGACTCTCGGGTCTCTAATTGGTCATCAACGGGGAGGCATCCTGAAAGAAATAGATGTGACATGATCAAAAGATTATACCTAGTGAGAGAACCTGGTTGAGTTGACTTAAAGAAAACTTTTGGAAACACGCACGCAATAAGTGTTTTCGTGCACTGAGTCGAAAATAAGAATTCAGGGTCCTGGTGGTGTATGGATACGTCGGCTTCCCGCACCAACACTAGACTCCCTGAACTGAAAGCCACACTTGGTACCCTTAACACTATTGCTTCACAGAAAAGAAATATCAGAGTCTTGAGTTCTGCGGTAGAACAGACTCCTTTGATACTAATTTGTCACAACCCGTCCCCCGGGGCCCGTATCATGACTACCCCAAGCCCGCCTTCCATAGGCCAAGGGCTGGCGACTAGAACCAAAGGGGTAAATTCCTAAACTGGGAAGGCATTGGATTTATAATAGTAAACAAACACAACAGAGTACACAACTGGAAACAAAACACTAAGTATAACTGTATACAAAAGAAGTGCTGGAAAGTAAAAAGGGGCTGGAAATACAAGCCCAATAGGAAAGTACAAGTACAATTGAAATCATGTACAACTAAAGAAAAGTAAAGCAGCTACTGGGTCGTCCTCCAGGGTTCCTACCTAAAGGGTAGGTACAGATGACCTCCTTAGCACTCCACGTCCGTCCGTCTGCTTCGTGTATCATCACGCCGAGTGGTCCACCTCCAGGTACCATCCAGTCCTGCTACTCTCTGCCTCAGCCAGCGCTGTCCATCGTCTGCAACCAACACAACGAGGTGTGGGCATAGCCCGTGTAGGGGTGAGTATAACGATACTCAATAGGGACCCCGAGACCCTCAAGGTCTCATAAAATCCAATAAGGATAAACCAAAAATTATGAAATCAACGGATAACCATTACTTAGGTATATGCCCATATATATACCTAAGTTATCTAGTAACACATCTCAATCATGAGGAAAAAAAAAGTCATTGACTCAGCTCAAAACCAGGATTTTATTCTAGGGGTGGTAACATGCAACACTCCCAGTCAAACTGTTGAAACCTCGGCTGCTGGTGTACTCCTCCTATATAGAGTACTGTTGGCCTTCCGTGTCACACATAGGCACTTCCCACTATCCTGGACTGCTGTGGTACTCCTCCTGTCGAGTACCGTGGGTCTGCTGCATCACACAGAGGCGCTCCCCACTGTGGGTCTGCCGCGTCACATAGAGGCGCTCCCCCTCGTACCCTACTGAGGTACTCCTCCTGTCGAGTACCGTGGGTCTGCCATGTCATAGAGAGGCGCTCCCCACTGTGGGTCTGCCGTGTCACATAGAGACGCTCCCCATTGGGCTAGTCAAAACACTCCGAGTCGAAAGGTCAGTAGTCGTCAGGTATCAGCCAGCTACTAGGTATCCATACTCCGCTCGCTCCTCTCTAGGAGGATCCGATCCACGAGCTACTGGTTGATACTCCCACTGTAACAAAGTCCCAAGTAGAAGTATCTCAAAGGTCTGTCTCATTATAGGGGTCTCAACGCAACAGACGGTGCGTCAATCAGATGCCCGGTCTGTGAGTTATTGACATTTCCATTCCAGGGGCCCGGTTGGATTTTAGGTTCAAACCAATCCAACTGTACCCCAACTGTGTCCAAACCTCAAGTGGGGTATTCCAAAAGAACCGTCTCGCTCCAAGATTTCTTTCACCATAGGCGGTTCGTCGATCAGACACCCATAACCCAAATTATGGGTGAAAAGGTGAAAACAAGCCATAGCGGGTCTGGGTCCGGTCCGACCCAGTCAGATTGACCCGGCCTGACCCAGGTCCAGACCAGGGTCCAAAACCGTCTACGGGTCCGACTCGCCCCGAGGGGGCGGCCTGGCCCGAGTGGGCGGCCCGGCCCAATGGCGGCCCGACCCGCGTAGGGTCCGGCCCGCGTCGGGTCTGGCTCGGCGGTCTGTGGGGTGTCCGCCTCAGCCATGTCTAGGGGGAAGCCGCATGCCCCCTAGCTCCCGAACTGCAGAGCCGTTCGGGTGGAGTCTCAACCAGTGCCAGGTGGCAACATTCCAGCTCACGCGGGACCCAGCGGGGTCCCGCTCCTCCCGACTGGCCGAGCAGCTAGCTACTCCGCACCGCCGGTGGCCGGCCCGACACCGGATGCCCCTGCTCCTCCACAGTGGCCCACCCTGGCCACAAATCTCATCCTCTGAATGGCGCGACAGTGCCACACCCTTTCGCCGCGGCCCGACCTGGCCGTGACCCTTTCTTCCGCGCGGCACGACAGTGCCGCGCCCTTCCGACGACCGGGCAGCCTTGCGCCGTCGGTTTCTCTATGGCCGGTCTGATGCCAGCCACCGTTACTCATCCGCAATCATCAAAAAACGAGGAAAAATGAAGGGGGAGGGTTGGGCTGTGTTCGTGCGGTCCGAGCCCTCCACGTTATGGTGTTATCAATTGGAAAAACATTACCCATGAGTGAACGACGTAGAACAAAACAATTTCAAAATAAAATCATAAAACAACCCCTACCTCATATTGTTGTTCATTGACGATGTTACGGAAAGTGAACGTCGATTCTTCGTTCGCCGCATTCGTCACGCACTCCCAATTTCAAGGTCGTGCATTGGAAAATGTCCGGGGTAGAAGACTGAGGAAGAAGCGTCACCGACATTCTTCGTGTTCTTCATTGGGAGTATGGTTCTCCCTAGCTCTCCTCTTCCTCCGTTCCACCAAAAGAATGTTGCCAACAAAATGAAATAATAGATTATCCTTTATTTTAATGGTTGACATGAATTCAAATGGAGAATTAATTAAATGGGGGTCTCTACTTAATTAATTCTTGTGCAGAGGCACAAATTAATTAAGGGAGTTCAAGAGATTTAATGGGTGGTAACTCCATAAATGCGGAGTTCAATGGTTTCATCCTCAGGTGGTCCCTACCTCATTAATTGACAAGAGGTGTTTAAACGTCAGTTGGACCCCACCACCATAACCTCTCATGGGAGGTTATGGTGTGGTGGCCCCCACCCCTAGCCTCCTCTTGGAGGTTTTAACCACCAAATAAAAATAAGATACACACTTATTTTTATTAAATTTTTATTCTTAAAAACTCCAAAAACTAACTTTCATTCTCAACCAACCGCCATCGAGATGAAAGTATTCTTAAGAGAATACCGGTGCTGTGAGTTCAACGGTGCCCTCAGATTTTAATTTTGAGCACCGGTTCAAAAGTTATAAAATCCCTTTCGTTCGTTTACTGAACGTACTCGAACAAAACTTCAGAAATTGATTCCAGGTATACCGGGCCTCGGAATCAAGCACAGTAAAAATTCACAGAGTTGTAAAAATATCTTATATTTAAGAAAAACATTTCCACGGAATTTCCGGGTCTTTACACCATGAAACACACCACCTAATTCATCTTTCAATAAAGCATTCACTATGAATAGTCCAACTCACAAGTGAAAACAACACCCCTCTAATCCCATGTCGTTAGATGGAGGTACAATATAGTGTTTCCTAGATGGAATGGTAACCATGTACAAAAGAAAGGATAACCTTCAATGAATTATAAATGAACACCAACCATGATCATTCCAAGTTATCACAACCTAATTCATTCTTTATTAAAAAAATAATATTTTAATAATTTCATCGAGTAAGTTGTGGGTGACAACGACAACCCATCAATTTAAAACCAAAAAACAAGGTTTTTTTGAAGGTTTTTAATCATATGTTTTCATCAATAATACAATTATTCAATTTTAGATAAAATACATCAAGTTTTTGATAAAATTGGAATGAGAGAAAAGACACCTTCCTTGCATAATTTCATTATGAAGAACTAAATTTTGATCTTACAGATACAATCTCCTCCAGTCTAACCCTTAATGGATCACAAGAAAAATCTATCAAAAGACATCTGACCCCATATATTTGGTCATGATATCCCTGATATAGGGTTCCTTTCAAATGAAAATTAGATGATTTTAGAGAGGGAAAATAGAGTCCTATCCTTTGATTCCCAAGATCTAACACTCCTTGATTTGCTGATATTAGTCTCATAAAGGTATGAAAACACCAAAAATTCCTATGGAAATATTGGGGTTTGAGAGTCTAGTCAAAGGGATGAATAATGAGGGGTTTAGGGCTTAAAATGGATAAAAATATATTTTTTTGAATTAATTAATCACGTCACATGGTTAGGCTGCACAGTTTGGAAAATCATATGACAACTGTGTGAGTACTACTGGATAAAACCTAGGTCTGCAAGGTCATGTCACACAGTTTAAAAAACTATGTTCCGACCATGGAAAATTCCATTGCTTGAAAAATTCCAAGACCGTACAGTTTACCCAAACTATGAGATAACCCTTCACTTTTCCTAAAGTGAGATCTCTACCTTGCATGGTTTCTCGGGGAACCCTCATGGATTCCTTTAACCATGATAAAACTATGATCCCTCTAAAAATATTCTAGAACTCTCTAAAACCATCCAAATACTCCAAAAATTCAACCTAATTATTTTATAAGTTTAAAATAAATAATAAAATATAAAATTATCTCAATATGGGAGTGTTACATTTTTTACACCATTTGGATTTCTATCCTCTAAATGCTAGAGGTTGTTAGTGTCTTGTAAGAGATCTGGAAATTTCTCCAACATAAAATTCTCTCATTCCCAAGTTTTCTCTTGAATTGGACCATGCTACCATAATACCTATACCAAATAGATACATATTCCTCACAAGATATTTTCTTCTCTATTCATTAGAAGAACTGGGTCATGGATAAATTTAGTATCTGGTTCAAGAGTGAAGTTATCCCCACTAATAGCATGGATAGGATCAGGTCAGTAATTCTTTAGCTGACACACCTATCAAAAATTATGGAAAACATTAAATTTTAGAGGTAAGGATAATTGATATACAATGTCTCAAATATATTCCAAAATCTCAAATAGTCTAATGTACCAAGGTTCAAATTTTCCTTTCTTACCCAACCAATAGTGACCTAGTGTAAGTGACGCATTCAAGAATACATGGTCACCAACTTCAAAAGATGATAGTTATTGATGAAGATATTTATATAATTTCTAAACTATTTATGATATATCCATTCTTTTCCTGATCACATGGATTTTATCTATAGTCTCATAAAAAATTATTGGTCTAATTAGTGATGTTTTTGTAGACTCCAACCAAAAAAGTAGATATCAACATGGAAAATCATACAATGCCTCAAATGGAGCCATATGTATCACTTACTGATAACTGTTATTATATGAAAACTCCACTGATGAAAAATGATATTCCCATGAACCACCAAAATCCATGACATAATCTCTAATCATGTATTCCCATGTATGGATAATTCATTCTGATTGGCCATCTATTTGAGGATGATATGCTATCCTCATTGTCAACTGAGTTCCAAGGTATTATCACAAAGATCTCCAAAACAACAAGTTGAATCATGAGTCTCAATAAAAGACAATAGAAATTGATACTATATGTAACATAACCAATTTTCAAATAATAATCTTGGAAAAGTCATTTACCATTGAAAAAGTACATGAAAATATGTTCCTGTTTCTATATTGGTATAGGAATATACTATAACATGCATGTTGGTCATTGATGTTCTGCCTTTACCTATTGATAGGTGATATATCATGTAACATAATCTACTAAATTCCATTTAATAACCAAACATAAAAATGGGTCTTAATTGACCGATACATTTTCTAAATACCAGGGTGGATGACCCATTTGGAATTGTGACCAATAGAAAGAAGTTATTCTTAGAATAATGTTGGAACTGTGATCCAATCACGAAAGCAAAACACTGACTTTTCATCCTCTATCAATCCATCAATGTTATCCCCACCATTAAGGTTACACCTAATGGTAAGGTAGTATGGGTTTGTTTTCTAATCCTCCTTGACCAAGTTAGCTAAATCACAAATTAGAGTAACTAGAAAGAAGACTTGATACACCCGAAATACGTCGTTAGAGTATCTAGTCATATCAAATTTAGAAATTTATAAAAACTAACCTACACTTACTATAAAGAGTAGAGTAGTGGTGAGTGAAGGGTCGATACCAAATGGAAAAGGGTTATAATATGATTTAATAACTTCTATTTTTGTCACAGTTTTACTAAAGATAAATAAACTATATACAAGGTGTGTTTGGATTGAATAAAAAAGAATGAAATGAGGAAGAAGAGAGAATATTTGATATAAAATAATGTTTTTTCATAAATTAAAATAATCCAATAATGACTTGTGAGATTACATTAAATTAATTATCATAATACTTCTTAGAGTATCTAGCCTAGATTTTCATCTTTATCTATAACAACCTAAGTTATCCAAATCCTCTCTCAAGGTATGTTTATGACCAGCTTAAGTGAATTAAGTTTAATATTAGGTGAAATAAAAAGTTAATTCAACTATCAATTTATACTTCACTCAATTATATTGGGTTACCCCCTATAATTACTATAACATTTTATAGGTAATTAGAGTTTTGATTGAAAATAATCTCAATGCAATTCAATTTGATAAGATGAATTCTTAATCTTGAAATAATTGAACAGTGGGTACTCATCCTCTTCCATCAACTCAACCTTCCCTTGAATACCTAGTTATTCTTGACTAATTTTTAATTAACATGAATGAGATACAAATTCAATGAAAATTAACAAAAAAGTTAGAATTAAAAGAACTGTTCTATACAATAATGGAGACATATGATTACTACTCTTGCAACCAACATATGAATTTATATTTAAAAATAGAAAAGATAAAAGGAAACAAATTCCTAATTATGAAACATTGTGGTTAAAGGTGACCCTTTCTCCTCCACTATTGCTTTAAAAGCTAGATAGAATTCTCTCGACTTGAATCCTAAATTATCTTATAATTATAACGACAATCCTCCCCTAATTTTTTTGAAATTTTGGACTCTTGATCTTGGGGTATTTTTTCCACTCAACCTCTTGGTTCATTTTATAGGAAGCAACCCATCAATTATTTTTAATTTTTGTATTTACTTTTCCCTCTCGTATTTTTATTCACTTTTAACCAGTGAATAACCCACATGAGATTCTCATACAAAATCATCATTTAAAGTGTGGGTTTTGTGAAGTAACCCTCATTTTTTTGATACACTCTAACTACTTGGAGGTAGGTGCTAACCATGAACATGTTTTTTTAAATATCCCCTGAGGCTTGGCCCGTGTCACATGTAATCCCAAAGATGTTGGGTTTTTGAATTGTAGTGGAAACCAAACTCTATAGAATTGAAAAATTCACTATAGAACAACCATTTTTGGATGTTCCTGGTCATGGATGGATTTCAACATAGTCTACCTCCCACGCCCACAAATTACTTCCTATTTATTTCCTCTGTTATGCTAATTTGTGCTTCCCTACAACATATTTCATGGGTTGTAGTGCAATGGCCTCTGTATACCCGATGTCTCTTCCTCCTATGACATTTCCTTTGTCACTACACCAAAAATTATTCTTCAACATTTCAAAATATAGGGAACCATGAAAAAATAGTTTTTAATGACATCACAACTCATTTTATTCAACCTTTTCCCCATAGGGTTAGATGTAGTGGTTGGTCTATGGTGCAAGACATCCTTTATCGATTCGAACATCTAATTTTTTATGATGAAAGGGTGAAGACTATAGTGAAATAATGATTAGGTGTCTAGAGACACCCTAGATTCATTTAGTTTCTATGGTGGTACCATGGTACAATGACTATGTCCTATGGCGTAACTCAGCGATGGTGTGTGTCCGAGGAATGTGATGTATGACCACACCCGAGACAAAATTGTTTCTGTAAGTATGAACTATACCTGGGTGTAATGCATCACACATTGATCTTTTGGTTATCTAGAAACTACTTTATAATATTTTTCATGTCACCCTTGACTCAGAAGCCTGCTGCGGTGATGTAATCCCACATACACTAACACACCTAACATTACACGGGCATGTGCCAAAACAAAGGGGACTAATGAGCATTGGTCTAAACTATGTGTGTATGTTTTTTGTGCAACCAATCCCTATTTTTGATGCCCATTTAGGATCAAATCTTGGTATTTCGTGGGAGGATGACCCCTTTGGGGTTAGCTAAGTGTATTTCAGCCTCTTGGGTTGAGGGATAACTGGGTTGAACAATTTTTTTAGCTTAATTCCCTTTGAAATTTCAGTCCTACATAACACACATACAATTACTCACTAAGATATAAAATAGTAAAAACAAAGTATTTTATATCTTTTTTATTTCCTTTCAAAAATTCTCATAAAAAACCAATAATTTATTATTAATAATTAAAATATGAGTATTATCAGTTAAAAACAAGGGATTTATCAATTAAAATTTCAAAATTTAAGCATAAAAACTAGCTCATCAAATTCCCCACACTCAAAAAATTGTTTTAATAAATCATGTTTCTCCACTAAATTAAAAAAGGAAACCCCCATTATACCAATATTAAAAATTAAAAATTAATGAAAATAAAAAATTATCAATGGGGGGAGAGAATTTTCAAGTGTAACATATAAAAATGAACCCAAATCCTCACTATATAGAATGTCAATGAAGTTATCCAATGAAAAATTATGGTTCCTCTCCTATATTTCATTCAATATTCTTAATCTATCATTATTAACATGACAATCATGATATACCTCACTATTTTTTTCCTCTCTTATCACTCAAGTTAAAATATAAATGTAAGTTTTTTCTCATACCTTGATTACATACACCAAAAATATAAACTTGAATGATATATACATTCTCCACTTAGTAGAGACAAAAATCAATAAAAATCATGAGGAATTTGAAATAGGGATCAAATTATTTTGAGGTTAAAGGACCATATGTAATTGATGGATAAAATAATTAATCTAAAAAGGTGGTTTATCTCTAAGTATCACACATGATAATAAAAGTGAACTGTAATGACATTATCCTCTTCAAAACTTACATATTTTTCATATTCCAATCTCAAAGTAAGAACATGAATAATTAAAGAATAATTAATTAGTTACCCCTCTTGATTTTTTTTTGTTTTCATTTTTATTTTTTAAAAATTTCAATTTTTAAAAAATTGAGTTAGGAAAAGTCTCACATCCACCACCCAACCCCAAATAATAAAATTAATTGGTCAACTGATGGTGATTTTGGACCCTCCATAACTCAACCCATGTTTTTCTTTCATTTTTTCATTTTTTTTGAAATTTTATAAGGGGATGGAAATGAATACAAAGTATGATGACATCAATCCTTTCCTATAACCTAGTGAAAAAAACCACGAAATTTTTCTTCAATAATATACATCCCCTTTTTTCATGAAATCCCTCCTCCCCCACATTTTAACTTTTAAAATCATGAAAAATATCAGATAAAGGGTAGGAATGAAAATTTTGGCTTATTTCTATCAATGTACATTCATAGTCTTTAAGGTCTAAAATTTTTATTAATGTTAGGTGGGTCTCAAGGATTGTGGCTATATTAAACAGAACACTTCAATCATTTTCAATTGAACTTTTAACAATCATCATTTTGAAAAGGTAAAATCCGAATCCTAGTAGGTATCATGTCCTTAGTTCTCTCAAGAAAATTACTAAGAAAGATTGGAAAATTTTTTTCTAGAAACCTCTCAGGAAAGGGTTCATGTGATATATGTCAATCAATTATGGAATTTATAATAAAAACTTATTAATCCACATTAACTTATGAAATTAAAATCAAGAAATATGGAAGGGAAATGAAATTACATGTGAATAAAAATAAAAATAACGATTCATTAAATTTTAAATTACTATGTTTAACTCTAATATTTCAATCTCCCTATATTGCTTACTCAATTTCAATCAACATGAAAAATTAAAACATGACATCATGGATTTCATAAAAATTATAAGTATTATTGATCAAAATTAAATCACTAATCTAAGTGTGAACATGAATTCCTTCATTTAATATCTAGAAAGATTTTATAAAATAGAATATTATATGTGAATATAGAAAATTAAATCCCACTCCCCTTATCATGAAGTTGTTTTTAATCATTTCATTACTTCTCTTATGCTTCATCGACCTAAAAATAAATATAAATAGTGAAATAACAAGGTCTATGAAATTAAAGTTCAGAAATTATTGGATGGAGTGGTTTCCCTACATACTTAAATAAAATTCCTAATAAGTTTTAAGAAAAAAATAAAACTTGGGCTGCCTCCCACAAATCACTTTTATTAAGGTTGTTAAACTCAACCTTACCTATTAAATCACCTAATATAAGTTGGATATAGAGATAAAAAACTAGTATTAAACTAATTTTTCATTTTATGATCATTTAATGTAGCTATTCTACCTTTCCTCCTATTTGAAAAATCTTCTTCTTCTTATTGAGGAGAGTACCAAGAAGTGGACTTCCCAATATTTGGAATAAAATATCATAGGCTATCTATACCTAATAATAATCCTCTTTTTTCTTATTTTGGTAGATTATTTTCTTCAAATTATGCACCAATCTCTTCATTTTCAGCAACCAATTCTCTTTCTTCATAGGGTTTCTCTTCCATAAGATATAAAGAATCATTCCAAATTTCAGAATCCCTGATCCCTTCCTCATCATTTTTCTCTCCTTCTTCAGTAGTGGAGGGTACCTATTATTCATCCTCCTTTAAATTTAGGTAGGTGTATTCCATGGAAAATTTAGAATAAGCATCATAAAATCAACTTACTTAGGATTCAGCCTCATGATACATTTTTCTTCCAAATAGATCTTCATAGTGGACCACATCCTTAGTTTATTCCTTTTAATATTCTTTAGCCATAATTTCCAGGAGTACCAGTCTTTTTTTGAACTCATATTCTATGCATCATAGTTATTATTCCATATTTAGGTGTGGTTATGTTACTATTGGTTTATCTTGAAGCTCCCATCCTTGGATTCATATTTTATCCTTGAGTTCTTCAATTTTTTTGTGAGAGGTTTAACAATTTGATCACCAATTGGATGTGTGACTTCATATTTCTTTTTCTTGGTAATACAAATTAAAAACACCCCACATGTAAAATAGAATAAAAATGAGAAATAAATAACCTAATATAAAATTATAAAATAGAAAAGTCTAAGATTAAATATTTTTTATAACCATCGAATTTATAATAGCCTTTTCCTGAAAACAATGACAGAAATTTGACATGACTGGAAGATGTAGTTAGATCCTTTGGTCATATAAAATTTAAAAATTTATAAAACCCAAACTACCCTAAATATAAATATTAGGGTAAAGGTGAGTGTGTGGTTGATACCATAAGAAAAAGTATTATAAAATTATTCAATATCTTTTATGTTTGTCACAATTTTACTAAAAATAAATTAGCTAAACTATCTAAGAGGTGTGTTTGGACTGATTAAAAAAGAATGACATGAGGAAAAAGAGGGAAAATTTGATATTGAATTATGGGTTTTCATATATTAAAACAATTCAATAATGAATTATGTAATTACATCAAATTAATTGTCACAAGAAATATATCTTATAGTATCTATCCTAGATTCTCAGCATTAGATAGAACAACCTTAGTCACCTAACTCCTTTCTCATGGTATTTATATAACCAGATTAGGAACATTAAGTTTAACCTTTATGTGAAATGATAATTTATGTTGACTCTCACTTTCTACTTCCCTCAATTTCATTGGGTTTCCTCCCATAATTACTATCACTTTCTCTAGGTAATTAGAGATGTGATAAAAATAATCTCAATGAAATTCCAGTTAATATGAAAAATTCATAATCTATAAATAATTAAACAATGGGTACTCATCTTCTTCCACCAAATAACCATTTCTTAGAATACCTAGTTATTCATGAATAATATTTCAACCAACATGAATGATTTATGAATTTGAGAAAAAGGAATAGAAAAGTTAGAATTTAAGGAACTATGCCATACATATTCTTACTACTCTCACAACCAACATATGAATTCAAAATTAAAAAGAAACAATATAAAAGGAAAATAGAGTCATAATTATGAAACATAATGGTTGAAGGTGAACCTTCCTCATCCACTCTCTCTTTAGATTCCAAATAGAATTCTCCCAATTACATCCTAATTTATCTTCCTATTATAATAGTGATCCTCCCCTGGTTCTGTGAAATCCTGGAATCTCAGTCCTGGGATCTTTTTTCCAATCATCCTATAGGTTATATTTATAGATAGTATCCAATCAATTCTATTCAATTTTTGAATTTACTTTTTTCCTCTTATATTTTTCTTCACTTTAAACCGGTAAATAAATCGAGCGATATCCTCCTAAAAAATATTTATTTCAGGTGAGCGTTTGGCTGAGTCGGTAAAATTTTATGGTATAATATAACTCCTTGGAGGTTGGTATCAACCATGAACATGATTATTTTAAAAAAAATCCTTTATTCTTAGCCTTTATCATGTATAATCTTGAATATTTCAGGATTTTGAATTACAGTTGAAGCCAACCTCTACGGTGTGGACCAAGTCACTACGACACAACCATTTTAAGGTGTGAATGAACATGCATGGATTGTTTTGTATTTTACCTCACATGTTTTCATCCTCCTTCACCTTAATTTTATTATTTATTAGAATTTTTGTACCCCTATTATGTATTGCATGGGCCACGGTGTAATGGAATTAGCACAAATGAGGTCTCTTCCTCCTATGGTGTCACCATTATCACTAAATTTCAACTTCTTCTTAAACATTTAGAACTATAGGGAACGATGACACAATGGTTTTTAATGATGGAATAAAATATTTTATTCAACCTTGGGCCTATAGGGATATGGAACAATAGACGGTTCATGGTGCATCACCTCCTTCATAGGCTCAAGATTCTAATTCACTATGACATAAGGGTGAAGCCTACAACATACCAAGGCTTATATGTCTAGCGGAACCTGATATTACTTCAGCTTCCATGGAGGTAACAGAGTGCAGTAACTAAGGCCTATGATGTATCTTGGTGGTGGTGTCTGTCTAAGGAAGAAAAAGCATGACAACACCTAGGATGATACTGTTTTTGTAAGTATAAACAATACCCATGTGTCATGAATCCCACATCAATATATTGATTGGATGACTTATCTTATATAATTGTTACTGTGTCAACCTCCACTCATAATATGGTTATAGGGATGGGATCCCGTACACACACACACACACACACACACACTTAACAATACATGGGACCATGCTGACACACATGGGCAATGGGATTTGGACCACCCTTTGAACACTCATACTGTGTGAGACCTATCCTTCCTTCTTCTGCCCATTCAGGCTCTCCTTTTGGGATTTCTTGTCCAAGTGACCCCTTAAGGGTTGGCTACGTGTCTTTCACCCCTTGGGTCAAGGGTTTATTGGGATGGATAATTTTTTAGCTTAATTACCCTTGAAATTTCTTGTCTACACAACACACACAAAATTACACACTAAGATATAAAACTATAAAAACAAAGTATTTTAAATATTTTTTTTTACTTTTCAAAAATATAATCCAAAAATAATAATTACCCATAATTTATTTTTACTAATTAGAACATGGGTATTATCAGTTAAGAAAAAAAATGCATTTATCAATTAACATTTCAATATTTAATCATAAAAACTATCTCAACAAGACTAAATCCTGATTATATTGCATAAAATCCAAATACTTATCAATAATTACTTTCATAATGGGATAATGGTTATGATAATGTCATACCACTTTGTTATAAAACTTCTAACTAAAAGTATTTAGCACAAAATTTCCTTTTCTCGGTGTATAAACCAAGTCAAAGTGGAAATATGAAGATATTCCACCCATTGTCGTTTCCTTAGGTTTAGGTCCCTTTGGGAAGAGATTTATTTCAAAATTTTATCATATTTTATCATGATGAAAATTTAACCAAAGAGATAGAAGCAACATGTTTTTATTTAATGGATCATGATAGTTAATTCCAAATCTTGCATTGGGTCATTATTTTTATTTTATTGCAATTTACTCACACCATAAGCTACAATGTGGTCTCCTTTTATAAGAAAACAACCCATTCCAAATATATATGCATCAAAAAAGACTACATAGTCCTAAAATGGTTCTAGAAAGATGAGGATTGGTGCCAAAGTGATCCAAGTTTTAATCTCTTAAAAGGATTTCTAACAATCTTAATCCCATGTTAATGAAATAACTTTCCTCATCAAAGATGTCATAAGAGAAGAAAGGTGTGATAAATCCTTGAAAAAGTGATAAAAATAGCCCATTAATCCCATAAATCCCCATATATTGAAGATTTTATTAGGCTTATATGAAGAAATTATTGCCTCAATATTTTCAGGATCGACTGATATTCCTTTTATAGAAATAGCATGACCAAGGATTTTTTTAAATCCATAACTCACACTTAGAGAGTTAAACATAAATTTTATGCTCACACAATGTACTCAATACTATCTCTAAGTGCTTAACATGATCATATCTAATTGGAGTGTATACTAAGATATCACCCACAAATACCATGAAAAATGGGTCAAGGTACTTGTGATATATATAGTTCATTAAGGCCATGGAAACTGAAAGTGTATTCATGAATCTAAAGGGAATGGAAAAGTATTTGTAGTATTCATATCGACTTCAAAAATATTTCTTTGGGATTTCTTCATTACAAACTCAGAGTTGGTGATACCCCAATCATAGATCAATTTTAGAGAACCATTTAGCCACCTTTAATTAATAAAAAATATCTTTAATTCAAGGAATATGATATCTATTCTTGACCATGCCTTGATTGATTTTATGATAATCAATACATAACTTAAGTGAACCATCTGCCTACTTTATAAATAGAAATAGAGTGGCCCAAGGTGATATACTTGGTCTAACAAAGACCTTGTTTAATAATTATTCTACCTATACCTTTAAATCCCATTATTAAATTGGTGCTATTATGTATAAAAAAGTGAAATAAGACCCATCCCCAAGGTATATTGATAGAAAATTCAATTTCCCATTTAGAAGGTAGCCCAAAGAAATCATGCAGAAATACATTAGGGTATTAGTAAACTATAGTAAGGAGATTCCTATTTGCAATTTTATCTACAGAACCAAAATAAATCACTACCAATTGATAAGATATGGTTCCACATACAATCACCAAAATCCATACTATTCCATCATTCATTTCCTAATACCCATTGAACAAATGAACAATAACATTCAAGGACATGAAGGTTCCTTTCCAGGTGTAACATTTGATATAATATTTGAATTCTACCAACCATTAAATTCCAAATATTAAGTCAAATGTTTCTATCTCTAAGATAGAAAATTCCCACTGAAATAAGACTCTATCAATAATAATATAATAATCCAAACACTTAAATACTCTATATTCTCATTCCCCAAGATGTGTCTTGATGCTCAGAACATGAGACATCATTTCCATATACAACCATAACTGATTTACTACATGAGAAAAAGAAAAAGAATGAGATTCACTAGTATCAAAAAAGACAACCATTAATGCAGAGTTGAAAAAATGATACCTCACACCGTTGAGGGATATAATTTTTCAATTGTGATTTTCTAACCAACTCTATATAGTCTTCAGTTAGATCTCATTGAGTAGTGATTATTCCCCTGTTGAATTCATGTTGTATGAACTATTGTAGTGTTCCTGGAATCAGTATGAGTTACTTGAATATGAGGGTGAGAACTATTTTAACAAGATCATCTGGTTTGAGCATGAGAGGATTTAGTTATATTAGATCCATCCCTATCAATTGACTTTGGAGGATAAGTGAAATAACACCTATGAACCATAATTAAAAAACCTAGTTTTAATTGTGACATTGAGGAAAGGAGGTTGATCTAATTGACTAGTTCTATGATGCCTTTCTAACTTGGAATTAGTTCTCCATTCTACACTTATTTCTAGAACTAAAGTTCCCACTTACATATGGTTGTAAAAAGGAGTTTCCTACTATTTCGTTCCTAGAATGTATTTTTATAGTACAATTTCCTTGTTAACCATGCTTGTGTAGTTCTCAATAAAAAACATGACTACCTTGGAGTGAATATCCGATCATAGACCTTACTTTAATATGTGCACCTTAAAAGATTCATCGAAAAATACCTATAGGTAAAAGTGATCTAGGTAAGTGAATAGAGATGTATATTCCATAATTGACACACTGCCTTGTTTTAGATCAAATAATTATGTTTCCCATGACATCAGAAGGTATGTGGATAGAATTTTTTGTTGAAAAATTCCTTAAATACTTTCCAAGTAAGGCCTTTATTGAGATTATATTTAACTGACAAGTCCCACAAATATTTTTCTAGGTCTTAAAGAATTCAGAAAACTAGATTAACCTTAATTTCTATTGGATTTCCATGGAAATCAAAGATTCTATTCATCTAAACTAACCACGATTCAACTTTATCATGACCCAAACTACCCTAAAATATTAGTGGGTTTTATCTCTGGAATTCCAATGAGCGATCCACATGATATGGTTCCTTAGTTTGATTTACCTTGTAAACAACATGGAATTATTTCATGATAATCTGGACAAGATTTTGGTTCACCCATGGTTTAGGTGGAACCATGTTCTCAACTGCACTCTCTTGCTGGTTTATAGGTCTCTTGGCTTTTTTCATATTTTTATAACTACAAAAACAAGCACCACCTAATTATTACATTTTCTATCATCAGAGGTTATATAGTATATCATAGTTTAATAATAAAAATCAAGGTAGATTTTTTGGAATAACAAATCAATAAATAACAAATGGATGATGTAATTCTAGAGGGGAGTCTCTAAAATGATGCATGATAATAAACAATCATCTGTTAAAACCATGGCGATGAGTAAACAACATGTCTAAAAGTTCTTAACAATAATTTTTATACCCATACCACCATAGTAACTTGAAGTTAAATATAAAAAGGTTTTACAAGTCTTTTTATTCCATACATTTCAATTTTTGAAACTTCCCATCTCCTTAATATCATCCCAACTAACAGACCATAACGAACTGATACCATTTGTTCTTCCCAACCTGATCCATTGGCTTGAGAAGGATAAAAATGCCACTAAACTTAGGAGACATATTCCAAAAACCAAAGGCTATAAATAAATGCCAATGGATTTATTAAATCATAGAGGATGATTGGCCCTTAAGTACAAAAGACTCAACCTAAAACAAATAATCTACACAATATAACATAAATAAATGTGATGCATGATATACAACCAAAGGTAACGAAATGAAATAAAACCATAATCATAATCAGAGTTGCAATAGTAAAACAATACAATGTAGAAGTATAGAAATCGAAAAGGCAACAACACCCATGTACCAAGGTGGAACTACACCATACAACATCCCTTTATCAACTCCAATATCCATTCACTAATGACCACAAAATCATAATAATCCACTAGAAAAGTATGAAATAATCCTTTACCTACATCTTGATAAGGAATATATTCATATACACCAAGGTAAACATGCATGGGGTGAGTATATAAACTTTATAGGCAATCCCCAATACTTCCTACACACCCCACTAAGATTAAAACAAGTTATCACAACTTATATAAAACATAAAGAGAGTATAAAACCATTTTCCAAGTGAAACAATATAAAAAAAATAAACCACACAAAAAGTAAACTCATGGAATGAAAACACACACCCATTAAATACACCATGTAAGGACCTGACCCCAGTTGCTCGGAGTTGGTGCCTTATTTGATTATGTTGGCATACATACAAGGAATACAAATCCCGAAGGACCAAGTAGTTTAGTATTATTGGAAACAAGATACATACATAAGTTCAACTTTACATAAGGAAAGGAAAAACAACACTAATTTATTCCACAAGAGTCATCACATCTTCTAGATTATGCTTTCAAGTCATTCATAAAATAGTTCTTCATGTCCTGATAAAATGAAACATAAGAAAGGGGTGAGATCAAAATCTCAGTAAGAGTAAGCAATACAGTGTAAGATAATATAAACATTAGACATAGTGAATAATTGAAAACACATGTTTTAATAATAAACATGAACACATTATGGCAGGAATATGAGCTGAGTAAATAATGCCATAATAAAACATAATCATTGGTATTCTACTAGTCGAATAACCACATGAAATATTAATATCTGAACTCATAATGATGGAATGCATAATGCTGGACATTCTGAAACATTTTTTCAAGGCCTCGGCCAAGACGTCTAATGATTAAGGCCTTGGCTAAAATCAATATCACATTGGGAAATGCCTCGACCAATTCCACGTCTATTTGTCTCATGAGACCTACCGATGCATCGAGGGGATATAGCGGGACCCACCCATCACATAATAATTCTAGTGCATTCCTCATATGAGCGGGGATAAACATAAACAACATATACATTCATATTGAAACTATCATATGAAATGTAACTAACATTTCTCAATTATTGAACATAAACACTAACCATTCGAAATAATATGGTGAATGGTTTCAGGATAGATCATCCACAATAGAGTTAGTCATAAAACATTAAATCAAATATGGTATATGAATTTATAAATTATTAAACCCAATAATACTATGGAATCAACAAGAGTGTTGAATTAGATGAAAACACTCTTATAAAATCATTAAGCAATTCTGGAGATAAATACTCTTTCATTTTGAAAAGAAGAGTTCTTTTGGAGAAATATTTGCATAAAACCAGAAGTAAATTAAGATAGTACTTTTATAATAAAATGATTGGTTTTATAAATATAATGGTTTTCAAAAACAAATTGTAGAGTTCCCTTGAAAATAGGTAAGAATTTGAGAAATTCCCTTGAACCGGGCTCGTATTTTTGAAAAAAATTTGAATATTCCTTTTAAAACGTGTAAATATCCATAAAACATGGAGGGATTATAGTTTTTAAACATATATATCATACTCACACATAATATATGAGTAGTACATAACAATAAATAATAATTTCATTGAGGTATTTAGACAATGAAAGTCCCCGAATGAAAATGGAAGTTTGGGTGGAAAAACCCTAACCTTAACTCCAAACGTGTTCCGATCTTGTACTTAAGCTCCTGAAATATGAAATTATACTTTTTAATAACTTATTTCAGAACCTATTAGACATTTATTTAGTTTACCATAATTATGGTTAGTTCATTTATGTATTTATTGACAAGTTATTGTATTGGATTTTGTCGTTTTGGAGTGTTCGTTTCTCTTATTTTCATATTCGGTTCACTTGTTTTTAAGTAATGAAGTGGAATGGATGTAAATATCAAGAATTGAAATTGTATATTATTTATGAACATAAATAGGTGTTATTGTTCATTTATATAACTTGGTTACATGGAAAGAGGATGAATTATCATATAGAACTTTAATGATAATTGTTTCGGTTAATTTGTGGGTTTTGATTACAACAAACTCATTTTTCTTTATAACTTAACACCATTTGAAAAAAGGGATTAAATAATATTAATTAGGTTATATTATATATAATAATCTGGTCAACCATAACAATAATGGTTTCATGACCAGAATTTAGGATGATAATAGAAATCGAAAGTCCATTGTCCTTGAATGTGTAAAATTGACACATCTCGGATGGTGTTCTTGCTACTAGTATAAAAGAAGGTAAAAAGGGAGAGATGATGATAAAATATTCCACTATCATGAAAAAGTTATAGTACATATAGGGTACTGGAGTTATCACAAAATTTGGATAAAGAGAGGTAATAGAAAAATAAAACAAATGAACTTGAAAGGAAAGACAAAGAATTGAAAAGAGGAATTTACCTCTTGAACCAAACTTCCTTGAGAACCTCCTTAAGGGAGAGGTTTTGGTCTTTTAATGAGACCAAATCTTGTTGGACGTGGGATATGAGGTTGGGAGGGTGTTTGGACAGAATTTGGAGAAGGCACAAGGATTGAGAGGAGTGATTGGAAGAGGGAATGAGAGGGGGTTTTTATAGTGGAGGAGAGAGGGGATTTATTAATATAAAACTCATTAATTTATTATTTCTTCACAAGACAAGTAATATTAAGTATTCCATGACCAATAATAGTAAATTTATCATGTGAATTCGGATTAAGGGTGGTGACATCAGCCATGATGCTAGGAATAGTCTATTTAGCTTATAATGTATATATACGGTAAATTACCGTATTTTACTATTCATAAAAAAAATCAAGTATTTCAGAAAAATCCCAAAAATTCACCCTATCCATTTTTTGACATGCAGAATCCGAAAATGAATTCCATTTTTCGAAAATAATTTTATAAATATTATTAATTTAATATTTAATTAAAATCATAATTTATTATCAAAAACCAGTTTTAAAACATTCATTAACTTATTCTAAAATATAGGTATATCGTACTTTCAACTTGAATATTATTTATATATTATCATAGGTATGGTTACTATTTATTAGGGTATATCACTATTCATAATGGTATGTTACTATTCATAAGGGTAGGTTACTATTCACCAAAAAAATAAGTTTTTCTTATTGGACTCTAAATAACTTACTGATCGCGACTGTGTATGTTGGATTTTTGAAATTCACATCACAGAAGTGACAAACTTATGTTTTAAGGGTCCCATAGCACTTAGTAGTTAATGTGATTATGAAATATTTATAAGAAAGTAATTTCCTTTAAAAAATATTGGTTCGTTACATTCTCCCCTCCTTACAAAAATTTCTTCCTTGAAATTCACAAAATATTACCTAAAAAGATTTGGATATGTCTTTAACATAATCTCCTCAGGCTCCCATGTTGCTTCCTCCATCTTATGGTTCCTCCATAGAACCTTTACCAGATGATTCATCCAATTTATTAATACTTGTTCTCTAGTATCAAGAATCTTGATAGGCTCTTCACAATAAGATAGATCGGGCTCAAGTTACACTTCTTTAGAAGTGAGTACATGTGTTGGGTCTGGCATGTACTTTCTTAACATTGACACATGGAACACATTATGAACCTTGGAGAGACTTGGTGGCATTGCCAAATGGTAAGCTATGGCTCCAATTCGGTCCAGAATTTCAAAAGGTCCGATGTTCCTGGGACTTAACTTTCCCTTCTTACCGAATCGTATAATACCGTTCCATGGAGATACCTTTAAGAAAACGTGATCACCTTCTTGAAACTTCAAATCCTTCCTTCGGTTATCTGCATAGCTCTTTTGACTACTTTGAGCTATTTTGATGTGGTTCTGGATAATCTTCACCTTTTCCATTGTTTCTTCAACAAGCTCTGAGCCCACGAGCTTTCTTTCACCAACATCATCCTAGCAAGTTGGTGTACGACATCATCTCCCATATAATTCTTCATAGGGTGCCATCTATATACTTGAATGGAAGCTATTGTTGTAGGAAAATTCTACAAGAGGTAAATACTGATCCCACATACCTTGAAAATCAAGTGAACAAGACCTCAACATGTCTTCCAATGTTTGAATAGTCTGTTCTGATTTTCCATCAGTTTGTGGGTGGTAGGAAGTGCTCAAACTAAGATCAATATCTAGGGCCTTCTAAAGACTTTTCCAGAATCTTGATGTAAAACATGGATCACGATCAGAAACAATCGATAGGGGTAATCCATGAAGTCTCCCAACTTCATTAATATACAGTCTTGCTAGACGTTCAAGTGGCAGATCTTCTCTTATAGCAAGAAAATGCACTGACTTGGTAAGACGGTCAATAATGACCCATATTGCATCTTTTCTTCTAGGAGTCTTTGGTATTACCATGAAAAAGTCCATCGTGATATTATCCCATTTCCACTCAGGTATGGGAAGAGGTTGCAACACTCCTCCAGGATGTTTCCTTCCAGCTTTCACTTGTTGAAAAACCATACATCTTGACACAAAATCAGCAATCTCCCTCTTCATGTTGTCCCACAAAAAATGTTCCTTCAAATCTCTATACATCTTAGTGCTACCAGGGTGTATAGATAAATTGGAACTATGAGCATCATCCAAAAATTTCCTCTTTAGATCAGGTATATCAGGACCACAAAGTCTCTTCCCAATTTTCAAAATTCCATCTTCATATACAAAGTCACTCAATCTCCCATCATTCACAGATTTAATCTTCTTTTGAAACCTCTCATCATCAGCCTGAGAACTTTTTATCCTTTCTAGTAAAGATGGTTTGGAAACCATTTGAAAAAGCATTGATGTTTCACCTTCCATGGTAATTCCCATATCCATCTTTACTAGATCCATGAAAATAGGATCCCTTTCAACTATCATCATGCTAAAAACTCCATGATCCTTTATACTTAAATAATATTCCACCTTATTTGCCTTCACTGAGTGGTAGTGTATCATGCAATCATAATCCTTGAGTAGTTCAAGCCATCTCCTTTGCCTCATGTTGAGTTCTTTCTGTGAGAAAATATACTTCAAACTCTTATGATCAGTATAAATCTCACATTTTTCACCATAGAGATAATTTCTCCATATCTTCAAAGCAAAGATTACAGTAGCTAACTCAAGATCATGAGTAGGATAGTTTTGATCATTAATTTTTAGCTGTCGTGATGAATAAGCAATAACCCTATCATTTTGCATAAGGACACAACCAAGTCCTTTCTTTGAAGCATCACTATAAATAACAAACCCGTCATTCCCCAATGGTAGAGTCAATATAGGAGAATTGACTAATATTCTCTTAAGTTCTTCAAAACATTCTTCACAATCTTTTGTCTAAACAAATTTAACCCCTTTACGTGTGAGCTTCGTTATCGGGTTAGCCAGTCAGGAAAAATTATGTACAAAACGCCGATAATAACATGCAAAGCCAATAAAACTGCGTACCTCAGTTATGTTTGTTGGTGTGGGAAAATCTTGGATTGACTTTGTCTTTACTGGATCAACTAGGATTCCATCCTTAGAGACAATATGGAGAAGAAATGAAATCTCCTGAAGCCAGAATTCACACTTACTAAACTTCCCATATAATTCATGTCTTCTAAGAGTCTTCAGGATAATGCGCATGTGATTTTCATGATCTTCGTAGATTTTGGAGTATACCAAGATATCATCAATAAATACCACTACAAAATCATTGAGATATTACTTGAAAAATCTGTTCATTTGATCCATGAAGACAAAGGGTGCATTATTCAATCCAAAATGCATTACCATAAACTCGTAATGCCCGTACCTGGTTCAAAACGCTGTTTTCAGAATGTCTTCCTTCTTCACACTCAACTGATGATATCCAGATCGAAGTTCAATCTTTGAAAAGTATTGAAATCCATGCAGTTGGTCAAATAAATCATCAATGCAAGGTAGGTAATACTTGTTCTTTATTGTTATAGCATTGATCTCCCTGTAGTCGATACATAACCTCATAGATCCATCTTCTTTCATAACAAAAAGGACAGGGGATCCCCATGGAGAAACACTAGGGAGGATAAATCCCTTATTAATCAATTCCTCTAGTTTTTTATTTAGTTACACTAATTACAAAGTGGCCATTCTATAAGGGGTCTTCGATATGGGCCTTGAACTAGGAATTAAATCAATGGAAAACTCAATTTCTCATTCTGGAGGATGTCCAGGTAAATCTTCTGGAAACACATCAACATATTCTCTCACAATAGGTACATCCTCTATTTGAACATTCCTTTCCTCACCCACAGTTATTTCATTCTCCTCCTCCCCAATAATTCAATTTAGTTGAGCTACTGGGGGTGGATCTAGATAAGAATTAGGTGGTGACGATTCTGCTCTAAAGATAAGGTGTTCTTTATCATTGTCATCAAAAATCATAACCTCCTTCTTCTTACAATAAAATTTTTCACCATGATTCGAAAGCCAATCCATACCGAGGATTATATCGAATTCAACCATGGGTATGATGATGAGATCAGTAGATAAAGAACATTTTTATGCCCTAATGGGAACAGATTGATAGAACTTTGTAGCAATGATACTTCCCTTAGGAGTTTTGACCGACAACTCCCTTGTTAAATCAAATTGAAAATATCTAATTTTCTGAGCAAACTGGGAATATATGAAACAATACGATGATCCAGAATCAAATAAAGCATTGGCTAAACTTTAGGAAATTATCAAAGTACCTTGTACCACATAACGCATAACTTCAACCTCGGCAGTTGTGATCGCATGTGCTTGTCCTTTCTCCCTTGGCCTCTTATGTTGCATATTTCCTTGACGTTTTGGACAATTATTAGCATAGTGCCCCATATCCTGACAATTATAGCATAAAAAATCATTGGCTTCCTTCTTTCCTTTGCAATCACCAGTAAGATGGCCTTTCTGACCACATTTTTAGCATACTCCTTTTCCTTTTAAGCACACACCGGGGTGTTTCCTTCCACAATTGTCACATGGTGGAAATTCAAATCTTCCCTTATTCCCTGTTTCCTTATTTACTTTCCCAGGGTTTTCAACAGACCTCTTCTTTTCTTGCTTTCCCTTAAAGTCATAAGACTTAGAGAATTTATTCTCGGTCTTGATAGCACATGAAACTATGTCCTCATATGATGAAATTTTTTGGGAGACCAGTTCCTGCCGGAGGAATGGCTTTAGGCCATCAAAGAATCAATCTATTTTGCTCCTTGGATTTCGTATGTAGTCCACAACATGTCTTTCCAGCCTTGTAAATTTGGCTTCATACTTGGAAACATTTTCATCCCCCTTTTTCCGCAGATTCAAGAATTGCCTCTCCATATCCGCTCTTTTTTCTCAAGGTAAATATTTTTCTAAGAAGATTTCCTTAAAATCCCTCCATTCCATATCTTCTATTTCTTCCTCATCCTTTGTGTTTTTGATTAATTACCACCACAGATCCGCATCTCCCGATAGACGATATACTACCATGAAAACCTTCTCTCTTTCATTACATCCCAAAGAGAGAAATATCTTCTCAAGGGAACATATCCACTGCTCTACTATAAACGGGTTTGTAGTCCTATTGAATGATGGAGGTTGTTTTCGCATAAAGTGATCTAGCATAGCTCCTCCACATGGTGGATCCGGATGATCCATAAGGGTAAGGTTATTATTCATAACCTGATTAAGTTGTCCTAGTATATTTATGAGTTTCTCAGCACCAGTCACATCACCAGAGCCAACATCATTATCTTGCATCGGAGGAAAATCCCTACAGGGGACACGTGTATTCGTGCGATTTCCATTCTGTCCACTAGGCGCCATATCTAGATAATGGAAAACACTATATTAGGTTATGAATCATAATATATAATCTTAACGTAAAAGTACTCTAAAAATTGATATCCTACGCATGGATAATCCCATATTCACAAAAATGGTTTCTTTGAGGAATATTTTAAATTTCAATCCTTTATAATGGCTTGTAAAGAAAATGTGAATTATCCTAAGTATATACCCCAGGAGTGTCTTAACCAGGAGTGCAGCAAGGACCATTGTCATGCACCAGTTCCTGTTCGAGTCTAGCTCAAAGCGGTGTTTTCGGGTTTTACCCCTAGATACATCTGTGTCAGAGCCGCCTCTACCTGCTCGTATCCAGACAGGGATGTATTGCTTGAAAGATTCAAATAATCTATTCCTTACCAAAATACCAGGATGTTATTGTATGTATATCCTCAAAGACTAACTTAGGGACTCTTCTTTAATTCTACGTTTTCTAAATCTAGTTTCCAAGTATTCTACTAAACTTCCTCTGATACCAACTGTAAGGAACCGACCCCAGTTGCCCGGAGTTGGTGCCTTATTTGATTACGTTGGCATAAATACAAGGAATACAAATCCCGAAGGACCAAGTAGTTTAGTATTATTGGAAACAAGATACATACATAAGTTCAACTTTACATAAGGAAAGGAAAAACAACACTAATTTATTCCACTAGAGTCATAACATCTCCTAGATTATGCTTACAAGTCATTCATAAAATACTTCTTCATGTCCTGAAAAAATGAAACATAAGAGAGGGGTGAGATCAAATGCTCAGTAAGAGTAAGAAATACAGTGGAAGATAATATAAACATTAGACATAGTGAATAATTGAAAACACATGCCTTTAATAATAAACATGAACACATTATGGCAAGAATATGAGCTGAGTAAATAATGCCATAATAAAACATAATAATGGGTATTCTACTAGTCGAATAAACACATGAAATATCAATAACTGAACTCATATTGATGGAATACATAATGACGGGAATTCTGAAATATTTTTTCAAGGCCTCAGCCAAGTCGTCTAATGATTAAGGCCTCAGCCAAAATCTATATAACATTGGGAAAGGCCTCGAGCAATTCAACGTCTATTTGTCTCATGAGACCTACCTATGCATCGAGGGGTTATATCAGGCCCCACATATCACATAATAAGTCCAATTCATTCCTCATATGAGTGGGGATAAACATAAACAACATATACATTCATATTGAAACTATCATATGAAATGTAACTAACATTCCCCAATTATTGAACATAAACACTAACCATTCAGAATAATATGGTGAATGGTTTTAGGATAGATCATCCACAATAGAGTTAGTCATAAACCATTAAATCAAATATGGTATATATTAAACCCAATAATACCATGGAATCAACAAGAGTGTTGAATTAGATGAAACACTCTTATAAAATCATTAAGCAATTCTGGAGATAAATACTCTTTCATTTTGAAAAGAAGAGTTCTTTTGGAAAAATATTTGTATAAAACCAGAAGTAAAGTAAGATATTTTTTTTATAATAAAATGAGTGGTTTTATAAAGATAATGGTTTTCAAAAACAAATTATATGGTTCCCTTGAAATTAGGTAAGAATTTGAGGAATTCCCTTGAACCAGGCTTGTATTTTTAAAACAATTTTGAATGTTCCTTTTAAAACGTGTAACTATCCATAAAATAAGGAAGGATTCTGGTTTTTAAACATATATATGACACTCACACAGAATATATGAGGAGTAAATAACAATAAATATTAATTTCATTGAGGTATTTAGACAATGAAAGTATCCCGAATGAAAAGGGAAGTTCGGGTGAAAAAACCCTTACCTTAACTCCAAACGTGTTACAATCTTGTAATTAAGCTCCTGGAATATGAAATTATACTTGTTAATAACTTATTTCAGAACCTATTAGACATGTATTTAGTTTACCATAATTCTGGTTAGTTAATTTATGTCTTTATTGACAAGTTATTTTATTGAATTTCATCGTTCGGGAGTGTTCGTTTCTCTTATTTTCATATTCGGTTCACTTGTTTTTAAGTAATGAAGTGGAATGGATGTAAATATCCAGAATTGAAATTATATATTATTTATGAACATAATAGGTGTTATTGTTCATTTATATAACTTGGTTACATGGAACTAGGATGAATTATCATATAGAACTTTAATGATAATTGTTTCGGTTAATTTGTGGGTTTCGATTACAACGAACTCATTTTTCTTTATAACCTAACACCATTTGAACAAAGATATTAAATAATATTAAATAGGTTATATTATATATAATAATCTGGTTAAACCATTACAATAATGTTTTCATGACCAGATTTTAGAATGATAAAAGAAATCAAAAGTCCATCGTCCTTGAATGTGTAAAATTGACACATCTCGGATGGTGTTCTTGCTACTAGTATAAAAGAAGGTAAAAAGGGGGATATGATGATAACTTATTCCAATATCATGACAAAATTAAAGTACATATAAGTTACTGGAGTCATCACAAAATTTGGATAAATAGAGGTAATATAAAAATAAAACAAATGAACTTGAAAGGAAAGACAAAGAATTGAAAAGAGGAATTTACCTCTTGAACCAAACTTCCTCGAGAACCTACTTAAGGGAAAGGTTTTGGTCTGTTAATGATACAAAATATTTATGGACGTGGGAGAGGAGGTTGGGAGGGTATTTGGAAAGAATTTGGTGAAGGCACAAGTCTTGAGAGGAGTGATTGGAAGAGGGGGTGAGAGGGGGTTTTTATAGTGGAGGAGAGATAAGATTTCTTAATATAAAACTCATTAATTTATTATTTCTTCACAAGAAAAGTAATCGTAAGTATTACATGACCAAGAATAGTAATTTTATCATGTGAATTTGTATTAAGGGTGGTGACATCATCCATGATGCTAGGAATAGTCTATTTAGCTTATAATATATATATACGGTAAATTACCGTATTTTACTATTCATCAAAAAATCAAGTATTTCAGAAAAATCCCAAAAATTCACCTTTACCATTTTTCGATGTGTAGAATCAAAAAATGAAGTTAATTTTTCAAAAATAATTTACTAAATATTATTAATTTAATATTTAATTAAAATCATAATTTATTATCAAAAACCAGTTTTAAAACATGCATTAACTTATTCTAAAATATAGGTATATCGTACTTTCAACTTGAGTATTATTTATATATTATCATAGGTAAGGTTAATATTTATTAGGGTATATCACTATTCATAAGGGTATGTTACTATTCATAAGGTTATGTTACTATTCACCAAAAATTAAGTTTTTCTTATTGGACTCTAAATAACTTACTGATCGCGACTGTGTATGTCGGATTTTTGAAATTCACATCACAGAAGTGACAAACTTATGTTTTAAGGGTCCCATATCACTTAGTAGTTAATGTTATTGTGACATATTTATAAGAAATTAATTTCCTTTAAAAAATATTGGGTTGTTACACACCACCCAATGAATCTCCCATTAAAGTGATCCCTCTGAACAGTCGAACCCGTGAGTAGAAACCCTGTCCCTCCAGTCCTAGGTTGTTATTTGGTAGTACAATCAAGTGTACCCTAGATGTAACTATAACCAAGTTAAAACCAGCAAGGCCAACCTTTTATGAAGTCTTAACACACACAAAATTTGACCATGAAATTTTCTTACATTCCAATAAATTATTTACTAAAAAATGATCATTTTCACATTTAATTGACCATGTTCTCGGAAACACCCAAAACTCATCAATTTAAAACAAAAAAATAATGGAAATTTTGTAAAGGGTTTTCATCAAGAATACAAGTAATAAATTTTATAAAAAAAATTCATCATTTTCTTTAAAGAAGTGGAATGAGAGAGAGGCCACCTACCTCAAACTATTTTGTTATGAAGACCTACTTTGAGATCTCACTGATCCTGTGTCCTCTTGTTTTCCCATTGACAAATAAAAAGAAAGCACTATTTAAACACATCCAGTCCCACAAATATGGGAATTTAATCCCTGGTCTAGGTTTCTTTAAAAATAAAATGAGATGATCCTAGAGAGAGAAAAGATCCCTAACCTTTGATTCCCAAGATCCAACACTCTCATATTCACTAAGATAGGCCTCTAGAAGGTATAAAACTACTAAAAAATGCTACATAAAGATGGGTTTGAGAGACTAAGTCAATGGAGGAATAATTAGGGTTTTTGGGATTAAATTAGATAAAAAATATAGTTTTTGGACTTAATTAAAAACATCACACTGTTAATATTCATGATTTTGAAAACCGTGTTCCAATCAAGTGATTGTTACTAGACAAAAACCAAGGCTACACAATCATGCCACATAGTTTGAAAAATGATGTGATGACCTTTTAATATAACATTGTTTATAAAAATTCCCTAAGTTTATGGTTACCAAATGGTTTACCCTAACCGTGCGCTTACCGTGTGCTTCTCCATGAGTCTCCTCTCTACCTCACTACATGGTTTCTTGGGGACCCTACATAGTTTCCCTTGACTGTGATCAAACCATACTCCCTCCAAAAATATTACAAAACTATATGAAACCATACATAAACTCCAGTAACTCAAACCAATAATTATATAAATTCAAAATACATAATAAAAGATAAAATCAGCTCAAACTGGGGAGGGGGTGTTATAGTGGTTGTAACGCCCCGACCCCAGCTACCCAGAGTCGGTGCATTACTTCGTAACATTGGCATGATCACAAAAGATCAAGTCTCGAAAGACCGATTAGTTTAGTAGCCTTGGAAACACTAGATACATTCATAAATGTTACATTACATCATAAAGTGAAAAACTAATAACAAAGTCTTCATAGTCCACACTCATATCCTCTTCTGACTATCCCTGTAGGTCATTCATAAAATACTTCTTCACATCCTGGAAAATATTAAAACATTGAAAGGGGTGAGCTCAGATGCTCAGTAAGGATAACAATATTGCGGAAGCTTTCATAAATAAACATAAACATTTAAGGCAATGTATAACTAAAACAAAAGCCTTTTAAACTTGAACATCAACATAATATGCCAAAAGTAAAATGAGATAATTCCATTTACTTCTTCACATGGATATTCTACTGGTCGAATAATCACATGCAATATCAATAACCACTTTCATAATGAGGGAATGTATAATGCCAGACATTCTGAAACATTTTGTCAAGGCCTCAGCCAAGATGTCTAAAATGATTAAGGCCTCGGCCAAAACCATAAATCAAATTGGGAAAGGGCCTCATCCAATTCCACGTCTAGTTGTCTCATGAGACCTACCGATGCATCGAGGAGCTATAGCGGGCTCCACCCGTCACTTATTAAGTCCAATACATTCCTCATATGAATAGGTTTAAACATATCATAAACCATAACATAATCGTATCACATAAAACATGCATAAAGGAAACATAACATTTCCACATTTCAATCACAAGATATCAATACAACACATTGATATAATAAAAACGCTTTCAAAACTACTTTCAATACCAAAATAAAATAAAGTTAAAACTTTGTATTTATTTTTCATTAAAAAAAAGTGATGGCTTGTAGAGGAAGCCGAAACTCAAATAATGGTCATGGTGGCGGAGAAGTCATTGTCGCCGCATAAGTGCAGAAAGAAAAACATTTCCTTTTGTCGTTTAGCAAAACGCTTCGTATAAAAAATATTCCTTTTGAATAAACGTAAAAGTCAAAGGGGTTTATACACCGTATAAAAGAAAGTTGTGTATAAAACCAAATATGCCTCAATGAAAGGAGATTGAGACAAAGTCCTTAAAAAGATAATTTTTAAAATAAAAGAGATCTATTATGTGTATCCACTATAGGTACACATATAGAAAGTAAATATACAAAATAGGACATAATAATATCATGACATAATTTGAAAGTAGGAGATTAACCCAAAGAATGGAAGTTGGGTTAAGAAATTCCCTTACCTTGTGTCCGACTTGATTCAACCGTTATTTAACCTCCTGAATAATAAACTAGAGTTAATATCTACCATTTTAAATTTCATTATCCTTTTTATATCACTTATTACAATGTTATGAACATTATGTAATTATTTAAGTTAATAACAGTCGTTTTGTTGATTTTTGGTACTTGAGTCAACAATAAACTTCTTATAATTACAAGTTGTTTATGTGGTAGAATATCCATTATATCCAGAATTATATTCATGATTTAGATTTCATATATATCATATATATCCAGTATATACATTCATTTATAATATTACGTAACATTTAGAGGTAAGAAATGAAATGCACCGTTCATGGAGACGGTAAGCCGTACGTACGCATGAACGCTACTTTCATTTCTATTTCATATTTAATGGAATGAAATCATAATGATATAAATGTATAATATAATTCCAGTATAATATAGTGTATAATACCATTTACTCCATCCTTTATACATCCCACATATGGCATTAACGATTCACATCACTTTGAGGGGGCGGTAGTCCGCACTTCCTAAAATGAAAATATCACGTTTACCCATAATGGAAACCATAAAGTATTCCATAAATGAGAAATACAGAAGAATAAGTAAAAAATAAACATTTTATATATCATATATAAATATAGTGACATCTTAATGGCCACCTTTTAAGGTGTTATATGAGTGTTGAACAATCATCGTTTCGTGAGGCAGAAATTCGCCATCCATAGAAACCGTATGTTCTTTAACCATTAGATGTAGGTGTGTGTAAGTGTATCTCGAATCCTTCTTATAAAAACATCCTAGTATATTTAGGATACTGGTGTTGTTACAAAATAAATGAATAAAAAGAGTTTAGGGGGTTGGAGAAGAAAAATAAAACAAAACAACATTAGAGAAGACATTACCTCAAAATCGGGTAACTCTTTTTGATTTGAGCCAAAGGCTTCCTTGGGAAGAGTTATGCCCAAAGTGAGGCTTCTAGGAGTAAGAGGGGGAAGTTGGGAGAGTATTTGGTCAGAGGTTGGCCGATCCAAATGGCTTGAAAGTGTGAATGAGGTGGTAGAGGTGGGGGCCTTTTATAAGAGGAGAGGAGGGGCACTTTTGGAAAGTAATGAAATGTTATTCTATTATACAATTATTTTCGGATTCTAAAGGTCCCACACTTGTATAATTCGAGGATAAGGTGATAAGGGTTCTAAATATCCTCATCCAATAGGTTTTGGACATGTGTAGGTCTTAGATATTACATTATCTTTCCATTTTATTTAAATCGTTAAATAACGAGTTCATCGCTGCATCATCATGATGTCATAAATAATTTAATTTATTTAATGTCTAAAAATTATAAAAATAATAATATGATGTAGTAAATATTTTTAGCTTTCCAATGACTATTTATAGTCAAAAATATGACTTGTATAACCCCATAAAAAATTGTTTTAGTAAAACATTTCATGTTTGTGTCATTTTTTACTTTAACATCAAATAAAAGGTATTTATGTCATTTTTCAACTAAAGTGGATCCATGGGGTCCCCAAGTTGACCCATGGATTTTCTTGGTCGTCCATGACTCATCCAATAGGAGTAGGACAAGTTTCAAGCTCATCTCATATTATTAAAACATTATTTTTACCTTAAACTACACTAATTACCTCTAATCGCGATTAAGAACTTAAAAGTTACTATTCACCAAAAAATTATTTTAATCTCATTGAACCAAATTTTACTTCTTAATGACAACCATGTATGTTGGATTTTTGAAAATAAAATCACAGAAGTGGTAATATTTCATTTAAACGAATAATCAGTTATTTAACTACCACTTAGTGGTTTCACTATTCATCAAAAATTGAAGTTTTTCAGAACAATGCCAAAATTTCACCCTAAGCTATAATTGATATTCCGAATTCAAAAATGATTTCTATTTTACAAAATTCCAAACATATAAGTTGCATTAATTAATTTTATAATTAATTCCCGCTGTCACAACAAATAGCGTGTTTTTAAGAAACAATTTATATCAAAAGATTGGCAATTGTTTATGTCCAATTTCAATGTTAAATTAATTCTAATGACCACCATTGGATAAAATGGTAAAAATATATTCTAATTATACTTTAAAACCACTAAATAGTATAATTTATCACTATAAATTATTTTGATTAAAAAAGTTGTTTTTAAGTAATTTTCACTATTCATAAAAAATTAGAAGTTCTCAGAAAAATACCAAAAATTCAACATAGGCTAATTTCGATATTACGAATACAAAAATGAAGTCCATTTTGAAATATAAAATTTCTATAATTTTAAAAAGTGGTTATTACTATTCATAACGGCTACTTTGATTAGTCGCGGTGTTTTAGAACTCGAAGTTGCGTACAATGCAAGCTATTACATTATTGAATGAGAAGCGTATCGTGGAAGCTCGGGGTGTTACAGTGGTGGTTTAGACCACATCATGGTCTATGCAAGGATAAATGTCATGAACTATCCTGGGATACCCCTAACCTGAGTACCCGAGCCGGTCTGTGATAAGGTCACAAAGGTGTTGCCAATCATGATGAGCTAACTAGTACATTGACACCATGATCACACTTTGAGAATGGTATTTCATAAATAAATCCACCATGTTGGTCCTAACTGAGAACTTGGCATGACCTCTCCATAAATTATTGAGTCATGAACCCAAACACATATGATAAAACAAAAAACTTCTCAAAAAATGTCTTAAATGAAATAAAAAATATAATAAACCATGATAACATTCCATAATTGAGTAACCATATAAATACAATGAAAAATCCAAAAATACGAGTAACATGATAGTAAATCGAATATGCAATACATGATCAGGTGTGTACATGCTATATACTAAATAAAAAACGAAAAATATAATATAATATAGATCTCTATGTGAAATGAGGGATAAAATCCCACCATGTCACAACCATAAACCATATTAAACTAACTCGAGAACTCACCACCTCCAAGAAACACCTTGACTTTTCCTGTATCAGATAAAACAAGGTCTTTATAAACCCATTATTGTATACAGGGCATGAGAATAAAAATCCCAATAGGATCCCACTTAGTGTTCTATATACAAACTTTTTTAGAAAACCAAAGCATACTAGTTTTAAAATATATATAAGAAATCAACTCTTGAATATTTTTCAAAAAAACATAATATATTTATTTAATCAATTAAAAAGTAATGATGAAAAACAAAAAAAACTCTATAACATACATCATGGGGGTATACCCTAGGGTCACTAAGGTTAGGATCACCTACTGAATTAATTCACTAGTTAGGTATATACCCTAAACTGGTTGGATGGATATAAAATGATTTCATTGTCTAATAGGGATATATTTTCCATTACTTCACTCTTTGAGATGACATGCATAACTAGTGGGAAGGTAAATTTTCCCAATTTATAATTTCACACCCAAGAACTTGGTGTTTCCCATAAATTTTAACTAAACTAAAAAATATTTCTTTAATAATGAACTTTTTAAAATAGTTCATAAACATCATTTATTTCACATGAATGAAGTTTTAAAACTACTTTAAGTATTAAAAAATAAAGGAAGAACTGAGGGCTTCAATATATACATAAATAATACCTTAAAAAAAATCCAAAAACACCATCAATAGTATTTTAGGAATTGGATTTTAAAAACCAAGAATCAAAGGTTAAATTAATAATGGAAGAATATAGAACCACCTCTCTTAATTAAGGGAAATCATTGGAAACTATGTGAAATATGGTAGAGAAGAGGGAAAGATCCTTAAAAAGCAAAGGGAGACCCTAAACATTAAAAACCATTACATAAATTTCAAGTAGAAGAAACCTTATGATTCCAAGTCCTTGGGGTAGAAGAAAAACTATATAAAAGAGTAGAAACATCCTAAGGAAGAATAGAGGAGGCCCTTACATGATATTTTCTTGAAGATTCTTGAAGAAACTTTACAATATTGATCCTAAGAATAAAGATAAGAGGGGGCATCAAGCATGAGAGGGACCTGGGATTTGAGAGAATAAAAATGAGAGTTAAGGGGGTTTATTTTGACTATGATTAGTTTAGTAATTTTACATTTTTAAAATTATGGGTAGGCCACAGGGTTTAACAAATTGCATGCTAAGAATACTGGTGGAACTGGAAACCCCTTAGAAAGTTCCATGATTTGACTGCATGGTTTCATAAACTATGAAAATATCCATTGATATAAGACTGCATGTTTTGTATAGTTGATGCATAGTTAAATCTAATTATGTTCCAATTGTGCAATAGTTAGTAACCTTCAATTTTTAAAAATTTTAAAACAAAAGACCCAAAAATAAAATTTAATCATAAATCTAAGAAATAATACATTTTTAACCCTAAATTACATCACATGGGTAAAAATTCTCCCCATTATATTACTTTCTACCCCCTTAAAGTTAAATCAATTCTTAATTTGAGAATAAATGAGTACACTTCTCCCTTATAAGCGCTTTTATTTCCTAGGTCTAATATAAGTCATTCTCATACTTCCACAATACTTGGACAATCCAAATGGTCATCCCATGTGACACTTTGTATTTGGATTCAATAATTTGACATTTTTTATCATTGATCAAGACATCCAATTTCAATTCAAGCTCCCCCAAAGTTTTCACATGGGAGGGAACTAGATGATACCTATTTAGTTGATAGAAGTGGAACACATTATTAATATACATTAACTAAGGTGTAAATTCCATTTGGTAAGTATATTTACCAATCCATTCTAAAATATCAAAGGTGCCTACAAACCATAGGATGATCTTCCACTATTTCCCTAGTCCTTGGTGATCCAAATAGGGTGAAACCCTAAAAAATACTCAATCAACCACTAAAAATACCAAGGTACAACGATGGAGGTCAATATATGTTTTATGGAAAATTTTATTCTTTTAAAAACTTTTTTGAATAGTCTAAACCTTCTCGATCGTCTCCTAGATAAGGTTAGGTCCTACCAAGTAGGTTTCACCCACCTCAGTACAATATATGGGAGAGAGAAATGACTGACCATAAAAGGATTTGAATTGTTCCCTCTAAATTGAGGACTCGTAAGTGTTATTATAGGAAAAAAAAACTTGTCCAAAATTTCTACCCCATAAACCCCCAAAATCCAAAACAAAATCCTGTAGCATATCTTTTAGAACTTGAATAGCCTGTTCTATCTAGATATTTGGTTGTCGGTGGTAAGTTGTGCTCAACTTTATTTGGGATTCAATCACCTACAAGAGGACTTTACAAAATTGTTAAGTGAAACAAGGATCTTTATAAGAGATAATGGAAGAAAGTATACCATGAAATATCATGATCTCTTGTACATATAACATCTAATTATAATCCACCTTTATACTATTTTTGATTTGTGTGAAATGAATAAATGTGTTCAACTGATCAATTACAACCCAAATATAATTTATATCCCATGGGTTATGAGTTAATTAAATGATGAAGTCTGTGGATTCCTCATCCAACTTCCAAGAAGGTACAAGAAGAAGCAATAGTATACCAAATGAATTTTGATGGTCATATTTAATATTCTAACTAATTTAACACCTAGAAAAAAAATCAGTTATTTCCCACCTCATATTTATCCACCAGTATCAATGTCTCATATCACAATACATTTTAGTGGAACCAGGATGAATATCCCATCCTGATCAATGATAAAACTTCATAATAATCTTTCTTACTGATAAGGGAACCACATATCATTATCTGAAACAAAGAATGACCATAGAAGTGAGAGACCAATCATGGGTGGTCTCCCCACCATATATAGTTTCTCTGATATGATGACATTATTAATATTCTATTTACTCATGATAAATCAATTCAATGAGAGATAGATTTATTTTTACATTACCAGGGAACACACATTCCATATCCTCCATTACTTCCAGATGATTTTTTTTTCAAAAAATATAATAAATATCCAATCTTCACTAGATTCCTTCAAAGCCTGAGGTGAAAGTTTCTTACTAAGAGCATCAACGACTACATTCCCCTTACTTGGTGTAAAGGGGATATTAAAAATGAAAGTATGAAGGTATTATACCAACATCCTCTTATAAAAGTTCATATAATTTTAAGAGAAAAAATAGATCATGATTTTGTGATCAATGTATACTATAAAATTCCCACCATACTGTTAGTGTTTCTAGAACTTGATTGCATGCATGAAAACTTCTATCTCAATATCATGGGTAAGATAATTCCTCTCATATAGTTAGATATTACAAGAGCCATAAGATACCATTTGATCACCCTAAATATGGGTGCATCCTAATACCATATGTGATGAATCATAGAAAACCACATAAACATGGATGACCTCAGGTAGGATCAATATAGGAGCTAAGGTGAACTACTATTTTGGCTCATCAAATGAGGCTTGACATTTTGAAGCCCACAAATATAACATCCATAGATTTTATGAAATATATTCTTTCAAATTAATTTAAATTCCTTGAAAGATTACATTACACAAAATACACACTTTATCTTTCATTATATGAAACACCAAGTTTATCTTGCATTTCACATGCCATTATGTTTTTTCGATAACTTGTGTTATACGTAAGACTGAGTCTTTACAAACAATAATATACTATTAATGTTATTATTTAACATAATAGTTCTGAAATAACTATTAGAATGATGGGAATGAATAATATTAATTAAATTATGAAAATATGGTTGCCACATGTTTATAAAATTAATTCATTGGTTACCAATTAATTATAAATGAAAATAAAAACTAATTGAATATAAAGAAAATGTTTATACCAAAAAACTATTTTTATGCTCATAAAGGTGTTTTATCTTAATAAATTAAATTAATCACTATTAGTGAAAGATCCTAATGAAATTTATTTGTTATATATTCAATAAAATGTTTTTAAATTCATAAAATATGTTTTATAGGATTAAGATAAGAATAAATCCAATTTTACTCAATAAATTTTTTTTTTCTAAAAGATAGTTTTTCCATATTTTAATGGCAGACTTATTTTAATTTTTTTTGGAACTTTTGTTAATTTTATTTGAAAATAAAACTTCATTTTATAAATAATAATATTATAATTTACTTTGGGATATTTTTTGGTATATTTATGAGAAGTTTCATTTTTTGATGCATAGTGAAAAATACTAAATTTAATTGAAAACTAACTTTTCATCTAAATAATTTATAATGTTAAGTTATGATTTAACTTTGTTTTAAAGTTAAATTAGATCAATTTTACATATATTAATACAATTTATTCCATATAAATTAATTATATATTGAATTTTGGTATAAAAACATTTCAAACTTTTGAACATTTTCACATTAAAAACCCACTCTGTCGTCACATCTACAGGATAAATTTTAAATTAAATTCTACCGCTTATGTGAGTTGAATTTTAAAAAATGGATTCAATATTGTGAATCATCATAATTTATAATTTATATTATGGTCAACTTAGTTTTTACCAAAAATATCAGTGAAAACAATTAAAATTAATTATAACTATTAAGGTAAAAATGTGTTTACTTGTGGTTAAAATTTAATCTTAAGGGACAAAATGACCTAGAAACTGGTAAAAAACCCATTTTATGGAAATATTTCTACCATATACCCTATTTTATAAAAAAATGGTTCATTAATTAAGGCACAATATATAAGGGAGACCTCCCAATAGTGTTTTCTTTTTGATATTTACAAGAATGCCACTCCTCTATTATAAAAGGGCATTCACTCTCCCCCATTATACACACCTATAAAAAAATTTTATCATGAAAAAAATTCCCAAATAAACTCCAAAATTACCTAATATAATATTATAATCCTCATTTTTGAAATAAATCAAACCAACAAAGTCCTTTGGTGCAAACCAAAAGGAGTTACCTAAGGAAGAGGTAACATTAATCAACAGGAACTTTTGTTTTATTTATTTATCTACCCATTAAATTATTATTATACAATAATTATATAATAATATTAGTATAATGAATATTAATATATGTTTTTATTTTAATTTTATGACCTAATACCACACACACTTCCATAAAATGAGATACACAATCATTGTTCGTGTGTACGACGGGCTACCACATTGTGAACTAATGTCGTTCGTTCTTCCATTACCACCTATCAAGGTTGGGAATAATAATTAACATGATATTTATATATGATATATATGATATATATGATTTATTTATGATTATATAATAATTATATAGAATATAACTTCATGATTTCCATTTTGTGAGAATACAGTAACGTCGTTCGTGTGTACGGTGGACTATCACCTCACGAAGTGATGTGATTCATTCACACTTTACAAGGAATATATTGAATATGGGTGTAATATAAATATGTGATATATATAATACATAATATATATATATATATATATATATATATATATATCATTTACATTTATTTCTTTCAATACGACAAGAAAATGGAAACAACATTCATGCATACGTATGACCTACTGTCTCCATGAATGGTGTATTCCCTTTACTATTTATATATTTTATATATTTTTATAAATAAATATATAGTGAATGTATATTATATTTATATCATGGTTTAAATTATATAAATGAGGAAATAATGATCAAATTAAGAGGACCAAAAATAACAAGTCCAAATATATACGAAAAACAAAGTGGTTATTACCCGAAACATAACTTTAATATAGAATTCTTAATAAAAGGGTAATATAATGTCAGGATAAAATCATATATGGTATGATATATATGTTTAAGGTTTTTTATAGATGTATAATAAACTTACATTTATTATAAATCATTCTTGAACAAGTATGACGAGAATCAAGACTTAAGGTAAAGGGATTTCTAGTCTCACTTTTATTTCTGCGAGACTTATGTCATATTCACCAATAATTTATTTTTTTTGTGGTGTATATACTACCCTATTAAATTTTATATAATGAATTTAATTTATTTAATGATATTAAAATTTTCAATTTATGTTATAATTTCATGAATCTCATGATTCATAAGTCACTCAAGTAGTAAGGATTTTTCTCATCTCACTTTTATTTCTATGAGATATATGAAATATTCACCAATTATTTTTATTGTGTGATGTATATAATACCCATGAATTTATTATATTATTTTTATACTTATATTTATTGGTATTTATATATCTATATGATGATCTCTCTTTCTTGGGGTTTATGGTTTTAGAGTAACCAAAGCAGTAATGGATTTTTATCACAATTTTCCTTCTCTGAGACTTATGTTTTATTATGCACCTATATTATTTTATGAGGTGTATATACTACATAATTTAAATTTTATATCAAATATATCTTTATTTTAATTATATTATAAGTTTCAATTAATTTTATTCTACTACGTGGATTACGATTCACAGTTACCAAAGTGATAATAGTTTGATATTACAATCTCATCGATTATCAAGATTATTTTTGAATAAGTCTCTAGCATTGAAATATTATGATCTACATCTAAATAATTATATTTAATTTACTTTTCTACTTTTTATGTCATGAGAATATATGTTTTCCTTTTATTTTCCCCTCTTTGTACACTAAATAGATCAAAATAATGTTTTTTATTAAAAATCATATTTTCAGTGAAAAATTATTTTCTTCCAGAATCATGTTTTCTAAAAATGTTTTCCAAAAATTTTTACACAGTTTTTTTCAAATAAAAAAAGATATTTTACTCAATAAATATTTTAAATAATTTTGAAAACATCATTTAGTTTTTTCCAAGTTAGTTTTTAAAGAAAATCATTTTAAAGCATTTTATGTCTTATGAATTGATTTTCAAAATGAAAAATATATTTTCATCAAAAATGTTTTTAATGATATTTTAATGGTATTTCCATGAATAAATATTAAAAACACTTTTTTGTTACTTATCCTCCACTGGTGATATTTTTTATTGATACCATCTTCATTCTTTTTTTGGGTGGACAATGTCTGTTTTAAAGATATTATTATATAACCTATTTCTTTTCTATGGGTTAACTATGTTTCAAATATATTTTTATGGAACCCATTTATTTTCCATAGGTTAATCATGTTTCAAAAATATTTTTATATAACTAATTTATTTTCCAAAGGTTAATCATGTTATGAAATGGATAATGGTTGTTACTATGAGTTTATACTGAAATGAATGATTTTATATGTCGTGATTATGTAACGGTAATTATAAATATTATGGGTGGTTAAGTGATAAACCAACGATGGGTGTTTTTTTTCATAAACCAATGATGGGTGGGTCTATTATTGACCCAAAATTCATTGGGTATCAAATTCAACCGTATGGTTTTTCCATTTGTAAAAGTGATTGTAAGAGTGAATTGAAGATGATGTACCAAGTTACATACATGCTTTCTTTATGCTTGATATGTGTTTATAATGTTTATAATGATCAAGATTAATATCACATGTCTCATGATTATTGATTCTAATGAATTTTTAATCTACAATGTTATCATATTTTATGATCTTGGTATTGATGGGAATGAGTTATTTTATGATTCTCTCATGAACTCTGATTATGTCATCATACCCTTATTTACTATTATGCTCATTGACGACATTCAATTATTAATTATTATATTTACCCTTACTGATCATTTCAACTAACCCTTATTATATTTCCTTTTACCCAAGTTATAAATAACGAGGTTAAACAATTTATGTCTATAAAGGATTTTAAAAGGATGATATTGTTAAACTAATGTGAAATAAGAGAAGATGGGTATAATGGTAGATGATGTTCGCCATTATGAACCATTTTTTATGAGTGCAAGTTGATATGTGTTGGTACTAATTCTCTAAAATTATAAACCTAAAATTTTCACTAGGTTTCAGGTGATCAAAGTTTTCCTTTTCATGTTATAAAGTTTAGATGGTTTTTTTCATAATTATTGACATCAAATCCAGAATTGTAAAGTTTATGATTTCAGCATAGAATCCGAGAGTGTGGGTATTAGCCTGTTATAATAAAAATTTATCTCCTTTCTAAGTGAGTTCAGTTAATAATGACTCCAACTTAGAAAATTCCATGATGAAGATCCAACAGTGGCCTTCTAATCCAAGGAAGCTTCTTATCTTAAAAAAATTATTCTGATTTTACCAAGATATAACAACCTTTAACTTCTTAGGATCAACCAAAATGAATCATTTAGACACAACATGTCCCAATTATCTCACTTAATGGATCCAAAAACTACACATAGACAACTTATCATAGAGATAATTATCCAGAAGAATTCTCAAGAAGATCCTTAAATACCATTCATACTCCTCTTTAGAGTATACAAGAATATAATCAATAAATACCACAATAAAATAACTAATACACCAATAGAATACCTAGTTCATTAGCACCACTAACACTATAGAAGAATTGGTAAATCCAAATGACATCATAATATACTCATAGTGTTCACACTTACTTTAAAAATTTATCTTTGTAATACTAGATTATATCACCAAAAGTAGGTGATAACTTGGCCAACGATTAATCTTATAGAATCATTGTCCCCCTTCAGCTGATCAAAAAAATTATCAATACAGGGGAGGGGATATTTATTTTTGATAGAGACCCAATTCAATTTCTTATAGTCAACACATAACTGGAGATATCCATCTAACTTTATAGAAAAGAGAACTAGGGAAACCCATGGAGATACACTGGATGAATAAACCCCTTTCCCTCTAATTAATCTAGATGGATTTTCAAATATTTCAATTTTTCTATAGATATACAATATTGAATTTCTAGAATCAAATCAACAAAGAATTAAACCTTTTATTTAACTAGAATCCCTGGAAAATTTTCTATAAATACCTCGAGGAAGTCACAGACCATGGGAGGTAACAATATTCTAGAATTACCCTTTCAAAATTCTAGTAATATGGATGGAACCTGACATGTAATCCTACGATCATAGTAATAGGGGTCCCCAATTGACTAGACTGTGGGTCCCACTCTCCTTGGAAAATATGGACACTCTTATCTTGGACAAATAAAGACACCCGTCAATGATAATAATCAATATGGTCCTTATAATTCATCATATAAACTATTCTAAAAATTATTTCAAAAAGTTCCATTTCATGGATGATAAAATCGCAAGACAACTCTGCTTTAGATATAGAGATAATTCATAAAGGGCATTATAATCCATGCTCGTTTTCTTCCTGAGGAGAGATGATATCACTATAACATAAGAAATAAAATCTGAGGTAAGATTCAGTATCTCCACAATACAAGATGAAATAAATGAGTGAGAATTTCCAATATCAAATAAGACAATATCTATATATTATGTAATACGAACATTAACTTTCATAGTCTCCTAACCCACCTTTGATTTTGTAGGGGCTTGCTCCACCATATGAAGCTACCTACTCTTATCCTATGTCTGAGGCCCACCATTGACCTAGGGCTTAGTCCTTAGCTAAATTTTACCATATGATGATTTTAATATTCCTTACTGTCCCCAAGAATGAGAACCATCTATACCTAAAGAACTCAACGACACTCAGGGCCCCTTAAGAGATGATGATCCTACAGCCGTCCTCACTGGAATATTTTCCGTACATTATATCTAGTAGTGTTACACACACCCACATAGATGTATGATATTTGGATTCTTTGATCAAGAGGGATTTATATTACATGGCTTGAAACACTAGTGGAAAATAGAACCATTTATTCCCATTGGGGAAAAGAAGATAGCTAAGTAAGTGGTCAAGAACCACTACTAATGCATATCCTGGACTCATCATACTTTCAATTTCTCTTATAAAGGGAACTTTCACTACCACCTAACATGGTATAAGTGTAAAACATCCCAAAAATCCTAACCTATTAAATATAAACCATAAAATCCTGATCTACCACTTCTATATAAGATTTAAGATTCAAGAGGAAGACTTTAGATCCAATGTCTAGCTGAAGATCCATTTCAAATCAATGGGCCTTGAAATCATCAACTTTTCACTATCTATAGAAAAAATGAACAATCTATGTAAATGGATTCACATAATTTATAATGGTTCTAGTGTCTTTTTTCAAGAATATGAACTCCCGAGACATTGTTATAGACAAAGTGTCTAGGTATAAATGCTGAGTGAACATTAATTTAAATACCTTATATATAAGTTTTTTATGCATCTTATTCCAGACCACAGATTCCCACCATTTAAAAATAGGAACCTCAATCAAGAATGAGTAAATTTTTACTTTAACTAACTTATGAGTTTCAAGGAATTCAAATATCCTTTTTATTTTTTCTAACTAATTTTATGGTTCTTTTGGGCCATTACCACCTCAGAAGGATGGTGGATAATGGTGAAGGAACTCCTAGGATGTCCTTATCCTAACTAGGACTTGGAACTTCCACCTAATGTTCGATAAAACCGATGTCTATCCCATGATTCATGGTTCAAACCATCCTTAAAATTTCCTCAATAAAACATTGATTGATAGAAGGATTCATCTTTGAGAAATAATCTATGACCCCTTCATGAGGGTTCACTAGGGGTATTTGTGAGGGAATGACACTACTTGGAATCAAACAAAAAGAGAGAGAAAAACTAAAAAAAGGGAAATTAAAAAAAATTTAAATCATAAATAATTAATAAATAACCAAATGAATGATAACATGAAATTACAAAGAATAAAAATAGTAAATACCCAAAATTACTACTTCACATAATTTTACTACACATTTTACCAAACTATGCACTAATTGAGTGGGGATCATTAGAGTGAATATCTATTATAGGTTATATAGCTAATTTATGGTCGAAAACAAATGCATATAAACCACATTACTTCAAAAATTATTCAAAATTTCCCCTTCCTAACCCATAAATCTCAAAAATATGAAATAAAATCAAAATATACCTCATAAAACTCATTTCCTAACATCCCATTATGAGTTAAGGATCATTACTATGAGTGATATCCAAACAATCACTCAAAACATACCCCTAAAGTCCCAACAATCCTATCTTTTGTATGCCAAGACATACCAAATAAAAAAAATTGCGTTCTGATACCATTTTTTATAAACCAACCTGGGCAATCTTTAATGCAAGCACCTGATCTAGTATATGATAAGGCCTGAAGGGTGTTCCCAATCCCCATGAGCTAGAAAATAGTTCTTGGGAACCAAAAAAACTCTTTAGAAACTATTTTCCCAAATTAGTATACTAAATTGTTCCAAACTAATAACTCAACATGACATCACCATACATTAACGATTCCTACACTCAAACATACAAGAAAAAACCAAACATCTAAAAACATGTCATAATTGAAATAAAAAATACAACAAAACATGAAAATATTCAATAACTGAGTAAACATATAAAAACCACCCTTAATATACAAAATGAGTAATGGGATGAGAAATCTAATAGACAATAATATATCATGTGTATACATGCTCTATACGAAACCAAAAAAGACTAAAATAATCTACCTCTCATCTCTATGTGACATGAGAGCTAATATCCCACAATGTTTCATCCATAAAACCTATGAAGCTAACATGATAACTCTCCGCCTCTAAGAAGAAACTTATATTTTTCTTTATTAGATAAAATAAGGTTTGTATACACCCATTAGTTCATGCAGAATGTGAGCATAATAATCTAGTAAGATCCCACAAAGTGTTCGATATAAAACATTTGTTAGAAAACCAAAGCATGATAGATTGAAAATAAATATATGAAATTGAATCTTGAATATGTTATAAAAAAATAGTATGATATGTTTCCTTAATCAATTTAAAACTAATGATGGGAAAATAAAAAAACCTTTATAACATACATCACAGGGGTACAATCTAGGACTAATAAGTGAATAATTTCACTTGTTAGAGTTATACCCTTAATTAGAGGTATGGATATAAAATGACTTCAATGGTTAGTTAAGATATATTTGATATTACCTTACTAGTTAGGGTGACATGCATAACTATTGGGAAGGGACCTTCTCCTAAATTATTATTTCCTACCAAAGTACCAAATGTTTCCCCTCAACTTTAACTAAACCAAACAATATTTTTTAATAATAAATTTTATCAAAAATTTTACAAGAAAAATTCTATTTCACTTGTAAAAATATTTAAAACCACTTTAAGAATTAAAAATTGAAGAAAGAACCAATGGATTAAATATATAAATAAATTATTCCTTAAAACATCCAAAAACAAAATTAATGGAATTTTAGGTATTAAATTTTAAAAAACAATCATCATAGGTTAAATTAAAAAAGAGAGAATTTATAACCACATAACTTAAGAAATTGAAACTACTGGTAACTAGATTAAATATTATAGAGAATAGGGGAAAGATCCTTAGGAAGAAATGTGAGAACCTAAACATGAAAACCAATGCCATAAATCTTTAGTAGAAGAAACCCTAGGATGCTATGGCCTTGGGATATAAAGAAAACTATGAAAAATAGGAGAAACATCCAAAGGAAGAGGAGTGGAAGAACTTACTCAATGGTTTCTTGAATATTCTTGAATATATCCCACAAGATTGAGCCTAATAAGAATGAGAGAGGGTGGATTAATAATTTTAGGGGATTTGGATTTGATTGAGGAAAAAATGAGGGTTAGGGAGGTTTATTTTGAGTAGTTTTAGTTTAGGTATTTCACATTTTAAATGTTTGGACAGGATGTATGATTTGGTTTCATAGTTTACTAAACCATTCGACAACCATACGCTAACTATGTGGGTGACACTAGATAATTTTGGGAAAGTTACATAGTTTTTTCACATTTCTAGGTAAACTAGACACCAAATATGAAAATAAAAACTGATATAAAAAATAGGTTGTTCATAACTATCACATGGTTAACTCTAATAGTGCACCAGTAGAATAATAGTCACTGACCACCATTTTTCTAAAATTTAAAATGGAAAGATGAAAAAAATAAATGTGAGGATAGATTCTAATAAATAATACATTTCATATTTGAAAATAAAATCATGTGTGTGATAATCAGTGTAACACCATCGAAAAAGTGATACTTAAAATACTAAATGGTACTACCCATGTAAAAAAGGTTCACCTTTATTTTAAGGATACTAATTGATTAGAAAACCACAATTAAGAATGCTTGGCCTGGAATAGTGGTAGGATGAGTGATCTTATAGGAAGTTTCTTGGGATGTGTGTGAGTGAGGAAAAATCACCCTAAAATATCATGTGTTGTATTATGGGTACCTTCATCAGTCTGAAAAGAGAATTTAGTGGGTAATAACCTATAGTGTGCTAGGAAGGAAACTAAGGTATTATAGAATATGGATGGGTTCAGATGACTAGATTCATGCACCACATATATTGGGTTATGAAAATAAATTTCATCATTGTTTAAATCAGATCATAGTGTAGTGCATTCTAGTTTACATGTTATGGGACAATGCTTGGTTTGGATTTCTTCTCTCGCTATAAGGTATCATATTAGATTTTTTCACCATGAAATAATAATTTGGGGATTTTGAACATCCAACTTCATTGTTTAAACTTTATAATTTTATCATAAATAAAGATATGGGAGTTATAAATGTTTATAACCATTTATTAAACATTTCTATTTAATAACTAAATGTTTGGATTCCAAGGAGATTCCTTGGATTTCTATATAAAGAGGATCATGGTTTGTGATTTTGTGTATTCAAATGAAGTGAAACTATTTAGAATGAAATTATTTTACTCTTACTCTCTCATTATATTTAAATATAGTTCTAGTAAACTATGGGAAATAATGGATCCTTCCTAGGTGTTGGGAGATTTTTATAGACCATAGGAACCCTAGTAGGAAAGTGTCCCTCAGTTGATTCTTAGTAATCCTCATCAAGATCTTGATGAATATCTTGTATATATTTTGATCTATAGAGAAAAAGGTATTATATTCTTCATTTCTTTCATTACTAATGAATGGATAGATCCTATGGAATAATAGGGTTGGTTGTTGTTTTCTACAAAATTTGAAAAATCATTTTCCTCTATAAAACCAAACAGTGGCATAAAATCCACTTTCATCTCATTTGGATTGATATTTTTGAATGAATAAAGATGCTGTAAAAATGGTCATTTAAAAAATGTGAATTTTATATAAAACATTCATAGTTCATGGAGTTTTCCAAACCATAACATAGTTTGTGAGAAAAAATGAGCACGATTCGATAAATTTTATATGATCACATCATGTTTTGGTAAAAAATGAATAAAAATGTTTCAAAATAGTAAAAGTATTGTTTTTTGACATATCCACATTGTGGTTTAATGATCAATATATCATGGTTTATGGGAATTAGATTTCATCCATGAGGAGAAACTATGTTATGGTATATCTACATTATAGTTTAATGAGTTTTCCCCAAGGGTACACCACACCATAGTCTAGGGTAAAAATAACCATATTGTGTATAATTTTAAATATTTGTTTGATATGTTTTTAAAAAATAGCGATGAATTTTTTTATAAATCCTTCCAAAAACCACTTAGTGGATGTGATCTAGATTTAATTTCGATTTACCTAAAAAAATGATCTATAAAGTGTTTATAAATTATAAAATAAGGAAAATATAAAGATAATAACTCATAATATCCTAGAACTTATCAACTCATTACTTTGCATATTTTGGGTGTTAGAGATGTTGAGAAGATGTTTTTGGAAGGAAAGGTGGAGTTTAAGCTAAAATTATAGCTGGGGTAGAATTTACGGTGTGGAGGGATGTTTCATTTTATGATAGGTTGATTAGGAGGTATGGATATAGTGTGGTATTGATGGTTGTGGTGTGGGGACTTAGGAGGATGATTTTAGTGTTTTTTCTATTTTTTTGGTCATTATGGAATTATCCCCTTACTGCTCTATTGTCTTGGTTTGGAGTGTTGGTTTTCTTTTTTTATATGAAAGAACCTATGATGTAGTTGTATATGATACTATGTGGAGCTTGTGGGGGTCAATACAGGGATTCTACTATTTTAGGAGACCCTGCACCATGGTGATTATGCTACGTCATGGCTTGGTTTGGGGACTTGGATGTTGCAATGTGAATATGATCCTTATGATATTCCCCCATTTTATTATATCTGGGTATTTAATGTGTCATTATTTCTAGGATTAATTTAACTTAAGAACACTACATAATGACTCTACCTCTTATGCTATGGTTTTGTGATTTTCTATCCTAGTTATAAATTCAAAAGCCAATCCAAATATCTCTTATTTCCCCCATTTCTCCCAAACCCTAGGTGATATGAGGAAATCCTTTGGAGACTTTTTAGAGCCCTTGGATTGACCTTATACCTTGAGTTTAGGAGATTGATTCCTTGTGATCCAAGGATATTTTATTCCTTGATCCTCTTTCTTTTCACTCCCCATTCATTCATCATGGATGGGCTGTGTAGTGGTTTTTATTTGGTTTTGATGGGGGATTATTTTGGTTTAGGTCTATTTGTGGTTCCTCTCATGTGGTTCAAATATTTTGGCCATTTTCTTCTTTTTCTCCTTGATTTAATAGGGGAAATCAAATCTTATATCGATATAATGGACTTATAGAATCATATTCTATCTTCTAGAATAACATGCTTTATTAAATTTATATGATCCCCTCCAACATGTTATCATGTCTTATACTATATGATTTGATGTTGATTTTTGGAAAATATTGTTTTTGGGGAGATGGAAGAACATATGGGAAAAACCCTAAAAGAAGAATGAAATTCTTGAAGATGATAAATTTTTAAGTTTAAATTATAAGGTAAATGGTGCAACACCCCAATATTTATAAAAATAAAACTATGTTTGATAGCTTATACAATATGCAACACTAAGCCTAAACGTACCATGACATATTAATATTTAAATATGGTTATTATAAACTAGTTATTAAATTAGTGGGTATGAATATGATTAATTGGTTTATAATATATATATATATATCCTATTAAATATAAATTTACTTATAAATTATTAGTAAATAATCACTCAATTTTTAATGTGGACATTTTATTCTTTAAAAAATATGTTTTCTTCAAAAATGTTTTATTGCATTTTGTGAGAAAATATTATAATTAATTTTTGGTACTTTTAGAAAATTTATTTGAAAAAATTAAATTCATTTTTGAAATAATCATTCTAAAATTAACTTAGGGTGATATATTTGTATTTTTTTTGGAAAATATTTATTATTCAGCGAATAGTGAAAAATACTTTTTTTTGTAAAATTGTCATTTATTTTCAATAAATTAAGTAACATAAAAGTAAAATTATGATTTGAATTTTATTTTCATGTAAAATAATAATTATTTAGTTATATTTAGTCCAATAAATTACATTTTAATCATCTTTATACCATATTTTAGTATAAGTTTATTTTTAGGCTTAAAAACACATTTTTTTCTAAAAACCACTTTTAAGTGCATACTGTTTCTCTATTTTAATTAATTAATATAAAAACTAATGAAGAATTATTTAAATTAAATTTATATTAAATAAATAAATAAATATATAAATATATATTAATTTAAATTCATATAATAATGATTACTACTCATATAGTTAATATAATATCATCTTATACTTGAAAATAAATTTCTTGAAAACCCATTTTTCAACACATTTTGTGAGTTTTATTTTTAAATAAAATGATATTAATTATTTGAATTAAATTTGATAAAATGGATTTCATATTTTTATCATAATAATTAATATTAGGTAATATGGTTAACTTATTTTTGGTCATAATTAATAGTAAAAATAGTAAAAACTAATTACCGTAGTAAAGGTTAAAATAGGTTTATAGGGGGGATTAAACCAAAGGACAAGGATAAGTTTTCCAATTAAAATTTTATTAATAATATTGGATGGCCATATTTAAACCTTAACATATCCCATATTCTAATATATGGTCATTTAGAATCATTTTTCTTTTGAATTACTTTGTCATTTTGAATTCTTTTAAGAAATTTCCTAGTGGGCCCTCTCCCCCACTTATACAAGAAAACCTACTCTCCTCATATCCTTACACTTAGAAATAATTTGTTAAAGAAAATAAATTACTAAATACTTTACTTAAAATTCCTCTCCATTTCCTATAGGCCTTGGAATGATTAGAAAACCATCCTAGGGAATATTTTGTTGTAAACCTTAAGAGGTTGTCTAAAGAAGAGGTATAGTTCGTAATCAAGAATTTTTGTATTCTTTATTTTACCACCCCATTAAAATATTATTTAACCATGATGATATAATAACACCACTATCTTCCATATAATAATAATTTATTATGTAACCTACATAACTTAAATCCATCTCTTCTTCTATAAAATTGGAAACAAAACCATTATTCGTCTGTACAATAGACTATTGCCTCACGAACCGATAAAATTCATTTTCCATAATCACCCATCAAATATATTTATGATGATATATTTAATGTATATATATGATAATAATTAAATATTTATCATTATGGAAAAGTAATATATCATATATTTTTATACATTTCCATTCATTGAAAAATGATAACGTTGTTCGTGCGTACGTGTGGATTACCACCTCCACGAAGCGATGCGATTAATTTTTCATTACTGAATCAACTAGATGGTATATATAAGTGTATTTAGTGAAATAATATTATATTTATGATATAATTATCATTATTTAAATATAAAATAACACTTAACTTCTTTTTATAATGATCTTTGAAAAAAGGAAATGTTACTCATGCGTACATATGACCTACTGTCTCCATGATTGTAACATAGTTATTTTTTCATAAACATCATTCATGATTGGTTTCAAAAGTATAATTTATTTATAAAAATTATAATAATGTCATTATTATTATTCATTATATGATGGAATAATAATTTATTTTACCATATTCAACCTAACGATGTCATTCTGGGAATATGAACCGAATATCATCGAAACCTATGATGTAAACCTAATTGATTAAGTAAATAAATATAACATGGAAATAAATAAAATAAAAGGAATAATAAAATTTAAAAAGGTTCTTAGAAAATTAAATAATTACCATAAGTTTATTATTTTTTAATATAAATTATGTATGTGATGAGTCAAACTTGAGCTAAGTGATTTCATCTCAATTTCCCTTCATTAAGGAATATTTTAATGTTATACACATAATTTATTTTATATGGTATATATTATTCCCCCTTTCACATATTATAACATTAATACTTCATATTTATAATTATTTTAAGTTAAAATTAATTTTAATTCATCTAATGGGATTTTATTTGAAAGTTACCAAAATAGTAAAGGCTTTATGTTACAATCTCCTTTTTTCAAGATTTTTTATGTTAAAGGTTACTTTGGGAAAATTATATAAAATTATTTTTCCTGAAATGCATATATTTTATTATACTTTGGTCATAAATGTGGTTTAAATGTTTATTTTCCATTTCCTTTCATACTGAGTAAAAAAACATAAAGAAAGTTTTTTGTAAGTAATAGTGATCTTGTCTCTTCTTTTAGATTCAAAATATTTCTCTTCTATGTATAATGTTTTAATAACATTTTTTAAATAATGTTTTTAATATTATATAATTATTTATTAAATATAATTTTACCCATGTTTTAATTTTATTAAAAAATGGTTTAAAAGGAACATTTCTATCATTTTTTGATCAAGTTACTTTTTGATTTTTTTATAAAAGTGTGAAAGAAATGTTTACTTTTAAATTATATGGCATGAAAAAACTTTTCCACCATCATGAACACTCAATTATTTGAATCTACCTTTAAAAAGTTCCATGGTTATTTTCAAATTAAATGTTTTCAATAATATTTTATAAATTTTTATATTTTAAACAAGTGATTTGGAAGTGAAAAGGGTATTTTTCTAATGAAATATTCCATGTGATCTTTTAAATCCATTTCATCAATGAAGACAACCTTTCATGTTACACATTGATTCTAAATTATATATATATTTATCTAACATATATACCTATCTCATAATCCCATCCTTTTATGGGGTAATATATGAATTAAGTTCATTTATCAAATGAATTATTCATGAAATATCCAATGATTATTAAACGAGGTAGGATTATGCAACCCATTTCTTTTCATGGGTAATTCATATGTTTATATCTTATGATTTATTTTCTTTTTGTGGCACACATAATCATATTCATGTTATAATGTATGTTCCCAGATAGTTTTCCAATTCATTGGGTAATTTGTTTTGGTCTCATCAGATGTAGTGTATGGGATTAAGATGTAAACTAATCCATTATGAGACTTTTTCCACCATGTGATATTGTCTATGAATTTATAACCAACTCATATTTATTTCATGTTATATGTTTCCACCAAATTTAATTTATAGATATCATTTTATGATATAATTTTCTTTCTATTATGTTTTTATGTGATTACTCATGAGCCTTATCTTTTATGATATCATGTTATACCTTTGAATCACACATTATGTTTCCTTATCTTGAATATTACCTTACTAATATTTTTAACTCACCCATTTATTTTATATATTTTATAAGATAACCTATGTAGTTTTAGATGCTCAAATAGATTTAAAATCTCATTATGGAGAATAAAATAATAATTTCATGTTTTATTTTCATTTTAATGAATTATGAATATAGTTTTCCAAAAACTATAGGACTCGTGATTTTTGGGGTTGAAATTTTTGGATATTTTTGTTTAAAAATATTATAATAATATGTGCAAAAGGAATGGTTCACTATAGTTGGTATCAGATAAATGACTAATTATTTTTGGTGATTAGCATTATAGAACTTTATTACAAAACTATGGGGATAAGTCCATGTATAGGATAACATCCTAATGTTTTGATAATAGATTATGTGGTTTTCATATCAATACATCTTGGTTTGGATACTACAAGTGGACATGGTTTTTGCATAGATGAATATAGGGGTAATAAACCTGAAAATAGTTAGTTGACTATATCTCAAACACCATTATGATTCATGGTGAGTGTTCCCATACTTTATATATAGTTTGAAACTCCTGGGGGATATGTTTGGGATGATTATATAAAGACCCCAAATCTAGTATCCTAGAGCATGTGGTTACTTTATGGAATTGGAACTAGAAACAAGTAATCACATACCAAAGGGATGAATAATTTAGTATCCTTGAATTACCATATATAAACATTATTCTCATATTAAATTAAAAATATAAAATATATAGTATAAAAGCATTATTTCATCCTCAATATTATTAATAATACACTTCATCATATCCTCTGGAAAAGAAAGAAAATAAATGGGTGTGATAAGGTGATCTGTAAGGGTGTGCATACAGTGGAAGATATCAAGAATAAATAAGGCATAATCAGCATGGAAAGGTAAAAATATGAAAACACATTACATTTAATCCATAGTTTGAGTATGAATAATAATATGACAATAATTAATAATGACAAAATAATTACATATAAATAATCACATGAGCTAGAAACTTATCCATGGATATTATAAAAAATAAAATATTCCCATGGGAATCGATATACAATTTCATAATGATGGAATACATAATGTTAGGCATCTAAAACAAATAGGATATTCCTTGTGCCATGACATTTTAAAATACTATCAAGGCCTTATGCAAAGACATCTACATAAATGGGTAAGGCCTCAGAAAAAAACCCAAAATAGTTTGTCTCATGTGAACTACTAATTCATCAAGTGGATATGCAATTATGAGCCCCAAACATCACTTAATAAGTCAAATTCATTCCTCATATGAATAAATAACATAATATAATCGTCTACTTTAAAAATAAAAAACTGTCTGTACTCGAAGAACTAGCATATAGAATATCAGTACATTTACCTGTCAAACTGATCATAAAACTTCCATAAAAATATAGTGGTTAGTAACACAAGATAATAACCTTAGTAAATAATAATATTTAATAAAGTATTTTGACATCGATGAAGATACTTTAGAAATATCATTAGAAAATTATTGAGGAAAATACCCTTTTCACACTGAAATTCATTTTTTATATCTAAAATCTTCACACATATTAAATAAACCATTTTATTTGAAAATAAAATTCTAAACTTTCAATGTAAGATTCAAAGAAAATATTAGTCATGAAAACATGAAAATATGTTATTACTGTATAAGTTAAAAAACATTCCTTTAATACTTTTGTAAAATTGTCAATAAGTACCACATTTGTAAAATGACCAGAAAATTAATTTAAAATCATTTTGTAAAATTTAAAAAATAGTTAAAAATATCTTTAATAAATAATTTGGAGATTATTTAAAACATTTTTTATTTTTTTAAACATCTATATGGAAGAAAAATATTCCCCCAGTGGGGACTTAAACATAAACAATCCCGAATAATGATGAGATTGTGAAATAAACCCTTACTATTTGGGTATCTTTTGAATCGTAAGACCCATGAAAGAAATAACATCAAATGAAACTTTAAATACCATGAAGAAAAAGATATTAATGATATAATATATCAAATGGGTAGTATATACACCACACAAAATAAATAAGTGGTAAATATGACATATGTCTCATAGAAGTAAATGTGAAACGAGAAACCCTTACCTGAGGTCCAATTTCCTTCATATGTGTTTGAGCCTTCTATACAATAAATATAGATTTATTATAAATATCTTAAAAAAAATAATCATATATATCATACCATATATGATTTAATTATAATCTTTTATCACCCATTTATTAACAATTCTTTGTTAAAATCACTATTATTAGTAATAACTGCCTCATTTTTCTTGTATTTTTTTAATTTGGTAGTTGCATTCCTTTTAATTTTATCATGGTTACATCATATTAAAATTTTTATTCATGTTATAAATATAATATATATTTTATATATAGATATTTATTTTCATTCATAAAATATATAGATAGAAAAATTAATCACACCATTCATCGAGATGGTAGGTCGTACATATGCATGATAATGTTTTCACTTTTCAACAGATGGAACAAAAGAAAGAAAAATAATAATTAACCTTTATAGAATAATTATATATATCATATATATCATATATATAATATATATTCCTTAATTCTATCCTTATTACCATCCATGTAAAGCGTAAATGAAAAATAGATCACATCACTTTGTGGTGGTGGTAGTCCATACGTATGCACGAACGACAATATCACTTTCAAATGGATTGGAAAGAAACAAGTTATATATGATATTTTAATTCAATGTGTATAATTATTTCATAATTATCATATATAAACATTAAACCCATCATAATAACCATCCATGAAATATGGTGATGGAAAATAAATTTTATCGCTATGTGGAGACAATAAATCATATATACACACAAGTGGTACCTTTACTTCCCATTTGATGAGAAATATGGTTGATAATGGTGATTTCATAATTATAAAAAAAATTAATTATATTTATGATACAAAAGTATTTTTTTTATAAATAACATATATTTATATGAGGTGAAGAAGAAGTAAAAAGAAAGTAACCATTTAAGGAGATCACCTCTCCTTTGAAAGAACTCCTTTAAATAACCTCTTATGTTTCATAGGGTTCACATTTTGGGATGATAGAGACATATAGAATGTGGATATGGAAGTTTATAATGGATTTTGATAGGGTTTGGTTGATATAAAAGGCTTAATGTGGTGTAAATAAGTGATGGAGGAGGCTCCCTTTTATAATTGAGGTGAGGGGTAATTTTTGATTTTTTAAAAGATTAAATTACCATAAAGTAATTATCAAGATAAATGAATCCAAATGGACAGGTATTATAACATAGGGTATATATGGTTGAAATATCATCAACCAATGAAATTTTGGCCAGTTAATGTGGTGTTTTAAACCTTTTTTGGTTTAACCCCTTAATTAACTTATTTTAACATTATTCATAGCAACATATTTTTCACTATTAAAGGGTTATAATTTTACATATAAGGTATCTATTGAATCATAAATGGAAAAGATATGAAATTTTAGACAATATATTATCCAATTTTTCTTCTTTAAATATTTTAATGATTTTTAAATAATTTAATAAAATATTAGTTTTATAAATTATCATTAATGAAAATTTTGACGATATTCATTTAATTTGACTTCAGATACATAGATAAAATGTTTTATTAAAAATATAATTCATTAAGACATCACTAATATGTCATATTAATCTAAAAAGTTCATGGAAAACTACAAATCACTAAAATTATGTCCTTTTTAATATTTTTAATATCATTTATTTTATTTTTCTATTAATTGAATAAATATTGTATTAGTGTTTGAAAAGAATTTATGGTGATTTTATAATCACTAAAAAATATAAATAAATTATCACAATGAATATAATTTCATTATAAATAAAATTTAAATTTATATTCCTTCATAACTTTCTTTTTTATTTATGCAGACACATAAAAAGATACTTAAAACTAAGATAATGATATTTTGTAACTTTCATTGATTTAAATATTATAGTTGTCATTTTCATGGAAAAGTGTATAATAAACATTAATTTAAAGAATAAATTTATAAGGGTGTAATTTAATTAATAAAATAATAATTAAGATGAAATATTATGACCTCATCACTTAGTTTTAACCTAGATTAACATGATTTATCTTTTAGTGAGGTGATAAATTTTACCACGATTAATATTAAAATTGAAAGAAATAAAAGGGACCTATTTAAAAATTTTGAACCTCCTGATTCAAAATATTGAATCTATTTTATCATATTCAATTTCTATAGGTTTTAAAATTTAAAATTGAAATAAATGTGAAAAACGTAACAAAATAAAGCTTTTCATAAAAATTCCTTTGTAAAAAATGTTTTTATACTAAATTAAATTAGAAAATTAATTACAATGAACTTAATTGGATTATTAATAATATAATAGAACAAATTTTAGTTGTAAATAACTTTAAAACAAAATAAAACTTTTTAAATCCTTCATACAAAAAATTCAATTTTCAATAAAAATCGATATTTTTCACTATTAAATGAAAAATTTATCTGTTAATTTTTTTTTAAAATTTCACTAAAACATAATTATGGTATGCTGATTTCAAAAATTTTATTATTTTTATAAAAAAAATTATCTAATTTATATAAATTTATTATAATATTTTATCTAACAAATGAATAAAATTCATTTTTAAAGGAAATGTATTTCTAATGCATAAAATATAATTATTGAAAATTGAGTACTTATTTCTTAAGAATTAATAAATTAATATGAATTAATTCAGTACTTTATATAAATTTAATAAATTTTTATTACTATTCATACCCACCAATTAAATTAATAGTAGATAATAATATTTTAATAGTATATTACAGTTCATTTAGACTCGGTGTTGTGTGTTGTGTATGCTACTGAACATAGTATTTTTTAAAATATTGGTGTGCACATCCCCCTTTAATAAATTATTTCCTTGAAATTTGAACTTTTTCTCAATAATAAAAGGCTTATCCTTTGAAAATTACTTTTTAGAGAACTCACATCATAAAATGGGATAATAAACATTCTCTTAGAAAGAGGGAAAGTGAAGTATGAAGGTCACCACAAAACTAGGTTTCCAAATAGAATAACAGTAATAGGAAGTGAAAATCTAGAAATAGAATATAAAACTAACACCCAAGGATTAATAGAGAGTGGTAGATAATATGGTAATGAGTCAGTTAACCAACAAAAAACCATAAATCTGTGATGGGTTAAAATACCATTGATTTATCGATAATAAAAGCAAACAGAGAATGTTTTTATTTAAAGGTCATTTTTTCTAAAGTTGAGGAATTTATTAACCATAAAGAATAAGAACTTAAATAAATAAACTTACTTGGATATTATAATTTCATCCTTTAATTTATTTTCAAAATAGTATAATATTTTTCTCCAAACAATGAGTATTCAAGATAATTTTTTTAGTATTTAAGAACTAAAAGAAACTTATAATGGATCACATAATCCACAAAAGGATAGAAGTATATTCCTTTTGTCTTCAGAAATTAACCAAAATTTAAATGGTTTCCACAAGTTAAAATAATTACCAAAATTTATAATCCTTTATATGAAGAAATAATTCATTAATCCCTAAAATTCGACAATAAAATCAAAGGTTTAACATAGATCATTCATTAAATAAATAACCCTATTTTCCAAATAACCTCAATAAACTCAACATTAAAGTAGGTTTTAAACTCAAATTTTATCTCATACCCTTCACCTTAAATCTCTAAAAGCATAATATAATTCATCCCAAATAATCCTTTACATTAAACCTAAAATTTGTATATACCTCAACCTAATAAAAAGTCTCTTAAAATTTCATTAAACACCTAAAAATCCTAAAAATTCAAAAAGATTTGATCCTAAATTTTTTTCCATAATCAAATTAATATTTATCCATAAAAAATTTAAGTAAAAACAATTTCATACTACTCAGGTCATCATGTAGTACAGTGGTTGGCACTGCACCCTTATCTCCCTTTGGTTGTGGGTTCAATCTCTGCGTCCTTTCTAGATGCAATGGGTTTTCACCCAACATATGGGTTTTCCTTTTTCTAAAATTATATTTATATACTTCCTATAACATTCCCAAAAATATGATAAACAAACTGAAAATAAAATTAATCATTAAATCAATTTTCAATCCCACGGTTATCTATATGATAAAACATATATTCCAAAATTTTAATAACCCATATTACATCATCATCAAGGATAATATAAACCCTAAAGGTTATAAATAACTTTAAACTTATTTACCTAAAATAATTAGTATTATTTTTCATATTACCTTTTCAATAAAATATATACTAAACCAAAGGGTTGGATTACCATAAATTTCTTCCAAAATACTCTTAATATTCTTATACTTCCATCACTTTAAACAAAAAAGGGTATTTATGACATTAAACTTATGATAATATTTATACTTATTAACCAATAATGGTTCCTAAAAACCATATGGTGCCTAAAAGTCATTAACTATCCTCATATGAATCATAAAATTAGTGAATTTGAAAAATTTACTCAAATTATTTGATAAGGTTATGTTCATTAATATATGTTTTCCAAAATGTAGTTATGAAGGTTTTTATTAAACTTACTATGATACCAACTGTAAAAACCTTGACTCTAGTATCCCAGAGCCAGTGGTTACTTTATTAAATTGGAACTATATATAAGTAATCTCATCCCAAATGTAAAAATAGTTTAATAGTATTAATAAAATAGATGAAAACATGATTACCATATTAGATTTTAAATATAAAATACATTTCATAAAATAATTCTTTCATCCTCATTATTATTCATAATAACCTTCTTCATATCCTGGGGAAAACAAAACAAATAAAATAGTGATATCAGATGCTCAGTAAGGGTAATATTACAATTAAATATATCATGAATAAATATTTCTAATCAATATAGAAAGTTAAATATATAAAAACAAATTTCATTTAATCAATAAATTGACAATGAAGAGTAATATAGAATGAATAAATGATGATAAAATAATTCCATATAAATAATCACATAAAATAGAAAATTATTCATGGATATAATAAAAAATAAAATAATAAGATGGATATCAATAAATGATTTCATAATTATGGAACACATAATTTATGACATTTAAAACTTACATTCGAGGCTTTGTTCCAATACATCAGAAAATACCGTCAAGACCTTTTTCCAAGACATCTTTATAAATGGGTATGACATTAGCCAAAACCCAATATAGTTTATCTCATGAGTCCTACCGATGCATCAAGGGGATATGTAATTCCATGTCCCACCCATCACTCAATAAGTGTAATTCATTCCTCATATGAATAAATAACACAACATAATCAAAATTATTTAAAAATAAATAACTATACATATTGTAAGAACAAGAATATAGAATATAAATACATTTCCTAATCAAATTGATCATACAACATCCATAAAAATATGTTGGATGGTAACATAATAGAATACACTCATTAAATCATAATATTCAAAAAAATGTTGACAAAGATAAAAAAAATTTAAAAATATTAGTGAAAAATTCTTGAAGAAAATTCCCTTTTCAATTTGAAATCCATTTTTTTAAATCTAAAAAAAATTCACATATTAAATAAATCATTTTATTTTAAAATAAAATTTTAAAATTGTAAAGGTATCTTCAGATAAAATATTAATAATGATGGTGGAAAAATCCATTCATGAATTACAAGTTAAAAAATCATTCCTTTTACACTTTTGTAAAATTATTAAAAAGAACATCATTTGGAAAACTACAAGAAGATTCCTTTTAAATAATTTTGTAAAAAGTAAATGATGGGTAAAAATATATTTAATAAATAATTTTGCTAATTTTAAAAATATTTTTTGTAAAAATGGATATGGGAGAAACATATTACCCCAGTGAGGGATTAAACATAAATAATCTCAAATAAGTATGAGATTTAGTAATAGACCCCTACCATTTGTGAATCTTTTGAATTGTAAGCCCCATGAAATAAATAAATTCAAATGAAAATTTAAAATACATGAATAAAAAAATATTAATGATATAATATATCAAAGGGGTAGTATATACATCATATAAAAGAAAGAAGTGGTGAATTTGACATATGTATCACATAAGTAAAAGTGAGATGAGAAACCCTTACCTTATGTCTGAATTCATTTGTATGTGTTCAAACCTCTAGTATAATAAATATATATTTATTATAAATATATAAAAGTAACATAATCATATATATCATACCATATATTATTTAATTATAATATTTTCCCCATGTTTATTTACAATTATTTGTTATATCACTCTTCTGGGTAATAATTACTTTGTTTTTCATGTTTGTTTTTGTTTGGTAGTTTCAGTCATTTTACATTTATCATGGTTCAATCATATCCAAGATTTTTTTAACAGTATTAATATAATATAAATATATATATATTAAATATATATATATATATATATAGTCATCCATGAATGATATAGATATAAAAATGAATCACACTGTCCATCAAGACGATATGTCATACATTCGCATGAACAATACATTCACATTTCAATGGATTGAATAAAATAAAGGTAAATAATAATTAAAAATCATAGAATCATTATTATATCATATATATAATATATATTCATTAAGTATATCCTTATTAACATCCATTTAAATCATAAATGAAAAATTGATCACATCTCTTCTTGGAGGCGGTATTCCACACATACGCACCAATGACGTTATTGTTTTCCAAAGGATTGGAAGGTAAGAGGGTATATATGAAATTTTAATTACATGGGAATAATTATTTCATAATTACCATATATAAATATTAAACCCATCATAATAAACATCCATCAAATATGATGGTGGAAAATTAATTGTATTGCTACGTGGATACGGTAGGCCTTACGTGCGCACGAGTGATACCTTCACTTCACATTTGATGGGAAATAGGGTGGATAATGGTGATTTCATAATCATAATAAAATTTTATTATATTTAGTATAATTAAGTTATTATTTTAAGATAAATACCATAGATTTATTTGTGTTAAAAAATAAGTAAAAATAAATTTATCGGTTCAGGCGATTACCTATCCTTTGAAAGAACTCCTTTAAATCTCCTCTTAAGGGTCCTATGGTTGGACTTTTGGGATTATGAAAAACTAAATAATGTAAATAAAAAATTATATAATTTATTTTTATGGTTTTGGTATAGATATAAATCTCCATGTGGTGTAAATAATTGAGGGAGGAGGTTCCCTTTTATAATTGAGGTGAGGGGCACTTTTGGAATTTCATAAAAGATTAAATTATAATAAAGTAATTCTCAAGAAGAATACTTCCAAATGGATAGTTATTATAAAAAAGGGTAGGATATGGTTGAAATAACATCAACCAATAAAATTTGGAAAAATTAATATGGTTTTTTAAACCTTATCTTTTGGTTTAACCCCTTAATTAACTTATTTTACCATTAACTATGATTACATATTTTTACCCTTAAAGGGTTATAATTTTACATATAAGGTAAATATTCAATCATAAAATGGAAAAGGGATGAAATTTTAGACCATATATTATCCATGTTTTCATTTTTAAATATTTTTATGTGTTTTAAAAAATTTAATAAAATATTATTTTGATAAATTGTCGATAATTTCAATTTCGAAAATATTCATTTAATTTGAATTAAAATACATCAATAAAAAGTTTTATTTATAAAATAATTAGTTTTAAAATCACTAATATTTTATATTCATCTAAAAAATTACTAAAACACTCTAGATGAATAAAATTATACCATTTTAAATATTTTTATTAGAATTTATTTTATTTTTATATTAATTGAATAAATACTATATTATCATTAGACAAAAATTTATGGTTATTATTTAATGACTAAAATTTAGATATAAATTATCATTATTAATATAATTTCATTATACATAAAATATAAATTTAAATTCACAGATAAATCCCATCAACTTGTTTCCCATTTTCATATCATGTGATATACATCTTTGCCCAATGCATTGTAGGGAGATATATATTCCACCCATCAAATAATGAAATAATAATTATGTGTAAAACAAGATCATAAAACATTAATCATATCATAACCCATGAAATGAAATGTGTTTTATAATCATTTTTTCATGGTATAACTCGTGGTAGAGAAACTAGTTTCATAAAAATATTTTAATAATAAACCATTCAATGAAATATTAAGAATCGTATACTTGTTTCATATCCCCATTAAATTAGAAGTTATATAAAATAATGTGATCTTATATGTAAAATTATTTTTAATGAAATTTCACTTGGAATGTTTCTTGAGGTAGATAATTTTTCTTTGAAAATGAGTTTTAAAACATATAGAATTTTGAAAATAATTTTCTTTTAAAATAAACATGAAAAATTATAAAGGAAGCATTAAAAATAATTTAAATAATTTCTTTATTAAAATATCCTTTCCACTTTGAAAAAAATTTAAAAAATTTTGGATTTTTTTTGAAAACATGATTTTGGAAGAAAAAGTTTTTTTGACTGAAAATGTATTTTCTTATAAAAACATTACTTTGAACTTTTGAGTATATAACTAGGAGAAAATTAAGGTAAAAAATGTATTATCATGAAATAAATATAGTAGAATAAAAATTAATGGGTTTATTTATACATGGATCATAATATTTTATCATGAGAAACATAATAATAAACAATATTGGTAAATAACGAGATTGTAGCATAAAAACTATGCCAATTTGGAAAATTTGAATCATAATCACCATGAAAGAATAACTATTAAATGAAAATTATAATATCATTAAAAATATTATATTTATTATATAAAATTTTATAGGGCGAGTATATAAAAATCATAAAAGAAGGTAGGTGTATAACATAACATACGTCTCAAAGAAGGCAAATTGAGACAAAAATCCCTTAATTATTTGGTAACTTTTGAAATATAAAACCCTTGAAAGAGATATTATAAAATGGATATTTAAATATATATGAATTTAAGGTTAAAAATCATAAAATAAATTCATTTTTATTATGTAAACCACATAAAAGAAACATGTTGTGAATATGGAATGTGTCTCACAGAAAAATAAAAGTGAGACAGAAATTTCTTTCCTTATATCTTGAATTCTGTCACACACATTAAAACCTCCTTTATAATAAATATAATTCTATTAAACATATATTACAGAACTATTTTAATATATATCACATCATATATTATTTTATTATGAGCTTTTATTACTTTTTTATTAACAATTTTATGTTAAACTCAAGTTTTGGGCAATAACTACTTTGTTCCTCATGTATGTTTTGAATTAATATTTTTGGTCCACATAATTTGACCATGGTTTAATAATATAAATAATTTATACCATGGTATAAATATAATATATATTCATTATATATGTATTTATATTAATCTATAATATTTAGAGATAGAAAATTAAAAACATCGTTCATGGAGATGGTAGGCCATACATTTGGTGAATGATATTTCCATTTTCTTATTGGATTGAAATAAAGAAAAGTAAATGATATATGTTATCATTATAGAATATTTTTTATGAAAATATGTCCCATATTTTAATTAAACACATCCTTAATAAATTCCATGTAATGTGTGAACTAATCACATCACTTCGTGAGGCGGTAGTCCGCCATACACATGAGCGACATTATCATATTCCCACAAAATGGAGAGTATAAAGGTATGTGTCATATAATAATTACAGAATCATAATAAAATAATAAATATCATAAATATCATATATAAATAATAAATCCATTATTATTTTCTACCGTGAGAGGTGGTAGCGGAAAACTGAACGACATCGGTTCGCGAGGTGGTAGTCCACCGTACACAAGAATAATGATTTCATAACCCATTTGATGTAAGTGAAGATTTTTGTAGGTCATGAACCTAAAATAACAAAATATAAGTATATAGAATATAATTATGTTATTATATCACCATGTTATAATAATAATTGAAGTAGGTGGAGTAAGAAACAAAATAAAAAATGCTTATTGATGAATGTGACCTCTTCTTCAGGTATCCTCATTTGGTTTGCACCAAATCCTTCCTAGGATGAATTTATGACCAATATAAGGCTTGTAGTATGAGATTAGGGAATTAGGGAATTTATTTTTTAGGGTTTTTGATCCAAATGGATTTAGAGGTATGAATAAGTGTGGGTAGTGATTACCTTGTTATAATTGAGGAGTGGCATTTTTATAAATACCCAAAAGAATTCACTATTGGGAGGTCAATGTTACCTCATGTTCCTTGAAAATTGATTAATATTGGATTTTAGGGTTTATGAGGTCTATAAACACTTCCAACACACAAAAATAAACATATTTTTATAATGTTATTCCTTAGTCTTTAAGTTTACTCAATTTTACCCTTTTTGTTTTTACCATGGTAACTTGTATCTTTTTATTTACTTAGGAAATTTATCCTTTTAGACTAAAATTAAAATGAGATTTTTTAAGTAATTTAAACCTACTTATTAGAAATATTAAATCCAATTTATTAAATAAAAATCATATATGCGTGTAAAATTAATTTTAATACAAACACATGTATTGTGTAAAACCCTGTTTTAACCTTAATCACAATAATTAATGTTAACCATTTTCACTAATCATTTTCATAAAAAATTAAGTTAACATTATTAGATATCATAAACTACGTTGATTAAAAATATGCAATAAATTTATCTAAATTCCATTTATAGAAGTGGCTGAATTAAATTAAAAAAATAATCTTGTAGGCATGATGAGAATGTGGGTTTTTTTAAAGAGGTTCAAAAATTTAAAGATTTTTATATCCAATTTCGATATTAAATTTTTTAGAATGACCTAAATTTGATTAATATATGTAAAATTGAATTAATTATACTTTAAAAACAATTTAAAATACAATTTAACTATATAAATAAATTAAACAAAAAGGGAGTTTTGAATAAAAATTCAATATTTTTTTACTATTCATCAAAAAATGAAACCATTTATAAAAATCAAAAAATTAAACCTAAACTAATTTTGAAATTATGAATTAAAAAATTAAGTTTATTTAACCAAATTAATTCTATAAAACTTTCAAAAACTAATTTTATTATAAAGATCATTTTTGTGAGAAAATATTATTTTCCAAACATATAAAGACTTCATTGCAAATTAAGTTCCTTTCTTATCAATATGTTTCCTTTATATAAAAAAGTTATAATTAATATTTAAAAATTATTTATTACTATTCATATCACTATGTTTAATACCTAGGTTATAACTCTCATGTTTAAATAACTATATTAATAATTTATTAAGGTTTTTGTTAAAACTTTGTACTACGTGTAATGCAAGATAAGCCCATATTGTGTGTAGTAAAAACATAACTTTTATTTGTGTGTAATGAAACATTAACTTTTTATTGTGTGTAACACAATCTATAAATGAGATTTAATTTATTTAAAAAAAACAATTCATAAAAACTCAGGGTGTAACATTCTACCCTGTTAAAATGAATTTTTTCCTCAAAATTCATCAATCTAATACAAAAAATGAGGATAATTATACCTAATAATATCCTTAAGTTACCATGTTGCTCCATAAATCTAGTAGTTTTTCTATAAAACATTTTCCAGGTGAGTGGTCTTGTTTCATAGAACTTTCTCTATATGATCCAGAATCCCCATTGGCTGTTCCTCGTAAGAAAGATCCTACTCTGGTGGTATGACCTATGAGTTCAATACATGTGAAGTGTTAGTAATTTAGTTACTTAATATAGATACATGTAGCACATATTAAAAATAATACAGGTTCATTATAAGCACCAAATTATAAGCTACTATCCCGATACAATCAAGTATTTTAATTGGACTAATATACCTAGGGCTTAGTTTTCCCTCCATTCTTCCACATATAAATTTTTAGAAAGACCTACACACCAAATTCAAATTATAGATCATGTTTTTTATTATATTAATAACATATATATGAAATCTTTTCATCCTTACATGTTGGTAAATGGATTTAACCTTCTCTACCATCTCATCATCTTGCTTAGGTCCAAATATCTTTCTTTTTGAAAATTCATTCCTGGACATTGGAGTTTTATACTTCCTTCTATAAATGGATTTATAAATAGCCATATTAATTATAAATTAAAATATATCATTGTAAGAAAAATAAATTTGAGTATGGTATTTATCTCTACCACCCTTTAAATTCATAGTAAAATATATTAGTGTATCCTTTAATCATATGTCTAAAAGTTATAAAGGAATTACTCCTCAAATAATTTTTTTCACTACCAATAATATTAAATGGTTTTATTTTCATAAATTTATCATAAAATATCCTTAATCTTGATAAACTCGCATCACATAAATCCTCAAAATGGGGTGTTAATAACTCTAAACTTATGATAAACCTTAAAATCATAAACCCATAATGGAATTCATTACTCTTTAGTTAATCATACCTGGAGACATATATGCTTCCAAAATATAATTCCACATTTATTATTTAAATATGATCTTATCTAATACAAAAAAATTCATTGTAATATTAGGTTTATCCGTGTAGAGACCCGAAGCTAGACGTACATGGACATTACATTTCTTTTGCGGAATACTTAGTACATAACAAAAACACACACACAAGGATCGTAATAGTTTAGTGTCTTTGGAAACTCGGAATATAATCTTCTAATCGTGGTGAAATATCTTCAACATCTCCCATAAATATCTTCCTTTTTTTTACCTAAAACCTTTCTTTATATCCTGGGGAAAAGAAAACATAAAAGGGTGAGCTCAAATGCTCATTAAGGTTAAACAAAAAAAATATCAATCACATCATATACATAAGCACATAACTTTTGGAAATCTTAACCTGTAAAAGAGATCATAATTTCATAACCTGGGATAACTCATGGCAGTGAAATGTAATCACAATAATCATAACTTAAAATATTAAACTTTGTGGCATACACACATAATCATAGAGAATCATTTCTTATTAGTCAAGACTCATTGCCAAGACTATCTTAGTGGACAAAGTCCCTTTCTGAACCGAGTCACCCTCGTTTCAGTCCTGTTTCACTGAACCGGTATAACCTACCATTCCAGCCATGTCTATCTAATGAGATATAAAATCTTTACCCAATGCATTGGAGGGAGATATAGGTCCCACCCATATCATAATTATACCATTCTTATGTGTGCCACAAAATCATAAATCATACATCATTGCATAACCCATGTAATACAAATGGGAATCTTAAACATCATGACATCATGAAACAGTTCATATAAGATAAAAGAATTCATAAAAATAATTCCATCACAACATAATCAAATCAATGTAATAATAGGTATAAAAACATAACCCTTTATTGTCTTAGATGGAAAATAATTTTGATAAAACTCTTGAACTCCATTCTTGAGGAAAATATCCTTTCTTCTTCAAAAACACTTTTCCTTTCTTAACATGTCATAAAATTCTAACTAAAAGAAGTTGATTAAAAATAAACTTGAAAACTTGTAAAGTATGCTTCTTGGAAAGAATGTTTTAAAAATCCATTCATGCCGTATAAGTTAAAAAAACATTCTTCTCGTACTTTTGTCGGAAAAGTCAAAAAGTACCTCGTACGAAAAACGACAAAAGATTCCTTTCATATATTTTACTAAAAAATCACCAAAGGGTAAAATAGGTTTTAAAAAATTGTAGTTTGATGGAAATAACATTACATATTGAGGAAACATGGATGTGGATGATAAAATACACCCCAGTAAATACTAAAGTATAAACAATCTCGGATAAAAATGAGATTGTGATATTTCCCTTACCTTAGGTCCGATTTGCTTCGTAAGTGTCCGAACCTCCTGTATAATGATTTAAATAATGTCATTGAATTATTACAGAATCATATTAATTGTTATTATATCATATATGGTTCACTTATGACTTTATATTACCCGTTCTTTTGTAAATTCATGTTAAAGTAGCATTTTGGGTAAAATCGTCTCATTTGTCGTTCGTGTTTTAACTTGTAATTATTCATATGATTGGTTAGATCATAATTACTTAATTACAGAATATAAAACATGATTTATTTATAATATATATGTAGAATATACATATATATAATAAATTAGTAAATGGAAAGAAATACACCGTTCATGGAGACGGTAGGCCGTAAGTACGCATGAACGCTGTTTTCGTTTCCTTATTGATTTGAGTGGAATTAAGTAGATGACATACATATATATACACATAAATCCAGTATCTTTATAATGTCATATATTTCATTATTATTTCTTATATATAATTTATAATCATTCTTAAATGGTTAACATGGAGAATGAATCTCATCACGTCGTGGAGACGGTAGTCCGTACGTACGCACGAGCGATGATATCATTTCCAAAATTATTGAATTGAATTGGAGTGGATGATAAAATATATCAGAATCATTATGATGTTATAATAACTATGTATAGTTATTCTTTACACCATAATACCCATCCATGTAAGGTGTTGGTGGAAAAACAGATTACACCACTACGTGGAGACGGTATTCCGTACGTACGCACGCGCGGTGATTTCGTTTTCCGTAGGATGGATAGATGGTGAATTAGGATTGTTTCATAATTATAATAAAATATCAGTATATTATTGATACTGATGTTATTACTTCATAATTAAACAACCTAAGAAGAAGAAGTGGAAGAAGAAATAAAGGTGAATGAATCGGTAACAGAAATTACCTCTTCTTTGAAGCGCCTTTTTGAGACCTCCTCTTAGGGCACTAAAATTGGTCTTTGAGGAATACCAGAACCTCTAGGATGTTTCTAGGTAAGTGGAGAAGAGAATTTGGCAGGGTTTGGCCGAGATTGAAGGCTCAAAGTTGTGTGAGGAAGAGAGGGAGGAGGTGCCCTTTTATAAGGGAGGAGAGGGGCACCTTTGGAATTCTTAAAAATATTAATTTATAATAAATCTAACCCCACCTAAAAACCTCAAAAAATGACTCATATTCGAATATTAGATGAGATAGGGTTGTAATATCATCAACCAATCAAATTTAGACATGTTTGGATCTTATTTTAAACCTGAACATTTTGATTTATCCTTATTTAATCTATTTAAGTTTATTTGTGGTAATAAAATTCTAAATTTTAAATTATAACAAATAATTACTTATTTGTTGTGAATTTTACATAATTGTTTACTTTATAACATTATAGACCATATAAATTTAAATTTATAATTTTTAAATATTTTTGTGATTTTTAATCAATTTTATAATATGTTATTTTTATAAAATAACAATAGTGTCAATTTTGACACTATTCATTTATTTGAATTTAAATAATATATATACAGAAGATATGTTCAAACTAAAAGCTTTAATATATTAATAAAAGGTCATATGTATCTATAAAATTAGTGGATCATATTAAATAGTTCATATAATATTTATTTTATTATTTTTAAAACCATTTATTTGGTTTATCTCTTAATAAAATAATTACTACATCATTTTTGTATAATTATTTAATATACTTATTTGTTGCATAAAAATTTAAAATAAAATCCTATGATGAAGATAAATATATTAAATTTCACAATAATACTTTTACTCGAATTTATCATCTTAAAATTACAATATTTAAATTTTTATATTTATTAAATTATGAAGGTGACAACTTTGTCATCATTTAAAATAAAATAATATAAGTGTCATAATTTCTTGTATAAGACTCCAAATGGTCAAATATTCGACCATTGGATGATTATAGTTTCAAGTTAATTGAAAAATAAGTTTTGGTCAGGGTTTTGTGCCTTTTATGGTCACTATTAGTTTAATAAAAACTATATTCTTGATTTTTCACTAGATAAATAATTTCTGCATCACTATTGTGTCACAATTAATGATAAATATTTAATCACAAAAAAATTCTAAATAAATTCTCATGATGTAGATAATTTTGTTAGATTTCTGGATACTATTCATGTTCTAAGTTTTATGATGTTTATCACTAAGTTAAAATTATTATACTTATAAGATTTAAGAAAGTGACATGTTGTCACTTTCTTTAGTTTTAATAATAATTAAATTATTTTCATGGTCAAAAGACCATAAAAGGAATCTAATCCGACCCTTAGTTGATATGGGTTTACTTTTAGCCATAAAATAGAATTTTGGAATGTGTTAGGGTAATTTTATAATATTATATTTACCCTTAATTACCCGATTTACCCATAACTATGGTAAATAAAATTTACCGTAGTTACTATTCATAATTCCCAAAAATAAAAAGTAGCCTATTAACATAATTTGGACCCACTGATTCCAAATATGGAATCAATTTTTTAAAATTCAATACACAGAAGTTGCAGAAATTAAATTAAAATTAATCCCATTGTCGAATAAAAACGGGTTTTTGTTTAAAACATTGCAAAAGATTGAATTGATTTAACCTACGAATTCAAGGTAAAATCAATGCTAATGACATACATTATATTAAATGGTAAAAATATATTCTATTTATACTTTAAAACCATTCAATATTATAATTTAACCACATAAGATATTATGATGAAAAAAGTTGTTTTTAATTAAAATATAGCGTGATTTTACTATTCATTAAAATATGAAAGTTATCGGAAAAATATCAAAACTTTATCTAATGTAAATTTTTACATCCTGATTCAAAAGAAGAATTTTATTTTGTCAAATTGAACATATAAACATGTCAAAAACTAGATTTAAAGTCGGTGCGCCATCAAAAGGCGGCAAAACTGCATTTTTTGAAAAATACTTATTTTACCCGAAAAATTTATTTTGTTCTTATACCATGTTCTAGAAAATGTGTAAGATGAATAATAATGTTATAAAATTCAAAATTTAGTTAATAATATTCATAACGGCTAGTTCATGAAAATATTATAATAATATATCATTGTTTATTAAAACCCGGTATTGCGTACAACACACGCTATCGAGGAAGGTCGCGATTGCGTGTAATGCAAGCCAAGTCAGGGTTGCATGTTGTGAAAGAATCCTTCGTTGTTTCGTGTAACAGAATCCAACCATATTTCATTTATAAATTTAATATATATATATATATATATATATATATACTCAATGTTGCGTAGAATAACTCTTATCAAAATTGTGTGTAACACGGTCTAAGAATTGTGTTGCGTATACTGCAAGCTAATACGGTATTGCGTATAACGCAAGGTAATCTTGGTGTAGAATACAACACAAGACATTAATGAAATTAAAATAATATTTTTCATAAAATCTTGGGGTGTTACATTCTACCCCCTTAAAATGAATTTCGCCCTCGAAATTCATCGGGGTTATAAATGGTTTACTATTTGAAAGTTTCTTTGATAGAAACCCACATCGTAAAAAGGAATACCAAAACTTATCTTTAAAAACTAAAGTATAAAACGTAATGGTTACCTAAGTTAACTAATCACTGGGTATCCACATAGGAGAACATAGGTGAAAATATGGACATGGAAGAGAAATCTAACCATCATGTTCTGATGGAGAGTGGTAGAGGACATGGCTATGAAAAAGCCAACAATCACAAAGCCATAAATTTGTGATGATCTAGGGTACCATCTGATTCATCGGATATAAGATCACTAGGACAACATTTTTGGTCTTCAATATCATTTCCCTAAAGTTGAAAATTTTGAATTAGAAGAAATACTTACTTGATTTTGGTACAATCTCACTGTTGTTCCTGCTTTGAACAGTTTCCACTTCATCTCTTAAAGAAATGAAGTGTTAAAAGATCATGTGATAGAATGATGGGTCATTACATCTATTTCAAACAAAAGGTTAGCAATAGTTATCAAATATTCATAAGTCCGTCTTTTGTGAGGTTGAACTTATACTTCATATACCATACCTCTTAATAAAATAAAACTAGTTTATACTAACTAGGGACTTCCTGTAGGCCAGTGGTAGGTGATAAAGGCCAGTCGCACTTCGGTTGTGGGTTTGATTCCCACAGCCTTATCCGACGCGATGGGATGTCGCCCGTCCTGCAGGTTGTCCTTTTTCTAAAACTATATTACTATAACATCCCATCAATAATATCGAAAAAACTTCTATCCTTAAACAATACTAACTTATGTCCAACATAATCCATTCCAATCTTTAGGCTTATCCATAATACTACAGTCCACTCTCATAACATAGTGAAAACGATTACCAGAGATTTAATACCATCATTGATCCCCATATATCATAAGATATGTTTTGTTGGTCACATTCCAAACATTCAAAGGCCTTAATCATGTATTCTCTTGAATACCCATTGAACCTTAGTGAAAACATGAATGCAGTTAAAAGTTAACACTTTCCACATACCAAAATCCTCAAAATTCTATATACTCAAACCATGATATCACTTAGTCCTTATATCAATCATGAGCTCATGAATACTTTCAAACATTTAATTTTCTCCTTATCCCTTCATTATGCGCATATCATCTACTTTCCAAAATATTTGAATCACTTTTCATGGTTATCGGTACCTTAAAATTATTGAAAACCACAATAGACCAATACATAAATATTCCAATACACCATAAAAGTACCTCAACAACATTATTCTTGAATACCAATACATAAACACTTCAGTCCATCCACTTCAATGATTGTCCTGGAATAAGTCCTTCCTTGATTTAGAAGTAACTTTTTAGGTCAGGGCATTGAGTTGGGTAATGCCCATGTTCTCCACAAATAAGACATTGAACTCCATAACATTCTGTCACTCTATGACCCTTTTCTCCAAACAGATAACATCGGTCCCTCCATTTGAGGTATTCCTCAAGGTTATTCTTCCCTTCTTTAGAAATCTCAATCTTCCTTTCTTTATGCTCCTCAACATGCGAACATGCATAATAGTTTATCTTCCTCTTCTTTGATGAATTAGGCATACCACTAAATTTCATCTTGTTAATCATATATCGCGATGACTGATTCGGCATAATCACAATATCTTTCTCTCTAGGAATTACACAATTTTGTTTCTCATAGTCACCAATTTGTTCATTGGATTCCATGTTAACCGAATTTCTTCTGGTTCCCTCCATTTACTAAAACACAAAAAGAATTCTGTGAGAGGAAAAAATAATGCTAGAGAAAACAACATAGTAAAGGGGGAGTACCCTCAATATCTAATATCTTAGGTTAAATTATAAGATCGTTAGCGCAATTCTAGGACTATAACCTATACGTATACTTAACCTTAGAGATATCCCTAGACATACCTTAGAAATATCTCTAGGGATCTCACTAAAGTTCTCGCATCCTTGTTTCCAAAGGTTGACTAAACCTTTCCTCTGATACCAACTGTAGAGACCCGAAGCTAGACGTACATGGACATTACATTTCTTTTGCGGAATACTTAGTACATAACAAAAACACACACACAAGGATCGTAATAGTTTAGTGTCTTTGGAAACTCGGAATATAATCTTCTAATCGTGGTGAAAGATCTTCAACATCTCCCATAAAGAACTTCCTTTTTTTTACCTAAAACCTTTCTTTATATCCCGGGGAAAAGAAAACATAAAAGGGTGAGCTCAAATGCTCAGTAAGGTTAAAAAAAAGAAATATCAATCACATCATATACATAAGCACATAACTTTTGGAAATCTTAACCTGTAAAAGAGATCATAATTTCATAACCTGGGATAACTCATGGCAGTGAAATGTAAGCACAATAATCATAACTTAAAATATTAAACTTTGTGGAATACACACATAATCATAGAGAATCGTTTCTTATTAGTCAAGACTCATTTCCAAGACTATCTTAGTGGACAAAGTCCCTTTCTGAACCGAGTCACCCTCGTTTCAGTCCTGTTTCACTGAACCGGTATAACCTACCATTCCAGCCATGTCTATCTCATGAGATATAAAATCTTTACCCAATGCAATGGAGGGAGATATAGGTCCCACCCATATCATAATGATACCATTCTTATGTGTGCCACAAAATCATAAATCATACATCATTGCATAACCCATGTAATACAAATGGGAATCTTAAACATCATGACATCATGAAACAGTTCATATAAGATAAAAGAATTCATAAAAATAATTCCATCACAACATAATCAAATCAATGTAATAATAGGGATAAAAACATAACCCTTTATTTTCTTAGATGGAAAATAATTTTGATAAAACTCTTGAACTCCATTCTTGAGGAAAATATCCTTTCTTCTTTAAAAACACTTTTCCTTTCTTAACATGTCATAAAATTCTAACTAAAAGAAGTTGATTAAAAATAAACTTGAAAACTTGTAAAGGATTCTTCTTGGAAATAATGTTTTAAAAATCCATTCATGCCGTATAAGTTAAAAAAAACATTCTTCTCGTACTTTTGTCAGAAAAGTCAAAAAGTACCTCGTACGAAAAACGACAAAAGATTCCTTTCATATATTTTACTAAAAACTCAACAAAGGGTAAAATAGGTTTTAAACAATTTTAGTTGGATGGAAATAACATTACATATTGAGGAAACATGGATGTGGATGATAAAATACACCCCAGTAAATACTAAAGTATAAACAATCTCGGATAAAAATGAGATTGTGATATTTCCCTTACCTTAGGTCCGATTTGCTTCGTAAGTGTCCGAACCTCCGGTATAATGATTTAAATAATGTCATTGACTTATTACAGAATCATATTCATTGTTATTATATCATATATGGTTCACTTATGACTTTATATTACCCGTTCTTTTGTAAATTCATGTTAAAGTAGCGTTTTGGGTAAAATCGTCTCATTTGTCGTTCGTGTTTTAACTTGTAATTATTCATATGATTGGTTAGATCATAATTACTTAATTCCAGAATATAAAACATGATTTATATATAATATATATTCATAATAAACATATATATAATAAATTAGTTAATGGAAATAAATACACCGTTCATGGAGACGGTAGGCCGTACGTACGCATGAACGCTGTTTTCGTTTCCTTATTGAATTGAGTGGAATTAAGTAGATGAAATACATATATATACACATAAATCCAGTAACTTTATAATGTCATATATTTCATTATTATTTCTTATATATAATTTATAATCATTCTTAAATGGTTAACATGGAGAATGAATCTCATCGCGTCGTGGAGACGGTAGTCCGTACGTACGCACGAGCGATGATATCATTTCCATAATTATTGAATTGAATTGGAGTGGATGATAAAATATATCAGAATCATTATGATGTTATAATAACTATGTATATTTATTCTTTACACCATAATACCCATCCATGTAAGGTGTTGGTGAAAAAACAGATTACACCACGGCGTGGAGACGGTATTCCGTACGTACGCACGCGCGGTGATTTTGTTTTCCGTAGGATGGATAGATGGTGAATTAGGATTGTTTCATAATTATAATAACATATCAGTATATGAGTGATACTGATGTTATTACTTCATAATGAAACAACCTAAGAAGAAGAAGTGGAAGAAGAAATAAAGGTGAATGAATCGGTAACGGAAATTACCTCTTCTTTGAAGCGCCTTTTTGAGACCTCCTCTTAGGGCACTAAAATTGGTCTTTGAGGAAGACCAGAACCTCTAGGATGTTTCTAGGGAAGTGGAGAAGATAATTTGTCAGGGGTTGGCCGAGCTTGAAGGCTCAAAGTTGTGTGGGAAAGAGAGGGAAGAGGTGCCCTTTTATAAGGGAAGAGAGGGGCACCTTTGGAATTCTTAAAAATATTAATTTATAATAAATCTAACCCCACCTAAAAACCTCCAAAAATTACTCATATTCGAATATTAGATGAGATAGAGTTGTAATCTCATCAACCAATCAAATTTAGACATGTTTGGATCTTATTTTAAACCTTATCATTTTGATTTATCCTTATTTTATCTATTTAAGTTTATTTGTGGTAATAAAATTCTAAATTTTAAATTATAACAAATAATTACTTATTTGTTGTGAATTTTCCATAATTGTTTACTTTATAACATTATAGACCATATAAATTTAAATTTATAATTTTTAAATATTTTTGTGATTTTTAATCAATTTTATAATATGTTATTTTTATAAAATAACAATAGTGTCAATTTTGACATTATTCATTTATTTGAATTTAACTAAAATATATACAGAAGATATGTTCCAAATAAAAGCTCTAATATATTAATAAAAGGTCATATCTATCTATAAAATTAGTGGATCACATTAAATAGTTCATATAATATTTATTTTATTATTTTTAAAACCATTTATTTGGTTTATCTCTTAATAAAATAATTACTACATAATTTTTGTATAATTATTTAATATACTTATTTGTTGCATAAAAATTTAAAATAAAATCCTATGATGAAGATAAATATATTACCTTTCACAATAATACTTTTACTCGAATTTATCATCTTAAAATTACAATATTTAAATTGTTATATTTATTAAATTATGAAGGTGACAACTTTGGCATCATTTAAAATAAAATAATATAAGTGTCATAATTGCTTGTATAAGACTCCAAATGGTCAAATATTCTACCATTGGATGATTATAGTTTCAATTTACATGACCAATAAGTTTTGGTCAGTGTTTTGTGCCTTTTATGGTCACTATTAGTTTAATAAAAACTATATTCTTGATTTTTCACTAGATAAATAATTTCTGCATCACTATTGTGTCACAATTAATGATAACTATTTAATCACAAAAAAATTCTAAATAAATTCTCATGATGTAGATAATTTTGTTATATTTCTGTATACTATTCATTTTCGAAGTTTTATGATGTTTATCACTAAGTTAAAATTATTATACTTATAAGATTTAAGAAAGTGACATGTTGTCACTTTCTTTGGTTTTAATAATAATTAAATTATTTTCATGGCCAAAAGACAATAAAATGAATCTAATCCGACCCTTAGTTGATATGGGTTTACTTTTATCCATCAAATAGAATTTTGGCATGTGTTAGGGTAATTTTATAATATTATATTTACCCTTAATTACCTGATTTACCTTTAACTATGGTAAATAAAATTTACCGTAGTTACTATTCATAATTCCCAAAAATAAAAAGTAGCCTATTAACATAATTTGGACCCACTGATTCCAAATATGGAATCCATTTTTTAAAATTCAATACACAGAAGTTTCAGAAATTAAATTAAAATTAATCTCGTTGTTGAATAAAAATGGGTTTTTGTTTAAAACATTGCAAAAGATTGAATTGATTTAACCTACGAATTCAAGGTAAAATCAATGCTAATGACATACATTATATTAAATGGTAAAAATATATTCTATTTATACTTTAAAACCATTAAATATTATAATTTAACCACATAAGATATTATGATGAAAAAAGTTGTTTTTAATTAAAATATAGCGTGATTTTACTATTCATTAAAATATGAAAGTTATCGGAAAAATATCAAAACATTATCTAATGTAAATTTTTTACATCCTGATTCAAAAGAAGAATTTTATTTTGTCAAATTGAACATATAAACATGTCAAAAACTAGATTTAAAGTCGGTGTGCCATCAAAAGGCGGCAAAACTGCATTTTTTTGAAAAATACTTATTTTACCCGAAAAATTTATTTTGTTCTTATACCATGTTCTAGAAAATGTGTAAGATAAATAATAATGTTATAAAATTCAAAATTTAGTTAATAATATTCATAACGGCTAGTTAATGAAAATATTATAATAATATATCATTGTTTATTAAAACCCGGTATTGCGTACAACACACGCTATCGAGGAAGGTCGCGATTGCGTGTAATGCAAGCCAAGTCAGGGTTGCGTGTTGTGAAAGAATCCTTCGTTGTTTCGTATAACAGAATCCAACCATATTTCATTTATACATTTAATATATATATATATATACTCAATGTTGCGTAGAATAACTCTTATCAAAATTGTGTGTAACACGGTCTAAGAATAGTGTTGCGTATACTGCAAGCTAATACAGTGTTGCGTATAGCGCAAGGTAATCTTGGTGTAGAATACAACACAAGACATTAATGAAATCAAAGTAATATTTTTCATAAAATCTCGAGGTGTTACAATCCGTGTACCAATATAATATCAAATGTTATTTAATTATTATATAATCCATGAAAAGAGATATAATCACATGAAATTTCACTAAAAGATAAACAATAAGATTTTCATAGGGATCATTCATAAAAAATTAATCATGAAATTCCCAAATAAGTAGTAGGGATAAGTTTTCCCAAATTATCATGATTCTCTTCATCCATTATGATCACATAAGCTTTATCTTTTTAATTTATTTATATCGGTTATTGTGGATTGTCATCCTTATTATCCCTTGAATTGGGGCAATGATTCTCATAATTCCCAAACTCCTTGCACTTGAAATACTAGAGTGTTTGTGGTAAATTAGTTGGTGTTATCTTCCCCTCTATTACATTAACTAGACTATTAATTTTATTTCAACATTCATTTAATTTTTTACTTACCTTTCCACATTTAATGCACATCCCAGTTCCATTCAATCAATTCCACTAATTCTTCTTCCCAAATTTCTAGCATATAGATTCATATAATTTCTTTCCACAATTTGAGTTTTAATTAGATTCAATATCCCTTTTCTTATCAAAACCATATAAATAGTGGGAATATAAAATTTCCACTTCTACAGTTAGTGTACATCAAACTACTTTTTCATAGAAACTAAAGTCTCTTATATCCAATTACTTTTGATGAATTGGTTTTAGGCCCCCAGAGAATTGATAAATTTTATTCCATGGATGATGATTAAACTATAAGCATACCTTGTAAGTCTTGTAAAATTATCTTCATAAGTACCAATATATTCATCATCATTTTTCTTAAGTTAAAGGAATTCCTTCACCATATTTGTTAACAGAATATAAGATAAGTACTAACTAAAAAAAATACCCTTGAACTATTCCTATTCTATAAATTCAATTTATTCTTATTACCTTATGTTATTTATAAGAGTATACCACTGATATTATAAACCTTTAAAATAATAAACAAAAAAAATGAATTTTTCATGCTCCGAACACTGAAAGATGGAAAATGTATTTTCAGTGGCACAAATCCATTGCTTCATAACCAGTGGATCATTAGTAACACTAAAATAAGGTGCATTTTTACTCATAAAGGACTCAATATAACATTTTTCCTTCTTTGATTGGTTGGAAGTTCAACTTGATTCATATCTTGAATTTTTTTTGATCATATCAATAATATTTTTTATTCTAGATCCTATATCATTTGGTTGGTAATGAGGAAAATCATTGCATTATACATTGCATTCAACATTAACATAGTTCCTTTGGGTTCTATCCATTGACTAAAACCAAAATGCATTGTGTAAAAAATAATAATCATGATGGGGAACCACATGATCATGAAAAATCACTTATAGGATGCCTAAACCATTACACCTTCTTTAATCCATGACACCTCCGGTTTATACTAGGTCATGGTATACAATTATATCACCTGACAATGTCAAAATAGGTGTGCAACAAGGCCTATTTTTATGCACCAATTCCCGATCGATTCTAGAAAAATATATTATTTTTAGGGTTTTTACCCCTAGGTATATCTATGTTAGAGCCATATCCACTTGAAGTATCTAGACATGTATACATTTATAGGAAACCACTCTCTCTATCCTTTACTAAAAATCCAGGACATTTTCCTATACTTTGACTCATCCTTAGACTCATCCTTAGACATATCCTTAGGTATCTCACTATGGCTTTATAATACTAGTTTCTAAAGGTTAACTAAAATTCCCTATGATACCAACCACAATAAACCAGGCTTCTCATACATGTATATTACATATTTTTAGATGAATATTAAATAAATTACATAAACACATTCTCAAGGACCATAATAGTTTAGTTCCTTTGGAAACTCAGAACATAATATTCTAATGTGGTGAAATATCTTCAATATCTCCCATAATGATCTTCTCACATATTAATCATATTAGGCACACCCTACCTAAACCTTTATTTATAAGATGGGGAAGAAAAAATAATAAAGGGAGAGATTAGATTCTTAGTAAGGGTAAACATAATAGATATCAATATATGATCACATGAAATCATAATATAAGCATAAGGGTATGTGATCATGGAAATAAATTAAAATTTTCATACCTAGCCTACCATGGATCATAAACATGAGTCATGTAATAAAACCAGAAAATTTTAGAAAAAATGGTCCCTAAGAGTGAGAAGTCATTACAAATAAACCATGAACTATAATATCATTTCATAAAATCATATAACCATTATAAATATAGAAAACCATTTCATGTGTCAAAGATGACTACTAAGACCATCAATAAAGTTAATAAGGACACACTTGTTTCCCATAGTGGATCATGGCACACCTATTTCCCATTATGCATTAGGACACACCTATTTACCATTATTGATTAGGACACACCTATTTCCCATTTTTGATTAGGAAACACCTGTTTCCCATTATGGATGAGGACACACCTGTTTCCCATTATGGATCAGGACACACCTATTCCCCATAGTGGAGTAATCCTATCGACTTGTTTCCCATTTTTATCTCAGGAGATATAAATATTTACCTAATGCATTAGAGGGAGATATAATTCCCACTATTCACCTAATGAAATACTACATATCTATACCACAAGTTCATAAATCATTCATCATATCATAACACATGAAATAAAATATGTTTCATAATCATTTTATCATCGAATAATCCATGGAAGAGAAATGGTTTTTATAAACATATTTTCATAATAAACCATTTATATAAATATTAGGAATGGTATAATTGGTTCATATACCCATTATATAATAAGTTACATAAAATTGTTTCATCTTATATGTAAAATTATTTTTATATATAAATCACTTGGAACATTTCTTGAGAAAGATAAAATTTCTTTGAAAATAACTTTTAAAACATAAAACATTTTGGGAAATACTTTTCCTTGATAATAAACTTGAAAACTTATAAAGGAATTATTAAATACAATTTAAAAAATTTCTTGAGTAAAATAGACTTTCATATTTGAGAAACACTTTTTAAAACATTTTTGAAAACAAATTTATAAAATATGATTTTATAAGAAAAATAGTTTTTGACTAAAAATGTGATTTTTCATAAAAAATATTATTTTAAACTCTTGAGTACATAAAGAAAAAAATTAAGTGAAAAAAAGTATTATAATAACATAACCAGATTTTAATAAAAATTAATGAGTTTCTTAATAGATGTATCAAAATATTTGATCATCGGAAATATAGTCATAAACAATCTGGTTAAATGACGAGGTTGTAACAAAAAATCTTTAACACTTTATTAACTTTGAATCATAATACTCATAAAAGAATAAAATTAATTGAAACATATAATATCATGAAAATATAGATATTTACTATATAAAATTTTATAGGGTCATTATATACACACACCATAAAATAAGATAGGCGTATAACAAAACATACATCTCAATAAATGAAAATTGTGATAAAAATTCCTTACTGCTTTGTTAACTTTTGAACCATAAACCCCATGAAAGAGAGATCATAAAATGGATATTTAAATCCCCATAAATTTAATTATTATAATTATAAAAAAATTCATGGTTATTATATACAACACATAAAATAAACATGTGGTGAATATGACATGTGTCTCATAGAAAAATAAAAGTGAGATGAAAATCCCTTACCTTAAGTCTTGACTTTCATTGTATACATTAAAATATATTATATAATAAATATAATTTTATTATAAATATATTAAAGAACCATATTAATATATATCATATGATATATTATTTTCTTATGACCTTTTATTACACATTTATTAACAATTTTATGTTAAAGTCACGTTTCAGGTAATAATTGCTTTGTTTTTCATGTATGTTTTCACATGTTATTTTTGGTATGATTAATTTTATCATTGTTTAATCATATAAAGAATTTAAATAATGATATAAATATAATATATATTCATTATATATGTGTTTATAGTAATCCATAATATTTAGAGATAGAAAATGAAATACACTATTCATAGTGGCGGTAGACTGCACGTACGCATGAATGTTGTTTCTGTTTTCTTACTAGATTGAAAAAAATAAAAGTAAATGAGGTATATTATCATTATAGAATAATTTTTATGTCAAATATATCAAATATTTTCATTAAATATATCTTTAATACATTCCATGTAACGCGTGTATGAATCACATCTATTCGCGAGGTGGTAGTCCGTCGTATACACGAAGGACCTTATCTTATTCCCAAAAAAATGGAGAGTATGAAGTTATGTGTGATATAATAATTCAATAATAATAATAATATAATAATTATCAAATATATAATATACAAATAATAAATCCATCATTATTTTCAATCATGATAGGTGGTAATGGGAAAACGAATGACATCAGTTCGTGAGGCAGCAGTCCCCCGTACACATATACAACAATTTCCCAACCATCTGATTGATGCTGATATGGTTAAATATCATGAAAATAAAATAAGAAAATATAATTATATTTAATACACTGAGGTTATTATCTAAACATGTTATAATAATAATTTAATGAGGTGGTGGAAGAAATAAAACAAAAATGCTCGTTGATGAGCATTACCTCTTCTTTGGGTATCCTTCTTAGGTTTACAACAAAGCCTTCCTAGGATAGATTTATTCCAAAATTAAGACTTATAAGATAAGATAATGGAATTTTGGAATTTATTTTTTTAGGGTTTGGTCATCCAAATGCCTTTATAGGTGTGAATAAGTGAGTGCAGTGAGTTCCCTTTTATAATTGAAGAGGAATGACATTTTTGTAAAAACATAGAAGTATTCACTATTGGGAGGACAATATTATCTCATGTGACTCATAAAATTGATTAATAATTTATTCGATTGTTTTTATGGTTGATAAAAACCACCATAACACAAAAAGAAACATATATTTTTTTCATGTTATTCCTTAGTCTTTAAGTTTACTCAAATTTACACGTTTTTTTACCATGGTAACATGTAGCTTTTTATATACCTAAGTAATTTATCCTTTAAGAATAAAAATAAAATAAAATTTATTAGAAAATTTTTAAATAATTATTCAAAATATTAAATACAATTCATTCAATAAAATTTATATGTGTGTGTGAAATTAATTTTAATACAAATTCATGTAGTGCACAAAACCTCATTTTAACCTTAATTGCATTAATTAATTTTAAGAGTTTTCACTAATCATTATGCTAAAAAATTAAGTTAACATTACTAGATAATATAAATTATTACGATTACAAACATTAAATGAATTCATCCAAATTAAATTCACATAAGTGGTAGAATTTGATTTAAAAAATAATCTCACTGGCGCGATGAGATTGTGAGTTTCTTTAAAGAGAAAAAGTTCAAAAGATTGAATTTTTATATCCAATTTTGATATTAAATTGATTAAAATGACCTAAATTAGATTAATATATGTATAAAAGAACTTATTATAATTTAAAAACAAATTTAAATATAATTTATCTTTATAAATAAATTAAATGAAAAGGTAGTTTTAAATTAAAATTCAGTATTTTTTCACTATTCATCAATAAATGAAACTTTTTAGAAAAACCAAAAAAATTCACCCTAATATAATTTTTACATTATGAATTAAAAAACTAATTTCATTTTATAAAATTAATTTTATAAAGATTTAAAATATTAATTTTATTGGAATGATTTTTTTGAGAAAATAGTATTTTCGAAACATACAAAGACTTTACCGCAAATTAAGTTCTTTTTTCTATAAATATATTTCCTTTATATAAAAATAATATAATTAATATTTAAAAATTAGTTATTAAAATTCATATCACTAAGTTTAATGGCTAGGTTATAACGATCACGTTTAAATAACTATATTAATAATACATCAAGGTTTTTGTTAAAAATCAGTGTTGCATGTAACACAAGTAAAGACAATGTTGCATGTAGTGAAATATTATTTTGGTATTTCATGTAATGAAATATTAAATTAGTATTTCATTTAACTCATTTAATAAAATAAATTTAATTTATTTGAAAAAAATAATTCGTAAAAACCCAGGGTGTTACATATTGATTTAGTATTATATTGGTCATTTTAGGGAACAATTTCCATTAAACATATTAATTTTGAGACTAAGGTGACAATGGTAGAATTTCATTCATCCAATAAGAATAATTATTAAATATTATGACCTTATAACTTAGTCTTAACCTAGATTTACCTGATTTACCTTTTACTAGGGTGATTAATTTTACCATACTCTATATTCATAATAACCAAAAATAAAAGAGACCTATTTACCAAATTTGAGAAACCTGATTCCAAATATGTAATATAATTTTAAAAATTAATTTTATATAAGTTTAGTAAATTAAAATTAAAATAAATTTTCCAAACGTGATAAAAAATATATTTCAGAAAAATTCCTTTGTATAAAATGTTTTTATAGTAAATTCAATCTTGAAATTGATTCAAATGAAATTTATTAGATTATTCATAATATAAGAGATCTAATTTTTGTTTTAAATCACTTTAAAATAAAATAAAACTTTTTAAATACTTGATACAAAATTACAGTTTTCAATAAAAATCGGTATTTTTCACTATTCATAGAAAAATAATTTTTTTTTTCAGAAAAATCAGAAAAATTTACCCAAAGATAATTTTCATATGCTAAATTAAAAATTGATATTTTTTATAAAATAAAATTTATAAAATTTAAAATAATTATTTTTAACATGTTCCCTCAAAAATTAATAAAATTCATTTTGGAAGAAAACATATTTTTGAAGAATAAAATAACATTACTGAAAATTGAATACTTATTTCCTAATAATTAATCAATGTATTTTCATTAAGAATGTCCTTTATATATATTTCATAATTTGGTTAACACAATTCATAACCTCCAATTAAAAGAATATAAGATAATAATATTTTAATAGTATATTGGGGTTCATTTAGACTCAGTGTTACATGTTGTGTACGCTATCAAACACAATGTTCTTTTAAAATCTTGAGGTGTTACAAATTTAAATTTTAATTATGAAACATAATAAGGATATAAATAGATAATAATAATGGATGATAAATTTTAAATATAAGGTATAATTGATTTAAAATTTGGTGTCATGATTTATACATCATATAAATATTTTTTCATTATTATGATTATTGTTCCTCACACCATGATTTTTGGTTTTAGTCAATGGATGGAACAATGAGGAATGATGTTAAAATTGAATGTAATGGATAATTAAATGATTCAGATCAAAAAAATGGGATTATGACTAAAGTTAAATATATATTTATTATACCTAATCATTTATCACGATATATGATTAAAAACCTATACATTAACTAACTATCAAACTCACTAAAGAAGAGAAGGATGTAGTCTTCTAAGAGATTATATGGAGGAGACCATGGAGGAAATAAGGACAAATTTCTTCCTTTAAAAAAATATGGGAATATAAACTAAGTATAATGTATCAAAATAACATGAAAACGTTTTATGTGTGGAAAATAATGGCTTAGAACAACTAATTGATGAGGAAAAATGAGGAGTTCAATGGAGAGAAATAAATTTCATCCTACAGATCCATTTATAGTTTATTTTTTTTAAATGTGGGGAACCAAGAAATTATTTGATTCAATGACCTCTTCTAAAGGTTAACAGATAGACCATGTAAGGACCTATGTTATACCAATAATTCAGGTGAATTTTTTATATATTTGGATTCAAGAATTATGTTGTATAAGTATTTTTATCAATAATGTTTTTTGTTATAATAATCCTGAAACATCTTCAGATTTTGTTAATTTTTGGAATCCTATATTATTTTATTGTGGATTTATATATATTAAGGTCATTTAAGGAAATTATTGTCATATCTTAGAGACTTTATAAATTTGGAATATACATTTTAGGTATGATACATTAAGAGCGATTGATGTTATTTGGAGTTAAATGTTAATTTTATCTTGGAATAATATGTGATAAAATATTTCTAGTCATTAGGTTTCAATATTATTCTGGAATATTATGAATAAATTTAAGGTTATTTATTTATAAAATTATCTAATTTATACTTTTAGTGTTATTTTTGAGGATTTGGTGATTAATGTTGTATTTCTTCATGTGAAGGTTTATTCATTTTGGTAATTATTTTACATTGTGATAATAATTTTGGTTTTGGTTAATATATAAAGATACGTGGAATAGATTTTTATCCCTTTTTATAAGTATGTGATCTATTAAAATTTGATTTTAGTGCTCTAGGGATAAAAAATTCATCTTGAATACTCATCATTTGGAGAAAAAAAGAGATTTTGGTGGAAATTGATTACTGGATGAAATTATACTTATCAAGTAAGTATATTTTCCTTATGTTATTAGTCTACATGATAAGTAATTCCTCAATTCTAGTAAAAGGATATCAAAATTAACATTTTATCCTATTACATTCATTTTTGATGAAGCAATGGTCTTTTTCACACCTCTTTGGTTTATGGTTTTGTTGTTATTAACTTCATCATGATCATTCACTTTATTATGATCAATGATCTCTATCACTATCCATTATTATTTAGGAGTCATTAATTTACTCTATGTCCATATTTTCACTACCCACTAATGTTCTCCTATTTGGAAACCTAGTTATGTGTTAATCCAGACGACCTTCACATTTTCCTTTCTCTCTTATTAATAGAAAGTTTTATAAAACCTTTCTATAATGTTGGATTTCAAGAAAGGTATTTTAAAATTTTAAAACATTGATTAATGAATTAAAGTTAAAATTATGAGTAAATAATTTATTAAATGGGTTATATTTTAAGACCCCAAGTTTTTTAAAAAGAAAACTATGTTCGATAGAGAATATGACACACAACACCAAACCTAAACAAACCATGAAATATTATTATTTAAATATAATAGTTATAAAATACCTATTAAATTAGAGGGAATACATAGGATTAAATTATTTATGAATATAAATATCCTACTAAAAATATATGTATTAATAAATTCTTATGAAATAATCACTCAATTTTTATTGAATACATTTTATTCTTCAAAAAATACGTTTCTTCAAAAATGATTTTTATTGATTTTGGGAAAAAATATTATAATTAATTTATTGAAAACTAATAAAATTTATTTTCTAAAATGAACTTCATTTTTTAAATAGTAATTTCAAAATTAACTTAGGGTGAAATTTTGGGATTTTTCAGAAAATATTGATTTTTCAGTGAATAGTGAAAAATACTGATTTTTTTTTGAAAAATTGTCATTTCATTTAAATAAATTAAGTAATTTCAATGTATCAGTATTATTTGAATTTTATTTAAAAGTAAAATAAGAATTATTTTTTTATATTTAGTCTAATTAATTAAATTTGAATCATCTTTATACCAGGTTTTATTATAAGTTTATCTTTAGGCTTAAAAACAATTTTTTATAAAAACATTGTTAAGTGTATAATGTTATCCATTGTAATTAATTAAAATAACCTCTAATTGGTAATTATTTAAAATAAATTTATATATTATTTAACTCTATATATTAATTTAAATTCATATAATGCTGACTACTATTCATATAGTTAATATAGGATCATTTTATGTTTGAAAAATAATCTTGAAAGCCTATTTTTTGACAAATTTTGGCAATTTAATTTTTAAAATAAATTTTAAAAATTCTGTGAATTAAATTTGATAAAATTTATTACATATTTTGAATCATAATAATTAATATTATTTAATAAGTTAAAATTATTTTTTGTTCATAATGTATAATAAAAATAGTAAAAATTAATTACCGCGATTAAGGTTAAAACATGTTTTCCCGGGGGTTAAACCAAAATATATGGATAATATTTCCTGTTAAACTTGCATAAATAATATTTTATGGAAGTATTTCAAACTTATACAATACCAAATTTTAATATATGTCCATTTTGAAGCACTTTTCTTGGGAACAACTTTATCATTTTGTATTCTTTTATGAAATTTCCTTGTAGGTCTTCTCTCCCACTTATAAAAGGAAACCCCTATCCTCTACTCTCTAAAACTAAATATATTTTTAGTTTATAAAATATCTGACCAAATCCAATTCTTAAATCACTCCCCATTTCCTATAGGTCTTTTATTTATTAGAAAACCAACCTAGGAAATATAAAAGTGTATACCATAAGAGGTTGTCTTAAGAAGAGGTATAGTTCTTAATCAGTAATTTTTTTATTTGTTTTTTCACATCATTAAAATATTATTAAACAAATATTATATGATAAAAATATTATATCACATAAAATAATATGTTATTATGTTAATTCATTATCCTAAATCCATCTCCTCTTTCATAAAATAGGAAATAAAACCATCGTTCATGTGTACGACATACTTTTTCTTCACAAACCAATATAATTCATTTTCCATCATCTCCTATCATAGATGTTTATTTTGATATATTTAGTATATATATATATATATTATGTTAATAAAATATTTATCATTATATAATATTAATATATCATACAGTTTCTTAACTTTCCATTCATAGATAATTAATGATGTCGTTTATACGTACGTGTGGAATGCCACCTCTACAAAGAAATGTGCTTTTTTTCCTTAACACATCATATAAATGGTATATATAAGTGTATTTAAATAAAAAATATGATATTTATGATATAATTATCATTTTTAAAGATAAAATAACACATTTCTTCTTTACATCAAGATCATTGAAAAATAGAAACATTACTCATGTGTACGTAAAGTTTATCTCCATGATTATAATGTACTTCATTTTTCATAACCATATTTTATAATTAATTTTAAAATTATTATATATGTAAAAAAATCATAATTATTCCATGATTATTATTCAGGATATGATGTAACAGTGACTTATTTTAGTATAGTAAACCTATCAAAATCATTTTGGATATATGAACTGAATATCCTCAAAACGCCTGATGTGAACTTAATTGATTAAGTAAAAAGATAAAACCTAGAAATTATTAAAATAAAATGAATAATAAAAATTGAAATTTATTTATTAAGAAATTCAATAATTAATATAAGTTTATTATTTACGATGATAAAGTATGCACATGACGATTCGAACTTGAGGTAAGGGATTTCTTCTCAATTTAACTTTATTGAGTCATATTTTAATGTTATGAACCTAATTTATTTTATATGGTGTATTTTATACCCATTTTTACATATTATATCATTAATACTTTATAATTTATGTTATTTTAAGTTAAAATTCATTTTACTTCATCCAAGGGGATTTGATTCGAATGTTTCCAAAGTGGTAAATGATTTTTATACAAACATATTTCTTTTTGAGATTGTTTATGTTCAAGGTTACTTTGGGGGAAATAATATATAATTATTTTCTTGAAAAAATATATTTTATTCTCCTATTTTTATGAATGGGGTTTACATTTTTGGTTTCCATTTCCTATCTTATTGAATAAGAAAACTACAAGAATGTTGTTTGTAAGTAATATTGATCTTGTATCTTCTTTTAGATCTAGAATATTTCTATTTTATGTCAATATATTTCTTAAAATTTATTAAATAATGTTTTTACTATTCAATAATTATTTATTAAAGGAAATTTTACCCATGTTTCACAATCCTTACAAAATTGTTTAAAAGGAATATTTTTGTCATTTTATGAACAGGGAACTTTTTGACTTTTTTTACAAAAGTGTGAAAGAAATTTTTTCTTTTAACTTATACAAAATGAAGGTAATTTCACCCTATCATGAAAACTCAATGCTTTGAAGCTCCATTTACAATTCTATATGGGTTTTTTCAAATTAAATGTTTTAATAACATTTTTGGAAATTTTTATATTCTAAATAAGTGATTTCAAAGTGGAAACAATATTTTCCTCAAGAAATATTACACGTGATCTTTTAAATATGTTTTGATCAATGAAGACAACCTTTTATGTTAAATATTGATTCAATTTTTTTTATATATGTCTCTTACATATATACTTAGATCATTCTCCCTTCCTTTGATGGTTTAATACATTTCTTAAGTTTATTTACCAAATGCATTATTTATGAAATATCTTTAGATTACGACACGAGGCAAGAATATGAAACCTATTTATATCCATGGTAAATTATTATTTTTATAAATTATGATTGATTTCATGTTTGTGGTACAAATAATCATTTACATATTTTTATGGGTTCACCAAGATTTCTCTCCAATGCATTGGGTAATTGTTTTTATCTTATAGGACATTTTGTATAGGATTAGGGAGTAAACCTAATCCATTATGGGACATTTTCAACCATGTGATATTGTCTAGGAAGTTGTCCTTGACTAATATTTATTCAATGTTATATGTTACCACCAAATTTTGTATGTTTTTATGATCATATGATACCATGTTATTTATGTTCTTATTTAATGTAATTACTTATGGGACTCTTATTTTGTGATATCGTGTTATACCTTTGACTCACATGTTATGTTTCCTTACTGATATGAAACTGGCTGATGACATTGACTTGATGGAATGTGCAAAGTTGGAGTTGCATGTCTAAATGATGCAAGGGAGATTAAAGACTACAAGTGGAAATGAAATCCTATCTCGCTACATTAAAAGTCCCAAACCTAAGTTGCATGCACAGAAGTGTAAAATGGGCTTATTATCACTCTTATTTAAGCCCAAAAGAGATGCATAAATCCCAAGACACATGTTTGCATGAATTTTGGAAGTCTTGCCTACTTGGAGATTCTATAATGACATCTTTGGACACCAAAGTCAAATCTGGTGGGCTAGGTACTCAAAATCAAATTCGGTGGGCTATGGGTGGAAAGACATGGGCTAATTTTCCCAAAATTCATTGTTAGACTTTATCTTTTTAACTTTAAGGAGACAAGGTAGGTTTAGCCTTTATGAATTTAGAGTATTAGACCCTTAACTATTATATCAACCGTTGTTTATAAATATCCACCCCATGGAATTGTATTTTCATTCAAGATTGAATTGAGAGCTTATGCTTTGTTTCTATCCATTGTGTGAGAATGGTTCTGAATTTCCCCCTTGATCTTGTGCATTCTTTCCTTGTCAATCTTCAAGTTAGACTGGTGATCCAAGATCACAAAGCCCCCAATTCCATTCCTCAACCCAAGTGCGTTGTTGTGTGGATTGGCTATCACATCCTTCCCTTGAGTGTGTTGTCTAAGTAGTAGGTCACACTCCTTATAGTTTTGATTGACTACTTGCATCCACTATCTATACCCATCATCTTCCACTTATCCCCAAACCACATCCATCAACCGCTGCCCTACGTTGTGAAGATCGGTCCACCCCGTGCGTCTCACATCAATTGGTATCAGAGCTCTGGTTGACACAGTAGGAATGTATCACCCTCTTTTATCCCATATATCTATTACCCTTCTCATCTTTCTTTATTATCCACCCATTAAAAAAACATTTTCTTTGAAAACCTATAGAATTGGCCTTTGTTGTGCAAGATTGAAATTTTTTTACATTGAGTAAATTGTTTATCCATTTTCTTTTTGTATTTAATTTACTATATGTTATTTGTATAAAAAAACACAAAAAAATCTCTCAACTCATCATTTTGTGCTTTTCAAAATTAAGCACATCCTTTCTTTGAGAAATTTCAAAAAAAATTGTCTTACTCTCCGTTCATCATCTTGTGCTTTAAAACCCCAAGCACAACACTTTTTGGGGGGATTTGATTGGGAAAAAAGAAAAAAAGTGGATACAATTACTTCATCATTGTGATTTTCATTATTAGCACTTTCCATTTCCATAAATAACTTTATCCATAATTTTAATTCATCCCCATATCATTTTGGGCTCATATTGTTATTAATTTTTCTTATCTTTCACAATCAGGAAAAATCCACATACCACTGTTCTACCCCTTCCTTCCACCCTATTTTGACCCTTTACCATTTTTAAACCCTTTACCACTCAAGCGGGTTGTGTTAAACCATCCCTCGGCACAATATTAGTTTGGGAAGGATTGGTGTCACGTGATCCTCCCGAAAAAGGTGTTATATTTCATAAGAACTTGGGATTTAAATTGAGTGTTGAGATTGGAGATAAATAAGCCAAAAAAACATTCTTGAGTGTGTGTAACTTGTGTGCGTGTGTCTGTTAGTTTTATGTGCGTGTGTGTGTACATCTTTCATGTGTGAGTGTGTATCCTTTTGAGAGAGTGTATGTATCATTGTATTCATGAGTTTGTGCATCTTGTGTGAGTGAGTGTGTATATCTTGTTGTGTGTGTATGTGTGTACATCTCATGTGTGTGAGTGTGTATCCTTGTGAGAATATGTGTGTATTCTTGTGTGCATGACTGTGTATATCTTGCGTGCATGAGTGTGTATCCTTATGTGCATAAGTGTGTGTGTGTACATCTTTTGTGAGTGTGTGTGTACATTTCGCGTGTGTGAGTGAGTGTGTATCATTGTGTGTGTTTCTCCCTGTGCGTGTTTTCCTTGGTGTAATTCATCACAACAGAAGATCGTGGGAAGAGAATTTCTCATGTTAGCAATGAAGGAAGTTGAAGTAGATCCCCCACACCCAAAGCTATGAAACTCCAAATGCAAGCTTTGGAGAGACACTTCGAGAAGCTTCTTGATAGGAAGTTGGAAGTGCTGCATGAGAGGATTGATGGATTGGAGAATAAAACAAGCTTGAGGATGATCCATGATAAACCACAATGCACTTCGGCACCACATCTTCCCCGCATCATGGAGGAGGATATGGATAACTTTGATGATTATTTTGAGGATATTCCACAAAGGAGGAGGTTGTACCAACAACCTAGAGGAGGCCAAAGGAGACCACATGAAGATGAAATACTTGGCAGGATCAAGGTAAAAGTTCCTCCATTTCAAGGGAAAAGTGATCCAAAAGCATACTTAGAGTGGGAGATGCAGATCAAGTAGTTTTTTTCTTGTCATACCTATTCTGAAGTGAAAAAGGCAAAACTTACAGCCCTTGAATTCATTGATTATGCATTAATATGATGGGATTAATTTCAAAAGAAGAGAGTCCGATATGGAGGATGTCCTATCCAAACTTGGGAAGACATGAAGTTTTCCATGCGGAAGCTTTTTGTTCCCTCACACTACCATAAAGATCTCCACAACAAACTTCAATGACTCAACCAAGAAAGTAAGAGTGTAGAAGACTACTACAAGGAGATGAAAATTTCCATGATTCGAGCAGACACCGAGGAGGATCCGAAGGCAACCATGACACATTTTTTACATGGAATCAATCGGGAGATTGCGGATCAAGTGGAGATGTACCACCATGTAGAGATACAACATACGATCCACCAATCCACCAAGATTGAACAACAAATCAAAAGGAGGAGAAACATGAGGAAAACCACTATCCCTTTCACACCATGGAGAAATCCAAGGAAGGATATTGGAGAACCATCAAAGGAAAAAGAGGTGGTTGACCGCAAAAGTGACAAGGTAATTCTTCCACCTAAGAAACCTACTTCTGAGTCTAACCAAATGAGGAATCAGGATATTAAATGTTTCAAATGTCAAGAAAGGCGCCACATTGCTAGTGAGTGCCCAAACTGGGGCACCATGACCATCAACAAGTATGGAGAGTGGGAGATCGATAGAGAGAACTCATAGAAAGAGGTCGATGATTCCTTGAAAATTGATAATGGAGAATTTGTAGAAGAAGGTGATCTTCTCATCACAAGGTAGGTTTTGAGTGCTCAAATTATGTTTAATGATAAAGAGCAAAGGGAGAACCTTTTCCATGCCTATTGCTAAATCAATAGGAAGGTATGTAGTATCATCATCAGTGGGAGAAGTTGTAGAAATGTGGCGAGCATTGAATTGGTGGAGAAGTTAAAGCTCCTGACTTTGAAGCACTAATATCCATAAATACTTCAATGGTTGAATGATTGCAGAGAGCTGATGGTCAAAAAACTGGTGATGGTATTATTCAACATTGGGAAGTATAATGATGAGGTACTATGTGATTTAGTACCAATGAAGGCATGCCACATACTTCTAGGTCAGCCATGGAAACATGATCGGTGTGTGACAGATGATGGTTTTGTAAACCATAATTCTTTTATACTCTGAGGGGAACATATAACCCTCATTATGATTCCCCCCAAACAAGTTCTGGAAGATCATATGTTGAGAGAGAATAAAAAAACGAGTGATCAAGAAAAAATGAGAGAAAGAGAAAAAAGAGAGAATGAGGGGAGAGGTGAGAATGAGAGAAGAAGATTTATTGAATTTAACAAAAAATAAAGAGAGAAAAGAGAGTTCAATGTGTGAAAAAATACAACGATATATAATAGAGAGGTTAAAGATGATTTGATTTCTCAGTAGAACATTCTAGTACTTGTGTACAAAGAGGTAATGTTGAACACTAATGAATTAACTTCTTCATTGTCAACTATTTTAAAATCATTGTCACAGGTGTATGATGGATTCATTATTGAGGAGGTACAACCTTGTTTGCTTCCTATTAGAGAGAGAAAATTAATTCAAGGATCCATTAACGACATCATGGTTCTAAAGGATTGGAAGGAGTTTCTACCTCATGCAGAGTCATCTTACAAAATGGGAGATCACTCTATAACTCAATTTTTTCCATCTAAAACTATTTTTGGATTTAGCTTCCCTACCACTATTGATCAAGATTCATTTTCTTTGCAGGAAAGTAGAAATATGGAAGGGAAACACCATGTTTACCAACAAAATGGGAAATCAAATAAGCTAGAGAGGCTTTAAAAGAAATATAATTCAAAGATAAAGATATATGGAGATGGGAAAGACTTGGTTCTTGATACAATTGCATAAAAAATCACATTTCAAGGTGAGTACGAAGTTATTTTTAAAGTCAATATTTCTAATATTCCCTCATATTTGGATGTAGATGATGAAGAGTCAAGGATAGATCCTTTTCAAGAGAGGTAGGATGATATGAAACCAGCTGATGACATTGACTTGATGGCATGTGAGAAGTTGGAGTTGCATGTCTAAATGATGCAAGGAAGATTAAAGACTACAAGTGGGAACAAAAGCCCATATCACTGCATTAAAAGGCCCAAACCTAAGTTGCATGCACGAAAGTGGAAAATGGGATTATTATCACTCTTATTTAAGCCCAAATGATATGCATAAATCCCAAGACACATGTTTTCACAAATTTTGGAAGTCTTGCCTACTTGAAGATTCTATAATGGAATCTTTGGACACCAAAGTCAAATCCGGTGGGCTAGGTACTCAAAGTCAAATCTGGTGGGCTATGGGTGGAAAGGCATGGTCTAATTTTCCCAAAAGTCATTGTTAGACTTTATCTTTTTGACTTTAAGGGGATAAGGTAGGTTTAACCTTTATGACTTTAGGGTATTAGAACCTTGACTATTATATCACCCCTTAGCTATAAATGGCCACCCATGGAATTGTATTTTTATTCAATATTGAATTGAGAGCTTATGATTTGTTTCTCTCTATTGTGTGAGAATTGTTCCGAATTTTCCCTTGCTCTTGTGCACTCTTACCTTGTCAATCTATAAGTTAGATTGGTGATCCAAGATCACAAAACCCCCAATTCCATGCCTCAAACCAAGTGTATTATTGGTATATTGGGTATCACATCCCTCCATTGAGTGTGTTGTCTAAGTAGTAGGCCGCAATCCTTATAGCGTTGATTGACTACTTGCACCCACTATCCGTACCCATTATCTTCCAATTATCCCCGAACCACATCCTTCAACCATCGCCATATACCGTGGAGATCAGGCCACCCCGTGCGTCTCACATCACTTACCATTTTTATTCTCTTACTATGATTTTTAGGTCACCCCTTTCATATATTTCCTAGGTCATCCTATGCATTTTTAGGAGATCAAATGGATTTAGGAGCTCATTATAGAGAATAAAATAAGGATGTCATCTTTTTTGGAACCAAGGTTGTTCTTTTCTAGAAATGAATTATGGTTTATGTTTGTTTTCAATACTCACATGAAAGATTAGGATGTTTGTAAGGAAATGGATCATACAATTCAATAAGACCACAATATTGAAGGTGTCATCATTTCCCAGTATTTTCCAATTTTATGGGTCCAAAAATTGTAGAATGGATAAAAGTATTTTTGGAAAAGAAATTTTCCCAAAATATTGAAGGTGGTTTGGAAACTTGTGTGCAAGGCATGTTTTTGGATCATCTCATCAAAATATGGAAAAGGTAAATAGTTCATGAAATAATTAAATTTTTATGAAAAACTAGGTTGTGTGGAAGAGACTTGCGCACCCAATGTGATGCCAAAAGGGGTTTTGCATGCTTGGAGAGAATCTTTCATGCATAATGGAAGATGCATCAGTATCTTACATGTAGGGTCATCAAGGGATATAAATAGGAGGATACCCCTACTCAAGACTTAAAAATTTTACATTGAATATTTGGTTCAACTTCTGTATGAAAAAGTTGCCCATGGAACAGTGATATGAATTAAATGTTGTGTGAAAAGTGTTCCTTTAGTCTAAAAATACCAAGTAAAACTTGTGGTGTAGTTTCATGAAATATAAGGGTTATGTGGGAAATAAGGGTTGGTGGAAGTCATCTCGTGCGACAATCCCAAAATCTAGCATGCAAGAATAGATGTTTCACACAAGTGATAATGTGTACTTCTAGAATGTTATGAACATATAGTTTTTTTAATAGAGATTTCAAGTAAATAAATCCATGAATTCTATTCAATAAGAGTCTCATGATAGACAGATAAAAAGTCTTCAATAAAAATCTATTGAAGTGACCTTCAAGTAAAAAAACTGAGTTAGACTTCTCTCAAAGCAGTGAGGTAGGGGGAGTCTAATGATGTGTTCCGAGGGACACATTATCCTATCCTTAAAAATATTACAAAGGAAGTGTGTATTCAATAGAGTGACTATGTTAGAACTTATGTATTCCACATCTAGTAAAGAATAGTGGATTTAGGTACAACTGACACACTTTTGGCATATTCACCATGTACTAGCCCTTAGTGGTGAACCATGTTAAATTTCTATTTTTTCTTTCTACTTTTTAATGTTTTAATTACTGTACATTACCATTAGATTGGTTTAACAAGTTCCTACCAACCTGGGAACAAGATCCTTTATTTGAGAAGAAAAGGTTGACACCCTGATTCACCTCTCCCCTATCAAGGTTTTTTAGTTTCTTTCAATATTTTATTTTCATTTTGATGTATTATAAACCCAGTCTTCTAAAGACACTAGGGCTCATGATATTTGGGGTTGTACTTATTGGATATCTAGGTTTAAAAATTGTGTAATAATATTTGTATAAGGTATGGGTCTCTATAAACGGGGTTATGTATTATTTATGATCCATGTGATATTTATAATATGTTGATTCTTATTGATCTATGATTTTTGATGTGTCTTTGTTGTTATTGTTGAATAACCTTGTCAAATTCAAAATCAGATAATTACTTTAAGATAGTAAATGGGAAACGAACTCCCAAAAATTTGAAATCTAAAAATTTATTGCCGTTATAACTATTGTATATTGTGATTTCTATTTAGTATGACCTTAATAAATTATTTATGAATTGATTTTTTAGATATTAATGGTATTGGAGAATTAGAATGGAAATAGGAAACCTGGGGTAAATAGTTACAATATAATAAACTTATTTATAGGTTTAAGTAAGGTTTCATAAACGAGGCTGAAATGTGAATGTAATGGGTTAAATAGGTAATCTAAAAATTGAATGCATTTATAAATAACATAATTATTGATGTATTTTTAAAACATAAAATAAATTAAGGAAAAATATGGTTTTCATGAATATGATGATGGGACAGAATTAGAAGGGCAGTGAGATGTTGATTAATTTTTAATGATAAAAAAGTAAGAACATGGATGTAATAAATGTAAAAAAATAGGAATGAATGATTTGAAAGTGGATTTGGATTAATAAATGGTTTGGTATTGGTGAATTAAATACATAATAGATATAATGAGGGAAGTAAATGGTAATTTGTGGGATTGGTAATAACAAGGAATTTTGGAGTTGTTATCCATGTTGTTTATTTTCACCTAAGGTTTGGTATAACTATTAATGATGATGTTTAGTTATAAAATTATTTTCTTTGATGTGTGGTTATTATTTCACTTTGACATAATTATATAAGTGGTTATGGGGAGACTATGTAAAAAATAGGAAATAATACGGTGAAGATTATTTTCCGTGATGGTATAATCATACTAGCGTAATATGTGGTGTATTGGAAGACCTTATGAGGTATTTACATTATAAATGGTACAATCACATATTGTGTGACATACTAGTATACCCTGTGGGGGTATTGATATGATGAGATATGGTGGGGGGTCATACATGGTAGTATGAGGTCTTGAGGTTGATGTATTACATGTTTATGATACCCAACTGTAATGAATAGGATGATGATATAAAATTATGGGAGGGGACATACACAAAATGGGGTGGGCATGAGGTTTATTCCCTTAATGTTTATGTTACCCTACTAATGTGTGGTTGGAAATGTAGAAATATGGTAATGAAGTTTTTGATATGTGGTGATCTGGTATGTAGTGGAAGAATAGTGGCTATGGATGATATGTAGTGGTATGTGTATGTGTGATTAATGTATATTTGTGGGATATGAAATGATTGATGATGAATTATTGATATTGATATATTCTCTTATCCCTGATTTTTTTAGAGAGGGGTTTTCCCACCGGCTCTCTATTGGTTTGTGTTGGAGAAACCCACGATCTGATAGGTAAGAGCAGTGAGAAATTTTTAGTCCCTTTCTGTTTTTTGATTTTGATAATGGTTGTGGTGTTGATTATATTTTCTAGTTTTGTTTATGGATTTTTTTGTATTTTTGGTTATAAGAGTGGTTGATTTTTTTTTGGGGAAATGGAGAAAATAATGGTAAATCATTTAGGATATAATTTTTGGTTATTATGATTAATGTTAATATTCTATTTATATTTGTTATTATTATGGTTTATTTGGTTGATATAACTATTTATGACTCTTTAATATTGATTCCTCATGGATTTTGATTTTTTTAAAGGATGATCCCAATGAGTACTCCCAAGTGTTCACCCCTATTGTTTTTTGAGTGTTTACAGGATATACCGATGGGGATTAGGTTTTTATTTAGGTAGCTTGGATAGAGTTTTATTGGTCTCCTCACATGTATTTTCATGATACTTTGTATTTGAAATATAAATAACATTTGGGATGTGGATATTTTTTTGTGTAATGAAATTTATTTGGTTTTTATTGGTGGTTATTTATATTATTTATTAGATTTTATAAGGCTAATGCCTCCCATATGTGTGTTTTATACCCTCAGTACTAGTCTCCAACCCGAAGCCCATTAAAGGCAGGATTTAGGTATCTCTCTCACATTCATTATGGGCCCAATAGGGGTTCCAGCGGGGGTGGGTCATGAAAAAGTGTTATCAAAGCTTTTGGATTAGAGTTATTGTAGAGTTTGGAGTTAGGAAAAAGTGAGGATTACATGGTATTGTAAGGGAAGTGATGAAACTAAAGCCTAACATTTGATATAGACCACGAAGATTGGATGCGACATAAATATTTGGGCCCACCTTATGATTTGATTCAAGGAATTTGAAAACCTAAAAAAATATTTAGGTGAAGGTGTAACATTTATAGGGTAGAAATCATAGGGTTGTACATGTATCATTTCTATTAACTTCATTGGAATTTGCATTATAGATCTTATAAGTGTTTCTATGATTATATTTTTGTGTCGTATTTTATTGATGATTCTTCCTTCATTAATTAAAATGATTACAAAAACTTAATGTAAGATTAAAATTGTTATTAGTTGAATTGAATAGTTTAAATTAATCCTTATTGATTTTTTAATGCATTACTTTTATGCTTGTTATAACATACTTCTTATAAATTTATTTTTAACTTCATTTTTTAAGTGAGTAACATATAGGATGAAATGAATTGTTTTGGATCCATTATTAGAATTATCTTGATTTCCATATATGTTGTTATGTTTCGTTTTACCTTTCACTCATGATAAATCATATCCATGTGTAAGGTATTTATTAAAATTATGAATATTGGTTGTTTTTTATATAATTATCAAAAAATAGAAAACATGATTAGTGATAACCCATTAAAATTTGATTTTTTTACATAAATGAACTTATATCTTCTTTTGAACACGACTAACATTTTGTGATACTGTAATATTTATGTGTTATACATTTAATAATGAATTCCATGCCATATGTGGTTGATGAAATATAAAAGAGAATGTGTAAGGGTAAGGTGTGGATTATTTATTTTTTAAAACATGTCTAATGTTGAAAACTATTTATATAAATTTGTTTGTAAATATCAGCACATATTTTTCCAACTGTAACAATATCGTTTTTATAATAATTAAATATCATTTTTCATTTTTATATGCCTTTTTGTGGAAAAAATAATATATTTTGATATAAGATTTACCCTTAAATAGGGCTTATGAGTTGTGTAAGGGTAACTATAATGATGTAAAATAATAAGTGGGGTTTTTCATATGCTGTGTAAGGGAAAGATGATGATACTATTCACTACGTAAGGGTCATCAAAGCTTCAAGTAATGGTAAATCCATTTTCTATGGTCTATGTATGGGTAATCCTTTATGTGTATGCATAACATATGTGTAATCCTGGTACTGTGTAAGGGTAACCCTATCTTTTTAATGGTTTTTAAAGGTATAAAACTGATCGTGTAAGGGTATCTCCCTAGATAAGTATGGGTAGCTCGTGATTCCAAGAGGTTATGTAGGGGTGCCCAAGGTTTTCCCTAAACATGTAAAGGTTGAGTGAGCTGTTTAAGGGAAAATACTCTTTTTAAAGCCTGTATAATGGTAAATTTACACCTATGTGACATTTTAGAGTTTTTAGGTCAAAAATATGTTACCCTTACACAATGATCCTTTTAGGAGAAAAATAAATAAAAACTCCATTTTCATTTATTCTCCTCCAAAACAACCTATAATGCATGTTAAGACTTTTTGAATTTTAAAAATTGTAAAAATCAATTTGTTAACCCTTTTAAAGGCTCTTAATTATATTTTAAAAGTTATAAAAACTTCACATTCAAGATTTCATTAAAATGGTAAATTAAATGGTAGTTTTAATTTTGTGATTTAAAGTTATGACCCAAAAATACCTCTTGTGTTTTTATATTTACTCAAAGCTCTATTGCCTTTGATTTTTGATATCTTATTGGGAACTTTCAACTGTCTATCTATTGGGTGATCAATAGGAGTGTTTTAGATATTATTTTCTTTAGTTACTATGTGTGGACCTTCTTCTGTTTCTCTTGTTGATCCCTCATTAAGTGTTCTAAAATTTTATAATTAAGGTAGGTGATTTCCAAAGGAAATCACTATCCCTTTAAACCCTTACTTCCTTCTTAAACTAAAATGGATTCAATATTTTTTTCAAGGACATATTTTTTTATGATAATTATGTTTTAAATGGAATAGTATGTGTCTGTAACACGCCAACCTAGGAGCCACATTACCTTTGATTTTTCCTGAAGGTTCATCTGGAATTAGGTGCACCTCCCCATATGCCAAAGGTTTCTGACTTGAAATGAGAGTCTAATTAGGTTATATTTTTGAGACTATACCCTCTAGTGATGATATTAATAAAGTTCATACAAAACCAACACAGTGAAAGAAATGAAAAAATTTTCATAATCAATAAATGAAATTGAGGAAATAAAAATTCTAAAACATACCACTAGACACATTCTAGATAATATATATATGTCAAGTAGTCATAAAAAAATAGTCACACATGATTGGCCGTGGATGATCATATAAGGACATACTCAAAATCCCAAAAAAATAAGTCCAGATCGATGAAAATGATATCCATGGTCAATCTTCCATCCATCCCATGAACCTATGCATCAATGATCACTAAGTTACAAAGCATAATCCTGACCCATTACTTAATATAAAAACCATAATGTCTACACATGTTCTAAGGGGATCATGTAGGGTGTGAGTATGAACTTAGTAAGCCACCACTAGTGTGTTCCTATCTTGAATCCATATTTATACAAATGTATAAATAAATAATATAAATATAAACTACACTCATGTATCAATTACATAACCCACTTTACCCATTCTCAATATCCATTAGTAAGAATTTGCCTACTTTGTCCAATGCTGGAGTGGAATGGTATATCCAAAATCAGTCATACCGGAAGAACCTCGATATCTCATCCACATACATATCACCCGACATCTCATTCCAACCAACACCACATGAAACCATGCATTGAGTACAACTGGTGTCCCAATATAATTCTCAAAAAATAATTCAAAAGTCCAATAGAATTTCATTCATTGAATCACCGTTGGATCAATAGTCGACATCCCATGTCATAATGAGATACATCCTTCATTGAATGAAAAGCCACCATCAGTTAAACTACCCAGTGTCCCAAGGTGCAGTGATATCCATCCTACAATGAACTTGGACCATCAGACCCAACATATATGGAAAGCCTCAACCCCCAACTGATGGTCTCACAGACCAACATCCTGACCCATCGACCATCAAGGTCATGGTGAGCCTCATTCCCCACCCGATTTTCTCACTCACTATTAACCATGAATTTTTATAGTGAGAACCTCATTCAAATGTTATTGTTAAAACTATATCCTAAGATGCTAATACTATGGATGCCTCCACCCACAACGAGGGGTCAAAAACATCCCAACTTTGTCCTGATCTGTGTCCACATGACTCTAATGATGCTATTGGCCAATTTTGGTGAGTGGAAATCATTATCCATACCTAATCCACACCAAATTACAACCTCATTACCACATGTGAACCTTATCACCCATCTTTAGCATGGTCATCACCATCTTACTCAACTTTATGATCACTTCACCTCAATTCTAATGGTCTAAACCATTCCACACATCTCAGGACACACCCTCAACCTGAAAATCCTCTCCATCTTAGTCATGGTGATCAAAATAACCTCAATACCTTGGGCCATTCCCATCATGTTACCATATAACTCATGTATTCATATGAAAATTTAATTAATTTAAATAATTTAAAAAATCAAAAAGACCTATCAAACCAACTAAAAGACCCAAAATCATCTTAACACATTTAAATAGACCGGATCATTCCCATAGGAATATCACAACATCAATTAAATGAATTAAAACTAGGATTTAATTAATAAGGGTTTCACTTAGACAAACCCCAAAACCCATATAAAAATATGCATCCCATAACATGAGAATATACATGGAGAGATATAGTAACCACCTACCTTATGAATATAGGAACTCACTCATCAAATATTGGCCTCTAATCTGAGATGAGATGATAGAAATCAAAGAATCATAAAAAGGCCTTGAAAATATCACAAATGATCTCATATGGAAATATCATTCCAAAAAGTTAGGTGAAAGAAGAAAGAAAGAAATTGAATTCAAGGACCTACCACTATGCTTTCAACGGAAATGAAAAAGCTCAAATAAGAGTTCATATGGAAGATATAGGCCAAATACTAGGTGAGAGAAGAATAGAGGAAATCCACTACTATGCATGTAAAAGGGAGAAGAAATGAGAATAAAAAAATAAAAGGAGGGAGGGGCATAATGGTAATTTTTGATCATTTAATGAACTGCACTGTTAGAAAACATGGTTTGTCTAACTATGTGCTAATCAGGTGGTGTCACGGTGCAAAGGGAACCCCCTTTAAAAAGGTTTTCATAGTTTGGTTGCACAGTTTGAAAAAACTAAGCACCAACCATGTAAACTCACTTCCTAAGTGGAACTAAGCATGTGGTCTAGGCCTCATGGTTTTTCAAATTGTTCACAAACCATGTTCACCCTCTACTGAAAAATATATACATCTCACACAGTTTTCCTAATCCTAATCCAGTTCAAATATGGGCATCACAATGTCACATTAAGGGCCACACAGTTTAAAAAAACCATGATCCTCTTCCTATACCATTTGAAAAATGATTTTTTTCAGTCTTTATGCTCCCAAAACTCATCCAAACCCTCAAGGCACTCAACAGACCTTAAACACCATCTAAAACAACACACTAATGCATTGTAATTATCGAAATTATGCTCTAAAGTCCAACTTAAAAGTTGACACATACACTAAAAGTAAAATTCAAATTTACCTTGAAAAAAATGATATATTCTAAAAATCAAGACGATATAGTGTTTGATAAAATTATTTTGAAAAAGGCAATTGAAATAAAGTGTGATTTGTAGAAAAATGTTCTTTATTTAAAATGAATGATTTTAACTATTATTCTGATGAAATAAAAAGGTATGAACTTTTTTATGATTTAAAGTGAGATAGATTTATTTCAAATACATGATTTTTCTGATAAAAACCTTTTGATGATAGTTTATAAAATGAAATTCATGAGTTTTTGATACAAACATATTTATGATTATTTTTGAAAAGAAATTAATTATATTTTGAAACTTGAACTTGGGGCCATTTGAAATGGTTATTTGAATGTTTTGAGTTTTATGAAATTAAATTATATCCCAAAAAATGTTTAATTAAACTTGAAGCCCATGGGAGCATGGGTAGTTTGGTGGAAAAAAATACACAATGGTAAGGTATTAGCTCTACCCGGTAGGGAGACTATTCATTATGTATCTTCTCCTATTTCCAATGTCTTATGAATATTTCCCAAGGATTAGGCCTAGGAGTGTGTTCACATAGAGATACACACTTTACTAAGATTTGTGTGAATCCATACATAAACATACCCCTAGGCATCTTAACCATGGTTTTATGATTGATTTATTTATTTTGGAAAATTATTTTACATACCATTACTATGAAATGTTTTACTCGTGTCAGTTTGATGAAAATGCTTATTCATGCATCTTTTGATAAAATGTTATATTCATTCCTATTTTGATTGAAATTATTATTCATGACTCTTTTGGTAAAATTTTATATTCATGATTTATTTTATGTAAATTAACTTTTGAAACCTATTTTTTTTATTTTCGATTGAAGTGTTTCCTCATGCATGTTTTAATATGAATTGTGAATTTTTTCCATTCAATGTTTTATTTAAAATTAAAAAGGACTTATTTGATATGGAATTTCTTATGAAATTACATAGTGAAATCATACTAGGATTTTTTTCTCACACCTTACCTTTACCTTAGATCATTTTTATATTTTATGGTTCCATGTATAAGGAAGGGAAATCACTACTCAGAGGCAGTGTGAGACCTTGATTACCATGATTTGGGATTTAGTGGTGGTCGGTGGAGCATGTGATCCACTTGTTGCATATATTTTCTAGGTTGATGGTATTGTATGATGTATTTGGTTAACATTCAATATTGAGACTCATATATCCTACTTTTGTACATCTTTGTTTGTTTGGAATTTTTTTATCAATTTATATTTTTATTTGTTGAGATAAATCATTCCCATCTCATTATTTTTGATTTCTGAGTGCTTGTATCCAACCCATGGGGATTGGTAAAACACTTTGGGTTAGTGTTGAATTAGTGAAAATACCAGTTTAGAGGGTATTCTGTGTTGGTTTTTTACAAATGTTATTAAAATAGGTATTTCCTTATAATAAATTACATTTCCTTGATAACCCTTATTTTATTTGGGGTGATTTATGGAAGAAATGAGATTAAGAACATGTAGGGATTCAAGCGGTAGTTCATGAGCAGGTTCTTGATCACCAAATCTCACGATGAGACATGATTCACCAAGGAAAGTGGGGACTTGAGTCTTTATTTTGATTTATTGGTTTTATGATGATTAATTAGATTTAGATTCCTGATGATATTATATTTTATTTTGGTAATCTATTATGGGTTTTGGATTGGAATAAAAATATTACCAAAGATACATTAGGTTACCAAGACCTAGTAAAATATGATTAATTAGTGTGATTTATCTAGAATTGAATATTTTAACTATTATTTGGTTGGTGAATGGTTTACCAGCCCATGCGATCAATCCATTCATAGTTATACTCTAACCTAAACTTGGTTCCCTATCCATTTGTTTCCAAAAATGACTTCACCCATGTGAGGTTAGTTTGGATGGTTCTTGTTTTGAATGGATTTTTTTGGTATTTTTTGTTTCATTATCTTATTTTTTTTTCATATTTAATACCTTTGGTTATGATTTTAAATTCTTTTTGAAATTTTTTTTTTAATTAAACCATTTTTTTTGAGTTTTTTTGAAAAAAAACTTAAATTACCAAAAGGTGGGTTTTTATGGAAATATTGGTTAAGAAAACTAATTTTCAAAAAATATTTTGTGATGTGATAAAGGAACGTATTAAGAAGTAATTTTGGTTATTTGATGGATTTAAAATGGAAATGATTTTTTTGGAAAAAAGTGTAATTAATGATTTTGAAACCATAGAATAATTTACATGAGATAGTAAATGAATTTTTGAAATTGTGATAAATTTATATCAAGATTTCACATTTTGAAGAAAAGTTTAATGTTTTATAAATTGGGAAATATTTTACTCTTTAAAATAGATGAATCTTTTATAGAAGTGGTTTATAGATTGTTTGAAAGATTTTAACTTTTTTCCATGTTTTTTATGCCTAAGTTAATGAACCTATGTTTCGTGATGTATATAATTTCCTCCTAGAAATTCATTCAAGGGAGATTGAAATTTTTTATATTGGTTCATCCTTTGGAATAGTCCTTAATGTTTTTCAGAAGTGGTATCCCCATTTGAAAACTTTAACTAGACTTTGAATCGAGTTGTGAAGTGGGAGCCTTTCCAGTCTTTAGAATACACCCAGGTCTTCTTGGATCATCATATACCTTCGTTTGGAGGTGAGAAGGGTTCTCCTAAATAAATGATATTTCTTGAAAACATTGAGGATATATTTAATTCTTTGAAGACTCTTGATGCTCTGAGGGTCAATTCAATCAACTCCTTGTTTGAGATACCTGGTCTAGAGTGGTGGGAAGTCATGATTCCCTCGTATATATATATGAAATAATGTCTCATGAATTCTAAAATGTAGTCTTTTTTTAGAGGTATTTTCTTTGAGGAAGTGATAAAGAAGAATGTTTTTTATCTCTTGGGTTTCAATCAAGGTGATCTATGAGTTGAGGAGTATTCCAAGAAATTCTAAAGTTTGGTATATCACTTACCTAAGATTACTAGTGATGAATACCTTACAAATATCTTTTTAGGAAAGGTATTCATGTATTCCTTTGAACTATAATATCAATAGTTTTTATAACATACTATTGGTTCTTGAAAGTTCCTTGTAAAATGAAGCATGGATAAAAAAATGACAAGTAGGAAATAATATATAATTCATGGTTAGCTTAGGTAGAGATTCCCTGTATGATGGATTTTATAATTTGTTTTAGTAGGGAAAATATTCTCCGGAAAATAAGATTCATTTCATGTGATTCTAGTGTGGTGCACCTGGTCGTTCTAATAAATAATGTTTCAAATCTTTGAGAGTATGTAAAAGGTGTGGATGATTGGGTCACCTTAAAAGGTTATTTAAGATGGTATACTAAAAGGTGAAGTCTTATTAGGAGATCATTAGATCTTTACTATGAGAAAGTAGATGATTCAATAAAAAAGGGCTCAAACCATAGGCCTTGTAGTGAATATTTTCACATAGTGATGGTGTTATTAGTTGTGATAGATATTGACCAGGATTATTGTTTCTAAAGTCAAAGTGAGAACTGTTTGAGTTTTCCTTGTTATAGCTCATCAATATTTGGAGTCTTTATTGTTCTTGGGATCTATTATGGATTTCTTTAGGTATATTTTTGATATTCTCTTGGTTGTGATCATGATGATGTTTTTTTCTTGAGATCTTTTTTATTATGCCTTATGGATTTGAAATTTTGAATAGTTAATCTTTATCTTGAATGGTTATAGTTGGTTGAGGTTTTTTATGATCTTAGGGATGGTATAGAATCTTATTCAGATAATATTTAGATGTGGGTTTGATGAACTCCCTAATACATCCTTTTATTACTTCCATGGGTGTATTCCTATGGCCAAAGAGCCCGTACCCAAGTGGTAAGGGGTCCTGCTTAGCATCCAAGAGACCCAGGTTCAAAACCGGGTGGAGGCGAATTTCCAGGGTACTGTAGCAGTACTGTAGCAGGCACTATTCGGTGCTATAAAAGCAAGAACTATTCACCTGATTTGGGATTTCGGGCCACCGGTTTGGGCCTACGGGTCCCAAGGGACTTCGGGTCATCAAGGCCTTCGGGTTACAGGGCCTTCGGGCTATAGAGACCATAGAGTAGCCCAGTTCACACAGAGTAGGCCCCATAAGAGGATCAGAGAAACAAGAGTAGCAGTCACCAGAATCAGATCTAACTAGATTGGAAGAATGAGAAGGTATGGAAACCGCCATTGGGACTAGGCACCATTCAAATTTGTACGGGGAAATTTTAGCTGATCAGCAATGCAAGGTGGGAAGCTGGGTGATCAAATTATGAAGAAGCTAGGGAGGGGAAGTTCTAGTGGGTTGGGCCTACGAGTCATGTAATGGGAATATATGCCTCTTGGGCTTCACATCATGTATTTCAGGTCATGTCGGGCTTTGTGCCTTGGGCCCACGGGTCATGTATGGGTTCTCCTTCTACCTTTAAAAGGGGGATTATCCATAATAAAATAAAAAATAAGGCCTTCGGGCCATTCGGGCATGGGTGTATTCCTATGGTTGGTGCCGAATACTATTTGAATTGTTTTTTGTTTCTTGGAATCATATTGTTTTTTCCTTGATAGTTTGTGCTCAATATTGTTGTAATATATTATATCCCTCATGAGGGTATAATGACCTATTTTAAAATAGATTTTTTGTTTTTAGATATTTTTGGTTGGACTTAGAGAGACCTTGGGGTTGTAATTGGGTAACTAGGACTGTATGGATTCTTGATGCCCAGAAACTCAAGGAGTGGGTGGATTATTCGATGATCCCATCAGGGGGGATCTATGTTTAAAATACTATGTTATCATCAAGTAATTTCCCATGTTAAAAATCATTTTCATCTCAATACAGTTCTTTTGAATGTTTGATCATAGTAAGATCTTGAGATCATTATAAATTTTAGGAATCATTGAAGTATTTTGGATATTATGTTCATTGCATTTTTAGTTTTGGATATTAGATATTTCTTTGATACATGTGATCAAAGTTTCTTATTTTAATATAAGATATGTTTTTATATATTTTTTTACCCATGTTCCATAATTTTGCGAAATCTTTAAATGGTGGGTAGATCTAGCCTATGTCTCCAGTTCTTTCTAGTTGTTTTCCAATCCCTCTCAGTGTTGTTGAGTTTTTTGAGACAATATTTTGATATTTGAGGTTCTATTTAAAGGTTTATTTGGAATGATTATTAGACCATTCTCTTGGAATTGTTCCTAGTGGATGTATTTGGGTGATTTTACTTCTATTTCACGGACTTTCCACCTTAATGGTTGAGTGTGGGAGTTATTTTAGGCTTGTACTTTTTTTCTATCTTTAATATTGGAAGATTTATATGGGTAGAAAACATTATAGTGGGGAGAATTTTAGCATCCTCACCTTTAAAATAATTAAATACCATTTTTGGTTTTATTTTATAAGCCTTTTTTGTGGATAGATTTTATGTATCATGATATAAACCCTCCCCTTACGTAGGACCTATGAGTTGTGTAAGGGTAAATCATGATTTATGAAGGCTATGTAAAGGTTATAGGGTTAATCCATAGTTGTGTAAAGTTATACTGAAGAATCTATATGGTTCATAAGGGAAAACATACCATAGAATTATCATAATGGTAATTTTCTAGATGATGCATAAGGGTCGGCCGATTATCCTATGTGAATCATAAGGGTTACCCTAGCTATGTGTGAGGGTAACTCCATTTTTATAAGGGATATGTAAGGGTGAGCCCTTGTGTGTATGATCTATACAAGTATAATCCTAGTGTTGTGTTAGGTAAACCATGTCTTTCTAATTGTTGAATAAATATAGATAACTACTTGTGTAAGGGTATATACCTAGATACATTAGGGTAGCTTGTGATTCCTATGGGTTACGTAAGGGTAACCTGTGGTTTTACTTGCTCGCATAAGGGTAGGGTGATCTGTGTAAGGTTAACCAATATTTTTCAAAGGATGAGTAAGGGTTACTTTACCTCTATTTGACACTTAAGATATATATAAGGGAAAAACTATGTAACCCATACAAAATTATATTTCTTGGGAAAAAATAAATAAAACTTAGTTTTTCATTTTTCTCCTCCAGAATGACCTTTAATAACTTTTAATAAATTTAAATGCTAAAATTATTGGAAATAAATTATTTATCCCATTTAAAGGATGAAACTCTTGATTAAAATTTTTAAGCCCTTCAAATTCAATATTTCATTAAAATGTTAAATTAAATGGTTGTTTTAGTTTTGGGTTTTAAAGGTGTGACCCAGAACACCTCTAGTGTTTTTATGTTTACATGAAGCTCAGATACCTTCGATTTTGGATATCCTCTTGGGGAGTTCCAGGTATCCAACTATAAGGTGATAAAAGAGAGTGTATTGTTGGTGGGGTTTCCTTGTTTACTATGTAAGTACCTTCATCTTTTGATGTTATGGATCCCTTGTCTTGTGTCATGCAATTTTATAGTTAAGTTAGGTGTTTTCCCAAGAAAATTCATATCCTTTTAAACCCATAATACTCATTTAAAATAAAATGGATTTTTGATTTGTTTTTAAGGTTTGATTTCAAAATTTGATAATTAATTTTAAAATGGCATGGTGTGTGTGTGATGAAATTTATTTGAAAATGTATTTTGAAATAAAGTGTGATTTTTGGAAAAATGTTCTCTATTTGAAATGAATAATTTGAAGCATGATTATGATAAAACAAAAAGTCATGAAATGTTTTATGAATTTAAGTGATATGGATTGATTTTAAATACATGAGTTTTTTGATAAAAACATTTTGATAATGGTTTTTTAATTTAAATACATAGGTTTTTGATACAAACATTTTGATGATTGTTTTTAAAAATGAAGGAATTAGATTTTGAAACATGAACTTGGGGGTGTTTTAAATGATTATTTAAATGGTTTGAGTTTTATAAAATTTAATTATATCCACAATAATGTTTGATTCACCTTGAAGCACATGGTAGTCTAGGAAGTTAGGTGGGAATAACACACATTGGGCATGTATTTTACCTTCCTAGAAGAGGGATTAGTCCATAAATACCTTCTTCTATTCATCTTTAGATACCTTTTACTATTCATACTTAGGGGTGTTCATTTTTAAAAAAAGATATTAGTCTTTAGGTATATTCTTATATTCCCCCAGTCTTAGGACTATTTCCCTAGGCTTAGGCCTAGGAACATGTGAACATTGGGAGCATTACTTTACTAATATGTGTGAGAATGCCTATATAAACCTACCCCTGGTGTCTCTTAACCTTGGTTCTAAGATTGATTTTTTGATTATTAAAGAAGATTTTTCATGCCTTTTCTATGAAGTATTTTACTGATGGTGGTTCTGATTGAAATTTTTATTCATTATGCTTATGATAAAATGATATATTAATTCCTATTTTGATGGAAATTCTTATTCATTCCTCTTTTGGTAAAACTTTATATTCATTCCTTCTTTGATTGAAACACACTTTTGAATATATATTTTTATTTTCAATTGAAAATTTTCCCCAAGCATGTTTTGATATTATTATGAATTTATTTAATTCAATGTTTTATTTAAAATTAATAAAAAATGGTTTGTTTGATATGGAATTTCTTATAAAATGACTTCATGAAATACTACTAGGATTTTTCCCTCACACACTAACTTTTCCATCATGTGTTTATAGATTTTATTGTTCTGGGTACATAGTAGGGAAAAAACCACATAGATGTGGTAAAAGAACTTTATTAACATGATTTTAGAGTTAGTAGTGGAAAATAGAGTTTGTGATCCACTAATAATATGGAGTTTCTGGGTTTATGGTCTTATCTAATATCTATGGTTGATGTCCCATCTTGATACTTGTATCTCTTAGTTTCAGATATATTAGTTTTTTGGACTTTTATTTTCATTGTTTATTAATTTATTTATATAGATGTTAGATTAAATAATTCTCTTATCATTATTTTTGATTAGTGGGTACTTATCACCAGACCATGGGGTTTGGAAAAAACCTTTTGGTCAGTGGAAAATCACCTCATATAATAGTTTAGAGGGAATGCTAGGTCAGTTTGTTACACCAAGAATGTAGTGTGTTGACCATGTTGTACCTAAATATGGTGTAAAAGCATTACACCCATTTTTTAATATGAAATCATATTTCCATGGTATTGGACTATTTAATAATGGTTTAGTTTGATCATGACAAACATGATTCATGAGGACAAATTATGGTAATATTTTTTATTTGGAAAGTAGAAGTATGTCTAAGTGATATTATTGTAGTGTAAAGTATGATGATTTCCATGAATTGTAACCTTAAGAAAATTTGAGTTTTGTTTATGATTTTCTATTTTATGGTTAATTTCATTGAGGTGTTTATAGGTTTTTTTGAAAATCCATTTTTTAAATCATAAATTGACATTTTAAAGTTTGGTTAATATGATTTTTTCCATCATGATGTTTTTTCCTAGAAGTTATATTCCCTTTTTTTAAAATTATTTTTTAGTGATTTTATAGTGTTTCTTATTACTATTATTATGTGCTGTCACTAATATTGAGTTGATGGAATTAACTCCCATAAAAGGATAATTGTTTAAAGGTGGTAATGATTTTTTTTTGAAAAACTAGAATTTGATAATAATGTTTAGGAATACAACACTTAATTATTATGATAAGAAAGAATAAAAGGGGTGATTTATTATTGTGTCTTGTTATTGGGTATGTTGTGGTCAGATTTTTTTTCTTAGTTATGGGTTTTGTGGTTTTAGTTAGTGATTTTTTTGATTGTTTGGGTGTTGGAATGTGATGTGAAGTAGGGATATAGATATATTCCTTAGTGAGTGCGATAACTTATGATCATTGATATGGTAGTGATGGTATGGATAGTTGTGTGTCTAGAGTGATAGATGATATGTTATAGGGTGATTTAAGTGGTGATGGGTGTTATTCATTGTAGATTTTTTCCACATTTGGCATGAAGAAATGCGGGTAATGTGATAAATGTCATGTTATTTTGTTCTTGATGGGTAACAGTGATATGTCTATGTAGAATTTTGTATGGGGGATCTGGTTGGCAAGAGTAATATATAGGTTGATATACTTCCTTGTGATATATTTCTTTCCCATGTAATAATTGATTCTATTTGAGTGTATTATGATAATCATGTATTCATTTGATTGAAATATATTTCATTGAAATTCTATCTAGAAATTTTGTGTGGAAAGGGTAAAGAATAATCTTGGGATAGTGCACTATTGAAATTTTAGCGGTAAGGAGTACTGGAGTTCTTTAGTGGAGCCACCAACCCTAATATTGAGGATTGGTTGGAATAAGTTAATGTTTATTTTAGGTTGGTGAAGACTTCATATGGATTCTAAGTTACATTGGAGGTTATATTTTTTTGTAAGGATACTCGGAGATGATGGGAGATAAGGAATGGTGATCTGAAAGAGATTTCATGGAAGGGATTTCTTAAATTATCTGGGAAGGATTTATTTTCCTAAGTTTATAAGCATGATCATATGAAATATATTTATGAAAATCAGTATAGAGATGAGAATGTGAACTACTTTGGGTATCGTTTCATGGATTTAGTTAATAAAGGAGTCTTGACCCTCATCTTGTTAAAAACTAGGGAATAAGAACGTCATTTTGAGTTATCCTTGAGACCTGAGATTCAACAGTCTATTGTGACTTTTCATTTCCAATCTTGGGAAGTGGTGATATATCAAGAAAATATCATGGAGAGAGTTTTATATATGATTGAGGGTTCCAATGAAATCCCCTATCGGGTATTTGGTAAGGTTGAGATGAGAGAAGTCAGTTGTAAGAATTAGAGTTCACGAAAGTGGAGAGAGATTTGATCTTATAGATCCAAATGATGAATTAGCCTTTTGTGATTCAGTATCTCAAGGTGTCCTATTTATGGAGAGGTGATATATTTCTGGTGTAATTTTATAGGGAATCATCAATATGACTTACCTGATATTTGGCATGTTTTTTGATATTCAGTGGAGAGTTAGATATGGTAATGTTTTGGGTAAATCAAATTATTTAACTAAAACACATTTAGTGGATTTTGAACTCATCTTTAAGTGACCGTTGAATGATATTTTAATATTAATGTGCTGTGGTTTTCTTTAAAATTATTGAAACTGATTTCTTTAAAAAAAATTAAATGGGAAATGAACTTGTCTTTAAGGGGTATATGGAGATCTAATGAGGAGTCTATTTTGAGCATGGGTGGTTAGCATTATATTTTTTCAGGGGTAGTGTTCTCATTTGAGAGGTATCTTCAATGGTTTTGGGGAATTTCCATGTGTTATTATTATTGGGGGAATTGTGGATCAACCCATGGTGAGGGTGTTGGTAGTGCATTTTTTCCATTAGAGATGTATCTTCCCTTTATGAATATACGATTTAATTTATCCTTATCTGGTCATGGTTTTGGTCCTAGAAGATGAGATTTTTTATAGGTATCTAATGTAACATTCTAGACCTTCTCAGGCCATCACATTGTGTGTTTTGGGTGTTGGAGATGCTAGGAGGAGGTATGAGGAAGGAAAGATGGAGTTTAAGTTGAAATATCATCTATGATTTATTTTTTAGTGTGGAGGGATGTATTTGTTTATAAGATTTATGGATGTGGAATGGTGTTAATGGTTACATAATGGGGCCCTAGGAGGCTAATTTCGGTGGTTCTTATATTTTTTGAGTTGTTGTGATGTGGTACCTTAACTATACCATGGTCTTTTCCTAGAGAGTTAGATTTTTTTCTATAGAAGACTCTATAATGTGGTGGTAAATGTTGTGTAATGGAGCGTCTGGGGGTCGATATTGTGTATTTGACCAATTTAGTAGACCCTACACTATGGTGCTTATAATTTTTCATGGTTGGGTTCATAGATTTGGATGTTGTGTCATTGAGATAAGCCATACACTATGTTCCTCCCTTGATTTTATCAGATCTCAATGTTGACAATGACATGATTTCAAGGATTCATTTAACTTAAGAATGTTGGGGCATGACCCTACCCCTTGAAAAATGTTTTTGTGGTTATCTATCCTAGGTGTAAATTCATAAGCCAATATAAATTCCTTATATTTCCCACATTTCTCACAAAACCTAAGCAATCTGAAGCACCCCATTGAAGACATTTTAGGGACCTTGTATTTCCCTTATCCCTTAGATTTAGGAGTTTGATTCTTTATGAACCAAGGTGAGTTTTTTATTACCTCTATCCAATCCATACTCTTGGGAAGGATTTCAATACCAATAAACTTAGGTGAAATCCCCAAGGCACCAAAGGTTGAAAATAAATGTCATGGGCTTTACCAAAACATGGGGGATGGTTTTCCTATAAATTAACAACTTGAAAATAGGCCATAATAATGCATGATACAAAACTAGAATAACTCCAAATGTAAAACCAAATAATAATCAGAGTAACAATAGAAGCATATATTTTTTACAATATCAAGACAATAAGACTCAAGGTAAATAGTTCTCAATATAATAATACACACGACATGAAGGTGGAACCACTCTGAACACAAATTATTCACAGCTACCCCAAGATCAAACTATAGACATCCAAGATCACCACATTACACAAATCCACTTGTAAAATAAAAAAACTTCCCCTTACCTATATCATGATAAATAAAATTTTCATATTCACTAAGGTGCACATGCAAGGGGTAAGTATACAACCTAGAAGGAAAACCCTAAGACTTCTCCCAAATTCTACTAAAACAAGATACATGATATATCATATTTAATTTAAAATAAAATATAGACATAATCATGAAAAATAACACACATCATGTGTGTGTGTGTGTGTGTATTCCAAGGTAGTAAATTAACTCCCAAAAAAACACACCCATAGTATGAAATCACACACCCATGAATAACACCAACCAATGTAAATGCTTCCTGAACTCCACTCATGAATAGTCCAACCCCTGAGCAGTTTCCATCCCTCTAGTCATAAGTTATCACTTGATAGTATAATCCAATGTTCCATAATATTAGAAATGTGACCATATATATCCCACATGGTTCAACCCATATGCACATGAACACCCAAACACTAAATTCATTCTAAGTTATCACATTCAAAACCTTTATTTTAAAAACCAATTTAATTGGATATTTTAATTTATTACCTTTAAGGCATCACCCATAATTCAAATTTTTATGAACAATAAACCAAATATGTTTACAATAGAGATTTCATAAGGATTTTATAACTAAAAGAATGACCAATTTATTTAGATAAAAAAATCCTTTTTATTATAGTATAATGTGTAAAAATTAGAGAATACACCTACCTATAAAGTGTTCAACTTGAATTATTGTCCCATAACCACAAAGATCCAAACTTCATAATCTATTCCCTAAAAAAAATCCCAAACATGTTTTTTCAAAAAAACATTTAACAAATATTTCTAGGAAAGGAATCACCAATATAAGTTTTCTATTATAATAAAACAAGTTAATTAAGGAGGTAGAAGAAGAATTAGGCTCTTACCCTCAAGTTTCTAGATCCAAAACTCTTCAATCCATTGGAATCATTCACAGGAAAGAAGGATATTGCCGGAATCTTCTAGTGGAGTGCTGAAATTCAAAACCCTAGGTTAGAGGAGTAAGAATGATGGTTTTTGGGGAAGTTTAGAATCTTTAATTGATTTTTAAGATTTAAAATTTCCCATCGCATGGTTAGTCTACATGGTTTTTAAAATCATGGAAATAGGTTTTGTCCAAAATTTTTCGATTTCACACAGTTATTGCGTGGTTTGGATAAACCATGCACCAACCATGCACCTACCTAGAAGACCCCTCTAGATCCTACATAGTTACCTAGGGAGTCCACATGGATTCCCCTAACCATGATCCAACCATGAACCCTAGAAAACTTCTCCAAAACACTTAAAAAACACCCAAAACCTTGTTGAGGCCTAATATAACCATTCCATAGATTTAATTAAAAAATAAAACTAGGAAATACCTCAAACTAGGGGTGTTACACTCTCTCCACTATGAGGATTTCTGTTTTCAGGAAGTTCGAGGTTATAGTTTTAATTAAAGAGTTTTGGACACTATATTAGAATAAATATCATTCATTCCCATTTTTCATATTGAATCTTTTCATGCTACCATACAACCATGTCCAAGAGATATGTCTCCCTTGCAAGATCTTATCTTGTCTTTCTAGAATATGAACCAGAGCATAGATAAATATAGGATTTGGTTTAATAGTAACATTGTCCCAACATATTACATGGTTAAGGTAATATCGGTACTTATTTTATTGAGGCATATAGAAAAAATTATTGACAACACTGAATCTTAGTGGTAAATCTAACTGAAATGCAACACCGTAAATACATTCCAAAATATTTAATGGTATGACTTACTGAGGACCTATTTTTTCTTTCCTTCCTAAGAAACAGTGACCCAATCTTAGTAATAATTTTAATAATACATGGCCAACTAACTCAAAATTTATGGGTCATCAGTGATTATCTAGTTATAATTTTTGATGGGTTTTGGCCATTGCCACATATTTCCCAATCATCTATATTTTGGTAGTAGTTTTGTGGCAAATACTTGGTTCTATAAATGATGTTTACCTAGTCACTACTTGAAAAATCATAGATCGATATAGATGACCATATAATGCCTTTAATGGATCTATTTTTAATAACTCATGATAATTGTTGTTATATGAAAACTCTATTAAAGGAAAATGATCTTCCCAGAAACCATTGAAATCCATAACATATTATTGGAGAGTATCCTCCAATGTTTGGATCATACATTTCTAATGGTCATTAGTTTATGGATGATATGTTGTGCTCATGGTCAAGTGTATTCTAAGAGATTATTATAAGGATTTACAAAACTGTGAAGTGAATGAAAGTTCTTGGTTAAAGATAATCGATATCGGCACATCATGTAATTTTACCACTACCTTTATATAGAGATTTTCCAAATTCTTTATTGTATTAGACCTCAGATTGGAATAAAATGTTATGAATTAGTGAGTTCAACCAAAATCATTGAAATATTATAGTGGTTTAAAAGTTTCAATGGTAGACCAGTAAAAAAATCTATGAAAATATTTTTACCATTTACAAATGGATATTGGCATTGACTGAAATATTATTGCTGGTGATTGATGTTTAGTCTTGAACTATTATTTGGTTTGACATATCGTAACATAGTTAACCAATTTCTATTAAATACGTGAACACTAAAAATGGTTCTATATTACCCTGTACACCTTTTTAATTATCAGGCTAACATACCATATTTGAATAGTAAAAAGAATAAAGAAGTATTTCTTGGAACAATGAAGGATTTGAAATTTGATTCCAAAAACATAACACAAAGTTTTCATCCATTGCTAAAACCACAATAGTCTCCCCACTATTGATTTTGGATCTCATGTAAATGAAATATGGGTTTAATTAACGAGCCTCCTTGATTAATCTTACTAAATAAAGAAAGAGAGTAATAATAAAGAAAACTACATTTTGATTCTGTTCCCTAAAATCCAAAATGTGTGCTTGAAATTACTCTTATATGATGTCACTATTCACTATCCTCTTTGACCAACTCATTATATGGATTAGGAATAAATGGTTATGAAATTGAATTTTCTCTTCCTTGTGTATAAACCACGTCAAAATCAAATATTTATAGATGTTTTATCCATCTATATTACTTTAGGTTCAAATCCCTTTGTTAAAAGATGTGTTTCAAGCTTTTATCATCCATAAACAAGATGAAATTTTCACCAAATTGGAAGTAGGGAAATTTTTATTGTGTGTAGACCATATCAACTAAGTCCATATCATGCATCCGATATTTCATTTCATTTTTTTCAAATTTCTCAAGCCATAAGTGAAAACATGGCCTCATTTTATTAGAACATAACCCAGTCCCTATCCAGATGCATCATAATATGACATATAGCCTTGTTCTAGTTTTGGAAATATAAGGATCAATGTTTAAGTGATAAAAGCATTAAGTAATAGAAATAATTTATGGAAATCCACATTTGATTAAAATGGAATAACTTTTCTTGTTTAAGTAGTCATAAGAGAAGTGATTCTTGATAAATCCCAAACAATTCCATGATAATATCCCACTAAGTTGACAAATCTTAATATCTTGATGACTTTATTTGGATGTTTCTAAGAATTAATATCTTCAAAATTTTTAGGATCAACTAATATACCACTTTCAAAGATTATATGCCTATGTAAATAAGACTTTTGTATCTAGAAGACACACTTAGAGAATTTAACATGATCTTGCTGTTCATACTATATAATCAATTCAGTCTCAAAGTGATTCTCATGGTCATATCTAGTTTGTGAGTACACAAAAATATCCACAAAAAAATACCATGACAAGTGAGTTAAAATACTTGTAGAATATATGATCCATTAAATCCATGAAAACTGCTTGTGCATTTGTAAGTACAAAGGGAAAGACTAAATATTTATAGAGACCATAACAACTTCCAAAATCTATTTTTAGAATATCCAATTTCCTAACTCAGAGTTGGTGATATCTATACCATAGTTCAATTTTTATGAACCATTTATCTCACATCAAATGATTTTTTTAATAAGGGGGTGTATTTAACAAAAAGTCAAAGACTAATTTATTAGAAAATAAAAGTGTTACGTGAGTATAAAAGAGGGTATTTTTCCATAATATTTCTAAAAAAGGTAAAACAGATTAGATGGTAACTCATCTAACCATGTGATCTCATTATTTATTCCTTTATTGGAAATCCCACACTCCACCATGTTATCTTCCTAATAATCATGAGTGATGATGTAGTTGAGATCAGAATGGAATGAGGGGAATTCCATCCACATAACTATAGGTTTTAAAGATATATGAGTCACACCATTTAGAATAGCTTGGAAAAATGTGGTGGAGTCTATTTCAAGACAAAGGTTATCCCATCTCTTGAGTCCTTAAAAATAAACCACATTTATAATACTATAAATTTTAGCATCTATAGAAGAGGAGATACCACAAGTACCATAGAAACATCCTAGGACCCTTCCATTATGGTCATGAATGATGGAACCACAACTTGTGGGACCTAGGATACCTTTTGAAACCCCATAAAAATTTATTTTGGTATGTCCCTAAATAGGAAATTTCCATAAGACCTTGAATAATCCATATGGATATTTATAGTTACCTACGATGCCAAGCCTCCATAAGACCTTGAAGTTCGGGACATAATTATACCAGTGTCTAGCGTGGGTGGTATTGGATTCTTTGGTTGAATCAATGAGCTACACCAAAGTAGTATGAATGGATAATGTGGAAATCTTGTGCATTATGGAGTTAATACCACTCCATATAAGGTGAATCACTTCAGCTATAGCCTCCATATATAGGTGTCTGAGTTGAGGTTCAAGTTGGATAGAGATGCAGTGTTGCATTATATCATCAAGGCTGGTGACACCTAGTAACTGGATTTTTAATATGTCATTAAATGATATCCATATTACCGAGTTAGTGTCACCAGAAAAGAAAATATGGGATTTATTCTCTCTATTCTGATTGCAAAGTCTACACATGGATTAAAGTGTAATTCTAAAAGTTTATAATTAATCATCAATAGGAATTATTTTATGAACAACCCTCCAAATCAGAGTCAATCACAAAGTCTTTATCCAAGTCTTATCAAATAATTTAATAAAAAAAACCATTGATAGAATCAAAAAAATTATCACAATAAAAAATTTTGGACTTAAGAATTCCAGTTTGATCTGGTTCCCAGATCAAAATATTCATGTTTGGAGTAAAGAAATAATTATTTATTAGGGTGTAACAATCATCAGGCATATCCATATTAGGTAGAGTGAGGAAATAATGTATGGATACATTAGTGTCTATAGAATGTTGTTGAGTATCAACCATATAAATAATAGGAGTTCCTAATATCAAGCCAAAAATTAATACAAGACTCTCTACTAGATATCCATTTGGAATGAGACATGATATTGGAAATCAAAGATTTTATGGAAATCCAAATAGAAGAGTCTATATAATTATTTATACCCCTTTTCAATTTTTCAATAAATATGGATATAAGAAAACTAAGGTCCATTAAGTAAATATTGAGAATATTCCCTGTGAATATATTTTGCAAAGATTAATTAAAAAATTTGATGTTTTTTATTCCCAGACCACTATTTTCAAGAGGCTTACAACACTTTATCCAGGGAACAATTACCATTTTCCTCTAAAGAGTACTACCAATCCAAAAAAATTTCTTGATGAAAAATTTGAGATGATTGAGAAGATAAATAGGCCATTTAAAAATCATATTGTAGTGAACAAATTTATAGACAATAGTGAAATTAACCAGGAAGATACTACCAGCCACCGAGAGAGACTTAACTTTATAGGATGAAAGTTATTTTTTGATTTGATCTGCAATACAAAAAAATTAAGTTTCTTTAGGTATCCCCCAAAATAGAGGAACTATAATATAATAAATGGGCATAGATCAAACTTTGATTCCTATATCCAAAGTAAGTCTATTATTTCTAGAAACTAGAATTCCCCTCCAAAAATAGACAAAATACTTATTCCAGTTAATAACCTTCCATGAGAAATTATTATAATGAGAGAGTGAAATACTGAGATTTTGAATATTCCTTTTACTTACCTATAATAAAATGATAATATCATTCACATAAAGAAGGTGTGTAAGAACACGAAGATTAATTAAAACATTAGTAGGTTTAAGCTTTCCTTTCTCTAACATGTGAGTGAAAATCCTTCTTAAATAATATTCTACTAAAGAGAAAATAATAGAAGAGAGAGGGTCACCTTGTCTAAAAAACATTGAAAATTTAAAATATCCCTATGGAGAACCATTAATGAGCACTAAAACTTGAGAATAATCAAAGATAACCTTAACCCATTTTATTAAAATATCATCGAATCCAAAACTATGAATCACGTTATAAATAAAACTCCAGTCTATAATGTCAAAATCTTTCCAGATGTCCAACTTGAGAGAAATACTACCACCTCTATTAGTTTCCTTAAAAATATTAACACATTACGAGGCCATGAAAATGAAATATTGGATAGTTATACCTTTCAAAAAACAAAACTAATTCCAAGATTCAATTTTATTTTCAATTGGAATAAGATGATTTGAAATGAGTTTGGTAATTATTTTATAGGTTGTGTTGATGAGGGGAATGAGTCTAAAAAGGTTAATCTTAGAATCATTTTCAACTTTGGGAATAAGAGTGAAGAACTAAGAATTAATACCATGAAGTAAGATACCTATAGAAAATAAATATTTTACCAATATACAGACATCCTAGTGGATGAAATCTAATTATCTCTGAAAGAAGGAGTTGGTAAAACCATCAGGTCCCAAAGCACTTTCAGGTTTAAGACTAAAACCCTCCTGTCTTATCTCAAAATCAAGTGGAATTATGGTAATAAACTTGTTATCTTCATCCTTTACCCGGTTTGGAATGATTTCCTCATCCAAATCCTCATTGAGATATGGACCATTAAATAGATTTGAAAAGTAAGAGACAACATGCTCTGCAAGGGCCTCTTCATTGTCAATAACATTGTCACCATCTTTAAGAAGGGTGAGGTGTATACAAGACTTTATAGATAATTAAATAGAGTTATAGAATTTGGTATTTATATCCCCTTCCTTTATCCATTTGACCTTTAAGGTGTCATTTTTTATTTCATATTTTATGGAGAGTAAATAATTCAGCTTAGAACCACGTTTGTTTTCTTACTGAATATCCACCTTAGAATGATAATTTTTGGATTCATGTATCATCTTATTAAGTCTCTACTCAAGAAAGAAAATATAATTATCTATCCTATTATAGTTTCACTTACACCAAAACTTTATATTATAATTCAAAATATTATGATTCATGATTCAAGAAAAGTAATCCTTTCCATAATTATTGGAATTCTAGAAATCAAGAACAAGTTTTTCAAAATCAGAATGTGAAGAAAATGCATTATTAAATATGAATGGAATACTTGTATTGATATTTATAGTAATGAGACTAACCAAAATTGTATAGTGATCATATTCGATCCTTGGGAGGGTAATACTTGAGATAGTGTACCATTTCTTAGGGCCTAGTCATTGGAGAAGGCCCGTTCAATATTGCTATCAACCATTCTATTATTATACCTTCTATAAAAGGTTTAATTTTATCTAAATAAAGTTAATTTAAATCATATTGTTTCCTTAAATACATGTATTGAACTCTCTTGAATATTTAGTAAATTGAGAAACACCCATCCTTTCACTAGGGCACAAGATTTATTTGAAATCACCAAGGATAATCCAAGAATATTGTATTATGCGATTGATTCATTCCATGTTTTTCTAGAGCCTTATTATTTCTTGATATCTATTCTTAGAATGAATAAAAGATAAAAAAAGATAAATATTATAAAAATAAAATTCACAGGTAATCATATTCTCATAAATGTTAAAGGTAGAATCACTACTAAGAGATAAGTGAGAAGAAACCCATTGCGTATCAACATTAACAAAATTGCTATTACTACCAATAAAGCTTTAACCTATATTTTCTAGACAAGAAAAACCTAGGGAATAAATTTTTTTGGGTTTAAAAATGATAAGGAGTTTAGGTTTATGGATATGTATAAATTTTGTGTAAGGAGGTGGAAATATCATAAATTTTCACTCCTTGACTATTCTTGAAGAAAATATTCATTTTAATTTGTGTTCGGGGTTGGAACTCACTTTTTTATTGCCTCATAAGTGTTTTTTTCTAAATGATTTCCTGGTTGGAAGAGATTTCATAAAATCATCATCAAGATTTATAATAGATTTTGTATAAACCATAACTTCTAAATGATATTTAATTCCATGCTCATCAGCCTTTGGAAATGAGGATTCATCTGCCTCATTGTAGGTTTCCTGTAATATGTTAATATAATATTTATTTTTTGGATTGAAATATTTTTCTACAAGAGATGAATCAATATCCTTCACTCTGTTACTGTTAGTAGGAGGTGTAACATTGAAGTTACCTTGGTGATTTTGCAAGGATATTCCATTAGAAGTAGTATATTCTTATACTGGAGGGGTAATCACATGACTTCCATCAATACAAGGATCCTACATAGTATCAAAATGTTTGTGATCCAATGTGTTATTAGTTAGGTTGTATTTGAGAGAAGAGTTAGAACAATTATCATTGATCTGAATGTTCTCGAGAGCTTTACTTCTAGCACCAGTATCACCCTGAGAGGTGATAGTTCCAACCATATGACTGGGCTTAGGTGAAATACACTTTTTTCAATTAGAGATTTCAAAATCATAACTAGATTGAGTGTAAGTGATAAGATTCATAACATCCTAAAAAATTTCAATTATAATTTTGGCCTCTTCATATTATTTTTATTCTACCTCTACAAGGGTATCCTAGGATTTAATAGCTTCAGGATTTATAGAAGACACTTTCTCTTGTTTTTGAACCAATTTACAAGAATCATTTTTATTTGACGCTTCCCCCTTATCCATGAAAATTTTATTTCCATTTTTACTCAAATTCACTTCTTTACAAGAATTTTCATCAGAAGGTGTCTTCAACTACTTCTATAAAGCCTTAAAATTAGAAATGGAGTTCCCCACAATTTTGAAAACATCACAAATGGGAGGCTTATATTCATACTCTACCTTGATTTCAAACTTTTTATCATTGGAAAAAATTTTATAACTTCCAAGAGCTTGGAGTCTAAGTTTCCTCAAGATGTATCCTGGAATATAGACCAATCTCCCCATTTAGGGTGCATTGGTCCAATTATAAAGCAATGAAAATATGGGAAGAAATTTCATTAAGTATCTTTGGGTTTCAGTAAACCCAATTCACGCCATGGAGTTTTATCAAAACCTAGGTTGTGAAAATTCTTTGAGAAAAAGGGATTAAAAGATAGATCCCAAGCCAATATCCTCAAAACTATAGACTTCAGTTGTAGATTTCCGGAGTTCCATTTTGATTTCAAGTCCTCCATGAATCCCAGAATGATGTGGAAATATCTCATTCCAATTGGAATTAATTTCCAAATTTCTGAAGCCCCAAAGGTGCACAATTCGGAATTTGATATCCACAAAGGGACATGGTTTGTCCCCTTTTGAGTACATGATGTAACACCCTAATCTTCCACAGTATGCTTCACTTTGAATAATACAATAGCTTGTGTTGTACGCAACTTCAAGTTCTAACACACCATGACCAATCAAACTAGCCGTTATGAATAGCAATACCCACTTTTTGAAATTTTATTAATTTTATTTTAAAAAATGGACTTCATTTTTAGATTCAGAATATCAAAATTATCATAGGGTGGATTTTTGGTATTTTTCTGAAAACTTTCAATTTTTGATGAATAGTGAAAAACACTGCGTTATTGTTTAAAACCAAATTTTTATTTAAATAATTAGTTATTTTATTTAAATTTATATTAGGTAAAAATAGATACATAATACCTATATATTTTCAGTGTAATTCATCAGAGTTATTTTATATTAATATTATAAATATAAAATTTTATTGAACTTTTTACCATCTTTTACCCATCTTCTAGGTGCACTTGCAAATTTGCATAAAACATAATTTTACCACTTCTGTGAACTTAATTTCAAAAATCCAAGAGACATGATTTAAATCAAAAAGTAAAATGTGTTTCAATAAGATGGAAATAATTTTTGGTGAATATTAAATTTTGACTTTTATTTACCACAGTTAAAAGTAAATAGGGTAATGAAATGTAAAAATGATATTATAATTACCCTAAAACATGTCATAATTCTATTGTATAAGTTTATTTTGACCAAAATCAACCTTAGGAATAAAATTTAGTCCTTTTGGACCACTTGGATTAGATTAGGACATTTATTGTTATTTTATTGAAAGAAGAGTTAAAAGTGTTAAATTCAAAGTTTAATAACTAAACTATTTTTAAGATAGGGTTATACATAAGATAAATTAGACTATAAATATTCATTAGAAAGATAAAAATATTTCCTACATAATGGTATTTTATTTATAATTTTTAGGCAATAAATAATTAAATTTATTTATGATACAATGATGATGTAGTAATTACCTTATTAATGAAAGATTAAAATAATTGATAATATAAATATCCAAATAAATGTAAATTGAGACTTCTGATGAATTAAACTAATTTTATAGGTTAATATGACATTTTATAGTTGATTAAATAAATTTTATTCTAAGTAATAAAGTTGTTAGGACTTTAAAAAAAATCAAATACCAAATAGTGTCAAAATTGACATAAATGAGTTTAAAAAAAAATACAATATTATTAATTGATATAATATTCCAAAAAATCTAAGGTTCGGCCAAAGGACTTAGATAAGGTTAGATATATCAATAATTAACCACTTGGTGTTCTCTTGGATTTTTATAGTAATATTATTAACCATATAATATAATAATACAAGAATACATGGTAAAAGTTAAACTATTTAACTAAGAGTTAAATATAAAAGATAAGGTTAATATGGTGACCTAAACCTATCTAAAACCTATTGGTTGAAAGGTTTTAGACCCATACCATCATTATCCTCTAAATAAATTATTTTTTATCCATTATAAATATAATATTATTGTATAATAAAATAATATTTCAAGCTTTTCCTAAAGTGACCCTCACCTATCTTATAAAAGGGTACTTCCCGTTCTCTCAAAATTACACCTCCAAAGCAATTTGGATCAGCCAAACCCTAATAAAATATCCTCCCAACTACCCTAAATTCAACCAATAGGCCTTAAAATGTTCATAAATCCAACCTAGGATTCCATTTTGGTCAAATCAAAAGGAAACACCTGAAGAAGAGGTAATAATTTCACCACATCTTTCAAAGTTATTTTCTTCTTCCACTTCCTCTTTCTTTGTTATTCCCATACCAAAATAATAAATCCAGTACCTTATACATACTATGATTTTATTATAAATATATTACAACCATATTCATTATTCTATCCATCCTATGAATGACAAGTCACCATACGTGCGTACGTACAACTTACCTTCTCCACGTTGTGGTGTAGTTTGTTATTCAAACACTTCATTATTTGGATGAGTATAATAATGAGTATAAGTGATGTAAATAATAAATATAACATGTTAAGGATTCTGTATATATGATATACCATCCAATTACATATTATTTTACCATCAATATAATGATATTGTCTCTCGTGTGTATGTACGGATTACTGTCTCCACGAACACGATGAAATTCATTACCCGTCACAACCATTCAAGAATAATTTTCATTTTATGGTTAAAAATAATGCTTAAGAACTTAATATCATTCTGTATATGAATCAAATACATCCTATCCATAACAAACCTATCTTACATAACCAAGCATATAAAGGAAAATGAATCTGTTAACACCCAAAACGATGATACAACTGAAATATTATTAACAAAGAAATATTAGAAGATCATATATGATATGATATTTATGTGTATGGTTTTTGTACAATTTAATAACAGTGATTTAACTATTATATAGGAGGTTAACATACCCTCAGTCAAGGAAAATTACAAGGTAAGGGTTAATTTTATAATCTATTTATCATCTGAGGTTGTTTATACGTGAGTATCTACTGAGACTTCTTTATCATCAACATCCGTGTTTCTTAAAAATGTACTTCAAAACATTTTTACTATTTACAATACTATGAGTTAAATTCATTTATACCCTCATTTTACTTTTTATAAAATGGTTTTAAATGAATCTTTCCGTCATTTTCCAAACAAGGTACTTTATGACATTTTTGACAAATTAAGGTAAGAATATTTTTTTAACTTATACGACGGGTGCAGATATTTTCCGCCGTTATAACAACTCTAAAGTTTCCCTTATAATATTATAAGAGTATTTTAAAATAAATGTTTTCTTTTATAATTATGTGACTTTTACATGATTTCAAAATAGAAATAGGTATTTCTCTCAAATAGTTTTTATTTAATCTATGTCAACATCCTTTGATGGATTTTATACCTATTTGAAGTTGATTCATTATGATACAATCTTCCATATTATATTGAAGGTTTTGTGATATGTTTGAATTTGGATGTGTTATTTTTATACCATTCATGGTTTATGGTTAAAGTATTAACATTTTGTATGCTAGTTTTAATAAGAATGTTTATGTTATGTTTCAAAATTTTTATATGAGGAATGAATTAGACTTAGTAAGTGATGGGTGGAGCCCACTATAGCTCCTCGATGCATCGGTGGGTCTCATGAGACAAACTAGTGTCTTGGAACCAAGCCTTGACAACATCTTATTTGCAGTCTTGGATTGAGGCCTTGACTATGTGGTTATGATATCCGACATTATGCATTCCATCAATATGAAATTGGCTATTGATATTGCATGTGATTATTCAACTAGTAAAATATCCATGTGAATAAATAAATGGAATTATTTGATTTATATTTGACATATTATACTGAAGTTTAAGTTTAAAAGGCTTATGTTTTAGTCTTATAAAATGCCTTAAATGTTTATTCTTATTTATGAAAGTTTCTGTATATTGTTATCCTTACCGAGCATCTGAGCTCACCCCTTTCTATGTTTTATTTTTCCCAGAATAAGAAGAAGTATATTATGAATAACCTACTAGGATAGTCTAAGGGATATGAATGTGTTCAAAAGAGACAATGTTTTTGTTGTTTTTCATTTTATATGTAATGTAAAACTTATGTATGTATCTAGTACTTCCAAGGATACTAAATTGATCAGTATTTTGGGATTTGATCCCTTTTGACATTCCAATGTTTTGTAATAATGCACAGACTCTCGGAAACTAGGGTCGGGGAATTACAACTGGTATTAGAGGAAGTTTATTACAAACCTTGGAAGCTAGATTTAGAAAAAACTCTTATTAGATAACATTACCCTAAGATAGACTTTGAGGATTGGTATAGAAGACATCCTAGAATGTTGGTAATATAGAGATTTTGTGTATTTTCAAAGCAATAAATACCTGTCTAGATATGAGTAGGTATTGGAAGCTCTGGAACATATATACCTAGGAGTGAAAATTTCGACAAGGAGTTTCGGGCTTGACTCGGGGTATCCTGGTACATAACAACATACCTTACTGCACTCTGGATTATGACACTCCCAGGGGATATGCTTAGGATAATTCACGTTTTCTTTACAAACCATTATAAAGTATTTATGAATATATACCTCCTCAAAGAATTTTTTTTATGATTATGGATTATATCCATAAAGTTTTCAATTTATGTTAAGTGTTTTGCAATTTTGGAATTATGTATTGTAATTCATAAACTAATCTAGTGTATGCAATTATTTAGAAATGGAACCTATTGGAAGGAATGGAAACCGTATCAACGCACGTAATCTATGTAGGGATTTCCCTCCTACTCAAGATAATTATAGTGGATTTGGTGATGCAACTGGTGCTGATCAGATTATCACCATACTAGGACAACTCACCCAGGTTATGAATAATAACCTTACCCATATGAATCACCCTGATCCAAAATGAAGAGGATCAATGTTAGAACGCTTCATGAGGCAAAAAACACCAAAATTCAATAGGAATATAAATCCATTTGTACCTAAGCAATGGATAAGTTCCTTAGAGAAAATATTTCATGCTTTGGAGAGTAGTGAAATGAAAAAAGTTGTCATGGTAGTTTATCGCCTCACGGGAGATGCAGATCAATGGTGGTCATTAATTAAAAAAAAGGAGGATGAAGAAGTATCAAATATGGAATATAGGGTGTTTAAAGATATTTTCTTAAAAAAAATACTTTCGTTGTGACCATCAAGAGGATATGGAAAGAAAATTTCTGAGTCTGAGGTAAAAGGAGGATGAGAATGTCGCAAAGTATGAGGATAACATTACAAGGTTAGCAAGGCATGATGAAGATTATATATGTAACCCAAGGAGTAATACTGATCGATTATTTGATGGTTTAAAACCATTTCTCTATCAATAATTAGTCTCAAAATCCTTCTCATCATACAAAGATATTATCTCACGTGCTATCAAGACAGAAAAGTAATTCTCTAAGTCTTACAACTTTAAAGCAAAGAAAGAGAATAAGAGATATGCCGAACAATCTAGATATGGAAATAAAGGGAAAAAGGGAAACATTGAATATCTATCCTGTGGTAAATTTGGGAAGAAACACCCCAATACTTGACTAAAAGGAATGAGAGTCTGTTACAAGTGTGGTGAAAATGGCCGCCAAGCTCATGATTGCAAGGGAAATAAAGAGGCTGTCAATGGTGAATGCTAAAATTATAGAGAAAAGTGGAATTATACAAACGAATTTCCTATGTGCCAAGGTAACTTACATTAGAAAAGGACAAGGGAGAAAGGCCAAGCTTATGTGATCACTACTGCTGAGGTTGAAGCTTCGAAAGACGTGGTGGTGGGTAATTTAATTTTTTCCTCAAGTTTATCCAATGCTTTATTTGATTCTGAATCATTGAATTGTTTCATATATTCCCTGTTTGATAATAAAATTAGATATTTCCAATTTTATTTATCAAGGTATTTGTCAGTCAAAACTTCTTAGGGAAGTATCATTGCAACAAAGTTTTGTGAATCAGTCCCCATTAGGGCATATAAATGTTCTTTATCTGCTGATCTCATCGCCATGCCAATGATTGAATTTGATATAATCCTCAGTATGGATTGGATTTCAGACTATGATGTGAAAATTTATTGTAAGAAGAATGAGGTTATAATTTTCGATGATAATAAGGAATACCTTATCTTTAGAGCAGAAACATCACCACCTAATTCTTATCTAGATCCACCCCCAATAGCTCTACTAAATTCAATTATTGGGGAGGAAGAGAATGAAATAACTATGGGTGAGTAAAAGAATGTTCAAATAGAGGATGTACCTATTATACAAGAATATGTTGATGCGTTTCCAGAGGATTTACCTGGACATCCTCTAGAATGAGAAATAGAATTTTCCATTGATTTAATTCCTGGTTCAAGGCCCATATCGAAGACCCCTTATAGAATGGACACTGTTGAATTAGTGGAACTAAATAAACAACTAGAGGAATTGATTAATAAAGGATTTATTCTCCCTAGTGTTTCTCCATGAGGATCCGATATTCTTTTTTTAAAGAAGAAAGATGGATCTATGAGGTAGTGCATTGACTACGGGGAGATCAATGCTATAACAATAAAGAACAAGTATCCCCTACCTCACATTGATGATTTATTCGACCAATATCATGGATCTCAATATTTTTCAAATATTGAACTTCGATCTGGATATCACAAGTTTTGTGTGAAGAAGGAAGAAATTTTGAAAATAGCATTTTGAACTAGGTATGGGTATTATGAGTTTACAGTAATGACTTTTGGACTGACTAATGCACCCTCTATTTTCATGGATCTAATGAATAGAGTTTTCAAGGAATATCTTAATAAATTTTTAGTGATATTTATTGATGATATATTGGTTTACTCAAAAAGATATGAAGATCATGAAAATCACTTGTGCACTGTTCTGAAAACCCTCAAAAGAAATGAATTATATGGGAAGTTTATCAAGTGTGAATTCATGCTTCAAGAGATTTCTTTTCTTGGACATATTGTCTCTAAGGATGGAATCTATGTTGATCCTTCTAAGATAAGTGTAATACAATAATGTCTAGCATTTATGAGTATAACTGAGGTATTTAGTTTTATTAGTTTAGCATGTTATTATCGGTGTTTCGTCTAGAATTTTTCCCGATTGGATAACCCATTAACCAAACTCACACGTAAAGAGGTTAAATTTGTTTGGACAAAAGAGTGTGAATAATGTATTGAAGAACTAAAGAGAAGATTATTCAATGCTCCTATCTTAAATCTACCATAGGGGAATGATGGTTTTGTTATTTATAGTGATGATTCAAAGAAATAACTTGGTTGTGTCTTTATGCAGAATGATAGAGTTATTGCCTATGCATCACAACAACTAAAAATTCATGAACAAAACTATCCCACTCATGATATTGAGTTAGAAGATATAATATTTGCTTTTAATATATGGATAAACTATCTCTATGGTGAAAAATGTGAGATATATATTGATCACAAGAGTTTGAAGTATATTTTCTCACAAAAAGAACTCAACATGAGGCAAAGACAATGGCTTGAACTACTAAAGGATTATGATTGCACTATAAACTACCACCCAGGGAAGGAATATAAGGTGGAAGATGATTTGAGGATAAACAATCATGGAGTTTTGAACAAGATGAGAGTCGAAAGAGATCCTATTTTCATGGATCTAGTAAAGATGGATATGGGAATAACCATGGAAGGTGAAACATCAATACTTTTTCAAATGGTTGCCAAACCATCTTTACTAGAAAGGAAAAAGAGTTATCATACTGATGATTAAGAGTTTAAAAATAAAATTAATGCTGTAAATGATGGGAGATTGATCGAATTTGTATATAAAGATGGGATTTTGAAATTTGTGAAGAGACTTTGTGTACCTGCTATACTTGATATAAAAAGGGAATTGTTGGATGATGCTCATAGCTCCAATTTATCTATACACCCTGGTAGCACTAAGATGTATAGAGATTTGAAGGAACATTTTTTGTGGGACAATATGAAGATAGATATTATTGATTATGTGTCAAGATATATGGTTTTTCAATAAGTAAAATCTAGAAGAAAAATCTTATAGGAGTCATGAAACCTCTTCCCATACCTAAGTGGAAATGGGATCATATTACAATGGTCTTTTTATGGGACTACCAAACAATCCTAGAAGGAATGATGGAATATGGGTCATTGTTGACCATCTTACCAAGTCAACATATTTTCTTTCTATAAGATAAGATTTACCACTTGAACGTTTAGAAAGACTATATATTAATGAAGTTTTAAGACTACATGGAGTACCCCTATCGATTGTTTATGATTGTGATCCTCATTTTACATCACGATTCTGGAAATGTCTTCAGAAGGCCTTGGATACTGAACTTCGTTTGAGCACTGCCAACCACCCTCAAAATGATGGACAATCAGAACAGACTATTCAAATCTTAGAATACATGTTGAGATCTTTCTCACTTTACTTTCAAGGTATGTGGGATCAATATTTACCTCTAGTAGAATTTTCCTATAACAATATCCTCCATTAAAGTATCTAGATGGAACCATATGAAGTGTTATATGGTAATAGATGTCACACATCAACTTGTTGGGATGATGTTGGTGAAAGAAAACTTGTAGGCCCAGAACTTATTGAGGAAACAATAGAAAAGGTGAAGGTTATCCAAACCCACATCAAATAAGCTCAAAGTAGGAAAAAGAGCTATATCGATAACCGAAGGAAGGATTTGGAATTTAAATTAGGAGATCATGTTTTCTTGAAGGTATCTCCATGGAAGGGTGTTATATGTTTCGGTAAGAAGGGTAAATTAAGTCCCAGGTACATCAGACCTTTTGAAATTCTAGAATGAATTAGAGTTGTAGATTGTCGTTTGGTAATGCCTCCAAGTCTCTCAAAAGTTCATGATGTGTTCCACATATAACTATTGAGAAAATACATTCTTTAACCAATGCATGTACTCACCTATGAAGAAATAGAACTAGAACTCGACCTGTCATATTGAGAAGTTCCAATCATAATTCTTGATACCAGAGAACAGGTGTTGAGAAACCAGACGACTTGTCTAGTTAAAGTTCTATAGAGAAACCATAAGATGAAAGATGCAATGTGGGAACCTGAGGAACTTATGATGAAGAACCACCTGAATCTTTATGTACAATAGTATTCTAGAAATTTCTAGAAAAAAATTATTTGAAGGAGGGAAGAATGTAACACCCCAAGCTTCCATGGTACGCTTCTCTTTGAATAATAAAATAGCTTGTGCTGTACGCAACTTCGAGTTCTAACACACCATGACCAATCAAACTAGCCATTATGAATAGTAATAACCACTTTTTGAAATTTTATAAATTTTATTTTTCAAAATGGACTTAATTTTTGGATTTGGAATATCAAAATTAGCTTAGGGTGAATTTTTGGTATTTTTATGAAAACTTTCAATTTTTGACGAATAGTGAAAAATATTGTGTTATTGTTTTAAACATACTTTTTATTTAAATAATTAGTTATTTTATTTAAATATATATTAGGTAAAAATATATACATAATACCTATATATGTTTAATGTAATTCATTGGAGTCATTTTATAGTAATATTATATATATAAAATTTTATTGAACTTTTTACCGTCTTTTACCCACCTTCTATGCGCATTTGAAAATTTGCATTAAACATAATTTTACCATTTATATGAATTTAATTTCAAAAATCCAAGATACATGGTTGATATCAGTAAGTAAAATGTGGTTCAATAAGATAAAAATAATTTTTGGTGAATATTAACTTTTGACTTTTATTTACCATAGTTAAAAGAAAATAGGGAAACAAAAGGTAAACATGATATTATAATTACCCTAACACATGTTCTAATTCTATTGGATAAGTTTATTTTGAAAAAAATAAACCTTATGAATAAAATATGATCCTTTTGGTCCACTTTAATTAGATTAGGACACTTATTATTATTTTATTTAAAGAAGAGTTAAAAGTGTTAAATTCAAAGTTTAATAACTAAACCATTTTTAATATAGGGTTATACATAAGATAAATTAGACTATAAATATTAATTAGAAATATAAAATTATTTCCTACATAATCTTATTTTACATATAATTTTTAGACATTAAATAATTAAATTTATATTTGATACAATGACGATGCAGAAATTACCTTATTAATGAATGATTAAAATAATTGAATTTATAAATATATAAATAAATGTAAATTGAGACTTATGATGAATTACACTAATTTTTACAGATTAATATGACATTTTAGGATTTATTAAATAAATTTTATTCTAATTAATAAATTTTTTAGGACTTTAACAAAAAAATACCAAATAGTGTCAAAATTAACATAAATGAGTTTTTCAAAAAAATATTATATTATTAATTGATATAATATTCCTAAAAATCTAAGGGTCAACCAAAGAACTTATATAAATTTAGATATATCAATAATTAACTACTTGGTGTTATCTTGTCTTTTTATAGTAAGATTATTAACCATATAATATAATAATTCAAGAATACATGGTAAAAGTTAAACTATTTAACTAAGAGTTAAATCTAAAAGATAAGGTTAATATAATGACCTAAATCTGTATAAAACCTATTTGTTGAAAGGTTTTAGACCCATACCCACTCTAAATAAATCATTTTTTATCCATTATAAACCTAATATGATTGTATAATAAAATAATATTTCAAGCTTTTCCTAAAGTGACCCTCACCTCTCTTATAAAAGGGTACTTTCCCTTCTCTCAAAATCACACCTACAAATCCGTTTGTCTCAGCCAAACCCTGGTCAAATATCCTCCCAAATATCCTCCATTTTACCAATAGGTATTACTTTGATCATAAAGCCAACTTAATGAGCCATTTTGATCAAATCAAAAGGAAACAACCAAAGAAGAGGTAATAATTTCACCACCTCTTTCAAAGTTCTTTTCTTCTTCCACTTCCTCTTTCTTTGTTATTACCATAGAAAATAATAACTCCAGTACCTTATACATACTGTGATGTTATTATAAATATGGTATAACCATATTCAATATTCTATCCATCCTATGAATGACAAGTCACCATACGTGCGTACGTACGACTTACCGTCTCCACGTCGTGGTGTAGTTTGTTATTCAAACACTTCATTATTTGGATGGGTATAATAATGAATATAAATAATGTAAATAATAAATATAAAATTTTAAGTATTATTTATATATGATATAACATCCAATTACATATTATTTCATTATCAATAAGATGATATTTTTGCTCCTGCGTACGTATAGATTATAGTCTCCACAAACGAGATGAAATTAATTCCCCATCATAACCATTCAAGAATAATTTTCATTTTATGATTAAAAATAATGTTATAATTTTGTATATGAATCAAATAAATACTATCCATAATAAACATGGCTTACATAACCAAGAAAATAAAGGAAAATGAATCAGTTAACACCTAAAACGATGATACTACTGAAATATTATTAACAAAACAATATTAGAAGATCATATATGATATCATATTTATGTATTTGGTTCTTTTATAATTTAATAACAATTATTTAAATATTATACAAGAGGTTAAGTACCCTTTATCAATGAAAATTACAAGGTAAGGGTTAATTTTACAATCTCTTTATTATCCGAGGTTGTTTATACGTGAGTAACTACTGGAACCTCTTTATCATCTACATCCGTATTTCTTAAAAATGTACTTCAAAACATTTTTAATATTTATGATACTATGGGTTAAAGTAATTTATACTCTCATTTGACTTTTTATAAAATGGTTTGAAAGGAATCATTCTGTCGTTTTCCAATCAAGGTACTTTATGACCTTTTCGAAAAATTAAGGTAAGAATGTTTTTTAACTTATATGAAGGGTGAAAATATTTTCATCTATTATAACACCTTCAAAGTTTCCCTTATAATATTATAATATTATTTTCAAAATGAATATTTTCTTTTATAATTATGTGACTTTTAAATGATTTCAAAATAGAAAGAGATATTTCTCTCAAATAGTTTTGATTTCATCTATGTAAAAATCCTTTGATGGATTTTACACTTGTTTGAAGTTGATTTATTATGATACAATATTCCATATTATATTGATGGTTTTGTGATATGTTTTAATGTGTATGTGTTATTTTTATACCATTCATGGTTTATTGTTAAATTACTAACATTTCGTATGCTAGTTTTAATACAAATGTTTATGTTATGTTTCAACCTTTCTATATGAGGAATGCATTGGACTTAGTAAGTGACGGGTGGAGCCTGCTATAGCTCCTTGATGAATCAGTAGGTATCATGAGACAAAATAGTGTCTTGGAACAAGGCCTTGACCAAATATTATTTTTAGTCTTGGCATAAGGCCTTGACTATGTGGTTATGTTGTCTGACATTATGTATTCCATCAATATGAAATTGGCTATTGATATTGCATGCGATTATTCGACTAGTAGAATATCCATGTGAATAATTAAATGGAATTATTTGATTTATATTTTCCATATTATGCTGAATTTTAAGTTTAAAAGGCTTATGTTTTAGTCTTATACATTGCCATAAATGTTTATGCTTATTTATGAATGTTTTCTCTATATTGTTATCCTTACTGAGCAGATGAGCTCACCCCTTTCTATGTTTTATTTTTCTCAGGATGCAAAGAAGTATATTATGACTAACCTATAGGGATAGTCTAAGGGATATGAATGTGTTCAAAGGAAACAATGTTGTTTTTGTTTTTCATTTTATATGTAATGTAAAAATTATGTTTGTATCTAGTACTTCCAAGGCTACTAAACTGATCTGTCTTTCGGGATTTGATCCTTTGTCATCATGCCAATGTGATGTAATAATGTACTGACTCTAGATAACTTGGTTTGATGTGTTACACATGATACACCCAAGTAAGGATAATTTTCACATGTTAAGTCTCTATTTGAGATATTTAGGATCTGAAACCACTGAAAGTCCACTATCATCTATCTTTTTAAGGGTGTAAAGCTTAGGTATGACATATTTAAAAAGAGAAGAGCCTTGTAGTGCTTCCAAGAATGAGATACCTTTAGGTTTGTAAAAGGAGGAATTCTACATACTCCGATAAAAAACTAGTGTATTATCCTTTGATTCGATTAGATTAGACACCACCTCTTTGAAGGATCATTCATACTCTGGATTTAAGGAATCTATGGGAGGTAGAAATATGATTAGATTGAGGAAGAATCATTACATTGAATCCCAAAATCTAAGATCTAGTCTTTATGGAGAGTTGAATTTTCATCACCAAAACCCATCCTCCTCATCAATTGATTGAAATTTTCATCAATCTATGGAAGAGGGTACTAATTCTTGATTGTAACTTGATTCATTTTATGATAGTAAATACACAAAAAAAGTAAACCATATGCCTTATTTATAAATAGGACTAAAGTGTCCCTTAGTGATGTGATTATTATAATGAATACCTTTCATTTTGGTTCTTCCTATTGGACCCTTAATTCTCAGAATTCCATTGTTTCTATTATCTATTATAGAAGATAAATATAACTCATTCTTAGAGGTATATCAATAGAAATTTTGATTTCCCATTCAAGTTGTAACCTAGAGAAATCATTCATAATGACATCAGTGTATTTTACTACTATATAAAGAAGACTCATAGTACTATTTTCCTAGATAGTACCCAAATTAATTACTACTAACTATGAATATATGGTTTCATCAATTGACACCAGAGGCCCTTCTCTTTCAGCATTCAAATCTTAATCCCCTTTGGTTAAGTGAACAACACCATTCAGAGATGTGAAGGTTATATGTTGGGTGTAATAGTCAATATAAACTTTGAATTGCACTATCCAGTCTATTTCAAATATCAAATCGAAGATATCAATTTCCAAGATTGTAAAGTCCCAAAAAAATTTGACCTCATATATGGTAATGGGATAGTTTATACATCTTAATCCTCTTTATTTCCACTTCCCAAGAGATGCTTTAAAGATTATGACTTAAGGAATTATTTCCATGTGAAACCATAATTTATTTACCACTTGTGAAGAAATAAAATAGTTGGATGCACCAATATGAAAAAAATACTTGAATTATAGTGGAGTTGAGAAGAATGGTACCTCATAACATCGAGGGACTTGATTTTTCATCTATGATTTTCTGATTAACACCATACAAATTTCGGTCAACTACCACTGGGTAGTCCTTTCCTTATTATTAAGGTTGTTTTGTCTAGATGACCTAGGTGTTCTTATAATAATCTTGTGTTTCTCAACTCTGAGGGAGATAATTGTTATGATGATAGTTCCTTGGTTGAACATGAGAGATCTGAGATTAATTTGAGCCATCTTTTCTTGTTAATTTTTTTGGTCTTGTATAATATTTCTTGATTTTTAATTTGCATACATTGTTGTCATAATATCAATATGGTGTTTTAATATCACTTTTTATGTGTAAATTATAATAAATGAAAATATCCTAGTTCTGTATTATGATGTGGTGGGAAAGAGACTTTTTTGGTATTTCTATTTTTGGGTGTTATGCTTTCTCGGGAAAAGGTCTCCCTCGCTATATTATTTCAAGAATTTTAGTTTCTACCCATGTATGTGAAGAGAAATGTGATTAATCTAATATAATTTCCATATATGTCTCATTCAAACACTATTTTCTTATTGACCATGTCACTGTAATCATCTTTCAAGAATATGAACACCTTATAATGAATATCTGGTCATAAACATGCCTCAAATATACAATCCTTCAGCTATGTTCTAGATGATACCTATGAAGAAACCAAAAAAACATTCATTAACTTAAATTTTTTTTCTATCACTATCATATTTCCTTTTTTGAGGCTTAACAAATCTATCATTTTGGTTAGGTATGAAAATAAAATTGTTTTTTGAACAATTCTTCGAATCCTTCCCAAGTAATGTTATGGTCACTTTTATTATAAACAACTAATTCCCACCATTATCATGCGAGATCCTCTAGTACATATACATCTATCTTCACCCTTACATAGGCCTTTATTCTAAGGAAATTATAATTTTTATTAAACTCAATTAATCAATGCGTATTCTTTTTTTGGTCACGAATCATAACTAAAAATTAGTGGATTCACTTTTTGAAATTGCAAGGTATGAATAGTATGGATTGATTCCCTAGTTTTATTCCCTTTTTCCATATCTTGGAATTATTTCACAATACTCTGAAAATTTTACTAGTTCACCTATGGTTTAAATGAATCCACATTCTTTGTCACTCCCACTTGCTAGTATTTAAGTCTCCAAACCAATTCCATTATTCTATAACCATAGTAACAATATCTATATAAGTACAATAAGTTTCTATAATTAAAAATTATAGAGTATATTATGGAATGATAGGAAATTTCATAGTAACATAATTTCAAAATTGAGTATTTGAAATAACATGTGAATGATTAAATCCTAGTGGGAAGTCTATTTACTAATTCAATATTTTAGACTCTGATTGGAAAACCCATGAAGATGAGTTAACGACATGACTAGAAGTGTTTATCAACAATTTTCATACTTAAACATCCATGGTAACTTTAATCTCATCATAAAGATCTTAGATACATATTATTATGCTATGAATTTAAATTCTAATAGAATCTATCTCCTTACTACTATCCTATAAGACAATGATACCATCTGTAACATCTTGACCCAACTAATATCTTGGAAAGTACAGAAATAAAAACAACCTTAGGTGACACCCCCAAGGTACCAAATATTGACAATAAATGTCATGATCTATACCAAAAATACTAGGGATAATTTTTCCATAGATTAATAACCAATAAATAGACCAATATGATTCATGATACCTAACTAGAATAACTCCAAATTAAAAAAAAAATAATCAAATTAATTAGATAAGAAAAAAAATTCTAAAATATCCAGATAATAACACTCAAGGTAAATAGGTCTCAAGATAAAAATACACATTACACCAAGGTATTACCAATCCAAAATCCAAGACTTGATATCTACCCCAATATCTAACTCCAGATATCCAAGATCACAATAACATGGAAATCAATTAGTAAAATAAAAATCCTTCCCCTTACCTATATTCTAATAAATAATGTGTGCATATTCACTAAGGTTCATATGAAGGTGGTGACTATAAAACCTAATAGGAAAACCCTGACACTTCCCCCAAATTCAACAAAAAAAAAGAGGCATGTAAGATCACATTTTGTTTAAAATAAAAGACAAGTAGAAGAATGAAAAATAGTTCACAAAACACACACACACATAATATATATATATATATATATCCAAATTAAGTGAATTACTTAATAATAAAACACACCCATGTAATGAACCCATGCACACATGAATAACGCCAACCAATGCAACCACTGCCTGAATGCCACTCCTAAATTTTAAAAATCATGAGGGGTTTTCATCCCTCCAATCCAAATTCACCACTCAATGATATAATCCAATGTGTAAAAATATTTTCAATGTGACTATGTCTAACCCACATTGTCCCACCCATATGCATAAGAACACCCACCCACCAAATTCATTCCATGTTCTCACATTCAAAACATTTATTCTTAAAACCAATTTAAATAAATCATTTAATCAATCAACTTGTGGGAATCACCCAAAATTCTAGTTTTGAGTAAAAACCCAGAAAAGTGGTTTCAAACATTTTTTTCACAATAATTTTACAACTAATAGCATAATAAATTTATTTAGAAAATAAAAAGCCTTCTCATTTTAGAATAATATATAAAAGGAGGAGAATAAACCTATCCAAAAAGTATTATACACAAAAAATTGTGATTAAAATTTTTTTCCTTATTTTTTTCATTTATAAATTATTCTTTCCATTATAATTACTTTTGATTAAAAATAATTTCCTGGAATTAAATTGTTTTCCATTTTTTGAATTATTTTGAATTTATAAATTATTTGTTAAAAATTAATGCTTGTTTATAAATTTATATTATTATACATTTAAATTTTATTTATTTATATATTTGTTTTAATTTTTATAAGTATTAATATATTCATCTGTTATATTAAGACTTTTTGTGTAATTAATCGATCTTAATTGGGTAAATTCAAGAAGAACTTGTGATGAATATAAGAAAGGGGATGATAATTTCTTAGAATTTGTGAAAAAAATCTTATAAACAAAGATTTTATTTTATTAACATGTGTGAAGTGTTTAAATATGAATAAATTAGGTCATAGATAAATAAAATACCATTTAATTTTATAGGTTTTTAGTCATAATTTTTCACATTGGATCTAAAATCATGAAATAAAAAAAAACCAAGTTCTAATGATGATGAAGATATCTACTATGATATAGAGGATAAAATTGAAGAATTAATTAATAATGTAGGTGTTGAAACCACTAAAAAAAGTATTGAATGACTATATTGAGATATTGAGAAACCACTATTCTTAGGTTGCACTAAATTTATAATGTTATCAATAATGATGAGATTATTTAAGTTAATAAAAGACCTCATTATGGTGGTAAATTTATATTGATTTTATTGAACTTTTAAAAAGGATACTTTCAGAAGGGAATGGGCTTCTAGATTACAATTATGAGGAAAAAATATCATGTCTAATGGTATTTGTGTGTAAAGAGATACATGGTTTCCCTAATGACTGTGTGCTATATAGAAAGGAATATAAAAGTTTATCAGAGTATACTAAATGTGGGACATCATGATATAAAATGGATCACAAATCAAACCACGATTCATTCCCATTAACATAAAATAAACCTCCTTCTAAATCAATATTATATCTTCCAATAATTAATATTTTGAAGTTTCAATTTTCAAGTTTTAATGATGCCAAAAGGATAAGATAACATTCAATTTTTTTTATCTCTAATAGAAGACTTCATCACTAAGATAATCCACCACAATAGAAAATATATCATTAAACAATTTATGATTTTGGAAGTGAAGTTAGAAATTATAGAATGGTTATGTGCATAGATGGAATGTATGCTTATTATATCCTTAGTAGGAAACATAGTTCTTGGAATGTTATGTTGGTTGTATGAAAAATTTCCCCAAATATATGTATGAAGAGGACATATGTGATAATGAACTTGAAGATTTATAGACCAAAACAACTTGGAAATTATATTGATGATTATCTATCAATATTTTATTTATGATTTCAAATTTCTAAGGGAGATATATCTTACATAATTTTATGTATAAAATGAAAATTATTTTCTTTTCCATTATATGTTAATGTTCACTATAAATGTAATTTCTAAAAATGAAAACTTATTGTGATAAAATGTTAAAGGACAAATGTTTTTCCCAATTTTTAAAGAGGAGACTTTATATTATCAATGGAAGAATAGAATTAAAATAGTGTACATGAAACATTAGATATTTTTTAAAATGTTTCATCCTTATCAAAAATTAAAAATGCATTTAACTATTTACAAGTACAAGGACCCTGCCTTAAACATTACATAATATTGAATTAAATGAATAATTCACATTGAGGATATTTTCAGGTTTATAGTTTTAGAGAACTAGGACATAACTATTACATCTCAAAAGATTACAAAGTAGAAACTTCTACACAGTTTCATTTTTTTTACATAACATGAACTCTTGAAAAAAAGAGTCATGTCTAGTTCCATGTTTAAGACAACATGAATTTTCCTTGATCCCATCCTTGACCCTATTCCCCATTATGTCCTATGAAAAACAATTAAAAAACTTGGGATGAGCATAAAGAGATCAGTAAGGTATACAGAAAGAAGGAATACTATTAGTTTTTTTCAAAAAATAGGTAAACCATGAATACTTTATCATAAGTAATACTTTTCACCTTTATGAAGTAGTAAATACTCTTCACTAAATAAAAGATCATTACTTACCCTTTTGTAACCAAAAGATTACCATAAAACCCATATAAAGAACACATAATATATAAAGATAACTTGGGACATAAACATACTTAAATGGAATAAACTTACGTTCAACTTCCACACATATCACTAAAATGGAATAGCCATACGGCTGACTTCCATACCCAATGCATTGGAGGTTATAACGTAACCACCTGTCTTGGTATTCACAACACCACCTGTCATATGGTTGATCATGTAACCACCCTTAAAATTTACAAGTACCATTATAACACATAAAATATTTAAAATATTTACATTTCACTAATAACATTTCATTTTCAATCACTTGAAGTAATTTCAAGATATTGAAATAATCAATCCATTTTCATAAACCATTTAAAAAGAGATTTTTGAATCAAAGTGTCCCATACCACTTTGAAGATTTTAAATGAATTATCATTTGAAAAAATTAATTTACATATAAATAAATACTAAAACCCATTTTTAAAACATGGACATTAATGTGAAATATTTAGAAGAATAAATCTTTAAAACATTTAAAATGATATTTTAGTTAAAGAGTTTTTTAACCAAAAGAGAGACGCTTGAATAAAAATAATCGAGGAATAACTTTTAATCAGAACTTTATAATATCATGATAATAAAGGTATTCATGATATAATATGTCAAAGGACAGTATATACACCACATAAGAGTGAGTTGGTGTATAACAATAATGAAGTCTGAATGGAAATGTAAATTGAGAAGAAATCCCTTATAAAGACGGTATCCTTAAATTAAGGACAAATCAATCAGATAATTATGTGTGACAAATATAAATACACCCAATATAAGTGGATATTAAGTGTAAAACAATCAGATGTCATTCACAAATATTCATAGGATGACATATTCAAGAAGTACAAGTTTAACCCAAAGAATTGAAATTGGGTTAAGAAGTTCCCTTGCAAAAATTTGAAAGCCTAACGACGTCACTTTAAAATTTAGAAAATGTGTTGATGAGATAAAAATGGTATATCATTACTTAGACATAAAATTTACATCAATAAGGATATATAAGAACATATCCCAACCTAATAAGATGTAAATTAAAATACATAACAAGAAGAAGGCTTTTAAAAAAGAGGAGGGTGAAAGCTTCCCTTACCGATTTGGTAACTTACAAAACATACACCACATGAAAGAAGGATCATAAAATGAAGATTTAAATACTCATAAATTAAATTATATTACACAAAAGTACAATCATGGGAAGTACATATACCACACAAAAAGAAATAGTGGAAAATATAGCATGAATCTCACGGGAATAAAAAGTGAGATGAAACCCTTTACTTCGTTGTTATCAACTGAGTACCTTGATCAAAAGTTAATAACCATCAAATGAATCATAGAATACCATGAATATAAATATAATCATGATAATATATATCAAATGGCAGTACACATTACACCAAATTCAATTAATAAGTGGCGAACAATGGAAATCTCACGGAATTAAAAGTGAGATAAGAATTATCCTTACCTCGTGTCCGACTTGACTCGATCGTTCTTTAATCTCCTGAATAATGAAATAAATTTAATTTATAATTTATTAAGAACCGTTTTCTAGTTTATTATTCCTTTTTATATCACTTATTACCATGTTATAAACATTATGTAATCATTTAAGTTAATAATGTTCATTTTGTTGATATTTGGTACTTGAGTAAAAAATGGACCTCTTATAATTACATGTTGTTCATGTGGTTAAAGGTTCATTATATCCAGAATGATATTCATGATTCAGATATCATATATATCCAACATATACATGTATTTATAATAGTACATAAAATTTAGAGGTAAGAAATGAAATGCACCGTTCATGGAGACGGTAAGTCGTACGTACGCATGAACGCTACTTCCATTTATATTTCATATTTAATGGAATTAAAATATAATGATACATAGTAGTATTATAATTAAAGTATTTTATCATATATAACATCATTAAATCCATCCTTTATATGTACCACATATGGTATGAACGAGTCATATCACTTTGAGGGGGCGGTAGTCCGCACTTCCTCTAATGAGATTATTGCGTTTACCCATAATGGAAACCATAAAGGCATGCTATAAATGGAAATTACAGAAGAATAAAGAAAAAATAAATATAATATATATCATATATAAATAAAGTGCCATCATAATGTCCACGAAGAGAGGCGGTAAGAGATAATCGAACAATCATCGTTTCGTGAGGCGTTAGTTTCCCATCCACAGAAACATTATGTTCTTCATCCATTAGATGGAGGTGTGTAAAAGTGTAGCTTGAATACTTCTCATAAAAAATAATAGTATATTTAAGATACTGATTTTGTTACAAAAGAAAGGAATAAAAAGAGTTTAGGGTTTTGAGAAGTAAAATAAAAGAAAACAATTTAAGAGAAACTGTTACCTTTAATTTGGGTAACTCCCTTTGGTTTGAACCAAAAGACTTATTGAAGTGCATTATTCCTAATGATATGCCTCTAGGAGGAGGAGAGGGATGTAGGGAGATTAATTGGGAAGATTTTGGACGAGCCAAATGGCTTGAGAGGTGTGAGGAATTGGTTAGAAGTGGTCTCCTTTTATAAGGGAGAGGAGGGACTCTTTAGGAAAGTGTGATAATATTATTTTATTATATAATGATATTCGGTTCTAAAAGGTCCAAAAATCATTAGAGTCAAAGATAAGATGACTAATGGTCAAAATAAAATCATCCAATAATAATTGGATAGGTTTTGGACTATAATCTTATTTATTTAAATGGTTTATTAATGATGTAAATACTGCATCATTATTGTGTCATAAATAATTTAATTTATTTGATGTCTAAAAATTAAAAACAAAATACCATGATGTAGGAAATCTTTTTATATTTCCAACGAATATTTATAGTCGAGATTATAATTTATATAACCCCTTGTAAAAATTAATTTACTAAAAGATATTTACTTCTGTCATTTTTGCCTTTACTTTAAGTTAATTAATCTAAATAGTCATTTTCACTCCCAAGTTGCTCAATGGGGTCCCAAAATCGACCCAAAGATTTCCATGGCCGTTAATGACTCAACAAATATGGTTTGGACAAGTGTCAAGGTAATTTTGAATTATTATAATATTTTTTTTACCTTGAATTAACCTATTTACCTTTAACCGTGGTAAATAATAGTCAAAAGTTAATATTCACCAAAAATAATTTTCATATTATTGAATCAAATTTTACTTCTTTATAACAACCATGTATGTCGGATTTTCAAAATTCAATTCACAGAAGTGGTAAAATTTCATTTAAATGAAAAAGTCAGTTTTTTAACTACCACTAAGTGGTCTCACTATTCATCAAAAATTGAAGTTTTTTAGAAAAATATCAAAAATTCAGCCTAAGATTTATTTGATATTACAAATTCAAAAAGGATGTCTATTTTACCAAATTAATAATATAAAAGTGGCATTCATTAATTTTAAAATTAATTTCCTTTATCAAAACAAATAGCGTGTTTTTAAGAAACAATAACTATCAAAAGATTGATACTTGTTTATGTCCAATTTCAAAGTGAAATTAATTCCAATGACTAACATTGGATTAAATGGTAAAAATATATTTTAATTAAACTTTAAAACAAATTAAAAAGATAATATAACCATATAAATAAATTAGATTAAAACGTAGTTTTGAATTAAAATACAATATTTTCACTATTCATTAAAAAAATGAACTTTATCGGAAAAATTCCAAAAATTTACACAAAGTAAATTTTGATGCCCCCATTATAAATAAGGATTTTATTTGATCAAATAGAATGTATTAAAGTGACCAAAACTATATTTAAATAGGGTTCGCCATTAAAAGGCGGTAAATCGACTTTTTAATGTAAATTATGCTTAAAATTAGATTCATTCACATTTTAAGCCACTAAATTTTATTGGATAAATGTAAATAAATTTAACAAACATGTATAATCATATTATATTATATTATTAGTGTGAAATGTAAGATTTCAAAGAAACCTGTTGTTGCGTATCAAGTACACTATCGAACATAGCAACCCCTTTAAAGTAAAATTAATATTTAATTCAAAAATATTAATTAATATGAAAATTTCATATTATTAATTTATCCGGTATGATACAACAAGTGCATGATTTTACCCAACAACCATTTTTAGCTGGATAATATTATGAAAATGAGAAAAAAATAACATCACATTTGGAAAGAATGGAAGTTTTGGTCATCAAAAAAATACATGGAAGAAAGGATCCATTTTATTAAAGATATCCTGTTGGACATTTTTGGACATAAAACATAACCTTTATGTTATTCATGTCGATAAAATTTTTTTTTTCAGTATAATTGGAACATAGTTAAATATAAAAGGAAAGATAAAATATGGGTTCCAAGAAAGACTGGTCTTAATAATAATGGGAATACATTTAAAGTTATCTCCCAAAATTAAAGTAAAAAAACATATTTTATTATGTCTTATAACGCTTTATCCATATGTGTGAAGATAATTTTTTATCAATGACTACATGATTTTAAATTAAATAGTGTGTTTTCTTCAAATGTGAAAAATTTTAGGTTATTGAAGGATTTAATGTTAATTGGTATGAAATCTAATGACTATCATGTATTGATGTATCCATTGATACCAATTTCATTACATGGAATATTTTTGATACTTTTCATAAAGTCTATCATCATGATGTATTACTTTTTTAATTCAATTTTTAGTAAATTCATAGATCCATATTTGTTAGATGTGATAGAGATTGAAGTTTTCCTTATATATTTTCAACTGTAAATTTATTTTCCACCATCATCTTTTGATATAATGTTTCATTTTTGATTAATTATTGTAAGATAATAGAATATATGGACTTGTTTATTTACATTAGATATATCATTTTGACTGATATATGAACATTCTTAAGGGATATGTTAAGAATATTCATCGACCATAGGCCTCTATTGTTCAAAAATATATATCAGATAATGTAATTGATATCTGTACTAATTATTTCTCTGAATTAGATAATCTTGGTCTCCCTATATATTTACATTTTAGAATTTATAGTGAAGTTAAATGGATATGTGGCCTAAAGGTAAATTGAATTCCACATGATGAAGTGATGAATGCACATTTATAAATTTTAAAAAATATAGGTGAGGTTCAACATTATATATTATTACATATTACATTATTGATGGTATGATATCTGAGAAAAAATGAATAATTGTCTATGAATGACCATAAAAGTACATTTTACATGGTTTTAGTAGAAAATAAACAATGTTTTATCTACATTATAAAAATTAAAATGGTTACATGGGGGACAAAGTGTTAATGGAATAATGTGTTTTGGTTTTTATTTTAATGGTCATAAATTTTAAACATAATACTAAGAAAACAAGAGTAACATTCAAAAAAATAGAGTAATGGTTATCATGGAGGCACTTTATTTTTTGAGTGTCAAAGATAACAACCCAAAATCTGAATCGACGTCATATTTTTGAGTTATTGAGGACATATAGTAGAATGATTATACTAGATTTTACATACTAATATTTAAGTGTAAACGAGTTGACAATAATAGTGATGTGAAACATGATGATTATGGATTTAAACTTAGTGATTTTAAAAGGATTAGTTGAAATGAGAAATAATTTATCATGGAAACACATGGAAAATATATATTTTATATTTTTAACTATTCAAATGATCAATGTTCTATTTTTTTCAAGGGAAGAACTATATCTGGGTGATGACAATTTTAATGATCCTGAAGTATTATTTGAAATTTATTTTTCTATTACATGATTACCCAATGGAAACAATGACTAAAATTTAGACATTGTTCATGAAACATGAAATGATCACATAGTTAGGATATGGGAAGAAACTCTATTACTCTCTTAATTAATCAGGTAATTGTTTTGTGTGAAACTGACATAGTTAAAAAAATTACCCCTAATATAAATATATGTATATTTATATATGTTCTGCTTTACTACCAATTTTTAAATATTTTTTATATTCATTGGAAAAAATATCAACTATTCCTCCCCCAAAACTGTAGATAGAGGGGTTCCATGCCTTGTTTCATCAATCCAACATGATGAAATGTCTTATAGTAGGGGGAATGCATTTTTCAGACTAGAATCATGTGGGAATGACTACTAGAAGGAGTTAACACACATTTTTACTGGTGACATGAGATGTTGTATATTACTCACTCTAGGACTAAGTATTATGTTTTTTCCTTCAGGAGGCTGGAACTTCAAGACATATTGAATTGGATTTTTGGGACTCCGGGCCTTTGAGTCATGTAAACGTTACCTCTCAAACCTGTTTAAAAAATGGTTTTCCTTTTTCTAATAAAAGGGGACCTACCCCCAACTTGTTAAAAACATTATATCTAAATATAAATTTTTTGTTTGAAAAATTATTCCTTCATCATTTTTTATATTTACTATTTCCATTATATTATTCATTTTAGGTATACATTTTTATTCAATAAATTATTTATAAATTTCATCCTATTAGGAGAAATTACATTTTTTAATTAAAAAAATATTTTTTTTTCTAATCAAATATAGGTACAAAAAATAACACATTTTTAAATGATAATCATTTCTATTATTTTGATATTATTAATTTTATAATCCACTTGTTTTAGTTACACATTTTTCTCATTGAAAAAATATAACATTATTTGGTTTTTTTATATTAAAAATAATAAATTCTTAATTTATTTGAATTATTTAATTACAATAAAATATTAGTACAAATATGTTTTTGAAGTAGAAAACAAATTTCTAAATGACAGACATAGAGGTAGGGGAATCGAGGCATGTATGTATTTTATATAATTATATTTATAGTAATAAAATTATTTAATATAATTAAACCTATATTTATTAAAATTATACTCAAATATTTTTCTTCATTAGGGAGGATTTTACCTTAATATGGTATATTTGGGATGAAAAATTTACCAAACTTTCACTTGCATGTGGGGATCTGGGTTGATAATTAACATTGATGAGAATAAATAGCCAACTAGCTCATATTCCATGCAGATTAGGACTTACCTAGATTTACTAAGTCATTATAGGATAAGTATTTTATTCCCTGATTGGAGAAGCATCGACCGTTTACCAAAATATTTTTATAAGATTCTATAATGGTAGAATTTATAAACTTATTTATTTAGTTTTATAATGGTTTAAATATTATATTTTTTTTAAATATTTTATCAATTAAATTATAGATAAAACTTACCTTTCAAGAGATTAAAGAAATTAAAAAAAGTGTTTATACTTTTCAGTAACTATATTGATATATTTTAATTCAATGTTGATTTCATTTTATATTTTCTTATGATTAAATAGAATCAATATCCTTACCTTAAGTATGGGTTTATAGATAAAAAGACAGGAAGAAGTTTGTTTTCAGTTAGTGGAGGAATCCTTTTTGGTATGATTTTTATTTGTTTAATTAATTTTAATTACATAATAACTTATTTATTTTTTCTTATGTAATAGGCATCATATGAGAAATATCACCAATATATGTAGTCTTAGAATTTATACCCTCATACATTATCATGTGGAGGGTATCCTTTATTAGAGAAGAAAATGATTATCGAAAAAATTAGTGAATTTAGTGTCATGTCACATAGTAGCTTCGAAAAGTTACACAAAATCCTCTATATCTCCCCCCATTATCATAATATAATAGAAAACAATGAGAATGAAAAATGGGGTAGTATATTAACAAACCAACAAAGTAAGTAGATGATAATATTGTAATTAATTAATTATTAATTTCCTTTAATATTACTATTTTTAAAATTTATCTCAATAATATAAAATTTGAAAATATTAATTATAGATTTACATTAGGAGAAAATGAAATAGGAGACCATTATCCCTGAGGGTATGATATATATTTTTACTAATTCCTTAAGAAATACGGAACACTCGGGCCACATTAGAGGGTATAAGAAGTGTATCGATTTTAGAAATTTTGTTGTTCACACCCCTAATGCGGCATCGATGGAGGGATAATATAAGAAAGAAATAGATTATTTAAAGTTTAAGATGCAACACATTAATTATTTGATTAAAGATATATTTAAATCATCTGTATCATCTAAGGTTGTAGAAGTGATGATCCAACCCCAACATACATAGTCTACATACCCAAATCCACCTCCTCCTCCTTTAGAATCGACCATGTATGGAAAGTTGTATACTGGGGAATCACGTGTATATGTTTTAGAATATAGAATTGCATATAATGTGGGGGATTATGTACATCATCACCATATGTAGTTGAGTTAAGTATAACTAGTGGTACATGATATTATTGATCCAACTACTCCAATGTTACTGCCTACTAAGGAGGTGGCTATCGTTTGACCGAGTATTGGTCATTTTTTACATTATCTAGCTAATAATTAACAGCAAATGACCTAAAAGGTATGAATTATTTTTTATTTTTTAATTATACTTAAATTAATAATTATATATAATATTTTATTACACTTACCTTACTTAGGAGTATATGAAATCGAAGGAATAACTACAAAGAAAAATTCCAGGTTTGAGCACCTTCAGATAATCCTCAAGATATTGATGTGAAAATAAAGATAAAAAATATTTTTTATATATAGGATAATCATTATAATTTTTCAATGAGTCCTAATATATATAGAAGTGATTATACATTAAAAACCGACATCATGGATATTGTAAAGGATAAAGAACACACTATACTTAGGTTTTTGTTGTTTTCCATGTTAGTAAATTTCAATTACTAATTTAATTTATTTAAGTAAAAATATGTTATATTGAATTAAATAATTAATTTTCTAATCGGGTATCTAAAAACTCTTTGAAATCATTATGAATGTACTTATTTTTATGGTTTTATGGATCCATAATACATTTCAACATATATGAAATACTTTAACCGAAATTAAATAATTAGATATATATATGAAAGATTAAAAACTATACAGATTACATTTTGGTTTTTTTTCATTCCACGAATGGTAAAAACACATATATAATTACGAAACATTATTCATTATAATATTATTACTATTAAATCTTTTATGTTTTAGTGTACATTGGATGTTATTCATATTTTTTCATAAATAATGTAATACATATTTGTTATTCCCTTTATTGGGAGGTTTTCTCAAGAAGATTTAGAATGTTATTAAAGAAGTACGTATTATTATATATTTTATGTTCTCTAATATTAATTTTTCATTTTAGACATTATTTTATAATTAATATTTGAAATTATAATAGGTCATGGATTGAGTTCAATAGGGATCACTTTTCAATAGTTGAATAAAAAAAAATTGAATATGTGAATGTCTAGGTATATAACTTTTATATCAGTGAATACATGTTTTTTACATATCCAATATTTTTATTTTTAAACTATTTTTTTATTAAATACAGTTACATATTTAATGAGGGGGTGTTGAATATGGATATTATGTTTTACAATTAATTTATGACAATATCATAACTAGAACATCAATAAATTTTAAAAAGGTTAGTTAAATTATAAAAATTGTAATGTAAAAAATATGTTATATTTTAAATTAATAAAACTTTATGTTGTAGTTTTTTGACAATGTTTCTCCATATACTTAAACCGACTTGAAACTCCTAAAAATGTTATCTGTATACTATTTTATATGTTTGAATAATTTGGAGATTTAGTTTTATTTAGTTATATATTTTTAAAAATATCATGCATGTTTTTTAAGAGTTTTTTTATCCTTGTTCTATTTATGATATTTTTTTATGTTGTTTGGTGATTTATTTTTTTTATTGGTTTTGAATTCTATATTTTACAATATTAAAAAAATTCAAATTCAAATACTTGTTTTAGAGAAAAACAATGTTGAAATCTTTACTGATAGGGATTTCCATGTAGGTTTTTAGTAAAATAGACATTAAAAGATGAGAATGAAGGATTTCACATTGGTTACTAGTAAAATTGAGTTTGAAATTATTCTATATTTTATATTTTATAAGGTATTTTGTTATTGTTTTTGCAAAATATCTATGTTAAAATCCTTTTATATTTCATCTTTTAGAAGTATTTTCAACATCAAATTTTATAAACCATGCTGAAAGTCCCAATTTAAACATCTCAGGTAATAATATTTATTTTTAATCAATATTTAAAGGTGAAAAAATATTTTTGTTAAAGGTTTTTTTCCACTAGTGTATGATATGATGGTATAATGAATCTTTTATACTCTTGTGGCACACATATGTATGGTTTTTATTATGTAACTGGTGGGACTGAAATTATTTATCCCCCTAATGCATTTATAAAACATATATATCTCATGAGATAATAAAGAATGGAATAAGAAATGAACCCAATTCAGTAATGGACTCTATCCAATAACAAAGTCTTGGGAGTAAACCTTTACTAAGGAAATGATGATATGTGGAGTGAATCCAATTCACTATGAAAATCTTAGAAGTGATACTTGAGTGTGAAATTAAATTAAATTATTATATATATTCCAAAAACCTATTTCTTATGCTTATGATATCTTATCATGGTTCATTATTGATTATTGATGATTCCACACACTTTTGACTTATGTATTTTATTATGAGAAAGTCTCATTCCATGATTTACAATCAATGATTTTTGACTGATTGGGTATGATTTTCATAAGTTATTTTTATTTTATCATAGCCATACAATTATCATAGCCATACAATTATCTTATGGTCACTTATGATCATTTATTGATATCTCTTATGTTTACCTTTTCTGAGCATCTTAGTTCACTATTTTTTATATTTCCTTTCCCCAAGTTATGCATAAATGTTTTGAGTTGGGCATGTGTAAGAAGTGTAATTTGTTATCAAAATTTTTGGGAGACTTTGAAGATGTTTCATAAATTAAGATTATTATGTATATAGTATCTAAAGGAAATATACCTTTACTATAATCAAGCATGCATTTTAGTGAAATATATTTTATATTTATCTAAAATTATTTAAAATTTAAGTATTTTATCCTCAGGTCACCTCATGTGTGGGCATAATTTTTTTTATAAACATTGATGTTCCTAAAGAACCCACTAAAAATATAAAATTCCATCATTATGGGGGTGATATTAGGATACAAATGATTAATTTTCAAATAATGAGTACCCTAGTTATAAAAAACCCAAATCAATCTTAGAAAGACCAATGTATAATTTATCAACTTACTACCCTAAGTATCTCAAGTAAATCCAAAACTATAATTCTAAAAAAGTGTGATAAATTCCAATTATTAAGTAAATTTGGATGGACTAGTCAAATAGATGAAAACTATAATGGACTCTTAATATCAAAGAATTCAAAATATAGAGGTTTATGGGTTAAATGGATAATAACATGGGTGAAATAGATAAAGGGAACTATTGAAGTATAATTGTGATAAACCATATGGAGAATATGGTATTTTTCACCCCTATAGGTGGGTTAAATCTCAAGAAACTATTGAAAAACAGATAAAGGTATTCAAAAATAAAAGAGGGAATGAATCTGGAGATAAAAAACAAGGGGATAATAAAACTGAAAATATAGACAATAAGAATTAAAATGACTAGAATTATACTATTTTATCTAAAAAAATAAAAAAATAGAAGTTAAAAAGGGAAAAAGAAAAGGATAGAGATGAATTTGAGTGTGAGGAAACAAAAACTATTTTAAAAAACATTTCTATACACAATTTTTTCCCATAAAGAATAAAACCAAATAATACTAAACATGAGAATATCATGTTTCTTTGGGTTTTTATAAATATTCAAGTGAATATTCAAATCATAAAATATTTTAATTGTATTCCATAATATTTAAAATCTATAAAAAAGTTAATTCTAATAATTTTTTAGTAGTTTTCCATAATCATTTTAACTGATGAATAAATATATATTCTACAACATAAAATCGATCTTAATCTTTTGTACTTGGTTAGTTTTTTTAAAAATTCACATTAGGAAACAATGATTAGTTTAATTTCTTATGTGATATTGGTGTGAGCATAAATATAATTCAATTATAATTATTTAAATGATTTATAATTTGATAATTGAAATTAATAATTATTTCTCTATAATTGATTGACTATTCTATTACTCATCACATTGGGGGAGTGGATATTCTACTAGTTGGTGTAGGTAAACAATTTTTACATGTATATTTTTTAATAATTATTATGTTATATGATATTGGAATCCCAATAATTCATTATATGACTTTATTAAATACTAAGGGAGATATCATATATATGTATAAGGAAAAATTAGTCAAAAATTTTGGTGAGAGAAAAGAATAGTTTAACGTGTTAATTTTTTTTAAAGAAACCACACTTAATGAAAAATACTCAAAAGTTGATGTTTTTAAGTTAGAGAAATAATTTTATAAGATAATACAATAATTTTATATATAACAAAACCTTGATGTAAATTATTTAAAAATTTATTTTATTTAGGCTGAGAAACCCAAAGATAATTTTAAGGGATAATTTTTTGAGCTTCCTGATGATTTTTCTAAGGAATAGACTCAAAAACTAGATCTGGAATCTGAGTTTTAGGGGTTTTCTAGTGAGTAATGTAGTAATGAAGAGGTTTTTTCAAACTCTCAATATTTCAATAATCAAAATTTTTACAACATTGCACCACCTCAACAGAAAATTCATTCATATTGTCAACAAAAACTGGATGTTGAGCTAAATAGATTTTATTATCACCTAATATATTAATTCTTACATGATAGTTATAAAATTACTATTTCCATATATGATGTATTGGAAAAGAGTCAAGAGGATATTATATTAAGTGTCATTAAAAGTTTAAAAATTTCACTTTATAGACTATTAATCATGTAATAAAGGGGATTATTCTTTCTTTTCATATGTATAGGAATCCTATGGAACGAAGACATAATCACAGGGTAAAGGGAAAAATAATAATTAATCCAAACATGAAAAAATTTGTTAGTGAGGATGTTTTTGATTCATTTTATTTCAAAATAATATACCCATTTCCCAGTAACCCTTGAGTTATCCCATTTCTAGTTATTAATAAAAATCAATCTATCATAGTCAATACTAATGTGATAGAAGAGATTATTCATACTAAAAATATGATAAAATGGTGGGTTTTCATAGAATTTTTGAATATAAACTTTTTTTACATTTATGAATCACTTTATCATTACATTATTGGACTAAATTATGTAGATATTGGATGGAAATGAGTTCTACTATTTCCTTTGTGACTATTATAGTTATAACAAAATTCTAATATTTCATGAGGATCAAGAGAGGACCAATTTATCATGTACATTTAAATATTTTTCTACAAATAAATGTATTTGGATTATGTGCATCTCCATATACTTTTTAATTAATTTATTATTAAGAGTATCATTGAAATGTTCATGGATGGTTTTTCTGTAATTGGGGATAATTTTTAGAGTTGTTTGTAGAATATGAGCCTAATATTATAAAGATATTAAGATATAAACCTGATCTTTAATTTCAAAAAGTTTCAATTTATTTTCACTAAGGGAATTATCTTTGGTCAAAAGTTCTCTAATATAGGTATTTAGAAAGACAATAATAAGGTAGAGGTAATTTAGAAGTTTCATCCACCTGAAATTGTTAAGTGTGTTTGGAGTTTCCTTGGGAATGGTATTTTTTACCATAATTTTAAATAATACATTTCTAAAATAACAAACACATTGTGTAGTATATTGGTAAAAGTTATACTTTTTATCTTTAATGGGAGACTCCTTGAATTTTTTAATCATCACATACATAAATTTGATTCTTCACCTATTATAACTTCTCATAATTGGAAAATTCCATTATAAAAAATGAGCGAATCATATGATGTGGATGTATGGTAAATTTTAGTCTAAGAAAAATATTTTAGGATGTATGTGATTTATTATTATATAAATAAATTATATAAGGCTCAAAGGATTTACACATCAACTGAAAAAGTATTTATTTGCTTTTTTCTTTAATTTTTTTAAGAAATATTTAATAAGTTCTAAATCTTTTTTACACAAATAATGCCATTTTGAGGTGTCTTTTGAATAATAAAGATGGAAAATTGTGGTTTATGAGATTTATCCTCTTCTTTTTGGATATTTAAATTGATATAAAGAGTTAAATGGTGATTTAAAACTTGTTTTTATTCATATTCTTAGGCCATTCAACACTAAAATAGTAACCCTATGGATATAAATCTAGAGTTCCATGATAAAAAGGTGTGAACTATTTCTAAAAATGCATGAATGGTCTAATTTTTTTTTAATTTATTTTCTTCAAGGACTATTCCATGTTGGCTCACATGTAAATAAAGAAATAGATTCATCTTAGTTCTCAAACACTATTTTTGGATGATTCTTTATTGTTCTTGGGGTTTTCTAATTATATTAGTAGAAGATGAGTTATCATTAATGAAATTGATATAATTCTTGATATTTATCACTTTCTACCTTCAAGAGTACATTATGGGGGAGATAAAATAGATTAAAATGTGTTATAATATAGAATCTTTTATTCCACACTTTTTAATGATTATTTATGTTTTTATAGTAGTTGGGATAAGTATCAAATAATGGTCAATATAAGAAAAATGAAATAATTTCTTTAAAAAGAAAATTTAATGGTGGAAATTTTTGATGTTTGGGTGTTATACTATATAGAACCATTATAATATTCTCATTAGAATGACCATATTTAAGTTATTTTAGATTATATCTTGATGTGGTTTAAGGAAGTTTCACATCCTATGTGGTGAACCTGACTAAGATACCCTCTCAAACTGGTACCCGACTGAATTTCCACATACTCGAAGGGTGTTCCCGATCCCCATGGGATGGAAACTAGCACCCAAGCATAAAAAAACCTAGAGAGAATGATTTTGAAAAAACTAAAGCAACAACATTGAATATATATATAATGGATAGGAACAATAAAAGATATAGTCATATTTCATAAGTTAAAGAAGATAGCAAAAATGATAATTCAAAACAGACAGAACATTCCAAAGAACAAGTGAAATCATCAAAAGACTTCTAAAATAGGAAACCAACTAATCCATGTGATATAATGGGAAAAAACAAACCAACACACCACCAACTACCCATATAAAGCTAACATAAAATTTTTTGCCTCACTGTGATGCTTTTACTTTTACTATATTGAAATACATACACAGGTCTACACACCGCTGAAGGGGTGCACAAGGTGTGAGCAAAATAGTCTTAGTAGGATCCCACCTAGATGTTCCATAAAAATTATATATAGAATAATATGAACATGATAAAATTTAAATAAAACTAAGGATTACAAAATATTTAATAGTTTTTATACCCAAAGAATGGAAAAAAAAAATTAATTTTCCCTTTTCCACATTTCTAAATAAATCCAAGTAAAATAGTTTCAAAGAAATTCACACACACACACACACACACTAATATATATATATATATTTATATATATATATATATATATCATGTAATCCATATCAAATAAAATCAGGTATCATATATCATATCAAATCCATGGAAGTACAAGCTAAAATAGTACAAGAAAAATAACAGGTAACATCACACCAATGACCACTATAGGCCAGGATATGAGACTACTTGTACCATAATCAATGAGTACTGAATAATCAAGTCCTTATAACACAATAATAAAAAGTAGTGAAACACCCCATGAGTTAATCCCCTAATAATTTCAATATCAATTCCCTAGAAAAATGGGCTTCGGGAATAGAGGAACACCCCATGAGTGAACCCCCTAATAATATATGAATTATGGACCTAAGATGAAACTTATACCTAAGTACCTAAGGATACCCATGTCCTATATTTTTCATATCATTTCATCAACACCATGATTTGAAACCCATTTCACAAATCCATTTCACAATTAATTGAAAATACCTTTTCCTTTTACCAAAATAAGTGAAAATAATATTTTATAAAAAACCCATTCCCCACACACAAATATATCAATCAATCTCCCAATTTTGTTTATAAAAAATTTATCAAAAATCCGAAAAATGTAGTTCATCTAGCATATGATAGTGATCAAACCACCTACCTTCAACTCGAGTTTCACACACCTAAAATGGGATCCACTAATAATAAATAACACAAGGATGAAAACACTGGCCATAAAATCAATCATTTCATTCTCATAATTGATTAAATTTAGAAAAAAGGGATAGAAAAGAGGATAGATCACAACACCCCTCAAGGAAACTTACATGATGTACCACAACCAACACAAGTGTCAGCCTTTGGAGGAATATATCATGATGAATCTAGAAGGAATCTGGAAGAATCAACACCATATACCATTAGATCTATAATTATAGTGTAATGAGGCTACTAAGATCGAATACAAAGAAGAAACAGAAGGAATACTCACTTGGAGAAATATAATGCAACCACAATAAAGATTAATCACTGAACAAAATGATTTATAAGGGTCATAGGTCTCTGAAATCACCCCTGAGAGCCTTTAGGCCGAGAGGGAAGAGGGATTCAAGAAAATGAGATAATCATCACTCATACAGTGCCCTAAAATCACAACTCATGAGACTTACTTGGTGTGAAACTCCCTTTCATGTCATGTAATCCACAAAACCAAATTACTTTGAAAAAAATAATTTCCTTTTTATTAAAAATATAATTTAAACCATTACAAGGTTTGTAAAGTACATATAAGGAGTAAAATATTCACATATTTTACTTGTTCATAGATTCTTCCCAACACCCATAATATGGTGTATAAACCATTTACCCGACGTGTAAACTTCTCATAACAAGAAAGAGGTTCACACGCTTAATCGAACTCACAATATATTCCCTATGACCAATACAAAGTGTGTAATCACTTTACATGAAATTTATTTCTCCTACTAACCGAGAAAAGCCTAGTTTTATCTAAAAAGATCCAAAAATAATTCTAGCATTCTCTGAACTCAGAGAGAATCTAAAAAATCCTTTAATATGTTTATACCTGGACTACATTAATTCAAAAAATATATATCCCTGAAATTTGGATCATTTTGTACAAAAAATTATCTCCATCCTTAGGAGTCCCAAAATGCACCCAAATAAAAAGGGAAATGACATGAGAGATTAGAAATACTTGAAAGTGGGTAGCAATATGTTACAAACTCCCCATTATTAGACTTCCCATCCCCAATAAGTCATGTATAATAATGATATACAATAAAGAGGTGAGGACATTAATCCCTCATTAATGAATCACGTTACCAAGTCTAATGAGAATCTGATCCGTTTCACCATAACATTTTGAGCAATGAAATCAACTTCCCACACAAGTTTTTTAGTTGAGAGGTAGCGATCTCCAATAGTTAGTACATAATAGAAATGTCTGGGTCTAACTAAATATCTTCCTAAATAAGCATGTGAGAGGGATTAGGATGATATTTCATAAGATGTGATTTGTGTAAAACATCATGAATTCAATTAAACTAAATCAGAAATTTCAACCAATTAAAAACCTTCCCATTCCACTCAACAACCTCAAATAGTAAAACAGATCTCAGAGAAAAATTTCCCTACATTCCAAGATGATGGTGACCCAACTGAAGAGAAATTTTCAAGAAAACCTTGTCACTAATGGGAAACTCTAAAAAATGATTCCAATAATCCATATACAATTTCTGTCGACACTAAGATGTATCTAGGTAATGATGTATATCCTGAATCCTTGTTGATGTAACTTGAACAAGACTGGATCCCACTAAAGAGGATTTTCCCACATATTCCCAACAAAAAGGTGATCCACATGGGCAACCATACAATGCCTTGAAAGGATCCATTCTGGTCAATGAATGAGAAATACTATTATACGCTAACTCAGCCAGTCCCATATGGTTATCCCAAGAACCACCAAAATCTATGACACATGCATATAATATATCCTCCAGGATATGAATAGGGTGCTCCATCTGATTATCTGTCTATGGATGATAAGCTATACTCAACCTAACTTGCATCCCTATAACCACCTAGGGACTGCTCTAGAACCTCAATTTAAAACTAGGATCCCTATCTATAATAATGGAAGAAGGAAACCTATGTAACCTCATGATCTCCTACACATACAATTTACATAGATCTTTAACTTTAGTGGTGTACTTGATAAGAATGAAGTGAGCCAACTTTTTCAAATGATCAATAACCAACCAGATTTCATTCCTACCTTGGGGGTCCATGGAAATCCAAAAAAAAATCCCAGGACACCTCATCCCATTTCCAAAATGGAATCAGAAGATTTAGGAGAAAACCATATGTTTTAAAATCCTCTACCTTTATCTATTGGAAGGTGTAACAAGGGGACACATAATCTTCCATGTCATGCTTCATACCCATCCACTAGAATTACCATATCATATCATAATACATATTTTTAGTGACATAATGAACATATCAAAGAAACTATTACAATAAAACAAAACTGAGCTCCTCAAAGATGATTGGATGAAAAACCGATCCCTAAAATAATGTATACCATATAAAGAGAGAGACTAACTAGAAACGGTCTCCTAACCATAAAGGGTTTCTTGAATTACTCTAAACTCATTATCCTACTAATGAATATATATAATATACTTGAGGAGAAATGATAATAACTAAAAACTAATCAAAACTATACCTGAAACATCCTCCCGATCATCCAGGTGAAACTAAGAAAAGTGTACCATAAGGTTCCACTCTTCCTTAGATTCCAGAATAATCTGTGATGAGGGTTCCCTACTAAGATAATATAAAATGAAATTCCACTTATATGGGGTGTAGGTGACATTGAAGTCAAATAGATGAAGGTATTTTACCAACCACCTCTATCTGACACAAATGAAAAAATGATTTACAACATCCTTTTTTTTTATTTTTACATCGCTTTTTATCCCCCGTTATTAAAGGAGACATTGTAAATATTTTCTTTAACACCAGTTAAAAACAACCAACATGGTAAATCTATAATGGAATAATTTTTTTATGTGGGTTATTAAATAATCGATGTAAAATATCATATATTACATTAGTTGTTTTTATGAGAGACATGAAAACTATTCAGAATGAAGGGTTTTTACATCGGTTATTAAATAACCATTGTAAAACATCATATACCACATATTCATATAAAAATTGATGTGGAAAACCCCATCCAGAATCCTTTTTGACGTCAGTTAATAATTTACCAACCTGAAAGGTCTTTGTGAGGAAGGGTTTTTATGTCGCTTACTTTATAACTGATATAAAAAACCATATACCACATCAATCCTTGTAGAACTGATGTAAAAAACTAATAGAAGATATTTTTAATGTTAGTTATAAAATAACCAACATATTTTTTTTAAACATTTCATGTAACCCTTCCTCTCCACTTCGGAACAAACTAGAAAAATACAAGCAGAAATAAGAAGAAACAACAAAAAAATTACACATTCATAGTTACAACATTCAAAAATTACAATATTAACTAAAAAACCTAAATCGAACCAAAACAACTACCCAATACACATTTATAATTACAATATTCAAAATTACAATATTCAATACAAACAAACTAAAATCCAATCAAACTTATAAATTGATTTTCCCATTCCACTTGTAAATGTGTGAGATCTTGAATACTATAAGGGTGAGGTTTATCAAAAAACTACAAATTAAAAGGAAATTAGTTAACATGTATAATGAATAAAACAAATGAAATATTAAGGAATATTTTATAAGGAAATCTAACCCAATTGAACATCTTAACTTTTACAGTTGTAATTATTTCATAAATAAATATTAACACATAATATCCAAATTCTTTGACACAATTTTGGTTATGAAATTTCTGTTTAAATTATTTTTGGAATTAAAAATAACATTTTTATGTAATATATCCAAAATTTACAAATTATAAATTGAAATTCACCTTTACTTTTACATATTTGATCTTGGTGTTCTTTTTCATTATGTTTTTTCAAAAGAAACCCCATCCAATTTTAGAAAATTATACGAATGAAATAAATTTAAAATTCATTATAATATAAACAACTATTAATAAATTAAAACTTACTTTTCCAAGATGTTCTTAAAATTTCCTCGCATGTCGCCATGTGTAGAGAATATCCAGTAAAGTGTCTTCTCCCTTGAAGAAAAAACACCTATCACCCAATGGTCACCATAAAAAATAAAATTTAATGTTAGTGGTTATAATTTTAAATGATAAATAACACTTTGTGAGATATATATTTCATACATCTCAACATAAGGAAACATCTAGCACCACATAATTATATTATGTTCAAATGTTTTAGTAATGTGCTTCTGAGGAAATCAACCATGGGTCCCTCAATCCATATACATCTATCTTGTCATTCTCCTAACACATTTTATAAATATACCTAATATAAATAGACATAATTATAAATTTTCAATAAATTTAATGCTGGGAAAGATTTATGTTAAAACTTACATAGAAAAAACTTGCATCACGTTGATGCCCAACTTATCTCTAGTAACAGGCTCCATGATATCATTTTTCAAAATCCTCACATTTAATTCACTCCACATACATGATATTATATTATAAACATATAAACACCCACAGAAAAATTGAATATCTTGACAATCTGTCAAGACTACCATGAATTTGTATCTCAAGTCATAGCCCTTTGTCTTTGTTGTTTTCTATACTGTATTTCTTTACCTTTAAATTAATCCTGTAAATAAATAGATAAATATATTAACTTAAAAATGGTAAAACAAATTTAATAAAAAAATAAAATAAAATATAAAATATACACATACCTCTATGGAAATATGTCGTAGAAGTCTAGATGGCTAAACTAAAAAGTGGTTGGTACTTTGTCCAACTGTCCTCACCTCCTTTGTAGGTAACAATACTCTAGCTAATATATCTATAATATCTTGTATAGTGACCCTATGCTTCTCTATCTCTAACTGTTGATCATGAATTGTATCTTCTATATAATATATCAGCCCATATACAACTATATGATAATGATGATCATCAACAGACAACTCCGAATAACTAGGGAGTTATGGAGGAGGGGGTGTAAGAGTAGGATAAAAAATGCAGTCTATAGGTAGAGGTAGTGGACTGAGCATAGGAGTAGGATAAAAAATGGGGTCTGAAGGAGGTGGAGGAAAAAAAATGGGGTCTATAGGTGGAGGTGGGGGAGTGGGAGTTGCTGGTGGAGGTGGAGTGGGAGATACAGTCTGAAATTTTCATTGCATGTCTATAAACATAGACTATATTTATGGTTTGATATTTTCCCCCATTGATGCATTAATATTTTGAACTTTTGCCTCCAAAGATTCTATTTTTTTTATAAAAACCCTCAATAGAAGAAGCTGAATAATGTGGTACCACTTTTTTCACCGATACACCTTCTAGGTATCCTCATACACGACCCAGGTGTTCAGGATTTCCCAATGCTGCAGATAAAATATCTTTCCACCCTTCAGCTACAAATACCCCTATGTTATCTTCTCCTCAATATAATCCTGTATGAATTATTTGAAAAAATTTGTAATTATTCTAACTATATAAATAATTTAATTAACTTAAATAAATAAAACAAACATCTTATAATCCTCTCAGCTACGCCCCTAGATTCTTTCGTAAGATATTTCCCCTTTTTTCTTATCTGAGACCTCTTTCATTTTTCATGTATATATTGGGAGGATAAAGGAGAAACCTCTCTAGAGATTGACTCATCTATAAAATTTTGTAAATTTTCATCCATAATTTTTTCTTCCAAAAAAACATACCCTCCCCGAGATAAAGCTTGAGGGTATAAAATTATAGATTGGATCTCTTGATGATATCTCCTTAATTGCTGTAAATTACGAATAAGATATCATTAAGAAATAATTAATAAGATCATTAATATAAAAAAACATCTAAAAGTTTACATTACACTTACCAAAAATTCTTCTTTTCTTCTAGTATCAACAAATTTTTCCATGTGTCTTCATCTATAAAAGGATATATATGACTTGGATTGTCATGTTACCTATGCCCATAAATGAAATCAGATGTGAGGGTTGATTTAAAATCCATCCATCTTCTAGAATCCATCAATAAACATTTCCTTATGACTACTCTAATTTCAGGTATATCAAATGTCATCTAACAAGAAGAGGGAAAACATATTATACTATAAAAATTTCAATATTAGTAAAACAATAACAAAATAGATTACCAAAATGGTTTCCCATAATAGAGATAGTGTTATTTTTTCAACACTTCTCCAGTTATTAAATAAAATTATGAATTTTCTTTTACCCTGAGTTGATACAAAACTCTTGAATTGTTTTGTATTAGGACCTCTTGTAATATCATTATCATCAAAGTCTACCACTATCCTCTAGTCTAGGATACAAGCATGTGATAATTTTGGTAAACGTGTACTGCCACGTTTACCAACCCTCGAAGTCTTCTTTGCCACTATGGGAGTATATGAAGAAGATTGTGGATCATCAATAGAAGCATGTGCATGTTCCTCCCCAGAGGTATGATCATGATGCTCATCTCCAGAATTATGTGGTTGATCAACTGATAGATCTATCATTATAATTCAAATCAAAGAAACAAACAATTCGTACATTAATATAAAAATTCAACTATTACAATACTAATTTAAATAAAAAATGAAGAATTATGAAACAAAAAAGTAAAATAAAACTTAAGACATTATTATTAATATTTTTTATAGTTAACTAAAATGCTAAAAATATTAATGATATATGAAATGAAATATAAATGAATGAAAATGAATCCAAAATTGGTGTAGAAATATTAAAAATTTTCCAACATAATAAATATTTTTTTACAAAAAAAGGAATATATTTTAACATATTATATTTAAAATAATTTTAATTGAAAAAATAAATAAATATATAAGTTACGTAATGGTAAAGTAAATAAAAATAAACTAATATTAATAAACATTTTTTCTTATTAGTTTTAATATGTGTTTTAATAAAGAAAAAAAATTTAAATATCTAACATTTTATGAAAGTAATAAAATTAAATGAGAAATAAACATATGTTACCTCTAATATTAGGAATGTACTAATGGATTTTTTCCCAAATTCCTTCATCACGATCATTCCTTATGGCACAAACTATGTCTATGACATACACATCATTATTATATATTAATATTTCCATGTAAGTGGGGATCTCACATAAATCAACATCTTCATCAAGTTGATCATCACCAACATATTATTTTCTTCCTTTTAAAAAATAGTCCACTTTATATTGGATTGATCAAGAACATAGAATTTTTTTTCCAGGTGTTTCCATTATAAAAGAATAAGTTGTTTCTTCCAATCTATTCTGATTAAAAAATGTAATTCCAAATTCATCATGTTTGAAACTGTTGTTACTAAAAAACTATTTCTAGTTAAACAATGAAACTTAAATTTTAATGTAATCAACACCCCATATTTCTTCAATGACTCCATAATATATACTTGATGCATAAATTGGTTTTTTGTCTTTAGAAATCGAAAAATTCATTTCTTTTTTGAGCACTAATACACCACAATTCTAAACTTCACTTTTGTTGTCCTGAGCTTTGGTATGAAATGTATCACCATTAATTTCATACTCAGACCTTGTTATTACATTTAAACATGGACCACCCACAAACCATCTTAATGTCCTTGATGTATCTAATCTAATAATAAAGGTCTTTTTAAACCAGGGAAAAAAGGTTTAGTTATGCTCATTAAAAATCTACACTTTTTTCTTCTTTGGATGACAATTTTTCAACACATTAATATGAAATGTTATATATGGTTGTGCATCCTGCATATTATTCAATATGTATAAATGAACCTTCCTTATCTATTCATCTCACAATTATTTTAATTTCATGCTACACATCCCCTTTCCTCCATTATTAACTTGTTCATTGTGAGATGGAGGCAAACCAATGTGCTCTACTGCAGACAAGTAACTCGTACAAAACTCTATAACCTATACATAAATATACTTTTAAACAATGGATGATTCAGTTCAATATGAATTCTAAACATACCCCTTCAATATCTTCATATATATTTCCAAAGGATACATCCAACGTAGATATATAGGTCTATAAACCTTTATTTATCGAACCTAATGAAAAATTAAATTCACTATTATATCAAAAAAAGATGGAGTAAAATAAATTTACAATTTAAAAAGTATAGAAATCAATTTTATTTCTAAAAATTTTCAAAGCATCCAGATAAATCAACTTATTACAAATTGAATTGAATAAATAACATACCTTTATGATAGTCTTTCTAACACAGATGGGAAATATTCCATGCAATTCAACTGGTAGAAGTTATAACATCATGATGTAAAAATCATGGGATTTAATAACTATCAACTTCAAATACTTCAAAGAGATTTTTTTTACATTTGAAGATTAACCCTGTGACACTTTGATATCATGAAGACACTGAAAAATGCTATAAATTTTTCTCTTGGATAATGTATGATAAGCCAGGGGAAGAAATGTTCGACTTCCATCAAGAGTGTGAGCTAACTCTAAATATATTTCCATTAACAGTAAGTCTAATATTGCATTCAACTCATCTTTAGTGTTTCCTTTAATATCTAACAATGTTACAATCAAAATGTCACATATATTATTCTCCACATGCATGAATTAATTTTTTTGTTTCACTTCATGATATTTCCAACATGGTAGTTCAAAAAATACTATCCATTTCTTCAAAATATATCTATCATTACTAGATTTATGTGTCTTTAAAAATGTCACATCAAGGTTTTTCACCCTCTGAAAATACTCATCAATGGATAAAGGTTTTGGAACAATATCAAATTCTTGTGATCCATTGAATGCCTTTTTTAATATTCTATAAGAGTGATCTATAGGGAAAAAATTTAATGACCAATGTATAATTATTTCCTCACATGATGAAATTGAAAATATTAGGTCTTTTGTTTGCAAATTGGATGCACTTTATACCCCTTAACACTATATCCAAACAAATTTCCATATGCTGGGAATTCATTTATAGTGAACATAATCACTACAAGCAGTTGAAAATATTCCATTTTACAAGAATCATAAACCCTAATACCATCCTCAAATAAGAGTTTAAAATCATCAATTAATGGTGAAAATAAAACATCAATATTATTTTTGGATTTCTTTGGTCTAGATATCATTATACTCAACATGACATATTTGCGCTTCATACAAAATTCAGGAGATAGGTTGTGAATTACCAATAAAATAGGCCATGAACTATGTGTACTACTAAAGATTATATTAGATAAATGACTTATTTTAAAGGTAAATTTAATTTAATTTCCAGTCTTTATTTTTTGTGGGGGTTTCCCATGCATTTTTGGTGGAAAGGGTGAGTTTTCATCATTTGGGCCAAACTATGAGCCCATTTCTAGATTTAAAAACCAATTTTGTTTCTTTTATAAATCTTCAATTTTTCAACATTTTTCACCCATTACACTTTCAAAATGGCCTCCCTCGACCTATTAACACCATTATTTCAATTTTTACCCTTTATAAATCCATAATAATGGTGGATTTGGGTTTTTATTTAAGGAATTGGGCCATTTCGGAAGCCCATTTCCAGTTTTTTTTTTAAAAATTGTTTATTTAATATATTATTTCATTCTTATGATTTTTTGGTGATTCCAAGTCTCACCTGAGCCCCCTGAACCCAGAAGATCCCCCATTCTCTTTCTCCCCTCTTTGGACCACGTATGTATCGTGAATTAGGCTAGAACTTCTTAGGCTTTCTTAAAGCATCCGGATTTGAAGAGGTAACTTATTTCTATCATAACTCCTTCAATTATTACCCATTTCCCCCATTTAAGTTATCACATGACCTTATCAGACTTATTATAACCTCATTTTCTTTTTTGTATGTTTAAAAACTCAGCTACATGTGTATTTGCGGTGATTTTTTCAAGATCCCTCAAGTAAGTGGGTCACCTTCATTCTTCCTCCCATTTGTTTAGGGTTTTTTTTTCCTTTTTCGTAGGTTTCTTCCAATTCTTCTTGAATTTCCTAATGTCCAGAAAGTTGGTATTAGAACCTTGGGTTTGATCTTGGGTTTCTTGGTCTATTATTGTGGTTTTGGGCTTGATCTAAGTCCCTTGTTGTGCAACGGTGGTGCAATTGAACTTTCACACAAATATTCCTGGGGTTTGACACTAATGGTAGGTGATTCCATGGGTAATAAATGAAAGATGAGTTATATTTGATGAATTTATATTTTTATCACACTTATCCTTCATTATCTATGTTGCGAAATCTAGTTTTGGTGATGTTTGTTAAGCAAATGAATTTTAGGTACCAATTTGGTGTTAAATTGAGTGTTTTACATGTCTATTATATGTTATGACTAGTGGGGTTATTTTATAACTCATGTAATGGATTTATAGAAATGTTTTTGGTGATGAAAATTATGTTTTAGTGAATATGTGTATGCACATGGTGTTTAATGTGGAGTTTTAAAGGGATTTTGTGTGCAAAACATTGTTATGTTTTGTGAAGTTATTTTATTGAAATCCTAAAGATTTTATTGAGTGGTGTAAGTGGTGAAAAACATATGTAGATACTGTTTTGAGTTTATTATGACCATAACTGATGTGTTTATTTTATAATGGCTTTTGGTATCATGAGATAATGTTTTGAGCACAATGGGGGAAACCCAGGTACCTAGGAGGGCGGATATGTACTAGTATGCTAGTGATCCGAATGAGTTTTGTCCCTGTTTCACTAAAAAAAATGAATAAATACAACAATAAAAAAACTATATTGATGATTATTTGGGACCACTAGGTTATGGGTATATTCCCTACTAGTGGCTCATGCACAAGAACAGATTTTTCTAAGGTTACATTACACTGAGGTATGAGGTACATGGGGTCTGAGACTACCTAGTGCCTAGGGGTGTTCCTGAGATTGGTGAACATTGAATATTTTTGTATTTATCTCTGTAATATGGTAAGTTTAGCTATAAAATAAAATAGATTACATTTTTATTGAAATTTCCTCTTTCATGGAAAATTTCCTTTGAAAACTATTTACATTTAAAAGTTTCATCATTTAGAAATTATATACCATACCTCTTGTTTATCAAAAATGGAATGATTTTTATATTGTATTGTTTACAATATGGAATATATTGGCTGTATCCTATTGGGATTAGGCTCACACCCTACTTACACCCATTGGGTGTAAGTAGACTTGGTCATGCTTGACACAGGTAAAGGAAAGGCTTTGGATGATGGCAGTTCGGGGTGTTAGTTCCCATCCATGGTGTGACATTGTGGAGACGACTTGTGGGTGATGAACCCTCGTAGTGTGGAATTCTTAGGGGGTGTTTGATGCTATTTTTATGTGTCTTTGGAACTATTTTTATATTTTTGAACTTATGTATTCAGTTCTGGATTTTTTTAACCTTGTTTGGTATGTATTCTCAGATTCAGTTTATCAATTGGTTTTGATGTTTTATGTTTCCATATTCAGGTAAATCATTCCCAAACCAAAATATATTATAATCGGGCACTTGATCCCGCATATGAGGATAGGGAATTCCCATTGGGCCTTGTCATGGGCTGGGTTTGGTGCCATTTTTGATTGTGACCAAATTTGGTTCGTGACAAAATGGTATTAGAGGAGATTAATGTTTTTATGTTATATTATTAGTTTGGGATGAGTCGGGCTAGACAGGAGCTAAGACTGTTGGGACTCAGGGTATTGATAATGAGTAGGGTTTTTTCCCACACCTCTCTTGGAAGACCTCGAGTCACCATGGGACATTGGAATTGTTTTTTTGAATTCACTTCCAGGTGAGACGTGGGGGCTGCAGACTACACGTGGACATCGGGTGGGGGTGGGGCAGTTGTTTCTTTTATCATTGTAATGTGTTTGGATAATTTATATTTGATGTTATTGATGAAATTTTCAGAATTTTTGTACTGATTTTTGTTCTTGTGACTGTTTTCTTTTGTAGCAACTTATCTCCCTGGGAAGCTCCCATGCACCCATAGGAGGAAGCCGAAGAGAGTTCTCGCTCACCGCTTGATCAGAGGCTAGTAGAGGCTATGGTTCTGGACGTTCAAGATCTAGGACATGGCCCGACTTCTATTACAGCTCCTGTTAGAGAAGACGAGACTGGTCCTATGAAGGAAAAGGCACTTGAGTTCCTAAAAAAGAATCCCCATACTTTTCGAGGTAGCATAGAATCCCAAGAAGAAGATGAATGGCTCGAAAATATTGAGCGCATGTTCGAGTTCCTGGACACACCTGAGGAGATCCGGGTGAAGTGTGCATCTTTTCTATTGGAGGGTCCTAGTCAGAGGTGGTGGGAATCAGTACTCCAAACTAGGAAGAATGAGTAGATTCACTGGGGAGATTTTGTGGCCATATTCAATGAACAATACTGCCCTGAATTATTGACATATTCTAGATCTTGAGAGTTTATGGATCTTGTTCATGTAGATCTTTCTATGATGGAGTACGCCAACCGTTTCTCTGATCTGGTTCGTTATACTCTTGAAATCATCTCTAATGAGAAAGTGAAGGCCTAGAGGTTTGAGAAAAGCTTACGACCAGAGATATACTCCTAGGTTTTATTGTTTAAGATGAGGACCTATGTTTAGGTGGTTGATCGGGCATGCATGGTGGAGATCGACCAGAAAGGGAGGGATGGTTTCTCTAGGAAAATATTACTAGTGGGTAGTGGAATCTCTTCAGAGAAGAAAAGGAAGCGTGAGGAGTAGTGGAAGAAGGGAGGTTGTAGTTCAAGCCACTATTCCAGGTAGTTTTCATATGTGGCTTCTGATGTGAGATCGGTCAGGTGCCACCAGTGTGGGAGACTGGGGCACATTCGACCAGAATTCCCACTTCCTATGAAGACCTATTATCAATGTGGAGGTATGGGTCACTTGTAGAACTTTCTCAGGGTGCCACGTCCACTTTATAGTGGGGCGGGATCAGTGGCTTCAAGAGGAGTGCCATCTCAGTCAGAGCCTTTGAGGAAGGGGGGATATCGATTTGGTGGATGTGGTGGTAGGGCTGGGTAATCTTCTGGGTAGATCCTGTTTAGGGAATAACCACATACTAATGGTCATCCTCAGGCAGAGACCATACATCTCCATGTGGTGAATCAGGTACCAACAGGATCCGAAGCGGGACCATCGACAGTTTGGGGTACCGTTTTGATTGCATCTTCTACAGCTACTGCTATTTTTGATACTACTTCCTCTATTTTATTAATTTCCTCCATTTTTTTTGGACATGTTGAATTTTCTAACTGATTTTTTGTCTTTTGTGATGGAGTTGGTGGCGCTGTTGGGAAAGAAGAAGGAGCAAGGTCTCAGGTACCTGTCGTGTGGACTTTCTGTGTCAGGGGTTGAGATAGAGTGGGACCTCTTTGTCTTAGATATGGAACTATTTGACATAATAATTGGCATGGATTTACTAGTACACTTCCAGTCTCACATCAATTTATATGGGCATAGGGTCAGTTTCATGGCACCCGATGGGTGTCGTCAAGTTTTTCGTGGGGATTGGGATCCTTAGTCGAGCCGTACGAGACCTCCACTCCTAGAGTTAGGATATGTTGTTTTTCAACTATCATAGCTCATAATAGAGGATGATGGTAATGCTCCTAACGGTGGACTACCTCATGTAGTTGACGAGTTTCTAGAAGTATTTTGGGATGATTTTTTAGGTTTTCCCCTCGAGTAGGATGTGGAGTTCTTGATTGATCTGGAATCGAGAACACAACCGATATATCTTCCCTCATATCTCATAACCCCCCTCCAAGATGAGGAAATTAAAGATATAGCTGGACGACTTAGAATCCAAAGGATTAATTCACCCGAGCATCTCTCCTTAGGCCACTCCTGTGTTGTTCATGAAAAAGGTTGATGGGTCCCTCCGGTTGTGCATTGACTAACAAAATTTGAATAAGGTAATAATCAAGAACAAATATCATTTTCTCTGAATAGGTGATTTGTTCGATCAATTGAAGGGGGAAAGGTGGTTTTCTAAAATTAACTTGCATTTTAGCTATCATCATGTTAGGGTGAAAGAGTCAGATATCCCAAAGATAGCCTTCTGAAGTAGGTATGGCCACTTCGAGTACTTGGTCTTGCCCTTCTTATTGACCAATGATCCAATGGTCTTTACAGAACCCAAGAACATGGTGTGACATCAATATCTTGATTCTTTTATTATGGTATTTATAGATGACATCCTAGTTTATTCGGGATCTGAGGAAGAACATGAGCATCACATGCGAATCGTTCTGGGAACTTTGCGAGAGCATCGAATTTATGCTATGTTGTCAAAATGCACTTTCGAGATCATGGAGGTGAAATTTCTGGGGCATGTGATCTCAGATAAAAGGGTTTTTCTGGACCCCAAGAAGATCAGTGGGGTCATATCATGGGAGCAGCAAAAGAACGTGTTAAAGATTAGGAGTTTCCTCGGCCCTGTAACACCCCTGGAAAAGTGAGACATAAAAAGGATAAATGTTACTACCCATGTCAACAAGGTGCACCTTTCTTTTCGAGAGCCTACCTAATTAAAACTCCACAGTTAAGCATGCTTGGTTTGGAGTAGTAATCAGGATGGGTGAACTTCTGGGAAGTTTCCTAGGGTGAGTGTGAGTGAGGAGAAAAGACACTGAAAGAACATGTGTTGGCCTATGGGGACAGTCATTAGTCTGATAAGATACCCTAGTGAGTAATATCCTATGGTGTGCTGGGAAGGAAACCAAGGTATTATAGGAGACCCATGGGGTCAGATGACAAGGTTCATGGCCTGTGGAGGCGGGTCGTGACAATTGGTATCAGAGGAGTTGGTTCTACCGCAGAACTTAGGACTCTGATCTTTCTTTTTTTGTGAAGCAATAGTGTTAAGAGTATTAAGTGTGGTTTTTAGTCCAAGGAGTCCAGTGTTGGTGCGGCAACCGACGTATCCATACACCAGGACTCTGACTTCTGATTTCCGACTCAGTACACGAAGAAACTGATTACGTGTGTGTTTCAAAAGTTTTGTTTGTAATCTCTTTGAGTCAGCTGAAGGGAGAATTGTGGTTCTCGAAGATAGACCTCAGATCAGGCAATCACCAACTCAGAGTTCGAGACGAGGATGTGCAGAAGACGACCTTTATGTGTCGGTATAGCCACTAAGAGTTCTTGGTTATTCCATTTGGCATAAAAAACACTCCAGCAGTATTCATGGGACCCATGAACTAGATCTTCCAGCCATACCTCGATCGCTTTGTCGTAGTCTTCATTGATGAAATTTTGATCTACTCAACTATTGAGGAGGAGCATGCCTACCATTTGTGGGTAGTACTGGACACACTCTGAGAGCATCATCTTTATGGTAATCTCTCAAAGAGCCAATTTTGGATTCGCGATGTTCACTTCTTGGGACATGTCATCTTGGAGGCTGGAGTTGCAGTGTATCCAGTAAATATTGAGGAGGTACTTTATTGGGAGCCACCTAGGAATGTGACGGAGGTACGAAGTTTCTTGGGTTTGGATAGATACTATTGGAGGTTCATTCCAGAATTCTCCAGAGTTGCAGTACCACTATCATCCTTGACGAAGAAGGGGAAACCCTTCCTGTGGTCGGAGAGATGCTAGCAGATCTTTCATGAGTTAAGGCAGAGGATGACTAGTGCCCCCATATTGAGGCTTTTAGAGGAAGGCGTAGGGTACATAGTCTACTGCGACACATCAGGGACCAGACTAGGGTGTGTCCTAATGCAGGAGTGAGCAGTGATCACATATGGTTCTCAGCAGCTTAGATATCATGAGAAGAACTACGCTACCCATGAAATGGAGTTAGTAGTAGTGGTCTTCACCTTGAATATGTGGTGACACTATTTGATGGGTGAACATTTTACTGTGTACTCTGATCACAAGAGTCTCAGGTATATCTTCTCTCAGAAGGACCTAAACTTGAGACATCGATGATGGCTTAAGTTCCTCTAGGACTATGACTTCGAGATAGTCTATACTCATGGGAAGGGGAAATTTGTTTTAGATTCACTCAGTAGGAGGTCTGGTATACAACTACTAGGCAAGGTGACATAGCAGCTAACTGCTTTACAAATATCTTTTGTGGATAGAGATGGAGAAGCCTTTCTACAGTCTCCTACAGTCACTCCCCCACTTCTTCAGCGAGTCAGGGAGGTGCAACATGGGGACGCTGACTGTGAGACACGGCGTGCTCAAATATCCATAGGACAGACACCTGATGGATTCTCTGAAGGTGGGGAGCACGACATTCTCTTCAGAGGATGTACCTTGGTACCAGTAGAACATCAGTAGGAAGTGTTGAGGGAGTTCCACACATCCCCTCCAGTGGTACATCCAGGTGTGGTGAAGATGTATCAGGACCTTAGATGGTAGCACTGGTGTCCAGGTATAAATAATGAAGTGGTAGAGTTTGTCTCTCGATGCCTCACTTGTCAACAAGTGAAGGCGGAGCACCAGGTACCAGCAGGCTTGCTACAGCCTTTAGAGGTCCCAGAGTGGAAGTGGGATGGGATATCCATGGACTTCATGATGGGTCTTCCACATACATCCAGGGGTCATGACTCAATTTGGGTGATCGTTGACCAACTCACCAAGTTGGCCCATTTCCTACCGATCCTAGAGCAGGGTTAAATAGAGAGCGTGGGACGCCTCTACGTGTAGGAGATTGTGCGGCTACATGGAGTACCTTCTTCTATTGTCTCCGATTGTGACACACGCTTTACTTCCTGACTATGGAAGGGGTTGCAGGAGGATTTTTGGACATAGCTACATCGGAGAACTGCCTTCCATCCTCAGACATATGGCCAGACCGAGCGGACCATCCAGACCCTCGAGGACATGCTCCGCGCATGTGTTCTCAAATTCGGTCACATCTGGGGGAATCACTTACCTTTTGTGGAGTTTTAATACAACAACAACTATCACTCCACCATCGGGATGGCACCTTTTGAGATTTGGGGTCCACAATGAGGGCGTTGTGCTTTAAAGGGGGGGATAATGTAACACCCCTGGAAAAGTGAGACTTAAAAGGCTAAATGTTACTACCCATGTCAACAAGGTTAACCTTTCTTTTTAGGAGCCTACTTGATTAGAACTCCACAGTTAAGCATGATTGGCCTAGAGTAGTAATCAGGATGGGTGACCTTCTGGGAAATTTCCCAGGGTGTGTGTGAGTGAGGAAAAAACACACTGAAAGAACATGTGTTGGCCTGTGGGGATATTTATTAGTCTGATAAGAGACCCTAGTGAGTAATAGCCTATTGTGTGCTGGGAAGGCAACAAAGGTATTACAAGAGACCCATGGGGTCAGATGACAAGGTTCATGGCCTCGGGAGGCAGGTCATGACAATTGGTATCAGAGGATTCTATTCTACTGCAGAACTTAGGACTCTGGTCTTTCTTTTATATGAAGCAATAGTGTTAAGAGTATTGAGTGTGGTTTTCAGTCCAGGGAGTTCAGTATTGGTGCGGTGGCTGGAGTATCTATACACCAGGACCCTGACTTCTGATTTCCGACTTAGTACATGAAAACACTGATTGCATGTGTGTTTCAAGAGTTTTCTTTGTGATCTATTTGAGTTAGCTCACGAGGTATAACTTATTGATCATGGAACACCTGTTTCTTTTCAGGATGACTCCACGCAGACAATAAGATAGGGTTCCGGGAGTTGTACGAGATGGAAGCCCACCGAGCAATGATGCCTCGGTGCAGGGCCCCATCACAGTAGGGGTTCCAACGGTACCACTACCCGTTGGGCCACCGATACCACTAGCCCCAGCGGCAGACGATGCACGCCGCTTGAGCACGCTGCACGAGTTCCAGCACCAGAGGTCGCCCAGGTTTAGGGTTGAGATGGACCCATAGGCAGCTGAGGATTGGCTGGAGGCTGTGGTGAGATTCTTCAGGCTCGTAGGGACACCAGCAGACTTCATGGTGATCCTTTCCATGAGTCTCCTTTAGACAGTAGCAGGCAGATGGTAGAGCCTGATGCTCCAGGTGCATGACGAGGCGACACTACTCTGGGCAGACTTCGAGAGCCTGTTCTGGGCGGAGTTTGTCCCAGCCACCCTACATGCGGTGCAGATATAGGAGCCACTTCATCTACAGCAGGGTAGCATGATAGTAGCACCTTACTGAACAAGGTTCACCAACCTCTCGCGCTAATCCATAGATATGGTGCAAGACCCTTTTTTTAAAAGCCCGGACCTTCGAGCAGGGGGATCAGATGGGAGATCATAGCATCGATGATCTCACTTAGCATCCCGACACAGGCGGGGGTGTTAGAGAGAGCCCTCCTAGTGGAGAGTTTCCTTGCTGAGCAGGCACCAGCAGCGAGACCCATCACTAGTCAACATGTAGTGGAGTCTTCTGCAGCTGGAAGTAGACAGATTTCACAGAGTTCTAAGCGGACCTGGCCATCCGGTGGATGACCTCAGGATACGGGTTCAGTTGTGCGGGGTACACGAGATAGAGCCACTCATACCAGGAGCGGACAATGTTACTCATGCGGAGGGCATGGTCACATGGCTCGTGACTGTCCGACCCTGCATACAGACGATCAAAAGATAGTTGAGGGAACTCTCAAGTAGAGGTAGAGGTTCGATTGAGGTGGTCTGTAGGGAGGAGGCGGACAAGGAAGAGTAGCTGGACGTACAACTAGAGGTGTACGGCGTTACGAGGTGTTACCACCACCACCACCACCAGGAGGTCTACCATGACTACAGGGAGCAGTTGGACATGGGAGAGCTCAGCTCCAGGCAGCTAAGGCATATGACCATGGCACTCCAGAGATGATTTGAGGTACGATCTGTGTCTACTCCACCTTAGCTGCAGTTATTATAAACACATGTGCCAGTCACTCTTTCATTTCCACATCCCTCATTCGGAGCTCAGAGATTTTGAAGGAGCCGTTAGTTCAATCCTTACGGCTAGAGACTACTACATGATCTGATTCGACGATTACGCACTACTGCCGACAATGCGAGCTTACTCTAAGAGGCGAGAGCTTGGGCTGGGATCTTCTAGTAGTAGCATCGAGGCCTTATGACATCATCTTGGGTATGGACTGGTTATCTATAGTCCATGCTCAGATAGACTGTATTAGGCGCAAGGTGTTGTGTGTCCGCACGGATGGGACCAGGTTTACCTTCACCAGCGAGAAGGGAGCCTTTGCAGCACATGACATACTTAATCGGTGGGGGGGTGCAGCCGATCACTCATCAGTTGGCCTACCTTACCCTCGGAGTAGTAGATGTGAAGTGTCTGACTTATCCTGTAGTGGTGGACCTGTATGTGGATGTTTTCCCTGACGATGTTCCAAGAGTACCTCCTCGCAGAGAGGTGGACTTCTACGTTGACCTGTAACTCAGGATGACACCGATATCTACTCCATCATATTGAATGAATCCTACTGAGATTAGTGAGCTGCGGGTACAGCTGGAGGACTTGCAGGAGAAGGGATTCATCAGGCCCTATGTTTCTCCCTGGGCAGCCCCAATTTTGTTCGTCAAGAAGGTGGATGAGAGCTTGAGGCTCTGTGTCGACTACCGTCGCCTGAACTAGGTGACCGTGAAGAACAAGTACCCACTCACGAGGATTGATGACCTCTTTGATCAGCTGAAGGGAGCACGATGGTTCTCGAAGATAGACCTCAGGTCAGGCTATCACCAACTCAGATTTCGAGACGAGGATGTTTAGAAGATGACCTTCAGGTGTCGGTATGGCCAGTACAAGTTCTTGGTTATGCCATTCGGTTTAACCAATGATCTAGACGTATTCATGGGACTCATGAACAGGATCTTCCAGCCATACCTCGATCGCTTTGTCGTAGTCTTCATCGAAGAAATTTTGATCTACTCGACTAATGAGGCGGAGCATGCCTACCATTTGCAGGTAGTACTGGACACACTCCGAGAGCACTAGCTTTATGTTAAGCTCTAGAAGTGCCAGTTTTGGATTTGAGAGGTTCACTTCTTGGGACATGTCATCTCGGAGGCTGGATTTGTAGTGGATCCAGTGAATATTGAGGCAGTACTTGCTTGGGAGCCACCCAAAAGTGTGATAGAGGTACAAAGTTTCCTGGGTTTGGATGGATACTATCGGAGGTTCATTCCAGACTTCTCTAGAGTTGCAGCACCACTATCAGCCTTGAAAAATAAGGGGCAACCCTTTGTGTGGTCGAAGAGATGCCATCAGAGCTTTCATGAGCTGAGGCAGAGGCTGTCTAGTGCCCCCATCTTGAGGCTTCCAGAGGAAGGCCTAGGGTATGTAGTCTACTGCGACACATCAGCGACCAGACTCGGGTGTATCCTAATGCAGGAGCGAGTAGTGATCACATGTGGTTCTCAGCAGCTGAGATAACATGAGAAGAACTACGCTACCCATGACCTGGAGTTAGTAGTAGTGGTCTTCGCCTTGAAGATGTAGCGACACTATCTGATGGGTGAATGTTTTACCATGTACTCTGATCACAAGAGTCTCAGGTATATCTTCTCTCAGAAGAACCTGAACCTGAGGCAACAGCGATGGCTTGAGTTCATACAGGACTATGACTTCGAGATAGTCTATACTCCTAGGAAGGGGAACGTTGTTGCAGATGCACTCAGCATGAGGTTTGGTATACAACTACTAGGCGAGGTGATAGAGCAGCTTGCTGCTTTACAAATATCCTTTGTGGATAGAGATTGAGCAGCCTTTCTATAGTCTCTTACAGTCATTCCACCACTTCTTCAGCGAGTCAGGGAGGTGCAACATGGGGACGCTGACTGTGAGACACGACGTGATCAGATATCCGCAGGACATGCACCTGATAAATTCTCTAAAGGTGGGTAGCACTTCATTATCTTTAGAGGACATACCTTAGTACTAGTAGCACTTTAGGGGGAAGTGTTGAGGGAGTTCCACACATCCCCTCCAGCGGTACATCCAGGTTTGGCGAAGATGTATCAGAACCTCATATGGCAACACTGGTGGCTAGGTATGAAGAAGGCAGTGGAAAAGTTTGTCTCTCGATGCCTCACTTGTCAGCAAGTGAAGGCAGAGCACCAGGTACCAGCAGGCTTGGTATAACCTTTAGAGGTCCCAGAGTGGAAGTGGGATGGGATATCCATGGACTTCATGACAGGTCTTCTACATACATCCAGGGGTCACGACTCGATTTGGGTGATCGTCGACCAATTCACCAAGTCATCCCACTTCCTACGGATTAGGGAGCAGGGTTCAATAGAGAGCTTGTGACGCCTCTACATGTTAGAAATTGTGCAGCTACATGAATTACCTTCATCTATTGTCTCCGATCGTGACACACACTTTACTTCCTGGCTATGTAAGTGGTTGCAGGAGGCTTTTGGGATGCAGCTACGTCTAAGCACCGCCTTCCATCCTCATACAGATAGCCAGACCGAGCGGACCATCCAGACCCTCGAGGACATGCTCCGCGCATGTTTCCTCGACTTCGGTGGCATCTGGGGGGATCACTTACCATTGGTGGAGTTTTCATACAACAATAACTATCACTCCACCATCGGGATGTAACCTTTTGATGCCTTGTATGGTCGACCTTGTAGATCACCACTGTGCTGGACAGAACCAGGAGAGTCAGCACTAGTGAGACCAGAGATGGTATGGGCTACCACAGAGAAGGTGTAGATCATCCAGGAGTGGATGAAGACTGCACAGAGCAGATAGAAGTTGTATGATGATAGGATATGGAGACCTCTGGAGTTAGAGTATGGTGACCACATCCGTCTACGGGTCTCACCTCGACAAGGCCAATGGATATTTGGCTAAGGTGGAAAGTTATCTCTGAGATTCATTGGACCTTTTCAGGCCCTCAGCAGAGTAGGTGAGGTGTCTTATCACCTGGATCTTCCACCTCAGTTGCACCGGGTGCAAGATGTCTTCCTCGTATCCCAACTGAGGAGATACGTGCATGACCCTTCCCACATCATCGACCATGGAGAGCTGGGCGTCGACGATGTGGTGACTTTTACGGAGGTTCTAGTGGAGATTGATGATTAATAGGAGAGGGTCCTACGTGGATGGTCGATACCTTTGGTGCGAATTTTCTGGAAGAACGGGAACCTCCATGAGAGCACATGGGAGCGGGAGGCTCAGATGTGTGCTCAATACCCCCATTTGTTCCCATAATTCAAGTTGTAGCTTACGGGGACGTAAATACTTGAGGTGGGGAGAATGTAAAGACCTTGAATTTTTGTGGAATTTTTTTTCTTAAATACATGGGAATTTTACACGTCCGCGAAAATTTACGGCGCATGATTCCGAGGCCCGGTGTGCCCGAAATCCTTTTCTGAAGTTTTGTTCGGGTACGTTCAGTAAATGTGCGAGCGGGTTTTTATAAATTTTGAAACAGTGTTAGGAACTGAAATCCGAGGGCACCGTTGAACTTGTAGCACCGATATTCGCTTAAGAAGACTTTCACCTCGACGGAAGTTGGTCGAGAATAAAAGTTAGTTTTTGGGTTTTCATAAAAAAATAATAAAATAAAGTTTACAACACTTTATTTTGTTTTAAGCTGCCATGTGAGTGATTGTTGGTTAAAACATCCACTTGGGAGTTGGAAGTGGGACCGCCACACCCTAACCTCCCAATGACAGGTTATGGTGGTGGGGACCACCCGAACATAACCTCCCATGAGAGGTTATGACATGGGGACCACCCTAGATCATAACCTCTCAACTCTCCCTCATTAATGAGGGAGAGCCTCTCCACCTCCACTAGTTTTTGAATTTTTGCCAACTCCCCAATTAATGTGCCAACTTTCATGGATTAATTAAGGGGAACCCACATAATTTAATTCTCCATTTGAATTACGTGCCAACATCTAAAATAATAGGCAATAGATTATTATTATTTGGGTGGACATTATCTTTTGTTGGAATTTGGGAGAAGGTAGAAAATCTCCCAATGAAGAACGCAGAACACGTTCTTCCAAAGAAGAACGCCGATGACGATTCTTCTTCAACCTCTTCCTTGAAGCATCAACCGATGTAGAGCATCTTCCACGAGCCGATGCAGCTCAGGATTAGGAGTACGTGGCGGACTTGATGAACGGTGAGCTCATTCGTCTACCTTCCATGACTCTGTCGATGAACGACGAATGGAGAATCAAAGGTATGGGGTTTATTAATTGTTGAAGTTGTACCTTTTTCTTACCTTCTTCAAAGGATAATAAGGGATTGTTGCGGACATATTATTGATCATCTTCTTCTCATGATGAGCGAAATGATACATCCTTAACGCGGAGGGTGCATGCCAACCAAACATGGACCAACATCCTCCGTCGATCTCTCTCTTCTTGTGACGTTCTACGGCATGGATACATATCAATGAAGAGGCGAAGGAGGCGGCAACAACAAAGATCACGCTACCTGCGGCCACCGCGAATCGCGCCGCCTGCCCACGCCTGACTGAGCTCTGCCGAACCGGCCTGCCCGTGGCCTCCTGGAACACTGCCCGGTGCCAAGGACGCCTGCCCGCAGCCCCCCAGTGCCTTGCTTGGATCCCAGGCCGCCGGCCCACGGCCCCCCGGCGCCCTGCTCGGCGCCCGGGCCGCCTTCCCGCGGCCCCGCATCGCCCATGCCGCCTGCCCGCGACCCCCCCGACGCCCAGGCCACCTTCCCACGACCCCCAAGCACCCTGCCCGGTGCCTAGCTGCCTGCCCGCAACCATCCTAGTGCCGAGGCCACCTGCCCGCAGCCCCCCCGGTGCCCTACCGCGGCCTGCCCGGGCACCCCCCAAGTCAGCCTTCGCGCGCGCCACCCCGAGCCGGTCCCGGAATGACCCGCACACTCCCGGAAGAGCCGGTGTCCCGACTCTCTCACACCCTCTGGGCCAATACGCGCCCTCGCGACGCTCCGGGCCGAACAGGCCCCGAGCCTGGGCCGAACCACCCCCACAGTCCGTTGGGCTGGGCCTAGTGGACCGGGCCCAGGCCCATTACCGACCATGTTACTTCTTTTGGTCATAACTTTGGCATCGATCAATCGTTTGATGAACCATCAACGAAACTGGTTTTCTTGGATCGTGACGGTCCCTTTGAGTATACCCCACTAGAGTTTTGGGTATAGTTGAGATATGGTTAGGTTGGATTGTACACGAATCCAACCGGGCCCCTGGGACTAAAAAGCTAATAACTCACAGACTGGGCGTCCGATTGATGCACCGTCTGTTGCGTTGAGACCCCTATGACAAGACAAAACTTTGAGATACTTCTTTGTGGGACATGGTGGAAGTTGACATGTCAAAATATATCTTGAGTAATGGAACCTCCCGGAATCAAGCGTACTTTGTGGAAACCCTGCGACTGGCTGTGTACTGTTGACTGTTCCTGGATCATGTGTTGGTCCGACAGTTTTTATGACTGTTCCTCGATCATGTGTTGGTCTGAAAGTTCTAACTTCTATTCCTGAATCATGTGTTGGTCTGATATAATAGCTGGACCTAGATCATGTGTTGGTCTGAGAGCTCCGACGACTATTCCTAGATCATGTGTTGGTCCAGTAGTTCTGACTTCTCTTCCTGGATCATGTGTTGGTCCGACAGAAAAGCTGGTCCTGGATCATGTGTTGGTCCAACATATCTGATGAATCAGTGGCTACATCTGATCATCTCTATCTCAATACAAAGTTGTATACCTGTGTGAGCTGAGTCAGCAACTCTTGTGTTTCCTCGTGAACGAGATGGATTACTTGATAATTTATGTATATGTATGGGCATATACCTAAGTGGGGTTATCTTTAGATTTCATACTTTTTGGTTTATCCTTGTTGGAATTTGTGATACCTTGAGGGTCTCGGGGTCCCTACTGAGTATCGTTATACTCACCCCTTCATGGGATATGCCCGCACCTCATTGTGTTGGATGCAGATGATGGACAACGCTGACGGAGGCTGAGAGCGCCAGGACTGGACGGTACCGAGAGGTGGACCGTACGACGAGATGGTACATGGAGGAGTATGACAGATGTAGAGTGCTGAGGAGGCTATCTGTACCTACCCTTCAGGTAGGATCCGTAGTGGATGATCCAGGAGCTGCTTTCACCTTTCATCTATTTTTTCCCTTTTTAGTTGTACTTGTACTTTACAATTGGGCTTGTATTTATGGCCCATTTTACTTTCCATTAATTCTTTTGTATACAAATTTACTTAGTGTTTAATTCTAGCTCATACCATGTTGTGTGTGTTTTCAGTTTATAAAGGCAATACCTTCCCAGTTTTAGGGATTTTCGCCTTTGGTGCTAGTCGCCAGCCCCTGGCCTATGGAAGGCGGGATTAGGGTAGTCACGAAACGAGTCCTGTGGAATGGGTTGTGACAAGACCGACTAGTTATTACATGAAGTTTGTTTAGGATTTACCTAGGATTACTTCATTGATGACCGCACTCACTCGAAAAGGGGTGAAGCTTGTATGGCCCCTAGAATTTCAGGCATCCCTTGAGGAGTTGAAGAGGCGGTTGAATACCGCCCACATTTTGATTTTTCCAGAGGCTGGAAAGGGGTTTGTGGTGTGTTGTGATGCTTCAAGTATGGGTATTGGGTGCGTGATTATGAAAAATGATCACGTGGTGGGGTATGTCTCTCGCCAACTTTGACCACACGAAAAATATTACCCAACCCACAAATTGGAGTTAGCAGCTGTGATGCATGCTTTGAAGACTTGGCATCACTAACTCTTTGGGGAGAAGTTTGTGGTCTAATCTGATCACAAAATCTTGGCCTATATCCTCTCATATAAAAACCTCAACATTAGGCAACATTGTTGGATTGAGTACTTGTAGGGGTTTGACTTTGATATTGTCTATACCCCAGGAAAGGGAAACGTGGTGGTCGACACCTTTAGAAGAAGAGTCCCAATGCAGGATTTGAGGAAGTCCAGTGATGAGTGAACTCTGATGGCACTCTTTTCTCAGATGCACATGGAGACAAAGGATCATAGTGGAAGTGTGTTCTTAGAGATAATTCAGTTGAATCTTTATCTCTTGGAGTTGATTCAGAGAGGAACAACCTGGTGATGAGCTTTGTTAGTGGTCCGAGCAGTTTCTTCATGGTGGGGAGACCTCTTCTGATTGTTCATCATCTCCCGAGGTCATCTTTTGCTTCACAATCCGTTCAGTAGTGTTGTTATCTCTGAGGAAGGTGGTGATGTAGGATATCCACCAGTTTCAGTGGGATGTCCATCTAGGTTCCACCAAGATGTATTATGATGTCTGTTGGATGTTCTGGTGGCTTGGTATGAGATGAGACATCAGGGAATTCATGTTGAGATGCTACACATGCCTATAGGTGAAAGCAGAGCATCAAAGGCCATCCGGTTTGATCTATCCATTACCTATTCCTACCTAGAAGTGGGAAGAGGTTTCCATGGACTTCATTTTTGGCTTGCCTTGTACACCTCAGGGTAAGAATACCATTTGGGTGGTTATTGATCATCTGACCAAATTAGCACACTTTATTCCGATCATAGATACAACTAATGTATATGAGTTGGGCCATTTGTATCTCCAAGAGGGGGTAAGGATCCATGGTGTGCCATAAATAATTATCTCAAATAGAGATCCCTATTTCACTTCTCGATCTTGGGAAGGCCTTCAGAAGGCCTTGGAGTCTCAGATTAAGATGAGCATAGCATACCATCCTCAAATGGATGGTCAGATAGAGCGGGGCCATCCGATTTTTGGAGGACATTCTCTGTGAACATGTTATGGACTTGGAGGTTCTTGGGATATCCATTTGAGAATGGTTGAGTTTTCTTATAATAACAGTTACCAATCCTTTATTCGAATGACTTCTTTTAAGTCATTCTATGGTCGACCTTGTCGGTCCCCCCTGTGTTGGGATGAGGTAGTTGAGACCCCACTACTGGGGCCGAGTATGGTGCATGAAACATTTGAGATGGTCAAGTTGATTAGGAAGTACTTATTTATAGCTCAGAGTCACTATATATCATATGTTGACCAGAGGCGTCATGACCTAGAGTTTTCTGTGGGTGAGAAAGAATTCTTGAAAGTGACCCCTCGTCTGGGCCATCGTCGATTAGGAAAGCAAGGAAAGATGATGTCACGGTATGCCAGAACATTTGAGATCACTGAGCATATTGGATAGGTGGCATACAGGTTGTCCTTACCTTTTCATTTGACACCCATCCATGACATCTTCCATGTCTCCCAGTTGAAGAAATACAACCCGGCTCCATCCCATGTATTGAATTGGGAGGAGTTGGATATAGAGCCTGATTTGTCTATTTTTGAGCGACTGGTGAAAATAGTTGATTAACAAGAGAAGTGGATTTAAGGAAAGTTCATTTAATAGGTTCTGGTTCTTTTTCATCATTGGAATCATACATATGAGACTTGATAGTAGAAGTTGTGGGTTGAGAATGAGTATCTGTTCTTGTTTTCCGATCAAGATTTATGTTGACTTTCCAGGGGGGGAAGTCTTTTATAGTGGGGATATGTTTTCCATCCACGACTTATTTTAAAGGTAAATTTCATTTAATTTCCATTCTTTCTTTTTTGTGTGGGTTTGTAATGCATTTTTTAGTAAAGGGTGAGTTTCCATGATTTGGGCCAAACCGTGAGCCCATTTCCAAATTTAAAAACCAATTTTGTTTCTTTTATAACTCATTCATTTTTTAAAAATTTTCAGTCATTATACTTCCAAAATGGCCTCACTTAACCTATTAACACCACAATTTCAATTTTGACTCTTTAAAAATCCATAATAATGGTGGATTTGAGTTTTTATTTAAGAAATTGGGCTAGCCCGGAAGCCCATTTCCAGTTTTTTTGGAAAATTTGTTTATTTAATATCTTATTCAATTTTTATGATTTTTTGGTGATTCCAAGTCTCAACCTAGACCACTTAATCTAGAAACTCCCCCATTCTTTTCCCCCCTCTTTGGGGCTTGTATGAATTGTGAATTAGGTTAGAAATTATTAGGCTTTCTCAAATCGTCCATATTTGAAGAGGTAGCTTGTTTCCTTCATAACTCCTTCAATTATTACTATTTCCCCCCATTTCAATTCTCACAAGACCTTATAGAACTTATTATAACCTCATTTACATTTTTTGGTGTTTGTAAATTCAGATACTAGTGTATTGGGGGTGATTTCTTCAAGATCCTTCAAGTAAGTGTGTCTCCTTCATTCTTCCTCCCATTTGCTTCGGGTTTTTTTCTTTTTCTTAGGGTTTCTTCCAATTATTCTTGAATTTTATAATGTAAAGAAAGTGTGGATTCTATAATAGGGTTTTATCTTGGGTTTCTTGGTCAATTATTGTGGTTTTAGGCCTAATCTAAGTCCCTTGTTGTGCGGCGGTGGTGCGGTTGAACTTTCACACAAAGATTCTTGGGTTTTAACACTTGTGGTAGGTGATTCCCTTGGTAAAAAATGCTATATGAGTTAGATTTTCTGGATTTCTTTTTTTATAACACTTATCCTTCAATATAATTGCTGTGAAATCTAGTTTTGGTGACGTTTGTTAAGAAAATGATTTTTAGGTACCAATTTGGTGTTAAATTGGGTGTTTTACATGTTTATTTTATGTTATGCCAAATGGGGTTGTTTTATAACTCATGTAATGGGTTTATATAAATATTTTGCGTGCTTAAAATTATTTTTTGGTGAATATGGGTATTCACATGGTTTTCAAAGTGGGGTTTTAAGGGGATTTTGTGTGCAAAACATTGTTAAGTTTTGTGAAGTTATTTTATTGAAATCCTAAAGGTTTTATAGACTGGTGTAAATGGTGAAAAACATGTGTAGATAATATTTTGAGTTTATTATGAACATAACTGATGTTTTTATTTGATAATGTCTTTTGGTATCCTAATATAATGGTTTGAGCACAATGGGGGAAACCCGGGTACCTAGGAAGGTGGATATGTACTAGTACACCAGTGATTAGGATGAGTTTTATCGTTGTTTCACTTAAAAAAATGGATAATGACAACACTAAAAAACTATATTGATGATAATTTGGGAACACTAGGTTATGGGTATGTTCCCTACTAGTGGCTCATGCACGAGAATAGATTTTCTATGGTTACTTTACACTGAGGTACAAGGTACATGGGGCCCGAGACTACCTAGTGCCTAGGAGTGTTCATGAGATTGGTGCTCATTGACTCTTTTGTATTTATCTTTTGAATATGGTGGCTTTGGATAGAAAATACTATATCTTACATGTTTTATTGAAATTTTCTCTTTCATGTAAAATTTCCATTGAAAACTATTTACATTTAAAAGGTCTTTCCTTTAGAAATTATTACCTCTACCTCTTGTTTATCAAAAATGGAATGAATTTTATCTTCTATTGTTTAATATATGAAATATCTTGGTGGTATCCTATTGGTACTAGGCTCAGAACCTACTTAAAACACTTGGGTGTAAGTAAAATTGGTCATGTTTGACACAGGTAAAGTAAATTCTTTGGGTGACGGTGGTTTGGGGTGTTAGTTCCCATCCATGGTGCGGAGTTGTGGAGACGGATTATGGGTGATTAAACCTTGTCATGTGGAGTCCTTGAGGCAATTTTGTTTTAGTTTTTATATGTATTTGGACCTCTTGTTATATGTTCAAACTTATGTATTCAGTTTTGGTTTTGTTTAAACCTTGTTTGGTATGAATTTTCATATTCAGTTTATCGATTGGTTTTGATGTTTAATGTTTTCATATTCATGTAAATAGTTTCCAAACCAAAATATATGATACCTAGGCACTTGTGATAGCCTGTGGGGATAGGGAATTCCCTTAGGCCCTTGTTACAGGATGGGTTTGGCACTATTTTTAATGGCTACTAGATTTGGTTCATGACAGCTTTGATATGGATTCATTCCATCCATGCACAACCCAAGTCTGAGATTTTTATCTTCATTTCTGAATTTTTGAAATTAGTGATCAATTTTCTTCCACTGTGGAAAATCAGTTGGATGAAATATTTTTCCATCACATATCCAATCATCAGTATGCCGTATTATCCTTTTTTTCATCATGAGAATTTGAAAATAAATGTCTCAAATAATGAATTATAGGAATATTCCAAAATACCTTAGAAGGGATCTCTATATTCTCTAAATCCACCTATAAGTTTTCTTTAAAATTATACCATGATGTCCCACATTATAGACACTATGACAAAAATTCATATTCCTTCCTATATATCATCCAGTCATTCAGGTAGGCATGTATTTTCTTATACCCAATCCCATCAGGCATAATATTTTCTTAGCCTTACAATGAGAATCTAGAAGATCATTGTCTTTTGGAATAATTCCTTTCAACAATTGTAGCAGCTCTGTAAAACATGATTCACTCAATCCATGTTTCTCTTTCAGGTTAATCAATCTTAACACTGATGATAAAACTGTAAAATCCATACAATCAGGATAAAATGGGTTTTTAGCATCACTATATAGACACTCAATTGTTAGTTCTTTATCAATTTTTATGCTTTAATATCACAAATCATTTCTTCAATTTCAATAGAGTTAACATCTTGCAAAGCATTATCATTAGTAGATCTGAAATTCTATCCAATTTCTCCATTCCAAATCCAAGGCCTGTAACTTGGATAAAAACCATGAAAAATTAAATGATCTTTTATCTCTCTACTTTTCAACTTATTCATATTTAAACATTTTAGGCATGGATAGAAAAACATGTCGTTTCTTAAAACATTTTGTTTAGAAAATTCCAGAAAATTATCAACACCTTCCTCATATTCATCACTCATTAAATGTGCCACAATCCAAATCTGACTCATTATTACCTATAAAAAATATCAAAATTATATATCTTTTTAAGATAAGACAATTTTATATTTATATGAAATATGACATAATTTAAAAGTAACATAATTTTGACATATAAAACAAATATATGAGTATTTGAAAAATATAATTACAAATTCTACACAATAATGGATGATAAGTTTAAATATAAACAATAAATCATAAAAATATATGCATATATATAATTTTAAAAAGAAAATATAGTTAGATAATCCAGTTTTATATTTATATGAAATATTCCATTATTTTAAATTATTTTTTTTGAAATGTAAAAAATATATATGAGTATTTGATAATTATAATGTGATTTTTTTGATGAATACGATATAAAACCACTATGTAAAAATAAATCACCATCCACTAGTGTGATGTATTATTAACTTATCATAATAGGAAGTTTGTTACTTAATTTTTTATCCGAATTATCTAAAATATTAACCTAACAGGTCTTAGGATTGTATTGAATTGAAATATTTTCTTTATGTCATTTAATTTTGATGGTCACATTTTTGGGTTTTAACATTATTGTTGAGTTTGTTGTGGAAAATGGTCTTGTGTATAGTCGTAATTGATTTTTGAGTGGTTAGTTGATATTTTTTGGTTCTGAGCCACTTTTTGAAATAGATTTATATTAGACTCAATGTACAATCCTCAAGAGGAACCTATATTGTCTTGGGAAGGAGGTAAAAATATCCTATTCAAGCTATGTTGATAGGTTGTTTTGAGGGATACTTAGATAACATGGAATTCCTTAAACCAATTCACTTTATAAATAGTAACAAGACTAGTTGGCAGTAAGGCCTCAAGAGAGCCTCCCCATATGTGCATGCTAGAGGTTGGTGACTAGTAGTGAAAGTTTAATGGTTGTATGGTTAGAGGAATTTACCCTCAATATTAGTACTAAATATAGTATAATAATAATAAATGAAAAGTCTTTAAATGTAACAAAAACTAATATATAATAACAAATAGTTAACCAATGCAGTGCTAAATAAATAAAAAACCACACATCAACATACTATGTCATAATACTAGAATCCAACATAAAATATGTACCACATACAACCTAACCATATAATAAAATAATTAAATAAACAAATGGCCCAAATCCTATAATAATACTGATTACATATTCATCACCAAACACCTGGACAAGTATAACTTCTTTTTCCTAAGCCGAAATAAATGAAAATTTAATGTGTTATATAAATTGAAAATGGAGCCATGGTATATAAGAAATGTCTCCATGAATGTGGATATCCATAAGGAAATTTCATATTTAAATAAGGAATCAAACTTAGCATCTAACCAAAGTAACATGGATCTTCATTCCCAATAATTTCTGACAATGGATAAGAAAAACCAATTCCAATATTGAGGAATGTAATGCCTCATATTTAAATAAATAATCAATGGAACATCATTACCTATAATGAGGAATTTCATGTCTAATGATTTTAGATAAATAAAAAAGGAACTTCACTTCAATTGACAATAACATGGGTAAATTAAGCAATATATTGTGATATTCGAGTAACCGAAATATCAAAACATAGATTTATGATATCTGAAAAAAATAATGACAGAAATTGAGGCATGTGAGACTTACTTGAGAGTTTCAAGTCAATCAGATAGATGTGTTAATAAAAAAGATGATGAATGAATATTAAAAAATGATGTTGGAGGCTACAAGTTTGAAGTATCATTTCTAGGGTTTGTGTGTAAGAGATAACCAAGTTACTGTCACCTAATCAAAAAACACCGCAATGATACTAAAAAGGGCTTCATAAAAATTTTAAATGATTTATCACATCAGTCATTTAGTAATCGACATGATAAAGTGTATTTTTATTACATTTATCACATCAGTTATTATATAACTAACGTAATAAAATTATTTATAAGTTCAATTATATAATAACTGACATGATAAAATGATTTATAACATCAGTTATATAATAAGTGAAGTGATAAAGCAATGATGTTTGCTTTATCACATCATTTATATAATAACCAAAGAAAAAATCGGATTTATCACGTCAGTTATAGTATAACCAATGTGAAAAAGGGAGATAATTTATTTATCCTGTTAGTTATATAATAACTGATGTGATAAATCAAGATAATTCATTTTCTACGTCGGTTATATTATAACCAACGTGATAAACCGATTTACACATCTTACCACATCGGTTATAAATAACCAACGTAAAAAATGATGATGTGATAAATAATTTTTGTACTAGTGTGAGATTCAATTATTTATGAAAATATATATAGCTCAGACTCCTATGGTTAGAAAAGACTTTGAAACTCTACCTAAAAACATAGTGTATATAACAATTAAATTCATACATAACCACGGAAATATATAAATCATGAGTGGGGTAATTGATCTCATTAATTCAAAGTTGACAATAGATGTAATCCACCACATGATCATCCTATATAAGCATGAAACCTAAACCAGCACTAGAATCTTTGAAAAAAACCATATACCCCTTACCGAGCTCAGGTAAGTTTAGAATAAGAGTTAATGTTGGAAGTCCTTTCAGCTCATCAAAATAATAATAATGTTAATACCATATGAATTTCACCCCTTTCATGGTAAGAGAATTAAAAGGTGATTCCATCTTTGAGACATCCTTGATGAACCATCAATAATATCCAGAAAGGCTAAAGAAGCTATGAATCTCAAAGACATTCCATGGATCCTACCAGGAAAATACTACCTTCACCTTCTTAGTATCAACTAATAATCCATGCTTATAAATCACATTTCCTAAGAACATCACTTTTTAAATCCATAAATTTCATTTCAAATTAATTCCATACTAATAATGACTCCTCAGGATTTCCAGAATGAAACTCAAATGGTGCTCTTGCTCATGCTCAAATATTGGATAAACTAAAATGTCATCCATGAACACTACTTTAAAATAGCCAAGATAATGATGAATTATCTGATTAATCATATCCATAAAAACTTCATGAGAATTATTAAGACCAAATGATATCACTAGATATTTATAATGTCCATACCTAATCCTTAAATTCATCTTTGGTATATAAGACTACTGAAATCTAAGCTGATGATAACCTGACTAATGATCAATATTTGAAAACCACTTTTACCCCTTTAAATGACTGAAAAAATCATCCACATGAGTAAAATGATACTTTTTCTTAACAATTGTTTGGTTCAACTTCAGATAGTCCGCACACAATTTGAGTGAATGATCTGCCTTATTCGAAAAGATCAAAAGGGATTCCCAAGGTGAAATAGTAGGGTGAACAAAACCTTTCAACATCAGATCATCCGATTAAATATTGATCTCTTTCAGCTCCACTAGTTTCATATGATAAGAAGGTATCAAAATATTTTACATACCTAGTACTAGGTGAATCTTAAACTATACCTCCCTCTTTGGAGTAATATTAGATAAATCATCTATGAAAACATTAATAAAGTCCTAAAAAATAGTGGGAAGATTAATAATGAAAGAAACATCATCAAGATCAAATGATAAAGTAGATAAGAAAATATAGATCATAGTGTGGGAATTTCTTGTATGAAAAAACCTTAGATCTCACTCTCCCAAAAAAAACCATGATCTCCCATCATTTTCAAGAAACGAGACACACCAATGATAAAAAATAACCTCAAAATGATGAGAAACAAGACAATACATTCTGATGATGATGTAAAACTTATCCATAACGAGAATAAGGAAATCCTTTAGTAACTATACATTATCTATTGACAATAAACAAGAAGGAAACCAAAAACCATACCCTTCATCTTCCAAAGTGGTGTTACAAACCCTATAACAAAGGACACGATCTCCGTTGAAATTTTAATCATATCAAAAAATTATGAGTTATAAACAAGTGGGAAGCACTAGTATCAAATAAATCAATCACTGCTGAAGATTCAATAAATATGGTACCTCTCACTAACACTGGACCCATGTCCACATCCCCTAAAAATCATATTCTACATGATGGTTCTTCACTCATGAGGCTTATGTGTGGAACCCTGTAGTCTTCGAAGCATCTAACTGTGCTGTAGTATCCTTTAGATCCAATGACCTTGGACCATATTGAGGAATATACTTTGGTTAAGATAAACCTTATAGATATAAAAAATACCCACAACTATTACATATCTTCATAGGTGTATGAAAATAATTTCATGCATGTCTAATCATACCACACTAGTAAAAATTTTGGGGCACACTACTGGATATTACTGGAGGTGTAGAGGAGACCATTCACCGAGATCCACCTATACCACTCTTATGATGATCTTTCAACTTACTCTATTTCCATTTCATGCCACTAAAGCTACAACTGGGTGGAAGATAAGGGGAATAATATCCAACATTACTAGCCATATTCATCTATTCCATAATCGCCCTGCCTACTGACTCCACAGGTCAAAAACATCAGCATAAATACATGAAATCTGATATCCAGTCGCAAAACCTACTAGTACTTTTGTGCCTTTATCTAGTCATTATTTAATACCTCTAGATAAAAATGAACTAGAATAGAAAATTTATTAGTTTACACTAACAACAAATGATCTCCATGCTCTGAATAGAGGAAATCTAGAGACATATCCATAATCGGTGACTTTAGATAAAATTGTATAAATAAGAGGGTCTTGAAACCCTTCTAGTCCAGGACCACATGCATATATACATATACCATGGAATCCAACCATTTCATGTTGGGACTCTTAATTATGAATTCCACATATTTTACCTTGATACTCTCAGGTATATCTAGAAAGTCAAATATATGATGAATCTTGTCCATATAGTACTCCGCCTCTTGAGGTTCATTCTTAAATTTAAAGGAAGATGGATTCTCACATAATAACTCTTGTTATCAATTAATTTTCTATTGCATATCATGGATTTACCTCAAAATACATCATGTACTTGTATTACATTATGGTTACCAACACAAATTGACCGCATGATAACCTCTACAAGATTCTGATCTATAGGTGGATTCCCTTGAAGAGAATCTATTGCACCCTCATGAGGAACCTGCATGACACATCTTAGAGGAATACTACTACATAATGAAATAGAAGAAACAATAATACAACAATATATTCTATTTTAAAACCATAAAACCATAATCTAAAATTGATATTAAGATCAAGAACTTAAAATAGGAGACACACATCACAACATCTCATGGTAACTTGAGTATTGTCATGAAAAGAGATGGCCAATCACTCACAACAACATACCTCTAAAGCCCCTACATTCCTATAGCCAGTCTAACAAGCATCCAAAGGAAATTAATCTTGGTGAAAAACCTACCTATGATACCAAAATTTGGTGAACTCGACCTGGATACCCTCTTAAATTGGCACCTTACCCAAATTTCTACATACCTGAAGGGTGTTACCGATCCCTGCAGGCTGGAGACTAGCACCCAGTAATCAAAAAAACCAGAGGGAATAATTTATTCCAACATAAAGTTACAAAATGGAATATATATATATATATATATAATATTGAAACTACGGAATATATAAAAATATTCCATAAATCAAACCATATAGTGGAAATGATACAACTCAAAATGGTTAGAATATCCCAAAGTAAAATTATAATCATTAAAGAACTACTAAAATAGGAAACCAACTACTCCATGTGATAGTATTGGGAAAATTCCACCATCTCACAATGATATGCCCAGATAAACTTGACCTAAACCTCACTGGATCACTAAAGTGCCTTTCCTTTCCCTTCATTGAAAGATATACAAATGTTTATGCTCCGCCAAAGGGGTACATATGGTGTGAGATAAATAGTATTTGTAGGATCCCACTCAGGTGTTCTAAAAAAATTCTATATACAATTATCTAAACATGATTAAATTTAAATAAAACTAGGCATGATAAATTATTTAATAGTTTTTATTTCAAAAGAATGGATAAAGATTTAATTTTCCCCTTTTCCACATTTCCAAAAAAATCCAGGTAAAAAAGATTCAAATAATTTCATATATATATATATATCAAGGAAGTAATTTAAAATCAAAGAATGTATCACATACCATATCAAATCCATGGAAGTACAAGATAAAAAAATAAAATCCAAATCGTAGGTAACTGTTGACGCACCTTTCGTCACAGAATCTAAAGATCGGAAAAGGGGAATATCTGAGCTCAAAGTGATTCATCCTTTGAAGAAAACATCAAAAATCGACAAAGGCATGAAGAAAGGATCAACAGCAACTGCACCGCGCAAGTTATCTCACTATCGTGCAAGTACACTTGCGCGACGCCTTTGGTCGCGCAAGTGACTTGCGCGACCTAAGTGGTAACCGCCCGGTAACCGCCTGGGGTCTTCTCCTGCCTATAAATAGACCCTGTGGGCCCCCCATTTGAGAGGATCTTTTTCCAGAAACTCGGATTGAAGCTCCCGACACCCAAGTCTCTTCTCAAAGCTTCCGGAACACTTCTAAGGTAATTTCTTACCTAGAACGGAAGATTTAAAGAGAAGAAGGAAGGCCTAAGTGTTGAAACTCATCAACACTTGCACGCCGCCTTATTCCTTCAATAGAACTTGCGCGTCCTTTTTTTGGAAGAACCTCAAGAGGATTCTAAAGGGATTTATAAAGAGTCGCTCAAATATTCTAAGGATGTTTGAGAATCGCGCAAGTACCCCTCATGTCGCGCAAGTATACTTGCGCGACCAATACTTGCGCGCTGCCGCAATACTTGCTCGCCTTTCAAGACTTGCGCGCCCCTACCTTTTTGGGTGCCCATCTTGCCCATTTTACCCCTCTTAAGCCATCACACCTTTCCTTTTCAAGATTCAGTTTTCAAGACACTCTTCAAAGCCATTTATGGCATGATTTCTTGATTTTACTTCCTTATCTGAAAGGAATTATGTGGAATATCTCTCAAAACCTAGTGATTTAAATATCCTTATGTCACTAAATATGGAGAGTTCATTCATTAAACCTCATCCTTTAATATGAGAGAATCCTTAACTTGGGTCTCCTTTTCAGGAATAATCCACAGTTATAAGTCCTTTAACTTGGGCATCTTCCTTAGGAGTAAGCCCCAAATTCTTAAAGTTAATTCCTTAACTTGGGCATCCTCCTCAGGAGTAAGCCCCAAGTCTTAATTCCTTAACTTGGGCATCCTCCTCAGGAGTAAGCCCCAATCTCAAATATGGGCATCCTCCTCAGGAGTAAGCCCCAAACCTTAATCCCTAACCTGGGTCTCCTTTTCAGGAATAAGACTCAGTCATAATCTTGGGCTTCCTTTTCAGGAGTAAGCCCCAAGTCCCCTAACCTGGGCATCCTTTTTAGGAGTAAGTCCCAGTCATAATCTTGGGTTTCCTTTTCAGGAGTGAACCCCAAGCCCCCTTAAATTTATCTTAACCAGTCCTAATTTACCCTTGATTTGGGTTTCCTTTTCAGGAGTAAAACCCAATCATAAGTCCCCTCCAAACTTGGGCATCCTCCTTAGGAGCAAGCCCCAAGATTAGAGTATTCAAATCTCCATAAAGCACATATACCTTTATGGACCCTGTTCCTGGATTTTCTCCCTAAAAGTAAAATCCTAATCCTTCATCTATCTGGGAAGTCATACATACATAAGCCCCAAACAAATTCTTATGATTGCATCTTTCATGGCACAATTGTCTAATTTTTACCAATACCTCTTATTTCTCACACCGAGCATGACTCACGTGAGCTTAGAGTGTAAAAGTAATTATGACATTCTTCTTTGAGCCATCAATCATAAACATCATACTCCATTACTCGAACTACGTGGGTTCTGATTCCTTTTCCAAAACAAAGGATACGTAGGTAGCCCATTTTTTGGGTTCGATCCCAACTTTGAAATAATCCATGTCCTTCTGAATGACGATAAACTTCAAGTGCCCCACTGAGTGGCTTTAAAACCAGCCTGGTCATCATAATGACCAAGAGACTTTTATATAAATGTTTTGAAGGATACCATTGACCAAGAATCTCTAAACAGATATAGATGATTCTCTATTGATGAAGAACCTCAAATACATATAAAAGATTCTCTAAATTTCTTGCATATTTAATAATTGATTGTTAAAACTAAAGGAAAGCACATTTTATACTTGGTAATGTAATAAGGATTCACGAACATAACTTAAATCTATAAAGAGAGTCCCAGAGTAGACAATAATTCCCCTCAAAAAGGTGTGATGAGTCCGACCTCTCATCCTCTCGACCAATGAAAATTCCTAAGCCTCATTATCCCACAAGCTAATGAGCGCCTACCTTTGGAAAGTAGGTCCAAATGGATGTGGAATCATTGGATGTTTCCAGTTCTACGAATAAACCCACTAGAAACCGATCGGAGCGTTTGAATCTCCCATCCAGGAGGTCATCCCCGGATTCCATGCGAAACAAAAATGGTGAACTTGACGTGAATCCTTAACCAAGTTAAAGTGATGTTTTTCTTATTTTGTTAGGCCCCTTGGGCCAACAAATCAATCATTGACATGTGCTCATCCAAAAGATACAGTGGCCGGATTCATCTTGATTATGTCTGTTATATGGAACAGGCACTCTTTTCTCAAGATCTTCTGCAAAATGGCTTTCCTTAAATTCACCCATGTGAATACTGCTGCTGTGAACACCTCTAATGTGAGGTCTGCTGCTGTGAAAACCAATGCTGCTACTCCTGCTGGAACGTCGTCCGCTCTGAGGATGACATCACCAACTCAGCGTCTTCAATGCTGGGTTTCTAATGCACTGGTTAAGGAGTATCGTCGCAACGGTACTATCCCAACTCTGGAGGCCGCTCGTCAAGCCCTCCAAGTTAACAACTCTACCTGGTCGTCCGGAAAACGACGGCCAACAATCAAGAAGCAGGCGGTGCTGACTACCATCTCCAACTGTTTCGGGTCGTTATCCCCAGAACACAATTTCCATTCACTCCCTTACTCTGAGGAAGTGAATGAGAAGGTCCCGCATGGCCTTAATTAAAAAAGACAGGAGTCCTTCTCGAGGGATCCCATCAACAATCGCCACCAGACTCATGCGGTAGTGCGCCCTCAACATGATGAGGGTACCGACTCCAGGCATTCAGCTCAGGTTCCTCGAACCCGAGCAGGCAAGATGAACCGCCAGAGACGGAATCCGGTTAACAATAGGCAGGTTGTCATCCCTGCCATCTCCGGAGAAGTCCACCAACCTAACTTGGTGGCAAATAACGAGTAGGCACAATCACCTGTCCGTTTTAATTCCGCTGTCCAGCAGACTCGTCTGGAAGCATCAAGCCAATCCTGCCAGGCAATTCCGGCGGAGTACTATAGGCAGGAACATGCACCTGCTTATACATCACCAGTTAGTCAGTAGGCTCGTCTGACTACATATGATGGATCTCGTCAACCGCGTTTGGCGAAGTGTAATCAGCAGGCACATACACATTATAATACTAATCAAGCCTACCAACAGTCTCGCTTGGTAGCGCACGGAGAAGTCAGTCGGAAAGTCCCGACGACAAACAGGAGGCAGACTCAACTCTCTGCCTCCACACTTGAGTACTGTCAGGATTCAATGACAGGAAAAGGAGGACAGGAGCAAGCACATACACCTACTCCAAGCCCGGAATGGACGTATATCCCCGTTCCGGCGGCTGAAGTCACCAAACATATTTTGTCAATGGTGAAAGAGCAGAAGCAAATTCCTGCTCATATTCTGGATGCTTGCCAGGATATCATAACAGCTTCAGCATCATCACAGGGACAGAAACATAAATCTATCCCTAGCAGTGGAGTGACACATCAACGATTCACTCCGGAACAGACACACACATCTGTTCCAGTCCAAGAGGGTTATGGGGCATACTCCCCCATATCATACGGACAACCTAGTCAGGCACATACACCTGATTTGAGTGGAGATCATCAGCCTAACCTGACCATCTTTCCTGATCAGGCACATACACCTGCTCAGATCAATCACTTTCATCATCAAGTGGTTTCTAAAGCGAGTAAGAAGGCATCTAAGAAAAAGATCCACCCAGCATAGTCAGGAGATCAAAGGCCAATCTGTAACCAATCCTTGCTCGATGCTGGAGTTCTTGAAGCCCTCAGACATTTATCTGTCAAAATTCAAGATTCTACTCCCTCAGTTCCCAATAACGGGAACATTAATTCTGAAGGTCTTCAATAGACACTTCCTCATGAAGACTTGATTCATGAAAGTTCGGTCAATTTTGAAGTTTCTTCTTCAGATGAGAGCCACAGGAACCCTCTGTGTGGTCAGAAGACCAAGGAGCAAGAGATTTCATCTTTTCCTGTAACCCATCCTGACGGTCCTCCTCATGGTGATGAACTTCGCTGCGAAAGTCCTCTCCGCAGTAGTGATTCACGTTGTCTCAAAAATTCTTCAGATGGCAATGTAGTGACGAGAAAGCCCTCCTATCTCGAGGCACTTGCAAATGTAAAACCAGTCATGTCTGATGCTTTACTATCGGCAGGTGAAACTCTTTCTCCATCAGAAGATAGCCTAGGGTTCAGGTTATTCTCCGAACCATCCCTGGGTCATTCATCTTCCAGCATGAATAGTGATCTCTCTACCAATCTTGTTGAATCCGATGAAGCAACAAGGAAACACAAACTCTGGTCTAAACAGGTAGAAGAATCTTCATTTAATGATAAAGAGGAAATGCTGAACATGAGGAAAAAACTGGCAAAAGGTGAAGTACCAGTCATGTTTTGGCCTTTGGCTGACTCCCAGTACGACATTCCAAAGATGTTGACGGATGATGGAATCCATGATATTCGTCTCAACATATGGAAAACTCTTTGTCAATTAAATAAGAAGGTATTATCTTATGATGAATATGAAAATCATCTTAAGATAATAGAAGGGCTACAACGTCAGATTGATTTGGCATCTCTATCAGTCTCTCGGTATCCGAAGGCTGAAAAGCAACAAAGAACCCTTCAACGTTCATGCCTTGGCGCACTAAGAAAATTGCGTCAGTTAATTGCCAATGCTCCATCTGATGTTCATATCAGAGGATGGGATGTTCACGGAGCACTCCATTTCACAGTGCTTTCCAGTCAGCAAAGCCCGCCGAAAATGGTCTCATGCAATGTTATTGCCCATGGTCGGCCACAGTCAATGGGCTTTGTTCATAACCAAAAGCTTGCTCAAGAACATGCTTCAACTAGTTCCTCTCAAAATCAAGTATATAGAGAACAAGTTGTTGAATTTCTCCTACATCAAGCAGGCGAGAATATTGCACAAGCCTCTCGTCTGGAGCAAACACGTCATCAAATGACAGAAGTTTCGGAAATCATCCAACGGTCTGTTGAACCAGGTGATAAAAGTGGATACAGGTTAATGCATCCAGCTAATTTCCGAACTAAGATTCGCAAGATCAAGAGAGATTTTAAGAAGATCTCAGACATAGCATGTCAAGAGACACCCCAGCTTGTCAGACTGGGGACTTCTCTAACCCAACCCTCAGAGTCAACAAATGGGATTCGAGGAGTTGAGCGGAAGCAGCAGGAACATCCCCAGTCCACCGGACTGGGGACTTTTTCAAATCCTCAATCCCTCCCTCAGAGAAAGTCAGTATTCTCTCGATTAGGGAATAAGCCTCAAGAGGAACGAAGAGACAAGATATCAGGAGATTCTCTCCAAGTGACGGTTCTCCAAGAAGTTCCTGAGGGATCAAGTCAACGGAATGTCATGTCTCATCATGGACATGGAAGAAGACAATATCACAGAAATGCTGATAGAAAGGATTCTATGCAATATGCATCCATTAATGTCATCAATGCCGTTGCTGCTGATTCACCAGATGAGGCTCAATCAGAGGGATCAGACGAAGAGGTTCCTGCTCTAGAAGTTGCGCACATAGACCTAAATGAAGAAGGTGTGCGCACACATAATCAAAGGCTTACCCAAAATCTGGGTATTCCTTCAAGTAACCCACTTCCCCCTCTCCGAAAAGGATCCAATAAGGGGAAAGGAAAGAATCAGGTTACTTCTCACCCTTCCTCTGAAGGAGGTCAATCGCTCTCATTAGAGCAAAGGTTTGCACAACAGGAGGAAGAAATGAAAGAATTAAGAAGGTTGAATGCAGAATTACTTCAGAGTAGTCTTCTTCTTAAGAATGCTGAAGTCCGACAGCCGAAGGAATTTGTTGTAACTACTGAGATGGATCAGTAATATCCTCCTTTATCAGTACACCCTCAGAGGTCTAATCCTATGGGTCAAACGCAACAACAGTTGGCAGCACTACCATCAGTTGCAGCACCAACCACCACATCTGTCCAAGCTCCATTCATTGCACCTACCCAAAACCAAGTTCAACCTGATGTTTCTCAAAAGTTAATAACTACTATTGAGTCATTAACATCTCGGTTAGAAACTATGGAAGGGAAACGGGCGCAAGTTCAACCTGAAAAGAAAATTTACCCTGAATGGGTAGATTCAATTTCTCCTCCATCCAGTTTTGGAAACCCTGTTTTCCCTACATTCAATGGATCAGGCGACCCTGAACAACATTTGACGCATTACGTGTCTTGTTGTGATCCTATGATGGGAACTCCAGAGCAGCAAGAAGCAGTGAAACTCAGATGCTTCGTGCGAACCTTGCAAGGACCAGCTTTTGTCTGGTATATAAGCTTGCAATCCCGGTCAGTCATCGGATGGGAGGATCTTCGTCAAAAATTCCTTCTTCAGTTTAGCTCAACTTTGTCAAAAACGACAGTTTTCGATCTTACAAACTGCAAGCAAAGGGAGAATGAAAGAGTCTCTGATTTCATTGCTCGTTGGAAGGGATTAACGTATTCCCTGAGTTTAGCACTCCCTCAAGAGTAAAACATACTCTTTCCGAAGTGAGAAAGTTCCTGGTTACTTCATTTCAGCTCTGGAAAATAATTTGGTTCAATTACCAGTGCCCAAGAGGCCAAACAAGGAAGGAGATGAAGACCGTCCCAATTTTTTTCCCTTTTATCAAATGTTGGGGCATCCCATCCAGGAGTGTTTTGTCTTTAAAGACCTCCTGCAAAAGATGGTCGACTTGGGACAAGTCAAATTGAAGGGTTCTTCAGCTCATGTAGCGTGTATTACCGCTACAGATCCAGAGGAAGGAGGCGAGTGGCAGGAAGTCAAAAGCAAAACTGAGAAAAAATATGATGATTGGATGGTCAGAAAGACAATGAATCGGACCCATTCCATTTTGCGAACACAATTTAAGAAGCCAATTGTGTCTCCTACAAAAGCTGCAGTAAAGCCTCCATCAAAAGACAAATACTCAAAAGGGCAGCGCAATTCAAAGAAGAAAGAGGAATCAGGAGAAGATGCGTATGTATCAAAGCCTAAATTTTCTTTGACTCTGGAAGATTTCATTCCATCTACTTCAAAGCCACGGGCACCGTCCCACCAAACGGAACAACCTAAACAGGCTAACCAGGCAGAGTCTTTATCAGACGAAGAGTTAATCTTTGGTTCTGTTAATATGATTCAATTAACAGATCCATATTCCAGTCTTGATGAGCCTGGATTCCCTGTATCAAATAAGGGAATCCGAGGAAGTTATAGAGGTTCAGGATACAGGGGAAGACGTGGATCTTTCCGAAGCCACTACTCTAATTTTACCCCTGCTAGCACTGTATATGTAGCAGAAACTCGTGGTAGAGCCCTTCAGCGAGCTCAAAAAGAACAAGCAAGTTCTTCTGCCAATGGCCAACTTAGTTTTGGCACAGTTATTTTGGAAGACCGATTAAAGGTTCCATCTTATTTATATCAGCAAGTAAATGGATCTAATCAGTCTAATCTTCCAAAACCAAGGATGTTGCCAACTTCAATACAAGATGCATCAGCTTCCAAAGCATCTGCTTCCAAGGTACCTGCTAAACCGCATATTCCTATTGGGAAACGCAGACCTCTAGATCAAAAGTATGATATATTGAAACACTTGGACCAAGTACCATCCAAGTTATCAATTTTGGATGCTTTGAATCTGTCAAAAGATCTTCGGGAAGCACTCATCGAAGCTTTGTCGAGTCCTCAGGAGTTTGAAGCTGAAATTGCTGCAGCTGAAATCTATCACATAGAGAATAATCCTGCAGAATGCCATGCAGTGATATCTTTTACTGATAAAGATGAAGATGATGTTGTGCATGGGAACATAAAACCTTTGTACTTATCTGGAAAAGTTAATGGTATAGATGTTCAAAGAGCTTTTATTGACAATGGTTCAAGAGTCAACCTCATGCCCATTCGTAAACTTCGTCGATTGGGCCTCACGGAATCTGATTTATCTCCTTCTACCATGATGTTACAAGGATATGATAAAAATGAACAAGAACCACTGGGAGAAGTTACACTCAGAACTCAGTTTGGAGATCTTGTTTCCAATTCGGATTTCATGATTGTTGATCAAGACTCAGCTTTCAATATCTTGCTTGGAAGACCCTGGCTACATCAGCATGCAGCTATTCCGTCATCATACCATCAATGTCTCAAATACTGTTTCGATGGTCAAGTTGGAACATTGTATGGTGATAAGGCCCCGTTCAAGACATGTGAGTCTCAATACATTGAGGCGGAATTTTATCACATGAAGGGAAGAGAAAAATCTACAATGAAGGAAATTACCAAAGTTAATGCTCCATATGGTTTAGAGAAAATTCCAATAAATCCATTTTCACATGTGAGTACAGATTATGTGTTACCTATCAGTCAAATTGAAAAAATAGGCCCAAATCAAAATACTCTTATAGAAAGATCCATAATGTCAATTATGGCAATCGAGCAAGACAACATGGGAGAAATTGGTAACTTACCAAGCAGTGATGAAAGCATAAGTGGTGACGTTTTCATTTCGTCTGCTGAAGTCCAACAAGTCTATACTTCGCTAATCAGGCCAGAAGAAGTTATAGCAACACCCGAGGTGAATAATGATATCGATTCTCAATCCATCATCTCCTCTTTATTTCCCAAAGAAGACCCTTTATCATCAATAGGGTCGGAAATGGAAGCTTCTTCTTCAAAATGTGAAAATTTTGACATCTCTTATGATCATGAGAATTTCGTTTTTTCATCTACTTTGCAAGTAGAAACGGAAGAAATAACACATGATGAAGAGGAAGAGGAAGATCTTAGAGATGCTCCTCCTGCATTTGAAGAGGGTATCTCTACCACTGTGGATGAACTCAGAGAAGTAAATCTGGGTACAGAGAAAGATCCACGCCCCACTTTAATTAGTGCGGCCATGACCCTTGAAGAGCAAGAGATGTATATTTCTTTTCTAAAGCAAAATAAAGATATTTTTGCTTGGAATTATACAGAAATGCCTGGGCTTGATCCTGATGTTGCTACTCATCATTTGGGTTTACCAAAAGAACATCGAGGATTCAAGCAAGCCGCGAGAAGAACACACCCAACCTATGCTTCCAAAATTGAGGCTGAAGTGGATAAGATTATCAAAGCTAACTTCGTCAGAGAAGTTCAATATCCCAAGTGGTTGGCTAATATTGTCCCTGTAAAGAAGAAGAACGGACAAATTAGGGTTTGCATCGATTTCAGAGATCTTAATCGGTATTGTCCTAAAGATGATTTCCCAGTTCCGATTACAGAACTCTTAATTGATGCGACAGCTGGCTATGAAGTACTTTCTTTCATGGATGGATATTCTGGATAAAATCAGATCCGAATGGCCCCAGAAGATGAGGAGTATACAGCCTTCAGAGCTCCTCAAGGTGTGTTTTGTTACCGGGTGATGCCCTTTGGTTTAAAGAATGCAGGTGCAACATATCAACATGCCATGCATCATATCTTCAAACCTCTTTTAGGGAAGTTTGTTGAATGCTATGTAGATGATTTGGTGGTTAAATCCAAACAACGTTCTAATAACTTGGCTGATTTGGAATTCATATTCCACAAGCTTCGACAACATAATTTGAAGATGAACCCCTTAAAATGTGCTTTTGGGGTAACCTCAGGAAAATTCCTCGGCTTTGTTGTACGCCATCATGGTATTGAAGTCAATCCTGAGAAGACCAAATCAATCCTTGGTATTTCACCTCCTCAGAATTTGAAAGAATTAAGAGGACTTCAAGGACACTTAGCCTATATTCGGTGTTTCATCGCCAATTTGGCAGGCAAAAGTTTACCCTTTACCAAATTATTGAAGAAAGGAGTCACTTACCAGTGGACTGAAGAATGTCAAGAAGCATTTGATGTTCTCAAGAAATACCTCTTGAGTCCACCAGTACTCATTCCACCTATTGAGGTTAGACCGCTTATCCTCTATGTGACAGCTCTAGAGCGATCATTGGGTGCCTTTCTCGCTTAAAAGAATGATGCTGGGAATGAAAATAGCCTCTACTATCTCAGTAGAACTATGCTTGAAGCAGAAACCCGGTATTCAAGTATTGAGAAGTGCTGCCTGGCATTAATCTTTGCAGTTCAGAAACTGAGACACTACCTGCAACATCACGAGGTCCAATTGGTATCTCACAATAATCTTCTCAAATTCATCCTTAGTCGTCCAATGCTTACAGGACGTCTGGCAAGGTGGGCGGTTATTCTACAGCAGTTCGACATTCAGTATGTGTCTCAAAAGGCAATTAAGGGCCAAGCTCTGGCTGATTTCCTGGCTGAACATCCTTCAGTGGAAGACACGTATTCAGATATCGAACTCCCTGATGAGGAAGTTTTCTCTATTCAAAAGAGTCCTCAAACATGGGAAATGTATTTTGATGGTGCTTCTAGAAGTCCAACAGGGAAGAAAATGGAAAATCCTAAATTCAACAAAGTTTGTAACACCCGAGACTTTTATGTTATATAAATCATCAAAGGAATCTTTTTCTACACAACACTTTCTTGGCTTGCTTTACACGAAATCGTGACCTTCCTCGTTAGCTTGCGTCATACGCAATACCGAGTTTCACTAAACAACGATATGCTATTAAAATAAAACTAGCCGTTATGAATAGTAAAAACCACTTTTTAAAATTTTATAAATTTTATTTTTCAAAATGGACTTCATTTTTGGATTCGGAATATCGAAATTAGCCTAGGGTGAAATTTTGGTATTTTTCTGAAAACTTTCAATTTTTGATGAATAGTGAAACCACTAAGTGGTAGGTTAAAAACTGAATTTTGCATAAAACTTAATTTTACCGCTTATGTGAATGGAATTTCGAAAATCCGAGAGACACGGTTAATATCAAGGACTAAAATGTAGTTCAATGAGATGAAAATAATTTTTGGTGAATAGTAACTTTTTACTTTTTTTTACCACGGTTAATAGTAAATAGGGTAACTAAGGGTAAATATGATATTACTATTACCCTAACACATGTCCTAATTCTATTGGATAAGTGTAATTCGACCAAAAACAACCTTATGAATATAATATGACCATTTAGGTCCACTTGGATTAGATTATGACATTTAATATTATTTTATTTAATGAATAGTTAAAATAGTTAAAATCAAAGTTTAATAACTAAAATTTTTTTAATATGGGGTTATACATAATATAAATTCGACTATAAATATTCATTAGAAATCTAAAAAGATTTCCTACATAATGATATTTTATTTATAATTTTTAGACTTTAAATAATTTAATTTATTTATGACACAATGATGATGCAGTAATTATCTTATTAATGAAATATTGACATAATTGATGTTATAAATACCAAAATAAATGTAATTTGAGACTTTTTATGAATTCAACTAATTTTATAGGTTACTATGATATATTATTGTTGATTTAATCAATTTTTTTCGAACATATAATTCTGTTATGACTTTCAAAAAAATCATATATAAAATAGTGTCAAAATTGACACAAAATAGTTTTTAAATCAAATATTATATTATTAATTGTTATTTTATTCCTAAAAATCTAATGTTCATCCAAATGACTTAGATAAGGATATATATATTAATAATAAACAATTTGGGGTTCGTTTGACATGTTATAGTAAGTGTATTAACCATATAGTGTAAGAAAACAAAAAGACACGGTAAAAGTTAAATTATTTAACTTAGAGTTAAATCTAATTGATAAGGTTAATACAATAACCTAAACTTGTCTAAATCCTATTGGTTGATAGGATTTCGACCCATCCCCACTTTAGCTTCGAAATAAGACCCTTTGGAACCATTATAAACCGATTTTGACTTTAATATAAAATAATATTTTGAGATATTCCTAAGGTGCCCCTCTCCTCCCTTATAAAAGGGCACCTCCTCCCCCTCCTCCTCACACCAATTTGAGCACTCAAGCTCGGCCAACCCCTGCCATTCTCTCCTATCCACTTCCCTAGAATAATCCTAGAGGTCCTGGTCTTCTTCAAAGACCAATCTTAGTTCCCTAAGTGGAGGATTCAAAGAAGCGTTCCAAAGAAGAGGTAATATCCATTACCGATCTTTTCAATTTCTTTCTTCTTCAACTTCTTCTTCTTTAGTTGTTTCATGATAAAGTAATAAAATCAGTATTACTTACATACTGATATGTTATTATAAATATGAAACAACCCTAATTCACCTTCTATCCATCCTACGGAAAAATGAAATCACCGCGCGTGCGTACGTACGGAATACCGTCTCCACGCCGTGGTGTAATCTATTTTCCACCATCACCTTACAAGGATGGGTATAATGGTGTAATGAGTAACTATTTATGATTATTATAAAGTAATATTGATACTGAAATAATATACATATACTCCAATACAATTCCATGATCATAGGAACGATATCATCACTCGTGCGTACGTATGGAATACCGTCTCCACGATGTGATGCGACTCGTTATACATGATCATAATTACATAGTAATTATATAAATGAATTGAATGAATAAATATGATATATGTTACACTAATACCATTCTGGATATAAGTTATCTATAACCTTAAAAGAAGAATAAGAATTTATTCGGCAAAACACGCATAAGAACAAAAGGCAATAAAGACCCGAGTAACAAGTAACAATGAAATATTACTAACAAGAAGCTAAGAATATGACCATATATGATATCATATCAATATGTATGATTCTGGAATAAGTCAATAAGATTATTTAAACCATTATACAGGAGCTTCGGACACATACAAAGCAAATAAGACCTAAGGTAAGGGAAATATCACAATCTCATTTTTATCCGAGATTGTTTATTCGTAAGTATTTACTGGGGTATATTTTATCATCCACATCCATGTTTCATCAATATGTAATATTATTTCCATCCACATACAATTGTTTAAATCCATTTTTACCCTTCGGTGAGTTTTTAGTAATATGTATGAAAGAAATCTTTTGTCATTTTTCGTACGAGGTACTTTTTGACTTTTTCGACAAAAGTACGAGAAGAATGTTTTTTTAACTTATACGGCATGAATGGATTTTTAAAACATTTTTTCCAAGAAGCTTCCTTTATAAGTTTTCAAGTTTATTTTTAATCAACTTCGTTTAGTTTATAATTGTATGACATGTCAAGAAAAGAAAAGTGTTTTTGAAGTAGAAAGGATATTTTCCTCAAGAATGGAGTTCAAATGTTTTATCAAAATTATTTTCCATCTAAGATAATATAGGGTTCTGTTTTTATCCCTATTATTACATTGAATTGATTATGTTGTGAGGGAATTATTTTTATGAAGTCATTTACCTTATATGATTTGTTTTATGATGTCATGATGTTTCAAGAATCCCATTTTTGTTACATGTGTTATGCGATGATGTATGATTTATGATTATGTGGCACACATAAGAAAGGATTAATTATAAGATGGGTGGGACCTATATCTCCCTCCAATGCATTGGGTAAAGATTTTATATCTCATGAGATAGACATGGCTGGAACGGTAGGTTATACCGGTTCAGTGAAACAGGACTGGAACGAGGGAGACTCGGTTCAGAAAGGGACTTTGTCCACTAAGATAGTCTTGGAAATGAGTCATGACTAACAAGAAATGATTTTCCATGATTATGTGTGCATGCCACAAAGATTCAAGTTTCATGTTATGATTATGGGGATCTCATTTTCACTTCTATGATTTATTCCATGTTAAGATATTATGATCTCTTTTGCAGGATATGATTTTCAAAAATATATGATATGATTTTTATTTTTTTTATTTTCCCTTGCTGAGCATTTGAGCTCACCCTTTTATGTTTTCTTTTCCCCAGGTCAGGAAGATGGATATTAAGTAGAATGTCCTAAAACGGACCCTAGATATGATGAAATAAATGGGAGACACTGTAGAAGATTTATGAACCAGTTGTTTATGTTTCCCAGTTTCTAAAGACACTATACCTATACGGTCCTTGGTGGTTTTGTCATATGTTGTAATAAGTGTGCTTCAATTTTGAAGTATTAACAATGTATGTAAAGTATGAGTCGTTATAAAGTTGGTTTAGGAATTGTGTTCATTTCTCCAGATAAGGTAGTGTTACCTTATTCCTTTTTGTTGTGGGAAGGTGGTACCAATAATGAAGCTGAATATCAAGCTCTCATTACAGGCTTGGAATTAGTGCTTCAAGCACAAGTGAATCACTTAAAGGTGAAAGGTGATTCATACCTGGTAATCAAACAAGTCAATGGGGATTATGCCATCAAAAAAGAAGAATTAATCCCTTTGTATGATTACGTCAGAGAGTTAATGTCGGAATTCCCTTCAGAACCGACATTTTCTTATGTCCCAAGATCACAAAATGCTCAAGCTGATGCACTGGTTAATATAGCCACAGCTTTAGCAGATCCAAATCGGGACGATACAACCATCTGTATTGCCCACCTTCGTGCAATTTCACCTTATGTTCAAGTCAGAACAGAGGAAATTAATGAAATTAGTCACATTCCTGAACCGTATGGTCATACTACAGGATGGATGTCACCTATCAGGGAATACCTTCAAAATGGAACACTTCCACCTGATAGAGCCGAGAAAGAACAAATCCGGCGACGTGTGGTCAATTTTACTCTTTATGATAGCCCAAACCACCTCGAGAAAATTCTCTACAAACGTGGTTTTGATGGAGTTCTCTTCAGATGTATTGATGGTGAAGAAACAATGGCTGTCATAAAAGAAGTGCATGCAGGAGTCTGTGGTGCCCACCAGTCTGGACATAGACTGTCTGATCAAATTCGAAGGCTTGGATACTTTTGGCCTTCAATGATACAAGATTGTGTTAATTTCACAAAGAAGTGTCATTCATGACAAGTATATGCCAACTTCATTCATCAACCTCCCGAGTTGCTTCATACAGCTAAATACTCATGGCCATTTTCCACATGGGGAATGGATGTGGTGGGACCTTACCCTTCAGCTACGACCAAGCAGTTTAAGTACATTCTTACTGATACTGATTTCTTTTCAAAATGGGCAGAGGCAGTACCTCTCAAAGAAGTCAGTTCTAAATGCATTGTTAGCTTCATCAAGTCTAACAACATTACTAGATTTGGTGTCCCTCATACCATATTGATGGACAACGGCACCAACTTCTGTTCTTCTGAGGTAAAGAAATTGTATCAAGAATACAACATTAAGTCCAACCATTCATCTCGATATCATGCAGCGGCTAATGGCCAGATAGAAGCATTCAACAAGACTCTTTCAAATATACTGCAAAAGATGGTGGATAAAGATAAGAGGTCATGGCCTGATAAACTCTTTCATGCTTTATGGGCTTATCGAACTACCACTCGCAATGCAACGCAGTCAACTCCATATTCGTTGGTATATGGAACAAAAGCAGTCTTGCCAATTGAAGTTCAATTTCCCTCACTCAGAATAGCCATTTGTGATCAGTTATCTACAGATGAGCAATCCCAAAAGCGGTTGAATGAATTGGAACAGTTAGATGAGAAAAGATTGTGCACTTTGCACCACTTGGAAATCTATCAGAATCAAATAGAACGAGCTTTTAACAAAAAGGTTCATCTTCGTTCATTCATTCAGGGAGAATTGGTATTGGTTCTCAGAACACCAATGATACCAGGAAAGAAGCCTCCCAAGCTTGAACCAAAATGGGAAGGACCTTATTCAATACATAAGGTATACTCCAATGGAGCGTATTCTCTAATCTCAATGGATGGAGAACACATCACGACTCCAACTAATGCCAGATTTCTGAAGAAGTATTTTGTATAAACACAAAATATTGTTCCCAAAGCCAAAACAGTCACATTGGTTACTATTATGTCCTACATGACACTAAACTGTATTATGTCCTATCTACATGACATTAAACTGTACAGAAGTTCCTTATTTGTCCGAGATGACATTAAACTATATTTTGTCCGAGATGACATTAAACTATATTGTGTCCTAGCAACATTACATTAAACTGTATGGCACTTTCATCGTCCAGCATGACGATAAATTGTAAAAAGTCCCAAGAACTGATATCCTCATATTGGTTCACCTTAGTCCTAGCTACATGACTTTAAACTGTACAGCAATGTTCTATCATCCAACATGACGATAAACTGTATAAATTTTCATTTGTCCAACATGACGTTAAACTGTAACAGTTACTTGAATTGTCCTACATGACATTAAACTGTTAAAAAGTTTCCAATTCGTCCAAGATGACGTTAAATTATGTGGTCCGTGTATACGACCTTAAACTATTCACATATTCGTTAGTCCAGTATGACTTTAAACTGCATCATCATCCACGGTCCATGCATATGACCTTAAACTATTTGCCCTTTTTTCGTCCAACATGACATTAAACTGTAGAAAAGAAGATGTCCCTGCAACATGACACTAAACTGTGCAGTACCAGTTCGTCCTTGCTATATGACGTTAAACTATACAACAATGGTCCAGTATGACTTTAAACTGCAACTTCGTCCCACATGACATTAAACTGTGAAAAATTTCCCTAAACCGTCCAGCATGACCTTAAACTGCATCATCCCTGGTCCATGTATATGACCATAAACTATTTGCAAATCCCTTATGTCCAGCAAGACGTTAAACTATGACGTCCAAACTACATGACGATAAACTGTATAAAAGTCCCATACGTCCGGAAAGACGTTAAACTATATAATCTCAAAGGTCCAGTATGACATTAAACTACACCATTCACGGTCCATGCATATGACCTTAAACTATTCACACTTTCGTCCGACATGACGTTAAAATGGTGCACTCTTTTGTCCTTACTGCATGACAATAAACTGCACAATCCCCCTTTCGTCCAATATGACGTTAAACTGTATTTTCCCCATCGTCCTAACTACATGACGCTAAACTGTACAGAAAGTCCTTGATATGTCCTACATGACATTAAACTGTTATTTTGTCCTTGCTACATGACACTAAACTGTGCAGCACCAATAGTCCTAACTGCAAGACTTTAAACAGCATAGTCCCTTTTTTTATGTCCTACATGACATTAAACTGTGCATCGTTAAGGTTGTTATTACCTCTTATTTCTCACACCGAGTATGACTCACGTGATCTTAGAGCGAACATCAACCATAACACTCCCTATGGGCCGCTAACCATGTGTAAGTCCCAACAACATTTTAATTAGATCGTTGTCCCCAAGAACAACTTGATCATTAATTCATTATTTAATTGAACTACACGGACTTTGATCCTTGCCCTCCAGGCTGGGTATGTAGGCATCCTCCCAAGGTTCAAGCCCAAAAACAATATCTTCACATCGGTTCACCTCCATCTCATATGATATTGATTCGTGAAACTGCCCCTGTAATCAATATCTTTACATTGATTCACTTTCGTCCTTGTTATATGACGTTAAACTATACAACACTTTTGTCCGGTACGACAATAAACTACAATATTCTTTGATTTCCTCATTTGAGAGAGAACTATTATTGACATTGATTTTTCAATCATGGTTTTCATTTTCAAAAAGACTACGTGCATACATGGTAATGCCTAAACTTTTTTTATCTTAGGTTAAACCATCATTGCACTAAAGTCCCCTTTCACCCTTCACATGTACGAACCAAATTTGTATAGAGGGTAGTTCTAGAACTACGTGGACTTGATTCCCATCCTTATGGGATACGTAGGAACATTCGAGTATCCCTCGAATCCAGTCCCAAGTCTTTTGGGCCTAACCCCAAATTTCACTTTCAGTCCCTTGGCTGAAAAGTCCTCATGAAAACACACACTGTGTATTCATTATTTTGGTCCGAATTCTATGACCCTAAACTAAGATCACTCATACTTTCGTCCTGCACGACGTTAAACTGCATTTCAAGAATTACGTATGGCTTGATTCTCATTCTTATGAGATACGTAGTGAAGTCCAAGTTTCAATTCAGGACCCAGCCACAACATGATTATGGTTATCATTGACCTATGTATCTCTATATACATTGGACAACACCTATATTTATGTGTTATAATCCTAACCTTAAATATTTTCAGATCTTCATACCCCTTTTCATGACTTCTAATCACAAAAATGTCAAAACTCTGAGAATTCTTTTGCCTGACTATGCAGCACGTGCCCATAGGTGGCCTTGCATAAACAATCCACATAACAGACTTGTCAGCCAAAAGATGCTATTTATTTGACCATGCATCCAATGCCCTTAGGTGGCCCTGCATATTTCAACCCCCTAACGGGTTTTGTTAAATAATAGTAACTTCATTCTTGGGAAGAATGCCTCTTTTTTCCTTATTTGTCTTAAATGACAGTATGTAGGGATCCGCAAAAAATAGACATCCTTAACATATTTGTCCCATATCCTTTTTCATGATATGAAAGTATTCAAGTCTATGGTTTATTCTTCTTCCCTACATTTGGGTCAGACCTTCGTTGGAGTGATATTCATCTAGTTCTTCGATATTCTTGTTCAGAAATATCTTCTCCATATTCAAGTACCTCTTTCCATACAACAAACTCTATACTTTAGAAAATTTGAATCTCCATAAACTTTCACTGGCTTTTATCACTAGGAAAGTGAATTTCTGGGAGTTCTTTTTCCTGACTATGCAGCACGTGCCCATAGGTGGCCTTGCATAAACAGTCCACATAACAGACTTGTCAGCCGAAAGATGCTATTTATTTAACCATGCAGCCAATGCCCTTAGGTGGCCCTGCATATTTCAACCCCCTAACGGGTTTTGTTAAATAATAGTAACTTCATTCTTAGAAACTACTTCTTCTAATGACTTTTATCTCTTTTTCATATCATTCCTCAGATTAAAATATTCTTAAGCCATAGTTTACATATTTTCCCTCATACTTGAGTATGGTAGTATGTTTTCAGATGAACTTTCAAGGAATTGTGTCAATTCTAATCCATTTCGGTCAAAGCTATTTCGACCTTAAACATTATCCCCTTTATGTCCGGCATGCATGACTTTAAACTGCCCACAAAAGACAAAGGAACTCTGAATAAAAGTCAAGTTCCAGCTCACTAAATATACATTTTTGTATGATTTAGGTAATATTGAGCAATTAAAAGGTTCAAAGTTTGTAGGGTTATTTGTAATAATCCTAGTAAAAATCAAACTATGCTTACTAGGCCCATTGGCTTAAGTAAAAATTGAAGCATGTAATGAAAGAATGCAGGTACAAATGATTGAAGACAAAAGTATTTTTCATTGATACACAAGAGTTAGAAGGACATCCAAAGATTGGAGTCTCTTCTATTTTTCAAGAATTACAAGAGGCTTTCAACATAACACTTCATTTGATTGACGGCATCCCGAGCTTCATCAGCAACCACCTGGAATTCATTCATTCAACTGGATACAAAAAGAGATGCAGTGATACCAGCTCTTCTTGGAACAATTGTAAGAGGATGTTCTTGAGTGCGATTTGAGAAAATTCTCTGCTGATCAAACAGTGACTCTGTTTCTGTCCAAGAGACTTGGAAGATGGATACATGGATTTGAGAATGGAGCATTGGAAGTAAAGAGACATTTGGAGAGAGTACTCTTTTCAGATATTGCTCTAATACCATGTTTGTCTTCTCTCCACCAACCGGTAGTGGAAAACATTTCAGCCCATGGGTTTTCCATTTTCATATCTGCAAGGAAATGGCATGCAAGGAGAATTTGAAAGTTCACACCATTGTTGTTGCTCTTAATGCACAGCATAACCGAAATGAAGGAGTAGCAGCGCAGCTGCATTTCAGGTGTATAGTTGTTTGCATTTGGAACATTGACTCCTTGTAAGTGACCATGACCACATAGAGACAGGTAGATGCTCTGTGGGAAATTAAGATGATATTTTTTTTCAAGTACTTAGCCAAATCTGGAAGAGTGCTATCGCAGATGTCATAGTAATCATGGCCAATGATGTTCATCATGTCATCAATCCGCTTACTAGCCAGTTCATAAGCCGTTCCAATTCCCTTGGGAACCACTAAATCTGCACAAAAGATGAATAAACTAACTCTTAAATGTGTTTATTTTTCATAAATTTGTGAAGAAATTTGAAAAAATGGCTAAGGCATTAAGGCGCGCAAGTCTAAACATGGCGCGCAAGTATTCACGTGCCGCGCTAGGTTTTTCTGCGCAAGTGTAAACCGCGCAAGTACAGATACCTTTACAGTAGCGCGACATCAAGGAAAACACTAGAAAACAGAGCAACCTGCGCGGCTAAGGTGACCTGCGCGACGAGAGCTCGAAGGTATGAAGTCCGGGAATCCGGATACTTGTACGGAGGTGAGGCCATGTATTTATAGGCCAGGAGGCCTATCTGCGCGCCGTACCCAGTGCGCTTAAGGCCTGTTCGACGCAAACTTGCGCGCCACCCTCTGTGCACTGAAGACTTGCGCGCCCCCCTTTTCCTTTGGGTGGATTCGATTTCCTCAGAGTCAAATTCTCATTTCTCTCCGGATCCAACTCTGAGGGGGGACTTTTGTTGACGCTCCTTTCTTCACAGAATCTAAAGATCGGAAAAGGGGAATATCTGAGCTCAAAGTGATTCATCCTTTGAAGAAAACATCAAAAATCGACAAAGGCATGAAGAAAGGATCAACAACAACTGCACCACGCAAGTTATCTCACTATCGCGCAAGTACACTTACGCGACGCCTTTGGTCGCACAAGTGACTTGCGCGACCTAAGTGGTAACCGCCCGATAACCGCCCGGGGTCTTCTCCTGCCTATAAATAGACCCTGTGGGCCCCCCATTCGAGAGGATCTTTTTCCAGAAACTCGGATTGAAGCTCCCGACGCCCAAGTCTCTTCTCAAAGCTTCCGGAACACTTCTAAGGTAATTTCTTACCTAGAACGGAAGATTTAAAGAGAAGAAGGAAGGCCTAAGTGTTGAAACTCATCAACACTTGCGCGCCGCCTTATTCCTTCAATAGAACTTGCGCGTCCTTTTTTTGGAAGAACCTCAAGAGGATTCTAAAGGGATTTATAAAGAGTCGCTCAAATATTCTAAGGATGTTTGAGAATCGCGCAAGTACCCCTCATGTCGCGCAAGTATACTTGCGCGACCAATACTTGCGCGCCGCCGCAATACTTGCACGCCTTTCAAGACTTGTGCGCCCCTACCTTTTTGGGTGCCCATCTTGCCCATTTTACCCCTCTTAAGCCATCACACCTTTCCTTTTCAAGATTCAGTTTTCCAGACACTCTTCAAAGCCATTTATGGCATGATTTCTTGATTTTACTTCCTTATATGAAAGGAATTCTGTGGAATATCTCCCAAAACCTAGTGATTTAAATATCCTTATGTCACTAAATATGGAGAGTTCATTCATTCAACCTCATCCTTTAAGATGAGAGAATCCTTAACTTGGGTCTCCTTTTCAGGAATAATCCACAGTTATAAGTCCTTTAACTTGGGCATCTTCTTTAGGATTAAGCGCCAAATTCTTAAAGTTAATTCCTTAACTTGGGCATCCTCCTCAGGATTAAGCCCCAAGTCTTAATTCCTTAACTTGGGCATCCTCCTCAGGAGTAAGCCCCAATCTCAAATATGGGTATCCTCCTCAAGAGTAAGCCCCAAACCTTAATCCCTAACCTGGGTCTCCTTTTCAGGAATAAGACTCAGTCATAATCTTGGGATTCCTTTTCAGGAGTAATCCCCAAGTCCCCTAACCTGGGCCTCCTTTTTAGGAGTAAGTCCCAGTCATAATCTTGGGTTTCCTTTTCAGGAGTAAACCCCAAGCCCCCTTAAATTTCTCGTAACCAGTCCTAATTTACCCTTGATTTGGGTTTCCTTTTCAGGAGTAAAACCCAATCATAAGTCCCCTCCTAACTTGGGCATCCTCCTTAGGAGCAAGCCCCAAGATTAGAGTATTCAAATCTCCATAAAGCACATATACCTTTACAGACCCTATTCCTGGATTTTCTCCCTAAAAGTAAAATCCTAAACCTTCATCTATCTGGGCAGTCATACATACATAAGCCCCAAACAAATTCTTATGATTGCATCTTTCATGGCACAATTGTCTAATTTTTACCAATACCTCTTGTTTCTCACACCGAGCATGACTCACGTGAGCTTAGAGTGTAAAAGTAATTATGACATTCTTCTTTGAGCCATCAATCATAAACATCATACTCCATTACTCGAACTACGTGGGTTCTGATTCCTTTTCCAAAACAAAGGATACGTAGGTAGCCCATTTTTTGGGTTCGATCCCAACTTTGAAATAATCCCTGTCCTTCTGAATGACGATAAACTTCAAGTGCCCCACTGAGTGTCTTTAAAACCAGCCTGGTCATCATAATGACCAAGAGAATTTTATATAAATGTTTTGAAGGATACCATTGACCAAGAATCTCTAAACAGATATAGATGATTCTCTATTGATGAAGAACCTCGAATACATATAAAAGATTCTCTAAATTTCTTGCATATTTAATCATTTATTGTTAAAAATAAAGGAAAGCACATTTTATACTTGGTAATGTAATAAGGATTCACGAACATAACTTAAATCTATAAAGAGAGTCCCGGAGTAGACAATAATTCCCCTCAAAAAGGTGTAATGAGTCCGACCTCCCATCCTCTCAACCAATGAAAATTCCTAAGCCTCATTAGCCCACAAGCTAATGAGCGCCTACCTTTGGAAAGTAGGTCCAAACGGATGTGGAATCATTGGATGTTTCCGGTTCTACGAATAAACCCGCTAGAAACCAATCGGAACGTTTGAATCTCCCATCCAGGAGGTCATCCCCGGATTCTGTGCGAAACAGTAACATCATAAAAATGATCACTATATTTCAGGCTAGCAAAATACTCAGAAAACAATCAATGACTAGTGAACAATAGAGTCCTTATAACACAAGCCTAAGGAGCAAAGAAATACCCAATGAGAAAATACACCAACAATTCAAATATCAATTCTGTAGAACAATAGGCAAAGGGAATATAGGAAAACACCATTATTGAACCCCCTAATAATACATGGATTATTTCTCTAAGCCAAACCTTCCACCTAAGTACTAAGGTTTTCCATGTTATCTATTTTTCAAACCATTTCATCAAAACCATACATTGAAATACATTTCATAAATCCATTTCAAAATTATTTGAAAACACCTTTTAATTTTACCAAAACAAGTGAAAAACACCTTTTATCAAAAACACATACCACACACAAAAATTAAATAATTAATCACACCATTTTATTTATAAAATAATTTATCAAAAACAAGAGAAATATAGTTCATCCAACATAGTATAGAGATGGAACTACCAATATCAAACTTGGGACACACATGCTTACAATGGGATCCAATAATAAGGAAGGACATAATGAAAAAAAAGGAGGCTCTAGAATCAATCCTCACATTCTTATAAATGATTCACTTTACAAAAAACGGGTCAACAAAGAGGATAGATCACAACATACCTCATGAAACCTCGCATGCCGCACCACAACCAACCTATGGGTTATCCTCTAGAGGAAGATATCACAACTTATCTATAAGTAATTAGAAATAAGAAACACCATAAAAAAAATAAATCAATCATTATAGAAAATAGGGATACCATGATCAAAGACAAAGAAGAAATAGAAGGATTAATGACCCAGATAAATGCACTGTACCCAAAATAATAAAAAAACATTGAATGAAACGATTTGTAAGTTCTAAAGGTCTCCAAAATTTTCTATGTGAGCCTCTATGTTGAGATTGAAGATGGCTTCAATCAAATGAGAGAATCATCACTTGTACAGTGCCCTAAAAGCACAACTCATGAGACTTACATGATGTGAAATCCCCTTTCACATTGTGTAATTCACTAAACCCAATTAAACCCAAAAAACCCATCATATTTTTATTATAAAACCATTTTTTCCATTAAATGACGTGTAATTTACCTTCATGGTGTAAAATATTCATGCATTTCACTAGTTCATGCACTCATCTCAAAACTCATTACACAACGTGTAAACCTTTTACACTGCATGTAAAATTATCATAATGTGAAAAGGGTTCATGCTCTGAACTAAAATTACAAAATCTTCTCGGTGTCCAACACATGGAATTTAATAACTTTACATGACATTTACTTCTCCTAAAAACCCCAAAAGACCATTTTCAGCAAAAAAATATCCACAACAACTTCAGTGTTCTTTGAACATGGGTAGAACCCCTCAAAGCCTTTAAAATTTTTATACCCATAATCTATTAATTAAATTAGAATACATCCCCATACTTGAGGTCATTTTACCCAAAAAATTCTTTTTATCCTTAGGAGTCTCAAAATGCACCCTAATAGAAAGGGAAACAACAATAGAGATGATAAATACCTAAAATAAGGTAATGAGATGTTACATTTTATTAATCAAGATTTATGTTTTTAAAAATTCATTTAAAGGAAGATATTTTCATTATTTGTATTGAAAAATCCAATATAAATAATAAACTAACTAACTTTAAGGAATATATATTCAAATATTTGATGGAAAAATATAGATTTGATCATAAAAATGGTACCATATATGATTCACAATCAAGAGGAAAGTCAAATTTTTAATGGAGAATTAAATCATATTTTAGATAAAATTATGGGAAATTATATGAATAATTGGACATTTAATGTTGATAAATATTTTTTATATTATAGAACATCCCTAAAGACACCCATTTGGATACCCCTTATGGGATTTTGTTGGAAAATTTTATTATATTTATTTTTAAATAAAACACAAGTCTTATAAGGTAATTAAGTCTTTGAATTTTGACTTTAATCTTATTGGTGTTAGGAGGTTATTAGAGCTGACTAAGTTTAATACAATTAAGAGCGAATATTATGAAATTATAAAATGTATAGGAAAATAATAAAACAATTTCAGGATTATGTTATTCAAAATAGAGTTTAAAATATTGATACAAAGTGTTATTTTTCAACTATAGGTGGAAATGTATTCATGAAAATCTATAATTTAAGTGGTAGGGTCTGTTTTTGATCATTTATTTTTCGGATAATGGTTTTATTGAGTTTGTTGGATAAAATAATTTGCTATTTTTTTCTTAAAATTGATTGGTTTAGAAAATAATTTTAAGGGTATCCTAAGGGTTTGGCTACATTATTTATAATTAGGGAAAAAAATTCTTAGTATAACTAGATACTTTAAAACTAATTCTTCATATGAATCAAAACATAATTATTTTTTATTTTTTTATTTAATAAAAAATTGTTTTTTCTACCATTTTTAATTTCTAGTGATTCAAATATTTACGATAGAATTTGTCTTTTTACACTAATTTCAACTATTATTAGATATTATTCAATGTTTTTGTTTGATAGAAACCAAAAAACTCATTCACTATTGTGTTTAAAAAGGAGATAAACCTTATAGTAATATCTATTTTTTTTTACATATTTTGGACTATATATTTCATAAATTCATCCTTACCTTCCTCTAATTTCATTTTAAATTAATTATTACTTATATATATAATGTTTTTATTATTATTTATTTACAAAAAAACTAATAAAAATAAATATATTTATTTTTTATGGCATAAACAAGTTTTATATAGGGTTTTAGAGTTCACATTGGTTGGATTGGATCTTTAACTGAAATTCTTTTTTTTAGTCTAGGTTACATTGTTTTTTTGTTTTAAATTCTAGAATTGAATTTTTGATCAAGTTTGTTTTTCAAAGTATGAATAAATAATCATGATTTATTGTCAATTTAATTGAAGGAAATATTGTTGGTTAAACTAAAAATAAAAAATCATCAACTATATGGGAGTAAATAATTTTTTTATAATCTATTCTTTCTCTTTTATATTAAAATTTTTCCTTATTTTTTTCCATTGTAAAAAAAAATATGTTAAAAAATTGAATATTATTTTTATTACAATTTTTTATGATAAATTTATAATGAAATTTATATTGATTTCAGCTATTGATAACATGAATTATATAGTTTAATATTGGGTTTTCATATAGATTGTTTTCTAAAATAATAATATTTTTCAACTTTAACCTTGAGAATGAATTCACAACTTTAAATAGAAGCATTCTCACTATAAAATATACATTTAATGTTTTATAAAATTCCTTTTCATTTTATACCAAAGTTGGTTGTTTAATATTTTATGGAAAATATATTATTTATTTCATATGTTTTTGTAACAAGTTTTTCCTTCATTAAGATATTGAATTATAAAATAATTTTTACATTAAGTTTTTAATACTCCTATTACCTGGGATGAATCATTGAGGAAAATATTGGGTTATAAATATGTTTTAACGGTCTTAATTGGTGCTATAATATATTTCATTAAATACAAGTAAAATTTTTCTAAAAATATTTAAGAAATTTGTTATTCTAATGCATTAGTTTGTGTATATAGTAAAGTTATTTTGTTTCTCAAAATGTAAAGACTATTATGCTTACTCTAAGGTGGATACACATTTTATTTTTTCTTTATAGTTAATTTGATATTATAATTTAATATTAATATTTTAAAACATTATTAATGGTAAAAATTTGAAATTATTTTTTACATTTTATATTGTGTCCAAGATTTATAGTAGGAATTAAACCTATAAATTCTTCATTCAATTAGTTTATCAAATGAACTCAAAATATGTGGATGAGTTATATTGTGTTTTAAGTTTATAGAAGATTTTGTTTTAATTATATTTAAAAATAATTGAAGAAATATGATTTCCCCTCTTCATATAGTTATACTCATTCCACATGAACTAAGATCACTAAAAATCGATGACGTAAGGGATTTTTACCAGCCTCCCCCTTCCCTTGAAAAAACCATCAATTCTCTAAATTCATGGTATCCTAGTTGGTTATTCACTAAGTTTAAAAAATATGACTAAGTTCATGTCTCAAAATATTTCTCTCTTAACATTCATGTAAGTGGATATTTATAAGCCTATTATGGAATTCTATGGATCAATGTTGAACATGAGTTTCAGTGTTATTAGGAAGTTTATTTTTAATCTTAGTAAGAGTTTTGTTCTTACTATAATCAGTTGGGCCACCTCTACCAAGACTTATAGTGAGGTCTAGTAAGGAATTTAAAATAATCTAATGTCCAAGAGGTTGGTTATAGTAATGAATTAATCAGTGATAGTTTGGTTTATAACCATATGCTATAGATTTCAATTTCTTTCTATAGAGTGTCTAATCAAGATACAAAATTTTCCTTGAAGTTAGGGGAGTCAATATTGGTAAGTGATGTTAGAAATACTGGAATGATTCTTCCATAAGTCTACATAAATGATATTTAGGATCTCAATCATCCAAATAAAATTTAGTGTTTCAATTGTAGGACACTAAATGGAATCTAAGGGTGAATTCATACCCACTGATATCTATAGCTATGTCCCATATTGGGCATGGTGTTCTTAAAAAAGATGATCTATTGATCTCTATGATACTGAATGAGGCTATAGAATAAGATAATATGTAATTAATCATTTATACAAGTTTTATTGACGATGGATAAGTATAATCTGTTTGACCCCTTCTATGTATTGGGTTAGTAATTTCTTAGAAAATGTTCAAGGGGAATTGAAGCTTTTTAAATATAGAAAAAATGAAATCATTGGGATATAAAATCACCAAAATCTCTAAAACAAGAAGATATGGATATAAAAAAAGTCTATTACTATTTAAAGGATGTCTCATGAATTGAAAATTTATCACTATTTTCAGCAAATTATAAAGATGAATTTTAGGCAAGAGATCTTTTTCTATCAAGAAGGAAGAAAAGGAAGAAGGGTACCCTCAATTTAGGAAGATGGACATTGAATAAAGGGAAGAAATTAAAATTCATAAAGGCTTATATTATATTCTTAAAACCATAGTGACTATATTTTTAAAAAATTATTCGATCTACAAGGATCTTAGGAGTAAAATTATGTAACCTGGATGATAAAATAAAAAGGATCATCCATATCAGGAAGAGGGTAAAATTGTATTGTGCGCTGCTATCAGAGAATTAGATCTGATAGGGAGTGAAGTTAGTGGGAAAAAAGAAAACATAGGATAAAATGACATATTATAATCAATTTAATTTATTATGAACACTATATATACCATGTAAGGTGAATTCCTAAATAAATCTCTAGAATAAAAGAAGGATTTAATTTTTCCAAGAAACATCTCTTTCATGATCAATATTAAAAAATTTGATTGGTTCCACAACCAATAAAAAATTATAATTTGTATATTCAATGAACGTAAGATGAACTTGTATAAGTATATAAAGACCTAAGAAAATATGGCTACTATATTTGAGGATCTCATCACCAAAGACCCTAAAATGGATAATTTTCACTATGATTAGTCCCTATTAAGGGTCCATGGATCCAATATTCTTCTTATTATTTGGAATGGTAAATATTATACTATAACGGTGTATTTTTTTCTCATTTATATAGGTTCCCATTTAACCCTTATAATTTGATCTTATCCTCTTTAAAAAATATAAAATAATTTGAGTGATTAATTAAGTTTTTTTTAGATTTTTTTATTTTAAGGGATCAATAAATTTTATTGATACATTAATTTCTGTGAGGAAATTTCTTTTGAAATGCGATTTAATTTATGTATTAACATGAATAATTTTTATATTAAAAGTAATTATGTTGATTGTGTTGTATTGATTCCTTGAGGACAATCAATGTAGTAATTGTAAAGAAATTGGATGTTTCATTATTTTATAGTTGTTTTCCATATAATGTTATTTTCATTTATTCAACTTTTTGTGTATAAAATAGAATATAATCGATTTTTTTATGTTTTTTTAAAATTGGATAAATATTTGATATTAACTGAATTATTATATGGAAATTTATTTATTGGTCCTAAAATTAGTTAATTGATTATATTTTAATTTTACAAACATTTTGAAAATCCTTTATGAATTTTTTTTATAATTTTAAATTGAAAAGAAATTATGGACATTTTAGTTTTTTTCTAGAATATTGAATGACTTTTTTCAATAATTTTTTTTGAAATTGAAATTATTGAAATAAGAAATTGTTTATACTAAAATTTTATAAAAATATATAGAAAATGGATTTCAAGTGGGATTATGAAATAAAAGTAATTTATTTATTATTTAAATGATTTTGAGAGTTAATTTTAAATGAAGTATGGGTATGGGTTGGTAGGAGAAATCTATTGGATGGATAAGAATTATTTTTTTGAAAAATTATATCTTAATGATTTTTAGTGAATTTTAATTCATTTAAAAATAAAATTTAATTTACATAGGAATAGTTAGATAAGTGACTACATATGTAAATTTACAATCAGAGATAGATATTGTAAAAATTATAAGATAGGATATGTATGAATAATTTTGAAATCAAACAAATTTATAAAATATTTTGGGTTGAACAATAAGTTATATAAATATAAAAAATAAAAAAAGTAAAATATATATTAAATAAGAATAAAATAGTTTTCAAACATCTCACATAAAAAAATTATACATGAACTCAAATCATGTAAGAACTTATTTGATAAAGCATGATTCATGTAAGATTAAACTAATGGTTGTGTACGATTTTGTATCAAGTATAATAGGTTTAGAAATACATAGATAGTTTAATGAAATATTAAAATGATAATGAGAGTCATCCATACTATTAACAAAGATAAGATTGAAGAGATAAGTGTTAATTCATGGAATTTATTAGACCCCAAACCATTATATTGTTTCAATTTAGGAGTACCTTTTCTAAGATCTTACTTCCATGACTTAACATTAAAGAGGATACCATTTATAGGATTGAGAGTAAGAATTAGGGACTTAATGAAAGACAATCAATCTTCTAGTATATGTTAAAATAAAGTTAGTAATCTAATGAAGACAAATCAGAGGATTTATAAAAGAGTTCATTTTAAATGGGATTTGTTTCCTCATATAAGTAGGTGAAATTACATTGAGAAAGAAAAATATGTGGTACTTTTCATTGATTGAATAAACATAGACCTTGATCAAGCTGTTATGAATGGGGAAAAATGACATCAATATAAATAAATTAAAATTTAAGACAAATGATGATAATTTAGATTTAACAATGCTTTCTTTCATGCAATTATTAAACTTATATTAATTAAAAAGTTGGTATTATGTCTATTTTTCAATGATTTGGAGTTCTTATGTTTCTAATTGTCCATGACTACTGAGTTGTTTCTTGATGTCAGAATATAGTTCACTTAAAATAGTATATGTGTTTAGAGGGGAATTTGATTGATAATAAGATGTTGGTGATGATGGTTATGGATTGTCAAATGGAAGTGAGGCTAACATCAGCTTAGTGCGTGAATCAAAACTACTATAAAGAAGATGACCAATCACCATAGTTTCAATAGATTGATGAAGCTATGAAAAGATGTTATATTGAAGGAGAAATACATAACCATAGGGGTCAACTAAGTTTGGATGAATGGAATTTGATAAAATTGGTTATTGAAAGACTAAGAGAAAGATAATAAATATATTATGTGTTGACTGTGGTGGATTAAGTAATGGGAATAATAATAATAATAATAATAATAATAATATTAATAATACTAATAATAATCATTATATACTAAAATTAAATTTTCCTCAAATAAGTAATAATTAAATGAGTCCCAAAACAAGATAATAATGAAAATAAAGAAAATAAAAAATAAAGATAAGTTTGACCAAACTAGTGGATAGTGTAGGGGATGAGAATATATTAAAATTAAATGATGATTTTAAATAGGATGGAAAAAATGGAATTATATAGTGGAATTTATTGGTTTAGTTTCAATAACCTATGGGAGAAATCCAATGAAGTCTTTAGTTCCTGAATATAAAATGTGTGGCAATGAAAATTTGGGGACACACAATTTAAAATACAAGTAGTAGAAAATTCTATAGAGATATAAAGAAATTAAGATATTGAGCCTCTTGATAGAGAAGATTCATCTACCATATAACTTATTTCTTGTTTTATTTAATATTTTTAATATAAAATTTTATCTTTATCTCATTGAATTAATTATACTTCAATGTTAAATAGTTTTTTGTGTAATATTGATGTTGCGTACTGGGTTCCAATCATTTATTCTTTTTCTCCTTTTTTTTACATGATAATTCAAAATTATTCAATATTTATTCACTAAGAAAACATTTTAAGTCATAGTCAACCACAATAATTGTTAAGAAATTTTAATTAGTTATACTCTTATAGAATTTTTTACTTTAGACAAAAAAATTAACATACTAAGTTTAATTCATTTAAAAGACCACTTTTATTAAATTTCATGACAATATATTTTTATAAAATATTTCTCTTCACTTTTAATTTATCTAATAATTTTTTCATTAAGTTATAGAGGATTAAATTAATTTAATAAAAGATTTATTATCATGAAAATGATTATTATCAATTTCTATGAATGATTGGTTACTCATGAATATTATTATATAAATTATAAATATGTTAAAAAATCTACAAAAGCAAAGATTTTCCTAACTCCTATAATTTTTTCATTTGTTTTCTTACCATTTTATTCTTCACCATTAATTTTTTCATATTTATTTTTCCACATCCATCTTCATTCCATAATTAATTTCCTTATCACACTATTTAACTTAAAAAATTTGTTTGGGTTATTATATATAACCATTATTGATTGATTTTTTTAATCCTATAAAAAAAATATTCCTTCTATTTAGAGATGATACTTCATCACTATAATAGTCTACGTATTGTGTTTGGTTTGTAAATTATATTTTTGTTGAGTTATTATTACTAGTGCTTGAACACATTCAAATATTGATGTTTTTAATTTTTTTGTCATTCCCACCCTCAATGTAAAAATGAAATGCTTTAAACTCTTACCCAATAATTAAATATATTTATTCTGTTTATTCATGTGACCAAGAAATATATTTCAATAAAGGAATATTTTTATTAAGGTAAAGTAGTAAGATTGACACCCATAACCTATAACATCTTATTGAATGTTTTATGGAAAATAAATATAACCTCAATGAATACATAAATATAATAGAAGTTGGTTTGTTGAATGATTATATTTAATATATTACTCATTTAAAGAATCAATACTATATTTCATATTTTTTATCCTAATAGTCTTGGATGATATATATGAACATTACTACTCCACCTATATAGATAACTCATCCAATCCCTTCCAATAACCATAAAGTATAATCTAGGAAGCCTAAAGATATAGTTTATGGTGATATATCTCAAAAATAATTTAAATAATCTATTTTTTAGCTTAGATTCTTTCACACCATGTAGAACCAATTTTGGTGTATCTTATATCAAAGAATTAATTTCCGAAATACATTTTTTCTTATAAGAGATATGTCGATTGAGTCACCGACAACTTTGAAATGATGAGAGCCTCACAGATTATTATAAGATTCACCCATTAATCAAATAAATTAGAACCCAATATTGGGAAGATTTTTATAAGGTTTACTTCTATAAAATATATATCCTCTAATAGGGTCTTGGTGTGTAACACCTTGAGATTTTAGAGTATATTTATCTTTAATAAAAAATACGTTCAACATATTATGAACCATGTAACCCTAAAATTATGTGATAAATAATAATAAATTATAAATTCAATCATGTTATTTTTTATTTAAATAAAAATTAATTCATTTTTTATCAATTGGTTAGAAAGGAAAATAAAATAATTTGAAGGTAAAAGGAGATGTTTTTTTGGAAAAACTACTTTAATGTGTGTGGTGTATTTTTAGATTAATAAATTAAACTAATAAATATTAATGAATTATTTTAATGAAATTATTAGATAATATATTCATCAAAATAATTTAATATTCATGTAATGTTTTTTACCTAGAAATTAATTGGATTAAAATATAGTTTTATACAGAAAATGAATTGTTTTATAAAAAAATACAGTATTTCATGCACATATTTTTAAATGAATTAATTCCAATTATAGAAAATAAATTTGATAAATAAATTTATATATTTTAAATTAATATATATTTTTTTTAATTATTTTACCTTCCATTTTTTATATTGAATAATAACCATGGTAAACCTTTTTCGCTATAGTAATGGTTAAAAGGGTTAATGTGGTGTCAAACTAATGAGATAAGGGTTAAAATAAACTAAAATATTGTATAAATCATATTTTTTTAATTTATTTAGACCCAATATTATCTTATATTATAATTTTTCTTTCATTGTTTCCACTTTCACTTTCATATGACTTTATAATATATTATTGTTTAAGTAATTACAAGAGTCCCACCCACCACACTTATTAATGGACACCACTTATCTTCACTTATTTACAAACATTGAGCTCTATATCTCATCCAATAACTAAAAAAATATCTTACTATATTCAATAAAACTTTCCTAGAGATTATATTTGTCCCAAAAGGCCAATATTTAAAGGCTTAAGGTCTATGTGAGAAGAGTTTTCCCAAATAAGAGGTAATTTTCATTACTAATCTATTTCAAGTTTGTTCTTCCTTATCCTCATATAAATATTATTTATCCATAATAAAATGATTAAATAAGTATCATTAATATACTAAAATGTTTTTATATTAATTTTATAACCATTTTATACATCATTTTATTCCTATGAGAAATGATTACGTAGTCCGTGTGTATATGTAAACTACCACATCCATGTTGCAATGTGATTCATTTTTCATATCTATCATATATAGAAAGATATATGGATGTATTTAATCAATATACATGATATTTATGATAGTATTATTATTTTATAAAGATAAATTATTATTTAACTTATTTAACTTTCATTCTATCCATTTAAAATTGAAAACATCATAGGTGTGTACATAAAAACAACCACCTCTGAGAAATGGTGTAATTAATTTTTCTTCACCAACATATATGAATGGTTATAAAAGTATATATAATAAATAAATATAATACTTATAATATTATTATTATTCTATAGATGATGAAACCATGACCTAGGTGCAAGTAGTAGAATCATCGAATTGAAATAAGCATAGAAAACGGACCAGTTTTCACTAGAATAATGATTTTAATAGAGAATTTATAATAAATGTGTAATTTGAAATTATAAGGTAATGTTTTATTATAATATAATAATGAATATATTCCTTTTATATGTGTATAAAAAATAAAAATTTATTATATAAAAAATAAATTTTGTGTATGAAGAAAGGAAAGACTTGAGGTAAGGGTTTATATTGTAATATCATTTTTAATCCTGATTGTTTATTCTTGAACATACTTTAGGGGAATTATATTCTATTTATATCTTAAATTCCATATATAATCTTATAATTTTTTTTGGTTTTTCATCTATTACTTTCATTATACTCTATTTGGAACCTAAAATTACCATGAAAATGTTTTTAAGAAAAGTCGATCTTATTTTATCTTTGGTTGGAGGAATTTTTCTTCAAAGTCCATATTATTTAAAATATTTTTTGATATTTTATTTTATATGATATTATAATTATGTAATTTATTTTGAACAATATTTTACTATCTTTTCAATATATTAATAATTAATTTTTACAATGTTTTTCCAAACATGTTATTTATGAATTTTTGTAAAACGTTTGAAAGGAATATTTATTTTAATGTTTACCACATGAATGGATTATTCCATAATCATGGAAATTATATTATTTTATGATTATTTAATAATTTTAGATAATTATTATAAAATTAAAACGTTTAAATATTATAATAATTTTAATTTAAAATGTTATCAAAAGAAAAAGATATTTTTCTAATGTTTTCAAAGGAAATATAAAATATTATTTTTAAGGTATTTTTCATATATGTCAGAATCCTTTGATGTTTTATATGTTTCACTAAGGAAATAATCTAATGATACCAACCATATTCTTTTTTTGGATGCCTTATGATTATGTGATGCTTAAATCATTATGAAACCTTTTTCTATTCCATGAGTAATGCTATGATGAATTGATGAATGTTCTTATGACCTTGTATCACATATATTTATGGATTTTATTATATAAAATGTTTGTATATTACAAATTACCAATGAATTAATTAAATATTGGTATATCATGAGGTAATATGAAATAAAATAGGTAGTTTACCAATTCCAAAAATGAAAAGAGTTTGGGGGGTGATCCCAATCCATTATGGTCATTTTTCCACTATGTGATGACAATATTGGTAGTGATACTCGAATATATAAATGATTTTATAATATTTTAATTATTCCAAAATTTATAATACATGTTATTATAATAATCAAATAGACTCATTGACCATGATTAATTAATGATTATTCCTCATTATAAAGAGTCATTTCATAAAATACTGTAACTGTTTTCCACGATTCATAATTTATTATCTATGACTGAATAGGTAATAAATATATAAGTTATGGACATTATCTCATACACTTATTCTTATTTTATTGTTTTATATGATCATCAATTTATATATTTCATGTTTACCCTAACTGGGAATCTGATCACAACCTTTTTTTGTTTCAATTTTTTATTGGTTATGAAGAAAGGTATTAAGTAAAAAAAATTCGAAGATGGGTACTATGAGAGATGAAATTTGTGGGTGATGTTAAATAAGTGTATTATGTATATAGTAGTCAAATACACTAAACCTTAATGTTTATAAGGAATGTATTATTATTAAATGTTTTGATTATTAATAAAACATTTCACAATATTTATTTATTTAATACATAGGTCACATCAATTGGTATTAGATCTTGGTTTAGTTTTTTTGGAAATTATTTTATGGATAATATAAATATAGAACGTAAGATGATCAATGATAAACTAAAAGTAATATGGGGTGAACTTTAAATTTTCATTGGTTTATAATAATGTGGAATAATTTAATACGTCATAATAATTATTTTCATGATTATATGATTTCTCACTATAATTATTGTAGCTTGATTCTTATACTATAATTTTTGGTTTTGGGAAATGGATTGAACTAGAAGGAGTCATCATCATAAAAACTTTTGTGGATAATGAAATTATTTCACTATTGGGAAACTGAAAACATGCGAGTTTTAATAAAAAATCACGTTTCTAAGCTCTTAAAACTCTCTCAATTAAATAATGAATATAATCTTCAAAATGAGAAAATAAGGCACTAAAATACTATTTATTATTTCATGAGGAAATATAAAACCTATTTTAGGGGTTTTTATGACCCATTAGTGGTAGAGTAATAGATTAGTACCACTAAAAATGTTTTTTCGAATATATAGTTCTCATAGGATTAAAATTTTTTCTTAGAGGTGTATCATTTAGAAGGTGAAGTATATTAATGGTGACATATTATTAAGAGTACAATGAAAGAAGAAGAAATTGAATCTATGAAATGTGATGAGTTTAAGGAGGTATTATTAATTAATCACATTCCATAAATTTATAGAAAAAAGGAAATTGAATTATTTGGGTATAATAATAAGGATGATGAATCTATTGGTACATGTGAGGGAAACTTTACAAGGTTTTTGAGGTATATTTTTAGTTTGTTCATTGAACTTGAAATAAAAATTTATTAGTTATTCAGTGGATTATAACCAAGTCTCTAAAAGAAATTATCTTTAAGTTACTTTAGTAGCTATGAATAAATTTTTCATTGTTCTTTATAGGTATAAATATATAGAAGAGATTCCCATCATACTCATGGATATGATAAGAAGAGAAAGATGGAGATTTTATGAAATTATAATAACAATACCCATGAAGGAAAGAAAATGGATATTCCTTTATGTTATAAGTGTAGAAAGAATATTGAAGAAAACTTTCTAAAGGGAACAAGTAAATGATTTAAGAATGGAAAATAAATCCATCGAGTAGGTTAATGTTGAAGAGATGTAAAGATAAAAGGAAATAGAATGAATGTATAGAGATATCAAAAGAATGTACCACCCACAATCCAATGATACAATTTCAACGAGTATGGGAATTATTCCAACTAGTGTAGAAATATGATGGTAAATGATGAAAATTGAAATTAATAACATATTATTCTAAGAGATAAATGGAAATATCATGCGATTACAACTACCAAAGTGGGTCATGAGAACGAAGCGGTGAAAGGTACACTTATCATCTACTCTAGAAGTATAAATGCATTATTTTATTCTATTTTCACTCACTATTCTACACATGAATAATTTTATTTGGGAATCAAAACACCACCAAAATGATTAGATATTGAATTATTGGTGAAATATCCTAATGTTTTGATAATTTCATCTTAATTATACACATCATCTATTATAGAATTTTGTGGAAATGTGTATTGATTCCTGCCAAATAAGAATCAAGAAAATCCAAAAGGAATAAATACCTTAATAGGAGTATTGTTCTTCCCCATGAAAGAAAAGAATAAGGGGATGATTGTAGAGTCATGGAGCCCCTAAAGGACTTGTGATCACATGACCACTTCATAGTCATGTGAAATATTATTGCGTGGTGCGTAACCCATAGAAAACTCACAGAGTCCCCATCAAATATCCCTAATGTGCATGAAGGGGATCTCTAAACAATTCACATGAAATCCCTCAAAAATAATAATGGTTGATATTAAAAGGAACATACCCCCAATGGTCGAATAGATCATGCACTAAATCATCATTGGTAAGAATAAAATCCCTTGGTTATATTTAGGAAATTTCTCATAGCCTCTAATCCTTATTAAGATAAAACAAAGGACATAAAATGGAGGAGGGAAGAGGGGTTCACGGTCGCTGAAAGACATGCGATGTGCACCCCGAGCGATCGACAAGACACTGTGAAACCTCCTAGAAGCCCTCTGTCTTGTCAGCCTCCCCACACAAAATTACTAAGAAGAATCCGAACAACACCATGGAGCTCTAAAGACAAGCAGGTAGACCTTTCCACTACATGATTGCACACTCTCCATATGATCCATGTTGGTCACGCGAGACATCATCCAAAAATTGAGTAAAAATAAAAGATATTACTCATTCCATCTTGCATGATCCCTGAGCATTGTAAAATAAAACAAAAAAGATAGAAAGGGAGGAGGTGAGAGGGATTCATAATCATTGAAAGACATGCGACAAACCCCTGAAAATCCAAAAGACACCATAAAACCTTGCAAAAGCCCCTGGCTTGTCAACCTCACCACATAGAAGTCCTAGTTATTCAATGAAACCCAGTGAAATCCACAACTCTTATTAAAAAATACATATAATTTTTCCATGGGATGATCACGCACACCCAGAGGACACATATTGGTCACACGATGCATCCCCAAAAAACAGAAGAAATACCCTCCACAAAACACATGAAATCTCACATGAATCCCAAACTTTGTTACAAAAAATAATGTGGATTAAAAGGGAGGATGTTAAAGGTACTCATGGTCTCTAAAAGTCATGAAAAAAGCCTAATGCACGTGCAACACAGTCCCACAAGGCCACAAGTTAAGTCACCCATGGTATCATGAGTGTCCTCCAATAGGTACATGATTTTTTTTGAAGGGCCTCAGACATGTAAAAATGACACCATGGAGTCCTTAAAAAACCACCACATGATCAAGAAAGGATATTCAGACAATGGTACTTGCGACTGACTGAAGATTAGGAGACGACCTTAATGTGGTCCACAATAGAGCCTCGCAAAACCACATGGTTTCAGGACCCTTCACCAACTCCAAACTGGAATCGTGTAAGATGCACCACACAAATCGGAAAGAACATGAGGTGGAGATGCCTATAAATTCTCTACTCCTACATGAAGAAAGGGTTGGACTTTGACCAATAATATGCACATCTTATGTTCAAACTTTTCTATAGACTTCTCCGAACAACCGATCATGTGACCAGATAGCTTTCTGTCAGGTAATATATCAGCAAAAAGCTAAATTAGTCATGTGCTGGCCATAAAGTGATTCACGTGATCACATGTAGATCACACTAAGGACTTTTGGTGGGGTAGGCGAAGGGAATCCTTTGAACCCACCAGATCATGTGGAACCTGAGAAAAAATGACATTGAGTAAGACTAATGAATTCATCACATAAAGATCAGAACCAAAATCAAAGGTGGAAGGATTAAGAAAAAGACATGATCAATGCCCTGAATTCCCTTCACGTGTGTCACCCAAGGACACACAACAACACTGGGAAATGTCACCTGGATCCCACAAAACTCCTTCAATAAATCATCAAGGACACATGAATCACTCCAGAAATGTCAAAATCAAGGCATACAACCCCCATGAACATCACTTTGATCCCTTAAAACTTTTAAGTTTTTCATATCATACTTGCGATGATCTTTGTATATATCACATGACTCATATAATAGTGCTTGTTAATGTCATTCGATTCTCACATCGACATCTATCCATGACACCTAAACTCTTGTGAAACCTCTTGGGAAATCCAACCGAGACTCACGACGCCCTTTATATATGTCATCTAGGACTCGCGATGTCTCCCAGGAGTGTCAGCCAAGACATACAACACCCCTTAGAAAATGACACTTTGGCTCTCACAACACCCCCATATATGTCAAGATAGGTCATGCGATTCCTCCCAGGACATGCCAGATGGGTCACGCAATTCCCCTTCCCTAAGAAGTCCATATCGAAAGGGAATCTCATAAATTGATGACATTGCCCTTCCTCGGCATGTAATCCCTGAATATAAGGGAATCCTTAGTGCGTAAGACCTAACATAAAGGGAACTATGATGACTCTGATTCCTACCAAACTCATGATACATAGGCCACCTCTCCTTGAGGTCTGAGTCCCAAATTAATAATATAGGGAAATCCAAATATCCAATTCCATTATTCAAAGCAATGGAATTGATTTCTTTCTATCCCTTGTTTCTCACAACGAACACAACTCACATTGGATTAGGGAATCAAAATGACTGTGACATCTTCATTACAAACCTACACAATGGTACAAGGGAAACCTTAGTGTGTAAGCCCAAATATAAATGGAACTAAGATGATTATGATTCTCTATATATTTAGGATACGTAGGACACCTCTCACCGAGGTCCGAGTCCCATATCAGTCATCCAGGGAATTCACAACATCTAAAGCCCTTATTCAAGGAAATGAAATTGATTATTTACTATCCATTGTTTCTCACAAATAGCATGAATCACATGGGATTAGGGAGAAGAAATGATCATATCGGCTATGCTGTACAATTTTACAATATTATAGGGTGGCCTCAGTGTGTAAGACCCAATGTAAACTAAACTATGATGACTCTGATTCCTGCTATATCCAGGATACGTAGGATGCCTTCTCAAGGCTCGATCTCTATACAGAGAGCCCTAAGGACTATCCCAATACCTAATCCCCATAAGGATGTTCATCTATTATCCCTTATTTATCATATCGATCATAGCTCACGTGGGTTTAGGGAGACATAAGGAACACCTCATCGAACATCGTGAATATCTATCAATATGGGAAATCCCATATGTATGCCTTGATGGGTGGCATAGTATGAACATACTTTACATATGAGGGTATACACCTTGGAGGTCAGTCCATGTGTTTTGATTCCTTCAATAATCAGGATATGTAGGATGCCTCATACTGGCTCAATTCTGTCCTCAGAATGTTAATCTCCTCGATATATGGGAGTACATTCCAAAAAACTTGGTTATATGGCTCCAACATAAAAGTAGTCACCCATAACCAAAGGATGAAGAAGAACCTCAGATACATATAGATGAACTAACTTAAGAAATCCTAGTCTTTTTCATATAAAAGAGAACTAATCATCAATCGTTCATTAGGGAAACTAGTCCCATATTGGGATTATGAAGAGATTAACAAATATATATTAAATATATACGAGAGTCTAGGTGTAGGAAAAATTCTCCCCCCCAAAAGGGTGTGATGAGCCCGACCTCCCATCCTATCAACCAATGCGAGTCCCTAAGAGTCACTGGGCCTAAAAACCCAGGTGACCACCTGCCTTTGGAAATAAGGTTCGTACCCAACTATGGATGGGGAACCGTTGGAAGTTTCAAGGGAAAATGATAATGGTAACGCGATGAGAGGGATCCGCTCCACCGACTTCATGAATCCCGATGAAACAAAAACAGTGAACCTAATGAGAATCCCTATAATAACGAATGATTGGGTTATAATTCATTGATCCATGTTGATTTTCCCTTATATGCAAAATGTGTTGATAAAATTAATGCAGATCTCTCAGGCCACTTTGTTTTGAAAATTTTATATACAAACAAAGTAGTAAGACCAGAATAAACCGGGGTTCTTATAATTCCATCCTCATGCTGACAATTCTACATGAGTAGAATGAACATAATGGGAATACAAGACAATTTTGTTAACAAATAATATATGATTGAGCATTTTTATACCTATGATATATCACTAATCAGTAACCTTGTTCCTTATTGTATGTGTGATTGTAGCCTCCTGACCCGAGAAAATGTCTTCATCATCCATCAATCATTCTCGTACCTCATCTGCTGCCACAACCCCTACGGGTCATAAAATGATCTTGCCTTCCAGATGACTCCAGCAGTAGGTAGAAAATACAATGATATGGGAGTACCACCTATATGGTACAATCCCAACTATGTATGCTTCATGATAGATTCTTCAGGCACGACAATCGGTGAGTCTGCATCAACCGACGAAGGACGCTTCGAAGCCAGTATCCACCATCACTATGACTAACCAATTTAGGAGCTTATCCTTAGTGTGTGAAAACTAATACCATTCATACTTGATAAAGGTGGACCAGGAAACTAGATCTGGATTCCTTCGGGTTCAGGTGTCTCTAAGGAAGGCACCTGCTAACCTCTATCTCCAGCATCATCCTAATAGTACCCGTCAGTCACCTGCTGAGGGTACCAACCAACACATAGCTACCATGGATTCCCATTAATGGTATACAAGGAAGAATCATTAGAGGATGAGGAATTTGGACATTCAGGAGAGGGCTTATATTCCAGCTTCTACCGACGAGGCCCACCGACATACTCCGGAAGGAACTAGTAAGAAGGACCATATCCATGCTAACTCAAGATAGGTCTATAGTCATATTACCATAGACACCAGGGAGAGGGCTCATATCCATGATCCTACCCATGAATCCTACCACCATATTCTAGTAGGGACTAGAAAGTAGGCTCACATCCCTGCTCACTTAGAACAAGTCCGCAGACATATTCTTATTGCAAGCATGGGGGAGGCTCATAATTTTAACCCCACACATGAATCCCATCAGTATATCCTGATAGAACATAGAGAAAATTATTTGGAATATATCCCTTCTTCAATTGAATAATTCCATCAATAGATTATGGAGAAAAAAATGTGCAGTCTTATATCCTCACAAACACTTTGCTAAAATGCCAATATATTTTAGCAACAGTTGAAGAACTCCACCAGTATATTCTGGAAATATTTCAAATGAAGGGACCTACACATACTCCTAACCCTATAACCATGACAACTCCACATTCTGATCATCACGATCAAGTGGTCATACCGGAGTAATTTCACATTCTTGCTCCTGCCTAGGAGGATTATCAGTATATTCCAATGAAGGGAGAGACATAGAATCAGGATCATACTTCCATTCCAACTAGGGATAACCAGGTGAGAGCGGCACATGACTCAGGATAGGGGAACATTCCTATCAAAAATGTCTGATGGCATGTCCCAAAGGCCCAAGATCAAGCATATATCCTCATTCTGGCTGAAGCTAACCTTGTGAGAGTGGAACAGGGTTCGAGACAGGTGCATATTCCTATCAGTGAACCATATTGGAATACTCCAGCAGGTCTTGGAAGGAATAAGAATATCCCTAATTATACTACTGAACAACTATTCTGACACTATTCTAAAGAAATATATGGGACAACTCATATTCCTTCTCCCATTTTTAAGGTCCGTTGGTATATTCTGGTAGGGAATACATATTCAGACCAGGCTCACATTCTTATTCCAACTGAGGCTCACCATGTGAGAGTGGCAAATGCCTCAGGAAAGACTCATATCCCTATTGATAATTAGAAAACTTATCATCATTTTTTGACAACTCCTCAGTAGTGAGATTATATTACAACAACATGTGATAGTTATGTATAGATTTTAGAAACCATCATACAACAAGCTCATATCCCTATATAATCACAAAAGGCAGGTCGACATACTCTGACCATGATTCATAACATGACTCATATCTCTATTCTACTCAATACTAGTGTCCTTGAGGTTTTTCAAGACATATTCTCAACACCACAAGGGTCTATCGACACTTCTATCGAAGTGGAAGCAAGATGCGTTCATTAACATGATAGTACTCCTTATGCTACTATGGAGATGGATCATAGGAAATCTACTCCTGATATCCAACATGGTCAACCTCCCCACGATGATATCTTCCATGGGAAAGACAATCCTCCCTTTGTCTATACACCTTTTTATAGAAAGGTGAACCAAAACTTTACACCTTGTACATAGAGGTGTTCAAAACACTAGGGTCAGCTGTATATGGTTCCCCATCAACTTCCAGCAACACTCCATTCCTATCAGCGGTGACCATCAAATCCATCTTCTATGGTCTAACTGGGTGGAGGCATGCAAGTCTAATGAAGAGGCTAAAATTGATATATGGAGAGAGTTATCCAGAAATAACCTCCCCATCATGTTTCATACCCTTGCTACTTCCAGCTATGAGATCCCAGGTGATATAAAAGAGAAGTGAATTCCTTATATATGCCATAATGTGTGGGCTACTCACCATTGAATGAAGGAAGAAATCTTCCTTATCTAGGATACAAGTGTCACCTTCTGAAAATCAAGATACTCTATTGCCAGCTCATCCTAGCTGCTATCTCCATGGACCGGGATCCAAAATCGGAAAATCATAGCTCAAATCTACAAAATACTTGACACCATTGCATTATGACACTTCTATAGCTAATATCTGAAGCCATGTCAGACATCCGAATTCGAGTATGTGGACATCATGGAGAATTACACTTTTCCTCTCGCCTATAATTGAATATCCCTTTAGATATTACATCATTCAATGTTATAGCCTCTGGAAAGAACAGGGTACCATGTAATGATTGGACTATTTGGTCACTACAATAGAATGGACCCACTCCAATAGTGCCTAGACACCACATACATAGAGGGAGGATAGACAAAATGACTTCAGACTATCCCCACCAGGAAAATAAGAGGATGTTCAGAACACAGAGATCAAATTTTCGATCACCTAGACAACTTCCGGTAAGGAGAAACCCTCATCATGGGCTTCCCATGCACCCAGGTCCTATGTATGAGTAGCTGAAACACATTAAGGAAACCACAGTGGCAGACGCCATAACAGCCATCCATAAGTGTACTCAGCCCCCTGGTCCAGAAGAATATCTACCACCACCTTCACCCCTTGGTTCTTCAGTTCCTTAGAGGATTCATGATATTCATTTGATAGCCGTAGGTGAATACCAACCCACATAGATGGGGAAATTTACATCTCTATCACTATCTCAAGATCCATCTTCCCTTGAAAGGACCCCAGAGACATCAGCAGTGATTTCAGAATAATCCCATACCAATGGGTTGGGGGAATTTTTATCTTCATATCAAATGGAATCCCAAAATGACACCAACACCATAGGGTTAGGGAAATTTTAATCATAATTAGCACCACATAGAAAATTTGTATTCTCTAGGCTAGGAGGAAGATGTCAACGATCGACATCCCATCAGTTCCTGCCGCCACAAGATAAACCTATGTTGTTTGGGGCTTACTCAATGATCACGACTAGAAACTTCTTCAAGGTCACTATCTGTAAGAAAATATGAGAGAAACATATGATGAATACAATCAAACCCTACTGGTGTTGGAAGACAAAATATTCCAACAAGGCCAAGGGTTCAAATAATGACCTTGATGGAAGCGATTCAAAGTCATCATGTTGAATGGAAAGCAATGGTATAACCACCATTTCTTGATAAAAATCTATGAATTCATTCACATTTAATTTATATGAAGGTGATCATGACACAAACACATAGGGTCATGACATGGAAGACATACCTTAGGAGGAGGGTGATTTAGACGCACCAAATGAGGCTGCACAGACCTAAAATCAAAGAAGGATTCAAAATTTGGCACGACCAAATAATGAGTTTCCACCTCCTCAGTGGAATACTGGAAAAGTTAAAGGGAAGGATGAAACATCAAATAAGTTTCCATCTATGAAAGAGTAGTTTTCATAATATGAGAGTGAGATGAAAACTCTCCGTCAACTCAATGAGGAGATACTCCTGGGAAATATTCCCACTGGGTATCGCCTCCAGCCAGAGGTGAATATTATTCACCCCGTGGATGATCTGCCGAAAAGAGAATTATCTAAATATTATATGGGTTTTAGATCTAGACAGATGATTCACATAAATTAGGAAGCAAAAAATGATCGATAATTCCCTCCATTGTGGTAGCACCACCTCCTTTGTCAAGGTAACCCTCCAGTCATGGGATGAATCGAGGATCTACAAGAAATAAAAGACAAACCACCCAATAATATCCCACCTGATCCCTAAAGATAGGATGAATCTTAGGAAGTAGTACCCCCCAAGCTACTTAACACCATAAAATCAATGGCTAATCAAATAGAATCCATGGAAGGGTGATGTGCACCCTTGCAGCCTAAGAAGAATCCATATCCCAAATGGGTAGATGATACTCCACCTCCACCCAACTTAGACAATACCACCTTTTACACATTCTATGGTGTAGGAGACCCTGAAAAACATCTCAAACACTTTTTTCCCAATGTGGGATGATGATTCCCCCCTCAAGATCAGTAGGAGGCCACAAAGCTATGGTGCTTCGTATAGACTTTGATAGGGATGGACTTAGTTTGGTACTATAGACTGCCAGTGGGATCTATTGCCAGATGAGAAGACCTAAATAGTTAGTTCCTTTATTAGTTCAATTCAACACTAAGGAAGACCATGATTATCGACCCAATGAACTCCAAGTAATGCGAGAATGAGAAGGTGTAAAATTTCATATCATAGTGGAAGGGTTTGACCTACTCACTAAACATCCCTCTCTTGAAAGAAAAAATTCTGGAACTCTATTCTAAAAATATCAGGGACGAATTGAGGACCCCCCTAATCCCCATGAAATATTTGGTCGGGTTCTAATAGTTTTATGAAATAGCACAAATCCTAAAAGAATCAATTTAACAAACCTGATCTAAAGTATCAGCTGATGCTTGAATCCTAAGAGAAGAGACTAAGAAGAGTATAATACATATCTATCACTCTGAATGCCACATCAATTCCCATACAAGAACCTAGGAATGATATGAATCACCCAATACCTCATGCTGAATGGTTTAAACCATAGAGTCACTCCCCCTAAAAGCATAGAGAAACTAGGCTCACCTGAGATTTGAGGAATGAATGAACAAATTACACTACTTCCAAAATGATCAAGTCCTGGAATATTTCCTCACATCCATGGATAATAACCTGCTCATGCTCCCACAACCTAGGATTCCTGAATAATTCAAGATCATCGATTGACTCGATTACTGTCTCTTCCATAGAAGGGTGGGTCATAATATCTAGAGTTGTTTCATCTTCAAAGACGTCCTTCAAGGCATGGTCAACTCTAGACAGGTGATGTTAGAAAAATCTCTAAAATAGGTGGCATGTGTAACCATAATCCATTCAGAATAAGTGGAAGGTTGGTATAAATTCATGACCAAGAAAGTGTGAAAGTTTGAAAACTAGATAACTCAGAAAATAGTTGAATGAACTCATGGCACCTTGAAAGCATAGTTTCAAAATCTCAAAATAGCTCCACCACCCAAAGGGAGACATCTGAGGTGCCTCCCAAGGTTGGGAATGACCACCAGAAATATGAAGAAACAAATTAGGGAGAATCATATTCTACTTTAAATAAATCCTTGAACCTTGAAAACTTCTTCCCTGTAACATCTGCTAAGCAGGCATCATCCCACAAAATGGAATCTTTATCATACGAAGAGATCATTTTTTGTTCTATAAACATAATACACTTAATGAAACCCTTTTCCAATGATGAGTACACCCCTGAATATGGTTTTCCTACATATATTAGGGGAGTAAGGTGCCACATGTGTTGGAGCCAAGGATACTGGGGACAACGCGAATGTAGCTGAGCTGAATATCCCAACCATGTCCTTACAAAGGAATTTTATGTAGCTGAGACTCATGGGAAAGCTCTTTAGTAAGCCTAGAATAGATAGGTAGGTTCCTTAGATCCTACCAATAGCCGACCATGACCGATTGTCTTGCATGACCATTTATCAGGGTTCAATCTGATGAACCCAGGAAACGGGGAAGACTGGAGCGACTTGCACCACTAGCAGCAGATACTTCTTAAAACTCCACACAAGCCCCACATCCGTCTACCTCAGCTACTTCATCTCCTGAACTGCATGCTCTAAACCCTAATTCACATGACTAGGAGCAGACCCATATTGGGAAATTCCGACCTTTGGCACAAAAGTATGATATTATGAAATAGCTAGTTGTGGTCCTAGACAAGCTCTCAATCCTTGATGTGCTTCCTCTTTCAAAAGAACTCAACGGAGGCACTTATTGAATCCCTCTAGAGCTCACAAGAATTTGAGACAGAATTCTCTGTAGTTGAGTTTTATTAGTATGAGACTATGTCCATAAGATGAAATTTCGTTATGTCATTCATTGATCAAGACCAATAAGATTCCATCCAAAGGAACATCAGACCCTTGTACATCTTGAGAAGACTCAATAATGTCAATGCTCAAAGGGTAATGGTTAATAATGAATCTAGGATTAATCTCATCCCATCCTGAACTATTTGATCTTTTGGGTATAGAAAAGGGGAATTATACCCTACAAAGATAACCATCCAGGGGTATGATAATCATAAGCAAATGCCCCTATAGAATATCAAGCTTAAGATCCGATTTGATGAGATCACATCTGATTCCTAGTTCATGGTTATTGAAAAATACACCACGTATAATGTCCTGATCATGAGGACTTGGATTCATAGTTACTCAACATTAAAATCAACATTTCATCAATTTTTTAAGCATCCCATTAATGGTAAGGTCAGAATGATACATGGAGACAATTCCCCCTTCGGGACTTGTGGGTCCACATATACTGAAGCAGACTTCTACAAAATGGGAGGTGGATAGCCAATGGTGGATGATGATGCACAGGTTGTAGCTCCCAATGGCTTAGGGAATATCCCTATGAATCTGAAGAGGATTCTTGATGATGAATATGTGTTCCTTATAAATATGGTCGAAATAGAATACCTAATTCCATAGGTCAAAGCCTCTCCTTTTCTTAGTGAAAATCAACTCTAGAATCTACCCACAACAACTCAGACGGAAAGGGATGTTGATGTTTCTTCTCATGAACTCCTTTACCCTGATAGTGATGGAGAGGCCCCTAGGTTTCCATCCTCACCCAAGGATGTCCCCACAGAATCCAAAATGGAAAAGGATGAGGAAGATATTTGGAACACCCCTCCATCATTCAAGGAATGTGTTTCCACCACCATACATGAAGTCATCATGATAAAACTAGGGACAAAAGAAGATCAATGACCTAATTTGATTAGTGCCATCCCCCACCCTAAAAGAAAGATATGTACATTGCATTTATAAAGTAGCACCGGTATGTGTTCTCTTGGAGTTATACATAAATGGACAGATTAAATCTATATGTGGCTACGCACCATCTCGGGATACCCAAAGAGAACCGAGGATTCAAGAAGGAATCCTAGAGGATGCGCCCCTCTCATGCTACAAATGTAGAGGTAGAGGTTGAAAAGTTGATAAAAGCCAACTTTTTCCAATAAGTGAAATATCTGAGATTGCTTTCCAACACTGTCCTTGTCAAGAAGAAGAACGGGAAAATTAGGGTCTTCATGGACATCATAGACCTTAATTGACACTGCTTGAAGGATGATTTTCCCTTTCCGATCACATAACTGTTGATCAATGAAACTGATAGCTTCCAAGAACTTTCCTTCATGGATAGGTACTTGGGGTACAATCGGATCAAAATGGCCCCCGAGGATGAAGAATCCACTATCTTCAGAGTGACTCAAGGGACATTCTACTACCAGGTCATTCCTTTTGGATTAAAGAATGTTGGTGCCACATATCAACATGCCATCCATCACATATTTAATCAATTATTGTGTAGGGTAGATAATTGTTATGTTGAAAACCTGGTCATCAAATCCCAAAAGTGATTTGATCACTTTACAGACCTCCGATCAATCTTTGAAAAGCTACGACAACATAGTTTGAAGATGAATCACCTGGAGTGCACTTTTAGGGTAACATCAGGCAAATTCCTTAGCTTTGTGGTATGACATCATGGCATTGACGTAGACCTATAGAAGAATAGTGCTATCCTAGAAATGTCAGTCCCTAGAAATATGAAAGAACTAAGGGGAATCTAAGGGAAAATCGCCTACATTTTTCTATTCATAGCCAACCTAGCTAGAAAAACTCTTGCCTTCATGAGGATAATGAAGAAGGGAGTCACATACCGATGAGATGATGAATGTTATAAATCTTTTGAAAGTATCAATCTATAATTGATGAACCCATCAATCCTAATTACCCCAGTGGTAGGTTGGACACTAATATTATATGTTTCTACCATGGACCATTCATTGGGATCCCTCCCCACACAAAATAATGATTCTGGTAGCTAGAGAAACCTGTACTACCTCAGCTGAACCATGCTAGGTACTGAGGCTAGATATTATGATATTGAAAAGAGCTGCCTTGCACTCATCTTCATAGTGTAGAAGATGATGCATTACTTACAACACCATAAAATCCATTTGGTCTCATTTATTGATCTGCTCAAGTATATTATTGACTTCCCTTTATTGACTGGATGTTTGAATCAATGGGAGTTCATTCTACAACAATATTACATCGAGTTAATATCTCAGAAGATGGTGAAAGGACATGCCCTGGATAACTTCCTGACAGCACACCCTACTCAAGGAAATACACCAGAGGAAACTAAAATCCTTGATGAAGAGGTATTCTTAGTCCATGACATTCCTCGGACATGGGAGATATACTTTGATGGAGCCTCTCAGAGTACCTTCAGCACAAGTATGGAGAACCCAAAGATCAATCAGGTTGGTCTGGGGATTATATTTGTCTCTCCATAAAAAAAAGTTATACCTTACTCTTTCTCAATATTCGAAGGCTGCAAAAATAATGTAATTGAGTACCATTACCTCTTTACTGGATTGTAACTCAACCTATAGCTGCACATTACCTACGTTAACATCAAAGGGGACTCATAACCAGTGATAAAACATATCAATGGTGAATATTCCATTAAGAAGGAAGAATTGGCCCCCTAAATGGTTATGTTAGGGAACTAATGGAAGAGTTCCCCTTTGAGTCTACACTACATTATGTCCCTTGGTCATAGAATTCTCATGATAAAACATTTTATAATGCAACCACCATCCTGGACGACCCCGACCAGGAGGAAACTACCTTAAGTATCACCCATCGAAGAATGGTGTCATCAATCAAGGTATGTGATATGGAAGAAATCAATAAAATCAATACTTCCCCAGAGTATGATGAACTAGTGACCACCCCTAAATAGATGGAGCCTATAATTAGCTATCTTTGAGATGATACACTTCCTACAGATCATGCCGGAAGGGAACAGATCTGGCTTCAGGAAGTAAACTTCACTCTCCAAGATGGGCCAAATGACTAGAAAATTCACTATAAGCATGACTTTAATTGATTTATCCTCAGATGCATAGCAGAAGGAGAAGTTCTCTCCATCATAGAGGAAGTCCATGTATGCTCTGTGTAATTCACTAGAGAATTCCATGCATGTAAAATTAATACAAACATTATCCATCAACTCCCAAAATTACTACATACAATAGGATATTCTTGGCCATTTTACGTTTGGGAGATGGATGTTGTGGGGCCAAATTCCCCAACAACAACCAAGAGGTTCAAGTACGTCCTTACTGCTACCAACTTTGTTTCCAAATGGTCTGAGGTGATACCCCTAAAAAAAGTTAGGATGAAGATAATAATCAACTTCTTGAAGTCCCATATCATTACTAGGTTCAGGGCCCCTCACACAATATTGAAAGAAAATGGCACCAACTTTTATTCCACAGAGTTAAAGAAGATAGACCAGGATCAAAAAATTGAGTCCAATCACTCATATCACTATCATGTGGCTGAAAATGGATAGATAGAGGTCTTTAAAAACACTCTATCAAATATACTCCAAAATATGGCGAACAAGGTCAAGAATTCTTGGCTAGATAAACTTATCCATTCTTTGTGGGCCTATCGTACCATCATGCATATTGTTATAAATGTAATGCCATACTCACTAGTGTATGGGATTGAAGTAGTATTTCCCATAGAAGTCCATCAACCCTCACTCTTAATAGACATTTTTGGGTAGCTATCAGATGACGAAAAATCAAAAAATGGCTGGTTCGGTTGGAATAACTAGATGGTAAGAGGTTGAACATGCTATAAATCCTCAACGTCCACCAGAATCGGATAGCACAGTCCATCAATAAAAAGGTTCACCTTTGTTTGTTCCTTCAGGGAGAACTGATGTTGGTTCTCAGAACCCCAATGATACTGAGAAAGGATCCCTCAAAGCTAGAACCCAAGTGGTAAGGACCTTACTTCATACACAAGGTCTATCATAATGTATCCTATTCACTGGCCACCATGGAGAGGGAGTGAGTCATACCACCCACAAATGTGATATTTTTTAAGAAATATTTCACATAGATGTCAGAAAATACGTATCCACATCGGAGTAAGACCGGTCATTCTTCCTGACCACATGAAGCTAAAATGTGCGAAGTCCATCCTTATAGCAAGACATTAAAATGTAGGGCCAATGTCATCATCGCATGACCTAAAACTGCACAAATCTATGATATCCACCTCCAATTCATGTCATGGGACCCACTTCCTTACCACGTGACGTTAAAATGCATGGAAATATGTTCTTTCCGAATGAAATAAAGTTGCACGGGCCCACAACTAATTTTTCCATTCACATCAGGTAATCCATCATTCTTTCCATATGACATTAAACTTCATGGTCCTTAGAGAAATAAAAATGGATTGATTCTTATTTACAATGAGATATGTAGGGATGAATTGACCTTATATCTTGGTCCAACAACTACAAGATACAGAATTCCCTTGTCGTACCCCCTCATGTCACTACACTCTGAGGAAACCCATTTCACTCCTTATTTCTCACACCGATCACAACTCATTTGGGCTTAGAAATTTTGGTAGGGTTTTACCCTCACAATAAAGGCATAGAGGTATACAACGAGTCTTTATCGCATGACGTTAAACAAAATAGTTCCCCTAGAACAATGTGTGGTTTGATTCTCACCCTCATGAGATATGTAGTGAAGCCCAAACCTACACTCTTTGGCCCAACCACAACATCCCCATTAATTCATTCCAGTCCACCTTTATGCTTACCGCATGACGTTAACCTTCATGGAACTCTCAGAACTATGTGTGGATTGATTCTCATCCTCATAAAATATGTAGGTATGCCGAGACATTTTATCTTTTGGCCCAGCCACAAGAATAACCTCCATTGGCCCCATTGTCTTGAGTTATCTTGGAAGGATGTGTGGTGTGGATGAGAGCTATTTGGTCTTCATTCACATTGGTTCACTTCATGGAACCACATTGTGCATCTCCATGATAGGATATTCACCTTATGGTCTGAATCATATGACCTTAAAATATCCGCATATAACCTTGAAACATGATATAAAACTATGCCACATTGTCCTCACTGTATGAAATTAAACTGCACAAATTTCATCCTCACCACAAGATGTTAAACTTCATAACCTTCTAGAACTATATGTGGCTTGATCCCATCCATACGGGATACGTAGTGACTCCTAAGTCCTCATCTGTGGGCCCAACGACAACATTACCATCTTTGATGTTGGATCACACTTCCTTACCGCATGATGATAAACTCCATGGAAGTACATCCTTATCGCATGAAATTAAACTACATGGAAGTACGCCCCCACTATATGATGATATACTATGCATGTCATCGTCCATCACCCCTCCTTATCAAAGGATTACAAGAGACTTACCCTAGCTAACTAGAGAACATAGTGCTTCAATCAACTTTTTAAGAACCTCAATCCATGTTCCACACTTCATGTATCAAGAATCTAGGGTTTTCACAAACCTTTCACTACCCTAGAAGAAGAAAAGATGTCACTCTGTTTGGCCATGCTATTGATGGGAGGGCTTAGACCCACCAACCAGAGAAATCTTGGCCTAGTATAAAATTATTTCTGATTCTCAAGATACGGATGTCACCAAGGTGGAACCCAGCACCCCATTGTGTTATAGGTTATACCCATAATGATTTTCCCATATCATCAATAATGACCTAAGAACCTTGATCCATGATTTACAGCACTCTAACCTCATTATCATGAGGTTTTTATAGTAATTTTTACCCTATGTATCCTATTTAGGATATTTTGTAACATCTCCATGTTAAGTCCACAAGTGGAATGACCTTAAACTACTCACACTTTGGTCAAAGTTCTACAAACTTAAACTCCAGTACAAAATGGTCCAAATCAAAAGACCTTAAAATGACAATAAAAGAGACACAAAACTTTTCTGATTGAAAACCCACAAAGGGCGGCCTAAGTAATACTCAAGTCTCTGCCAGCTAAAATATTAATCTTTAAAGTTTAGTAAAAAAATAGGTGGGAAAAATAAATAAGGCATGAATCTCCTAGGGACTACTCTATAGACCTAGTAAAATCTAATATATGATTTATAATACACCTATTCAAGGAAAAAGTTAGAGAAATGATTTGTCACATCTCCTCGCCATGAGAATATGCTCGATGGGTGTGGCGCAACTTTCAGGGTGCTCGAACAATTCTTGGATCTTACATTTTTTATAAATCCTACATCATGATCTAAAGAATCTCGTGTCATCACTAATCTTTCATTTCCCCTAAAGAGGAAATGATATCTCTCTACTTGGACATGCTATTGATGAAAGGGATCAGACCCACCAACCAGAGACATCTTGGCCTAGTGTAAAGGGCTTTCTGATTCTTTTGAGCCCGAGGTCACCAAGGTGGAACCCAACACCCCATTGTGTTATAGGTTATCCCCAGAATGATTATCCCATACCTTCCTCATGACCTGAGCACTTTGGAATATGATTTATAGTCTCTATATCAGACTATCCCAATGGATCCAATATCCTCAACATTGCATCACCATGTTTTGTACCCTTTATTAGGGCTGGAATGCGACCCTTCATTCTTGAAACTTTTGGTGGCCCACACCCCATGATTCAAAACCACAAGGTGTAGAGCCCAAGATATTCAATTGGATCTAAGTTTCCATAGGGTACTAGAACCCTTCCTGGATAGCCTTCCTTCTATACCCAAATTCATCATCTTGATGTTTGAGCCTTTATAAATATTCCATAGCCCTTGGAAATGAAGAGAGATATCTCCACTTGGCCATGCTACAGACGTAGAGGGGATCATACCTACTGACCAGATACATCTTGGCCTAGCATAAAGGGTCTCCTAAGCCTTGTGAGCCGCAAAAATTCCATGGAAGAACCTAAAACACAAAAATGTCAAGGGACATACTCAACATGCCTACCTAATCCCATATTACTTGGCTCAAACCTCCGGGTTGTAATTTACATCACCCACACTCCAACTATCCAGGTGGGAATAGCTTCCCTAACATTATATCCTCAACCATATTAACCCCAAAATACCACCTTATACCTTGGAAAATAATGAATATTATCTTCATTTTTCCATGCTATCGACACACAAGGGATTTAACCCACCAACTAAAGTCAATTCCTCTTTGCAAGAAAGGAACTGCAATCCTTGTGAAGCCCAACAAGACCATGGTGGGACTCAGCACCCCATAAGTGTTCTAAGTGATCCCTATCCTACCAACCATATGTTCCATAAAAGTCATGGCGGCAAGAATTTAAACTACATGGAATCCCAAGTTACGATCTAGATAAACTTAAACTATAGTGCACCAAAGTTCTAATCTAAAAGACCCTAAACTAAAAGCACATGAGAATAATCATAAATCCCACTAAATGGACTTATCAAACTCAAGATTCCACCCATATATATATTAAAATAAACCATTATTCTAGACATATCTCCTACCCAGATGATCCCTTCACATTCAAGATAATGCAGCAGATCAGTATCAGCAACAATCTCTAATACAACAGGAGTAGAAAGATATCGTACAAGGAAAGAAATATGATGGTAAGCTTGGAAAACTAATTCATTTACAATATGAAAAAGAGGAAGGAATCTTCACATATTAGAGTCTCTCTAAAAACTCAACCAAAAAATGGAGTGTAGTGAAAAAGTATGGGATACATTATGAAAATACAAATCACAACAAAAGATAATCAGCATCACTAGCAAGGTCGGAGAGAGTCTAGTGGAGACATCACATGAGTGTTAGAGTGTCGCCTTCCATGATTCTTCTTCCTCTACCTTAGGATGATGACCTTTTACTAGATTAATAAACTCTTCAACCCTCCTATGAGAAATGACCAACAAGGTAGATGATGTCTAATAGTTGGAATATAGATGAGCAATTATCTCTTCATACCTCTATATCTGTACTATCTAAGAATCCATATGGGATTCTAGTTCTAACAATAATTAAATCCCCTTATCCAATGTCTCCACTATCTCCCTTATCTATTTATCTAGGGAAACCTTCTACATAAAATTGTGTAGGCTCTTTTCCTGTATGGATAGGTCCCTTCGGGCCAAGATGGTTCATTTCTTAATCTCGTATAGGGGCTACTGATCAAAGGCACCCACCCCTATCTCATGAAACAACTAGAGAATCCATTACCCTTGATGAAAAAATGTTTCCAGAGGGGTCTCAATAATTAGGGATGGATACACTACTATATTAGCTTACGATTCAATTGAACCTTAGCATCTGACAAAGTTGGCATTGTAGAAGGATTACTGACTAGTCAGATCAACATTGAAATTGGAGAAGAATCCATATTCACCTCTCTCTTTACAGGTGAGTTATTCATAGCCTAATTGAGAGGACTGATCTCTTCAATAGAATATGAATTGTCATCCGAATAACCATTATCAGAGTAGAGTATCTTTCTGGACACCTCACCCGAGTCCTCAATCAATTCCATTGATACTTAGGCCAATAAAATCAAGCGCATCACGTGACTCTACCAAGGGTTCACAAACCACATCAAGGAGTTCGTGAATCGACTGATCTCCATAATAATTGTGGGGTGCATAATCCCTACAAGGAATCATGTGAATTGCATGACACACTTGGAGACTTGTGATCATGTGAACTAATCATGGCCACATGAATTTGAAAGAAATCGAATGGTCGATCCAGAGGAACACACGAAACCCTCATGAAAACCATCTATTTCAAAAGGGTAACGGAATCATAGTTCATGATCAATACAAAAAAGTGTTTGAATAGGAATCAGCCATGCCCAGGATCTCAGACAAGATAGAATCATGGTGAAAGCTTGCAACTCGGGTTTGCGATCAGGGTTTGTGGAGGGGTCTTGTGATCGACGTAATAGAGGGAGCGCTCTAGAAGAGAAAGCAGATTATAGAAGGAAATTTCCTCCACCCCCTATATATAAGTAGTTCGTGGAGTACCAAAAGTCACCTATTAGACCAAACATCACATGAAAAAACTGGTTCACGACATCACCAAGGACTCTGGTAGGCATTTACTTCCATCAAAACCGAGTCCTTGTCCCATTATACTTCTTTCCTAATGGGTGGAATTGTTGATGCCTACCAAATAATAATCAGTAAAATCACAAAGGAAGAAATAAATGAATATGAGTATTGTTATTCCCCATGAAATAAAATAATAAGGGGGTGATCAAAGACTCACGAAGCCCCTAAATGACTCGTGATCGTGTGACCACTTCAAGGTGATGCAAAATATTCTTTCATGGTGCATAACCCATGTAAATACTTGCAGATTCCCCCTAAAATATACCTAATGTTCATGCAGGGGCACTCCTAAAAAATCACACAAAATACCTCAAAAATAAGAAGGGATGATATTCAAAAGCAAGGACCCCCAGTGGTTGAACAGCTCATGCACCAAATCATCATTGGGAAGAATAAAATCCCTCAGTGAAATTTATAAAATCTCAAATGACCTCCAAGAATTCGTTACACAAAACTAAGGAGATAAAGGGGAGGAGTTGAGAGGGGTTTTAGGTCACTGAAAGACATGCAACGCGCACCCCGAGAAATCCAAAAGACACAGTAAAACCTCAAAAAATCCCTCTGACTTATCAAACTCATTGCACATAATTCCCCAGGAGCATTTGAACAAATATGTGGTTCCTTAAAAAAAGGCGGGTAGACCTTTACATTACATTATTGCTCGCTCTCTATACGACCGATATTGGTCAAGTGCTACATCATCCAAAAATCGAGTAAAAATACTACATATTACTCATTCTAACTTGAATGGTACCAGAAATTTGTGAAATAAAACAAAATAGATAGAAAGGGAGGAGGCGAGAGGGGTTCATGATAATTGAAAGACATGTGACATGCCCCTAGTGATCCTCAAGACAATATGAAACCTCATGAAAGCACCCTGGCTTATCATCCTCACCACACTGTTTTCCTCGCTATGAGAAGCACCAAAAAAACACCTCAGTGCTTAAGGAAAAACATATTTAATTCACCCATGGAATGATCACACACCCCCATTTGACCCATATTGGTCACATGAAGCATCCCCAAAAAAATAGAAGAAATGCCCTCAACAACACACATGCAATATTGAATGAATCCCAACATTTTTTACATCGAATAAAAGGGACTGAAATGGAGGAGGTGAGAGGTACTCTCTATTGCTAAAAAGCATGCTATACGACCAATGATCCCACAGAACAGTCCCATAAGGCCCCAAGAGAAGTCACCCGAGGTCTCGTGAGTGTCCACCAACAAGAACCTGGATTTTGTGAAGGCTCTCAAACATGTAAAACTGACACCATGGAAGTCCTTCAAACACAACTGCATGATAAAGCAAAGATATAGTTACAAAGGGACTTGCGACTGACTGGAGATTAGGAGAAGACCTTGACACGATCGACAATAGAGACTCATGAAACTACGTGGTGCCATGCCCCTTCAATAACTCCATCCATGACTCGCGTCAGATGAGATGCACAAACCGACAAGAAAGTGGGGTGGCGACGCCTATAAATTTCTATCTACAACACAAAGAAAGGGTTGGAATATAACTGCTACTATGCACATAAGATGATCAGACTCTTCTATGAACTTCTGCAAATGACTGATCACGTGACCGTCCATCTTTCTGTCAAGTAATATACCGACAGACAGTTGAAGTAGTCATGCGCTAGCCATAAAGTTCTTCGAATGATCACCTATAGATCACACAAAGGAATTATAGTGGGGGTATTTGAAAAGAATCCTTTGAACCCACCAGATCATGTGAAACCCAAGACAAATTGACATTGAGTAAGACCAAGGCATTCACAAAGAAGGGTCAGAACCAAAATCAAAGGAGGAAGGATTAAGAAAAATACATGCTAACTTAACTGAATTCACTTTGATTGTATCACCTTAGGAGACACGAAATCACTAGGACATGTCACCCAGATCCTATGAAACTCCTTTGATGAACCATCTAGGACATGAGATGTACTCCAGAAATGTCAAAAGCAAGCCACACGGTTCCCCTGCATATATCACTTTAATTCTGCGAACCTTCTAATTCTATCATCCAGGACATGCAAAAATCTTTGGAAATATCGCCAGACTCATATAACGGTGCCTATTCATATCAGTCGAGTCTCGTGTGGGCATGTAGCCATGATGAATGAAACTCTCATGGAACCTCTTGGGAAAGCCAACTAAGACTTGCGATGCCCTCCAAATATGTCGTCAAGGACTCCCGATGTCTCCCAAGAGTGTCATCCAAGACATGAAAAACCCCTCAGACCATGCCACTTTGGCTATCATGACACCCCTAATATATTTGAATCCATGCCATGCGATGCTTCAAAGGACATGATAGTTGGGTCACGTGGTTCCCTCTCCACAAGAAGGTCTCACTGAAAGGGCATCCTGAGACTTGATGACATTGGACATCCTTGGAGTGTAAGTCCTGAATATAAGGGCATCCTCAGTGTGTAAGCCATGTCATAAAGGGAACTATGGTGACTTTGATTCCTACCATAATCGGGACACATTGGATACCTCTCCTCAAGGTCAGAGTCCCACATTAATCATATAGTAAAATACCAATATCCAATGCCCTTATTCAAAGAAATCACATCAATTTCTTTCTATCCCTTGTTTCTCACAACATACACAACTCCATGGAATTAGGTAATTGTAATGATCATGAAATCTGCATTATAAACCTCCAAAATGGTACAAGGGAAACCTCAGTTTGTAAGCCCCAACATAAATGGATCTATGATGACTTTGATTCCCACCATATTTGGGATACCTAGGCCACCTCTCACCGAGGTTGGAGTCCCATATCAATCATCCAAGGAAATTCCAACATCCAAATCCCTTATTCAAGGAAATTACATTGATTATTTATTATCCCTTGTTTCTCACAACGAGTATAGATTACATGGGATTATGGAGAAGCAATGATCATATTATCTATGCAATAAACATCTATAATAGAATAGGGCACCCTCAGTTTTTATGCCCCAACATAAACCTAACTACAATGACTCTAATTCCTATTATATCTAGGATTCATAGGATGCATTCTCAAGGCCCGAGCTATATACCAAGGACCCCAATGACTGTTACAATACCCAAACCACATATCTATACTCCATAAGGTTTTTCATTTATTATCCCTTGATTCTCATACTGATCATAGCTCACATGGGCATAGGGGGGCGGAAGGAACACCTCATCAGACATCATGAATATCCATCAACCAAGGAAATCCCATATGTAAGCCCTAATGGGTTTCATAGTATGAACATCATTTATATAAGAGGGTATATACCTTGGGGTTAGTCCCATGGATGAAAAAAAACTATGTGGGGTTTGATTCCTATAATAACCAGGATACATAGGATTCCTCATAATGGCTCAATCCCATCCTCGGAATGTTAATCGCCTCCATATATGGGAGTACACTCCAAAACACTTGGTTATATAGCTATAGTATATAAGTAGTCACCCATATCTAAAGGATGATGACAAACCCCAGATACATAAAAATGGAATAACCTAATAAATCCCAGTATTTTTCATATAAAAGAGAATTAATCTACAATCATTCATTAGGGTAACCAGTCACATATTGGGATTATGAATATATTCAAAAACATATATTAAATCTATAAAAGAGTCCCAGATTAGGCAATAATTACCCCTAAAATGATGAGATGAGTCCAACCTCCCATCATATTGACCAATTCGAGTCCCTAAGAGTCATTGGGACTAAAATCCCAGTTGACCACCAGCATTGGGAAATCATGTTCGTACCCAACCACGGATGGGTAAACCATTGAGAGTTTTAGGGAAAGATGATAATGATAACATGAAGAGTGGGAACCATTTCATCAACCTCATGAATCCTGAAGAAACAATGTGATTCCTAAAAATCTATTGTTTCTCTATCTTATTGAATTTGACATGACTTTGGGTATGGATTATATATATATATATATATATATATCCCATATCAAATTTTATGGAAGTGATGTCACATTTCATATGCTGAATGAAGAAATTGTTTTCTATTAGTGTGAGGATGAATATAAAATTTTAGGGGAATATAATTCCATTGTATGGGTCTTATTACCTATTCATTAGGGGTATCTTTTTCAAATGGTCAGGGAGAAACTCAATACCAAATATATTCATATTTTATAGGAATATGGAAATACATTTCTTGAAGAGTTTCCCAGTCTTCCTTATAAATAGTGATGTTGAGTTTTAAATATAACTCATACATGGTGATACTACTATTTCATTGAATCATTATAGAATAAACCTGATTATGTTCTACTAATTGAAGAATAAAATCTAGGAGAATCTTGATAAAGTATTCATTTATCTAAGTGCATCACTATGGGGTGTTCCTATTTTTTTTATAAGAAGATCAATGGTCGAATGTCTATTTGCATTAATTTTTGGTAACTTAATAATATTACTATCAATAATAAGTATCCTCTACCCATATTGATTATTTATTTGATAAACTATGAAGAGATAAATACTTCTCAAATATTAATCTTTGATATGGATATCATTTTTTGAGGTTTAAAAAGTAAGATATATAAAATAAGAGCATACATATAATGTATGGACACTATGAATTTATAGTGATTCCATTTAGAAATACCAATTTTCCAATTGTCTTCATAGATAAAATGAATAGTTTTTAGATATTACCTTGATTAGTTTTGGGTAGTCTTTAAAGATGATATTATTATATATTACAAGATGAAGGAAGTGCATGAAGATCATTTGAAGAATATTATTAATACCTTGAGGAAGAAGAAGATGTATGTAAAATTTAGTAAATATGAATTCTAGCTGCAAAATTATCAATCTTGGGTCACATAATCACATGAAAGGGGATATCGACAGATCCTTCAAAGATGAAAGTTATTGAAAAATCACTTAGACCAACCAAAGTTATCAAAATAACTATTTTTCTTCAGTTGGGTAGAAAATATTTAATATTTTTTAGGAATTTATCATGGATATAAAATTCACTAATTCAACAGGGAAGGGATCCAAGATCATTTAGAAAGATGAATGTATAGAAAATTTTAAGGAATTGAGGAGAAGGATGGCCAGTGTACTAGTGATCACACTACCCTACATTGAAGAAGGGTCTGTGATTTATAGACATGCATAAAAGAAGTAAATGGGATGTTTTACTATATAGAATGATATGGTAATAGATTATACCTCACAATAATTGAAGGTTCATGATGAAAAGTACTTGATTCGTGATTTGGAATTGGAAATGGTAATTTTTTTGGGTATATGGAGGCATTATCTTGATGGTGAAATGTGTGAAATATATATAGATCATAAAATATTTATGTATATATTTACATATAAAGAGTTGAATATGCATAATAGGAGATAGTTAGAACTTATTAAGGATTATGAGTGATCAATACATTCCACCCTGGGAAGGAAAAAAGGTGGATAATTCTCTATGTCAGGAGGACCATGTTATCTTTTCCAGGGTGAGGATTGAAAGAGATCTAATTCTTATGGAATTATAGAGGATGAATCTTGAAATCATGATATAAGGAGATAAATCATCTCTTTATCATATGAATGTTTAGATATCTATTCTTGTAAAGATTAAAGAGGCATATAAGGAACATGTGGATCTACAAAATAAATTAAGTAATTTTGATGAGTTTATTCATGACAATGTTGGAATGATAATTTTAAGGAACAAATTATTTTTCTCATAAATTATATAATTGAAGAAGTATTTATTAGATAAATCCCAAAGTTTATCATTATCTATTCATACTATAAGTATGAAAATTTATAGAGATCTTAGAAATGATTTTTGGGGGTATAATATGAAGTGATATATTGAAAATTATGTATTATAGTGCTTGGTATGCTAGTAAGTTAAGGTTGATCAAGAAAATTCTAAGGGGATGTTATATCCATTACCCATAACTGACTGAAAATTAGAAAAAACCACCCAATATTTCATCATGGGACTCCCCAAGACATCTAAAATACATAATTTTATTTTATTTATAATTTAACCTCTTATAATTCAATCATATTACATTACTATTAAAGAACATTTATCTCTTAAACAGCTCATCGGGTTATACATTAAGTAATTGGTAAGGTTTTATAGAGTACCACTCTCAATCATATTTATTTGAGATCCAATGTTTCCATCAGTGTTATAGAGAAGTGTTCAGAAATATTTGAATATAGAGTTGATATTTATCACTACATGTCTTCATAAAATTTATTGATAGTCAAATTGTACAATTAAAATCCTAAAATTTATACTAATATCTTACTCAATGGATTTTAAAGGAGTTTTGAATCAATACCATCCTCAGGTAAAATGTTCTTACAATAATAGCTTTTAATTGATAATTCAGATGAATCCTTACGAATACATATATGGAAATAAATGCAGAACTCAAACATGTTGGGTTTAAGTTGGATAAAAAATTTCTTAGGACTTGAACTAGCTAAGGAAATGTCCAAGAAGGTCAGATCTATTTTGAAACACATTTAGGTAGCTCAGAGTCAACGGAAAAGTTATACTAACAATTTTTAATGAGATATAGAGTTCATTATTGATTATAATTTATTCCCTAAAATATATACTTGGAAGAATATTATGTGATTTAGAATTAATGGAAATATAAACTCTAGATATATTAGTCCCTATGGTATTCTTGATTACATCAAGAAAGTGGCTTATCGCTTGATGCTTCCTTTGATCCTCTCTAAAGTTCATCGTTCATTCAATGTATCTATTTTGTAAAAATACATAGTTGATCCTCCATATGTATTAAACTAAGATGGCATACCATTGGATAATGACCTTTCATATGAGGAGTAATCAGTAGAAATCTTGGATAATTTGGGGGAAGTTCTATGGAATAAGAATACTTACCTAGATAATGTTCTCTAGTGGAATAAAAAATTTGAGGAAGAAATGTGTGAACCCAAGGATTTTAAGGGGAAGATATATCATCAGTTTTTTTATATTAGAGTGACATAATATTTGGAGTTAAATTCTTATTAGGGGGTAAAATATTACTCTCCAAGATTTTAGAATATATTAATATTTAATATATAAAACCGTTTAATAGCTTATGAAGAATAGAAACTTGAACATATATAAATAATGAAAATATATTATAAAATGAATCAAATTTTATGGTATTTAAATTAAAATTAATTCATTGGTCATAAATTGGATAGAAATTAAAATAAAACCATTTTAAGGTAAAAATATATTTTTTTTCTAAAAAACTATATTTATGCACAAAATGTGTTTTTATCTTAATAAATTAAATTATTCAATATTAATGAAATATTTTAATTAATTTTATAGATACAATATTCAATAAAATAACTTAATATTCATATAATGTTCTTTAAAGGAATGGAAATTGATTAAATTTAGTTATATGCTTAAAATGATTTTTTAAAAGTTGTCATTGTGTTCTGTGTACTTATTTTAAAATAAATTTATTACACTTAAGGAAATTGAATTCAATAAAATTATTTCTATATTTTCAATAAAAATTTCCAAATTTTTCAATGAATCCACTATTTTTTTAGAATAAATGAATAGTAATGATGGTAAAAAATTGTCAATACAGTAAAGGTTAAAATGATTAATGTGGTTTTAGACTAAAGAGATAAGGGTTAAAATAATCTAAAAAATAGTATAAATTTTTCTGGTTGAATCAATATCAACTCACCCTTATCATATCTTGTAATTTGGGTTTCCTTGGCTCCAATTTCACTTTAATATATTTTTATTATATTTTAATCTGTTGAGTATTTACAAGAGTGCCACCCACATCACTTATAAAAGCTAACCACCTATATTAACATATTAAATCAAATTTACCCCTAAAAATTATAAATTTTCAACCTAAATAAATTAATGAATTCCCTACCTAAAACCTAGATTATCTATCCTTCTGAAAATATGAACATTTAAGGCTTAAGTTATAAAAAAAATAATGTTTCCAAAAGAAGAGATAATTGTATTTCCCGGTCTATTTCAAGCTTCTTTCTTCATTAACCTCCTATAAATATCATATAAAAAAATATAAAATGTTGAACTAAGAGTCATAAATATACTACAATATTTTTATGTTAATGTTAAAACCATTTTCTACCTCCTTTTTATCTTATAATAAATGATAACATCGTTCGTGCATATGTGTGGATTACTAAAACCATGAAGAAAAGTTACTATTTTATCATGTTCTCCATATAAGTATGGTCATATAAAAGGATTTAATTAATATATATTATATTTATGATATTATTATGATTATTTAAATTTAAAATATTTTATAAATTTCATTCATTACATCCATTGAAATGTAAAAATACAACTCGTGCATACGTACAAACTACCCTCACCACAAAGTGATGCAATTAAATTTTCATCACAAAATTATATGAATAGTCATAAAAGTATTTCTAATTAATAAATATTATAATTATAATATGATTAATATTTTATTAAAAATTAATTGTTGAAATGTTTTTGAAACTTCTTATTTGTGAATTTTTTTAAAAAATTTATAAGGAATAATTGTTTTAACATTCACTAAATGAGAAATTTTTCTCACCACCATGACAATTATTTGAATGGAAAATACTTTAAAATTTTACATGCTTATTTTGAAAAAAATAATTTTCTCAATATTCTTGGAATTTTTATTTAAAATGTTATAAAAAAATTATAATTATTCATGATTTCAAAAATAGGATTAAATTTTATTTTAAAGATATTTTTCATCTATATCATCCTCAATTGTTGTTTCTTATGAATGGGGATGTTATCTAATGATACCAACCAATTTCATTCTATGTATTTCTTATTAATATGTGATGTTTAAATATTTATATAATCTTTTTATTTTCTATGGGTTATGCTATGATAAATTGATTAATATTCTTATGATATAGTGGAACACATATATAAGGTTTTAATTATGTGATGGTTGGGTCCATAAAATCCATCCAATTAATTGGGTAATGATTGATAGATCATGATATAATATAAAATAAAACTTTGAGGGAATACATTACATGAATGAAAAGTGGTTGGGCACTGAACCTAATCCATCATTAGAATTTTTCTAATATATATTGATATTCTTGGAAGTGATCCTTGACTAATGAAATAATTTTATTTAATTTTTAGTGTTCCACATTTACTATGAAAAGTTTTTATTATTATGATATGATCTCATTAATTATGATTGATTAGTAATAATTCCTCACACTTATGAATCATGTATTTCTAAAAGAAAAATATTTTTTCCATAATAAGATTTATGATCTATCACCGGTTGGGTATTAACTTCATATGTTATGATCATGATCTCATAAAATTTTTCTTATCTTATGCTCACATATGATTATTGATTGATATATCCCATTTTCAACCTTATATTGTATATGAGCTCACTCTTTCTTATGTTTCCCTTTACTCTAGGATATGAAGAAAGTTATTAAGTTGGAAATTTCTAAGAAGTGTACAATGTTAGAAGTACTTTATAAGAGATGTTGTTGATATTTCATAAAACCATTTGATTGTTTATATTATGTTAAAATACACAAATAATTTATAGTTATTGGTGCATATTATTGTGAAATGTAGTGAATATTCATATAAAATGATATAATATTCATATATGTAATACTTGGGTCACCTCACAGTGATCATAGTATAGACATTGTTATTGTTTCTCATCCTCTAGATCTAGTTCTGAATGGTCACTTTAGGGTAAAAATTTACTACATACACTAAAATAAACATGTTTTTGGGACCTAAATCACTAAAAGAAGGATAAAATTTAATAACCAAAGTTAAAGAGAGTGTATCCTTAGAAACCATATCTTAGGTTGGATTAATTCATGATTCCAAAAGAGATGTATACTTCAAAATGGAAACAAGCACCCCAACTCTAAAAATAATCCTGAAATATTAAATATCAACATACATTATATTAATAAATTGAATGATATGTTGATAATTTCAATCACATTTATCTTGGTATCCATTATCAACTTTAGTATAGTGTTCATCTTCCCATCTCTAGCTCATCCTCCAACACATGGAAGAGTTATAAAGCAGGAGATACCTCCATTATCATTCATAGAATGAGGAAAATAGTTATGTAACACCCTTACCCTAGTTTCCCAGAGTTGGTGAATTATTTTATTATGTTGGCCTGATAACAAGAAAATCAAATCCTGAAGGGCCAATCATTTTAGTAGCCTTGGAAATACTAGATACAAATATAAGTTTTACATTGCATATTAAAATAAAAATAAACAAATTGTCCCCTTTGAAAACACTCATATCCCTTAGAATATCACTACATGTCAATCATAATATACTTCTTCACATCCTGGGGAAAAATTAGACATATGAAAGGGGTGATCTCATATGCTCCATAAGGATAAACAATATAGAATAATCTACTATAAATAAGTGTAAAATTTTAAGGAAAGGTTTAAAACTGAAACAAAATCCTTCTAAACATAATATTTATCAAAATATGGAAAGAATAAATCAAATAATTCTATTTAAACTTTCACATAGATATTATACTAGTCTAATAATCACATGAAATATCAATAACTAATATCATAATGTGGAAATGCATAATGTCGGACATCATAACCATACCATCAGGGCCTTGTGCCAAGACCATTACCATACCTTCAAGGCCTTGTGCGAAGACACTAGTTTGTCTCCTGATACCTACTGATGCATCTAGGGGATATATCAAGATACAACCATCACTTACTAAGACCAATTCACTCCTCTTATAAAAAGGGTGAAACATAACATAAACTTTCGTATTAAAACTAGCATGCGAAATGTTAATACTTTAACAATAAACCATGAATGGTATAAACATAGCATGTCTATAGTAAAATATATCATAAACCATTCAATAAAATATGAAATATTGTATCATTATAATTCAACCTCAAATAATCATAAAATTCAATAAAGGATGTTGACATATATAAAAATAATTTAATAAATTCATTAAAACTCTTTGAGGGAAATATCCCTTGATTTACTTTGAAATCATTTAGAAGATGCACAATTATAAAAGAAAACATTTTGAAAATAACCTTATAATATTATAAGGAAATATTCAAAATTTTAAGGTGTCATAATGTAAGAAAATATCCACTTGCGCCATATAAGTTAATTAGGCATTCTTTCCTTAATTTTTCGGAAAGGTTATAAAGTACCTCTGTTGGAAAACGACAGAAATATTTCTTTCAAAAACATTTTTTAAGAAGTCAAACATGGGTAGAAATGACTTTAAACAATTTTCAACAATATTTTGAGTTACATATTAATAAACATGGACATGGATGATAATTATGTCCCAGTAGATACATATATATAAGTAATCTTGGATAATAAAGATATTTTGAAATTAACCCTTACCTTGTACATTAGGTTAGTTGAGGGTGTGTCAACCTCTTGTATAATGGTTATAGTATGTTATTAAATTATACCATAACCATATACATATTTATGATATCATATATGACCCTCTTTTATCATTTTGTTAATAATATTTTGGTATTACTGTTGTTTCAAGTGTAAACTACTTCATTTTCCCATTCTTATTTTTTCATGGAAATCATTTTTGTATGAATATGATGTATTTTAGTCATATCTATAATGATATTAAGTTTTTAATTATTATTTTTAGTCATCATATAAATTTTATAATCATTATTTAATGGTTAACATGGAGAATGAATCTCACCGCATCGTGGAGACGGTTGGCCGTACGTACGCATGAGCAACGCTATCATTCACTAGATGGTAAAATAGTATGGAATTTGGTGGTATATTATTTGTAAAAAATAATTATAATTTTATATTAATTATTTTAATAAATTATACTCATTAGTATATACGTCCAAATAAAATATTTTTGAATAATAAATTTCACCACGATGTGGAGATGGTAAGTCGTACGTATGCATGCATGGTGATATTGTTATTCGTAGGATGGATAAAAAGTGGTATAAGGTTGTACCATAATTATAATAATATATCAGTATATTTATGCTACATGAGTTATTATTTTTATATTGAAACAACGTAGAATGATTAATTAGAAGAAGAAAATAACTTTGAAAGACGTGACCAAACAATTACCTCTTCTTCGGGTGTCTCCTTTTGATTTGTACAAAAGGACTCTTTAGGATGGTTTATGCACAAATTATAGAATCAAGGATGTATTGAGGGAAGTTTTAAGATATAATGGTCAGAGTTTGGCCGAACCAAAATGATTTATATGTCTGATTAAAATAGAAGGAGAGGTTCCCTTTTATAAGAGAGGGGAGGTGCACCTTTGGAAAATACAAAAACAATTAAATTAATATAAATTAATTTGAAAATAAAAATGGCTCTAAAGTGGATCATTTCGAAGATAATATGAGGATGGGTCTAAATCCTCACAACCAATAAAATTTATACATGTTTTGATTTTATTTTAAGCCTTTAAATTTTTATTTATCCTTATTTAATATATTTAATTTTAATTATGGCAATAACATTATAAATATTAAATGGTTATAAATATTTACATATATGGTGTAAATTGAGAAGAAATGGATATTTTATGAAAATTTTTATTTTATAATTATCAATTTTTAATTTTTAAATATTTTTATGATTTTAAAATAATTTAATAAAATGTTATTTTTATAAAATATCAATAGTGTCAATTTTGACACTATTCATTTCTTTAATTTTAAATAAAAAGCAAAAAGAAGATAACTTCAAACCAAAATATTTAATATACTCTTAACATGCCATATTCACCTAGACAATTCTTGTATCACATTAATTAATTCAAATTATATTTATTTTAATATTTTTATAATCATTTATTTTATATTTCTATTAGTAAAATAATTTCCGTGTCACTATTATGTCATCCTTAATGGTAATTATTTAATATTAAAAAATTATAAATAAATTTCTATGATGTAGGTAATTAAATTATATTCTCATAGACTACCTATAGTCAATTTTATCTCTTGATTATACCTATATTAAAATCAATATACTTAAATAAAATGAGAGAGTGAATTTGTTTTACATTCATTGATTTTAATAATATTAATTTCATATTCATGGGAAAGTGGATATTAAGTGTTTCCATTTCAAACCATAGATTCTAAGGGTCTAATTTAGTCATCCAATATGATTTTCATAGCTGTTAACGTAATTTTATAATATTATTTTTACCTTTAGTTAACCAATTTACCCTTAATTACAGTAATAAAAAATTACTAAAGTTACTATTCATAATGATCAAAAATAAAAGTAGCCTATTATAATAATTTGGAACCAATGATTCCAAATATGGAATCTATTTTTAAAAATTTATAACACAGAAGTTTTAGCAATTAATTTAAAATTAATCTCCGTTGTCCAAATGAGAAAATGAGGTTCCAAAGGTAAAAACCATCGAAAGATCGACTTGTGTTTATATCTAATTTTAATGTGAAAATAATTCTAATGGCCTAAATTATATTAAATGATAATAATATAATCTAATTATACTTTGAAACCATTAAAATGTATAATTTAAAAATATAAATTATTTTGATTAAAATATTTGTTCTCAAGACTGTTAGTAGAGGAGGATAATGTGGCTCTTATGGATACTCCCTCTGGAGAGAAGATTTGGGGAGTTGTTTGCATGATGGATCCTGGAAGCACTCTAGGCTCGAACGATTTTCTGAGATCTTTCTATGTGGCCCCTTGGGACTTTATGAGGAACATTATCAATGAGGCTATTAAATATTTTTTTGGAGTGGATCTATCAACCAAAGATCTTTCTTTTACAGGGTAGTCCTTATCCCAAAAGTGAAGGAACTGTCAAGTATTAATTAGTACCTATATAATTGTACAATGTATCTTATAAAATTATAGCTAGTATGATTGCTAAGAGATTGAATGGGGTGATTCCTCAGATTCTGTCAAAGGAGAAACATGGTTTTGTGAAAGGCAGAAGTATTCAAAGTGCGATCGAAAGTTCTAAAGAGCTAGTGGAGGATATTAAAAAAAGCTATTGGTTCCAATGTCATCATTCAAGCGGAAATGGATAAAGATTATGACAAATTGGAATGGAGCTTTGTTATTCGGTCCCTGAGAAGTTTGGGATTTCATGAGTGGGTCATTGATCTATGCTTCAAATGCTATTCATCATCATGGTTATCTATTTAACTTATAGGAAAGGGGTTTGGATTCTTCAAAAGTATGCGGGGTGTGCGGAAAGGAGACCCTTTGTCTCCCTCAATTTTCATTCTGGCCCAGGATGCCTTATCTCAAAATCTTCATAGAAGCTTGGGTGAAAGAATAATCCTCTCGTATAAGTATACTGGGGAAGGTTTTATTTATCATCTCATGTTTTCTGATGATATTCTTATCTTCATTAACGGTAGGTGGAATTCTCTACATAACTTCTTGAAGATCATGACGGTTTATGGTGATCTAAGTGGCCAAAGAATTAATGCAAGGAAGATCAGTGTTTATATTTACAACAAGTGTTCTGTTAGAAGAAGAAGGATCATTCAAGACATTCTTGGAATTCAAAGGAAATAATTTCTTATGATTTATCTTGGAGCTCTGATTTCCATTGGCCAGATTAAAAATTCTTTCTTTGATGATATTATGAATTGAATATTGGGGAGAATTGTTAATTGGAAGATAATATTTTTGTATTTGGGTGGCTGGTTCACATTGATCAACAATTTTCTGTCTTCCATTCAAATGAATGTTATTTTAACCATCACTCCTCTGAAAGGGACCATTGATAAGATGGACAAGATCATGAACAATTTCTTATGGGTTGCAAACTACCTAGGCCGGTACCATTTGGCTTCCTAGAAACGTATGGATAAACCACTGAAGGAGGGAGGTATTGGTCTAAGGGACATCTAATATTCCATGCAGTCTATGTAGTCATGACTGGCTTGGAACTTTCTCATGGGTGAATCATTATGGTCCACCTTTCTTAGAAACCATTATGGCAGGAAGTGGGAAGATTGGAACAATCGTTATAACAAGATTTTGAAGTTGGCTAAATTTGTTCTGCAATATTTACAAGTTCTTTAAGATGTTACCCAATGGGTGGTTGGGAGAGGAAAAATTAATTTTTAGAGGGATATCTGGGTGGGAGAGAGACTATTTTTTCCAGGATGTACGGGGCCTAACATGACTATTAGGGAGGCAAGCTATTACCCTTACCTATTAGAGGCCATTCTGAGCAAGGAGTGGATGGAGGTCTTCAATAGTATATCATTCACAGATGAGGTTGACAGATTCTATTTTACAAGTTCATCATCGGGGATGTTCAATGGCCATGATTATAGAGAGTTTCTATTTACAATACATGTTCGGGATGAGTGGGCTTCGTAGTTATGGTGTAAGGACATCCCCACAAAGATGAATTTTCTAGTTTGGAGGACGTGGAATCGTTCAACTGAAACTGAAGATAATGTTCAATCATAGGGGATTTCTCTGGCCTCTCGCTATTTCTGTTGTATTAACCCACACCTTGAGTCTACCTTCCATTTATTCTGTGTGAGTGATTGAGCTATTGGATTTTGGTCTGCTATTGAGGATTGTATGTCTTCTAGGAATGAGTATGTGTAATGACCTGGACCAGAACAACCACCCAAACAGTGCTAAACGGGTTGGGTTCTACTACCTTAGGTGCACCTCCTCGAACACAAAAGCCTTCCGACTAGCAGCGAGGGTCTGGTAGGTATAGTGGGGAGGCTATACCCTCTCGGAGGATAATAATAAAGGTAATGGTCCAAGTATAACAGTATAGATGGAGCGGAATAAATGACTCAGCAGACTCTAACCAGACCCGCAGAGTAGAAGCACATTTAATATAAATGAACAGTGGAAGAAATAGATATAAACAACAGCAGTGGAAAGTAAACACAACAGCATGATAATCACTGGTAACTACTAAACAAACCAAACATGCATCCATAGCAAGTCACTAAACAAAAGGGGTGGCAATGGCTAACCAACAGTAGCTAAAAACAAGTAAGCATGCTGGTACAAGTAAAGAAAACAAAATAGAGTAACCCCAGCTAGGTAAGACCTCAAGGTCCATACCATCTCCAGGCAACAACTAACGCAGCCCCAGCTCCTAAAGTTGGCCTCTTTCCTGCACATAAATCCATAAAGTCTACACGCATCCCGAAGGGCCCGTGCAGGGTGTGAGACAAATCTCAGTAGGATACCACCCAACGGTGCATACCTAATATAAGTGTTTAAGAATTCATGCATTTATAATAAAAAAAGTAAACAGAATGATGAAAAAATAAACAAAAACTCCACTGGTGCTTAGAAACCACCATGGAGTGTCACCTACTTCGGCCAACGCCGAAATCTCTGTCGTGTAACCCGAAACCATGTGTCACCTGACACCGCGTGTCTCAATTACCGACATCCCTAAGGCACACCCAAGAATAGTAACCAGGCACCTTGTGCCTCCTGAAACCTTGTGCCTCAAGTACTGACGTCCCGAAGGCACGCCCAAGAAGTAACCCGGAGGAACAGTGATGTCTGCCCTCAAATAATGTATCCAGAGGGACATCGATATCTGCCGTCAAATAACAGCGAGCCTCAGCCCCCAACCCGATAGACTCAATTCTATCCTCTGAAGGCTCCTCACCTCCCACGTGGCTTTCTATGGCAAGCACCCCCAACCAAAGTACCTAAACCGCATCTACGGGGGCCTCTACCCACATGAGTGGTCAAAACCACCTCATCACAGAGTATCTTTATGTGCACATTACTCAAAGTTCCGAGTGAGCAGTAATCACCAAAATATTACCTAAGCCACGACACATCTGACACATCATGTCCCTACGACCATGCCGCTCAAGTCTGATGGCATAGCCATCCAAATAATCCGGGCCATGCCCATCCTGACAGTCATAATGCCTCAAGTCGACGTCCATGACGCCCAATCCCATGGTCAAAACCTCCCAAAGTAACCCGGGCCAAGCCCAACCTGTGATCAGCATCACCCAAGAATATCCAGGCCATTCCCAACACCAACCCAAGGGTCCAACATATGAAATTCAGCAATCACATATATAACATATTTAAACAGAAAACATAAACATGAAAAAAATTCTAAATAGTTGAATTGTCCTAACCCAATGGTTAATAATAAACAGAACCGAGGTCTTTAATGTCTCTAAAAATTTATATCAGGCTTAATAAATTAAACACAACAGTTTATAACAACAATATTTCAATTTGAACCATTTTGGTATCCCCCGACCAAAATGCCCCGATGATCAACAACCCCTCACCCGGCCCCGCTCAAGAGAAACCGGTAACAACGCATACCCAAAGGCATCCAATTGGTCCAACAATCAATTCAGAATGAAAAGGCAGATAAAACGATTCCTGCTCAAATTACCAAAAAACGCGCCATAGGCCACATCACCTAAATGGCCACGAAAACACAGAAATAGGCATGCACCACCTACCTGAGACTCGTATGATTCTACTCCTCCGGTAAGAGCCTCCAATTCGGTGTAAAATGAGGTAGATCTAAAAAAGATTCAAAACTGCTCAAACCCCTATAATTCGTTCTAGAATAGAAATCAAACAAAATGGCCCAAGGGGAATTGAGGCCTTACTGAGGGGTTACAATGCATCAATCGGTGTTCGAATCGGGTCTCGGGTGGATGATTGGGAGAAGAAACAAGGTCCATCAATCTTGGTTCATGAAACCCGATGGAACATATGAGTTCTGCCTAAAAAACGAGGCTACTACCCATTTTAGTGAAGAAAAGAAAGTACACGACATGTACTTTAGGACTCCACGCCGTGTATATAATTTAATTGTTCATTTGGTGGCAGGAATTCCACCGACATACTTTCCAGAACCTACTGACATGAGTACACAACATGTACTGGGTTTTCCCTCTCTTCCTCACCGACTTACCCACACGCCATGTATATCCCTCATACACGGCCACACTACATAGTGTGTCCAAGAGGGACATGGCGTGTACTTGGTTCTACCTGGACAACATGCCCACATGCCATGTATGGCATCCACATGGTCACTGGTACACGACAAGTCTAAAACTACACAGCGTGTAGTGAGAAATTTCTAGACGGACATCACACGACATGTACTCGGCGAGCACACGACCGGTCACTTGCTTAACATATACACAGCGTGTACTTAAAGCACACAGCATGTAGTCTAGAAATTTCTAGAATCAGCCGATTTTCTCCTTTTTCCTCCGAAACAAGTCAAAAATTCAAACAGGGTTGGGATTTTGACCTATTCTAAAAACCCAGGTTCTTACAGTATGATTCTATACAGAAGTTCATTTGTTTATGGTATATGGGATTAGATCATGGCGAGATGGAGAGTAAAGTTTGTAACCTAATTCTCAACACCATTTTTTGGGTCATATGGGAGGCGTGAAATATTTTCAGAATGGATAAGTGGATTTTGTTTCCTTTTCTTCAGGTAAGAGTCAAAACACTCATTTATGAGTTGGCATCATTTCAGAAAGGCGGACACCAATCTCAAGTACATGTAAATTTTATTAATAGGCCTATTTTAGCTTCCAGTTCTCTAGTATAGTGGGTAATGTGGATTCATCCTGTTCGTGGTAACAAGCTTAATGTTGATGGTTTATTCATGAACGACTACATGAGATGGCGTAGTCTGCTCAGGGATCCAAATGGGTTAGTTCTCCTGGATTTCAACGTATTCTATGGTCTAGGGAATTCCTTGTACGTGGACATGAGGGACTTTCTCACTGGATTCTCTCTTTTCAAAAGGTTCAGATTGCATGTATTTGAGGTTGAATCTGATTCCGAGATATTGGTGCGATCTCTTCAGGGTAAAGTCAATCCTCCATGGAGTCTGATTTATCTCATCAAAATTTGTTCTAGGAAAATCAATGAGGGATTCAAGGTGCATCATGTTTGGATAGAAGTTAATTTTTGATGTGGGTTCTCTTGATCATGCAGGAAGGGAAGAGGAGCCACTGATTATTTATTCTAGTGTAGGTTCTCTTCTAAAAGAATGTAAAGATGTTGTCTAGTGGGGTTCCTTAGAACTTAACCACTTCAAACCTCTATGACATATGCTATTTTTATTTTGATGGGTTGTTCTCCCATCATTTAATAAAAAATTAATTTTTGATCGATCAATTAAAATTTAGTATTTATCACTATTTATCAAAATATTAAAGTTATTAGAAAAACACCAAAAAATTATCTAGGATAAATTTTCATGTCCCACTTCTAAATATGATGTTTATTTTGTATAACTGAATATATAAAAGTTTCAAATATTAGATTTAAAAAGTGTTTTCCATTAAAATGTGGTAAAACAACCATTTTTTGAAAAATACATCTTTTATTTGAAAAATTAAATATTTTATTATATCATGTCTAAGAAACACATGAGATGAATATTAAAATTATATGGAATATATAAAATTCAAAATATGGTTAATATTATTCATAACTGCTCTTTAAACATCTAGTTGTGGTGTGCTCTAGCTCAATGTTGCGTGTAGTGCAATCTATTTTAATTATTTAAAAATAAGAGTACTGTGGAAGCTTGTGGTGTTACATTATTCTATCCTTAAATAAATTTTATCCTTACAATTTAAAATCAGGATTGAAAACTAGGGGTTTGACATTTAAAAATATCTTTGTTGAAATCCCACATCAAAAAATGGATTAATGAGACCTCTATTTTAAAATAAAGAAAGGGTAGTATGAAGGTTACAAAAAATAACACATACTAGGGTTCCATGTAAGAAAACATGGTCATGAAAGAAAATTTAACAATCAAGTTCTGATGGAGAGTGATAAAGAACATCATTTGGAGAAATTTAACAACCATAAATCTATAAATCTATGATGATCCAAGGGACCATTTGATTCATCACAAAATGAAGTACGAGGAACACTTTTTTGGTTTTATGATCCTTTCTTGAGTGGTTAAGAATTAATTTACTTCATAGAATAAAAACACAAGGAATAATACTTAATTGACTTGTATAGTTTCATCCTTTAACTAAATTCTACAACAAACTCATATTTCTCTCCAAAAGATAATAAAAAAATATTCTATTTATCTTAATTATATAAGGTTACAAATATAAACTTATACAATTTTAATAAATGAAACTATGTTATACTAACTAGGTACTTCCTGTAGGCCAATGGTTGGTGATAAAGCCTTTTCACACTTCGGTTGTGGGTTTGATTCCCGCAGCCTTGTCTGACGCAATGGGTTTTCACCGGACCTTAAGGATGTCCTTTTTCTCAAACTATATTATTATAACATTCTATAAATAACCTTAAAAAAACTTTTCACCTCAAAAAATACTATATAATATAAAACTTAATCCATTATAACCTTAATACTTTTACAAAATACTTCTATCCAAATTAGCAGTCTAAAAAGATCTCTAAATTTCCAAAATCAATCGTAACATCAGATTCCCAAAACAACTTAATGTATCTATTATTGAAAAATTCCTCTATAACCTCAAATTCCTTAATTAAATAATTAATGCTTCCAAATACTTAAAGAAGAAGTACTGTAGCACAATCCAAAATATATTAATATAATTCTTGAATCCAAAAACATAAATACATTAATTATTCAATTTCGACTATAGTAATGACATAAGATTGACCTTGATCCATTTTCTTCTTCTGATCCATATTTATTTGATGCTTTGGACAATAATTTGCATAATGTCCCATCTATTTACAATTATAGCATTTCACATTTACAACTTCTTTCTTTACCTTACAATCACGATCATGGTGACCATTTTCTCTACACTTGTAACAAAGTACCATTCCATTCAGGCATGTACCAGGGTGTTTCTTCCCACAATTATGACATAAAGGAAAATCCTTCTTTCCCTTTTTACCTTTATTCATATTTTGATCCACTATTTTCTAATTTTATTGATTTATTTTAATTTCATGAGACTTAGATAATTCTTTTTCCATATTGATAGCACACAAGACTATATCTTTGTATGATGAGAAAGATTTTGAGACTAGTGCCTTCCGGAGGAATGTTTTTAACCCATCAAATAATCGATAAATATTACATATTGGGTTACGTATGAAGTCCACATCATGCCTCTCTAACCTTGTGAAGTTGGATTTATACTTTGCAACATTATCATCATCTTTCTTCCTCAGACTCAGAAATTATCTCTCCATATCCCCTCATAGATCACAATGAAAGTATTTTTCTAGGAAGAGTTATTTAAATTCCCTCCATTCCTTATTTTCAACCTCTTGATCCTCATTCAGGTTTAGAATCAACGACCACCATTGATCTGCATCTCCTAAAAGATGATAGACCACCATAATAACTTTTTACCTTTCGTTACTCCCCAAAGTAAGAAATATTTTCTCTAAGGAACCCATCCACTACTTATCCACAAAAGTATTTATACACCCATTGAATATTGGAGGTTGTTATCTCATGAAGTGGTATAACATTGATCCTCTACATTGTGGATCAGGATGCTACATATGGGTAAGGTTATTATTCATAAACCGAGTCAGCTATCCCAATATGGTTTTAATCTGTTTAGCACCAGCTGTGTCACCATCTCCACTATCATTATCTTATATATGGGGGAAATCCCTACATGGATTACATGAATTGATAAGATTTCCATTCCTTCCACTAGGTTCGATTTATAAACAATATAATACACTATATTAGGTTATGAATCATAATGCATAATTTCAAACTATTAATATACTTATCATAAATTGTTATGCATATTTAATCCATAATCATAAACATGGTTTCATTGAGCTCATAGTTAATCATAAATCCTTCATAATTTTTTGTAAGGAAACTATGAATTATCCTAAGAATATCCCTCAAGAGTGTCAAACCAGGTGCATAGTAAGGCCCATTTTTGTGTACCAGGTTACCATGATTCATGTTCGGAACACCTTGTCAGAGTTTTCACCCCTAGGTACATCTGTGCTAGAACCCCATCCACTTTTATTATCTAGAAAAGGATCTATTTACTAGGAATACCCACATAATCTCTATATTACCAAAATTCTAGGATGTTCTATTATACTTATCCTCAAAGTCTATCTTAGGGTAATGTTCCCTAATCAAGGTTGTTTTCCAAATTGTATATCCAAGATTTGTACTAAAATTTCTCCAATACCAAATGTAACACCCCAACCCCAATTGCCTAGAGTCGGTGAATTATTTTATTATATTGGAATGATCACAAGAAAATCAAATCCTGAAGGACTGATCAATTTAGTAGCCTTATAAATACTAGATGCAAACATAATTTTTTCATTACATATTGAAATAAAAATAAACAAATTATCCCCTTTGAAAAAACTCATATCCTGTAGACTGTCACTTCATGTAAATCATAATATACTTATTCACATCTTGAGGAAAAAATGAAACATAAGAAAGGGGATAGCTCAGATGCTTAGTAAGGATAAATAATATAATAGAAGCTATCATAAATATGCATAAACATTTAAGGAAAGGTATAAAACTAACATAAAATCCTATTAAACATAATATTCAACAAAATATGGCAAGAATAAATCAAATAATTCCATTTAATCTTTTACAAGGATATTCTACTAGTTCAATAATCACATGCAATATCAATAACTAATCTTATAATGAGGAAATGCCTAACGTCAGACATCATAACCATACAGTCAATGACTCGTGCGAAGACCATTACCATACCATCGATGACTTTTTCTAAGACACTAGTTTGTCTTATGATACCTACCAATGCATTGAGGGGATATAGAGGGCCCCTCCCATCACTTACCAATTCCAATGAATTACTCTTATGAAAAGGGTGAAACATAACATAAACATTCATATTAAAACTAGCATATGAAATGTTAATACTTTAACTATACACCATGAATGGTATAAACACATCACATATATAGTCAATATATCTTAAAAAATTCAACACAATATGGAATATTGTATCATAATAAGTCAAACTCAAATAATCATAAAATTCAACAAAGGATGTTGGTATAGATGAAAATAATTTAATAAATTCATTAAAAATATTTGAGGGAAATATCCCTCTTTACTTTGAAATCATTTATAAGTTTCAAAATTATAAAAGAAAACATTTATTTTAAAAATAAACTTACAATATTAAGGAAATATTTAAAATGTTAAGGAGTCATAATGGTGGAAAATAGCCATTTTCAACGTATAATTTAAACAAATATTCTTTTCTTAACTTTTAGAAAAGGTTATAAAGTACCTCGTTTGAAAAATGACGGAAAGATTCCTTTCAAAACATTTTATAAAAATTAAAACATGTGTAAAAATGAATTTAAACAAATTTTGATAATATTTTGAATTAAATTTTAATAAACATGGACATGGATGATATGGATGTACTAGTAGATACTTACATATAAGCAACATCAGATAATAAAGAGATTGTGAAATTAATCCTTACCTTGTACTTTCTGTTAGTCGAGGGTGTGTTAACCTCATTTATAATGGTTAAATTATGTTATTTAATTATACCAGAACCATATATATATTTATTATATCATATATGACCATCTTTTATCATTTTGTTAATAATATTTCTGTATTATCATTCCTTCAGGTGTTAACTGCTTCATTTTCCCATTCTTGTTTTGTCGTGTAAATCATGTTTGTTATGTATAGAATATATCTTAGTCATATAAAGAATGATATTAAGTTCATAGTTATTATTTTTACTCATCATATAAATTTTATAATCATTCTTTAATGGTTAATGTGGATAATGAATCTCACAACATCATGGAGATGGTAGGCCATACGTATGGATGAGCGGTAGAATCATTCACTTGATTGTTAAATGGTATAGAATTGGATATATTATTTATAAAGAATAATTATCATGTTTTATTCGTTATTTACACCCATTTCATTCATATTTGTACACATCATTATACCCATCCAAATAAAGTATTGCTGAATAACAAATTATTCCATGGCATGGAGACGGTAAGTCGTACGTAGGCACACATGGTGATATTGTTACTCGTATGATGGATAAAAGAATGGTATAAGGTTATAAAATAATTATAATAACATTTCAGTATATTTATGATATTGGATTTATTATTTTAACATGGAAACAACATAGAAATAGGTAGTAGAAGAAGAAAAGAACATTGAAAGAGGTGATAAAACAATTACCTCTTTTTCGGGTGTCTCCTTTTGATTTGTACAAAAGGACTCCATATGATGAATTTCAGCCCAATGTGTGGCCTCTAGGATGTATTAATGGAATTTGGGAGAGGGAATGGGTAGAGATCAATTGATCATCTCGGGATTCCTTATTTTGGACCTATATATTTTTGACCTCATTATCAGCAGAGATCAATTGATCATATTCAATTCACTTGTTTAAATTTATTACAACATGGTCTAGTTACATATTCCCATTGGGAGTACTCTCATCTTTTAGGGTGAGTGGGATCTACGATCAGGGAGGGAAGGATCAGTTGCTTTGGATTTGGGGTTGATATCTTGCTAGTTTTCTAGGTTGTTTCTTAAGGATGTTGAGAATAGTTCAAAGGGTGAAATTATTGTGGTTTTGGATAGCTATCCAGATGTGTTTATAGAGAATTTTTTGGGATTTCCACCCCATTGAGATGATAATTTTACTATTGATCTACTTCTTGGGATGAGACCAATTTCCCTACTGTCTTACTGGATGGCTCTAGCTGAGCTAAAAGAGTTGAAGGTATAACTATACGATCGTGAGAGAAATGGTTTTATCAATCCCAATATTTCATTATGGGATTTAACAATGATATTAGTAAAGAATAATGATTTTAGCCTCTGAATTTTTATATATTTTCATAAGATTAACAAGCTAAAAATAAATAATAAATAACCATTTACTAGGATTGATGATTAATTTGATCAGATCAGGGGAGACCGATGGTTTTATAATACTGATCTGAAATCGGGGTACCAATAGCTTCGTGTTTGGGAACAGGATGTTCCAAGGACCTCATTTTGGAGTCATTATTGACACTTTGGGTGTTTGGTTATTTTATTCGGTCTTACCAACACACCAATATCATTTATGGAATTGATGAACTGGATCATCCATTACTTTTTGGAATCCTTTTTATTCAAGTTTATAGACAATATCATGGTGTATTACAAGATGTAGGAGGACCATACTGACCACATAGAGGTTGTCTTGGGTGTTTTCAGAGAGAAATGTATGTATTAAAAGTTGTACAAGTGCTAGTTTTAGATCCAAGAAGTGAAGTTTCTTTGTCATGTGATTTATGAGGTAGTAGTTTTGGTGGATCCAAAGAAGGTTCGAGAAGTCTTGTCTTAGGAGAAGTCCATGAATAAGTTTGAGATATGCAGTTATCTAGGAATGGCCAAGTATTACAGATATTTCATTCATGAATCATCTTGGATAACATCTCCTTTGATGACATTAATCAGTAAATGGGTGAAGTTTGAGTGGGATGAGAAGTGATAGAGTTATTTTTACCATTTTTAGAACTATTTGATATCCATGTCTGTTTTTATTCTTCATGATCCAAGGAGATCTTATGATGTGTATTGTGATGCTTCTAGTGTGGGTTTGGGATATGTGATGAAGCAGGATGACCATGTAGTGGCCTATGGATCAAAACATCTATGCTCACATGAGTAGAATTATCCCACCTACAACCTGTAATTAGTAGTATTGTTTTATATACTAAAGACATGGTGAAACTACCTCTTCGGGGAATGTTTTATAGTGTTTTAAAATCATAATATATTGAAGTATATTTTCACCTAGAGGGACCTAAAATTTAGATCGATATTCTAGGTGGAATACCTTCAGACTTTTGATTTTGATATTTAATATAAGATCAATAAGGGAAACATGCTTACTAACACGCTTAGCAGGAAGATTCTAGTGTAGGTAGTTCAGGAGTCAACAAATGAGTTGGGTATGATGAGTTTGTTTTCTAATCTAAGGATAGACATGTAGAAGGATTTAAGGAATGTATTATTGGATAGTTTTTAGGTTACACCCTTCCTTCTTGATCAGTCTAGGAATGAGTATTTAGCAGACCCCAAGTTCCAACAAATTAGAAGTTCCTTTAATGGTGGGGAGACCTTGGGCGAGTGGTCCCATTCTCTTGATGGTTTTCCCCTTTTCATAAGTGGTTGGTTTTTTCCATTGATAACGAAGAAGGATGTGATATAGGAGGTGCATCATTATATTTGGTTCATTCACCCCTAGGTGACCAAGATTTTTTATAAATTAAGATTTTGTTATTGGTGTCCCAGGATGAGACATTCTATGGACAAATTCACTTCAAGATTATTTCCCTACTAGATGATCAACACATAGTATCAGAGTCCATCTAGGTTATTTCTATCACTCTCCATGATTATTTGTAAGTGGGATGATATTTATATGGATTTCATGAACTATCTACCTCATACTCCATGTGGGATATATGTTATATGTTTTTTGTCAATTGTATGATTAAATCAACACATTTTGTACCCATTAGGGAGTCCCTGAAAGTAGAGGATATCTGATGGTTTTTTGTTTTAGTGGTTATTCATATTCACGGAGTTCCATAAATGATAGTATTATATTGGAATTCCCATTTTACTTATCAATTTTGGAATGGAGTACATGAGTATTTGGGAACCTAGTTGAAATTAAGCACTACGTATCACCCGAAGATTGAAGGCCAGTCTGAGCAGACCATCCAAATTCTCACGGATATGTTGTGGGAATGTGTAATTGATTTTGGTGGTTTCTTGTAATGGTACCTATAATTGGATGTGTTTTATTATAATAATAGTTATCAATCCTCAATTAGGATAGACCCATTTGAAGCATTGTATGGGTGACCATTCTGATCCACTTTGTGTTTGGTTGAGGTAGGTGAACATTCCTTAGTTGGAACAAGCCTAATCAAGGAGACAATAATGATAGTATGACTGATTCAAAAATAGTTAGTGACATATCATGGTCACTATAAGTTTTATTCCTACCATCAACATCATCTAGTAGAGTTTTAGGTTGGTGATTAGGTGTTTATGTGGGTATATGTTTTTTTGGGACACTGCTATTTGAAAAAAAACGAGAAGTTGGTACCACATTATATTGGTCCATTTCATGTTTTAGAACAACATATGGGGTATGGAATTGATTAGAACTACTGCCATGGATGAATTTGTTCCATGTTGTCTTTCATGATTTATAGATAAAGAGATACCATCTAGACCCATCTCAGGTGTTGGAGTGTGAAGATTTGGGGTTAGAGGTTAATTCCACAATTGTTGAGAATCCTATTCGTATCATGATTATTTATAATAGGGTTCTATATGGTAATTTTCTCCCACTATTCCATGTTCTATAGAAACTTGGTGGTGATATGTATGAGTCATACACTACAAAATATTTCACTTTTTCCAATAGTGACATATCTTTTGGTAAAAGTGAATTTTCTGTTGGTAAAACGTTTTACCAACATATATGTCCCTATCAATAAATTGTCGATAAAAGATCTGTCGCTAAATGTTTTTGAGACAGATAAAATAGATCTGTTTCAACTATAATTATACCAACAGATCATATATATGTTTGTTAAAGTGTTTATCAATAGATTATGGTGATTTTTTTGGTAATAATATTACCAACATATAATATATATTTATTTATAAATTACAATTGAGTTAGAATTATAAATTTTTATTGCTAGTAAAATTCCATATTATAAAATTCCATATTATATTTATTTTTTATCATATATAATACATCAATTTTAATTATTAAACAGAATATGATTTTAACCCATGTTCAAATATAGAAAAAAATTAATTATATTAAAAATGAAATTTTATACAAAACATTGGAACCCTAATCCCTAGACACCCCATCACAATGGACAATCCCCCCCCACCACCAAAATACGTTGGACAATCCACCCCCTCTAAATGTTGGATCCCACAATAGGATCCACCCCTAAATGGCCCATCCATGTCATCCAGTCAACTCCATCTCCAGTGCCCCATCCATGCCATAAGAGGTTTTGGTATAGTCTCTTGAACATCTTGATCCACCATCTCCAGCACCCCATCCATGCCATAAGAGATTTTGGTATAGTCTCATGCATATCCTGATCCACCACCATGCTGGAAGGCCAAACCTACTCTCATACTCCACAGTCATCCATCCATCCTCTTCCAACATCAAACTACATCCATAATAAATCTGCAGAAAATCAGTACTTAACCAAATTATAATCAAAACATAGAAAAAAAACAAATAGAAACTCAATCATAACGTCAAGACTCTCATTTGAAACAATAACTCAACCTATTAAAAAAACAGAAACCCCAGCTGCATATCACACTCTAGCTTCCATCCATGATCTTCCAACATCAACTTAATTCATTCATCAATAATGTCATAAATCATCATAAAAGCAGTACTTCACCAACTTATAAATAAAACAACAAAAAAAAAAAACAAAAACTCAAGTACTTCAAACTACACATTCTTATCAGAAACTTAAACTGTACATTCCAAACAGAAACTCAAGATGTTCAAAAAAAAATAGAAACCAAATCTACACCTCTTAATCCTCTATAATCTGTTAGATGCTTCATCATATATGGGATCTCATTTCATTCCATGTAATCTGAAGCAATCCTAATTCAACTTTTGTATTTATTTAAAATCAAGACATGATTTCAAATTTAATTCCATGGTATAAGAATGAGATGATGGGAATAAATAGGTCAGGGTTATACACTCTATCACCAACTAATGAAATCAAACTATTTATTCACTATTCAAAAAATAGCATGAGAATGACATGAGGTTAGTGTGAACACTAAAACAGTAAATAAGCCTCAATATTTTACCATTAACATGCAGGTATTGAATTATCTATGCACTCCATGACCAACTACAAATGAACCTAAAACTTATTGCTCTTCATGATAGGAATTATTATAGATTAAATGGAATATTTCATGTCCATGTCAGTATCTTCAATAAAATTTTCCTTTTAATTCACAAGTGGCATATGAATCTGTATGTTAAAAAAAAATTAATCATCATTCCCATGTGATTATTAACATCACCCGACCCATTGAAAAAAGGATTAACAAAACCAAACTTGTTTTCTACATCCAGACATTTATCCTCTCATTTTATGAGTAAAATTTGAATTGAATTCAATGTGATCATGAGGAGAAATCATTTTAGTGTCTTTAATTACTATATATACTTGGCACATAATAGGGAATGTAATGATCCTACCATATCATCATATCTATGTTCAAATAATCCATGATTAATGAGAAACTAAATCTCTCTAAGGCATTGAATAAAAAAATGAATATTGTTGAAATAGTGGGTGCCCTAGATCCAACTATGTAGTACTTTTTTATTACCATATCATGCGTACAGTTAGCTATGCATGATGTTATCTTACCATTATAGTGCGGACTTTTCTGCATCCACTATAATAATGGAAATGTCCAAAGGTTAATTGTCATGTCGAGAGGTTATAGCAGATCCCAAGCTATAATAAGAACCTCGAGATACAATGACATTGATCTTAAATATATGTTCTATATTCTAGATACATCTTACTGACTGGACACAGTAGATGTCTGACTATCAGGTGCTGGGGGATCATAAGCATTGAGACTTCTTCTCATGAAGTTCGCACTTGGTGATCTCTAGTAGTGACATCATGAGGACAGATCCATCAATAGGAACACCACATGTTTTGAGTGTCATTGGTTGTTCCTATCTATGTCCATGTGTATTGGTCTCCTGAATTGAGACCATTACCAATGTATATCATTTTATTATGTACTTTGATGAAAAATGAAAACCATGGAAGTGATATCGTGGTGAGGTAGTTTGTGTTGGGTGCGTCGTTGGTGGTATGACATTGGCTGAATGTTCAAGAAAGGATTTGTCGATTCCAAGTTCTGGAAGTATTATATCTTAGTCCTGGTTGATCAGGATGATGCCCCCTTCATAAGTCTTTGGACAAAGCAATAGAAAGTCAAATCATTCTGGATAGATCAAAAAATAATAAAACAAGATAAGGACGATGACACAAGAGTGCATGCTGCTTTTTGAGATATTTAATGACAATGAGATTACAGTATACAGTCAGTGTTCATATGATGATAGTCATTTATATGACTATCCTTATCTCTTTAGGGGCCATGATGGGTTGCTAGACTCCACTCTTGGTCTGTGGATTTTATTCACTGTTATCGAGGTAAGGGCCTAGAGGGTCACACACAATAGTGTATTCAAGAATCTGCCCTATTCAGTTGAATAGGTATATGGACATAGTGGGCCCCGCCATGGGGTCCGAGTGTTGTCCAAGTTATCAATCAATGATGAATTAAATAAATTCATTAATATTCAATTTATGAATATTTGGGATTGAATTTATTTAATGTATTTACAAGTTTAGTAAATATGAGAAAAATATTAATCGAACAAATATTATTTTAATATTAAAGGTTCGTTTAATATTAAGAAGGATAGCGAGTTAGGTTAAGTGAATCAATTTTATCATGTAATATATTTTATATATATATATATATTAAAAGTATGTGATAAAATAATAAATAATATGGGTGCAGTTAAGTTCATCAAAATTATTTATTTAGTGAACGTTAAAAAAAATGGGGGTCGGGGAACCCTGCCAGGTATTTATCAATGTCACTATAAATATAGGTGTAGGCTCTCTCTTATGTTGTGAAATCACTATTCATTCATTCATGGAATGAAAATTGAGAGCCTCTCTCTCCTCCTTCTTCCTAGAGAGAGAATCTTTTGATCTAAGAGTTCAGATCAAGTTATTCCTTAATCATCAAAGAGATCTCGATGCAGTGATCATCATGACATCTAAATCTTCTTTGGATTGTCGTACTAGCACCCAGAATTCGACGATCGACGTTCCATCGGATTTTTGGAGCATGCATGGACAATTTAGAGGGATCTTACTTTGGATCCTTCAAGCGACGATCGCCATCGACTAGTTGAAGTCCACCGTGACTTTATATTAGAAACAAGCATGTTTTCATTTTATTTTTGTGATCTTAATAATTTATGTGAGATCCTCGGACCTCTATGGGGCTTGGATTTTCGGTGATGATAAGTTCCATCGTCCCGCCGATGAAAAATTTTAAATCCCCATCCCACCGGCTTCCGCTGCGAGCCCTAGAACCTAACAGTGATATCATAGGGTATTGCGTATATTTTCTGAGCAAAATAAAATTAATTTTTATAAAAATTAGTAGAGGGTTCAAAAACGGTCCCATCGATTCAAACCGCGCTTCGATCCGATCTTGAACGGCCAAGATACGACCAATTTAATTTTTCGGATTGGATCTAATTCTCGGTTTGATCTCAGGTATTTAATTTTTCCATCTCAAAGAACTAATCAAGATTATTTTGAATTGATTTAGTTCATCCTAGAAAAAAATAAAATTGTGTGAAAATTATAATTTTATTTTATGATTTTAATAATAATTTTATTATTATTATCATAATAATTATTTTATTAATATAATAGTGTAATAATAATAAAATATTATTTTATGATAATAATTTTTTTGTTATTAATTTTAAAGGATAATTGAATAGCATTTAGAAAAAAAATGTTGGGTAGAAGAAGACTTCAAAATAAGTCTTTATTTAAATAAATAAAAAAGGAGAGGTGGGCTGGACAAGGAAAAATTGAGAAATTTAAAAGGGGGGGGAGCGGCAGGTGACGCAGGGAAAAGCAAAAAAAATGGAGATTTTTGCAACGGGGTCCGCGCGGACACCCTCCTCCCTTGCGCGGTGCACTGCAGCACCACATGTAGACGGCGCGGACGTCCCAGCAGAAGTCACCGTCTCTTCACCCGCCGCACCTCACAAAGCCAGCGTGGCGCACAATAGGCAGCCACCTGAGACGCCATACTCAGCATGTCGCAGAATGGGCCACCGCACCCCTATGCCTCTGAGGCAGTTGTCCCCTTACCCGCACCGTCCAACGACACATCACCCTGTAGGCGGCCCTTCCTGGACATCGCCGCATCAGCCTTTCCCGTGTGCTGGCCTCCATGTAGAGCGCAACAGCAGTCCCTCACAACCACCTCAGTGCTCCTCCCACACGGTGCAATAGAGATCTGCCTAGACCACCGGGACGTTGCACCAGGAAGGACACCATCCCGCCTCCTCGGTGCTACCAGCCTCCAGCCCGCGACATTCTCCTCTTTCTGATACACCCTGTCGGCCTCATCGCGCTGCACCAGGCTCCTCCCGAACATCCTTCCCGGCCTCGTGCACAGCAAACCAGAACCATCCGCCTTCTGCTCGTGGGTGCACTTTGTATGCAAATCCACACTAGCCTACTCCCACCTGGAAACTCGCGGTTGGGCCAACGCTGGATTTCCGCGGTGGCAGGGTGCGACCCTTGCCCTCCCGGCCTCCTCGGCACATAGTGGCGCTGCCGCTGGCCTCTTCCTGCCCGGTTGGTCGCCGCCTGCGCAGCTGGACACTACACTGCGTCCCGGGCTTCTCTGCCCACCGCCGCACCCCTGTCTAGGCCACCCCATTGGCGGCGCCGAACCACCAACCCGCCTTAGTCTACACCTGGTAGGTATCCTTAATTTTCCTGCAACTTATTTTTCAGCAGGAAAAAATAGGCCCCGAAAAGGTCTGGGCGGGTCGGCCTGGTCCAGTTTAGCCTTTCATAGCCTAGCTGGGTCCTGCGTAGGTATGGCCCGACCTGCACATTCCCTGTAATCATATTTTCGAGGATCGACCACTTTAAATTAATCAATAGTAATTAAATTAATTAATTTAATTTTAGTTTATAAATTAAATTAATTAAAATTAATTTTAGTTGATTAATTTTTTTAATACCTAGATAAAATTAATTCAATTTAATTATTAAATTGAATTAAGTAAAATTAATTTAATTTTGAAATTTAAATTAAATTAATTAGATGAACAATAATTAATTAAATTATTTGAATTTATTAATTCATTTAATTTAATTAAATAAACCCTCGTACTTATTTATTGCATTTTAATTTTATCGCGCATTATTTTACCCGCATTCTGGTCTTGAGCATTGACCCGTGTCTGTTCCATTTTATTTGATTAATTATTTTAATTACATGTGATGATTGTAATTAATTAAAAAGATGTTCTACGCATCATCTTTGTTTTCGGTTGAAATGTATAAGGACGTACGCACCCAATATTTATCTGATGTACATTTATACCCGAGTCCCACTCTCCTATGCGCGAGTATGATTGTACTTCGGACAAAGACGACGAGCGACATAGACCCAGCCAAGACGAGGTGGTGCACGTTGATCAATACAATGCAAGACGACATGTGGATTCTACCAAGATGAGGTGGTACTCTAAGACGTGATGTGGACCCCACCAAGACAGGGCAATGTTCCAAATTCGAAGCGAACATACATGACAGAGGGAACTTTGCATCATGATTCAAGCTTCGACTCAGGTATGATGCTCTTAGGTCATTTATATGCTCAAGACCAGTCAGGTAGTTATTTACCTTTATGCATTTATTTACTATTTTATGCATTTTAGAACAGCGGGAAAAATATATAAAATAATAGATAATAAAATGTATAAATAAGCGACGCGTGTTTTTCTATTAAATTTCAGTTGTGAGCGCGCGACAACATAGATGAACAAGTTTAATAGAAATGAATCACATTCATCGAGAGATAAAAGCCAATAAAACCCTAAATGAAAGTATTAAGTCACAAATAGCCTTCCATCATTCATGTCTGAACAAAACTGGGTGTTCGAGGTGCTGGTCATGCCTTAGCTGAGGGTGCCTCTTACTACCGGGGAGTTCTTATTCGTGTGGTGGGTCGACTTGACTAAAATTGCAGCAAAGAAATAGCCGTATCTATCTTGTTGTAATTTTAGAGGCAAGCGTTGAGTAAATCAGTAAATGATTTATGAAGCTGGGACTTCACTCAACAGATCAAGGAACCGCGAGTTAATGCGGTTGGCCAGCCAAAAGGCTACCTTGGACCCTCCGAGTAGTGGCATAGCCATAACTTTTAGACTATGAGGGAGGTTTAGGGATCTTTTCCACTATAATACTCAAGATTATTTCGATTCAAGTACATAGGGTTCCTAGAATTCAAAAAATCAGTGGGATACATTTAATGAATAAATAATCAGTAATGTCACATTAGGAAATCACATAAAAGTACAATCTACTAAAGATTATTTGTAGAAAATGGAATGTAATACCCTAATAAAAACTGTGATAAATATTGGACTAAGTTAATGTCTAAACAAGCATGAAATTTCAAGTGTAGTATAGGCGCTTGTGCACATTACTACCATAAAGGAAATTCAAGCTTCTTGTGTTGCAACCTGTTAAGACACCTCACGAAGCGAGGGTGTAAAACTGCTTACATGAGACTCATGAACAAAGCATGTGATGGTTCTATCATAATGCTATCATCAACGTCTGATGTTAGTCACGGTCGCTACATTATAACTTGGATGATGATCAGATGTAGTCTCATCTCCAAAAAGTTTTTAAGGATAAAGCTAAGTAATATTTGTATGTGATGGTCGTACTCAGTTTCTGTGAAGTGAAAGACAGTTCACACTCTTTCATTTCATCTTATTCTTATAACTTTTACACCCAATTACTCTAGTTTCATTGAAGGGTTCAAATGAACAATATAGAGTAAGCGCTTCATTACCTTTATGGTGACATTCTCCAAGTAATAAGAATATTGGAGATAACACCATCTTTTATTCTTATGGTGAATAAATTGAAAGGCAAGGAGGAAAGGCCTATAAAAAGTTACACCAAAGGCACCTGCTTCATGTACTTCAAAGAAAAGTGGTTGGTTATTTAACATGAGGTTATTTATATCACATAATGAAATAAATTTGTGGAAGTTTAAAAATGAAATAAAATGAAATGCTAGAAGCAAATACCCGCTTCTCATTCCGTTAATATTCATCAAATAAAATTATTGTTATCTCACATACTTTTTGGGTATTAAAATACAATATGATTTTCACATATATGTATTGAAATACAATAACCATGTAAGTAGAGAAACATTACTAGACGTAAAGTTTCTTCTCCTAGCAGCTGAGAAAGGGTGATTCCTAAGTCAGCGGTGAGAAACACATATCTTCTAATTGCTAAGTGATTGAATCAAACTAAAAAAGTTGTTGAGTATAACCAAAAACATTTATCTCATGTGCCCATTTGGACATGAAGATAAATTATTCCATGTTTTGGAATGAATTTTGTTTTTGGTAACATACTAAACAAATAGTTCACTGCTACTTGAATCAATGGCAATACATGATGAATATAAAATGTAAGACCTACCTAGTTGTGGCAATATGATTCTTTGTCAAGTAAAAATAAAAGTGGAAATCAAGAAAATACCCAGTATGGAATTTAGGCTCGGCATAGCTAAACACCTTTCGTATTTTTGACATCTTTAGTTTAGACAAAGAAACCTTTAGAAATAAAGGTATGCCACAAAGCTTCCAAAGTTAGTTAAAAAAAGAGTATGAAATATTCCAAAAATCAAGAGGTAAAGATACATCATAAGTTTCATTTAAGTCATTAAGGAGTGAACCAATTTACTATAAGTTTGGTAAGAAGATATGAGTTGCTTCGGATCGGCATGATAAAGAATATCTTGACCAAACTATCATCAATCATGATAATTTAGCGTAGAGTAATTCTTAAATGCATGTCACCTTATCTACATCACCGTATTGATATTCATAAGGAGGATCAATGATGAGTCTAACATATTAACATTTATCAACAAAATTTTGCATGGAGAAATTCCTAAATGCACATTTTATACATCAAAGTTATGATGTAAGTTGTATCAATGTTACAACCTGTAGTAACTTCCATTATATTTCATGATGTGCTTTGAAAATAATGGGTTAAACCCATAACCAATATGCCAACTAAAATGACAAATGGATATCATACAAGTCATTGTATGATGGAAAATCCATTATTTCATCGGACGTGTTTAGATGCAAAGAATTTGTTAGGATTTAAACAAACATGCATCAAGTTAAACACGTTGTGCATCTAAGGTAATTATCCTAAAAGTTACTTAAGATTTTACCTAAATCCCTAAGATAGAAAAGATGTAGTCAAGTATTAGACTAAATTTCTATACAATGGTGCACATACATATTAGAGATAGTGGGAGATAAATTGACTTGGACTTAGTCAATGCTCGAGATGCACAAATGGTTGGCATAGGGAACAAGTTTCACAAGTACATGTGGAATAGGCATGCTCCAGTGACACATACTGCGTTGGAAGAATGAAACCATGGTGATGGTTTTATATTCACTGAGGTCGGTGATATATTATTCATTGGGAATAATAAATCCTACAAGTAAGAAGTATAAGGCAATGAGATAATATTGATAAGGTCAACTAAAATTCAATAATGGATTCCATGTATCAAATTGTAAAGGGTCTTATAAATTGAATACTATGGTGGGTATTCAAATGAAATGATACATGGATGGTACAAGTATGGTAGCAATAAGGCTCGATTGGTTATACCAAGTCAGTACGCCTAAATCTATTAGAATTTTACATGTTTTCTAAGATCATTCTATTAGTCATTGGATGTCAAGATCATCTTTGATGGAAGGTTTCTAAATGATGCAACCAGAAAGAGATGATGACATCATATGATTCCAATGAAGGTTGCAAGTTACTGAATCCAGTTCTAGATTAAAGTAAGCAATAAGATCTTAGACCATTCATTATAAATCAATATTTTCCTCATGTCTACCAAAGGTTAGTGGGAGCGCCAATTTTTTTCAAGTGAAATATGTTTAACAACATATGGAAAACAGATATTGATCTTACAGTTAGATAAGATTAGAATAAAAGCAATTCTCCAACGATTGACTTAAAGTAGAAACCTGTGTTCTAGGGAACCAGATCTACTGAGGTAGATCCATAGGTAGCTTGGTCCCAGTCAATCGTACATATAGTGACATTGTACTGAAAAATACAAGTTGGAACAATTCAAGTTCAGAATTGTTTCCAATGTCACATGGCTTAATCTCTCCAGGTTAACATGTTTGCAGCATGGGTAGAGATTAATGTTGTGAATTGATACCATATTCTTTAGAAATGGATCAACCACACATGCCATATTATGTACAATAGTAGATATTTCTAGGATATACTTTATTGTAGGCAGATATCAATTATTTCCAAGAGCACTGCAAGTGATGCAGTTAGAACCATCATCTTGTACTTCGACAAGTACAAATGATATGTATCTGGAATATGGAGAAGAAGGTATACTAGTTATGGTGGGACACAAACTTGTAATCCTCAGATCAATTTGATCTAGTATCATAGTTAGGCAAAGGTGATGAGTGAGTCAAGCTCATAAAATCTTGTGATAGACATACCTAAAAATACCGAGTACGTTGCAACTTCTAAGGTAGCTAAGAAGCAGTTATATATCACAATGATTTGTTCTAGTTCCTGGATTCACACATAGTGAGAAAATTATTATCATAATGAGAATTATGATATTCTTACTAGCCAAGTTGTCAAGTTATGACAATGAACAAAAGTAATATACTCAGGGATACCCTATCTTGAGAAGTTTTACTCAAGCAGATGAGGTCGCATATAGAAGATATGCCACGCGGTGAAAATGTGGCAGGCCTGACAATTAAAGCCATTACTCAGCAGAAGCATGATATTTATCGTGTGAGTAGCTAACAAGTTTAGTTAGAAAGTTGGCTCTAGTGAAAGTGGGAGTATTGAAATAGTGGGTGCCCTAGACCCAACTATGCAGTACTTTTTTTATTACCATATCATGTGTACTTTTAGCTATGCATGATGTTTTCTTACCATTATAGTGAAGAATTTTCTGTGTCCACTATAATAATGGAAATTTCCAAAGGTTAATTTTCATGTCAAGAGGTTATAGAAGATCCCAAGATATAATGAGAACCTCGAGATACAATGACATTGATCTTAAATATTTTCTCTATAGTCTAGATACATCTTACTGACTGGACACAATAGATGTCTGACTATCAGGTGCTGGGGGATCATAAGCATTGATACTTCTTATCATGCAGTTCGCACTTGGTGATCTCTAGCAGTGATATCCTGAGGACAGACCCGTAAATAAGAACATCACATGTTTTGGGTGTCATTGGTTGTTCCTATCTATGGACATGTGTATTGGTCTCCTGAATTGAGACCATTAATAATGTATATCATTTGATTATGTACTTTGATGCAAGATGAAAACCATGGATGTGATGTTGTGGTGAGTTAGTTTATGTTGGGGGCATTGTTGGTGGTATGACATTGGTTGAATGGTCAAGAAAAGATTTGTCACTTCCAAGTTCAAGAAGATGTATATCTCAGGCCTGGTTGATCAGGATGATGTCGCCTTCATAAGACTTTGTCCAAAGTAGTAGAAAGGAAAATCCATCCAGATATATCAACAAATAATAAAGCAAGATAAGGATGATGAAACAAGAGTGCGCCCTACTTTATGAGATATTTAATGACAAAGAGATTATAGTACACAGTCAGTGTTCGTAGGATGGTAGTTGTTGCTATGACTGTGCTTATCTCTTTAGGGGCCATGATGGGTTACTAGACTCCACTCTTGGTCTGTGGATTTTGTTCACTACTATCGAGGTAAGGACCTAGAGGGTCACACACAATAGCATATTCAAGAATCCTCCCAATTCAGTTAAATAGGTATAGGGACATAGTGGGCCCCACCACGAGGTCCGAGTGCTGTCCAAGTTATCGATCACCGATGAATTAAATAAATTCATTAATATTCAAGTTATGAATATTTGGGATTGAATTTATTTAATGTATTTACAATTTTAGTAAATATGAGAAAAATCTTAATCGAACGAATATTATTTTAATATTCAAGGTTCATTTAATATTAAGCTAGATAGCGAGTCGAGTTAAATGACTCAATTTTATCACATAATATATCATATATATATATTACAAGTATGTGATAAAATAATAAATAATATTGGCGTAGTTAAGTTCATCAAAATTTTTTATTTAGTGAACATTGAAATAAACAGGGGCCGAGGAACCCTACCAGGTATTTATCAATGTCACTGTAAATATCGGTGGAGGATCTCTCTTATGTTGTGAAAATCACTATTCATTCATTCATGGAATGAAAATTGAGAGCCTCTCTCTCCTCCCACTACCTAGAGAGAAATATTTTGATCCAAGAGTTCGGATCAAGTTCTTCCTTAAGCATCTAAGAGATCTCGATGCGGTGATCATTAGGAGGTCGAAATCTTTGTCAGATCACCGCACTAGCACTCAGAATTCAACGATCGACATTCCAGCAGATTTTTGGGGTGCGTGTGGATGATCTAGAGGGACCTTGTTTTGGATCCTTCAAGAAACGATCGCCATCGACTAGTTGCAGTCAACCGCGACATTAGATTAGAAACAGGTATGTTTTTGTTTTAGTTATTTGCTCTTAATAATTTACGCGAGATCCTCGAACCTCTCCGGGGCTCGGATCGTCGGCGACGACAAGTTCCGTCATCCCGCTGATGAAAAATTTTAAAATCCCTGGCCCACTGGCTTCCACTACGGGCCCCAGAACCTTACAAATATGACTATAAAATAAATTAAAATGTAAATTCAGTGAAGATTTAGAAATAATAATGCATCCTATAAAAATAAAAATAATATTATATAACCGGCGAACACAACACCACCTATAGTTATTTGTTTAAATATCGCATTGAAATTAAAACTGACTAGTAACTCATTTTCAGTTTCCAATGCTTGGTTCTTTTGATGAAATTACCAAAAAACTTCCATGAACTTGACATAAGTAAAGAAATATGTTATAATAGAGACATATATCATCATCCAGTTAAAAACACACTAATTGTGATCTATGCATCAAACTTGATTCGTTGATAGAATAACAAGTGGTTTTACAAGCTTCGGTGAAATATTGTTTATTGGGAATAGAATTAAAATAAATATAAAATATCTAGTATAAAATTTTACAATCTAGTAACACTACCTTTAAATGATAATGAAACCTAAATCAATATCTACCAAACCATTTAATTCAATGAGAACCATACGCGTTCAGGGTATTGTTAAAAAAATAGTCCTAAAGGACCTTTTCAAATTTTATAAATATGATTGGGGACTTATTGAGGAGGATAGTTATTGGATACTTGGAGATTAAATTTTTATCACAAGGAGTATAAAATAGGTGAAGCTAGAAAGCTAGATGTTCTCTAGATGTTTAGTTCCAATCCCATCTCCAAAACCGAAGATATGGATACCCAAATTCATTCTATATAGTATAACTAAAATATCCTGATTGTTTATAAAATGTGAAGATTGATTCTTAGTAGATAGAATATCACATTAGAACAATACAAACCATTCAATACTTCATTGATTCTAAGATGCACCTAAAATTGATGGAAGTGAAGATTAATCCACTAAGTTTACCTAGTTTGGTTTCCTCTCAGCAACAACAATTATATTCAAATGAAAAAGGTCCTTTCAATAGATTAGTGACATATAAAAGGATCTCAAAAATGTTGAATCAAATTTAGGAAATAATTATTATTCCCATTTTATATGAAGAAGTGAACAACTAAGATAAATTACCTGTTATTCCCATTTTTGTACAACCCATTTGATAAAGCTTTAAAAATATATAAGTATATAGAAAACCCATTTTATAATTACCTACTAAACACTTTTTTTTGTGTATAGACAACCCATTTATGTTGAATTTCCTATTAGTGTACAAACATCCCAATACATTACAAATCATTTGTTTATGTAAATACAACCTAATAGATCTGCATCAACCATTATCTTCATGTTTATAGACAATACATTTGAGAAAGTTTTAGATATATTGAATCAAATTGAATGCTCCAAATAGATCCTAGATGTTAGAGGAAGGTTCACTTCTTCATCTTATGTGTTTAACATCACATTCCATTTTAAAGAAAAATAAATTCACTAATGATATAAATCATGAAATCAAGATTCTACAGTGTTAAAATAACCTTGTTACCCTAAGTATTAGAATGTATGGAATAAATCAATTCTAGGACTAAGGATACTCACATATATAAATCTAAACCATGAAAGACTTATCCAACACATTATTCGGAGTCCTGGAAATGTATCACATTACATTCTTCATGAAACACCTATATTGGATGGTTGAATAAGTAGTATAATCATGAATCAATACACTGAACACCCCAATAATGATGAAAATACCCATTTCACTAGGATTGTGACTATTTAATAAAGTTTCATTCAGTATGCCAAACCTCCAAAGAGATAATATCAAGAATATCCTAGGTTCAAGTATCCATAGTTTATTAACCATACCATTAGAGTGTTGACTAAAGATAAAAAAAGGTGAACCTTGGATTTTTCCACTCGTGAATGATGCTCCAAGATACTGAAATAATGCTCGATGACTTCCCCTATTCCACTAATCAAGCTATTGATGAAACAATCTATGATGGATGGAGAAGAAAAAAGGGATAAAATAGGAATGGACATCTCCCGATGCTAGTCTATAATTAAGTTTCTATACCCAGAACAACACAATAACTAACAAAAAAATTAATCAAGGGGGTGATTATTCGAACCATTTGACAAAGGATAGAGGAGGCAGAACAACAGAGGAGGAATAGTGGAGGCGGAACGAAGGAGGCAGAATAATAGGGAGTGAGGAGGTGGAACGGGGGAGGCAGAATGGAGGAGGTGAAACAAAGGAGGCAGAATGGAGGAGGTGAAATAGAGGTGGTGGAATGGAATAGGCAGAACAATAGGGAGTGAGGAGGCATAACGATAGAGGTGGAATGGAAGAGGCAGAGCGATGGGGAGGCAGAGCGATGGGGAGGCAGAGCGATGGGGAGGCAGAACAATAGGGAGGTGGGGGCAGGGATAGCGGAGGTGGGGATTCAGGCGCATCACTAAAGTTAATACCCTATTTTTTAACTATTTATATTATTATTTAAGATAAATTTTAAATTCATTCTAAATGATAATAATTTTAAATTGAATTTTATTTATTTGTTTCAAATATTTTTTAAAAATGTTTTTAAAAAAATATTTAGAATGGATTCAAAATTAGCTTGTATGTGTTCTTTTTTAAGATGGATGATAATATTCAAAATATGTTTATAATGGGTCTTTCGTACTAACACTAATAAACTTTATTTTTTTCCACCATTATTAAGTAGAGTGTTAATCTGGTGTAATGTCCAAAAAAAATCAGGTAACATGTTAATAGACACACACACACAATATATATATATATATACTATGTTTGTATGTATGTATGTATTCATTACAACAAATATTATTCATTTGATAGTTACTTTAATTCAATGTATAAATATATATTTGTATTAACAATTTATTTTTTATACATATATATATTCAGTTATTTGTATAACATTTTATTATAAAATAATTTATTAGAACAAATTTTTCTAATGGTAAAATATATGTTGGTAATAATAGTTATTAATAATAGATTTATGTGTTGATAAAAAAATTTTGGTATTAAAATTAAAATAAGATAGATTTAATTGTTAGTAAAATAGTTGTTGGTATTAAATAGTTAATACCAACATATATACACATTATTAAAAACAAATGTGGGAAATTAAAATTGATACCGACAAAACCAAATATTTGTTGGAAATAATCATTTTACAAAGATATATATTATTTTTAACTAATTTTATATTGGTAAAAGAAACTTTTTTTAGTGATGGGACTGTGAAGGTTGGGTGAGTGAGCAGTGACCCCATCTGTTTTCTTCTAGCGAAGCTTGAGAAACTTTTAGGGGTAAAAAGTGGAATGCTTGAAAGTTTGTTACACCTAATGGGTCAATTTTAAATTTAATTTTGATTTTTATTTATCTTTTGATATTTTCATGGAGTCCCCAAGTGCTGAGTATTGAAATTTAATGTTTTTGAGAAGATAAACCAAGACGCACTGTTAACACACAATTTTTCAAACAGTCTGGCTAATTATTTGAGGGTGATGAAGTTTGTGAAAGTGAGGATTTTCACTTGATGAGAATGGGTGTTCAAACCGTAAGACACTCATGGGTAACCATGAGGAAATTTCTATATGGAGAGTAGCACCGGTATAGTTAGTGCATGGTTTTCCTAACCACACAACCCTGTCTAGATCAATTAAAAATTAGATTTTAACCTTTTTACTCCTATCATGTTTTTAGGTTTTGGGGGATCATTTTCCTCCCCCATAACGCACAACCCTTATATCTTGGTAGTGTAACTTACACTCTCGTTCCTTGGTGGTTATCTCTTGGATTCAAGATGTGTTGGTTTGATTTAAGGTGTTTTATTTGATTTTTCTTCCCCTCTTCCTCATTCTTACCCTCATTATTCTATTTTCATAGAGATGTAGAAACCTTGGGGTTGTGTTTTATGAATCTAGTGTATATAATGGTGATTTTGGTTTGTTTCATTGTGGAGTAGGTGTCTGGGGCCATGTTCTACCTATTTTAGGTAGTCATCATACAAGGCGATGAGTTTTAGGCAGAATCTGAGGAAGGTGACTCTATTTAAGGGTGTTTTCTATATATTACCATTAATTTGTTAATAAACTTTGGTTTTTTGTTGTATATATTTTAAATTACGTTATTTATTATTGAATCTTATTCCATTTTTGATGTGTTTCATGGACTGGATTGAAAATTTGGGTGTTTAAAGGGGTTTTTCAAATGGGTGTGTGCTGTATGCACACTATATGTTTGTTAAATTGATCAAAGGGTTTTAATGGGTTTCAAGGAATTTATATAGTGGTTTTAGAAATTTTTTTACCTTGGAAAAAGGCTTTTTCATAAAATTTTATTTTTTTTCTTAAAAGGCTTTTGTGGATGCTTTTTTGATATGATTACTTTCTTGTGATATTTTGGTATGGAGTAGAACATAGGTTAACCCGGGTGTAGGTGAGAGGTTTTTTTGAGGGAATGTGTGAGACTTTATAGGGAAGATGTGAAAGATTCCATTTTTCATTATATGAGAGGTATTGTGATCCGTCAGATGGAGGAACGTTCGAACCTATAATTTGGTTTCCCAAGGATTGTGTGAGCCTTTAGGTAGGAAGACTATGTGAGATTCCATGTTGGTTGTCGAGATACTAATAGAGATATTGGAGTAGGTCTATGTAATACTATGGGAGCTTCCATTTTCTTAGCTAGTTAACATTATTGTTTACTTACTCATGATATCTAAAATGGTCAGATCCCCAGGTTCACATTACTCAAGTCAGATTCTTATATATGATTTTTTTCATTTAATAGTGCAATTTTGATGTGATGAGATATATTATTCCCATTTTCATTGATGTTCTTACATTTTATTGATTATATTATCACCCATGAAAATTATTTTATTTTTAAATCGAACATATAATGACTTTCATGTATGCTTATATATTTGATTCATGTTGCAAATTTTTTTGGAAACCAGATTTTTTTTGAGATGGATAACCAAAATGGATTTAAAATGTGTATTTGAAAATGGTATATTTTCATTTTGTTTTAGTTTTTATTTTTTTTAAACTAGTTCATTGGTTTACATGGGTAAAATACTTTAATAGATTCATGGGTGTATTTTATCGGGCTTCATGACTCACAACCGATTTGGGACTTTGGACATTTTTAGATTTCATTTTGCAGGACACAGGTGAAGACAAGGGCACAATGTTCTATGGTGGCTCTCATTGATTACCGCCATCTAGTGTTTTGGGGAGGAGACATGGTATCATAGGGATTATAACATGAGGATCCATTTTGGGATTTTTATCCATTGGGATGTATCATTGGGTCTTGTTTTGCATTGTCCCCCTTATTTTGAGTTTTTGGGGTTTGTTTTGAGATACCATATATATGTTTAGTTATGGAATGATTGTATAATGATGTATTTAATTACTTTCTATATGATTTTCTATTGATATTTTTGACTCTAAAGTTTTCAGTGTTTTTGTACTCTTTTATGGATAGTTCAAACCAATTTACTAGTGTTTACACTATTCCCAAGTGATGGTTGGTTATGCTCAATGCTTATCACCAACCCATAATGCTCAGGAATGCGCTTCAGACTATGTGGTAGGCCAGCATGGGTGATGGGTTAAGTCAAACTGAGTTGGTTTCCTATGAATAACATTGACCAACTCATTTATGTCTACCATTAGTAATATCCAAACCAATGTCGGGGTCTTGTCACCACCATGTCATATATTGGGGATTAAGAGAGATTAGTCATACATATCTCCTTTAATTGTGATTCCCTTCAATTTTTGGATATCATTGAGGCTTATACCCATATTTCTATATAGTAGGTATGATTTATTCAACTAGGGGACCAATTGACTTATCATCTTTTAAATTATTGGTCCTCTAAAGGAATGATACCCTTATAGGGGTGAATTAGGGTGATCCAATTAAAAAACATCCCCTATAATGATCTAATTATATAGTTAGAAAGATTATTCCTCTCTTCCTCATTGAATATTAAATAAATAATTTATAAGAAACAATATAATTCATTCGGTTCACCATCACTAAGATACATCTAAAGTGTATACATTATTGATGTACTAAGGTACCAAAATTCTCTAAGAACACTTCCTATAAAATATTTATTGAAGACTTTCTATCAATTTTTTTTTAAAATAACACACAAAATATAAATATGACTACACTATCACATATGAATGACATACTAATTATTCTATTTCTTATCATTTTTTCTTTTTTAACTTGGTGGATCAATGGTATCTAAATACTATATAAATTTCTATAATTTTTCTCTAAATTACCATCTAAATTATCTAAATTTTTATCTGGCCTTCACTGAAAGTATCATCAATTAATTTTTACTTACTTTATGATTTTTGATCAAAAACTAGGATATCCCCATTCCATTTATAGCATCTTTGATCATGGAACATATATTTTTCCCTTATTAAATAGTAAACATTATCCAATATAGTGGAACTATATATATTTATCTTTTCTCATTGACTCTTAGCTTGAAGGATTTTGAAATATTTAAAAATTGATGACTCAACCTCATTACCTTGAAACCATAGTCATTATGATTTATGCACATTAACATTTATAACCTTATAGAAATTATAGAAAAATATATATCTAAACATTGATATTTTTTGTTACCATATATGGGAAATATATTATATAAACTCATTAGGGAATAAGAATAATTCATATAAAACAATCTTCACCTCTTATCCTTACTATTTAGTGCGAGGAATCACTTGAGGAAACACTTGATCATATACCCCCTGTGTATTTTGATCATATACCCTCCGCCTTTGTTAATGAACCAAAAATAACTTCTTAAAGGTTACAATAAGTTATTAATAAACTAATAAATCAATAAATGAGATAAAACATACCATTATATAAACCACTTATCAATTGGAATACCACATGCTAAAACTTTCAATTAGTGATATCACACTTTGAAAGATAAATATGAAATGATTGAAACATTTATGGGGTGTGTTTTGAAATGAGGGATATCCAAACTCTTGATTGAGAGGGTCTGAGTATGGATCCATAATCTTTGTGTTGGGTCTCTACTACTAATTTGTGAATTTTGAAATGGGATTTATTTTATGAACTAAAAACACCCAAGGACTCCCACATCCATAAAAACGGTTGTAACTATATAACTTATTTCCAAATGTAGGAAATCATGGGGTTTTTTATTAAATGAAGCTTAGGATATCACATTACTAAGATGATGGGAGGTCAGGCTCATCACTCCCTATTGGGGGGAATTATTTTCTATCATGGTATCTTTTTATAAATTTATATCATGTTGGTGAATATTTCCCATATCCCAGTATAGGAATTTTTACCCTCATGATGGAAATACATTATTATCATATTAAAATGTTATTATATGTACATAAGAGAGGTATCCCATATATGTGAATATCTTTATGTATTATAAGTTCTCCATCAATGAAACCATATGTACGTATCATAGATTCTCTATCTTTATCTTATTATTAATTATAATTTTGGTTCAATAGGTCATTATATTTTAAAGACACATGGTTGGGTGCTCTAGATTTTATCGTAGTCTAGGAAGTTGGTAGGTATTAATGATGTGGGGATTTGGACCATGAAATGGGTTTTCTATATATACTTTTGAAATGGATGAAAAACCTTGCAGTATGGTGCCATTTAATGGGGAATATCATACCTTTTATGGTTGTGTGATAAGGAATGATCCATGTAGTTTAACATTGTATAGTAAGGACAACTAGGAAAATGATTACTATAAATTGATGGTGTGGGGATTATGCATTGGGAGTACTTTCTAGTTGACCTGGAAGGGAATATAACCCAATGAGGACGTGTTGATCTCACAAGGTATGTGTCTTTGGGAGGAAAGGCCTAGCCATAAATATAGCCTGATGAGGGTGATATCATAAAATACCTAAGAGTAAAATGCTCCCCAAGTGAGGTGGGAATTCAGTTCTAGATATGGTCTAATGGGGATAAAGTTAAAATTGATTATTTTTGGTTTGGACCTTAGAGTGGTATCCTATGTATCCCATTAAAATAGAAACCAATGACCACATTGTTCAAATGACACGGTTGAAGGAGAGGTGAAAAGATCATACCATGTAGTTTAACATTATGCAACATGATTTTTTCCATGTAGTTTAATGTCATGTGACTAGGATACGTTCCACACAATTTAATTTCTGGTTATGGGGATATTTATTTCATGAAATATATGAAAATATAGAATTGAATGGGGATTACACAGATGAGAATTAACTATTAATATTCATAAGAAATATATCACTTTGGGAAGAATATAATATGGTTGTCAGGGCTTACAACATGGAATGGTGACCATGATGAGAGATGTGTTGGGGTCTTACACCTAAGTAGGAGTCCCAAACAAGAATTTTAGTGATGATAATTTCATGATCAACCAATATATCTATTCGCATGAGATTCATGCTCAGTGTAAAATAAAATATACAAGGGTGGATTGGAAGAATTACAAGGGAGTGTGACACTAAGTTTGAATGGTGATTATTCACTGAGGGTGCCCAAGGGTATTTCTCTCTCCTTAGTTTTTTTATCTTTCATGATTGATGAAATCATTAACGAGGAACTCTTGGGTCTCATGCTTGAAGTGAACCCTCCTCATTATATATTCATGTATGTTTCTAGGATAGGATAGGGTATAGAATATGGAGGTAGGAAGATTATGACATCTATAATGAAAATATATGGACATACTCTTGGAGGGATGCCCCATTTTTCCTGACTCATGGGATAGAGAAGAAATACCCCATGAAGTCTGCATATAAAAATATAGTATATTCCCATTATGGGTTCCCATTATCAAGGGAATACATGATTTAGTTTATATAAAATCCTAATAATTTAATATATATATATATATAACAAATAAATTCAATCTCATCGATAGCTTGTGGAACACCCAACTCCATATCTAAATGAACCATAATATAATATACTATTATAACCTACCTGTTAATTTTGTGGGTGTGAATAGGACTAAATAAATTATAAAAATTATATATTTTACACATGTATAAAATAAATTAACTGGCTATATATTTACAAGAAATAAAATAAGAACCATTTAAAAAAAAGAAATGTTTTATGAAAAACTATATTTTTCTACAAGGCGGTTTAGTCACGCTTTGCACACATAATTTAAAATTATTTTTACCACTTTTATAAAGGTTATTTTACAAAATGAACATATTTTTTTGAATAATAATCTCAATATCAACTTAAGGTAAAGTTTTGGGACTTTCTTCAGAAACTATTAATTTTTGAGTGAATAGTAAAAAATACTAATTTTTATAATATTGTCATTTTTTTAATAAATAAATACCAATTATTATTTTAATTTTATTTAAAATTAACATAAAAAATATTTAGTTATATGATATCCGGTTAATTATATTTAAATTATCTTTATACTCTATTTTAGTATAATTTTATCTTTTGTCTTAAAAAAATCGTTTTTCTGAAAATTGTTTTAAAGTGTATAATGTTTATATATTTTTCAATAATTAAAATAACACCTAATGAGTAATTATTTAAATAAAATTTATAGGTAATATATTTATAAATATTAATTTAAATTCATCTAATTATGAAACATTTTCATATATTTAATATGTGATCATCTTTTCGTTATAATATTTTTTCTGTAAAAATCATTTTTTCGACACATCTGCGGGTATAATTTTAAATTAAATTCTAACAATTATGTGAGTTTAATTTGAAAAAATGGATTATATATTTGTAACAATCAGAATATATATTATCCAATAAGTTCAAGTTAATTTTTTACGATAATTAATAATGAAAACATGAAAAATTATTTACCATGCCTAAGGTAAAAATGTGTCTACTGGAGGGTTAAACAAAAAATATATGAGTTAAAAATGACCAAAAACATTTCTAATTAAAATTTTATAGTCATAAAAAGAAATTATATCTTATAAGGTTTTAAAAGTTTTCATTTTTGATCCTTTTTTCATGAGAAAAACATGGGTAAAATTTATTATTTTCAAAATTTCTATATGTGCCCTCTCCCCCACTTATAAAAGAACACCCACTATCCTCTCATTTACACACTTAAAAAAACCTTCAGTTCAACCAATAAATTCCCAAATCACTTTAATAATTATCATCCATTGATTAAATGGTAAAGTCATTCTTGAGTACGGCAGACTACGCCTCACGAAGTGATGTGATTCGTTTTTCACGAATGCAATACATGGATGGTAATAAAGGATACATTTAATGAATATATATGATATATATGAACTGATATTGATTTTCTAAAATTAATATACAATCCACTTTCATACCCTTTCAACTGATAAAGAAATGATAATGTCGCTCGTTCGTACGTAAGACCTATCATCTCCAAAAAGTTATGTGATTAATTATATATGTTCAAAATAAAATATTTATTCTAAAGATGTATCTATAACATCTTGTGTTTTAGAATAGGTTAAAACATATAGAGGAATTTAAAATTTTCTGTTGGTGGATGGGTTGTTTTAAATATCTAGAATCAGAGAAACGTTATGAGGGTTTAAATATCCACAAATGATGTTTTAAGATGTGGGTTTTGTTTCGGTGGAAGTCTCGGGGGTTCAAGAAAACATGGGAGGAAGAAAGAACATGCCATGTATTGGAAATAGATTTTTTCAAGCACTTAATTAAATTAATCCCATTCATTATGTGAATGGGTTTCATAGGGTATGTCCGGCGGATACAGGACATGAAAATATCAAGGGGGTTACCTTAAATAATTCACTACATGTATGTGGTTCATATTGTAAATTTGGTCGACATCATGAAACTAGTTCATGTAGTGAATCATATGTGAAGGATTTTAAAAAAAATGAATGTAGGGGATCAACCCTCTTATTCTCTTCATACAAAATAAGGGTAACCAGTCACATATTGGGATTATGAATATATTCAAAAACATATATTAAATCTATAAAAGAGTCCCAGAGTAGGAAATAATTACCCCTAAAATGATGCGATGAGCCCAACCGCCCCTCATATTGACCAATTCGAGTCCCTAAGAGTCATTGGGACTAAAATCCCAGATGACCACCAGCATTGGGAAATCCTGTCCGTACCCAACCACGGATGGGTAAACCATTGAGAGTTTTAGGGAAAGATGATAATGATAACATGAAGAGTGGGAACCATTTCATCGACCTCATGAATCCTGAAGAAACAATGTGATTCCTAAAAATCTTTTGTTTCTCTATCTTATTGAATTTGACATGACTTTGGGTATGGATTGTATTTATATATATATATATATCCCATATCAAATTTTATGGAAGTGATGTCACATTTCATATGCTGAATGAAGCAATTTTTTTCTATTAGTGTGAGGATGAATATAAAATTTTAGGGGAATATAATTCCATTGTATGGGTCTTATCACCTATTCATTAGGGGTATCTTTTTCAAATGGTCAGGGAGAAACTCAATACCAAATATATTCATATTTTATAGGAATATGGAAATAAATTTCTTGAAGAGTTTCCCAGTCTTCCATCTAAATAGTGATGTTGAGTTTTAAATATAACTCATACATGGTGATACTACTATTTCATTGAATCATTATAGAATAAACCTGATTATGTTCTACTAATTGAAGAATAAAATCTAGGAGAATCTTGATAAAGTATTCATTTATCTAAGTGCATCACTATGGGGTGTTCCTATTTTTTTTATAAGAAGATCAATGGTCGAATGTCTATTTGCATTAATTTTTGGTAACTTAATAATATTACTATCAATAATAAGTATCCTCTACCCATATTGATTATTTATTTGATAAACTATGAAGAGATAAATACTTCTCAAATATTAATCTTTGATATGGATATCATTTTTTGAGGTTTAAAAAGTAAGATATATAAAATAAGAGCATACATTTAATGTATGGCCACTATGAATTTATAGTGATTCCATTTAGAAATACCAATTTACCTATTGTCTTCATAGATAAAATGAATAGTTTTTAGATATTACCTTGATTAGTTTTGGGTAGTCTTTAAAGATGATATTATTATATATTACAAGATGAAGGAAGTGCATGAAGATCATTTGAAGAATATTTTAAATACCTTGAGGAAGAAGAAGATGTATGTAAAATTTAGTAAATATGAATTCTAGATGCAAAATTATCAATCTTGGGTCACATAATCACATGAAAGTGGATATCGACAGATCCTTCAAAGATGAAAGTTATTGAAAAATCACTTAGACCAACCAAAGTTATCAAAATATCTATTTTTCTTCAGTTGGGTAGAAAATATTTAATATTTTTTAGGAATTTATCATGGATATAAAATTCACTAATTCAACAGGGAAGGGATCCAAGATCCTTTAGAAAGATGAATGTATAGAGAATTTTAAGGAATTGAGGAAAAGGATGGCCAGTGTACTAGTGATCACACTACTCTACATTGAAGAAGGGTCTGTGATTTATAGACATGCATAAAAGAAGTAAATGGGATGTTTTACTATATAAAATGATATGGTAATAGCTTATACCTCACAACAATTGAAGGTTCATGATGAAAAGTACTTGATTCATGAATTGGAATTGGAAATGGTAATTTTTTTGGGTATATGGAGGCATTATATTGATGGTGAAATGTGTGACATATATATAGATCATAAAATATTTATGTATATATTTACATATAAAGAGTTGAATATGCATAATAGGAGATAGTTAGAACTTATTAAGGATTATGAGTGATCAATACATTCCACCCTGGGAAGGAAAAAAGGTGGATAATTCTCTATGTCAGGAGGACCATGTTATCTTTTCCAGGGTGAGGATTGAAAGAGATCTAATTCTTATGGAATTATAGAGGATGAATCTTGAAATCATGATATAAGGAGATAAATCATCTCTTTATCATATGAATGTTTAGATATCTATTCTTGTAAAGATTAAAGAGGCATATAAGGAACATGTGGATCTACAAAATAAAGTAAGTAATTTTGATGAGTTTATTCATGACAATGTTGGAATGATAATTTTAAGGAACAAATTATTTTTCTCATAAATTATATAATTGAAGAAGTATTTATTAGATAAATCTCAAAGTTTATCATTATCTATTCATCCTATAAGTATGCAAATTTATAGAGATCTTAGAAATGATTTTTGGGGGTATAATATGAAGTGATATATTGAAAATTATGTATTATAGTGCTCGGTATACCAGTAAGTTAAGGTTGATCAAGAAAATTCTAAGGGGATGTTATATCCATTACCCATAACCGACTGAAAATTAGAAAAAATCACCCAATATTTCATCATGGGACTCCCCAAGACATCTAAAATACATAATGTTATTTTATTTATAATTTAACCTCTTATAATTCAATCATATTACATTACTATTAAATAACATTTATCTCTTAAATAGCTCATCGGGTTATACATTAAGTAATTGGTAAGGTTTTATAGAGTACCACTCTCAATCATATTTATTTGAGATCCAATGTTTCCATCAGTGTTATAGAGAAGTGTTCAGAAATATTTGAATATAGAGTTGATCTTTATCACTACATGTCTTCATAAAATTTATTGATAGTCAAATTGTACAATTAAAATCCTAAAAGTTATACTAATATCTTACTAAATGGATTTTAAAGGAGTTTTGAATCAATACCATCCTCAGGTAAAATGTTCTTACAATAATAGCTTTTAATTGATAATTCAGATGAATCCTTACGAATACATATATGAAAATAAATGCAGAACTCAAACATGTTGGGTTTAAGTTGGATAAAAAATTTCTTAGGACTTGACCTAGCTAAGGAAATTTCCAAGAAGGTCAGATCTATTTTGAAACACATTTAGGTAGCTCAGAGTCAACGGAAAAGTTATACTAACAATTTTTAATGAGATATAGAGGTCATTATTGATTATAATTTATTCCCTAAAATATATACTTGGAAGAATATTATGAGATTTATAATTAATGGAAATAAAAACTCTAGATATATTAGTCCCTATGGTATTCTTGATTACATCAAGAAAGTGGCTTATCCCTTGATGCTTCCTTTGATCCTCTCTAAAGTTCATCGTTCATTCAATGTATCTATTTTGTAGAAATACATAGTTGATCCTCCATATGTATTAAACTAAGATGTCATACCATTGGATAATGACCTTCCATATGAGGAGTAATCAGTAGAAATCTTGGATAATTGGGGGGAAGTTCTATGGAATAAGAATACTTACCTAGTTAATGTTCTCTAGTGGAATAAAAAATTTGAGGAAGAAATGTGTGAACCCAAGGATTTTAAGGGGAAGATATATCATCAGTTTTTTTATATTAGAGTGACATAATATTTGGAGTTAAATTCTTATTAGGGGGTAGAATATAACTCTCCAAGATTTTAGAATATATTAATATTTAATATATAAAACCGTTTAATAGCTTATGAAGAATAGAAACTTGAACATATATAAATAATGAAAATATATTATAAAATGAATCAAATTTTATGGTATTTAAATTAAAATTAATTCATTGGTCATAAATTGGATAGAAATTAAAATAAAACAATTTTAAGGTAAAAATATATTTTTTTCTAAAAAACTATATTTATGCACACAATGTGTTTTTATCTTAATAAATTAAATTATTAAATATTAATGAAATATTTTAATGAATTTTATAGATACAATATTCAATAAAATAACTTAATATTCATATAATGTTCTTTAAAGGAATGGAAATGGATTAAATTTAGTTATATGCTTAAAATGCTTTTTTAAAAGTTGTCATTGTGTTATGTGTACTTATTTTAAAATAAATTTATTACACTTAAGGAAATTGAATTCAATAAAATTATTTCTATATTTTCAATAAAAATTTCCAAATTTTTCAATGAATCCACTATTTTTTTAGAATAAATGAATAGTAATGATGGTAAAAAATTGTCAATACAGTAAAGGTTACAATGATTAATGTGGTTTTAGACTAAAGAGATAAGGGTTAAAATAAACTAAAAAATAGTATAAATTTTTCTGGTTGAATCAATATCAACTCACCCTTATCATATCTTGTAATTTGGGTTTCCTTGGCTCCAATTTTACTTTAATATATTTTTATTATATTTTAATGTGTTGAGTATTTACAAGAGTGCCACCCACGTCACTTATAAAAGCAAACCACCTATATTAACATATTAAATCAAATTTACCCCTAAAAATTATAAATTTTCAACCTAAATAAATTACTAAATTCCCTACCTAAATCCTAGATTATCTATCCTTTTGAAAATATGAACATTTAAGGCTGAAGTTATAAAAAAAAGAATGTTTCCAAAAGAAGAGATAATTGTATTTTCCGGTCTATTTCAAGCTTCTTTCTTCATTAAACTCCTATAAATATCATATAAAAAAATATAAAATGTTGAACTAAGAGTCATAAATATACTACAATATTTTTATGTTAATGTTAAAACCATTTTCTACCTCCTTTTTATCTTATAATAAATGATAACATCGTTCGTGCATATGTGTGGATTACTAAAACCATGAAGAAAAGTTACTATTTTATCATGTTCTCCATATAAGTATGGTCATATAGAAGGATTTAATTAATATATATTATATTTATGATATTATTATGATTATTTAAATTTGAATTATTTTATAAATTTCATTCATTACATCCATTGAAATGTAAAAATACAACTCGTGCATACGTACAAACTACCCACACCACAAAGTGATGCAATTAAATTTTCATCAACAAATTATATGAATAGTCATAAAAGTATTTTTAATTAATAAATATTATAATTATAATATGATTAATATTTTATTAAAAATTAATTTTGGAAATGTTTTTGAAACTTCTTATTTGTGAATTTTTTTAAAAAATTTATAAGGAATAATTGTTTTAACATTCACTAAATGAGAAATTTTTCTCACCACCATGACAATTATTTGAATGGAAAATACTTTAAAATTTTACATGCTTATTTTGAAAAAAATAATTTTCTCAATATTCTTGGAATTTTTATTTAAAATGTTATAAAAAATTTATAATTATTCATGATTTCAAAAAGAGGATTAAATTTTATTTTAAAGATATTTTTCATCTATATCATCCTCCATTGTTGTTTCTTATGAATGGGGATGTTATCTAACGATACCAACCAATTTCATTCTATATATTTCTTATTAATATGTGATGCTTAAATATTTATATAATCTGTTTCTTTTCTATGGGTTATGCTATGATAAATTGATGAATATTCTTATGATATAGTGGAACACATATATAATGTTTTCATTATGTGATGGTTGGGTCCATAAAATCCATCCAATTAATTGGGTAATGATTGATAGATCATTATATAATATAAAATAAAACTTTTAGGGAATACATTACATGAATGAAAAGTGGTTGGGCACTGAACCTAATCCATTATTAGAATTTTTCCAATATATATTGATATTCTTGGAAGTGATCCTTGACTAATGAAATAATTTTATTTAATTTTTAGTGTTCCACATTTACTATGAAAAGTTTTTATTATTATGATATGATCTCATTAATTATGATTGATTAGTAATAATTCCTCACACTTATGAATCATGTATTTCTAAAAGAAAAATATTTTTTCCATAATAAGATTTATGATCTATGACCAATTGGGTATTAACTTCATATGTTATGATCATGATCTCATAAAATTTTTCTTATCTTATGCTCACATATGATTATTGATTGATATATCCCATTTTCAACCTTATATTGTATATGAGCTCACTCTTTCTTATGTTTCCCTTTCCTCTAGGATATGAAGAAAGTTATTAAGTTGGAAATTTCTAAGAAGTGTACAATGTTAGAAGTACTTTATAGGAGATGTTGTTGATATTTCATAAAACCATTTTATTGTTTATATTGTGTTAAAATACAAAAATAATTTATAGTTATTGGTGCATATTATTGTGAAATGTAGTGAATATTCATATAAAATGATATAATATTCATATATGTAATACTTGGGTCACCTCACAGTGATCATAGTATAGACGTTGTTATTGTTTCTCATCCTCTAGATCTAGTTCTGAATGGTCACTTTAGGGTAAAAATTTACTACATACACTAAAATAAACATGTTTTTGGGACCTAAATCACTAAAAGAAGGATAAAATTTAATAACCAATGTTAAAGAGAGTGTATCCTTAGAAACCATATCTTAGGTTGGATTAATTCATGATTCCAAAAGAGATGTATACTTCAAAATGGAAACAAGCACCCCAACTCTAAAAATAATCCTGAAATATTAAATATCAACATACATTATATTAATAAATTGAATGATATGTTGATAATTTCAATCACATTTATCTTGGTATCCACTATAAACTTTAGTATAGTGTTCATCTTCCCATCTCTAGCTCATCCTCCAACACATGGAAGAGTTATAAAGCAGGAGATACCTCCATTATCATTCATAGAATGAGGATAATAGTTATGTAACACCCTTACCCCAGTTTCCCAGAGTTGGTGAATAATTATATTATATTGGCCTGATAACAAGAAAATCAAATCCTGAAGGGCCAATCATTTTAGTAGCCTTGGAAATACTAGATACAAATATAAGTTTTACATTGCATATTAAAATAAAAATAAACAAATTATCCCCTTTGAAAACACTCATATCCCTTAGAATATCACTACATGTCAATCATAATATACTTCTTCACATCCTGGGGAAAAATTAGACATATGAAAGGGGTGATCTCATATGCTTCATAAGGATAAACAATATAGCAGAAGCTACTATAAATAAGTGTAAAATTTTAAGGAAAGGTTTAAAACTGAAACAAAATCCTTCTAAACATAATATTTATCAAAATATGGAAAGAATAAATCAAATAATTCTATTTAAAATTTCACATAGATATTATACTAGTCTAATAATCACATGAAATATCAATAACTAATATCATAATGTGGAAATGCATAATGTCGGACATCATAACCATACAATCAGGGCCTTGTGCCAAGACCATTACCATACCTTCAAGGCCTTGTGTGAAGACACTAGTTTGTCTCCTGATACCTACTGATGCATCTAGGGGATATATCAAGATACAACCGTCACTTACTAAGCCCAATTCACTCCTCTTATAAAAAGGGTGAAACATAACATAAACTTTCGTATTAAAACTAGCATGCGAAATGTTAATACTTTAACAATAAACCATGAATGGTATAAACATTGCATATATATAGTAAAATATATCATAAACCATTCAATAAAATATGAAATATTGTATCATTATAATTCAACCTCAAATAATCATAAAATTCAATAAAGGATGTTGACATATATAAAAATAATTTAATAAATTCATTAAAACTCTTTGAGGGAAATATCCCTTGATTTACTTTGAAATCATTTAGAAGATGAAAAATTATAAAAGAAAACATTTCTTTTGAAAATAACCTTATAATATTATAAGGAAATATTCAAAATGTTAAGGTGTCATAATGTAAGAAAATATCCACTTGCGCCATATAAGTTAATTATGCATTCTTTCCTTAATTTTTCGGAAAGGTTATAAAGTACCTCTGTTTGAAAACGACAGAAATATTTCTTTCAAAAACATTTTTTAAGAAGTCAAACATGGGTAGAAATGACTTTAAACAATTTTCAACAATATTTTGAGTTACATATTAATAAACATGGACATGGATGATAATGATGTCCCAGTAGATACATATATATAAGTAATCTTGGATAATAAAGATATTTTGAAATTAACCCTTTCCTTGTACTTTAGGTTAGTTGAGGGTGTGTCAACCTCTTGTATAATGGTTATAGTATGTTATTAAATTATACCAGAACCATATACATATTTATGATATCATATATGACCCTCTTTTATCATTTTGTTAATAATATTTTGGTATTACTGTTGTTTCAAGTGTAAACTACTTCATTTTCCCATTCTTATTTTTTCATGGAAATCATTTTTATATTAATATGATGTATTTTAGTCATATCTATAATGATATTAAGTTTATAATTATTATTTTTAGTCATCATATAAATTTTATAATCATTATTTATTGGTTAACATGGAGAATGAATCTCACCGCATCGTGGAGACGATTGGCCGTACGTACGCACGAGCGACGCTATCATTCACTAGATGGTCAAATAGTATGCAATTGGGTGGTATATTATTTGTAAAAAATAATTATAATTTTATATTAATTATTTTAATAAATTATACTCATTAGTATATGCTTCCAAATAAAATATTTTTGAATAATAAATTTCACCACGATGTGGAGATGGTAAGTCGTACGTATGCATGCATGGTGATATTGTTATTCGTAGGATGGATAAAAAGAGGTATAAGGTTGTACCATAATTATAATAATATATCAATATATGTATGATACATGAGTTATTATTTTTATATTGAAACAACGTAGAATGATTAATTAGAAGAAGAAAATAACTTTGAAAGACGTGACCAAACAATTACCTCTTCTTCGGGTGTCTCCTTTTGATTTGTACAAAAGGACTCTTTAGGATGGTTTATGCACAAATTATAGAATCTAGGATGTATTGAGGGAAGTTTTAAGATATAATGGTCAGAGTTTGGCCGAACCAAAAGGATTTATATGTCTGATTAAAATAGAAGGAGAGGTTCCCTTTTATAAGAGAGGGGAGGTGCACCTTGGAAAATACAAAAACAATTAAATTAATATAAATTAATTTTAAAATAAAAATGGCTCTAAAGTGGATCATTTCTAAGATAATATGAGGATGGGTCTAAATCCTCACAACCAATAAAATTTATACATGTTTTGATTTTATTTTAAGCCTTTTAATTTTTATTTATCCTTATTTAATATATTTAATTTTAATTATGGCAATAACATTATAAATATTAAATGGTTATAAATATTTACATATATGGTGTAAATTGAGAAGAAATGGATATTTTATGAAAATTTTGATTTTATAATTATCAATTTTTAATTTTTAAATATTTTTATGATTTTAAAATAATTTAATAAAATGTTATTTTTATAAAATATCAATAGTTTCAATTTTGACACTATTCATTTCTTTAATTTTAAATAAAAACCAAAAATAAGATAACTTCAAACCAAAATATTTAATATACTCTTAACATGCCATATTCACCTAGACAATTCTTGTATCACATTAATTAATTCAAATTATATTTATTTTAATATTTTTATAATCATTTATTTGATATTTCTATTAATAAAATAATTTCTGTGTCACTATTATGTCATCCTTAATGGTAATTATTTAATATTAAAAAATTATAAATAAATTTCTATGATGTAGGTAATTAAATTATATTCTCATAGACTACCTATAGTCAATTTTATCTCTTGATTATACCTATATTAAAATCAATATACTTAAATAAAATGAGAGAGTGAATTTGTTTTACATTCATTGATTTTAATAATATTAATGTCATATTCATGGGAAAGTGGATATTAAGTGTTTCCATTTCGAACCATAGATTCTAAGGGTCTAATTTAGTCATCCAATATGATTTTCATAGGTGTTAACGTAATTTGATAATATTATTTTTACCTTTAGTTACCCAATTTACCCTTAATTACAGTAATAAAAAATTACTAAAGTTACTATTCATAATGATCAAAAATAAAAGTAGCCTATTATAATAATTTGGAACCAATGATTCCAAATATGGAATCTATTTTTAAAAATTTATAACACAGAAGTTTTAGCAATTAATTTAAAATTAATCCCCGTTGTCCAAATGAGAAAATGAGGTTCCAAAGGTAAAAACCATCCAAAGATTGACTTATGTTTATATCTAATTTTAATGTGAAAATAATTCTAATGGCCTAAATTATATTAAATGATAATAATATAATCTAATTATACTTTGAAACCATTAAAATGTATAATTTAAAAATATAAATTATTTTGATAAAAATATTTGTTCTCCAGACTGTTAGTAGAGGAGGATAATGTGGCTCTTATGGATACTCCCTCTGGAGAGAAGATTTGGGGAGTTGTTTGCATGATGGATCCTGGAAGCACTCTAGGCACGAACGATTTTCCTAGATCTTTCTATGTGGCCCCTTGGGACTTTATGAGGAACATTGTCATTGAGGCTATTAAATATTTTTTTGGAGTGGATCTATCAACCAAAGATCTTGCTTTTACAGGGTAGTCCTTATCCCAAAAGTGAAGGAACTGTCAAGTATTAATTAGTACCTATATAATTGTACAATGTATCTTATAAAATTATAGCTAGTTTGATTGCTAAGAGATTGAATAGGGTGATTCCTCAGATTGTGTCTAAGGAGAAACATGGTTTTGTGAAAGGCAGAAGTATTCAAAGTGCGATCAAAAGTTATAAAGAGCTAGTCGAGGATATTAAAAAAAGATATTGGTTCCAATGTCATCATTCAAGAGGAAATGGATAAAGATTATGACAAATTGGAATGGAGCTTTGTTATTCGGTCCATGAGAAGTTTGGGATTTCATGAGTGGGTCATTGATTTATGCTTCAAATGCTATTCATCATCATGGTTATCTATTTAACTTATAGGAAAGGGGTTTGGATTCTTCAAAAGTATGCGGGGTGTGTAGAAAGGAGACCCTTTGTCTCCCTCAATTTTCATTCTGGCCCAGGATGCCTTATCTCAAAATCTTCATAGAAGCTTGGGTGAAAGAATAATCCTCTCGTATAAGTATACTGGGGAAGGTTTTATTTATCATCTCATGTTTGATGATGATATTCTTATCTTCATTAACGGTAGGTGGAATTCTCTACCTAACTTCTTGAAGATCATGACGGTTTATGGTGATCTAAGTGGCCAAAGAATTAATTCAAGGAAGAGCAGTGTTTATATTTACAACAAGTGTTCAGTTAGAAGAAGAAGGATCATTCAAGACATTCTTGGAATTCAAAGGAAATAATTTCTTATGATTTATCTTGGAGCTCTGATTTCCATTGGCCAGATTAAAAAGTATTTCTTTGATGATATTATGAATAGAATATTGGGGAGAATTGTTAATTGGAAGATAATATTTTTGTCTTTGGGTGGCTAGTTCACATTGATCAACAATTTTCTGTCTTCCATTCAAATGCATGTTATTTTAACCATCACTCCTCTGAAAGGGACCATTGATAAGATGGAGAAGATCATGAACAGTTTCTTATGGGTTGCAAACTACCTAGGCCGGTACCATTTGGCTTCCTAGAAACGTATGGATAAACCACTGAAGGAGGGAGGTATTGGTCTAAGGGACATCTAATATTCCATGCAGTCTATGTAGTCATGACTGGCTTGGAACTTTCTCATGGGTGAATCATTATGGTCCACCTTTCTTAGAAACCATTATGGCAGGAAGTGGGAAGATTGGAACAATCGTTATAACAAGCTTTTGAAGTTGGCTAAATTTGTTCTGCAATATTTACAAGTTCTTCAAGATGTTACCCAATGGGTGGTTGGGAGAGGAAAAATTAATTTTTAGAGGGATATCTGGGTGGGAGAGAGACTATTTTTTCCAGGATGTATGGGGCCTAACATGACTATTAGGGAGGCAAGATATTACCCTTCCCTATTAGAGGCCATTCTCAGCAAGGAGTGGATGGAGGTCTTCAATAGTATATCATTCATGGATGAGGTTGATAGATTCTATTTTACAAGGTCATCTTAGGGGATGTTCAATGGCCATGATTATAGAGAGTTTCTATTTACAATACATTTTTGGGATGAGTGGGCTTCGTAGTTATGGTGTAAGGACATCCCCACTAAGATGAATTTTCTAGTTTGGAGGACGTGGAATCATTCAACTGAAACTGAAGATAATGTTCAATCATAGGGGATTTCTCTGGCCTCTCGCTATTTCTGTTGTATTAACCCACACCTTGAGTCTACCTTCCATTTATTCTGTGTGAGTGATTGAGCTATTGGATTTTGGTCTGCTATTTAGGATTGGATGTCTTCTAGGAATGAGTATGTGTAACGACCTAGACCCGAACAACCACCCAAATAGTGCTAAACGGGTCAGGTTCTACTACCTTAGGTGCACCTCCTCGAACAAAAAAGCCTGCCGACTAGCAGCGAGGGTCTGGTAGGTATAGTGGGGAGGCTATACCCTCTCGGAGGATAATAATAAAGGTAATGGTCCAAGTATAACAGTATAGATGGAGCGGAATAAATGACTCAGAAGACTCGAACGAGACCCGCAGAGTATAAGCACATTTAATATCAATGAACAGTGGAAGAAATAGATATAAACAACAGCAGCGGAAAGTAAACACAACAGCATGATAATCACTGGTAACTACTAAACAAACCAAACATGCATCCATAGCAAGTCACTAAACAAAAGGGGTGCCAATGGCTAACCAACAGTAGCTACAAACAAGTAAGCATGCTGGTACAAGTAAAGAAAACAAAATAGAGTAACCCCATCTAGGTAAGACCTCAAGGTCCATACCATCTCCAGGCAACAACTAACGCAGCCCCAGCTCCTAAAGTTGGCCTCTTTCCTGCACATAAATCCATAAAGTCTACACGCATCCCGAAGAGCCCGTGCAGGGTGTGAGACCAATCTCAGTAGGATACCACCCAACGGTGCATACCTAATATAAGTGTTTAAGCATTCATGCATTTATAATAAAAAAAGTAAACATAACGATGCAAAAATAAACAAAAACTCCACTGGTGCTTAGAAACCACCATGGAGTTTCACCTACTTCGGCCAACGCTGGAATCTCTGTCGTGTAACCCGAAACCATGTGTCACCTGACACCGCGTGTCTCAAGTACCGACATCCCGAAGGCACACCCAAGAATAGTAACCAGGCACCTTGTGCCTCCTGAAACCTTGTGCCTCAAGTACTGACATCCCGAAGGCACGCCCAAGAAGTAACCCGGAGGAATAGTGATGTCTGACCTCAAATAATGTATCCAGAGGGACATCGATATCTGCCGTCAAATAACAGCGAGCCTCGGCCCCCAACCCGATAGACTCAATTCTATCCTCTGAAGGCTCCTCACCTCCCACGTGGCTTTCTATGGCAAGCACCCCCAACCAAAGTACCTAAACTGCATCTACGGGGGCCTCTACCCACACGAGTGGTCAAAACCACCTCATCACGGAGTATCTTTATGTGCACATTACTCAAAGTTCCGAGTGAGCAGTAATCACCAAAATAGTACCTAAGCCACGACACATCTGACACATCATGTCCCTGCGACCATGCCACTCAAATCTGATGGCATAACCATCCAAATAATCTGGGCCATGCCCATCCTGACAGTCATAATGCCTCAAGTCGACGTCCATGATGCCCAATCCCATGGTCAAAACCTCCCAAAGTAACCCGGGCCAAGCCCAACCTGTGATCAGCATCACCCAAGAATATCCAGTCCATTCCCAACACCATCCCAAGGGTCCCACATATGAAATTCAGCAATCACATATATAACATATTTAAACAGAAAACATAAACATGAAAAACATTCTAAATAGTTGAATTGTCCTAACCCAATGGTTAATAATAAACAGAACTGAGGTCTTTAATGCCTCTAACAATTTATATCAGGCTTAATAAATTAAACACAACAGTTTATAACAACAATATTTAAATTTGAACCATTTTGGTATCCCCCGACCAAAATGCCCTGATGAGCAACAACCCCTCACCCGACCCCGCTCAAGAAAAACCGGTAACAACGCATACCCAAAGGCATCCAATTGGTCCAACAATCAATTCAGAATGAAAAGGCAGATAAAACGGGTCCTGCTCAAATTACCAAAAAATGCGCCGTAGGCCACATCACCTAAATGGCCACGAAAACACAGAAATAGGCATGCACCACCTACCTGAGACTCGTATGATTCTACTCATCCAGTAAGAGCCTCCAATTCGGTGTAAAATGAGGTAGATCTAAAAAAGAGTCAAAACTGATCAAACCCCTATAATTCGTTCTAGAATAGAAATCAAACAAAATGGCCCAAGGGGAATAGAGGCCTTACCGAGGGGTTACAATGCATCAATCGGTGTTCGAATCGGGTCTCGGGTGGATGATTGGGAGAAGAAACAAGGTCCATCAATCTTGGTTCATGAAACCCGACGGAACATATGAGTTCTGCCTAAAAAACGAGGCTACTACCCATTTTAGTGAAGAAAAGAAAGTACACGACATGTATTTTAGGACTCCACGCCGTGTATATCATTTAATTGTTCATTTTGTGGCAGGAATTCCACCGAATTACTTTCCAGAACCTACTGACATGAGTACACGGCGTGTACTGGGGTTTCCCTCTCTTCCTCACCGACTTACCCACACGCCATGTATATCCCTCATACACGGCCACACTACACAGTGTGTCCAAGAGGGACATGGCGTGTACTTGGTTCTACCTAGCCAACAGGCCCACATGCCATGTATGGCCTCCACATGGTCACTGGTACACGACAAGTCTAAAACTACACAGCGTGTAGTGAGAAATTTCTACACGGACATCACATGACATGTACTCAGCGAGCACACGACCGGTCACTTTCTTAACATATACACGGCGTGTACTTAAAGCACACAGCATGTAGTCTAGAAATTTCTAGAATCAGCCGATTTTCTCCTATTTCCTCCGAAACAAGTCAAAAATTCAAACAGGGTCAGGATTTTGACCTATTCTAAAAACCCAGGTTCTTACAGTATGATTCTATACAGGAGTTCATTTGTTTATGGTATATGGGATTAGATCATGGTGAGATGGAGAGTAAAGTTTGTAACCTAATTCTCAACACCATTTTTTGGGTCATATGGGAGGCGTGAAATATTTTCAGAATGGATAAGTGGCTTTTGTTTCCTTTTCTTCAGGTAAGAGTCAAAACACTCATTTACGAGTTGGCATCATTTTAGAAAGGCAGACACCAATCTCAAGTACATGGAAATTTCATTAATAGGCCTATTTTAGCTTCCAGTTCTCTAGTATAGTGGGTAATGTGGATTTATCCTGTTCATGGTAACAAGCTTAATGTTGATGGTTTATTCATGAACGACTACATGCGATGGCGTAGTCTGCTCAGGGATCCAAATGGGTTAGTTCTCCTGGATTTCAACGCATTCTATGGTCTAGGGAATTCCTTGTACGTGGACATGAGGGACTTTCTCACTGGATTATCTCTTTTCAAAAGGTTCAGATTGCATGTATTTGAGGTTGAATCTAATTCCGAGATATTGGTGCGATCTCTTCAGGGTAAAGTCAATCCTCTATGGAGTCTGATTTATCTCATCAAAATTTGTTCTAGGAAAATCAATGAGGGATTCAAGGTGCATCATGTTTGGATAGAAGTTAATTTTTGATGTGGGTTCTCTGGATCATGTAGGAAGGGAAGAGGAGCCACTGATTATTTATTCTAGTGTAGGTTCTCTTCTAAAAGAATGTAAAGATGTTGTCCAGTGGGGTTCCTTAGAACTTAACCACTTCAGACCTCTATGACATATGCTATTTTTATTTTGATGGGTTGTTCTCCCATCATTTAATAAAAAATTATTTTTTGATCGATCAATTAAAATTTAGTATTTATCACTATTTATCAAAACATTAAAGTTATTAGAAAAACACCAAAAAATTATCTAGGATAAATTTTCATGTCCCACTTCTAAATATGATGTTTATTTTGTATAATTGAATATATAAAAGCTTCAAATATTAGATTTAAAAAGTGTTTTCCATTAAAATGTGGTAAAACAACCATTTTTTGAAAAATACATCTTTTATTTGAATAATTAAATTTTTTATTATATCATGTCTAAGAAACACATGAGATGAAAATTAAAATTGTATGGAATATATAAAATTCAAAATATGGTTAATATTATTCATAACAGTTCTTTAAACATCTAGTTGTGGTGTGCTCTAGCTCAATGTTGGGTGTAGTGCAATCTATTTTAATTATTTAAAAGTAAGCGTACTGTGGAAGCTTGTGGTGTTACATTATTCCATCCTTAAATAAATTGTATCCTTACAATTTAAAATCAGGATTGAAAACTAGGGGTTTGACATTTCAAAATATCTTTATTGAAATCCCACATCAAAAAATGGATTAATGAGACCTCTATTTTAAAATAAAGAAAGGGTAGTATGAAGGTTACAAAAAATAACACATACTAGGGTTCCATGTAAGAAAACATGGTCATGAAAGAAAATTTAACAATCAAGTTCTGATGGAGAGTGATAAAGAACATCATTTGGAGAAATTTAACAACCATAAATCTATAAATCTATGATGATCCAAGGGACCATTTGATTCATCACAAAATGAAGTACGAGGAACACTTTTTTGGTTTTATGATCCTTTCTTGAGTGGTTAAGAATTAATTTACTTCATAGAATAAAAACACAAGGAATAATACTTAATTGACTTGTATTGTTTCATCCTTTAACTAAATTCTACAACAAACTCATATTTCTCTCCAAAAGATAATAAAAAAATATTCTATTTATCTTAATTATATAAGGTTACAAATATAAACTTATACAATTTTAATAAATGAAACTATGTTATACTAACTAGGTACTTCCTGTAGGCCAATGGTTGGTGATAAAGCCTTTTCACACTTCAGTTGTGGGTTTGATTCCCGCAGCCTTGTCTGACGCAATGGGTTTTCACAGGACCTTAAGGATGTCCTTTTTCTCAAACTATATTATTATAACATTCTATAAATAACCTTAAAAAAAACTTTTAACCTCAAAAAATACTATACAATATACAACTTAATCCATTATAACCTTAATACTTTTACAAAATACTTCTATCCAAATTAGCAGTCTAAAAAGATCTCTAAATTTCCAAAATCAATCGTAACATCAGATTCCCAAAACAACTTAATGTATCTATTATTGAAAAATTACTCTATAACCTCAAATTACTTAATTAAATAATTAATGCTTCCAAATACTTAAAGAAGAAGTACTGTAGCACAATCCAAAATATATTAATATAATTCTTGAATCCAAAAACATAAATACATTAATTATTCAATTTCGACTATAGTAATGACATAAGATTGACCTTGATCCATTTTCTTCTTCTGATCCATATTTATTTGATGCTTTGGACAATAATTTGCATAATGTCCCATCTATTTACAATTATAGCATTTCACATTTACAACTTCTTTCTTTACCTTACAATCACGATCATGGTGACCATTTTCTCTACACTTGTAACAAAGTACCATTCCATTCAGGCATGTACCAGGGTGTTTCTTCCCACAATTTTGACATAAATGAAAATCCTTCTTTCCCTTTTTACCTTTATTCATATTTTGATCCACTATTTTCTAATTTTATTGATTTATTTTAATTTCATGAGACTTAGATAATTCTTTTTCCATATTGATAGCACACAAGACTATATCTTTTTATGATGAGAAAGATTTTGAGACTAGTGCCTGCCGGAGGAATGGTTTTAACCCATCAAATAATCGAAAAATATTACATCTTGGGTTACGTATGAAGTCCACATCATGCCTCTCTAACCTTGTGAAGTTGGATTTATACTTTGCAACATTATCATCATCTTTCTTCCTCAGATTCAGAAATTATCTCTCCATATCCCCTCATAGATCACAATGAAAGTATTTTTCTAGGAAGAGTTATTTAAATTCCCTCCATTCCTTATTTTCAACCTCTTGATCCTCATTCAGGTTTAGAATCAACGGCCACCATTGATCTGTATCTCCTAAAAGATGATAGACCACCATAATAACTTTTTCCCTTTCGTTACTCCCCAAAGTAAGAAATATTTTCTCTAAGGAACCCATCCACTACTTATCCACAAAAGTATTTATACACCCATTGAATATTGGATGTTGTTATCTCATGAAGTGGTATAACATTGATCCTCTACATTGTGGATCAGGCTGCTACATATGGGTAAGGTTATTACTCATAAACCGAGTCAGCTATCCCAATATGGTTTTAATCTATTTAGCACCAGCTGTGTCACCATCTCCACTGTCATTATCTTATATATGAGGGAAATCCCTACATGGATTACATGAATTGATAAGATTTCCATTCCTTCCACCAGGTTCGATTTATAAACAATATAATACACTATATTAGGTTATGAATCATAATGCATAATTTCAAACTATTAAAATACTTAGCATAAATTGTTATGCATATTTAATCCATAATCATAAACATGGTTTCATTGAGCTCATAGTTAATCATAAATCCTTTATAATTTTTTGTAAGGAAACTATGAATTATCCTAAGAATATCCCTCAAGAGTGTCAAACCAGGTGCATTGTAAGGCCCATTTTTGTGTACCAGGTTACCATGATTCATGTTCGGAACACCTTGTCAGAGTTTTCACCCCTAGGTACATCTGTGCTAGAACCCCATACACTTTTATTATCTAGAAAAGGATTTATTTACTAGGAATACCCACATAATCTCTATATTACCAAAATTCTAGGATGTTCTATTATACTTATCCTCAAAGTCTATCTTAGGGTAATGTTCCCTAATCAAGGTTGTTTTCCAAATTGTATATCCAAGATTTGTACTAAAATTTCTCCAATACCAAATGTAACACCCCATCCCCAATTGCATAGAGTCGGTGAATTATTTTATTATATTGGAATGATCACAAGAAAATCAAATCCTGAAGGACTGATCAATTTATTAGCCTTATAAATACTAGATGCAAACATAATTTTTTCATTACATATTGAAATAAAAATAAACAAATTATCCCCTTTGAAAAAACTCATATCCTGTAGACTGTCACTTCATGTAAATCATAATATACTTATTCACATCTTGAGGAAAAATGAAACATAAGAAAGGGGATAGCTCAGATGCTTAGTAAGGATAAATAATATAATAGAAGCTATCATAAATATGCATAAACATTTAAGGAAAGGTATAAAACTAACATACAATCCTATTAAACATAATATTCAACACAATATGGCAAGAATAAATCAAATAATTCCATTTAATCTTTTACATGGATATTCTACTAGTTCAATAATCACATGCAATATCAATAACTAATCTTACAATGAGGAAATGCCTAACATCAGACATCATAACCATACAGTCAAGGACTCGTGCGAAGACCATTACCATACCATCGATGACTTTTTCTAAGACACTAGTTTGTCTTATGATACCTACCAATGCATTGAGGGGATATAGAGGGCCCCTCCCATCACTTACTAATTCCAATGAATTCCTCTTATGAAAAGGGTGAAACATAACATAAACATTCATATCAAAACTAGCATATGAAATGTTAATACTTTAACTATAAACCATGAATGGTATAAACACATCACATATACAGTCAATATATCTTAAAAAATTCAACACAATATGGAATATTGTATCATAATAAGTCAAACTCAAATAATCATAAAATTCAACAAAGGATGTTGGTATAGATGAAAATAATTTAATAAATTCATTAAAACTCTTTGAGGGAAATATCCCTCTTTACTTTGAAATCATTTATAAGTTTCAAAATTATAAAAGAAAAAATTTATTTTGAAAATAAACTTACAATATTAAGGAAATATTAAAAATGTTAAGGCGTCATAATGGTGGAAAATAGCCATTTTCAACGTATAAGTTAAACAAATATTCTTTTCTTAACTTTTCGAAAAGGTTATAAAGTACCTCGTTTGAAAAATGATGGAAAGATTCCTTTCAAAACATTTTATAAAAATTAAAACATGTGTAAAAATGAATTTAAACAAATTTTGATAATATTTTGAATTAAATTTTAATAAACATGGACATGGATGATATGGATGTACTAGTAGATACTTACATATAAGCAACATCAGATAATAAAGAGATTATGAAGTTAATCCTTACCTTGTACTTTCTGTTAGTCGAGGGTGTGTTAACCTCATTTATAATGCTTAAATTATGTAATTTAATTATACCAGAGCCATATATATATTTATTATATCATATATGACCATCTTTTATCATTTTGTTAATAATATATCTGTATTATCATTCCTTCAGGTGTTAACTGCTTCATTTTCCCATTCTTGTTTTGTCGTGTAAATCATGTTTGTTATGTATAGAATATATCTTAGTCATATAAAGAATGATATTAAGTTCATAGTTATTATTTTTACTCATCATATAAATTTTATAATCATTCTTTAATGGTTAATGTGGATAGTGAATCTCACCACATCATGGAGATGGTAGGCCATACGTATGGATGAGCGGTAGTATCATTCACTTGATGGTTAAATGGTATAGAATTGGATATATTATTTATAAAGAATAATTATCATGTTTTATTCCTTATTTACACCCATTTTATTCATATTTTTACACATCATTATACCCATCCAAATAAAGTATTGCTGAATAACAAATTATTCCATGGCATGGAGACGGTAAGTCGTACGTAGGCACACATGGTGATATTGTTACTCGTATGATGGATAAAAGAATGGAATAAGGTTATAAAATAATTATAATAAAATTTCAGTATATTTATGATACTGGATTTATTATTTTGACATGGAAACAACATAGAAATAGGTAGTAGAAGAAGAAAAGAACATTGAAAGAGGTGATAAAACAATTACCTCTTTTTCGGGTGTCTCCTTTTGATTTGTACAAAAGGACTCCATATGATGAATTTCAGCCCAATGTGTGGCCTCTAGGATGTATTAATGGAATTTGGGAGAGGAAATTGGTAGAGTTTGGTCGAACCAAAAGGATTTATATATATGATTAAAAAAGAAGTAGAGGTTCCCTTTTATAAGACATGGGAGGGGTACCTTTGAAAATACCAAAACTATTAAATTAATATAAATAAAAATATTAAATAAAAATGGCTAAAAATTAAATAATTTAGAAGATAAGGTGATTATGGGCCGAAATATTCTCAACCAATAAAATTATACAAGATTTTATTTTATTTTAAACCTTATCATTTTGATTTATCCTTATTTAATATATTTAATTTTAATTGTGGCAATAACATTCTAAATATTAAATGGTTATAAATATTTACATATATGGTGAAAATTGAGAATAAATGGATATTTTATTAAATTTTAGACCTTATAATTATCACTTTGTAATTTTTAAATATTTTTATGATTTTTAAATAATTTAATAAAATGTTATTTTTATAAAATATCAATAGTGTCAATTTTGACACTTTTCATTTCTTTGATTTTAAATAAAACCCACACAGATGATAACTTCAAACCAAACAACTGAATATACTCTTAAAATTCCATATTCACCTATAAAATTCATGGAGAACCTTAATTAATTCAAATTATATTTCTTTTAATATTTTTAAAATCATTTGTTTGATATTTCTATTAGTAAAATATTTTTTTCATCGTTATTGTGTCATCCTTAATGGTAATGTTTTAATCTCTAAAAATTCTAAATAAATTTATATGATGTACATTATTCTATTATATTTCAAGATACTATCTATAGTATATTTTATCTCTTGGTTATCCCTAAATTAAAACTAATATACTTATATAAAATGAGAGTGTAATATTTTTTCATATTCACTAATTTTAATAATATTAATGTCATATTTAGGGGAAAGTAGATATTACGTTTTTAAATTTCAAAAAATAGATGACAAGGGTCTAATTTATCCATATAATAATTGTTTTACAAGTGTTATAATAATTTTATAATATTATTTTTACCTTTATTTTCCTGATTTACCCTTAACTGTGGTAATAAAAAATTACTAAAGTTACTATTCATAATACCTAAAAAAAAAGTAGACTATTAAAATAATTTATACCCATTTATTCCAAATATTTAATCCATTTTTAAAAATTTATAATACATAATTTTCAGTAATTAATTTAAAATTAACGCCCATTGTCAAAATGAGAAAACAGGGGTTTTCAAAAGTAAAAACCATCCAAAGATTGAAATGTGTTTATTTCTAATTTTAATGTGAAAATAATTCTAATGACTTAAATTTTATTAAATGATAAAAATATAATCCAATTATACTTTAAATCCATTTAAATGTATAATATAACACTATAAATTATTTCGATTAAAAAGTTTGTTTTTAATTAAAATTTAGTATTTTTCAATATTCATCAAAATATGAAATTTTTCAGAAAAACACAAAAAATATATTTAAACTAAATTTTTATCCCCATATTATAAATAGGAAGTTTATTTTGTCCAATTGAATATATAAAAGTGTAAAATATTGGATTTAAAAATGGTTCTCCATTAAAAGGTGGTAAAACCGCATTTTTTTTTGAAAAATACTTCTTTTATTCAAGAAATGTTATTATATCATGTATAAGAAATACCTGATATGAATATTAAAATTATCTGGAATATAGAAAATTAAAAATGTGTTTAATACTATTTCTAATCGCTATTTAAATTACTAGTCTTGGTGCGCTCGAACTTAGTGTTGTGTGTAGTGTAAGCTATTTGAATTATTTAAAAAGAAGCGTATTATGGAAGCTTTGAGTGCTACATGTTTTATCCACTGTATAATATTATAGAGATAATGATTCATGTTCTCATGACCTAATACCATTGGTATATGTTAATAATGTTATCATTGTCAGAAAAAAAAGATGACAACTGGAAATAACAGGAACAGAAATGGAAAATAACAATAGGCTGAAGCTTAATCATGAATTTTTTTTGATATATAACTTGATATAAATGGTTTCAAGTGAATTACTTAAATATTGGAAATTTAGTTATCCTTATAAATATTGTTATATATCCCAACATGTGTTTCAAATAATTTATTTGAGATATAATGAAAATTGTAACTATAATAAGATAAAGACCTGTGATTTTTCCATTAAGACATCTCTCCTAGGTAGATATTGGATTTACATAGATATTAGGAAATCCTAATTATACCAAAACTCTCTTAACCTCCATGAATTATGAGTTTATATCACAATGTTTAACATATTTGTGGGTTTTAAATATTAAAATATATAGTGATGTGATGTGTAACGGAACACATTCCTAAACCCTAAATATATTATCCCATCCTTAGAAGATCAAACTCATTCCTGGTCAACTAAAAGGTTACACAATCCAATGAAAAATAAATCATTGATATTCCTCAGTGTTTTTATATTAATACTATAATTAGTATGAAATAATATTGAAAATCTGGGAAATATTGAACATTATTATACTTTCCTGATAGATTAAAAATTATTTAATAGACCTGTTATATTCTCAGCATTCAATTAACTACATTACATTCCAAATGGTGATAATTTTGATCTTATATATATAGAGTCAACCCCCCTAGAAAGGGTTTACATGATTAAGGGATTAACAACACATCACTATATGATTTACCTCTTCACTCGTCATATATATTACAGACCACTTGATTATTAGTATATCTTTGAGCTCTATTGAACATTTGAAATTAATTGATTAGTTCCAATTCATATAAGATAATAAAAGAAAATTATACTTCCCTTCATTATGGGGACTATTCTATACCTCTATGATTTTTCATCATAATAGTTATCTTACTTTTCAGTTGTATAATCTTAATCTTCCAAGCCTTCATCCTTCTATTTGACTTCTACAATAACATCAATACCCCTATCTTCCCCAACTACTTCCAGCTTAGATACGTCCACCATAACCTTAAATAGTATTATTATAACCTATTCAATGATGATCCCATGGTTAACTAAGGAATATATTAAGGCCTCATTTTTATGGAAATAATAATTAAAATCCACCTAAATGGTGATGAGAAAATTAACCTTCCAGGATATATTATGTCCAATCACTAATTGGTCCAACCCAATATAAATAAGACCATAGAGTTCTTAAATTTAGAGTTTTCCTAAAATAATGTGTCATTTAGCCCATGAATCTAGAAATATAGAACTAACAAAGAGGATCTAAAGAGGACAAGGATTATCCAATAACTTTTCCTTCCAAGGGTTCTCATTCTCTGCTAGAATAGAATGTAGTAAAAATGATCCAAGTTATTATGCCACCCATAGAAACATAGAAATGAGATATTTCCCAATTTAGGTGACCTAGCTTGAGAAATCCTCTAGTCATGTTTCTTACATTTCCCTTCTTACTGGGAATTTCACTAGGTGATTCACCCTCACCAAGGAAATGTGGATGGATGAATCCTTTAGTTTTGTTACTTTTGATATTTCAGTCTGCTAGATATTTTTGAGTGTCCCTCTACCTTCAATTTTAACTTACTATATTCTTTTTCCTATCCTCTCTTAGCTGATAAACATTTTTTAAAATGTGTATTGGAGATTTATAAGACCATTAACATTAGTATGGTATTTTGGTATGAATTCACCCAAATTTGAGAATAGGCTATAAGTAGAATTTTAGTAACATTAAAAAGTGTCCATGTGATCTCTATGATCATGTCCTCATAAACCAATGTTATCCACAATAGACACATGATCATTCGATATCATTCCCTACATACCCAAAAATTGGGTGATAAATTTATCTTACATATGAATTAAAATTATTAAGTGAATGAGAGTAGAGAGTATGGATAAAATATAACTAACCAATCAATACACCTAGTGGGTTATAATCCTAATATTCAGCCATGTATGATAAATGATAGTAAGCTTCTTACTTGTTATCCACTATCCACCTATTTGGTACATTATTTAGGGATAATTCAAAACTTTAATGTAATTACAAAATTCATGTGATCCGCCTTTCAACAATTAAAACCAACTAAACAATAATGATGTTCAATAGTAATGATATAAATTTGGATAAAAGAATAGTGATAGGGTTTTATAAATTGTAACACTTGAGATGATTCAGTACAAAAATATATAAAAACTAATGTTGGCTACACATCAGGTATGAATACATCACTCATTTATTTTTTCTTAGTTCTTGGTAAATATTTTCCAGAACCAACATCATTTGATTAATTAGCTTCCCACATATAATCCATGTGTCCATAAATCTTATGTTGGTACACATAATCATGTGAGTGTTCTTAATTAGAATTTTCCATCTTCTCTAAAAAATGGATAATAATCCAACCAATCATATAATTTTTTTATCACTCTTTATTTGGCATGAAATACTCATTTATTTCACCATACTTTATCCAATTTGGTCTAACCGTCACCAAATTTTCCATGGGTGTTGATAATCAGGTATCACTTTGGTTCACTCACTATCATATTTATCCCAGAAACATTAAAAAGATATCATTCCACTCCTTAAAGGGATGATTGATATAGTTAGATAATGTGACACCATCTGGGTCACTGGTATGTTTAATTTTGAGTTTTATATATCTTTTTATACATTCTTATATTTCTTGGGTACTGAGGATTGAAACCTTGAGTTTTTGGGAAGACATACCAAGTAACATAGTTAGCACACAGTTTTTCTAACCATGCGACTAACCATATGAGGGTTTTGTAGTTTTTTATAGTGATTTTTATCTTGATTTGATCATGGTTTTTCAAACCGTGTGAAACCTAAGGGTAATTGTGAAACCATCTATCGATGGATAGTATCACCTACACTATTGGTGATGATTTTCTTAACCGTGCGGCTGAACCATAAAACCCTATCCAATTAGCTTAAAAATTGGGTTTTTTTATCTTTTTACCCCTATAAGGTATTTAGGTTTTGGGGGATCATTTTCCTCACCCATCATGTGATTCCCTTATCCCTTGGTGGTGGAGCTTCCCCTATCCTTCCTTGGTGATTTCATCTTGGATTCATGGTGTTTTGGCTTGAGTTAAGGTGTTTTATTAATGTTTTACTCCCCCTCTTCCCCCTTCTTACCCTATTTCCTCCATTTTTATGGAGATGTGGAACCCTAGGGGTGGGTTTGGCTGAATATAGTGTATTTAATGGGAGTTTTAGATTGATTAATTGTGTATTATGTTTGTGAGGGATTTTTCTCCCTCTTAATGGTGGTCATTGTCAAAGGCGATGCTCTTTGGAATGAATCATTGTAGGTGTCTCTATTTAAGGTAGTTTTCCATAGATTTTCTTTAAATTATTAATGAACTTTTGTTTGTGATTGATTAAATTTCAACTGAAATTATTTACTTTTTATTTTTATTCCATTTTTTATGTGTTTCATGAATTGGATTCAAAATTTGGGTGTTTAAAGGGGTTTTTTCAAAAGGGTGTGTATTGTAATCACACCATGTATTTGTTAACATGGTTCAATGGGTTTTTATGGGTTTCAAAGGATTTATAAAATTATTTTAAAAATGGTTTTACCTTAGAAAATGTGTTTTGATAAAACATGAATGCTTTTTTTGTGAAATGGATTTTTTGGTAGCTTGTTTGATATGAAATATTGCTTGTGAATGTGTTGGTATGGAGTATCACATGGGTTAATTGGGGTGAGAGAGAGAGAGAGGTTTATTTGAGGGACCGTGTATGCATTTAATGGGAAGACTATAGGAGCTTCCATTTTGTTTTTTTTCAAGAGGCCATGATAGAAATAAGAGGGAGGACCATGAGAGCCTCCAATTTTATTTCCTAAGGACCGTGTGAGCCTTCAGGTAGGAAGACTGTGTGAGCTTCCATGTTGGTTTCTGAGATACCATGATTGCACTTTGAGTGGAACTGAGGAAGGTTGTATGAGATTCCATTTTCTTAGAAATATATAATACTTTTTTAAAAACTCATGATATATATGATGGTTATACCCCTATGTGTTTTTTACTCATTCCATATTGGTTTATATGATTTATGCATTGATTATTGAAAGTTTTATATGATGAGATATATTATGTAAATTCTTCATTGATGTGCCTATATTTTTTTGCTTTTAGTATCTCCATTGATTATGATTATGATTTTGAAATTGAGTATATTTGGCCTTGTGGCTATGTTTATCTATTTTATCCATGTTGGAAATTGTTTTGGAAGACTAGTTTTGTTTGAAATTGAAAAAGAAAATGGATTTAAAAGGTGTATTTGAAAATGGTATTTTTTTCAAAGTTGTTTAGTTTTGAAATTGTTTTCTAACTAGTTCATTGAGTTGATTGTGTAAAATTATAAAAATGAATTCATGGTGCTATCCTATTGGGATTCGTGCCTCACACCCATCTTGGGCCTTTAGGCTTTTACATATTTCGTTTTGAAGAACATTGTTAAAGGAAAGGGAACTATGTTACAAGGTGGATCTTCTTGATTACAATAATCTAGTGTTTTGAGGTAGAAGATGTATTCTCATAGGTATTAGGCCATGATTATTCATTTTTTTATTTTTTTTATCTTCTAAGATGTATCTTTGGGTCTTTTATGGAATTGTACCATTTTTTTTGAGGTTTTGGTGTTTTTTTGATATACCATGTATATGTTTAGTTATAGAATGATTGTACATGATGTATAATATTTCATAGTATTTAATCATCTTGTGATGATATTGGATTTTTTTTTGAAATGGAAATCACCTTTTATGGATGGTTTATTTTAGTTTACCCATGGAGAAACCATTCCCAAGTGATGGTTGGTTTTACCAAGTGCTTTTCGCCAACTCGCAGTGATCAAAAACATGCTTCAGGATGTATGGGAGACTGACTCTGGTGATAGGTTGAGTCAACCCTATTTGGTTCACTATAAAATGATATCATAGAATTTTTTATTTTACGAGTTAGTGGTATAATAAATATAGGACTATCGTGACTCAAGAAGTAGGATTGGGGGAGTACCTAGACAACTTTTCTTCGTGTTGAACCTCGAGATTCCATGGGTGGTCCAGGATAATGGTTTTTTTATTCTAGTTATGGGTTTTATTTTGTGATATTTGAAAGTAATTCCTGGTTATTGGAAATATATGGGGTAAGATTGAGATATTTTTTGAGATTTGGGGGTCAAACTGGGAGGTTTAGAGGAGGCATGTAGTTATCACACATAATTTGTAGAAACTATAGAAACTCATGCAGCCTTGCCTACCAACTCTAGTGACACTCACATGGTTAGTGAATGGTTAGTCAAACTATGTGGATAAATCATGAATGGTGGTAATATTTTCAAATTTTTGATGTTTTGATCGTTTTTTGTGTTGATTTTGATTCTTATGATTCTTATTAATGCCCATGTCAAGGTTTTATTTTATCACTTTTTATTGTGGTTTAAGGTGGGATTTTGATTTACTGATTTTTTATTTTGTATCTTGTAGAAAATGCCTCCTAAAATGAAATTTTCTAAGAATAGATAGGGTTACGTAGAGATTACACCAAAGGTGAACCCTCCTTTTAACCCAGATTTGGTGGATTTAGTGAATATTGTGATCAAGACCTTGGGTTAAGTGGGTGGTCATGAGCAGATATGGGATATGGACTTTTTCTCAAGAGTTCACTAAGTAGAATCCATTGGTGTTATGTGGTGATAAGGAACCCAATGAACTTGGAGAGTGGTTAGATATTATCAAGTGGATCTTTGAGTTATTAAAGACCCTTGAGACCTCTAAATTGGTATTTGTCCCAAATTTTATGAAAGGATTTGGTAGAAAGTGGTGGGAGTTAATGGTTATTTTGGGGGAATAAAAAGGATCTCACATAGACCATGTTTAAGGTGTATTTTAACTAAAATTTAGAATTATATACCTTGATGATAGTGAATACCCATGATTCCTTTAAGCTGGAGTAGGGGAATCATTAATTGATGGAGTATCCTGCCAGATTTATTGAGTTAGTTCTTGTTTCTCTGGATCTCCTCGTGAATGAAGATGTCAAGACTTGACACATTGAGATGGACTTGAGGCCAGAGATTAGATCAATGATTATTATTATCAGTATTCTAACATATTTCACGATTATTGATAAGGAATAACTAGAAAAATCAGATCTGATAAGAAAGACAGGTCTTATTAGTGTTCCTTATATAGGAAAAATCCAGAGTTCTTCTTCAGGGAAGAAGTGGAAGTGGGGTGAGTCTCTTCAATGAAGTGGTAAGAGTTCCCAACAGTCATCAAGTTATACTCATTTGGTTCTTATGGGGAATAGAAAATTCATTTGTTATTAGTGTACAAAGGTAATACACACCAATCCAAATTTTCTAGAGACTCCAGAAACGTGCCATTAGTGTGTGTATTCAGGACATATACAGTGCATATTTTAGTTGGCATCATGATGGAGTGGTGTAGGCTCCAATTTTTCAAAGGTATCTCATGTTAATTAAATGTCTTAAAAGGTAAGAGGGTATCATCGTCATGGTAAGGGATATTATTAATAGGAAATAATATGAAGGAAAATTCTAATCCAAGGTGAATCTATGTAGAAGAGGTCATACAAGATGAATTATATTCTGGACCAGCTACCATGAGAGGTACAATGTTTATTTCTTCTTATATGGAATTAGTTTTGTTTTAAAATGAAACAATATTCATTTTTTCACTTATTTTGACCAAGTCTTGGGGTATATAGTCTAACTTTATTCCATATGTGATGGATTTTATAAACCTGTTGGGTAGGAATAAGGAGTATGGTTTTATGTCCCTTGAGTTTCGTGTTGTGGTAGTGGGTGTAGAAGTCATCTCGGGATTCCTTATTTTGGACCTATATATTTTTGACCTCATTATCAGCAGAGATCAATTGATCATATTCAATTCACTTGTTTAATTTTATTACAACATGGTCTAGTTACATATTCCCATTGGGAGTACTCTCATCTTTTAGGGTGAGTGGGATCTACGATCAGGGAGGGAAGGATCAGTTGCTTTAGATTTGGGGTTGATATCTTGCTAGTTTTCTAGGTTGTTTCTTAAGGATGTTGAGAATAGTTCAAAGGGTGAAATTATTGTGGTTTTGGATAGCTATCCAGATGTGTTTATAGAGAATTTTTTGGGATTTCCACCCCATTGAGATGATAATTTTACTATTGATCTACTTCTTGGGATGAGACCAATTTCCCTACTGTCTTACTGGATGGCTCTAGCTGAGCTAAAAGAGTTGAAGGTATAACTATACGATCGTGAGAGAAATGGTTTTATCAATCCCAATATTTCATTATGGGATTTAACAATGATATTAGTAATGAATAATGATTTTAGCCTCTGAATTTTTATATATTTTCATAAGATTAACAAGCTAAAAATAAATAATAAATAACCATTTACTAGGATTGATGATTAATTTGATCAAATCAGGGGAGACCGTTGGTTTTCTAATACTGATCTGAGATCGGGGTACCAATAGCTACGTGTTTGGGAACAGGATGTTCCAAGGACCTCATTTTGGAGTCAGTATTGACACTTTGGGTGTTTGGTTATTTTATTCGGTCTTACCAACACACCAATATTATTTATGGAATTGATGAACTGGATCATCCATCAATTTTTGGAATCCTTTTTATTCAAGTTTATAGACAATATCATGGTGTATTACAAGATGTAGGAGGACCATACTGACCACATAGAGGTTGTCTTGGGTGTTTTCAGAGAGAAATGTATGTATTAAAAGTTGTACAAGTTCTAGTTTTAGATCCAAGAAGTGAAGTTTCTTTGTCATGTGATTTATGAGGTAGTAGTTTTGGTGGATCCAAAGAAGGTTTGAGAAGTCTTGTCTTAGGAGAAGTCCAAGAATAAGTTTGAGATATGCAATTATCTAGGAATGGACAAGTATTACAGATATTTCATTCATGAATCATCTTGGATAACATCTCCTTTGATGTCTTTAATCAGGAAATGGGTGATGTTTGAGTGGGATGAGAAGTGATAGAGTTATTTTTACCATTTTTAGAACTATTTGATATCCATGTCTGTTTTTATTCTTCATGATCCAAGGAGATCTTATGATGTGTATTGTGATGCTTCTAGTGTGGGTTTGGGATATGTGATGAAGCAGGATGACCATGTAGTGGCCTATGGATCAAAACATCTATTCTCACATGTGTAGAATTATCCCACCTACAACCTGTAATTAGTAGTATTGTTTTATATACTAAAGACATGGTGAAACTACCTCTTCGGGGAATGTTTTATAGTGTTTTAAAATCATAATATATTGAAGTATATTTTCACCTAGAGGGACCTAAAATTTAGATAGATATTCTCTGTGGAATACCTTCAGACTTTTGATTTTGATATTTAATATATGATAAATAAGGGAAACATGGTTACTAACACACTTAGCAGGAAGCTTCTAGTGTAGTTAGTTCAGGAGTCAGCAAATGAGTTGGGTATGATGAGTTTGTTTTCTAATCAAAGGATAGACATGTAGAAGGATTTAAGGAATGTATTATTGGATAGTTTTTAGGTTACACCCTTCCTTCTTGATTAGGCTAGGAATGAGTATTTAGCAGACCCAAAGTTCCAACAAATTAGAAGTTCCTTTAATGGTGGTGAGACCATGGGCGAGTGGTCCCATTCTCTTGATGGTTTTCCCCTTTTCATAAGTGGTTGGTTTTTTCCATTGATAACGAAGAAGGATGTGATATAGGAGGTGCATCATTATATTTGGTTCATTCACCCCTAGGTGACCAAGATTTTTTATAAATTAAGATTTTGTTATTTGTGTCCCAGGATGAGACATTCTATGGACAAATTCACTTCAAGATTATTTCCCTACTAGATGATCAACACATAGTATCAGAGTCCATCTGGGTTATTTCTATCACTCACCATGATTATTTGTAAGTGGGATGATATTTATATGGATTTCATGAACTATCTACCTCATACTCCATGTGGGATATATGTCATATGTTTTTTGTCAATTGTATGATTAAATCAACACATTTTGTACCCATTAGGGAGTCCATGATAGTAGAGGATATCTGATGGTTTTCTGTTTTAGTGGTTTTTCATATTCACGGAGTTCCATAAATGATAGTATTATATTGGAATTCACATTTTACTTATCAATTTTGGAATGGAGTACATGAGTATTTGGGAACCTAGTTGAAATTAATCACTACGTATCACCCGAAGATTGAAGGCCAGTCTGAGCAGACCATCCAAATTCTCACGGATATGTTGTGGGAATGTGTAATTGATTTTGGTGGTTTCTTGTAATGGTACCTATCATTGGATGTGTTTTATTATAATAATAGTTATCAATCCTCAATTAGGATAGACCCATTTGAAGCATTGTATGGGTGACCATTCTGATCCACTTTGTGTTTGGTTGAGGTAGGTGAACATTCCTTAGTTGGAACAAGCCTAATCAAGGAGAAAATAATGATAGTATGACTGATTCAAAAATGGTTAGTGACATATCATGGTCACTATAAGTTTTATTCCTACCATCAACATCATCTAGTAGAGTTTTAGGTTGGTGATTAGGTGTTTATGTGGGTATATGTTTTTTTGGGACACCGCTATTTGAAAAAACACGAGAAGTTGGTACCACATTATATTGGGCCATTTCATGTTTTAGAACAACATATGGGGTATGAAATTGATTAGAACTACTGCCATGGATTAATTTGTTCCATGTTGTCTTTCATTATTTATAGATAAAGAGATACCATCTAGACCCATCTCAGGTGTTGGAGTGTGAAGATTTGGGGTTAGAGGTTAATTCCACAATTGTTGAGAATCATATTCGTATCATGATTATTTATAATAGGGTTCTATATGGTAATTTTCTCCCACTATTCCATGTTCTATAGAAACTTGGTGGTGATATGTATGAGTCATACACTACAAAATATTTCACTTTTTCCAACAGTGACATATCTTTTGGTAAAAGTGAATTTTCTGTTGGTAAAACGTTTTACCAACATATATGTCCCTATCAATAAATTGTCGATAAAAGCTCTGTCGCTAAATGTTTTTGAGACAGATAAAATAGATCTGTTTCAACTATAATTATACCAACAGATCATATATATGTTTGTTAAAGTGTTTATCAATAGATTATGGTGATTTTTTTGGTAATAATATTACCGACATATAATATATATTTATTTATAAATTACAATTGAGTTATAATTATAAATTTTTATTGCTAGTAAAATTCCATATTATAAAATTCCTTATTATATTTATTTTTTATCATATATAATACATCAATTTTAATTATTAAACAGAATATGATTTTAACCCATGTTCAAATATAGAAAAAAATTAATTATATTAAAAATGAAATTTTATACAAAACGTTGGAACCCTAATCCCTAGACACCCCATCACATTGGACAATCCCCCCCCCCCCCACCAAAATACGTTGGACAATCCACCCCCCTCTAAATGTTGGATCCCACAATAGGATCCACCCCCAAATGGCCCATCCATGTCATCCAGTCAACTCCATCTCCAGTGCCCCATCCATGCCATAAGAGGTTTTGGTATAGTCTCTTGAACATCTTGATCCACCATCTCCAGCACCCCATCCATGCCATAAGAGATTTTGGTATAGTCTCATGCATATCCTGATCCACCACCATGCTGGAAGGCCAAACCTACTCTCATACTCCACAGGCATCCATCCATACTCTTCCAACATCAAACTACATCCATAATAAATCTGTAGAAAATCAGTACTTAACCAAATTATAATCAAAACATAGAAAAAAACAAATAGAAACTCAATCATAATGTCAAGACTCTCATTTGAAACAATAACTCAACCTATTAAAAAACAGAAACCCCAGCTGCATATCACACTCTAGCTTCCATCCATGATCTTCCAACATCAACCTAATTAATTCTTCAATAATGTCATAAATCATCATAAAAGCAGTACTTCACCAACTTATAATCAAAACAACACAAAAAAAACAAAAACTCAAGTACTTCAAACTACACATTCTTATCAGAAACTTAAACTGTACATTCCAAACAGAAACTCAAGATGTTCAAAAAAAATAGAAACCAAATCTACACCTCTTAATCCTCTATAATCTGTTAGATGCTTCATCATATATGGGATCTCATTTCATTCCATGTAATCTGAAGCAATCCTAATTCAACTTTTGTATTTATTTAAAATCAAGACATGATTTCAAATTTAATTCCATGGTATAAGAATGAGATGATGGGAATAAATAGGTCAGGGTTATACACTCCATCACCAACTAATGAAATCAAACTATTTATTCACTATTCAAAAAATAGCATGAGAATGACATGAGGTTAGTGTGAACACTAAAACAGTAAATAAGCCTCAATATTTTACCTTTAACATGCAGGTATTGAATTATCTATGCACTCCATGACCAACAACAAATGAACCTAAAACTTATTGCTATTCATGATAGGAATTATTATAGATTAAATGGAATATTTCATGTCCATGTCAGTATCTTCAATAAAATTTTCCTTTTAATCCACAAGTGGCATATGAATCTGTATGTTAAAACAAAATTAATCATCATTCCCATGTGATTATTAACATCACCCGACCCATTGAAAAAAGGATTAACAAAACCAAACTTTTTTTCTACATCCAGACATTTATCCTCTCATTTTATGAGTAAAATTTGAATTGAATTCAATGTGATCATGAGGAGAAATCATTTTAGTGTCTTTAATTACTATATATACTTGGCACATAATAGGGAATGTAATGATCCTACCATATCATCATATCTATGTTCAAATCATCCATGATTACCGAGAAACTAAATCTCTCTAAGGCATTGAATAAAAAAGTGAATATTGTTGAAATAGTGGGTGCCCTAGACCCAACTATATAGTACTTTTTTATTACCATATCATGTGTACAGTTAGCTATTCATGATGTTATCTTACCATTATAGTGCGGACTTTTCTGCATCCACTATAATAATGGTAATGTCCAAAGGTTAATTGTCATATCGAGAGGTTATAGTAGATCCCAAGCTATAATGAGAACCTCGAGATACAATGACATTGATCTTAAATATATGTTCTATATTCTAGATACATCTTACTGACTGGACATAGTAGATGTCTGACTATCAGGTGCTGGGGGATCATAAGCATTGAGACTTCTTCTCATGAAGTTCGCACTTGGTGATCTCTAGTATTGATATCATGAGGACAGATCCATCAATAGGAACACCACATGTTTTGAGTGTCATTGGTTGTTCTTATCTATGGCCATGTGTATTGGTCTCCTGACTTGAGACCATTACCAATGTATATAATTTTATTATGTACTTTGATGAAAAATGAAAACCATGGAAGTGATATCGTGGTGAGGTAGTTTGTGTTGGGTGCGTCGTTGGTGGTATGACATTGGCTGAATGTTCAAGAAAGGATTTGTCGATTCCAAGTTCTGGAAGTATTATATCTTAGTCCTGGTTGATCAGGATGATTCTGCCTTCATAGGTCTTTGGACAAAGCAATAGAAAGTCAAATCATTCTGGATAGATCAAAAAATAATAAAACAAGATAAGGACGATGACACAAGAGTTCATGCTGCTTCATGAGATATTTAATGACAATGAGATTACAGTATACAGTCAGTGTTCATAGGATGATAGTCATTTATATGACTATCCTTATCTCTTTAGGGGCCATGATGGGTTGCTAGACTCCACTCTTGGTCTGTGGATATTATTCACTGTTATCGAGGTAAGGGCCTAGAGGGTCACACACAATAGTGTATTCAAGAATCTGCCCTATTCAGTTGAATAGGTATATGGACATAGTGGGACCCGCCATGGGGTCCGAGTGTTGTCCAAGTTATCAATCAATGATGAATTAAATAAATTCATTAATATTCAAGTTATGAATATTTGGGATTGAATTTATTTAATGTATTTACAAGTTTAGTAAATATGAGAAAAATATTAATCGAAAAAATATTATTTTAATATTAAAGGTTCGTTTAATATTAAGAAGGATAGCGAGTTAGGTAAAGTGAATCAATTTTATCATGTAATATTATATATATATATATATATTAAAAGTATGTGATAAAATAATAAATAATATGGGTGCAGTTAAGTTCATTAAAATTATTTATTTAGTGAACGTTCAAAAAAATGGGGGTCGGGGAACCCTGCCAGGTATTTATCAATGTCACTATAAATATAGGTGTAGGCTCTCTCTTATGTTGTGAAATCACTATTCATTCATTCATGGAATGAAAATTGAGAGCCTCTCTCTCCTCCTACTTCCTAGAGAGAGAAGCTTTTGATCTAAGAGTTCAAATCAAGTTATTCCTTAATCATCAAAGAGATCTCGATGCGGTGATCATCATGACATCTAAAGCTTCTTCAGATTGTCGTACTAGCACCCAGAATTCGACGATCGACGTTCCATCGGATTTTTGGAGCATGCATGGACAATTTAGAGGGATCTTACTTTGGATCCTTCAAGTGACGATCTCCATCGACTAGTTGCAGTCCACCGTGACTTTATATTAGAAACAAGCATGTTTTCATTTTATTTTTGTGATCTTAATAATCTATGTGAGATCCTCAGACCTCTATGGGGCTTGGATTTTCGGTGATGATAAGTTCCATCGTCCCGCCGATGAAAAATTTTAAATCCCCATCCCACCGGCTTCCGCTGCGAGCCCCAGAACCTAACAGCGGTATCAGAGGGTATTGCGTAGATTTTCTGAGCCAAATAAAATTAATTTTTATAAAAATTAGTAGAGGGTTCAAAAACGGTCCCATCGATTCAAACCGCGCTTCGATCCGATCTTGAACGGCCAAGATACGACCAATTTAATTTTTCGGATTGGATCTAATTCTCGGTTTGATCTCAGGTATTTAATTTTTCCATCTCAAAGAACTAATCAAAATTATTTTGAATTGATTTAGTTCATCCTAGAAAAAAATAAAATTGTGTGAAAATTATAATTTTATTTTATGATTTTAATAATAATTTTATTATTATTATCATAATAATTATTTTATTAATATAATAGTGTAATAATAATAAAATATTATTTTATGATAATAATTTTTTTGTTATTAATTTTCAAGTATAATTGAATAGCATTTAGAAAAAAAAATTTGGGTGGAAGAAGACTTCAAAAGAAGTCTTTATTTAAATAAATAAAAAAGGGGAGGTGGGCTGGAAAAGGAAAAATTGAGAAATTTAAAAGGGGGGGGGGGAGCGGCAGGTGACGCAGGGAAAAACAAAAAAATGGAGATTTTTGCAAGGGGGTCCGCGCGGACCCCCTCCTCCCTTGCGCGGTGCACTGCAGCGCCACATGTAGACGGCGCGGACGTCCCAGCAGAAGTCACCGTCTCTTCACCCGCCGCCCCTCACAAAGCCAGCGCGGCGCACAATAGGCAGCAACCTGAGATGCCATACTCAGCATGTCGCAGAATGGGCCGCCGCACCCCTATGCCTCTGAGGTAGTTGTCCCCTTACCCGCACCATCCAACGACGCATCACCCTGTAGGTGGCCCTTCCCCGACATCGCCGCATCAGCCTTCCCCGTGCGCTGGCCTCCATGCAGCGCACAACAGCTGTCCCTCACAACCACCTCAGTGCTCCTCCCACACGGTGCAATAGAGAGCTGCCTAGACCACCGGGACGCTGCACCAGGAAGGCCACCATCCCGCCTCCTCGGTGCTACCAGCCTCCAGCCCGCGACATTCTCCTCTTTCCGATACACCCTGTCGGCCTCATCGTGTTGCACCAGGCTCCTCCCGAACATCCTTCCCGGCCTCGTGCACAGAAAACCAGAACCATCCGCCTTCTGCTCGTGGGTGCACTTTGTATGCAAATCCACACTAGCCTACTCCCACCTGGCAACTCGCGGTTGGGCCAACGCTGGCTTTCCACGGTGGCAGGGTGCGACCCTTGCCCTCCCGGCCTCCTCGGCACATAGTGGCGCTGCCGCTGGCCTCTTCCTGCCCGGTTGGTCGCCGCCTGCGCAGCCGGACACTACACTACGTCCCGGGCTTCTCTGCCCACCGCCGCACCCCTGTCTAGGCCGCCCCATTGGTGGCGCCGAACCACCAACCCGCCTTAGTCTACACCTGGTAGGTATCCTTAATTTTCCTGCAACTTATTTTTCCGCAGGAAAAAATAGGCCCCGAAAAGGTCTGGGCGGGTCGGCCCGGTCCAGTTTAGCCTTGCATAGCCTAGCAGGGTCCTGCGCAGGTATGGCCCGACCTGCACATTCCCTGTAGTCATATTTTCGAGGATCGACCACTTTAAATTAATCAATAGTAATTAAATTAATTAATTTAATTTTAGTTTATAAATTAAATTAATTAAAATTAATTTTAGTTGATTAATTTTTTTAATACCTAGATAAAATTAATTCAATTTATTTATTAAATTGAATTAAGTAAAATTAATTTATTTTGACATTAAAATTAAATTAATTAGATGAACAATAATTAATTAAATTATTTGAATTTATTAATTCATTTAATTTAATTAAATAAACCCTCGTATTTATTTATTGCATTTTAATTTTATCGCGCATTATTTTACCCGCATTCTGGTCTTGAGCATTGACCCGTGTATGTTCCATTTTATTTGATTAATTATTTTAATTGCATGTGATGATTGTAATTAATTAAAAAGATGTTCTACGCATCATCTTTGTTTTCGGTTGAAATGTATAAGGATGTACGCACCCAATATTTATCTGATGTACATTTATACCCGAGTCCCACTCTCCTACGCGCGAGTATGATTGTACTTTGGACAAAGACGATGAGCGACATAGACCCCGCCAAGACGAGGTGGTGCACGTTGATCAATACGATGCAAGACGACATGTGGATTCTACCAAGATGAGGTGGTAATCTAAGACGTGATGTGGACCCCACCAAGACAGGGCAATGTTCCAGATTCGAAGGGAACATACAGGACAGAGGGAACGTTGCATCATGATTCAAGCTTCGACTCAGGTATGATGCTCTTAGGTCATTTATATGCTCAAGACCAGTCAGGTAGTTATTTACCTTTATGCATTTATTTACTATTTTATGCATTTTAGAACAGCGGGAAAAATATATAAAATAATAGATAATAAAATGTATAAATAAGCGACGTGTGTTTTTCTATTAAAGTTCAGTTGTGAGCGCGCGACATCATAGATGAACAAGTTTAATAGAAATGAATCACATTAATCGCGAGATAAAATCCAATAAAACCCTGAATGAAAGTATTAAGTCACAAATAGCCTTCCATCATTCATGTTTGAACAAAACTGGGTGTTCGAGGTGCTGTTCATGCCTTAGCTGAGGGTGCCTCTTACTACCGGGGAGTTCTTATTCGTGTGGTGGGTCGACTTGACTAAAATTGCAGCAAAGAAATAACCGTATCTATCTTGTTGTAATTTTAGAGGCAAGCGTTGAGTAAATCAGTAAATGATTTATGAATCTGGGACTTCACTCAACAGATCAAGGAACCGCAAGTTAATGCAGTTGGCCAGCCAAAAGGCTACCTTGGACCCCCCGAGTAGTGGCATAGCCATAACTTGTAGACTATGCGGGAGGTTTAGGGATCTTTTCCACTATAATACTCAAGATTAATCCAATTCTAGTACATAGGGTTCCTAGAATTCAAAAAATCAGTGGGATACATTTAATGAATAAATAATCAGTAATGTCACATTAGGAAATCACATAAAAGTACAATCTACTAAATATTATTTGTAGAAAATGGAATGTAATACCCTAATAAAAACTGTGATAAATATTGTACTAAGTTAATGTCTAAACAAGCATGAAATTTCAAGTGTAGTATAGGCTCTTGTGCACATTACTACCATAAAGGAAATTCAAGCGTCTTGTGTTGCAACCTGTTAAGACACCTCAGGAAGCGAGGGTGTAAAACTGCTTACATGAGACTCATGAACAAAGCATGTGATGGTTCTATCATAATGCTATCATCAACGTCTGATGTTAGTCACGGTCGCTACATTATAACTTGGATGATGCTCAGATGTAGTCTCATCTCCAAAAAGTTTTTAAGGATAAAGCTAAGTAATATTTGTATGTGATGGTCGTACTCAGTTTCTGTGAAGTGAAAGATAGTTCACACTCTTTCATTTCATCCTATTCTTATAACTTTTACACCCAATTACTCTAGTTTCATTGAAGGGTTCAAATGAACAATATAGAGTAAGCGCTTCATTACCTTTATGGTGACATTCGCCAAGTAATAAGAATATTGGAGATAACACCATCTTTTATTCTTATGGTGAATAAATTGAAAGGCAAGGAGGAAAGGCCTATAAAAAGTTACACCAAAGGCACCTGCTTCATGTACTTAAAAGAAAAGTGGTTTGTTATTTAACAGGAGGTTATTTATATCACATAATGAAATAAATTTGTGGAAGTTTAAAAATGCAATAAACTGAAATGCTAGAAGCAAATACCCGCTTCTCATTCGATTAATATTCATCAAATAAAATTATTGTTATCTCACATACTTTTTGGGTATTAAAATACAATATGATTTTCACATATATGTATTGAAATACAATAACCAAGTAAGTAGAGAAACATTACTAGACGTAAAGTTTCTTCTCCTAGCAGTTGAGAAAGGGTGATTCCTAAGTCAGCGGTGAGAAACACATAACTTCTAATTGCTAAGTGATTGACTCAAACTGAAAAAGTTGTTGAGTATAACCAAAAACATTTATCTCATGTGCCCATTTGGACATGAAGATAAATTATTCCATGTTTTGGAATGAATTTTTTTTGGGTAACATACTAAACAAATAGTTCACTGCTACTTGAATCAATGGCAATACATGATGAATATAAAATGTAAGACCTACCTAGTTGTGGAAATATGATTCTTTGTCAAGTAAAAATAAAAGTGGAAATCAAGAAAATACCCAGTATGGAATTTAGGCTTGGCATAGCTAAACACCTTTGGTATTTTTGACATCTTTAGTTTAGACAAAGAAACCTTTAGAAATAAAGGTATGCCACAAAGCTTCCAAAGTTAGTTAAAAAAGAGTATGAAATATTCCAAAAATCAAGAGGTAAAGATACATCATAAGTTTCATTTAAGTCATTAAGGAGTGAACCAATTAAGTATAAGTTTGTTAAGAAGATATGAGTTGCTTCGGATCGGCATGATAAAGAATATCTTGACCAAACTATCATCAATCATGATAATTTAGCGTAGAGTAATTCTTAAATGCATGTCACCTTATCTACATCACCGTATTGATATTCATAAGGAGGATCAATGATGAGTCTATCATATTAATATTTATAAACAAAATTTTGCATGGAGAAATTCCTAAATGCACATTTTATACATCAAAGTTATGATGTAAGTTGTATCAATGTTACAACCTGTAGTAACTTCCATTATATTTCATGATGTGCTTTGAAAATAATGGGTTAAACCCATAACCAATATGCCAACTAAAATGAAAAATGGATATCATACGAGTCATTGTATGATGGAAAATCCATTATTTCATAGGACGTGTTTAGATGCAAATCATTTGTTAGGATTTAAACAAACATGCATCAAGTTAAACACGTTGTGCATCTAAGGTAATTATCCTAAAAGTTACTTAAGATTTTACCTAAATCCCTAAGATAGAAAAGATGTAGTCAAGTATTAGACTAAATTTCTATACAATGGTGCACATACAAATTAGAGATAGTGGGAGATAAATTGACTTGGACTTAGTCAATGCTCGAGATGCACAAATGGTTGGCATAGGGAACAAGTTTCACAAGTACATGTGGAATAGGAATGCTCCAGTAACACATACTGCGTAGGAAGAATGAAACCATGGTGATGGTTTTATATTCACTGAGGTCGGTGATATATTATTCATTGGGAATAATAAATCCTACAAGTAAGCAGTATAAGGCAAAGAGATAATATTGATAAGGTCAACTAAAATTCAATAATGGATTCCATGTATCAAATTGTAAAGGGTCTTATAAATTGAATACTATGGTGGGTATTCAAATGAAATGATACATGGATGGTACAAGTATGGTAGCAATAAGGCCCGATTGGTTATACCAAGTCAGTATGCCTAAATCTATTAGAATTCTACATGTTTTCTAAGATCATTCTATTAGTCATTGGATGTCAAGATCATCTTTCATGGAAGGTTTCTAAACGATGCAACCAGAAAGAGATGATGACATCATATGATTCCAATGAAGGTTGCAAGTTACTGAATCCAGTTCTGGATTAAAGTAAGCAACAAGATCTTAGACCATTCATTATAAATCAATCTTTTCCTAGTTTCTACCAAAGGTTAGTGGGAGCGCCAATTTTTTTCAAGTGAAATATGTTCAACAACATATGGAAAACAGATCTTGATCTTACAGTTAGATAAGATTAGAATAAAAGCAATTCTCCAATGACTGACTTAAAGTAGAAACCTGTGTTCTAGGGAATCAGATCTACTGAGGTAGATACATAGGTAGCTTGGTCCCAGTCAATCGTTCATATAGTGAGATTGTACTGAAAAATACAAGTTGGAACAATTCAAGTTCAGAATTGTTTCCAATGTCACATGGCTTAATCTCTCCAGGTTAACATGTTTGCAGCATGGGTAGAGATTAATGTTGTGAATTGATACCATATTCTTTAGAAATGGATCAACCACACATGCCATATTATGTACAATAATCGATATTTCTAGGATATACTTTATTGTAGGCAGATATCAATTATTTCCAAGAGCACTGCAAGTGATGCAGTTAGAACCATCATCTTGTACTTCGACAAGTACAAATGATATGTATCTGGAATATGGAGAAGAAGGTATACTAGTTATGGTGGGACAGAAACTTGTAATCCTCAGATCAATTTGATCTAGTATCATAGTTAGGCAAAGGTGATGAGTGAGTCAAGCTCATAAAATATTGTGGTAGACATACCTAAAAATACCGAGTACGTTGCAACTTCTAAGGTAGCTAAGAAGCAGTTATATATCACAATGATTTGTTCTAGTTCCTGGATTCACACATAGTGAGAAAATTATTATCATAATGAAAATTATGATATTCTTACTATCCAAGTTGTCAAGTTATGACAATGAACAAAAGTAATATACTCAGGGATACCCTATCTTGAGAAGTTTTACTCAAGCAGATGAGGTCGCATAAAGAAGATATGCCACGTAGTGAAAATGAGGAAGGCCCAACAATTAAAGCCATTACTCAGCAGAAGCATGATATTTATCGTGTGAGTAGCTAACAAGTTTAGTTAGCAAGTTGGCTCTAGTGAAAGTGGGAGTATTGAAATAGTGGGTGCCCTAGACCCAACTATGTAGTACTTTTTTATTACCATATCATGTGTACTGTTAGCTATGCATGATGTTATCTTACCATTGTAGTGCAGACTTTTCTGTGTCCACTATAATAATAGAAATTTCCAAAGGTTAATTTTCATGTCAAGAGGTTATAGAAGATCCCAAGATATAATGAGAACCTCGAGATACAATGACATTGATCTTAAATATTTTCTCTATAGTCTAGATACATCTTACTGACTGGACACAGTAGATGTCTGACTATCAGGTGCTGGGGGCTCATAAGCATTGATACTTCTTATCATGCAGTTCGCACTTGGTGATCTCTAGCAGTGATATCCTGAGGACAGACCCGTAAATAAGAACATCACATGTTTTGGGTGTCATTGGTTGTTCCTATCTATGGACATGTGTATTGGTCTCCTGAATTAAGACCATTACTAATGTATATCATTTGATTATGTACTTTGATGCAATATGAAAACCATGGATGTGATGTTGTGGTGAGTTAGTTTATGTTGGGGGCATTGTTGGTGGTATGACATTGGTTGAATGGTCAAGAAAAGATTTGTCACTTCCAAGTTCAAGAAGATGTATATCTCAGGCCTGGTTGATCAGGATGATGCCGCCTTCATAAGACTTTTTCCAAAGTAGTAGAAAAGAAAATCCATCCAGATATATCAACAAATAATAAAGCAAGATAAGGATGATGACACAAGAGTGCGCCCTACTTTATGAGATATTTAATGACAAAGAGATTATAGTACACAATCAGTGTTCGTAGGATGGTAGTTGTTGCTATGACTGTGCTTATCTCTTTAGGGGCCATGATGGGTTACTAGACTCCACTCTTGGTCTGTGGAATTTGTTTACTACTATCGAGGTAAGGACCTAGAGGGTCACACACAATATCATATTCAAGAATCCTCTCAATTCAGTTAAATAGGTATAGGGACATAGGGGGCCCCACCACGAGGTCCGAGTGCTGTCCAAGTTATCGATCACCGATGAATTAAATAAATTCATTAATATTCAAGTTATGAATATTTGGGATTGACTTTATTTAATGTATTTACAATTTTAGTAAATATGAGAAAAATATTAATCGAACGAATATTATTTTAATATTCAAGGTTCATTTAATATTAAGCTAAATAGCGAGTCGAGTTAAATGACTCAATTTTATCACATAATATATCATATATATATATTACAAGTATGTGATAAAATAATAAATAATATTGGCGTAGTTAAGTTCATCAAAATTTTTTATTTAGTGAACATTGAAATAAACAGGAGCCGAGGAACCCTACCAGGTATTTATCAATGTCACTGTAAATATAGGTGGAGGATCTCTCTTATGTTGTGAAAATAACTATTCATTCATTCATGGAATGAAAATTGAGAGCCTCTCTCTCCTCCCGCTACCTAGAGAGAAATATTTTGATCAAAGAGTTCGGATCAAGTTCTCCCTTAAGCATCTAAGAGATCTCGATGCGGTGATCATTGGGAGGTCAAAATCTTTGTTGGATCACCGCACTAGCACTCAGAATTCAACGATCGACATTCCAGCAGATTTTGGGGGTGCGTGTGGATGATCTAGAGGGACCTTGTTTTGGATCCTTCAAGAAACGATCGCCATCGACTAGTTGCAGTCAACCGCGACATCAGATTAGAAACAGGTATTTTTTTGTTTTAGTTTTTTGCTCTTAATAATTTACGCGAGATCCACGAACCTCTCCGGGGCTCGGATCGTCAGCGACGACAAGTTCCGTCATCCCGCTGATGAAAAATTTTAAAATCCCTGGCCCAATGGCTTCCACTGCGGGCCCCGGAACCTAACAAATATGACTATAAAATAAATTAAAATGTAAATTCAGTGAAGATTTAGAAATAATAATGCATCCTATAAAAATAAAAATAATATTATATAACCGGCGAACACAACACCACCTATAGTTTTTTGTTTAAATATCGCATTGAAATTAAAACTGACTAGTAACTCATTTTCAGTTTCCAATGCTTGGTTCTTTTGATGAAATTACCAAAAAACTTCCATGCGCTTGACATAAGTAAAGAAATATGTTATAATAGAGACATATATCATCATCCAGTTAAAAACACACTAATTGTGATCTATGCATCAAACTTGATTCGTTGATAGAATAACAAGTGGTTTTACAAGCTTCAGTGAAATATTGTTTATTGGGAATAGAAGTAAAATAAATATAAAATATCTAGTATAAAATTTTACAATCTAGTAACACTACCTTTAAATGATAATGAAACCTAAATCAATATCTACCAAACCATTTAATGCAATGAGAACCATACGCGTTCAGGGTATTGTTAAAAAAATAGTCCTAAAGGACCTTTTCAAATTTTATAAATATGATTGGGGACTTATTGAGGAGGATAGTTATTGGATACTTGGAGATTAAATTTTTATCACAAGGAGTATAAAATAGGTGAAGCTAGAAAGCTAGATGTTCTCTAGATGTTTAGTTCCAATCCCATCTCCAAAACCGAAGATATGGATACCCAAATTCATTCTATATAGTATAACTAAAATATCCTGATTGTTTATAAAATGTGAAGATTGATTCTTAGTAGATAGAATATCACATTAGAACAATACAAACCATTCAATACTTCATTGATTCTAAGATGCACCTAAAATTGATGGAAGTGAAGATTAATCCACTAAGTTTACCTAGTTTGGTTTCTTCTCAGCAACAACAATTATCTTCAAATGAAAAATGTCCTTTCAATAGATTAGTGACATATAAAAGGATCTCAAAAATGTTGAATCAAATTTAGGAAATAATTATTATTCCCATTTTATATGAAGAAGTGAACAACTAAGATAAATTACCTGTTATTCCCATTTTTGTACAACCCATTTGATAAAGCTTTAAAAATATAGAAGTATATAGAAAACCCATTTTATAATTACCTACTAAACAAATTTGTTTGTGTATAGACAACCCAATAGACAACCCATTTATGTTGAATTGCCTATTAGTGTACAAACATCCCAATACATTACAAATCATTTGTTTATGTAAATACAACCTAATAGATCTGCAGCAACCATTATCTTCATGTTTATAGACAACACATTTGAGAAAGTTTTAGATATATTGAATCAAATTGAATGCTCAAAATAGATCCTAGATGTTATAGGAAGGTTCACTTCTTCATCTTATGTGTTTAACATCACATGAAATTTTAAAGAAAAATACATTCACTAATGATATAAATCATGAAATCAAGATTCTAAAGTGTTAAAATAACCTTGTTACCCTATGTATTAGAATGTATGGAATAAATCGATTCTAGGACTAAGGATACCCACATATATAAATCTAAACCATGAAAGACTTATCCACCACATTATTCGGAGTCCTGGAAATGTATCACATTACATTCTTCATGAAACACCTATATTGGATGGTTGAATAAGTAGTATAATCATGAATCAATACACTGAACACCCCAATAATGATGAAAATACCCATTTCACTAGGATTGTTAATATTTAATAAAGTTTCATTCAGTATGCCAAACCTCCAAAGAGATAATATCAAGAATATCCTAGGTTTGAGTATCCATAGATTATTAACCATACCATTAGAGTGTTGACTAAAGATAAAAAAAGGTGAACCTTGGATTTTTCCACTCGTGAATGATGCTCCAAGATACTGAAATAATGCTCGATGACTTCCCCTATTCCACTAATCAAGCTATTGATGAAACAATCTATGATGGATGGAGAAGAAAAAAGGGATAAAATAGGAATGGACATATCCCAATGCTAGTCTATAATTAAGTTTCTATACCCAGAACAACACAATAACTAACAAAAAAATTAATCAAGGGGGTGATTATTCGAACCATTTGACAAAGGATAGACGAGGCAGAACAACAGAGGCGGAATAGTGGAGGCGGAACGAAGGAGGTAGAATAATAGGGAGTGAGGAGGTGGAACGGGGGAGGCAGAATGGAGGAGGTGAAACAAAGGAGGCGGAATGGAGGAGGTGAAACAGAGGAGGTGGAATGGAATAGGCAGAACAATAGGGAGTGAGGAGGCATAACTATAGAGGTGGAATGGAAGAGGCAGAGCGATGGGGAGGCAGAGCGATGGGGAGGCAGAACAATAGGGAGGTGGGGGCGGGGATAGCGGAGGTGGGGATTCAGGCGCATCACTAAAGTTAATACTCTATTTTTTTTAACTATTTCTATTATTATTTAAGATAAATTTTAAATTCATTCTAAATGATAATAATTTTAAATTGAATTTTATTTATTTGTTTCAAATATTTTTTAAAAATGTTTTTTAAAAATTATTTAGAAGGGATTCAAAATTAGCTTGTATGTGTTCTTTTTTAAGATGGATGATAATATTCAAAATATGTTTATAATGGGTCTTTCGTACTAACACTAATAAACTTCATTTTTCCACCATTATTAAGTAGAGTGTTAATCTGGTGTGATGTCCAAAAAAAATCAGGTAACATGTTAATAGACACACACACACAATATATATATATATATATACTATGTTTGTATGTATGTATGTATTCATTACAACAAATATTATTCATTTGATAGTTAATTTAATTCAATTTATAAATATATATTTGTATTAACAAATTATTTTTTATACATATATATATTCAGTTATTTGTATAACATTTTATTATAAAATAATTTATTAGAACAAATTTTTCTAATGGTAAAATATATGTTGGTAATAATAGTTATTAATAATAGATTTATGTGTTGATAAACATATTTTGGTATTAAAATTAAAATAAGATAGATTTAATTATTGGTAAAATAGTTGTTGGTATTAAATAGTTAATACCAACATATATACAAATTATTAAAAACAAATGTGGGAAATTAAAATTGATACCGACAAAACCAAATATCTGTTGGAAATAATCATTTTACCAAGATATATATTATTTTTCACTAATTTTATATTGGTAAAAGCAACTTTTTTTAGTGATGGGACTGTGAAGGTTGGGTGAGTGAGCAGTGACCCCATCCGTTTTCTTCTAGCGAAGCTTGAGAAACTTTTAGGGGTAAAAAGTGGAATGCTTGAAAGTTTGTTACACCTAATGGGTCAATTTTAAATTTATTTTTGATTTTTATTTATCTTTTGATATTTTCATGGAGTTCCCAAGTGCTGAGTATTGAAATTTAATGTTTTTGAGAAGATAAACCAAGACGCACTGTTAACACACAATTTTTCAAACAGTCTAGCTAATTATTTGAGGGTGATGAAGTTTGTGAAAGTGAGGATTTTCACTTGATGAGAATGGGTGTTCAAACCGTAAGACACTCATGGGTAACCATGAGGCAATTTCTATATGGAGAGTAGCACCAGTATAGTTAGTGCATGGTTTTCCTAACCACACAACCTTGTCTAGATCAATTAAAAATTAGATTTTAACCTTTTTACTCCTATCATGTTTTTAGGTTTTGGGGGATCATTTTCCTCCCCCATAATGCACAACCCTTATATCTTGGTAGTGTAACTTACACTCTCATTCCTTGGTGGTTATCTCTTGGATTCAAGATGTGTTGGTTTGAGTTAAGGTGTTTTATTTGATTTTTCTTCCCCTCTTCCTCATTCTTACCCTCATTATTCTATTTTCATGGAGATGTAGAAACCTTGGGGTTGTGTTTTATGAATCTAGTGTATATAATGGTGATTTTGGTTTGTTTCATTGTGGAGTAGGTGTCTGGGGCCATGTTCTACCTATTTTAGGTAGTCATCATACAAGGCGATGAGTTTTAGGCAGAATCCGAGGAAGGTGACTCTATTTAAGGGTGTTTTCTACATATTACCATTAATTTGTTAATAAACTTTGGTTTTTTATTGTCTGTATTTTAAATTAAGTTATTTATTATTGAATCGTATTCCATTTTTGATGTGTTTCATGGACTGGATTGAAAATTTGGGTGTTTAAAGGGGGTTTTTCAAATGGGTGTGTGTTGTATGCACACTATATGTTTGTTAAATTGATCAAAGGGTTTTAATGGGTTTCAAGGAATTTATATAGTGGTTTTAGAAATTTTTTTACCTTGGAAAAAGGATTTTTCATAAAATGTTATATTTTTGTTAAAAGGATTGTGTGGATGCTTTTTTGATATGATTACTTTCTTGTGATATTTTGGTATGGAGTAGAACATAGGTTAACCCGGGTGTGGGTGAGAGGTTTTTTTGAGGGAATGTGTGAGACTTTATAGGGAAGATGTGAAAGATTCCATTTTTCGTTATATGAGAGGTATTGTGATCCGTCAGATGGAGGAACGTTCGAACCTATAATTTGGTTTCCCAAGGATTTTCTGAGCCTTTAGGTAGGAAGACTATGTGAGATTCCATGTTGGTTGTCGATATACTAATAGAGATATTGGAGTAGGTCTGTGGAATACTGTGAGAGCTTCCATTTTCTTAGCTAGTTAACATTATTGTTTACTTACTCATGATATCTACAATGGTCATATCCCCAGGTGCACATTACTCAAGTCAGATTCTTATATATGATTTTTTTTCATTTAATAGTGCAATTTTGATGTGATGAGATATATTATTCCCATTTTCATTGATGTTCTTACATTTTTTTGATTATATTATCACCCATGAAAATTATTTTATTTTTAAATTGAACATATAATGACTTTCATGTATGATTATATATCTGATTCATGTTGCAAATTTTTTTGGAAACCAGTTTTTTTTAGATGGAAAACCAAAATGGATTTAAAATGTGTATTTGAAAATGGTATGTTTTCATTTTGTTTTAGTTTTTATTTTTTTTAAACTAGTTCATTGGTTTACATGGGTAAAATACTTTAATAGATTCATGGGTGTATTTTATCGGGCTTCATGACTCACAACCGATTTGGGACTTTGGACATTTTTAGATTTCATTTTGCAGGACACAGGTGAAGACAAGGGCACAATGTTCTATGGTGGCTCTCATTGATTACCTCCATCTAGTGTTTTGGGGAGGAGACATGGTATCATAGGGATTATAACATGAGGATCCATTTTGGCATTTTTATCCATTGGGATGTATCATTGGGTCTTGTTTTGCATTGTCCCCCTTATTTTGAGTTTTTGGGGTTTGTTTTGAGATACCATATATATGTTTAGTTATGGAATGATTGTATAATGATGTATTTAATTACTTTCTATATGATTTTCTATTGATATTTTTGACTCTAAAGTTTTCAGTGTTTTTGTACTCTTTTATGGATAGTTCAAACCAATTTACTAGTGTTTACACTATTCCCAAGTGATGGTTGGTTATACTCAATGCTTATCACCAACCCATAATGCTCGGGAATGCGCTTCAGACTATGTGGTAGGCCAGCATGGGTGATGGGTTAAGTCAAACTGAGTTGGTTTCCTATGAATAACATTGACCAACTCATTTATGTCTACCATTAGTAATATCCAAACCAATGTCGGGGTCTTGTCACCACCAGGTCATATATTGGGGATTAAGAGAGATTAGTCATACATATCTCCTTTAATTGTGATTCCCTTCAATTTTTGGATATCATTGAGGCTTATACCCATATTTCTATATAGTAGGTAGGATTTATTCAACTAGGGGACCAATTGACTTATCATCTTTTAAATTATTGGTCCTCTAAAGGAATGATACCCTTATAGGGGTGAATTAGGGTGATCCAATTAAAAAACAACCCCTATAATGATCTAATTATATAGTTAGAAAGATTATTCCTCTCTTCCTCATTGAATATTAAATAAATAATTTATAAGAAACAATATAATTCATTCGGTTCACCATCACTAAGATACATCTAAAGTGTATACATTATTGATGTACTAAGGTACCAAAATTCTCTAAGAACACTTCCTATAAAATATTTATTGAAGACTTTCTATCAATATTTTTTTAAAATAACACACAAAATATAAATATGACTACACTATCACATATGAATGACATACTAATTATTCTATTTCTTATCCTTTTTTCTTTTTTAACTTGGTGGATCAATGGTACCTAAATCCTATATAAATTTCTATAATTTTTCTCTAAATTACCATCTAAATTATCTAAATTTTTATCTGGCCTTCACTGAAAGTATCATCAATTAATTATTACTTACTTTATGATTTTTGATCAAAAACTAGGATATCCCCATTCCATTTATAGCATCTTTGATCATGGAACATATATTTTTCCCTTATTAAATAGTAAACATTGTCCAATATAGTGGAACTATATATATTTATCTTGTCTCATTGACTCTTAGCTTGAAGGATTTTGAAATATTTAAAAATTGATGACTCAACCTCATTACCTTGAAACCATAGTCATTATGATTTATGCACATTAACATTTATAACCTTATAGAAATTATAGAAAAATATATATCTAAACATTGATATTTTTTGTTACCATATATGTGAAATTTATTATATAAACTCATTATGGAATAAGAATAATTCATATAAAACAATCTTCACCTCTTATCCTTACTATTTAGTGCAAGGAATCACTTGAGTAAACAATTGATCATATATCCCCTGTGTATTTTGATCATATACCCTCCGCCTTTGTTAATGAACCAAAAATAACTTCTTAAAGGTTACAATAAGTTATTAATAAACTAATAAATCAATAAATGAGATAAAACATACCATTATATAAACCACTTATCAATTGGAATACCACATGCTAAAACTTTCAATTAGTGATATCACACTTTGAAAGATAAATATGAAATGATTGAAACATTTATGGGGTGTGTTTTGAAATGAGGGATATCCAAACTCTTGATTGAGAGGGTCTAAGTATGGATCCATAATCTTTGTGTTGGGTCTCTACTACTATTTTGTGAATTTTGAAATGGGATTTATTTTATGAACTAAAAACACCCAAGGACTCCCACATCCATAAAAACGGTTGTAACTATATAACTTATTTCCAAATGTAGGAAATCATGGGGTTTTTTATTAAATGAAGCTTAGGATATCACATTACTAAGATGATGGGAGGTCAGGCTCATCACTCCATATTGGGGGGAATTATTTTATATCATGGTATCTTTTTATAAATTTATATCATGTTGGTGAATATTTCCCATATCCCAGTATAGGAATTTTTACCCTCATGATGGAAATACATTATTATCATATTAAAATGTTATTATATGTACATAAGAGAGGTATCCCATATATGTGAATATCTTTATGTATTATAAGTTCTCCATCAATGAAACCATATGTACATATCATAGATTCTCTATCTTTATCTTATTATTAATTATAATTTTGATTCAATAGGTCATTATATTTTAAAGACACATGGTTGGGTGCTCTAGATTTTATCGTAGTCTAGGAAGTTGGTAGGTATTAATGATGTGGGGATTTGGACCATGAAATGGGTTTTCTATATATACTTTTGAAATGGATGAAAAACCTTGCAGTATGGTGCCATTTAATGGGGAATATCATACCTTTTATGGTTGTGTGATAAGGAATGATCCATGTAGTTTAACATTGTATAGTAAGGACAACTAGGAAAATGATTACTATAAATTGATGGTGTGGGGATTATGCATGGGGAGTACTTTCTAGTTGACCTGGAAGGGAATATAACCCAATGAGGACGTGTTGATCTCACAAGGTATGTGTCTTTGGGAGGAAAGGCCTAGCCATAAATATAGCCTGATGAGGGTGATATCATAAAATACCTAAGAGTAAAATGCTCCCCAAGTGAGGTGGGAATTCAGTTCGAGATATGGTCTAATGGGGATAAAGGTAAAATTGATTATTTTTGGTTTGGACCTTAGAGTGGTATCCTATGTATCCCATTAAAATAGAAACCAATGACCACATTGTTCAAATGACACGGTTGAAGGACAGGTGAAAATATCATACCATGTAGTTTAACATTATGCAACATGATTGTTTCCATGTAGTTTAATGTCATGTGACTAGGATACGTTCCACACAATTTAATTTCTGGTTATGGGGATATTTATTTCATGAAATATATGAAAATATAGAATTGAATGGGGATTACACAGATGGGAATTAACTATTAATATTCATAAGAAATATATCACTTTGGGAAGAATATAATATGGTTGTCAGGGCTTACAACATGGAATGGTGACCATGATGAGAGATGTGTTGGGGTCTTACACCTAAGTAGGAGTCCCAAACAGGAATTTTAGTGATGATAATTTAATGATCAACCAATATATCTATTCACATGAGATTCATGCTCAGTGTAAAATAAAATATACAAGGGTGGATTGGAAGAATTACAAGGGAGTGTGACACTAAGTTTGAATGGGGATTATTCACTGAGGGTGCCCAAGGGTATTTCTCTCCTTAGTTTTTTTTATCTTTCATGATTGATGAAATCATTAATGAGGAACTCTTGGGTATCATGCTTGAAGTGAACCCTACTCATTATATATTCATGTATGTTTCTAGGATAGGATAGGGTATAGAATATGGAGGTAAGAGGATTATGACATCAATAATGAAAATATATGGACATACTCTTGGAGGGATGCCCCATTTTTCCTGACTCATGGGATAGAGAAGAAATACCCCATGAAGTCTGCATATAAAAATATAGTATATTCCCATTATGGGTTCCCATTATCAAGGGAATACATGATTTTGTTTATATAAAATCCTAATAATTTAATATATATATATATATAAAATAAATAAATTCAATCTCATCGATAGCTTGTGGAACACCCAACTCCATATCTAAATGAACCATAATATAATATACTATTATAACCTACCTGTTAATTTGGTGGGTGTGAATAGGACTAAATAAATTATAAAAATTATATAGTTTACACATGTATAAAATAAATTAACTGGCTATATATTTACAAGAAATAAAATAAGAACCATTTTAAAAAAAGAAATGTTTTATGAAAAACTATATTTTTCTACAAGGCGGTTTAGTCACGCTTTGCACACATAATTTGAAATTATTTTTACCACTTTTATAAAGGTTATTTTACAAAATGAATATATTTTTTTGAATAATAATCTCAATATCAACTTAGGGTAAAATTTTGGGACTTTCTTCAGAAACTATTAATTTTTGAGTGAATAGTAACAAATACTAATTTTTATAATATTGTCATTTTTTTAATAAATAAATACCAATTATTATTTTAATTTTATTTAAAATTAACATAAAAACTATTTAGTTATATGATATCCGGTTAATTATATTTAAATTATCTTTATACTCTATTTTAGTATAATTTTATCTTTTGTCTTAAAAAATCGTTTTTCTGAAAATTGTTTTAAAGTGTATAATGTTTATATATTTTTCAATAATTAAAATAACACCTAATGAGTAATTATTTAAATAAAATTTATAGGTAATATATCTATAAATATTAATTTAAATTCATCTAATTATGATACATTTTCATATATTTAATATGTGATCATCTTTTCGTTATAAGATTTTTTCTGTAAAAATCATTTTTTCGACACATCTGCGGGTATAATTTTAAATTAAATTCTAACAATTATGTGAGTTTAATTTGAAAAAATGGATTATATATTTTTAACAATCAGAATATATATTATCCAATAAGTTCAACTTAATTTTTTACGATAATTAATAATGAAAACATGAAAAATTATTTACCATGCTTAAGGTAAAAATGTGTATACTGGAGGGTTAAACAAAAAATATATGAGTTAAAAAGGACCAAAAAAATTTCTAATTAAAATTTTATAGTCATAAATAGAAATTATATCTTATAAGGTTTTAAAAGTTTTCATTTTGGATCCTTTTTTCATGAGAAAAACATGGGTAAAATTTATTATTTTCAAAATTTCTATATGTGCCCTCTCCCCCACTTATAAAAGAACACCCACTATCCTCTCATTTACACACATAAAAAACCCTTCAGTTCAACCAATAAATTCCCAAATCACTTTAATAATTATCATCCATTGATTAAATGGTAAATTCATTCTTGAGTACGGCAGACTACGCCTCACGAAGTGATGTGATTCGTTTTTCACGAATGCAATACATGGATGGTAATAAAGGATACATTTAATGAATATATATGATATATATGAACTGATATTGATTTTCTAAAATTAATATACAATCCACTTTATTACCCTTTCAACTGATAAAGAAATGATAATGTCGCTCGTTCGTACGTAAGACCTATCATCTCCAAAAAGTTATGTGATTAATTATATATGTTCAAAATAAAATAATTATTCTAAAGATGTATCTATAACATCTTGTGTTTTAGAATAGGTTGAAACATAGAGAGGAATTTAAAATTTCCTGTTGGTGGATGGGTTGTTTTAAATATCTAGAATCAGAGAAACGTTATGAGGGTTTAAATATCCACAAATGATGTTTTAAGATGTGGGTTTTGTTTCAGTGGAAGTCTCGGGGGTTCAAGAAAACATGGGAGGAAGAAGGAACATGCCATGTATTGGAAATAGTTTTTTTCAAGCACTTCATTAAATTAATACCATTCATTATGTGAATGGGTTTCATAGGGTATGTCCGGCGGATACAGGACATGAAAATATCAAGGGGGGTTACCTTAAATAATTCACTACATGTATCTGGTTCATATTGTAAATTTGGTCGACATCATGAAACTAGTTCATGTAGTGAATCATATGTGAAGGATTTAAAAAAAATGAATGTAGGGGATCAACCCACTTATTCTCTTCATACAAAAGAAGGGTAACTAGGTCTCATAGTAGATCGTCCCCCTCTCATAGGGTTCCTTGAACCTCCTCCATACGGTGTTTGAATCAAGGTCCATCAGATGTGTTGGAAGCATATCATTATGTATAAAACTCTTCCTTCATCCTTTATCAGTTTCTATTGATGAAATTAATTCTGTCTTCATGAAAGATAATTCTACATATTTTCAGGGTGTTTGTAAAATATTTTATTTTCTCTCTCTTTAGCTCAAGTTAAAGATTGATAATGGACAATTATAACTCTGTTGGTATAAGGTATGTGGTCTATATGATTTTTTATTAAAGTCTCATCATTTATAACACATTCTATTATGTCTTTCACTATAATTTCCATGCATTACCCATTAAATGTGAAATTAAATATGTAAACCTAACACTTTAAATTACGTAGCAATTGTATATTAGATTTTCTCCACTATAGGCTTCTCACCTCAAATCAAACCACCCCTTGAGTGCGTTTCTTATATTCCCATGTCCAGTATTTCTGTTTAGGTAATTAAACCAGCCTTATAGGGTGTTTATTGAATGCAATTATTTATAATTCTTGCTTTCTATTGATACCCTTTTTAGGTGTGATGAATAAACACTGTTGTAATGGGAAAATTATCTATAATTAAATTAATTAAAATGATAGTCTCTCCCCTATTTAACAATAAAACCACCTATAAAGTGTGATTTATTATTTAATAAAATGGGACAATTTGAATATGATATATGAAATTATAAATGGGCATGAACCTCTTTATGTATACTTGAATTTTGATATGGAATGCTTTATTACATGACCCTATATATTCTTTACACTTGAATTATGATATGGAAATCTCATGGAAATAAAGTGTTTACTATCATTAACTTCTTTATTTTTTAAATTCAAATGATTAGATGAATTATATTATTCCTTAATGAATATTTGGGTTCCTTTTTATGGAACTACTTAGATAGAAACTTATGGTTATTAATATCACATGTTTTATGATTGATACTCGGGTTCCTTATGAGGAATTACTTGGATGAGTTTAGTGACTGCTTGCCTTATGTTACACCTTGAGTGACAGTTGGGTTTCCTTTTTATGAAGCGCTAAGGATATGATCATATGTCACTTGAAATATATTACCCAAAGAGTGATACTTGGGTTTCCTTTATACGGAACACCTTGGATGGGCTCATGGGAAAATTGGAAATTATGATTAATACATGGTTTTCCTCATTATGAAACCCCATTGATGAGATCGTAGAATAAAGAAAATTACATTACTAAATTAGAAACACTTGGGTTATTCTTTAAATAATTCCTTGGACATGCTCATAGGATGAAAAAATTATGTTATTAAATATGGATAATGGTGTCTCATTATGATTATTAGTATACTAGGATTCCTTGGCTATGTAACCTGGGTCCCTAGATTTATAGCGGTCTTATGTTTAGATACATGTGACCACCTAAAATTTATCTATGGTTTAGATACACTCATTATACCTAGATTACATGGGTTTTCACTTGTTCCTATACAAATATTATACTTTTATCAACTTGGGATATGTTCCTTGAGTAGGATGTCCTAACTGATTAACTTAATTAATTAAATGACCCTTATGCTGATTTTATGTGGATGCTTGGACTTCTAGCCTGGTCCCTCACCAATGCATGTATATCTTTGCACACACACAAACACACACACACACACACATATATATATATTTACATATAATATTTTATATACATGTCGAAAAGTTAAGATATTTTCTGGCTCATGATAAAGTTGGTATGGTCAGCTAGGTGTCCTTAAAGAACCTGAGTCCGACTTGCTTACATTTATTTAGTTTCTAGTTTACTTATTATATATACAAACTATGGTATTTTGATATTCACAAACTAGATTTCATTAGTCACCATTAGTGGTGGCCTACTTATTTTATCGTATACCCTTTTTGGGCCACCATTTCACTGGGGTACCTGAACAAATATCATGTTTGTAGGATCAGGTTATGGATTATGCTTGTGTTGTTCTTCCATACATGGAAACATAGAAGAGTAAGACTAATATAGAGCTCATGATTGTCATGGAGTTATCCCTTATAATATTTTTTTATTTTCCATTACACATGTACTATTTTGTATCTTCTATTGTATGTTTATAGTTTTAGATTATGTAGTATCACCTATACATGAATTCATGGTTATAAATTTGATTTTGTCCATTTTATCAATTTATTATTAGTCTTTTTCTTGTCTTTTATTTATAATTCTTCTAATGTTGATTGATTTATTGATTATTATCCCATTGTGATACTCTAATCATGAGGGTTTAGTCTCCCCACTGTACCATAATTTTACCCTCTCTACTAATCTCAAGCCTCAAGAGTATGAGGAGGCACACTTGAAAACATGTGACTAACTGACTATGGGCACCATTTTAGTGGCTCCTAGGTCAGGATGTTACAAATTGGTATTAAATGGTTTCTTTTCCTCTGACCTATTGTTTTGGGATAGTAGAAAGAATACTAGGAATGTGTCTGTGCTTTGTAAATAGCAGTATTTGTGAGTGATCACCCCACACATGAGGAAATAACCAAGTGGTCAGGCATGGGACTGTTGTTTTTTCTATTCATTATTACAGTTGATTGTGATTTTACATTGGGTGATTGGTGTTTATTTTTATTACTGATTTATGATATTAATTTATTTTATTCTTGGCATGGTATGGTAAGGAAGTATTGATACATGCATCATTAGAGGCATATATAGGTTCACATGACATGAATATTCCATGCCATGTAGGTTGCATTGTTTTACTTTCTATTAATATGTTGGATGTGCCTTTTTTTCTTTTAGAAACATCCATATATGTATACCATTTTAGGCTATTATATAGAATATATTTTTTATATACCATTCTTATGTGGTTTAATGCTTATTTAGTGTATTACCATAATAATTTCCATGTTTTCCTATTACTTCTATAGCATTCCATGTTATGATTCTGATATGTGATTTATTAAATAAAGTATCAGCATTAACCTAAATGTTGTTTTACTATATAGCTTGATTGTGGAATTCTATTTATCCAAACTATTTGGATATGTTTGATCCATGTACTTGGTTTCATGGGCTAAAGAAAATTACGGTTGCGATTAAATGGGGTCAAATAGAAATTTATAAGGTGTACATGCCCTTATAAACTAGTAATTGTAACCCATATAATCAAACCATTGCATATGAACTTATTGTATTTCGAAACTATAGCCAAAGAATTGGTATGTAATTTATAAGGGAAATTATCTTTATAACTTTTGAACTCTAATTCATTTAAATAAACCATAGTGCTTATCTATTTATGGAAAAATGTAATTATTTTCGGAAATAGTTGCCTATATAATTTCATGTAACTCTTTTACTTAGGTATGAAAACCCATATGACTAAATTCCTAAATGCATAACTAGACCCCAGAAGGTTAGTTGGGGAATTTTTCTTATGAGATAGACATGACTCAACCCAAGTAGGTTTGTCATGATGCTAAATCCTTATTATATGAACCCATTAAGTGTGGTTTAAATTTTTTTATTGATTTAATTTATGGGAACCTTGTAGGTTGCCTTTATTTTTTGCTTTATGGGACCCTCATAGGTCACCATTATTTTGATATACCTTGGCATTAAACCCCATGGGGGAACATTCAAGCTATGTGGGGATGATCATTTAAAATTTTTGTATCCTCTTATACAAATTATGTATTTGTGTATGGTGTAATCTTACTGAAAGAAACCCCTTTAATTAATAAAAACCTATTATATGCTTTTGATTTTTACTTTCACGAGGCATTAGTTCATTAAAATGAAAATTAAAACCTAAAGGGTGTTTTTACTCTATAGATTAGAATTATAATTTCTTTAACAAATAATAATTGTGAGAACCTTATAGATAAATAAAATGGATAAAATCAACTTATGAGATAAATCAGCTATTTTTTATAGGATGTTAGCTAAATAAGTAAATCTTAAAATGAAGTTTGATATAACTTTCCTATATTGCATTGTGTCATTAGATAAATATAGTACCAAGAAATTTTTCCTTTTGAATGGTACTTGATGTAATTAAATGTAGATTAGTTAATAGCTCAAAACACATGTAAGGGTTAATCATTATGTTTCTTTTCTATTTGAATTGGAATGGTAACATGATATTTTCCCATATACCCCTTATTTTATCTCTTGAACCTAAATTATAGGTACTAAATCCAAGTGATATTTTCATCATGAATTGTGTTTCAGGGTTCGACACCTGATGTTAAAAATGAAAAGACTAGCCTAGTTGTGGAATCACTCTCAGAACATAATGCATTTCTAAATTCTATGATGTGTTTTCAGACAATAGGTTCCATTTGGGTTCCATTTGTTTCGAGGAGGAATATTTTCTCTAAAGTGAAACTCGGGTTGGAGGGGTACTCAGAAGACGAATTAACCCTTGTTAATGGTGTGAGCATAGTGTAATGCTCAGTTTTAGTGGGATAAACATACCGAGGTAAATGTTAACTGTTTGTTAAATCATGTAATCTGTTCTCCTTTTAGATATACATATCATTGTTTTTCCAATAAATTAAAGGAAGATAAATTTTCTAGTAACACTATTGTGAAATATTAAGGTATTACACATCGATATATGTGGTACCCATTGAGTTGATAAATTTTTTCAACGAACTATATGAGTTTGGTGGGAATCTTTTAAGCCTTGAGCTATAAAAATGTAATCACAGGTCATCTCTAATTTAAAGTGACCTATGATTTAAAAGAAATATGACTCATCCCAATGTTCAGAATGATGTTATAAAAGGATCAGGTTTCATAAAACCACTGGTTAATCTGGTTTGTCTTTTACACCTGATGTTGTGGAATTTGTGGATGTAACTTGGTAGGAGTTCCACATATACATCTAAAGGTGAATATGATCTAGAACACTTTCAAATGGCAGGGTTTCCCCTCTTTTCAATTGGTTCTTGGTAATAATGTGTTTTCCATATCTAGGACTCGCAGTTAGTGGTCGATGAAACATGTTCTATTTGATGAGTTTCCATTAGTAATAAATGATTACTAGGAATTTCTTAATGTGGTATTTATCATGTCAGATGGGTTTTAGCATATCATTCCATGTAAAAGGAATTTAATAGTACATGACTAGTTTAAAATGGTCAGAACTACATTTGAATGCCCATGGGGTTGGTGAGTTTCAGAATATTTTGGTGCTTGTGAGGCAACACAAAAATGATATGGTTAATAGTGTATACATCCTTTGAAAACCCCATTATTCTTGGATGGACTTTGGTGGTTGTCCTTGATTGAGAAAATGATGATATTGGTGGTAAAGTCATATTGTTTGGTTAATGATGACATGCCAATAGTTACAACCGAGATCTTTTAAAATTATTTATCCAGTGATGGTTCAACTATTTTGTTTATCAACTTTTGGATGTGGTGTGATAGAAACCATACTCGGAAGTTCGTCTTGGATATAAAATGAGAATATCCAATCTTATGGGTAATCATTGATAACTTATTATTGTACTCCCAGGTTAGAAATGATCATTACCCCTATCTTGACATCCTTTAGGGTACACTAAGAGAGTGTTGATTATGCTCCAAGCTAAATAAAAGAGCCAAGACCTTTGTTGTATTGATAAATAGAATATTTCAGAGTGATACAATGGAATCATGGATAATATAATAGGTAGAGTTATTCTGAGTGATACTGATGTTCTCATGTAGGAAGACCTTAGAAGGACTCATAAACACCATATTACTCTTTTACTCAATCCCCATGCGAGTTACCACTATTGGGCTCAGTTAGTGTTCTTGATATGTGGATGTCTCAGCTATGCACTAAATTATCACTTGTAAAATCTTGAGAGTGGGCTACCTTAGATTTTCTCCTTGGACTCTAGTAGATTATATCAAGGTTAACCTATACATGCATTCAGTCTTAGTTTATTTTAATTAGATTATCTATTCATGGGTGTTGGATTGGGTATACACCCATGTCCGTTATAAAGAATGATAATATAAATGGATTTTTGGGATGGAGACATTACTGAAAGCCAGTTACAAGACTCAGTGAATATGATCAAATTAATCTTGAGTTCCATAGATAAAAGGCATTGGGTTTTAGTTTAGATGCATCATCTTCTAAAGGTGAGTGTTTTCAGGATAGTCCTTTGGTAGTGGAATTAATTTCTTTCTCTTTTGTTCAATGAATGTAGTTGGTGAGGAACCACATCAGGAACATTGTCGAGATCAAACTAGTGTAGTGAAATATTGGCTGGGGATTTTATAGTAAAATACAATGTGAATAAACTAAATTTAGTTGATTGGAAATCGTGTATCCAACTAGTTGAAAATCATTCTTTTATAATCATTAGAATTAAAATGGAATGATTACATAGGCAATTCTGAAGGTTGGAAGACCATCACATGAAATTTGCCATTAAAATTAGAAACCAAGGTAGAAAACACCATGGATTGGTTGATTAAATAGATAATTAAATGATCATGTATCAGTTTATAAATTCTCAAGTAAGAACCCTCTTGATGTTCAAATTTTACTGACCATTGGATCGAGTTTTAACGACTTATGTACCGTACAATTAATGATGATGCTGGCATGTGAATTGGGAATTTAAAACATATTGCATCAATTTCATAAATTTTTTCATAACCTAGGTAGGTTTTGTAATGTTAATTTATTTTCCCCAATGCATCTCAGGGATGAGAAGTTCATAGTTGGAGAGGTTGTAACATCCTGTGTTTTTGACCAGGTGGAAATATCTAAAGGAATTTAAAATTTTCCATTGGCGGATGGGTCATTTTGGATTTCAATAACCATATTGAGGTTCTTATGGTTTAAAAATATATAAATGATGTTTTAGGATATGGGTTATGTTTTTGGGGAAGTACTGGTAGTTTGGGTGAGCATCTAAGGAATAATAAGCATTCTAGGATACTAGAAATAATTATTGCAGGCCATTCACATCATGAATCCCATTAATGATGTGAATGGGTTCCACAAGGTGCAGCCAATGGTTACAATATGTTGAACTCTTTGGGGTTGGTGGGGGACTTAACATGAGTAATTCATGATGTGTATTTTTTTCACAACATAAATTTGGTTCACAACATAAATTTGGTTCACATTATGAACCTGGTTCACACCATGAATCATAAGGGTAGGATTTAAAAAAATTATAGCAGGGGATCAACCCCCTTATTTTATTCATGTAATAGGAGGATGCCCAGGTACCATACTAACTTCTCCCCCTCTCCTATGGTTCCTTGAATCTCCTCTATCTGATGTCAAAATCGAGGCCCTTCAAATTCATTGGAAGTGTATATATATCTCTACGATTCCTCCTTACACATTTCTTGGTTTCTTTTTTCATAATAAACTCTATAATCGTGAAATATAATTCACCATATTTTAAGGGTGTTTGTTAAATCATCAATTTTATATAGATTCTTCTTTAGTTAAAGGTTGATAATTGATTAGTGGAACTCCCTTGGTATAAGGCAGGGGATCTATATGCTTTCCCTTTAAAATATCATCGTTTATAACATAAATCATTTCTTTACATGATATTAATTCCTTAAAATTCCCATTAAATGATAAATTAAATATTTAGAACCTAATTTCTTAAATTTATTAGTCGTTTTGTATATAATTTTCTCTATTGGAGGTTTCTCACCATGACTCTAACCACACCTTGGGTGTCTTGCTTATATGGCCGTGTCTAGTTTTTCTATTTAGGTAGTTAAACAACTATTCTAAAGTGTTTTGTAAATTATAATATTTATAATTCTTGGTTACTTATGATCACTTTTTTTGGTGTGATGAATAAACCCTATTTTAAGGGGATAATTAACTTGAATTAAAGGAATTGAAATGATAAGCATTCCACTATTTAATAATAAATCCACCAATGTGGTGTAATATCTTCATTTATAAAATAGGTCAATTTTAATGGGATATATGAAATTGTAAATGGTCATGGCCCTCTTTAGGTATTCTTAACATGTGATTTGTAATTCTTAAGTGCATGGCCCTCTTTATTCTTAACAATTGAATTGTAATATGGCATTATCATGGAAATGGATGGTTTACTAAAATGGACTTCCCTATTGTTGAAATTTAAATGATTAGATGAATTATATTATACCTAGAGAGATACTCTTGTTCCTTTTTATATAATTACTTGGATGGGATCTTAGGCTGATTAAGATTACATATTACATGATAAATACTTGGGTTCCTTACATGGAATTCCTTGGATGAGCTCCGAGGTTACTTGCCTTATGTTATGCCTTGAGTGATACTTGGGTTTCCTTATTACATAACGCCAATGATAGGATCATAGCTCACTTAAAATTTATTATTCCATGAGTGATACTTGGTTTTCCTTTATATATAAATCCCTAGATGAGATAATGGGGAAATTGAAAATTATGAGTGATACTTTGATTTCCTAATTTGAAAACATCATGTAAGAGCTCATAGAATAAAGAAAATTACATTAATCTTTGGGGGACACTTGGATAATTCTATATAGAACACCTTGGATGAGATAATTGGAAGAAAAAATTATATTATGCATGTTTATTATTACATATGTCTAGTAATATCTTCTTATAATGATTATTATACTAGGATTCTTTGGATATTTACTTTGGGTCCCCAACCTACTAGTGGTCTTATATTCTAATACATGTGAATACCCATAATTTATCCATGGTTTAGAGACCCTCATTATATTTAGATTAAATGGTTTTACCGTGGGTACTTTACAGTTGTAATACTTTTACCTTCTTAGTCTACATTCCATGAGTAGTTAGTCCTGGATGACTGCCTTAATTAATTATAGGACCCTTATGCTTCTTTTATGTCGATTCCTTGAAATTTCTCACTGGGTCCCCATCAATGCATGTATAACTCTGCAGATATATATATATATTTGTGTGTGTGTGTTTACATATATGATTATATATAAACAGTGTGGTCTGTTTAGAGTTATACTGGCTTAGGATGAAGTAAGTATGGTCAGCAAGGTGTTCTTGAGGAACATGAGTCTGATTTGTCTGTATTTATTTATTTGTTATTTTACTTATTACACCCACATATTGATTTTATATTTCCACATATTTTATTTAATTATAAATCATTGGTGGTTTCCTACTGGTTTTATATCACACCCTATTTGAACCATCATTATACTATATTACCCGAATATATCTCTTCGTTACAAGGTTAGGTTATGGATTATTCTTGCATCGTTATTTTGTACATGGAAGCATAGAAGTACAAGGCTGAGTTGGAGACCTAGATGCTCATGGATTTATCCCATATATTTTGTTTTATTTATTATTACACATTTACTATATTGTATATCAAATTGTATGTTTTCTTTTTTAGATTATGCAGTATCATCTGGACATGAATTCATGGTTAGACATTTGGTGTTGGCCATTTTATCTTTTTATTATTAGTCTCATGCTTGTATTTTATTTATAATTATTCCAATGTTTATTTTATTTATTACTTATTATAACACTGTGATAATCTAATCATAAGGGTATAGTCTCCCCATCGTACTATCATTGGACCCTAGCTTCTAGTTAGTAGTCTCTGGTGTATGGGGAGGTGCATTTGAGGCGATGGGACCGACCATCTCAAGGAAATATTTCAATGGATCCCAGGTCGAGATGTTACAATATATAATGAAAAAATATATATATTTAAAACATTAATATCATTATTGAGATCATATAACTATATCCTATTTTTATGATAAGGAACTTTCATGAAAAAACATACATGAGAAAACAAGGTAATTAACCCCATAAAAAATAGTGATAATGAATGATTTTTAATGAATGGGTGATAAAATGTTATATAAGGGATCATATATGATATTAAAAATAATATTATGATTCTATTTTAAGTTAATAACATGGTTAAAACCACTATGTAAGAGTTTAAAGTGTAATGAACTAAAGGGAAGCACAAGGTAAGGGGTTTCTTAACTAAATTTTCATTCATTAGGATACATGTCTACTTTATTGATTATATTATGAAAATATTGTATATGAAATGAATTTTGGTTTATTTCTGTTTTATTTATTATATATTTTAGTTCATCTACATTTTTTACACATAATCACCCCATTTATTAACTCTCACCACAACAATACTAACTTTGAAAGTGTTTCATCTTAGACTTCCTTCTTTGAGACACATGTTCTTTTATGTACTTAATTTCTTTTGAATGTTGTATATACTGAACCTTTACATACTATATCATGAATCCATAAAACATCATGATATTTTAATTTGAAATTCATCCACTTCATTCATGGGGTGTTATGATTCAAAAGTTACCAAAGCGATATGGGTTTATGTTTCAATATTATTTTAATCAAGATTTCTTATGATTGAATTTCCACTGAAGAAAATTATTTGATAATTGTATAATAAGACCATCCCATTTTCTTATCATCTGGTTATTCATGAAGTTTTCATGTAATATTACCATTTACCACTGTTATTTACTTAACATTATTGAGAATACTTTTTTTAAGAAAATTCAACTTCATTTCTATCTTTGTTCGAAAAACCTTTTTCATCCAAATCCATGTTTTCTAAAAATATTTTAAAAATTGTTCTCCTATGATTGTTTAATGTCATGTTTACCCTTAGTTTTATATTTAAATGAAATCTTCTTATCATTTACTTAATGTAAATTTTTTTTAATTTTATTACAAAAATGTGAAAGGAATATTTTTTAACCTATTCAGAATGAACGAAACTCTTACACCATCATGACCATTCAATATTATAAATATTAATCTTTAAGTTTAAAAGGTTATTTTCCAAAAAAAAATCTTTAATTCTTTATAATGTTTTAGATTATAAATAAGTGTTTTCAAAATGGGCAGAATATTTTTCTCAAGAAATGTTCGAAGTGATATTTTAAAATAATTTCCCTTCAAAGATGACATCCTTTGATATTACTCAAATTGAAATGGTAATTTTCCTAAAAAGTGTTTATAATATTTTTAAAAGTATTTTCATCAATGAAAAAACCCATTGATGTAATGGTTTTATTAAAAATTATATATATATATATATATATCTTACATATATACCTAGATTATTCTTCCTTCCTTTGATTGGGTAATACATTCCTTATAACCATTTCTCAAATTCCTCCATTATGAATTTTATATTCAATATGATATTATATAGGATTACGAAATCCATTTTCTTTCCATGAGTAATTATTATTTTATTAATTATGATTGATTTCCTTTACGTGTAACACATAGATCATGAACATCTTATTATGGGTGAACCTAGATAACACTCCAATGTATTGGATAATGTCTTAGTCTCATGAGACATCATGTATAGGATTTGGGAGTGAACCTAATACATTATGGGAGTTTTTACACCATGTGATGTTGTCTTGGATGTTAGCCTTGACTTATTCTTATGTAATATTTTATATTGCTTCCACATTTCCTATAACGACATTATATTATGATACCATTTCATTTAATGTAACGCCCTGACCCCAGCTACCCAGAGTCGGGGCATTACTTCGTAACATTGGCATGATCACAAAACATCAAGTCTCGAAAGACCGATTAGTTTAGTAGCCTTGGAAACACTAGATACATTAATAATTATTTCATTACATCAAAAATTAAACAAACTACAATAACATGGTCTTCATAGTCCACACTCATATCCTCACTGACTATTCTTGTAAGTCAGTCATAATACTCTTCTTCACATCCTGGAAAATATTAAAACATTGAAAGGGGTGAGCTCAGATGCTCAGTAAGGATAACAATATTGCGGAAGCTTTTATAAGAAAACATAAGCATTTAAGGCAATTTATAACTAAAACAAAAGCCTTTTAAACTTGAACATCAACATAATATGGCAAAAGTAAAATGAAATAATGCCATATACTCATTCACATGGATATTCTACTAATCGAATAATCACATGCAAAATCACTAACCACTTTCATAATGTTGGAATGCATAATGCCAGACTATCATAACCACGTAGTCAAGGCCTCATGCCAAGACCACAAATAAGATTTTGTCAAGGCCTTGTGCCAAGACACTAGTTTGTCTCATGAGACCTACCGATGCATCGAGGAGCTATAGCGGGCTCCACCCGTCACATATTAAGTCCAATGCATTCCCATATGAAAAGGTTTAAACATAACATAAACATTCGTATTAAAACTAGCATACAAAATGTCAATAATTTCACCATAAACTATGAATGGTATAAAATAACACATCCACAGTCAGACATATCACAAAACCTTCAATACAATATAGAAGTTTTGTATTATAATAAATCAACTTCAAATAAGCGTAAAATCCATCAAAGGATGTTGACATAGATGAAATCAAAACACTTTTTAGAGAAATATCACTTTCTATTTTTGAAATCATTTAAGAGCCATATAAAACAAAACATTTTCTTGAAAATATTCTTATAAGCTTGTAAGGAAAGCTTTGAAGATTTTATAACGGCGGAAAGATTCCTCTTATAAAAGTCGAAAAGGGTATAAATGACTTTAACCCATATTCTTGTAAATAATAAAAATGTTTTGAAATACATTTTGAAGAAACATGGATGTGGATGATAACGAGGTCCCAGTAGATAATTATGTATAAACAACCTTGGATAATGAAGAGGTTGTGAAGTAAACCCTTACCTTGTACTTTTCCTTGGTTGGGGTAGGTTAACCTCCTGTATAATGGTGAAATAATTGTTATTAAATTATAAAAGAATCATATACATTCATATGATATCATATATGATCTTTTAACATTGCTTTGTTAACAATATCTTAGATTTATCGTTGTTTCGGGTGTTAACTTACTCATTTTCTTTTATATGTTTTGTTACGTAAGTCGTGTTTTTCATGGATAGGTTGTATCTTATTAATATCCAGAATGATATCATGTCCTTAAACATTATTTTTAAATCATCAAATGATAATTATACTTGAATGGATACGACGGAGAATGAATCTCATCGCGTTCGTGGAGACGGTAGTCCGTACGTACGCACGAGCGACAATATCATTATTTTGATATTTAAATAATATATAATTGGATAGTATATCATATATACAGAATCATTATCATGTTATATTTATTATTTACATGAATTAAATATCATTATTATACCCATCTAAATAATAATATATTGAATAACAATTACACCACGACGTGGAGACGGTAAGCCGTACGTACGCACGTATGGTGACATGTCTTTCAAATGATGGGTAGAATACTGAATATGGTTGTTCCATATTTATAATAACATCACAGTATATAGAAGATACTGGAGTTATAATTTCAGAATTGAAATAATAAACAAAGAGGGAGTGGAAGAAGAAAGAAACTTGAAAGAGGGTGATGAAAATGTTACCTCTTCTTCAGCTTCTTCCTTTTGATTTGATCAAAAGGACTCCTTAGGATGGCTTTCTGAATAAAGTAAAGCTTCTAGGATGAAGGGAGAGAAGTTTGGAGAGTATTTGGGCAGGGGTTGGCCGAACAAAAAGGCTTGGAAGTGTAAATGAGGTGGGAGAGGTGGGGGCCTTTTATAAGTGGAGAGGAGGGGCACTTTTGGAAAGATTGAAATGTTACATTATTTCACAATGATTTTCGGATTCTAAAGGTCCCACACTTATATAATTCGAGCCTAAGGTGATAAGGGTTCGAAATCTCCTCATCCAATTGGCTTTGGACAAGTGTAAGCCTTGGATTTTGCATTATCTTCCCATTTTATTTAAATCGTTAAATAATGAGGTCATCACCGCATCATCATGATGTCATAAATAATTTAATTTATTTAATGTCTAAAAATTATAAAACAAATACTATGATGTAGGAAATCTTTTTATCTTTCTAATGAATATTTATAATCAAAATTTGGACATGTGTAACCCCACGTAAAAATTGTTTTAGTAAAACATTTTATGTTTGTGTCATTTTTTACTTTAACATTAAATAAAAGGTGTTTATGTCATTTTCTAACTAAAGTGGCTCCATGGGGTCCCCAAGTTGACCCATGGGTTGTCTTGGTCGGCCATGACTCATCCAATAGGAGTAGGACAAGTGTAATTCTCATCTCATATTATAAAAATATTGTTTTTACCTTAAACTACACTAATTAACTCTAATCGCGATTAAGAACTTAAAAGTTACTATTCACCAAAAAATTATTTTAATCTCATTGAACCACATTTTACTTCTTAATGACAACCATGTATGTCGGATTTTTGAAAATCAAATCACAGAAGTGGTAATATTTCATTTAAACGAAAAATCAGTTATTTAACTACCACTTAGTGGTTTTACTATTCATCAAAAATTGAAGTTTTTCAGAACAAGGCCAAAATTTCACCCTAAGCTATAATTGATATTACGAATTCAAAAATGATGTCTATTTTACAAAATTCCATACATATTAGTTTCATTAATTAATTTTATAATTAATTCCCGCTGTCACAACAAATAGCGTGTTTTTAAGAAACAATTTATATCAAAAGATTGGCAATTGTTTATGTCCAATTTCAATGTTAAATTAATTATAATGACCACCATTGGATAAAATGGTAAAAATATATTCTAATTATACTCTAAAACCCCTCAATAGTATAATTTATCACTATGAATTATTTTGATTAAAAAAGTTGTTTTAAGTATTTTTCACTATTCATAAAAATTTTGAAGTTCTCAGAAAATTACAAAAAATTCAACATAGGCTAATTTCAATATTAGGAATACAAAAATGAAGTCCATTTTGAAATATAAAATTTATATAATTTTAAAAAGTGGTTATTACTATTCATAACGGCTACTTTGATTTGTTGCGATGTTTTAGAACTCGAAGTTGCGTACAATGCAAGCTATTGTATTATTGAATGAGAAGCGTATCGTGGAAGCTCGGGGTGTTACATTCTCCCCTCCTTCAATAAATTGCGTCCTCGCAATTTGATATTTTTCTTTAAAAATAAGAGGTTGAAAATAGGAAATACCTTTGTGGAAAACCCACATCGGAAATAAGGTTAATAAAATTTAGCCTTAATAAGAGGGAAAATGGAAATAAGAAAGTCACCACCAAATTATGATCTCGATAAGGAGAACATTGGTGGTAATTAAAGACATATAATTGGAGGAAAAACGTAAATATTTGTAGGGAGTGATTGAGGTCATCAATCACAATCAACTGTCAAATTGAGGACCTCAAAGCCTTCAATCTATGTTGATTTAAAATATCATCAGTTCAACAAGACATAAGGTATTAGGATAACACATTTTTTGTTTTAATATCCCTTTACTAAAGTTTAAGAATTAATTTATTCATTGAATAAGAGATAGGTATATATATATTTATGCTTGACAATTAGTGTTTCAACCTTCAACTCATCTTTCACTCAAAAAGATAATAGAACTCAAAAATATTATTATTATCCTAATTGTATAAGGTTCCAAATGTGAACACATACCATTTAGATTAGTAAAATTATATTGTAATAACCAGGGAATTCCTGTAGGCTAGTGGTAGGAAATAAAGGTCTGTCGCACTATGATTGTGGGTTCGATTCCTGCAGCTTGGTCCGACGCAACGGGTTATGCCCCACCCTGCAGGTTGTCCTTTTTCTAAAACTATTGTATTATAATATTCAAAAATAATCTTCATAAATTTTTAACCTTAAAAAATACTATCCAAAGATCAACTTAATCCACTCCAACCTTTATAGTTATTCAAAATACCTCTGTCCAGACACTCTCTAAAAGGTCTCTTAATTCCAAAATCAATTTATCAGATTCCCCAAACAAAGAAAAGTTTCTCTTATTGTCACATACTAAAAATATGATTACCTTAATCATATTAAAACCTTACTGAAATCAACAAGTACTGCAGTACAATCCTTATATATATATCACATTATTCTAAAAACTAGAATATAATCCATGAGTCCAAAAGCACCAATACATTAGTTATTCCGCTTCAACTGTAGTCACAGCATAAGATTGGCCTTGATCCCTTGGCCTTTTCTGAGGTAAGTTTCCTTGACGCTTAGGACATTCATTTGCATAATGACCCATTTCTCTACAATTGTAGCATTCAACTTTGACAGCCTCTTTCTTTCCCTTGCAATCACGAGCCTGGTGACCCTTTTCTCCACATTTATAACAAACTCCCATTCCTTTTAGGCAAGTACCAGGGTGATTCTTCCCACAATTATCACATAATGGAAAATCCTTCTTTCCCTTTTTCCCATTATCTGTCTCTTGTTCCACCGTTCTCTTCTTCTCTTGCTTTACTTTGTTGTCATAAGACTTAGAGAATTCCTTTTCTGTCTTGATAGCACACGAGACAATATCTTCGTATGATGAGAAGGATTGTGATACCAAAGCTCGACAGAGAAATGGTTTTAACCCATCAAAGAAACGATCAATCTTACTCCTTGGGTTACGTATATAATCGGCAGCATGCCTCGCTAACCTTGTAAAGTTAGCCTCATACTTTGCGACATTCTCATCCTCCTTCTGCCTCAGACTCAGAAATTGCCTTTCCATATCCGCTCGATGGTCTCGAGGAAAGTATTTTTCTAAGAACAGCTCTTTGAACTCCTGCCATTCCATGTTTTTTAATTCATCATCCTCCTTTGTGTTTTGAATTAGTGACCACCATTGATCGGCATCTCCAGTGAGGCGGTAAACTGCCATGACAACCTTCTCCCTTTCACTACTCCCCAAGGCATGGAATATTTTCTCTAAGGAATTTATCCATTGCTCAGCTACTATAGGATTTGTACTCCCATTGAAGGTTGGTGGTTGTTACCTCATGAAACGGTCTAGCATTGATCCTCCACGTTGCGGATCAGGGTGCTCCATACGAGTAAGGTTATTATTCATAACCTGAGTGAGTTGTCCAAGTATGGTAATAAGTTGATCAGCACCAGTTGTATCTCCAGATCCACAATAATTATCTTGATCAGGAGGGCAATCCCTACACGGAGTTCGTGCATTGATACGGTTTCCATTCCTTCTACTAGGCGCCATTTCTAAACAATGGCATAAACTAGATTAGTTTATGAATCAAAATACATAATTCCAGACTTGTAAAACACTTTACATAAATTGAACTATTTATGGATATAATCCATAATCATAAAAAGAAATGTTTTCTTTGAGGAAGTATATACTCATAACCCTTCATAGTGGTTTGTAAAGAAAATGAGAATTATCCTAAGCATATCCCCCGGGAGTGTCGTAACCAAGAGTGCAGCAAGGCCCGTTGTCGTGCACCAGTTCCCGTTCGAGTCTAGCTCAAAGCGGCGTTTTCGGGTTTTACCCCTAGGTACATCTGTTCCAGAGCCGCCTCTACCTGCTCGTATCCAGACAGGGATGTATTGCTCGGAAAACTCACAAAATCTCTACAATAACAAAATTCTAGGAAGTTCTTCTATACTAATCCTCAAAGTCTATCTTTGGGCTATGTGCTCTAATCAGAGTTTATCTAAATCTAGCTTCCAAGGTTTGTACTAAACTTCCTCTGATACCAACTGTAACGCCCCGACCCCAGCTACCCAGAGTCGGTGCATTACTTCGTAACATTGGCATGATCACAAAAGATCAAGTCTCGAAAGACCGATTAGTTTAGTAGCCTTGGAAACACTAGATACATTCATAATTCTTTCATTACATCAAAAATTAAACAAACTACAATAACATGGTCTTCATAGTCCACACTCATATCCTCACTGACTATTCTTGCAAGTCAGTCATAATACTCTTCTTCACATCCTGGAAAATATTAAAACATTGAAAGGGGTGAGCTCAGATGCTCAGTAAGGATAACAATATTGCGGAAGCTTTTATAAGAAAACATAAGCATTTAAGGCAATGTATAACTAAAACAAAAGCCTTTTAAACTTGAACATCAACATAATATGGCAAAAGTAAAATGAAATAATGCCATATACTCATTCACATGGATATTCTACTAATCGAATAATCACATGCAAAATCACTAACCACTTTCATAATGTTGGAATGCATAATGCCAGACTATCATAACCACGTAGTCAAGGCCTCGTGCCAAGACCACAAATAAGATTTTTTCAAGGCCTTGTGCCAAGACACTAGTTTGTCTCATGAGACCTACCGATGCATCGAGGAGCTATAGCGGGCTCCACCCGTCACATATTAAGTCCAATGCATTCCCATATGAAAAGGTTTAAACATAACATAAACATTCGTATTAAAACTAGCATACAAAATGTCAATAATTTCACCATAAACTATGAATGGTATAAAATAACACATCCAGAGTCAGACATATCACAAAACCTTCAATACAATATAGAAGTTTTGTATTATAATAAATCAACTTCAAATAAGCGTAAAATCCATCAAAGGATGTTGACATAGATGAAATCAAAACACTTTTTAGAGAAATATCACTTTCTATTTTTGAAATCATTTAAGAGCCATATAAAACAAAACATTTTCTTGAAAATATTCTTATAAGCTTGTAAGGAAAGCTTTGAAGATTTTATAACGGAGGAAAGATTCCTCTTATAAAAGTCGAAAAGGGTATAAATGACTTTAACCCATATTCTTGTAAATAATAAAAATGTTTTGAAATACATTTTGAAGAAACATGGATGTGGATGATAACGAGGTCCCAGTAGATAATTATGTATAAACAACCTTGGATAATGAAGAGGTTGTGAAGTAAACCCTTACCTTGTACTTTTCCTTGGTTGGGGTAGGTTAACCTCCTGTATAATGGTGAAATAATTGTTATTAAATTATACAAGAACCATATACATTCATATGATATCATATATGATCTTTTAACATTGCTTTGTTAACAATATCTTAGATTTATCGTTGTTTCGGGTGTTAACTTACTCGTTTTCTTTTATATGTTTTGTTACGTAAGTCGTGTTTTTCATGGATAGGTTGTATCTTATTAATATCCATAATGATATCATGTCCTTAAACATTATTTTTAAATCATCAAATGATAATTATACTTGAATGGATACGACGGAGAATGAATCTCATCACGTTCGTGGAGACGGTAGTCCGTACGTACGCACGAGCGACAATATCATTATTTTGATATTTAAATAATATATAATTGGATAGTATATCATATATACAGAATCATTATCATGTTATATTTATTATTTACATGAATTAAATATCATTATTATACCCATCTAAATAATAATATATTGAATAACAATTACACCACGACGTGGAGACGGTAAGCCGTACGTACGCACGTATGGTGACATGTCTTTCAAATGATGGGTAGAATACTGAATATGGTTGTTCCATATTTATAATAACATCACAGTATATAGAAGATACTGGAGTTATAATTTCAGAATTGAAATAATAAACAAAGAGGGAGTGGAAGAAGAAAGAAACTTGAAAGAGGGTGATGAAAATGTTACCTCTTCTTCAGCTTCTTCCTTTTGATTTGATCAAAAGGACTCCTTAGGATGGCTTTCTGAATAAAGTAAAGCTTCTAGGATGAAGGGAGAGAAGTTGGGAGAGTATTTGGGCAGGGGTTGGCCGAACCAAAAGGCTTGGAAGTGTAAATGAGGTGGGAGAGGTGGGGGCCTTTTATAAGTGGAGAGGAGGGGCACTTTTGGAAAGATTGAAATGTTACATTATTTCACAATGATTTTCGGATTCTAAAGGTCCCACACTTATATAATTCGAGGCTAAGGTGATAAGGGTTCTAAATCTCTTCATCCAATTGGCTTTGGACAAGTGTAAGCCTTGGATTTTGCATTATCTTCCCATTTTATTTAAATCGTTAAATAATGAGGTCATCACCGCATCATCATGATGTCATAAATAATTTAATTTATTTAATGTCTAAAAATTATAAAACAAATACTATGATGTAGGAAATCTTTTTATATTTCTAATGAATATTTATAATCAAAATTTGGACTTGTGTAACCCCACGTAAAAATTGTTTTAGTAAAACATTTTATGTTTGTGTCATTTTTTACTTTAACATTAAATAAAAGGTGTTTATGTCATTTTCTAACTAAAGTGGCTCCATGGGGTCCCAAAGTTGACCCATGGGTTGTCTTGGTCGGCCATGACTCATCCAATAGGAGTAGGACAAGTGTCATTCTCATCTCATATTATAAAAATATTGTTTTTACCTTAAACTACACTAATTAACTCTAATCGCGATTAAGAACTTAAAAGTTACTATTCACCAAAAAATTATTTTAATCTCATTGAACCACATTTTACTTCTTAATGACAACCATGTATGTCGGATTTTTGAAAATCAAATCACAGAAGTGGTAATATTTCATTTAAACGAAAAATCAGTTATTTAACTACCACTTAGTGGTTTTACTATTCATCAAAAATTGAAGTTTTTCAGAACAAGGCCAAAATTTCACCCTAAGCTATAATTGATATTACGAATTCAAAAATGATGTCTATTTTACAAAATTCCATACATATTAGTTGCATTAATTAATTTTATAATTAATTCCCGCTGTCACAACAAATAGCGTGTTTTTAAGAAACAATTTATATCAAAAGATTGACAATTGTTTATGTCCAATTTCAATGTTAAATTAATTCTAATGACCACCATTGGATAAAATGGTAAAAATATATTCTAATTATACTCTAAAACCCCTCAATAGTATAATTTATCACTATGAATTATTTTGATTAAAAAAGTTGTTTTAAGTATTTTTCACTATTCATAAAAATTTTGAAGTTCTCAGAAAATTACAAAAAATTCAACATAGGCTAATTTCAATATTAGGAATACAAAAATGAAGTCCATTTTGAAATATAAAATTTATATAATTTTAAAAAGTGGTTATTACTATTCATAACGGCTACTTTGATTTGTTGCGATGTTTTAGAACTCGAAGTTGCGTACAATGCAAGCTATTGTATTATTGAATGAGAAGCGTATCGTGGAAGCTCGGGGTGTTACATTTAACTTATGCTTCAATGTTATTAATAATGTGCCTTATCTTTTATAATATCTTATGATACCATGTCATTTAACTTATGCTTCATTGTTATTAATAATGCGCCTTATCTTTTATGATATCATGTATACCTTGAACTCAATTTTTATACTTTCTTATCAATTTTATTTCCTTACTTGGATTTTTAGCTCACACGTTTCTTTATGTACTCCCCAGGTTATATCATGCATATTTACGAGATTGAATTGATTTTAGAAGTTCACTATAGAAAATAAAATATTAATTCCATGTTTTATGTATTAAAAATCTAGTCTTCTAAAGAAACTCATCCTTAATAATCCTTGTGTTATTATTATTGGATATTTATGTTTAAGAATCATGTAGTATAATGTTTAAAAAGCTCGGGTCATAATATTTGGAATTAGATGAAAGGTTTAGTTAACATTTTAAAATAGGATCTGAAAACTTTCGTGAGAACCCTAGGGATAAGTCTAAGAATAAGACTATGTGTTGAAAAATATAATGGAATCATGTTGAAGTATAGAGTGAGTGTTTTATGAGAAATTATATCTTTGTTAGTATACTACAAGGGGATGTGGTTCTAGCACAGATGTACCTTGGGGTAATAACTCTAAAAAGGTGCATAGGGAATGACTCGAGCATTACCTAGTAAATGAAAGCGAGTCTTATTTTTCTCCCAGTTTGAAACTCCTAGGGTATATTCTTGGGAAATTCACAAACACTCTATGAAACATCATGATGGATTTGAATAGATTATAACCATGACTGGTCGTGGTTAAACCTAAGGGTTATTATATTGAAATTATGGTGTCATGATTTAGATATTTTATAAATATTTTTTCATGATTATGTGGTTTCCACTATGATTATTATTGTTCATATGATGATTTTGGATTTTAGTCTGTGGCTGGAACTTGAAGTAATCATGTTAACACTATATGTGATTAACACTTTAGTGATTATGAGCAACCAAATTGTATTTTGAGTGGAAAGAAAGATATTATGATTATTCTTAATTAGCTATCAGGATATATGATTAACAATATGAATCTTGTTGATATTCCTTATAAGTAAAATAAATAGAAGATAAAATTTTATGAAAGTTTGTGTGGTAATGAACATAGTGTAAAGAAGATTTATCATACTACATGTCAGGAAGGTGGGAAGAATCACCTTGAAGAATATCTAAAATTTAGGGGAAGATGTTTTTAATGTTTAAATGGAGGTCATAAATCCATGAATTACCAAGTAATTCAATGACTTATATGTGGGGAACTTGGGAATTATCTTAAACAATGACCTAAACTAAGATTTATCCCCTACACTAAGGAAGGACCAATTTTATAACAAATAATTAAAGTAAAAGTGATGAAGAATTTATTTAATGTGATTCAAAAATTATGATATATGAGTATTTTTTTACCAATGTAATTTTGGTTTGAAAAATCTCAAAAAAATCAAGGATAATGTTAATTTTGGAAGGATATATTTCTTCATGTTATATTATCTTAAAGTTTTAGATAAAATAATGAGTTTAAGGGTTTAGGGTTGATCATAAGTTCAATGTATTAGACACCCATTTTTTGGTTTTAAGTAAATGGATTTGGTAACGTCCCAGTTCTGGGTGCCACCCAAAGGTGTCCTGAACCCGGTTGGTCACATGACCTCAAGTGTATTTCTCCAAAATCCAAAGGCTATCAACTAGTAGCTAGGGCTATGGTGTGATAATGGGAAAACTATGCCCTCATTGGTAGAGGTTTTCCAATGAAAAGAAAATATTAAACAATAACTGAAGCAGTAATACCATATAACAGAAGTAAACAGCGGATGAGAAATAGTAATAAGAAAATTGGAGCATATATAAATGATGAATGTCACATATGTCTTTTAAATCAACCAAACAAGTCATAATACAAGAAATACAATACATAAACCAAAGTAAATAAAAAAATTAAACTTTAACATTATCGCAAGCCTCATCTTGGTTCCATTCTCTCCATCTCCAACAACAATCAAGTACCTGATAAAGAAGGTAATTTTTTCTTATCTATACCTGTAACCATATAATCTATTTATGTCCAAAACAATGACCCAAATAGGGTTTCAGATGAATCCCAGTTGGAAACCACCAAAATATCTATACCTAACATTCATTGAATATATATTAGGTAATATGTAGAAATGAAGCAATAAACTAGGAAGTACTCAAAAGTAAAAAATCCTACAGTTTTCAATTACATTCATTTACATTTATTATTCAATTCCTTGAATCATGTAAACCTTGTGATCTAGCCTCAGATTTTTATCCCCTATGAAATAGTAACAAAATGGATATCTTAGAATACCATTTAAGCAAACAAGTAAAATTGAGTCTGAGATTGTGCATTGTCTTGGAAGACTCGTCATGATCATTCTACCATTCATAGACAACCATCTGGGAAAGCTCTCACAGTCTAACCCCTTTGGTTTAGAATAATAGAAAATAATTATAAAACAACCTAATGGGAAGCTCTCACGGTCCAACCCCTTTTGTCTAACATAGCACTAATTATTTACAAACGACCACCAGGGCATCTCTCACAGTCAATACCCCTAGGTCAACATAGAATCAATAACTTATAAAAAACCTCATGGGCAGCTCTCATGATCAATACCCATGGGTCAACATAGTATAAAATAATCATAAATGACCATCTGGGTAGATATTAAGGCCAATTCCCCAGGTCCAATATCTATACCAAATCTCTCGCAATCCTATGTAAATAAACACGGAAACCCCCATAGTTTTCCTGGTCCAAGGCTCTCATAGTCCATTTAAAAAACAACATGCATATCATATCAAAGCAGCACATGTAATCTATAACTACTACATGGATAAAAATTCTCAAAGCATACCAAATTCATTTCATATAATCAATCAACTCCATACTAATCAACCAAGGCATGGAAAACAATGTACACCTAATAGGAATTCAAGACCAAACGACCATAAACAATCAATCATGGGAAAATGCACCCATGGGGTGTCCCGTAAACAGGGTATCTAACCTTATGCCTAAGAAAAACCCCCTTAACAATTAGTCAAACCATTTCAGGAATGAAGTAGGGTTAAATTACAAATCATTAAATACCCCAAACATTGGTATGTGGCACTTTAAGAACATATAATCTAAAGATGAACAATTAAAGGTTTAAACCACCTACCTCGATGTCTCATGATCGATACTCTTGAACATCAGACCTTGAATCGGCCTAGAATAGCATAGATATACATGAAGATGAAAAAAGACCAACCTTGAATAACTCACTAGAGAGGAAGAATAAAGAATAAAGGCTATAAGGGTTTTGAGAACTCACTAGTGGGATTCTGACGCACCCAACAGAGTCTCAATCGGAGGTCGATCAAAGAATTGAGAGGGGTTCAGAGTTCATCGGCCATTCTGTTGCTCTCCTATATTAACCATGGGGAGAAGAAAATATATCCAGACATAAGATGTGACCCCACCCCTATATAATAAATAAAAAGAAAACTACATGGCATGTTCATAAAAGGTACACACCATGTAGTAACCTTTACTGGTCCCACCTTAAGCGGTCTTCCAGGTCACCACACATCCATGTACTCAGCCGTTACACAGCTAGTATATGGCTGTACGTGGTACCCTGGTACATTATGTGTACTCATAAGTACACTGCGTGTACTTAAAAGATTATCATTTATTCCTTTTTTTTCTCAAAAAAACCCGAAATCATGATCCATACCTGAAATGAAGATTCAGGTTCTTACAAACTTCCTCCATTAAAGAAATTTTTCCCAGAATTTCCCTTCTAATGGTGGTGAAAAATAATCTTCTAACAACTCTGGTCACTATGATCATACGTCGGTATCCCTTTACGAAGTCTTATCATGTACTCGCCTGTGCTACCATAGCACCCATACTAGAGGAACAGACTGGATAGGGAGAACCTTCATGATACGATCCAAAATCTGAATAGGGTGCTCTTCAAAGGATGCATCCACATCCAACTCAACCTCTATGGGTTGAAAAATGTGATATGGGTCTAAAAAGTAGCGTTGTAGCTGAGAAACATGAAAGACGATGTGCATGGCCTGATACCTCTGAGGTAACTACAACTGATAGGCAACCGTCCCAACTCTCTCCAAAACCTCAACCGGCCTGACATATCTCGGTGAAATCTTTCCCTATCTCTTAATCATCCTGTGTCCCATCCTTTGTGTGACATGTACGAAAACATGATCTCTGACCTCGAACTCCAGAGGTCATCTCCATCGATCAACATAATACTTATACTAATATTGTGTAGTAGCCATCCTCTTCCTAGTCAACTCCACCTGCTCCGTAGTCTCCTGGACAAGATGAGGTCCCGACATAGCTTCTTCTCCCATCTCCAGCCAATATAGGGGTGGTTGGCATGGCCTACCATACAAAGCCTCATAAGGTTCCATCTAAATCGTTTCCTAGAAAATTGTTATTATAGGAAAACTCCACTAGGGGTATGTGTCTATCCTAAGAGACATCGAAATCAAGGACGCATGCTCGAAGCATGTCCTCCAAAACATGAATCGTGCTCTCGGACTGGCCATCTGTCTAGGGATGGTAAGTTGTACTCAGAAGTACCTATGTATTGAATGCCCTCGGTAGTCCCTCCCATACACGAGAAGTAAACTAGGCATCGTTTTATGAAACAATAGAGTTGATAACCCCATGTAAACATAAAATCTCTCAGATATACAAATCTCCAAGCTCATCAACACTAAATTTTTCCTTGATTAGCCGGAAATGTGAAACCTTTGTGAGCATTTCAACAATAACCCAAACCACATCATTACCTCAAGGCAACCTCTATAAAATTATCACAAAATCCATCACGAGATCATTCCACTTCCACCTGGGAATGGGTAACTACTCTAAAAGGCCTTCCGGCCGTTGATGCTCCACACTCACCTATTGACATATATAATATCTCATAACAAAACCATCTACACCCCTCTTCATACCTAGACACAAATACTGATAGTGTAGATCTTGATACATTTTTGTGACACTAGGATGAACTTCCCATACCGAGGCATGAAAATCTCCCATCACCTCCTCACATATGTCTGCTGACACCCATACACATCCATGAAAATGAAAACCTCATCCTTGTATATGGTCTAACTAGGAGTAGGGTCCTCGCCCGACACACTCTCTCGTAGTACAAGGACTTTGTAATCTGATAGCTACCTCATTCACACTCAATCCAGAAGAGTAGAGGTAACAACTATAGAAGAAAGAAACGTTTTCCCCAGTCTGTCATTCACCTCCAAATGCATCTTAGAGAATAGATCCATGATCTTCCACTCACTACTGGCCTCCTAAACTACCTGTATCTGAGTCCTCCTACTCAATGCATCAGCCAATGTGTTGCCTTTTCTAGGAATGTAGGCAAGCTCAAAGTCAAAAAAATGAAGGTACTCAACCCACCTTTTCTATCTCAAATTCATATCTCACTGAGTAAAGATATACTTGAGGATTTTTTGGTAAGTGTATACCACAAAATGATATTTGAAAGGGTAATGTGTCCAACAAACGCAAAGCATGCACAACTAAAGCCAACTCGAGCTCATATGTCTAGTAATTCCTCTCATGTGGCATCAATTGCAGAGACTTGTATGCAATGAATCCTTCCCCATGCAAAAGTAATACTCCATGACCAATACCTGATGCATCATAGTAAATGGTTTGACTCTTTCCATGATCTGGAAAAATCATCATCGGTGTTGAAGTCAATCTCCCTTTCAGCTCCTAAAAGGATGAATCGCAGGAATCTATCCACAAGTACTTTTCACCCTTCTTAGTCAGGCCCGCCACTGGCACCGCTAAGTGTGAAAAGTTCTGTAAAAAGTGTTTTTAGTAACCAAACATCCCCAAAAAACTTTTTACCTCAAATATGTTCTTCAGATTCTTCTAGGAAACTATCTCTCACACTTTCTCTAGGTCTACCAATACTATTGTATCTAAAATGACATGAACCAAGAAGCGAATCAGATCCATCCAAAAGTGTAACTTTGTGAGATTAGCATATGACTAATGCTCTCTCAATGTACTCAATATGATCTCAAGATGGGTGCCATGGTCGTGTCGAGTGTGAGAGTACACCAAGATATCGTCCACGAAGACTACAAAAAATTAATCTAAGTAAGGATAGAACAATAGGTTCCTGAGTGACCTGAAAACTATCAGTGCATTCATGAGACTGAATAGCATAACCAAATACTTTTATAGACAATAACTGCTTCAAAAGGATATAAGAGGTATATTTGATAATCTAACGTGCAATTAATGACAACCAAATCTCAAGTAATTCTTCGATAACACTCGAGCTCCTTGAAGCATATAAAATAGACCATCAATCCTCAAAAAGGGATATTGGTTCATTACTGTTAACTGGTTTAACAACCGATAATCCACACAAAGTATAAGGGTACTGTCTACCTTCTTCACAAAATAGATAGGCGGACCCCAAAGAGAAGTACTGGGTCCGATGAAACCCTTTTACTCCAAATCCTCTAAATAGTTCTTGAGCTCTTGTAACTATGGTGTTTCCATCCTATAAGGAAGAATAGACACCAGTTCCACTCCTAGAACAAGATCAATATAGAAATATACCTCTCTATCTAGATGTAAACATGAAAATTTCTTTGGAAAGACATCTCTGAAATGATCCACTACTAGAGGAAAGTCTATCTGTGAAGTCCTCGTCTCAACCATATATAAACTAGAAATATGGGATGTAATTCCTCCCAACCCATGATGATTAGGTCTAGATATTCTGCCTAGACATCCCATTCTCCCTTGTTTAGAAAAGATATGCCCTCGGGTGACGTGAAACTCACCATGTGAAGATAGCAGTCAATAAAGGTCTGGAAAAAGACCGACTAGTACATCTTGAGAATAACATCGAATCATGTCATCTATAAGACATAGAGACCCCATAAGAAGTCACACCCACTAGACTTAAGAGGGAACTCCTTACACTGACGTACACTAGCCGTCCTAATTCCTAATGGAGTGTCTCGTGTCATAAATTCATAAAAAATAAAGATACATATCCCAAGTATCTCCCAAAAAACAACAGATATAAAACCTTGGGAAGAATCTATATCAAAAAGAGAAGAAGCTGGAACTAAAGAAATTAGAATCGTACCTCTAACCGTAGAGGTTCTGGGATCTTTCCCCAACTGGGTCTGCTCCATCGCAAAATTCTGACCTGTACTGCGGCCCTATGACCCTGCCTAACTACCCTGAGCTGGTCCACCCTACTGTGGATTGAAACTTGTTGTCTGGATACCACGACCACAACCACCTCCCTGAACTGAATGGACTGACGAACTCCGGTTCCCTAAATGATGAGAAATGGGTGGTCCTGCTCTAAATCATGGAATCATAACAGAACCCCTCTCACTACATGTTGGTGAGAATATCTAGAAAAAATGATAAAGATGACCCATATTTCTGTAATATCGGCACTCAATTGGGTCTATCTGGTACTGAGGTATCGTGTGACAACTCTTCTTGCACTGGTATCACCTCACCTGGCTACCTAAAGATACATCCCTGCTATTGGAATCACTGTGCAAAGTCTCTCTGCGGTGCTTACTTTTATCACACGAAGAAGTACCATCCCTGGATGCTGAATTGCCCTGGCATGTAGCTCCCAACTCCCTATGATTGGATGTCGTACCTGATAACATCATCAAATCTCCTAGCCAGTGATAACTCATCAACTCCCAAAATAGGTGAGAATCACCGAAGCTTTGTAAAGAGAGAAGAGTAATCCATCACTAAAATAGAGCCTTGGTTCAAGTGCATGAAGTCCCGGGCTCAGTCATCACTCAACATATCGGGGTATAAGTATTCATAGAAAGTCCTATGAACCTCTTCCCAATTCATATCTCGATGAAATTCCTCCGATGGGATAACATCCCACCATCTCTTGGTTGAATCACGTAGCATGTAATTCGCAAGCTTCACCTTCCAATCAGAAGGTGTTTCAAGATGCTCGAAGATAAAAAGCATGGACTCTAACCATGAATCTATAGCTTGTGTTCCTCCATCCCCTGAAAAAGTGGGAGGATGCTATTGTTGGAACACCTATTTCAAATCTACCATAGTTGGGACGGGATGTGGTGCCCCCTAAAAAGTCTTCATCATTCTAAAAAATCCTTTATAGAACTATGCATCAACACCAGTGTCTAGTATAATAGTTGGTTCCAAGATGGGAATGGCAGGGGGATCTGGTGGTAGTCCCTGATCTATCATTTCTAGTGTCTGATCATCACCATGTACCTTGAAAAAAACCGTGGGATATCTTGGTGGAATGACTCTGCAAGGTCAAGAACACACCTCAGTAAACGATTATCAAGGACTGCAACTTAGAAGTGAAATAAAGGAATAGGAGAAGAAAAACATTCATGTTCTACAAAAGAGGGTTACACGAGGTGTATACCTACTACATAACGTGTTATATTAAGCCTTAACATGGGCATGTACCTCTACCAACCTGGTTTTGTAACACCCCACACACATGGCGTGTTCCTCCTAAGACACGACGTGTACTTGAATATTCCCTCCTGCCCAAGTACTTGTACACATCTAGAACTACACAGTTCTCTCCTAGTATAACACTACGCAATTTGTTCACCCTAGACATGGCATGTAACCCAAGGTTCTATCCACCCGTGTCGTTAGTCAGAAATACAGATACACGACCGATTACCACATGGTGTGTACAAGATAGAAACCGTGTGTAAAACCTAAGTTTCATCCACCATTGTCATTAGTCACACGACCGAGTACATGGTATTTTATATCATGGCGTGTACTCCCTGTACACAACATGTTCTACCAACTTTCATCAACCCCATGTCTCTGCTCATACATTCAGTCACATGGTCAGCAACTATACAACATGTACATATGGTACATGTCTTGCACTTAATAAAATTTAGTTCATCCAGAATAGAAGAACTAATGGCGTGTGTTCATTACATCACATGACGTGTTATCTGGGTTTCCGGACAGTAAGCCTATGAAACTTCTTCGGAACCCCCCAAAATATTAAATTTTTCCAAGGCATGTCAAGTTATAATCCGTGAGATCCCATACTCCCCGTAAATCAAATTTTGGCATCCTTATTCATATCATTCCTTAACAGAATTCAATTAAAGTTCAAACATGATCCACCAAATTCCGATCCAAGAGGGCCCATAACACCTTAGGGACCAAAGTTTGGCATCCATCCTAATGAAACTTTTCATATACCAACACCCTATTAAAATAGAAGGTATTTCTATCATGACATCTATCACAACAACATTCATATCTAGCACAACATCTATCACAACAACATTGAATCAGTAATGCTCCCTAAATGGCATGACAAGAATACATGAGATGTGATCTCTAGCAAGTTCTTATATGATGCATGAGATAGAATACCATCATCTCACTGGGTTGTAATAGAAATAGAACCACAATGATATCAATCATAATAGAATAATACATGTGTATCACCAAACGGTGAAATCAAACCAACTATAACAATGTCAAAACAAAAAAAATTACAATATTCAAGGTAACTTGGATTTTCCCTGTACACAGGTTAGCTACTCCCGAGCACAACTTATTACCAACTACCCATCAGCTATGATCCTAGTATATTGGCTCCAAATATTAAGGTAAATAAGAAAAGACCTCCTCTGATACCACTTTGTAACGTCCTAGATCCAAGTGCCACCCAAAGGTGCCTTGGACCCGGTTGGTCACATGACCTCAAGCACATTTCCCCAAATGCCAGAGATTGCAGACTAGAATCGAGGGTCACTGTGTGATAATGGGGAAACTATGACCTCATTAGAAGAGTATACCCAATGGAAATCAAATAGTAAAAAATAGTAGAAGCAACAATACCATATAACAGAAGTAAATAGCAGAAGATTGATAGTAACAAGACAACTAGAGCATATATAAATGATGCATGTCACATGTGTCTTGGAAAGAATACAAACAAATCACAATGATGGAAATATAATAAAGAAACCAAAGTATAGAAAAACAATTAAACTCCAATATAATCTCAAGCCTCATCTTGGTCTCATTCTCTCCATCTCTAATAAAAATCAAGTACCTGATGAAGAAGGGAATTTACCCATATCTATACCTACAACCATATAATCTTTTTGGATCTAAAAACATGACCCAAACATGGTGTGAGACAAATCATAGTAGACAACCATCAAAAGATCTTCGTCTAACTATCAGTGAATATATATATCCGGTAATATGTAGAAATAAAGCAATAAACTAAGAAGTACTCAAAAATAAACAATCCTACAATTTTCAATTACATTTATTTACATTCATTTACATTTATTATTCAATTCCTTGAATCATGTAATCCTTGGGATCTAGCCTAAGCTCTATATCCCCTATGAAATAGTAACAAAATAGATTTCTTAGAAGACCATAAAAAAAAAGTAAAACTGAGTCCGATCTTGTGCTTTGGCTTGCCTACTCATCACGATCATTCTACCATTCATACACAACCCTCTAAGAAAGCTATCATGGTCTAACCCATTTGGTTTAGCATAGAACCATATCATTAAAGAACAACCCTATGAGAAACTCTTACTGTCTAACCCCTTTGGTCTAGCATAGAACTAATCATTTAGAAATGACCACCTGGGAAACTCTCATGGTCAATAACCCCGAGTGAACATTGAATCAATTACTTATAAACGACCTCTTGGGTAGCTCTCATGGTCAATACCCATGGGTCAAGATAGCATAAAAAAATAATAAAAAATCACCTGGGTATCTCTCATTATCAATAACCCTAGGTCTATATCTACACCAAGTCTCTCATGGTCCGGTGTTAATAAATATGGAAATCCCCATAGTTTTCCTAGTCCAATGCTCTCACGGTCCATTGAAAAAACAACTCACATATCATATCAAAGAAGAAAATGTAATAAATAACTAATACATGGAAAACATTCACAAATCATACCACATGGATTTAATATATTCAATAAACTCCATCCTAATAAACCAAGGCATGGAAAACAAGGTACACCTAATAGGTATTCTAGACCAAACAACCATAAACAGTCAATAAAGGGGAAACGCACCCATAGGGTGTCCCATAAACAAGGTATCTAACCTTATTCCTATGAAGAAACCCCTTAATAACCAGTCAAATAATTTTAAGAAAGAATAGGGGTTAAATAACAAATCAAGCAATACCCCAAACATGGGTTTGTGGCACTTTAAGCACATATAATCCAATGAACCTTGAATAACTCATGAGAGAGGAAGAATCAGAATGAAAGGCTCTATGGGTTTTTAGAAATCACTGGTGGGATTCAAACTCACCCAACAATGTCTCAATCGGAGGTCAGGCGGAGAATCAGGAGGGGCTTAGAGTTTTTAGATCATTCCTCCACTCTCCTGTACAAATTTTGGGGAGAATAAGACATATATGGACATAAGACGCGACCCTCTAAAATATAACAAATAAAAATAAAACTGCATAGCATGTTCATTAAAGCTACACGACGTGTAGTAGCCTTAATTGGCCCCCACCTTAAGAGGTCTACCAGGTCACAACACAGCCATGTACTCGGCCATTACCTGACCAGTACATGGTTGTACGTGATACCAGAGTACATGACGTGTACTCATAAGTACACAACATGTAATTAGAAAATTCTCATTTATTCCTTTTTCCTAAAAAAACCAGAAATCAAGATCCATACATGAAATGAAGATCTAGGTTCTTAGAGATTTCAAGAGGTGAAAAATGATATTTTGAGAGACGTTTTATTGGATTGATGTATATATAACTTTTCGGTTTAATATAAACTATATTTTTGTAATAATTATATATTGATTATGGAGATTTAATTTGAAGGGTTTTAAGGATAAACCCTTATGGAATGGATTAAGTTGAAATTTGACCATTATTATTGAGGTATTAGAGATTAATTTTATATATTGGATAACTTGTGTTAACCAAGTTTGTTTTATTAAAGAAATTATGAATAGTTTGATATTATTTTGGGGATTATTTGATCTATTAGAAGTTAATTTGAGTGCTTTAGGTACAAAAAAAATCATCTTGAATACTCATCATTTGGAGAAAATGATAAGAATATGGTGAAAATTTATTAATAGTTGAAATTATACTAGTCATGTAAGCATGTTTTCTTATGTTCTTAGTCTACTTGGTAAAGGAATTCCTCCAATATTGGAAAAGATATTGAAATAATTATATTTTCATATTACTTTCATATATGAGAATCCATGTTCATTTAACACATCACTTATTTATGGTTTTTAGGTTCTCAACATTCCCTAGATCATTCAATTTCTTGTGATCAATTATCTCTACCACTCACTATAATTATATATTATTTTATTCTGTGTACATATCTAAACTTTTTACTATTTTTATCCTATGTGGAAACCTAGTTATGTGATGAATTTAAAATTTTTATTTCTATGTTTTTAAGATAATGTTTGTATAAAACCATTTTATGATGCAGATTTTTTCATAAAGAAATTTTCAAATGTAAAACCCTTGATTTTAGAGATCAATATTAAATTTCTAGTATTTAATTTATTTAAGGGGGTAGAATGTAACACCCTGAGACTTTATGATATATTTATTTTTAAATAAATTCAAACTCTTCGATAGCTAACAGAACATGCACTATAAAAAAATCAATTGTTAGAAGGGGTTATTTTTGGGATTAGGGGGGGTAATAACCCCCTCTAAATACATTAGTGATGGTTATGAGGAACCACCCCTCTCCATCACCCTACTACTAGCCCACCCCTCATGTACCCCTTTTCAATGTTCATTCCACAATGCACCCTCAACCCTCTTATACTTTTGATTGTGTCTGGACCCTCCAATCCATCTGGTATATCCACCACCCCCAAACCCAATGAATCTATAAAAGGTTGCACTTGTAGGATTTGAACCGTATACCCCATGGAAAGGGATGGAGAACTTAGAGCACTACCCCAAATTGTGATTTGTTTATATTATACCATTTTTTTATTTATCCAAATTTATATGTTTTTTAAAATAAATATTTTCTTCATATATATTTAAATACATATATGTATTTTAATATATATATATAAATATATATATGTAATATATATATATATGTATATATTTTATGCCCAACTCTATAGATTATATATTTACGTATATTTAAATAAAATTATGTATGCATATATTTATAAATACATTTATATTGCACAGACACCAAAAAAATGTGTATTTATATATTTATTTTTAATTATTTATACTTATTTCCATGCAAATATATGTTATAAATATATATATATGATATGTATACATATACAATATATATATATATATTATTTATATGGATACAATATATTATATATTTTAAAAATACATTTATATGTGTAGAAATATATATATATTATAAATAATATTTATATTATATATACATATAATACAATATAATATTTATATATGGATAATATTTTATGAATATTTATTTATAAATACACTTTCCATATACAAAAATATTTTACATATATATATATAGTTATATTATGTATACACATATATTTAATATATTAATTTGAATACTTGTATATGTATATTAAAATAAATTTAATTATTTGTAAATATTTATATATATATAATGTATTTATATACATAATAATAGGATATATATATATATAATATAATATATGCATAATATAATTACATAATATAATATAATAGAACATAACATAACATAACATAACATAACATAACATAACATAACATAACATAACATAACATAACATAACATAACATAATATAATGTAATGTAATGTAATGTAATATAATATAATATAATATAATATAATATAATATAATATAATATAATATAATATAATATAATATAATATAATATAATATAATATAATATAATATAATATAATATAATATAATATAATATAATTTTATGTAATGTGATGTAATGTAATGTAACGTAACATAATATAATATAATATAATATATATATATATATGTGTGTTTATATAATTATCCGTATATACTTATATATATGTTTTTATATGTATATGTCTTTATTTAATGTATTTATATAATGTCTTTGTATAATATGTTTATAATGTATTTAAATTCATTTATATAATGTCTTTATAAGAAACATGCACACACATTATATAATTTGATATATTCTTTAAAAATAAAAAATATCAAAAGGGGTTAAAACCCCCTATATTCTTAAAATTCATTACGGGTTATGAACAATCTCTAATTATATACATGTCTATGTAAGTATATATCTTTATAATATATTATTTTATTATATAGATTATAAAAACTAAAAGGATTTTTATATGATTTTTTAAATAAATTTAATTTATGCATATTTTTATAAAATATAGTTATGCTTTTCTATTATAATTAATATTATATGACATAGAATTATATATATATATATATTAATGAACACGTTATACAATTATATTTGTGTAAACAAATAAATATGATTAAATAGAATCATATAAATTATTTATATAAATATATTTATATAATATGTTCATATAATATATCTAAATACATTTATATATATATTGTGTTTTAATTATATATATGTTAGGGTATTTTTTGAGAGAATAGTGGGAGTTCACAACCACCTAAAATCTCTTAGATTAAGGGAGTTCAAAACCACCTCTAATCTATTAGATTAGAATTGGTTCAAAACCACCACTATTTTCTTAGATTAGAGGGGGTTCAAATTCCCACTATTTTCTTAAAAAACAAATTATATATAATATAGGTATATATCTCACCTAAAATACAATAAAATATATATCACCTCTAATTATTAAATTATCAGTGATTTTGGTTCAACTAACTCTAAAATCTAACAAAATATTAAAAAATTAATGATAAAAAAACATAGAGGTCATTATGGACCCCCTCTAAATCAGATGATTATCTAGGGTTGTGCATAACCCCATATAATATATACATGAAATGAATTTATATGGGTTTTTTCATTACCCCCACTAAATAACTACCACTAATCATTTTTTTGTAGTGATGCAACCCTAAATCTATGTGAATAGTAATAAAATATACCATTATAACCAAGTCGTAAATTTGGTGGGTATAGATAAAAATAACTAAATTATAAAAATTTTATGGTTTACATATGTATTAAATAAATTCAATGTGTATATTTTTATTAGAAATAAAAAAACATTCATTTCAAATAAAAAGAAATGTTTAATGAAAAACCGTATTTTTTAAAAAGGTGGACTAGTCACAATTTTCAATCATAATTTAAAATTTAATTTTATCACTTTTAGAAATTCTATTTTAGAAAATGATCAAAAAAATTTAAATCATCATATTTACATTAATTTAGGGAGTAATTTGGTGATTTTTTCAGAAAATATTAATTTTCTAGTGAATAGTGGAAAATACTGATTTTTATAAAATTAATTATTTTTTAAAAAATTAAGTTAAATTTTTTATTTTTATTTTATTTAAAAATTAAATAACCATTATTTAGTTATATTAAATCCATTTAATTAAATTTAAATCATCTTTATGCTATATTTTAGTATAAGTTTATTTTTAGACATTAAAAAACCTTTTTTTCAGAAAACTATTTTGAAGTGTATAATGTTTATCCATTTTTAAATAATTATAATAACCCCTAAAATGGAATGATTTAAATAAAATTTATATATTATATATCTATAAAAATCAATTTAAATTCAGGTGACTATTATTACTTTACATATAGTTAATATGAGACCATCTTTTTCTTAAAAAATACATTTCGTGAAAACCCATTTTTCGTCACTTCTACGGGTTCAATTTCAAACTAAACTCTACCAATTATGTGAGTTGAATTGAAAAAAATAGAATTAGTATTTATAATTATAGTAATTTATATTATAAAATAAGTTAAACTTAATGTTTTACCATAATGAATAATAAAAAGAGTAAAATTTATTTATTGTGGTTAAGGTAAAAACGAGTTTATCGGTGGAGCTAAACTAAAAAGATAAGTGTTAAAAATGACCCAAAACATTTATAATTTTTATTTTATGGTAATATTTAGACCTTTTATCCTCTAAATTTTTTAAATGGTTCATTTTTTATCCTTATGGAATTAGAAAAATGTGGGTGGAATTCTTTCTTTTCAAATATTCCGAGTGAGTCCTCTCCCCCACTTATAAAAGGCCACCTCGTCTACTCTCCTTTAAAAAATTCCAAAACCCATTTGTTCAGAAAATACCAGAAAAAATAAATTCCCTAATTTCCTAAACTCATCTTAGAATCCATTCTTTTGGTTATAAATCCAATATAGGAATACTTTTTGTGCAAACCGAAAGAATTTGTCTGAAGAAGAGGTAAAGTCCTTAACCGAACATTTTGTTTATTTTATGCCTCCTCCTCCAAATATTATTAAACAATGAATAAATAATAAAATTAGTATATTATATATACTGAGATGTTTTTTTTAAGGTAATGACCTAAAACCATCTCCTCCTCCCTCAAATGGGAAACAAATCCATTCATCGTGTGTATGGTAGACTACTACCTCGTGAAATGATATAATTCGTTTTCTATCACCGATTCTCATGGATGGATACAATGAAATATATAATGATTATATATTATATTTATGATATATTTGTACTTATTTAATTTTAATATCTCATATTCCTTGAAACATACCGACCCAAATTCCTCTAAACTGGTTCCCCTAGCCGGTTCTCCACAAGACCTCAAGCACGCCTCCTAGTATGCCAGAGGATGAAATCTAGCATCAGGGGTCTAAAGTGGAGCTATGAGGAGACTAGACCCCCATATCAGAGTGAAAAAACAGAAGTAAATAACCAAACATCATGAAAATCAGTTAATGTGTAAGAATAAATAAATTGTAACTAATACATGTTGTTATAAAATAGAATACAGTAAAGGCCCGAATAGCCATGCCACACATACAACAATTATCACCCACCGGGATGATCATATAAAAAAAATAAATTACTGAAGAGTAAAATGAATCAAGGCCTATTTACAAATTTGGGCCACAACACATACCCGGTCTCCAGTACCCTATCGAGCTGCTCCAACCCAACCAAAAGAAACCACACAAGCCTCCTTCTCAACCATGCAATCTGGGGCATCGACTTGATCCATTGCTTATTCATGATAAAATTAAAAGTAGAAATAAGTACTAAATAGAAAAACAGGTGTACATACAGGGGGTAAGAAATAAATCTTCATAGGCCAACCCCAATGGTGAATCTATAAACTACTTTCATAAGGGCATTCTCATGCAATATGCTCAGACTAGACGATACGTAACTGAATAAAATAAGCACAAATAAAACCACCATTGATCCTTAGGTCCAATTCCTAGACCATTTATACATACTTTAGCCGAATCTAGGATGTCTCTAAGAATATCTCAACGGTTGTGCATCCCAAATAACCCGTAGGCTCCATATCCACGACATCCGCAACAAAACTTGACAATTTTGGGGACCTATCCTATAATAGTCCTATCATATGGGATCATAGTATAAGTCACCCCTACTATATCCTCATGAACAAAACATAATCTCACACTTGGAAGCTTGACACATTTTTCCCAGTTACCACATTAAATTACTATTGAGCCTAGACCGTTAGTCTTAAATTTACCTCATTTATCATAAACAATAGTTCATGGAATATAAGTCCAACCCCTAAACCATATATCTAATCAATCATACTTGGTTAATGAGTAATAAATCAAAACCATGGGTATATATAATCAATCTACCATCCATCCAACCTAGAATTCCATGATTTCTTAGAGAATTTTTCTATTATATAAACAATAATGTATACTACCTATGTCTAGAGCCTCATTCTAACACATAATCTGTATAGTTTACTATCCATGACCAGATCCTCAGTCTAGAAACAATCTATAAATAACATCAGTGGTTCCCAGAGCATCAATCTAGACCAACCCAAAGATAAGGAGAATCATTCCAACATCCTATTCCACATGGCATGCCATAATCACCTAGAGCATCATTCAGACACTTTAACCATGAAGAATATTATAAAAATCTAGATCCTTAGTCTAACACTATATCTGTAGTATACCTCCTTGGAGCAGAACATCAGTCCCAAACAAAACCACATACATGTGAAATGACATCCTTTATAGTCATTAGTATAAAAGAACATTCTTGAATCCTCAATCAAACACTCAAAACATAAACAAACTATCAATACTAATACAGATCATCTTTCCCAACATTATCATTTCAGATATCTATAACCATACCTTTGGATCATTTATCCATCTATTTCACCCATCACAACACTTGATAATAAACCAAGTTCCAGAATGTAGTAACCCAACCATATCAAAACATCTCCATGGGAATTATCCAAGTCTTAAAATCAATAAACAAAAAGATAACAAGGACTAGATACATGTCCATATTACCCATCAACAACTCATCAATATCATCTCATGCATCTACTTGAGTACCAAGGAAACACCAATAACCCAACTATCAATTCATATACACCTGATCTGGTTCATCTTATTAATTGTTCATGCACTAAGACCTTTAGATCCACAAATAAATAAAGGCATCCCTCTTTGGATAAAAAATATCGCAAAGCCACAACATGTGTAAAACACCCTATGGAGGGTTTATCTATCTCATACAAGACTTATGCCAATACCATCACAAGAAAAATCCTCAAGCATCCCTCCGTGGCCTCTAACTGATCCTTGATCAACAACATGCTCACAATTCAACGAAAGTAAAACCCATGTCATGAAACATTCTCAATAGTTTAATATGGAATTCATTGATCAATTTATCAAAAAACATCTCACTAGGGTAATCCTCAAGAGTCCCTCATATTAAATTCATCACCAAAACAACACCCATCCATAACCACCATCCTAAGATGTCATACAATCCCATAGTCTCCTTCCACTCTGACCCTAAAACATAGGATCTAAAACTTAACTGCTTTATCCTCAAGAAACTAGTCCCAATGTTCAGAGACAAAACAAGATCTACCAAAGACACTACCCAATCCCACATTCCATGATCTATCCAAGTAACCTCAAACAGTTCACCCTAGAACACTTAAACATGGACAATCACTGAGCATGTAATCCCCAACCGGGCCTCGTAGTTCACAACACAACCCGCTGGAGGATTTTGAATCCAAACCTCAATTAAATCATCCTACTAAACTATAATGGTCCAAAAAACCATCCAAAAAACCTATATATGATAAAAGGATCCCACCATTGTTATCTATGTGGAAAACTATTCAGAATGGACTCCTCCATGTCCAATTATGACTCCGAGGTTTCAAAACATCCAAAACCCTCAAGAGGGTAAGAAATGGATCATACAAGGAGTGTATAAATAAGCACATAATGTGAAATCTCATCACCCCACATGGGTGTGTAATCCAATATAACTTGGCATGTAAAATCCATGTACATAGTTTGTAAGAAAGTTATATGGTGTGTACCCTACATGAGGTTCCTACCTGTGTACCTCACATGGCCAGGACATGTGTTCCTATCTAGCCATATATTCACACATATTGTGTCACCCCACATAGGGTCTGTCTATGTACCCCACACATCCATGTCACCCCCTAAACAAGTCATTTTACCATGTACTTGGCCACACACTAAGTGAGAATACACGGTGTGTCCTGCAGACAACACATTGCATAGTCACATCCTTATCTTCTTCCTCAAATAAAAATAACAAATAATGTTTGTTCTTAAAACCAAAAGTCGTGTAGTTCGGTTTTCCTAATCAAAAACCCTGGAAACATCCCCAAACCCATATTTCCACCATAATATGCATAGATAAACACCCATGGGGTCCTAAGTAGTCATAATAAAGCTATAATACTTGAAAACAATTAATCTATGGGTTTTGGGGAATAAAAATTAAAAGGCCTACCTCGTGGTGTAAATGCCTAAGCTTCAGGTCCAAATCCACTCCTAGAAGCCACTCCACCTTGACTTGGTTCTAATCTACTCCATGGATGATGTTTGGTGGAATATCCATCTCCCTTATCCTCTTGGTATGATCATCATGTTAGGGAGATCCCTCCCCCTTTCCTTCCATGAATGGGATTCCAAATGGGGGAATTGTTTTATTAATTTTAATTAATCTATCAATCAATTAATTAATTACCCATTTAACACTTGTCCTGAGTCCCGAAACATGATTTTGTTTATACCTATCTTAGGAAAAACCTCCCATTTTGGACTCAACCATGGAGTTTTAATCTCAACATGATTCTCCATTCAAAATATACATCCACCCGAACTACATGAATAATTTAATATTTAATTAATTAAATATTAAATATTCTTCCAAAACTCAAACTGCTCAAAATTCAACAAAAGTCCTATATAAGGGTAGACACCCAATTCCGAGACTAACTAAATAGTCCTTAAAATTACCCAAGATCATATTCTAGGAGAAAATGAATATTTTACCCAACATGAGAACCCAAAAATAAAAAAAAACATTTAAAATACATTCTTCTCAAATTTGAAAACCCATAAAACTCTGATCTCTACAACCTCCCAACTATAAAAATTGTAATCCTTGAGAAGACTCAGTGGTCTTACAACCATGCATCATAACCCACCTTAGTCATCAACACATACTCACCTCAGTGAACTTTACTCATTGATGATAATTGAGTCCCACTACCTAACCCCAAGATAGGGTGTACAAGCCATCCAAGGCGAAGACACCACTTTCCGCCATCACTAAACAACTAGGAAAATGCCTAACAATACCCTTACATCCTAATATATCACAACACCATTTAAAACTCATCATCAAATCATGCTACTCCCCACCATTGAACTCAACCCACAACTTCCGATTCTGATCCACAATGCTTCCCATCATGGGAGTTGCCTTTCAAAACTCATCCTCAATTGTCCTCTAGCCCACTCAATGTGATCCTCACTACATCATTGACCCTTCATACATAAGTTTCACATCACCAAAACTGATCTGGTACTTCCCACCATAAGGGTATCTTTATCATCACCTCACAACCAAACATTTCTCCCACAAACCATGTCCCAAACACAACTAAACCATAGAACTGGACATGGCCATATCACTCCCACTAGAGTGAAAAAACAAAACATCAACTATCACCCATTCCCAACATCTGAGGACAGAACCCATGGTATTCATCAACATTATTTTATATCACAAGAACTTCACTCACAAACTCTTGATGGTACACTCCACACTATATGGATTCACCTACATGGCTCCACGAGCACAACCTTCCAGAAGTCCCCTTATCAACCCAGGAAAACATCTACATAGCATGTCATAAAGCCGGTGATATATTATAATACCAAGGAAAATTTCAAGATATTGGTCCGGATCATCTCTAAAATGAGAATATACTAATATACCATCGACGAATTCCACCGAAACCTCATCCATTCCAAAAAATCATTTTCCTGACCCAAGGGCCTGGGGTCACATGACCACAAGCCTCTCATCACGCCTGTAACATTTCTCAACCCACTCATGGATGCCTACCCAACTCAAGCACCACATACATAGACTCTAGTAGTGTTCGGTCTACAAACCAAATGATACAGTGCATCATCAGCACTCGATTCTACAAGATTCTACAATCATACAACCATTACATGATCTTGTGTAACCCAACCAAAAAAAAATCTTTGGATCCAGTGAGTCACATATCATGATACTTGGATAATAATCCTAAACAACACAACTCAATCACTTACCATTCTCCCAATCAACTGATTCCACTAGGCTCAACTCGCATGCACAACCATTTCTTGGGATATGTATTAGAAAGAACCTTGACCACTCAAAACCAACCATAAGGCAGAAACACTAGAACACAAGTTCACATTCTCAAAAACAAAATCCAACCAATGAGCCTAAGACCCAAACATAGTTTCACCCTTCATGAACCACTTTCAAAATTAAAAAGCATCTATTTGTGCCTCAAGTACCCAAAAATCACTCATAATTAAGTCAAACCCACTAACAAGTCACCCTAAAAAGTCAAACGGCTATGACTCCCTTCTTTAGAGTAACATAAGATAGGACACTAGGCTCTCCCACTTAGAACTACTGATCAAGTATCATGTTAAGCCACTAGGTCCAACCACCTAGGTCTACACCAACTCATCGAAGACCAAAACTCATGGTGTAGAAACATACACCCATCTAATTGCTACATGACATCAACAAAAACATTACATCCTCCTCTAGGGTCATGTACCATAAAAGTTTCATATACCAAACAATTTCACACAACTATGGGGTCCATTTTCACTGATAATATGCACATCAGACCGATCCATGGAGGACCTAGACATATGATAAAACTCAAACAAAACCACCAACTAGGGGTATAACTATCCTATACTTTCACCATATTGACCCACTAGGGTCACTGCACCAAGCATTAATCAGAACCAAACTAGAATTATCATCAAATAGAATCACATCATGGTTCCATATAACTTAAGACCAAAATAAAATTTATAAAATCACAAACTATTAGGCCTATAACTTGTGGATGCAATGTCCCTAACATGATGAATGAGATGCCTTTTTCCTCTTTAGGACAAGAGTGAAAAGTAAATCATATGACTCTTTCCAGTGGGAAAAGATCCTGAAATCCATCATAAACCATACAATCCAACAACATGTTCATCACATGAAGTATAAATCATATAAAACCATAACATAAAATATTCAAAACATCAATACCAATCCCTAGTAATTAGGACTTCCTACCTGATCAGTTATTTGCAACACACCCACCCGATATCCATCACAAGCCCCGAAAAATTCCTATATCTTATGTCTACCAAACCCAAAATAGTGAAATAAAAGGAAAGTAACTACTCTGATACCACTTTGTAATGTACAAAACCAGACTAAATTGGGGTTCCAATCTGGTTCACCACAGGACCTCAAGCATGACAACTCATATGCTAGAGGCTGTTGACAAGTAGTGGGGGTCTAAAGTGGAACTGTGAGGAGACTATAACCCCATATCAGAGTACACAACCCAAAGTAAATAACAAAAAATAATACACATCAGATAATGTGGAAGGATAAATAAATTATACTGATAATTTCATTAAAAAAATGAAATATAGTAAAGGCCTGAACAGCCATGCCACACATACAACCATGATCTCCCACTAAGTCGATCACATATAAATAATAAATAATTGAAAATTAAAATACATCAAGCCCAATTCCCAATGATAGGACACAACACATACCTAGTCTCCAGTACCCTATCGATCTACTCCTACCCGACCTGTCGATTCTCCATGAGCCTCTCGTTCAACCATGAAATACAGATCCTTGGCCTAATCTATTATGAATCCATGCTCAACTTGAAAGCAGAAATATGGTATGAATGAAAAATAATGTTCACATAAAGTGGGTGAGAAATAAATCTTAGTAGAAAACCCCTAATCATGGACCAATAAAATACTATCATAAGTATGTGCTCATATAATATGCCTAACCTAGACAATAAATAACTATAAAAAATAAGCATGAATAAAATCATCATCAATCATTAGGTCCAAGACCTCAATCAACCATAGGTTCTATGGAAAAAGTTGGGATTTATGTCAACACATATCAATCACCATGGGTCCTAAATAACCTATGGGGTTCATATCCATGGCAGCCGCAACCAAACCTTTCAATTCCAAGGACCCATTCTACGATAGTTTAATCATCAAGGATACTAATATAAGTCATCCCCTACCATATCTTCATGAGAAAAACAATATCTCATACTTGGAACCTCGACACATCTTTCCCAGTTACCACACAAAATTACTACCGAGCCTTGACCATTAATATAACATTTATCTCATTTATCATAATCAATAGTCCATGAGCATCAGTCCATTACCTAAACAATATATCCAATAAATTATTCCTAGAGAATCAGTCTGGCATCTAAGCCATGGATATAGATCATCAGTCCACTGTAACGACCCAATGTTTTATCAATAGAAATTACCATCATATAATGTCATATAATCAAAAGAAATCACAACACAATGAACTGCTATGTACTATGAGTCCTTTAAACACAATTTTTTAACTCCTATGTTTTGAATTTCAAAAATCTGACATACACGGTTGTGATCAGTAAGATGTTTGGAGTCCGATAAGAGAAACCTAATTTATTGGTGAATAGTAAACTACCCTTATGAATAGTAAACCACCCTTATGAGTAGTAATATGACCCTTATGAATATTAAATCTTCCATAATAATAGTAACCTCATCCATGAATGTACAAATAAAATTTAGGCATCTTATTAGTGATAATATAACCATAGTAAAAGTATTGGTATTTTTGTAAGTCACAAATAAATAAATAAATAAATAATTTAAAAGAAAATGAATTTCCCTAAAATGTGTTCATAAATCATAAATTTTATGTCTTCTAGTTTTAAGATAATTTTATAAGACCTAATGTAATTTTTAAAGCATTATAAAATCAGTTATAGTTTTAAAATCTGTATTTTTCATGTAAATTATGATTTTAATTAAAAATTAAATTAATCATATTTAGAAAGTTATTTTTGAAAAATTAAGTTCATTTTTTGATTCAACATGTTGAAAAATTCTTAGGGTGATATTTTTGGTATTTTTCTAAAATACAAGAAATTTTGGTGAATAGTAAAATACATTAATTTACCATATAAATACATTATAATTTAAATCCACTATTCATGAAATCATAAGTGATGTAATCATGCCAATATAGAACTCACATTCAATTATCACTATTTTTTTCATGGAATCATCACTATTTATTATCTTATAAAAAATAATAAATTAATTATTAAAATATTAAGAAAAACCCTCCTCCCCTCCACTATAAAAACCACCACACTTCTCTCTTCTCTTCACTCTTATCAAGCCTTGTTCCGTGCCTAATTTCTTCCCAAATAACTCCACAAGATCCTAAACCACATCTAAAAGTCCTTGGTCTCTTCAAAAGTCCAAATCCTCTCCCCTTAATAGGCTCTCATAGGAGATAAACTCAAGAGGTAAATTCCTCTTTTCGATTCTTTTATTTTCATTCAAGTTATTTTCTTTTATTGTTTCTTTCCTAACTTCCCTTCACACAAATGGTAAGATAAATCTAGTAAAATAAATATAATAGAATGATATTATGCTAATTGGATAGTTTTCATAATCTCTCCTCCCCCTCCTTTTATTCTATAAATGAAAATACCATCTCAGATGTGTTGACTTATTACATTCAAGGACGATAGGTTTTCAATTTGCATTACTATCTTCTATACTTGACATGATACCATTTTAATGGTTTAATCAGATAATAATATATTCATATTATCTTATGTGATGTTATATAATCCTTTTTCACATGTGATGTAAAATATTAATACAGAACAAGTTAATTATGAGAAAAATAGCCACATTAATCCAAGTGTTTATCATTAATGTTTTATATAATGATTAAAATTCACTCCAAGTAACCAAATTAAATTTAAAACCATGTAACCTTACCAATGTAAAATAATAAAATATAACTACAATTCTAGAAAACCATCCCCATTTTACATGATTCTCCGTTCATGAAAATAAGTAAACTGATCGTAAAGGCCAAGAAAACAAACAGACCTAAACAATGAAATTGAACCAATTAGCCCATAAAAAAGGCCATGAATAAACATAAAAAGGTTATAATAAATATTTTAAATATATAATTGGTTCTGAAATTATTAATTAATGATACTAATTTTATTATTCAGGTCATTAATATAATGTGGATAACACCATCAGACCTAAGGTAAGGGATCCTCTCTATTTCATTTTTATTCAAGAATGTCCTCTATGTTATGGCATATTCTGTGTGATACCTAATTATGGGGTATGATTTAGTACCACCATACTTCCCTCATTATTTATAAGTTATTTTAAACCCATTTTTCAATCATTAATCCCTCTTAAGTACACCTGATACCATGCCGATAACCTGTAAGGGATTCCACCCGAACCTCCTTTTTTTCCTTCGGGTTTCATTATCTATCTTTTACCAAAATGAAGTTATCTTATCTTTTTATTCAAATCTTATAAATTTTGTGTACATGTACCAAATTCAATTATGAATACCATTTCATCATTCTCTTTCAGGGATATACATGTTTTTAAATGAATCCCTCAATACTTCCTGATAAGCAAACCTATTTTAAGGGAACTTTCCGAATTCATACCCAATTTCAAGTAAAATCTACCGTACTTTTTAAGCCTCCATTGTTTTTATAAAACCAGTTTTTTTATTATAAAACAATTTTTGGATCACTTTTGGTTTTTTCAAAAAGATTATTCCCTTTTCTATTTTAAATGCTTGTTAGTGTTTTCCTTAAAACCGCACTGAAATGTTTTAATGCTAAAAATTATTAAATATTCTTTTTAAATGTTTTCACTTTTGTTTGACATCATCTATCCTTATATATTTCTATTTTACCTTATTAATGTCCATGTATGTTCTAATTACTTTCTTTCAAGGTCACTGTTATGATACAACCATTTTTTATGCTTTATGATATGATTGTGGTACCCAATTCTTTCCCTGGGAAACCCTTATGTTTATGTAAGATTGATTATATATGATTGTTTATGTGGAAAAAATATTCGTTAAGATTTTAAGATGAATGTGCCTAGATATAACATCAATGAAATGGTTAAAGTTGAGTCTCATGAGATGTTATGTGCGACGATCTTGGCGGTTATCCTTGCTTTGTGCAATCATGTGTGACGGTCTTGGTGGTTAGCCTTGGCTTGTGATACCATGTGCAACAGTCTTGCTGCTTATAATTGAATCATGATAAAGACATGTTTTATGTTTCTTCCACATTATTGTGACTTCATGTTTAATATGTTATGATTCTATATGTTACATGCCTTTTTATATCATCATGTCATGCCTTCTATCCCATGTTCTAATGCTTTGTTCTTATGGTTATTCCCTTAATGGGCCATTTACCTCATCCCTTTGTTCATGTGTTCCCTAGGGTATCCTATACAAATGTATGAGCAAAATTAAAGATATAATCTCATTATAGAGATTTAGTAAAAAGTTGTTTTTAATGTTTTATTATGTACCTAGTCTTCCAAGACACTAGAATTTATAATCCTTGGCTTGTTCTATTATGTATAATTATGCTTAAAATCATGTAATGTTATATGTAAAAGTTTAGGGTCAATATAATTGGTATCAGAGGATGACCTAGTTATTTTTGGAGATTAGGAATAGAGCACTTTAGTAAGAACCTAAGTATGCGACTGAGTATAAGAAAACACCCCTAAATTTTGGTAAGTATCAAGTAAGTGGTTTATCAAGAAAATGAATCCCTATCTTGATAAAAATAGGTAGAGGTAGACCAGGAATAGATGTATATAGGGGTAAAACCAAGAAACACTGCTTTGAGCTAGACTCGAATGAGAACAGGTCCACAAAAACAGGCCTTACTGCACTCTTGGTTTGACACTCCTAGATGGTATGATTTGGTAAATCAAAAATCATAGTACAAGCCATTATTAAGGGAATAAAAAATATCCCTTAATAATATAATCTATGAAATAGAACAAGGATAACCTAGATTTAAACTTAAGGAATCACAAGTTTGGATATACTTCTCCTTTATAAGTTTATCCTTTTATGTTAAAAGTTTTTTTTATGATAAATAAATAAGTATTCAAGGCCTAAAATTTATGTTATTTTTCTTAGTTAATGGAATGAAATAGAAGAACACATACCAACAAAACATGTGATAGGCATTGGGATGATTTCTCTAACGAGATGCCTGATACAATGGGAACGGGTGCTCAAAACTTCTTGAAAGTACTTTCTCAGTTGGCTCAAGTTATGAATAATAACTTGAACACATGGAACACCATCCTCCTCCATGTAAAGAGAAATTTACCATATAATCCTTCATGAGGAAAAGGCCTCCCTGCTTAGTGGATCTTCTGATCCCCTCCTCGTGGAATAGTGGACTAACTCCATTGAAAATATATTCTCTATCCTCTAGTTCTCAGAAGAAGGGAAAGTAATAATGGAGGTCTATCATTTTGATGGGGAAGTTGATCAGTGTTGGAAACTGATCAAGAATACAAAGCCCCATATAGAAATTGATTCCATGGATTGGGAGGAATTGAAGATAATGTTTTTCAATAAATAATTTCCTTGAACCCTCCATCTAAGATGGAAAGAGAGATCCTTGGACTCAAGCAGACGAAAGATGATTCAATCGGGGCGTATAAAGAAAACATTTAAAGGCTTTCAAGGTATTCCTCTTGCTTTTTCATTAAAATTGAAAGAAAGGTGGATCACTTTTTTAGTGGATTAATGCAGAGTCTACAAAAAGAATTTGAAATTCGAGACTTCAACAGGTATGAAGAGATTTTTTGTTGTGCCCTTAAGGTTGAAATGGAGATCAAAGACTCTCAGCGGCATCATGGGCCCAATGATAAATAGAGGAAAATGGAATCTAATGTGGGGGTTCCTGCAAATAATTTTCATGATGGGAAGAATACCGATCATACCATGTATAAAAATTATGGGAAGAAGTATCCGGGGAACTGTATAAAGGGAACCAAGAATTGCTCCAAATGTGGAATGTTGGGACATCTGGATAAAAAATTCCAAAAAGATATGAAAAAATTGATAATATGGAAGAATAAAGGAAGGTTCAGATCAACAATCAGCCTGTAGTGTAGTGCTACAACTTCAAGGAGCATGGGAATTATGAAAACAATTTCAATAAGATGAGGGTTGTTGGAGGAAATAAAAAAAACCTCCAAAAAATAAGGAAGGTCTTATGATTTCACTACTGTTGAGGTGGGGCTAGACAATGATGTAGTAAAATGTACACTAGTTATTTATTAAAGAATAGCAAACAAACTATTTTATTATGGTTCTACTCATTCTTTCATATATTTCAAGTTTAGTAGAACAATTAAAACACCACCTATAAATTTAGAGGATATGTTATCTATGAGAACAATGAATGGGGAAATTATTGCTTATAAGGTTTATAAATCCTTCCCAATAAATTTTTGTGGAATATACCTCCCATAAAATATTTTCATACTTCCTTTAGTGGAGTTCTACATTATCTTGGCCATGGATTAAGTATCTTTATACAAATCCAACATCAACTGTCAGGAAAGGGAGATCACTCTTCACATCCCAAAGAATCCTCCAATTCTATGCATGTGTAAGGAGGAAGATGAATCGACTTTATAATAATTGTCTCAAGTGTGGATATTAATTCCATATGAGCAAGAATTTCTAGCTCAAATTATTATGACAAAGGAAATAAAATCACTTGAAGATATGTCCATCAGGATGGATTACACTGATTTATTCCCTAAAGAGTTTTCTGGTCTTCCTCTTGACTAAGAGGTTGAGTTCTCAATTGAACTTATTCAGGGATCTTTTCCTATATAAAATAATCCTTATAGAATGGCCACCGTAGAGCTGGAAGAGATGAAGAAGTAGTTATAGGATAATCTGGAGAAGGGTTTTACACAATCGAGTGCTTCACTGTGTGGTGCGCCAGTCCTCTTCTTCAAGAAGAAGGATGGATCAATGCACCTCTATAGTTATTATCATGAGCTCAATAAAATCATGATAAAGAACAAGTATCCCCTTCTATGGATAAATAAATTGTTTGATCAGATTTGTGAGGCTAGTTATTTCTCTAAGGTGGACCTTTGGTTGGGATATCACCAATTAAAGGTGAGTAAGGAAGATATTTAAAGACAACCGTTCAACTGAGGTATGGACACTATGAATTCATAGTGATTCCCTTCAGACTCACTAATTCTCCAAAAAATTTCATGGTTTAATGAATAGAGTCTTTAGAGACTACCTCAACAAAGTTTTGGTAGTTTTTATCGATGATATTCTGATATACTCCAAGAGAAAGAAGGAACATGATGAGCAATTGAATATTCTGTTAAAGGCATTGTGAAGGGAGAAGCTATATACAAAGTATAGTAAATGTGATTCATTAATGGAGGAGGTTTCATTCTTGGTGAATGTTATCACTAAAAAAGGGATATCTGTGGACCCATCCAAGAAAAAGGAGATTGAAGAGTAGCCCTAGAACACTTCTATAAAAGAGATCCATAGCTTTCTGGGACTAGCAGGGTATTATTGATGATTTGTGAAGAACTTTTAATGATTATCAAACCCACTAACCAAGCTGACACAGAAGGGAAAAGAATATTTTAAGGGGTTTAAAAAGAGGTTTATTACTACACCAGTACCCACACTACCTTCAAGTGGAGAACTCTTTGTGGTGTAAAACAACGCTTCAAAGAAATTATGATGTTGTGTATTGATGAAAACTGATAAAGTGATAACCTATGCCTCAAGGCAGTCGAAAATACATGAGAAAAAATATCCAACACATAATCTAGAGTTGGAGGCTGTGATATTTATATTAAAAATATGGCGGAATTATCTTTATGGGGAGAAGTATGAGATATATACTGACAACAAGAGTCTCAAATATATATTCATGAAAAAATAGGTTAATATGCACTAGTGAATATGGATAGAGCTCATCAAGGATTATGACTTCTTAATCCATTACCACCCCGGTAAGGAAAATAAAGTGGAAAATTCTCTATGTAGAAAGGATCCTACATCTTTATCAATGATGAGAATTGAAAAGGATTCGATCTTCTTATATTTGTAGAGGATGAACATGTGAATAATTACGGGTGGAACATCATAAATCCTTTCTCAAATGATTTCTCAACCATCTCCCATAGAGAAAATAAAGTATTCTCAAAGAAAAGATGTAGAAATTCAGAAAAGGGTGGAAGTCGTTAGAAAAGGGAAATCCTCTAAGTTCAAAATTGATGAGGAAGGAGTTGTAAGATTTGGGTCATGATTACGTGTACCATCTTATCTAGAGATAAAGAAGGATATTTTTAATGATGAACATAGCTTAAACTTCCCTATTCACCTAGGGAGCACAAATACATATCAAGATCTCTGAGAGAACTTTTAGTGGGACAACATGAAGAAGGAGATTGCTGAATATACATCAAATTGCCTGGTATATCAACAAGCGAAGGATGAAAGACATAAGTCTAAGGGGATGATGCAACCACTACCCATACCAACATGGAAGTGGGCGAACATCACCATGGACTTTGTCACTGGAATTCCAAGGAAATCCATAGGAAACAATGATATATGGTTCACTATGGATCATTTTACAAAGATATCTCACTTTATAGTTATTCGAGAGGAATTATCATTGGATCAAATTTCACAGATATATATCAAAGAGGTGGTAAGGATTCAGGGAGTACCACAATATATTGTATCTGATCGAGATCCAAGATTCACCTCAATGTTTTTGAAAAGTCTCCAATGTGCTTTAAGCACTGAACTGAACTTTAGTAGAACCTATCATACTCAAACTGATGGCCAATCTGAGCAGACTATTCAAACACTGGAAGATATGTTGAGATCATGTTCTATGGAATTTAAAGAAATATGGGAGCAAAATCTTCCACTGGTGGAACTCTCCTACAATAATAGTTTCCACTCGAGCATCCGAATGAAACTATACGAAGCCCTTTATGGGAAAATCTGTAGAACACTGGAATGTTGTGATGAAGTAAGTGAGCATAAGATTCTAGGACCTGAAATGGTTGAATAAATGTTGTATAAGGTGAAAAACATTCAACAACACATCAAGGAAACCCAAAGTTGAAAAAATAATCATGCAGAAAATCATCGATGAGACCTTGAGTTCAAAGTCGGAGACATGGTATTTCTAAGAATATCTCCATGGAAGAAGGTCATGAGATTTGGGATGAAAGGAAAGCTAAATCCTAGGTACTTAGGCCCTTTCAAGATCCTTGATCGAGTCGAAGATGTGGCATATTGACTAGCACTTCCACCCACCATATCAAAAGTGCATTATTTCTTTCATGTATCCCTTTTAAGGAAGTACATTCCAGACCCTTCACATGTACTCTCTTCAGAGGTGGTACATTTGGAGAATGGTATTTCTTATGAGGAGCAGCCAGTGAAGATCTTAGATCATAGAGATAAAGTTTTACATAACAAGACTACTCACTTGGTCAAAGTACTATGATAGAACCATAAGTACGAAGAGGCAACATGGGAACTAGAGGAGTCAATGAAATAAAAGTACCTACACCTGTTTATGTATTAGAATGTAAAACAAAATTTTGAGAGAGAAATTTCATAAGGGGGAATAATGTAATGACCCAATGTTTAATAAATGGAAATTTACTTCTTATAATGTCATATACTCACATGAAATCACAACACAATGAACTACTAAGTACTATGTGACCACTAAACATAATTGTTTTCACTCCTACGTTTTGAATTTTGAAAATATGAAATACACAGTTGCGATCAGTAAAATGTTTGGAGTCTGATAAGACAAAATTAATAATTGGTGAATTTTAACCTATCATTATTAATATTAACCCACCCTTATTAATAGTAATGTGACCATTATTAATAGTAAATCATACAAAATAATAGTAACCTCATCAATGAATGTATAAATAAAATTTAGGCATCTTATAAGTGATAATATGACAATAGTAAAAGTATTGGTATTTTTTTAATTCATAAATAAATAAATAATTTAAAAGGAAATATAGTTTTCTAATATGTGTTCATAAATTTAAAATTTTATGTCTTTTGGTTTTAAGATAATTTTATAAGACCTTATGTAATTTTTGAAAGCATTATAAAATTAGTTATAGTTTTAAAATCCGTATTTTTCAAGTAAATTATGATTTTAATTAAAAATCAACTTAATCATATTTAGGAAGTTATTTGGAAAAAATGGAGTTTATTTTTTGATTCTACATTTTGAGAAATTTTTATGGTGAATTTTTGGGATTTTTCTGAAATACATGAATTTTTGGTGAATAGTAAAATACATTAATTTACCGTATAAATAATTATAATTTAAATCCACTATTCCTGACATCATAAGTGATGTAAGAACCCCAATATTGAACTCACATGCACTTATTACTATTTTTGGTCAATTAATCATCACTATTTCTTGTCTTATGAAAAATAATAAATTAATGATTAAAATATTAAGAAAACCCTCCTCCCCTCCACTATAAAAACTGCCCACACTACCCTCTTCTCTTCACTCCTCTCAAGCCTTGTGCCTTGACTTAGTTCTTCCCAAATCACTCCAAAATCTCCTCTCCCATTTCCAACAGCCCTTTTTCTCCTCAAAAGACCAAATCCTATCCCCTTAAGAGACTCTCAAAGAAGATAAACTGGAGAGGTAAATTCCTCTTTCCATTCTTTTATTTTCTTTCAAGTTATTTTCTTTTCATGTTTCTTTCCTTACCTCCCTTCACCCAAATGGTATTATAAATCCAGTAACATACATGTACAGTGATTATATTATTCTAATGGTATATTTTATCATAATCAATACCTCCCCTGCTTTTATTCTATAAATGAAAATACCATATAAGATATGTAGTTTTATCACATTCAAGGACAATGAGATTTCAATTTTCATTACCATCTTCCAGACTGGTCATGAAACCATTTTAATGGTTGAACCAGATAATAATATATATATTTTATATTATGTGATGTTCTTAAATCCTTTTTCACATGTGATGAAAAATAATAATACAAAACAAGTTAGTTATGAAAAAAATAATCAAATTAATCCAAGTGTTTATTGTTAATGTTTTATATAATGATTCAAATTCACTCCAAGTAACCAAATTAAATTTACCACCATGTAACCTTATAAATGTTCAATAATAATATATAACTCTAATTATTGAAAACCATCCCAATTTTACATGATTCTCGATTCACAAAAATAAGTATACCAATCGTAAAGACCAATAAAACAAACGGACCTGAACAATGAAATTGAACCACTTAACCCATCAAAAAGGGTATGAATGATATTAAAAAGGTTATAATAAATCTTTTATATAAATAATAGTTTCATTAAATTTTAATTAATGAACCTAAATTTATTATTCAGGTCAATAATATCAAGTGGATAACACCATCACTCCTAAGGAAAGGGATCCTCTCTATTTCACTTTTATTCAAGAATGTCCTCTATGTTATGACTTTTTATGTGTAGTACCTATTGATGGGGTATGATTTTTCACATCCCCTATAATGTATTCATTATTTATAGGTTATGATAAACCCTTTTATCCCTCATTAATCCCTCTTAATTACACCTGATACCATGTCGATAACCCGTATGGGATTCCAACCAAACCTCATTTGTTACTTCTATTTGACTCATCTTTCTTTTACCAAAATCAATATATCTTATATTTTTATGTAAATTTTCTAAATTTTGTGTACATGTACCAAATTCATTTACCAATACCCTTTAATCATTATCTTTTGGGGATATACATGTTTTTAAGTGAATCCCTCTTCAATACTTCATGATAAGCAAACATGTTTTATGGGAACTTCCCAAATTCACACCCAATTTCAAGTGCACACTACCATATGTTTTAAGCCTACATTTTTTTTATAAAACTAGTGTTTTTATTATAAAAACTTTTTGGATCACTTCTTTTTTTTACAAAATATTATTCTATTTTCTATTTTAAATTCTTGTTAGTGTTTTCCTTAAAACCACACTAAAATGTATTAATACTAAAAAAAATTAAATACTGTTTTCACTTATTTTTTACATCACCTAACATGATATATTAATATGTTACCTTATTAATTTCCATTTATGTTCTAATTCCATTATTTCATGGTCACTTCAGGGTTAGTTGTTGGAAATGGTTACGATGCCCGGGAAGAGTTTTCTTTTTTCATTTACTTCTGAGATGGGTTCCTAGTGGATATTCTAAATAAATTAATAATTAGCAATCCATATTCACCTTATATATTTTCATTCCAATTGAGGTGTCCCTATAGGGTGTCCCAATTCCTTTTACTGAGTTCATAAGAGATAAATATCCTTTTGTCATTTGGAATCTTTGGATGATGTTGGTATGAGAGGACAAAGAAATTAATATTATAATTCATATAACTGGATATCTTGTACATTTTTCATAGGATTATTATAGAGTGTGGATAGAGGGTTACCCAAATAATGTGTTGGGGTAGGAAATTCGATGAGTGATCAAACCATTTCTTTTCTAGAGATCACTACTCAGGGCTACATTGTTGCAGATCTTAGAACCAGAAGATATTTTATTCAAATTTAATTATAATTTTAGAAAATATTTATCCTAATATTCTCCCTATATTGAGATAAGGTTAGGCTCAGATTTTTTAGTTAAGGATATATGTCGTACATGTTGGTGATATTATATATACTATGATATCTAAAAGGAATATACCTACGGGATCAATTACTATAGGTCAATCCCATAGACATAAATATGAAATGATATTCAAATGTTAATCCATACCCAGCCTAAAAACTAAGAATGTTTCCTCTATTTTGAATTCTATTCTTGAATATATATCAATAATTGTGAGTGAACTTGGTGTGAAATAAAAATCCACTACAAAATATTGAGTAGTGAGGATGTGGTCATGGATACTAATCTATCCAATTAACATGGAGACTCCACTAAACAATATTTTTGGAATGTTGGAGAGCCTTCACTAACTTTTCAATAGATCTGTACTAGGTGGATTTTATTATGAGCACATGTAAGTCTTCATGAATCAAATTGTAGTCATATCAGAACAAGTGGAAATCCAAGAGAGTGATTTAATTTTATTTACTAGAACTAACAATCACATGGGTCCTATGTATAATTCCATGAAATAACTGAAAAATTATGCTACTTATGAATCAATTATTCATGATTAGATGTCCGGGAAGACTATAGATCTTGAGGAGTATGATGATTATGTTGAAAAAATCAAATCACAACTTCTTTAGAATACCATAGAACATGAGGCCCTTGAACAAAGGAACCAGTAATTGGTCACTCCTGATTAAGTTTTATATTATTTGAGAGGGATCGATGCTGTCAAACATGTGTCCCTTCAGTAATCCATCAATGTAACCCAATAAGAACTTACCAACTTACTGGATCCATCCCATAAAAGTCTCTTATAGTTATTTTTACTTATTTAATTTTATTTTTAATGATATGTAGATACTCCTTGCTATAGATGATCACCTCATTAACTGTTTATAATTGAAAATAGATTGTGTTCTTTTTCAATTATCAAATTATTCTAATTTAATTCTGATCTATTTATTCACCCTGTATCAGCTCATGAAATATTTAAAGATTAATGTCAAAAAAATATCCTTCTTGAAAGTTGTCCCGAAATGAGAAAAGATAAATTGTGGTCCATGAAAGATTATGTTAATGTATGTTCTTCCTAGGAATTTATCATGGATGGATATAAGTCTTCTTACCATCATCATACACAAGATTTGATCAATTTGGATGATTTCCTCATGGGAATGACTCATATATGATATAAGAACAAGTACCATCATCGTACAATAGAGATGGATTTGGATGATTTCCTCTTGGGTATGGATCATGAATTAATATATGAATATATACTATAACCATACACTAGTTTTGGTCCATTTGAATTATTTTCTTCTTAGAGTGTCTCATGGATGGATATTGGTGTAACTACCTTTTTCGTAATACTAGAGTCGATTCATTCAGATGATTTCCTATAGGGAATGTTCCATGAACAGATATAGGTGTAATTACCATAACCATATGATATATTTTTTCCATTTAGATGATTTCCTCTTAGGCATGGATCATGAATAGATATAGGTATAATTACAATTACTTCAAAACTAGTGTTGGTCTATTTGGATGGATGATTTGACACAATCGTGATGATGATTAGAAAAAAGGGGGGATTTGGAATTGGGTTTCCAATGTTCAAAATGGTTTGAGCACACTAAAATTGTGTATTTATATATTTTTTATGAATCTTTTTGTATTAAAGTACTTGGATGGGGGAATATAAGAGATCTATAATTTGTTCTCGGCCAAGGGCCCCATTGAGCACAAATTTACATTTCTTAGATTCATAGTATAGACTATTCATGTTTTGGGTCTTTTATTTTATCACCCATTTTTTTCTAAGTCTCATATTAGGGGAGACTCTGTGGGGAAGTACTCAAAATTTTCATAAGCTTCCCTTTTCTAGTTTTCACCTAATAATATTTCAGTCTTTTTTAATTTAAAACACTGAATTTTATATAAATCACTTGAGGTGTATGACCGGTGAGTGAAGACTTTAAATTTTACCATGGATTCCATTTATGAGTTTTCATCTTGGATAGTTTTATGTTTATTTACATTATGTTGTTTATGTTCTTAAATGATAGACCATTGATAGATGTAACATCTTGGCCTGACTGGAAACTAAAACCGTAGCCAAACTTGGGGACACAAGGCCTCACGTGCACCTCCCCATAAGAAAGAGGCTGCCAACTAGAAACTAGTGTGTAAGGATAGGCATTATTGAGGCCATGTGACCCACTGGACCGACTAATATCTTAGTGGTCAGTCGGGTCTAGAAATTACAATGCAGTATCAGGGTAGTTCTTTAACATTGTTGTAATGACCCACCAATTCTCATTGGATTGAGAGTGTAACGAGTCATTACTAGGCCTTAAGCGACATCCCCAAGGCACCAAAGGCTAGAAATAAATGCCGAAGGGTTTCAAAATACATGGGGGATGATTTACCCTTTAACTGAAAACAACCAACAAACTGAGAAACTAGATAAACATCTCCAAGAAACCACTATATGATGCATGATTTAAAACCAAAACAGCTCAACTATTAATTATATCAAAAACCAACCAAAAGTACCACAGTGAAAACCAACACTAAACATTAGAGTAAACAGTGGAAAGACAACTCAAAGACTACAAGACCACGACCCAACTCCATGCTCCACAATCTCCAAGCTCCAACATCACGAACCAACCCAAGTATCATGAAGTAGCACTCTAAACATGTGACACTTTACCTTTTCTGACGTCCCGGTATATGACATCTGGAAAAGAACCAACGTACCAAAGCAGGGGGTGAGTAATGAAACTCAGTAGGTTTTACCTGAGGACTTCCCAACCCATGCCTCTAGGATAAAACATGTTAGCACATTTATATTAAAAAATTTATATAAAACAATTCCAAAATATTTCACAATAAACGAGTTCCATGTCAAAACCATTTTCCAACAAAAAACCCATCTTTATTAATAAAAGCAACCAAGTAGGTTCGCAATTCCATTCACATTTCCATTTTGGCACATTCATTCCATTCCACAAATCCACACAACCAACCATGCATGCAACCTGGACCTCCCTATACTCGCGAGTGGTGAGTTATCCTTCCACTAAACCGTCAATTAGTGGACTACATTGACGGGGGTACTTCACGCCCTTATCTGTCCCTTTGGATGGGGGTAATTCTCACCTTTATCCATCCCAACCTTTTTATGGGGGTACTTCTCGCCCTTATCCATCCCAATGCATATGAACACACACCACAACCCATGAAAATCTATACCAAAACCAAGTGTGTTCAAAACCTTTCAAAATAGCATCAAAACATTTATTGAAAACTATCTCTTTCAAGCAGCAAAACCATAACCAGTTTAAAATCACCATTTTAAATTCACTTCAACAAACACTTTCAAAAAACACACAATTTCCATCACCCATTACTAAAAACGGTTTCAACCATTCTTTTATAATAGATAAACAAACCATTTAGATCAAGGAAAAAAATTGAAACTAAGCCTTCATGTTCTAAGAAAGAGGAATCGAGAGTGAAGCCACCTACCTCAATAAATTGGGCGAAACCAACCGACGGATGATGAACGCCAAGAACACCGGGTCAAAACTCCAAAAACCCTCCTTAGATCTCTTCTCCTAACACAACCAAGACCAAATCTTATAATATTTGGAATCCACACCCTTAGATCTACCCATAACAGGTGTAGATCTAAGAAATTGAGAGAAGAGGAGAAGTAGATCTACGTAGATCTACAAAACTGATCAAGAACGACAACATACCTTAAGAATCCGTCTTCGAATCGCCAAAGAAAGCCTTCATATCACCTCCGAAATGCTTGGGAGAAGTCTTATAACCTTCAAGGGAGAGTAATCCCGAGTTAGGGCCGCTTAGGGGCTTTAAACAAGGCAATTAAAGGAAAAACGAGTTAGATCCACAATTTTAGGATCTAACTTTAAGTGACCGCACAGTTAGTCTGCATGGTTTGACAAACCGTGTGCTAACTGTGCGTTAGCTTCTACCTCGTCCATCCTTCACGCACGGCCTCATCGTACAATTTTCCTAAACCGTGTGCACACCGTGCACTCTCTTCTATCCAAGAGACCACCACCTGCACGACTTCTTCACTGTTTGGGAAAACCGTGCGCAGCCCGTGTGTCCCCACATTTTTCACTTTTATGCTTTAAAAGTCTCCCAAACTTTCCCCAATCATCTCCCAAAAACTTCATACACTTAAAAAGCATAAAACAACGGTTACTTCCTAGAAACTGGGGGTACTAAATTCTCCCCACCATTGGCCTTTCCATCCTTGGAAAGTAGGAAACCATCACTTGACTGAAAGAGTTCTAGCCACTGCTCCTTCATTTCTTTCTCGTGTTCCCAAGTCTCTTCCTGAATCTGACCATGTTTCCACCAAACCCTCACTAGGATGATGCTTTTTCCACTCAAGACTTTATCCTGCCTATCCCCAATCCGTACTGGGATATGTACCAACGAAGCATCCGGCTCTAGGTCAACGTGATCCCATCTGATCACATGGTCAGGATCAGGTTGATACTTCTTTAACTGAGATACATGGAACACATTATGCACTACACTGAATCGTGGTGGTAATTCCAACCGATACACCACCTCACCAACCCGTTCTAGTATCTCAAAAGGGAATATATATCGAAGAGATAACTTTTCATGCTTCCCAAAACAACATTTTCCAAGTCTTGGAGAGATCATCAAGAAGACATGATCACTCACTGCAAATGAAAACGGTCTTCAGTGATGATCTGCATAAGATTTCTGAAGACTCTGAGCCATCTCCATCCTCTTTTTAATCAAATGGATCTTCTCCGTTGTTTCTTAGACAAGGCTCAGCCCAACTAGTGAAGTCTCACCTATTTCCACCCAAAAAAGTGGAGAACAACAAGGACACCCATACAGTGCTTCAAACAGAGCCATACGTATCGAGGCTTCATAACTGTTGTTGTATGAGAACTCCACTAAGGGTATATGCTCCTCCCATGAGCCACCAAAATCCATTTCACAAGCCCGAGACATGTCTTCCAATGTCTGTATCGTCCTCTCGGATTTCCCATCTGTCTGAGGATGATACGTCGTGCTCATAATCAACTGAGTCCCGAGGGATTGTTGTAAAGATTTAAAAAAATGAGATGTGAACCTCATATCTCTATCTGAGATGATAGAAACTGGTACCCCATGCCTCTTTACCACTTTAAGAATATAGATTTTTGAAAGGTCTTCCACCATATGAGTTTCACGAATCAGGATGAAATGGGCCGACTTGGTTAGACGATCCACTATCACCCAAATGACATCGTGTTTCCGGACCGTTCTTGGAAGACCTGTAACAAAATCCATTGCTATCTGCTCCCATTTCCACACTAGGATAGGTAAAGACTGTAACATACCAGCTAGTCTCCGATGCTCTGCTTTAACCTGCGGACAAGTTAAGCATCGCGAGATGAACTCGACCACCTTCCTTTTCATACCGCTCCACCAAAACTGTGCCTTCAGTGCCTTATACATCTTCTGTGTACCCGGATGTACAACCCTTCTCGAATGGTGGTAAGCATGAAGGAGTTGTTCCTGACAAACCATAGGTACAACCATCCGATCTCTGAAACACAAAACGGAACTCCCATCCAGCTTCTACCCCTCAATGGTCTCCCCACCATTTAGTTTTGAACTCATTGAAACACAGTCTACATTGGATGTTTGTGCCTCCTTTACTATCTCCACCAAATCAAGAACAAGTGTAGCTGAAAAGAAAACAACAACATCACCTCTATTTTCACATTCCACATGCATGTCAGCTAAAACCGACATCAACTACCATTCATCTGAGGCATCCTTTGCCAACTGAGCATACGAATTCCTACTCAATGGATCAGCCACTGAATTTCCCTTACCCGGTGTATACATTAAGTCAAAGTCGAACATTTAAAGATACTACATCCATATCCTCTGCCTCAAATTCAAATTTCTCTATGAGAAAATGTGTTTCACGATTTTGTGATCTGTAAACACAGTAAATTTCTCACCAATGAGATAATGTCTCCATGTCTTCAAAGCATGGACGATTACAGCCAACTCCAAGTCATGTGTTGGGTAATTCTTCTCATTCACCCTCAACTGCCTAGACCCATAAGGAACAACATGGTCTCCTTTCATGAGAACACAACCCAACCCTGATCCTAAAGCATCACAATACACCACATACCCCTGTCCTGATTATGGAAAGATCAAGATGGGTGCTGATGTAAGACGGAGCTTCAACTCATGAAAATATCTATGACATTCCTCAGTACATTGAAATGTACTGTTTTACTTTGTCAATGTTGTCATAGGTGAAGCTAGTCGTGAGAAGTCACGCACAAAGCATCGGTAATAACCAGCTAAACCAAGAAAACTTAGTACTTCAAAGACATTCTTTGGTGGTTGCCAAGAAAGAACAGCTTCAATCTTTTTTGGATCCACTGAAACACCTTTCTTAGAAACGACATGGCCCAGAAAACGTACCTCTTGTATCCAAAAATTTCACTTTTATATTTTGGATTACAATTGATGGTTCCTCAAGATTTACAACACTATCGTTATGTGTTGCTCATGCTCAGCCCTTGTTCTTGAATACACCAATATGTCATCCACAAACACCACAACAAAAGAATCCAGATATTGGTGAAATATCCGATTCATCAAAGCCATGAAGACCACTGGTGCATTCGTTAGACCAAAAGGCATGACTACATATTCATAGTGGACATATCTACTTCTAAAGGCTGTCTTCGAAATATCCTCCTTTCAAACTCAAGACTGGTGATATCCTAATCGAAAGTCAATCTTGGAGAACCACTGAGCTCCCCTTAATTGATCAAACAGGTCATCAATGCGTGTAAGTGGGTATCTATTCTTTATCTTAACTTGGTTAAGTTTACGATAATCCACACATAGCCTCAAATTTCCATCGGATTTATTTACAAACAAAACTGGTGCTGCCCACAGAGACACGCTTGGGCGAATGAAACCCTTGCTTTCCAGCTCCTCTAACTGCACTTTCAATTCCTTTAACTCCGTTGGTACCATCCTATAATATGGAAGTGATATAGGACTGGTCCCTGGAAGGATATCAATCGTAAAATCCACTTCTCTTACAAGTGGTAACCCTGATAAGTTCTTGGGAAAGACATTTGGAAATTGATCCACCACAGCTGGAAAACTTTTTTCCTCAATCTCTTCCATTGATGCCAAAGTCAATGCTGCCAATTGGTGAGAAATTGTTCCCACCATTGGTGCCAAAAAGATCTTTGTGCCTTTCCTTACTATCCGCTCTCCTCTAAATAGATTCTCCATGCTGTCCTCAGTCGTGAAACTAACTATTCTCATATAACAGTCGATGTGAGCCTTAAACTTCGTCAACTAATCCATACCCAGGATTATATCATAGACATCTATCTACAGCACAGAGAAATCTCATTTCAGCGCAGCTCCATCAACGGTTATAGCACATGATCTACACACGAAGGCTTGACATTCTCTTTTACCAAGAGGAGTTTGCAGTTTCAAGACAGAAGGCATCATTTCCAGTTTTAAAAATAGAAAGTCAATAGCACAAGAAGCAATGAAGGAATGTGATGCACCAGTATCAAACAACACTTGCACAAAGGTAGAATTCAAAAGAATCGTACCTCTTACTGTTGATGGTTCAGCGTGATCATCAACAATAATCTGCTCTGCTCCATACAATTGCTTCATCGCTGCACTGTTCTCCTTGTTTCCTTGCTGAGATTGCCCTAGTTGAGGAGTCATGGTATTTCGAGAATCACCAAGGCTAGCTCTGTTATGATGACGAGACTGACTCTTCTATCCTCATTCTGTAGAAGCATATGATGCTTACGACGCCTGGGAAGTGTCACGTTCACCCGACCTCAGAGTATTTCTACAATAGAATTGTAGATGCCCCATCTTCATGCAATTGTGACATTGTCTAGGTTTCACCGTACACTCTCGCTTTATGTGATCAATCGAGCCACATTGAAAACACCCAACTTTCATCATGGGTCGTGGATGAATATTCATCGATCTAGTCAGCTAATTCTGATTCACACTCCCACCTTGGAAGTAGGCGTCCCTCTTCTACTTATTCTCAGCATTAGAGTTACCACCCGTTCCCATGGGTATCATCATGCTTCCTCTTATCGATTCCGAGATATCACGTTCAACAACCGTTGATCTATTCACCATCTCTGTATAATCTGTAATACATAGCACCGCAATCTTCGATCGAATATCCTTCCTTAGCCCCAATTCTAATATGTGTGCCTTCAAAGAAGCACTTGCTGCAACCTCTGGTGCAAAATGGACTAAATTCATGAACTTAGCTGCATACTCTGTGGCAGAGAGGCTCTCTTGTTTCAAGCTGAAAAATTCTGTCCTTTTCTGGATCTTGAACGTGTGAGGATAGAATTGTTTGTTAAACAATTCTTCAAAATCCTCACATGTAAGGCCTTCATCCAATTTAGCTTGTACCGCTAAATACCACCACTGACGTGCAAGATCCTCGAGCATATACATCGCCAGATTTATTTTCAGCTTTACTGGTGTGCTGATGAAATCGAAGATACGATTCATCCTATTCAGCCACACCTCCGCCCGTTCTGGTTCAGAATCACTCCGAAAGATGGGTGGATTCTGCTTCTGGAACTAGACGTAATGGTCTACATGCCTTGACTCATCCCTCTGATTCCCTATTTCCACAGAATGGAATTCTTGAACGATACTCTGTACCAGCACATGGTTCACACGTGGTTCAGGTGCAACCACATCCCCCGCAGCTTCCTCGGGTTGGTTTTTATGACGCCTAATGAGTTCCATTTTCTATACAAATAACGGAAACCATTAGTCTCATTTCCTAGAAACTGAAGGATTAAAATTTGAATTTCTATGACATTAAATATCACATCATTGTTTTCCATCCATCAAGATTTTCCACATGTTCAACCATTTTTTAAAACATCACACATACGTTTTGAAAATTTACTCGTTTTCAAAATATACTAAATGTCCAGTTTTCAAAATCTAACATTTGAAAATCAATTTATGACTTTTTCAAAAAAATTCACCTTGCCCAAAATCATAAATCAGTCTTCGCGATGTGATATGCCATCCTAGTGGGAAGTCATTCCTATAACACATGTCATGCACATCTCATTGGCTAAACCCATGACAATGAAATTTGTAACATTCTAGAAGTGTATCCAAAACACTTATGTACCCAACACCCTGGTAACTTGAAGTTTACCATAAATAGGTTAGATGCATCCTTTTATGCTATACATTTCAAGTTCTGACAATCATACTCCTGTCTAAGATGATCACCCAAGGAATAGACAAGAAGGAATTTCAACTCCAGGACTAAGAACATCGATGACCACTTGTTAGGCAAGGACCGAACAAGATGATACCATTTGTAATGACCCGCCAATTCTCATTGGATTAAGAGTGTAACGAGTCATTACTAGGCCTTAAGTGACATCCCCAAGGCGCCAAAGGCTGGAAATAAATGCTGAAGGGTTTCAAAGTACATGGGGGACGATTTACCCATTAACTGAAAACAACCAACAAACCGAGCAACTAGATAAACATCTCCAAGAAACCACAATATGATGCATGATTTAAAACCAAAACAGATCAACCATTAATTATATCAAAAACCAACCAAAAGTACCAAAGTGAAAACCAACACTAAACATCAGAGTAAACAGCAGAAAGACAACTCAAAGACTACAAGACCACGAACCAACTCCATGCTCCACAAGCTCCAAGCTCCAACATCACGAACCAGCCCAAGTATCACGAAGCAGCACTCTAAACATGTGAAACTTTACCTTGTCCAACGTCCCGGTATATGACATCTGCAAAAGCACCAACGTGCCAAAGCAGTGGGTGAGTAATGAAACTCCGTAGGTTTTCTCCGATGACTTCCCAACCCATGCCTCTAGGATAAAACATGTTAGCACATTTATATAAAACAATTTATATAAAACAATTCCAAAATAGTTCACAAAAAACAAGTTCCATGTAAAAACCAATTTTCAACAAAAAAATCATCTTTCTTAAGAAAAGCAACCAAGAAAGTTCCCAATTCCATTCACATTTCCATGTTGGCACATTCATTCCATTCCACAAATCCACACAACCAACCATGCATACAACCTGGACCTCCCTATACTCACGAGTGGTGAGTTATCCTTCCACTAAGCCGTGTCACAACCACCTCCCACCAAAGATGCCCCTACTGAGCTGGAAATGGTGAATGGGAGATAATGACCCCCCGAGTCCCGCCTCCAGTAGGCCCCGGGGTGGCGACTAGCACCAAGGGTATGAGTTTTCACAAATATGGGAGGCATTTCCCTTTTTTTTATTTAGTATCGGGAAATAGGACAAGTCAACCACTAAAAAGGAATAGAACAAGTGTATATAAATAAACCCTAACCAATCCCACATGCATGTTTAAACAAATTTTATAACAAGGTACAAGTACAAGAAAGCTCAAAGTACAATACCAAAAGAAAACAAGAGTACAACAACTACAACAACTCCAACTGTCTGACTAGTAGGGTCCCTCACGGCCCTGGTAGTCCTCCTAGAAACCTGAAAGTAAACGTAGGGTGAGCATACAAGTATACTCAGTAGGGAAACCTAAATCTATCGTGCATAAGTGGGGAGGCATCCTAATGTCCCGTGAGAACAACAGAAGAAACCTAGCAAGGAATTCTATCCACCCAACCTCACCAGCCACACTCACCAAAAACACAATCACCACAGGTAGTAGTATATAAGAACAAGAGTATTGGGCACCCCGCACCATTTCCCTTTAGTTAGCTGCTCTTCCTAATGATGAACGTCCTAACAATGCCACACTTTCCCCGCCCGCACACACCTGAGCCTCACAACCACGTATCCTGCCCGCACACACCTGGGCCTCATCCTGAAGATTCTTGTGAAATAGTAAAACCTGCCCGAAGAGTCTTGGGCTAAAACCACACCAATAAAAACCTACCTGAAGAGTCTTAGGTGTAAGGTCGCCTCAAGCCATCACAGCCTAGGGGAGAAGGAGCAGGAAGGAGCTAGTAACTAACGGAAAAAACCCTCTCCCATGAGATGGGAGTGTTCGGCACTAAGTGATCAACATGGGTGGGGTGCGATAAAACACAAAAGATATAGATATATATATATACCAAACACTCAGCCCAACCTATGGCTTCTAAACAGAGAAACTGAGCACGTGCCACGACCCTGCTACCAAGAAGAATTCATACAACAAACAACCCCAACCACATTTAGGTTTTCACATTTTAGCATAATTAGTTTATTTAGTTCCTAAACTACTGGGAAACTATCCACAACCAACCACATCGATCGTTCGTAAAACATATCCCTGCCATCCACAAAACAAGTTAGGAAAACACAAGAAACACAACCAAGTCCTTCTTATAAACCAACCCATTGATTATTAACCTCATTCCATTACCATGACCCACCATTCATTAACTCGTCCACTTTTATTTATTATTCACAACCCATAGTTCGTTCACTTTAAAACCCAACCCTACATCCCCACTGCCAACCACCATAACCACAACCACACCGTACATCATTATCCCTTTAATACCATTTATCGCAGCCCCACTTCCCAACACCATCACAACATTCACACCAACCCACAACCAAGTCAATCGCAGCCCCGCTGCCCACCCGATCCACAACAACCCAAAAAACAAGGTTCGTGCCACATCATCGCCCCTTTAACATCCTTTATCACAGTCCTGCTGCCTGTTCTATTCGTAACAACCTAGGATTCAACCCTCCCTTTCACACACCAGTAACCAAGCCAAAACCCACATGTTTGTTATTCCATTTTTTTAACCGGGGTGATCACACAAGGGTTCCAGATTTTAAACAGCCAACTTTAAGTGATTAAACGATTTCCACGTTCCACAAAGTTTCCATCCACAAAATGGTCTAGAAAGATAGGGAAACATTTAATTGTGCAAGAAAAGGCCCCCAACAACCGTTATTTTCAGTAGGCATAAGCCTATTCAATTCACAACATAATATCACAGGATATAAGGATAAACATAACAACTTACCCATCCTCGTTCTTTAACCAGTTATTATCTTTATTTAGTGGTTCAATTTTTTCTCATGAAAACAAAAGGATACCCACCCCGCATGATGCACAAAAAAAGAGGGACGAAGGTAAGATCCCTATCTCAATATGTTCTGATCACAATGCTCCCCTAGATCGACTTTAGAAGACGTCTGTCGGCGTCCGTCACTTCTGTCGGGTCCCGGCAAAACCTCCATGGGTGGAAGTCGGAAAGGAAAGGCCTAAGGAAAGACAACAGATCTAAGCTCGGAAGTTCCGCCTCATCGTTACGATCTCGTGGCCACTGACGGATCATAAATCGGAGCTCGGACAAAGAAGTTATGGAAGAAAGAGCCTTCAAGTCTCTTGGGAGAACTCTGCTCAGAGGAAAGGGGAGGAGAGAGGTGAGTTGAAAAGGAGGAGAGGACCCCTCCTTTTATAGGTGAGAAAAGAAAGTACATGGTGTGTACTTTATGGTACACGGAATGTACTCAGTTATTTTACACGGTCTCCACGTGGCTTCCAACACGGCTCCGCGGGCGTTGACTGGTCAACACACGGTTTGAGGGTAACGCATACGCGGGGAAGGACTACACGACGTGTAGTTTGGACACACGGCGTGTACTAATTTATTGCACATGGCAAGGACACGGCTCCAACACGGTACATAGCTGTTGACTAGTAACGCGTATGCGAGGAAGGACTACACGGCCTATAGTTTGGACACACGGCGTGTACTCATCGTTTCACACAGCGAGGGCACGACCTGCAACACGGGGTATACCCGAAAAGGGAGTACACAACGTGTACTCAAACTACACGGCGTGTAGTTTCAAAATTCTGGAAAGTGTGGGAAAAGACCATTTTACCCTCCAGAACACATCGTGACCTTCTTGTTGACAAAGGAATGGGCCGAAGAGGTCTGGGCCATTACATCAGATACCTCTTAAAACATTCTCATCCCCGAGAATTTAAAAACCAACCCAGAGGAAACTCAACAAGATACCTCTTAGGGTTCTTGTTATAACAGGAACCCACCCAACAACCCTAATCATATTTGTTAGGAATTCCTTCTCCTATGTTGAGATATTATCTGCTTTAGGCGGCATTGACTCGCCTGCACGGGTTTAATCGCATCCTCATTAATGCGTCTCGATTAATAATTGGGTCTTCCCACTTTAATACATTAGGATTCTTCAACTCACACTACCCCCAACACCACACAACCAACACACTGCCTAAACATGTGGTTTGGGGAATAATTCCTTCTCCTACGTCGAGATATTATCCGTTTTAGACGGTGCTGACTCGCCCGCATGGGTTCAATCACATCCGCATTAATGCGTCTCGATTAAGGATCAGGTTTTCCCCTTTCCCCACACATCCGGACATGTCACACATTACCATGGAACAAGAAAACAAAATGGTCTCACAACTGACAAGCCAAGCATTCCATATATCAAAGGTACAAAGTACAACATCAACACAAAGCTCAGAAGAACAAGGGAAAACACAAGTCAAAACAACTCCGTGTACTGAGCGTGCATCTGGGTCTCCCACTCCCAAGTTCTCTCCTCGAGGCCATCATGCCTCCACAACACACGAACCAACATATTGGTTCGTCCACGGAGCACCTTCTGTTTACGATCCTCGATTCTGATTGGTCGTTCCTCGAAGGTCGCGTCGTCTCCAATATCTAACTCTCCCCAGTCGATAAAGTGGGAGTTGTCGTGTAAGTACCGGCGAAGCTGGGAGACATGGAAGACGTCATGATCCTTCTCCAACTGAGGTGGTAGGGCTAGCTGATATGCTACCTCGCCGACTCGCCTCAACACCTCGAAAGGTCCGATGAACCTAGGTGAGAGCTTGATCCCTTTCCCAAACCTCTGCTGCCCCGTCGAGGGGAAACCTTCAAGAACATGTGATCTCCAACCTTGAACTCCAAGGGCCTCCTCCGACAATCAGCATAAGACTTCTGTTGGTCCTGAGCCGTTTTCATCCTCTCACGTACAAGCTGGACTTTTTCTATGGTGCTCTGCACTACCTCTGGCCAAAGAGCACCTGTCTCACAAACCTCTGCCCAGCAAATGGGTGAAAGACATGGCCTTCCATACAAATCCTCATACGGTGCCATGACAATAGTAGAGTGGAAGCTGTTGTTGTAGACAAACTCTACTAAAGGTAAGTGTTGTACCCATGATCCTCCGAAATCCAGAATGCATTCTCGCAGCATATCCTCCAACGTATGGATATTTAGCTCCGTCTTCCCATTGGTCTGGGGGTGGAAAGTAGTGTTAAGGCGTAGCTAGGTGCCAAAAGCATGCTGTAACCCCCTCCAGATTCGTGAGGTAAACCGAGTATCCCGATCTGATACGATAGTCTTCGGTACTCCATGCAACTGCACAACCTCGTCTACGTACCTCTGTGCTAAGGTAGTCACTGGGCCTGACTCCTTAATTGCTAAGAAGTGTGATGATTTCGTTAGCCGATCCAACCTACCCAGATAGCATCATAACCACCCTGAGCTCTGGGTAGTCTTGTGACGAAGTCCATTGAGAGGTCATCCCACTTCCACTTGGGGACATATAAAGGATGCAACAAACCACTGGGAACACGGTGTTCAGCCTTCACTTGCTGACACACTAGGCATTTAGCCACAAACTCCGCCACTACCCGTTTCACCTCAGGCCACCAAAACTGTTCCCTCAGGCCTCGGTACATTTTTGAAACTCATGGATGTACTGCCAAGGCTGATCTATGGAACTCACGGAGAACTCCCTCACGCATTGTCTCCGGGACAAACAACCTTCCATGTAAAAGAATTTGATGTCGGCTGTCCTCTGACCATCCTTCTGGACCGTTCCCCTGATCGAAACGATCCCGTGTCACTTCCACCTTGGAGTCCTACCACTGAGACTCTTCCACCTGCTGCAACAAGGAGGACTGCACCGTTATCTGAAACAAACAGCACCTAACACCTTCTACCCTGGCTTCCAAGTGAAAGGCAACCAACTCTCCCATCGCTTTCCAAGCATCAACAGACTCCCGAACAACTTCCTGATGTGACTTCCTGCTTAGTTCATTAGCCACAACGTTTCCCTTACCTTCAGTGTAAGAGATCTCAAAGTCATAGTCTAGGAGAAACTCGACCCATCTCCACTGCCGTAAGTTCAGGCCACACTAGGAGAAGATATAACGCATGCTCTTGTGATCTGAGAAGACTATAAAGAGCTCCCCAAAGAGGTAATGTCGCCACAACTTCAGTGCGAACACTACTACTGCAAGCTCTAGGTCATGGGTGGCATAGTTACGCTCATGAGGGCGTAACTTCCTAGACCCATAACAGATCACTCCCTTCTTCTACATCAGTATACACCCCAGACCAAGGCTAGAAGCATCACAAAACACCTCATACAACAACCTTTCCTCTGGAAACCTGGGTACGGGAGCACTGACCAACTTCTCCTTCAGGTAGTCAAAAGCCTTCTGGCACTGCTCGCTCCATAGGAAGACCTGGTTCTTCCTAGTAAAAGCTGTCAATGGAGAAACAACTCAAGATAAGTCCAAAAAGAACCTCCGATAGTAACCTTCTAACCCTAGGAAATTACGAACTACTGCCACACTCTTGGGTGTTGCCCAGGAAACAACTGCCTCCACCTTCGACGGGTCCACTTCCACTCCATGATGAGACACTACGTGCCCAAGGAAGTGTACTTATTGAGTCAAGAACATACACTTCGACAATTTCCCGTAAATCTGGTGGTGTCGAAGGACTTCCATGACTACCCTGAGATGCTCAACATGCTCCTCCTCTGACCTTGAGTAGATCAGGATGTCATCGATAAACACAACAACGAACCGGTCCAGAAACTCTCGGAAGACAAAGTTCATAAGCCCCATGAACACAACCGATGCATTCGTAACTCCAAACGGTATCACTACAAACTCAAAGTGCCCATACCTGCACCTGAAAGCCATCTTCGAGATGTCACTGTCTTTTACCCTCAGATGATGATATCCAGATCATAGATCAATCTTGGAAAACCAACCTGCTCCCCTCAGTTGGTCGAAGAGATCATCTATCCGTGGGAGGGGATAGCGGTTCTTGACCGTTACCTGGTTCAACCTTTGGTAGTCTATGCACAACATGAGACCACCATCTGCCTTCTTCAAGAACAAAATCGGAGCACCCCATGGCGATACACTGGGTCGAACAAAACCCTTCTCCATCAGATCGTCAATCTGAATCCGCAACTCCCACAACTCTGAAGGTGCTATCCGATAAGGGTCCATCGAAATCAGACGGGCACCAGGCTGTAAGTCTATCCCAAACTCAACTTCACGTCGGGGGGGGGGGGGGTAGAGTCACAACCTCCTCAAGAAAAATATCGAGGAACTCCCCAACAACCTCTGGGACATCCATCATCTATGTATCAGCTGGAACCACTGATAGCCCACCTAATAAGGAAAGGAGAGGCTCCACACGCCGGCTTCCCACCTGATAGCTCCTCTCGCCAACAAAAGCTAAATACTTCCCATCCACGTCAGAGAACATGACTCTTCTCCGGAAGCAGTCGATAACAGCACCAACAGAAACCAACTAGTCGATGCCTAGGATGAAATCGTATGGCAGCATCTGTAACAGAAGAAGGTCCCCACTAGATCGATGTGGTCCCAATGTCAGACCACATCCCCGGCAAACACAAGATACGCTGGTCTGGCCTCCAACTGGTGTACTCAGCACCAGTGGTATGGAAAGTCTCTCTACGTCTAGTCCCAAAGCATGGGCTAGATCAGGTGCAAAAAAGGAGTGTGAAGCTTCCGAATAGAACAAAGCAGAAACAAGAGTGCTGAACAAACAAATCGTACCTCGCACCACCTCTGGTCCTGCTAGAGCTGTCAACTCGGATGCATGCAACTATCCATGCCTAGCTCCTCTACCTCTCTGATGTCGTCCACCTCCCCGACCACACCCTGGTCGATGTCCCTGAGGAGCACCCTGAGGTCGGCCTCCTCCCACAAAGTCTGCCCTTGGAGGAGCATTGTCCTGCTGCTATTGGAAGGGCCTCACCGGCAACTGGTGCTACTGAGGTGGGCGCTGAACCTACCCACCTCCATCGTAATGAGCTCGGGTCGGGCACCGACTCTGAACGTGCCCTAAATCTCCACACGAAAAACACTTCGGTCCTGGGCTCATGAAAAAGGGACGAGGACCCGAAGATCTGAACAGGAACTGCTAGGGCCTGCTCCCCACTGGCTTGAACCTGGAAGGTCCCGTCGCAAGAGACCTGCTGCTGACTGCCTTCCCCTTCGACGATCCTGGATGGATCCCCTCTCGGGGTGCACCTCCCAACGAGTGCATCCTCTCAACAACCTCTGCCTTCTTCTGTACCGCCAAGTACACTGGAAGGGTGAAGGGGGTGACAGCATACTAGAGCGAAGGACAATGCGCCTCCTCCAAACGTCTCGCCTGAGACTCCTCATCCGGAAAGAGATCCGGAGCAAAGCATAGGAGATCCTTGAACTTGATCCCCAGCTCTCGTACTGACTTACTCCCCTGCTGAAGGGAGAGTAACTCCGACCGCTTCTCTTCCTTGATCATGGAAGAAAGGAATTCCTCTCGGAATTCCTTCTCAATGTCAGCCCATAGAACCTCTACCTCAATCCTCTCTTCGAGGTAGAGCGTCCACCACTGTCACACCGCACCTCTCAGCCGACTGACTACTATGAGAACCAAGTACTCCCTCAGAGCACGAATCAAGGTAAAAGCGATCCCTAGATCCTCAATCCACCCCTCTGTCTCCGTATCTGAAGTACTACCCTTGTACTTCTTGAGGGTCTGCCGCTGGAAAGAACGGAGGGTCTTCTGCCACTAGCTATCTTCCTCCTCTCGGTCAATCCTCAGCTGATCGACCGCCTAAATCTGCTGGGCCTCGACCGTCTATGCCACTCGGGGACGACGTCCAGGTTCCATAGCTGTACGGTAAACAATGATTTCCTATGCCCAAGTAGTAAGGAAAAACTCAAGGTTTTATTTTATCATTTTATTTCAATTTCTTTCCCAGAACACCCAAATCAAGTAAAACACAATCATGATGATGCATGTACCTTCCCTAGGGTCTTTAACCTGTAATCAATGTAGCCTCACTTGGTCGTTTGGTAGGCTCAGAGTCCTTGCATCGGATCATGGGGGGCCCTAAAATCCCGTGTCCTAGACGTTCTTCCCTAGCCTATGTCACGCTCCAAGATTAACTAACATTGTCACCCTACCATCCCATGCAATCCTCACTGTGCCTAACTCCAGACTCCATCCTATCTCTCAAACATCCGCTCTGATACCATTCTGTCACAACCCCCTCCCACCAAAGATGCCCCTCCTAAGATGGAAATGGTGAAAGGGAGATAATGACCCCCGATTACCGCCTCCAGTAGGCCCCAGGGTGGCGACTAGCACCAAGGGTATGAGTTTTCACAAATATGGGAGGCATTTCCCTTTTTATTATTTAGTATCGGGAAATAGGACAAGTCAACCACCAAAAAGGAAAAGAACAAGTGTATATAAATAAACCCAAACCAATCCCACATGCATGTTTAAACAAATTTTATAACAAGGTACAAGTACAAGAAAGCTCAAAGTACAATACCAAAAGAAAACAAGAGTACAACAACTGCAACAACTCCAACTGTCTGACTAGTAGGGTCCCTCACGGCCCTGGTAGTCCTCTCGGAAACCTAAAATTAAATGTAGGGTGAGAAAAAAAGTATACTCAGTAGGGAAACCTAATGCTCTCATGCACAAGCGGGGAGACATCATAATGTCCCGTGAGAACAATAGAAGAAACCTAGCAAGGAATTATATCCACCCAACCTCACCAGCCACACTCACCAAAAACACAATCACCACAGGTAGTAGTATATAAGAACAAGAGTATTGGGTACCCCACACCATTTCCCTTTAGTTAGCTGCTCTTCCTAACGACGAACGTCCTGACGCTGCCACACTCTCCCCACCCGCACACACCTGGGCCTCACAACCACGTATCCCACCCACACACACCTGGGACTCACGACCATGTATCCTGCCCGCACACACCTGGGACTCATCCTGAAGATTCTTGGGAAATAGTAAAACCTGCCCGAAGAGTCTTGGGCTAAAACCACCCCAATCGAAACCTACCTGAAGAGTCTTAGGTGTAAGGGTGCCTCAATCCATTAAAGACTAGGGGAGAAGGGGTAGGAAGGAGCAAGTAACTAACGGAAAACAACCTCTCCCATGAGATTGGAGTGTTCGACATTAAGTGCTCAACATGGGTGGGGTGCGATAAAACACAAAAGATACATATATATATATATACCAAACACTCAGCCCAGCATATGGATTCTAAACAGAGAAACCGAGCACGTGCCTCGCCACTGCTACCAAGAAGAAAGCATACAACAATCAACCCCAACCACATTTAGGTTTTCACATTTCAGCAGAATTAATTTATTTAGTTTCTTAACTACTGGGAAACTATCCACAACCAACCACATCGATCGTTCGTAAAACATATCCCTGCCATCCACAAAACAAGTTAGGAAAACACAAGCAACACAACCAAGTCCTTCTTATCAACCAACCAACCCATTGATTATTAATCTCGTTCCATTACCATGACCCACCATTCATTAACTCTTCCACTTTTATTTATTATTCACAACCCATAGTTCGTTCACATTAAAACCCAACCCTGCAGCCCTGCTGCCAACCACCATAACCACAACCACACCGTACATCATTATCCCTTTAATACCATTTATCGCAACCCCGCTGCCTATCACCATCACAACATTCACACCAACCCACAACCAAGTCAACCGCAGCCCCACTGCCCACCCGATCCACAAAAACCCACAAAACAAGGTTCATGCCACATCATCACCCCTTTAACATCATTTACCGCAGTCCTGCTACCTGTTCTATTCGTAACAACCCTGGATTCACCCCTCCCTTTCACACACCAGTAACCAAGCCAAAATCCACATGTTCATTATTCCATTTTGTTTTAACCGGGGTGATCAAACAAGGGTTCCAGATTTTAAACAGCCAACTTTATGTGATTAAACAATTTCCATGTTCCACAATGTTTCCATCTACAAAACGGTCTAGAAAGATAGGGAAACATTTAATTGCACAAGCAAAGGCCCCCAACGACTGTTATTTTCAGTAGGCATAAGCCTATTCAATTCACAACATAATATCACAGGATATAAAGATAAACATAACAACTTCCCCATCCCCGTTCTTTAACCAATTATTATCTTTATTTAATGGTTCGACTGTTTCTCATGAAAACAAAAGGATACCCACCCCGCATGACGCACAAAAAAATAGGGATGAAGGTAAGATCCCTACCTCAACAGGTTCTGATCACAACGCTCCCCCGGATCGACTTTAGAAGACGTGTGTCGGCGTCCGTCACTTCTGTTGGGTTGCAAAAAAACCTCCTTGGGTGGAAGTCGGAAAGGAAAGGCTGAAGGAAATACAACGGATCTAAGCTCAGAAGTTCCGCCTCGTCATTTCGATCTCGTGGCTGCTGAAGGATCATAAATCGGAGCTCGGACAAAGAAGTTATGGAAGAAAGAGCCTTCGAGTCTCTTGGGAGAACTCTGCTCAGAGGAAAGGGGAGGAGAGGGGTGAGTTGAAAAGGAGGGGACCCCTCCTTTTATAGGTGAGAAAAGAAAAAGTACATGGCGTGTACTTTATGGTACATGACGTGTACTCGGTTATTTCACACGGTCTCCACGCGGCTTCCAACACGGCTCCGCGGGCGTTGACTGGTCAACACACGGTTTGAGGGTAATGCATACGCGAGGAAGGACTACACGGTGTGTATTTTGGACACATGGCATGTACTCATTTATTCCACACGGCAAGGACATGGCTCCAACATGGTACACGACTGTTGACTGGTAACGCGTACATAGGGAAAGACTACACGACGTGTAGTTTGGACACACGGATGTACTCATCGTTTCACATAGCGAGGACCCGACCTGCAACACAGGGTATACCCGGAAAGGGAGTACATGGCGTGTAATCAAACTACATGGCGTGTAGTTTCAAAATTCTGGAAAGTGTGGGAAAAGTCCATTTTACCCTTCAGAACACTTCGTGACCTTCTTTTTGACAAAGTAATGGGCCGGAGAGGTCCGGCCCATTACAAGCCATCACTTAGTGGAATACCTTGATGGGGGTACTTCACGCCCTTATCTGTCCCTTTGGATGGGGGTACTTCTCACCCTTATCCATCCCAACCTTTTTATGGGGGTACTTCTCGCCCTTATCCATCCCAATGCATGTGAACACACACCACAACCCATGCAAATTCATGCCAAAACCAAGTGTGTTCAAAACCATTCAATAAAGCATCAAACCTTTTATTGAAAACCATATCTTTCAAGCAGCACAAAAATAACCAGTTTAAAATCACAATTTTAAATTTACTTCAACAAACACTTTCCAAAAACACACAATTTCCATCACCCGATACTAAAAAGGGTTTAAACCATTCATTCATAACAGATAAACAAACCATTTCGATCAAGGAAAACAAATTGAAACTAAGACTTCAAGTTATAAGAAAGAGGAATCGAGAGTGAAGCCACCTACCTCAATAAATTGGGTGAAACCAACCGACGGACGACGAACGCCAAGAACACCGGATCAAAACTACAAAAACCCTCCTTAGATCTCTTATTCTAACATAACCAAGACCAAATCTTATCATATTTGGCATACACACCCTTAGATATACCCATAACGGGCGTAGATCTAAGAAAATGAGAGAAGAGGAGAAGTAGATCTAAGTAGATCTGAGAAACCAATCAAGAACGACAACATACCTTAAGAATCCAGCTTCCAATCGCCAAGGGAAGCCTTCAGATTTCCTCCAGAAAGCTTGGGAGAAGTCTTCCAACCTTCAAGGGAGAGTTATCCCAAGTTAGGGCCACTTAGGGGCTTTAAACAAGGAAATTTAAGGCAAAACGTGTTAGATCTACAATTTTAGGATCTAACTTTAAGTGACCGCACGGTTAGTCCGCAAGGTTTGACAAACCGTGCGCTAACCGTGCGTTAGCTTCTGCCTCGGTCATCCTGCACACACGGCCTCATCGCACGGTTTGCCCAAACCGCACGCACACCGTGTGTTTTCTTCTGTCCAAGAGACCACAACCTGCATGGCTTCCACACGATTTGGGAAAACCATGCGCAGCCCGTGTGTCCCCACATTTTTCCCTTTTATGCTTTAAAAGTCTCCCAAACTTTCCCCAATCGTCTCCCAAAAACATCATACACTTAAAAAGAATAAAACAATGGTTACTTACCAGAAACCAGGGGTACTACAATTGTATTGGTATTTTGGGTCGGTATATAGTAGACAAGGAATGTGATGGCTCTTGATAAATATCCATTTTTGGTACATATCACCCCACCGACAGGGAAAATTCATAGTTTCCAGGACTGGGATTGTTGTTCATGTTGTTTGTTGTTACAATTGGTTATGATTTCCCCTTGAGTGAATGGTGTAACTTCTTCCATGTATAGATTTATAAAATTTATGGTATTTTCCCTTATCCCAGTATAGAAAGGAATAAGCAGTACATACATCATTATAAGGACAATGAAAATTCACATTCCAGTCTTAAGTCATGCCATGTAGTTTCATTTATAGGTTTCCAACTAATTTGAATTGCATTCCTTGAATTCTATGCCACACTCTGATTTTATTTATCCATTCAGCTTCTATAACATGCTTAGGTGATTTATTTTTCAATTTTAGCTTATGTATTTATCTTTCTACATAATTTTACTATGCTTCTATACTTATTATCATGATTATTAGTGTTTATTTCCTAATTAATTTCTAGTTTATTTGATAAATATAAATGGTTTCATGGGATACATGTAGTGGTTACGACTAAACGGGTATCAGTTTTCAGTTTTAAGGTTTGTGGGTGCCTTATAATTGGGGAAAGGGAACCCATATAATCAAACCATATTTAATATTTATACGTGTTTATAATCTCTTGTTAAAATATAAAAGGTTTCTAGAGTAAAATGTTAATGTGGTATGAATTCAATTAGTGGGAGATAGATGCCAAACTGTAAAGTGTATGGGTGATTTATGGATTGGTAAATGGCCATCCATATAACTAAGACATTATGCATGACCATGAAATATTCTGAAAGGGTTATAACTATAAAATATGTTTAAATTTTAAACTACTTATGGATGTCATTATAAGGTCTTTTGACTCAATGAAACAGAAATGAAGATCATGTGGTAAACTTCTAAATACACAAATGGGCCCAAGTAGGTTGGTTAGGGATTTTTTCTTATGGTATAACCCATTATGGGTGTTTATAATTTCAATAATCAAAAAACTTCTATTACGATTCATTCTGATGAACTCAGGTTGGATTAAAGGGACCTTCATAGGTCACCATAAGGAATTTATATAATAAATTTCTTAATTATGATGTAATTTCAATAAATGTTGAATGTTTAGAAAGGTTTCTTGATATAACTTTATATTTTTTCCTTGGACAATTAGTTAAATCAAGTGCTAAGTGCTTTTGTTTTATTAATGGTACTTGATGTTTTGAATTAATTTTTTAAATGTTTAAAATGTATTATTTGAATCAATTAATTAACTTGAAAATGGATCCCTAGGTGTTATAATTAGTTTTAAACCCCTAGGAAAGGGTATTTTGTTTTTTTAAGTTTCTTTAGAATAGAAGTGAGAGTTTTTTTTATAGGCATATTTCCCGTTTAGCAACAAATTAAATGTTAGTCTCTTGAGACGGTGACAACTATTTGGAATGACCTAGTGAAAGGGTTGATGTTGTGATTTGTACGGGGCAAGCCTATAGTAGGAAGAACCCTCAGATATTTAGTTACTTTCTAAATGCTACGAGTTCTTAAAGTTTGGTGCTGTTTGGGTGTCGTTTTCCCTTGTAGGACAATCTTTGTTTCTGAACAACACGATTGTTTTAATAGGTGGTCCTGTTTTTCTTGGCCTTTTGTTATGGGAGTGATCATCGGTAAATTCCAACCTCTGGTTCTCTCCTTATCTTCTTGCTCTCGTTGGATTGCTGGTACAGGGGACATCTCTTTCTGGAATAAGAACTGGGCAGGCTCTATTCTGGCTTTCCCAGGATGTCCGGCGCCTTTGATCTCGTTCAAGGAAGCCCAACGCCATCCCCTCTTCATCAAGGCAGTGTTGAATGCGGACCAACAGGTTGTCTTTGATTCGATCGTGTTGAATTCTGAGAAAGACAGGTGTGTCTTCACTCCATCATCCTCGGGGGTCTTCAATAACAGAGATTTCCAAAGGTGGAGGGTCCACTCGAGGCCCCTAGATCGGTAGAACGGTGTGGTCTGGTGTTGCCAGATCCCGACCAAAATGAACTTCTTGACTTGGAGAATCAGAAATCTGGCCCTGTCTTCGGATGACAATATCAAGAAACTTGGGATCATCTTGGCCTCAGGATGCCACTGTTGCAAGCAGCAAATGGAGGAAATCCTGGATCACCTCTTCTTCAAAAGTGAATGGGCATTGGAAGTTTGGTCCTTTCTTGGGGGAGTCAGGTCTCCAAGCTCTGAGGAGACAAAGTATGAGTTTATGGAAAGATGGTTTGAAGGAGCGCTTGGTTCGGAGAAGACCCGTCTTTCCCGTGCTGTCCCCTTTAATGTGGGGTGCTGGTGCATCTGGCAAGCCAGAAACCAAGCCCGATACGAAGGAGTCAGACCTTCAACTAGAGCTATCCTCGCGCGCATACGTTTCCAGCTTATAGACATGTCGTGGCTCTTTAAAAAGCAGCAGTGGTCCTTCCCTTTCCCATGCATGCAGAAGAACAACATTTATCCTTCCCTTCCTAAGGAAGTGGGACCTGGGAAGTGGGTTCGATGGAACCCCCCTGCTGAAGGTTACAAGCTCAATACTGACGGAGCTTGCGCAGCGGGGGTGATTTCTGGAGGGGGGGTTGTTAGAGATAATAAGGGTGATGTGATCCTGGCTTTCTCTTGTTTTCTGGGCAGGGGAAATTCCATTCTAGCAGAGGCCTGGGCTCTTCTCACAGGACTTTCCTTGTGCATTCAGGAGGAGGTGGCCATCTCGGAAGTGGAGGTGGACTCACTTGTCCTCCTAAATTGCCTCAAAGAGAAATTCTCTACTCCATGGTCCATAGAGTACGTGATCAGGAACTGTCATCATATGCTTGGTCATAACACTACTCTTTCTCACATTTATCGATAGGGGAACAAGGTTGCAGACTTTTTGGCCTCCATGGCTGACCACAGTTCCACAGACGCACAAATTTTACGGATTAACAGTTTGAAGACGGAATGTTTTGATTTGATTAGAGGGGATGCCCTTGGTTTGCATTTCTTTAGACCTCCGTAGTCCTCTTTGTGTATTTTCTTCTTCCCTTAATAAAAATTTACTTTGGATGGATGATCATCGATAAATGCTTAGTTTTAGATGGTTAGACATTAACTGGGCATGGTTGGCCACTTCGTAGGTCTCATGACCCTTACTTTTTTCTTAATGATGGACGACTTGGTTTGTTTTCATCCAGGTTAATGGTCGTATGGAGAAATACAAATTTGAGTTAAATCTCTTAAAATGGACATCAAATACTTGGATTCATAGGGTGGATATCCTATGGATAGTATCAAGGATGGGTCGTTTTTTGTGAAACCTTGGGGTAGTATGAATTCACATATGTGGTTCCCATTGAGTTGTTAAATGATATAACAATCCGGTTGAGTTTCGTGAAATCGTTTAGCCTTGTACCGTTGAGTACGTTCTCGGGTTATCTCTATAGTAGAGTGACATGGGAATTAAGGAAATCACTTCATCCCAATGCTCATAAGGACTTCCTTGAGATTTGGGTGTTTTGACATACTGTTCAATTTAGTTCTGGATTTCATAACAAACTCTCTAATGTAGTGAAATAGGGATCATGACTTAAAGGAGCGACACATGTGCGTTTGAAGTGTTATGATCTAGAGTGCTTATGAGTGGTTGGTCTGTCTCTTCTTTTGATAGCTAAGATGCTCCTAAGGCAGGGATAATCATGTCGGGTGTAGTGTTTATGTTCCCTTTAAAGTATATGGCACAAAATTTAAGAAGACCATTTGGGAAATGGTTGGTTTTTCTTGAATTCTTTTCAGGATTTCACATTTTAAATCATATCAGTGCTTTCTTAGCAGCCCAATTTTGATGTGATTAGTTGTGTATGAAACTCTTAGAAACTTTTTTGGTCGAGAATTTACATTGGTGGTTATGTAAAATGATCATAGGATGCCTCAAATGGTGAAGGGATCATTTTTTGGTTTATGATGGTGCGTCGATAGGTGAAGTTGATATTCTTTCAAAGTAAGTTGACCATTAGTGGTTTGACTATTATTATTCTGGTTTCCTTTGTCTCTTCTTGGTGTAATCTATTTTGAGATATTCGTTTCCCCTATTTTCACATCATCCATGATACACTAAGATATTTTCGGCCTTATGCTACACTAAATCTTTAAAATCTATTTGGATTTTTGGTCACTTTTCTTAGTGTTTCACATTGAATGTGTGGTTCTTATCGTGGATTGGTTAGTCTTGAGTGACCCATGGGCTACCAAGTAAGAATTCCTTAAATTAACTCTTGGACACTAGCTGTTTTCCTCTGATGTGACCACCAAGAAGATGCCACATTGGGATGAGACAATGTTCTGATATGGATGTAGTGACCCTGGGCCAACATCTCACTTTTAATAATAAGTATGGACTACTTGGGTTAGTTTATTTGACTATAGTTCATTGATTCCAAGGTTATCACAGACTATTTTTTGTGCTTGGAGGTGTTGTTTTAAAAGGGTGATGATTCTAGTCGTATGGGTCTAGATTACGCCCTTCTTCATGCTGAGGAATGGAAAATTAATTCTCCAGGTGATGGTTTAACCAAGGAACCCCACTGGAATTCATGTTTGGTATTAGTTGGACATGATTGTTGTGAATGCAAGATGTCTTGGGGAAGTCATTGTGGTTCAATTTGAGTTATGTCGGCCATCTAAGAAAGGAATTGTGGGAATGGTCAATCGGAGGTGACTTGAGTAGTTTCTATCTTCTTCAATGTCTACGGTTGAGTGGAACTATTTTAAAACACGCCATTAGGTTCAGGAGGTTGTGGAATAAAGGTCGGAAGTGTCTTTCAAGTAAATATTGCATGACCAGTTTTGATTTGGTCAATCAAGATTCGATAATTTCTTGCAAGAGAGGTATCTGATATGACCTCTAATGTGATCAGGTTTTCCTAGATAAATAAATAATTCCTGGAGTGTCACTAGAATGATTAGAGGTATCCTTTGTAGTCAATTCTAAAGGTGGAGGCACCGTGGTTCAGAATTGTACTATTTGTTATTAGAAGGCCTATGGTTGGTAGAACCTTGGGAAAAATGTTTAACTAGATGAAAATGTGATTGTGTATCTAGATAAATGGACTAAGGTATGTTCCATTTAGATTTTTCAGGTGGGAAATGAGCGTTGAATCGAGTATTGATGGATTAACTGTTATATGCTTAAGATATTATCTAAGGTGAGTTGGGTATTTGGAGATGCAAAACGACCGTGTGATCAATGACTCCTGACCCTCATTGGTCATGTTTTTTTTTCATTTTTCCCAAAGTATTCTCAGGGAGGATAAGTTCTAATGTGTGGAGGTTGTAACAACTCGTGTTTTTAAGCCAAGGTGGAATTCAAAAGAAATTTGAACATTTTGAATTTACTGGACAAGCTATTTTTAAAACTAAGGTTCATAACAAAATTATAAGAGTTTAAGCACTTAAATATGTTGTTTTTTGAGTTGGGAATTGTCTTGAGTGGTTTTATGGGTGTCTCATTGTGTTTTGAAAGCGGAAAACCATGAAAATCATGTTTTGTAGGGTCTGAAAGAGGTGCACAATTTTTCTGAAACCATGTGGACTCTAATAGTAAATTGTGTGGTTGAACAAGAGGAAGAAAAAATACCCCACATGGGATGTGCACAATTTACCCAAACTGTGCAGCATTATCACATGGTTATTTCTATTTTGGGTAGTATTTGTGCACTATTCATCACATGGTAGGCATACGATTAGGGTAACAATATGAAACAAACTGCGTGACCCCAATTTGAGGGTGAAATTACCTAATTGACCTTAATGATTTTATCTTTACTTTACTTTCATTATTCCCTCCACCACCTATAATGTCTCATAAATTCCGTATATATTTATTAATTATATGGAATTATTTCGAGACCGTGAAATCTAACGGCGCATGATTCTGAGGCCCGAAGTGCCCGGAATAATCTGTCAAAGTTTTGTAAAAATTTAAATAGCGTGCATAAGCAGTTTTCCTAAAAAAAGTGGAATAACTCTTAAGCGGTTACTTAGTCAGAAATCTGAGGGCACCATTACGTTTAGGATGGCTGGTTTACCCTAGGCGCGACTTAAGTTTAGTCTGTGTGGGCCTCCTGTGAGAAAACCCGAAAATGGAATAACAGTAAATAAAATAATTAATTAAATTATTTTATTTTTAAAATTCTTATAGCTCACAAATGGATTCTCAGATTGAAAATACAAGACCACCTCCGAACTCGCGAGGGCATGCTTTATTTAAGAAGATACTAACTTTGGCCAGCCCGGTCCATCAGTGAAAGTTAGTTTTTTGCCATAAATAAAATAATTAAGTGACAATTATTTTATTATAAAATCCATAAATTTTAAATAGCAACTCGGATTGGAAATCCGAGAGTACTGTTGGGTTTTTTGGGTCCTGTTTCACCTGGGCAGAGCCTAACCTCGACTGACATGGGTCGAGGGTGACTGTTAATAATTTTCTGAACTTTTTTTCGAGTATGTTTAGTAAACGCGCAAGCGGCATTTTGTATCTTTTGAACCGTTGCTTAGAATTGAAATCTGAGGACACCGTTAAACTCGCAGCATCAATATTCACTGAAGGAGACATTTACATCGACTTTAGTAGTTCCGGAGAAAAAGTTTGTTTTTGGAACTTTTTAATAGAATAAATAAAATAACATTATTATTATATTTTTATTCTATTCCTCCAACGGATGAGCGGTAAGGTGTAACCAGCGACGTGTCAAGCCAATAAATGGATTGAACCTCCAATCTAAGTAATAGCAACATTGGGGGAAATTAGGAAGCTTCCTAATTAATGAGCCCCATTAACTCTCTGTGTCATCACTTACCCTCCCCCTCTCCTATAAATATGAAGCTAGGGAAGGGGTATCAGGGAGCTTTACCAAGCAGCGAATTGCTGAAGGAATGTCATGACGCAAGACCCTTAGAAGATGAAGCTAACACAGCCGAAGGTGACAAATGACATTGAACTACCAATGGGCGACATGCGAGTGGTATATTTGGGAGCCAGTTGCAGGAACTAATAACACGGTCCACCGGAAAGCACGGTCGATTCTCCGAAGTTCATGGTAGGGTTTTTTTATTACTCTTCATTGATTTTTATTTCACATTGATTCTCTCCCCATGAGACACTTTCTACCGCTCCAACACGGAGGGTGAGGGCCAAATGAACATGGCCCGACCACTCCGCAATCCTTGTGATTTTTGGTGCGTTCTACGCGATGGAGGAGGAAAAAAACCAGTGCCGGAGACCGACACTGGTGGGGCTCAGGAACGAAGGCCAACACTCCAGCCATCCGCGATAAAGGCAACGGCACAACCGCACCATCGGAGAATATCCACGGCCTGTCAGCCGCGACGAAGCAGGGCATCAGCCAACGGCCGTTGGCCGCACGAATGGGCGACAATGCACGTCCGCGCCACTCGGTGGAGAAGAACCGTGACCTTGTTCCATGATGGTGAGGAAAGGGCGGCCAGTTTGCTGTCGGCTTCCGACAATGGGGAGGCGCGTGACCGCCCTGCGCGAAGGAGCGGCTGGCCATCTGGCCAGCTGGGGGCGACCATGCGGTCCACCCTAGCGGAACGCACCACGGGCCGCCACACTGCGGGCTGGGCCAGAACTAGCAGGCTGGGTCGGATCCCGCAGGCTGGGTCTGACCCAGGGCTAGATCTGGGTCAGGCCGGGTCAGTCTAGGTTGGTCTGACCGGGTCGGACTGGACCAAGACCAACTTCGACCCTTTTCACTCTTTCGGCCATATATTGAGCTACGAGTGTCCGTTTGAAGAACCTTCTATGACACCAGAAACCTTGGATAGAGACATTCGTTTTGGTATACCCCACTTGAGTTTTGGATAAAGGTGGGGTATGGCTGGGTTGGATCGAACATGAATCCAACCAGGCCCTCGGGACTAAAAGGCCAATAACTTATAGACCGAGCGTCCGATTGACGCACCGTCTATTGCATTAAGACCCCTTTTACGTGGCGGTCATTTGGGATACTTCTTCCTGGGACATCGTGGTAGTTGGAGTATTGACATGTGGCTTGAGGAGTGAACCCTCCCGGAATCAAGCGAGCTTAGTGTGGTAACCCTGTAGCTAGCTGTAACATGAGAAATGAATCCTTTGTTGGTCTGTGTTTAGGATCCTTTATGGGTCTGTGTTGGACAGTCTCACTTGGATCCGCTCTAGGAATCCACGTGGGACTACTCTAGGATCCTATGTGGGTCTGCTGTACTAGGATCCTGTGTGGGTCTGACGATGTACTAGGATCCAGTGTGGGTATGACGATGTACTAGGATCCTGTGTGGGTTTGACGATGTACTAGGATCCTATGTGGGTCTGAAGATGTACTAGGATCCTGTGTGGGCCTGATGATGTACTAGGATCCTATATGGGTTTGATGATTTAGGATCCTACATGGGTCTACCTCTAAATAGAGTAATATGATTCAATAGTTACATCTAATCATCTCTACTACTGTACCTAAGTTATACCTGATGTGAGATGAGTCTTTTCCTTCGTGGTGATACCTTGGTGGTATTCTTCTATGTGGTGAACCTGTGTGGTACTTTCCTTCATGGTGATACCTTGGTGGTATTCTTCTCTGTGGCGTACCTGTGTGGTACTTTCCTTCGGGGTGATACCTTTGTGGTATTATTCTATGTGGTGTTACCTTTGAGGTACTTACCTTTTTGATGTTACCTTTGTGGTATTCTTTCCTTCATGGAATAGTTGAGGTTTGAGCTAATGATTTGGGCCTTGTGTTTCCCCATGAATGAGATGGGTATAATTGAAAACATAGGTGTATGTATGGTCATATACCTAAGTAGGGTTGTCAGATGTTTTCATGAATTTTGGTTTATCCATTGTAGGTTTTGTGAGACCTTCGAGGGTCTCGGGGTCCCTACTGAGTATCGTTATACTCACCCCTACACAGGCTACACCCGCACCTTGTTGTGTTTGGTGCAGACGACAGACATCGCTGAATGAGGATGAGAGTACCAAGACTGGAGGTAGCATGGAGGTAGACATTAGATGAGATGTACCATAGAGACGACTATTCTAGAGCTATACCTACCCTTCAGGTAGGGTCCTTTGTGGGAGTTCATAGGAGCTATTTCAGTTTACTTGTACTTTTTAGTTTTCTTGTACTTTCTAGTTGGGCTTGTATTACAACCCCTTTTTCTTACTGTACACACTATTTTTACTATATAGTTTACTTGTGTTCATATCTTGTTGTGTGATTGGTTGCGTGTGTTTATAGGTTATAAAGGAAATGCCTTCCCAGTTTTTAGGGAATACGCCTTTCGGTGCTAGTCACTAGCCCCAGGCCTATGGAAGGTGGGCTTGGGGTAGTCACGGCACGAGCCCCGAGGGATGGGTTGTGAGAAATTGGTATCAAAGGAGTCAGTTCTACTGTAAAACATTGGACTCTGATATTTTTAACGTCAATAGTGTTATGTTTAGTGAGTGTGGTTATTAGTTTAGGGAATCTAGTGTTGGTGTGGCGGCCGACATATCCATACACCAAGACCCTGAATTCTGATTTCTGACTCTGCGCATGAAAACACTGATTGCATGTGTTTTGAAATGTTTTTTTCGACTTCTATGAGTCATCTCACTAGGTATGACTTAATGACCATAGAGCACCTATTCATTATTAGGATTTTGCGGTGTAGACAGCCAGCTAGGATTCCCGAAATAGTACACGATGACGGCCCACCAAGTGACGACACTCTAGTGAAAGGCCCTATTACTATGTTGGAACCTTCGAGTGGTGTACGAGCAGCACCACCATCCGTTGGGCAGCAATTACCACCAGCCGCACTGGTGGACGATGTACATCGACTGAGCGCATTGCACGAGTTCCAACAACAGAGGCCTCTATGGTTTTGAGGAGAGACAGATTCCCATGTAGCTGATGGCTGGATGGAGGTGATTGCTATATTTTTCCGCATATTTGAGACACCAGTAGAGCAGATCGTGATCTTAGATACTAGTCTTTTTCAGTGAGAGACCATGAGGATGGTATGCATAGTGATGAGGCTTCGGTACATAGACCGTTTCTCGCGATGGTACCTTCGGGTAGTGTGCCAGTTATATCACTGTCTGTTGGTCAGCAGTTACAACCCGCAGTACCGGTAGAGGAAACATGTAGGCTTAGTGCCTTACATGTGTTTCAGCATCAGATACCCCTCAGGTTTCGAGGCAAGCCCGACTCACAGGCGAATAAGGACTGGCTTGAGGAGGTAGATTTGAGTTCCCTAGAGCTTCTACAGCTTCAGAAGGATGACATGTTAGTAGCTGAGTATTCATCGAGGCATACCGACCATTCTTATTACTCGATGAATATGATATGATCTATGTTCAGGGCTTGGAAATCCATGAGAGGTGTGTTTAAGGACATCCAAGCCAACACTTTTCCTCTATGCATTCCTACTCATGTTAGGGTGCTAGATAGAACCTTTGTGGTTTAATGTTATTTGGATGAGCGAATATAGCCAGTGAGTGTTAGAAGTGGGAAAGCAGGAAAATGGTGCTAATATCAGAGACTTGGGCCTGTAAAATGTTTTTGGAAGAAGAGGTGTTAGGGAAAAATGAATCTGCAGGGAAATAGATGTGGAAGCATAGTTAGGAGAACAACATGAGGTGGTGTAATTTTTGACATGTTACAACCAACCCACTTTTTGTGGACCCAACCAGGCTCAGGGAGCTGGAGGATAGGGGAAGAGAGTAGCTACATGCGGTCAATGAGTGTGAACTAAGGGATCTAGGAATGATTTGAGGTACGTTCTGTGACTACTACTAGCTACCATATAAATATACACAGGTATTAATCATTCCCTCTTTCGATGAATCCTGTTCAAGAAATAGAGTTTCTGGTTAAGCCATTGACTTGACCCTCACATCTGGAGATACCTTTGGGAGGAAACTTGATAAACACACTTACGCCGATGTTGTGATCTGACCCTTGAGGTGAATGTTTCGGTTGGAACCTCTGGGTGTCAATGTTGAGGCCTTATGATGTTAGTTTGGGTATGAACTAGACATCCTTAATTCATACTTAGATTGAATGTATAAGGAAAAAAGGTTTTTTTCCTATAACATTGTAATGGGTTTTCCCTTGGTCAACGAAAAAGGAAACCCGAGCAGCACAAGATAAACTCATGCATAGAAAGGTGAAAACGATCACTCTTGAGTTGGCCAGAATTACCCTCATGGCAGCAGGAGTTTTGAGTTTTCAGTTCCAAACAGGAGTGGCAGAGAATTAAGACATCTTTTCAAAATATGTTTCTAGGATTACCTCCCCATAGGGAGAGGGACTTCTGGTTTGGCTTGGTACTACTAGAGTTTTGGACCAGAATTCTCCAGTGTAGCGGCACCCTTGTCAGCTTTGATGAAGAAGGAGGAGCCTTTCCTGTGGATAGAGAAGTGTCAGTAGAGCTTTCAGAAGTTGAGATAGCGACTATGGCTAGAGTTCGTCCAGGACTATGACTTTGAGATAATCTTTACTCCTGGGAAGGGGAACGTGATAGCAGACACACTCAGTAGGAGGTTTGGTCAGCAGCTGCTGAGTGATCCATCAGAGCACCTAGTCGCATGTCAGATATCCTTCATGGATAAAGATGGAGCATATTACCTCTAGTCTTTTTCTGTCACTACCCCAATCCTTCAGTGAATTATGGAGGCACAACCTGGGGTCATTGAATGCGAGGCTCGACATGCTCAGATGTCCTTAGGGAAGGCACCTAATGGATTTTCTGAAGGTGGGGAGCATGTCATCCTCTTCAGAGAATGTACCGTGGTACCAGTGACTCTTCGAGAGGAGGTGTTGAGGGAGTTCCATACGTCCCCTCTGGCAGTACATCCTGGTGTGTTGAAGATGTACCAGGACCTCTGGTGTCAGTACTGGTGGTTAGATATAAAGAAAGTATTGTAAAAGTTTGTATCATGATGTTTCAATTGTCAGCAAGTGAAGACTACACAGGGTTGGTAGAAGTCTTATGCTGACAGGATACAGAGACCCTTTTAGTTCAAGGAGGGGGACCATGTATTCTTGTGAGTCTCTCCTTGATGGGGACTATGGATATTTGGCCGAGGGGGAAAGTTATCACCAAGGTTTTTCAGTCTTTTTCTGATCCTTCAGAGGATAGGTGAGCTAGCATACCGCTTGGCTCTTCCACCACAATTAAAGAGGGTGTGCGACGCCTTCCACGTATCCCAGTTGAGGGGATACATGCATGACCCATCTCACATCATCAACCACTTCGATCTAGACTTAGACGATGGGGCGTCTTTTACGGAGGTTCCAGAGGAGATTGAGGATCGACAGGAGCGGGTCCTTTTTGGGCAGTCAATACCTTTGGTGTTTATACTCTAGCATCATGGGAACCTCCAAGAGAGTACATGGGAGCAGGAGGATCAGATTCATGCTCAGTACCCTCTTTTGGTTGTTTTTCCTTTGTTTTGGCTTTTGAGGGCATAAATCCCTATGGTGGGGAGAATTTATTGTCCCAGAAATTCCATATAATTTTTTTTTTAATTTTATGGAATTATTTCGAGACCGTGAAATCTGGCGATGCATGATTCCGAGGCTCAGAGTGCTCAGAATAGTCCGTCAAAGTTTTGTTAAACATTAAATAGCGCGCGTAAGTAGTTTTCCTGAAAAAGTAGAATAAATCTTAACCAGTTACTTTGATCAGAAATTGGAGGGTACCATTGCGTTCAGGATGGTGGGTTTACCCTAGGTGCGACTTATGTTTAGTCGGTGCGGACATCCTGTGAGAAAACCCAAAAATGGCATAACTGTAAATAAAATAATTAAAGAAATTATCTTATTTTTAAAATGCTTATAACTCACAAATGGTAGCTCGGATTGAATATCCAATACCACCAATGAACTGGTTAGGGATTGCTTTATTTAAGCAGATACTAACTTTGGCCGACACGGGCCACTAGTGAAAGTTAGTTTTTGGTCGTAAATATAATAATTAAGTGATAATTATTTTGTTGTAAAATCCATAACATTTAAATAGTAACTTAGATTGGAAATCTGAGAGTACCGTTGGGTTCACTGGGGTGTGTTTCACTTGGGAAGATCCTAACCTCGACTAGCATGGGTTGAGGGTGACTATTAATAATTTTATGAACTTTTTTTCGGGTACGTTCAGCAATCGGACAAGCGGCGTTTTGTAACTTTTGAACTGGTACTCAGAATTAAAATCTGAGAACACCGTTGAACTCACAACACTGATATTCACTTAAGGAGACATTCACTTCTACTGTAGTAGGTCTAGATAAAGAGTTAGTTTTTGGCACTTTTTAATAGAATAAATAAAATAACTTCATTATTTTATTTTTATTCTATTCCTCCAATGGACGACCGGTAAGGTGGGACCAGCGACGTGTCAAGCTAATAAATGGCTTGACCCTCCAATCTAATTAACAAAAATGTTGAGGGAAATTAAGAATCTTCCTAATTAATGAGCCCCATTAACTCTCCACGTCGTTACTTACCCTCCCCATCTCATATAAATATGAAGCTAGGGAAGGGGTATCAGGGAGCTTCACCAAGCAGTGAATTACTAAAGGAATGGAATGATGAAAAACCCATAGAAGATGAATCCGACCCAGCCAAAGGTGACAGATGACATCGAACCACCAATGGGAGACGTGCGAGTGGTGTCTTTGGGAGCTGGTCGTGGGAACTAAGAACATGGTCCATCGGCAAGCGCAGACGATTCTCCGACATTCAAGGTAGGGGTGTGTTTTTTATTAATATTCGTTGATTTTTATTTCACGTTGAATCTCTCCCCATGATCCACTTGCTACCGCTCTAACGTGGAGGGTAAGGAAAAAATGAACTTGGCCCGACCACTCCACAATCCTTGTGATTTTCGGTGCATTCTACGTGATGGAGGAGGAAGAAGACCGGTGCTGGTGAAAGACAGCGGTGGGGCTCGGGAATGGCATTCGGCACTCTAGCCGGCTACGACAAAGGTGGTGGTGCAACTGCGCCCCCGGAGAAGATCTGCGACCAGCCGGCCGCGGCGGAGCAAGGGTGGCAGTCGGCCGCATGAAGGGGCACTGGCGCGCATCCGCGCCGCTCGAAGGAGAAGAACCGAAACCTTTTTCCACAGTGGTGAAGAAAGGGTGTCCGACTCACTGCCCACCACTAGCGATGGGGCGGTGTGAGACCGCGCCACACAGAGGAGCGGCTGGCCATCCGGCCAGCCGGGGGCGACCAAGCGGTCCGCCCTAGCGGACTACACTGTTGGCCGCCACATCGCGGGCCGGGCCGAACCTAGTGGGCCAGGTCAGATCCAACGGGCCGGGTCCGACCCAGGGCACGATCCGAGTTGACCCGAACTCGGTCGGGTCGGCCTAGGCTGGGTCGGGCTGGGTCGGACCGGACCTGGACAAACTTCGACTCTTTTCACTCTTCCGGCCATATCTTGAGCTACGAGCGTCCGTTTGATGAACCGTCTATAGTGCCAGAAACCTTGGATCGAGACAGTCCTTTTGAAATACCCCACTTGAGTTTTGGATAAAGTTAGGGTATGACCAAGTTGTATCGGACACGAATCCAACCAGACCCTCGGGACTAAGAGGCCAATAACTTATAAAGACCGAGCGTTCGATTGACGCACCATTTGTTGCATTGAGACCCATTTTACATGGCAGCCCTTTGGGATACTTCATTATGGGACTTCATGGAAGTTGGAGTATCGATGTGTGGCTTTAAGAGTGGACCCCCCAGAAACAAGTGAGCTTAGTGCAGGAACCATGTAACGGGTTGAAATATGAGAAAGGGATCCTTTGTGGGTCTGTGCTTGGAATCCTTTGTGGGTATTTTCTTTAGAGTCTCACTTGGATCAGCTCTAGGAATACATGTAGGACTACTCTAGGATACTATGTGGGCCTACTGTACTAGGATCATGTGCGGGTCTGACGATGTACTAGGATCCTTTGTGGGTCTGACTATGTACTTGGATCCTGTGTGGGTCTGATGATGTACTAGGATCCTGTGTGGTTCTGATGATTTAGGATCCTACATGGGTCTACCTCTTAACAGAGTAAGATGATTCAGTAGTTACATTTAATCATCTCTACTACTGTACCTATGTTATACATGGTGTGAGATGATTCTTTTCTTTCATGGAGATACCATGGTGGTATTCTTGTATGTGGCAAACTTGTGATGTACTTTCCTTCATGGTGATACCTTGGTGGTATTTTTCTGTGTGGCGTACCTATGTGGTACTTTCCTTTGTGTTGATTCCTTTTTGGTATTCTTCTATGTGGCATTACCTTTGTGGTACTTACCTTTGTGGTGTTACCTTCGTGGTAATCTTTCTTCCATGGAACAGTTGAGCTTTGAGATAATGAGTTGGGACTTGTGTTTCCTCATGAATGAGATGGGTATACATGAAAACTTAGGTATATGTATGGGAATATACCTAAGTAGGGTTGTCAGATGTTTTCATGCTTTTTGGTTTATCCTTTGTGGGTTTTGTGAGACCTTAGAGGGTCTCGGGGTCCCTACTGAGTATAGTTATACACACCGCTACACGGGCTACGGCCGCACCTTGTTGTGTTTGGTGCAAACGACAGACAAAGCTGACTGAGGATGAGAGTATCATGATTGGATGTAACTCGGAGGTGGACATTAGACTAGCTATACGGCAGAGATGACCATTCGAGAGCTATACCAACCCTTCAAGTAGGGTCCTTGGCGGGAGTTCCCCTGAGCTGTTTCAGTTTACTTGTACTTTTCAGTTTTCTTGTAATTTCCAGTTGGGCTTGTATTCCCACCCCTTTTTCTTACCGTACACACACTTTTTACTATACAGTTTACTTGTGTTCATATCTTGATGTGTGCTTGGTTGCATGTGTTTACAGGTTATAAAGGCAATGTCTTCTCGGTTTTTAGGGAATACGCCTTTCGGTGCTAGTCGTTAGCCCCTGGCCTATAGAAGACGAGCTTGGGGTAGTCACAGCATGGGCCCCGAGGGACGGGTCGTAACACCAACAATGTGAGATCCTCACCTATATGTTATTGGTTTCTCCTACAAGCCTACATAGTCTTTTAGATAACTCCTCTGTCCATCATCTGATTTAATCGATATCGGTATCTATGGATTCGTATTGGTAAGATCTGAGATCCAATCTATTCTATTTTAGGTTCTTAATTCCATCAACTATTCTATTTTGGTGTGAGCTCATTTACCCTATTTTTAGGGTAAATGTTCTTTTCTTAGATATCTTCCAAATCATATCTAATCATAGCTTGATATCAGATGAGTAGGTGATACTAAGTATGAGGTAGGTGGTTCATGACTTATTCCAAATTTTTTCATCAATCTGAAACTGTTTCTGTTGTACTGCAAACTGACCATTTCCATGCGTTCCTTTATAATTGGTTCCTTCAGATCAAATTGAACATTTCACCATGAAATACTTCTTTTGAATCCTGTTTGATAGTTTATAGGATGAGAACATCATATATGCACACCCTATGGGTCTACCGACATATTTTTTCACTTTGTAATAAAATTTTTTAATTGCTCAAAATACTTTTTAAGCATTCTTACTGTATTGATAATGGATTTACCCTTGTAGAAACTTTCCTAATATAAAATAGAACCTCCTAAGTGCAATTTTGAACTTTTCTAAATTGAATTTCCATATTGGGTAGTTTTTCTAAAATTATTCTTTTGAAAAATTGAATTATGATTCTTGAAGGAAATTCTTAATCGTGATAAATGAATTCATTATGAGAAATGTCATGTTTTCATAATAAAACTCCTCAAACGAGTTATACTTACTTCTATACTAAAAAGTATTGATTAGTGATATAAATAATTCTTAATTTGTGGCTTTGGTTTTTCTCTTTTTTTGAATGTATTTATTAGATATATGGAATGTTTCTAAATTTCCTTCATTCGTATTATTAAATTTAACTATCAATCCTTTTATAAATGTCTATTTTGAACCAAGGACCTTATAAATTATTGACTTTATTTGTAAATGGGATTACCCATGTAGGTAATTTCCCGGTTGACCATGGTACATCCTAAGTGCCTATATGAACATTGTAATTGAATTTACTTGTTTTTTATGATTAAATGGAATGTCATTAATTAAATGGTTTAAATTGGAATGGAAATGAATTGGGAGTTACAACCATGATTCTTGTTGTAATTTAGTAAGCATGAATTATGTGAATTGAATTGAATATTTTAAATGAAATGAATTGAGAAAGGGTGTAAAGTACACTCCATTTAGTTAATGATTAATTTAAATTTTTATAAATATAATGACCTCGATTATAATGGGTTATTTAAATGGAAATCAATATAGGTATTTTTAATAGCTTGTATTATTAATATTATCATGCCTTACTTTATATGGGTTTGATAAAAGTTATGGATGGGAGGTATTTCCCCAAGAAATTTATAATTATATTATACCTTTATGTAGGATGTGTAACCATGGTTAGGGATCCATTGAGTATGGATGTATCCCGCTCCCTTACATTAGGTGTTGTGAATGATGTCTCGCACCAGTGATACTATATTGGTGATGGGCTTTACTCACAACATTCCATGATTAGAGTGTTTCCATGGCGGCTTACTCACCATCTCGAGTGTTGTTGCATGAAAAATCTCACTCTATTGGGATGTATGTCATATACCCTATTTCTGGAGCTTTAGGATAATTTAGACTGGTTATTGATGTCTGAGTTACACCTCAATCCATCCAACAACTAGTATTCCAGGTATATAGCCACTTACATCTACATGTACTTGGTTCATATAGGTGGATGAAATATATAACTATATTATATAACTATATATTATTACTATATATGTATGGTAACTAACAAAAAACTTATTTAGGATATGATTTGAAGAAGTTATAGCTGCTAGGTGGCCCTCAGGAACCTGGGCAGGTTTATTTTTTCAGCATTGCTTGTTTATCTTTCTTAATATACCTGCAAACTACCTTACATTATATTTCATAGATTAGAATCATTTATAGAAACTATGGGTGAAAAACTACCTAGATAATTATCTCACACCCATATCAGGCCACGATTTCACTAGGGTACCCAAGTAGTCCTTATATTTATAGGACATTGGTTGATTGCTTTATCTGTTTAGCTAGTACTTGGGAGTTAGGAGAAAAGGACTGAGCTGGAGCTCATGATGCTCATGGAGATCACCTTTTGGGATTTTATTTTAGTTATTTTACTTGTATCTATATTGTATTGTATCATTTTATATATTGTATGCTTATATAGTTTTTGTATAATACCCATGACATGCATGAATCTTCTATATATTGGAGTTATGTATCATTTTATATTCAGTTTATATTAATCTTATACTTCTCTGTCATTTATTTATTATTTCTTCCTATAATTTATATTATTTATTATTTGATATAATTCTATTATACTATTATCATGATGGTATATTCACCCTAATATAATCTCTTTACAACCTCGTTGCTATTCATAAACCTGCATTTTTTATCCAATGTGGAATTCCAAGGGAATTTGAACTTTTGGTGTTTACTGGACATACCATTTTTAAAATAATTCCTAGAAACATAATTTTAAGAGTTGGAACAATTCAATGTGTTTTTTAGACTTAGTTAAATCATGAGAGGTTTCTTGGGTGTCTCATTGAGTTTTGAGAGTGCTGGACCCCAAAAATCATGTTTTGGAGGGTCTGATAGAGGCTCATAGTTTGTTTGAAACCGTGTCACCTCTAGTAGTAAACCATGTGGAACCAAAAAAGGGAGAAGAAATCCCCCACATGGGCTATGAATAGTTTAACCAAACAGTGTGCCCTTATGAAATGGTTGGTTCCATTTTTGGAAGTATGATCACACTATTCATCGCACTGTTAGCACATGGTTAGGGTAACCATTCGGCACAAACTGTGCGAGTTGGTTTCATAAGAAGGGCGTGCCACACAGTTGGTGCATAGTTTGGCCAAACCATGTGCTCAAACCATGCAATGCTAATTTGAGGGTGAAGTTACAAAATTTACCTTAATGAGGTTATCTTTCCATTCCTTTATTTCTTCCTCTCCCCCACCCATGTGAGCTCCTCCCCTGTGTGACTTTGGATTCTTCTCTAATCCTACCCAAGATTTGCAACTACTCCTACATCCATCATACATTCGATCACCATAGGTATCTATGGATATGTATCAGTAATCTATTTGATCTTATCTAATCTATTTCATGTTCTTCATTCCATTCACTATGATGTTTTGGTGTGATCTCATTTTTACTATTTTCAGGGAGAATGTATATTTCTTTGAACTCTTCCAAACCATATCAAATTACAGCTTGATATCAGATGATTAGGTCATCGTAAGTATGAGGTAAGTGGTCTATGACTTCTTACCACAGTTTTCATCAATTTATTAATTTTTCTATGGTTCCATAGGTTTACCTTTCCCATCCATTAGTTTATAATTGGTTCCTTAATATCAAATTGAACATTTCACTATGACATACATCATTTGAACCATTTTTGGTATTTTAGAGGATGATAATTTCATATATGGACACCCCATTGGTGCACCAACATGTTTTTACTTTTATAAATAAATGTTTCAAATGCCTCTAATGTATTATAAGTGTTCATGTTTTATGGATAATGTTTTCCCCCTTGAAAACACTTTTCTAATAGAGAATGGAACCTTCTAAGTTCCATGTTGAAATTTTCTAAATTGAATTACCATAATGGGTAGTTTTTCTAAAATTATTCTTCTGATAAATTGAATTATGATTTGTGAATGAAATTCATAATTATGATAAATGAATTTTTTTATGAGAAGTGTCATGTTTTCATAATAAAACCCCTCAGAAGAGGTGTGTTGTCTTCCCAACCATAAAGTATTGATTAACGATATAAATCATTCTTAGCTTGTTTTATTTATTTTTCTCTATGAATGAATGTAATTATTAGATATAGGGAATTTTTCTTATATGTACTTCATTCATATTATTAAATGGAAATTTCCCTCCTTTGATAAATTTATAATTTTAACCAAGAACCTCCGAGGTGTTTGACTTGATTTATAAATGAGATTACCCATATAGGTAGTTTCCCAAATAACCAAGGAACACCCTAAGTACATCTATGGACCTTCTAATTTAATTTACGTATTTTTCCTGATTAAAGTGCATGACATCACTTAAAGGGTTAAAAGTGGAAAAGGAAATGAACTGGGTGGTGCGACCAAACCAAATGTTTTAATTTAATAAGCACAACTTATGAGAATTGAATTTAATGTTTTAAATGAAATTAATTGAGAAAGGGTGGCAAGGGCACACCATTTATTGAATTCTTAATTTTTAATTTTTATAAATGGAATTCCTTCAATTATAATGGGTTATTTAAATAGAAATAATGAGTTGTATATTCTAATTTCTTATATTGTGAATTTTATAAGGCCTTACTTTATATGGGATTGATGAAAGAGATAGATGGGAGGTATTGTCCCATTCCAGTTGTAATTATATTATGCCTTTATGTAGGATTTGGAATGATGGTAAGGGTTCAGTTGAGAATGTAAGTATCACACTCCCTTACATCAGGTGTTGAGCATGAAATCTCACACCAATGATACAATATAGAAGATGAGATTTATACACCACGTTCCATGATTAGAGTGTTTCCATGGTGGCTCACTCACCATCATAAGTGTTGTTTCATGATGTATCTCAATATATTGGGATATAGGGAATATACCCTTTTACATGATCTTTTAGGTTCATTTAGACTGTTTATGGGTGTCAGAGTTACGCCCTGGTCCAGCTGAAAACTAGTATTCAATGTATATGGACACTTATGTCCACACATACTTAGTTCATATAGGTGGATTAAATATAACACTATCTTATATATATATATATATATTATTACTATATATGTAGGGTAACTAATCAGACACTTATTCCAGCTATGATCTGAAGTAGGTTTAACTACTAGGTGTCCCTAAGGAACCTAGGAAGGTTGTTTTTTATTTATTCAACACTGGTTATTTATCTTTCTTCTTATACCTGCACACTTCCTTAAATTATATTTCACATATTGGATTCAATTTTAAACACCGTGGGTGGGAACCTAATGGGATAATTATCTCACACCCTTCTTGGGATACCATTGCACTAGGGTACCCAAGTAGACCTTATATTTGCAGGACCTTGGTTGATTGCTTGAGATGTTTAGCTATTACATGGGAGTTAGAATCATATGAATGAGTTGGATCTTGGGATGCTCTTTGGGATCACCCTTGGGGATTTTATTTTAGTTATTTTCTTTGTATATGTTTTTTACTATATCATGCTATCTATTGTATGACTATCTAGTTTATGTATAATCATTAGGACATGCATGTCTGTTTTGTATATTGGCATTGGCCATCATTTTATATTTAATTTATATTATTCCTCCAATGATTTTTTATTAATTTATTATTGCTTCAACTATTGTCTGTTATTTATTTTCTGATATACCATTGTGTTACATTTATCACGAGGGTATAATATCCCCACTTTCACATCCTTACACCTTTGTTGCTAGACGATAGCTTCTGGTGTACATGGAGGTCTGCTTGAGGCCATGTGACCCACATGTCCAACTATTGTCTTAGTGGTTAGTCAAATCGGGACGTTAAAATGGATAATGTTTAAGGTTGAACATCTTTTACCAGGTGGATAGGTAGCCTGCGTAACACATGGGCGATGAAAACTTAATGATTGACCATTGCTACAGATATAGAAAACCTCAAGGAAGGGAACAAGTGTTTTAGGGTCACAATTCTCAAATAAATGAAATGTGTAATTTAAGATAATTTTCTAAGATCCAATGGTTCATGAATTAAATGCCACATTCCCACCCTAAGATCTGGTATGATATATGGTGGGGTAACACTAAGGATATTGAATCCACTTGAATAGTTAGATTATGGGTTTCATAAATCACATGTCAATGATTTTTAACCAAGTATGAAAAGATAGGACTTTTAAAAAGTATTACCATTGGCCATATTAAATTTATGTTTTCTACTATGATGATGTGGGGATATAAAAGTAATTGAGGTCCCACCCCTCTTGATGAGATGCTTCTTATTGGCAAGCCAAAATGGGGGAACATATTCATATTCATATTGGTAGATGTATTCATAGCTAAAAAAAGTGTCCCTTAGAGTTGATTATACTCTTTAACAATATCCATGAAATGTGTATGATGATTGAAACATTTATTAAATAAAGTAGGTTATGGAGAAAGGGTCATTCTAGGAGGATTTTGGTTCCCTAAAAATTGTGTCACTATGTATTAAACACTTTAACAAGGTGAATTCATATGATAAATTGTTACTCTAACTTTTTCAAGGACTAGGGGTCCATCGAGCATGGACCGACTTCTTTTAAGGATGTATGGTGGGCCCAATAAGAGTTTAAAATCTTTTATTTATGATAAATTTTTCCTAATATTTCTATGATTAAGTATTAGTGATTGGAGACCCAAATTTTTCTCAAGATACCCTTCTATACGTTTTTGAACTAGAATGTTTTATGTCTCTTTCACTAGTAGTTTAAGATCTTATGATCTGGACTATCCTAAGATAGAGTTTAATGATTTACATCTTTTACCAGAGTACATGCAACTGAGGGATATAATTCATGGACCAAATCACCCACATTTTATGTTTACGATACATGGAACAAAACATAAATAGTTTAATGTCATGATTTGATAACCAAAGCATGCATAGTTTGAAGTTATGATGTGTAGACCAAGGAAAATGGGAAGTGTGACCTAATAAACTAATTTGGATTCCCAAGTTCAAGAACAAGTTAACACCCATTTATGAATAGATAATTAGGATTAAAAAAAATTAGATCAAATATCATTGATCATGAGTAATGGCATGGGATAAACACATATGGGTTGACCAATGACCATATTTTAATGAAATATTTTTTAATGTGTCTTTAGTGAGTATAGATATTGTAAGATCCTTTTTATTAGGATGAAAATAAATTTGGTTGGAAGAGAATACTTGGAAAATATATGCGAGATCCAAATTGGGGAATGTATGCATCACTCATCATATGTTTCCATTGAATCAGTGCACACTTGTTATCAATAACCTAAAATATTTATAGAAACATGAGACACTCAAGACATGAAGTGTTATTTATCGACTGACATATTCAAAAAAGGTGATGGATGCACCCCAACACTCACTCAACCATGGTTTGGATATTACAATCATTTTATAATAAATGAGAATGGATAATGTTTTATTTCATTTAGCATCATATAAAACTATGAAAATGTCATTTAGTTTAATATCATGAGACAAATACATAGATTTTATTTAGTTTAACTTCATTCTATGGGAACACATATGTTGTGTAGTTTAACTTCATGAGACAATGAATTAAATTTCACACAGTTTATCATCATGTGAAAAATGATTAAATTTCAAAAATTTAAACATTATATGAAGAGTTCATAAATTTCATTATCTAAAAATAGGAACATTTTAACATTGAATAGGTCCATGGCTATGTGAATAATGCTATAACAAGGTAATTTTCTTGCTCTCTACCTCACTCTCTCTTTAGTGTAGTTTTTTTAAATGAATATTGATAGAAATATCATATACAAAAGAGAGAGTAATTTTTTATTGTTTTAACTAGTGGTTGGGCCTAGGATGGAGGGTCGTGGTGTCACTTAGTATCCTACAAGGAAATGAATCACACCACTTGTAGTTCCTTCAAAGACATCCCTGGTGTAGATCTGACTCATATGTAGACGGATTAAATTTTTATTATAAATTATATATGGGACTATATTTGAATATCTAGACATCACTATATATCCTAAATTAATAGCAATGTATCCACACATAGTTCTTATATCATTCCCTACATAGATCAAGATCGTATATATAGAGTGAGAGTCATTTTTTATTATTCAAACAAATGGATAATCTTGGGATAAAGGTTCCTAACATCACCATGTATCTTATAGGGATAATAATCAATCCACACATAATTCTCATATGTTCCCTATATAGATCGATCTCATATATAGGGAGAGATCCATTTTTCATTAATGGGACTTACTGTTGATCCTAGGATAGAGGGTCATGATGTCACTATGTATTCTCTATGGACATGAATCATGCCACACGTAGTTATTGAAAATCAATATCACCTATACATATTTGAATCATATATAGGGGAAATGGGGAATTTTGTATTGTAATTATGGATATGCCTAGGATAAGGGATTTAGGTATTAATACCAATCCTATTAGAACATAAATCAATACAAATGTATTTATTATAGATAAAAATTACATACATATAACCAAATTACATGAAAATATTATGGGGCATTAATTCTCTTAGGGAAAAAGCAGATTGTGTACCAAAGAATTTACATAGATCAAAATGTAATATAAGAGATAAAGACACTATAAATAATGGGAAACTCTAAGTAGTTTAGAGTCATGTAAGATGAAATTATGTGGTAATTTAGTTTAGAGTCACAAATATTATACCAATGTATGATGCATTTTAATGTTATGGGAGAAGCACTAAAATTTCATTCAGTTTAAGGTCATGTAGCATTGACTCACAAATCAAATTTTAATATCATGTGGTAATGATGTTGTTTTATAATTTTACTTCATCTAGTTAGGAAAATGATCATGTAGATTAATTTCATATGGTATATACATGGGTGTTATGTAGTTTAATGTATTTTCACCAAGAATTGAAATAAAATAAATAATTATGAAAATTATTTCTTAAGAAACCTCACATTTTTAGGGGTGTGACATATTCCCTATCCATTGTGTCCAAGGATCAAGCTCCATTGGCATAAAAATTGTGTATGACCTAGGGTCCTTCCCACTTTATTTCTAGTTTTGGAATATTCTTCCCTAGTATCATTGGGTTTATGCGAACTAATTCAATTTCTCCTTAGAGGAATAAGAAAAGGTTGAATTTTTTTATTGAAGGCTCACACCATATATTTATGGTGGACTTCCAGATTGTGAAGTGTATAAAAATATTGTAATTTAATCATTATGACTCATTAAGTAGTGTTTTTTGATTATTCATCTTCTGATATATGAAAAAAATAGAGATTTTGACTGAGGTTAATTAAACTATGGTGGAAGCAATTACTCTCTTTTATAGAAAAGAAAATATGGAGCCTTTTATGTGGCAGTGTGGGTAGTGGTTTGATAGCCCCCCAAAGCATGCATGAGTTTACCTTTCCAATATTTCTTATCTCTATATATATTATTCTATTGTATATTTGATAGAGTCTTATTGAAATTCTATATTTTTCCCATTTTCACTATGTGATAATGAGGTGAATGGTTGGACTTGATGTAATAATCCAAATACATCATTTCAAACACATTAGAACAAATGTTGGTGACATAGTTTGTTAATATTTTATGGGTACACCACAAATGATAAATATGTTACACTTTAGAAAGTTGATGACAATCTTCAACCTAAATTCTTTTAGGGGTATGACCTTAGCTTAGTTAGAAAAGAAATCATTGACAGTAAAGACATACATAAACTACCTAGTTTTTGATAGGGGGTATAGACCCATGAAATCCATTTCCCATATAGAAAATGACCTATAGTGTTTGATAGTATAATTCAACTCCATCATGATGGATAGGGTTTATCCTTCTTTATTGAATCTGAAGAGGAATCCATCAAAACCCTATTTATAGTGGAAATCAAGTTCATTTGGGATGTCACAAAGAAATAAGTTTTCTTCCTAGTATCAAACCATTTATTTTTTGGTTGTGTTTGATAGAAGGATCATGTTTTGAAGGTATTCTATTATGGGGATCAACCATCCAATAATGGTATCAATAGAATAAGATGATGAATCATTACTACTCAGGGACTTAATTATTGTATTTATTTCCCCTATGTCATAGAAAATGGTTAGGGAGACTACCTTATGGTTTACTATACAGAATACTATCTCTCCCTAGTCTAGGTTGGTTGGGGATGTGGTTGCATTAGCTAGTGTATCAGAATGGGCATTCTATGAAAGGGGAATGTGATTCATTATTGGGTAAAAAGGGAATTTTACTATCAATACCCTCACTTAGTCGAGGATAAGGGAAAACTCTTCCATATTAATGGTTTAATCACAATTTTTCTGCTTAATTATAATCCATAAATCTACCTTAACATTCCAATGGGATATATACAGCTACTGGGCATAGTTTTATGTCAGTGATGAGAGCTTGGTATTCTAAACTTCTGTTTGTAGAGCCTTCGGATATTAAGAAATAATAAGTTAGAATTTTCTTGGTTGGGGTGATAATGAAAATACCACAACTTAACTTATTGGGCTTTGATATTTCCATTGTTTCCTGAATAAGAATTTGAGAGGCTGTATCAAAATAAATCTCCCACATATTGGAAGTTTCATGGCCATATAAAACCTCTTTTTCTAGAATCTTGGTATTTACAAGAATGATCTCTAAGAAAAAATATTTGTTGATGAAATCATCTTGTACTATCCCATTGATTTACTTCAAAAATATAAAATAAATTTTGTATTATTTTATGATAACCACCTATTAGGACAAACACCCAGTCATCATATGGAATTTTATAATGTACTTTAGTGGGTTGATATAAGAGAATTAGAAAACCTTGGGGGTACTACAAGTAATGAATAAAATTATTTACCAAAAAAACTAGAGTAAGGTAGTTCCTCTTGATATATAAATATTAGGTCTTAGTGTTTAGAATTATTCTACTAAGATAGTATAAAATATTCCATTTTCCTAAATAATTTTTCTATAAAATATGGATGATAAGAAATTTCTCCATAGATGAAACATATAAGATGAATATATTCAATTCTATTGATGAAATTAGGATTTTTGGGAGTTGAATGTATCACTTTATGTTTTCAAAGGATTCTAGGTAATCTTCATCACATTGATAAAAAAATCCTATATTCATTTACTTTGTGAAGGGGAGGAATTTTCTAGATATATTTTGAATGAAATTTATTATGTAAGTAAAGAATCCCTAAAGTCCTTTATGTTCTTTATGGTTTCGAGGATGTGATATTGAGAGGATCATAATATTCTTCTCTAGATCAACCATGATTCCATAGTATCATACAAAAAAAAGGAGTTTACCTAACATTAACTCTAAATCACACGTCAAATGGTGTGTTTATAATATATGCTAGTAAAATTTATCAAAGTTTGTTTGAAGTTCAGTGAAATGATCACAGTGTTTTTTGGACTTCACCACCGGATTGTTGATATATAATTACACTATTCTTCCTAGAAAGGGCATGAAGAATTGATGTATGTAATTTTAGTTAGTGGAATCATTATTCTTTAAACAAAAGGGAATAATATAGTAGAATATTATATCCTAGGGTGATAAGAAAGTGGTGCCTTCATCATTTTCAAGTATTATCATGATATGATTATACTCTGAGTACCCCACAATAATAAAAAGTGATTGTAATCCTACAATCATATTAATCATGAGTTCTATATTTGGAACTAGGAAATCATCCTTCGAGCATCATCAATTGTGATCCTTGAAATCTATGCACACACAGATCTATATAATGTAATTATTAAAATAGGCGATGTTGTAATTAAATTTTGGTTATTACACCTATTGAGTGAAATTGAATTTTATAATATTATAAACATTAGAAACTAAATTTTATGTATCTTAGGGATTTATTCTCCCAGTTTCCAGTATGAAACCCTGATACTCATTTGGTAAGCCCTAGTGATGGGTAGAAACTTTGGAATCTATCCCTGACATATCTATCTAATTCCATGAAAACATATAACAGTGCTATTTAATGAAGTATATGTACATCTAATACTCTTCCAAAGGTATGTAAGTACTAATCATTGTGAAATAATTTCTACTTTTATATGAATATTTATTTTTACAAGCTCATAGATAGTGTAAAATATTCATTCCCCAAGAACTGGGGGGATCTATAAGTTCATCATTTACTTATTCAACATCAACATAGACTGAAATGTTTTTAGGGCTATAAAATAGTACAGGTAAATAACTATCCTTTTTTAAGGATAGAGAATCATTCTGAGGACCTAGTTTTACAAATTCACGGGTATCATTATTAGGACCACTCCGGAGACGTGAAATAGATTTCATATGAGAATTTTAAATTTCAACTAATGGTGACGGTGAGTTCTTTAATCTAGATAGTAGACTGAGGGTATCATCATATTTAAATTATGGAAAAAGATAACTATTATTTGTATCATTTCCACTTGTGGAATTAATCTCCCACAATGTGACTTGAATTCCTCTTGATGGCTCAAATTTAGATGTCATGGCTATTACTATATAGTTATAGGCCATTGAATCTAGTGAATTATTGTGAATCTATAGGGAGGGATCAATTTCCTCTATCATATTTATACAAAATCCATATTCATTTTTGAGAAATATCTTGGGGTTTGTAGGGGTATTTTTAAAACTATTGGGAGCAACAACCTACATATCACCCTTTTTCACAAGTTTCATTATTTATATTTTATAGAAACATAAGTCAGTATACTGATATTGATAAGAATAAAAGGGGGAACTTTAAAAACATAAAAATACATCCTTATTATTGATAAAATACTTTATGCATTGATGGTATGATGATGGCACCACAACATGGCTATGAAGACAAGGTCATCCGAGTAGAACATTATATTTTGTGTCAAGCTAGATAACCATGAAATCAAAGATAGACACCAGGTATATGAATAGGGATTTGATATTGATCATTATGAGGAGATTTTAATCACTCTTTTAATACCTATAAATGGTATTATTCAAGGAGGAAAAATAATCTCCATTAGATCCCAAACATCAGAGAGTCCAAACTCGGATAATATTAATCCTGGAACCATTTTTAATCAAATCCCATTTAATTTCATAATTTTTGAGATCACCTGAAATATAAATGGGTTTGATATGTCCCTAAATGGTGTCCTATCAATCATATTATATGAATGTGGTAGTGGTATGGAATTATAATGGAGAAGTACCCTCTTAATACACCTTATCTATGGTGACTTTTTCACTAAACACTGGGGACTTTGGTGGGCCTTGAAAATCACTTCCTTGAGCTCCACTGAAATTTGAAGAGCATATCCAATTGAGTTCTAGGGTATGATATTATCTAACTACATAAAAATGTCATACTTTTTCACCATATGTCAAAGGATTCCCAATGTATGGTTTATCCTTGGAACATAGATTAGAGCCTCAAGTGTATGTGGTAGATAGATTTAGTTCTTGGGAAGAAGTTGAATGAGTACCTACCACTGATGGGTTAGGATGTGCAAGTATACCCACTCATCTAGGATGACAATAAAGTTTCACACACTTCAACCAATCTTCCATGAAAATTGGGTCTAGATGTATATTGAAGGATTCAGGGGGTGTATCCATGCTTCTTTTGGCCTCACTAAAATTATTTACCATGATTTTTGGCTGTGAATATGGCTTAAGTAGGGATATGGCTATAATACTAATCCCAGACACAATCATATATTCCCATTTTACCTTAGCTTATATGAAATATACCTATGGCTCCATGGTTATGTATGATGAAGATTGGTTTATATGAATATTAATCATTGGATAAGGGGCCTTTAAGTCAATTAAATTTAATAGAACCAAAAAGTTAGTATTTTTTATGAAGATTACATTTGGTAGGGTGGTGTCTATACTAAATATGTTGAGTCCAATAAATTCAAAAAAAATCGGAATATTTTAGGAATCATATGAGACTAATATTTCTATAACATATTATACTTTTATGGGTTTCATCTGACTCTAAAGGATGTGTTTTATTATGTCCCTTAGAATATTATAGTAGGATATTGGATGATAATTGGCAGATAGAGTTTTTTCTAAGAATGGAATGAGCTTGATCAACCATACCATGGGATAGTTAGTGATTAAAAATTTTATGGATTCTATCTAGGACTTAATTCTCATCACCTTATTCCTCCTATTGGATGGTGGACTCATTGGTCACTTATGATGATGATATTTCCATTATGACCTATCATGAATCAATAATTTTCTAAAAGATGTCTTTAATGATGAATAAGTCATGGATATATGACTCAACCTCTCATGAAAAACTAAATATTTAGGATGATCACTGAATAAATTTTTATTAGGTATCATAGGGTTAGTCATCTAGAGGATATTGTTTTCAATGGTCGTGAGGATGTAAAGTGGAACTTGTTCCTTCATGAATGAATAGTTTTTGTTTCTTCCATTCCCCATATTTTAGGTTTCCTTGATCTTTATTTAAATACAGATATTTTCGGTTTTTTTTACTAATGTCGAGTTAGAGGCATCTAGATATATAGTGTTTTCTTGGGAGCTTTTTCCATCATTGGAATTTCTTTGAGAGTAATAGTGTCATTTTATAACTTACCAAATATTTTCTCATGTTTTTCAGCTGTGGGCTGTGATTTTTCCCTAACTCACTGAAGAGTATCATTTTGATATTATGTCATGCCTAAAAACACCTAGAACCCCTGCATAGGTATTTAAATGGGATTATCAGTGTCTGTAGTTTCTTATAGATGTATTAATTACAAATATCCCATATATTATCTCAAGGGAGAATGATACTATGTGAGTTTGTTTATCTTTCCATTTTTTGATAAATTCAGATACCCTCCCATTTCCATGTTGTTCAAAATTATTGAGGTCAATGAACATTGTTTTACTTAGCATGGTGCTATATTGGTAAAGAAACTAATGGAAAAGGTATTCTCAAATTGTGATAGACCCTGCCTATAATCTACTATACCAAACCAATGCTTTCCCCACTAAACTCTATAAAATAAACCACAAATTTTTTCTAATTGATGGTTTTGTGGGACCCCATAATGCTACATAGGGACATGAAATGTGGGACATACTACTCTGAATCTCTTGTTCCATAAAAGGTTGAGAAAACAAGATTCTTAAAATTGGGAAATGGGGAGTGGAATCCACCTATTCAGTATATGACTTCCTTTTAAGATGAACTTGATCACACCTCCCTTCTCTATAAATCATTTGAGTAGAAATATTTTCAATGGTGATGATGATGTTTTGGGGAAATATTGTCTTAGTCATCCCCTGAGTACGAGTAATGGTAAAAGCATGAAACATTCATTTGAAATCTACCAGTTTTGACTGCTAGTTCACACATTGACTAAGTGACTATCTTGATATAATGAATGTTTTTGTTGCAATGGATGTGTATCCTTATCTCCCATAATTCCTAAATTAAAATATACCATTTTTTAGAGCTACATCTCACATTATGATTGTATTCTATTCATGCAGGTGGGTTAACCCCTTCTAATTAGTGGGATGGTATTTATTCACTACTTCATGAAGGTGATACCAGAAAGGTAGATTTAATTTGATTAATTATTCATTGACATGTTTGATATTAAATATCTTAACCTCATATTATTCCACCATATCTTCCATTGAAAGGATTTCATGCTCTCTTGGTGGGAAGTGGGATGAAACCATGAAATTTACCTTTATCTTTAGGGGAATAGAATCATGAGGGTTGATATCCTTGTTTTTAGGTTCTAACTACTTTGGTTTCCTCTTATTATAGGTATACACTCCCTCAAAATATGTTTGGGTACGACCCACATCTCAAGATACTATTTCCCCACTATCTTCCTCGATGTCCATGTCTCAATTTGTATCATATAATAAATTAATGGTGGTAAAATCATTTGAGTCATATTGGGATATAGGAATAAATTCTACATTATTTGAGTAGTGGAGTGAATATTTGTCTCATAAATCCTCTTTAAAAAGTATATAGATCTTTTTCCCCAAGCTTCCTTTCTCAATGGGAAGATTAAAATTATAACCCATGTGAGGATTTATCTTATTTTCTAGATGATCCCTTGTATTTTATCTGTTTATAGTGATCCTAAAAGACTCTCAAAAATATCTTTGTTGAACATCCCTAGAATGATAGGGGCTAGACATATGTTGGTAGAAATGACTGAGTGACCAGCTACTGGAAATCATTACCAAGATGAATAAAGACTAATTTTCTTGGTGGATATGATAATAATGACACTATAATTGAGTGTTATGACAAATGTGAAGTCACCACCAACACATAAGGAACCTACTGGGGATTTGATAATTCCATAGGTGGGGGTGATGGTAAAAATTCCTCCATCCTTGTGGGCTATATTTGACATGGATTCACAACTGATATATTCTATATTCACTGGTGATTTGATAAACCTAGTGGTAGAGGTGGTGGTAAAAATACCCCTACCTTGTGTGCTGGGTTACTCCCAAATAACTTCTTTAGAAGTAGCTAAAAAAATATTATTGATTTGTTGCAATTTTACCCAAGAAGGATCTTGGTGTAGTGCCTACTTAGATTGGAATATCCATGAAAAAATGTGTTTTACTAGGGATTGGGTTTTTATTTTAATCATTTAAGATGATTAATTGAACTTTTTGGAGGCCTAGATCAAATTCTTACCAATGGACCACTCTCTTTTTTTGTGCTAATTTTTCTCTTTAGAGATAAGAGGGTTTTTTTTGATTGACCAAATATTTGCACATTTGTTGTCCCTATGTCTTCTCTTACGGTAATGAAATTTTAAGATACCATATTTGAGGGACTCCACTCACATAGAAACAAGGTTAGGAAAAATTCTATTTATTCTCCCCATACCTGTATGTGCACATTAGGTGAAGTGTTAGATATTATTTATCGAATCGCTACTAAACTATAGATACAAGAATGCCACATAATCTCACAGCTCTTTTCTAACCTCAGGTTATGAGATATAAAGAAAGTATCCAGGATTATATGATAGTAAAACATGTTCACTACCCAGAGATGGTCTTCATATCCATGACAAGGGAGTTTTTTTTCCTTTATTAGGTAAATGTTCACTCACAAATTATGATGTAATAAAGTCATAAAATATTCCTTCACTATATCTAGGATGTGACAAAAACATGTATTTTTGGGACAAAACTGGTTCAAAAGGCTCTGTGTTACTAATTGTTTTTCACATATCTATTTCATATTTGTTATATCCAAAGGAAACATCTTACAATTGATATTAACATCGCATTCACATTCCCTATGATTTTTCAGATAGGGGAGGGTTTCTTTATACATATAGAGGCAGTGTGCCCTGAGTGCTTTATGTGGTCATGGAATCAATTGAATTCAGTACTTCAAGTGTTCCAAAGTATGACAAAACTCTCGAGGTAGATTCCTAGAGTGGAAGACCTTATTTCCTTGATGGATTATAATTCCAAGTGGACCTTCACAATATCCAATCAGTGTGATTTCAAGGGTAGGGAATCCTTTCCCTTTTGAATTTTTCATTTTGAGGAGTACTGTCATAATAGAAATAATGAAAAGAGTCCTCATAACTAATCCTTATATGGTCTATAGGAAGTCCTTTTCTACACATGTTCTAGGGAGGGCCTCTAGAATTATTGTCTAGATTACTATAGAGAGAACATATACAGATGATCTTACTCTCACATTATTTATAGGAGAGGTTAAATTCTAGTGATAATATAGATATTTATTATAGATTCTCAAGAGAATCAACAATGATCAATATAGAAAGATGGCCCTTTTTAGGTTTTATTTTCACCCTTAGAGAGATCTCCTTTTTGATGTTTTTCTCAGGGGACACCAATTATCTCTTTATATGGGAGTCCTATCAAATGAATCATCTACTATTGGTTTAGCCAGTTCATAGGACCATAAAGATGGGTAGGAATATGAGTCAATCACTTATTATCCATAAGAATATGCTGATGTGTATCTTCTGAATAATCAATAATGTGTTTCTACCATTCACTATACATCAGGTTGTGTTATTGATATTTTACTAGAATATTCACTTTCCCTATGATGGTTACAAAAACATGTCCATGCACCCCCATCAGAGAAGGAGTATGAGCCAGAACCATGTCCTATCCCTTTATCTGAATAAGTTGATAATCCTACTAAGAATGAGAAAGAATATGTTCTTACTCTATAGCATATTTTTGGTCATATTGAACATGATGGTACATTAATCCAATGGTCTAGAGAAGGATGATATTCTATTCTTATGTGATTGAGGGAATATTATGAAGAATATTCTCTAAAACTACTAAAATATACTTGCATCTCAGAAAGCTTTGATTAGGGTTATTATCCAACATATTTTCTATTACCAGGATATGCAATAAGAAATATTCAATTGAAGGAGTAATATTCACCCATTCCTATCGTCCATTGGTCATCAGAATTTTTAGACATGGTTCTTGTGTGGGGGAAGGAATATGCAGCTGCCCTCGACTTGTTGCTAGAATATATTAGAAGACATTCTATATGTAAATAGGGAAATGAGACTTCTCATTGGTTTCCTCTATACTATGTTAGCAAGATACTGTATAGGAACTAGAATGTGTTATTTCTCCCTATGTTTCATATCTCATCATGAATGGAGATATCTCTTAGACACTTGGGTCCGAATAGTTGGGGGAATTTTTTTGGGAAGAACCCTTAGTAGGAAGGTGAGGGGATGTGGTCATACAATATTAGTGTTGAATATTATTAGGAGCACTCATAGGATACCTTAGAGTCAAATGAGGATATGGTTGACTTCATGATGCATATTCCTAAGATAACAAAGGTATTTGTTATCACACTCTAGGGAAAAGGTCCCAATGGTTTTGGTAATGAAGATAGGTGTCATATGCATCCTTATAAATTTACATGGACATAATGGGATTCTAGGTTTAAATTCTTGTTGAACCTTTCATAGAGAAACTAGTGTGAAGATGAAACCCTGCATGTGGTGACTGCTTTCCATCATGTTTTACAACTGGTTCTAGAGGAATTGAAGAAGTAACATTTTAATCCAATTTGTGTGGGTCATAGAACTCATAAAATATAAATCTATAAAAATATTTATTGATTAAAATTCCATATCATTGTATAAAATATTGATATTTATAAGTGTATATTTAGGAAAAATATACAAAATAATAATTAATACTAATTAGTGAAGTATATCAAGTAGGTTTATATTCAACTAATTGTCTTCAAAGGTAAAAGATTTACATCAGATATACAATTTTGGTTTGTGTAGAATACACAAAACATATTGTCATGATATTTAAGAACATAATTTTTTTTGGTTATTAAATGATTCATATTGGATTTACCATTTTTATATTGAATACATTGAAAGAAATTCCTTATATTTTATGTTTCATATTTTGTCTTTTCTAAAAGAATTATAGTGGGTTCAATAGTTCTGTTTTTATTGAATGTACATGACATAATGGAATGACATGTAAGAAACATGATTTTATTTTTTATGAAAGTATTTACACTCGGTTCACCATTTTTTTTAACTAGATATGGGGTGGCCCAACACTTGATTGATGTGGGTTGACTGAAGCTACAAAATATTCACATTGGTTCACTACTATTATTTAATATAGTTTCAAACATGGTTTATTCTTGGAACGAAAAACACCCAATGGATCTCACATCTATCACAAGAGATGAAGATATATATCAATTTACAAATACTGGTGGTCGTTGGTGATTCTTAACAATTATTCTTAGGAACTCAAATTAGTAGAGAGAATGAGAGGTTAGGATAATTACACCATATTAGAGGAATTATTTCCTACTCTAGAACTCTCTTATTGATTGATATCGTGTTCATGAATCTTTTCTATATCCCAGTATGGGAATATTTAACATTATGCTAGAAATTAGTTATTAGAATACGATGATGTGAATGTTTTTACATATCAGAGGTATCCCATAAATGTGAATATATATACCTATAATAGGTTATCCATCGATGAAACCATATGTATGTATAATGGGTTACTAATAATTATCTTATTCTTAATTAGTGATGTTGTTCTTTAGGTCACTAGGTTTTAAATCCACATAGTTGGGGACTCTGTAGTTTTTTTTCCATAAAAGATAGAGGAAGTTATTTATAGTGTCTATATTAGGAAAATGTAATGGGATTCCGACATATCCTTATGAAATTAATCATAACCCATGTATTTTGGTACCACCTAATTGGGAACATTGTTCTTTTTAAGGTCATGTAAGAAAGGATTGATCAATACAGTTTAATGTTGTGAGGTATAGACAACAAGGTGAAAGATGCCTAGAAATGGTTAGTGTGCAACACCCCAGGATTTTTTGAAATATTTATTTTCAAAATAATTTAATCATTTCAATATTTTTAATTAAATGTAAAACTGATTTTATCTTGTGTTATACACAACACTGTGTTTAAACAAAACATGACAAACAATTAAATTATATTATTAAAAATGATAGTCATTTCCTAGAAATTGGAATGGCGGGTATGAATATAATTAAATAAATTATAAAAATATATTGTTTATATATGTATATAAAATGAATTATTTAGTGAAAATTTAATTATATATGAAAATGAAAACTATTTGAAAATAAAGAAAATCTTTTTCAGAAAAACTATTTTTTTTGAAAACAAACATGTTTTACCTCAATAAATTAGAAAAACCACTTTTGGTGAATGAATTTAATTTAATTTATATATTATATATTTAAAAAGATATTTAAAATTTAAATTTTTTTTTTCTAGACAAGAGATAATAATAAATCCAATTTCACACTTAAAACAATATAAAAAAAACAGTTGTGTTACCTTTTGATGAACTAATTTAATTTTTTTTTGAAGAATTTATAAAATTTAATTGGGAAAGTAAATTTTATTTTTGAAATCAAAATTTCAAAATTATATCATGGTAAATTTTTTTGAATTTTATGAAAATATTAATTTGTTTGATGAATAGTGAAAATACTGAATTTTAATTGAAAATTGCATTTTAATTTAAAATATTTATAAAGTTAAATTATATATTAAATTTGATTTAAACAATATTTTTTTTAAATTATATATATTAATACAATTTAGTTTATTGGAATCATTTTTATATTAAATTTTGATATAAAATCCTTATAAACTTTTAAACATTTTCTCTTTGAAAACCCGCTTTCTCATCACATTTAAAGGATTAATTTTAAATTTAAATTTTCAAATTTAATGTACAGAATTTAGAAAAATAGATTAAATATTTTTAATCAGAATAATTTTTATTATCTATTAAATTAAACTTAATATTTTATTACAATTAATACTAAAAGTAATAAAAATTGTTAAGTATAGTTAATTTAAAAATGGGTTTACTTGGGGTTAAACTATAATGGTAAAGTTTAAAATGAATTAATTTTTTAAATATATTTTCAGTCTATATTTAGTCCCTATCATGTCTATGTATAGATAATACTTTATTTTGGATATTTTTGTCTTGTGAAAAATGTGGATACACCTTTTGTTTTCAAAAATTAAAAGTCTTCCACTCACCTCACTTATAAATTGCCACCACTATCCTCTCATATTCACACATTAAAACCATTTTGGTTCATCCAATACCTACCAAAATGATTTAAAAATTTCCCTAATATAATAATATAATCCTTATTTTAGGGGTAAATCTATCCTGAAATGATTTCGGTGTAAACCTAAGGTGGTTACTCAAATAAAATGTAACGTTCTTCGACAAGTGTTTTTTATTTTATTTTTTCCTCCACCTGCATAAATTATTATTTAACCATCATGATATAATAACCTAAGAATATTACAAATTAATATATGTTTTAAGTTATGTTAATGACCTAAAACTATCCCCACTTCCATCAGATGGGTTACAAATTCATCATTCTTGTGTACGATAGACTACCTTATCACGAACTGACGTCATTAATTTTTCCATTACAACCTATTAGAACAATGTATGATGATTAATATAAATTAAATATATGATATGTATAACATAATTATACCTAGGGAGTAATTAAATCATATATTCCTTTTTTTACTTTTTATTCCATAGGTGTTAAGATAGCGTCCCTTTTGTGTATGGAGAATTTCCTCATCGTGGAGCGATGTGATTCGTTTTTCACTAACACTTTACCTGTAAGATAATAAGTATTAATTTAATTAATATATGTGATATAAATTAAATAGTTATTTTATTCATGGAAAATTTATCTTTCTTAAAATACATTATATGATTTTATTACTTACCTTTTCACTCACTAAAATATGATAACGCCATTCGTGTACGTGAGAAAAACTAGCTTCATGAAGCATTGTGGATCTCTATTTTCATCACTAAACCACATCGATGATGTTTATAAGTATATTTAACAGAATAATATTTTATTTTTTATATTTATTTTATGTGGTTTATATACAACCCATGAATGTATTTTATGATTTTATCATGAAAATTAGTATTATTTATATATCCATTTTGGATCTCTCTTTCATGGGGAATATGGTTCAAAAGTTACCAATGTGGTAAAGGATTTTGGCCATAATATTCTATCATTGATACATATGTAATGTTATGCACCTATATGGTTTTATTATGTTCATATAAATCTCCCACGACATGTAATATCATGAATTTATTCAGTCTCATGATATTATAAGTTTTATTTAATGTTATTCCTTTTTTTGGGATTATGATTCAATGCTAATAATATGGTAAGGGTTTTATGATAAAATATCATCATTTATCATGATTGTTTAGGATTGTGTTTCCAAAAATGAATACATATATCAAGAAACTCAGGAATTTTCTTCTCCACTATTTATCTCATGAGAATAGATTTTTTACCTTTATTTTTCTCTCTTTATGTACTATAGAGAACAAAAAACGTTTTTAATAAAAATCATCTTTATTTCTATATTCAGTGGAAAACCATTTTCCCTCAAAAACCATCTTTTAAAATAAATTAGAAATGTTATTAATATTCTTAAAATGATTTATTAAAGAAACATTTTCCCATGTTTGCCTTTTTTAACAATTTATTTTGAATGTAATCTTCATGTCATTTTCTAAAAAACTTCTTACTATGGTTTTTCCAAAAATGTGAAAGGAATATTTATTTCAACATGTATGGAATGAATAAAATTTTCCTCTATCATGATCGATATTTTATTTGAATCCTTCTTTATAATATTACATGTTTATTTTTGAAGGAAATTATTTTCAAAATCTTATATGAATTTTTTAGTTTTAAAAATTAATTTTCAATGGAATTTTATTTTCCTCAATAAATGTTCCAAATGATCTTTACAAATCATTCTCTATATAAGATGATATCCTTTGATATAAATTATGATATTATGAGGATATGAACTGGCGATACCATTATTATTATTTAGGTCAATGGTTTACTATGAAAATATGTTTATGAAACCCATTTCTCTTCCACGAGCTATACCATGATAAATTATAATGAAACATGCATCTTTTTACTTGTGTTATGCTACGATGATATTATTATGAAAATTGTCACTTTTACATAGGTTATGATACGATAAAATGTTTATCAAACCCATTTCTTTTCATGGGTTATTATATAATGAATGTTTTATGATCTTGTGGAACTCATAAATTTTATTTTCATTATGTGATGGGTGAGACCTATATATCAATCTAATTCATAAGGAAAATATGGATAAATCATGGGTAAATATGTTGTGTGTGAACATGATTAATTGTTCACAATTTTATGAATGAACCTAATTACATGTTCAAAATTTTATGCATGAACATGACTACGCGTTAAAAATTTTATGAATGAACCTGATTACATGTTCACAATACTATATGTGAACCTGATTAAAAGTTCACAATGTTATATGTGGACCTGATTACATGTTCACAGTGTTATGAATAGACATGTATTTCATGATAATAATGTTATGCATGAACTTGATTAAATGTTCAGAGTGTTATGCATGGACTTGTCTTTCATTTCCATAATGTTATCCATGGTCTTGTTTTCATGTCTATATGTTTATGCGAGAGACTTATTTCATGTCCTTAACTTAATGATTAAACCTGTCTCTATTTGTATATGTTAACAATGTTATAAGCTAATTTTTATGCCACAAACTTATGTTTTATTCCAATTTTATTCTCTCATGGCTCATGTTCTTTGATTAACATTTGATTTATGTCTTATTAACTTTTAATATTTATTCCATGACTCATTATTAGGAACTTTGATATTTAGGGAATGGTTTTCAAATGTAATACTCTTGTTCTCATACCCTTATATTCATCTTATACTTACATATCTCACTTTTTACACTTAGTGAGTAGTTGAGCTCACCCTTTCTTATGTTTTCTTTCCCCAAGTTATGAATAAAGGGTTTGAGCAGGGAATATTTGTAAAGAGTACTAAAGGGGAAGATATTTAAGGGATATGTTGAAGATATTTCACCAAATTAGATGATTGAATACCTATTATCCAAATACATTATACTATTATAGTCCTTAGACATGTGTTTGTGTAATGTATTGAATATTCATATGAAAATATATAATATCTATATATGATAAGACTCATTTTCTATAGTTGGTATTAGAGGAAAGTTTTAGTAAACCTTTTGAAAATTTGATGAGAAAATTTTAGTGGTATCCCTAGGGATGTCCCTAAGTATATGTCTTGGTATGTATCTAAGGAAAAGTATAAGGTTGAGTAAATGTTTAATAAATTATCCTAGATTTTTTTATAAAGGATAATGAAAGTGGTTTCCAAGTAATTACATCCTAGTATGGATACAAAAAGTGGATATGGGTCTGAAACAGAGTTACCTTGGGGTAATAACTCAGAATAAAGAGTATCATATGGACTTGATCATCACTTCGTGCATGAAAATGATCCTTACTACACACTTGGTTTGATACTCCCTAAGGATATTATTTGAAAATTCAAAAAATATTTATGAAAAATCATATGTCTTTAAATATATGATGACTATGAATGGTATAGAATAAACCTAAGGTGTCAAAGATTAAAAAGGTGTCACTATTAAACATCATATAAGTGATTATCGGGATTATGTGTGTTCCACTAGGATTAGTATTTCTCACACTATGATTTTTGGTTTTAGTCAATTGTAGGAACCAAACATAATTGGGTTAACATTGAATGTAACAGACAATTTTATGATGATAATTAAAATGGGATAATTATTAGAGTGTAGGGTGTTGTGATTAGGATTAATTAACTATCGTGAAACATGATTAATAATGTGCAACTAAACGAACTATCATACTCACCAAAAAAGGGAAGGATATATTTTATTGAGATTTTGGGTAGTATAGACCATGGAGGAAATAAGACTTAGTTTCTTATATTTATAGAATGTGTGAAGAATCACCCAAGTGAATTTATCCGGGGAATGGGAAGATACTTTGATTATGGAAAATAAAGACACAAAGAATGTAATTTCTGAGAGAAAATGAAAAGTTCAATTACTGTAATGGATGAGAATATTGGTCTCCCTAGAATATTATCAATGGATGAATGTTTTAAATGTGGAATGTATGGTAATTAAACAAATATATATCATTATAGGAAATATCATGAAGAGAATTAGCAAGGTGGTAGAAGTAATGGTTTAACTTCTGATGATATAGAAACCACAAATGATATATGTATGGTATAGATTGTTTTTATAATATTGTTTTTGTTAAAAATGAGAAGAATGATTAAATTTAATTTTATTAATGTTAATACATGATTCTTATTTCTTATTATAGGAAGGAGGTATTAAATAATAATATGATGAAGCCTAGTTAAAGGTTTAATAATGAAGTGGGATGATTGAAGTGTTTATTTATTGGGATTCCAAAATTATGTTATTGGAATCATGAAGTATATAAGGATTGTTCAGTATAATTTTTTAATTATGGATTTTCAAGAATATGTTGAATGGTACTAATGACCTATAAATTTTATTTAATGGAAAGGTTATGTTTTATGGAAAACACATGATTATGGGAATGTAACCCTTAATATGTCCCTAATGTTGACAAAATGTTTTTTATTTTTGATAAAAAGATTATTGATATGGATAAAGTAAATCAGATAATACTAATTACATTAGAACAAATTAATGATTTGTTGATAATGTGGTTTATTCTATCCTTGATGGAATTTACATCATTTTCCAATTTAAGGAATATATCAAATAATAATTTTTTTTATAAGGAATGATAAAGCATGTATGTTTTCAATATGGTTTTATGGTAATTCATGTTATTACCATGTTTCAAAAGAATATCTGATGAAGGTATTCATATGTTTCGTATGTGACAATCAATATATAATTTATGATAATATTGTGGATTAATGTTTAGTTGATTTTGAGAAATTTAGTAACCTTATTGATAAATTTCTAATTTTAAAAGGGTAATAAGAATAACCATTTATGGAATTGTTTATTTTCAACACTTGATGATGTTTTAGAGATTAACATATTAGTTAACCGTATGGAGATTTATCCACATTGGATAACCAGTGTAAACCATTTTTTAACTAGAGATGGAAGGAATTAATTATCATTATATTATGGATCTTTTGATCTGTTAGTGCTTTATGCATTAAAAAATTCATCTTCATTTCTTGGAGTAAGAAATGGAATCAAATTTGATTGATGAAAAACCAAAGTATGAAACAGTGCTTACAATATAAAGGAAACCTATGATCTAGGTATAATAGTTCATTTTAAAATTTTAATCATATCTAGATGGTATTATATCAATTAGATCTTCCAACGAACCTCTCTCAGGTTCAAGATGTGTTCCATGTATCTCTCCTGAGGAAGTACATACCTGATCCATCATATGTACTAAACTTTGAGGGAGTAACGATGGATAATTAAATTTCTTATGAGGAACATACTATAGAGATTCCTAATCAAATATATAAATTTCTATGAAACAAAACCACTTACCTAGTAAATGTATTGCGGAGAATCTATCATCTTGATGATGTTTTGTGGGAACTTGAGGATGCGATGAGGTAGGCGTATCCTCATTTTTTGGTACCAATGTGATAAATTTTGAGGGAGAAATTCATTCTAAAGGGTGTATGTCACGACCCGTCCTCGGGACCCATGCCGTGACTACCCCAAGCCCGCCTTCCATAGGCCAGGGGCTGGAGACTAGAACCAAAGGCGTAAATCCTGATATGAGGGAAGGAATTTACATTATGTAAGAAAACAAACACCATAGAGTAAGTATGTAGAGGTAAACACTACGTAAAATGAGTACAATAGTAAGTGCTGGAAAGTAAATGGGCCAGAATACAAACCCAACTGAAAGTAAAGTACAACTGAAAAGAGATTACAACGGTAGAAAAGTAAATCAGCAACACCGAGCCATCCTCTGGAAATCCCACCTGAATGGTGGGTACAGATAGTCTCCTCTACTCCTCGACTCCAGCTGTCCGCTTCGTGTACGTCTCGTCCAGTGATCCACCTCCAGGTACCGTCTAGCTCCACGAGTTCCTACCTCGATCATCACTATCCTTCATCTACATCCAACACAACGTAGTGCAGGCATAGCCCATGCAGGGGTGAGTATACTCTACTTATTTGGGACCCCGAGACCCACGAAGGTCTCCCAGAATCCATGAAGGATAATCCACAAAGGAAAGATACAATAACAAAGTAACAACCAACTCTACTAGGGTATATGCCTATACATATACCTAAGTCATCAATTCCAGTTCGACTCCAACATCCGAGCCCATGTTCGATCTAGTCCACATAGGATAGCATAATCCAATCCACACAGGATAACACAACCCAATCCACATAGGAAAACAAGTCAATCATATCGAAGATAATGATTGAAAGTCAAGACTCAGCTCACATAGGTATACTTCTTCATAAGAGGATAGAGATGATCAGATGTAGCCACTGATTCATCTAAGATGTCGGACCCACAAAGGATACAAGACCAACTAAGCTGTCAGACCCACAAAGGATACAAGACCAGCTACTTTGCCGGACCCACGTAGGATTCAAGTACAGAGTCAAATACTGTCGGACCCACGTAGGATACAAGAATAGTAGTCACATACTTCCAGACCCACATAAGATACAAGAACAATAGTCTTCTCCGTCAAAACCACGGAGGATTCCAGTACGGTCGTCGTTGCTCCCGAACCCACGAAGGATCCCAGTACAGTCGTCATCGTCGTCGCAGTCGCAACCAGCTCTAGGGTTCCCGCACATAGAATGCTCGATTCCAGGAGGGTCTGCTCCACGATCCAAGGGGGGTCGATACATCAACTGACACGAATTCTGGAGTTGATGTATCCCAAAGTTCCATCTCGTCAATATGAACTCAATGTGACCGACGACGCTTCAATCGGACGCCCGGTCTGAGAGTTATTGGATTTTTCGTCCCAGGGGCCCGGTTGGTTTTTAAGTAAAAACCAACCCGACCATACTTTAAATGCGTCCAAACATCAAGCGGAGTAAGCCAAAAGAACCATCTCACTGAGAGGAATCCAACAATGTCGACGGCACGTCAATCGGACGTCCAGAGCTCAAGTTATAAGCGTTTCCGCTCCGAAGGCCCGGTTGGTTTCGTGTTCGAACCAACCCGGCCGTATACAAAGTTCTCTAAAACCTTGATTGTAATATACCTAAATGACCGTCTCAATCCAAGGATCACTACGCAACTGACGGTGCGTCGATCGGAGGTCCTTAGCCCATGTTATGGGCGTTTGAACGGATCTGTCTGAAAACAGGGGATTTGGGCCCGGTCCGACCCGACCCAATACCCCCTGGGTCGGCCCGAACCGGGTCGACCTGACCCGGATCCAGGTCCGGCCCAGTTGGGCACGGCCCGACCGGGATGGCGCGGCCCGACCCAGTTGGTGCGGCCCGGCCCGGCGCGGGCGGCCCGGCCCGGCATGGCCTGTCCGGCCTGTGCACTGAGCAGACGTGGGGGGGGGGGGGCTGCCCCCCTTACTTTGAAATGACGGACCCGAGGGTCCGCCCTGCTAAGGTGGTCGGGGGTTCAACCCCCCCCCCCCCCCCCCCCCCCCCCGGTTTTTCTGGATCCGGACGTCCGTAACGGCCGGCCAGTTGTGCCACGCGGGACAAGTAGGTCCCGCCTGCTATATGTTTAAATATTATATATAAATAATTTTTAATATATATATATATATACTAATACTTATTAAATAAATAAATAAATAAATAAATATATATATATATATATATATATATTTATGTTTCCAAATGAATGTGTCAATTGATTCATACATTCTTCTCATGAATATATGTTCATTTTTACCCTAATGTTGGCCATATATACTATAGTACTATATATACTTGGTGTATTCATTCATTTCCTATATATATAAAGCTTTATCTTCTCATAAATACTTAAAATCATGATAAATATATTTAAATAAACAATAAATTTATTTATTATATTTAAAAATATAGATATATAATTATATATAATTATTTACAATTTAAATATGTTATATATAATTATAATTATATATAACTAATTAAATTTAAATATGTTTAAATAATTATAAAATTAAAAAATATTTATTTAAATGATAAATATATATTTTTTAATACATTTTGAATATATTTATTTATAAATATACGTCTTTAATGAATATATACCTAGACACAAGCATATGTATATATATATAATTATGCTATTATAATTAAAAATAATATATCAATTTATATTTATATATATTTTAATATAATTTAAATCATAAAATTATATATATATATATATATATTTAATTATAATTTATATACAAACAGAAACACAAACATATATATATATTTATATATTTAATTATAATTTAAATTATTAAATTATAATAAATATATTAATTATATATATTTATAAAATTATAAATGTAATAAATATATTGGTTATAATTTTATAATTATGAATAAAAGGTATGTTTTATCAGCGCTTTCAATTGTAGCACTGATAAAACATACTTTTATCAGTGTTATTTTAGCGCTGATAAAGATAAGCATTTATCAGCACTAAAAAAACACTGATAAAGGCATTTTTTAATCAGCGCTTTCAATTTTAACGGCGATAAAACATACTTTTATCAGTTATGTTTATCTAGCACTGATAAAAGTGTCGCCAAGTTTTATAAATAAATCCTAACTTTCTTCCCCTTCCTCACACCCCTCATGCTCCCGTGGAAGAGAATCCTTGCCGCTACCACCGCCACCACCGCCTCCTCTCCTCCCTCCTCTCCTCCCTCCTCCTCCTCCATAGCCGCTGACTCCTCTACTGCCACAAACTGAGCTTTGTTGTGCGGTTCTCCTCCACCGCACCTCTCCTCCACTAGTAGCTCTCCTCCTCCACACCTCTCCTTTGACATGGCTCTCCTCCACCATTGCCTCTCCTTCATCGTGTGTCTCCTAAACTGTGAATGTACCTCCACCGTTTGCTTAACCACACCTCCACGGTTATTTTTTTCCTCTTTCTCATTGGGTTCACTTATTATATTTTGATATTGATGGTGATTTTTTAATTTTATGGGCTAAAGGCCCTACTGAAAATCATGGCTGTTGGTGGTACTTGTTTGTGCACTATTTATATTTGGTAAAATTCAATTCTCATATACCATATTTTTAATTGGTTTATTTTAAAATATTCAATTCAATGTGGGTTTTCATCATGGTAGAATATAAATATTGTTATTTCTTGAAACATAGGAATTTAAGTGGGTGGAATGTATTGTAGTGGTGTTATTAAACTAATATTTTGTTTCCTATATCAAATTATGACACAATTGAATATATTTTTATGGTATAATTCTATGTGGTAAGATTACTCAATAACAATATTTTAGGATTCAGTAATATTTGAAGAATTTTCTTAAACTTGAAATTCAAATTTAGAACTTTGTTAAATAAGAGGGGAATGAGTCGGAAGTTACAATATTCATGAAATGTATTTTAAAGGGGGAGCCTATCAACTACAAATGTGATGAAATAAAAATTCCAATAATGTAAGAGAAGATTTATTGATTATCCCCCATGGTTATAAAAATTTGTAGAGAATATTTCCATGAAAAAAGTAGCACTAAACCATTTTGGCCACTCCATGAATAATTAAAGGGAGAAATTAATATAATAAGTGTAATCATTGCACTAAATACTATTACAATTGGTATCAAAGGAAGTGAAGTTTACATTTTTAATATAAATACAATTTTGGGAGAGTTATAATGTACTGGAAAGTGAAACCCTTATTTCATAAGGTAGAGAATTTTTCAAAGACTCTATATTTTTCCATGATGATGAGTGTTTTCTTTGATTTTTTTGTGAAATAGGTAGTAGTAATCATGATGAATCCATGAATCTATTGGTCCCTTAAATGTGGATTAGGAAGCATTATGTGATGATGTTTTGTATTTATGATAGTGGTGCCAAATAATTAATAGAGGAATATTTTCAGGATTTAATTGAGAATTGGTATTGGTATTGAATTTATTGGGAAATGTGTTAATATTGGATTTATTATATATAGGTTAGTATTGGATTTATTGGTAACAATTTGGTGATGGATTTATTGGTAAAAGTGTAATAAAACTCTGTTTTATAATCACATATAGTGATAATTTTTTTTGAACATATGTTGATTATTGATGATGGATTTATTATCAACACATGGTTGGTTATTAGATGTTGTTCTGGAAGTAGATGTCTGGAATGATATATGGTTGTTTTGAATGTTATTATAAAATAATTATTTGATATTTTTTTGAAGTTATTCTATAATAGGGGATGTATATGTTCAAAATTATAATTTTGGAAGTTTGATAATGTAGTTGAGTTGGATAGAGTTCATTTGTTAAATTTCGGATGTTGTAGAAAATACCATGGAATGAGTATAAGTGTTACACCATGAGTAGAGTTCCAAGAAAAATGAAAAATGAATAATAATAAAAGTATATATAAAATTATATAGACCACATTTTAAATTAAATGGAAAAGTATGGAGAAAATTATAGTGATACATTAAGGTCACATGTACCAATACGTAAGGTACTTCTAAAAGAGAATATGGTGTCATTGAGAAGGATGATGGGGTTTTGGATGGTTTTGGGAAGAAATTATATAAATCCTATATATAGGATATATGTAACATCCTAATAGCCTAATTTACTATGATAAATCTATATCATTCTATGGCTGGTTTCATGAGGAATAATTCACATCATGTAGAGGTACCCATGAGAATTAAGATCGAAGATATTTTGAAGGTGACTAGTTGATCACACTATGGGAGATGGAATATCAATATTCATGAACTTTTTAATGGGAATATAGATAATTCAATATATATATAAGAGTTTTTCAAGAAATGGTAATAATGGACAAACTATTAGGGGAACATGTAAGAGTTATTCATGTCATTGAGAGTTTATACATTTTGTGAAGTGGCTTAGAAAGACCTTGGTGGTTCTACCAACTTTGTGATTCACATACCATATAGGACATCTCGGTATGAATGATTAAGTATACCTAGAGTCCATGTGAACACACTATTATAGAGAAAGTCGTGTTTTCATTTTATAGTAAAAGGATAATTATGAGATATTATACATAACATGTTTTTTCTGTGAGAGCTATGAAATTTTGAGGTAAACAATTACAGTATATAATAAAGAGTATCACACCATGTAGTAGATTAAGCTTGAGCCTCTGGTTTCATAATTGAACAAGATTCAGATGGTGATGAAAATGTTCATTTCTAGAAGTATTCAGGTGAATATATGTAACAACCTAACATGGGTCGACATGACATGTCACCCAAGATGGCCCGATACAAAGCCTGAAGCCCATTCCAGATCACCATGGGTTGGCGATCACTATATGGGTATCGACATACATCACTATGAGAATGATTTCACCCTAAAATATAACAACTAAAATCACTTAAATGTAAGGCTGAAAATTAGTAATAACACACCTAGAATGTCTGAGTCTATTACAATCTCCTCTATAAGAACTTATCATCCCTGAGAAGTGTCTCTAGAGGTCTGTCTCGGCCATCTTGGGCCATTGAGCCTATGCATCAGAATACAGATTCCAATATTCTTCTAGAATACACCCATGATTAAAAAAACTCAAATGATAGGAACAATATTCCTTCTCAATACCTTTTCAATCCAATAAATAATTCATAGTATATTTGTCACAAAATAAATCTAAAAAATACCATGTTTTCTTACTTTCCCATGTGTAGATGTGTAAATAAAACATCATTATGATTTGATACATGATTCAACCCATGAACTAAATGAAAAACCATACTATTTACCATCACAAAGTTCCCATAATAACCCAATACCTTCTCTATATGTTGTCATCATTGATTCATTATTGATCTCCTCTAATCAAAACCCTTATATAATATCTATCATCTACCAGTGAAATTCAGCCACTTATGTGCACACAAAAAATTAACCACCTCTACCTATGGGTTAGGTTCACCTACACACCACTCCCAATGTGCACTAAGAATTTACATCACTACCAAAACTTAAGCATGAACATATCTCATTTTCCACTAAATATTGACACTCACAATCATTACTAATAACCCCCATACATTCTCACATCCATGAAACCAATGGAATAACTCAAGGACCCATCCACTTACATAGACACGACTCTTACAGTTTTACTCTCTACATCCTCACATGGGCTTGTTTGTGACCAAAACAATTATATGATTTTCATGAACCGCAACTAATCATTAATCAAATTACAAACTATCATGATGAGGTAACACCCACAACGAATTTCCAAACTTGGATTTCATCACCACGCTACTCATCCCTTGATAGGTCATAGATAATACCCCAAATGAATAGATTGTCTCTCACACCTACAAGACCATGACTTTGGGGTTTTTTATTTACAAAATTATAGAGGTCGTTCCCCATGAATACATTATAAAATTTTCAAGCTTGAATTATTAAAGATTATAGTAAAATTTAAAAATTTAAAGTATTTTTTAAGATCTGTTTATGTGAATATGTCATATTTTGGAATCATCAAAAAAAATATGGGAGTTAGATTATACGACATTTTGAGTGAAGATTTTTCTTTGAAAGTGGGTTGAAAATAGATGTGTTATTAAAATAGATGAGTTTGGATTTCTGGAAGTTTATTTCAGCTAGTAAGGGTACAAAGATGAATAATTTATAATGGAATCATAGGAAGTATAAGTATTTTATGTTCTAGATCACAAAAACCAAAATAGGTCAATTGTTCTGTTATCGACCAAAACCACTAAAGATTTAGATGACAATTCAATGGAGGATGAAAATTTCATTGGGAAATTGTAATCATTTCACAGAGGTCCTAGTGTAGAAAAAATTTTGTATGTCAGAGGAGTTCATAATGAAGAGATTTGGATAGTCGATAGATGGGTCAAATCCCTTCAAACTTAAAAAAAGAGAGTTCAATAATAAAGTTATATATTTTTTCAAATATACATTATGTTACATTATGTTAATATCTATTCACTACTAATTTTATTTAATCTAAATTAAATGTTAATTTTTTTTTGATAATGACATCTGTATGTGATAATGCTCCAAATCCCTAGGCACGATAGGTTTCTTAACCTGTTGCTTCTCACAGTGCAGACAAACAACATGTTTCTCAACCTGTTGCCTTATGTTAATATCTGTTCATTGCTACTTTTATGTTATCTAAATTAAATGTTAAACAACTTTTAATAAAATGAATTCTTTAGGTGATGATGCTCCCAATACCCAGGCACAACATGTTTCTCAACCTACTACTGCTCGTAGTGTAAACAAACAACAAGTTTCTCAACCTATTACCTTATGTTAATATCTATTCGTTTTTTCTTTCATGTTATCTAAATTAAAGGTTAAACTAATTTTGTAGATAATGAATTCCGCACATGATAATGCTCCCAATCCCTAGGCACTACATGTTTCTGAACCTGCTGTTGCTCGCAGTGTAGAATAACAATAGATTTCTCAACATGTTACTACTCCCAGTGTAGAGGTACAACCATAATCTGCACATGTCAATGCCAGCCCTCCAGAGCCAGAGGAACATATTGATAATGGTGGATATGAGGAAATTAAAGGTGACAAAACACCAGCAACATAGACAAAATAGAAGCACTGTAGTTTTATGGTATTAGAAAAAATCATTAAGGAGAAATAGAACGGAATCAAAAATGAGATTGGATGGAATAAGAGAGGCCAACATGTTAACCCCAACAAGGCCATGTTCAATAGTTACATTGGAATCATCACTCAGAAATGCATGGAGATTAATGTAAATTCATGGGACCATTTTGTAGTAGATATTAAGACACTGATGTGGGGAGATATTATAGTAACATTATGATATCATTTTTTCCGATTTACTAAAAATTTAATAATGAAACAATTACTCACACTTCATCATCTCCTGTAGAGTGCATTTATACTAGATGACTCACAAAAAGACTCTGTATTAAGGGTTACTAGAATAATTAAAAGGGGTTTTCAAACACTTTAAACAAAATATCATCTTAAAGATGCTGAATGGAAAATAAAACCACACCCACCTCTTATTTATGCACACCTGATAACCCATTCATCATGGGGTTCCTTTAATGGCCGTCGTGCGAAGTAGTCTTTTCATGTACATTACGTCTGGTAATATGATGTTTAATGGTATGAATATTCATAAATTTTATTGATAGTGTTATATTTATTAAACAACAACTGAGTGCTAAAAATAAACAACAGGCATCAAAACTAGTGTACCCATACCGTAAAGCATGGATGGGGTACGCATCAGTTGAAAAAAATTTGGTGCATATTTTAAATCTACTATAATACTTATATGTGACATAAAAAACACAATAACTATGTTCTTTTTTATATGCCGGTTTAAGAGTCCAAATTCATATCCAATTCCATCCCACACCATTGCTATGGAAGGAGGCACGTGTAACTAAAGATGAAAAACTAATAGAGGAAAACACAAAAAAGTGTGGGAAACTTGTGTAATTATGACATAATAATTTTTTTCCTTTTAATATATATTACATAACAATTATTAATTATTATCCTATATTTTCTATCTGACATAGTCATAAGAATCAACAAAACCCACACCAGATACAGACATACATTTATTAGCCTTGAAGCAGCCAAAAAAGTATTGTTGTGTTAGTGGTGCGAGTTTTGGGGTGACACCCCAAACATATTTTGAGAAAAAAAAAACATCTATAGGATCAAACTAAGTAAATGAAAAATATTAAACAAACATTAGCTATGTTTCAATAAGAATTAAAATACCAGAGAGAGTTGATAAGATGTTTTATGGGGGGAGGTAAAGAGAAGAAACAACTCAAAAACAACCCGCATGTGAAGATTCTTCCCCTCCCCCACTAGTTTTGAGGTAATCTATTCCCCATAAAAAAAATTCTTAACTGAGGTAGTCAATTTTCTAATAATTGTTTTTTTAAAATGTGAATCAGATAGACAATAGACACTGATACCTTTTCTGTATTGATATTCTATAGGGTGAAAATGACTATGATTTATATCTATCAACACCCACCCATCAACTTGTAGTGAGGAGTACAATGTTCAATGTCCTGAATGACAAGATACACAATAGAACACATCTTATATATCATGTCAAAGTGTCAATTACTATAGCCCAAGAGTTGAGTGTCGATCCAACTATTCCAATTGATGATGTAGATATTCATATGGTCGAAAAATATCTAGAAACATTCATCACATGTCCATCACATATTGTAAGAAAACATGTCAACAATGAGGCATTCATTTCCAATTTAATTTACAAGAAAGAAATTAAAAATTTAATAGAAAAAGGTATGAACCGATGCATGTTATTACAGAAAAACAAACGGAAGGGGGTGAAATAAATGAACAGTTCAAAATTATCTCAAGGATCAACCAACCGATCAAAACAATCTACCCAAAGCACCTTAACCCTTGTGAGATATCAGCATTTATTATTATTGAATGCTCATGTGGATACAAATTTAAAATATGGTGGTAATCACATTATTGATTTTGAAGAAAATATGTATAGAGGGGAAGATCCAGACTTCATTGGTGTTCAGAGTGCAATTGAAATAATCGACTATGATTGGTTAGGAAAATCTATTTTAAATGTTTACATGAGGCAAGTTTTCATGATTTGATTGTACAAAAGATGACATAATATGATAATTACGACTAAATATATTTCATATTTTTTGCAAGCGTATATATGAAAAATAATTTAAGGTATTCCCCCATGAACAAAATGTTTTTCTCGTTAGTCCTCCTGTTACCTCTATAGAACAAGAAGACATAACTTCCAAGAAACATGGTGAAATAGTGGCAAGACTACTCAAATTGTTTAATAGAAAAATTATGGATGAAAAACTCTTCTTAATACCAACGATGGAGGGGTAAAACTCTAAAATTTAGTCACATAAAATATCTTTTAATTTTGTTCTCTACTTATTCTTTTTTGTGTTCTTATGAAACATTAGATGCTCATTACAGTCAATTGGGATACTTTAAAGATTTATTTTTGGGATTCTATGCCTGGATATCAAAAAAACCAACCACAAATGATAGAGTTTTTCAATTTTTAATACACTACATCAAAAATTTTAGAACTAAACATCTAGTTATATAATTTATATTATCTTTTAATGAAGATTCTATTATGATAGGGCAGTGCGTGAATATCGTCTACATCATGGAATGAGGCTAGGGGAAAAGGACAAGAAACCTCACTAGCACTATAATTGGATAAAAATCAAGGTATATATAATAAGATTTCACTGTCTAAACACATATAAAAAATTACTTATTTTTCTTAATGTTTTTTTAGTTCCGAAAACAAACAAACAATAAATTTTTTGGTTAATATGTTTGTAAATTTATGAAAGAGATCATATTCCATGAACAAACCAGCATCTTTGTAGAGGTATTTTTGAAGATAATTTCTATTTCTTTTAAAATAATTATTAATACTTTGTGTATTTATATTTTTTCAGTATTACCATGAATTCCAAAAATAGTCATATTCACAAGACGATATAGATATGATTAGAAACGAATGGCTAGAATACCTAATAGAAGAATGTAAAAATATAAAATGAAGATGGTAAACTTCTCAAATAATTTCGACTTTAATAATCTTGTCTGCCTTATCTTTCTCTTTGTTTGATGGTAATGTTGTGATTTATACGGGATAAATTCCCCAGAGAAAATCATGGCCGTTGGTGGTCCTTGTTTTCACACTAAATGTATTGCATGTTAATTAGTTTTTAAAAGAAATTGGTGGTCCTAATTTATAGGGTATTTGTGTTGTTGATATACCACAAAAGATAATGAGTATTAAGAAGGAGTTCCACCATCCCTTGAGTTTGTTGTGACATCTTGAGACACAGTGGGAATAAGGGCTTACTCCACACTTCTCATTTTCAACAACGAGAAAGGTTTTTCTCCAAAAAACAACATTGGCAGTTCCCCTCTTTCGTCGACCCAGTAAAGAAAAAACTTACATATATTCATTCGGAGGTCCTGAATATACGAAAATTGTTTATTCAATGGGATTACTAAAGATTTGCTACAGAAAGAGAATTTTATTCTATGTCAATTGTACAGGGATTAATTTTTTTTTCCATAATCCTTCTAAACTGGGTAGATTGAGAATATTGAGAAGGTCATGTCTCTTTTTTAGGTTTTATAGGTAAGGTTTCATTGAATTTCAGGATGAAAAATTTACTTAAAATTTGTTATGATACTTTAGGATAATGATCCATGAGTTATTTTTGACATGTAGGAATCAACATCAACTCAATCTGATGCACAATGTCATCGGTATGACTCCAAATGTGTCTTTATTTAAAATTGAAATTAATTCAAGTAAAAAAACACAATTGACATACTGAAAATTGATGAAATTTATTCTGATTGTTTTGATACTTTATGAAAATGATTTATTAGTCATTTTTGACGTGTAGAAATCAACCTCACCTCAATCCAACACATGGTGTCATCGGTATCACTCCAAATGTGTCTTGTTATTTAAAGATGACATTAATTCATGTAAAACAACACAACTAACATACTGAAAACCAATAAAACACATTCATATTGTTTTGATACATTAAGAAAATGATCCATGAGTCAGTTGTGATGAGTAGGAATAAACCCCAACTCAATCTGATGAATGATGTGACCGGTATGACAAAAAGTGTCAGTTATGAGTTTAAAACTGACATTTTAATTCAAAACATATCACTCGAAAAAAAACAAAGAAAACACATTCTAATTTCCATCTAAATTAAGGAAAATGATTCATAAGTCATGTGTGATGTGTATCAAGCAGTCTCACATCAATCCAACGCATGATACAACTAGTATGACTCAAGTTGCATGTTTTCAATTTGAAATGACATTTTAGTGAAAAACCAAAACTAATATACTGAAAACCACATAAATTCATTTTGATTATTTTGATACTTTAGGAAAACAATCTATGAGACATTTTTAACTTGTATAAATCAACTGAGCCTCATTACGATGCACTTTGTCACTGGTATGACTCTAAATGTGTCTTGTTATTTAAAATTGACATCAATTCAAGTAAAAAACACAACTGACATACTGAAAAATGAGAAAATACATTTATATTGTTTTGATACTTTAGAAAAAAAATCCATGAGTCATTTGTGATGTGTAAGAATCAAACCCACATCAAACCGACACACTGTGTAATTATTTTGACTAAAAGTGTCTATTATGAGTTTAAAATTGACATTTTAGTTCAAACCCTATCATTAAAGGAAAGCAAATAAAACACACTCTTATTATCTTTCATATTGATTACAGTGATTCTTAAGTCCTTTGTGACGTGTATGAAATAGTCTCACATCAAACTGATGCACGAAGCGACCAGTATGAATCAAATTTCATGTTTTCATTTTGAAATAAAATTTTAGTAAAAAAACACAACTGACATACTGAAAACAAAGTAAATTCATTCTGATTGTTTTGATACTTTAGGAAAATGATCTATCAATCATTTTTGACGTGTAAGAATCAACCTCACCTCAATCCGATGCATGGTGTCACCGGTATGACTCCAAATGTGTCATGTTATTTAAAATTGGCCTTAATTCAAGTAAAAAAACACAACTGACATACTGAAAGCCGAGAAAACACATTTAGATTGTTTTTATTTTTTAGGATAACAATCCATGAATCCATTGCGATGTTAATAAATCAACACCACCTCAATTTGATAAACAGTGTGACTGGTATTACTAAAAGTGTCTGTTATGAGATTAAAATTGACATTTTAGTTCAAAACATGTCACTCACTGAAAAAAGTCAAACACACTCCGATTTTATTCCAAATTAAGGATAGTTATTCATAAGTCCTTTATGATATCTATCAAGCAGTCTCTCATCAAACTGATGCACGATGCAACAGGTATGACTCAAATTCTATGTTTTTGGTTTGAAATGACATTTTAGTATAAAAACACAACTGACATTCTGAAAACCAAGGAAATTAATTCCTATTGTTTTGATACTTGAGGAAAACAATCTATCAGTCATTTTTGACATGTAGGAATCAACCACACCTCAATCTAATGCACAATGTCACTTGTATGACTCCGAATGTGTCTAGTTATTAAAAATTGACATTAATTCAAGTGAAAAAACACAACTAACCTACTGAAAACTGAGAAAACACATTTGGATTTTTTTATATTTTAGGAAAATGATCCATGAGTCAGGTGTGATGTGTAGGAATCAAAAACACCTCAATCTGACGAACAGTGTGACTGGTATGACTAAAAGTGTTAGTTATGAGTTTAAAAATGACATTTTAGTTCAAAACGTGTCACTCAATGAAAACAAATAAAACAAACTCTGATTGTCTTCCAAATTAAAGATGTTTATTCACAAGTTCTTTTTGATGTGTATCAACCAGTCCCACTTGAAATTGACACATGATGTAACTGGTTGACTCAAATTTCATGTTTTTAGTTTGAAATGAAATTTTAGTAAAAAAACAAAACTGACATAATAAAAATTAAGGAAATGCATTCTGATTGTTTTGATACATTAGTAAAATGATATATCCATCATTTGTGACGTGTAGGAATCAACTTCACCTCAATACAATGCATGATGTCACCAATATGGATCCAAATTTTACTTGTTATTTAAAATTGACATTAATTCAAGTAAAAAACAAAAATGACATACTGAAAACCAATAAAATTTATTTGGATTGTTTTGATATGTTAGGGAAAAATACATGGGTCATTTTTGATGTGTAAGAATCAACCCCACCTCAATCTGAAGCATTGTGTGATCAATATGACAAAAAGTGTCTATTACAAGTTTAAAATTGACATTTTAGTTCAAACCATGTCACTCATTGAAAACAAAGAAAATTTTCTCTGATTGTCTTTCAAATTAACTAAAGTTATTTTTAAGTCCTTTTTTATGTTTATCAAGTAGTCTCACATCAAAATGACGAACGATATAACCATTATGACTCAAATTGCATGTTTTTGGTTTGAAATGACATTTTAGTAAAAAACACAATAGAAATACTATAAACCGAGGAAATGAATTCTAATTGTTTTGATACAATAGGAAAATGATCTATTAGTAATTTTTTATGTGTAGGAATCAACCACACCTCAATTCGAGACACACTGTCACATGTATGACTCGAAATGTGTCTTGTTATTTAAAATTGACCTTAATTCAAGTAAAAAAACACAACTGACATACTCAAAACTGTGCAAATGCCTTCATATGTTTTTGATATTTTAGGAAAACGATCCATGAGTTAGTTGTGACATGTATTAATCAACCCCATCTCAATCTGATACATGGTATAACCGATATGACTAAAAGTGTCCATTACGAGTTTAAAATTGACATTTTAGTTCAAAACATGTCACTCCTTGAAAAAAAAAGAAAAAATGCTCCGATTGTCTTCCAAATTAAAGAAAGTGATTCATAAGTCCTTTATGATTTGTATCATGCAGTATCACTTGAAACTGACACACGATGCGACCCATTGACTCAAATGGCATGTTTTCAGTTTGGAATGACATTTGAGTAAAAAAAACAAAAATGACATACTGAAAACTGAGGAAATGCATTCCGATTGTTTTGATACTTTAATAAAAACAATCTATCAGTCATTTGTGACATGTAGGAATCAACTATACCTCAAAACGATGAACGAGGTCAATGTGATGACTCTAAATGTGTCTTGTTATTTAAAATTGACATTAATTCAAGTAAAAAACACAACTAACATACTAAAAACCGAGCAAATGCATTCAGATTGTTTGTATACTTTAGAAAAAAAAATCTATGAGTCAGTTGTAATGTGTATGAATCAACCACACCTTAATCCAATGCACCGTGTTATTAGTACCACTAAAAGTGCCCTTTATGAGTTTAAAATTGACATTTTAGTTCAAAATATTTCATTCACTGAAAACAAACCAAATTCACTCCAATTTAATTCCAAATTAAGGACAATAATTCATAAGTCCTTTATGATGTGTATTAAGCAGTCTCATGTCAAACTGATTCATGAGGCCACTGGTATGACTCACATTTCATTTTTTGAATTTGAAATGACATTTTAGTAAAAAAACACAACTAACATACTAAAAACCAAGGAAATGAATTCTGATTGTATTAATACTTTATGAAAATTCTATATTAGTCATTTATAACATGTATGAATAAACTTCACCTAAATATGAAGTATGATGTCACAGGTATGACTCCAAATGTGTCTTGTTATTTAAAATTTATATTAATTCAAGTAAAAAAACATAACAGACATACTAAAAACTAAAAAACCGCATACATATTGTTTTGATATTTTAGGAAAACAATTCTAGAGTTAGTTGTGACATGTAGGAATCAACCCCACCTCAATCCAATGAATGGTGTGACAGGTACGACTAAAGTGTCTACTATCAGTTTAAAATTGACATTTTATTTCAAAAATGTGTCACTCACTAAAAACCATGAAAACACCCTCTGCTTGTCTTCCAAATTATGGAAAAAAATTCTTAAGTCCTTTGTGATGTGTATGAAGTAGTCTCACATCAAACTGACACATGATGTGACCAATATAACTCAAATTGCATGTTTTCAGTTTGAAATGACATTTTAGTAAAAAAACACAACTGACATGCTCAAAATTGAGGAAATGAAATCTGATTGTTTTGATACATTAGGAAAATGATTCATTAGTAATTTTTGATGCGTAGGAATCAACCCCACCTCAATATGACGCATGGTGTGACCAGTATAACTCCAAATGTCTCATTTTTATTAAAAATCTACATTTTTAATGTATTATTTATATTAATTTTTAATTTATTTATTTATAGTATTACTAACATAATATTTTTTTTATATAGGTGGAACCTTTTTCTCTTGTTGAGATGACTTATTCGGTAACTATTACCATCAAAGAACATTTTTTAGAGTGGACTACAGACGTCAAAAGAGAAAACATTAATGTTTTTAACAATTTTATGGATATTTGTAAATGTAATTTTATAAAAAATTGTTCAAAATGTACATAGAAGTGTTTTTTTGGTATATACCATGAATGAATATTTTTGTATTCATTGTTTCAATTAAATGTATATAGCATTGTTTTCCAAGCTTTTCTGTGTATTTCTTTTTTTCATCATTTTCATCATGTATATGGTTCTTTTGTATATACTATGAGTGGTAATTTTTTTGTAGGTTTTTGCTGGTTTGATCATGTTATTTTTGCTGTTTTTGTTATTTTGGAATGCTATTTATTTTTTGGAGGTTGATGGGTGTGCTATTATATAAACAACATAGGGAAGCCTTTATCATAACTTTAATTATCACGGATAAAGGACCACCATTATCTGTGCTAATTGAAGCACTGATAAATGGAAACTTTATTAGTGTAACGTCCCAGTTCCAGAAGCCGCCCAGAGGTGCCTTGTACCCGGTTGTCACATGGCCTCAAGCACATTTCCCCAAACACCAGAGGCTGCCAACTAGTAGCAAGGGATTTGAGTGTGATAGTGGGGAAACTATGACCTAATTGGCAGAGTAACACAGCGAAAGTAAAATAGATAAAAATAGAAGAAGCAGTAAAACCTGAAATAGGTAAACAATGAATGTAATAAACAACTGAAGCACATATATATATATATACATATATATGTGTGATGCATGATACATATTTCTAGGAAAGCAGCCAAACAAATCACAATGCTGGATTAGAGTACTAAACCCAAGTACATAAGAAAAGAAAGTAAACAGCTCCACAACATCGCAAGCCTTAGCTTGGTCCCATGCTCCCCAGCTCTATAGAAATGAAGTACCTCAAGTAGAAGGGTGCTTGACCTTATCAATACCTACAATTATATAATCTATTTGGGCCCAGAAGCATAACCCAAATAGGGTGTGAGATGAATCCTAGTAGGAAACCACCCAAATATCTATGCCTAACAGTCAGTGAATATATATGATAGGTAATAAACAAAATGAAGCAGTAAATAAAGAAGTACACATATTAACAATCCTAAAAATTCAACGGCATTCATTTTTATACATCAAGTAAGAAGCTAAACAAAAGTATCTAACCCTCTTGGAAGCACTCACATCCCAACCCCTTTGGTTCAACCAAAACAAACACAAGCAACCCTCTGGGAAGTACACACAGTCTAACCCCCCTGGTTCAACTTTAGAAAATACACTCTGAGGAAGCACTCACCATCAATTCCCTCTGTGGTCTCGTATCAGTAACTAATAGTCACTCTAAGGAAGCACTCAACATCCAATTCCCCCTGTGACCCACATCGAGGAACTACAGACACTCTAAGGGAGCACTTAGGTCCATCCCCCCTATGGTCTCACAACGTAATAGTAAAATAGACAATCTGGAGAAGCACCCAATGTAAATTATTCCTATGGTCTGTTACACTAGGTTCCCACAGCCCTGTGTAAGTCAATCGTGCAAAAATGATACATGGATGTCAAAGTAAACCTCAATAACTACTTGGATAAACAATATACAACATATCATATCATGTCAGATAATAATCACTCCATCCTAACTATACTAGGCATGGAAATCAAAGTAGAATCCTAACAGGAAAAGCTAGACCAAACGGTCAAAAACAATCCAACATGGGAAAAACCTCCATAGCATGGGAAAATTATCCCTATTCATAAAAAAACAACCTCTATCCAAACAAACAAGGCATAGTAGGCAAAATAGGGCTAAGAAACATAAACAAGCAATACCCCATTCTTGGGTATTGGGAACTTTTGCACATAAAATTCAATGAATATCTATAGAAAGGAACAAACCACATACCTAAACATTGTACGAACAATATACCTGAACCTCAGGCCTTGAATCTCCCTAGAACGTTGTAGATCTAAAAAAACTCTTAAGACGTTCAACCAAGGATATCTTGTGGAAGAGGAGAAATTAGGAGATGATGTTCAAGAAGAAGGGAGAACTCACCGATGAGATTCCAATGCAATTGGTAGTGGTCGATTCGGAGAACGTACGGTGAGTCGAGGGATTGGAAAAGATCCACGGCTGTACGGTCACTCCTGGACAAGACAGACGAAGAGAAAAAGGGTTATGTCGATTAGACGCAACCCCGGTCCTTGTAATAAATAAAAGAATGTACACGACATGTATTTTAAAAGTACATGACATGTAATTTCCTTCTATGTCCTCCTCTTTACGTGGTCTCCAGGTCACCACACACGACCATGTACTCAGCCGATACCCGACCAGTACATGGTCACCCGCGACAACCAAGTACACGGCGTGTACTTAATGTACACGACATGCACTCATAAAATTTCTATAAACTCTTCTTTTTCTCAAAAACAACCAGAAGAAAAATTAATACATGAAAGAAAAATCCAAGTTCTTACAAACTTCCCCCCTTAAAGAAATTCGTCCCCGAATTTCCCTGGAAAGGAGACGTAGAAGAAGAAACCTCGAACCCCTCTGGCCACAGTGATCATACATCGGCCTCCCTCTCCCAAGTATCATCCTGTACTCACCCATGCGGCCATAACACTCATACCAGAGAAATAGATAGGCCATGGGGAACCTTCTCTCTTCGATCAAAAATCTGGATAATATTCTTCTTGAAAGATGTGTCCGCCTCTAACTCAAGCTCCTCAGGTTGGAAAACATGAGACGGGTCAGAGAAGTATTGTTGAAGCTGAAAAACGTGGAAGACATCATGAATATCCCGATACCTATGAGGTAACTACAGATGATAGAAAACTGGACCAACTCTCTCCAACACCTCAAACAGCCCGACGTACCTCAGTGAAATATTACCCTATCTTCTTATCCTCTTATGTCCCAACCTCGGTGTGACATGCAGGATAACCCGATCTCCGACCTTAAACCCCGAGGTCATCTCCATCGATTAGCATAAGACTTATTTCATGACTGTGCAGTAGCCACCCTATTTTGAATCAACTCTATCTCCTCCGTGGTCTCCTGGACAAGACGAGGTGCCCGTATAGCTACCTCTCCTGCCTCCAGCTAGCATAAGGGTGATCAACATGGCCTACCATTCAAAGAATGATAAGGTACCATCTGAATATTTGTTTAAAAACTATTATTGTAGGAAAACTCCACAAGAGGTATGTGCTTCTCCCACGAACAAATCCAAAATCCAGGATGCATGTTTGAATCATGTCCTCAAGAACCTGATTCGTATGTTCGGACTGGCCGTCTGTTTGGGGATGTCATGTTGTACTCAAAAGTACCTATGTACCCAAAGCCCTCTAAAGTCCCTACTAGACTTGAGAAGTAAAATTTGTGTCTCTATCTGAAACAATGGAGTTCAAAACTCCATGTAAACATACAATCTCTCAGATTTACAACCTTCCCAGCTCATTAACACTAAAGGTCTCCTTGATCAGAAAGAAGTGAGAAACCATCATGATTCTATCAATAACCACCAATAATTAATCATTCTCTCGAGTCGACCTCCACAAACCTGTCACGAAGTCCATCATGACATCATTCCACTTCCACTCAAGAATGGGTAACTGCTGCAAAAGCCCTGTTGTCTGCTGATAATTCACCTTCACCTACTGACAGGTGGAACACCTTATAACAAAACCTCCAACATCTCTCTTCATACCTAGAAACCAATACTGATGGTGTAGATCACGATACATCTTCGTGACTCCAGGATGAATAGCCCAAACTGAGGAATGAAAGTCCTATATCAGCTCCTCACGTATGTCTGTTGACACCCATACACGCCTATAAAAATGAAAGATCTCATCCTCACCTATGGTCCATCTAGGAATGGGGTCCTATCAGGAAACACTCTCCCATAGGACTAGGCCTTCCGAATCTGGTAGTTGCTTCATTCGCACTCGATCAAGTAGAGTAAAGGTAATATCCACAGAAGAAAGAAACATATTCCCTTGACTTTTGTCCACCTCCAAATGAATCTTAGAGAACAGAGCCATAAGCTGCCACTCACTGCTGGCCTCCTGAACTGTCTGTATCTGAGTTCTTTTTCTCAATGCATCAGCCACTGTGTTTCTTTTCCTAGGCATATAGGCAAGCTCAAAGTCAAAATACTGAAGGTACTAAACCACCGTCATTGTCTCAAATTCAGGTCATGTTGAGTGAAGATGTACTTGATACTTTTGTGGGCAGTGAAAACCAAAAAATGCTCTCCCAGAAAGTAATGTCTCCAACAACGTAAAGCATGAACAACTGCATCTAGCTCAAGGTCTTGCATCGGGTAATTTTTCTCATGTGTCCTCAAATATTAAGACCCATACACAATGACTCCTTCTCCCTGCATAAGTACTACTCCCAACCCAATACCTGATGCATCGTAGTATATAGTATAGATCTTGCCCATATCTGGAAATACTAGTATCAGTGCTGAAGTCAACCTACCTTTCATCTCTTGAAAGGCTGAATTGCAAGATTCTAACAACAAGTACTTCACACCCTTCTTAGTTAGGACCGTTAGTGGTGCTTCTAAGTCTTAAAAGTCCTTTATAAAATGCCTGTAGTAACCAACCATCCCTAGAAAACTCCGTACCTTAAAGACATTCTTCGGAAACTCCTAGGAAACTACTTCTCTCACTTTCTATGGGTCTACTGATACTCCTATCTCTGAGATAACATGACCCATGAAGTGAATCTGGTCCATCCAAAAGTGGAATTTTTAGAGCTTAGCATATAACTGATGCTCTCTTAGTGTACTCAAAATGATCTCAAGATGTGTGGCATGGTCGTATTGAGTGTGAGAGTACACCAAGATATCATCCACTAAGACAACCATCAAAGAATCCATGTATGGATGGAACACTCAATTCATCAGTGCCATGAAAACTGTTGGTGCATTCGTGAGAGCGAATGGCATAACCACATACTCGTATAGACCATACATTCTCCTGATGGTTGTAAAAGGTACATCTAATTGTCTAAAGAACAACTGATGGTAACCGGATCAAAAATAAATCTTTGAGAACATCCAGGCTTCTCAAAGTTAATCAAAGAGATCATCAATCCTAGGAAATGGATATCGGTTCGTGACAGTCAACTGGTTCAACTTTTGAAAATCCACAAAAAGTCGGAGGGTACCGTCCAACTTCTTCACAAATATGACAGGTGAACCCCAAAGAGAAGAACTGGTTCGGATGAAACCCTTTGCCTATAACTCCTCAAACTGCTTCTTGAGCTCCTGTAACTCTGGTGTAGCCATCCTATAAGGAGGAATGGACACCAGTGCCACTCCTGGCACAAGATCAATAAAAAAGTCTACCTCTCACTCTAGAGGCAAACCTGAAAAGTCCTCTGGAAAGACATCCCTAAAATGATCCACCATTAGAGGAAATTATATCTGTGAAGTCCCCTGGTCATCTAAATATAGATTAGAAAACTGGGTTGTAACTCCTCCCAATCCATGATGCTCGGGTCCCCCTCTGCTCACCTGGACATCCCACTCACCCTTATGAAGAAACGATCCACCCTACGGTGATATGAAACTCACCCTATGACGATAGTAATCGAGAACTTCCTAGAAGGGAACTAACCAGTCTATTATGAGAATGACATCGTAGCTTATCATCTCTAGGACATAAATGTCTCATAGTATGTAACACCCACCAACCTCTAGAGGGAACTCCTTGCACTCACTACTAGAAAATTAGGCTATATCCATGGTTTGGAACTGTGGATATAAGCCCAAAACCGTGGCTATAGGTTATAACCATAGTTCATTGAACCATGGCTGGTATTCACGTGGCAATAGGGCCAAACCTATATCTATGGTTCGGATCATGGCTATAGCCCTATAGCCACACCAATACCATCCACGGGTCAATGAACTATGGATATAGGGTTTTAGCCACGGTTTGAAACCGTGGCTAAAACACTTCCCATTTCATAAAAAAACCAACCCCCCCCCCCTGCTGGAACCCCCTGGATAGAAGCCCCCCCTACTGGTCCCCCCTGGACAACAGCCCCCCCTACTGAACCCCTTGGATAGCACCCCCCTGCATAGCAGCCCCCCTGCTGGAGCCCCCTGGATAGCCCTCCCTACTAGACCCTCTAGACTGCAGCCCCCCTGCTGGACCCCCTGGACATCAGCCCCCCTTACACATCCCTTGCACATCCCTTTCCCCCTTGCACCCCCTGGACAGCAGTCACCCCCCCCCTCACATCCCTTTCACCCCTTGCACACACCCTCTTGCACCCCCCTTACACACCCCTTGCACACCCCTCGCCCCCTGCTGGACCCCACTAAACAGCAGCCCCCCCAGCCCCCTGCTGGACCCCCTGGACAGCAGCCCCAGGCCCCCTAGACATCACCCCCCTCCGCTAGACCCCCTGGACAACAGCCCCCATACTGGACAACAACCCCCCCTTCTGGACCCCCTGGACAGCACCCCCCCTTCTGGACCCCCTGGACATCCCCCTAGACATCCCTTGCACACCCCTTTCCCCCCTGCTGGACCTCCCTTGCACCCCCCCTGCTGGACCCCCCCTGTTGGACCCCCTCCCCCTACAGACCCCCGCCCCCCTTGCACACCCCTTTTGCAAACCCCCCACCCTCCCGCCTAGATAGACCCCCCCACACACCCTGGATAGACTCCCTTGCACCCCCTCCCCCACCTACAGACCCACGTTTCACCCCCCTCCAAGACACCTCCTTATACAGTACCCCCACCCTCTTGGACAACCCCCCCTCCTGGATAGACTCCCCACCTTCCTGGACAGACCCCCACCCCCTCGACAGACCCTCCTCCTTCCTGGACAGATTCTCAAATCTATTAGGAGGTTTGGTTACAGGGAATGGTCTTGTAAATTGTTATTTGTATGCTACTATATGGTATTATAATATTTTCATTATCGATAAGGTTGTTGCAGGGATAGATAGTTGAGACATTCATGTATAATTATCCAAACTATTATCCTTGCCTAGAACAAAAAGACTTGGTTGATACATCAACAACCATATAGTACAACAGAAATATAAATATAGAAATAAAATAAAGTTATTGTATAAAAAAATAAATTAAGAACATTTAATGTTGCAAGATACCATAATATGTGACATGGTTTTCTTGATCAATATGCTCTCTTGAAAGTTTTTCCTACATTGAAAACATGACATCATGTTATTTTTAGTAATATAAGAATCAAAAAAGTTGTTGTTTATTGTTCAGAGTTTACCCAAATGTAGAAGAAAGAAATATCTATTTACAGAGTCTTGATGAAATGTGGTGTATTTGGATATATCTAATGTAATTTAAAATATCATATTGATTCTAGCTATGTAATGGATATTCCACCTTTTCTGTGATTAAAGAAACCTAAAGAGACTAACCACAACCCCTTTCCACACTGCCCCACTGCCCCACTGCCCCACCCCCATGCACCCCACCCCCTGCCTTGCAGACACCCCTAATGACCACCCCCCTGCCCCTGCCCTGCAGATCTCCCCACTCCACCCTGCCCCCTCCACCGACCCCCTCCCCATCCCCCCTGCCCTGCAGACATCCCCCCTATCCCCTGCTCCCTTCCCCCCTTCCCCTGCCCCTGCCCTGCAGACACCCCCTATCCCCTGCTCCCTGCCACCTGCCCCCTACCCCATGCCCTGTGCCCCTGCCCCGTGCCCCTGCTGCCTGCCCCTTGACCCCTTCCCCCCTCCACCCTCCCCCTTCCCCTGACCCATGCCCCCTACCATGCAGACCTCCCACCTGCCCCAGCCCCCAGCCCCCATCCCCCGTCCACCCTTCCCCAGCCCCCTCCACCCACCCCTCCCCATGCCACCTGCCCCTGCCCCCATCCCCCTGCCCCCCTAAACCCTACCCCCTACCCCCTACCCCCCGCCCCTACCCCCCTCCACCCTCCCCCTTCCCCTGCCCTGTAGACCTCCCCCCTACCCCTACCATGTAGACCTCCCCCTGCCCTTACCCCTTCCCCCCTCCACCCCTACCCCCTAGCCTACAGACATCCCCCCTACCCTACCCTTTTCCCCCCTCCACCCTCCCCCTACCCCCTAGCCTACAGACATCCCCCCTTCCCCTACCCCTACCCCTGCCCCCTCCACCCTCCCCCATGCCCCTGCCCTGCAGACCAGCCCCCTGCCCCCAGCCCCTACCCTGCAGAACTTCCCCCTGCCCCATGTCCCCTGCCCCCAGCCCCTGGCCCACGGCCCCCTTCCCCCTCCACCCTTCCCCCTGCCCCCCCTTCACCCACCCCATGCCCCCTGCCCCATGTCCCATGCCCCCTGCCCCCTGCCCCTACCCCCTGACCCTGCCCCCTACCCCCTACCCCCTTCCCCCTGCCCTCTACACTACATACAATGTGGAAGATCCTAGATTACCAAAATTTACGAAGCCAATGGCATGAAAAATCCATGCAACAACTATTTTTTACTGAATCTAACCGTAGATTATGATTTCATTGGATGAAGAATGAAATAGTATGAAATCTTATTCTATGACTACTTTATGACTACCCAAATCATGATTTATGATTGTGATGGAAGTGGTATGAAAATCACATTTTCTTACCCCTTTCTATATCCCATAATCATTTGATATGATATATACATTTATTGCATACATGATATGATTTAAATTCCTTTATGATTCCATCAATAATTAAATATGATCACCCATTTTTATTGAATAAAAATTGTATTTTGGTTATATATATCTTTTAGAAACACATTGTGGGACAGGGGGTCACACCGTGATGTGTTTAGAAGGAGATTCATGTCATTATCCAGGGGTCACGCCCTAATTTTCTTATGCCCAGTTTTTTTAAATTAACTAAATCATTAAATTAAAAATTAAATTCTATTTTGGCTAGTGCGGTTAACACGCATCTATCCTAGATTCTACCTTATTGGATTTTAGATGAACAACATGGGTTTGTGAATGGCAGGACAATCTAGGGTGCACCCCCCCTCTCCACTACACAACCCCTCCCTCACCCTGCACACCTGTTACGACCCATCCTCGGGGCCCGTTCCGTGACTACACCAAGCCCATCTTCCATAGGCTAGGGGCTGGCGAATAGCACCAAGGCTTAAATCCGGGTAAAAAGGGAAGGCATTTCCTTTGTTAAGTAAAAAAACACCACAGAGAAAGCAAGCAGTAGAAATAAACACTAAGTAAAAACTGAGTACAACAGTATGTGCGGAAAAGTAAGTGGGCCAGTATACAAACCCAAACTGAAAGTAAAGTACAACTGGAAGGGAAATCAACAACTGAAAAGTAAAGCCGCAACGTCGAGCTGTCCACTAGAAATCCCACCTGAAGGGTGAGTAAAAATAGCCTTCACTGCTCCTCGGGTCCAGCCGACCGCTCCGAGTACGTCCCGCCCAGTGGTCCACCTCCGGGTACCGTCCTGCTCCGCAAGCCTCAACCACAATCAGCGCTGTCCGTCGTCTGCAACCAACACAACGTAGTGCGGGCATAGCCCATGCAGGGGTGAGTATAAGCTACTCAGTAGGGACCCCGAGACCCCCTAAGGACTCCCAGAATCCACAAAGGAAATTCCACAAAGGAAAGATACAAACATGAAGTAACATCCGACTATGGTTAGGTATATGCCCATACATATACCTAAGTCTTCAATTCTCGTTCGGCTCCAATATCCGAGGCCAAGTACAACCCAGTCCACACAAGAAAGCAAAACGTAATACACATAGGATAGCACAACACAATCCACAAAGGAAATCAAAACAGGATTCAGCTCACACAGGTATACTTCTTCAAATGACGATAGAGATGATAAGATGTAGCCACTAATTCATCTAAGTCGTCGGACCCACGAAGGGTCGATAGGTACTAACCCCCACAATGACCCACACATGATCGATCATGAAGTTGAAACCATATCTATTGGGAAACTCCTTCTATATCAAGTACAGTGGTTATGCCGCTACAACCAAGCGCTTCCCTCTAACCATGGACTGATGTAGTACTCCACCTATTGAGTACTGTGGACCTACTGCTACAACCAAGAGCTTCCCACCATGGGTCTTCCGCTACAACCAAGCGCTCCCCCTCATAGCCTCTAGAGGTACTCATTCTGTTGAGTACCATGGGTCAGCCGCTGCAACCAAGCGCTCCTCCGTCGTGGGTCTGCCGCTACGACCAAGCGCTCCCCCATGCTGCTACAACCAAGCGCTCCTCCGTCGTGGGTCTATCGCTACAACCAAGCGCTCCCCCTCATAGCCTCCAGAGGTACTCCTTCTGTTGAGTACCGTGGGTCTGCCGCTATAACCAAGCGCTCCTCCGCCGTGGGTCTGCTGCTACAACCAAGCGCTTCCCACTGGGCTATCCGTAACACACCGAGTCATTCGATCAGCAGTCGTCAAGTCTCAATAGGCTCTAGGGTTTCCGCACATAGCATGCTCATTCCAGGAGGGTTTGCTCCACGATCCAAGAGTTCGATGCATCAACTGACATGTAGTCTGGAGTTGATGTATCCCAAAAGTACCGTAGTGATCACTACCGAACCCACAGAGGATTCCCGTACTGTCTTCATTGTCGTTGCAGACGCAACCAGCTCTAGGGTTCATGCACACAACAAGCTCATTCGGTAGGGTCCGCTCCATGAGCTGAGAGGCTGATACATCAACTGACACATAGTCTAGGGTTGATATATCCAAAAGTTCCGTATTATCGACAGGAACTCAACGTCGCAGACGACGTGTCAATCAGACGTCTGGTCTGAGAGTTATTAGCTTTTCCGTTCCAGGGGCCCGGTTGGATTTCGGGTGCAATCCAACCCGACCACTATCCAAATGCATCCAAAACTAAAGTGAAGTATGCCAAAATTTCCGTCTCATCAAGAGGAAATCAACGAGACAGACGGCGCGTCAATCGGACGCCCGGTCTGTGAGTTATTGGCTTTTTCGTTCCAGGGGCCCGGTTGGTTTCGTGAGCGAACCAACCCGACCGCACTCCAATGGCTTCCAAACCTCGAGCGGAGTAAGTGAAAAGATTCTTCTCATCAAGAGGAATCCAACATAGTCGATGGCACGTCAATCGGACGTCAGGAGCTTATGCTATAAGCATTTCCGCACCGAGGGCCCGGTTGGTTTCGTGTACGAACCAACCCGGCCGAACCCAAATTATTCCAAAACCTTAAGTGCGATATGTCAAAACGACCGTCTCGATCCAAGGATTACATCGCCGCTGACTGTGCGTCGATCGGAGGCCCGTAGCTCAAGTTATGAGCAAAGGACCGAAAGGGTCCAAAAAAGGGGGGTCTGGGCCCGGACCGACCCGGCCGGCGCGGCGCGGCCCGGCTTGAGTGGCCCAGCCCGGCCTGGGCGCGACCCGGCCCAGCCGGCGCGGGCGCTGCCCGGCCACCAGGAGGTTTGGCTCAGCCGGTTACGGCCGAGCGGTGCGGGGGGCGCGCTGCCCCCGCGTGAAGGAACCGCGGCCCCGCGTGGGGCCGCCCTTTCCAGCAAATGCGGAAGCCAGCCGCGTCTCATCCTTCGCCGGTCCCGTGCGGTCGCCGGACGGCCCGCCCGCCGCCGCGACTTCAGCCGGGGCGGTTCTTCCCGGTGGTGCGCCGGGCGCCGCCGCCTCCCGCCGCCGTGCCGGTGGGGCGCGCCAACGGGGCGTGCCGGCGGGTTGCTCCGCGGACCACCGAACGAGTTCCGGTGGTCGGAATTCCTTTCCGTCTTTGCCAAAAGCCCTCTCGGGGTCCGTCCTTCACTGCGGGGACCTTACATCGCCCGTGTGGCTGATTTTGTTGACGTCCGCCGTTTCGCACAAAAAGAATGAAAGGGGCGGTGGGTTTGGACTTATTCGTTAGTCCGCACCCACACATTAGCGGTTTTAAAAGTCTCAAAACAATTTTTAATCAACACCACAGGAATAAATCACAAATATTTAAATGAATCAAACCCCTACCTCGTCGTTGTCTTCGGACGTGAGTTCTTCACGGAATTGACCGTCGCGAAAGAAGAGGATCGTCGCATCACGGAAGGGGGCGTTGCGTCGTCGTGGTACACGGTGTCGCATCGATGATCTCTGAGGGTTAAAGAAAACACACAGATTTAATTGCACGTTTAAACCCATGTTGAGGATAAAATCCACAAATAATTAAAGAACCATAATCCCCCACCTCAACCAGTTGATGACCGGAGATTGTTGCGGGGAAGAAACGTCGCGGAAGAAGCGTTGCGGAAGGAGAATCGTCGGCGTCGCAGAACACGGCGTCGCATCGTCGATCTCCGAGGGTTCACCGTTCTTCGCGTTCTTCGCGTTCTTCGCGAAGGAGGATGAAGATCTCAAGCCTTAGTGTCTTCTCCAAATCCTGTCAACGAGCAACCCTCAAGTAAACACGTGTTGGTATTATTTTATTCTTATGCCAACAAACGAAAAACAAGGTAAGAAACGAACCATTAATTCGATGAATTAATGTAACAACTTAACTGCCCAATTAATAGGGGCATTAAGAATTTAGAAAACGCACCAACTGACTTTCATTAAGGAGGAGTTTTCGCAGGTGCGTTACTTAGGGGGAAAGAAAAGGTGGGGCTCGTGCAGGACCCACCTCACAAATATCCTACCAAGGGGGTAGGATATTTTGGGTTCCACCCTATCCGCTTCAACTTAGCTTAAGTGGATTTAAGTGGATTTAAGTGGCTTTAAGTGAAATAAAAATAAAGTTGTCGCACCACTTTATTTTATTTCTTAACTTAACCCCAAAAATTAAAAACCACACCCGAGAAAACACAACTCCGAAAAAGGCATTTCTAGGCAAATACCGATGCTGCGATTCCATCGGTGCCCTCAAAATTCGATTTCGGGCACCGGTTCAAAAGTTAGAAAAACCTGCTCGTTCGTTCACTGAACGTACCCGAGCCAAACTTCGGAGAAATATTCCGGGCACACCGGGCCTCGGAATCAGGTTCCGTCAGAAACTGCATTCTTGTAAAATTCAAAAGAAAATTAAGAAAAAAAAATTCCTTGAATTTTACGGGTCTTTACATCACTCCCACCACAAGGATTTACGTCCCCGTAAAGATACACCATAAACTAGGGAAACGAAAATGGTACTGAGCCCGCATATGAGCCTTCCGCTCCCATGTGCTCATCCGGAGGTTCCCGTGCTGCCATCTGATGCGCACTAGAGGGATCGATCATCCACATAGGACCCGCTCCTGTTGATCCTCGATCTCCACCGGGACCTCCGCAAACATCGGCCCATCATCAACGTCCATCTCCCCATGGTCAATGATATGCGTCGGGTCGTGCACGTATCTCCTCAGCTGTGATACATGGAAGACGTCGTGCACCCGGTGCAACTGAGGTGGTAGAGCCAGGCGATAAGCCACCTCACCAATCCCGCTGAGGACCTGGAATGGTCCGATGAAGCGTTGAGACAACTTGCCGCCTCGGCCAAATCTCTATAATCCACGTCAAGGTGAGACAAGCCAGAAGACGTGGTCGCCATCCTCGAACTCTAGTAGGCTCCATCTTCTGTCAGCACAGGACTTTTGCCGGCTCTGAGCTGTCCTCATCCGCTCTTGGATGACTTGGACCTTTCTGGTCCTTCTCGAGCTGCTGAGATTTCTTCTTTGCCGAGAAGAGAAATCAGGTCTCATCCCCTGGATGAACCATGTTCTTTGCCTAATACAGTCAATCCCGACATAGATGATACTAATACATACCAAGGATGACGTCGTAAGGCCTCAAAGCTACTATCAAGAGATCCAACCATTACTCTCGCCCCCAAGGGTTGAGTCACACTGTCGGCATCAGTGTGTGGTCACTGGGTCTCCTCCAGTAGGTATCTCAAAGTGAGGGTCAAGTCAACAGTTTTTTTAAACTAAAACCTCTTAGTAACAACATAAAGAGAGGATAGGAAGGTAAACGCCAAAAGAAATGTGTATTTTATTACTGCAGCTCAAAGTATAAAGACACAAAACATCTACAGACAAACATCAACAACACTATAAGCAGCATAAACAAAAGTATCCAGGCCTGGAGCTAGTCCCGCTACTGTCCATCTACTCTCGGAGCTCCATGATTGTAGGCCTCAGCTACTTGAAGCTGAGCTCTCCCACGTCCACCAGCTCCCTGCGGTCGGGGTGGAACTCCTGGTGGTGGTGGTGGCAACACCTTGAAGCGTCGTCCACCTCCAGCTACATGGCCAGCTCCCCTGCCACGGTCTTCTACTCCATGCGGTCCGCCTCGATCGAACCTATGCCTCTGCCTAGGAGGTCCTTCGTTCATCTGCTGGTCATCCGTATGGCGGGTCGGATAGTCACGAGCCATGTAACCAAATCCGCCGAATGAGTAAAACTGTCCGCTCATGGTAAGTTGTTGTCTACCACAGGTGCCTCGCAAAAATGATCCTGTGTCACCTGGTCGACCACCTGTAGGTCTAGTCCTCTTGGACCCCTACGTCATCTGTCTACTGCCCACTGCAGAAGACTCTGCCGCATGCCGGCTAGTGGTGGGTCCTGCTGCTGGAGACTGCTCAGCAAGGAAACTCTCCAGTAAGAGGGCTCGCTCCAACACCCATGTCTGTGTCGGAATGCTGTGAGAAACAACTGATGCTCTGATCTCTCGCCTGATCCCCTGCTCGAAGGTTCGGGCCCTGAAGAATGGGTCCCATACCATGTCTGTCGAGTAGCACGAGAGATCGGTAAACCTTGCCGCGTACTGGGCTACTGTCATGCTGCCCTGCCGCAGCTGTAGAAGCTCCTGGATGCGCACCGCACGGAGGGTGGCTGGGACGAACTCCGAGCGGAAGAGGCTCTCAAAGTCCGTCCAGATAAGATATGCCTCATCGTGCACCTGGAGCGTCAAGCTCCACCATCTGCTTGCTACCGCGTGCAGTAGGCTCGCTCCGAGGATCACCATGAGGTCTGTTGGTGTCCTCACTAACCTGAAAACTCATACCACTACCTCCAGCCAGTCCTCAGCTACCTGGGGGTCCGTCTCCCCGCGGAACCTGGGAGGTCACTGGCGTTGGGACTCATGCAGTGCACTAAGGCGACGTGCATCGTCAGTGGTTGGGGCTGGAAGCATCGGTGGATCGGCGGGTAGAGGTACCGCCGGTGCCTCAGCTGTCAAAGGGCCCTGTACCGAGGCCTCGTCGCTCGGTGGGATGTCGTCATGCTCAACTCTCGGAACCCTAGCTGGCTGCCGTCATGGGGTCATCCTAAAAAGAAACAGGTGCACCATGGTCAATAGTATACCTGGTGAGCTGACATAAAGTAATCACAAAGAAAACTTGAAACACACATGCAATCAATATTTTCACGCATTAAGTCGGAAATCAGAAGCCAGGGTCCTGGTGTACGGATACGTCGGCTGCCGCACCAACACTGGACTCCCTGAACTGATAACCACACCCAATATGCTTGACACTATTGCTTCACATAGAAAAAGATCAGAGTCCCAAGTTCTGCGGTAGAACCGAACTCCTCTGATACCAATTTGTCATGACCCATCCTCGAGGCCTGTGCCGTGACTACCCCAAGCCCGCCTTCCATAGGCCAGGGGCTGGAAACTAGAACCAAGGCGTAAATCTTGGTAAAAAGGGAAGACATTTCCTTTGTTAAGTAAACAAACACCACAGAGCAAGAAAGCAGTATAAGTAAACACTAAGTAAAAACTGAGTACAACAGTAAGTGCGGAAAAGTAAGTGGGCCAGTATACAAACCCAAACTGAAAGTAAAGTACAACTGGAAGGGAAAACAACAACTGAAAAGTAAAGCCGCAACGTCGAGCTGTCCACTGGAAATCCCACCTGAAGGGTGAGTATAGATACCCTCCACTGCTCCTCAGGTCCAGCCGACCGCTCCGAGTACATCCCGCCCAGTGGTCCACCTCCAGGTACCGTCCTGCTCCGCACGCCTCAACCACAATCAGCGCTGTCTGTCGTCTGCAACCAACACAACGTAGTGCGGGCATAGCCCGTGCATGGGTGAGTATAAGCTACTCAGTAGGGACCCCGAGACCCTCAAAGGTCTCCCAGAATCCACAAAGGATATTCCACAAAGGAAAGATACAAACACGAAGTAACATCCGACTCTTCTTAGGTATATGGCCATACATATACCTCAGTCTTCAATTCTCATTCAGATCCAACATCCGAGCCCAAGTACAACCTAGTCCACATAGGAAAGAAAAACGTAATCCACACAGGATAGCAAAACACAATCCACAAAGGAAAGCAAAACAGGATTCAACTCAAACAGGTATACTTCTTAAAATGACGATAGAGATGATCAGATGTAGCCACTGATTCATCTAAGCCGTCGGACCCACGAAGGGTCGATAGGTACTAACCCCTACAAAGAACCACACATGATTGATCTTGAAGTTGAAACCATAGCTATTGGGAAGCTCCTTTTCTATCAAGTACAGTGGTTATGCCGCTACAACAAAGCGCTTCCCTCTAACCTTGGACTGTTGTAGTAATCCACCTATCGAGTACTGTGGGCCTGCTGCTACAACCAAGTGCTTCCCACCATGGGTCTGCCGCTACAACCAAGCGCTCCCCCTCATAGCCTCTAGAGGTACTCCTTCTATTGAGTACCACGGGTCAGCCGCTGCAACCAAGGGCTCCTCCGTAGTGGGTCTGCCGCTACAACCAAGCGCTCCCCCATGCTGCTCCAACCAAGCGCTCCTCCGTCGTGGGTCTGCCGCTAAAACCAAGCGCTCCCCCTCATAGCCTCCAGATGTACTCCTTCTGTTGAGTACTGCGGGTCTTCCGCTACAACCAAGCGCTCCTCCACCGTGGGTCTGCTGCTACAACCAAGCGCTTCCCACTGGGCTATTCGTAACACACTGAGTCGTTCGATCAGCAGTCATCAAGTCTCAACCGGCTCTAGGGTTTTCTCACACAGCATGCTCATTCCAGGAGGGTCCGCTCCAGGAGTCGAGAGGTCGATGCATCAACTGACATGTATTACAGAGTTGATGTATCCCAAAAGTACCGTAGTGGTCACTATCGAACCCACGGAGGATTCCCGTACTGTCTTCATTGTCGTCGCAGACGCAACCAGCTCTAGGGTTCCAGCACACAACAAGCTCATTTGGGAGAGTCTGCTCCACGATACGAGAGGCTGATACATCAACTGATACATAGTCCAGGGTTTATATATCCAAAAGTTCCGTATTGTCGACAGGAACTCAACGTCGCAGACGGCGCGTCAATCAGACGTCTGGTCTAAGAGTTATTAGCTTTTCCGTTCCAAGGGCCCGGTTGGATTTCGGGTGCAATCCAACCTGGCCACTATCCACCTGCATCCAAAACTCAAGCAAAGTATGCCAAAAGTTCTGTCTAATCAAGAGGAAATCAACGAGACAAACGACGCGTCAATCGGACACCCAGTCTGTGAGTTATTGGCTTTTTCGTTCCAGGGGCCCTGTTGGTTTCATGATCGAACCAACCCGACCGCACTCCGACGACATCTAAACCTCGAGCGGAGTAAGCCAAAAGATCCGTCTCATCAAGAAGAATCCAACAAAGTCAATGGTACATCAATCGGACGTCCGGAGCTTAAGGTATAAGCATTTCCGCTCCGAGGGCCTTGTTGGTTTCGTGTACGAACCAACCCGGCCAAACCCAAAGTATTCCGAAACCTTGAGTGCAATATGTAAAAACGACCGCCTCGATCCAAGGATCACATCTCCGCTGACGGTGCATCGATCGGAGGCCCGTAGCTCAAGTTATGAGCAAAAGACTAAAAGGGTCCGAAAACGGGGGGTCTGGGCCCGGACCGACCCGACCCGGGTCTGGGTCCGACCCGGTCGGCGCGGCCCGGCCCGGCCTGGGTGGCCTGGCTCGGCCTGGGTGCGACCCGGGCCGGCCGGCGTGGGCATGGCCCGACTGCCATGCGGTTCGGCTCGGCCGGTTACGGCCGAGCGGTGCGGGGGGCGCGCTGCCCCCCGCGTGAAGGAACCGCAGCCCCGCATGGTGACGCCCTTGCCGGAGGACGCGGAAGCCAGCCGCGTCCTATCCTTCACCTGTCCCGCACGGTCGCAGAACGGATGGCCCGCCGCCGACGCCGCCGTGCCGGCGTGGCGCGCCGGCGGGTTGCTCCGCGGACCACCGGACGAGTTCCGTTAGTCGGAATTCCTTTACGTCTTCGCCAAAATCCCTCCCGGGGTCCGTCCATCACTACGAGGACCTTACATCACCCGTGTGGCTGATTTTTTCGATGTCCGCCATTTCGCACACCAAGAACGAAATGTGCGGTGGGTTCGGACTTTTTTGTTAGTCCGCACCCACCGCGTTAGCGGTTTTAAAAGTCTCACAAAAATTTTTAATCAACGCCACGGGTATAAATCACAAATATTTAAATGAATCAAACCCCTACCTCATCGTTGTCATCAGACTTGAGTTCTTCTCGGAACTGACCGTCATGGAAGAAGAGGATCGTCGCGTCGTAGAAGGGGGCGTCGCGTCGTCGTGGTACACGGCGTCGCGGCGACGATCTCTGAGGGTTAAAGAAAACACACAGATTTAATTGCACGTTTAAAGCCATGTTGAGGATAAAATCCACAAAGAATTAAAGAACCGTAATCCCCTACCTCAAGCAGTTGATGATCGGAGATTGTTGTGGGGAAGAAATGTTGCGGAAGAAGCTTCGCGGAAGGAGAATCGTCGGCGTCGTGGAACATGGCGTCGTGTCGTCGATCTCTGAGGGTTCGGCGTTCTTCACATTCTTCGTGAAAGAGGATGAAGATCTCAAGCCTTAGAGTCTTCTCCAAATCCTCTCAACGAGAAACCCTCAAGTAAACACGTGTTGGTCTTATTTTATTCTTATGCCAAAAAACGATAAACAAGGTATGAAACGAACCATTAATTCGATGAATTAATGTAACAACTTAACTGCCCAATTAATAGGGGCGTTAAGAATTGAGAAAACACACCAGTTGACTTTCATTAAGGAGGAGTTTTCACGGGTGCGTTACTTAGGGGGAATGAAATGGTGGGGCTCGTGCGGGCCCCACCTCACAAATATCCTACCAAGAGGGTAGGATATTTTGGGTTCCACCCTATCCGCTTCAACTTAGCTTAAGTGGCTTTAAGTGGCTTTAAGTGAAATAAAAATAAAGTTGTCGCACCACTTCATTTTATTTCTTAACTTAAGCCCAAAAATTAAAAACCACACCCGAGAAAACGCAACTCCGGAAAAGGAGTTTCTAGGAAAATACCGGATCTGTGATTCCATCGGTGCCCTCGAAATTCGATTCCGAGCACCGGTTCAAAAGTTAGAAAAACCCACTCGTTCGTTCACTGAATGTACCTGAGCCAAACTTCGGAGAAAGATTTCGGGCACACCGGGCCTCGGAATCAGGTTCCATCAGAAACTGCGTCTTGTAAAATTCCAAAGAAAATTAAGAAAAAAAATTTCCTTGAATTTTACGGGTCTTTACAACACCCCCCAAACCAGCCCCTAGCTAACACCATCCCCCCTACACTCCCCCACCCCTATCCTACACCATCCCCCCTGAACCCCCCAAAACCAGTGCCCTCCCCCAAAACCATCCCCTAACCCCTCCCCCCTACACCACCCCCCTAGACAGCACCAGCACCCCCTGCCCCCTAAACCAACCCCCTAGCCTGCACCAGCCCCCCTGCACCACCCCTCTAGCCTGTACCACCCTGCCCCCCTCCACCCTGCCCCTACCCCCTAAACCAGCCCCCTAGCCTGCACCATCCCCCCCTGCACCACCCATCTAGCCTGCACCACCCTACCCCTGCCCCCCTCCACCCATCCCCTGCCCCCTCTACCCACCCCCTTTCACCCCTCCCCCCAAACTAGACCCCTAGCCTGCACCAGCCCCCCTGCACCACCACTCTAGCCTACACCACCTTTCCCCCCTCCACCCTGGCCCCTGCCCCCCCTCCACCCTGCCCGCTCCCCCTACCCCCTGCCCCCTACCCCTGCCCCTGCCCCTGCCCCCTTCCCCCTTCCCTTGGCCCCTGCCCCTGCCCCCTCCACCCACCCCTTCCCCCCTCCACGCACCCCCTGCCCCCGACCCCCTGCCCCTTCCCCTGCCCCCTTCACCCTTCACCCTCCCCCTGCCCCTACTCTGTAGACCTCCTCCTCTCCCCTTCCCCCTACATTACAGAGCTCCCCCCTTCCCCCTTCCCCCTACCATGCTATGTTTTTTTTCTGGTTCTCTGCATAGCATGCATCCCTATCCGCATGCACAACCTATCATGTGAAAGCATACACACAATAAATACAGTTCTTGTGAAGACATTGAGAAAAATAAAACCTCATAAAGATATATTCAGAATGAGTTATACTAATAAAAGGTATGAGAAGAATTCCTGGTAAGGAAGCCATTTCAAATGGACCATCATCATTTGAGAAATAATATTTGAAAAATGAGGTCCAATGGAAATGTACTCTGAAAGACTTTACTAAAAAGAATAGCACATTGGTTATCGAACGAAAGGACCAAAAGTAGTATTGCGTTGAAATTGATTGTAATTACCTCTCAATGTCATCAAGGATTATTATGCTTAATTGTGAATCATAGGAATCATCAAATACCTGAAAAGAACATGTGCAAAAAATGACTAAAAGTATTTAGTATACAACTATAAATTCAATAAGAATAAACAAATGGAAACCTAGTTGATTTTAAACCATGAAAATTTGTGCACATTTACTGGCCTCGCTCACCCCAGTCATTGATTCAACTGAATCCTGGCCATATAGAACCCATAAAAAGTTGAAAACAAAAATAGATGCAAGTGCATTCATGCGAGAATGAAGTCTGAAAGAAGGGAAGGAAACAATGAGAATTATTAAAATACACTTACAATTTTCTACACCAAACATGGAATTTATGGAAAGTGGTTGAAAAATTTATTGATGAGGTATGCATTTTATCATCCCTATTAATGACCGAATAAAGTCTTATATTAAGGGGGATAAATTTAATTAATCAATGATAATAAGTTGAGGAATGTTGAGATCTCAAGGCTGATTTCTAAAACCTGCTACATGTACTTGAATGTTTTCAACATGTGTATTGCGATGAGTGTAAGATATCAGGTTGTAATTCCAAAAATAATGAAGATATAAATTGGAATTATTTGATTTCAACTTGAGGACATCTGAACAGCCCCTAAATGAGTCATGGGAATTAGAATCAGTTGGTATCAGGTTCAATTTGATAATGGGACAACTTTGTTTTCTAAATCAAACCCTAAAATTTTCTACACCAAACATGGATCACATAGACTTTGAATAGAATGACTGATGGAACATTGTTTAAGAATGAATTCATACCATCATATTTCATGAACTTTGTATTTATTTTCAATAAGGGGAGAAAATAAAATGAAAGAAGTCAATGAGAAAAATGGGAGAGAAGAAAATTAAACAAAATCTTGACATACCAATTGCTAGATTGGTATTGACAATAAACACAAAGTGAAAGATTTTTAAATCCACATTGTGTTTGTTTCATAGTTGTTTTCAATGAGGAAGAAAAGTTGTTTCATGCCAATATGAAGATGATAAATGAATTTCAAGTTAGTTGGAGTACCCAAGCATATTGATGAGAAAATTGGGAGCTGGACAACTTAGAAGGGAGTTGGAATTTACCAATCTTGTTGAGAAGGAATATGAAGTTCCCAAGAAAAGGTGTTAGTATGCGAATCTTATATGAGGATTGAAGAATTATCCTAAAGCTTGGAAGTGATGTAAACCGCCACCACTGATTATTTTACAATGAAAAGAACAAAATAAGGAAGTGTTGCCATTATAATCACATTATGACAAAGATGATTGGTGATGTGAGTTGTTATGGAAAAGAATGAGAAAGTTTATAGGAGCTGATGTGAAGAATATATTGGAGATCATTTGATGAGCGGAAGTAGGTGTTCACGTTGTATATGTTTGAAGATCTATTCACATGGAAATGATGGTTTGAAGATGTTGGTGGTGGTGATTAATATACAGATTTGGGTCAAGAAAATTTGAGAAGATCCACCCCCTAGACAATACCCCCTCTCCCTCCCCCCTTCCCCCTGCACACCCCCCTGCCCCCCTACACACCCCACCCTACCCCCTTGCACACAACCCCTTCCCCCCTGCAGGCCCCACCCCTGCCCCCTCCCCCCACCCTATACAGTCTCTAGTGACTCATGCTGCCGAGCTAGTTTACAAATGATTTTATTAGATTTTTCTCGTTTAAGGTGGAAAGATTCTAAATTCCATGACTAGACATAATCAGGGGTTCTATCTCCCACATCCACCACCCATTATATGTATTACAGGAATGTAGGATAAAAATGATTGGATAGACAACAACAAGTCCAATTTTTCTCGGGTCCATACATCGGTGGATGAGAGAGTGATGCTAGAGACCTAAATTTTACATAAATAAACCATTTGATGGTGGAATACCATTAATCAAGATAGAAGACATGATGATCATTCATAGAAAACATTCATGGAGGTTTTCAATGAAAAATAAATTACTAACATGATGAAGTTGGACTATTACCACGTGTTTATGGAGATACAAAAGAGCCTTAGAAATGTCTTTGTGCAATCTTCTTTTTTCATAGAGCTACTATGATTTTCCCAATTTCTGGATGCAATCAAGGCCCAAAAGGATCGTATGTTCTAGATATTCCACCATCCGGATATCAAACTATAGGTATGGATATTTGATATGTCATCATACCCAAATTTGTTGTGCAAGGAATTGATAATCAAGAAGGGCATATATGAGGATATGTAGAATGATTAATTCAAATCTATATAAGACACATGACTGAGTTTTATATCATTTCAATGGGAGACACTTCCAGTATTAGGAAGGGGAAAGATCATCAGAAGTATCTGGAAAGATACTATATGGGTCAAAGTAAGAGTTCCTCAGTGTATTCTATTGTATTTAATCCAACCAAGCAATTCAATTGTGTGAAAGGAATGTATTGAATCCATTATTACAAGAAGACTCCAATGGAATTACATAGATGTTTCCTGTCAAGACATATATGATGTTATTTTTTTAGGGAATGAAAAAATTGATATGGGAAATTAGTTCAAGATGGGTGTGGAGATCCTTATCAAAGAATGTGGACTCCCAATTCATTGATTACTTATGAGAAACTGAGTGAAGACGAGTAAGGCCTAGATTATATAATGGATAAGGGTAAGGATAATAAAAATGAGGAATTATCTATTATTTGGTTTATTATCTAATAAATTGTATGCTATCTACCACTTTTCTAGATACATTCATTTCTTATCCTCATACACTTTTGTTACACAATTAGATTATATCCATTTTCAATTCATATTCAACCTATTTAATTAAGAATTATTCATATTTTTCAAATAAATAAATATGATGAACGTATTCATATAATGTATCATTTGTTATAAACAAAAATATAAAGGTACATGATTCAAAAGTGCATACCTAGGGATCAACTATCCAACCATGATACAGACCAATTTCCAGAAGATCGAATATTGCACACTCAAGAGTAAACTTGAAATCATCAATTCTACAAGAATGGTGTATGGAAAGTCAATTTGATTAAAAAAACAAAAAATGGTTACTAATGTCTAGAAAAAAATGGTATAAAATAACCATTACCTCCTGAATTTTATATTCACGTCAATCCCAGTTGCATGTCGTGGGAGAAAATCAATTGCATCAGCTATGTTTTCTTGTTGGATCTCTGCATAGAATGCATTTCTATCTTGTATACCAGTACAAGTCATCAAACTCACAATATGATCAGTGAAACTAATATAGTGGCTGCCTCAAGAACAAAATGGAAAATTTGACTACATACCGTCAGAGGTGTGCCAGAGGAGATATAGGGCCCACCTCAAAGCATCATCATTGAGGAGGTATAATGGTCATGTCAGAGGAGGATACAATTCAATATAATAATAACAAAACATAACTACTACATAAACAAACATATCTCATAATAGCATAATTCAATACATGTAGATACATTCAGAAACATTGCAATAGAAATTAGTATTATAATAATCAAATCTCATTGCATAATAAAATTAAAAATATTAACAATACAAAAATACAATTCACATTAGTAGTCAGTATCAATATCAGTATCATCAGATTTCCGATAACCCTCATCCACACCTCCTACAGAAACACCATTAGCACCTCTCAGGCCACCAGCATCATCATCGACATCAGCATCAGTACCGGCATCGAGACCGGCTCCGACTACAGCTCCGGTTCTAGCTCCGGCTTCGACTCCAGCAGAAGAATATAAATTAGCATAACTCATCAACATCAAACATGCATCAACTGCTGCAGCTTCTTCTGGTGAAAGTGTAGAATAAATGGCAGATATTTTCTGGTAATGATCTCACTGGAAGTAGATATCGGTATGGTGAGCTATGTTTTCACCAAAAAAAGATTTAAAACCCATCAATGATGAGAGATACATATAAAATGAATATCTTGGGGAGGACATATCCATAGGGTGTCATTAATTAATAGTCATTAATGAAGGTAAAAAATAGGAATTTTCTTCATGGGATGTTGTTCTGGAAGTTCTTCATAAATCAAAATGGATATAAACAAGACCATCCTGGACACCCCTCCCCCTATCAGTCCCCACCACCCCCACCCCCTACCAGTCCTCCCCCACCTTCCAGTCCCACCTACCACCCACTGCAGTCCCTCCTAGACACCCCTGCATACCCTCCTAGACACCCCCACCCCCTGCCAGCCCCCTGGACACGCCCCCTGCCAGTCCCCCCCACCTGCCAGTCCCCCCTTCCCCCCCCTATAGACTCTCCTGGACACCCCCTCCCCCTGCTAGTCCCCCCCACCTGCTAGTCCCCCCTGCCAGCACCTCCCCTACAGACCCTCCTGGACACCCCCTCCCCTGCCAGTCCTGCCCACCAGCCCCCCTGCCAGCCCCCCTATAGACCTTCCTGGACACCCCTTACAGTCCCCCCTCCCAGTCCATATTTCTCTTATATAATTAACACATTCCAATGAATCTTGTTCATGATTCCATATCCATGTGGACATCAGTTAGTAATGTCACTTTCTTCCTAATCAAGGTGAACACCTAATGATAAAATTTTATTAGAATTTCAATTGAATTGTATATTTAGACAATCCCATAAATATCTTTCTCATTTCTGGAAGTGAGGGAATCTTATGCTTGCGACATATATGTAAATGATGGATCTTCAGTTATGATCTGGGAAAGAAGGCTGTTATATATTCTTCTATAAAGACATATAGACATCTTAGGCTAATAATCTAAGGAATACTATTCTCATCACCTATATAATCCTAGCTTCATCACCAAAGTCATCATAGGCTAGTCAGCTGTGGTATTTTAGGCTCATCACCTAATGAATTCTAGGCTCATCACCTAAGGAATGATCATCACCTAAGTAATTCCATGCTCATCGCATGAGGAAGGATGAGATTATTATGCATTAGGAAAGGTGAATCATCCTATTCTTACCACATAATTAATCTTATACTTTTCATATATAGAAAGGTAGGGTCCTCTTATTCTCATCACAGAATTCTAGTCATGATTTTAGGTCTAGTGGGGACTAGTCCCCTTATGCTCATCGCATAAGTTTGGTCACAATTTAAATTCTAGTGGGGATTAATCCTCTTATACTCCTCACATAAGAAAAATAATGGAAAAATTTTCTATAATATCACCATTTAACCTATTCAGAATATTATGGGGACCAACCACTCATGGAAGGTCCATATCATATTCTAAAACATTCTGAATTCTAACCCATAATAAAAAACATTGATTCACATACTTTTTAAATATAATTTAATAGAAAACTATAAATAAATGCATACAATGATGATACTAAATGAAAATAAATGGAAATAAAATATTTTATCATCTTTATACTCTCACTAGTGATTCCAAAAAAAACCCATGATATTGTATGATTTCCAGCATAATCTAGTGGAAATCATCTCCAACTCCATTCTTGTATTCACAAAATTAGTTAGAAAGAGAAATGGGAAACTATAATGAAAGGAAGATGAGATCACACATTGAATCACTAAGGAGGTCCATAAAAACCACCACATTTAAAGGTGAAATTGAAGGTGAATAGGGGATGAAGCTCCCTCAACCTCCCCTGATTCGCTCACATGTGTGGGAGGAAGAGATGAGGGGTGATTTTTTAAAAAACTCAAAGTGGATAAATGTTTATTTACCTTTTTTGAGTGAGCCTCCATCCTCATCATTTCAGCATCCATTAAAATATTCATTTTGTTGAGGTAGTGCTCTCTATTTTCTAGGGGGAATCCTCAGATGTACCAATCTAACAAAACACAGGTCTATTCCTCTATGATGTCATGGACCTATCCGATGAAACCCACAAGTCATATTCACACTAAGGAATATACAAATCCTTCAACCCTTTCTAATCATTTTTCAAATGAGAACTAATGAAACCCCTCACCTATAACTCTTTAAAAAATTCCCAACTATAAGGTGCTATATCATGGTTGTGTTTCCCAAGAAGCACCACTATCACCTAAATTTCCCATCTAGTGCATTTTACTTGATATTTTTATAGGTGTGAATATAGGGCACTATACTTAGCCAATCATAGTATAAATGGGCACCAAAACAAGACATCTCAACCATCAAAATTTTCCACCATGCCAAACCAATACAAAATGGTATTTTTATTTCTTTTTTAAATAGGGATAATCCCATGGGATAGTACCTCCAAAACACCTAACCAACTCACCCAAGAAGAGATGAAACGACCAAAGCAATGGCTATGGTAAAATGATATTTTATTATAGGGAGACAAGTAAAACCAAATTTACAAACAATAGAGAAAAGGTCACTCCACTTGGGTATTTTCCCTCAAACACATGGATCTCTACTCCATGGAGGCTCCATGGTGAAAAACCTAAAGCTTAAAATGGTTACAGGTCCACTCATCTATGCTCAAACACACCCCCAAGAGCCTATATCACCATCAGGCCTCAATTCAAAAAACTGAAAATCTTATTGACAATTTCCAAATATATATTCTCTAACCAAATAATGGTTCTAAAAGTTACCACATACTTGGAAAACCAAAATTCATACTTGCTAAGAATTTATCAACTAGTATTGTCATAAATCTTTAAATTTATCTCAACCATGAGTCATGGATCATGGGGAAAGTTCCAAAGTTATAAAAAACATTGTTTTTACTCATTGGACTTGGGCCAAAACTGAAAATAGCAGCTACATAACAGAATTAAGTAAATTAGTTGGGCCAACGCACCGTATGGATGAGGAAGGATCGAATAAGGATGTGAAGGAACCATTCTTCTGATGCACAGAATGGAGGAGGAACACCCAAAGAATGGTATGGAGGAAGGGAGTACTGCTCGAAGGATGGAGCAACCCCAAATGGAGAAGGTGAGCCACGATTGGAGAATCTGTGCCATGAATGAAAGAACCGTGATGAGGGATGGAGGAACTGAAGCCGGTGAGGATGAGCGATAGAGGACAACTATGAGGGAGAGAGAGGAAATCCATGAGGGATGAGAGGAGGGTGCAGTGAGAGAGGTTGTTGGGGAGGATGAGAGGCCATCGGGGGAGGAGGGAGCCGTAGTGAGAGGGTCGCGTATCGGGGATGGAGGAGGAGCCCGATTGGAATCGAAAAAAGGGGGACACATATCGGGGATGGAGGTAGAGCCCGACGGGAATCAAAAAAAGAAGGGGGATGGAATTTTGTATCCACAAATCAAAAATTAAACCGTGTCTATAAACAAGCTATATCCATGGACCTATAAAACCGTGGCTATAGGTCCGTGGCTATAACTTAAATTTCAAGTAGTGATTGATGCACACTAGCCATTATTGTCCCCAACGGTGTGTCTAGCATCTAGATATTAGAATAAGAAAAGATATAGAGTATGTGTCTCTCCACAACAGAAACTGATATAAATCTATGGGATTCCATTGTATTAAAAAGAGAAGAAGCTAAAATGGAGGCAACTAGGATCGTATCTTGAACTATAGAGGGTGCATGATCCTACTCCTGCTGGGTCTGCTCGACTACAAATGTTTGACCTGCACTGCAGCCCTGTGACCCTACCTGACCAAACTGAGCTAATCCAACCTGATATCACTAAAATCCTAGCAACTGGCTACCATATATATGACCTCCACCTCAACCTAAATTTCCAGAAGGGCTCCAGTTCCCTGACTGATGTAAACTGGTGGTACTGCTTCTGAACACAGAGTCATAGAAGATCCCCTGTCACTAGTTGCTGGTGAGAAGAACTGACAGAAGCACTGAAGATGACCCATTTCTTCACATTATTGGCACTCCACTAGGTCTCTCGAGAAATGTGGCCTCGTATGACTGCTCTTCCTACACTGGTAGCACACCACCTAAATACCATAAGAAGTGTCCCGCCTCCTCAAATTTCCACACGTAGACTTCTTGCAGCGCTTCTTGCTATCATTAGGAGGGATACCAACTCTGGATGTCGAACTGCCCTGGCTCACCACTCCAGAATCCCTTAGATTATGCTCCATAATCAATGCCTGGTTGACTATAGAAGTGATGGAAGTCAACCTGAATATGTTCACCTAAGATCAGATGTCGTGACTGGGACCATCCTCAAACATCCTTTCCAGAAATAACTCATCACCTCCTAGAATAGGTGTGAAGCACTGCAACTCAATGAATCTAGAAGAATACTCTATGACTGAGAGAGTAACCTTCTCCAGACTCATGAAATCTCAGGATCAATCGGACCTCAAATTCTCTGGGTAGAATTAATCATAGAAGGTACACTGAAACTCATCCCATGCCATAAATTTCTGGTGTCCCGCCTGTGAGATCACATCCCACCATCTCTTAGAAGAGTCCTGAAGAATATACATAGAGTGCTTCACCTTCCTCTCTGGTGGTGTCCCCAGATGCTCAAATATAGAAAGCATGGATTCTAACCATGACTCTACAGCCTGAGGTTCTCCTTCACCTATGAAGGTGGGAGGATTCTACAGCTAGGAAACCCATGTCAACTCTGCTATAGAAGGGGTAGGATGCGGTACTCCTCAGAAGGTCTGCATGAACCTCATAAATCCCTCTCGAAACTTTGTGTCAACACCTGTGTCTAGAATGACAACTGGTGCCAAGATTGGCACAGCTGGAGGATCTGTTGATAGTCCCTAATCATCCATATCTGGTGTCTGATCACTTCCATGTAACTAGTGGACAAATGGATAACGTCTTAGTGGCATGACTCTGCATGGTCAAGGGCACACCTTAGATCAAGATTAACAGGGACTGAAACTTAGAAGTGTAAGAAGGGAACAAGATAAATAAAGCATTAAAGATTTTCAAAACATGGATACATGGCGGGTATAATTCCTACATGATGTGTTACCTTAATACTTCACATGGGCATGTACTTCTTTTACCCCAAGTCATGTAACACCCCATACACATGACATATTGTCCTAACACACATCATGTACTTGAATCCTCTTCCCCTACCAAAGTTATTCTACATGGATAAGCCACACGGTTCTCCTAGAACTAGACTACACGACATGTTAGTTCCTGACACGGTGTGTTCTAGACAAACTTCACCGACCTGTGTTGTTAGTTACACGACCGGTTACACGGCTGAATCTACACGATGTGTTTGTTCCAGACACAACATGTGCTATAATGATTTCACCGACCCGTTTTGTTCGCTACACAGCCGTATACAAGGGTTATACTACACGACATGTTCAAGGTTGACATTACATGTATAACTTATGTTTTATCCATCTGTGTTGTTATTCACATAGGTGGACACATGGTATACACAACACGGTGTGTACAACGGTACACGGTGTGTTCCACCAAAGATTTCCCAACCCCGTGTCTCTGCCCACACAGCCAGTGACATGGTTAGAGACTACACGGCATGTACATATAGTACACGGTGTGCACTTAAGAAAAATAGTTCCTTACTAAATAGAAGTAAACATGGCATGTATTCATCATTACACACCATGTATTCTGGGTTTTTCTAGACAGTAAGCCTCAAAAAATACTCTGGAACCCTGAAAAAAACTGAAACGAACATTAAAGTTCCAAATTCCGATCCGTGAGGGCCCATACTCCCATCGAATCAAATCTTGACCTCTTATACATGTCATATACAAGAATAATATTACAATGATCCACCAAATTTCTGATCCATGAGGGCCCATAACACCTCAAGAACCAAATTTTTGCATCCATTCAAACAAAACCTTACACAATCCAATAAAATATTAAATAGCAGGTATTCTATCATGACATCTATCACAACAACATTCATATATAGAATAACATCAATTACAACAACATGAAATATTTTATGCACCCTAAATGACATGACAAGAATGAATGACATGTGATCTCTAGAAAGTGCCTATATGATGAATGAGATGGCATAACCTTGTCACATCAGGTTGCAAAAGAAATAGAACCTTAATAATATCAACGAGAACAACACAAAACATGTGAATCACCCAACGGTGAAATCAAATCAATAGTAATAATTGAAAAACCAAAAATATTTCAATAATGAGGTAAATTGGCTTTTCCCTATACACATGTTAGCTACTTCGGGGCAAAGCATATTACCAAGTACTTATTCATTTGTATCCCTGTCTATAGGCTCTAAACACTAAGTTAGGAAGAAAAGAACTAATCTAATAGCACTTTATAATGTCCCGGTTCTGGAATCCGCCCAGAGGTGTCGCATACCTGGTTGTCACATGGCCTCAAGTGCATTTCCCCGAATGCCAGAGGCTGCTGACTAGCATCCAGGGCCTTGGGTGTGATAGAGGGGAAACTATGCCCTCATTAGCCTAGTAACAGAGCAGAAGTAAAACAGATAACAATAGAAAAAGAAGTAAAACATTCAATAGGTAAACAATGGAAGTAATAAACAACTAGAGCATATATATATATATATATGATTCATGATACATATGTCTAGGAATGTATCCAAAAAAATCACAATGATGGAATATGGTACTAAACCAAAGTACATAAGAAAATCAAGTAAACATCTCCACAACATCACAAGCCTCAGCTTGGTCCCATGCTCCCTAGCTCTACAGCAATCAAGTACCTCAAGTAGAAGGGCACTTGCCCTTATCTATACCTACCTCAATATAATCAGTTTGTGCCCAAAAGCATGACCCAAACAGTGTGTGAGATGAATCCCAGTAGGCAACCACCCAATGATCTGTGCCTAATAGTCAGTGAATATATATGGCAGGCAATAAACAAAATGCAGCAGTAAACAAAGAAGTACACATAGTAACAATCCTACAAATTCAATTGAATTCATTTTCAAACATCAAGTAAGAAGCTAAAAAAAAGAAGGTAACCCTTTGGGAAGTACTCACAGCCTAACCCCTCTGGTTCAACCAAAACAAACACAAGAAACCCTTTGGGAAGTACACACAGTCTAACCCCTCTGGTTCAGCTTTAGTGAAGACACTCTGACGAAGCACTCACCGTCAATTCCCCATGCAGTCTCGTATCGGTAACTAATAAGAACTCTGAGGAAGGACTCAACATCCAATTACCCCTATGGCCCACATCGATGAACTATAGACACCTTGATGGAGCAATTATTTCCATCCACCCTATTGGTATCACAACGTAATAGTAAAACAGACACTCTGGAGAAGCCTTCAATGTCAATTCTCCCTATGGTCTACTACACAAAATTTCCACAGCCATGTGTAAGTCAATCATGCACAAATTATACATGGATTCCAAAGTAAAACTTAAGAACTACTTGTCTAAACAATCTACTACATATCATAGCATTTCATATAATAATCACTCCATCTTAACAATACTAGGCATGGAAAGCAAAGCAGCAGCCTAATAGGCAAAGCTAGACCAAACGGTAAAAACACGAAAACATGGGAAAGACCTCCATTGCATGGAAAAATTAACCCTATTCATAAATAAACAACCTCTATTCAAAAAAACAAGGCATAGTAGGAAAAATAGGGCTAAAAACTATAAACACGCAATACCCCGTTCTTGGGTATTGGGCACTTTTTCACATAAAATTCAAATACTATCTACAAAAATACACAAAACACAAAACTCGTCATTTTACAGATGATATATGTGAAACTCAGGCCTTGAATCTCCCTAGAACACCGTAGATCTTAAAAGACGCTTAAGACATTCAACTGAGTATATCTTGTAGAAGAAAATAAATAATAAGATGATGTTAAATAAGAATGGAGAACTCATCGATGCGATTCCAATGCAATCGACGAAGATCGATTCAGATAACAGACGGTGAGTCGGGGGCTCGTAGAATATCCATGGCCATAAAGTCACTCGTGGATGAGACAGATGAAGAGAAAAAAGGTTCTGTCGATTAGACGCGACCCCAGTCAATTTAATGAAAAAAAGAAATTATACAGCATGTATTTTAAAAGTACAGGACATGTACTTGCCTTTTCTAGCCTTCACCTTAGGTGGTCTCTAGGTCACCACACACGACCATGTACTCGGCCGCTACCCGGCTAGTACACAGTCACCAACGGAAACTGAGTACACGAAATGTACTTAAAGTACACAACATGTACTCTTAAAATTTCCAGAAACTCCTCTTTTTCTCAAAAACAACCAGAAGAAAGATTCATACCTGAAAAGAAGACCCGAGTTCTTACAATTAGCACTTTTATAAGCACTGATAAAGGGGGGCCTTTATCAGTGCTTTTATGAGCGCTTATGAAGGGGGTCCTTTATTAGCGCTAAAAATAACACTGATACAGGGGGACCATTATTAGTACTTTTTAGCACTAATAAAGGGGACCCCCTTTAATAACAGCTCGATTAACAACACATTTTTAGCACTGATAAATGTCTTTTTCAACACTGATAAAATCCTATTTTCTGGTATCGATTTAATATAAAAATGTTATATATTCTCTGGATATTATAACATTAATTTAATTTTATTATTTCATGGGTCTTATTATTTAATGGTACCAATTTGGTAAAGGTTTTATGATACAATATCATCATTTATCAAGATTGTTTTTGATTATGTTTCCGATAATGAAATATTTTGACCCTTTTCCCACTAAACTCTTAAAATTTAATATCCTATGGATATTTAAGGAGAATACTTGTTTTCCTTTCATTTTACCCTATTTATGTACTAAAAATTTCAAGATAATTTTTTAATCAAAATCTTTATTATTTCTCCTTTTGTTAGATAATCATTTTTCTCCAAAACCATGTTTTTTAAAAATATATTCATAAATTATTTGAACTTTATTAAAATTATTTATTAAATAAAATTTTACCCATGTTTTAATGTTTTTATAAATTTTTTTAAAATTAATCCTCGTTTCATTTTACAAACAATGTCTTTTTAGATTTTACAAAAAATGTGAAATGAATCTTTATTTTAACATGGAGAGTATGAACAAAATTTCCTGCCATCATGAAACTTATTTTATTTAAATATTCCTCTATAAGTTTTCAATGATATTTTCAAAGAAATGTTTTTTAAAAATTATTTATTATATTTTAGTTTTAAAAATTAATATTAAATGAAAAGTTATTTTCTCCGAGAAATTTTCCAAGTGATATTTTAAAATCATTCTATGTCTAAGATGATATCCTTTGAGGTAACATTTGATATTTTGGGGACATGAACAAAGAATTCCATTTTTTTTTTCTATAAATGGTTTATCATGAAAAGATATTTATGAAACCCATTTCTCTTCCACATATTCTACCATGATAAAATTTTTATGAAACCCACTTCTTTTTCCATGGGATATGCTATGATGAAATTATTATGAAACATATATATTTTTCGTAGGTTATGATATGATGAAATGTTTAAGAAACCCATTTAATTTCATGGGTTATGACATGATAAATATTTTATGATCTTGTGGCATACATACTATGATTTTACATTTGTACTAGATGGGACCTATGTCTCCCTCCACTGCATTGATTAAAGATAGATAACTCATGAGTGAATATGAAATGCATGAAAAGGATTAAATATTAAAAATTTTATTTGTGAATCTACTTTGATGTTCATAATGTTATGTATGAACCTGATTACATGTTCTCAATGTTTTGTGTGAACCTAATTACATGTTTTCAATGTTATGTATAAACCTGATTACATGTTCACAATGTTATGCGTGGACCTATCTTTCATTTACAAAATATTATGCATGAACCTAATTACATGTTCACAATGTTATGCATGGATCTTTCTTTCATGTATGTAATGTTATGTGTGGACCCTTTTTCAGGTCTATATGTTTATGAGAGGGCCTAATTTCATGTCCTTAACATAATGAGTTAACCTGTATCTATTTATATAGGTTCACAAAGTTATAATATAATGTGAATGACACAAACTTATGTGTTATTCAATTATTATTATCTCATTGATCATGTTATTTTATTACCTTATGATTCATGTCTTATAAACTTAAAATCATTATTTAATGACTCAATATCATGATTTTTGATATGTAGGGTATGGTGTTAAAATTCCATTATCAAAATCTCATACCCTTATATTCATGTTATGCTTATGTATCTCCCTTTTTACCTCTACTGAGAATCTAAGCATACCCTTTTTAATGTTTCCTTTCCTTAGGTTATGAAGAATGGTTTTAAGTAGGGTATATTTTTGAAAATTACTAAAGTGTAAGATCATTATGGGAGATTATGATGTTCAATTACCAAATTATTAGATTGTGTACCTAGTCTCAAAATAAACTAAATTATTATAGTCCTCTGTCATGTGTTTATGTATTATATTGATTATTTATCTAAAAAGATTTAATATCTATATATGAGAAGCCTGGGTCTCTATATAGTGTGGGACTTATTCATGAGTATCTGTTTCTTGTTGAAATTTTTGGGAATATGACCCAATAAATATGGGTTGATCTCACAAGGGATGGGGCCCTATGAATATGACCCAAGGTATATAGTATGAATATGAGGATATAATAAGGCACCTGAAATTAATATATCCCCCTAAGGGAGGTGAAGATTTTATAATTTATATGTCCCAATGGGGGTGAATGAAAGATTTATGGTGTTTCGTTTTAACCTTAGAGAGGATTCCTACATAACCCATCAAAAATGGAAACAAATCCCATGTAGGTTAAATGATTCTGTTTAAGGTCATGTGATAAGATCACACTATAAAGTTTAATTTCATGTTGTAAGGATGTTTTCAGGTAGTTTAATTAAATTTGATTAATATATATGAAACAAAATTTAATATTTATTTTTTGGGACATATGTGTCAAGAAATATTCAAAAATGGATGATTGATCTAGGCTTATTCATATGAGTTTTCCCTATAAACCTTCATCAGAATATACCCCTTTGGGGATAAGAAAATATGGTTTTAGGGGATTACACCTAAGAAGGATGCCTATTATAAGTTATATTTATGGTCTTACACCTCACGAGGAGTCCCAATGAGGAATTTTATGAATTTTAATGGAATGATCAAACCATATCTCTAAGATCACATGGTTCATTCTTGGTGTGAGAAACAAGTGATAATAAGTGACCAAGCACATTATACTAAATCTTGACACTATGTTTTAATTGTTTTTACACACTGAGGATTACTAAGGATACTTGTCTCTACATATCCTATTAATGATTCATTATTGATGAAATCATTAATGAGAACCTCTTGGGTTTCATGGTCTAATTTAAACCAAATCCTTCTATATTCCTCCATGTTTATAGTCTTGGATGAGGTATGAAATATGGATGAATGAGGTGTATGAAAACCAAAAATAGTGATTAGGGGATTACTCATGGAGGAATACCTTTTTATAATAACTTGAGGTATAGAGAATAAATCTACCATCGATCAAGGAGAGGATGCTTTGGTATCTTCTCAATAAGGGTTCCCATTATCAAGGAAATACATGATTTTGGTTCCCCCAAGGGTTTCTCAAATCTTGGATGATGACCTGAATCCTCTTTTTGTCAAGGTAATAGAGGATTAAAAGTGGTGTATGTTTCTTTACATTCCTTGAAGGTGAATTTCTTATTGTTCAGGAGGAGCTAATAATATACTCTTATCAAGGTTATGATCCAAATGAATGGAAGCCAAATGGGTCTTTTGAATTTTCTCAACTGATAGGGAAAATTTAAATGACATGAGTCCTAGTAAAAATAAGTATCATTAAAAAGAGGCATGTTTCTTAGGTAATGGGGTTCCTCTTGGTAGGGGGAGTTCATGGAGAGGGTGTTATTTGGCTATACATAGCCTGTGTGAGGTTTGCATAGATCCCTATGTGGTTAGCTTAACTAGTGTGTAGAAGGGTTTCCCACCACATGGTTGGGATAACCTTCATATGGTTAGGATACACAGGGCATGGTCGGATCGACCGCCCAAATGGTCAACATTCCCCTCGTATAGTTGGCCTGACCTTTACATGGTTGGTTTGACCATTCTAGGGTAGCTCAACATAAAACATTATTAAGGATTCCGAAAACCTATTTTATTAGTTTCCATATAGTATGATATACCAATGTGGGGTTTGGATTGCCTTCATTAAATAATATTTTATTTTTTCATTACCCATTGATACTGTCTTTTTCAAAATATAGGTTCCCTACTTCTATATTTTTTCTCCACCCCTCCAATCTATTTATCCTCTATTTTATTTTTTCATTTAGGGGGGTGGGGGTTGATAAACTTCTAAAGAAGGCGGGATTCCCAAAATAGGTCGACACCAGGGCTTTGAGGCTGGCCCTATCTCTAAACCATGAGGTAAGTTCCCCCTTGGACCACATGGTAGGGTATACTTCAAAATCATGAGGTTGGTCCTTTGGACCACATGGTGTCTTTATTACTTTTTAAATATTTATCATAGCTCATTCATCCAACCTCTCTTCATAGGATTTGTATTAATATATTATTTGGTCTCGTGTTTGTGGGATCAACAAGGTGTAGGTATTTTCTATAACCCATCAATTAGATTATGTTGATTGAACTCTAATAGATAACAAACGTCTCTCGAAATTATCATTGAATAGTTCTTTAGTCATGATATCTATAATTTGAACCGAAGTTTAAACATACTCTAATTTTATCATCCCATTATAAACATTCTCCTTGATAAAAAATATATTATGTATATGAGCTTACTTGATGAATGATGAACTACATTTTTTATATGATTTATAATATTTGAGTTATAAAATTTAATCAAAATTTGGAAATGCACCTCAATACCTGTATCCTCTAGCAGTGGTTTCATCCATATAAATTGTATACAAGACTGATTAGTGGTAATATATTCATTTTCTTTTATGTTCAATGGTATATAATCTTGCTTATTTCATATCCAATAAACATAAAAATTTCAAAGATAAAATAAACTAATTGAATTTATATTTCTATCAACTTGTAAACAAGACCAATAAACAGTTATATATCCTAATAACTCTATTTTTTTATTTCATGATAAAATAATCCAAAATCTACTAGGAATTTAATAAACATAAGAACAATATTTACTACAATCATGTGGATTTCTATTGTGTAACTATCAAACCATTCTTATTGGTATGTAAAAAACACAATTCCAAGTTGCAAAATTGTTAGGAACAATATAATTCCCATGATTTTCCTATACTTTGTAATGTAGGCCATATTTACTTCATCATACATTCAAAACATCATCCAATTATATTGTTTTACCAAATTGGTTTCTTACATGCCAAATATTCTGAACATTCCCCTTTTATATTTGTATTGAGATGGATAATTCCCATTATTTCCTTATATCACCTATAAACCATAGAAGAATTTCAATTCAATAATCATAGAGATTTTAAATTCCACCACATAAATTATATAAAATCCTTACATTGAGAATCATTGGAGACTTAAGAAATTATGTAATCTACATAAATCAATATAAACAACTTTTGATCGAATTACATAGAGATTATTATTAACTACATTATGTTAGAATCTAAGCTTCTTGAGATACTTATCATGCCTGGAATATCATTCTCTTAGTTCTTACTTTAGCCCATAGATTTACTTCTTCAATAGATATACTCAACTCTCATCTTCATGCATGATAAATCCATTTTTTTAAATTAATATAAACTTATTATTTGATAACTCTTTTAAAAAATATAGTTTTTAATTCATTTATGATACCTTGGAATTATTTTTCACTACTTGCCTTTGAGTACTCTAATAATTTAAAGTCATTCCATGGGATAAAATATTTAATCCATGTCAATGCCTTTAATTTTGGAGTATATTATTCATATAGATCATGATTTTTGGAATAATCATTCTTTTTACATTTAAATTTTTATGTAAAAATCATTATTTTCAAATAATTTTTTTAATTTTTTTGAGTTGAAACAATCACCAATATTTTATTTTTATTAATTTTTATACCTCTCCATTTATATAATTTACCCAACTCTCATATTTTTCAATTTTATAGACCATTTTTAGTTATTCCTTTCATAAAAGTATAGTTTAATATGGAGTCTTCATCATTCATGTTTTCACTATATATTTAATCCAAATAATAATGTTTTAAATTAATTTATACTATAATTATTAGTTTTAATATTGTTTTAATACTCGATCATGTTCCCTCATTATTTGTATCTTTATATAAATCAACAATATCCTTCTCTTCCCGTAAAACAACTCACTTTGGGGACTCTTTCCTAAATAAATTCTTTCACTATTTAATTAAAAATTAGATTCATTGTCCAAAAAAATGTCACAAGGGAATTAAATATTTTTCTAATCATTATGTTGAATTTTTTTATACATTGATCATAAGTGAGTTGAAAATAAAAATTCCTCTATCCCCTTCATATTTAAACAACTTGTTTCTCTTTCTATGTTAGTCATGTAACTATACAATAATCATAAATTAATAATACATATCAATTATGTTTATTAATTAATTTTATAAAAATATTCCTTAAAACATAAATATTATGAAATTCAAACAACTATGTTGATTTATAATTCTTTGGATATAATGAATTTAGCATGAACTTTCACTTTTTCTAAAAACCATACATTTGAGATGAATCATTAGTAATTATAGTAATATCTCTTTCACCACTATTTTTCACCAATAATTCCAAATATTTTTTGTTCAGGTATCCAAGATGTTAATTCCATACATTATTTTCATCTTCCTTGTAAATAAGGAATATTTATTCTTATCAAATAATAAAGTAGATATTATTTTTTACTTGTATTTTGTTGCAATTTCACTGTATTTTATTTTAAATGTACTCACAATATGATTAAATAATACCACTTGTCTTAAGTTACACATGTCTAAGACCTTAAATAACAAATATAATATATATTACTCATGTATTTGTCACTAATTTTTATCAATAATAATAAAAATAATCTTCAATCCCTCATTATTCGCAAATCTAAGTACAAATTATTTTATTTATTTGAAACCAATTAATATATTATTATATCCCATAATCTGGGATTTACAACTATGGTCTAGTATAAAAACTCTAATATAATCCCCCACATGAAATAAAATTTCATCCCCTATAACATTTTTAATCATTCTCCTTTTGATACATAAATTTTGTTTCACATATGTTGGTCAATATTATATATTTTATCCCTTTGAATATGATATATCTTACCCATATAGATAAAATGAATACCTGCTTTTGGTTTTTATCATTCTCTATGACTCATTGAGGTACTATGTCACACCACTTCATGTATCTCTTGGAACATTTTTCATTTCCTTAAACCAAAAACACAAACCATAAAAAATATAATGAAATTGTTGAATTATATTTGAAATATTTTTTCTCTTATATAGCGAGTTTCCTCATTACTATAGAACATAATTTTTCTATATAGAACAAATTTTCCCAATAATAACACCTAAATTGAGGTGTATTTTTATGTGTCGATATTCGTGATCCAATTTTTTTTTGAGTTTCAAACAAATCAAACTTAGTTATTGGACTAGGATATTATTTTTTATTTCCACCATGAATATATTTTTTTAATGATGAATCCCCATTTATATTTTTTCTTCATGATAATTGTTTTTGATATATGAAATCCTCGGTCTTATTAGAAGGACCTCTATTACTCTCTCTAACGTTCTTGACAACTTGTGTTTTCATAATACATAGATATTAATGTGTTTGTATATTTTTAATTATTTTCCATATTTTACCCATATTGAGGAATTATAATTTGATATGTTAAACTTTTTTGACTCTTTAATTCACTATGCTGGTCAACTGATTAATAATTTCATACTACTCATCTTCTATGAGCACGAGATCAATAACATTTTTATGTTATTTAGATTCTTATATTTGATATTTTAAATTTCAATCTTTATTTCAATTTTAATTTATTCTATTTTTTATGATACATATTGAGCATAAATTTATATTCCAATATATTATATTTTGTTTCATAGACCTCCAAATATCTAAAACCTAAGGTGTGTCCTCTACTTCACTTTTATATTTAACAACACCCAAAAATTCATCTTATTCCCCTTTTTATTTTCTCTACAATTTTAGGTTTTTCAACAAAAACCATAAGTAATTCTTCATTGAGGTATTTATAATATTTAATTCTATTTTTTTCAAATTATTTTTATCTATTACAATACTTTGAATGAATGTTTTTCTTTATAATAAAATTATAGTTTCTTCTTTTATTTTCTTTTACATAATTAAATTTTTTATTAATGGGTGTATCATCTTCCTCATTATCTCGAAGCTACTTGGTAAACTTATAATTACAGTGCCCAACTTTTATACATTAGATGAACATGATTTTAATCTTTATTTCAAATTTTACTTTCTCTTTTTATTATTTTTTGATAGAAATTATATCATCTCATCCACATATTTCACCTTAATATCAACTTCAACGAAGAGCTTAAACATTTACTTGAGTGGAAATTATCTATATTTATCCTTATCTTTATAATAGTATTTATAGGTAAACATCCCATTTAAAATAATAATATGATATATATCATATAATGAGATAGTAATTGGATCATTTTTTAAATTAAAAACCTTTAAATTAAAGTGTGGTAGAAACCCACTAAATATTCTCTTCACAATATCTTTATATTTGTGTAGTCTATAATGTCTATACATTTTATCTAAAATCACATTCACCTAATCAAATAATGAATAAATGGATTCAGTTAGGTGTTTATTAATTAATCATACTAGTTTCATATAACTTACACTTTTTATTGTATCACATTTGGGTCACCTTCATAAATGGTAAGAAACATTTTCCAAATGATATTTGAGGATTTACATGATTTCATCTTCATATATATTGAGCATAAATTTTTTCCCATGAAGTAATTATTCTCATGGAAATGGGATCAAATTATTTGTGATCCCTTTCAATGAGTTCTAAATTTTCAACGTGTATATGAATTATAGGTATGATAGTCATTTACACTTTCAGGTTGAGTGATCAGAAATAGTTCATCATCCAGTTCTTCCATAATTTGAATTTGTGTCCATTTATGATTGAAAAATAATTGTAACTAATAACTATATACATGAAAATAAAATAGAAAAATCAATTTATAAGGAACTCATTCGATAAGATATCATTTCCATATAATAACTGTTTTCTTAAATATGACTTGTTAGATCTATAATGGAATGATGCTGAGAGAGTGGGTAAATAAGGGTATGAAAAATAGAAAATAACCACATAAATGATATTGTTCCATAGTTATTTATATTACTTATCTATTCCTCAATGTATATGAAGGTAATAAGGTGAATGAAATAAGTGATATTAAATGGACCACCTTCACAAGGATACATCCAAGGAGCATACATCAGTGATAAGTTGATGAACTAAATTCAATTAAGGGAATTTATTATAAAATGTTTATAATGAAATCACTATTCCTATTGGTTTATAATCACTTAAAAATTGAAATATCACAACTGTATCACTCAATAAAGATGCAATTCTCTCTATAGTATATTTTTATCTCGTAAATCAAAAAACAATAAAAATACACTTATATTGGTGCATCAATATACTACATCGTTATCAATATGATGGTTCTCAACATTATACATTTTCTATTCTTTTTATAAATGGAATAATAGTTTCTAAATCCTATTTAATTATTTATAATTAATCCAAATATTTAATCTATTAATTCTATATATTATTCTATGTTTTTAATTATAGAAAACTATATGTTTTTTATTTACTTGATGAAATTTGATCAACAACAAAGATATACCCATCAAATTCACAGACACAATATTCATTACACCTATCCTCCACTATTATTAGATATTAAATGACATATAATAGGTCAAAACAATATATTTATTGTCCTAAATACTCCATGTTTAAAGGATTTTAATATCATAAAAATTTATTGACTAATTTTATGAAAGTGAAACCATAGTTGTTACGATATAACAATATCAAAATATTCACCCATATTTAAAATAATAGTAATATATATATTTATATATATAACGTCCAATAAATATGGTGTAGTTTAATCTTGGAAATATATATGATAAACTCATTTTGAAATAACTATAATTTTCATTTTATAACATTCATGACATGAACTTCTTTTACAACAATACCCACAAGTGAGAAAATTCAATACTACACGCACTTTTTAGGAACATATTCATAAAAAACCATGTAGAAACATTGTGGAATGATAATATTACCTTAATCCAAGAGGTTTGTCTATTTTCAAGTTTTAATCATGTGAAACCAATCACAACATAAAATTTTCCAATTATAAGATTATATTTCCTTTTAATTTTTATCAAAAAAACAACATAAAATAATTATGACCTAAATATAATATGTATGATACAGCCTTCAAATAAAAATATATAACCCAAAAAATATATATTACAATGTAATATATATAGTGAGTTGCATTGTGGTTTTTCTTAGTCTAAACAATACAGATTTAACATCCTATAGACTCCATGAAACTTCAATATTGAAATTCTTAAGGACTATATTGGTCTTTTTGATGGGTTATAATTATCCTTTTATCAATAAAATAAAACTTAGGATTCACACATAGATTATTTCTATCATTATTCAAATAACAATGGTTATAAAAGGAAAACTATTGAGGTCCAAATTAACTCATATAGTTTGGTGACCTATATTCATGTCTTAGAATGAAAAAATATTATGGACCCATAATGTAACACACAATTTTTTTAATAATACTATCCTTTATAGATTACATTGAAAACAACACTGAGTATTAATAGAACTGTGATATACTATAAAAATGTTATTATTTAAATTTGACCGTTATAACCTAATGATTAAATTATGGGAAAGAATATGAATTACCATATTATGAAATATATATATATATATAATGTTTTTCCTTAAATAATATTAAAAATAAATTATTCATTGATTATCAATTTTTTATAATTAATGTTAAAATCTTTTTAAAGTAAATGATATATTTTTCATTATAGCATTTTTATAGTTGAAATGTATTTTAGTATTAATAGGTTAAATTTATCACTATTGAGAAATTATTACAATGAAATATGTACATTATATATGCATTTTAATGAATTAAAATTCATTTAATTAATGTTATTACGAAATTAATGAGAATAAGTTTATTACATGATTTCAAAATACATTTTCTTCAATAATGGTCTTTATTACTCTTTGTGTAGGGAAAATATAATTAATATCTAATACTTTTAGATATTGAATTTAATAAAAAATATAATAAGTTTTCAAATAATCATATCAAAATTATCTTATGGTGAATTTTTGTGATTTTTTCAAAAAGAATGATTTTTCCGTGAATAGTGAGAAATATAGGTTTTTTTAAAGATGCCATTTATTTTCATTAAAATTACCATTATTATTTGAATTTTATCTATAAGTAACACTATTATTGTTTAATTATATATAATATAATTAATTTAATTTTTATAATTATTATACATAATTTTGGTATAAATTAATTTTAATCTTGAAAGAAAGTTGTTCTAAAAATTATTTTACATTACATTTTATGAATTTATACTAAAAATTATTTTTATAACCTCTAGAAATTAAATCCTTAAAAATTAATTACATATTTGTAATCTTGTAATTTATATTTTTTAAAAAAAATTACCTTCTATTTTCAGATTTTATGAATAGTAAACATAGTTAATATTTTCAACCTTAGTTAGAATAAATTAGGTAATTAAGGTTATAAATAATATGATAAGTATGAAAATGTACATAAAAAATCTAATTTAATATATTTTATGAGTTTGGTTGGACCATAATCATCCAAATTTCTTATTTATGGAAATTTGGTTCAATTTTTCTTTAAAAATGAATTATATATTATTTTATGTAAAGAAAAATATAAAATCTCACTCTATTTCTTTGAAATTTATATTAAATGTTCCCATAGGGATAAAATAAGTTGCGAATGAATATTAAATTTTATATTCAGAATAATAAAAATATTTTTATGATGGTAATTTATTTTAATTTTTAGTTATGAAATAAATACCTTGAATTCTTATACAATATTGACATAGTTCTTATACAGGGGATTGAAAAATCAAGTAAATTATTTTAAAAAATCTAAAAGATATTTTTTTGGGTGAGTTACAGGGTCCCAATAATTTTATAGATTTATTAACATATCAGAGATCCAATAAATTCATTATTATAATTCTATTGTAATATTTATGACATTAAATTCAAGTTTAATGAATTATTCAAAAAACTATATTAAAGATATTTTATAATAAACAATATTTTTTAAATGATTTAAATTCATAAAAATCATTTAATTGGAAAATATAATGTTATATAGTTGAAAATATCAACCATAGTTCATTTATGGCTCAATTTTCCATTTAAGTTATCTATCTTGACCCCAAAGAGTAAAAAACATTGATATTACGATAATCATCAAAATAGTTAATGAGGGATTAAACAAAAATATAAGGGTAAAAACATCACTTAAAATTTTAAAAAAATTATTTTATAAGAGTATTTAAACTTTAAATCATCTTACATACAAAATATATCAATTTTTTTTCCATTTTTTAATGAAAAAATAATTTACATTAATTTAATATATTAAGTAATTCTAGGAGTACCCCTCTCCTCACTTATAAAAGGAATCCTTCTATCCTCTCTTTCCCACACCACTTGAGAACTATAGTTTAAAAATATATCTAAAGACCTTAAAAATCTCTACACACGTTTTAGAGGTATTATTTTGGGTATAATACCAATCATAGAGGGATTAAGGTTTAATGAAAAAGAGCCTATTTGAAGAAAATGTATAATTTATAAACGAATGTTTTAGTTTAATTTATTCTTATACCAATTTAAAGAATATTATAAACATTGTGATATAACAAAATATGTATATATAATATAATTAAATTTTATTATGTCATTGGTATAACTTATATCCATATCCTCTATAATTAAATAGGAAATGAAACCATCATTTATGTGTATAGTGAACTACCGCCATGCGAACCAATGTATTTCGCTTTCCATCACTGCCTCTCATGACTGGTTATAATGAGGAATTTAATATATTTATATATATATGATATTAATGACATAATTCTAATTCGATAAATACAATATATCATCTATTTTTTATCTTTCTATCCATTGAAAAATGATAACACCGTTCATGCGTACGTGTGGATTACCACCTCCATGAAGTGATGTGATTCATTTTTTATCACTGCATCAAATGGATTGAATATATAATGGTATTTAAATATATAATATTATATTTATGATATAATCATATTTATAAGAGTATAAAATAATAGTTACCTTCTTTTACTCATGTTCATTAAAAAAATGGAAACATTACTCATGCGTACGTATGATCTACCATTTCCATGATAGTAACATAATTAATTTTTTATAAACATATTTAGAGGTTGGTTTAAAAGAATATTTAATGTGTAAAAATGATAATTATTTCAGGAATATTATTCTGGAGGTGATACAACAATTAAATTTAAGACCACGGTAAACATAATGATATTGTTTTGTAACTATGAACTAAATATCCTCAAAACACACAGTGTGGAATTAACCGATTAAGTAATTAAATATGTAATTTAAATAAATTAAACAAATGTATTAATAATAAATTAATAAAACTCTAAAAATTTATTAAATAATTAAATAATTGATATATTTTTATTATACTTTACATAAAGAATGTACCTAATAAGTTGGACTTGAGGTAAGAGATTTCATCTCAATTTCCATTCATTAAAGAATATTAAATTGTTATAAAATTTATTTCTTTTATATGGTGAATATAATTAAATTTTACTTTTAATATAATGTATCCTTAATTGTTAATTATAGCCTATTTTTAAATTCATTTTAATTCAATATAAGGTGTTTTGATTTGGAAGTTACCAAAGTGATAAGGGAATTTCTCTTCTCACTTTTATTTCTTTAAGACAAATGACATAATCGCCATTTGTTTATCTTGTGTGGTGTATATAATTACCCTTTCAAACTTTATTCCATGAATATAATTTTGATCATTATATTAAATGTTTCATTTTATGTTATTCATTAATGGGGTTCATGATTCGAAAGTTAGCAAAGCAATAACAGATTTCTATTTTAATCTCATTTTAATCATGATTGTTTATGCTTGAATTTACATTGAGGAAAATTAGAAGATCATTACATGATAAAACCCATTTATTTCATTTTAATTTGGTTATTTATGAAATTTTCAATTAATTTTAAAATTTCCCTCTCTTTAGTACTTAAAATGATCAGAAAAGTGTTTTTATGAAAAAAACATTATTTCCCCTTTGGTCAGGAATCTTATTCTTCCATGTCAATGTCTTCTCTAAAAAAAATAAAAAAATATTTTTATTATTATCCTATGATTTTTTAAATTCATTTTTACTCATGTTTTAATGTCTATAAAAATGTTTCTAAATAATATTCTTGTCATTTTCTGAGCGAGTTTCTTTTGACTTTTTACCAAAAATGTAGAAGAAATTTTTTTGATAGATAGAATGAAACAATTTACTCCTTTCATAAACACTCAATGGTTTTATGATTACATTATAATTTATCATGTTTCTTTTCAAATAAAATGTATTCCATAATATTTGAGAAATATTTATATTTTTAATAATTGATTTCAAATTTTAAATGTAATTTTCCTCAAGAATGTTTTTTGAAAATTTAATGATATTACTATTCGTCAATGACATCAACCCATTATCCTACATGTGCTACACTGGTTATATATTGTGATGATACCATCCTTATTTTTTCTTGAGATGGATTATGATGGTTTTAAAGAGATTTTCCTAGAACCCATTTATTTACCAAGGGTTAACAAATCTACAAATAAATTATAGTTGTTTTCAAAGGTGTAATGTCTAAAATTGTAAGGTGGTAAATGAATAATTCTTGATACGGTACTTTAAAATTATTTATGATGATTTGTGACATAGATATAGATCATTATCATGAGTGAACCTGATATAGCTCTCATATGCAATGAGTAAAGGGACAATGTTATCTACTTATAGGTTTCTCCAATGATATTATTATAATTTAAAGGGTAGGTTATTCCATTTTTTAGAGTGATATGAAAATTATGTTTCAAGTTATTAAAATCTTTATTTATGCTTATATTAATTTATAATGAATCATTTTCATGGATTTTTTATATAGCCCATGATTGTTGAATTCTATAACTCTTATCTTATGTTAATGATTATTCCATGTTTTATGATTTATGATCCCTGTTTATATAGGTATGATATCTATTATTTTATTCTCATAGATTATTATTTTATGATCATACACTTATCCTCAAAATAATTTCACTTATGAAATTAAATATATAATGCTTATGTTTACCGTTACTGAGTATTTGAGATCACCCTTGACATATTTTCTTTTTTCCCAAGTTGTGAAGAAATGTTTTATATATGTAATACCAAAAACAATTACTAGGTGTGATGAACTTAGTGGGAGATTATGTATATTTTTAGGAACCATTTTTTATGAATCCTAGTTATTATGAAAATGTTTGTCCCAATTCTTTAAATCTATAAACCTTAAAGGTACTATGTTTGTTAAGTGATCCAATATTTCAAGTTGATGTGATATGTTTTTAAGTGTTAAAATTAGGTTAAATTCCTTGATATCAAATCGATAAATGTAAATATTATGTTTTAGCATTGGATCTATGAGTGAGGGTTTGGGTATGTTATACATAATTCCCATTCTAACTCATTAATAATGTTTCTTATAAATTATTTTCATAAAATGAACTCAAAATTCTCATATTGTTAGTGTTTTAGAATATATAAATAGTTAATTAATTGGGGATTATGGGATCATGTTTTGGATTCTAGTAGGCTCTATCAAAGGTTAGTACTAGTGGTTATAAAATTAATAATAATTTTCTTAATGGATTCTGTATTTGTTAAATAAAATTCTCACTATAGATCACATGCTACATCTATAAGGACCTTGCCTTATTACAATACATAATCTTGAATTTTAGTCAAGAACACACTTTATTTATTATTGATGAAATTTTGAAGTTTAGAGTTTTTGAGAATTGGGATATAAAACATACATAACATCCCATATTCATGTAGAGAAGATACCACAATAACAGTATCTATTTCTTCCAAAATACAAAACATTTCAAATAAAACATTTTTTCTTTGACAAATCTTCATAACAGTTAACATGGCTTCCTTATTTGTTATAAAAATCCTTATAACCTATGAAAATCATTTAATAACTTTGGATGACCACAAGAATCTTAGTAAGGTATATAAAAGGAAGTAAAGAACACATTATACCATTAATACTTATAACATATGAAATCATATTAAAAAAACATACATGTCACCCATATAAACATACTTTGTGAAACATGATATTTCTATGAGATTTCCACAAAACATATTTAACATAAACATAACCATAAACTAATCTTTGGGAATTACTTACATAATCTTGTAACCCTCTCAGCTACTTTATAATTTTTACCCCTCATTACTACATTATAATTTGTGTAACCATCGTAGTTACACTTGGCATAACCATACGACTGAACTTCATCTTACACATACCAAATTCTATGGAGGGATATATATATCCCACCCTTCATCATAATAAATTCCCATGAACTAGAAAATAATCGTACAAAATGAATAATTTCATTAAAACATTGTTTCTGAATTTTGTAATACAGAATTTTAAAAGAAAAGTCCCCTATAAATAACATATAATTGATATGAGAATCAATAGGACAAATGGAATATTTTTTACACTATAAATAAACCTAATAAAATATAATATTAACAAAAATTAATCAGAAAAATGATTTTAATACAACATAAATAATGAAGTAGAAGGTTAACCCAGAGAATAGAAATTGGGTTAAGAATTCACTTACCTGAGGTTTGTCTTACTTAAAACTCATTAAAACATCCTGTATAATGGTTAAAATAGTGTTATTAATATCTTAAAGAAACATATTAATATTTATAACACCTTATATAATCATTTCATAACATCATTTCACCCTTTAATTGTTAGTATTTTGTTTGTTCCATTGTTTTGGGTGCGTTCTTTACATGATTTCCATGGCTGGTTTGTATTTTATTTTCTTTTCGCATAGAAATGAAATTAAAAAAGTGGAATTAAATGGTATTAATATGTTTCGAGAATATATAATGATTCCATAAAATGTTTTGTTATCATATATGATGATGTATCATTAGATAAATCATTAATGATGTTTGTTTAGATCATTTTTTTGTGATTCCTCGATAGTCATGAACTTGTTTCATTATATAATTTAATGTCATGCAAAGAAGTAAATTACAGAACATAAAATAGGTTAAAAAATAGAATTTAAATTATTATTCAAAAATTAAATGGGTTTTGTTATCATATTTTAAGAAATTAATGAAAATTGGAAACACATCATCCATGATTTTGGTAAATCGGCACATCACGGACGATGTTCATATTTTTAGAATAAGAGGGAGAGGAGAGGAAATAAGATGATTAATATTTTAAAAGAAATGATAAAATAAATAATACATAAGATTATTGAGATTTAATAACTACTAGATAAGTGGAGGGAAAGAGAGTATAAGACAAGAAAGGAATTGGAAAGAAAACACATGAAAAAGGAAGATGACTCTTACCTCTTGATCACTTTTATTTGAGATCCTCCTTAAGGCCTTTATTCTTTACCATTCGGTGAGATCATAAGGTCTTGAAAGTGGGGAAGAGCCTTGGGGAGGGGATTTGGAAGAACATAGAAAATTATCAGGGCTTGAGAGGTGTGAGAGGAAGAGGGGAATGAGAGTTGTATTCATAGTGGGGGAGAAGAGGGATTTTACATTTTTTTAATTATTATTTTTATATTTTTGTCCAAGACTTTGAATAGTCTTCATTATTGTGATAAAATAGTAAATATAGAATGTGAGTTTGAAACAAGTGGGCTCACATCATCTATGATGTCAAAAATAGTGTATTTAACAAATAATTTTAATATACAGTATTTTATTGTATTTTACTATTCATTTAAAATTCATGAATTTCCAAAAAATACCAAATTTTCACCCTAACCATTTTTTGACATGTAAAATTAAAAAATGAACTCCATTTTTTGAAAATAATTTTCTAAATAATTTTAACATAATTTTTAAATGAAACCATAATTTATTCAAAAATAACAACTTTAAAACTATAACACATTCTTAACACCTTGAAAAATTAATCAAGATGTCATTATCTTATATCCACAAGAAAATAAGATAATAAAACAATTTACTATTCATTATATTCATATTACCATTCGTATTACTATTCATAAAGGTATGTTACTATTCACTAAAAAATCAAGTTGGTTCTATCAGACTCCAAATAACTTACTTATCACAATCGCAGATGACCGTTTTTTGAAATTCAAAACATAGAAGTGGAAAAGTTATGTTTAAATGAAAGTTATAAATATCTAATTAAACAATGTTTCATTAATTTCAATTTATTTTTTAATCCTTGGGGTCTTACATTATCCCCACCATCTTGAAATTTCATCCTTGAAATTTTATTTTCTTATTAAACAAGTGAGGGTACCTTTACCTCATAGAATTTTGATATTCACATGTTTCTTCTTCAACCATGTGGTTTCTACACAAAACCTTTACATGGTGGATTACCCTATTCCGAAATACTTGTTTCCTTTGAAAAAAATCTGAACTGGTTTCTCTTCATAAGAAAGGTTCTTCTCTAGCTGAACTACTTCTGGACTGAAGACATGAGATGAATATGGAACATACTTTCTCAATATTGAGACATGAAAAACTTTATGTACTTGAGATAAACTCAAAGGACAAGTAACTCGGTAGAAGACTGGTCTAAATTTCTCCAGAATTTCATAAGGTCTAATAAACTGTGTACTTATCTTTCTTTTCTTACAAAAATGCATAACAATTTTCCACGGTGAGATTCTAAGAAAAACAAGATCACCTACCTCAAAATAAAATACTTTCCTCATGTTTTCTCTATAACTTTTCTACCTACTCTGAGATATCTTCATGTGTTTCTGGATCCTCTTTACTTTCCCAGCCAATTACTCTACTAATTCTGCTCCCATAAACTTCCTTTCCCTGACTTCATCCCAAAAAGATGGAGTTCGACACTACTTCCCATACAATGCCTCAAAGGGTGCCATATATATACTGGAATGAAAACTATTATTATAAGAAAAATAAACAAAAGAAAGATGATGATCCCAACATCCCTGGTAGTCAATTGGAAAAGCTTGAAACATATCCTCCAAAGTCTAAATCATTCATTATGACTGCCTATCTGATCGAGGATGAAAAGTTGTACTGAAATTTAATTCTTTGCCCAGTGACTTCTGAAGGGCCTTACAAAAGATAGAAGTGAACCTGGGATCCTGATCAGATACAATGGAAAGAGTAACTCTATGTCACTTGAAAATTTCTTTGAGGCACAATCGAGAAAGCTATTCCGATGAAATTGAATCTCGAATAGAAAGAAAATGTGCAAATTTTTTCATTTGATCAAAAATAACCCAAATCACATTGTTACCTTGAGTAGCCTTTGGTAGTCCCACCAAGAAGTCCATAGATATATTCTCCCATTTCCACTCTGGCACTGACAACGGATAAAGTATTCCCTTAGATAACTGCTGCTCTGATTTAACCTATTGATATGTCAAACATTTCACAGTAAATTATGTAATATCCTTTTTCATTCCATCACACCAATAATACTTACGATGATCTATGTACATGTTAGTACTACCATGATGAACTAAAATCAGTGAACAATGAGCTTCGCAAAACAAATCCTTCTTCAACTGGGAATCGCAAGGCACACACATCCTCTTACCAAATCTTGAATCACAATCTTTATCAAGGTTAAATTTTGGAAGCTTACCCATTTAAACAGATTTTACCTTTTTTTTAGATCATGGTCTTCCTTATGCACTTTGTTAATTCTTTCTAATAATAATGACTACACTGAAACCTGAAATGAAACAGAAATATTTCCTACACCAAGAACTTCTAAGCCAAAATTCCTCAAATAATTAATCAAGGGATCATGTTCAAAATATAACATGGTTAATGATGCATGATGTTTTTGACACAAGGAATCTGCCACTTTGTTTTATTTTCTCAGAGGGTAATTATTTGTGCAATCATAATCCTTTATCATTTCAATACATCTTCTCTGCCTCTTGTTTAATTCCTTCTGAGTGAATATATAATTCAGGCTTTTAGGGTCCGTATATATTTTATATTTGGATAAGTATAAATGGTGCCTCTATGTTTTCAAATAAAAAAACACAACTTCCAATTCCAAATCATGTGTGGGATAATTTAACACATGAGGTTTTACTTGTCCTGAAGCATAAGACATTACCTGATCATTTTGCATAAGAACACAACCAAGTCCCTTCAATAAAGCATCCTTGTATATGAAAAGCTCACCATTTTGGGAAGACAAGGACAAAACTAGATCATTCACCAATATCTTCTCCAGTTCTTGAAAAAAATCACATTATTCTTTCCAAACAAATTTAACCTCTTTTTGCATTAACTTAGTTAGTAGGATACATAACCGTGAAAAGTTTTTAAAAAACCATCAGTAATAACATGCTAATACAATAGAACAATGTATCTTCGTAACATTTGTAGGTCTTTTCCATTCATCGACCACTTTTTTGGCAGTATCAATTGATATTCTATTGTTATTTACAATGTTCCCAAGAAAAGAAATTTGTTTCAACCACAAATCACATTTGCTAAATTTTCCATACAATTTCTTTTCCATTAAGGTTTGAAAAATAACCCTTAGATGTTTTTCATGATCCTATTTACTATTATAAAATACCAGAATTTCATCAATAAAAACAACAACAAACTTATCCAAGAACTCATGAAATATTCTATTCATAAGATTCATGAATACAACAGGTACATTAGTTAACCCAAACAACATATCAAAAAAATTCATAATACCCATATCAAGTAAGAAAATTTGTTTTCGGGATTTCATCCTCCTTCAACTTCAACTATTGCTATCTGAATCTCAAGTAAATTATGGATAAGTACTGAGATCCCTGGAGATAATCAAACAAGTCATTGATATAAGGAAAAGGATACTTGTTTTTAATGGTGATGTTATTAAAGGCTCAATAATCAATGAAAATTATCATGGAACCATATTTATTTTTAACAAACAAAATAGGGGAACCCTATGGTGATGTTCTAGGATGAATGAAAACTTTATCAAGAAACTCATGCAACTAATTTTTCAATTCAATAAGTTCCATTTGAGCCATTCGATGTGGGGGTTTTGAAATTTTCTTAGCATATGGAACTACGTAAATTATGAATTCGACTTCCCGATCAGGTATGAAACTGGGTAACTCATCAGTAAAAAAATAAAGGTATTCATTAACAATTGTCACACCATTAATTTGAATAGTTCCCTTGTTTTCAACAAAATAATAAAGATAAATTTCATTTCCATATTTCAACAGTTTCTCAGATTCTTAATATGTTATCAATTTTATGGGTTCATTCTTATATACAAAGTGAAAATCTTTCTAAAAAACAACTACTTTAGCTCTATAGTCAATCTTTTCATGATAAACAGAAAACCAATTCATTTCTAGAATGACATAAAACTCTAATAAGGGAAAAACAACAAGGTTTTCAAGTGAAGTTTTTCCATTGATGACAATAGAAATATTCTTATAATTTCTATTTGCTATAATATTTTCCATGGTGTTTTAACAATAAGTTCCGGTATCATTTTTTGAAGTGATATTTCTAATTTACCATATAATTTCCTAGAAATAAAGAAATGTGTAGACTCCGTATCGAACAAAACTTTATCAAAATCCGAGTAAACAAAAAAGGTACCTAATAAAACTTCATTGGATGGCCCGATGTCTACTTAAATAGTTGTGAAGGATCTCACTACAACTTTTTCCATATAGTATGGATTCTTTACATAATTCAGATCTCTTTTCGGGCAGACATTTTAATATTGACCCATCTCTCCACATTTAAAACACTTAACAGTTTACTTATCAGGATTAGTCTTAAGATCATTTTAATGACAATATCTGGACATATATCCAAACTTTCCACATCAAAAAAAACTTCCCAATTTTGGTAAGGCATTCTATATGATGATTTTTGCCACATTTTTCACAAACTAGAAATTGGAATTTCATACAATCAGATTTCTTTGGTTGATTTATACCCATCGATTTCCATCTAGATTTCTTCTTCTCCTTATTTTCAAAGTGTATGTGATCATTAGAAAACTCCACTTATACCCTCTCATCACATCAGACAAGTTTCTTATAACTTTTTAATTCAAGAGATTCCAATTCCCTTTGATACCTTGGATTTAATCCTGTGTAAAAGTGGTTGATTTTGGTATGAAGATCTACAATAAGATTTAGAGCATACCTCAGTAGTTAGGTGAAGTTTTCTTCATACACATCCTTTGAATCTTCCTCCCTTTTATTCATATTAAGTAATTTTTCCCCATACTATGTCGCACCACCTTAGGAAAATATTTTTCAAGGATAATAATTTTATATTTATCCCACACTAATGCATCATTCTCCCCTTAATCCCTGATATTTTTGACCATTGAACACCAATGATCAGATTCACCTTCCAAATGAAAAATTGAAAGGCTTACCTTTTATTTATCTAAATAGCCCATTACATTGAATATATTTTGAAGGGACTTAATCCATACTTCATTCTCTACTAGGTCAGAAGATCCATTAAAAGAAGTATAGTGTTGTGTTATAAAATGTTCTACAATCATCATGTTTCATTGTGGTACATATGGTTGTTCACTTATATAGATGAAACCACCACTTTTTTCCCGCATTAGCTGATCCATTAATTTCAAAAAATACTTGGTTCTAATCCCTACCTTTCCAGGGAGTAGATTATAAAGGATATCATTCTGTTGGTGCCTCTCCTCTTCTGCTTCCCTGTTTGTTCTATGGAAAACCATTCTGAACAAACGTATCTTATTTTAAGAAACATGGTAAAATTTAAGTTCTATATCATTTCAAATTAACAATCAAGTAAAAATAATTTATGGTATTCTATTAACATCATCATAACCTTTAAAGTCATCTAATCCATCCTCTGATACCAACTATAAGGGCCCGGCCTTATTACATTACATAATCTTGAATTTTAGTCAAGAGATCACCTAATTTAATATTGAGGATATTTTCATGTTTACGTTTTTAGAGAATTGGGATATAAAACATACATATCATTTCACATTCATATAGACAAGATACAAAAAAAATAGCATCCATTTATTCTAAAATATAAAACTTTTCAAATAAAACATGTTTTCATTAACAAATATTTCTAACATTTAATACGGATTCCTTAATTATATTACACATCTTTATAACCTATGAAAATCATTTAAAAACTTGTTTTTAGCATAAAAATCTCAGTAACGGATATAGAAATAAGGAAAGAACGCATTAGTCCACAAATACTTATAACAAATGAAATCATATTACAAAAACATACTTTTCACCCATATAAACATACTTTTTAGAAATTGATATTTCCATGTGATTTCTAAAAAACATATATAACATAAATAGAAGCTTAAAAGTATATTGGGGAATTACTTACATAATCTTGTAACCCTCTTAGCTACCTTATAATTTTTATCCCTAATGGCTACCTTACAATTTGTGTGACCATCACAGTTACACTTGGAGTAACCATACAGATGACCTCCAACTTACACATACCCAATGAATTTGAGGATGATATAAGTCCCACCATTCATCATGAACAATTTCCAAGAACTAGAACATAATCATACAACATTAATAATTTTATAAAATCATTATTTTTTCTGAATTTTGTAAAATATAATTTTAAAAGAAGATTTTAAAAGAAATGTCCCTTATAAATAACATATAATTGATATGATAATTAATAGAACAAATGGAATATTTTTATACATAGTAAATAATCATAATAAAAGATAATATAAACAAAAATTCATCACATAAATTATTTTAATTCCACATAAATAATGAAGTAAAAGGTTAACCCAAAGAGTGTAAATTGGGTTAAGAATTCCCTTACCTCAGGTTTTTCGTACTAAATACTCATATAAAATTATATAAAATGGTTAAAATAGTGTTATTAATATCTTACAGAAACATATCATGTTTATAACACCTTATATGATCATTTCATAACAACATTTCACCCTTTAATTATTAGTATTTTGTTTCTTCCATTGTTTTGTGTGCGTTGTTTACATGCTTTCCATGGACAGTTTGTATTTGATTTTCTTGTCGCATGGAAATGAAATTCCAGAAGTGGAATGAAATGGTATTCATATGTTTCAATTATATATAATTATACCACAAACTATTTTGTTATAATATATGATTATGGATCATTAGATAAAACATTAATGATGTTTGTTTAGATCATTTTTGGTGGTTCCTCGATAATCATAAAGTGGTTTCATTATATAATTTAATTTAATGCATAAAAGTTCATTATATGAACATAAAATAGGTTACAAAATAAACTTTATGTTCTTATTCAACATTTAATATGGTTTTATGATCATATTTTAAGGATTTAATGGAAATTGGAAACACATCGTCCACGATTTTGTCAAATTGGCACATAGTGGATAATGTTCATATTTTTAGAATAAGAGGGAGAAGAGAGGAAGTAAGATGATGAATCTTTTAAATTAAAATGATAAAATAAATAATATATAATATTATGGAGATTTCATACCTCCTGGATAAGTGTATGTAAATAGAGTATAAGAAAAGAAAGGAATTGGAAAGAAAAAACAAGAAAAAGGAAGAGGACGCTTACCTCTTAATCACTTCTCCTTGAGATCCTCTTTAAGGCCTTTTGTTTTGAACATTTTGTGGTACCAAAAGTACTTGGAAGTGGGTAAGATCCTTGGTTAGGTTATTTGGCATAAATTGGACAATTCTCAATGCTTGAGAGGTGTGAGAGGAAGAGGGGAATGATGGTGGTATTTATAGTGGAGGAGTGGTGGAATTTTACATTATTTTAATCATTATTTTAATATTTTCATCCAAGACTATGAATAGTATTAATTATTTTTAAAAAATAGTAAATAGAGCATGTGGGTTCTAAAAAAGTGTAATTACATCAACTAGGATGTCATAAATAGTGTTTTTAACTGATAATTTGAATATACGGTATTTTACTTTTGCTAAAAAATTCATGAATTTCAGAAAAATTCCAAACATCTACCCTAACAATTTTTTGGCATTTAGAATTCAAAAAATGATATCAATTTTTTGAAAATAAATTTCTAATTATTATTAATTTAATTTTTTAAAATCATAATTTATTCAAAAATAACAATTTTAAAACTATAACTCATTTTTTAACACCTTGATAAATTAACCAAGATATCATTATCTTATACCCTTAAGAAAATAAAATAATAATACTGTTTACTATTCATTAGTGTCATATTATTATTCATATTTCTATTAATAAGGTTATGTAACTATTTACCAAAAAATCAAGTTGGTTCTATCAGACTCCAAATAACTTTCTGATCACAACCGTAGATGACCATTTTTTGAAATTCAAAACATAGAAGTAGAAAAATTATTTTTAAAGGCTAGTTATAAATATCCAATTAAACAACATTTCATGAATTTAAATTTATTTTTAAAACCATGGGGTGTTACAACCTAGACCACATAACTTTAAGATTTCACACTAGAGAAAGGATTGTGACATTATCTTAGACAACAAATTCATATAATGGAAAACCATTGGAAGATGTGTAGTTTAGAATATACTATCTTAGAAGATCTTATAAGTCACATTATTTAAATCAAATAAAATAGTTTATGAGGCAATTTATCCATTTTATAGAATTTAATAGTTAGGGAGAGAAGTATATATGGCCATTTTCTATAAAGAGTGAACAATGATGGAAAAACCATCCAAATAAGATAAAAAATAAAAAAATGATAAAAACAGTACAATTTCCGAAATTTAGGGGTGAATTCATAAGTCTGTAAGGCACCCACATAGGTTGGGTTTAATGCACACAAACCTTGTGTGGGAAAGGATTTCACTTGAGAGAAAAAACAATCCAATAAGTTATGTGTATGGGTTAAATAATTTGAATTACACAAATAACTTTCACAAGAAAACTCAATTATAAAAAAGATATATGTTTTAAAGATGATTAAAAAAGTATTATTAGTACCTTCTTGGGGTAGGACCTCTTATATAGAGCGTTATAAGATAAAATTAATCTTTATAATCACATTCAATTCATGTATAATAGATCTGATTATATTGTGGGATTTATTCACACTGGGAAATTTTTCAAGATAAATACTTCAACAATGAAGTGAAGTTGATTAATTTATTGAAACAAAGGAGTTAGTGTGAATAAATTTTTTGAATTACATGTACAATACCTACAAAAAATAAAGACCCATGTAGAATCTTCATGATATCATTATCATTATTTAATTAAATAACATTCATCAAAATTTATTATCAAGTTATTCTATGCCCTTTATTCTGAATTTGATACAAAATAAACTAGCTTGTACACATGTGATGATGACCAAATCTTTTAGATCACCTATATTATAATTGAGTAGATCCTAATGACCATTATATTTGTGAGTTTGGGTGTTGGGAGTACCCAAATATGGTTCCCAATGAGTTTGGAGTGTAAATGTGGAAAATTAGTGTATCATTTAATTTTTTTTGTAGGGATACGTCATAGAGACTTGAGTTGTGATATAATACTAGTTTCTGTTGTAAGGAGGGTGATAATTTTGTATAGAAAGGATTAAATAAGGTTTTGGAATCTATTTTTTTTGGGGTAGCTGTTCCATAGTTGTTGGTTGTGGTGTGGTCCTTTGCTCAGTTATCAAGAACTATAGCATGGAGTGAGGAGTCTACGATGTAGGGGTTTTGGGTAGTTCTTCCAAATTAGGGGGTGGGTGAACCATGGGTTGTAGGTTGTTCCATTGTCCTTATCCTTGGATAAATAAAATCTTGATGGATCTGCCCCGTGTTTATCATACACACTCTTTGACCAATGGGATGTGGCATAGTCCCTAGGTATATACCATAGTATACCCTTTGTTAGTTAGTTCAATGATGTGGTCCTAGGGGATATGTCGTGGTTTTATAAAAATAATTATGATTATAAATACCCTAAATCCCATCTGAAATGAATTTTTTCCCACTCCTTACTCTCAATCCCTTGGAACCCTATCTTGTTTGTTGAAGGCCTTAAAAGCCCTCTTTGGATCATAATCAAACCCATTATTTTAGGGATCAATTCATGGTGGTATAAGGAAAGTTATAATTATTTTCTAGTGGTTTAATATCTATTTAATCTCATTTTACTCCTTTTATCCTTGAAATTATCTAGAGCTTGAACTTCATCGTTCTAATGGTGTTTCATTTGTCAATTTTTATTGTGTTTATGGAATGATGTCCTTGGTAGATTTTAGTTTCCTTAGAGGAGAGGTGATTAGAGATCCACATTGAGGTTCTGTTTCCATTTCTAGGATGTGGAATGTTTGAGGTCGAGGATTCATTTATTCTCTTATTTATTTATATGAAAATGTAATTTGAACACGGTTTATCCCTTTTCAAGATAGTTGAATTAACCTAATTAATATTAAACCATATTAAATAATAATTGGTTTATGGTTAGTGATCAAATGTTTTTTTCACCACAATAATGATTTGCCTCATGATTTACTGGATTGTGTGTTATCTATTCTATGTTGTTCAAAATGTTTGTTATGCTTTTATTATCATGTTTTTCTTGATGAAATTGGTAAATAATGTTAAGATTATAATCAGTTGTTTGGATAAATAATTAAATAAATATGTATAATGAAACAATTGTTCTTGTAATTTGATGAAATTTAAATCGATGAGTGGTGTTTTTTAATTAAAATTGTTCTTCCATGTGCAAATGGAATTAGAAAAATAACTAAGTATGTAGTTCTTATTATGGATAATAATAAAAGGAATTTTAAAATTTTTTTATTCTGAAAAGTTTAATGAAACTAGAAGATATAATTGAAGAGAATGTCCCCATAATCTGATTTATTGTTATAGATGATGCCTTAGTTTACCCACAACTGTAACTTGTAATAATTGAATTAGTTAAATCAAGATGGAATAAAAACTGGTTGATTTATAATGAAAAATTCTTGGGGATAAGAGTTCCCATTTTCACCTGAAGGATGAATGGCTTGTTTTGAGGACCTAGTTTCCCTATTGAATATATTGGTTTTATGGTATCCTTAGGAGATGTGATATGGATGTAGACCTAGTTATTATAGGTGATGTGATCCAGGGATGACTAATGAGATATGGGTGGGGAGTCCTGAGTTTGTGTAAGAAGTTAATGCATGTGATGGTGAGATGCATAGTGATATGCAAATGGGTGTTAGGGATAACACTAGAGATGATGCAATGGGTTGAATCTAGGATTACCCATTTTTGCGCTTAAGCTGGATTCTTGATGTTAATGAATTTATTTAATGGACTGATGGTTTGGTTGCTCATTTCATCTCTATTCCTTTACCCGCTGCATTAGTAAGATGGATATGCTTGGTTATAACTATATTTGATGGTCGATTTGGATGCTTCGAAGAGTACCTAGAATAATGGAATTATAGTAATGTTTAATAAATGTTTAACCCATGGGATTGGTGTTTAATAGAATGAAATGTTGATACTCTTAAGAAACCATGGCCTCAGTTTAGATCATTCTTTGAAGGAATGTACTTCACTCTAATGGTTAAGGTAATGTTATTCAGAATACTATTAATTAATGGTTAATAAATTAATTAACATAAGGTTTGTCGTTTATGATGAAAATAATTAACTTAATGTAATTCTTCATAAATTATTGTGGGATTATGGAATATATAGTCCCTAGTAGTGGCAGCCAGGTTCCCAAGTGACTATATCTATAGCTGAGCATAGGACTAGGTTATTCCCATAGTGTGGTTTTGAGGTATTATATCCAGTATGATTTGTGAATTAACTTTCTACTCCACCCATGTAAGTAGGTATATTGACCCCTAATGGAATCTGGAATGGTGTATTCTCCAATATCCTTATGGTGAGGAAAAATAGATGACTACCCCCTTTGGCCCCACTCTCTTATATTGGTAGTACTATGTGATGTTATGCATGGTGGTTAGTTTAACCAATATATGTGTTTAGAGGTATATAAAAGTTTTTTTTTATTTTTCACCCATGTATCTTCAGATATAGTATCCAACTGATTATTATAGGTATTATGTGTGTGGGATGTGGTGGAAAAAGGTACATACTCATTATATGGGCCATGATTGCTTGAGGTATAAAACAAGATGAATGAAACATGATGGGTAGAATGTGGTGGATACCAGAAACTACTTGGATATAATATGGATATGTGGTATGAGAAGATGAGATGATATGATTCTTGAGATTCATGTTGGGATACTAAGCCCTGATGTCTTTAGGCTGGCTTCTTTTGGAGAGAGATGGGTTAGGATGTATGATATTGGCGAAGAGCGGCAAACTAATGTAGATGAGGTTACGGGGTAACTTGGTTTTATTACATTAATAACTAATGAAAATAATCTAACAATGCTAAAGATGATCTTTTTTCCTTAAAAGCACTAAAAATCAAAGATAAATTAAAATCCCACAGCCCTTATCAGTGCAAGAAAAAGTGATGATAAAGCATCCTTTTTTGAGTGCTAGATAAAGTGTTGATAAAGAGACCCTTTATCAAATCCATATGATGATCTAATAAAGAGACCCTTTATCAACACTAGATGAAGCACTAATAAAGAGACCATTCATTAGAACTATATGAAGCAGTAATAAACAGACCATTTATCAAAATTCAATGAAGTGCTAATAATGGCCATTTCATCTGCTAGATAGATGTAACCCTACCTCATCCATGAAGAAACCCTTTAAAATATAACCCAATCCTAATAAGTAAAAACTAAAAAATATACATTAAACCATATTCAAATAAAAATAACACGTCAAGATATCATTTAAATTCAAAATATACATAAAAAATATATATATTAATTGTATATTTACAATTAACCCAAAAAATTACAACCCATATAAAAAATAAAAACTAGAAGTCTCTTTTCAAGGATCAACCTTAGTATAAATGTCTATCCCTACAATAAAACCAATTTTTTATTTTAATAACATTAAATAATAAAATAAAACATTATAATTTTAATTTTATATAATACATATATGATAAATTAGATTAATAATTAATGTATACATTAATTATTTTATCAGTTAATCATGTGTCATATTGGCAAGAAGTTGATTCCTATATGTCAAGAATTTATTTTGGATTTTTTCCTATTGTTTAAAAACAATATGAGATAATTTTCTTGGTTTTGGGTATATGAGGCACGTTTTAAACTAAAATATCACTTATATTGAAAAGACACACTTTGAGTCAAACAAAACACATAATGTGTCTAATTTATGTGTGGTTAATTCATAAATGTCCAAAATTAAGTATGGATCATTTTTCAAAAGATTGAAAACAATATGATCTTGTTTACTGGATTTTGGATATGTGATAGACATTTTAAACTAAAATGAACCTTTTATATTGAAAACATGCACTTAGAGTCATACTAACCACATTATCTATCAAATTGATGTTTCAACAATTATTATATTTTAAAAATTAATTATGGGTCATTTAAATAAATTTTTGAATCAATCCATGGTAGTTTGATCAGTTTTGACTATGTGAGGCACATTTTAAAATAAAATGACATTTATATTGGAAACATGCAATTTGAGTTAAATAGATCACATCATGTGTCAGATTGATGTCTGGTCGATTCCTAAAAATCATAAATATATTATATATTTTTTTCTTAAATTTTGAAAATAATATCAGATTGTTTTCGTAGTTTTAATTTGTGATGTGTGTTTTAAACTAAAATGATGCTTATTTATTAAAAACAAGTACTTTGAGTAATATAGACCACTTTGTGTATCATATTTATATAAAGTAGATTCATATATGTCATAAATAAATTACAGATATTTTCCCTAAAATATTAATTCAATTTGATCTTGTTTTCTTGGTTTTGTATATGTGATATTCATTTTAAACTAATACGACACTTATATTGAAAACACACACTTTGAGGCTTACCAACCACAATATTCATCAGATTGATGTGTGGTCAATTCCTACACATAAAAAATATATTTTGGATAATTTTCATAAATTTTTAAAATAAGAAGAGCCCGTTTGATTAATTTTTTATATGTGATATTCTTTTTAAACTAAAATGAAACTTCTATATTAAAAACCCACATTTAGAGTCATACTGACTACATCATGTGTCATATTGACTTGAGGTTGATTATTACTCATTATAAATATATTTTAGATCATATTCCTTAAATTTTAAAACAATCAAAGATAATTTTATTTTATTTGGCTATGTGATATGTGTATTAAACTAAAATGACACTTTTATAATGAAAACAAACATGTTGAGTCATACCAATTACATCATGTGTATGATTGACATGTGGTCGATTCCTTCTCATCATAAATATATTATGGTTTATCTTAATAAATTTTGAAAATTATATGAGCTCGTTTGACGTGTTTTGGTTATGTGATAAAGTTTTAAACAAAAAATGACACTTTTATATTGAAAGCATGCACTTCATGTCATACAAACCACATCATGTATCACATTGACATGTGTTTGATTCCAACACGTCATAAATATATTATGGATTATTTTAATAAAATTTGGAAACATTATGATATTGTTTTAATGGTTTTGGATATTTGATGTGTGTTTTAATCTAAAATGACACTTCTATATTGAAAACACACACTTTAGATCATATCGACCACATCATGTGTCAGATTGAATTATGGTTAATTCATATATGTGAAAAATGAATTATGATTATTTTTCGTAAAGTTTTAAAATAATATGAGATCATTTCTATATTTTGAATATTTAAGGAGTTTTTTAAACTGAAATAGAACTTCGGTATTAAAAACATGTTCTTTGGGTCATATTGACCAGACTATGCTTTAAATTGTTACTGTTCATTTCCTACATGTGAAAAATGAATTATGGATAATTTTACCAAAGTTTGAAGACAATATGATCTTGTTTTCTTTTTGTTTAATATTTGGTGTGTTCTATAAACTAAATTGGGACTTTTATATTGAAAGCAATCACTTTGGGTCATGTCGAGCACATCGTGTGTTTTATTGATATATATTAAATTCCTACCCATGAAAAATGAACCATGGACTATTTTAATATTTTGAAAATAATTAAAACTCAATTTCTTAGTTTCGGCTATGTTATATCTGTTTTAAACTAAAATAGTGCTTTTTATTGAAATTAGGCACTTTGGGTCATATCAACCATAATGTTTTTCAGATTGATGTGTGGTTAATTCTTGCATGTGAAAAATGAATTATGGATAGTTCTACAAATGTTTTAAATCATTATATGATAACTATATTAGTTTTTCAATTTGAGATATGTTTTAAACTAATATGGAACCTTTCTAGTGAAAATACACACTTTGGGTCATATCAACCACATTGTGTCTCAGATTAATGCGAGATAAGTTATGAAAAATGGAAAATGAATTATGACTGATATTCATAATAGTTTTAAATAAATTTGAGTTCATTTTATCATTTTTCAATATTTTATGTGTGTTTTAATATAAAATGACACTTTTTTACTAAAAAGACATAGTCGGGTTATACTGACCACATCAAGTTTCATATAGACATACAGTTAATTCCAATATTTGAAAATCATTTATGGATTTTTGTCCTAATGTTTTAATACATTTTGAACTCATTTACATAGTTTTGGATATGTGACCCATGTTTTAAACTAAAATTAAACTTTTACATTGAAAACACATGATTCAGGTCATAACGATCACATCGTGTGTCAGATTGGAATGCATTCAATTCGAACACCTAAAAAATAAAATATGTATCATTTTTCTAAAGTATGAAAACAACCTGAGGTCATTTTCTCGATTTTATCATGTGACACACATTTTTAACTAATGTGTAAATTTAATTAAAATAAGTATCATATTAAAATGATAAGGAGACTAACTAAAAAGAGTATATAAAATTATGTGAAAATTAAATAAATAAATAGCAGGAAGTCTCCTCTTCATGATATCTATATAAATTCTTACACTATGTATTCTTCCCTAAATTTCTAAAAAAAATCATTTCCTCCATTATACATCCCCTTGAGAAATAGATCCAATATAATTTATAATCCTTATGATAATAATAATTCACACCCAATTATATTTCTAAGTTCATGTCCCATACTATATCACAAAAATAGTAGGTAATCACCTAAATTTTATGTCAGAAAACATTTCGACCCCATGTATGCTGCCTACTCATCTCTAAACAAATTTACATCTTTTTTGAGTAATTTTATTTTCATCTATCATAGTATTACTGATAAAATATAGAAAAATAAACTATTAAGGATTTTTTTAATGAAATTTTAATTACATTTAGAAATTACCAATTTGGGGATGCTAGTAATTTGGTGGTTTATGATACCTTTCATAAAATTTAAAACTTAATATCCACAATTGTTGATATTATCTTCCTTCAAAAACTGTAGAAACAATGAAAAAAAGTAAATTGTTTTGAAATTTGTTTTTATTGTTAAATATTTAAATATATATAATAATGTATTTCCATTTGAAGTAATCCACAGTGTTCTTATATTCATCCACTAACTTCATACCATGATTTAGCCTATATTTAACTATCACCATATCATAAAGAAATTATTGTTAAAAGATAGTCTAAAAAACATAATTTGAAATTAATCTAAAAAAATATTGATTACAGTACATTAAAAATCCAAAATACACATCATGTGTGGTCAGTTTGATGGATATGAATGTATTGGATCCAAAAAATAAATATTTCAGTTATTCTAATTGATTACTATAATCATCCATATGAAAAAATACATATATATTTTATATTATTTGATTATAGATTTTTACCCCTGCATTGTAAGACTCAAGAAATAATTTCTTCTATAATTTTTCTATCAAAATCTTCATTTAGCTCAACTTTTTTCTTATCAATTTACTTTGACTCCAATTTAATTTCTTCCATAGAAATTATAAAAGGATAAATGAATTCAAATAATGATTCATAGGGTTTTCCATTTATATAGTTGTATTATAAATGCCTGTAGAAAATATGAATAGTTATTAAAATTAAAGAGCATATTAAATCATTTTTTGGATATACATATTATGAAAATTTAACTTATATATGTACTCACAACTATGAATCCCATCCATTCAAACTTGAGAATCTCATTTATACTCCAAATACCAGCCATGTATGTAATTATAGTTATAAAAATTTCTTATTCATATGGAATATAGAACCCACATATATCTTTTAATGTTGTGTCTCAATGAAATTTTAATGATAATATATGTTGTAGTGGACCTGACGGGGAGAACATACTCCTAGAAGGACGTTTTGTTTTCTTGGTTGATTCACTAGATTATATTGATCCTAACTTCCATTTCCCCGTCATTTTATCCATCAATAATACCATACCTCAACTCAGAACTTTTTTTCATCAACTATTAAAGGTTTTTTATTTTGAATTTTTTAATGGCATACCCCATATATATTTGTAATATTAGATATCAATGCTATGAAAGTTATAGTAGCATAATTGACAATTATAATATTAAATAATCATGTGGAATAGGAAACTGAGCAATTAGATCTTGATCTACCTCAATCCCCAATCAAACCTGATCTTTTGGGAGTTATTGGTCGTGTAGCATGTCTTTCAAGATATTAAACATTGTACCCCTCGCAACAAGGTGGTTCATGGGTGTTGATATATAAAAATCACATACAACAATACACTAAAAAATGTTAGTAACATAATATTATTAGATATTTTTTAATTCACATTTTGGGAAAAGAGTATTGAAAAAATTGATTACCTCGGGTAAGGTATGTGGTTCAAGGGATTAACTAGCCTCAAAGCTAGTGGTGTCATTTGGTTGTTCATGTATTGATCCTTGTTCAACCTCTAGTTCACTTTGATCCCTTCAAATATTTGCGTCTCCCAAACAAGAATGTGAAATAATATCTTGGAAGGAATATATTCATGCATAATGTACTTTTATCATCTAATATGTATCATCTTGCAGTTTTGTCTTCTTGAAATATTTTCTAGGATACACTCCAAATCCTACACCTCTAATGAGACCATATTGTTCCGAATTATTTAAAACTACTAAAAGTAGATTTTTTTATTGTGTGGTCACTTTAAATTATTATGTCTAAACCTTATAAAAAACATATGAATATAAATAGATATTTTTATGTAATAATATTATAAATCATAACTAATTACTACTATCTCGTACTTACACATGATTCCAATACTAATTTTATGTTTTTATCAACTAGTTTACCCTCTTTACTTACGTGGGCCTACTTCTATAGCACATGAAGTGGGATGGAAGTGGATTTGGATTTTGATTCATTAATCTGAATATAAATAAAGGAACATTTTTTTAAATATCACATAAAACTTTTATTTTTTATATAAAATATATACGAGTTTTTTCTCTAGTAAAGAGTAACACATCCTTGATTAATGGGTACATTGTTTTTTTAATGCACACTATTTATTTGCAGCAATCCTTTTTTGTTTAATAAATAAAATATTTTTATTAAAAATGGATAAAATAATTTTTTTTAAATAATATATTATCCAAAATAATAAATCTGAAATGATTTCTCACCATGATGATTGATGAATTCATTCCATTTTTCTTACTTTATAATGTGTTCATAAGTAACTGGTGGGTGGGGAGTCACTTTTCCATTAACATCCCTAAGACGAAACTTGGTAAGAAGATTCTAAAAGACTCTATAGGATTTCCGAGTGGCCACTAATTCAAATTTATAATAGAAATCATCTTAAATAAATTAAATCACCATGGAATAAGAAAAATTTAATCTATAACGACCTTAAAATTTACAAATAAAACCCCTCTTATGATTTAAATTAAATGTATTATTATATATTATGGTTAAAGAAAAAACATGAACTTATTTGGTTTTATTATGTACTATTAGAATTTAAAATACCATTAAGCATCATAAGTGTTGATAAAATAACTATTGAACAATAATCATATGATTAATATAAATATAGGATTTTAACAATTCCAATTGACTTAGACAAAGGAATTGATATACTCAACTAGTAGTATCATACCCTATGAAGACCATTTATCGAAACTTATTAGAGAGATCTCATCATAGTGATTTTAGCTTGACCAAACCCAAGTTGAGAACCAACATATTATGCATGATCGAAACTGTTTACGGAAGAAGTTCAAGCTTATTGAGATAACGACCCTAACTATGTAAGGTGAACCACCCCATGAAAGTCACACTATTATGAACCTTACTCTTGGAGAGTTTGCTGCTGTATTAAAGGGATATGTATGAAGACCATAATATTATAAATATGTATATTATAATTCCATTGAAATAATGTTCATATTTTCTTCTTATCATTACTTTATAAATTATTTTTATATTTGTAAAATAAAAGAAAAATGATATTATTTATTAGTATTCAATTTCAATTAAGATGTATATTTTGATAAATTAATGAATTTATGAAATAAATAGTATTTTATTAAAATATTATTAACAAATATTTTTTATTAAATATAAATGATCACTTATTTTTTTATGAAGTAAAATGTATTTTTTATAAGGATTTGAAAACTTTTATTGTAAAAAACCCAATATTTCTCAATAAATGTCAATTATTATTTTAAACGTAAAAGTTAAAATATTTAGAAAATTATTGTTATAAAATTATTATTATTTTTGGAATTAGAACATTAAAATTATCCAATGGTGAATTTTTCATAATTTTCTAAGACAATTGAATTATTGTATAAAAATCAAATACCGTATAAATATATGGTGGGTATTATGAAATCATAATGAAATAAAATTGATGTAATAAATACTAAAAAGGGTATTTATGACCAAATTTATGTTTTCCACTTAAAATAATTTTCTTTTATGTTTATTTGAGTAATTTTATAAATCTTTTATGATTCCTCCTAAAATATTTGTATATTTTATGGTTTTAAAATCATTTCTTTAAGAGTATGACTCACTTACACATCATCAAGGTTATTATTTTATTAATTTAAGACATTATAATTATAAATTTTTAAAAAAAACTCCAATATGGTAGAAACCATGGGTAAAACTATTGAAAGGTTGGTGGTTTTGGGTATTTTATTATATGGATTGCAAAACCTAAATTTGAGAAATAATTAAGAATTACCCCTCATTTACAATATAAACCCACCTAAGATCCATTTATATTCACTTATAATCCTTTCATAATGTACTTAATATACCCTACCCTCTCTAGATTCCTCCCAATGTTCCCCTACCCTCTAAACAAGCTTCTCCTAATGCATTTGAAGTCACACTCTCAAGGCAAGGGAACTACACATTCTCCTCTTTATTATAGTTTCATTATTATCTTATGTCTTATATTTCATATTAATAATGTTGAGATATGTCTTAAAATGTCCCTATTATTAATTTTTTTTTTAAAAATGATTATATACCCCTTTATCTCTGATCAACCAATTTTATGAATTTTTAAGTGTTGTTGTTATGCTGTCAGAATTTCACTGTGATTCTCTTTGCCAACAAAATTGTGTAGTGAATAACATACCGATTTCCTATCAAGGATGTTATCATTTATACACTTATACTTATATTAAATTGTATGTATATGTATGTATTCCACACTGCATGATCGTGTAATAAAATATTATGATGAATGAATCCATGTTGATTGATCTATGTGGTGAACTTAAGAATGATAATCAAATGAAAGTGATGGGTGCACCCAAAATTATACAGCACTCTAATGAATTGGGCAATGTTTAGTCTCATGAGAGGTTATATTAGGAAAGGGAGTAAACTTGATTCCTCTATCAGACTTTTTCATCAGGATGTATTAAGAGTTATCCTTAACCTATGTTTATGATGAAGTGTTTTAAGTTGTTTCCATATCTTCCATGTTTCCTTTATGTTATTATGCTATATTATACCTTGTTGTTCATGTTTATTATTCTCACCCATTTTATGTCCAATTTATATTCCAATTTTATAACATGTATTACATTATTTATGTTATGCCATGTTTATTCCCTTATTGGGATATATAGCTCACCCCTTTCTTATGTATGTCCCCAGGTTATCCCATGTCGTTTTATGTGAGATCATGTTAAAGAATTTTTTATTAAATATGGTGTTTTTTATGTTTTACGTTCTTATTTAATGTACCTTATTCCCAAAGATAATAAAATTACCAATCCCCTATGTTGTATTAAGTGTAATATTGTATAATAAATAACATATTAAAGTGTAATAAAGAGAAGGGTTGTCATAAAATCAACATTTAATTATATATATTTTTAGTAAAATAGAGAAAGTATATTGTAACATTACCTTTATATCTTCCCAAATGGTATCCTTTTTTATAAGTTAGACATGGAACCAAAAATCAATATCAATCAACACAATCATCCTCATTGTGGCACCAATAATACTAATGAACATTAAATTTTGGGTTCAATAGTTTCCCCACATTTATTACATCAAAAATCAAATCTTATACCCTTAAGTATTTCCTTGATAATTTTATTCAAAACCGTGATAATGTGTTGTTCTTATTTTTTATTCATAAACATTGATCCCCTAATAATTCTGTAGTTTCAGTATCAACCGCATGTTCTTCCTCGATATTAGTGAAATAATCATATCTATAAGTCATTCATTACATGAGTAGTCAAAAATTTAATTTAGATTAAATAAATATAGTAGAGAACACATAATATTATGAGGAAAATCATAGTATATTAAAGAACACTTTAACATACTCATTGAACTCTCTTTATTTTCATTAATGTTTGAAGGGATTTTGATCCTTTATCAAGAATCCCAATCCACTATTTTTTCCCCCTCTACTATAAAATACATTGTCTACATTGGTACCTCTATGAATTTATTGAGATCTCCCAATGAAATGGTCATCCTCAATTGAATTTTCATCTTACCCTATATTTTTTTAGTCGACAGCAGGATAATTGACCAATTCTTGTTTGTTGGATCTAAGACATAAAATACCTACACCACTTGTGATGCCTTTATGAATGGATCATCCTTTTCCTCTTCAACACTAAAATTCACCATTTTTAAGTTTATTTCATAAAATTTCACTACACTCTTATTTTTAACCCATTTTCAATGGAAAAGTGACACTTGAAATGTTATATAATCCAACTATTATATCTATTTGATGATTTATAAATTTTAAATTTTCACATAAATTGAATTAATTTCCTTATAAATAGATATGTGAATCACTTTCCACAAGAATAACTCCATTTTTTTCATCTCTATATGGTTATCATGTTATTTTTTATATAACATATAACTATCAATTAAAAACCCAATGTAAGATATGTCATTTTTATTTGGTCCCATGGCTATCCATCAAAGTCATTTCATAAATTAAATAGTATTTTCATATAACTATATATAAATATGATCTCAAACCAACATTTAAACTAATTATTAGGTGTATCTTATATCTATCCTTTAGCCGTTGATGGATTCAAATGTATAGGAATTTATTTGTCGGATTCAATGTATGGATCAAAATCATCACTATTATGTAAAATTTAGAGGTTTTATTTCTACCACTCTATGATGGTAATTGTGACAACATATATTCTGAAAATACCTTCTCCCACAATGATTCTTCTATGATGATACTTTGGGAGAATGATGAAATCAAAATATGATAGGTAATTGATACAAAATTAATCATCTTCTCTAACAATATATTTTCCTATAATTCAACCTTTGGGATGACTTTGATTCATGACACACACTTTCAAAATATTTATATATCTTTCATCGGGGGTAAATCAATTTGTAATGGATATGACCACATAGTTTAACCTCTATTACCATGTGAACTATCAGATAGACTAGTATATCAAAGAATTATTTTGGGAAGAACTTATCTATTTCACATAATATGACTACAACCCCCTTATTCATGATTGGGAACATCATTGGGTCTATAACATTACTACATATGGATTTGAAAAAAATGTAGGGTCTAGATAATGTATATTGTAAATTTGTAGGAATACTTAAATGTAAAGAGATGAGCATCAAATCTTTCATCAAAACATGTAAGTCGTGTGATTTTAGTCTCGATAACTTCAAATTAGTCATTGACATGGCATTATTGGTATTTGATGAATACCCCTTTGGTAATTTTACACCATTAAATAAAATAATAAATTGTAATTTTATTTTATGGATGGAGTGTAATCTGTCGGAGGGTGAAACAAAAATAGCACAAGGGAGAGATATTGGGTGGAGACCAACAATGTAGATTGAGGACAAATAATATCCCTTGCGAACATGTTGTTCAAACCATTTAGAAAAATTTAATACAAAAAAATATGTTCGAAGGGGTGAAATAGATAACAAGTGATCACATTACTTGATTTTAACATATTATTACCATTTCAAGATAATATAATTTCCTAAACATAAAAAAATAAAAAAATGAGGAAACCAATTTATTTCCAAGAAAAACATTAAAAACAAATAAATATTGAAAATTTTATCTTCAAAATACTTTAAACCTTTTTATTATGAATAAAACCCCCCGAACAAGAAATGCAACAATAAATTTAATTTTTAAACACTTAAAAACTCATTAAAATACCCCATTAGAGAAAAATTTATATTTATATGAAAATAATAATTAGTATAATATACAAAAATGATTCTTTATTAAATAATAATTAGTTTCTCTCATTTTAAAAATATAATTTATAATTTAACTTAAGAAACAACCATCTTAAAATATTTATATTAAAAATTTCATTGTATAATAAGGATCATTTAATAAGGAATTTAAGTATCCCTTTCTCTAAAATGTAACAGTTTTTGAAATCACTATACCTAGAAATTGTAAAATTTATATATATACTTGAAAACCCTAAATATATATTAATCAAACACTTAGATACATTAAAAAAGAAAAAAACATGATTATCACATAAATTTTTATGAAGCCCTTTGAACATATATTATTTTAAAAATAAAATACACTTAAAATGAATTATATTTATAATACATTAATTAAAATAATTCATCTGAAATGATAACATAATATATTTTACACCTTTTTAAATAAAACAATTTGGTTTAAACTTATGAAACTAAATTTGGAAATTTGAATATATTTAAAACAAGACCCTCATAAAAGAGGGGTTTTGAAATTTAGAATGATAATTTTCAAAATATGTTTCCCCTACATAAAATAAAGATATTAAAATAAAAACATTATATAAATAAATTTTTAATTTTGAAATGAGACTCTAATAAATCATTAAGTAAATGAATATAAATTTTAATTTTTTTTGAGGTTTTCAAAAACAAACAAATGTAATGGTCATTACATCTTACCATTGTTCACTATGGAAATTTAATTAAAGGCCTAATGTCTGTTTATACTAACTATATAAGTTCAAAAAAAATACTCCGAGTTGTCGTAACTTCTAGTCATTTATCACAGTATGTAAATTAAAATAATCATTGAACACATTGTTTTTGTTTCTATTCATACCCTTTGGAATCATTCAAATATATCATACTAATTATTCATGTCATAATATCAACAAAATATCCTTTTCAACTAACCATAACATTTATAGGAAGATAAAATTTCCCATTCCATTCAGAAATTAGTTAACCATTTTAAAAATTTATAATGTTGAGGTAGTGGCCATGGTCTACCAAATAAAGCCTAGGTAGTGGATAAGTGGATGAGAACAATTATGGGGTAGGGCTAGAGAGCACTTGAAATGGGGTGACATTAATACTAACAGGAAACCAGTATTCATCAAGTGGGTTGGAAACCAAAAACCAAAAACCAAAATACAACAATATGAACTAAGAAACACCTATACTAGGCATAGTAGGGTAAAATTAAAAACACAAAGACCCAAAAAAAGTAACTGTCAAAGGAGGATGAATGTTGGTAGGGAATTCATATACAGAGCCCCTAAATGTGGAACTAAAATATTACCAAACTAAGATAATGCTTCACTGTCTCACACCACTGAACCCCAATAATTAAGAAACAAGAGAGGAGGAGAAAAAATTATCATACCTTACATTAGAGGTTTGATTCATCTGAGAGAAGATTAAGGGGGAGCGACAACAGCACTGGTCTCCTGTGAGAGCCTGAATGATGAGATAAAAATTGGTTCGGTTAGGGTTCTTTTAAAATCATTGGGGTGGGTTTTATCAACACTTTTAAAAAAAGCATTGATAAAATGCAGTTTTATCAGTCTTAAAACAATAAGCACACAGAAAAGACCTCTTTACCAGTGCCAGTTTTTAGCATTGATAAATATTTCATTTATGTTCACTTGTTTTGTGCTGATAGAGATTGATAACTATAATTATAAATAAATATATTTATAAAATTTTTTATATTATTAAAAATATATTTATATCATTTTATATATTAAAATAATTATAGATTTATTTAGTAAATATGGATATATATATATAATAAATATATTTATTATAATTTTATAATTTTTTCAATATGATATTATTTATTTAAAATTATAATAATATTTTTTAGAAATTTATTTATTTATTTATCTATAGTTATAAATATATAAATATATAAATGTATTTAATATATTTATAACTATCAGTATATTGGTATCATTATATATATCATATAAATAAATAAAAATTAAAATATAGAAAATATATTCATTATTTAAATATATTTATGATAATTTTATAATTAAAACTATATTTATATCATTATATAACTTTATGTAATTATATATATAAATATTTAATATATATACATATAAATTTAAATATTTTAAATATATTCATCATTTAAATATATTTATTGTAATTTTATGTTTATTTAAATATATAATTATATATTTTTAATAATATAGCTATGTTTTTTTAAACTATATTCATTTATTTATAATTATAATTAAATAATTATAAAAATTATTAAAAATTGAATAAATTACAAATATATTATCTGTGTCAGTGTTTTTTATAAAAATAAATAACTTAATTCTATGTATGTGTTAAATTAATGTAACACATGTTTGATATATGTAAAATTGAAAAATAAAACTATATTCAATTAAATGTCCATTACTTGATACAATTAATCAATAATTTTAGTTTATTTTATTTTTTAATTATAAACCATTTTCACTAAATATATGAATTATTTAATAGAAGCTTAAATATTTTTTATTATATAAATCATATTCTAGGAAATAATATATATATATATATTAATATATTTCTATATTAAAAATATTAAATATATTAAAAAACAACTATGTTTAAAATCCATTAAAAATGAATAAGTCATTAATATGTTTTTAATTATTAAATTTTATTTGTTTTCAATATTTATATCACATAGATATTATTTATTACTATTTATAATATATATATATATAATTTATTCATTTTTATTAATAATTGCTTCATTAATATTTTTTAAATAATTTTTTTGAATTAATTTTTAATTTTGTTTAATTATTACAATTTATTCATTTTATATGTCTATATTTAATATAAACTATTTATTAATATTTATAGTTTTTATACATGTATATTAAATATTTTAATTTTTATTAATAATTACTTAATTAAAAAAATTAATTTTTTTAATTTGCACATTATTAATTGTTATTTGTTTAATTATTTCAATTCATTCATTTTATATATACATATTTAATATATACTATTTCTTAATTATATATATATATATTAATGTTATAAAAAATTATTTAATTAATAAAAATTTTAATTTAATTTATTTTATTCATATTTAATTTTTATTGGTTTAAATATTTCAATTTCTTTAATATTTTTAATAATTATATTTTTTATTTGTGTGTGAAAAAATTAAGGGTCATGGCCAGGCGGGGCGGGCCGTGTGTAGGACATGTGGGCAGAGTCGTGTAGGACCCGGCTGTGTTTATGTGGGTGGACTAAACCCATGGGAAGAAAAGGGCGGGATAAGGTCTGTGCAAGCTCGTGGGCCCATATGAGTTTGTGTGGAGAGTGCATGTCAGATCCCTTCCCAATAACACACTTATAATGTTGGGATCTGGCAGAATCGTATATAATGAAGCGGTCAAACATTTTCTATTTTGATGTGGGACTAGCAGAATGATGATGACCATTACCAACTTTTGGAAATGCACTGATAATGGTCACCCTTTATCAGTTCTAAAATTAAATAATTGATAATCACACCCTTTATCAATTATTTTTTCTAGCACTGATAAAGGCTAACACAGTATATTGAGCATTTTGTATTAGTGAATATATGATCTATTATATGTGCTGCTTGGTGAGAGATGACCACGATGAGGCCATGAATTTAGTATACCTATTTATTTGAAGAGTTAGATTCACTTGTTGTTTACTAAGATTTAGAATTATTTCTTTATATTTTTTAAGAGAGACTTTAGGAAGGATCCTACTGAGAATATCAGTTATGCTCACCCTATATATATATATAAACTCTTTTCTAGTTCATCAGGTGTAGGATGAAGATCAGTCTGGATATTACTAGATCATGGTTTATTTGGAGCCATTTGGGATTTTTAGTCGATGTTGAGTTTATCTTTTGGTACTTATAGTTTTCCTTTCCAGTTGGTTTAGTCTAATATGACATTACAAGTATGTACCTGGGTTATTTTACTATATTTGAACAGGATTTGATTGGTTTTTCTATCTTATCTCTCTCTTACACATATTCTTTTAGAGGGTAAGGCCTATAATCTATATATTTATTATACCATTAGTTCTTTTCACCAACCTGTGGCCTATTAGAGGTGGGATTCAGGTTGTCACTATCCACATTATCTCAATTCCAGCAGGATAGGTGTACCTTTTTAGGGAAGGGGGTCATGAAAGAGTGGTATCAAATGTTCAGGTTAAGGGATATGAGAGAGTTTAGAGTTTGGTTAAGGTAAGGATTGAATGGGTTTGGAGAGAAATAGTGTCAATGATGTTTAATAAGTGATGTAGAAAAAGAAAACTGGATGAGACATAGGTATATAGGTCCCCCTAAGATTTGATGCAAAAACCTATAAGAATACAATGTATACTAAACAATGTGATACTAGTTGTAGGGTGGAGACGTAGGGAAAGGATCATGCATCATTCTTGTTTGTGACAACATTTGAAATTTGAAGACCTTGAGATAGGTTACACGTTAAAATAATAATTTAATAAATCTTAAATATTCTATATTCCAAGTTTATAATCCTCTAACCATTTTATATTTTATAGGAATGAATCATGGTCGACAAACTGGTCAGGTTCAAACCAAATATTTTCGGTAGGACATTCCATTATGTCACTGTAGAGTAGAGGTCAACAATAAAAAAACATTTAGAAAGAAACTGTCAATGTTTTTTCATTTGAGACAAAATAATTATGATGATTTTTTTCATGTTCAGTGATAGAAGACTGGTTGGAGGAGATCGAGATAGCTTTCAGATAGATCCATGCTTGGAAAGATCATTGGGTTTCATTAGAAATTAATACGGCACATGGAGAAACTAGGGAGTGTCATATTTTATTCTGCAAAGATCATAAAGAGTAGATAGTCTCAAGGGAGAAGTTCTAAGAATGGTTTCGACTATAGTTTCTTTCTTTTATCCTAAAGGTGTCTATTTTCCCGTAGTTTCTTACCGTTTGATAAGGGAGTTCTAGCCTGTGGGAGTTTAGAATCTATTTCAGGACTCTTCTCCAATATACTCCAGACCTATTATCAAAAGGTTACACCAGATAAGCAATTTAGCAGTGCACTTTCATCCTAATATATAGTTCTAGGTCACCTTGTTTGTGTTGCCAACATATCTAAATGTGTTGGTGAGATAAAAGGTCGATGAGAGGATGTTGGATGGTGCCAGGTTATCATGACAAGGGAGACTTCAAATTTCTCAATGATCAGATCTATGTTTTGGGTTTCCAGATTATTAGACATAAGATTTTTTGGATTAGTAGAGGGTAGTTCCCATCCCTCAACATATCATTTCTCTAGAGGTGGTGTCTCTCATACATTTAACAAAGGATTAAAATCATGTTTTTCTTATAGAGGATAAGTTTATCAACAGTGAGAGTACCCAAAAATTATTAGATGACATCGTGCACCAAGTGTTCTACTTCAGGATCCTTCATTGAGGCAGTTTTATCTAAGGAAGTTGTAATATGATACTTTATACTGGGATCATTAGAGAGAAGACATGATAGAAAAATGATGGCCCTGATATGTTCCATGTACTCCGAGAGAAGAGCATGGTCATAGAGGTAGTTGTCATTAGGGCTTGAGAGGTCATGGAGAAGGATGTGTTCAAATGAATACCCTATCATTTCTTATTTTAGGTGATCCATACATTGCTCAAGGTACCCTTTTTTTAATCCCAGGTACATTCCTTGTTTGGTTCAGGAGCCACACACTCTTTCATATCACTATACCTAGTCTATTATTCAGTAATTGAGGTACACACTCTTTCATATCACTATACCATATGATAGTGACATTTGATGTAGCTTTAGACTCACAAGGAAGAGGGATGATTAACCCATGAAGTTGTGTTTTTGGTATGTGATCAAAATCATTTGGTGATTCAGTGCTACCAAAAGAAGATAGTGTCGAGGTTTGGTGGATAAGTTCAATGGCATGTGTGTTTGGGGAAGGTTTGTGTACTGGAGTGTTAGAGAAGGCCCAATGATACTATTGGAAAATTTATGCTCAAACCTTATTTTGGAGGCTCCTATAGAGAGGATCAAGGTCTATATACTTATGTAGAAAGTGTGACCTGAATATGGGAGGAGAGAGTGACTTGCATAAAACACTTACATAGAGGAAGGGAGACCCAATAATTTTCCTCCTCAGTATGGATTGGTTTCTTACCATCCATGCATAGATGGATGCCACAAGTAGGTGTGGCTGTGTTCCTGGTTTGTGGGAAAGAGTTTTTCCTTTTTAGGAGTGATCCAAGAAAAATAGAGACAATTTTTTGTGCGGAGAAATAGTTATATGAGATTTTAGTTTCCTGTAGTAGTGGTGGAGTTGAGGATATATACCGAAGGATGTTATGGGTTTCCCTACCCACTGAGTGTTTCCTTCTATGTAGACTAGAACCTAGGGATTGTCCCTATATTTTTGGTAGCATATCGGTTGACTACCGTGCAACTTCATGAGCTGTGAAGCAATTGGAGGTTTGTAAACAGATGTCCTGGTAAGACCCAGTGTGTTACTTGGACATCCATGTATTGTTCATTGGTAACCTCATGTGCCCAACATTAATGTTACACGTGACACACTTGAGGATAATGTAATATGTCTATACTATGTGGTGGTCACCCCTCCACTTAGTGAGGTTGGGAGGAACAAATTTGAGATTCTAATATCAAGGTTCAACATGACTAGATATACCCTATAAATGTTCTTGATTGTTTTTTCCGATAGTGGGGAATATATAGACCATTCTATGATTAATGATGACACGAGTAACATTGTGAGACAAGATGACGAGGAGGTTCCTTTCCCTCAATAATAAACCCATGAGAGTGTTGGTTAAGCCATTTAGAGATAACTATTCAAGTTCTAGAGACCATTCTTTGGCTTTTCATGCTGGTATGGAGTAGTTTTCAATCCACCATCGGTGTAACAGTAAGTGAGGTCGTGCTTTGGATGCTATATGGAACAAATACCTTAAGGTATCATTGTAGAGTTTTTGGGTTGATTTTGTTTCTTCGAATAGTACGTGGAAATGAATAGTTATGGAGTTCCTGTAATGTATTTGATTAGGAATGTTGAAAAAGATCCAATATAATAGAATGGATTCCCAAGAAATGGTTTAAAAAAAGTGTGTATACAAGATGGTTCCATTCCCCAGTGTTTGAAAAAATTTTGGGCTCCAAAATTTATAGGATTGATCAATCATCGCGAACATTGGATTTTCATGAATTACTCATAAATATACGTTTAGGTATGATGTTTACAAAGACTAGGATTCAAGAAGACTGGGTTTCATGAAGGATGAATCGCAAAGGTGCAGAGCATCATGAATGACCATCGTGAAAGGAAAATGGTTGACAGTAAATATGTATGACTACAAGAAGCTTCGCAAATGGAAAATCTGTAAAGATCCCAAAAGTTCCATCTAATTTTTTTATATGGGAATTTTATGAGTTTGAAAAAATTTATCACGCATGATTCCGAGGCCCGATGTGCCTGGAATTAATTTTTGAACTTTTTTTAGTACGTTCATTAAACGTGCGAGCGGGTTTTTGTAACTTTTGAACAAGTGCTCGAAATTAAGATCTGAGGACACGGTTGAACTAGCAGCGCCGATATTCACTTCATGAGACCTTCACCTTGACCACAGTTGGTTGAGGGTGAAATTTAGTGTCCCTTTTTTTTGTGAAAACAAAATTAAAATAATGAACAACTTTTTTCTAAAACCTCCAAATTTGATTGTGCAGTGGTGGGGACCACCTGAGCTAAGAAACAACCCAAATTTGAATTCATAATGGTGGGGACCACCCAAATCATGAACTCCCTCTTTAATGAGGGAGGTGACTTTAGGTTTCCTCTAAATTAATTGTTCCAACGCAATTCAATTTATTGATACTTTTAATTGTGCCAACGTAATGATTTTAATTATGCCAACGTCCTCATAGTTTATAGAAAAATTTATTTTAACAAGTTGGATAATATTTTTATTAGGTTGGGGAAAGAAATCGTTGGAAAATGGTTGGTAAATCCTTAGAGAACTTCAGAGAAACATTTCCCTCTACAATAAAAAATTCCTCTCCAACGAAGAACTTGCTCCAACGAAGAATGAGGAACTGACCCCGAGCCCAGATCGGAAGAACCTCGCAGAGGTAATGAATGTCGATGTTCTTCAACAACTTCATCTTCTACCTCTAGAATCCTCCAATGAATCGACATCCATCCTTCCCTCCTCACCTATGTCAACAAACCTTTCAGGTAGGGGTGTGAATTTGGTTTACCTTCGTAAATTTTATTTTACGTTAAACCTCTCCCCATGAGCCGCTTTCTACCGCTCTAACGTAGAGGGGGCGGGCCAAAAAAATATGGCCAGAACTCTCTGCAATCCTTTGTGGTTTTTGATGTGTTATTAATGATTGAGGAGGATGCTGACTAGTGCCGACGAATGGCACTCTTGGGATTGAGAAGCGACGGCTGACACCACAGCCGACCATGAAGACGGCGGCGACGCAACCGCACTGCCAGACAAGAGCTGTGGCCAGTCAGCTGCGGCAGAGCAAGGGAAACGCCCGGCACTCTGGCCGGTCGTGTGAAGGGGTAAGAAGCGTGAATTCGTGCCACCCAACATGCAAGAGCAGTGTCCATGGGACACGACGGTGACAGGAGGGTTACTCGCTCGCTGTCGGCTGCATGGGAAGGTGCGCTGCGCGACTGCACCACACAGAGGAGGGGGCTAGCCGTCTAGCCATCCGCGGAGGGCTAACGCACCGCGGTCCGCCTCCCCACTGGCTGGCTCACCACGGGCTGGGCCAGACCCAGTGGGCCGGGTCGGGCCGGGTCAGACTGGACCCAGATTAACTACTACCCTTTTCATTCTTTCGACCATATCTTGAGCTACGGGTGTCCGTTTGATGAACCATCTATAGTGATGGAAACCATGGATAAAGAAGATCCTTTTGGTATACCCCAGTTTATTTTTGGATAAATAATGGGTATGACCGGGTTGGATCCAACACGAATCCAACCAAGCCCTAGTGACTAAATGACCAATAACTTACAGACCGAGCATCTGATTGAGGCACCATCTGTTACGTTGAGACCCCTTTTACCTGGGAGTCCTTTGGGATAAATCTTAGTGGAACTTCATGGAAGTTGGAGTATCGACCTACGCCCTGAGGAGCGGACCCTCCCAGAATAAATCATGCTTAGTGCGAGAACCCTCTAGCTAGTTGTAACATGAGAAAGGGATCCTATGTGGACTTGTGCCTTGGGATCCTTCATGGGTCTGAGTTTGAGGATCCCACAAGAATCTGCTCTAGGAATCCTTGTGGGACTACTGTAGAATCCTACCTGGGTCTTCTATACTAGGATTCTACGTTGGTCTGCTGTACTAGGATCCTATGTGGGTCTGATTATTTAGGATCATACGTGGGTCTGCTGATTTAGGATCCTACATGGGTCAAACTCTTAACAAAGTAAGATGATTCATTAGTTACATCTAATAATCTTTACTTCCATACCTACATTATACCTGGTGTGAGTTGAGTCTTTACCCTTGTGGTAATCTTCTGTGTGGAATGCCTTTGTGGTACTTACCTTCGTGCTGATACCTTTGTGTTATTCTTCGGTGTGGTGTTACCTATGTGGTATTTACCTTTGTGGTGTTACCTTTGTGGTTCTTACCTTCGTGGTGATACCTTTGTGGTATTATTCTGTGTGGAATTACCTTTGTGGTACTTGCCTTTGTGGTGTTACCTTCCTGGTATTCTTTCCTTCATGGAATAGTTTTTCTTTGGTTAAGGATTTGGGCCTTGAGTTTCCTGATGAATGAGATTGGTATACTTGATAACTTAGGTATATGTATGGGAATATACCTAAGTAGGGTTGTCAGATGTTTTCATGCTTTGTGTTTTATCCTTTTTGGGTTTTTTGAGACCTTCGATGGTCTTGGGGTCCTTACTGAGTATTGTTATACTCACCCCTGCACGGGCTACACCCACACCTTATTGTGTTTGGTGCAGACGACAGACAGCACTGACTAAGGACAAGATTACCAAAAATAGAGGTAGCTCGGAGGTGGACATTAGACGATTCATACTGCAGAGATGGCCATTTGAGAGCTGTACCTACCTTTCAGGTAGGATCCTTGGTAGGTGTCAATAGGAGCTATTTCAGTTTACATGTACTTTTCATTTTTCTTGTACTTTCTAGTTGGTTTTGTATTCTAGCCCGTTTTATTTACTATACACATTCTTTTTTACTTTAAAGTTTACTTGTGTTGGTATCTTTCTGTGTGCTTGGTTGAGTGTGTTTACAGGATATAAAGGAAATGCCTTCTCAGTTTTTGGGAATACGCCTTTTGGTGCTAGTCGCTAGACCTTGGCCTATGGAAGGCGGGCTTGGGGTAGTCACTTCATGGGCCCTAGGGGACAGGTCATGAAAAATTGGTATTAGAGGAGTTGGTTCTACCATAGATCATTAGAATCTTATCTTCTTAAGGGAAATGGTGTTAAGTGTAGTGGGTGTGGTTATCAGTTTAGGGAATCCAGTGTTGGTGCAGCGGTCGACGTATCCATACACCAGGACCTTGAACTCTAATTTCTGACTCAGTGCATGGAAACACTGATTGCGTGGGTGTTTTGAAAAGTTTTATTTGTGATTTTTTGAGTCATCTCACTAGGTATAACTTGTTGAACATGGAAAACCTATTTCATTTCTAGATTCCTCCATACAGACAGCCAACTAGGGTTCTAGGTATAGTTTGCGATGATAGCCCACCAAGCGACGAGGCCTCGGTGCAAGGCCCTTTATTAGTAGGAGAACCAGCGAAGGCACAAGTGGTACAATTACTTGTTGGACCACCGATTCCACCATCCCCAGTAGCAGAGGGTGCATGCCACCTGAGTGCATTGCACGAGTTCCAGTGCCAGAGGCCACTGAGGTTCTGCAGTGAGATAGACCCACAGACGGCTTAGGATTGGTTGGAGGCCGTGGTGAGTGTCTTCTGACTTGTAGAGACAGAAGTTGATCTCATGGTGATCCTTTCCGCTAGTCTTCTACATGCAGCAGTAGGTAGATGGTGGAGCTTGATGCTCTAGGTTCATGACGTGGTGACACCTCTCTGAGCAGAATTTGAGAGCCTGTTTCAGGTAGAGTTTGTCCTAGCGACCCTTCGCGCAGTGCATATATAAGGGATTCTTCATCTACAGTAGGGTAGCATGACTATGGCTTAGTCCTCAGTGAGGTTCATTGACCTCTCACATTACTCCACCGATATGGTGCGAGACCCATTCTTTTGGGCCCAGACCTTCGATCAGGGACTCATGCAGGAGATCAGGGATTTGATGATTTCCTCTGCATCTCGAAGCATGCAAGGGTGTTAGAGAGAGCCCTCTTAGTGGAGAGTTTTCTTACTGAGCAGTCACCAGCAGTGAGACCCACCACCAGGCATCATATAGCGGATTCTTCTGTAGTTGAAAGTAGACATATGTCACAGAGGTCCAAGAGGACCATACCTACAGGTGGATGACCACAGGATTCATGGTCAGTTGTGCGGGGCACCGAAGACAGAGCTGGTCATGCGTGGAGCAGGAAGATGTGGAAGAGGAGCTGGTCGTGCAGCTGGCGGTGGGCGATGATTCAATATGTTACTTCCAATACCACCAGGTGATCCACCCCGACCACAGGGAGCAGGTGGACAAGGGAGAGCTCAGCTCCAGGCATCTGTGGCCTGTGACCACGGTGCTCCGGCGACGATACGAGGTACGATCTGTGCCTACTCCAGCTTAGCTGCAGTACTTATAGACACAGGTTCTAGTCCTTGTTTTATTGACACTTCCCTCGTTCAGAGCTCAGAGACTCTGATGGAGCCATTGGCTCGATCCTTACAGTTAGAGACTCTTACGGGAGAGGATTCAATGATTACACACTGGTGTCGATAGTGTGAGCTTACTCTAGGAGGAAAGAGCTTTGGCTGGGATCTCCTAGTAGTGGTGTCGAGGCCTTACTATGTAATCTTGGGTATGGAATAGTTATCTATAGTCAATGCTAAGATTGACTGTATTATGCACAAATTGTGGTGTGTCCGCACAGATGGGACTGGGTTTACCATCACCGGTTATAAGGGAGAGTTTTCAACACAGGATGTACATACCCGGAGGAGGGTGTAACCGATCACACATCAGTTGGCTAGCATTACCCTCAGAGCAGATGATGTTGTGAGTCTGAGCTATCCTATAGTGGTGGACCAGTACACGGATGTCTTCCCTGATGATGTTCCAGGTCTACCTCCTCACAGAGAGGTGGACTTTTACATTGGCTTATACTCTGGGACGACACCGATATCTACACCAGCATATCGGATGGCTCCCATGGAGCTTTGTGAGTCCTTTATGGGTGATCGATACCTTTGTGGAAATAAAAATAAAATAATAAACAATTTTTTTTTTAAAAAAACCTCTCAAATTGATTGTGCAGTGGTGGGGACCACCCGAGCTAGGAAACCCCCGAAATATGGATTCTTAATGGTGGGGACCACCTGACTCTTGAACTCCCTCTTTAATGAGAGAGGCGACTTTAGGTTTCATCTAAATTAATTGTGCCAACACAATTCAATATATTGGGACTTTTAATTTTGCCAACGTAATGCTTTTAATTATTCCAACTTCATCATAGTTAATGGACAACTTTATTTTAATATGTTGGATAATCTTTTTATTGGGTTGAGGGAAAAATCGTTGGAAAAGGTTTGGAAAAACATTAGAGAACTTTGGAGAAACATTTCCCTCTCCAACGAAGAATGCCTCTACAATGAGGAACTTTCTATAACGAAGAATGAGGAATAGATCCCGATCCCAGATAGGAAGCACCTTGTAGAGGCAACGAATGCTGATGTTCTTCAACGACTTCATCTTCTACCTCTCGAATCCTCCAACGAACCGACTTCTTTCCTTCCCTCCTCACCGACATCAACAAACCTTTAAGGTAGGGGTGTGATTTTGGTTTACCTTTGTAAATTTTCTTTTATGTTGAACCTCTCCCCATGAGCCGCTTTCAACTGCTCTAACGCAGAGGGGGCGGGTCAAAAGAACATGGCCCGAAATCTCCGAAATCCTTGGTGGTTTTTGATGTGTTCTTTGCGATGGAGGAGGGCGGCGACCAGTGCCAGTGATTGGCACCAGTGGGACTCGGGTGTGGTAGCCGGCACAACAGCCATCCGCGAATACAGTGGCGACGCAACTGTGCCGCCGAAGAATATTTGTGGCTCGTTGGCTGTGGCGGAGCAAGGGAGGAAGCCGGCACTCCGGCCGTCCATGCGAAGGGGATGATAGTGCGCGTGTGTTCCACCCGATGTGCAGGAGCCATGACCATGTGCCGCAGCGGCAAGAGGAGGCTGGTTGGATCACTATCGGCCACCAGCGAAGGCGCGATGTGCGACCACGCCACGTGGATGAGGGGGATCACCGTCCGGCTGGCCGCGGTGGGCGCCGCACCACGGGCTGCCTCACTACGGGCCGCAGCACCACAGGCCGTGCCGACAGGCTAGGTATTACCCAGAACCAAACTCGGGTTAGGTCGGGTCAACCTGAACCAGGTCGAGTCGGCCCAGGCCGGGTTGGGCTGGGTTGGGCCGGGTTGGGCCAACCGGGTCGAACCAGACCCGGACCAACTATGACCCTTTTCATTCTTTCAGCCATATCATGATCTATGAGCGTCCGTTTGATAAACCTTCTATGTTGCCCGAAACCTTGGATTGAGATGATCCTTTTGGTATAACCCACTAGAGTTTTGGATAAATTTGGGGTATTGCCGGGTTGGATTGATCACGAATCCAACCGTGCCCTCAGGACTAAAAGGAAAATAACTTACAGATCGAGTTACCGATTGATGCACTATTTGTTGCGTTGAGACCCCTTTTACATGGAGGTCCTTTTGGATACTTCTTCATGGGACATCATGGAAGTTGGAGTATCAACCTATGGATTGAAGAATGGACCCTCTCGGAATCAAGTGATCTTAGTGTGGGAACCCTGTAGCTAGCTATAACATGAGAAAGGGATCATATGTGGTTCTATGCGTTGGGGTCCTTCGTGGGTCTGAGTTTGAGGATCCCACATGGATCCGCTCTAAGAATCCATATAGGACTACTCTAGGATCCTACGTGGTTCTGCTAAACTAGGATCCTACGTGGGTCTGTTGTACTAGGATAATACGTGGGTCTAATGATTTAGGATCCTAGGTGGGTCTGATGATTTAGGATCCTATGTGGGTCTACATCTTAATAGAGTAAGATGATTCAGTAGTAACATATAATCATCTTTACTATCATACCTAAGTTATACCTGGTGTGAGATAAGTCTTGACCTTTGTGGTAATATTCTATTTGGCATACCTTTGTGGTACTTACCTTCGTGGTGATACCTTTGTAGTATTCTTATGTATGGCATTACCTATGTGGTACTTACCTTTGTGGTGTTAACATTGTGGTACTTACCTTCGTGGTGATACCTTTGTGGTATTCTTCTGTGTGGCGTTACCTTTAAAGTAGTTACCTTTGTGGTGTCACCTTCATGGTATTCTTTCCTTCATGGAATAGTTGTACTTTGTCTAAGGATTTGGGCCTTGAGTTTCCTCATAAATAAGATGGGTATAATTGCTAACTTAGGTATATGTATGGGAATATACCTAAGTAGGGTTGTCAGATGTTTTCATGCTTTGTGGTTTATTTTATCTAGGTTTTTTAAGACATTAAAGAGTCTTAGGGTCCCTACTGAGTATTGTTATACTCACCCATGCACGGGCTACACCTGGACCTTGTTGTGTTTGGTGTAGACGTTAGACAACACTGATTGTGGATGAGAGTACCAAGACTAGAGGTAGCTCAGAGGTTGACATTAGACAAGGCGTATCACAGAGAGGACCATTCGAGAGCTGTACCTACCCTTCAGGTATGATCCTTGGTGGGTGTCCACTGGAGCTATTTCAGTTTACTTATAATTTTTATTTTTCTTGTACTTTCCAGTTGGGCTTGTATTCTGGCCCCTTTTACTTACTGTACACACTATTTTTACTTTATAGTTTACTTGTGTTCGTATATTGCTGTGTGCTTGGTTGAGTGTGCTTATAGGATATAAAGGCAATGCCTTCCCGGTTTTAGGGAATACACATTTTCGTGCTAGTTGCCAGCCCCTGGCCTATGGAAGGCGGGCTTTGTGTAGTCACGGCATAGTCCCCAGGGGCTGTGTTGTGACAAAATATCCCTAGTGTTTTGTGAAGATAGGGATGCTTGTGAATAAGTCTTAAGATCTTCATGAAAATTTGATGATGAGGTCTAAAGCATCTAGAATGAGAGGCAATACCTTTAAATATGACTCTACCCCTATCATTATAGTATTTAAAGACTTAACAAAAATCTAAAGGCTCTAAATTTGTGAAGGTGTTTGTGAAGGTTTTTTTCGAAAAAGTTTTCCATGAAAGGAATTTCCTGATGTATTTAAAAATCCAACCAACATTTTTGAACTTCATGAAGGATAAATGAGCTTCAAGGAAGTTGTGTGATGCAAAAAGACTAAGTGAGCTTCACAAATGGAGGTTTAGTTTAAATAACTATTTAATCATTGGAAAATAGTTGAGATTAATTAATTTTATAGGGTTTGTGAGAGAGTAATATTCCCTTGAATAATTGGGTAGTTTTGCAAAGGCAATGAGCATCATGAAAGTGCTCAAAAAGTATTTCCTAGTGAATATTTGGTAAATTGATATTCATTTAGTGGAAGAAATTTTAACTTAATGATGCACCAAATGAGGTGTAAAAAATATTGATTCAAGTGATAAAAAAATTTCATTTTGGAGGATTAGTGAGAATAATTCAGTTGATAGAGCAATGGGCTTTAATATTATGATTGGTTATAAACTATGAGGGATAATGAGTGTGCTCCAAACATTGTAAAGGTAGTTAGAATTGGATTTTTTTATCTAGCCTATACCTTATTTTAGAAGTGATCCTTAGAGGATTTGGTACATCAACATATTTCCATTTTATGATCCATGGATATTGCCCAGTGAGGGTGAACCAAGTAAAATTGTTTTGTCTCATGCATGATTTTATTTTTTTCATACTTTTCTATGGTAAAGGGAGATAAAAATGTTTTTTTAATGATTAAAAACGATCCAAAGGAGTAGATTTTATAATCTGTCAAACCCTGATTCACTGCCCCTATCAGCATATTTAACCTAGCAAGGCTAACAAGTGGTATCAAAGGAATGTTTAATTTTATTGTTTCTCTATATGGGGTTCAATGGAGGTTGTCTATCATAAATGTATTCCAGTATTTTATGGAACCAATTTTCACTTATGGAAGAAACAAATACTTCCCTGTTTCAGATATTTATGAATTGATGAATTTCCAATAGTAATGAATGGTATTTCAGCTAGTGAGGACAGCCATGCTTTATCATACACTGATTAAAGGGAATTAAATATTCATTCCAATGTAATAAATTATTTAATGGGAGATCTATGTAATGTTTTCTATATTAAAGAGATGTTGTGTAATTCAGCACAATCTATATGGGGAAGGTTTCTAAATATTTATGAGGGAGACTCAAAATTCATTGATAAAAAGCTATCGGTTCTATTGAAAAACTTTTAGGATCTTATAATGCACCATAATGGGTCTGTTGAAGCATTTATTGACCATGTGAATGTTGTTTTGGTATAAATTTAGGGTCTCAGATAAATTATTGAAGATTTAAATAATGTTAAGCGCATCTGTAGAATAATTCGATCTCAGTTCAATATGAATGTTTTTTATTAGAACATAAAGATCCAAAAAATATAAAATGGGATATATTTCACAATACTATTGTATCATATGAGATGAAAATGATTGAAATGAGTCTCTAGAAAAAGTTATGTCTAAAGAAGTTCCATTCAAGACCAAGAAGAATCTGAATATAGAGGATGAGAAGATAGAATAAAAAGAATATAAAGTCTTTTCATTCAATTCATCAAATTTACAAAGAGGGAAAGGAAAGTTCAAAGGGGAACTTCCAATTACATGATTTCTATGTGGATGGTTTGGAAATATTTTAGTAAGGTTCACAAAGAAGCTTCAAGATGATTATGATGATGAAGTCAAATTCCCATAGATAAGTATCAAACATATGTGAAAGGTAATAGAAATTTTAAGAGAAATTTCTTCTAAAAGAAGAATATCATTTCACAAGAAAATTAGAGTTTTGAAGAATATGAGGTTGAATAGATTGAGGAATACAAAGATCATTGAGAAAATTCTTTGTTGGAAGTTGTAGGTATCTCTTAGAAAAAGGAGGAAAGTGACAATGATGAAGAATAAGTTGAATGAAGAATTAATCTTGAGGATGAATTAGAAGCCACTCTTGAGAAGATAGATGTTTGGGGAGCCAAAATGATGAAATAAAACAAAGTGGTTCATGATGAAAAACTCTTTATGAAGTACAGGGAATAAGAGAAATTTGACATGTTGGATTAAATTGAAAATAATAAGTCTTCAATACCATGGTACTCAAAAATGATAAGTGAATATAAGCTCAAAGTTGAAGAATAGGAAAGGATGATCGATGGTTTGAATAAAACAATGAAAGATGAAGATAAAATCTTTGAAAATCTTGAGTAGGAGGTTATCAAATTATAAAAGAAATTAAAAGATTAGGAGAAACTCTTGAGTGGAGAAATGAAAGTCACAAATGATGCATAAAATAGAAGTGTAGAGTTGAAATTTCATATGAAATAGGTAAAATAATGTTAGAAAAAAATGATAGATCCAAATGAAATAGTTAGTATGGGGCTTGATTAAATACTATAACCAGTAATGGTTGAAGTTAGATAATAAGAATCCGATCAGAGATTGAATATTTATTTGGGTATAAATCATAACCAAAAAATTCAATGAACTCAATGGAAAAAGATTTTTTTAGTAGTGACACACAAGATTGCACCCCACATTAGATGTTATTGTTGTGGATAGATGAGATATTCACAAAATGTCTGTTTCATAGATAAGAGGTTCCAAAGGGAAGAATACTAATAAATGAAGCCATACCAAGATCATTATTCTTGGATACCATTTAATAGTCACTATTTTAGTTCTGGAGGGTTCAGACACATGGAATGATATTGATCATCAACAATGTAGAGGAATGTGATGAAGTAAATGAACATGGTCATAAGTAGTAGATCAATGTATCATGAAATGAACTAAAAATAAAAAATCAATTTTTAACTCTACAAGATGAAGTTGGTCCATCATAAACTGAGGAATATCTTGATTATCTATCCATATCAGCAATGAAGTAAAAAACATAGGTCAAAAAGAAAAGAGCTATGTAGGCAGTGGTTGTTGAGATTTTCGTTAAATAATCAGATCATTCTGGTGTATGGATCCTCAAAAATGGATTCAAATCCCATATAAAAGGTATCAAGGATATTGTTATAGGTATAAAATATAAGAAGGAATTTTTTTTTCAAATTTGGAAATAATGAAGGGCTAAAGATTATTCTCTTAGGAAAATCCCAATTTGGGGGAAATGAAATGAGATGTGCTGATCTCTTAATTGCTGAAGGTCTCAATCATAACATGATAAGTGTCAGTAAAATATTTGACTTTGGAAATGTTATAATTATTACTAAAAAAGATGATTATCATCAAATTAAGTGATGAAATAGTTTTTCTACAGGGAAAAACAATGAAGTGGAATTTCTACCTTATAAGTGGTGAAGAAGATATGTGAATTTTACACTGCTAGAAAAATGGTCTATAGCTGTAGTTTTCCAAAACTATGGAAATAGGTTTCAATACCAATGCTATATCCATAATTTTACATAACACTATGGCTATAGGGTATAATTTTGAAGGCTATAGCCATGGTTTCACTAAACTATGGTTATATGACTTTTTTTCGAGAGTAATAGTCAGAGTTTGGGTAAGCTATGGCTATAAGATAATTTTACCAAGGAAACTGGCATGATTTGTGTAAAACCGTGGCTATAAAGTCTTTTATCCAAGGGTTGTAGCCATGGTTTTGGTAAACCATGGCTATAGGGTCTTTTTCCAAGGTCTATAACCATGGTTTTGGTAAAACTATGGCTATGAAGTAATTTTTTCATGGTCTTTAGCCACAGTTTGTGTAAAACTGTGGCTATAGAGTTTTTTTATATTTTATATTGCCATAATTCATCAAAACCATGGATATAGTTCTCCTGCCCCTGTTCTGGAAAAAATTAACCCATGAAAAAATGGCGATATGGGTTATAACCACAATTTATATGTTAAAGCATTGGTTTTTAATAATATATATAACAATATATATATATATATATATATATCGAAAGGTGTCTGTGGTGTAGTGGAAAGGTGGGTGGTACACATAATGGAGGTACATAGATTGAATATAGGTGGGTTCACTTTATTTTCTGGATATAGCCACATTTTACTAGAGCTATTGCCATGTTTACATAGTGGACAACCACGACTATATCCCAACTGCCACATTAGAAAGATATGGGGGCTCTAGCCATATTTTGGAAAACCACGGCTATAGCCCAAAAAAACTGTGGCTATAACATTTAGCTATATCCACACCAATACGTGCCATAACCAGTTGGTCCTCTATTCCGACCATCCCCAGAAGATTGAGTCATATTTGAAGCAGATAGAGATCTCACCAATCTATGACATGATCATAATCATATGTGCAATGCTTGTCAACAAGGGAAGATTATCAGAAATATGTACAAGGAAAAAGAAAAAAAATTCAACCGGGGTGTTTGAATTGGTGGATTCCTATGTATGTGGACCTATGTCACCAAGATATATTAATTAGAAGAGGTATTATGTTCTTTTCATTGATGATAAAAGTTATATGAGATGGGTATTTCTCATTTCCCAAAAGTCTGATGTGATCAGTTGATTAAAACAATATCAGAGCGAATCTAAAAGGATGCTTAGATATAATATTATGAATTTTCATACTAAAATTGGTATTTAATTTACAAATAGTCAATTGGAAGATTATCTCAAGAAACATGGGATAAGGCATCGAGATTCAGTAGTGATAACTACTCCACAAAATAGAGTGGTTGAGAGGAGAAATCATATAATAAAATAAAATTATAGAACATTTCTTTTTGAAAAGGTCATACTAGAGAAATTCTATAAAGAGGTAGTCATGACATCATTCTACATATGAAACATGGATATGTTATGTCCCAAGGAAGAAAAAAATTCATATGAGTTGTGGTATGGGATGAATCTAACATTGATTTACTTTCGAATCTTTGTAAGTAATTTTTTTATTCTCAATGAGGAGAAACAAATAAAATTTTAATCATGTGTAGATGAGAGGGTATTTCTTGGATATTCATGAAAAATAAAATCATATAAAATTTTCCACAAGAGGCATGGAAATGTATTTGAAAGCTATGATGTCACTATATTAGAGAATTAATAAAGTCAACAACAACACAGTAAACAGTTCCCTGATGAAAGTGATATAGCGTTAAGCACCTCAAGGGGATTTGAAGTGGGAAATTATAATTCTTAAGAAGATAATGATGATGAGTATGAAAAATTAAAATTTATATCTACATGAAAACCAGATAGTTGTACTGAAATTGATAGAAAAAAACAACATTTTTGATCTTGCAGTACTAGTTCAAACATGAAGAATGAAGTCATTAGAGTAGGAATTCTTCCTATAATAGGTAAAGCCTAAATTTATTAATGAATTAGATAGATATGAGAGATAGGTTCTGGATATGAATGACGAGATTGACGAAATTTGGAAGAATTAGGAACGAAATATTATTTTGAGCCCAACATATAATAATGTCATTGATACCAATTGAGAATTTGAAAACTAGATGAATGAATCTGTAACAGTGATTCGAAAAAAATAAAAATTAGTGTGAAAATGGTACCCCTAAATAGAAGGTATGGATGTTGATGAAAAAATTTCACCTATTGGGATGATAGTGATATCATATTATTTTTGTCCATAATAGTGACAAAAGGTTCAAAGTTTTCTAGATGGATGTAAAATCATCATTTTTGAATGTGGTTTTGGATGAAGAATTGTATACTGATCGTCCATATGGTTTTCTCATTCATTAATATGAGAACATATTTTTTTGGTAGAGAAAGGTTCTATAAGTATTGAAGCAAGAACTGAGAGTGTGATATTCAAGAATGGAACATTTTTTGAAGAATCTTTGTTTTCAGTGAGGTGTACTTGATTAAAATCTCTATGTTAACAATGAATTTAATCAAATAAGTACATAATAAAAGTAATCACAAAGATATAAAATTACTTATAGTAAAAAAGAATAGTTTTTTATATCAAGGGGATGGTGGATTTTGGGTTGTGGTATAATGAATAAAATCAATATGGGTTATTGGGCCATACATATTCTAATTTGTCTAATTCAACAAATGATAGAAAATCAACGTCATGTGGTGAATTCTATCTGGGTGGATTTTTTATTTCATGGATAATAAATAAATAAGATTTAATTTCATTGAAAATCGTAAAATCTGAAAATATTCCAGCAACTCAAGATTATAGGAAGTTATTGTGGATACATAAGCATATTGATGATATGGGAGTTGAAGTGAAATATATGATTAGAAACCATTGTTATAATTCAAGTTATATAAATTTTAGAAAAAATCTAGTCCATCACTCATTGAAGAAGAAAATTAAAAATTAAGTATCATTTTATCAAGTAGAATGTAGAGCATCATCATGTGAAGTTGAAGTATATTCCTACAGAACCACAGGGTGCATAAATTATGAAAAACACATTACCCAAAGAAGTATTTGAAAATCATTGACTATTTATTGGAGTTTATTCGGCTAACAGCACTTGAAAAAGTGTGGATATTAGACCCCCTCTCCCCAAAGAGTGATGTTTACTCTCCTAATGTGCTGATATATGTTTTTTACTCTGTTTCATACCACAACAGATAGACATTTGGGTTTGTGGACAAAGTGGGATAAATTATGGCTCTAAAAGGAAAAGAAATTGTCTTAATCAACATAAGGGGAGAATTTGATTTGGGGAGCAGTGAAAATGGGGGAGTTTTAAATCTGATGATGCTTAAATTGATCTATCAATGGTTATATATCATGAAATATGAGGTTTTTGACTAATGAAATTGAGTTTTATTAGAAAGAAGTGTTTCGTTGATAAACTTTGTTTCATACTCTAATTTCTAACACAGAGCATGAATCATGTGGTCTTATAATGTGAGTTAAGAATATCCTTGATCTCTATATAAACTACAAGTAGTGAATTTTTATAGAATATGTATGGAGATTCAACTAGGTATTAAAATTTGAAGATTTGTCATCAAACCCAAAAAGGGATATTGGTAGAAAAAATCCCTCATGGAATCATTGCAGTATTTTTGGGTTGATTTTTTTGTTAAAAAATTTGGAAGACACAAAAGTAGAAGATTTTGAGAATTTTTTTACTAATAATTTTGATAAAGATCCAATATTGAGGAATGTATTCCATGGATTTGGTTAATAAAATTTCTTATACATGGTGGATACATTTCCTAGTGTTTTCTAATTTTTTATGGTATAAAATTTTGAGGATGGCTCAATCATCATGAATGAAGTATTACCATGAATGCATTATAAAAATATGGTAAATACGTGAGTTTTGAGAATACTAGGTTTCATGATGGATGATTCACAATGGTTTGGAGCATCACGAACAAGCATCACGAATGCGCAAAGGGTTTATCGTAAAGATCTGCGACTCAGAGAAGCTTTGCAAATGGGAAATTTCCCTAGTGTTTTAAAAAGATAGGGAAGTTTGTATACAAGTATAAAGAGCTCCATGGAAAGGTGATTATAATGATGAAAGCTTCCAGAAAAAGAAGAAACACCTAAAAATAGGCCTCCACCCCCTCACTTTAGATGATAAATCAATAATGAAAATCCAATGGATCTGAATTTGTGAAGGTTGTTATTGTGAAAAAGATTACGAAGAAATAAAGTTTGTGGAGTAAATAAAAATCTGAACAAAAGTTGTGAAGTTAACAAATTATAAGTAAGATTTTGTGAAAGTTGTGTTCTTTATGAAGGCTAAGTGATATTCATGAAAGAAGGTTTCTTCAAGATAGATATTTATTCGTCACAAAATAGGTGAACTTCATGGATGTTGTGGGGTTCATATGGGTAGAATATTATTATAATGAATTGGGTAGTTTTTTGAAGGCTGTGTGAGATTCACTAAGGTAGTGAGCATCACAAATGTTTTTAGTAATTATTTCCAAGCTAATATGTGGTAAATTGGTATTCATAAAGTTGATTAAATTGGAACTTAATGATGCACTAAATGATGATTAAAACATATTGATTCATGTGATCAAAATAAAATTCTTCTGAAAGAGTAGTGAGGACACTTCAGTTGAGAGATATTTGGGCTTTCATATTGTGATTGGTTGTAAACTATAAGGGATAGTGAGTCTAATCCATACATTGTAAATGTAGTGATCTTGGGGAGAAAAGTGATCTATCCCGAACCATATTTTGGTAGTGGGTCTTCATGGATTTTTTACATTGACACATTACCATTGTATACTCCTTGAACACAGCCTAGTGTGGGTGAACCAAGTAAATTTGTTGTGTATCATGCATGATTTTATTTATGTTCATACTTTTCTACAAGAAAGGGAGATACTATTTTTTTGTTTAAAAACAAAATATATCCAAATGGGAAGTGGTTTTGATCTGTCATACCCTGATTCACCCCCCCTCTTAGGGTATTTAACCTAATTGGGATAATAGAGGCCCTAAAAGTCACCACTATACTAGTCTGATCTAGTGGGAGACAATGTTGTGAGCCTAGATATGGTACTAAAAATGGATTTTGAGGGTCCAGTTCATCCAGGTGAGGATGAGGACTGTTGGGTTTCATTAGTCTCTGTATCGGGTTAGCAAGATGGTGTACCACTATACCCTGAGAAAGCAGATAGACTGAGTGTTAGGTTTTTTACACCAATCATTACTAAGGACATAATCATACATTTTGTTTCATGACTTCAACCTAAATTGAGTGGGACTATGGGGGTAGAGAAAACCTTTTGAGGTTCCCCTGAGTGCATGCTAAGATATAACATGATAGCCCTTTAGTGATCTCAATAGTATGGGAGACCCAGTTGAGAGATCAGTTTATTCCCGTTGTTCCTAGGACTTCCATTTTCGGGGATGAAAAGACTTAAGTTGGTGATAATTTATAACCTTTAGATTTTCCCTAAAACATTATGGAATATTTCAAGGAATATTTCTGAAGCTATGGGTTGTGTTAGAACAAGATTATGGGGCTTAGAGAGCCTCAATGCAATAATATTAAAAATATTAAAAATTATCTTACATGTGTAGTTTATTTTTCAAAATTTCTTGAATAACACCTAATAAGATTCTTGGATATGATATATGAGACCACGATTTATTTTAGAACGTAGGTTTTACCATAGGCATGACAGAAAAAATTTCTGCGCCGGGCACCTGGTCAGGGGTGAACGTTGGCATGGTGTTAAATAGAGTATATTGATTTAATAAACATTAAATCAACATGCACTCCTTCGTTTTTTAGTGAATGGAAGAGGAAGAAAGGATCACCCCTTGCGTGGTGGATGACCCAAGGCCAGACCAATGAGAGGAGGTGCTATAGATCCCCATTTTAATGTCGATTGTTACTATATTGAGATGCAGCATCTACTGAGTGCCATTTTATACCCAATGCTTCGACGGTTCACTGAGAGGTGGGATTATTTATAATATTTAAGTACTGAATAATTGTTTTTAATTTTTATAGGTTTTAGATCCGAAATATAACTGATGGCGATCCACTAGTGGTAAATCTATGGGTTTTAATGGAAACCTAGGAGTTTCAAGAAGCTCATAGGAAATTCGCATTTGGAATTCCCAATCACACAACATATAGTGTAGAAGAACATGTCATATGTTCTTCCCATTCAGTGAAGATGAACTTTTGGGGATTTTACACCATGTATTGGGGGTAAACGCCATGTATATGGCCCATGTCATCTGGATGAGGTACAGAGGTAGGGATACCATGTCAAGGGACATGATCTTGTGACCATACATGACCCGAGTACATGGGCATGGGGTGTCAGACATGGGTATGAGATAAGGACATGACCATTTTTATAGATAGTCAAGACACTCTATGTACCTAGGATACATTCCATGGGAAGAAACATAGCATCCATCCTGATATGAATGAGGACACACCCTAGATATTAGACTAGGACACACACCATGTGACATGAGTTGAACATTGTGTATATACCCAAATAAAATATGAGTACCATGAGGGGAAATGAACAAGGCCTAGATTTGAGAGACATTCCATTTACTTTGATTACACACTATTTTCTCCCCTTAGGGGTTTTCCCTCGTGTATCTCCATATTGAAGACTCAAATAGATTCTTGTAAGTAGCCTATCTAGAGTAGTTTTCAACATTGGGATTGATGGATCCATGGTTTGGCATTTTCGATGTGACATGAGGTGATAGTTGTGGGTCACTATTGTAAGAAGCGCATGGAAAAATATTAGTTGAGTGAGTTCCCTTGGTATATCCTTGTGAGGGTACAATGTGGCATTACATCCTTATCACATGAACATGGTATCATTGACAGGAAAAGCTCATATAGAGTCTTTATATCCCTCCGAGAGGTTGGGATGGGATCCTCTATCATTTCATTTTCCCTATATGAGGTTCATGGTATCTTCATGACCTTCATACATAGGTGCAGTGATCCCCTATATAGCATATTATCCTAATAGGGTTTATGGAATCATTGGATATATGAACCCCTACTCAGTGAGAACGTTTTAGTAGGGTTTGTGGTATCATCATGAGTATGATCCCCTAATTGGTGTTTTTATGTAGTGGGTTTGTAGTATCATTGAGAGTATGATCCCCTACTTGGTGGTTGGATCCATATTTGGGTTTGAAAAATCTCTCAACAGCCTTGGGAATGATCCCCTATCAGTGTATCAGGGATTTTTAGACATGGTAGGGTTTATGGAATCCCCCATTGTTCCTAAGTGTGACACACTAACTGAGCATCATGATCTCTATAGCTATGAAATAGGTTCATGGAATACCCCATCTGGGATGGGTGTAACCCCATTTCTAAGTGATTATATATTCCAAGTTTCTAGTATGGTTATTAGAGTCCCCAATAAGGGATGGGAAGGATACCCTATCCGATTATTTAAATCCATTTAGTGACAATGTAACATTGTTCATGGTGATCCCCATGGATATTATTATCTCACGCGTATTCCACATGAGATAGAAGTGACATGACATCGACTTAGAAATACCCAATGGGGCGCATTATATCTGATGTTTCATCAGGGAAATTAGTATTGTTTCTCGATGAGTAATATTTCTCTAATGAGTTCTATCTGAGATGGAAGGGTGGATGGAGTGAGTTATCTAGGGAGAATGTTTCGATAGAGCCTTGAGTATAATCCTGTAGCTGGAAATGAGGTTGGTACCTCATGAGACTTGGAGTTGAGGATGAGTGTATCTGGGTGTTATTATAGGATTCCTTGTGGTGATTCCATATGTATTGGTTGATACACCATATAGATTGAGATGACTAGTCATATATATATGAGGAGTGGTTGAGATGGAATTTTATATTCTCTCTTACATGGGTTCCCTCTGGCTTGGGTTGAGAGGAATATTTCCTTTTAGTTGCTACCTTTAATTTTGGTTTTGGGGAGCCTATTGGGTAATGTTATTATCACCCTTCATAGGTGTTTCTCACATATGTTGTGTCTTATACAGATGACATGCCTTTCGATGGAGTCCAAGGAGGACTTGGAGATGGTGGAACATAGCGAGCTAGGCCAACCAAGGTGTTTACTAGTTCCTGAAAGAGGTGTGTTCCAGTGGGTTCATTTGACAATAGTCCCCTCTTTCTAAGAAGGATAGACTCTTTTATAGTTTTTAGTGGGATTTTATTTTACACTTATTATTCTTTTAGTACTTTTACTATACTATGTTTGTGGGATAAATATATGAAACATTTTTTCTTTTAGTTATTATTATCTCTTCACTATTTCGTGGAGATGGATGTGGGTGCATTTGTGGAGGTACTATAGGCTCTAGTATTCCATGTGTGTGATATGGTTACTCAGTGTTGGTCGCTAGCCCCTGGCTTATTAGAGGCTGGGTTAGGGTGGTCACTGCTCATACCTGGGTGGTTTGGGTTGTGACACTGAATATGAATAGTGTTCTTAAACCTAAAAGAATAGTAATGAAAAAATAAGCAGGTAATAATAGAGAGATATTCTAAAATTTTAAATACCACTATCATTTTCCAGTTTCTTATATATATAACCCTAAATCTTAATCTAACTGTAGAACTATTACAAAATAGGCCATTAACAGCGTTATAATTTTCATTTATCAGTGCTAGAAAAGTGTTGATTACCTCAGTGAGATTAAAAGCCTTGGTCTTTTATAAGCACCAAAAAAGGTGTCCTTTATCAGTGTTAAACCCCCATTTGTCAGTGCTTATAAAACTTCTTATAAATTATTTTTTCAGTGTTTATAGAATCACTAATAAAGTGTACATTTATAAGTAATTTTAAATGATCTGAAAAATGATTCCTTTATCAGCTATTTTAAAATCTTTGATAGAGGGCCATAGTGTATTTTTCCGCAACAGCACACTACAACACCAATGTAGTGTGATGTAATAACACACCACATCACCCAAAAAACACTAGATATCAAAAAATAGTCCCAATGCATAACTTAAATTAAATGAAATTTATAACAAAAATACAAAAAAAATATATATTATAGACATTTCAAAGATTGATTTATAAAAGTAAATAAATAAAATTATTACATACATTCAAAAAAATAAATGTTATTTTTTCATTTTAATCCAAACCCTGATAGATGTTATTATTGAAAAAACAACCCATGATCCAGTAAAATAACACACCTGTATAAGAAAAAAATTCTAATGTTAATTATAATATAAATAAATAAATTAATAGAAAGTGTTAATTTTACTAAAATTGATGTCAATTTTAAATAAAAAGACACACTTAGAGTCATAATAGTCACACCATGCATTATATTGAGGTGTTTCTAATTCCAACCCATCTCAAATGACTTTTGGATCATTTCTCTAAACTATCAAAAAAATTGGAATTTTTTTATTGGATTTGAGTACGTCAGTTGTCTTTTTTACTGAGAAGTCATTTTAAACTGAAAAAACACACTTTTGACTCACATTGATCATATCGTGTATTAATTTTATTTGAAAAAGATTCATAGACATCAAAAATTACTTATTAATAATTTTATTAAATTATCAAGAAAATCCAAGCACGTTTGATCGGTTTTCAATGAGTGATACTTTTTGAACTAAAATGTGGATTTTAGACTAATAACTGACACATTTAATCATACTAAGAACATAATGTATTGGATTTAGGTGAGGATTATTCCTATATTTCACAAATTACCTAGGAATATTTTTTCACAATGATTCAAAAAATCATGAATGTATTTTCTCGGTTTTGAGTAGGTAAGTTGTACATTTTAGTAAAATTGATGTTAATTTTAAATAAACATATTCTCTTTGAGTAATACTTATCACACCATGGGTTGGATTGAGGTGAGGATTATTCACACACAACAAAAATTTCTTTTGTATAATTTTACTAAATTATTAAAACAATTTTAATACATTTTCTCGGTTTTGAGTATGTTAGTTGTTTTCTTACTAAAATGTCATTTTAAACTAGAAACACACCCTTCAGACCCATTATGATCACATCGTGTTTCAGTTTGTAGTGAAACTGATTCCTACATGTCAAAAATTAATTATAAATAATTTTAATGAAGTATTAAGAAAATATGAGAGGTGTTGATTGTTATTTAGTGAGTGACACTTTTTGAACTAAAATGTCAATTTTAAACTAATAATGAACACTTTAGGTGTTACCGAGCACATCAGGTATCTTATTAAGGTGATACTAATTCCTAAAAGTCAGAAATTACTTATGAATATTTTTTGAAAATAATAAAAATAATATGAAAGTGTTTACTCAGTTTTGGGTAGTTCAGCTATCCAATTTACCAAATTTGATGTCAATTTTAAATAAGAATATGCACTTTGAGTTACACTAGTCATACTGTGGGTCATATTGAGGTGAAAATGATTCCTAAAAATCTCAAATGACTTATGGATATTTTTTATAAAGTATTAAAACAATCCAAATGTGTTTTCTTGGTTCTGAGTATGTCAGGTGTCTTTTTCACTAAAATGTCATTTTAAACTGGAAACACACACTTTTGACTCATTAAGATCACATCATGTACTAGTTTGATGTGAAAATTATTCCTAAATATCTAAAATTAATTATTAATCATTTTAAAAAATTATCATGAAAATCCAAGTGTGTTTGATTATTTTTTAGGGAGTGACACTCTTTGAACTAAAATATCGATTTTAAACTGATAACTGACACTTTTAATCATAATGGGAACATCGTTAATCATATTGAGATGAGTTTAATCCCTACATGTAAAAAAATTAATTATCGATCATTTTAATAAAGTATGAAAACAATCTAAATAAAATTTCCTTATTTTTAGTAGGTTAGTTGTGTGTTTTACAAAAATTGATGCCAATTTTAAATAAAAGTATGCACTTTGAGTCATACTGGTAACACCATGGGTCAGATTGAGGTGAGTATGATTCCTACATGTCTAAAATGACTTATGGATAATTTTACTAAAGTATAAAATTTATCCTATTACATTTTCGTGGTTTTGGGTATGTCTATTGTCTTTTTTTACTAAAATGTCATTTTAAACTTGAAACATGCACATTGACTAATTGTGATAACATCATGTATCAGTTTGGAAAGAAACCAATTAATAAATATAAAAAATGAATTATTAATTTTTTCCCTAAATTATCAATAAAATTTGAGCGTGTTTTATTGGTTTTCAATGAGTGACACTTATTGAATAAAAATGTTGATTTTAAACTGATAATAGACACATTGAGTCATATCAAGAACTTTGTGTATCAGGTTATGGTGTGGATAATTCCAAAATTCAAAAAATGACATATGGATAAGTTTATAAAAGTATGAAAATGATATGAATATTTCTTCTTCCTTTGAATATGCAAGTTGTCTATTTTACTAAAATTATTGTCAATTTTAAACAGATTGAGTTCTTAGAGTCATACTGGTTACACCCTGTGTCAGATTGAGGTGCAGCTAGTTCATACACATTTCAAAGTCTCAAAAAAGTACTATCTATCAATTTTACCATGATATCCATTGAATTTATTTTTATAACTATCAAAACTGCATGGGTAGATATGAAAAAACCACCGGTACTCAAAAAAAGAATTTCCTTGTATAAGATAATAATTATTATATGAGTAATACTAACAAGAAATAAATTAAACATAAAGATAAAATAATAAATTAATTATATGGACAATGATATTATAGTTAAAACATCAATATAACCTCTATGATTGAGAAGAGGCAGTGTTGTTTCTCTTCTTGCAAATGTAGTGGAGTGAACTTGAAGGAAAGTGATAAATATAACACTATTGGGGAGAAAAACTTTTGAGGGAGAATAATTATGGGGAAGTTTTGGTACCGAAAGACATGATAGATGGACAGACTACCCAAACTCAAACACAAGAATCCACGTATATAAGAAAACCATTATTATATGATTAATACTAAAGGGATATAATTTATAAATAAATATGAAATAATATATTAATTCTATGGGGAATGACTTTACTGTGAAAACATCAAGATTAAATTTCTTATTGATAAAAGGCCTCATCATTTCTCTTCCTAAAAATGAAGTGGAGGGAACTTAAAAAAATATGAAAAATGAAACACTCTAGTGTTGAAGATGTTTTGAGGGGGAAGAATTTTGTGAATGTTTTGGTACAGAATGGAATGAAAGATGGACAGAACACCCCAAATCAAACATGATAATCCACCTATATAAAAAAATATTTATTATGTGAGTGATGATAAAAAGAAATTAATTAAACCTTAAATATTAATCCATATATTAATTATATGGAATTTTTTTTACTATGAAAATATCAAGATCACCTATGTGATTGTGCAGATAAAACATCATTGTTCTTCCTGCAAATGCATGATAGATGGACATGAGTTTCCTAAAATAAATGAACTCCGTAAGGGTTAATGAAAATTAAATCAATGTTCCATTATATAATTTTTCGGTAAACTAGAGAAAGTATATTATAACATTAACATTACATCTTTCTAAAGGTTTTTCCTTATTACAGTTTTTTCTTATGAGGGATTTTTAACATCATCATGAGCAGAAGACAATGTCTTCATGAGTATTAAACCATTTAATTTATATTTTGTTAATTCGGTAGAGAACATATAATATCATGAGAAAAAATACAGTAAATTAAAAAACACTTTAACTTATCATTGAAATCTTTTTATTTTTTTAAAGGTTATAGGGATTTGGTTCCTCTTTATAGAATCCAAATCCCCTCTCTATGGCCCCCTCTAATGTACAAGACATGTTATACATTGGGACTTAACATGAAGTGATTGTTATCTCCCAATAAAAGGGTTATCCTTGATTGAATTTTCATCTAATCCAAAATTGGTTTTTATCATAAGCAGAACAATTGACCAATTATAGTTTTTTGGGCCGGAGACATAAAATACTTTTACTAATTATGATGACATTATAAAAGGCTCAAATTTTCCCCTTTTATGATGAAATTTACCTTTATGATCGCATTTTATCAGCTTTTACTGCAATCATATTATCAATCCATTTTCAGCAAAAAATTGGCTCTTAAAATGTTATATAATCCAACTCATATATCTATTTGATAATGCCAAAATATGACATATTTGTATAAATTGGATTTCTATCCTTGGAACTAGATATGTGCATATCTTTATCTACAGGTGTAGCACCACTGTTTTTCATCATAATGTAGTCATCATGCTCTTTTTTATTGAATGCATAACCATTGATTACAAAACCAGTGTATGATATAGAATTTTCTTTGGGTCCTCTGGATATCCATTGAATTCATTGAAAAATTGAATTCATATTTTTACATAACTCCTAATAAATTTGATCTCGAGACTATTGTATAAAATATTGATTATGTGTATTTGATATCCATCCTTTAGACCATGATGGATTCAAATATCTAAAAATTTCATTGTGGGATTCAATGTATGGATCAACATCTTCAGTATTATGTAAAATGTAAATGTATGATTTCTCCCACTATGTCAAGGTAATTGTAACAAAATCTATTCTATAAATCCCTTCTCCTATAAGGAGTTCACTATTATGAGAATTTGGGAGATCGAGGATTTAAACATATGATAGGTAATCGATAAAGAATTTAATATCTCATTCAACAATATATCGTTCTACAACACAACATTCTAGAATAATTTGATTCTTGATTTACCCTTTCGAAATAATTATATTACTTTCAATGGGGTACATCTATCTCTAATGTATAAGACCACATAGTTGAACCTCTATAACCAGGTGAACCATCAGGTATACCATTATATAAAATAATATGGTGGGAAGAACATATCCAATTCACATAATATGACTGAAACCACCTTATTCATGCTGGGAAACATCCATGGGTCTGTAAATTTACTATATACGTCTTTTAAAAAGAAGCAGAGTCTGGTTAATGTATGTCATAAATGTTGAGGTAGAACGAAATAGAAAGAAACATGCATTAAATCTTGTTAAAAAACATGACAGTCAGGTGATTTTAGTCCTTGTAACTTTAAGTTAGTCATTAAAACAATATTCTTTATATTTGATGAATACCCTTGAAGAACATTTACACCATTATAGAAAAAAGGAAAATTTATATTTTTTATGTGGATAGAGTGTAAGCTACTGGATGAATAAAATTCTTCCTTTTTCCCTTCACTGGTTCAAATTCTTCCCCATATCCCAATTTCAATCAATTCCAACATAGCATTAATTCCATATTTCTTTTTTCTTGGATTTTTTTTGTATTTTTCCAATAAAACCATCTGATACATTTTTTGCTACATGTATAACTTCAAGAAAATGTCTACTATACAAATAATTCTAATATGGAAATTAAATGAAAATTCATCTCTTCTTCAAACTTGATTTTTATAATTTTTTGAAAATGGTTTACCTAAAGTAGTGTCAATATATTTTACATTATTGTATATTTTATTTCCCATTTCTGAATATAGTGTTTTACCTTGTTCTATATTCCCATCAAATGTTATCATATAGGATTAGTATTTATGTCATTGAGGTAAAAATTTCTGATGTACGAAAAACATAGTCTTCAAGGAATATTTCAACCGAACTGAGTATGTGCATTTTTCACAAAAGAGACAACCCAAAATTCTTTTATTGTTATAGCCTAATAGATTTCCATAAGTGGGTAATTCATTTATCATTCCATACAACATGGACCTCAATGTGAATTATTCACATCTATGAGAATAAAACATTATAACACTTGTATCCCACATCGATTTCAGATCTTCAATCAATGGATCCAAATAGATATCAATATCATTACCGAGTTTCTATGGTCTAGATATAATTTGAGGCAACATAATGTATTTTCAATTCATGCATAACCATGGAGTCATCTAATAATTTACCAACATGAAGGTACAAGTACTGTGAGTACTACTCTATACACCAAAATTATTTATTCCATATGTAGACAATGGAAAACAAATGTTTCTAGGCTCCTTTACAAATTCAGGATAATCGTAATCAATGTTTTTCCACTGATGATAATATACTAGATGACATAGGTTCACATCTTTAATTCTTTTATATCCATGCCATTTAAATTGTCTCACAATTTTCTAACATCCATATAGTCTTCTAAACCATATAATGATAATAAAGTACCATAAATATTTTGAAGGAATTCATTCATTTTTCTTGTATCAATATTTCCACACCTAGGGAATTTGATGATTGATTCATGGTCCTTGCGAAACAGTATGAAATAATTTGGATAAAAATAAATTCTTTAGAGATCATTCCCATTGAACATAAAATTATTTTAGCATCACATGTTCAACATAGTAGTTCCTTTTATTATGGTATCATATTATTCAAGAGACAATGATGTTCTATAAATATGGTGTCACACCATCCAATTCTAGATTTCAAATTACATAACTTCATTACAGCTGAAAATTATGTGTATTTAGTATAATCGGTATGCAATGGTTTCTTGGCACAACAATTTAACTCCTCAACCAACTTGGGACAATCAAGAAGGTCATCTTCAATTTCCATTTTCATTTATTCCATGAGATCTCTATCATCCTATACACTAGTACTCATATGAAATTAACCATAAACCTCAATATCATCCTAATCGGTGTCAACATTCATTTTCCCCCATGTTTAGTCCCACATTTTTAACTATGATTTTTCCATGAAAAATAAAATTTTGTTCCAACTATTTTGTACAAATTTTTCTTGAATAGTAATTATGTAAACATAGAAATATGATTTAGAAGGGTCGTATTCATGACCTTTTACAGAATTAGTGAACTATATTACTCCATCTTCATACTCTTTTGTCAATAAATTTGTGTGCAACCATTTTAGATTCATATCCATCTTGTTGGATTCATAAAATATTAATTTTCCACACTAAATAAATAAGTAAACATAAGATATTCATTATCAAAGGATAAAGTTATAGAAAATTCTAATAAGGTAAACTCAACATTTGATTATTTCAAAGAATTTCAATATGTTGAAGAAAATAAGTAATTGAATTTAATAAAAGAATTACTAAATTATGGAAGGTGTTATCCTATGAATTCATTAAAAGGATAAAGTTATTGACAACTCATCCTCCCCAAATCATCTCCCAAACATTTATCATTACATTTTGTTGTTTGAAACATCCTTTATCTATTGTGGACATGAATCTATGTTGTTTGAAATACTCTAATAAGTAGTTATCCATGGGATGACTAATTCTTAGAGTAGTAGAGAAAACATATAAAAATGGGGGATGAGTTTCAAGAAACAAATTTCAATAATTTTTTTTCATGAGATGAAGTCGATGATGATGATAGTTATCTATAAAAGAGATGGGGGTTGAGTCTCAAGAAAATAATAGCAATAATTACTCTTGTTTGACACACATCAAGTAATTCTTAAATCCCCTAAACAAATAAAAACAAAATATAGGAAATTAAGGAGTAATTAAAAAACCCAAATAGGAAAAACAAGAATAATAAAATCTCATTAAATCAATTGGAAGATATAAAAATTTATTGATAATACATTTTAATCAATAACAAGTTATTTCATATACATGGGTAGTAATAAGATATTCCTAGGGGGAAAGAATACATGTAGACCTAAAATGATGAAAACATAATAATAATTTCTAATATATAGAATTTGAATACATTAATTTTATTTTTTTTGGAACAAGTTATGTAGAAACCTAAGGAATTATTACATTTAAAATTCATTGTATATCAAATATTAGAAATTATTTTGAGACTCTTAGGATGTCATATCACCCCATTGGCCCAACCCAAGGATTCAAGGGAAGCCATCACATCTGATCTACCTGTATGAAGGATTATAGAGAGGCCATATAATAACCATTGAACCATCCTTAAGATTCTAGGGAGGTCTATAAAGAAGTTGGAATAAAGAAATAATACACATCAATAAGATATATTATAATCAAGGGAGAAAAACACACCATACCTTGCAACGTATATCCCATAAAAATTTAAACACACACACACACATGCATATATATAACATGGAATTTATAATAATAATAATTGAAAATTGAATGCACATTTAAACATAATTTTTAATGAAAATAATTATAATTACTTCCAAATTTAGAAAACCAAAACCATATTTTCTAATTAAATAATTATAATATCACCCTTACATTATAAGTTCTGAAAACACATTTAAATTGATTGAATGATATGTATTTACACACACACACTCATATATATGTCTATATATGTACATATATATTTATAAAATAAAAATAAATTGATAAAAATATATGTAACCATTACAAAAGAATATCACAATATAATAAAATAAATACAACCCCATACAAATTTTAAAAATATATAGGCACTAAAAATAAATTAATTTGGTATCACCCATAATAAAATTTCTCTTAAAATAAAACAAGGAAATTCATATAAAATAAATTTTCTAGGAAAAAACATTACACCATAATATTAAATAAATAAATTTCCTTACATGAATTGAATAAAATCAGCTTCTATTGCTACTTCACACCATCACCAGATTGAGAAATGGATTGATAAATCAATTTTCTCAATCATTTATGTTTTTTATATTCAAAACCTCAACTATTTATATAGTGGATTAAATATTTATTTAATAGGTTTATCTACAAACTAGAGTTGATTCTCTATGATTTCAAAATAATTTAAAAATTAAGCTTGCAAAGAATGTTCATGTATAGACATATCCAATGGATCAAATTAATTCAAATCAATAATTTAAAAAGACTAAAACAAGATATCAAAATAACTAGTCAAGAAAACAATGGATCATAAGAAAAAGAAAAATTGTATACAATGACCAAAGAAAAAAATAACCGATAATATCATCGAAGAAGAAATAAAAAAAATACATAAAGAAAATTAGAACCTACAAAGGAAAACAAACACCTACCTTTCTAGTTTGAGGAAAATGTGATACACTCAGATCCAAATCTCAATGTGTTTTTAGAAACCCAAACTACAAGTAAACACTTGATAATTGATGATGTTTAAGGAACTGGAGGTAGTGGGTTTATGTGATTCAAGTGGGTTTGTGTCATTGGAACATTGATTCACTAAGGAGGAGTGTTGATAGTGTGTGGCTTCTATGGAAAGCTTCGGATATTATGATGGATTCAGAACTGTTTAGTTTTTTTAAATCGAGTAGGACACTTTCATCAACACTTTAAAAATGGCACTAATAAGGAGTCTATTTATTTATACATAAATAATAAGCACTGATAAACAATATATTCATCATTAGTTATTAGCCCCGATGAAGACCGGTCTTTATTAGCATTAAAAAAGCATTGATAATGATTTATTTTATCAGCGCTTATTACTTCAGCACTCATAAAGTATTTATAATTATAATTATAAATATTTTTTTAAAGATATATAAATATAAATATAGTAAATATATTCTTTATTTAAATATATTTTCATATTTTTATAATTATTTAAATATATAATTATTTATTTATAATTACATAATTTTTTAAAAATATTTATATCATTATATATATAATAAATATACATAAATATTAATATATCAATCATATTTATTATTTATGAAAATTTATTATAAATTTAACAGTTATTTAAATATATATAATTACTTAAATATATATAATTATTTATTTTTAATTATATAAATACATTTAAAAAAAATATCTATTTCTTTATTATTATAAAGATATAACTTTATTAATATCGTATCTATATTTATATAATTAGTATGTACATTTATATATTTAGTATATACATTTATAAATGTAGTACGTACATTTACTAATATATTTATTTATAAATATTTTTTTACAAATATATTTTACCAGTTTTTTTATCATTATTAATTAATATCTAATTTTAAGTGCATGCATGTTAAACATGAGTGAAATAGAATAAATGAAAAATATGTACACTTTAATAATATTGAAAAAATGGATATGTTTTGTGTGTGTGAATTGTATATAAAAATACATTAATTATGTATATATGAAATCAATATAACACACATTTGATCTATGTGAAATTGAAAAATCAAACAACAATCAATTATATATCCATTACTCTATAACATTGGTTAATATTTTTAGTTCATATTAATTTTTAATTATAAATTATTCTTTACTAAATATATGAATATTTAATGTAAAGAGAATACTTATTTTGTAATATAGAAATCATAATTATATATATTAATATATATATATCTCTTTATTTTTAATATATACTATTTATTAACAATATCAATAATTATTTAATTAGCAAAATGTTTAATATTTTTCTCAATTTAATTTTTTTTAATTTTAATTTGTTTTATTTTCATTTTTCACAAATCTATATATTTAATACACACTATTTATTAGTATTTATAATTTATATATAGTATAATAAATTTATTCATTTTTATTTATAATTATTTAATTAATAAAATTTGTTATAATTTTTTAATAAAATATATTTTTTAATATTTTTTAATTTTTTTATTTCATTATATTTATTTAGACCTTTATGAGTGCTAAAAAATAACTTATAAAGGACTCCTTTTTGAGTGTTAATAATATAGCACTATTAAAGGGTACCCTTTTATCATCGCAAAAAAAACGCCGATAAAGGGTACCCTTTATCAATGCTAAAAATAAAGTGATGATAAAGGTACCCTTTAAGAGCACTAAATGAAAAGGGCTGATAAAGGGTCAAATTTATCATTGATTTATTTAGAACTGATCAATATGTCATTTTTCAGAACTTTTTTCTAGCGCTGATAAACACCAGTGCTGCTAAATGCCTATTTTGTAATAGTGTAGTGTGTGTTTGCTGACTAGGAAAGAAATCACTAGTAATAGGAAACTTCAAGGGGAGGTGAATTAAAAATAAAGGTAAAACATATTTTTAAAATATTTGTGCTTAAATATATAAATCAATATAAGCTAATAAAAAATAGAGTTTAAAAAAAGGAATGTATGAGAATAAAAATAGACAAATAATTAATGCTCAATAATATATAGCATAATGAATGTCTACGAAATAAGATTTCATATAAATGAATTTCTACCACTTGATTTATCATGATCTATTTAATAAAGAATATCAAAAAATTGATAAGGCATTTAAGCTTATAGGTATTGAAGGGAACTATGATAGATGGAGATTGAGTATTGTAGGTTTACTATAAATATTTAGTTATTATTAACAAACAATATTAGACTTAATTTACATAGGAATACATGTAAATGTAAAATCATATATTTAAATTAATTCAGAAACTCCAAATTAATAGGAAGAAATTTTTTTTAAAGAGATTTATGATAATAAATATTTATTAACCCTTTATAATATTAAATATATGTTATTATCCAATTAAATACATAATTTTAACGAAAAGTTATTGGATGTTCTCATGACAAAATTTAGACAACATTGAGTATAATTAGTTCCCTTATTTCAATTAAATAAGAAATTATTCTTCTATAAGAATTCTATGATCTATGATTCACATTAGGCCAATTCCTTTCACTCAAATTTAATTGAATAGAAATCAATAGAAGGTAAGTACCAAATCCTTTGAATTTATTCTATCAAAAGATTGGAATATTTATATAGTGAATAATCTGTATGAGAAATTTTTTCCCATTTATTAATTAATACAGGGAAATATTTAGTTAAGGAATAGAGGTGTTAAATAGAAAGACATAAAATCCTCTAAAATAATTCACACTATAAAAAAGAGATTAAAAAGAAGATGATAGAGAGTTGTCTTTATTCATGAGATCTTATTTGATGTAATATACTTTCTTTACTCTATATTCGATATCTCTTTAATATACAGTTCAATGAATCTCTTATTAGGCCTTTATATAGTGTGGATTCTAACTTTTGAGAAATAATATCGCTAGAGTTTTGATATGGATTCTTATTTGATCTCCACACAATTAAGTATTATATTCGTCATATTAATTTATTTATTATGATCATTGTAGATATAAAGGATTTATTTTTATGTAAACATAATATTCATTTGTTTGTTTCATATGTTTCAATTCTTCATTAACTTTTTAGTATATAGAATATTTTTATAGGAAGGAATTTCAGAGCTAGACAAAGTATAGTAATTGTACTTGTGCCAAATTGTTAAGATACCTTCATAAAAATATTTAGAACCATAATTTATATTCTTATAAGGAGTATAATAGTAGATAAAAGTCTTGGTTAGTCTTTATTATTATTTTATATTCCCTAAGCATCAACCATTCAGCTTTGGAATTTATATTTAATCATATTAAGAGATGTTTGGATGATGATGTTGATTTTATAAGGATCATCACCCATTTTATGTTTCATATATTATATTGTATTATATTGTAGATTTTCATTTCACCAATTAATAAAGTATGGATTACATGGGTGATTTTTTCAAAGACTTTATTTTTTAATACGTTATCTATTAATCTTATCATCTATGTTCTTTGAGGTGTTGTTGGATATTTGAGCCTAATGCCACCAAAGTATTTATAATAATTTCTTTTCATCCAATTATTTTATTATCCATATCTTACTATGTCAACAATATATGAAGTATGCATTTATATTATTTAGGATTCATCACTTTTCTTGTGCTTACATTATCTAATTCCTTCACCATCCATAGTCATTTCAACATGTTCTAGTGAACTAAGGTCTTTCCCTTTATCATTTCTCTTACATTAGAAATTTAAAGACTTCTCCACTTGTCCATTATATTATTTCAATATTTATACCATTATTCATTGGTATATATAAAAATCAATACTTATCAATTCTTCCACACATCTATCAATTTACTATTTTACTAAAAACACTTAGGGAGATTTATTAGATAAAAAATGAGAAAATTATGATCATTAAAGCACATAAATTCCAAGGATAAAAATTGTTGTATCTGAAGGATGGAAAAAATATCTCCCATGTTTCTTTATTTTAAGGTATGATATATTAAATAATAAAATTTTGACTTATAATAAAATTATTTTAGCTTTTATAATTCAAAACTTTCAATCCAAATGATAAATAAATAGGGGTAATTGGGGATGACCCAATAATATCTCCCTTTTGGATAATCCCAAGACAAATTAAAATAAATCATAAAGTAAATCTAACTGTTTTATTGAATTTTATTCTGGAATATATGTATTAATTGAAACAAGGATTTAGAACCATGTTCTATCCTCTGATTGTATCCATTTTTAAATTTCAATTAAAGTCTACCACAATTTTATTTTAAAAAATATAGGGGGTATGAAACTCTAAACCTTTTTAATTACACTCCCACTTAGTATATAATTCCCTATTTCTAAAGGAAATATGTTTCATATATTAGTATCCACTTTTTTTTTAATTAGAAAAGTAATCATAAAAAATAGTCTCTAAAAATACAATTTTGTCTCCTTGGGAATCAAAAATGTGTTCAGAAAAAAGTTGGATTCATAATACCCCCATTGTAAAATAAATCATCTTTAAAGAAAGTAGTCACGAAACTATGTTTGGATAGTTTAATTTAAAAAAATTTAAATCATATAAAATATTTTCAAATATAGAAAACTTAATTCTGAAATATGAATTAATATGATAAGATATACTAGGAATTAAAAGAGAAACACTCAATCAAAAGGATATTACCATATAGATCTTTGTCAATAAGTTAGAATTTTTATGAAAAAAGGATCAATTTATTTTTTTGTTTATGTATACAAAAAATGATAATGAATACCAAATTTGAGAAATGTTATATTATAACATTGGTTTATCTATAACTACTTAGCTTAAAAATATTTTTGGAAATTTCAAATTTTATTTTTATTCATGTATGATTTTTTCATCCCTAAACAAATGGGTTTCATATGATTATATATATATATATGAAATAGATAGTAATTCATTATAATACGATTAAAAAAAGATATTTAATTTAATTTATAATAAGAATATGATAAAATATATGAAATAGGAATTAAAATACATGAAGAAAAATATTAAACATGAAATGAATTATCTATTACTTTCCTCATTTATCTGTTTGATTCCTTATCCCCATTTCTATCAAATATGTGCCTCCTCATAATGTTCTCATATACCTTCGATTATTAAATAGGATTTTAGATCATTAATTATTACAATATATAGAACTATGTATGAAGATAATTATATTTTTTTTGTGTCCTCAGCCTGGTTTACCTTCACCATGAACAAACTAAAGTGAAACAAAACTCAAGTGCACTGCCCCATGTACCAAAGGCTTTAAAATAGCATCCTAGATTTTTAGGTGACCATGGAGGGACCATGCCCTTCAATGATGATATATATAAATCATATTCATAATAATAATAAATTGTAAAATCTCTAAATTTAATCTAAAATTAAACTATAAGAAAAAACCAACATTCCTTATAAAAATGAAATACTTTAATGGACCACATGTCATACTAGAATAAATAAGATCATCTATTGGAAAATAATTTTTAATAAAGTACATGAGTTATACATATATCCGGATCCGGGTCCTAACCTGGCCCATCATTCTTACTCTAGTCCAACACCTATAACTAAACATTTACAAGATTTAGGTTCCTTTCCCGTACATCAGACACAAATCAATACATTTGTTATTGTAACAAGTTGATAGAGTAGCATGTGAGTATTAAAAAAGTTTCCCATCACTAATGGTTTCATTAGCCAAATAATACAAATTATATTATATTTATAAAGTGATATGTTTGTGAGTAAATAATAGTCATTAACAGTTTTACAAAATGTCACATCCACAGGTGCTGCACAGTCTACCAAAGAGTGACTATACCTAATTTGACCCCTATTATGGGTGTATAAAATTATCACATGTAATATCAACTAGAAATAACACCCCAAGTAATAAATTGTGGTCATATTTTAATTTCAAAACATAGTTACTTGTACATGGGAAGTACGTACTGATAATGGGAAATATCATTTGGCATATCATCTCTGTGTTAACAAATCAGATGTAGGAAAATTTTGACATAGTAATAAAAAAACCAATAATAACAGATTATTTCATAACAATAATAATCACATAAGGGAAAACACTAAGGGCACAATAGCCTCAGCCTGGTTGGGGAGGACTTGACTAGTGCATCTAAGAGACCCGAGTTTAAAACTAGGTGGAGACATATTTTGGGGGTACTGTAGCACAACTTTATCAGGAACTATAGTAGGTATAGTAGTAGACACTATTCAGTATTGTAGTAGCCAAAACTATTCATTTTATGGGCTTTCGGGCCACCGGTTTGGGCCTCAGGTCCTTTAAGCCCTTCTGGCCAGCCAAGGACTTCAGGGTAGTAAGGATTTCGGGCCACCTCAAGGTCTTCAGGACACCTCAATGCCTTCTGGCCACCCCAAGGCCTTCGGGCCTCCTAAAATTGTGCTTAATGATCAGACAAACTCTACAAGGAACAAACATCATATGGGAATCTGAGTAGGCGCATTCACCAAAGTATAAGCTAAGAGGATTTTTCAAAATGGGAGGGTATGTCATTTCCATCTGGACTAGTTTATTCTTGCATGGGAAGCCTAGCTGAACAACCATGCAAAGGTGGAGAGTTGATATCACGATGAAGAATATGGGAGGAGGAGTTCTAAGTATAGTCTGTATAATTTCCTAACGTCCTATGAGTCATGTAATATATAAGCCTACGAGCCTTATAAGGGTTCCCCATCATCCCTTGAAATGGGGGTTATCAAAAAATAAATAAAAAAAGAAGATCTTTGGTCCATTTGGGCTAACGGAAAAAACACCACGTCTAGAGACTCAATAAAATAGTTTGTATTCCTTCCCATAAATAACTATATGTGTATAGAAATTTCATCACCTTTTGTTAATATATTATATAATATGTATCATAATCCACTTACATGGGAAATAAAAAAAGGGAATATAGTTCCTCCTCTTTCAATTTTAGGGAAACATGGGAATTTCATTACATAGTCTAGTGTTAATTGAATCCCATTATAATAGAAATAGTCTCTCAAATCATGGTCTCATAAAAAATTGGTATATAATTCCTTATTAAACATAATTTATGGTATGTGGGGACTACATCCCATAACATATCAATTTTCACCATAATAATATTTTCCCATAACTTAGGAATAATCAACATAAATTGGAATGTTATCCCAAAACATAACCGCAAACACAACATGGTAAAGTAATAATTTAAACAATACCACATAATCCATTTAAATTATGGCTAGTATAAAATCCAACTCAATTTAGAATCTATATTATGCTAGTAGTCACAAACCCAACCAATATATAATTCAAAACCAATGTATGACCTACCCAGTTATATACAATCCAATGGTGAAGGAACAAAAACCTCATAAACTAGTTAATCTATGAAACATGCTATAAGGAAAATCAAAGGATTCGTGTCTGTCAATCCATGTGTCATCTGTTTTTAACCACACACCTCTCCTACCCAAAAGTGTATAGGGACACAAATTTAAGGTTTATGAGGTCAATTTCTAACAAAAACAACACTATAGTCTCCCAATATAATTTTATAATTCACATAGTTTATGCACATGGACACCATAGAAGTTGGTAATTGGACTAAAACCCATAAAGATACACTAATGAAAAAAATATTCCTCATTCTAAAAAAATAATGATAAACATTTTAATTAATTTTTGTTCAATATCACATGGTATATAGGTCCAATATATCACAAATAACATTGATACTGGAATAAACCATGTGAGAATATTAGTGAAAACCTTCCCTGATAACCTTTATGCCAGCTCATAAAAAATAATTAGATGAATCGACTATAATTTTTTGTTCCAATAAAATCAAAAAAAAATCCTTAACTTAGGTAATAACCAAAATATATAATTGAAAGCATGATAAAAATTGAGAATAAAGGGAGGAGAAATGTTAGCCTTACATCATGTAATTCATAGGGATATACAGACTAAATATCAACATGCCCCACTCCATGGAGGAACTAAAAACCTCAAATACACCTACTTAGGTCATGATGAAATGTTATAATTCATATCATGATGAAATGTCCGATCATTAAATGATTTAATATACAAAGTCTTATAATATGGCATGAAACCACCCTTTAGTGTACACCTTTATGGTAAAACCCTTTCATTTTAGCGTGACTATCCAAATACTATAAATTTTCTACCATAACATAAGGATAAATCCCTATAATTGACCTATGGTCTCATGTAAATACCTTTAATATCCAAAAACCATAAAAATTACACATTGTTTGGGAAATGTTAATAAAATTTCTACACCATTATAAGTGATGTGTAACCAATTATTTTATTCAAATAACCTCTATGAATTTAACATCAAGGATATTACCCTAATAATGTCAAAAAATACTAATTTAATCCATTTATTTTTTTATTTTAGAGAATCTATATAAATAAGGGAATTAATATTGAAAATATATGAAAAATAAGATTAATAAGTTACATTATTTTGAAATGAAATAATTGAGTGGAGTAGATATTTGTTATAAGATAATGAGTGTGTTTTCAAGATTTTAAATAAGTGATGAAAGTGAATCAACCAATGCATGAATAAAAATAGGGGGCATGTTCTATATATAATATATAAATTGGAGATCGATATTCAAAGAATAAATATTGAAAAAAATACGGAAATGAAGTTACTTATAAGATATAACCATTGAATTAAATCATTAAATAATTAATGGTGAATATAAAAAATCACCATAGAGATGATTTTTTTTAAAATCAAATAATTCAATTATGAAAAAAAGAATAATAATATTTTGGCATCTCAATGTTTCCCAAAAAATTAAAATTATGTGAAAAATAAATAGATATTACATTTGGATATTTCGAGTGTTGATGAATCATGATGGTGATCATATCTTTGATCAATAATTCATTATAATGTTTTCATTGGAAGATCAACATTAATACCTATATTTTCATTAATTATGAAGATATTTTTATAATTAATTTGGAATCTATATATTCATGGATTACTTCCATGAGTAATTCCTTTCATTTGAATTTTTTCTTTGCACAAAGGGATTTTTTCATACCATTCTTCAATTTTCTATAAAATATATTATTCTATATTTGAATATTCAAGGATTTGTATGTTTATTTAATTTATTTTAATCCTTATTTCTTTTAAAAAATATAGATTTATTCCTCTTAAATTCCTTAATATCTATATTTTGGCTATATATTTGATTTTATTTTTTATTATAGATTCTCAATGTTGTTTCTATGCCATTATCTTTTCTTAAAGTTAAAGCTTCATTGGTATATAATCATTTTAATTGAGAATATAATACCTTTATTTTTATACATTTCATTTTTATTTTTTTATGATTCTTGATATTATTTTATATTTATCATTTAATATTTAACACAGGGTTATTCATATATATATTTATCTTAATGATATTAGATGAGTCTTTATCTTTTTTCAAAGGATGGATCTTTGTATAATACCTTGATATATGTTCCTTAAAACTGCATGAATATTTTGGATATATATATTCAAGTAATATTTTAATTTCATTCACTAAATGAAAATTTTAAAATAGTTTCTTTGAGAATAACCTTTTCACTATACTTTATGAATTTATATATAGATTATATCCTTTTTGATTAATTGTCTTTAACCATGAAAAATGTTTTTTACTGAGAAATATTCAAATATAAAAAACTATTGTTTAAATATTACTTTTATTGGTGTACTGAAATGATAGTTTTTAGAAATTTTATCCAAAACTCATTTTCTTCAATTTGTTGAATATTAAAAACTTTCATCATATCTTATTTGGTCATGTATGCCTTCAAAGAACTATCCCAAATATTTTTTAATATTAAAAGTAATTATCTCACATAAATTCTATTAAAATATTTTCTTAATAAATTTAAATATATAAAAACTAGTTTAAAGTGATGAAACATGTTTTTCTAAATCAATACTCATTCTAGAGGTTAGAGTATTACACATATATTTGTAAATTAAAAATTTAAATTTACTCAAGTTTAAGTGAACTAATATCCTCTATAAAAATACAATATAGTTTATGATTGATTAATTAATTATGTAGAATTTGAGATGTAATATATTATTCGATTATTCCTTTATATTTTTAAAAATTGAGTTCTATATAAAAAATAAATTGAAAAAACATTGGAAAAACGTTTTCAAAAAAAAGAACGTGAAAAAATTAAATTTCCATGAAATAGATAATGAGTTAAGAATTAGTATTAGTATTTGATAATAACTATTAGTATCTATAATATAATTTAAAATAGATTAGTTACTCACTTCAAATGATAATAATTGTTAAAAATTTAGTAACTAAATAATATGAAAGAACTTATACCACATGTTGTTTTCATTGAGGGAGAGGGAGAGAAATAAAAATATTCTTTATGTGGTTAATGTTTTCCCTTTAATTTTTAGAGTCAACAGTATCTTAGAGACATTATTATGATCCCATGTGTTATAAAATCAAGGAATTATCAAATTATAATGCCTTAATGACTAGATATAAAACAAATTTTCTATTTAATAAATATATTTTAGTTTCCCTTTGGATATACCCTATATTTATTATTAGATATAAACAGAAAATTGAATTTAATATTCAGATATGACACCAATTTTGTGTCTATAGATTAGAAAATAGATGAAATCTAGTATGAAACTTTAAGAGGGGTTCAATTTAAAATAAAATGAAAACACCCTTTTTGAAACATTTAATCTTAAATAAATAAATCATTGTAAAAAATATAAGGTGTTTAATAGAAATCTAAAATCATGATAACATAAAAAAATTGATAAATAAATCTATGAAATCATTATTATATTAATTTATATAAAAATAATTTATAAATAATTAAATGTTCTACCATTTTATTTATTTTTTTATGAAACAATATTTGAAATATGATAAGCTGGTAACATTATAGACATTTAAGGTAAGTATAGAGTGTGATGGATTAATAATACTAGGTCACACTTTGAATTTTTCTATTACCATATCAAGATATAAAATTTAATGTAAATATAAATGTATTAAAAATGAAATCATATAATGAAATTAAGAATCAAAATATGATGGGAAAAGTCATAGGAAATGTGAAATAGTTATGGGATAAGAAATAATAATTTCCCATATTTTATATTAATTATATGTTTGAATCCCTAAAATTTTCATTGATTTTAAATAAAATTGGTATTAGGATTTTATGATGAGATCCAAATAACACATTTTATAGGTACTGCCAAAAATCTTATGAAATAGAAAATTCCTTATCCACATGAATTATTTGATCTATGGTCATTAGTAGATAATTTATTATCATTTTAAATTATTTTATCAAATATCCATTTATGGAAATGACATGAAAGGATAAATTAGGATAATTATGATTACTTATAGGGGGATAAATAAATGAGAAACACTTTTTATGTTTCATACTTAAAAAAAACTTCTTATATGGTTAGTTATAAATGACTCTACCGAATAAAAAACAAAAAATCACACCCATAGGAGAATAATAGTTTACAAGGATAATTACTCAGTAAGACTAGTTAGTCCTTGAAATGGTTTAGAAATAGTACAAGACAAAACATCCACCAGAAAAAAATCCTTTGTGATTTACAACAAGAAATTAATATCAATCACTTACATAAAACTATATTTTTTTAATAGTTAATGGTCTCCTTAGACAAATAATATAACAAAAAATTCTTAAAAAAGAAAAATGAACCTTTAACAACATGATTCAATATTGTCACTATGTTACTTTAACTTTATTCAAACTTTACTTACTATAAGTTTTTTTCCATCTGTTTAATTTCTTATAAAATTTGAGAAACAATTATCTCTATGATAACTTCTCCATCCAGAATCCATATATCTGATAATTATCTATCTGTTATATGTTTCCTGGTAAAAATTTATCTATTACCACTCTTCCCAAAACCATTCATTTAGTATCACTATTTTATTCTCTTTTACTGATTCATTATATCAAGTTTCACTACATTAGATTATTGGATAAGAGATCTTACAATATCTTCATCTGGAACCCCACTTTTTCAATAACACACATGGTAGGTAAAAAAATTCACAACACTCTTACTCAACTTTATATAAACCTCATTAATCTGATAACTAAGGGAGAAGACCAAACATAAAATTTTATTTTCTTGTTTCAAAATTTAAATTCCCACTCAAAACCATATTTAGTTGACCATATTTAAACCATTTAAATATTAAGAGTCAAAAATTTTTGTAAAGAATTTTCTAAAAACTTATCATTAGTAATATTCTACAATCCTTCCTTAAATATTGGCTATATTTTAAACATTCCAATAAAAAACCAGAATATCCACATTGACAATCATTATAAAATAATTTTTAATGATCCTAAATTCTTCATTAGATACATATTTATAGGAACTATTACATCTAGGGGACACTATCTGATACAAATTTTTTGGATATTTCTCTATCCAATCCCCTCTTTCCAGAACATTTTGTTTGTTTAATTTATTAGGAATACTTTATCTTATAACCTGGAATCCTCTATCCGCTATCTTTATTTGGAATCATCCATCTATTTAATTTTCATCAACAAAATTTGTATGATGACTTAGAATCTTCAATTCCATAAAATTTAAAAACATTCTTCATTTGGTGGACCCTATCTAGAAATATATATTACTTGGAATCATAAAGATTCATGCATTTAATGAACTTGAAATTTTCTTTTAGATTTCTCTATTTCATAGTTCCATAAACACTTATATTTATATTAAATTATATATGGATGCCCTATATTATTTAAATTCCTTCCATTGAATAAACATATCTATAGTCATGAATAATTTTATGTAATCATGATGTTTGGTACATTGAAGAATATAAAAGTATCATATGATTATCTTTTTTCGAACATATTTGGACAATGAGAAAATTAAATATAATTTAAAATAATTTTTTATGTATTTTATTCGATAAAATCCATCTGATCAAATTTTTTCATTAGACCCATACTTCTCTTCATCTGATCACTTTAGTCTAGTGGACTCTTTTGTTTTCTAGAACATTCATCAAGAAACCTCATAATGAAACATTTTAATGTTATTAATAAATGTTCTTCTCAAAAAATTAAGGAACATGTTATGAATAATATGACCATCTCAAAAATCATCATAATTAATAAATTATTCCAATTATATCTTATTAGTTTATGTATCGACAAAAAAAATACAACACCATAAATAAAATCGTTTTCTACCAGCCAATATTTTAATGTTTAAACATAATATAACACCTCTTGGTCTAAAAAATATCCCTATTTGTAGTTTATTTTCAACCAAGGAACATAAATCTTTGAATATATGAATCAAAATCAAGAGATCGCTATCCAAAAAATCTAATACAACATGAGAAAACTTAATATAGGAAATAATAATCATTGAACAAAAATAACATGTTTTCCATAAATAAGTAATTCCAAACTTCTTCCTGAACTCAAAACTTTAGCATAAAAACAAAATTCAGCATATAATAAAAAATTTCATTTATCCACATAAACAAACTGTTAAAATAGTTCACACATGCTGACATCACAAGTTTTTCCTTTATAAAAACTGCCTGAAAATATTTTCTCTCCCAAAAAAAATTATTGAATATATAAATGGATATATTTATGTAACATATTTTCTTACCCTTTGACAACACTATTGAAATACAACATGTGAGAGGGGACACATATCACTTACCTTATCAATGAAGAAAGCAAGGTTGAATATCTATAATCAACCTCAGTGTCTGAAGTGATTCCTTAAACAATGGGTTGGTAAAGATATCAACTTGTTTCTCCTTTGTAGGTATAAAATATAGCATTAGATATTATATTACAAAAAATAATTTGATAAAGTTATATTTAATATCAATGTTATTATACTTATAATATTATACTAGATTCTTGGTGAGATTGATATCACATTGATTATCACAACCCAAGAGTAGGGGCATATTCATATCATCCAATAAATATTCCAGTTATGTCTTTATCCAAATTTAATGTGTTATATAATGAGAGGAATCTATATAATCATCTTTATTAATGTTGAGAGTCACTAAAAGTTTGTATTTATTTTCTAACTTACACATATTTCACCCTTGAAGAATACTATATAAGACGTGGATCATATTTCATTTACACAACCTATACAACATTTATCTATGTATGAAAATAGATAAATTTTTACCAAGATATCATATTTTAACAGAAAATAAATTGTTTATTTATTGTATTAGATAATTTTTTGGTCATTCACTTGGTGGGAATATTTTAGTTAAAATTTAAACCTAAAACAAAGTGTTACAGCATACACTAAATATGTCCTTAAAGTTGTGAGATATAATGGGATTTTAATTAATTTCAAAACTTATTTAGGATCAACATCCATTCCTTACTCATTTTTTTAAAAAAAATATTCCCATTAAAATGGGTTTATAAATATTTTTTAAATCTACCATTTCAAATAACTTTAATATTTTCTTATAATACTACTACTAAGAAAGAAAAATTTACATTTATTTAAGACATTTGAAAGAAAATATTGTATTCCATTTCACATGGAATGGAAATTTCAATTATAAGATTCATATATTTATAAAACTATTCACATAATTATTCATTATTTCCTCTGAATATACTATCCTTAGCATAATCAGTCACTTTGACAGAAAACATAGAATTTTAATTTATATAGCGGTTGTTCTAAACTCTTCATTTTTGGAAATTAATATGCTATAAGTAAGTATCCAACTTACAATACCATGTTATAAGGGATTTTTCAACATATAAAAATCCAGTTTCAACATGAAAGCAATGTTTTTATCTTGATCAATCATGAAACCCCATGATTTCTCAATACGAACTTCTTATTATAGATTTCCATTTATAAAAGTATAAATGACATGAATTTGAAATATAATATATCTCTATTAATAAGTAATATAAAGAAACATTATAATGGTTTAAAGTATTTTTAAGAGGGAAAATGTATCATTAAAATCAACCCTTCAACCTTTCAGTATCCATTATACACTATTTTTTTTATTACAACTTCACCTTTTTCTTTCATCTTATTCTAGAAAACCTACTTTGTTCTAATCACATTTTTATCAGTAAGTTTGAGTACCAGCTCCCATATCTCATTCTTCTCAATCTGATCCAATTCTTCATTCATATAATCTATCCAATCTTGTTTCTTTAAATTTCCTTCATCCTCTATTGGATCAACCTATGAAAACAGTGAGTTATTTGAAACTTTCCTCAATGTTCATATGCTTTAAACTTGTTTTCCATGATCTCCAATGATATTTTAGAACTATGTATGTTTTTATGGATTAAATGAGATGAATTCACTTTTCAATAATCACTTGAATTGGATGAATCAATATTTTCATCCTGTAAATATTCTATGTCATCACCTTTTTTTAAAATATTTTCATGTTACTTATTATAAAAAACTTTACCTTCACTTCCTGTTATATATAGAACTGAATGTAAACCCATTCTATTTGAATGTTTAAAAAAGTTTAAATATTAAGTGTCAAAAATATTTCTAGATTCATTATTATAAGACTTGTTTACTCTACCATTATGAGGGTAAATAAGAATGATTCCATTAACCTATATATTATCAAACTTCCAAATATTCTCACAATTGACTGCAATAATGCAGGGAATACTAAACACCCATAAGTATTTTAAATTTTTCTTTCTTTGTAATATATATCATATAGAGTCACACTAGAGTTTTTTTATAGAAACAAGGATTCTATTCATAAATTAATACTCCAATGGACTTTCTCTATAATAATTGATTGGTATCATAATCAATCAACATGTTTTGGTCCATTTTAAAGAAAAACATCTCTTTCTTTTTGAAACACCAATCTATTTTGGTGTGCATAGTGTACATAGTTCATGAATAATTTCATTTTTTTCATGAAAATCATTAAACATACCATTTTTTTATTTATAAAAGTTATTACTTTAAATATACTTTAAACAATATCCACAATACTTTTAAACATTTCTCTTGAAACTATAAATTTTTTTGATAACCTATGAGTTATGTTTTAAAAACATAATACATGAAATATGAGTGATGTAATCATTTGATGAAATAATTTACTTATATCAATTTATCAATTTCTTTCCCATGGTCCCAGAAATGTTAGAGTAAATAAACTTCAAGGGATTAGTTGTATGAATCTTACACCCCTCATATACTGAATTTTAGATCTTCTTATATTGGAATATTGAACAAAAACAATCCATTCTTCCTATTATGTAAAGAATGTTATTAATACTATATATCTTTTTGAACCTTTTCATATACTCTTGGCACATATGTATAATCCTTTTTCCCATAATTGTTTTCCTTCCCTCTTGTTCAGATAGCATAAACCATGTTCATTTAAAACCTAAATAGTATTGTATATGAATTTTTTCCTCTTGTTACAAAATCTCCATCTTGAATCATTTAAATAATAAATCCATGTTTTCTAAAAACTACTTTTTTTCTTCAGAAATATGTTGTAAAACATATAAATTTTTTTTTTGTTAATTAATAAAAAAGTAACTCCCAGATTGTAATTTTATTTTCTAAATAAGTGGATCTAAATAATTTGTTCTAAATAAAGATCATTTGTAAAATTCATTTTATCTTATTAAAATATTATATATTTTCAGGAAACATCAAATATTCAGTCATACGTGAAGAACAACCACTATCCAATACCTATGGATGTTATCCTTTTATATATTAGTGAGAATTTTTAAAAAAAATATAGGCTTTTAGTTTCATTTATCTTCCATCAAATAAAGAATCTAAGATTTTTCATATTAACTTTGTTGACCATGTAGTATTACTGGACACCCATGATAAAGATGTCCAGATTGATTAAAAATTTCACAAATAGTTTATATAGTTTAACGTCTATTTTTAGTTTTCATATTATATTTTTCAAGTTTTATTCTTTGAGTTGGTTGACTAGCCCTCAAATAATACCTCTAAAACCACCAGATTCATTTTTTGTTTAGGATTAAACCATAAAATTTTCATTGTATCCAAAAATACTATATAGAACTAAAAATATCCATAGAAGGAATAATTTCCTTTATATTCTTCTTGTTTTCGAGAACTATTTATCTATTTTCCATCATCATTTTATCCATCATACATGGATCCTTATTGTGAACCAAACTTTTGGTAGTCTCTTATAATATACTATTTAGATTAGAGTTCTACTCAACCTTAACATAGTATTTAGTTGTAGTATTTTTTCTTCAAACACTGATTCCTTATAAATTTTATATTTTTTACCTCAGTTGTTTCAGCTACATATATCATCCTCTTGGGTAGTTTCTTCTTATAAATATTTTAAACATTGTTTTAAACCTATGAGGGTGATATTTTATATCCTTAAAATGATTAGACGTTTTATAACTTTAAAAAACGTTTCAATTCATATTCCTGAATTTTAATATTCCATATTTAGCTTCAATTAGTTTATGTTGAAAAATTTTAAACTCCTTCTCCATCACCATTATATTTTATTCTTTTTTGATGTTGAATTTTTCTGTAAATCAAATAAATTATTCATTTAATAAATCCCTTTAAAAATGATATATTTTTTCTTCTTGTGTTGATGACTTACTAATTGATTCTTTTTATTTAACTTATTGTTCTCTTTCTCATGTTTGATAATATATTAGAGACTTTGTCTCAATTATATTTTAAGCATAAACTCCGTACAAGATTCATTTTCTTCTTCTTTATAGTTTTTTATTTTTCCATTAGTTAAATTATGATTATTTAGATTTCTAATAATCAACTTCCCAACACCATTATCATTGGAGTTTCTAACTTCCACACTATCATCATTTTCCTCCCATTTGGACAAATAAAATATCTTTTATATTTATAGTACATTGTATCCCTTCCTTTTGAAAATGACATTGATTTTTCACTATTGTTCTTAAAATATCTTATTGACTTAAAATCTTCTTTATCATCATATTTATCTTCTTTTTTCCTCGAATAACACACTATGAAATGTGCATTGGATCCATAATTAAAGTACATCCCTGATAACTTCCCTTAATACATCACTATTAATTTATCTCCTTTCTAGAAAAAAATATATAGACTTTTAAAATTTTGTAATTACTTTATATTTAGTGTCAGGGTCACAGTATTCTTCAAAAAAAAATATTATACTTTTCTTTATTAGCAGTTTTGAAATAGATTTATAGATAATCCTTTACTTTTTTTTGAGAGAATCTTCTCTTCTCATTTCATATGTGATGAGAATAATATTTAAATCATCTATAGAGGTAGTATCAAGTTCTATATATTCAAAATATGTTACCTTAGTGTCAGTTATATCAAGAATAATTCTTTGAATCATTTAAACAATAGTAAAATCTTTTAATATCTCACCAAAACATCTTAATATTTCAACAATGTCATTAACCTTTATAACAAAATCACCAATTTGACCATATTATGCGATTTTAAGATCTAAATACATTAATACCATGATTTATAATGTAGATTTATTTAATCAAAAATTTCCGTAATAAATATTATTTAACATTTCTCATATGCATTTAGTTGGTCCAACTCTTTAACACTATGAAATTCACATTCAGAGAGGGAAGAGAGTATAGAATATCTAGATTTTCCATAATTCCTCTGATTCCTATTATTTTCTACTATTAATAGAGTACCTTGGGTAGGATAAAGAAAAATATATGTATAATCTTCAAGAAAATTATATACAATGTATAATATATAGTTTAGTATTCCATTATTCTAGATATGATAATTATTCCCATAGAAAAAATTAATCCCCTTACAATTAAATGAAAGTTTAACTTCATTGGTATCCTTATTTTTTAAAAAGTCTCATAGAAAAGGGTAAATTATAGATCTTTCCTTTGATAGAACTTGAAATGACTAGTCATAATCAATGTGATCACATGGGGTGAATTTGTTATCAAATATTTTTTAGGTTTTCTACTTTAAAAATAACTGTTAACTCTAGTTAGAGACAAATGACTATACTGAATAAAAAATCACAAGAACATCCTTAGAAGGACAAAAATTTATAAATTTCACTAATAAATAAATTTCTATACAAATAATGGTTTTTTATATAATATAAGACCATATATACATTGTGAAATAACCATTTTTTGTTTACATCAAGTAGGGAATATTTGAATCCTACATAACACTTTCATGTTTCCCTCACAAATATATATGATAAAACAATTTTTGAAACAATAAAATGAACCTTCAACAAAATGAATCAACATTTTCACTGTACTTATCAAGTTTTATCACAAATACCTTCGTAAAAGTTTTTTTCTATGTCATCAATATCTTGCACAGTAGGGAGAAATAACATCTTTATCTGATCACTTATCCAATTGGTATTTGTTCATTTGATACTTATCTATTCAATATACTATGTCTGGGACACCTCTTTTGTCTATCAATATTATCAATACCCTTTGAAAAATATCTTTATATGGTAATCTTAATCTTTTACCTTAATATGGAATCACCTTGTCTAATTCTTGATAATAAATATCTCAAGATCCTCAGTCAATTACTCACTTTTCAACAATGAGTAAAACAATAGAAACACCTCACAATATTCATACTCCGATTTAAATAATAATCTTTTTCTGAAAACATATAAAGATGTGTAAACATCAAATTTGAGTTTTACACTTACAAATTTTAATTCCCTCTAAAAATTTTAATCTTTGGACCACCTTCACACCATTGTGTAAATAGTAGTTAGAAAACATCATAAAAACTTTATTAAAAATTTAACGTCAAGAAACATATTATAACCTTCTTAAAATCTTGGCTAAATTTATGAATGTTGAAATAACATATCATCATCATAATCACACAGAGGGAAATTACAAAAGGAATTATAAATATCCACACTTATTTATATAATTCATATTTATAAGAACTTCTCGATTTAGTGGACTTTGTCTGATATGACATCATAGGTGATTTCAATAACTAGTGGACTCTGTCTAGAATATGATGTTTGATGGATTTATTAGGAATACTTTGTCAGATGAGTTGGAATCCTTTATCCACTACCTTCATTCCAATACCAGTATCTATTTCCATCACACCAATAACCACTTTCTAATGACTTGTAAAATTCTATTTGACGACCTTCATAAACATTATTCATCTAGTATACCCTCTCTAGAAAAATATGTCAGTTGGACTAAAAAACATTCATCTGTTTGATGAAAAAGAAAATTTCATTAGGATTTATCTATCAAATAATTCAAAAAAACATTCTGTGTCTATTAAATTCTATTTCTAAGACACATATTCATTTAATTTATTTCTTTTTGAAAACACACCTAGAATAATAAATACTTTAAAGTAATCATGATGTTTAGTACTTTGAGGAGATACAGAGCATCACCAGATTTACTTTGTATGAACACATTTAACTAATGGAAGTATGAAAGTGATTGTAAAATCATTTTTATATACTTTTTCTAATCAACTCATTTTGATTAATAATTTTTATTATTCTCATTCTTCACTTTGTCTAATCACAAAATTTTGAGAGGCTCCTTTATTTTTTTTTCAAATAATTCATTAGAAATCATCATAATAACACATCCTAATATTCATAACAAATGTGCTTATCTAAAACATAAATGAAAATGATATATGCATTAATATCATCTCACTAACATTCATAAGTTATTAACTATTAATACAACAACTTACTAATTTATGTGTTAACAATAAAACATGGCAAAATTAAAAAAAATTATTCATCCAAACAAGTTTTTTACTACTCAACCAAAATAAAACATATCTTAGTCTCAAAAAAACATATCCCAAATAAATATTTTATCAAGAGATAGAAATTTGGATAGATTTATTATAATGAATGGTGTTTTTTATTCCATTTTGAAATTAATAAAAAAATGATTAATAAAATCCACTAATGAGATGAAGAGAAAGATATGAAATACTAAGTGAAAAAGGCTTTATTTTTAAAGGATATAGAGAAGAATAATAAATGTATTGTTCTTGAATCATTATCTATCCTTCACAAAAAGATTCACACTTTTCTCCAATTTAGATCACTATTTAATCCCTTTTTTAAATGTTCTATTCTTAAGAATCTATATAATTTTTTAATTCAACCATTAAAAAATAATAATATTGGAGTAAGAATCTAGATTTATATCTCACAATTTCTTATTTCTCTATTATTGACATTAAAGTAGGTGATTTATTCAAGTTATTATGGTTTTTGTGGCATACTTTTGTTGAAAATATCTCTATTATATTTTTGGTAATGACAGGGATATTGTTTGTTAACAACATAGCTTGTGAAATATAAGTATTTGAAGGTAGTGCTGATTTAGACTAAATATAGATTTTGTGCTTTTGTCTCATTATCAAATTATAGTCTTCATGATCTTTTTAACATTATCCTAAATGATTGGAAATAATTTACCATTAAATAAAAATCTATATTTGTTTTAATTAGTTTCTAATATTATTCAATATTCTCCCATATCTCTTCAAAAATTGTAATTTTTCTGGAAATAGAAGTCTCAATGATGATATTTTTCTATAGATATTATATAATAATTAATATTTTATTCTTTATGGTGTTTTATCCATTATCCATTTAATTTCAATAGTTACAAAAGTATAAGTGACTTGGGTGATTTTAAATAATTTTTTTCTCTAGTATAACTTGAATCGTTCAGATTAAAATTTATATTCCATCAAATTTCATTGGATGTTTGATGTTGAAAACACTGAATCCTTTTAAAGATTCTATTTTTTTATTAAATGATTAGTCTATCCCTTTTTAAATAACATATATATGAGGTTATTTTGAGTCTATAAGATGAAGCTTTTTTTTCATGCTAATGTCATTTGATTCCTTCAGTCTCCACTTGTAAGTCAACAAGTTCTAACGTGTTGAGTTCATGACCTATTTCCTTTATATATCCTTTATCAATTTATCAAATTTAAATTTTTTCATTTTAATATTGTGATATTAAATTCTTTAAATATCAGCAGATTGAATAGTCATCCTTTATTATATTTCCCACACATATACCATTTTACTATTTTATAGAAAACACTAAGGAAAATTTGTTAGATAACAACATGAGTTCCCTATGATTAACAAAATACATCTTTCTATAAGATTATACCTATAATATCGATAGGATAACATTAAATCCAATAGTTTCATATCATGACCTAGAGAAATAGATAATTTTAATAATAGTGAACCTTTCTTATGTTCCTAGCTTGGTAATCATGATGAAGTCCCCCTCATGTATGTTTAAAGTTCATACATAAGCATAAGATACCCCAATTATCTATGTATCAAAGAACATATGGGATACATACACTCACATAATACCTTATATATGAAAATTTATAGGAATTAATACCATATATTTTCATAAATAGTAAAATCATAGAATCCATAATCATAATTAAAAGAATATTTATTTAATAATCAATAATAAAGACCATGTGTGTAAGTGTTGATAATGATGGTCATCCTATGTGTAATTCTAATGTTCTTTGAATTTATGGAAACCCTTTTTATAATGGAATGATTCTCTTATATGGGGTACCTTTTAACCTATTTGATATCTAATAAATAGTTTTCACAATGGGTTAGCTCTAGGGAGGTCATCTACCATCCATAAGATCATAAATGGCTCCTAAAACCCAAGGCTATATATGTGTAATCCCCACTCATATTATGTTATTTTCTCATGAGAATGGTTACCAACCACTACTAATTAATTGATATTTAACGTAAAATCCTAGGAAATTCCAATAATAAATCAATTTCATCTTTTATTAATGTTCAAAAAAATATTTTAGGAATTCGTATATAACATGATAATTTTATATGATTTTTTCTATAGAAAAAAAATGGAATTATTTGAGTTGATATATTTTCAATGAAATATTTTTTTGAAAAAACTAAATTTCTGAATTTTTTGAGTTTCAAATTGATAAAATTAGATTGAATTTTATATTCAGGATAATTAAATTAGCGTAAGTTTAATTTTTTGGATCTTTTTTAGTGATCAAATTTTTGATTGAATAGTGGAAAATATAATTTTTATCAGAATTATCACTTTTGTTTCAAGTAATTACAAAGTACCATTGGTATTGGATTGGTTTGAAAGTTATATAATTCCCCATTTATTAAAATAAATACAAATAATTCCATAATAATAATTATTATATTTTATTTTGTAATAAAATAATTTTTATGATTAAAATTTAATTTTTTAATAAAAACCATTTTCTATTTCCTTTTTTCACGCATATATTGAAATTAATTTATTCAAATTATAAAAATAGAATATTAAAAAAGGATTAAATATTTTTAATTAAGAGCTTCATATTTTTTAATGTTTTTGTTTTCAATTTTGGTCATAATGAATAATTGTGATGAAAATACTTCATCAACCCGATAAAGGTTAAAAGGGTTAATGGGGGGGGGGGGGGTAAACTAAGATATATGGAATAATATATATCCGAAACATGTATAAATATGATTATTTTTATTTATTTATACCATAAACTATATTTACTTATAAAATTTTTCTCTTTATCCACATGAAATTGTGAAATACATTTATTAGATTTAAAAGTTTATCGTATTCATAAGATTTCCTCTCAATTCATATATAAAAGGGACCCTCTTATGAAAAATTCCAAAAACCTTTTAGGACACTTTGATTAGAGAAAACCTACCAAAAACCCTTACCAACTATCCTATATACATCTTATAGGCCATTTTATTCTCAAAATATAAATCCTATAAGGCTTAATTTTTAATCTAATTAGTTATATCCAAGGGGGTGGAATAAGCCCTCACCAACCTATTTCATGTTTATATCTTATTATAACTCTATAAAATCTATTATAACCACTATAAAATAAAAAATAATTATTTATTCTATAAATAAAAGTTATTATTTTGATTTAACAAGTCTTTTAAATCTTCTTTACATCCTATGAGAAATGAAAACATCGTTCGTGCGTATATGTGGAACACCACATCTATGTAGCGATGTGTTTCATTTTTCATCACTAACTCACCCAACATGTTGTAAATATGGAATTAATGAATATATATCATATATTTATATTATTATTATTATTATTAATATATAAATTATTAATTAACTTTTTTCTATTTCTATCTATTTGAAAATGGTAATGTCACTCGTGTGTACGAGTGGGAAACAACCTCTATGAAGTGGTGAAATACATTTTTCATTACTACTTGACTTTGATTATCATAAGTATGAATAAAATGAAAAAATATTACATATAAAATGTAATTATAATTTTTTAAAAGTAAAATATATATTATATATTATTTTTATCATCCAATGTAAAAATGGAAACCTTAATTGTGTCAGACTACCACTTCCATGATACAATCTTTTTCATTTTGCACACCCACATTTTTGGGATGGTCATAAAATTTTTATTAATTTATAAATATAATTTTCTTTCTTGACTAATATTCTAGAGATAATTTTACCACAATCCCTTTTACCATATTCAATACACTAAATTCATTTTTGACTTATAATCTAAAAATCCTAAAAACAACCAACATGAACTTAATCATTTCAGCAACTAATTAAAACATGGTAACAAAATAAATTAAGGGAATAAAGATAACAGAATCAATATGAATTTTTTTTATGAATATAGAAAACTAATAAAATTGTGCTACTCCTGAGGGTAGGTTTACGAACTAAATGATTAGAGACCCATAATAAGGGGATTTCTTTTAAAAATATCATTTTTGATGTTTTCCTTCTTACTATTTTTATTCAGTGTCAATATTATTTTAAATTAATCAAGAATGTTATTATATATGATTAAAAAGCTTATAAAGGTAAATATTAACTATTTTTACTTTATTTATAAATTATTAAAGAGGAATCATTCCAAGGTTTTCTCTATGGATTATTTTTCATATTTTTTACAGAGGAAAAAAGAACGTATAATGCTTTACATCCCTTTCCCGATATCATAATAGTTATAAAATATCAAGATTCATCTAAAATTAAACATGTTTTTAAAATTAATATTCTTACTATAATTTTTATATTGAAAAATATTTATAAAGAAATGGATAATTTCTACTCATTTATATGAGATATCTGAAAGTGTTACTTTTTATGGGATTAAATACCAATTCAAATGAGTTTTATAGTTAAAGTGAATGATATATGTTCTTTATTGATGTTATGGTTCTTTACAGTTATATATTAATAACATGTTAGTTTGATATGGCTCTGATAATGGGTGATCCTGATATATTTCTGTAACTCATTGGGTAAAGTGACATAGTTTATTAATCATTGGTTACTCCTAAGTGATGTGGGAATTATCTGGTTAGGTGATTAAATTAAAAGTATTATTTAAAGTTTTAATGTAAGTATAAAATATGAATTTACCCCCATGAAATTACTAAAAAGGATTATATAGGAAATATTTTGATTTCAAAAGGTATGAAAATGAATTCAGGTTCTTAAGTAATGTTTATAATATTTTTTTAAAAAAATTGAATGGATTTTTTCTAAAATAATGTTATTCATAAGTATTAATGTTTCTCAAAAAAATTATCATTAGGATTTTTTTGTTATGTTTTCATATAAAATGTTTTATGATAGCTACTGAGTGATTAAGTTATTTTAATGGAAAAATAAATGGATAATTAAGCTTAAATGTTTATTTTGAAAAGGAAAAGTTTTATATGTATTTTTTAGTTTTACAGATGGACAAATGGGTTTATATTATTTTAAGTCTGTTACTAAGATATTTTTATCATACCACATTTTCAAATTTTTTTCATAGGGTTTAATTATTGGTAGGAATATTTATAAAGTTATATTTCTAATTATGGGAGTTACCTTTAATTAAGAATGTGTGTGTTTATAAAGAACATGTTTTCTAGAAAAATAGATGATGTGTGGAAATTTTATCTTTTTAATGTAATTAGTTTCGTAATTACCAAAAAGTACAAAAAATGTAAAGGTATTTGGGATTTTTTAATTAATTATACATAATAGATCATGCAATTTAGGGGATGATTATGAATGGGTTGTTATAGTTTGTATTATATCAACGGTTTATATAATTTTATAGGTTAAAATAATGTAAAACGATAATTTTAAAATCTTCTAATTGATGGTTATCTTATTATGAGATATATTTTAAGGATTTTAATATTTATGTATCTAATATATTCTTTTTCAACATGGTTTTCTACAGAGGAAATATGAATGGAAAGGTTAAATGGAATCAAGAGGATAATATCCTTCTGAACCAGTAACCAAAAATAAATATTATTTGAATAGTGTAGTTGGAAGTTATTTTAAATATACTTATTCAGGATATTAATATATTTAACAATGTAAATTGAAAACTATATTCTCTATATAAGAATATATCAATACTATAAAATTGCATTAAATAAAACCCACCATATTTTTGTGGATCCTCATACCTAGTGAAATTTTAAGGATTTATTAACATTGTTGAAAATAAATTTAAAGTTTAGGGATTTTAGAAACATCAAATACGAACCCTTTATATTTATTTTATATGAAGATGAAGCTGAATAATGGTGGTATTTTATTAATAACACTCAGGTAAAAAATAAAATTGATTCCCTAGAATGGAAAACATTTAAAGTTATATTATATAAGAATTATTTTCTCTAATTTTTTTGAATAAGAATAGAAAATAAATTCATAGAGTTAAATAAAATGGAGGTGGTATCCTTTTTAACATATGAATCTAATGTTACTACATTTTCCATGTATTCACCATATTTCATTATGAACCATGATTTTAAAATTGATCAATTTTAATTAATATTAAAGGTGATTTTATGACGGTTGTTGATTACCTATGAGGTAATATGTTATATGGAAGTTTTATAGATTGTTGATAATGTTAAGATAGAGTTATTTTACTTTTTGAAAAATAAAGAAAATAAGAGTACTAGTTGGAAGGAAATGGGGATGAATTCATCGATGAAACCTAGTGGTAAAAAAAATTAAATTACCCTATTATGATATGTATTATAAGAAGCATTTTAGGGATTTTTTATGTGATCTTTGAAGTGTTATTGATGTGTAATGTCTAGATAGTTGGATTGTGAAAATAGATAAAACATCAATTCTAATGGTATGACCTATAATGAAAATTATGAAGTGGAATGTCTTAATTGTAATAAGATAGAACATAATGTGAATGCATGTTCAAATAAATGTATAAAAGATTGTAAGTTCAAATAATATTAGTAGAAAGGTGTGGAAAAGTCATTTATTCTTCTTAGGACAATAAACGAAGTAGTCATAGGTATATTACTTATTGAATATAAGTATGTCAATTTCTTGTTTGATTAGGGATCGAACGATTATATTATTTTGAGAAATTTTATAGTAAATTGTAAATATTAGCATATAAAATGAAGAAAAATATTTCAGTAAAAAATCATAGTTTAAGTATTAAATAAATAGAGATTTATGGGAAGCTTATTATCATCTTATTTTTAATTTTTTCCATATAAATATAATTTTATTGACCTTACTGGAGTTTAATGTTATTTTGGGTATGGAATATATTTCCTTTTATAATGCTTAGATATATTATAGAGCTAAATAAATCATATTCAACCCTCATAGTTCATTTTAATCTATATATAATAACGATTCCATACCTTTGATAATATATCAATATGTTGAGAAACTGACTATGTATAAAAGTGAATGTATTCTTTCTCATATTCTTAAAATGATTAAAACCATTGAAACTATAAATGTTCTATATATAAATTAATATATACATATATATATGTATTTATTTGAAAATGATTTACCTAGTGTTATTACTGATTGAGAGTTTGAATTTAAAATATACTTAGTTCCCGATGCTAAATTTTTTTCATAACCTCTATATCAAATGACGTCTATAGATTTGATAGAATTAAAAAAATAGTTACATGCATTTATTGATTAGGGTTTCATCAACCCTATCACTTAACCATAAGGGGATCCTATTTTTTGTTAAAAAGGATGGTTTTATGTGAATTTTCATTAATTATAGGGTACTTAATAACATTTTTGTTAATAAATTTTTTAATTTTACTCATATTAATGACTTGTTTGACTATCTCTAAGGAGAATGGTATTTTTTAATATTGATCTTAGGTATGGAAAACATCAGTTGAAATTTAAGTAAGTGGACATTCTAAAAATAGAATTTCAGACTAGTAATGACCATTATGAATTTTTTGGTTATGTCTTTCAAGTAAATAATTACACCTACTATATTTATCGATCTAAATGATATCTTTTTCTATTATTATTAGAATAAATATATGGTTATGTTTATTAATGATATTATATTATATTCTAAAATATATTATGATCATGAGAAAAATTTAAGGATTACTTTGAAATAATTAATGGAAAAGGAGTTATGTGGAAAATTTAGTAAATAATTTTTTTGGTTATCTTGTATTTATTTATTTGGACATATTTTTTTATATATGGAATTATATTTTATCCCGCTATGTCTAAAGTGGTGGAAGAATTTCCAATACCTAAAAATGTTTGGTCGATTTAATGTTTACTTGGATTAGTCTTATGAATGATTTTTTCAAAATATTTTTTGGTTAACTAACCCAATAAAAAATTTAACATGAAAAGATGTTTTTTTATTTGGATAGATGAATGAGATGAATGTTTTTATGAAATGAAAAGAAGATTGATTAATTCTCCAGTTTTATCATTACTATCTTGAAATAGAGATTTTATTATTTATAGTGATTCGTCATTAAAGACACTTAGTGTTGTCTTGTTGTAGAATGATTGAGTCATCACATATGTATCTCATCAGTTGATAACGTATGATTTAAATTATCCTACACATAAAATTATTTTATCTATAGTAGTTTTTGCATTAAAAGTCATTGGGCCTCATTTATATGGGGAGAAATGTGATGTATATATTAATTATAAAATTTAAAAATTATATGTTCACAAAAAAAGAGTTCAACATGATGTAGGAAAGATGTCTTTAATAGATTAATGACCATCATTGAATAATTCCCAATCATCCATTTAAATATGACATGGTAGTGGATTCCTTGATTCCAAAACATAATATATCATTAACTATGACATATTTGGAACATTATCCTTTAGTTATGGATTAAATAAAATTTTCCTCATAAATTATGTATATAGAAACTCCATTCTTTTTGGATTATGTATTATTTTAACCACATTTTTCAAAAATAATTTAATATTCTTAGAATAATGTTCACGATTTGTAATAAAGTGTAAAATTGATCAAAAGGGTAGTTTACATGAGTTTAACATTGATTAATAAGGTGTTTTTATATTTATAAAGAGGTTATGTGTTCTAAGTGATACCCATTTGAGTAAGTAATAGTTTAGTGAATCTCACAACTTTGTGTTTTATGTTCTTCCTAGAAGTATATATATATGTATATACCATTGCAAAAAAATTTAGCAGTAGGGTATCTTGAAGGATATAGATAATTTTTCCATAAAGTTTTTGACTTTTCAATATGCTAAAGCTAAATGAAAACTACCAAAGATGATGAATCGAACCTTTTCAATGTAAACATATAAATGAAAGAACATATGGATAGATTTCATAGTGTTATTACTAAATACATATTGATTTAATAATGATATTGGAAAAATTATTTATCGTTTGACTAAATATACAAATTTTCAACATATTAAAGATAGTTTCTCTTTAGAATAACTTTATATACTTTATTCTAAGAAGATATTCAGGTTACATATAGTTTCACAGTCCATTATAATTTATCATAATACCATATTTGCATCATTTTTTTGTAAAGGACATCAGAAGTTGATGATTACTAAGTTAAATTTTAGTATGGATTTTTATCCTTTGTTTAATGGATAGTTAGAGAAAAAAATATAGAACTTAGAGGATATTCCATGATAATGGGCATTTGATTTTTAGGAACATTATGACGATTGTCTATCATTTGTTGAATTTTTTGATAACAATAATTTTCATTTTAGTATTTAGATGATATATATTATCGAATTATATAGAAAGCGGTGATGGAATTCATCATTTTGGGATGAAATAAATGAGTGGAAAAAGTTGGGAAATAAAATTATAGTAGATACAGTCGATAAGGTTAAAAATTTTAAATACCACTTGAGGGTAACATAGAGTAGGGAAAAGTGTTTTTAAGATAAATAGAGGAATGAACTTTTATTTTATGTAGGTGAACATGTCTTTCAAAAAATATATCCTTGTAATGGTGGTTTGCATTTTTTCAAAAAATGAAATTTGAGTGAATTGTTCATTGAATCCTATGAAATTCTAAATCAAAGTTGGATTATTTTATTACTTAGTGTCCTTATCTATGGTTTTATCTCATGTACAAGCTATGTTTTATGTTTCATTTCTAAGGAAGTATATACCTAATTCTTCTCAAATGTTGAGCCTTGAAGTGGTATAATAAGAAGATAATCTCTCTTATATGGAATGATAAGTTCATATTCTTGATCATAAATAGGAAGTGTTATAGAATGAGGAAATAATTTTGTAATTTTTTTTGGGGAAACCATATTATTGATTAAGTGACATGGTAATTAGATAAAGATATGAGGGGAAAAATAAATTCTGTTATTTAAGTAATGAATAAAATTATAAGGGTGAAATTTGTAAAATTTGGGAAGAATATAGGAACTCATATTATGATAATAGTAAATAAATTTCATGTCTTATTATGTTTTACAAATATATTTTTTGTATTTATATATAATATAACAATTTTAAATGATTTTTCAATCATGATATAAATGGATTTATTCTAGATGAAATGTTTGCAATGAAATTTATTTTTTTCTTTATAAATGTTATTTATAAAAATTAATGTTTCAAAATTATATAATTAACTTAATTTTTGTATTTATCATAAAAAACTTCTTAGGTAGATTCTTTTTTTATGAAAATATTGATATTCTACTGAATAATATAAAATATCAATTTTCATAAATACTATAATATATTTTTAAGAAGTTACTAAGATTAATTTTCTTTTAGATTGTTATTAAAGTTAAATTAGTCCCCATTTATTAAAAATAATACAAATAATTCAATACAAATTAGTCTTATATTTGAAATTTTTATAAAATAATTCTTATGCGTAAAAATGTATTTCTCCTGAAAGCCATTTTTCATTGTCTTTTGTGTACACATATATTGAAATTAATTTTGGTGACTTCTATGAATTGAATATAAAAAAATAATTTTTATAATTTTAATTTAGAGTTTAAAATTTAATAAAATTTTCAATATCATTTCTATTTATAATTAATAATCACTATGATAAAACTTTATCACCATAGTAAAGGTTTAGAAGGTTAATGAGGGGTTAAACTATGAGATAAGGAATCAAATAGCTCCAACTATTTGATAAATGTAGTTGGTTGAGTGGATTTTTGACATTGAACTATATTTTATTCTACTTTTATTGATTTTTCACACATTGCCTTGATAAATTAATTTATTATATTTTAATGTTTAAAGTATTTACTATATCACCACTCCCCTCAATTATAAAAGTGATCATCCTATCCCCACTTCAGCACATATTTTTGGCCACATAGCATAGTAAATTCATACCAAAAAACCATATCAACTATCCAACCAATGTATTATAGGTAATTTTATGCTTAAAATACCAATCTTAGATGGATTATTTTTTAAACCAAAGGGATATATCTGTGGTAGAGTTATATATCTTAACTGACCTATTTCAAGTTTAGTTTTTCTTCTATCTCCTTAAAATATTTTAAAATTACTATATCATAATGAAATATTTAAATTATCCATATTGGAATTTTTTTATGTTTATGGAATGAAACATTTATTTTTTTCTTCTATCCTGTGGAAGTTTAAAATATTACACATGCATATGTATTGGATACCACCCCCACGAAGTGATGTGTTGTATTTTTCGTCACCGCCTCACAAGATAGGTGATGAAGATATAATTAATGAATATATAATATTTTTATGAAATTATTATTATCCTATAAATATAATATATTACATTCCTTCTTATCCTCTTTTTCCATTGGAAAATGATAACGCCACTTGTGTGTACTTGTGAAATACTACCTCTATGAAACAATGTGATTCGTTTTTCATTAGCTCCTCACATGGTTGTTCATAAAAAGAAAATAATGAATAAATATGAAATTTATAAAATAATTATAATCCTAGTGAATTAAAATGTTATATATCTTATTTATTTTCCATCCAACTTAGAAATAGAAATGTCAGTCATGTGCATGTGCCAACTAACACCCCCATGACACGACATATTTCATTTATAAAATACACCTTTGAAAGATAGTTTGTAAAATTATTTTAATGAATATAAATAATAATTATTTTTTGATTAATATTATATATATGACATAATAATGATTCCTTTTACATTAGTCAACCTACTAAAGTTATTTGGGACTTATAAACTAAACATACTCAGAATATTCCATGTGAACTTAACCATTTTAGTATCTAAATAAATCTAGATTACAAATAAAGTAAATAGAATTATGAAAATGATTTTTTTAATCTAGTATAAAAATTATAAAATTTTATCACCTAGTAGGGTATATTTATGAATGAAAGTAGTAGGGACTTGAGGTAAGAAGAATTATTTTTAAAATATAGTTGTAATGTTTTCCTTCCAACTATTTTCTTCTATATCATGGTTATTATAAATATTTCAATAATGCAAGTATTAAGGAAAAATTTTATTAGAGGACATTTTTTAAATATTTTTATATTTCTTTATGATGGATTAAAAATAAATTATTTCAGTATTTTACATATGGTTTATTTTCACCTTTTTTTTACAAAAAATAAAATAAAAATTCTTTTAACTTGTATAAATTTATTTTTCCATCCCAAAATTATGGATATTATTCAATAATAATATTCCTATAAGATTTAAAATATTTTTTCAATGAATATTCTATTACATAATTTATGGGATTTTTTAATTTCAAATTTTTTTTCTAAGTAAATGGATTTTTATTCTTATTTATATGAGATATCTTAAAGTGTTATTAAATATGGTGTTTAATGTCAATTGAAATTATTATTTTTGTTAAAGTAAAATATATATGTTTTTTATTCATGTTATGGTTATTGAAAATTTTATATGAATGATTGGTGAGACGAATATAGCTCTGAGGAATAGTGATTTTGATATAGCTATCCAATGTGTTAGGTAAAGTGATGAATTTTACTTGTGATTGTTAACTCCAAAGACATGTGGGAATTATCCAGTAAAGTGATTTGATTATAAGGGTTATTGAAAGGGTTAATGTAAGATAAATTTCTTAAGTAACATAAATGATATGATTGTAAATGATTATAAGGTAACTTCTTTCATTGAAAATGTGATAAAATGAGCTTATGTATTTAATGAAAGTTTACGACCTTTTTTTAAAGGTGACATGATTTTCTTTTCTAGGAAAGGTATTCATGATTTCATAGGTTTTCCAATAAACCCTATTGATGATTATTTTTTCATTATGATATAATACATATTTTTTATAAAATTTATTGACAAATTATGTTGTTTTCATGGAAAAGTGAATAGATATTTGTGTTTAAGTATTTATTATAAAAAATAAAAACTTTCTTATATATTTTTCCGGTTTACAAACAGACTAATGTACTTTTTAGGTAATTTAAGGATATTTATTTATCAATACATGTTACCAAATGTTTTTAAATGGATTAAGTATAAGTAGGAATATTAATCAAGATCATGTTATTTTTATGATAGTTACCATGAATGATGTCAGGGTGTATTTATAATCAACATTTTTGTGTGAAAAATGGAATCTTTGGGTAAATATTAAATTTTACATGTAAAATATTTCCTTATTCTATAAAAATTTATATATCTAAAAAGGTCATTTTGATGTAATTAATGAATTATAAGAAAAAAATCATGTCATTTTCGAGATGGTTATGTGTAGTTTTTTATAATTAATACATTGTAAGCATATTGTGTGTATGTCCCACTAATATAATATGAATCCAAATATTCCCATAATACTTGGTGGAACTACCATGGGTTGATTTTTAACCAAATGGCCTTGAACTCCCTAATAGGGGGTTAATTACTATATTTAACTTCTCTTATTTGAATAGACATTTTCCTTGAGTTTGTGAAAGAAACTAATTTTTTTTTAAAATAAAGAATCCATTGCATCCAAATATGAAAAGTTGACATAGTGACATGAATATTTTTTCTAATTCATCTATGAATGGATATATCTATGGATTATTCATCAATTACGCGTCAATATGCCAAAGAATTCACTAATATATTAACATGATTAATTTTTTTTCATCAACATACTATTAATTCCAAGTTTCATTCACTCCTTATATAACATTACCCATTAAATCAATATATTAACATTGAATTATACAAAACATAGGAATTTCAATATGAGAGATTATTATTAAACCATTATATGATTGGTTTTTCCCTTTTATTATCAATTTTTTTAAAATTGATTCCTTAATAATGTTTATGTTCTTCCAAAACAAAACTCTTCTACAGAATTCTTAATAATAATTCACATCTTAGTGAAATATTAATTTAATTATTCTCCTAAAAAATTAATTTTTAATTGTAATATTTTTTTTAAAAATATATCTCTCTTTAAATACCACATACTATAGCCTCATTGGTCCTCCGAACCATCCATAATAGATGAGATAAAGTCCACATAAAGTGTAATATCATACAAAAAATTTAGAATCATTCACACTTTAAAATATTTGTCTTGTCTTTAAAATTATTATGTAATATATACCATTGTGGTGAGGCTACCTTTAGTTAGTATATTTAGCTAAAAAAAATTTTGTGATAAGGAATTTGAATTCCTGAAATCACGGGGTTCAATATATATGATATTATCTAAATATTTATATTAATGAATAATGTAAATTATTGTGGAGAAACCTTAGGTTATTTTTCAAAATGATGTCCCCTAGTTATGGATTATCTCATAAGTTGTAAGAGACAACCCCAAAAAACTCTTCTTAAAATCTCATCCTTTGTAAATAAAGTGTTGACATTACTGGGAAATTAAAAACTATAATTGAATATTCTATGTAATTTCCACATTATGGAATTAAATTTCAATGTTATTGTTAAGTACAACATTCATCCCAACAAAAAATTCAAAACTTTTCAATCATTACAACATAGTATATATCTATTATGCTGTAATTTATCTTCAACTATTATCCATTTTATTATATATTTACAACATAACCTCCACATTGTAATTAATAAAACATAATCACCCATTATCATTTATTTTTTTCATTTAATACATCACATATTACTAATATTACATAATATTTATTCCATAAAAAATAATCTTAAAATAATAAAAAATTAATATTATTACAAATTTATTTTTTCTTCATCATTAAATTATTCGCAAAACATCTCAAGACTTCTCCAAACATCTTCATGACTTAACAATGATATTATAAATCAATGTTACCTGATAAAAATAAAGACAACCAATTTTACTCATACCTCAACAATATTTTATTTTATCAGATTTGGTTCCATTATTATACTCTTAAATAAACTTGTAACAAATATTAAAATACTTTGGTATTTTGGAAAGAACTATGTAAAAAAATTGTTTTAGAGAAAATAGGATAATTTCATTGATCCCATAAATATATCAATAATTATATTTGAATGAATCCTCCAACATTAAACATTAATTTAAAACTTTATGTATTAAACATTCTTCTAAAGCTACAAATTTTCATTGTTTATTAAAATGTAATCAAGATGGATTATTAGCCCTTTATTATTATTCTTACCACCCAAAGGAGTATTTTTATACCCTTTATATGAGATTTATAATTCACGTCCACTTATTATAATCAAAAATTATTTTTCATAATTATTTAAACTTAAAAATAATCCTAAATAGTATTATTTCCATCTATAAGTTAAAAATTATCCTTAATAATTAAATAAAAATCAATAGAGGGGAAAGAAAAACTAAAATAAATCTATATAAGGGGATTTAACACTAAAATTAATTTTATGTTTCTCAAACACCGAGTTTCTAATGTTGTAATGAATATTTCATCCAATTATTATTGTGTTCTAAAGTAGAAATCATCTAGAAATCCAAGTTACACCTTTTATTTGATAATGTGGCATCAAATTTCAACATGATTCACACATGAATGTTTTTTTAATATTATTAAAAAGAAAATTTAAAATTTTATTATTACACATTGTAAATATATGAATTATCAGCAATTATACAAAATCTTTTAATTTTTTCTTCATCAAAATTAATTAAGTGCATACACTCACTATTAAACTATACTTAAAATTAGTTTTTATATCTAATTTGATTTTTATCTTATTTATAATCAATATCACACTTTTTTTGTAATTAAAAAACCTTACACCAATATTTTTATTGAAATCATCTGCATCCATATACATATCATAATATTCCATCAATTGTAACATATGTTTTTGTATCAACCATCCACCCATATATAGGTGTACCATAAAATAAGCCTCAAGATTTATTTTACTATAGTGACATGTTCTTCATTTGAGTTACTTTGAAAACATAAATACCACACTATTTTTTAAATAAGGTTCTACCATGTTTTCATAAATTATAGAAAGATTCATTCATTCCTTATTATAAATTAATATTTCAAAACATTCCATTTTCATGTTTCTTATGTTTTTTTTATCATGATTATAATTTAATATGGTTTAAAATAATCTATATAAAATTTTATCAATATAATTTATTATATATATCTTGTTAAATAAATTTATTGTCAGTATTTCTATTGATGTGAATCCTATGAATATATGTGTGATCAACTATTATAGACATATCAAAATAAAATCATGTCATGATTGAAAATGATTCTATAGAATATATCTTATTTCATGGAATGATGATTTCATCAATGTGCACAAGTACAATAAACTACCCTATATTTGATTGTTTCTCATAGAGGTGGTAATCAAATCCACCTCTCTAGAATTATAACTTTTTAAATTTTGAATCCAAATTAGTATACCAAGACCATAGTTCATATATATATATATATAATATACTTAATTTAATAAATATAATTCCATACTCATGTTCCTTTACATACCTTCATCATATACAATTTTAAAATCTATTGTTTTTTTGATATAAATATCATCTTTAACAATTACATTAATGGATTCTGTATTAACATCCAATTGTAATATTTTATAGTGGTTTGGAATTTAAATCACTAAAATTAATAAAATATATTCAAACCCTTCCATTGGTGAAAATGTATCCTCAATATATATTCCATAAATTTTAGAGAAGCCTTTTAAAACAAATATAAATTTATTTTGAATCAAATTCTGAAGATCAATATATTTATTATTGAAATTATATGAAATTCCTCTAAACTTATAATCATTCATCACATTCACTAGCTCTAATGATTGATTTTATTATCTAACATAGATCCTCTATTATCAATTTAACTCATGATTAAACCTTAGTTTCCTCTTTAAATAATGTTGGATCATCCTGTGATAACAAATTAGTGTTCTCAATTTTTCTCACCAGTCATGTTTTTCTTGGAGTATTATTATCATAATTGATATTAGAATCATCAATTATATCTCATTTTTTATGATAATAGTTTAAAATCTTTAGTATTTATTTATTCCTTTGATTCATCATCTAAATATTCTTAATGTACTATAAATTTAATCTCTCATGATTTTTATCATTATTTAGCACTAATTTATAAATTTATTCCAAACATGAATATCTAGATTAATTTCCTATTTTTTATTCATTAAAACAAAAATAATTAATCATTATAATATTATTTATCCTTTTATAAAATTACACACAATAAATAAAATTGGGTGAATAACTTTGAAACATTCATTAATATTAATATTCATTATAATTTATTTTAAAATTTTATTTACTACGAATAAATATTTTCCTAAAATGTTTTTGAGATGTTTTATAGTTATATTCTTTTATTTCATGTCAAGATGGAAAAAATATGGACATTAAATATAAAATATTGTAAAACCTAATCAAATTGAATAGTTTATCTCAAAATATTTTATTTTACTGGTTGCGGATCCCAAAAAGACATACTATAAGAATTTATAGTCGTTCAAAGTTAGAATTTATAAAACAACCAGTAGATGAAGTTCTAGAATAAAGTATTGAATTATAAAAATGATCTAAAATTTCAAGAATAGAAGTTAGATAATTTCAATTCCCACACATTCATGAAGAATAAAATCCTTTACACAATTTATTTCCTAAAAAACATACTTTCAAGAATATATAAATCTGTTAGGAAACATATAATTTGACGAACCATATGCCTAAAAATATCTCTCAAGTCACTTTTCCAGGGTAGAATCATTAGGTTGTTCCATCAAACTCTTATTTCATGAAAATACAAATAGTTTTTAGAAATAAGATAATTAATTTATCCCATAAAATAATCTTTTGGGAATTCCGACATAAAATCCTGTCAATATAATGGTGAGTTTTTTCGGATGTTTTGTAAAGATTTATCCATGAAGAATATTTTTTGTGTAAGCTGGTCATGACTTGTGAAACTAAAATTTTCACAACACTCCAATTTTTTTTTGAAACAATGTTATCCTCATGAAACTTGAATTTTGTGTCCATCCTGGTTCATTCTCTACCATCATTGACACCAATGAAAAATAAAGAGTCTAACTATGATCTTTTTGAGACAGGTTGAGAAAATTTTGGGTTACAACATCTATAATGCAAACCTCTACTTTCTATAGTACTATGAGTCAAGATACTCCTCTTATTTTCCATGAATAACTTTAGTTAAAACACTCCATAATAAATTTCTAAAATCCCATATATCGAATATTATGACAAGTTAGAGGAGAAAGGTCCACTTTAGTATAAGTCTCACACCTACCATTTCATGGAAAATTTATATTCTAGTCCTCACTACATGATGTTAAACTATAGAATACCCTATACGATGAGTATAGAATTTTCCATGTGGAAAGAATGATATTCCTTATGGGTCAATCAAAAGATGCCTTATGATATGATCATGAGAATACCCTCATAGTCCCCACTGTATGACTCTAAACTATATAGAATGTAGGTCCCAGAAAAACCACATTAAATGGAACTTCTTTTGGTCATAGATGCATCGAATTAAAATGAATGAAAGCATTCTTTATCACATGACCATAAAAGGGTATGACATGTACCATTATGTGGCACCAAACTACATGAGTTATTATTCCCTTTATAAATATATATATGAATCCCATATTGTAGAACTTATCCTAGTTCTATAACATTTTATTTATTTCTAAATTGTTAATAATTCCATGTTTCGTCCCCATGGACCTCCTCTTATTTTATAATCCCTAATCATATTCTTTGACCCATCAGTGGTTCGAGGTGACCTCTTAACCTAGCATGAGGAAGAAATAATGGGATAATATGGTGTGAAAGCCTCTCAAATATCCCTAATGCTCTCTAAAATCCCCCATGAGCCTCCTCACAAGGTGAAAGACCTAATAATGTTGGCCAACCCATCAGTGTGTTGAGATACCCTCATGAATCAATACGAGGAAGAAAGAATGGGATGCCCTAGTGCACAATCCCCATAGGCATCTCTACTACTCCCAATAATTCCCCATGAGCCTTTTATTTATCTATAATCCCCAATCATATTCCCCAAACCATCATTAGGATGAGTCACCATTATAAACCAACATAAGGAAGAAATAATAAGAAACTTAATGTGTAATCCTCACACAAAACATCATATATTCATGATGATAAATTGTATAGTGTAACTTCCTTGAAGAACATAATTAAATGATGGCTTACCATGTGTTACCATAATATAATGTGTTGAGTAAAAAACTCATGATTTCCCATGTTGTGAACATGGTAATATTTGCATAAGATTTGTCATGTGGAAAAAATGATATTTCCCCCAATATATCTGGAAACACATATATATAATCCTCATACATACCATAATTTCTCCTTAGTATCACCTAGGTGGAATACTCTTGTAATCCCCCCCTCATATTGTCACGGCTCCTTAGAACCACCTATATACCCCACTCATGAAATACCTAATTATATAATTTCTTCTCCTTTATAGAACTGAAGGAGCACACTCACAGAAATCATACACATACAATCACAACTCTTTAATAACACCAAGGTTGAACACTCGCATAAGCCCCACTCATACCAACACTAATTATTAACAGTACCTAGGTAGAGCACTTGGGAAGGCCCTATAGATACCATAGTTCCTCATTAGTCACACCTATGAAGACTTGTGTGTAATCCCAAACAACATCAGGGTTGTATGACAGTAAAAATTCATTGAACAAATGTTCTAATTGCACATTGTTAAACTATACGACAATGTACTCAATAAATGATGTTAAACTATAGTCTTATCATATGTGACAAGTGTAGGATGCCACATGTAACAAACATGGGATGATACACCACCTCCCAAAAAGCTTCTATTTATAAGACCCAACCCATCCCTTGTTGTCGTTCCTTTCAAGTCAGGAGTGTATTTTTTACATGACATTAAATTTTGAGGAGCAGTCTTGTAACATGACCATAAACAATGAACTTGAACAACTGGGTTTATGATTCCAATATTTTGATAGGGTATGTAGAATATCTACCTATGGTATAATCAATACATTCCAACATTACTTCATGTTTATCTTCCCCTCAAGAGGTTATGACCACAAAGTTAAATCACCTCTCAGGAACATACTAAACCCCAACATCCAAAGATGTGGTCCCCAGAAGACCTTGGAATCACCATGTGATGTTAGTCACCATATCCTAGTAATTGTTGAGTGTATATGGGAAACATCCCTACTAATTTTTTTTTCTATGACCACCCATATATGATTATCATATATAGAATTTTCTACAATGGACTTTAAATATGTGTAACAACCTCAATAAACATTAAAATTATGACCCATCTTGATGCATCAAAATCCTATCACTAGGTAATGGTCCTAGAGAACCTTAGGCGATGATATTATGAAGTAAATGTGGAAAGCATACAATCTAATTAAACCACTCAGGCGATACGTGATGAGCCTAAGTCTCTACATCATGTGATGAGTATGATATACCATAGGTGATGATCCAAGGAATCCTTATGTGTTGAAAAAAAGCTACATGTTGGTATGAGTGACAGATACCTCACATTAAAAACACCAAATGTGATTTTCCATTATGATGAGCGTAGGACACATGAGTGGATGTGCCATAGATGCCTTATCACTATTGAAAATTCGTTTATTTGCAATGAGTCATTTGTGACATGGTCCCGTCGCAAATTCCTCATTATAGAGAAAAGCATCGCAAATAGATTCCCCACATTTTTAAAGAAATCCTTTTGCGATATCCCATCACAAATAATATTTGCGTCGTTCAACCTCCCCATCACAAATAGTATTCTCAAGTTTTTTACAAACCCTGTTGTGACATGCCATCACAAATAGCATAAAAAATAAAAAAAATAAAAAAGAATAAAAAAATATTAGAAAATAATAATAATAATATCATTATTATGAATATTATTAATAATATTAATAATAATAATATTATTAATATAATAATAATAATAATAAAATAATATTAATATTAATATAATAACAGTAGTTAAATAATAATACTAATATTAGTAAAATAATAAAAAATTATAAAATTATAAAATAATATTATTAATAATAATAATAATAATATAATAATATTAATATAATAATAATAATAAAATAGTAATAAATAAAAAATAATAATATAATAATAATATTATTAGTATTAATATTAATGATTTAATAATATTAATATTAGTAAGAAAATAAAAAATTATAAAATAATAAAAACTTCAGTATTCATAATAAATATAAAATAATAATAATAATAACAAAATAAAAAAAATAAAAATAAAATAAAATAAAGTAATAAAATAATAAGAAATTAAATAAAAAATAAAAAATAAAAAACAAAAGATTAAAAAAATAAAAAAACACACTATATGGATTTGTTAATTGTTAATATTACAAAAAAATTACATTCAAATGTTTTATCATAAAAAATAAATACATCACTGAGGGGGGGGGGGCTTCTGGAGGAGCTAGATGAGATTATGGAGGTAACTCCATCCCTAAACCATGATTTAGATGTCACATTTACTCCATCTGCTCATGCTACTACTACTGTCATCGACACATATCCTCCTCCTACTATCGTCAGATCTCTTCCTACTATTTTTGTTTCCATTGACGCATCTCCTCCTGCTCCCTATACATACTCTCTATAAGCTCACCCTCAGCTCACAACTACTCCTAATACTATGCAGTAGATTATGATGGATCTCTATGAGATCCTCTTGATCTGGACACTCAGATCACAAAAGTACCATAATAACTCCCAGGCGTCCATCAAGAACTGATACAAACAACTCGACCTTTCTCGAAGGCATACTGGGTCACCTGCATCCTTGTTGCCTCATCAAATCTGGCTACACTAGTCTAATCATCGGTCTTGGTCTAACTCTCATTCTATGTTTGAGATGTCATGACCTCATATGACTCCTTCGATTGAAATTTAAAATTAATATATTTAAAATATTATTTACAAATAATTTTAAAACTGAAAAATTAATTATACTTTCCACAATCTGATGCTGGAGATGACCTCCAATATCTCCAGTGATAGGATTGATGTACATGTTCTTATAAATGTCGAACTCTGAAATATCGGGATGTACGAGTAACTATAGGAATATAAAATAAAAATGTTAAATTTAATGTTATATAAATTAATTAAAAAATTGTACTTACAATATGTTCCCTGAGAGTTCTGAATGTATGAGTACCAGCTTGATGTGTCACCTCATATCTCCCCCACTTTTTCAACCTATTGATGATCTCCTTTGAAAATGGTCACCCTTCCAGTGTGAACATAATCCATCCCAAATATGATATGAAAAGTAATTAGGTTGGTGGGTGTAGTATGACTGATCAAACTATGTGACTCCTTCATTATTCATTGTTGTCCTCCTCAAATTATACAAAAACTGATGACAACACTCATGCATACAACCCTCCCATGCCATCCAGAGAGAGCCACACATTATCTCATCAATGGGATACCATAAACACTAAAAAAAGTAATAATCTCAAATTATTAATTAAATACATTTAAAAATAAATATTATATTTTTACAAACCAAACAATGGTAAAAAATGTGGTGATGGACATCTATGGGAATTTGATCCAATGTAACCCATGCCTCAGAAAAATAATTTCCCAATATCGTACTCTACAATCAAATTGTTTTGTGCATAAAACTGTGATAAAAATGATTAAATAACCAAATAATTAGTATATAAAAAAATTAATGATAATTAGTGGAAAATAACTAAAATAAAAAGGTAAACATACATCAACATGTGTGGATCGGGGCTAAGATCTGGACGTCACTCATGGATGGGGTCAACAATCGTCAATCACATCGGACCACACCCCCTCTGAGTCCTCCCTAAACCGTCGGTAGTCTCAGGGACAGATGATACAACATTCGGCTCGTCATTAGGTAGATCAAACTCTTTCAACTAGCGAAACAGATCCTCATCCATCTAAAACAAAAAATGAGTATCTCAAGAAAATTGTTAAAAACAACTATTATATATTAATATTTATTATATATTGATATAAATTATATATGATTATAACCAACATTTTACTTTATTAATATTCATCTACATCCTCATCTTCATATATGACAGTGTCAATGTATTCATATTCCTCCTCAGTATCATCAATTTCAATATGAGTTTCAATTTCATCATCTTTTGTCATTTTAAAATAATTTTTAACATCATTAACATCATTTTCACTATAAATCCTTAATTGTGGGATGTCATCATTAATATTCGAGTCTCTTTTTAAAAAATATGTATTTGGAGGAGTCTCTTGAAAAAATTCAATTCCTTGAACTTCAGTGGATCCACATTCACTTTGAGTAAAATGGTTTTCCTATGATTTTATTTTTATTATGCTCCACCAATCACCCAACTCTCTTGAAGTATCAAAATAATTTTCCTAAAAAATTTTATGTTCCTGATGAGCTAATAAAAATGGTTCATTTACTGCAATAAGACTAATATTTAATATTAACGATTCCATGGATCATATGAATAGAGAAGCCTCTCTAATTATCCAACCACTAACATTTAAACATAATTATCTAATTCTATTATAGACAACACAATTAAACAATTTATTCTAGAATGCCATAAAAGACAACTTCAGTTTCCCAATGATTTGATCCTCTTAAGAAAAAACCACCATTCATTTTTTTTAGATTCCCTCTATCCAGGTTTATGAAATCTAAAACCATTTACCTCATATGAATTATATTATTTGATCATTTTGGATGGTGGGTTACTGAGTACACTAAATTGATTATCAATTTTATTAGCATGTTGAGATACCTAAAAATTTGTAAAAAAATTATCAATATAACAAGTAATAAATTTATTTTATATTTTAAACAATAAATAATTTATGTTAGAATTTTTTGAAACCAGTAGGAAAACTTATTTTTCCAATGGTCTTCAAGACTTGTTTCTATGATTTAGGGAAGATATTTCATGATATGATTATCATAAAACCTATAAATAAAATGATATTAATTTACTATAAAAAATATTATAGAATAACTGATAGGATCACTCATAGAAAAATTGGTTTCATTTCTCTAGTGTTGAGAAAAACATATATATAATATCTGTGATGTTCATCATCTGAAATCCATCATTCATATACTCCACTAAATCCATGTTTCGGATGATTAAAAACTAATAATTTATTGTTCATTTCATTGTCAAAATTTCACCTATTATGGCGCATGATATTTTGTTTTGAGGGATATTCATATTAAAAATATAGAGATAAGAATAAAGAAATTTCCTCCACTAAATACGCTTATGTAATTGGGCCTTCAACTAATTCTTTGTTATTTAATTTTTTCATCAATTTCTACATGCATATCTTGAATGGTTATATCTATAAAAACTGTACTAGACCTCCAAATTTTGCTTCATTCAAAAAATTTAATATGAAATGTTACATTGAGTCAAATAAATTTGGTAAAAGTTTATTTCCTATTTACATAGAATTAAAACAAAATCTTATTACAGCCAGCTTAGTGCAACGTAGTCTGTTGTCACCACATAAATGCCTCAGAAAAAATTTGATATGTCTGTTATCGTATCCCATATCAAATAATTCAAAAAACTTATTAATCCAATTAGTATGATTCTTTCCATTATAACATTACAATCATGTCTTTTTAATCCGGTAATATGGCCATTTCTGACACATCTGCCCAAATTGGAAGTACAATCATCTGAAAGTCTCAAATCTGCAATCCATTGAAAAAATAATAATCAAATTTATATGTATAGTGTATAATAGACTTTTGGATTCATTAAATTCTGTGATATGACATTTTCAAGTAGTTCAAGTTCTGGTCGCCATCAAATTTGGCCAAGATCTAATTATGTCTTTACAGTATCTTTGGTCTTACACGGTGTATCCAAAAATATATGAAATAAATTATCAATTTTTTTTCTCAATATTCATGAAATCTAAAATGTGATAGAACAAAAAATTAGAACAATATAGCAGATCCACCAAAACCCTTTGATTTATCCAATTGTGTTCTTTCTGAAAGCCATCAACTTTTTATTAGTTTATTGTTGGTCCAAATGTAATGGGGTGTAATGAAGATAAAAATGATTTTAACTCTGTACCTAAGATAATTTTTGGAGGTCCATCTCATTCAATTGTGAAGTTTTTGAAATGATATTTTTTCCAATTAAAAGAATGATTGGTTGAAAGGAATCTTTGATGATAGTAAAAAAACAAGGGTTTTTTCTTTTAAGAGAATAAATGATTTGTTGTCTCTCATAAGGTATGGACATTATTTTTGACCATGTTTACTTCAGCTAGATAATATTTCATTTTCTGAGAAGTCACTAATTGTCCACATCAATTAAACTTTTAGTAGAAAATTTTGTTTCACGGAAACATCATATTAATGTTTTCATCTCATAGATAGGAAAAAGGGGGCATACAAGTGGGTGACTAAATACATTATAGGAACAAATGTGATATCTTATATATTGGTTAGAAGTGATGGTTTGAGTGGATAATCCAAGGTACCTCTTAATAGGGTAACTAGGGTTGTGGTGTTCATTTTTCCTCTAGAGTAGTAAGTCCTCATTTTTAGTGTCGTCAATATTGGCATACATTCCATATTAATCTCGATTATACCTTATATGGAAATTTGTTCCAATCATAAGTAAAATATAGTCATATTTTGATAATTTCCTAATGGAGTACATCCAATAGTATCAGAAAATGGCCTTATTTGACCAAGGAATCTAGAGAAAATATAGAAGCATAGTATACTATTAGAAGTAGACCACTTTCTTGGCGATCTGGTTGAGGAGTTCCTCATAGAAATGAATGATATTTCTTTGTGGAATAATCAATTGTCAAATAATTTGTAAAAAATACTCATCATGAGGAAGTGGGGAGGATGTATGTATTGCATCAATATACTACTAAGGTTGGAGTTGAAACATATAATATTAAATGTATTATTATAATATCCGCTACATTAGTCTGTTCTTTATTTAATATAGGGTAATTATATTATTTTATTTCTACTACATTGTAATCTCCTCTTGAACATAAATTGTTGGTGTTATCAATATATTTGAGTACTAAATATACCCTATGAAAGAGGATTAAGTAGAACAATAAGTATTTATCAAGTAACTTGGTTGTGTATTCTTATAGAAATTTTTGGGATCATATGTTATTAAATATTGAATAATTTTATGCCATTTTGGGAGTAGATTGGATAAATTATTTTCAAGTATATATCGATTTCTATGATAAAAGTGTGTATTTATCAACATCTTAAATTAGTAAATATATAATTAACAAATAATGGGAGGTCTGTGTTAGTTGATTAGGTTCTAATCAAGTGAGATAAGAAGAAACTAAATAGAAATGTCTTGTAACTTCCTTAGAGTAATTAAATCTAATGGGCATGAAGATTTATCTCATGTGGTAGATCATTATCCTGATGTATCCCAAAATAATTATTTGGTCTTTATTCAATGTGAGAGGGTTATTTAACCAATTACTAGTTTCCCAACATTGAACAAATATCAATCCATTCATATCATATTGATCCAACTAAATTGGATGAATTAATGTTTCAATTAGAAGAAGTTGAGAAGAAATGATTTATTCGACCAATAACTTCTACCTAGGGTGTACATGTAGTCTTGATAAAAAAATTTCAATGGTTGTATATGATTCCTTATGGAATATTAGAATGTATACTAGATACTGATTAATAATTACTATCTATTTCCTGTAATTAATAATATCCCTCAATATTTAAAGTGGTAATGCGGTTTTCAATGATTGGCCTATGTTTAGGCCTACATTGACTTTATTTGAGGCTATATTAAAATAGAAATGTCTATTTATAAATTTGTTAGAGTTATTTTAGGTGTCTATTAACACCCTTTGGTCTAAAAAATGCTCCATTGGTATTCATATCTTTAATGAAAATTATCTTTCATACATTTTAGAATTTTTCTTCATGGAATTTGAGGATGACAACTTATTTTATTCAAGATCTTGTGGTAAGCATGGGAAATATTAGTGCATTATCTTAGAGACCGTGTGTTGAAACTAAATATATAAAAAACTATCTAAATTATCACTTTGGGTCATTGAAGTCGTATTTATAAGGAATTTAATTTTAAAAATTAGAATCTTCATTGAACTAGATACGGTGCAATCATTGGTGAACTAGAAAATTTGTTCTAATTTGATTGAAGTGATTATTTTTCTCAAATAATCATATATTCCATGACCCCCTCCCACCAAAGATGCCCCTCCTGAGCTGGAAATGGGGAAAGGAAGATAATGACCCCCTGAGTCCCACCGACAGTAGGCCCCAGGGTGGCGACTAGCACCAAAGGTATGAGTTTTCACAAATATGGGAGGCATTACCCTTTTTATTATTTAGATCAAGAAATAGGACAAGTCAACCACCAAAAAGGAAACATAATAAGTGTATTTAAATAAACCCAAACCAATCCCACATGCATGTTTAAATAGTTCTGAAACAAGGTACAAGTACAAGGAAGCTCAAAAGTACAATACGAAAAGAAACAAGAGTACGAAAACTGAAACAACTCCTACTGTCCAACTAGTAGGGTCCCGCACGGCCCCGAAAGTCCTTCTGGAAACCTGAATGTAAACCTAGGGTGAGCATACAAGTATAATCAGTAGGGAAACCTAAAGCTCTCATGCACAAGTGGGAAGACATCCTAATGTCCCGTGAGAACAACAGAAGGAACCTAGCAAGGAATTATATCCACCCAACATCACCAGCCACACTCACCTAAAACACAATCCCAACAGGTAGTAGTATATAAGAACAGGAGTATTGGGTATCCCACACCATTTCCCACTAGTTAGCTGCTCTTACTAACAACGAATGTCCTGATGCTACCACACTCTTCCCGCCCGCACACACCTGGGCCTCAAGAAGCACATATCCTGCCCGCACACACCTCAGCCTCACAACTGCGCATCCCGCCCGCACACACCTGTGCCTCACAACCACACATCCCGCCCGCACACACCTATGCCTCAACCACAATCGCGTCCCCGCCCGAACACACCTGGGCCTCATCCCGTAGACTCTTGGGAACAGTAATAGTAACATAACTCTCGCCTGAAGACACCTGGGCCTCATCCCGAAGATTCTTGGGAAAGAAAACCTGCCCGAAGAGACTTGTGCCAATCCACCCCAATCGAAGCCTACCCGAAGAGTCATGGGTGTAAGGTCGCCTCAAGCCATCACATCCTATAGAATAAGGAGAAGGAAGGAGCTAGTAACTATGGGAAAACACCCTCTCCCATGAAATGGGAGTGTTCGACACTAAGTGCTCAACATGGGTGGGGTGTGTCAAAACACAAAGATCTAGATATATATATATATATATATGTATACCAAACACACAACCCAACCTATGGATTATAAACAAAGAAACTGATCACGTGCCTCGGCACTGCTACTACGAAGCATGTATACAATAAACTACCCCAACCCCATTTAGGTTTTCACATTTCAGCAGAATTAGTTTATTTAGTTCCTTAACTACTGGGAAACCAACCGCAACCAACCATATCAATCGTTCACAAAACATATCCCTACCATCCACAAATCTAGATAGGAAAACACATGCAGCACAACAAAACCCTTCTTATTAGCCAACTAACCCCATTGATTATTAACCCCATTCCATTACCATGACCCACCATTCATTAACTCTTCCACTTTTTATTTATTTTTAACAACCCATGGTCCGTTCACATTCCAACCCATCCCTGCATCCCTGCTGCCAACCTCCATAACCACAACCGCACCGTACATAATCATCCCTTAATACAACTTATCACAGCCCCGCTACTCATCCGATCCACCACAACCCACAAAACAAAATTCGTAACACATCATCGCCCCTTTAACATCATTTACCGCAGCCCTGCTTCCCATTATATTCGTAACATCCCATGATTCACCCCTCCCTTTCACACACCAGTAACCAAGACCAAACCCACATGTTCATTATTCCATTTTTTTAACTAGGGTGATCACACGAGGGTTCCATATTTTAATCAGCCAACTTTACATGATTAACCAAATTCCACATTCCACAAGGTTCCATTCACAAAACGGTCTAGAATATAGGGAAACATTTAATTGCACATGTAAAGGCCCCCAACGACCGTGATTTTCAGTAGGCATAAGCCTATTCAATTCACAAGATAAAATTACAGGATATAAGATAAACATAACAAATTCCCCATCCCCATTCTTTAACTAGTTATAATATTTATTTAATGGTTAAACTATTTCTCATGAAAACAAGAGGATACCCACCCAGCATGATGCACAATTTAGAGAGACGAAAGTAAGATCCCTACCTCAACAGGTTCTGATCACAACGCTCCCCCGGATCAACCTTAAAAGATGTCTGTCGGCGTCCTTCACCTTTGTTGAGTCCTGGAAAAACCTCCTCGGGTGGATGTTGGAAAGTAAAGGCCAAAGTAAAGACAACAGATCCAAGCTCAGAAGTTCCGCCTTGTCGTTACGATCCCGTGGCCGCTGACGGATCGTAAATCGGAGCTCGGACGAAGAAGTTATGGAAGAAAAGGAGCCTTCGAGTCTCTTAGGAGAGCTCTGCTCAGAGGAATGGGGAGGAGAGGGGTGAGTAGAAAACGAGGAGGGCACCCCTCATTTTATTGGTGAGAAAAGAAAAAGTACACGGCGTGTACTCGGCCATTTCACACGGTTACCACGCGGCTTCAAACACGTCCTTCAACGCGGAATGCGGCCGTTGACTGGTCGACACACGGCTTGAAGGTAACGCGTACATGGGGAGGGACTACTCGGTGTGTAGTATTGGATACAAGACGTGTACTCATTTATTTCACACGATAAGGACACTACTCCAACACGGCACACAGTCGTTGACTGGTCAACACACGGTAACGCATACACGGGGAGGGACTACACAGCGTGTAGTGTTGGATACACGGCATGTACTCATTTATTTCACACGGCAAGGACACAGCTCCAACACGGGGTATACCCGACAAAGTGGTACACAGTGTGTACTCACACTACACGGCATGTACTTACAAAATTCTAGAAAGTGTGGGAAAAGTCCATTTTACCCTCCAGAACACTTTGTGGCCTACTTTTTGACAAAGGAATGGGCCGGAGAGGTTCGGGCCATTACATAATATACCTCTTAAAACATTCTCATCCTCTAGGATTCAAAAAACAACCCAGAGGAAACCCAATAAGATACCTCTTAGGGTTCTCGTCATAACAGGAACCCAACCAACAACCCTAATCATATGTGTTAGGAATTCCTTCTCCTATGTCGAGATATTATCCGCTTTAGGAGGCACTGACTCGCCTGCATGGGTTTAATCGCATCCTCATTAATGCGTCTCGATTAAGAATTGGGTCTTCCCACTTTCATACATTACGATTTTTCAACTTTCACTACCCCTAACACCACACAACCAAAACACTGCCCGAACATGTGGTTTGGGGAAATTCCTTCTCCTATGTCGAGATATTATCCTCTTTAGGCGGCACTGACTCACCCACATGGGTTCAATCGCATCCGCATTAATGCGTCTTGATTAAGGATTAGGTTTTTCCCTTTTTCCCACACATCCGGACATGCTACATACTTCCATAGAACAAGGAAACAAAAGGTCTCACAACTGACAAGCCAAGCATTCCATATATCAAAGGTACATAGTATAACATCAACACAAAGCTCAGAAGAAAAAAAAGGAAAAACACAAGTCAAAACAACTCCGGGTACTTAGTGTGCATCTGGGCCTCCTTCTCCCAAGTGCTCTCCTCGAGGCCGCCATGCCTCCACAACACACAAACCAAGGCGATGGTTCATCCACGAAGCACCTTCTCTTTACGATCCTCAATTCTGACTGGTCGTTCCTCGAAGGTCGCGTTGTCTCCCATATCTATCTCTCCCCAATCGATAACGTGAGAGTCGTCTTGTAAGTACCGATGAAGTTGGGAGACAAGGAAGAAGTCATGAACCTTCTCCAACAGAGGTGGCAGGGCCAGCTGATATGCCACCTCGCCGACTCGCCTCAACACCTCAAAAGGTCTGATGAACCTAGGTGAGAGATTTCTCCCTTTCCTAAACCTTCGCTTCCCCCGTCGAGGGGAATCCTTCAAGAACACATGATCTCCGACCTCAAACTCCAAGGGCCTCCTCCGACAATAAGCATAAGACTTTTGTCGGTCCTGAGCCGCTTTCAACCTCTCACATACAAGCTGGACTTTCTCCGTGGTGTTCTGCACTACCTATGGCCCAAGAGCACCAGTCTCACCAACCTCTGCCCAGCAAATGGGTGAACGACACGGTCTTCCACACAGATCCTCAAACAGTGCCATGCAAATAGTAGAGTGGAAGTTGTTGTTGTAGGAAAACTCTACCAAAGGAAATTGTCATACCCATGATCCTCCAAAATCCAGAATTCATGCTCGCAGCATGTCCTCCAACGTCTGGATAGTCCGCTCTGTCTGTCCATCGGTCTGGGGGTGGAAAGCAGTGCTAAGGCGTATATGGGTACCAAAAGCATGCTTTAACCCCCCCAGAATCGTGAGGTAAACCGAGTATGCTGATCTGAGATGATAGTCTTCGGAACTCCATGAAAACACACCACCTCATCTACATACCTTTGTGCTAAGGTACTCACCGGGCTGAACTCCTTAATTGCTAAGAAGTGAGCAGATTTTGTCAGTCGACCCACCACTACCCAGATAGCATCATAACCTCCTTGAGCTCTGGGTAGTCCTGTGATGAAGTCCATTGAGATTTCATCCCACTTCCAATTGGGGACATCTAAAGGATGCAACAAACCACTGGGAACACGGTGTTCACCCTTCACTTGTTGACACACTTGGAATTTAGCCACATACTCCGCCACTGCCCGTTTCACCCCGGGCCACCAAAACTGTTCCCTCAGGCCTCGGTACATTTTTGAAACTCCTAGATGTACCACCAAGTCTGAGCTATGGAACACACGGAGAACTCCCTCACACATCGCCTTCGGAACAAACAACCTTCCATTGAAACGCATCTGATGTCGGCTGTCCTATGACCATCCTTCTGGAGCGTTTCCCTGATCGACACGATCACGCATTACTTCCGACTCGGAGCCCCCCCACTGAGACTCTTCCATCTACTGCAAAAAGGAGGACAACAGTGTCATCTGAAACAAACATCCTTGAACACCTTCTTCCCTTGCATCAAAGTTCAAGGAGGCCAACTCTCCCATCACTCTCCAAGCATCAGTGGATTCTCAAACCACATCCTTATGTGACTTCCTTCTCAAGGAATCAGCTACAACATTGCCCTTACCTTCAGTGTAAGAGATCTCGAAGTCATAGTCTTCGAGAAACTCGACCCATCTCCACTGCCGTAAGTTCAGGTCACACTGGGAGAAGATATAACGTAGGCTATTGTGATCTGAGAAGACCAAAAATCGCTCCCCAAAGAGGTAATGTTGCCACAACTTCAGTGAGAACACTACTACTGCAAGATCTAGGTCATGGGTGGCATAGTTACGCTCGTGAGGGTGCAACTGCCTAGACCCATAACAGATCACTCCCCTCTTCTGTATAAGCACGCACCCCAGACCAAGGAAAGATGCATCACAAAACACCTCATACAACAACCCTTCCTCTAGAAACCTGAGTATGGGAGCACTGACCAACTTATCATTCAGGTAGTCGAAGGCTTTCTGGCACTTCTCACTCCATAAGAGGACTTGGTTCTTCCTAGTCAAAGCTTTCAATGGAGTAGTAACTCGAGAGAAGTCCGAAACGAACTTCCGATAGTAACCTGCCAACCCCAGGAAACTACGAAATTCCGCCACGCTCTTGGGTGCCGCCCAAGAAACAACTGCCTCCACCTTCGATGGGTCCACTGACACTCCATTATAAGACACCACATGCCCAAGGAAGTGTAATTATTGCATCAAGAACACAGACTTCGAAAATTTCCCGTAAATCTGGTGGTGTCGAAGGACTTCTAAGACTACACTGAGACACTCAATGTGCTCCTCCTCTGATCTTGAGTAGATCAGGATGTCATCGATAAACACAATGATGAACCAGTCTAGAAACTCTTGGAAGACAAAGTTCTTAAGTCCCATGAACACAGCCGGTGCATTTGTAACTCCAAACGGCATCACTAAAAACTTGAAGTGCCCATACCTGCACCTAAAAGCCGTCTTAGAGATGTCACTATCCTTAAACCTCAGCTGATGATATCCAAATCATAGATCAATCTTGGAAAACCAACCTTCTCCCCTAAGTTGGTCGAAGAGATCATCTATCCTTGGAAGGGGGTAACTGTTCTTGACTGTTACCTGGTTCAACATTTGGTAGGCTATGCATAGCCTGAGACCACCATCTTCCTTCTTCAAGAACAAAACTAGAGCAGCCCATGGCGATACGCTGGGTCGAACAAAAACCCTCTCCATCAGATCATCAATCTAAATCTGCAACTCCTGCTACTCCGAAGGTGCCATCCGATAAGGGACCATCGAAATCAGATGGGCCCCAGGCTGTAAGTATATCCCGAACTCAACGTCATGTCGGGGGGGGGGGGGGGGTAGAGTCAAAACCTCCTCAGGAAAAACATTGAGGAACTCCCCAACAGCCCCCAGGACATCCATCTTCTCTGTATCATCTGGAACCACTGATAACCCGCCTAACAAGGAAAGGAGAGGCTCCACACGCCGGCTTCCCACCTGATAGCTCCTCTCACCAACAAAAGCTACACGCTACCCATCCACGTCGGAGAACACAACTCTTCTCTGAATGAAGTCGATAATGGCACTAATAGAAAACAACCAATCAATGCCTAGGATGACATCGTATGGCTGCATCTGTAATAGAAGAAGGACCCCACTAGATCTATGTGGTCCCAAAGTCAGCCCACATCCCCGGCAAACACAAGATACACTGGTCTGGCCTCCAACTGGTGTACTCACCACTAGTGTTACGGAAAGTATCTCTACATCTAGTCCCAAAGAATGGGCTAGAATAGGTGCAATAAAGGAGTGCGAAGCTCCTGAATCAAACAAGGCAGAAACGAGAGTGTTGAACAAACAAATCGTACCTCACACCACCTCTTGTACTACTGGAGCTTTCAACTCTGCTGCATGAAACTGTCCACGCCCAGCTCCTCTACCTCTCTGATGTCGTCCACCTCCCCGACCACATGCTAGTCGAGGTCCCTGAGGAGCACCCTGAGGTCGGCCTCCTCCTGCAATGTCTGCCCTGGAGGAGCAGGGTCCTGCTGGTGCTGGAAGGGCCTTGCTGGAAACTGGTGCTGCTGAGGCAGGCACTGAACCTTCCCACCTCCACCATACTGAGCTCGGGTTGGCCACCGACTCTAAACGTGCCAGAAACCTCCACAAGAAAAACACTTCGGTCCTGGGCTCGTGAAAAAGGGACGGGGACCTGAATATCTGAACTGGAACTGCTGGGGCCTGCTCCCCACCGGCCTGAACCTAGAAGGTCCTGTTGCAGGAGACCTGCTGCTGACTGCCTTCCCCTTCGACGAGGCTGGCTGGATCCCCTCTCATGGTGCACCTCCCAGAAAGTGCATCCTCTCTACAACCTCTGCCTTCTTCTGTACTACTAAGTACGTCAGAATGGTGAAGGGGGTAACAGCATACTGGAGCGAAGGACGAAGAGCCTCCTCAAAACATCTCGCCCGAGACTCCTCATCCGGAAAGAGGTCCAGAGAAAAGCACAGGAGATCCTTGAATTTGATCCCCAACTCTTGTACTGACATAGTCCCCTGATAAAGGGAGAGTAACTCTGGCCGCTTCTCAGCCTTGATCATGGAAGAAAGGAATTCCTCTCGAAATTCCTTCTCAATGTCAGCCCATGAAACCTCTGCCTCTATCCTCTCTCCGAGGTAGAGCGTCCACCACTGTCGCGCCGTACCTCTCAGCTGACAGACTGATAGGGGAACCTAGTACTCTCTCGAAGCACGAATCAAGGTAAAGGCGATCCCTATCTCCTCAAGCCACCCCTCCGTCTCCATATCTGAAGTACTACCCTCGTACTTATTGAGGATTTACCGCTGGAAAGAACAGAGAGTCTTCTGCCACTGGATATCTTCCTCCTCTCGGTCAATCCTCAACTGATCGACTGCCTGAATCTGCTGGGCCTCGGCCGTCTGAGCCACCCGGGGATGAAGTCCAGGTTCCATAGCTGTACGGTAAACAAAGATTGCCTAAGCCCAAGTAGTAAGGAAATTTATTAGGGTTTAATTTTATCATTTTATTTCAAACTTATTTCCCAAAACACCCAAATCAAGTAAAACACAATCATGATGATGCATGTACCTTCCCAATGGTCTCTACCCTGCAATCAATGTAGTCTCACTTGGTCGTTTGGCAGGCTCAGATTCCTTGCATCGGATCACGGGGGGGGGGGGGGGGGGCTAAAATACCGTGTCCTAGTCGGTCTTCCCTGGCCTATGTCATGCACCAAGATTAGCCAACACTATTGCCATACCATCCCATGCAATCCTCACTATGCCTAACTCCAGAATCCATCATATCTCTCAACCATCACCTCTGATACCATTCTTTCATGACCCCCTCCCACCAAATATGCCCCTCCTGATCTGGCAATGGTGAAAGGGAGATAATAACCCCCGAGTCCAGCCTCCAGTAGGCCCTAGGGTGGAGAATATCACCAAGGGTATGAGTTTTCACAAATATGGGAGGCATTACCCTTTTTATTATTTAGATTGGGAAATTGGACAAGTCAACCACCAAAAAGGAAAAAGAACAAGTGTATAGAAATAAACCCAAACCAATCCCACATGCATGTTTAAATAGTTATGAAACAAGGTACAAGTACAAGGAAGATCAAAAGTACAATACAAAAGGAAAATAGAGTACAACAACTGCAACAACTCCAACTATCCAACTAGTAGGGTCCCGCACGGCCCTGGTAGTCCTCTTGGAAACCTGAAAGTAAAAGTAGGGTGAGCGTACAATTATACTTAGTAGAGAAACCTAAAGCTCTCGTGCACAAGTGGGGAGACATCCTAATGTCCCGTGAGAACAATAGAAGAAACCAAGAAAGGAATTATATCCACCCAACCTCACCAGCCACACTCACCAAAAACACAATCACAACTGGTAGTAGTATATAAGAACAAGAGTATTGGGTACGCCACACCATTTCCCCCCAGTTAGCTGCTTTTCCTAACGGCGAACTTCCTGACGCTACCACACTCTTCCCGCTCGCACACACCTGGGCCTCAAGAACCACATATCCCACCCGCACACACCTGGGCCTCACAACCGCACATCCCGCCCGCACACACCTGAGGCTCACAACCCCATATCCCACCCACACACACCTGGGCCTCAACCACAATCACGTCCCCACCCGAACACACCTGGACCTCATCCCGTAGAATTTTGATAACAATAATAGTAACAGAACTCTCACCCGAAGACACTTGGGCCTCATCCCAAAGATTCTTGGGATAGAAAACCTGCCCGAAGAGTCTTGGGCCAATCCACCCCAATCAAAACCTACCCGAAGAGTCTTGGGTGTAAGTCTCCTCAAGCCATCATAGCCTATGGAAGAAGCAGGAAGGAGTTAGTAACTATGGGAAAACACCCTCTCCCATGAAATGGTAGTGTTTGACACTAAGTGCTCAACATGGGTGGGGTGCGTCAAAACACAAAGATAAAGATATATATATGTATACCAAACACACAACCCATCCTATGGATTCTAAATAGAGAAACTGAGCACGTTCCTTGGCACTACTACTACGAAGCATGCATACAATAAACAACCCCAACCACATTTAGGTTTTCATGTTTCAGCAGAATTAGTTTATTTAGTTCCTTATCTACTGCGCAACCAACTGCAACCAACCATATCAATCGTTTGCGAGACATATCCCTGCCATCCACAAATCAAGTTTGGAAAAAACAAGCAGCACAACAAAACCCTTATTATTAGCCAACAAACGCCATTGATTATTAACCCTGTTCCATTACCATGACCCACCATTCATTAACCCTTCCACTTTTTATTTATTTTTCACAACCCATGGTCCGTTCACATTCCAACCCATCCCTGCAGCCCCGTTTCCAACTGCCATAACCACAACCACACTGTACATCATCATCCCTTGATACAACTTATCGCATCCCCACTACTCATCTGATCCACCACAGCCCACAAAATAATATTCGTGCCACATCATCGGCCCTTTAACATCATTTACCGCAGCCCTGCTGCCCGTTATATTTGTAACAACCCATGATTCACCCCTCCCTTGCACACACCAGTAACCAAGCCAAAACCTACATGTTCATTATTCCATTTTGTTTAACCAGGGTAATCACACAAGGGTTCCAGATTTTAATCATCCAACTTTACGTGATTAACCAGATTCCACATTCCACAAGGTTCCATTCACAAAAACAATCTTGAAGATAGGGAAACATTTAATTGCGCAAGCAAAGGCTTCCAACGAACGTGATTTTCAGTAGGCATAAGCCTATTCAATTAACAAGATAAAATTACAGGATATAAGATAAACATAACAACTTCCCCATCCCCGTTCTTTAACAATTTATTATCTTTATTTAATGGTTCAACTATTTCTCATGAAAAAAAGAGGATACCCACCACGCATGATTCACAATTTAGAGAGATGAAGGAAAGATCCCTACCTCAACAGGTTTTGATCACAACGCTCCCCCAGATCAACCTTAGAAGACGTCCGTCGGAATCCATCACCTCTGTTAAGTCCCTAAAAAACCTCCTTGGGTGGATTTTGGAAAGTAAAGTCCGAAGAAAAGAATATTTATCCAAGCTCCAAAGTTCTGCCTCATCGTTACGATCCCGTGGCCGCTAACGGATCGTAAATCAGAGCTCGGACGAAGAAGTTATAGAAGAAAAGGAGCCTTCGAGTCTCTTAGGAGAGCTCTGTTCAGAGGAATGAGGAGGAGAGGGGTGAGTTGAAAAGGAGGAGGGGATACCTCCTTTTATAGGCATAAAAAGAAAAATTACACAATGTTTACTTTATGGTACACGGCATGTACTCGTCCATTTCACACGGTCACCACACGACTTCAAACACGACCTTCAACGCGGAACGCGACCGTTGACTGGTCAACACACGGCTTGAAGGTAACGCGTACATGGGGAGGGACTACATGGCATGTAGTATTGGATACAGGGCGTGTACTCATTTATTTCACATGGCAAGGACATGGCTCCAACATGTCACACGGTCGTTGACTGGTCAACAAACGGTAACGCGTACGCGGGGGGGGGGGGGGGGGGGGGACTACACGACGTGTAGTGTTGGATACATAGTGTGTACTCATTTATTTTACACGGAAAGGACACGGCTCCAACACGGGGTATACCTGGAAAATTGGTACATGAAGTGTACTCACACTACACGGCGTGTACTTACAAAATTTTGGAAAGTGTGGGAAAAGTCCATTTTACCCTTTAAAACACTTCGTGGCCTTCTTTTTGACAATGGAATGGGCCGGAGAGGTCCGAGCCATTACAATATATTACCATGAATTTATTAATGATTTCTATAAAAGTGATTAACCTATGATAGATGTAATAAATAAAGGTTACAAATTCATTTTTCCAAGAAAATTAGATGTTATTCTTAATTTTATGAAGAGATTGACTATAACTCTTGTCCTTGTGTCACCTGAACCAAATGAGGGATTTGATGCATATTTTGGTTCACTATCTATTTCTCTTATATAATTATCATTTAGTAGAATTAGGTTGTGAAACATGGTTTCAAGAACCTACATCCACAATAAATGAACTAACTTACCCTTGATTTAGAACTAGCCTCAATTATTTATCTACTAAAGTGCTGGATGAATTATTTATTGATAATATGCCTCATTATTCCATATGACCACAAATTACATGAGTATATATTTCAGAACAATATTTAAATATAAGGAAGAATTATTACTTTTTAATAACTTTAATCCACTAATTTTAATATTCAATATTCACTTGGAAATTTAAACATGTTTATTAACACTCTTAGCTGAATTATTCACCCCTAGTGCAAACATGAAGAAATAAAAGAGTGGCGGTTAATGTATTTTATTGATGAACTATAAATAGATATGATTTATGATCATAGGGGGAATGAATTTATAATACTTGTAACATAATTCAACTATCATAGATCATATCAAGTCTCCAAAATCCATAAACATGGTTTTTTTATTATTTAATGTATTCCCTTTGGCAAGTAGATCCTTGATGGATGGTATCAAGATCCTCTATCCTTATTATATATATTTAGATGAATTATTATTCAAAAAAGAATAGGGGAGGAAGTAATTAATGAGTATCATGAATCTCAACAAATGGAATATACTGGGATAAAAAATATATATAGTGATGTTTCTCACCAGTTCATAGGGCCTATCACGAAGAAGAATATCAAAAGGTTTTCTTTAAAATGATTTACTTGTCATTGTGTAGAAAAAAAAGTGTCATAGGCTTATAGATACACTTCATCTACTAACTAGACTAGTTTGAAAATATTATGGGGTCACTATAGACTCCGTACCTATATTAAATATATCCTCTAGTGGTCCTAATATAACATGGGTGATTATGAAATATATGACTACGATGGAACACATTTTTTCCATAAAAAAGAAGATTTGGTTGATTATTTTGAGAAGATATATATCAAAGTGATTATTAATGTTCATAGGTAAATAGATAGGCTTTTCTATTATATTTATGTGAAGTTTATGTATTATCTTTAGAAAGAGTTAAAACAACCACTGGATTCTCATGTGAAACTGATCACAACAATGAATCCCCAAACTTATAGAAAATCCTTGTAAAATAATTTCATTCGGGATGATATGATTCTGACTGATATTATTGTTTTTGACTTATTATGTTGGAATCAACACTATTTAGTGGGATTCTCTTAGAATAATAAATACATGGAATCAATTAAAATAGATCCATTCAATTCTCTTTATAGATGACCATACCATTCACATATTTTTCTGTCTAAAATTGGTGAATCTCTAATTATAATGCATATAATCATCCATGAGAAAATAAAAAAAGTAAAATTATCTAAAATAATGTTCTAACCAATCGAATACATTTGTAGTAAAATTATGATGGTAAAAGGTAACTTGTCAATTTAAAATTTTGTTATCATGTATTTGTTTGAGTCTCACAAAGATTGGGTTATAGGAGTTTTGAAAAAAAGCAACGAAGACCTTCTTATTTTTGAAGAATTTTAAATTTTTTGATAGAGTGATAGAAATTTATTATAATCTATATATACCTCTAAAATTAATTATTATACACAATATATTCCATGATTCTTAGTTGATGCAGTATATAACTTACTCAACATAGATGATTAGATATAATTTAATAAAGCTTTCATTTTATGAATACATTATAGAGTATAATATATTTTTATTATAAATGAGTGAGAATGTTCTATTGGGAAAATTGATTCCTCTTGTTCAATTTATCTAAGCCACTTCCTCCTATAATGTTATTAATATTTGGGATATAAATGAGATAGGGTTAAGTGAATTTAGTTAAAACAATGTGGGGTTTGTTCTAATAATGATTTGATTAAGCGGTTTTTAAAAAATTAACATAACTTTGATTTGTTTAAATTGTATATACCTTTTTTATACCTAGATAGATGTACATTTTCTACCTTCTTTATTTTATAATTTTTACATCATGTCTTATACTTAGCTTAAAGTTATGATTTAAATTATGATCATGATCGTTATATTTATGGTTTTCCAAAAATATCACATGCTTCAGTTTTGTTTGATAGAATTTATATATTACATATTTTCATTCACATATATATAGATGTTCCAAATAACATATTATAATCTTATATTATCTTTGAAATGGGTACTTTTTACATAAATAATAGGTGATCATGTACACCTATTATATATAGATAGTTTGATAGAATGGAATGATATCACAATAACATGACCCTCTTACACTAATTTCACCTTTTCCCAAATGAATATTATAAAATATTGAACTTACTATGGTATGAATGATTCTCATTCCCCAAGATTGGATTTTTATTACACGCTGAATCTTATATACTGGTCAAATCAGATTCTGAGTTAGGACCAAAGAAGGTATTTTAGGAATATATCCTCCTGGTATAGGCGGTTATCATTATCATTGATATTTTTTAAAATCGCTTAATTAAATAATTTTTTGTCGGGTTTCTTTTCCACTAAAATTTTATTATTTTTTAAATGATTTAGCATATTAAAGGTGGTTACTATTTTAGTTAATTACCATATAATGTGTCTTTTTATACCCATGCCCAACATGTGACCCTATATGATGTATACGGGTACTTTTTTCACACGAACCAGGAAATGGTAAATTGCTGGAGAACGATGCTTCCTAGTACATTAAAATTTGAGTAAAAGTGGATTTTGTTTTACTTTTATAAAGAATAGAGTGAATGGATCAAGATTGTTATATGTGTTTTTCATGAGTGATCTATTGATATTTCATACCTATAGAGTTTTAAATTTTTATTTCCTAGTAATTTTTGTTATAGAACTCATTATATATGTAATAGTTTTCTAGAATCTCATGTATTGTAGAATTTCGTATATTTAGAACCTTTGAATGTATAGTATTGTTTTTTCACATCATATTATACATTTATCATGGTATTATCATTTAACCTCATCCATTTTTTAATTTACTACACCACTTGTGTTTTAGGTTTTGAATCACATCATTTTATTATTATTCAGGAACCTCATATAGTTATTATGTCACTATAATGGGGTAAAAATATATTCAACTTATACTTTATTTAACCCCTTGAATTTTTGATAAGATCAAGTGATTGGGAGTTCTACTTGATATTTTTTATTGTGGGACTCCAAAACATTTTGTGTATACAGGTCTAGGATGTTACATTATGCTAAAAAAAATCATAAATAGGTACTTCTCTATGTTTTAACACATATCCAACAAAACTTTATTTACTTCATCTCTTAATTTTCGAATCTCTATCACTACTAAATTGAACTATTCCATCTATAAAAACATTAATATTTTTCAAAATCCCCTAATATAAATCACGGGGGATGAAAAATAAACTAGAATAAAAACTATGTAGTTATGTTCATTATCACATTGAATATTATTTTAACCAAGATAATTTTTTATTTTTTCAACACATACTTCAATGAATTTATGGTTTTTGTTTAGAAATTATTTTTGACTATCCTATTTATTTTTAGTAAATGAAATGTTTCAATCATAATCCTCTTCCAATAGTGTTAATTTATTCTCTAATGGGATAGAGTTCAATATTCACCAATTCATTCACCTAAATCCTATAATAGGTTTTTTATTATTATTATTACTTTTATATCACTAAAAACACACCTTATTTCAAAAACCATATCAATAAAAAATCTATATATATTATTTCTTATTTTTGGTGTAATATATATTATCATCCTATTTTGTGACTCCTGTAATATTTTCACTGAATATATATTATTACTACATCACAATAGGTCATTCTGTGGCCTATATAAACATAAATGTTGGGAATTTAGTTTCTCCTTGTCTCTATTTGTAAATTTCATCTAAGTAACTTTTGGGTTTTTGAATAACTCCCAATAATTATACTGGATAAAATTATGTAAAATTTTAATATCATTTTTCATTTGAATATATTTTTTAGGTCTCAAAATATTTTCAACTCAGGTTTATTTCAAGTATTAAACATGAAATTATATATTTCATCAAACAAAAAAAATTAAAAATCCTTCATTCTGTATTTAGCTGTTCATTTAACCATTTTATTTAACAATTTCCCAAACTATTTTTTCATATTAGAAATTAAATATTTTCTTTCATATGAAATAATTTTCATCAAGATAAAAAAAAAATTATCTAGTGGTTATAACCTCTTCATTAAATCTTAAATTAAAATAAATATGTAATTTATTTAATTATCCTGTTCATTAATCATCATGTTAAAATCATAAAAATCTTGAAATTTTCATATATAATAACTTTAGCATAGAACAATCTATCTAATTTAACAATTTTATATTTGGAATTCCAAAAATATACCAAACAATCTTTTAATAGTCTATTAATCAGTTATTTTTTCGTTCTTTGGAAATATTACTCTTTTTTAATCATCATTATTGACATTGAGATCTAAAACACCATCTAGTTTATATAATTATTCATATGTTTACTAATATTTTCATATATTTTCATCATAAAATCCATTAAATATAATTTATACATTATATTATTTTTTTCAAGAAAAATATTATTTCTTATTATTCTTTACTTACTAATAATTTATACTAAATTTTATGCTATAATAAATTTATATATAATAAATTACTTCTAGTTGGAAACACTCTTTGTTGTTTCTATGATAAATCAAACTCACCATCATTACCTTTTTTCCCTTTTGAAACCTCATTTATATTCATTACTTTTCCACATAACAAATTTTTGAATAGTAGAATTCCCTCAAGTCGATAGTTTCCACGTTTGAATGATATTTCTACTAGAGGGAAAAAATCATCACTCAAATCCTATCCAATATTTCCATGACTGATTTCAATATTAATCATTATTTTAAATATTTCTTCTTATAATGAATGGCTTTATGGTAGATTAATTTTAAAAATAATCCCTTATGTTACGAAATTACAATTAAAATAATCAAATGAAATATTTGAAAATTAGATCCTTGGGATTTTATAAGTATTAAAATGAAAATATAATCTGTATCAGAATCAAAATATCATTTATTCCATATCCTAGTACTCGAATGGATATGAATATATCAATGACTCGATTGATGAATCCAAAAATGTTTTCAGAATGGTACATATTTTAATCAATAAATTTATTATAAAAATATTTCAAATTGACCTTTATAAACTAGTTTTATCCCTCAAATAAATTGGAAAAATTTTATCATAAGGTTTTTTATAGTTAATCCCATCAAAATAAAGTATATGATTTTAGTTCCCTGGATATGAAATTTTATTCCTTTTCATCAGTACTGATAAAATTCTTTCTCATATAATTTAAATTAATTTTCTATGTAACTTATTTTTATACCATGTATAGAGGAAGAGAAAAAATTAAGGTGAATTCTTTTTATTTTTGATAATAAAAACCATAAAAGAGAGGAAATTATTTGACATTAATGAAATTATCAATGTAAAAATATAAATTCAATACATATTATTTAATGAATAACCACTTATCTTTGACACCATATATTTTAACAATAAATACAAAGACACTCTAAGAGGGAGGGGATAAATTAGGGTGTTTAAATTTTCCTCATTGATTTGATATTTTCCATTAAAAGAATGAAAAAATTTAACCTTTAAATTCTAATAAAATATCCATAACATCCAAATAATAATCTTAAATGCTTCAAAATAGATATTTTACCTAGTTAACCTATAAAGGGATATATCTAAGAATCAAATCCAAGTAATTCATTGATATAAAAAGAAAATATCTAATGATATATCGTGGCTACAATATTTTTTGAACAAATCATTATTGATTCTATGGTTCACTCATTCTCTCAACCACTCCTCTAACTACTTTTCAGAAGAGACACGAAAAAATATGATACACTTGTGAGTCACAATTAAAGTGTTAAGAGATGATCAATACTAGATTAAATAGTTGGTGTTTTTCATTATAATTATTTAAAAAAACCATCAATGTCTCTTTTTTTATTCCACAACAACTCTATTCTATGAAATTATTGGTAGGAAGAAGATCTCTCTTAGTGTGATTTAAACTAAATCATTCTAATGAAATCATGAATTTTTTATTTTAATATTTTCTCTTAATGACCTATCTCTTTGAATTAAACTATTTATAACAACATTGGTCCTATAAATAATGCATCATGGTCATGTTTATGTCCCCATAAAAGATCATATTATCTTATAATCTAAAAAAATTCAAATATACTTACTTTTTCATAATATTCATATTTTTTCATAACTGGTACTTTTATTGTATAATTCCATTCATATAATATATCTAAATTAAAATTAGGCCCTGATAAGGATTTTGAAATCCTGAAATCACAGGGTGTAATATCTATGATATTTTACTAATATAAAAATTATGGTGTAATGAAGTCATTTTTAAACAAGCTTCAATTCATCAAAAAATTATGATAAAAAATTATAATGTAGCTTCTAATTTGTAAGCCTCATAATTGAACACATATCCCATAAAATATCATCAGTTATAAATTATAGGGATATATTATAGTGTGATTCCTAACTGTAATAATATATTATAAATAATTTCATCATTATAGCATTAAATTATAGAATGAGTGTCATGTAATAAAAATTATATTAAAAAAAATATCCTAGTTTACTTGGAATTATTTTATAGTACGTATATCATCAGTGTAATAATTTATCCCCATCTAGAACTTATTCCCCATTGTGTCATCTAATTGTGATGTTACCATGAAGTCCCAACACACATAACTAAATCAAAATATCTCTTTTAAACCTTACATAACATCCCCCATTTTGTAGTAATATTCATTTATTGTGTTTTTTTTCAAAAAGAAACCAAATTTACTCAAAAATAATTTTAGTATGACTAATATTATTGTATTGTTATTTTTCATTGCCAATAAAATGCTCTTAAAAACATCTCAAAATATCTTAAAAATTCATCAGTTATTTTCCTATGATATCACTCATCCTATATAACGTATCTCAGAGGAACAAAACCAATTTTGGTCATGGTTCATTAATATCATCATTTTATGAACTTTTATATCAAAATTCTTCTCTAAAATAACCTATATTTCAATAGGATTCCATCTTGATATAAGTCCTATATCATCATCCATATTAAATACAATATCCTTAAGGGTACTCATGCATAAGTTACACATTCATTTCATCCCTAGGAATCATTCACATAGTTATCCTAGTAATATAACCATAAACTATAAATTTATATTCCATTAAACATGACATCAATATGAATGGCGTGATTGTTAACATATATATTTTAACTACATGGAATACCCAATATATTAAATAATAAGAAAAATATGACTAATTATCATGAATGTGTTTTACACCCTGCCCAAACAACTTTAAACACTATGTTTTTTGTTTCTTCTTAGAATAAAATTACAATCCTCAGTTATCAGTGACATATGTCATGAGCTATCATTTTGGTTTAAAATATTTCATTCAAATATGTGGGTTTTTATTTCCTCTACTATAGAAAAGTATAAAACCTTATGTAATCTCAGTGTAAAATTTTTGGCCTCACACAACTATATCCTAAACCCTTTCAGACTCAAAGACAAAACAAAACTCAAATTTCTCTCTTAATCCATGATGTAAAAACTTAAACTATAACATAAAACCCTATTTATTTTTTGTTGATAATAAAATAAAACATACTCTTTATATATTCATGGATGAAAATAGAATCTAGAACAATCATTTCACCTTTGTATATTTTATAACAAATCTATCATAAACCATTTTAGACTTCTAGAATGAAATAAATTATAGTATCACCCTTTCAACTTCCTATATTACACACAAAAACAACATCACCTTATGAAATCATGGATGGTATTGAAATATTGTGTATTCTTTAACTACTCTTAGGTGACCATAAATTTTATTAAAATTATTTCACATTTCCCAACAATTCAAAATTTTAGATTACTCTTTACGTAATCCAGGTCAACCTTAAAATGTAGTGTAAACCTTATGAATTACTGGATGAACTTAAACTCCATCATAACCCTTTAGCCTACCTATATGAAAACTCTAAAAAATTCACTTAATGACCTCAAGTATTACCTTAAAATAATGTATACACTATCGATATTCAAGTAAAACATCAACTTATATTGAATACATTTAACCCTCCTAGATAGTAAAATTTTCTTTTATATTCTTTAAGTGTTTTACGTTGAAATTTGACTCTAGTATAAAATATTTTTCTTATTAGGAGAAACATAACTCAATAATAACCCCTAATTTATTCCTTTAGAAGATACACACATTTTCCTATACATGTATCCTCTATAGATTGAAATAATCACTATTGTTTCCTCCTAAAAATTTTTGAACTTTAACATAACCGCACATTCAAATATTTTAAAAAATATTCAACATGAAAAAGAGATAATTTAATTTTTTTAAATGTGTATGTTCAAATGGTTCAGTTCCAATCACCCCCTTTCACTATAGGTAACATATATTTTTATAGGGATGGATTTCATGAGCATGTATGAGATGAAAAATTATTCCTTAAAATTTAAAATAAGCTCATTTGTGAGTGAATTAAAACTCTCATCCTATTTTCTTAAAAAAGTTATACCCATGTGATTCAAAAATGGTGTTTATGGAAATGTTTGAAATAAAATAAATAATGAAATACATAGTAAAAAAATTTGACATCAAGATATTTTAAAAAAATTTAATTAATATTATCATAGTCATGAATATTATTGTAATGTGTGAAAGTCAATTTTACTATTACTAAAAAATATTCCCTCACCAAACACACCAAAGTCCCCTTAGAATCACTTTTTTCTATTCAAATTCCTAAAATTTATAAAATTAATTTATCTTATTTTCAAATATTAATGGGTATTTCCTCTACCCAGTCTAAAATATTCAGTTTTCTATCTATACTCGATCAAGATTAAGTCCCTTATAATCCTTAATCATGAAATATATCCTTCAGTAATAACCGTATGTCTTAGAAACATAAAAATAATTATTTTTTTATGTGTGGAATAGATATATTCTAAATATAAATATTGAGTGCGTTAAAATGGGATTAGAGCTATGGAAAATTATTTCATCGATAATTATCTGTACTTTAGGTTTATATTTATTTTTCATATCCATTATTTTTATATCTTATTTTTGATATATTTATATCATTTAATATAATTCTATAATACTTTTAGGATTTTAAATTTTTGGGGATTTTAAAATAAATCCCACAATTTCATGTCCCAGTGTTTAAAAATAATTATATAATTTATATTCATGTAAATTTAATTTAATTTAATTTTTTAAGTTTCTAATTTGTACAATTAATTTCTGAATCTTTAATAACTGGTTAAAGTACCCAATTTATATATATTTTGGTATTATAAGAAGTTGGATTAAAGTTCAACAAAAAAATTAAAAACATTGTTGTGAAATATGAAACTAAAAATATATTTTACTGATTAATGCATCTAATTATGGAATATTTAATTCGATTCAGTTGCAAATAAACTTGAAGCACTCAAAATATGACTATTGGAGTTTGTAACAATAGGCATCTGAAAAATAGAAATAAGAATTCTAGGTAAAGACACAATCTTGATCATCAAATCAAAGAGGTTATTTAGGATAAGAAACCTATGTCTGAAATTATTTTAATGATATTCTTTTTATGGAATAAGGTATTTTTGATGATGTTATAGTAAAATAAGTATTGGGTTAAGAACATGATACCTTTTAAAGATCTATAGTCATTAATTTTCCATGGGTTAAAACTACGATACATAATATCATGTCTACACATCCTCTATTATTTTGGATAAAAGAAAATGATTCTTATTAATTCTCAGTGTATTTATAATAATATCCTTTTTTGGTATCAACATTGTAATCCAACATTCTATGCATTATTTTTTATGGAATTTCCATTTTTTTTTATTTTTTTAATTTATATTTTACATACTAGCATGTTTATATTTCATAATATTATACCCTATATTGAATCAATATTGTATTTTTCTATCAACTAAATTCTTTGTGTGGGATGAAAAATAGATAGTCATGTTTAGATACCAATTCAGCCCCACCACATATTGAAGTGTGTTTATCTACCTTCACTTGGGAAACACATGTTTTGGGAACCTAACATTACTTAGATATTGAAATTTCCTTAATACTCTATATTAAAAATTTATTTTCATATTGTATATTTATATATCAAAACTTATAAAAAAAATTTGTTACTAAATAACTAATAGTGAAAAGATCTTTTTTTGTATGAAACGTGTAATGAATGTTTATAATTTTTATAGTCTAAATCCAAATAAAAAAACTATATTTAAGGGTAATGAAAATTAATATTGGTTCCATCGAATGAATTTTTTTAAAAAAAATAAAAATGTAAATGATTATACCATGTTAATCGAAAGATTTAAGATTATAGAGAAAAAAGTCATCAAATTCTCTCAAGATGAAAGATACGAGTTTCAACTTATCATTATTATTAAGAATTTTTTCGTTCTATCAATAGGAATATCTATATTCAAGTGTCATCCTATCAGATATCATGTGGAATCTAGAAAAATATTAAAGTCACTCAGTTTGGGACATCCAATGTTCATGAAACCAAAAGGGTCTTATTTCCTTTTGATTTACTAATGTTTGATTTTATTTTGGGAGAACCATTAAATTAAATTAATTTGAGATTAATGATGATATATAATATATTTTAGTCACATAGTGAAAGAATTTTATTGGATTAAAAACTAATTTAAAATTTAATGTATATTATAAATAATGATTTGGAAACAAAGAGGACATAAATAACTGATTCTAAAAATCTCAGGATATTGATCCTTGATGAATTTATTGGATCCTGGATGATATATTAAAATCATATAAAAATTTATGATGATAAATAGATATGTAAAAAAAGTGTTTCATTCACCTAAATTTTTGAGTCCTTATATTTCTGAGCTGAAACATCTATACCCAATATATCTTAGGCTAACAGCTATTCAGAACACAAAAATATAAAATATCTCAATTTTATATAAGGATGAATAAGTATATAGAAAATAATATTTTTTAAGGTAAATTTATAAATATTGAAAATAAAGATTCAAAAAACACTATATGTTATGAATATAAGAAACTAGGATATATAAGATCCAACTTCCCTAGGTTGATGATGAAAAATAAGGATGAGAAAATTTTAATGACAAAAGAGGGGAATGCCTTTATAGAAACTAATGATACATGGAGTTATAGGTAAGAACTATGATCTTATGATGAATAAATTTATTTATATATAAATAGAAGTATAATAATATCCAATTTATACTAGAGTATCATAGAATATATATTTCTTCATGGAGAAGGTTACAACTAATCTTATTTCATTATTATCTCTTATTGTTAATTTTTGACCTCCATCGAAATATAAGTTGGAAAATTTGTTTTATGAACATTCACATGAAGAGATAGAAAAAATATTACAATACGGTAGATGATAATAAAAATACAAAAGAAATATTTTAATTAAGTTAAGGTAGCTCTTGTTGAGGTAGAGAGATGATATAAAATACTATCTCTGAAATATTCAGAATATGAAAATGAGGTTGAAATGAAGAATTTTGACTTTCATAATTCAAAATATGAGTCCCCTATGGTAAATAATGATAATATAAAACTTGTACAAGAGTTAGATACATTTAAAAACGTTTTATAATGTTAACATCCAATAAGAATGGGAATTCAATATCATTTTTAAAAGATAAGAGTGAAGTGGTGAAACATAAATTAGATGTTGAAATATTGAATAAATTTTTGACCAAAATAAAAACATAAAGGAAATAATTTTATAAATTTTATAATTTGCTGAGACATAATATAAAAATTTCATGAATTGAAAATAAATTAACCAGAAATGGAAATTTACAAAAATAACTTCTTTGCACCCACCAATTCTCTTCTTTGTTAAAAATGATAGAGGTTGGAATTGGAAGAGTTGGTATTATTCGAAAAATTTTCAATACTTTAGAAAATAACAAGAATATATCTCAAAATAAATTCCATAATTAACCACAGAAGAACTAGAAATGTTTTGGTACCAAAAATACTCTTTTAAAAAACTTATGGACATAGTAGGTTTAGATGACTCATAAATATTAGCATACTAAGGAAAGTTTTTTTGGACATCCAACTAAAATAATATATATGTTACCTAGTAACATTTCTTTTGGAATTAAATATTATATTTATAATTAATTTTTTATTTCAATGATTAACATCCATATCTAGAGGTATTTTTCTTGACATTTAGATAACATTCATGCAATTTGTTTCTCTACCATTACATTAAATAGAAGATAATAATATGGTTTTTAAATATCTTTAGGAACTATAAAATATAGAATAATATCAACCTATAAATATTGAAAAAAACATCTCGAAGGTTTAATATTATTTTAATTATCTTATGACAAATTTAAACTGGTTGTTTAATTTATAGTACATAAATTTTACAGTTATAATAAATTTATGTTTTAAATTTTTATTATTTCAATTAATAGTTTAATTATTAAGAAATTTATTTATTTTTATAAAATTTAATATGTTCAAATTATCGTACATATATTTTAATGTTTTGTTTTTGATTGAATGTTCAAGATAGGGTGTTAATTACTAGACATTACATAATCTATATATTAAAAAACATGGAAATTATAAAAGTGAAAACATTTATATTCTCATTTATCAATAAGATTGATTTAATAATGGGATAATATAATATAAATGGTATAAAAACTATGTCATGAAATTATAAAATTAATAGAGATTAGTCAACTTCACAAGATATTTTCCCTCATTTCTCTTATTCTAATGTACCTCAATCATAATATTTGTATTTTCATAAGGATTTAATTTTAAAATCACAATGTGTGAGGGGTGAATGGAAGATACTATTTTTTCCATTATTAACAGTAATATTTTTTTAAAAAAACATATTTTTTTGTTGAATATTAAATGTGGGTATATTTATCTCATATGATACTGGATGTTTGTTTTAATAATTTTGTTCAAAATAAATATTTACTACATTTCATGTTACATTCAAAAGGTGGACTATTTTTTGCGATTGCTGAGAAACTCTAAAAAGTATTCATTATTTGTTTTGAAAATTACAAAATACGTTATATTAAACTAGATTTACTTGTAATTTTTTTATGTATAGATTTAATGTCCAAATTTTTAACCACTGTTGAATTTATTCAATATACCTATGTTTTGGTACAATATGAATCTAGACATAGGTAAACTCAATGAACCTTAAGAGTGTTATAATAACATGAACACTATAATATATAGTTTAAATCCACCATTATTTATTTATGACATTTTTTGTCTAATTAAATTGAAATTTATCTCAAATAACCCCTAATACAAATATTGGAAATTTTTTTAGTTGAAATATATAAATGGAAACATTTTTAATTAATGGTATAAAAGTAAAAAAATATAATTTCTTGAAATATAATTACAAGTGAATATATTTTATCATTTCATAGCTTCTGTGTTCTTATGAATTGAATAATTGTTTGAGTGAACTTAGAGATACCACTATGAGGATTATGTTGTATTGATCAATGTGACCCTATAATTTTTAATTATTACGTAACCCACATTTATGGAGTGTTTGAGGCAATAATTTAGTTTTTCTAATACTTCATGATTGGGGAGGTTCTGTGTGTGATGTTATATCTTTGGAATGTCCTGTCGATGAGGTACATATATGCAAATATAGTCAATCATTTGATCAAAGGGATTCTCAAGGTTGTGCAACCAATGTTTGGCATTCTATCAAGGACATTCCCAGTGTAGAGTATATTTCTACCAATGATTATATAGTTTAATAATTTCATATTTAGAAACATGATAAATTATATTAGTTCTATTTTCTAGAAAATTTCATGTATTATAACTATGATACCTAGGTTTAAGTCTATAGATACTTATGTCACTTTGGATAAAAGTGATACATTACTATGAGTTGGTATTGGATTGATAATAATATCATTTAAGACTGTTGAGATTATTATCTATTACTCCACTCATTATTCTTATATAGAAGTTTATTTTTTTATTCTTGTTGTGCTATTAATTTAGTGGAACATGTTTTAATTTATATTGTTTAATTTCCACTAGGCATATTATGTGTTTAAATTTTAAACATTAATACTATAATAATTATTGGAACATGTATTTTCTGATCAAAAAAATTATTTGAGGTGAATGAAAAATTAAAATTCACTTTTAGAATACTATTTATCCCCTCTTGAAGTGAATTTACCCACCTTTAATGGGAAAATAATTATTTGTTTTAAATGTACTTTTCTGTGTATTATAAACATTATAAGTGTATTCTTATCTCAAACTCACTCAATTGAGTTATCTAATATATTATTAGTTAATATTATTATCTATTATGTACATAATATCCTAGGATAGTATATAATTTATTTTTACTATAATTTTTATTTTTTTATGTTCTCATAATATTCACTCTTTAATTATTCCATAATTAATAAAAAAATATGACAATTACGAGGGTTTATTTACTGGTTTCTCATCCCCATTAAGCTTTTTTACTTAAAATAGTCTTTTAATGAATATTCATTCATTTTATATTTAAAACACAATATTATTTCTCTTATGGTATTTTTGGGTATTTATAAGTCTTAATTATCCAATATAATTTACTTATTATTCACCCATTATGATTTATTTCAAGGAGATCATTTTCTAAATCTCACTTAATTTAGTTATGTTTCCTCATATTGATATATATTATTTTATATTTTGTATATATTATCTTATTAAAGAATATTAAATTATTTTCCTATGAATATTGAGGATTAAATTTTACTCATTATATCCTCACATAGATTGGTCCTTAAAACCTCATAACTTTTGATGTCCCTAAGGTGTTTTCTCTCAATATCTATTTATATTTAAAATTATCTTCATTTAATCTCCATTTTATTAATTTTAATGAAATTTTCATTTAAAACCCTGTATGTATTCATTTTAGGTCCCTTTTTGAATAAAAAATTCTTTTTACTATTCTTTTCTAATTTATTTATACATCACTATTTTTATCATTTGTAAAGGAAACCTTTATTTTCTTCTCCTAAAATTATATTTCTCTTCTAAATAAATATTATTTCTCTTCTATTTATGTATATGTCTTCATAATATTATCATTTTATGTTATATGATTTCATTATGTAACTATTATTCCATCCTTTATGTTTCATTATTTTTATTTCATAGATAATTCTTATATAATGATATTATTAATAATAATTTATCCAAAATTTCATAAAATATTCCATCATTCATGTAAAAAATATGTGTCAATATCTATATTTCTTTTCATTTTATAATCATTATTAATTTCAAAATATCTTTTTCATTTGAATATATTTTTATTTATATATATTTATTTCAGATAAAGTTATCCTTAATTGTGATTATATCAACCTTGAATAAAACCTCAGAGATTTATTTTGTAAATGTTCAAAAATTCATTATCTTTATATGAATTATGAATTATTTTTTCCTTATATATATAGTATTTTATATTCTCTCCATTTATAATTAATTATTTTACATTCTGTCTCATTATACACATGTTAAAAGAGTTTTTAATGTTTAAAAAGTCCCTTAATTCATTATCCACATTTCTATATATTTGTGGTGTTTTGAAAACGAAATATCTATTATAAGATTGATCCATAAATGTCATTTTATTTTCCTATCATCAAATATATATAATTTTTCATTTTCAAAAAATACCTTTCCATATACTTTTAATTGTCTGTACCCTTGAATTTCTAATTCAAAATCATGGGTATTCCCTTTGATAGCCACACTATTCAATTGATTGGTAAAAATAGTACATGCAATCATATACACATTTGTTATATATAGTGTGAATGAAATATACTTATTTAGTCTTATTTTTTTAATTCACCTAGATAACTATACCATTCTTCTGAGTACACATTTTTTTTGATGTTATTGTACATCCTTTTATACTATATATGTAACCATATAAACCAAATATATTTTTATTAATCCATGTTTTTATGTGTTATTAATTATTGTATATTATAAATTGATAAAATGTTTTATATGATTTCATTAATATTTTGTCTTGAAATTATATATCCTTATCAGGAATTAACTGAGGATTTAAAACTCATGAGATAACTTTGAGACTTGGGTGGTAGCCCCAACTTATTACAATATAGGACTTGAGTAGTGAGCCAGAACCACCATGTTATGGTATGTGGGTGGTAATTCAAATCCACTATATTATAGAATTCAGGTTGTGTTCTCGTCAAATATATTATGGGGCATGGGTAGTTATCCAATACACTATGTTTTGAGATATGGGTGGTGTTCCAAATCAACTATGTTTTTGGATGGGGTAGGTGAGCCCAATAAACTAGGTTTTGGGACATTGTTGATTATCCCAATATACAATTTTATAATGGTATTGGTGGTTATCCTTACTTGTTATATCCTGCTATTATTATTTTTCACATCATTGTGTTGGGATTTAGGTTATGATTTAATGTTTGTTAATCTACTTGTTATGTTTTCATCACACTAATTCCATGTCTTTAATTATGTTTCCATACCTATAATTCATTTTATCATCACTTATTTTTGGTATTATTCATAATATCCAATGTTTGATTGATGTATCACATGTTTTTAGACATATTAATAAATTTATCTCACAAATTTGTTAGGTTTCATTATATACCTAGGTAGTGAATAAAAATTACATATATTATACATCTAGGTGGGAATCAATAATAAAAAAATTCATAAAATAAATATATATTATTTAAAATGATATGATAAAATATATATATAATATCCATATATATAAAAAATTCTTTATCAGAGTGTCATTAAATTGATAGAAACTATATAATATATGTGTTTTTTTTCAGTCTATGTTCGTATCACATCACTAGATAATATAGTGTAAAAGTATGTATTTGTAACAAAATCTCTAGAAGGGCACATTTTTGTAACTTAAACTAGTATAAAAGGTGGCTTTATTTATTTTAGGGGAATGGTTAAAGAATTATAAAATTTTAAAACTTAAGTCAACCTTTTGTAAACTAATCATATCAATGGTTAGTATATATTGAGATAAATTTTTAATATTCATAAATGGTTTAATAATTTTAAAGTCTATATTAAAATTACTAACAATAATTATTTTATTTTATGGCCGAACTAAGGGAGAGTTTGTTAAAATATGAATATGGTTGAGAATTTGATTATTAAAGTTGATATTAACTAAATAAGATGGGATTTTGTGTGATAAATATCATGATTGTGCTACCCCAACAATCTATTTTTATAATAAATAACATGAACCATGTCAAACTCTAAAATTAATCAAGTTTGGAACAACTCACTATTGATTCATTAATTAAATGGTGAACACTATCCTTTAGTAGTTTTTCCAGTCCATTGATTAATGGTTATTGAATTATTAAGATAGAACCTATAATTTTGCATACCTCAAGTATGAAAATAAGTTATCTTGGTCATCCACTATTTATAATGTAATGTGTATTAATGGTAAACATTGATATAAGAATAAAATATTATACGTTGAGTTAATATTAAAATCAACCAATGATTTAATGATTATACTGTAAGAATTTTACTCTTCCCTAATGGTAATTAGAGGTAAAATGTATCATAAAAATATGGTCCTTTCTTCTTAGAATGAATTAAATGAAATAACAGGCATGGATTGTCTCCCAAAGAAAGATCCAATATAAATTATTCATTATGAGGATTGAAAGAGATCTAGTGATCATGTACAAAGGATAGGAATGAAAATCATAATGGCATATGAAGAGTGATATGTTACCAAAATGATTACTCAATAATATATTAACGTGAATGTTAAAGAGGAACAAAAGGATTATACGAAGTTACATGATATGGTGGAAAATACTTCAGAGCTTATCCATATAAAATATTAAATTGAACCTATGGTGCTAGTGTATTTCAAGGAAATATTTTTATCATAACCTCAATCTATAAATGGAGATATAATTCCATGAACTCAAGGACAAAATTAAAAATCTATTCATTTCTTTGTAAATAAATTCACAATTAATTAAAGGGCCATCTTTTGATTTGTACTCACAAGTATAAGTTTTTCATCATAATTTTAAAAAATGGTTGATACTAACTCAATAATTTTTATACTCCTAAAAAGTATAAATTGGTGAGTTTCCTGGAATTACCCTAGATTTATACATTATGTTATTAGAAGAAAATATATCTAGAGTCATACCTATTTTATGTATACTCCCACAAATTTTCATGAACGAGAGAAGATTAAAATTTTGATGTTGATTTGTTTAATGGGTATTTTAGAAGACATTATATTAATAAAAAATTTCTATTTATAACATGTATTCATTATAAAATTGAATTAATTATTTCACCACCCATATAAATAAAATATGGTTAATGTATTATTTCATTCATGTAGAATATTTCAACAAAATGAAATAAGCATGAAAATATTATAAAAAAATTAAATGGAATATGATTTTGAAAACTATAATAAGACAATGAATAAATTTATATAAAAACCCTTTAATCTTTAAGTATTATTCATCACAATATCACAAAAAATAACACAACATGGTATAGTTTTAGAAATAATGGAAAACATTATAAATATGGATGCAATTTTTAGTATAAAATCAGGGAGTTATAAAATTATTTATTAGATAAATATATATTACTGTATGATGAAATGAAGAAGTGTAAAATGATATTATATGGGTAATGATTATATATATAGTCATTGGGTATACATATAATTGATGGTTATATTAATTTCGTTATAATTGGTAAGTAATCCTTACAAATAAGTGATTAATAAAATAAAAATAATATATTTTACATTTATAAATATATAATTAAAACCTATGTGATAATTATGGAAAGATAAGAAAAATAAAATATAATCATTCACTGAAAAAAGGAAATAATTTATTACAATTTTTTATATATATTTATTTAAAAGTTAAATATCAATTATTTAGAGTCATCATTTAATAAAATGGATTCCATATTCGGAATCACAATATAAAAATCATATAATAGGATACATAATGTATTACTTGTTAATAAATAATTTCAGCAGTAAGTAATTAAATAAGGAAAAATAATGAAAAATATGGTAAATATGATGTGGTATGAATTTTAAAAAAATAAAATGATATTTATTCATTATAGAATATATTTATTATGTGTGGAATTAAATTTTATAATTATAGTAAAAATATCCCCTAAAATCACTCAATTATCTTGTGAATCCAATATTATCATTCACTAACATCATGTATCTGATGAAATGTTTATAAATTTCATATATAATAGGATATTATTCCACCCATTATGAAAAATTTAGTTTTCATGTAATTGAATAGCCTGGGATAACCAGAAAAGTCACCCTGGCTATCCCATTATAGGGTGGGCTATAATAGAGATAACAAAAATAGTCTCATATATAAGAAAAATAAGACATAAAAATTGAGAAGATTGCATAAAAATGAAAGATATAAGTGAGACAAATAGGATAAACCGTAATGAAAGAAATTTATTGGAAAAAAGCCTCCAGGTGAACAAACAACGCCTCCCCAAACTATCCAAAAAACTGAACAAGAAGGTAAATAGGAGCCTGAATTCCATATAATTATCTTAACTTTACCTAAATCCTACAAAACAAGGTCGACAGGAGACCATAGGAAGAATTAGTGTGTGGTAAATAGATCCTAGTAGGATACCACCAAAAATATACACAAGTTAAAATAACAAGAATGAACAAGTCCAAGAGTTAAAATAAAAAAAATTACATGCAATTTTATAAAGAAAACAATTTGAAATCCTTTTTCTAATAAGTCTTTATTTTTTTGAAAAATTCATTACATTTTTTCAAGACCTCAAACGAAAAAGTTAATGATACCAAGTATAAGTAAACATGTGAGACAACATCCATGAAATAAACTATCATGTATTAAAAACAAGAAAAAGTTCACCTACCAGCAAAGCTATAAACTATGGTAAAATACATACTATGCACTCACAGGACAAACTAGGCATAAATTTAGATCTAAACTTACATAAAGGATTTCTATATACCATCATCATATAAGAGTTTACCTCCAAATATTTTCACACACACTCAGGCTACCTGTCTCTCTATCTCAATATACCCAAGGTGCCCACTATGCAATGTTTGTCAATTTATGTTTTAAAAATCATGATAAATTTTTAATAAAACAATTTCAATTACATTAAAATATTCTTTGCCGTTTGATAATCCATTTCTCCATTTCAAATCAATGAAATTACATTATCTAATAAAAACACCCATTTTAAATATGAAACCATTCCCTTTTCAATTAAACACATTAAATTGCATGTAAAATCTCAAGAGAATAATATAAAAATCAAGCCAGTCATGAAATTAGAATAATTAAATAGATTCACCTACCTTAAGAGTGAATAAAAACTAATCACCTTTTACAGTGGGGACTAGAAACTACATGATCATATTCTAAAAGACAAGGCCCAACCAAATAATGTAAAGGATTGATAGAAAAAATAATCCAATCAACAATCACTACAAAAAAAGGTTCCAAAAACAAAAAAGAGGGAGAAACTGAGAGAAATGATTACAAAAAGATATGAATCACCTAACCTTTCTGATATATTGCTTAACAAATCCATTAGAATGGAAGGAAGACACCAAAAATCTCCTAGGGTAAGAGCTCTATTAGAGTAGAGGGGTATTCAAAAGCAAATGATCACTTAAACACCAACCCAAAACCCTAAAAACATGAACTTAGTGAATTACATGGTTTAAAATACCTTTACTTTTAGCGAATCCCTTTAATTTTTACTTATTAAAAAAATCATTGCAGTTTCATTTAAAAACTGAATTTCACATTATCTTACAAATAACACATACATAACATGTAAAAAATAAAGCTATAAATTCAACTCAAAATATGGGTCCGACTAGTATTATATGTTGTGAAACCCTACTATGCATTGTGTAACATCCATGTGAACAACAAAAAAATCCTTGGGAAAAGCTAAAAGCCCAAAAAATCTAAGACATCACCATTACAAGCATCATCCCACTTCAGGGATGAAAATACTCACCCAACAAAAAAGGGAATCCAAAGACAAGGATTAGAATATACCTGATAGAAAGGTAATGGAGAATTATAATATCCCCAACATAAAGGCCCTATGTTACTAGAAAGAGATCATGATCCTAGATTCGTAAAAAGAGTTGGCCACTACTGCCACATATATGACTCGCCCTCCCACGTATCTTGACAATCCTATCTACACTACCACAATACCTAAACTATGGGAATACTTTTACAACAAATTACTTTTTCCTGAAGATCCATTATAGTGACCCACACATTTCATACATTAACATTACATCACTTCTCTAGAATACATAATACATTATACAAACAAACACCCAATGTCGATATTAGTATAGTGCCTTTGGAAAAATAAAAACGTAAACACTAGTACATGAGGGAATTATGTTATCTTCTACTAGGTTCTCTAAGACTAGAACCCCTCTTAGAAATATCATACATGAATTTTATCTTCATAATCTGTGGAAGGAAACATTAAAAGGGGTGAGTTCAGATTCTCAATTAGGGTAAAAAATGGAGACATGTAATCATAATGATGAGAATAAGGGTATGATAACATGATCATGAAAAACGAAGATCATACACTTTATATCAAAGATCATAAAGTTGAATCACGGAATAAATCGTGACATTCCATTCGAAATTAATCATAAAGAAATAAATAAAATAAGCCATGAAATCATAATATAGGAATAAAACATGAAATTGTGGATGATAGATAAGAATATATAATGATTTCTATAATTGTTAAGGTATTTATACTGAGGCCATTTTAGTGGAAAAATTTCTTTACTGAATAAGGTTCTCACCCCTTTCCAACCATGTATTACTAAACTTAATTCACTCCTCATTCCAGCATTATAATACTAAACCGAGTTCTTTCCTTGTTACAACCTACTAATAATTAATTGAGTTTATTTCTCATTACATTCCTATAATACTAAACTGAGTTCATTTCTCATTTTATCCATTTTTATCCCTTGTGATATAAATCTTTACCCAATTCATTGGAAGGAGATATATTTCACACCTATATCATAATGAAATCATATATAAATGTTCCAAAAGATCATTAAAAATCATATCATAACCCATGAAATTAAATTGGTATCATAAACATGTAATCATATCATATTCTATGGAAAATGATATAGGTTTCATAATCATTTCATTATAAGAATAAACCATAAAAAGAAGAGGGTTTCAAAAGTATATATCTTGTGAAAGTGATTTTTTTTGAGAAATATCATTAAATAAATACACAAACCATTAAAAAAAGAATATTAATAAAACATTATTATTATTCCATATAAGGGAATGAGTAATATCAAAAAATTCCATATTATATGTAAAGTAAATTGAAAGGATATTTTTAAAAAATTTCTTGTTGAAAATATCCTTTCATCAATAGAAAAATTCTATTTAAAACATAAAATAGTTTGAAAACCATTTCCTATGAAAAGTAGTTTGAAAATTTATCAAAATGTATTGAAAATAATAATAAAATTAATATCCTTTTTACTTGAAAATTATCTTCAACGATCATTTGATTTTTTTTTGATTTTTTTGAAAACATTGTTTTTGTAATAAAACTGATTTCCGAACGAACAGTTAAATATGGCCATATTTTATTAATTTTTTTCTTAATTATCATAAGTAAAAAAGAGTGAAAAAATATTAATAAATCATGGATATATATTGAATAAATTTATAAGAATTAAACTCATGAGTTTACTAGAGAGATAGATTATAAGAGTTTTCCAAAGATGCATAATCATTAATAATCTCAAAAAAGCGATGAGATGGTTTCAATAATCTCTTATCACATGGTAACATTGGATCATACTATCCATGTAAGAAAATTAAATTAAAATATTCTTAAAATATCATTAATGTAAGGATTTTCATTATAAAACATTAAAAATGGAATTATATATAGCTTAAAAAATAATTTAGGTGCATAAAAAACACGAGTCTCAAAGGAGACAAACTGTGACAAAACTATTTTTCTGATTGGGTAACATTTGAAACATAAACCCCATGAAATAAATATAATAAAATGGAAAGGTACACACCCTAAAATCTATTTATAATATTCATATAATATATTCATGGGTTGCATATACACCACACAAAAGGAAAGAGTGGTGAACATGGCATGTATCTTACAAAAATAAAAAGCGAATGAAATCCCTTTAACTTATGTCTTGAATCTGTTTGTACATGGAAAATATTCATGTGTAATAAATTTTCGTTTCTTATATATATTTTATATAACAAAATTCTTATATCTAATACCATATATATTTTTATATTACCTTTATGTTAACAATTTTATGTTAAGGTCTCACTTCGGGTAATATTCCCTTTATTATTCACTAGTTTCATAATTTGTTATATATTTGGTTCTTATACATATATCATTATTTCTGGAATGTAATAAATCAGACAAATATAATTTATATTCAGTATATATTTATTATAATAATCTATAGAATATAAAATTGTGAAATGATACACCATTCATAGAGACGGTAGGCCGCATGAATACTGTTTCTGTTATATTATCGTATTAAAATGAAGGGAGTAAATGAAATATATATGTATATATTTAACTATTAAAGTATAATTATTTTATCATATATATCATGTAATTTTACTAAAACCATCCTTAATACTACTCATGTAATATGTGAATGAATCATATCGCTTTGAGGGGGTTGTGGTCCACACTTCGTTTAACAAAATTATCATATTTACACCTAATGAAAAGTATAATGTTATGTGTCGAAAAATGGTTAATAAAGCTTAAATACATAACAAATATAATATATAACATATATAAATATATTTTACATAATAATTTCCACCATGAGAGGAAGTTATGAAAAAATTAAAAATCATCATTTTGTGGGGTGATAGTTTGTCTTACACGTAAAGGTATGTTAGTTTCTCATTAGATGGATGTGTGGGTAAGTTTAGGTCAAAAAATTATCTGAAAAACATACTAGAATATTTATAATAATATTTCTGTTATAAAATCATGGAATTAAAATATTTTAGGGAGTGGATAAAGAAATAAAATAATGGAGTTTGAGGGAGGGTGTTACCTCTTAATCGAGTAAATCCTTTTGATTTTCACCAAAGGATTTTATGTTAGGATTTATGACCAAATTGATTATTTTTGGAATAATGGAGTGAGTTTTTAGACTATTTGGGTATATTTTGGACAATATAATGTGTCTTGAGAGTTGTGAGGAAGGGGTAGAGTGCTTTCCTTTTTAGAGTGGAGGGGGAGTGGAACTCTTGTAAATACAAAAAGGTATTCAATAATTGGAGGTATAATTTACCAAATGTTCATCCAAAATGAAAAAATAATGGATAAATGTGAAATTAAGGTCAAAAAAATCTACACCACACATTTTTTTTTCATTTTTATAATTTGGTTTCTTATGTTCTAAGATTCCCAAATTTTATTATTTTTGTTCTTATTGAAGCACCTAGTTTTCTTTCCTAAGTAATTTAACCATTAAGAAAAAAATAAAGTGATATTTATTATATAATATATATAAACCAAATTATAAATATTTCAACTAATTAAAAAATTAAAAAATTCTTGATTTTTGGAAATTAATTTTTAAAAAAAGCGCATGTGACACGCAAAACACTGCTCAAACCAAGACCATGCAAACAATTATTTTATAATATATTGGAAAATATATTAATTATAAAAGATAAATTGGTCCCTTAATAGAAAATATTTAATATATTTTAACCCTTGAAAATAAATTGTAAGAATATAATATTTTTATTAATTTTAAATCCTTTAATAAAATACCATCTTATGTAAAACTACACTAATGTTAATTTTTGAGATTATTTATTTCATTTTAATTTTAAAATTTCAAAAAAATATAGGAATTAAACGATATTGACTTCAAAACTATTTATAATGATATATTAATCAAAAAAATATTTATATAAAATAATTAAATCTATTTTCTTCACTTTTAATATTAATAGTATCATTTATTTTCGATAATTATTAACTAAATAATCACTACGTTGGTGTTTTGTAATAATTTTAAGTAAATAAATTATAAATAAAAATGATTAATAAATTAATAATATAAAAATAACCCATTAAACTTTAAAAATAATTCATATAACCAAATATATTATTTTTTACATATCATAAAGTTTTATAAATTTTATTGGTAAGGAAAGTTCTTTTTTTTCATTTTCCTTACTTATTTATATATGTAACTTCCATTTAATAATATCCCAATAACTAATAAAATTAGAAAATATATGGTATATGATCTAATTATTGACATCCAAAGGATTATGGACCAGTTTCCAGGTCATTTTGGTCATTGTGATTATGGTATAGTCCTTAATTAAGCTTAGTTTTACCTTAATCACTATGACTAATCATAATCACTTTCACTAATATTTTTGGTAAAAAATTAAGACGATCTTATTAGACTCAAAATATTATAATTATTACAATATTTTTTGTTTGTTTTTCAAAATCCAAATAAAATAAGTGGGAAAATTAAGTTTAACACCAATCCCACAGACACGGCGAGAAATAAATTTTAAATACAAAAATGTTCAAAAGTTCAATGCGTTTCTATACCCAATTTCCATATAATAATGATTAAAATGAACTAAATTATTTTACTATATGTATAATTGATATCTTGGGTATTTAAAATCAAATTTGAAATATAATTTATTAATAATCAATATTTAACTGAAAATTCCTTTTTTAACTAAATTACAGTAATTTTTATTATTTACCCAAAAATGAAGTTTGTCTGAAAAGTCCATAAAATTAAACAGTGTAATTTAAAATTCTAAATTTAAAAATGAATTTCATTTTATCAAATTAAATTTCTATTAGTGTCTATGATTTATTTTACTATAGTTCATAGAAGGACATAAAAATATGTTTCTTTAAGAAAATATTATTTTAAGACATATAAAGACTTTACCAAAAATTATATATTTCATTATCAATATGTTTTATTTGTGTTAAAACATTATAAGTAAAACATGAAAATTATGTATTACTATTAATATTACTAATTTTAACATCTAGGATATAATTATTTTATTTAAATAATTATAGCAATAAGATGATGTTTTGTTGAAACTCGGTGTTATGTATAAAGCACGACAAGTCGGTGTTGTGTGTAGAGAAAGCCATGTAGGTTAAATGTAAAAGGAATATTTGACTAATTTAAATGAAATACATCAATTAAAACTTATTCATCTAATTAATAAATGAAACAAATATTTCCCAAAATCTTATGGTGTTAAATTATACCCCCTTATAATGAATTTCACCCTCGAAATTCGTATGGGTTATCAAAAGGATTAATAAATGAAACTTTCATTAAAAGGAACCCACATTGTAAAAATGAATACTAAAACATCCCTTTTAAAATAGAATGTTGGAACCATAAATTTTACCCAAAGTAACTCATAACGAGATTCTATTATAGGAGAACATCGGTGGGAAGTGAAAATAAGGACATGGAAGAGAAATGTTACCATCACATTTTGATGGAGAGTGATAAAGAACAAGGCCAGGAGATAGATAACAATCACAAAGCCATATATCTTTGATGAACTAATAGAAATTATGATTGATCCTAAATTATAGTAATAGGAAAATATTTTTGGCTTGAATATTCATTTTCATAAGTTGAATAATTTTCATCAAAAGATATACTTGCATGATTTTAGGACAAAATCATTTTTTGTTGTTATCTGATCCAATTAACCTCTTTATCTGAAAAATATGGTAACTTTTTCATTATTGAGGTAATAATGGATTATGAGACCCATGATATTCCATCCCATCAGTTATCATCAATATAATGTAGTTTTAAAAGGCTATTGAATAGGCATATATCCTCATATATAGATATAACACTTTGATCTTACTAACTTCATCTGAAGATTCACATAAAATTTCCATAAATGGTTTACATTATAACCCTTCCAAAAGTTAAAAATTAAATCCTTTAGAAATAAAGTCATGAAATAAGTTTGGAACTGATCCCGATGTATCAAAATGTACCACATGGCTGCCCCATTCCAAACATGTGAATACCCTCATCATATATTCCCTTAATTACCATAAATATTTTTAGAAAACTTGTATTATTCCTTATTAAAGTGATTATTGGATATATTCATTAAATCCAGGATGTTGTAAACTTCATCTTTGATGACATAGAACAATTTTTCAATAATAAGTTCTAAGTTAATCTATACCATCAAATTTACTTATCCTAATCCCACATATTTTTATCGAAACATCATTATCACAACATCAGGAATTATTTAAGGACCTTATGATAATAAAAATATCACCCTTATATGAAATCACTTTTCTATATCTTCATCCCCATTGAACAAGTGATTTTCAATCATTAATTAAAACTTATACAAAAAATAATTAATTTTTTCATGATTCATATCAAATAATCTCTTAATTCCAAACCATAAAAAACTTATTTATCCAATGTTATTCTTTAACCATTACTCAGGATTAATTAAATTATTCCTTAATAACACTTTCCTAGAATATGAAATATGAATCATGCCTTAAGGTTACTCATACTCATTCTAATCATGTTTCTTATTTTTAATGTAAACAATACTGCCAGAGCATCACATACTTTTTACATGTAATTTTTGGTCTCTTTAACTTCAGATGTATAACTCATACTCACACCACCTTCTAGATTCTCTTTATGAGATTTGGACTTGTGAAATTGAATCTCATAATTCCCATACATCCCATATATGAATCCTTAATTGTTGACCATTTTACCTCTTGTTCTCTCCATTGATTAAAACCAGAATTCATATTGTGAGAAACATTTATCATAATTGGATTCCATACAATCATGAAAAATTAATTATAGGGTGCCTAAATAACAGATCCTAATTCTTTAATCTATGGAACCTTAAATTTATCCTAGGATATTCAGAGTAATAATCTATTAAAATAATTCATGATTTTTTTGTGAAGTGTTTTGTGAATTTACAATGAATATTCCATAGGAGTGTCAAAACAGGTGTGAATCAAGGCTCGTTGTCATGTACTAGATTACCCCAAGTTTGTCCCGACACATCTCATTTGAATTTTTAACCCGAGGTACATCTCTCCCAGACCCACATCAACTTGTAGTATCTAGACATGGATGTATTTCTAGGAAACCACTCACTCTACTCTTTAAAAAACTTAGATGACATTTACCTAGATGTTAAATAATCCATATAATTGTCCTTAGATACATCCATTGACATAAACATATAAATATACCTAGGGATCTCACTAATGTTTTCTCATTATAGATTCCAAAGGTTGGTTAAAAATTTCATCTAATACCAACTATAGAGACCCTCAATTTTTATACAATTACATTACAAAACTTTTGGTAAATACTTGATAAATTATACAAACAAACGCTCAAAGACCATATTTGTTTAGTGATTTGGGAAAAATGGAAATGTAAAAAATAGTACCTGAGTGAGATATATTATCTCTCACTAGGTTCTCCAAGACTAACACTTATCATAGGCATATCATGACATAAATATATATTCATTACCTAGGGAAGGGAATATAAAAAGGGGTGAGCTCAGATGCTTAGTAAGGGTAAACAAGGGAGTAATGTAAGCATAATCATGAGAATAAGGTTATGAGAACATGATCATGAAAATCAAAGATCATTCCCTCTATATTAGAGATCATAAACAAGAATCATTAGATAAATTTTTGTTGTTCAAAAGAAATGAATCCGTAAAAAATAAAGAACATAAGCCATCAAATTATAAAGTAGGAATAAATCATGGAATTATGGAACACACATAAGCATATATAATGTTTTCCATAGTAATAAACACATTCTTTTCAATTAAATATTATTGAAAAATATCCTTTATTAAACTGGGTTCTCACCATGTTCAAGCCTCGTATTATTGAACTGATTTCACTCCTCATTATAGCCCTGTAATATTGAACCAAGTTCATTTTTAGTGCCTGCCCTGTAATAATGAATTGAGTTCCATTATTATTCTACCCTTGAAATACTAAACCAACTTCATTTCTCATTATATCCATTACTATATCATGAGATATAAATTTTTAACCAATACATTTCAGGTAATGAAGTCATACATACATGTGCCACAAGATCATTAAAAATAATATCATAACCCAGGAAATGAAATGGGTGTCATAAAAATTTAATCAGATCATAATCTATGTAAAAAGATACTGGTTTCATAATAATTTAAACATATACATAACCCATGAAAATAAGTGGGTTTCAAAAGAATATAACATGTGAAAGAGAAACGAGTTTCATAAGCATCATTCCATCAAAACAGAAAACATTCAAGAAAGAATATGAATGACAATATTGAATTATTTCGTAGAAGCGCATGAGTAACAACCAAAAATGTCATCTTATATGGAAAATAACATGGAAGGATATTTTAAAAACATTTCTTTTATAAAATATAATTTCTTATTTGATAATTTATTTTTTAAACATAAAACTTTTCCAAAACAATTCCTTTGAAAATAATTTAAAAAAATAAAAAAATGGATAAAAAGGGATAAAAAAATCTAAAATCTTTTTTCCTTTAAAATAATCTTTATCGGTATTTTTAAAACATTTTTTAATTTTTTTAAAAACATGTTTTTTGTAATAATATATATTTTCGACCGAAGAAGGAAATACAGTCAGATTTTATTAATTTTTTTCTTAATTATATTAATTACAAAAGAGTAGAAAAATAATATTAATACATGGAAATTTCGTGAATAAACATAGGATAAGGAAACTCATGGGTGTTCTTGAGATATATATCACAATATTTCATCAAATAAGCATAATCATTAACAATCTGGAAAAGTGATGACATTATTTCAATAAACTTCTATGACTTGGTAACTTGGGATCTACTAAACTTGTAAGAGAAGGAAATTAAATTAATCTTAAAATATCATTAAAATAACTAGGTTCATTATATAATATATAAAATGGAATTATATAAAACTTGAAAAATAATTTAAGTGCATAAAAAAACATGAGTCTCAAAGAAGGGAAATTGAGACAAAACTATTTTACCGATTTTGTAAATTTTGAAACTTAAAACCCATAAAAGAAATATAATAAAATAGATAGGTAAATACCCATAAATTTAATAATAATATTCGTATAATACATTCATTGGAATTATATACACCATGTTAAATTAAAGAGTGGTGAACTTGGCATGTATCTCACAAAAATAAAAAGTGAGACAAAATCCCTTTACCTGATGTATTGACTCTATTTGTAATCAAATAATATTACTGTATAATAAATGAATGTATATTTTAAATATTTTATATAATATTATTCCTATATATAATACCATATATGGTTTTATACTACCCTCTTGTTAATAATTTTATGTTTAGGTTTCACTTTGGGAAATAATTTCTTTGTTTATTCTTGTGTGATAATTTGCTATATTTTTTTATCCTTACACATATATTATGATTTAAAAAATGTAAAACATGATATAAATATCTTTTATATTAATTATATATTTATTATAATAATCTATATTATATAGAAGTATGAAATGGAATACATCGTTCATAGAGATGATAGACCGCATGAATGCTATTTCCGTTTTATTGTCGTATTGAAATAAAGAGAGTAAACAACATATATGTATATATAATTATTAAATTTGAATTATTATATAATATATATCATATAATATCAGTAAACCCATCCTTAATACTTACCGTTTAGTGTGTGAATTTATCACATCGCTTTGAGGGGGTGGTAATCCACACATCCTCAAATAAAATTATCGTATTTACACCAAATGGAAAGAATAAATATATGTGTTTTAAAATGATTACCAAATATAAATTAAATAATAAATATAATATATATATATATATATAAACATATTTTATATCATAATTTCCACCGTTATAGGCGGTAGAGGAAAAATAAACTATCATCATTTCATGGGGCGGTAGTTCGTTGTACATGTAAACAATATGTTTGATACCCATTCGATAGAAATGTGTGTAAGTGTTGGTTTCAAACATATCATTACAACATAATTGTATATTTAGGATACTTTAATTTTTATAAAATCATGAAATAAGAATATTTGATGGATTGGATAAAGAAACAAAAGAAAAGAGTCTGAGGGAGGGTGTTGCCTCTTAATTGGGTAAATCCTTTTGGTTTCCACCAAAGGGATTCCATGGATGGATTTATACAAATAGAGTAAAAACTAGGAGGAATTTATGTATGTTTAGAGACTATTTGGGTAGAGTTTGGAAAAGCCATTGTGGGTTGATAGGTTTGAGGATTGGCTAGAGTCCTTTTCTTTTTATAGTGGTGGGGGAGTGTCACTCTTGTAAATACCAAAATAAATTCAATAATGGGAGGTATCCTTTAAATAATGTGCCACCAAAATTGATAACTAACGGAATAATATGAATTTATAGTCAAAACAAATCTACACAACATCGAAATATGTTCTTTTTAATAATTATGTTTCTTAACTTCTATGATTCCATAAGTTTATTATTTTGATTTTCATTAAAGAATCTAGTATTATATCCTATATAAGTTAAAAATAAAGAGTAAAATAAAGTGGGGCTTTTTATTTAATATATATATAATTAATTATAAATATGATACCTAATTTAAAAAATAATAATTTCATGCAATTTGGAAATTAATTTTTAAAATAAGTGCACATGACAGACAAACCATTGCCTAAACTCGAACCTTCTAACAATGTTTTTATAAAATATGGGTCAATAATTTAATTACAAATGATTGATTGGTACATTGATAGAACATATATAATATTTTTAACCCTTAAAAATTACCTGGAAGAATATAGTATTTTTATTAGTTTTAAATCATTTAATAAAATATCATTTATTTTAAAACAACATTGATGTCAATTTTTGACATTATTTAAATAATTTTAATTTAAAAATATAAAAAACGGAATAAATATATATATATTTTCACAGATGATTAAAATTATATATAAATATAAAATCAATTAGATACAATAATTTAATCAATTTACATCACATTAAATATTTATAGTATAATTTATTTTAGTTAATTATTTACAAAATAATCACTACATTGGTGTTTCGTAAGCATTTTATGTAACTAAATTATCTATAAAAACTATTGATAAATTAATAAAATAAAAATAATCCATTTAAATTTTAAAAGGATTACTATAACATAAAACATGACGTTTTTTACATATTTTAATGTTTTATAAATGTTAAAGGTAAGGGAAGTACATTTTTTTGGTTTTTTCCTTACATAACATTTTATATAGGGAACATACATTTAATAATATCCCAATATCCCATAAAATTATGAAAGGGTGGGGGGATATGGTTGATTTATTAGTAGAAAATAAATTTGGGACGGGTTTCCATGTCATTTTGGTTCTTAAAATTAGGGTTTAGTCCTTAATTATGATTAATCTTACCTTAAATGATGTGATTAATCTTAATCACTTTCACTAATATTTTTATTTAAAAATTTATGTAGATATTATTTGACTCAAAATAACATATATATTACCATTGGGTATGTCCATTTTTTAAAATTCATATTACAGAAGTGGGAAAATAGAGTTCAATGGTAATCGCGGAGACATGGTGAGAAATCAACTTTTTAAAGTTAAAACATTCAAAAGTTCAATAAATTTTTGTAACAAATTTCATTATAAAAATGATTCAAATGAACTAAATTGGTTTCATATTTTTATAATTGATCTCTTGTGAATTTAAAATCCAATTTAAAATATTATTTAATACTAATCATTATTTAAATAGAAATGGGTTTTTAACTAAATTGAAGTAATTTTTACCATTCACCCAAAATTGAATTTTCCCAGAAAAATCCCAAATATTAAGCCTAATATAATTTAAACATTCTAAATTCAAAAATAATGTTCATTTTATCAAATTAAATTTATGTTAGTATTTCATATTAATTTTACTATTTTTCATATAAGGACATAAAAAGAAGTTTCTATTAGAAAATATTATTTTAAGACATATAAAGACTTTACAAAAAATATATATTTCATTATAAATATGATTTATTTATGAGAAAACATTATAAATAATATATTAAATGTTTCTATTACTGTTCATATTACTATGTTTAACTTATAGGGAATAATTATCTCTTTTAAATAATTATAACAATAAAATGATGTTTTGTAGAAACTGAGTGTTGCATATAATGCACACCAAGTTAGTGTTGCATATATAACAAGACAATTTGCTTCTATGTGAAAATAATATTTCACTTAGTGTAATGAAATACCTTAACGAAAATTAATTCCTTCGAAGAATAAATAAAAAATATATTTCAAAAACTCTCAGGGTGTCATGACCATAATTTGAACGTGGTACTCAACCAAAGTTGTATCGGGCTCAAGAACAAAATCCCCCAATCTAATCACAAGGGATGGATATGGCACATACCTACTCATCTAGGAAACATGAAGCACATCATGTATATAAGTCACACTAGATAGGTAATAGATACCGTTAATCTACCCTCCCTAGTCACTCAAGGATCTCAAAGGGGACCCCAAACCTCAGTTCCAAATTACCTTTCTTACCCAACCGATGATGTCCCAAGTGAGGTGAAACTATGAGAATGACTTTACCCTAGTAAAAAACTCCAATGGTTGATAATGAGGATCTGTATAGTATTTTCGATGGATGGATGACATTATCAAATTCCTCTAGATTAACTGGACAAATTATGTCATCTGCTGAATGACACTCTTCCAAACTAATGAAGGATCTCTGAAATATTCCCAACACAAGGTAGATTAGCATGTCCCCCATAAAAAGCCTCAAATTCTAGTATACTTATTGAAGCATGATAAGTATTTTTATAGGAGAAATCAACAAAAGGAAAATGTTTATCCCAAGATACACCAAAATTAGGCACATAATCTTAAAGCGTATCCTTGAAAACCTAGATTCCCCTCACTATCCATCCCTCATTATGTGGAAGATAATTCATTAATAATTTCAAATTGGACCCCATTTCCTCCTAAAACACATTTCAGAATCATGATTTTAACCTTGAGTCTCTTTTAGAAACAACTTCATATGGAACCCCAAGAATCTTCACAATCTCTCACTCATACAAGTCCCCAATCTTGTCTACTTTCATCCTCTCCATTATTGGAAAGAAGTACATTGATTTAGTGAGTCTATCAACAATCACCAAAATAAAATCCTTCTCACTTAGAGTATATGGTAAACCAATGAATAAATCTATGGAAATACCATCCCATATCTAAACTGGAATGGGTAAAGGATGAAAAAACCTATAGGTCTCTAGTGTTCATCCTTAACAAATTGAAAAGTGATACACTGTGATACAAAATCTACATCTGACCACCTCAACCCTAGAAACAAATATAGATGTCTCAAAATCATGTGACATTATTGTAGCCTAGGGGTCACAAACTAAGAAGACCAGTTTCCACTATTTATAAACTCCCACCCAAAGGAAAATGGAATAACCAATCTTCTTTAGAAGTATAAATCACTATTGGGAGACTAAGAAAAATCTCACTATGTCTCCCCACCTGTTAGGATTTCTCCTAATTGTTGACTCTCAGTGTCTTTCATCTACTCATGTCAAAATTCATCAGTAAAAGATGAGTCAACTTTTATCGAGGCGAAGAACACATGTCCACTAACATCTTCCACTCCCAAGCTCACGTCGACAAACAAAATCATCAGTGACCAATTCTTAGATTATCTCTACACGGCTTGTATTGGTAATTTCTAACTGAGTCCATCATTCAATCTATTTGATGGTATAAACGATATCGAAATCAATGGTCCTAAGATAATATAGAATCTTTTTATCTATTTTAGATTTATATGATTGAAAATATACTTCATGATTTTTTGATTCGAATAAATTGTAAACTGCTCTCCCAAGAGATAGGGATTCCTTATTTTGAGCACATACATAACAACTACTTACTCAAGATTAGGGGTAGGGTAGTTCTTCTCATGAGGGCATAACTGTGCTGATCCATAATCCACACCGTGCTTTCTCTACATCCAGAAACATCACAAACCAGTACAAAAGAATTGAAAAAACATCATAATCTGAACATGGTTCCAAAAGAATCCAAATAGACATTAGAGTCAACCTCATCTTCATCTCCTCAATAGATCTTTGTGTTTATTCATTCCATTGAAACTTTGCAACCGTAGAGGTTAATGTTTCAACAAATTTTTGAGATTGGAGAAATTTTCAAAAACTTTGTATAATAACCTGCCAAAACCAAGAATCTATGGGTCTCAATCACATTTCTAGGCTACTTCCCAGACATGACTACATTAACTTTTTCAGGATCAAGTGAGAATACCTTCTTAGATATCACATTCCCTAGAAACATCACCTCCCTGATCCAAAAATCACTCTTGGAAATATTACCATAAAGAAGTTGTTTTTTCAAAGTTCAAAGAATGATATTCAAGTGGTATATGTTATCCTTTTATAACTTGTACTATAATAAGATATCATCAAAAAAAATAATAATAAAAGATTCCAAGAACTGATGAATGATTCGGTTCATCAAATCCATGAATACCATAAAGTATTTAGTGAGATCAAATGGCTTAACCATAAACTAGAAATGACTATATAAACTCCAAAAGGCTGTCTTGGGTATATATTATTATCAAAAATTTAACTAGTGGTACCTCAACTTTATTTCAATCTTAAAAACCAATAAGCCCATCTAAGCCGATCAAAGAGATCATAAATCCTAGTTTAAGGTTACTTGTTATGAATGGTCACTCGATTCAACTTCCTATAGTCAATACAATATCTAAGACTCTCACATGACTTCTTAGAAATTAGTACTTGTGAATCCTATAGATACACACTAGAATGAATAAATTATTTAACCTCTAGGTAATTAATAAAGACTTTATGTTCCACCAACTCAGAAGGCTGCATTCAATAGTGTAACAACCCGGACCCGAACAGCCACCCGAACAGTGCTAAATGGGTTGGGTGTTACTACCTTAGGCGCACCTCCCCGAACGCAAATGTCTACCAACTAGTAGCGAGGGTCTGATAGGTATAGTGGGGAGGATATATCCTCTAGGAGGATAATAATAAAGGTATTGTTCCGTGTATAACATTAGAGATGCAGTGGAATAAATGACTTAGAAGACTCGAACCAGACCCGTAGAGCAAAAGTAATAAGTATGGCAATAGAAGTGGAAATAAACACAACAACATGCTAATAACATGTAACTAATACTGAACAATAAAACATGCATCCAAAGCAGGTCATACATATCTGAATATAAAAAGGAGCCAATGGAAAACCAATTGTAGCTACAAAAAATAAGCATGATGATATAGAGAGGAAACAAACAGAGTAACTCCAGCTAGGTAAGACCTCAAGGTCCATACCATCTCTATGCAACAGCTAATGCAGCCTAACTCCTGAGGTTGGCCTCTTTCCTGCACATAAATCCATATAGTCTACACGCGTCCTGAAAGACCTGTGTGGGGTGTGAGACAAATCTCAGTAGGATACCATCCAACGATGCATACCTAATATAAGTGTTTAATCGGACATGCATTTATAAGAAAAAAAGTAAACCTAACGATGCGCAAATAAACAAAAACTCCACTGATACTCAGCAACCACCATGGTGTGTCACCTACTTCGGCCAATGCTGGAATCTCTGTCGTGTAACCCGGCACCATGTTCCACCTGACACCGCGTGTCTCAAGTACCGACGTTCCGAAGACATGCCTAAAAATAGTAACCCGACACCTTGTGCCTCCTGACACCATGTGCCTCAAGTACTAATGTCCCGAAGTCATGCCCATGAATTAACCTGGAGGAACAATGATGTCTGCCCTCAAATAACGTATCCAGAGGGACAACGATCTCTGCCCTCAAATAATGGTGAGTCTCAACCCCCAACCCGATATCTTCAATGCTATCCTTTTAAGGATCCTCACCTCCCATGTGGCTTTCTACGACAATCACCCCCAACCAAAGCACATAAACCGCATCTACGGGGGCCTCTACCGCCACGAGTTATCAGAACCACCTCATCATGGAGTATATCTGTATGCACACTACTCAAAGTTCCGGGTGAGCAGTAATCACCAAAATAGTACGTAAGGCGCCACATATCTAACACCCCGTGTCCCTGTGACCATGCCGCTCAAGTATAATGGCATCGCCAACCAAGTACCCCGAGCTATGCCTAACCTCACAGTCGTACTACCTCAAGCCGACGTCCATGATGCTCAATCCTATGGTCAAAACCACCCAATGTAACCTGGGCCAAGCCCAACCTGCGATCAGCATCACTCAAGAATATATGGGCCATACCCAACACCACCCCATGGGTCCAGCATATGCAATTCAGCAATCACATATATAACATATTTAAATAGAAAACATAAATAGGAAAAACATTCTAAATTTTTGAATTACCCAAACCCAATGGTTAACAATCAACAACACTGAGGTCATGAATGCCTATAACAATTTATATCAGGCTTAATAAATTAAACTCAATAGTTTATTACAATAATATTTCAATTTGAATCATTTTGGCATTCCCCGACCAAAATTCCTCGATGAGAAATGACCCTCACCCAGCCTCGCTCAAGAAAAAATGGTAATAGGGCATACCCAAAGGCATCCCATAGGTCCAAAAATTAATTCAAAATGAAACAAAAGATAAAATGGGTCCCGCTCAAAATACCTAAAAACGCGCAGTAGGCCACATCACCTAAATGACCACAAAAATACAGAAAAAGGTATTCACCACCTACTTGAGACTCGTATGCTCCTCCTCCTCTGGTAACAACCTTCAATTCAGTATAAAATGCGGTAGATTGAGGGGGTTCCAACGCATCAATCTGTGTTCTAATCGGGTCTTGGATGGATGATCGGGATAAAAAATAAGGTATGGTCGGCTTGGTTCGTGATACCTGATGGGAGATATGAGTTCTGCCTAAAAACGAAGCTACTTCCCATTTTAGCGAAAAAAAAAGAATGTACACGGCCTGTACTTTAGGACTACACGTTGTGTATACCATTTAACTATTCATTTGGTGACTGGAATTCCGCTGACTTACATTCTAGAACCTGCTGACATGAGTACACAATGTGTACCTAGGGGTACACAGCGTGTACTGGGTTTTCCTTCTCTACCTCACTGACTTACCCACACACCATGTATATCCCTCATACATTGCCAGAATACACGGCGTGTCCAAGAGGGACATGGAATGCACTTTGTTCTACCCGACCAACAGGCCCACAAGCCATGTATAGCCTCCACATGGTCACGGGTACAAGGCGTGTCTAAAACTACACGGCGTGTAGTGAGAAATTTCTACATGGCCATTACACTGCATGTACATGGTGAGCACACAGCCGGTCACTCGCTTTACATATACACAGCGTGTACTTAAAGTAGACGACGTGTAGTCTGGAAATTTCTAGAAACTGCACATTTTCTCCTATTTTCTCGGAAATAAGTCAAAAAATCAAACAGGGTTGGGATTTTGACCCGTTATAAAAACCCAGATTCTTACAATCTCCCCACCTTAACATAGATCATCCCCGATCTATCAAATGAAACCCAGAGATGACACCAAACATACCACCCCGATTAAAGTATGCCGGACTTCCCCAGTCTCGAAGGTCCGGAATAAATTCCTCAAGGGGATCCCCACCTTAGAAATCACCTAACCTAGTCTCAACCCAAAAAAAAACTCAAAGAAAACAAGGTTTACAAACCTATATTCCGGACGCATAGTCCTTCTATGATGCATTTTCACCCCTGCGCCTCATTGGTGCTCATGTGTCGTCCCTGACACACAATGTATCCCACACCGTATCAGTGTCTACCTCCACGAGTTCCTGCATCCCATGGATGCTCAAAACGATCCTGCTGCCTAGCACCTAAAGTTACCCGCATCATTGATTCCCATATTCTCACACCACCTCAAGTAACTCGCATCCTCGATGCCCCGATGCCCACAACATCTCAAGTAACCCGCATCCTCGATTCCCTAAATGCTATACATACCATACATATATATATATATATACCATGCACCCAATATGGTTCTAATCCCACTGACTTGTATCTAGACAATCCACATAGATTATGTGTATCACGTGCACTCAAGACGGACATTCCTATACATGTCATGCCAAAAAGGAAACATGGGAATCACGACCACACCGCAGCGTACCTCTAACCATCGTCAGCTCACCAGCCTGCTTAGCCTCTGGAAGCTCCATGGAATCCTGGCCTCATGGCCTCCTTTCCCACCCTTATAAGGGTCAAGTATCAAAAGTACCTCGGGCCATGCCCATCCTAAAAACTAGAATTTCCTCTAACCGACGACTGAGTCGCCCAATCATGGTGATCAAAATCACCTCAGCCGATAATACCTTCCTTCTCTCATAAGAGCCAGACCCAAATATCCTACCACATGCAATTCTAAAAATATAAAACATGGCATACACATTGCAACTAAAAGAAATTCTATCAAGAATTTCACTTATTCACAGTTCAGAACATACAAGCATGACAATTGATTTTTATTCACATGGTATTATCACTTCACAAAGCATACATGCAATTATGAAATTGAAATACCCTAAAAATGTGCCTATCAAAAGCCAAGCGAACAAGACATGCCATACTGGGCCAAGGTCCAAGTCACCCTTACCACACTGGTCAAGGGTTACATATCACAATCAATAACATCACTCAACAAGTGTTCCGCCGAGGTGGAAATCATATAAACTGTAATCTGAGAAAAAGAAAACAACAATTCCCACCCATGTCAATGTGGTCCATCCCTTGTACCTGGGGTTGCAGGCACCCAAGCACAAGCTATAAAGTCAGTTCCAGTGACAACCTATCCCCAGTCTACCATATCCCAAATAGTAAAACCAGCATAAATAAAAAGAGAAGTCTCAATCTCATTAGTATCAAGTAAAACTCTGCTACTAAATCCCTCTCAAGAACTCCTATGATACCACTTTGTAACAACCCAGACCCGAACAGCCACCCGAACAGTGCTAAACGGGTCGGGTGTTATTACCTTAGGTGCACCTCCCTGAACGCCAAAGGCTGCCGACTAGCAGCAAGGGTCTGATAGGTATAGTGGGGAGGCTATACCCTCTCGGAGGATAATAATAAAAGTACTGGTCCAAGTATAACAATAGAGATGCAGTGGAATAAACAACTCAAAAAACTTGAACAAGACTCGCAGAGTGGAAGTAATAAGTATAAAAATAGCAGCGGAAATAAATACAACAACATGCTGATAACATGTAACTGATACTAAACAATTAAACATGCATCCAAAGCAGGTCATACATATCTGAATATAAAAAGGTTCTAATGGATAACCAACTGTAGCTACAACAAATAATCATGCTAATATAGAGAGGAAACAAACAGAGTAACTCTAGCTAGGTAAGACCTCAAGGTCCATACCATATCCATATAACAACTAATGTAGCCTAGCTCCTGAGGATGGCCTCTTTCCTGCACGTAAATCCATAAAGTCTACACGCATCCCGAAGTTCCCATGAAGGGTGTGAGACAAATCATTGTAGGATACCACCCAACAATGCGTACCTAATATAAGTTTTTAAGTTGGCATGAATTTATAAGAAAAATAGTAAACAGAATGATGAAAAAATAAACAAAAACTCCACTAGTTCTCAGCAGCCACCATGGAGGGTCACCTGCTTCGGCCAACGCCGGAATCTCTGTCGTGTAACCTGGGACCATGTTCCACCTGACACCACATTTCTCAAGTACTGAGGTCCCAAAGGCATGAACAAGAATAGTAACTCGGCACCTTTTGCCTCACACCTCATGCCTCAAGTACTGACATCCCAAAGGCACGTCCAAGAAGTAACCCAGAGGAACAACGACGTCTGACCTCAAATAACATATCTGGAGGGACAACGTTATCTGCCCTCAAATAACAGCGAGCCTCAGCCCCAAATCAATAGCCTCAATGCTATCCTCTGAAGGCTCCTCACCTCCCACATGGCATTCTACGGGACGCACCCCCAACCAAAGTACCTAAACCACATCTAGGGGGCCTCTACCCACACGATTGGTCAAAACCACCTCATCATGAAGTATCTATGTGTGCACACTACTCAAAATTTTGGGTGAGAGGTAATCACCAAAATAGTACCTAAGCCACCACATATCTAACACCTCATGTCTCTGTGACCATGCCGCTCAAGTCTGATGGCATCGCCAACCAAGTAACCCGGGCCATGCCCAACCTGTCAGTCATACTGCCTCAAGCCAATGTCCATGACGCCCAATCCCATGGTCAAAACCACCCAAAGTAACCTGGGCCATGCCCAACATGTGATCAGCATCACTCAAGAATATTCGGGCCACACCCAACACCACCCCAGGGGTCCAACATATGGTTAACAATCAACAGCATCGAGGAAAAACATTCTAAACAGTTGAATTTCCCTAACCCAATGGTTAACAATCAACAACACCGAGGTGTTTAATGCCTCTAACTATTTATATCAAGCTTAATTAATTCAACTCAACAGTTTATAACAATAATATTTCAATTTGAACCATTTTGGCACCCCCTGACCAAAATTCCCCGATGAGCAATGGCCCCTCACCCATCCCCACTGAAGAAAAACTAGTAACATGGAATACCCAAAGGCATCCCTTAGGTCCAACAATTAATTCAAAATGGAACAGTAGATAAAATGGGGACTGCTCAAAATACCCGAAAACGCGTCATATGCGACGACACCTAAATGAAAACAAAAACACAGAAAGAGGTATGAGCCACCTACATGAGACTCGTACGATGCTACTCCTCTGGTAACAACCTCCAATTCGGTCTAAAATGTGGTAGATCGAGGGGGTTCCAATGCATCTATCGGTGTTCGAATCAGGTCTCGGACTGACGATCAGGAGAAGAAACAAGGTCCGACTAGCTTGGTTCATGAAACCCGACGAAACATATGTGTTCTACCTAAAAAATGAGGCTACTGCCCATTTTAGCGAAAAAAAGAAAGTACACAGTGTGTACTTTAGGACTACATGCCGTGTATATCATTTAACTATTCATTTGGAAGCTGGAATTCCACCGACACACTTTCTAGAACGTGCCGACATGAGTACATGGCGTGTACCTAGGGGTACGCAGTGTGTACTGGTTTTTCCTTCTCTTCCTCTTCGACTTTCCCACACGCCATGTATATCCCTTATACACGGCCAGACTACACGACATGTCCAAGAGGGACATGGCGTTTACTTGGTTCTACCCGGCCAACAGGACCACATGCCATGTATGGCCTCCACATGGTCAGAGGTACACGGCGTGTAGTGAGAAATATCTACACGGCCATCACACTACAAGTACTCAGTGAGAACATGGTCGGTCACTTGCTTAACATATACACAGCGTGTACTTAATGTACACGGCGTGTAGTCTGAAAATTTTCAAAAACTGCCCATTTTCTCCTATTTCATCATTAACAAGTCAAAATTCAAACAGGGTTGGGATTTTGACCCGTTCTAAAAACCCGGGTTCTTACAAATAGGATAGAATAGAAACAGCTATCACTCTAGGTAACAGGTCAATAGTAAACTCAACCTCTATCTATGGTGGTAAGTTAGAAAAATAATCTAGAAATACCTCACAACACGAACACACAACAATATGTAGTTGACCTCCCAAGAATTGGTCAAATTCATCAAGAAATATTTCTAAAAAATTGAATGATATTTAAATGACATAAGGAACAACTGACTCTGGCCTTCCCAATATAGAGACCCACTCACCCTAGAAAACATGAGTTACCCCATAAATAGATAAGAACTATAACCAATGATGATAACATTCTATTTGGTCCTTTAGGGTAATAATCTTTTCCATGATGATTAACAGATCACAAAATTCAAGATCAAGCACTAAGAAGTCCCAAACCACCTCAAAGTTGCCCATCACTACCAGACATGTGGGACACTTGAAACCATGATCACACCACTTTCCCAGAGCCATGGAAATATCCAAAAAAATGAACTAAGATCTGAATGAAAACCTGACATGTTAATAGACCTTGATGATATAAAATAATTAGTAGAGCATATATCAAAAAAATCTATCACCATAGGATAAGAGACAAACAACGTACATATAACAGTAGAGGGCCCTGCTTTAGATTACTCGAGAACATATTCCACTACATAAATTCATCTAAACATAGCCACTTGGAAATCCAATTTCATAGGATAATTAGACAAACCTCCTCGGAAGCATCAATGTAAACCCACGACCCCTTAGTGAAAGTGTATCTCACCTTACAATGTTGGGACAACTTATCACAGAAATGCTTTAGATGGTAGATCAACCAAAAAGATGACACGTTCTAATAGATTATTTACCACGAGTCCTGGTATGACCACACCTCATATACTGGTAAAAATAAACATGTTTCTGCCCCATATAATTTGATGAAATTGGTCTTGAAGAAAACTGAACACTCTTGTGCTTTCCTTTTTGACCATATGAAGCACCCTAGCTAATTGTCTTACCCACTAAAGTTCCACCCAAGATATTTATTCCAAATATCCAACTCAGCCAAAGAGTCTTTATCCACTACCTCCACAAATTTATAAAGGCTTAAAATAAAAATAATTTATTGAACATTGGCCCTTATTCCCATCTCGAAACATCTAGCCTATAAGAAATCATCGATGAGAAGATCTGGTGCTAGATACACCAATTAAGAAATGTAGGTGGAGTACTATAGAGAAGTATTCTACCCTTGATCCAATTTCAGAAATTCCCATTTCATTTCCACATGTAAAGAATTAGGATAAAGCTCTTAATTTAATATATTCTTGAATAAAACCTAGGTTAGACCATCATGCATCATAGCTTGCACTGTAGAATCCCACCATCTTAGTCTCGGTCCCTCAATTATATAAATAGAAAAAACCACTTGATAATCCTCATTGGTATTCAAAAAGTTTAATATCATATCAACATGTTCAAGAAACTCCTCTAACTCGTGTGGTCATTTTTAAACCTAGAAGTCAAGTGGATTCTTCTTGATAAATTCCGTGTCATGATGTACTACCCATCTCGGGCCCACAGAGCCCACTGACCCCAGAGTCTGAATGGTATAGATCACTGATTTAACCCAAGAAGCGTCCACTGGAGGGTCTACCTATAGAACCTTCCTTATGGATTACCCTATTGTATTTGGAAGGCTCTTCTAGGAAGCATTATCTTTTAAATGTAAGAAAATAACCAATCATCTATAAGAAAATTCCAAACCCATCAAACCAAAAAGATAAATCCAAAACAATTATTTACAATAATAATACATTAAATTAGTTATTAATATCATAAAAAGGAAACACATTTTTAAAGGAACATGTCCATCGAAATAAACTCCCCACTTTTTTTAATAAAATTACATTACAACACCCTAGTATGAAGATATTATAGATAGGAAAATTCAAATAAAATTTCCATAAAATCTATCCAAATTCACATAAATACTCAGTCTTATACTTAGTAAAGATTTTATGACCACCCATGGTAACTTAGATTCAGTAAAAAGAGTGAGCTGGATAGACCATTTTCGACACCTACTGTATGAATTTTGATGATCATACTCTTTTCTACCCCTGACACATAACAAACTCAGGAAGTTTATAAACACTTCAGGACGAGAAAGTCCTCTAATAACAAATTGTAACAAACTAAATCAAGCCAACTAGAGCAGTCACCTGAGCTAGCCCATTATGGGGTGGGGCATAACAAAGATAACAAAACTAGTCATGTATATAAGTATAAAAAGACATACAACCAGAGTAAATTTCAGAAATAAATGGGAGATACAAATGCTACAAATAGGATAAACTAGAAATAATGTCCAGAAAACAAGTCTCTATGTGGCCAAACTTCCCCTCCAAAAATAATCCAAAAAACAAAAAAAATTAAATAGAAACCTACATGTTATATAATCCTATTCCCTTTACACGAATCTTGAAAAACAAGGTCTATGACCACCCACATACGGATGTTGGGAGTGAGACACATATCCCAGTAGGATACCACCAAATGATCTACACAAGTTACAATAAAAATAATGAACAATTCTAATATTTTAAAACACATTTTTACAAATATTTTTATACAATAAATCAATTTAAAATCCCCTTCCAAAAAATATTTGAGTTTTCAAAAATTTCATTCCATGTTTCCAAGAATAAAATCAATGTAGGTAAAGTTAAAAAATATAAGTAATCATGAGATACAATATCCCTGAAATAAACTGTCATGCAATAAAAAAACTATAAAAAAATGCATAAACGAGATGTGATACATCCTATGGGATGAGACAAACTAGAAAATCACAAGATAAACATGACATAAAGTTAGATATAAACTAACATCAAGGCCTACCATAGACCATATACAAATAAGAGTTTACCTTTTAGTGGTGTCACACACACAAAGGCAACATGTATCTCTATCTAAACATACACAATGTTCCCACTGTTTAATGTTCATCAATTTATATTTTAATTATCATGCTCACATTTTTAAAAAACAATTTTAATTCCAATCCAATATTCTACACTGTTTGAGAATATATTTTTCCATTTCAAGTCATGCTAACTCAATTTTCAAAGAAAACCCCAATTTTCAAATGAAAACCCATGAAATTTTTAATTTCAACAAAAACAATTCCATTTGAAATCTCATGAAAATAATACAAACAAAAATAAATTCAAGAAAATATAATAATTAAATATATCCAACTACCTAAAGATAAAAAATAACATAACCAAGTATGAAAATAGGGATTTGAAACCACAAGATATTATATTGGAAGAAAAGGAAAAACCAAATATTAAAAACGATTGATATAAAAAAAAATCCACACAAAAATGCCTACTAAAAATGGTGCCACAACCAACAATGAGATAGAAACCAAGAGAAAGGTTACTAGGGGAGACGAAGCACTTATCCCTACTGATCAATCATTGAAAAAATCAATCTAGACATAAGGATGGAACCATAAATCACCTAGGGAAAGATATCTGACCATGTGGAGGGGTGTGAAAAAATAAATGATCCCTCATCCACCTGCATGACACCATCAAAACTGGAACTCGTAGAATTAAACAACATATAATACCTTTACATGTTGTGAAACCCTATAATTTTGAGTTGTAACGACCCGAAATTTTTTTAAATAAATTTTGTTTCCCAATTTTATGTGTTATTGTTATACTCAACAAAAAAGTTTTATTTGATAAACATGATTATAATTAAAATGAGATCAGTGGGTTTTGACTATTATATAACCATCGGTCAATATGACCGCTGTGAACAAAATGTTTTGATATAAGTAATCTTGGTTAATTATTATAGAAAGAAGATTTGATGGCCTCACCTAGTAGTCTTGGACCGATCGAAGCCCATCTAACAGATCTTGGGAAGGAGGTAGCACCACTGGGCTTTGCTCTGGATCAAATCCAAGCCGAACTTCATCATGTGAAGCTGGAACGGAATCGCCTTCGTGAGAAGTTCAAAATGATAGAAATTACTACTCGGGCAATGTTGACTGAGCCGCCCCAAGCTTCTATCACCCTAGCACACCTTACTCTTAGGTCCTATGCTGGTATTATAAGGGGTTATGTAACGAGACCGTAACGACCTTGTGTAATCCTTGTTTTAAATAAAAATTTGGATTTCTTCCTATGATGAAGTTTATGAATTTTGAAATGACCGGATAAATATAGTATGCATATTTTTGATGAATTTTAGAAAAAGGATATTTTAAATATGTTTATGTAAACCGTAAATAATTAAAAATGTGTAATGATTTTCAAAAAAAGGTCTTCTGCAATTATGTTCAGTACTAAATTTAGATTCTAATAAGATCAACTTGATTTTTGATGAATAGTAAATTATGAATAGTGATTTTATGATTAGGATTAGTAATATGACCAAATGGATTAGTAATCTCACTTAAAGAAAGTTTTAAAATAATCTAGGCACCTTGATTAAGTAATGCGATTCAATAAAATAGTTAAATAACGGTTTCATTAATTATTATTCAAGTATTAGTTTTTTCGGGTGAATAGTGTTTTTTAATTAAAAATAATTAGAAAATTATTTTTATAAAAATGACTTTATTTTTGAACTCAGAGCATCGATATTATGTTATGGTAATTTTTGGGGTTTTTTCTGAAAAAATGAATTTTCGATGAATAGTGTTTTTATTTAAAAATTAAATTAAAAATATTTAGAAAATTATTTTTATAAAATCGATTTCATTTTTCAAATCAGAGCATTGATATTTGGTTAATGTGAAATTTTGGGATTTTTTGAGAAAGTTGAATTTTCAGTGAATAGTAAAAATACAGTTTTAGGGTTTCGGTATGTTTAATGACATCATAATGGTGTCATGATGATGTCATGATATCTTTTGAGGGTTGGCCGGCCAAGGGTGATGAATTATTGTTTTGGGGGCCCCATGTGGCCTAACTCCATGATAAATGACAAGGGAGAGCACATGGGATTGAGAAAAGCACATGTGAGGTGTCCCTTGGCCATTAATGCTTTGTCCCCTCACTTTCCCTATAAATACCCACCCTTTCCTCCTTTAGTTTTCACTCCCAACTCTCCCCCAACGAAGTTCTCGTCTTCTTACCTCCCAAAGAGTCCTCCCAAGGTGCCCCCAAGCCCTCAAGGTCCAATCCTTTGAGTTTCAAGAGTCACGTTTTAAGGTAAGGGATCCGACCCCTCTCTTTCTTTTCATGTAATCTCTTTTATGTCATTCCTATTATGCTCCATGTTTTTATGTGAGAGGATGTTCTTTTATATTCCTCTTACTGACCTTTCATGTTTATATGATGAGAGATCCCCTCTTACTCTCATCATTTCATTTTATGAAAGTTTAAGTGACGCCGTTAGGCTGCCGAATTTTTAAGGGATTCTTTCACCCTTCTCATTTTTCAAGTTCGATTTTCATGTCAAGTCTTTCAAGTTCCTTTTTATTATGTTGGGGTATGATCTCTATATATATCATACTGATCTCTTATGATCATATGATGAGGGACCCTATTTGATCTTTTCAAATCATTTTCTTTTGAAGTTAAGTGACGCTGTAAGGCTGCCGAATTTTCATAAGAGAAAACTAATCTTTTTTCCTTCCATGTTTTTCATTTCAAATGGTATGTCCCTAAAATTTCATTACCATGTCCATATTTCCTTCTTAATCTTTCACCCTACTGTTTTATGGATCATTTATGAGTGGGTGACCCATGTCCCCTCTCATTTCAATGTTTTCTAAAACCCCGAAACTTAGCCGTTATGTTGCAGAATTTTCCCTTTAAAATGCCTCTCTCTTTTCTCAAAAATTATTTTATGTTATAAAGTGAATACTCAAATATCCTATTTCTACAAGTTTATTCACATATATACCAAAATTTTCTATTTTAAATTCTGTTATTTACATACATGAGACCCACCTTCCTTTTCTGTGGGTTTTAAAGTGATATAAAGATCATGTCTTTAAAGCAGTTTTTAAAAAGTTATGATTATGAAATGAAACCCATTTCCTTTATGCTATATGGGTTATTTATGAAATGTTTGATGATGATATATGTGGCTCACATGATAATAAAGGCAAATTTAAGGGTGCGCCCTGATAGCGCTCCAATGCATTGGGTAATGATGTAACCACTAGAGATTACAATTTTCACGATACCTTGGTGAATAACCTTGGTAATTTTCAAATGACACCTTGGGGATGGACCTTGGTGATATGTTCATGATTGTCTATGTTAAATGATGTAGCCACATCTTCAAGTTATGAAAAATTTTGTTTTTATTATGAAATGCCTCATGATTTCTTTCTCATGCCTTAAAGTTCTTTTCATGTCCTTATTGAAGTATATCAAGTTTACATGTAAAATGTTCCTCTTGTTTCCCTTATCGGGCCTTCTGCTCACCCTTTCTTTTGATGTATGTCCCCAGGTTATGAGATGCAGTAATGAACCTAGAATGAACATAAGGAGACGCCTTTCAAGTTTTTAAGAAGAATATTTTATGTTTTTTTCATGTATTATGTTCCTGGTTTCCAAGACACTAGACCTTAAAGATCCTCAATTTTGTGTAATGTAATGAAAGTTTATGTTATAAAAAGGCGGGATGCTATAGTTGGTATCAAAGGATGGTTTAGTTATTTGTGGAAATCAGGATATAAAAACTTTAGGAAGAACCCTATAGAAAAGTTTAAATATAGGAAATGTTCATGGTATTTTGGTGAGTATTGGGTAAGGGGTTTCCAAGAAAATACATCCCTGTCGGGATATGAGCAGGTAGAGGTGGCTCTGGCACAGATGTACATAGGGGTAAAACCCGAAAACACCGCTTTGAGCTAGACTCGAACGGGATCTGGTACACGACAACGGGCCTTGCTGCACTCTTGGTTACGACACTCCCGGGGGATATGCTTTGGTAAATTCATAAACTTAGTATGAACCATTGTTAAAGGATCAAAGATAAAATAAAATAAAGGTTCACATAAGAATATATGATCATGGATAACCAAGATGGGAACCTAGGGGATCACAAGTTAGGGTATACTTTTCAACTACAAGTTATCCTTATATGCTTTAAGTTTCTTTTCTTGATTATTGGCTAAGTATTTAAGCCCCTAATTATAGTTTCTTTTCTTAGTTAATGGCGGGAAATGGAAGAACATGTCTCAACAACCAATGTGATAGGAAATGCTATGATTGCCGTATTAAGATGACAGAGATGATTAGGGGATTAAAATATGATTTTTATTTTGGAAGACGTTCATTATTTTGGGAACCATATTTGATCGAGGTAAATAGATTACTACGGTATTTTCATTGAGGAGTAAGGTCGACTTATATTTTGAAGAATCGATGAATTTAAGGTGAACTTATAGTAATTTAGGTTACTTATGGGAATGACTAACCTATCTTGGGTAAAATATGTTTAGGTTAGCTACTTTTTTTATAAGATGTTAGGAGTGGTTGATGTTGTCTGGAGATGAACAATGAAGTTGTTTTGGAAGACTATGTTATCAAATCCTTATTGTATTTGGGTTTCAATCTTAGTTTGGTTTGTTTTGAGGAATTTTAAGGACCGTTATTAAGGGAATGGTCTATGATTAACTTTGGGTAGTACCATGGAACTTGAATATTTAAAATTAGTTTCCATTCCTATGGGATTATTTCTTTTTGAAGAGTTTTTTTTACCTTACTCTTTCTGTTTTTGGGATAATGTTTAAAGATAGAAGAAATAGATAGTTTATCTTTTGTGGATTATGTGATTCTCTAGAAGATGATTCTTGTGTTTTGATGAGACCAAGTAGTTTTGAATGCTCATAGTTTAGAGAAAGATTAGTTTTGGGTAGAAACTTATTAAAGGATTAAACTCTACATGAAGGTAGATATATTTCCGTATGTTTTTGTTCTATGTTGTAAATGAATTCCTCAAAGTTATGAAAAGGAATGTAAAACAAAAATGTTGTTGGTTTACGTTTCTTACTAGGTAATCAAAGACCGTTTACACACATCATATGTTTGGGATTTTCTCATGGTTAACTTTCTCCTAATCATGTTCTCTATCACTCTCCCTCAGAACTTGACCCTTTGTTTTCTCCTCCATGTCCATTTTTTCCTACATGGAACCCTAGTGTGGGTTAACTCGGGTGACCTTTGTACTTCCCTTTCTTTATTTTAATGTAATAGTTTTACTGACTCCTTTTCCGATGTGGGACTTTCAATGAAATTTCAAAACCCAATTTTAAAATTGCGAGGACGCAATTTCTTAAGGGGGGAAGATTGTAACGACCCGAATTTTTTTTAAATAAATTTTGTTTCCCAATTTTATGTGTTATTGTTATACTCAACAAAAATGTTTTATTTGATAAACATGATTATAATTAAAATGAGATCAGTGGGTTTTGACTATTATATAACCATCGGTCAATATGACCGCTGTGAACAAAATGTTTTGATATAAGTAATCTTGGTTAATTATTATAGAAAGAAGATTCGATGGCCTCACCTAGTAGTCTTGGACCGATCGAAGCCCATCTAACAGAGCTTGGGAAAGAGGTAGCACCACTGGGCTTTGCTCTGGATCAAATCCAAGCCGAACTTCATCATGTGAAGCTGGAACGGAATTGCCTTCGTGAGAAGTTCAAACTGATAGAAATTACTACTTGGGCAATGTTGACTGAGCCGCCCCAAGCATCTATCACCCTAGCACACCTTACTCTTAGGTCCTATGCTGGTATTATAAGGGGTTATGTAACGAGACCGTAACTACCTTGTGTAATCCTTGTTTTAAATAAAAATTGGGATTTCTTCCTATGATGAAGTTTATGACTTTTTAAATGACCGGATAAATATAGTATGCATATTTTTGATGAATTTTAGAAAAAGGATATTTTAAATATGTTTATGTAAACCCTAAATAATTAAAAATGTGTAATGATTTTCAAAAAAAGGTCTTCTGCAATTATGTTCAGTACTAAATTTAGAGTCTAATAAGATCAACTTGATTTTTGATGAATAGTAAATTATGAATAGTGATTTTATGATTAGGATTAGTAATATGACCAAATGGATTAGTAATCTCACTTAAAGAAAGTTTTAAAATAATCTAGGCACCTTGATTAAGTAATGCGATTCAATAAAATAGTTAATTAACGGTTTCATTAATTATTATTCAAGTATTAGTTTTTTCGGGTGAATAGTGTTTTTTAATTAAAAATTTAATTAAAAATAATTAGAAAATTATTTTTATAAAAATGACTTTATTTTTGAACTCAGAGCATCGATATTATGTTATGGTAATTTTTGGGGTTTTTTCTGAAAAAATGAATTTTCGATGAATAGTGTTTTTATTTAAAAATTAAATTAAAAATATTTAGAAAATTATTTTTATAAAATGGATTTCATTTTTGAAATCAGAGCATTGATATTTGGTTAATGTGAAATTTTGGGATTTTTCTGAGAAAGTTGAATTTTCAGTGAATAGTAAAAATACAGTTTTAGGGTTTCGGTATGTTTAATGACATCATAATGGTGTCATGATGATGTCATGAGATCTTTGGAGGGTTGGCCGGCCAAGGGTGATGAATTATTGTTTTGGGGGCCCCATGTGGCCTAACTCCATGATAAATGACAAGGGAGAGCACATGGGTTTGAGAAAAGCACATGTGAGGTGTCCCTTGGCCATTAATGCTTTGTCCCCTCACTTTCCCTATAAATACCCACCCTTTCCTCCTTTATTTTTCACTCCCAACTCTCCCCCAACGAAGTTATGGTCTTCTTACCTCCAAAAGAGTCCTCCCAAGGTTCCCCCAAGCCCTCAAGGTCCAATCCTTTGAGTTTCAAGAGTCACGTTTTAAGGTAAGGGATCCGACCCCTCTCTTTCTTTTCATGTAATCTCTTTTATGTCATTCCTATTATGCTCCATGTTTTTATGTGAGAGGATGTTCTTTTATATTCCTCTTACTGACCTTTCATGTTTATATGATGAGAGATCCCCTCTTACTCTCATCATTTCATTTTATGAAAGTTTAAGTGACGCCGTTAGGCTGCCGAATTTTTAAGGGATTCTTTCACCCTTCTCATTTTTCAAGTTCGATTTTCATGTCAAGTCTTTCAAGTTCCTTTTTATTATGTTGGGGTATGATCTCTATATCTATCATACTGATCTCTTATGATCATATGATGAGGGACCCTATTTGATCTTGTCAAATCATTTTATTTTGAAGTTAAGTGACGCCGTAAGGCTGCCGAATTTTCATAAGAGAAATCTAATCTTTTTTCCTTCCATGTTTTTCATTTCAAATGGTATGTCCCTCAAATTTCATTACCATGTCCATATGTCCTTCTTACTCTTTCACCCTACTGTTTTATGGATCATTTATGAGTGGGTGACCCATGTCCCCTCTCATTTCAATGTTTTCTAAAACCCCGAAACTTAGCCGTTATGTTGCAGAATTTTCCCTTCAAAATGACTCTCTCTTTTCTCAAAAATTATTTTATGTTATAAAGTGAATACTCAAAGATCCTATTTCTACAAGTGTATTCACATATATACCAAAATGTTCTATTTTAAATTCTGGGATTTACATACATGAGACCCACCTTCCTTTTCTGTGGGTTTTAAAGTGATATAAAGATCATGTCTTTAAAGCAGTTTTTAAAAAGTTATGATTATGAAATGAAACCCATTTCCTTTATGCTATATGGGTTATTTATGAAATGTTTGATGATGATATATGTGGCTCACATGATAATAAAGGCAAATTTAAGGGTGCGCCCTGATAGCGCTCCAATGCATTGGGTAATGATGTAACCACTATAGATTACAATTTTCACGATACCTTGGTGAATAACCTTGGTAATTTTCAAATGACACCTTGGGGATGGTCCTTGGTGATATGTTCATGATTGTCTATGTTAAATGATGTAGCCACATCTTCAAGTTATGAAAAATGTTGTTTTTATTATGAAATGACTCATGATTTCTTTCTCATGCCTTAAAGTTATTTTCATGTCCTTATTGAAGTATATCAAGTTTACATGTAAAATGTTCCTCTTGTTTCCCTTACCGGGCCTTCTGCTCACCCTTTCTTTTGATGTATGTCCCCAGGTTATGAGATGTAGTAATGAACCTAGAATGAACATAAGGATACGCCTTTCAAGTGTTTAAGAATAATGTTTTATGTTGTTTTCATGTATTATGTTCCTGGTTTCCAAGACACTAGACCTTAAAGATCCTCAGTTTTGTGTAATGTAATGAAAGTTTATGTTATAAAAAGGCGGGATGCTATATGAGTTATGTCAAAAAACATTCCTCATTTTTAATTAAAAACTGGCATTCACATTACATGATGTGTAACCCTTAAATGATGTGTAAAAACACATGATGTGTAAAAACACTTGCTATGAATTAAACTCATAATATGTGTCCATCCAGTATTATATGTCATGAAACCCTACTACACATCATTTAACCTTCCAACCAACAGTAGTAAAAGATCAGGGAAAATATAAAAACCCAATAAATTCTGAACTTCCCCATTACTTGTGTCCTCATAATTTAAGACCTAAAACACTAAACCAATGAAGAACCAAAACCAAAGATAAGGATCAGAACATACATGACAGAAAGGTAATGGGTTGTTACATTTTATTACTTAATCTACCAAATATACTTCCTCCTAAATCCATTGTTGTGATTTTTATCATCATTTCAGTAGGATGAGTATTATGGACTTCAAAATAATGAAGTCAATCATGTTATGAATAAATTTATTCAAATTATGATATTTTATTATGATTAAACATGTTTGGAGTGAAGGAGAGGGGATTCTACTATGATTATTTCTATTTTGGGTCATATATCATGCATCATAATTAATATTATTTTTATACTTATGTTATATCATATTTATTTTTATTAAAAAAAATTTAATCCCCATTTTGAGATGTTATCTATTTTTTAATTTCCTCTAATGGTAATTATAAACTCTACAATGGAATTATTTATTCAATCTAAATTGGTTGAGTTATATTACCTACTCTTGATCAAAAATAGTCTCTATTTTCTATATATATTTCTATTTGAGTAAATTATTTTCTTTTTCATTAGTATTTTTTTATTTTCATTTCCTCCTCACAATCGCATTTTGATTGGTCATTACTTTGTTAAAAATTATATCTTTTATAAGGGTTTCTTATTGGTCTCTCTTATTCATTGATATTTTCTCATTACATTCTTACTTCAAATAATATAAATTCACATACAATTTTAATCCCCGCATTCCTTATCTTATAGATAATGAGGGAATAAATATTCTTTTACTATTCTTAAATAATTTATTCATACATTACATATTATGATTTTTAGAGGTTCATTGTCTCTATATCACTCCTTTGAGTAAATATTCATCTTCTTTATCAATATGATTTTTTTATATTATATATTTATAGTATATAGTTATATTTTTCTTTATATTTTAATAATTTAATTTTATATCTTATATTCTCTAATTTATTAACCCATAACACTTATTAAATAAAAATTTCTATAAGGGTTTTTTCTCTTGATCTCTATTCTTATTTGAAATTAACTACATAAATTTTTTTTTGAAAAAAATGTATAAATTTTATAAATAAATTCCCATATTAATTCCGAACTTATAATTTTGATAATTTAATATTATTCTTTGATTTATTTTTATTTCACCCAATTTGAGGTTTATAATGAATTTTTATTTACTTCTCTCTTTACATGAGAGTTCTCTTCTATATTATAATTTTTTAAATTCAATTTATCTATATGTAATTGAAATATTATTATTTTATGTTCTATAATGTCATTATATATCAATTTATCATTACTATATGTTATTTTACTTTTATTTTGTATATATTTAATATAATATGATAATACTATAGATATTTCTTCATAATTCTCATGTAATTCACTATGTTTATTTTAAATATTCCTTTTCAATGACCATATAATCAAAAATATTATAATCATTCATTATTTTAAATAAAAATTTTTCTATGTAAACATTCTTTTGTTTATGTATTTCTTAGAAATGAATCCTTCTTTATTGGTGAGTATTTCAACATTGTGTAAAATAAAATATGTTTATTTCTTAAATATTTTATCATTTCTTATCTTCCTATGAAAGATTTTTCACTGATGTTAATATTTGTTTTATATTCCACCCTTTTAATATTACTTATGTTATATTGCCACTCCTTATACCATTATAATAAGAAATAATTCAATGTATTCATGGTGTTATAGAAATCGTAACACCCCAATATTACCTGGTATGTTTATTTTTAAATAAATTCAGTATATTGTGTTTTACGCTACACCAAGATAGGCTTTCACTACACACAACACTGTCTTAGCTTGTGCTACATGCAACGCCAAGTTTGAGAACACCACGACCTATCAAACTAGTAATTTAAGAAGATATTAGGAATATTATTGACCAAATTTTAAATTTTATATATTACATATAATTTTAACATTCTTATTATGTGTTTTATATACATAATATAAGAACAAATTCAATTTTTCATATAAAAGAAGTACTTTTCAAAAAAAAATGCAGTTTTACAACCTTCTAATGGAGAACACTTTTTAAATAAAATATTTGAAACTTTTATATATTCAATTTTTTTAAAAAAAATTTTTATTTAGAATCAGTAAATAAAAACATAGTTTGGATAAATTTTTGGTGTTTTTCTGATAACTTTCAAATTTTAATGATTATTGAAAAATAATGCATTTTAATTCAAAACCGTTTTCTCATCTAAATTATTTATATAGATATATTATATTTATAATTGGTTATAAAGTGTAATTTCATTAATTTTTCTATCATTTAATACATTTTTAATCATTGGATGTTAATTCACTTTTAAACCAGACATAAAAACATGTCAGTCTTTTGATAGTTTCTATTTTTTAAATACCTGCTTTTTGGTTTTGGCATCGAGAATTAATTTTAAATTTATTACAACAAATTATGTGTTTGGAATTTTTAAAAATGGATTCCATATTTGGAATCATAATTTCATAATTGTTTAAATATTTACCATTTATTTTTAGATACTATAAATATTAAATTCAGTAACTATTTTTATTTACCATGGTTAAAGGGTAAATTATGTAAATAAGGGTAAATAATAATAATATAATAATATAAAATTACCCTAAAACATGTAATAATCCTATTTTATGATATCTTCCTGACCAATATCATCTTTATTTCAATTTTAGGACCCCATAGAGCCACTTGGGTGTGAGAATGTCATTCTATAATGTTTAACTTAATGAAAAGGTAAATATAACATAAACATGTATCTCCCAACTAAAAAATTTTTAATTTGGATTTTGTAAATTTATACTCAACCATAAAAAATAATTATAAAGATAATACTATTTTCAACATCATTGTTTTTGTTTGTAATTTTTAGACATTATATTTTTACATTTAATTATGACAGAACAATGATGCAGTGTTTTCCTTATTAATGAATGATTCAAATAAATGATATTACAATTATTAAAATAAATGTAATTTTTTGCTTTTTAATGCCTTAAATTCATTTTTTTGGATAACATCGAAATTTTAGGAATGTATTAATACTTTTTTTCTTTGATGTTATAATGTTCTTTATAACTTTAACCAAAATCAATTACTAAAGAGTGTCAAAATTAAAATAAATGAATTTTTAAAACAAACACTTTTTTATTAAATAATATAACTATTATTAAAATATAATATTATTCCAAATGAATTATATATTGTTGAAAATATCATTATTTATCCACTTTAGGTTCTATTTCCATTTTATAGTAACTATATTAACCATATAGTATAAAAATACAAGAAGACATAGTAATAGATAACTTCTTTAACTAAGGGTTAAATCCCAAAGATAAGCTTATATTTTGGACCTAAAATTGTCTACAACCAATTTTTTAAGATTACTTTCATACATTATAATATTATTATATAATTAAATCAATTTTTATCTATTAGAAACCCAAAATCATTTTATAATAAATTAATATTTCAAGCTTTTTCTAAAGTGCCCCTCACATCTCTTATAAAAGGGCACTTATCCTTATATATATTTCAAACCTCCAAATACCTTTAGCTTGGAAAAAACCTACCAATTTACTCTAAAAACATCACTAAATTCATCCTAGAGGAAACACTGTGGGTTGAAATTTAACTTAAATAGTCCTTTTATTAAAATCAAAATGAGATACCCGAAAAATAGGTAATCATTTTACCAAACACCTTCAAAGATATTTCTTATTGTAATTAAATTACCTTAGTTGTTACCTTATTAAAATAATAACTCCAGCATATAATATAGTCTAATATGTTGTTATGATTATTGTACAACCAAATTCTTCTTTTCTACCATCCTATGAAAATAATATCACCATACGTGCATACGTATGACTTACCGTATCCACGTCATGGTGTAAACTATTATTCATTTATACATTATTTTGATGAGTATAATGATGCATATAAATGAATTAAATAATAAATATAACATAATTTTGTTTCATTAAAATTCATATTTCATCCAATCCCATACCATTTATCTATTAACGAAATGATATCGTCACTCGTGTGTTCGTACGGCTTACCGTCTCCACGACGTGATGTGACTAATCATCCATATTCACCATACCAGAATGATTATATAAATATATATTATTAATAAGTATAAAATATATGGCAAAATAATTCTACTGGAATAATACATATATATATATATATATTTCATTCACTTACTTCCATTCAATATGATAAGAAAATGGAAACAACGTTCATACGTACGTACAATCTACCGTCTCCATGAATGGTGTGTTCTATTTAATTTATCTATCAATTATATAGATTTATAAATAGGGTATATATGATATATAAATAATTTTATACAATCTGGAAGTATGTAAGTCAGGATCAAAGTAATATGATCAATAATAATAAGTCAAAACACATAAGATAAAGAAAGTGATTATTACCTGAAATGTTTCTTTCACCAAGAAATTATTAATAAATGAATTATACAATGTTTTAAATGAATCATATATGATATTATAAATATTATTATTATTCTGGTAGAAGTTAATATTATATTTAAAACCATTATACAGGAGTTTTGTACACATACAGAGAGTATCGTAACTAAGGTAAGGGAATTCTATCTAACTTTTAATATCCATGAGATATAAGTAATGTTAACCATCTATTTATTAGGTGTGGTGTATGTACTACTTATATTGTGTTTAATATAATGAATACATTTATCTTCATGGTATTTAACTATTCTTTTGAAGATATTGGACCTATGATTTAAATTTTCAAAGTGGTATGAGACGCCTTGAATAATTAAAGAATTAATCCTTTCTCTATTTCAATATTTTTGATAATATATGTATATAAAGGAATATAAAAATAATTTTATATCTATTTTTAATTTGATAAAAATATTTTTAAAATGAATTATTTTAAGGTTTTATAGAAGGAACTCAATAACAAAAACATTATTTTCAATGTTTTAAGTATGTATACTTATAAATCATTCTCATTAAGGTCAATCTTTTCAAAATGGGTTTAATAATTTATTTATATAGACATAAACATTTTAAAATGTTAATTACATTCAGAATTTTCAAAGTGGTATTGGAAAAATTGATTAAATTTTTTTTTTAAATATGTTCTTTTATAAATTGTGTGCCTTTTAATGTTTTCATAGTAAAAAGGGATATTTCTCTAAAGGAGATTTTATGACTTTAGTAGATTATTTTCATCTATGTCATCATCCATTGTTGGAGTTTATGATTAATTGGTATTGATTTATTAAGATACAATATTCCATATTTTATTGAAGGTTTTATGATATGTTTGACTATGGATGTTATATTTTAATACCATTCATTGTTTATGGTTAATGTATTAACATTTCGTGTGATAGTTTTAATACGATTTTTTAGGTTATGTTTCATCTTTTTCATATGGGGAATGTATTGGACTTTGTAAGTGATAGGCATGGCCCAGTACAGCCCCTCGATGCATTGGTAGATCTCATTAGACAAACTAGTGTCTTGGAACAACGCCTTTACAGAATATTTTGGTACAATCTTGGTATTAGGCCTTGAAATAGTGGTTATGATGTATGACATCTTGTATTTTCTCATTATGAGATTAGTTATTGATTTTACATTCAATTATTCGACTAGTATAATATCTATGTGAATTTTTAAATGGAATTATTTGATTTATTATGGCCATATTATGTTGATGATAATGTTTTAAAATTCTTTTGTTTTAGTTTTATAAATTTATTTAAAAATTTATTCGGATTTATGATAACTTCTGGTATAATTTTTTTCCTTACTGAGAATCTATGCTCACCCCTTTCTTATGTTTTATTTTCCCAGGATGCCAAGAATTTTTTTTGTGATTGATAGGAAGGGTCAATATAGGGGAATAATGGTGTTCTCAATGGACTATCTATGTTGTAGTTCATGTTATAAATTTTAATGTAAAGTTCATGTATATAATCTGTTTTACAAGACTGCTAAACTGATCGGTCCTTCAAGACTTGATTTATGGTAATCATGCCAATGTATTAAAATAATACACTGGATCTGGGTGACTGGGGTAGGGGCATTATAGTTGGTATCATAGTAAGTTTAACAACAAACATAGAAATAGATTTAGAAAACTTAGATTATGGATCATAACCCTGTGATAGATTTTGAGGATAAGTATAGAATAACCCCATAGAATTTGGTTAACGATTAGTGATAACCTAGGAAAAAACCTAAGATATTATAGATTGAAAGTATCTTCCCTTGATTATGTTGTATTGTTAAATTAGATATGTTTATCACCCTGTGGTTTTAGGTCTTAGTTAATAGAGGAAACCAAAAGTAATTCGATTAACATAGAGTGAAAATATGGTGATTTTGAGCAACAAAATTAGATAATGGACTGAGAGAGAGATATTGCGATTATGCCAAATAAGTTATCACGATATTTGATTAATAATGTGATCTTTTATGACTTTCCTAATACATTGAGTAAGAAGAATATAGATATTTATACATGTTCAAATTTTAATAAGCATATAAGAACGAATATTTGGCTTTCTACATGTTAAGAGGAAGGGAAGAAGAATAGTGAGGAATACCTCAAATGGAGGGGAAGATGTTATCTCTGCTGGAAAAAGGGCCACAGTGTGACCAATTTTTATAGAGTTCAATGACTCATATATGGAAGTAATGGGAATAACCCAACTCAATGCCTATATATAAGAACATGATTCTAAACCAAGGAAGAACATAATCCATGCCAACCATAAAAATTGGACAGATTGAAGTATTTATGTATTTGGATCTAAGAATCATGAATAGTGAATTATATAAGGAGTATTTAGTTTATGTTTTTTATATGGATTTTCAAGAATATGTTGAATAGTTATAGTGGACAATTAAATTGATTTAAGGATAATTTTATATATAGAGAACATATGATTAAGGTAAAGATAACCCTTAATATGTTTCTTATGCAATGATAATGATATTTGGATAAAGATATGTTAGATTTGAATAAGTAAATTAGATGAGGCTATTTTCTTGATAACTAATTATGGATTTGTCAAAAAGAGGGTTATTCTATCATGAATGAATTGCACAACGTATCTGAGACATAATGAATAATACACTATGTTTTGGAATAAGGAAACATTCATGTTTTCAATAAGGATATATGATAATTCAGGTTGTTACCCTGACTCAAGAGAATACATGATGAAGGTGTTCATATGTTTGGAATGTGACAACCAAGAACAACCCTATGAGATATGGGAGATAAATGATAATCTGATTTGGTTCACATATTTCTAAATTTTTCAAATTTTAATTTTTGGATGGAATGTAAGGTTATCCATTTATGGATAGTATAAGTTATACTCAGGTTGATGTTTGTTAGATTAAAATATTATCTCACTATAGGTGGAATTATCCATATGTGGTAACCCGTGCTAGATTTTTTTAAGATGGATTGAACAAACTATCATTATATTTAGGGATCTCATGGTCTTCCAACCCTTTAGGAATGACAAATTCAACTTCATTTCTTTGAATAAGAGATGAAGTGGAAGTTGTTCAAGGCTTTACCAATGATGAGATTGTACTGAAACCTATTATGTATTTATTCTCTTGTTCCTAAAAATTAGATAAAGGATATTGAAAACAAAAAATGTATTCCTAGTACATTATTTTGTGATTAATTAAATGGCCCCTTGGATCATCATAGATTTATACCTTTATGGTTGTTAACCTTTTCATAATCATGTTCTCTATCACTCTCCACCAAAACATGATCATTAGTTTTTCCTTCCATATCATTATTTTACAACATGGAATCCTAGTATATGTTATCTTGAGTAACGTTATTACTTTTATTTCATTATTTTAAATTTTAATATTTGTACGCAAATTTTTCGATATGGGATTGCAAAAAAGAAATTTTGAATAATCAAAATTTAGTTACCGAACCCAAATTTGAAAATTGAGAGGACATAATTTATTTAAGGAGGGGATAATTTAACACCACAAGATTCTGTATTATGTTTCATTTTAAATAAATTCAATATCTTGTGTTTTATGCTACACAAAGAGAAGCTTGTGGTACACAGAACACCTTCTTAGCTTACGCTACAGACAACACCGAGTTCCGTCACACCATGACCTATCAAACTAGTTGTTTAAGAATATATTATGAATATTATTTACCATATTTTTAATTATATATATTTAATATTATTTTAAAATTCATCTTATGTGTTTCTTAGAAATAATATAAGAAAATTTTAAATTTTTTAGATAAAAGAAGTATTTTTTTAATAATGTAGTTTTACCACCTTTTAATGGTGAAATTTTTTTGAATCAAATATTTGACACTTTTATATATTAAATATGATAGAATAAACTTATTATTTAGAATAAATACATTAAAATTTAGTTTATATTAATTTTTGTAATTTTTCTGATAACTTTCAAATTTTAATGAATTGTGAAAAATACTGCATTTTAATTCAAAACTGCTTATTAATATAAATTATGTATTGAGTTAGATTATATTTTTAATTGGTTAAATAGTTTAATTGTATTATATTTTATTATTTAATCCAATTATAATAATTGGATGTAATTTCAAAATTAAATTGGACATAAAAACATGTCAATCTTTTGATAGTTTCTACTTCTTAAAAACATGCTTTCAGGTTTTGAAAACAGAAATTAATTTTAAATTAATTACTGCATCTTCTATGTTTTCAATTTAGAAATATTGACTCAATATTTGGAATAATAAGGTAATTTTTTTAAATAGTTACATTTTATTTTTGGACATTATGAACAGTAACTTCAGAAATTATTATTATTCACCATGGTTAAAGGGTAAATCATGTAAATAAGGGTGAAAAATTATATTATAATAATTTAAAACTACAATAAAATGTGTCCAAATCCTATTATATGATATATGTCTGATCATTAGTATCCTTAGGTCGATTTTAGGACCCCATGGAACCACTTGGGCATGATAATGTCCTTTTATAATGTTTAACTTAATAAAAAGGGAAATATAACATAAACATGTATCTCCCAACTAAAACAATTTAGTCTAGATAATATAAATGATAGCTTAGACTATAAATATTAATTATAAATTTAAAAATATTTCCTACATCATGGTATTTTATTTTTATTTATTATAAATTAAATGATTATATTTATTTATGATACAATAATGAAACAATATTTTCCTTGTCAATGAATGATTCCAAAAGATGATATTATAAATAGTAAAATAAATGTAATTTGTTATTTTTATGCCATTGAAGATTTTTTTTGGAAAAAATTGAAATATTAGGGATGGGATAATTCTTATTTTTTAAGGAAATTTTTTAATGACTAACAAAAATCAATTACTAAATAGTGTCAAAATGGACATAAAAGAATTTTTAAAACAAACACTATTTTATTAAATGATATAATTGTCATAAAAAAATAAAATTTGGAAAATTGGATTATATAGTGTTAAAAATGTCATTTATGGTACACTTTATATTCTCTAGGAATTTTATAGTAACTATATTAACTATATATTAATTAAATAAAAGAAGACATGGTAAGAGTTAACTTTTTTAACTAAGGGTTAAAGACAAAAGATAATGTTAGATTTGTGAACTAAACATGTCTAAAACTAATTATTTGGGAGTATTTTGATCTATAATCATATTATAATATAATTAAATCAATCTATGTCTATTAAAAACGGAAAATAATTTTATAATTAATTTATATTTCATGATTTTCCTAAAGTGCCCCTCAATTCTCTTATAAAAGGGAACTTCTCATTCTCTTTAATTCACACCTTTAAATCCCATAGGCTTGACCAAACACTACCCATATCCTCTCCAAACCTACCCACTTCGTCTTAGAGGTAAAAATTAGGGATAAAATCTAAATTAAGAAGTTATTATTTGCAATCAAAAGGAGATACCTGAAAAATAGGTAATTGTTTTTTCAAACTCTTTCAAAGTTTTTTCTTCTTATAATTATATTTCCTAAGTTGTTTCCATAATAAAATAATTAATAAAGAATATAACATATAATTATATGTTTTTATTATTATTTTAAAACCATATTAATCATTTTACCCATCCTATGAAAAAAAAATCACCCTGCATGTGTACGTATAACTTACTATCTCTACAAGGTGTTGTAAACAGTTTTTCATATCTACTTTATTTTGATGGGAATAATGATGAATATAAATTTCTTAAATAATAAATATAACATTATATTTTTTCTTTTAAATTCATATTCCATCCAATCCCATAACATTTAACTATTTGGTAAATTATACGGTCCATCGTGTGTACGTACGACTTACCGTCTCCATGACGTGGTGCTACTCATCTTCCACATTCACTATACAAGAATTATTATAAAAGTATACATTATTAATAAGTAAGAATTATATTACATAATAATGATACTGGAGTAATATATATATATATATATGTACATATATGTCATTAAATTACTTCCATTCAATACGATAAGAAAACAGAAACATCGGTCATGCGTAAGTATAGCCTACCGTCTCCATGAACGGTGTCTTCAATTTCATTTATCTATCTATTATATATATTTACATAAATAATATATTTGATATATAAATAATTTTATTAATTCTTAAACCATGTAAATCTTTATGTAATACAATCATGAATAATAAGTCAAAACATGTATGACAAAGAAAAATATTATTACCTGAAATGTTTCATTAAATAAGAAATTATTAATAGAAAGGTAATACAAATATATAAACAAATCATTTATGATTTCATAAATATTATTATCATTCTATTAGAATTTTATAATATGTTTAAAAACATTATATAGGAGTTTCACAAAATTATGGTCAGTATTAGACACAAGGTAAAGGAATTCCATCTCACTTTTAATATTTGTGAGATATAAGCCATGTTTACCACATATTTATTGTGTGTGGTTTATGTACTACCTATATTGTATTTAATATCATTAATAAATGTAACTTCATGGTATTTAATATTCATTTTAAGATATTTAACCTATGATTTAAATTTTCAAAGTGTTATGGGATGCTTTGAATTTTTAAAGAATTAATCCTTTATCCATTTAAATATTTTCAATAATATATTTATATAATGAATTATAAAGATATTTTTATATCTATTTTGAAATTAATTCAAATATTTTAAAAAGAAATATTTTTAATGTTTTATTTAAGGGACTCATTAACTTAAATATCATTTTAAATGTTTTAAAGATTTATATTTATAAACCTTTCTCATTAATGTCTATGTTTTAAAAATGGTTTTAAAAATTTATTTATATAGACATAATGGTTTTAAAATGTTAATTTCTTTCAAAATATTCAAAGTGGTATGTGAAACTATGATTTAAAAATTCATTTTAAATGAATTCTTTTATAAATAGTGTGAATTTTATTTTTTTGAAAGTTAAAAGGGATATTTCTATAAAATATTTCTAATTATTTTATTAGATTATTTTGATCCATGATAACATCTTTTATTGAATTTTATGATTAATTGAGATTGATTTATTATGATACAATATTTCATATTTTATTGAAGGGTTTATGATATGTTTGACTGTGGTTGTGCTATTTTTATAACATTAATGGTTTTTGGTTAGTGTATCAAAATTTTCTATCCTATTTTTAATACGAGTGTTTATGTTATGTTTCACCATTTTCATATGTGAAATGTATTAGAATTAGTATGTGATGGGAGGATAGATCTAAATCATCTCAATGCTTTGGTAGGTCTCATTAGACAAACTGGTATCTTGGAACAAGGTCTTGACAAAATATTTGTGTAAGGTCATGGAACGAGACCTTGGCGTAGTGGTTATGAAGTCTGACATTATGCATTTCCTCGTTATGATATTATTTATTGATTTTACATGTAATTATTCGACTAGTAAAATAACCATGTGAATGTTTAAATGGAATTATTTGATTTATTATTTAAATATTATGATGAAGATAATGTTTTAAATGTCATGTGCTTTAGTTTTATACCTCGTCTTAATAGTTTTTGATTATTTATGATAGCTTCCACTATATTGTTTACCTTTACTAAGAATCTGAACTCACCCCTTTCTTATGTATTATTTAACAGGATTCCAGAAAGTGTTTTATAATTGATATGAAGGGTTAATCTGGGGGAATAATGGAGTTCTAAATGGATTATCTATGTGGTATTTTATGTTATAAATTGTAATGTAAATTTCATGTATATAATCTATTTTTATGGACTGCTAAACTGATCAGTCCTTCCAGACTTGATTCTTTGTAATCATGCCAATGTATTAGAATAATGCACTAGATCTGGGTGACTAGGGTTAGGGTGTTATAAAAATAAAATATCCATGAGAGGATTGATCTTTCCCACCAATTCCATTCCTCATAAAAAACTATGAATAAGGATAAAACATTTTCTAGTGCATTTCTATATACATATCATTTTTATTACCATATAATTTTTTATTCAAATTAAATAAAATTATCTTAAATATTCATACCATTCGATTTATGGGGAAACTATTGGTACTAATGTATATACCTTGAAAATATACAATGAGAATAACCAATCTATACTTAGTATAAATAATCATTATTCACTTAGATATCCAAATAATTCAATTGGTTGATGAAATAAATTGATATGAACATAAATCATTTTATTATTATATGGGAATCCTTTTAAAGAAAATAATTGATTAATAATCCCTGTATTGATATGTTATTTTTTATTAAAAATTATTATATGATTCTTTTGGATAATGTTTGTGATTGTGGAGGGGGTAGAAATATGTACCTCTAATGCATTTAGTAAATATTTATATATAATGATATCAATAGGTTATGTGAGTGGTGTGTCCAATCGACTATATTATAGGACAAGGGTGGTGATCCCAATAGCTTATATTATAGGATTTGGTTGGATAGATCAATCCATTATTTAATGGGATGGGGGTGGTGATCCCAATCTGTTATGTTGTGGGACATGGATGGTTAGTCCAAACAACTATGTTATGATCATTTTGAGGGTTAACCATGAATTATGATATTCTAAATTATTTTTATTACCTGTTCCTATATTATGGATGTTTATGTTTCAGTTTATTTTATTCCAATGGTTTTGATTTTTTAATTATTATATCAGAAACATAATTATGATTCCATACGTACAATTTAATTTTATGGTAACTTTTTTTAATATAAATTATATTCACCTATGATTCTTCGATTTATATCTCTTAGGTTTTTCTCTTTATTAATAATTTAATCTCACCCTTTATTGTTTCCCAATTTTTCTTGGCAACTAAGAAGAATATAAAATATGATATGTCTGGAATGAAAACATTTTTGAATAATTTAATCAAATAATGTTTTTTGTTACAAGATAAAATAAGTAATAAATCTCTAAAGACGCTAAAACTTTGGGTTCTAGGGCTGTGTTTTAGTCACAATCATTTATATGATATATTTTGTTGAAGTTCATAATTATTAGTAATATAAAACAAGAAATTGAACAAATATATATATATATATATAGCTTCTGATTAGGAAGTAATGTTATGGTTTTCTTCGCTTATTCGATCAATACAACATTTAAGTAATACCATGGGAATGAAGTTAAATCCTAATATTCAAATTTTATAGCCACCATCTTTAAAATTTATAATATGATAATACAATATCCAAAACCCAACCCATTGGTTTGGGATGAACTAATATAAAACTGACCATAGGTTCATCTCTTGTACACAAAAGGATTGTGATATACTCAAAGGGTAAAAAAAATTGTTAGAGGTAAATTTACCCTCACATAAAACTTAACCTATTTTAGTAAACATAATTTTCATATGTGTCTTAATTTCAAGAGAAATATTAATTTCTGGTTTTTTTTGAAATACTATTTTTGAGAACTAGGATTTTGATATGTGATATGAGATTTTGATAATCCAATAATTATATTTTGGAATAATATTTGGGGCTAGGGAGGTTCCAAAAATTCTTGGTCGAGTATCAGAAGATTTTGGGTATTATTTTATGAGTTTATTGTTATTTATTCGCTGGTTGGATGGTTTATTTTCATCATTTAGGATAAAAAGTGAAAAACCATAAGGGTTAAGGTATTTAGTATTTAATTTATATTAGGTACAATTTTCTATAATGGTCCATGAATGGTTTGAAAAAAATAATGTGAATTATAGTTTGAATTATATATCTGGGTTTGGGAAAGTGGATTAGTGTATATTGTGTTCATGTATGTAGAATAATCAAGTGAAATGTTTCAGACCTATACATAGCTAATTGTCATGGTTGACACACTCTTTGGTAAACCATGCTGACCAATAATGAGAGAGTTATTCACTTGGATAGTGCCTACCACATAGTGGAACATGATTTCAAAATCTACGAGGTTATTTAAAAATTATATTTTTATGATATTACCATTTGAAAATTTAATGGGGGATCCCCCATCAACTCTATATATTTTTATACTCCATCCAATCGAACTCCTCCTCCATCCTTAATTCCTCCTAATATTTGGTCAATTTAGGGTGTTTTTTTAAAGGGTTGGGGCCGAAGCCTCATTTATTATTAAATCAATGAAAAGACCTATTTAACTAGGTAGAGGGAGACCCATTACGGAGCCCGAAGGCCCAATGGGCATTTATCCCATTACATGGCCCGTAGGCCCAAATTTATGGCCTAAAGACCATTATGTGAATAGTAATGCAACAGTACCCTACCTGTTACAGTACCACACAGTACCCGTCGCTGCTATAGAGCACTGCCACCGCTACAGTGACCTGCCGCCGCTACAGTGCCCACCGCTGCTACAGTACGCTACAGTACTGCTACATTAACCTGCGCCAAATGGGTTTTGAACCACCATTTTTCATGTAGGGTGGGATTTTATCATGTTTAGGGTGATTTTACTACTCTATTTTTATCCAAACTTATCCTCATTCATTCTTCATTTTTTTTGTTTTATATAACTATAGATTTGATGTAAATTTATTCTGATCATGGTGAAATCCGCAAAGCATGAAGGGGCTTCCATTCTTCCTAGGAAGATGATTTTTGAGACCATATTTTCAGGTAGTCACCCAACATTTTGATGTGGTATGTCACCATGTAGAATTTTATAGTCCTTTTGAATCAAATTAAATTAATTTAATGATTTAAATGAAGATGTGTGTTAGGTATTTGGATTGATATTGGTTTTAGGGTGTGATGAAAGTGGTTAGAATCCCATTTCTCGAAGAACTAGTGATTGTTGGGCACCCAGTGAGTTTTCATCATTTATTTTATTTTCAAATAAGTGGTATATTTAATTATAATTGGTTACAATTAGTTTTTATGGATATTTTTTATTTCTTATGTGATTGGGATTGTAGATTGTGTCTGGGGGTACTAATATGGTCTTGGACAAGATTGGATAGACCTAGGTGGGAGTTTCTAGGTTATGAAATAAATTAGAATGCTTCTTAAAGTGGTAGGTGATCCTTTTAAAATACCTATATCATTTATGGATTTTGATTATAATTAAAGGTACTTGTGTTATATACCCTTGGGTAGTTATCCTATTTAATTTAAATTTAGCAATTATCAATCAATTTTTGAATTAAATTGATATGTTTAGAAAAAGAAAATTGTTCCATGGACAGATTGGAGCTTCTGAACTAACCTCATGCCTAGGTCATCCATGATATATGAGTCAACTTTTCAGTACCTTAGAAGGTCAATACCCCTTTATTTTGGTGAAATTAAATAATATTAAATTAACTTTAGTTTAGAGTACCTAGTGTTGATGACTTAAGACATTCCTTGTGGAGGTGGGAGATGAGTTAACACCCGTTAGACCTAGTGTCTCATCACATGACCATGGGTTGGATGGTTATATGACCATGAGTGACCATTGATTTTGATATAGGATTTATTCCATATATCAACTAGGATTCCTATGGGTATAGCCTAGTTGGAATATGAGTTTGTGCCTTTGGTTATGACTTGGATAGGGGATGTGTTACACCTTAGCGTTGAGATTTTTCTCTCATGTGTGTTGGATTGGAAAGGACCCCCTAGGATTGTTATCTTTACTTGAAATGATCAATAGAACCCAATGTCGGGTTCCCTACTATGTTTTGACTATAAGTAATCTATAGGGGATTCATGTCCCCTGATATATCCTAGGGGACCAGAGTGGATTCCACATGGTAGACCGACTATTATAAAGTGCACATGAGTATGGGTATAGATGGAAGCAGGTTCCACCTTATAACCTAGACTAGAAATGTGATCCCACAAAGCTAAATATAATGTAGATGGATTTATGAATTCCAAAAACAAATATATTTTCTATATTATTTAAATGGAATTTTTAATGCATCTATGGAACCCAAACATATAACTGGGGACATAAAATAGGGGCCAGATGTGATATGATGGTGATATTATGAAGTCCCAGAGGCGCTTCATGGAATCCAGTTTTTGAGCCTAACATGATACTTGCATGATTGGATTGAGGAGATGACATCATTATGGATTTCTAGATATGCTTATTGGGATCTAACTACTTATCCACATAATAATGTCTGAGATTCCAAGATTATACCATGGGTTTTATAGTATTACCTAGACACCATGGGTACCTAGTATTCCTAGAATTCCCTAGGATCTCCCTATTCAGGCTTTGGGATTATAATCATTGTTATTATAGTTGTCACGAGATTCTTAGGAAACCCCTATGTTTTGTCTAGTCACCCCGGAGATATTAGGTGTTATTGATCAGGATATTAAGGGTTTATAGGATCCATATTACTAGTATCATGACATGAAGGATGATTATGTTTCCATGATTATTTAGGGTTCCGAGGAATTGGTTTCAACCCATTCATTATTCTTTGTTTTTAGAGATATTATTAGGATTCCTATGATATAGTTGTTAATTTGGTCATGATGATTTGATGGTTTTCTAATCATGAGTATTAGAGATGAATCGATTACACCCTATGTCTAGTATTTATGTGGTTGAAAAAATATATTGATGTCTTCAGAGATAACTAGAAACTAGGTAATGAAGGAATTCTTAGTTTAGATTGAAGACTTGAGGATCAATGATGATTTTGTTAATTATTTATTTCCTATCATTATTTCAGATAATTATAAGACATAACCATATAATAGAATTTATGATTATGAATGGGACCATGTTGGGGGTCCCCTACTAAGTTATCCACTCATTCCCTTATCAGGACACCATTTCACTAGGAACTCGAGCATACTCACTCTAGTTGCAGGTATAGGTTAGAAAGATTCATAGGTTTTGATCACAGAGTAAGATAACTCAGACTAAGGATATGAAGATGTTTTATGCTTAATATTATTAGTAGTTACCCTTGTCTTCATTAATTGGTTCATTTTATTTTTCTATATGTGATATGCCCAATGGGAATTTATTATTTCATGCCTATATGGCTGGATTCATTTTATTATATCATGATGATTATTTTTAATTATCCAACATTCTTTAAACTTTATTAGTTTTTCGTGATACTTGATTATTTTACATTATGATTATGCACTCTAGTAAAGGGGGTATATTCTCCCCACAATACCTCTTCTAACCCTCTTTACTAGTCGGCAACCTTTGGTGTATGAGGAGGTAAGCCTAAGTTCATATGATGCTCCGATCTAGATCAGAGATCATGTCACATCAGTGATGTGACATAAAAAAGTGTTATTAAATAATTATTTTTATTTGGTATTACTATTTGGGATATAATTATCATGGGAAATATGGATTCATCAGATCTTGTAATGGATGTTGTGATAGTGTGTTATGAACACCTATTTTGATAGGAAGTATAGGTCACCAGATATGGGATTTGTGTTGTAGATTTTTCTTGTTATAGTTATATTATTTTTACCTCTTTTGACACACATGGTTCCTTGATTTATAATTTCATTCATGATTTTTATGTTGGAAAATAATGTTTGGAGGCTTATAAAGCATCATGATTAGGAATAGAGGGTCTAAATAATTTTAATTCTTGCCTATGTGTGATTTTATCACTGATGAATGACCTATATATTTAATGTGTCAACAACAGATCATACAACATTTTCCCATATAAATTCTTTGTGTCATTTTAATAAGTTGGACAAAAAATTATATTTATTTCATTCTAATATAAATTCATATGGATCTATGGTGAGATAATTATTGATGAAAAAAATTATTACCTCAATGGGAGGGACATGGAGTGACCCTAGGAGGCTAGTAAGACACATGGTTCTTAGTGGGAACCCCTCAATGGGTGTTTATTATCTCGATACCAATTATTTAAAGTGTTAGTAAAAAATTATATGGAATTTTCTAATAAAGGGTAGAATTTAATTATATGTAATAAATATATCTGTTATGATTCCATTTATATGGATCATCTAGGATAAAATAGTTATATGTATAGACCCTATTGGATGAGATCATGGTTCTCAAGGTGGTAGTCACATACGTGGATGCTCGATGAGGATCGGTTCACTAATATACACATGACATGGTGTGAGGTTCCTAATCAATATATATATATACATATATACATCAATACCCTAGAGGATGTGTTTGGTATGTGAGTGCCCATGTGACCATAATCACTAGAGTGAGGTTGAAACCTCATGGTTTATGATAAATGAGAGATTGTAATTTTCAGATAAGTGGAAGACCCATATACCTGTGTTTTCTACCATGACTATGGAGATTTAGTGACATGTGCGATTGAGGTCTATATGTGAGAGGGGATGTATTGTTCTTGTTATTACCTTAGAGGCATAAAGTCAGGGATAGATTCATTGTATTTGAGATTGATGGATATGATATTTTTTCGAGAATGTGGTAAAGGTATGGTGATTCATTACATCTATTTAAACTGAGAACCTTGATTGCTATCACCATGAGATGTGAGGCACTTAGAGTGTCATGATGTCAAGAATAGTTTCTAGGGAATAAATGTATAGGAACCAAACCCTACATATATGGATACATTTTAGTATATTGAGAGAGAACTGGTATATGCATGCGAATTATAATAGCACCGAGTAATATATACACATGTGGTTAGGCCAAATATGAAGTGTCGTGGTTTTGGGATGATGAATGTGTGGTAGGTGATCATGAAATTGTCCATGGAATAAGTGAAGTGCCAAAATTTTACGAGTGGTGCCCAGTGAACTCTATATATAGGGAATTTATATTCTATGGATCATGGTATAATAGAATAGATGATATGTAACTAATGGAATCATGAGCTATTTTTATTCAATCAGATTGTATGAGACCATATTCACGTTATGTTTTAGTAAACCCTAATATTAGACTCATTGTTCACGTATTGGACCTATTAAATTTTAAATAGGTAATGGGTCTAGGTGGGCTAAGGAGGAATGGAGTTTTTTTAGTTTCTTATTTTCCTAGTTGTAACACCCCACAATAATGAAGGGTTAAATGACTAAATTATATGACTCATGTCAACAATGTAAACCACTCTTTTTTGGATATTTCTTAATTGTAACTCCATAGTTAAACATGTTTGTTATGGCGTAGGTATCATGATGTGTGACCTCCTGGGAAATTTTCCATGGTATGTGTGAGTGTAGACAAAGAACACAGGAAAGAAATTTTTTTGTCATATGGGGAAAATCATTAGTTTGATGACTCGTTTGGGCATGTGTGTGGGATAGATGGAGGGGACCCTTTTTCTGTGGGGAAACTGGTGGTGCCTGGTGGTCTAGGAATCAATTTCAATGTCATGGAAGCAAGTCTATACAATCTATGGGGCCTAGTTGTTATATTATTATTAGAGTAGGAACCCAACCATAAATGTGGTGGCACTACCTAGGTTGAGATGTTGGGTTCACAATGTGGATGTAGTGTTATAAAGAGTGGGTGAATGTAACACCCTATAATGAAAACAGGTTAACTGAATAAATGATATGACTCATGATAACAATGTGTACCATTATTTTTGGAATCCTACCTGGTTAAAAATTCATGGTTAATAATTCTTGGCATGGAGTAGTCATCAGAATGGGTATCCTCCTAGGAAGTTTCATAGGGTGTGTGTGAGTGAGGAAAAAGGACAATGGAAAGAACATTTCATGGATAATGGGGATAGTCATTATTCTAATGAACCATTTTGGGAATTTGGGTTGGCCCCAAGGAGGGGACCACTTGTTTTACGGGAAACTAGTGGTACCTGAAGGTCCAAGACCCAATGACCATGTTAAGTTGGGGTTTTTGTGACATCATTGGGGCCTAATTGTTTTACTAGTATATTGGTGGCCTAATTAACATTTTCTAAAAGGAGAATGATGTATACTTTATGGGGTTCATGAAGCATTATTATTTAGTATCAATAAGGAAAATTTGACGGTAGTGTGTCTACCAAAGTCTATTATAGTACACGACTATCATTTTGGATTTAATTTTAGTGAATTTTTTAGGTGATGATCCTGTGAACTACTTGTAGTCAAAATTCATGTTTTAAATGATTATTGAGTTTGAGTGATTTGCGTTATGATCTTCTATTGTTTTTGTTGAAGTGTAAGAAATTGGCCATGAAGATCCAGATCATTTATCTAGTGAAATGAAAACATGAATACTACTAAGGTGGGGATAATCATATTAGTCATATGTTAGGTGAATATAATTTAGTAGGGTTGTGGTTTCATGAGGTTGAACATGGATATTCATTATGAAATTTTTATGCCCGTGAGAAAATGAATCTAAAAATATATAGATTGCTGAATAAATTTTAATTATAGTTTTAAATATGATGATGGAAGTGTTTTATAATTAACATCAGGATTGAGATGCAAATGAGGTGACCCCAGAATTATTTGGGTTGGAAATTCCTCATTGATTATGGATAAACCATAGAAACAATTATAAACAATTAAGTATCCAATCATTTAATTCCATAAGTAATTGTGAATAGACTATATAGATCATTCATAATCAATATTATCTTACATTTAGAAATAAAGTAATTAGGATCAGGTGATTGATAATGCATCGGTGGATGAAGAATTTCAGTTTTCAAAAAATTCAACCAAGGAGGGTTTGAGTGGTGTTTAAATGTGTAATGGGAAAATGTTATAAGGAAACCATAATGGTAGAATAATTCAAGTTACAAATGATGTGTTTGGTAGGAAATTCTAATGTTGGAATGGAACCATGGGCCATAGTTATCCTTGTGAGCTATATTTGATGGTGGGGAGAACAATAGGTTGGTTGACCAATCATAGAAGGACACCATTGTATTTCGGGATGGAAAGGTGTGGTCGGGATCCATCTAGATAGTTTTTGATAATGTAAGGTAGTGGTTCATGATTTGGTAGTTTTGGGAAACTTATCATTAGAAATACACCTTGAATGTGTGTTTTATGTTTATATATTGAAAAAAAGTCATTTGGGTGGAAATTTTAGACCATCATAGGTATGGAGATCCGACTAGTTGATCACCAGGACTTCTCAAGTATTATAAGTGTTATGGTGGGGAGATTATAAAACCTAGTGTTTGTATGGATGTTTGAATTTAAATAGATTTTTCATTTTTAATTTGGTAGATTCATTTTTTTTAGAATAAGTATTTGGATCAATAATTCCAGAGTTTGATCATCCCGAGATGATATATTTTGATAAGGTTTGGGGATCTATATGTTCCTTGTATGTCCTGGAATGTATCAAGAGCTTCAAGATTTGTTTTATGAGTTTTAGGATGTTTCTTTCCAAGCAACATTGTTTTGTGACTAAAGTTTAGAGGAAACCATGTGGTACCTTGATCATGAGGTGGTTTTAAGTTCAATTTCTATAGAAAGTGGTTACCTGGATTGATTATCATACCATATATAGGAACCCATATAAATTCATGGGTAAACCGTGTTTCTTGGATTGGCCGATCGGATTGGTTTCGGGTTTTCATTTAGTTGTAGTCAAATAATGTGAAATATTATAGATCTCAATAGAGACAATTCTTTCATTTGGTGCACTATTTGACAAACCAAACAAACCAACCATGCGAGATGAATTCCATTGGATAGTGCCTACCACATAGTTGGAATATGATTTGGAAAACCATGTGTCCAAATCATGATATCTTTAAAAAGATATTTTTTTTATGATTTTCAACCTTAAAAAATAGAGGGGAAGACCCCTTTTCTTCTCCCACATACGATCACAACTCAGCGAGCTGAGCCCCTCCTACCTCTCTAACTCTGCAGATTTGGCTAATTCTAGGTATAAATTTTTCAGTTTTAGGGTTAGTCTCCTCCTCCGTTTCCCTCCACCCGTCTCCTCCTTCTTTATTCTTTAGTTTTTTTCATTCACTTAGTAATTTGATTATAATTCCACTAGAGTGTTGTAAAATCTGGTTAAAATGAAGGAGCTTCTTCTCTACCTTGGGAGATGACATATTGAGACCCAATCTGTAGACAATCGCCCAATATTTTGATAGTGTTTGTCATAATATTGAATTTTCTAGGTTCTCTCGTTAATGTTAAATTAATTTAGTGATACAAATGGTGATGTGTGTTAGGAATCTGTGTTGATATAGGTATGGGGGTGTTTTGGTGTGGTTGATATCCCATTTCTCAAAAAACTAAAAATTGTTGGACACCCAATGAGTTTTAAACATTTATTAAATTTATGAATATATGTTATAATTTATTATAATTTGTTATAATTATTTCTTTATGATTATTTGGAATGATTTAGTTACCTAAGAATGTGTCCAGTGGAAGATGGTTCTTGGAAAACTAAGTATGAGCTTGGTTAGCCTAAAGGGAGTTGTTAGGCTGTAAAATAATTGAGAAAGAATTTGAAAATGGTACTGGTCTTTATTCTGGCCCGATTGATTTTATGATTTTTTTATAATTCATGGGATGTTTAGTCAATCCATTTATGTTATTAGCCTATCTAATTTAAATTTCTTAAAGAAAAATTAATTTTATAATTTAAATGACATGTTCTGAATAGAAAAGAGTTCAAAGACAACGTTGAGCACATTGCACCGACCATATACATCTATAATTCATGTTTAAAGCCATGAATATGGATAACTATGGAACATTGAAACCCATTTAGAGGGTTTAAATTAAATTAAATCAAGATAAATTTAGTTTAGATCCTTTGAATGAGTTCCCTTAAACCCTTTTTTGGAGGAATTTGATGAGTTAGTCCTATACATCCCTAGTGCTTCATATCATGACCATGGTTGGGGAGGGGGACCCACCTTTAGAGACCATATAATTTGAGATGGTATTTATACCTCAGTAGGCATATGAGGTCATTCCTTAGTTATAAATTGTATATTGGGTGATCTACCCATGAGTGTTAGGCTTTGGCTTATGTTTGAGCTGGATTAGGAAGGACCCTAAGTAGTGTTTCCTTTCCTTGAAAAGATCATAAGAACCCCATGTGGGGTTCCCTTCCATTTGGTACCTAAGATGACCCCATGTAGTGTGACTCTCCCTTAGCCTACCCTAGGGGACATGAGTGGGAACACAGTGATAGATCAACTCGGAGCAGGTGTGTGTGGGTATGAATAGAGATGGTAATGTTCATCAATTTAGATACCTTATAGAACATGTTATATCTTCAGTCTATGGAATTTTATGATCAGTTTATGTGTTTTTCCAACCTCAATATTTTATCGTTTCCTTCACTAGTATTTTTGATGTAGTTATGGTTACCCATACATACATCCTGGGAACTGATCTAGGTGTCGTATATGATTTTCTGGTGATGTTTTCAAAGCCTAGAGGTTCTTTATAAGATATCGAATTTATACCTCATTTTATGCTGGTGTGATATGATTGATGAAATGAAACCATCATGTATTCCATGATGTGGTTCTTGGAATTTGGATGTTGATCCATATAATAATGCATGAGATTTTTGGATTTGACCTGAGGTTTGTATGGGACACTCTAAATTATAGGGGCCCCTTAGATTCCTTACATGTCCCAAATCAAGTTGTTCAGGCGTTTGGGTTGTGATCAATATTATTATTGTTATTATGAGATGTATAGGTCATACCTAGGATCCATCTAGTTGAGTTTGATGACATTACTCTTTCATTTTTTTGGTATTCCTAGGGAACTGGGTATCCCTCCAGTTATCATGGTTATGTTAGGATGATTATGTTTCGCTAATTTCCCAGTGTTCCAGGGAATCAACATTGATCCATTCATAATACATAGTGTTTATAGATATATCTTGGATGGCTATGATGTTGATGTTGATTCATTAATAATGATTTTTTGTTCCTCTAAATGTTAGTGTTGGGTAATTTTATATTACACCACATGATTTGGTATTTATATGTTTGGCACAATATCATGGAGTTCTCAAAGACACCCCGACACTAGAAAAAGAAGATACCGTTTATTGATTTCATTGACCTAAGGATCAGTTGTTGTTTATTTATTAAGATATTTCTTTCTCTTAATTTAATAATTTATGTCCACCATTTTAAATACACATATCACAAAATTTCTAGTTATGTAAAAGAACTCATTGGTAAATCCCTACTGATTTATATACTCACACCTTCCATGAGCTATAAATGCACTAGGTACCAAGAAGAATATTCATGGGGATAGGTACAGGTCAGGCTGGGGAATATGTTTTTGATCATTGAGATGGATGTATCAGACTCAAGAGATAGAGATGAGGGTTATCTTAGAGTAGTAGTACAAACACATGTATTTTTTATTTTTTTTATTTTATTCCTCTATACCTGATTGGATGAGTGGTTATTCATTATTTCATACTTTCACGTCTGGATTCCATTTTATTACATCATGTTCATTTTATTTATTATTATAAATACTATTATGGTAATTAGTTCTTTATGATAATTTTTAATTTTATATTATTTTTATTCTCTATGTTATATGGTTATAGTATCCCCATGATACCTCCATAAACCTCCACTATAATTCAGTAGAATATGAAATATGGGGAGGCATACTTGAGGTCATATGATTCCTTAGTTTGGATCATTGGTCAAGTCGCCTCTTAGCTGAGAAATTAAACCTCTAGTAATGAATGAATGTGACATAGTATAATCATAATGTATGAGATAATGAAGACCAATCTCCCATACAAAAAATAAAAAACTGATCAAAATAATATAATTCCATAATAAAAACCAAGTATTTCCATAAAACCAAAAGACTCCAAATACAATTCTGGTTCCAAATAAGGTATTTCGGTATACTGTATCCCATGACCACCTCCAATATCCAACCTCCAACATCCCATTATCCAAGCAACAAGGTTCTCCACGTGAAATGCCATGTCAGAATAATAATATATATAAATCAGAATAAATTATAATAGAATAAAAATATATATAAATCAGAATAAATCATAATAGAATATAAAAAAATCATATAATGATAAAAATTAATAAAAATAACCCATGAAATGAAATGAATACAAAACTATGGAATTCATGTACTAAATATAATGCAATACATATCAAGGGAGATTCCTTGAATAAACTAAACTAATGGGGAAAACCCCATTCTCCCAAACCTGATTTTTATTTGGTTGTGTAACGCAATCCACCCCCACCTTTTCAAGGTATCCTAGTACGAGAAACTATGTCCCCATCTAACAAAATATGAACAAAAACCATTCCATTACATCAACCTATTTATGAACACCAAATAATTTTCTTTAGAAAACATGTAGCCTGTATATTCAAGTTATTTTTTTGGATTCATCCATTAAAAATAAAATGCATTAAATCTATAAATAATAAGCTTCCAAGTTATATATAGATATAGAGTGAGAGGTAATAGACCTATCACGACACTCTTATTCCACATAATGATAAGAATAATAAATTTAGAAGGAATAAAAACACCCAAAATTAATAGAAGACGACTCTAGATTGAGGGACTTAATGAGGAGAGGAAGGATGGAGAGTTTTTAGGGAAGTAAATTGGTCAATAATCAAATATATCACCCCCTAAACTATCTTTCATAACTCTCCACTCATGTAACAAACAAATCCTTAGAAACTAAGTTGTCAGTATGATTATTTTAAAATAGATATGACTAAAACCATAATATGGTGGTACCCACCCTGACAAAAGAGCCTTCAACTAGGAATCCCCCCATAAAGACACACAATGGTGAGAAGTTATCACCGTTAGCATTTTAATAATTCCATGTATTCTAAAATATTATGAATAATTCATGAAAATAATTTTCACCTCACCTATGAAACTCCTTGAATCTAGGAACCAGTTCTACCATGGTAATTGACACATATGCTTCACATTCCCAATTTACCAAAGAGAGACTATCCATGTGATACACTGAAAAAATATTCATTCCACCCTCCTTGTGGTCTTTGGGGGTTTTCAAGAATTCCTACAAGACACCACACCTGGTAAGAATGCTATTTCACAAACAAGGGTTCTCGCTACAATACATTGGAAAGAAACCATGGACACCGTAGTAATACGAATGAAACCAAACCATCAACATATTCATATACTTTATTATTTTAATAGATATCCTACCTAAAAATATTTTTCCAATAAATCACCCCTCCGAAAAATTATGATACCCAATAAAATCATATCATAACATACAAATACTAAATAAAACAACAAAATAACTAAAATCAAGGATGTCACCATTTTCCCACCTTTGGGACTTCTTTCCTTAGAAAGTTGTAGATTAGAAGCATTTTATGAATTATTTTTCCTTTTCAATTATATATAATTATGACATTCCAATGTCACTTATAGAATCTTACCATGTTTATATAATCTCCACACTAAAGAAATACATATTCATCCTAATATATTTTAATGAATTACCATAAAATGAATTGGGTTGTGAGGAAAATTATCATTCCACTCAAGTGTTACATGATCTAAACTAATCAAATGACTAGGGTTGTTTGGGTGCATATTAATATGGGAAATTTAGAACACATTAGAAAAAAAAACAAAATATTATTGGTAAAGATATCCCATAAGAAACTTTACTAATGTTCTCGTGAATATAAAACAGTCCCATATAATGATGTTCTAGATCTCTATACTACTCTAGTTGATGGTTCCACAACCATAAAGATACCCATTGGAATATCTGGTCACCCACCTTAATAGGTAGATGGTATAAAAGTTGAATCACCCATTATTTTTGAAGGATTTATGATTATTTCATCAGTTTTCTAATCATGTTAATTTTCTTTGTTATTTCTCAGAAATGGCTTGCTCCAACAATTTTTATTTCCTTAGACTCTATCCATTAAACGAGAGATCATTATGGTTAACCAAAAAATTATTCATACAGATTCATATGTATCAAGGCTTCACAACTATTATTATAGGATAACAACACTATTGAAAAATGATATTCCCATGAACCACTAAATTCTATCACACATTATTTTAGCATGTATTCCAATATTTGGATTATAAACTATAACTATCCATCCATTTTAATATTGTTGATGTTTTTATAGTTATATTGTATTTAAGAGACAATTATATATACTATAAAAACTATGGGGTAAATTATGTTTTGTGATCAGAGAAAATTGTAATGGGTACCCTATCAAATTACACCACTTATTGAATATAATGTTTTACAACTTGTCTACTAGATCTATCACCCCTATTAGAAAACTCTTATGACATATTAAGTAAGTCCACAATCACCCAAATATCATTGTGCTTCCAAATCATTATTGATATACTAGTGAAAAAAACCAAAATAATATGAACACATTTGAATATAGGTATTAGAAATGGTTTTAACATATCAGTTAGTCCTTGATGTTTTTCCTTCCCAGATTGATAGTTGGAAACATAACCACTAAATCATTCATATTTCACTTCATAAATGGCAAATAAAAATTATGCTTGATTAACTCATTCATTTTTTGAGTATCTTAGTGGATATCCCACATTTAATTATGGTAAGAATAAAGGATCTTATCATCATAGGAAGGAGAAACATCAATATATTTTCAAAATCACAACATTATATTTGAATATTGTTTCCACCAGAAAATATATCCCCACCATTGAACATTTAACCAATGGTATGGTATAATTGGTTGATCCGTTGAAATTATTTGACTTTCTCAACCTTGTTCGGAATAAGGGTGACTAGAAAGAATATATTGGGAACTTTATATTATGTAAAATATAAATATATATAAGCGATAACCCCATTAATTTCCATTGATATTTGGAGTCTAATAACACTTGATTATATGAAATCAGACTTATGTTAATGTATAATAAATTGAAATTCACCTGAGTGTAAAAAAATTAAAAATAAAACAACTAAAGATAATCCATTTAGCATCATTGACTTAGGTTAACATATCTTTTTTAAAGGATATGCTTAAATATTTTGTGATATGTGAACATGATACTCTTCTCATAATAAAGGTAATGGAATAATTTTTTAATGTATTAAACACTGTTTCAGGTTTCAAATTATGAAATAGATTACGCATTTCATGTTCCTATAATTTTTAGAAATCATAGTCTGTGAAATGCTCTCTCTAAAAAAAACACAACTTAATTCAGATATAGACACATCATAGTTTACCATGTATTACTCTCATTGCTTCAGAAATACAAGGTTAGTTACCATTGTATGCCAATCTATAAGCTTCATGAAAGATTCTAGAAATTAATTTATCTAATGAAATGGAATTCCATTCATGGTTAATATAGTCATAGGAAAAGATACACATAATAAGTCATGAAAAAAATAAAAGATAATGACTTAGTATCCCATGAAATATTTGATTCTCCAATACATTCTTAGGATGTCACCATTTTTATGGCTTCAATTTTTGAAGGGTTAACTGATATTAATTTCTCAGAAATGAAATTTTCAAGTAATAAAACATATTATATCCATAAGTCATAGTTAATATAATTTTATATATATGTAATGATCTCACAATGTTCTCAAAAAAATCTATATCTTTATTTTTTGGTCATCTCTAGATTGAGAGTATAACAATATATTTTTTAACAAATATGTCAATAAAAGGGACTAAGTATCTATAGAAGATATGTTTAATTAATTCCTTGAAGACTTCTATATCATTTATAAGACAATAGGTTATAACTATGTACTTATATTTTCCATAACATCTTTACCAAGATGCATTTAGAATATCCTCCTTTCTGACATGGAATTATTGGTACACGGATCTAAGGCCAATTTTAAAGAAAAACTTGGATCCATTAAGAAAATACAATAAACCATCATTTCAAGGAAGATGATATTTATTTTTGATCATAAGAAAATTTATTTTATGATAATTGATGCAGATTTTAAGTATTCTACCCCACCTCTACAAATATAATTAGAGGAGGCCAATGCGATATAATTTTTTAATAAAGGCCTTCCTTTCAAATCCTTCCGACTGTACATTTATTTCAAAATAATATATATGTAATATTATACAAGAATGAATAAAAATAATACTCATTAATGGCAGTAGATAGATAGAAATTTACACATATAATTCAGTCATTAGTCTTAAAAAATCATTTAGGAAGACATCAGGGTGTTGATCTACTATGGATGGAATATCCTTACTGCAGATTGAATCAATATAATGTATATTTACTATTGTTAATTGGTATGAGATTTTTCTATCCACTTTAACTAAATTCCCTTCTCTCTAAGTATTCTTGTCATACTCCCCATTAAATATTTGAACAAATCTATTAAGAGATTTGAAAATAACTAGCTGGGTATAAAAATCAATATAAGAATCATATTCTACCAACCAATACATACCCAATTTTATATAAAAAATATTAATTTCTAATATTGTGAACCCAAAAAAACTATACTACGTCAATGGTGATATATCATGATAGAATCTAAAATCTACTACACTCTCATGATCAAGAGGTGTCTTCAGGCTCAAACATTGATGCACCATTTACACTTGTAAGCCATTTGAATCACCAAATGAAATTAAATAAAATAATTACTGGATACTAGGTAAAATAAAACATGAATTAGATTTTAATCAAGTGATATAGTACATCACTATATTAAGGGGATCTATTCTTCAATAAAAATGGATGCCTCATCCACAAAGATCCTTTGATCAACCCCTCTTAGAATATTCTTGACTGCATGATGAGGTCAATACTATTGCGATAAGAGGTTGTTCTTGGAATCACTCAGAATAGATTGATTCTGATAATAGTAACCACCCTAATGAGATCATCCCAGTTGAGAATTCAAGTCATGAGTTATATTGGAACCAAAACTCCTTGAATTTAGAGGGTACATATTTTTTTTTTGAGATTCCATATTCAACCATAGTTGTGACACTTTAAAATTGGTTTGGTACATTCCCTCTTTATGTTATCTAATGAAATAAATTAGAAGAATCCTTTTTCATTATTACCTCATGATGTAAATGAATCTAACCCCAAATATAGGTTATCTGATTTGTTTTTACCATTGGAGTAACTCTCCTTCCTATGACTATTTACACCAATGGAGTTTCTACCAGTTGTACAACGGAAAAAGGTGTTACCATCACTAAGATTATAAGAAATTTTATTTTTCGAACACTATCTATTTATTTACTATATATGTATAATTATCAATAAATAACATTAATACATGGAAATTTTTTTTAATCGTTAAATTAACTCTAGCATGCATGATTTGTGGAATTCACTAGACACTAACTCTGGTGAAAACTGATATTAGAAAATAATATGATCACCATATTCTATGATTAAATGGTATCCTTTATTAAGTTAAAATAAATATTGAGTTATTTATATACAAAAGGATTGAGGATTTAATTGTTTGTGTAACATCCCGGTTCCAGAAGCCACCCAAAGGCGCCCCATACCCGGTTGGTCACGTGGCCACAAGCGCATTTCCCTGAATGCCAGAGGCTGCCAACTAGCAGTGAGGGCCTTGGGTGTGATAGTGGGGAAACTATGCCCTCACTGGAAGAGTACACAGCGGATGAGAAACAATATACAATAGAGGAAAGAAATTAATAATCCATACAAAAGCAATCAGCGGAAGACTAAAAGTAAGAAAAAAATGGAGCACATATATATAAAAGATGCATGATACATATGTCTAGGAAAGCTTCCAAACAGATCAAAATGTTGGAATACAAAACAGTAGTAAACCCAAGTAGGAATGAAATAGCTAAACAACTCTTCAACATCGCAAGTCAAATCTTGGTCCCATTCTCTCCATCTCCATAGCAAGTCAAGTACCTGAAGTTGAAGGTCTCTTTCCCTTTTCTATACCTACAACAATATAATCTGTTTGGGCCCAAAAGAATGTCCCAAATAGGGTGTGAGACTAAATCCCAGTAGTAAACCACCCGAAGATCTGTGCCTAACAGTCAGTGAATATATGGCAGGTAAAAGTACAGAATGCAGTAAAAAGGAACATGCTGAATAGTAAACAATCCACAGTTCCAATATCAAGAAACTACTAACAAGATGTTAAGCACAAACAGGTAACCCTCTGGGAAGTACTCACCGTCATCCCCTTTGTTCCTACCTAAAAAGTACCAACAACCCTCTGGGTAGTACACTCAGCCTAACCACTCTGGTTTGGTCATACGAAAATTATAAGACTCTCTGAGGAAGCTCACTCGGTCATGTCCCCTTATAGTCCAAGGTAGTCAGGGACTCTCTGAGGAAGCACACAAGGTCAATTCCCCTTATAGCCCCAAGGTTAGGATACTTTCTGAGGAAGTACACTAGGTCAATTCCCCTTATATCCCAAGTTGTACAAAGACTCTCTGAGAAATCTCACTCGGTCAATTCCTCCTATAGTCTAGGACGGTTCAAGAAAATTCAAAGTTTAACAAAGACTCCCTGAGGAAGATCACTCAGTCTATCCCCTTATAGTCTATAATTCCCAAATAATCTCCGAGGAATCACACTTAGTCTATCCCCTATAGTCTTTTATGCTGAAAGACTCTATGAGGAAGCTCACTCGGTTTATACCCTTATAGTCTATAATGCTCAAGGACTCTCTGAGGAATCTCACTCGGTCTATCCCCTTATAGTCTACTACTCCAGGTTCTCATGGCCTCATGTATGTCAACTCATAGTAATTATATGTGGCCAAAGTAAACCTATTGGGCAACTTGGCTAAGCAATCTATGACATATCAAGAATGCCAGAAAACAACAATCCACCCTACAACCACAAGGCACGAAAAATAGGTAAACAACTAATAAGCTAAACAAGAGCAATGATCATAAATAGAACAAATCATGGGAAAAAATCTAAATCATAGAAAAACAACCCTTTTAATATCCAAATTAGCTCTACACAGGCATACAAGCTTGGCAAGAAAACAACAGGGGTAATATGGTAAACATACAATACCCTGTTCAAGGGTATTGGTGGAATTTGAATATAATACTCAAAGACATCGAACGGAAAGGCACAAACCACCTACCTTGGTGTTAGGAGATCACTATACGTGAACCTCGAAGCTTGAATCTCCTTGGAACATTGAAGATCTACAAAAATGACTAAAACCCTCAACCCACGATAACTTGATATAGAGAAGAAATCATTGAATGAAACTCAAGAAGAAGGAAGATATTACCATTGCGGTTCGAATGCTATCGAAGGTGTTTGATTAGGGTAAAAAAGGAGGCTTAGAGAAGTTTCGGCACCACATGGTTTCTCTCGGTCGAACGAGACCTAGAAGAAGACACCTCTGGCGATCAGACGCGCCCCTGGTCTATTTAATGAAAAAACAAAATACAAGTCGTTTAATTTTGTAGTACATGACTTTTACTTACTGTTTTTGTACTTTTCTTCAGGTGTCCTATATGTCACCCCACATGGTCTTGTGTGCGGCGAGGACACGGCCAGTGCACGGTCTCCTGTGGCAATGAAGTACACAGCATGTACTCATAATGTACACGACGTGTACTTCAAAAATTTCTAGAATTTCATCTTTTTCTCAAAAACGACCAGAAAAGGACAAACATACCTGAAAGGAAGATCTAGGTTCTTAAAAACTTCCCCCCTTAAAGAAATTCATCCCTGAATTTCCCTAGCACGGCGTATTAGAAGAAACCTGAAATAGCTCCGGCCACTGTGCTCGTACATCAGCCTCCCTCTCCCAAGTCTCGTCCTGTACTTGCCTGTGCTGCTATAGAACTCATACCAAAGGAACAGACCTGCCACAGAGAACCTTTGTACTGTGATCCACAATCTGGATAGGATGATCCTTGAAAGATGTATCCACCTCCAACTAGACTTCCTTGGGTTGGAAGGCATGAGATGGGTCTGAAATGTAACATCGAAGTTGAGAAATGTGGAAGACGTCATGCATTACTCGGTACCTCTGAGGTAACTCCAACTGATAGTCAATCGTCCCAATCTCTCCAACACCTCAAATGGCCCAACATACCTCGGTGAAAGCTTACCCTGTCTCCTAATCCACTTGTGTCCCAACCTCAGTGCGACACGCAGAAAAACCTGATCCCCGACAACAAACTCCATAGGTCGTCTCCGCTGATCAGCATAAGACTTTTGACGAGACTGAAAAATAGCCATCCTCTTCTGAATCAACTCTATATACTCTGTGGTCTCCTGGAAAAGATGAGGTCCCATCATAGCTGCCTCTCCTGCCTCCAGCAAACATAAGGGTGATCAACATGGCCTACCGTACAAAGCCCATAAGGTGCCATCTGAATAGTTACTTGAAAACTATTGTTGTATGAAAAAACCACTAGAGGTATATGTCCCTCCCAAGAACCTCAATAATCTAGAATTAATGCTCAGATCATGTCCTCAAGCACCTGAATCGTAAGCTCAGACTGGAAATCTGTCTGACGGTGGTATGTTGTACACTAAAGTACCTGTATACACAAAGCCTTCTGAAGCCCCTGCGAGACCCAAGAAAAAAAACATGCATCCCTATCTGATACAATGGAGTGTGGAACTCCATGCAGATGTACAATATCTTGTATGTACAGTCTTCCCAACTCATCAACACTGAAGGTCTCCTTGATCGACAAGAAGTGAGAAACTTTTGTGAGTCTGTAAATGAAAACCTATAATGCATCGCTCCCTCGAGGAGACCTTGGAAACCATATAACAAAATCCATCGTGAATTCGTTCCACTTCCACCTGGGAATGGGTAACTATTGTAGAAGCCCTGCTAGTCATTGATGCTCCGCCTTCACCTGCTGACAAGTGGAACACCTCATGATGAACCCAGCAACATCCCTCTTCATACCTGGCCACCAATACTGACAATGTAGATCAGGATACATCTTGGTGACACCAGGATGAACTGCCCAAACTGAGGAATGAAAGTCCCACATCAACTCCTCACGTAAATCTGCTAGCACCCATATGCGCCCCTGGAAACAAAAGATCTCATCCTCACATATGGTTCATCTTGGAATAGGGTCCCCTCTTGACCTGCATTCCCGTAGGACTAGGCCTTCAGAATCTGATAGCTTCCCCATTCGTACTCGATCAAGAAGTGTAGAGGTAACAACTACAGAAGATAGAAAAGTATGCCCCTATCTGTCATGTACCTCCAAATGCATCTCAGAGAACAGATCCATAAGCTCCCCCTCACTGATGGCCTCCCGAACTTCCTATATCTGAGTCCTCCTACTCAACACATCAGCTACGGCATTGCCTTTCCCCGATGTGTAGGCAAGCTCAAAGCCAAAAGACTGAAGGTACTCAACCCACCTTCACTATCTCAAATTCAGATCATGCGGAGTGAAGATATACTTGAGACTCTTATGGTCGGTGAAAACCACAAAGTGCTCTCCCAGAAGATAATGTCTCCAGCAGCATAGGGCATGAACAACTGCAGCCAACTACAGATCGTGCGTCGAGTAATTATTCTCATGTGGCCTCAACTACTGATACCCATACGCAATGACTCCATCTCCCTGCATAAGGGCAGCTCCCAGCTGGATAATTGTTGCATCACAGTAAACAGTGCAGCTCTTTCCCGGCTCTAGCAAGACTAGTATTTGTGCTGAAGTCAACCTCCCTTTCAGTACTTAAAAGGCTGACACACAAGAATCTGACCATAAGAACTTTACACCCTTCTTGGCCAGACCTATCAGTGGTGATGATAAGCATGAAAAGTCTTGTATCAAATGTCTATAGTATCCAGCTGGCCCTAGAAAACTCCGCACCTCAAAGACGTTCTTTGGCTTCTCCCATGAAACTACTGCTTTCACTTTCTCTGGGTCTATTGACACTCCTATCTCTGATATAACATAACCCAAGAAGTAAATCTAATCCATCCAAAAGTGGCACTTCTAAATCTTAGCATATAACTGATGCTCCCTCAGTGTACTCAGAACGATCTCAAAATGTGTGGTATGGTCGTGTCGAGTGTGAGATTACACCAAGATATCGTCCATGAAGACAACCACAAAAGAATCCAAGTATGTATGGAACACTCGATTCATCAATTCCATGAAAACTGAAGGTGCGTTCGTGAGACCGAATGACATAACTACATACTTGTATAGACCATACCTGCTTCAGAAGGCTGTATAAGGTATATCTGATGGTCTAAAATGCAACTGATGGTAACCGGAACTCAAGTCAATCTTCGAGAAACCTGGACTCCTTGAAGCTGATCGAAAAGATCATCAATCCTCAATAATGGATATCAGTTATTGACCATCAACTGGTTCAACATCTAATAATCCATGCAAATCCTGAGAGTACCATCAGCCTTTTTCGCAAAAAGGACAGGCGAACCATAGGGAGTAGTACTGGGTCGGATGAAACCCTTTTCTTGCAACTCCTCCAGCTGCTTCTGAAGCTCTTGTAACTCAGGTGTAGCCATCCGATAAAGAGGAATGGACACCGATGCCTCTCCGGGCATGAGCTCAATCGAAAAGTCTACCTCATGCTCCAAATGAAAACGTGAAAAGTCCTCTGGAAAGACATCCTTGAAAAATTCCACAACTGGAGGAAAGTCTAGATGAGAAGTCCCCCGGTCATCTAGATACATACTAGAAATCTGGCCTGTAACTCCTCTTAACCCAAGTTGATCAGGACACACTCTGCTTTCCTGGACATCCCACTTGCTCTTGTGAAGAAAGGATCCACCCTCTGCTGATAAGAAGCTCACCCTGCGGTGATAGCAATCGACAACTGCCTGGAAGGGAACTAACCAGTTCATCCCGAGAATGACATCATAACCTTTCATCTATAGGACATATAGGTCCCATTGAAAGTGACACCCACCGACCTCAAGAGGGCACTCCTTGCACTGACATACACTAGCTGTCCTAGTCCGCAATAGTGTGTCTAGTGTCAAGATGTGGGCAAAAGAAAAGATGCAGAGACCATGAATCTCCATAAAATCTACAGATATAAATCTATGGGAAGCCGCTATATCTAAAAGAGCTGAAGATAAAAATGAAGCTACTAAGATCGTACCTCAAACTGTAGAAGGTCTTGGATCCTTCTCTTGCTGGGTCTGCTCCACTACAAAAGTCTAGCCTACTCCACGACCCTACGACCCTGCCTGGCAACTTTGAGCTGATCCACTCTACTATCTCTGATAACCTGGTGATGGACCACAACTACCACGACCTCCACCTCGGCCCAAACGGCTGGAAGAACTCCAGTTCCCAGACTGGTGAGAAACTGGTGATACTGCTCTTGAATGCAGGGTCATAGAATAACCCCTACCACCAGCTACAAGTGAGAAGATCTGATAGAAACGCTGAAGATGGCCCATATTTCCACATGATTGGCACTCCATTGGGACTCTCTGGCACTCAGGCCTAGTATGTCCACTCTTTCTGCATTGGTAGCACACCACCTGGATACCAGAAGATGCATTGTGCCTACTCGGATCTCCTCATGTAGAATCCCTGTGATGCTTCCTTCTATATGTAGGATGACTACTAACTGTGGATGTCGAACCGCCCTGGCCCCCTACTCTAGAATCCATCAGATTGCGCTATGTGGTCAACTCCTAGATGACGATAGAAGATATCAAAGTCAACCTGAAGATGTTCACCTATGATCGGTTGTCATTCCTTAGACCATCCTCAATCTTCCGCGCAAGGAACATCTCATTGCCTCCTGGAATAGGCGTGAAATGTTGCAGCTTAGTAAAGTGAGATGAGTAGTCCATAACAGAAAGAGTACCCTTATCCAAACTCATAAACTCTCGGGCTCAATCATCCCTCAAGGTCTCTGGGTAGAATTAATCATAGAAGATGTTCCAAAACTCAACCCAAGTCATACTCACCTGGCGTCCAGACTGTGAGATCACCTCCCACCACCTCTTGGTAGAGTCTTAGAGCATATAGGTAGCGAGCTTCACCCTCTTCTATGAAGGTATCTTTAGATGCTTGATGATTGTCAGCATGGCCTCTAGCCATGATTTTGTAGCCTGGGGTCATCCATCCCCAAAGAAATTAGGAGGATGATGATGCTGAAAAACCTGCATCAATTCCACCATCGATGGGGAAAGAGACGACACTCCCCGAAAAGTATGCATCATCCTCAAAAATCCTTTCCTGAACTGTGTATCAACACCTATGCCAGGTATAATGGATGGTACCAAGGCTGGAATAACTAGAGGATCTTCTAGAATTCCCTGATCTACCATATCCAGTGTCCGATCACCATCTGGAAACTGGCGTACAACCGGAGGATCTCTCGATGGCATAATTTTGAAAGGTCAAACACACACCTTAGATTAGGGTTATCAAGGACTGAAAACATAAGAGTACGATAAAATAATAGGAGAAAGAAAACATTAAGGTTTTAAAAAACATGACTACATGACATGTATAAACACTACACAACATGTTCTCTTTATCCATTCACATGGGAGTGTACTTCTGCCTCAACTGGTCATGAAACACCCCAACCACACGACATGTTGTCCCCACACACACGGTGTGGACAAGAACTCTATTCCCATACCCAAGTCTCCTTACACATATAACTCACACAGTCTTCTTAATCCTAGACTACATGGTGCGTTCACGATGGGCACGACGTGTACTAGACAAGTTTCAACGACTCATGTTGTTAGTTACACGGCCAGTTACATGGCTCACTCTACACGGAGTATACTTCAAGTGGACGTGGCATGTACACGAAAGGATAAAACTGACCCATGTTGTTCATGACACGGCTAGGTACCTTGGTCAGACTACACAACGTGTTCAAAGTCAACATGGTGTGTTTAGGTTTAAGGTTTATCCATCCATGTTGTTCATTACACGACCAAATACTTATGTTATATGACATGGCATGTTCAATCCTAACATGGTGTGTATATATCAACTTTCCCTCATTCGTGTTGTTATTCACACAGGTAGACACATGGTCACTACAACACGACATGTATGTACTGTACATGGCATGTTCCTACAAGATTTTCAAAACCCCGTGTCCCTGTCCACACAGTCAGTGACACGGTAATAGACTACATAGCGTGTATTCATAAAGTACACGCCGTGTATTCTGGTTTTTTCCGGACAGTAGCATCAGAAATTGTTCTGGAACCCAGAAAACAAAAAAATGAGCGTTAAGGTGCCAAATTTCAAACTATGAGGGCCCATACTCCTCGCGAATCAAATATTTTTATCTTATACATGTTATAAACAAGAAAAGACAAGCTAATGACACACCAAATTCTGATTCATGAGGGCCCATAACACCTCAAGAACCAAAATTTTTCGTTCATCCAAACAAATCCTTACACAAAACAATACTTATCAATAGTAGTATTCTATCAAGGAATCTATCAAAACAGCATGTAATTGATAATGCACCAAATATTGCATGGAAATAATGCATGACATGTGATTTCTTGCAAGTTCCTATATGATGCATTAGATAGAATACCCTTATCTCATTGGGTTGCGATAGAAATAAATCCTCAATAATATCAACAGTAACAACACAAACATGTGAGTCACCCAATGGTGATATCATATCAATTGTAGAATTTCAAAATGGAAAAAATTGTATTAACGAGGTAAATTGGCTTTACCCTATAAACGAGTTAGCTACTCCTGGGCACAGATTATTAACAAGTACATATTCCTTCCTATCAATGACTATAGGCTCCAAACTGTAAGTCAAAAGAAAATAACCCTCTGATACCACATTGTAATGTCCCGGTTCTAGAAGCCACCAAGAGGCGCCCCGTACCTGGTTGGTTACATGGTCTCAAGCGCATTTCCTCGAAAGCTAGAGGCTATCGACTAGCAGTGAGGGCCTTGGCTATGATAGTGGGAAACTATGCCCTCATTGGAAGAGTACACATCGAATGAGAAAAAATATACAATAGAGGAAGCAGTAATAATCAATTCAAAAGCAATCCGCAAAAGACTAAAAGTAAGAAACAACTGGATCACATATATATAAATGATGTATGATGCATGATGCATATGTCTAGGAAAGCATCCAAATAGATCAGAATGATGGAATACGAATCATTACTAAACTAAAGTACAAAAGAAATAGCTAATGATCTCCACAACATTGCAATCAAAATCATGGTCCCATGCTCTCTAGCTCCACAACAAGTCAAGTACCTGAAGTTGAAGGGAGCTTGCCCTTATCTATACCTACAACAATATAATCTGTTTAGGCCCAAAAGCATGACCCAAGCTGGATGTGAGACTAAATCTTAGTAGGCAACCACCGGAATATCTGTGCCTAACAGTCAGTGAATATATGGCAGGTAAAAGTACAGAAAGCAGTAAAAAAGAACTTGCTGAACAATAAACAATCCACAATTCCAATATAAAGCAACAAAAAACAATCATCTAAGCACAAACAAGTAACCCTTTAGAAGTACTCATATCCATCCCCTCTTGTCCTACCTAATATGTACCAATAACCCTCTGGGTAGTTCACTCAGCCTAGCCTCTCTGGTCTGGTCATACGAAAATTTTAAGACTTTCTGAGGAAGCTCACTCAGTCAATTCCCCTTATAGTCTAAGGTAGTCAGGGACTCTCTAAGGAAGCACACAAGGTCAATTCCCCTTATTGCCCCAAGGTCAAGAGACTCTCCGAGGAAGCACACTCAGTCAATTCCCCTTATATCCCAAGTCATACAAAGACTCTCTGAGAAAGCTCACTCGGTCAATTCCTCCTAGAGTTTAGGATGGTTCAAGGTAATTCAAAGTAAAATAAAGACACTCTGAGGAAGCTCACTCAGTCTATCCCCTTATAGTCTATAATGCTGAAAGACTCTCTCAAGAAGCACACTCAGTCTATCCCCCTATAGTCTTTAATGCTCAAAGACTCTATAAGGAATCTCACTCGGTCTATCCCTTTATAGTCTATAATGCTCAAAAACTCTCTAAGGAAGCTCACTCGGTCTATCCCCTTATAGTCTACTACACCAGGTTCTCACGACCCCGTGTAGGTCAATGCATTGTATTACTATGTGGCCAAAGTAATCCCATAGGGCTACTTGGCTAACCAATATATGACATATAAAGCATGCCAGAAAATAACACTCCATTCTAAAACTACAAGGCATGGAAAATAGGTAAATGGACAACATGCTAAATAGGACCAACAGTTGTAAACAGAACAAAGCATGGGCAAAACATCCAAATCATGGAAAAACAACCAGATTGATATCCAAATTACCTCTACACATCCATACATGCATGGTAGGAAAACTACAGGGGTATAAAAGTAAACATGCACTACCCCGTTCAATGGTATTGGGTGAATTTGTACATAATACTCAAAGGCTTCAAACGGAATGGCACAAACCACCTACAATGGTGTTAGGAGATCTCTATACATGAACCTCGAAGCTTGAATATCCTTGGAATGTTGAAGATCTAAAAACTTCTAAAACGCTCAACCCATGATAACTTGATAAAGAAGATAAATCATAGAATGAAACTCGAGAAGAAAGAAGAGATTACCGATGTGATTCCAATGCAATCGAAGATGGTCGATTCAGAGAACAGATAGAGTCTTGGGGGTTCAAAGAAGTTTTGGTGCCATACGGTTTCACTCGGTCGAACGAGACCTAGATGAAAACACTTCTGCCGATCAAACGTGACCTCAGTCTGTTTAATTAAAAAAACAAAATACACAGCGTGTACTTTTAGAGTACACGGTGTGTACTTACTATTTCCAAACTCCACTTTAGGCGGCCTCCATGTCACCCCCACACGGCCGTGTGTGAGTCCAGGACACGGCCTGCGAATGGTCTCCTGCAGCAAGTAAGTACATGGAATGTACTCATAAAGTACACAAAGTGTACTTCAAAAACTTCCATAATTTCCAGTTTTTCTCCAAAATGACCAGAAAAAGAAAAACATACCTGAAAGGAAGATCTGGGTTCTTACAGTTTGTTAAAAAATTCCTCAAATACCTCGCATGTAAGGTCTTCATCCACCTTAGAATAGACAATTGGGTCCTACCATTGTCGTGCAAGGTTTTCGGGTATATACATGACTAGAATCACTTTAATATCAACTAGAGTATTATTGAAATTTAATATTCAATTCATTATTCCATTCCATGCCTCATCATGTTTATGTTATAAGTCAATAGAATGGTCAGTGGGTCCTGCCTTTGAAATTCTAGGGAGAATCTCACTTAGCATGTTTCCTCTGTCCATTTACCTTTTTACATAACATGAAAATCTTTATAAATTTTTCTAATGAGATAATAATTTACTTATGGTTCACATGGAACCATAGAATTGATGATATTCTCTTACTACTTATCATGTATCCTAGATTTTAGAATTTCCCTATAACCATCGTAAAAATCACTACTTAGTCTATACATATAGTCTAATAACAAGTTTCACAATATACAATGAAATAGTAATAAAGTAATAATACAGAAATTTCAAATTGTGATCTATAAAATTACATATTAATTTTGTATTACAAATTGAAACTTTTCATACGAATATAAGATAAAGAACTATTATTGACCAGATCTATGATGAAGAGGAGTTGAAAAACCAAGAGGTTGGTAATAAAAAAATTTATACTCAGACCACCCATGTAAAATTACGTTCAATATAAATATATTATATCAAACTTTTTATACTCTAAATTTAATTTCTTAACATGTTCAATCAATATTCTCACCATTACAACTATTAGATCATACCAAAATGATTCCATTTGTAAAATACTAACCCCAACCCATTGGCTTGGGAAGGACCAATTTTCCACCCACCTTTAGTACATCCCTTGGAAACCAAAAGATATAAAAAAAATTCTAGGGTATAAGAAATCATTAGGGGATGGTTTACCTTCACATATATCTCATCACACAGTAAAAAATTATAGTGATATATTTTTAAAATGAAGCATGAGTGAAATAAGACCAAAGAACAATAAAAAATAAAACTGATCACAGCGATATCCTACCACAATGACACCATGTATGTCCACAAAATATAAGGACTCCAAAGACAAATATGGAACTAAATGTGGAACTAACCCATACTCCATCCCATGATCACCTCCAAACTCTAGCCTCTATCACCATATGACCACGACATCAGGTGATGTTCTAGTAAAGTTAGATTTCCACCCCTTACCAATATCATGCTGAAAAAAATTTCATACAAACAATGGTTCATATGCAAGGATAAGTACAAAACCCAGTAGGTAACCACCCTATGTCTTCCCACACATTCCACTATGTTTTTCTCATGTAATCTTATATGAATAATATGAAAAAATAGAATAAATCCTATTGAATAGTACATAAGAAGCATATAATGATAAAATAGTGAATATAACCCATAAAATACACGAAAACCACCCCTATACAATCCATGTCATCAACACAATGCCTTCACCAACAAGTGGGACTCCCTAAAAAGACCAAAACCAAGAGAGGAACCCCATTCACCATGCACCAAGTCCTCACATTGTGTTTCAACCCAGTGTGCCCCAACTTCGACGAGGAATCCATGTACAAACTGAAAAGATACCATATAATGAAATACAAACACACACTACCAATTCAATCACTATGAATATTCCGAACAAGTATATATATTTTGAAAAAAATATAATTTTTTTACAATAAAAATTATTTTGATTTATCCATTAACATGAAAAAAATTACAATAGTTATTAATATATTTATAGTTATAGATATAAGTATTATGATATTTTTTCTACCTACCGTCCCATATAATTCCTATATAATTCTATGATTAAGATCATTGGTTTGAAGGGAATATCATAAAATATTGAATGGATAACTTTTGATGAAGATCCCTATAGATGATAAGAATGATAAGTGTTTTTAAAGATATAAATTTATTATAAATAAAATTTTATGAGCAGTGAAAATGCCACAAATGACTTCCCTCTCAGGGCATAAACCAATCCCCCGAAACATGATAGATGTTTTGATTATTTTGAAATTAAGATGATTGAAACCATGACATGGTGGTGTCTACTATTGTCATGGTATAATAGACCATGATATAGAGACCCACCATAAAACAAAGTGATCTCCATGGCAATTTTAGACACAATTTTTTCACGATAACATGGAGAAGTCATGATTCTTATTTTTAATACAATATAAAAACTCTCAGAATCCTTGAATCAATTACATCATGGTCAATAACATTCACATTTCTCCTTCACCATTTCCAATAGAAAAACAATATAATCTCTAGGACCAAATAACATGTGTTTACTCTTCTATGTGGTCTCTAGGGGTGACACCAAACTCCACATAGACACCACTCATTATGAAATGGTCATTTCACACCCAATAATAAAACGAATAGACTCTATGATCACTATAGAAACATGAATCAAACCACAACCTTCACCATAGTAAATTTCGTGGGTGTTTTAAATATCAACCTTCCAAAACCTACATTTCTAACCAAGCACCGCTCATAAACTTCCTGAAAGAAAATAAATACACCCATAACATATAAAAAATAAAAAACAAAATAACATAAACTAGGGATGTTACAAACATGAATTATATATATTAAAATCACATAATATTTTTGTGTTTCTGCAAAACTTCTAAAGAAAATCATGACTCTAAATAACTTTGGGGAAGAAACATTTAATATTTATCAATAAATAATCTCAATATTTTAGACTAAAATGTGATATTTTTTAGTTTTTATTCCATTAATTTATCATTTCCAATTTAAGTATTTAATAACTTTTCCCAAATTCTATTCACTATTTTTATCCATTTATTTTTTGTAAATTATTTATTTAAATGTTATTCTATGAATGAATTTTTGAGGTAACTTTTATTCTCAAAAATTTTTCTATAAAAACTTTTTACCATAGAAACATTTAAATAAGTAGTATACCTATAAGTTATAATATCTAACACATCTATACTTAATGAATTTTTTTATATTATAATATTTTTTAAAACATTATAATTTATCTTGAAAAATGTGGGAATCCCTTTACTTTTTAAAAAATTTATATAATCCATTACGGATATAAAATTTCCAACTCAATATATATTCAAACATTATACTTTGAACTAATATTTTAATATAGTAACCTCCCAATCCAACATAAACAACTACCAATTTATGAGGACTTGATTAAAGAGAAACACTTAAAGATTCATTATAAGGGGAATGAATCATTAATTATTTGTATATTTCATTCATTTATGTACCTTTTTTTACCAATGTTAATTGAATAGAATAAATAAAAAATTATATTAATTTTTTATGTGATGATAGTAAAAAAAGAATAACTTATAATGGAATAATCATATGAATGTTTTTCTAAAAAACAAATAGTTATAACCTTGGAAGAACTCCCAAACACCCATAACGATATGATCAAAAAAATAAAACTTGTGAATATAAACTATAAAATTGTATTTATAAACACAATAAAAACTAAAAATCATGACTTATAACATCATCCCATTGATATATCTAGATTAAATTAAGTTAAAAAAATTTATTTTAAGTATTCTTATTATCCTTTAAAATAATTTCATAAAATGATTTTTCACTTCCCAGTACACGTTGATAAAAGCAATATTTAACTATGAGATAATTTTAAATAAAATTTATATAAAATGAAGAAATTAATATATTTATATGAATCCAAATTATAATTCACTCTTCTTAAATTAGAAACTTTTTCATAAAACTAAAGTTATTATCCCAAGTTGACTTTATTCAGGGAATGTTAAAAAAAATATGGTGGATTGTTCTAAAATACATTGAAAACTGATTATTTTTAAAAAATAATCCCGATGTTTTATTTAATGAAATGAATTTTCTTATTAACTCTTAAATCTTGCTTAATAAAAAATTGTATGCTACCTTTGGCATGCCAAAAAAATAAATCTTCTATTTTCCTCATAGAATTGAAAAAAAAATTCTAAATATTATTTCAACCAACCAAAAATAATTCCAATTTTTGAAATTCCACCATGAAATGATATTTTTTTTGTTAGCATAACACATAGCACTAAAAACCCTAAAATATTAATATATTATTTTTATCATTTTTATATAAAAAACAAACACTGTCAGCTTTGTAGAACTAGTGCATGGAATATTGAATAACAATAATGACATATTCATATGTAAGATATTTTCACCACAATAACACATGATATGAGGAAATCTAAAAATAACTCTATAATATATTTCCCACAGCTGTATAAAAACTTGACATTTTTCATACAAATTCACTTAAAACCAAATTTAATCAATCATACAACATTTTCAAAATATTTTTATCTTAATTTAGATAAATATTTGATCAACTATTGATTTAAAACATAATTTGAAAATATTGTTTGTGTTTATTATCAGCATATTTTGTAATACACCATGTTTTTGTGAACTTTGTTTCAAATAAATTAAATTTCTTTGATATCTTTTGTTATATGTTACTGTAAGTTAAGATTTCCCTATACGCAACACAAGTTTAGCTTGATTTTCATGTAACACTAGGTTTCTACGAAACATAATATTTTTTATTATAAATATATTTATATTGATGTTAAATTAGTGGGTATTAATATAATTAAATAAGTTAATAAACTATGAATTCATTGGTTACTAATTAATTATAAATAAAAATATATACCAATTAAATATAAAGGAAATATTTTTGTGCTCCCAAAGTCATTATGTATTAATATATTAAAATAATTACAATTAGTAGATGATATTAATGAAATATATATTATAATTATTCAATTAAATATTTTCTTTATTCACAAAATAAATTTTTTAGGTATAAGATAAGAACCAGCCCAATTTATGTATAAAACCCATATTTTAAAAAAGGAAATTTATATCTTTTTAATCGAAAAACCATTTTAAATATAATTTTGAGACTTTTATATGTTATATTTGAAAAAATAAACTTCTTATTTTAATTATGGATATAAAAAATTTAATTTGGTTCATTTTTTGTATTTTTCTGATAACTTCCTTGTTTTGATGAATAATGAAAAATATTAAATTTAAATTGAAAAAAAAAATTCATCAAAATAATTTGTAGTATATAATTATAATTTTTATATGTTTTAAAGTATAAATATATTATATTTTGTATAATTTAATCCAATATTGGTAATTGGCATCAATTTTACAATGAATTTTGATATAAAAATGTTTCAATCATTTGCATGTTTAAACATTAATAACATGTTTTCTCACCTTGCCAATGAGATTAATTTCAAATGAATTATTGGAACTTCCATGTTTTTAATTTTTTAGAAAATTATTCCATATTTGGAATCAATGCTTCTAAATTATGTAAAGAAGGTTCTTTTATTTTTTGGGGGACATAAATAGTATCCTTAGTAAATTTTAATTTACCACTATTAAGGGTAAATCCGGTAATTAATAGTAAAAATAATATTACAATACTATAAAATTAAAATAGAACATGTCCTAATTTCATTGAACAAGTGGGTTTAGACCAAAATCATCCTTAGGCCAAAATTATGATTCTTTTTAAGCCACCTGTATATGATTATGATTTTTATTATATTTTATTTAAAGAAGAGTTAAATATGTCACACTAAAATTTTAATAAAAATATCATTTTATATAAAGCATTATACATAAAATATATTTCACTATTAATATTAATTTTAAAATTTCATAATTTTATCTTCATTATGATAATTTATTTTTAAGTTTTAGAGAAGAAATAATTTAACCAAAGGCTTTAATAATAATTATGGAGTAATTTTTATTTAATGGGAATGTCGAATAAATGATATTAAAAATATTAAAATAAATATTATTTTAAATAATTAATGAAATGAATGAATTTTATAGTTAAATAATAAATTTTACTGATATATTATAAGTGTGGGTTCAAAGTTATTATATTATTATTATATTTTTAAAAAGACAAATAATGGATAGTATCAAAATTTACACAAATGATACTTTAGAATAAATAATATTTTATATAAAGATTTAAAATTTATAAAAATATATAATATAGAAAAATAACTATAATAATGTTAAATATGTTATAAATAAACAATTTGGGGTTCTTTTGGAATTTTTTTGCAACTATATTAATCATAAAGAGTACAAATCATTTTTTTCACGGTAAGAGTCAAAGGGTTTAACTAAGGGTTAATGCCAAAAGATATGGTTAATATTGTGATCTAAACATGTCTAAAAATCACCGGTTGAGAGAATTTAGACCTATTATCAGATTATATTCAAAATAAATCTATTATTATCTAATTAAAGTCAAAAATATATTTATATTAATTTAATATTTTTATAGTTTCCATGAGTGCCTCTCCCCTCTCTTATAAAAAGTCTCCTCCTCCCCCACATACTCACACAACCTTAATCCCTATAACACATCAAACCCCTACCCATTTCCATTATCAAATTCCCTAGTAACATTATAGAGGTCATGGTATTATCAAAATACCAACTCTAGTATCCCTTTGAAGAGATCTAGAGGGGGATCATCGAAGAAAAAAAGTTTCAGACACGTACGGAGGGAATCTGACCAAAGCTAATGAATTTTTGTCTCACCATTATTTATGTTAGAAACATGATTTACACAATAAATTTTTACTCAATGTGGTGTATATACTTCCCATGAAATTATTTTATGAATCTTATCCAAAATATTATGCTATTTTTATAATTTTATTTCTCTCATGGGGCATACCATTCTATTGATTATAAATTGAATAGTATTTATTTCAAAATATATTAAATATATGGGATTGTTTCATTTTAAGTTTCCATTGGGGAATATTTATCATCAATGTCCATGTTTTCTGAATATGGTTTCATAATTTATTTACTATTCTCTTCTAGATGTTTAATGTCATTTTTACCCTTTTTTACTTTTTTACTACACCATTTGAATGGAATATTTCTTTTGTTTCCAAAATGATGTAATTTTTGAATTTTCCAAAAAATGTATGAGATTTGTTTTTAAATTATATTGAATGAATTTATTTTTACACATTCATGATGCCTTATTACCTTGTGTCTCCCATTACAAGCTTACAAGATTATTTTTAAATAAAATGTTTTCTTTTGATGTTATGTGAAATTTTAAGAAAAGCAAAGGATTTAAAATGAAGAAAGGCTACTTTACTCAAGAATTATATTAAATTATTTATCCTGATTCCTTCATATGATTTCAATGTGGTTTAAAAGAATATGATTTTGAAAATTTTTTATGTTTAAAAAAGTTATTTTTAAGGAGATTCCATGTTTTGTGGGATCATTTAAAATCCTTCCCTATATAAGATGACATACTTTATTAAAGTTCAAGAATAAAATTCATTTTCTTCCTCTGATTTTTTTTTTCTTGATGAAATTATGTTTAAAAACCCACTTTTCTTCATGGGATATGATTTAATGAGTTGTATGAGGTCTGTTGGTACGATTATGCATTTGGACTCGACCACACTGATGAAGCCCCAGAGGAGGTTCCAGAGCTTGTTGTTCATCATTGCAGAGCTTTTGGGATTTGGATGTTGAGAGGGTATGGATTATTCTATTGGATTGGGCCTATGCTTTGACATAGGTCACTTGCTTGTCGTTCAGCTCTGCACTGGTGGAGAGCTTTTTCAGGATCAATTTCCGGGGAGGGGTAGCTCCATGTTGTCAGTTTGGGTTGTATTGCTAAACCTTCTGGTTGTGATTTTTCCTAAGTCGATGATGTCTATTTGGGATTCCCCTCTTATTACCTTAAAAGGGGGGTCTCTCTTTAAATAAAATAAATATTTGAATGCCTTCGGGCCGTTGTATGGATGGATATGATTGTTTATGATTTTTTGGAATATTTATTCATTATTTCATTATGATATGGGTGAGACGTATATCTCTTTCTAATTAATTGAGTAAAAATTTATTTCTCATGAGATGGACATAGAAGAAATTGGCCACTAAGATAGTTATGGGAGTGAACCATGGCTACCATGATGGGTATGGAAGTGAACAATTACTACCAAGAAGGTTATGGGTGTGAACTATGACTACAATGATAGACATGGAAGCAATTTATGGACTACTATGGAAATAACTATTATATGATTGTGTAACTACCACAATTACATGTTTTATTACTATGTGATTACCTTATGTATCATGTTATTTATTTCCCTATGATTCATGTCTTATGAACTGTTAATCTTTATTCCATGATCTTTTTTATGATGTTAGATATTTATGGTATGATATCTTAATTTCATGATCATGTTCTCATACCCTTATTATCATGATTATGTTTATATATCTCCATTGTCTTCCATTACTGATCATCTGATCTCACCCCTTTTTTTTCGTTTCACCGCGATTATTAAGATATGTATTAAAATTGATGTGTCTCATAATGGTTTGAGTCAAGAAGATCCCCTTGAGAGAAAATATAGCTCACATATATACCAATGTTTATGTTTCTTTGTTTCCAAAGGCACATGACTATTATGGTCTTTGGGAATTTGATTGAGTAATATATTATGTAATTTAACAAAAGCAACATAAGTTTAATATATGAAAGGAGAGGGTGTCTATAGTTGGTATCAGAGAATTTTTTTGTTAATCATTGAAAAGCCTGATGAGGAAACCTTCATGAGAAACCGAAGGACGTGTATAAGGATAAGTATAACTATAAGGAAATGTATAGGAAAATGTTTTTGAATTTAGTTGAAGGATGGGGTAAGTGGTTTCCTATAAATACATTCCTATAGGGATACTATAAGTGGACACAGATCTTGGTCAGATGTACCTAGGAGTATCAACTCTAAAAAGATATGTCATAACTGACTCGATCTTAACCTAGTACACGACAATGGGCCTTGCTTCAGACCTATTTTGAAATCCATGAGGGATATGCTTTGGGAATTCACAAACTCTTCACAAGACATTATAAATGATTAAAATATAATATGACTATAGAAAAACCTAGGATGAACATGAGGTGTCATAGATTAAAGAAGATATCCTAAGTTTGTCATCATATAAGGAAATTTTCATGTTTATGTGGTTTCTTATTATGATAACTATTTCTTCCTCTATGAATTTGGTTTTAGTTAATGGCTAAAACCCAAAGTAACCACGCTAATAATGGATGAAATGGGGATTAAAATTATTGTTTTATTGAGATACTGAATGTTATGGGATATGGAATACCAAATCTTGATTCCATGACTAGAAAACATAATCAAGACACAAATCCTTCTAGGATTCCAAATGACCAAAGTGGGGAAAAATATTTTCTTGAATCCTTCATAAGGCAACATACATCATCTTTTAGTGGAAAATGGATCCACTAGTAGTTGAAAAATGGTTCCATACCAGTGAAAAGATATTTTTCATTATCTTCTATTTATAATATGAAAAAGTTAAGTTGGGAACTTATCACTTAGAAGGTAAAGTGAATCTCAGGTGGAAATTTATGAAGAATATGAGGAGACATGATAAAATTGACACCATATATTGGGATGAGTTTAATAATTGTTTTTTCATCATGTATCATCCTCTTATTCTTAATACAAAAAGGGATATTTATGTTACCCATCTATCTCATGGTTGTGATAAGAAAAGAAGGATATAATTCAAAGTAATCTCATAAAACTATGGAGAAATGATGATTATATTCAATTTATGCTTACATATTTGAAGGACACATGGAGGAAATTATCTTAAGGGGACTGAAAAATGTTTTAATTGTGGGAAAGATGGTCATCTGAAATTTTACTGGTGAAGTAATGAGAATAAATAGAAATATCCAAAGAGTGGACCTCTTATAAATTAGTGTTTCAAGTAAAAGTAAAATGGGAATTATGATAACCAATGTGCAAATACAAGGGTTAATGATAAAGACTGACACCAACAACCTCTTAAATAAAAATTCAAAGGGAAGACTCATGTGATCACTATTGGTGATGTGGAGTATGACAATGAAGTTGGGGAATGATTTAGTGTTTATTTATTAGAATTCAAGAATAATGATGTGGAAGTAAATTTACGTTATTATGGAATAATGAAAAAATCTATATACTAGTCCCCTATAGTTTTCCCATAACGATTTATTGGAATATAATGAATCATATTGGTAACTATGAAAAGTGATGGAGGTAATAAGTTGATATTTTAGAAAATACATATTTAAGGGAAGTATAATAATTAATATGGGCATGATGATGAGGTAATTATATTTAGATAAAGATATTTTAGATATGAATAAGTAAATTAGAGTTTAATGATCTCCTTAGAATAGATTATGGTTTTTTTGAAAAGTGGTTTTAGCTATTATGGATGAAGTTTACATCTTTTTTAACTTACGAATAAAAAAACATTCATTTTTTAGATAAGGATGTATGGTAAAATAAATTATTCCCATTATTAAAGATAATACTTCATTAAATCATTCACATGTTTGGAATGTGACAACCAAGAACATATTTATGAGATATGAGGGATAAATTTTATGCCGATTTAGTTCACCTATTTTTAATGTTTTGGATTTTCTGAATTCAAAAGTATTGTAAGGTCATAAATTTATGGATACTATAAGTTAAACATTGGATGATGTTTGTCAGATTAATGTATTATCTCACTATAGGTGGACTTATGTATATTTTATAACTTGTGCTAACATTTTTATTATTATAAAGATAGATGGGATGACCTATCATTGTATTTAGAAATCATATGATCTTCTAATGCTTCATGAGTGATAAATTTAACGTTATTTCTTGTAATAAAAGGAGAAGAGGAAATTAATCAAGGCAAAAAAATGTGAGATTGTGATTGTATCAAGTATTTAAATCTTCTCATGAAAATTATTCAAAATCAGGAAAAGGCATCGTGATGTAAAAGGGTTTCCCATTATCATAATTTTTTATGATAGCAATTATCTCTTTCACATTTCTTTAGTTTATTGTTTTGTGACTATTAACTTTATCTGAATCACCCAATTTCTTCTAATCAGGGATCATTATCAATATCTATGATTATTTACATTTTTAGTTCATGAAACAAATCATCAAATATGTTCTCATGCGTGGAGACCTAGTTATGATTTAGATTGTGTAACTATTATTTTCCAACTTTTCATTTTTAAAGGAAGTTTCAGAATTCATTTTTATAATGCTGGTTTCATTGAAAGAAACATTCAAGTATTAAATCTTTGAAAACCTAGATAAATTTTGAGGGTAAAATTAATTTTAAGGGGGTTATAATTTAAAACCCCTAGTTGTTGTGAGCTTTTCTTCTAAAAAGAGTAATTTTTTTATGTCTTGTGTTATATGCTACACCATGTTAAGCTTGTGCTACACAAAACACCGTATTAAATATCTTTACACACAATATTATGTTTCCAAAAATCATTATATTTTTTATTATTAAGAAAATAACCTAGATATTAAATTAGTGGGTATGTATAATATTATGAAATCTATTAAAAATTGAATTCATTGGGTACCAATTAAATATAAATTAAAACATATACCAATTAAATATGAAGGAAATATTTTTTATGCTCCCAAAGTCATTTTTTATTAATAAATTAAAATAACTACAATTATTAAATGATGTTAATGAAATTTATATTCTATATATTAAATTAAATATTTTTTATATTAATAAAATATATTTTATAGGCATATGTTAATAACCAACCCAATTTTATGTATAAAAACATATATTTCTCAAAAAAAAACAATTTATAACCATTTATTGGAGAACCCATTTTAAATAAAATTTTGAAACATTTAAATACTTTATTTTAAAAAAATAAACTTATTCTTTTAAATTAGTATATAAAAAATTACATTGGTTCAATTTTTGGTATTTTTCTGATAATTTTCATGTTCTGACAAATAGTGAAAAATAATAAATTATAATTGATTTCTTTTCATCGAAATAGTTTATTGTATTAAATTATAATTTTTATTAGTTTTAAAGTATAAATAGATTATTTTTATATCTTTTAATCCAATTTAGTTTATTTTAATCAATTTTAAATTTAATTTAGATATAAAAACTTTTTAATTTTTTTCTTATTTAAACTTTAATAACCTGTTTTCTCACCCCGTTAATGGAATTAATTTTAAATTAATTAACGCAACATATAAATTTGGAATTTTGAAAAATTTATTCCATATGTTAAATAATATTCTCAAAATTATATATATATATATATATATTTTATTGTTTGCGAATATTAATAGTTACTTTAGTAAGTTTTTATTTACCACGGTTATGGGTAAATCGGGTAATTAATAGAAAAAATAATATTATATTATTATAAAGGTGCCCTTACCCATGTACTAACTTCACTGGATAAGTGGGTTCAACCAAAATCATCCTTATTCAGAAATTATGATCCTTTTTAAGCCACTTGTGTTAGATTATGACATTTATTATATTTTATTTAAAGAATTGTTAAAGATGTCATTCTCAAATTTTAATAACAATAACATTTTTAATATTGGGTTATACATAAAATAAATTATTCTATTCATGTTAAAATTAAATATAATATATTTATATTCATCATCATAATTTATTTTTATTTTCTAAATAAAAATTATTTAATTATAAGCATGAATAATAATGAAGCGGTAATTGTTTAGTTAATGGAAATATCAAATAAATGATATTAAAAATATTAGAATAAATATAATTTGACACAATTAATGACATCCACTAATTTTATAGATATATTATACATGTTAGTGATATATTATAAGTTTTTTCTAAGTTATCATATTTTTATGCTATTTTTAAAAAGATAGATAATGAATAGTATCAAAATCGACATAAATGATACCTAAAAAAATAATATTTCATTTAATTATATAAAATTCAAAAAAATCTAAAATTTATAAAACAAAATATAATAATATTAATTATTTCATAAAATATCTATTTGGGTTTCATTTTAATTTTATTAGTAACTATATTAACCATAAGGAGTAAAAATCCAACTTGTCACGGTAATAGTTATAGGGTTTAACTAAGGGTTAAATCCAATAGATGATGTTAATATTGTCTTATAAACATGTATAAAAATAATTGGTTGGGATAATTTAGACCTATAATCATCTTATATTCAAAATAACTAACTTTGTTTCTTTTTGAAATCAACAATTAATGTAAATTAATTTAATATTTTGAGAGCTTCCAAGAGTGCCCCTCCCATCTCTTATAAAAAGGAACCTCCCCACTCACTTATTCAAACAACCTTGATCCATCAAAATAAAAAAACTCTAACCATTTCCCTCCAAAAGTTACCAAGACACATTCTAGATGTCCTTTTCTTCCCAAAATTACAACTCTATTGTTCGTAAAAAGAGATATATAGGGAGATCATAAAAGAAGAGGAGTTTTAGACACGTATGGAGGGAATCAAACCTAAGAAAATGGATTTTTTAAACCTTTATTTCAATGAGACACATTCCTTATATACTACATGTTTCTCTTAAGTGTGTATATACTACCCAATAATGTCTTCTATTATTCTTATCTATAAGATTATGCTATTTTCATAAATTTCATTATTTCTTAGGGCGTATGATTCTATTTATTATAATGAGAAGTGTATTTTTTCACAATATCTTAAATATTTGGGGTTTTTTAATTTTAAGCCTCCATTGGAGAATATTTTTCATAAATTTCTTGGTTTTATATAACTATTTTCATAAAATGTTTTACTATTATCCTATGAATGTTTAATGTAATTTTTACCCATTTTTGACTTTTTACTACACAGTATGAAAGGAACATTTTTTCCTTTTACAAACGGGCTATTTTTTGATTTTTTCCACAGAAGTAATAGAATAATGAGTTTTTTTAACTTTTATGGAATGACAGGATTTTTAAAATTTCTTGATTTCTTATATCCAAGAAAATTCCCATACAATATTACAAGTTTATTTTAAATTAAAAAGTTTTATTTTTATGTTGTGTGAAATTTTAAGAAAAGAAAACGATTTCAAATGAATAATGGGTAATTTCCTCAAGAACTATTTTAAATAATTTTTTATGAATAATTTATATGTTTTCAATGTGTTTTCAATGAAAAGAGTTTTCCAAATGCATTATGTTTTAAAATTTGACTTTTAAGGAAAATTCATGTACCAATGGATCTTTCAAAATCATTCCCCATCTAAGATGACACAAATTTTTATAATTACAGAATACCATTAATATTATTTCTTTTAATGTATTACATTTTTATAGAATTATTTTTAAAAAACCCCCTTATCTTCATTAGTTATGCATTAATGAAATGGTTAGGAACATATCTCTTTTCTATAGGCTATGATATAATCACATGTTTCTGATACTCCTTTCATTTAATGGGTTATGATATGATTGTTTATGATCTATTGAAAAATGTTTGTATTATTTAATTATGATGTTGGAGTGACCTATATCTCCCTCCAATGCATTGGGTAACGATTTATATCTAATGAGATAGACAAAAAGGACCTTGCCCACCAAGATTGTTATGAGAGTGAATCATGACTACTCAGATGGTTATTAAAGTTAACCATGAATACAATGATGGTTATGGGAGAGAACCATTACTACCAAGATGGTATGTGAAGTGAACCCATACTACCATGATGGTCTTGGAAGAAATTTTTTCACTACTATGGACATTATTATTTTATGCTTATATGTCTCCCATAATTCCATGTTTTATTCCAATGTTATGCCTTTATGGATCTTGTTTTTTATTTCCTTATGATTCATGGCTTATAAACATTCAATCTTTATTCAATGATCTTGTTTATGATATTTGGTATGCAAAGAATGGTCTTCTAATTTCATGATCACATTCTTATACCTTTATGTTTATGATTATGTTTATACATCTCTATTGTTTACTGGTTGTGATATTTTATGTTCACATCCTTATATGTTTTCCCTTCACCTAGGGTATGGAGATATGTATTATGTTTGATGTTTCTAAGAAGGGTGATAGTGTATAAGAAACTAGGGGGAGTTATTTTAGCTCACTTTGTACAAGTGTTTATGATTCCTTGTTTCCAAAACCACTAGACTAATATGATCTTTGGGATTTTTTTCTTTAATGTATTATGTAATTCTGAAAAAGTAATGCAATGTTAATGTATGATAATTGAGGGTTTCTATATATTTTATTCAGTTTTTGGGGTATACATGTCAAAATTAAAAGGGTGGTGTGTATAATCATCCCATGTTGAAAATTATTTCCTAGTATAGGACTCTTTTATAAATTTAATTCAGGTTAATTAAATCATTCATAGTAACAATATATGTTAAATTTTTTATAAATGTGATATATGGCCATGAATGAGTTTAAAAACAGTCGATATGGGAATTATGATGAATCAAATTTAATCATATTTTTAATAAAATATTGTTTTAAGTCATATAAAAAGGCACATTTTGATTTAAAATCATCCAAGAATTAAAATGTAATGAGGTGAGGTTAAAGACTCCATGATGGAGGGATAATTCCCTTAAAAATGGATTTATTAAAATCTATCTTAGGGGAATTAAAACCAACAAAGATAAATTTCATAGTTTATATCTTTATAATAAGACACATTATAACTTTAAATTTTGTATGATGATTACCAATTCTATTAAATGAAATGTAGTGAAATAAGGACTTCAGGGTATTGTAGTTCAAGTTTATATGACAGGACCATAAGTCATAAGGTTGATAGAGATAGTTTATGTATGAGACTAACACATCAACATTACACTATGGTTTAATATTGAAGAGAATCAAGGATAAGTTATTGGAGTTTAAACTAGAATGGTATTACATGATGTAGAATTACCTTTCAACTTATGTGAAAGTTTAGATTATTTAGGTGGGTTAGGCGAAACATTTTCTTGGGGATATGACATAGGTGAAATGGGGAAACTAATTTTAAGGGTTTATTTGGGTGAAATGGAATGATTTATGTAAGGTAAGTGACATAAGAAATAGTTGAAGTCATCGTAATAAATGAGGTATAATTATAACCACTCCCTTTGGGAAAGAACTAAAGATAAAATATTCAATTATATTTAGTGGAGGTACTTGGGAGAAGTGGTGATGATTCACTAATGTAGGTGACCTTGGAAAATATTGATCCATGCGTATTACTTAAGGACCAATCCAAAATTGGATAGCCTAATAGAGGTTGGGAAATAATTCCATAGACATAAAATCCATTAGAATTATCACTACTCGTTTTACTTCACCCATTAGTAGATTTATGATATTGATGAAGTGATATCTAGAAATGTTCTTTATTATAAAACCATCAGATGACTCAATTTCAACAATATTCCATTAGGTTTTCATCTAAACATTATGTACACGAGTTCATGGATATTGGAAATCATAAATAAGGAATTTTTTACAGCATAATATTCTCCACATTCCACTATGTTTAATTTTAATTTTTTGGTTGTTTATTTAAAATAAAAGTTTGTTCGGTTACCCAACCATGACCCTGGTGTGCACCACTATTTGAGTAGGGTACATAATTAGACTTTTTGGAACATGTTATCAACATATTTGGAATGTTTTCCCAACCTCATAGGCACACATGATCCCTATAGAATTTAAAAAAAATCTTTAATAAGAATAATAACTTTAAATAGAATTAATTTTATAATTGGTTGTATATTTTATCCTAACTAGTTATCAAATCAAATCTAACAAGTCATTTTACCCCATGTATTTAAAAAACACACTTTGTCTCTTGTTTTTATAGAAATTTTTTTTTGATAAGACCCTAAAATAAAATAAAATATTTTATGGATCATTTCCTTCAATAATGGATAAGATCCATGGTATAATCTAAATATAAGGTTCTCATCCCAACATCAATGGATTGGGTAACATTTCTTATGTATCTCCACCCCTTGGAGAATGGTTAGTCATGAAGCACACAAAGACCCCATCTATATATTATTTATAATGATATGTTATTATTAATATTCATGGGATACAAATGAGGATTGAAAAATCATCTTCATAATAATGTAAAGATTTTTTTAAGAACCTACATTCAACAAATAACAGCTATAATAGAACTAGATCTTTAGATAAGGTTACTTACTTGAATACGAGGATAATTTTCTCTTTGAAATAATCTTAAAACATGATATCCATAATATTCCAACTTCAATAGAATTATGATTCATGGTCTAAACCAAATATGTAATGGTCATCATAACTTAAATAAAAATATGAAAATGATAAGACATAATTATTATTTTTACATCCATTACAAATAATCAAATCCACCATCACAAATCAACACCTTAAAGAATTTCAGTCAAGATAGTGTAACTTTCATGAATAGAAATCTCCATTCATAGCCTATATATAAATTGTGAATAGTGGTCCTAATAAGTATTTTATCAATGATAAGGTAAGATAAATAATTGGTCCATTAGAATAATTAGATTGGTTTTTCAAGGTACTCATGTTGACCAATGTATCAAGGGAATCCCTATGAGAGATGGCTATAACAATATATCTGGGCATCATAAAATATCACTCATAAAACCATATATCAAGTAATATAAATATTAGTTAATTTTCTATTGAGAGTATCACAATCCTCTATGAATATATTTAATATTAAAATTATCATCTATATCTATAATTAATCCTCAATATTTTGGGAATACCATATCAAGAACACTATATTAGAATACTACAACATGAACCAACCGTGATAATGATTCAAACTAGATCAGTAATTATACTTAATATGAAACTAAATGCCTTCCTCTAATAGTAAAATATTTTGTTTCTAGTGATAAAGGTTTATTTTTCACAAAATTTAGGTATCACCCTTTATAGAATATAGTATACTGAAATAAAATAAGGTGATAAAAATTTAAACAATGAATAATATGAAATTAATGATTAATTAATTTCAAAAAAAAATATTATGAATGAATGTAATACAATTTATCCAAAATAAAATATTTATATAGAAGTATAAAAACAACTTATAACTCTAATATTAAGATAACCCTATGAAACCCATATACCTCAAAGGTACATGAAACAATTCCCATACACCATTATCATGTTATCATACTCCATCTCCAATCTAATAGTGGATGATTATACCATCAATATAATCTTAAATACCTATATATAAAAGTTGGTGTGAGTATATCCATATATGTAGTAATCTATACTTTAATCATTAACCACCAAGTAAATATAATATATTCATAATAATATATGAAGTAAAACCATAAGATATATTCATGTCATCACTTAAAAAATTCCATGGGGTAATCTTGGTCAAACATTAACTAGTAAAATACCCCATACTAAAAAATAATTTAAAATGTTTGAATGTTTAATTCCATTTTAGTAGACTACATGTCATTGTAAAGAAATTCATTACATAATTGGTGAGACACCATTAAATTTGTACTTTCATATCCAGAATAACAAACACATACTTTACATATATATAATGTACATTAATTATATCAACCATTCCTAGAATAATTTCTTAGTTTATTCTTAATCAAGATACATATTACATAATAAATATAAATAATACCATTATAATACAATCTTGTACTTCATTATGAACCTCTTATGTGGGACTAATCCCTTATTAATACATGTGATCACATAGGTATACATGAAATAAAGGGTGAGCTATGACCCCATTAATAGGAATGAAATGAAAAAATGGGAGCATATTCAATATAATATATCAACATATCGTTTAGAATAACATGGATTAAAAATCAAGAATAAGAATGTGGAATAGTATAGAAACATGTCATTAGAATGTGGAATACCATGGAATCATCATGTAAAACATAGGATAATAAAATATACATGGGTCAAAAGAACACAAAATACTAAAAGGAAAATGAAAGAAATGCATTAAAAGTATAATAATGAAAAATTATAATATTTTTCACTACCAACACATCATAACATAATATAAAAAGATAACCACACAATGCATGTAACGCCCCGACCCCAGCTACCTAGAGTCGGTGCATTACTTCGTAACATTGGCATGATCACAAAAGATCAAGTCTCGAAAGACCGATTAGTTTAGTAGCCTTGGAAACACTAGATACATTCGTAAACGTTACATTACATCATAAAGTGAAAAACTACAATAACAAAGTCTCCATAGTCCACACTCATATCCTCTTCTGACTATCCCTGTAGGTCATTCATAAAATACTTCTTCACATCCTGGAAAATATTAAAACATTGAAAGGGGTGAGCTCAGATGCTCAGTAAGGATAACAATATTGCGGAAGCTTTCATAAATAAACATAAACATTTAAGGCAATGTATAACTAAAACAAAAGCCTTTTTAAACTTGAACATCAACATAATATGGCAAAAGTAAAATGAGATAATGCCATTTACTTCTTCACATGGATATTCTACTTGTCGAATAATCACATGCAATATCAATAACCACTTTCATAATGAGGGAATGTATAATGCCAGACATTCTAAAACATTTTGTCAAGGCCTCGGCCAAGACATCTAAAATGATTAAGGCCTCGGCCAAAACCATAAATCAAATTGGGAAAGGCCTCGGCCAATTCCACTTCTAGTTGTCTCATGAGACCTACCGATGCATCGAGGAGCTATAGCGGGCTCCACCCGTCACTTATTAAGTCCAATATATTCCTCATATGAATAGGTTTAAACATATCATAAACCATAACACAATCGTATCACATAAAACATGAATAAAGGAAACATAACATTTCCACATTTCAATCAAAAGATATCAATACAACACATTGATATTATAATAACGCTTTCAAAACCATTTTCAATACCAAAATAAAAGAAAGTTAAAACATTGTATTTATTTTTCATAAAAAAAACGTGATGGCTTGTATAGGAAGCCGAAACTCAAATAATGGTCACGGCGGTGGAGAAGTCATTGTCGCCGCATAAGTACGGAAAGAAAAACATTCCCTTTTGTCATTTAGTAAAATGCTTCGTATAAAAAAATATTCCTTTTGAATAAATTTAAAAGTCAAAGGGGTTTATACACCGTATAAAAGAAAGTTGTGTATAAAACCAAATATGCCTCAATGAAAGGGGATTGAGACGAAGTCCATAAAAAGATCATTTTTAAAATAAAATAGATATATTATGTGTATTAACTATAGGAACACATAAAGAAAGTAAAAATACAAAATAAGACATAATAATATCATGACATAATTTGAAAGTAGGAGATTAACCCAAAGAATGGAAGTTGGGTTAAGAAGTTCCCTTACCTCGTGTCTGACTTGACTCAACCGTTCTTTAACCTCCTGAATAATAAACTAGAGTTAATATATACCTTATTAAGAACCATTTTTAATTTCATTATCCTTATTATATCACTTATTACAATGATATGAACATTATGTAATTATTTAAGTTAATAACGGTCGTTTTGTCGATCTTTGGTACTTGAGTCAACAATAAGCTTCTTATAATTACAAGTTGTTTATGTGGTGAAATATCCATTATATCCAGAATTATATTCATGATTTATATGTCATATATATCTTATATATCCAGTATATACATTCATTTATAATATTACATAACATTTAGAGGTAAGAAATGAAATGCACCGTTCATGGAGACGGTAAGCCGTACGTACGCATGAACGCTACTTTCATTTCAATTTCATATTTAATGGAACTAAATCATAATGATATAAATGTATAATATAATTCCAGTATAATATAGTGTATAATACCATTTAATCCATCCTTTATACATCCCACATATGGCATTAACGATTCAAATCACTTTGAGGGGGCGGTAGTCCGCACTTCCAAAAATGAAATTATCGCGTTTTACCCATAATGGAAATCATAAAGTATGACATAAATGAGAAATACAGAAGCATAAGTAAAACATAAACAAATTATAAATCATATATAAAAATAGTGACATCTTAATGGCCACCTTTGAAGGTGTTATATGAGTGTTGAACAATCATCGTTTCGTGAGGCAGAAATTCGCCATCCACAGAAACCGTATGTTCTTTAACCATTAGACGAAGGTGTGTGTAAGTGTAAACCAAATACTTATCATAACAACATCCTAGTATATTGTAGGTACTGGTGTTGTTACAAAATAATGGAATGAAAAGAGTTTAGGGGGTTGGAGAAGAAAAAATAAACCAAAACAACATTAGAAAAGACATTACCTCAAAATCGGGTAACTCTTTTTGATTTGAGCCAAAGGCTTCCTTGGGAAGAGTTCTGCCCAAAGTGAGGATTCTAGGAGTAATAGGGGGAAGTTGGGAGAGTATTTGGGCAGAGGTTGGCCGAGACAAATGGCTTGAAAGTGTAAATGAGGTGGGAGAGGTGGGGGCCTTTTATAAGTGGAGAGGAGGGGCACTTTTGGAAAGATTGAAATGTTACATTATTTCACAATGCTTTTAGGATTCTAAAGGTCCCACACTTATATAATTCGAGGCTAAGGTGATAAGGGTTCGAAATCTCCTCATCCAATTGGCTTTGGACAAGTGTAAGCCTTGGATTTTGCATTATCTTCCCATTTTATTTAAATCGTTAAATAATGAGGTCATCACTACATCATCATGATGTCATAACTAATTTAATTTATTTAATGTCTAAAAATTATAAAAAAAATACTATGATGTAGGAAATCTTTTTAGATTTCTAATGAATATTTATAATCAAAATTTGGACTTGTGTAACCCCACTTAAAAACTGTTTTAGTAAAACAACTCATGTTTGTGTCAATTTAATTTTAACATTAAATAAATATATATTAATGTCATTTTCCAACTAAAGTGGCTCCATGGGGTCCCCAAGTTGACCCATGGGTTTTCTTGGTCGGCCATGACTCATCCAATAGGAGTAGGACAAGTGTCAAGCTCATATCATATTAATAAAACATTGTTTTTACCTTAAACTACACTAATTACCTCTAATCGCGATTAAGAACTTAAAAGTTACTATTCACCAAAAAATTATTTTGATCTCATTGAACCACATTTTACTTCTTAATGACAACCATGTATGTCGGATTTTTGAAAATCAAATCACAGAAGTGGTAATATTTCATTTAAACGAAAAATCAGTTATTTAACTACCACTTAGTGGTTTCACTATTCATCAAAAATTGAAGTTTTTCGGAACAATACCAAAATTTCACCCTAAGCTATAATTGATATTCCGAATTCAAAAATGATGCCTATTTTACAAAATTACAAACATATAAGTTGCATTAATAAATTTTATAATTAATTCCCGCTGTTACAACAAATAGCGTGTTTTTAAGAAACAATTTATATCAAAAGATTGGCAATTGTTTATGTCCAATTTCAATGTTAAATTAATTCTAATGACCACCATTTGATAAAATGGTAAAAATATATTCTAATTATACTTTAAAACCACTCAATAGTATAATTTATCACTATGAATTATTTTGATTAAAAAAGTTGTTTTAAGTATTTTTCACTATTCATAAAATTTTTGAAGTTCTCAGAAAATTACAAAAAATTCAACATAGGCTAATTTCAATATTAGGAATACAAAAATGAAGTCCATTTTGAAATATAAAATTTCTATAATTTTAAAAAGTGGTTATTACTATTCATAACGGCTACTTTGATTTGTCGCGATGTTTTAGAACTCGAAGTTGCGTACAATGCAAGCTATTGCATTATTGAAAGAGAGGCGTATCGTGGAAGCTCGGGGTGTTACATTCTCCCCTCCTTCAATAAATTGCGTCCTCGCAATTTGATATAAGAGGTTGAAAATAGAAAATACCTTTGTGGAAAACCCACATCGGAAATAAGGTTAATAAAATTTAGCCTTAATAAGAGGGAAAATGGAAATAAGAAAGTCACCACCAAATTATGATCTCGATAAGGAGAACATTGGTGGCAATTAAAGACATATAATTGGAGGAAAAACGTAAATATTTGTAGGGAGTGATTGAGGTCATCAATCACAATCAACTGTCAAATTGAGGGCCTCAAAGCCTTCAATCTATGTTGATTTAAAATATCATCAGTTCAACCAGACGTAAGGTATTAGGATAACACATTTTTTTGTTTTAATATCCCTTTACTAAAGTTTAAGAATTAATTTATTCATTGAATAAGAGATAGGTATATATATATTTATGCCTGACAATTAGAGTTTCAACCTTCAAATCATCTTTCACTCAAAAAGATAATAGAACTCAAAAATATTATACTTATCCTAATTGTATAAGGTTCCAAATGTTAACACATACCATTTAAATTAGTAAAATTATTTGTAATAACCAGGGACATCCTGTAGGCTAGTGGTAGGAAATAAAGGCCTGTCGCACTATGATTGTGGGTTCGATTCCTGCAGCTTTGTCCGACTCGACAGGTTATGCCCCACCCTGCAGGTTGTCCTTTTCATAAAGCTATAGTATTCCAAGAATAATCTCCAGAAAATTTTTAACCTTAAATTTACTATCCAAGGTTCAACTTAATCCACTCCAACCTTTATAGTTATCCAAAATACCTCTATCCAGACTTTCTCTAAAAGGTCTCTTAATTCCAAAATCAATTTATCAGATTCCCCAAACAAAGAAAAGTTTCTCTTATTGTCACATACTAAAAATATGATTACCTTAATCATATTAAAACCTTACTGAAATCAACAAGTACTGCAGTACAATCCTTATATATATATCACATTATTCTAAAAACCAGAATATAATCCATGAGTCCAAAAGCACCAATACATTAGTTATTCCGCTTCAACTGTAGTCACAGCATAAGATTGGCCTTGATCCCTTGGCCTTTTCTGAGGTAAGTTTCCTTGACGCTTAGGACATTCATTGGCATAATGACCCATTTCTCTACAATTGTAGCATTCAACTTTGACAGCCTCTTTCTTTCCCTTGCAATCAAGAGCCTGGTGACCCTTTTCTCCACATTTATAACAAACTCCCATTCATTTTAGGCAAGTACCAGGGTGATTCTTCCCACAATTATCACATAATGGAAAATCCTTCTTTCCCTTTTTCCCTTTATCTGTCTCTTGTTCCACCGTTCTCTTCTTCTCTTGCTTTACTTTGTTGTCGTAAGACTTAGAGAATTCCTTTTCTGTCTTGATAGCACACGAGACAATATCTTCGTATGATGAGAAGGATTGTGATACCAAAGCTCGACGGAGAAATGGTTTTAACCCATCAAAGAAACGATCAATCTTACTCCTTGGGTTAAGTATATAATCGGCAGCATGCCTCGCTAACCTTGTAAAGTTAGCCTCATACTTTGCGACATTCTCATCCTCCTTATGCCTCAGACTCAGAAATTGCCTTTCCATATCTGCTCGATGGTCATGAGGAAAGTCTTTTTCTAAGAAAAGATCTTTGAACTCCCTCCATTCCATATTCGATACGTCATCATCTTCCTTTGTGTTTTGAATCAGCGACCACCACTGATCGGCATCTCCAGTGAGGCGGTAAACTGCCATGACAACCTTCTCCCTTTCACTACTCCCCAAGGCATGGAATATTTTCTCTAAGGAATTTATCCATTGCTCAGCTACTATAGGATTTGTACTCCCATTAAAGGTTGGTGGTTGTTGCCTCATGAAACGATCTAGCATTGATCCTCCACGTTGCGGATCAGGGTGCTCCATACGAGTAAGGTTATTATTCATAACCTGAGTGAGTTGTCCCAGTATGGTAATAAGTTGATCAGCACCAGTTGTATCTCCAGATCCACAATAATTATCTTGATCAGGAGGGCAATCCCTACACGGAGTTCGTGCATTGATACGGTTTCCATTCCTTCCACTAGGCGCCATTTCTAAACAATGGCATAAACTAGATTAGTTTATGAATCAAAATACATAATTCCATACTTATAAAACACTTAACATAAATTGAACTATTTATGGATATAATCCATAATCATAAAAAGAAATGTTTTCTTTGAGAAAGTATATACTCATAACCCTTCATAGTGGTTTGTAAATAAAATGAGAATTATCCTAAGCATATCCCCCGGGAGTTTCGTAACCAAGAGTGCAGCAAGGCCCGTTGTCGTGCACCAGTTCCCGTTCGAGTCTAGCTCAAAGCGGTGTTTTCGGGTTTTACCCCTAGGTACATCTGTGCCAGAGCCGCCTCTACCTGCTCGTATCCAGACAGGGATGTATTGCTCGAAAAACTCATAACATCTCTATAATACCGAAATTCTAGGAAGTTCTTCTATACTAATCCTCAAAGTCTATCTTTGGGCTATGTGCTCTAATCAGAGTTTATCTAAATCTAGCTTCCAAGGTTAGTACTAACCTCCCTCTGATACCAACTGTAACGCCCCGACCCCAGCTACCTAGAGTCGGTGCATTACTTCGTAACATTGGCATGATCACAAAAGATCAAGTCTCGAAAGACCGATTAGTTTAGTAGCCTTGGAAACACTAGATACATTCGTAAACGTTACATTACATCATAAAGTGAAAAACTACAATAACAAAGTCTCCATAGTCCACACTCATATCCTCTTCTGACTATCCCTGCAGGTCATTCATAAAATACTTCTTCACATCCTGGAAAATATTAAAACATTGAAAGGGGTGAGCTCAGATGCTCAGTAAGGATAACAATATTGCGGAAGCTTTCATAAATAAACATAAACATTTAAGGCAATGTATAACTAAAACAAAAGCCTTTTTAAACTTGAACATCAACATAATATGGCAAAAGTAAAATGATATAATGCCATTTACTTCTTCACATGGATATTCTACTGGTCGAATAATCACATGCAATATCAATAACCACTTTCATAATGAGGGAATGTATAATGCCAGACATTCTAAAACATTTTGTCAAGGCCTCAGCCAAGACATCTAAAATGATTAAGGCCTCGGCCAAAACCATAAATCAAATTGGGAAAGGCCTCGGCCAATTCCACTTCTAGTTGTCTCATGAGACCTACCGATGCATCGAGGAGCTATAGCGGGCTCCACCCGTCACTTATTAAGTCCAATACATTCCTCATATGAATAGGTTTAAACATATCATAAACCATAACACAATCGTATCACATAAAACATGCATAAAGGAAACATAACATTTCCACATTTCAATCACAAGATATGAATACAACACATTGATATAATAATAATGCTTTCAAAACCATTTTCAATACCAAAATAAAAGAAAGTTAAAACTTTGTATTTATTTTTCATAAAAAAACGTGATGGCTTGTATAGGAAGCCGAAACTCAAATAATGGTCACGGCGGCGGAGAAGTCATTGTCGCCGCATAAGTACGGAAAGAAAAACATTCCCTTTTGTCATTTAGTAAAATGCTTCGTATAAAAAAATATTCCTTTTGATTAAATTTAAAAGTCAAAGGGGTTTATACACCGTATAAAAGAAAGTTGTGTACAAAACCAAATATGCCTCAATGAAAGGGGATTGAGACGAAGTCCATAAAAAGATCATTTTTAAAATAAAATAGATATATTATGTGTATTCACTATAGGAACACATAAAGAAAGTAAAAATACAAAATAAGACATAATAATATCATGACATAATTTGAAAGTAGGAGATTAACCCAAAGAATGGAAGTTGGGTTAAGAAGTTCCCTTACCTCGTGTCTGACTTGACTCAACCGTTCTTTAACCTCCTAAATAATAAACTAGAGTTAATATATACCTTATTAAGAACCATTTTTAATTTCATTATCCTTATTATATCACTTATTACAATGATATGAACATTATGTAATTATTTAAGTTAATAACGGTCGTTTTGTCGATCTTTGGTACTTGAGTCAACAATAAGCTTCTTATAATTACAAGTTGTTTATGTGGTGAAATATCCATTATATCCAGAATTATATTCATGATTTATATGTCATATATATCTTATATATCCAGTATATACATTCATTTATAATATTACATAACATTTAGAGGTAAGAAATGAAATGCATCGTTCATGGAGACGGTAAGCCGTACGTACGCATGAACGCTACTTTCATTTCAATTTCATAATTAATGGAACTAAATCATAATGATATAAATGTATAATATAATTCCAGTATAATATAGTGTATAATACCATTTACTCCATCCTTTATACATCCCACATATGGCATTAACGATTCAAATCACTTTGAGGGGGCGGTAGTCCGCACTTCCTAAAATGAAATTATCGCGTTTTACCCATAATGGAAATCATAAAGTATGACATAAATGAGAAATACAGAAGCATAAGTAAAACATAAACAAATTATAAATCATATATAAAAATAGTGACATCTTAATGGCCACCTTTGAAGGTGTTATATGAGTGTTGAACAATCATCGTTTCGTGAGGCAGAAATTCGCCATCCACAGAAACCGTATGTTCTTTAACCATTAGACGAAGGTGTGTGTAAGTGTAAACCAAATCCTTATCATAACAACATCCTAGTATATTGTAGGTACTGGTTTTGTTACAAAAGAATGTAATGAAAAGAGTTTAGGGGGTTGGAGAAGAAAAAATAAACCAAAACAACATTAGAAAAGACATTACCTCAAAATCGGGTAACTCTTTTTGATTTGAGCCAAAGGCTTCCTTGGGAAGAGTTCTTCCCAAAGTGAGGATTCTAGGAGTAAGAGGGGGAAGTTGGGAGAGTATTTGGGCAGAGGTTGGCCGAGAAAAATGGCTTGAAAGTGTAAATGAGGTGGGAGAGGTGGGGGCCTTTTATAAGTGGAGAGGAGGGGCACTTTTGGAAAGATTGAAATGTTACATTATTTCACAATGCTTTTCGGATTCTAAAGGTCCCACACTTATATAATTCGAGGCTAAGGTTATAAGGGTTCGAAATCTCCTCATCCAATTGGCTTTGGACAAGTGTAAGCCTTGGATTTTGCATTATCTTCCCATTTTATTTAAATCGTTAAATAATGAGGTCATCACTACATCATCATGATGTCATAACTAATTTAATTTATTTAATGTCTAAAAATTATAAAAAAAATACTATGATGTAGGAAATCTTTTTAGCTTTCTAATGAATATTTATAATCAAAATTTGGACTTGTGTAACCCCACTTAAAAACTGTTTTAGTAAAACAACTCATGTTTGTGTCAATTTAATTTTAACATTAAATAAATATATATTAATGTCATTTTCCAACTAAAGTGGCTCCATGGGGTCCCCAAGTTGACCCATGGGTTGTCTTGGTCGGCCATGACTCATCCAATAGGAGTAGGACAAGTTTCAAGCTCATATCATATTAATAAAACATTGTTTTTACCTTAAACTACACTAATTACCTCTAATCACGATTAAGAACTTAAAAGTTACTATTCACCAAAAAATTATTTTGATCTCATTGAACCACATTTTACTTCTTAATGACAACCATGTATGTCGGATTTTTGAAAATCAAATCACAGAAGTGGTAATATTTCATTTAAACGAAAAATCAGTTATTTAACTACCACTTAGTGGTTTCACTATTCATCAAAAATTGAAGTTTTTCGGAACAATACCAAAATTTCACCCTAAGCTATAATTGATATTCCGAATTCAAAAATGATGCCTATTTTACAAAATTCCAAACTTATAAGTTGCATTAATAAATTTTATAATTAATTCCCGCTGTTACAACAAATAGCGTGTTTTTAAGAAACAATTTATATCAAAAGATTGGCAATTGTTTATGTCCAATTTCAATGTTAAATTAATTCTAATGACCACCATTTGATAAAATGGTAAAAATATATTCTAATTATACTTTAAAACCACTCAATAGTATAATTTATCACTATGAATTATTTTGATTAAAAAAGTTGTTTTAAGTATTTTTCACTATTCATAAAAATTTTGAAGTTCTCAGAAAATTACAAAAAATTCAACATAGGCTAATTTCAATATTAGGAATACAAAAATGAAGTCCATTTTGAAATATAAAATTTCTATAATTTTAAAAAGTGGTTATTACTATTCATAACGGCTACTTTGATTTGTCGCGATGTTTTAGAACTCGAAGTTGCGTACAATGCAAGCTATTGCATTATTGAAAGAGAGGCGTATCGTGGAAGCTCGGGGTGTTACAATGCATACGCTAAACAATGTAGAAAATATAACTACATCATATCTATGTATAACATTATGAAAAAAGATAATCAAATAATGTCCATTCATAATAATATAATGAGAGAGAAATATTTTACCAATGAATTGGAGATAAATATAATTTTGGGCCCACCCTTCAAATCATATTAAATTCAAAATCATGTGTTCTATATAAAAAAGAATCATACATCAAGAATATATTTGAAATGAACCCATGAGAAGAGAAGGTGTTTTATAATAATGTATTAAATCATATGTTAATTAATAAAATTAGAGGTAAAATACATAATATGAAAGTATATTATTTTGGATGTTAAAATGTTGAATGAATAAAAAAATATATTATAGTTCATGAAAAAAATAATAAATAAAAGATGAATATAGTGGATGTTTCGAATATAAATTATTAAACAAATATCATTGAAGGTGCCAATAAATTAATTACATGAAAATAAAGACCTAATAAACTGAAAAAATGAAATTAAAAATTATATAAATGGGATTAATAATGGTTATAATGATAATTATAAAAAACATAAAGAAAAGTGTGATTAAGAGATAGTATAAAAATAAAATAAAATGAATCATTTTAGAAGAACCTTTACAATGTTTATACCATATGAATAGGAAAAAATGATTGATATTATAATGAATATCTTTGTGAACCCAAAAAAATAAATATGAAATTGAATAAGATAATTTGATTATAATATAGATAGAAAAATAAACTATTATTAGAAAAAGAGGAAATTCCAAATAAAATTAGTCACATGGGATCTATAAACCATACATCCCGTTTTTCGTCAAAATGCTTACAAATAATATAAAAGAAACTAATATTTATTAAAATATTAACAAAAAAAATTATTAAATACCTTTAATTTATTATTTATCATTTATAAAAATTTTAAATCACTTATATTTTTTTTGTTGAAGATCAAAAAGGCGTGATGTGTAATTTGTTTAATTTTTATCATTTTTTATTTCAATTTCATTTTTTTGATAATTATAATGTATAAATTTTTATAATTACCACCATAAAAATAATAATAAATATTAATATATCTTATATATATATTATACAAGAACTATATATGAATTTAGTAATTATTATATAATTGGAAATGTCCTGATAGATGGTAAAACAAAAAATTAATAGCGCCTATCAAAATAAGAAGGGAGATAATATATATGTATTTTAAATTTATTTTAAAAATTATATATTAGAATAATAATATTTCAATCATATTGATTTAATTATTTACTTGTTTAGAAATGTTAAAAAAATTAGAATAGGATAATGGAATAATAAAAATTGAAATGAAGGAAATGGAGAGTTACCTCTTTCTCAATGAATACTCCATTTCTAATGGACTAAGGTCTTGATTTTTTAGAATTGGGTGAGATAAAAATGTATAATAGATTATTTTTAGGATTAATAGTTTTTACATTAGTAAATATTGGTCACTAGAAAACAATTTAGAAATTATTTTTCATATAGATTAGAGGTGGAACCAAGCATGGAGGGGGTCTTTTGGGATAAATTAATTAATTAATTTTTTTTTCTAGAATGATACTTAAAACTATAGAAATTTTAGTAAATTATATAGTATTTAACAAATAATAAATTTTTAAGTCTTTTAAACCACAAAAATAGTGAATTTAAATAATAATACAATAAAACAAACAAATATAGAATGATTTTTTACTAGAATAAATTATCTTTTAGAATATTGTAACGAATTTTTATGTTTGGAATTTTTTTTTAAAATTCATTATTTATTTTATTTAAATATTTTTGTTTATTGATGCCATTATAGAATTTATGATTTCTTATAAAGTCAATATTTTTTTCATAAAACACATCAGAAATCGAAAGCTATAATTTAATTATTCATCCAAAAATTCATATTTTTCAAATATAATTAAAATAATCACTCCTGGAAATTTTTGACATTCTAATTCAAAAAATTAAATTAATTATTTAAAAATAATTTTAAAATTAGTTATTTTTATTCATTAGATATTAATATTAATAAATAAAGGGTTTTAAAAATTGTGTTAAAACATTCATTATTAAAAATATACACTTATTTTTTATTGAGTTATCATATTTGAATTTTATTTTATAGATTTATAAAATTTATATTTATTTAATTTATTAATTAATAATATTACTTACTAAAATTTTCACTATTCCAATGGTTATGTTGTTTTTTATTGTCCAGGTTACTATTGGAACAATGAAGTTACTAATCCAATTGTCTTATTACTTTTTTAATGGTTATATTTCCATTATACATTATATATGTGCCTGTTATGTAAAAAAAGACCCAAATCATCATGTTTGAGGTAATGTTTCAAAATATTTCATTTTCACCTCCCTATACACATGAGTTTTCAAGCTAGTAGTGAGGGTCTAGAGATTAATTGAAGAGACTATACCCTCGGTAATTATTTCCATACTCTAGAATATAACAACATATACATAAGATAACTAAACATTAAAATGGAAAAAATATATGAAATATGATATAAAACATGTCACATCATGTTATCAAAGATTTTGTGGTTGTTTCCCTATGTCTATCCTGGTACCACATCAATCTATTAAATCCATGATTCTCAGCAATCTATGACCGAGCCCTTTCCCTTATTTGGATCACTGAGCATTTAGTTTGTAAACACATCGAGTGAACAAGTAGGGTGTGATTATAAACATAGTAAGACAAAAAAAATGTTTATTTAACATAATCTTTCATGTTTATATATGTGTATGTCATTATGTAATGGTAAATGTGAAAATAATCCTTGAAAAAAATATATACCATGAGATGATGCACTAACTAGGCCACCATGTGCCTCGACTATACTTGAATCGTTGACATGACAGAAGAATGTCATAAGTGTTTATTTCATGACTCAATTCATGTTATGTGTTTAATAGTACCTCAAAGTTCAAAACACAATCAAACTTTAAGGAACAACTCCAAGACAACAATTTATAGAAAATGACACCCATGATTAATAAATACCTACTTCCCTCAAATGGAACATAGGCATTGAACACCTGAATAAATGGAACTATAAACATTCCCAATGACATTACCATTCAGTTCATCATGTTATTTTATAAAATAGGCATTTACCTGCGTTAAAATTTATTAGCGCTAGAAAAATTCACTAATAAAGGCTATATTTATCAGTGCTAAATGAAGCGATGATAAAGGGTACCCATTATTATCACTTTTATTTTTAGAACTGATTAATGGAACCCTTTATGATTTGTTTATTTTTAGAATTGATAAAGGTTCAGAATAAAATAAAATAAATAAATAAATAAAATTTAAATAAGTTTATTAATAAAAAAAAGTTGTTAAAATGTATAAATTGAATGTACATATATAAAAATTATAAAAGTTAATTAATAGTATATATTAAATATATAGATATATAAAATGAATAAAATGAAATAATTTAAAAAATAAAGATTAAAAACTGGGTAAATTAAGAAAAATAGTAAACATTTTATTAAATAAATAATTATTGGTGAAAATAATTTTTTTTAGTAATTTAACAATAAAATTAAAAATTACAAAATTACAAAATTATTTAAAAAATTATTATTGAATCAATTATTAATAAAACGAAATAAAAATAATATATATATATTAATTGTAAATAATAATAAATAATAAATAATAAATAATAAATATATATAAAATGAATAAAATGTAACAATTAAAAACATATTAATGTGTTATTTTTTAATGTTGTTTGTTTTTTTAATTTAACATATATCAAACATCATGTGTTACATTGATTTCACATACACACATACACACACACTCAAACAGATATATATATATATATAATTAATACTTTTTTATATACAAACATACAAACTAAAATATTTCCAAAGTTGACTAAATCTTATATAAAATGCATACACCTATAATTTATATAATTTATTCAAATTTTACTATATTTTAGAATTTTATTATAACATGATACAATTTATATATTATGTTATTAATCGGTCAATTTTATTTATTTATTTAATTTTATTATAGTTAGGGTATTATTTATTTATTTTTAATAACTTTTGATTTTATTTTTGAATTTTTTTATTTTCTATTATTAATTTATATTTATTTATTTATTATGTTTTAATATTTTCAATATGTGTTCATATTTAATTAAATATATATATATATATATATATATATACATATTTTTTTAATAATTTATTTTTAATTAATGAGACTAACCCATTTTTTCAATATTATAAAAGTGTACTTATTTTGAAATATTCAATTTCAATAATTTTTAAAATGCATTTATTTAAGTTTATATATCGATTAATAATGTTAAAAATAAATTTTTAAATAAATATTTATAAATAAATATATTTAAAAATGTATATTTATAATATTTATAATATTTATAAATTTATAAATTTATAGTTATTATAAATAAATAAATATTATTTTTTTTAAAGTATTTATATATATTTATATATAATAATTATATATATACATAAATAATTACAAATTTATGATAATTTTATTTAAAAAATATACTCGATGAGACTTGAACTCAAGACCCCATTGAGACCCACATGGGCTCCTACCACTAAACTACACCCTGAGGGATATATATTTAAATAATTAGATAATTATGTAAATATAAAAATATAAAAATATAAAAATATAAAAATATATAAATATATAAATATATAAATATATAAATATATAAATATATAAATATATAAATATATAAATATATAAATATATAAATATATAAATATAAAAATATAAAAATATAAAAATATAAAAATATAAAAATATAAAAATATATAAATATATAAATATATAAATATATAAATATAAAAATATATAAATATATAAATATATAAATATATAAATACATAAATATATAAATATATAAATACATAAATATATAAATATATTTTTTAAAATAATATTCATATATTTAAAGATAAATAATTATAAAACTGTAATAAATATATTTAAATAACAAATATATTTTTATTTATATATATTTATTATATATATATATACGTATTAAATTATATGAATATATATAATGATATAAATATATTTATAAATATAAAATTATAATAAATATATTTGAATAATGAATATATTTACTATATATATAATGATATAAATATAGATAATTATATAATTATATTACATGATATAAATTTGTATAGTGAAATAAATATATATATAATTATAAATAAATAATTATAAATATATTTATAAATGTATATTTAATATATTTATAATTATAAATAAGAAGATATATATTTTTTCAATAGTATTAATATAATTATAAATAAATAATTATATATTTAAATAATTTTAAAATTATAATAAACAAATATAAAATTATATAAATATTTTTATATGTTTTTTAGTATCCTTTATCAGCGCTTATCAATTTACCACTAATAAAAGGGATCATTATCTCCGATTTTTAGAAATCACTAATAAAATGGTCCCCGATCTAATTCAAATAACCCTAACTATTACTCAATCAGTCATGATTCCCTTGATTTCGTGGAACTCCCCTTCTACCGGCACTACTCCACTATGTTCTCTCAAACAAATCAGGGCTAGAATCTAATGTATGTTATTACCTTCTTTTCCTCTCTCATTGTTTAATTTTTGGTGTTCCAAGATTTTACTTTTTTTCTGTTCTTAACTTCGAAGAACCCTACATCTCATATCTCTATCTCTCTCACACACCTACACATACAGAACACCACACCTACTTTGTAAACTCATTCAACCTTCATAAAATCCCACTGCGAACTACATCTCCATCCGATGTTGTAACTGATGTAGATTTTTTATGTTTATGTAATATTATTTCATTTTACCTTTTAGATAGTGTGGTTTTTCATTATTAGAAATTTTATTTCCACCGCATGACAAGAACATGGAGATGAAAAATAAGTTTATCATTATATTATGCTAATTTTACAGGGAATTCTATCTGATATGAATACTATAAAGTGGGTCAATATGTATATTATTTTAATGTTAATGGGTTAATAAAATCCAGGGAACTAAAGTTTAAATATTTTTTTTATATTGGTTAACATTATAAATATGTTATATAAATATTATTTTATAAAGAAAAAACTATTTAAATTTTCATTGAAATCAAAATATGCATACTATTACTGTTTTTATTGGATTCAAACCCAAATGTCCAAATTAATTGTAAATAAGAGGTGTGTTTATAATTGATTAATAGGTTCCTTATATTAGTATAGTTACTGAAAATTATATTCACTAAAACATTATATTTTGGAGATAAGATGATATTTAAAGGGTTAGGGATATCATTAAAAGAGATACCATGTATTTCTATTATCAATAAATGTTTTCTAATAATTTACTATGTCCTTTAAATTTATAATCAGTTAAAATAATGTCTGAATTTTTATAAAATAATAGTAAATAGATTTTATAAATTTAATTTATTTTACATTTATAAATGAAAACATGTCATATCACAACACAGAGGATTAGATTCCAATAGAAGAGTTCCCATATGCAGTGTAATCTATTGAAGATGTTATATTTGAGTTTACTTTTCTATCAAATTATTTCATAAATAAACTCCTCTCTAAGAATGAAGTGATTTTTGATAAAGTGACTTGATTTAAGAAAATTTATTTTCTTTATTTGTGTGTGTATGTTATCTTATCAATAATATTTTCTTTTCTAAAACCATAACTTCACAATATAGTCAAACTATTCATTACATGCCCCGATCTGAATCAAAATGTTACTCAACCATTGGAATCATCAAGCAACTTCCAAAGGATTGATAATAAATTGGTAGCATTAAACATGATTAATGATATATGTTTTAAAAAACAACTCACGTTATATGTGAATCTATGTAAAATAACACACAATATAATCCCATGAATATAAATTCCTAGATGCATAAAAATAATTACTATTTGTTAAATCATAACTAAAAATTAAACCCTCTAGGAATAAAAAACCTTCCATTGATGACACAAACTCCAAAAGTAACCCCTATCTATAATTTGATACTATAACCCTTCCAATAAATAATAAATCCTTGTAATCATCAACTCAAGGAAACACCAGCTACATATTCATCAAGATGTACATAAAGTGGTTAAGTAAAGTAACCTCGTATGTTTTCTATTATGATTATCAATGCCACTAATAGGAATGATAAATATGTATTTAATGTTTATGTTTTGAAAATATTCTTAATATATGATAATTTAATGAAGAATACAAAACATTATAGTCATAAGATACATGAATAACTTTTCAATAAAAGGGCCCTTGGTTTCTAAAAGAAAATTTTGAAAATAAGGATTCATTTTGGTAAGATAGATATACAATAAAATACACTCCATGCATAAAATTTTACATTTTCATGCATCTTGCATAAAAATTGTTACCATCTATAATAGAGATATAATACTTCAACACTCTGGTTGAACTAACTTTCACTACCATAATTTAATCCATCCTCACACACTTGATTTCTTTCAATCTCTTGATGATGGATTGGACTCCCAATTTTAACTATCCATCCTCCCATCATTGTGGTTCCAAATATCCTTGATTACATATGTCCCGCTCGGATTGTATTCATTAATATCCACCACATATACTTCTATGTATTTGAATATCGCATCTTCCAACTCATTATTTTACTCTTTCAGCCTTTAATCATCATCATTTTATACTTCTTGAGAACACAAAAAATGACTCCGAAATATTAATCAGAACTTAATTAATGATTTTTTTGGTTTCATAATATGAAAATTATTATTCTAACCACTCAGTTACTTTTGACAAAAATTCATCAAAAATTACATTTAATTTGAGTTTAGTGACATTAGATCCCATTAGAACTCCACAATTATGCATACTTTGACAATAATACTACTATGATGGGTGGCCACCTCAAAATATTCATTATGCTCTTTTTTTTGAAGAAACATACCAAACATAACTTTTGATTCTCCTCCCCTTCATCCTTGATAAATTTATATGGGTGATAATATGACTCTTGAATGTATTCCTGCAATAATGAGTATTTCTCTTCAGACATACTTTCAAATTATTATTTAGGAAAATCTCTCTTGGAAGGATGGAGAAATGGATGGTTGTTTAGATCTCCCATCCAACTCACACCAATAACACCATAATTTTGTATCTCTACTAAGCCCGACCAAAAATAGAACTAGTTTAGAGAAATTGGGAAATCATAAATGTGTGTGGGTGGAAGTAAATAACTATGAGTGAAAGTCATGTGGATTTAAATGTTCATTCCATCATTTTTGAAAATTTGTAATGTAGAAGCCATATTTAAATTTGAATTTAGGTTATTTTTGAACCTCAGTGGATATAGATCTCTTATATTTGAGATACATGTGAGGGAAAAGGACTATTAACATAGGTTAGGGGTTTTTCAACTTAGTGGGGGATGAGTCGATGTTCTTATTGTAGACTATGTGACCTTTCATATATTGAACATTTATTATTTCATTTTGTTTCTTGAGACTCATCCCCCAACTCTTCTATGTTGGTTGAACTACTCTATGAAGTAGTCATCCAAAATGATCACTTATTTGTGGGCTGAATTTTGTCAAGAGTATTTCAAACAACATTTGTCGATGTCCACAAAAGATATGGGATGGTTTTCAAGAGGATAAATGCAATAATAATTATCTGGGAGGTACGTAATCAAGGAAATTGGGAACCAAAATTATGGGAGGAAAGATAGTTTGATTGAGTTATTCCAATACATTATCAAGATATGGAAGGAAATCAAGGAACTGAGGATGTCTTAAATAAAGGTAGTGTTTGTTTTTTGTACTAGAGTATTAAAGGATTATATCTCTTTTCAATATAGTAATAAGTTTCATGAAAGATACATGAAAATGTGGAATTTTATGAATTTAGTGTATTGTATTATTTTTATTCATGAAAAATTAAATGTTTGAATACTCATGTAGCCAATGTATTCTACACATGATTATGTTACCAATACTGAGGATAAATAGGCAATTGATGATCAAATAGAAGGATTATGAAGAGATCAATAACATGTTGAAGAAAACAATAACAACGAAACAACATCAAAGTGATGAATAAAACAACGAAGGAAATAAGAGAGTGTATAAAATTTCAGGTTGCTTAGAATCAATGCAAAGAACCTATTGAGCCCAACAAGTCAATGTTCATTGGATATTTTGGGGTCGTAATGAGGATGAAAATTTCAATTAATATTGATTCATAGTGCCACACCCAACCTGTAATGTATGAAATCCTGTGGAATGATATAACAGAAATGTTTTGATATAATTTCTTAATTTAGCTAAAATAATATATAATGGAAATTTGATGTAATTTTAACTATTCCTTGCATAATTTTTTTATTTAAAAAGATTCCCATAGGAAATTTGTATTAATGGACACTAGAAAATCTAATAGAGACTTCTAAACTCTTCTTAAAAATTTATATCTTATGGATGCTGAGGGGAATGTAAATCCCCACACACCAGTTAGTTACACACCCATTATAAAACATAAAACATGGACTATTTTCATCAATTTTCATAATGAGAAATAAATTTAGTTGCATTATAGTCGATAATATGTTATTTGACATTATTTACTTCATCCAACTTGATTCAAAATTGTTAATTTATGAAACATAAATAGTGTGATAAATATAATGAACGAGAACCAAAACCAATGTTCCCCTATCGCAAAGTATGGATGAGATACACTTAATTAGAGAAATAATTGGCATCTATTCTAAATCAACAATAAATGATTAATTATGTGATATAAAACAAATTTTTTTATTTGTTTATATGAAGACTAATGAATTAAAATCTTAAGCCAAATCCCTCCCATATCATGTGCTATGTAAAGAGGCTCACATAAATAATGAGGCTAAATTAGTTGTTTAAAACACAAAAATAGTATTGGAATCATGTGTAAGTATGACATAATAGTAATTAATTAGGATTTATATCAATATTACATAAAAATATGCAATTATGTTTTTATTTTTTATATGGTTTAAACTCAAAAATTAGTAATGATCCTACTAGAAGAAAATCTACTTTCAGTATCATTAAATTGGCCTGAAGAATATAGTCGCATTAGTGGATTATGTTTTGGAGTCTCTCCTCAAACATATTTCTATAAGATAAAACCACATGTAGATACATATAATTTGGTGAGACAATTTCAGACACATATAGACTCATTTCAAGATATTGTTGTAAAGTCTAGTTTAGCATACCAATGTATGAGAAAAGATCAAAGAGAACTGGAGGTGGAGCAAATATCCACACATGGACCAAATGATCTCAATATATTTGAGGCTATTCATTCACCCCAACAGCATACCATACCTTGGGTAATCATTTTTTTCTTTAATATTTATCTAAAATGTTAATCAATGAACTTATAATAACCTTATATTACTAAAATTCTATAGGGTACAATTGTCTGAGAGTTGTATATTTCAACACCCAAGCATCGCTTTGTTGCAATGGGTACAATTTATAATATCTAGGAGACAAGATACACTATAATGACCTCCCAAAATATCACATGAGATTGGAGATTGATGTATCTCATGCTACTAAGGTTCCTGTTACACTTGATGGTATGGATATTATAACAGTCAATGATGTTATTAGATATTTATTCACATGACTATCTAATCATATAAAGATACATGAGGTAAATCATTAAAAAATTATTTTCTATTGAAATACAGATAATAGTTGATGATAATAGAACTGAAATGAGGTATGATATTACAATGTTTAAGGACAAATCACTACTTCCCAAGGTTTACTCCCTCAATATTTTTTCTATGTCTCACTTCTAGTGGAAATGATGACCTTCTTCCTCTTCCTTTTCCTACTGCTCTAGAAAGGATTCAAACAAATTTTATAAAAATGTAGTTCCCTTCATTGAAAACAAGAAACACTTCCTCTATTGTAAGTAGATCATATGTTAAATTCCAACTTTTCATTCACTTGATGAATATCACTTTACCATAGATTCACTTGGAAACATTTTCTGAATGCTTTCATGATGCATACATCCTTCACAAAGATCTTTGCATTCGTAAAGATCAAATATTATTTTTCAAAGAAACTTCCTTTCATAAAGCTCACTTAGACTTCATGAATATCATAACCTTGAATTATGCACATCCTTTGGATGTTTTTCATGCAACGTTACCTCATTTTTCACAACATTTATTTTTAGTCATGAATATTCAAATATTTTTGAAACTATTGGTCTTTATCATAACATCCTCTTGCAAAAAAATCTATCACATTGTGCACAACTCACTTGTTCATACAAACACAACATATTTTCTATGTTTAACTAATATTTCTGTCATTTCTTCACATAACTTTTTTTCACAAAACTTTTAAAATTTGTGCAAAATCATTTTTTATTCAGATCCATGATATTATCTAAGTGTTGAGCTGCTCAAAAAGGACGGGTAGCCACTAATTTATAGACACAACTGACTACCCACACAACATTACTCTGTTCCATCAACTATCTGCACAAAAAATCCATTTTATCGTGGAACTCCTACCTTGTACGCAACTTACTTTATGTGCTTTACATTTTGAAGTCATATTTGGTGAGTAATATTCTTGTGTTCTTACTACTACGTGTAATTCCTATATCGCACAAAAACCTATCATTCACGAAATATTATATCTTACACGCATGTTATTCCTTATCAGTATTTTGATGCGATGATCTTAAGTCATGTATTTCATGAAACATTATTAATCAATATCAACCTTGTGTGTAACTTTATAATTTTACATGAAAATAATTTCTTTTACAAAAAGAACTTTTTCCATCCTCAAGATTTTGGACCCTTTTTTTAAAAACACTAGGAAACAACACCACCTTGTATAAACACGTTTCTGTACATCCTCTTGAGAATCCATTACTTTTTCATAGGTATTTTTCTAAATTCTTAGAAAAAAAATATATTTTTAACTCCACCACTATCCTTCGAAACATTCTTGTTCAACTAACACAATCAGGCCAAAAACACTGCAATGTAACCTAAGGTGATTTTCCCCAAAAAATATCCCCTTTGGGTTTTTTAAAAATATTAACATCTGGATATCTAATTGATGATTCTTGCATATTTTTTAAAAAATAATTTCTTTCGATTCATATAGAGATAATGGATTTACTCAACACACAATCTAATAAAATTTTTATCCATGCTAGGCATGTGAAATAATAGTAACATGTAAAGTTCATCAAATAATAACTCTATTCCAAAACCAATCATATGATTTTATTATGAACCACATCTATCACCATATATAGACTCAAATCGATTATCTTTAGCATCGTTATATTTAAATATCCTCATACTTCGCTGCTACCCCAATCGGCTTCTCCCCTATTTGGATTATAACATTTTCTCCCCCTTTTATAGTGAAAACTTCCCCATCTTTATCAATGAACTCGAAGGTCACCACTATGTGATCTTGCATAGGGTGAAAAAAAAATTAGTTCATTATGGAAAAAATATCATACCATGGGAATTGGGGGCCTTGCATCCACACTCTTTCAAGTGAGGGGAGCCAACTGAACTACAAGATCTAGTTGATGCCACTGAAATTCCTCTTTTGGAATAGCCTTTTTTCGAATGTCGGCATGCATTAGTTCTGCAGACACATAATCCAAATTCACAAGCCCGTGTTCTACCTTATTCTTGATAAAATGAAAATTTATTTCAATGTTCTTTGTCAATAACATCCTGAAATTTATTGAAATATTTATTTCAAATTAATTTAATCATTTTATATTTTTCACTTTATACAAAACTGAATATAGCTGTTGTTATTAAAAATCTATTTTTGGCTTGGGTTATATGAAACACCAAGTCGATATGTGCTACAAAAAATACATAGATTAGATTGTGGTATAATAAATAGTGTTCCTATCTTGTGTTACACATAATGTCAATTTCATTTGATAGATTATGTAACCCGTAAGACCTAGTTTTTCCAAACAATATTATATTATTAAAATATTACTATTTCATATAATAATATATAAACTAGTTGTTAAATTATTATTTATGAATATTATTAACCAAATTATGAAGATAAAATGTTTCTAATATGAACTAATTGGTTACTATTTAATTATAAATGAAAATATATACCAATTGAGTATATATAAAATAGTTTTATTTTTTATGCTCCTAAAGTTGATTTATCATAATAAATTAATATAATTTCAAATAGGGAATGATATTAATGAAATATTTATTTTATATATTAAAAAAATATTTTTGATATTCATGCAATAGAATTTATGGTCATAAAAAAAGAAAAACCCTAATTTTATACATAAAACCCTATATTTTTCAAAAGGGTAATTTTATCACCTTTTAATGGAGAACCCATTTTAAATATACTTTTTGAAAATTTTAGAACTTTTATATTAAAAAATAAACTTATTATCCTATATAATAGTATAAAAATTTACTTTGGTTGAGTTTTTTTCATTTTTCTAATAAAATTCAAATTTTGAAGAATAATAAAAAAAAATAGAATTTTTAATTGAAAAAAAAATTTCCTCAAAACAATTTATATTGTTAAATTATTTATTTGATTCATTTTAAAGTATAATTAGATTGTGTTTTTATCATTTAATAAAATTAAGGTCACTAAAAATCCATTTCACATTGTAATTGGATATAAAAACATTGTGAACTTTTGCACATTTTTACTTTAAAAATACAGCTTTCTCGCCATGACTGTCGGATTAGCATAAAAAATAATTTTTCCAATACTATGGATTGAATTTCCAAAAATGTAACTAAAATAATGTAATTAGTATGATATTTTTATTCTAATATGATCAACTTATTTTTTTCACATTACGATGAGTATCTTTATTGATTTTTTATTTACCACGATTAAGGGTAAATCAGGTAAATAAAGGTAAAAATAATATTATAAATATTATAAAATTACCCAAATAGTTGTCCTAATCTTATTGGATGAGTTTATTTAGACCAAAATCATCCAAGGGATGAAATTATATCATTTTTAGGCCACTTGGATGTGAGAAATATATTTATTATATTTCATTTAAAGAATAGTTAATGATGTCATACTCATATTTTCAATAATTATATCATTTTTAATATAGGGTTATAAAGAAGATAAATTAGACTCTAAATATTTATTTGAAATATAAAATAATTTTATACATCATAATTAATTATTTATAATTTTTAGTAATAATATAATTACCATAAATTTTGACACAATGATGATGAAGAATTTTTTAATTAATGGAAGAATCAAATAAATTATAATAAAAAATTTAAAATAAATATAATTTGATATGTATATTACCATAAAATAATTTTAGGATTAATTTTACTTGTTATGGATAATTTAAATTATTTTTTAATATATCATGATGTTATGAGTTTTTAAAAAGTCATTTAATAAATATTGTCAAAATTGACATTATTTATATGTTAAAATAAATAATATTTCATTAAATGATATAGTGTTTATAAAAATATTAAATTCAAAAAAATAATTTTTATACGTCCTAAAATTTTATTAATGACTTATTTATGTTTATTTCTTAATTTTATAGTAACAATATTAACCCATAATTAGCAGTAACACATGTTGCTATTGTGGGAGTTAAAGGGACTAGTTAAGGGTTAAATACAATAGATAAGGGTAATAATATGTCCTAAACATGAATATAAATTATTGGTTGATAGTATTTAGATGTATGATAATATTATTGTTCATATAACTCACTTTTTATACTTTTTAATGAAAAAATAATTTAAATTAATTTAATAATTTAGGAGGTTCCAAGAGTGATCCTCTCCTCTTATAAAATGGAAACTCTACTAATCTTTTTTTCACACCTCTATAGCTATTTGGCTCAGAATACCTCTAAAAAATATCATAAAAACGTTTTCCCTTAAATCCTAGAATCCTTACATTGGTTTTAAAGACAAACAATGGTTTCCTTTTGTGAAAATCAATAAGAGATTCCCAAAGATGATGTAACATACATCAACAAGATATTTTATTTTATTTCTTTATTGAACTCATTTAATTATTTCCATTCATGTTTATATAAGAACCTAAGTATCCTAAATATATAAGTATATTGTTATATTAAGGGTTTTACCTATACTCCCACACACTTCCATCTAATTGGTAAGTAACTTATCGTACTTGTGTAGGATGAACTACCGCCTCATAAAATTATGTTTTCGTTTTTTCTTCTTTTTCTACATCTTATAGTTGATATTTATGATGAAATATATATATATTTTACGATATATGTGATATTCAAGATATAATTATTCTTGAAGAATTCTAATATCATACATACATTTTTATTATCTAATATCTTGTGAAAAAGATAATGTCACTCGTGCATATGTATAACCTACCATCTCCATGACGCGATGCGATTTTTTCAACCAAATTTCATGGATAGTAATAAATATGAATTTTTATGAACATATATGTTGTAAATTAAATATAAATTATTCTATAATTATAACATATCATATAATTTTCTTTTTATTTTATACGATAAGGAAATGAAAACAATGATAATGAGTACGTACGACCTGTCATCTCTATGTATGGTGTATTCCATTTGATATATATATTTTATAGATTATGATAAATGTTTATATACTGAATATATTAGATTTTTATAAGGCATGTTTTACATTCTAAAAATAACTAAATCATGATATGTTTAAGAGGATCAACAATAACCAGTCAAAACATGCACGAAAAACAAAGTAGTTTCTAACAAAAATGTTACATTAACATGGGAATTATTAATAAATAGGTAATTAAAAGTCATAAGTAAATCATATAAGGAATTAAATATATGAATAAATTTATTTGGGTAATTTATAATATTTTTTATACATGAAATTTTAACTTGTGAGATTGAAATAAAGACTTAAGGTAATGAAATTTTATCTCACTTTATTATTTCCATGAGATACATGCCCATATTGACCACTCGCTTCTTTTGTTTGGTGTATATATTACCCTATCAAATTTCATAACATTAATTGAAATTATAAAATAATATTAAAATCTATAATTTATGTTATTGTTTTATTGGAGTAACTAATATAAATTTAGTGTAGTAGTAAGGGATTTAAGTCTTACATTTATTTTTGTGGGACACATGCCATATAATATACTCGTTTCTTTTATGTGGTGTATATATAGCCCATGAATGTCTATTATGAGTATATCTAGAATATTATGGTATATTCATATCCATGTAATTTTCATTATTTCATGGGGAATATGATACAATAGATTATAAAGAAATGAGTATTTATTCCATAATATCATCAATATTTGAGATTGTTTCATTTTAAGTATTCTTTGTAGAATATTTATCTTCCATATAAGTGTTTTCAAAAAATGTTTTCAAGAATGTTTATAATATTATTATATCAATGTTTAAAGTAATTTTTAACCATTTTGACATTTTAATACATTGTTTGAAAGGAATATATTTTTTCCATTTTCCAAATGATTTACTTAGTGAATTTTTCACAAAAATCACCAAAGGAATGTTTTTTAACATATACAAAATAAATTTTTTCAATCATTAAAACTTTATTATTTTAACCTTACTTTACCAGTTTACATGTTTATTTTCAATGAAAATTTTTTCATTTAAAATATCACTAAATTTAAATAAAATTATTTCAAATTAGAAAGGATACTTTTTTCAAGAATTATTTTCAACTAATCTGTGAAAATTAATTTCCCTAAAAAATAACATTATTTTATGTTAGTTATGTTTTACTAAAGATATGATTCAATTATAAAATTATTATTCTTTTTAAAAATGATATATTTTTTTGATGGAATGATATTCATGAAACCTATTTATTTTAAATGGGTTATGTTATGATTGAATAATGTTTTTGAAACCCATTTCATTCAATGGATTCTGATATAATGACTTATTTATGTTCTTATAGAACACATATATAAATATTTCATTATGTGATGGGTGGGAGCTATATGTACCTCCCATTAATTTTTTAATTATCATTTTTTTGATCTGAAAGGGTACAAATAAGGGAATTCCATTCCCGAAACAAGAGGGTACACATGAGGGCATCCCAATCACAAAATAAGAGGTTAAACAGGTGCTAAAACCAAGCCAGATGTATGTACATGGGTGGTTATCCCAATTCTAACATGTTACAAAGGTCTAAGAAGGAATCATTGACATATGGATTTAATATTCTTATGTCTATTCCATAATTCCAAGTCTTATTCCTATGTTATACTTCCATAGATTATTATCTTGATTTAATTTTTATTCCTATATTTGGAATATAAAATATTTATGCCAAGATTCATATTTATAATCTTTTCTACATGGGGTATAATATTCTTATGATCACGATCATGTTCTTATACCCTTATTTTCTTTACATGCTTACACATTTCCTTTATTTTCCCTTACTAAGAATTTTTGATCACCCGTTTCATATATTTCTCTTCCCCAGGTTATGAAGGAAGGATTTTAAGTAGTATTACAAAGGGAGAAGTTGTTTATGGGAAACATTGATGACATTTCCTTGAGTTAGAAGATTGTTTTCCCATGTTTCAAATGGAAATAAACTAATATGGTCTTTGGGTGTCTATTTTTATGTACTATAAGTATTCTGAAAAAGTGACACAATGTCTTTGTACATTAATAACAATATTTCGTAGTTGGTATCGAAGAATAAGTTTAGTAGAACATTAGAAACTAAGATGAGAAAACATTAGTGATACCCCTAGGGTTATTTATAAGAATATGTCTAGGGGATCTCTAAGGATAAGTCTAAGGAAGAGTTAATGTTTTAGAAAATTTAATATAATTTTGGTAAAGGATAGAGTGAGTGGATTCCACGAATTAAATCCTTTTATAGATATTACAAGTGAATTTAGCTTTGGTATAGAGTTACATATGGGTAAAAACTATGACATGGTACATTGGACATGACTCAAACATAAACAGGTACATTAAAATTGGTACTACTACACTCCTGGATTGACACTCACGGGGGACATGATTTGAAATTTCAAAAAACACTTTACGGACCATCATGATGGATTTAAATAGATATTCTCTTTGAATAAACTAGGATAAACCTATAGATTCATAGATTATGGAAGGTATCATGGTTTAGAAATCATATAAGTGTTTTCTTTTATTACGCGGTTTTTCATTATGATAAATGTTTCCTAAACTATTATTCTCAGTTTTAATCAATGTTTATAACTAAAATGAACTTGGTTATCATTGAATGTTTTAGATATTGAATGTGTGGGAATTATGAAAATTGATTTTGAAAGTGGAAATCTCATGAAGAGAATCAAGAAGGTGGTATGATTATTGGTTATACTTTTGAAGAAAAAGAAATTTAAAATGACACGTGAAAGCTATGGGGTGTTCTAAAAGTATTTTTTACATTAAATGTAAGAAGCATGATTAGAAGGAGGTTTAGGTACCTAAAGACATGTTTCATATTTCATATTCGAGGAATGAATAATATGATGAATCCTCAGTAATGGTTTAAGAATAAAGTTGGATGATTGAAGTGTATTTGTTTTTTAATTCAAAGATTATGTTATATGAATCATGAAATATATATGTATTTTTAGTATATGTTTTTCATTAATGATTAAAAATTATCTATTTAAAAGTTTTTAAAACATAAAAAATTTGGTTTCATAGAATGGAGATATTCCAGCGAAACAAAATATTAAGGGAAAGATAAACCTTAATATGTTCCTAATTTTGAGATAATGATATTTGGATATGGATATGTTGGATATGAACAAGAAAATTGGATGGTACTAGTTACCTTTGAACTGATTAAGGATTTTTGGAAAAAATTATTTATGCTATCATGGATGAAGTTTACAACTTTTTCTACTTAAGGAATATATCCAATAAAATTTTGAATAAGTAAACATGCATCTTTTCAATAAATATTTATGGTAACTCAGGTTATTACCATGATTCAAGAGAATACATATTGAAGGTATTCACATGATTGAAATGTGACAACCATGATCTTCCTTATAATATATTAGAGATAAATTTTAAGATGATTTAGTAAAGTAATTTCAAATGTTTTGTATCTTCATTTTTTAGAAGAATTTAATGTTTATACATTTATGAAAATTTTATGTTAAACATAAAATAAGTTTGAGAGATTAATGTATGATCTCCCCTTAGGTCGATTTATAAATATTTAATAACTTTTGATAACCTTTTTTTTGTGTTATAAAAACTGATGGAATGACTTATCATTATATTTATAGATCTCATAATCGTTTAGTTATTTAGTAATGAAAAATTCACCTTCATTTCTTAAAAAAATGATGAGGTGAAAAATGATCATGTAACAAAAAACGGTAAGATTGTGTTGAAATAAAGTGATTATATCCTCTCATGAAATATTTTTAACTCTAGGGAATGGATCGTTGAACCAATAAAGTTATCCTAGTATATTATTTTCTGATTAATAAAGTGATCTCTTATTTACTCATAGATATATGGATTAGTGGCCTTTAAATTTCTCAAGACCTTTATTTATATCACTCTCCATCAAAACATGATGGTTAGATTTACAGTATATGTTCGTATTTTCATTTACCACCTATTTTATCCTATGTGGAAACCTAGTAATGAGTTACCTTTGTGTAACTGTTATTTTTCTAACTTTCCTTTTTTAAAGGATGTTTTAGAATTTTTTTTTATAATGTGAGTTTATAACAAAGAAAAATTAATGTATCAAGACATAGATAGCACTAAAGAATTTCAAGGGAGAAATTAATTTTATGGGGGGTAGAATGTAACACCTCGAGATTTTTTTTGGATATTTTTTTGAAATAAATTAATCTTTTCGAAATTTTTCATTTCACAAAATACTAAGTATAGTTTTTTGGAAAAAATACTATGTTTGGATTGTGTTATATAGAACACCAAATTGATATTTGTCTATATGAAATACTTAGATCACCTTGTAGTATATGCAACCCTATTCTTGGCTTTAAATATGTACAATGGCCAGTTATCTCAATCGTTTGTGTTACACATAAGACAAAGTTTTAAAGAACAATAGCATATTATTAAAATATTATTATTTAAAATAATAATATATAACCTAGTCATTAAATTAGTGGTTATTAATAGTATTAACTAAATTATGAATATATATGGTTTATAATATGAATTCATTGGTTATCAATTAATTAAAAAAGAAAATATATACCAATTGATTATAAAAAAATAGTTTTATGTTTATGCACCTAAATTTGTATTTTCCTTAATAAAATGAATAAATTAATATTATTGATTTATACTAATGAAATATATATTTTATATATTCAATAAAATATTTTTTGTATTCATCCAATAGATATTATAGTAATAAGTTAAGAACAAACCTAATTTTATGCATAAAACCCTATAGTTTTTAAAAGGGTAATTATACTACCTTTTAATAAAGAACCCATTATATATATATTTTTTGATATTTTTAAAATTTTATATGAAATAAAAAACATATTATTTTAAATTAGATTAAAAAAATATAATTTGGTTGAATTTTTTGTAATTTTTTAATAAGATTCATTTTATATGAATAGTAAAAAATTGAAAATTTTAATTGAAATTTTCTTTTTCATCAAAATAATATATAGTGTTAATTTATATATTAAATTTTTTGTAAAGTATAAATGTGTTAATTTTTTATCATTTAATCGAATTGATGTCATTGGAATCGATTTCACATTGAAATTGGATATAAAACATTGTGAACTTTTGAACATTTTTTACTTTTAAAAATACCACTTTCTACCCATGTCTATGGGATTAGAATTACACTTATTTTTTCCACTTATGTGAATTGAGTTTAGAATAAATGAAATAATTTTTTATAATGATAATGATATTTTTAGTCTAATAGGATCAACATGAATTATTTACTTTATGAATAGACTATTTAGTAACTTTATATTTATCGTGGTTAAGGGTACATCTTTTAATTAAAGTTAAAAATAGTATTATAAATATTATAAAATTACACTAATGCCTGTTATAATTTTATTAGATGAGTTTTTCCTAAAAAAATAATCATACATGGGTATAAATTATAAACCTTTTAAGCCAATTTGATTAGAGTAATAAAACTATTATATTTTATTTAAGGAAAAGGTAAAGATGTTATACTCATATTTTCAATAACAATATCATTTTAAAAATAGGGTTATCAAGAAGAAAAATTATGCGATAAATATTAATTTCAAATAATTTTTTTTCTACATCATGGTAATTTATTTATAATTTTTAGTGATAATATAATGACCTTAAATTGTGACACAATGATGATTCATGAATTGTATAATTAATGGAAAAATTAAATAAATGATATTAAAAAAACTAAAATAAATATAATTGGAAAAAATGAATGCCATAAATAATTTTTTGTATTACTCTGATATGTTAGGGATAAATTAAATGAGTTTTTTTTCTAATATATCATGCTTTAATGATATTTTTAAAAATTCAAGTAATGAATATTATCAAAATTTTCATTATTGATATTTTAAAATAAATAATATTTTATTAATTGGTATAAAATTTATAAAAATATTATTTTCTGAGAAATAATTTTTATAAGTACTAAAAGGTCATAAATGAATCATTTATGGTTTTTTGGAATAAAATAGTAAATATATTAACCCATAAGTATTTAAAACACATGTTGTCATAGTAAGAAATAAAGGGATTAATTAAGGGTTAAAGCCAAACTATAAGTGTAATAATATAAACTAAAAATGTATAAAAATTAATGGTTGATTTGATTTTGATAAATAATCATATTATATTTTACATAAATCACTTTGGATAATTTTTGAATTAAAAATTATTTTATTTTATTTTAATATTTTTGGAGATTCCAAGAGTGCCCCTCCCCTCTCTTATAAACGGGAACCTTTTCTTGTCTTTTATTCACAACTATAAATCCCATTGTCTAAAATTAATAATAAAAACTTATCATCCAAATATTATTAACTTAATCCTAGATGCCTTACATTGGTCAAAAATATAATCAAAGGTATCGTTTTGTAAAAATAAAATGAATATACCCAAAGAAGAGATAACATCCACCAACAATCATTTTTATTTTATTTCTTCCTTGAACTCCTTAAATTGTTTTATTTAATGTTTATATAATAACTTCAGTATCATTAATATTCTGGGATGTTTTTATATTATTATTTCTACCTACACTCACACACATTTCCATCTAATGGGTAATGAACTTACAGTTCTTTTGAAAATTGAACTATCGCCTCACGAAACGATGGTGTTATTTTTTCCTTTACCACCTCTTATAGTTAGGTATTATGATGAAAAATATATTTTAATATGATATATATATATATGGTATTTTATATATAATTATGTTCTTATAATGATAATATCATGTTAAACATTTTACCATATTATATTTCGGGAAAATGAAAATGTTGCTCGTGCATACATATGACATACCGTATCCTTTAAAGCTGTATTCCATTTCATATATAAATAATTTATATATTATTATAAATTTTTATATAATGATTATATATGATATATAGGTCATTTCTTACCTTATTGAGGTAAAGAAATCATGATTTATGTTAGCGTATCCTGAATGAAAAGTCAAAATGTGTATGATAAACCAAGGGGTTGTTACATGAAACCTTACTTTAACTTGATAATTGTTAATAAATGAGTAACGTACTTTCGTAAGTAAATCTTAAAAGTTATTAAATATATTAATATGTTTATTTATTTGATTTATAATTAACTTATATTAATTATACATGAATTTATAATGCATGTGGGGGAAATCAAGACTTAAGTTAAGGGACTTTCATCTCACTTTTTTACTTCCGTGAGATACATGCCATATTCTCCACCCACTTCTTTTGTATGGTATATATACTGAACTATAAAATTTAATTTCATTAATTTACTATATTTAATGATATTAAATTCTCTAATTTATGTTATTCTTTTATGGGATCCACTAATATAACGTTACTCAAGTAGTAAGGGATTTAAGTAACACTTTTATTTCTATAGGACACATGCCTTATACATTACATTTTTATTATAAGTGGTGTATATACTAGCCATGAATGTATTTTATGAGTCTATATAGAATATTTTGTTATTTTCTTATCAATATAATTTTCTTTTTTTCATGGGGAATATGATTCTAAATATTATAAATAAATGAGTATTTGGTTCAAAATATCATCAATGTTTGGGCTTGTTTAATTTTAAGTCTCTATTAGGGAATATTTATATTCCATGTCTACTTTGTCTAAAAATATGTGTATCATTCTACTGTGTATTTTTGAAGTAATTTTTACCCATTTTTAACTTTTCAATACATGATCTGAAAGAAATATTTTTTTTTCATTTTCCAAACGAGGTTCTTTCCAAATGTCATAGAAAAAGTTCAGAAGGATTATTTTATTAACTTATACGACATGGACAGAATTTTCCACCATCTTGATGAATTAATTAGTTGATGCTTACATTAAGAGTTTACAAGTTTATTTTAAAATAAAATTTTTTCTTTTAAGAATAAATGTAATTTTATGAAATAAAAAAAAATTCAAAGAAGAAAGAAGACATTCCTGAAGAATTATTTTCAAGTGATCTCTAAAAATTATTTTCTATCTAAGTTAAATTTATTTGATGTTAATTATGTTTTACTGGGGATATGATTCAATGATACCTTTTTTATTTTTCCTAATAATTATTTATTCTTATAAAGGGATGAAATTTATGAAAAATATTTCCTTTCCATGGGTTATGTTGTGATTGAATAATGTTTAGAAACCCATTTTATTAAATGGATTTTGATATGATGAATTATATATGTTCATATGGAATAAATTTTTATGTTTTTAATTATAAGATGGGTGGGACTTATATCTCCTTTCATTTAATTGGTTAATGATAAATGTTTTATACATTCAAATGTTACATGAAAGGGTATCCCAATCCTAAAAAACGAGGGTACATGAGAGTGCATCCAAAGCGGGAAGCAAGAGGTTACATGGGAGGGTATCCCAAGCCTGAAGTAGGTACATAGGAGGTTAACCCAAGCCTAACATGTTACAATGGTCTTCTATGGAAACCTTGACCTAGGTTTTTTATATAATGTTGTGTATTCTAGAATTCCATGTCTTATTCCTATATTATGTTTTCATAGATAATGCTCTTGATTTCCTTATGATTCATTTCTTAGGAACAAAAAATATTTATTCCATTGTTCACATTTATGATCTTTTGTATGCATGGTATTATCTTCTAATGATCATGATCTTGTTCGAATAATTTAATTTTCCTGGTATGATTACAAATTTCCTTTATTTACCCTTACTGAATATTTGAACTCACCCATCTCTTATATTTCCCTTCCTCATGTTATAAACGATGGTTTTAAGAAGAATTAATCAGGGAGAAGATCTCTGTCATAATCAATGAGGTTATTTCACTGAGTTAGAACATTTTTTTCTCTATGTTTCCAAAGGCACTAAACTAATACGATATTTTCAAATATGTTTTAATGATTTTTAAAGTATCCTGAAAAAGTGATGTAATTTCTATGTTTGGTAATCCTAGGATGTTATATTGTTAATGAGTGGTGGACTAGTTTTTTTATAATATTTATAGAACTTTAATTATTCCAATAGATTCTGATAGGACAATTAACTTGAAATCCAATATCATCAGGTTGTTGATTCAACCATAACAACATTGTGGAAGCTTTAGTAGATTTAATAAATACAGCATCTTTGGTGGTCAATGAATTGAAATCTTATTTCTTTCTTATCTAAGAAATACACAGTACACCATGATATAATGAACCACCTAATATTTATTTTCTATCATCCACTGATCCAACCCAATATAAATATGTATATGTAACTAAATCTTGATGATATTATTAATTGTACAAAAATCCAAAATCCAACATGCCCTTAATATACTGAAGTATTCTTTTCCCTAGACGTATATAGGTTTCCTTGGGATTTCATTGATATCTTGCTATATGGAATTATCCATTCAAAATCATCTCAAAACTTCATTGGAATATTTAGATTAATAAATTAATGCTCCATTATTTCCTTATGTCACAACAGCACCATCATAATTTGGTTATTTTAATTGTTGAAATAAATGTTATAGTCAACTATCTGATGCTAAAAACCAATCTTTTCCAAAAACTGATCTAGTATTGAATACCATGATCTTCATTCTTTCTTTTTATAATACAAAACCTTAATCATCTGAAAAAAATCATTTCTCATCTTTATGAATGAGAAAACTATCTATATTCTCAATATAAACCTCTTCTTCAAGAACTCCATTCATAAATGATAACTTAAAATCCATCTAGAGAACATTGAACCTTCTTTTCACTATTATGGATAAGAACAATATGATTATCTATAGCCTTGAAATAGGTTCAAATGTCATAAGAACATCGATACCCACTATATGGGAGTACCCTTCTCATATAGGGTGTTATTTATTTTGGACTACCATACCATATTCATTAATTGTTTTGTGAAATGAAAATTTGGCCCTAATGACATTATTATCTGTTGGTCTCGAAACATAATCCCATAAAAATTCTATCATTGGAATAATATAAATCTATAATACTAATTTTTATGTGGATTTAAAATGTGGAATTAATCTTCAGAATTGGTCGAATGCTTATTGAAAACAATGTCAATATTATCTCACATCTTCGTGGTATCCTGAGAGTTTTTATCGAATTCCATTTTTTTGGAAAAAATTGAAAATCCTGAAATATATGAATGTTGCTACATCTCCCACAATCAGTCATCTTGATATTATACAACATAAAATTTAATCCTTCTTATACCATTGAGATCTTACATATGATTTGAATAGATAAATAACCCCCTATAATGTGAAACTCTTCCTATTGTTAGGCCCACAATTTTCAACCAAAAAATTCTTCTTATCCCATATCATTTATTTACATGTGGAACTTTTCAATGAGCCATCAACAAAACTTCTAAGACTAATATATCAAAACATGATGTAGGAAACAACATATAAAGTAAATAAACCATCACATTCAATTACACTCAACTAATTCCATTCATCTCAAGAAGTTATATAACATTATCTTTTTTCAAGGAAATATTCCAGATTTCATCAATATAACTAGTAACTAATTTTAATTAGTTGACATTATGGAGCACATCACATCACCTATTTTTATCTTTTGATTGAACATCCCCTTGGATTTTATCTCCCATAAAACATGAAACATTTGACAATTAGTTAAGAGAATTTAAAATCATAGGGAGTGGGGTTCATCTCTAATCCTCCGGAAGAGGATTGTATTCGATCCTAATGGATCACCCATTTGATACTTTCATGAAAAGCACTGTACTATTTTTTGTGCTTCTTCCAACATCGAAGCCAACTTGAACTATTTTGTATATATGACTTAAAATTATTCAACCCCATTTTAAGTATTATTATGATATTTAGATTCTATAGGATTTTAATTTATCACCATTTGGTGTTTAAACCCACTTGTATGAATTTCCTACTTTGATGCTCCACTAATATTCCATTTTTCATGAATCTTTCTTTGAGAACGAATATTTCCACTAGTTGTATTCTCTTGATTATTCCTCTATTGGAGGAATCTTTCTCTTCCATTCACTTATTTTCCATATGGAATTACTTGATAATTTCTCCAGATTCATTATTCTTTTTTGTTATATCCATCATTTTAGCCACCAAACAATTTATTTCTAGTGGTGGGTCCTTTATTGAGTGTACATTCTTCTTAATCACAAATAGAGTAACTCCTTGTGTTTACTCTGATGCTTTAAACCTATTTTTTCATGTTCTCATTTTTTTCTTCGAGTATAGTATTTCTTGTTATACACCACTATATTGGGAGATATCTTTCAAGTTTCTTTTCCTTCCCTACTTTATTCCAACTATAATATCTTTCTAAATTCGTGTGATTAAAACATTTATAACATCTCCCATTAAAGATATACCACATGTAATAATTTATTTAATATAATGTCGAATCATGCATAATTATTATTATTTTAGCATTAATACCATAATATTTTTGACACATACCCATGGCGTGTACTTGTATTCCACAAAAATAACATTTGATGGATACTTTCTTCTGAGATATGTTGCGTTAAGACTTTTCAAGAATATTTTTCTTAATCACAGATTTAGAAATATTGTAGTCTTCACAATGTGAAATATTTGAAAAATCGTCAGACAAAAAACATTAAATATGACCATGCATCCCACAAAAATTCCCCATGTTGTAATCAAATTTTATATAAGTCATTTTAGGTCTATTTCCTTCTCCAAAATCTTTATTCCTATTTCTAAAACAGTTCAAGACACATTTCTTCTCAAGTATGGGAAATGGTTTATCAAATCTAATATCACATTTTCCCAAACAACATGGCCTTTGGGTTGTCACAATCAATTAATATTTTTTATAAGGCCCCAGCCTTAAACCTTACTTAATATTGAATTAAATGAATAATTCACATTGAGGATCTTTTCAGGATTAGAGTTTTAGATAATTAGAACATAACTATTACATCTCAAAAGATTTAAAAAGTAGACACTTCTACCAAGTTTCCATAGAATAAAAAACTCTTAAAAAGAAACATGTCTAGTTCCATGTTTTATATAGCATGACATTTCCTTGATCCCATCCTTGACCTTATTCCACATTAAGTCCTGTGAAAAACATTTCAAAACTACTTGGGGTGAGCATAAAAAGCTAAGTAAGGTATACACAAAGAATGAAAACTGTTAGTTTTTCAAACTTCAAGTAAACCATGTATACTTTATCAAAGTAATACCTTCACCATCATGAAGTAGTAAAAAACTCTTCCCTGAATAAAATATCATTACATACCCTTTTGTAACCAAATATTACCATAAAACCCATATAAAGAACACATAACATATAAATGTAACTTGGGACATAAACATACTTAAGTGGAATAAACATACGGTCAACTTCCACACATATCACTTAATGGAATAGCCATACGGCCGACTTCCACACATACTTAATGGAATAGCCATACGGATGACTTCCATACATACATAATGGAATAGCCATACGACCGACTTCCATACCAAATGCATTGGAGGTTATAACGTAACCACCCATCCTGGTATTCACGGCACCACCCGTCATATGGTTTATCATGTAACCACCTATTAAAATGTCCAAGTACCAATATAAAATCATAAAACATAAAACCAATATAAAGGAATGATAAAATTTCCACATTTCAATCACAATATTTCATAAATATATTGACATAATATAATCCTTTATCAAAACCATTTTCAATACCAAAATACATAAAAGAGTATATGGTATTTATTTTATTTTAAAAACATTACAGCTTGTTGAGGAATCCAAAGACCAAATAATACTCACGGCGGCGGAAAAGGTCGTTGTCACCGCGTACGTTAAAAAAACATTCCTTTTTATCGTTTAGTAAAATGCTTCGTAGAAATAGATTCCTTTTGTATAAAAGTAAAATTCAAAAGGTTTTATACACCATATAAAATAAAGTTGTTTATAAAACGAAATATGCCTCAATGAAAGGAGATTGAGACGAAGTCCCTTACCTCAGGTCCGACTTGACTCGATCGTTCTTTAACATCCTGAATAATAAACTTGAGTTAATTTCTACTTGATTAAGAACCTTTTTAAAGTTCATTATTCCTTTCATATCACTTATTTCCATGTTATAAACATTATGTAACCATTTAAGTTAATAATGTTTGTTTTGTTGATATTTGGTTCTTAAGTCGAAAGTGGACTTCTTACAATTACATGTTGTTCATGTGGTCAAAGGTTCTTTATATCCAGAATGACATTACTGATTTGGATATCATATATATCATATATATCCATCATATACATGTATTTATAATATTACTTAATCATTTAGAGGTAAGAAATGAAATGCACCGTTCATGGAGACGGTAAGCTGTACGTACGCATGAACGCTACTTTCATTTCTTTGTCATATTAATGGAATTAAAACTAAATGGGAGGTATGTATATTTTAATTCCAGAATTATATTCATCATTTAGATATATCATTCATTATATATATCCATTATATACATGTACTTTTAATAGTACATTACATTTGGGGATAAGAAATGAAATGCACCGTTCATGGAGACGGTAAACCGTACGTACGCAAGAACGCTACTTTCATTTCTATCTCATACATTAATGGAATGAAATAATAATGATATAGAGTTATATTATAATTCCATTATAACATCATATATAATAACTTTAAATCCATCCTTTACACGTCCCACATATGGAATTAACGAATCACATCACTTTGAGGGGGCGGTAGTCTGCACTTCCTTAAATGAAGATATCGTGTTTACCCATAATGGAAACCATAAAGGTATGCCCAAAATGAAAAATACAGAACCTTAAGGAAAACATAAACATATTATATATCATATATAAATATAGTTTCATCTTAATGGCCTCCTTTGAAGGTGTTAAAAGAATGTTGAACAATCATCGTTTCGGGAGGCAGAAATTCACCATCCACAGAAACAGTATGTTCTTTAACCATTAGATGTAGGTGTGTGTAATTGTATCTCAAATAATTCTTATAAAAACATCCTAGTATATTGAGGATACTGGAGTTTTTATAAAATAAAATAATAAAAAGAGTTTAGGGGGTTGGAGAATAAAAATAAAACAAAAGGACTCAAAAGAAGACATTACCTTAAAATCGGGTAACTCCCCTTGGTTTGAGCTCAAAAGCTTCCTTGGGAAGACTTCTGCCCAATGTGAGGCTTCAAATAGTAAGAGAGAGATTTGGAGAGACAAAATGGTCAGGGGTTGGCCGAGCCAAAGGCTTTGGGAGTGTGGGTAAGGAGGTAGAGGTGGGGGCCTTTTATAAGAGGAGAGGAGGGGCACTCTTGTAAGGTTACAAAATGTTACTTTATTTTCAAAATAGTTTCAGATTTTAAAGGTACCACATTGATGTATTTCTAGGATAAGATGATAAGGGTTAGAAATCCACTCATCCAATAGGTTTTGGACTTGTTTAGGTCTTAGATATTACATTATCTTTCTATTTTATTTAAATCGTTAAATAATGAGGTCATCGCTGCATCATCATGATGTCATAAATAATTTACTTTATTAAATGTCTAAAAATTATAAAAAAAATACTATGATGTAGGAAATCGTTTTATCTTTCTAATTAATATTTATAGTAAAAAATCTGACCTGTATAACCCCATGTAAAAATTGTTTTAGTAAAATAACTCATGTTTGTGTCATTTTTACTTTAACATTAAAAAAAAGTTATTTATGTCATTTCCCAAACAAAGTGGCTCCATGGGGTCCCCAAGTTGACCCATGGATTGTATTGGTCTTCCATGACACATAAAATGAGGGTAGGACATGTGTCAAGCTCATCTCATATTATTAAAACATTATTTTTACGCTAAACTACACTAATTACCACTAATCGCGATTAAGAACTTAAAAGTTACTATTCACCAAAAAATTATTTTTATCTCATTGAACCACATTTTACTTCTTAATGAAAACCATGTATGTCAGATTTTTGAAAATCAAATCACAGAAGTGGCAAAGTTTCATTTAAATGGAAAATCAGTCTCTTTAACTACCACTTAGTGGTTTCATTATTCATCAAAAATTGATGTTTTTCAGAAAAATACCAAAACTTCACCCTAAGCTATATTTGATATTCTGAATTCAAAAATGAAGTCTATTTTAAAAAATTCAAAACATATAAGTCACATTAATTAATTTAATAATTATTTCCTGCTGTCAAAGCAAATAGCGTGTTTTTATGAAACAATAAGTATCAAAAGATTGACACTAGTTTAAGTCCTATTTCAAAGTGAAATTAATTCCAACGACCACTATTGGATTTAATGGTAAAAATATTTTCTAATTTCACTTTAAAACCAATTAAAATTATAATCTAATCATATAAATAAATTAGTTTAAAAAGAGGTTTTGAATTAAAATACAACATTTTACACTATTCATTAAAAAAAATAAACTTTATCGGAAAGATACCAAAAATTTACACAAAGTAAATTTTGATGTCCCGATTATAAATAAGAGTTATATTTGGTCTAATAGAATTTATAAGATTGATCAAAACTATATTTAATGAAGGTTCGCCATCAAAAGGTGATAAGTGAACCCTTAGTGAAAATTTGGGTATAAATGCCTAAAATTGAATTCTTTCCGTATTTTAAGCCTTTATCTTTTATTGGATAAATGTAAAAACATTTAAAAACATATATAATCATATTTTAGTTATTTATATCCATTCCCTCCAGTACAACGACTACGTGTTAACTAACATTTAAAATAATATTATTTTATTACTAGTGTGCAACGTAAGTTTTCAAAGAAACTCATCGTTGCGTATCGAGTACGCTATCGAATATAGAAACCCCTTTTTAATTAAAATTAATATTTAATACGTAAATATTAATAAATATGAAAATTCTTTATTCTTTATTTACCTGGGATGTTACATCCTTCCCCCCTTTTAAAAATTGTGTCCTCGCAATTTTATTCACTTATCAAAATAATTGGGGGTATTTATCCCTCATAGCATTTTCTGATTCCCACGTGGCCTCTTCAATAAAATGGGTTTTCCAAAAAACTGTTACCTGATGAATCACCTTATTCCGTAACACCTGCTCCCTGTGGTCAATAATCTGGACTGGTTGTTCTTCATAAGATAGGTTCTCCTCCAGCTGAACTATCTATGGACTCAAAACATGAGATGGATCTGGCATATACTTCCTCAACATCAAAACATGAAAAACATTGTGTACCTGAGATAAACTCGTAGGTAAAGCCACTCGATAAGCAACTGATCCAACTTTCTCCAGAATTTCATATGGTCCGATGAACCTTGGACTCATCTTTACTTTCTTACCAAATCTCATCACACTTTTCCAAGGAGAAACTTTGAGAAAAACATGATCACCTACCTCGAAAGATAGATCCTTCCTCTGGTTATCCGCATAACTCTTCTGCCTACTCTGAGTTGTTCTCATGTGATTCTGAATCAACTAAACTTTTTATGCCATCTCTTCTACCAATTCTGGTCCCATCAGCTTCCTTTCACCCACTTCATCCCAAAATGCTGGAGTTCGACACCGCTTCCCATATAATGCCTCAAATGGTGCCATCTATATACTGGAATGAAAACTGTTATTATAAGAAAACTCAACCAAAGAAAGATGTTGGTCCCAACTTCCCTTATAATCCATAAAAAAAGCTCGTATCATATCCTCCAAGGTCTGAATTGTTCGTTCTGACTACCCATCTGATTGAGGATGAAAAGCTGTACTAAAATTTAATTCAGTACCCAACGACTTCTGAAGGCCTTTCCAAAAGTTAGAAGTAAACCAGGGATCCCGATCAGATACAATGGAGAGAGGAACTCCATGTAACCTGACTATCTCTCTGAGATACAAACGGTAATGTTGATCTAGGGAAAAAGTATCTCGTATAGCAAGGAAATGATCAAATTTAGTCAGGTGATCAACAATAACCCAGATTGCATTATTACCTCGAGATGTCCTCGGTAATCCCACAACGATGTCCATGCATATATTCTCCCATTTCTACTCTGGCACTTGGAAAGGCTAAAGCATCCCTTTTGGTAACTACCGCTCTGCTTTAACCTGCTGACAAGTCAAACACTTCGCAGTAAAATCAGCAATATCTCTTTTCATTCCATCCCACCAGAAATACTCCGGCAGATCTCTGTACATCTTAGTACTGCCAGGATGAACTGAAAACGGGGAACTATGAGCCTCACATAACAACTCATTCTTCAACTGTGAATCACAAGGCACACATAATCTCTTCCCAAACCTCAAAACACAATCATTATCAATGTTGAATTCTGGAAACTTACCTTTCGGAACCAGCTCTACCTTTTTCTGCAACTCGCTGTCTTGCTTCTGTGCTTGCTTGATTCTGTCTGATAGAGACGATTTCACTGATACCTGAAACAAAACAGAAGGACTTCCTACACCAAAAACTTCTATGCCAAAGTTCATCAAATCAAAAACCAAAGGATCTCGTTCCAAACGTAGCATGGTTAATGAAGCATTACTTTTTCGACTCAAAGCATCGACCACTTTATTTTCTTTTCCCGGATGGTAATGAATTGTACAATCATAATCCTTGATTAATTCCGGCCATCTCCTCTGTCTCATGTTCAACTCTTTCTGAGTGAATATATACTTTAAACTTTTGTGACCAGTAAATATTTCACACTTTACTCCATACAAATAATGCCTCCAAATTTTTAGAGCGAAAACAACAGTAGCTAATTCCAAATCATGTGTCGGGTAATTTAACTCATGAGTTTTCAACTGTCGTGAAGCATAAGCAATTTCAACGAAGCATCACTGTATATAACAAACTCACCATTCCTGGAAGGTAGTTCCAAAACTGGAGCATTCACCAATCTTCTTTTCAACTCCTGAGTCAAATGAGCCATCACTGCAACAAATTGTTTAGTTCTGATTCTGACCATCTCAGGATACTGATTTGAAAGGTCATTTCCCTCCGTATGCCTTCCCAGAAAATCTGTTCTGTTTTCTCTACGAAAAACCATTCTTAACATAGAAATCACTTTGGTGAAGCAACATGGTAATCTTCAAAGGCTATATCATTTCAATCATACCATAAATTAATTTATAATTTAACAATTTTCTAACTCTTAAAGTTGTCTAAACCGACCTCTGATACCAACTATAAGGCCCCAGCCTTAAACCTTACTTAATATTGAATTAAATGAATAATTCACATTGAGGATCTTTTCAGGTTTAGAGTTTTAGAGAATTAGAACATAACTATTACATCTCAAAAGATTTACAAAGTAGACACTTCTACCAAGTTTTCATAGAATAAAAAACTCTTAAAAAGAAACATGTCTAGTTCCATGTTTTATATAGCATGACATTCCCTTGATCCCATACTTGACATTATTCCACATTAAGTCCTGTGAAAAACATTTCATAACAACTTGGGGTGAGCATAAAAAGCTCAGTAAGGTATACACAAAGAATGAAAACTGTTAGTTTTTCAAACATCAAGTAAACCATGTATACTTTATCAAAGCAATACTTTCACCTTCATGAAGTAGTAAAAACTCTTCACTGAATAAAATCTCATTACATACCCTTTTGTAACCAAATATTACCATAAAACCCATATAAAGAACACATAACATATAAAGGTAACTTGGGACATAAACATACTTAAGTGGAATAACCATACGGTCGACTTCCACACATATCACTTAATGGAATAGCCATACGGCCGACTTCCACACATACTTAATGGAATAGCCATACGACTGACTTCCATACATACTTAATGGAATAGCCATACGACCGACTTCCATACCCAATGCATTGGAGGTTATAACATAACCACCCGTCCTGGTATTCACGGCACCACCCGTCATATGGTTTATCATGTAACCACCTTTTAAAATGTCCAAGTACCAATATAAAATCATAAAACATAAAACCAATATAAAGGAATGATAACATTTCCAAATTTCAATCACAATATTTCATAAATATATTGACATAATAGAATCCTTTATCAAAACCATTTTCGATACCAAAATACATAAAAGAGTATATGGTATTTATTTTATTTTAAAAACATTACGGCTTGTTGAGGAAGCCAAAGACCAAATAATACTCACGGCGGCGGAAAAGGTCGTTGTCAACGCGTATGTTAAAAAATACATTCCTTTTTGTCGTTTAGTAAAATGATTCATAGAAATAGATTCCTTTTGTATAAAAGTAAAAGTCAAAGGGGTTTATACACCGTATAAAAGAAAGTTGTGTATAAAACGAAATATGCCTCAATGAAAGGAGATTGAGACGAAGTCCCTTACCTCGGGTCCGACTTGACTCGATCGTTCTTTAACGTCCTGAATAATAAACTTGAGTTAATTTATACTTGATTAATAACCTTTTTAAAGTTCATTATTCTTTTTTATATCACTTATTTCCATGTTATAAACATTATGTAACCATTTAAGTTAATAATGTTTGTTTTGTCGATATTTGGTTCTTAAGTCGAAAGTGGACTTCTTACAATTACATGTTGTTCATGTGGTCAAAGGTTCTTTATATCCAGAATGACATTCCTGATTTGGATATCATATATATCATATATATCCAGCATATACATGTATTTATAATATTACATAATCATTTAGAGGTAAGGAATGAAATGCACCGTTCATGGAGACGGTAGGCCGTACGTACGCATGAACGCTACTTTCATTACTTTGTAATATTAATGGAATTAAAACTAAATGATAGGTATGTATATTTTAATTCCAGAATTATATTCATCATTTAGATATATCATTCATTATATATATCCATTATATACATGTACTTTTAATAGTACATTACATTTGGGGATAAGAAATGAAATGCATCGTTCATGGAGACGGTAAGCCGTACGTACACATGAACACTACTTTCATTTCTATCTCATACTTTAATGGAAAGAAATAATAATTATATAGAGGTATATTATAGTTCCAGTATAACATCATATATAATAAATTTAAATCCATCCTTTACACGTCCCACATATGGCATTAACGAATCACATCACTTTGAGGGGGCGGTAGTTCGCATTTCCTTAAATGAAGATATCATGTTTACCCATAATGGAAACCATAAAGGTATGCCCAAAATGAAAAATACAGTAGATTAAGGAAAACATAAACATATTATATATCATATATAAATATAGTGTCATCTTAATGGACACCTTTGAAGGTGTTAAAAGAATGTTGAACAATCATCATTTCGGGAGGCAGAAATTCATCATCCACGGAAACAGTATGTTCATTAACCATTAGATGTAGGTGTGTGTAAGTGTGGCTCGAATACTTCTTATAACAACATCATAGTATATTGAGGATACTTTAGTGGTTACAAAAGAAAAGAATAAAAAGAGTTTAGGGGGTTGTAGAATCAAAATAAAACAAAAGGACTCAAAAGAAGTCATTACCTTAAAATCGGGTAACTCCCCTTGGTTTGAGCTCAAAGGCTTCCTTGGGCAGACTTCTGCCCAATGTGAGGCTTCAAGGAGTAATAGAGGGATGTGGAAAGCCAAAATGGGCAGGGGTTGGCCGAGCCAAAGGCTTTGGGAGTGTGGTTAAGGAGGTATAGGTGGGGGCCTTTTATAAGAGGAGAGGAGGGGCACTCTTGTAAAGTTACAAAATGTTACTTTATATTCAAAATAGTTTCGGATTTTAAAGGTCCAAAATTGATTTATTTCAAGGATAAGGTGATAAGGGTTCGAAATCCACTCATCCAATAGGTTTTGGACATGTTTAGGTCTTAGATATTACATTATCTTTCTATTTTATTTAAATCGTTAAATAATGAGGTCATCGCTGCATCATCATGATGTCATAAATAATTTAATTTATTTAATGTCTAAAAATTATAAAAAAAATACAATGATGTAATAAATCATTTTATCTTTCTAATGAATATTTATAGTAAAATATCTGACCTGTATAACCCCATGTAAAATTTGTTTTAGTAAAATAACTCATGTTTGTGTCATTTTTACTTTAACATTAAATAAAAAATTATTTATGTCATTTCCCAACCAAAGTGGCTCCATGGGGTCCCCACATTAACCCATGGATTTTCTTGGTCATCCATGACACATCCAATGAGGGTAGGACATGTGTCAAGCTCATCTCATATTATTAAAACATTATATTTACCCTAAACTACACTAATTACCACTAATCGCGATTAAGAACTTAAAAGTGAGCATTCACCAAAAAAATATTTTAATCTCATTGAACCACATTTTACTTCTTAATGACAACCATGTATGTCAGATTTTTGAATATAAAATCACAAAAGTGGCAATGTTTCATTTAAATGGAAAATCAGTCTCTTTAACTACCACTTAGTGGTTTCACTATTTATCAAAAATTGAAGTTTTTCAGAAAAATACCAATACTTAACCCTAAGATATATTTGATATTCTGAATTCAAAAATAAAGTCTATTTTACAAAATTCAAAACATATAAGTCACATTAATTAATTTAATAATTAATTCCCGCTGTTAGAGCAAATAACGTGTTTTTATGAAACAATAAGTATCAAAAGATTGACACTAGTTTAAGTCCGATTTCAAAGTGAAATTAAATCCAACGACCACTATTGGATTTAATGGAAAAAATATTTTCTAATTTCACTTCAAAAAAAATTCAAATGACAATCTAATCATATAAATAAATTATTTTAAAAAGAGGTTTTGAATTAAAATACAACATTTTACACTATTCATTAAAAAAATGAACATTATCGGAAAGATAACAATAATTTACACAAAGTAAATTTTGATGTCCCGATTCTAAAGAAGAGTTATATTTGTTCCAATAGAATTTATAAGATTGATCAAAACTATATTTAATGACGGTTTTCCGTCAAAAGGTGATAAGTGAACCCTTAGTGAAAATTAGGGTATAAATGCCTAAAATTGAATTCTTTCTATATTTTAAGCCTTTATCTTTTATTGGATAAATGTAAAAACATTTAAAAACATATATAATCATATTTTAGTTATTTCTATCCATTCCCGCCGGTACAACAGCTACGTGTTAACTAACATTTAAAATAATATTATTTTATTACTAGTGTGCAACGTATGTTTTCAAAGAAAATCATCATTGCGTATCGAGTACGCTATCGAACGTAAAAACCACTTTTTAATTAAAATTAATATTTAATTCGTAAATATTAATAAATATGAAAATTCTTTATTCTTTATTTACCTGGGATGTTACATTTTTCCTCTGAATTATTATATTTTCTTTTAATTTCATTTTCACTTGTCGAAGGATAATACAATAAAATGTGAAAATCATACTTAAATGTTAGATTTCCTTTAGAATTACACTACTTGAATTATTTCTTGAATGAATATATATCTTCTCAAAATTTTTGAATCTTCATATCCCTTGATTAATGTTGATAATTATGTTCCCCCAAGAGATTATTCCCTATAGTCATATCATCATCCAATTTATGGGAGATATTATGCATCATGACATGTTTCTCCTTAATTTTTTAATTCATCGGATCGATAGAATCCTTACAACAAGGATTCTCCCATTATAGCCATTTCTTTTCCTGAACTAGTTGAGATAGCTGTGTAACACGATCATAATTTATGGCATTCAAATTACAAATTACTTTTTAGTTCATATTCTTTCCCATTCTATCATCTTTGTGTTTTTCAGTCCTTTTAGAAATATTTTGTAGTTATTATTCTTGGGAATAATTAAGACCACTTAGTTCAATAGCCTCATAACTAACCCTTAAATTTAATCCATTTTTCTTCTTGACCTCAATTTCAATCACTTGGATCTTAATATCTTGATACTTAATTTCCACTTTTAATTTTTATACAATTCCTTTGTCATGTTAAAAACACCCACTACTGACCTTATTATAGTTTCTTCATCATTAGTTGCCCCAAAATCAATTGGCATGTTGGGTTCTTTATTCAATCATGCAGAATGTTGGAATGAATAAGTAGTCTCACAATCTGATATGTTGCTGATTTCATTCTATTAAATCAAACTCTTTCCGTAGGTACTTCCACACCGTTAAATTCCACCATACATCTTATTATTATATTAAGTTCTTCCCTTTTCCATTGAACAATGATATAAGGGAAAATAGAAACTTCAATTTCATCAATCGATAGATCCAAGTTAGAGTAAAAAAATTTAATAAAAGAAACAAATGCTCTAATACCAATTGTTAGGCTCAAAAGGGGCTTAGATTCCGTAAGGGGGGTAGGTGGTTAATCATTTTATGGATAATATTTTATGAAAAATATTCCCCCTACCTTAGATCTTGACCTTTTTATTACAAGGGTCACTATATTTTCTCGTATTTTTTTATGCTGATCTTATTCTTTCCATCTTTATCTGATGAGAATGCACTAAATGTAAATCAGGAGAGCAAGCAAAAAGACAAAAAAAATTAATTCTTTCTCCCTTACTAGGATATATATATGGGCTAATAATCACAATGTGATGATTTTATAAATCTACTAAGGCTCACTAACAAAATTCATGGTTCAAGATAGTCCAATCACTACCATTACAATGTTTAGGGGAAACTCTTTACATCCAAATGGTCACTCCCTCAATCTTACATCTATGGATCCCTATCAGTGGAAAGAATCACTTTCTTCCACTTCCTTTGATCAATTACGAGAAATAGATTCATATATAGTTTATATACATGATAGTCTCTTCATTATCTTAATGAATCCCCAACTATTATTATATGCTCAGTTGAAGTCCCACTTTTCAACCACTTGATGAATATTACATTTGCACAAATTTTCTGGGTAGCACTTTTTGAAAAATTGTATGATGCTTACTACATTAATGAATCTCACTTAATTCAAAAAAATTATATTGTATTCATAAAGAAACCTCCTTTTTTGATGATCACATATCCTTCCTAAAGAACATTACTCTACCATTCATGCATCATTTTTATGTAGTGCACCAAAGTTTACCACACTGTGTACAACATTTAAATTTAGTCATGAAACTTATAACTTTTGCAAAAAAAATAATCTGTTTCATAGCTTCATCTTATTCACAAAATGAACTCTTTGTGCATAACTCCATTGGTCATACATACACAACTTTTTTTATGTATGCAAATAATGTATCATTCCTTGGATCACACAAAACATTTGTGCACAAATTTTATTCTTTTCATACACCTATTAAAATTAAAATCCCTGATTTTCTCTAAGGGTTGATCTACTAAAAAGGGAGGGGTATCCATCTATTTATAAATATGGTCGACCCTATGTGCATCTTTATTATGCTCCTTCTACTGTGTTCACAAGAAATCTATCATGTTATCGAACTTCTTCCTTACATAAAAATTCCTTCGAGCACTTTAAATTTTGATGTCACATTTGGAATGTAAGATTCTTCCTTTCCTACTACTACACACATCTCCCATGTGACTTAAAAACCCATATTTCATTCAATTTTATATTATACACACACCTTTTTCCTTAGCCATATTTTGATGTGATGATCATGAGTCCTGACTTGCACGCAAAATTATAAATCACCACCATAATTGTGAGTAATTTTTTACTTTTACATGAAAATAATTATTTTTCGAAAACAACTTTTTACATCCTCTAGATTTTAGTCCCAAAAATCTAGAAAATAGTGGGAAATGTGCTACATTGTATACACACTTTTCTATATCACCTCTAGAGAATCCATTCTCTTTTCATGGATCACATTCAATATTCCTAGTAAAAAATATCTCTATATCTTCACCACATTATTTTGAAACCTACTTTCTAAAAAACACAATCAACCCAAAAATGGTAATTTTACCTCGAGGAATGTTTTCGTATAAAAATTTAATTTAGTCCCAATGGACATATAACTCTATTCACAAAAGATAAGAAATAACCACCACCTCCAAGTGGCACTTTCTCTATGCTCAAACCTGGTAAAAAGTATTCTCAAAATTACCAAAGGAAAAATGTAGGGTGTGAGATCAAAGGACCATTAGGGTACCACTATATGCTCCATAATAAGTTTCCATAACAAATAATACATTTAATGATTTCAATTTCAACAAAAAGTTCATGGAAATATGATTTCATAATTAATTAAAACCCATATTTTAATTTCAAAAGATAGAAACCTTTCATGCAATGGATTTAATAATTTTTAATATATAAAGGTTTATATAAATCACTATGCATGAGTAAAAAAGTTTCCCAATCAATGGAATATACATTTGTGTAATTAAAACAATAAAACTAGTCATCATACCTATGATATTATAGTTCAGAGTTATAGGATCGTTACACACTCATTTATTTGATAATAGAAATGTGCACACACATCCCTCTGGCTTAAGAAAAATAGGACCCATAAACATCCCACTGAGGATAAGATCCGCTGAACAAGGTTTATGTTAGAGTTGTGAAGAGGCAATCCATTTTTAAGTAATTACCATCCTAGCATGTTTTTTCCAAATAAACCACAACCCAGTGAAACTCACATGTTCGGGAAAATTATTTCAAAATAGTTTAAAATATAATCACCCCATTTTCGAATTTCAATATCCCAATATCAATTTGAAATGAAAACAAGGGGTTTTAACCCATTTATTAATTTCTTCCAAGATGATATCAATCATAGGTTCATATCATAAAAATTTTATCCATTTTCTTAAAATCAGTTTCTAAATCAATTTCAAAATCCCATCAATTTACAATCACACCTAAAATTCCAATTCAATTTGAATTAGTGGTTTTTACTAAAAATATATTACTAATCAATTAAAATCAAAAATCTCATCTAATTGGGTTTTAAAAATTCAATTGAAATCAATTTAATTTAAAATATGAAAATCAAGGCTTAATAACATGGTAAATCTCAATAAAACCACCTACCTTTAATCGCGGTGACACAAAAATCAACACCCTTAGTGGTAATTGAAAAATAAGAACGATGAAATTAAATATATAGAGATAAAAACTATATTCAAGATAAAAAAATGGATATTATATCCAATATAAATAAGAATTATGTAATAATATGTTTGAAATATGGATATATATGCAGAGAAGTAATGATAAAAGTTATCTTACTAAAGAGGAATCCAATGAGTTCCAAAAAGCATTGATTCACTTGAGAATATGTTTGGATGAGTCAAATTAGGTTCCTGAGATTTACAAAGACCTAAACAATGATATATCCCGATTTAGGGTTGAGGGGAGGTTTATATGGGTGTTTGATAATTTTTAATTTAATTTTAAGAAATAAAAATTCAGGCTTTCATGGTTACTTTGGAATGGACACATGGTTTTTTCAAATTATGTTCCCTAACCATGTGACCCTATGATGGGGTTAATAATTTCTACTAAGTGGGTGCATAAATTTACAAACCGTGTGCCAACCATGCAAACCCCACTGTTTGGGTCGGCATGGTTTTCCAAGGTGGGCGCACAGTTTGGGAAAACCTTGTGCCAATCGTGTACAACCCATAATTTTCTAAAAAAATTAAAATTTTACCTTAATGAATTCTTAAATTATACCTAATAAAATAATGAAAAAAGAGGGCCAAAGGGTACCTAAAAATAGTAAAATAATTTTAGAATTTATCTTCTTTCATTGGATGGGTTATGATCATATTATCCCTTTTGTTAACATGAAGAAAAGTATTGACATTTTAGATGATTATTGACTCTTAATTCATGTTTATCATTTATTGATAACCAATATTATACATTATAAAAATAAACATGTTTTTATTCAGATAAAGGATCATATGAAATGTAATAAAAACTCTTTTTTACTCTTATGGTGAATGCATTGGAGTTATTTAGGTGATGGGTGGGGCCGAGAATTATATTTCCCCAAGATTCATCAACATGTCTCATGAGATAAAATAGTATGGTTTTTTGTTTATACCATTACCTTTAATGGGATAATGTCTTATTATAGGGCCATAATAGTATATTTTTATTTATTAAATTTTCCATTCCATCAGTATGAGAATAATATTATTGATATCCATGTTTTTTTATTTTTAGCTATATATTATTCTCTCAGTTTCAAGATTATTTTTATTTATATTGTTTACGTTTTCATCCCATAATATTTATTCCTTATTTGTTACATGAATTATAAAATTTTATGTTTTCCCATATCAATAGTTTGATATCACCACTTATTATGTTTCCATTTTCCATGGTTATGAAGAAAAATAGTACACAGGACATGATTAGAAGAATGACACGTGTGGAATAATTTATGGGATATATGGAAGGATCAATATGGATTAAGTAGTTTCTTATAGTAGAAAATAATTCCACCTGATACAAATAACATGGGTTTTTTTAGTTTATTTTTTCCTAATTATATAAATATCTAAACCTGAAATAACTCTTATAATATAAGAGATAAAATAAGTATTTTTTATTTTGTAATTATGGAGATATATATAAAATGTGTTTAATATTGTATTAAAGTGAGTATGTAATGTATATTGTTATAGAACCATATCCAAGACTATGGGTCTATGGTGTCATAGGTTATATCAATGTAATAATTTAGTAAAATGTGTAGATTAGGATATTTTTTGAGGATAATTTAAGTGTTGATAAGTTGGGCTTCATCACAATTTCAAAGTTATATATAACCCTTGGTATAATTATAATTGAGAATTGTTAATATGTAATAACATCCTAATGTTTTGGTAAAGAGAAAATTTTATGGTTGTCCAAGAAATTCCATCCTTATTTGGATACTAATGGTGGTTTAAAACTCTATAATAGTTGTTCCTTGGGTTTGTAACCCCAAAAAGAGTTTATTGCATATCAATGTGATCGATGCTCAGTGAATGGAATAGACTTAAATACACACCTAATTTGAAACTCCTTGGGTATATACTTTGATTTATTCAAATTATCCTTATGAACTATTATGATGGATTGGAATATGTTTAGGTTTGAAAACAAAAAAGAAAATTTACCATGAAAAGGCAAGGATTGAACAAAGAGAGTCACAAGTTCATTATAAATTTTCATATATTATAAAAATTTCATTGTAAGGGATGATTTATTCATATTAATGGTTTTATATTAAAATTTTTGATATTACAATAATAATTATAATATTAGTTTTTTGTTAAAATAAGATAAAAAATGACGTTGAGAAAAGTATGTATCCAGAAACCACCATGTCTTATAACTGAATAAGGGAGAATACTTAAATAGTTTAGAATTTTAGTACATTCTTATTATGATGGAAGAAGATAGTTTCCTAGTATTTCTAATAGTAGTGAGGTTTATATAATAATTGAAATTATTTATTGGCACTCTTATCTATTCTCATTATTGAGTGATATTTATCAATGACATATCGTATTTCATAAATGTTATGTGGATTGTGGTAAACATCTTTGTATTTTTCATTAGTATTTTTACTCTAAAGGCATGAAAGGATATATTAAATCATACTAATAGCCGTGAAAATTAATTTCAAAAAATTTTTATGTTATTGGTGATAACTATTAGACTACACATTATTGAGTTATAAATATATCTTTGTTTTAATATGCACTTGATGCTGTGATAATAAATAGTGGTTTGATCATTTTAGTAAACTTTGGAATGAAAATAGATTTATGAAATTTTTGATATGATCATATAATTTTATTTAAATTATGTTATATATTGAATTGTGTGTGAGTTTATGAACTAGTGGTTAATATCATTTGAGGCATAAATATAAAGTAATTTTTTGGAGGACTGTACAAATTCATTGATGTTTATTGACTTGGATATTCAAACTATTTTGTGAAAGGTATTTTATGGTGAATATATGATTAGTGTATATAAATAATTTTATATATGATTACATAAATGGATTTGTTTTTGAATAAAGATAAATAATGTTATATATCATATGAAAATGTGGTAGATTTCAAATTATTTATACCCTAAATGATAAATATTTTAAACATTCACTCACCAACTTTCTTCAATGAGTAATAATTAAAATTTCAAGGGAATAATTTATTTGTTTTGGGAGAGTGTCAAAACCTGAGTTTTGTAATACATGATTACAATTAAATATGTTAATATGTTCAACAGATTGATCATGGAATAATGAGATAAAATTAAACCATGATATATTTCGATTAAATATAAATTACTAAATATGGTTATTAAAGCCTAAAATTTGAATCAGAGGGCATGAATATGAGTAAACACATTATGAAATATATGTATAAATAATATAAAGGATAATTTTAAAATGAATTAAATTACATAAGTTTACCTATAAGGAATAATTAAATAATTTACCATTTAGAAAATTATATTATACTAAAACATACTTTTTTTATGCGATATTCATTTCTGTTTCAATAAATTTATGATTAATGATGATAAATTATGTTTTATTTTATGATTTCATTCAAAATTTAAATATATAATTTATTTAATTTTAAATTAATAAAATAAACATCAATTTTTAAATTCCACATATCTATGTTGAATTATTAAGAATATTGAGCTTTTGTCTAAAATTTTTGGTTTTAGTTGAAATATACGGTTTTCATGAAGCATGGGATTTTTTATGTGTTTTTATTTATATTAAAACTATATAAAATATTAATAATATTTTATGTGGTCGAACATGAGTCTATTGAATAAAATTAGGCATATTTAAATATTCAGCATACTTATAAAACCTATGTCAAACATTTTTAAAACTCAATTAAAAAGTTTATTTAATAAAAAAATTAGTGTTTCATTGAATCAAGTATTTTCATGCGGTGAATCAGTTTTTGAATTCCTGAAAAACCTAATAAATATTATTTACTTTATAATAATTAATTTCATTTCATGGTGTCTTAGAATTCTAATAAAAATGGCTTACAGACAAAATTTATGCTTAAGACCCATTGATTCTAAAAAATAATTATTAAGCATTATGTGTGATAATCATGAAATTAACTTCTAAAACACTAATAAAAATTATTTGATATAATGATTTAAAATATTTATATTATTAGAATCAATTTATCCAGAATGAATAAAAAATATTTTTTTTCATTAAAATTAATTATAAATTTTAAAAAATAATTACCTTAGTGAAAGTAAATTTGGACCAATGTTTAAAAGTAAAAATAAATTCCTTAAAACACACTATGTTGTATCTGAAATGATAATTTGAGGTGAGTTTCAACCGAAACTCATTTTAACCTACTATTTTTTTTATTTTAGATCCATTTAACTAGTAATAGAAACTTTAACTTATTGAAAATATTTAGTGTGCTTCCAAAAGATCCATTATCATCACATATAAAATTTAACACTCCATCCAATTCAAGATTCATCTATTATTAAAATTTATCCTTGTACATCTATCCATTTTTAGATCTTAAAACCCTGTCCAGTGTTAAAATTATTATATTCACCATTAATTATCCCAAGGCCTTCATTTCTAAGGATAATTCCCATGAAAATAAAAGTACCTGACATGAGTATTGTCAATTACATAGCTTTTCTTTTTAATTGTGATTATTAAAATTTATTCTATACACACTAATATAATGATATTAATATCATTTATATGAAATAATGTTACTATATAATGGGTATTATAATTTTAAATTCATATATCCCATCCATTAATAAAAAAAATTTCCATTCATGTGTATTTGCATACTACCTTCACCATGAGGATCAAAATACATTTTTCATCACCACCCATAAGTTATGGTTTCTAAAATGGTTTAATTTAGAAATATAATGATAATTATATCATAAATTCTATATTTTTTTAAATTGAATAACCTATTAATGATATGATCAGTAAATGATTATTATAATTCAATTTTTCAAAACAAGCAAGCTAAGAGGAAAATTATTTATTCAAATTTTTTATTTTTTTCATATACATTACTTATTTTCAAAACTACTTTTTAAAATTATGAAATATCACACAAAGTTACAATAAATAATATCATTATTCTTCTATTATGATGATATTATATCTAAAACACCTCATAATGATCCATTAATCATAGTAGGTTCATGTTTGGCTCTGTTAACCACATACTTGAACAGAAATATAAATTTATGACATGGATTAATATGGGAAATTATTTAAAAGTATAATTTCATATAAATATAAAAATAATATTTTTATGGTTCATCTAAGTTCATATCAAGATTTATCATGTTAATTAAAAAACATTTCATTTTTTAAGAATCTCTGAAACATGATCACCATCAATTTAATCTGCATTTTTCATAACTAAAACAAAACTGAAATTAAATTATAGATTATTAAAATTTATTAAAATACATATGAAATAATATTAGATGATATAATAGTGTTGGGATTTATAAAAATAAAACATTTCAAAATAAATTTTATGAAACTAGTTCAAAGCAATAAATATTACTTTAATCAATGTTTAAAATAGTTAAAAACATGACAATAATATTTGTAACGATTATAAATGGAGAGTATGGATTGTTATAGTTATGAATAAGGATATTTGGTATGTATCTAATTAACTTATTATAATTATACAAGATATTTATGGGAAGTGTAGAATAGACAAGGATTAGGTTCATGGTTATCTTCTCAAATTTGTCTCTTTGAAACCTATTAGGAATTATGAACCTAATTTCACTTGTGTGATGTATATACTACCTATTTGAGATAAAATATCATGAATAATATTTTAATAATGATATTTTATTTTAAATTAAACTATTATCATTTCATGGGGTTTTGATTTGTTTTTCTAATAGGGCATAAGGGTTTTCTTACTGTCAATTATAATTATTTGAGATAAAATACATTTTTTGAACTATTTTTTATTTGTATGGCGTATTCACATTATAGGGAAATAATTTTCTCATAATATTTTTATTTCATGGGATTTACTTGTAAAATCATTTTCTATTCTTCAATTGGATATTGATTCAGTTTATCCACAATATTAAGGATTTTTTGTAACTTAATTATCATTCATTGATTAATGGTGGTTCTATTGAAATTATTCACATAAGTTGGGAACATTATTCCTTTGACTTTATTATTATGTATTATATTATTGTTTTCATTTTGATCACTTCAAATCCTTTTAAATTTTTTTACACAACATGGATTGTGTTTCCCATAAGGGATTTTGATAACTCAAACATCCTTTCATTGACTTATAATATTTCATCTTGAACCATCATTTTCTATTTTTTAGTTCCCCACCATAATATTTTATCATTTTATATTTAATAATACTATTTATTAAAGTGATTTTTCAATACAAATGTATGTATTATTATACTTTCTATACTGTCTGTTTGGAAGAGAGGTATTTCGAAAATAATATAAATGTTTTTCCTTTCACTTTCATATGTTTTATCTTTATCTCTATATTTATACAAGATAATAGTTACATATTTTCAAGGGCCTATTATTGAATATTATTTTTTAATGTAATTTTTATCAATGTGATCTTAATTTTACTTTAAAAAAAAATTATTTTACCCATAACATAATATTTTATGTCAATGTTAAAAGTGTTTTCTAAAATATCCTATAATTTTTCACATACATTTAGCTTCACATTATTAATGGAATTTAAACTAATAGGATTAATGGTTAAATATTTATATATTTATCTTTTGGGGGAAAACATCATAGGACTAGATAAACACATTTCTGATTACTTCTTTAGTGTTATTATTTAGACATTCTTATGTGCAGTTTTTTTCATCTATGTCAATATCCCTTCAGATTTAACATAATTATCTAGATGAAATATGATCATTTTATATTATTATTTGATTTTTAATAAAATCATTGATATATATGGTGTGAACATCACATTTTATATAATTAAAAATTTTTAATGCTCACCTTGAGATAATGTGATTCTATTAACATGGAGAAAATTATTGGTGTTTTGTATGTTGTTATTCCAATACAAATGATTTTTGGAAGGTTAACTATGTATTATATTAACATAAACATAATTTATTTACATGGGTTATGATCATTTTATCCCTTATACTAACATGTGGAAAAGTAATTACATTCTTGAGGATTATTGGAAGTTAACACTGGTTGACCATGTATTTATATATCATATTATTCAATATATAGATATCTATGTTTTTATTTAGCCAATGGTTCCTTAGGGAAGGGTCTGAAAATTATTTTTGACTCTTTTGGTGAATAAATTGTACATAATCAGGTGACCATTGGGTCCTTGAATTATATTTCCCCTCAATGCATCAATGGGTCTCATGGGAAAAACATTTTTGGTTTTGGTGTATACCTCTACCTATAATTTGATTTTGTCTTAGAATAAGGCCATAAAAACATGTTTTCGGTGATCAGCATTATGTATTACATCAGTATGAGATCTATATAATTGAAATATATTCATTGATATATGTTCATGGATAAATCATTCTCTCTATTCCTAGTTAATCCTACCTTTATGTTGTTTACTTATTCTTACCCTAATATTTATGACCTATTTGTGAAATGATTTCAACAGTTGTATGTTTTCCCATACTGAGTGTTTTAGATCACCAATGTTTTGTTTTTATTTCACTAGGAAATGAATAAAAATTTTATTTGTGACATGATTAGAAGGATATAATGTGTGGAAGAATTTATAGAAGATTTTGACGATTTTTTATGGACTATGTGATTTCGTATAGTAGAAAAAATGTATACTTGATACAAATAACATGATTTTTGTTAGTTTATTTTTTTAATAAATATATAATGATATAAAAAAAGATATATGAAATTTATGAGATGAAAAAATATTTTTTTTATTTTATAATTAATAATGGTTATATTAAACATTTCATTGCTAGTATCAAAGTGAGTATGAAATGTATGAGTTTAGGGCACTAGATTTGGGAGTGAATGTCTGGGGAATCACATCACGCCTTCAAAATATGGATGTTTGATGAATTATAAATAAATAAGGATAATTAGGCATATAAAATATTGATCATACAGTGATGGATGCACACAGATCGATCTAGACCTCATGTGCCCAAAAAAGGGTGGAAAGGGACGCCTAATGCACCAAGAGAGGACCACCATGATGTTTTGGTTGAATTAGGGTCAAATTAGGTTAAGAGTTTTCTAATAATAGAATTAGGGTAATATAAAAGAATCACTATTAATTATTTAATTATCTAGGAACCACCAATTGTCTAGTGGGTATCACCAGGATGGTAGTGGCTTGTTGATTTGGATTCTGCACAGACACACCTACTGGTCAGTGACTGGTCATCAGCTAACTAGAGTTTTTAAGTAAATTTTATATATTCTAAATTTTATACAATATATCTATTGGGATATATATAATTTCAATTACCACTTCCAGCAGTACCTTCTAGAGGGTGCACCCCATTGGCGAGCCAGTGGGCTTGTTTCAGCCACCATGCACCCCAATTAGCCTCCATCATCTAAAAGAACTGATACACTTTTAGCCATAAGAAAGACCTCCAAAAGAAAAAAAAATTTAAAATCATATATCTTAACTTGAAAATAAAACATCATTTAAATTCAAGGGAATTACAATTCCCCCTCCCCTTTAACAATTTCTCATACATTAAAACTCTCTTTAGTGGTCTAGATCAAACAACTTAGTCCAATATGGACAAACATCCAAATCAATCCCCCCAAGTATCATATTAAATTATACCATAATTAAATATAAATATAAAATATCTCATCATCATCTCTTGAATCACCTTATCAATCCTATTAATGATATTCACTTGGCATTGCATGAATGATGTGTCAAGATCTAGTAAGATGTCCTCATAATTTATCATATGTGTAGGTCTGGGCTAGTACCTATGAAGTTAGGATACATGGAACACATCATGTATACATAAATACCATTAAGTATCATCAAAATAGTATTACATTATCCTAATACATTTGGTAATATCGAATGGTCCAAAAAATCTAGATGGTTGATTTATTTTCTTTTATAATAGTCGATAACCTAATTTAAGAGTTACCCAAAAGAAAACATAGTCACCCACAGTGAAATATAATGATCATATTATCTAGTTGTTATAAGGTCTTTTTTCTTCTATGATAATGGATTTACACTTCCAAAATAGGTATACTATCTCAATGGTCACTTTTACCACACTTATCCCCATATTTGAAGCTTCTCTAGCCTCACGAAAACATAGTAGTGAGTGGTACGACCAAACATAAAAAACTTCAAAAGTTTATAACCAAATTAAATCCCAGAAATTTTTATTTTGTGTGAAATTAATATTGATAAGTGATCATCCCATGTACCACCAAATTAAATAATCTATATCGTAATTTTCCTCTTTAAATATCCATCAGAATTTAGATAATACTTTTTTACTTGGTTTCAGTAGGTACCCAAATCCTTCTATAAGCTCTTCCAAAACAATGATGTGATATATAGGTCCTTATCAAACATGATTCTGAATGGAATTAATTGATGTTGTAAAATATACTATAAAATCATCTTTCCAAACTCATCTGCTAAAAGTGTATCTAAAATCATCAATAAATGGAACACTTTTTCAGCCAATCATCTATTACCCAAATAACCTGATGACTTCATTGGCTCATGAGTAACCCAATAAAAAAGTTTATATTCACATCATCACTCATCTATATAGGCACTGAAAGTGACTAAAGAAAACAAACATGATTCTTATGATCATACTTTACCTTCATGTAGGTAAGGAATCAAAAAAAACTTGTGATTCCACTCTTTATACCAGGTCAAAAAAATTATGTCAGATATCGTGGTACATCTTTTTCAGTTCTGGATACACATATGATTTTTAAACATGTAATTAACTCAATATATCATACCTAACAGAAGTTGGAAAAATAAATTTCTCATGATTTTATATCATGTATTCATCATCCAAGTACCACCCTAAGATAAAATTATACCATTCTACGAACTGTTATATCACTAGACAACTGGGATCTAACTCTCAGTTGGGCTTTACCCATTACACTAAAGATTATTTAATAACTAATGGCACAAATATCATAATTCCACGATCCTTATATTATTCCATTATCTATTTATCCATCAAACTCATCATACTTTATTCCTCTTATGAAGTCTCCCCTCCCATATCATATATCTCCAGCTTTCCTACTGATGTCATCTAAAAAAATTACCTTTCCCAAACCATTATCCATATTGAAGTTGACAATCCACATATACTCCAAAAAACATCTCTACCTTAGATTTATATCCCACTAAGATAAGATATATCACATGTTTTCCCCATAGAGTGGAAAAAATTATTATTGAATAGATAATGGAACAAAAAAATTAGAGGGTATAACAGAACCACTAACTCCATGTCTTGTGTTTTGTTGTTTTACTCGTAGGATCGAAACTAGCAAGAAACATAAGTGACTGCATGATCCCTCTACATCAACATGTCTCCAAAACAAACACCTATGGAATCAAAATAAAATATCCATCCGATCATTGGTTCTGGAAGAATCAAAACCACTGTTATCATCAATATCATCTTTAACTTTAGTAAGGAAAATTAACAACAATCATACCACTCAAACATCACACACTTTTTATTAAGCTCTAAAATTGGATATTATATATGTGACAAGTATCTATTGAATCATAAATATTATAATGAAATCCCTAGGAAACTATTTATCTCAAACACATTTCAAGGATAGGAACACAGAATTAAAACCTCTACCTTCGAAGGGTCCACTGGAACTCCTACCTTATAAATTACAAGCCTCAGGAACAAAATTCCCTTAATCTACAAGAGAAATATTTCTATTTTTATATAAATTATATGTGACTAAATTTTACTTAATTCAATCTTAGGGTTTCTAACATTCATATCCAATTTAATTGAATATATCAGGATATCATCAATGAAGACAATAATGAAGGATTCAAGATAGGGATGAAAAATCATGTTCATGAGGTTTTTGGAAACTGTAGAATAATTTTTCAACCCAAAAGGAATGAAATGATACCTATAAATTCCCTATATACTCTTAAATGATCTCTTGGTGATATCCTTCTATCAAAAACACAAATAGTGGTCACCTAAATGAAGATAAATCATGGATAACCATTTTTTTTCCCATAAATGATAATATAATAGTCAATACTAGGTAAAGCATACCTGTTCTTCACCATTGACTAATTCAACTTCCTTAGTCCACACATGTCCATAGTCTACTATCTTCCTCTTGGAAAACAACACTTAATCACCCCAATAAGATTTGATCAACCTAATCATTAGTTTGCCTCCAAATCATCTAACTACATTTTAAAATATCCTAAATCATCTAATTGTATACAATAAGAAGGAATTGTTATCAATTTCACCATAGGTATATTATGAATCTTAACATTAGTTCCACTAAGAGGTTGAAGACATGATATTGATCTGGGAATAAATCCTAATAACTATCCACCACTAAAGGGGAGATAAAGTGGGTATTACTGATTCTTATATGAATGAAAAACCTACCCCATGATCCACCATAGATATTATCTAACATAGATATAAAAAATACTATTTTTTAAATCCCACTCATCAATCAATGATTACCTCTCTCCTCTAGGTGTGGAGAATGACACAGATCTCTAGTAAAATTATATATGATTTCAATAACTGGTCAACCAGTCCATTCTTAATATAAAACCAAAAATACTCAATTATAAAATCATAAATTCCCACAGATTTATATAGCCAGAAAAATTTATAGGACACTCAATACATCACTATATATATTATACATTCACTCATTAGGGCATGTGTGGAGAGAGAAACTCAAAAGATAACTTAACCGATAAATATACTTCTGTAATGAATTCCTCAAATATAAAAGAATAAAAATATCATATATTAAACAAATAAATATATAACAGATAGGTAATAAAAAGAATGACCCAAACTATAGAAGGTCCCTCTCCCCTGATAGCTAGAACCTCCTCTATCGCATACACTCTACCTTCATCTGGAGCATGACCTTTCCACTACAGTGCATGAAACACCTAGGTAACTAGGATCTATAGAGCATGAGTCTACTAGTGAGGACCCCTACTTAAAAAATAACTAGAATAAATCGATTCTATAAAATAAAAAGTAGAAAAAAATCACTAGAGTTAACAAACATTTCCATATTAGATACATTCTATTAGTGTTTTTGTGTATGTTGTACTGAAATTTCCCTTCTTTATATAGTAGTAGAACCGGGTAAGACATCATCATGTTGAGGGAGTGGAAGAAATGATACTCTATTATTTCTATCAACCACCATACTATACCTCACCAAATTTTCTCTTCCTAATACTATAAGAAGAACTCACTATTACACTGGGAGGTCTAACCATCAAGGCAACATAATCTTGAAGAAAACTCACAAACCAACCCTCATTTAGAAAATCATCAAAAGTGATATCCCTACATATAACCTATACACATGTCATATAGCCAAGTACAATAACATGAAATATAATCTATGGAAAAAGGTCAATATAAATCATCTGATACATCTTCACCTCATTCTTGACCAAAATAATAAAGAAATTTAACAACTCTATAAAACTATCTGAGTAATAAAAAAACTAACATTGTCCCCAGAAAATCACTATAAAATATTTTTATTAGGATAAATATTGTTTTTAGGGATTAAACTACTTTAAGAGAATCTTCTTACAGGCCTCCTAATTAAGAACTTAGTACTTTCATGCCATTCCCATAACACCCCCACAATCTTTTGGTGTGTCCTTGAATCATAAAGGTGTCCATATTCACCAAAATTTCCTTGGGATTCTCTACCAGATCCATTATTAACCTGATAATGTAAATCTAGTCTTAATCATCCCGAGGAGCACTCGTGACCTAGAATAATTGAAAATTCTATATATGGAAATATTTTGAATAGTTAACCATCATACCATGGGCACATATATCATGAGTAGGATCTATTAGGAAGAATCTATGTTGAGGTGAGTTTGATTCTTGAACCACTAGAGAGAGTGTGGGACCATGATAAGGTGCATCCTTTTGTATAGCCTATGGTAGGACATGCATATCCTCTATAATGGAATTATTATATCTTGTTTCAATAGGTATCTCAGTCAAGCATCTCATAGGTGAATTTTTTCCCCAAAAATACACTCAAAAATTTATAACAACTATAAAAAAATCATATGAATATAATATAAATAGTTATAAGGAAATTACATGGGATTTCTATAGGATTTAATATCCTAGTAGATATACACACACATGTTATAACCCTATTAGTTCCACCCTAGGATCATTATAGACCTCTACAACAACACGTTATTCCAAAAATAAATATAGGTAATCATATCTTGATCTATTTCAATTAAATGATATTAGTATATCCATATATAAAAAGAAGAGAATAAAGATATATCATCAATAGTTAGTATAAATAATGGCATATAATTAAGGAAACACTATGTAGAAAACTATAGGTATATATAGGAAATATGATACTATGTTCCTATTTATAATGCATTAAGGAACCCAAATCCCATAAACCGTAATAACACAACATACTCAAAATCATCACCAAACTGTAAATAAACAACTATAACAACAATATCATCCCCATAACTATGTGTTATTCTATACAAGAGTTGGCCAAGGAAATGGAAACTCCCCTACCCAAGTTACTCATACCCAATATCCTTTCTACCATGTCTTAGAATAGCGGAAAAGAAAATAATGGAATCCCTGGCTTTGATACCATTTTATAACACCCCAAAAAATCCTCAGGCAAAATATGAGGTGCCAAATGACCTCATGAGTGACTCCCCATATGTAAGAGGCTTCCAACTGTCAGATAGGGTCTAAATATGTCATGGGGAGAATATACCTCGGGTTATTTTATCCAGAAACTATAATATTACAATGTATACATAATCCAACTAAATGTTACATCATAAAATAACATAAAAAAATGTTGTAAGTGACATCATGTTGGATAATACAATATCAAACCAACTGACCCCCAACGTGGCAGGTCAATAAGTATGAGTAGTAAAATAATAAATAAATATATAAAATATTTTGTAGAATATTTTCAGAGTCTTTCCTAGCATGGAATCAATCTTATAACTCTAAGCTCTTTTTTGACCTAACGTTGGTCTGTTGGACTTTAATAGAAATATTATTATGAATTATATACTTATTTATAGATACACATGTGGGGATTGAGTATAATACTAGGACACCACAAATGTGTCCTAAAATTTGGTGCACATGTATATAAAAGTGTATGTAATGAAGAAAAGAAAAATTAAAATAAAACAATATAAACAATCATGTACTAAGTGATAATTTTATAACTATACCACCACAAACCCTAGTTGTACATTCATTGGCCCCATGACAGAAGAATTTCATAACTGGATTTCACATGACATAATTCATTCTATGTGACTTAACTCGCCATTAAGTATAATAAACAATCATATTTTATAGAACAACTCCACACCCTCCTTTAAAGGAATATTACAACCATGACTCATAGATACCTTCCTTCATTCATTGGAACACAATCCGGACACACCCATATCAATGGAACTCAACAAGTACAAAAGGAGGTTCCCCACCAACACATCATGTAGACATATGGAACCACTTCTATTAGTATATGGAATTATCACTAATAACATTACTATATCTGTTGATATCCATATTGTATCCAAAATAAAAATCTATGAGCCCTGTTTTCTAAGACACCTCCTGTATGGGGCTAGAAAAAACTCATCTCAGATACCTGTTAACCTAAACATTGAAACAGAGGTTACAACAGTTATAAATAAGTCCACATTTAAGGCATGACATAAAAAGGATAAATATATCATAATAATTATTCTATTGAATAGGAAATAATACATAGGTAAGGAACAATATTACATAGAACATTCATGGGATATAAAATATTAAATCACTATTAAATTACCACATATATGGTGAGACATAAAAAAAGGAAAACCAAAGGAATAAAAAGAAATGGTATAATGGGAGACCGATTCATAAAAAATACCATATCATGAATTTTTATATAGACTAGATACATAAATAACCCAATCAAGTAAAAAAACTCCATATAAAGTTCAAATATTGTAAGAGCTTCCTACCTTTAGCGCGTTGATGCCAATTTCAAAAATCCTTCAAGGGAAGGCACCCGAATCATGAATGTGAACCAATTATCACTAGAACAAGAACTAATCCATCATAATATAGTTTCTTGAATTGGGAGTTAATGAATAGATCATTATAAATGTTTAAATCCACATAAACATACCGAAAGAGATTCGTCACCATTAGAAGATCGAGAATCATTTCTGAAGAGATCTTGATTCTAGAAATCCAACACTGATGTATCAATAAAGAATGGTATATTCATTATATCCATGTAGATATTCATAGATATATAAAACATGGATTTTAAACATAATTAATTCAAAAAAGTAGATTATTCTTAGAACTAATAGATCATACATTGATGGACACCGACTTATTGATATGGACTATAGGAACCCAATAAGAGAGAAAGTGGAATCCTAGATCTCTAAGGGAGATATATATAAGTATCACATTGATTTAGGATCATAATCAGGTGAAATTTAATGTAGAAAAATGATTATGGTATATTTATGTAAATTTCATTAATGATGGAACTATCTTGAAACCACATGTCAGATGGTGGGACACATCACAGAGATGGGGGAACCACCGACTAGCTGGTATCTAGCCTCCAACTGGATTGTGTGTCTAGAAAAAATAAAATCATTTTTTATTGTCCACCTATTGGCATGTGGGATCAAAAAAATTATAGTTTTGACTACAAGAATCATCAGTTTGCTGGTGTTCACTACTGATTCTCCAATATCCTTATTTAAGCCAACATACTTCCCACTAGACTCTATATATTAAAACACTAACCCTGGGATCCTTTTAACTATAATACATTGCTCCAAGGGATGATAAATAGAAAAATAAAGGATGTAACATGAAATGAAATGTATCTTTAATGTTTAGGTTGTTATATATTATTTTCTTCATCATTCAAAAAGATTCAGATTTGGGTTACATCAATAATTTAACAACTTTCAATCACATCTCTAATGTTTTATTTTCTTTTTTAGTGTTGTTTCAAAATTCAATAGTCTTATAGGATACAAATATATATATATTTTCAAAATATAATCATGTTATTTTTTTCTTAATAATATTCTATTTTTAATTTTAAGGAATTTATTTACACTTTGTCTGTAATATTTTATTTATTTATGAAATAAAATAGTGTTTATTTTTGTTATGTGTATTATTTATAATAGATACTTATACGCTAGATTCATTAGTACATAATTAATTTAACAAATAAATATAAATATTTATGTGATAAATAAATAATAAAAAAGCTATTAGTTTTTTATATTTTTTATTTCATTTTTACACATATATTATTTAAATGAGTAAATTGAAATATATATATTCAAATTTTGGGATGTTATATTCCCCCACTATGAATAAACTTAATCCATATTTTTTTTAATTTTTGATAAAAATATATTAATGTTCTATAACTATGAATTTTAATTATATCAAAAAAACCTAAATCTATATTTTAATTTAAAATGAATAGATAGACATATGACTCAAAATAAAGGGCTCATTCAAAATATGACTTTATAGGTTCTTACTAGTGGAACATGAACTAGCTATATATAGTTAATTTATATGTTTTAAAGGCCTTCCAAATTATGATACCAAATTATATTGTCTACAATTATTACCAGTGGGGCACCATCAGTACATATTAAGGGAATTCATTGATAGTTACACCTTTGAGGAGAGACTCTTACCACTATCCTTAGTGATTTCCCATTCCCCATAAATAATTTTGAAAAAGGTGCATGCTTCATCCAATGTTCACATGTAAGTGTTTCCAAGGATTGGATAACTTCCTTTTCTCTGATACCAAATGGGACACCCCAAAACCAATAAATGTTTTATTATATAAAAATATAAAAATATATTATATATAAAGTGAAAATTTATTACAAAAGTAATTCCCAGAATCCTAAGTTTATTATTTATGAGAACTATTTACATATTAAATAATATACTTATATAATACAATTTCACATTAATCTAATACATCATTATATTCCATCTATAAGTGGATTGAACCCTTATTAATTCATGAAATCACTTTGGGACATACATAAAATAAATTATAATCTAAAATCCAATTAAATAAAATGACATGAAAATTTAAAAAGATAATCCATATGTGATAACAATAGATTATTAAGTATGACATGGCATAAAAGACTAAAATGTGCATGTGTCAAAGTAGAGAAATTTGGAATAGGAAAATGGAATACCATGAGATCATCATGTATAACATATGATCATATTTCAAACATGAGGGAATAGAACCAAGAACAAAATAATGGAAATGAGAGTAATTTTTCACTGACATAATAATAAAGCATTATAAGTAAAGGATAAAATTTATATCATCAGAAAATAATGTATAATTATTACTATACAATCTATATGTATGATATTGTTTCTAAATCTAGTTGAATCAGGTTCATACATTACATTTTGAACAATGAAAACTAAATCACATCCATAAAAAATGTTATCAAGGGATATAAAAATTAACCCAAGGAATTAAAGGGATGTACAATTAAAATCCCACCCATCACATTATAATCTGTCTAAAACAATAATTTCTTTATAGAAAAGAATCAAATATACATTTGAAGTTAGAAAAGCCTCAAGAAAATAGAATAATTTTTATAATAATATCACAAAGATTAATATTATGAATAAATGTAGGCATACCCAAAAGAAGAATAAAATACAAAATTTAGGATTTTTGAAGGCGTAATCAATAAATAAAATAGTTTAAGTCATGAATAAATAAGGGAATATTATATAATGAATCAATGAAATTATTCAAATATAAAATATATATCAATAATCATTAGAGGTGACTAGGAAGTCATCCCAAGTAAATAAAGACATGTATATCCCCAGAAGAAGTAAATGAAAAAAGAAACAAATGACGTTAGGAATTGATATAAAGAAAACTCATAAGAACCATAAGTAATGGAGAGAGTAAGAGAGGAAAAATACTCAAGAGAAATGGAAAGGGTTTCCGAGCTTACTTATGATGTTTATAAGGTTATACATGAGAAGAAATGATTTTTATTAAAATTAATAGGTTTATAAATACATAGAAAGGTTACATATAAAATTGAATGAGATAATTTTATTACAAAATATCTAAAATTATGTTTATGTGGAATTGTAAAAATAAATAATCCCAAATAAGAACGTTTGATAAGGATATTCATACATTTTTCATCATTTTGTATCACCAGGATTACACCTCCTTTATTACAATTATTTATTTGTTAAAAATAAATATGTATCCAGGTTAAATTCATTTAAATAATTATTGATCTTTTTTTAAAATTTGAAATATTGTATTATCTTTTTGTTAAAGGTAAAAATACGTGATGATTTTTTTTGTTTACATTATTCGATTTGTGAGTAAATTTCCCGGATTTTATCATTGGAATATTCCATTGACTAAATTAATTCAATAAGAATAAAAATATATGAAATTAAATTTTCTTATATAATATATATACTAAACTAACCCAACTTTAATGTGGTGATAATTAATGTATTGAAAACACCCTCATATGTAGTAAAACAAGCTATTAATATAACATGTAAAAAATGAAATAGAGATAAAAAATTTATTATAAATATTTTATAAAAATAATAATTTTTAATAATAATTTTTAAATCTTATTGAATATAATTAATTATTATAGAAAAGATTAAATGGAATTAGAATATGAAAATATAATAAGAAAATTAAATTAGGAGAATGTTCAATTATATATTTATTTAAGATTATCACTTCTCTAATGGACTAAAGGCTTTAATTCTTGGAGTGGGGTTAGATGATAATATATCAAAGACACTCAAGTGGATTAAAAGTAAGCATTTGTGTAACTCTTGGGAAATAGAATGTATTTTATAAGTGATTTTCTATGGTGGTGATTGGGAGTATTTATATTTAGAGGGGACATGTATATTGGGTTAAAGTAATAAATAAAATTATATTTCAAGACCATGACTAGAAATGGTGGAATTAATTGGGGCATTGAATAGTCATTAATTAATTTATTTTAGGAATTTTAAAACCTACCATCAAAAAAATATACCTAATTATAAAAAAGAAATAAAAAAAAATCCAAGGTCATTTTCTAATAAATAAATTATATTTCGAAGTTTTGAAAATGTTTTTTAGATTTGAAATTAAATGTATTATTTATAAAAATAATTTCTATTATTAAAATTAATTTGGATAAACCATACCATTCTATAATTAATTAGGTCAGTGTTACTTCTATTTTATGTCATAAGACCTACAATATTCGAAAAACTATATTTTTATTATGCACTGAAATTCCATTTTTCAGAAATAAATTTAAAAATAATTCTTAGATAATATTAATGTGATAATTATAAAAATAAAATTCTTTTTATCAAGATAATATTTATAAAAAAGTAATTTTATAATATAAAATAAAGATAATAAGTTATGGTTTTAAAAAATAAGTTAAAACACACCTTACTGAAAATATAAATTTATACATATAAAAATTTATTTAGTATTATAAATTGAATATATATTTTAATAAAATTTAATATATATATTTATTTACTTCATTTTTTTAAATATTAATTACCCATCATTTTGAAATAAAATTTTTAGATATTATTCTAATGGTTATGTCACTATTCTAATGGTCATATAACTATTAAAATAGTCATGTTACTGCACAACTTATAATATTGCATTTATAATTCTTATAAATACCTCTAGTTTTCTATATCATTTACTAGGTTTTGTTTCAAGGTAATCTATATTATTTAAAAAATTAATATGATATTTCCAATGATCCCTTTTTATTTTTACAATGTTCTCTCTCACATTGATATTTTATAGAGGCCCAAAATTATAATTTTTAAAATTATAATAATTTTATTTATTCGTATTTATTATATCATTATAAATTTTTTAATTTTATGGAATGTATTTATTCTTCATATTTAATTTTCTACATATTGATGAAATAAATTAGTTTATTATTTATAAAGTGATTAATTTATAGAATATAAATATTCTCTTGTTTCTTAAGGAAATAATTTGTATAATCCATGCATCAAAATAATAAATTTTAAAAATATATTTAAAACGTATAAATTATTCAAAATTTTAGTTTATTTTTAACAAAAATATAATTTAGTTAAGAAATATAAATGAAATATATTCAAATTTTTGGTTGTTTTAATAATATTATCTTCTTAAGAACACCATAAGCATTAATCATAAAATAAATAATTATATATAATATAACACACGTTATCCAAATATAAATGGTCCACCATAAACAATATTAAAACAGCTTGTATCCTTATATCTATTATCATCCATCATATCAAAAACCTTTTATCAAAAGCTTGTTATATCCCTTTCCATACACAATGTCTAAACACTGCATAAATATCCCATATACACTCCATATCTATTTTTTATAATTGATTGAGTTAGAGAGGTTATAATATTCTCAACCTATGGTCACTCATGTCACTAATAGGAATGTTGGGTCTCAACCTAGAAAATCAGCTATAGTTTGTAATTTCGATGAAAATTCTTCACCCTGTAGAAAATAAAAACAAAAATTAAAATAATGATAGCTCACATAATCCCATAGCTAAATATTGATCTACTGACATATCCATTACTATAACCGTCAATAATAATACTATGATCCAATATATAAATTTCATTATCATGATGTGTTTTACATTTTCATCTACAAAGTCATAGTTATATAAAATTTAATGTACTTTATCCCAAAATCATGAAACTACTACCAACGATGTAAAACACTGGTATTGAAAACCATATTCATGTCATCAACATGAGAAATACATATTATCTTTATAATAAATATACCATATAATATAAATATCTAATTCAATCCTCTATAGATTTAAATGTTAATTAATGACATATAATTATACTACTGATCACATATTGTTCATCCTATAACAGATTCTTGGTGAACCATTAGTTATTTCCCCACAATCAAATGTTCCAAAAAAAATTATACACTAACCTAATTTAATGGAAAATGAGAAGCTAATAATTTTTCATTGATAGTTTTTGTATCATATAAAGACATATGAGCATACTTTCCATTCAAAATGGAATCACGCCACAATCACAAATCAACACTATGGAAAATTTAAATTTATTACAATACCCTAGTTCATATTTCTTCTACGAGGGGTTGAGAATTTCCAATATAAATAGAATAAAATATATTTTTATCATTATTAATAATCACATCTCATAGTCCATAATAAACTATATACAATCATTTCCAAAATAAAAATGTCCATAAAATATTTATCCTTTCATGTTGTAATGAAAACTATCTTTAAACCCTCATATATTAATAAATAAATAACTAATTCAATTCATATAAATTTTACTCAAAATAATTGGATAATCAAATACTCCTCATGTATAATTCCAAATCATATATTTCAAAAACATTATACTATCTTGAGAATCACAAGACCTTAGGAATGTATCCTTGTATTCTTGAGACTATCATCTTATAATGAGAGTTTATAACCACCATGGGTAGAATTTACTCATGGTACCATCATATAAATTGACCATCAATTGAAAAAACATCATATAAAACATTAGAGTATGGTTAAGAAGTTTCAACTAAGTGTCCACCAACAATATTTGAAAATTTTAACCTTTTATAATATAAATTATTCTCATTATCAATAAGTATAAATACAACAAGGTTTTCCCACTCATATGAATAGATACAAAAATTAAATAAAAAAAATATAGGTTGATACTCGATAATAAAAGATATTCACCCCCTCGAACTAGTGTTTTACCTTTATTAGGGTAACCTTGTAAGATCCCCCATATAACATATCACCTAACATATAATAATATAAACTAAAAGTTATATAGGGTTCCCATGAAAGGTGTGAGAATATAATTCAACACAGTATCACAATGTGCTCCCTATATAAAGCATCATATATAGTGTACAAATGTATAAAAAATTAAATAAAAAACATGTGATTGCTTCTGGACATATAATGACACTTGACCCCCTGTCTTAGCCGGTGTTAGAAGAATTCTTTATGTTTGACCAAACTAAACCCACACCCTATTACTCAGGGTATTTCCTATAACTGAATCTCAATTGTTACCTTCTTAATCAAGGTAATTTACCAAAAAGTTTCTTCCAAATACCCTCTCAGTTAGGGTGGATCTCTAAAATAACATCTCATAATTTTACCCTCAAACTAATGGTGATATATCACCCCAAATATAAAACCCTTTCCATATAACTTAGTTTGATGTAATATAAAATCCATATACCTTGATCCTTTCACTGATGGTGAGATCTCAAATAAATTTCATACTCACAACCCATCACATAAGAGGATGTATCATAAATTTCTCATCACCAACTGAAAAAACATTGTCCATATATAACAACAATCATGGAAACATAACCCTAAACCCAACCCTCAGTTAACTAAAAATAACTACCTAGAACCCCACTTTTGGATATATTGTACAAATTAGAATAACATGACTTGACTAATATCATTATACAACACCAGCACTGAACATTCCACTATCTAAATTTCAAGATGAACATTGGCACTAAGGTTGTTTCTAATTTATTATCCTAACCCAAATGTCATACTTGGACACATTGAATACTAATCATCTCTATTAAGAAATTTACTAAATTGAATGGACTAATAAAATACATATAAACATCTATTCCATCTCTATCATTGGTCAAATTACTTGACCACCTATGGTAGCACTTTGGATCCTATTAAAATTTACGAAAAATCCCATGTAGTAATCATACAAGAGAACTAACTAATTCTCACATGGTCTAGACATCGACATATAAATTTTAACATTAACTAATACACATAATGAATTATTCCAGTTATCCATACTCTTCTCATATTCCATTTCTACTCCATTGGCATCCATATTCTCAAGATATCCTATGACTTTACTTTACATCCACAAAATTTTTTCAGGAACACCTAAAAAGAGTTCCAACAAACTCCCATTATCCAACAACAAGGTATCCCAATATTAATATCTTACAATGTATAAGGAAATGATCTATACCCAACCAATAATTTAATTTTAAAACTAGATTTAATTTTCATTCATACTCAAAGACCTTCAAAGGGTTAGTTTTTTTGATTTTAGATCATAACTCTTACACAACAAACCCATTCATTAAAAATATTACACATCCACTCAGTTCCCATTTTATATAACACAACACCTTCAAAGTGAATCACATTTTCCTTTCATGAAAAACATTATTATTTTAAACATTATTTCATTATGTATTTTACTCATCCCCAAACCAATTACCAAAATTTGAAAAAATTAAATGATCATAAGATCCTCAGTAAAGTATTGATATAAATAAGAAAAAAAACTCATTATCCCAGTTCAAAATGATGAGATCATATAAGAGAGTTCCCCTTTTACATAATATATATTTATCTCAAATAATTGTTTACATACATATTAAATCACATTTATTAAAAAAATTATTTTCATAAAACTCTTGATTATAGAAAATAAATGAAACAATAATAATCATGTTGGTTTTATAGAAAACATCGGAACCCATTATATTTTTTCTTAAAAACATACTTCTAATAAATAATGAACAAAATCATTCCATAAAAAAGATAATTATCTTACAATATGAAATAAAAATATTTGCCTGAAAAAATAATTTAAAATCATAGTAATGTTAGGTAGTTTCCTTTGAAAACTATATAAATAGAACCCTTACAATAACACTTACAATTTCAATAACCTAATTGATTAATTTCAACATAATTATATAAATAATATAATTCTATGTTGAACATAATAGTTATCTTATTAATTGGAGAGATATATTGGGCTCACCCTTGATAAATTTTTTTTTAAAGTACTATAAAACACACATAAAATATTATATACCCTTCATCAAGCTCTTAATAATATAATTTAGGACCCACAAGTAAAACATTGTCATATATTGATATATCCCTTTCTATAAAAACCCCATATTCAAAACCAAAATATCGAATGAAAGGGGGAATGGGGTTTTCCTTGAAGTTAACATTTTATCTTGTAAAAGAATCACGCTATCCAATAAATGTCATGGTGGTGGGAAATGTTGTTGATATATAAGATGTTAATAAAACCTTCCTTTTATAATTATTAAAAAATGAACACATTATGATTGAAATATGAAAAAAATATTCCATTAAAATAATTTTGTAAGAATGGAAATGGAGATATAAAATTCTCTTTTTAATTCATTTATTTAATTATTAACACATCCATAAAATATTACGGTCATAGAATAAAAATATTATAAATGAATATTTGAAACATTTTAAAACTAGGTTTTAAGATATAATATCCCTTCATTAAAGTCTAACTTATCACATACATTCTTTATATTAATAATTAAAAAGTAATGTAAATTATTAAATTTATTAAGAATCATTTTATATTCCATGAAATTATTATTATTATTTATACTTCACATATTATAATATCATGCTTAATCAAATAGTTGAGGAATTTTACTTCAGTCGTTTTTAAGATGTTTAGTTTATAATTAAAAAATGACTTTAGTAAAAATAATATATGAAAATGTATCATGATTATATCATTTATGAAATTTTAATAATTTTATAATATAAATTTTTACCTGGTAGCTTTCTACCACTATTTCCATTCATCACATTTGTGTTGCACTACTACAATGGCCCGACGAACCCACAAGAAAGAGAGAGAGAGAGAGAGAGATAGAAATAGTTCAAACGTATACATGTGTTTCGCTATCATTTCCTAAATAATACATGTGAAAAAATATAATTATTATTTTATGTTGAAAAAATTATAATTATAAAATAAATGTAACATATTTTTCTTTAAATACACACACGCACATACACAGATATATATATATATATATATAATATCAATGTGATTGGGTGATAAAAAAATACATCAGTTCACAAGGCAGCAGTATTCACTTACACATGAGTGATGTTTTATATTTTTAATTTAATAGTAAATAAATAATTAAACTATTTATTTAAAAAAATATGAATTAAATTTAGATCATATGTATCATATTATTTCATTTTTACCCTTTAGTACGACCATCTATAATAGACAATGATGAAGAATGAAATACATCATCTTTGCGAGGAGGAAGTTCACACGTATGCATGAATGAAGTTTTAATTTTCCATTTGATGGATATGTAAGAAATATTATTTTTTAAAATAGGCATAATTAAATTTATCATATTTGAGATACATATGTTATCATATCACAATGATTAATAGAGGTTTGAAAGAGGTAAAATAATAATTAAAAATGTAAACACTTGGCTAAGAATGATATCTCAGCTCCGAAAAACCCCCTTAGGTTTATAACTAAATACTTCATAAGATGGTATTATGATAAAATAATGAACTATATGACATGGTTAGGGATATTATGAAAGGATTTTGGTAGGTATTGGAACATATAAGAGGCCCTCTAAGTGTGGGGAAGTAAGGTGAGGTGGTGTCAATTTAAAAGTTTGGGAGAAAACGCACTTGAAATTATTCAAAATATTTAAATATATTAATGAATAAATCACCCAAGTGGATGAAAAATTAACGATATTCAATAAAGTGATGGTATATAGTCCAAATATGACCATAAAATAATAATTTTCTAGTTTTTAAGTCATTTTTACAATTATAATTTTCATTTTAACCCCTTTAAAAATTTTAATCTCTTACCATGATGAATTTCTTTTTTTGAAAATGTTAATATTCAAGATGAACAATATTTTTTGAAATATTTAATTAATTTAAAAAACCTCATTAAAAATACGAAATCCCTTTTTCAATATTAAATCTCTGTTTCTTAAAAATAAATTTTAAAAATAGAGCGTGTATCATAGTAAAAAATTATTTCCAAGAAAAATGTCATTTTAAGCATAATGTTGTTTTTATAACAAATTAAATTATAATTTAGATCCAAATTAAATTAATTGAATTATATATTATTATAGGTAACTAATAAAATTTTTAAACCAATCAAAATATGATACTATTCTATATATTTAAAACAAAAAATATAATTTTCTAAAAAATATGTATTTCCTATTATTTATGAAAAAATAAACATTTTCAAAAAATTATCAAAAAAATCAATATAATATAATTTTGAATCTTTTATATCAGAAATATATTATTTTTTTAATTAAAATTCAATAAAATTTAAATTAATTTTTTTAACAAAAACATGAAATTCATAAAACTCAATTTGGTTGTAATAATTTTTTTCTTTTTCACTAAAAAATTACCAATTATTAGAATATTTACTATGAATATACAAATTATAATTCATAAATATTAACAATGAATTAAATTGTATATTTTTTATATTACATGGGTTTTCACCCTATTCCCCCATTTAGAAATTATCTCATATAATTTTTTATATTAATTTCTTAAACAACTGGGGATATTTTTCCATTATATAATGTTTATATTCCAATGATTACTCTTCAATAATATAGTTTTTAGACAAATATAGTGACCCTATCCATTTTAAAATAACATTAAAAGATTTTAAGCGTTATAAAACATCATATAACAAGCCATGGATTTTAAATTCTAGTTTCCTAGAAGATGATGTGCATAAAATTGAAAATATGGTACTAAATAAAAAATTCATTTATTTATTCTTCATATAGAGTTTTTAACTCCTATTTTTATCATACATATTTGTAGAATAACATGGTGATAACATGAAAAAAAGGATGAGCTAAAATCCCAGTAAGGGAATAAACAAAAGAATAAATCTTTTGCATGTGGGTTTAAAGGCATAACATAATGATATAAAAATGCATGGAAAATATTGAAACCTAAAATATAAATTTGGAATCATATGAACATTGATTCATAGTAATGTTTAAGAAACATAAAACATGAATTTAGCATGATTCAAGGATCATTTGACATAGAGGAGCACAAGTCAAAGTTAACCACCAAGACTATTGCACATGGTAGCACATGTCAAGGTGAACCTCCAAGACCATTGCACATAACGTCTCATGAGACTCAACTTTACCCAATTAATTGGAGTAATATTTGGGAGCACCCCTAATAACATGTTCATGAATATGATTTCCACATTTATAATCATACATAATCAATCATACATAAAAATAAGGGTACCCATGGAAAGGAATGGGGATTACAATCTTGTCATAAAGAAAAATAGATGGGTGTATCATACTAGTGTCTATAAAAGAAAGTAACTAAAACATACAAGTAAATTGATAAGTGAAAATAGAAATATATCATGGTAAGTGATGTCAAAAATATGTAACAACATGTAAGAAGTGTTTTTAATAAATTTTAGTAATAACAAATTTTAGTGTTGTTTTAAGGAAAATTCTAAAGAACCTTTAAAATATAAAAGGGAATAATATTTAATATAAAAAAATAAGATAAAAAATAATGATTTCATAATAAAAATACTGATTTTATAAAAACAATTTTGTATTAAAATAGACGATAGAGTGCACATGAAATTTTGTAAGAATTTAGGAAGGTCCCTTAAAATGGTTTTTCTTATCGAGAAGTATTGCGGAGGGAACCACATTAAAGCTTGTATATCACTAAAAGAGAATAAATAATGGATCTTGATAAATTATTTTTAAGAATTTAAACATCATTTATCAGATTTACATAAAAATAAAAGATAACTTAGTTTGGTTAAATATAAATATAGAGAACCTCGATGAAAAAATGGAGGCTTAGGTAGAATGCCTTACGTTAAGTTTGATGGTGTCCTTCACATGATCTTAATTACCTGAATAAAAAAATAAAACTAATTAATTAATATGTTTAGAAAATATTATTTTTTTAATTGATTTATTATAACCTTATTATTTTCATTGAAGACCTTTTTGATGGGTTAGTATTTTCAATTTAATTGTTTGTTTAATTTGTTTTAATGATTGGTTTACTTATATAAATGTAAGGATAAACATGTAATTTGAAAATGGTTGTCCATAATTGGAGTTATATATTATTAGTGATCATAAGAAGACTATGTTTGTATAAAATTTTTATAATAATTTATATTGAATATGAATCATTACATAAATCATTAATGTTAATCATTTTGGTTAATTGGCGGTTTTTGATCACATTAAGAACATTTTACTTTATAAATTAATATCAAATGTAAAAAAGATTCCATAACCTTAAATTATACACAATACATATATTATAGTCTGGTTAAACCATCAAAATGGTTTCTTGACTAGAATAGAAGATGATAAAAGAAATTGAAAACCCTTCGTCCTTGAATGTGATAAAGTAGCACATCTCGAATGGTGTTTTAATTTCTAGTATAAATGGAGGGGAAATGAGAGATGATGTTGAATTATTCCATTATCGTAATAAAATTTTAATAAATTTATGTTACTAGAGTTATCATAACATTTGTATGAAAGTATATGTGGAATGAAAAATAAAATAATCAATCTTGAAAGAAAATAAATGAAATGAATATAGCAATTTACCTCTTGAATGTATCTTCCTTGAAAACCTATTTATGGTAGAGAATTTGGTATTTTTAAGTAAATAAGGGATGAAAACATGGGATAAGGTATTTTTTAGATATTTTTGAAGAATTTATTTAAGTAAATTTTTTTGAGAGGATTGAAGATAAGAGGGGGGTGTGGGTGGTTTTTATAGTGGAGGAGAGGAGTGTTTTTTTCAATATTTTATTTATTAATGTATTATTTTTCTCAATACAAGATATAGTATTAGTTCTAGTAAAAAATCATTAAAATTATAATGTGTTTTATCACCCAAGGTTCTTATATCATCCATGACTTAATAAATAGTGTGTTTAATAGGTAATGTATATATACAAAAAATTATCATATTTTACTATTCACAAAAATTCAAGTATTTTAGAAAAATCCTAAAAATTCACCCCAACCTTTATTTGATGTGTATAATTAAATATGAACTCCATTTTATGAAAATAATTTTATAAATATTTAAAATTTAATATTTAATTAATATCATAATTTAATTGAAATATACAAATTTTAAAACTAAAACTCCCTCTCTTACACATGGAAAAATTAATTAAGGTCTCTTAAAATTATCATATTATGATAAGTCATCAAAATAATTTTTTATAAATATATTTTATGAAAATATTTTTTATTCTAAATTATTAAATTAATCATTAAATTTTAACTAAGTATACATTACTCACAAAAATATCAAAACAATGATATAATTATACCATATTGTCACCTATATGATGTAGAAATTTTATTTATACGTTCATTGGTAAGGTTAATATTTACATGTCCAATTTACTATTCATAAGGGTCATATTAATATTCATTAGTGTAACATTGATACTGATAATGGTAAGTCACTATTCACCAAAAATTTATTTTGTCCTATCAGACTCTAAACATTTTATTGATCGCAACTTTTTATGTTAGATTTTTGAATTTCAAATCATAGAAGCAGAAAAAATTAGTTTAATGACTAGGTTATAACTATCTCCTTAAAACAAAGTGTTATTTCATAGAGGGTTAGTGTTTCATGAATTTTATTAAATTTATTTTTAAATCCTTGGGGTGTTACATTTTCCCCCATTATTAAATTTCGCTGCCAATATTTAGTTTTACATACTATAGATAAAACATGTTAGGGTTTGAATACTTAGATAATATGCATAAAAAAGGAAAAATTGAACATAAAAGGATAAAATCGTAAAGGAAAAGTACATCCAAACTTGTGATTCCCTAGGTTTCAATCTATGTTATCTAGGATCTATCTCCTAACATATATTCTTATGGTATTTATTTTTTTGTATTACCTTAATAATGGTTTATATTATGCTTATAAATTTACCAAGGAATATCCCCTCTGTGTTTCAAACGAAAAGTATCAGAAGTTCCGTTGCCATGCACCAGTTCCCATTCGAGTATAGCTCAATGAGTTTTTTTTTGAGTTTTACCCCTTGATACATTTATTCCAGAGCCACATCCACTATTTTGTATCTAGACAATGATGTATTTTCTTGATAAACTACTTACACTATAGTTACCAAAATTTGTGGATGTTTTCATATACTTAGTCTCATCCGTAAGGTTCTTACTAAAGTACAATATTCCTAATCTACAAAAATAACTAGACAATATTTTGATACAGACTAAAGATACCCTATCCTTTTACATATAACATTACCAAATTTTAATCCTAATAAAAAATCATATTAAAATCCAAGGATTGTGAAGTATAGTGTCTTAGAAGACTAGGTACATAAAACTTAAAACATAGGACTAAATAAAAAATTTCGTTATTTATTCTTCATAAATATATCTTAAATCCCATTGTGCCCATACATATTCATAGGATAACCTGAGGATAACGTGAAAATGGGATCAGCTAAAAGCCTAGTAATGGAATAAACATATGAATAAAGATTTTGCAAATGGGTAAGAAGGAATGAAATATTGATATAAAAAGGCATCAAACATATATAATCATAAAATATAAACACGGGATCATATAAACATGGATTCATAGTAATGTGGAAGAAACAGAAAACATGAATTTAGCATGAGTAAAGGATCCCTGAACATAGAGAATCACAAGTCTAGGTTAACCACCAAGACCGTTGCACTTGGAAGCATGAATCAAGGATAACCACCAAGACTGTTTCACATAACATCTCATGAGACTCAATATTATACAATGTATTTGGGTTCTATATGGGCACACCCATTAAAACATGTTCATGAATATTATTTCCACATATAGAATCTTACATAATCTATCATACTTATACATAAGGGTACCTAAGGAAAGAAAAATGTATCATAGTCATGTCATAAAGCATAATAGATGGGAGTATCATATAAGTTTCCACGAAATAAAATAATAAAAATATACATGGAAATTGATGATAGAACATAGGAATATATAAGGGTAAGTGATGTCAAATATAAGTGACAACATATAAGATAGTTATTTAAGAAAATTTAATATTATAACATTTTGTGCGGTTTTAAGGAAAATAATATAGATCCTTTAATATAGAAAAGAAAATAATAATTTATATAAAACCAGAAGTGAAAAAGCAAGGCTTCCATAATAAAACTAATTAGTTTTTAAAAAAATTGTGTCTCAAAATAGGTGATAGAGTGTACTTGAAATTGGGTAAGAATTTGAGAAGTTCCCTAAAAAATAGGTTTGCTTAACCGGATTTATTGAGAAGGGAACCACTTAAAACATGTATATTTTTGAAAGAAAATAATTAATGGATATTGATAAATAAGTTTTTAGCATGTAGAAATTATTTATAATATGTAAATAAAATTAACAGATAACTTAATTTGGGTAAAAATAAATATAGAGCAACCAAAAGGAATAATAGGGGGTATGGTAGAATCCCTTACATTAAGTCTGATGCTTTCCTTAACATGATCATAATTCCCTAGATAAAATAATTAATTAAATAATTAATATTTCCAGAACCTCTTATTTATGTAAATGATATATTATAACCTTATTAAGGTCATTCATGACATTTTTGAAGTGTTAAGCGGTTCAATTTCATTGTTTGTTTCATTGGTTTTCATGATTGGTCTACTTGTATAAATGTAATTATAAACGTGCAAGATGAGAATGGTTTTCTAGAATTTGAGTTATATATTATTAGCAATCATCCATTATATTATTTGTTTATAAAATTCATTTGGTTATTTGGAGTGAATATGAATCATTCTATAAAACATTAATGATAACTATTTTGGTTAATTGGCGGTTTTTGATCACATCGAACACATTTTAATTTATAATTTAATATCATATGTACAAAATATTCATGAACATTAAATTATACAGAATAAATATATTTTATTCTAGTTCAAGAAAAAAGTGGTTTCATGAACAGAATTGAAGATGGTAAAAGAAATTGAAATCCTATAGTCCTTGAATGTGATAAATTAACACATCTCAGATGGTTTTTTCATTTCTAATATAAAATGAGGGGAAATGAGAGATAATGATGAATTATTCCAATTTCATAACAAAATTCCAGTATATATAAGTTAATGGAGTTATCATAAAATTTTTATGAAAGGTGGTTAGGAATGAAAAATAAAATAATAAAACTTGAATTAAAATAAAAGAAAATAAAAAGGCGAATTTCCCTATTGAATATATCTTCTCTTAGAACCTATTTAAGGGAGAATATTTGGTCTTTTTAAGATAGTAAGAGATTATAAACACGGGAGAGTGTATTAGAGGGATATATGAGAAGTATTTTGATAAGCCACAAGGCTTGAGAGGTGTACGAGAAGGGGGTGAGGGTGGTTTTTATAGTGGAGGGGAGGAGGGTTTTCTCAATATTTTTTTTTATTTTTTTGTTATTTTTCTCAAGACAAGAAAAACTATTGATTCTTGGGACAAAAAATTGTAATATGTGAATTTTATTTTGTACCCAAGGTTCTTAAATCCGCCATGACTCAATAAATAGTTTATTTAACATATAATTTATATATACAACACATTACTGTATTTTACTATTTAGCAAATATTCATGTATTTCAGAAAAATTCCCAAAATTCAGCCCAACAATTTATCGATGTCTAGAATTTAAAAATGAATTCCATTTTAGGGAAATAATTTTTTAGATTTTTGAAATTTAGTTTTTATCTAAAATAATAATTTAATTGAAAAATACAAATAGTAAAATTAAAACTGTCATTCTAACTCCTTGAAAATTTAATTAAGGTCTCTTAAAATTATCATGTAATAAAAATTCATAAAAAAATTATTTATAAATACATTTCTGAAGTAAAATTTTCTTTTGAATTATTAATGTAATCAGAAAATTGTAATTAAATATATATTACTCACAAAAATAGAAACACTCTGATATAATTAAATCATATTGTCAATTATAAGATAGATAAATTTTATATATACTTTTATTAGTAAGGTTACTATTCAATTGTCTGATTTAGATTCATTAGGGTCGTATGAATATTCATAAGGGTAACATTACTATTCATATGTGTATGTTTCTATTCACCAAACATTTATTTTGTTTTATCGGATTCCAAACATCTTACAGATCACAACTGTGTATGATAGATATTCGAAATTCAAATCACAAATGCCTGAAAATTTAGTTTAATGCCCTGGTTATAACTCTATCCTTAAAATAAATTGTTCATTCATAGATACATAGTGTTTCATGCATTTCATGAAATTTATTTGTAAATCCTTGGGGTGTTACAACAAAATATTTACCTGCTGGATCACCTTATTCTGTATCTCCTTCTATTTATAGTCAAAAATATGAATATTTTATTCCTATTATCTTCCAAATGATCTAATTTTGGAATCAAAACATGAGTTTCATCATGAATAGACATCTTTAATAATGAAACATGAAATCCATCATGTACCTGAGATCAAATTAGAGGCAATGAAACTTAAGGAACTGATCCAATATTATCTAGAATTTAATAGGTTCTAATGATCCTTGGAATTAACATTACCATATTAATATAATATATAACACTTTACCATGGAGATAATTTAATAAAAACATAGACACCTACCTTGAACAAAATATCTTTCCTATGGTTAACCATATAACTTTTTTACCTACTCTAAGATACTATTTTATGTTTCGGAAACACCTATATTTTAAAAACCATCTCTTCCACCATTTATAGTCCCAAAAACCTTTTTTCACAAACTTTATCCGTGAAATATGGAGTCCAAAAACACATTACATATAATGCCTCAAAAGGTTCCATATATACATCGAATCACAAACAATTATTATAATAAAAATCAACTAGTGGAAGATATAGATCTCAATAACCTTAGAAATCAAATGAACATGTTATAATAATATAATCAAATTTATGAATTGTTTTCTATCGCAATACATCAAATTGATGATGAATGGTTAATTAAAATGTACTTAAGTACCATATAAATTTTATGTATTTCCCAAAAAATAATAGGTAAATATGATATTGTGATTAGAAAAAACAAAAGACGGACTGTGTTCCATCTAATTATCTATTTAACATAAAGTTTGGGAAGACTATCCAAATATATATTATCCCAAATAAGAGAAAAATGCCTAGATCAAGTCAAATGATAAAAAATAATTCATATATAATTATTATATAGAGATGTATTTGGTAATAAAACCATTAAATCCATGAATATATTCCGTCATTTCCATTGTTAAACTATCTAAGGATGAATCAACACCTTTAATAATTTCAATTCTTTTATCACCTATTGAAAAGACAAACATTATTTTGGAAATTTCAACAGTATATTTTTTATTCCATCCCACTAGATATTTTCTCGATGGTGTCTATTCATATTAGTATAGTTGGGATGAATATAAAATGCTGATATATGAAGCCTATGGGCAATAAATTCCTCTAAGGCCTACGTTCCATGTAATACTTATGCCTACAGGCATTGTAAGGGTTCCACCTCACCCCTTGAAAGGTGGATTATCAAAATCAATAAAAAAATTAAAGGCCTTCGGGCCATTAGATGGATGGAATGTTAAATTTAGAAAACATTCATTTCCTACCAAATTATAATTATTCATGTAATTAATGATCCTCTTTCTGATCATAATTAATGTTTTCAGATAATTATGAAAACACTAATACCTAAAATAAAATATTGGAATTTATTTCAGGAAAAAATTCTAGTCCAAAATTAACGATATCATTAACCAAAGGGTCCTTCCATATTCATATAAGAATTAATTATTTATTATCTTTTTGTCATAAACCATCAAATCTATAGCTTGATTTTCCCTAATGGTAATGAATCTTGTATTTATAATCCTTAATTTGTTAAAAACATAATATATATCTCATGTTTAATTATTTTTGAGTGGATATGTAATTCTACAATTTATCATAAAAAAATGTATTACATTTATGCCCGTAAGAATAACATCTCTAAAATTTTAAAGTAAACATTAAAGCCTCCAGTTCAAGTTCTTGTTATGGATATTTTATCACATAAGGTTTTAATATTCATGATGTATAAGAATTTATCCAGTAATTATACATAAAATGAAAACAAAGTCCCTTTAAAATCCTCATTTTAGATAATAGAATCACCATTTTAGTATGGATGGGGAAAACTAGAGCATTCAACAGTATTCTTTCAATTCCCGGTAATATTCACCCATTATTTCATCTGTATCAATTTAACTCCATTTTGAGTTATCATAGAAAGTGGGATAGATAACTTAGAAATGTTTTCAACAAGTTGTCAGTAGTTAAACAATAATCCAAGAAAACTAAAAATATCTATGGTTTTTATAGTTCTTAGACACTCTTCAAACACTTTAGTTTAAATTTTATCAATAGTTATTCAATATTTGATTGTAATATATCCATGGAAAGAAATACACCACAATCATAATTTAAATTTTCTAAATTTTCAATAAAACTTATTTCCTTTTCACATCTTCATAATAATCCTAAATTTTTTCTCATGATCATTATAACGTTTGTAATATAACTGGATTTTATCAATTAACTGAACCAAAAATTTATTTAATAACAAATGGAAAATTATATTCATAAGGTCCTTGAATAGAACTAGAGAATTTTCCAACCCAAATTCATAACTACAGACTCATAATTCCCATACCTATTCTGAATTTTTTTTTTGTTCATAATTTCATCCTCTTTCACCTTTAGTTGATGATACTCATACCCTATAAAAACGTTTGATATATAAAAACCTATATAGATATAATTAAATCAGTCATCTCTATGAGGAAAGGGATACTTATTCTTAATTTTAATGTTATTTAATTCTTTTTAATCCATTATAATCCTCATGGGACTATATTTAGTTTTAACAAACAAAATAGAAACACCTTATGGTTATGTTCTTAGATGAATGAATTATTTACCAAGAAACTCTTATAGATAATTTTTTAATTCCAAAAGTAATACTTTATCCATTCATAATGAGTTTTTGATATTTTCTTATCATAATAAACTAATTCTAAAGTAAATTTAATATTTTTATGAGGTATAATACAATGAAATTCATCTATAAATATATCCATATATTCGATGACTATAGGGGAATTACTAATTTTAGAAATTTACTTCTTCTTAGAAATATGTGAACGAAAAATTTTATTTCCATCTTTAAAAAATTTCTCTGCTTCTCGATATATTATCAAATGTAGGAATTCATTATTTTATAGAAACTGAAAAAAAATTACAAAAAAAATTCTTTATCTCAATAACCTTTTATAGAATTATAATAAAAATACAATATATACATATAACAACATTAAACTCTACAAGGGGAAAGAATACTATATTTTTAGGTAATGTAAATCCATATATAATAAGTTGAGGATTAAAATAAAATTGTTTTACCTTAATTCTTCAAGTATTTGTTTTTACCAAAATTCAGGGCTTCATTTTTTGGGCTAAAATTTCCAATTTTCCATAAAATTTAGAATAAATGAATGAATGTGAAGACTATGAATCAAAAATAACATTGAAATAATCTGAATAATCATGTAATGTATCAGACAACATGTCACTTGATGGTCCAACATATTCTAAAGTTATCATGAGAGATTTATCCATACCTTTATTCTAGCATATTGATGAATTTTATCCTTCATATTAATATTAGGATAAGTAATCACATAATGACCCATATCATTACAATTAAAACATCTTACTACAAACATTTTATAAATTTTTGTGATAATTACAGTGATCCATTTCATTACATTAATAATCCACATGTAGAAATATTCCATGTCAGAATCATTTACCTAATTTTAAAATACATTCACCAAGATGATTTTAACCACAATTATTATATTATGGAAACCTGATTTTCATACCTTCGTATTTCCTTGATGGATGACTCCCCATTTCCATCACATGGACAACATTTTATAATCACTGACAGAGAACACATGATCACAATAAAACAACATTTTACATTCTCAACAAATTATAAAATTTTCTCAAAACTTTTAAATTCATCAGAATAAAATGCTATTTGATATTTTTGATTAAATCCTATGTAAAAAGGATTAATTTAACTATGATTTCCCTAGATACAATTTTTTCACTACGATTCCAATCATGTGAAGTTTGCATCATACATGATAAAAAAATATCACATCTCCCAACTCAATTAAAATAATTGTTTTTTCATCCTAGGTCAACAATCCTTAGTAAAATATTTATGAAGGAAAATATTTTTAAATCCATCCTATTGTAAGAAATCAATATCTTTTATTTACATGGTTTTCTCCACCATTAACCAACATTGATTTGTTTCTCCTTAAAATGGATACATTGATAGAATTAAATTTTGATGATTTAGGCATACCTTGAATTCGCATATAATTTCCAATGTTTTAATATATCCATTGAGTACAACCAGGTTAGAATATACAATAAATGTTAGAGGGATTTGTTTCATGATATTCTATATTATAGACATTTCCCTCTATGGTGAATTTGGTTTTGTCATTAATAGGTATGCCACTAATATTAACCTTAACAACCTCAGCTTATCAAACAAGGATATTCCATACTATTAGATTAATATTAAACTAACTAAAGAAACACACCTGATTACCATAATGGTTTAGTTCCTTTTGGAACATGGATCATAATATACTAATTTGATGAATAATCATTAAAATATCTTACAGTGATCTTCTCACATAGTGCTCCTCTTAGGCAACCCTACATAAACCTTTTTGTATAACATGGGGAAGGAATTAGAATAAAGTGTATGATTATTTGATAAATATGGGTAAATAGAATAGATATAAATTTATGATGATATTAAATCATAATATAATAAAATGGGTATGGGATGATGAGAAAAACATATAATGTTGATACCCAACCTGTCATAGATTATTATCACTAATCATGGAATAAAAAAATATCATTTGAGAAAAAATGGTCCATAAGAGTGAGAAATCATCATAAATCAATTATAAACAATTCTCTCATGTCATAAAATTATATCACCATCCTAAATATAGAAAACCATTTCATGTTTCAAGGTTAACTACCAAGACCATGAACATAGTGGATATAAAAGCACTTGTTTTCCATAGTGGATCGAGATAGAACTTTACCCATTATAGAAATTATACACCTATTTCCTATTGTGGAATAGGATATATTTTTTTCCAATTATTGGTTCGAGTAGACTTATTTACCATTTTGGATTAGGACACACCAGTTTCTTATAGTGGATCAGTCCCGTCGACTTGTTTCCCATTTTTATATAATAAGATATAAATATTTACCAAATGGATTAGAGTTATATATAGGTTGCACAAGTCACATTATTAAATCATATGTATATGGTCCAAATATTCCTAAAACATTAATAATATTATATCCTATGAAATTAAATGTGTTTAACAAGCATTTTTTCGGGGTATAACCCGTGGAAGAGAAATAGGTTTGATAAACCACTTGTCACAAAAAACCATTTAGAGAAAGATTAATAATGGTATCCTTGTTTCAAATTCCTATTAAATAATAAGTTACATCAAATTATGTCAACTTATATGTAAAATTATTTTGAATGATAAATCACAAGGAATGTTTCTTGAGGAAGTTAATTTATGTTGGAAAATCACTTTTGAAATATATATTTTTTGGAAATAATTTTATTTGAAAGTAAACCTGAAAAAAAATAAATGAATAATTAAAAAAAATTTAAAACAATTATTAAATAAAATAACCTTTAAAATTTGAAAAAACATTTAAAAAAAAATAGAATTTTTCTATAAAAAATGATTTTAGAAGGAAAAGAGATTTTGACTAAAAAGGTTGTTTTTCATAAAGATATTAGATTAACTATTGAATATATTAAGATTGGAAAATGTAGGGAATAATTTATTATATTTTAATAAATATAGGATATTAAAAATAAATGAGTTTCTTGAAATATGGAGAATAATATTTTATCATAAAAAACATAGTCATAAACCATCTTAGTAAACGATGAAATTGAAACATAAAATATTTACCTCTTTGGTAACCAGGAATCATAATACCCTTTAATTAAAAAATTAAATTAAACATAGAATAAAATTAAAATAAGGATATTCATGATATAAAATTTTATAGGGTAAATGTGTAAATATCATAAAATAATATATGTGTATGACATAACATACATCTCAAAGAAGGCAGATTGAGGTAAAATCGCATTATTGTTTTGGAAACATTTTGACTATAAACCCCATAAAAGAGATATCATGAAAATGGATATATAAATGCCCATAATTTTAAGGATAATAATTATAAAATAAATTAATGGATAGTATATACACCCCAAAAAATGCATGAGGTGAATATGAAATGTGTCTATAAAGGATACAAAAGTGAGATAAAAATCCATTATCCTATGTCTTGACTCCAGTCATACACATTCTAATCTCCTATAAGAAAAAATATAATTTATTATAAATTTATTATAGAAACATATTAAAAATATATTATACCATCTATTAATTTCATATGACTTTTATTACATGTTTATAAACAATTTCATGTTAACGTCACGTTTCGAACAATACCTGATTTTTTCATTTATATTTTAACTTTTTATTTTTGGTAAAATTACATTGATCATAGTTTCATAATATATAGAATAAATACAATTATATGAATATAATACATGTAATTTATATATTTATTTCTATTAATCAATAATATTTAATGATATAAAATGAAATACACAGTTCATGGAGACAGTAGGTCGTACATATGCCTGAACGCTGTTTCCATTTTCTTATCTGATTGAAGAATGAAAATTAATGATATATATTATCATTAAATAATATATTTTTTTCAAATATATAATTTATTTTCTGTAAACCCCTCTTTACTACATTTCATGTAAATCATGAATGAATCACATCACTTCATGATGCGGTAGTTTGCTGTAAACATAAACAACATGATCATAATCCCACAAAGTAGAGATTGAGAAGGTATCTGTGATATAAAAATTACAAAATCATAATAAATTTATAAAAACAATATATATATCATCTATTAAAAATAAATAAATCATAATTTCCTACCATGAAAGGTAGTATTGAAAAAAAACATTGGTGTGCTAGGTGGTAACACACTGTACACACGAACAATGATTTGGTAACCAATTTTATGGAATTGGATATGGTTGTGGGTTATTAAATTAACATAACAATATATAATCATATTTATGATAATATGGTTATTTTATCATCAGGGTATAATAATAATTTAAGTATGTGGATGAATACATAAAACATAAATTCTCATTGATAAATGTTTCCTCTTCTTCATATATACTTTTTAGGTATGAACAAAAGCCTTATAATGATTGATTTTATCAAAAAATAATGTTTATTGAATAATATTAGAGAATTTTGGATATTATTATTATAGGGTCTGTTCAAGAAAAATGGTTTGAGAGGTGTGAAGAAGTGACAATAGCGAGTTCCCTTTTATAATTTAGGAGGAGTGGCATTCTTATAAATACCCAAATGAGTTAACTATTTTAAGGTCAATCTTTCCAAATGTACTACAAAAACTTATTAATAAAGTGGGAGTGGGTTTATGTTTTCAATAAATAGTTCCACAACACAAAAAAGAAACATATTTTTATCATGTTATTCTTTATTCATTATGTTTACTCAATTTTACCATATTTGTTTTTACCATGGTAGCATGTATCTTGTTAATTACATAGGTAATTCAAACTTTAAGAATAAAATTAAAATGAAATTTATTAGATAAATTATAACTATTTATTCTAAAAAAGTAATATATTTCATTAAATAAAAATCACATGTGTGTGTAAAATTAATTTTAATATAAACACGTGCAATATACAAAAACTCATTGTCACCGTAATCACAATAATTAATTTTAATTATTTTCACAAATCAATTTGGTAAAAAATTAACTTAAACTAATTTTTTAATATAGATTTTTATAACTCCAAATTTCAAATCTATTCATCCAAATTATATTCACAAATATTTTTGAATTCAATTTAAAAAATAACCCCATGGGAGCAACGAGACTCCAACTTTTTTAAAGAAACAAAAGTAAAAAATAAAAAACAATTATATCGAATTTTGATATGAAATTGATTAAAATGACATGATTTGTATAAATATATTTAAAATGGACAAATTATAATTTAATAAAAATTTAAAATATAATTTAACTTTATTAATAAATTGAAAAAAATAGAGTTATCAATTATAATTCCATGATTTCATTATTTATAAAAAATAAATACTTTTCAAAAAAATCCCTAAAAATAACCAAATGATAATTTTTAAATTATAAATTTTAAAAAAATTATTTTATCAAAGAATTTATCTAAAACTATTAAAAATTAATTTTATTATAACAATTAATTTTTTAGAGAACAATATTTTCATAACAAATTATGATTTTTCCACAAATTAAGTTCTTTTTTTCAATTTCTTTACTTAATATAAAACCATTTTAATCAATATTTAAAAATTAGTTATTAAAATTAATATCACCAATTATAATTGGTAGGTTATAATGTTCACATTTAATATAATGTTATTAACATTATATCAATGTATTTGTTAAAACTCACTATTTCATGTAAAACAAGATTTGCTCGTGTTGTGTGTAGTGCATGATTGGCATGGTATTGCATGTTTTTTTAAAGGTTGGGGCCGAACCCTCATTTATTATTAAAGCAGAGAAAAGACCTCTTTTAACTAGGTAGAGGGAAACCCATTACAGAGACCAAAGGCCCAGTGGGCATTTAGCCCATTACATGGCCCATATGCCCATTTTTTTGGCCCAAAGCCCATTCTGTGAATAGTACTACTACATTAGTCGCGCTGCTACTATACTACACAGTACCCGCCGCTGCTACAGTACTATGCCACCGCTATAGTTACCTTCTGCCGCTACAGTGCACGTCGTTGCAAGAGTGCCGCCACTACTACAGTACGCTACAGTAATGCTACAGTCCTGTGCCCAATGATTTTTGAACCCCGATTTATCATGTAGATTTAAGGGGTTCTTACCACTAAGCCAAAACCCAACTAATGGCATGGAATTGCATGTAACTTGGGATTAAATTGGAATTTCATACAATATAAGACATAAAAGAAATTAAATTTATTCAAAAATAACAATTCATAAAATCATGGGGTGTAACATTATACACCCTTAAAATGAATTTGTCCCTTGAAAATTTTCACTCTAATGAAAAAATAAGGATAATTATGCCTCATAATTTCATTATGTTCCCACATAGATTCTTCATGCTGGTGAATTCACCAAAAAACATTGAACAAGTGAGTGGAATATTTTTATAGAACTTTACATGTACAATCCAAATTCTACTCTGTTTGTTCCATATAAGAAAAAACTTGCTCAAGTGGTATGAATTCGATGTTCAATACTTATGAAGGGTTGGGTTTGTACTTTCTCGGGAGAGATAGATAGAACACATCATGAACCATGGAGAGTATTGATGAAAGTTCCAAATGATATGATATTTTCTCGATAGAGACAAGTATTTTTGTGGAACCAATATTCCTTGGGATTAGTTTTACCTCCCTTATTCCATAATAAATTATAGAAAGAACGACTGACCAATATAAATTTCTAGATCATCATAATGATTATCATCAAAAAAACTATGTCATATTTGTGATGTCCATACATGTTTTTGTATTGATTTGACATTCTCTGACATCTCATCTACATGATATGGTCCAAATAGCTTTTATTCTACAACTTCATTCCTATACATTGGAGTTCTATACTTCCTTACATAAAGGGATTCATAAAGATTTATAAAATTCTCTAGTGAAAGTTATCACTATAAGATAACTCAACTTGAAGAAGGTGTTAATATAGAACAAATTTTATTTCCATTGGAAAATATTTTATAGTATACTTTAGTCTTATTTCCATAATTTTTAAAGGCATTCCATCTTCCCATAACTTTGTCACTACCAATAATACTGAAGGGTTTTATTTCCTTAAATGTCTCTTAAATCATCCTTAAATTAGATAAACTCCCATAACCTAATACCTCAATAGGGGATATCAATAACTATGAACATATGATCAATCTTAAACTCATAAACCCACGATTATATCTATAACTCTTAAGTTAATCATACCTGGAGACAAATATACTTTCAAAATATAATTCACTACATGTTCTTTACCTAATACCTTATCTAATTCAAATAAATATTCATTTGAATATTGGGGTCATCATTATAGTGACAGAAAATAAAATTTGATTTTATTATTATAGAATCCATTAAAAGGGATATAATAACATGAAATTTCACTAATTGATGAAGAATAAAATTTTTATAGGGCTCATTCATACAAAATAAAAAATGAAATATTCAAATAATAAGGGGGGATAAGTGTTCCAAAATTGTTATGATTCACTTCATCTATTTTTATTTCATAGGATTTCTGTTTTTCCTTTGTCTATAGAGGTTTTTATGTCTTATAATTCATGTTATCCCTTGGATTAGGGCATTTATTCACATAATTCCCAAACTACTTGCACTATAAACACTATAGTGTGCATGGTGAATTAGATGGTATTATCTTCTCATTATTTGTATTGACCAACCCATTAATCATATTTTAACATTCATAGACTTTGTGATCTTCTTTTCAACATATAAAATACATAATAGTTCTATAAAATAAATTCCTATGATGCTTCATCCCACATTTTTGGCATATATATTCTTTTAGTTTCCATCCACCATTTGAGTTTTCTTGAGACTTGATGTTCCTTTTGTTATAAGAACCAATGGAATTGTTGGAATATCCAATTTCCATTTCAACCATCCATTCAAATCAAATGCATTCTTCATATATAGTAATGCCTATTATAGGAAAGTCCTTTTGAAGTCTTAGTTTCAAGACACAAAATAATCAATCAATTCTTTTAGGTTTGACGGTTAAACTAGAAGTGTACCTTGAATGTCTTTTAAACTTATCTTCATAGGTACTAATATATTCATTATTCATTTTCTTAGGCAAAATTAATTCCTTACCCTTCATTTTTCATAGAATAAAAGGGGATTACGTACTGAAATATATTATATTAAAATCTTCCCATTCCATTGATTCAATTTTTTCTTGTACCCTCATGTTTTTAATAAGTGTCCACCATTGATATGATTCACCTTATAAATTATAAACATCCAAAATTACTTTTTCTAGATCTGAACATTAAAGGATATAAAACATATTTTCAGTGGCACTTTTATAATTATTAGCAACTAGTGTATCATTAGAACCTCTAAAAGAAATTGGATGATTCCTCATAAATAACTCTACATAATGTTGTTTATTCCTTTTCTTGTTTGAAAGTTCAACATGATTCATAACATGAAAATTTTGTTTGATCATATCAAAAATATTTTGCAATATAGATACTATATTATATGGTTTATCTTGAGGAAAATAATTTCACTATCTATTTCATTCAGTATTAAGATAGTTTTGTTGGGTTCTATACATTGAGTAAAACTAAAAAACATGATGTAAGAAACAAGAATCATGATAGGTGTCCATATAATTATAAAAAATCACATATAGAATGTAAAAATCACGACACCTTTTTAAATCTATGAAACCTCAAGGTTATACTAGGTCATTCATAGTCTTCTTCTATTTAAATTATTTATAATTTTTTTAAAGTGTTTTTGAATTTCCAAAATCATATCCCCTGGGAGATTCAGACCATGTGTGCAAAAAGAAACATTTTTATGCACAAGTTTCAAATCAAGTCAAGCTCAATATGGTGTTTTCTAGGTAGTTACCCCTAGGTACATATGTTTCAGAGACACATCTAGTAATAGTATCCAGATAGGGATGTATAAATAAGAATAAACTCGCTATATTCTTTACCAAAATTTTTGGTTATTTTTCTATACTTTTGTACTTCCATAAAATTTTCCATACACATTTTCTTTGGGATATCCTTAAGGTTTATTCATCCTTGATTCCAAAGGATAACTAAACCTTTCCTTTAATACCAACTGTAATGAACCAGGATTCATTTACATGAATACTACATATGTTTAGATGAATATAAAAAAATTACACAATAACACACTTGAGTATCATAATAGTTTAGTTCCATTGGAAGCATGGAATATAATCTTATAATTTTGTAAAATATTTTCAACATATCCCACAATAATCATCTTAAATTGTGATCCACTTAGGTACACCCTAAATAAATATTTATTTGTAACAAAGGGATGGAAATATGAAAAATGGTGTTCATAAATTCTTATTAAGGGTAATCATAAGTGATATCAATTGATAAACATATTAAATAATAATATAATAATAAAGGTATGTGATCAGAATAAAAACTTACAATGTTTATACATGTACTTTCATGGATCATAAACATGATCCATGTAATAAAAATTTAACATTTCTATAAACATGGATCATAAGAGTGATAAAACATCATAAATAAAACATGAACCATAATATCATGTCATGAAAGTGTGGCCCCATCATAAATATAGAAAACCATTACACGGGTCAAGGTTAACTACCATGACCATCATTGTAGTGGATTAAGACGCATGAGTGACAATTAATAGATTAGGAAACAACTTTTTTCCATTGTGGATTAAGAGATAATGGTTTAAAATTATAGATCAAGACACAACTATTTCCCATTATGGATCATGACACACTTGTTTCCCATTGTGGATCAAAATGAACTTGTTTCCCATAGTGGGTAAAAATTTCCAACTTGTTTCTCATTTTCATATTAGGAGATATAAATATTTACCAAATGTATTAGAGGGAGTTAGAGGTACCCCCAATAAAATAATGAAATCTTACATTTTGTTCACATGTTCGTAAAAAAATCATCACATCACAACCCATGTAATGAAATGCGTTTCATATTCATTTTGTCATGGTATAACCCATGGAAGAGAAACTAGTTTCATAAATGTATTGTAATCACAAATTATTCCGACTACGATAAAGACTTTTGTCCTTAGTTTATATCCCCAATAAAGAATAATTTACATATATGTATTTAAATTTATATAAAATATTATTTTGAAAGATAAATCATTAATTTCATTTCTGGATAAATATAACATTTATTTTAAAATAACCTCTAAAACATAAAAAATTTAAAAATATTTTTTAAGATAAACATTAAAACTAATAAATTATTTATTTATTATAATTTATAAATTTTATTGATTAAAATACCCTTTCCACTTGGAAAATAATTTTAAAGCATATTCGATAACATTTTTCGAAAACATTATTTTGGAAGAAAAGAGTTTTGGGCTGAGAAGGGGATTTTTCATAATTTTTTTTCAAATATTGAGTACATAAATTGATTAAAATGAGGGTAAAAAGATCTTATAATAATATGAATATAATATATTAAAAATTAATGAGTTTCATTAGAGATTTATTATAATATTTTATCGTAAGAATGATAGTTATAAACAATCTCAATAAACGATGAGATTGTAACATAAAATCATAAAAAAATTAACATTGAATCATAATCCCAATGAAAGACTAAAATTAAATGAAAATTTTAATATCATTAAAATAGTAAGATTAATGATATAACATTTTATAGGTAATGTATGTAAACATCATAAAATAAGATAGGTGTATAACATGACATACATATCGAAGAAGGAAATATGAGACACAAATCACTTAACGGTCAGGTAACTTTTGAACCGTAAACCCCATGAAAGAGTGATCCTAAAATAGATATGAAAATAAAAATATATTTAAGTATAATAATCATAAAATAAATTCACGGTATGTATATACACCACATAAAATTAAGATGTGGTGTATAGGGCATGTATCTAACTGAAAAATGAAAGTGAGATGGGAGTCATATACCTTATGTCTTAACTTTCATCATACATGTTAAAAAATTATTTTTAATCAGTAAAATTTTGTTATAAATATATTAAATATTCATATTCATATATATCATATCATATATTATTATCTTATGGTATTTTGTTACTATTTTATTATCAATTTTATGTCAAAGTCGTGTTTGGGCAATAATTACATTATTTTCATGTATGTTTTGACTTGTTATTTATCATACACTTACATTGATCATGGGTTCATCATATAAATAATTTAAAAAATGATATAAATATAATTTATATTCATTATATATGTTTTTATATTGATCCATTATATTTATATATATATAATGAAATACACAATTCATGGAGATGGTAGGCCAAACGTATGCCTGAATATTGTTTCTATTTTTTTATATTGAAAGAATAAAAATTGAATGATATATATTATCATTATAGAATAATTTTTCTGTAAAATATTTCAAATATTTTCATTAAAAAAATCCTTAATACATTCCACGTAAATCGTGAATGAATCACATCGCTTCGCGAGGCGGCAGTCCACTGTACGTACGAACGACTTTTGTATATTCTTACAAAATGAAGAGTATGAAGGTATGTGTCAAATAATAATTCTATAATAATAATTATATAATAATAAAATAATATATATAACATATATGAATAATAAATCCATCATTATTTTCCACCGAGAGTAGTGTTAAGGAAAAAATGAATGACATCTGTTTGTTAGATTGCAGTCCATTATACATACAAACTATGATTCTGTAACCCATTTGATGGATGTGTAGATGGTTTTAGGTCATGAAATTAACATGAATATATATTATTATATGGATTATAATTATTTTATTATATAATTATATTATAATAATAATTGAAAGAGATGATGGATGAAATAAAAAAATGTTTATTGATGAACATTAGATCTTCTTTGGGTATCCTTCTTAGGTTTGAACCAATGCATTCCTATGTAAAATTTATACCAAAAAGAATTATTCTAATATTTTTTAGGTAATTTATAATGTTTATTTTTAGGGTTTTTTCGATCTAAATGGATTGAGGGATGCGAAGAAGTGTGGGTAGTAAATACCCTTTTAAAATGGAGGAGGAATGACATTTCTATAAATACCCCAAATCATTCACTATTGGGTTGTCAATATCATGTCATATACGTCAAGAATTTGTTAATAATAGATAATATAGTTTATTTTATTAATAAAAACCTCTAAAACACAATAATAAACTTATTTTTATCATGTCATTTCTTATTCATTACATTTTCTTAATTTTACCTTTTTTGTTTTTTACCATGGTAAATTGTATCTTTTTATTAACCTGGGAAATTTATCCATTAAGGATAAAATTAATATGGGATTTATTAGATAATTTTTAACCCATTAATATTAATATTTAATCTAATTAATTAAATCAAAATAATATATATGTGTAAAATTAATTTTAATACAAACAAATGTAATGCACAAAACCCATTTTTAACCATAATTGTTGTAAGATCCCAGACTTCATAGTGGTGTATCCTTGTTCAAAATTGTAATTTTGACCTCTTTTTAGTCCAATTATTAGTTTATCAGGTAAATGAGTGGACTCAAGTGTATCTTAGGGGTTTAGTGCATTAAAGGAAGGAAAACGGGCTAAGATGTGTAAGGCACATGGTTAAGTAAGTTGTGCAGACTTCCCAGGAAAAATGTACGACCTTAGGTAGGGGAATATCACACATTTGGAGCTTGATTTGTCAAACTATGTTACCTTATTTGGTAAAAATTTGACCCAATTTTTCTTGGATAGTGTCTCATGAATGGTTTTCACACAGTTTATTAAACCATGCAGGTAAAATGTACGTCCTTGTAATGTTGGGAAAAATTAAAAAATTATCATCTTAGGTTTTTAGTTCTAACTTTGGATTCTCCTCTATTTCACCTTCTTCAATCCTAGAGACAAAACCTAAAGACCCATGCTTTCAATAAGTGATTTTACTTCGATCATAATCCACTTGGAGCATCATTGGTTATGGATCGAAGCTCCGGGTGAGTCAAATCCCTCTCATGTTTCTGTTTTTGGTTTAGGGTTTGCATCCTTCCCTTATCTCCATCTGAATAACTATAACCCTATTTTCTGGTGATATCTAGGGTGATGTTTCAAAGTGTGTTTTAATTGGGATTTGAGGCTATCATTAAGATTGTTTTCATCAATATACTTGAGGTAGGTGGTCTAAAAGACATATCCCATAGTTTCATTGTTGATTTGTGTGTGTTCAGTTTTGGTCTGGGTTATCTCTTATTTTGTTCTTCATCACTTTGGTGAGGTTTTGTAAAATGGGTTTTGAAATGATAAATATAAACCCTCATGGTTCCCATGGGATGCATCGAGGATGATTTTACCTATTTAGGGCCACCCATGGGGTGTGCTAATATTTTCAAACCAATAAGTTAATTAAGTGAAAGGTCATTGTGTGATAATGCAAAGCCCCTATTGTGTATGTCCACGTGTTTAATAGAAGTGAAAATAGAATATTGTTGATGATTTTAGATTTGGTAATGAGTTAAAGGGTTTTTTGGCATGACATAGAAGTGGGTTTATTGGGTTAATTGGGATTGTGACATGTGGCTTATGAATTATATTAGAAATTCCTTAGGGAGTAACTGAATATAAAATGATGAATATATTAAATTTTTATTGTTATGTGAAATAAATTTGTTAAATGAGGTACTATATGAGAATTCATGATTATGATTAGTGATCTGTGTATAGGAAATGGGAATTGGGCTAAATGGTTTTGGGATATAAATGATAAATTTGTTAATGGGTTATGGCATAATATTGATTCCCATATTAGTTTTATTGATTGATACATTACTAATGATATTGGTTATGGTTGGTTGTGATATGGTTATTTATGTTGAATGGATAAATAATCATGTGCACATGGCTTGGAAGAGTGGGGTATTAACATGAGGTTTGACGCCCACAGGCCGAGTTAGACCGAGGCTTTAAACTCCACCACTGAATGCACCGGTTATGGAAGGGGATAGAGTTATATTCCCCTAATGGTTTCATTCCCCCAAGAATAAGGCTTAGAGGTTTGAATAATGTGGTTGTCTTGATGCATTTCCTAGTGTCATAGGTACTTGACTTATTGTCATGTGAATTGTAATTGATGAGTATTTTTAATCCGTTAAACTCATGAACAAAGTGAATTAACCACAAAAATATTATAATTATTCAATCTAGTTTTAATGATGGAATAATGTATGTGAATTTTTTTTATAATGTCTACTTGAAATTTATTTCATTTACTTTTCATCAAATTAATACTTTTATAAACAATCTATTTAGAATGGATATTTTGTAGACACCATTGGTGGTGGCCTACTGAGTTGTACTGAAAACCTTGTCAGGGTGCTACTGGGTACCCTAGAATTTTTCATGCTTGTAGGTCCAGATAAGGGAAAGGGACCTATTCTAGAGAGTTGAGTTGGGAATGGAAATTCATGGATGAGGTTCTAGAATTGGATTCGAGATATTTTTTGGGGATTCCACAGTTGCATTTTTTTTTCTTCGTTCAATTGGTACTGTAGCATGACTTGTCATATATACTATTAGTTGTGGTCTATACCCTATTTTGGAAAATGGATATTTATACATGCTCAATGATTATTCTATGTTGATTCTGATTTCCTATATAATTTCTATTGGGGATTACTTTGGTAAAGATTGTATAGTCTCCCCATGTGTCTTTTAGACCCTCTCTATTATTTGGTAACCTCTGGCATACTGGGAGACGCGCTTGAGGTCATGTGGTGACCCTTCTCAGGCCACCAACTTGTTGGATCTAGAGACGGTGATGTTATAGAGTGATATCAGAAGAGGTATTTTATGTGACATACTATTAGGGATGGTATATGATAGATTAGGAAAGTGTCAGGCCTCGGTAATCAGATCATGCTTAGGATTAGGTAACCCATATACGAGGGAAAACCCAAATCCCCCAGGGTCAGAATTATTGCTATTATTATACATTATTAAAATGGATGATATTTCAATACTAGGTTATTCACATATTGTGTGATGTGACTATTTTATAATATTTTTCACATGCATAATTTTTCATGGTGCTGTGTATTCATGCATCATTATATTCCCCTAGGTATATAAAATACATTCATTATGGAAGGCACACATAGATAGGTCTGTGGGACATGAAGTGTAGGATGTATTTTAATTTCATGGAAGTAATGAAAATAGTTTCTAATGAGATGATAAAAATGGGTTAAAAGGGATGTAAAATGTTAAATAATAATTAAATAGTTGTTCTTAATAAGGAGAAGTAAGTAAAATAAAATGTTATTAGATTAAGTTGTGATATGGATTTTATTTGAAATGGTGTAGAATGTAAGGCTTTTAACTATGCTAGTTTGATAACTCATGTTAGCTGTGACCTTGGTGGGGATGGTTGAGGGTAGTGTTCTTAGTATGATCAGGCCCATTTAGGTATTGTATGTAAAATGAGTTTTTTTATGGACAGTGTTGAACCTTCCCTTATATATTGTGAAATTATTGGGGGTTGTGTTCTAAACAGTGTGTTTGGAATTATAAAGAAATTCCATCCTGAAGACATATGTCAGTTAGCTGATAGGAGGCCATTTTCGAGAATGCTACTCTAGTAGTGGACCAATAGAATGTGAAGATTCAGGAAAATAGAGAAGGTAAATTCCATGAAAGCTTTTATCATTTCATGCAGATGATAAAATGAGACCTAGGGAGGGATTATTTAATTATGTTTGAGTAGAACATGGAGTTTCAGCTGCACACTCTCTGACCATTACTGAAGTGGGTGGATCATAGGTAGTAGAGTTTTGGATAGATTCTATCAAAAATATTATTGATCATATGGATATTCCTCTCAAAATAGATTCTAGTTAGCAGCCAATATTTTGAGAAGGTAATGTTTTATTGGGACATCATTGTTCAAATAGAGCATGGAAAAGAAATGATGTGGAATGATTTACAAGGGATGTTTCATGAAAACCTCTATAAAGAAACATAGAGCTAGGAGAAGGAAATTAATTTTATGATCTTAATCCAAGGGGTAATTTCGGGGATGAATTATGCTAATTGTTTCCCCAATTTGAGATGCGTCATTCCGACGTTGTTGGGAGATGAGGCAGCTATGGAAAAATGTTTCCAGGATTGGCTAATACATGAGATAAGGTCCTAGGTGATCATATTCTATTTGAAAAGTTTTTGTAGGTAGTGGATCATTCCCTAATCATGTAAGGGAACCTAAAGGGAGCTTTGGGTAGTGAACATGTGGTGTGAGTTGGGTGGGAGAGTGTTGAAACTTCTGATATCAGGAAGTTCCATTTTGGAAATCTCAATTAGGGTGGGTGTGTATAGAATAATCAAAAGAGGGGACCAACCTACTAGGGTGGTGATTATGTGTTCTATTATTAGTGTGAATAGTTGGGGCTCAGGGGAAAAACCAGTGTCCCCAATCAACAGTTAAGTGTGGATCGTGCAGAAGACTAGGCCATGTGCCGAGGTTCTGTAGGAACATGTGGTAGTCAGGGAATGTTGGGAGTTAGAGGTAGATTCTGAGGGAATAAAGGGAGTCAGTTACCTCATATTAGGTAGGTAGTTAGAGCTCTATGGGTATTACCAGTAGAGGTGGTGGATGTGGGACTCTAGGTCGGGATCATCCATACTAGTAGGGTAGCACAATATGAGGTACTTAGGCTGGAGCCCATGGAAAAGTGTAACGCCAACTTTAAGTTATTTAGTCTACACCTAGTAGTGGTGAGATTGGACCATCTACAATACAATGTAATATTCATATATCTTCCACTCTCTCTAGATATTTTTTTGATATAGGCCCCACACACTCTTTTTTATATGCACAGTTTGTTGTCATATTGGTCCTACTAGTGGAACATGTGTGTGAGGTTCTATCAATTGATACTCTATTAGGGGTGCGAGCTGGGGGTATCAGATAGTGTATAGGGTGGTGCATTGGAGATCAGTGGGTACTATTTTCTATAAGACTTATTCATTATTGAGAATTTAGGTTTTTAATTAATGTTAGGTATGGATTGTTAGGTGTTATATTAGGTCCATATCAATTTTTATCATCAACGTGTAAGGTTTACATCTCTTGAGAGAAACACTTATGTCCACCATGTGGAATGAGATGTTTGAGCGGCCCATGCAGGACTAGATTTTAAACAATTTGGAGAACTTAATTCACAAGTGGAATATATTGTTCTAGATTATAAGGGAATTAAGTATCCAACCTTCCCTTATGTTTTGTATCTATTTTAGGATGTATTTCCTGAGGACTTATAGGTACTACAACCCAAGAGAGATGTCCAGTTTATGAATGAATTACTTATAGGGGAAGATCTAGTTTCAATTCCTCTATATTGAATAGCTCTAATAGAACACCAAGAACGTAAAGTTATTCTAGAATACATGGATCATAAAGGGTTATTCTATCCTAGTATGTCACATTGGGGATTTCCGGTACTATTTTCTTAGAAGGATGATAAATCGTTGAGGCTATGTGTTGATTATTGGAAGTTGAATCAGATGACAGTTAAGAACATATACCTTATTCTTAGAACTTATTCCATGTTTAACCAGATGAGAGGGAATTTTTGTTTTTCAAGTTTCAATTGAGATTATGATATCACCAAGTTAGGGTGAGGCCTACTGATATACCATAAACTGCCTTCAAGAGAAGGTACAGTTTGTATGATTTTGTGTTGATGTCGTTCGGGTTGACCAATGCACCGGATTTGTTCATGATATTAATGAACCAGATATTTCACCCACACATGGATCATTTAGTAGTCATATTTGTTAATGACATCGTGATGTACAATAGAACACATTATGATAATGAAGATAATCATTAAATCTTCATGAGTATACTAAGAGAGAATAAGATTTACACTAAGCTATCAAAACATTAGTTCTAGATTGATAAAGTTCATTTTATGGGTCACATTATTTATGAGTTAGGTGTTTTAGTGGATCTGAAAAATTTTCATGCTATGGTTATTCGGGAGAAAACCAAGAATATTTTTGATTCTTTGAGTTTTCTGGGTTTGGATGGTTATTATCAAAGTTACATTAGGGATTTATCCTGTTTGGTAGAACCACTATCAGGCTTGACCCAGAAGGGAGTTATGTTTGAGTGGTTAGAGAAATGTGAGAATTCTTTTCAAGAGTTGAAGAAGTGGTTTCCAACAAAAATGATCCTAATCTTAGCCAAACCAGGTAGAAGGTACACCTTGTTCTTTGATGTGTTTGGTGATAGACTTGGGTCAGTGTTACTACAGGATAATCATGTAGTAACTTATAGGTCAAGATAGTCAATACCACATGAAGGAAATTACCCCACTCATGATATTGAGCAAGCTACTTTGGTTTATGCTTTAATGTTTTGGAGTATTTACTCGTTGGTAGAGCGGTTTACGGTGTTTATCAACCAAAAAATTATTATTTACATTTTCTCTCAGTATTATTTAAGTCCTTGGTAGTGAAGATGTGTCGATAAAATGAAATATTTTGACTGTGAGTTGGTTTACACACTAGGAAAAGGGAATATAATTACAGATGCCTTGAGGCAGATGACTTAGCAATAAGTGGTCCAGTAATCTAACTCTATGTGGTGAATGGTGGACTTTTTCACTGTGATGCACATGGAGGTACAAGATGAGCATGAGAAAATAACCCTTACATCTATTGAAATTGAATATGAACTTTTGAGATTGGGTAAAGTGAGTTAGCAAGAGGATCCAGAGTACATGGAAATGAAGGAAAGCTTTAATTTGGGGAGTCACCTTCCATTTGGGGTGTTGGTGATGATGGGAGTTTCTGTGTTTGTGGCCATGTGTTTGTACTAGGGTGAATACGGGAAGAGTTTATGCATGATTTCCATGATTCAAAGTGGACAATGCATCCTATTTTGAAAAAGATATACCATTATCTTCATAGGTAGTACTGGTGGTCGAGAATGAAGAAAGAGTTAGTTGGTTTTTTTGGCATGATGCCTTACCTGTTAGAAGGTGAAGGCCGATCAAATGTACCCATGTGGTTTGTTATAAAAAAATTTAATTCTATAATGGAAATTTGATGTATTAATGATGGGTTTTAGTGGGTCTTCTATGCACTCCTTGGAAGAATGACACAATCTGGGTGGTTGTAGATCATCTGACTAAAGTGGCTGACTTTTTCTGATCCAGGAGACTTACACCGTCGATCATTTGGGTGAGTTATATATTTTAGGGATGGTATTATTGAATTATGTTCTAAGAACCATATATTGGGATCCTAACTTGTGATTCATGTCATTCTTCTGGAAGAGTTTATAGAAGGTTCATGGTACCCTAGTGTTTTTTAGTATGGATTACTATCCATAGATGGACAGGTAGTCGGAGCATATGATTCAGGTATTAGATGATATGTTGAGATATTGGGTTCTGGATTCTAGTGGTTCATGGTAAAAAAACTTCTCACCTGTTCAGATATTCTACAAAAATTGTTTTTAGGGTATGATTAAGAAGGTTTCATTTGATAAACTCTATTGGAGACCATGTAGATCTCCATTTTTTTAGTTAGAGGCTAGTGAGTAGGATTTGTTACGACAATGCCTCATGCAGGAGACATCATAAAAGGATTTATTGATTTAGAAATGTATGAAAATAGCTCAATGTTTGTAGATTTCATATGACTATTGTATTCATAGGCTTCTTGAGTTTTATGGTGGGTGATGGTGTGTTTCTTATGGAGTCTCTAACTTTGGGTCACTATCGAATTCGAAAATAGGGCAAGTTGGAACCCAGGTACGTGAGTCCATTTGAGGTTCTGAAGAGGACCAGACTAGTGGCTTACCGATTTTCTCTTCCATAGTGGTATAGTGGAATGGATTATTTTTTTTCATGTTTCATGGATTCTGAAGTATCACCCTAATCCATAACATGTGGTTACCATTGAAGATGTTAAGCTTGAGGATGATTCATCCTTTGATAATTATCTAGTTTTTTATTAGGGACCGTAGTGAAAATGTCTTGCAGAGAAAGTTTGTGACCCTAGTGAGAGTTCTATGGAATCATTGGAAAGTTTAGGATGAATCATGGGTGCGAGAAAAAAATATACCAGCCAAGTGTCCTAACCTTTTTTCTTTAGAAACTCCATAATACCCGGGAAGAGTGGATTGAAGATAAGCTATCATAAAGTGGGGAGATTGTAAGATCCAAGACAGCATGGAGGTATGTACTTGTTTAATTTTTTTTGTTTTAACCCTTTCCATTAGGACAATGAAATGTTTCTTGGGTGAATGATGGGAATTAAGGGTTTTCCAGGGATTCGAGACATAAAAGGAAGAAAAACAGGGCTAAGATATGCATGAGGAATGGTTGTTTCACAATTAAGTAAATTGTGTGGCCTTCCCAGGAATATGGTGAAACCTTAAGAAATTGAATATCACGCGAATGGATTGGGGTTTGTCAAATAGTGTGACTAGACAAGGTAACCATGCAACCCAAATTTCATTGGACCAATTCTAGAACATGGTTTTCACATAGTTTGGTAAACCGTGCACGTAAACTGTGCGACCCCATAGTGTTTAAAAAAATCACAAAATTTCCACATCAGGTTTTTATGTTCTAACATAGGATTCTCCTCCATTTCACAAACATAAACCATGGAGAAAAAACCTAGACACCCAATCCTCCAATAGGTGGTTATCCCTCAATCCAAATCCATTTGGAGCATCGTTGGTTGCAGATTGATGCTTCGTGCGAGTCCAATCCCTTCGTTGTTTTCTATTTTTAGTTTAGGGTTTGTGTATTTCTCTTACCCCAATCAGAAGAACTAAAACCCTCTTTTTGTGTGATACCACAGTTGATGATTCAATGGGTTGTTGAATTAATATCTAATCCTATGATTAAAAGTACATTCATCAATGGATTAGAGGTAGGTGGTCTATAAGACATATCCCATATTTTCATTGTAGATTTGTGCATGTTCAGTTTCGTTCTTGGTTATCTATTATTGTACTCTTAATCCCACTGGTATGGTTTGGTAAAATGGGTGTCTAAATGTGGAATAGAAACCCTCATGGTACCCATGGGACACATTGAGGATGATTTGACCTATTTAGGTCCACCCATGTAGTGTTCCAATATTCCCAGATCAAGAATTTATTTAAGTAAGTGATGTGTAATAATGTGATAATGTAGAGCCCTTGTTGCGTATGTTGATGAGTTTAATAGAATTAGAAATAGAATATTGGAAATTTTTAGAGATTTGGTAATGAAATAAATGGTAGTTTTTTATAACACGAAAATGGGATAATTTGATGAATTAGGACTGTGACATGTGGCTTATGAATCATATTAGAAATTCCTAAGGAAGTTAGTAAATATAAAATGGTGAATATGTGAAATTGGTAATGGTGTGTGAATGAAATATGTTAAATGAGGAACCAAAAGAGAATTATTGAACTTTTTTTGAGCTAAGAATATGGAATGAGAATTAGAATATATGGTTATGGGATATAAATGATAAATTTGTTAATAGATTCTCATATAATATTCATTCTATTATTAGTTTTTTTATTACGATAATGATAATGATATAGGTAATAATTTTTAGTGATGTGGTTATGTGTGTTAAATCAATAAATATGAAGGCACACATGGATCAGTAGAGTGGGCTTTTGATATGAGGTTCTAAGCCCATAGGTCTTATTGGAACAAGTCTTTAAAATACACCCCTCAATGCACAGGTTAGGGGTGGGGGTAGAGCTCTATTCCCCTAACAGTTTCATTCCACTAGGACTGAGGCTTCAAGGTAAGGATAATGTGGTTGTTTTGATGCTTTTCCTAGTGAGATATGGATTGACTTATTCCCATATACATTTTGATTGATGAATATTCCTAACTTGATAAACACATGAACAAAGTGAATTATGAACTATGATATTATAAGTATTGAATATATATTTAATGAATGAATAACTTAGGGAAAACATTCTTACTAATGTGTTATTTAATTTTCATTAATTTTTTTATCATCTAATTAATACTTGCATGAACTATCGATTTAGACTGGATATTTTATAGACACTAATAGTGGTAGAATACTTATTTGTACTCACACCCTTACTGAGATTACATTGGGTACCCAATCATATTTTATTCTTAAAGGCGAGGACAAGGTCAAGTGAAATGTTCTAGGTAGTTATAATGGGAATGGACATGCATGAATGAGGATACAGACTTGGAGTCAAGGAAATTTTAGGGATTCTCCTGTTGTCTTTATTTTGGGTTTTTTTCACTTTGTACTATAGCATGACATGTCGTATTTACTATTGGTTTTGGTTTTACCCTGTGCTATGAAATAGTTATTTATGCATGTTCAATGATTATTCTATGTTGTTTCTGCTTTTCTATTTATTTTCTATTCTGGTATACTCTTGAAATGAGGGTATAGTCTCACCATGTGACTCTTAGACCCTTTATACTATTCAGAAACCTATCAAATAGGAGGAGGTACACTAGAGTTCCGATGGGAACCAAGATTGGGGAACCAGTTTGGTATCTCCTAGGTCGAGGATGTTACTAGCATAGTAATTAATTTTAAATATTTTAAATAATATTTATGGTAAAAAAAATAAGTTAATTTTTTTAGAAAATATATATTTTTACGATCCCAAATATAGAATCCATATATCCAAATTCCGTTCCCTTAACTAGATGAATTTATTTAAAAAAATAATGTTGTAGGTGTGGAGAGAATACAAGGTATTTTAAAGAGAAATAGTTCAATAGTTTTAAATGTTTTATATCAAATTTTGATATGGAATTTGTTTTGATGACCTAATTTGGATTTATAGATTTGTAATTAAATTAATTATTCATTGAAAATAATCAATAATATAATTTTACGTTATAAATAAATTAATCAAAAATGAAATTTTCAATTAAAAATCACTTTTTTCAATATTCATCAAAAAATGAATCTTTTTAGAAAAATCCGAAAAATTCAAGTTAAGATAATTTTGACATCATGAATTCAAAAATAAATTTTATTTTATAAAATTTAATTTTAAAAATTATAATTTTTTATTATAATGATCATTTTTTTGGACAAAATAGTATTTTTGAAATATATAATGAATTTATCACAAATTAAGTTCCATTTTTATTAATATATGTCCTTTATATAAAACCGTTATAGTTAATATTTAAATTTTTTTATAATTCATATCACTATCTTTAATATCTACGGTATAATAGTTTCCTTTAAATAAAAATATTAATAATATATCAATGTTTTTGTTAAAACTTAATGTTGTGTGCAATGCATGCTAATCCAGTGTTCCATATAGCACAAGATTAATTTGGTATTTCATATAATGAAATATTAACATGGTATTGAGTGTAAAGTAATCCATCAGAGAAATTAATTTATTCTAGAAAAATAATTCAAAAAAACTTGGGGTGTCACATTAATATCCTTTTTCAACTGATATATCACAATAATAAATAGCTATGTTTCAATTCAAACCATTCTAGGTATCTATTTTGGAAGGGTATTTTTCTGTCGGTTCTTTCCAACTTATAATTTGTTTTTCCACAATGTATAACCATTAAAACACAGATATTATATAATTAGAATGGTAATTTTTAAAATCACTCTCATGATAAACTTAAATTATAATATCTCAAGGGTACATACTTAAATTATCTGAACTTCTAAAATTATCCAAAACCTTCTCTGAAAGAAACTATAAGGACCCAATAATTATTTAACCCATAATTTAGTTTTTTGAATTATAATTAATTTTATTATATTAATAATGACCTTTTTTGGTCTAAGGTTTTATATATGTTGGTTATAAAACTTATATAACAAATCAATGAATTAAAAACTAGACACTTCCACTCATTTTACATATTTTCATAATATAATACATTTAAAATGAAGCAAGTTTTATTTTCATGAGAACTCTTTATGATTATAAAAATTATTTTTTTCATTGTTCATATTCATCCTTAAAACCTGTGAAAACATATTTTAAAATGATGGAGGAGCATAAAATTATCTATAAGGGACATATACAAAGAATAAAAGAAACTCGTTAGTCCATTTAGAAAACCATGAGATCATATAAGAGAGTAAACATTTAACATCATATACATTGACGGAAAATAATCATTTATTTCACATGTAAAACATATATTTTACCCTTAAAGGGTATAAGCATTCAATAAAAAATATTAACATCTTACTTAGTGAAATCATAGGATTTCAATAAAAAATTATTTAAAAAATTAATAAATTCAATTAAGTACCTTGGGAAACTATCTTCATAATATCCTCAAATTTTTTAACACACTAATATTTAATGATATATATTTTTTCAAGTAAATATAATTTCAATTTAATCATGAAATACAAAGAACACCAAGTTTAAAAGAACTTTGATATACTATTAAAATATTATTATTTTATGTGACAGTTATTGCTTAGCCATTGGATTGCTAAGTATGAATAAGAACAACTATATTATGGAAAATTTATTCTTTTCACATGTATAAAATGGAATCATTGGTTATAAATTTTTTAGAAATAAAAATATAAATCTTTTGTGTAAATAATATTTTTTTTGAAAATCTATGTATATGAATAGAATTGTTTTTTATTTTGATAAATTAAAATAATAAGTTTTGTGGAATTAATTTATTGAAATTTATATATTTTATATTCAATATTTTTTAAAAAAAATCATCAAAAAAATTTCTCAGGATTTGATAAGAATATATCTAGTTGTATGCTTAAAAATTTATTTGTCTAAAAAAGTGTTTTCATATTGTTTTATGTATTTATTTTTGAAATATTTTTTAACACATACATAAATTTAATAATTGAAAATGGATCCCATACATTGAATCAGGTATTCAAATTTGGTAAATAAGTTCCTTTTATTTTCTGTCATTATGAATAGTAACCTTGGAAAGGAAATTTCACCTCAGTAAGGGTAAAATGGGTAAAATGGGGTCCAAGCATTGGGAACGGATTTAAAATAAATTTTAAACAATCCTTTTATATTATTTTAGGAGTTTATTTTGTCCATTTATATATAATTCAAGAAGATGTGTCCTCTTGGGGCCATTCTTCTTTGATTATGAAATTTATATTAATTTAAGAAAACAATAAATTCAAAATTCTACTCTCTTGACATTAATATAAATAATAATTTAACATTAGGATAAAAAGGACATTTTTTGTTTATAGATATTTATTTTAAATATGATTTAATTATTTTTATCAGGGTAATTTATTATTAATTTTTTACTATTTAATAATTTCCTTATATTCTTACACAATAACGACATGGAATTTATTCAATAAAAATAAAAAAAATCTGTATTAAAATATATGAAGTTATAAAATTTGGTAGAAGTATTATGTCATATGATTTTTTAGATAAACATAACATAATAGGTAATTTTAAAAGGTTTATATTAAAAAAACCTTCTCTCATGTTGTTTTCAATGTCTAATTAAAGGAATAGTTCCAAAATGAAAATAATGATATTTTATTATAAATATTATTTTATTAAATGATTTATAATACATGGAATTTTTATCTTCATTCATGTGAGTGGAATATGGTTTCAAATATAAACCATGTTCTAGTTATTGATCACTTTTCTTTTTATGGTAACATACTGACCCTTAATGTGTAAAAAAATTGATTTTTTTGTAATCAATAAATCGATTAACTAGGGGATGTTAAAAATTCTATATAAGGGTGAAAACATAAAATAATATTGCTAATATTTTCTTTATGAGATGATTTAAAATGATCCTCATTAAATAATTTATTTATATCAATTTTATTTATTTTATAATGAAATATAATTTATAAGAATTTAATCCTTTAGGTAATTATAAAAGTTATATACCCCTCACATATAAAGGGAACCTCCTATGTTTAATTGTTAAAAATGCTTTGTCCGTATATATTATCCATTAACAACCATAAATACCTTTTTATATTTCTTTAAAACATCCTTGATGTCCTATTCATTCCCAAAGGTGATCTTTTCAAGGATAAAGGTTTTGGACGAAGTTGGGTTGTCAAAGAAGAGGTATAAATCTTAACCGAGAGTTTTCAACATTATTTCTTCTTCTAAATCATCTAAATAATTAGTATAAATTTTAAAATAATGAATTATGTATATTAAATACACTTAATTTTTATTATTAGGATGGAACAACTATTATTCATTTTCTTCCACTCCATTGAAAAAAGATAATTTTGCTCAGGCGTAGTTGTTGAATTCCATATCCACGAAGCGATGTGATTAGTTTTAAAATATCAATTGCTATAGATTGTAATAAGAATATATTTATTGAATATATAAAATATATATGATAAAAAAATGACCCTATAATGGTGAATTATTATTTACCTTTACTCTATTCCACCTCTGGAAAAGTGAAACCAACATTAATGTGTACATATGACCTACATTCTCTATGAACATTGTAATTCATTTTTTATTTATTTATACCTTATAGATGAATTAAATATTTATTTACTATTTATATCATAATAAAAAATTTATATATTAAAGAACCATGATCATATTATAAGAGAAAGAACTACTAAACCCAAATTCTCATGAAAAATGAAAAAGTTAACACATGGAAATAATGATTTTAAAAAGGAATTATTAATAAATGGGTGTTGAAATTTTATAGTTAGAAAATATATGATATTTTAATTGTTTAAATGACTATATTATTTAATTTTAATATATTTAAACATATTATAAAAGACTTTATAATACTTTTTTAATCAATTTGAAGTCGATGTAAGGGATTTATGATATAATTGCATTGTCTATTAGGATTGTTTATGATTATGTTACCCATGATTAAATTTTATGAATTAAATCTCAAAAACAAATTGAATTTTATTATAATATTGTTATTTCTTTAGATTACATATTTTCCATTTATTACCCTTACATTATGAACATAAGAGATTGAATGAATATTTTTATAGAAAAGAGATTATATTTACCTCTTTGATCAAAAATTATTTTCATTAATACCCATGTTTCTAAATATGTTTTGAAGAATTTTTTACTGTTCTTATAGGATTGTTTAAATTAAATTTTACCCATGATTAAAATTTTATAAAGTGGTTGAATTTGATTTTTCTTGTAATGTTTTGAATGATTTACTTTTGAGTTCTTACCTAAAATTTGAAAGGAATATTTTGTTTTAACTTATAAAACGTACTTTTTTTTACCTTCAGGACTGCTCAATTATTTGAAGATTAAATTAAATGTTTCTAATATTATTTTGAATGAACGTTTTTCCTTAATATCTAAGAAATTTTAATATCTCAAATATGTGGTTTCAAAATGTAAAAGATATTTTCCTCATGAAATTTTCCAAGTGTTACTTAAAATGAATTTTTCATATAAGATGACATATTTTAATATTACTTAAGATAAAATGGGGAGAAAACCCAATGATACCACCCTTATTATTTATATAGATGTTTTATGATTATGATGATAAGATGTATATGAAACCGATTTATTTTCAATTAGTTATGTTTTGTTTACATGATTAAATTTTTATTGAACCCACTTTTTTTCTAGTTGTAATACTATGATGGAATGTTTTTAAAACCCATTTTCATTTCATGGGTTATGACATGGTGAATAATTTATGATCTTAGGGAACACATATGTATGGTTTTAATTTTGTGATGGTTGGGTCCAACATTATGTTACCCTCCAATGAATTTGGTAAAGATGGATATCTCATGAGATAATCATGACTATAATCGAATGAGAACCAAGTTAAGTATGAGAATTTTTACACTATGATAGTCTTGGGAGTAAAATTTGACTAATACAAAGGAATGTGGTGTGAAACCAATATACATTGATTTTATTGGTTGTGATCCTTAACTACTATGTAAATTATATTCAATTATTATGTGTCTACCACAAAGAAACTATCTTATTTTAATATTATTCTCTCCCGACTCATGTTTTTTATTCCTTTATAATTTATATCTAATGAAATGAGGGAATTTATTCATGGATACAAGATTATGATATAGGATATTCGAGTTATTGTTTTTAAATGTCAATCTCGTTTTCTCATGCCATTATGCTCTTACTATGCTTATGAGATCATTTAAATCTCCATTTATTACCCTTACTAAGAATATATGTTCATAAATTCTTATGTTTCCATTCCCTAGAATGTTAATAGTGATGTTAATTATGATATGTATAATATGGGTGGAAGTTGTAAAGAATATAGTGGTAGTTGATGTCAAATTATTATATAAAAATTGTTTTTACATCCAAGAATCCAATTATAATAAACAAATATGATACTTGTGTAGATTATTATAACGTGTAATAAATATTAATATATTAAAACATGAATCCAATGTAAGAAAAGTATGGGTTTTTATTTTCGGTATCAGATTAAGGGTTAGTTACCATTGGAAACTAGGATGAGAAAACATTATTGAGAACCCTTATGATAATCCAATGTATAGTATAATGACATAAGTTATGATAATTAAATGAGTTTATTATTTTAGAAAAAAAATATAAGACAATACATGTGGATGTTGTTTTTATAGATTCATATAGGTTTAATAACCACAAAAGAACCGGTATTGTATTATCAACAAGAAATCTAGTGCACAAAGAGTGTTCTCTTAATGTACAATTTGTTTGTTACTCATAGGGGATATTTTTGGGGTACCTTATTTTTTCATTATGTACATTTATAAGGAATTTGAATAGATGATGACCATGAATGACCTTGGTTAAAACCAATGAATCATAAATTAAAAATAACGTGTCTTGATTTAGACATACTATAAATTATTTTCCATGATCGTGTGGTTTCCTACTTTGACATTGTTTGACACAATATTCCTTTTATTCTTAGTTAATTTCTAGAATTAGAAAGAACTGTGTTATTGATAAATTTCATAGATAATATAATTATTTTCATCCGAAGTAAAAAACTCTTTAGCAACTAGAATTCAAAAAAATGATATTAGTATGAAAATTTACCATTATATGAATCAGGATGAGATTTAAAATTAGTGAATGGGGGAATGATTTTGTATTGATTCCTTCCTTATAAATCATTAACCTTATTGTTGTATGTCTATTTATCTATTACATACTCATGAATGAATCACAACCATTGAAAATATAATTTCCCTTTTATGGTGTTTGGATCATTGAAGAGTTATATTTGATATTTATTATTTGGAAGGTTAAACATATTAATGGTGGAATATTATTAAAAACAGAAGTCAATGTGGAGAAATTTACTAAATGGGGTGTGATGAGTTTTGGAGAAAATTCTGAAATAATTTCTTTCAAAGTAATCATCATACAATAATAAAAAGGGATTCGTTGAGCTAGAACTAATGGATAATGAATCTATTCATTCTTATAAGAAACATTTTAGAATATATGTGGGGTACTCTTCTAGTATTATAATCTAATATAAAAGTAAGATTGATAGATTATTCAGTGGCTAAAACCCTGAATTTGAAGAGAATTAGACATAATAGACTTTAGTATTTATAAACAAATGTTCAATGTTCTCTCAAGTTGGAAATATATATTAGATATTCCCATAAAAATCATGGGTTTGAGAAGAAAATAAAGATGGAAATTGAAGGAAATTATAAAGACCATGGAGAAAAGAACATGATTTTTCTATTAATGTCAAAGTGTGGATGAAAACATAAAGGAAATTATATGAGGGTACATATTATCTTTTTTAATTGTTGAAGGGAATATCATCAAGAAATTGAATACTAAATTAATAGAAAGAAAGAGGTTAATTAATGATGGGGAAAAAGAACCATATAATCCACCACCCATAATATAATGTTTAAAATACCAAAAGTATATAAATGAAGATAAGTAGTTGTCAAATTCATAGGCTAATGGAAATGATCAATGCCATAAACCTCCTATGTCTATAAGAAATGTGAAATTTCATGTGATCACTACTACTGATGTGGATAATTAAGTGGTTATAGGTACACTCAACATCAAATATGGAACTATTAATGTATTATTTTATTATAAATCTACATCCTCATTAGTTTCAAAGTAATTTATAAGGGTATACCAATACCACCTCAATGATTAGATGTTTAATTAAAAATTAAACCTATTAAGGGTATGATGATTGCATCTAATGTCTATGAATCTTCTCAAGTTGATGTTTGGGGGAATTTGATTCCTCAAAATCTCATTATTCCCCCACTAGATTAATTTGATATTATTATAAAAATAGATTATATTTTATTACATAAATCCCCCATAAATTCTTGTGGAAGGGAATTTATTTTTTATATTCTAAAAACCTATGATTTTATATCTATGTGAGGATAATGATGCATTTCTAATAGAAATCACATCTATTATACAGGTCTTGATTCCTATTCAAAAGTGGTGGTTATCTTATATGGTCAAGGAGAAACTCTACTGTAACGACCCGTCCTCGGGGCCCATGTCGTGACTACCCCAAGCCCGCCATCCATAGGCCAGGGGCTGGCAACTAGCACCAAGGCGTAATTCCCGATAAAAGGGAAGGCATTGCCTTTGTAAAGAGAACAAACACACAGAGGAAGCAAGAAGAAGTAAACACTAAGTAAAAACTGGGTACATCAGTATGTGCGGAAAAGTAAGTGGGCCAGAATACAAACCCAAACTGAAAGTAAAGTACAACTGAAAAAGGGAGTACAACAATTGAAAAAGGGAGTACAACAACTGAAAAGTAAAGCCGCAGCCTCGAGCCGTCCACTGGAAGTCCCACCTGAAGGGTGGGTACAGATAGCCTCCACAGCTCCTCAGGTCCATCCATCTGCTCCGAGTACGTCCCGCCCAGTGGTCCACCTCCAGGTACCGACCTGCTCCAAGTACGTTTCCGCCCAGTGGTCCACCTCCACATACCAACCCGGTTTGGGCCGACCCAAGGGGTACGGGGCCGGGTCAGACCGGTCCCGAACCCCCTAATACCGGACTTTTTCGGTCTGTTGCCCATACCATGGGCTACGGACCTCCGATCGGCGCATCGTCAGTTTCATAGCGATCCTTGGATCGAGACTGTCATTTAGGTATATTACACTCATGGTTTCGGAGAACTATGGGTTCTGCTGGGTTGGTTTGTACACGAAACCAACCGGGCCCTTGGAGCGGAAACACTTATAACTTGAGCTCCGGACGTCCGATTGACGTGTCGTCGACTTTGTTAGATTCCTCTTAGTGATATGGACCTTTTGGCTTACTCCACTCAAGGTTTGGATTTAGTTGGAGTACGGTCGGGTTGGTTTTGACTTAAAACCCAACCGGGCCCCTGGAACAAAAAAGCCAATAACTCCCAGACCGGGCGTCCGATTGACGCACCGTCTGTGACATGGAGTTCCTGTTGACGATACAGAACATTTGGATAAATCAACTCCGGACTATGTGTTAGTTGATGTATCATCCCCAAATCTCGTGGAGCAGACCCTCCCGAATGAGCTTTCTATGTGCGGGAACCCTAGAGTTGGCTGCGACTACAACGACGATGACGATTGTACAGAAATCCTCCGTGGATTCGACGGCGACGACTACAACACTCAGCGATTCTACGTGGATAAGTGCTACCAATCCTTTGTGGGTCAGATCCTGTGTGGGTCAGCGCTCAGCAGTCCTGTGTGGGCCAGCGCCTACAGATCTTGTGTGGGTCTGATCCTGTGTGGGTCATTACGGGGGTTAGTTACCTATCGATCCTTTGTGGGTCATTACGGGGGTTAGCTACCTATCGATCCTGTGTGGGTCATTACGGGGGTTAGTACCTATCGATCCTGTGTGGGTTCAACGACTTAGATGATTTAGTGGAAATATCTGATCATCTCTATCGTCTTACGAAGAAGTATACCTGTGTGAGATGAATCTTGATTTTCAATCCTTATCTTCGATAATTTTGACTTGATATCCAGTGTGGATTACGTTATGCTTTCCTGTGTGGATTGGGTTGTGAATTCCTATGTGGACTAGGTTGTACTTGGGCTCGGATGTTGGAGCTAAACTGGAATTTATGACTTAGGTATATGTATGGGCATATACCTAAGTAGTGTCGGATGTTACTTCGTGATTGTATCTTTCTTTTGTGGATTATCCTTTTTGGATTCTGGGAGAAATTCGGGGGTCTCAGGGTCCCTACTTAGTAGCTTATACTCACCCCTGCACGGGCTATGCCCGTACTACGTTGTGTTGGTTGTAGACGACGGACATCACTGATTGTGGTTGAGGCTTGCAGAGCAGGTCGGTACCTGGAGGTGGTCCACTGGGCGGGACGTACTCCGAGTGGACGGCTGGACCCAAGGAGCTGTGGAGGCTATCTGTACCCACCCATCATGTGGGACTTCCAGTGGACGGCTCGAGGCGGCGACTTTACATTTCAGTTGCTGCACTCCCTTTTTCAGTTGTACTTTACTTTCAGTTTGGGTTTGTATTCTGGCCCACTTACTTTTCCACACATACTGTTGTACCCAATTTTTACTTAGTGTTTACTTCTTCTTGCTTGCTCTTTGGTGTTTGTTTACTTTACAAAGGCAATGCCTTCCATTTTTACTGGGAATTACACCTTAGTGCTAGTCGCCAGCCCCTGGCCTATGGAAGGCGGGCTTGGGGTAGTCACAGAACGGGCCCCGAGGACGGGTCGTGACATCTACATTGAAGATATTTTTATTGTGTGGGAGTTCATTGAAATATTTCCACAAGAAAAAATATGTGGAACAATAGAATAAGGTCATAATTTTTCATTTTTCTAACCTCGATTGGGATGGTATGATTACGTTCAGGAACCATGTATGTGTTCTATCAATACCAGGCTTGAAAAAGGAGCTCTTGGACAAAGCTCGTAGATAAACATTCTATATTTATATAAAAATTATGAATATTTATAGATATTTTAAAGAGTATTATGATCGGAACACATGAAGATAGATATTACAAAGTAAGTAGCATGGTTCATAGTTTGTAAGAAAGTTAAGTAAGAGAGATATAAGTCAAATGGGAAGTTATAACCATTACCTATACCAGAATGGAAATGGGGAAACATCTCCATTTATTTTTTTTATAGAGTCCCCAAAATATCTAAATTCCATAATGATATTTGGGTTGTAATCCTTCACCTTATGAATTTAGTAAATTTCATTACTATCAGGAAATATTTCCCTCTGGATCATATTTAGAGGATACATATTAAGTAAGATGTATGGTTGCATTGATTACCACATTATAATGTATTCTATTAGGATCGTCAGTTCATCTAGATATTATAGAGAAGTCTTCATCATGATCTAGATACACATTGGAGTTATGTACTGCTAATCATACTTAGATAGATGGTTGGTCTAATAGAACCATTCAAATCCTATAAGATATGACGAGGTATTTTTCTACATATTTGAATGGTGTTTGGGTTAAAAAATTCTTAAAATATAGTTTTCAAGATATAATAGATTTCAGTAGTGCGTTAACACAGATCTTTATGAAGACCACTATAGAATGAAATGTTGAACTTCAACATTAAGAAAATAAATTAGAGAAAGAAAGCTATTGAGACCTATGCCATATAAGTAAATCATAGTGAAATTCATAGCTATTCTACATCACATAAGAGAATCTCAAAGTTAATAGAAAGTTATGTTGATAATCCTTAGATAAATATAGAATTCAATGTTAGTGATTAGGTTTTCCTAGGAATTTATCCATGGAATAAAGTTATGATATTAAGATATAAATAAAACATTGACCTTTCTATATTGTCCCCTTCTATATTATTATTTGAGTATGGATGATAGTCTATCATTTGGCACTTCTAATGAACCAGTATTAAGTTCACAATGTGTCTCGTCTATCTCTCTTGATGTAATACAAATTTTGTCTTTCACATTAAGTAAATATAGATGTTTTACTAATAGAAAATAACCTTTCTGATGAATAAAAATTAGTAAAAATCATGTATAATTGAGATAGAGTTTTAAGGAACAAGATTACTCACATTATTAGAGTAATATGGAGTAAACATATAATCAAAGAAGGTACCTAGGAACCTGAGGATTGGATGAAATAGATATATATTCATTTTTTTATATATGAGTGAAAAAATCTAATGGATGAAATTTATTTTATGGTGGGTATAATAAGAAACATTGATAATTTATGATATAATTATTTTAAAATAAAGTTAATTTATTAGACACCCTATGATACATGAGACAATGAGTTTAAATGAACCATGATATGGTTTTGAAAATTTATTATTTAATGTCATAGTTATCACCTAGCATCTAGATTGGAGGGTATGAATATAAAGAACTAAATTTTGAAAAATTTATGATTTATACATTAATATAATTAATAAATTTTTCATCAATTTACTATATATTAAAAATAATAATATTTTAATGTAAAAGAGGCATTTTTCTAGAAAATGTTTTTATGAACACAATTTTTTTTATCATAAAAAAGTAAATTAATCACTTTAATAAAACTATTTAAAGAAATTTATGTATTATATATTAAATAAAATACTTTAAAATTCATATAATATTTCTCTATGAATTAGATATCCAGTTTTATGCTTAAAAAATTCTTTTTCTAAAAATCAGTTTTCAACGCATTTTGAGAACTTATTCTAAAACAAATATAATACCCCTATAGATTTTCAATATTGGAAAATGTTTCCCTTATTTTTAATCATGAGAATAATTTTTTTAAATAGGCCTATTTTTATTTTAGTCATTATAAATTGTACCATTGTTAAAATTTAGTCACATTAGTATGTGTAAAATGACTAAAAAAATGTTAAAAAAATGTGATAATGATTTAAAATTTCTCTAACACATTTATTTATCCTAATGGATGAAGGGATTTCGCACATTTTCATCCAAGTCTAAAATATATGGCTACTCAGGGCGATTTTTCTTTGATTATGATCTTTATATTAATTTGGGAAATGAATATATACAAAGTGTTACTCTCTTGACTTTAATAACTATAATATTTTTATATAATGATAAAACAAGGATATATTTAGTTATAAATGTTTATCTTAATTATGAATTAATTTTATATCAGGATAATATATTTTTAATTTTTAATTATAGAATAATTAGATTTAAATCTTCTTCAATACCAATATAGTATTTATTAAATTAATAAAAAAATAAAATAAATGATTTTAAAAAATAATAATGTCAATAAAATTTGGTTGAATTATGGTTTCCCAAAAAATTTCTAAGTAAATATATATATCATATAATCATGGTTTTAAAGTGTTATATTTTTGTATTTTTACTTTCATGTTGATTTCAAAGTCAAACGAAATGAATATTTAAAAAATTAAATTAATGATATTTTATAATAAAAAATAATTTAATAAATTATTTTAAATTCATTAAGGTGTAATGAACATTAATTTCTTTGTAATTTTCAAAAGGGTTAATGTAGTGTTACAATAAAGAGATAAAGGTGAACCAATAACCTAACCATGTTCAAATTTCATTGTTTTAGAGGATTTAGAATCATCCTTATCTTATCTTTGAGTTATATCAATTAGGATCTATTTCTCCAAGAAAATTAATTTATGTTAGTTTAATAATTTAAGTAATTCCTAGAGTGCCACTCCCCCAACTTATAAAATGACACCTCTTATCCATCATTATTCACAATTTTGGAATATTTTTTCATAGAATATTACTAAAATAATATATTTTTATCTTCCATTCATATACCTCATAACTTCTGGTCATTCCAAAAGACCATCTTTCCAAGGCCTAATTATGGGCTTTAAATTTAATTTTATCATCTACCTCATCTAAATCCATGGAATCTATTATAAATTAATTAATTATGTATATTATATATACTCGATTATTATTATTATTATTATGGATTAATCATTATAATCCTTCTTTATATCTATTAGAAAATGATAATGTCACTCATGCAAACATGTGGGATACCACTTCCATGAAGCTATGTGATTCGTTTTTTGTTTATGATTTATATGGATGGAAATAAGGTTATATTTAGTGAATATATAATATATATATATATGATATAAAAATTATCTTTTAAATGTGAATTAATATTTTCCTTTATTTTTTTCATATTTGGAAAAGCAAAAATAGTGTTCTTGTGTTTGTGTAATCTACCATCTCCAAGAATGGTGTATTTCATTTTTATATCACTATAATTTATGGATGAATATAAAATTATATATAATGAATATATATGATATTTATATCATAATTATATTTTTCTTATGATGTAACCATTATAAAATTACAAGGACCAAAACTAACAAATCAAAATTCTCATAAAAAATGAGACTACTAACATTCGAAAATGACATTATTAATAAGCAATTATTAATAAATGGTTGTTTAAATGTTATAAGTGGATAATATATGATATTTTAAGTAGGTAAATGAATATTTTATAGAAATTTATTAGATTTAAATTTATTATACAAGATTTCATAGTTCTTTTATGCAAGTTAAGCAGGCGATAAGAGATTTATGTTATTCTATTAATTTTTACCATAGTTATTTATGATTACATTTTGAGTGAAGAAATTTTATGACATATCTCTTAATAATCAAATTATTTTTATTTTCATATTTTTATTTCTAGATATTAAAAATTTTACTTTCATTTTCCCCTCGTTATGAAATATAGAGAATAAAAGAATATTTTTAAGGAAAACTAATTCTATTTCTCTCTTTAGTCAAAAATCATTTTTCTTCCACAATCATGTTTTACAAAAATGTTTTACAATTATAATATAAATTTAAAAGTAATTTTTACCCATTTTTAAATTTTTAAAAACATATTTTAAAAGGAATCTTCATTTTGTTCTCCAAATAATGTACTTTTTACTTTTCCCAAAAATTAAGAATGAATATTAACTTTTAACTTATAAGAAATGGAAAGAATTTACATCCATAATTATTAATCAATAATTTAATTAATTCTTTAAATATTTACATGGTTCATTTCAAATAAAATTATTTCCTTATTATTTATAAAATTTTTTGATTTTAAATAAATGATTTAAAAGTGAAAATGGTCTTTTCCTCAAGAAATGTTCTTAGTGATCCTTCAAAGACATTTTCTATCTAATATTACATCTATTAATGTTAATTAAGATTTAGTCTCTATATGATACTATGACACCATAAATATTATTTCTATGAATTTATTATAATTATAATTAAATTATTTTTATTAAACATGTTTCTTTTCCAATTTTATGCTATGATGAAAAGATAAAATGTTAAGAAAATCCAACTTTTTTATATTGTTTATGCTCTGATTAAATGTTTATAAAATCAATTTTTTCATAGGTTCTGATATAATGAATTTTTTATGATCTTTGGGAACAAATTAATATTATTTTCATCATGTTATGAGTAGTCTTAGAAATATATATCCCTCAAATGAATTGCGTAAATGTTGATATTTCATAAGATAATTAGTTATGGAATAAGGTTTCAACTTAGTTCATTAAGAGAATCATTACACTATAAATGTTTTGTGAGTGAAGCTTAACTGGTATGATAGAATGGGGAGTGAACCAAATTCAATATGATAGTGTTCACAATGATCCTTGACTTCTAAAGAAATTTTTTTATATGTTTATGTGTATTCCATTAAAATACACCTTATGTAGATTTTATGCTCTTACTTATCATTTTATTTGATTCCATTATGATTCATGGCTTATGAAATTCCAATAAATATTACATGATTCATTTTTAGGAACAATGACACACATGGTATGGTTTGAAAATTTTAATCTCACATTTCTATACTATTATGATCATTCTATGTTTTTTGATCACTAAAATATCTATTTTTTACCATATCTGTAAATCATATATCACCCTTTCTTATATTTCCTTTTACCAAGATATTGATAAATATTTTTAGTTTTATATGTATAAGAATGGTGAACGTTATGAAAAATATAGAGGGATATGTAATAGATGTATTATAATCCAGTTATTTATTTGTCACACATCCAAATATACATAACCTATTTTATTCTAACATCGATTAAAATTTTATGTAATCAATATTCATCATTTAAGAAGAGATATTTATGTATGAAAAATTATGGGTCACAATGAAATTAACATAACCCACATGGTTAATTATAATATAATTCACTAGAGAATATAGTCCTTACCCACTTCATTGGAGAGATATATTGGGCTCTCCAATCATAATAAAAAATATCCTAGGACCATAACATACACATAAAATATTTCCTATTCATTTGAAAAATCATAAAATTATTATTTTAAACACATAAGTAAAACATTTATATATTTTGATATATCATTTTCCTATAAACCCCCATTTGAAAAAATAATATATCCATAACCACTGAATGAATTGGTGTTCTTTTAAGGAAACATGGAATCCTATAAAGGTATCAAAACATTAGACAAATATTTTAACAGTGGAAAATATCATTAACTTTGTATATTTTAAGAGAATAACAATTTTTTACTTTATAGAGATTTCCAAACCATGTATATGATATATGAAAAAAGATTAATTTATAAAACCTTTGTAAAAATAATAAAAGGACAGGGAAAATTACATTTTTAATAAATTTAATATGGCGATACACACATCAATCAAATATTATGGATGTGGTGGAAAATGATTACCATTAAATCTTCAAAACATTTTAAATCAATGTTTTATGATTTAATATTTATTACATTGAGTTTAATTTATCATGTATATTATTTATATTTCGTAATAAAAAATATATGTTAATTATTTACCTGTGTAAAAAAAATGGATGTTATTTATATGTTACTTATTCAATTTATTTTTCTTATTGTAGTTTCATACTTAACCACTTAAATTTTAGATTTTAATAATCTCATTTATATAAAACACATAATATGAGTTTTAAATAGTTTAATTAATATATTATATTTATTATTCATTTAAATAATTGAAGAATTTTTTTTTAAAATTTATTTTGGTAAAACCTATATTTTTGAAAAAAACATTTTCAGAAAAATATTTCCTTTATTTTCAAATAATTTCTTATTTTTATATATAATTAATTTGTAACCAATGAATTAATTATATATACATGGGTAAAGAATATATTTTCATAACATATTTTATCCGATTAATACTCTCTATTTCAACAACTTAGTGATAACTATCCTATTAAATAAAAATTTTATAATAATAATTAATGATTCATTTAGACACTATGTTGCATATAACGCAATCTAAAACCAATGTTTTGTGTAACCAAAACTAATAATAGTTTTTTTTAATGAAAAATATCAGAAAGGATAAATTTATTTGAAAAAATTCCCAAAATATGAGGGTGTTTTATTTTACCTCACTTGAAATGAATTTCTACCTCAAAATTTATCTTCATCATAAAAGTCATAATAATTTAAAATCCCTTAATATAAATATATATCTTACTTATTAATAATATAATTTACCTTATAAAAGTAAATTTGGAAATATAATGTTTACATAAAGTAACACATAACCAGGTTTCTATGACAACCCTTCTCTTTATTACACACTTAACATCATTTATTACATAAAACCTTCACTTTATACAATATAGAAGATCAATAGGTCTAGTTTATTTGGGTTTTAGAAACATTACATGACAACTTAAAACATAAAACACAAAATATTATTGAAAACATCCATTATAGGACCACTACATTCCCTTGTACTTAGCATTGCATGGGATAACCTAAGGACATGCATAAAAAATGGTGAGTTATAAAGCCTAGTAAGAGAGTAAAAAAAATTACATGTAGATTACAATACATGTTAGTCACTAGGCATATCAATGGGGTGAAGGAAAAATATAAATATACAGACATGATATAGCATGATTATCATAACAAGGAAATGTGGCACCAACACATAACATGGTATTAGCATGAGCCATGGATCATTGCACATGGACCATGAGTAATAACTCATTTAAATTGAATTATCATTTTTAAACCCTCATTACATTTGACATATCATGATACTTATCTTTACCCAATGCATTAGAGAGATATTAGGTTGCACCCTTCTTAAACATTTTATTTCATGCATAAGTGTGCCATAAGGATCAAATAATATGGATTCAATCAACATAATAAGACATTCCACCATTAAGTAATGTAGAATAAATACATGAAAATACCATTCAATATTTATATGTTCAGAAATGTTAATACCCTTGATAGAGGCATGGGTATGATATTCACTAAACAATGATCTTGGCTTGGAAAAACATTGTGTAATTTTAGCAGCATAACGGCGTGACATAAAAATTCATAAAAATGGTTGATGAGAGAAAAATTGGAGTCTCATAATGTTTAAATGAAAAAGAATGTAATGGGGGTAATATAGATACATGTACCAACAAATGTAATATAATTTAGATACAAAATACCAAAGAATTTCTTGAATGTAAATGAGGAGAGAGACATTCCTTACGTAATTTCATCATGGTAACAGATGTACATGGGAGGAATTAATGAGAGATAAAGGAGATATATTAGTTTTAAAACAAGAAGAGGGAAGTATGGGGGAGGAGTGAAATCATACCCAAACATTTATAATTAAAAATAAAATGGTGTATCAATATAAGGAAACTTGGACATAAATAAAGAAAGTGATATTCCCTTACAAGTAAGTGTGATCCCAAAGGCTTGGGAGGGGCTTGAGAGAGACCTCTTGGGAGGATTAGGAGCCTTTTTGGTACACTATAGAGACTAGGGAAGAGGTTGGATGAACTCCAAGGGATTTTAGTGAAGAGTAAGTGGGATATTATGTGGGTTTATATAGGAAAGGAGAGGGAAGTCTTTATTCTTTTGGTTTGCGACACCACACATTAAACTAATCAAACCCACAATACATACAATGGTTTTCCCAATGGTTTGTAAAAAATGGGAGTGGTAAAATATAATTTATAAGGCAAATATCCAAACCTCTTAAAATAATTGGGTTTCATATGTGGAGGTGAGTCACACTCTCAAGGAAATCAATTTAAAAAGCTAAAATGTTTTATAAGTCTTGAAGGGTCCCCTAAAGCTTTTTAAAACAAATCAACCAAACAGAAAATCACATTATATTAATGGTAAAACATATATTGTCCTAACATAATGTTTAATGAGTTTTATTACATCACTATTGGGTCATTATGATGTCATAAAACACATTATATATTTAAATGTTATTTAAATTTTACCCAAAAATTCGACTATCTCAGAAAATTAGGAAAAATTCATCATTGGATAATTTTGATGACCTTATTCCAAAAATAATATTCATTTATCCAAAAAAAATTCTAAATATGTGAAGTTTCACTTTTAAAATAAAAACAGACATATATCGAAAATTCATGGGTTTTTTCAAAAATAGCATTCAAACCTAAATAAAAATTATGATTATATTCATAAAAATGATATGATCATTTATACTTAATAATAAGAAATTTAATAATAATAATAATATTTTATCAAAATATTATTTAATTCAAAAATCCATTAATTTATCAAAATAGATTCCTTAGTCGAACATTAACAAATATATAATATTTGTTCTTTAGAAACAATTTACAAATTAAAAATAATAAAATGAAATTATATTCATTATTATATAAAAAAATAATATACATAATCATAATTATAGGGTCTTGTTACATAACCCCTTAAAGCACCTGCATAAGACCTTAGGGTAAGGTGCGCGATGGTGACAGACCCTTGGGGTGGCTCAAATAACATCACTCGAGTGGTAATCTCTATCATCTTCCACTTCTTCCATAGGTAGTTTTGCCCAAGCTTATCTTATTCAAGCTCAGCATGGGAATGGTCAAGATTGAAGCCCAATAATTCCACATCCTTTCCAAGCTACGACAAATGGGATTCGTACCGGGCAAGTCTACTAGATGAGGCCATCACTTCGTTTGTCTAAGTAAATTAGATTTGTTAAATCCCTACATTTATACTAATAATTTGATCATTGTTCAACTGTTATATTAGCAATGGTCACAATTCTCAATGGTTTTGTAAAATAAAAAAAATAAAACCAAATAATTTCATATGTTTTACATAACAATAAGAAGACATTTAAATAGACCAAGATGAATTTTCATTAATGAATTTTTGGGTCATTATAATCTTCTCCCTTTAGAAAATTTCAGCCTCAAAATTTCGTTTTCCCACACTAAAACAATTGTGGGTAACTCTACTTCATCACTTCCTCTGATTCCCATGTCACTTCTTCAAACTTGTGGTTTCACCACAACACCTTGACAAGGGGAACTGTCTTATTTCGTAGAAATTTTTCTCTATTATCTAAGATATTCAATGGTTTCTCCTCATAAGAATTATCATACTCTGACTATACTAATTCTGAAGAGAGTACATGATAAGGGTTTAGTATGTACTTCCTTAAGAGGGATACATCAAATAAATAATGTTCTTTGGCCATGGTGGGTGGAAGTGATAGTTGATAGGCAATAGCCCCGACACGATCAAGAATCTCGAAGCGGCCGATATACCTAGGAAATAGCTTCCCTTTCATTCCAAACCTCATGAACTTCTTTAATGGAGATATTTATAGAAACACCATGTCTCCAACATTGAACTCAGGGTCTCATAAATGGTTATCCAGATAACTCTTCAATGGACTTTGGGCTTCCTTGATATGTTGCTAAATGGTTTTCACCTTCTCAATCATTTCATAGACTATTTCAGGTGCTAGTAGCTTACACTAACTGACTTCATCCCAACACGCCCGTGTTCTTCACCTTTTTCCATAAAGGGATTTATATGGTTCTATTCAGTTGCTCAAGTGGAAACTGTTATTGTGGGAGAACTCAACTATTGGAAGAAGTTTGTCCCATCCCCCTTTGAAGACTATAGAACATGATCTCAACATTTCTTCTAGTGTCTGAATAGTTCATTCAGATTGGCTATCAGTTTGAGGATGATAGGATATAATGAAGTTCAGTTCAGTTCTTAGAGAATGTTGGAGACATTTCCCGAACATCGAGGTGAATCTCAAATCATGATACAATACAATATATAGTTGTTATCCATGCAACCTTACCACTTCTTTGATGTAAATTTGTGCATGTTGGTCCAATGAGAAGCCCTCTGGAATAGTGATAAAATGAGTTGTCTTCTTATGATGATCCACAATGACCCATATAGCATAGTTTCCTCTGGATGTCCTTGGAAGTCTAGTGACAAATTCCATGTTAATGTTGTCCCACATCCATGTTGGTATGAGTAGCTGTTGCATCATCCCCTTAGACTTTTGCCTCTCACTCTTCACTTACTAATAGACCTGGAACTATGATGCATATTAAGCACTCTCTCATTTCATATTTTCCTAGAAAACGTTTTATCAGAGATCTCTATACATATTTGTGCTCCTTGGGTGAATAGAGAAGGTTTATCTATTTTCATCATTCAAAAGATCCTTCTTTATCTATGGATCGAATGGTACAAATAATCCTGACCCAAATCTCACAATTCCATCCTTATGAACCATGAACTCTGAGGATTTTCCTTTTCTGATAGCTTCCACCTTTTTTAAAATTTCTACATCTTTTCTTTGAGAATCATTTATTTTCTCTAAGAGGGATGATTGATCAATCATTCGAGGAAGGATAGATTATGTTCTTTCACTAAGGTTTCTCATGTCTATCCTCTGCAAATCTATAAATATTGGATCCTTCTCAATTTTCATCAATGATAGAATCATTGGATCCTTTCTACTTAGAGCATCTTCCACCTTGTTCGCCTTCCAAAGGTGGTAATGGATTGAGCAATCATAATCTTTGATGAGGTCTGTCCATCTTCATTGGTGCATATTAATATCTTTCTATGAGAATATATATTTGAGGCACCTGTGATTAGTATATATCTCTCACTTCTCCCCAGAGAGATAATTCTTCTATATTATCAACCTAAAGACCACAGCTGCCAACTCCAGATCATGTGTGGGATAGTTTTGCTCATGGGTTTTCAGCTTCCTTGAGGCGTAGGCTATCAATTTATCATTCTGCATCAACACATAACCCATGACCTTATTTGAAGCATCACTAAATACAAAAAAATGTTATCCACTCATGGGTAATGCAATACATAAATTCTTGGTATTTCTGACGGCATATTTGTGATGCGATCCAGTTGAAAATAAGATTTAGCGACGGGGCCCCGTCACAAATAGCCTGTAGCAAAAACCACAGTCGCAAATACCATTATTTGTGATGGGCCCGTCGAAAATAATGGTATTTGCAACGGGAAACATCACTGTCACAAATAATTCTCTGATTATATGTATTATATATTCATAAACTTTTTCGTGATAGGCCCGTCGCAAATAGTTTTTGCGGAGGGCCCACCGTCCCGTCGCAATATATATATATATATATATATATATATATATATATATAATGTTCTACGATGGGCCCGTCGCAACACTGTATTAGTGATGGGTAAGTAGTCCCATTGCAAATATGTTTTTTAAAATATTTATTTAGACTATTTGCAATAGGGTCCCATCACAAAAGGTCCCGTCGCAAATAATAAATTAATTAAAAAATTAAATTTAATAAAATTGTGATTAATGAAAAAATAATATTTCTATTATTAAAAAAATAAAAAATATTAAAATTCTCAATATTCACAATAAAAATCATAAAATCATAAAATATTATTATTATTATTAGTAAATAAACAAACATTAAAAAATATAATACTAAAAAAAATATATTTAATAAAATAATATTAATATTATTAAAATAATAAAAAAATTATAAAAATTAAAATTCTCAATATTCAAAAAATATATAAAAAAATAAAAAAATATTAAAAATTAAATTATGTAATATTTTCACCGATATAAAAGATAGAAAATGTAAATAATTTATATTACAATGTTAAATTCAAATATTTTTAACATAAAAATCATTGGGGGTTGTCTATTGGAGGAGGTGGAGGAGATGAAGGAGATGGTGGAGGAAACTAAATCCCCAAACTACGAGTCAGACGATGCATGTACTCCATTTGCTCACCAGAATATAAGATGCAATTATTTGGACATGCATTAATCTTCTGATAACTATGGCCCAGATTATGAATCAGCCTCTTGCTCTCATATTAATTTACATGGAACACATTTCTTTCAGGTAACAGTTTTTTAACCAAAGAAAATATCTGATCAAAACAGTTTCTTGACATTTCATTATCTAATTTAATAGCCATAAATTTTACAACCGCTTCTAATTTTTATATCCTTCAACCAGGATATAATGCATCCTCAGTAGACCTTAACAAATCATAAAATTCGGATGGTTCCAACATTGGAGTAAAATCAATATCATCGTGAGTTTCAGTTTGTTGCATAAATGGATCTACAACAACGTGTACTAAATTTTGAAACCATGATGGATCCAGAATCAAGTTATTAGGATCTTATATGGAACTGTGTTCACCATGTTGATACCAAAATAACATAATCTGGTTGAAAACCAAACCACAAGAGATGTCCCCCAACCTTGTCAAATGTGTCAAACGTTCTCAGAAAACATTTTTTACAAGGACACTTAATTGTGCCTTCTGAAACATATTTCTGGTTTTGATGATGCAAATGCTAAGAAATCTTCAACACCCTCAATATATACAGGATTTAAACCAGAACCATTTAGATTTCTACGCTGATTTATCCAAGCGCGATCATCTAATAATGACGGATTTCAACTTCCTTATTCTATATTTTTCTACATAAAATATAAAATCATCACTGTTTTTGAATAATTTGAAATTATAAAAACACTATTTGAAAAATGAAGATAAATAATTACTACTACTTAATAGTTACCATTCTTTAAGGGAGACACAATTTCCAGTGGATTGACGGCTACTCTTTTGTTCGATGGCTCATTTAATTGCATCTTTCTCACACTAATTATTTTTAATTATTGCCAATTATTGCTAATTGTTCCTAATTTTTCTTAATTTTTCCTAATTATTTCTAATTATTGCTAATTATTACTAATTATCCCTAATTATTCCTAATTATTTCTAATTATTCCTAATTATTCCTAATTATTTTAAATGATTACAAATTATTACTAATTATTACAAATTATTACAAATTATTATTAATTATTACTAATTATTACAAATTATTACAATTTATTGCTAATTATTACAATTTATTACTAATTATTACTAAATATTACAATTTATTACTAATTTAGAAATACTTAGCAATACTTAGCTAAATGAAAACTGATTGAATAATGAAAGGAAATTTGGTAATCATCATTGTGGAGATGATTACAAAATTTCTCTTAATTATCCAAGCAGTTTTCATTTACTAATAATTACTAATAAAAAATTATATTATCAATATTTATGAAAACACAATATTAATATTATTAAAATAATAAAAAATTTATAAAATATTAAAATTATCAATATTTGCAACATACTTTGCTCTATTCTTAACATGTTCAAATCTCAAAGGGTTGTCAATTGTCAGGTTATGTGCAATAAAATGTTTGTTTCAGCCATGTCCAATGTGAACTCTATAATTGTAATTGCATCGTTGATCACCCCGCAAGTAGTGTTGCATTAGGATGACCAAAGTAATGTCGTTCTCGTCACTAAGAATCATCTCGCTCCCTTTACATAGATGATTATTCCTTAAAAATTTGAGGGGATATCAGTATCTTTCCATTAAATTTTCAAGGAATAATGGTCCATGTAAAGAGTCATGTGAGAAAATTCTTGTAGATGAGAAGGGCAAGACTTGGGTTGTCCTATTGCGACACTACTTGCGAGGTGATGAACCATACATGGACAATTATAGAGTTTACATTGGACATGGCTGACACAAAACTTTTATTGCGCATGACCAGACAATTGGCGATCCTTTGAGATTTGAACATGTTCAGAATAGAACAAATCCTGTTGTGAATATTGATAATTTTAATATTTTATAAATATTTTATTATTTAATAATATTAATATTTTTTTTCATAAATATTGATAATATAATTTTTTTTATTAGTAATCATTACTAATTATATCTAATTATATCTAATTAATACTAATTGTATCTAATTATTACAAATAATATCTAATTATTACAAATTATATCTAATTATTACTAATTATATCTAATTATTACTAATTATATCTAATTATTACTAATTATATCTAATTATTAAAAATTAAATCTAATTATTAATAATTATATCTAATTGTTACTAATTATATGTAATTATTACTATTTATATCTAATTATTACTAATTATATCGAATTATTACTAATAATTTCTAATTGTTACTAATAATTTCTAATTGTTACTAATTATTAGAAATTATTACTAATTATTACTAATTGTTACAAATTTTAGCTAATTATATCTAATTTTAGCTAATTATATCTAATTTTATATAATTATATCTAATTTTAGCTAATTATATCTATTTTTAGTTAATTATTTCTAATTTTAGCTAATTATTACTAATTTTAGCAAATTATATCTAATTTTAGCTAATTATATCTAATTTTAGCTAATTATTACTAATTGTATCTAATTATTACTAATTATATCTAATTATTACTAATTATATCTAATTATTACTAATTATATCTAATTATTACAAATTATATCTAATTATTATTAATTAGTACTAATTATTACTAATTACTAATAATTATTACTAATTATTACTAATTATTACTAATTGTATCTAATTATTAATAATTATATCTAATTATATCTAATTATATCTAATTATATCTAATTATAACTAATTATATCTAATTATATCTAAATATATCTAATTATATCTAAATATATCTATTTGTATCTATTTATATCTATTTATTTCTAATTATATCTATTTATTACTAATTATATCTATTTATTAATAATTATATCTATTTATTACTAATTATTACAAATTATTACTAATTAAATCTAATTATTACTAATTATTTCTAATTATTTCTAATTATTAATAATTTTAGCTATTTATTACTAATTATTACAAAGTATTACTAAATATATCTAATTATTACTAATAATTACTAATTATTACTAATTATTACTAATTTTATATAATTTTTACTAATTTTGGCTAATTATTACAAATTTTGGCTAATTATTACAAATTATTCCTAATTATATCTAATTATTACTAATTAAATCTTATTATTACTAATTATATCTAATTATATCTAATTATATATAATTATATCTAATTATATCTAATTATATCTATTTATTAATAATTATATCTAATTATAACTAATTATATCTAATTATAACTAATTATATCTAATTATTACTAATTATTACTAATTATTACTATTTATTACTAATTATTACTAATTATTACTAATTATATCTAATTATTACTAATTATATCTAATTAAATCTAATTATATCTAATTATATCTAATTATATCTAATTATATCTAATTATATCTAATTATATCTAATTATATCTAATTATATCTAATTATTACTAATTATATCTAATTATTACTAATTATATCTAATTATTACTATTTATGTCTAATTGTTACTAATTATGTCTAATTGTTACTAATTCTGTCCAATTATTACTAATTATGTCTAATTATAACTAATTATGTCTAATTATTCCTAATTATCTCCAATTATTACTAATCATCTTTAATTATTACTAATTATATTTAATTATTACTAATTATATCTAATTATGACAAATTATTACTAATTATATCTAATAATTATTAATTATTACTAATTATTACTAATTATTACTAATTTTATCTAATTTTAGCTAATTATTACTAATTTTAGCTAATTATTAATAATTTTAGATAATTATTACTAATTTTAACTAATTATTACAAATTTTAGCTAATTATTACTAATTTTAGAAAATTATTACTAATTTTAGCTAATTGTTACTAATTTTAGCTAATTATTACTAATTATTACATATATATCTAATTATATCTAATTATGTCTAATTATATCTAATTATTACTAATTATATCTATTTTTTACTAATTATTTCTATTTATAACTAATTATATCTAATTATTACTAATTATATCTCTTTATTACTAATTGTATCTATTTATTACTAATTAAATCGATTTATAACTATTTATTACTAATTTTAGCTAATTATTACTAATTTTAGCTAATTATTACTAATTATAGCTAATTATTACTAATTTTAGCTAATTATTACTAATTATTACTAATTATATCTAATGATTACTAATTATATCTAATGATTACTAATTATATCTAATTATTACTAATTATATCTATTTGTTGGTAATTATATCTATTTATTACTATTTGTATCTATTTCTTAAAAATTATATCTAATTATTACTAATTATATCTATTTATTACTAATTATATCTGTTTATTACTAATTATATATATTTATAACTATTTATTATTATTTAAATGTATATAATACTATTCATATCTATTTAATACTAATTATATCTATTTAATACTAAATATATCTATTTAATTCTAATTATAGCTATTTAATACTAATTATATCTATTTATTGCTAATTATATCTATTTATTACTAATTATATCTATTTATTACTAATTATATCTATTTATTACTAATTATATCAAATTATTACTAATTTTAGCTAATTATTACAAATTATTACTAATTATTACTATCTATTACTAATTATTACTTATTATATCTAATTATTACTAATTATATCTATTTATTACTAATTATATATATTTATTACTAATTATATGTAATTATTACTAATTATATCTATTTATTACTAATTATATCTATTTATTACTAATTATTACTAATTATATCTAAATATTACTAATTATATCTAATTGTTACTAATTTTATCTATTTATTACTAATTATATCTATTTATTACTAACTATTACTAATTATATCTAATTATTACTAATTATATCTAGTTATTACTAATTATATCTAATTATTACTAATTATATCTATTTATTACTAATTGTTACTAATTATTACTAATTATTACTAATTATTACTAATTATATCTAATTATTACTAATTATATCTAATTATTACAAATTATATCTAATTATATCTAATTATATTTAATTATATCTAATTATTGCATATTAACACTAATTATTTATAATAATCACTAACAATATCAATTTCTTACTAAAAATAAATGTAAATAAAAATCAATTGAAATCTAATTTAATTACAACTAATAAACAACAATTAAAATTAACGTAATAAAATAAAATAAAAATAAAAAAATAAAAATATAAATCCCTTAAACTTTGATATTCTGAAGGTATTGGTGTCTTCCAATTTCTCTCGTATAAAAAATTTTAACTAAAAGAAATTTTTACTTAAAACTGAAGAATGAAAAAAGAGGGAGAGGAAGATATGAGTGATTTGGCAAAAAAACGGGTGAGGGTATATATAGGTTAGATTAGTTGCGACGGGTTTCCCGTCGCACATGGTGGTATTTGGGACGAGCCTCGTCGCAAATACCCTCGCCCGCATTAAATACAATCGGCGGTTAAAAGGGTATTTGCGACGGGGCCCGTCGTAAATCGTTCATGCCGACACTCTTTTTGCGACGGGACGACATCCCGTCGCAAAAAACTATTAACTGCCACCAGGTATTTGCGACGGGTACCGTTGCAAATACTCTTGTGATTTGGCTCGCAAGCTGTGCGGTTTGGCGCGCAAGTCGCGCCAAACTATTTGCCACGGGAGACAAAAACCCTTCGCAAATATTGATTTTTCGCGTAGTGATGTGAGAACGAGCGCATTGATAAGCCTCCTTTTCAACTTGTAGAAGCTCGTTTCACATTCATCACTCCAATAAAACTATACTACCTTCCGAGTTAGCTTGGTAAGAGGGTTGTACAATCATGATAAATTTCTCACAAATCGACGATAATATCCAGCTAACCCAAAGAAGCTACCGATATCTGTTACCGAAGTTGGCCTCGTCCATCCCTCAATTGTATCTATCTTGGAGGGATCTACATATATCTCATTTCTTGCGATGATATGACCCAAGAATTAGGCCTCCTTCAACCATAACTGACACTTGTTGTACTTTGCATAGAGCTTCTCCTTTCGCAAGGTCTCTAGTACAGTTCTTAGATACTTTTAATGATCGTCCTTGGTTTTGGAGTATATTAGAATATCATCTATAAAGACTACCACAAATTTGTCTAGGTAATTTTTGGAGACACTATTCATCAAGTCCATGAAGATTGCTGGAGCATTAGTTAGTCTGAAAGTCATTACTATGAATTCATAGTGGTTGTACCTTGTACGAAAAGTCGTCTTAGGGATATCAACCTTCTTCACCCTTACTTGTAATATACCGACCACAAATACACCTTGGAAAAGTACTATGCTCCATGCAGCTGATCGAAAAAGTCATCAATTCATGGAAGAGGATAGTTGTTCTTTATGATGAGTTTGTTGAGCTCACGATAATCGATGCAAAGGCGCATTGACCCATCATTCTTCTTGATCAAGAGGACTGGTGCATCCCATGGTGAAGCACTAGGGTATATAACCCCTTTATCTAGATTATCCTGTAGTTGTTTTTCCTACTCCTCAAGCTCCACAACAGCCATTATATACAGAGTCTTTGATATTGGAAATTCCCAAGGTATAAGGTCAAATGAAAATTCAACATCTCTTCTAGGAGGGAGACCAGGGAATTCCTCGGGAAACACTTCACTGAATTCCCTCACAATATGCTTGTCTTCAAAGATGGTTACTTCATTGGACTCAATCATTTGATCTAGATACGTGTGCTCATAGGGCAGTAATATCCATGCTTGAGATAATGGAACTAAAGAAGATTCATCCACCTCCTTTCACTTGTACAGAATCAGGGGTCGATTCTCCACATGGAGAGTGATTTCCCTCTCACTGTAATTTATGTAGTCTCTTTATAAAGAAATCCAATCCATGCCGAGAATTGTATAAAATTCCACCAGATAGAATATGGTATGGTTTGTCAAGAAGTTCAATCCCCAAATTATGATAGTAGAGGAGTTATATTCATGATATTCATTGATTGATCCATTTTCCGTACTCACAAACACCTATACATCCATGATTTTTGGTGGTGATGGGATTTCTTTACTAAACTTTCAGGATATAAAAGAATGTGTAGAACCATGATCAAAAAGTACTTTTTCTATTTTTGAATGAATAACAAACATACCTATCACCACATCGTTGTCGGGGTTCACTTCGACAGTAGTGATGTAAAAATCTCTCCCTTGCTACATTGGAGGTTATTGGTTGCGTCTGAAAACCCTTTCCTTAGGAAACTAATTTTCAAGGTGCCCTAGTTCTTTACAGTTGAAGCAATAAAAAAATGTTGAGGTTCAAATGGAGCATTTCTCTCCTCTGTTGAAGCCGTGTGTTTTTCTTTTCGGCAGTTAATGGCTAGGTGCCCTTCTCTTCCACAGTTAAAGCATTTCCTCTTCCCCTTCAAACCATTTCTAGGCTGCTTCTTTCTGCAGCTTTGTCATGTGGGGTGCTGGTTCTTCTTAGTACCATTGGATTTATCAATCAGACCATTATAATTGAAGTCCACCATACACTTCTTATCCTCATGATACCCCTGTGATTCGCTGATCTCCATTTTGACCTTGGGGGAACATCAGACAATTTCTTCATGGCAGTATATGTCACATATCACCATTGCTTTCTGCATGCTTGGTTTCAGCCCACCAAAGAAACAGTCAACCTTGCATTCTAGGGTAACGAAAAAGATGGAGGAATATTGTTCAATCCTTGTGTTTTTTTCATTGTACACTCGGACAGATTTGTCCTCATTTTTTCTTGAGGGCAAGGAATCCCCTTTCTATCTTAAGCTAGAGGGTGCGCGGAAAATATTTATCAAAAAACTTCTTCCAAAAATCATTCCATTCCAACCCCTCGATCTCATCCTCATGATTCACATTTTTGATCAATATAACAATTTATTAGCTTCATTATCCATACGATAAGATTCTAGGAGAACCTTCCCTTGTTCATAACATTAAAGGATGGATAAAATCATTTCAATGGATTTGATCCATTGTTCGGCAATTGTGGGATCAGATGATCCATTAAAAGTAGGAGGCTTTTGTCTCATGAAGCTATCGATAATGACTTTTTAGTTCTTATGGGGGGGGGGGGGGTTAAACATTCCTCATGACCCGTGTTTCTATTCAATTCTTGAGTTAACTGAGAGAGTATCATGAAAACGTTCGCAGTTTCCACTCCCATCGGATTAAGGATCTCATTACAATATTCATCGCATTGATCTTCACAATGATTATTTGAATGAGTCCTCCTATTACTAGCCATTGGCTTGAATAAAATGAAATTTAGGGGTTACACATAAAGGGAAATCCAAAGACAAAACGGATGACATATAAATTACTTTAATTCCTTAATTTATGAATCTATAATCTTCACTATATGTTATCCATGATCTACATCTAACATGTATTCTTGTTGGAATTTTTTTAAATTCCCCTAATAATGGTTCATACTATGTTTGTTAATTTACCAAAGCATATCCCCCAATAGTTTCATAACCAATAGTGCATCAAGACCTGTTTTCGTGTACCAGGATACCTCGGGTCAGGCCCGAAACTCCTTGTCAGAGTTTTCAATCCTAGGTACATTTGTGCCAAATCCAACTCTACCTGCTCGTATCCAGACATGTATGTATTTTCTTGATAAACCAATTACTAAATACTCACCAAAACATAGGGATGTTTTTTTATTATAAATAGTCATCTCACTAAGTCTTCACAAGGGTTTTCTAATCCTAATCCCAAAAAATAACTATACCTATCCTCTGATACCAACTATGACAACCCTGCTCTTTATTACACACATAACATAATTAATTGCATAAAACATTCACTTGATACAACATATAAGATGGATATGTCTAGTTCCTTTGGGTCTTAGGAATATTACATAACAACATAAGACATAAAACACAACATCTTATTTAAAACTTTCTTTACACGACCACTACATTCCCTCATACGTAGCATTGCATAGGATAACCTGAGGACATGCATAAGAAAATGGTGAGCTATAAATCCCAGCAAGGGAGTAAAAAAACAATAACATGAAGATCAAAATACATGTTAGTATATATGAAAATCCATGGAGTGCAATAGAAACATATACATAAATCCATGATATAGAATGATTATCATAACATAGAAATTTGCAAACAACACTTAACATTGTATTAGCATGAGCCAAGGATCATTGCACATGGAGCATGAGTAATACCTCATTTAACTTGAATTATCATGATTAAACCCTCATTTCACATGACGTGTCATGATACTAATCTTTACCCTTGCATTGGAGCGCTATCCGGGCACACCCTTCTTAAACATTTCATTTCATGCGTAACTGTGCCACATGGATCATATAACATGGAATCAATCAAAATCATAAGTTATTCCATGATTAAGTAATGTGCAATTAATACGTGAAATTACCATTAAATATGTATATGTTCATAAATTTGAATAACCATGATAGAGACATGGGTATGGTATTCACTACAAAATGATCTTGGATTGGAAACACGCGGTCTAATTTCGGTAGCATAATGGCATTACATAAGAATTCATAAAAATGGTTGATGGGAGATAAATGGGTGTCTCATCATATGTACATGAAATTTACAGTAAGGGGTGTCATATAGATACATGTTACAACAAATGTAATTGAATTTATATATGTAATACAAAATAATTGCTTGAATGTAAATGGGGAGAGATAAATTCTTTATGGAATTTCGGCATGGTAACACATGTATATGATAATCTTTAATGAGAGAGAAAGGGAATTTCTAATTACTTAAACATGAAGGGGGAAGTATGGGGGAGTTTTTTAAATCCTACCCCCACATTTATAATTGAAAATAAAAGTACATAACAATATATGTAAACTTGGATATAAATAAGGAAAGTGAGAATCTCTTACTAGGAAGTGTGATCCCAAAGGTTGGGGAGGGTCTTAAGAGAAAATTCTTGAGAGCTTGGGGAGACTTGGGAGGATTATAGAGAGATGAGGAAATAGTTTGGATAAACTAAAAAGGTTTTGAGTAAAGAGGATGTGGGATATTATGTGGGTTTATATAGGAAAGGAGAAGGAATTCATTATTATTTTGGTTTGGGACACCACACATTAAACTAACAAAAACCACAAACCATCCCATAGTTTTTGCCCAGGTTTTTTGACACAGAGGTTTGGAAAACAATATTTTATAAGTACAATGGCCTTTCTTCTTAAAATAATAGGGTTGCTTATGTGGATGTGAGTCACACTTTCAAGGAAATCAATTTAAAAAGCTAAAATGTTTTATAAGTCTTGAACGATCCACTAAATCATTGTAAAATAAGTCAAACAAACCGAAAATCACATTATTTTATTGGTAAAACATATATTGGCAGAATAAAATGTTTATACTATTATATTACACCACTATTGGGTCATTATGAAGACATAAAACACATTATATATTTAAATAATATTTAATTTTTACCCAAAAAAATTTACCATCTCAAAAAATTTAGAAAAATTTACTATTTGATAATTTCAACATCATGATTCCAAAAATAATATTCATTTTATCTAAATAATTTTATAAATATGTGAATTTTCAATTTTAAAATAAAAACTTACATTAATTGAAAATTCAAGGGTTTTGACCAAAATAGCTTTCAAACCTTAATGAAAATTACAATTGTATTCATAAAAATAATACGATCATTTATAATTAATAAAATGTAATTTACTAATAATAACATTTTATTAAAATATTATTTAATTCAAAAATCCATTAATTTATCATAATAGATTCCTTAGTTTATCATTAACAAAAAAATACTATTTATTCTTTAAAAACAATTTACAAAGTAACAATAATAAAATGAAAGTATATTCTTTTTATATACAAAAAATTTATATAATCATAATTCCAGGTTCTTGTTACACAACCCCTTAAAACACCTACATAGGACCTTAGGTTAAGGTGCACGATGGAGACATACTCCTGGGATGGGTCAGATAACATCGATCGAGTGGTAATATATATCAACTTCCACTTCTCCCGTAGGCAATTCCGCTCAAGAATAACGTATTCAAGCTCGACTTGGGCTTGGTCAAAAGAGAAGCCCAATGATGCCACCTCCCTTCTGATCTCAGAAAAATGGGCTTTGTATGGGGAAAATCTATTGAATGAGGTCTTCTCTTCCTTTGTGTTATTAAATTGGATTCGTTAAAGCCCTATACTTATACTAATCATGTGATCACTCTTCAACGACTATATTAGCAACAGTTACAATTCTTAATGGTATTTTAAAATACAAAACATAAAACCAAAAAAGTGCATATTTTATACATAACCATAAAAAGACATTTAAATAGACCAAGATTAATTTTCATTAATGAATTTTTTGGTCGTTACAGTTTTCACATTGAAGAACATATACTGGAAGGGAAAATGTAGATATAAAAGATTAAAATAACACCAAAATTCTGATTCAGAGTGATAGAGTACGTGGTCAAAAGAAATTTAAAAAACACAATGATATAAAAAAAGTGAAATGAAAAAGGTTCCTTCATATCATAAAAACGATGATAAAAGGGAAAAAATTTGTTTCCGGATCATTTTCCTAATATTGTGCAATTCCTTTTCTATTTACACTGAGAACATATGAAAATATACTTACTTGATATATTTTTATTTTGTAGGAATAATTTCACCATTTGGATGTTCCTTAATCAATTATTATTTCATCTCTTACTCTAAGAGATGATGTTTTGATGTTATAATTCCTAAATAAAATCTGTTAATGAATGATAATTCATTACTTTTATCTCTAGTTGAAGAATTATAAAATAAATTTAACACCAGTTATCTAATAAAGATAATATTTATTTGGTGGTGTAACAAATTAATCTATAAAACTTCATCCAAAGTTCAACATAATTTTTCTATAAATGGTTATCCTTAAAAACTTTTCTAAATAAAAAATTTAAAAATGATGTCACTAAATTATCAAAACTAAAAATTATTCTTAGAAATATAAATAAGAATCTTACAATCGGAAGATGCCAAATATATGGACACCTTGGCCATATATTATACTAAATCTTGGTAATTACCATAAAACCTCAATTAAAACATGCATGATTCCATATTACATGACTAAAATCATATATAATAAAATATTCCATTGATCATATAATTTTTTAAAATCCATTAGTGATTACATAAACCACTATCTTAACAAATCCTTTATCAGTTATGAGGTCATCAATACTATCCAATTTAGTTTATCTATATCAATCATCTATATATAGAAACTAAACACAATTTTATAAACCTCATGATATTATTAATGGTTATATTCCCTTAATCATGTGTTTTATACGAAATGTTACATTTTTATAAAATCATTTTTTAGGTCATTGGTACCATTCATAATATTCTTGCAAATATTTAACAAAAAAATATACAAAAAAATACTTATAAATTTCATGATTCCTATAACATAATCCTTGAATTATAATAAATTAATACTGAAATCATCCTACTTTCTTCTCAAACCATTTACATGGATTCATCATCTTATTACTTAAATCCTTTTTTCCATTCATATGTCCTTCGTAATCTCTACATCATTAACAAAAAAACCATTTCTTGTACAGACTTTTTGATTCTCTTCATGAGAATTCCCATTTGGATATTAATATTGAATATACACATATTTTCAATATTTAAACAATTCAATAGTTTATGATACCATAGGGAGGCCATTTTTCTTATACACTTTTTTAACCAAAATTTTCCTTTTTTCATTGATATTACTTACAATGTGCATTTATTTTATACACCCAAAACATCTTCTTATACCTTTAAGACATTAAAATGGGTTTTTTATTACATATTATCAATATATGGGAAATTTAGTCTTCTTTCCTTCATGGTCTCTACTACTATAAAACATAGTATACTCTATCATTCTATTCAATAGGGAGTCTGAGAGTTGGTTAAGGTGAAATTATTAATCAAGATCCATTATAACTTATTAGGAATATTCCTAATATCCTTCACTCTAGTCATCTTCCCATTTGGTTGGTCATCCAAAAAAAATATGTCATATTCATTTTTAACATAGTTTCTTATAGTTCTCTCCATTGACTAAAATCAAAAAGCATAGCGTGAGAAACAATAATCATAGTTGAAAATCGCATCATCGTGAAAATGATCACTTATAAGATGTATAAATCATAAAAAAGTATTTTTAATATATGAAACCATAGGTTTAACCTAGGTAATTCATTTTCATAATCTATTTAAATACATTATGATGGTTTATAAAGAGTTTGGGAATTTTCAAAGAATTTACCTTGGGGGGTCAAATCATTGGTGCAGTAAGGCCCATTTCCATGCACTAGGTGATGATTGATTCCATCTCATTGAACCCCTTTTGGAGATGTTATCCCTTGGTACCTTTATGATAGTTCCTTATCCACTTGTATTATCCATAAAGGGATGCAATTTCTTAGAGGCCGATTTCTCTATCTTCTTCAAAAAATATCACGACATTTTCTTGTACTCAGAATAATCCTTAGAATTTTCCTTAGATACATCCCTAGGAATATCCATAGAAATATTCATAGGGATCTCAACAATGATTTATCATCCGATTTTTTAAAGGTTAAAAAAAACATTCCTATGATACCAGCTGTAGCTAACTATGCTTTTCATATATTGATATTGCATTTTTTAGATGAATATACAATACATTACATAAGAAAATTCCTAGGGACTATAATAGTTTAGTGTTTTTTGTGACAAGGTAAATATTGTTCTAATTTAGTGAATTATCTTCAAAATATCCCATAAACAGATTCTTTTTTAGTAATATTTACAAACATACCTATCACAGGACCTTACTTCATATCCTATGGAAAAGAAACATATGAATAGGTGACCTTAGATACTCAGAAGGGTTAAGAAGGGAGATATATAATCACATCATGAACATAAGGGTATCAGAACATGATAATAATATTTCAAAACCATACCCTTTATATCCAATATCATAATATTTATTCATGGAATAAAGATTGAATGTTTATAAGACATGAATCATAAGGTAATCAAATAACATGACCCATGAGAGAATAAAATTAGCATAATAAATAAAATTGTGGCATACACACAAGCATAGAAAATAATTTTAGTATTTTAAAGGCTCACTTACAAGGATATCATATTTGAATCATTTTACTCCAAAACCATTATAACATTCAATGTTCATTCAAAATATCGTAATAGAAAAATATGACCTTACTGAACCAGGTTTACTCCTTTTTTCAGTATTTTTCATATCATGAGATTTAAATCATTAAACAATGTATTAGAGGTAGATATTGGTCCAACTTATCAAATAATTAAAATGATACATATTTATTATAAAAGACCATAAAACTTCAGCATATAATAAACTATGAAATGAAATGGGTTTTATAAAAAATTGATCATATCATAACATGGGGAAAATAGATAGGCTTCATAACCATTTCATAATTTTCTCACAGTATAACCCAAATAAAAAGAAGTGGGATTCATAAAAATTTTATAATGGTGTGAAATATTGAAGATAAATGTGTTTCATTAACATATATTAATCTTAAACTATTCATATATATAATAAGAATGGTATCTTGGTTCATATCCCTAGTAAATAATAAGTTAAATCAAAGTATTTAATCTTAGTTAGAGAATGATTTTAAATGATCACTTGGAGAATTTATTTAGGAAAATAAAATTTACTTGAAAATGAAATTTTTGACTAAAAATATTAAAAAATATGGGAAATCATTTTCTCTTAAAATAATATTTTAAACTTATAATAGATGATTTAAAAAATATTTAAAATATTTTTATGTAAAATTTCATTTAAAATTTGGAAAATAGTTTTTTAAAAATAAAAAATTTCAAAATAATTTTCCTTGAAAATAATTTTCAAAAATTAATAAGTAATTTTTAGTGAAAGTAATGGTGTTGAATGTGGTAAATTCTATTCATGTTTTATACATTAAAACAAACATTCCCTTCACATTTTTGTTAAAATCAAAACATGCATTATTTGGAAAATGGCATGAGGATTCATTTCAAAATATTTAAAATAAATAAATAAATCATGGGTAAAAAATTATTTAATAAATCATTTTAATAATTAATATAATATTTTTCAAAACATTTTTAGAAAATATGATTTTGGAATAAAAACTTGTTTTCAGCTGAAGAATGAAATACAGAAAATTTTTCTTAAAAACATTATTTTAAACTCATGAGTACATAAAGAGTTGAAAATTAATGAAAAAATGTATTAACCATAAATACTAGAGTAAAATAAATTACATGAGTTTCTTTTTAGGTTGATCATAATATTTTAATCATTGGAAGCATAATCATGAGAGGCCCTAATAAAAGATGAGACTATAACATTAAAACCTTTCAGATTTGGTAACATTGAATCATAAGAACCATAAAATGATAGCATTATATGAAACATTTAATATAATAAGAATAAATAAATTCATAATAATACATTTCCATGTATCATTGTATACACCTCATAAATAATATAGGCGCATAACATTACCTATGTCTCAAAGAAAGAAAATGGTGACAAATATCCCTTTCCGTTTTAGTATGTTTTGACCATAACCCCCATGAAAGAGAGATCCTAAAATTTATATTTAACTCCAAATAATTTTCATGATTATAAATATACAATAAATTAATATATTATATATACACCACATAAAAGAAACAAGTGTTGAATATGTCATGTATCTCAAAGAAGTAAAAAATGAGATGGAAATCCCTTACTGTATTAGTAATCGTTTGAATCATAAGGCCCAACAAATAATAACATAAAATTAAAATTTTAATACCATTAAAAGGATTATATAAATTATATAACATGTAAAAAGTAAAATATATAGGCCTCACAAAATAAATTAGTGGTAAATTTTCATATGTGTCCTAGAAAAAAAGAGAGACTAGAAATCCTTTATCGTATGTATCAACATCATTTGTACGTGTTCAAACTTCTTTTATAATAAATATATAATTTATAATATTTCTATTATAGAACCATAATTATATATATCATATCATATATTATTTTCTTATAACCATTTATTACTGGTTTATTAACAGTATTTTTCTAAAATCAAGTTTAAGGTAATAAATGCTTTGTTCTTTGTATCTATTTTGTTTTCTTTATTTCTGAACATAATACTTTGGTCATGGATACATCATATATAGAATAATTATAATTAAATAATTATAATATTTATACATCAATTATACTTTCAAGACCGATCATTAAAAATGTGGTTAAGAAATGAAGTTAGTTTCTATCATGGATATGGTAGGTCGTATGTACAAATGAGTAAAGTTTCCATTTTTCAATGATCATTATCGAAAGAAGGTAAGTAATATTATATCCCTAAATAATTTTAATAATGTCATAAAAACCATATTATTTCCTTAAATACACTCATACATATCATCCATGTGATATGTAATTGAAAAGAGGGAGTCACAATGCCTTGTGAATGTGATATTCCATATCTACATGAAAAATGTTGTCACCTTTTAGGGAGTGAATATTTAAAAAGTAAAATGATATATTATTGTTGAAGTTATCCAAATGAGCATCAGGAAATCAAAAAGGGATGAAACACCTAAAATATTGGTATTATTTTTTATACAAAAAAATGGAAGAGAAAGTGTCCAAAACCGCATGGATCACATAAGAACCCAAAGGAATCATGATCCCATGACCATTAGAGGGTCATGAGAATGGGGACCACAAAATTCATGATATACTTGAGATCATTTGGATCCCCATTGAAAACATCAATATTCTTATAATGTATTCAAAGGTTCTATTTGATCATGCATAGTTTCCCACACGAATTCTTTCATGACATGTGACTTGTCAAACTATGAAACATAGAACATTCATGAAAAACCACTTCCAAAATAAAGGGTAAAAACAAGAAAAAGACATAAGCCTTTTTTAGTCATTGATCATATTATGAAATGCCAATGCTATTTGTAAGACACTCTGAAATCCTTGAATACAAGACCACCTTATTTCCAAAGATCCCACTAGAATGAGGCCTTTTTATATGAAGGGTATCAAACATGTCCATTCAACTATGTGTTTCCACTAATATATCCAAATAAAAATAGAATCATTGTCCATGAAAATGCTCATGCATCACTACAAGACCTTTTATTCATAGGATGTGTTACATAAGAGAATAGTGATTGTCTTTAACCACACTCGCAAAACGTGGTAAGATTTACACCCCTTATAAAATAAAGAAGGAAATAAAAGGGGAAATGAAAAAAGTTTCTTGTAGAATTAGATATGATATCCTTCATGCGAATGAGGTCATATGACATGGTTGGTCATCCCTGATAACATGAGGCCTTCTTGACAAGACGTAATGGTCTCACAAATGACCTTGCACATGATAGTGTGATCTCGCGTAGGCTCCCTTGGAAAGCCAACAAGAACTCACAAGACCCCATGACATGTTTACATGACCCCATAGGATCCCTCCTGAAAAGATTGTTTTGTCTTCAGAATGTCCACAGAAAAGACATAGTTGATGACACAAATATCTTTTAATAGGCATCCTAGTATCATGAAGACCCCTAGACATGTCATCCATACCTTGTGGAATCATCTTGACAGGTCCACAATGTTTGAAAAAATCCCTCTAATCGGACATGGTCCGATAAATGGGGCGCTAACAAGGCATTATTATGGTCTTTGAAATCATGAAATTCTCCTTGGATGACCTAAGTTAGAATCTTAAAGATCACATGAAACCAAATCCCTCTAGTGACTCTTGTTTAAATCATTGAGATACATGCCGCTCATAATGATGTATAACCTGTGTGGCCATTCCAATTAAACACTCCCCCTCATCAAAAAAATATATATGCATCCATGAATCCATGTTAAATCATTTAAATGAGCATAAGAGTAGACTTCTCATAGTAAAAACCCTCATGATTACAATGGTTTTTTTCTAGGTAAAACACATGTAACAATGTGAGCGATCATGTGGCTTGCATCGACACTTCATGTAATGACATGATATCACATGTAGGACTTATGGAACATCGGTCATAATATGTGAAGAAGACCATTCATGTCAATTGGGACACACAAAATATAAAATAAGATAAAATTTTAGAAACCTAAGGCACATATGCAAAATATTCTTCAATAAAAGACAATAAATGTTGGGAAACATACCCGAAGTCATATTATTTAGTATTCATAAACATTTAATGACTCACCCAGATCATGTGAGAACATTAGGACACATCAATCAAATCATACTACACTCCCTTAATGTATTATTTTAATCATTTTATTTCCCTTCATCCATGTCAAAAAAGTCACAAAGTCTCCTCAATGCATGTCACCAATTTCTTGCGAAGTCCATTGGGATTTCCAATCAAAACTTGTGATGACCTCCTGACATATCGCCTTAATTATTTGGTTGATCCCAGAAATATCAGCTAGTTATTGCAACATTTCCCCAATATATAAAACTTGGATGATGAGATTTCATCTATAAAAGTCATCCATGTCATGTAGTACCCTCTAGGAATGTCACCCTTGATCATGCGATGTCCTCCATACCAGTAAGTGAAGTCATGAAACACCCTCTAGGTATGTCACCTTGGATCTCAAGATCCCCTCTAGAAAAGTTGGAAAGGTTACTCAGTAACCTCAATCAATTCCACCCAAGATCATGTAATATACTATAGAAAAGTAAAAAATATTTTATGAATGTCATTAGACAGGTTTGTTAAGTAACTATGAAAATTCTAGACATCCTCATACATGCTAGGAAGTCAATCAAGACATGACAGGAAGACAAACAAGTCATGCCAAGAAGACATCCCCAGACATGATAACCTTGTACATTGGATATATTAGGTCAACCTCAGTGTTTATTCCATGAAAAAAATGAACTATGACAACTCTGATTCCTTCCATTACTAGGATATGTTGGATGCCTTTCTATGGTTTGAGATCAAATGGGAATCTTCTTAAATGTATTTCCCTCCATGTCTCTAGTATTCCAACCATTGAGACCCAATAATTCCCATGAGAATATAAATATATCTCATTCACCAGTGGATTGAGAGGGAAACCTTAGTGTGTAATCTCTAATAAATGGAATGTTATGATTTCCCCCATATTAATGAAACCTTAGTTTGTAAGCCCCAATAAACTAAACTATGATGAATCTGATTCCTAACATTCCTTGGATACATAGGATAATTTTCTAAGGACCGAGCTCCATATTAAACATTCAATTGTTTTTCCTATCATATAATTCCCAAATCCATATGATGTGATACAAATTACATTACATCCCTTTTTTCTCACACCGAGCATGGTTCACATGGGATTTGGGAGTTTAAATGATAATATTATTCAAATCAGGAATATTCACCATCCATAAAGACCTTAGTGTGTAATCCCCTATTGGTGGAAAGATATGAATACCCCCGTAATAGGGGATAGACCTTAGGGAAATTTCAAAGGGAATGATCTAACTACGATGACTCTTATTCCTTCTATAACTGGGATATATATGATATGTCATTATGGATTGATCTAATTATGTAGTTTCTATGTTAACTCATATGAAATCTTTTTTCATGTTGTAAAACTGTACCAGTTTAATGAAATACATGGGTTTTATTCCCTCTATTAATTGGTTACATAGGATATCTCATGATAGTTTAATCCCATCCATGAAATATTACACTACTCTTTGAATGATATCACATTAAGAAGCATTTTTTATATTTCTTCAAAATACAAGATACCACCCATAAATGGGAAATGGATGAAAAACCTCATATATATAAATATGGACTCATTAATAGACCTCCCTTTTAATATGAAGATATTCAAAACATGATCATTGTGATAGGGTAAGTAGTCCCATATCAGGATAGGGAATAGATTTTATAACATATCATAAATCTATAAGAGAGTTTTGGAGTTCAAAAAATTCCTATAAAAATGGTTTGATGATCTTGAACTCCCATCTTCTCAAACAATGTGTGTTCCAAAATGTTGTTGGGTATAAAATCTAAATGGACAACTATATTTGGAAATTTGGTCCATACTCAGTTATAGATGTGGGAAGTGTTGGGAGTTTCCATTAAATATAAATATGTTAATTTCAATGTAAATTATTTTTTCAACACATTCAACCCCTCTTAAATCCAAGCAATGGGAAAAAATTCCATGAAATATTTTTTTAGGGTGAAAAAATCATGAACCTGAGATGAATACATATCATTTAACTATGGTATCTCCTTCACATGTTAAATTTGATAGACTGCCCAATTCTCATCAGACCATTTTGTTCATACTAAGGAATTCTATAACCAATTTCTCAAGAAAAAATGGTGAACCAAACATCAATTTGTCAAATAAAATAATGATTGGTTTGAAAATAATCATGCCATTTGGTTAACATATCCTATGTTGACAAGAATCGATGATCCAACATGAATCTCCCAAAATATGCAGTCAAGGTTCTCATGAAATATGTCCATCCTCGTTTCAAAAAGTCCATGAAAGAAGAATTGATGGATTGGGAATAGGAAAGGACAATTGTTTTTCCTATTTATATTTGATTGAGAATTTATCATTTCTATTATGATGAACTAATCAAATATCTTCTTACATGTTGTATTCAGTATTGTAGATGCTTCTCCTCGAAACAATACCCTGAAATAAGATAACGTTTTTATCCAGTAATTGTTCTGGAAAGTTAGCTATGGATTTAACCCTAGAAGGTCACCGAATAACCTATCTTTCCTAAAATCTTCAATGTGAGGTGGAGAATGAAATGGCGTGAGAATACCATTTTCATTGTACAATCCTGACCTTGAGGCTATCCATGAATTTCTCCAAATGCTAAAACCATGGAATTTGCATCATCCAATGAAATATGAAGTAAAGACAGTGGAACACACTTCCACCGTAATCCACATTAAACGCTTATCCACTGATTATGAAAATAAACACCTTTAGTATATGATGAAGGTGGATCATGGAGTCTATTATGGATCCCTTACGGTTCTGGATTTGACAACGAGGGCTCCTATCAAATTCCTTCACTAGTACCATCATGTTGGTTCCCTTTAGTTTTCTATTGAGTGTACCACAAAAAACAATTCCACCTATAAAACCCATTCATGGGAAAAAGGAAGACACATCAAGCATGGGAGGCTTTAGATAACTCGGAGTGGGATCATGTCCCTAATCTTGTTGAAGAAAATTGTCGATATCTTTCAGCAGTAACGAGTGAGTAGGCTCATATCCATGCTCACTTGGAATATTTTTATGGTTATATTCCTATAGAAAGAATGGGGGAGATGCAAATCCATACCCCCAAGCATGATGTCCATAAACACATTCCGGTGGAAGAAGGAGGAAAAAGTGGGATCATAACTCTTCATCAATTGATGATATCTTCTAGAATATAGTATAGAAAGAAAATGTGATATCTTACATTCCTCCAAACACTTTTGTAAAGTTTCATTACATATTAGAAATAGTTGTTGTAATCCACCAGAAAATTACAACATTGGTATAGAACCAGGAGTGAAAAAAATTATTATCCCTAAAACCAGAGTAGAAAAACACTCTAATCAGTATCAATGAGTGGTTACTCTTTAGAAGGAGCACTTATGTATCCTTATGAGGAAATATAATAGGAGACTCATATCCATTATCCCACTCTATAGGTCATTCTAAATCATCTAAGGGGAAACTCATATTTGAAATAGACATAGATTAGCATTCCAACTGAGGATCACCAAGTGATAATGACAAATTACTATAGAAAGATTCATATTTCTATTGAAATGGACATGTTGTATACTCCAATGGCTCAGGATCAGGCTCGTATCCCATTTCTAACTGAGGTTCACCAAGTAAAATTTGAAAATTCATCATGATAGGATATTATTTTTATTAGTAAAGCTATGTGGAATATTCCAGAAGCTTTTCCATTGTGTTCTCATACTCTTGTAACACATGATAGTTACTAACATATTCTGAAAATTTTCATACAATAGGATCATACCCCTATACAATTTCAAAATTTAAGTCATCATATTCTGGACATGAGGTAGAATAATTCTCATATCCCTAATATTCTCAATCCTAGTATCATTTTAGTGGTTAGAGACAAATTATCAACACCCCAAGGGCCCGCCGTCTACTAAAATAAACAATAATATGATCATTATCATGATGGTCCACCTTGTGGTTTTGTGCAGATGGATTATAAGAACTCTACTCCTAATATTCACCATAGTAAACCTCCCCACTATGATATCTCTAATGGATAAATAAATCCTACCCTTTCCCAAACACCTCTATATAGGGAGATTCTAAAAACTCGGCCTTTTTATAGAGAGGTTATTGAAACATTGGGGTCTACAATATACATTTCCCCATCAATGTAATGAAACCCGTCAACATGGTCAGTAGGAGAACCTACAAATGAACATCTATGTTCTGACTAAATGGAGGTGTGTACGTATGTTGGGAAGGAGACCAAAATTAAAATATGGGGAGAGTTAGACAGAAACAACCTCCCCACTTATTTTGGACCCTCTCAACTTATTAATATGAGACCAAAATGGGAAAATTAAGGATTGAATGCCTTATATTTTCCAAAATACGTGTAGCCTCTCATCAGCGGATGAAGGAAGGAAGCCTCCCTTATCCATGATACCAGTATCACCATCAGACCATCAATACACTCTATGATCAGTAGAATATGTCCTCTATTTTTGTAGGTCAGAACATAGTAATAGAGGATCATGATAAATCCTATGTAATTTTTCTCTCCATATCCTGAAAAATCTGTGTGGAATTATTTCTATAGAATCTCTAAATATATTCATAAAAGTATGGTAAAATATAGATCATTTCACTTCATTTTATCCCAAAAATAATATAATCCTTGAGATACGACATCATGTAAGGTCATAACCACAAGAAAAATAAGAGGACCAAGTAACATGTGATAGAGTTTGACACTACAATGAAATTACCTACATTAATGGTTCCATGATATCATGAACAATGGGAGAGGATAACCAACATATATTTTAAATAGTCCACTCAAAAAAATGGGAATTCATTTTTGACATGAAATCCAAACTGATGATCAACCCCACAACTTCCCATAGAAACTAACTCCCATCATGGGCTAACATTTCACATAGATACTTCATGATAACAACTACACAATATCATATCCATCACAACATAATCTTTCGTAGAAGATATTGAGGAGTGAATCCAACTGACCAGACAAAGGGAATATGTAAGGACCCGACCCTAGTTGCCCGGAGTGGGTGCCTTATTTGATTACGTTGGAATACATACAAGGAATACGAATCCTGAAGGACTGAATAGTTTAGTATTATTGGAAACAAGATACATACATAAGTTCAACATTACATATGGAAAGGAAAAACAACACTAATTTATTCCACTAGAGTCATCACGTCTCCTAGATTATGCTTGCAAGTTATTTATAAATTACTTCCTCATGTCCTGAAAAAATGAAACATAAGAATGTTGTGAGATCAAACGCTTAGTAAGAGTAAGTAATACAACAGAAGATAATATAAACATTATACATGGTGAATAATTGAAAACAAATTCCTTGAATAATAAACTTGAAACACATTATGGCAGGAATATGACATGAGTAAATAATGCCATAATAAAACATAATCATGTGTATTCTACTAGCAGAATAACCACATGAACACTCAATTACTAGCTTCATAAGGAGGGAAGTGCATATTCCAGAAATTCTGAAACATTTTATGATGGCCTCGGCCAAGACGTCTAGTGATTACAGCCTCGACCAAAATCCATACCACACTCAGAAAGGCCTCGACCAATTCCACGTCTAGTTGTCTCATGAGACCTACTGATTCATAGAGGGGCTATAGTGGGTCCCACCCATCACATAATAAGTCCAATGCATTATTTATATGATTGGGGATAAACATAAACAACATATACATTCATATTGAAACTATTATATGAAATGTAACAAAATTTCCCCAATTATTGAACATAAACACTAACCATTCAGAATAATATAGTGAATAGTTTTAGGATAGATAATCTACAATAGAGTTAGTAATAAACCATTAAATAAAATATGGTAGAAGACATAAAAAATTATTAAATCTAGTAATACCATGGAATCAACAAGAGTGTTGAATTAGACGAAAACACTCTTATAAAATCATCAAGCAATTCTTGAGATAAATACTCTTTTATTTTGAAAATAAGAGTTATTTTTGAAAAAATCATTGTATAAAACCAGAAGTGAGGTAATATAGTATTTTCATAATAAAATGAGTGATTTTATAAAGATTAAGGTTTCCAAAAACATATTATAGTGTGACCTTGAAAATAGGTAATAATTTGAGAAATTCCCTTGAATCGGGCTTGTATTTTTTAAAGAATTTTGAATGTTCCTTTTAAAACGTGTAACTATCCATAAAATAAGGAAGGATTATGGTTTTTAGACATATATGTGATACTCAAACAGAATATATGATGATTAAATAAAAATAAATAAGAATTACATCGAGGTTATTAGACAATGAAAGTTTCCCGAATGAAAATGGAAGTTTGGGTAAAAAAACCCTTACACTTTGTAATCAAATGATTCATATGCCCTAGAATTAATAACCTAAAAATGATAGATTTAATACCATGAAGATAAAGATATTTATGACATGTGACATCAATTTTCAGTACACATACACCATACAAATGTATTACTAGTGAATATGGAAAATCTCACGAAAATGGAAGTGAGATGAAGAAACCCTTACAACAATGTGATCGGTCAAATCATATGACCAGAACATAATAACCCTCAAATTAATCATTGGATAACATTAATATAAAGATAATCATGTTATTATATACCAAATTTCAGTAAAAATATACCAAATACAAGAAATAAGTGGTGAATAATGAAAATCTCACAGAAATGAAAGTGAGATGAGAAACCCCTTACAACAATGTGATTGGTCGGATCATATAACCAGAACATAATAAATATCAATTGAATCATTAAATGAAATTAATATAAAGATAATCAGGTTATTATATATCAAATGGAAGTTCACATATACCACATACAATAAATAAGTGGCGCAAAATGAAAATCTCACAAAAATGAAAGTGAGATGAGATACCCCTTACCTTAACTCCAATCATGTTCCACTCTTGTACTTAAGCTCGTAGAATATGAAATAATACTTGTTAATAACTTATTTCAGAACCTATTAGACATGTATTTAGTTTACCATAATTCTGGTTAGTTCATTTATGTCATTATTGATGAGTTATTGTATTGAATTTTATCATTCTGGAGTGTTTGTTTCTTTTATTTTCATATTCTGTTCAATTGTTTTTAAGTAATGAAGTGGAGTGGATGTAAATCTAAAAAATTGAAATTAAATATTATTTATTAAAATCCAGAATTGTTAATGTCCATTTCTATCATTTTGTTACATGTAATGAGGTTGAATCATTAGATGACAACCACTTCGATTATTCGGCAGTATTTGGATTATTATGAACTAGTTTTTTCATATAACATAATTATATGTACATATTATGGTTCCTGAATATTAATTAGGTTATAACACATATATTATAGTATGTTTAAACCATGAATATTGTTTCATGACCAGTAATGAAGAAGAAATTGAAGAACGAAACTTCGTCATCCATGAATGTTATAAATCGGAACCTGATGGACGTCATTTTTGTTTATAAATTAAATGGGAGGGAGTAAAAAAATTTAATATGGATCTTCCATTAACATGATATAAATACAGTATATATATGTTACTATAGTTATCATGATCATTTTGATAGAGGAGGTGAGGAGACAAAAATAAAAGAGATGAACTTGAAAATAAAGAAAAGTTAAGAGATCCCTTATGAAAAAATCGGCAGCCTAACGGCATCAACTAAAATTTCATAAAATCAAATGATGAGAAAAAAAGGGTATATCATCATATTGAAAGAAAAATTAAATTAAGAAGAATAAATAAAATCAAACCCCAACATATGAGAAAGTAATTTCAAATAGCTAACATAAAAGAAGTGTCGACTTAAAGAAGAGAATGAAGGATTCCCTTACCCTGTAGAATAACTCCTAGATCTTAAAGGATGGGACATTGGGGGCTTAGGGACACCTTGGGAGGACTAATAGAGTGGTAAAACCACCAGAGCTTCGAGAATGACTGATTTGGAATGAAACAAAAAGAATGGATGAGTGGGTATTTATAGAAAAAGAAATGTAATTTTTTAATAATTTCCAAGGGACACCTCAGTAGTGTTTTTTGCCAAACCATGGGCTTGCCTATGGTATTTTCCCATGGTTTAAGCCAATTGGGACACCTCATGTCATATGTTACTATACAAAAGCCGACAAAACTTTTATATTTAATTATCACATCATTATGATGTCATTAATCTACCGAAAACTCAAAACTGTATTTTTACTATTCATGAAAAATTCATGTATTTTAGAAAAATCCCAATGATTCACCCCTACCATTTTTTCAATGTGTATAATTCAAAAGTAGAGTCCATTTTTGAAAAATTATATTATAAATATTTTAAATTTAACTTTTAAATAAAAGCATACTTAATTAAAAAATAAACAGTTCTAATTCTACAACTACTTCTTTATCACAATGAAAAATTAACCAAGATGTTATTATCTTCTAGCCTTAAAAAAATAATAAAATTTACTATTCATTAGGTTCATATTACTATGAATAAGGTTATGTTACTATTCACCAAAAATCATGTTTTTTCTATCAGACTTCAAATGAATTACTAAACATAACTCTATATGACCACTTCTTAAAATTCAAAACATAGAAGAGACAAAGTTGTGTTTAATGGTTAAATCATAAAATTGCATTCTATATTTATTTTCAAAACCTTGGGGTGTTACATTCTCGCCTACTTACAAAAATTTCATCCTTGAAATTCATAGAATATTACCTAAAAATATTCGGTTATGTCTTTAAGATAAGCTCCTCAGGCTCCCATGTTGCTTCCTCCATCTTAGGGTTCCTCCATAGAACCTTCACCAAACGAGTTTCCCAATTTCTCAACACTTGTTCTCTAGTATCATGAATCATGATAGGATCCTCACAGTAAGATAAATCGGGCTCAAGTTCTACTTCTTCATAATTGAGTACATGTGTTGGGTCTGGTATGTACTTTCTTAACATTGACACGTGGAACACATTGTGAACCATGGAGAGACTTGGTGGCATTGCCAAACTGTAATCTACGACTCCAATTCGGTCCAGAATTTCAAAAGCTCTGATGTACCTGGGACTTAACTTCCCCTTCTTAATGAATCGTATAATACCCTTCCACGTAGATACCTTTAAGAAAACATGATCACCTTCTTGAAACTCCAAATCCTTCGTTCGATTATCTACATAGCTCTTTTGCCTACTTTGAGCTATTTTGATATGGTTATGGATAATCATCACCTTTTCCATTGTTTCAACAACAAGTTCTGGGCCCAAAAACTTTATTTAACCAACATCATCCCAGCATGTTGGTGTACGACATCTCCTTCTATATAATGCTTTGTAGGGTGCCATCTATATACTTGAATGGAAGCTATTATTGTAGGAAAATTCTATGAGAGGTAAATACTGATCCCACATGTCTTGAAAATCAAGTGAACAAGACCTCAACATGTCTTCCAATGTTTTAATAGTCCATTCTTATTGTCCATAAGTTTGTGGGTGATAGACAGTTCTTAAACAGAGATCATTATCTAGGGCCTTCTGAAGACTCTTCTAGAATCGTGATGTAAAATGGGGATCACGATCAGAAACAATTGATGAGGGTACACCATTTGGTGAAGCAGTACATTAACCTCTAAAATATCATACAATGATCAACTTAAACCATTTCATAAGTGGTTAAAAAAATCCAAAATATATTGATTCAGCACTTTATAATGAAGTCCTCTAAATTTTCAAGATGAACTTTTCATTAACCCTTAATCAATAATAAGTAGATCTAAAATTCACATTCCAAACATGTGAATAAATTCATCACGTATCCTATTGAAATATCATAATAACATGAATTACTGTAAAAACCATATTGGAAACATTCATTATTCAATATTCCTTAAGTAAGATACATGTTATTGGATATATTACTTAAATCCAAAAGTGTTGTAAACTTCATTGATGATATCATAGACCCCTTCTTGAAAAGTCAAAAATCAGTTCCAAGGTAGTAAATACTTATCTGAGTCAATCATTTCTTCATCATTATCTCAACATCAGATATATATTAAGGGTTGTCTTTCCCTTAATCATGTTTTTTTTTAAATGATTAACTTTCCACTAAATCACTTTTCCTTTGTACCATTCATCGTATGACCTCAAATGCTCAATAAAAAGAGTATTGTAGTACAATCCATATATATTTCATAACTCATACAACTAGTACATCACTGACAAAATAAACAAATGACATTATTATTCACTAGGCATATTTATCATTCTACTTCATCTGCGGTAACATGATAACTTGATTTTTATCCAAAATCATCATTTGGGGTATACTCCTTTGACGATTGGGACATTGAATCTCATAGTGTCCCGTCTCCTTGAAATTGAAGCATTGTACATTTGAAACCATTTTCTTAACCTTGTAATCATGAACTTAGTGTCCTTTTTCTCCACACTTGTTGCAAACACCCATTCCCTTCAATCATTTACCAGGGTGATTCTTTCCACAGTTATCACATGTGGGAAAGCAGTTCTTTCCCTTATTCCCTTTATCCACGTATTTCTCTGCCATCCTTTTATTCCTTTGATTCCCTTAAAATACATAAGACTCAGAGAAGTCTTTACATACCATGTTAACACAAGATATTATTTCTTCCTATGATGAGGATACATTGGATACAATCTTCCTTTGAAAAGATGGCTTAAGAACATTAGAGATATGATCCTTATTACTCATTGCATCCCGTGCATTGGTGAAGTTCTCATTCTTCATTCTCAGTGCCATGTCTAATCAATTCCATATCATTTATTAGCTCATAAAATTATGAACTATCTATAACTATAAACATGGTATAACACATAACATAAATTTAGGCACCGTAAAACCTAGAACCATATACTTTGGTTACTTTGGGGACAGAAATCCTTCATAATGGTTGGTGAAGAAAATGTGAATTATCCTAATCACATCTATAAGGACCCAACCTTATAACATTACTTAATATTTAATTAAATGAATAATTCACATTGAAGATCTTTTCAGGTTTAGAGTTTTAGAGAATTAGGACATAATTATTACATCTCAAAGATTACAAAGTAGACACATCTACTCAGTTTCTAATTTTTTCATAAAATAAAAACACTTGAACAAAAGAGTCATGTATAGTTCCATGTTCTAGATAGCACGACATTTCTTTGATTCCATCCTTGACCCTATTCCACTTTAAGTCCTGTGGAAAACATTTCAAAAACATGGGATGAGCATAAAAAGATCAGTAAAGGATATAAAAATATGGAAAGGAAACATTAGTCCATGGGTACATAAGAATCAATGAAAACATACTTTACTCATAAAACATAAGCATTTAACATAACTCATGAAATCATAAGATTTATGAATAACTCGTAGAAATAATAAGACATAAAAGTAACTTTAGGAATTCATAACATTCTTACGTAGGGAGCAACCCTCATGGTTACGTTTGGAATACCCACCACAGTATATTCCCTAAATCTCTTTGGATAAACCTTAGCATTTAACTCATTCACGTTATCCAATGCGTTGGAGAGCTATCTCGGGCTCACCCACCCTTAGTTTATCACGGAACCACCCGAATTCATAAACAATGCCCAAGAACCATTACATAATCGTATCACATAAAACATGTATAAAGGAAACATAACATTTCCACATTTCAATCAAAGATATCAATACAACAAATTGATATAATCCAAACATTATCAAAACCATTTTAAATACCAAAATACATAAAAGATTATATGGTATTTATTTTTCCTTTTTTAAAAACATTACGGCTTGTTAAGGAAGCCAAAGATTTAATAATACTCACGGCAGAAAGGTCGTTGTCACCACGTACGTAAAAAAGAAACATACTTCTTGTCGTTTAGTAAAACGCTTCATATAGAAAAGATTCACTTTGAATGCAATGAAAAGTAAAAAGGGTTTTATACACCGTATAATATAAAGTCGTGTATAAATCAATGGAATCCTCAGTAAATGGAGATTGAGACGAAGTCCCTTATAAAGTCGGTATCCTTAGATTAAGGATAAATCAATTACATAATTATGTGTGAAAAATAAAGATACACCCAATATAAGTGGATATTAAGTGTAAAAAAACCATATTCATTCACACATATTCATAGAATGATATATTCAAGGAGTACTAGTTTAACCCAAAGAATTGAAATTGAGTTAAGAAGTTCCCTTGCAAAAAATTCGACAGCCTAACGATGTCACTTTAAAATTCAGAAAATGATTTGATGAGAGATAAAATGGTATCTCATTACATGGACATAAAATTTACATCAATAATGATATAGACGAACATATCCAAACATAATAAGTGTAAATTAAAAGTCATAACAAAAGAAGTCTTTTAAAAAGAGGAGGGTGAAAGGTTCTCTTACCGATTTCGGTAACTTTCGAAACGTACACCCCATGAAAGAAGGGTCATACAGTGAAGATGTAAATACCCATAAATTAATGTATATCACACAAATAATACAATTATGGGAAGTAAATACACCACACAAAATGAAATAGTGGCAAATGTAGCAAGAATCTCATAGGAACACAAAGTGAGATAAAACCCCTTAAGAAAACTCGGCAGCCTAACGACGCCACTTAAAACATCCAAAAGATGGATTGATGAGATAAAATAGGGTCTCTCATCATATGAACATAAAATATACAGTAATAGTAATATAAAAGAACATACCACAACATAAGAAATATGATCTTAAAAGAATTTACATAAAAGAGAGTACTTAAAAAGAAAGAGAGAGGAAGGATCCCTTATCTCAAGTCCGACTTGTCTTGTTCGTTTCTTTATATTCTTGAATAATAAGCTAGAGTTAATTTCTACCTGCTTAAGAACCTTTCTCAAGTTAATTATTCCTTTTATATCACTTATTACTTTGTTATAACATTATGTAATTATTTAATATTATAACGGTCGTTCTGTCGATCATTGGTACTTGAGTCAAAAAAATAAACTTCTTATAGTTACAAGTTGTTCATGTGGTAAAATATACATTATATCCAGAATTATATTAATTATTTAGATATCATATATATTATATATATCCATTATATACATTCATTTATAATATTACATAAAATTTAAAGGTAAGAAATGAAATTCACCAATCATGGAGACGGTAAGTCGTACGTACGCATGAACGCTACTTTCATTTCTATTTCGTATTTAATGGAATTAAAACTAAATGATATATATATATATATTATAATTACAGTATAATATATATGTTATATAGGTCACATAAGTACATTAATTTCATTCTTTACACATTCCATGTATTGCATGAACGAGTCACATCACTTGAGGGCGCGGTAGTCCACACTTCCTCAAATGAAATAATCGCATTTGCACAATATGCAAAGCATAAAGGTGTGTTTTTAAATGTAAAATACAGAAGCATAGAGAGGAAAATAAATATAATATATATCATAAGTAAATATAGTTCCATCATATTGGCCACCATGAGAGGTGGTAGGAGATGATAGAACAATCATCGTTTCGTGAGGCAGTAATTCGCCATCCACGGAAACAGTATGTTCTTTAAGAATTAGATGGAGGTGTGTATAAGTGTAGCTGGAATAATTCTCATAAAAACATCCTATTATATTGAATATACTGGTTTAGTTACATAATAAATGAATAAAAATATTTTAGGGGGTTGGAGAAGAAAAATAAAACAAAAGAACATAAGAGAGAACATTACCTTTAAATCGGGTAACTCCTTTTGGTTAGAACCAAAAGGGTTTCTTGAAGAGCTTCCTGCCTAAGGTAAGGCTTATAAGATGAATAGATGGATATTTGGAGATTAATTTAGTAGAGTTTTTCTGAGCCAAAGGGCTTGAGAAGTATTAGAAATGGGTAGGAAGTGTGGTCTTTTTATAAGGGAGAGGAGGGGATCTTTTGGAAATCTTGAAACTATTATTTTATTATAAAATGAAATTCGGTTTCTAAAGCTCCAAAAATCATTAAAGTATAATCTAAGGTGGTCCATGTTCTAAATCAAATCATCCAATAATAATTGGACAAATTTTGGATATTACTTTAAACATTATTTTCCAATTTACTTAAATCATTCTTTAATGACGTAAACACTGCATCATCATTGTGTCATAAATAATTTTTTATTTTTGATGTCTAAAAATTATAAAACAATTACCATGTTGTAGGAAATCCTTTTATATTTCTAATGAGTATTTGTAGTCCAAAATATAACTTATATAACCTCATGTAAAAATTGTTTTTGTAAAGCAATACATGTTTGTGATATTTGTATTTTTACTTTAAATAAAAGGTATTAATGTCATTATCTTACCCAAGTGGCTCCATGGGGTCCCAAAAATTGACCCATGGATTGTCTTGGTCGGAAATGACCTATCCAATAAAGTTAGGACTTTTTTCAAGATATTTTTATATGTTTATAATATCATTTTTATCTTAAATTGCACTAATTACCTCTAATCGCGGTTAACAAAACTCAAATGTTACTATTCACCAAAAATTATTTTAATCCCATTTAACGAAATTTTACATCCTAATGAAAACCATGTATGCTGTATTTTTGAAATTCAAGTCACATAAGTGGCAATGTTTCGTTTAAACGAAAAATCAGTTTTTTAACTACAACTTAGTGGTTTCACTATTCATCAAAAATTGAAGTTTTTCAGAAAAATACCAAAAATTCACCCGAAGTTATATTTGATATTCCGAATTAAAAAATGATGGATATTTTACCAAATTCAAAACATATAAGTTGAATTAATTAATTTAATAATTAATTCCCGCTGTCAAAACAAATAGTGTGTTTTTAAGAAACGATATCTATTAAAAGATTAACACTAGTTTAAGTCCAATTTCAAAGTGATGTTAATTCCAATGACCACCATTGGATTAAATGGTAAAAATATATTCTAATTGCACTTTAAAAAAAATTCAAAAGATGATCTAATAATTTAAATAAATTAGATTAAAAAGAGGTTTTGAATTAAAATAGAACATTTTTCACTAATTCATTAAAAATGGACACTATCAAAAAAATATCAAAAACCTACACAAAGTAAATTTTGATATCCCAATTATAAAGAAGGATTTTATTTGGTCCAATATAAAATATATAGTTTTCAACAAGTGGATTTAAAAAGGGTTCTCCATCAAAAGGTGGTTAATCGACCTTTTAAATAATATTAGAATATTTACACTTAAAATTGGATTCATTCACATTTTAAGCCTCTAACATTTATTGGATAAAATTAAAAATATTTGACAAAAATATATAATCATTTTCTAGTTAGTTCTATTCATTACCTCCAATACAACGTCTAGGCGTTAACTTCCATTTAAAATAAAATTATTTTATTATTAGAGTGCAATGTAAGATTTCCAAGAAACTCGTTGTTGCGTATTGGGTACGCCATCGAGCATAGCGTTCCCTTTAAATTAATATTAACATTTTATTCAAAAATATGGATAAATATAAAAATGTCATATTTCTTTATTTACCTGGGGTGTTACATCCTTCCCCCCTTTTGGGAATTACATCCTCGCAATTTTAAAAAATTGGGCTCGGAAACGTCATTGAAAGTCCCACATCGGAAAAAGAGTCAGAAAAACTATCACTTTAAAAGAAAGAAAGGGAAGTACAGAGGTTACATGAGTTAACCCATACTAGGATTTGATTTAGGAAAACATGGATATGGAATAAGAAAATGGTCATGTTCTGAGGGAGAGTGATAGAAAATATGTTTAGGAGAAAGTTAACCACCAGAAAATCACAAACTTCTGATGGGTTAAACTGTATTTGATTCCCCAGTAAGAAAATTTAGTAGGTAAAATTTTAGTATTAAGTTACTTTTCATTGAGGAATTTATTTATGAGCTTAACTAAATCATCAGGAAACATACTTACTTGTCATGTTGACTTTCAACTTTTACTAGATTTCTTACACAAACTCATATTTTCTCCAAAAGATGAGTATTTAGGAAGACTTGTTCACATTAAGAGTACTATAATCAACATCTTGAGAATCACCTAATTCAAATATAGAGAACTATATATTTACCATTTCTTTAGACCTTAACCAAAAAAAACCCAAAAGGATAGTACAAGATTAGATAATACCCCAAAAGGATAATCCTTAAAAAAATCTATTCTTATTCTCCAAAATTTGTCAAACAATACCCAAAGTTCAACAAAGACCATTCAATAAACATCTATCCATAAAATTATTCAAAGTAAACTAAACTAAGATTGAAACCCAAATCTCTAAAGTATTTAATCACATAGTCTTCCAAGATAAACCTTAACATTTATATCCAATCATCAGTTACTCTTAAAGTCTCATACTAAAAATTAATTAACCTAATCACATATCCTCCATGATAAGATAATAATTTCCATAGATAACCCAAAATCAACTTATTCTAGATTCATAAGATCATCTAACTAAAAATAATTAGTCAAACTAACCAAGGAATTCACATAGTCCAGTGGTAGGCGATAAATACCAGTCGCACTTTGGTTGTGGGTTCGATTCCCGCAGCTTGGTCCGACGCGACAGGTTGTCACACGGTCTACATGTTGTCCTTTTTCCAAAACTACATAATTCTTATAAAATTTCCAAAAAGTGATAAAATCTTCAAAAATAACCATAACATAATTTAACCTAAAAATTTATCTCATGTCGTTCATATTCCATCATAACATATAGTAACCCATAATAACTTCAAAATTACGGATCATATAAACCCTAATGGGTACCTTTATAATTATTACCTCAACTTCCACATCGAGTTGGTTCTCTTGTACATGATGCATTAGAGAACTCACCGAGGTTCAAGTGGTTGATCATGACTCCTGATAGTTGGTTTATAATAACCATGAGATTTCTCAGTGAATCCCCCATTTAATCTAGTCTCTTAATCATAGAACCACCACAGTTTCCTTCAAACCCATTGTCATGTTGGTGCCTGCTAGATCCATCCATTTACTAAAACCAAAAAAAATGTCAGTGTGAGTATATTAACAAAATAATCATGTACTAAAGAGATAGATAAACACTAAGATATAATTATCAAAGTTATCTCAAACTCATTCCTACTTTCATAAATTACAATGACTCTATCTAATATAATAACCAGTGTGTTTATACACAACTTTTCACTTATGCTTAAACAACACACTAACCTATAAAGTTATCTAAACCAACCTCTGATACCAACTATAAGGTCCCAGCCTTATAACATTACTTAATATTTAATTAAATGAATAATTCACATTGAGGATCTTTTCAGGTTTAGAGTTTTAGTGAATTAGGACATAACTATTATATCTCAAAGATTAGAAAGTAGACACATATACTCAGTTTACATTTTTTTCAAAAAATAAAAATGCTTGAACAAAAGAGTCATGTATAGTTCCATGTTCTAGACAACACGACATTTACTCGATTACATCCTTGACTATATTTCACTTTAAGTCATGTGGAAAACATTTCGAAAACTTGGGGTGAGCATAAAAATCTCAGTAAATGATATAAAAATATGGAAAGAAAACATTATTCCATGGGTACATAAGAATCAATGAAAATATACTTTATTCATAAAACATAAGCATTTAACATACCTCATGAAATAATAAGATTTATGAATAACTCATAGAAATCATAAAACATAAAGGTAACTTGAGTCATTCATAACATTCTTACATAGGGAGCAACCCTCATGGTTACGTTTGGAATACCCACCACAGTATATTCCCTAAATGTCTTCGGAGAAACCTTAGCGTTTAACTCCTTCACGTTACCCACTGAATTGGAGAGCTATCTCGGGCTCACCCGCCCTTAGTTTATCACGGAACAACCCGAATTCATAAACAGTTCCCAAGAACCATAACATAATCGTATCACATAAAACATGTATAAAGGAAACATAACATTTCCACATTTCAATCAAAGATATCAATACAACACATTGATATAATCCAAACATTATCAAAACCATTTTAAATACCAAAATACATAATAGAGTATATGGTATTTATTTTAACTTTTTTAAAAACATTACGGCTTGTTAAGGAAGCCAAAGATTAAATAATACTCACTGTGGAAAGGTCGTTGTCACTGCGTACGTAAAAAAGAAACATACTTCTTGTCGTTTAGTAAAACACTTCATAGAGAAAAGATTAAATTTGAATGAAATGAAAATTAAAAAGGGTTTTATACACCATATAAAATAAAGTCATGTATAAATCAAAGGAATCATCAATAAATGTAGATTGTGACGATGTCCCTTATAAAGACGGTACCCTTAGATTAAGGATAAATCAATTACATACTTATGTTTGGAAAATAAAGATACACCCAATATAAGTGGATATTAAGTGTAAAACAACCAGATTAATTCACACATATTCATATAATGATATATTCATGGAGTACTAGTTTAACCCAAAGAATTGAAATTGAGTTAGGAAGTTCCCTTGCAAAAATTCGACAACCTAATGGCGTCACTTTAAAATTAAGAAAATGATTCGATGAGAGGTAAAATGGAATCTCATTACGTGGAAATAAAATTTACATCAATAAGGATATAGAGAAACATATCCCAACATAATATGTGTAAATTAAAAGACATAACAAAAGAAGTCTTTTAAAAAGAGGATGGTAAAAGGTTCCCTTACCAATTTGGGTAACTTTCGAACCGTACACCCCATGAAAGAAGGGTCATACAGTGAAGATGTAAATACCCAAAAATTAATTTATATCACACAAAGAATAAAATTATGGGAAGTTCATACATCACAAAAAAGGAAATAGTGTCAAATGTAGCATGAATATCACGGGAACACAATGTGAGATAAAAATCCCTTACGAAAACTCGGTAGCCTAACGGCGCCACTTAAAACTTCCAAAAAATGGATTGATGAGATCATATAGTGTCTCTCATCATATGAAAATAAAATATACAGTAATAGGAATATAAAATAACATACCCCAACATAAGAAATGAGAGATTAAAAATAAATTACATAAAAAGAGTACTTAAAACGAAAGAGAGATGTAGGATCCCTTACCTCAAGTCCGACTTGTCTTGTTCGTTTCTTTATATTCCTGAATAATAAACTAGAGTTAATTTATACCTGCTTAACAACATTTTTCAAGTTCATTATTCCTTTTATATAACTTATTACCATGTTATTAACATTATGTAATTATTTATGTTTATAACAGTCATTTTTTTCGACCATTGGTACTTGAGTCAAAAAAATAAACTTCTTATAATTACAAGTTGTTCATGTTGTAAAATATCCATTATATACAGAATTATATTCATGATTTATATATCATATATATCCATTATATACTTGCATTTATAATATTACATAAAATTTAAAGGTAAGAAATGAAATGCACCGTTCATGGAGACAGTAAGCCGTACGTACGCATGAACGCTACTTTAATTTCTATTTCGTATTTAATGGAATTAAAACTAAATGAGAGATATATATATATTATAATTACAGTAGAATATATATGTTATATAGGTCACATAAGTTCATTAATTTCATTTCTTACACATTCCATGTATTTCATGAACGAGTCAAATCACTTGAGGGGGCGGTAGTCCACACTTCCTCAAATTAAATTATCGCATTTGCACAACATGCAAAGAATAAAGGTGTGTTTTTAAATATAAAATACAGAAGAATAGAGTGGAAAATAAATATAATATATATCATAAATAAATATAGTTCCATCATAATGGCCACCATGAGAGGTGGTAGGAGAAGATAGAACAATCATCGTTTCGTGAGGCAGTAATTCTCCATCCACGGAAAAATAATGTTTTTTAACTATTAGACGGAGGTGTGTGTAAGTGTAGCTTGAATACATCCCATAAAAAATCCTAGTATATTGAAGATACTGGTTTCATTACAAAATAATTTAATAAAAATAGTTCAGGGGGTTGGAGAAGAAAAATAAAACAAAAGAACGTAAGAGAGAACATTACCTTTAAATCAGGTAACACCTTTTGGTTTGAACCAAAAGGGTTTCTTGAAGAGATTCCTGCCTAAGGTAAGGCTTCTAGGATGAATAGAGGGATATTGGTAGCTTATTTGAATATAATTTGGCCGAGAAAAAGGGCTTTAGAAGTGTCAAAAATGGGTAGGAAGTGGGGTCTTTTTATAAGGGAGAGGAGGGGCTCTTTAGGAAATCTTGAAACTATTATTTTATTACAAAATGAAATTCGGTTTATAAAGTTCCAAAAATAATTAAAGTAGAATATAAGGTGGTCTATGTTCTAAATAAAATCATCCAATAATAATTGGACAGGTTTTGGTTGTTATTTTAAACATTATATTCTTATTTACTTAAATCATTCATTAATGACGTAAACATTGCATCATCATTGGGTCATAAATAATTTTTTATTTTTGATGTCTAAAAATTATAAAAAAATTACCATGTTGTAGAAATTTTTTTAGATTTCTAATTATTATTTATAGTCCAAAATATATCTTATAGAACCTCATGTAAAAATTGTTTTAGTAAAGCAATACATGTTTGTGATATTTTTATTTTTACTTTAAATAAAAGGTATTAATGTCATTATCTTACCCAAGTGGCGCCATGGGGTCCCACAAATTGACCCATGGATTGTCTTGGTCCGCCATGACCTATCTAATAAGGTTAGGACATGCGTCAAGATATTTTCATATGTTTATAATATCATTTTTATCTTAAATTACACTGATTACCTCTAATCACGGTTAACAAAACGCAAAAGTTACTATTCACCAAAAAATTATTTTAATCCCATTGAACCAAATTTTACATCCTAATGACAACCATGTATGTCAGATTTTTTAAATTCAAGTCGCATAAGTGGAAATGTTTCGTTTAAACGAAAAATCAGTTTTCTAACTACCACTTAGTGGTTTCACTATTTATCAAAAATTGAAGTTTTTCAGAAAAATACCAAATATTTACCCTAAGTTATATTTGATATTCCGAATTCAAAAATGATGGCTATTTTAAAAAATTCAAAACATATAAGTTGCATTAATTAATTTAATAATTAAGTGTCGCTGTCAAAACAAATAGCGTGTTTTTAAGAAACAATATCTATTAAAAGATTGACACTAGTTTAAGTCCAATTTCAAAATGAAATTAATTTCAATGACCACCATTGGATTAAATGATAAAAATATATTATAATTTAACTTTAAAAACAATTCAAAATAGGATATAATCATATAAATAAATTAGATTAAAAAGTGGTTTTGAATTAAAATACATCACTTTTCACTAATTCATTAAAAATGGACTTTATCAAAAAAAATGACAAAAACCTACACAAAGTAAATTTTGATATCCCGATTCTAAAGAAGGATTTTATTTGGTCCAATATAACATATAAAATTGTCAATAGGTGGATTTAAAAAGGGTTCTCCATCAAAAGGAGGCTAATCGACCTTTTAAAGAATTTTAGAATATTTACGCTTAAAATTGGATTCATTAGCATTTTAAGCCTCTAACATTTATTGGATAAAATTAAAAATATTTGAAAAACATATATAATCAGTTTTTAGTTAGTTCTATTCATTCCCTCCATTACAATGGCTAGCCGTTATGTGCCACTTAAAATAATATTTTTTTATTATTAGAGTGCAACGTAAGATTTCCAAGAAACTCGTTGTTGCGTATTAGGTATGCCATCGAGCATAGCGTTCCCTTTAAATTAATATTAACATTTTATTCAAAAATATGGATAAATATACAAATTTCATATTTATTTATTTAACTATGGTGTTACAATATCCCTTGGGAGTGTCGTAACCAAGAGTACAGCAATGCCCGTTGTTGTACACCAGTTCCCGTTCGAGTGTAGCTCAAAGCAGTGTTTTCGGGTTTTTCCCCTGGATAGATCTATACTAGAGCCGCCTCTACCAGATCATATCCAGATAGGGATGTGTTGCTTGAATGATCTACATAATCTATTCCCTACCAAAATACCAGGATGTTATTGTATGTATATCCTCAAAGAATAACTAAGGGACTCTTCCCTAATTCTACATTTTCTAAATCTAGTTTCCTAGTATTCTACTAAACTTCCTCTGATACCAACTATAAGGACCCAACCCTAGTTGCCCGGAGTCAGTGCCTTATTTGATTATGTTAGCATACATACAAGGAATACGAATCCTGAAGGACCGAGTAGTTTAGTATTATTGGAAATAAGATACATACATAAGTTCAACATTACATATGGAATGGAAAAACAACACTAATTTATTCCAATAGAGTCATCACGTCTCCTAGATTATGCTTGCAAGTCATTCATAAATTACTTCTTCATATCTTGAGAAAATGAATCATAAGAAAGGGGTGAGTTGAAATTCTCAGTAAGAGTAAGCAATACAGAGGAAGATAATATAAACATTAGACATGGTGAATAATTGAAAACACATGCCATTTATAATAAACCTGAAACACATTATGGCAGGAATATGAGCTGAGTAAATAATGCCATAATAAAACAAAATCATGGGTATTATTGTAGTCGAATAACAATATGAACATTAAATTACTAGCTTCATAATGAGAAAAGTGCATATGCTGGAAATTCTGAAACATTTTTCCATGGCCTCGGCTAAGACGTCTAGTGATTAAGGCCTCGGCCAAAATCCATATCACATTGGGAAAGGCCTCAGCCAATTCCATGTCTAGTTGACTCATTAGAACTACCAATGCATCAAGTGGCTGTAGCGGGACCCACCCATCACATAATAAGTCCAATTAATTTCTTATATGAACTGGGTTAAACATAAACAACATATACATTCATATTGAAACAATCATATGAAATGTAACAAACTTCCCCCAATTATTGAACATAAACACTAACCATTTGGAATAATATGGTGAATGGTTTTAGGACATATCATCCACACTAGGGTTAGTCATAAACCATTAAATAAAATATGGTATATGTCTTCATAAATAATTATACCTAATAATACCAAGTAATCAACAACAGTGTTGAATTAGATGAAAACACTCTTATAAAATCATTAAGCAATTCTTGAGATAAATACTCTTTTATTTTGAAAAGAAGAGTTATTTTGGAAAAAATATTTGTATAAAACTAGATGTGAGGTAAGATAGTATTTTCATAAAAAATGAGTGATTTTATAAAGATAATGGTTTCCAAAAACAGATTATAGAGTGCCCTTGAAAATAGGTAAGAATTTGAGAAATTCCCTTGAATCGGGCTTGTATTTTTGAAACAATTTTTAAAGTTCCATTTAAAACATGTAACTATCCATAAAATAAGGAAGGATTATGGTTTTTAAACATATATATGATACTCACATAGAACATATTATTAGTGCATAATAATACATAAGAATTACATCGAGGTAATTAGGCAATGAAAGTTTCTCGAATGAAAATGGATGTTCGGGTAAAAAAACCCTTAGACATTGTAATAAAATGATTCAAATGCCCCAGAATTAATAACATAAAAATGATAGATTTAATACCATGAAGATAAATATATTCATGATATGTGACATAAATGGTCAGTATACATACACCATACAAATGTATTACTAGTGAATATGGAAAATCTCACGAAAATGGAATTGAGATGAATCAACCCTTACAACAATGTAATCGGTCGAATCATATGACCAGAACATAATCACCCTAAAATTAATCATTGAATAACATTAATAAAAATATAATCATGTTATTATATATCAAATGTCAGTACAAATAACACATACATGAAATAAGTGGTGAACAATGAAAATCTCACAGAAATGAAAGTGAGATGAGAAACCGCTTACAACAATGTGATCGGTCGAATCATATGACAAGAACATAATAAATATCAAGTGAATAATTTAATAACATTAAAATAAATAGAATCATGTTATTATATATCAAATGGTAGTACAAATATACCACATACAAGAAATAAGTGGTGCATAATGAAAATCTCAAAGAAATGAAAGTGAGATAAGAAACCCCTTGCCTTTACTCCAAACGTGTTACGCTCTTATACTAAAGCTCCTGGAATATGAATTTATACTTATTAATAACTTATTTAAGAACCTATTAGACATGTTTTTAGTTTACCATAATTATGTATTGTTCATTTATGTCTTTATTGATGAGTTACTGTATAGAATTTTGTCGTTCTGGAGTGTTCGTTTCTTTTATTTTCATATTCAGTTCACTTGATTTTAATTAATGAAGTGGAATAGATGTAAATATATATAATTGAAATTAAATATTATTTATGAAAATACAGAATTTCTAATGTCCATTTCTATCATTTGGTTACATGGAATGAGGTTGAATCATTAGATGACAACCACTTCGATTATTCAGTGGTATTTGGATTATTTTGAACTAGTTTTGTCATATAACTTAATTATATGTACATATTCTGGTTCTTGAATATTAATTAGGTTATAAAACATATATTATAGTCTGGTTCAACCATGAAAATGGTTTCATGACCTGTAATGAAGAGTAAATTTAAGAACGAAACTTCATCGTTCACGAAGGTTATAAATCGGAACCTCATGGACGCCGATTTCGTTTATAAAATAAAAGGGAGGGTGTAAGAATATTTAAGATGGTTCTTCCATTAACATGATATAAATCCAGTATATATATGTTACTGGAGTCATCATGATCATTTGGATATAGGAGTTGAGGAGAGAAAAATAAAAGAGATGAACATGAAAATAAAGAACATTTAAGAGATCCCTTATGAAAAATTCAGCAGCCTAACGACGTCACTTAAAATTTCATAAAATCAAATGATGAGAAAAAAAGGTTATCTGATCATGTTTAAAGCAAAAGTACAGTAATAAAAACAAATAAAATCAAACCCTAACATATGAGAAAGGAATTTTAAATAGCTAACATTAAAGAAGTGTCGACTTAAAGAAGAGAATGAAGGATTCCCTTACCTTGTAGAATAACTCCTAGATCTTGAAGGATGGGACCTTGGGGGCTTAGGGACACCTTGGTAGGACTAATAGAGAGGTAAAAGCACCAGAGATTCTCGGATGAGGGATTGGGAATGAAAGAAAACGAATGGATGAGTGGGTATTTATAGAAAAAGAGAGGTAATTTTATAATAATTTCAAAGGGACACCTCATTAGTGATTTTTGCCAAACCCTGGGCTTTCCCATGGTATTTTCCCATGGTTTAAGCCACTTGGGACACCTCATGTAATAAATTACTATACACAAGTCGACCAAACTTTTATATTTAATTATTACATCATTATGATGTCATTAATATACAGAAAATGCAAAACTGTATTTTTACTATTCATGAAAAATTCATGTATTTTAGAAAAATCCCAAAAATTCACCCCTACAATTTTTCAACGTGTAGAATTAAAAATTGAAGTCCATTTTTGAAAAATAATTTTCTAAAAATTATTAATTTAACTATTAAATATAATCATAGTTAATTCAATAATTAACTGTTCTAATTCTACAACTACTTCTTTATCACAATGAAAAATTAACCAAGTTGTTATTATCTTCTAGCCTTTAAAAAATAATAATAATATTTACTATTCATTAGGGTCATATTACTATTCATATTACTATTTATAAAGGTATTTTACTATTCACCAAAAATAATTTTTGTTCTATTAGACATCAAATGACTTTCTGAACACAACTCTAGATGACCACTTCTTGAAATTCAAAACATAGAAGAGACTAAGTTGTGTTTAATGGTTAGATCATAAAATTGAATTCTATATTTATTTTCAAAACCTTGGGGTGTTACAGAATATCTATGATGGCCTCCACCCCTTGTATTATCAATTCATGAGTGTATTCATGATATATTTTTATTATATTTAAATCAACCCCAACCAACTGTGATGGAGGAATTTATATCTCAATCATTATCCCTAGGTTAATCAAACCCTAAGATGGTCCTGTGGAAATCAATGAAAGTTTCAAAACATCCATAGTATTCTAGGATGGTGGAAAATATATCTCTATGTCTATCATTGGAATCATAAAATCCTCAACTAGAATCATGGATATTAACCACTTGATCAAACAATGACAATTGTGTCCCTAGATAGGCCCTAACCCACAAGTCTTTGAAACTTTTCATCATCATCATAGCCACAAAAGGGAATTTGTATTATTCGGGGTGGGAGGTAAATATCAAAAGTCGTAGTTCCACCACTACCACATACCACAAGACAAACCACATCTATTTGGGTAGCATCTAAAAATCATGACAAAAAATCCCCTCTAGGTCCGTACAAATAGGCCGAGATAGGAGGAGAGTTCAATGAAAGAAATAAAACCCTATTGGGATCATAAGACAAAAAGTTCCAATATAGTTAAGGGATTGAGAAATGATCTTAATGCAAGTATTATTGAATCATCCTGTTATGTTGTGAGTAATGAGACAATGACTATTTCCTGATACACAACTATGAATGGAATCAACATTAAATCAATGATAATGTTGATAAATATGTAGATGCAGAGGTATAAAATATTTAAAATACACCCAGAGTGGAGGATTTAAATGAAACCGTTGAGGCCACACATAGCCAAAACTAGAGGATAATCCCAAACCTCACCCCTCTGAATATCATGTTTCCTCCTCTTTGGTGTAACATTTCCAAATATAAAGAGAATGAAGTGGATGTGTCCCAATCGTCACCCAGAAGAGATGAAATTCCTTCCACATGCAGTTGACACAATATGAGAATGTGCTAAAATATATCAGAAAAATCAACTAGGAGATACTCAGAGGCAACATTCCTACATGGTATCAGCTTCAGGTAGAGATTAATAATCACACACTTAAAGAAAATATTCCTGCAAGATAAGTAGTTTACTATTAGATATTCTCAATATATATAGGAAATCAAACTACATAAATGAATAGTTAAAAAAGTATTATTACTTCCTCCATTTAAGGTGATAGCCCCTCACCCACTAAGGTAATTATTTAGTCATATAATGAATTGAGAATTAGTTCAAAATAAAAACGGGACAACCTCATCAAAACCGACCCACTTCATGTGTACAGGAGACATCTTAATAAGAAGTACCTATGGAATTTCTTAATTCTATAGAGCCCCTATCTTCTTGAATAGAATCCATTTACGAGAGATGAACACTTTTTAAATTGATAAAAATTCATATCTTGAATGGGTATAAGACACTTTTCCAAAACCGAATTTAGAGAATCCAACCTTCCCCATCTTTAATGGTACCATAGAACCATATCAATATCTCATGTACTTCATATCCAGATGTGGTCTAATGATGGGCCCTCTAGATTGTAGGAGGCATGTAATCTGATGTGTTTTTATATACTCTAATAGGGTTTGGATTCGTTTGGTACAATGATATTCTAGCATGATACATTTTAGGGTCTGAAGAAAATTTTCGGGAATTATTTTACTAGATTAGATACACATTGAGAATAATTAGAATTTTCAACCTAAAAAATGAAATCAATTTCTAATTTTTGGTGAAAATGATAGGGTTTATGACTTCATATCCGGATTGAAAGGTTTAACCTATTTACATATCATCCCACTGTCAAAAGAGAAATTTTGCGACCTCTCAACTAATAATTTCCATAATGAGATCCATACACCTCAAATCCTAATGAAACATCTAGTATGATACCTTGAGTTTGAAAAAATAGCACATTGTTTAAAATATTTCATTCTATGTAGCCAATATAAATATATACTCATTACCTAAGGACATATGAAGAGGCTAGATAAGGATGAAGATTCCCCCATTACCCTGAGACCACAAAAATCTCCCATTAAAGAATCTAGGTAGGCCCCAAACTACGAAGTGCATCCTATCGAGTGACCTCATTAACAACATCACTCTCAACTTGAAGCAAAAAAAAGAGATCAGGGGCACCCAGAATTTGAGGAATAGATGATTAAATAATATTTCTTCCAAAATGAATAATTCCCCCCTTATATCCTTGTAGATATGGACAATAACATACTCAAGATACCAGAGACCAAGAATCCCAATGAGGTTAACCTCACATATAATCATGACCACATCCCTTTTCATAGAATGCTAGGCTATTACATCCTGAATTTCCTTGTAATCAAAGACATAATTAAATGTCTAGTAAATTCTAGGCTAGGGATGATGAAAACCCATTAACAAAAATGAACTTAATAATAGTTTCCTAGTCATAAGAAGAAGGTGATTGAAAACTGTTTTTCCCAGGCATGAAGAAAAGTTCAATAACTGGATAACTTGAAGGATAGTTGATTTCACTCAATACACACTAAAAGAATAGCATTGAAGACCCATAATGTTCCTATTTAATAGGCATGTGGCATTAGATATTACCCCTGTAGGTGGATTCTCCCATCAGACATAAGAAGTGATAGAAGAGGATGAGTCATATTAAGCTCTAATACAAGCTCTAAATCTTGGAGATTTATTCTATGCAACCTCCAGAAAATTGGCACTACACAACCAAACAGAATCCTCAAAAGAAAAATATATCATATTTGGCTTTTTTGACATGATACACTTGGTATACCCCTCCTCTAATGATGAATATCACCCCTAAGTAGGTGTTCCTCAAATCTAACCAGGGAGACGGAGGTCATGAGCACAAGAGATAAGGATACAGAGGATAACTCAAAAACGATCAGACCTCATATTCCTATCACATAACCATAGATGAAACATATGTAGGTGATAACCATGGTAATGAAATAAAAGAAGCCAAACATATACATGGAGGTATCCTAGATCTCTCCAGCAATCACCCGCCACTATTTTCCTTACATGACCTCCTAAAGGGGGTGCAATAATTTGATCCTTCCAGATAATGGGGAACATTGGAAAAAAGTTTTCCACTAGAAGAAGATGTTTCCTCTAGCCTCTAAAAAATCCAATCTACCTCAAATTAACCAAATTCTGAACATTATAATAACAAGTAACCCCAATTTTAGAAGCGTTGAACACAAGCACAAAATTAAAACATGCTGAAACAACCTGGGTTTTCCACATCTAACCTCTCGATATTGGATGCACAAAATATTTAAAAAAAACACTAGGATTCACTCATTGAATCCAAAATGATCCCATAGGAGTTCAAGATAGAATTCATGGTAGCCAAGGTTTATAGAGTAGATACCATGCCATCAGAATTCCATGTCTCCATATCGTTCGAGGTGATGGATTGGAAAAGTTATTTAGGGACACAACATACATCAATATTTTTTAGTTAGACTGGATATTTTTAGAACATAAAGTGAATTGATTGAAAATTATTTTTGGATCATCCTCATCATGATTCAGACCCTTTGACATTTAGGATATAGGGAAGGGGATTTATCTCCCACAAAGATGTCCATTAAAGGGTAAGATAAGAATGAGGATAGACCAATGAGGAAAATAAATCTCAAACCTTTGTTGGGGTATCACATATAACCCACAGTTTATGGTAATCTAGAAATACACAACATAAAATTTCCTCCTTGGAATAACCTAGCTCCATATCCAAATATAAATACCACTAACAATCTATCGGTGTCTGAAATACCCCATTGATGGAAAGATCAGCATATAACCTAGTGACAAGACCCCTCCTTTTAGACATCCAATGCCACATATAATGAGACATTGTTTTAAAAAAGGGATAGAAATAAACCAATGGTTGATAAATATATATAGTTTGTGGCTGAAACATATCTGGTACTACCCATTTAAACCATTGGTGTATTATTGTCAATGATTATGTGCTACCCATGAAATTAATTGGGATAATAGATCTGATCCAAGATGCACAAGCCCCTTTTCCCCTATGAAATTTTAAAAGGACATACATTCTAGAATCTCATTGTATGACTCTATAAGTAGTGGATACCAGTTTATTTTTACATGGGCTCTCTCATCTCGGTAGTGAAAGAGATTCCCTCAAATTTTCAACTTTGTTTGAAATTGTCTCTATAGACTAAGATGTAGAAGAAGAAGAGGAGGATGACCACAGGAAATCCCCTCCCACATTTGTGTAAGGAATATCGACCACCACTGATGATCTCAGGTAGGTAATTCTATGACCCACAACCTACATTGATTAGTGCCACCATGGATCTCGGGGAGCAAGATATGTATATTTAATTTCTAAAGTAGGATTGATACAGATTCTCTTAAAACTATATAGAATTTTTTGGTCTAAAAATACATGTGGCTACACACCATCTCATCTTACCCAATGAAAATTAATGTTTCATGAAAGGATATAAGAGGATTCAAAAATCTCAGTACACTAATGTAGAGGTAGATATTGAGAAATTCATCTAAGAAAACTTTATCTGAGAAGTGAAATACCCAATATGACTTTTTGACATCATCCCTATCAGGAAAATGATTGGTTAAATTAGAGTCTACATCAATTTCAGAGACCATAATCGAAAATTTCCAAAGGAAAACATCCTACTTCAAATCATATAACTCTTGATTGATGAAATTGATGGATTCTAATACATTTCATTTTTGGATGCATACCTAGGGTAAAATCATCTAATGATGGACCATAAATATTAGTAATACACTACCATCATAGAACCCTAGGGGAACTTTTCCTATCAGTTCATGACATTTGAATTAGATAACAATGGTGATAGTTTTCAATGTTCGATGAATCATATTATTAATATTTTCTTGGTATGAATAGAAAAAATTTATTTCAATAACATGGTGGTGAAATATCGATAGTGATATGACCAATTCATAGATCTTAAAATAGTATTTGACAAGTTGTAGCATCATCTGAATATGAATTCTCTAAAATTCACATTTTGGGGTAACATCGGTGATGTTCCTTGGCTTTTTAGTATGCCACCGCGACATTGAGGTTGACCCCGAAATGTCTAGTGAAATCTTTGAAATTAAAAACCTTCAGAATCTCAAATAACTGAGGGGTATCCAAGGGAAACACATGTATATTTGTTGTTTCATTTCCAAAATTGATAGAAAATATCTCCACATCGACCAACCAATGAAGTAGGGAACTTCCCATTGATGGGATACAGATTGTCAAGAAGCCTTTAAGAGTCTCAAGTAGTACCTGCAACACCAATCTGTCCTAATGTATCCAATGGAAGGAAAGACACCCATATTATATGTGACCACCATTGAACGATCACTTGGAGAACCCATTACACATAAAATGATACATAGAATTAGAGCAGTTTATACTACCTCAGTCTAATGAGGGAACAAACTGAGACTTGATATTACAGTGCTAAGAATAACTTCATCAAAATCATCTTTCCTATGAAAATGTGGTTGCATTACTTGTAGAAAAATAAATTCATCCTAGTCACTCGTATTTATCCTCTCAAGTACATTTATGTACATCCCATGCTAACTATAAATTTGGCATAATGGGTGGTCATTCTTCAAAATAATATAACTTTTATTTCATGTTAAAGAAGTTAGTGAAAGGGTAGTCCTTGTATTATTTCTTCACGACACATTCTGCCCTAGAAAGCACACATTCAGACACATAGATTCTAGATGAGAATGTTTTCGATTCCTATGACTCTCCCCCAATATGGTAGATGTATTTTGATGGAGGCTCCCAAATATTTATCAGTAAGAGACTGAAAAACCCAAAACTAAATCCGGTTGACTTACAGATTGTATTTTTGTTTTCCAGAAAAATATATTTTTATTAGTCTTTCTCGCTATCCAAAGGCTACACGAATAATTAGTATGAATACCAATACCTTATCACTAGCTTAGAACTATCTCTATAGCTGTAAATAGCCCAGATAAACATCAAAGGGGATTCAGAGCTAGTGATAGGGCAGATCAATGTTGAATATTCCATTAAAAAATAAGTATTTCCTCCCCTCACTAGCTACATCAGTTGACTGATGGAAGATTTCCCTTTTGAAGCCACATTCTTTCATGTTCTATGATTATATAATTCTCATGCTAATGCATTTTCTAATGGAGCCATAGTCTCAGATGACCTTGATCATGTGGAAGTGATCTTCAGCATCACGCACATAAGAATGGTCTCATTGATCATCATCTGCAACATGGAGTAAATATATTTTGTCAAAACCACCCCAGAGTATGATAAATCATTATCCACCATTGTATGGAAGGATCCCATAATTTTTCATCTCCTATCCCAACATATCGAACCATAATGTAAAACATTCAGCACCAAGAAACAATCATTAGTCTACGTGGTGGTCCAAATGCGAAAAAACCCTCTATAAGACAGGACTTGATTGAATCCCTCTAAAATGATTTACATATTGAGAGATTCTCTATATAATTGAATAATTACATGTAGGATCCTATGGAAGTCATTAGTTTGGGACTAAGATCATCCACCAAATCAGGAGCTAGGTTAATATCAGGAAACAATGATACATGGTTGTATGGAATTCAAGAAGAAATGTTTTTCATGAAAAATTCATTCAAAATTTATCCATGAAACCCTATATTTTTGACATATAGCTAACCTTTCATATTCATTTTTCATGTGGGAATGAATGTCAAGGGTCCATATCCCCTAGTCATAATTAATTAGTTTAATGACCTCTTTACTAATACCAACTTCTTTTCAAGTGGGATGAGAAAATACAACTCAAGGAAGCCCGGGGGGAGAATATAATAAACATCATGGAGTATCATATCATCACCAGGTTCATTTAACCTCACATGATATTAATAGACAACAACATGAAATTCTGTTCTACAAAGATGGTCGAATTGTACTACGAGTACAACATCGAGTCTAGTCATCCATCCCACTATCATGCTGTGAAATATTGATAGATATAAGACTATAATATGACCCTATAAAATAGACTCAATATGATTGTGAATATAGATAAAAATTCATGGTTGTAAAATATCCTCAATGATTTATGGTTTTACTATACCACTATGAGGACTACTAGAGAAGAAACTCCATATTAACTAGTGTAAGAAACTGAGGTAGTGTTACCAATAAATGTTAAGTATACCTCATGATGAATAGCCATCTGATAGTAATTCTTAGATGATGATAAATAAAAAATTTGGAAGGATGAGTAAGGGTGGCTCAATGATAATTGGTTCAATACATTTCATGACATTTTTGTTCATCCAAATCGGATCACACAATCCTTCATTAAAAATTTATCCTCCGCTCATTCCTTACAAGAAAAATGGTATTGTCTCTCAGAACCCCATTGATACTTGGAATAAAACCTCTAAATATGGATACCAAATGGGAAGGGTCTTATATCATATGTAAGGTTTATCATAATGGAGCTTTCTCATTATCCAAAATAGTTGGGTAATGAGTTATGCCCCCAAAAATGCAAGGTTCCTTATGAAATAATTTGCATTGTTGTCATTAAGTTCCTCACATCCTGACCATATGATGTAAAATTGTACAGATCACATCCTAACCATAATATTTTAATCTCTATAGAAAATTTCCTAACCATATGATGTTAAACTACACAGAGAATGTCTTGACCACATAAAATTAAACTCTATTGAGAATTTTCAAACCATATGACATTGAATTGTTCAAAGCATGTCCTAACCACATAATGTTAAATTATATAGAGCTTGTTCTGACCACATGATGTTAAACTATATGGAGTATGTACTGTCCATATGAATTTAAACTATACAGTTCTCATCCTAACCATATTTATTTAATGTATACAAAAAATGACCCAATCATATGAAATAAAATTGAAAAAATTATTTCCTAACAACATTACATAAAACTACAGAAACCACCAATATTCCTACTCTCCCACATCATGTGATCCGACTCCTTACTATATTATGTTTAACTGAATAGATTATGTACTAGTGCCTATAAATTTCATGGTTTTCTCATCCTTACCACATGATGTAAAACTACATGGATCCCCAACATCCCTCTTATTTCATGTCAATTCACCTATATATTTTCTGCCTGAAACTAAACTAAATAGGTTTAAAAAAATTATATATGGTTCGAATATATATCTAATAATTTATATAGGTATTCCTAGATCATATATCTTGGTCCAACCAAAAAATTTAGCAATGTTTCCCTATAATATTCCTAACTATCTCAATATGGTGATAGGACCCTTCCCATTCCTTGTTTATCACATTGAGCATGTCCCAAAGCATCCTAGAAATTTTGGTAAGGGATTCCTTACATAATTGAGACTTATCAATTCATGAAAGGTTTATCATTGTACTAGATTCATGTCCATAAAAGGAACACAATAATTCATTGCCTTAGGAATTTAAAATGAAAAGAAAATTTCTCCTACACGACACAAAAATCTACATCAATATGGGCCTCACCAGAGAGGAACACTACCCTTGGTGTTGGTCCCCCACCCCACCTCCATTCAAGAACTTTGTGTAAATTGATTATGATCATCATATGATACATAGTGATTCCCAAACCACCATTCTTGGGAATAGTTGAAATATTTCCTTTTCATGTCAGGGAGACTATGTCCTTTCCACATGCCATTAAACCGAATGGTTTCAAAAAAATTATGTGTGGTATGATTCTGGTCATTATGCAATACGTAGTAATTCCAAAATCTCTAATCCTAGGACCAAATATAATAATTTATTGGAACAATTCCCCCTCTATATATGGGTTAGACCAGCATAGACATTTTCCCATTAATTAACAATGTGTGGGTTTATTCTTTTCATCATGTGACATGTAGTGACCCACTTATCTACAATCTTCGTTTCGACTACAGAAATAAATGGGAATAATCCCCCCCCTCCACGTATGGGTACAACTTGTATATAGATTTTACCATTCAATAATTCTATTTTACTTGATTCATATCAACAAAAGACATATAGGGATTAAAAAATCTCTAATCCCATGCCCAAATACAATAATCAATGGGAACAATGACCCCTCTACATACAGACCAACCCATAATGGAGTATTTATCATTAAATAGAAACATGTTGTTTTACTTCTACCATAAAAAGATACATAGAGACACCTAGACCTGCAATCCTGGGTTCATCTACAACATATCAAATGAAAAAAGCACACCTAACTACTTATGGGCCATGACAATCCAAAAAAAGTCTCATATGCATGATATTTAAATAAAGAAAAATTGAATTATATACCAATTTTCAAAGTGTTCAGGGTCATAGAAGCTCACCTTGCTTATGACTAAGCTAGATCTGTGTATGGATTTCTTGTGCATGTGATAGATTCTCCCATGAAAGTTTCCGACAATAGATACAAAAAAATTGTCCCATTCATGGATGAATGATGCTATATAGATCTAAATGACCTACTTATTAAAAAGTGTCTCCATGGATATTTCACAAAAGTTTTAATGTCATTTCCCATGTTTGGACGACACAAAATTAAACTACATGGAAAATGTAATGACAACATCTTGTGAAAATGAAAGAAAAATGTCATGATTTTATTAAATTAAAACAATATGATAAATACATCCCAACTAAATAATGAAAAATGGTATGGTCCAACACCTATAATCAATCCTTATTAAATGTCCACAAGAGTTTGACATCGGTCCACCAGAGTGTGGGGTGCTTATGTCAACTATTATACCTCCAAACCCATAAATCACAATTTGAGTTATGAGCTCACCAGGTTAATTAAAATCATTCATTGAATAGGGAATGAAAATAGATCTATCTATTTAACTTTATGTTAATGAATAAAGGCATAAACCTAACAACCATATACATTTTGACCCAATATATTGATATTTATGATCCTTGTGAGACTGATATCACTACTATAGAACTCAACACTTTAGGGTGCTCTGATCTATCCCTGACACGATTGTCCCATATCATTACTCATGATCAGAAAACCCCAAGCCAGAATTTATAAATTTTTTACCTCCCATCCAAAAATATTTTTGATTAATATTCACAATGGGTATCCTAATTGAGATGTTATATAACATTCCCTTCTTATTAGCCCCATATGCATCGTGACCTTTGACTGCCTGCACATAGGTTATATTTGTATAGCCATAAAATATTTCCATTGATGGTCCAAATCAAATGTTCTTAAATTAATATAAAATGAAACACAACACTTTTCATGTTTAAAACAAGAAAATTTTATCCTAAAAAATTAATGTCTTCTCTCACTAAACTCTTCTTCTATACATTTGAGGAAAAAATTAGAGCAAAAATAAATAAGGCATATGTATCATAGGGTCTACATTGTAGTCCTAATAAAAGACAAGAAATGCTTATTGAACCCTCTAGTTTTTGAAAAAGTGAGATAAATGGTTTATCAAATTTTCTCACTACAATAATGCTTTCATTAGTTGGTGGAACAACTTACAAGGTACTCAAATAATTATTGAATAATACATTTTATGCAAGTTAGACTTTAGGAACTGAGTTCCATGGGTCACTGAAAAACATCCATGGCCCTTTGAATAAGATACATGGATTCATGGTACACTTTTTTCTATTCATATATGCATATGTCTCACGAATATACACCTATGGTCATCAACCAAATGAATTATTTCCTTGAAAAAAGGTATTTCTGGTCCATGTGATTCCAAGCATCGTTATAGTGGAATGAAACACCTAGGTAAATTTTAGTTCATCCTCGACATGATTTTATCATATCATCCTCATGACTCGAGCACTTTGGACTATGATTTACAATCCCCATAACCAGTCTATTTTAGTGGGTTCTACATCTTCAACATTATTTCACCATGTTTTTTACCCTTTCATAAATCCAGAATCTGATACAACATTCCAAAAACATTTTATGGTCCACACAATAGACTCAATCCACATGGCATAGGGCCCAAGATTTACAATTAAGAGATAATCATACCTAGGGTTCTAAAAGCCTTATTGAATTTTTTTTAATATATTCCCAATCTCATCATCTATACATTTGAATCTTTATAAAACAATCATGGCCATTGGAAAAGAGTGGGGATAATCTCTACTAGGCCATGCTTCTTAAACCCAATGGAATCATACATGATGTATTTGAATAACCTTTCAGAGAAATTAACTCCTTTTAGAAAATGAACTCTATTACTTATGAGCCACTGTAACACCACAATGATACATAGAACCCTAGGGTGTTATTGGTTATCCCCAACATGTCTACCCCATTCCATGATCATTGAATCAAGATTATTGGTTATGAACTATTCAACCTGTATTCCAACTATCTGGGTGGACTCGGGTTACCAATATTTTTACTATATATACATATTACCACCATCATAAATCCTTCATGGCCCTTGTAAAAGATAGTTCACACCTATTCTTTAAAATGATATCGATGCATAAGGGCTTTAACATACCAACCGGGGGTATGTCCTCCAAACAGTAATGTAACTACCATTCTTGTGAGTTCTAGAAAAACCATTGTAATTATCATAACCTTAGGATATTTTGGGTCATCCCACGATTTTCTTTTTGATATTTCATATTCATAAATCAATTACTTGTGTTAATACATTAAACATCATGAAATATCAATGTCTGAGCTAAAATTCTCTAAACTACAGCAATGGAAGGTTCGATCTTAAAGAACCTAAACTACAACAACAAAATTTCATTAATAAAACCCAGAAACTACAGTCATAGAAGTTCTAAAAAATACCCTAAAATATCAATGATAAATGTTATAATATTGAAGACCCTAAACTACATGATTATAATGGTTATGAATGCAATACAAAAAATGATACAAAATCTATATGCTTGAAAACTTATAAGAGGGTTTCCTAAGAAAAAGATGATTTCATTCCATCTAATACTTACCCTATAAAAATATTAGGAAAAAATAAGGGAAATATTAATTGTAAATATATAAATCATATAGATACCATCAAATAGACTCATATAAAATTATGATATGCTCGCTTGGTCCACTAAATTCAGAAAAGATAGTGGATTATCCCTCAAGGACATATATTTCTGCCAAATTATCGTTTTGTAAATCAGGTAATCACAAGATTACTGGAGAATATGCATCAATGATGAATCACATGTTAGTGGGAATTAATGATCATTTCTTGAGGAAAAAACTTGATATATTAAAAAATTTAAATACATGAATTCTGGTATACATGATATAATATGAAGTGTGGATATATTTGATGATTCATACGACATCTGATCAATGATGTATCATGCACATCCAGAATAAATGAATACTAGATAAAGACATAGATGGTTTATAATGTTTTTATTTATTTGATAAAAAATTAGGGATCTAAACATTTCAAATCATCTTCAAAGATTCAAAAAAACTCCACACCAATGATAAAACTATAATAAAATTTGATCGAATGAGATGGCTAAGTCAAGAATATTATGATGAGAGGCATTGATTGATCACTGAAATATTGTCTTCCCCACTTCTTCTGCTACTAACTGAGGGAGAAGGGTATTAATAAGTGTAAAAAACTCTTGAAATCTTTTTTTAGTGGTTAATAATGTGGATTATGATACCAAAATGTCATACATTCAGTGAGATATAATATCCTCACACATCACTATATGTGGGGTCAAGACCTCCATTAAGGTGTGTAACTTAGATACGAACTAGAAACTCTCTTCCATCACCTCTGAAGGTTATTTCATTAGTTTTGATAGGGGAGTCCCATTTTAATGATTTAAAAATACCCTATTTTTGGTAGCCAATCAATCACAGGATGATTTGTGTCCTGATTTCAAACAATGGTCTATGATCAAAGACGCTCACCAACAAATAACGAAATAGTTGTCGAATACGTTCTTCTAAGGAATGATGAATTCACATAGGAGTTAGTAATTTGGATTTGAATCCTTGGTTATACTATCCCACACAATGTCTAATACTCTACCCATTCTATAGTTTCTATTTTAAAGGGAGGAGTAACTAGATGAGTATACGGGAAAGAAGGAGAGGAATCCACATTTATTCTTCCCTCAATAGATGCATTATCTGTTGCTCATATTGAAAGGACAAAATCCCCAAATGAAATCTGCCCCACTGACAGGATGGTCATATCTTGGAAGAGAACTCTTCACCAAATACTTTCTTAAATCTTGGATTAGCTCCATCAATGCTACAAATAGGGGGTTAGAGTGGAAAATGGTTTTTCCACCCGAAGGACTAGTATGTTCAGCACACCACTAGGGTAGGATTATACCCAAGCCTTGGAATAATACTAAGAAATGAATAAATGGAAAGAACTATAAGTATAAGAATATTTTTAGTGTTCTTGCATGCTAATAGCATCCATAAATAGTGGATAATCTCAGGATTCCATTTCCCCCATATAAATTTAGGGGGAGGGGAAACCCTCTTGATTCTGGAAAAAATAAGAGAAATCAGTACGGGGTATATGGATCACAAATTATCAACTCACATATCATGGATGCAAGAGTGTCATTCCAAAGGGAGATCTTGTATGATCGTTCATCAATAGAACATCCTCTATTATCGACAATTGTCCTGGTCAGTGCAGGATAAGGTGAAAAATCAAAGTGATCATGTTAGATCAAAATATAATAGACCTTATCAGGTCCCAAAAAGATTTAATGAACCATTGATATGTCCATCGACATGGGGAGAAATAAGGAATCAGGGATCCCGATTGTGTTGTGGTGTCCATAGGAGTGGAAATTATCCCATATAAAGTTGAAAATAAATTGTAATGGAACCCCAATCCTATAAGGTATTACTCGTAAATAAATATGGACCTAAAGCTAGTAAATTCATACAAGAATTGGTATTGATATATTGATATGCTTCCCTCTACTGGTCAGGTTGCCATCTCCGATGTGTTGGCTCAGATTCTTGAGCACACATTCCTATTTAGGAAAAGCCACCCATTCTTGAGCTTAGACAAGAATCCATCTATCCTAAGTGATGTTGATATCTATAACCTCATATGGTATCCCAACATGGTATGATATTCGACATCCGTGAACGTTTAATATATACCATCGTTATCATAGACCTACCAAGAAGTGAATTAGTGTGGGCGTATAATGGTCTTCCAAACTCCATTATAGTAGAGGAAAAGGATGATATAATATTTAATATTGATGAGGGATAACATATTAAAATATTTACATAAATTCTACTTCAAAATTATGAGAATGTTCCTTACCAAAAATTCAGTTTTTATAGGATCATGCCAGACATCCGTAGCTAGAAGAAACACATCACACATATCCCCAAGGGGGTATCCCACCTAGTAGATAGTTATCCAAGATTTTCATTCCTACTTCATTGTAGGGAAGATGTAATTAGTTAGTACTAGGAATCTAATGGATAATTTTTTCTCTAAGAAGATCATACTGATAGTAGATGATGAACTAGGAAATCCATATAGCCTAGTAAAGAGAGATAACATGTAGCTGGTTGAAAAATTCAAAACAACACTGTCTAACCCAGAATGACCATGCCCATTCATTAGAGAAATCTCCAAATAGGAGTGTATCCCACAAGAAACTCTATCTAACCCTCATATTGTCTAAATATGAGAAACATATTCTCAAATAACTTTAATCAATAGGCGGATGGGAGAAATCATAGTCATCTGGAACTAGAGGGGAGTTCTCTGGTATTAAGGACAACACCTGGGATCGTGATACATTCATTCGGAAATCCTCAAATACATAGTCTAATTCAAATTTTTTAAAGTTAACACTTAAAAAAAAATTAGGTAATATTCAAGATAAGTAATAACAACATCATCTCGGAGGAAAAATCCATGTAAGGGAAGCTGGTGTGATAAAGGATAGTTCTGGTATTCGGATGGGAGAAGCCTTTTATGAACCTCATTTTCAAATTTCATAGTGTTCCAAGAGTCAGAATTAATATTCCAATAAATCGTGGACCTTTTTAGCCATGGTGGAAGAACTAGGATGACATATAGAGGCCATCTGAGAAAAAGTTCCATATGTTATGAAAATGAAAACAAAATCCAGTCAAAATAAAATTCACAACTCTGGTAGTATCATGGTAGCCACATGACCCAAAAGGAAATTCGTGATCACATGAACTAATATAGGTCTATATAAAAATACCATGAATAACTGAAAAACATCATAAACCCATTGTACATCTTGATATAGCACGACCCTCCATAATACTCATGATCATGTAACCCTGAAATTGTCACACAAACTGCATAATAGTCAAAGTGATCAAGAGACCAAACTAGTGGAGCCTAAAAAACATCAATAAATCCATTTTTACAAGTTTAAAAAAATTAAAAATGATATATTAGGGGTTGATTTGAAAAAATTATAAGGAAAATAATGTCTCAAAGAAATATCTCACAAAATAGTTCTCGCAAAATATTCTTGCAGATGAGTCTCATGATCAGTTCTCATAGAATTTCTTAGTATGAGGTCACAAGAAGACGGTTAATTTCAATATCTCTATAGAGTTGGAGTATCCGAAAAATATCCTCCCTTTATTCCCCAATTTATTGTGAGTTATATCGAATACAACAGTCATCCAAAACACCAAACATCACCCAAGACACCGATTGTCATCAGCCTTAAAGACACAGGAGGGAAATTACATTCCACATAACTAAGCCTGTATCCCAATAGAAATCACTCCAGATAGTGGTAATTTTTTTAAACCTACCATTTTATCATTTTAAAATATAGAATGGAAAAAATATTTGAAACATGGGTATTATTTTTTCCATTAAAAAGGGATGAGAAGGTGGCCAAAACACAAGATTCATTTAAACCCCAAGAGGTAAGGTGATCAAAAGACCCTTGAAAGGCCATGTGAATGTGTCATGATCAGTGCATGATATTATTGTGATCACATGAATCCCCTTTGATAACTTACTTGTTCTTGAAAATGAATCCATTAAACTCAGATATTGTGTGGAGGTTGCGAGAAAAATTCCTCTATTCCATGAAAGATGTCAACATATTTATTCCTACCAATCAACCAAAACCATAATAAACTAAAAGGGAAAAATATTTAAAATAGAGAATTATTTTGTGGTAATTTATCTTCTAGAAATGCATCCATTTGTTTTATAAGACACCATGTAATCCTTGGTAACATGTTCACATTGTTGTGGAAGAGCTCGCGGGCAAGAAACATTCCTTATAAGATGGTTCTCAAATACTCCCTTTCAACTTTATGTTTCCAATATTGGCTCCAAAGACAAATATAAGGGTTTTACATGAAAATTCTAGTGCATCCCTACATGACCCATTATTTTTCACGTGACACATTGCAAAATGAAAAGAGTGATTATCTGTTACAACACTCAAACAACTTCATGATATCCCCATACCTTGTAAAATGAATAAGGAAATGAAACATGAAATAAAGGAATATTCTTGAGGAATGAGATATGATAGAATTCATGTGAAAGAGGTCATATACCCCAAAAATTCACCATAGATCATATGAGTCCCTCTTAATAATATAGAATGGTCTCAGAAAGTCCCTCAGACATGATGACTTGATCTCACACAGACCTCATTATAAATCTTTCACTACCTCACAAGACCACATAGCATATCTGTATGATCCCAAAGAATCCCTCTTGACAAGAATCCCGTGTATCATAGGAGTCCTCTAACAAGATATCATTGATCACACAAAGGCCTTTACACAGGCTTACTGATCTATCAAAGACCAATAGACATGTTTTCTCGAGCTTTTGGAAAATTATTAAAATGTCCACATGGTTAGGAAAAATCCCATCAATTAGAAATGGTCTAATAAATGGGGTGCTTATGGGATATTATTTGGTATCTAAAATCATGTGAGGCCCTCTAGATGACATAATGTAGAATATCATGGATTTTGTGACTGAAATACTCCACCGACTCCATCCCAAATATATGAGATACACACCACACAAGGTGGAATACAACGTGGTTTTTGAGGTGTATAAAACCATCCCACTCAGCACAAAAAATATATCTTTTTATCCACGCATCCATGATTGATCATATACAGGAGTGTAGGGGAATAATTCTTGGAGTGACCAATATCACGATCAAAATGGTTTTACACCAGGTAAAATCATAGGATTAATATAAGGGATCATGACAATACATTGGAACTTTACGTGATCACTTGAGATCACATGAATCACTTCTGGGATATCAGCCAAATTATGAGAAGGAGGCCACACATGAATGACGGGTCATGTGAATCATAAAGAAAGAAAACACTGTAAATAACTGAGTAACATATTCAATAATGGAGAGAATGAAATAATATAAAAGATATGATACTTATGCGAATAAAGATTCACTAATATTTATTCACTTCGGATGACTCACCCATATCATGTGAAAATAATAGGACACATCTCTCATGTCCTGAGAAAATCCCTCAATGTGTCATTTGGATCATAATATGTCCCATAGGTCATGTTAATAAAGTTGCACTGAACCATCTAGGAAGACAACACAAGTATTGTGAAGTCTATTATGCTCGCCAACCAAATTTTACAACAACATCCCGATATATCATCTTGGATATGTGGCATCATCAAGACATATTATCAAGGTCTCGAAACATTACCCTAACATGTCAACACTACATAATGTGATTTACTCTTGAAAATTCAACAATTTCATGTAGAAAGATCTAGTAATTCACACTTGAACATGTGATGAATTTTAGAAAAGTTATCCTTGCCATGCATCACCCTCCATTCATGTCACCCTAGAACATGTGACATCCCCTCAATAAGTCATCGAGTTCATATGATAACCTCTAGGAATTTCACCATGGATCATGTGATTTCCTCTAAAAATATTAAATTGGATCATACAATTATATTTAGGCATGTTTGTTAAGTAACTATGACATGTCTATACATCCTCATACATGCCAACTAGAAAATCAAGACATGTCAGGCATAAAAGAAGGCCATGCCAAGACAATATCCTAGGACATGATAACCCTATACAAAGGATGTATATAGGTAACCTTACTATTTAAGCCCCAATCAAAAAATGAACTATAAGAAATTTTAATCTTGCAATAAACATGACACATAGGATACATTTCTAAGTCTCAAGCTCAAATAGGAATCCTCCTCAGTGTAAGTCATGCCATGTCTTCAATATTCTAACCATCATGACCCAATCACTCCCAGTGTATTATCATAATTTCTTATCCACCAGTGGAATAAGTAGGAAACCTCATTGTGTAATCCTGGAATAGTGTCATGATATTACTTCCCTCATTTATGGAAACCTCAATTTGTAAGCCCCGATCAACTAAAATATGATGAATCTGATTCCTTCCATACCTAGGATATGTAGGATTCCATCATTAATATTGATATCTATATTAAATATTCACGAGGAAATACAATCACATAAGACCTGCTACTATTTTCAGTGAGTTTGATTACTTGCTATCCCATTTTTCACACATCTATAATGGACCATGACGTCTTATGGAGTTACAATGATCATATCATTCGCATCATGAATATCCACCAACCATGGATAACTCAGTGTGTCGACCCTGATTAGTGTCATGATATGACTACCCCAAAATAAGGGTATCCACCTTGGAGAATGTCCAGAGGGTATGATCAAACTACAATGAATATGATTCTTTCCATGAACAAGATACGTATGATTACTTCATGAGGTTCGAGCTTAATACATAGTGACCATGTTCCCACTTATGTGTCCATTCTGCATGATGTTTAAATAAACAAGTTTAACAAACAATGTGGGTTTGGATTACAGTTATAAATAGGATACATAGGATACACCATGAAGGCTTTGTCACATCCAAGAATGATTACTCAACTCCTTTGATGAAATCACATTGCAATGTTCATAGTTATATGGATTAAAAATATTAAGAGATACCCATTAATCGTAAATGGATAAGGAAACATTGATATTTAAATATAGAATCATTTATAGACCTACCATTTCAATTTAAGAGATTGAAAACCTCATATTTTTTAGGGTAACCATTCCTATAGTAGGATTAGAGTAGGATTTTCAAACATATATTAAATATATAAGAGTCCTGGAGTAGGATACAATTTCCCCCAAAAGGGTGTGATGAGATCGACCTACAATACACTCAGAAAATGTGATTTTCTATGTTTAATTAGGTTGGAAACCCCAAAGGGACACCTACCTTTGGAAAGTAGGTTTGTTCTCGGTTATGAATGTGGGAACTATTGGCAGTTTCTATTAAGGAAAAATATGTTAAACCCGATGAAAATGATTATGCATCACCATAAAACCCCCTCAAAGATAAAAATCAAGAAAATTACCTCTAGGTTATATTTTTTGTAAGAAAAAATTGTGAAAATGAAATGAATAAATATCGATTTATTTTAATATCTTCTTCACATGTTAAAGTGGGTTGGCTACCTAGTTCTCCCCAGACCATTTTATTTCTACCGAGGCTTGTATTAACATATTTGTAGAGAAACAATTACATTTTTAGAATGATAAATATTTCATAAAATAGTAATTATTTTATTTATGTCACAAATATTCATTAAATTTATCCTTATTGTCTTCCATGTAATGTGTTAGTGTAAGATGACTCACATTGTTTCACAAGATGGTAGTTCACCTCACACATGACTGACATCATTATAAAACCTATGGAATCGAAATTAAAATTTGAAATATGATATAACAACTCGAGAAGCATAATTATTTTATAAATATTGTATATATTTTTTACCCATCATTAAACCCAACCATGGTAGGTTGTTATGGGAAAACAAATGACATTGGTTATTGAGGTAGCACTCCATCATACATATGAATGATGATTTCATAACCCATTTGATCGAAGTGAAGATAATTGTAGGTTATTACCCTAACATAAAAACATATTAATATATTTTAGATAAAAAATTTATTATAATATCATGGTTTAATAATAGTTGAATTATGTAGGGGAATAAATAATATAATGGTCATTGAAAAATGTTACCTCTTCTTCGAGTATCCACCTTAGGTTTGCACCAAAAGCCTTTATAGTTGGATTTCGGTAATAAAAATTAGCCTTATAAGAAGATAGGAGTTATTTTGGGAAGTTATATGGGTTTTTTTTGACAAAAATAATATGGTTTTAAGGTATTCATAAGAGATGAGAGGTGGTGGCCATTTATAAGTTAGGGGAGCGGCACAATTGTAATTTTTTGAAAATAAAAAAACTTGTATCCACATTTTTATCATGCTAAAAGTCTCTTAAATGGAGTATTATTGAGTTTTATAAATTATAGGTTCAATACATTCCCATAAAATTTAATTTAGTCCAGTTTTAGGGTTATTTTAACCCTTATCTTTTTAGTTTAACATCAATAAATGCATTTTTACCTTAACTACTGTAAATAAATTTTGATGTTTTCATTATTATTTTTAGTCAAAATCATTGTATAAATCATTGTATAATATGAATTATGATGATTAAAAATAAGGAATAAATTTTTTCAAACATTAATTCACATAATTGGGAAATTTTAATTTGAAATTAATCTCGCACACGCAATGTGAAATAAGTTTTTAAAAGAGAAAATGTTCAATGTTTTAGAAGGATTTTATGTCAAAATTCAAAATAAAAATTAATTATATGACATAAAACTGATTAATAAATATATAATTGATCTAATTTTAATTTAAACTTAATTAAAAACATAACATTACTATATAAATATTTAAAGGAAAAGGCAGTTTTCAATTAAAATCTAGTATTTTTAACTATTCATTAAAAAAATATTATTTTAAAAATATTATAAAAAATTTATCATAAGATAATATTGAAAATATGATTTGAAAAATAAACTTTAATTTTTCAAATAAATTTTCTAAATGTTTCAATTTTTTTAAAAAAATAAGTGTACAAAATTTTGGCATTACTACTTTTTTAGAAAAAATGTGTTTTATGCATAAAATTGTATTTAGTGTTATATTTTGTATAGAAAAAACATATTATGATTGTAAAATAGTTCATTGAATGTATAATTTATACATTTCAGGAATATAATTTACCTAAAGTGTTTTTTAATTTATTTAGTTAAAGTATATTTGTTTTCATAAAAACAATTTTTCATAAAATGATTTCCTTTATTTTTAAATGGTATTAATTGTTAGCTCTAAATAATTGGTAACCAAGGAATTAAATGTATATATATATATGTGTGTGTGTGTTTTTAGACCATATATTTTCATAATTTAGTTAATCCTATTAAAACCTATCATTCCAAATAATATGTGATATGTATAATTTTGAATAATCATTTCGTAATAGTCAAACATTTATCTGTTAAACTTGATGTTGTGTGTAATACAGTATAAATTTATTTTTTCATTTAATTTTAGATAAATTTTTTGTTGCGTGTAACACAAAATATCGAAAAACTTTATTTTATTTTATTTTTTTACATAAAAACCATGGTGTTACCCCTTATTTATATAAGTATATTTAAATAAATAATATGATATTTATTAAATAATGATTATTCTATAAATACAAAATAACAATGGACTTGTTCTATCATGATCATTGAACAAAGGAAATGTTACTCATGTCTATGTATGACTTACCATCTACATGATTGTAAAATATGTAATTTTTCAAAACCATATTTTAGAGTTGATTAAAAAGTAAAATATATGTATAAAAGTGAAAAAAATTTATGCTAACTATTTTAGAGATGATGGAATGATGAACTCTTTTACCACAATCAACCTCTTAATGTCCTTTTGGTAATATGAACTGAATTACATCAAAACATATAAGGTGAACTTAAATGATAATTTTATTAAATATCTCATGGTATTAAATAAATAAAAGAAAAAGTAAACATTGAAAATGTTTTTATGAAATTAAATAATGAACCTAATTTTATTACATATGAAGATAAAGAAAATACATGACAAATCAAACGCAAGGTAAGGAACTTCATCTCAATTTCCTTTTATTGAATAATATTTTAATTTTTGGAAACAATTTCAATTATATGGTGTATATATAACCCCTTTCACATCATATATCTTGAATCCTTCATAATTAACTATATTTTATGTTCCAACTCAATTTATTTAAACCAAGGGGATTTGACATGAATGTTACCAAATAGTAAGGGTTTCATAACTCAATATCCATTCATTAGGTTATATCTCTTATTTATGGATTATGTCATGTCAAGATTATGTGTCAAATTCCCTTTGTTTTATTTATGTTTTATGAAAAAATTAGTGTCAATTCCCATTTGTTACACATAATCACTTCATCAACATAAAAAATACTTGACTTGAATATGAGAAAATAAACCCATATTGACAACTTGATGTATCCCCTCCCTAGCATTTAGAACATGACAAAGCTCTCCACCAATGTAGGACTATACACCAAGAAAGTCTCATGTGTCAAAGCACATGCCCGATCCGATGGTTTTCATCATACCCTCTGAATCATCTATGTCTGGAAGGTCTTTATAGGTGAACCACCAGCTCTGAATCCTCCATTAAGCATTTCATAGTGGTCATGTTCGACCACATCTTTAAATACCGAGACCTGAAAATGAACCAATTTTCTGCACATCATCATAAAAACAAAAATGAGGACCATAATGCTGAGGTGAAATCTGTTGAAGCCTTGCAACACGAGACACCTATATCACCACATACAATAACAGGAAGAGGAGGACAATCCATGGAATGTGAGTCTTGGTCTTTGTCACCCAGGATTGGAAGACCCAAAAGAACATCGATGGAGAATCTCCGTTGAGGGGATCCAAGTTGATCTGAATGAACAGCGCCACTCTGGGCATGAAGATTTTTAGCTTAAAAATAGAAGAACCCTCACAAGATTTCGGATCAGCCAAACCAAAAGAGATAGAGGGGTCGACGAGGAGGATTTATTCGATGACAATGACGTCCCATGAACTAATCAGCGCAACCAAAAACCAAAAGCTCATGCGAACCGCATAAACCTTCAATCTGCAAAAATCCTAGAAAACCAAGAACAAGGGCCACCCCTATCTAAGATGTATGAAGCTGATGACACACCACCCTAGGAAGTCTACTCACTAGATCAATCTCTGGTCTACTTCGATTCAGAAATCTGAAGCCAAAACTAGAGCCGACGCCAGAAACTGGGAGGACTCCCAATCCATCACCACACTAGTCATTGTAAGATCTATCACTGAGCCTATAGCATGCTGAACTTGCTGCCAAGCTGAGAACATGATAGATCTGAACTGAGCTGGGGAAAATAATCCAATGCCGGTATGGACTATGTCATAGTCCGTCTCCAAGACAAAATCACACCAAATCAATAGCTGAGTCAAGGTCGAGAAGCCACCGTCGAGCCGAGATATACGCCGATCCAGGAGCAGTGACAGATACAAGACAGTGGATGTCAGACAATACGACAGAGGAGTGGAGGAGAAAAGCTCAGAGGGTACACCATTGCTCCAAGGTTCCTTTTCCCCATTAACTAATTCTCATATAAACGTCATGATCATTATAAAGGTTCTTTTTCTCAAAATGCCATCATATAGAAATATGTTATCCAATACTCTTATCTCGTTGTATAAGGAATATCTACTACTTGTTCAATATTTTATATCATGGATCCATCTACATTAATATTATTTAATGTTTCATTTCAAGTTATTTTTTTCACTAAGGATGTGATTTGAATTTTAACAATGTGGTAAGGGATTATTTCATAATCACATCATTATTTGGGGTTATTTATGTTTAATTCTACACTGGGTGAAATATATGATCTTTATATCTTAAAAAAGTATATTTTATTCTCCTATGGTTATTTTTAAAAATTATATGTATTCCTTTGATTTTACTCTTTTATGTAATCAAAGGAAGACAAGAATAATTTTAAGAAGAAAAAAATTTATTTCCTCTTTAGTGTGGAATTTTTACTCCCATGTTTGTTTTCTAAAAATGTTTTCATAATGTTCTAAATATTCCCTAGTTATTTATTAAAAAAATTATCCATGTTTTGTTTTTACTAAATTATTTTAAATTAGTCTTCCTATTGTTTTATGAGTGAGGTACTTATTCAATTTCCATAAAAAAATGTGAAATAATAATTGTTTTATCATATTTTTCATGAATAGAATTTACCACCATAATAGCAACCCAATACTTCTATTCATCTTATAAAAGTTCTTATAATTCTTTTAAATGATTTTTTTCCTGATTTTCACTAAATTATTAGTTTTTAAAAGTAGATTCCAAAATGAAAGGAATATTTTTATAATGAATGTTTTTAATGATCCTTTTATGGTATTTTTAGTCATAAATGATAGAAACCCTTTATTTCACTTGTTATTAACTAGGTATATGTAGTAATTATTTAATAATAATTCTTTAATTTGACGGTTTACGATCAATTTTATTAGGAAAAATGTTTACATTTTGTATTCTAGTTTTCACTATGAAAATTTATATTAATTATGTGTTGAATTTTTAATCACCCCTTACATACGATGAATGTATTAGCTATATAATGTGATAGGAGGGTCCCCCTACATCCATTTGATTCATTGGTAGTTCTCATGAGAAGAACATGTCTGGGTAATTGGGACAGGAATTACCCATTTATATAATATGTATTGGCACGATTCCTTGATAAAATATTTATGATGTCCAAAATTTCAAATTCTGTAATTATGAGATTATTTATTAAATTATTTGTGATTATTTAGAAATATATGACATCCATGGAGAGGTTTAAATCTCCATTGATTAGTTATATGATATTATTTGAACATCATTTATTCCAGCTACATTATTCTTTATGGTCAATTTATTGATTAATTAGAATTTGTTTTCAGATATTTAACTTCCCATATAGATTATTATATATATTATCATGATATAAAAAACATTACATAACCCTTAATGAGTATATAAGATCAAACTTTCATTAGTTTCCTTTCCCTGAAATATGGAGAAGGGTTCTTTTAACGAGTTCAAGGATGAATAATATTTACCAAGACTATTTTATAATTTATATTTCCAAATATAAGTTTGGAATAATGTTTGTGTCATGTTTTCAAGACTACTAAACTATTTGGTACATTGAGATGTGATCACATGTATCTTATTCCAATATAATAAATTAAACAATGATTCTAGACCACTAAAGTTAGGATATTTACATAGGACCTATATATAAATATCAACTAGTAACCTCTAAATCAATGTAATTTCCTAGTACGTCTCTCTCTAATTAACTATTTCTCAAGTTCTACCCCATAAAAATATCTCACATATGTACCATTTGTAACGCCCCGACCCCAGCTACCCAGAGTCGGTGCATTACTTCGTAACATTGGCATGATCCCAAAAGATCAAGTCTCGAAAGACCGATTAGTTTAGTAGCCTTGGAAACACTAGATACATTCGTAAATGTTAAATTACATCATAAAGTGAAAAACTACAATAAAAAAGTATCCATAGTCCACACTCATATCCTCTTCTCACAATCCCTGCAGGTCATTCATAAAATACTTTTTCACATCCTGGAAAATATTAAAACATTGAAAGGGGTGAGCTCCGATGCTCAGTAAGGATAATAATATTGCGGAAGCTTTCATAAATAAACATAAAAATTTAAGGCAATGTATGACTAAAACAAAAGCCTTTTAAACTTGAACATCAACATAATATGGCAAAAGTAAAATGTGATAATGCCATTCACTTCTTCACATGGATATTCTACTGGTTGAATAATCACATGAAATATCAATAACCACTTTCATAATGAGGGAATGTATAATGCCGGACATTCTGAAACATTTTGTCAAGGCCTCGGCCAAGACGTCTAAAATGATTAAGGCCTCGGCCAAAACCATAAATCAAATTGGGAAAGGGCCTCGGCCAATTCCACGTCTAGTTGTCTCATGAGACCTACCGATGCATTGAGGAGCTATAGCGGGCTCCACCCATCACTTATTAAGTCCAATACATTTCTCATATGAATAGGTTTAAACATATCATAAACCATAACATAATCGTATCACATAAAACATGCATAAAGGAAACATAACATTTCCACATTTCAATCACAAGATATCAATACAACACATTGATATAATAAAAACGCTTTCAAATCCATTTTCAATACCAAAATAAAAGAAAATTATAACATGGTATTTATTTTTCATTAAAAAAAAGGTATGGCTTGTAGAGGAAGCCAAAACTCAAATAGTGGTCATGGCGGCGAAGAAGTCGTTGTCGCCGCATACGTACGACAAAAACATTCCCTTTTGTCTTTTAGTAAACGATTCGTATAAAAAGATTCCTTTTGAATATACGTAAAAGTCAAAGTGGTTTATACACCGTATAAAATAAATTTGTGTATAAAACCAAATATGCCTCAATGAAAGGAGATTGAGACGAAGTCCTTAAAAAGATCATTTTTAAAATAAAATAGATCTATTATGTGTATTCACTATAGGTACATATAAAGAAATTAAAAATACAAAATAAGACATAATAATATCATGACATAATTTTAAAGTAGGAGATTAACCCAAAGAATGGAAGTTGGGTTAAGAAATTCCCTTACCTTGCATCTTGTCCGGACTCGACCGTTCTTTCACCTCCTGAATAATAAACTAGAGTTAATTTATATTTACATAAGAACCTTTTTCATGTTCATTATTCCATTTATATCACTTATTACCATGTTATGAACATTATTTAATTATTTAAGTTAATAACGGTCGTTTTGTCGATCTTTGGTACTTGAGTCAAAAATAAATTTCTTATAATTACAAGTTGTTCATGTGGTGAAATATCCATTATATCCAGAATTATATTCATGATGTAGATATCATATATATCATATATATACTGTATATATATTCATTCATAATGTCACGTAACATTTAGAGGTAAGAAATGAAATGCACCGTTCATGGAGACGGTAAGCCGTACGTACGCATGAACGCTACTTTCATTTCTATTTCGTATTTAATGGAATGAAATCATAATGATATAAATTTATAATATAATTACAGTATAATATAGTGTATAATACCATTTAATCCATCCTTTATACATCCCACATATGGCATTAACGATTCAAATCACTTTGAGGGGGCGGTAGTCCGCACTTCCTAAAATGAAATTATCGCGTTTTACCCATAATGGAAATCATAATGTATGCCATAAATGAGAAATACAGAAGCATAAGTAAAACATAAACATATTTTATATCATATATAAATATAGTGACATCTTAATGGCCACCTTTGAAGGTGTTATATGAGTGTTGAACAATCATCGTTTCGTGAGGCAGAAATTCACCATCCACAGAAACCGTATGTTCTTTAACCATTAGATGTAGGTGTGTGTAAGTGTAGCTAGAATCCTTCTTATAACAACATCCTAGTATATTGAGGATACTGGTGTTGTTACAAACGAAATGAATAAAAAGATTTTAGGGGGTTGGAGTAGAAAAATAAAACAAAACAACATTAGAGAAGACATTACCTCAAAATCGGGTAACTCTTTTTGATTTGAGACAAAGGCTTCCTTGGGAAGAGTTATACCCAAAGTGAGGCTTCTAGAAGTAAGAGGGGGAAGTTGGGAGAGTATTTGGGCAGATGTTGGCCGAGCCAAATGACTTGAAAGTGTAAATGAGGTGGGAGAGGTGGGGGCCTTTTATAAGTGGAGAGGAGGGGCTCTTTTGGAAAGATTGAAATGTTACATTATTATACAATTCTTTTCGGATTATAAAGGTCCCACACTTATATAATTCGTGGATAAGGTGATAAGGGTTCTAAATCTATCCATCCAATAGTCTTTGTACAAGTGTAAGCCTTGGATGTTACATTATCGTTTCATTTTATTAAAATCGTTAAATAATGAGGTCATCGCTGCATCATAATGATGTTATAAATAATTTAATTTATTTAATGTCTAACAATTATAAAAAAAATACTATGATGTAGGAAATCTTTTTAGATTTCTAATGAATATTTATAGTCAAAATTTGGACTTGTGTAACCCCACCTAAAAACTGTTTTAGTAAAACAACTCATGTTTGTGTCAATTTAATTTTAACATTAAATAAATATATATTAATGTCATTTTCCAACCAAAGTGGCTCCATGGGGTCCCCAAGTTGACCCATGGGTTTTCTTGGTCGGCCATGACTCATCCAATAGGAGTAGGACAAGTGTCAAGCTCATCTCATATTATTAAAACATTATTTTTACCTTAAACTACACTAATTACCTCTAATCGCGATTAAGAACTTAAAAGTTACTATTCACCAAAAAATTATTTTAATCTCATCGAACCACATTTTTCTTATTAATGACAACCATGTATGTCGGATTTTTGAAAATCAAATCACAGAAGTGGTAATATTTCATTTTAACGAAAAATCAGTTTTTAACAACCACTTAGTGGTTTCACTATTCATCAAAAATTGAAGTTTTTCAGAATAAGGCGAAAATTTCACCCTAAGCTATAATTGATATTCCAAATTCAAAAATGATGTCTATTTTAAAAAATTCCAAACATATAAGTTGCATTAATTAATTTTATAATTAATTCCCGCTGTTACAACAAATAGCGTGTTTTTAAGAAACAATTTATATCAAAAGATTGGCAATTGTTTATGTCCAGTTTCAATGTTAAATTAATTCTAATGACCACCATTGGATAAAATGGTAAAAATATATTATAATTATACTTTAAAACCACTAAATAGTATAATTTATCACTATAAATTATTTTGATTAAAAAATTTGTTTTTAAGTATTTTTCACTATTCATAAAAAATAGAAGTTCTCAGAAAAATACAAAAAATTCAACATAGGCTAATTTCGATATTCCGAATCCAAAAATGAAGTCCATTTTGATAAATAAAATTTATAAAATTTCAAAAAGTAGGTATTACTATTCACAATGGCTAGTTTAATTCGTTGTGGTGTGTGTTAGAGCTCGAGGTTGCGTACAACACACGCTATTGCATTATTCGAAGTGAAACGTACCGTGGAAGCTTGGGGTGTTACACCATTTCACTCAGTGTGAGGTCTCACTCCAAGTATGACACTAGAAAGCTCTCATAGATGGTGAAGACTCATATATGCCTCATACCTATAACCTACCACTATGAGTGATGCTTCATAAACATCTAATAAATATATCCTCTCACTTATGGTGTGGTATAAAATTGGTATTTCATTAACTATATCTACATTTAAAATAAAAAACATTTATTCAACTAGAAGACCAAAAATATCTACTAATTAACCAAAAATCAATACCTATCACCCCTCTAGAAGATATATCATACATATCAACATAAACTGACCTGTAAAATATTTTCATCCATGTAAATAACTAAATATATTTATACTAAAATATAATGATGAACCCAATATCTTATGTCATTCCAAACAAACAAGTATATCTCATTGGACATACCTACAAAAATTGAATACTATGCCTCTCTATTAGAGTGTTTCCCCAAAATTCCTATAAGAAATTTAACCCCAAACCTTTATTTCAAGTATTTCAATTTTCTAGTATGCAAACACCATAGGGTGTCTCAATAGATACATTATTCCTTTCCAACACTTACCATTCACTAAGAATACAAATTGACGTGTTCATCCCAACATTATAGACCCATAACCATATCCCTCTCAGAAATTTATATGATTCATAAGGCCTTCTTCCCATTTTCCATACCTATCACATTCTTATTCTTCTCCCTCATAATACCCATGTTCAATAGATATAATATGTCCACATCCACCATGTTTCACTAGGCACACCCAATGAATATGACTCCATCTCCCATGATACAACATCATGAGTATACTAATAACAATGTCTTAATAGGGGATGCTTGAAAATTCATATACCCTATTCCTCTCACTCAATGTGTTTCAGGTTTCCAAGGTTATTCCGATATTCCATCCCTCTATTCTTTTAATGATCGACTAAAAAACTATAATCACGGGTATATAAAAAGATATGATTTTAAATTTACCACTAGAGCATACTTTCAATCATCTAACATACATTCCATGAGACACAACAATAGTAGGGCCCTTTCAAATATTACATACATTGTATCCCTTGGTGCCATAGATGTAAAGACTATCTAGAACATCCACGAATATGTTGTATATTGAGGTATATATATCATTTCTTACCCTATAAATATCCCATAATTTCATACTCACATTATCTATTTCACAAAATGTAAAACTAAATAACTAGGAAGTAATAATGATGTGTATATATACACGCACATGGTTAAGTATTAAATATAACACCATCCTTTTATCAATGTGATCATCTATAATAGAATATCGATTAGTTATCAACAAATATTGCACTGAGTGTATCCATGTTTAGGATCCCATATATCATACCACAAAACATAAATAAATAATTATAATCAATTCTTATTTATTTAAAATTTTAGTTTAAGGAGGTATAATCATGGAAATATCACCAAGAACACTTCCATATCAATATCTAGGAGTAACGACATGTCAACAGCTTATAACATGTCCCATGGAACTCCTGTGAACAAAACACCATTATTTTATGCTCAATAATTCACCAATTCTTGCAAAAAATGGTATAATCACTATAACTATCCACCATGTAATGTAACTATAGATAAATAGAGAGAATCATTACCTTTTACAATTTTTAGATTTATATAATCCACCACACCCCCAATTCCTTATAAATAATGGATGATTCTTCCTTGATGTAATGAAATTTTTACCAACCCCAAGTATTGAGTCAACCCAAATTAGACAAGAAGGAAAATGTATAAATTTTGAAGAAGGAGTGAGGAGACACTCATAAATATTTCATTGAGAAAACAACCCTATATTCATTAAAGTAATGGAGAATGATGAAAAATAGGAGATGAAAACCACCCTTTTTATTTGACAATCTAGGGAAGGAGATCCCAAATGGGGGTTAAATAAGTGAAAGTAAAACTAATCTTCCACCCATCAGTTAAAAAATATCCCACCACTATAGGGATCTTAGTTTACCCCCTCAAGATACCTGGTGGCCCTCACATGAGGTCCATACTACTTGTCATTACATCGGGTACCCAATACCCATCCACTAGGTAATGATGGTGTCAACATTTTTCTAAAAATAAACAATTAGGAACCAAGTAACCATTTACATTAAACCAGATATTCAATGGATGTTGAAGACTTCTTTAGTCTACCACCATCAATCTCTCTAGCACCAGACCATTGATAACAAAACTGAGCCTCTAAAAACCACTAGAATCAAGTAAAAACTTCTCTTAAAGAAGGACCTATTCTGGAAATTGGAATTTAAATATCAATTCTATAAATAAAAAGTTTCTGTAGCTAAAAATTAAAATTCCATCTTAAATTTCACTAACCTGAAATAACACATGTCATTACATCTTTTATTAATGTCCGCGCAAAATTCATTGGGTATTCGACATGAATATTTACATTTAAAATTTATTTTACAAATTTTATTATATTTTGTGCTCCAAAGAACCCAACATACTGAATTATTTCCATCATCGTTTAAACCCAAAGAAATAAATAATTTAAAAATATTCATGAGTTGTTTTATTGAAAATATCGGGGTCCAATAATATAAAAAACAAAAAAAATACATTTACATTTTTGTTGGTTCCCAAAAACAAACTAACTTTTACTTTCAATAATTTTAATTTTAAAAATCATATTATTATAAAATTATTTCTATTATATATAACATTAATGTGATAATGGGAGTTAATATATTGTTTATATAAATGGGTTATATGAGTTCCTCGTTATTCTAAAATCCTAAAAATGAGAAGTAAATATTCTTAAACATTTGATAAATGATATTGATAATATCCTCAAATGAGAAAAAATATAATTTTGACTATTAGGTGGGAGAGGATCATAAGAGATAGACACTTCTCCTCATGAAATTTACACTTATTAATCTTTAGAAATGAATTTTATGAGGACATACCTAGCAATAATAATTCCACATGTTTTCATTTTTTGGATATTCCTATCAATGATTGTGTGTATTGGCCCTTATACGTGAAATTATTCTTATTATTATATATCATGAATAATGTACTTTCATATATGCAATAAAATCATCATGACATATACTCTAGGTGACATAGAATATGTTGGGTACAAATTAAAGGATAATTAATAGAAATAATAAATCAAGAAATGATTTTTCACTTATGAGTTAATGAAATAACATATATCGACCCCTTTGATTGAATTTTAACTATTTTATGAAATAAATGTCCCTGATAGTTTATATAAGAATTCATTTTTTATTTTAAATGAAATATAAATCAATCATATTGGGTGATTATTATTTTCCCAGATTAACACAATAAGAAAAATAACAAGATGGGGGTAAATTTTAGTAAAAATGAATTTTTTTTCCAACCTCAAGTATTATATAAAATGGAAAAAAAGATACATTGAAACACTAAAATATATTTGAGTAAATAATTAATAATATAATAAACTATAATCATATTAATTTTATGATCTTCCAAAAAAACTCACTAGACAATGAAAATATAAAAATAACTTCTTAATATAGTAGAAAAAAACATTGAGTAATGGTGTACAATCCAAATAAACATTAATATATATTATTAAAAACAATTTTAACCGAAATATTAATGGGGGATTTTGAATTTAATTCAAGGTATCCTTGACTTTAACATGTTGAAAGGGATTTCAACTAATCTATAGGCATCCAATGAGTAAACCATCCAGAAAGTATCAGTCAACTTCTATGAACAAGAATCTCAACTCAATATTCTTGATGGAATCCATCAGCCAACAATATCATTAAAAAACCTATATTTATAAAGTAAAAAATTATCTTTGTATTTCAATCATGGAAACCATCGATCAACCAAGTAAATAGTATCTCTACTTCCACAAATTAGAATCTTCGGATTTCAATAGATCATAAACAAAAACTTAATAATTGATAAAGTTATAAGTGATTTACAATGAAAGCCTCATAAGGTAACTCTTATCATGACTCTTCAAATGAACATATAATCAGAGGCACACATAAAAAATAAGACATTAAAGTCATAATATGATTGCATGATTTCATATTTTTCTCTCTTTTATCATTCTGATCCTTGAATTTGAGGTCGTCCTTATTGGAAATACACCATTGGTCATATTCTAAATTCATCGGGATGAGTTATACAAGCATTGGATATAGCTTCATAGTCATCCAATAAACATAGTAACATTTCACATATTTTGATGATGCTAATCAAATACCACTATAATTAAATAAAATTATGTGAATAAAATATTGAAATTAAAATTGTATTTATGAATTTTCACACTATAGAAAATTAGAAATAAAGTTATTATATTCACTATATAACACACAAAAAAACACATAAATAGAAACATAATGGAAAAATTAATTCATACATAATTTTTATTTAATTTTCAAAAGTAATAATAAAATGTGTCTTTTAATTAATAATACCCCTATTTAAAAAAAATTAAGAAATAAAAAAAGATTTGTTTTGTAAAAAAATCCACTATAAGTTGTGTAAATAAGATTTTGATGCTAATTGTTCAAATTTAAATTCATATAGTTAATAAATAACATTTAACAATGGTGAACATGGATGAATTTATGATATACATTCATTCAAATGATTCATATTTGTTACATGATTTATGAGAATGGAAATAAAATCCAACATCCTATGTAACTGATTTTTAGTGACACATTGATGTGTTTCATTTCTCTCACTTTTGGTTCTATGTTCTAAAGAAAATTTCTCCAAGGATTCATATTGTGGGTTTTTATAATGAATTTAATTTCCCAAAGAGGAAATATTTACTTCAATGATTAGTTTAGAGGATTTAGCTTCCATAAACATTATATATTTTGAAACTTCTTCATCAAAAGAAATAATAAACATTTTTATAGATTCTATAAGACAATCATCTAAAACATTCAAAACATTATCTAAAAAAGTGGTATAATATTTTGATAAAATTATAGATTTTATATGATTAGAAACAAATAGATTATATTAACTTAAAAAATTATTAACATATCATAAAAGAGATGTTTTATTTTGTACATTCCTAACATCTTCAATCTTAGGACGATTTAAAGCTTCTCTCACATGATTAATAAAATCTAATTCCTTTCATTTCTATTCTATAATGATATATTCCAAAGAATATAGTTTATTATTTAAGTATAACTGAATAAGAGATAGAGAAAATTAGGATTTCATACTATTTAAAATATTATCTCTTATTTTTTAACTTCTTATGAGTAAAACATGGTTCAAAATTTTTCATTTATTATCTTATTTTTCAAATATAGAGGATGATTTAGAACATTAAAATCTTGTTCATTTCTCTTTTTATCAATAACCTTATTAATACCTTTAAAAATTACACTTGGGATGAAAATTAAAAAACTATTATCAACAAACATATATTTAAATGAAACCTAAATAAATATCATTCTCATAAAATATTATGAGTTTAGAGGATTCTATTTTACACTTTCTGAAACAAAAATATCATAGAATCCTTCTTCATAGAGGAAATTATTATAGAAAATCTTACATATAATTTTAAATGTTAAATTTTTAGCATAATTGTACTAGTGAAAGTAGCCTCTAAAAAATATGATATGAATTTCACTATATTGATCTTCTCCATATTATAAAGAAAATATTGGACATAAACATAAGGAATTTTTATACTATATCTTTAACATTTTCTCAAATTAAGGAAGGATTTAATCCCTCGAAAACCCTTTATTCCTTCAACATGAGGATTATTTATTTTATGTATCTTATTTATGACTTAAGAAGAGAATCTTCTACTTTATCCATGATGAATGCTCTATAATTATTCAGAATTTTTTGTAAAACATACATCCTTGTATAACTTGATAATGTTTACTAAAAATTATATAGAAATAGAAAATTAAATTACTTAAATTTATAAAATGAATTCTCTTAAATCCAACAATTTTATGAAAATGATCTTCTAAAAAAATATCTTGTTATAGATGGATAAATATGACCTTGATATTCTATAGTTAAAAAAGGTCCTCCCTAGCTTGAAAATGAGAAACTACGTTTAACCATGATTCATGGTGACCATACCACACTTGATTTACCAACCATTCTCAAAACGTTTCCCTAGAATATTCTATATGTTTAATGGAATATAACAACTATAGATCAAAAAACAATAAATATGAAAAGACAAAACACCATTATGAAAAAGGAAATATACACGTGGATTATATTGATATTAGAAGGATAATTAGTAATCACTGATCATCAAGAGTGTCAGATACATCCAATAGTACATGTAAAATCATTTTGGAGAAGAATATGAAAACAAATATTGAAAATATTTATCCACAAAAAATTAATGTTATAAATCTAAATGATTTTTAAACAACATATTTTTCTATCATAAAGATTTCTAAATATTATAACTATTGGTGAACTAAAAAATTATATTAATTGAAACTTTTTCAAAAACATATAGATAACATATTTAGTAAAATGATAAGAATAAATAATATTCCTTGGAGTTATCTACCAGGTTCATTGATTGGTCTTCAAATTAAAAATATGGATCTTTAAATTTAAAATATTTAATATTATTAATTATAATAAATATAAAGTATATGAAAATAATATTAGAAAAATGGCAAATAAAATTTAAAATGACCCGTAAATAGAAAAATTTAACACATTATGAACGAAATTTTGAAAAATTTAAGAATTTATAAAAATAAGTATTTTATAAAATTTATTTTTCCAAAGATAAAAAAATCAATGTTGTTAGGTTCCAGATATAGGTATTAAACTGATGGTACACTGTGAGCTTATTTTTTTCCAAAATTAAATTCATGGGATATTGACCATTAGGTCCATCTGTGTTTGTGGAAATAATCCTCACCACCCAAATTTAATTTCTCTTATAATACCCATACTCATAATTTTTCTTTGTGATAAAAGATTTATATATTTTTATTGAATGAAATTGTAAGATATAAAATTTTATCTTTCAATGTTATCTACTCTGAAACATTCCGAAAAGGTAATTCACTTTTGATGAAATAATTGTATTAATATGTGAAAATTCATGTGGATTATTTTCAAATTCTAAATATCATTATTTTTTTACTTTTATTATTATATATCTTCTCAAACTATTTTCTTCAAATTTTTATGTTTTTAATGTTATTTTTAAGCTATCAACTTAAAATTTTATCTTAAAAAAACCAATCACATATTTTGATGAATTTTATATATTCATACCCTTGAACATAATAGTAATATTTTTAACTTACATCCTATCATTATTCATCTTAGTCAATAGTCTATTTGCCTCAAATTATTTTCTATCCACATTAGTATTTTCATTATCCAAAGAAATTAGTTTCTTATTTATATACCCAAGATTAAATTTTTCGCTTGACATTTAAAATTTTCATCTTCTGGTACTGGATTAATATTCTCTTTATTTACATAAATCAACTTTTATTTATTCTTAAAAAACTATTGTTTTTATCAAAATATTTTACTTTATGATTTCAACGCTTATTCTAAAGTTTTTTATACATATCTATATATTATATAATGTAATATTTTAGTTAATAATATTTATTGGTAAGTTTTTCCTATCAATCAGAACTAGAAAAACATTCATAATCACATTATTTATTATAAAAATATAAACATTTTCTATCATGAGGTAAGTTTATAAGAGAAAAGGATATTAAAATTTTCATAAATCATTTCATAGTCTCTTAGACATTATCATTGAATCATGTGATTTTTTATGTCATCACTAGAATCTGGAAAACTATCAGACTTAGGTTCTATTTCAATTGCACTATATGTTTCGAAATGTTTTAGAATCTTATTATCCTCTCTCTTAGAGGATTTATTTAAATACTTGAAAACATTTCTCTTTATTTCTACAAAACCAGGATGCATGTATCAAGGATTTATTCATTCAAAACAACAGTCTCATAATAATACTTCCTTTCAAATTTTCTATTTCTAATTTTCAATCTTTGAAATAATATCTTTAGAAATTAAAATTCTTAAACAATATTATTATCATATTTCATGTTATCTGTTAGTATTTTTAGTGTCATCATCGTTTAAATATTTCTAAGAACATATTCTTAAAATATTTTCTTTATATTACAATGCTCTAGATATAGATGATAAAGAAAATCTATAATTATTTCATTCCTTTTAATCATTAATTTATTTCTACTTTAGTATTGCACTACAGTTCCAATGATATCATAGAGACTTATCTTTATGATATGATTTATATCATTAATAATAGCACACTTATATTCCAATTCGTTTAGTAATGCATCAATAACATTATTAACTAATTGATCATATAAAAATTCAATTTCATGAAGTAATTTTCAAATGTTTATGATTTTATTAAACATTTGATGAATTTTAGCTACACATTTACTAGATTAAAATAAAAAAATAGTAATCATATATATGGATAGATCTATTTTTTCTATAACATTTCATGTTATAAAGTTTCTATATTCTATCCTTTTCAAAATTCTATTGGTTATTCTATAAAATAATAATTGAATATATATATTTCTCGGAATAGAACATAAAAAATGTTTTTAAAACATGAGAACTCATCTAAAATCTATCTTTATATTATCATGATATTGTAACAATATAATTTTTTGGAATATTGTAACTTCGCATAGGCATGATGATGTTTTTGACTCTAGTATTGAAAACTAACGTTTTTATATAGTATTTTATATGTTTATTATATTTTCCACTAAAAATAGGAGGAATGTTTGGATTCATGATATCAATCAAAACAACGTGTATTCATTCCATATGAAAAATATATAAATAAAAAATCTCAAAAACATAATTAGGTTTTTGGAAATTAACAAACCAAAATTTAAATAACTTAATAAAGTAAGTATAATTTAAAAGCACAACCATAAATACAGAGACCAGATACGATACCAAGTGTTATCATAGATTCCTCTGGTAGGTAAAAATACATGGGGATGGTGAATTATTGAAAATAAGAATCTTACAATTTTTCATGCACCTCATGTATTAAAAAAATAGAAACACAATTTTCCACTAAACTCAAAAATATATAAAAAATGTGTGAGTGTGAATGAAATAAATATTGTTGTTATTTTGTTAATATCCTAAAAAATCCAAAAAAATATAAATTAATAATTAATTAATATAGTAGGTTTAACAGAAATAAAAAAATGGAGTAATAGTTTAAAAACCAACTACACCTTAAAAGATATTATAAATAACTCTTTTAAACCTATGAATATGAGGAATTATGAACATGATTTAACATATACCTAAATTTAACATGTTAAAAGGTATATGTTCTAATCCATAAAATTCCCTTCATTAAACCATTCATAAGTTACTAGTCTCTTCAAAAAAATGGAATCCCGGTTCTTTCCTCATATCATGAAAAACATTGATTAACCCAGTCAAAATGTAGCTTATTTCGAGAACTAGGAATATAAACATTTTTAAGGATTTGAAACAAAATTATTATAATGCAGAAACCTCAAAATTTCTTGTAATGAAAACATCAAAAAATGATCATATTATAATAGTGAAAAATATCAGACAATTGAAATTATTTAGAAAAAAAATGACGTTGAATACTTCAAGGGATTGAAACATTTCATAGTTTTATCTAATTCATATTTCAGGTACTCAGATCTATAGTCCTATTTTAAAAAAAATCATACAGCACTCTAAATCCACATTAATCAGGATCAGTTGTTACAACATCAAAAGTGGAATCATTATCATCATCTGATAATCTCATAAACGGTTTTCATTTTATAATGAAGCTAGTCTTACACCACTACAGTTCTCTAGGATCTGGTAAATATAGTTCAAAAAATAAAATCAACTGAAAATAATGTAATTGGATTTTTGATGTTTCACAAAAAAACTCTTATATAGAAACAACAAGTGAAACTTAATTAATTAATGTATGTTATTGGAATTTAAAATCAAAGTATAAAATTATTAATTCAATCAATAACGACACAAGTTTAATTTTGTCATATTGGGATATCACCAGAAAAATGGATTGTATTACATAGATGAATTCATTGAAAGTATGATTTGATTATAACAACATATTTGTTCTCTATATGTGCCTTGACATATTGTGTGATGTTGATCATGGAATTTATTTACATTCAAATATTTCTATTAATAAATATGACAGTAGTGTAACAAAATAAGTGTACCAATAATCTCATTTAATTCAATTTAATTAAATTATAAAATTATTATTTTTTAGATTTTGAAAAAATAATTATTAATGTTATGTATACTACATTAATTTGGTCTTGAGATAATCATGTTTAGAATATGTTTGTTAAAATATTTACCATTTTTAGTTTTTAACATGTTAATAAAAAAATAATTATTTAATCACCTATTTAGGGAATAGTTTAATTCCAAAATTTATTTAGTTAAATGAATATTACAATAATTATTTATTTTTGAGTCATGTTACTATAATATTTATTAAATTACTAAACAAATAATATTTGTTTGAATAAATTTATTTTAATTTAAGGTAAAATAAATTAAATTAATAATGAACATTTTCTATAAATTGATTTACATAATTGGTATATTTTACTTAATAAAATGGAATGAAATAATATTAATATTATTCTTGATAGACATGATGATAATATAGAATAAAAATATTTTTAAATATTCATTGTGAAAATATTATTTTTTTGACCATAAGTATTAATTACTATTCATATCATTCTTAGAGAGAATGTTACTATTTTTCATAGTCTGAATCTCTATAGAATTCTCTCAATCCAAGAGAGAAAATCATTTTCCCTTCATATCAAGAATATAGAGAAAATAAGATATCCCCTTGTCATAATCTCTGATGAATGGGTTTAAGAACTTTTATTCCCTTCTCCAGTACCCTAATATTCAATAACATCGTCTGAAGATTCATGGGGAACAAGTGGATACACCTAGAAGAATAATCAATTAGATTCTACAATGGAATGATAATGCATTAAGAGAAGCTATAGAAATTGGTTAACAAGATTATCACCATTATGTTAATTATTTAATTAAATAAACTATAAATTAAATGTGAAAGATCCATTCTAGAAGAATATGGTGATGCATTTGTTAATTTCATCACATTTTATCAAATGAAATTGAGAAGAACCCAAAATTGGGTACTTGCCTAATTCTTATTCTATGCCCTTGAACCATGAAGTGGTATCGGTGTGTTTAAAATTTAATTTATAATTATTTATACTTTGATCAACTTACTATGTTGGTTTATTAGTTTTTTATTTCATGAATTTCATTATTAATCTAACATTTAGATTAACACATTCATTAAAGTATGTACAACCCAGAACATGTCAATAATTCATGAAGAATTTTATAATTTTCTCTAACAACACAATATGTTTTAAGTATATATTCTTATTTCAAATAAATAAAACAAGTCTTGAAATAGTTATTATATTAGATTAGAGTATATCTTATTAAAAAAATAAAATCTAAAACATGATACAAGGACAACTTATTTCACATACGTCAAAAGCTAGATTAGAAAACACATTACAAGTACTAATTACACAAGCATACTTACTCCAAAGAACAGAATAAATCCATGATCATAACCCAGATCACTAGGATCATCCATGTGTAGGAACAATCTGAAAATGAATATAATAATAACACAATGAATATTGTGGAACTAAGAACCATCTTCCAAAGTGGGAAATTTTCAGGCACATATAGTTTAGTAAAATGATGAATATGTTAGGTATTTGTTGGATAAATAATTAGGAAAATTGGTTTATATCCCTTGATTAATTGAGAAAAAGTAAATGTTAGTAGTAAGAAAATAAAAATATAGACATTAAAAGCACTTCTATTAAATATTCATATATAAAATTCTATATTATCTAAATAATTCACTAGGTGTCTATGATAACTTCATAAGAACTTTGTGAATAAGTAATTTTGAAGAAGAATGATAATATTTAGGTAATAACATTTCATATGATATAATTTTTGATGAATCAACTAAATAATTAATTTTTTTAGAAAATTATCAAATAATAATTAAATCCATAAAAGGAGCATGAGTTTTAGGTAAACGTATGATTGAATTAATATTTTAGGTAACATCCCAGAAAAATAAAGAATATGAAATTTTCTTATTTATTAATATTTTTGAATTAGATAATAATTTCACTTTAAATGGGATTATACGTTTGACTGTGTATTCAACACACAACAATGGGTTTCTCTAAAATCTTATGTTGCACAAAAGGTTGAGTCATACTGAGAAAAATAATAATAATATAATATTATTATAATAAACAGTAGTTAATGCCTAGCTGTTATGTTGTAATGAATGAAAAAAACAAACCATATTATGATTAAACATGTTTGTTAAATGTTTTTCAATTTTACCCAATAAAATTTTGAGGATTAAAATGAGAATGAATGCAATTTTAAACCTAAATACTCTAATATTTTTAAAAGGTAGTTTTACCACCTTTTCATGAAAAAACGTTTATTAAATTTAGTTTTTGTCATGTTTATATGTTTAATTTGACCAAATAAACTGCTTATATATAAGTGGGACATCAAAATTCACTTTTGGCAAATTTTTGGTTGTTTTCTGATAAAGTTCATTTTTTAATGAATAGTGAAAAATACTGCAATTTAATTCAAAAATGTATTTTCATATAATTTATTTATATGATAATTTTTTCTTATTAATTGGTTTTAAAGTTTAATTATGTTAAATTTTTTTCATTTAATACCTTTTTGTTCATTGGAAGTAATTCATCTTTGAAATTGTACAAAAACACATGTCAATATTTTGGTAGTTTTTACTTATTAAAAACATGTTTTTGGTTTTGAAAACATGAAATTACTTTCAATTAAATCATACAACTTATGTGTTTTTAATTTGGAAATATTGATATCATATTGGGAATCAGGATGTCTGAATTGTGAAAATAGTTAACATTTTTTTAGATATTATGAATAGAAACTGCAGATTTTTTTTTTTACCATGGTTAACGAGTAAATCTGGAAAATGAGGGTAAAAAAATAATATTATAATAATATTAAATTACCCTAAAACATTTCATAACCCTATTTTATGAGATATTTCTGACCATGGGCACCATTGGGTCAATTTTAGGACCTCATGGAGCCACTTATGTGTGAAAATGACATTTAATTACTTCTAATTTAATGTAAAGGAAAATATAACCTAAACATTTATCTTTTACTAAAACAATATTTATATGGGGTTATATAAGTGATATCTTAGACTATAAATAGTAATTAAATATATTAAAATATTTCCAACATCATGGTATTTTATTTATATTTTATAGACATCAAATAAATAAATTTAGTTATGACACAATGCTGATTTAGTGATTACCTTATTAATTAATGTTTTAAATAAATTAGATTCTAAAAATTAAAATAAATTTATTCTGAAATTTTTTATTCCATAAAAGAATTTTATTGATTATTATTACTTGTTATATTTGAATTAATGAATATTTTTTGAATAAATAAAGTTGTTATGGATTTTTAAAAATTCATTATATGAATTGTATAAAAATTGACATAAATAAGTTTTTAAATCAATAAGTATTTTATTAAGTGATATAATAGTCCTAAAAATATATATTTCGTCCAAATGAAATATATGATGTCATAAATGTCATCAATGATCCATTTTTTGGTCTCTTGTCATTTCATAGTAACTATGGTAACCATATATAATGAATATTCAATAAGACCTGGTAAAAGTTTAATTAGTTTACAAAGGTTTAAATCTAAAAGAAGAGTTTAATTTTATGATAGAAAATTTTATAAACACATTTTCAAGAGAGAAGTCAGACTCATACTTATCTTACCTTCTAAATATACCAATTTTTTTTATAATATAAAATGAATTAATAATAAAATAATACCTTCCAACATTCTTAAACTGCCCCTCCCCTATCTTCTAAAAGGACACCACCTATAACCCTTACCCACACCTCTCAAGCCCACTTGGATCATCCAAAATCTACCAAAATAATCTCCCAACATCCCACCCTTCATTCTATAAGCCTTATCCTAGGAATAGGGAAATTCAAGAAAGCCCTTTGGCTCGAATCAAAAGGGGTTACCCGATTTGAGGTAACGTCTTCTCTCAAGTTCCATTACATTATTTTTCATTATCCACTACCAATGATCCTATTATTATTATTTTAAATAAAAACACTAGTATCCTCAATATAATATGTTTTTATTAGAAAGATTCATGCTACACTTACACACACCTCTATCTAATGGGTATAGAACATATTTTTTCTCTGGACGACGAACTACTGCCTCACGAAACGATGATTGTAAAATATTCTCCTAAAACTTCTTATGGTGGCCATTATGGTAGGATTGTAATTATATATGATATTTATTTTATCTCAATATTACTTTAGTCTTCATTTATAACATACCATTATGATTTTCATGTTGTATAAATACGATAATTTCATTTGAGGAAGTGCAGACTATCACCCCCTCAAAGTGATATGACTCGTTCATGATATACATGAAACGTATAAAGGATGTAATTAATTAACTTATGTAACATATATATAATATATATATATATATATTATACGAGAATTAATATATAAATATGTATCATTTAGTTTTCCTTCCATTAAATATGAAAAATAAATTAAAGTATCGTTCATGTGTACGTACGGCTTAACGTCTCCATGAACGGTGATTTTCATTTATTATATAATAATGATATGGACTATTATTAATTTATATATACAAGATATATATGATATATATGACATCTAAATTATAAATATAATTCTAGATATAATATACTTTTCACCACATGCAAAATTAAAAATTATAACATGTTTTTTTGACTCAAGTTCCAAACATTGAAAAAATGTCTGATATGAACTCAAATAATAAAATAATTGTTATAGAAAGGTAATAAGTTATATAAAAAGAATAATAAACCTTAAAAATGTTTTTCATAAATTATAAAATAACTTTATTTCATTATTCAAGAAATTAACGAAAGAACGAGTCAATTCGGACATGAGGTAAGCGACTTTGTCTCAATCTCCTTTCATTGAGGTATATTTGGATTTATTCACGACATCCTTTTATTGTTTGAATAAAACACTTTTAAAATTAGTTCCATTCAAAAGGTATGTTTTTCTATGTAGTGTTTTACCAAATGAAAAAGGAAAAGTTTCTTTTTAATATACGTAATGACAACGATCTTTCGGTCACCGTGAGCATTATTTGATATTTGGATTCTTTTACAAGATGTGATGTTTTTAAATGGAAAATAAATACCATAGAACCTTTTTACATATTTTGGTAATTAAAATGGTTTTAAATGTTGATTTACTATTTCAATATCTTGAAATTATTTGTTGTGATTTCAAATGAAATTTTTACAATTGAAATGTTGATATTTGAAATCTTTTATGTGTGATGATTATATAATGGTACTTGGACATTTGACGGGTGGTTAAATGATAAACCAAATTACGGGTGAATCTATGATAAACCAAGGATGGGTGGTATCCCTATAACCTCCGTTGAATTGGATATGAAATTGGACCTTATGGATATTCCATTTGTAAGAATGATTTTTGGAAGTCAACCATGTAGTTATTCCATTAAGGTATGATTATCTCCCAAGTTTACCTTTTATATGTTATGTATTCTTTCTATAGGTTTTGTGGTAATATTTTGGTTACAAAAGGGTAAAAAAGGTGATTTTATCCATTTAATAATATCTACTACTTCATGAAGGTGAATCGTATTACTTATGATAAAGTATTCATGGTTTACATGTTGTTTTAAAAAACTAACAGTTTTACTTCTTTGTGTATCCATTACAAAGATTTTTATGACCATCCCCATTTTTTGAAAAGTTTTTCACAAGACTTATAGTGGATTAGGGTCAAGGATGGGATCAATGAAAGGTCATACTATTTAAAACAAGGAACAAAACATGATTCTTTTCCTATAGGAGTTTTAATTTTATGAAGAATATGGATACTGAGTAGAAGTGTCTACATGTAATATTTAAGTTTCTTTGTAAATGTTATGAACAAATTCTCTAATGCTCTATACCTGAAAAGATATTCAATGTGTATTATTAACATAATACAATATTGTGTAATTTTTAAGGATGGGGCCTTATAATTGGTATTAGAGGTCCATTCAGATAAAATTAGGAGTTAGAATTTTGTTAATAGAATACTCCTAAAAGATTTTTACATTAGGTTCAAATTGAAATTATGTAGAATTTTAAGATTACTGTGTAACTTCTTCTATGATATATTTCTTTAGAAGGGTTTTTCATAGGGGAAACAGGGAAGCAGTGCTAGGAAGGCATAAAGAGGAGAAAAACCTTTTAAATCAGTATGTCGATATAGTTGGAATAGGAACTGAATATATTGTTGCAATAATAGAGTTGTTGAATCTATATATAAATTTTTGTGGTATACATGCACAAGATCAACCAGATCAACCCCAAAGTAACATGTCTATAGTGGAGAATTTCATGAGGCAACATTCCCATCATTCATAGGATCATCTAACCCTATTCAAGATGAAGTGTGGATCAAAGAACTAGAAAATATTTTTGGTGTCAAAGGTTGTAAAGATAATAAAAATTTTCGTAATTTTTATTTATCGTTTCGAAGGATAAGTAGATCAGTGGTGGTCTATGGTTAAATATATCAGGGATGGTGAGGAGATTGATGCTCTCAGTTGGGATGAATTCAAATGTATGTTTCTTGAGAAATATTTTCCTAAGGCGTTTCAAGTTAGGATGGAAAAACCATTCTTATAATTGAGGTAGGTGGATGACTTAGCCTCTTCTTACATAGAAAATTTCACTCGACCCACATGGTATACTCCAAATTAAATATGTGATCTTGATAGTAAGATAAATTGATTTTACTTAGTAATGAAGCCACGATATCGAAGAGCATTAGCCTCTCGTGAATTCAAATGCTATAAGAAACTTTTCCAATGTGCATAGAATTTATAAATGGATTTTTTTAATGATTGGGTGTTCTATGAGAGAAATAAATGAAGAGGTCTAGTTGGTAGCGAAAGTGATAGTATTCAACAAAGAATCCTAGAGGTAAGAAAATTATATTTCCATCTTGTGAGAAGTGTGGTAAAAAGTCTCTTAGAGAATGTCTCTAAAAATCTAGAAAGTGCTTCCCGTGTGGTAAGACAAGTCATATTGAAAATAACTGTAAAGAAGATGATCTAGAAGGAAATGAATAGCCATTGGTAAGATGTATTAGTTTCAAATAGTTTGGGCATTATTCCAATGTGTGTCCAAAGTTGATTATCGAGGGAGGAAATCAGAAAGATCAAAAGAAAAAAGGTGGGAAAAAATCTTTTTTACTATAATGGTTGTTGTAGGACCATCATGTGATGTGGTATCAGGTACTTTGTTAGTTTTTTCAGATTATACCAATGTATTTTTTGATTTAGGGTCAACACATTCTTTCATTTCGGAGAACTTTTTGGGTAAATTTGGAATTCCACCTCAAGGAATGAATCCATATCTTATGGTAAAACACCAAGGGGAAATGTTGTGCCAAAAATAAATTATATAAATATTCATATCCTTATTTGGGGAATGAATTTACCTGAAAACCTTGTTGTTTTATCTATAGTATAGTTTGATGTTATTTTGGGAATGGATTGGATTTCTATTTAACATGCTATGATTAACTGTAGAGCTAAAGAGGTTTCTTTTCAGAAAGACTTTCAGTTTGCATACAATAATGAACCCTTATCTCTGATTACATATTAGGAAGACGAGCAACTAGTGAAATATGGAAATGAATGTTACCATGAACATATTGCTGAAAATAAATGAATTGTTCAGATTAATGATGTCCTAGTAGTAAATGAGTATCTAAAAGTTTTTTCTAAAGAGTTCCCTTGTATTATACCTGATCAAGAAGTTTAATATAGTATTTAATTAGTTCTTGATTCTAATCCAATTTCAAAACACCCATATCGAATGGCTCAAATTAAACATTTTGAGTTAAAGAAACAATTGTAGGAGTTGTTAGATAAAGGTTTCCTTCGACCAAGTACATCACCGTGGGCTGTTGTATTCTTGTTTCTTTTAAAATAATGATGGTTCAATGAGATTTCTCATTGATTATAAATCCTTGAATAGTATCACTAATGAGAAAAAGTATCATTTGACTCATATCGATGATTTGTTTGATTAGCTCTAGGGAGTTCAGTATTTTTCAAATATTGACTTGAGATCAGGGTGCCATTTATTGAAAGTATAGGAAGCAGACATTTCGAAGACTGCATTTCATACTAGATATAGCTATTATGAATTTTTAGTTATGTATTTTGGGTTAACTAATTAACCTTTTGTATTCATGGACCTTATGAATAGAATTCTCTGTGAGTTCTTTAATGAGTTTGTGGTTGTGTTTATTGATGAAATTTTGTTATAATTTAAAAGAAAATATCAACCTGAAATTTATTTAAGGGTTTTCTTGAAAACTATAAAAGAAAACTAATTACATGGAAAATTTAGAAAGTGTAAGTTTTGGTTAAAAAAAATAGAATTCCTTCGTCAAATTCTTTAAAAAAATAGAAAAACTGTTGATCCTTCTAGAAAAAAAGTGGCTAAAGAGTGGTCAAGACCAACAAATATAACTGATATTCATAGTTATATTGGTTTGGAAGGATATTACAAGAAGGTTTTTTGGGAATTTTACACGGTTATCTAGCCCATTGACTATGTTAACTCAAAAATTCATTAGGTTCATCTGGAAAAAATAATGAAATGATTTTTTTTCGAAATTTAAATGATGATTGGTGAATGCTTCAGTTTTGGCATTACCTTCTAGTGATGGTGATTTTGTTATCTACAGTGATTCTTCATTAAATGGACTTCATTGTGTCCCAATACCGAATGAACTGGAATTTGATTTTGCTTCACGTTAATTGAATCCTCAAGATTTAAATTACCCTACACATGATTTGGAATTATCTCTTATTTTTTTAACATTAAAAATTTGTAGGCATCATCTGTATGGAACAAAATAGGAAATGTATACTAACCAAAAAATTTTGAACTATATATTCAATTAGAAAGAATTTAACATCAAACAGAGGATATGGAGGGAATTAATCAAAGATTATGATTTCACAATTCATTACCATGAAGAAAAATTAAATAAAGTGGCCAATGATTTGAGCCAAAAAAAGAAATGCTATATTAACCCTGTCACATTTGGAAAAACATAGTTTGATTAACAATTTGATGAACTTTGGCATAGATGTTGTTGGTGTAGGAAATTCCTCTATTTTGTTTCAGGTGTCACTAAAATCATCTCTCTCAGACAGAATTAAGATAGCACAGAAGGAAGCTAGTTAGTTTGAGAAAATGGTAGAGTTGGTTTAGAAGAGAATATTTCCTGAATTTAACATTGATAATGATTGTATTTTGTGATTTTGGAAGAGAATTTGTGTGCCTTATGATTCAAATTTGAAGAAAGAGGTTTGATTTAAAACTCCTCATTCTGTATTTTAGTTCATCCTGACAGCAATAAGATGAACATAGATCTTCTATAGTATTACTGGTGGGATTGAATGAAAAGTGATATTGTGGAATTTAGTATGAAGTGTTTGACTTATCAATAGGTTGAAGAAGAGTGGTCGTAACTGAAAGGGATGCTTTAACTTTTACTTGTGCTAGAGTAGAAATGGGAAAATATATCCATGGGCCCCATTATAGGATTACCGATTACACCTCAAGGTAATAACGTAATCTAGGTTATTATTGATTGATTGACAAAATATTCTCATTTCCTTCCTATTTGATATATACTATCTCTAGATCAACTTTCTTGGTTGTTTCTTAAAGAAATAGCCATGTTTCAAGGACTTCCCCTCTCCATTGTATCTGATCGTGATATCAGGATTACATCTAACTTTTGGAAATCCCATGAAGTTATTAGGTACTAAATTAAATTTTAGTAGATATTTTCATCCTCAATCAGATGGGTAGTAAAAACATATAATTTAGAGATTGGAAGATATGATATGTGCTTTCTCAATGGATTACCCGAAAATATGGGACCAATATCTTTCTTTGGTTGAGATTTACTATAACAACAATTTTTAATCCGTTTTACAGATGGCTCCATTTAGGCATTATATGGGAAGCGATGTCAAACTGCACCCTTTTGGGATAAAGTAGGTGAAATGAAACTGATGGGACTAGAATTGGTAGAAGAGATGGTAGATAATGTTGTGTTGATACAGAAACACTTGAGGAGAGCTCAGAGTAGGCAAAAAAGTTATGCAGATAATCTAAGGAAGGATCTTTCTGTTGAGGTAGGTGATAATGTCTTCCTTAGAGTTTCTCCATTGAAAAGAGTTGTGGATTTTGTTAAGAAGGGTAAAATGAGTCCAAGGTTTATTAGACCCTATGAAATCCTCGAGGAAGTTGGATCAGTTGCCAACAGAGGGTCTTTACCTCCATGTTTATCCCAGGAACACAATGTTTTTCAGGTTTCACTATTGAGAAATTATAGACCGGATCCATATCATGTTTTGAGTCTAGAGATCGTTTAGTTGGAAGAGAATATTTCTTATGAGGAACAACCAGTCACAATTTTTGATCGAAGAGAGCAAGTATTGTGGAATAAGGAAATTCATTATGTAAAGGTTTTTTGGGAATAACATATGGGTGAAGAGGAAACATGGGAATCTAAAATTCTATGATGGATTAATACCCCCACTTATTTGATGGATTAATCGACACGCAACAACATATTTCTCCGAAATCTTATATTTCACACAAGATAGAGTCATACTGAGATAAATAATAATAATAATATATTATTATTTTAAATGGTAGTTAATGCCTAGCTGTTATATTAGTGTAAATGAACATAAATAAACATATTATGATTAAACATGTTTGTTAAGGGTTTTTACTTTTACCCAATAAAATTTAGAGGCTTAAAATTAGAATGAATCCAATTTTAAGCATAAATACACTAATAATTTTAAAAGGTAGTTTTACCTCCTTTCAATGGAAAATACTTTTTAAATTTTAGTTTTTGTCACTTTTGTATGTTCAATTTGAAAAAATAAAATCCTATTTAGAAGATGTACATCAAAATTTACTTTGGGTAATTTTTTCGTATTTTTCATATAAAATTCATTTTTAATAAATAGTAAAAAATAATGCATTTTAAGTCAAAACAACCTTTTCATATAATTTATTAATATGATTATATTTTCATTTTAATTTGTTTTAAAGTAAAATTAGATTATATTTTTATCATTTAATCTAATTTTGGCCATTTGAAGGAACTTTACTTTGAAATTGGACATAAATGTATGTCAAGGTTTTGAAATTTTTTACTTCTTAAAAAGAAATCTTTTTTGTTTTTACAACAGAAATTAATTTTAAATTATTTACTGAAAATTATGTGTTTCATATTTAGATAAATGGATTCCATATTTGGAATCATGAGTTCCTAATTGTGTAAATAGGTAACTTTTGTTTTTAGACATTGTGAATAGTAACTTCATTAAATATTTTATTTACTATGGTTAAAGGGTAAATGTGGTAAATAAGGGTAATAAATGAATATTATAATAATATTAAATTACCCGAAAATATGTTCTAATCCAATTGGATGAGATATGTCCGACCATGTTCATTATTTCGTCTATTTTAGGACCCCATTGAGCTACTTGTGTGTGAAAATGACATTTAATTACTTTTAATTTAAGGAAAATATATCCGAAACATATATCTTTTACTAAAACAATTTTTATATTGGGTTATTTAAGTGATATCTTCATATATAAATATAAATTTGAAATATAAAAATATTTCCTACATCATGGTATTTTATATATAATATATATATAAAATAAATAAATTTATTTATGACACAATGGTGATGTAGTGATTACCTTATTAAAGTATATTTTAAATAAATGTGATTATAAAAATTACTATAAATTTATTTTGAAACTTTTTATTCTATAAAAAAAATTTATGGATGTGTATGACTTTATATCTTTTCATTAAATATGATTTTTCAAATGAATCAAGTTGTTATGGATTTTGAAAAATCCATTATATGAATATTTTAAAAATTGACATAAATGAGTTTTATAATGAATTAATAGTTTATTAAATGATATAATAATCCTCAATATCTATGATTGGTCCAAATGAAATATATGATGTTAAAATTTTCATTAATGATCTAATTTTGGGTCTCATGGAATTTTATATTAACTATGGTAACTATATATTATTAATATACAAGAAGACATGGTAAAAGATAAATTAGTTTACTAACGGTTGAAGCTAAAAGATAGGGTTAATTTTATGACCTAACTTTTCTAAAACCCTTTGGATGTGAGGATTTGGACTCATCTTCATTTGATCTTAGAAATATTTCTGTTTTGTGTTATTATAATTCTAAAATCAATTAATAGAAAAATAATACTTTCAAACTTTTGTTAAGTTCCCCTCCTCCCTCTTATAAAAGGACACCTCCTCTAAACCTTAATCACATCACTCAATCCCCCTTGGCTCGTCCAACACCAACCAAAATAATATAAAAACATCCATCCCTCATCTTATAATCCCTCCCATAGGCATAATTCAATTCAATTAAGCCCTTTGTCTCAAATCAAAAGAAGTTACCCGATTTGAGGTAAAATATTCTCTCAAGTTCCTATCCGTTATTTTCCCTTCTCCACTCCCAATGCTCTTATTATTATTTTTTTACCTAAAAAAATTAGTATCCTAAATATACTAGGTTTTTTTATGATATTTATTGGACTACACTTACACACACCTCCATCTAATGGGTATAGAAAATACTGTTTCTGTGGACGACGAACTGCTACCTCACGAAACAATGATTGTTCAATCTTCTCCTACCACCTATTATGGTGGCCATTAAGATGGAACTATAATTTTATATGATATATATATGATACCTATTTTATATTTATACTACTATAATTATCTTTTATTGTATATTTATATGCTTTTCCTATTGTATAAATATGATAATTTCATTTGAGGAAGTGCGGACTGCCGCCCCCTCAAAGTGATATGACTCGTTCATTCTATACATAGAACATATAAAAGATCGAATTAATGAAATTACATAACATATATAAAATATATATTATTCTTGAATTATAATATACCTTTGTATCTTTTAGTTTTCATTCCATTAAATATAAAATGAAATGAAAGTAGCAATCATGTGTACGTACGGCGTACCATCTCCATGAACAGTGCGTTTCATTTCTTGAATTCCAATGATATAGACTTTTTTAAATACATATATACTGGATATATTTTATATATATGATATCTAAATAATAAATATAATTCTAAAGTTAATCTACTTTTTACCATGTGGATAATTTATAATTATTACAAGTTTATTTTTGACTCAAGTCCGGAACATCGACAAAATGTCTGATATGAACTCAAATAATTAACTAATTGTTATAGAATGGAAATAAGTGATACAAAAAGAATGATAAAGTTGGAAAATGTTTTGAAGCATTTATAAGTTAACTTAAGTTTACTATTCATGAAATTAATTAACGAACGAGTCAAGTTAGACAGGAGGTAAGGGACTTTGTCTCAATATCCTCACTTTGAGGCATATTTTGATTTATAGATGACTTGCTTTTATACGATGTATAAACCCCTTTGAATTTTAATTACATTCAAGTGGAATTTTTTTTACTTAGTTTTTTACTAAATATCAAAGATTATGTTTCTTTTTAACCAACGTGGTGACAACAACCTTTCCGCTACCGCGAGTATTATTTGATATTTGGCTTCCTGAACTAACCCTATTGTTTTTAAAGGGTAAATAAATACCATATTACCTTTTTAAATATTTTGGTATTGAAAATGGTTTTAAATTGGATTTACTATTTAAATATCTTGAAATTATTTCTTGTGATTTCAAAAGAAATTTTTATGATTGAAATGTTTATATTTTCAATCTTTTATGTGTGATGATTATATAATGGTACTTGGACATTTGATGGGTTGTTACATGATAAACCAAATGAAAAGTGGTTCTTTGATATACCAAGGATGGGTTGTTACACTATAACATCCAATGCATTGGGTATGGAAGACAGCCGTATGGCTATCCCATTTGTATGAATGATTTCTTGAAGTCAATCGTATGGCTATTCCATTTAAGAATGATTGTGTCCCAAGTTTACCTTTGAAATGTTATGTCTGATTTCTAAGGGTTTAACCATAAAATTTTGTTTATAAAAGGGTAATAATGGAATTTTATTCAATCTAGAGTATTTACTACTACTTAAATGTGAAAATAATTACTTATGATAATGTATTTATGTATTATATGTTATTTTTAAAAACTAACAATTTTCCTTCTTTTTGTATCCCTTACTGAGATTTTTAGGCTCATACCATGTTTTTGAAATTTTTTTCCAAGACTTAAATTGGAATAGGGTCAAGGATGGGATCAATTAAAAGTCATGTTATTTAAAACATGGAACTAAATTGTTCCTTTTTCTTTTAAGAGTTTTTATTTTATAAAAACATTTGATACCGAGTAGAACTGTCTACTTGTAACAGCCAAGTTGTTATGTATAAGTGATGACCTAATTCTCTAAATCTATAAAGCTTAAAATGTCCTCAATGTGAATTAATAACATAATTCAAGATTATGTAATGTTTAAGGTTGAGGCATTATATTTTAGGTTGAATGTAAAAATATATAATGATAATAAATTTTCATACTTTTATTTTAATAAGAATTTTATAATTTTTATGAAAATTTAGCACCCTATCATCCAAGTAAGGGAGCCCTCAACACATTGTGGTAGCCCTGAGGGTCAACCACATGGAGAGTTCACCCAAGCCTATACCGACTAGTGTTAATGTAATGTTTCCTCACATGAGTCTTCAGTGGGGGTAGAGACCGTATGGGAATACTGGATGCAGGCAAAAACACAGAGCATGAAAGAGGTAGGCAAGTACGCCTTCAGGCCCATTTGTAAGGACATGGTATTCGTTCAAGTGGTTTAATTTCACATTTTAAATTATAAATAAGTAGCTAAATGATTTCTTTTTTTTATGTGGGAACAATTTTGTTTAGTAAATATGAACCACAATCGTAGGATCAGAACCCATCAACTGTCCGATCGATTTCTATCGTCCTTCTCCTCACAACCTCATTATCCATCAGGAATTCCTCTCATGTAATCTTCCTATATTATCGAGAAAACCTCAATAGTCAAATATCCTTCTTCATTTTATATTCATTCTGATTGTCTTCTTCCCTCATCCAATGATTGTGCATCAACATAACCCGCAATATACTTAAATTTTTATAAATTCCACTGCCCATCGTCTTCATAAACCATCTTCAATATCGTGACATCAATATATCATAAACTAGTGACCACAGTTTCCTCACAGATTCACCTATAAGTTCAAGATTCTTGTATATATATGGGTATACTGGGGGAACATTCCTTTGTTGGAAAAACCCAAGAAGGAACCCACTGCTTACATTCAGTCCATATACCACAAGGTGGGTGCCTCATTTCCTTATCAGTTTCCAGCATTTTTAAGTGGACCGTTTATCTTTTATCTATATTTCCAAATTTTTATATATTATTATGTATTTCAGAAATTATTCATGTAGTTTTATTTAATTTATTATTTGTATTTTATTCATTTTATAAATTTCTATGTTCATATTCTTTTTGTACGTGCTTATACATTTTAGTTCTAAAATTGATGTTTATATATAAATTGTATTCATTATTTGGTATTATGAATATGAATGGATGTGTTATAAATTTACGTAATGGGGTCATTATTAATTTTTAAAAATAAAAACTATTTCAAATTCCAAGTTTTCTATATATGTTTTTTCCAAGTTTATATTTCTAATATGTAAATTTATGATTTTTATTTATATGTATGTTGTTTTTATGATTATGATTCACATATAAATTTATGTATTATTTTCCAACCCTATAGTTATTTACTTCAAAAATATTTAATTTTTTTAGTGGTTAATATATTTATATATATTTATTATTTTCATGTTATTTTATTCAGAATACATACATATATGATTACATTTCAATCAATTTTCAATCCTATTTATTTTTAAGACTTTTATTTTCAAGTATATAATAATTTACATAGGTATATTTATAAACCTCTTCAAGTTGTGTTCATGAAGACATATATGCATGTAATTTTAATTATGGAGGTGCTCTAAATTTATATTTATTTATGGTTTTCCATAAAAATGATGTATGTATATATATATATATTAATATTTATATATATATAAATGTGGATATTATTGCACAATTTTATTGAATAGGCGATTCATTACAAATCAAGAATCTTAATAAATTTTATATTTCCAATATGAGTAAGGATTAAATTCTTAATTTACAATAGTTTTTTTATAATTCTTATGTGTGTTATATGATTTTTCCTTAAAAATTATATTTTAAGGGAATATTTTCTATTTTCTTATAATTTTTTTATGAATGAAAAAATATATAATTATATATATTGTTAAGATAATTATTTTAGGGAAATAGTAGTTTTACAATTATTATTATGTACGCCATTATTTTATGTTCTTATATTTTATGTCAAATGTGGATTAATTTCAATATTTCAAGAGTTTTATACTTTTGATGTGTGTATGTGTATATATATATACATATATATACACACAATTAATTATCATTAAATTATATGAAATAAGTAATATTTTATATGCATGAAATTTCACCTTGAATATAGGTTGTGATATTACATAATTTGATATTTTCTAAACTATGCACGTATGAAATGTATTTTTTAAAAATGTTACTTTTTTTAATTTAATTTGTTTATTCTTGTGACTATTTATCCATTATTTTACATAAATATAAATTTACTATTTATATTATTATATGTGAAGGGTTCATGAATTTACATGGTTATTTTTTATATAAAATGATATTGTCAAATATCATATTTTGAATCATGTAAATGGGTATTTAGTATATTTATTTAAGGAAGAGTGTTAAAAGATAATGTTTAACATTTTAATGAAAATTAATTCATGGGAATGTTTGAATAAATGGATGTTAATTATACTTTTTTATTAATATTCAATAAAAGTTTGATTTCTGGAGTTTTGGTTATTCCAAACTGCACAAGTTATTTTCATTAAAAGAACATATTTATATATTAATATATAAATGATAGTGTGTATGTGTATTAAATGACTGATTATGTTTATGAAATCCAAAAATCCAGTGAAAAATGAATAAAAATGTAAGGAAATCTAAAAATGTTTTTTAAAAAATGGCGCTTGGAAATTGTAAACATGAATATGGAATGGAGAGTTACATTATTCCTAATGAAATTGGGTAGCCCCAAACAACCATAAATATTTAATGTGTCCCCATTTTTTTCAATAGACTGGTTAATGTTTTCTAAAAAATCAATGGATTGTTTAATATCATTTCAAAAAGAGTATATATTTTCAAAAAATTATTATTAATTTTTTCCAACTTTTAAGTATTTTCCCTGGATTTATAGAATTTTAAAAAGCAAAATTATTTTTAAAAGTACTATAGTTTTTTCAATGGTGTTAGTAATTTCAAAGGAATTTTCAAAATCACGTTTTACAAAGATTTCTAAAAGAGTTCTCAAATAATATTATAATTTGAAAAGTGTATTTAAAATTATATTTCCAAAACTATGAATATTTTAAAATTATTTTTAATGTTATTTTTAGAGGTAGTTTACAAAATTATTTTAAAAATATATTTTCAAAAACTTTTTTTAACTGGATGTTGAAAAACCCCTTACTAGGGAATTTTTCTCTTTCCATGATTTTGTAAAATGTTTTCAGGTTCATTTATAGGTTTCATGGGGCCCTTGGGGTTTTAGTCAAGTGGTACCCACTTCTTGTTACTATCACCCTATATGGGAACTATCACATTCTCAAGTCCCACAAAAAATAGACAATATGTGTATTATAAAAAGGGCCATTCAAAAACATTTCCTAGATGGTGAACATGGGGAGTGTTTTAGGATTATTCAGGGTCCCCAATGTCAGTCATGTGTAACCCATACACATGGTTTCTCCATGAGATGTTAGTCGATTGGTAACTACTACTTGTACACCTCAGTCTCTATGGGAACTGGCACATGAATGAGTCCCTACAGACTCATACACTATGCATATCATGCATAGGCTGATTCAAACCCATTTCCTTGTTGGGAAACATGCAGCATGCTCTGGACTTGCTCATGAACCCCAAAAGGATTTTAGCATATTCCATACACATGTTTCTCTCATGGGGTGTTAGCCAAGTGCAACTCACTAGTTGTATCCCCCACTGTCTGTGGTAATTGGTTATAACTTGAGTCTTGCTAGACTTAAATACTGTTCATTTTAATCACAAGGCAATTCAAATACATTTCCTAGATTGGGAATGTGTGGTGCGCTTTTTCCTTAATGGTAGTCAAGTGTAACCCAAATACATGTTTTGGATGGATCCTCACTCAGCTCACGTGAAAGCTCATTTTCTAGGGGTTTTCAATTTATTGGTCGATGTGGAGCTTCCGCTCCTCATTGGTGGTGATTTTCATGTTGATTTCATGGATCTTAAATTATTCATCAAAAGAACTAGCATGATCTACAACCTCCAATATTCTATGATTATTTTACAATTCCATTTTATTCTCATATTCATTTGAAGTCAATGAGTTTGTCTAGATTTTAATCCTACCTAGCTATCCTATTCCATAGATCTAGATAACAACTGGTCTCTCCCAGCATGGATTCATTACATACTTCCTAGGAGACAATGTTCACTATGGTGTCTTGGATACCTTTGGGTGGTGTTGTTGGTGGTCATGTGATGGACAAGTTGATGTGGCAAGCATGATGACATTCAGTGGATTTTTAGGGGGAGGATTGTTTTAGTTATAGTTTTATGGAGGCCTCTAGTGGGATTAGGGTATAAGGATTAACATCTCTAGTGTTGGACTCTGAGGTAGTGGATACGTTTCATAACAGTTTCTCCTATTTTGGGGACCTCAATGTTCTCTTTAATGGTTGGTGAATAATATCTAGTTTTTTTGTTGTGTTCATGGTTTTTCCTTTTTTCTAGGTTATATATTTCTATTCCTATGCCAATTTTTCCTTCATTTAATTTAGATTATGGAACAAAATTTTACAAGTTTTCTCAGCTGGGTGTCTTCAAAAGGGGGATGATTATGATAAAACCATCATTCAACCAGTTGTATTCACTTTGGATTGACAGATGGACACATTTCATGGACTCTTTCTTAGTGTTCTTAGTCCTATTTTTTCATTAGGTTGAAAATGTTGTGATTTCATCACATGATTTGTTGGGTGGCTGGATCTAAAGAGAGAAAGGTGTTCTAACACCTTTTATCTGGTTCTCCTCCGCAAATTTGTATTGGTAAGAGGGGTTCTATTCAATGTTGTGCTGCCAACATGATGAATCATCTTAGGAGAGGGGGAAGCATATTTTTCTTGATAGTTCTCACTATCTCACATTCTAGTTGGGGGGGGATGAAAATTTTAACGGTATTTATCTTTGATATTTACTTCCCTAAGAGATTTATGTAATTTTATGACAGTTGGGTCTTGTTCTTCATGCATTTTTCTCTTATTATAAAGGGTTACCACTTTTCTTAGTTTTTAATTTGATTATCTTTTTATGGTTAATATAGGGGGCTTAACACTGGACCTTATAAAAAAATTAGAGGCTTCATGGATTTTAGATTCAATTGGGAGATTTCATTGGAAAAGTATCATAACTTTCTTTTTATTTAATATTTTAACATTTATAATAAGTAAGAGTTTCATTCTTCCTCCAAATACTAGGTCAGAAAACATCCTCAGATGTAAATGAAAGTATATTTTGAATTTACTTTTAAAAAATACACAGTATGTTTTTGTACTAGATCAGGTAGCACAGGTCTAGGGAATCACAATTGGTATCCAAGGAATGGTTTAGATAAATTTTGATATTAGGACATTTGGTTAAAAATTTGATGAGTTTCTATTTATATTTTTAGTAAAACCTTTATTTCATAATTTTTTTTTTCAATTATGTAATAACCTCTAAATTGAAGGAGAAATATCTCAAACTACTTTTATCTCTCTTATAGAATATTTGAATTCTATGATAATCCTAAAATCCTGCGAATGTTTTTTCAAACCCATCATCATTATCCGTGTTACCTAAATGAAACTGAACAAGGGATATCACACCACTACAATTCAGATTTTATTTGCAGGATTCTGTTTTGTATATAAAGAAATATTGTATTCTTATCTTTCCTACTATTCTAGTAATGTAAGGTATTACCTGGGTATTTTTTTAATTCTTCACCCTAACTGAACAATACAAAGAACACATCAATATCTAATGATATATAGAAGAGGGAGATGTCTAAGAATATTACATGTATCAAAATTTAAATTGTTCAATATGTTGATGTATCAAATATTAATTTGAGACCATTGAGGACAAAAAATGAGGTTATTTTATAATGATCAAGTTCACATAGATATTCCAAAATTTTATATTGGAAATAAAAACTTCATAAATACTTTCCCATGTCCTCATAATTTTCAACAAAACTGCACATGTTAAATCTGTAAATAGTAGATATAGGATTTGGAGGTTTCCCTGAGGTACCACCAGAGATCATGGCCGCTTACTCTTCATGAGAGATGACAACACTAAAGACCTGGATGAAGGTATGAGAGTATGTTGACTACTATTTTTTGTGTTTAGTTATCTTGAATTTTTTTTATATGAATGAATAACTTCTATTTCTGGATAATGGAAATCAAGACTAAGGGTGTGAATAAATTTCAAGGGTGCAATTTTATTTATGTCGTATCATATAACACCACAATATTATTTTTAAGTATGTATTAATTTATTAAATATATAAACCAATTCCTAAAAACAAATAAAGTAGTAGAGTAGAGTAAATATTATTTAAAGATAAACACTAACCCAAACATGAAACAAGGCCACATTATTTCACAAACATCTGTAGCTAGATGGAAATCTCATTACAAGTGCTAATAACACAAGTAGACCTGCTCCCAAGGAAGAAAGAACCCCTAGATCATAACAATGATCACTGGGATTTTCCATGATGAGAAATTCTCTAAAAAGGAATATATTAAGAACACGATGAATAAGGGAGGATATAAGAACCATCATCATAAGAGAGAAATTTCCGAGAACATATAGTTTTGTAAAAAAAAATGTTTATGTCGGGTATTTATATGTTAATTAATTAGGGTGGTTGGTTTATATCTATTTAGGCTTTCAAATAATAGAATAAAAATCAAATCAAAGTAATAAAAAATAAAAATACAACCGTTGAAAATATTTTTATAAAGTATACATATATATAATTATAGTTTATTTAAATAATTAAAAAAAATTCTATGATACCTTCATACAAAATTTGTTAATTTAGGTAATTATGAAGAATAATTCTAGTATATAATTAATGAAAATTCATATGATATAATGATCCAAGAATCAAATTAATAACTAATTTAGTTTATAAAATTATCATATAAAATGATATTTTTTAAAAAATATATTTTTTTTCTATGTAAAACATTGACTTAAATAATATTTTTATGTTTAAGGTAAAACTATATAATGATAATAAATTTTCATCTCTTTTTTTATGTTTAAATTAAAAATTTATATAAAAATTTATCACTATCTAATCCAAGCTAAGGGAGACCTCAACACATCATGGGACCCCTAAGGGTCATCCATATGGAGTGATCACTCATTCTAACCTTGAGTAGTGGAAAATGAAGGTAACCTCACATGTGGCTTCAGTGGTACATAGCCCATGTTGACTAGTGGATGTAGGATGCAACACAAAGCATGGGAAAAGTGGGCAGTATTCCTGAAGGCCCATGTACAAGCCCTTGTTTTTTGGAGAATGAAAGCCACATTTCTCATTATATTGAATAGTAAAAATTAATTCTGTTTTAAGGTGGGGTTGAATTGTATTTTTTGAATGGACCAAATCAATTAGATCAGCTTGATTGAACTGTTTGAGTGATTTTGATCACCTTATTACTCAAGAACCCACTGCCCATCCCATATCCCACTCCTAAAATCCTTCCAACATCTTGAGTGTGCCTCAAACGTCGATTCTCCCACTTCCCTTTTTTCCTTCACTCCAGTTAACTTTTTCCCTCATCCCCAACTATGTATCGACCTCACCCACAAGATACAATGAAGAAGACAAATTCCACTCTCATCATCTTCTAAAAAATTCATCTAAGTCATGACATCAATAATACATAAACCAATCGACTTTATATCTTCATCGATTCTATTGGAATATCTAGTTTCTTTTATATATATGATTATACTGAGGGAACATGCCCTTGATGGACCAACCCAAGAAGGAACCCACTCCCTACATTATATCTGAAAACCACAAGCAGGTTGCCTCTTTCTCCTTTGGTTTCCAGGAATGGTAAGGGACCTTTCTGTTTTATTTTTCCCATTTTTAATCCTATAAATATGATTATGTATTTTAAAAATCAAGAATGAATTTTTAGGTAATGTTTATATGCATTATATTCATTTAAAAAATTTATATGTTTATATTATTCATGTATGCTCTTATATATATTAGTTCTAAAATTCATGTTTATACATGTATTGGAATCACTTTTAATTATAAAATTTATGAATGTAACTGTTTTAAATTTTTGTAAGTGGAACCTTATTATTTAAAGAAAACTTTTAAAATTCCATTTTTTGTATATATATGATTTCAAATATTATATTTCTAGTGTGTAAATTCATGATATATATATACATATGGAGTTTTTAATGTTATGCATGAAATATATATTTATTTATAATTTTCCCACATGATAATTATTTTCATAAAATATATGTATGTATTTTCACAGATGTAATATATTTAAATGTAAATATAATTTTCAAGTGATATAATTCAACATATATACATATATCTCTGTGTTTCCCCCAATTTTCACATCCATTTATTTTTAATAAATTAATTCTCAAGATTATAATTATATAAATCTATATATTTATATACCTATTCTGTTTGTGTTCATAAAAACACATATGCAAGTACTTCTAATTAAGTAATTACATTCAATTTATATTCAAGTATGTTTTTCATAATAGTGATTTATGTTTATAAATAAATATATACATATTTATATATATTAAAAAAATTGTGTATTATTTAATTATTTTAGTAAATAATAGATTTATTAAAAATCAATATTCTTACTCAAATTAATATTTTTAGGTTTACCAAAGATGAAATGTTTATTTTTAAATGTTACTTTTATATTTTTTATGTGTGTTATATAATTTTTCATAAAAATTATAATTCAAGGGTATATTTTATTTTTCATATTATTTTTTGATGAAAGTAAAATTATATACATATATATTTTATTAAGAGAATTATTTTATGAAAATATTACATTTATAATTAAAATTAAGTACAACATTATTTTATGTTTTTATATTTTATGTAAAAAATAGATTGATCCAAAAAATTCAAGAGTTTTATAATTTTTATGTGTGTCTAAACACACACACACACATATATATAAACAATTTATTATCATTTCATGATTTTAAATAATTAATATTTCAAATGAATAAGAGTTAAACTTTAATCTAAGTAGTGATATTTCTTAATTTTAAATTTTATGAATTACATTGGGATGGAATTTTTTATTTAAAAATGTAAATTTTTATAATTTTATGTTATTATGTTTATTAATAGTTATATTTTATTTTATATTAATATAAATTCACAATTTATATTATTTTATGTGAAGGGTTGATACATTTAAACTATTTTTTACTAACAAAATAATATTTTCAAATATCATATTTTGATTCAATTATATGGGTATTTAATATATTAATTTATTTATGAGTTTTAAATGATAAAATATAAAATTTTATTGAAATGTAATTCATGGGATATTTTGAATATATAGATGTTAATTAATCTTTTTTATTAACATTCCATGTAATGGTTAATGTCATGAGTTTTCGTTGTAGCAAATCTCACATGAGATTTCTATTTAAAGCTCATATATATATATATATATATATATATAAGTTTTTATGTGTATTTAATACAGGATTATGTTTATTTAAATAAAAAACTCTAGGGAAAAATGTATATATATGTAAGACAAGATAAAATTGTTTTTAAAAAAAATTGTCACTTGGAAATTGTAATGATAAAATGGGAATGGGGATTGAAACCATTACTAAAGAAAGTGGGTAGTCCCATAAAACCTTCAATGTTTAAAGTGGACCTATTACTTTTTTCCAAAATCTTGCATAAAGTTTTCAAAAAAATCACATGATTATTTTTAATAATATACAAAATAGTAATTATTTTTAAAGGGTATTATTAATGTTTTGCAAAGGAATTATTATTTTAAAAGGCTCTATAGTATTTTCAAAAGCATAACTATTTTCAAAAGTATTATTGTATTTTCAAAGTTGTAAGTATTTTAAAATGCATTTTAAAAATAATGTTTTTAATGGATTTTCAAAAGTGGTTTGAAATACTATTATATTTTGAAAATTGTTTCTAAAATTATCTTTTCAAAACTATACGTATTTTCAATGGATTTTTAAAAATATTTTCATAGGTATTTTAATAAATTAGTTTTGAAATTATTTTCAAAAGATATTTTCAAAAATATGTTCTCATTGGCATTTTAAAAAACCATTACAGGGAAATGTTTATCACCTTATGTTTTTATAAAATGGTTTCATGATCATTCAGAAGTTTCATGGAGTATAGCTTCTATAAGAAGTTAGTACATGAAATGTCTTATCACATCCTTTTTATTTATTATTTCAACTTTAATAATATGTAATAGTTATCCTTCTCATCCAAAAACATGACAAGAAAATAACCATATATGTCAATTACTACATTTTTTAGTTTCTTTTTTAAAAAGAAAATATAAAATATTTTTCTTTACCGAATCAGAATGCACAATTTTAAGGCCTCATGAATTCTATCCGGAGATAAGAAGGTCACTGGATACATGACATGGATGTATTTCATGCAATGGTAAATAAAACATCATGTAACAATGGTAAACCCACCCAAGGGGTGATCCATGTGAATCTTGGAGAACTGTGTGACTTGTTATATAACATAATTATTGGAAGCATTTTGATATCCCATACAACATGTATATTGACAGGGATTTCAAAACACTTATTTAGTATGCACATTGAGAAACATCAAATAATTAAACACACCGTGAAAATTATTTTGAGTGTTTTGGTTAGTTTGCAACATCATTACACATGATATATTCACTATCAAATTAAATAAATGACAAGATGTAGACAACATAGTGTATTGGTGACATAAAAAATCCAAGTAAATTGTGTCAAACCATACTTGTTAGAACTTGAGTGATTTTAAATGTATAGAATGTGTTAATAATAGAAAAATTAATGAGAGACACAGACTAGATGATGTTTACATTGTTATTCAAACTAGATGATAGGTTCCATTTCACTCTACGTACACTAATAGTGATTTTTAGCGAGTCATGTGGGTTTACAAAATTTATAACTAATGTTGGATAAATTTTTCAACTACACAATGTGTAATGGTCATCATACAGATAATATATATTACGTGAACTACTTGTGGTACAAAAGATTTATATTTATAGTATGTTGTGTGGTCATACATGCTAGGAAGATTATGTGTCTTGACCCATATAACTATACATCATGTATATCATGAAATTTTTTGCGGGATTTCATTACATATAAGTAAAAAGTATATGACATGGACCATAAATAGTGTGCATCACATGACATGTCAAGATGAACTATGTGCCATGTAAGTATTAAATAGGATATATATATTTAATCTGGTTCTAAATATACAATATTTGGGAACTCTTAAGTACACACCATGTACTGAATTATTTAAAGAAAATAAAACAAAAAAGATTTATTTTTTAAAAAATGATAATGGATGAGAATATTATTCTGTATGATGGACTGTACTGATAAAATGTAAATCTAATGGATTGATTGGCTAATTTATTAATTTATTAATTTTTTGGGAGTTTACCATAATGATAAAGATTTGAAATTAATGTTTAAAAATAAAAATGAGTTGTTCTTTAATTTTTTAATTGATCATGTTCTTTGACCAACATGTGTATGAGTTAAATTTTGTTATTTAATTTTATTTTTAAAATGGTTTGAAATGATAATTATTAGCATATTATATATTATTATTTGTGCATAAATTATTAATATATTATTTTGTATAGTACTACTTGTTGAAAAATGATTTTAAATAACCTTGAAACCCTAGTACTATTCAGGATAATGTGGGTAAAATTTTATAAAAAATATAATTCTCAAGAATGAGAGATAGTTCAAGACTAAAGTTGAAGTAAATCTTACCAATGAGACACATAGATGAATGTTGAAATGATGAAAATAATTTCCATATTTGTATTAATGAACTATTTTCAATAGGGTTAATGTTTTTTTTCACCACCTCGGTAAAACAACTTTTAGAAAAAAACTCATGATAATATCACAAAATTATATTATTTTGCAGTTGCATAGTAATTTTTTGGCAAGGCATGGTTTGTTTTTATGTAATCACATAATTTATATAAATTTATAACCATTCTCATATGATATAAAATAAAATTATTTTACCTAATCAAATTTATTAGTAATGGTTAATAAATTATATATAATCAGCATTATAGTAATAGGAATGTGAACAACAAAAAATTTATATTTATGAAAAAGTTAAACAAAATCCTTCAACAAAAATATTAAGTCAGATAAAAACATAAATATTTTGAGATAGTCCACATCCATAGTTAAAGTGATTGTTTGGACATAGTTTAGGGAACATTCAATTATTGTGAATTAATAATGAAGATAATGGGATAGCATAACTAAATTATTACTTAGGTTGACTATAATATTCAACTTAATACAATTTTATAAAAGTTTTATGGAAATTTGAGTTTAGTATTTTAGGAATGGGAAGTCATGTCGAATGACTATAGAGCTACAAGTTAATAATTTTTTTAGGTAAATCCTTTATAAATACCATTGATTAATTATCATGGCCATATTCTATGTTATGAGAAGGTAAATATAGATATCATCTACTAGAAAATATGATCAACTGGATATTCATAATTCAATGGTTTGGGATTTTGGGATTGGATAAAATAGTGGGAGAATAATTAATTAATTAATTGCATCATAAATAGTAATCATGAAAAGGTTTTAAAATCTTTTTCGAGGTTTTATACATAAAAAAGTTTCATATAAAATGGAATTTCTTTATAACACTAACACTCAAGAGTTGTATAAGCACATATATATTACACTACTAAAGTAAAATATTTTATATGTGAGTGATTACACTATTTTTAATCATCCACCTCAATGATTGAGGAAGATACGTAATGATTTCTATAAAAGGAACAAATAAGATACAATATATATTAATTTCATTGTGTTTTTAGCCATTTATGGAGAGCAGAAAATGCAACATAAGAATATAGATGCATACACCATGTATGGTCTCTATTATGTCTTGGAATGGAGAATAAGTGGCTAATGAAAAATGGTATTTTTAAAGCGTTTTATAATTTTAAACTATATAAAGGATTCCTATATAGTTATCATGTACTCATGATGATGAATTATATCAACAAGTTAACAAAGTTGGGATTATATATGGATACTAAAATATCAATTAATCTCATATCATCATCCTTTTCACCCAGATTCTAGAAATTCATAAAAAATTATAAGATGAAATATATGGTTCTGATTCCTAAGAATATTTTTTGTGTGGTTTCCCATGTTGAAAAGGATTAGTGGTAACACAGTTAGTCACTAATTATGGTTAACAAAGTGAGGGATAAGTTTAAAAATCCTTTCAAAAGTTTATATTTAATGGTAAATTTTTAATATTGATCATAGAAAAAATTTATTTTGATGGATTGAAAAGAAGTGGAGGATATTTACATTATATGATTCAAAAAAGTTCATTATAATATTAATTATGGTTAATTGAATATAAATATTGAATATGATTCTATTTCAGGTTTATGCATAATTTCATGTAATATTTGTTTTATATATTAGGTATGCAATAGAATTTAGAACTCATATATTTTTATCACAATATAGGGACTATGTAATATCAAAAACATTAAAATATACAAGATGGAATTTAAATTTCTAATGAGATATAACTCATACATCAAAAAAATAGACCACAACTTTAATATTTCCAATTTTATTTATTCTTGTAAATTTGTTATCTTATTTGTGTGTTTCAAAAACATTAATCTCATTTTAAATTTTCGATATTGTGAGACATTATTATCTATATTAAATGAATAATTTTTTGGTACATTATACATTATAAATAGTTTATTTATAATTGAATCATATAAATATAGATATTTGTAATGAATAACATATTTTAAATATAAGACTCAAATAATACCTTGATTTGGAAAATTAATTATCTATCAAGATAATATATATATAAATTTAATGTATATATCTAAAAGGGGGTTTTGAGTCTTTGAGTTAAAAATATTAGTTATATATTACATGCTTAATTCTAGGGGTTTTATTAAAAATAAACCATTTTACAATAAAATGATTCTGTCCCAAAAATGATCTTGGACATTGTTCAAAAAATAAAAGTGAAGCATTTTAAGGAAAATATATAGTGGAAATCATTAACTTCATGATATTCCTTTAAGAGATTTTATGAATGTTATGGGGAAGTAAAAAATATTTTTTGGTGGAAAATATAAAACTATATAGGATGTTTTTATGAATAATATATTAACTAAAAATTAAATGATCATTGAAAATGTAGAGTATTGTTATTCCTAAACTTGCATTTCATAATACATAGAACGATGATGATGTTAGCACAAGGGGAACTTATAATGGGCCTTACAAGTATTCTTGAAACCTAAAATGGAATAAATGAGAGGCACAATGCATTCTTGTGAGAGGCTGAGTGTGGTTTCACAATCTATATGTCAAGTCACAATACTTTTTTCTGTTGGGTTTCCAATTAAGTTCATTCATGGAACCAAAAACACAAAATAGCTCCAACAATAGTGAAAATATCTATCTCTATAGGTCTACATTAAAAAAGTAAGTGGTCACTAGGGTTTCTTACGAATGGTTCTTAGGAAATAACATATGAGGAGGGGATAGAGGTTAGATTCATTAGACCCTATGGGGGATAAATACTTCATGCTCTATGTCTATATTATAGATTCATGTCATGTTTTTTAATCCTTAAAAAATCCTTGTATGGGACTGGTTTCCTCATATGTGGAATCAATTATTACCATGTTTATATGACTATGTTTATATGTCTTAGAGGTATCCTAATGATATGAAAATCAATATACATATGAGTTTCTCCACTAATGCCACCATTTTTATGTAGCAAAGGTTATAGATCTTTATTTTTTTTATTTAAGTATCCTGGTTTATAGGTTAGTATGATCTAAAGCTATATAGTTGGGTAATCTATGATATATCACCATTTAAAAGTTGGTAGATGTTTGGGGTGTTAGGCTTGGGACCATTAAAAGGGCTTCATATATATACTAGAAAAAGGAATATGAACCCATATACTTTACTGCCACTTAACAGGGAATATTTTACCCATTAAATTCACTTGATAAGAAAAAACATATAGTTGAACATCATACAGTACGGTTGATTGAAAAAAAAAATCTGGCTAGAAATAGTCAGAATGGGACATACATATGAGAGACCATTTCTGGATGATCTTTAATGTAATATAACCCAACAAAGAAAATATGATTCCATAATGAATATGTTCTTATGAGGATGGGGCCCACCAGGAAAAAGGCCTAATACAAATGATCAGTAAGGAATATAACCCAATGAGGAAATGTTATAGAAGATTAGTGATTTGGGGTTTGAATAACCAGGAGGCATCATATGTATCTAATAAAAATAAGAATAAAATATCATGCATTTTAAGTGACATAGTTTATGTTTGTGTGAGAATATCGTAATCTAATATTTATCATCATGAAATAAAGACATTATTTTGTAATTTTACACCATAAAACTAAGATGATGGAAAAAATTATTATACATAGACGTGAGGACATATATATCATGAAATTTATGAAAACGAATATTTTTTGGGGATTATTCACATAAAGATACTATAAAATTGTTGTTTGGGGTTTATGCCTTATGGGAATCCCAAATAAGAGAAATTATTAATTTTGAAAATGGAATGATCAATTCATATCTCTAAGTGCATGAAAGTTATGATCAATTTCAGAAATAATAGAAAATGGATGATAATGAAAATTGTATGATAGTGTATAGTTAACCTTAATGGGGATCATACATAATGAATTTTCCTATACATTTTGGGGAAACTTCATTGGATTGTTACATAAATCACACTATGATCATCACATACGGAATCATGGGTCCATCAAATAGGGTGATTCTAAAATTTGACATCTTACAATGATAAAACTATTATGCTAGTTACTATCATGTAAATAGGACATTTTTCTATGTAGTTTGAAGATATAAAACACATAAATGGTTTAGGAATTTATCTTTCATGTTTCCTAACTCCACTTCGAAATGAAGGAAAGAAGGATACAGGTCGGTCACCCTAAATAGTTCCATTGTTGGGGCTTATACATCTGTAGAATAGGTGTGATTGAAAATCATAATGTTTATATGCTTCTTATTTTCTAAATTATATAGGATAATTTATCATAGTCAAGGGACATGAAAGTTAGATTATGAGATTATACCAATTTTCACTACCTATTTCCTCTTGTGGACTCAGGTTTTCACCAGGCACCTAGTTGATCAAGATCAAACCTAGTTCAACTAAATATTTCTATATGTGTGAGAGGAATTAAAAATGGTGTATGATTAAAACCACCATTATTATAGTGACCTACCCTAAGTAAGCCCAGAGCCACTATCTACTTGCACAACATTGGTATGATTGTATGGAAATGTATCTGATGGGACCGATCAGTTTAATAGTCTTGAAAAACTAGATATATACATTAGTCTTGTATTAAAAATAAATACAATAATAAAAAATAATTCTTTTTCAAGGATAACATTATTTCCATTTAGTATATCTTTTTATTTCATTATTAAAATACATACTCGAATCCTGGGGAAAGGGAAAAAATAATGATGAGCTAAAATTATTTGTAAGGGTAATGTATAGTATAAAAAATAAGGAATCAATGAACATAATCAATATTACAAGGTAATAACTTAACACACATGACATATAATAAATAAACTGTGAAAGAAGTGAATAAAATTTTTGGAAAGTTAAATTAATGAAAACCATTCCATTAAATCAATAAACATGGAATTAAATAAATATATATATTTTTTCATAGTGAAAATACCAGGGATAATAAAAACTAAGTAAAAATGAAAAAATTATTAATTATTGGACATCATGCTTCCAAATAACATGATATATTTTCTATAAAAATGGATTAAAACATACTAGAAAAAACCAATTAACTTATCATATCCAACATATTTCATCCCATGATACTAATCATGCATCACGAAGAATGTATTAACTGGTACCCAACCAATATGTATTTTATTAAATGGCCCTAACCAGTGTATTTAATCTTTAAATCAGTCCTCATATATCAATGAATCGATTTAATTCAAAAATAATGTTGCTGTTAAAATATCGATATTGAGTAAAGAATACAGATATATCATTATTTCCTAAGATAATAAAATAATTTTCAAATTAATTATCATATGTAAAAATGGTATATAGTTTAGGAAATGAAAATATCACTAATAAATTTTATGGATAATTTGGGTAAATTTAATGTTCAAATATCATAGGAAATTGATTATTTCAACTGGAATAACGAAGGAATCAAAGAATTAAATAACAATACAATTCTTGAAAAAAATCAATCATAATATATCCATAAAATTAATAAGGATTGTGTCAATATGAAATATTCCATTTTGAGTGAAATAATGGTTTTATGTTGTTGATGAATGGGCATACTATAAACTGATATTTTAAAAACAATCTTATGGAAAATATCATTTTCATTTTGAAACTTAATTTGAATATAAAATCAATAAAAATAACTTTTAAAAAAATATTTAAAAATAATCAATTTAATATTATAAAGGATTTTTAATTAAATTATGATAGGTAAATTTGAACATGTCGTACAAGGTAAAAATAACATTCCTTTTGAAATATAAAATATTTGTAAAAGTGTATTGTTTGGTAAGAAACGAGAAGATGAATTTTAATTATTTTTAAAATGGAAATTTTTATTTAATAAATAAATTTTTTTGTGGAAAAACATTTTTGAAAACATTTTTTTAAACTAGGTTTTTAGAAGACAACGAGTTCTCCTACAAAAGAGAGAAAAGAAGTCGGGTTTTCTATAAAACATTTTCTAAAACATTTTGAGTACCAAAGAGTGTAAAAATGGAACTATTACTTTAAAATGGTCATAAATAACCCAAGGACAATAGAATATAAGGATTTATTTAACAATGATCCAATAATTACATCTAATGTAAATTCAATTGAAAATAATCCTAAAGAAAATGAGATTAGGATATAAACCCTTGAAATACCATAATGTTGATATGAGAATCAATCAATGAATTGATTATGTGTGTGAAATTTAAATATAGTTGTAATAATTTTAAATACATAAATATATTGAAAACAAATTACACACCTAATATTAGAATATTAATGATAATGAGGAAGTAATATATCCCAATGAAAAGGAATCAGGTTTTCAAATTATTTACCACTTGGTAAATTTTAATTCAAAAACAGTTAGAATAAATAGTTCAAATTTAACTCAAAATAACATGAATATAAAATGATTGATGATATAATATATCAAAATAAGAATTAGATACACCCAAAAAATAATTATGTATTGAGTATGACATTCATATTACATATATAAAACATGAGATGAAAATCTGTTACCATGGGTTTCCTTTTGGGTGAATGAACGTTAAAATATAGTATAATTATTTTAATAATTTAAATAAATTATACCATAAGCATAATAATATTTATAATAACATAAATTTTCTTCTTCTAATAACTTATTACCAATTTGTTAATAATCATTCATTATTTTAATCATTTCTTATGTTAATTTTCAAGTGTGTCGAGTATGTTGTAACTTTTTATTTATCTTCATATTACTTATATAACGATTTAATCATCTACATAATTGATAAAATTTTGTAAATTTTATATATATCCAGTACATACAAACTTATAATAATACAAAATATTTTGGAATAGGAAATGAAATGCACTGTTCATGGAGACGGTAGATCATACATACACATTAACACTACATCTATATCATTATCCTATTTTAAGAGAAATAAAAGTTGATGATATATATATATATATATATTAAAATTAAAATATTATTTTTATTACATATATTTTACACATTTTTATTAAAATCATCATTTATATATTCCATGTATAGTGTGAACAAATCACATCACTTTGAGGAGGCGGTAGTCCACACTTCAACAAATGATGTTATCATATTTACAAAAAATGGAATGAATAAAGGTTAGTGAAATATAGAAAATAAAAAAATTAAAAATTAAAAATTAAAAATCATAAAAATCATATATAAATAGTTTTTCCTTCATAATTACCAACCATGAGAGGTGATAAAGGAAAAAAAGGAACAACATCATTTCATGGGGTGGTAGCTTACCTTGAACAAGAATGGAAAGTTCGTTACCCATTAGATAGAATCATATATGATTTTAGGTCAAAAATTTAGAATAAAAAAATCACAATATACTTATTATACTAAGGTTATTTTATCTTTATTGAATGAGAAGTGTTTATGGGGTGTAGAATAAAAATTAAACAAAAGAGCTTGAGGAAGGATGTCACCTCTTATTTGGGTAACTGCATTTCGTTTGCACAGAAGGGATTATTTGGATGCATTTATTCACAAATTATTGATAATAGGTTGAGGGGATGATTTTTGTGATCTTATTTAATCATATTTTTGTTGATAAAAAGTGTAAAGGGAAGTGTGAAAATGTGGGAGGTGTGAGTTTCTTTTATAGTGGAGGAGGACTGACAATCTTGATAATATAAAAATATAAACAATATTGAGTGGTCTCCATTACATCGTGTGTCACCAATAAGGAAACAAATTATATAAAATGGAGGGTATAGTCTAAATATGTCAATAAAATGGATTTTTTACAATTATATTGGTCATTTTAGATGACAAATTTTAGGATTAGTCCCGTTTTAAGATAATTTCCTCTTAATCGTTGTAATTAATATTAATTTATTTAACTAATACTTTTTTATAAAAAAAAAATTTGAACTTATTGTACATTATAAATTATTATTATTAGAAATATAACATCCATTTTTTTAAAATGTTTAATAACATAAGTGGATGAATTTATTTGAAAATTAATATCACGGAAGAGATGACAATGCATGTTTTTAATGTAAAACATTTTCAAAGGTTTTATGTGTTTTTATATCGAATTTTAATGATAAATTGATTAAAATGACTTAAATTAAATTAATATATGTATAATTGAAATAAATTGACTTTAAAACCAGTTAAAAATAAAATTTATCTCTATAAATAAATTTTATAAAATAACAATTTTGAATTGAAATCTAGTATTTTTCACTATTCAACAAAAAACATCACCAAAAACATAAAAACAAAACAACCTAACCGAATTTTGATTTTTTTAATTAAAAAAATTATATATAAAACTTATTAAATTTCTAAAAAATTTATTTATGATTTGTTATCCATTAAAAAGTGGTAAAAGTTCTTTTATAAAATAATTGATTTTTATATGAAATACCGGGTTTGTTCTTTTCTTATGCTTATCAAATCCATTAGATAAAACTAAAAAATATTTGAGTTCATATATAATATACATATTAAATTAATACCACAAAATAATTTTTATTACATTAATTTATTAGGATAAAACCGTTTTGTGAGCATAAAAATAGTTTTCTATAAAAACATTCCCTTTATATTCAATTACTTCTTATGTTAATTTGTAATTAATTTGTAACCAATGAATTTATTTTATATTTATGTAAAACATGGATTTTTATAATTTAGATAATACTATTCAAAACTAATAATTTAATGGATATGTTAAATATTATTATATTAAATAAGAATATTTTAATAATATATTGATGTTTGGTAAAACATGGTCTTCCGTGTAACACATGATATCGAAGAAAATCATTTTTCTATGCGAAAAATGATAGCTCAATATTGATTTGATTTTAATCTATATCATATAATGGATTTAGTCAATACATTACTTATAATTTAAAGTCTTGGGATATTATATTCCCTTATATGCTTGGTGGTATGTGTCATAAATGTTATCAAATACATTGTTCTTACTTTAGAATTTCGAGGGGTTTCATTCTCCCCACCTTAAATAAATTATATACTCAAAATTTAAACTTCATCATCGAAATATAGTGGTTGATATTTGAAAATTATTATATTTAAATCCCACATGGTGAGAAGTGTTAATAAAATATCCTCTTAATAAGAGATAATCATAAGTACAAAGGTCACATGGAATAATATATAACTATCTTTCTATGCAAGATATAATTTGAGAAATGTGAAAATATAGACCTAGAAGAAAACCCAAAATATGTTTTGAGAGTTGTTAATTTCATCAATCATAAAGAATTTAATGATCAATGGAATTTCGAGAGCCTAAAATCCATAAATTAGTAATTTTTTAGAAGACCATTAGTTCAAAAGATTTTTATATATTAGGAAAATATATTATTTCTAAATAATTTTCTAATGTTGGGAAATTATTTTTTTGCATAATATTATAAAGAAAAATACATAATTTACATATTCAAATTTAAATATTTTCATAATTTTTTTTCTTTTATTAATATAAAATTCATCCACTACATCAAGAATTGGATTTCCAAAATTAAAATTGATGTCAGAAGCACAAAAATACACCTATAATGAATCGAAAAGCCCATAAAAGAGTTAAAGGTGTTTCAATTTGTATCTAACTATACATAAAATCCAATATGCTTAATACATTAATCTCTAATCCCAAAAAAGTAATAATAATGGTTCATTAATAATATTAAATTTTTAAATTGTTTAGCTAAGAGAAATGAGACAATAAAACAGACATCACATAGGTTAGTGGTAGGCATGAAACCCTTATCATCCTTTGATCATGGGTTCAAGACACTTAGTCAGGTCAAACTTTATGGTTTTTCACTTCATATACATGTTTTCAATTTCAAAAACCATAATAAATATGATGGTCATCCTTGAAATAAGGTTAATCACTAAATATCATTTTAACAACAGTTTTAAATACAACCACATAACATAAAAACTTTATCCACTAATTTCCATATAGGTCACTCTATAGTCATGATTTTATCCTTTATAAGATGGAATTGACTTGGGTAATTCCCATGTTCCCCACATTTAAGTTAACAAACCATAAATAGATCCTTATGATGATTTTTATTTCCTTCCATTGTACTCTTCATTTTTCATCTGTAATTATTTTCTCATTTACTTCTTTCCCACACATAATAAATTTCTCCATTGCTTTAAGAAACTTTCAAGAGTGTTTCATTCCATAATTTTTTTCATGATAGAAATTGAGCCCTTTTTCTTTATGGTCTCCACGTATCAATCTCTTTTAATCTTACATCCTTATATTTTTTAGTGATTTTAAGAGTTTGTTTAAGGTATATGTTGTTAATCATATTCCAAGAAAACTTATTATGCCCGAAAAAAATATATGTCACTTATTTAAACATCCCATTTGGTTCCTCATTTTCACCACATTGTACATAATGTTCAATAATAACTTGACTCTTTAGGTTTATGTCCATTGACTAAAACCTAAAAGCATTGTGTAAGTAACAATAATCATAGTGAGGTAAATGTAAAATAATCTATAAGATATGTAAATCATGAAACCTTTTTTCCAATGTAAAAAACATTAGGTTTAACATGGGTAATTAATTTTTATTATCTATTCAAATCTGTAAAATGGTTTGTAAATAAAATTTGAATTATCCTATGAAAATCCCCTAGAATTTTCAAACAACCTGCATAGTAAGGCATAATTTTAGGTACCATGTTATGCTCGAGTCAAGACCAATGCACCTTGTTGGAGTAGCTGCCCCTAGTTACATCGGAGTAAGAACTACATCCACTTGTAGTATCCAAACATGCATTAATTTCTTGTAATACCCACATAGTCTCTACCATACCAAAATTCAAGGTTACTATTATATACTTATCCTCAATTTCTATGTTTGGGATATATCTTTAAAATATGTTTTTCTAAATCTAATTTCCAAGGATTCTATTAAAATTCCATTGATACGAGATGCCATGAACCAACCCCATTAAGTCAATATGTTGTGTCTGCTACCCTTACATTTTCATGATTACAAGGAAATATATCTCGAAAGACATATCGATTTATTAGTCTTAGTAAACTAGATACAAACTTGAGTATTGTATTACAATAAAATACACTAACTACAACATAATTATTTTAAGGATACCATTATTTCCACTCATAATATCCTTGAACAGTTTTCTTAAAATTCTTGCTAGATTCATGGGGAAAGTAAAAAAAAAATATGGGTGAGATAAAATTATCATTAAGGGTAAATTATAGTGGAAGAAGAAATGAATCAATGATCATAATCAATACGATTAGGTAAATACAGAACACACATGCCATGTAATCAATAAACTAAGAAGGAAGTTACTAAAAAACATAGAAAGGTAAATAACTCAAAACCATGCCATTAAATCAATAATCATATAAGGAAATGGTTCTATATATTTTTTCATAGTGAAAATATCATAGATAATAATAACTGAATAAAAATTAAGGAAATAATTAATTATTGGATGTAAGTTTTCCCCAAAACATGATACCTTTACCTTAATGATGGTTTAAAAAATACTGGATAAAAAATCCATTAGCTTAGGGTAGAAAAATTATTTCATCCCATGAGGCGACAGATGCATCATTGGGGTTTCATAAACTGGTCCCCATCCTATAATAATTATATTATATTGTCCCTATCATAAGTATTTCATGTACAAATCATTCCTCGCATATCTAATAATCAATTTAATTCAAAAATAGTGTTCCTTAACAAATATCTGTATTGAGTAAAGAATTCATATTTTTCAATATTTTACCGGATAATGAAATAACTATAAAATGTATTACTGTATGTAAAAATTGTATATGGTTTATGAACTGAACACATCCATGATAATTTTTCTGGGTAATTAGGGTAAATTAAGCGTTCAATGATCATCGAAATAGAATATTTCAACGAGACTAATAAAGGAACCATGGAAGTGAACTTAAAAACTATCATAGGCCAAATAAATCATAATCAATACATATTAATAATAAGTTTGAAATCGAAAAACTATATACCAACATGAGTGACATAAATGGTTGTTGTCACTGAAGAATGTAAATACTATAAAAAGATCGTTTGAAAACAATCTTGCATAAAAAATCCTTTTCATTTTGAAAAAAAAAATGAAAATAATTTTCATTTAAAATCACTTTTTTATTAATTTTATGTTAAAATAATTCTTTTAAACTTGTAAGTAATGATTCAAAAAAATGATGGTGGAAAAATCCATATAGGCCATATGGGGTAAGAACAATATTATTTTTACAAGGTAAAAAGAAATAAAAAGTGACTTATTCAAAAAGTTACAATAATATTACTTTGAAAAGAGTTTTAAAAGATAAAAGGGTAATTTTTTAATAAAAAATTTTGGAAATGGTAAAAACGCTTTTGTTTTTTGTTTTTAAAAACTAGGTTTTTAGAAGAACACTGGGTTTTTAAAAGAAAGCATGTTCTCCAACTAATGAGACAAAAGAAGTATGGGTTTCTTAAAATAATTTTCTAAAACATTTTTACTACCAATGACTAGAAAATGGTACTATTACATAGAAAAGGTCATGAATAACCATACGAGAATAAAACTAAAGGATTTGTTAATCACTTTTATAATAATGTACTCTAATGAAAATTATAGTTTAAATCTTCCTAATCAGAACGAGACATTGAAGAATCCCACCAACATGATGGAAGAAAGTATAGAATAACACATGGTTCAGTGCTTGAACTATAAGAAACAAGGGGACTATAAAACTGTGTGCACTAAAACATGAGTCATTGAGGGTAACCAATGTCAGTATACACTAATTCCAAAGGGGAAAAGGAAGTCTAATACTAACACTACTATTGAAGTGGAGTAAGAAAAATATGGCCTACAAGGTACAAATCTTATTAACTCATGAATGGAAAAGGTCTAATTGGATTCTTTTTCTACTCATCCTTTATATCATGTATGTTTTCTAGAACTATTGAATCAAATCCTCGATATCAGGAAGTAGATATATACATAAAAACACATAGCTGTGAAATCATTGCAACCCATTTATTTGAATGTTACCCTATTCTATTATATTGGGAGATTCTTCCAGTGAATCCCATAGTACTTCCCCTGGTATATTTAGATGATATACTAGGAATTAATTGTATCTCATTATATAGAGAACACATCAAAATATGGGAAAAAGAAATATTTTTTCATATCCCGAATCATCCCATACTAATATACAAATGTAAGAATATCAGGCTTCTCCATTGTAAAACCCCTCAATTGTATGGGTGTTGATATATTGTGAATAATCATATGACAAAATTATTGTGTTAGTGGAAGGAATCATCTGGGAGAAAATTTTCACTGTTAAGAAAGATACAACTATATTTCCCAAAGTGTTACTCAGAAATACCCCAAATCATGATGTAGAGTTATCAATATAGCTCATACCTGGAGACACTACAATCCCAAAATTCCCCTACTAGATGGCCCTGATCGAACTAAAGTTCTTAAAGATGAAGTTGTATGATAATTTGGAAAAAGGATTCATATTCCCTAGTGCATAATATTAGGGTGAACCAATGCCCTTTATAATGAAAAAGGATAGATCAATGAGGATATGTATTGATTAATTTTAGCTCAAGAAGATCACCATAATAAACAAGTGTCTTCTTCCAAGAATTAATGACTTATTCAAACAACTATGAGGATCTCAGTAATTCTGAGAGGCAGATCTTTATTCTGGATATCATCAATTGATGGTGAATAATGAAGATATTCAAAAGGATTATTTCCATAAAACGTATGGGAAATACTTTGTTTCTATTGATTCCATTTGGACATACCAATGTCACTAAAATCCTAATGGATTTCATGAATAGAGTCTTTAGAAACTATCATGAAAAAAATTTGTTAGTGTTTATCGATGATATTCACATCTACTCCAATAGAAACGAGAAACATGAAGAACATCACAGGATTGCATTGGAGATATTAAGGATGTTAAAATTCTACTCGATGCTTACCAAGTGTGACTTTTGGATGAAAAATGTCACATTCCTAGGGCTCATAATAACAAGGGATGGAATTTCAATGGACCCTTTAAAAAATTAAATTGGGGAATGGCCAAGACCCACTTTTTTCATGAAAATACATAGTTTTAATGCATTAGTAGTCTACTACCAACATTTTTTGGAAAATTTCCCTTGATTTTCTAGCCCACTAACTGTGTTGACCAGGAAATCAGTAATGTATTTTCTGATAGATGAATGTGAGGGAATCCCAATGCACATGTAATCACACTTTCAAAAAGTGGATAAAGATTTATGACATATAGTGATTCATTAATTAATGGATTGGGTTGTGTACTCTTGAATAATGATAAATTGATTGTGTATAACTGACAACAGTTGAATATCCATGTGAATTACTACTTGACTCATGATCTATAGAAATATGTTGTGTTGTTTTCCTTAAAAATCATATAGTACTACCTCTATAGAGAGAAGTGTGACATATTTACCGACCATGAGATTATAAAGTGTATATTCACATAGATGGATCCAAACATTATTCATTGAATCTGTTTATATATAACCAAGTACAATTATTTTTATATTCATTACCTTCTATGAAAGGAGAATAATGATGCTAATTCTCATAATAGGAAAGAGTTGACTGCTATTTATGTGATGTTGACTAAGAAAGGCCATATCTTCATGAATTTATAATTAATGGATTTGAAAATCATAATATAATAGAACAAAATCCTACCTTTCCCAAAATATTTCCAAACAATATATCCAACAGAAGATCACGGAGGCACAAAGGTGTGATCAAGTGGTACCAATGTATGTGAAATTGGTAAAGAAAGGGAAGATACATGAGTTCCAAATAAATGAGGATGGTATCATAAAAGTAGGATCTAGACATTGTGTGCCTACATCACATGAGATAGAGAGGAATATATTGGAAAATGCACATATCTCATCTTTTTCCATCCATCCATGAAGTAACAATATGTATCGTGATCTTTAAGAATAATTCAAGTGGGACAATAAGAAGATAAAGATTACAAATTATATATCACGGTGATTGATAAGTTAGAAAGATAAATTATAATGAAAAAATTCCAAAAGAGTAATAATCAGTTTCTTATACCAATGTGGAAATGGTAGAATGTTACTATTCTCATTTTAACTTGTCTCATAAAGAAATACAAAGGAAATAATGCGATATGGGTTGTGGAGGTATGCCTCACCATGAATTCCCACCTTATCACTATTCCAAATGATTTAATTCACAAATAGATTTCATGATACAAGTGAATGAACTGGTGAGGGTTCATGGGTTCCACTTTTGATTTTCATTGATCGTGAATCAAGGTTCACATCTAAATTCCAGAGAAGTATTTAACATGGTTTGAGTAATGAATTGAATATCACCAGTGATTATCACCCCCAAACTGATAACCAATCTGAAAGGACTATTCATATGCTTGAGAAAATTTTAAGATCCTTTTCAATGTAATTAAAAGGATAATGGGATTAGAATCTCCCATGGGTTGAGTTATCATACAACAACAACATCGAATCAAGTATTTAAATTTCTCAATATGAATCTCTGTATGGGAACTGATGTAGAACTCTAACTTGTTGGGAACAAGTTAAATAATGAAAGCTCCATGGACTTAGTCTTGTGCAATATATTAATGAGAAGGTTCAATCCATACAAAAATATATAATATCTACTAAGATTTATCAAAATTTCTATTCTGAAAACCGTAAAAGGGATTTGGATTTTGGAGTTAGAGAAAAATACTTCCTTCAAATATCACCATAGAAGAGAGTCATGTGATTTTGAGAGAATGAGAAACATAGACAAAGGTAATTAAGCCCTTTGAGATTCTGGATCACATAGAAGTAGTAGTATACTGACTTTCACTTTCACCAAATATGTATCATTTTCATAACATGTTCCATGTATATCTCTAGAGGAAGTACATATTGGACCCCTCACAAGTACTGAATCCATAGGTGGTAAAACTAGAGAATGACCTCTCACTTGAAGAGGATTCGATGAAGATCTTGGATGGTAGAGACAAATTCCTACAAAACATGATGACTTTCCTAGTCTATGTTTTTTTGGAACCATAAGCATGAAGAGGAAACATGAGAACTAGAGGAAGTAATGATGGATAAATACCCTCATCATTTTTCACATTAGTATGTAAAAATAAATGTCAAGGATGAAATTTCATAAATGGATAAGAATGAGAGAACCCAAACAATTATCAATTGAATTTTTTCTTCTTATATTTATTTCATAAAAAAATTCAATCGCATTGTGAACTCAATAAAAAAATTATTCTCATAATGTAAGAAAGAAATATTCAGTATTTATTTAAAATAAACAACCCATACTGATGGAATAGTAACATGAAAATTGGAATAGATATATAACCATTACAAATTGTAAACCACCAGATAAAATATTAACCACACCGATAAATGTATAAATAAAAAAATATACTTCTTATAAATGAAAATATTATATAATTCTATAATGAATTAAATAAATAAATGACATAAAACTGATAAATTAATTGTTGGTACTTTTGTAAAATTTAAATGATTATCTATAATTTTATAAACAATATATCTATTTAAAAGAAAATTTACTTTTTATAAATTATATTCATAAATTAATTTTTTTTATATTATAATTATAAGTTAATTTTAAGTGACCATAATTAATTTTAAAAAGTGTCATAAAACCTGTCATAATATTTAAATCAACTTGTTTTAAATAAATGAATATTTAACATAAAAATGAAATTTCAAATATTTATAAAATTATTTACATAAAATAGAGTCTATTTTTTAAATCTATACCTCGAGAAATGGATATGATAGTTTTTTGGATTTTTCTAATATAGTTTAATTTTTGAAGAATACTGAAACACAAAAATTAATAGAATAAGATAAATACATGATTTTTTGAGTAATAGATTGCATATTAATGATATAAGAACCCATTGGTTTGAGATTTGTGGAACTAATTTCTGTATTCAGTCCTTGGAATCAATACTATTGATAGTGTTGAGCCATAATTGTAAAAAATGAATAAAAAAACACCCTTCTCTTCCCCTATAAATACCACATCTCAGGCCATATTCTCCCCATAGCTTATAAGCCTTGTATATTTAAAATCTTAGGGTCAATTATTTTCATAATCCACTTCCCCACATCCCAGGGCTTCTGTTATCATCAATAGACCAAACCTATGTGCCTCAAGGAGGTTCTCAAGGAGACAACATTTAGGTGGTAAAATCCCAAAATCTTCACTTATAATTTAATTTATTCTGTTATCCTATACTCACCCCATAATCAATTTGGAATGATAAATCAATTATTATATATATATATTGTATTTTTTTCATCTTAATGGAATATCCATATAAGGACTTGACTTCAAACAATGTATATTCTAGTTAATTCAGCTAGAATTCATTTTATTTCAATCACAAAGATCATACCAGTTTAGAGATTTAGATAATTTGGTAATAATTCATACCTAACAATCCAAATCTGTGAAAAAATATACTACTTAAAACAACATCCATTTATTCCATAATGAAAATGTATTTAATAATACATGAATACATTTCATGAAATACTTCACAACATTTAACTTGACTTCTCTTTTCTCTTAACTATCATTGAACACTATGAAAGAAATTTAAAAAAAAGGACGATCACAAGAATCTCAATAAGGGGCATGAAAAAGAAATAAATAAACTATTATTCAATTAATATATGAAATCCTTTTCAAAAAGAGATAATTCTCACCCGTAAATAATAATATACATACTTTCTAAAAACATAATATTTCCATGAAACATAGAAAATATAAATAAACAATTTAGGTACTTGGAGAATCATTTTAATACCATAATTATATTGGATTTAACCCTCATAACCTGAGGATTTTTCACACTCATTTCTATATTACAATGTAGGCCTCACGACTACCTTATGGTGTAACCATCATAGTTACACTATGAATTACCATTACGGTCAACTTCCAACATAAACATACCTAATTAATTGGAGAGCTATCACGGACCCACCTGTCATCATGAAAAATTCCCAATAACCAAAAAAAATTCATAAAACATCAATACGTGAATTATAAAAACATTCCTTTTGATTTTTGAAAAAATTGAAATGTAAAAGGATATTTTTATAGAAAAGTCCCTTACATATGGTTTAAATTCCTTCAAACGTATTAAATCTTCTTGTATAATGGTTTAAAGAGTTTTATTAATTTATTATAGAAATATATTCATATTATTATACCTTATATAATCTTTTTGTAAAACCTTACAACCCATTTTTTAATAATATTTTTTTTATATTCATTGTTTCGGGTTCATTTATTTCATGGATACCAGGGATGGTTCATTATTGAATTTCATGTAAAATGGAAGAAAAAATACATAATGGGAAGTAAAAGGTATTTATATATTTTCATTACTCCATATATCATTTCATTTCATATGAGGTAGGTTAATTAGATTAAACATTAATGAAAATGATTTAATTTATTATGATGTTTATTTACAACCATTACGAAGTTATATCATTTTAGTTAATAACATGTGTATATAACGGTTTGAGAACATTTTATAACATAAAATGTATATAATAAAATATAATTTAACCATATTAATTGTATTATGAACAGAATTTAAGGTGGTAATAGAAAATGAAAACTCGTCATTTGTGAAGGTGGTGAATTGACAAGTCACGGATGACGATTTCATTTCATAGAATCAGAGGAGAAGAGGATAGGTTTGATGATGGATATTCCATTAAAAAAATAAAATTATTTTATATATAAGATAATATATTTTTCATTTCACTTGGATGAGGGGACGTGAAGAGATAATGAGAAAAAAAATTAAAAAGAAAATGAAATAAAAATTTTCCTCTGGAATTCTTATCTATGAGAACCTTTTTATGTCCCTTGGTTTTGGACTTTTGGTGATACTAGAAGGTATTAGAAATGTAGAATATTGTTGTCATGTTAATGGTGGTATACATTAGACAATCTAAAAGGATTTATAGTTGTGAGGAGAATGGGTGGTTAGGGGTCATATTTATAGTGTAGGAAAGGGCTGGTTTTGGATTATTTTATTCATAAGTATATTATTTTGGTTCAAGACTATGAATATTTTTTATTACATAAATAAATATATTTAATATATAAGGATAATAATATAATATAGTGATTAAATAGTCCATAAATCATCCATGAATCAATAATTCATGTATTTTTAAAATACTATAAATTATCAAATTTCACAATTCAAAAAAATTCAACTATTTTAGAAAAATCGAAAAATTTCATCATCATTATTTTTTGACATGTGGAATTGGAAAATATTATATATTTTTTGATAACATTTTTTTAGAAATTAGATTTTTAATTAAATTGATCATTTATTCAAAAATTGCATACTTTAATAGTTTTTACAATTTTAAGATAAAATGAAAAATTAATTAAGGTCTCATAATTTTTTTTTAAATTAAAAATAATTAATTTATCAATCTATTTTATGAATATAAATTTTCTTTTATATAATTATATTAATTATAAATTTTAAAATAAAATTTTTTGTTTCACCAAAATACCAATAATTAATTTTTCATTTTGAAAACATTTATTAACATATTGAATGATATAAATATATCATATTTTCACATATAATATAAATAAATTTAATTTATACATTCACAAGTGTGGTTAAAATTCTATTAGTATTGATTCCTTAATTTCTATAATTACCACTTTTTTCATTATTCAATTTTAATGAATTTTATGATTTAATTTCAGAATAAAAAAAAAATTTATAAGTACATGGTTTTCACAATCCATCATCAAATATCTTATATTATAATTTTATTTTTATGTTGAACACATATGTTTTTATGCGTCTATTCATCACCTCCATGGATGGTGATTTTTCATCTTCAATTACCGCCTTCAGGGCTGGTCATAAAACCATTACAGTTGCTAAAAAGATTTTAAAATATATATTAAAACTTGTTCCATGTTTTTTAACTAATATATATACATGATATTATATAATAAAACAAAACTATAATGTGGTTATTGAATAACTGCTAAAATAATGTAACCGTTTATCATTAACATTTTATGAGATGAATGATTATAATAATAGAAAACCAAATGAAATAAGAGGCTATTTAAACTTATAAAAATGCATTAATAATATTTAATTTCAAACCTAGATAGTTAAACTAATTTCATATTAAATTACATAATTATACACAATTAAACTAACCATGAAACAATGAAAAAGAACATTCCCAAAATGAGTAAATTAAACTCTATATCTCATAAAAATTACCAAAAATGAACATAATAAAATTAGGATAAATTAAATAATTTTATAAGAGGTCCTGAATTAAGTGTTTAATTAATCTAATTTTATTTTATAGTATATTAAGTGCAAGTTCCGAAGGCATTCAAACATATCTTAAGTGGATTCTCGAACCCAACTCCCTTTCTTTGGGTTATTCTTCTTTTATGCAAAATTTCAATGTGGATATTCATTCAATGATCCTTATATAAAATTTCATCATTATTCCAATTTCTATTCTAGGATATAAATGTTCCCAATAATATTTTATGAAAATACAAATATTTTTTAAAATAACTCTTCTTTTCAAAACATATATAGACTTATCTTGAGTTATTTCTCCTTCTCTCAAAAATGTTGATTCTTATTCAAAATATGTTTTTTCTCCATATCTATTTGGTAAAACCAAGTTTATTTATGTAATTAGTATTGTTGAAATATTTATAAAACCCATTCTTTTATATTGGTTACTTGATGAATTTGATTGATATACATTTTATGATGCACACATGATTATTTAAAAGATATAATTGGACAGGTGGTCCTAGAATTATATTTCCATCCAATGCTTTGGGTAATGTGATGTATCTCATGAGATAATGTGTATTATATGTGAACATGATTCTAGATTTCATCATAAAGATGATGTTATTATTATATACATATGATATGTGTGAACATGATGCTAGCATTATTCACAAATATGCATTGTATATTACCACTGAGACATGATGTTTCATTTTTATGCATTTCCACATTCTATGCATTTATTACATGTTTCCCTCATGATTTTTATGCTGATATTGTTATTATATTATAATTATGATGATAAAAATCGCTCAGGTTATATTAATTCCTTCCCCCTTTTTATCCTCTTATTATTATTTTATCTCGCCCATTTTCTTTGATATATATCCTCAAGCGACTACGTTTTCTAAGAAAAATATGAGCTTTAAAAGGACAGTGATAAGGATTTTAAATAAATTTTTATGATCTATTATGTAAATTTATTTATGTGAATAATTTTCTGAAGAAAATAAATCCTTGATCCTCGACCATAATACTATATTTTTTTTATTTTAAAATGATTTAATAGTGATGTATGAAAAAGTAGAGTAACTGTACTTACAACCTTAGTATCTCTTGATTAAAAATCCCATGAAATATAGAAAATGATAAGGATTTATAAATACCTTCAATTTAAAAAAAAAATAATGGCAAAATCCATATATTATTATATGAAAAAAATCAATTAAACAAGTGGTGAATATGTAAAAAGTCTCAATGAATGAAAAGGGAGACAATAAACCCCTACTATAAGCCTCAAATTTCTGTAAAGCATTTTAACATCATGCATAATAAAAATAACTATCATAATAAATTATTATATAACCTTATTCATATTTATTACCTTTTATATTCCTCCATTATAATCATTTATCACACATGTATTGGTTTATTGATGTTTATTTTGACAATCAAATGTTAGTAATTTTGATTGTTTTGTACATGTTTTTTAGTAGTAATGTTAGAAAAAAATATTTGAAATACATATTATCATTAATATATTATTTATTTTACTTTAATATATTTCCAAGATGATTTATATTATTTTAATTTTATTATATGACAGTTTTAGTTTAAATTATTGAACATCAAATCAAGGGTGATCTTTTTTGGAGTAATTTATCAATTTAAATTGGTTAAAATATAATGATCACTAGTAATTTTTTAATCTTTAATGAATAAAAATAATAAAATATATTACTACCTAATATCATATATATTCATAAAATAAAATTTATGTCCATCCATGTAAGGCGATGATGTAATATGAATTACATCACTTCGTGGAGGCAATAGTCTACATGCACAAATAAGTGCGATTTTAATTTTAAATGGATGGAAAAATGAAAGATAAATACTAATTAATCTTTTTAAATTTATAACTATGTTATAAATATAATATTTATATTCATTGAAACCATATATATGTTTAATAATGATATATTATGATGAAAAATAAAATACACCACTCTATGAAAAAAGGTAGTTTGCACATACGAATGATCGATGCTTTCATTTTCCATTGAATGGGTGAAGAGTAAAATATTTTTTTTCTATCAACATAATAACTTTTGAGCGTAATAAAAATAATTTCTTAAAAATAGTTTTATGTTAATAAAATTTTCCTATGATGTGGAAGAAGAAAGAAACCATGAAATCCCTTTTTTGACATGATTTCCTTTTCCATGGAAATCATTCTTTAGATCCCTCCTTATGCCTTTATAAGTTGGTGTTTTATGAATAACAAGACCCATGATTCATTTATAAGGTTTTTTGGATGTTATTTATGTAAATATTGGTTTATATAATGTTATCATGTTGTCTATACAAGTGAGATGAGGATTTTCCATTTTATAATTGAGGGAAGTGGAACCCTTGGAAAAACCCTTATCTTTTAAATAATATAAAGTCGTGATCATGGGATACTAATATCATAATAGTATATTTTTTAATATTAGTTTATTTAATGGATAAATAATAATAACCTAACAAATTTGGACATGTTTTAGTGATAATTCTTTTATTTATCTCACGTTAACCACACTTTTAACACTTTTTATCCTTTATTGTGGGGAAAACTTTTACAGTTGTATGTTATTTATTCTCCCAAAAATAATTTGACATTATTAACTTATATTTATTATTCTAATTATAAATATGAAATTAAATTTAAAATATTAAATTTCAATTGGTGGTAAAATATAATTTTAAAACATGTAAAAAAAATTAAATGGAAAAAACTAATTTTTTTGGGTAAATACATTTCTGATAAGGTTCCCTTCTCAATTCTTCCTGATAAGAAAGACCAATTTAAGGGAACTTTTGGATTTATCAACAATTTTCTTGTAAATTCTATAATATATTATAAGAAAAATTTATTTTTATAAAACATGTATTTTATTATGGAAACTTATCTATGTTCCTTTATGGGTTTATACAAATATTTTTTAATTTTATATTTTAAATAATAATTAAAAATCTCTCTTACATCACACTAAAGTTACCCATTTTCTATACTTCATAAAAACCATTTTTACATGTTTTCACTTCATTAGGACATAATTAATGAAATTAAAAAATTAATTGTCTATATATTTTCATTTATAGGATATACATGTTTTCAAACTTATTTTTTTTTTATAAATTGAAATGATTTTCCCAAAATAACTCTTCTTTCCAATGTAAAGTGATTTTTCTCTCATGAATTTATTAGAATATTTTCATCTCGAATTATAATTAAAATATTTAAATGCGATATGTGACACATTTTTTAATTATAAATTTTTATATATGTATAATTATTTTGACTTGTAGTGATGGGTGGGGCCTGTTATAACGCTTCGATGCATCAACAAGTCTCATGGGATAAAACAGTTAGTGAAAGACCCTTCATGTTTGTTTCTAATACATCATCAGATAGGTATCTGCCCAAAAACATAATCTTTATTTATGGTATTCTGGTTAATTTACTAGATACATGATATCATATAATTAATCACTTTCTCATTAAGATTTTAGTTATCATTATACATAGGATTTTCACTTTGTCAACATCTATGGAGGCATTTTTATTCCTTATTTTTTGATGGAATTTGTTTTTTAGTCATTCACCAATCCATGTTGATTAATCCTAATTTATTATGATTCACTTATTACTTATTCCTGCTTATTCATTATGTAATCCTTACTGGGAATTTTCACTCACCCTTTTATTTATTTTCTTCCCCATGTTTTGATGATTAAATATTTGAATAAGTGAAGAGGAAGTAGTTTATTTTCTTTTGTTATGTCCTATGTTTGTTTTTTTAATATTACAAGGAAACCATTTATGTATCTATTTTCTTAAAGACTAATAAACCAGTCCATCCTTGGTGACATGATCTCTTCATCTGTTCCATTATAATAAAATGACCTCCAACTCTGGGCTAATGGGGTTGAGGTGGTTGCAATATTAGATATAAAATTTAATTTTTTTCATTTTTATTTTTAATAATTCAATTATGAATTTTGAAATAGAATATATTTTTTAATTTACTCTGAAAAGATTTTATGTATTAAAAGGTCATTTTTTTCGAAAAAACTGGTTCTCATTGGGTTTCGATGATTTAATATTAAATTAAATTCTACAAAATATGTTTTTTGAATTTTGAAAAATATATTCCATATGTGGAATCCGTAGTTCCAAATTTATTAAATATGATACTTTTATTTTTGTAATATAAAAAAATAGTAACTATAGTAATTTTTTATATGACTATAAAAGTTATATTTGGTAATTTGGGTGAAAAAGGACAAGGACTTTAAATTAACCTAAAACTTTCTTAAATTTTATTTAATGAGTAATATGCATCCATAAATATTAAATGTTCATTTATTCGACAATTTATTTTCACTTGTATTCGATTATGACTTTTATAATATTTTATTTAAAGAAAAGTTAAACATGTTACATTCTTGTTTTGACTAATTATAATATTTTTAATATGGTGTTATCTAGAAGATATGTTATACTATAACTATTATTTTGAAATATAATAGATTTATCTTCAAAATTATAATTTATTTTTAATTTATAGAGAATAAATAATTACCATAAATTCTTACACAACACAGATGTGGTAATTATTTAATTAATTGGAAATCAAATAAATGATATTAAATTTTTTAAAATAATTAAAATATGAGATAATTAATGTAATCCGTGAATTTTTTGGGTGCATTTGGGATGTTAGATATGTATAAAAATATTTTTTTGGAAGATAGATTTTTTTAATATTTTTAAATGTAAAAGTAATGAATTGTGTCAAAATTGATATTAATGATATTTTAAAATAAATAATATTTTATGAAGTGATATAAAATTCCAAAAAAAATTAATTTGTGAACATGATTAGAATAAGGTTCAAAATATCAACCATGGTCCAAGTTGTGGGTATTTTGGAATTTTAATGTAATGCTATTGATATAAGAACCTAATTTTTCACTCATGTATTAATCCTTTAAATTTTAGTGTAATTTATTATTTTGTACCAAATATAGATAAATAATGAGTATATAGTGGTTTTAGGTGTGTCTAAGGCATATTTGGATCTCATAAATTTGGTAGGTGGAGAAAATAATTGGGATACATGGTAAGTAGAGACTGTGTGATTAAGCCTGCATGGTTACCGCTAACCGTGTGGGGCCTGGATAGAGGGGAAGTGAAACCTATATGGTTTGTAAAAACATGAAGATAGAGATTCAGGCTTGTGTGGTAGAACCTATAATTTTTAATATAGGGGTTTTACATGGGTGGTAAAATGTTAATCAAATTGTGCACAATAACCAGTTAGGTTCCCCATTAACACAACAAAGGGTGCACGGTTGGCGCACAGTTTTTCCAACCTTGTGGCCATACCGTGCACCCCTGAAGTTTTGGGTGAAATTACCATATTTCCCTTAATAACATAATATCTTAACCCTTCCTCTCTCTTTCTAATACCAATGAATTAAAACTTTAATTTTTACCCATTGGAGATCCCAAAGCCCTCTTCATAGCTTTTGATCCCATTCATCCATCTGAACTCTGATTCAATCCCCTTTCATCATATTTGACGCAAATCGGTAAGTACACATTTCACTTTTATCCATTCATTATTCATCTTACTATCAACAATTCTATTTATACAGAGGTTCATATTCAATATTTTAAGGAATTTGATATGTTCCTCATATTTATTTGATCCAAGAAAAACTAAAGGTTGATACTAGATGAGGATAGTCATACGAGATAATGGTACATGGTTTATTACTCATCCATCACATTTTGTTATATTATAAATTTTTATCATTGTGTGAAAACAGATTTCACCATGAATGACCTACTAAATTCATATCCCTTGGTTATATTCATAGTTATCATATTTAATAGACCATTACATAATTGTTAATAATGTTATTAGAGGTTTAGGCCTCAACTCCTTCCACCCCATTCAGGGTGTACACATAAATACACCTTTAGTGGTTTAATATGTTCATCCATGCCACCATTCAAGAGTGTTATTAGTTAACCTTGTTAACATTATTACCTTCATTAATAACATTATTTATAAATTATAATGGTTATCCTTGAATATGATAATCTCAAGTATCCCATATAAGGTAAGTGTTTCAATATAATTAATGAATCTTTAATATGAATTTAAAGTATACTGTTTATACCACTTGGACTAAAAGAATGTAATAAAATGTATAGGGTGGAAATCTATTGCACACAATTCTAGGCTTAATAAAAGGTAGTGTATTGACCCCAATGAATTGATTATGTAACATAAGAACTAAGTGGTTGCATGACTAGTTATTCCTTGTCACACTAATGAATAGAAACATCTTCAACCAAATGACTTATTAAATGGAATGACTATTACATTTCTATAATTAATTAAATTAATTGAGTATAAGGTGTCTATTTTATATGGACCTTGACATCATTATAATAATTGTCAGATTCAAGCTAGCCTTGGATTCCCCAGGGAATTGCTTGAGAACTCATAAATGACATTTGGATTTGAGGATGTTGATTTCCAAGGGTGATACCCACCTTGGAACATGATTTCTGTCTACTATTGGATGCCTAATTTTACTCCATAGGATCCCTTCATTGTCTTTTAGATTTGTTGATGCCTTGGATACACTCATTGGTTCTTGTGTGATGTCTATAGACATGTGAATCCATGGTTACACCCATTATTCCTAGTCATTTATCCCCTGTTTTACCTTAGATAAGATCCTTAAACATAGTTAGAATTAAATTATTATTGAATAAATAGGTTTATTCTTAAGGGATTAAATTCTTACCCCTTATAGTCAGGCGACTGATAACTACTGAGTGGTGTTGTCCCCTATGGTCATGGATGCCTTGGTTATTACTTTGGATCCTATTCACTATTACTATCATTACAGGATGCCTTGTTTATACCTTAGATAAATTACTATTACTATTAGTTTATGATCAATGATAGTTTACCTCATGTGACTTACCATATAAACTAGAACATAATTCATAAATGAGATGGTGACATTTTAATACACTAGTTGAGGCTGAAGCTAATATGTGGTATTTACATTTTCGTACTGATTTACATTTATATATGCATGACTAAACAGTGTTTTAGTTTATATAACATCAACTGAAAGTTATAGACGTCATTGGTGGTGGCCTACTAATATTTATATCAAAAACTATTTGGGCCACCATTGGTACCTAGGGATATTACATGTATGAAGGTGTTAAAAAAGTGAAGTGTCCTACCTTGGATACCTGGTATTGTTTGACTTCATTATGATCGAGTTTCGTAGTAGATGGAAGAGCTAGATCTAGGAATTATTGGATAGTTTTTTAGATTATTTTTTTATTCTGTATAGAATATATTCCCCCATTGACATGTATAGCTGTTTTCCAATTTTTTAGACACAAGACATAAAATATCTTCTGAGTTTTGTATTATTTCAATTTTTTATATTATTCATTATTGAAATATTCTTCTGTTGATTCATCTAATTTATTTTTTCCTATGTTTACATATTATAGTATTTATGTATTATTCTCCACTCTGGTAATGAGGTTATAGTCTCCCCAAGGACACACCATAGACCCTCACGGCTATTCAATAGCCTCTGATGTTCAGGGAGATGTGCTTCAGTCAACTTGGCTAACCGGGCTTGGAAAACCATTGAATGTAACCTAGATATGAGACCTCATAACACTGAATCAGATGTTTATTTTCATTTATTACTATTTGTAGATGATAGAAATGAGTTTCTAAGTGATTGGGAACATGGTTATAATTCATTATTTGGTGTAGCTAACCCATGTTTGGGGTAAATGTTGAGTCTCCTGAATAAGAGTTTTGGTTCTATTTTTTCTTACATTTTATATCATTTCACCATTGGGTGATGAACATGTTTTGTGATGATTATTATAATTATTGGGATTGAGGTTTGTGTTTTATCCTTGAAATAATTTGATGATGGAAAGGAGAATTGTTACATGAATTATTGTTGGCACCTATAATTCACATGTCATGCAAATCCAATTCCAAATATGTTCATTTCACTACTTGCATTGCATGATTTTAATGTGATTGTGGAGTGATACAATGGTAGTTATATTATGCATGTACTGCTCTTTGGCTATGATTTTGTGATTTCTATTATCAATTAATTTGGTTTATGTCCCCTCATGGGTTTTAATGGTTTTTTTACCAAGTCAATCCATCATTAATAACACGTTACATTCTTAGACCAAATGTTGATTGGGTTAGATTTAGATTAATTGGGTCCACTTTTAGTTATAAGGTGAATGACCCATAATTCACAAGAATGACACACCATTTTAATGATATTTTTATATAAGTTATATGAGAATGAAATTTACAAAAAAACATTTACTTAAAAAAGGAAATGATTTCAAGTAAATGAAGAGAAAGGATTCATTGAACATTTAGTTATTGGAACCATTTTAATTAAATAAGAATACTTAAAAATACATAACCTCATAAGTGTGTAGTTGGGGCAGTATACACTGGGTAGTGAGAATTATTCTTGCATTATTCTTTCACTTATGTATATATTCTTTTAAATCTCATTTTGAGGTGATTTCTTAGCATTTATATAAAAATTGTTCTATTAAGTCCTAATTTGATTCACTATGAGGGTGGCGAAGACCGTGCTCATAACACGGTGAGACCTGATCAATCAGGCTTACTTCCAGAAGTTCTACTTGATGCACAGTATTTTATACCTGATATGGGAACTGAAAATTTACTTCTTGTTATTTTTCTAAATTTCATTTAGTAACTTCCTAGTTATCCACAACATATATCTACGATGGCTGATATATCATGTGTGTTCTCGAAGCACCATTCTCCCACCTTCATGAGGGATGGTGGTTTGTAGGTTGCTAAGTCTGGGATTGAGTCCACCCTATCTATCTCCGATCAACTAGAGACACCTATAGATTAGAGGGTTAAGCTTTCCAACTATATGCTGAGTGATTCGGCCATGTGTGGGCGGGACGTAATTAAACAGGTTGATCATCATCAGTGTATGATTCAGGATGATTTGAAAACTTCCTTCTATGATCACTCCATTCATCAAACACTAAGAGCTGACTGAACCATATAGTTCATGAATCTAGAGTAGGGTGATATGTCATTGATGGATTATTCATAAAATTTTACTAAGTTATAGTTATTTTCACCAATTCTTTATAATGATGATATATCGCATGCTAAATATTTTGAGTATGGGCTCTAATATTTCATCCATACTCAAGTTAACATATTTCACCTACCTAATTTATCTGATATCATTAATTAGGATTATATCACTGAGCACAACCAGAGGTAAGGTGATAGTATCGGTCATAGAGGATCAATGATACAGTAGTCCATTTTTTCTTCTAGTAGCATGAAATGTTTCCATGAGGTTTTTGGTTAGGGAAGTGGCAGCCAGATTACCCATACTATCAGCTCTATGGTATGCCATTAGTGTGGATGATAGGGTCTTCCAATCCTCACAGTGATATAGAATATCTATTTTGTTGGGATTGTGGATTTAATGGTTAAAAGTTTAGGTCAAAAATTTCCATATGCTTTCAGTGGAAGAGGATCCACAACAGCTCCCCCATCAGGGATAGGTTCATTTACGCTGCGTTAGGTGGGGAGTTAGATTAGCATAGAAAGTATGGGGTGAGCAGGATTTCATTCCCATGATATCCAGAATCTACATATTTAACACTAATTGATCAGTCATAATGAGGGTAGTCCTTCTGAAGAATAGGGTCATGGATTCAGCTAGTTCCATTCATTATTATCGATACCCAAGGACCATAGTACATGATGATCTATGGTTTGATGTATTTTCTAGTAGTATATAACAACCCATATCTTTATTACACACTTAACATAATTTATTACACAAAATATTCACTTGATTAGATAGATATGATCTAGAGGTCTAGTGTTTTTGGGGCTTAGGAAAATTACATAACAACTTAAATAATAAAACACAACATCTTATTGAAAACTTCCTTTACATGACCAGAACATTCCCTCATACTTACCATTGCATGGGATATCCTGTGGACATGCATAAGAAAAGACTGAGATATAAAGCCCTGTAATGGAGTAAACTAATCATAACATGAAAATTACAATACATGCTAGTCAATAGTCATATCAATGGAGCACAAGAAAAAAAAATAAACATAACGACATGATATAGCATGATTATCATAACATGGAAATGTGGAAACAACACTTAACATGGTATTAGAATGAGCCAAGGATCATTGCACTTGGAGCATGAGTAAACCCTAATTGCACTTGAATTAGACAGAGTAAACCCTCATTTAACTTGACGTATCATCATACTAATCTTCACCCAATGCATTGGAGCGCTATTAGGGCGCACCCTTCTTAAACATTTCATTTCATGCATAAATGTGCCACATGGATCATATAAAATGGAATCAATCAACATCATAAGATATTATATGATTAAAGAATGTGTAATAAATACAAAAAAGTACCATTCAATATGTATGTGTTCATAAATGTGAATACCCATGATAGAGACATGGTTGTGGTATTCACTACACAATGAACATGGCTTGGAATAACGCAGTGCAATTTCAACAACATAATGACGTGACAAAAGAATTCATAAAATTGGTTGATGAGATACAAATGGGTGTCTCATAATATGTACATGAAATGGAAAGTAGTGGGGGTCATATAGATACATGCCCCGAAAAATGTAATGGAATTTAGAAACTTAATACAAAAGAATTTCTTGAATGTAAATGAGGAGAGTGAAATTCCTTATGGAATTTCGGCATGGTAACAGGTGTACATGAGAGGAATTAAGGAGAGAGAAATGGGATCTATCAATATTTAAACATGAAGAGGTAAGTATAGGGGAGGTGAAAAATTATAATCGAACATTTATAATTGAAAATAAAAGGGCATAACAATATAATGAAACTTAGACATAAATATGTAATGTGAGAATCCCTTACTTGGAAGTGTGATCCCAAAGGCTTGGGAGGGGCTTGAGAGAGACTTCTTGGGAGCTTGTGGTGCCTTGGGAGGGTTCTAGAGAAAGGAGGGAAAATTTTGGATGAACTCCAAAGACTTTGAGTGAAGAAGAAGTGGGAGCTTGGATGGGTTTATATAGGAGAGAGAGAGAATTCTTTATTATTTAAGATTCAGACACCACACATTAAAATAATCAAAAACACATACCAGACCATGGTTTTGGCCAATGGTTGTTTTCAAAGGGGTTTAAAAAACAATATTATACATGTCCAATGGACTAACTTCTTAATATAAGAGGGTTGTTTATGTGGAGGTGAGTCACACTCTCAAGGAAATCAATTTAAAAGGCTAAAATGTTTTAAAAGTCTTGAAAGGTCCACTAAAGCTTTGTAAAATTTATCAAATAGATCTAAAATTACATTATTTTAACTGTAAAACATATATTGGCTGAACATAATGTTTATATTATTTTATTACATCACTATTGGGTCATTATGATTTCATAAAGCACATCATATATTTAAATGGTATTTAATTTTTACCCAAAAATTCAACTATCTCGGAAAATTATGAAAAAATCACCGTTGGATAATTTAGATGTCTTGATTCAAAATATAATATTCATTTTATCCAAATATTTTTTTAAATATTTGAATTTTAACTTATAAATTAAAAACCAACATCTATTGAAAATTCATGGGTTTTGTCAAAAAATAGTTTTCAAACCTTAATAAAAAATACAATTGTATTCATTAAAATTATACGATCATTTATAATTAATAAAAATTAATTTACTAATAATAATATTTTATTAAAATATTATTTAATTAAAAAATCCATTAATTTATCATAACATATTCCTTAGTTGAACATTAACTAAATAATTCTATTTGTGCTTTAATACTATTTAAAAAGTAACCATAATAAAATAAAAGTATATTCATTATTATATACAAAAATAATGTACATAATCATAATTCTAGGGTCTTGTTACATAACCCCTTGAAAGATCGTCATAAGGCCATAGGTTATGGTGCACGATGGTGACAGACTCTTGGGGTGGCACGGATAACATCGCTCGAGTGGTAATCTCTATCAAATTACACTTATCTCGTATGCACTTCCACTCAAGCTTAACGTATTCAAGCTCATCTTGCGCTTGGTCAAGAGTGATGCCCAATGAAACCACCTCCATTCCATGCTCCATAAAATGGGCTTCTTATGGGGCAAGTCTACTTGATGAGGCCATTTCTTCCTTAATATAAGTAAATTGGATTTGTTAAAGACCTATATTTATAATAATCATGTCATAAATGTTAAACGGATATATTAGATATGGTCACAATTTGTAACGGTATTTTAAAATTAAAAACATAAAACCAAATAAATGTATATGTTTTACAGAACCATAATGATAAATTTAAATAGACCAAGAGGAATTTTCATTAATTAATTTTTGGGTAGTTACAATCTTCCCCCCTTTAGAAATTTCACCATTGAAATTTTATTTTCCCACACTAAAATAGATTTGGGTATCTCCGCTTCATCACTTCTTCCGATTCCCACGTCACTTCTTCAAACTTTTGGTTTTTCCACAACACCTTGAACATGGGCATTGTCTTATTTCATTGAACTTTTTCTCTACGATCTAAGATCCTCACTTGTTTCTCCTCATAAAAAAGATCATCCTATTGTTCTATTACCTCTTAAGAGAGTATATGTAAAGTGTTCGGTATGTACTTACATAATAGGGATATATGAAAGTCATCATGTACTTTTGCCATGGTTGGTGGAAGTTCAAGTCGATAGGCCACAGCCCCGACATGATCAAGAATCTCAAAGTGGCCGATGTACCTAGGACTTAACATCCCCTTCTTTCAAAACCTCATGACCTTCTTCCTCAGAGATATGCATAGAAACACCCTGTCTCCAACTTTAAACTCAAGGTCTTGTCGACAGGTATCTACATAACACTTATGTCAACATTAGGATGCCTTGATATGCTGCTGAATGGTTTTCTCCTTCTCCACCATTTATTTGACCATTTTAGGTCCTAGAAGCTTAAACTCACCGACATCATCCCAACATGCGGGTGTTCTACACCTTTTCCTATAATGGGCTTCATATGGTTCCATTCAGATGCTCGAGTGGAACTGTTATTGTAGGAGAATTCAACAAGTGGAAGATGTAGGTATCACCCTCCTTTGAAGTCCCTAGAATATGATCTTAACATATCTTCTAGTGTCTTAACATTTTTAATATATTGGACATTAGTTTGAGGATGATAAGCCGTACTGATTTTCAGTTCAGTGCTTAGAGAATGTTGGAAACTTTTCTAGAACTTCAAGGTGAATCTCAGATCATAGTCAGATACAATAGATAGTGGTACTCCAAGCAGCCTTTACACTTCTTTGATGTAAATCCATGCAAGTTGATCCAATGAAAAGTCCCCTCAAATCATGATAAAGTGAGATTTATTCATAATATGATCCACAACAACCCATATAGCATTGTTTTCTATGTATGTCCTTGGATTTCTAGTGAAAAAGTCCATGGTAATGTTCTCCAACATCCATGTTGATATGGTTAGTGGTTTCATCATCCCCTTAGACTTTTTCCTCTCAACCTTCACTTACCGCCATACCAGATACATGGTTGTATATTCACCAATATCCCTTTTCATATTGCCTCACCAAAAGTTTTATCGGAGAAATTGATACATATTTGTGCTCCCCAGGTGAATACAGAAGGTTGAGTTATGTGTTTCATTCAGAAGCTCCTTCTTTATCTCAGGATTATATAGTACACATAATCATGACCCAAATTTCACAATTCCATCCTTGTCAACCATGAACTCTGATGATTTCCCAATTCAAATAACATCCACACTTTTCAAGAATTTCCACATCCTTTATTTTAGCATCCTTTATTTTCTCCAAGAGGGATGGTTGAGCAATAATTTGAGAGAGGACTGATTTTGTTTCTACCTTAACGATTCCCATGTCTATTATATGAAAATATAAGATGATTGGATCCTTCTCAACTCTCATCAATGACAGAATCATTGGGTTCTTTCTACATAGAGCATCTGCCATCTTGTTCTCTTTCCTAGGATGGTAATGGATTGACCAGTCATAATGCTTGATGAGTTCTATCTATCTTCGTTGGTGCATATTAATCTCTTTCTATATAAATATATATTTGAGGCTCTTGTGATCAGTATATATCTCACACTTCTCCCCATAGAGATAATGCCACCAGATTTTCAACACAAAGATCACAACCACCAACTCCAGATCAAGCGTGGGTTAGTTTTTTTCATCGATTTTTAGCTTACTTGAGGTGTAGGCTATCACATTATAATTCTGAATCAATACACAACCCAAGAACTTATTATAAGCATCACTAAATACCACAAAACGTTCTCCACACATGGGTAATGTGAGCACGGGTGCATTGATAAGACACTTTTTCAACTCCTTGAAGCTCTCTTCACATTCATCAATCCATGAAAACATGTCTCCCTTCCGAGTTAGCTTGGTACGAGGGTTGGAAAATCGTGAGAAATTTCTCACAAATTGATGATAATATCCAGCTAACCCCAAGACGCTACAGATATCTGTTACTGATGTTGGTCTCATCCATCCCTCAATAGTAGCCGTCTTGGAGGGATCCACTAATATCACTTTGGTTGTGATGTTATGAACCAATAATGAGATCTCCTCCAATATGAACACACACTTGTAGTACTTTTTATAGAGCTTCTCCTTTGTCAAGGTCTCTAGTACAATTCTTAGTTGATCCTCGTGATCCTCCTTGGTTTTGGAGTATATTATAATATCATCTATAAAGACTACCACAAACATGTCTAAGTAATCCTTAAAGACTCTATTATCCATTTACATGAAGATTGTAGGAGAATTAGTGAGTCTGAAAGGCATTACTATGAATTCATAGTGCCCATATATTGTATGAAAAGTAGTCTTGGGGATATCATCCTTCTTCTCCCTCGATAATATCCTGACCGCAAATATACCTTGAAGAATTTTTGTGATCCACGCAGCTGATCGAACTAGTCATGAATTCATGGAAGAGGATACTTGTTCTTTATCATGATTTTTTTGAGCTCACGATAATCAATTAAAAGCAATATTGAGCCATCCTTATTCTTGAAAAAGAGGACCAGTGCACCCCATGGTGAAGCACTAGGGCGTATGAACCCCTTATCCAGATTCTCTAGTAGTTTTTTCTTCAACTCCTAAATCTCCACAATTGTTATTCTATATAGAGTCTTGGATATTAGAAACTCCCCAAGTATATAGTCAATTGATAATTTAAAATATCTTCTAGGAGGGAGACCAGACAATTCCTTAGGAAACACATTAGCTAATTCCCTCACAATAGGCATTTCTTCAATGATGGTTGCTTCCCTGGACTCAAAAATCTAAGCTAGATACACATGATCATAGAAAATTAATATTAATGCTTTAGATGATGGAACTAAAGAATAATCATCCTCCTCCTTAAACTTGTACAGAACCAGGTGTCAAATCTCCACATGGAGTGTGATTTCCCTCTCAATGAAATTTATGTTGGATCTATAAAAGGAAAGAAAATACATGCTAAGAATTGCATAAAATTCCATTAGAGGGAGTATGACGTGGTTCTCCGAAAAGTTCAATCCACAAATTATGATTGGAGAGGAGTTATATTCATGGGATGCAATGATTTCCCTATCTGTCAAACTCACTTACATCTTTACTTCCATGATTTGTGTTGGTGTTGGGATTTCTCTACTAAACTATTGGGTTATAAAAGAATGTGTTGAACCAGAATCAAAATGTACGTTCACTATTATTGAATGAATAACTAGAGTACCTATCACAAGTTCATTTTCAGGGTTCACTTTGGCGGTAGTGATGGAAAAATCTCTCCCTTGCGGCCTTGGATGTTTCTGATTTCCACCAAAAACCCATGGATTAGGGAACTAATTTGCAAGATGCCCTGGTTCTTTGAAGTTGAATTAATAAATAACATGTTGAGAGTTAAACAGAGCATTCCTCTCTTGTATCAAATCCATGGGTTCTTCTTATAAGTTGTTAACAACTAGGTGTTCTTCTCTTCTACACCAAAATCATTAACTCGTCCCCTTCAAGAAATTTCCATGGTGCTTCTTTCTACAACTTTGGAAAGTGGAGTGTTTGATCTTCTTAGCACCGTTGGATTTTTCCATCATTATTCCAGAATTGAAGTCCACCTAACTCTTCATATCCCCATGATACCACTAAGATTCACCGATCTTCATTTCAACCATGAGGGAACATTAGAAAATTTCCTCATAGTTGTCGAAGTCACGGATTTCCAGAGCATTTCACAAGGTAGGTTTCAACCCATAAAAGAAGCGGTCAACCTTGCATTTGAGGGTAACGACAAATCTAGAGGCATATCGTGCAAGATTTGTGATGTTTTCCTCATACACTCTAATGGATTCGTCGTCATTCTTCTTGAGGGTACGAAAGTACCTTTCCACCTTATGGTGTAGGTTGCCCAGAAAATATTTATCAAAAAATATCTTATGGAAATCCTTCCATTCCAACACCTCTATCTCCTCCTCATGCTTCATATTTTTTATCAATGTACACCACTTATCATCTTCACCCTCTATATGATTTGAAGCCAGGATAACCTTCTCTTGTTCGGAACATTAATGAATGGAGAATATATTTTCAATGCAGTTGATCCATTATTATGCAATTAAGGAATAAGTTGATCCATTAAAAGTAGGAGGCCTTTGTCTCATGAAACTCTCGATAGTTAATTGTTTTGTCTTAGGGTGGGGGGGGGGGGTTGATCATTCCTCTCGACCCATGTTTCTATTCAATGCTTGAGTTAACTATGAGAGTATCATGACAAAGTTTGTGATTCCTACTCCAATCAGATTGGGGATCTCATTAGAATAGTCATCACATTGATCTTCACATCAGTTGTTAGACTGAGTACTCTTATTTCCATCCATTGGTAGGAAATGAAAGGAAATTTAGTGGTGACCCATAAAGGGTTATCCAAAGACAAAAACAAATGACTTATAAATTACTTTTATTTCCTTATCTTATGCATCTATAGGTTTCAATCTATGTTATCCATGATCTACTTTCTAACATGTATTATTAGAGGAATTTTTTTACTTCCATTAATAATGGTTCATACTAAGATTTTTAATTTACCAAAGCATATCCCTCGAGAGTTTAATAACCAAGAGTGCAGTAGGGCCCGCTGTTATGTACCATGATACCCCAGGTCAAGCCCGAAACTCCTTCTCAGAGTTTTCACTCCAAGGTAAATATGTGCTAGAGCTGCCTCTTCCTGCTCGTATCTAGATAAGGATCTATTTTATTGATAAAACAATTACTAAATACTCACAAAAACATAGGGAGGTTTTCTATTATACTTAGTCTCGTCTCTAAGGCTTCACTATTGGTTTCTATTCCTAATCCAAAAAATAACTAAACCCATCCTATGATAACAACTATGACAACCCTTCTCTTTATTACACACTTAACATAATATATTATAGAAAACCTTCACTTGATAATAAATATAAGATAGATAGGTCTAGTGTCTTTGGGGCTTAGGAACCTAACATAACAACTTAAAACATTAAACGCAACATCTTATTGAAAACTTCCTTTACCTGACCACTACATTCCATCATACATAGCATTGCATGGGATAACCTGAGGACATGCATAATAAAAGGGTGATATATAAAGCCTAGTAAGAGAGTAAAAAAAGAATAACATTAATATTAAAATACATGGTAGTAAAGAGGCATATCAATGAAGTTCAAGAGAAACATAAACATAAAGGTATGATATAGCATGATTATCATAACATGGAAATGTGGAAACAACACTTAACTTGGTATTAGCCTGAGCCAGGGCTCATTGTACATGGAGAATGAGTAAACCCTTATTTCCCTTGAATTAGAATTATTAAACCCTCATTTCTCTTGACTTATCTTGATACCAATCTTAACCCAATGTATTGGAGTGCTATAAGGGCACACCCTTCTTCAATATTTCATTTCATGCATATGTGTGCCACATGGATCATATATCACAGAATCAATCAACATCATAAGTAATTCCACAATTAAGGAATGTTGAATAAATACATGAAAGTACCATTCAATATTTATATGTTCATTAAGGTGAATAACCTTGATAGGGATATGGGTATGGTATTCACTACAAAATGATCTTGTCTTGGAAAAACACGGTGCAATTTCGGCAACATAATGACGTGACATAAGAATTCATAAAAATGGTTTACGAGAGAGAAATTTCTATCTCATCATATCTAAATGAAATGGATAGTATGGGGTTTCATATATATACATTTCCCAGCAAATTTAATGGAAATTAGATATGTAATACAAAATAATTCCTTGAATGTAAATGAAGAGAGAGAAATTGCTTACATAATTTTGGCATGGTAACGAGTGTATATGGGAGGAATTAATGAGAGATAAAGGGGATATATCATTATTAAAACATTAATAGGTTAGTATGGGGGAGGTTTTAAATCATACCCCAACATTTATAATTTAAAATAAAATGGCATAACAATATAAGGAAACTTGGACATCAATAAAGATCGTTAGAATCCCTTACATGGTAGTCTGACCCTAATGGCTTGGGAGGGGCATGAGATACACATATTGGGAGATTGGGACGCATTGGTAGGATTATAGGGATAGGAGGGAAGTGTTTAGAAGAACTTACAAGGATTTTAGTGTAGAGGAAGTGGGATCTTGGGTGAGTTTTATTGGAAAAGAGATGAAAATCTTTATTATTTAGGTTTGGGACACCACACACTACAGTAATCAAAACCACAAACCAGCTCATGGTTATTCCCATGTTTTTTTCCAAAGGGGAGTTTAAAATAATATTTTATAAGGCCTATGTCCTAACATCTTAAAATAATAGGGTTTATTATGTGGAGGTGAGTCACACTCCCAAGGAAATCAATTTAAAAATCTAAAATGTTTTATAAGTCTTAAATGGTCCACTAAAGCTTTTTAAAAAAAATCAAACAAACCTAAGATTACATTATTCTAAAGGTAAACCCTATATTGGCCGAAAATAATGTTTATATTATTTTATTACATCACTATTGGGTCATTATGATGTCATAAAACACAATATATCTTTAAACAGTATTTAATTTTTACCCAAAAATTTAACTATCTCAGAAAATGTTGAAAAATTAACAGTTGGATAATTTTGACATCCTGATTCCCAAACCAATATTCATTTTATTCAAATAATGTTCTAAATATGTGAATTTTTACTTTTAAAATAATCACCGATATTTGTTGAAAATTAATGGTTTTTGACAAAAAATGCTTTCAAACCATAATAAAAATTACAATTTTATTCATAAAAATTATATGATCATTTATTCTTAATAAAAAGAAATGTACTAATAATAATATTTTATTAAAATATTACTTAATTAAAAAATCCATTAATTTATCAAAATTTATTCCTTAGTTAAACATTAACTAAAAAAAATTATTTGTGTTTTAAAAACAATTTACAAAGTAACAATAATAAAATTAAAGTATATTATTTATTATATAAAAAAATAATTTACCTATTCATAATGAGAGGGTATTGTTACATTAACCCTTAAAACACCATCATAAGAACGTAGGGTAAGGTTTACGATGGTGACAGACTCTTGGGGTGGCTCGGATAACATCGCTTGAGTAGTAGTCTCTATCAATATCCACTTCTCCCATAGGTGGTTCCTCTAAAGATTAATGTATTCAATATCGGCTTGGATTTGGTCAAGAGAGAATTCCAATGATGCGAACTCCTTTCTGAGCTCTGAAAAATGGGATTTATACGTGGAAATTCTACTGGATTAGGTCATCACTTCTTTTTTCCGAGTAAATTGGATTTGTTAAAGCCCTATATTTATACTAATCATATGATCACTGTTCAATGAATATATTAGAAATAGTCACAATTCTTAATGGTATTTTAAAATCCAAAACATAAATCCAAATAAGTGATTGTATTTTACGTAATCATAAGAAGACATTTATATAGACTAAGAGGAATTTTTTTAATGAAATTTTGGGTCTTTATATATCATCCACTATAGAATCTTCTTTGTTTGATACAGGTTATTCCCACTCCACCATCTCTTTATCCATCATGGTAAGTCTCAGGAATGAAATTAATTATTTCTACGGTGTAATGACCATTGATACATGGTTGGGATTACAATCAAATTCCATATGACAATGTAGAGACTATCCCTTGAGATAAGATGTTAACAATTCATGAGGGCCACATTATTCTAGAGATGGTAGGATTTGATTTCTTTCTCAATATTTATTGGTTGGTCTGATATCATACTTTATAAAATTCTATAACCATAGGTTATCGTTTACATCAGTTGAGGGAAGAATTTATCTACACAAGGGTGAGTGGGATATCCAAGATAGTATAGCGGGACCAGAGAATCGTGGGAAAGGGGAGGGCACACCTATATTTATAGTCTATTAATGGAGAATTAAGCAGTAAACCTAAAGTATTTTCCTCCAGTAATATATTATATTAAGTATTTCTTTCCTAAAACTTTTTATGGATTTCCTATATAGAGGTAGAGGTACAATTTATGATTGATATCATTATAGGATCAAATCTAATGTCAATTATTTCTTATAATATGTCACCTACTGAGCTGCAGTAGATCAAGAGATAGTGGCATTATTTTGATTCCTATAGTTTTATATAGCCTAGAACTTCTTCTTGGGGTTTACCCTTTCTTTTCATAAATAAGGTGTATGGTACCCCTCATTTATTGATGGATTATATATTTTTGAACTCGCTAAAGTTCAAGAACCGGTATCCACTTCCTCAAATAGATGGTCTATTTGATCAGATCATAGTAAATATGGTGTTCTTTAAGTCTATCGTGAGATAAGGTAATCATCAGGAGCAAGTCAGGAATTCATACACACCTCATAAAACATTTCTTAGAGGGTATGGCCTGTAAGAGAATCTCGTTATGCCATTCAGTCATAGAAATGATCCTCTAATCTTCATGGAATTTATGAATAGGGTGTTATAACCCTATCTAGATTCCTCTATCATGGTCTTTATGGATGAAATATTGGTGTATTCTCAAACTCATTGCGACCATGCTAGTAATCTTGAGATCATTTTGAATACACTGAGAGAGAATCAACTTTAGGCCAATATTTCTATGTTCCACTTCTGGATCGAAGAAGTTAACTTTTTTTGTCATATTATCTCTTAGTCCGGTGTAAATGTTATCCCAAATAATATGAGTTTTATGGTTTCTTAAGAGCATCCCTTGTATGGTTTGGATCCACAACGTTTCTTAGGGTTACCTAGATATTACATGAATATCATACAAGACTTCTCATGGATTAATTCACATCTTAAAATTATTATGAAGAATAGGATTAAGTTCCTTTGGTTAGAAGACTGTGAGAAATACTTATAGGAGTTAAAAGGGAGGATTATTTTGACACCTATTCTACTACTTCAATAACCTATAAGACGATATACATTGTTTTCTGATTCATTAGGCATCATCCTTGATGTATTGCTGATATTGGAGGAAATTTTTGTTGAGTATTAATCTCAGAAGTTAAGGACTCATGATAGGAATTACCCTACATAAAACCTCATTCATTAATTAGTTTTCCATGCCATACGTTGTTGGAGACATAATCTATTGGGTTAGTACATTATGGTGTATACAGACCCCAAGAGCTTCAAATATATCTTTTCACATTGTGAATTGAATCATATACCACAACGATGGGTCATATATCTTTAGTCCTTTGATCGTGATCTTTCCTATATGCATGAAATGAGAAATGTAGTCACTGATGCATTGAGCTGAAAAACTCAGGTAGAAGAAATACATAAATCCTGTGATGAATATAAAATCATGTCCCTATTTTATGAGTTGTATCTAGAGATTAATGATAGTAATGAGTAGTCTTATCTCTCATCCTTTATAGTTACCTCTTATCTCCTTGATAATGTTAAGACTATTCAATTTTAAGATCCTGAAGGCTTGGTTCTCTAGGAGATTATTTTTGCTGAGGACCTACCTATGGATTGTTCGGTGGATATAGAATATGTTATTAATATAAATGGATGTATCTAGGTTTTCATAGATATGATAACGGAAAAAATTAATGAGTACCACACTTCTTAGAGGGATGTTCATATAGGAATCTCCAAGATGTATCAGGATATGAAATTCTATAATTGGTGTATTGGGATAAAACATGTGATAATATGATTTATTACATGGTGTTAAACATATTAATAGTTGAAGGTAGAGAACCTACGACCAAAAGGCTTGTTACATTTACTTTTAGTCCTGAGATGGAAATGGGATGATGTTTCCATGGAATCTTTAGTTGAATTATCAATGTATCCTTAACATAGTGACATTTTTTGGGTACACATTGACAGACTAAAAAAAGAAGAACACTACCTTCTCCATCGGGAGAAATTCTCAATTGAAAATCATGGAAGACTATATATTTGGGAGATCATATGGATATAATGGGTCCCTCAAACTACAATTTCATATAGGTATTATCATTTCACATCATAGTTCTGACAAGGGTAACATAGATCTATATCTATACAAGTGATTCTAAGCATATACTTTCACCCTCAGACTGATGGATGATCAGAACGAACAATATAAGTTTTAGAGTACATGATCCGAGCATGCCTCCTTGATTTATTATGTTTACAAGAGAATCATATAACTGGTTTCAATTTCCCCTATAATAATAGCTTCCCAAAGACAATTCAAATGGATCTTTTTGAGGAATCGTATGGTAGGTCATTCCATTCACCACTATGTTGGTTAGAGGTTGGTGAGGTTGTGCTACTAGGTCCTTGTCTCCTACTAGTGACTTCAGATAAAGTTCATCTGATCAGGAAGTGTATGTCTAATTCTTAATATAGATATAAATCATACGTTTATTAAAATTGATGTACTCTAGAGTTCAGGGTCAAGGATCATGTTTCACTACATGTATCAACTTGGATATGGAATATACGGATATTTGGATAAGGTAATTTATCAAAATTATTGTTGAAGATGTTCAAGATTCTAGAGAGTGTTGGGCTTGTAGCCTATCAGTTGTTACTAAAATAGAGGTACCGTTCCATGCATGTCATCTTCCACATATCATAGCTTCAATGGTTTCATGTTCACACATATCATAATTTGGATCATGAAAAGGTTCAATAAGATATTGATGCTTTATTTGAATAGTATCATACATGCATCATTAACTGGAGCACAAATGTAAATATCTATTTATAATGTCTCCTTTTTCACGTCAGTTTTTTAGAACTGTTTAGAAAATCTATGAACATTACTTTTCCACATTATTTTATATATAACCATTGCGAAAAATCAATTGTCACCTCCAATTCAATTTGGTTATATAAGAACTGACATGAAAAATAAAATTTCATTGTTTTTTCACATCATTTAATAAATAAATTATGTGAAAAACAAATAGTCATGACCTTTTCATGTCGTTTATTTAATAAAAAAAAGTGAATAATATTTGGAACATGTATCTCATTTTTTTAGATTCTATTTGACTTGTCTTGGAGTTGAAATGGAGTTACATATCAAAAGTTAAGGCCATAAAAAGTTGACCGTCTCAAAAATATGTCTTAGATAATCCCAACTTCTAATGGGAATAAATTTTGATCCATAACTCCATTTGACCACCATGACAAGTAAAATCAAAGGATGGAAAATGAAATACATATTTTTAAACATTTTTAAAGTAAATTTTTTTTGAAAAATGACAAGGGAATTTTTTTTAATGTGGGATATTAGAAAATTAATGTGATAAATTAACATTTCATATCAGTTTTATAATAAAAAATGTGAAAGTAAAAATTTAATTATCTTTTCATGATGGTTACCATATACCTACTGGACAAATAATTTTAATATCTCACCTATGTGGAATTTGAATTTTTTAAAGCAATCCATCCAAATTTTCAATTTCCACCAACAAATTTATGGTACAATGTTTTCTTTTACCATATAATTTATATATTTTCATTATATATGTATATTAATTTAAAAATCAAGTATCTCAACAATCATCATTCCACTTACTCAGCATGATTGATCTTTATCATAAATCCACTATCTATATTTTTGGTGATCTAATCCAGGTATTTGTAATTGTTTTCCATGATTTATGTTTTTTATGATTAGTTTTCTTAATTGATATAATGGTGAATTATTTTACTTTCATTAAAATGAAGAATAATTCTTCATATCATGGTAAAACTAAAAATATTCCTTCAGAATATAAATTTCCTTTTAAAATGATGCTTTGGTTTCCACATGAGATCTTTCATCGTAAAAAAAATTATCTAACTTATTACAGTCATAAATTTTTATCTGAAACTATGATTGATATCTAAGTTGAGTCAAATAAAATCTAAAGAAATTATCTACAAGTTGATAAAAATCATTAAAGTGGTTTTTAAAAATACCAATGCTAAAAATTACATTTACCATTGGATTCTGAAATAATGACATGAAAAGTAGTCCATTCATGTCGGTTTTTGAAAAACTGAAATGAAAAATAAATTTTTAATGTTGTTTTTTAAACTGATATTAAGATGAAATTCAAATTTATTTTTGAGAATCATACACGAAAAATCATAAAAAATACATTTTGGATGTCTGTTATTAAAACTTATGTTAAATAAAATATTTACAATGCCACCTTCAAAGAAGACTCCAAAGGACCCAATGTTAAAAATATAAAAAATATTAACATAAAAAATGTATTTATTTGTACTAGTGGAATGAAGGATCTATGAGTATGGTTTTTTCATTTAGTATGGGTGTTACAGAAGTAAGACCATGTATTGGATGATACATGGTAGTGGGAGGCTGATGTACATGCACACTAGCCATGGTCATTCTTAGAAATTGTTTCACCTCCCTTGGAAGGAGAATATGGGAAAAAGTTTCTTTAAGGAGGAATAATGTAAGAACCAAGTTTTTCACTCAGTTATGGATGCTTTAAATTTAACTATAATTCTTTATTCTAGACCTAATAAAGATTATAAATGATTTTATAGTGTTTTTTTGTTCTAGGGGCTTGTTCAGAGCTTAGGACCTTGGATGGTAGGGAAAAGAACAGGGTTGCACGGTCAGTAGAGACTATGCAGACAAGACCATATAGTTACCCAAAATAATGGGTCGCCCATAAAGAGGGAATAAAAAGAGTACATATTTTTGAGACCATGTATATGAGTGATAATTCCTATGTAGGAGCACTTGTAATTTTTAGTCGAGGTGTTTTTTACAGTTTGCATATTGTTAATCAATCGGTGCATAATAAATATTCATGTGACTCCTTAGTGAAGCAAAGGGTTCATGGTTGGATCTTGGTTTTTCCAAATAGGTGGAAAAACCATGTTCCCCTAAAATTTTGGGTGAAATGACTATATTTCTCTAACAAAGTTAATATCTTAAATATTTCCCACCATTTTTCATTATAGTGGGAAACACCTCTCATCTTCATCCATTGGAGATCCCAAATCCCTATTATTTTCTTTTGATCTCATTCATCCATATAAACTTCGATTTAATCCTGATTTTTCATTTTGGATATTAATTATTATGAACTCGATTCCTTTTTAGTTTTTCATCGTTCTTATTTATATTCAAAACACTATTTAGATTAATGAAAAAAATCCCTATTTTTAGGGTATTGTTCCATTATTCAGATTTATTCCTATCCAGGCCAAGCTAAAGGATAATACTGGAAAAGAATAGTCGAAAAATATTATGTTAGGTGGTCTATTACTCATCCCTAAAGTTTCATCATTTTATTACTTTCTGTCATTGTTCACATGCCGATTTAATGATCACGACCTATTAAATTCATGAAAATTTCCTATATTCAGCATTCTCATATTCTAGAGAAGGTTACATAGTTGGTAATCATGTCGTTGGTGGTTTAGGACTCAACACCTTCCTCCCCATGTAGGGTGTTCCCATAAATACACATTTATTGGTTTATTATGTTAATCTATTCCACCATCTGGGCGAGATATATGTTAACCATGTTAATGGTATGTCCTTCCTTTATTAAATGATTTATGAATTATAATAGTTAGCTGTATATATGATAATTCCACTTAAAAAATCCAAGGTAAGTGTTTCAATTTAATTATTGAATCTTAAATTTGAATAGAATGTATACTATGTAAATGAATTGCCCAAAATAAATGTAATCAAATGGATTGGTTTGACATATATTGAAAACTATTACTTGATTAATGAAAGGAAGAAGAGTGAACCTAATTAATTGATTAATTAAATTAAGAACTAAATGGTTTCATGCCTAGTTATCCCTTGTCACACTAGGGAAAGGCAATGATGTGAACCAAATGGATTATTAAATGGCATGACTATTACATGGCCCTAATTAATTAAATAAATGGATTATAATGATCCCATTTCAAATGGAGCTTGATATCATTATAGGAGTGGCCAAACATGATCTAGACTTGGGTTCAAGACAAAATTCCTTGAGTAATCATGAACACCATTTTGATATTAGGATGATAGTTTCCAAGGGTGATACCCACCTTGGAACTCGAACCTTGGATATAAGTGAATTATTGGTATGACAACATATGATATTTCCTTTATGTTTCAGATATTACTATGTCTTGGATTCACTCCTTGGATCCTGGGTGACATCTACAGACATGTGGTGTCATGATTACACTCGTTAAGACTAGTCATTGCATGCCCATTTTACCATGAATGAAATCATTGGACTCTATTAGAATTACATTATTTTCGAAAGCCTTATGTGATTATCCTTGGATTAAAATATTCCCCCTTATATCCAAGATATAGATTATTACTAAGTTGGCTCAACCCTGAGGTAAAGGATGCATTTGTTATTACCTTGGATCAACTTCACTATTAAAATCATTGCATGATTCCTTGTTTATACCTTTGATACTTTACTATTACCATCAGGTTGTTATGTTAGTGGTTTTTATACCACACATGACTTTCTATATAAAATATAATGTAATTAATAAGTGAATTGGATACATGTTGAAACAATATATTAAGATGAAGGAGATAAGGATTACTAAAATTGTTTTAATTTTTTAATTTTATATGTGAATGTATGTACACTTTTTCAGTTTATATTACAAAGAATATATATTATAGATGTTGTTGGTGGTGGCCTACTACGATTTATCTAACACCCTATCTGGGCCTCCATTGGTACCCAAGAATATTACATGTAATCAGGTATTGAAAAATGGAATCATCCCTCCTTAGAAACATGATATTTCATTCCTTCATTAGGATAGATCTTGGTAGTAGATGACTGAGCTGGAGCTCAATATTCTTGGATAGATAGTTGTTTCTTTATTCTTATTTTGTATAGCATGTATTTCTTGAATCCATGTATACCTGTTTTCCAGTTATGTTCACACATTACCTACATTACCAAAAGCTTTTGGGTATTATTACAATTTTTTCTATTATTAATTATTCATGTCTTCTTTTTTTGTTCCATATGATTGTATTGTTTCTTCTATTTACATGTTATTATTTTTATCCACCATTCTCTAATATAGTATTGATGACACAATATCCCCACAGAAAAACCTAAGGATCTTGCTTCTAGTTGGAAGCATTATAATTTGGGGAGATTTTATTGATTCCATGTATCAAACCATGCTTAGGTCACCTTTGAGTGGAACCCATGTCTGAGATTTCACAATTGACCCTCAATGATTAAAAATCAATTTTGTCATCCTAAGAGTTAAAAGGGTTAAATAAGGGTTAAACCCAAATGATATGGGAAGTAATGTGACATAAACATTTCCAAAAAATATTTTATTAGAGGATTTGATGCATCCATATATTATATGATAATTAAGTCACTTTGGATTCATTTTAATTCCAAATTAATTTATATGAATTTAACATTTTAAAAAATTCCAAGAGTTCCCCCCTCTCTTATAAAATGAAACCTCTTCTTCTTTTTCATTAACCCTTCAAAAACCTTTTTTAACCAATACCTACCCAAATCCGGTCTTATAAGCCATCCCCTTATTATAGAGCCCATATTTTAGGAATAACACTAACATTAATGGTCCTAATGTTTTGAGAAAATGAGATTTACCAAATAAGTGGTATTGTTTTAATAAATAGATTCTAATTTAATTCTTATTCCACCTCTTAAAAAAATTTTAAACCATTATAAAATAATAAATCAAGTATATTTCATAAAATATGATTTTATTATCTTAGTTTAATGATCTAAATCCATTTACACCTCCATCAAATGGGAAAATTAATTATCTTTCTTGTGTACAGTAGACCACCTCCTTACGAATAGATGTTATTAAGTTTCCATCATTGTCTCTTGAGACCAATTAGAATTATATAAATAATATTTATATATGATATTAAATAAATATTTATCATTATGGAAGGATAATATACCATTTAACTTTCCATGCATATAAAAATGTTAACGTTGTTCATGAATAGTTTTTGACTACCACCTCCTTAATGTAATGTGATTCCTTTTTCATCACCACATCACATTGATGATATATATATATATTTATATATATATTTTAAATTATATTTATGATATTATTCTCATTATATAAATATAAAATAATATTTACCTTCCTTCCATAATGATCATTGAAAAATGGAAATGTTACTCATGCATACGCAGGACCTACCGTCTCTAGGATTGTAACAAAGTTCATTTTTTATAACCATATTTATTGGTTGGATTTAAAAACATAGTTGATATATAAAAATAACAAATTTTTCATGAATATTATTCTAGATATTATGTAATAATGTACACTTTGACTGTATTCAACGAACCAATGTCATTTTGGACTTATGAATCGAATACCATCAAAACATCTCATGATAACTAAAATGATTAATAAATTGTATATAACATGGGGTTAAGTGATATTAAAGAAAAAATAAAGTTGAAAATGGTTACTAATAAATTATAAACTAAGCTATGTTAATAATCTAGGAAGATAAATATTATACTTGAGGATTAAAATCCAAGGTAAGGGACTCTATTTTTTTTTTAAATTACCCTTTTAATGATTCTTTTTTCAAAAGTTAAAAATAATGTTTTTTAACTTATATGGAATGAGTGGATTTTCCTGATTTCTTGAAGGCTTAATGCTATGAATTTTTATTTATATGTATACATGGTTATTGTCAAACAATTTCTTCCTTTATATGTGTATCGCATCCCTAAATTATGTGAATTAAAAATGACAAGGGTATATTCCATAAGATTATTTTTATGATGCAAGAATTCACATTTTATGAAAATTATATGGTTCTTGGGAATTATTTATGATAAAGAGTGGTTCCACTATAAACCAATTATGAGTTTTCCCATGACATACCATGGATGGTTGATTATGTTAGTGACCAATGATGGGTGTTTATATGATAAACCAAGGATGAAGGATTATGTTATAAACTATAATGCTTTGGGACCTCTCAAGTTGGAGGTAGACTGTATTAATTACTCCATTTGTAAGAGTGATACTAAAAATGATTCCCTTATTTACCTACATAACATTTATGTTCTTGATAATGATATTTCATGAATATTATTTTATTTTCAAAATGTAGTATAATTAACTCATTTAAAGGACGATTCTTTCTTCCAGATAAAAGTTATGTTTTTTGGAAATGTTTTTTGGGTTTTCATTAGAATAGTGGTTTTCTTACATATATGTCCCTTACTAATATTTTTTTCTTATAACTTGTTTTGAAATATTTTTTTACAATATTTAAGGGAGATTAGTGACAACAATGAGCTCAAGAAGAAAATTTAGAAGGCCATTTTTTATTTTAATTACTATTGTTTGATGGGAAAAATAGTTACTAAATATAATATTACACTTGTAATGTATGATATTAATTTTTAATATTTTCATAAATTATATGAATTTATAATCCTAAAAGATCCTTTGAATTGTAATAATTTAAATTATAGTCTAAAGTCACTATAATATGTTATTTTTAAGGCGGGGTCCTTACTAGGTTCTATGAAAATGATTCCCAATGAACCGATATGAATTTTCTATGCTTGAAAATATTTTTTCCTTGAAATAATTTTATTTCATATAGTAATAAAATGATATTTGGTTTAATGAAAAAATATTTATTTATAAATTTAAATATTATGTCTTTAATAAGATGTATTTCATTGATTCTCATGTTTTTTAGGAATGTTCATGGATATGATTATATCTTTATGTTTTATTATAATGATTTTTATGAAACAAATTGGGCCGTGAAGTTGATTTCATATGTATGTAAATGATTATTTGAGGTCAATGTTTATTTTGTTAAAGGAAAAAAATTATATGTTATCATTGTTTTTTATTGAACTAATATGTTTATTTTTAACTTTTTATAGGTCATTTAATAAAAATTTGGTGCTCTTACCATGTCTTGAAAATTTTTTCATAGTGTTTTATGATTAGTAGGAAAAATTATTAAGTAATGTTTTAAATTATGAATATTTTCCACGAAAAGAATAAATGTTTTGTTATAAAATTGTTGAAAAATTCACATTGAGTGGATGTGATAACATTCTAATGTTTGGGTTTATTATATAAGAGTTATGAAAAATTCTCTAAAACTCAAAACCATAATGATCATTGGAAGGAAAGAAAGTGAATTATTTATTTAAAATAAATTATATATATTGTATTATGGTAGGTTACATATACTTGTTTTAAAAGTATGGGTTTAGATAAATTTAGAGATTATAATTTTATTTGACCATAAATTAAAATCCCTCTATAACAAAAATAGTTACTATGTTATTGAAATTTATCGTTATTTTGGATAACCCAAAATAGTTGAATATAAGATGAAAAATTAAGGATATCATAGTGTTTATCCTTCTCAATATATGGTTTACTATGATTTTACATGGTATATTCATTGTAAGAATATTTATTTTCATAAATGGATGTAACCAGTAAAGAAAAAATTAATAATGGATGTGAAGGACAATGTGCTGGTTGTATGAAAATGGAAATGAGTCGATTAGGAGATGTAATAAAAAATAATATGGTTATTCATAACATGTAATAATTAGTTATGATTAAAAATATGAATCTATTTGAGTTTACTAATTCTAAAAATAATAGAAAAATAGAGTTCCCTGGAGTTTTAGGTGATAAATATCATTTAGGTAAAAATATTCATTGTCTTATGTGTCATGCATATGGGAAGAATCAGCTAAGGGAAGGTCTCAAATGAATAAGAAGATGTTTTATATATAGTAAAGGCTAGAATAGGGAAATAAATTTTCCAGAGAAAATGACTAGTATGATTAACACAATGAAGAAAAATAATTTTCTTACCATGTTATAAATTGAATTATTTAAATGTGGGGACTATGAAAATTTTGAAAATTGATTTCCTAATGTGAAATATACATAATAGGATCAATAAGAACATATATATAAAGTATTATCAATTTATAATTCCATCATAGTGGGATATGAGAAAAATATTAATGGCATATAAAATCCATGGATTATTTTTTTGTTTATGTTTTGATGTCATTGAATCTTTTGACATGATTAATATTTTTCACTATAGGAACTAATTATTAAATAATTAGACAAAAAAACATGTTTAAGGGATTATAAATAACATTCAATAATTGAGGGGTCTATATATAGGTATTCATGATTTATTGTCTAGTTTCTAATATAAGTATGATCATATTGTTGGATATGAATTTCTTTTGATGCTACAAATGAGTATATTTGGGAAAACAAAAGCCTGCATCCAGCTTGATGATACATTCTGAGAAAATAAAGGATGTGGTGTGCAAGTTTTGTGTCACATGCATAATATTAATATGTGTGAAAAAATATTCCACCTCAAATACGACATATTTTTTATCCTTTATATGAAGTCCATCGAAATGTCTAAGGCAGGTGCGTGAAAAATGGACACGTAAAGCCCAAAAATATATATCCTCATGAAAAATTATTGAAATCCCTATATAATGTCAACCAACACATTGCAAGATTTTTCACCGTGTCCAAGAACTCAACTACAAGGAAAAAATATTCCATTACTGGAATCTTGTGAACCGTCACTTAATATTTCGTCGATATATTGAATTTCACCCACCGTTCATTAGAGTGATCCTCTAGAAGTTTTATCGCCGCTATGTTTCATGAAAGACTTATATTCCATGACCTATCGAAGGGATGGAACCCCCAAGGAAGTTATATTATGTGATAGGTTCTGTATGGGTCCTACCTTGATTGTTCCTAATGTTTCAAAATCCTTTACCAAAATATTTCATCCAACGTTAGTTGTCCACAATGGATCATCCTACGTGAAACTTCAACCTTGCATGCATCACTCCAAAGTTGTGTGAAACCCTGTCCGTTCATGCATGCAACCTATCTTGCATGAACCCCTTGAATCTCCATGAATTTCCTTTACATTAAAACCCCATGTATAGGATCCCCTTGCATGAAACACTCATTCCTTTTATGCACCTCTTATGTGCAACCCTCCGAGCTTTCACGCTGTGATTTCATGGTCCCTCATGAGAAGTACCATATGTCCCATGTGCATGTGTTTCCATATCTATTTCTTATCAACATAGGTATGGTAATTATTATTATTTCTCATCAAATGAATTCTTTGACAGACTTATCTAATAAACTCTCCTCTTCTCCATTACACTACAACATCGATGAAACTATGCCCCACCTAGAGGCACGTGAGATTTGGTTCTGTAATCCCAAGGGATAAAGAGTGATTCAATAATGTTTGAGCTTTAGGACATAATCCAACCTAGAACCGAAATCCCCATCACATGATGTTAAACTATGGTCCCTTCATATGTATAAAATATAGTATGATCCATGAAGGAGTGTAATGGGATGGTCTTCACATCCCCTACCCCCACATTGAATGTGATCCTACCCACATAGAATTAGATCCTCCCCATAAAGAATTCAATCCTCTACATAGGTAATGCCAAATTCTTATACATCCTTCATGAAGTATCCTCCAAGACATTCTTGTAGAGGAAATCACTATTTCCCCTCCTCGCCTCCCCTGGATACCAAAACAAGTGAGGAGATTGGTATTTCAATTCCCTCCCTCTCTCTCTTCCTTAGGTCTTCAAAATCTATCCACTTGTGGATAAATTAATCTCTACGATATTTAATCATACTCGTACCTCTTGTTTCTTATAATGAGAATAACTCATGTGAGCTTAGTGGTGATAAGCCATCATGACATCCACACAATCCCAAACCACAACTACGTCCTCACCATATAAGTATATCCCATAAATATATTAAAATAGTCCACATCCACCCATAATCTCTAACCATATTCTCCATGTTCCTCTTCATCATGTAATCCCTTAACAAATGCTCTATGGGTCTCTTCTATGAATAATCCACAACCAAATCATATAACCCCAATAGTTTTCCTCCAATAATAATCCACAGACAACTAGGAAACATCGATGTGTACACCCTAACCACATGATTCATTTCCACAGGCCTCCTCTATAGGTGAAATCCCAAATAAAAACCATGACCTGCCTCACTCTGGGAAGCTCCCTTGTGTAATCACCACACCAACCATCCCAAACTACATTGACTTTGATTCTAAAATAACTGGTATATGTAGGAAGTCTACTTGAGGTTCCTTCCTAGAATGCCTTGCATTAAATCTATTTCATCCACTCTATCCACATCCACCCAAATTTCCCATGGGACTCTACTTGTCATAAAGATCATTAAACCCACATATGAAGTTCCTACATGCAAGCCCCATAAACATATTTTCTACTTCTAGTCTCACCCTGGATGCCTTTATGTGTAATCAATATATCAACTCTAATAAAGAACATTCCCCTTGTGAAGGTAAGCTCCCATGTGAAATACTTAATCTATCCATCACTGAAACCCCTTTAATGGAATGTGTTTCCTTACTACTTAATGTTAAATACATAATCCAATCCAGTCAATATACCATAAAATGTGAGACTGAACATTGTTGGTTTTTATCACAACCTTCTAAGTGGGATATAGAGGATGCTTCTCTTAGGTTCAATCCCAACCAATTGTAAAACACAGTGCCCCCTCCTAGGTGAGAAACTCCCTGATCCACCTAAAAGAGAGTTTATATAAACATTCATGGTGTGACATCATCCATTTATGGTACTTTCCTCTGAGGTCTACTACCATAGGCATTATGATCCATCCATCAGTAAAACATCCAAGTGCTCTCTCCTAGGGATGTACCTCCCTAATCCACTACTGGTTGGCATTATAATCAGTCTCATCCCATATCCCCAAGACATTAAACTCACAAACTATACTATATTTCTACCTCATGATAAATATGAGATTACTTAAGTGGATGATGTTGGAGATAAGAACCTATTAAAAAATCTACCTCATAATAAATATGGGATTACTAAGTTAAAATCCTTGGAAGACATGAATTTGGAATCATATACCTCGTGATCAACATGTGATGCCTTTTTTTTTGTTCTGGAGATGCCTCCATGAGATGATTTTTATGGGGAATAATACAAGTGCCTAATATTCCTAATGTCCATAAACTCCAATGATGCCCAATGTGGCTGCTCTCTTGACTGAAGGATTCTTCCCTTATAAGACCCATTGGAACATACATACAGAATAATCATAATTTATCAGTTTACACAAAGAGAAGGAACCAAGAATGAGTTCCACTAATATACATTATTATATGAGGGAGACTTGAAGTAGGTAATAAATTTTAAGGAGTAATCCATGGAAGGATAAAATGACATCCCATTAAACATGTTTCAATCAAGTATCAAACATGAACATATAAATTGATGAATGTCACCTACCGTTGGAAATCATGAATGTGGGGAATCATAAAAGGGATTCTGGTTTCATTTCAAACAAACATGGATGACACTCCTTGAAGAAATCATTGAAGATACGAATTCTAAACTCAATGTGAGAATTTTCTCCTTCAACCATGGGGAAAATCCAAGTTGGTCATCAGATCATGTATTGTACTTAGAATATTTTGGAATCAAGAGACCAACTAAAATGTTGAGCCTAATGTGAAACTCTTATCCTCAACAATGTTAATAGAATTTTTTGAGACATCAATATTTTATAATATTAAAATATTCAGTTATATGGTTCCAGGACCCACAAATAAAATAGTGGGTCCGATATGAAAATAACCTTAAATTACTGCATTTAAATGTTAGGAATTTTTATCTATGATGTTTAAATCATGGATCCCTATCAATGACCATTGAAGAGTGTATGATTATGGGTAATTGGAAAATTATTTACTTGTATCAATACTGATAGTTGAATCTTCTTACATTTTAGGACCTGAGTTGCTGGAATTAAATCGTCAATTGCTCACAAATGTAGTGGTAGGGGAAATGTCAACACAAAAATACATCACAACTCTCCCTTTACCGTGAAATTAGCCAGGAATATGGATACTGGGTTCCCATTACTTTTTTTATCCTTTTATATCATTCATATGAGGGTGATAGATTCACATGTATGACAATATGAGTATGCGGTGGTTATTCCCATGAGTGACACAGCCCACAAAGACCTAGAGGCCTCTGTGCCTCACCGACACTAGTACCCCCAAGGGTTGTGCATGGATCTGATACTCCCCACACCAACAAAAAATCACATTCGGAGCCTATCCCAGAAGTGCTTATATGGATTTCTTCTCTGTGTCGAGGAGGTTGGATATTCCCAAGTCACCCCAACTACGACTACTATTCTGGATCCACCAAATATGGATCCCACTATGGCCCGCCAATTTTGAAAATGGCTATTCTCAGATGATGATAAATAGGTAGACTATACCATTTCTATGTCGACACCTATCTGAGTGACCTAATTCTAACATCGGACACATGCTCAGGAGGATTCCTATCAAGCAACATCATCTTACAGAACTCTAGTGGCTTCAGCCACAATAAGAATAATTCTCCATATCCCTGGTATGTCATTGTATGGATCCCTCAACACCCAGCTGGTATTGATGCCTTAAGGACCCTATATATAGGTTGGGCTGACTCAGTTAATCATTGGTGAATCAAGCATTTGTTATGACTCGAACTGTGATGATGAGAATTAGTACAAAGGACTTCTATATACCATCACCAACCAAAGCGGAGTTCATCCCCATTTCATTGAAATATAATACTGAGTTCCTCCACATACTTATCATTTTTGATATGGAGTCCTTCTTCATGTCATAGGTCATCAGTACAAAGGTCTTCCTCATTCCATTCCCATTTCAATGAAATTCTATCCCTACTCTAGTGCCAAAAAAGCAGAGGTCCTCCCTATTTCATTGACAATCAGTGTGAAATTAAATCCCATGATATCACTACTATACATCATAGTGGTCCTCCCCCATGTAACAATTAAATATAGTGGATGTCCTACCAACTCCTCCAACATTCTACATAGAGTTCCTCTCTATGGTTCCACCATTCCAAGTGGACGCTCTCCATTCTAAATCATAAATCAAAGTAGAGGTATTCCAATTTAATTCAAAAACTAGTATTGGGGTCCTCCAGGTACACATTCTTCTAAATAGAGATTTCCCCCCACATGTCCATTTTGATCATTGTGATTGTACTCTTCATACTTCAACCAATCGAAGTGGAGGCTTTCCCCGTTCTCTAATTGAACAAGGAGGTCATTCCCATGTTCCCACCGATCAAATAAGAGGTACTCACTGACACATTAACAATCAGTGTAGAGGTCCTCCTTGGTCAAATAATAACCATTATGAAGGTCTTCCCCATTTCCCAGTCCACTAAAGAGGAGGTCCTCCCAGTTCTGGTTCCAACTCGCATATAGGTCCTCCCCACACAAAAAGATTACCCTACTTTAATAAACTATACTATAGAAGAAGTTAGAATCATATTGTCGGTGGGAAAATGTTGATATGTAAAAAATCATTGCTAATCCCATTCAATTATAAGATTTTGAAGAACCACATGATTCAATAATGGAGCCTCCATCTGAGTCATATGCATTAGTTTCTAGGAAAGGATCCCGAAAGGTAAAATTCATCATCCTAGATGGCGAGGTCCACAAAATTCTAGAATCCCTTCATAGGAATACGTAAGAGAATGAATATTTATAATACTTCTAGGGTCCCATGGTGTAGTCATCTATATCATCACCAGTTTCATTCGCTACTACTAGTTGAGATAATGGGGAGTTATTCTTGAATTTGATAGAAAAAGAGCATCTGGTAAACCCATAGACAAGTTCCACTACACTCCCACATGAAGATGTAGTTCACACCTAGTCCTTCAAGGAAAACATGATATGGATGGTACTACAATTGAGAGATGACACAATGTGTGGTGACCAGCTAGGCCACATAGTGGCTTCTCCATTGGACATCCAGTTATCAAATTGTTCTACATCAAAGCCACCACCAGTTTCTCAGCCAGCGCTCATCGGAGATTGGGGTAACTAAGAATTAGGCACCACTTCTTAACATGGAATCCTATGGGAACCCATGGCTGCTGATCAAATTTCATTGGTCCTCATTATAAATTCATAACCCAAATTTAACATCTCTGATTCACTCACCCATGACCAGATTATGTGCCTCCGCTAGACTATATGTGAAATTTAGTTTCACCTATGTGACCATCAATTGGTCTAATAATGAATATGGTATCATTTTGATGAAATTTATTAGCAATGCTTCACAGACGAGCTTGCAGCACTCTTAGTTTCTTAGTACCCCGTGTCACCCTCCTATCACTAGACCCTCCAATAAAGATACGTCCATAGCTTCATTGTGATCCATAGAATCATTGAAGAGGAATATTTCATATATATATATCAGGTGTTGGAGAAAGCATGTTTCTCTCCACATTATCCCTATTCAATGACAAGTTAACCAACCTGGTGATACTGAAGATATTCCTCTAGTTATCATTACAGTAAACATGGTTTCCCATGATATAAACAAGGATGAGGCATTTTGGGAGAGTTTGATAGAGAGAACCCACCACTATGGGAAACACAATATCAAGTGGACCCACATATGGGTTTTCTCAATGATGTAAAAATGTTGGCGCTCGACCTCACAAAACCATATGAATAATTTCACACTAGTCAGAATGTCAATAAAGAGAAGGGCTCTGTCGTGCCCAATGGCCCATTTGATGTTTCAAAAATTGTTGTGGGTGATCCCACAATTGATTACTTACCTCAGAATATTGCTAATAAAAAGAGTATAATTTATGAGATCCTTACTGTGTGGTGCCCAAATTATGGATGTTAGATGAATCAGGTCCCTCCTCCACTAGTAAAGCTAGGGAATCCATAACTACTCCTTGGAAAGATGCTCCCAATTGATCCTGAAGATCATGCACATCCTGATAGTGTACAGACTAGAGTTTTTGGGAGATTATTATCTAACACATTGTTGAATCATTCCAAACTATGTGGTAATCCTCCTTGGGGTCCTCATCATGCTACTCCACAAGTTGCGTCACAAGTAGCTCCGTAGGCCATTGGTCCTACCTATTGTATTTATGAGTCTGTTAATGCATTGGTGGTTATGAATAACTTCCATGATAGGACCCCCATGAGGATATGATAGCCATTATCACTAATCACCTTGAATCCATAAAGACACAAAAGGTGGAGATCCCACCTAATGAAAATATGTATCAATTATAGGTTAATGATATCCAAGAACCCATAGATTTCAGTAATCCTACCTTCAACCCCTTCACAAGATGGGTGACCCAAGGCAGCATCTAGTCTACTTCATCTCGAGATGTCAACCCATGTTGGGAACCCTAGTGTAGTAGGAGGCATACAAGCTCTATTATTTTATCAAAATATTTAGTAGGGCCTTTGTTAGTCTGGTACAACCATTTACCCATCAGTTCTATCACTATTGGTATGGCCTCCACATGTAGTTTAGGTAGTAGTTCAGTTCTACCACCCAAAAGACAGGTATATTCAACTTATTCAAGTGAAATCAACTACCAGTGACCATGCCATAGACTTCATCAACTAGTGGAAGGGCTACAGATATTCACTCGATATGTCGTTGACCCAGGAGAAGATGTTGAAAATGTGTGTGGGGGATGTTAGCACTGAGCCAATCCCTATCCTCAACACATAGATGTTCCCTAGTGGATTATAATATTTTTATTAAATGTCCCATATCCTAGAAGAAACGTTATAGAGAGACAATCAGGAATGTCCATTTCCTCTTCCAGCCCCTACAACAAGCGATTATAAGGTAGAGATTGGTGCCTTTTTAGATAGTGGCCCCCAATCTACTAGAATTTTTATCGAAAAGGATATACAAAGTATAAACTCACCGAATGCAGTAGCCTCAACAGGAACAACCTCTCCAGAATAGAATAGGAAGGAACTACCTCACTAGGAACCACCGTCAAGATGATAAAATTTCATTCCAGCCCCCTTTAGGATCTAGACACATAATATTTCAAATCACCCAGAGCTCTATTCAAAGTACGGAGAAACCAAACCTAGTCTTTCAATGTTGTGAAATATTCTAGTTACTTCCATAGTTCCCTGGAGCATGGGGTTATAAAATATCTATAGTGCATGAATCCCCATGATGTTGGGATCACTGATCACCCTGACTACTACCCCTACCACATTATCCATGGACACACCATTCAAAAACTATTTGTGTTCAAGTATTAGATTAATGACGAAGTGGGAAATGGTGTGGTCAAATAGGGGTATGTTCTAGAAAAGATGACATGTGGTTCTACCAAGATTGATATTGATTGTGATGGAGAAGGTGAATGGAAGCATGTTACCGACCACATGACTCAGAAGTATGATAATTGGTTAACACAAAGAGAATTATATCATATCCATGGCATCATCTGCACCCAATTAAGTTGGCATAATACTCCTGAATTCACCACCCCTTATATGGCTATCACATCGGCCACTACATCAAAGACTTTTAAATCTTATAAAAGTAGAAGCTAATGCATAAGGGAAATCAGATTCCCATTCTAAAACCTAATCCATACCACACACTTGATGAGTTCATACCTATAGATATGGGAATCACACACTGGGTATTCCTAGTATTGGTTGACCACTCATCTGATGATGATCAATAGTTTTCCTTCATGAATACCATCAAGATATTTGACCACTAAATGGTAACCAATGATGAGGAATATCAGGAAAGTACCTCAGGTATCTCTAGCCTATATTGTCTAAGAAAAAGTCGAGCACATTTAATCCAATAAAATGATTAGGCTGGTACTTCAATCTAGGCCATGCATGATACTAAAACTTGGTAGCAGTTGTTTCCAAGAGCTCAGTTGGAACAATCCTCTTGGTGTGTTCCATCAGACACACCACCATAACCGACCTTGATAATCGATTAGGAAGAACATCCATAACTGCATCACGATCAACAGTTTTTAGATCAAGCATGGACTCAACTAGCTGAAAGCCATCTATTAGTGGTGTTGGGTGAGATTTAAAATTATCATTAGGACAATGAAAACATTATCCATAATCTATGAGATCAATCAATGGTTCTTGTCATGCCTCCCCCCAAAAATCAACCCTCAGTGGGTTGAAATGAGCATTTGAAAAAAAATGTAAAATGTCTTCATGCACCTTTCTAGCATTCCCACAAAACTCTTTATCCACAAGGCCCAATTCACATTAAAAGATATGAATGATGACATCATAGAATCCTTAAATATCCTCCACTAGTTTGAATTAGAGTTAGAGGACATAGAGACCTTCTATGCCAATGGGGTTGGGAAAACTGAATGTGAAGCCATTATCTCATTTTCTGGAGAAGATAAGGGGTCCCTCATATAGGGGAATATTCATCCACTACACATCATAAGCGAGTTAAATGGAATAGTTGTTTTCCATTTCCTAGTGAACATAGGATCCTAGAAAAATATCATCCTAAAAAAGATGCTCTGTAATCTACGACTAACTGAAGTAGACTTGAGTTACTCTGACATGAAGATACAGTGTTATGATAAGAAATACCATAGGTAGTGTGGAAAAATCAATTTGAAGACACTATTTTGTGGCATGGTAGGAAACACTAAATTCATGGTTGTCTCATAGTTCACCACCTATAATTCCTTTATGGGTAGGCCCTAGCTTCATCTTCATTCATAAGTCCCCTCCTCGTACCACCAATACCTCATGTACTCCATTAGTTTTCGAGTGGGAATGCTCTAGGGTGATGTGTATCGCTTTGACTCATGTGAAGCCCGGTATATGGACACTGAATATTACAAGATCAAGGAAAAATAATTTCATACCAATGAGGTTGACCACCCCACTATCACAGCCAGCCTACGGATAGACTTAGATGATTCTTTCACACTCCAAATTTGTTGGTCAAAGGCCACAAAACCCCACATGGGAAATTTCATTGTTATTTCTGAGTGGAAGAGGTGATGTGTCCCTATTTACATGAAACTACCAAATATTACATCATACTCCTACATATAATAGGTTGAACTGATTCTAGAAACCCATAAACCTATGAAGTATCAATATGATTTCCCAATGGATACCATTTATTGGCACCTTATTAAGTTCCACATAGCAAGGTTAAGACACTAGAAACTGACCAGCCAACATTTCAATAACATAATGAATGGACCCTGTGGTCAAAATCTTGATGTAATAACATCTAAAACTTATATTTATATGGTTTCTATAAAGCATGAGTCTATTTGGGAGGATTCCACATCCACCCAAGTTTTCACTAATGTTCCTCTAGAATCAATCGGGTTGGGTGAATAGTCTTCTTCTACCAATCCCCCAGAATGATGAAGAAGATTTGGAATATGGTCCTCCAGAATTTGATGAGTGAATCTCTACCACTCTTGATGAGATTATTTAGGTGAATATTTTAACCAAGGTATACCAGAGTCCAACTATGATCAGGGCAGCCACGCCTCCTGAGGAACAACATCTGTACATGAATTTGTTAAAGAAAAAATGTTATGTGTTTTCCTAGAATTATAAAGAGGGACAATATATAGACCCTCAGGTCACCTTCCACTTTCATGGTATCCTACTCAATCATCGTAGGTTTAAGCAGACTCTAAAGACAATTCACAACTATTAGGTTCCATGGTTGAGGATGATGTTGATAAGCTTATCAAAGCCAACATCATCAAGGAGGTTTTGTACCCCAAGTATATGGCCAAAATCATACCAATCAAGAAGAATAATGGGAAGACCAAAGTCTTTATCAAATTTTGGGACATCAGATTCCATTCTCCAATGGATGATTTTCCTATTACCATGATAGAGTTATTTATTGAGGCCACTACAGGGTTCCCGGATATATCTTTTATGGATGGATATTCTGGGTGTAATCAGATCTATAAGTGCCATAAATATAAAAATTCTACAACCTTTTGAGAAATGAATGGGAATTTTTATATCAGTTAATTCTATTTGGGATTATGAGTAAAGTGGCTACTTATTAGTGAGTCGTACACCACATCTTCAAACCAATCCTTGAGGGAACTGGTGGAATGCTACGTGGATAATAATGTGGTAAATTTTAGTAAGAGTTATTACCATATCAAAGATATTGAGGATGTTTTTGGCCTCCTCCTCTCCCTATATCTAAAAATGAACCCTTTGAAATGTGCATTTAGAGTTACATACACGATGTTTATCATCTTCGACATCTGATATATATGCATAGAGATTGAACTAGAGAAGATAAAGGGAACCACCCAGATGCCTCCTTTGAGAAACCTTTGGGATCTTTGTGGTATCTAAAAACACATGGCCTATATACGCTGGTACATTAAAAATTTGGCTGACAAGTTTAATGTATATTCATGGATCATAATTAAAGGTAATTTATACAACTGGGATGAAAATTTCTTTTCCAACATTGAGAAAATTAAGTAGTATCTTTTATAACCTTAGGTCTTGATGCCACCCATCCCTGAGAAGGATTTGAGCCTCTATGTTACCACACTAGAATGATCTGTTAACACACTAATCACCAATAAGAACAACTAAGTGACTCAGAATATTTTATACTATCTGATTCTCATGATCCTCGACACAAAGACAATACACTCACCTATCGAGAAGAGCTACCTTGCAGAGATTTCCATAGTATTGAAGTTTTGGCATTACCTGCAACAATAAGTGATACATTTGGTGTCCGGTATGGATCAAATGAAGTATATCTTGAACCTCCCCATGTTTAATGAAGGGATAGGATGTTGGGAAGTGATTATTCCGCAGTTTGACATCAGATTCATTCAGCAGAAAGTCGTCAAGGGTCATGCATTGGTAAACTTCCTAGTCACTCATCTGGCTCCTGAAGAATCACCAATGGATTTATATTTCCCGGATGAGGTCATACATTCATTAGAATTGTATATTCCATGCTGTATGATTTAATTTTATGGTTCCTCCTAGATCTCAACTAGTAAAAGGATCAAAGTTCCCAAGATCAATGGAGTGGGACTGGGGATCCTTTTAATCACTAAGAACCATCCTGTCCAACCATAATCATTTCCTATATTATAAGGTTCCACAATAAAATGAGTCACAATATCATGATCTCATTACTAGTCTCCAGCTATATCTCAAGATTGAAGTTCCTAAAATTCATGTAATAGGAGACTAGTAATTAGTCATTAAGAAAATAAAAGGTTACTATATCATTAGAACTCTCAGAATTGTTTGCTTGTTTAAGTGCCTTCATCAGCTGGTGGAATAGTTCCCTTCTTAGGTAGAGATCACTCATATTCCTCAGAAGAAGAATGGTTGAGAGGATTCCTTAGTCGATCTAACCGCACCACTAGAAGATCATGACCAGTATGACCTGTTCATTTACATGGAACATCGAAGGGTCATCATGTAGAGACCCGAAGCTTGACGTACATGGACATTACATTACTTTTGTGGAATACTTAGTACATAACAAAAACACACACACGAGGACGTTAATAGTTTAGTGTCTTTGGAAACTCGGAACGTAATCTTCTAATCATGGTGAAAGATCTTCAATATCTCTCATAAAGATCTTCCTTTTTTTTCTTACCTAAAACCTTTCTTTATATCTTGGGGAAAACAAAACATAAAAGGGTGAGCTCAAATGCTCAGTAAGGGTAAACAAAAGAAATATCAATCACATCATATTCATAAGAACATATCTTTTGGAAATCTTAACCTGCAAAAGAGATCATAATTTCATAACATGGGATAAATCATAGTAGTGAAATGTAATCCCAATAATCATAACTTAAAACATGAAACTTTGGGGCATACACACATAATCATAGAGAATCATTTATTATTAGTCAAGACTCATTGCCAAGACTATCTTAGTGGACAAAGTCCCTTTCTTAACTGAGTTCATTCCTCGTTTCAGTCCTGTTTCACTGAACCAGTATAACCTACCGTTCCAGCCATGTCTATCTCATGAGATATAAAATCTTTACCCAATGAATTGGAGGGAGATATAGGTCCCACCCATCTCATAATGATACCATTCTTATGTGTGCCACAAAATCTTAAATCATACATCATTGCATAACCCATGTAATAAAAATGGGAATCTTAAACATAAATTCATATAAGATAAAGGAATTCATAAAAATAATTCCATCACAACATAATCAAATCAATTTAATAATAGGGATAGAAACAGAACCCTTTATTATCTTAGATGGAAAATAATTTTGACAAAACACTTGAACTCCATTCTTGAGAAAAATATCCTTACAACTTCAAAAACACTTTTCCTTTCTTAACATGTCATAAAATTCTAGCTAAAAGAAGTTGATTAAAAATAAACTTGAAAACTTGTAAAGGAAGCTTCTTGGAAATAATGTTTTAAAAATCCATTCATGCCGTATAAGTTAAAAAAACATTCTTCGTACTTTTGTCGGAAAAGTCAAAAAGTACCTCGTACGAAAAACGACAAAAGATTACTTTCATATCATTTACTAAAAACTCACCGAAGGGTAAAATTGGATTTTAACAATTGTAGATGGATGGAAATAATATTACATATTTAGTAAACATGGATGTGGATGATAAAATACACCCCAGTAAATACCAAAGTATAAACAATCTCGGATAAAAATGAGATTGTGATATTTCCCTTACCTTAGGTCCAATTTGCTTAGTAAGTGTCCGAACCTCCTGTATAATGATTTAAATAATGTCATTGACTTATTCCAGAATCATAATCATTGATATGATATCATATATGGTTCACTTATGACTTTATATTTCCCGTTCTTTTGTAAATTCCATGTTAAAGAGTGTTTTGGGTAAAATCGTCTCATTTGTCGTTCGTGTTTTAACTTGTAATTATTCATATGATTACTTAGATCATGATTACTTAAATACAGAATGTAAAACATTATTTATATATAATATATATTCATAATATACATATATATAATATATCAGTAAATGGAAAGAAATACACCATTCATGGAGACGGTAGGTCGTACGTACGCATGAACACTGTTTTCATTTCCTTATTGAGTTGAATGGAATTAAGTAGATGACATACATATATATACACATAAATACAGTAGTATTATGTCATATATTTCATGATTACTTATTATATATACTTTATAATCATTCATGAATGGTTAACGTGGAGAATGAATCTCATCGCGTCGTGGAGACGGTAGTCCGTACGTACGCACGAGCGATGATATCATTCTCATGATCGTGGGACTGTATTGGAGTGTATGAATACTATATAAGAATCAATATAACTTTAAAATAATCATATATAGTTATTATTTACACCATTATACCCATCCAAGTAAGGTGGTGGTGGAAAATAGATTACACCACGGCGTGGAGACGGTATTCCGTACGTACGCACACGCGGTGATTTCTTTTTCCGTAGGATGGATAGATGGTGAAATAAGGTTGTTTCATACTTATAATAACATATCTGTATATGAGTGATACTGATGTTATTATTTCATAATGAAACAACTAAAGAAGAAGTGGAAGAATAAATAAAGATGAAAGAATCGGTAACGGACATTACCTCTTCTTTGAAATGCTTCTTTGAGACCTTCTTTTAGGGCACTAAAATTGGTCTTTGAAGAAGACCAGGACCTCTAGGATTTCTCTAGGGAAGTGGATACGTTAAATTGGCAGGGGTTGGCCGAGCTTTAAGGCTCAAAGTGGTGTGAGGAAGAGAGGGAGGAAGTGCCCATTTATAAGGGAGGAGAGGGGCACCTTTGGAATAACTAAAACTATTATTTTATTATAAAGTACAATTCGGTTTTAAATAGCTCCAAATTGATTTATTTAGAAGCTAAGGTGGTTAGGGGTCTAAATTCTCTCATAAAATATAATTTAGACAAGTTTAGGTTCCTATTTTAAACTTATCATTTAGATTTAACATTAAGTTAAATATTTTTACTTTTACCGTGTCTTCTTGTGTTCTTATACTATAAGGTTAATAAACATACAATAAGAAGTCAAACGAACCTCAAGTTGTTTATTATTAATATATATAACCTTATATAAGTCATTTGGACAAACCTTAGTTTTTTAGGAATAAAATAACAATTAATAATATAATATTTGTTTTAAAAACTATTTTATGTCAATTTTGACACTATTTAGTAATTGATTTTTGTGAAAATCATAACAGAATGATTAGTTCAAAAAAAGTTAATTAAATAAATACTAACATATCATATTAACCTATAAAATTAGTTTAATTCATAAAATGTCTTAAATTACATTTATTTGGGTATTTATAACATCAATTATGTTAATATTTCATTAATAAGACAATTACTGCATCATCTTTGTGTCATAATAAATGATAATTATTTAATCCCTAAAAATTCTAAATAAATTCCTATGATGTAGATAATTGTATTAGATTTCTGGATACGATTCATTTTCGATGTTTCATGAAGTGAATCACTAAATTAAAATTATTATACTTATAAGATTTAAGAAAGTGACATGTTGTCACATTCTTTGGTTTTAATAATAATTAAATTATTTTCATAGAAAAAAGTCCATTAAATGAATATAATCCGACCCTTATGTCATATGGGTCGACATTTAGTCATCCAATAGGATTTTGAGATGTGTTAGGTTAATTTTATAATATTATATTTACCCTTAATTACCCGATTTACCTTTAACTATGGTAAATAAAATTTACCGTAGTTACTATTCATAATTCCCAAAAATAGAAAGTAGCTTATTAACATAATTTGGATCCACTGATTCCAAATATGGAATCCATTTTTCCAAATTCAATACACAAAAGTTGCAGAAATTAAATTAAAATTAATCCCGTTGTCGAAAGAAAACGGGTTTTTCTTTAAAACATTGCAAAAGATTGAATTGATTTATCCTACGGATTCAAGGTAGAATCAATGCTAATCACATAAATTATATTAAATGGTGAAAATATATTCTATTTATAATTTCAAACCATTCAATATTATAATTTAACCATATAAATTATTGCGATGAAAAAAGTTGTTTTTAATTAAAATATAGCGTGTTTTTACTGTTCATCAAAATATGAAAGTTACCAGAATGATATGAAAATTTATCCAAAGTAAAATTTTATTTCATTATTCCAAAGAAGAATTTCATTTTGTCAAATTTAACTTATAAACATGTCAAAAACTATATTTAAAGTGGGTGCGCCATCAAAAGGCGGCAAAACTGCATTTGTTGAAAAATACTTATTTTACCCGAAAAATTTATTTTGTTCTTATACCATGTTTTAGAAAATGTGCAAGACGAATAATAATGTTATAAGAATCAAAATTTAGTTAATACTTTTCATAACGGCTAGTTCATAATAATATTATAATAATAATTCGTTGTTTAGTAAAACCCGGTATTGTGTACAACACACGCTATCGAGGAAGGTCGCGATTGCGTGTAGTGCAAGCCAAGTCAGGGTTGCGTGCTGTGCAAGAATCCTTCATTGTTTCGTATAACATAATCCAACCATATTTCATTTATACATTGAATATATATATATATATATACTCAATGTTGCGTAGAATGACTATTATCAAAATTTTGTGTAACACGATCCAGGAATAGTGTTGCGTATACTGCAAGCTAATACGGTGTTGCGTATAGCGCAAGGTAATCTTGGTGTAGCATAAAACACATGATATTAATGAAATTAAAAGAATATTTTTCATAAAATCTTGGGGTGTTACATTCTACCCCCCTTAAAATGAATTTCTCCCTCGAAATTCGTTGGGGTTATAAATGGTTTACTATTCGAAAGTTTCTTTAATAGAAACCCACATCGTAAAAAGGAATACCAAAACCAATATTTAAAAACAAAAGTATGAAACGTAACGGTTACCAAAATAAAATAATCACTGGGTTTCCACATAGGTGAAAATATGGATATGGAAGAGAAATCTAACCATCATGTTCTGATGGAGAGTGGTAGAGAACATGGCTATGGAAAATCCATCAATCACAAAGTCATAAATTTGTGACGATCTAAGGTACCATCTGATTCATCATATATATGAGCACTAGGACAACATTTTTGGTTTTCAAGATCATTTCCCTAAAGTTTATGAAATTGGAATTAGAAGAAATACTTTCGTGATTTTGGTATAGTCTCACCGTTTGTCGTTCTTTGGACAATTTCCACTTCATCTCTTAAAGAAATGAAGTTGAATTTGTCATTCGTGATGTGTTAGTAGATCATGTGATAGAATGATGGGTCATTCCATCTATCTCAAAAGGTTAGAAAAGTTATCAAAAAAATACATAAGTCCATCTATAGTGAGATTAATCATATATGGTTCATAAAATGGACTTCTACTTCATATACTGCTTAATATAATAAAACTAGTTTCTACTAAACAGGGACTTCCTGTAGGCCAGTGGTAGGCGATAAAGGCCAGTCGCACTTCGGTTGTGGGTTCGATTCCCACATCCTTGTCTGACGCGATGGGCTGTCACCCGTCCTGCAGGTTGTCCTTTTTCTAAAGCTATATTACTATAACATCCCATAAACAATATCAAAAAAGTTTTATCCTTAAACAATACTAACTTATGTCCAACATAATCCATTCCAATCTTTAGGCTTATCTAAAATACTTCGGTCCAAGCTCATAGTATAAAGAAAATGATCACGTGAATGCCATCATTTATCCCCCATATATCATAAGATATATCGTGTTGGTCAAATTACAAACATGTGAATACATTAATCATGTATTCTCTTAAAGAATGAATATCCATTGAACCTTAGTGAAAACATGAATGCAGTTAAAAGTTAACACTTTCCACATACCAAAATCCTCAAAATTCTATATCCTCAAACCATGATATCACTTAGTCCTTATATCAATCATGAGCTCATGAATACAATCAAATATCTCATTATCTTCTAATCCCTTCATTATGTGCATATCATCTTCTTACCAAAAATATCTCAATCACTTTCCATGGTTACTGGTACCATAAAATTATTGAAAACCACAATAGACCAATACATAAATATTCCAATATTCCACGATACTATATACAACATTATTTTGGAATCCCATTACATAAACACTTAATCATTCCACCACATCGTTTTCATATTCAACATCGCCAATAGTGATCGCATGTGACTTCCCTTTGTCCTTTGCCTTAAGTGGTTGCTCATGTCGATCATCACTAACCCTTGGATTAGGGAATTTATTAGCATAATGCCCCATTTCCTTGCACTTGAAGCATTGAAGTGTAGTAGGTTCATTCTGTGTATCCCTTCCTTTGTTTGCATCATTATACATATTCTTCTCATCATTGCGGCATTCAAATTCCCGATGACCTTCCTCTCCACATTTGAAACATTTACTTGTCCCTTTAAGACAATCTCCACCATGCTTCTTTCCACACTTTGAGCATAAGGAAACATTCATCTTCTTTTCACCATTATTCTGATATTTCTCCTTGAACTCCATCTTTCGTTTCTTGTCAAAACTATGAGATGGATAAGTAACACCAACTTCCATTTCTACCTTGATACCACAACGCACAATTTCTTCATAGCTATTGAAGTCTCTTATAGCTAATGCCCTTCGAAGACTTGGTTTTAATCCACTGAAGAATCGATCAACTTTACTTTTGGGTTGGATGATAAATCCAGATGCATACCTTGCAAGCCTTGTAAAATTCGCTTCATATATACCAACAGATTCATCATCCTTTTTCTTTAGTTCAAGAAACTCCTTCTCCGTCTTTGTTCAAAGAATACGTGGGAAGTACTTATTGAAAAATAAGCTCTTGAACTCGTCCCATTCCATGGAATCAATTTCATCTCTTGGCCTCGTATTCTTTATAAGATTCCACCATTGATCAGCATCACCTTCCAAACAATATAATGCTAAGACGAATTTATCATGTTCAGAACATTGAATAACTGAAAATATCTTTTCAGTGGTATTAATCCATTGTTCAGCAACAAGTGGATCAAAAGATCAACTGAAAGAAGGTGGACATTGCCTCATGAAGGACTCAATAGAATATTGTTCCCTTCTCTGCTCATTTGGAAGTCCAGAATGATTCATAGCTTGTGTAAGTATAGCAATAAGATTTTGCACTCCATCTCCCATAACATTTGTTTGTTCAGGAGGACAATCATTGCATTGTCCATTGCATTGATCAACACGATTCCTTCGAGTTCCAGCCATCGTCTAAAACCCAAAAAAAATAGTGTGAGAGGCAAAAATCATGCTAGGGAAAACAACATAATAAAGGGGTAGTACATTCAATATCTAACATCTCAGGATTAATTATATGATCGTTAGCATAATTCTAGGACTATAACCTATACGTATACTTAACCTTAGGTACATCCCTAGACATACCATAGAAATATCTCTAGGGATCTCACTAAAGTTCTCGCATCCTAGTTTCAAAAGGTTGACTAAACCTTTCCTCTGATACCAACTGTAGAGACCTGAAGCTTGACGTACATGGACATTACATTACTTTTGCGGAATACTTAGTACATAACAAAAACACACACACGAGGACCTTAATAGTTTAGTGTCTTTGGAAACTCGGAACGTAATAATCTAATCATGGTGAAAGATCTTCAATATCTCTCCTAAAGATCTTCCTTTTTTTTCTTACCTAAAACCTTTCTTTATATCTTGGCTAAAAGAAAACATAAAAGGGTGAGCTCAAATGCTCAGTAAGGGTAATCAAAAGAAATATTAATCACATCATATTCATAAGAACATATCTTTTGGAAATCTTAACCTGCAAAAGAGATCATAATTTCATAACATGGGATAAATCATAGTAGTGAAATGTAATCCCAATAATCATAACTTAAAACATGAAACTTTGTGGCATACACACATAATCATAGAGAATCATTTATTATTAGTCAAGACTCATTACCAAGACTATCTTAGTGTAAATAGTCCCTTTCTGAACCGAGTTCATTCCTCATTTCAGTCCTGTTTCACTGAACCGGTATAACCTAGCGTTTCAGCCATGTCTATCTCATGAGATATAAAATCTTTACCCAATGCATTGAAGGGAGATATAGGTCACACCCATCTCATAATGATACCATTCTTATGTGTGCCACAAAATCTTAAATCATACATCATTGCATAACCCATGTAATAAAAATGGGAATCTTAAACATCAATTCATATAAGATAATGGAATTCATAAAAATAATTCCGTCACAACATAATCAAATCAATGTAATAATAGGGATAGAAACAGAACCCTTTATTATCTTAGATGGAAAATAATTTTGACAAAACACTTGAACTCCATTCTTGAGGAAAATATCCTTTCAACTTCAAAAAAACTTTTCCTTTCTTAACATGTCATAAAATTATAGCTAAAAGAAGTTGATTAAAAATAAACTTGAAAACTTGTAAAGGAAGATTCTTGGAAATAATGTTTTAAAAATCCATTCATGCTGTATAAGTTAAAAAAACATTCTTCGTACTTTTGTCGGAAAAGTCAAAAAGTACTTTGAACGAAAAACGACAAAAGATTCCTTTCATATCTTTTACTAAAAACTCACCGAAGGGTAAAATTGGATTTAAAAAATTGTAGATGGATGGAAATAATATTACGTATTGAGGAAACATGGATGTGGATGATAAAATACACCCCAATAAATACCAAAGTATAAACAATCTCGGATAAAAATGAGATTGTGATATTTCCCTTACCTTAGGTCCAATTTGCTTCGTAAGTGTCCAAACCTCCTGTATAATGATTTAAATAATTTCATTGACTTTTACCAGAATCATAATCATTGATATTATATCATATATGGTTCACTTATGACTTTATATTACCCGTTCTTTTGTAAATTCTATGTTAAAGAGCGTTTTGGGTAAAATCGTCTCATTTGTCGTTCGTGTTTTAACTTGTAATTATTCATATGATTAATTAGATCATGATTACTTAAATCCAGAATGTAAAACATGATTTATGTATAATATATATTCAGAATATACATATATATAATAGATCAGTAAATGGAAAGAAATACACCGTTCATGGAGACGGTAGGCCGTACGTACGCATGAACGCTATTTTCGTTTCCTTATTGAGTTGAATGGAATTAATTTGATTACATGCATATATATACACATAAATCCAGTATTATTATGTCATATATTTCATGATTACTTATTATATATACTTTATAATCATTCATGAATGGTTAACGTGGAGAATGAATCTCATCGCATCGTGGAGACGGTAGTCCGTACGTACGCACGAGCGATGGTATCGTTCTCATGATCGTGGGACTATATTGGAGTGTATGTATACTATCTCAGAATCAATATAACTTTAAAATAATCATATATAGTTATTATTTACACCATTATACCCATCCAAGTATGGTGGTGGTGGAAAATAGATGACACCACGGTGTAGAGACGGTATTCCGTACGTACGCACGCGCGGTGATTTATTTTTCCATAGGATGGATAGATGGTGAAATAATGTTGTTTCATAATTATAATAAAATATCAGTATATGAGTGATAATGATTTTATTACTTCATAATGAAACAACTAATGAAGAAGAAGTGGAAGAATAAATAAAGATGAAAGAATCGGTAACGGACATTACCTCTTCTTTGAAATGCTTCTTTGAGACCATCTTTTATAGAACTAAAATTGGTCTTTGAAGAATACCAGGACATCTAGGATGTCTCTAGGGAAGTGTAGAGGAGAAATTGGCAGGGGTTGGACGAGCTTTAAGGCTCAAAGTGGTGTGAGGAAGAGAGGGAGGAAGTGCCCATTTATAAGGGAGGAGAGGGGCACCTTTGGAATAACTAAAAGTATGACTTTATTATAAAGTCAAATTCGGTTTTAAATAGATCCAAATTGATTTATTTCGAATATAAGGTGTTTATGGGTCGAAAGTATCTCATCCAATAGAATTTATAAAAGTTTAGGTTCCTATTTTAACCTTATCATTTAGATTTAACATTAAGTTAAATAATTTTACTTTTACCGTGTCTTGTTGTGTTCTTATACTATAGGGTTAATAGACTTACTATAAGAAGCCAAAAAAACCTCAAGTTGTTTATTATTAATATATATAACCTTATATAAGTAATTTGGCCGAAACATATATTTTTAGGAATAAAATAACAATTAATAATATAATATTTGTTTTAAAAACTATTTTATGTCAATTTTGACACAATTTAGAAATTGATTTTTGTGAAAATCATAACAGAATTATTAGTAAGAAAAAAGTTAATTAAATCAATACTAACATGTCATATTAACCTATAAAATTAGTTTAATTAATAAAAAGTCTTAAATTACATTTATTTGGGTATTTATAACATCAATTATGTCAATATTTCATTAATAAGACAATTACTGCATCATCTTTGTGTCATAATAAATGATAATTATTTAATCCCTAAAAATTCTAAATAAATTCCTATGATGTAGATAATTGTACTAGATTTCTGGATACTATTCATGTTCTATGTTTCATGAAGTTTATCACTAAATTAAAATTATTATACTTATAAGATTTAAGAAAGTGACATGTTGTCACATTCTTTGGTTTTAATAATAATTAAATTATTTTCATGGAAAAAAGTCCATTAAATGAATCTAATCCGACCCTTAGGTGATATTGGTCGACCTTTAGTCATCCAATATGATTTTAACATGTGTTAGAGTAATTTTATAATATTATATTTACCCTTAATTACCCGATTTACCTTTAACTATGGTAAATAAAATTTACCGTAGTTACTATTCATAATTCCCAAAAATAAAAAGTAGATTATTAACATAATTTGGATCCACTGATTCCAAATATGGAATCCATTTTTCCAAATTCAATTCACAAACGTTTCAGAAATTAAATTAAAATTAATCCCGTTGTCGAAAGAAAACTGGTTTTTCTTTAAAACATTGCAAAAGATTGAATTGATTTATCCTATGAATTCAAGGTAGAATCAATGATAATCACATACATTATATTAAATGGTAAAAATATATTCTATGTATACTTTAAAACCAATCAATAATATAATCTAACCATATAAATTATTGCGATGAAAAAAGTTGTTTTTAATTAAAATATAGCATGTTTTTACTATTCATCAAAATATGAAAGTTACCAGAATGATATGAAAATTTATCCAAAGTAAATTTTTATTTCATGATTCCATAGAAGAATTTTATTTTGTCAAATTGAACTTATAAACATGTCAAAAAATATATTTAAAGTGGGTGCGCCATCAAAAGATGGCAAAAATGCATTTGTTGAAAAATACTTATTTTACCCGAAAAATTTATTTTATTCTTATACCATGTTTTAGAAAATGTGAAAGATGAATAATAATGTTATAAGATTAAAAATTTAGTTAATACTATTCATAACGTCTAGTTCATAATAATATTATAATAATATATCATTGTTTAGAAAAACCCAGTATTGTGTACAACACACGCTATCGAGGAAGGTCGCGATTGCGTGTAGTGCAAGCCAAGTCAGGGTTGCATGCTGTGCAAGAATCCTTCATTGTTTCGTATAACATAATCCAACCATATTTCATTTATATGTTGAATATATACATATATATATATACTCAATGTTGCGTAGAATAACTATTATCAAAATTGTGTGTAACACGATCCAAGAATAGTGTTGCGTATACTGCAAGCTAATACGGTGTTGCGTATAGCGCAAGGTAATCTTGGTGTAGCATACAACACAAGACATTAATGAAATTAAAAGAATATTTTTCATAAAATCTCGGGGTGTTACACATCACTTCCATCACCCCAGATGATGATGATAGGAAACAGGTGAACTAGCTGACTACTGGTGCCTCCATTATAGGACCTCAATACCTCCACAGTATAAGAAATATCTTATTATAAAACACCTTTCATCGTATATCTCAATAATGGAATTCCCCTGTCAGGTCACACCAAGCCTGGGTGAATGAGTCGGAACACATCATAGTTCACCCTCTAGAGTGGGACCAACCATGAGAAGAATCTCTACATATGTTTTATTTAAGGAATTATCCTCTGTTACGTTCAAATAGTGGAGATTTCTTAGGTCATATATGAATTCCTTTTTGGGCCTTGTGGTTCCCATCAGGTGGGTTTGAAACACTATCCCCAAATTTATAGGTCGGGCTTCTTCTGGTCCACCATGGTCCAGAACTATATTGAGTTCTCCAAGAGGTGACATGGGTTACATATCCATGCCGACTTTGGGAATTGACCACTGAAGCACCTTCATGCCAAAAAGTATTATTGACCCTTTTTAGTATGGGGACTCGAAATTTTTGGAAAATATCCTCTAGAAACATCACACCAATTTGGATTCATTATGACCCATAATATTTCCTTTCCAAGTGGTAAGAATTAGTCCCCCTCAAGGAAGTCAAGGCCCATATAGTTGTTGAGTTCAGGAACTCCAATATCATCCATCGATTTAGAGAACCTCACACCATTCTCACAAAAAACGATACCAAATTATGGGATACTATGCTAAAGAAGTTGTATGCTAGGTAGAGTATCAGTTCCAACCATACATACTGCTAATATTCATAGGAAAATGGAAAGATCATATCATTCAATAAGACCCTATCCAATATCCTGCAGAAGATGGTGGGGTAGAACATGACGAGTTCTCCAGAAAAGCACCCTGATGCCCTGTGGGATAATCATATGACAAACTAAAATTCAACACAAGTGACTCCATATTCCCTAGTTTATGGAAAATAGGAAATAATTCCCTTTTAAATTCAGTTTCTATCACTACGAATAGCTCTCTACGATCACCAAATGTTAGACAGAGTATCAAAATTTTTTCTAGCGGAGTTTTAATCCCTCAATGTGAATAGAATCAGGGCCTCTCACAATCTAGAGAGGTACCATAACAAGAGAACCATTGCATTCAATAATAATGTCCTCCTCTTATCATTCCTCAAAGGTGATACAATATTATATCTCCAAAAACTAATGATACCCGGTAGGAAACCACCAATGTTGGAGATAATGTGGGGAAAACTGTACATCATTCATAAGGTATATCCTGATAGTTCTAACTCATTGGTCACCATATATTGGGATCACATCACTCCTACAATCAATTCCATGTTCCTCAATAAGTACTTTTTTAAAGAATTACATCACTAGAAGAATACAATAAAATGAGCATTTGGTCCATGCTCTGTGACCTTAAAATATGAGTGAATCCTAGGAACATGTTGTTAACCTGAGAACCTAGTACCAAATTTATGACCATAAAAAATAAGTTCATGTCTGGAAACCATGACTTTACACTATTTACTTGTATGTATTGGGAGTGTATGGTGCAACGGGGACCTCCTTGGTCCTCATTAATGTTTGGTTGTAGCTGTTGTGTCGTACACATTACTCTCAGAAAACCAATCCCCTAGAATCCTAATTGTATGATGAAAATTTCTATTACAAATTCATCCTAGTTCCATGAGTAATTATTACATTGTAACTGGCATCCTTATTTCATGACGTTAAACTTAGTGGACCATTCCCATCACAAATCTTAATATGTTTCATTATCATCCTAGTTACATGACAATAAACTGGTTAGCATCCATGTTCAGGTTTCACAATGTTAAACTGCATAATAATCATCATCTAGGTCACTTGATGAAAAATTTAATAGCATGATATTCTCTCCAAAAATGTTTTCAATTATAGTATCATTAATTTACCATTCCATATTCTAGAGATACCTACATCTTGATTTCTATTTATATCGGATACATAGAGACACCTAAATTTTCTATACACGTTTAGAAACTCAAAACAAATATTTAACACTAAAAAAATAGGAACAAAAATATCCCTCCCTACATATGGGTCAGAATTATATGGGGATATATCCTTCATGAACAATGTGTGGATTTATTCCCAGCCTCATGTGATGCGTAGATAATACTTGAAATTTTTTCTTCTGCTCCAGCCACAAATTTAACCAACCCTTGGCACCATATCCTCAATTACGGTCCAGTTATATGACTGTAAACATTACACAGTATATTTCAAGGTATGTAGGTATCATGATATAATTTTTTTGATCCATTAATGTAAGACTACTCCACTCATATTCCACATGGATACCACGTAAATTTACCCTTTCCCAGTATATGCCTCATGAATTTAATCTTATATCCTCTAAAGTCAAGATCATATGACATTAAACTATGGTAAACTCGAATTAGGGTCATTTTTCATGAAGTAGGACCTCCAGGATCATTCTATTCAGGTTTTTTAAATTTCTCACCACGTGAATTCCTTTGAACATCCATTTTGTTCATGGTCCTGATTGTATGACCTTGAAATATGTGCATCCTTTTCCAGAACTATGTATGTCTTCATTCCCATCCTTATAGGATATTTAGTGATTCATATATTTTTTTTCTTTAGGACCAGACAAAAATTATTCATTCATTGGCCTCTCAAACATGGTTTTGGACTAGGAATTACGACCATATACTATTTGTAAGTCATCTCATGAAAATGTATTATTGTGCCCAACCTCCTTGTCTCATTCACATCAAGTTTATCATGACCCCACACTACACATATTTACTTTAGACATTCCCCTCATTCCATTATCTAAATCTCTGACATTAAACTAACATCTCATGGTCTAGGAAATACAACCTAAAAATATTTACTGCTAGTCTAATTGTTAAGAACTTAAACTATTTACATCCCCTATAGTCCAAGTTGTATGAATTTAAAAAACATGGCCTCACATCCTCTATGCATAAAATTAATCTTAGAACTTACCAAATATAAAACCAAGATTCCTCGTATGATAAATATTAGATTATTAATAAATGTTACACTATGATTTGAATATGTGGTGCCTCGCGATATTTGTGACATGCCTAAATTTCCTTCACTAGAGAGGATCACCCCATTAGTTTCGGTATCTCACCACACTATGTTCTATAACTATGTGAGTATTGATTCCTATCCTTATGGGATATTTAGTGATGACTATATATTTCGTCATGAATCCTAGATAAAAATCCATTAAATATATGGTACATTGGCCTCGATTGTGTTCCCATCATTATGACCTCAATCTATATGAAATTCATCTTATGGTCTGTATGTGGTGTTCTACCCTCCTTGGATTTATTCAATTTAGATTTACATCTTACATTAAATATATATAACCTAGCGATGAATATTTCCCCCTATAGTCCAAACAACAAGACTTGAAAATATTTTCCATAGTCTGAGCGACCCGACATTAAACTATTTTCATTGGCCTGGTTTGGTCCCACTTTTAATAAACGCACATTCCATAATTAGAGTCTTTCCAAATTTAGATTCATATCATATTTCAAATCCATTCGCACTCCATAATGGTAATAGTGTCATGCCATTTTTTGGATCACATCCCATTCTTGGCCAATTCCCTAATAGATTCCTCCTAACAAACATTAGATCCTATGTTTTCAAACATGTTCAATTAATGGAAATGCATTTTCTCATGCCATTATTAACTGACATATTCATGGTCCCCATGTTTTGAACATTATCATTTGTTTATCCCTACCCATTGGTCACCCATGATCCATATTTGGGACACCTCTACTTACATCCTTTTCAATTCCCTGTATCATGGTGGAATTCCAGTACACCAGGTGTCTCCTTTAATGCGTGAATTCACATATTAGAAATAACCATTACCATTCTATATTTCCCACACCAATCATGAATCGTGTGGGCTTCAGAGTCTTGATAGGGTGTGTACCGATATGGTTAAGCCACACAATGGATCTCTATGGTCAAAACTCTACAAATTATATCCAAGAATCCTAACTATAATCTATTTTTGGGTCATCTCCTACGAATGTGTGGAGCGGTGTCTGGACTTCTAAGTGCTCATTCATGTCAGGTTTGTCAACTCACCATATCACCCAAATCTGATGGGGGTATTTCATGGCCCAAACTCTATGACCTTAAACTACGACCAAAATCAAATTTCACACAATGTGACTTTAAACCACTTTCCATGGTCCTGGAAGTATGAATTTAAACTATGAACACCATCTTTTTTTGGAATGATGTTAATGTTTTGTGAACATCCTGATCATATGAAATTAAACTACACCATACATTTTCCTTACCATACGATGATAAATTGCATTCCTACCATCCTCATTGCATGACATAATACTACAAGGCATCTGAGGAAATCACTTTGGGGTCCCTCTCCTCTATTGCTGGCCATCGTCCACATCATCCACATTCTCATCTAGTACTCATAATTTTATAAGATACATCCTTGGAATACATGTGTGATATTTTTTCAAACCAGCGTGGTTACAGAAATGTTATCCAATCCATGGTGGAATAATTCAAAGAGTTTTGGAATCCATTTGAATATTTCACTAATCCACTCCCATGCTTAATGTACCCTATCTGAATCTTATTCCTATTCTAAATTTGAAACTACGCCCTAATAGTATAGTATCATTCCACCTTGGATCACCAACCATCATAGTCTAATGTTCTATAGTACATATGGAATCATTCTGAGACAGGTTCTATGTTCGAACGTGGTCAGTGGTTGAACCTCATTTTTTTCCATTTAAGGACAACGATATAGATTATGGGTCTTGAACATAGTCATCTGTTATCCTATATATCCATTCCACTATCCTTTTGATCCATATTTTTGTAGTCATGATTCACACTTCTCATTCCATTATTTTTGGAGAGAATTCAACACCCCTGATGTTATCCCATTCATGCACTAGAGTATGTTGGGAGGAGAAAGTTGGCTATTATAAGATCTATATACTCCAACCATAGCCTCTCTCTACCTGATCACTCTTGAAAGTCGTTACATAGTAAAAAACCCCTATCATTCAATGATTATCTAACACTCTCATATAGAGTGAAAATCATGTGGCCATCCCCTGTTTCTCACACCAGGCATGACCCACATGATTGTACATATTGGTTATTGGTTGTCTCACAAAAATTAATTAGGTGTGATAATAACTCAAGAAAAGAAATTTTTCCATGATTGTAAAAAGTTTCAAAGAAAGAAAACAGTTAGATGCATGTAAAGGGTCATCCACATACTATACCATCTTATGCGTTTTGGAGAAATTTCCCCAATGGGTCTACTCTGGTGATTGAGGGTTAAACTATTTCAAACACGGGTGACTGGCCTCTACAATTTATTGCCTCCTCTTGAGTTTTTTTATTTCATTGGTACCCACCAGATGAAGCTCATCAACTCTTTCCTAGGAAAATCCCAACTCAACATAGAGATTGGAAATTTGATTAATTTCTTTCCTTATTTGGTTCTCATCCTCCTCCAGTAGAGAACTCAGTTTTCTGATGACCACCAATTGAGTTTTTAGGAAGGAGACATTCTCAGCCAATTTGTTATCTAGATAATGAATGTCCTTGTTTACTTCTTGATGCTTGTTTATGATATTATTCATTTCTAGGTGCCACGAAACGTCTAGATATTGGCTTACCTCCCACAACCATTCTACAAAATAATCAAAGAGTAATGTATAGAGACCCTACGTATCCACTCCTCTAAAGAAATATTTGCACAACCAATGGATTATGGACCCCATCTGGCCCACTAGATGAGGCTCTGGAGGCTCAATGAAGCATTTGATTCACTACCATAGCCTACGCCAGGAGAAACAATTCTCATAGAGTTAATTATGATTAGATCCATCCATCTCTTTAAGGTATATGGGAACATAGTCATGAAAATAATCAAGGAGTTTAGATGTAGGGTCCTCCTGTAGGATCCTTTTGGATGGGCTAGACTCAATTTCATGTGGGCGGTAATATTCAGTTGATTCTTCCTCAGTTGTCTCTCCCCCCACCAGCCTTGATTTCTTCCTCAATATTGGAATCAATCACAGTTGTATCCACCTTCTCATTTGGAAAAAATGTTAGAAAAACTTGGATGATTGGCTCCTCATGAATAAGAGTGACCATTATAAGAGACCCCACAGATGCGTCAACCTTTTCCTCTCATCAGGTGTGTTGTATTATATGAAATATGTGCTACAAAATCACCATACTTAATATGATTAGAAAATGATTGGTGCGATTTGTGAAATAATGGACTTATAAGAGAAGATCATCATTAGGTCGAGATCCTATGTAATAATACGGATTTCCACCATCGGTGACAATTCAACACTAGGTATTTCAATGATCGATACTGGTTCTGCATACATATATTGAGCAGATGATTCATGGGATATATTCATGTTGATGAAAAAAATCTAAGAAAACTAGATTATGATTAGACAATATATGATTTTATGTATCCTTGAGGTGGAATCTTTTGGATGACGATCCCTCTCAAGAACACCAAATCTATAATAGTGGATTCCACCACATGGATACTAGGATGTGGTCCCCCATATATAATAGGAAGGACCCGGGGATTTGAAGATGTAACCCTAGAATCCTTAGCCTCCCCCAGCCAACCACTATCCACTTCAGCCCCATGAATAGGCCTCATAACGTGATCCACTAAAATTCTAGGCACACCTTCTCCCCCTATAGTGGGAGAACCATTCATATTACTTAGATTCTCATGTTCAAGATGTGTTTCAGTTAGAAAATCTGGATAGTGGAAAGGAATGGTTTATCATGGATGTGAGAAAGTTAATATTTAGCTCAACTTACTCTATCAACTCTTCTTTGGAGACAACAATATCACCACTTTCATAGGGACTCCCATCATGAATATTTGTTCCACTAGATTCCTCATCCCCAAACTCCTCCTCCTCTTATTTGTCAATTACTTCCTCATGTGGTGTTTATTCCCGATCTGACTCATGGTCATGCATCACCTTTTCCTGGGTGGGGGTGCTTCATACTACCCCCTATATAATGCATAAACATACATAACTATCATGTATTCATGTATTCTATGGAAGTTCACCCAGTCTTCCACATGAATATTTTCCACATTCAAATTTTCTATTCCAACCCAATTCACCTTATGACCTAAGCCCCCCATCGATAGTGATATCTGCAACGTCCTCCAGGATGACCAGAGAGCATAATGATAGCATCGACAGATAGTAGTAGAAGACACCACAATTTTTACCAAGGAGCCTCTCTTTTTTGGGACCCAAGTCCACTTCCATGAATGGTCCCCTTAAGGAGGCGGTGGGTGTGACAGTACCTGGAAACATCCCCACTACCACAGTTCAAGTTTGAGGCACCCCAGATGCTTGGATTTCCACCCGAGTTGTATCCCATATTCCTACTCAACTCCATCACTCCTCTCATATTGGTTCATGCACCCAAATATTGTTCCACCTGATTTTATCAAGAAATGACACCATGTAGTTTTTTCCATATTCCATCAACTATCCAGCATCAATGTTGGATAGTGGAAGCACATTGGTTTTGTCGGATCCCAATATTATCAACATGCACTCTATATGGAAAAGGTTACATGGGTGCTTCTCTTCATAGACACACAAGTGAACTCTCTTTTCCACCCATTGAAGGAATCCAAAGTACCTTCAAAAAAGGGATGAAATTTACAGCTTGAAGAATACATTTTCATCGATCTGAGCCACCAACACTCCACCTTAGATATTTTTCAGGTACACCATTTTCACGCATGATCCATGTAGGTTTTCCACCATTGGATCAATCGAAATTTCAAAGGGGTGGAAGTTGAAGTTTTCATGTTTTCCAATACAAAGTACAACATTGGCCTCCTCGAGTGTTATCGGACGAACCCAGATTATTTTCAATAGTGATGGCCTCAGACTTGTGTTCATAGGACCAATGGAATTCAGTAACACATATACCTATGGTGTGTAGCAATCTAACCATGCATGAACTAAAATGGTTTATAGGTACTTCTGGGTGTGTTTCCTCTTACAACGGGACCCATTGGGGTATAATGTCTGGCCACCATAGTTACTCTAATGTTGAATCTATTGCTAGCTGCTAGGATCACACCCATTATTGAAATCACTAGTCTTATTCACATCCTCGTCTCCCTCACTGGTAATAGCCAGCCACACCAAAAGGTGGAATGTAAAGTAGTGTAGTGAACATGTGGGTACCATCCTCCTACCAAACTATACCCCCATTTATGGTTGTTTTCTCATTCTAGGATAAAACATTATGATCTCGACTTCCATCTCTATGATGTTATAGGACACCAATTTTCCAATCCCAGTATCCTCACCTCATTATCCTTCTTTTTGGTACAAGTTGAACCACATCTGTAATAGTTTATACATCTTGAAATTGTTCATGATTTCATGCTTCTCCTTCAACTCCTCCAAAATGCATTGCACCAATATTGGTGTTCATTCCTTGTCCTCCTAGGTGTTATGTCACGAACTAGGCCAGGTCACCATCTGACCCGGCACCCGACCTGGTCCTTGGAAAGGCCCGAAGGGTGTTCCCGATCCCCACGGGCTGGAACAAGTGCCCGGGTATCAAGTTTAACAAGTGGGAACGACTTTACCCGAAATACAAGACAAAAAAAACAACCAACCAGATAAATGACTGAAACTGGAAACAGACTACAAAACAAACATCTAAACTATAAATTGGTTTAGGTCTACAATTCAGCTAAAAACCCAAAATGAACAACAACAGAAATAGAGAACTAAGCTCCAAAACCAACCTCATGCGACACAAGAAGTTGCATCCCCAAACTACCAACACCAACCTACACACGAAGACCAATAGCAACCATAACCACCATCGCTGAGCACGATGCACAACCTGGAATACACAAGAAACAAGGTCTACATACACCTGAAGGTGTACGCAGGGTGTGAGCGAAAGGCCCAGTAGGACGTCACCCAATAAAAAGGTTCCATGCCACAACATCAAAAGGACAATTTAATGTGCTTATTCAATTTATACTTTCAAAATACTTTTAAAGAAAATATTTACAAACCAAATGCTAAAGGAAAACACTAAAAAGAACTCATTTCACAGACACGATTTTAAAGAGAAAGAGAAAAGTTCATTATGGGCACACACACACACACACACCCTCACACACACACACACACACACACATACACACACACACACACACACGCTAACACCCAAGTGATCCTCCATATGCCGATGGAAGGCACTATGCCATAGATGGTAGAGCACTATGGGTAAATCCCCTAAGGTTCATCTAGCTCGAGTGGGACCCTAGAACCTCGTGTCTTGGTGAAACGTGGATTAGAAGGCCACGACCCGCAGAAAACCTGTCTTAGAAGGCCACGACCCTCAGAACATGTGTCTTAGAAGGCCACGACCCTCAGATATCATATGTTTAGTTAGTGTTGCAATCGTCAATCCAGCTAGGTGAAATAGGGACGATACCCATCCGGTTCACTAGTGCACTAGTTCTAGTCCGCCAACCTAGATACCCAGGGTTTTCCCATGTGCTCAAACAAGTTTCAGATTCACATAGTATATTTCTTTCTCATTTCACAGACCAAACAAGATATTTCACACAAAAGTCACCATTTACATACCAAAGAACTATTTCAAAGACACACGCACACGACATGTCTCATTTTATAAAAATACACCACTTTAAAAATGAACGCGTATTCAACTCCTACAAAGCACCATTTTAGTGTCATATAAATGTACCAATAAATCATTTGAGTTATTATTGAAATCATTTCAAGAAAAACCAAGAATACTTTACACCAAAAACAACTTGATTTTATATAGAGGCGTCACTTTAAAACTTGATACACGAGGTAACCATGTCAAAACTTGTTTTCAATTATTCAAAAATTTTTCATTTCATCTTCAAAAGTACACAACAAGGAAAACACAAGAAAAGTGATTCATATACTTTGAAAATGTCTATTTAAAAAACACAAACACCTAAAGTGACTTGAAAACGCCTTTTTCACCTGCCGAATAACCCTCAAAAACCTTTCAACCATGTTTCGCACTAAAAACGCCGCTTAAATAAACAATTCCTCAATTTATAAAACATATCGCATGAAAAAGAAACCATTACAAAATGAATTTCACAAATTTCCCCTTCTAAAACCTCATTGGCACTCTATAAACAATTACTAAACACTTCTAAAATTTTCCACAATAGGATCGAAATGGGAAATAACATAACCTTTTCTAACGAGAGTGCAATTTTCATCACGCACATGTGTCAAACAATTTTTAAAATGCCTTTCGAACAACCTATTAAACCCAACCAATCATTTATACAACAACACGCATATAAACAACAAAAGCATACTATTTCAGAAACCCAATTTTCATCAAACGAACATGCCAAAACATTATAAACATAGATCACACCATGCAACTAATTCATAGAACATATTAAATTAAACTAAACAATCAAATTAAATTATCTAAATGATGCAAAGGCATGGAACCACCTACCTCAGGTGTTGGAGACTCCACATCATTTAGGGCGTGGCTCCAATTACTCATCCAACGCACCACAACAAATGAAAAATAACCTTAGAAACAAGTATCGACAAATGCATCAAAATTAAACCAACTTCACCCTAAAAATATAACCCGACAACCCCTAAAAATTAAGAAACAAAATCGAAGGTGTTCCGCATGACTCCAAAATACTAAAAATGCAGTCAAACGTTCCTTTGTGACTCAACGCAAACTGACGCTAAACCAGAGCACAATTTGTATAATTTATAAACTACAAATAACCAGTTCAACATCAATTTTTTACATAAAACCCACTTATATCGCATGCACATATCAACTGCAACTACAAACATTATTCGCATCAAATAAACTATTTAAATAATATTCTAAATTAATTTAAAAAGAAAATTAATTCGTCAAAACATGGTTAAATGAAAAATCACCTTCCTTTGACGCAGAGACATCCAAGCTTGGGTGCGAAACACCAATTGCGACCAATTCACATCACAACCAACTCAATTTGTACCCTAAAACAAGAATTCGAACAAGACAAGGATTACAAATCTACCACTAAAGATACCTCAACCCGCTGAATGGCCAAGAACTCAAGAGAAAAGAAAAATAATAATAATAATAACCAACCGGAGGGAGGAAGGTTGGATGCGAGTGGGGGGGGGGGGTTGGTGGGGTTCCGAGCCGGGAGCAGGTGGTAAGACGGTGCGGTGCGAGGTCAGTTCTGGATGGGAGAGGAAGGAGGGCAGCGACGGTCACAGGAGGGGGCACCGAAGGGAAGGTCCAGCGGGGTTCCATCGGATGGCGCGGGCGAGGGGAGCTCATGGGTGCGGTGCAAGCCGGGAGAGGGAGCAGGCTGGTCGGGATTGGGCGACGGCGAGGGGTTCTAGCGGCGCGACAAGAAGAGAGGGGAAGGGGATGGGTGCGATGGCGGTCCAAGGCAGGCCGAGGGAGATGGGCGGCGCGAGGTGACCAAGGGGAAAGGGGGGTGCCATGACGGGGAGAACAGGAGGAGGCCGACGATGCACCTAATGAGGAGAAGACCTAGTGGTGTGGCGTAAAGGGAGACCAGATCGCGATGTACACCAAAAAGAAAAAAAATGGGGAAGAAACCCCTACCAAAAAAAGAGAATAAATAAATAAAAAAACATAAAACTAAAAATTAAAATAACTAATAATAATAATAATAATAAAACTAGAACATGAATAATGATGTTAATATTAATTAAAATAATAAAACCAAGTTGATAATAATAAAACCAAATAAAAAGTTATATCAATTAAAATAATAATACTAATAATAATAACAATAATTAAATGGTAATGATAAAATTAATAACTTAATAAAATTTATATCCCCAACACTGTCACAATAACAATAATAATAATATTAACATCCCCCCAATATTAAAACAAACCATTAAATATTTATCACATTTCTTATTTAATTTTATTTTCATTTTATCTCCCTTAAAATTTATTTCTTTATTATTAACTTCTTCATTTAATTGGTTGCACGTCAAGCAGGCATGCGGAGAACCGAGCGAGGTCGCGCAATGACCCAGGCGAGGTCGCGCGGCTTCGACAGCGGCACGCTGAACGCCGAAAATTCCAAAAAAATGCGTTTCAGAATAAAACTCAGAAATATTAAGTTCGGGTCTCAACCTGAACTATCTGATGCCCAATAAGAATCATAAAATAAGTAATATAAAAAGTACGGGCATGACAATTCACCCCACCATAAAGCTTTCCGTCCCCGTAAATCCACAGTTAGGGTTGAGGCACAAAGAAGAAACTGATACCCCACTAAAGTTCAAAGAGGATCTCCACAACCAACAAGTGAAAAGCAGCAAAAGCAACGTGCTCAGAAAAAGTGACTCAAATGACAACCTCAAGAAGCATGTAGAAAGACTTCCTGATATGTGTTGCCCACCCCAAAGAGCTAGAACGCCTCCAGTTGACTGATCCAGGAAAGCAACTGTCGCACCTGCGGAAACCAACCTCACAACCAAAACACCTCAAGCATCATTGAACAAAAAGCACACCATTTTACTAGAACGATGATACAAGACCAACCCACATCCAAAGAATACTTCAATAACCTACCACTAAACCATCTCTAGGAACAAAACTGAATGGTCCACCACGGGAAATCCCGATGGGGATCTCCACTATTAAAAACTTTCCAACGCCTGAGACGAGACTAGAAAATCGACACGAGGAGGCTTGTGCGGACTCCCCGCCATTAAGAACCTACTATCGCCCAAGATGGGTTTGCGAAATCGACATCGGGAGGTCCGAACGGACTCCCCACCATTAAAGAAGAGTCCAACTTTGATTCATTCCAGATATATTTGTACGAGATCCAATGTGGGTCTCCCCGCCATTAGAACTAACAGCAGGTACAAAACATTAGAAAAAAGATTCTCGATGGTGACCAAACACCCCACCACAAGGGGTGGGGAGGTGGGACGACTACCGGGGCGTCAAAAGCATGACCCAAGACAATCCAGCATTTCCACATTCCTGGATGAGAATTATTCAGATTTGAGGCAGATTTACTCAACAAACCCCATAAGGCCACTAAAGTAATTTCATCCAGTGGAACACGACCCCCAAGACTTTAATGCACGAGACGAACACTCCTCCACATGGTACCAAAAACCTTATGCAACCAGACAGCTCGTTCGAAACGAAACAACCATGGAAAAAAATTTAAACTAACTCCACTCTTAACCCCGATGACAGAAATAAGGTCTGGGTCTCATACACTCTTGGGGTTCCTGACCACGCGCCAGCTTCACTCCGGGGCCTATGGCTGGAGCCCTGATGGTTGAAGCATCTCCTGCCTCGCAGTCAGGCATTGAAGACTCCTAAACAGAGCTTCTCCTTTTGGTGTCACATGCAACCACACTGCAATAGAGGCAACACCAGCAAACAAGACACATTACAGCATCTGACTGATCATATGAGGAACATTCACCAACGCCAGAGTTGAAATGGTGCATGCGCATCACCCTTTGTCACACTGGATGAGAACACGACACCACAAATCATCACCTGAACATGATCATTGTTGTTGAGAGGAACATTACGCTGGTAAGGACTTTAAACTGTGTCTTGAGCACCACGTGATTCCTACAAACGACCATAGCAGCCTCATACGACTGGGTCTGCCAAACTAGTAGCCTAACAAGAACCTTTACTTAAACGAAACAAACCAAAGACAAGAGGTCATTTAGGACGATAGACCGCACCAACAACTTAGGATTGCTTCCACCTTTTTCCCACTACAGCCTTCTTTACTGCTTCCACACCACCGTTGACTATCAAAGGGACCTCACGCTGCAAGACGTCACCGAACATGACCCTTGCAGCCGATGTAAATATTACAAAGCCCTTCAAGACACTGGTCAACATCGATAATTCTGAACCACCTTCAACTTTCCCCGCTGGAATTTATTTCACCGCTTCCAGGGGGCACCCTTAAACACAACGATGTCAACCTCATACACGATGAGTAAGACAACTAAAAAATACCAAAACTCCCTTCAGCTCCCCTCGCATCTGTCATTCCTTAGCGAGAGGATCCACTTCACTGAAGGAAAATGTAATAGAATTAGCATTGTCAGTAAAATGGAAGATTCCTTACTTTAGTCAACTGGAGGGTCGGCCAATGGCGAACCATCTGTGGTCGCATGTCAATTGCACATTAACTCGTTATTTGGGGTGTACACTAGCCAAGAAAGAAAACCATGGACCTGACCAAACTAGTCCAATGGTCAAAACATACCACAAGCGAACACCAAACATGCAGGGGGAAACCACTACAAGGCTCCCCGATGCACTTTTCAAAAGAACTAACTAGCTACATGCTTACATACCAACTTACAAATAAGAATTCAAAATCAGGACACAAACCATTCAGAAAGAATACTCAGCTCAAAAAGCCACACATCCAACATCTCAAAAACACAAGGACACGCCGCACAAACACCGTTTACTAAAACACCAAAGTTTTCCTTTAACAAAACATTTTGAAAATAAAAAAAGCCAGTGGGTTGCACAAACACCAATGGTGTCCCATGGGCCTCACACATGCATGTTCCCATGCCACACCAGCACCCACCTCATACCCATCCAAGCACTCATCCGCTCATGCCATTACCCATTTCCCTTTTCGTATACATTCATGCATGTGGTTGCCCATGAGAGCGCCAAGGATCAAAACCAAACCTTTTTTTCAAATCCAAAACATCCAACCCACACTTTTCAAACCTCACACACCATTTCATTTTCAAATCGCTTCACTTGAAAACATTTTCCAAGACCAAAACATTTTTACTTAAAAACAAAATTTCCACGAATCCAAAACAAAGAGATGAGAAACAATACAGGAGTAAACTAGTGTCAGCGGGTGATTGGAGCATATGGTTGGCAGCCATACGCCAGTCACACCATTGGACACTAAGAGTATTTTAGGACAGTGTCCCCGGCTCCAAAAAGCTTTCCAGACCCTACGAGCTCACTAAGACCACTGACCTTGCTTCCTTTTCATTTCCCTTAGACACGATTAACCACAAGGACCAAAGACTCAGACAAACCTCGACTTACTTTGGTAACTCGAGTCCCGCCACGAGGTGTGCTGGCCAGGCACCTTACTCGTAGTCAGGACGTCGGGTTCCAACAACCTTAACTCCAATCTACCGTGACTCTATCTCAAAAGGAAACGACCCAAGAGAGAAAACCTTTCCCTCTGATACCATTTTGTCACGAACCAGGCCAGGTTGCCATCTGACTCGATGCCCGACCCAGTCCGCGGCAAGGCCCGAAGGGCGTTCCCGATCCCCACGGGCTGGCACAAGTGTCTGGGTATCAAGTTTAACAAGTGGGAACGGTTTTACCCGAAATACAAGACAAAAAAAACAACCAACCAGATAAATAACTGAAATTGGAAACAGACTACAAAACACACTTCTAAACTATAAACAATTTTAGGTCTACAATTCAGCTAAAAACCCAAAATGAACAACAACAGAAAAAGAGAACTAAGCTCCAAAACCAACCTCATGTGACATGAGAAGTTGCATCCCCAAGCTACCAACACCAACCTGCACACAAAGACCAATAGCAACCAGAGCCACCATCGCTAAGCACGATGCAAAACCTGGAATACACAAGAAACAAGGTCTACATACACCCGAAGGTGTACGCAGGGTGTGAGCGAAACGCCCAGTATGACGTCACCCAATAAAAAGGTTCCATGCCACAACATCAAGAGGAAAATTTAATGTGCTTATTCAAGTTATACATTCAAAATTCTTTTAAAGAAAACATTTACAAACCAAATGCTAAAGGAAAACACTAAAAAGAACTCATTTCATAGAAACGATTTTAAAGAGGAAGAGAAAATTTCATTATGCGCACACACACACACACACACACACACACACACACACATACACACACACACATGCTAACACCCAAGTGATCCTCCATATGCTGACGGAAGGCACCATCCCAAAGATGGTAGAGCACTATGGGTAAATCCCCTAAGGTTCGTCTAGCTCGAGTGGGACCCTAGAACCTCGTGTCTCGGTGAAACGTGGCTTAGAAGGCCACGACCCTCAGAAAACGTCGCTTAGAAGGCCATGACCCTCAGAACACATGGATTAGAAGTCCACGACCCTCAGATATCATATGTTTAGTTAGTGTTGCAATCGTCAATCCAGCTAGGTGAAACAAGGACGATACCCATCTAGTTCACTAGTGCACTAGTTCTAGTCCGCCCACCTAGATACCCAGGGTTTTCCCATGTGCTTAAACAAGTTTCAGATTCACATAGTATATTTCTTTCTCATTTCAAAGATCAAACAAGATATTGCACACAAAAGTCACCATTTTCATCCCAAAGCACTATTTCAAAGACACACGCACACTACATGTCTCATTTTATAAAAATACACCACTTTAAAAATGAACGCGTATTCAACTCCTACAAAGCACCATTTTAGTGTCAAATAAATGTACCAATAAATCATTTGAGTTATTATTGAAATCATTTCAAGAAAAACAAAGAAGACTTTACACCGATAACAGCTTGATTTTATATAGAGGCGTCACTTTAAAACTTGATACACGAGGTAACCTTGTCAAATCTTGTTTTCCATTATTCAAAAATTTTTCATTTCAATATCAAAAGTACACAACAAGGAAAACACACCAAAAGTGATTCATATACTTTGAAAATGTCTATTTATAAAATAGAAACACCTAAAGTGACTTGAAAACACCTTTCGCACCAGCCGAACAACCCTCAAAAACCTTTCAACCATGTTTCGCACTCAAAATGCCACTTAAATAAACAATTCCTCAATTTATAAAACATATCGCATGCAAAAGAAACCATTACAAAATCAATTTCACAAATTTCCCCTTCTAAAACCTCATTGGCACTCTATAAACAATTACTAAACACTTCTAAAATTTTTCAAAATAGGATCGAAATGGGAAATAACATAACCGTTTCTAAAGAGAGTGCAATTTTCATCACGCACACGTGTCAAACAATTTTTAAAATGCCTTTTGCACAACCTATTAAACACAACCAATCATTTATACAACAACACTCATATAAACAAAAAAATAATACTATTTCAGAAACCCAATTTTCATCAAACAGACACGCCAAAACATTATTAACATAGATCGGACAATGCAACTAATTCATAGAACATATTAAATTAAACTAAACAGTCAAATTAAATTATCTAAATGATGCAAAGGCATGGAACCACCTACCTCAGGTGTTGGAGACTCCACAACATTTAGGGCACGACTCCAATTGCTCATCCAACGCACCACAACAAATGAAAAAGAACCTTAGAAACAAGTATCGAAAAATGCATCAAAATTAAACCAACATCACCCTAAAAATCTAATCCGACAACCCCTAAAAATTAAGAAACAAACTTGAAGGTGTTCCACAAGACTCAAAAATACTAAAAATGTAGTCAGACGTTCCTTTGTGACTCAATGAAAACTGACGCTAAACCAGAGCACAATTTGTATAATTTATAAACTTCAAATAACTAGTTCAACATAACTTTTTCACATAAAACACACTTATATCGCATGCACATATCAACTGCAACTACAAACATTATTCGCATCAAATAAACTAATTAAATAATATTCTAAATTAATTTAAGAAGAAAATTAATTCATCAAAACATGGTTAAATGCAAAATCACCATTCTTTGACGCAGAGACATCCAAGCTTGGGTGCGAAACACCAATTGCGACCAATTCGCATCACAACCAACTCAATTTATACCCTAAAACAAGAATTCGAACAAGAAAAGGATTAAAAATATACCCCTAAAGATACCTCAGCCCACTGAATGGCCAAGAACTCAAGAGAAAAGAAAAAATAATAATAACCAATTGGATGGAGGAAGGTCGGATGGGAGTGGGGGGGTTGGTGGGGTTCTGAGCCTGGAGCAGGTGGAAAGACGGTGTGGTGCGTGGTCGGTTATGTATGGGAGAGGAAGGAGGGCAGCGACGGTCACAGGAGGGGGCACCGGAGGGAAGGTCCGGCGGGGTTCCGTCGGACGGTGCGGGCGAGGGGAGCTCGTGGGTGCGGCGCAAGCCGAGAGAGGGAGAAGGCTGGCCGGGATTGGGCGACGGCGAGGGGTTCCAGCGGCGCGAGAAGAAGAGAGGGGAAGGAGGCTGGGTGCGACGGCGGTCCAAGGCAGACCGAGGGAGATGGGCGGCGCGAGGAGACCAAGGGGAAAGGGGGGTGCCACGACGGGGAGAATAGGAGGAGGCCGACGGTGCACCTGCTGAGGAGAAGACCTGGCGGTGCGGCGTATGGGGAGACCAGGTCGCGGCGCACACCAAAAAGAAAAAAACGGGGAAAAAAACCCTACCAAAAAAATAGAATAAATAAATAAATAAAAACATAAAACTAAAAATTAAAATAACTACTACTACTAATAATAATAATAATAATAATAAAAATAAAAAATAGAACATGAATAATGATGTTAATATTAATTAAAATAATAAAACCAATTTGATAATAATAAAACCAAATAAAAAGTTATATCAATTAAAATAATAATACTAATAATAATAAAAATAATTAAATGGTAATGATAATATTAATAACTTAATAAAATTTATATTCCCAACACTGTCACAATAACAATAATAATAATATTAACATCCCCCTAATATTAAAACAAACCATTAAATATTTATCACATTTATTATTTAATTTTATTTTCATTTTATCTCCCTTAAAATTTATTTCTTTATTATTAACTTCTTTATTTAATTGGTTTCACGTCAACCAGGCGTGCGGAGAACTGAGCGAGGTCGCGCGGCGACCCAAGCGAGGTCGCGCGGCTTCGACAGCGGTGCGCTGAATGCCGAAAAGGCCAAAAAATGCGTTTTAGAATAAAACTCAGAAATTTTAAGTTCGGGTCTCGACCCGAACTATCTGATGCCCAATAAAAATAATAAAATATGTAATATAAAAACTACGGGTCTGACATGTTATTTTGTGGGAGGAATTCATCATATCAAAACCCCTCCAGTTGAATTACACCAATTTAGTTGATATCCCAAAAGTTGATACCAACTTCTCCATGGTAGAGATGGAATGTGTTTGTGTCCAGGGACCATCGGGCGGGGAGCTCTTGAACAAGCTCATATTGATGGTAAAAATGGAACTGCTTCATCCATACTACTTCATATAGCTGAATTTTGTGTAGCTTTACCCTATATTCAAGACATGTGCAACACACCTAGTATACCCACACCCATTAACTAGTGAAATTCCCACCCAATCACAAATCATAGAGCTTCTTCCAACCTATGTTTTTGTCCCTTATAAAACTCTATACAATGGTGAAGTAGTTGGAATAGAACACTTCTATCATTTGATGATCTCCTATGACCATCATTATGGAATCCCGCCTTTTTATTACATAATTTATCATTACATTTTACTAACATAGGATCATTAAAGTCTAGTGTCTTGGATATCAGGAACATAAAACATGAAAACATAGAATTTTATTCTAATACACTTATAAGGCTTCATCATTGGTTTATCCAAAAAAAATATTACTACATCTCATAACCTGGAGACATATATTAATGGATAGGTTGAGCAGAATGTCCAGTAAGAAAAGCAAGTGAAGCAGTTTACATGTGATCTTGAGCGATATCAATAAGAACATGATGAAAAACATAAAGACAAGAGCAAGGTAAGTATAGGAATATAATAATGAAAATACCATGAATAATAACTTGAAAATGTGGAAACAAAATTTAATTATACATTCATGAACATATCACTAAGGTTCATCCCCAAGGTGTCATAAAAATTACCAAGGTTTTTCACCAAGGTATCGTGAAACTTGTCATCTCTAGAGATTAAATTATTTACCAAATGCATTGGAGTGCTATTAGGGTGCACCCTTAATATGGATTTATTTTCATGTGGTCCACATATATCATAATCATACATTTCATAAAACCCCAAATAGAATAAAAGGAATGAGTTTCATTTCAAAATCACGACGTTTTAAAAATTACTTAAAAACTTGATTGTTATGTAATTTATAACACATGGAAAAGGAATAAGGGTTTCATGTATGTCAACTCTATAACCAAATGTACCATTTTTCATGTATTGATGAATACACATAGAACTAAAAGGGGTTTGGGTATTCACATAAATAAAATAATTGAATTTATTGGGAAAAATAGGGAGAGGTTTTGAGATGAAAATTCTACAGCATAACGACTATATAACATGGTTTTAGAAAACCTTGAAAAGAGAGGGGAAAAGATTTAACCAATCATAAATAACTCATAATATTGTATGGGTTTCCCCATAGGGCGTAGTTCAGTGGTTCTGCCCCTGCTGTACCTGTGGTGGTGAGTTGAGTTGGTCCTGATTTCGAGCCTCCGCGTCTGCAGATTTTCATTCCTTTGTTCCCCTCCCCCAGACAGACCATGTATAGTATGGGTAAAAAATAAAATGAAATAAGATCATGTTATGGATATATGAAAGAAATATCACATGAAAATGAAACTCGGTGGAAAAGGGAAGATGTGATTTCTTCTACGAAAAGCTGGCAACCCAAAGACGTCACTTAAAAATTCAGAAAATTAGTTGACAAGAGCGAAAAGGGTCTCTATTCATTTGAAAATAAAATTGACTATATTAGGGATATAGAAAAACAATCACCCACATAAAAAATTGAAAATAGAAGACAAAACAAAAAGTAATTCAGGACTTAAAACAAGAGGGTGAAAGGTTCCCTTACCATGAAGAGTAACTTTGGAATCATGATGGTTGGGACCTTGGGGGTGCTTGTGCATACCTTGGGAGGACTCCTTGGGTGGTATTTGAGGGACACCTCATCGGTGGTATTTGAAAAACCATGGGCTTTCCCATGGTATTTTTCCATGGTATTGGCCACTTGGGACACCAAATAACATATAATACTATTCAAAAGTCGACCAGAATTATTACATAATGATTACATCATTTATTATTTCATTAATCACACCGAAACTCAAAACTATATTTTTACTATTCAACAAAAGACAAAATATTTTATAAAAATATCATAAATTCACTCTAACCTAATATTGATGCTCTGAATTCAAAAATGAACTCCATTTTTGGAATATAATTTTCTAATTATGATATATTTAATTTATATGTAAAAACACTATTTACCTGAAAAATACTAATACTTTACAAATAATTTCTGAAATAATTATTTTCTAATGCTATAATATCACATTACCAAACAGGATGACTAAATTATTTTTATACATTCTTAAGTGAGGTTAATATTCCATAGCGCAAATTACTATTCAGAAGGTTAATATTACTATTCATAATTTTCTATTCACCAAAATTTATTTTCATCTTATTAAACCTCATTTTTCACCCTTATTACAACCATGTATGTTCTATTTTCAAAAATAATTTCATAGAAAAAGTTATTTAATAATAAAATTTATTATACTATTCATAAAAAAACTATTCATCAAATACTATCCATAAAAAAACTATTCCTAAAAAACTATTAATCAAATTGAAACTTCCTAGAAAATTTCTAAAAATTCTGCCAAGGATAATTTTGACATTTGAAATTCAAAAATGAAGTTTATTTTACCATATTAATTCTCTAGGTATGAGAAATCTTTAAAAATTACTATTTTTACTTCTAAAATAAATTTATCAAATTTTTCTTAATTAAACATGTACTTTATTAAGGAAAGCTATTCCAAAAACTGGAATGTTGAAATAACAATTTTATTTATACCAAGGCATTTCAAAAAGTATATAAGGATTTGATACATAGCCCCTTATAACACCTGCATAAGACCTAAGTGTAAGGTGTGCTATGGTGATAGAATTTTGGGGTAGTTTGGACAACATTTCCAAAGTGGTGATTTATATCAGATTGAACTTATCCTATAGGCAGTTCCGTTCAAGATTCACATGTTGAAGTTCGGCTTGGGCTTGGTCCAGAGCAAAGCCCAATGATGCTACCTCATTCCCAAGCTTTGAAATATGTGCTTCTTACGGTCTGAGTCTATTGGATGAGGCCATTGAATCTTCTTTCTGTATTAACCATGGTCACTTGTATTGATACACAATAATCATAATGGTGAGATTTTAGTTTCAAACGATCATATTGACCAACTTTCATATAACAATCGAAACCAAGTGGTCTTATTTAATTATAAACAATTCATTAATTAATGTACATATTTTTTTTCAGTATAACATAAAATAATAAAAAATTCAAGAAAAAAATATTATTCAAAAGTTTTGGCATTTATATTCTTCCCCCCATAAGAAATTTCCTCCCTAAAATTTCAACTCGTACCCTCAGAAGAGAAGAGGTGTGTTTACTTCTTCCTCATAGTGTCCTCTAGTTCCCATGTAGATTCTTCATATTTGTGGTTCCTCCACAACACCTTAAAAGGGTGGGTAGTCATGTTGCATTTAACCTTGTCTCTATGATTCAAGATCCCCACCGAATGCTCCTCCTAAGAGATGTCATGTTCTAGTTATACCACCTACAGATTTAGTACATGTGTAGGGTCTGGTATGTACTTCTCAATGAAAGATACATGGAAGACATCATGAAATTACGATAGATTTGGAGGGAGTGCAAGCCAATAGGCCACTACTCCTATGCGATCAAGGATTTCATAGGGGCCAATGTACCTAGGGTAGAGCTTCCCTTTCTTCCCAAACCTCATGACTCTTCTCCAAGGTGAAATTTGAAGAAATAATTTTTCACCAACATCAAACTCCAAGTCCCTTTGATAGTTGTCAGCATAGCACTTTACTGACTCTGAGCAGCCTTAATGTGTTGTTGGATGCCATGTACCTTTTCTGTCATCTCTTGCACAAGATTAGGATCAAAAAGATTTCTCTCACCAACTCATCCCAAAATGTAGGAGTTCTACATCACTTCCCCTATAGAGCTTGTAAGATCCCAGTTTTTGGAAAGGTATGTTTTTGTTTTGTTCTGGGTTAAACCCAAGATTTTGGGACTTTCAAAAGTTTCTTGAAAGTTTGAGAGGCCATGGGGGTGTTTCGGGGGCTCGAGACATGGAAGAAGGGAAGTCTGGGCAAAGCAGACCAAGGCGCACAGCCTGCGCACGGTCAGCCAAACCGTGCAGCCTGCCCAGATGAAACCGTGCGACCCTCCCTCCTCTGGATAGAAGCAAGCATACGGTTTTCCAAACCATGTGGTCAAATTGTGTGAATCCTCCTCCTCTGGGAAGTGCCATGCACACGGTTTGCGCACAGTTTTCCAAACCGTGCGGACAAACTGTGCAGCCACTTAAAGTTGGGAAAATTTACAAAATTGCCACTCCGGGCTTTTTAAACCCCACTCGGGATTTTCCTCTCTTCCTCCTCTCATCACCTTAGGCACGAACCAAACATCCCAAGGACCTAAAGATATCAAACTGTTTTGATTCTGAGGTGTTTTTGGTGCCGTTGGTTTCAGATCGAAGCTCTGGGTAAGGCTAACCTTATTCTTGATTTTCCTTTTGGTTTAGGGATAGTACCTTCTCTTCCTCTCATTCTGAAGCTCCAAAACCGTATCTTTTGTGTGTGTTTTTGGTTGAAGCTCCAAAGGTTGGTCGGATCGAGGTCTAAGGACTTGATTGAGAGTGTGTTCAACCGCGGTTTCGAGGTAGGTTGCCGACAAGTAATATCCCATGGTTATTTAGGGATTTGTGCATGTTTACTTGTGTTCTTATTTTCCCTTTGTTTATGATTTGAATAACCAAGGAATTTTTGGTAATGATGGTGTTTAAAATGGTAAATTGGAACCCTCATGATCCCTGTGGGATGTGTTGGGATTGACTTTACCAAATATAGGGCCATCCATGGGATGTGCCGGCTTTTCCGGGATTAGGGTTTGATATTAAACAAGTGAACTTGTTGTAATGAATTGAAGAGGCCTAGATAACTATGTTGGCATGATTGGTTGAACTTGTAATAGAAGTTAGGTGATGCACCTAGACTTGGAAATAACCTGAGTGTTAATGTGGAATGGGTTAAATGTTGATTCATGGGAATGAAAAACGGGTTAAATAGGTTAATGTGTAAACCGATTAAAGACCATAATGGGATAGATTATGGCTTTAATGTTGAATTATTAGTGAGATATGAATAACACATGGGAATTGGGTGAATGGTTAAATGATGTGAAATGGTAATGTGTTAATGGGTTTAGGCATGACGTGGTTTCCCATGTGGGTTGTTGTGAATAATGTTTTCCGAAGGGCAATGGTTTGGATGGTTGATGGTTACTTATATATAAGCATATGCACATGGCTTCATAGAGTGGGGTATGACATGAGGATCTATGCCCACGGGTCGAGCAAAGACTGAGGTTCTAAACTCCACCCTAAATGCACGGGTTAGGAAAGGGGACTGAGGGTCTATTCTTCTAATGGTTACATCCACCCGGACTGAGGCTTCGAGGTGAGAATATGGTTTCTATGAGGGGTTAGTCCTAGTGAGATAGGATAACATTTTGTTTACCCTCTTGCATGTGATTGTTGGCTCTAGACCCATGTAACATGATGAATGTGATTAACCCAGGGAAGTGTGATGAAATGATAAGTAATGGTAATTGTTTTTAAATGAATGGTAATAGGAGTGGTAATGAACTTGCTTTGAATTTGATAATGGAACCATATTTAATTACTTGGCATTTATCATTCATACCACTTTGGCATGCACTACCTATTTATACTGGATATTTTGTAGACACCGTTGGTGGTTGCCTCCTGAGTTGTACTCACACCCTGTTTGGGCCGCCGTTGGGTACCCCATCAGACTTCATGTTTGCAGGTCAGGAGAAGGAAAAGGTTCCTTTCTAGATAGTGAGTGGCATGGGTAGCACTTGGTGGAGGATCCAGACTTGGATTCGGGACTATTTTGGAGATTGTGCTCGTTGCCTTTATTTTGGGCTCTTGTTCACTTTTTCACTTGTAGCATGACATGCATATTTATTATTGGAAATGTTGTTATAGATGTTCCTTGTTTAATATTTATGGTTTTCTTCTATTTGGTTATTTTGTTGTGGCTTACTCTGATAAATAGGGGGTATAGTCTCCCCACTTGACTACATAGACCCCCGCTGCTAGTCGGCAGCCTTTCTCATATGCGGAGGCACTCTTAAGGTCATGTAACCACCCAAATTGAAGAACCGGTTCAGTGGATCCTGAGTTGGGGATGATACAAATTTGTATGATAGGAGGTCTTTCTTCTCCTTCTCCGAGGTCTTGTTATTTTGGATTGGTAGCCAAGGTTTAAGATGTGTAGGGCCTTGGTAATGAGCTCGTTCTTGGGAGTAGCTAACCCATGTACGAGGAAAGACCCAAGTCACCCTGGGTGGGAATTGTTTCTTTTACATGTGTGTTGTCACAGTTGGTGATATTTCACCATTAGGTGATGCACATGTGGTTTTATGTGATTGTTTTATGATTTTTGGCTTGCGGTCTTAACGGCATGGGGATTTTCATTCATGCATCATTGTAGGCATCTAGGGAGATAGGAGACATGCATTGTATTAGGAACATGCATGGGGTGGGTGTGTGCGGAAGGAGGGTAGGGTGCATCATGCATTTCATGAAACCAAGAAATGATGAGAAGAATGAAATGAAACAAGTGGGTAAATGGTGTTTAACGAAATGTAAGGGTTTGAAATGAAGTGGAAAATGTTTGGTAAAACGTTGTGTGAGTTTAGTGGTAGTGCATGGTTGTTTACCCCAGGTGGACCATGGCCCGCGGTAAGTATGGTCGGGGTGGTGAATTTAAGGTGCTAATGTTGTTGGATTAGTATATGAAAATGGGTTTTTGTAGCTATTAAGATATTTTTGATGAAGCCGTGATAGTTTTATGGTATGCATTCTAAATCTCGTACTTGGCATTGTAGAGAGATGCCTCCACGACGTCGGTTTCCAGTTAGGGAACAGGAGGATGTTGCTGAGAATACTCCTCAGGTAGAATAGAAAGAAAATGTGGTGATCAATGAAGGTAGAGAATACCAGTTCTGATAGAACTTGGCTTGCCTTATGAAGATGATGGATCGGGACTCAGGGCGGGTTCCACCGAGTATGTTTGAGCTGACCAGGGAATTCCAGCTGTAGCACCCTCCGACTTTCACTGGAGAGGGTGGGCCAGAGGCAGCGGAGTTCTGGTTAGAGTCTGTCCAGATGATACTAGATCATCTGGAGACCCCTGTTGAAAAGCGAGTGAAGCAGGCCACTAATATGTTGCGAGCCCAGGCTAGGCGTTGGTGGGATATTCAGGCTCAAATCGAGCAGGCTGAGGGAATGATGTGGAAGGTTTTTCAGGAAATGTTCCTATATAATTTCTATTGAGAGACTTTCAGGTAGGAGCGAGAAGCAGAGTTTATGATCCTAACTCTGGGATCGCTATCAGTGATGGACTATGCTATTCGCTTCACTGATTTGAGGTACTTTGTCCCAGTGTTAGCAGGGGATGAGGCAGCAGTAGCAAGGCATTTCCAGGATGGGCTGAGACATGTGATCAGATCTCATGTAAACATCTTCCGCTTGAAGAGGTTCGCAGAGGTAGTAGATCAGGCATTGATTTCGTAAGGAAACTTGAATGGAGCTTCAGGTAGTGGGCTTGTGGTGTCAGTGGGACAGACGAGCAGTGCAGCTACCAAAGGTCGAAAGCGACGCCATGAGAGCACACAACATGGTGGAAGTGTGCAAAGTGGGTGGAAGAGAGGGTCCGCCTCTCAGAGTGGGAATTAGGTGTTCTGCTATCAGTGCTGCAGGCCAGGGCATATGTGTGGTCAGTGTCCCCGACCTCCAGTTGAGTGTCATTCGTGTGGCAGGATGGGACATGTGCAGAGGTTCTGCAGGAATCCTCGGCAGGCAGGGGAGCATGATGGTGGAAAGTAGATACCAAATACGGGAAGAGGACCAGTTTCCCCATATCAGGTAGGCATCTGGAGCTCCACGGGCCGTACTGGCAGGGGCGGTGGACGTGGAACTCTAGGGCAAGATCGCTCATGCCAGTAGGGAAGTGTAGCACAGAGTACTTAGGCTGGAGCCCAGGGTAGAGGGGCAGGTCAGCTTTAGGAAGTTCAGTTTGCGCCTGGTGATGGCGAATCTGGATGGTCAACTGTTTGAGGTACGATCCTCGTAGCTTCTACGTTTGTGTTGACGCTCCCTTTTCATCATAGAGTCTAAAGGAATGTAAAGGGAAATGATTTAGCACAAATTGATTTCATCCTTTGAAGAAAATATCAAAAATCGACAAAGGCATGAACAAGGGATCAAAAGCACATGTGCCGCGCAAGTTCTATCACTGTCGCACAAGTCCACTTGCGTGACGTCTACTAGTCGCGCAACTGACTTGCGCGACCTATGTGATAACTACCCGGGGTCTTCTCTTGCCTATAAATAGACCCTGTGGGCCCCCTATTCGAAGAGGATTTTTCCAGAAACTCAGATTTGAGCTCCTGGCGCCCTAGTATCTTCTCAAAGCTTCTGAATCACTTCTAAGGTAATTCCTTACCTAGAACGGAAGATATAAAGAGGGGGAGGAAGGCCTAAGTGTTGAAACTCATCAACACTTGCGCGCCTGAGTTTCCATCCCTTTAAGGGAAAAGGACACACTTGCGTGACGCCTTTCCCCTTCAATAGAACTTGCGCTCCCCTCTTCTAGAAGAACCTCAAGAGGATTCTAAAGGCTTTAATCAAGAGTCGCTCAAGTATTACCCTGCTGGTTAACCATCGCACAAGTACATCATGTGTCGTGCAGGCATACCTGGGCGACCAGGACTTGCGCACCCACGCAGTACCTGCGCACCTGCCAGGACTTGCGCGCCCCTGCCTTTATGGGTGCCTTTCATGCCCATTTCACCACTCTTAAGCCATCACACCTTTCCTATTCAAGATTCAGTCTTCAAGACATTCATCAAAGCCATTTATGGCATTATTTCTTGATTTGACTTCCTTATTTGAAAGTAATTCTATGTAATATCTCTCAAAACCTAGTGATTTACACATCTTTATATCACTAAAGATTGAGATTTCATTCATTCAACCTCATCCTTTAAGATGAGAGAATCCTTAACCTGGGTCTCCTTTTCAGGAATAATCCCCAGTCATAAGTCCTGTAATTTGGGCATCCTCTTAGGATTAATCCCCAGATCCCCTAACCTGGGCTTCCTTTTTAGGAGTAAGCCCCACTCTCAAATATGGGCCTCCTTTTTAGGAGTAATTCCCAGTCATAATTCTTAACTTGGGCATCCTCCTTAGGAGTAAGCCCCAATTCATAAAGTTCCCAAATCTGGGTATCCTCCTTAGGAGTAAGCCCCAGTCCCCTAATTTGGTCATCATCCTCAGTAGTAAGATCCAAACCTTAATCCTTGACTTGGGCCTCTTTTTCAGGAGTAATCCCCAGTCATAATTTCTCTTAACCAGTCCTAATTTACCTTTGATATGGGATTCCTTTTCAGGGGTAAAACCCAATCATAAGTCTTCTCATAATTTGGGCCTCCTTTTCAGAAGTAAGACCCATGTTAAAGTATTCAAAATCTCCATGGAGCACATATACTTTTATGGACCCTGTTCCTGGATTCCTTCCTTAAAGTAAATCCTAACCTTCATTTATCTGGGAAATCATACATACATAAGCCCCACATTATTTCTTATGATTCCATCCTTCATGGCACAATTGTCTAATTTTTACCAATACCTCTTGTTTCTTACACCGAGCATGACTCACGTGAGCTTCGAGTGTAAATTAATTGTGACATCCTTCTTTGAGCCATCAATCATAAACATCATACTCCCTTACTCGAACTACGTGGGTTCTGATTCCTTTTCTAAACAAAGGATACATAGGTAGCCCGTCTACGGGTCTGATCACGACTCTAAAATAATCCATGTCCTTATGAATGACAATAAACCTCAAGTGCGCCACTGAGTGGCTTTAAAACCAACATGGTCATCATAATGACCAAGAGACTTCTATATAAATGTGTCGAAGGGTGCATTTGACTAAGAATCTCTAATAAATACAGATGATTCTCTATCGATTAAGAATGTCAAATACATATAAAATATTCTCAAAATTTCCTACATATTTAATCATTGATTTTCATATCTGAATGAAAGCTCATTTTCTACTTGGTAATGTAATAAGGATTCACGAACATAAATTAGATCTATAAAGAGAGTCCCGGAGTAGACAATAATTCCCCTCAAAAAGGTGTGATGAGTCTGACCTCCCATCCTCTCAACTAATGAAAATTTCTGAGCCTCATCAGTCCACAAACTAATGAGCACCTACCTTTGGAATGTAGGTCTGAATGGATGTGGAATCATTAGATGTTTCTGGTTCTACGAACAAACCCGTTAGAAACCGATCGGAATGTTTGAACCTCCCATCAAGGTGGTCATCCCCGGATTCTGAGGGTAACAAAAAATGGTGAACCCGACGTGAATCCTTAACCAAGTTAAAATGATGTTTTACCTATTTGTTAGGCCCCTATTTAAAACTCAATGAGAGGGCCAACAAAAACAATCATTGACATATGTGTTCATCCAAAAGATGTAGTGGATGAATTTATCTTGATTACGTCTGTTATATCAAACAGGCATTAGTTTCCCAAGATCTTCTGCATTTCTAGAATGGCTGCTCTTAAGTTCACACCTGTGAATACAGCTGCTGCAAATGCCACTGCTGCTACTCCTGCTGGATCGTCGTCCGCTTTTAGGACGATATCACCTACTCAGCGTCTTCAACGCTGGGTACCAAATGCACTGGTTAAGGAGTACCATAAAAATGGTACCATCCCAACTCTGGAGGCTGCCTGACAATCCCTCCAATTAAACAACTCACATCGGTCGTCCAGACAACGATGACGAGTGATCAAGAAGCAGGCTGTGCTGACTACCATCTCCAACCGTTTCGGGTCGTTATCCCCGGAATGCAATCACCATTCGCTCCCTTATTCTGGGGAGGTGAATGGGCAGGTCCCTAAGGAACTTAATTCAAACATACAGGAGTCCTTCCTGAGGTCTCCCACCAACAATCGCCGCCAGACTCGTGGGGCAGTGCACCCTCAACATGATGAGGGTACCGGCTCCAGGCATTCGGCTCAGGTTCCTCGAACCCGAGCAAGCAAGATGAACCACCAGAGGCAGAATCCGGTCAATAGTGAGCAGGTTCTCATCTTTTCCATCTCCGGAGAAGTCCACCAACCTAACTTGGTGGCAAGCAATGAGCAGGCACACACACTTGCCCGTTTTAATTCCACTGTCTAGTAGACTCGTCTGGCAGCATCACGCCAATCCCGCCAGGAAATTCCGTCAGAGTACCATAGGCAGGAACATACACCTGTTTATACATAATCAGCTAGTCAGCAGGCTCGTCTGACTACATATTATGGATCTCGTCAACCACGTTTAGCGAAGTGCAATCAGTAGGCACATACACCTGCTAGTATTAATCAATCCTACCAATACTCTCGCTTGGTAGCATTTGGAGAAGTTAGTTGGAAAGCCCCGACAACAAATAGGAGGCAGAATCAACTCTCTGCCCCCACACTTGAGTACTGTCAGGATTCACTAACACGAAAAGGAGGACACGAGAAGGCACATACACCTACTCCAAGCTTGGAATGGACGTATATTCTCGTTCCGGCAGCTGAAGTCACCAAGAATATTCTATCAATGGTGAAAGATCGAAAGCAAATACCTGTTCATATTCTGGATGCCTGCCAGGATATTATAACAACTTCAGCGGCATCTCAGGGAAAGACACATAAATCTATCCGTTCCAATGGAGTGATACATCAACAATTCAGTCCGGAACAGACACACACATATGTTCAAGTCCAAGAGCATTGTGGGGCATACTCCCCCATAGCATACAGACAACCAAGTCAGGCACATACACCTGATTTGAGTAGAGATTGTCAGCCTAACCTGGCCATTTTTCTTGATCAGGCATATACACCTGCTCAGAGCAGCCAATTTTTTCAACAAGTGGTTTCCAAGGCGAGTAAGAAGGTGTCTAAGAAAAAGACCTTCCTAGCCAGTCATGAGATCAAGAGCCAATCTGTAACAAGGCCTTGCTCGATGCTGGAGTTCTTGAATCCCTTAGACAATTATCTGTTGAAATTCAAGATTCTACTCCCTCATTTACCAATAGTGTGAACATTAATTCTGAAAGTCTTCAATAGACACTTCCACATGAAGTCTTGCTTCATGAAAATTCGGTCGATCTCGAAGTTTCATCTTCAGATGAGAGCCACAGGAACCCTCTGTGTGGTCAGAAGACCAAGGAACAAGAGATCTCATCTTTTGTTGTAACCCATTATGGTGTTCCTCCCCTGGATGATGAATTTCACTGCGAAAGTCCTCTCCACAGTAGTGATGCACATTTCCTGAAAAATGCTCCAGTGGACAATGTAGTGCCGAGAAATCCCTCATATCTTGAGGCACTTGCAAATGCAAAACCAGTAATGTCTAAAGCTTCATCGCTAGCAGGTGAAATACTTTCTCAATCAGAAGATAGCCCAGGGTGTAGGTCATTCTCCGAACCACCCCTAAGTCATGCATCTTCTAGTTTGATCAATGATTTCTCTACCAATCCGGTTTAATCCAATAAAGAAACCAGGAAACACCAACTCTGGTCAAATCAGGTAGAATAATCTTCATCAAATGATAAAGAGGAAATGTTGAACATGAGAAAACAACTGGAGAAAGGTGAAGTGCCAGTCATGTTTTGGCCTCTAGCTGACTCTCAGTATAATATTCCCAAAATGTTGATGGAAGATGAAGTTCATGATATTCGTCTCAACATATGGAAAAATCTTTTTCAGTTGAAAAAGAAATTATTATCTTATGATGAATATGAAAATCATCTTAATATAATATTAGGGTTACAAAGTCAGATTGATTTGGCGTCTCTATTAGTCTCTTGATATTCGAAGGCTGAAAAGCAGCAGAGAGCCCTTCAACGTTCATGCCTTGGCACACTAAGAAGATTGCATCAGTTAATTACCAATTCCCCATCTGGTATTCGTGTCAGAGGATGGGGTGTTCATGGAGCACTACATTTCACAGTGCTCTCTAGTCAGCCAAGCCCGCCGAAAATGGTCTCATGCAATGTTATTGCCCATGGTCGGCCACAGTCAATGGGCTTTGTTTATAATCAAAAGCTTTCCCAAGAACAGGCTTCAACTAGTTCCTCTCAAAATCAAGAATACAGAGAACATGTTGTCGAATTACTCTTGCATCAAGAAAACAAGAATATTGAGCAGGCCTCTCGTTTGGAGCAAGCACGTCACCAAGTTATAGAAGAGTCAGAAATCATCCAACGGTCTTTTGAACCAGGTGATAAAAGTGGTTATAGGTTAATGCATCCAGCTAATTTCCGGACTATGGTTCGCAAGATCAGGAGGACTTTCAAGAAAATCTCAGACATAGCATGTCAAGAACCACCCCAGCTCGCCAGACTAGGGGCTCTTTTAAACCAACCCTCGGAATCAACAAAAAGGATTCAGGGAGTTGAGCGAGAACAGCAGGAATAGCCCTAGTCCACCGGTCTAGGGACTTTTTCAAATCATCAATCCCCTCCTTAGAGAAAGTCGGTCTTTTCTCTATTGGGGAAGAAACCTCAAGAGGAACAAAGAACCAAATTATTAGGATATTCACTCCAAATTACGGTTCTTCAAGAAGTTACTGAGGGATCGAATCAACAAAAGGAAATGTCTCATCAAAGACATGGAAGAAGAAAATATCACAGAAATTTAATAGAAGGGATGCGATGAGTTATGCATCAATAAATTCCATCAATGCCATTGTTGTTGATCCACCAGACGAGGCTCACTCGGGGGGACTCAGATGAAGAGGTTCCTGCTCAAGAATATGTACGCACCGACACAAATGAAAAAGGCGTGCGTACACAAAGTCAAAGGATTACTCAGAATCTAGGTAATCCTTCAAGTAACCCACTTTCCCCTCTTCGAAAAGGATCCAACAAAGGTAAGGGAAAGAACCAGGTAACATATCCTTCCTCTGGAGAAAGTCAATCGCTCTCACTAGAGTAGAGGTTTCAACAACAGGAGGAAGAAATGAAGGAATTAAGAAGGTTGAATGCAGAACTAATTCAGAGTAGTCTTCTTCTTAAGCATGCTGGAGTCAGTCACCCAAAGGAATTTGTTGCAGATACTGAGATAGATCAAGAATATCCTCCTCTATCAGTACACCCTCATAGGTCTAATCCTACGGGTCAAGTGCAACAACAGTTGGCAGTACTACCATCATTTGCAGCACCAATCACCACATCTGTCCAAGCTCCACTCATTGCACCTACCTACGTCCAAGTTCAACCGGATGTTTCTCAAAAGTTAATAACTACTATTGAGTCATTAACAGCTCGGTTAGAAACTATGGAAGGGAAGCGTGCGCAAGTTCAACCAGAAAAGAAAGTTTACCCTGAATGGGTAGATTCAATTTCTCCTCCATCCAGTTTTGGGAACCATGTATTCCCTATTTTCAATGGATCAGGTGATCCTGAACAGAATTTGATGCATTACGTGTCTTGTTGCGATCCTATGATGGGAACTCCGAAGCAGTAAGAAGCAGTGAAACTCAGATTCTTCGTGCTAACCTTGCAAGGACCAGCTTTTTTTTGGTATACAAGCTTGCAATCCCGGTCAATTACTATATGGGAGGATCATCGCAAAAAATTTGTCCTTCATTTCAGCTCAACTTTTCCAAAGACAACAGTTTTCAATCTTACAAACTGTAAGCAAAGGGAGAATGAAAGGGTCTCTGATTTCATTGCTCGATGGAAGGGATTAACATATTCCTTGAGTTTAGTACTCCCTCAAGAAGAATTGTTTCCAATCTGTGTGGAAAATCTACCTGACGAATTACACACACCGTTAGTCCCTATGAAATACAAAGGAGGGTTTTGAGACCATACTTCAATCGCTCAGTAGATTGAAGATTCTCTTATACAGGCTAAGGCTAAATATCGTGTAATTACATCACCTCCAGGAAGGAGAACGGGTAAAGCAGAAACTGCTATAGTTATGCTTAAACAAGCACATGTACCTATTTCTACCTCAAAACCTGCATCTTGTCGAAGGGATCCACCTTCTTAGCACTAACAACAATGGTCTTTTCGTCCAGATGATCAAAAAGATCAAAGACGAAAACAATTTGAATATCTGAAGAGAAAAACATACTCTTTCTGAAATGAACAAGTTCTTGGTTATTTCATTTCGGCTCTAGAAAACAATTTGGTTCAATTGCCAATGCCCAAGAGGCCAAACAAGAAAGGAGATGAAGACCATCCCAATTATTTCCCTTTTCATCAAATGTTGGGGTATCCCATCCAGGAGTGTTTGTCTTAAAAGACCTCCTACAAAAGATGGTCGACTCGGGACAAGTCACATTGAAAGGCTCCTCAGCCTAGGTAGCATGTGTCACTGCTACAGTTCTAGAGGAGGATGGTGAATGGCAAGAAGTCAAAAGCAAAAATGCACAGAAGTTTGATGATTGGATGTTCAGAAAGACAATAAATCGAACTCATGTTATTTTGAGAACACAATTAAAGAAACCAATTTTGTCTTCTGCCATGAATGTTGCGGCAAAACCCTCTTCGTCAGAGGGAAAGTCCTAAAAGAAACGGCATGATTCAATGACAGAAAAAGAACCAGAAGAAGATGAGTATGTGTCAATGCCCAAGTTGTCTTTGACTTTGGCGGACTTCATGCCATATACTTCAAAGACACGGGCACCACCCCACCAAATGACACAGCCTAAACCGGCTAATCAGGCAGAGTCTTCCTCAGATGAAGAGTTAATATTTGGTTCTGTTAATATGATTCAATTAACAGATCTATATGCTAGTCGCAGTTTCGATTTCAATGAGCCTAAATTCCCTGTATCAAACAGAGGAACTAGAGGAAGTTCCAGGGGCTCAGGATACAGGGGAAGACGTGGATCTTTTAGAATCCACTATTCCAATTATACCCCTATTAGAACTATGTATGCTGCAGAAACACGTGGTAGAGCCCTTCAGCAAGCTCAGCAAGAACAAGAAAGTTCTTCTACCAATAGCAAATTCAGTCCTGGCATAGTTATTTTGGAAGACTGGTTGAAGGTTCCATTTTCTTCCTCTCAGCAAGTAAATGGATCTAATCATTCTAATCTTCCAAAACAAGTAATATTGCCAACTCCATTCCCAATACAAGATACATCAACTTCCAAAGCATCTGCTTCCAAGGTACCTACTAAACCATATATTCCTATTGGGAAAAGCAGACCTCTGGATCAAAAGTATGATATATTGAAACACTTGTCCCAAGTACCAGCCATGTTATCAATTCTGGATGCTTTGAATCTGTCAAAAGATCTTCGGGAAGCATTCATCGAGGCTTTGTCAAATCCTCAGGAGTTTGAAACTGAAATTTTTGTAGCTGAAGTCTATCACATAGAGAATAATCCTGCAGAATGCCATGCAATAATATCTTTTACTAATGAAGATGAAGATGATGTTGTGCATGGACATATTTGACCATTGTACTTGTCTGGAAAGGTCAATGGCGTGGATGTTCAAAGGGCTTTCATTGACAATGGTTCAGGAGTCAACCTCATGCCCATTCGTACACTTCGTCGATTGGGCCTCACAGAATCTGATTGATCTCCTTCAACCATGATGATACAGGGATATGATAAAAATGAACAAGAACCACTGGGTGAAGTTACACTCAGAACTCAGTTTGGATATCTTATATCCGATTCAGATTTCATGGTTGTTGATCAAGACTCAGCCTTTAACATCTTGCTTGGAAGAACTTGACTACATCAATATGCGGCTATCCCTTCATCATACCATCAATGTCTCAAATATTGTTTCGATGGTCAAGTTGGGACAATGTATGGTGATAAGGCCTCCTTCAAGACATGTGAGTCTCAATACATTGAGGAGGAATTCTATCACATGAAGCAAAGGGAGAAATCCATAACAAAGGAGATTACCAAAGTTAATGCTCCATATGGTTTGGAAAAAATTCCAGTAAATCCATTTACACATGTGAGTACAGATTATGTGTTGCATATCAGTAAAATTGACAAGATAGACCCAAATCAAAATACTCTTATGGAAATATCCATAATGTTAATTACGGTAATCGAGCTAGACAACATGGGAGAAATTGGTAATATACCAAGCAGTGATGAAAGCACAAATGGTGACGTCTTCATTTCATCTGCTGAAATCCAACAAGTCTATGATTCTCTAATTAGGCCAGAAGAAGTTATAGAAACATCGGAGGTGAACAATGATGTCGATTCTCAATCCATCATCTCCTCTTTATTTCCCAAAGAAGACCCTTCATCATCAATCAGGTCAGAAATGGAAGCTTCTTCTTCAAGACATGCAAATTTTGACATCTCTTCGGATCATGAGAATTCTACTTTATCATCTACTATGCAAGTAGAAACGGAAGAAATAACACATGATGAAGAAGAAGAGGAAGATCTCAGAGATTCTCCTCCAGCATTTGAAGAGGGTATCCCTACAACTGTGGATGAACTCAGAGAAATAAATCTGGGTACAAAAGGAGATCCACGCCCTACTTTAATTAGTGCGGCCATGAATCTTGAAGAGCAAGAGATGTATATTTCTTTTCTAAAGAAAAATAGAGATATATTTGCTTGGAACTATACAGAAATGCTCGGGCTTGATCCTGATGTTGCTACTCATCATTTGGGTTTACCAGAAGAACATTGAGGATTTAAGCAAGCCGCAAGAAGAACACACCCAACTTATGCTTCCAAAATTGAAGTTGAAGTGGATAAGCTTATCAAAGCTATCTTCATCAGAGAAGTTCAATATCCCAAATGGTTGGCTAATATTGTCCCTGTAAAGAAAAAGAATAGACAAATTAGAGTTTTCATCGATTTTAGAGAACTTAATCGGCATTGTCTTAAGGATGATTTCCCAGTAACGATTACAGAACTTATAATTGATGCAACAGCTGGCTATGAAGCACTTTCCTTCATGGATGGATATTCCGGATATAATCAGATCCAAATGGCCCCAGAAGACGAGGAATCTATAGCCTTCAGATCCCCTAAGGGTTTGTTTTGCTACCGGGTAATTCCCTTTGGCTTAAAGAATGTAGGTGCAACTTATCAGCGTTCCATGCATCGTATCTTCAATCCCTTCTTAGGGAAGTTTCTTGAATTCTATGTAGATGATTTGGTAGTTAAATCCAAACAACGTTCTAATCACTTGGATGATTTGGAAGTCATATTCTTCAAGTTTTGACAACAAAATTTGAAGATGAACCCCTTAAAATGTGCTTTTGGGGTAACCTCAGGAAAATTTCTCGGCTTTGTTGTACGCCATCGGGGTATTGAAGTCGATCCTGAGAAGACCAGGTCAATCCTTGGTATGTCACCTCCTCAAAATTTGAAAGAATTAAGAGCACTTCAAGAACACTTAACCTATATTCGGCGTTTCATCACCAATTTAGCAGGCAAAAGTTTACCCTTCACCAAATTGATGAAGAAGGGAGTCACTTATCAGTGGACTGAAGAATGTCAAGAAGCATTCGATATTCTCAAGAAATATTTCTTGAGTCCACCGGTACTCATGCCACCTGTTGAAGGAAGACCACTTATCCTCTACGTGACAGCTCTAGAGAGATCATTGGGTGCCTTCCTTGCTCAAAAGAATGATGCTGGGAATGAAAACAGCCTCTACTATCTCAGTCGAACCATACTTGAAGAAGAAACCTGGTATTAAAGTATTGAGAAGTGTTGTCTGGCATTAATCTTTGCAGTTCAGAATTTGAGACACTACCTGCAACATCATGAGGTCCAATTGGTATTTCGCAATAACCTGCTCAAATTTATCCTAAGTCGTCCAATGCTTACAGGACGTCTGGCAAGGTGGGCAGTTATTTTGCAGCAATTCGACATTTAGTATGTGTCTCAAAAGGCGATAAAGGTCCAAGCTCTGGCTTATTTCCTAGATGAACACCCTTCAGTGGAAGACACATCTTCAGATATTGAACTCCCTGATGAGTAAGTCTTCTCTATTCAAGAATGTCCTCAAGCATGGGAAATGTATTTTGATGGTGCTTCCAGATGTCCAACAGGGAGGAAAATGGAAAATCCTAAATTCAACAAAGTTTTCTTAGGAATTGTGCTCATTTCTCCAGAAAAGGCAGTGTTACCTTATTCCTTCTTATTGTGGGAAGGTGGTACCAATAATGAAGCAGAATACCAAGCTCTCATCATAGGTTTGGAATTAGCACTTCAAGCATACGTGAATCACTTAAAGGTGAAAGGTGATTCACACCTGGTAAGCAAACAAGTCAATGGGGATTATGCCATCAAAAAAGAAGAACTAATCCCTTTGTATGATTATGTCAGAGAATTAATGGTGGAATTCCCTTTGGAACAAACATTCTCTTATGTCCCAAGATCACAAAATGCTCAAGCTGATGCATTGGCTAATATAGCCACAGCTCTGGCAGATCCAAATCGGGACGAGACAACCATCAGTATTGCCCACCGTCGTGTTATTTCACCTTATGTTCGGATCATAACAGAGGGAATTAAGGAAATTTGTCCCATTCCTGAACCGTATGGTCATACTACAGGATGGATGTCACCTATCAGGGAATACCTTCAAAATGGAACACTTCCACCTGATAAAGCTGAAAAAGAACAAATTCGACGATGTGTGGTTAATTTTACTCTTTATGATAGCCCAGATCACCTAGAGAAAATTCTCTACAAATGTGGTTTTGAGGGAGTTCTCTTTAGATGCATTGATGGTGAAGAGACAATAGCTGTCATGAAAGAAGTGCATGCAGGAGTCTATGGTTCCCACCAGTCTGTACATAGACTGTCTGATCAGATTTGATGGCTTGGATACTTTTGGCCTTCAATGATACGAGATTGTGTTGATTTCACAAAGAAGTGTCAATCATTCCAAGTACATGCCAACTTCATTCATCAACCTCCATAGTTGCTTCATACAACTAAATACTCATGGCCATTTTCCACATGGGGAATGGATGTGGTGGGACCTTACCCTTCGGCTACGGCCAAGCAGTTTAAGTACATTCTTACTGCTACTGACTTCTTTTCCAAATGGGAAGAGGCAATACCTCTCAAGGAAGTCAGTTAAAAATGAGTTGTTAGATTCATAAAGTCTAACATCATTACCAGATTTGGTGTCCCTCATACCATATTGACGGACAATGGCACCAATTTCTGTTCATCCGAGATGAAGAAGTTGTATCAAGAATACAACATCAAATCCAACCAATCATCTCGGTATCATGCAGCGGCCAACGACCAGATAGAAGCCTTTAACAAGACTCTTTCAAATATACTTCAAAAGATGGTAGATAAAGATAAGAGTTCATGGCCTGATAAACTCTTTCATACTTTATGGGCTTATCGGACTACCACCCGCACTGCAACTCGGTCAACTCCATATTCATTGGTATATGGAACGGAAGCCGTCTTGCCCATTGAAGTTCAAATACCCTCGCTCAGAGTTGCCATTTGTGATCAATCATCTACAGATGAACAATCTCAAAAGCGATTGAATGAATTAGAACAGTTAGATGAGAAAAGATTGTGCACTTTTCACCACTTGGAAGTCTATTAGAATCGAATAACATGAGCATTTAACAAAAAAGTTCGTCTTCGTTCATTCACTCAGGGAGAAATGGTATTAGTTCTCAGAACTCCTATGATACCAGGAAAGAAACCTCCCAAGCTTGAGCCAAAATGGGAAGGACCTTATTCAATACATAGGGTCTACTCCAATGGAGATTATTCATTAATCTCAATGGATGGAGAACTCATCACTACTCCAACCAATGCCAGATTTTTGAAGAAGTATTTTGTATAAACTGCAGAGTACCTTTTTTTGTCCTTTCTATATGACGTTAAACTATACAACAACGTTCCATACATATGACCTTAAACTATTTGTACTTTCATCCCACACGACATTACACTGTGAAAAAGTTCCCTAAATGGTCCAGTATGACCTTAAACTGCAACTTGGTCTTGTATGACCTTAAACTGCACCATCAACGGTCCATCCATATGACCCTAAACTATTTGAAAGTCCCTTATGTCCAGAAAGACGTTAAACTGTGACATCCTAACTACATGACGCTAAACTGTATAAAAGTCCCTTACGTCCGGAAAGATGTTAAACTACATAATCATCAAAGGTCCTGTATGACCTTAAACTACTCGCACTTTCTTCCAACATAACGCTAAACTGTGGAAAAAATCCCCAATGCGTCCAACATGACGTTAAATGGTGTACTCTTTTGTCCTCACTACATGACATTAAACTGCACAGTCCCCCTTTTCGTCCAACATGACGTTAAACTCTATTGTCCCCATCGTCCTAACTACATGACGCTAAACTGTACAGAAAGTCCATGATATGTCTTACATGACATTAAACTGTATTTTGTCCCTGCTACATGACAGTAAACTGTGTAGCACCAATATTCCTAACTGAAAGACTTTAAACTGCATAGTCCCTTTATATGTCCTACATGACATTAAATTATGCATCGTTAAGGTTGTTGTTACCTCTTGTTTCTCACACTGAGTATGACTCACGTGATCTTAGAGCAAACCTTAACCATAACACTCTCTCTGCGCCGCTAACCATGTGTAAGTCCTAACATCCTTTTTTAGGTCATTGTCCCCAAGAAAAACTTGATCATTAATTCATTATTTAATTGAACTACACGGACTTTGATCCTTTCCTTCTAGGCTGGGTATGTAGGCAACCTCCCAAGGTTCAATCCCAAAACCAATCTCTTCACGTCGGTTCATCTCCATCTCATACGATGTTAATTCGTGAAACCGCCCTTAGAATCAATATCTTTACATTGGTTCACTTTAGTCCTTGTTATACGACATTAAACTATACAACACTTTTGTCCAGTATGACAATAAACTACAAATTTCTTTGATACCCTCACCTGAGAGGGAATCATTATTTTCATTGATTTTTCAATCATGTTTCATTTCAAAGACTATGTGCATACATGGAAATGCCCAAACCTTTTATCTTGGGTTAAACCATCATTGCACTAAATTCACCTTTCACCCTTCACGTGTATGAACCAAATTTGTACAGAGGGTATTTCTAGAACTACGTGGGCTTGATTCCCATCCTTATAGGATATGTAGGAACGTTCGAGTGTCCCTCGAATCCATCCCCAAGTCTTTGGGCCTAACCCCAAATTCCATTTTCAGTCCCTTGGCTGAAAAGTCCCTATGAAAACACACACTGTGTATTTCTTACAATGGTCCAAGCTCTATGACCCTAAACTTAGATCTCTAACCCTTTTGTCCCACACGACGTTAAAATGTACTTTAAGAACTATGTATGGCTTGATTCTCATCTTAATGGGATACATAGTGAAGTAAAACATTTCAATTCAGGACCCAGCCACAACATGATTATGGTTAACATTGATATATGTATATCTGTATACATTGAAAAATACCCATATTTATGTGTCATAATCCTAACCTTAAATATTTTCAGATCCTTATAACCCTTTTCCCGACTTCTAGTCACAAAAATGTCAAACTCTTGAGAGTTTTTTTGTCTGACTATGCAGCACGTGCCCATAGGCGGCCTTGCATAAACAGTCTACATAATAGACTTGTTAGCCAAAAGATACTATTATTTGACTATGCAGCCAATGCCCTTAGGTGGCCCTGTATAATTCAACCCCCTAACGGGTTTTTCGGATAGTGGTAACTTCATTCTTGGGAAGAATGCCTCTTTTGTCCTTATTTGTCTTAAACTACAGTATGTAGGGATCTGCAAAAATAGCCATCCTTAACATATTTGTCCCATATCCTTTTTCATGATCTGAAAGTATTCAAGTCTATGGTTTATATTATCCTTCCCTAAGTTTGGTTCAGACCTTCGTAGGAGTGATACTCATCCAGTTCTTCGATAATCTTGTTTGGAAATATCTTCTCCATATTCAAGTAATTATTTTCATATAGAAAACTCTATACTTTGGAAGATTTGAATCTCCATAAACTTTCACTGGATTTTAGCACTAGAAAAGTAAATTTCTGAGAGTTCTTTTGCCTGACTATGCAGCACATTCCCATAGGCGGCCTTACATAAACAGTCTACATAACAGACTTGTTAGCCAAAAGATACTATTTCATTTAACTATGCAGCCAATGCCCTTAGTTGGCCCTGATAATTCAACCCCCTAACGGGTTTGTTAAATAATGGTAACTTCATTCTTGGAAACTACTTCTTCTAATTCCTTTTAGCTCTTTTTCATATCATTCCTCATATTCAAAAATTCTTAAGTCATAGATTACATATTTTCCCTCATACTTGAGTATGGTAATATGTTTGCAGATAAATTTTCATGGAATGGAGTCAATTCTAATCCATTTAGGTCAAAGCTATTTTGACCTTAAACATTATCCTTTTTATGTCTGACGTGCATGACTTTAAACTGCCCACAAAAGACAAGGGAACACTGAATAAAAGTCAAGTTCCCAGCTCACTAAACATACATTTTGTATGATTTAGGTAACATTGAGCAATTAAAAGGTTCGAAGTTTGTAGGGTTATTTACATTAATCCTAGTAAAAATAAAACTATGATTACTAGGCCCATTAGATTAGGTAAAATCTAAAGCATGTAGCAAAAGAGAATGTAGGTACAAATGATTGAAGATGAAAGTGTTTTTCATTGATACATAGGAGATAGAAGGACATCCACAGACTGGAGTCTCTTCTCTTTTTCAAGAATTACAAAAGGCTTTCAACATAACTCTTCATTTGATTTACAGCATCCCGAGCTTCATCAGCAACCACCTGGAATTCATTCATTCAACTGGATACAATAAGAGATGCAGTGATACTAGCTCTTCTTGGAACAATTGTAAAAGGATGTTCTTGAGTATGGTTTGAGAAAATTTTCTGTTGATCAAATAGTGACTCTGTTTCTGTCCAAGAGACTTGGAAGATGGATACATGGATTTGAGAATGGAGCATTGGAAGTAAAGAGCCATTTGGAGAGAGTACTCTTTTCAGATATTTCTCTAATGCCATGTTTGTGGTCTCTCCACCAATCGGCAGCAAAATTTTTTTTTTCAGCCCATGGGTTTTCCATTTTCATATCTACAAGGAAATGACATGGAGGAAGAATTTAAAAGTTCACACCATTGTTGTTTCTCTTAATGCACAGCATAACCGAAATAGAGGAGTAGCAGTGTAGCTGCATTTCAAGGGTATTGTTCTTTGCATCTGGAACATTGACTCCTTGCAAATGACCATGACCATATAGAGACAGATAGATGCTCTGTGGGAAATTAAGATGATATTTCTTCAAGTACATAGCCAAATCTGGAATAGTGATATCACAGATATCATAGTAATCATGGCCAATGATGTTCATCATTTCATCAACCCACATGCTATCCAGTTCATCAGCCGTTCCAATTCCCTTGGGAGCCATTGAATCTGCACAAAAGTTGAATAAACTAAATGGGTTTATTTTTCATAAAATTTGTGAAAGAATTCTAGAAAATGTCAAAGGCCTTAAGGCGTGCAAGTCTCAACATGGCGCACAAGTGTTCGTGTGTCGCGCTAGTTCTTGACACGCAAGTATAAACCATGCAGGTACAAATATCTATACAACAGCACGACAATAAAGAAACATCGGAAAATAGAGAAATCTGCGTGGCTAAAGTGACCAGCGTGGTGAGAGCTCGAAGGTTTGAAATCGGTAAATCCAGATGCTTTATACGGAAGTGAGGCCCTTTATTTATAGACGCAGACAAAACCCTGCGCGCCTACACCCAGTGCGCCCAGGACCTGTGCGATGCGCACTTGCGCGCCGCCCTCTGCGCCATCAAGAGTTGCGCACCACCTTTCCTTTAGATGTCTTCTTTTCCTCATAGTCACATCCTCATTTCTTTCGGATCCAACTCTGAGGGGGGACTTTTGTTGATGCTCCTTTTTCATCACAGAGTCCAAAGGAATGTAAAGGGAAATGATTTAGCACAAATTGATTTCATCGTTTGAAGAAAATATCAAAAATCGAAAAAGGCATGAACAAGGGATCCAGAGCACATGCGCTGCGCAAGTTCTATCACTGTCGCGCAAGTCCACTTGCGCGACGTCTACTAGTCGTGCAAGTGACTTGCGCGACCTAAGTTATAACCACCCGGGGTCTTCTCTTACCTATAAATAGACCCAGTGGGCCCCCCATTCGAAGAAGATTTTTTCCAGAAACTCAGATTTGAGCTCCAGGCGCCCTAGTCTCTTCTCAAAGCTTCCGAATCACTTCTAAGGTAATTCCTTACCTATAACGGAAGATCTAAAGAGGGGAAGGAAGGCCTAAGTGTTGAAACTCATAAACACTTGCGCGCCTGAGTGGCCAGCCCTTTAAGGGAAAAGGCCACACTTGCGCGACGCCTTGCTCCTTCAATAGAACTTGCTCTCCCCTCTTCTGGAAGAACCTCAAGAGGATTCTAAAGGCTTTAATCAAGATTTGCTCAAGTATTACCCTGCTTGTTAACCTTCGTGCAAGTACATCATGTGTCGCGCAGGCATACCTGCGCGACCAGGACTTGCACACCCATGCAGTACCTGCGCACCTACCAGGACTTGCGCGCCCCTGCCTTTATGGGTGCCTTTCTTGCCCATTTCACCCCTCTTAAGCCATTCCAACTTTCCTATTAAAGATTCAATCTTCAAGACATTCTTCAAAGACATTTATGGAATTATTTCTTGATTTGACTTCCTTATCTGAAAGGAATTCTGTGGAATATCTCTCAAAACCTAGTGATTTACACATCTTTATATCACTAAAGATTGATATTTCATTCATTCAACCTCATACTTTAAGATGAGAGAATCCTTAACCTGGGACTCCTTTTCTGGAATAATCCCTAGTCATAAGTCCTCTAATTTGGGTATCCTATTAGGAGTAAGCCCCAGATCCCCTAACCTGGGCTTCTTTTTCATGAGTAATCCCCAGTCTCAAATATGGGCCTCCTTTTCAGGAGTAAGTCCCAGTCATAATTCTTAACTTGGGAATCCTCTTTAGGAGTAAGACCTAATTCTTAAAGTTCCTAAATCTGGGTATCCTCCTTAGGAGTAAGCCCCAGTCCCCTAATTTGGGCATCCTCCTCAGGAGTATGTCCCAAACCTTAATCCTTGTCCTGGTCCTCTTTTTCAGGAGTAAGCCCGAGTCTTAATTTCTCTTAACTAGTCCTAATTTACCTTTGATCTGGGATTCATTTTCAAGAGTAAAACCCAATCATAAGACTTCTCCTATTTTGGGCCTCCATTTTAGGAGTAAGCCGCAAGTTAGAGTATTAAAAATATCCATGAAGCACATATACCTTTATGGACCCTGTTCCTGGATTTCTTCCCTAAATTAAATCCTAACCTTCATTTATCTGGGCAGTCATACATACATAATCCCCACATTATTTCTTATGATTGCATCTTTCATGGAACAATTGTCTAATTTTAACCAATACCTCTTGTTTCTCACACCGAGCATGACACACATGAGCTTAGAGTGTAAAAGTAATTGTGATATCATTCTTTGAGCCATCAATCATAAACATCATACTCCCTTACTCGAACTACGTGGGTTCTGATTCCTTTTCTATACAAAGGATACGTAGGTAGCCCATCTACAGGTCCGATCCCAACTCTAAAATAATCCAGGTCCTTCTGAATGACAATAAACCTCAAGTGCCCCACTGAGTGGATTTAAAACCATCATGGTCATCATAATGACCAAGAGACTTCTATATAAATTTGTCGAAGGGTACCATTGACTAAGAATCTCTAATAAATACAGATGATTCTCTATCGATGAAGAACCTCGAATACATATAAAAGATTCTCTAAATTTCCTACATATTTAATCATTGATTGTCAGATCTGAAGGAAATCTCATTTTATACTTGGTAATGTGATAAGGATTCACGAACATAACTTAGATCTATAAAGAGAGTCCCGGAGTAGACAATAATTCCCCTCAAAAAGGTGTGATGAGTCCGACCTCCCATCATCTCGACCAATGAAAATTCCTAGGCCTCATCATTCCACAAACTAATGAGCACCTACATTTGGAAAGTAGGTCCGAATTTATGTGGAATCATTTGATGTTTCTAGTTATATGAACAAACCCATTAGAAACTAATCAAAATGTTTGAACCTCCCATCAAGGCGGTCATCCCCGGATTCCGAGGGAAACAGTTTGCTAGTGCGTTGTTTGACACGGGTGCCACAGTCTCTTTTATCTCTGCTCAACTTGTGGTAGTGTTGGGTTTACCTGTGGAGGGTGTGTGTGGAGTGATGTCAATTGATACCCCGTTGGGAGTGCGGGTTGAGGATATCAAGCAATGCAAGGAATGCACCTTGGAAGTTGGTGGGTATCATTTTCTGTCAGACTTTTTCATTCTCGAGATGTCAGGGTTTGACCTAATCTTGGTAATGGATTGGTTGGTGTTGTATCGGGCGCACATAGAATGTTATCATCTCAAATTATTGTTCAGGTCGCTTGAGGGTGACTCTTATGTCCACTATGGCGAATAGGATGTTCGAGCTGGGCATGCAGGGCTGTTTTGTCAACATATGAGTGGAATCATGACTCAAGTGGCATGTCTCATGCTTGATGATGATGAGGGAGGGGGAAAATATAGTTTTCCTCCTGTGGTGTATCAGTTTCAGGATGTGTTTTATGAGGATTTCTCAGGGTTACCACCCGAGAGGGATGTTGAGTTCGCGATCGAGTTGGTGCCGGGAGCGGAGCCAGTTTCCATTCCTCCATACCAAATGACACCGGCAGAACTCCGGGAACTGAAGGTTCAGCTTGAGGGGTTGGAGTGTAAGGGGTTTATCCATCCTAGTACGTCTCTTTGGAGATCTCCCATGCTTTTTGGGAAGAAGTTCGATGGGTCATTGGGACTGTGTGTTGACTATCGAAAGCTGAATTAGGTGACAGTGAATAATCGGTATTGTCTTCCTAGAATTGATGAACTGTTTGATCAGTTAAGGGGTGCATTGGTGTTTTCTATGATTGATCTGAGGTCGGGTTATCACCAGTTGAGGGTGAGGTCTTCCGACATACCGTGGAAAAGTTTTTAGAGTCGGTACGGGTTGTTTGAGTTCGTGTTAATGCATTTCGGCTTGACCAATGCACAGGTAGTGTTTATGTCTTTGATGAACTAGATCTTTCATCCCAATCTAGATCAGTTTTTTTGTCTTTTTTAATGATATCTTAGTGTACTCGAAAACTCACGACGATCATGCCCAACATCTTGACATCGTCTTGGGTATGCTAAGAGAGCACCGGCAATACGCCACGATATCAAAGTGTCAATTTTGGATAGATGAGGTGCATTTTCTGGGTCACATCATCTCGGTGGAAGGTTTTTCAGTGGATCCAGAGAAAGTGTAGGTATTTGTATCTTGGGAGCATCCCAAGAGCGTCTTAGATGTTAAGAGTTTTCTGGGGTTGGCTGGGTATTACGAAAGGTTTATTTAGGATTTAACGTACTTGGAAGCACCACTCTCGTTCTTGACCAGGAAGTGAATCATGTTTGAGTGGTCTAGGGCTTGCGATAATTCTTTTTCAAGAGTTGATGAAGCGGTTGACGACCGCACCTATCATGATCTTACCTGAGCCGGGTAAGAAGTATATCGTGTTTTGTGATGCATCCGGAATCGGAATTGGGGCTATATTGATGCAAGGTAAGTAGGTTGTCGCTTATGGGTCAAGGAAGTTGAGACCCCATGAGCGGAACTATCCCACTCATGACCTTGAGTTGGATGCAGTAGTGTACGCTTTGAAGTGATGGAGGCACATTCTGTTGGGAGAACGGTTTACCGTGTTTACCGACCATAAGAGTTTAAAGTACATCTTATCACAGTGGGATCTGAATCTTCGACAGCAAAGATGGGTTGAATATCTCTAGTCCTTTTAATTTGAGTTGGTGTTCATGCTAGGAAAGGGAAACAGTGTTGTTGGTGCTCTCAGCAGGAAGGTTCAGAATTAGATGGTTCAGGAGTCCAACACCGAGTGGAAGGTGATGGATTTGTTTGCAGAGATTCACCTAGAGGTGCAGGAGGAGAGTGGTCAGGTCACTCTTACTTCCTTAATGATGGAGTCGATGCTCTTGAGTCGAGTTAAGGAAAGTTAGATTGATGATCCCGAGTGTTTGAGCATGAAGGAAAAGCTTAAAGGTGGGGAGATACCTTCTGGTTGGGACGTCAGTGTGGACGATGTTGTTCGTGTTCGTGATCGGGTGGTTGTGCCAAAGTGTGTGTTGGAAGAGTTGATGCGTGAGTTTCATGCATCGAAGTGGATTGTGCATCCTAGTTTGACCAAGATGTACCGTGATCTTCGAGGGCAGTTTTGGTGGCCTGGAATGAAGAAAAAAGTTGCGGGCTTTGTGGCACTGTGTCTTACCTCTCAGCAGGTGAAGTCTGAGCATCAATGCCCAGGTGGTTTGTTGCACCCATTACCCCTTTCGGAATGGAAGTGGGATGATGTAATGATGGATTCTATCTTGGGTCTTCCGAGGATGCCGCGAAAGAATGATGTATTCTGGGTAGTTGTGGATCAGTTAATGAAAGTGGCTAATTTCTTACTGATTTAGGAGACCCATACAGTCGACCAATTAGGTGAACTGTATGTTCAGGAAATAAGGAGGTTTCATGGGGTGCCGCGAACCATAGTTTCAGACCGAGATCCATGTTTCACATCACATTTCTAACAATGGTTGCAGAAGGCGCTTGGTACATAGGTATTTTTTAGTATGGCTTTCAACCCATAGACGGAAGGGCTGTCAGAACGTACAATCCAAGTGTTGGAAGAAATGTTGGGAGCTTGTGTCTTAGACATTGGTGGTTATTGGGAGAGGCACTTATCATTGGTTGAGTTTACCTACAAAAACATTTTTCAGGATACAATTCAGATGGAACCACTTGAGGCTCTTTATGGGTGACCATGTAGATCTCTGTTGTGTTGGCTAGAGGTCTGTGAATCTGAGTTTTTGGGGCTGAGTCTCGTGCAGGAGACTTCAGAGAGAGTTCAGTTGATCAGGAAGCGAATGGTTATGGCTCAGAGTAGGCAGAATTTTTATGCAGATAGGAGGAGTAGACCTCTTGAGTTTGGGGTGGGTGATAAAGTATTCCTTTGGGTGTCTCCAAGGTTGGGTCACCGACGGATTCGGAAGCAGGGTATGTTGGTGCCCAGGTATGTGGGACCTTTTGAGATTGTGGAGAGGATCGGACGAGTGGCTTAATGATTGGGTCATCCACAATGGTATGGTGGGATGCATGATGTGTTTCATGTGTCGCAGCTTCGACTGTATCACCCTGACCCATCTCACGTGGTTGATTTTGAGGATGTGGAGCTTGAGGTTGATGCGTCCTTTGAGGAGCATCTGGTTCGTGTGGCGGATCATAGTGAAAAGGTCTTGCGAGGCAGGGTTGTGCCATTAGTGTGAGTACTATGGCAGCATGGGAAGGTTCAGGAAGAAACATGGGAGCGGGAATTAGATATGTGGGCTCAGTGTCCCGAACTCTTCTCTTGAATAGACCAATGAGGTCAGGAACCTCAGCTCAAGGACGAGCCGTTATAAGGTGGGGGAGGTTCTAAGATCCCATTTTTTGGAAAGGTATGTTTTTGTTTTGTTCTGGGTTAAACCCTTACTTTTGGGACTATAAAAGGTTTCTTGAATGTATGAGGGGCCTTGGGGGTGTTCTAGGGGCTCGGGGCACGGAAGAAGGGAAGTCTGGGCAAAGCAGACCAAGGTGCACGGCCTGCACACGGTCACCCAAACTGTGCGGCCTGCCCAGGCAAAACCGTGCGACCCTCTCTCCTCTGGATAGAAGCGAGCGCACGGTTTGCGCATGGTTTTCCAAACCCTGTGGACAAACCGTGCGACCACTTAAAGTTGGGAAAATTTACAAAATTGCCACTCCCGACTTTTTAAACCCCAATCGGTATTTTCCTCTCTTCCTCCTCTCTTCACCTTAGGCACGAACCAAACCTCCCAAGGACTTCAAGAGATCAAACTCCTTCCATTCTAAGGCGTTTTTGGTGCCGTTGGTTTCGGATCGAAGCTCTGGGTAAGGATAACCTCATCCTTGCTTCTCTTTTTGGTTTAGGGTTAGTACCTTCTCTCCCTCTCATTATGAAGCTCTAAAACCCTATCTTTTGGGTGAGTTTTAGGTTGAAGCTCCAAAGGTTGGTCGGATCGAGGTCTAAGGACTCGATTGAGAGTGCGTTCAACCGCGGTTTCGAGGTAGGTGGTATACAAGTTATATCCCATGGTAATTTAGGTTTTTGTGCATTTTTACTTGTTTTCTTGTTTTCCCTTGGTTATGTTTTGAATAACCAAGGCATGTTTGGTAATGTTGGTGTTTAAAATGGTAAATGGGAACCCTCAGGATCCTTGTGGGGTGTGTTGTGATTGACTTGACCAAATTTAGGGCCATCCATGGGATGTGCCAGCTTTTCCTAGATTAGGTTTTGATATTAAACAAGCGACCTTGTTGTAATTAATTGTAGAGCCCTTGATAACTATGTTGGAATGATTGGTTGAACTTGGAATAGAAGTTAGGTGATGCACCTAGACTTGGAAATAACCTGAGTGTTAAATTGGAGTGGGTTAAATGTTAATTCATGGGAATGAGGAATGGGTTAAATGGGTTAGTGTGTAAACTGATTAAAGACCATAATGGGATAGATTATGGGTTTAATGTTGAATGCTTAGTGAGATAGGCATAACACATGGGAATTGAGTGAATGGTTAAATGATGTGAAATGCTAATGTGTTAATGGGTTAAGGCATGATGTGGTTTCCCATGTGAGTTGTTGTGAATAATGTTTGCCGAAGGGAAATGGTTTGGATGGTTGATCGTTACTTATATATAAGCATGTGCATATAGCTTCGTAGAGTGGGGTATGACATGAGGATTTACGCCCATGGGTCAAGTGAAGACTGAGGTTCTAAACTCCACCCTAAATGCACGGGTTAGGAAAGGGGAATGAGGGTCTATTCTCCGAATGGTTGCATCCACCCGGACTGAGGCTTCGAGGTGAGGGTATCATTTCTATGAGGGGTTAGTCCTAGTGAGATAGGATAACATTGTGTTTACCCTCTTTCATGTTATTGTTGGCTTTATACCCATGTAACATGATGAATGTGATTAACCCAGGGAAGTGTGATGAAATGGTAAGTAATGGTAATTGTTGTGAAATGAATGGTAATAGGAGTGGTAGTGGCCTTGCTTTGAATTTGTTAATGAAACCATAATTAATTACATGGCATTTATCATTCATACCACTTTTGTATGCACTGCCTATTTATACTGGATATTTTGTAGACACCATTGGTGGAGGCCTACTGAGTTGTACTCACACCCTGCTCAGGCCGACATTGGGTACCTGAGCAGACTTCATGTTTTCCGGTCAGGGGAAGGGCAAGGGTCCTTACTAGATAGTGAGTGGCATGTGTAGCACTTGGTGGAGGATTCGGACTTGGAGTTGGGACTATTTTGGGGATTTTTCTCATTTTATTTATTTTGGGCTCTTGTTCACTTTTTCACTTGTAGCAGGACATGCATATTTACTGTTGGAAATGTTGTTATACATGTTCCTTGTTTAATGGTTACGGTTTTCCGCTATTTGGTTATTCTTTTGTGGCTTACTCTAATAAATAGGGGGGGTATAATCTCCCCACTTGACTACATAGACCCCGCTGCTAGTCAACATCATTTGGCATACGGGGAGGTGCGCTTAAGGTCTTGTAACCACCCAACTTGGAGCACCGGTTTAGTGGCTTCCGGGTTGGGGATGTTACAGAGCATCATAGGGTGCCATTTGAATGCTCTAGTGGAAGATGTTGTTGTAAGAGAACTCAACTAAAGAGGTATGTTCATCCCATCCACCTTTAAATTCCATTGAGCATGTTCTTATCATGTCCTTGAGTTTTTTAATAGTCCTTTTAAATTGGCCATCAGTTTGGGGTTGATAGGCCGTACTGAAAATCAATTCGGTACTCAGAGAAAGTTGAAGACTTCTCCAGAATTTTGATGTGAACCTTGGATCAAGATTAGATATGATTGAAAGTGGAACTCCATGCAGCCTTACCAGTTTATTCACATAAATACTAGAATGTTTATCAAGATATAAATCTTCCAAAATGGAGATAAAATGGTCAGCCTTGGTGAGACGGTCCATAATAACCCATATCATTTTGTTTCCTTTGAAGTTCTCGGGAGACCAGTGAAAAAGTCCATTTTTATATCATCCCACATCTGTGCTAGTATCGGTAGTGTTTGCAATACCCTTTTAGGATGTTGTCACTCAGGCATCACTTGCTGACATACCAGGCACCTTAAAGTGTAGTTAGAACTCTCCCTTTTCATATCATCCCACCAATAATGATCTTGAATGTCCATGTACATTTTTGTGCTTCCGAGATGCATAGAGAAAGTAGAGCTATGAGCTTCATCCATCAGAACCTTCTTTATTTCCAGAATTTATGGAACACATAGTATTGTATGAAATTTCCATACACCTTATTGATCGATATTGAACTTAGGAAACAGTCCATCCTTTGTGGCCTCAAACATCTTCTGCAACAAAGGATATTTATTCTGAGCTTTCTTGATATTTTCTAGTAATAAAGATTGAGAAAAAAATTAGGCTAGGGTTGATGATGCCCCTTCCCTTATACTTCCCATGTCTTTCATTACTAGGTCATTGATCAAAGGATCTCTTTGAATCCTCATCATGTAATGAAAAAATGGGTCTTTCCTACTTAATGCATCAACAACATTGTTTGCTCTTACAAGATGGTAATTAATTGAACAATTATAGTATTTAAGAAATTTCAAACATCTCATTTGTCTCATGTTCAATTCCTTTTGTGTGAAAATATACTTCAAACATGGATTTCCTGTGTATATATATCAAATTTTCCCCCATAAAGATAATGCATCCATATCTTTAGAGAATAAACAACTGCAGTCATCTCCAGATCATGCGTGGTATAGTTCTTCTCATGAGTCTTCAACTGTCGAGATGCATATGAAATTATTTGTTAATTTTTTATGAGGACGTACCCAACCCCTTTAATAGATGCATCGATAAAAATAACAAATACTTCTCCACTTGAGGGCATATTTAACACAAGTTTAGTAACCAATCTCTTCTTCAACTCTTGGAAACTATCCTCACACTCCTTTGTCCAAATGAACATGACCTCTTTCTGAGTTAACCTTGTTAATGGATTAGAAAGTCATGAAAGGTTTCTCACAAACCTCTTATATTATCCCTCTAATCCAAGGAAACTACAATTCTCAGTTATTGTTGTAGGTTGAGGCCACTCCTCTACAACTTTTGTCTTTCCAGGGTCAACTGTGATTCCTTTATTGGTAACAATGTACGCCAAGAAAGAAACTTGTTGTAACTATAAATTACATTTGATATACTTTCCAAAAGACTCTCTTTCTGCAGAGTTTGTAAAAAAACCCTAAGATGATCCTCATGCTCCTCACAACTTTTGGAAAATATCAAAATATCATCAACAAAAACTAAAAAAACGTTATCAATGTAGTCCTTAAAGACTCTATTCATTAAATCCATAAAAATAGTAGCTACATTAGTCAGTCCGAAGGGCATAACAACAAACTCATAATGCTCATATCTTGATTGGAAGGAAGTTTTTGGAATATCTTATTTCTTCACCCTCAATTGATGATAACCAAATTAAAGATCAATATTAGAGAAGAATTGATCCCCACAAAGCTCGTCAAATAAGTCATCAATTCTTAGAAGAGGGTATTTGTTCTTCACTGTGATCCCATTCAGTTCTCTATAATCAATGCACAGCCACATTGATCTATCCTTCTTCTTCACTAAGAGTACAGATGATCCCAAAAGAGACACACTTGGATGGATAAACCCATACTCCAAAAATATTGGAGTTTTATCTTTAATTCATCTAACTCCACATGTTCCATATTATACAACATCTTTGAAATCAGATGAGATCCAACTATGAGCTCAATGGATAACTCTACCTTTCTTTCTATAGGAGGTCCGAGTAACTATTTAGGAAATACATCAATGTATTCTTGGATTATGGGGATATTTTCTATCCTTATACTATCACTTTCTTCTTCTTATTCACCAATCAAATTGATAAAGAAGGATATAAGTGGTTCTTTTAGACAAAGATCAGGTTTAGATATCTCTCCCTAGAAGATAACAATAGGTTTTCCTTTCAAGACTTCTATCATTTTCTTTATTCTGCATTTCATATTAACATTATACTTTTAGATCCAATCTATCCCTAGTATAATGTCGAATTACAGGATGGTAATGACTACTTGATTTGTGAAAATATCGAGCTCACTAAAGTAAATACTAGTGTTTGTAAACACTAACGATGCTTGGATAATTCTACTAGGAGTTTGACAGATAAATATACTTTTAGAAAATTAGGGGTTGATTCTATTTTCTTTGGAAACATGGAGTAAATAAATGAATACGTATAACCATAATCAAAGTACTTTCTAGCTTTGAGACAACAAAAAGAGTACCTGCCACCACATCATTTGGTTCTTCAACGTCAGCCATTCTGATTGAAAAAGTATGACCTTATTCCCTTGGCCAATACTGAGGCTGATGGTGATTCCCCTCCACTACCCTTAGATTTGGATAATGATTGGAAATGTTACCACGTTGTCCAAACTTATAGCATTGGACAGCAGGTAGGGCCTACACCATATTCCCTTTTTCGTTACTGTTTGGGTGGTGAGGCTTCACCTCACTGCGGTAGTTTCATGTGATATGGCGATCTTTTTCACACTAGTAGATCTTCCTGCTCCCGGTCAGGTAGCTCCCCGAATGATTTTTCCAACATTTATTACATGTGGGATGTTGCACTTGCTTTTCTACTCTTCCCTGATCAAAAGTCTGCCCAATGATTGGCTCCATAGATCTTCTATTTTCATTGGATTTATGAGACCATTGCATCTCACCAAACTCCAGTTCGACTTTCATCACACTCTGCACGATATCCTCATAGCTATCATAGTCTCGGTTGGTTAGATTCTTCCACAGATGATGTCTCGGACTACTGAAGAATCTATCAACCTTACCATATGGATCCATGACAAAGATATAGGTGTAACAGGAAATTCTGGTGAAGTTCATATCGTATCTTCTAACAAATTCATTCTCCTTCCACTTCAGCTTGAGAAACTCCTTCTCCATTTTTGTTCTCATCGAATGAGGGAAATACTTACTGAAGAAGTTCCATAGGAATTCTTCCCACTCCATAGATTAAACCTCCGCTATTGGCCTCATGTTTTTAATTTGTTCCAACCACTAATCAAATTCACCTGCTAAGCGGTAAATATCCTGGGTGACTTTCTCTTTTTCCAAACAGCGAATCACAGAAAAGATCTTCTCGATAGAGCTGATCCACTATTCAAAAATCAATGGGTTGGTAGATCCACGGATGGTTGGTCGTCATTGATGCATAAAGCACTCAAAAGAATATTGTTCCCTTTACGGTGAGATCAGTCTCTCATCTTGATTAAATTTATGTAAGAACCCAGTTTTTGCTACGGAAGACTTTGGATATTCTTGATGATATTCCATAGCAGTGCCTTTAGACGGTGTGCGATTCTGAGCCCTGGAGTGGCCGAAATTAAATTTTCAGAGCGTTCACACTGGAAACACCAAATAAATGGGATAACTCCAAAACAGTGATCCGGATCCGGGATCCAAGTGTACGTATGGGTCTGGAATGGGGTGTTTACCCTAGGAACGACATAAAACATGTCAGCGTGTGATGTTTGGACCCCTCGCTCTCTCTCGGAATGTTAAACGGATAAATTAATTAATTTATTTATTCCTTTAATGGTGAAACTCAAGTATCTATTAAACAGTTTCTCAGATTGGAAAACCAAGGGAACCGTTGAGTTCAGAACGTGCCTTTTACCCTAGGAGGGGTATATGTTTCACGGGCGCGGGCCGTCTATGAAAAATGGCACCGAGGGAGTTTTTGTAATTTGGCAGCCTCGGGCGTGGGCATTGTAACTTTTGAATGGGTCCTCATATTAAAATTCTGAGACTACCGTTGCACTCAAAGCATGGTTTTTAGCCTAGGGTAGGATAAATTCCGACCCCATCGGTAGTTCGGGAATGGGGCCGTGGGAGGGTGTTTAAGTTAATTAATTTGTTTCATTAACCTAAACCCCCCCTCTCTTCTCCCTCATTTCCCCCTCCCCTGGATAGCCTCTCCCCTCTCCTCCTCCATCTCCAATGAGGTGACTCCGGCGATGCGGTCCAGCGAGGCGCGGCCACCCCGGCGGGTTGACGGCGAAGCGACGAGCTTAGTCCCATGAGGTAGACGTCGTTTTGTTTCGTTTTATTTCCCACACCATGTTCGTCCTAATTTTGCATTGTCAATTTGCTACCCGATATTCTATCCAGCCCATATTTTCATAGATACTGTTCTGAGCTTTTCGGAATGCTATCCGGATCAAATTTTCGATCACCGGATCGTTTCCGGTGGTCCTATGAAGTTTTCCGGCCACGAGGCCGGATTCTGGCGGTCGGCAAGGGGGGTCTGGTGGACAGCGGCCCCATGGCGGATGACGGCGTGATAGCAGCCGTGGCGGAAGGCCAGCCAGCCATCCGGATAGCTGGGTGGCACCTCGCCAGTGCGGGACTGCGCAGGCGGACCGGCCGAGGGCGCCGGTCGCGGGCGCTGACGAGGGGGAGCACGACCGGGGTCGCGGCTCGCGACCCCGCTAGGCAGACCGAGACCTACATGGTGCGGTTCTCCGTGGGGAAAGCCGACCGGCCGTGTCGGTCGGTCGGTGGAAGAGGTGCAGGCGAGGTGCGTGGGAAAGGGGGCCTCGTGGGAGGTGGCTGGGCCACGGTCCCAGCTGGGCGGCCGGAGCGGGCCGGCTCGAGCGGGGAGGACCAGCCGGACCGGGCCGGTCCGGCCCAAGGGGTCCCTCCCCCTTTTAAAATGTTTGGATGCCTGCATTTCGATCTATGGGCATCCGTTTTGCGCGCCGTCTACGGCGGCGCGGACCTGACGCAGATATGGACCTTTTGAGGTGGTTTTGGGAGTTTTAACTTCCGATACGAGGGGCTCGAGGGCACAGAACATGCGTAAAGCAGCTAAGCGGGCTTCCCGGGAATTCTTGTTTTGGACGGCGTGAACGCATCTGACATCCGTTTTAAGCATCGTCAGTGGTGTTGGGACCCTGGAACCGAGGTGGAGATTTCCAGGGTGGTTTCAAGCGTTGAGGCTCATGTTGAGGCGAGGTCCCCACGACCCGTCTTTCGAGCTGCGTGCAGCGTTTCACGACTTTCTCATCAGGCGTCCATTCGGGTTGTAGCGGACCTTTGGCGTGTGATCTCGTGAACTCTTGGGAGAGTGAGGCTGGTGTCTAAAGAGATGTGTTTGGCTGTGCCTCAGCCATTGAGGTGGCATGTTGGAGTTGTAACGTTACACCTTCGCGTTGACGTTGGGTGCAGTGGGCACGATAGCCTTTGGGCTGGAATGTGGTATACTCTAGGAGTATACGGGAATTATTGGAGGTACATGTGGTTGTTTGTACCTGAGAACTTTTGTGAGTTCATTTGGGGTTGACTTGGGGCCACATGTCGTGTGGGCCCCATGTGCGTGTCGTGTTCTACTTTGCGTACTTTTGACCTCTCGCGATGTAGAGGGTCCCTCGGTTCTCGATTGTTGACAGGTGGGGTTGATGTTTTTCCCCTGGCTCTGTGCTTGATGGTTTAGATCAGTAGGGTTGAGTGGTTTCCCTAGGTTTTGTTCCGGAGTCAGGTGGTTGCATGATACCCACTCTGTGTTCGGTTGGACAGTGTTGTACCCTCCAGTGGAGATGGCCAAAGCAGTTTTGGGTTTACCCTCCAGCAGAGACTGGGTAGTGGGTCCCTAATTAGCTTCTTAGTGTCTACCCTCCAGCAGAGACTGGGCAGTGGGTCACCCGACACTCTTAGGGTCTACCCTGAAGCAGAGACTGGGTAGTGGGACACCTGACACTCTTAGGGTCTACCCTCCAGCAGAGACTGGACAGTGGGACACCCGACACTCTTAGGGTCTACCCTCCAGCAGATACTGTGTAGTAGGTCACCTGACCTCTTAGGGTCTACCCACCAGCAGAGACTGGGCAGTGGGTCACTCGACCTCTTAGGGTCTACCCTCCAGCAGAGACTGGGTAGTGGGTCACCCGACGACCTCTTAGGGTCTGCCCTCCAGCAGGGCTGGGCAGTGGGTCGCCCGTCGTCTAGTTCATGGTCTACAGTCCAGCAAGGCTGGGCAGTGGGTCACCTATCGACTTATTCCTGGTCTACCCTCCAGCGGGGCTCGGTAGTGGGTCGCCTGATGATGTATTAGGGTTTACCCTCCAGCAGGGCTGGGTAGTGGGTCACCCGATATCTTGTTAGGGGTTACCCTCTAGAAGGGCTGGTCAGTGGGTCACCCGATTTCATATTATGTATTACCCTCCAACAGGGCTGGGCAGTGGGACACCCATTGACATTCCAGACTCTATTCTTTCTACTAGTCTAGTCTGTGGCTTTCCTCCGTGATTACCGGAGCAGGACCCTTGGTTGTACGGGTCAGTGATGGAACAACCTTGGCTTTGAGGAGACCTCTCGACAGCATGGCAGTGACGAGGTGTAGTCTTACTTAACCTGGAACTCTCAAGTACGATCAGCACCTTCCCCACAGAGACATGTCCTTGTGACGCGACCTAAAACCATGCAGGCGAGTCAGTGACGCCCAAAGTGGATAGTGTCGAGGTGTGGTGATTTGGGCCCCTTGACTTGTAGTTCGGGGCAGACGTGCGGGATGCTGGGCGTCGATGATGGTTTACTTCTGGGAATGTTGGCGACTCACCTTTCTTGGGCTGAGCTACGGGATGGATATCCTCTTATGTGCTTGTCTGGGCTTCTTAACAGAGCATATATATATGTATATACCTTGTACCAGTACCCACACCTTGGGTTTTGGATACTCTCCTTCCAGAAGAGGGGAAGACGCGCGAGGTATGCCACGTGCTTTCCGTGTCTAGCTTCTCGTGGTTGGACGAGTGTACAGTTCTGCTATAGGTAGCGAAGACTCGATGAGAAGTTCATCTTCTCACCATTTCCAGCTCCATGTGTCTGGACGAGTCTACCTTCTTTCCTCTTGTTGGGTTGAGCGGGACTCTCTACTGTTACTCTACTGCACTCCTTGTTGTACTCATTTACTTTTCCTGTTCGCCCTACTGCTCAACCTTCGGTACCTCCTTTGTTGCTCCCTCGAGCCTTCGGGGTATCCTACGGAGTATTTTTATACTCACCTATGCTTTGGATTTTCCCGTACTTGGTGTTCCCTTGAAGACGACGGACAGGTTGGTCATGACGTCAGAGAAGATTAGGAGTTTCGGAGCTTGGACCGCGTGCGGTGGTCAGAGTCTGGTTCCAGGTGGGGGACCCTTACAACGATTTTCTTTTTGTTTACCTATTTCTAGGTTGTGGAACTTTTCTGGTTGGGTGTGTGTTTTTGCCCTTTCCTTTTTAGTGTACCTTCAGCTTTTACCTTGTACTATTTAAAGGTCGATGCACATTTGTGGTTTATTTATAGTAGTTTCCCTTTTCATTACTTGTCTTTTCTTTTACTCTTCACTTCTGCATTGAGTGTGCTGCATGTGTCTGTGTACAGGTATTTAGGCAAAGGCCTCCCCGAGTTATTGTGCCTTCGGCGGTGGTCTCCAGCCCCTGGCCTATGGAGGCGAGCTTGGGGTAGTTGCTGCTCGAGCCCGGGTAGGGTAGGGTCATGACAAAGTGGTATCAGAGGTAGTTCGTTCCTTGGGACGTTGTGTGGATGTCCCTAAAAGAAGAATTTGTTGGGATTTATTGAAACAGTGTTAACGTGTCTCAAGAGCGACTCTCAGGCTAGGGAGTCCAGTGATGGTGCGGCAGCCGACGTATCCATTCACCAGGACCTTGATAACTCGATTGTCGACTCGGCATGCAAAGACACATGTTGCAGGGAAAATTGGTTTTTGATCACATAGTATTTAGTCTTTGTTAGTCCTTATTGAGTCAGCTCCCCATCGTTGTTATTAGTATATACATATATGCTAATCTGACCGCGGCACTCCTTGATAATATTCAAGATGTCTCCACAAAGAAAGCCATCCAAGATACCAGCTTTTGTTCATGACGACGACCCTGTTAGCTATGAGGCCACAGTACAGGACCCATCATGCGAGCCCCCTTCCTCCGGGTGGGCCGGTAGCAGCACCCCCACCTGTTGAGCAGAAGATAGTTTCAACAGAGCAGGCTGAGCTTGAGCGCCGGTTGAGCGCGCTCCGTGAGTTCCAAAGGTAGATACCGCTGAGGTTCAGTGGTGAGCCAGACCCTCTGGCAGCAGAGTCTTGGCTCGAGACAGTGGTTTTCCATTTCAGGCTTCTGTAGATGCCAACAGATCAGAGAGTGGCATTGGCAGCCAACCTTTTTCGTGGAGCATCTCGGCGTCGGTGGAGTCTGGTGACTCAGTTTCTTGACGAGTCGTCGGTTTCTTGGGGCGACTTTCAGTTGTTGTTCTGTGAGGAAATTTTCCCCTCCTGATTGCGCTCCTTTCAGATTCAGGAGCTCCTGCAGTTTCAGCATGGAGGGATGACGGTGGCCGAGTACGCGTCTAGTTTTGCAGACCGTGCGCGCTTTTACCCGGACATGGTCCGTGATGACAATATCCGAGCGCGGAAGTTTGAGCAGGGTCTCCGCCATGAGATTCGTGCTGTCATAGTGCCCTTGGGAATTTCCACATACGTCGGGGTGCTAGAGCCGGCGCTGTTGACAGAGGTATTCCTGTCACGTTCTAGAGTTGGTGGTGGCAGCAGGCACATCAGAGCCGAGACGTCTACCATAGCTAGCGGGCGTCGTCAAGCGGAACCTTGACACATGTGGTTTTCTAACAACCGGACTCAGGGGCGTGGTCGTACACCACAGTGGCGCCGGAGGGAACCAGTGCAGCCCTATGAGAGTCGGTACTATGCTTGCGATGGGAAAGGTCACCTGGAACGGGACTGCCCGACCAGGCATGCAGAGAGCCTCGGGTAGGCAGCAGGTGCACCACCACGATGGAGACAGCGTCGTGATCAGGAGTAGCGCCTAGTGAGGTTGTGCTAGCAGAGGAGTGGGGGGAACTGGTAGTGGGGGACGACTTTACGAGGTCTTCCCATCACCACTAGGTGGTCCACGTCAGGCTTTGGGAGCTGACAGTTGGGACCGCGGACAACCGCGATCTTTGGATGTCTACGATCTTGCAGAGCTTGAGATGATAAGAGGTACACTCTACAGCTCTTCTACACTTTGAAGTAGAATTGATAGACTCTGTGTGTGTAATTCATTCCTCCCTGATCCTTGCTTGATGTGTTACCAGGGTGGTGAGGGGCGTTAGTGTAACCCTGTGTTAGTATGATAAAAGTCATGGGACCTTTTTCTTTAGTCGATGGTTATGACTTCATCACTCTCCGAGCGTGTAAGAGAGTCTTGGTTGAGAGACGTTGAATGTGGAATCTTGCATGACCAGGTATCCTTGGGTGTTCCACCATATGGATATTCTGAAGGAGGGAATCACCAGGCCTTGTTCCAGGTGTGGGCGGTGATTCCAGTCGCGGCGTGCGACGTAAGGGTTTGGTCGTGGAGGTGAGCTACCCCTCGAGAGTCTTCGGGCAGTTTGAAACTGTTCAAAGGGATGACGAGGTTCCCTACCACCTTTCCCTAACCCCAAATTCTAGAGTGGGTGCACGACATCATCAAGGGTCGACCTCGCGTGAACAGATCAAGCCTTTGGCCTATGTGTGGTGGCGCAGAGCTGTGCGAGAGTTCTACTGGGTACGGAAGAGCCGGGTGTGGGCTTAGTACCCTGTGTTGCTCCCTAGTTTTTCTTTTTGGGGAAAAAAAGCTTGATGTAGGGAATGATGTAAGAACCCAGTATTTGATGCGGAAGACTTTGGAATATTCTTGACAATATTCCAGAGCAGCGCCTTCAAATGGAGCGCGATTCCGAGCCCCTGAGTGACCGGAATTAAATTTTCAGTGTGTTCACACTGGAAATGCCAAATAAATGGGAAAACTCCTAAAAAGTGATCTGGATCATGGATCCGAGTGTACGGATGGGTCCGAAATGGGGTGTTTACCCAAGGAATGACATAAAACATGTCAGCGCGGGATGTTTGGACCCCTCGCTCTCTCTCAGAACATTAAACGGATAAATTAATTAATTAATTTATTCGTTTAATGGTGAAACTCAAGTATCTCTTAAATGGTGGCTCGTATTGGAAAACCGAGGGAACCGTTGAGTTCAGAACATGCTGTTTAACCTAGGAGGGGTATAAGTTTCGTGGGTGCGGGTTGTTTGTGAAAAATGGCCCTGGGGGCGTTTTTGTAATTTGGGAGCCTCAGGCGTGGGCATTGTAACTTTTGAAAGGGTCCTCAGATTAAAATTCTGATACCGTCGTTGTGCTCAGAGCATGGTTTTTAGCCTAGGGGAGGCTAAATCCCGACCCCTTCGGGAGTTTGGGTATGAGGCCGCGGGAGGGTGTTTAAGTTAATTAATTTATTTAATTAACCTAAACCCCCCCCCCTCTCTTCTCCCTCATTTCCCCCTCCCCTGTAAAGCCTCTCCCCTCTCCTCCTCCATCTCTGGCGAGGCGGTTCGGCGAGGCGCGGTCACCCCGGTGGGTTGACAGCGAACTAACGGGCTTAGTCCCACGAGGTAGGAATCATTTTGTTTCGTTTTATTTCTCTCACCATGTTCGTCCTAATTTTGCTTTGTCAATTTGTTACCCAATATTCGATCCAAGCCCATAGTTGTGCAGATCATGTTCTGAGCATTCCGGAATGCTATCCGGAACGAATTTTTGACCAACAGATCATTTCTGGTGGTCCTCTAAAGTTTTCTGGCCACGAGGCCAGATTCAGGCGGTCGGCAAGGGGGGTCCGGCGGACGGCGGCCCCACGGCGGACGGCGGCACGGTAGCAGCCGCGGCGGAAGGCTGGCCGGCCATCTGGCCGGCTGGGCGTCACCTCGGCGGTGCGGGGCGGCGCAGGCGGACCGGCCGAGGGCGCCAGCCGCGGGCGCCGGAGAGGGGGAGCGCGATCGGGGTCGCGGCTCGCGACCCCGCTGGGCAGACCAAGACCCGCATGGTTTGGGTCTCCGCGTGGAAAGTCGACCGGCTGTGTTGGCCGGTCAGTGGAAGAGGCACAGGCGAGGCGCGCGAGAGAGGCGGCCTCCCGGGAGGCGGCTGGGCCACGGTCCCACCGGGCCGGCCGGAGCGGGCCGGCTTGAGCGGGGCGGACCGGCCGAACCGGGCCGGTCCGGCCCAAAGCGGTCCCCCCCCTTTAAAATGTTTGGAGACCCACATTTCGAGCTACGTGCGTCCGTTTTGCACGCCGTCTATGGCGGCGCGGACCTGACGCAGAGGCAGACCTTTTGAGGTTGTTCTCGGAGTTTTAACTTCCGACACGAGGGGCTCGAGGGCACATCATGTGTGTAAAGCAGCTAAGCGGGCTTCCCAGGAATTCTTGTTTTGGGCAGCGCGGATGCGTCCGACGTCTGTTTTAAGTTCCGTTAGTGGCGTTGGGACCCTGGCACTAAGGAGGACCTTTCTAGGGTGGTTTTAGGAATTGAGGACGAAGTTGAGGCGAGGCCCCCACGGCTCGTCTTTTGAGATGTGTGCAGTGTTTCACGACTTTCTCATCGGGCATCCGTTCGGGGCGTGCGAGCAGTCGATTCTTGATGTTTTTCCAAGGGGATTTCAATGGTGCAATCAGCCTGCTATAATTAGGCATGATGGTGCGGGGACCATGAGGTTAGTTTGGGCGTCGATGGTGATTTTCCATCTTTATCACCGGGTGTCCGTTTTGAACAAGTGATTAGTCGAACTGGTGTACGTTTTCGAGAGGATCCCAATGGTGCAATCCATTCGTTGTGTTTCAGGACCGGGAAGCAGGACTCATGTAGCACCGCTGGTGTGTGGCACGCCGAAATGCATCTTTTTCACCAGATATCCGTTGTTCTTAAGTGAGCAGTATTTTTGACATATTTTCCCAAGGGGATCGCAATGGTGCAATGCACCCTACTGTTTTTGGGGCCGAGGCTCGGGATCACGGGACGTCGTTCGGGCGTGAGGCGGTGTTGGTGACTTTTCCATCGGATATCTATTTGAGGCGAGTAAGTAGTCTATCTCACATTTTTTTTCATGTGATTACAACGGTACGATCCATTTGGTTGTGCAGAGCCTCATACGTGATCTTATTAAATGTGGAAATCTGAAAGGTGCCCCGGTGGCGGTTCTTCTACCGTGTTTGTAGAGGACCTTTGGTGTGTGATCGCGTGCAATCCTGGGAGAGTGAGGTTGTTGTCTAAAGTGATGTGGTTGGTTGTGCCTCAGCCGTTGAGGTGGCATGTTGGAGTTGTTATGTTACGCCTTCGTGTTGACGTTGGGTTCCATGCGCACGATAGCCATTGGGATGGAATGTGGTATACTCTGGGAGTATACGGGAATGATTGGAGGTACATGTGGTTGTTTTTACCTGAGAACGTTTGTGGGTTTGTTTGGGGTTGACTTGGGGCCACATGTTGTGTGGGCCCCATGTGCATGCCGTGTTCTTCTTGGCGTACTTTTGACCTCTCGCGACGTAGAGGGTCCCTCAGTTCTCGATTGTTGACAAGCGGGGTTGAGGTTTTTCCCCTGGCTCTGTGTTCGATGGTTTAGATCATCAGGGTTGAGTGGTTTCCCTTGGTTTTGTTCAGGAGTCGGGTGGTTGCACGATACCCACTCCGTGTTCGGTTGGCCAGTGTTGTACCCTCCAATGGAGATGGCCAGAGCAGTTTTGGGTTTACCCTCCAGAAGAGACTGGGCAGTGGGTCCCTTATCGACTTCTTAGGGTCTACCCTCTAGCAGAGACTGGGCAGTGGGTCACCTGAAACTCTTAGTGTCTACCCTCCAGCAGATACTGAGAAGTGGGACTCCCGACACTCTTAGGGTCTACCCTCCAGCAGAGATTGGGTAGTGGGACACTTGACACTCTTATGGTCGACCCTCCAGTAGAGACTGGGCAGTGGGTCACCCGACCTCTTAGGGTCTACCCTCCAGCAGAGACTGGGTAGTGGGTCACCCGACCTCTTAGGGTCTACCCTCCAGCAGAGACTGGGAGGTGGGTCACCCGACGAACTCTTAGGGTCTTCTCTCCAGCAGGGCTGGGCAGTGGGTCGTCCATCGTCTAGTTCCAGGTCTACCCTCCAGCAAGGCTGGGAAGTGGGTTACCTGTCGACTTATTCCAGGTCTACCCTCCAGCGAGGCTGGGCAGTGGGTCGCCTGATGATGTATTAGGGTTTACCCTCCAACAGGGATGGGCAGTGGGTCACCTGATATTTTGTTAGGGTTTACCCTCCAGCAGGGATGGGTACTGGGTCACCCGATATCATATTATAAATTACTCTCCAACAGGGCTGGGCAGTGGGACACCCATTGACATTCCAGACTCATTTGTTTCTACTAGGCTAGTATGTGGCATTCCTCCGTGATTACTGGAGTAGGACCCTTGGTTGTATGGGTCAGTGATGGAACGACCTTGGCTTTGAGGAGACCTTTCGACTGCAGGGCAGTGACGAGGTGTGGTTTGACTTAACCCAGAACTCTCAAGTACGAGGGGCACCTTCCCCACCGATACGCATCCTTGTGACGCTACCTAAAACCATGCAGGTGAGTCAGTGCCGCCCAATGTGGATAGTGTCGTGGTGCGGTGATTTGGGCCCCTTGACTTGTAGTTCGGGGAAGGCATGCGGGATGCTGGGCGTCGATGATGGTTTACTTCTGGGACTGTCGGCGACTCACCTTTCTTGGGCTGAGCTATGGGACGGAGATCCCCTTACGAGCTTGTTTGGGCTTCTTGACAGAGCATATATATGTATATACCTCATACTAGTACCCACTTCTTGGGTTTTGGATACTCTCCTTCCAGGAGAGGCGAAGACGCACGGGGTATGCCACGTGCTTTCCGTGTCTAGCTTCTCATGGTTGGACGAGTGTACTCTGCTACTATAGGTAGTAAAGACTTGACGAGAAGTTCATCTTCTCACCATTTCTAGCTCCTTGGGTCTGGACGAGTCTACCTTCTTTCCTCTTGTTGGGTTGAGCTGGACTCTCTACTGTTACTCTATTGCACTCCTTGTTGTACTCCTTTACTTTTCCTGTTCGTTCTACTGCTCACCATTCGGTACCTCCTTTGTTTCTCCCTCGAGCCTTCGAGGTATCCTACTGAGTATTTTTATACTAACCCCTACTTGGGCTTTGCCTGCACATGGTGTGACCTTGGAGACGACGGACAGGTTGGTCGTCACGTCAGAGGAGCTTAGGAGCGTGGGAGCTTGGTCCGTGTGCGGTGGTTGGAGTCGGGTTCCAGGTGGGGGACCATTCCAGCTGTTTTCTTTTTGTTTACCTATTGCCAGGTTGTGGCACTTTTCTGGTTGGGCGCGTGTTTTTCCCCTTTCCTTTTTAGTTTACCTTCAGGTTTTACCTTGTACTATTTAGAGGTCAATGCACATTTGTGGTTTATTTATAGCAGTTTCCCTTTTCATTACTTGTCTTTTCATTTACTCTGCACTTCTGCATTGAGTGTGCTACGTGTGTGTGTGTGTGTATACAGGTACTTAGGCAAAGGCCTCCCTGAGTTATTATTCCTTCGGCGCTAGTCTCCATCCCCTGGCCTATAGAGGCAGGCTTGGGGTAGTTGCGGCTCGAGCCCAGTTAGGGTCGGGTCGTGACAATTTATTCCTCATAACTTGAGTCAGTTGGTTCATCATTCTCATAAAAGACTCAATTCCAACTTCCATCAGAGGGTCGTCAGCACATGGTCGATTTCGGTCACCATTTGAAAGGTTCCACCTATTGTGCACCATTTTGTAAAAGAATAAAACCTTACTGAGAAGCTTATTTAATTTATGAATCATTTAACTATAAAGTATGTTATGACATAAAACTTCATGCTTAAACAATTACATTTCTCTATAAATCCATCATAATGATTCATAAAAAGCATATGATTGACCAAACATATCCCCCGGGAGTGTCAAACCTGGAGTGAAGAAAGGACCGTTGTCGTGTACCAAGATACCCCAGGTGAAGCCCAAAACTCCTTTTCAGAGTTTTCACTCCTAGATACATCTGTGCTGGAGCCACATTCACTTGTTCATATCTAGACAGAGATTTATTTGTTCAAAAATCACCTACTTAATATTTCACAAAAATACCAGGAAGTTTTCCTACATTATAAATTTTATATAGGGTTATTCATAAAGTTTTTTTATCTTAATTTCCATAAATAAGTAATCTATAATTTGGTACCAACTACGACATCCCACCTTTTTACTATATAAATTTTCATTAAATTTTACAAACAGAGGATCTTTGAAGTCTAGTGTCTTCGAAATCAGGATTATAAAACATGAAAACATAAAACATTCTTCCAATAAACATTTATGGCTTCATCATAGGTCCATCCTAAAATAAAATTACTCCATATTGTAACCTAGAGATATAAATCAATGTAAAGGGTGAGCATAATTCCCTGTAAGGAAATAAAGTGAAGTAGTTTACATGTGATCTTAAGCGATATCAATAAGAACGTGATGAAAAAAATAAATACATGAGAAATGGAAGTATAGGAATATCATAATGAAAATAATATAAATCATAACATGGATATGTGGAAACAACATTTAATTTATACATTCATGAACATATCACCAAGGTTCATCCCTAAGGTGTCATAAAAATTACCAAGGTTATTTAGCAAGGTATTGTGAAACTTGTCATCTCTAGAGATTAAATCCTTTACCAAATTAATTTGAGAGATATCAAGGAAAAAACATAATATTTCATTATTTTCAAGTGATCCACATAGATCATAATCATAAATTTCATAAATAACCCAAATAGAATAAAATGAATGGTTTTCATGTAAAAAACATGATGTTTTAAAAAGTACTTATAAACTTGATCGTTATGTGATTTAATCCCATGGAAAATGAATGAGGGTTTAATGAATGTCAACATCAAAACCAAATGTAAAATTTCTAGGTATTGACAAATACACCTATAACTGAAATTGGTCTGGGTATTCCCGTAATGATAATAAGATAATTTCTTGAGAAAAAGAAAGAGAGTTTTTGAGACGAAAATTCTACAGCATAATAGTTATATAACATGGTTTTAGAAAACATTTAAATGAGAGGGGAAAAAATTAACCCACTCATAAACAACTCATAATACAGTATGGATATAGAATAAAATGAAATAATATCATGGTACGGATAGTTGAAGGGAATATCATTTGAAAATGAAACTCGAAAGAAATGGGATGATGTGGTTTCTTTTACGAAAATTCTACAGCCAAATGCCGTCACATAAAAATTCATAAAATCAGTTTCTGAGAGAGAAAAAAGTTTTTCATAATAAGAACATGAAATGGACAATAGTTGGGATATAAAAGAACAAACCCCACATAAAAAATAGAAACTAGAAGACATAACATAAAGGAAGTCATGACATAAAAGAGGAGGGTGAAAGGTTCCCTTACCTTGAAGAGTAATTTTGAAATCATGAATGTTGGAACCAAGGAGGATTGAGGGAACATTGGGAGGTTAAAGAACCATAGTTTCTTTTAGGAGGAATTTGGAATAAAATTAATGAAGTAATGGGTGGTATTTATAGCAAAACTGAGGGAATAATTTATTAATTTCCAATGGACACCTCATCAGTGGTATTTGAAATACCATGGGATTTCCCATGGTATTTTCCATTGTTATTGGCCACATGGGACACCTCATAATATATATTACTATTCAAAAGTCGACCAGAATAATTACATTTTGATTACATCATTTATGATGTCATTAATCTCACCGAAACTCAAAACTGTATTTTTACTATTCACAAAAAACAAAACATTTTATAAAAATCTCATAAATTCACCCTAACCTAATATAGATGATCTGAATTCAAAAATGAACTCCATTTTGTGAAAATAATTTTCTAATTTATGAGATATTTAGTTTATAAGTAAAGATACTATTTATCTGAAAAACACTAATACTTAACTAATAAAATCTGAAACAGTTATTTACTAATGCTATACTATCACATTACAAAACAAGATGTCCAAATTATTTTTAAACATTATTAAGTGATGTTACTATTCCATATTTCACATCACTATTCATAAGTGCAACATTACTATTCATAATTTACTATTCAGAAAAAATTATTTTATTCTTGTTGAACCACATTTTTCTCTCTGATTACAACCATGTATGTCCTATTTTTGAAAATCATTTCACTAAAAAAGATATTTAATAATAAAATTATTTCATAATATTCATCAAAAAACTATTCATAAAATATTTTTCATAAAAAACACTATTCATCAAATTGAAACTTCATAAAAAAATTTAAAAAAATCATCCTATGTTAATTGTGACATTTAAAAATAAAAAATGATGTTTATTTTACCATAATTGTAACATCCCGACCCCTCTAGGATGGAGCCGGTGCATTACTTGTGATATTGGCATGGTAAGAAGGAATGAACATCTCGAAGGAACGATCAATTTAGTAGTCTTAATGAAACTAGATATATAGATGTTACTAAAATTACATTGGAAAAGTTTAAAAAATACAATATATAGAAAAAACTAAAAATGGCATCCCCAGGAACTCAATAAAAGATCTACTCTTCATCACTTGTTGAAGGTAGGCAATGAAAGGGGTGAGATCAAACACTCAGTAAGGGTTACAAATAGAAGAATCATGAGTACAATAAGATTGAATCATAATCAAATCTGACAAAAACAATATGGAATTGTGAATAAATGACAAACTAATGACATTAATAAACTGACAATGAAACTGCATCCATAGATTTCGTCATAGTGAAAATCTCACGGACAATAATAATAATTGATAATGAATAAAGAGAATTCTTATTAATTTAATGTCATGTATCTGGCACATGAAACCATAATACCGTAAAAATGGTTTAGTTCTGTGGGTAGAAACCCGTCTGATTTTTTGGAAACAAACTCGAAGGGTTTTTCGCCAAACTGTTTTGTCTCATGAGACCAACCAATGCATCGAGGGGCTATAACGGGCCCCACCTGCCACTTCCTGTCCAAAAAATTCTTTATAAATTGATCCAATACAAGTGAAATAATCCTTTTCAATATTCGTATAGATTAAAGTATACAGATTCGTCAATAATTCCATATTTAAAATATCTTTCCAAATAAACACCGTATGTAAGATGGCATACGGTTTAGAAAACAAACATATCAATGAAATGAGATTATGGATATTTAATAAAAATATAATTTCAAATGAAAAGTGATCTCAAATGGTCCGTAGGTACACCACATAAGGATTATTAGGTGCACAATACAAGTTAGTCACAACGAAAAGGTAGTTGAGACAAAGTCCCTTACCACAATCTAATTAGTCGAATCATATGACCAGAACTTAATGAACATCAAGTGAATCATTGAATAACATGAATATAAATATAATCATGTTATTATTTATAAAATGGAAGTACACATATACCACTTACATAAAATGAGTGGCGAACAATGAAAATCCCACAGAATTGAAAGTGAGATGAGAAACCCCTTACCTTATGATCGAGTGTGTTCTTCATTTGTTTTAATTACTTGAATAATCAAATTTAGCTTCATTAATTAATACTTCCAGAACCTATTATACATGTAATGGATTCAGTATAACCTTATTAAGTTCATTCATGTCCCTTTCTATGGGTTCAATTTGTTCAATTTTTATGTTTTGGAAGCATTTTCTTCCTTGGTTTTCATGGTTCATTTACTTGTTTCCATGAATGGAAGTTCATTCAAACCATGTTTAAACATCCAGAATTTTTATTAAATATTATTAATGAAATTATGGAGATATAAATGATCTTATAATGATTTTGGGTCATATACCTTGATGATGATTCATTAGTTAAAACATTAATGATGTTTGTTTAGATCGTGTTAGTGGTTCTTTGATAATAACAACCTCATTCTATTTTATAAATTAGAACCATGACTACCAAAGAATTACATAACCATGGGTGAGTCATAACACATATATTATAACCTAGTTCAACCATATAAATGGTTTCATTACCAAACTTGAATGAATTAATGAAAATTTAAATCACATCATCTACGATGTCAGTAATTCGACACATCACAGACAGTGTTTTTATTTCCTCGAACAAGTGGGGGAAAAGAAGAAGATTGATGATGAATTATTCATGAACATGAGAAAATCCAGAATATACAAGATTCTGGAGATTTCATTCCTATTGGGTAATAAGAGATGAAGAATGAATAAATAATCAACTCAAAATAAAAGAATAATTTTGAAATCCCTTACAAAAATTCCGCAGCCTAACGGCTCCACAACATGCTTTTAGAAAATATTAAAAAGAGAGGGGACAAGGGTCACATATTGAGAAATGAATCATAAAATAGAGTTTGTAACGCCTGAAAATTTTACGAGAAATATTTTGTTTTTATCAAAGGAATCTTTCACTACACACAACACTAGCTTGGCTTGCTTTACACGCAACCGCAGACTTCCTCAATAGCTTGCGTCGTACGCAATACCGAGTTTCACTAAACAATGATATGCAATTAAAATATTATTAAAACTAGCCGTTATGAATAGTAATAACCACTTTTTGAAATTTTATAAATTTTATTTTTCAAAATGGACTTAATTTTTGGATTCGGAATATCGAAATTAGCCTAGGGTGAAATTTTGGTATTTTTCTGAAAACTTTCAATTTTTGATGAATAGTGAAACCACAAAGTGGTAGTTAAAAAACTGATTTTTTCATAAAACTTAATTTTACCGCTTCTGTGAGTGGAATTTCGGAAATCCGAGAGACACGGTTAATATCAAGGACTAAAATTTGGTTCAATGAGATGAAAATAATTTTTGGTGAATAGTAACTTTTTAGTTTTTTTTACCACGGTTAAAAGTAAATAGGGTAATTAAGGGTAAAAGTTTTATTATTATTACCCTAAAACATGTCTTAATTCTATTGGATAATTGTAATTCGACCAAAAACAACCTTAGGAAGAAAATATGACCATTTAGGCCCACTTGGATTAGATTAGGACATTTATTATTAATTTATTTAAAGAAGGGTTAAAATAGTTAAAATCAAAGTTTAATAAGTAAATCATTTTTAATATGGGGTTATACATCAGATAAATTCGACTATAAATATTCATTAGATAGATAAAAATATTTCTTACATAATGGTATTTTATTTGTAATTTTTAGACATTAGATAATTTAATTTATTTATGGCACAATGATGATACAGTAATTATCTTATTAATGAAATATTGACATAATTGATGTTATAAATACCCAAATAAATGTAATTTGAGACTTTTTATGAATTACACTAATTTTCTAGGTTAATATGACATGTTATTATTTATTTAATTAACTTTTTTCGAACTAATCACTCTGATATGATTTTCACAAAAATCAATTACTAAATAGTGTCAAAATTGACATAAAATAGTTTTTAAAACAAATATTATATTATTAATTGTTATTTTATTCCTAAAAATCTAAGCTTCGGCCAAATGAATTAGATAAGGTTATATATATTAATAATAAACAACTTGGGGTTCGTTTGGCTTGATATAGTAAGTTTATGAACCTTATAGTGTAAGAAAACAAGAAGACACGGTAAAAGTTAAATTATCTAACTTAAAGTTAAATCTAAATGATAAGGTTAAAATTGATACCTAAACTTGTCTAAATTCTATTGGATGAGAGGATTGAGACCCATACCCACCTTATCTTAGAAATATATCAATTTGGAGCTATTAAAATCCGAATTTGAATTTATAATAAAATAATATTGTTTGTTATTCCAAAGGTGCCCCTCTCCCCCCTTATAAAAGGGAACCTCCTCCCCCTCTTCCTCACAAAACTTTGAGCCTTCAAGCTTGTCCAAAACCTGCCAATATCTTCTCTAAACTTACCTATAAACATCCTAGTGGTCCCGGTTTTCTTCAAAGACCAATTTTAGTGCCCTAAAAGGAGGTCTCAAAGAAGCGCTTCAAAGAAGAGGTAATGTCCGTTACCGAATCTTTCATCTTTATTTATTCTTCCACTTCTTCTTCTTTAGTTGTTTCATTATGAATTAATAACATCAGTATAAATAATATACTGATATGTTATTATAAGTATGAAACAACCCTATTTCATCATCTATCCATCCTACGGAAAACGAAATCACCGCGCGTGCGTACGTACAGAATACCGTCTCCACGCCGTGGTGTAATCTATTTTCCACCACCACCTTACTTGTATGGGTATAATGGTGTAAATAATGACTATATATGATTATTTTAAAGTTATATTTATTCTGAAATAGTATATATACACACCAATACAATTCCACAATCATGGGAACGATATCATCGCTCGTGCGTACGTACGGAATACCGTCTCCACGATGTGATGCGACTTGTTCTACATGATCTTCATTGCATAATGATTATATAAATTAATTAAATGAATGAATATGATATATATTAAACTAATACCATTCTGTAAATGAGGTATCTATAACCTAAAAATAATAATAAGAATTTATTCGACAAAACACGCATAAGAACAAAAATTAATAAACACCCGAATAACAAGTAGTAATGAAATATTACTAATAAGAAGCTAAGAATATGACCATATATGATATCATAAAAATAATTATGATTCTGGATTAAGTAAATGACATTATTTAAATCATTATACAGGAGGATCGGACACTTACGAAGCAAATTGGACCTAAGGTAAGGGAAAATCTCACAATCTCATTTTTATCCGAGATTGTTTATATTTCAGAATTTGATGGGGAATATTTTATCATCCAAATCCATGTTTCCTCAATATTTAATATTATTTCCATCCACCTACAATTTTTTAAATCCAATTTTACCCTTCGGTGAGTTTTTACTAAAGGATATGAAAGGAATCTTTTGTCATTTTTCGTACGAGTTACTTTTTGACTTTTCCGACAAAAGTACGAGAAGAATGTTTTTTTAACTTATACGGAATGAATGGATTTTTAAAACATTATCTCCAATAATCTTCCTTTAAATGTTTTCAAGTTTATTTTTAATCAACTTTATTTAGTTTAGAATTGTATGACATGTTAAGAAAGGAAAAGTGTTTTTGAAGTAGAAAGGATATTTTCCTCAAGAATGGAGTTCAAGTGTTTTATCAAAATTATTTTCCATATAAGATAATATAGGGGAATGTTTCTATCCCTATTATTACATTGATTTGATTATGTTGTGATGGAAATATTTTTATGAATTCCTTTATCTTATATGAACTGTTTTATGATATCATGATGTTTAAGATTCCCATTTTTATCACATGGGTTATGCTATGATGTATGGTTTATGACTTTGTGGCACACATAAGAATGGTATAATTATGAGATGGGTGGGACCTATATCTCCCTAAAATGCATTGGGTAAATATTTTATATATCATGAGATAGACATGGCTAGAACGGCAGGTTAAACTGGTTCAGTAAAACAGGACTAAAACGAGGAGTGAACTCGGTTCATAAATGGACTTTATCCTCTAAGATAGTCTTGGCAATGAGTATTGACTAATAAGAAATGAGTCTCTATGATTATGTGTGCATGCCACAAAGTTTCATGTTTTAAGTTATGATTATTGGGATTACATTTCACTACCATGATTTATCCCATGTTATGAAAATTATGATCTCTTTTGCAGGGTAAGATTTCCAAAATGTTATGTTCTTATGAATTTGAAATGTTTGATATTTCTTTCGTTTACCCTTACTGAGAATTTGAGCTCACCCTTTTGTATGTTTTCTTTTCTCCAGGTCAGTAAGAAGGATATTAAGTAGGATATGCCAAAAAGGGACTCTAGATATGATGAAATAAATGGGAGACAACATAGATGTTTTATGAACCAGTTGTTTATGTTTCCTAGTTTATAAAGACACTATACCTATACGGTCCTTTCCTGGTTTTGTTATATGTTGTAATAAGTGTGCTTCTATTTTTAATTAATAAAAATGTATGTAATGTATGGGTCGTTATAGTTGGTATCAGAGGAAAGGTATAGTCAACCTTTGGAAACTAGGATGTGAAAGCCTTAGTAAGAACCCTAAGGATAAGTCTAAGCATAGAACACAATCTTTGTGTTTTATAAATGGACATGAATAACCTAGGATAAGACCTTAAGTGTGAAATTTTATTCTTGATTGTGTGGTTTTCCTATTATAATTAGTGTTGCTCACACTATTATTCTTGGTTTTAGTCAATGGCTGGAACCTGAAGGAACCGTGTTAATGTGGAATGCGACGAGAAATGCAATGATTGTCCCCCTGAGCAACCAAACGTTATGGGAGCTGGAATGAAAAATATTGTAGCCATGCTCACACAACTTTCTCAAGATATGAATCATACAGGACTTCCAAACGAGCAAAGGAAGGAGCAAAATTCTGTTGAATCCTTCATGAGGTAGTGTCCACCCTCATTCAGCGGGTCTACTGATACATTAGTTGCTGAACAATGGATCAGTACTTCTGAAAAGATATTTTTAGTTCTTCAATGTTCTGAACATGATAAAGTCATCTTAGCAGTGTATCATTTGGAAGGTGATGCTGATTAATGGTGGAATATTATCAAGAATACGAGGCAAAGAGATGAAATTGAGTCCATTGAATGAGACAAGTTCAAGAACTTATTTTTCAATAAGTACTTCCCCCATATTCTCCGAACAAAGATAGAGAAAAAGTTTCTTGAACTGAAGCAAAAGGATGATGAATCTGTTGGTACCTATGAAGAAATTTTTACAAGACTTGCAATGTACGCTTCTAGTATTATTATCCAAACTGAGAGTAAGATCGATCTTTAGTGTCTTAAAACCAAGTCTTCGAAGGGCCTTATCCATAAGGGACTTCAATAGCTATGAGGAAATCGTTCGATGTGCTCTCAAAGTTGAGATGGAGATTGGAGTAACACATCATTCATATGGGTTTGATAAGAATAGGAAAATGGAATTCAAAGGAAAATCTAAAGAGCACACTGAAAAGAAGATGAGCTTTCCCTTATGCTCAAAGTGTGGAAAGAAACATGGAGGGAGTTGTCTTAAAGGGACAAGTAAATGTTTCAAATGTGGAAAGGAAGGTCATCGGGCATTTGAATGCCGCAATGATGGGAAGAAGATGTCTAATGATGAAAAAATGGAAGGGATACACAGAATGAACCTACTATACTTCAATGATTCAAGTGCAAGAAGATGGGGAATTATGCCAATAAATGCCCTAATCCAAGGGTTGTTGATGATGATCGAGATCAACAAAATATTAAGGCTAAAGACAAAGTAAATTCACATGCAATTTCTATCAGCGATGTGGAGTACAATAACAATGTGGTGAAAGGTACACTTACCATCCACAATAAAGTAGAAATTGTTTTATTTGATTCTGGATCCACCCACTCATTTATTTCTGAAGAATTTTCTAAGGGTATCACCGTATTACCTCAACAATTAGATATTGAGTTAGCTATGACAACACCTAATGGCACAACAGTCGCATCAAAAGTTTATAATTCTTCCCCGATTGAAGTTTGTGGGAAAGTGCTTCCTGAAAATCTTGTGATCCTTCCTATAGTGGAATTTGATGTGATTCTTGGCATGGATTGGATTTCTTTATATGGAGCTCATATCAATTTCCAAAGAAGTGAAGTCACATTTCATATTCCAGATCATTTTATGATCGTCTATCGATGCAAGGATGAACATAACCTTCCAGTGGAAATTTCTTCCATCTTATTGGTCTTGATTCCACTGAATGAAGGTTATTTATCTCAAATGGTTGGTGAGAAACTCACGATTAATAATATACCCATTGTACGGGATTTTGATGATTTATTCCCGGAGGAATTTTCGGGTCTTCCACCAAATCGTGAAGTTGAGTTTTCAATAGAACTCATACCGGGTGCTTTTCCTATTTCAAAGACACCTTATAGAATGGCCCCAATTGATTTGGAGGAATTGAAGAACCAAATCCAAGAGAATCTTGATAAGGGGTTCATACGCCCTAGTGCGTCACCTTGGGGAGCACCTGTTCTGTTTGTTAAGAAGAAAGATGGATCAATGAGACTCTGCATTGATTATCGAGAACTTAACAAGATCACTATCAAGAAAAAATATCCTCTCCCACGCATTGATGAATTATTTTACCAAATACGTGGAGGTCAATACTTGTCCAAGATTGATCTTCATTCAGGTTATCATCAATTAAGGTTCAAAAGGGAGGATATACCAAATACGGCTTTCCGTACAAGGTATGGACACTATAAATTTATAGTGATGCCATTTGGTCTTACTAATGCCGCTGTTATCTTCATGGATCTGATGAATAGAGTCTTTAGAGACTATCTTGATCAATTTTTGGTATTATTTCTATACGATATTCTTGTCTATTCAAAGAGCAAGTAAGAACATGAAGATCACTTGAGAATTATATTAAAGACCCTGAGAAAGGAGAATCTTTATGCCAAATTTACCAAGTGTGAATTTTGGCTTCAAAAAGTTGCATTTTTGGGTCACATAATCTCAAAAGAGGGGATATTTGTGGATCCAGCAAAAACATAGGTTATCGAAAGATGGTCGAGACCAACAACAGTAACTGAGATCCAAAGTTTTCTTGGTTTGGCTGGATATTATCGACGTTTTGTGAAAGATTTTTCACGATTATCTAATCCACTCACCAAGTTGACTCGGAAAGGAGTTAAGTTTGTTTGGACAGAAGAATTTGAAGAGAATTTCAAGGAGTTGAAAAGAAGGTTATCCAGTGCACCTGTGCTCACACTGCCTTGTAGTGGAGAAAGGTTTGTGATCTACAGTGATGCATCCAATAAGGGATTGGTGTGTGTTCTTATGCAAAATGATATGGTGATAGCTTATGCCTCACGATAGTTGAAAATCCATGAGCAAAATTACCTAACTCATGATTTGGAGTTAGCTGCGGTAATCTTTGCATTAAAGATTTGGAGGCATTATCTTTATGGAGAAAGGTGTGACATTTATACTGATCATAAAAGTTTAAAGTATATTTTCACACAAAAGGAGCTGAATATGCACCAAAGAAGATGGTTAGAGCTGATTAAGGATTACGACTGCTCAATTCATTACCACCCTGGGAAAGAAAACAAGGTGGCAGATGCATTAAGTCGACAAGACCATGCCAGTTTATCCATGATGAGGATCACAAAAGATCCAATATTTATGGATTTACAAAGGATGGATCTTGGAATTATAATGGAAAGGGAAAAATTGTATCTTTCTAAAATGGATGTTCAACCATCTATACATGTAAAGATTAAAGAGGCGTAGAAAGAAGATGTAGATTTACAATAGAAGGTGAAAAATATTCCTGAATTCAACCTTGATTGTGATGGGATAATAAAGTTCAAGAATCGGGTTTGTTTTCCTTCCATCCCCGAATTAAAGAAGGAGCTGCTGGATGAGGCTCATAGTTCTTCATTCTCTATTCATCCTGGAAGCATGAAGATATTTAGGGACCTGAAATAGTACTTCTGGTGGGATGGCATGAAAAGAGATGTTGCTGAATATGTCTCTCGATGCTTGGTTTGCCAACAAGTTAAAGCTGAGAGACAGAAGTCCAAGGGGATGTTACAACCATTACCTATACCCGAATGGAAATGGGAAAACATCACTATGGACTTTGTCACAGGACTACCTAAAACATGGAAAGGAAATAATGCTATCTAGATCATAGTTGATCGTCTTACAAAGTCTGCACACATCATTGTTATTAGAGAGGATTTCTCTCTGGATCAGCTTGCCAGGATATATGTAAAGGAAGTGGTAAGATTTCTTGGATTACCACGTTCTATTATATCTGATCGGGATCCGAGATTTACCTCGAAGTTCTGGCGAAGTCTTCAGCATACTCTGGATACAGAGTTGAGTTTCAGCACTGCTTATTATCCTGAGACAGACGGTCAGTCTGAGAGAACAATTCAAACTCTAGAAGATATGTTGAGAGCTTGCTCTATGGATTTCAAAGGTGGTTGGTATCAACACCTACCTTTGGTGGAATTTTCTTATAGTAATAGCTTTCACTCCAGTATTCAGATGGATCCTTATGAATCTCTCTATTGAAATAAATGCATGAATCCAAATTGCTGGGAAGAAGTTGGGGAAAGAAAGCTATTAGGACCTGATCTTGTTGATGAGATGGTAGAAAAGGTCCGATCTATTCAACAACACATAAGAGCAGCTCATAGTTGATAGAAAAGTTATGCCGACAACTGAAGAAAAGACCTAGAGTTTGAAGTGGGTGATAATGTGTTCTTACGAATATCTCCCTCGAAGAGGGTCATGAGATTTGGAAAGAAGGGGAAGTTGAGCCCTAGATATATTGGTCCTTTTGAAATACTGGATCGTGTTGGAAAGGTAGCTTACCGGTTGGCGCTTCCACCGAATCTCTCTCAAGTTCATGATGTCTTCCATGTGTCTCTCCTGAGGAAGTACATACCTGATCCTTCACATGTACACATTTCAGAAGTTGTACTGCTGGAGCAAGATCTTTCTTATGAAGAACAACCGATAGAGATTCTGGATCGTAGAGAAAAAGTCCTAAGAAACAAGACCACTCACTTGGTGAAAGTTTTATGCAGGAACCACCAATTAGAAGAAGCTACATGGGAGCTTGAGGATATGATGAGGGAGAGGTATCCTAATCTTTTTGTTACAAAGTGACGAATTTCGAGGGCGAAATTCATTTTAAGCGGGGTAGAATGTAACGCCTGAGACTTTTATGAGAAATATTTTGTTTTTATCAAAGGAATATTTCACTACACACAACACTAGCTTGGCTTGCTTTACACACAACCGCGACCATCCTCAATATCTTGCGTCGTACGTAATACCGAGTTTCACTAAACAATGATATTCTATTAAAATATTATTAAAACTAGATGTTATGAATAGTAATAACCACCTTTTGAAATTATATAAATTTTATTTTTTAAAATGATCTTCATTTTTGGATTCGGAATATCAAAATTAGCCTAGGGTGAAATTTTGGTATTTTTCTGAAAACTATCAATTTTTGATGAATAGTGAAACCACTAAGTGGTAGTTAAAAAAACTGAATTTTTCATAAAACATAATTTTACCGCTTCTTTGAGTGGAATTTTGTAACGCCCCGATCCCAGCTACCCAGAGTCGGTGCATTACCTCGTAACATTGGCATGATCACAAAAGATCAAGTCTCGAAAGACCGATTAGTTTAGTAGCCTTGGAAACACTAGATACATTCATAAATGTTACATTACATCATAAAATAAAAAACTAATAACAAAGTCTTCATAGTCCACACTCATATCCTCTTCTGACTATCCCTGTAGGTCATTCATAAAATACTTCTTCACATCCTGGAAAATATTAAAACATTGAAAGGGGTGAGCTCAGATGCTCAGTAAGGATAACAATATTGCGGAAGCTTTCATAAATAAACATTAACATTTAAGGCAATGTATAACTACAACAAAAGCCTTTTTAAACTTGAACTTCAGAATAATATGGCAAAAGTAAAATTAGATAATGCCATTTACTTACTCACATGGATATTCTACTAGTCGAATAATCACATGCAATATCAATAACCACTTTCATAATGAGGGAATGTATAATGCCAGACATTCTGAAACATTTTGTCAAGGCCTCGGCCAAGACGTCTAAAATGATTAAGGCCTCGGCCAAAACCATAAATCAAATTGGGAAAGGGCCTCGGCCAATTCCACATCTAGTTGTCTCATGAGACCTACCGATGCATCGAGGAGCTATAGCGGGCTCCACCCATCACTTATTAAGTCCAATACATTCCTCATATGAATAGGTTTAAACATATCATAAACCATAACATAACCGTATCACATAAAACATGCCTAAATGAAACATAACATTTCCACATTTCAATCACAAGATATCAATAAAACACATTGATATAATAAAAACGCTTTCAAAACCATTTTCAATACCAAAATAAAAGAATGTTAAAACTTTGTATTTATTTTTCATTAAAAAAAAGTGATGGCTTGTAGAGGAAGCCGAAACTCAAATAGTGGTCACGGCGGTGGAGAAGTCGTTGTCGCCGCATACGTACAACAAAAAAATTCCCTTTTGTCGTTTAGTAAACGCTTCTTATAAAAAAGATTCCTTTTGAATAAACGTAAAAGTCAAAGGGGTTTATACACCATATAAAAGAAATTATGTATAAAACCAAATATGCCTCAATGAAAGGAGATTGAGATGAAGTCCTTAAAAAGAACATTTTTTAAAATATCATAGATCTATTATGTGTATACACTATAATTACACATAAAGAAAGTACAAATACAAGATATGACATAATAATATCATGACATAATTTGAAAGTAGGAGATTAACCCAAAGAATGGAAATTGGGTTAAGAAATTCCCTTACCTTGTGTCTGACTTGACTCAACCATTCTTTAATCTCCTGAATAACAAACTAGAGTTAATATATACCTTATTAAGAACCATTTTCAATTTCATTACCCTTTTTATATCACTTATTACAATGATATGAACATTATGTAATTATTTAAGTTAATAACGGTCGTTTTGTCGATCTTTGGTACTTGAGTCAACAATAAACTTCTTATAATTACAAGTTGTTTATGTGGTAGAATATCCATTATCTCCAGAATTATATTCATGATTTAGATGTCATATATATCATATATATCCAGTATATACATTCATTTATAATATTACTTAACATTTATAGGTAAGAAATGAAATGCACCGTTCATGGAGACGGTAAGTCGTACGTACGCATGAACGCTACTTTCATTTCTATTTCGTATTTAATGAAATGAAATCATAATGATATAAATGTATAATATAATTCCAGTTTAATATAGTGTATAATACCATTTACTCCATCCTTTATACATCCCACATATGGCATTAATGATTCAAATCACTTTGAGGGGGCGGTAGTCCGCACTTCCTAAAATGAAATTATCGCGTTTACCCATAATGGAAATCATAAAGTATGCCATAACTGAGAAATACAAAAGCATAAGTAAAACATAAACATATTATATATCATATATAAATATAGTGACATCTTAATGTCCACCTTTGAAGGTGTTATATGAGTGTTGAACAATCATCGTTTCGTGAGGCAGAAATTCGCCATCCACAGAAACCGTATGTTCTTTAACCATTAGATGTAGGTGTGTGTAAGTGTAGCTCGAATAATTCTTATAAAAACATCCTAGTATATTGAGGATACCGGTGTTGTTACAAAAGTGGCACGCGCGTCGCAACGTGTGAAAATTTTCAATATTTATTTACCTACTAACTACTGTAGAAGTGGCGAGCAGGGTCGAACCACAAAGAGAATGTGAGTAGACACTAGAAATGTCCTTTTGGAGGAATGTTCAGGCGGATGGGCTTTAATTGTGTGATTAACAACTAAGTTATAAAAACTAAATGACTATTTTAAAAATGACTAGTTAAATTAACTAAAACTATCTAAGTGAACTTAGCTATGAAAGAAACTGGCAGAGATGGAAGTGTCAGAGTCGTGATGTCCGTTCAAGTGCTTGCAATGTCAATTATTTAATTCCCACATTTGAATATTTATTTATTCAAGTATCACCAATTCCAAATTTAATCAAAATGTCATCTGGTCTCGTTCTCTAATGTTAGAAAACATTCTAATTTTCACACAAATTATTTATCATTTCGTTCTCTGTCCTGACAAATAATTTGCGCGTCCTTATAGCGTGAATCACTTGGTGAAATACAATGACCCGTTTCTCACAAAGTCGAAGTATCTACCTACGTTGGGTTCACTCACATGATATTACTTATTAAGTATCACTCATGCCAGTTTGAAGGAGAGCGCACACAAAATATTAATTTTTCAATTAATATATTTATTTATTCAAAATTCGATTGCGTGATTGATCGAATTCCAGATAAATAAATTCTCTGATGAACTCCCGTTCATGATTACTTATTAGGTATCACACGAACGAGCACCAAAACATGTGTGCAGGGCCCAAATGATAATTAATTTAAACGCAGATACAATTAATTAAATAAACATCCTAATGAAATTAATTCAAAAAGCAATCAAATGTAAGAATAAATTAAAGAAATGCATTCACCATCACATTTATCACAACTCCAAAACTAATGAATTAGCCTGCCATCACGATGACACGACACATAAAATAATAAATAAAAGATATCACCGTGCTCATGTTGTTTTTTTGGTCACCGCGAGACGCCGTCAACGATCGCAAAACAATAACCATCGCTCTGCTCCGTGCAGTCGCTGACGCCGCACCCGAATCAAACCACCGCGTCGCTGAAAAATATGTTTTGATCTGAGCTCGCTCTAACCGTGCGACGTGAATCTCCGGAGGCCAAGAAAATCGCTACGCGCGTCGATGAGAGGTCGCGGCTGCTTGGTGTACCTGTTGCACTTGAAATGGTCGAGAAGTGAAGGGAAGAAGTGTAGCGACGACAGGGGTTGCAGATGAGAGGAGGGAGCAGCGGGTGAGGGAAGGGAGTGGGGGCCAATCCGATAGGGTAGAGGGGAGGCCGGCGGGTTAATAGAAGGGGGTAGGGGGTTGATGGTGGCGGGATGGGGGATTGGCGGGGGAGAGGGTGGCGGAGAGGAGGGGGGGAATAAGGGGGGAAGGGGGGCTACGGGTTCAGGGGGAGGAAGGGGGCGGGTTCAGCGTGGGGAGAAAAGGGGAGAAGGGGGGGCGGCGGGGGGGAAGAAAGGGGAGTAGCAGGGGAGGGCGGCGGGTCCATCAGGAGAGAAAGTGGAGAGGGGGGTGGCGGGTCCAGGGGGAAGAAAAAAGGAGGGGCGTGGGGAGTGATTGGAGAGAGGGAGAGGGTGAGGATTAGGGAGAGGGTGAGGGTGAGGATTGGAGAGAGGTGGGGTGGCGTGGAGAAAAAAATGGGAGAAAAGGTCAAGGGAGGTGGGGTAGTTGGGGGGAGAAAATCAAAACAAAAATAAATAAATAAAAAAAATAAAATCAAAGTTAAAACTTAAATTAGAATTCAAATTAAAAAAAACAACTATCTAAATATTTAATGTTAGATAATAATAATAATAATAATACATTAATGCACATGAATTTAAATATTATACTATTAAATATAAAAATAATAAACTAATAAAGAGATACTATGTTATTAATACTATAAAAATAATGAAATATAATATAATACAAATAGAGAATTAAAATATATACATACTAATAAAAATTAATAAAATAAACTAAACTAAAATTAGTGAAACTAATAATAATAATAATATAGTGTTAAATATAATATATAAAATTAATACAACTAATAAAAATACTAAATTACTAATATAAGTATATAAATTAACTAAAAATTATCAAAATGTTTAAACTAATACAAAACTACAAAAATAAACTAAAAATATAAAAAATAGTTAAACTAATTAATTAAAACTATGTTAGAAAATTATAAAAATACATGCGAAATCCATGGACATCAAATCCCCCACACTTAAACTTTTGCACTCCTGGGCAAAACAATCAGAAAGAAAATGCAAGTGGTCGTAGACAAATCAAAACATCCAAGTTACAAGTTCAAAATTTTTCATTCTCTTTCTTCATAAAATATCTTGCTTCATTTAAAACTTCAATTTTCAAAAACAATTTTTCTTTCACTTGCATTCTTTTCAAAACAATTATGTGCACTCATGTATCACGTGACCTACCTCGCCATCACTCTCATCTCTCAGAAAAAATTTGATCAAAGTTTTTCTCAATTCTCATACACATGCATGCTTACCATAGGCTTGCCATGAATTTCACATCTCCACTAGTGGAAATCAAAAGAATGAACCAATCTCAAAGACTTTAAATGAGGTTCAAATGTTTCTGAAGTTGTGGAACGATGGGTTTTAAAATTGACATCTTTTTGGTAAAAAGGAGGGTTGAATCTTGACATAAATGCATGATAAGTCAATCCAAATGTCTCCCTCAAACTCTCGCTCCCCCACACTTAAAACATTTCTTGTCCCCAAGCATATGATAAGCCAATGTTTCGCTCTTTTTTTACTCTTTTTTTAAGACACAACTCACTCAAATAATATGGTTAGGAAAAAATGGTGAGTATCAACTCAAAAACCCCGTGGAATAAATGTCAGACAATTATCCCAAAGAATGGTATACAAGTAGCGTATACACTGTAACATCTCAATGAAGGGAGGTCATATAGAAACTCTCTAGTTCCTGGAGTAATGGATCATCACTTTAATAGGTATCCCCAAAGTCAAGGGTTACCGCGTAATGACCACCAATGTACTCATTGTTGGAACTCAAAAGGATTCTATATTCCTATATCAAAATATCTATAATGAATGTGGCTACTGTGAAAAATAACTCATATGATCAAGATGAGATAATGTCACTCCATGTACATCAAATGACTCACTGCCCCTCGAAGAACTCTCTCCATGAGTAAATCTCTCCCCCACACTTAGATTGAAAATTATCATGCAAAAATGCAAGAAATTGGTAGGGAAGGGTATCGGCTTGGGCTCATACTAAAAGTCTCCTACATGTATTCTAAGGGATATACGATGGAGAAATTTTTTGGGTGGCTCAGTGGGTCAACGGGGCTAAAATATCAAACAGATGCCTCGATCATTTTAGTACAACTTTCAAAAATTCCTATCGCTTTGATGGAAAAACATGGCAAGTTCTAGAAGACAAAACATGGTTGAGATTCCCTCAAGAGATAAGAGAAATAAGAGATGATTTTAAAATGGCTATGAGTCCTCACGGGTATGGAAATATAATGCTGGACAGCACAGGTGAGCATGAGTGCAAATAAGTGTCTCAAACAAAATACATGTTTTTGAAAAAAAAATTTGAAGCATGAAATAATATCAGCAATCATCTAAGTCATGAGATCAAGGAACAAAGAATTCCAAACAAGAATCAGGTGTTCAAACTGCCTAGGGACACAAGTGTTATGTTCCTGACTGTGTTGTGACAAAAATACAATGGATTTTATGTGGGTTCATCAATGACAAGAATGTTAGTTTTTTTTCAAATTTTTTTTACATGGTGTTGTTGGAAGCATAAAATATGACAAAAATAAAACACTTCCTTGTGTAAGTGCAGATTGAAACGGAGAGGATGTTTGTATCTGATGAAGCTCCAGAAATGGTATACCTGTAAAACCTACACATTGACAGCACATACTCGCATCATATCAAAGAATTCACACCATAATAAAAAAATGTGGATGATAAAAATATTTATGATGAATTTAAATCCATTAATGTGCTGGGAGAAAACAGATTGTTGTAAATGCATGCCATTTTATTTAAAATAAAACTAAATGAAATGAAATCAAATGCAGTGAAAAGAAAACAAAAAAATTATGGGTTGCCTCCAATTGAGCGCTAAGATTACTTCGTCTTCAGCCAGACGTTATTGAAACTCCACCAGGATCGAATGGAAATGTAAACCATGCATCTGCTTCTTTTTCAGTAGGAGCGCGGAATCCATTCATTGAAGATGATTTTATCCTGTAAGCTACACAAAATCTCAAAGGAATCTTGTTAGAATAGTGGATGTGTGGAATGAAATGAAAATATGCCAACTCACAAGGGAATGAGTATACCTCACCTGAAGAAAGACTCATCGAATTGTTGAATTTTGGGAAAAGACTGTCAATGGAAAGATCAAGAAGATTACCTCCTTGAACATACACAAGTGAAAAAATGCCATTACTAGACTCCTTCAGCGGTTGGATTATATCCATCATATCCTTGAATGTAGTATCTGGGTTGATGATGTATCCCAATTCGTTTTCACACCCAACCACTAGCACGGGGAAATATACTGGTTTCCAACTCAATTCATGCTCGATGGTTTCATTGATTGTGCCAAGGTCAAAAATATTGTTAGAATATATGGGTATTTCAAGTGAAGTGTTTTTAACCTCGACGCATAGAGCAAGTGGCACGGGATCAATTGGAGCAGATGACTCCATTGTGTCAAGAATGACATCTTTTTCAAAATTTTCTTCTATACCACCCTCATCATATTTCTCTGTTGGTACATGTTTCACCCCAAACTCAGGATCCTCCAAGCAATCCCATTCTTCCATTGTTTCTAGAAAATTATGAGTGTTCTCTTCCACCAATGCTGATTGATTCTTCGACTCCAGAAATGTTTCAGATGTCTCCATTTTAGAAAAAGTTTCAGACTCACATGGATTTTCAGAAAGAGGTGATTCGATGTCATTTGAAGTGATGTCCTCTTGAGTGTGGCAATCCACTGTCTCTTGGTTCAATTCTGAATCAATCATGGTAAAGAATGATCCTAGGTCAATTTCCTCTTCATCCTCAAAAGGTGCAGTTTGATATACATTGAATGTGTCCTTTTTCACTTTGGGATGACTAGGTTGTGAATTCACAGAAGGACATGAAATCACATTTTCTGAGGGACCATTATGTACAACAGGGCGGAAGACCAAGCTCTCATATTCTTGAAATGTGATTAGATTAGAAGAATTATTTTGTGATGGAGGGGAGTCATCAATTGTATGATAAGAAGGCCGATCAATCCCATTATCAGACTCGGGACATAGATGTTGTTCAAATGGACCCTCTATTGCACTCTCCTCAAAAGAATTGTTTTGAATTAGATCATCAAGGGGTAATGAAGCAGCTAGTTTGGAAATATGATTCATTTGATTTACTAAATTATTCAATTGATTTTCTAGATCTTTTGTTGAGGAAAGCAACTTTGCATTGCATTCATCTTGATGTTCAAACCTCCGATTGGTCTCAGTGATAGCACAATGCAACATGTGTTCAATTATTGAATCAATTTTTTGACATGAATTGTCAAGTTCTAAATTTTCAGGAATGCATTGACTTTGAAAATAATTAACAGATGTATAAGGACTTGTTTCATAGCATGGTGAAATGTTCTCATATGGATCATAGCATGGACTTGAATAAAGACCATTGAAATAAACGGGATTACCTGGATAGCTCATGTGCGGTTAGGCATTATATGTCATACCTTGAGTCGGGGCTGCATAGGGCGGATATTGGTTGTAATTGTGTGGTGCGGCCCACGTCATTTTGAACTTCTGGGTGTCTTGAAAATCCCTGCAATGAAAAATTCCCAGAGTAGTAAACATTTTTTTTGTTGGTTTTTTTCTTTAATTTTTTTAATTTTTTTTAATTTTTGACATAAATTACACTTTTAAAGGAACTCCTAATGCTACTATTCTCCCCGAAAATGGTGCTAGAAATTTGGCACGCGTGTCACAACGCATGAAAATTTGCAATATTTATTTACCTACTAACTACTGTAGAAGTGGCGAGCAGAGTCGAACCACAGAGAGAATGTGAGTAGACACTAGAAATGTCCTTTTGGAGGAATGTTCAGGCGGATGGGATTTAATTGTGTGATTAACAACTAAGTTCTAAAAACTAAATGACTATTTTAAAAATGGCTAGTTAAATTAACTAAAACTATCTAAGTGAACTTAGCTATGAAAGAAACTGGCAGAGATGGAAGTGTCAGAGTCGTGATGTCCGTTCAAGTGCATGCAATGTCAATTATTTAATTCCCACATTTGAATATTTATTTATTCAAGTAACACCGATTCCAAATTTAATCAAAATGTCATCTGGTCTCGTTCTCTGATGTTAGAAAACATTCTAATTTTCACACAAATTATTTATCATTTCGTTCTCTGTCCTGAAAAATAATTTGCGTGTCCTTATAGCGCTGAATCACTTGGTGAAATACAATGACCCGTTTCTCACAAAGTCGAAGTATCTACCTACGTTGGGTTCACTCACATGAGATTACTTATTAAGTATCACTCATGCCAGTTTGAAGGAGAGCGCACACAAAATATTAATTTCTCAATTAATATACTGATTTATTCAAAATTCGATTGCGTGCTTGATCGAATTCCGGATAAATAAATTCTCGGATGAACTCCCGTTCGTGATTACTTATTAGGTATCACACGAACGAGCACCAAAGCATGTGTGCAGGGCCCAAATGATAATTAATTTAAACGCAGATACAATTAATTAAATAAACATCCTAATGAAATTAATTCAAAAGGCAATCAAATGTAAGAATAAATTAAAGACATGCATTCACCATCACATTTATCACAACTCCAACACTAATGAATTAGCCCGCCATCACGACGACACGACACATAAAATAATAAATAAAAGATATCACCGTGCTCATGTCGTTGTTTTGGTCACCGCGAGACGCTGTCAACGATCGCAAAACAATAACCATCGCTCTGCTCCGTGCAGTCGCTGACGCCGCACCCGAATCAAACCACCGCGTCGCTGAAAAATATGTTTTGATCTGCACTCGCTCTCACCATGCGACGTGAATCTCCGGAGGCCAAGAAAATCGCTACGCACGTCGATGAGAGCTCGCGGCGGCTTGGTGTACCTGTTGCACTTGAAATGGCCGAGAAGTGAAGGGAAGAAGTGTAGCGACGACAGGGGTTGCAGATGAGAGGAGGGAGCAGCGGGTGAGGGAAGGGAGTGGGGGCCGATCCGATAGGGTAGAGGGGAGGCCGGCGGGTTAATAGAAGGGGGTAGGGGGTTGAGGGTGGCGTGATGGGGGATTGGCGGGGGAGAGGGTGGCGGAGAGGAGGGGGGAATAAGCGGGGAAGGGGGGCTACGGGTTTAGGGGGAGAAAGGGGGGCAGGTTTAGCGTGGGGATAAAAGGGGAGAAGGGTGGGGGTGGGGGGGAAGAAAGGGGAGTAGCAGGGGAGGGCGGCGGGTCCAGCGGGAGAGAAAGGGGAGAGGGGGGTGGCGGGTCCAGGGGGAAGAAAAAAGGAGGGGCAAGGGGAGTGATTGGAGAGAGGGAGAGGGTGAGGATTGGAGAGAGGGAGAGGGTGAGGATTGGAGAGAGGTGGGGTGGCGTGGAGAAAAAAATGGGAGAATAGGACAAGGGAGGTGGGGTAGTTGGGGGGAGAAAATCAAAACAAAAATAAAAAAATAAAAAAAATAAAATCAAAGTTAAAACTTAAATTAGAATTCAAATTAAAAAAACAACTATCTAAATATTTAATGTTAGATAATAATAATAATAATAATACATTAATGCACATGTATTTAAATATTATACTATTAAATATAAAAATAATAAACTAATAAAGAGATACTATGTTATTAATACTATAAAAATAATGAAATATAATATAATACAAATAGAGAATTAAAATATATACATACTAATAAAAATTAATAAAATAAACTAAACTAAAATTAGTGAAACTAATAATAATAATAATATAGAGTTAAATATATATATAAAATTAATACAACTAATAAAAATACTAAATTACTAATATAAGTATATAAATTAACTAAAAATTATCAAAATGTTTAAACTAATACAAAACTACAAAAATAAACTAAAAATATAAAAAATAGTTAAACTAATTAATTAAAACTATGTTAGAAAATTATAAAAATACATGCGAAAACCATGTACATCAAAAAGAAATGAATAAAAAGAGTTTAGGGGGTTGGAGAAGAAAAATAAAACAAAACAACATTAGAGAAGACATTACCTCAAAATCGGGTAACTCTTTTTGATTTGAGCCAAAGGCTTCCTTGGGAAGCGTTCTGCCCAAAGTGATGCTTCTTGGAGTAAGAGGGGGAAGTTGGGAGAGTATTTGGGTAGAGTTTGGCCGATCCAAATGGCTTGAAAGTGTGAATGAGGTGGTAGAGGTGGGGGCCTTTTATTAGTGCAGAGGAGGGGCACTCTTGGAAATTAAGGAAAATTTACATTATTATACAATGCTTTTCGGATTCTAAAGGTCCCACATTTATATAATTCGTGGCTAAGGTGATAAGGGTTCTAAATCTACCCATCCAATAGTCTTTGGACAAGTGTATGCCTTGTATTGTACATTATCTTTTCATTTTATTAAAATCGTTAAATAATGAGGTCATCGCTGCATCATAATGATGTCATATATAATTTATTTTATTTAATGTCTAAAAATTATAAAAAAATACTATGATGTAGGAAATCGTTTTAGCTTTCCAATGACTATTTATAGTCAAAAATATGACTTGCATAACCCCATGTAAAAATTGTTTTAGTAAAACATTTCATGTTTGTGTCATTTTTTACTTTAACATTAAATAAAAGGTATTTATGTGATTTTCCAACTAAAGTGGCTCCATGGAATCCCCAAGTTGACCCATGGATTGTCTTGGTCGGCCATGGAACATCCAATGAGGGTAGGACGTGTGTCAAGCTCATCTCATATTATTAAAACATTATTTTTACCTTAAACTACATTAATTACCTCTAATCGCGATTAAGAACTTAAAAGTTACTATTCACCAAAAATTATTTTAATCTCATTGAACCACATTTTACTTCTTAATGACAACCATGTATGTCGGATTTTTGAAAATCAAATCACAGAAGTGGTAATATTTCATTTAAACGAAAAATCACTTATTTAACTACAACTTAGTGGTTTCACTATTCATCAAAAATTGAAGTTTTTCAGAACAATGCCAAAATTTCACCCTAAGCTATAATTGATATTCTGAATTCAAAAATGATGTCCATTTTGAAATATAAAATTTCTATAATTTTAAAAAGTGGTTATTACTATTCATAACGGCTACTTTGATTAGTCGCGGTGTTTTAGAACTCGAAGTTGCGTACAATGCAAGCTATTGCATTATTGAATGAGAAGCGTATCATGGAAGCTCGGGGTGTTACATTCTCCCCTCCTTCAATAAATTGCTTCCTCGCAATTTGAAATTTTTCTTTGAAAATAAAAGGTTGAAAATAGAAAATACCTTTGTGGAAAACCCACATCGGAAATAAGATTAATAAAATTTAGCCTTAATAAGAGGGAAAGGGAAATGAAAAAGTCACCACCCAATTATGATCTCGATTAGGAGAACATTGGTGGAAATTATAGACATATAATTGGAGGAAAAACGTAAATATTTGTAGGGAGTGATTGAGGTCATCAATCACAATCAACTGTCAAATTGAGGGCCTTAAAGCCTTCAATCTATGTTGATTTAAAATATCATCAGTTCAACAAGACATAAGGTATTAGGATAACACATTTTTTTGTTTTAATATCCCTTTACTAAAGTTTAAGAATTAATTAATTCATTGAATAAGAGATAGTTATATATATATTTATGCTTGACAATTAGAGTTTCAACCTTCAACTCATCTTTCACTCAGAAAGATAATAGAACTCAAAAATATTATACTTATCCTAATTGTATAAGGTTCCAAATGTTAAGACATACCATTTAGATTAGTAAAATTATTTTGTAAAAACCAGGGACTTCCTGTAGGCTAGTGGTAGGAAATAAAGGCATGTCGCACTATGGTTGTGGGTTCGATTCCTGCAGCTTTGTCCGACGCGACGGGTTATGCCCCACCTTGCAGGTTGTCCTTTTCCTAAAACTATAGTATTATAATATTAAAAAATAATCTTCATAAATTTTTTAACCTTAAACAATACTATCCAAAGATCAACTTAATCCACTCCAACCTTTATAGTTATCCAAAATACCTCTGTCCAGACTTTCTCTAAAAGGTCTCTTAATTCTAAAATCAATTTATCAGATTCCCCAAACAAAGTAAAGTTTCTTTTATTGTCACATACTAAAAATATAATTACCTTCATCATATTAAAACCTTACTAAAATCAAAAAGTACTGCAGTACAATCCTTCTATATATATCACATTATTCTAATAACCAGAATATAATCCATGAGTCCAAAAGCACCAATACATTAGTTATTCTGCTTCAACTATAGTAACAGCATAAGATTGCCCTTGATCCCTTGGCCTTTTCTGAGGTAAGTTTCCCTGACGCTTAGGAAATTCACTTGCATAATGCCCCATTTCTCTACAAATGTAGCATTCAACATTGATATCCTCTTTCTTTCCCTTGCAATCACGCACCTGGTGACCTTTTTCCCCACATTTATAACAAACTCCCATTCCTTTTAGGCAAGTACCAGGGTGATTCTTCCCACAATTATCACATAATGGAAAATCATTCTTTCCCTTTTTCCCTTTATCTGTCTCTTGTTCCACCGTTCTCTTCTTCTCTTGCTTTACTTTGTTTTCATAAGACTTAGAGAATTCCTTTTCTGTCTTGATAGCACATGAGACTATATCCTCGTATGTTGAGAAAGATTGTGATACTAAAGCTCGACGGAGAAAAGGTTTTAACCCATCAAAGAAACGATCAATCTTACTTCTTGGGTTACGTATATAATCTGCATCATGCCTCTCTAACCTTGTAAAGTTAGCCTCATACTTTGCGACATTCTCATCCTCCTTCTACCTCAGACTCAGAAATTGCCTTTCCATATCTGCTCGATGGTCATGAGGAAAGTATTTTTCTAGGAAATGCTCTTTGAACTCCCTCCATTCCATATTTGATACGTCATCATCTTCCTTTGTGTTTTGAATCAGCGACCACCACTGATCGACATCTCCAGTGAGGCGGTAAACTGCCATGACAACCTTCTCCCTTTCGCTACTCCCCAAGGCATGGAATATTTTCTCTAAGGAGTTTATCCATTGCTCAGCTACTAACGGATTTGTACCCCCATTAAATGTTGGTGGTTGTTGCCTCATGAAGCGGTCTAACATTGATCCTCCACGTTATGGATTAGGGTGATCCATACGAGTAAGGTTATTATTCATAACTTGAGTGAGTTGTCCCAGTATGGTAATAAGTTGATCAGCACCAGTTGTATCTCTAGATCCACAATAATTATCTTGAGCAGGAGGGAAATCCCTATATGGAGTGCGTGCATTGATACGGTTTACATTCCTTCCACTAGGCGCCATTTCTAAACAATGGCATAAACTATATTAGTTTATGAATCAAAATACATAATTCCATACTTGTAAGATACTTAACATAAATTGAACTATTTATGGATATAATCCATAAAAATGTTTTCTTTGAGGAAGTATATACTCATAACCCTTCATAGTGGTTTATAATGAAAATGAGAATTATCCAAAGCATATCCCCCGGGAGTGTCGTAACCAAGAGTGCAGCAAGGCCCGTTGTCGTGCACCAGTTCCCGTTCGAGTCTAGCTCAAAGCGGTGTTTTCAGGTTTTACCCCTAGGTACATCTGTGCCAGAGCCGCCTCTACCTGCTCGTATCCAGACAGGGATTTATTGCTCGGAAAACTCACAACATCTCTACAATACCAAAATTCTAGGATGTTCTTCTATAATAATCCTCAAAGTCTATCTTCGGGCTATGTGCTCTAATCAGAGTTTATCTAAATCTAGCTTCCAAGGTTAGTACTAAACTTCCTCTGATACCAACTGTAACGCCCCGAACCCAGCTACCCAGAGTCGGTGCATTACCTCGTAACATTGGCATGATCACAAAAGATCAAGTCTCGAAAGACCGATTAGTTTAGTAGCCTTGGAAACTCTAGATACATTCATAAATGTTACATTACATCATAAAGTGAAAAACTAATAACAAAGTCTTCATAGTCAACACTGATATCCTCTTCTGACTATCCCTGTAGGTCATTCATAAAATACTTCTTCACATCCTAGAAAATATTAAAACATTGAAAGGGGTGAGCTCAGATGCTCAGTAAGGATAACAATATTGCGGAAGATTTCATAAATAAACATTAAAATTTAAGGCAATGTATAACTAAAACAAAAGCCTTTTTAAACTTGAACTTCAGCATAATATGGAAAAAGTAAAATGAGATAATTCCATTTACTTACTCACATGGATATTCTGCTAGTCGAATAATCACATGCATTATCAATAACCACTTTTATAATGAGGGAATGTATAATGCCAGATATTCTGAAACATTTTGTCAAGGCCTCGGCCAAGACCTCTAAAATGATTAAGGCCTCGGCTAAACCATAAATCAAATTGGGAAAGGGCCTCGGCCAATTCCACGTCTAGTTGTCTCATCAGACCTACAGATGCATCGAGGAGCTATATCGGGCTCCACCCGTCACTTATTAAGTCCAATACATTCCTCATATGAATAGGTTTAAACATATCATAAACCATAACATAATCGTATCACATAAAACATGCCTAAAGGAAACATAACATTTCCACATTTCAATCAAAAGATATCAATACAACACATTGATATAATAAAAACGCTTTCAAAACCATTTTCAATACCAAAATAAAAGAATGTTAAAACTTTGTATTTATTTTTCATTAAAAAAAGTGATGGCTTGTAGAGGAATCTGAAACTCAAATAGTGGTCACGGCGGCGGAGAAGTCGTTGTCGCCGCATACGTATGACAAAAACATTCCCTGTTGTCGTTTATTAAATGCTTTGTATAAAAAATATTCCTTTTGAATAAACGTAAAAGTCAAAGGGGTTTATACACCGTATAAAAGAAATTATGTATAAAACCAAATATGCCTCAATGAAAGGAGATTGAGATGAAGTCCTTAAAAAGATCATTTTTTAAAATATAATAGATCTATTATGTGTATTCACTATAAGTACACATAAATAAAGTACAAATACAAGATAGGACATAATAATATCATGACATAATTTGAAATTAGGAGATTAACCCAAAGAATAGAAATTGGGTTAAGAAATTCCCTTACCTTATGTCTGACTTGACTCAACCGTTCTTTAACCTCCTGAATAATAAAATAGAGTTAATATATACCTTATTAAGAACCATTTTCAATTTCATTATCCTTTTTATATCACTTATTACAATGATATGAACATTATGTAATTATTTAAGTTAATAACAGTCGTTTTGTCGATCTTTGGTACTTGAGTCAACAATAAACTTCTTATAATTACAAGTTGTTTATGTGGTAGAATATCCATTATCTCCAGAATTATATTCATGATTTAGATGTCATATATATCATATATATCCAGTATATACATTCATTTATAATATTACATAACATTTAGAGGTAAGAAATGTAATGCACCGTTCATGGAGACGGTAAGCCGTACGTACGCATGAACGCTACTTTCATTTCTATTTCGTATTTAATGGAATGAAATCATAATGATATAAATGTATAATATAATTCCAGTATAATATAGTGTATAATACCATTTACTCTATCCTTTATACGTCCCACATATGGCATTAACGATTCAAATCACTTTGAGGGGGCGATAGTCCGCACTTCCTAAAATGAAATTATCGCGTTTACCCATAATGGAAATCATAAAGTATGCCATAAATCAGAAATACAGAATCATAAGTAAAACATAAACATATTATATATCATATATAAATATAGTGACATCTTAATGGCCACCTTTTAAGGTGTTATATGAGTGTTGAACAATCATCGTTTCATGAGGCAGAAATTCGCCATCCACAGAAACTGTATGTTCTTTAACCATTAGATGTAGTTGTGTGTAAGTGTAGCTCGAATCCTTATTATAAAAACATACTAGTATATTGAGGATGCTTATTTTGTTACAAAATAAATTAATAAAAATAGTTTAGGGGGTTGGAGAAGAAAAATAAAACAAAACAACATTAGAGAAGACATTACCTCAAAATCGGGTAACTCTTTTTTATTTGAGCCAACGGCTTCCTTGGGAGGAGTTCTGCCCAAAGTGAGGCTTCTAGGAGTAATAGGGGGAAGTTGGGAGAGTATTTGGGAGGAGTTTTTCCGATCCAAATGGCTTGAAAGTGTGAATGAGGTGGTAGAGGTGGGGGCCTTTTATAAGTGGAGAGGAGGGGCACTCTTGGAAAGTAAGGAAATTTTACATTATTATACAATGATTTTCGGATTCTAAAGGTCCCACACTTATATAATTCGTGGCTAAGGTGATAAGGGTTCTAAATCTACCCATCCAATAGTCTTTTGACAAGTGTAAGCCTTGGATTGTACATTATCTTTTCATTTTATTAAAATCATTAAATAATGAGGTCATCGCTGCATCATAATGATGTCATATATAATTTAACTTATTTAATGTCTAAAAATTATAAAAAAATACTATGATGTAGGAAATCTTTTTAGCTTTCCAATGACTATTTATAGTCAAAAATATTACTTGTATAACCCCACGTAAAAATTGTTTTAGTAAAACATTTCATGTTTGTGTCATTTTTTACTTTAACATTAAATAAAAGGTATTTATTTCATTTTCCAACAAAAGTGGCTCCATGGGGTCCCCAAGTTGACCCATGGATTGTCTTGGTCGGCCATGGTACATCCAATGAGGGTAGGACATGTGTCAAGCTCATCTCATATTATTAAAACATTATTTTTACCTTAAACTACACTAATTACCTCTAATCGCGATTAAGAACTTAAAAGTTACTATTCACCAAAAATTATTTTAATCTCATTGAACCAAATTTTACTTCTTAATGACAACCATTTATGTCAGATTTTTGAAAATCAAATCCCAGAAGTGGTAATATTTCATTTAAACAAAAAATCAGTTATTTAACTACCACTTAGTGGTTTCACTATTCATCAAAAATTGATGTTTTTCAGAACAATGCCAAAATTTCACCCTAAGCTATAATTGATATTCCGAATTCAAAAATGATGTTCATTTTGAAATATAAAATTTCTATAATTTTAAAAAGTGGTTATTACTATTCATAATGGCTACTTTGATTAGTCGCGGTGTTTTAGAACTCGAAGTTGCGTACAATGCAAGCTATTGCATTATTGAATGAGAAGCGTATCATGGAAGCTCGGGGTGTTAAAAATTACGAAAATCCGAGAGACATGGTTAATATCAAGGACTAAAATGTGGTTCAATGAGATGAAAATAATTTTTGGTGAATAGTAACTTTTTATTTTTTTTTACCACAGTTAAAAGTAAATAGGGTAATTAAGGGTAAAAGTGTTATTATTATTGGCCTAACACATGTCCTAATTCTATTTGATAAGTTTAATTAGACTAAAAACAACCTTAGGAATAAAATATGACCATTTAGGCCCACTTGGATTAGATTAGGACATTTATTATTAATTTATTTAAAGAAGGGTCAAAATAGTTAAAATCAAAGTTTAATAAGTAAATCATTTTTAATATGGGGTTATACATAAACTAAATTCGACTATAAATATTAAATAGAAAGATAAAACACTTTCCTACATAATGGTGTTTTATTTATAATTTTTAGACATTAAATAATTTAATTTATTTATGACACAACGATGATGCAGTAATTATCTTATTAATGAAATATTGACATAATTGATGTTATAAATACCAAAATAAATGTAATTTGAGACTTTTTATGAATTAAACTGATTTTCTAGGTTAATATGACATGTTATTATTGATTTAATTAACTTGATTCCAACTAATCACTATGTTATGATTTTCACAAAAATCAATTACTAAATAGTGTCAAAATTGACATAAAATAGTTTGTAAAACAAATATTATATTATTAATTGTTATTTTATTCCAACAAATCTAAGGTTAGGACAAATGACTTATAGAAGGTTATATATATTAATAATAGACAACTTGGGGTTCTTTTTTCTTGATATAGTAAGTTTATTAACCTTATAGTGTAAGAAAACAAGAAGACACGGTAAAAGTAAAATTATCTAACTTAAAGTTAAATCTAAATGATAAGGTTAAAATTGATACCTAAACTTGTCTAAATTCAATTGTATGAGAGGATTTAGACCCATACCCACCTTATCTTCGAAATATATCAATTTGGAGCTATTAAAACCCGAATTTGACTTTATAATAAAATAATATTTTTAGTTATTCCAAAGGTGCCCCTCTCCCCCCTTATAAAAGGGAACCTCCTCCCCCTCTTCCTCACACCACTTTGAGCCTTCAAGCTCGGCCAAACCCTTCCAATATATCCTCTACACTTACCTATAAACATCCTAGAGGTCCTGGTCTTTTTCAAAGACCAATTTTAGTGCCCTAAAAGGAGGTCTCAATGAAGCACTTCAAAGAAGAGGTAATGTCTGTTACCGATTCTTTCATCTTTATTTCTTCTTCCACTTCTTCTTCTTTAGTTGTTTAATTATGAAGTAATAACATAAGTATCACTCATATACCGATATGGTATTATAAGTATGAAACAACCCTATTTCATCATCTATCCATCCTACGGAAAATGAAATCACCGTACGTGCATATGTACGGAATACCGTCTCCATGTCGTGGTGTAATCTATTTTCCACCACCAAATTACTTGGATGGATATAATGGTGTAAATAATGACTATATATGATTATTTTAAAGTTATATTGATTCTGAAATAGTATATATACACTCCAATACAATTCGAAAATCATGGGAACGATATCATTGCTCGTGCGTACGTACGGAATACCGTCTCCACGATGTGATGCGACTCGTTCTACATGATCTTCATTGAATAATGATTATATAAATGAATTGAATGAATGAATATGATATATATTATAGTAATACCATTCTAAAAATGAGGTATCTATAACCTAAAAATAATAATAAGAATTTATTCGAAAAAACACGCATAAGATTAAAAAGTAATAAACACCCGAATAACAAGTAGTAATGAAATATTACTAATAAGAAGCTAAGAATATGACCATATATGATATCATAAAAATAAGTATGATTCTGGAATAAGTCAATGACATTATTTAAATCATTATACAAGAGGATCGGACACTTACGAAGCAAATTGGACCCAAGGTAAGGGAAAATCTTACAATCTCATTTTTATCTGAGATTGTTTATATTTCAGAATTTGATGGGGAATAATTTATCATCCACATCCATGTTTCCTCAATATGTAATATTATTTCCATCCAACTACAATTTTTTAAATCCAATTTTACCCTTCGGTGAGTTTTTAGTAAAGGATATGAAAGGAATCTTTTGTCGTTTTTCGTACGAGGTACTTTTTTACTTCTCCGACAAAAGTACAAGAAGAATGTTTTTTTAACTTATACGGCATGAATGGATTTTTAAAAAATTATCTCCAATAAGCTTCCTTTACAAGTTTTCAAGTTTATTTTTAGTCAGCTTCTTTTAGTTTAGAATTGTATGACATGTTAAGAAAGGAAAAGTGTTTTTGAAGTAGAAAGGATATTTTCCTCAAGAATGGAGTTCAAGTGTTTTATCAAAATTATTTTCCATCTAAGATAATATAGGGTTTTGTTTCTATCCCTATTTTTACATTGATTTTATTATGTTGTGATGGAAATATTTTTATGAATTTCTTTATCTTATATGAATTGTTTTATGATATCATGATGTTTAAGATTCCCATTTTTATTACATGGGTTATGCTATGTTTTATGGTTTATGATTTTGTGGAACACATAAGAATGGTATGATTATGAGATGGGTGGTACCTATATCTCCCTACAATGCATTGGGTAAAGATTTTATATCTCATGAGATAGACATGGCTGGAACGGAAGGTTAAACCGGTTCAGTAAAACAGGACTAAAAAGAGGAGTGAACTCGGTTCAGAAATGGACTTTTTCCTCTAAGATAGTCTTAGCAATGAGTATTGACTAATAATAAATGAGTCTCTATGATTATGTGTGCATGCCACAAAGTTTCATGTTTTAAGTTATTATTATTGGGATTACATTTCACTACCATGATTTATCCCATGTTATGAAAATTATGATCTCTTTTGCAGGGTAAGATTTCCAAAATGTTATGTTCTTATGAATTTGATAGGTTTGATATTTCTTTCATTTACCCTTACTAAGAATTTGAGCTCACCCTTTTTTATGTTTTCTTTTCCCCAGGTCAGGAAGAAGGATATTAAGTTGGATATACCAAAAAGGGACTCTAGATATGATGAAATAAATAGGAGACAATGTAGATGTTTTATGAACCTTTTGTTTATGTTTCCCAGTTTCTAAAGACACTATACCTATACGGTCCTTTCCTGGTTTTGTTATATGTTGTAATAAGTGTGCTTCAATTTTTAAGTAATAACAATGTATGTAAAGTATGGGTCGTTATAGTTGGTATTAGAGGAATGGTATAGTCAACCTTTGGAAACTTGGATGTGAAAGCCTTAGTAAGAACCCTAAGGATAAGTCTAAGCATAGAACACAATCTTAGTGTTTTAGAAATGGCCATGAATAACCTAGGATAAGACCTTAAGTGTGAAATTTTATTCTTGATTGTGTGGTTTTCCTGTTATAATTAGTGTTTCTCACACTATTCTTCTTGGTTTTAGTCAATGGCTGGAACCCGAAGGAACCGTGTTAATGTGGAATACGACGAGCAATGAAATGATTGTCCCCCTGAGCAACCAAACGTTATGGGAGCTGGAATGAAAAATCTTGTAGCAATGCTCACACAACTTTCTCAAGCTATGAATCATGCTGGAATTCCAAACGAGAAAAGGAAGGAGCAACATTATGTTGAATCGTTCATGAGGCAGCGTCCACCCTCATTCAGCGGGTCTACTGGTCCATTAGTTGCTGAAAAATGGATCAGTAGTACTGAAAAGATATTTCCAGTTCTTCAATGTTCTGAACATGATAAAGTCATCTTAACAATGTATCGTTTGGAAGGTGATGCTGATCAATGGTGGAATATTATCAAGAATACGAGGCAAAGAGATGAAATTGAGTCCATGGAATGGGACGAGTTCAAGAACTTATTTTTCAATAATTACTTCCCACATATTCTCCGAACAAAGATGGAGAAAGAGTTTCTTGAACTAAAGCAAAAGGATTATGAATCTGTTGGTACCTATGAAGAAAATTTTACAAGACTTGCAAGGTACGCTTCTGGTATTATTATCCAACCTGAGAGCAAGATCGATCGATTCTTTAGTCTTCGAAGGGCCTTAGCCATAAGGTACTTCAATAGCTATGAGGAAATCGTTCGATGTGCTCTGAAAGTTGAGATGGAGATAGGAGTAACCCATCAGTCATATGGGTTTGATAAGAATAGGAAAATGGAATTCAAAGGAAAATCTAAAGAGCACACTGAAAAGAAGATGAGATTTCCCATATGCTCAAAGTGTGGAAAGAAACATGGAGGGAGTTGTCTTAAAGGGACAAGTAAATGTTTCAAATGTGGAAAGGAAGGTCATCGGGCATTTGAATGCCGCAATGATGGGAAGAAGATGTCTAATGATGCAAATAAAAGAAGGGATACACAGAATGAACCTCCTACACTTCAATGTTTCAAGTTCAAGAAGATGGGGAATTATGCCAATAAATGCCCTAATCCAAGGTTTGTTGATGATGATCGACATCAACAAAATCTTAAGTCTAAAGACAAGGGAAATTCACATGCAATTTCTATCAGCGATGTGGAGTACATTAACGATGTGGTGAAAGGTACACTTACCATCCACTCTAAAGTAGCAAATGTTTTATTTGATTCTGTATCCACCCACTCATTTATTTCTGAAGAATTTTCTAAGGGTATCACCATATTACCTCAACAATTAGATATTGAGTTAGCTATGACAACACCTAATGGCACAACAGTCGCATCAAAAGTTTATAATTCTACCCCGATTGAAGTTTGTAGGAAAGTGCTTCCTGCAAATCTTGTGATCCTTCCTATAGTAGAATTTGATGTGATTCTTGGCATGGATTGGCTTTCTTTATATGGAGCTCATATCAATTGCCAAATAAGGAAAGTCACATTTCATATTCCAGATCAATCTATGATCTTCTATCGATGCAAGGATGAACAAAACCTTCCAGTGGAAATTTCTTCCATCTTATGGGTCTTGATTCCACTAAATGAAGGTTATTTATCTCAAATGGTTGGTGAGAAACTCACGATTAATAATATGCCCATTTTACAGGAGTTTGATTATGTCTTTCCGGAGGAATTGTAGGGTCTTCCACCAAATCGTAAAGCTGAGTTTTCAATAGAACTCGTACCGGGTGATTTGCCTATTTCAAATACACCTTATAGAATGGCCCCAATTGAGTTGCAGGAATTGAAGAAGCAACTCCAAGAGAATCTTGATAAGGGGTTCATAAGCCCTAGTGCATCACCTTGGGGAGCACCTGTTCTGTTTGTTAAGAAGAAAGATGGATCACTGAGACTCTGCATTGATTATCGAGAACTTTACCAGATCACTATCAAGAACAAATATCCTCTCCCACACATTGATGACTTATTTGACCAACTACATGGAGCTCAATACTTTTCCAAGATCGATCTTCGTTCAGGGTATCATCAATTAAGGGTCAAAAGAGAGGATATACCAAAGACAACTTTCCGTACAAGGTATGGACACTATGAATTTATTGTGATGCCATTTGGTCTTACTAATTCCCCTTCTATCTTCATGGATCTGATGAATAGAGTCTTTAGAGACTATCTTGATCAATTTGTGGTAGTCTTTAAGGACGATATTCTTGTCTATTCAAAGAGAAAGGAAGAACATGAAGATCACTTGAGAATTATATTGAAGACCCTGAGAAAGGAGAATCTTTATGCCAAATTTACCAAGTGTAAATTTTGGCTTCAAAAAGTTGCATTTTTGGGTCACATAATCTCAAAAGAGAGGATATCTGTGGATCCAGCAAAAACAGAGGTTATTGAAAGATGGTCGAGACCAACAACAGTAACTGAGATCTGAAGTTTTCTTGGTTTGGATGGATATTATCGATGTTTTGTGAATGATTTTTCATGATTATCTAATCCACTCACCAAGTTGACTCGGAAAGGAGTTAAGTTTGTTTGGACAGAAGAATGTGAAGAGAATTTCAAGGATTTGAAAAGAAGGTTATCCAGTGCACCTGTGCTCACACTGCCTTGTAGTGGAGAAAGGTTTGTGATCTACAGTGATGCATCCAAGAAGGGATTGGGGTGTGTTCTTTTGCAAAATGATATGGTGATAGCTAATGCCTCACGACAGTTGAAAATCCATGAGCAAAATTACCTAACTCATGATTTGGAGTTAGCTGCGGTAATCTTTGCATTAAAGATTTGGAGGCATTATCTTTATGGAGAAAGGTGTGACATTTATACTGATCATAAAATTTTAAAGTATATTTTCACACAAAAGAAGCTGAATATGCGCCAAAGAAGATGGTTAGAGCTGATTAAGGATTACGACTTCTCAATTCATTACCACCCTGGGAAAGAAAACAAGGTGGAAGATGCATTAAGTCGACAAGACCATGCCAGTTTATCCATGATTAGGATCACAAAAGATCCAATATTTATGGATTTACAAAGGACGGATCTTGGAATTATAATGGAAAGGGAAAAATCGTATCTTTCTCAAATGAATGTTCAAACATCTATACATGTGAAGATTAAAGAGGTGCAGAAATAAGATGTAGAGTTACAAAAGAAGGTGAGAAATATTCCTGAATTCAAACATGATTGTGATGGGATAATAAAGTTCAGGAATCGGGTTTGTGTTCCTTCAATCCCCGAATTAAAGAAGGAGCTGCTGGATGAGGCTCATAGTTCATCATTCTCTATTCATCTTGGAAGCACGAAGATGTATAGGGATCTGAAAGAGTACTTCTGGTGGGATGGCATGAAAAGAGATGTTGCTGAATATGTCTCTCGATGCTTGGTTTGTCAGCAAGTTAAAGCTGAGTGACAGAAGTCCACGGGGATGTTACAACCATTACCCATACCCGAATGGAAATGGGAAAACATCACTATGGACTTTGTCACATGACTTCCTAAAACATGGAAAGGCAATAATGCTATCTGGGTCATAGTTGATCGTCTTACAAAGTCTGCACATTTCATTACTATTAGAGCAGATTTCTGTCTGGATCAGCTTGCCAGGTTATATGTAAAGGAAGTGGTAAGATTGAATGGAGTACCACGTTCTATTATATCTGATCGGGATCCGAGATTTACCTCTAAGTTCTGGCGAAGTCTTCAGCATACTCTGGATACAGAGTTGAGTTTCAGCACTGCTTATCATCCTCAGACAGACGGTCAGTCTGAGGGAACAATTCAAACTCTAGAAGATATGTTGACAGCTTGCTCTATGGATTTTATAGGTGGTTGGTATCAACACCTACCTTTGGTTGAATTTTCTTATAATAATAGATTTCACTCCACTATTCAGATGGATCCTTATGAAGCTCTCTATTGAAATAAATGCATGACTCCAACTTGCTGGGATGAAGTTGGGGAAAGAAAACTATTAGGACCTAATATTGTTGATGAGATGGCAGAAAAGGTCTGATCTATTCAACAACACATAAGATCAGCTCAGAGTTGACAGAAAATTTATGCCGACAATCGAAAAAAATACCTAGAGTTTGAAGTGGGTGATAATGTGTTCTTACGAATATCTCCCTGGAAGAGGGTCATGAGATTTGGAAAGAAGGGGAAGTTGATCCCTAGATATATCGGTCCTTTCGAAATACTGGATCGTGTTGGAAAGGTAGATTACCTGTTGGAGCTTCCACCGAATCTCTCTCAAGTTCACGATGTGTTCCATGTATCTCTCCTGAGAAAGTACATACCTGATCCTTCACATGTACTCATTTCAGATGTTGTACCACTGGAGCAAGATCTTTCTTATGAAGAACAACCGATAGAGATTCTGGATCGTAGAGAAAAAGTCCTACAAGACAAGACCACTCACTTGGTGAAAGTTGTATGGAGGAACCACCAATTAGAATAAGCTACATGGGATCTGGAGGATATGATGAGGGAGTGGTATCCTCATCTTTTTGTTACAAAGTGACGAATTTCAAGGGCGAAATTCATTTTAAGGGGGGTAGAATATAACGCCCGAGACTTTTATGAGAAATATTTTGTTTTTATCAAAGGAATCTTTCACTACACACAACACTAGCTTGGCTTGCTTTACACATAACTGCGACCTTCCTCAATAGCTTGCGTCATACGCAATATCGAGTTTCACTAAACAATGATATACTATTAAAATATTATTAAAACTAGCCGTTATGAATAGTAATAACCACGTTTTGAAATTATATAAATTTTATTTTTCAAAATGGACTTCATTTTTGGATTCGGAATATCGAAATTAGCCTAGGGTAAAATTTTGGTATTTTTCTGAAAACTTTCAATTTTTGATGAATAGTGAAACCACTAAGTGGTAGTTAAAAAAACTGAATTTTTCATAAAACTTAATTTTACCGCTTCTGTGAGTAGAATTTCAAAAATCCGAGAGACACGGTTAATATCAAGGACTAAAATGTGGTTCAATGAGATGAAAATAATTTTTGGTGAATAGTAACTTTTTACTTTTTTTTACCACGGTTAAAAGTAAATAGGGTAATTAAGGGTAAAAGTGTTATTATTATTACCCTAACACATGTCCTAATTCTATTGGATAAGTGTAATTTGACCAAAAAAAACCTTAGGAATAAAATATGACCATTTAAGCCCACTTGGATTAGTTTAGGACATTTATTATTAATTTATTTAATGAAGGGTTAAAATAGTTAAAATCAAAGTTTAATAAGTAAATAATTTTTAATATGGGGTTATACATAAGATAAATTCGACTATAAATATTAATTAGAAAGATAACGAAATTTCTTAAATAATTGTATTTTATTTGTAATTTTTAGACATTAAATATTTTAATTTATTTATGACACAACGATGATGCAGTAATTATCTTATTAATGAAATATTGACATAATTGATGTTATAAATACCCAAATAAATGTAATTTGAGACTTTTTATGAATTAAACTAATTTTCTAGGTTAATATGACATGTTATTATTGATTTAATTAACTTGGTTCTAACTAATCACTCTGTTATTATTTTCACAAAAATCAATTACTAAATAGTGTCAAAATTGACATAAAATAGTTTTTTAAAAAAATATTATATTATTAATTGTTATTTTATTCCTAAAAATCTAAGGTTCGGCCAAATGCCTTATATAAGGTTATATATATTAATAATAAAAAACTTGGGGTTCGTTTGGCTTGATATAGTATGTTTATTAACCTTATAGTGTAAGAAAACAAGAAGAGACGGTAAAAGTTAAATTATCTAACTTAAAGTTAAATATAAATGTTAAGGTTAAAATTGATACCTAAACTTGCTTAAATTCTATTGGATAAGAGTATTTCAACCCATACCCACCTTATCTTCGAAATATATCAATTTGGAGATATTAAAAACCGAATTTGACTTTATAATAAAATAATATTTTTAGTTATTCCAAAGGTGCCCCTCTCCCCCCTTATAAAAGGGCACCTCCTCCCCCTCTTCCTCACACCACTTGGAGCCTTCATGCTCGGCCAACCCCTACCAATATCTCCTCTAAACTTCCCTAGAAACATCATGGAGTTCCTGGTCTTCTTCAAAGACCAGTTTTAGTGCCCTAAAAGGAGGTCTCAAAGAAGCGCTTCAAAGAAGAGGTAATGTCCGTTAATGATTCTTTCATCTTTATTTCTTATTCCACTTCTTCTTCATTAGTTGTTTCATTATGAAGTAATAACATCATTATCACTCATATACTGATATGTTATTATAAGTATGAAACAACCCTATTTCACCATCTATCCATCCTGCGGAAAATGAAATCACCGCGCGTGCGTACGTACGGAATACCGTCTCCACGCCGTGGTGTAATCTATTTTCCACCACCACCTTACTTGGATGGGTATAATGGTGTAAATAATGATGATATATTATTATTGTAAAGTTATATTGATTATGAAATAGTATATATACACTCCAATACAATTCCACAATCCTGGGAACGATATCATCGCTCATGCGTACGTACGGAATACCGTCTCCACGATGTGATGCGACTCGTTCTACATGATCTTCATTGCATAATGATTATATAAATGGATTGAATGAATGAATATGATATATATTACACTAATACCATTCTGTAAATGAGGTATCTATAACCTAAAAATAATAATAAGAATTTATTCGACAAAACACGCATAAGAACAAAAAGTAATAAACACCCGAATAACAAGTAGTAATGAAATATTACTAATAAGAAGCTAAGAATATGACCACATATGATATCATAAAAATAAGTATGATTCTGGAATAAGTCAATGATATTATTTAAATCATTATACAGGAGGAGCGGACACTTACGAAGCAAATTGGACCTAAGGTAAGGGAAAATCTCTCAATCTCATTTTAATCCGAGATTGTTTATATTTCAGAATTTTCTGGGGAATATTTTATCATCCACATACATGTTTCCTAAATATGTAATATTATTTCCATCCACCTATAATTTTTTAAATCCAATTTTTCCCTTCGGTGAGTTTTTAGTAAAGGATATGAAAGGAATATTTTGTCGTTTTTCGTACGAGGTACTTTTTGACTTTTTCGACAAAAGTATGAGAAGAATGTTTTTTTAACTTATACGGCATGAATGGATTTTTAAAACATTATCTCCAATAAGCTTCCTTTACATGTTTTCATGTTTATTTTCAATCAAATTCTTTTAGTTTAGAATTGTATGACATGTTAAGAAAGGAAAAGTGTTTTTGATGTAGAAAGGATATTTTCCTCTAAAATGGAGTTCAAATGTTTTATCAAAATTATTTTCCATCTAAGATAATATAGGGTTCTGTTTCTATCCCTATTATTACATTGATTTGATTATGTTGTGATGGAAATATTTTTATTAATTCCTTTATCTTATATGAATTGTTTTATGATGTCATGATGTTTAAGATTCCCATTTTTATTGCATGGGTTATGCTATGATGTATGGTTTATGATTTTGTGGCACACATAAGAATTGTATCATTATGAGATGGGTGGGACCTATATCTCCCTACAATTCATTGGGTAAAGATTTTATATCTTATGAGATAGACATGGCTGGAACGGCAGGTTAAACCGGTTCAGTAAAACAGGACTGAAATGAAGAGTGAACTCGGTTCAGAAATGGACTTTGTCCTCTAAGATAGTCTTGGTAATGAGTCTTGACTAATAAGAAATGAGTCTCTATGATTATGTGTGCATGCCACAAAGTTTCATGTTTTAAGTTATGATTATTGGGATTACATTTCACTACCATGGTTTGTCCCATGTTATGAAAATTATGATCTCTTTTGCAGGGTAAGATTTAAAAAATGTTATGTTCTTATGAATTTGATATGTTTGATATTTCTTTCGTTTACCCTTAGTGAGAATTTGAGCTCACCCTTTTGTGTGTTTTCTTTTCCCCAGGCCTGGAAGAAGGATATTAAGTAGGATATGCCAAAAAGGGACTCTTGATATGATGAAATAAATGGGAGACAACGTAGATGTTTTATGAACCAGTTGTTTATGTTTCCCAGTTTCTAAAGACACTATACCTATACGGTCCATTCCTGGTTTTGTTATATGTTGTAATAAGTGTGCTTCAATTTTTAAGTAATAACAATGTATGTAAATTATGGGTCGTTATAGAGTTGATCAAGAATATGATGAAAAATAAGAACATGGTATGGATACTTGAATGATATACCACATAAAAGGGAACTTGAAAGGAAAAAGAGAGAAATTGAAAATTTTCTTACCTTGTAGAATAACCCTTAGAACTTGAAGGTTGGGACCTTGGGGCTTGAGGAAACCTTGGGAGAACTAATATGGAGGTAAGGAGGATAGATATTCGTTGAGGGAGAATTGGGAATTAATTCAATGAAGGTAAGAGTTGGTGTTTAGAGGAAAAGTGAGGGATTATTTTAATAATTTTCAAGGGACAACTCATGAGTTGTTTTTGCAAAACCATGCGCTTGACCTTTGTATTTTCCCATGGTATAAGAAACTTGGGACACCTCACACCTTATTTTACTATACAAAATTCGACCATATTTATGACATCATTAGTACATCATTAATGATGTCATTAACACACTAAAACTAAAAACTGTATTTTTTACTAATCACTGAAAAATCAAATGTTTCAGAAAAATTCCAAAAAATCACCCAAACCATTTTTCGACGTGTAGAATTCAAAAGTTAAATCCATTTTTCAAAAATAAGTTTCTAAATATTATTAATTTAATTTTTAAATAAGTCCATAATTAATTCAAAAAATAACAATCTTAAAGTGCAATTAGTTTTATTTCTCATTAAAAAACTAATTAAGATCTCATTATCTTATTACCTTAAAAAAATTAAATAATAATATAATTTACTATTCAGAAGGGTCTTATTACTATTCATATTACTATTCATATGGGTATGTTACTATTCCCTAGAAATCATGTTTTTTCTATCAGACTCCAAATGACTTACTGAACACAACTCTAGATGAACTTTAATAGAAATCCAAAACATAAAAGAGGAAAAGTTGTGTTTAATGGATAGATTATAAAATTAAATTCTATATTTATTTTCAAAACCTTAGGGTGTTACATTCTCCCCTCATTAAAAAAATTTCGTCCTCTAAATTCACAAAATATTACCTAAAAAGATTTGGGTATGTCTTTAACATAAGCTCCTCAGGGCCCCATGTTGCTTCCTCCATCTTATAGTTCCTCCATAGAACCTTTACCAGACGAGTCATCTGATTTCTCAATACATGTTCTCTAGTATCAAATAATCTTGATAGGCTCTTCACAATAAGATAGATCTGGCTCATGTTCTACATCTTCATAAGTGAGTACATGTGTTGGGACTGGCATGTACTTTCTTAACATTGACACATGGAACACATTGTGAAGCATGGAGAGACTTTGCGGTATTTCCAAACGGTATGCTATGGCTCCAATACGGTCTATAATTTTAAAAGGTCTGATGTACCTGGGACTTACCTTTCCCTTCTTACGAATCGTATAATACCCTTCCATGGAGATACCTTTAATAAAATGTGATCACCTTCTTGAAACTCCAAATCATTCATTCCATTATCTGCATAGCTCTTTTGCCTACTTTGAGCTATTTTGATATGGTTCTGAATATTATTCACCTTCTCCGTTGTTTCTTAAACAAGTTCTGGGCCCACAAGCTTTCTTTCACCAACATCATCCTAGCCAGTTGGTGTACGACATCTCCTCCCATACAATTTTTCATATACTTCCATCTAAATACTTGAATGGAAGCTATTATTGTTGGAAAATTCTATGAGAGGTAAATACTGATCCCCCATGCCTTGATAATAAAGTGAACAAGACCTCAACATATCTTCCAATGTTTGAATAATCAGTTCCGATTGTCCATCAGTTTGTGGGAGATAGGCAGTGCTCAAATGAATATCAATATCTAGGGCCTTCTGAAGACTTTTCTAGAATCTTGATGTAAAATGTGGATCATGGTCAGAAACAATCGATAGGGGTACTCCATGAAGTCTCATAACTTCATTAATATATAGTCCTTCTAGACGTTCAAGTGGTATATCTTCTCTTATAGAAAGAAAATGTGCTGACTTGGTAAGACAATCAACAATGACCCATATTGCATCATTCTTTCTAGGAGTCTTTGGTAGTCCCATGACAAAGCCCATCGTGATATTATCCCATTTCCACTCAGTTATGGGAAGAGGTTTCAATACTCCTCCATGATGTTGCCTTCCAGCTTTCACTTGTTGACAAACCATAAATCTTGACAAAAAATCAGCAATCTCCCTCTTCATGTTGTCCCACCAAAAATGTACCTTCAAATATCTATATATCCTATTGCTACCAGGGTGTATAGAGAAATTGGAACTATGAGCATCATCCACCAATTCCCTTTTTAGATCAGGTATATCGAGAACACAAAGTCTTTTCCCAAATTTCAAAATTCTATCTTTATACACGATGTCACACAATCTCCCATCATTCTTAGCTTTAATATTCTTTTGAAACTCCTCATCATCATCTTTATAACTTTTTATCCTTTCTAGTAAAGATGATTTGGAAACCATTTGAAAAAGCATTGATGTTTCACCTTCCACGGTTATTCCCATATTCATCTTTACTAGATCCATGAAAATAGGACCCCTTTCAACTCCCATCTTGTTCAAAACTCCTAGATCCTTTCTTCTCAAAGCATTTTCCACCTTATTTGCCTTTCCCGGGTGGCAGTGTATCGTGAAGTCATAATACTTGAGTAGTTCAGCCATCTCCTTTTCCTCATGTTGAGTTCTTTATGCGAGAAAATATATTTCAAACTCTTGTGATCAGTATAAATCTCACATTTTTTCTCCATATAGATAATGTCTCCATATCTACAAAGCAATGATTACAGCAGATCACTCAAGATCATGAGCAGGATAGATTTTCTCATGAACTTTTAGCTGTCGTGATGCATAAGAAATAACCCTATCATTTTTCATAAGGACACAACCAAGTCTTTTCTTTGAAGCATAACTATAAACAACAAACCCGTCATTCCCCAATAGTAGAGTCAATATAAGATCATTGACTAATATTCTCTTCAGTTCTTTGAAACATTCATCACAATATTTTTTCCAAACAAATTTAACCCCTTTATGTGTGAGATTTATTAGCGTATTAGCCATGCGGGCAAAATTATGAATGAAACGTCCATAATAACTTGCTAAGCCAATAAAACTGCATACCTCAGTTTTATTTGTTGGCGTGTGCCATTAATGGATTGAATTTTTCTTCACAGGATCAACTAGGATTCCATCCTTAGAGAAAATATGGCCCAGAAAAGAAACTGATTGAAGCCATAATTCACACTTGCTAAACTTTCCATATAATTCATTTCTTCTAAGAGTTCCCAGAATAACTCACAAGCGACTCTTATGGTATTCAATGCTTTCTGAGTATATGAGGATATCATAGATGAATATCACAAAAAAGTTATAAAGATATTGCATGAAAAATCTATTCAATTAATACATGATAACAGATGGTGTATTCGTCAGTCCAAAAGGCATCTCTGTAAACTCGTAATTCTGATTCCTGGTTTGAAATGCTGTCTTTGGAATATCTTCCTTCCTCACACTCAGTTGATGATATCCGTATTGAAGGTCAATCTTTGAAAAGTATTGAGATCCATGAATTTGGTCAAATAAATCATCAATATGAGGTAGAGGATACTTATTATTTATTATAATAGCATTGATTTCTCTGTAATCAATGCATAGCCTCATGAATCCATCTTTCTTGTTTACAAACAAGACCGGGGCTCCCCATGAAGAGACACTAGGTTGAGTAAATCATTTGTCACTCAACTATTCTAGTTGTTTCTTTAGCTCCACTAGCTTTATAGTGGCCATTCTATATAGGGTATTTGATATTGGTCTTGAACCAGGAATTAAGTCAACGGAAAACTCAATTTCCCACTTCGGAGTATGTCCAGGTAAATCCTCTGGAAACACATCAATGTATTTTTTTACTATATTCACATATTCAATTTGAATATTTATTTCCTCACCCATGGATATTGGGTTCTCTTCCTCTATAGGAATTTCATTCAATAGAGCTACTAGGGGTGGGTCTATATAAGAATCCGATGGAGATGTCTCCTCTCTAAAGATAAGAGATTCTACCCAATTTTCAAAAATTGTAACTTCCTTTTTCTTGCAATTAATCCTCGCATCATAATATGACTGCCAATCCATACCGAGAATTATGTCAAATTCAATCATGGTTAGGATGATAAGGTTAGCAACTAAAGCTCGTTTTGGTGTTTATAGGGGGACTAGTCGACATGCCTTTATTGCAATGATACATCACATCGGAGTTTTGACTGACAACTCCTTTCTTAAATCAAATCGGACATATCTAATTTTCTTGGAAAACTAAGAGGATATAAATGAATGTGATGATACAGAATCAAATAATGGGTTGGCTAAGTTTGAGGAAAAAATTAAAGTACCTGCCACCACGTCACAAGGAACTTCAACCTCTGTGGTTGTAATCGCATAGGCTCTCCCTTGCTCTCTTGGATTTTTCTGAGGCATGTTTCCTTGATGCTTAGGATACTCATTTGCATAGTGTCATATCTCTCTGTAATTGTATCATTGAAAATCATTGAATTGTTTCTTCCGCTTGCATTAATCAGATCAATGAACCTTTTCTCCACAGTTATAACAGAATCCCATGCCTTTCAAGGATTTCCTGGGATGATTCATTCCATAGTTCTTGCATAGTGGGAAACTATCCATTCCCTTGCTCTTCTTTGGTGCTTCTCCTTTTCCTTTTTATCATAATACCGCTTCTTATATTGGTTTCCTTTGAAAAAATTTGATCTAGAAAATTCCTTCTCTGTTTTTATGGCACATGATACATTTTCATCATATGATGAAAATTATTGAGAAGCCAGTTCCCTTCAAAGACATGGCTTAAGACCTACAAAGAAATGATCAATCTTGTCTGCCAAGTCATGAATGTAATCCACTGCATACCTGGCTAGCCTTGTGAAGGTATCCTCATACTCTACAACACTGCCTTCTTCACTTTGTTTCAAGCCAAGGAATTTCCTCTTCATTTCAGTTCGTTTCTCACGAGGGAAATATTTTTCATAGAATATTTTCTTAAAAGTACTATATTCCATATTTTCTATTTCTTCTTCCTCTGTGGTATTTCGAATCAGGGACCACCATTGATCAGCATCTCCCTTGAGACAATATACCACCAGTACTACCTTTTCATTTTCATTTCATCTAAACGCCATGAATATATATTAAAGGGACTTTATCCATTGCTCGGATACCAATGGATTAGTAGTCCCACTGAAAGATGGGGGCTTCTGCTACATTAAACGATCCAACACAGGTGTTGAATGTTTGTTCATTACAACTTGAGTATGTTTTCCCAATATGGTCATGATCTGATCTACTCCAATCTTGACTGTGTTGACTAGCTCAGTAGGGAGATCCCTACCTTTCCCATGAGTATTGTTTCCCCTTCTTCCATTAAACGTCATTTCTCAATAATGGGTTACACTAGATTAGTTTTTGAATCTCAAATAGAAAATCACTCAATATAGATTGATATTCTATGCATAGCTAACCTTATAAACATGGTTCCTATGAGGAAAAATTTACATTAACTCCTTAATAATGGATTGTAAAGAAAATATATATTATCCTAAGCATATCCCCTGAGAGTGTCGTAACCAAGAGTGCAGCAAGGCCCGTTGTCGTGCACCAGTTCCCATTTGAGTCTAGCTCAAAGTGGTGTTTTCAGGTTTTACCCCTAGATACATCTCTACCAGAGCCGCCTCTACGTGCTCGTATCCAGACAAGGATGTATTGCCTAAAATATCAACATAATCTATTCCTTACATAAATACCAGGACGTTCTTGTATGTTAATCCCCAGATACTACCTTAGGTCTTGGTTCCCTACTATACATTTCCTACTCTAGTTTCCATGTTTTCTACTAAACTTCCTCTAATACCAACTGTAACACCCCAACCCCTCTAGGCTGGAGCCAGTGCATTACTTGTGATATTGGCATGGTTGGAAGGAATGAAAATACCTAAAGAAATATCAGTTTAGTAGTCTTGAAGAAACTGGATATATCGATGTTACTCAAATTACATTGGAAAATTTTACATAATACAATACATAACAAAAACTAAAAACGGAATCCCCATGAACTCAATAAAGGATCTTCTCTTCATCACCTTTTGAAGGTAGAAAATGAAAGGGGTGAGCTCAAACGCTCATTAAGGGTTACAAATAATGGATGCATGAGTACAATAAATATTGAATCGTACTAAATCTGATATAAACAATATGGAATTGTGAATAAATGACAAACTAATGCCATTAATAAACTGAGAATGAAACTGCATCCATAGATTTTGTCATAGTGAAAATATAATGGATAATAATAATAACAACTGGTAATAAATAAAGAGACTGCTTATTAATTGGAGGTCATGTATCTGGAATATGAATCCATAATAATGTAAAAACGGTTTAGTTCTATGGGTAGAAACCCGTCTGATTTTTTGGAAACAAACTCGAAGGGTTTGTGGCCAAACTGTTTTGAATCATGAGACCTACCAATGCATTGAGGGGATATAGTGGGGACCACCCACCACTGCATGTCCAAATAATTCATTATAAATTGATCCAATACAAGAGAAATAATCCTTTTCAATATCCGTATAGAGTAGAGTATACAGATTCATCAATATTTCAAGTTTTAAAATAATTTTCTAAATAAACACCGTATGTAAGACGGTATACGGTTTAGAAAAAAAACATATCCATGACATGAGATTATGGATATTAAATATAAATATCATTTTCAAATGAAAATGGATCTCAAATGGGTAGTAGGTACACCACATAAGGATTATTAGGTGCACAATAAAAGTTAGTCACAACAAAAATGTAGTTGAGACAATGTCCCTTACCACAATCTAATTAGTCGAATCATATAACCAGAACTTAATGAACATAAAGTGAATCATTGAATAAAATTAATATAAAAAGAATCATGTTATTATATATCAAATGTCATTACACATATACCACATACTGGAAATAAGTGGTGAACAATGAAAATCCCACAGAATTGAATGTGAGATGATAAACCCCTTACCTTATGCTCGAGTGTGTTCTTCATTTGTTTTAATGACCTGAATAATAAAATTTATCTTCATTAATTAAGATTTAAAAAACCTATTATACATGTAATTGATTTAGTATAACATTATTAGGTTCATTCATGGCCCTTTCTATGGGATCAATTGGTTCAATTTTCATGTTTTGGAAGCATTTTCTTCCTTGGTTTTCATGGTTCGTTTACTTGTTTCCATGAATGGAAGTTCATTTGAAACATGGTTAAACATCCAGAATTATTAATACATCTTATTAATGAAATTATGGAGATATAAATGATCTTATAATGATTTTGGGTCATATACCTTGATGAAGATTCATTAGTTAAAACATTAATGATGTTTGTTTAGATCGTTTTAGTGGTTCTTTGATAATAACAACCTCATTTTGTTTTATAAATTAGATCCATGAATACCAAAGAATTATAGAAACATGGTTGAGTCATAAAACATATATTATAACCTGGTTAAACCATATAAATGGTTTTATGAGCAGACTTGAAATAATTAATGCAAATTGAAATCACATCGTTTACGATGTCGGTAATTCGACACATCACGAAAAATGTTTTCAATTCCTTGAATAAGTGGGGGAAAATAAGAAGATTGATGATTAATTTCTCATGAACATGAGATCATCCATAATATACAAGATCCTGTAGATTTAATTCCTCTTGGGTAATAATAGGTGAAGAAAAAATAAATAAAGAACTCAAAATAAAAGAATAATTTTGAAATCGCTTACAAAAATTCGGTAGCCTAACGGCTACGCAACATGGTTTTAGAAAATATTGAAAAGAGAGGGAAAAAGGGTCACCTATCAATAAATTAATCAAAATATAGAGTAGATAAAGAATAATAACAAAAATAAGAACATGTTATGGAAACCTGAATGATATACCACATAAAAGGGAACTTGAAAGGAAAAAGAGAGAAATTTGAAAATTTTCATACATTATAGAATAAACCTTCTAACATGAAGGTTGGGACCTTGGGGCTTGTGGAAACCTTTGGAGGACTAATATGGAGGTAAGGAGTCCAGGGTTTAGTTGAGGGAGAATTGGGAATGAATTCAATGAAGGGAAGAGTTGGTATTTATAGGAAAAGTTAGGGATTATTTTAATAATTTTCAAGGGACACCTCATGAGTGGTTTTTGATAAACCATGGGCTTGCCCATGGTATTTTCCCATGGTATAAGCAACATGGTACCCCTCAAACCTTATTTAACTATACACTAGTCGACCATATTTATGACATCATTATTACATCATTAATGATGTCATTAACACACCGAAACTAAAAACTGTATTTTTTACTATTCACTGAAAAATCAATTATTTCATAAAAATACCCAAAATTCACCCTAACCATTTTTTGAAATGTAGAATTAAAAAGTGAAATCCATTTTTCAAAAATAATTTTCTAAATATTATTAATTTAGTTTTTAAATAAGTTCATAGTTAATTCGATAAATAACAATCTTAATGTGCAATTAGTTTTATTTCTTATTGAAAAACTAATTAAGATCTCATTATGTTATTTCCTTAAGAAAATAAAATAATATTATTATTTACTATTCATAAGGGTAAAATTACTATTCATATTACTATTCATATGGGTATTTTACTATTCCCCATAAATCATGTTTGTTCTATCAGACTCCAAATGAATTACTGAACACAACTCTAGATGACCATTTTTTGAAATTCAAAACATAGAAGAGGAAAAGTTGTGTTTAATAGATAGATTATAAAATTGCATTCTATATTCATTTTCAAAACCTTGGGGTGTTACAATAATAATTCTCTATGTATGAGAAATATTTAAAAACTACAATTTTTACTTCTAAAATCAATTTAAAAAATTTGTCTTAATTAATCATATACTTTATTATGGAAATATATTCTAAAAATAGGAATGATAAAATGAGAAATTTATTTAAAAAAGGATTAAATAAGTTATCTAAGGCCTTGATACATAGCCCCTTATAACACATGCATAGGAACTAAGTGTAAGGTGTGCTATGGTGATAGAATCTTGGGGAAGTTTAGACAACATTTCCCAAGTGGGATTTTCTATCAGCTTGAACTTATCCCATAGGTGATTCTGTTCAAGCTTCACATGTTGAAGTTCATCTTGGGCCTAGTCCAGAGCAAAGAGCAGTGAAGCTACCTCCTTCCCAAGCTTCGACAGATGGGATTCATATGGTCTGAGTCTACTAGATGAGGCCATCGACTCTTCTTTCTGTATTAACTATGGTCACTTGTATTTATATACAATAAGCATAACGTTAAGAGTTCAGTTTCCAACAGTCATATTGACCAACAGTAATATACTAGTCGAAACCCAGTGGTCGTATTTAATTATACTCACTTCATTAATTAAAGGTCATAGTTTTTTAGGGTATAAAATAAAATAATACACAAATTCAAGAAACAAATATTATTAAAATTTTTGGGTTGTTACAATCATGGTCATCAGATTTAGTGCATAGACATAAATATCCCTATGGTCTCTAGTAGTATGGACTTAGCCATTGACATTAAAACATGGGGTATTATCTTCGTGTGTGAACCACAATCATTGTGAGTCAACTGTAAAATCTTGAATGATTACTTCATCCAGAAATCTGAAGTTACTCAAGGGGAGATAGTCACTCAAAGGATAATCCTTTTTTATTATGTCATCATTCCCATAATCAATTGGTTGTCTAATGAAACCTTCATTTCTTGAAGGTTTTGAGGGTTTCCAGAAATGATACCTCTCTGAGCTTCAATAGAAGACTCAGTCTCTGTGGTTTTTGTATTTGTTGGCCATCCCAAATATGTCTAAAATATTTTTGAATGTGTTGGAGTGTTATAAATATAGACCACACAAGATTAATGTTTTATCATGACACATGGGATTTTTTTTGGGAAATATCTATTAGTAGACATGCAAAATTCTATATTTTAATCGAGTCGAAAGTATGAAACAAGACTATTTTGTGAGAAATAAATGTCAAAGTATCAGTTTCTTGATTCAAAAGAAACATTTTACGTGAAGAAGATTACATTTATTATCACATAGAATTCTAAGGTACTATATGTACCCCCATTTATTAATAGACATGGTCCTAGAATTACTCACATGCATAAGGAACCTTACATGTCCCCAGTTGACTTTTCCACACTCCCATCAGAATAAAACTTGTTATTTTGTGTTTCCCCTAAAAATAGACCTTTTGGTCCCCTATCAGCTCAGATTACAAGGGTAGGAATTTTTTGGATTTAAATTCCACTAGAGGATGCAAATGACCATATTCAGACCAAGTAAATCCATCACACATCTTGAAAAACCATTCTATGAAAACAATGGAAGGTGAGTGAATGTTTTGAAGTACACATATAAGATTAAAATATATGCAGAAGACTCTTATGCTCCAAATATGACATATGTCATATTCATTCCATGAAGGTCACCAAAATGGCCTTTGAATGTTCTTGAAAAATATGCATGCATCACTCAAAATAGTAGATCAACGCCTAAAACATTTTGCAACCAATATGTCATCAACAATCCATTTTTGTTACCATTCAACATAACCAAGAACTCAGTTGTTTGAAAGAAATTCTTCCACGACTGAAATATTGCACTCCATCATTGAAGATTTCATTTATATATTGTAGGCCACCCACCTTATTTACAGTGATCCTATATATGTCGAACCACCGCCCTACTACGCATAAGACTGATCTTCCGTAACATCTGGGATGGATGGAACCCTCACGGTAGAGTTATTGTGTGAAAAGTACCCTGTGGGTCCTCTCTTGAGTGGGAACATGGATGTGTAATCCTCACCCAACCTCCTTAATCTTATGTGAGATGCACACAATGGATCCTCCGATGGGAAACCCCAACCTTGCGGGAAACACTCTAAGGAAATGTAAAACCCTAGCCTTTCATGGAAGCACACTATATTGCACACACCCCTTACTTGATGGTCCATGGAATTACTTAATGTTAAAGAACCATATTTGATCTCCCCTTATAATCAACCCTCATGATATTTGGGCCCTTATTGCACGCAACCCTCCAAGATTGGAGGTAGTGATTTTGTGGTCCCTCGAGAGATGTCCCCTTTTCCCATTATGATTTCATTTCCATATATTTTTCTTATCATCATGGGTATGCTAATGAATATTTCTTCTCAGTATAAGACCAGTAACATGGACCTCTCTATCGACCACTCTGTCGCACTGGTACACCTTGGCATTGTTTAATCCATTCCCTAAACATAGGAACATTGGTTTTAATTATGTAAGCCCAAGGGGTAAGGAGTGAGTCCACCATGTCCAAGATGTTTGACATAAAAATACCTGGAAAAAATATTCTCAACAAATGACAATAATCTTTGGTCTCAACCTATGTAGAAAACATAGGATGCTTCTAGCATGAGTGGGGTGGTATGGTCTTTACACCACATACCCTCACATGGAATGAGATCCTCCTCACCATGAATTAGATCCTCCCCCCATAGAATGGAATCCTCCACATAGGGAATGAAATTCTCTTAGGCATTAATATGGGTGTAAGCACATATACTTTCTTAAAAAGGAAACACATTTTCCCCTCCTAACCACCCTTGGATGAGAAAACATGTTAGCATATGGGTATTTCAATACCCTCTTTCTCTACATCCCTTTTGGCATCAGCTTTTATCCTCCATTAGAAAATGTAAAATGGGCATTCTTCAGGTCTACTTCTTCCTCTTGTTTCTCATGCTGAGAATAGCTCATACCAGTATAGAGGTTATTGGAAATCATGACATCTACATGATCCCAAACATTAAATGGTCCCTCTCCATATATGTAAGCCTCACCCCTCTATTATAATGGGATTCATTCCTGAATAATCCTCAAACATATTATCTATTGGATGCTTCCATTTGTAATCCCCAACTATATTCATCATGGGCCTCTTCTATGCACAATCCCCAAGCACATAATATCTCTTAAATGGTTAGCTTCCAAACATAATTCCCAACCAACTTGGAAGCTTCCATGTATAATCCCTGACCACATTCCCCATTTCTATGCATCTACTCTCTAGGTTTATAAAAAAATCACAACCATTAATCACCTCAATTTGGGCATCTCTCATGTGTAATTGCCACAACAACCATCTTGACTATACTGAATTTTATTCCCAACTAACTATGATACATAGGAAGCCACCATAAGGTTCATTTCCTTAAACTCATACATTCCATCCATTTCACCATTTCCATCAACATCCTCCCTGATTTTATCAAATCCCCCAACATCTCGAAATGATATTGCCACCCACATGGGATACACTTATGTGTAATCCACATCCAAAACATAGTTAATTCTTGTTGAACTCTGGAAGACATTATGTATAAGCCCCATATCAACTCCAACCAATAAAAATCTTCTAGAAAATGGTAGCTTCCATGCATAACCCTCATAACATCCCACTTTAGTTCCCCTTTTTCAGAGTGAGAATCCTTACCTCATGACGTTAAACTATATGGACATGTCCTATCATAAGACCTTAAACTATGATATAGAATAACACGGGTTTTGATAATTTCCTTCTAAGGAGGGTACATAGGACATCTCCTTGAGGATCAATCCCAACCAATGTTAATCATTGGTTCCACACTCCTTGGGCCACACATCTTTAATAAAACTCAAATGGTGTCTAGATCAACCTTCACGGTGTCGCATCTTTCATTTAAGGGACACACCTCTCAGATCCTTCTCCAAAGTCATTCTAATCCATCCATTGGTAAACCATTAATGATCTAACTCCGAGGTATGTTCCTCCTTGATCTACTAACACAAAAAATTCTGATCAATCTCATCACATCTCCACAATTTATTAAACTGGTGACCTATCTCATTCTGCTACCTCATGCTAACCATGAGATTCCTGAGGTAGAATCCATTGATGATGTGCACCTATGGTGTCATCTACCTCATGCTAAAAATGAGATTCTTGAGGAGAAACACTTGGAAGGAATTCCTTTGGAATCAAATACGCCATGATTGACATAGGTTTCCTTGGTTTTCTCAATCAAGACTCCTCTATGAGATGATCTCTTACACGGAAGAATACAGGTGAAAAAATGACTCTGGCATGCATACATGTTTGTGATTCCCAATGTGACTACTCTCCAGATCGAATGTTGTTGCCCTATCAAGACCCTATGGAATGTCTAAATAGAAGCAGTGTAATATACTAGTTTCCACAAAGAGATGGCACTAGGAATGATTTCCATGAACATACATAACAATGTGAGGGAGACATGGACTAGAAGAAAAATTCTATGAAAAATATATAGAAGGATAAAAAGACATCCTATCATCCCATTTTAATCAAGGATAAAACTCACAATAGAATGTGATGAATGTCACCCACCTTTGAAAAGACAGAACATAGGGCAACAAAAATGTTATTCTGGTGTCACTTCAAAAGAGTGAAAAAGTCACACCCCAGATAAAGCCTAAAAACACATATGTTTAATCAAATTAATTATATTTTCACATTTTATGTTATTGGAATACCTTGGAGAAATTTATTGAGTATTCATATATGATTTAGGTATATATAACTCTTTATATTAACTGGTATTTTAATTAAAGGCAACCAGAGCGAGAATTAACATATATTTTGAGGACATAAGTTTGAAGGTGTTGATAACCTTTCGGTTTAATATGGAATTTTTTATGAGGTAATTATATTTAATTAAGGGTTATTACATTTTGGGAACATCTTTTTTTATTTCAAATATAACCATGGAATTGAAATGTGATTTGGTGACTAAGTAATTAATGTTACTTCGGAATTGGTTAAATTTATTTTTGGGTACATTATATAATTAGAGAAAATATATTTTTGGATTTTAAATTTATGAGTTATCCATGTTATTTGGAGATAAATGTTATGCTGATCAAGGAAAATTTTAGACAAAATCACTCCAATCACTGGGATTTATTTTTGGAGAAACATATTTTAAATTATTTTATTGTTAGATAATAATATAATGATTAATATTAAAATTTGGATGTTATTATTTATATTAGAGATACAGATGTATCAAATTTTATTCATATTGGATATTATCTTACCTAGTACTAACCAATGTTTTGTTTTCGTTTATGTGTAATGACATGAGAAGCAACTTTTTATCAAATTATGAATGATTTGAAATAATATTATTTAATTTTAGAGATTTAGGGATGAAATATTTATCATGAATATTCTTTTCATGGAGTAATAGATGATATATAATTGGAAAAATTTCTTAAAGAACATCCAAATGATGAAATTTTTTATATGGAATGGAAATAAATAAAGTGTACTTTCTCTTTTTCTCAACCCTGATGTTAAATGAGCCCCACAACACTAGGAAAATTATCTTCAAATAATATTTTTATAATAATATTATTATTCCTCATGAAATAATGGTCTTATTCAACCACTAATAATTTATTATTATATGGTCATTATCTTTCTCATGACCATGTTATCTATCACTCTCTAATATTCATTGGGCTTTTTGTTTCTTCTCCTATTATATATTTTATCCTCCAGTCAATTTTCTCCTTATCTAGGAAACGAAGTATGTGTTATTCCAAGTGACCATTATGTATCCCCTTCATATTTTCAAAACTAGGATTTACTAACCCTATTTATGATATGATTTTTCAATAAAGGTATTTCTAAATATTAATGTTTTTTTCACCTTCACGGTCATAGGTTTTATCTCCCACTCTATGGAATTGATTTTTAAATTTTTTGTAAACACATTTAATTTGGTAAGAGTTAAAATATTTTGGACTCGATTTATTTAAGGGGGTATAATTTAACACCTTGATAATTTAGTTTCAAATAATACAACACATGATATATTTCATATCACTCAACACAATTATTTAAATGAATTTAAATATATTATAAAAATATTTTTAATTAAATGTTACCATTGTAACCTATCTTCCAAATAGGTTGTATTAATAGTAATAACAACATTATAAAAAATATGTACTATAACACCCTAACCTAAGATGTTTTAAGCTGGTGCGTTGTTTTATTACATTTTTATGATTATAGGGAATCAAAGACTAAAGGAACAATTAGTTTAGTAGTCTTTGGAAGATATATTACATACATGATACCCACAATACATTTGGAAATATAAAATAAAACATTATATTAAATAAAATTAAATAACCTAATTCATTGAAATATTATTCAATATTTTCATATTTATAACAAGGGGAAAGTAAATATAATAATGGTGAGATCTAATTATCAATAAGGGTTAGTAAAGGTGAATAAATAATGAATCAATGGGAATAAATTAACATTGTGACTTAAATAACTAATATCTAATGCCATCCAAGTAACTAGATAAAGGAATATTAATATGGTAAGGAAAAAAACTAAAACACATTCCATTAATAAAAAACCTAGGAGAGAAATTAATCCACAGATATGTCTATGAAAATTATAATGGATAAATAATGATTATAATTTAGTTCTCAATAATGAAAATTCTTATTTATTGGACGCCATGTTTCCCAGGTACATGGAACCATTGTCGTCAAGACCTTTTACCTGACAGTTTAAAACATACCGGTTGCAAATGAATCTGGTTTTTCCAAACTTGAATCTATTTTCAAGACATTTCACAAGATATTTTTTATCATACTGGTTACAATCACTAAGGGGTTTTCAACCAAATTTCATCCCAATATTTTAACGATGCATCGAGATGATATTATTAACCAGTCCCCAACCTGTTGAGCTTACCTTAAAAAGTCCCCATCCCATGTCTTACCTATCCAAAAAATTAATTTAATCTAATAATAGATTTAATTAATAAATAATTTGTCTTATAATATTTCCATATTGAATAAATAATATTGAATTATCAATAATACCTTATAAGAGGATATGTAACAACAAGGGTTGTTGACATTAAAACATTATCGAGGAAAAATAATTTTTAAACATTCCAAAGTGTTCCATACCACATTAAAACAGTTAAATATTATTTCCCCATGAGTTAAATAAAACATTGAATATCCTGAGAAAAAGTAGATTCATAATATAACATGTTAAAGGTCAGTACATACAACATAAAAAAGTGAATTGGTTCATAACAAATATAAGTCTCAATGGAATGTAAATTGAGACAAAAACCCTTACCTTAACATTCCTTTTTGTTGTGCTGTATATATCCTCGGGTATATTGGTTTAAAATATGTTAATAACTTATAATATAACCATACTCATGTTTATAAGATCTTATATAAATTATTTATAATATTTTATTACCTGTTTGTTAATACACTTTCATTATTTTAACTAATTTGGGTGTTAGTTGCTTAGTTTTCACAAGTATGTTTCGACTTTTCATTTGTTGTTCCTATTAATTAGATCATTATTTATTCATATATAGAATGTAAACCATGAATTAATTATCTTATATATATATATATATATATATTACATATGTTATTATAATAATCTATAATATTTAGAGATAAGAAATGAAGTGCACCGTTCATGGAGATGGTAGGTTGTACGTATGCATAAACTCTAGTTCCATTTATTTTTTATATTAAACAAATAAAAATTAATAGATACATATTTATATTATAATTATAGTATCATATCAATGTCATATATGTTACATAGTATTACTAAAACATTCGTTTATACATTCCATGTATGGAATGAACGATTCATATCGCTTTGAGAGGACGATAGTCAACACTTTCTCAAACAAAATTATCATATTTAAAAAATATGGAAATCATAAAGGCATTCAGAACATAAAAAATACAAAACCATAAATACATTATAAATATCATAAATATAATATATAAATGGATTTTCCATCATAATGACAATTATGATAGGTGGTAAAGGAAAAATGAACAATCATCGTTTCGTTAGCTAGTAGTTCACCATACATAGTAAGAATATGTTTGTTACCCATTAGATTGAAGTGTGTGTAAATTTAGTTCTAAAACATAGCATAAAAAGAAACTAGTATATTGGGGATACTTTTGTTGTTATAAAATCATAGAATAATAAGAGTTGGTGGAGTGGGGTGGAGAATGGAAATAAAACTAAAGAGGTTAAGGAAAGATGTTACCACTTAATTGGGTAACTTCTTGTGGATTGTACCAAAAGGATTCCTTCGATGGATTTTTGTCTAATATGAGGATTATAGGATTAGAAGAGGGGTATTTAAGATTATTTGGGTATTTTTTGTTCAAGCCAAAGTGTCTTGATATGTGTAAGGAAGGGGTAGAGTGATTTCCTTTTTATAGTAGAGGGTGAGTGAGAATCATATAAATACAAAAAGGTATACATTAATGGGAGGTCTAACAAAACTAATGTGCCCAAAAAATAAAAAAAATATTAAATGAGGATAATATTCAATAAAAACCTCCACCATAAAATAATAAGTTTATTTTTATAACTTTTTTCCTTAACTTCTATGTTTCCCCAATTTCATAATTTTATTTTATTAAATGTAATAGTTTTCTTACTATGTATTTTAATCATTAAGACTAAATTAATGGTATATTTATTAGAAAATATTGATCCAATAAATTATTAATACGATATAAAATTTATTAAATAAAAATCCATTTCATTTTAGAAATTAATTTTAAAACAAGCGCATGCGACACACTAAAGCAGAACATAAACTCAGGCTGTGTTAACAATTTTATTAAAATATATGGGTTAAAATATTAATTATAAAAGATAAATTGGTATATCATTATCATAATCATCATGAGTTTTATTAACAAGAAAACCGAAAACAGATAAATTTTCTCAAGGGGGCATAAAATAGTCCAAGCCATGGGTGTTGAGTCAATAAGGTTTTCCTTATGACTTTACCATTCCTTCTGGTTTTGAAAATCAGAAACACCTTATCTCAAAGAAAAAACACTTTTTACCCTATGTTTTACTTCTATAAGGAAAAATTTCTTTCCCCAAGGAAATTTATCCCTACCCTGTTTTATTGTTCATATCATAATTTTTCTATGTGTAAAATTCGGATTGAAACCAAAACCTCAGAATCCTATATTTACCTAGATATGAAGCATTCTGTTTTAGGATCCAAATTCTCTGAATTCTGGTTACGAACTCTTCTGAGTTCTGACACCGAGTTCTAAATACGAATTCTGGATTCAAACTTCTCCGAGTTCTGACTCCAAATTCTGAATCATAATTTTGGTTACGAACTTCTCTGAGTTCTAACTCCGAATTTTGAATACAAATACTAGATATGAACTTCTCTGAGTTATGACTCCAAACTCGAAATATGAATTCTGGATATGAACCTCTCGGAGTTATGACTCCGAGTTCTCTGAATTTAGACTCTGAACTCTTATGTGCTCTAACTCCGAATTCTCATGAACTCCGACTCCGAACATTCTAAGTTCAGGTTCCGAATACTTGTGAATCCAGATTCTGAATTTCATTGAAATTCAGACTTTGGAATTCTATAGAATTCAGGTTCTGAATTCCTAGAAAATAGATTCCGAATATCCTTGTTATATAGACTCCAAATTCAATTTTTTGTTAGACTCTAAACTTTCACGTTTACTTTCCGAATATCAGTTTTTAGTCATACTTACACTTGTTTTCTTATAAAACGATGTCGTGATTTCAGTTATCAACTAACCATTTTTTGAGTGACATGTTTACAGGTCCCTCCAAAATTCAAAGAAAATATGACTGTTGGAAGGGGGAGCTGACCGTTGAAGCTGTGCCTATAAATAGGAGCTCATTTGAAAGATCTCACAACAACTTTGACAAAAGTGCTTATATGCTGTTGAAGTGATTTCTAGAAAGAGAGGATCTTATAAAATCTCAGGCTTCATGCAGAAAGTTTGAATGGATTGTTCAAAATTTTATTCTTGCAGATTTTCTTTGTGCAACTCGGATTGTTGTTGTGTACAATCAAGGGCTTCCAGGGAGAGGAAGAGAGAGGTGTCGACTGCCATGAAGTTAAGGGCTTGTGGGGATATCAAGACTGACTCTAATATTTATATCAAGGGCTTACCCTAGTGTGGGTAAGATAGAATTTCATGAAAGTATAAATAAAGGAACCTTTATCCAAGGTTGTTGGATACCCTTCTCTTTGGGTTAAAAGATTTACTACTTGTTACTTTCTTTGTCACAAGTTTTCCACAGCATTTGTATTGTTGAAGAAAATATAACTATCTTATACTTCATTATACTTCTACTCTGATTTAGTTAGATTCTATACGCTTTAAGGTAGAATCTTTTTTGTTGTAAACTTTTGTTAAGTTTAATTTCTGGAATCACTTTTCCAGAATCAAGCATGTTATTAGATCTTAGAGGTGTTTTGAATTTTGGTTATGCAAAAATTTCCTTATGGATTTTTAAAGTGTACAATTCACCCCCTCTTATATTTGAGCATCTCATGTTTACATATTCGATCCTACATTTGGTATTATAGATTATATTATACTCACATACCATCTCAATAATTGGTATCAAAAGATTGGTTCAATCTAAAATATTATCACTATTAGATTCAGAAGAGAATTATTATTATTATTATTATTGAAATTGAATTTTCCGAATTCACATTTTCTGAATCATTTCTTCAGACTCATAAAGTTTGGATTCATTTTTTTCTTTGAGATACAATTTTTCTATATTTTTCCTTCTTTAGGAATATTTTCCTTGTTATCAAACTTTTACTATTAACAAGTTTTTGTGGAATGAATTTTATTTAAGATAGCAGAAATCAATGTTGGTTCCATAGACAATCTCAATCCAACTAGACCACCTATCTTTGATGGAAATGATTGTGAATATTCAAGAGATGGAATGAATAATTCCGTTATCAATACTGGAGTTGATAATTTTTTTATGCTTACTGGAGGGTATAAAATATCTGAAAAAGAAGTTAGAACCTTTACCAATCAAGAAACGCATGAATATCAACTGAATTATAAGGTACGCAATACTTTTTTTTGCTCAATGACCAGAAACATATATAGCCAAATTTCATCTTGTGAAGCAGAAAATTATATATGGAAGAAACTTAAAGTTACTCACTTTGGAACTTCCAAAGCAATTGAAACTAGAAGATCCATGATTAGAGTGAAAAATCATGGTTACTGATTTCCTTATAGAGAACCTATATGTAAGGTGCAACAAAGATTCATGACTATTGTGAATAGTTTACAATCCATGGGTGAGAAAGGATTAGACGATGAAGCTATTGTTTATATGATCATATACATTATGCCGAATGAGTGGGAATCCAAGAGGACTACTATTGATGAGAATAGAAAGGTTTCTCATATTTCCATAGACGAACTGTTTTGAACTCTTCTTTAACATAAGACTAGAATGAAGAGAGATTCTGACAACATAATTAAGAAGAATGGAAAAGGAAGTGTTGCTTTTACTATAAATTCTAATCATATGAAAGCCAAGAATCCTTAGAGAGTTACTAGATCTAAATCTAATAAATTTTTTATACAATCTGAATCTAGTGGAAGTGAATCCTTAGAAGAGGAATTAGAAAATCTTGCTCGAAGGATGAACAAGATAGCTGGACAGAGGAACTTTAAATCTAGATATAAGAAAAAGGAAAGGAAATATAAGAATGATTCAGAAGTCACATGTTATAAATGCAAGAGAGATATACATATAAGACCTGGTTGTCCTATGCTTAAAAGAAATGAAATAAAGGAAATGCATTCAGAGAGAAACAGAAAGAAGTATTACAAGGATAAAGCTAAGAAATTCCTGAAAGCTAATGACACCTAGAGTGACAGTGGTGGAGACTCTTCAGATGAATCATAATAGTATAAATCTTCTGGATAGAAGAATCATGGTCTAATAGTCAGGATACCTATTGAAAATCATTTCTTAATGGCTAAGGTTCATAATTCTGAATCAATGACCAATGTTTCTTTGAATACTATTGAAAGAAAATTTTATAACTCTTCGGATGAAGAATCTTCTTCCGATAAAGATAATGATTTACCTTTCTATGAATAAGTTTCTAGGTTTTACAAACTTCTTGAGATTGAGAATTCAAAACTCATGAAAAAACTTGATAAGGCAAATTCTCGGAATACTATTCTGACTAAGAAAATATCAGATCTTTCTAAAGATCTTGATAAGAAAAATTTTTATTTAGAAATTATCTCAAAAAATCTTGAGGAAGTAAATTCTGAGAATAATAAACTTTCTGAAGATCTAGAAAACGTAATTTCTAAGAAAAATGTTTTCGAGCCTTGCTCTAGTTCAAAATAAAATACTTTGGAAGACACAAACTTGGTTATCAAACTCAAATCTGAAATCTTTTCCTTGAGGAAGTGTTTGTCAAACATTACATTAGGTAAAGAAAATTTAGATAAAATGTATTCTCAAATCCAACTTCTAAGGAATAGTTCTGGTTTTGGTTATAATAGTTCTAAACCAATTTTTAGTAACAATGACTTTGTTCCTCAAAGTGCTCCATTCTGTACTAAATGTCAGTGTGGTGGGCATTGGGCAAACAATTGTTCTACAAACAAAACCCAGTCTTTAGGATTTCATAAATCCTGTTTTTTAAGAAGATGTGGGTGCCTAAAATTTTGCTTTCTAAAATTTCCGGATCAAAGAATATTTAGATTCCGAAAGTCTAACTCTTTTGTTTTCAGGATAGTAGAACGAATACCAACATAAATACGTGGTACATGGATAATAGGTGTTCCCGACATATGACTGGCAACAAAAACTATTTTGAAAATATTATCAAGATGAAAGGAGGAAAAGTGACCTTCAAAGATAATTCTCTAGGAGAAATTATTGGTATAGGTAACATCGTTATTCTTGAAAAAACTTTGATTTCAAATGTTTTATTTGTTAAGGGTATTAAGCACAACCTCATCAGCACAATACAATTTTGTGATGAAGGCTACCTTGTGAATTTTAGGAATGACAAGTGCGTAGTACACAATTCCAAGGAAGAGTTTATTCTTTCTACCCATATGCAAGAGAATGTTTACACACTAAACTTAGAAGACCTTAGAAGCCAAGACATACCTTGCCTTAGTGTAGTGGAAGATCATTCTTGGTTATGGAATAGATGGTTAGGTCACTGTAACCATAGGAACATATGAAAACTTTCTAATAAAGGATTAGTTAAGGATCTAACAGATCTTATATTTGATTCTTCAAAAGTGTGTAAACCTTGTCAGTATGGAAAGCAACATAAATCAGGGTTTAAATCAGTCGGTGAAGTCTCAACTACTGATGCATTACAACTAGTGCATATGGATCTTTTTGGTCCAACACAAACTAGAAGCATTGGAGGCAAGTACTATGTATTTTTCATGGTTGATGATTACACTAGATTTATGTGGGTCTATTTTCTAGCAAAGAAGTCTGAAGCATTCTCTTATTTCAAAAATTTTAGAACCCAAGTGAAAAATGAGAAAAATCTTCCACTGAAAACTATTCATAGTGATCATAGTGAAGAATTTCAAAATTCTGATTTTGAAACTTTTTATAGTAGAAAAGGTATTACTCACAAATTTTCAGCACCAAGAACACCAAAACAGAATGGTGTTGTTGAAAGAAGAAATATAATTCTTAAAAATATAACTAGAACCATGTTGAGTGAGTATTTTGTAGCCAAATATTTTTAGGATGAAGCTGTAAGTACTGCTTGTTATACTATAAATCATGATTTGATTAGACCTTTTCTTAATAAAACTCTTTATGAGTTATGGAATGGTAGAAAACGTAGACTTTCCAACTTCAACAGTTTTGGTTGCAAGGTATTCATTCTGAATACTAAAGATAATCTACATAAATTCGCACCAAAATCTGATGAAGTAATTTTTATAGTCTACTCCACAACTTCTAAGGCGTATAGAGTTTTCAATAAAAAAACATGCACTGTTGAAGAGACAGTACATGTTAAATTTGATGAAACTGATCCTTTTATTTTTAAACAACCACAACCTACATCCTCGGATGTGTTTTCAAAAACTGATTATCAACCTTTGATAGAAGATCCTCTTGATAAGGAAAATTTCCAAGAACATACATCTGAATCATTTACCCCAGAAGATTTTCTACCCTATTATAAAGACCCATAAATTTCAAGGAAATTTTTTTCTTAATTTCTTTGGGATTTTTTGAGAATGCAGTTTCGGATGACACCTGATTCTGAGGCCCGGTGTGCCCGGAATCAATTTCCGAAGATTATCTTGGGTACGTTTAGTGAACAAACGAGTGGGTTTTCCTAACTTTTGAACCGGTTCTCGGAATCAAAATCGGAGGGCACCAATGAAACCGCAGTGCCGGTAATTTCTTAGGAACATCTTTTCCGAAGTTGCATTTGCTAGAGAGGAGTTTCTAAAAAAACTGAGGTTAATTTGTGAAGTAAATAAAATTTGTGGGACAAATTTTACTTCTAAGCATGTGTGGATGTTGGAGAACAAACCAAGTGAGGATAAAGGTGAGGTGGGGCCCACACGAACCCCATCCCTTTATATTCCCTAACCCCCTTAACTCTTCCCCTTTGAACCCCCTTGTATTAAATGATGTAACTTTCGTCTTCACATTAAATCAAGCCAACACTTAAATTAATTGAGAGTTATGCATTTGAATTTTTAAAATTTAAATGCATGGCATGTTATAAAAAAATAATAATAACTCTTATATTATTTTGGGGGGTTGTTTTGTTGTGTTGGGGATTTTGAGAGAGGGAGTGTTCTTTTCTCTGAAGAAGATCATCATCCTCCTTGAAGAACGCAAAGAACACCGACGCGACTTCCTTCATTCTTCTTCCTGCGTCAATGGAAGGGAGACATCATTCCTCCTCGGAAGATCTCCATCAACGTGTACGGAGCCTCACACCGCGACACCGCTTTCCGTGAGGCTCATGAATCGTCAACTCGTTATCGATGTAGGGGTTTGTTTTATGTTCTTGATTATTTTGGCATTCATCGATAAATATTTAGCCGCTTGCTATCGAATTAATGGGAGGAGGTCGGACCGCACAAACACGGCCGAACCTCCTCACCGTTGTTGTTATACATCGTTATGGTTTGGAATGAGGCAGCGCGGTGCAACGGCACCGTGCGGTAAGGAGGAAAAACGTGGAGAAGGAGTGCGCCGCCGTCGCGGCACGCCGGCGAAGCCGAAGGATGAGCCGCGACCAAGGGCGGGCTGCGGCGGAGGGGCGCGGCGCCGGCACACCGCGTCGGAGCACCTTGAAAGGGTTTCGGCTGGGGCGGGCCACGGCTGAGGGGCGCAGCGCCGTCACGCCGCATCGGTCGGACAAAGGCCACATCAGTGTAGGGAAGGGCGGCCGGAAATCCGGCCGCCGGTGTAAGGGAAGGCGGGACCTACGGGGGTCCTGCGACGGCTCACCGGCCGGCTATCACGACCGACCGGAATCAGAAGGTCCGGGGGTTTGTAACCCCCAATGGCTAGAAAATGGGAAGGCCCCCCACGTGGGGGCCGCCATTTCAAAACAAAGGGGGTGGTGCCCCCCCCCCCTTTCCGCACCCGCTCCGCCAGCGCTGAGCCGCCCGCACTAGGCCGGACCGGCCACGCCGGGCCGAGCCGCCCGCGTCGGGTCGGACTGCCCGCACTGGGCCGGACCCCCACGATGGGCCAGGCCACACCGGCTAGGCTGGGCTGCGCCAGACAGGCCGGGCCGCGCCCACCTGGGCCGGACCTAGACCCGGGTCGGACCGGGCCCAAACCCCCCTAAAATCAGACAGGTTCGTTCAAACGCCCATAACATGGGCTACGGATCTCAGATCGACGCACCGTCAGTTGTGTAGAGATACTTGGATTGATATGGTAGTTTTGGTATATTACACTTAAGGTTTCAAAAAACTTTGGGTACAGCCGGGTTGGTTCGAACACGAAACCAACCAGGCCCTCAGAGTAGAAATGCTTATAACTTGAGCTCCGGACGTCCGATTGACGTGTCGTCCACTTTTCTGGATTCATCTTAGTGAGACGGTTCTTTTGGCTTAATCCTCTAAGGGTTTGGATGTAGTTGGAGTACGTTCAGGTTGGTTTTGAATTAAAACCCAACCGGGCCCCTGGGATGAAAAACCCAATAACTCTCAGACCGGGCGTCCGATTGACGCGCTATCTGTCGCGTTGAGTTCCTTTTGACGAGAAAAAACTTTGGGATACATAAAATCGGGTCTATGTGTCAATTGATGTATCAAGACCCCTTGGATCGTGGAGTGGACCCTCTCGAAATCGAGAATTCTGTGTGCGGGAACCCTAGAGCTGGCTGCGACTACGACGACGATAATGACCGTACTGGAATCCTCCGTGGGTTCGAAGGTGAGGAATAATATTCTTGTATCCTATGTGGGTCTAGAAGTACTTGAATATTGTTCTTGTATCCTACGTGGGTCTGACATTATTTGACTTTGTACTTGTATCCTACGTGGGTCTGGCAGAGTAGCTGGTCTTGTATCCTTTGTGGGTCTGACAGCTTAGCTGGTCTTGTATCCTATGTGGGTCCGACAAATTAGATGAATCAGTGTATACATCTGATCATCTCTATTGCCTTACAAAGTGTATACCTGTGTGAGCTGAGTCTTGACTTCCAATCATTATCTTTGATATGTTGGTTTTGCTATCCTGTGTGGATTGGGTTGTGTTATCCTGTGTGGATTGGATTGTGCTTTCCTGTGTGGACTAGTTCGAACATGGGCTCAGATGTTGGAGCTGAACTAGAATTGATGACTTAGGTATATGTATGGGAATATACCTAAGTAGAGTTGGTTGTTACTTCATGAATGTATCATTCCTTTGGGGTTTATCCTCCGTGGATTCTGGTACACCTTCGGGGGTCTCGGGGTCCCTACTGAGTAGTGTACACTCACCCCTGCATGGGCTATGCCCGCACTACATTTTATTGGATGTAGACGACGGACATCGCTGATCGAGGTAGGAGCTCATGGAGATAGACGGTACCTGGAGGTGGATCAATGGACGAGATGTGCTCGGAGCGGACGGCTGGAGCCGGGGAGCAGAGGAGACTATCTATACCCAACCTTTAGGTGGGATTTCCAGAGGACAGCTCGGTATTGCTGCTTTATTTTTCTGCTGTTGTAATCTCTTTTCAGTTTTACTTTACTTTCAGTTTGGGTTTGTATACTTGCCCACTTACTTTCCAGCACTTACATTTGTACTCAGTTTACTTAGTGTTTACTCTTTCTTTCATATTCTATGGTGTTTTGTTTCTTACATAAAGGCAATGCCTTCCCTTATATCAGGATTTACACCTTTGGTGCTAGTCGCCAGCCCCTGGCCTATGGAAGGCGGGCTTGGGGTAGTCACGGAGTGGGTCCCGAGGATGGGTCGTGACAAATTGGTATCAGAGGAGTTCGGTTCTACCACAGAACTAAGGACTCTGATAGTTCTTCTATGTGAAGCAATAGTGTCAAGGGTATTGAGTGTGCTTATCAGTCCAGGGAGTCCAGTGTTGGTGCGGCGACTGATGTATCCATACAATAGGACCCTGACATCTGATTTCTGACTTAGTGCACGAAAACATTGATTGCATGTGTATTTCAAAATTTTTCTTTGTGATTCCTTTCTGTCAGCTCACCAGGTACACTGTATTGACCGTGGCGCACCCCTCTCTTTTCAGGATGTCCCCACGATGGCAGCCAGCTAGGGTTCCGAGCTTTGCGCGGGACGATAGCCCACCGAGCAATGAGGCCTCAATGTCGGGCCCTATTATTGCGGAGGCATCGGCAGTACCTCTACCCGCCGAGCCACCGATGCCACCAGCCCCAGCCACTGAGAGTGTACGTCGCCTTAGTGCACTGCACGAGTTTCAGCGTCAGAGATCGCCTAGGTTCCACGGGGAGACGGACCCTCAGGCAGCCGAGGATTGGCTGGAGACTGTAGTTCGAGTTTTCAGGTTAGTAGGGACACCAGGTGACCGCATGGTGATCCTTAAAGCGAGTCTCCTGCACGAGGCAAGAGGCATATGTTGGATCCTGATGCTCCAGGTGCACGACGAGGCATCTCTCCTTTAGACGGACTTTGAGATCCTCTTCCTCTCAGAGTTGGTTCCAGCCACCCTCCGTGCAGTGCTTATTCAGGAGCTACTATAGCTGCGGCAGGCCAGCATGACGGTAGCCCAGTACTCGGCGAGATTTACAGATCTCTCGCGCTATTCCACAGACATGGTACAAGACCCATTCTTCTGAGCCCGGACCTTCAATCAGGGACTGAGGCATGAGATCAGGGCATCGATGATGTCCCTCAGCATTCCGACGCAGGCAGGAGTACTAGAGAGATCCCTTCTTGTAGAGAGCTTTCTTGCTGAGCCTACACCAGCAGTGAGACCTACCGCAGGGTGGCATGTAGCTGATTCTTCTGCAGCAGGAAGTCGACGGAAGTCTCAGGGGTCCAAGCAGACCAGACCATCAGGCGGACAACCTCAGGACACTGTCTCAGAGGTGTGGTGCACACGGCGCAGAGCCAGTCTTACGAGAAGCAGACGGTGCTATACATGCGGCGGGTAGGGCCACATGGCTCATGACTGCCTGACCTGCCATGCAGAGGAGAAACAGATGGTTGAGGGACCACCCAGGCAGAGGCGGAGGTTCGACCATGGTGGTCTGTAGGGAGCAGGCAGATGTGGCAGAGGAGCTGGTCGGGCAGCAGGTGGTGGGAGATGCTTTGAGGCTCTACCACCACCACCACAAGGAGGTCCACCCCGACCATAGGGAGCTGACGGGCAGAGGCAGGATCAGCTTCAGGCAGCGGAGGCCTATGACCACGGAGCACCATAGATGATTCGAGGTACTATCTGTGTCTACTCCACCCTTGATGTCGTTCTTATATACATAGGAATGAGTCATTATTTTATAGTCGCTACCCTTGTTCGGAGCTCGGAGATTCCGAAGGAGCCATTGGCTGGATCCTTACGGCTAGAGACTCCTACGGGAGAAAACTCGACGATTATGCACTGGTGTCGGCAGTTTGAACGTACTCTAGGAGGCGAGAGCTTAGGATGGGATCTTCTTCTAGTAGCGTCGAGGCCTTACGATGTCATCTTGGGCATTGATTGGTTATCTACAATCCATGCTCAGATCGACTGTATTAGGCGTAAGGTGCGGTGTGTCCGCACCGATGGGAGCCAGTTCACCTTCACCGGTGAGAGGGGAGCCTTTTCAGCGCAGGATGGACTCACGCAGTGGATAGGATAGCCGATCACTCATCAGTTGGCTAGCCTCATCCTAGGAGTAGTGGACGTGGAGAGTCTGAGTTTTCCTGTTGTGGTTGATTAGTATGCGGACATTTTTCCTGACAACATTCCAAGAATACCTCCTCGTAGAGAGGTAGACTTCTATATTGACCTGTACCCCAGGACAACCCCGATATCCACTCTAGAAAACTGTATGGCTCCCGCTGAGCTTCGAGAGCTACTGGTACAACAGGAGGACTTGCAGGGCAAGGGATACATTCGACCCAGTGTTTCACCCCGGGCTTCCCCGATTTTGTTCCCCAAGAAGGCGGATGGGAGATTTCAACTGTGTGTCAATTACCGTCGCCAGAACCTGGTGACCGTGAAGAACAAGTATCCTCTTCTGAGGATTGACGACCTCTTCGATCAGCTCAAGGGAACACGATGGTTCTCGAATATAGAGCTCAGGTCAGGCTATCACCAGCTTAGAGTTCAGGACGAGGATCTGCTGAAGACGACCTTCATATGTCGGTATGGCCACTATGAGTTCTTGGTTATGCCTTTCGGCGTAACCAACACTCCAGAAGTGTTCATGAGTCTCATTAACATGATCTTTCAGCCTTACCTCGATCAATTTGTTGTAGTCTTCATCAACGAAATATTGATATACTCAACTACTGAGGAGGAGCACGCCTACCACTTATGGATTGTACTGAACACACTCCGAGAGCACCGAATTTATGGTAAACTCTCGAAGTGTTAGTTCTGGATATGTGAGGTGCACTTCTTGGGACACATCATCTCTGAGGCGGGAGTTGTGGTGGATCTTGAAAAGATCGAGGAAGTGCTAGCTTGGGAGCCACCCAGGAGCGTGACAGAGGTGCAAAGTTTCCGGGGATTGGATGGGTACTACAGGAGATTTGTGCCAGACTTCTCTAGAATTGCAACACCGCTTACAGCTTTGATGAAGAAGGGGAAACCCTTCGTGTGGTCAGACAGATGTCAGTAGAGCTTCCAGGAGCTGAGACAGAGATTGACCAGTGCACCCATCTTGAGGCTACCAGAAGAGGTAGTAGGGTACGTAGTCTACTACGATGCATCAGGGTCCGGACTTGGGTGTGTCCCGATGAAGGAGTGGGTAGTGATCTCCTATGGATCACGACATTTGAGGCAGCATGAGCAGAACTACGGTACCAATGTCGTGGAGTTATCAGCAGTAGTTTTTTCTATGGAGATGTTGCGACACTATCTGATGGGCGAGCACTTTACAGTCTATTCTGACCACCATAGTCTCAGCTACATCTTCTCGTAGAAGGAACTGAACCTGAGACAGTGGTGATGGCTCAAGTTCCTCCAGGACTATGACTTTGAGATAGTCTATACTCCTAGAAAGGGGAACACAGTAGCCGATGCCCTCAGTAGGAGGATAGGCATTCAGCTACTTGGAGAGGCGACATAGCAGCTAGCTGCTTTGCAGATATCCTTCATGGATAGAGATGGAGCAGCCTTTCTTCAATCACTCACAGTCACTCCTCCACTTCTTCAGCGGGTTAGAGAGGCACATCATGGGAACGTTGACTGTGAGAAGCGGCGTGCACAGATTTCCATAGGACATGCACATGATGGATTCTCTATAGGAGGAGAGCATGTCATCCTTTTCAGAGGATGTACCATGGTACCAGCTACTTTTCAAGAGGAGGTTCTAAGAGAGTTTCACACTTCCCCTTTGGCGGTACATCCAGGAGTTGCTAAGATTTACCATGATCTCAGACGACATCATTGGTGGCCGAGGATGAAGAAGGTTGTGGCAGAGTTCATTTCTCGATGCCTCACCTGCCAGCAGGTGAAGGTTAAGCCCCAGGTACCAGCAGGCTTGGTAAAACCCTTGGAGGTCCCAGAGTGGAATTGGGATGGTATATCTATGGATTTCGTGACTGGACTTCCACACACTTCCACAGGTCACGACTCCATTTGGGTGATTGTCGACTGACTCACCAAGTCGGCCCACTTTTTACCCATCAAATATTAGGGCTCAGGGGAGAGCTTGGGACGCCTCTACGTTCAGAATATTATACAACTTCATAATGTGCCATCATCTATCGTCTCCAATCGAGATGCTCTCTTTACTTCCCGGCTTTGGAAGGGGATGCAGGAGGCATTCAGGACGCAGCTATGTCGGAGCACCGCCTTTTACTCTCAGACGGATGGTCAGACAGAGAGGACCATTCAGACTCTTGAGGATATGCTCCGTGCATGTGTCCTCAACTTTGGTTGCAGCTGGGAGGATCACCTACCCGTGGTGGAGTTTGCGTACAAAAACAGCTACCACTCCACCATCGGGATGGCACCATACAAGGCATTGTACGACCGACCTTGCAGGTCACCTCTATGCTGGACAGACCCTGGGGAGTCAGCACTTGTGGGACCAGAGATGGTCCAGGCCACGACAGAGAAGGTCCAGGTAATCCAGGAGCGGATGAGGACAGCTCAGAGCCGACAGAAGTCTTATGACGACAGAAGGCGAAGACCACTAGAGTTCGAGGATGGTGACCACATTTTCTTGAGGGTCTCACCTCGACGTGGATTACAGAGATTTGGCCGGGGTGGCAAGTTATCTTCACACATTATCGGACCATTACAGGTTCTCAGTAGGATAGGCGAGGTGAATTATCACCTGGATCTACCACCTCAGTTGCACCGGGTGCATGACGTCTTCCACGTATCTCAGATGAGAAGATACGTGCACGACCCGACACATATCATCGACCATGGGGAACTGGACATTGATGACGGGGCGACTTTTACGGAGGTCCTAGTGGAGATCGAGGATCGAAAGGAGTGGGTCCTACGTGGGTGGTCGATTCCTATAGTGTGCATCAGGTGGCAGCACGAGAACCTCAAGGAGAGCACTTGGGAGCGGGAGGCTCAAATGCATGCTCAGTACCCTCATTTTTTCACTTAGTTTGTGATGTATCTTTACCGGGACGTAAAGCCCTGAGGTGGGAGTAATATAAAGACCCATAAATTTCAAGAAATATTTTTTCTAAATTTCTTTGGGATTTTAGGAGTATACAGTTTCTGACGACACCTGATTCCGAGGCCCGGTGTGCCCGGAATCAATTTCCGATGTTTAGCTCGGGTACGTTCAGTGAAGGAACGAGCGGGTTTTCCTAACTTTGGAACTGGTGCTCAGAATCAAAATCCGAGGGCACCGATGAAACCGCAGTGCCGGTAATTTCTTAGGAACACATTTCAGAAGTTGCATTTTCTAGAGAGGAGTTGCTAAAAAAATTGAGGTTAATTTCTGAAGTAAATAAAATTTGTGGAACAAATTTTACTTCTAAGCATGTGTAGAAGTTGGAGAACAAACAAAGTGAGGAAAAAGGTGAGGTGGTGCCCACACGAACCCCACCCCTTCATATTCCCTAACCCCATTAACTCTTCCCCTTTGAACCCCCTTGTATTAAATGATGTAACTTCTTTCTTAACATTAAATCAAGCCAATGATTAAATTAATTGAGAGTTATGCGTTTGAATTTTTAAAATTTAAATGCAAGGCATGTTATAATAAAATAATAATAACTCTTATTTTATTTTGGGGGGTTGTTTTGTTGTGTTGGGGATTTTGAGAGAGGGAGAGTTCTTTTCTCTGAAGAAGATCATCATCCACCTTGAAGAACGCGAATAACACCGACACGCCTTCTTTTGTTCTTCTTCCCGTGTCAAAGGAAGGGAGACGTCGTTCCTCCTCAGATGATCTCCGTCAACATGTACGGAGCCTCACCCCATGATGCCGCTTTCCACGACGCTCATCGATATTCAACTCATTATCGATGTAGGGGTTTGTTTTTTGTTCGTGATTATTTTGGCGTTCATCGATAAATATTTAGCCGCTTGCTATCGAATCAACGGGAGGAGGCCGGACACACAAACACGACCGACACTCCTCCCCTTTGTTGTTATACATCGTTATGGTTTGGAACGAGGCGGCGCGGTGCAACGACACCACGCGGGAATGAGGAAAAATGTGGCGAAGGAGTGCGTCGCCGTTGCGCTGCACTGGAGAAGCCGAAGGATGAGCCACAACCAAGGGCAGGCTACGGCAGAGGGGTGAGGCGACGTCGCGCCGCGCCGAAGCACCTTGAAGGGTCGCGGCCGGGGAGGGCCGTGACGGAGGGGCTCGACGCCGTCGCGCCATGCCAGTCTGACAAAGGCCACGGCGGTGCAGGGAAGGGCGGCCAGAAATCCGTCCACCGGTGCAAGGGAAGGCGGAACCCACGGGGGTCCCGAGGCGGCTCACCAGCCGGCCATCACGGCTAGTTGGAATCAGAAGGGTCGGGGGTTTGTAACCCCCGGCGGCTGGAAAAGGGGCGGGCCACCCACGTGGGGGCCGCCGTTTCAAAACAAGGGGGAAACACGCCCCCCACTTCCGCATCCGCTCGGCTAGCGCCAAGCCGCCCCACTCAGCCAGTGTCGAGCCACTCGCGCTGGGCCGGACTAGCCGCACCGGGCCGGGCCGGGCCGCCCGCGTCGGGTCGGGCCGCCCGCGCAGGGCTGGACCCCCACGACGGGACAGGCTGCACCGGCGGGACCGGGCTACTCCAGCCGGGCCGGGCCATTCCCATCTGGGCCGGACTCGGACCCGGGTCGGGTCGACCGGTTTGGGTCGACCCAAGGGGTTTTGGGCTGGGTCGGACCGGGCCCAAACCCCCCTAAAATTGGATAGGTTTGTTCAAACGCCCATAACATGGGCTAAGGACCTCTAATCGACGTACCATTAGTTGCGTAGAGATCCTTGGATTTAGACGGTCATTTTGGTATATTACACTCAAGGTTTATGCGAACATTTTGTATGACCGGGTTGGTTCGAACACGAAACCAACCGGGCTCTTGGAGCAGAAACACTTCTAACTTGAGCTCTGGACTTCTGATTGACGTGGCATCAACTTTGTTGGATTCCTCTTAGTAAGACAGTTATTTCGGCTTACTCCGTTTGAGGTTTGAACGCAGTTGGAGTACGGTTGGGTTGGGTTGGTTTTGAATTAAAATCCAACCGGGCCCCTGGGACAAAAATGCCAATAACTCTCAGACCGGGCGTCCGATTGACGCGCCGTCTGTTGCGTTGAGTTACTATTGACGAGACAGATCATTGGGATACATCAACTCCAGACTACGTTTCAGATGATGTATCGACCCCCTTGGCTCGTGGAGCAGACTCTCCCGGAATTGAGCATGCTATGTGCGAGAACCCTAGAGCTGGCTGCGACTGCGACGATGATGACGACCGTATTGGAATACTCCATGGGTTTGACGGTGATGACTACTGTTCTTGTATCCTATGTGGGTCCAGAAATACTTGACTAATGTTCTTGTATCCTATGTGGGTACGACAGTATTTGAATCTGTACTTGTATCCTAGGTGGGTCTGGTAGAGTAGCTGGTCTTGTATCATTTGTGGGTCCGACAGCTTAGCTGGTCCTGTATCCTATGTAGGTCGGACATCTTAGATGAATTAGTGGCTACATCTGATCATCTATATCACCTTACAAAGTGTATACTTGTGTGATCTGAGTCTTGACTTCTAATCATTATCTTTGATATGATTGTTTTGCTATCCTGTGTGGATTGGGCTGTGTTATCCTGTGTGGATTGGAATGTGCTTTCCTGTGTGGGCTAGTTCGAACATGGGCTCAGATGTTGGTGCTAGACAGGAATTGATGACATAGGTATATGTATCGGCATATACCTAAGAAGAGTTGGTTGTTACTTCATGACTATATCATTCTTTTTTAGTTTGTACATCGTGGATTCTGGTAGACCTTCAGGGGTCTCGGGGTCCCTACTGAGTAGCATATACTCACCCCTGGATGGGCTATGCCCGCACTACGTTGTGTTGGATGCAGACGACGGACATCTCTGATCGAGGTAGGAGCTTGTGGAGCTGAATGGTACCTGGAGGTGGATCACTAGACGATACATGCTCGGAGCGGACGACTGGAGCTGAGGAGAAGAGGAGACTATCTGTACCCACCCTTCATGTGGGATTTCCAGAGGACAGCTCGGTCATGCTGCTTTATTTTTCTGCTGTTGTACTCTCTTTTCAGTTTTACTTTACTTTCAGTTTGGGTTTTTATACTGTCCCACTTACTTTCTATCACATACTTTTGTACTCAGTTTACTTAGTGTTTAATTCTTCTTGCATACTCTGTGGTGTTTTGTTTCTTACATAAAGGCAATTCCTTCCCTTATATCGGGATTTACGCCTTTGGTGCTAGTCAACATCCCTTGGCCTATGGAAGGCGGGCTTGGGGTAGTCACGACACGGGTCCCGAGGATAGGTCGTGACACCTATTTTGATGAACAGGTTTTACAAAACCCAAATCAGTTGTTTCTAAAGAATCATCCTAGTGATAGTATCATCGGTGATGTAAATCAACCTGTGAAAACTAGAAGTTCCTTATGAAATGAAGTAGAACATTTAACATTCCTTTCCCAATTAGAACCAAAAAGCACGGATGAAGCTTTAAGTGATAATGACAGGATTAAAGCCATGAAAGATGAACTATAAGAATTTGAAAGGAATAAAGTTTGGACCTTCGTTGAAAGACCAAAGGAAACTTCTGTTATTTGAGTAAAATGGGTCTTCCGAAATAAGTGTGATGAAAATGGAATCATTTTATGAAATAAAGCTAGATTAGTTGCTAAAGGATATAATCAACAAGAAGGAATAGACTATGAAGAAACCTATGCTCCAGTAGATAGACTTGAATATATTCGTATTTTACTTGCCTTTGCAGCATTCTTAAATTTCAAACTATTTCAAATGGATGTGAAATGTTCTTTCTTTAATGGTTATGTTCAATAGGATGCTTTTGTTGAACAACCTCCTGGCTTTGGAGATACAAAACATTCAGATCATGTTTTTAGACTAACCAAATATCTCTATGGACTGAAACAAGCCTCTCGAGCTTGTTATGATAGACTTACATGATTTTTTGATTCAAAATAGCTATGTTGAGGTAAATGCAGATCGAACCCTTTTTATAAATAATGATAAGAAAAATGTTTTGATTGTTCAAATTTATGTTGATGATATTATATTTTGTTCAACACAACAATCTTTAACCGATTCCTTTGCAGATCTAATTAAATCTGAGTTTGAAATGAGTATGATGGGTGAGTTAACATTTTTCCTTGGTTTTCAAATTTCTCAAAAACTAGAAGGAATCTATATATCCCAACATAAGTATATTAAATAACTTCTTAAAAAGTATGGATATGAAAACACTAAAAGTATAATTACTCCCATTGGTACCTCAAACACACTTGATCTTGATGAAACTGGGAAACCAGTAGATCAAAAAACTTTTCGAGTTATGATAGGAAGTCTACATTACATAACACCTAGTCGTCTAGAATTAATTTTTTCTATATTCTTATGTGCAAGATATCAATCCAATTCAAAAGAATCTCATTTAATTGTAGTAAAGATAATTTTTCGCTACTAAAAGGGAACAATGGATTTAGGACTCTTTTATACTTCTGGAAATGATTTTGTTTCAAAAAGTTTTTTGGATGTTGACTTTGGTGGATGTAGAATGGATAGAAAGAGTACATACAAAACCTATCATTTCTTAATAGATTCTATAGTTTCTTGGTCTTGTAAGAAGCAACACTCAGTAGAAATTTCCACTGCTGAAGCTGAATATGTAGCAGCTGGAAGTGTTGTGGATGCAACACACACTCACAGATTATGGTATGAGTTTTACCAAAACACAAATTTTGTGTGATAATACAAGTGCCATTTCCCTTAGTAAAAACCCTTCACATCACTCTCATGCAAAGTACATAGATATTATGCATCACTTTCTTAGGGATCACACACATAAAAGAGATATCATTCTTCAATTTATCAGAATGCCAGATCAACTTGCTGATATTTTCACAAAATCTTTACCCTCCGATAGATTTGAATACATTAAACATAAGTTAGGAATGATAAACATAAGGTAATACTATTTATTAACATCCTGTTGAACCAATATCCTTACAGTAATAAACTCCTTCTCATAGGGGGAGTACATTTGATATTGAAGATTTTAATATTTTTCATTATGAAATATTTCAAATTTTTCATAATGAAGTTTTCTATATTTTTCATAATAAATGTTTTCATATTTTTCATAATGAAGTTTTTCATATTTTTCATAATGAAGTTTTTCAAATTTTTCATAATGATGTTTTTCATATTTATCGTAATGAAGTTTTTCATATTTTTCTTAATAATGTTTTTCATATTTTTGTAATGAAGTTTTTCATATTTTTCATAATAATGTTTCTCATATTTTTTGTAATGTAGTTTTCATGTTTTTCGTAATGATTTTTTTCATATTTATCGTAATGAAGTATTTCGTATTTTTCATAATGTAATTTTTTCATATTTTTCATAATGATGTGTTTTTATGTGTTTTGTAATGACGTTTTTCGTACTTGAAATTTTTCGTATTGAAGTTTTTCATACTTGATATTTTCATAATGATGATTTTCGCAATGGAGATTTTCGTAATGAAGATCTGCATTTCTTTTTCATACTCAAGATTTTTTCAGAATATAAAGTCCTTCAAGAAGAATGTTCTCAATACGAATAACACTCCTGAAAATCTGAAAGGTATGATTCTTGCTTGAGTTTTCATAATAACTTTTTACCTGATGCTAGTTTCTTTTGTTTTTAAAATTTCTTTGATTCTAGTTTCCTTAAATCTGAATGATTTTATTTTAAAAAAACCTCAAAAGATCAGATCCTACCAAATTTTCCCTACAACTATTATTTCAACCGTCAGATCAGATCAGAAGAATTATCATCCATTGGATTCAGATGGGATTTTCAACCGTCACTTCAACACCTATAGAAAGGGGACCCCTGATGGTTGTCCCACATCGGTTTTCAAATCATTTTCATGTCGAAGCTCTGCCCAATGTCAAAATACCATTCCAGATTCTAAGAGTTTTCCCAAGTCCGAATGTCAGCTGAAATTCCTTCTCATGAAATGTCTTCTAAGACGATTTCGGAGTGGAAAATTTACAGGGAAAGTTTGGCACATCCAAAATTTTTCAATAAGTATGACTCTATTATCCCCAAGAATATCAAACTTAATGGATGAGAGACTGTAGCCATTTCAAATCCATGAGCTCAAGATGTAGTGTATTCGTATTTTCTGATAGAGTTTTATGAGTCAGATTGTTTCTTTAAGGAAGATGGTAAGGAAAAGTATTCCTTCAAAAGTTATGGGAGGAAATATGCAATTTCTTATACCAAGGATGCTATCTTGGTAGGGCTATCCTATGAATGGGAATCCAAGTTTTTTTACCACAAATTACCAAATGTGGAAGGAAGTTTTGTAAAGTTGAAGGCTATGGAATGCCTTGGACTTACTGATGTCAAGACTGTAAAAATTGCCCACTTGTCTACCAATAATCGGATTCTACAATTATGGGTTCAAGGTCATATCATACCGAGAAAGGGTGAAAAGGAAACTCTTAAGAAAAGTGATATGTATATCTTAGATTTTTTGGTAAATCTAAGGAAAATCAATCAGATGAGGCATATTATCATTACTATAGAGAATATCAAGAATGGGAATCTAAGTGCACGGATAATCTTGTATCTTGATATACTCTCCAAATTGATAGTTTGGTGCCTTGAATATTTCAAGATCCCCTGCAGTTCCAAGACGAGGAATTGAAAAGTAATGGTAATCAGTGATGAGACCCTCAATAGGATGAAAGTATGTTTTTCTAAGGAGTCAGGTCAGTTTTATGATCTACCAGAGGATGAGGCAGAAGTCGTTCCAAAAAATGTTGATGAAGTTGAACCATCGATGAAGGTTGGAAAGAAGAGGAAACTAAAGGAAGTGGAAGAAACAGAGAAAACCCATAAGGCCAAAGAAGCTCAATCCACACCTCCAAATAACAAAAAGCATAAAGCCTATCCAGATGAAGAGGTTTCCAAATGGAGGGAGGATAAAAAGACTCGGAAGGAAGGGGAACCCCAATTTGGCCTAGACCCTACAGAGGCCAAAACACTGAAAGAGAAAGCTTCCAAAAATCTTGAGAAGCAAGAAAAATATATAATGCTTAAGAAGAATATTTTGGAGGCAGAGATTGTGCAATCTCTTTTGAAGGCTACTGAAGTTGCATCCGAGATCATTCCTGTACCTAAAACCTTCTTAGTTAAACCATTACCTGAGACACCGGGAAAACATTTCATGACTTCGGAAAAAGCACAAGAAAAGGATGTTGAATAGATAGAAGCTATAGAAGAAGTGTAAGAAAAGGATGAAAGTAGTAATCACACTGATTATTTGATTAAGCAAGTTGAAGATTATCATGATAAGGAAGGTGCTTCTGAAAAATTTTCAATCCGGACTTCTCAAGCCAGATCATCAAAACATGATACTCCTTGAATAGATGAGAAGGGTGAAGAGGAAGTAAAAAAGTTATCTAAGGAAGAGAGTCGTAATCATGACTTCATTCTTCCTAAATACATTGAGGCAGGAGCTGAAAAAGACAAAATTGATGAAGATACGATTGTAAAGTTATCTGGAAGTGAGCATGATTCTCCTGATGAAGAAGATATTCTGAGAACCAATAAGTAGAAAAACGTGGTTTTCGATACCCCAACCAAAGATATTTTGAGGTAGAAGTAAGATGAAGGATCCTATAAGAGGAAGATAGTAGATCTAGAGGAAGAACCATCTCCAAGAAAAATTTCAGGTTCAGAGTCATCAGCTTTAGGACATGATTTTGTCATTCAGTCCCTGAAGAAGCTAGTGGACACCATTCCGATCATTCCAGCAATTGACTCAAGATTCCAGATACTCCAGCATATCATGAATCAGAAATCAGACTCTTTATCCATGGTGATGGATAAGTGTGTACAGATTGAGGCCGAACACAAGAATTTCCTTATCAACAATGAAGCCCATAAAAAATCTTGCAAGAAAATGACCAGCTGGTTAAAGAAGATCATTGAAGATTTTAGAGAGAATGATCAATTTCAAGAGGATATAAAAGAGGCTTTTGATACCGAAGACACAAAAATCAAGGATCTTAAAAATAGATTTGGAGAAACGCTAAATCTTGAACAAAATTCTTGGATCCATGATGTCAAATATCTTAATTGGACGATGAATTATATTGTCCAAAGTTGGAAAACATGATGGGATATTTGGATCGAGATTTAAGAAAAGTTAGTGAAGCAAGATGAATTACTGAAGTCTTAGGCATAGGCCCTAAAGGAACAAGATGATAGGATCACAGTCTTAGAAAAGCAAGCAGAGGAGGATCACAAAGAACAAAATAAGCTGAAAACCATCGTGAAGAAGCTGATACCCAAGGAAAAAGAATAAAATATACCCAAATATGATATTTTGTTATATTTGTTTTTCCTTGTATAAATACTTCCAATATCAATGAAATTTTGGATGCTTGTTTTGTTTGGATGTTTGTACTAATATTTCAGGGACCATATTTTTTTTCCATTCCCTCAAACACTTTTTGAAAATCAAAAATGGGGAGAAGGAAAATGAATTCAAAGTAAAAAAATTAATATCCCTTTGTAAGGGGGAGTTTATCAAAGGGGGTGTTCTCATTACGAATATTTCCTTATTCAATCTAAATGAAATCTCTAATTCCAGAAATGTAGAATATGATCCTTAGAGTTCCAAAGCTTAAGGGGGAGTTAGTGGTATTCATCTTTACCAATGAGAAATAGGAGATAAGCATTATTTCAATGTCTAGAACTTTTTTCTAAGTCCTTATATTCTTTTTCATAAGGATGTTTGTGCTTTCCAAAAGGGGGATATTTTTGAGTCAATAAGGTTTTCCTTTTGACTTTACCATTACTTCTTATTTTGAAAATCAGAAACACCTTATCTCAAGGAAAAACTATTTTTACCCTATGTTTTACTTCTATAAGGAAAAATTTACATCCCCGTGGAAATTTATCCTTACCATGTTTTATTTTTCATATCATAATTTTTCTAATTGTAAAATTCTATTTGTAACCAAAACCTCGATATCCTATATTAACCTAGATATGAATCATTCTGTTTTAGGATGAAAATTCTCAGAATTCTGGTTACGAACTCTTCTGAGTTCTGACTCCGAATTCTGAATACGAATTCTGGATACAAACTTCTCCAAGTTCTGACTCCAAATTTTGAATCATAATTATGGTTATGAACTTCTCTGAGTTCTAAATCCGAATTCTGAATATGAATTCTTCATACAAACTTCTCTGAGTTCTGACTCCGAAATCTGAATACGAATTCTGGATACGAACTTCTCTAAGTTCTAACTTCGAGTTATCTAAATTCAAACTCCTAACTCTTATGAGTTATGACTCCGAATTCTCATGAACTCCAAATCAGAACATTGTAAGTTCAGGTTCCAAATACTTGTGGATCCAGATTCCGAATTTCATTGAAATTCAGACTCCGAAATTCTATAGAAATCAGGTTCCAGATTCCTAGAAAACCGAATCCAAATATCTTTGTAATGTAGACTCTGAATTCAATTTTTTGTTAGACTCTGAACTTTCACATTTACTTACAATCCGAATATCAGTTTTTAGTCATGCTTACACTTGTTTTGTTATAAAACGATGTTGTGATTTTAGTTATCTACTAACTGTTCTTTGGGTGACATGTGTACAGGTCCCTCCGAAATTCATGGAAAATATGACCGTTGGAGGGGGGATCCAACCATTGAAGCTGTGCCTATAAATAAGAGCTCAATTGAAAGATCTCACAAAAACTTTGACAACTGTGCTTACATGCTGTTGAAGTGATTTCTAGATAGAGGGGCTCTTATAAACTCTCAAGCTTTATGCAGAATATTTGAACGGCTTGTTCAAACTATGATTCATGTAGATTTTCTTTGCGTGACTCCGATTGTTGCTGTGTACAATCAAGGTATTCTGAGGAAAGAAATACAGAGGTTCCGACTACCTTGAAGTTGAGGGATTCGTTGTTGAGGAAGAAATAGGTGCCGACTACCTTGAAGTTGAGGGCTTGTGGGGATGACAAGACTGACTCTGATCTTCGTATCGAGGGCTTACCCTGGTGTGGGTAAGATAGAATTTCCTGAAATTATAAATCAAGGGACCTTTATAAAAGGTTGTTGTATACCCTTCTCTTTGGGTTAAAAGATTTACTACTTGTTACTTGCTTTGTTACAAGTTTTCTACTGCATTTGTATTGTTGAGGAAAGTATAACTATCTTATACTTTTGTATACTTGTACTCTGATTTTTTTGGATTTTATATGCTTTAAGGTAGAATCTTATTTGTTATAAACTTTTGTTATGTTCCATTTCCAGAATCACTTTTCCGGAATCATGAAAGTTATTAGAGGTTAGAGGTGTTGTGAATTTTGGTTATTCAAAAATTTCCTTAGGGATTTTTAAAGTGTACAATTCACCCCCTCTTGTATTTGAGCATCTCATGTTTACATATTTGATCCTAAATTTGGTATTATAGAGTATATTATACTCACATACCATCTCAACAAAGGGAATCCCCTCTAATAAGAATCACCCCCCTCAGGAGGCAGTTAATTTAAACAGGAAAATAGAGTGATATCAGTACCCTTGGTAGCAGTAGAGGCCAGAAAGTCTGTAACTTGGTTTCCATCCTTCCAAATGTGAAGGACATCCATGTCTTGGCTGAGATATGTCCTGCATCGTCTAATAGTATAAATGATAGACCACGACATGTTTCCAATGCCCTTTAGTGATTCATGAAGAACCATAGAATCCATCTCCACTACTACAATGAAGATCTTCTTTTGCTGACACAGTCGAAGACCAATGAAAAGATCCACTGCCCTAGCTTGGAGAGCATGTCCTTGAAGAAAAATTGCACAAAAAGTGATAATGACAGAACCACTAGAGTCCCAAACAACCCCCCTCCACGAATAGTACCTGAGATACAAGAACCATCAGTGTTGAGTTTTAGTCCTAAGGATTGAGAAGACCAATGCACCTGAATCCCTTGTCTGGGGATGAAAGTAAGGGATGAGAGCCCCACATTATTGAGCATGAGAGTTGGGGATTCCTCCCCATAATTTAGAATTTAAGTGAAATCCCTGAGCAAGAGTTTGGTGCGGATGATCAGTGAGTGGCAATGGGTGGCCACCCCTTCAAAGCGAGCTGAATTCTGAGATTTCAATATGCACCAGCATCCGGAAAGAAGGACCAATGCTCTCACCTTTCTCTCTGGTCCCTTGGTAGGGGCTCCATGAAACCAAGAGTCAAAAAAGTAGAAATGAGACTCATATAAATGAAACCCTGTCAAATCACCGAATGCGCTCTAGATTGAACATTCCCATTCACTTCCAAATAAGAGATGGTTAACAGTCTCGGCCTTGTGGATACTACAGCAGGAGCACCTGCAAAACAAGTATATTACCATGTGTTGAATATTTTCATTCCTGGATAACATGAAATTCCTAATCCTCCATAGAATGAAATTGATCTTTCCAGGAATTTTCTCCCTCCACAGTAACTCCCCCCACACAATCACTTCCTCCCTTGTTCTCGTCAGCCAACAAAAATCCTTGGATGAGAAACAACCAGAAGAAGACTTGGGGAAAATGCACTTGTCTAGATCTGGGATAAATACAATGCTATTGTGGACAAGTCTCTCTCTAGGAGTCAGTATAACATCAATAAAACTCGAAAAGCAACTAGCCTCTTTGAAATTATTCCCAGGGATGGGGCATCCAGGGAAGCTGAGAATCCCTCCCATCTAGTTATGGAACTAAAATGAATCTTCTCCTCTACCAACAATCCAGCGAGAATGTTCCTGGAGCATCTGAAAATAAATTGGCATAATATAAGATTTTTTTAATTTCAATTCATTTAATAAAACATCATTTTTTGTAAAATAATAATAATGTTAATTTTGACATTATTTATTTAATTTTAATTTTAAAATATGAAATAAATATAAGAATTAACATATATTATTTTAAAATATATGTAACATTATATATTCATCTTAAAAAAATAATTAAATAAAATTATTTAATTAATATACTTCTGTTTTTATTTTTATAGTATCATTCATTTTAGTTAATTATTAACTAAATAATCACAATATAAGCATTTATTGTATATGGGGTTAGGATTAGTGGTAAGCACTCTATAATACTACATGAAAAATGGGGTTTCAAAACCCATTGGGCACAGGATACTATAGCAATACTGTAGCGGTACTGTAGCAGTGGAGGTACTGTTGATCGGTGGGCACTATAGCGGCGGCATGGAACTATAGCGGCGGCGGTACTGTGCGGGTACTGTAGTAGGCGGGTTACTATTCACAAAATGGGAATTGAGGCATAAATGTGGGCCTATGGGATATGTAATGGGATACAAGCCCATTGGTCCTTCGGGCTATGTAATGGGTTTCCCTCTGCCCAGTTAAAAGAGGTTTTTACTTTGCTTTAATAATAAGAATGAGGCTTCGGTCCCAACCTTTAAAAAACATATTAGCATTTCTTAAGCATTCGAAGTAACTAAATCATCTATAAAAATTATTGATAAATAATTATTATAAAAATAACTCATTTATATTTTAAAAGGATATGTATAACCTAAAATATTTTTTTGTTTACATCTCTTAATGTTTTATAAATGTTGAATATAAGAAAGTTTCTGTTTTTGTCTTCTTCCTTGCTTAACCCTTTATATGTGGAACATCCTTTTAATAATATCCACATAACCCAAAAAATTAAATGAAAGAAGGGAAATGGTCAAATTATTGGTTTCTAATGTATTTGGACATGCTTCCAAGTCATTTTGGTCTTTATGATTATGTTTTAGTACCTCATCATGTTTAACATTTCCTTAATCACCATAATTAATTTTAATAACTTTCAGTAATATTTTTTGTGAAAAAATAATGTGATATTATTAGACTAAAAATATAATACTGATTAAAACTATCCATGATATTTTTTTCAAAATTAAAATAATACTATTGAGAAAACTAATAATAACGCTACTCCAATAAACATGGTGAGAATGCAGGTTTTTAAAGTAAAAACATTTAGATGTTTAATACGTTTTTATATGTAATTTAAATATAAAAATGATTCCAATTGTCATGAACCAGGATGGGTCTCCATCCGACCCGGCGCCCAACCCGGTCTACAACATGGCCCGAAGGGTGTTCCCAATCCCCATGGGCTGGCACAAGTGCCCGAGTATCAAAATAAAATGTAGGAATGATTTACCCGAAATAATAAACATAAACCAACTAATTTATTTAACAGAAAGAAAATGATTTAATACAACCAAAATGAACCTTACCACATTTCAAATTCAAAGTTTACAACTCAACTAAAATAAGACAACAATGTTACTACAATAAAGGAAACCAAACTAAAACTCTAACCCAAACCTCCTGGAAACAAGTGAAGCCACATCAACACCAACCTTTACAAGAAGACCAAATGCAACCTGAAACAAAGTGACAACAGAGTCTTCATACACCCAAAGGAGTATGCAGTGTGTGAGCCAATGGCCTAGTAGGATACAACAAAATAAAAAGGTTCCTTGCCACAACATCAAAAAGATAATTTATCATGCTTATTTAAGACCATAGTTTCAAAATGGTTTTAATGAAATCATTTAAAGGATGAAAGTAAAAAAAAGAAAAGAGCAATGAAAGAAAAACTATTTAACAAATACTACTTTAAAATAGATGAGGAAATTCGTAAAGAACATGAACATACTCAAGTGGTCCTCTATATGCCGACAAAAGGCACCACGTCATGAATAGTAGAGCACTGCGGGTAAATCCCCTAAGGTTTATCTAGCTCGAGGGGGACCCTAGAACCTCGTGTCTCGGGTGAAACGTGGCATAGAAACCACGACCTTGAGAAAATGTGGCTTAGAAGACCACTATCCTCAGAAAACATGGCTTAGAAGACCACAAACCTCAGTAATTCATATGATTAGTTAGTGTTCCAATCGTCAATCCAACTAAGTGAAACATGGATGATACCCCTCCAGATCACTAGTGCACTAGTTCTAGTCTACTCACCTAGAAACCTGGGGTTTTCTCTTGTGCTCAATCAATATTCACATTCACATATTATAATGATATCTCATAACACATTCCAAACAAGACATTGCACAAAAAAATCATCACTTTCATACCCAAACAACATTTCAAAAACACACGCACACCAAAACACATTTCCAAAATATATTTTTCGTTACTTAGTAATTTCAAAAATACCCATTTGGAAACACTCAAAAAATAACATAATAAATTTTCACAACATATAAATCATTAGTAAATAGCACAACAAGGGATTACACAATAAACATACCCAATTTCAAAAAGAAATCCATTTCAAATCGCTTGCTTAACACATTCACCTTAAAACTAGTTTCACACCACTTGAACAATTAAAAGAACCGTTTTCACAACTTATAAAACACCACTGTGTGATGCAAAGAAGGTTTACACCAAAAACCTATCTTGTTTTATATAAACATACTACTTAAAAAAATCGCATATTCAAATCTTACAAAATACCACTTTTTGCGTCATCCAAATAAATTGATAAATCATTTAAACATTTTATTAAATCACATCAAGAATAACCAACAAGTCTTTTCACAAAAATACACCCAAAATTCCCTTTTTAAATCAAACACACACTCAAACCCCTTTCAAAAAATGCCTCGCACATATTATGCAATTTAGAAGTTCATTTAAAATGTTTCCAAAATAATTTCTAAAGGCATCACAAAACGTTACACCCAAAGACATACTCGAAATCCCTCTTTGTAGACCAAACACACACCAAAACCATTTCACATCACAAATCGAATCACTTTCTTGACTTGATAAATTTTTTAAACAACTTAAAGAAAATTTCTATATAGCACCAAAATGTTTTTCACATGAAATATGCCCACTTTCACATATAAGGTTCCTTAAAAAACATAATGCACATTTAACTCTATCAAAAATAACACCTGCACTCTACATATGATTTAATACATCTTGTTAAAAAATTTACAAAACACAGAAAAATTAGTAAACAAAGGTTTACACAAGAAAAACACACCTTCTTTCCATTTTATCAAAACCATTTATAAGCCATTGACATAATGGAACAATTTAAAAAGGGGTTTCAAACTATCTTCACATTTCATCATATACATTCAAGGTATAAAACAAAAAGGTACATGCGCGACACACAATGAATATAACCCACATTCTCAAAGAGTCCATTTTTCAACACCAAACCACTTTAAATAATTTCCAAACTCAAATTCCAGCTTACAAACAACTCACATGCCCTTTTTCATTTGAACACCACTTTAAAACACACAAACACAAAACATAGCCATTTTTTGTACAAAATCCAAACAAAACACATAAGCACACTAATCCTTTACAAACATATTTTTCACCAATAAAAATAATTTAATAATCCATTATAACTGTTCATAAAGAAACCCTACTATACACACCAATCTTTTACACCAACGGTACACCCAAAAACCCTCTTTAAAATCTGATCGTACGTCCTCGCCATATAAAATTGTGCATCGCACCATCAACACAATTTAGATGAGCCATTGCATAATTTATAAAACACCCCAAAACTATTTACACAATTAATTAATGTATGTTCATAAAAGGAATCGGTTTCCAACCACATAAACATCATTTTTTTTAAAAACTAAATTCGCACCATGTAACTAAATAATAAAACATATTAAAACTAACCAAACAAACAAATTAAATTATCTAAGAAATGTAAGGGCATGAAACCACCTACCTTAGATGAAAAAATCCGCAAGGTATGGTCTAGAACTCCAATTGGGCATCAAATGAACCATATGCCAACCAAAGGTGAACCCTAATCCATGAAATCGAACAAAAATACCTAAAATTATGATCCAAATTAACACTCTAAAAGTTGGAAACACAATAACCTGATATGAGTAGGACTAAAACCCTAGAAAATAAAATACCTAGAGGGGATAGGGAGAGATGGCGATGCAATGGGGGTTCAGCCGAGATATAGGGTGGCACCAGGTTTTTGGGGAAGGTCGGGCGATAGCGCGAGCCGACCTGGCAGGGGTCAGGGTGATGACACGAGCCAGACGGTGCTGGGGTGACAGACAAAGCAGGAGGAGCAGCACCGGTAGGTGGAGCGGCCGACGTGGGGGATCGAGCAGACCTGAGGAGGGGACGATGGTGGCGAGGTGTAGCGCACATGAGGGGGGTGAGCGGCGCGACAATATTCCATGGGGGAATGGGTGTGCCGCGACGAAGGGGGGGGGGGTCCAAACCCTATTCAAAATGAAAAAATAAAATAAAAGAAAAAAATAAACTAAAACTAATAATAATGTCAATATTAATAATAATATTATTATTAAACTAAAACCATGACAATAATATTATTATTATCATTAAAACAAAAATTATTAAATTATTAGCAATTTTTTCTCAATATATTTCTATTTTTATTTTACCACTCATTTAATCATGTTTCATTATTATTAATTTATTTTATTCAATTTTTTGAATAATGGGAGGGTCACATGGAGGCCCTCGCGAATTCACATAGCTTCGCAATTATGCTCTGCCCATGCGTCACATGCTGTCAAGCCCTGAAAAAAATCATTTATCGACAAAAACAACAAATTCAACATGGACATAGCCCTCACCTCGACAAAACATTTTAAAGCCAAATAAGATAATAAAGTTATAGTAACATAATTTGGTGTTAAAAATAATATCAATTCTTATAATATTAATAACTTAATAAAATTTATATTCTTAACAATAATAATAATAATAATAATAATAATCTCGAACAATGTTATTATCATTATCATTAAATTTGTCCCTTGAATCCAATTACACATCTTATTTTTTTTAATTTTATTCTCATTTTATTATTCATTACATTTTATTCATTTTACATGAATATTGGGAAGTACGATCGGTGAGCTGAGCAAGGTTGTGCGACTTTGACTACGGTGCGCTGAACGATGGAAAATCCAAAACATGAATTCTTTAAATAAGAACTCAATAATTAAGTCGGGCCTTAACCTAGACGACCCAATTACCAGAAAATTAATAATGTAGATAATTATAAAAACGACGGGTGTGACAATTCTCCCCACCATAATGCTTTCTATCCCTGGAAATCCACAACCCAGGGTGAAGAGAGGTATCCCCCCCCCCCCCCCTCAAAATGACAATCAGTTAGAACACCTCCAGTTGATTGATCAAGGAATGAAACTCTTACACCGACGCAATCCAAATTTACAAAATGAAACAAGATTGGGGAAACCGAGATGAGACTGGGAAACCACTATGGGGAGACCAACATGAGGGGGGGGGGGAGGACTCCCCACCGTGGAAATAGGATACCATCGACTCACTCCAAAGGTATTTCAACGAGACTCATTGTGGGTCTCCTTTCAATAAGAGCTGACAGAAGATACACAATCATTGAAAATCACATCATTTCAACAAAAAAAATTCATATTTTTATAAACATTCAAACAGTTGTTTTCAAAACGATTTTCCAAAACACAAATGGACAGAAGACAACGAAAAAGGGAAATTAGTGTTGGCGGGTGACTTGGAAACATGGTTGGCGGTCAAACTCCAGTTATTCCACCATCATGGAGAGCGTACTAGGGTAATGTCATTGACTCCACATTGCTTTCCCAACCCCGCGAGATTGATGTGACCATTGACCGTAACTTCCTTTTCATTTCCCCCAAACAAGACTGACCACGATGACCAAATACTCAGAAAAACCTCAACATACTTTGGTAACTCGAGTCCCTCCACGAGATGTGCTGGCCCGACACCTTTCTCGTAGTTAGAATGTCATGTTCTGAAAAACATAACTCTAGTCTACCATGACACTATCCCAAAATAACATTTCCCAAGAGAGAAAACCTAAGCCTCTGATACCATTTTGTCACGAACCAGGCCAGTTCACTGTTCGACCCGAAGCCCGACCCAGTCCGCAACACGGCCCGAAGGGCGTTCCCGATCCCCACGGGCAGGCACAAGTGCCCGTGTATCAAAATAAAACATGGTACCGATTTACCCGAAATTATAAACATAAACCAACTAAATTCTTTAACAGAAAGAAAGTTATTTTATATAACCAAATCGAACCTTACCACATTTCAAATTCAAAGTTTACAACTTAACTAAAAAAAGACAAAAACAGAAACTACAATAAAGGAAACCAAAATAAACTCTAACCCAAACCTCCTAGCAACAACTGAAGCCATATCAACACCAACCTGTACAAGAATACCAACTGCAACCTGAAACAAAGTGATAATAGAGTCTTCATACACCCAAAGGTGTATGCAGTGTGTGAGCTAATGGCCCAGTAGGATACCACAAAATAAAAAGCTTCCATGCCACAACATCAAAAAGATAATTTAGTATGCTTATTTAAGACCATACTTTTAAAATGGTTTTAAGGAAAACATTTAAAGGATGAAAGTAAAAAAAAGAGCAATGAAGGAAAACAATTTCACAAATATTACATTAAAATGAAAGAGGAAATTCATAAAGAACATGTACATACTCAAGTGCTCCTCTATATGATGACAGAAGGCACCACATCATGAATAGTAGAGCACCGCGGGTAAATCCCCAAAGATTTCTCTAGCTCGAGTGGTACCATAGAACCTCGTGTCTTGGTGAAATGTGGCTTCGAAACCATGACCCTTAGAAAACGTGGCTTATAAGACCATGATGCTCAGAAAACGTGGCTTAGGATACCACGACCCTTAGTAATTCATATGTTTAGTTAGTGTTACAATCATCAATCCAGCTAAGTGAAACAGGGACGATACCCCTCCGGATCACCAGCGCACTAGTTCTAGTCCACCCACATAGATAAATGGGGATTTTCCTTGTGCTCAATCAAGTTTCACATTCACATAGTATAATGATTTCACATATTATAGGCCAAACAAGACATTGCACACAAAATTCACTACTTTCATACCCAAACAACATTTCGAAAACACACGCACACCAAAATACCTTTCCAAAATATATTTGTCGTTACTTAGTCATTTCACAAATCCCCATTTAGAAACACTCAAAGAATAACATAATCAATTTTCACAACATATAAAGAATTACTAAATAGCACAATAAGGGCTTACACAATAAACATACCCAATTTTAAAAGGAAATCCATTTCAAATTGCTTGCTTAACAAATTCACCTTAAAACTAGTTTCAAACCACATGCCCAATTAAAAGAACCGTTTTCACCACTTATAAAACACCGCTGTGTGGAAAAAAGAATGTTTACATCAAAAACCTATCTCATTTTATATAAACATACTACTTAAAAGAACAATAACATATTAAACTCTTCCAAAATACCACTTTTTGCGTCATCCAAATGAATTGATAAATAATTTAAACATTTTATTAAATGACATCAAGAATAACCAGGACGTCTTTTCACCAAAAATACACCCAAAATCCACTTTTTAAATCAAACGCGCACTCAAACACCTTTCAAAATATGCCTCACACCTCTTATGAAAATTAGGAGTTCATTTAAAATCTTTCCAAAAAATTTTGAAGGCATCACAAAATGTTACACCCAAAGACATACTCGAAATCACCCTTTGTAGACCAAACAGACACCAAAACCATCTCAAATCATAAATCACATCACTTTCTTTACTTGATATATTAGTTAAAAATCTTAAAGAACATTTATAAATAGCACCACAATATATTTCGCATGAAATATGCCCATTTTCACATATAAGATACTTAAAAAAACTTAATGAACATTTAACTCTACCAAAAATAAGTCTCGCACTCCACATATAATTTAATAAATCTAGTTAAACAAATTATAAGTCACTTAAAAACTAGTGAAAAATGTTTTACACAAGAAAAATACATCTTATTTACATTTTATCAAAACCATTTATAATCCATAGACACAATGAAACCATTTAAAAAGGGGTTTCCTACTACCGGGACATTTCATCATATACATTCGAGGTATAAAAAAAAGGCGCATGCGCGACACACAATTAATATAACCAAAATTCTCAAAGAGTCCATTTTTCAACACCAATCCACTTTAAATATTTTCCGAACTCAAATTTCTCCTTACAAACAACTCACGCGACTTTTTTTGAACACCACTTTAAAACACACACACACACAAAATAGTCATTTTTTGTAAAAAATACAAAATCAATACGTATGCACGCCAATACTTCAAAAAAATATTTCTCACCATTCAAAATAATTTAATAACCCTTTATAAATGTTCATAAAGCAACCCTACTAAACACACCAATATTTTACACCCAAGGTACACCCAAAAACCCTCTTTAAAATCTGACCGCATGTCCTTGCATTATAAAATTGTGCATCACACCCTCACACAATTTAAATGAGCCATTTCATAATTTATAAAACAACACAAAACCATTTACACAATTAAGTAAAGTATGTTCATAAAAGGAACCAGTTTCCAACCACATTCAGATCATTTTTTTTAAAACTACATTCGCACCATGTAACTAAATCATAAAACATATTAAAACATACCAAAAAAACAAATTAAGTTATCTAAGAAATGTAAGGGCATGGATCCACCTACTATAAGTGAAGAAATCCCCAAGGTATGGTGTGGAACTTCAATTTCCCATCAAACACACCACAATCCAACCAAAGGAAAACCCTAATCTATGAAATCGAACAAAAATACCTAAAATTAAGATCCTAATTGACACCCTAAAAGCTGAAAACACCAAAAACTAAAATTACTAGGACTAAAACCCTAGAAAAACAATTACCTGGATGGGAGAGGGAGAGGAAGAGATGTAATGGGGTTTCGATCGAGATAGGGGGGTGGAACCAGGTTTTCGGGGAAGGTCGTGCAACAGTGCGAGCCAACCTGGAAGGAGTTAGGGTGACGACACGAGCTGAATGGTGCAGGGGCGCCAGACAAAGCAGGAGGACTGGAATCGGGAGGGGGAGCAGACAACGTGGGTGGTGTGAGCAGAATCGAGGAAGGGAATCCGACGACGAGGTGTAGCGCGTAGGAGGGGGGGGGGGGGTGAGCGGTACAATGGGATTCCAGGGGGGAAGGGGTGTGCCACGATGAGGGGGGGGGGGGGGGGGTCCAAACCCTACCCAAAATGAAGTGAAATAAAATAAAAGTAAAACAAAAAATAAAATAAAAATAATATTAATTTCAATATTAATAATAATATTATTCATAAACTAAAACCTTGACAATAATATTATTATTATCAATAAAACGCAACTTATAAAATTAGTAATAAATTTTTCTCATTATATTTCTATTTTTATTTTACCACTCATTTAATTATATTTGATTATTATGAAATCATTTTTCCAATTTTTTGAACAATGGGTGGGTCACACGGTGGCCCTGGCGAATTCACACGGCTTCACAATTATGCTCCGCCCGTGCGTCACATGCTGTCAAGCCCTGAAAAAAATCATTTATCAACAACAAATTCAACTGGGACTTATCCCACACCTCGACGAAACATTTTAAGGCCAAATAATATAATAAAGTATTAGTAACTTAATTTGTTGTTAACAATAATATCAATTCTTATAATATTAATAACTTAATAAAATTTATATTCTTTACATTATTAATTATAATAATAATATTCTCCAACAATTTTATTATCATTATCATTAAAATAGTCCCTTCAATCCAATTAAATTCTGTATTTTTTATTTTATTTCCATTTTATTATTCATTACATTTTATACATTTTCCTTGAATATCCAGAAGGTTGTGCAGTGATCCAGGTGAGGTTGCGCAGCTTCGAACGTGGTGCGTTGAACGATGTCAAAGCCAAAACATGCATTCATTAAATAAGAACTCAATAATTAAGTCAGGTTTTTACCCAGACTACCCTATGCCTAGAAAATTAATAAAGTAAATAATTTTTAAAATGACTGGTGTGACACCAATGACCTAAGTTGGATTAATTTATGAATAATTGATCTAATTTGACTTTTAAAACAATTTTAAAAGAGAATTTAATCGTAATATTTATTTAAATGAAAATCTATATTTAACTAAATTCAATAATATTTTACTATTCATCAAAAATGATGTTTCTTAGACTAATCCCAAAACATCACAATATGATAATATAGAGGTTTTAATTCACAAATAATGTTTATTTTTTAAAATGAAATACATAAAAGTTTAAAAGATCACTTTTGAAATATTTTCACCATTAAATAGATGTAAAACTTAGTCTTGAGTGTAACATAAGCTAATTCTCTGTTGTGTGTAGCATAAGTATAACATTGTGAATAAGGAATGACAAAAAAATAAAATTTATTCTAGAAGGTAAAATTTATTAATTTCATGGGGAGTTACATGTTCAAAGGTTTTATATAATGAAAATTCATTGTCTATTGGGTTGTAAATAAGAACTAAATTTTTAGTAATGTCATTTTATACATCAAAAATTCTTTTTCTTTAAATTGGGTTTTATTGAATTTAGTGCAAGGAATTTATAATTAAATCAATCTATTTTTCATAATTTCATTTTATTAAATGAATATTATTTTTTAAATCATCATGTAAATATAATCTTATAGGTAATTTTTTTATTTTTCGGAAAAGATTTATATTTATGTGAATAGTGAGAATATTAATTTTTATAAAAGTGCCTTTTCATTCCATTAAATATTTTAATTTAAATATCACACTATGTTTGTAATTTTATCTTAATGTAACATATGTATCATTTACTTTTAAATTACAAAAATAACATTATATAAATCATCGTGATACTTGATTTGGTTTTATGTTCATTTTTATGCTTAAAAACAAAATTACCTAAAAAATGTTTTCATTGAGTTTTATCCATTTATATTAAAATTGATTTCTCCCAGTTCTAGAAACTAAATTCATACAAAAATTTATTATATATTATTAATAATGGATCTAAAATTTGGGAAATATAACCCTTTTATTTTTTGACAATATGAATATTAAGCATAGTAAATATATGTTACTGTGGTAAGGGTGAAACCGGTAAAACAAGATTAAACCTCAAGGATAAAACATTAAAATCACCCAACCACCATTATTTATTTAATTTTATGATTTTTATTATCATATACATACATGATTAAAAACATCAATTTATTTCCACTTCCTTTTATAAAAACAGTTATATTATTTTATGTAAAATATAAATTCAAAATTTCATGCTATGGTTTTTAATATCTATAATATTCTATAATAGGGATAAAAAAAAGTTATGTTAGGATATAAACCGTTATTTGAAACATGAATTATTTTTTATCATGATAATTTATTTTAATTTTTTGTTTATGGAATAATTAGCTTAAATGGTTATACGATGCAGACACAGTGCTTGTTCAAGAAAATGAAAAATCTAGAAAATGATTTTAAAAAAAAATAAAAGTAATAAAATTTGGAAGAGTTATTGCATCCCATTTTTAAAGATAATTTTAAAATTATATTAATGTGTTAAATGCTAATATTTGACTTCAATTACTACAATAATTTTTTTAAAAAAAAGTTATATTAATAGTCTTGAAAATGATTTTAATACTTTCTTATGTAACATAATATTTTATTAAATAATATAGAAATAATAAAAATATTAAATTTGACCAATTTAAGAGGATATTTTAGAAAATTTAAATCATTTTCCACTTATGGTCCAATTTTACTTTATTTTTAATTTTTTTACACTTAAACCATTAAAAGGCTTAATAAGAGATCCAAAATAAAAAATAATGGTGGAAAAGTGACCTTAACAAGTCAAAATATTATTGGATTACATAATTTAGAATTATATTCATCATAGATTTGAAATTTTGGATACTTGGTTACACATTCACATGAAATATAAATTACTAATTTTAAATCATTTTTATAATTCCAAGTCATTCCTTTATTTCACTATATAAGGGTACAACTTCTACGATATTCTTTAAACAATCATTAGAATCATAGATTGTCCAAACCCAGAAAATTGTTTTTATTAGTTTCCTTAGAATCATTCTGGATTCTATGCTATCCTTAAAATACCATACTTATGGTTCAAAAAGAGAGATCTAGGGGAGGTTCTTGAAAGAGGTAATAATCGTCTGAACAACGAATTTTTATTTCACTTCTCATCCTACATCCATCATTTCTAAAATACGAATTTTAACATAGTAACATCATAATTTAAAATATAGAGAGATTTTATTAAATTTATTGAATACCTATATTTTTTCACTTCTCCACCCTATGGGAGATGAAAACATCGTGTGTGCCTATGAGTGGATTACCACCTCCAAGAAGAAAAGTCTATTGTTTTTCATCACCACCTCATAATGATGTTCATTATGATAGTGTTAATTAATAGATATGATATTAATTTCACAATTATAATTCTTAAAAGACAATTTATAATGCATTTTATTAACATCCCATGTATTGAAGAATTACAATTTCGTTCATGTGAATATGTGAATTACCACATCTATGAAGCGATACGATTTATTTTTAATATACATATATCATGGATAGTCCTAAAATTTTATTTAATTTGTAGAATTATAAAAATTTCATGATTAAGATTCTATATATTATAGAAAAATTGCACCTTTAACTATAGTCATCTTTCCCAACCCATTTACGACCTATAAGGATAATTTTTTCAAAGCATTTGATGTGAACATAAATAATTAATTAATTAAGTATAAAATGGATATAAGTTAAATTAAAGGAATAATATTAATGTACAATATTATTATGAAATGATATAATTAACATAATTATATTATTCATGAATATAAACAATGTACGTGAAAATTCATGCTTGAGGAGAGGGATACATTAAATTAAAACCCCATTTTAAATGTTTTAATGATTTATTATATAAATATTTTTCTTAATTTACCATATTTTAAAAATAAATTTAATGATATATTCATACTAAAATAAATAAATTAATAATATATTTTTACATCACTTGTACTTTATTTCAATGTTTTTAAAAAGAATATTATTTTTTATTTTTTACAAAATGTTTTGACTTTTTTTTAAATAAAGATTAATAAATGCTATGTTCTAATATATATTTCATTGATATTTTTTTACCTCCACTAGTATCATTTTTTTCTTTGATTGAATTATAATATTTTACATTTTCTTTAAATAAAATCCACTTTACTTTTATATATTTTCGTTTTGAAATTTGGTTTTAAATGAAAGAGATATGTCAATATCAAAAAATGATTTGATTATGGATTCAAAAAAATATTTTTATGATTTGGATGGTGGAAATGAAATATTTTATGTGTTTTATCTATGTTATAGTCCCTAGAAATTGGTTTTGGTGAGGAATTATGTAAAACTCTTGCCTTTTCACTTAGGTATGTTCTTTTTTTTTGATATTTCCTTTCATCTTAAAATGTATTGGGGATATTCTATGCTCTTTAACACCCTTTTTTCTTCAATTAATAATGTTTTTGAAAGTAAGTGTCATAATATTTAGGTTATTTGTTGCCATTATGTTGTGAATGGGGTATTATTCAAGATAATGACCTTCTACCCATAATAAATTGGTTTTTATTTGAGGAAAACATGAAATTATAAACATTAAATAAGGGTTAAACATATGTTATTTAAGGGTAGTAAACTATTATTATATATTTTATAATGGTATATTTATGTTTCATAAGGGTAAATCAAAATTTATTTGGTCTATATTAGGGTAATACTCTATGTATAAGTGTTTCATAAGAGAATGTCCTTGTTTATATGAATTTCAAAAAAGTATTATCAGATTTATTATGGCTATTTAACAATACCTAAGGCATTGTGTAAGGGTAACTTATTGTTTTATAAGATTTCATAAGGGTCACCTTGGTGCTGCGTAAAGGTAACCTTGAATTTTAAAAAGTTTTATGTGGGTATCCTTGATACTGTGTAAGGGTAGGATGAGTTTCATAATGGTATCTCCATGGTTTTAAAACATGTTTCAGTTTAACCTAGTACCCTTACATGACACCTACGATAATTGTCAGAGTAAAAAATATTACCCTTACGCAGCACCATTTTTTGGAAAAAATAATTGAAAATTAATTTTTCATTTCATCTTCTCTAGAATGACCATGTAATTCCTTTTATAAATTTTAATGACTGTAAACCATGTTAATTTATTCATTTTTTCTATCAAAGGAGGAAACTCGTATTTTAAATGAATTTGAAACTTCTTCATTAATGAATGGAGTAAAATGGAAAATTAATGGGTGTTCTTAATTATAGTTTTTTAAATATACTACTCATGAATTATTCATATAAAAATTATAAAAATTTCTCTATACTCAATTTTATGGAATTATATTGAGAAGAGTTTTATAGGTTCAGTTACCATGAGGATGATATATTTCCTTTGACTTGTTTTTCATTATACATCACTGGTGAAATCAAAAGGATGGTATGTAGGGTTTTTTATATAAAAATACACGAATGGAATCTCCATTAGTGGCCTTTGTGTTAAGAAATGATTGACACTTTATGAGGTGTGTGTATCTATATATTGGTGTTGACTCAGAAAATACATTATTTTCATGACAGTTTATTTAAATTGATAAAATAAAATAAGTGATTTATTTCACCTTTTAATAAAAATCAGTTTTGAAGGGGTTCTTCTATTGAATATATTTGTGAATTACTTTTATTTTATAAAATTATTAAATGAATGATTGTATTATAATATGGATTTTAAAATCATAGTTGTGGTGATACGTCTATTGTGGAAATTTTTAGTAAAATTTTGAGTATGGTTTGTGTTTTGTTTTTGGGGAAAACATAGAATGTGGGAACATTTGGTAACCTTGGGTTTAAAAATATATAAATAGTATTATTTGTAACACAATTAGGGATTTTAATAGGTTCTCAGGAAAATTCTTAAACAAATAGGAAGCCTAATATTATTAGACAATGGCATGACTCGATATCATTATGATTTACCTATTGAAATAGCGTTCCATGTTTTTTCTAGTTATGTATTCAAAAAGGCTAGATCCAAATAATATTCAATGATTTATGTTTTCTTATATATATATATATATATATATATATATATTATTTTACATACCCCTCGATTATATTCTATATAATGATTACCTTGATTAATACCATCCATATTTTCACTCATATTGATAATAATATTTTATGACATTGAATATGGATTATATTTTCCTAAGTGTTTTAAATGTAAATGGTTTAATAAAATATAATATGTTCATGATGTTAGACATTTGATAGTTTCATTGGTTTAATCCTATTGGGATTTTTTTGTCACACCATACTTTTGGGTATGTGTAGTTGCATACCTTATTTTTTCAGACACATAGAAGGGGTAAGAAATCGTGTTTTTTATTGGATTCTCATCACTGATGCCTCATTTATCATTATAAGGGTCGGTAGTGGTGATTTGTCTCATCGACACACTTTTATTTTCTTAGTTTGGTCTGTCACCTAGTTTAACCTTGTTTTGAATATGTTTGAATGTCTCATGGTTTTATTACCATTATTCAACATATACTCTAATTTTTCTATCACTTTCTAACTATTCATGATATATGTTTGTGATTTTTTTATTTCATTATAATGTGATGAGTAATCTTAGGTAACCTATGAAATTGACCCAATATGGTTCATTATAAAATGGTATGAGTGTCATTATCAGTCAAAATTTTTATGACACTTTCCGGGTTTTTTGCGTGCTCTTTAGTATATAAGATTTAAGAGAACCATAATTTAGGTTGTAATTGTGGGAATATGGGGGGGGGGTCCTTTGAAATATTACTTCTATGACTAAGCCCATGTTTTCAATGGTGGTCAATGATTTTAATTGAACATGAGATTAATTTTTGTGGTTATTAGATGAAATTACCACGGGGTTTAAATAAATAAAATATTATTTATTTATATATTAATGTTATTTCATTGAAGCCATGTTATATTTAAATTATTTTTTAAATTTTTTATTATGGGATCTTACAGCCTATGATTTTATTGTAAAAATTTATCTTAAATTAATTGAATGTTTTTATTTGTGTTCAATTAGAGAATAAAACCTATAAAACCTATTCAAAACCATGAATCATTGAGAAAAAATTTGTAGTAGAACCTGCTAGTAGATCTTTCAATGGTTGAAGTTTTCATAAACCCTATTCAAGCTCTGGGTATGGCTAGTGTGGGAAACTAGGGTCAAACAGTGGACCATAGCTCAGAATTTACTAAGGATAAATCACCTACTTTACATTGGGATAAAGGACCCCAAGAATATGAAGAATGGATCAGATGTATTTAAAGGATCTTCTACTCGTTTAAAACTCTATAAGACTCTATGGTGTGTTTTTACACTAACATTATTGAATAAGAAGGAAGAAAATGGAAGGTCTCCATCATCTAAGATAAATTACAAGGGATCCCACATTGGTATATTTTAAGAGGATCATTAACCAAAAATTCTATCATGAAACATTATGAGTAGGAAAAAACATAGAATTTATGACCTTAGAGAAAGGGTATCATTCATTTATGTAGTATACCACATGTCTCTACAAGTTATATCACCTAGCACTTGAGCATGTTACTAATGAATACCTTAAATCGTAGAGGATCAGGATGGTCCTGATGAATGATTTTCATTCAATGATGATTCTATCCTGTCACCAACCTTTGTTGCGGTAGATGGTAAAGTGGTTAGGCCTGATGTAGAAATATTTGGGAAACAAGGATTAGTTTGAACTTCAGTTATTGTAGGAGGTAGCCACGGTGTGTATTATTTAACGAAATGAAAGTGGAAGGGTGCACATTTTTCCTTAGTAATAGATTATTGTTCTTATTTGGGACTTTATAAGGTGGTTTTATATTATTATATAAGGAATATCAATTCCAAAACTATGATTATAGAATCACCTAGTAAATTTCATTATTTTAGAATGTTCGTAAAAAAAATATCTATAAAAAAATGTGTCAAGGAAATAAGGATGGATCCACTTTTACTAAAGGATCATAGGAAAATTATGATGTATCAAAGGGTGATTGATCTAAATATCATACCAAGAGGAACAATCATGCAGTGCATAATGCTCAAGCAGGAGTTATGTAAAGATAAATTTATGTCGGGGAGTTTGTACTTGATGAATCTATGGTAGGAACATCTACTGTTAGAGGTTTGATATTCAATTAATCCTCTATGGTAATAGATTTACCCTATACTAGTGGAAATCACCCTATTATATCATCTATGTTGATTTAATTGTTGGTCTCAATTTTGAAAATTATTTTATTAATCATGGAACATTTGAAATTATTGATAAAGATGTCAAAACTGGGGTTTAAATGTTTCATTCATGTCGGGTGATGATTTTCAACCAAGAAATTGTGTTGGATTTCTAAGTTTATGATATGGATATCATTAATATTATAATATTAATGGATTGGATGATCACTATTAAGGACAATATTGACACTTATCGATGATGATTTCAACATTTTTATCCTAATGGATTCAATATTATCTTTCACTGTGAGTTGGATTATATATTATGGAGAGAGGGTCCCATTTTTCCTTATTCTAGAGTGATAAATTTTCAATTATTAGAGAATTTTATTGAAACCATCAACCAAAATTTAATAATTATAGTATATAATGTGGTGATTTTCTACCAATAGAACTATCATGATTTTTTTAGGTTACCACCCCAGAGAGAGATCATGTTCACTATTGACATTCTTCTAGGTATGAAGCCCATTTTTACACAATAATACAACATGAAATATAAAGAGTTAATTAATTTTAATGTTCAACATGAAAATAAAAAGGAAATAGTATTTATTGATCATAGGGTTTCACTTTGGGATTCCATGATTATATTTTTAAAGAAGGCCAAAGTAAGCTTCAATGTTTTTTTCGATTACCAGAATCTTAACCAAGTGTTTGTTAAGAATAAATACCTCTTTCCTTTTTTTAGGATTTTTTATCAAATCGTGGTATTCTTGTAGTTTTTTGATATAACAATGATTTGGTTACAACAAGTTGAGTGTCTAAGAAGAGGATATACCTAATTCAATATTTAGGTTTTTGTATAGGTATTTTTATTTTATAGATATTCCATTTGGTCTAACAAACACTCATATGGTATTTATGAATATAATAAAATGAATCATTCATCAGTTACTAGACTATTTTGTTTTTTTGTCTAAATTTTGGTTTATTATAAGCCAAAGGAGGAACATTAGGATCACTTGAATAACATCCTCTAAATCTTGAGGGAACATATTCTATATATAAATCTTTACAAATGTAACTTTTATCATGAAGAATTAATGTATCATTATTAAGTAATATTTGAGATAGAAATGTTAATGAATCATTAAATGACTAATGTCATGATATCACGGGAATAACCTTGTAACATGTTCAAAATGCATGAATTATTGTGCCTAGATAATTATTAAATGAGGGTTTTAATTTTTTATCCAATATTATATATCTGATTACAGAATTAACCCATAGTGGTGTCATCTTTTTATGGAATTAAAACATTCAAAGGCCTTTTGGGAAATTAAAATTGAGGTTGACATATTTAACACCCCAACACGAGAATACCATATATAGATCATAGTTATATTACATTATCATGACTATAAAGAATCAAATCCCAAAGGACCTATCGGTTTAGTAGTCTCGTAAATCCAGATTACATAAATGATACCTATAATACAATGTGAAATGAAAACGTCCTAAAAAAGTAATAAATCCGCATCCGTTAAACCCATTCAAGTATTCCACTTCATAACCCAAAGAAATGAAACAAGATAATTCGTATCTCAAATACTTTCTAAGGGTATGTAATGTGGAAGCAATAATTAAGATGAGAGTAAATCAATATGGAATGGTAAAAAACTAAAAGCATAATCTATTAAAGTAACTAGAAAAGGATGAAAAAATATGTAAAGGTAAATAACTAAAACACATTCCATTTAATTAGTTTACTGATAATAAATTGAATCCATAGATGTTATTATATGGGAATGCCATGGATAATAATAATAATAACTTGAATATCTATGAAGTATAAACTTAATTACTGGATGTCACATCTGGGGAACATGAAATCTTATACAGCTAAGTCCCTCCACAAGATGGTTTAATGTTACAGGTAGAAACCTGTTTAATTTTTCTTATTTATTAGTCTCCTGAGAACTTTGTCAATGCATCAAGGAGATTTATAATGTCTAGGACCCACCCGTCATTGCCAGTCTATAGAATTCCTCACATCAAATAAATAAAATAAAAAATATTCTTTATGAAATAACCAAATTTAAAAATGAATATAGATTTATCAATAATTATCCATTGGATACTAAGTAACAAAAAGTGTTGTTAATGTTCATGAATTGAAAAAATATTGAATGATCAATAATTTTTTTCCGAAAAACAATCATTAAGAATTCCAAAGTGTCATATGCCACTTTGAAACATTTAAATCTTAATTCCCATGAAGGATAATATTAAAATAATCATATAATATCATGAAAAAAATAGAATCATGATATAATATTTCAAGGGTAGTATAAAAATCATATAAAATAATTTGGCTACATAACATTACAATATGCCTCAAGAAAACGAAATTGTGAAGAAATCCCATACGTTGTATTTTATTTTTTAGGGGAACAACCTTTATACTCATATATAATAATTTTAAACATATTAATAACATATTTAAAATATATTAATATTTATGATATCATATATAATATCTTTATAATATCTTAATACGCATTTGTTTATAACCATTCATTATTTTCTATGTTTTGGGTGTTATTTTCCAAGTTTCTTGAAGATGTTTTGACCTGTTGTTTGTTGTTCCTATTACACATATCATGATTTCATCACCTCTGTAATGTATTTATTTTAGATTTTCATATATATAAATTACATATATATTTATAATAATCCATAAAATTTGGACAAAATAAATGAAATGCCCTGTTTATTGAAAGGGTAGGTCGTACGTACGCATGAATACGAGTTTCATTTCATTTTCATATTAAAATAATGAGAAATAAATGATATATATGTTTATTATAATTAAATAATTATATATATATATATATAATATTATTATTAAAACTATACATTATACATTCCATTTGTAGTGTGAACAAATCACGTCACTTTGAGGAGGTCGTAGTCGACACTTCCACAAATGATGTTATCGTATTTATACAAAATGGGAAGCATAAGGATATATGTTATAAAATATTTAAATAATAATAAACATGTAATAGATATCATATATTTAATATATAAATTTCTTTTAAATAATAATTCCCACCCCTGAAAATTTTTAATGAAAAAATGATCTATCGTCGTTTCGCAATGCGGTAGTTTACCGTACACATAAACCGTATGTCTGTTACCCATTAGATGGAATTGTATGTAAGTGTTGGTCAAAAAATTATAATAACAACATATTATTATATTTATAATACATTTTTTGTTATATAATCATGTAATAATGAGATTTTAATGTAGGAGAAAGGAAATACACTAAAGAGCTTGAGAAAATATGTGACCGCTTCATTGGGAAACTCTTTTTGTTTTTCACCAAAGGGCTTCTTGGATGGATTTATCCCAAAAGTTTGGGACCTATGATGAATATATTGTAGTTGTGATTTTATTTTGTGTAGGTTTTAATGATATAAAAGTCTTAAAGGGGTGTGAGGAAGTGAGTGAGGATATTCTCTTTAATAATTGAGGAGAGGGGCACTTCAGGAAACTGTAAAAATATTAAATTAATATAAATTCATTTTCTATTCCAAATTTATCAAAATTGTGTTATTTAAAATATAATATGATTATGGGTAAAAATAATCAAAACCAATAACTTTTAGACAATTTCAGGTCACATAATTACCCTTATCTTTTGGATTTAACCCTTAATTTAACCTTTTAACTCTTACCACAACGACAAGGATTCTTAGTTTTTAAGGGTTAAAACAGTGACTATAAAATAACAAAATATACATAAATGGAACAATGATGACATATTAAACTTCATACCAATCATTTTATGGATTTTCATATTTTTATGAATTTTATATCATTAAATCAAATATTATATATTTTAAAATATCATTAGTGTAAATTTAAACATTATTCATTAAATAGATTTTTCAAAATATCATAAAAAAATAATATTATAACTAAATATTTTAAATCATCACTAATATGTCAAATTTACATATAAAATTTGTGAATGATGTCAATTTTATCAAATTATATTTATTTTAATATTTTTGTTAATAGTTATTTTATTCTTCAAACAATTAAACAATTACTACATTATCATTGTGAGACCATTTAATTTAATTATTTGAATACACAAAGTTGTAAATAAATTAAAATAATTAATATAAACATTTTATAATTCAAATTACTATTTGTAGTCAAATATATTCTCTAAATAAATATGTATAATCAATTAGAATACTTATTAAAATAACATTGTAACATATTGGAAAACCCTTATAATAAAATACTATAAATGGATTATAGAAATCCATATGGATCCAAAATTCCATTAAATATGCCTAAGGATTATTTTTTTCAAAATATTTCATCTAATAAAATGAGAAAAAGTGTTAGGTTAATTTGATAAAAAACATATTTACATAATTTGGAACAACTAATTCCAAATATGATATCATTTTTTAAAAATTCAAAACATATAATTTTTAGTAATTAATATATAATTAATCCAGTTGACGGGGTGAGAAAACAGGTTATTAATGTCTAAAACATATAAAATATTGACTTTTTTTATTAAAATACAATGAGAAATTAATTATAGTTAAATAAAATGGATTAAATGATAAAAATTATTATAATTATACTTTAAAAAAATTATAATTATAATTTCACAAAATAATTTATTTTCAAGAAAAAAGTTGTTTTCTATTAAAATTTAGTATTTTTCACTATTCATCAAAACAAGAAACGTATTAAAATAATACAAAAAAATTCGACCAAAGTAATTTCTTATATTCCTCATTAAAATGTGAATTTTATTTTGTCAAAAACAATATATAAAAGTGTCAAAAATTGGATTTAAAACTGGTTTACTATTAAATGGCGATAAATCTATTTTTCTAAAAATATTGTTTTTTGGGTGTAATATTGGGTTTTTTCCTATAATTTTTTATTAAATATATTTTATGTAATAAAATATATTTTATTTATTATATAAAATAGATAATTCATTAATATAATTCATTAATTTTAATTAACTAAATTTATTATGATAAAATGATAAAGTGAGTATAAAAATTGTTCACTATAAAAACATTTCATGTATATTCAGGTGGTCCTTATATTCATTTATAAATATTTTTTTATAATGAACTAAACCATACATTTTCATATTTTAGTAAATATTATTCATAAATTCCAAATTAATGTCAAGGTATTGTCTTATTATATTAAATAATAATATTTTAATAATATAATATTGTTTGGTAAAACTGGGCCTTGCATGTTATGCCAAGAAACTAATTGTTTTTTGTAGCATTAGATTATCATGGTTTTTTGTGGAAATAGACATAGAAATAAATTAAATTTATTTAAAAATGATGATATTGTAATGTCTTTTGGTAGTTACATTATCTAAATCTTAATTAAATTACTTCCTCACAATTTAAACGTTATCTCGGTAGTCTAGGTATCAATATTTGAAAGTAAAAAATTGTTGAAAAAAAATTAATAATTTAAATTGTGCTTAAAAAATACTCCTAATAAGATGGACTTGAAAATGTAATGGTCACTAGAAAAATAGTCTTTCAAATAGGACAAAGTTAGTGAAAACCTATACATTGAAGAGAATTCTAGTCATTATGTTTTTATGGAGAGTGATTGAAAAAATGGTCATAGATAGTTTTTGACCACAAAAAATAAATAAGTGGTGGAAATAAAGGCTATTTATATAAAAAAAATGATGATGACATGACACGTTTTTCGTTTCAAGACCTTTTCCTTGAGTAAATAAATTATTTCACTCTCTAAAAATATTAGTAAATATACATTTCTATTAACGCAAACATTTTCTTTGATTATTATTTGAGTTATTTCTACATCATCTACTTGCACAAGATGTATCATATAGTGATGTAATACATTATCCTCTAATATCTTATATAAATATAAACCATTTCACAAATGGTTAAAAATTCCAAAATATTATTATTGAACACTTGAGAATCATTTCCAAAGTAGTTAGTAGCACCCAATTTACTGTATCAATGTGAAAAATCTATTTTTACAAATGTGATACCTCATCATCATAAATATATTAAGTATAATATTTCCTTAAACTATGTGTTTTAAGAAAATATTAACTTTCTACTGAGTCACATTTCTTGGTTATCAGTATAAATTAACATAAAATTTTAAATCATTGAAGAAAAATTACTACCAGAGAGTCCTTATATATTTCAAAATTTATATGATGATAACATCATCAATAAAATAATTTTACAACATATTTCTTAGATCCAAATATTGAAGCACAATAATAATTCCTCTTTGGTTTTTTCAATAACAAGTACAAAACCCTGAACCCTTATAATTTTATGAGGTTTATTTCCTTTATGCTTGCGAAATTATCATGCATATTTACCCAAATCAATATAGTTGAATCATTGATTATTGGAAAATTCTTTACTAACCATACAACCATGATCATTATGGATATTTTCACCCTACTTTAAGTAAACTCTTTTTCCTCCTTTGAATATATAATGGCGTCTCCATCCAAAAATTATCACCTCTAGGAAATTCCTTCTTTCTCTTATTCCATTTATCCATATTTTTCCCTATTGTCCACTTCTTCTTGTCCTTCACCCTAAATTAATAATACTTAAAAAATTCATTATCATCCTTGTTAGCATATTATATTATTTACATACATGAAAAGAATGGTAGGAAGACTAGTTCTATTAAAAAGATTAGGTTAACCTCAAAAAATTAGTTATCATCCGTATTCTTCAGATCACGTGCATTTGTGAGGCTTCCTTTACCTTTTATTGGGACATTTATAAATAATGTAATACACCATATTTAGTTATAAATCATAATTCATAAATTCATACTAGTAAATAAATTATCAAAAATTGAAAAATTATGCATATCTAATATCAAAATCATATAAATGGTTTATTTGGGACATATTCACTTTTAAATCCTTTATATTGGGTTTTAATGAAAATTTGAATTATCCTAAGCATATCCCCCAGGAGTGTCAGACTAGGTGCATAGTAAGGATTGTTGTCATGTACCAGGTTACGCCATTTCAGACCTCACACACCTTGTAATAGTTGATAATCGAAGGTGAATCTGTTCCATAACCACATCTACTTGTTGTATCCATACAAGGATTTATTTCTAGGAATACCCACATATTCAATATCTTTCCAAAATTATAATATGTTCATATATACATCAAAATCTATCATAGGGATATGTCATAAAATCTATGTTTTCTAAATATTGTTTCCAAGGATTCTTTTAAACATCCTTTGATACCAATTGTAATGACCAGACTATATAATACCGGAGTTAGTGAATTATTATTTTACATTTTCATGATTACAAAGAATCAAATCTTGAATGACTCATTAGTTTTTCAGTCTTGGAATCCCAGATTATATACATGATACCCCTAATACATTGGGAAATGAAAATAAATCTTAACACAAGTAAAAAAATTATAATTCTTAAAACTCATTCAAATGATTTCTCTTAATAACCTTGGGAAAGGAAACATAAAAAAAGTGATTTTAAATGCCCAATAAGGGGATGTAAATTAGAATAAATAATGAATTGATCAATCTAAATCAACATAGATAGGTAAATAACTGACAAAACATTCCATTTATATAACTAGATATGGAATAGTTAATATGGAAAGGAAAACAACTAAAAACATTCCATTTAGTCTACAAACTGACAATGAATTTCATCCATATATTTTATCATATAAAAATCTCATGGATAATAAAAAAAATAACTGAAATATTTACAAAGGAAATGCTTAATTATTGGATGTCATGTCTAAGGCAAATGAATACATATAACTTCAAGGACATTTCCAAGATGGTTTAAAAATACAGGTTGAAACCCATTTAATTTGGCTAAATTATTTGTCTCATGGGAACCTATTGATGCATCTAGGGGATTTATATAGTTTGATACACACCCGTCATTGATAGTCCAAATCATTCCTCATATCAAATTATTAAAAAAAATATTCCTTATAAAATAACAATATTAAATAAAGAATATGGACTTATCAATAATTCTTTAGTGTATTATATTTAACAACAGTGGTTTTTAATGTTGGTGAATGGAAATACCATTAAAAACCATTAATGTTTTTTGAGGAAAATAATCATTTTACATTCCAAAGTTTCCCACACCACTTTAAAACATTTGAATTTTAATTAGCATGAAGGATAACATTAAAAGAGACATATAATATAATTAAAATAATGATATTCATGATATAACCTATCAAGGGTTCTATATAAACTATATAAAGTAAACTAAGTACAAAATATTACAATATGCCTCAATAAAATGAAATTGAGATGAAATCCCTTACCTTATGTTTCTGTTTTGTGGTATCATCCGTTAAAATCATGTATAATAGTTTTAATCATTGTAATAACTTCTTACCAAACCATATTAATATTTATTATTTCATATATGTTTTTTTATAATATCTTATTACCCGTTTATGAATAATATTAATTTTTTTTTCTATTTTGTTTATAATTTTTCCTAGTTTCTCGAGTATGTTTTGACAATGTTATTTATCATTACAATTAATTAGATTGTTATTTCATAATCTATATAATCTAATTAAATATTTTGATTACCATATATATATTTATTATATATGTATTGATAATAATCCATAATATTTGGATACAAGAAATGAAATTCACCTTTAATGGCAATGTTACCTTGTATGTACGTATGAATGCTACATTCATTTATTTTTATATTAAACGAATAAAAATTAAATGATATATATTTAAATTATAATTATATTATAATATTTATATATGTAACATATGATTATTAAAACCAACCTTTATACATTCCATGTATATCATGAACTAATGACGTCGCTTTGAGGAGGTGGTAGTCCACACTTCCACAAACAATGTTATCGTATTTATAAGGAAAGAAAAGCATAAGAATACATGTTAAAAAATTATTAAATGACCATAAATAAATAATAAATATAATATATAACTTATATATAAATATAATTTCTATCATAATTCATAACATTGAATGGTGGTAATGGAGAAAATGACAAATCATCATTTTGTGAGGCGGTAGTTCGTCATACACATAAAAAGTATGATTGTTACCCATTAGATGGAGTTGTGTGTACGTGTATGTTGAAACCTCATCCTAAAAAATATCAGTATATTTGTTATACTAATTTTTATATAATCATGAAATAATGATATTCTAGGGGGTGGATAATGGAAACAAAAATAAAGATATTGAGGAAAGATGTTACATCATCTTTGGGTAACTCCTTTTGGTATGCAACAAATGGATTCCTTGGATAGATGTATGCCAAAATATTGGATTATAGGATGAAAATATGGAAGTTGAGAGATTAATTTTTCTATGTTTGGTCGATATAGAAGTCTCAATATATTGTGAGTAGTGAGAGAGGAGGTTTTCGATTATAATTAAGCTGAGGGGTACTTTTGGAAACTCTCAAAATATTAAATTAATCAAAATTAATTTTATTTTGAAAATGGATAAAAAGTGGGTTATTTATATGATAACATAAGGATGGGTCTAAATCGTCCAAAAAATAATATAGGTTCAGGTCAAATTATTACACTTATCTTTTGGCTTTAACCCTTTGTTAAACCCTTAACTCTTACCATGACAGCTTGGATTTTTACTATTTAATGGTTAATATAGTTGATATGAAATTACTAATGAGCCATAAATGGACCATTAATTAAACATATATCTTTATGTCAACAATTTATTAGAATTTTATATTTTTATGGATTTTATATCATTGAATAAAATATTTTATATTATAAAATATCATTAGTGTCAATTTTTACACTATTCATTATATGACTTTTTAAAAATATCATAAAAACATGATATCTTAGAAAAAATAAATTAAATCATCTTAGATATGAAGAAATAAGTAAAAAAATAATGGATGACAATAATTGTTTCAAATTATATTTATTTTAAAAAAATTATTATCATTTATTTAATTCTTCCATTAATTAAACAGTTACTAAATTATCATTGTGTTACCATTTAATTTAATTATTCCTTCCTAAAAATTATAAATAAGTCACTATAATTAAGATAAAAATTTTATTTTTTAATGTTATATTTATTTTCTATTATATAATCTAAATAACCATATGTAAATTTTTTTAATACATATTAGAATAGGAGTGTGACATATTAGACAACTGTGAAAATAAAATACTATAAAAGGAATAAACTCATCTATATTGCTAAAAAATTACATAAAATATCTCAAAGTATTATTTTGGTACAGAATATCTCATAAAATAAAATTAGGTTATGTTTTATGGTTATTTTTGTTTATTATTTTTACCCATAATTATGAGAATTACCCTTAACCGTGGTAATTAAAATATTGCTAAATTTACTATTCATAATCTCAAAAACAAAATAATCCTATTTAAAAAATTTAGAATCAATTATTCCAAATATGAAATTAATTTAACAAAATTAAAAACATTGATTGTTTAGTAATTAATATTCAATTAACCCCATTTATGGGGTGACAAAACAAGTTATTAAAGATTAAAACATGAAAAAGATTGAAACATTTTTATATCAAAATTCGATGTGAAATTTATTTCAATGAAAAAATTGTATTAAGTGTTAAGTAAATATTATAATTATACTTTAAAACCAATTAAATTTTAAATTTAACACTATAATTTTTTTATGAAATTAGTTGTTTTCAATTAAAATTTAGTATTTTTACTATTCATCAAAACATGAAACTTATAAGAAAAATACTAAAAATGAAACCAAAGTAAATCTTTATATTCTTATATAAAATAGGAAGATTATTTTTTCAAACATAATATATAAAAATGTCAAAAAATTGATTTAAAATAGGTTCTCCATTAAAATGTGATAAAACAGCTTTAATAAAAATGCTAGTTTTCATGTTTAATATTGGGTTTATTCCAACCATTTTCCTATCAAATACTTTTCAAGAATGTTAAAAATATTATATTTATTAGATAAAATATATATTTCAATAATATCATTCAACTATTGTAATTAATGTAATTTATTAGGATATAATGGCTTTGTGAGCATAAAAATTGTTCTGTATAAAACCATTTCTTGTATATTTAGGTGGTTCCTATATTAATTTATAATTTATTATCAACCGATGAATTAAACCATATGTTTTCAAAAGTTAGTTAATTTTATTCATAACATCCAATATAATGGACAAGTTATATATTATTATATTGAATAATAATACTTTAATACTATATTGTTGTTCAGTAAAACTGCGTCATGCATGTAATGTTTGACACCCCATTTTTGAGTTTAGAGTAAGTTTAAAATGGGTTTTCTTATAAATAAATCTTGAAACAAAATTAAAATTATTAAAATATTAAAATATTGTAACTTTAGGAAGTGTTACAATAATAAAACTAGTTATAATACTTTTAAAACCATGTTCAAACTATAATGTTAACTGTGATGCATTTGGAACAGGTTTGTGGTGTTTCTTGATACATGGAAAGGAAAAGATGGACTATGGATCTCACCAATTATTCACTAATGATAAAAACAATCTTATCCATGACCTTAATCTTTCAGTTGTGAAGAGCACTCTAAAAAATAGTTCTACTACCTCTTTGGTGAACACATTATGCTATATTATAATCTTGAGATATTAATGTATATTTTTACTCATAGGGATTATAACTTGTAATGAAGATACTGGTATTAGTATATTCATGATTTGAACATCAATATTTCTTATAATTCATGAAATGGTAATATAGTGGTTGATATTTTGAGGGGGAAATTACTAATCAAGGCTAAGAAGGAATTAGACGAAGAGTGGACTCTGATGTGTTTATTTGATAAGATGAGAATGAAAGAGAATGTTGTTGTTAGGAAGGTGTGTATATCTTTTTTTAAAGATAAAACATTATTAAATGGTTATATTTGACTACAAAAATAATCATACACTAATTTTTAGAACTTTAGTTAACTCCTGAATAGTGGGGAGACCTCAAACCATTGGTCTTGGTTTCCCATTAGTACCCTGTATTATTGAGTTGGATAGATAATTCCGATATATCTGAGGCAAGTGATGATGGTTAGTAGAAATATATATTCTTGGTATGTTCACCTTAGGAATACCAAGATGTTTCATGATATGAGATGTTGATATTGATCATAGGCTATGAGGGGTCAGATTATAAGTTTCTTCTCATGATACCTCACTTGTCATAATATTAAGGAAAATCCATAGAGACCTACAATTTTTAAGCACTCATCCATTACCATAGAATTGTGGGATTATATATCTATTTATTTCACCATATGTTTTTTATAGAATCATATTAGGAATAATGAAACATTGAATCCTTCTAAATTTTTATAAGATAGAGACCCTCCTTTTACATCCATTTTTAGAGGGTTTTGTAGAAAAAATGGGTACCCAAATGAAATGAAGAACAACATTACATCCTGAGATAGATGGGAAGAATGGGAAAGGTATTCATATTTTAGTGGTTATTCTCTACGATTATGTTCTATATTGTAGTGGTTTATGGGAAAAGAATCAAACATTTGTTGAATTCTATAGTTAAATTTTTTAGGATTTTATTTAAATGGATCCTTTTAGATCATTGAATGTGAAACTGTATAGATAAAACATATACTAGGTGGATTTAGGAGGTCAATACTTGGTTAAACTAACCATTTTCTAAGAGAGGAAGAAAATGATATTGTTGATCAAGAAGAGGTTTGTGATAGATCAAAGTCATTATAAATCCTATTTCTACTCGAATCATCACCCGCTATAGTTTAAGATCGGTCATTGAGTCTTTCCCAAAGTTTCTCTTTGATTAGGACATCGTCAATTCCGAAAGTAATTTATTTTGGCACTGAGGCTTGTTAAACATTTTGAGAATTTTGATCATCTTATAAAGGTAAATTATTGGTATAAATAGCATCATGATTCCCATCGATTGACAATATCTTTCATGTTTCTTAGATGATGAGGTATTTGTTGGATCCTTCATATGTTATTAAATGTGATGTTTCTAATCGTGATCCAAATACCACTATAGTTTAATAGATGGTTCCAATTATGGATCACAGATATAATTTATTGAATGGTAAAATAATTCCTTCTACATGTATTAAGGTAGTGAGGGTGGGATATCCATGAGATGTTAGAGTAAGAATCATTGATGAGGTAACACTGGCCTTCTCTCTTTACATTTTCATAATCGTAATCACTTTGTATGGGTATAAAGCATTATGGTCGAGATAATTGTGAAATCCAAACCTTTCATTTTAGGCATGTTCATTGGATTGTGATGTTTCCTTTAAGTTTCTAATGTTTTGGTGAATTTATATACTCTATAAAATAATTTTTAAAACTTATATTGTTTTAAAAACGAAATCTAGACATTTAATGTTATTTTTTACCCTTACTATGGGCACGAGTCCTGAATAATGGCGAGGACCCTATACTCATACAGATAAGGTGTTGTGTAAAGGCAGCCCCAAAATTATAATGGTCGCATTAGGGTAAACCATGAACTATGTAAGGGTTTATTTATATATCAATATGTTTTTCAAGGGTAGATTGGTGTTTCATATGTGAAACTACTAGTTTATAGGGACTGCATAAGGGTAACCCCTTTTTTACATAGGTTCTATGAGGATATTTCAATGTTTATTTGAGTTTTTAAGGGTAGTCTTGGGTATTAAAATGATTTTTAATTATACTAAGGCACTATGAAATGGTAACCTATTTATTAAAAATGTTTCACAAGCGTAATCCTAGCACTGTGTAATGGTTTTTTTGATTTTAAAAAGGTTACATAAGGGTAAATTGGTTTTCTCAAAAGGCTAGGATAAGCTATTTGGGGATAGTTTGTCAATTTCAATGGATGTGTATGCTTAACCAAATACCCTTACATGACACCTAAGATCTATGTAAGGGTAAAACTGGGTTACCTTTATACAGTTATCTTTTTCGAAAAAAAATAAATAAAATATTTTTGTTTCATTTCATGTTCTTACAAACAAACATATAATGAATTTTAGTCTTTTAAATGACTAGAAAACAAGTGAATTTAATGATTTTATCTCGTTAATGGAAGAAAATATAATTTTAAAATATTTTGATCCTTATGAATGTGATATTCCAATAAAATTTAAAATTAATTAATGTTCTTAATTATTGGGGTTTTAATACTACTACTTATAGTGTATTTATTTAAAAATACACAAACCTTCACTACCTTGGTTTTTTTGGAATCCACTTCAAAAGTGTTCTAGGTATTCAAATACCATAGAGTATGATTCAGTTATATTTACACATTTTTAGTATTCTTCACTATGTAAATCTATGATAGTGGATAAAGGTTATTTTTTATTTAATATTAAATCATTGAATATCCATAAAATGATTTTTTAGGAGGCCAGTGACCTTTTGTGGGGTTGGTGTCTCAATAAATTGGTACTAACCAATAAAATACTATATTTTCTTGAAATTTATTTGGTTAAATTAATAAATTTATAGATTTATATCCCTTTTATATAAAATAGAGTTTCTAATGGGGGATTTTTTATTATAAATGATTTGGGAAATTCATTTTTTTATATGTGTTCCAATGTGGGATTTAATTCAAATGTGGACTTTCAAATATATGGAGTATTGATACAAAACATGGAAAAAAAATTCATAAAATTATGATTATGGTTAAGGTTTTGTTATTTTAAACATATCACTTGGGAACATTTGGGATCCTTGGGTGTGAACATATACAAACCTTGTTGTGTGTAACACCAATAGATATTTGAAATACCTTATCAGGTGGCTATGTCAGAAAATGAGTAGCTTGATAATGATATTCTATCGAAGGACATGATATCATTATGATTCACATTCTGTTTTAGTGTTCCTAGTTTAACAATACTATTTAATCCCATAGGCTAGAGAAAATAATATTTTAAGCACGATGTTTTCAACAATATATCATGTTTTATATAATGACTCAGTTATCATCTATGTTATTATTACTTCGATTAATTCCCTCCATATTTTTTCTCCAATGGATACACATATTCATATGGATTTGGTTATGGATCGCTTTATATAAAGTGTTTTTAAAGTAAATGGATTAGTAAATTGGTTATATTTTTAAATATGGATTAACAATTTAATAATGTTATACATTGTATTGAATCATTAGTAGTATCCCACTAGGATTTTTGGTCAAACCCTACTTTTTCCATTGAGTGGTTATATAACTAATTTTTTTAAAAATAGGTAATGATCAGGGTATATTTTGTTATATTCTCTTCATTATTCTCTCCTTATATGGTCACATATATAAATTTTTTTTGTTCATTAATTGGTTTGATAACTATTTTTATAAGGATTGTCATGTTTTTAAGAAATAATTTTGTATTAAATTTCATAACAATATACTCTTATTATTTTTATCGATTTCCTATTATTCAAGAGACTTGTTTTTGTTTTGTTTTAAATCAATATCATATAGTAGGTAATATCAAATGACTCATGATATTGACCTGGTTTGGTTCATTACAGGTGATCCCAATTTATATCTCAAATTCCTTGGGGAATTATTTTGTTCTTTAGATAATTTTGTTTTATTTAACATAGTAGTTTATTCCATTTGTAAGGTTTTGTATAATTTTTATTGTAAGGATTCTATAAAGATAATTCCCCAAGGCATCAATATTCATTTTCTTTACTTTTAGATGAGTTTTCATGGATATATTTTTATTTCATAATGTAAAAAAATGATATTTTGTTTAAAGGAATTATGATAACGATAAAGGTTAAAAATGTACGTTTTTAAGAAGATGATTTTAATGGGTTCTAATTCTTTCTAGGTATCCTTATGAATATGATAATACATTTATGTTTTCTTATAACATGTTTTTTTTAAAACTTTGGGAAGTGAGGCTGATTTTATGTATAATAAAATGATATTAAATTTAAATATGTTCAAGAAAAAATATCATTTATGAACTCATGGTTTAGAAATGGAAAAATGGGTGTTTTAAATTTTCATAAGCCTCTTACTGATCATTTTACTCATCACATGATTTTGATTGTTTTCCCTCAGTTTTTATGATGAGTAGGAACAATTATGGAGTCAAGTAATTAATAATTAAGACTTTTAATTGAAATAAAACATGTTTCATTTTAAAATTTATGTTTAGAAAAAGTTAAACTAAGTTGATGTGACTAATTTGTAATTTATGAGTTGATTATGTAAGATTTATAAACAAATTATTTAAAAAATATATGCTATTAAGATCTTATAAAGGAAATATTGTTATTTACTTGTTTGAAAAAAATAATAATATAATATTTTAAAAATCAATACAATTATTTTTTATATCTAAAATTTTGTCACTGTTATAGGTATGAATTATATAAATGTTAATATTATGTTTTTAGCACCCAATCTGGTAGTTCAGGTTTGGAATTATTATATTTCATGTTTAATGTATTGTTTGGATTGATCATGGGAGAAAAAAATAACAATACCTCTCTCTCTTGTTTAGATAAATGGGATTTAAAAAGCATGGTCTGTCACGACCCCCTGCTCACTAGGTTAACCCCTCATGTGACAAAAATGGGAGAAGAGATATAATGACGCCTGATTCCTCCTCCAGTAGGCCCCGGATAGGAAACTAGCAATGATGGAATATTAAATACACAAATTAAAGGCATTACCATCTAAGAGAACACATGAAAAGGAGAGATAAAAGTTTAAAACAAACCAATTTATTCTCAGACTACAATATAAAAGAAACCAAAGTGCGCATACGTAATTTCATGCAAGAACTACCACAACTAAAATAGAAAAATACAAGCACCAAATTAAAGAAAACCAATAGTGACCATGAAGATCGAACAACTCCTACTTAACCCTGAAATGTAGTAACCAAAATGATCTCAAACATGCGCCAACTAACTTACAAAATTTATTATTTAATATAGGGTGAGTATATCAGTATACTCAATAGGATCCTCCCAAGATCCCCTATTGAAAAAGTTAAGAATGAATTATAAAGCATATTGAGAAATAATTGATACTAAATCGTCACCAAAATAGGTAAACAATTTTCCCAGCCTCTTAATGGATACTATCACCATGTATCACATAAAATAGTATATTATATAACAATGAATGTTAAAGTTACCTTGCTACCACTTCCCCATTGGTTTTTCGCTTTTCCAGGACGTTGTGTGTCCTAAGAATCTCTCTCCAAAAAGGTTATCCTGAAGACATATTGGCAAATCACAACTACATGAACCCCATAAAATACAACCACCATGTTCATGTAAGAAAATGTAAAAAGGTTGTTTTTGGGAACTACCATAGTTTTCATAGCATGTATAATACATCAGGTATTTACCTCAAATCATTACAGCCCATACACTGAGTAAGGATCCTCAATCCATCACAACCTATACAAGTTACACCTATTATAGGACATATATAAATATATCAAGAATATATGTGTGAGAAACAATCCCAATCCATTACAAATCTCTACAAACATAGATGGGGAAGACTATCCATCATGTATTCCAACACAAGTAACTACTTAGAGAAGAGTTTGGGGTCAAAAGGGGGAAGTCATCCATCCATCCACCCACTAAGATATTGGAGAAAACACCCCCAAGGATGATAATCCCTAGGGTGTTAGTTGGAATAACTAAAATGGTGGATTAGTATACAGAACAAAAAAGGTATTGGATAATATATAAAAAACTACACTATTAGAATAACCTACTCTTAGACACAACTAAAACTCACATCTATCAGACTCCTAGATACCATTGCTAATACTAGATACCATATAAGTACAAAAAAATTTAAAGAGATTCATTAAGTTAATTTATTTCACTTCATAAATTTTAATTTATGTTAATTAATTATTTAACCATTAATTAACCATTATCAATCCAACCTTACATTTCATTAGTATTCCAGCAAAGATCCATGACATAAAAGAATACGAAAATTGAGTCCATGATTTCTCAGAAATATAACCCAAACATTTCATCCCAGAAAGCTCCAACCCCATGGGCTAAAAATTTATTAATAATATCATATGATTCCATAATTCTATGTATTATAGGATAAAATTCCAAGCTACCAAACACAAGGGGATCAATATGACGAGTAGATAAAATACATGTCAATTCATCTCCACCAATAGCCGGAGTATAGACCCATCCATCCTCAAGAAGCTAAACATGGAAAGCACCTGAAATACCCCACGTGTCTTTACCTCTCTTTGAAGTATGGTAAACAAAAACATCTACCTCAAGTAGTTGGTAATGTAAAACAGATAAACAAACAACAGGTCCAACATGCTTCCAACTTTCATATTGATGGGTAAGCCTAGATTTGACCAATTCCATCATATCTGGTGTCCTCCCTAACACCCACCAAAATACCGTGGCCTCTATCCACTCAGGGAATCAACTGCTGCAACAACAACTAGGCCTCCTGGACCCATATATCACAACTACACTCAATGCTCAACTAACACATGCTCACATCACATCATAAGAAGTTGGAAAAAGACAAACATAGAAACTCGACTCATGGCCCTAAATAAGGCATCCAACCTTCCCACACAATGAGAAATAATGGTTCCAATGCATAAGAAACATGGAATTTACAATAAGTGGGTAACTGAGACACCATAATTCATTACATTTATCACACTACTAGTTCGTTATTCCATCTTGAATTAACTGGTTCATTATCATAGGTTCCAACTACAGCAAACCTAAAATGAAATCTTCTTAAGCTATCAAAAATTAATTAATCAATTAATTTAACATGTCTTTAATACTTATATTAACATTATTCATGTTCATCAACCAATTAAATTAAACATACATATCATCATCAATTTTATTATCATACAATCTAAACAACATCAACCAAATTTATTAACATTACCCTTTAATACATTATCCAATCAATTTACAATTATTCTCATCTTTACGTTCTCTACCAATTTCCCTCAATATTGAAATGCTAAATAGGAAAAACATAGATATGACACTATCTAGAAAATAAAGATGTTATGAAATCGCTAAGAAATTGATACCAACTCATTAATCTGGTTCAAATTTTTATTTTGTCAATTTTGTTGTGACCCAAATGGCTAAATCATGATAACTCTACGATTGCACATAAATATATAGAGAATAACTGAATCCCATACTTCAAAATTTTTCTGAAGTTATTTTCATGAGAATAGAAAACAAAACAGATCACGATCAACTCTCCCGTAACAACTTATATCGAAGTTGGATCAACACTTTTTGGCTGCACCGAAATAGGGGGGTGAACTTGCTTTAGGGAATCTCTAAGGGGAACACAATCCAAGGATTAGAGTTAGATCACATGGATTCTATAGGAAGAAGAACTCTAGGTGTCCCATTCCTAGGAAAACAAGTAGGAAGAACAAGGGAGGAAGCTATATAGACCCTTTAGAAAATCTAAATAGAGTAGTAATTTAGATATGGTTTAGAATATCCATTAAAGGTGGATCTGGGCAAGATTATGAATTTTAACCAGGTAAAGGATCCCAGACCCTTAAGAAAATTTAGATCAGAGTTATGGGATTTGAATCGGTCATAAATCCCATAGAATAAGTGTTTGAATGTAATTTTTGTCACATATAACATCAAAGGGTATAAACTATAGGTAACTGGAATCATTGTTCATAAATCCCCATTTAATGAGTCACCATCGAATATGTCACCGTTGGAAGACTCACCATTAGATGAGTCATTGTTGGATGACTCAACATTGGATGATTTACTATTAGATGATTCACTGATAGATGAGTCACCATTGGATGACTCACCATTGTATGACTCACTATTGGATGAGTCACCTTTGGATGACTCACTGTATGATGATTCATCATTGGATGACTCACTATTAGATGAGTCACCTTAAGACGAGTCACCGTCACATAACTCCCCCTTGGACGAGTCACCATCATCCACGATTAGATTAGTCACTATTTGACGAGTCACCATCAGATGAATTGCAGTTAGATGATTCACCATCGGATGAATCACCATTAGACGAGTCACTACTGGTGGATCCACCATCGGTGACTAACCATTGGACGAGTCACCATTGGATGAATCACCGTTGAACGAGTCACAATTGGATGTATCATCATTGGATGAGTCACCATTGAGAAAATCACCATTGGATGAATCATCATTAAAAAGTGGCCATTTGGTGTGCTACCATTTGGCGAGTCACCATTTGGAAAGTCACTATTCAATGAGCTACTATTCATTGAGCCACCATTCGCTAGTCACTATTTCCAACTCACCATTCCAAATCACTACTTCTAAATCATTTTTCCTGACCCAATGGAGAAACAATCTACTATTGGAAACTGTAAATTTTCACAAAGTGTTAGAATATGTTTCGTTGACCACCCAGAACACCTCCAACACCAAAATTTTTCAAAGAAATGGACCAGAGAGATCAAGTCCATTACATCATCCTACTAATTGAGGAAATATTTTCTCCATTCTACAAAGAATATAGTTTTTCATTGCCATTTATATATACTAATTCTATTATAAAAATTATAAAAAATGGCTATAATTCCCAATGATTATATTGCCCTTTATACTCTATATATACACCACCATTCTCATAACTCAAAATTCATTACATTTTTTAATATTATTCTGTACTTACATTGATAATGTCAACCAAATTCATAAATCTGCTATTTCTTTTTATAGTTTTTATAGATGGAGAAATCATTATTCAATAATTCTAACCTATGGATTTTACCTTAGTGTGTGAATTTTCCATTTCAAGTTATCTCCATATATTATTTCTTGGTATTATATTAAATATTAATTCATGACATGTAATATTTTTGGAAATTAAGTAGTCACTCTATGATCTTTTGTTATGAAATATAATAAATTAGTTATTATGAAACATGACATCTTATATTATGGAGAATTTTGTTAAGTTACGCAATATAAGATTAATCCATCCAAACATATGGGAAAAAAGAGAGAAAAATCATTCCACTATTATCATTATGAATGTCTTAAATTTATCCTAGAAGTGAATAAATTCATTTTCCATAGTGTTTATGAATATTTTTAGCCAGTTGTAAGTAATAATCATATTTTCTATTCAAGAGATCACAGTACTTCCCCAAATATGGAAAGTCTTTACACAATGATAAGGATAAAAATAGAATCAATATAATGAAAATATCATAAAGAAATGAAAAGGAAAATATTTCTTAAAGAATCTAAATGGATTATCCAATTAAATTCCACCTTCCATTCATCATATGAAAACACCATTCATGCACTTAGTTATTCTATCCCCATTTAAGGTTCATAAAATCAAAATTCATATTCATGTTAAATTCATAATAAATTATAGATAACACACACACTATATGATCATGGATTTCACCCATATATATCTACTAATTTTGATATATGGTAATAACCAACATATTTTTCATAAAAAATGTGGAAAATTTCTTATTTCAGACCCAAATTAATAATAATAGTCTGATTCTTTATCATGTTATCATCTTTTATAAAATCATCATTATAGGCTGAAGAAGAGATATTTTCAACTGAGGATGAAGATAGGAACTAAAAAATTTAATAAGTAATAATTTTCTTAATGTCAATCCTTGTGGTTTTGTTGACAATAGTTCTCTTTAATTTAGAGTAGTCCTTCTATTTTCAGGTCTTTCTAGAGCGTGGGCTGATAAATCCATTAGATTATTCCATTGTCTTCATTTTTTTAACAACATTATTGTATGAAATATTTCTTAATTTGATAGGATGTTTAATTTTGTTGAATAGTTGACTTACCAAAAAATAGACGACCTTTCTAATCCTCATGTTGAGTGGGTGGTCATCACTTGAGGTATTAGAGGCATTATATCTCTTTACCATCTCTATAGATGTGAGATTGGAATCATTAACAACATTAAAAAACATAAGAAAATCCTCATCCTTATGATTAATATCCATGTTCTGTTTTGAAGGACCTTCAATGTCTATATACACAACCTTATTATAATGTTTCCCATAGTAATCCTTATTCATATCCACATAAGGATCATTCACACTAATAGGAGTAGAAATATAACCTTATTAGATCAAGATTTATTTCTTTCTAATTAGAGTTTTTTAGATGTTTCATTTGATATCCCATTTCTATTAGATAATTTTTTGTAATAAAAATTAAAATATGAAATCTAATAACATTGAATATTTTTCTAGCTCTCTATTTTATTGAAACATTTTTATGAATTCAAAATCCATATGATTGAGGTCGAGGTTTGGAGATATCAACCGCTGTGAAAATATTCATGGAAGAGGGTCTTGAGAGCTTAGTGGCGGATTAATAGAGTAAAATATTTAAACTAATAATATTAATAATTCCATATAAATAATAGATCCTAAAAAATGAATAGAAAAAACATAAAATAGTATCTAAACATTAACCACTATCGTTTCTCCGTATTTTTTGATGTTTTGAGTTTGTTTCATCATCATCATAAAACTTTCTCAATGGACCACATTTTATGAGACCAATATCTATAATATTACTACCTCAGAGTATAAAAATACTAGGTAAATTATGGAATCAAGAATATATATATTGAAATAAAAAAATTATGATACTTTCAAGAGAACTATTGGAAAATTTAATCCAAGGATGCCAATTAAAAATCATACTAAAAAGACAGTATAAAAATATGAGGATATAAAATCCTATTCATTACATAAAAGAAATGGTTTATTTTCCTATATGTGTAAATGTAGATATTTGAATCTAAAATGGTGGTTCATTTATATCATGCATAAAGTATCTCCTAGAAACCACATATTTGAATGTGTGATTGGGGTTTGGAGATATATTTCATAATCCATCACCTTCCAGTAGCACAATATTAATGGTCTCAATTCATTCTAGTATCAATATTTTAGTTATAGGATTAATGTGTCATTGTAATGGATATATAAAAATGTTATTTTAGTAAATATCTTATCCTGGTAATAACAATAATATTATAATTATAAGACATGGGATTATAAATAATAAACAAATCTATAAACATATATTGTGAAATTATTAGTTATTTAAACATAAGAATAAATTCAATATTTTATCATTTTTAGAGTGCGTGAGATTTATTATGAATAATGGAAAATCTATAGAATTATATCAAGGATAAAGAAAAACACTCTATCATCCCTATAAAGAATTTATAGGGATATATATAACCCTTTATTAAAATTATAAATGAATTGAATAAAGCACGTGTATCTACAAAACTAGAACCCAATGATTCTGGAATGTCACACATATATTCATAGAGAATGAGTGGATAAACCTAGAGGAATCCCTAATTTGATTCTCAACCAAATTGATTACACATTAATACCATATATCAAAATTAATCAAGAAGATTATTATATTTAGTGTAATTAATATTTTCATAAATTATAAATAAAATGAACGAGATCTTTTATTTATGATTTTGAGGTTGCATTCATAATTATATTAATATTTTATCAATCGAAACCAATGATTAAAAAATTGGTTACTTGCACTATGCTTCTATTATTCCCAACAAAATACACTTTAATTGGTTGAGAAGGACCTTAAAAATATCCTCATCACCATCTACCAAGAAAAAAAATTCATGGTTTACTATCCACATGGAAAATTCTAACAATAAAGTAAAAGATTATATTTCCCTACATTTACATATTAAGTATGTGTTTGTGATATTAATAATACTAATTTATTATATATTATTATGTTATATAAATCATCGATATATGTTTTATCAAACATCGGAGATTAACATGTATATAGTATAATGAATTTTATATACACAGACACACTTACATATACATACATACATACATAATATAATGTCACAACCATTTATACATTTAATAAAACCTATATATATATATATATTTTAAAAGGCCTAAACACTTTAAATCTAGCCAACCCCACTTATATAAATAAAATCACAAAAAATAAATTTTTTATATTAATTTTTTTCTAAATATAATAAAATATAAACATGAATTCATTCATTCATAAGTGTAAATAATCATATAAGAATATATGGATATTTATGTATAAATATATGTATGCATAAATTCTTTATTACCTAAAGGAATTTATTTATTTGTGTATAAAAGGTAATTGAAATTTTAAAAATTTATGGAAAAAGGTCTTACCTAGAGCCATGAACTAGGTTATTGGAAATTTAACAATTGGAATAATGGGTTTCTTCTTCCTTATCTTAAACCCACAGACTACATACCACAACTATTTACCCATCATCTGATCAGATCATAATGCCCACTATGAATTCACTTTATCATCCTTAAAATGGTACCCTGGCTACCGTATTTTGAAAATCACAAACCTATGCACATAAATCCCTATATTTCTTATTTATCTATGTCGAACCAATACTCAATACTATCAAATAGATATTCAATCATCTTCTTATAGTTATAGATATTTTTTAAGAGGATCTTACAAAGGGTAGAATTCTAACTTATTATATTTTATCCATCTCAGGTGATTAAATTCAGTTTCTACAAAAATGAGTATCTAAAATAAAAACCCTATAATTTATTAAGTTTTTGACCTAAATCAAGACACAATGTATCATGGGCTGATTAACCAATGTTACCTCAATTTAAAAACAAATTAAACCTCCACCTTCACTCTGAAATAATATTATTTTACTAATATGTTCAATACATATCATCCACACACACCTCGGGACTTAACGAGCTCTCTACTCAATGTCACACATCTAATTGACCTGAATAACTCTTTAGTTTACATTATACATCTAAATGAAAATCTATAATATATTTATTCCTTAGTCATATCGAAACCCTATGAGGTGATGGTTAAGATGGAAGAAACTAGGACCATTAGTGTCATGCAATTTGTGTGATAAGGCCAAATACAGAAGCCTGAAAAGAGATTTAATATTGGTTTGTGGGGTGTCCAAATAAATTTTTTGTTAAAAAAAGGAATTAAACATAATTTAAATGCTATATTAAAAAACCATTATTTAATAATTTTGAAATCTAAATTTCATCAAAATTAAATAGATTAAAAATAATGAAAGAAATTCCCAGGGAAAATTTTCATACTAAAGGGACTGCAACTGCCTTCCTATAAATCCTTAATTTTTATCCCCATGATCCATGTATGAAAAAACTATAACTAAATAAGGCGAGTTTATTATTTATAGAAAAAAGTGTTTGGGTTAGACACAAATCCATATATGATGTTTTTTATATTAAATGAAAAATCCATATTTTAAAAAAAGTGTGATGATGATTTAATTATTTCATGAATAGATTCCAAATATCTCTATTTTTATCTAAATATTGATAAAAATGTTCATTACTTTTAATTAATTAATTTATTAATAACAGACTTGAAATTAAAAAACTCCTCTGATTAGCATTATGCATCCAACCAAAGGCAAACATTGCTTTATGAGAACAATAAAACCATAATGAAAAATCTAGGGTCATTAACTAGGTTAACATTACCAATTTTCCCTTTTTGGGAGAAATTATAAAATTCCATTTGAAATTTAAAAACATGAAATAACAACAAAGAAAGATAACCCAACATTCTATTTAGGTAAACTGATCACAAATTCCTTAAGATTCCAATAATGGGTTAGCAACACATATAGTAATTTTTAATTTTCCACATCGAACCCTCATCCTCTATTGAATAAAGTAATAGAAACTATTAAAGTGAAATAAAAAATATTTCTTGGTAAGTAATTATGTAAAATTCTTCATGTTTACTACATCTATATAATGAATTTTTTTATAATTACTTTATTTAATATGTTTTTGATTTTTAAAATATTAATAAAATATCCCATTGACTTCTTTAACACTGCCTCCTTACCAAATAATCAAAAAAATCATTTCATGGATTGTATTTCTAAACAATAATTTAATATTTCATATAAATATGACTAATCATCCATTTAACCACAATTCTTTTAAAAATTAGTCAAAAAAATAAGGATATCCTCAAAACTCTAGAGTGTGCCACCGAGATACAACATAAATAATTATTTATGTATATTCGTTATTTGAGTTTATAAAAAAAATTATTCTCAAGCTACACCATGTTGTTTAATGAATAAAATTAATGAAATTATAATTCACCTATCATCGTAAAAATTTCAAAACTATTTATTATATCATATTTATTACAGTTTAAATTATTATTCTATAACTCATATCCAAATAATATATATATATTTTTAACATCTCATTGATAACATTAATTATCTCTTTTTTATATTAGACTTATTATATGAACTAAATTTAAATATTCACAACTAATCGTCTAGAACTATTTTTAAATAAAAACTCTTAAACAATTAAAAAGAATTTTTTTACTTTAATACAATACAAACATGTCTAATGTCATAAAGCATGAATCTTACTAGGGACCCCGACCACTACAATCCAAATAGAACTAGTTCATGATCACCTAAATACTCTCAAACTTTTTTCCTCAAACATTAGCAAATAACCTAACCAATCATATGGCCTCAACCAAGACTAAATTTATCATAACATATGTCAATCCCTTATAATAGAAACAAATTTAAATGTTAATCAAGTTAAGAATCAAACCATATGCATAGATTATATACAAGTTACATATTTTTATCTATCTTGTTCACTCATAATGGCATCATGATGATTTTATCCAAGAATGATCATACATTAATTGAACTACCCATCATATGGGGAAAGATAAAACTATTGGATTTACTACTCTAGGGGTATGTTATGAATTTAAATTATTGCAACCATCATACACCGATCTAAGACACAAACATGAATTCTTGTTTTAATAGAATCAATAATTATTACATCAATCTGGGTTATATGAAAATATCAACCCATACACCAAAAAAAATATCTCAATTGGGGTCAAATAACATACCATATCTCAATAATTTAATATGTAATGTTACTTTATAATCTTCCCTTTAAAATCCATGATATCCCATATGAGTCTGTAAATTATCATCACCCAATAAAAAATAATAATTGAAAAAAATTTCATTAAAAAGTATTATCATTACAGTCAAGGATGGAATCAGAAGTAACATAGATTGTTTTATCTGTCCATCATCAAAACAAATAAACAAGAATAATTTAAACAAAATATCAACCATCATCAATTAAAGCTACAACTATTTGAAGTCTAAATGATCATTTCATAACACTTATTATCCCTATATGAAAAAATATAATTTTAAAAAATAAGAATCATTTATACTAATATACTTATAATATATAATATAACTTCTTGTAAATTTCATCTGGTTAAAGATCTGCCTCGTCGAATCCAGCTAACCCACTACATAGGTTGCAACAAAAAATTTATATCACACATCACCTAAAAAACACAGTTCATCTTAGCCTCTATAATTTCCACTATAGTCATCTCAATCCTTATTATTTCTTTTGGAGTAGGTAAATTAGACTAAATTTTATAGATGATGTCTAATTCGTTATTATGATCAATCGTGGGTCTCATTCAAATATGTGAATAATTAGTCATAATTTTCTAAGGAAATAACTTAGTATATTTAAAACAATACAAAACTAATATAATAATTATTTTAAAATATTCATGGTTTTATATCTAAAAGAAGAAAGATATTAATACGAGAATATAAGAATTCACAAACTATTCATCTGAGAACAACTCTCCTCTCACAAGAAGTAAAGAATATAGATCATGTAAAGGCCAATATGAAATTTGTGTACTAACATAAATATTCTCAATAAAAAATCCTCTAATAGCTCAAATATTATTATATTAAGTAAAATTCATTTTATAGGAATGATTTTTTCTACCAAAACCTATAATATATTATTTTAATTATTAGACTAAATTCAAACACCACTAACAATGTTTCCATAGTTTTCCTATACTAACCAAGAAAATACATGAGAATTTATCAAAATTACTACCTATATCTCCACCAAATACTATAAACCCACTCTTTCATGAAAAAACCAACGTGATAACCCTCTATAGATGGGTCATGAAACTAAATGTTACCCCACAATCATATCACCAGAAACTCACTTGTTAGAAACTAGGACTGAGTAAAGATTCCTCAAAAAATGGAAGGCATTATCATTTGAGGAATATGTAATAATGATATAAAATAAAAACGGAACTAACCAAAAAATAATAATAGTAAATTCATGATAAAATATTATTAGACATAATGTATCATATGAATTTCATTCAAAAAATCCAACAACAAAAGACATCTACATTTACTAGAAAGACGCTAATAACCCAGAATATTCATATAAACAAAGACAACTCCAATACCTAAGTAAAACATAGAAAAATCCACAAACACTAAGATATAACTATCCACCTTAATAATAATGATAAAGGCAGTTGAAAAACCTATCAATAGATTATTATAAAATTGTATATAGAATTCACGGTGATAATATCAACATACTCAGTTGGATATACTCGAATGATTTTCAAATAAGTCATTATAATGAAAGCATAATAAGGAAAGTAGTAAAACAACAAATAGTAATTTCATAACCACCCAAAACCACCCAAGGGTGATTTAGTTTAAAATTTTTATAGAAAGGTATATCATCATCATGATTTATAAGATACCTTATATAAGTCATTCCATTATAAACAACTATTCATAATTGTTAATAAGATCAATTCATTCTAATATTCAATTCCCAAGATCAAATAAAAAATTACACACCAAATAAATAATTATGTATAATAAACCATACACTAAAAATATTACATGACCTCAAAAAACATACTATGTACATCCAATATCTATATCTTTAATGTGAAATTTTCATTCACCCATCAGTTTTAAAAATAAAACCACTTTGATATCTATATAAATAGTGAAATTATAACATAACCACTATATATTCAAAGTACAACCAATATATTCTCATAAATGGGGGGGGGGGTATAAAATAGTAGTCTAGCCATTTTGTTGCTCTACTTAATAATTCAAAAAAATTATCTTTAATATTTATAAGGTGTGTTGGAACCTCATGAAATCAAAAATAGAAGAAATGAAGAAATATATTCAACCTATAGAATTTTATTCTCTATATGTGGAAATGCATCTTAGCTTGGACCCACTGACTCAAAAGTAACATTTTTATTTCCAAAACACTTTTAAGGAAAAAAGTAAGAAACCATATGTTTCAAACACCAAAAAATATAACAGAACTATTAATAAAAAACTTAACCCTTCTAGAAACATTATCCCTAAAAATATTTTTGGATATATTAACCTTTCATGAATTTTATTTCGATACATGACCAAATAATGGATTCCAATATAAAATATACAGTGTATTTACATTTTTTCATTAATTAAATAATAATTTATTATGTTTGTTATTAAGGTAACATAAATATTTACATTCTCCAGTGAAATTAATATTGAATAAATTGATATTAGTAGTGGAACAGATAATTAAAAAATGTAGTGTGGTAATATATATCGTAATATAAGGTGGGATTGTCATGAAATTTGATTAAATGATATATTATATTATTATATTCATTAAAGCGAGTGTATTTCTTAAAAAAATAAAAGAAAAAATATGAATTTATAGTTTTACTTTAATAGAAACATTACATTATAACATTTTAAATTTGATCAATTCAAATTAAATTCTTATATTTATTGTCTACTATGTATTTCAAGGGGAATACCCTTTATAAATATTAAATGGTTGTTACTTTAATAATTTCTCAACTTATATCCACTTTGAATTTACTATTGATCTTATAATATAAATCTTCACTTAGAATATTTAAATTATTTGATAAATTTTTATCAAATTAGAAACATCATAGTTCAAATTCATCACTGAATATTTAAGATGAATCATATAAATAGAATTTTCATTTGTTCATTTTTATCAATATAAATATAAATTTATAATAAATGATACTCTGAATACTTATAGCAATAATTCCTATGTATATTTATAATTTAAGTAAATATATTATTTTTAGTGGAATATACTGAGTGATATTGAAGTAAGTAAATTTGAACGTCATCATTACAAATTTGAATATTTTATAATTACAAACATTCTATATGAAACCTTTTATTAAGATTTTATTTTCACATAACTAATCCATGATGATTTTATTATGGGTAAAGATGGTGCATATCATTTAACATTATTCATTTCAAGTAATAAACCATTAGTTAATGTATTTTTTTCAAAAAAATGAGCGTTGAGGCCGTTGTATTAAAGAAGAAAGCATTACAAAAGGCGAAATGAAGGAATTCAACATTTGTCTCAGAATAAAATAAAAACCATGTATTCAAGAAAATTGGTAAAATGATGGAACTCTTCCATACTTACACCATTATTTTCCAGCCCATCGGCAATATAGTTGGCTTCTCGGAAAGCATGGGTGATTAAGTAGCTCAATGAGGAGAGCTTGTCAAGACAGTTAACGCATTTAACAGCCAGCCACCATGATAGGTGTCTCTGTCCCATTCTTACGGCTTTCACTAGAGTGGGAGAATCACATTTGAACCAAAAATTAATCCATTTCTTTAGATGAAAATATCAACTTCCATTATAAGCCCCATCATCTTCAATTCAGGTGTCGTGACATTTCCATAATTTCGATAATATCATTCAATGACATCCCCATTACTGTCTCTATATATGGCTCCAAAACCTAAGGGCCCCAGATTACTCCTTAAATCTCCATATGTGTTGAACATGACCCATCCTTCAAATGGGGGTGTCCAAAAAACATCCAAAGTGTTCCAAGGGGTGAGATTTTCTAGCAATTTTCACATGACTAAGGATCACCCAGTCATCAATTAGATTGTTGGATGTTTCTGAGTGAAGACTGTTGGAAGCCTGCACTGCAATGAGGATCGAACCCAGTGCACGATCTGCATTAAACCTGGATCTACTGTGTATAGCTACGTTCTTGCTGCTCCAAAGGTAGTGAATCATCTTCACAGAGACCACATGAAAGAGTACTTATATCTTCTTGGAGATAGTAATATTGAAAAGGTCCGTGGGAAAAACTCAGACAAAATCAATGCAAGTAATATGTAATACAAAAATATACATTATTCCTATCCAAAGAGAAGATGCTGCCTTACAACTCATAAATAAATGATCAACATCCTTTTTTTGATGCATGAAAAGGGCTCATAGAGAACACAACAAAACACCAACCCTTGGAAGATTGGCATCCACTAGAATCTTAGTGAGAGTTATCCTCCATAAGAGATTAAACCCTAAGTGTTTAATCTTTTTTTTTTTAGATTTCCAATACACTATTTATCAGAATTAATTAGATGGTTATAAATTCTTTTTGAGACAAGCCAACCATTTGCAGAGCCTTCCCAGACAAGAGCATCTTCTTGATTAACAAGGTCATATCAGTTGAATATCTTCTCAAAATCATCTGGAACCATTTCCATGTTTTCCAGTTTCTAAATCGTAATGCTATGATCAATGTGAGTGTCCTCCAAGTTAACATGGTTGACAAGTGGCTCACCAGTCTAGTTATCATATAAAAAACATAGTTAAGAGGCCTTATTCACCATCCATTTTGAACGATTGATAATTTTTTGGGAAATTGATTTAATTCTAGTCTAAATGGATAACTCTAGATAAATGCATTTTCCTTCAATAAGTGTTTCCAAAAACTAGTTCCATAAAAATTATAGGGTAGCATATTTGATGTAGATGATTTTCCAGACAAACATGGATTGAAGAGACTGATTTAAGGCATCTATATTCTTGACACCAAGGCCTCCCAGATTGTAGGGCATACAATAATTCATCCATGGGGTAGTGATTACCTTTCCATCCATAAAATTTCCACTATAGAAGAAGATTCAAAACATCATTTGGAGCCTTCTAAAGACAGAAATATTCCAGAGGTACACCATAAAAGAGTATACCATCTTCAAGATGACAACATAATCAATAAGGAAAATGTGAATGTCTATTGAGAGGGACTTCCCCTTCCAAGAGATGAGGGTTTTCCTCATTTGATCTAGGGAAGTTGAAAAATGAAACTATTGAGGCTTTTCCAAGAACATTGGAACACCCATAAAGAAAAAAAGGGACATCACCCTTCTTTATTCCTAAGTTAGAGATGAGACTGGACTTTCTTAAGGCTGAGCTGTTCTTCCCAAATTAAATGAAAGGTTTTCTCCGACCGATGACTTGACTAGACATAGTCTCATAATGTTGGAGTGCCTTTTTAATATTTTTGAAGTTTCTTCTCCCCTCTATGTTAAAATGAAAATATCATCAGCAAAGAATAAGTTAGAAGTAGAAGTATTACCTAGGCCTACCCTGATTGTGGACAATTCACCCTTATTCACCATATCAATTAAAATTATGCTGAGGTAATCCTTTGTTATAGTAAAAATAATGGCTGAGGGGGGATTCCCCTATCTCACCCCCTTGGAACAAGAAAAATAACCTTATGGTGACCCATTTATAAGAATTGAGATGCAGAAATACTCAAAAAGTACCTTTATCTACTGAATGAATTTCCCACTGATGATTAAGTTGTTCCGAACACTTCCAATGAAACCCCATTCCATTGTATCAAAGGATTTGGTGAAGTCGAGTTTGAGTTTAATGATTCATTCTCTTATTTCTTTTCTCGGATGATTTACACACTCCGAGGCAGTGATTAAGAGATCTTGAATATTCCTACCTTTCATGAATACAAATTGATTCCAAGAAATAATCTTTTTTGAGACATGAGCAATCATGCTAGAAAGAATTTTAGTAATCACCTTTTAAATGTGTCGACCAGAGCAACCAGCCTAAACATTATTATCCCACTGGCATTCTCAACCTTCGGTATAAGAGTGATAAATTAGGCATTAAATCTATGGGAAAAGATTACGTCCTTAAAGAAATTCTTAACAAGTTGGAAAACATTATCCTAGATGATTTGCTAATAAGTCTGGAAGAATAGATTAGTGAACCCATCCAGCTGAGGATATCTTCCCTTATTGAGAACAAACACAACGTCTTTAATTTCATAGTCTATTGGCATTGAATTAAATATGATATTCCCCTCCTCCATAACAAGATTTGAAATGATGTTTTCCCTTATCATTTCCTCCTTCCGAGGGCCATTGAAAAGTTTCTTATAATAAGAGACTTTATGATCTAAGATTTCTTGTCTAGCTTCCAAAATATAATCCTCATCCTTTAGCAAAGATAGATATTTGTCAGCCTTTCATACGCTCTGAAGGGTATAATTTGTTTTGTGTTTATGTCTCCCTATGAAAGCCACCGGATTTTAAAAATATCTTTTAGAATGTTATCCAAAAGCATGAAAACACTACCATGATTGGAAGAAACTTCACCTTCCTATCTAAAGTACCCAATAAAGTGTCCATTAGTGAGGGAATCTTGTAAATACTCTAAAAGAAACTTCATCCCATCAATTTCAGAATCCAATCTGTTGAACCTGTTTTCACTTCACTACTTCAGCTTCATTTTAACGAAAATGAATTTATAGAGAAAGATCCAAAGGGTGAAGACCAAAATACCATAGGCCCCATGTATCATGAACAATATCTGAGTGCTCAATAAGTTAAGCCCAAACATTGTTAAATATGAAGGGGATTGGTTGCTTCAATTTAATGTTCAGTAGACTTACCAGAATAGGATAATGATCTGAATTATTTTTGGCCAAGGTGACACACAATATGGACCTCCATCACACAAGTGAGTCATCATTTATGAATGATCTATAAATTATAATGTCTCTCATTCTTCAATATATCTTCTATACCATGTTAACATGGCTTCAATAAGATTAAATTTTGTCAAACTGGCCTTTTCAATACTGTTACGAAATTCAACCATTGAGGTAATACCAATCATTGGACCAATATTCTACTCCGCATGAAAAAATGGAGTTAATTTCCCCTATTACAATCCATGGTAATAAAATTGAAGATTATATGTTCTGTATTTGGTTCCATAGAGATCTCATTTCAATATAAATTCTATAACTGTGTACAACCAAGTAGCGCGTCCTCTGAACAGCCTCCATGAAGCTTCATGTGAGAATCGGTTCACTCTCATCAACTATAGTTGGATTAACCACACCATTATGAATAAATATCCAAACTCTATCTTGAGATCCTATAGACCTGATGCAACTTCGGAGGGAGTAGCCTATTTTTCTTAATAACATTCACAGCTTGAGAGAGTATGTATTAGGTTCAGAGATTCCTAAGGTTTTAGGTTTGTATTTTCCTCCAATCATCCAAATGGAACACATTGTGTCAGGGTTGGCCAACCATTGGATGTTCCAAAAAAGTGTCCTCATTAATTTTTTGACTTAGTGGTGACTCCCCCCTTGTCTTCGGTATCCAAATTTTTTATCTTTCTAGAAGATCTTGTGGAAGAGGAAGGTCCCCCCAAATTTATACTCTTGGACTATATCCAGGGTATATTTTTGTGTAATGCTCATTTTAGTTTTTTTCCTTAGAATTATGGGAGTTGTGTTAGAGACTTTTATCTCCAATGTATCCATGTCATGTTTGATGAACCCAACCCCTATAAATGGCTACAGTCAAGAGGAGTCCCTATGGTCATTAATTTCTATATTGTAGACATCAGGTTGGTGGATCTCCATATCAGACACATGATCCCCTAATCCATTGGCATTAAAAAACTCAGATATTGATTTTACAACTCCATAGTATTATTCATGTTTCCCGAAATAATCTCAATTATATATTTTTCTACCTAAAAAGAAAGGGTAACCAATAAGACGCCTAAAGTGTAATCCTCCTGCACCTCTTATACTTCTTCACTCTGACTGTTCTTGCTTCTCAGATGCCCAAGATCTTCATCCTCAGCTAAATCATCCCATGATGAGGTATTTTGTTATGGCCCACCTTGATCATAGTAGCTTCATGACCCCACCCCCTTTATAGCATTGTTACATCCTTTTCCTCTAGAGACCTCTCTCCAAGCCGAGGCAGGAGGTGTTTCTTTTACTAGTTTTTGTAAGACATGTCAATTTCTAAAAAAATGGAAAACCATTTTATAGTGATCACAGAATTTGAGATTATTTTCAAACTCATATTAGTCCTCTAATTGATGATCACCCATTACAAAAAAATATTACTATTAGGTGATACTTCTATGTTAATATCAATAAGAAATTGTGCATACAAACCTAGATCACCATTAATGGATGGATGATCTAATTTCAGAGGCGTGCCTATCCCAGACGAAATGTCATTGAGAATCCTGGGATGCCAATACACCCATGGAAGATTATGGATCCTTGTCCACACAAGAGACATGGAAAGTCATTGCATGAAAGGGTTGAAATTGGGATCACACTCTAATATCCAGAGAAAACTTGGTCTGAGGTTAATGTTACAAATTCTCCATACAGTATCAAGATGAACTCTTCTTTCCAAAATAACATGAAATTACCCTTTTACCATTGGTATGAGTATCCAACATGAGAAGCAAAAAAATTTAGAAATATTACTTTTCATATCTGCGTAGGACTAGGATTTCCTTCCTCTCTCAAAAGAGGTTCAACTGAACACAGATAATTTGGAATAGTCCAGTCATTTTTTAAGAGCTTTCAAATCTGCTGCTACCGCAATTGATACATCCCCTAGGAAGGTGAGAACCGGTGGTTTTCTAGGGGGAGCTAGAGAGGGTGTAGAAAGATCCTCTACAAATGAGATTGATTTTAGGGAGAGAATAGGACCAGAATCCTTCTCTCCTTTTGTCTGGGTGAATGAAATCTCTCATTCGGGGTCGAATGAAACCATTACTGTGAAGCACTTAGAAATTAGGAAGATCGCAATTCTCCCACTCTCCTTTAAATGATTCCATCACTCCATTAAGAATTAGTTTATGTAATATTTTTAATTATTTTAAAGAAAAACTTTGATATCTATACACTATGGCATTTTTTTTAATTTTGGATATTGTTTAAGAAATTTATGGATAACATAATAAACATTTTAGATTTCAAAAAATGTATATATATGTCTAGTATTATATTAGAATTTATATTATTATTGCTAATAAATTCCATATAATTATAAAATATTTAGAGATAACCATTAATTTCATACATCACATTTTAATAATTGAATATGAATAAATAAAAATTAAATATGGGAAAACGTTTAATATAAATAATTAAAAAATTGATCGAATTCAGGTTTCATGTAATGGAAAATTGTCAACTTATAGAATTATTATTAAAAATATTTATAGTATTATGGAAGAGTATTTTATGAATATTGATAATATTTATTTGTTGATACCTGTGTAATAATTTAATTCTATACAAAAATTTCATACATTTTAGGGATTTATTTACTACATCCACGAATCATTAAAAAACTAATTGGTTTTGTTCCATTGTATATATTCAATAGTAAATTGTGAGATACCAAAAAATAACCTTAGTGTCTCTATAAAAACATTATATATCAATTTTTTAATTTATAAAAAATATTATATGGTTATACCTTTCAAGACAAATACTATAAAAATTTATCGTTGGTTTTCAGAGAAGGGAACATATTTCTTTTTGAAATAAAACATGTTATTCTTCAATTTATTAGAGATGAGGATAATTGAAATTGTTAAGATTTAGATACATTATTTAGTATATTTATATTTTATTTAAAAAATTGGTTAACAACAATAAGTAAAATGAAATATAAATTTCAATAATTTCATTCCTTACAAAGTGTGAGTGTGTCAAAAAATAGTTTGAGTGAAACTCTAAAACCTATAAAAAAATTATGTGTTTTTTTCATATGAGAGAATTAATAGAGGTATTTGGGATATACATATGCAATTCACATTACCATAATGGAAATAAATTAATTTACTTGGATTGGGGTTCATGTTAAAAATAAGTACAGAATATGATAGACAACAAGGTAAGGTTGTTAATGAATGTGATTGTTCATAGTAATGATCATATACTAGAAAGAAAACATTCAAATACATATAAATTGTTATATATATATATAGAAAGACAGATAGGGGATTTAAATTTTTAGAATCTAGTATATTTGTTGGTTTAACAATTAATAAATCTTTAGGATGAAAAAATCTAGTGATGGAGGGTTTTTGTTAATGACATATAGCGCACCTAGTTTCTTTTATTACATTTTTAACAATGATAACATACAATATGTATTGTTAGTTGTTGGCCTAAAAGGTGATATAATTAGATATTATAATTGAATATGGAGGCTATGGGAATAACAAGGTAGGAGACCCATGTATACATAATTATCTCACTATAGTAACAAAATTCTCTTAAAATTCCCAATGAAAATTTTGTTTTTATATTTAAAAATATAAAAATAATATAATTATTATATAAGATCCATATAAAAAAATATGGTTCTTATTTTATAAATATGGTAATTGATTTATATGAGGTTTTATAGATAATTAAATGACTAAAATTTGATATGAATACTTGACCTAAACATAATTTTTTTAATATAATAATTAATACTCATGATTAAAATATACAAATCCCAAGACCCATACAAGGGTGGCTATATAGAATTGTGTAGATCCATTGGTTGGAAGTCGATAGAAACTAATGAATAATGAAAAAAACACTTGGGATATAATTTTACCATGAAATATCCATACTAAAACCCCTCCTAGGATGATAATGAAGCCCAATGGGACCTACTAATCGCATGTCTAATATTTTATCTATTGTTCACTAGAATAAAAAATATTACAAACATGATAAGGGTGGTAGTTCCCTATTAAAGCCTATGAAAAATATAAAGACACCACTAATAACCATGTGATGGTATAAATAAAATGAACCACACTCCCATAATTCCTTTAAATTCATACAAAAATAAAAGACAATAACAAAGTAAAACAATGCATATAATAGAAACTCCAAATCCAATGATCACTAAATAATTCCTAAAAATAGTTGGAAAAAAGTTAAAGAATATTGGTATCATCATATACATATACTTAATAGGTCTATACACAAAAATATTGATGGAAGTATGGGAAACAAAAATAAAATTTCTTTGAACAAGTAATGATATTTTCCCATTTCTAATCCAAATGTCAACCAAAACCCATCTTCATAATGTATCACCCAAAATATTTTTATACCAGAGTATTAAGATAATCATCAAAAAAATAAATAAGGTACCTCCAACCCAATTTTACATTGATATAGTCACTCTCACATCCCTATAGATTACATCATAGTTCTCTGATCCCTTAAACATCCACATTCCACAACTATAAATCCACCTCAAAGTAACAACCACATGAACAAAACCACATAATATAAACCAAATCCATATATTACATGCCACAACTACATATCATATTACCATAACTTCTACATCACTCCCACATTGTCACATTACCTCAACTACACTATATAACCACACTACATCTAGAATAGAGGGTTAGTTTTCAGCCATCCATATCACTCACATCCATAATGTTACAGGTATAATCAAAATGCAAAGCCATATAGAAATAAAAAATATAATATTCAACCACTTCCTTCATTATTCTATATAACCTTTTAATCCATATTATTTATCATTTACCAACCATATTAGATTCATTAACCATTTTATTCTATATATAATCCTATATAAGTCATAAACTACTTCCTCATTCACATTTGATAATTAAATTACAACATAACTTAATACAAGACATTATTTCATAAATTTCATCAAATCAGTAATTCATCATACATCCATTAAAATTTATTATATTTATTTTTTTGTTTATGTCCAATATGATTTGGTTTTATTTATCTCATGAAATTTACACATTAGGAAACTACATCACTTTAACTGTAGAATTATCATCGACCCACCACATTGATAAACCCTAAATGAAGCATTCTATTACTACCTCCATCACCATAATAATTTTTGTAACAACATAAATTGATCATTAACATGAAAATAGACAACAATATCATTTACATATATATTCATTAAAAATTTTCCAAATTTGAGCATTACACAACATTACTAATAAAGAATCTCAAGATTTCCATATCACTCATTCCAATGGTATATTTTTATTATTAAAATAATTATCACAGGTTTTGTTATATCTAAAACAACATATAGTCACAATATGTTTCTTATTATAAAAAAAAATCCTTTAAAATTAAAAAAAAATGAAATCATGTAAAATATGCTCAAATCACATCTTATTCATTTTCATGCAATTATTATCTTAATTAGTAAAATTTTATATTAAAAAATAATGAAAACTACATAAATATTAATCTACATTAATATAGAAATAGATAAAATGTAATATTGATCCCCATCCTCAAAAGAGGATTGAATTAGTACTATATTGGGAAGGAATGATTGTAAATGATCAAATAGTAATAATATCTCATGTATTTTCAAATGAAAATGATATCTATCACCCCTAATTAGTTATTAATCACATAATAACATTACTAATTATGAAATAATTCTTCAAATACAGGTATAATAAATTAGAACAAGAATAAACCAAGGAAGAATTACCTTAAAAGGTGAAATTAACCTCTCAAAAGAAGAATAATAAATTGCCACAAAGTATATAAATCTTTGGAATCTAAAAATCATGTAGACTAAAAAAATATTTAAAAAATGTGAATGAAATAAGATGAATTTTATAAATAACTAAAATTTATAATAAATTTCAGGTCTCAAAAATCATAGTGTCATGATATTTGTTACAACTTAATTGGGGTCAACAAACTAGAACATGAAAAAAAACACAATCTAGTCTCATATATCATGTTAAAAATGGGATAACATGACCATGAAATGCATATATTATAAATAATTTCATACTATTATATCTTAAATCACGTAAACAAAAACTCCCTCTTAGAACCCATAAATTTAGTTTATTTCAAGATTAGGTACATATCAAACTTATTTTTGGATGAAAAAATAATTAATTTTATCCATAATTTAAAATTAATATAATTATAGATATTTTATACATAATATTCTTTTCTATTACTCTGGAATATTGAACCAAAAACAAGGACGACCTCAAATTCATATTAAGTGAAAAATATATCATTGTTTCATAGAAGTATCATCATTATATCAGGAACATGAGTGGGATATAAACAAAGGGAGAAATTGAAGGATTAATATAGAAAGATCATACAGTCATAAAAATAAATTTCATAGATTGTTGCATATAGATATTAACCATTAAAAAGAGAATTATTAAAGAATAACATATATCTTGTAATGATAATATGAACATTAAAATCATGAACCATAGTCATATGATATGGAAATGTGACACTTTTATAATTATAGAAAATAATATATTTTTCAAGGATATTTTCCAAGGTAATAAAAACATAGTGGATTGAGTGTCACTACACGAAAACATTAACATAGTGAATTTAGAATCACTAACCATGTATAAAATAACCACATCAGATATAAAAAATTAGTCAATCCATTAAAGGCATATACAATTAATGGTACATCTATCATATAATTTTATATCTATGCCTAAGTAAACCACATGAAATCAATAATATATCATTTATTGATTTACCCATTTAATTAAAATGGTTTATATAACATTTTCATGAGATATCCGATAAGAAGTAATAAGAATTTTGATAATATGATAAAAAAATTCAATCACCCATAAGAAGCATATCATTAAATCACTTAGAGTGTGGTATGTTAATGATATAAAATATTAATAGATATATGATATTATAGAGGAATAATTTAAAATTGATGATAAATCATTATAATATTTTTCTTCAAATTTACTAACATTGTCATAAAAAAAAGTTATTTTCAACATTAAAAATTCATTTTACAATGAAAAACCATGGATTATTTTAATTTTTTTTAATATTAAAACATCCAAATAATGAAAAATTTTAAATTATATAAATATTAAACTGTAGAAACATTTATGGAAATATGATAAAGGGTATAAAAATATTAAAAAATATTTTTCGGAAATTTATAATTTTTTAAAGTAATCTACATCATTAGAAAGATATATAAAATTACCATTTTCTGATAATTTGAAAAACAATTATGAGATATATTAGAAAAAATGAATATTTAACATTTTTAATAATAAAAAATGATATTTATTTAAAATATAATATGGACATGGAAGTGATATACACAAATTCAGAGTGTATGTTACCATTTACCGTGTCATATTTTATGAAGTTAGAATCAATCAAAAGAGGATATATTGATAAAGAAATGAAAATAACATAAAAATAAATACAAAGTACAATATAAGATTGTAAAGGGGCATAACATATCAATTTTATAATAACATAGTAAAATAAAAAACATTATTACTCAATTAATGGAGATTGTGTAAAAAAACTATAACCTTAGATTCATTCTTGTTCAAACTTCTTGTAACACACTATATAATAAAAATACGTTTTTTATTAATATATATTAGAAAATTATTTTGACTATTTAACTTTATATTTTACATTTATATATTCTTATTCACATTTAATAATCATTCAGAGATGATATTTATCATCGAGTGTTAATTCATCCTTTGGTTCCAAACCTGTTGTAATATAGTAGTCATAGTGCATTCTTGGTGATCATGTGTTAATCAACTCTAGAATGGAGATGTAAATTATATAATTGTGTTTTATATTTTTTTCCTATAGCTATTTCTTGTATGTTATGTTGTCTATTTGTAACGAACAGTTTAAAATTTTACATTTTTGTGAATATAGAATCATTAAAAAAGATCATTTTATTAATAAACATATAAATGTTACATAAATGAAATATATCCTATATTTATCACTAATACCATATATATAAATATAATTAAGTTTTTCATAGTCACCCATACTAAAAATATTATAGCATTGTTCATGTAACTGGTTAAACCAACCCAAAAATAACACATTATAATTTAATAGATGAGTATGACCTGGTTAAATTACAATAACAATAAAAAAAATTTCTAATTATATTATTCATATGATATATTTGTGTTAAAAAATATTTAATATGATAAAATATGGTAAGATAAAGGATGAAAGTAAGCAATGTTGTTACTTACTAAGTATAAATTTGACCTCCCTGAGAATCCTTTATTAGTTTTCAAGGATTTAGAGAACCTTCATGAGACTAGGGTCTTATAAATATGGCATATGATCCCCCATGATTTAATTATGGATGATATTTTATCATAAAATAAAATGTGGTTTTGTTCTAATACTCGTGGAGGATGGGTCCCCTTATAGATGAGTTTGAGTTTCATATTAGAAAATAATCATTAAAAAATGTATAAGGAGTCTAATTTTATAATGAAGGTTACTAAAAAGTTAAAACATAACGTATATGGGTCATTAATTACATCATCAATATATTTATTTGATTAGGTTTAGAGATATTTTCACACATTACTCATTATTTTAACTATTTGTCTAATTCTACATTTTTTCATCGTAACTTATTTTTTTCCCTCGATAACATAAATTCCTTCTGGAAAAATTAAATTTTACTTATTACCCAATTTTGACATATTGGATCCAAATATTCAATCCAATTTTATATATTTAATAAGTAAATTGATTAAAATTGATTTATAAATTTAAATAAATAACATAAAAATACAATATTTACGGAAATATTTTTTTTAACATTAGATAGATTTAATATTTTTCTTTAAAATTACTAATAATTGAATGAACTATAAATCATTTTTACATATATTTAATACATATAATTGAAATCATTTTTTAAAATGTGCTATATTTTATAAAAATAAATAGCATTTTAAAATACTCATAGTAATACTACTAATAAAAGTTATTTCATATAAAAAGTAAAATTGTAATTACACTTATCACATTAATACTATAATATTTATAACAACCTAACGTTAACATAAAATCCATCAAAGAACATTTCATATACCTATGGGTGAAATAACCAATGGTGGTAGTTGTGTATGGGGTTTCAACTTTCATAGATATCTACATGATTTCTATCACATTTAACTTATCTCATAGATGATTTCGATCAGGCTATACATGTGGAAGAAAATCATTGGATTTGTCAAGGGAAATAAATATGTATTGATACCTCCCTCCTAGTATTTGAATCATGAACCTCATATAGAATACTTCAACTGATCTATGTTGTACCTTCTCCCTTCTACATAAATTTGACATTGTAATTACTTATATTTATATTAAACCTATAAATGACTATATTATAATGGATATATTTGTTGAATGTATATATAATGAATATATCTCTATTTTAAATTCCAATATTTATCTTTATATACTTATCAAATATAATTCAACCTATCTACTTTTTTAAAATTTCATCTATATTTACAATTTTTTCTATTTTTTAAAGTTTTACTTTTTAGTATGATCTTCATCAATGAATAAGAAGATGAAAACATCAATATAACATTATTTTTACTTACTTATGGATTTATTACTCTTTTAATTTTCTTAATTAGGTTTCATATTTCATTCATGTAATTTATTATTTTATATTTATTGTATTTTATAGTATTTTACCTCGATAATATAATCCATTTTTCATCTTTTCTCTCTTAACCAACAAATTAGAATTTTAAAAGTTAATTTTATACTAAAAATATGGGGTGTTATAAACAATTATTCATTTTTATTGGACCAAGGTTAATTTACTCATAATGAACATCATCACACCCCAATAGATTGTATAGATAAATTAATAATATAAAATTTTCACCTCTATAATCTCTCAACCATCCTACCACTTAAATTTAAAATCCCACAAAAAATCGAAGGGAAATGATAAATAATAATTGTTCAATTCACTCAGAAAAAAATTACTGAAGAAGCATTAAAATACACCATTTTATGGTAATATATTATCATATAATGCAATACAATATTATTTCCCAATCCATGATGTAATTATCAATATGAAACACATTGAGGTGACACACCTTCTCTATATCAACTAAGTAACTAATCATGGGGTGATGATAACCTATAATACTCCAATTTCATTTTCATTTAAAATATAAGCTTAAAACAAACCATTCTTCAACAGTATACCTCTATTTAATTCCTAACACCTCAAAAATTTTCATATCCCTAATGTCAATGTCTAAGGATATCCATGTCGCTATATTTGATATATCTAAAATTATTTTGTTCTTTGAGAGTAAAAAAAACCTCAAAAACCAAAAACCAAAAACAATGGGAGATTCATATTAAATAAAAAAATTACCATAAAAATTATATATGAATCTCATAGGAAAATGAATAACATTAATTATATCACTATAAAACTAATGTCAATATCACTATAATAATATATTTCATAATAACTATGGAAACTATGTTCGTATATCCTACTCCTTCTGCCATGTAAATTCATCTAATTCAACATGCCTTTAAAAAACATGAACCATGGAATGATGAATCCTCACAAAAATCTTTCCTTGAGATCTTAAATTTCTATATGCTACACCATGAATTTTATATCCTCTTTATTGTTTTACTAATACTAATTATTTCATGGGAGTTATAATGAAGATGTCATAAAAATGTGACATGTAGAAAACATTATGAATATAATACGTCTACAAAGGTAGGGATAATTGTTATTAAACCTTTATATTTTGAAGAAAAAACATTATAAAAGAGAACAAACTATGGATAATTATTATTAACTTAACTGAAACTCTGATTCACATGATAGGGAGAGACATTTAGGAATACAACATCATTAATCATGAAATCTAGAGATCTCCTTCATAAATATATATATTATTTTTAAGATCCTTGATAATTATTTATCAAATTATAGTTAATCTAAATATCTATGTCACATTTTTATTAAATTGTTTTATTAGAATAAACATCCCTAAAACCATATCCCTACATAATAGATATCTGTAAGATTACCTATACAATACCTTGAATGAGCCTCTAATAAAAAAGTGATGGCTATTATTATATGAAAAATTAACCAAAGGAAAATCATTGAACCATAATACCTAAAAAATAAGAAAATAAACATGCTAAATGCCCTCTATTGTTAAAGTCCATAGGTATCTTTGGTTATCCCCCTAAGAATAAAATTTCATAAAATGGCATATCTAAAATACACATGAATTTAAAAACACATTATCAATATCTAGGAATATTGAGGATATAAATTTTTTATTTTCATATAAAACCCTATAAATATAAAACTTTTCATTAGAAAAAATCCATGCCAAAGAAATCATCATGCTCAAACCTATAAAAACTATTAAATTATTTAACTTCATCAAATAATCCAGAACCACCCACAAAACATCAGATACACTCAATTAATGAGAAAAAAGTGTCATTAAATATACCAAAATGTCCTCCCATTTCCACTAATTAATATCCAATATATATATATATATAAGATCTACTAGAAAACACTTAAATTAGAAAAAAAGGAAAAAACTCAACCACAGAAATCTTCTTATCACTACACTAAAGATGATATCTCAAGGATCGATACATCTGGGATATCCCATAGTATACTAAAAAAGGTGAGATATGATTCATTCGTAACATATTAAGAACATTGAAGTTTAATTTGTGTAATTATTAGTTTATAGGATGAAAAAACGTTTGTCGATAAATTTTTCTTGATAAAGATAATAGAATTAGAGGTCCTATGGACATAGCTAGATCAGCAAACATATTCTGAAAGCATTTTTCCGTAAGATACATTCTATTTTTTGTTTAAATATGGTCTTTTAATAGTATCATGGTGTTCAAGGATGAGTTATAAATATGTAATTTTAGGTTTCCTAATTTAATATAGGGACTTCCCTAAATATCAAAATTCAGTGAAAATGTATGACTACCTAGACCCCACAATAGTAGTTGTGTGGGACCACATGTGAACATGTCTAGTGTTCATTAATTTATGATATGTTATTGGATGAATTTTAAATATAAATTTTAATAATTGTCAATTTTTTTGTAATAAAAATGAATTAGTGTTCTCTCATGGATATAATATTTATTTCTTGAACCACTTAATGATTTTTTGTTTTATTTTATACATTTATCTTATTGAATGTTTATTTTGAGTGTGTATATATGTTTTTCAACATATTGTAGTGATTTAGTGGGAGGATAATAATTCAATGGTTGATAAAAATATAGTAATGGGAGTCTATTATTAGAAAGGATGATCCAGAATGTGGTTTCCACAAGTGAATATTCTAGTGGTATATTTTATCTATCTATGGTATAAGATTATTCTAAAAATTGGTAAAATTATTAGTTCAAGGATTAGCATTACACTCAGGTAATAGTATACATTTTTTTCTTGAAATTAATTTTATTAATTGGAATTCAGTATTTCATAATATATGAAATCGGAATATGGTATTTTCAACACAAAACAATTCAATGATTTATATATTTCTGTATAGATGATGAATATGTATGACTATAAGGCTTATAAAGATATGGTTGTTCCATTTAAGGGTGTTAAAATAAATCCATTTTCCAACGTGGAATTGAAGAGGATGGATATAAAGGATTTTGGGATGATTCAAATCTCATTTTTATAGAATTTTTCATTCAAAATTTTAGATAAGAATACCATAGTGGTGTTAATAAATTATATGTAATACATTTTGGAGAATTTAATATATTTAATCTTGGTGTTTGTGATGTATAGGTTTTTTGGAATGATTTTTTCAGAAGTTAAATTTTGGTATGACCATGTGAGTAACATTAATATGATTTATAGTTTTATGTAATTAGTTATTGTTATGTTCATGGATGATGTGTGGGAATTTTTTTATCATTACTTCTAGAATAATGGTACAAGATAGTAATTATCATAAATAATTCCTAGTAGTAAAATATATTGGTGTTTAAGAATGTTCGATTTATTTTTCAAAATAAAGATACCTGAATTATTGAAGTCTAAGATGATAATAGAAAAATTTTTAATATAGAAGGTAGAGTATAGTATTCTCATCAGAATTTTAGTAGGAAGAAATCAGAAGATAAACCCAAACAGAGGAATATAGGTTAGTTAGTCAGAATAAGACATGTATTTTCAAACATTGGAAATAAATTTAATATCAAGAATGTATTTAATGATCGAAGGGTAATTCTAAAATATTATATTTTCAATGTTCAACTTTAAATATTTCAATAGTAGGAGGAGGTAGGATATTACTACTAAGTATTAATGTTTAAAATGTAATACTGGATAATTCATTCTGAATTTTCATTCCATACCATGGTAGAGAAGGGATACATTATATATTATGTATTTAAAATATTTTATGTGTCATTTAGTAAATTTTATATCTCTCCAAAATCTTGTGGATGAAATATTTCATAGTATTTTTTAAAAACTATATATATATTGAGTTAATTTTTTTTTTCACATTCCATGTTTATAGTCAAACCAAATTTCAATAGGATAGCTGGATGAGATTGGATTTAGATCTAGATTCATAAATGGTGTTTGTAAAATAACTAATGGTTTCAATATAATGGATTATGGAATAGTTAATGGGGAATTGTATCTAACAAGAAGTTCCTAAGGAGCACCAATTTCAGGTGTATCAACTTCCAAAAGTTCAAAATTGTGTCGATGGTGTCTCAGGCATCTCAATGAGAAGAACATGAAAATTATAGAATAAAAATATTTTATTAAATATTGATCAAAATTTATTAAATATATATGATATTTTTTAATTTTATGTTATATAAATGCATCACAAAACATTAATGGAAGAATTTATATATCTAAAAAAATTATGGATTGTTAACATGGACATCTGGGGGTATACACTAGTTTTTTCTCATAAAGGATCATTTACTCCACCACATGCTACTAAGAAATTAAGGATTTAATTCGAGAAAAAAAATTTATGGTTTTTGAAAATATTATAATTGTATAATATAAGAAAGAAGAAATAATAATGGTTCAGTGATGGTGGTGAATACAATATTAATTATTTCTATACTACTACAAGAGAAAAAGGAATCAGAACTAAAGGAAATATACTTGCAACACAAAAGTATAATAGTGTGGATGATCAGATAAATAAAAAGGTAGCGAATTTGGTATGGTTCATTATATTCAATTCTATAATTTCCAATTAAATTTTGGTGGTTGTGGTCAATTTCATATTGTACCCAGTTACTATTATTTATACAGCATTGATTGGGAATAATATTCTGAAACAAATTTAATCTGGAAAACTAGAAAAAGGTAACCACATGAATGTTTTTAGAAGTTTACCCATTGTACATTTTAATTACATGTATTCTTAAAAACTCAAAGATAAGTCTCATGAAACCTTTTTTATGGGATATGGGGATGAAATATTTTTATTCTAAATTTGGGATGATAATATGTGATAATTCACCAGAATCTAGAATGTTATAATCCATGATATGGTCTTGTAGAAGGGTCCTAAAATTTATAAAAATTATTGTATTGAGAAGATATTAAACTAAACAAATTTTTTTTAATTTAAATGATAATATTTCAATAGTTCATGTTCATTAAATTTCCAAGAGGAATAAGAGATTATATGTTTGGAAAGTAGAATATTTACCTGAATTCTCTCATGTTATAACATCAGAAGGTGAAATTATGGATGTTATAATTCCAAAAAGAGAAGTGTCACTTGTTGAATTATATATATATCCTAGATTCATTTGGTTGGTATTAATGTTTAGATATGACTTATTTTACTTATTTCTAGTGGATGGAGTAGAGATTGAGTGCACCAATGAAATGTCCAATCTCAGTGATTTCAAAACTTAGGGTTATATATGAATGAAGAGATGGTTTCATTGGATTCCAAGGGAATAAAATAGAAAAATAATAAGGGAGAAAATAATGATACACACATGTGTGTTTAGTTTAAATGAATAATATAATGATGGAATAAGTATAACGTGGGGTTGGGAGTGAATGAATTTTAGAAGAAAGAGTTCATTAAATTATCAAAAATATTTTCAATCATAGTTAAACATATTCCAACCCAATAATTCTCAATGTTATTAGTTTTGATAGATTTCATCTTGAGAATATTGATGTAAAAAATAGTTTTTCTTTCTTTGAGACATAGAATAGGAAGTTTAAATGACTAAACCAAATGATTTCAATTATAATAAAATTAAATATATAGTGTGTAAGAAGCAGAGAATTCATTATGGATTGAAGATTATTCCCTGGAAATGGAACTAGAATTTTTAAAAATTTATGGACAAAAAGTGTTTTTTGTCCATTAACTCAGATAATTGTTTCTACTTGAACGAATTTCGGGATAATGCATCATCACTCTACACTATTATCTGGATGACATACTTGTAATTCCCTAACCCTTGTTATCTAGAGTTGGTGAATTATTACATAACATTGTCATGATCACAATAGATCAAGACTCGAATGACCGATTAGTTTAGTATCCTCGAATGTACTAGATACATACATATGTTTTACATTACATTATGAAATGAAAAAAACAACATTGTGCCCCCTTGGAATGAACTCATATCCCTTAGACTATCCCTACATGTCATTCATAATATATTTCTTCACATCCTGGGAAAAAATAAAGCATAGAAATGGGTGAGATCAAATGCTCAGTATGGATAACAATATAGCAGAAACTTTCATAAAAGCATAAACATTTAAAGAAATATATATGTCTAAAACAAAAGCCTTTTAAACATGAAATTCAGCATAATATGGAAAATTTATGTCGAATAATTCCATTTAAATATTCACATGGATATTATACTAGTTGAATAATCACATGTAATATCAATAGAGAATTTTATAATGATGAAATTCATAATGTCAGACATCATAATAACATAGTAAATGCTTTATGCAAAGTCTAAAAATAAGATTTTTTCAAGGCCTTATTCCAAGAAACTAGTTTGTCTCATGAGACCTACCGATGCATCGAGGAGCTATTGTGGGCTCCACCCATCACTTACTAAGTCTAATTCATTCCTCATATGAAAAGGTTGAAACATAACATAAACATTCCTATTAAAACTAACATACACAATGTTAATATTTTAACCACAACCCATGAATGGTATAAAAATAGTACATCCACAGTCAAATATAACTCATTCAATAAAATATGGAAGATTATATTATAATAAATCAACCTCAATAAAAATAATGGAGGATATTGATATAGATGAAAATAATCAGTAAAACTATTTGAGAGAAATGTCCCCTTTTTTCTTGAAAACAGTTAAAAGTCACACTATTTATCAAGAAGCTGTTAAAAATATATTTTTTGAATCAAAGTGTCCCATACCACTTTGATACTTTTAAAAGGACTTTTAATATTAAAAAAATACATTTCCATATAAATAAATCCTTAAATCCAATTTTTAATCATGAACATTAATGAGAATGGTTTATAAGAATAAATCATTAAATCATTTAAAATGATATTTTAGTTAGAGTTCCTAATCAAATGAGAGATGCTTGAATAAGAAAATTTTAGGTAAAAACATTATAATATCATCAATATAATGGAATTCATGATATACTATGTCAAAGTACAGTATATACACCATAAAAACTAAATTGGCACATAACAACAGAGAAGTATCAATGGAATGTAAATTGAGGTGAGATCCCTTATAAAGACCATATCCATAGATTAAGGATAAATCAATGACATAATTATGTGGGAAAAATATACATACACAATATATGATTTGATATTAAGTGTAAATAAATTAGTGGACATTCACAAATATTCTTGTAAAATGGAACCCAATGACTTGGATGTTTAACTCAATGAATGGAAATTAAGTTAAGATTACCCTTATCAATTTTGTATCAATGACTAGAGAATTTATCAATGGAGGGATTATGTTTATCAGAATCATATCCCCACCAAGGGGAGTGGTAATTAATACATAAGAAATTAAATAATGATTTCACACATAATCATGGGGTAAAATAATAAATGAAGTTCGCATAAAAACCAATGAGTAGAAATTGATATTTGAAATTCACCTACCAATTTGGTAAATTAAAAAATATACACCCTAAAAAGGAAGGATCATAAAATTAAGATTTAAATACCCATAAATTAAAGTATATTTTACAAAGAATACAATCATGGGGATGTACATTCACCACACAATAGGAAATAGTGACAATATTGGATAAATCTAAGGGGAATAAGAAGGGAGATGAAAACCCCTTACCACATTGTAATCAATCGAGTGGTATGAACAAAAGTTAATAAACACAAAATGAATCATAGAATACCATGAATATAATGAAAATAATTATAATATATATCAAATGGCAGTACACAATACACACCATACAATAAATATGTAGTGAACAATGGTAATCTCATAAAATTAAAAGTCAGATAAGAAACCCCTAATCTCGTGTCTGACATGACATGTATGTTATGTGTTATTCCTGAATAATAAAGTTATTTAATATATACATACTTAATAAAATTTATAATTTTTATTATTCATTTTATATCACTTATTACCTTTCTATAATAATTAATTAATTATTTGAGTTCATAATAGACATTTTGTTGGTGTTCATAACTTTAGTCGAAAAAATGAACTTGTTATTATTCCAAATTGTCCATGTGGTCAAAATTCAATTATCTGCATAATAATATTAATGATTTAGATATAATATATATCATATATATCCACTATATATGTATTTATAATATTCCATATCATTTGAAATTATTAAATGAAACACACTGTTCCTGGAGGCAGTAAGTCGTACGTACGCATAAAGGAAGCTTTCATTTATATTTAATAGTTAATGGAATGAAAAATTAGTAATACATAGGTATATTAAAATTCCAGTAAAATATCTATGTTATTTAACTTAATTAACTTTATCCTTTATATGTTCCACATATGGCATGACCGAGCCATATCACTTCGAGGGGGCGGTAGTCCACACTTCTTCACATGAAATTATAGTATTTACCAATTATGGAAACCTTAAAGGTATGATATAAATGAAAAATATAGAAGTATAGAGACAATATAAATATAATATATATCACATGTAAATAATATTCCTTATTAATGTCCACCATAAGATGTGGTAGGAGAAGATTGAACAATCATCGTTAGTTGAGGCAGTAGTTCACCGTCCACAGAAACGGTATGTTCTTTACCAATTAGATGGATGTGTTTGTAAGTGTAGTTCTAATCATTATCATATAAAAAAACTAGTATATTCAGGATATCAGTTTTGTTATAAAATAAAGGAATAAAAGAGTTTAGGGGGTTGGAGAAGTAAAATAATAGAAAAGAACTTAAGAGAAAACGTTACCTTTAAATCGGGTAACTCCCTTTGGTTTTAACAAAAATGATTTTTTGAAGTGCCTTCTGCCGAAGGTAAGGATTCAAGGTGGAATAGAGGGATCTTGAGAGATTATTTGGGTAGATTTTGGATGATGAAAATGGCTTGAGAGGTGTGAGTAATGGGTTATAGGTAAAGGTCTTTTTATAAGTGGGAGGAGAGGCTCTTCAGGAAAGTTTGAAAATATTATTTTATTATATAATGATTTTTGGTTTCTGAAGGTCCAAAACTTATAAATTCAAAGATACTATGACTATTTTTTGAAGTAAAATCATCCAATAAGAATTGGATAGGTTTTGGATATTTTTTTAATCATTATTATCATATTTATTTAAATCATTCTGTAATGAGTTAAACATTGCCACATTATTATTTCATATATAATTTTATTTATATGATGTGTAAATATTATAAAAAACATGATGTAGGAAATATTATTAGAATTTAAATTAATATTTATAGTCAAAGATATAACATATACAACCCCATGTAAGAATTTATTTTCTAAAATATATGTGTTTATATCATTTTTGTCATTACTTTAAATTAATTAATATAAACTGTCATTATAACTCTTATGTGGCTCTATGGGGTCCCCAAATCGACAAAAGGATGACCATGGTTGTAAATGTATCAAAAAATGGGATTATGATACATTTTAGGGTAATTTAATATTATTATAATATTATTTTTACCTTGAATTACACTATTTACCTTTAATTGCGGCAAATACAAGTCAAAAGTTACTATTCACCAAAATTTATTTTATTCTTATTGAATCCCATTTTAATTTAAAATAACAACCAGGTATGTCATATTTTTGAAATTCAATTCACATAAGTGGTAAAAATTAATTTAAATAAAAAAGTCAGTTTTTTAACTACTACTTAGTGTTTTCACTATTCATCAAAAATTGATGTTTTTTAGAAAGATACCAAAAATTCAGCCTAAGATATATTTGAAATTCAAAATTAAAAAATGAGGTCAATTTTACCAAATTTAAAACATAGAAGTTTCATCAATTAATTTAAAATAAATTCTCGTTGTCAAAACAAAAAGCATGATTTTTAAGAAATAATAACTATCAAAAGATTGAGACTTGTTTATGTCCAATTTCAAAGTGAAATTACTTAAAATGACAAAATATTGTATTAAGTAGTAAAAATATAATCTAATTACACTTAAAAACCAATTAAAAATATAATCTAACCATATAAATAAATAATATTAAAGGGTAGTTTTGAATTAAAATATAGTATTTTTTACTATTCGTAAATAAAATGAATTTTATCAGAAAAACACCAAAAATTTACCCAAGGTAATTTTTGATGTCCCGATTCTAAATAAGATTTTTAATTTGTCAAATAGAACATATAAATGTTTCAAATATTGGATTTATAAAGGGTTCTCCATTAAAAGGTGGAAAACTGCATTTTTTGAAAAATACTTCTATTGTCTGAAAAATTGAATTTTTTTCTTAAATTATATATAAGAAACACAAAATATGAATGTTAAAATTATATGGGATATATATAAAATTTAAAATGGGTTTATTAATATTCATAATTGCTTTCTAAATGGCTAGTTTTATAGGAAGTGGTGCGCTTGAACTCGATGTTGCATACATCACACGCAATAGTATTATTAAAAGAGAAACATACCGTGGAAGCTTGGGGTGTTACATTCTTCCCTAATTTTATAAATTCCATCCTCACAATTTTAAAATTGGGCGTGGTAACTTCATTTAATGTCCCACATCTGAAAAAGTTCACATAACACTATCTCTTTAAAATAACGAAAGAGATGTACAAAGGTCACCCGAGATAACCCATAATAGGATTCCATGTAGAAAAAAAAGGATATTGAAGATAAACTAAGTGGAATTTCTTGATGGAGAGTGATATAAAACATGATCTGGGGAAAAATTTACAACAAGAAAACTACAAACTTATGATGGGTTAAAAGGGCATTAGTTTCTCATTAGGAAAAGTAAATGGACCACATTTGTTTTTTAAGATCCGTTTCGTAAATTTGAGGAATTTATTTATGTGATTGACTAAGAACCTAAAGAGATATACTTAGTTTTTATTTAGAGTTTCATATTTTAATAAATTTCTACCACTAACAATTCTTTTCTCCAAATGATGAGTATTCAAGATGGCTTGGTCACACCGGAAGCACTAGAATCAAATTCTAGAGAATCACATAATCCAAAAAGGATGAACTCTATATTTCACTTGTCTTTAAAGATTAACCAAAACCAAATGGTTTGTACAATATTATATGATCCACAAAATGTATAATCCTTTATAGAAATAAATACTAATCTTAATTTCCAAAGTTTCACAAACAATACCCAAAGTTCAACAAAGACCATTCAATAAACAATTGTCCTTAAAATCCTTCAATATAATCAAAACTAAGATTGAAACCCAAAACTCAGAATAATTTAATCACGTATTCATTCATAGTAAATCTTAACTATTATATCTAAATAACATTAACAACTCTTAAAGTCTCATACAGAAGTGTAATTAACCAAATTACATATTCTCTATGATAGTTTAATCATTTCCATTAATAACCTGAATATCTATAAAAAACATAGATTCTTCTAAAATAAAAAAAATCGACCATTACTCCTCAAATACAATTCTATAGTATTCTATTTTAATAAGGCATATTGTGAACCCAATAGAACGTACGTCTTCCAAAATAACATTTTTCACTTAATTACCAAATTATATTCTTATACTAAGGATATCTATTTGATAAAACATATGGTCCCAAATCAACATATTATTGATCAATAAACTCATTTAACTAAAAATAATTAGTCACAGTAACCAGGGACTTCACATAGTCAAGTGGTTGGCGATAAATCCCAATCTCACATTGTTTTGGGTTCGATTATCATAGAATTTTATGACGTGATGGGTTGTCATACGGTCTTTGTGTTGTCCATTTTCAAAAACATTATTTTACAACATTCCCAAAATTAGATAAATTCTTAAAAATAACCATAACATAATTTAACCACAAATTTAATCTCATACCTCTCATTTCCATCCCAAAAATTAATAACCTGTAATTACATAAAATTAAAGGATCATATAAACTCAAACGGTTCTTTATAATTATATCCCTAAAAGAAAAGATAATTCTTTCTCAAATAGCATTTTCACATAACAAACGGCATGTTACGCATACAATAGAATATTCTTCCAAAGTAATCCCATAAACAAAGATCATTGATACCTTTAAGAATTTCTCCATCCATTTATTTCTACATAGGTTCTTACTTGACCTTGAGTTTATCCTATAGAATAGGGCATTAACTCAAGTAATGCCATGGTCCCATATATTTACAACAAATGACTATAATTTGATTCTTTTTATCATTTTTATTTTCTTTCATTATACTCTTCATTTTTTCTCATAAATTATTTACTTTATGTCCTTCTTTCCCACACATAAATAATTTATTTGTTTATTGAGACACTTTCCTAGGTGTCTCCTTCCACATTTTTAGCATGATGGAAATTATGTTTTCTTTTTTAAATGGTTTCCACTCATGGAGCTATTAAAATTCATTACCATTCTCTTCATTTTTGAGTTTGGGAGTTGGTTAATGTGTATATAGTTGATCATAGTTTTGGAAACCTGCTTCGGCATGAACATGATATCTTTTATGCATATCAAAAGTTCATTTAGTTGCTCATTTCCATCATCGTTCCCACATTGTACATCATGTTCAATGTTACTATGACATCATTGGAATCCAGTAATTGACTAGCACAAGAAAGCATCGTGTGTGTCATAAAATCATTTAAAAAATATCACGACACCTTATTTTCAATCTAAAACAACGTAGGATTATCTTTGGTTATTTATTCTAATCTTATATTAAAATAATTCAAATTGGTTTGTAATGAAAATGTGAATTATCCTAATAATATCCCTTGGGAGTTTCGTAACCAAGAGTGAAGAAAGACCCATTGTTGTGTACCAGGATTCCTCGGGTGAAGCCCAAAACTCCTTTTCGAAGATTTCACTCCTAGGTAAATCTATGCCAGAGCCGCCTCTAATTGATCGTATCTATATATGGATGTATTTATTTGAAGAACCCACATAATATTTACATTACCAAAATTTTTGGATATTCTTCTATACTAATCCTCAAAGTATATCTTAGGGTAGTGTTTTCTAATCAGAGTTTTTCTAAATCTAGCTTCCAATGTTTTTACTAATCTTCCTCTGGTACGAACTTTAATTCCTTCACCCTAGTTACCAAGAGTGGGTGAATTATTACATACCTTTGGCATGATAACAATAGATCAAGTATCGAAAGACATATTAGTTTAGTAGCCTTGATGTACTGGATATATACATAAGTTTTACATTACATTATGAAATGAAAAACAACAACATTGTGCCCATTTTTAATCATAGAATGAAGATGTCCATGCACACTCCTTGATGACTTTTTTCTCCTGTTCATGTTATGCTAAATTGTTATTACTCAAGACATATCTATATAGTGTTGATTCCTAAAGTTTTTAGTCCCTATTGATTTGAACTAGCTGATGATTTTTAGTGAGGGGTTTTTTGGATCCTGATGATTTTTTAAAGGTTATCTACTCTTGATTGTTCTGATCAGTCTGGATTTGTTTGCCTTTACATTTATGTTGATCTTGCTGGGTTTTTGGGTATGCTCTGAGATGCTCTTGCCGACTATTATGCATCTTGTTAGATGCTGCCTTGTTCTACCTATATTCTATTTGGATGATTGGATTTTCCTTCAAAGGTTTCAATTTGACTGCATTTCTTCTAAACAAATCTAATTTTTTATCTGTTTATCTACTCTGTTATGATAGGTTAACTACCAGTTTTCTCTTGGTTCTTGCCTTATTTATGACTGCTCTTCTCGCTGAAACACATGTTTTGTGATGGCAGGATATTTTTATACATCATGGTGCTGTGATGGAATTTTTTTATCAGTTTTATGAAAATGATATTGGACTACTGTGATGAGATTTTCAAGATGAAGACTGGTTCTATCTTCACACCGGTACAGTCTACATATAAGATCTCCTGGACTACAAAGGTGCAGTTTACTCCTATTTTTCAATGGATCTCATGATGGATGCATGAGTCCTCTGATTATTGTGTGAGTTGTTTCTATTTTATCAGCATGTATCTTTAATTTTTTTTTGGTGTTGGTGTAATTTATTTACACCTTGTGCAAAATTTGTATAACCTTTTTGATTTAACAAACTCCTTGGGGGCATGTATCGGGTGACCAATTCATGTCACCATTTACCAAAAAAACAACAACATTGTGCCCACTTTGAGCACACTCATATCCCATAGACTATCCATTCATTTCAATCATTATATAATTCTTCACATCCTACGATTAAATAAAACACAGAAAGGGGTGAGATCAGATGCTCAGTAAATATTACAATATAGAATAATTTTTCATAAATAAGAATAAACATATAAGGAAATATATATGACTAAAACACAAGCCTTTTAAAATTCAACTTCAGTGTAATATGGAAAATATAAGTCGAATAATTCCCTTTACTAATTCACATGGATATTCTATTAGTCGATTAATCACATGTAATATCAATAGATAATTTCATAATGATGGAATTCATAATTCCATACATAATAACGACATAGTCAATGCCCCGTGCTAAGACTACAAATAAGATTTTGTCAAGGCCTTGTGCCAACACACAAGTTTGTCTAAAGAGACCTACCAATGCATCAAGGTGCTATAGTGGGCTCCACCCATCACTTACTAAGTATAATGAATTCCTCATATGAAATGGTTGAAACATTATATAAACATTCATGTTAAAACTAGCATAAGAAACTTTAATATTTTAACCACAGACCATGAATGGTATAAAAATAGAAAATATAAATTCAAACATAACTAATTCAATACAATATAGATGATTTTATTATAATAAATCAACCTCAATAAAAAATAATGAAGTATATTGACATAGATAAAAATAATCAGTAAAACTATTTGAGAGAAATACACTCTTTTTCTTGAAAACATTTAAAAGTCTCACTATTTATCAAGAAGCTGTTAAAAATAGATTTTTTAATCCAACTATCCCATAAAAATTTGAAACTTTTAAAATGAATTTTAATTTTAAAACATTAATTTCATTATAAATAAATCCTTAAAACCATTTTTAAATCATGGCCATTAATACGAAAGGATTAGCAGAATAAATCTTTAAAACATTTAAAATGATTTTTTAGTTAGGGTTCCTAACCAAATGAGAGACACTTCAATACCGATAATTGAGGAAAAAATATAAATAATATCATGAGAATAATGGAATTCAAGATATACTAAATCAACGTACATTATATACATCATACAAAGTGGACTGGTGCATAACAACAAAGAAGTCTCAATGGAATGTAAATTGTGATGAAACCCCTTATAAAGACAGTATCCTTAGATTAAGGATGAATCAATGACATAATTATGTGTAAAAAATATACATTCACTCACTATGATTAGATATTCTATGTAAATCAATCAAAGGAAATTCACACATATTTTTATAAAAACAAACCCAGTGACATGGATGTTAAACTCAATGAATGGAAATTGAGTTAAGATTACCCTTATCAATTACACATCAATGAGTTGAGAATTTAACAATGGAGTGATTAAGTGTATATAAAGTATATCCACACAAAGGGGAGTGTGAATTACTACATAAATAAATAAATATTGATTTCACACAAAATCTGGGAGTAAAATAATCAACGAAGTTCATGTAAAACCCTATGAGTATAAATTGATAATTGAAATTCCCTTACGAATTTCGTAAATTATGAAACATACACCCCATAAAAGAAGGATAATAAAATTAATATTTAAATACACATAAATTAAAGTATATTACCCAAATAATAAAATCATGGGGCCGTACATACACCACACAAAAGTAAATGGTGGCAATATAGGATGAATCTCACGAGAATAAGAAGTGAGATAAAAACCACTTACAACATCGTAATCAATTGAGTCGTATGACTAAAAGTTAATAACCAAAAAATTAATAACATAATAAAATTTTTATAAATAAAATAATTTTAATATATATCACATGTAAGTATACAATATACAACGTGCAATAAATAAGTGGTGAAAGATGGAAATCTCACGAAATTAAAAGTGAGATTAGAAGCCCCTTACCTTGTGTCCGACTTGACTCGTATGTTCCGTGTTATTCCTGAATAATAAAATTAAGTTAATTTATACTTCCTCAAGAACATTTTTTAAGTTTATTATTCCTTTATATCACCTATTTTATTTCTATAACAATTAGGTAATTGTTTGAGTTCACATCGGACATTTTGTCGATGTTCGGAACTTTAGTAAAAAAAATGAAATAGTTATAATTAAAAATTGTCCATATGGTAAAATTTTAATTTTCTACAGAATTATATTCATGATTTAGATATCATATATATAATATATATCCAGTGTATATGTATTTATAATTTTCCATATCATTTTAAAATTAAAAATAAAATGCATCGTTCATGGAGATGGTAAGTTGTACGTACGCATGAACACAACTTTCATTTCTATTTTATATTCAAAGGAATAAAATATTAATAATAAATAGGTATATAATAGTTATATCATAATATCTATGTTCTGTAATTTAATTAACTCCATCCTTTATACATTCTATATATGGAATGAACAAGTCGTATCACTTTAAGGGGGCGGTAGTCTGCACTTCCTCAATTGAAATTATCGTATTTACCAATTATGGATACCATAAAGGTATGATATAACTGAAAAATACAGACGTATAGGGAAAAAATAAATATAATATATATCACATGTAAATTTAGTTATATCTTAATGGCCACCATAAGAGGTGGTATGAGAAGATTGAACCATCATCGTTTCATGATGTCGTAGTTTGTCGTCCACAAAAATAGTATGTTCCTTTCCGAGTAGATGGAGGTTTGTGTATGTGTAGTTAAAATACATCTCATATAGACAACAAAGTATATTGAGAATACCAATCTTGTTATAAAATTATGAAACAAAAGAATTTTTTGGGTTGGAGAAGTAGAATAAATGAAAAGAACTTAAGAGAAGATGTTATCCTTAAATCTAGTAACTCCCTTTGGTTTGAACCAAAATGATTTCTTAATGTGACTTCTTCCTAATGTAAGGGTTCTAGGTGGAAGATAGGGACATTGAGTGCTTATTTGGGTAGAGTTTGGACGAGTCAAGGGGCTTGAGAGGTGTGAGTAATGGGTTAGAGGTGAGGTATTTTTATAAGGGGAATGAGGGGCTCTTTACGAAAATTTGATAATATTATTTTATTATATAATTATTTTCAATTCCTAAAGGCCCAAAACTATTTAAATTCGAATATAAGATGACTCTTCTTCGAAATAAAATCATCCAATAGGAATTGGACAGGTTTTGGATACTCTTTTAGTGATTATTAACTTATTTATTTAAATCATTCATTAATTAGTTAAACACTGAATCATTATTGTGTCCTCTATAATTTTATTTATTTGATTTCTAAAAGTTATAAAAAAATACCATGATGTAGGAAATATTTTTTTCATTCAAATGAATATTTATAGTCTAAGAGAGAACTTATATAACCTCATGTACGAATTTATTTTTGAAAATATATATCGTTATGTCATTTTGTCATTACTTTGAATTAATTAATATAAATTGTCATTATCACTCTTAAGTCACTCTATGGGGTCCCAGAATCGACCCATGTATGTACATGGTCAGAAATATATCAACCAATGGGATTAGGACACATTATAGTGTAATTTAATATTATTATAATATTATTTTTACCTTGAATTACCCTATTTACCTTTAACTGCGGTAAATAAAAGTCAAAAGTTACTATTCACCAAAAAAATATTTTCATCTTATTGAACCAAATTTTTCTAACTAATAACTACCGTGTTTGTCAGATTTTCAAAATTCAACTCACAGAAGCAGTAAAAGTTCATTTAAATGAAAATTTCGGTTTTTTTACTACTACTTAATGTTTTCACTATTCATAAAAAATTGGAGCTTTTCAGATACATAAAAAAAATTCAGACCAAGTTATATTTGATATTCCAAGTAAAAAATGATATATATTTTTACCAAATTCAAAATATATAAGTAGCATCAATTAATTTAAAATTAATTCCAATTGTCAAAAAAATGCGTTTTTTAAGAAATAATAACTATCAAAAGATGGACACTTTTTTATGTTCAATTTCAAATTAAAATAACTTAAAATGACCAAAATTGTATTAAATGGTAAAAATATAATCTAATTAAACTTTATAATAATTTAAAAAGATAATATAAACATATAAATAAATTATAATAAAAGAGAGTTTTGAATTAAAATACAATATTTTTCACTATTCATAAAAAATGATTTTTATCAAAAACAATACCAAAAATTTACTCAAAGTAAATTTTTATGCAAGTGCTCTAAAGAAGAAATTTATTTTTTTCAAATAGAACATATAAAAGGTTATGATATTATATTTAGAAAGGGTTCACCATTAAAATGTGGAAAAACTAAATTTTCTTAAAAATAATTCTTTTATATGAAAAATTGAATTCGTCCTTAAATTATGACTAAGAAACACAAAAGATGAATTTTAAAATTATATGAGATATATATAAAATTCCAAATGTGGTTATTACTATTCATAACCACTTTCTAAACGACTATTTTGATAGGGAGTGATGTGCTTGAACTCAGTGTTGCGTACATCTCACACTATTGTGTTATTTAAAGAGAAGTATGGCGTGGATTCTTGGTGTGTTACATAGTCCTAGGGTTTCTTAAGATTCAGTGAATTTGGGAGAATGAAAACCCATTTTCTAGTTGATTTAAAATAAATGAATTTGGTGAGGATAATAAAATCTTAATGATTTAAATTGAGAGAGACTAGATAAATAAAATATTGGTTTTTTCTTAGAGAGGGTATATTTGAAATATAATATTTACATATGGGATATTTGGATGTAATATGGTGTCACCAATATTGATCAAACTCTTCAAATTGTAATGATATTAATCACTAAAAAAGTAATATGAGGTCATGTACAATGTGAATGTTTTATTTTAATTTCCAGTATGAAGCTTGATTTACTTTATGATTTTTAAAATATCATACATTACATTTATATAGGGAGAATTATCCAGATCATGTAAAATACAAGGATAGAACACTGGGAGGATGTTAAAGATATTCCCATTTATCTCAAAGAATAAAGAGATACAGTAATGTGTTTCTGAATGAAAATTATATTTTATGTGTAATTAAATGAAATAATTGGGTGATATTTAGATAATCATAAGAGTAAAATGTTCAATGTGTTCACATTCATAAGAATGACATTTAGGTGGATATAAAGGTAGCAGTCATTGGTAGTTATGTACACATTATAGGAAAAATATATATCATCAATATAAATTGGGAAAGAACGGATATGGTTAGAAAATATATAGGAGGATCTCTAAATGATATAGGGTTTGGATATCTATGTTGTTATAGCTACAGTGAAATTCATTTTCTAAAAAATCCAGTGTTTCAATCTCAGATGAAACACATTGAACTAAAATGTGAGTTCATCTAAAAATGTATTAACGATGGAGTGGTGGAAATATAGATTATAGCTAGAATGAAAAAATAAAATTGATTTATTCATCATGATTCTAGATTAGAAATGTGTGAGAAAATTTTGTTCCTTAATGGGACTATAGTAATAATTATGTGGGGTAGAAACTCTTATTGGTATGGAAAAAGTATTTTGTTTTTTCTGAGAGTTGGAGGATTTCATTGTGTCTTTTTAAGCAGTCTTTATATGGTATTGTTTTTTGAAGTAAAAGATTATATTCAATTATATAATTATTTTACTAAAATTTGAAACTGAAAAAGAATATATTTGGTTTTATAATGATTGTTACAAAAAAATCCTAGTTGAGGTAGTTGGCCTAGAAGTCATGTTATATAAACATGCATATAGAGGGTACAATACGGTTATTGTGTTAATAATGTTTATTCAATGAATAATGGAGGTTAAGTATGTTGTTCATATAGGTGACCAAATGTTTCCATATTAAAAGGAAGAACTCCCATAAATATTAGATGATTTCGAAACTGGATGACCAACTATGGACGACATTCACACATGTTTGATGATCATTGATTAATGATCTTACATTGGGGGACTTGTCACAAAAAGGTTATAATAGTTTTAACATTTGTTTTCATAGAAATGTAGTAGTGTTCTCCAATGGATTTAGGTAATAATTTATATACCATTTAAGCCTTGTGCATCCATTTTTATTTTTTTACACATGAATTTCTATTTTGATTGAGTGTGCTGGTCAAATGTGTGTGAAATTTTATAGTGATGAGGTCCTTAATATTTTTTTGTAAATTGAAGTTGGGGGATTCTCTTCCAATAAAGGAATATTTGGAACATGGTTTCAATGAATGATTGTCCTATTTGTATTTTCTCTAGATTGGTGGAGTATGTTTCTTCATATAGAAGTACCTCATGTAATTATATTATGGAAAACAACTTCACAAGAAACAAAACCTAATTTTTACCATCCTATAACAATCCCTCAAGTGTATTTTTACAAAAAATGCGAACTCTCTATAAATCCACATTAGGTTCATCTTATAGAGTCTGCTCTACCTTCTAAAACTAGGATGAATTTGGTAACATATAATACAAGAAATATAAACTACTAATTTTTTGTCTTTATATTAAAATATAAAAGATATCTAATCATCCTCCATACATATCTATCCTCTCAATTAAATATCACCATGAATATCTCTACATAGTTTATAAAACACAAAATTTCTTTTCCTCCTTGAATAAGAGGTCTAAAAGTCTTAATACTATAATAAATCCATCCTCCTCATGAAAATTCAACACCCATTGATAAAAGATATACTAGAGGATATTGTGATCTATGAAAATAAAAAAAAAATCATTGAAGATGTTTTATTTTCACAACAAAAAAGTAGACACTAACTCAATAATCTGGAGATCATTGGTTTTATAATTATGTTTATGATTATGTAAATGTTGAGACCCATATAATATTAAATATTGTTAAATAATAAAAACACATCACAAAATATGATAAGAATTAACATAAAATAGCAGAATCATTACTCCCTATTTCAAAAACGTGAGAATCAGATCATTGATTAGCTTCTCATTTAGATACTCAAATGTTATCCAACATTGATTTGATAATAAAATGGCTACATTTTTATTAGTCAATGTCATCAATGGTTCCAAAATCAAAGAGAAAATATAAAGGATCCTTATGTAGTATCCTGGAAGACAAAAGAAAGTACAATCCTCTATAATGATCTTTGGATCAAACTAAGAAAAAACATCCAAATTTTTAAGTATCAATAAACACTTCCTTATAAGACATGATATTCCTAAAGAAACACACCACATGGGTCTAGATATTATACATTTATATATTCTCATACAATTAATATTGTCAAAATACGATAACATAATATTGGAACTAACTAAACAAAATTTCCATAAATCTTATATATATTGTTGGCACATTCATGAACCCAAAATCGCCACCATAATAAAAAAGTGTCTATATAATGTCTCAAGTATCTGTCGATGAAATATTTCTCAATTTAACTCATTTTATATAACTAAACTAAATTTCAATCAACGAAAACTATCTAGTTACATTTAACTAATTAAGAAGTTGATCAATGATAGGAAGGATATAATGTTTTATCATTGTCACGTAATACAATTGATTGAAATTGATAAGCAACCTAAAAGAACCATATACCTTCTTTTCAAAAAATATTGAAGATCCCAAAGGAAATATAATAGACTAGAAGAAACCATCATATAATATATCATTAATCTAAATCTATAATTCACACAACCCAAAATGAATTATTCTATAAGAATACATAAAAAATAGACATATGTTGTGTTTTATTACTATTCCAAATTCAATGTTATGGAAAATGTGTGGTTCCATAACAATTTAAAAAAATATGAAACTCAAAAAAAGCATGGAAACTCCATTTTACTTACTTCCACCAAACTCGGCATCAACTCAGCTAGCTAATATGAATAGTTCCAAGACATCTATGATCCATCAAATGATCTCACTCATCAATGATCAACGAAAATTTTTCTTTTAATTAGATAATACAAGAAAATATTATATAAATCAATAACAAATCACTCATAATACAATCAATACATGAAATGGATGATATCATATGATTATATCGGTAATAAGAATAACTCTCCTAGTGAATAATGTTACAATATTACCAACTCACATCCCAACTAAACAAAAGAAATAATTAGGTGTCCTCTAACTAGAATATATAACATTAATGTCCCAAAAATACTATCCAACATGTTCCACAATTCAATGACTAATGAAGGTACTATAAAATAATGTGGTTATTCTAAAATAACAAATTCCATAAACTGAAAAATAAAGGAAAATAGACACTTTAATAACTTATATCCAAATATGAACTACAAAATCCAGGGAATGTTAAGTAGTTCACCATGCTTCTCCACATTTCTACCCCTGATGTTTTCCACCATTGCCTTAAACATACTCAACACTGGGTCCCTAGGGATATGGAATATCCCATGCATTTTCATTTACTACTTCATTTCATTCTTATTTTCCAATATATTGTTAACTCATCTACTACTAATATGTCTATGGAGGTAAATTTTATTGTTGTTGTTTCTAAAACATGATTCCTACCTTGATCTAACCATAAAATATAGTCAAAAAATATATATTTTTGATCCAGTCCTGAGAGCCCCTATAACTGGTAGCCTAAGCCACTTTTCCACATAATATCAAGTTCACATCTCTGTATTCTAGACGATTCCTACTACTAAGGAGGATCTAACAGATATTATTTTGATATTGTACCCTCTTTACTCGAGTAAACCGACTAAGGAAGTTGAGATAAACATCGATATGGAATAATAATAAATACCAAAAAAACATCACACAACACCTTCCAAAACTAAGTAAGTATTCAAAATCAAATACAATAAAACATGACATGTCATGATAGTATGATGTTCTAGAAGTAAATAAAAATAATACAATAAAAATAATCATAATATCTAGTCTTGACATCATGTTTTGTCCCCTCATCCATGCTCAATCCCATATACCTCAACAATAATCATGAATAAGGTCTTTTTCCTTGCCATGACCTGAAACCATGAAGTCTTCTTGGGTACCTAATGGAGGCCCAAGAATGGTGAGAGTACGAATCAATATCCCACCATGATATATGTCTAAAATAATATACATTCAAATAAAATTCATTGAATAAGTTCAATGAATAATAAACAAGTGTGTGAAAAACAATCTGGTTCTTATTAAAAATTATTCATTAGACTCTAGGACCTCAGGTTCCACCAAGATACTTAACTACTAATCCCACCTCATCATATTCTAGATGTTATAACCATACCAAAATTGGTCAACACTTTACCATGCATATGAATTCATTTATAAATCCAATTTAATAATGTACCATAGAGATTCAATCTCAGTATCCATTTGATATTCATTCTATTGGTTCTTATAGAATTAGTGTAGAATCCTAACCAATAAAATGCATTAGTGGAACCTAAAACCTCATTCTAGATCAAATCAATGGAGAGGATCATTAATCCAATATCCATTCCATTCCAATTATTATTAATTCCATGGTTCATCCTCCATGGAATTTTTAACCAAAAAATAATAACAAGGATGAAACTCTTAATTTATCTCATCACTAAGGTTCATCATATTCAACTCAATACTAAATTTTCATAACTAACCAATATCACTAGTTAAGAATAATTAACACCATACTTCACCCATTTTGAACATATTTCTGACATGAAAATTTCTCTTCTTCCATTTATCGCAATTAACCATTAACAACGTATTACTCATTTACCTTCTACAGGTTAATCCTAACAAAATCTTACACTATGTTAGCATGGTGACCACATTTACAATTTATTCAATCTTAAAGACCCATAAATTCATCAATTAAAAATTCAATTTCTACGTAAAAGGGAGTGACAGACCCCTTGGGTGGCCCTTTATGCTCAGTAGAATCATCCTCAATGGAAAAAATGTGGTCTTGAGTGGTCCAACACATTATTCAAGCACCAAAATCATTATTTCCTAGAAATGGATTAATTTCACAGAATAATATCACATGTTCTTAGTCATGTATATATAGATAAACAATAAGACTATGTGATATAACTTTAATACCACCTAGCTGTAGTCTGTAGAAAAAAACTTTCTCAACTATATATCCCTTGATTCGATCTCAAACAACCTTTAAATACCAAATTTAAAATCTATTTTAAAAATTAATTAAAGTATTCTGGTTGATAATAAAAATTATACAAGACATCATCTATAAAATTGAATAATGAGGATTGATGTACTCACCTATGAATATTTTTCTCACCAAATGGCACTTCAAACTACTCAAAATCAGTGTAAAATGATCCTTTAAAGAGGGGAGAACTCTCAGTTCATCACTCAATATAATTAAGGTAAGAAGGGGAATAAAATTATGTGGCTACACATAAATAACTTTTGAAAATTGGTAAATTAATTATTTAAATGAGGCAGACGGTTTTGTCCATGATGTTCTCCAAACCATGAACCAACCGTGTTCCACCCTCTGTTCATGAGGGGCCTGGGTCACATAGTCTCTTCAAGATATCCCAAACTATTCTATATCGTTCATGGTCCTTATGTTTGGATTTTTCCAATTTCACATGGTTTTCAAGACACCCTTTCATGTTTTGTTAACTATTCACCCTTCCCCTATATGGTATAGGGTTAAGGAACATGGTTAGTGTTAAGTGTGCACCAATTGGGCACCATGCATGGTATAACCTCCATTCTTCCAATTTCATATCTTGAACCCCTAAGACACAACTGGGAAACCCCTAAGACCCCTCACATTATTGGAAATTTTCATTTTCCATTATAAAAGGACTTAATCAAAAATTAAATATGGATATACCTCAATGATGTTTTGAGAATCTTATAACCTCTCCACCTTATAACAGCTCATCCTCGAGCCGCATTCCCAAGAATCGTTAATACTCCATGGTAAAAAGGTTGTCTATTGGCCATAATATCCACCTCCCTATCCTATATTTCCTCTTAAAAGTTACAATGATCCAATACAACTCATACCATAGGCACAATCATTCCCCACAGAGTCTTTTCACTATGATCCACAACACAATCCAAAGATCCTAAGAGGATCCACCAACCTTAATATCAATGTCATCAACATCAATCACATGTGAAGTTTCATGGTGATACCATTACAGATATGACATATGAACAACATCGTTCTTAATAATATAGCACCATGGATGATCAAATAACAGTGAAACTATTCCAATCCTATTAATAATCTCAAATGACCCCACATACCTGGGAAATAACATACCCTATTTCAAAATATTATGGTGAAACAATCTTGATGACACTTGATAGAACACATAGCCTGCCAACATAAAATTAAGATAATGGAAATTTTTATTAGCGTATTGTAACAGCCCAAGATTTTATGAAAAATATTCTTTTTAATTTTAATAATGTCTTGTGTTGTACGCTACACCAAAAGGAGCTTTCACAACATGCATCCTCGACTTTCCTTGCATTACACGCAATCACGACCTTCCTCGATAGCGTGTGTAGTACGCAATAACGAGTTTCACTAAACAACAATATGCTATTAAAATATTATTAAAACTAGCCGTTATGAATAGTAATAACCACTTTTTGAAATTATATAAATTTTATTTTTCAAAATGGACTTCATTTTTGGATTCGGAATATCGAAATTAGCCTAGGGTAAAATTTTGGTATTTTTCTAAAAACTTTCAATTTTTGGTGAATAGTGAAACCACTAAGTGGTAGTTAAAAAAACTGAATTTTTCATAAAACTTAATTTTACCACTTCTGTGAGTGGAATTTCTAAAATTCGAGAGACACGGTTAATATCAAGGACTAAAATGTGGTTCAATGAGATGAAAATAACATTTGGTGAATAGTAACTTTTTACTTTTTTTTACCACGGTTAAAAGTAAATAGGGTAATTAAGGGTAAAGATGAAATTATTATTACCCTAAAAAATGTCCTAATTCTATTGGATAAGTGAAATTCGACCAAAAACAAATTTAGGAATAAAATATGACCATTTAGGCCCACTTGGATTAGATTAGGACATTTATTATTAATTTATTTAAAGAAGGGTTAAAAGAGTTAAAATCAAAGTTTATTTACTAAAACATTTTTAGTATGGGGTTATAAATAAGATAAATTAGACTATAAATATTAATTAGAAAGCTAAAGAGATTTCCTACATAATGGTATTTTATTTTTAATTTTTGGACATTATATAATTTAATTTATTTATGACACAATGATGATGCAGTAGTTATCTTATTAATGAAATATTGACATAATTGATGTTATAAACACCAAAATAAATGTAATTAAAGACTTTTTATGAATTACACTAATTTTCTAGGTTACTATGATATATTAGTGTTGATATAGTCAACTTGGTTCTAACATATAATTCTGTTATGACTTTCACAAAAATCATATATCAAATAGTGTCAAAATTGACACAAAATAGTTTTTAAATCAAATATTATATTATTAATTGTTATTTTATTCCTAAAAATCTAATTTTCGGCCAAATGACTTAGATAAGGATATTTTTATTAATAATATACAATTTGGGGTTCGTTTGGCATGTTATATTTAGTTTATTAACCATATAGTGAAAGAAAACAAAATGACACGGTAAAAGTTAAATTATTTAACATAGAGTTAAATCTAATTGATAAGGTTAAAATAATACCCTAAACTTGTCTAAATCCTATTGGATGATAGGATTTTGACCCATCCCCACTTTAGCCTCGAAATAAGACCCTTTGGAACCATTATAAACCGATTTATACTTTAATATAAAATAATATTTTGAGATATTCCTAAGGTGCCCCTCTCCTCCCTTATAAAAGGGCACCTCCTCCCCCTCCTCCTCACACCAATTTGAGCACTCAAGTTCGGCCAACCCCTGACATTTTCTCCTCTACACTTCCCTAGAATAATCCTAGAGGTCCTGGTATTCTTCAAAGACCAATCTTAGTTCCCTAAGTGGAGGATTCAAGGAGGCATTTCAAAGAAGAGGTAATATCCATTACCGATCTTTTCAATTTCTTTCTTCTTCAACTTCTTCTTCTTTAGTTGTTTCATGACAAAGTAATAACATCAGTATTACTTACATACTGATATGTTATTATAAATATGAAACAACCCTAATTCACCTTCTATCCATCCTTCGGAAAAATGAAATCACTGCGCGTGCGTACGTACGGAATACCGTCTTCACGCCGTGGTGTAATCTATTTTCCACCACCACCATAATAGGATGGTTATAATGGTGTAATGAGTAACTATATATGATTATTATAAAGTGATATTGATACTGAAATAGTCTACATACACTTCAACACAATTCCACGACCATGGGAACGATATAATCGCTCGTGCGTACGTACGGACTACCGTCTCCACGACGCGATGAGATTCATTCTCAATGATTAACCATTCATGAATGATTATAAAGTATATATAATAAGTACTAATGAAATATATGACATAATAATGGTACTGGATTTATGTAAATTTATATGTATGTCATCTACTTAATTCCATTCACTTCAATAAGGAAACGAAAACAGCGTTCATGCGTACGTACAGACTACCGTCTCCATGAACGGTGTATTTCATTCCATTTATCGATATTATATATATATATATATATATATATATATTCTGAATATATATTATATATAAATCATGTTTTACATTCTGGATATAAGTAATCATGATCCAAGTAATCATATTAATAATTACACGTTAAAAACCTGAACGACAAATGAGACGATTTTACCCAAAACGCTACTTTAACAAGAATTTACAAAAGAACAGGTAATATAAAGTCATAAGTGGACCATATATGATATAATAACAATGAATATGATTATGGAATAAGTCAATAACATGATTTAAATCATTATACAGGAGGTTCGGACACTTACAAAGCAAGTCGGACCTAAGGTAAGGGAAATATCACAATCTCATTTTTATCCGAGATTGTTTATTCGTAAGTATTTACTGGGGTGTATTTTATCATCCACATCCATGTTTCATCAATATGTAATATTATTTCCATCCACCTACAATTTTTTAAAACCTATTTTACCCTTTGGTGAGTTTTTAGTAAAAGGTATGAAAGGAATCTTTTGTCATTTTTCATACGAGGTACTTTTTGACTTTTCCGAAAAAAGTACGAGAAGAATGTTTTTTTAACTTAAACGGCACGAACGGATTTTTACGGTCTTATAAAGCCTTATTTTCATGAAGCTTCATCCAAAAGATTTCATGACTATTTTCAATAAAATCTTTTTCTTTTAAAATTGCATGACGTTTTGTGAAAAGAAATTTATTTTGAAGAAGAAAGGATATTTTCCTCAAGAATTCATTTCAAGTGTTTTATCAAAATTATTTTCCATCTAAGATAACATAGGGTTCTGTTTTTATCCCTATTATTACATTGATTTGATTATGTTGTGATGGAATTATATTTATGAATCCCTTTATCGTATTTGAATTGTTTTATGATGTCATGATGTTTATGATTCCCATTTTTATTACATGGGTTATGCAATGATGTATGGTATATGATTTTGTGGCACACATAAGAATGGTATCATTATGAGATGGGTGGGACCTATATCTACCTCCAATGCATTGGGTAAAGATTTTATACCTCATGAGATAGACATGGCTGGAATGGTAGGTTATACCGGTTCAGTGAAACAGGACTGAAACGAGGGTTACTCGATTCAGAAAGGGACTTTGTCCACTAAGATAGTCTTGGCAATGAGTCTTGACTAACAAGAAATGATTCTCTATGAATATGTGTGAATGCCACAAAGTTTCATGTTTTAAGTTATGATTATTGTGATTACATTTCACTGCCATGATTTATCCCATGTTATGAAATTATGCTCTCTTTTGCAGGTTAAGATTTCCAAAATGTTATGTTCTTATGAATATGATGTGATTGATATTTCTTTTTTTTACCCTTATTGAGCATTTGAGCTCACCCTTTTATGTTTTCTTTTCCCCAGGATATAAAGAAAGGTTTTAGGAAAAAAAGGGAAGATCTTTATGGGAGATGTTGAAGATCTTTCACCACGATTAGAAGATTATATTCCGAGTTTCCAAAGACACTAAACTATTACGATCCTTGTGTGTGTGTACCAAGTATTCCGCAAAAGTAATGTAATGTACATGTACGTCAGGCTCCGGGTCTCTACAGTTGGTATCAGAGGAAAGGTTTAGTCAACCTTTGGAAACTAGGATGTGAGAACTTTAGTGAGATCCCTAGAGATATTTCTAAGGTGTTTCTAGGGATGTCTCTAAGGTTAAGTATACGTATAGGTTATAGTACTATAATTACGCTAATGATCATAGAATTAAACCTAATATGTTAGATACTGAAGGTACTCCCCCTTTATTATGTTGTTTTCCCTAGCATGATTTTTTCCTCTCACACTATTCTTTTTGGGTTTTAGACGATGGCTGGAACCCGAAGGAACCGTGTTGATCAATGCAATGGACAATGCAATGATTTCCCTCCTGAACAAACAAATGTTATGGGAGATGGAGTGCAAAATATTATTGCTATACTTACAAAAGCTATGAATCATTCTGGACTTCCAAATGAACAGAGAAGGGAACAATATTCTATTGAGTCCTTCATGAGGCAACGTCCACCTTCTTTCAATGGGTCTTCCGATCCACTTGTTGGTGAAAAATGGATCAGTACCACTGAAAAGATATTTTCAGTTCTTCAATGTTCTGAACATGATAAAGTCATCTTAGCAGTATATCGTTTGGAAGGTGAAGCTGATCAATGGTGGAATCTTATCAAGAATACGAGGCAAAGAGATGAAATTGAGTCCATGGAATGGGACGAGTTCAAGAAAATGTTTTTCAGTAAGTACTTCCCTCATATTCTTCGAACAAAGATGGAAAAGGAGTTTCTTGAGCTGAAGCAGAAGGATGATGAATCTGTTGGTATATACAAAGCAAATTTTACAAGACTTGCAAGGTATGCATCTGGCATTATCATCCAACATGAAAGTAAAGTTGATCGATTTTTCGGTGTCTTAAAACCAAGTCTTCGAAGGGAATTAACTATAACAGACTTTAGTAGCTATGAAGAAATTGTGCGTTGTGCTATCAAGGTAGAAATGGAAGTTGGTGTTACATATCCATCTCATGGGTTTGACAAGAAACGAAAGATGGAGTTCAAGGAGAAATCTCAGAATAATGGTGAAAAGAAGATGAATGTTTCCTTATGCACAAAGTGTGGAAAGAAGCATGGTGGATATTGTCTTAAAGGGACTAGAAAATGTTTTAAGTGTGGAAAAGAAGGTCATCGAGCAGCTGAGTGTCGAAGTAATGGAAAAAGGGTTTCTAATGATGTGAATAAAGAAAACACTGCAGAGAATGCACCACCAACACTTTAATGCTTCAAGTGCAAGGAAATGGGGCATTATGCTAATAAATGCCCTAATCCAAGGGTTAGTGATGATCAACATGAGCAACCACTTAAGGCAAAGGACAAAGGGAAGTCACATGCGGTCACTATTGGCGATGTTAAATATGATAATGATGTGGTGGAATGATTAAGTGTTTATGTAATGGGATTACAAAATAATGTTGTATCATAAAGTATTGGAATATTTATGTATTGGTCTAATGTGGTATTAAAAGTGATTGAGATATCTTTGGAAATAAGACGATATGCGCGTAATGAAGGGAAAATGAGAAAATGAAATGTTTAACAGTATTCATGAGCTCATGATTGATATAAGGACTAAGTGATATCATGGTTTGATTTTAAAGAATTTTGAGGATTTTGGTATGTGGAAAGTGTTAACGTTTAACTGCATTCATTTTTTCACTAAGGTTCAATGGGTATTAAAGAGAATACATGATTAAGGACTTTGAATGTTTAGAATGTGACCAACAAGACATATCTTATGATATATGGGGATCAACGATGGTGTTAAATCTCTGGTAATTGTTTTCACTATATTATGAGTGTGGACTACAGTATTATGGGTAAGCCTAAAGATTGGAATGGATTATGTTGGACATAAGTTAGTATTGTTTAAGGATAGAAGTTTTTCGATATTATTGATGGGATGTTATAGTAATATAGTTTTAGAAAAAGGACAACCTGCAGGACGGGCGACAACTCATCGCGTCGGACAAGGCTGTGGGAATCGAACCCACAACCGAAATGCGACTGGCCTTTATCGCCTACCACTGGCCTACAGGAAGTCCCTGTTTAGTAGAAACTAGTTTTATTTTATTAAGCGGTATGATATATGAAGTATAAGTTCATTTTTGGAACCATATACGATTAATCTAACCATAAGATGAACTTATAACTTTTCAAACCTTTTGTTTGAGACAGATGGAATGACCCATCATTCTTTTACATGATCTGCTAACACATCACGAATGACAAATTCAACTTCATTTCTTTAAGAGATGAAGTGGAAATTGTCCAAATAACGACCAACGGTGAGACTATACCGAAATCACGAAAGTATTTCTTCTAATTCCAATTTCATCAACTTTAGGGAAATGATCTTGAAAACCAAAAATGTCGTCCTAGTGCTCTTATATCTGATTAATCAGATGGTACCTTAGATCGTCACAAATTTATGGATTTGTGATTGTTGGCTTTTCCATAGCCATGTTCTCTACCACTCTCCATCAGAACATGATGGTTAGATTTTTCTTCCATATCCATATTTTCACCTACGTGGAAACTCAGTGATTAGTTTATTTGGGGTAACCATTAAATTTCATACCTTTGTTTTTAAAGATTGGTTTTGTTAATCCTTTTTACGATGTGGGTTTCTATTAAAGAAACTTTCTAATAGTAAACCATTTATAACCCAGACGAATTTCGAGGGCGAAATTCATTTTAAGGGGGGTAGAATGTAACAGCCCGAGATTTTATGAAAAATATTCTTTTTAATTTTATTAATGTATTGTGTTGTACGCTACACCAAAAGGAGCTTGCACAACACACATCCTCGACTTTCCTTTCATTACACGCAATCACGACCTTCCTCGATAGCGTGTGTAGTACGCAACAACGAGTTTCACTAAACAACAATATGCTATTAAAATATTATTAAAACTAGCCGTTATGAATAGTAATAACCACTTTTTGAAATTATATAAATTTTATTTTTCAAAATGGACTTCATTTTTGGATTCGGAATATCGAAATTAGCCTACGGTAAAATTTTGGTATTTTTCTGAAATCTTTCAATTTTTGGTGAATAGTGAAACCACTAAGTGGTAGTTAAAAAAACTAAATTTTTCATAAAAATTAATTTTACCGCTTCTGTGAGTGGAATTTCGAAAATTCGAGAGACACGGTTAATATCAAGGACTAAAATGTGGTTCAATGAGATGAAAATAACATTGGGTGAATAGTAACTTTTTACTTTTTTTTACCACGGTTAAAAGTAAATAGGGTAATTAAGGGTAAAGATGATATTATTATTACCCTAACAAATGTCCTAATTCTATTGGATAAGTGAAATTAGACCAAAAACAAACTTAGGAATAAAATATGACCATTTAGGCCCACTTGGATTAGATTAGGACATTTATTATTAATTTATTTAAAGAAGGGTTAAAAGAGTTAAAATCAATGTTTATTTACTAAAACATTTTTAATATGGGGTTATACATAAGATAAATTCGACTATAAATATTCATTAGAAAGATAAAGAGATTTCCTACATAATGGTATTTTATTTGTAATTTTTGGACATTATATAATTTAATTTATTTATGACACAATGATGATGCAGTAAATATCTTATTAATGAAATATTGACATAATTGATGTTATAAACACCAAAATAAATGTAATTTAAGACTTTTTATGAATTACACTAATTTTCTAGATTACTATGATATATTAGTGTTGATTTAATAAACTTGGTTCGAACATATAATTCTGTTATGACTTTCACAAAAATCATATATCAAATAGTGTCAAAATTGACACAAAATAGTTTTTAAATCAAATATTATATTATTAATTGTTATTTTATTCCTAAAAATCTAAGGTCCGGCCAAATGACTTAGATAAGGATATATGTATTAATAATATACAATTTGGGGTTCGTTTGTCATGTTACAGTATGTGTATTAACCATATAGTGAAAGAAAACAAAACGACACGGTAAAAGTTAAATTATTTAACATAGAGTTAAATCGAATTGATAAGGTTAAAATAATACCCTAAACTTGTCTAAATCCTATTGGATGATAGGATTTTGACCCATACCCACTTTAGATTCGAAATAAGACCCTTTTTAACCATTATAAACCGATTTAGACTTTAATATAAAATAATATTTTGAGATATTCCTAAGGTGCCCCTCTCCTCCCTTATAAAAGGGCACCACCTCCCCCTCCTCCTCACACCAATTTGAGCACTAAAGTTAGGCCAACCCCTGACATTTTCTCCTCTCCACTTCCCTAGAATAATCCTAGAGGTCCTGGTATTCTTCAAAGACCAATCTTAGTTCCCTAAGTGGAGGATTCAAGGAGGCATTTCAAAGAAGAGGTAATATCCATTACCGATCATTTCAATTTCTTTCTTCTTCAACTTCTTCTTCTTTAGTTGTTTCATGACAAAGTAATAACATCAGTATTACTTACATACTGATATGTTATTATAAATATGAAACAACCCTAATTCACCTTCTATCCATCCTACGGAAAAATGAAATCACTGCGCGTGCGTACGTACGGAATACCGTCTCCACGCCGTGGTGTAATCTATTTTCCACCACCACCTTAATAATATGGGTATAATGGTGTAATGAGTAACTATATATGATTATTATAAAGTGATATTGATACTGAAATAGTCTACATACACTTCAACACAATTCCACGACCATGGGAACGATATCATCGCTCGTGCGTACGTACGGACTACCGTCTCCACGACGCGATGAGATTCATTCTCAATGATTAACCATTCATGAATGATTATAAAGTATATATAATAAGTACTAATGAAATATATTACATAATAATGATACTGTATTTATGTAAATTTATATGTATGTCATCTACTTAATTCCATTCACTTCAATAAGGAAACGAAAACAGCGTTCATGCGTACGTACGGACTACCGTCTCCATGAACGGTGTCTTTCATTCCATTTATCGATATTATATATATATATATATATATTCTGAATATATATTATATATAAATCATGTTTTACATTCTGGATATAAGTAATCATGATCCAAGTAATCATATTAATAATTACAAGTTAAAAACCCTAACGACAAATGAGACGATTTTACCCAAAACGCTAGTTTAACAAGAATTTACAAAAGAACAGGTAATATAAAGTCATAAGTGGACCATATATGATATAATAACAATGAATATGATTCTAGAATAAGTCAATAACATGATTTAAATCATTATACAGGAGGTTCGGACACTTACAAAGCAAGTCAGACATAAGGTAAGGGAAATATCACAATCTCATTTTTATCCGAGATTGTTTATTCGTAAGTATTTACTGGGGTGTATTTTATCATCCACATCCATGTTTCATCAATATGTAATATTATTTCCATCCACCTACAATTGTTTAAAACCTATTTTACCCTTTGGTGAGTTTTTAGTAAAAGATATGAAAGGAATCTTTTGTCATTTTTAATACGAGGTACTTTTTGACTTTTCCGACAAAAGTACGAGAAGAATGTTTTTTTTAACTTAAACAGCACGAACGGATTTTTACGGTTTTATAAAGACTTATTTTCATGAATCTTCCTCTAAAAGATTTCATGACTATTTTCAATAAAATATCTTTCTTTTAAAATTGCATGACGTTTTGTGAAAAGAAATTTATTTTGAAGAAGAAAGGATATTTTCCTCAAGAATTCATTTCAAGTGTTTTATCAAAATTATTTTCCATCTAAGATAACATAGGGTTCTGTTTTTATCCCTATTATTACATTGATTTGATTATGTTGTGATGGAATTATTTTTATGAATCCCTTTATCGTATTTGAATTGTTTTATTATGTCATGATGTTTATGATTCCCATTTTTATTACATGGGTTATACAATGATGTATGGTATATGATTTTGTGGCACACATAAGAATGGTATCATTATGAGATGGGTGGGACCTATATATCCCTCCAATGCATTGGGTAAAGATTTTATACCTCATGAGATAGACATGGCTGGAATGGTAGGTTATACCGGTTCAGTGAAACAGGACTGAAACGAGGGTTACAAGATTCAGAAAGGGACTTTGTCCACTAAGATAGTCTTGACAATGAGTCTTGACTAACAAGAAATGATTCTCTGTGAATATGTGTGAATGCCACAAAGTTTCATGTTTTAAGTTATGATTATTGTGATTACATTTCACTGCCATGATTTATCCCATGTTATGAAATTATGCTCTCTTTTGCAGGTTAAGATTTCCAGAATGTTATGTTCTTATGAATATTATGTGATTGATATTTCTTTTTTTACCCTTACTGAGCATTTGAGCTCACCCTTTTATGTTTTCTTTTCCCCAGGATATAAAGAAAGGTTTTAGGAAAAAAAGGGAAGATCTTTATGGGAGATGTTGAAGATCTTTCACCACGATTAGAAGATTATATTCCGAGTTTCCAAAGACACTAAACTATTACGATCTTTGTGTGTGTGTACCAAGTATTCCGAAAAAGTAATGTAATGTACATGTACGTCAGGCTCCGGGTCTCTACACGTATGACTTCTGTATGCTCTGATCCATATCCATATTCATCTTAATCAACTAAAACTTATCGGATGTCTCCTACATGAGGCTCAGTCCCAACAACTCCAATACCCCTACTTATATCCAACATAATAAAGATCTACATGTCCTTCTGTAGAGTGTAACACATAGTTCCATATGAAAAGTATCATTATTAATTTGGTTTTTATGAAATCTTAATTATCACTAAGGGACTCTTTAAAGACCCAAAAAAGTCCAGAATGCATTCCCATAAAATGTTCTCTATAACTTGGATTGTAGGATCTAACTACCCCACTGTCTGTAGGTGGAACACTATAATAAAACACACTTTGGTACCAAGATCCTTTTGAAACCCTTACAAGAAGTGTGATGTAAAAAAATTATTAAAATATGAACCAATACTATGAGTTAACCATAGTAACCATACTATATCCTAGATATACAAATCACCCACCTACTCCATGGTCGATGTATCTAGAATCAACGTGAAATGTTATACCTTTGTCGAGTAATCCAAAATCACCCAAATTTTTTCATTTATATATGGAATCCATGGAATCTACACCACAACCTAAATGGTAACATTATCCTAGTTCCATTATATAATGACCAAAAGCTATAAGAAACCATCAAGCTATTGATTCCTGACCACCACCTACTAACATTAGTATCATCATGTCATGAAACCTACAACCTCTTTTTTCATTTCCAACCACGAATATAGATTTTAAATAATATTGGTAAATATTATTCAAAGAAGAGTTCACCATCCTCTTCGATGTATGAAACTCACAAATAAACTCTTCCACATACATGTGTGCACATAAATATGTCCTTCAACATGAGTAATCTTATCTTCATCAATAGTTCAACAGAAAGGTGGATCCCCGCCTTAAAAACACTTTCTCAAATCCATATATTCTGAATCTTCATGCTGCCTTATCCTAAAATGGTTTAGAAGATAAGGATAAATATAAAGGGAAATTAGTGTGATCAGGTCATGCTCCTCCTTACCACGTAAATGCATCTCAAAAAATAGATCCATCATCTAACACTCAGAACTACAATCCAGAACTACCTAAGTATATGTATTTGGAATCTAATCATATACAAAATTGTTCCATGTTCCCAATGTATAAACGAACTCAATATCAAAATACTATATATAATCAAACCATCTATATTTTTGAAGATTCCAATAAATCTTGTAAAATATATATTTGAGGCTCCTATAGTTGCAATAAACAATAAAATTCACACCTGAAAGATAATTCCACCAACATTTCATGGCATAACCCACTACATCAAATTCGAGTTATGTGTATGATAGTTCCATTCATTTGGCCTCAAATTCCATGATTCCTATTCCACCAATAAATCTCCCCACATCAACACTAACCCATGTCTAATCTATGATTAATTATAAAAAGGTATACTTCCTACTCAAATCGGGTATGATCAAGGATGGTGGTGTGGTCAAACAATTATTTAGCACTTGAAAAGATTTTTTAAATGATTTAGACCCCTCTAAACAAATACCATTCTTGGTAAATCCCAATATAAGTTATTCTATGAAGTAAAATTATATGATTAACCATTGGTAATATCACACCAAACCCAAAAAAAAATCAAATATCAAAAATATTCACAGGCTTCTCCAAAGATACAAAGGCTTTATCTTTCTCTAGGACTACTAACACAACCTCTTCCATGACTATGTGACCTAATAAGTATACCTCTTTGATCAAGAAATTCCACTTTGATATCTTGGTGTATAGTCGATGATCCCTCACTATACTCAAGACGATGTCAAGATCTTGGGCATGATCATCATGAGTCTTGGAGTACACTAAGTTGTCATCAACAAAACAACTATGAAATGATCTCTGTAAGAGTGAAATATTTGGTTGATCAAAGCCAGAAACATAGAAGGTGTGTTAATATAACAAAAATAAATCATGATAAACTCATATAATGTTGGTCCAAAATACCTCAAGGCATCATTGAGGCAATTTTTAGGTGACTGTGTTTGTTGAAAAAGCAGACCTCCAGGATGTGTTTATTGACAGGGTAGACCACGATGTTAATTTTGTTGACAAAGGGGGTTTAAAATGTGATTTGTTGAGTTCTATAGATATTGTTGCAACCTATGTTGATAATGAACTATCAAAAAGTAATAGATGATCTAGAGGTGGTACAAAAAGAATAGATACAAGGTGGCATTGTTTTCTCACTATTGGAAAATGATCCTATACCCACGGTTCAAAACAGTGGGTATATACCCCAAAATCATGGGTATAGGCTATACCCATGGTTTGGGGAACCATGTTAATTGGTGTCATTAGTATAGGTTCATGACCTGTACCCACGGTTTGGAAAAACCGTGGGTATAGGTTTTTCCACCGTGTCATAACTCTATACCCACAGTTTTCAAACCGTGGGTATAACATATTTTACAAAATAGCAGCCCGCAGGATTCGATCTTATGACCACTTCGCCATTCACGAGTGGCCTTAACACTACCCCATCACCGCATTTATGTATGTATATATATATTTTGTTAAATATATTTATTTAAAATTCGGGTATAGAGGAATTAACCATTGGTATAGTACTCCCACCAATTTTTTTGTTCCCGCGGAAAAAATAAATTTCCCGCACACACGCGGGAAACCTATACCCATGGCTTGTAAAAACCGTGGGTATAAGTTTTTTTATCAGACGACTATACACATGGTTTTGGGAAACTGTGGTTATATGCTTTTTTTGATACCATATACCCATGATTTGGAAAAAACCATGGGTATAAGGTATCTTATGCCCATGGTTTACCCAAACTGTGGGCATAGGCTATCAAAAAATGCATATTCCCATGGTTTTCCCAAAACCATGGGGATAGGGTGACCTATACCCACGGTTTCCCCAAAACGGTGGGTATAGGTCCATTTTCCAATAGTGTCTAGTGATTGCCAAATTTTTGGGCCAGAAAATCATAAAATGGGGAGATGTGTTTTTGTCAAAGGGAGGTGAACGCAAAATTAGAGTTGTGTGCAAAAAATAAAGTGGTGCACGAAAAATTGTTGTGGTGCGTGAAATATTGGAGAGGTGTGCGAAATATTGGCATGGTGCATGAAATAGAGGAATTGAGTTTTTCGCGCAAGAGGTGTTTCGATATGAGAAGCTCGAAAATTGGAAAAGTCAGGAGGTGCAAGAAAAATTGGAGCGTGGAGAAAAATATGGTGTTGCGCAAAAGATGTGTTTTTGGAACTAATTGAGGAATATGTGCGGAAGGAGGTTTTTTTACACAGAGGTCGATTTTTCCTATAAATATGAAGTGACCCCCATCATTCGTGGAATCTCAAGACTTAGAGAGTATATAAGCTCTAACACATGAAATTGGAGTGCACAAGAGAGTTGCGTGAAAACAACAAGTTTGTGCGTAAAAGAACTGTTTGCGCCCAAAGTAGAGGTTGTGCGGAAAAGAAGACTATTTCATGACAAGTGGATTGCGCGCTAAAGCAAAGAATTACGCACATAGAAGTGTAGAGTCTACGTGTAAAAGGAGTGGTTGCGCGTAAAAGAGGTGTTGCATGCAAAGTGGATTTCGCGCAAAAGAAGGGAATTAAGCGTAGGGCCTAGATAAGGTTGCGCGTAAAAATTGGGGTTGCCTGGTACACCTGGTGCAAAGTGAGATTTATCTGTGGGTGAAAGTTGGACGTTAACAGAGAATCTATTAATAGTTAAGGATGTATATTTCATTAGAGATAATGAAGAGACCTTCATGTCTATAAACTGTTAGTGGATCTTTTAAAAATGCAAGAGCACACTTCAGTTGAGAGAGCAGGGGGCTTTCATATTGTGATTGTTTGTAAATAAGGAGGGATAGTGAGTCCACTCCAAATGTGTAAACAGAAGTGTGCTTATAGAGGAATTGGTACATCGACACACTACTGGTGTATGCTTCTTGGATGTATCCTAGTGAGGGTGAAAAATGTAAAAATTATTGTTTCATGTGCATGATTTAAGGTTTATTTATACTCTGCAATGGGAAGGAGAGAGAAGAGGGTTTTGTCTACCACCAAATCATGATCAAAAGGGGAAGTTGTTTTAATCTTTCAGACCTTAAATAAACCCCCTCTCAGGGTATCTATCCCAGTGGATCTAACATATAAAACATTCCAACTTCTAAAAATAGTCCATCATATATCAGAAAGTATCACTATTGTATGATAATACCCAAAACTAAAATAGATCTTGAAGAACACAAAATATCCCTTCATCAAATCAATGAGATCATCAATAAATACAATAAGAAATAAATTCTCAACCGAAATCTGATTAATATTCTTGTCCTCTACTCAAAACAAAAAATTTTCATCCTATTTCTTAGTAAACATTACTAGAGATCCCCATGGTGACATACTTGGGTAGATAAACACTTTATTCACCAGTTAATCCAACTAATATTTATGTGTTGTGAGTTCTAATGGTGTATTTATATATATATGAATAGAAATTAGTTCATATACATGAATCAACTCAATCATAAAATCAACATATCTCTCATATGTAATCTCGGACAATTCCTTAAGAAACACATCATGACACTGATCCCCAACTAGAGGGATGGAATTTTGTTCCAATATCTTATCATCTAGAAAATTCTCACATGTTGGGCCATGATTTCACTGATTTATTTAATAATTTTACCTACATGACTTTCCAATTTATCTCATTCCCATTGATGGATATAAGTGTCAACTTTAGGATATGTGAAACTCATTTATTGGTGGTAATAAAAATGTTATCCTGGTATATTACTAACCATTCTATCCCAAATGTTAGTTTAAAACCTATCCTCTAAAGAATATAAAAGTCCAAAAGTAGACAGTAATCACCGCCCTCAATGGAAAACTCCTTACATTGATGGATACCCTCTAACCACACCCCCAGTAGTCTGTCAATCGACATAACCCAAAATGCATACCTCACTACCAGAACCAACCCATGTAAAATTTAGGAAGATATGAAAGAATGTAAGCCTCCAATATCTAATAAAGATCGAGAAAACAGAGAGGCTAGAAGAACCAAACCTTGGATAGTCAATGGTCAAGCCCCTCCACCATTGGGTGTCATATGAAATACATGTAGTTGTCTACCCCTCTTCCTTGATATCCTTTTTGAGTTTCATGCAATGCACTATCCTGAGGACATGGTATTTCCATTCCCGAAGAACCATGTTCTCTACTCCATCTAGTATTCCTTGTAAAAAAACAACTTCCTTCTTGGAATGCGGCAGAAGGCCCCTTTTTTACACTCTTCATCAGTCTTGATCCTCCATTATTTCCTATCTATCTAGGATCCATATAGAACCTATGTATATATTTCATAATAAAGAATTACTAAGACTAAAATAGTTTTTACACTACTACAAAATGTGGTTTTTAACATCTATTATTCATGGGTTTTTACATCAGTTAGTACACAATGTTTTTTAAGGAGGCATTGTGAAAACATTTTTCATTTCAGTAAAAAAAATAGACATTGTAAATGAATGTTGAATTGGTGTTTTAGGATTGTTAAAAAACAACTGAGGTTAAAACCATTGGTTCAAGGGTTTTTCACGTTATTTATGTAAAAACTGATGTGGAAAACCATTATTAATGGGTTTTTCAAGTCAGTTATAAAATAAATAATGTGAAAACACATCCAAATTAAGGGTTTTCAAAATCAGATATGGGATAACTAATGTGAAATAACAATAGTAATGGGTTCTTTGTCACAACCCGTCCTCGAGGCCCGTGCCGTGACTACCCCAAGCCCACCTTCCATAGGCTAGGGGGTGGCGACTAGCACCAAAGGCGTAAATCCCGATAACTGGGAAGGCATTTCCTTTATAAAAGTAAACAAATACCACAGAGTACAAGAAGAAGTAATACACTAAGTAAAAAAGAAAGTGTTGACAAGTAAGTGGCCCAAAATACAAACCCAACTGAAGTACAGCTACAACTGAACGAAAGTGAAACAGGAAAGACAAAAAACTGGAAGAAAAATATAAGCAGCTCCGGGGTCGTCTACCTCGGATCCTACCTGAAGGGTAGGTACAGATAGCACAGCTCCTGGATCGTTTGCCACAGATCCTACCTGATGGGTAGGTACAGATAGCCTCCACGATTCTCTTTCCCGTCAACCTCCTTCAAGTATCGTCTCGTCGTGAAGTCCACCGTTGGATACTGACTCGTCGTGAGGTCCACCTCCGGGTACCGTCCAGTCCTTGAACACTCAGCCTCTGTCAGCACTGCTCGTTGTCTGCAACCAACACAACGAGGCGCGGGCATAGCCCGTGCAGGGGTGAGTATACGATACTCAGTAGGGACCCCGAGACCCTCAAATTCTCACTAAATCCAACAAGGATAACCACAAAGAAGGATCTCAACGGATAACCCTTACTTAGGTATAAGCTCATACTTATACCTATGTTATCAAGTAACCCATCTCAATCATGAGGAAACACAAAGGTTACGATATCAACGGATAACCACTACCTAGGTATATGCCCATAAATATACCTAAGTTATCAAGTGACCCATCTCAATCACAAGGTAAACACAAAGGTCATAGACTCAGCTCAAACCAGGATTTTCATTATCGAAACCGTAACTACTGAAGAGCCCCATCTCTGATGAGTACAGTGATCCTGTAATGACTCCGAGGTACTGCTCACTAACATTAGACTTCTGAGGTACTCCTCCTGTCGAGTACCATGGGTCTGCCACCTCAAAAAGTAGTGCTCCTCCGCCATGGGTCTGCCACCTCACACAGCAGTTCTCCCCCTCATAGCCTACAGAGGTACTCCTCCTGTCGAGTACCACGGGTATGCTGCCTTCTACCAGGCACTCCGTCCGCCGTGGGTCTGCACCCAAAAACAGCAGTTCTCTGTCCACTGGGCTGGTCGACTCACTCCAAGTCGATTCGGTCAAGCAGTCGTCAAGTCTCAGTCGGTTACACGGTCTTCGTACTTCATACGCTCATCTCTAGGAGAGTCCGCTCCACGAGCTACAGGTCGATACTCCAAGTATCACAAAGTCCCATGAAGATGTATCTCAAAGGACCGCCTTGTCATGGGGGTCTCAACGCAACGGACGGCGCATCAATCAGACGCCCGGTCTGTGAGTTATTAGCCTTTTCATCCCAGGGGCCCAGTTCATTTCACGTGCGAACCAACCCATTCATATCTCAAATGTACCCCAAACTCTAATAGGGTATACTCATAGGGAAAAATTCTCAACATGATCACCAATGCCGCTGACAGTTCGTCAAACGAACATCCGGTCTGAAAGTAATCGGCTTTTCCGTTCTAGGGGCTCGGTTGGATTTTGGGTTCAATCCAACCCGGCCACTATCCAACTGCGTCCAAACCTCAGGAAATGTATGACAAATGTTCCGTCTCATCAGGAGGAATCCAATAAAGTGGACGGAACGTCAATCGGACGTCCGGAGCTCAAGTTATAAGCGTTTCCGCTCCTAGGCCCCGGTTGGTTTCGGGTTCGAACCAACCTGGACATACCCCAAGTTCTCTAAAACCTTGAGTGTAATATACCAAAACGACCATCTTGATCCAAGGATCGCACCACAACTGACGGTGCATCGATCGGAGGTCTGTAGCCCATGTTATGGGAATTTGAACGAAACTGCCCGAGAATAGGGGGTTCGGGCCCAGTCCGACCCGACCCGATACCCCCCTGGGTCGGCCCGAACCGGGTCGACCCGACCCGGTTCCGGGTCTGTCCCAATAGGGAGCGGACCGGCCTGGTGGGCGAGGTCGGAGCTGGTCCGAGCGGCTCATCCCGGCTTGGGCGGACGCGCAAAAGGGGGGGAGCGGCTGCCCCCCCTTGATTGAACATGGCGCGGCTTTAAGGCGCACCCTCCCCCAAGCCCGGAACGACAAATCCGTTCCAGTCCGCCGCGGCTCATTCGCAGCGGTCTCCTCCGTCGGCACACCGCCGCCACCGCACTGGGGTGGCATGCCGCCGCCGCTCTCTGCAGACCACCGGATGCGCACCGGTGGTCCGTTTCACCCGCCGTCTGCGCCTAGTGTTCTTACAGGACCTGAACTTCACTGCGGAGTCTTCAAATCACCATTGCGGCATGTTCCATCATCGCCCGTCGATCCTCACGTCAATAAACAAATTGTGGAGTCTTCGAATTGCCTCTACAACCCCGACTCCGACCACGGTTTCATTCGTCCTGAACGGCAAGGCGCGACAGCGTCGTGGTTCTTCACCGTGTTCCTTCCTCATTCCGTGTGGTGCCATTGCACCGCACCGCCTTCGTTCGAGCCGCAACAAAAACAACATCGAAGGGGGAGGAGGGTCGGCCGTGTTCATGATGTCCGACCTCCTCCCGTTATTACGATAACAGGTGGCCCAAATAGAAATCGATGAATGGAAAATAATTCACGAACAAATAAATAACCCCAACTTCGATGAGGTCATCAAACGAGGGTCGTCACAGGGAAAGGACGTCGCAGAAGATGACGTCGATGAAGACGGTGTCACGAAAGACGGCATCGCGGATCGAGGCTCCGTAAGCGCCGTCGGCGTTCGCCCGATGAAGGATGCAGTGTGTTGTCATTCTTTGACGAAGGCGTCTCTCACCGGCTGCGGAGAGGGAAGAAGAACATCACATCATTCAATCCTTGCGGTGACGGCGTTCTTCATTGGGTTCTTGATGTTCTTCGCGTTCTCCAATGAAGAAGACGAGTTCTATCTCCTCCATTTCCCCACACAACCCATCAACCAAAATAAATTAAGACTTTGTCTTAATTTATTCACACATGCCAACACTTTTAAAATTCAAAACTAATTCAATTAATTAATGTGTTCAATTAATTGAGTAGAGAGTGTGTTGGAATTCATTAAAAGGGAAGAGGTAAAGTCACAACATTAAGGAGGAGTTTTAAGGGGTTATGGGGAATGTGAAAAGGTGGGGGCTCATGTGGGCCCCACATCACCTTTATTCTCCCAAGGGAAGTTACCAACCCAACTTACACACAAATGATAAATCTACTTAGAAGAAAAATAAAATTAAATTACAAATTTTATTTTATTCTTCACTTACACCTCAAATTTTAAACAACTCCTCTTGAGAAAACGCACCTTCGAAAATGGTCTTCTTAAGAAATTACCGGCGCTGCGGTTCCATCGGTGCCCTCGGATTTCGATTCCGAGCATTGGTTCAAAAGTTAGAAAAACCTGGTCATTCGTTCACTGAACGTACCCGAGCTAAACTTCGGAACTTGATTCCATGCAAACCGGGCCTCAGAATCAGGTATCGTCAGAAGCCGCTGTCTCGTAAAATTCCAAAGAAATTATGAAAAAAAATTCCTTGAAATTTCTAAGTCTTTAAATTACTTCCACCTCATGGCTTTACGTCCTTGTAAAGATATAACACAAACTAGGGAAAAAAAGTGGTACTGAGCATGCAATTGAGCCTCCCACACCCATGTGCTCTCCTGGAGGTTCCCGAGCTGCCAGTGAAAGTGCACCTGAGGAATCGACCGTCCACTTAGGACTTTCTCTTGTTGATCCTCATTCTCCACTAGAACCTCTGTGAATATCGCCCCGTCATCGATGTCCAACTCCCTGCAGTCGACGATGTGTGAAGGGTCATGCACGTATCTCCTTAGCTGAGATATGAGGATGACATCGTGCACCCGGTGCAACTGAGGTGGAAAGGTCAAGCGGTAAACCACCTCGCCTACCCTGCTGAGGTCCTAGAAAGGTCCATTGAACCTCAAAGATATCTCGCCACCTCGACTACATCTCCGTAAACCTCATCGAGGTGAGACCCATATAAGGACGTGGTCGTCATCCTCGAACTCTAGAGGCCTCCTATCAGCTTTGCTTGAAGTGGTGCCGCAACTCTCGAGAATCCTGGCACAAAGGTAAGTTTGGCCATCTCCTGAGTGATCGAATACACCCTCTTATGCATGATTCTATCTTGTGCTACCTGGGTTTTCCTTTTCACCATCCAAGGAAAACCTCATCCCAATGTTGTATAAAAACCACAACCTTTTTGCCGAATACAGTCATTCCTTGTATGAACTATGGATCCAATCCATACTCAAACCAACATCGTAAGGCATCGACGCTGCCACCAAGAGATTCCAACCGAAACTCTCACCTCATGGGTCAGATCACACTGTCGGCGTAAGTGTGATTATCGGGTCTCCTCCCAAAGGTATCCCCAGATGTGAGGGTCAAGTCTACGTCTTACCGAAAACTCCAGGCCTAGGACATGATTCATTGAACGAATGATTCATATCAATGTCTTGTTGTTACGGAAGCTATTAGAAGACACAGTCCATACTTCGAATCATCCTTAGAGCCTTTTGGTCGCACTCCTTGAATGCATGCAGCTACTCTTTCCCCCGCCCCGGCTCCCTGAGCCGAGTGGGAATTACAAGGGTGGGTGGTTGCAACATGTCAAAATGTTCTCCACCCCATGCTACTCTCATAGCTCTGCTTCCATGTCTGCCACCTTGCAGATTCATCTGTCCTTTTTTACTTCCTCTACTTGAAACATTTTACACACCCAAGTCTCTGAGACTGGTGCCAATTTCCAGCTTTCCGACTGCTAACCTTCACTGACTGCATCCATTCAGCAAAAGAATTCTCAACCACAAAGGTTCTTTCTAGAACCCTATCCTAAGTAGGAATTCATAAAGAAAAGGTGCTGGCTCGGATGTCCGAGGCCTAAAGCACTGATCACATCGCATTCATCGAGTACCAGGAATGGTTTGGTATGCCCCGATTAATTCTCAACTACCGACATGTCATCCTGTCGAAGCTGTATAAGCTCTAGAAAACTCTCAGACACCTCCTCAAGCCAGTCCTCAGCTGCCTGTGAGTCAAGCTCACCTCGGAACATGGGGGTATCTGATGTTAGAACACGTGTAAGGTAGTAAGTCTACATGTGTCACATACCGGTACCGCCGGCTGTAACTGCTGAACAACAGGTAGTGATGTATAGCTGACACACTACTCGAAGGCACTATCTCTGGCATCAGTCCACATACTGATGCCTTATCACTATGCAGACCATCCTCATGGTCATTCACTAGAAAAAACTAGTACCAAAGTCCACCATCCACTCTACTGATGTCTCAACTAGGCGGAAAACTCTAGAAATCACCTCCAGCAAGTGCTCTACTATCTGGGAATCTGCCTCGCCTCGTAACCTCGGAGGCCGTTGCTGCTAGAACTCATGAAACGCGCCCTGCCAGCATGTACAGTTTGCTAGTATGGCTGGTGGCATCTGTTGCCCAACAGGTGGTGGTGCTGCTGGTACACCACCCGAGGGTGCCAACATAGTAAAAAGGGCCCTGCACCAGAGCCTCGACGCTTGGTGGGCTGTCATCGAGTACTCTCTCGGAAACTCCAACTGACTGACTGCGTGGAGACATCCTGAACAGATGCAACACAGTCAAATGATTTAATCCTGGTGAGCTAACCTCATTTGAGCTGACTTATCGAAAACTTTTGAAACACACACGTAATCAGTGTTTTCGTGCACTAAGTCAGAAATCAGTAGTCAGGGTCCTAGTGTACGGATACGTCGGCCGCCGCACCAACACTAGACTCCCTGAACTGAAATCCACACTTATTACCCTTAAAACTATTCCTTCATAGAAATAAAATATCAGAGTTCTATGTTTTGCGGTAGAACCGACTCCTCTGATACCAATTTGTCATGACCCGTCCTCAGGGCCCATGTCATAACTACCCCAAGCCCGCCTTCCATAGGCCTGGGGCTGGCGACTAGAACCAAAGGTGTAAATCACGATAACTGGGAAGGAATTTCCTTTTTAAATGTAAACAAACACCACAGAGTACAAGCGAAAGTAATAAAATAAGTACAAAAGAAAGTGATGAAAAGTAACTGGGCCAGAATACAAACCCAACTGAAGTACAGCTACAAATGAACGAAAGTACAACAAGAAAGACAATCAACTAGAAGAAAAATAGAAGTATCTCCTGGGTCGTCCACCTCGGATCGTACCTGAAGGGTAGGTACAGATAGCGCAACTCCTGGATCATCCACCATGAAACCTACATGAAGGGTAGGTACAGATAGACTCAACAACTCTCTTGCCCGTCAACCTCCTCCGAGTATCGTCTCATCGTGAAGTCCAACTCCGGATACTGACTCCTCGTGAGGTCCACCTCCAGGTACCATCCAGTCCTCGAACACTCGACCTCTGTCAGCATTTCCCGTCGTCTGTAACCAACACAATGAGGTGCGGGCATAGCCCGAGCAGGGGTTAGTATACGATACTCAGTAGGGACCCCGATACCCTCAAGGTCTCACTAAATCCAACAAGGATAACCACAAAGAAGGATCTCAATGGATAATCCTTACTTAGGTATAATCCCATACTTATACCTAAGTTATCAAGTAACCCATCTCAATCATGAGGAAACAAAAAGGTTACGATATCAACGGATAACCACTACCTAGGTATATGCCCATACATATTCTTAAGTTATCAAGTGACCCATCTCAATCAAGAGGTAAACAAAAAGGTCATATACTCAGCTCAAACCAGGATTTTCATTATCGAAACTGTAACTGCTGAAGAGCCCCATCTCTGACGAGTACAGTGATCCTGTCATGATTCCGAGGTACTGCTCACTAACCTTAGACTGCTGAGGTACTCCTCCTGTCGAGTACCGCGGGTCTTCCACCTCACAAAGTAGTGCTCCTCCGCCATGGGTCTGCCACCTCACATAGTAGTGCTCCCCCTCATAGCCTATAGAGGTACTCCTCCTATTGAGTACCGCAGGTCTTCTTCCTGCTACCAGGCGCTCCGTCCGCCGTGGGTCTGCACCCAAACACAGTAGTTCTCCGTCCACTGGGCAGGTCGACTCACTCCAAGTCGAGTCGGTCAAGCAGTCGTCAGGTCTCAGCCGGTTACACGGTCTCCGTACTCCGTACGCTCGTCTCCGGGAGGGTCCGCTCCATGAGATAAAGGTTGATACTCCAAGTATCACAAAGTCCCATTAAGAAGTATCTCAAAGGACTGCCTCATTATGGGGGTCTCAACGCAACAGATGGCGCGTCAATCAGACGCCCGATCTATGAGTTATTAGCCTTTTCGTCCTAGGGGCCCGGTTGGTTTCGTGTGCGAACCAACCCGGCCGTATCTCAACTGTAACCCAAACTTTCATAGGGTATACTCATAGGGACCGTTTTTCAACGTGATCACCAATGCCTCTGACGGTTCGTCAAACGGACATCCGGTCTGAAAGTTATCGGCTTTTCCGTTCCAGGGGCCCGATTGGATTTCAGGTACAATCCAACCCATCCACTATCCAACTGCGTCCAAACCATAGGCTAAGTATTCCAAAAGTTCCTTCTCATCAAGATGAATCCAACAAATTCAACAGAACGTCAATCGGACGTCCGGAGCTCAAGTTATAAGCGTTTCCGCTCCGAGGGCCCGGTTGGTTTCAGGTTCGAACCAACCCAGCCATACCCCCGAGTTCTCTGAAACATTAAGTGTAATATACCAAAACTACCATCTCGATCCAAGGATCACATCGCAACTGACGGTGCGTCGATCGGAGGTCTGTATCCCATGTTATGGGCATTTGAACGAAACTGCCCGAGAATAGGGGGTTCAGGCCCGGTCCGACCCGGGTCCGGGTCCGGCCCAATAGGGTGCGGCTCGGCCTGGTTGGCGCAGTCCATCCTGGCCTGGCTCTGTGGGCGCAGTCCGGCTTGGCCCAGGGTGGCTCGGCACTGGCCGAGTGGGGTCAGCTCGGCGCTGGCCGAGCGGACGCACAAAAGGGGGGGAGCGGCTGCCCCCCTTGATTGAACACGGCGCGACTTTAAGTCGTGCCCTCCCCCAAACCCGGAACGGAAAATCCATTCTGGTCTGCCGCAGCTCAGCTGCGGCAGTCCCCTCCAGCAGGGCGCCGTCGCCGCCTCCGCCGCACTCCGCGGAGCACCGGACATGCACCGGTGGTCCGTTTCACCCGCAGTCTACGCCTGGAGTCCTTACGAGACCCGAACTTCCCTGCGGAGTCTTCAAATCACCATTGCGGCCTGTTACGTCATCGCCCGTCGATCCGCACGTCAATAAACAAACCGCGGAGTCATTGAATTGCCTCTGCAGCCCCGCCTCCGACCAAGGTTTCGTTCAGCCTCAATGGCACGGCGCGACGGTGTCATGCTTCTTCGCCATGTTCCTTCCTGATTCCGCGCAGTGCCATTGCACCGCACTTCCTTCGTTTGAGCCGAAAAAAAACAACATCGAGGGGGGAGGAGGGTCGGCCATGTTTATGCTGTCCGACCTCCTCCTGTTATTACGATAACAGGAGGCCCAAATAGAAGTCGATGAACGACAAAGAATTCATGAACAAATAAATAACCCCTACTTTGATGAGGTCGTCAAACGAGGGTCGTCGCGGGGAAAGGACGTTGCGGAAGACGTCGTCACGGAAGACGACGTCATGGAAGACGGCGTCACGGATCAAGGATCCGTAAGCATCGTCGGTGTTCGCCCGATGAAGGATGCGGCGTGTCGTTGTTCTTCGACGAAGGCGTATCTCACCGGCTGCGGAGAGGGAAGAATAACATCACATCATTCACTCCTTGCGGTGACAACGTTCTTTGTCGGGTTCTTGACGTTCTTCGCATTCTCCAACGAAGAAGACGAGTTCTATCTCCTTCATTTCCCCACACAACCCATCAACCAAAATAAATTATGACTTTGTCTTAATTTATTCACACATGCCAACACTTTTAAAATTCAAAACTAATTCAATTAATTAATGTGTTCAATTAATTGAGTAGAGAGTGTGTTGGCATTCATTAAAATATAAGAGGTAAAGTCACAAAATTAAGGAGGAGTTTCAAGGGGTTATGGGGAATGTGAAAAGGTGGGGGATTGTGTGGGCCCCACCCCTCCATTATTCTCCCAAGGGAAGTTACCAACCCAACTTCAACACAAAGGATAAATCTACATAGAAGAAAAATAAAATTAGATTACAAATATTATTTGACTCTTCACTTACACCTCAAATTTTAAACAACTCCTCCCGAGAAAACGCACCTTCGGAAAAGGTCTTCTTAAGCAATTAATGGCGCTGTGGTTCCATTGGTGCCCTCAGATTTCGATTCTGAGCACCAGTTCAAAAGTTAGAAAAACTCGCTCGTTCGTTCACTGAACGTACCTGAGCTAAACTTCGGAACTTGATTTCGGGCACACCGGGCCTCGGAATCAGGTGCTGTCAGAAGCCACAGTCTTGTAAAATTCAAACAAAATTAAGAAAAAAATATCCTTGAAATTTCTGGGTCTTTACATTCTTCATGTCGGTTAGAAAATAACCAACATGAAAACCATTTTTTATAATTTTATTTTCATCCCTCCTCTCTAATATGGAGAAAATGGGAAATAAGTAGAAATAGTAGAATAAACCATGCCGTATAAGTTTCATAAAAACAACCCACAAAAACTATTTACAATTATAAATATAAATATTAAAATATATAGTATAAAAAAATAAAATCTAATAAACATAAAATGATTTTTCCAACCAAAAAAATTATATCTCCTATATTCAAAATTAAAATATATAGTACAAACAAACTAAAATCCCACCACAATTGTAAAATGATTTCCCATTCAATTTGAAAGTGTCTCTGCTCTTATTCACTATCAGGATGAGGGTTATAAAAAGAAACTTATTAAAAGGAAATAATTTAACATATATTATGAAAAAAATTAATGGTATACTAAGGAAAAGTTTATAAATAAATCTACCCTAGTGGAACTTCATAAATGTAACATTTGAAATAATTTCATTCCTAAATCTTACACATAATACCAAAATTCTTTTATGACATCTTGTTTATGTAAACATTTTTTAAATTAATTTGTCGATTCAAAGTAACTCTATTATGTAATATATCCATTTTTAATAATTATAAAAGAAAATTCACCATACCTTTAATATATTTTATCATAGATATATTATTTCTTATGACCTATCAAAAAAATTCCATGCCCTATTTAAAAATAATATGAATGAAATGAATTTAAAATTAATTATAATATAAAAAAGTATTAAAAAATTCAAACTTATGTGTCCAATAAATTATAAATTTTTTCACTTATGTAGGAATTTCACATATCTAGTAAAGTGTCTTATCCATTGGAGAAAACACCTAACATCCAATTTCCACCAATATAAATTAAAATTTAACATCAGTGGTTATTATCTTAAAATATATATTACACTTTGTTATATATAAGTTTCATTATTTTAAAGATAAAGAAACATCCATCATTTAATAATTGCATTATTTTGAAATATTTCTGCTAAATAATCTTTTCTTTATAAATCAGTAATTATCATTGAAATAGGTGAAAAAAACTCTAGATCTATAAATCTATATAAATATTTCTTGACATTATCCTGAAATTTTTTATAAATATACCTAATATAAACAATACATAAGTATAATTTTTGAATAAATTAAACATATGAAAAGATTTATGTTAAGAATTACATGGAAAAATCATTCATTATATTGATTCCCATCTAATATCTAGTTACAAGATCCGTGATATCATTTTTCACAAGAGAAAAAATAATTTCATACCTAAAAATGATGTCTTCAATTGTAATCTCATGAATATTCAAAAAATAAATTTGAATATGTTTAAAATCTATCAATATTTCTAGAATTTGTATCTAAAGTCATATCACTATAAATTTTATGTTGTATATAAAATAATTCATTACCTATAAATTATTCTTGTTAAAAATAGATAATTATATAAACTATAATTTTAAAAAAATAGTACTAAAAAGAAATAAATGATATAATATACATATAACTCTATGTTAATATGTTGCAGAAGTCAATATGGCCAAACTATAAAGTGATCGATAGTTTTCCAACTATACTCACCTAATTTTGAGGTAATGGTACTCTAACTGATTGATCTATAGTATTTGTTATAGTGACCATATGATTCTCTATCTCTATCTACTGAGGATGAATGGAATCTATAATATAAAATACCATCTTATATGAAATGATATGATATTGAATATAATAAAAATGTAACTCATAATAATTGGGAAGTTGTAGAGGATGGGGTGTATAAGTTGGAGAAGGAGTGAGGACTATAGGTAGTGGTGGAGGATTGGGAGCTTCTGGTAGAGGTAGAGGAGTTGGAGAAATAGTCCGAAACTGCCTTTTAATGTATGAAATCACCAATTCTACCGAGGCTCTAAACAAAAAATCCATCGTCACATAGATATCCTAAACATAAGCCTCAAAAGATTATATTTTTTTAATAAGGACTCTCTATTGAACAATCTTTAGACTGTGGGAATTCTTTTTTCACTCATACACCCACTTGGTATCCTTGTACACAGCCAAAGTGTTCAGTATTTCCTAATGTTGTAGCTAAAATATCATGCCTACCGCCAGCTAAAAATACCCATGTATAATCTTCTCATTAATATAATCATGTACAAATAATTTCAAAAAATCTATAATGAATCAATATATATATATATATATTAATTAACATAAAAAAATAAATAAAACATCTTGTAATCCCCTCAACTACAACCATTGACACTTCAGTGAGAGAATTTTCTTTTTTTAACATTTGATCCCTCTTCAATTTTTCATATCAAGCTGAGGGGATGGAAGGGAAACCTCTGCAATGATTGATGACTTAGCTCTCAGTTTGTGAAACTGTTTAGCCATAATTTGTTCTTCAAATAATGTATACCCTCTCCATGATAAAGTATGATGGAAAAAATTTCTATAATGTATATTGTAATGAGATATCCTTGATTAAAATTAATTAAGAAAAAAATAATCATTAATAAATAATTAATACAATCATTAATATTGAAAACATTTAAAATTTAACATTGTAGTTACCAAAAAATGATTATTTTCTTTAAATTTGATCAAATTTAGTTCATGTAACATCATTTATAAAGGGATATATATCACATGGATTATGATGTTTCCAATTCCCAAAAAAAGAAATCTCATGTGAGGGTTGATTTGGAATCCACCCATCTTCTAGAAGCCAATGATAAAAAATTCTTCATGAGTCCTCCAGTATCAGGTATATCATATGTCACTTGATAGGAAGGGAGAAAAGAATATTAATACAAACATGTCAAGATAAGTAAAATAATAAAAAAATGAGGTTAAAAAATAGTCTTCCACAAGGGAGATAATATCAATTTTTTCAACACTTCTTCTATGATCAATCAAAATAATGATTTTTCTTTTATCCTGAATTGATATAAAAGTATGGAATTGTTATAAATTTGGACCTCTAGAAATATCTTTATAATGAATTTATACTATTATCCTCTAGCTCAGGTTATGGGAAACTGATAATATTGGTAAATGTGTGATGCCACGTTAACCAACCCTAAAACTATTCTTTAACCGTATCAGAGTAAATGTATCTTGTAAAGAAGGATAAGGCTCATCAAGGGGATCATGTGTATGTTCCTACCTAGAGGTATGAGTATGATCATATCCATAAGTGTGCAGTGTTTTAGTGGAATTATAATTCATTATTATACAAATCAAAGAAACAAACAATTATTACAAAAATATACTAATTAATCAATTATGATTTGTAAATAAAAATTGAAAATTTATCAAACAAAAAAATAAACTAAATTAAACATAAAATATTTTTATTCATATTTTTTATAGTCAACTTAAATTCTGACAATAGTAATGAAATGTGAAATTTTATATAAATGAATGAAAACAAATCCAAAAATGGCCTGCGAGTAGAAAAAATTCCCTAACATAATAAATTATTTTTAACACCCCAAAAAATATTTTCTCAATATAATATTATAAAATATTTTTGTTTTTATTTAACAAATTAGATTTAAAAAAATATATGTTTTTAAAAAATAAATTAATAAATATGGTACATAAGGCAACACATAGTAAAATAAACAAAACTATTCTAACATAAACAAACAATTTAACTTATTTGATATAATATGTGTTTTAATAGAGAAAATAAAATTGAAATATCTAACATTTTATAATCTTTATAAAAGTAAATGAGAAATAAACATATGTTACTTGTAATATTATCAATGTACTAAAAGTTTATTTTCCCAAATTCCATAATCAGTACTACAAATATTTACAATAAAAGTGCTAGTAAAATGGATTTAGAAAATCTTTAGAAGCACTGATATTACGAGCGATGTTAAAGGGTTGTCTTTAACAGCACTCGAAAAAAGAACTGTTAAATTCCCCCTTTAAAAGAACTAAAAAAATCACTAATTAAGGTGGTATTTATTAGTTCTTTTTTAGTGCTGATATAGGAGGTCTTTAACAATGATTCTTTTATCACTATTAAAGCCCAACATTTTTAGTTTTTTTTAATTTATATTAAAGGCCCCTCTAACTACGCTAAAAAATCAATGATAAAGGCCTTACTAATAAAAGGGTGATAATTTTTATTCAAGAATCTTCCTGCCCAACCTTTTATCAGTGATTCCCACCCTATTTATTAGTGCTTTTGATAATTACACCATCCTATGCATGCCCCTTCCACTAGCCAATTTTGAACCTGAGACCTCCTTCTCATATCTTGATACATTTTCCAGTTCCCTATGTTGTTTTTTCTTCCATTTTATGATATATCTATATATTTATATATATATTTCATTGCATTGTTAACCCATATATTTATATATAAATGTTTCAGTATATCATTATATATATATAAATATAATTATAAAATATGTATTTTTGTATGTGTATGTTTGTGTGAATGTATAAAAAAATATGAATATATTGTTTTATATTTGATTATAAATAATAGTACATTATTAAAAATGATAAAACTTCAAAACCATAATATCAATATGAATGCATTCCTTGGAAATAAATTCAGTCCCCACTGAAAAAAGAAAATTATACCGACTAAAAAGGTTGTAATTCCATAAAATATTAAAATATTAGGGTAATACGGCCTAAAACTCAGTTTTAGAGGTGTTATATTCCACTTTTAAACTTGAGAGACTAGGGACTATGTCTCCAACTTGTTATCATGACATAGAGCTCATCACAGACTTCAATTTTATATATGGTAGAGCCGAAATGGATACTAGAATCAAAAGTTATGGTCATTTGATGTCCGGCGAACATTTTCAACTTATTTTAATATTTTAATATTTTTTATTTTTATTATCTTAAAATTGTTATGAAATGACAATTACTATATAACAGTTAGGAAATTATTAATTAAAAATATATTTTTTAATTATTTTATAATCGATTTTTAGTATATATCATATATATTAAGTGTAAATTCAATTTTAGCATTATCTAAAACATATTTAGAAAATATATAATATATTTATATCAAAATATAATATATTTATATCATTAAACATATATTTAGATATTAAAATATTATTTGGAATGAATTTTTTTGCGGAAATATACTCTTTATCAGCACTTGTAAAATAGTGCTGATAAAAGGGGTTGCAAGTATTCATCAGCACTTCTAAAAAGGATTGAAAAATACCCCCCCCTTTATTAGCGCTTTTTTACAAGCACTGATATATGCCCTATTTTATCGACGTTTTTTACCAGCACTGATAAAAGGGCTCCAATTATCAGTGATATTTTAATAGAGCTGATAATGGTGTTTCATTTATTAGTTCTTTTTTACAAGTTCCAATAAAGTTCCCCTTTCAACATAACTTTTTTAGCACTATTAAAGACCCCATTTGACAGTGCATTTTTGTGATGGAAAAGGGGGTCTTTAAAATTGGGTTTTTTTAGTGATGAAAAATCCCTAACACCACGTAATCCCAATTCTGAATTAGTGTGTCATGATTATTTCATATGGAACCGACCATGTCTATGTTTTTCTCATCAATATTATATGTTAGACCTTCTATGGAAGTAGGGATATCATATAATTCAGTATATTTTTCATGTTTATCAGCTCCGACATACTATTTTTTTCTTGTAAAACAATATACCATTTCATATTAGATTTATTAATAAAATAGAAAATTTTATTTCTTTGTGCTTACTTTATAAAGGGACTATCTATGTATTACAGTCTATTGAGATTATTAAGTGTCATTCCAAATTCATCATGTCAGACACAATTTTTAATGATAAAACATTTTCATTTAAACACCGGAACATGAAATTTAATGTAATCAAGCTCCGATATTTATTCAACGGTACCATAGTATATACATCATGAGAAGATTTGGTTTTTTTCTTTATCAATCGAAAAATTCATTGCTTCAACAAACACCAATACACTACTAGTCTAAAACGAACTTCTATTGTCTTGATATATTGTATGAAATTTTTAGCGATTCAATTTATACCCAGACCTTGTTATCAAATTTAAACATGGTCCACTGATCAACAATCTCAATGTTTCAATTATATATGATCTACTAAGTAGGGTATCCTTAAACCACAGAAAATAAGTTATGTTATGCTCCTTCAAAACACACATATCTTTCATCTTTGGATAACATTGTTTATACACATTAATATATAATATTATATATGGTTAAGCATTATCTATGTTTTGAAAGATGTATAAATGTACCTTCTTTATCAATTAATTTATCAATGACTAGGAATTCAGTCCATAGAACCTTTTTCACCCCATAATAAACTCATTCATATCGAGATACAAGCATACCAATGTGATCCATTGTAGATAAGTAGCTTTTACAAAAGTCCAAAACCACCTTAGAAATATACTTCTCAATAATGGAGGCTGCAGGTCGATATGTATTATTTACATATCCCTTTAATATATTCATATTCCTTTCTATAGAAAACATTCGATGTAGATATATAGGTCTATGAAGCATTATTTCATGCACCAAAAGAACCATTAAATGCATCATGATATCCAAATAATGATAGAAGAAAATACATTTCCAATTGAAAAAGTATAAAAATCACTTTGGTCCCTAAATATTTCAAATAATCAGATCAATAGCATTATTAAAAATTTAATTGAAAAAATAATACAACTTCATGATAGTAATTCTGAAATGAATTGGAAATATTCTTTTCAATATATCTAGTAGGATGTGTTTCATCCTGATGTGAGAATCATGAGATTTCATACTTCTCATCTTCATATCCTTTAAAGACAAAAAATTGTTTACATTTGAAGAATATCCCTATGACACATTGATATAATTAAGACATTAAAAAAAGATAATTATCTCCCTCTTTAATAATGTATGGCAATCCAGGGGAAAGAATGTTGAGCTTCCATCAAGAGTGGAAGCTTACTCCAAACATATACCCATTGAGTGTAAGTCCAATCCTACATGAAAACCGTATTTATTCATGCTTTTATTATATGAAAATGTTCCAATCAATCTAAAACATATATTTTTTCTACATTCTTGAAATCAATGTTATGTTCTACCTCATGATATAACCAATTAGGTAGCTAAAAAAATATTGATAATTTCTTCTTGATATTTCTATCATTACAATGTTTGTGGTTCTTTCAAAATGTCATATAATTTCTTTCACCCTCTCCAAAAAATTATCAATGGATAATTATTTTGAATCAATATAAAAATCATGTGATCCATTTAATACCTTCTTGTAATCTTTCTTAAGAGTGATCCATATAAAAAAACTTTTAATGACCCCTGTATACAATTTTTTAGCCATGATAAAGTTGATAATATGATATCTATTGTTTGAAAATTGGACATACTTTATTCACCTTAACATTGTCTCCATAAAAATTTCCATATGCTGGGATGTCATCAATAGTGAACCTAATCATTGCATGTAGTTGAAAATATTAAATTTTGAAAGAATCATACAACCTAAAACCATTATCTCATAAAATTGTCAAATCATCAATTAATGGTGACAAGAAAACATCTATATAATTTTTAGCTTGTCTTGGTCTAGAGATCATTAAAATCCACATGAAATACTTCCACTTCGTTCAAAATTCAGGATATAAGTTGTAAATTAACAAAAAAGTCCATGAACTATGTTTGTTATAAAGCCTTTGATATGGATTCTTTCCATATATAAACAGTACAAGTATGATATTTTAAACTTCATTTTTGATTGTAGCAAACTACTGATCAATTTTCTTCCACTATGGACAATCAGTTGATTGTCATAATTTTCCTTCAAATATTTGATCTTCTTTATGCCATGTTAACATTTATTAATCACATTAATTTGAAAATAAATGTTTCTAATGAGGAATTATAGGAATATAGAAAAATTCCTTGATAGGGGTCTCTATAACATTAAAATCAGTATATAATTTTTCTTTCCACTTATACGATGATGTCCCAAACTTAGGACACCATGACATAAATTCATATTCCTTCCTATATAGCTCACATTCATTTGGGTATACATGTGTTTTTTTTACCCTAGTCCCATATGGAATAGTATTTCCTGCTATTTACAATGTGAATTAGGAAGATCATTTTTTAAGAAAGAATCTCTTGCAATAATTATATATAATTTGTAAAACTCTTGTCACTCAAACTATGTATCACTTTCAAGTTAATAAGTATTAAAAAAAATAATAAAACCATAAATTCTATATGACCTTGATACAATGGATTCTCATTATCACTATATTATTGATAAATTTTCGGTTCCTTCTTAATTGTCTCTATTTCAATACCTATAATCATTTATTCAATTTCATTAGATTTATCATCATACAAAGAATAATCATCAATATATATGAAATTCTACCTGGTTTCACCAAGCCAAATCCAAGAGATATAACTTTGATTAAAACCATGAAAAATTAAATGATCTTTAATCTCTATTCTTTTCAACTTCTTTATATTTAATGATTTCAAGCATCGACAAAGAAAATGTATTTTTTTTTGAAACATTTGTTTTTAAAATTCCTAAATAACATCAACACCTTCATCGTATTGATCACTTATTTTAACAGTTATAATAAAAAATTTACTCAATATTATATATAAAAAATATCAGAAATAAATATCAAATGAATATATCTTTTCAAAATAATATAGTGGTGATAAAAGTGAATTTTATGGGTAAATAATTAATTACATCAATGATAATGACGTTTTTAATGGAATAGAATGTAAATTTTTCAAACCACATTAAGGAAAACAAGGTGGTAAATACACTAATATATTTCCAACACTTTTGAAGGATATAATTAATTCACTAACCAAATAATTATTAAAGTAAAATTTTTCTAGAACATAAATGAGATGATAATAATAATCTTAACATATCATATTGAACATTGTATAAAGAAATTCATTTAAAAATTATTTCCAAAAACATGTGCAAATTCATACTAAATAATAATTTTCTTGTTGTCATTATAGTATATATCAAGTGGATAATAAGAAATATTAAAGGGTGTTGATGTATATAAAAATTAATTTATAATAAAACTATAAAAAAACATTGTAAACTAAAAAGATATTACATAAATTTTTTTTATTAATCTTTATTAAATATAGAGTAATTTATAAAATATTGATATTAGAAATGAATTTGAAAAATATAAAAAACAAATAAGGAATAAATTATAAAGAAAAGTTAAAATTTTGATGTAAACATTTCTTCATGCGAAAGGAGTTATAAAATAGTTTACCTTAAAACATCTATAATAAAAGAAATTGAATATAACCTTATGAAAATATAATAATATATAAAATGATATCTATAAAATAATATATAGAATACATAAATGGAGGAGAATGATTATCTTTTGAAAAATCATATTAATCAGGTTTAACATACATGAAACAATTAATTCTATTTATTAAATAGGGGGATGCTAATATTAGTTTTAACAAATGGACTGATTACATGTTTAAATAGAAATATAACAAGGGATATTTCAATAAATCCCATTCTTTTAAACCTCATCACCAATTTACTCTAGTTTCATTTATAATTAAATAACAAATAGTGAGGATGAACCATATTATTATCTTTTGAGAAAGATTCTCCTTGTTGATAAGAACATAAATAATGTTAATAAATTTGTTCTTATCAGGTACAAATCAAAATTTGTTGATAACAATCTCTTGACTATTCCTATGTCTTTAATATTGTCTTTCTACGAAACTGAAGCTAAATATGGATAAAATCGAACATGATTCTAGTTTCTTCACTTATTGAAGAAAGGATACTGTAAGAAAATATAAAATAAATAGAACCATAATAATTAAAAATATTAAACTTCAAGTTTATTAATCATTGAATCCAATATTTATATTTTTCATTTGGATATTTGATACCTTTTTATGTTACCAATATTAATATTAAAACAATATATCCATGTTTGTTTAGAAAAAAAGAAATGAAATGTGTTTTCTCACAACAGGTAAATATGGGTGATTGTTCTATTAATAATGAGAACAAAATAACATCATTTTATCCATTTGGGTTGATTTCAGTTAAACTAATTTTTATAGTAAAGTATTATCAACAATTTATTCTTATGATTCCATTGAATAGAGTGATACATTATTTCATTTTGGAATGAATATTATTTATTATGTATCATAAACAACTAATCATTTAGTCATACAAGAATAAGTAATAATAAAGTGTGAACATAAAATATAAGAGTCAATAATACTCAGTTGTGAAAATTTAATTCTTATTCAAGTTAATAAATAAGAAATTGTGCATGAAGGGTGTCTAAATTCTTGAAGTTTTGAAACTCTTAATTTTCCTACATGATTGTGTATTAGGTATAAAATTTCCAATAAATATAAGGAATTACACATGATAGAGACATAAATATTTTACAAATAATCAAAAATATGTATTTTAAATTTTTAAAGAAAAATCAATAGGTAAATTCATGGTCTTAATTAGATTCCTTTATAAAATGTATTAAATATAAAATTAATTAAAATAATATACTTTATAAAAGATACTAGGACATTCAAAAGAACTATTTGGATACAATCATTTTATGTTCAAACAAATAATGAAGAGTCTGATGAAACTAGAGGGTTTATGAATATGGTAATGCAAGAATTGAGTCCACCAAATTGAACAAACAATGGTTAGGGATTCTTCACCATGGAATGTCCAAAAAGAGAGAAATGATTTTTTTTTAGGATTACAAGGGAGATGAGTATATCTATATTCGATGTGAAAAAATGAGGCTAACAAAACATGATGGTGTATGAAGATTGTAATGAGATATTTAAGTCATCAAAATTGAAGAAATTAGAACATTCGGGCTTCCACGTGAGTGAAACGAAATATTACATTAAGATAATGGAATACCTCGAGATGATTACATCAAAAATTAAAAAAAAAATTAAATGTTATATGACTTTTGTTATTAAATAATTGATAAGATAAATATGCCTATATTTATTTCTCACATTGGTTATTTATTAACTGACATGAATAACTGATTTTTCCCATTGTTTATTTACAACAGATGTGAAAAACCAATTTTTTATGTTTTTTATTTAGAACTGACATGATAAAATCATAAAAATTTATTTTTCATATTGGTTTATATATAACCAATGTGAAAAATCGATGATAATTTCGTTTCTACATTATTTATATAAAAAATATCATGGAAAAGAAATTTTCACAGATTTTCACATTGGTTATAAATAACCGACATGGAAATGGATAAGTTATAAATAGTTTTTGTAATAGTGTTAGGGACACTGACCATGCATGTGTCTCATCCTACCACTCAGATTATAGAACACCTGATCACTACTTTAATAGGTCGATATATTCCCTAGAATACTTTTTTCACCACCACCCTATAAAAATACTTGAAAAAAAAATTCATACTATCAGAAGTTATACCACTAAACCACCTAGGTGATACTGATTTTCCACCACTAGAAGCCTCTTCCTAGTCCCCATCAGAAACATGGTCTATATCAAAAAACTCAGAAAGAATATTTACATAGCATATATTCCCCTAGGGTTTGATCACATATCTTTCCAACTTAAAAAATATATTGGTTGTTACATCTTCCCCTACTAATGTTAGTAAAAAGCATTGAAATTCGGTGTAGAGGCAAGAATAATCTATCCTTAACATTTTACCATGATTAGAAATCATAAATTTTAAATCTCTATACTATCATATATTATCTTAAAAGAAATGTTCCATAAACTTTTCTTAGAAATCCCTTTTCAACAAACTATATTCCTACTTAATTAGAGCTCAGATGCACCACTAGCACTTTTTCAGTCTTCGTAAAATATATGATTATAACATGACAATATTCTCATGAGGAGATTATGTGTTATCCATAATCAAATGGATATAATTTATTTATAAGGCTGCTACCTTAGTTCCACCCTCTCCAAAGAAGGATGGATGTTACTATAGCTAACACTCTCTCTTCAATTCCAGCATACACGATGCAACCCACCTTGGGTCCCGCTATATAAATATCATAAAATGGGTTATATTCTCATTGAAAGTATATTCCCCATATTATTTTGAATCAATGGTTTTTTATAATAACCATATCCTTTTACATATATTATAACATGATTTTAAACATATTTAACCTTTTAATACAAGCCAAGGATCATAATTTCTATTGTATTTGGATGATTAAGTACATAAAAATGAAAACAAGGAAATATAATAAAACCTAATTATTTTAGTTATCCATAAATATATCTTCAGTTCTATTGAGCTCCTATATATTTATAGGATATCCTATGGAATACACGAACAAAAGGTATGAGATAAAAATACTAGTAAGGGAATACTTATATGAATATAGTATATTACATGGGTTAGAATAAATAACACGATGACACAAAAAATCATGGAACATGATTAAACACAGGGATGGATAATATTTATAACATGGGATCATATAAACATGGTATCATTGAATTGTAGAAACAACATGAATCATGACATAAGAATAATTCAAGGCTCATTGCACAAGGAGAAACACAATTCAATGATAACCACCAAGACCGTTGCATAAGGAGCATTATTCAAGGATAAACACCAAGTTCATTACACATGAAATTTTGTGATACTAAAAATTACCCAATTAATTGAATCACTATTTGGGTTCACCCATCATAACATGCTCATGAATATGGTTTCCACATGAAAAATAAACATTAGGGTTATCCATGGAAATAAATGGGTTTTCTAATCATGTCATAAATCATTGACTATAGTATTATCATTAAAGTTTCCATAAGACAATTGATTTAAATAATTAACGGAAATTAATAATGGAAAATAGGCATGTATCATGAAAGGTGATGTCCAAATTAAGTGAAAACATTGAAATAGTGTGTTTAAGAAATGGTAGAAATAAAACATTTTAGTGTGGTTTAAGGAAAATATTAAAGAACATTTAAATCAGAAAAAGTCCAATATTTTATATAAAACCAGAAATAAACGTTGATTTTTTTTCATGATATAATAATTTATTTTATAAAAATAATAATGTATAAAAATATATTTTTGAGTTCACTTGAAATTGGGTAAGAAATCGGGAAGTTCCCTTTAAAAGGGATTGCTAATTGAGAAGAATTGAGAAGGAATTTTTTAGAAATGTTTTTCCTGTCCAAGAATGATAATATGGTCTATATAAATGATTTTATAACATATAAACATAATTTAGAAAATTTTAAAAAAATAAAGAAGAATTATATTTGGGTAAAAGAGAGAAAGAATAACCAAAATGAAAAAAGGGGGTTCTTGTAGAATCCCTTATCTTATGTACGAAAGTGTTTTTCAGTTGATATAAATGTCCCAAATAATATAATTAAATCCACTAATTAATTAATACATATGCTTTTTCTAAATGTGTTTTATTTATTGTAATTTTATTATGTTGATTTATGGCCTTTTTATGATTTATAAGATACAATTTTATCATTTTTAATCGTTCATTTCTATTGTTTTCATGATCAGTTAACTTGTATACATGAATGGATAATCATCTAAAATTAGAATAGTAGTTCTGAATTGAAATTATATATTTTTAATGGACTTCAAGAATATTAAATTGTCTTATATATCAGTTTTTTTATATTTGTGAATGATTCATTAGATAAAATGTTAATGATAACCGTTTAGATTATTTTAAAAAACATAATCATCATGAACTATTTATTATTTTATTAATTAGTATAATATTTATAATAGTTCCAAAACATTAAAAAGAATTTATAAATTATTTATAATATTTTCTAATCATAAAAATGGTTTTATTACCAACCTTTATGGTGGTAATGTAAATTGAAAACTCGTTATCCTTGAATGTGATAAATCCACAAATTACGGATGATGTTTTAATTTTTAGTAAAAAAATATGTGGGGAAGGGAAATGATAATGGTTTGTTCCATTAACATAATAGAAATATAGTTTATAAAATATAATGGATATATAATGTCACTTGGATAAGGGTATGTGAGCAGAAAACATGAAATTAATTGAAATTGAAAATAAATTTATAGAAAAAGAAAGAGGATTTTACCTCTTGAATTCTACTCCTGGAAAACCTCCTTATAGGAAATAGTGTTGGTATTTTTTTGAGACCAAAGGCTCAGGGAAATGGGTGGATAAACTTGGGAGAGTATTGGGAATAACTTGGAAGATCTTAATTGCTTTAGATGTGTTAGGATAATCAGTGTTGAGGGTGGTATTTATAGTTGGAAGAGAGTAGTGTTTTTTTATTTTTTTCATTGTTTTATTATTTTTGATTAGGAATAGGAATAGTTTTTATTTCCATGAATAAATATAGTAAATAGATAAGTACAACTCAATATTATTGGCTTATCTCATCCATAAATTTTCTATGATTCAATAATTCATCTATTTAGCTTCTGCCGTAAATTATCGTATGTCACCATTCACAAAAAAACCAACTATTTCAGAAAAATACAAAAAACACACCATTACCATTTTTTATAAAATTAAATTTAATAATGAAATAAATTTTATGAATATAATTTTATATGTATGTGAAATTTAATTTTTAATTAAAAAAATCATTTACTCTAAGATTACCATTTTTAAAATTATAACTGATTTTATAACACTTTAAAAAAATATTGAGGTATCATAAAATTATCTTATAAAAACTAGACAATAAAATAAAAATTTATTATTATATCTTATTTAAATAAAATTTCTTTCAAATGAATATATTAATTATAAAATTGTAATTAAATATTTACAATTCATAAACAGACCATTACATAATTTATGATTTTCAAAACATTTATTTTTTATAGTATGATGTAATTATATCAAATTTTTATTTATTAGATGCATAAATTTTCTTTATATTTTTATATGTGATTTTCCTATTCTGTTATCCATTTTACTATTTATAATAGTCATATTACTATTCCAAAGGTCAAGTTAAAATTATATTGTTACAAGTTCCTTAATTTCTAAAAAAGCATCTTATTTCATTCAGTATTCATTTATGAAGTCTATTTTATGTTATCTATGGATATATATGATTTATAATTTGTAACATAATAATAAGAAGTTAAATTTCATTGATATAATTCTATGTTTTTACATTCTTATCCCCTTATGAAATTTCTCCCTCAAAATCTTATTTTACAAAAAAAGTGGAAAAAGGTGAGGGTACTTCTCTTTCATTTAGTCCTCTCATTCCCATGTTGAATCTTAATTCTTATGGTTTATCCATTGTACTTTTACAAGTTGAGTAGTCTTTTTTGATAGAACTATATTTCTATGGTCTAGGATCATCACCAGATTCTCCTCATAAGAGGGATCTCTTTCCAAAAATACCACTTCCCAATTCAGTATATGTCGGGGATTTTGTTTGTACTTCACCAAGAGGGATGCATGGAATCAATCATATACTTGAGACACAGTTAGTAGAAGTGATAGTCAATAGGACACATGTACCACATGATCAATAATATCAAAAGGATCTATGTACCTATGACATATCTATCCTTTCTTCGCAATTATCATGATCTTCTTCCTTGGAGATATGCATAGGAATACCGTGTCTCCAACATAAGCTATATAACTCGCCCATGATTTACTATATAGCTCATTATTCGACTTTCGTATTCCTTGATGTACTGTTGAATGTTTTTCAACTTTTCTATAATTAAATTAACCATTTTAGGTCCTACCAGATTAAGTTCACCAATATCATCCTTGAATGCAGGTGTTGTATATATTTTCACCCAAAAAACCTTATATAGAGCTATTTGGATGATCGAGTAAAAACTATTATTGTAATATAACTTGGAAAAATGTAGATATTGGTCATGTCCTTCCATTAATTACATAGAACATACTCTATACATTTATTCTAGTATCTAAATAGTCCATTCAAAATGGACATCGTCTTGAGGGTGATAGGTTGTACAGAAGATCAAATATGTGTTTAGAGCATGTTGGATAATTTTCTAGAACATGGGGGTGAATCCCAGATCATTATTAGATAATATCCAAAGTGGTAATTCAGGTAGGCTTACCACTTATTTGATGAATATCTGTGCAAGTTGATCGAGTGGGAAGTCCTCTTGAATTTCAATAATGTGAGTTGTCTTTATAAGACGATCCACATAAACCCATATAACAATGATTCCTCAAGATGTATTTTGAATTTCGGTGTCAAATTACATGGTGATGTTATCTCACTTCCATGTAGGTATTGGTAATGTTTTCCTCATCCCCTCAGAATGTTTCTATTCAGCCCTCACTTGATGAAATACCATTCATTTTGATTCATACTTGGTAATATATTTCTTCATATTGTACCACCAATACTTTTCTCTGAAATCTCTATCATTTTTCATGATACCTTGGTGAATAGAAAAGGTTGAGATACGTATCTCATTCAGAAGATATTTCTTTATCTATATACTGTATTCTACACAAAATCTTGATACTAATTTTAAGAATCAATCCTCATCAATTTTGAACTGTGGGGATTTCCTCTTTTTAATAGCTTCGACCTTTTTCTGAGTTTCCACATCATTTCTTTTAGCGTCATTAATTTTCTTCATGATGTATTATTTAGAAATAATTTGATAAATGATTTATTATTCTCCTTATTTAATGATTCCCATGTCCATTATTTTATGGGAAAAGAATATTAATTCTCACATATGAAACTCTTGCTGGATCTATTCAACTTAAGCATCTGCCACATTGTTTTCCTAACCATAATGGTAGTAGATTGAGAATTCATAACACATATTGAGATATAACCATATTTTTTGGAGAATATTAATATCCTTATGTGTGAATATATATTTGAGTCTCTTATAATGGAACTAATATTTTTATAATGCTAAAAAAGCATATAAAATTAAACTATAAATTATAGTGTATACCTTATAATCAATTTCAATATTAAATAAGAAAAAATGAATAACAATATTAGATCTTTGGGGGATGAAACATCGATTTCACAGAAAAATGAGAACTCCTTTCCACAAATCCACCCATCCTAAATTTTTCACAAAATTCCCCACAATATGAACCTATGCACAAAAATATGATCTCAATCCCTTTAATCCTCTAAAACACTTCAAGACAAGAATGGGGCATGAAAGGGTTAATCTACTACTAGATCAGCACATATATCACCTCTTTAAAAAAGTTCATGCTCACCGTATCATTAGGAAGCAGATATAAAGAACAATGAATAAGGTTTATAATCCAAACACTAAATTCCCTTATTCTAGTGATACACTAATAATGAATGACTGGATCTTAAATCCAAATTTACATTAGTTTCAAACATAAAAAATTCATTCGAAACAAATTACAAAACATTTGTTATGATAAGTCAATATTCTCACAATTACTAAGGAAAAGAATCCACCCCTAGAGAGATTCATCCCTTAACAAGATATAAATATTTAAATTCAATACTCAATTTATGATTTGATCAAACTAAATGAAATATGATGATCTTTTTCATCTAATTATTCATAGATACCATATTCTTTGACAGACATTGTCACTGAGACTACCGTATAAATTTTTCGTCTACAAATCATCTTCCTTAAAAACTACTGACATATAATCTACTAAGTAATTCATCATAACATCAATGACCTAAAATACATGCGGATGTATTCCAACATCCATCTGTATAATAATAAACCAGAACCACGAATCATAAGATATGGAATTACTTAAATATTTTTAACTGTAACCATTTAAAATTTTATATATACTATCCACTATACAAACATATGCGACAGAAATCATGATCCATGTATGATACCTAGGTCTCAACCTCATACACAACATCTTTTCATTTTTATGAATTTAGTAATATTAATATCATTTATTTAAATCAAACGAACCATGGTTGTTTTTCAGTCATCATTCAATACCTATGTAACACACTACGTTTAAATAATAATTTTTTCTTACCAATCCAATGAAATTATTCACTGGTACCTATCACAAAACTCCATATTAAATATAAAAAAATCTATAAAATAACTCATTCATGATGTATTCTAAATAGAATCCCTTCATGGTTGACATTGAAGTCATGTTTGTCCCCTAAAGCTTACCTTTCAGATATAATGTGTTAGCAACTAGCACCAAAGGTAAAACAAATAAAATATAGAATATAATTCCATCATATATATATATAAAAGACATCACCAAAAAATTATATATAATATAAATAATATAAACTATAATCCCTTAATATAATAAATTTTATATATAAATAAATGAAAATTCACAAATAAAACAACTCCAATAGAAGAAAATCCAAATAAAATGATCATAACAATATGGGTTAATAATTTAAATTCCATTCTCTAGAACTATTTTTAAAATTTATAAAAATATGTTACGAAATATAGGGGTCATAATACATGTATAAACAGTATGTACTCCCAATAAAATTGTCAAAACAATTTACAGCCTGAATGAACAGGCAATAAAATAGAGTCATTACTTATCCCAAGGTCAAATACATCCCCATATTTACCAATGATCACTATCCAAATCAAAAAATAGTATTTTTACATAAAAATACATAACAAATATATTGAGAAAGTACACTCCATAAACTTCCCCACTAATCTGGTCCCCCTCACATCACAAAGAAAAATTTTCTAGAACTCTCATCCCTTTTAAATCATTATACTATTACTATAAAACCATATCACAGCCACAATCACATAACCACAACCACATACCATTTACCATGGGGATATACCACATGTGAGAAATATATATTAAAATACAAAACCTCTAGCACATAACCAAACCATCACCATTCCACTTACAAAAAATGGATTTTTTACCGCTGCACATCATAAAGACACTATATTGGATGATAGAGTATATTAAATAGATTATCCATCCATATATATCACCCACATCTAATATATTTGGGAAAAATAAAAAAAACACCTTAGTATAGTTTTTGTCACTCTACTTTTTGGTGATGTGTAAAAAATAATATAAAATATGATAAATATATAATATATAGACACAAGTTTATCTTAGGGTCAACTTCCTATCACAATATCACTACAATCGCATCCCATCACCACACCATCATCACAATAAAAAATCAATAATATATTCAACCTATATCCACATCAATATAATACTACAATAGTTAGCAAACCAATAAACTACTTCCTTAATTTTTTATTCTACCAAATATTTCATTTTATTCACTATTTACCAATGACATGATACATATAAATTACATAATTATTACGAAAAACCACTATTTCACATTAATCACTTAATATTTTACATTTAATACTTTAATTAACATATACATTATTCTGCTAAATAATTTAATCCATTTTACCACCTCATCCCTTCATCGCATCCCATTCCCATTTCATTTAATTCATTTATATAGTAAATATCTTGTGTTATTACATATTCATTATCTCATTACCTACATATCTTGGGATACTACATCATAATAACCATAACAACTTCATACCACCATTGAAATAAAAATTCATCGACAATAACACTATCTATAATACAATTACCAAAACAATTTTAGGATCAACACAAATCGATTCATGTAATGAAAATAAATAGAAATTCAATTTATTTATCTAATTGTTAAAAAATTCTTGATCCAAGAATAACATGTCATTATCATGTAAAAAATTATCGATATTCATATTCCTAATTTAGTTTACATATAAAAATTATTTATCCAAATAAAACATGTTTCTGCATATAAAAAACAACATATAATAAAAAAATAATGCTTATCACAAAAATCAATCAATAATTACATAGTAATATAATTTAAATCATGTAAAATACTCTCCACTCACTTCATATTATTTTCAACTCAATTATGATCTATAATTAAAAAAAATAAAATTGTTAGTAAATAGACACTATTAAAACATTAATCCAAATGAATATATAAATTGATAAGGAATGATAAAATTCATATATCTCAAACAATGCTTGAATGATTACCATAGTGAGAAGTCATAGAAGATAGTGATAAAACATAAATAATATATAAATTATTCTCTAACCAAAAAAATATGAATAACTGAATATCAATTATTAATCAATCTAGAACCTTTTTTATAACTATTAACATCCAAAAAGATACTAAGAATAAATAAGAATAATAATTCTAATATGAAAAACAAGAGAATAATTACCACACTAATGAAAATATAGACTCTTAAAAGGAGAAGTATCATTCACCTTTAAGAAGGGAATTTTAAAGAGTCAATAAATCTCATATATTCAAAAAATATTAGATTAATATGAAGGAAACAAATATATTTTTTGAAATAAATTAATATTATTATAAAATGGAGATCTCTAAAGTCATAGGTTTATGATATGTGTTATAATGTAATGGGATCAAGTCATCTATACCTCTCAAAAATATTATGCAATACACACTCATATTTTACGTCAATAACCATTCAATTTTGATATAATAATAGTCTATTATGGTTTAATTACAATCATAAAATCATAATGGAGGGTCATTCAATATGAATTATATAAACCATAATATTCTCTATTGTCTCAATATAACTCTCACATAAATCCATAAAAACAAAAAACTAGTAAATTTTAATGAAGAAAACCAAGAAACTACCCACCCTCCCATCCTTTGAAGAATAAACATGAATAAATGTTAAAATCGGTTACAATGTAATCTAACCCAAAATTATATAATTTCAAAAATAACATCACAAAAAACAAGGATTCAATACCTTCATGTGACACTCCTTCTCTAAATCCCCTGAAAAACCAATCACATCATGGTGATATAATATTAGATAGTTGTTTATTCACCCACTGAAAGTTGATCATAAACTCCACTTTACATCCACTATTTTCTCGAAACTAATTCTTAAATCCTTTAACTAATCAAATAAAATTGTAGTTGTTCATACAACAAGTCCACAAATATTTTATTTTAAAATAAAAAACAACAATACTTTTAATAAAAAATTAACACAACTTAATAAATTTTTATTCAAAACACATAACACAGTATATCACTATATATCAAGAAAAAAGATAGAAATGTCTAATAAATACATATAAAATAAAATAACAGAAATAATAGTTACGCATCCCTTATATAAACTATGCCCCCAACTATCTTTCCATAAATCTTTTAGTGGTTTTTTGTCTTTCAGATAATAAATATAAATGAATTATCTTCATCTATATCATTACAAATAAATTCAATATTCATAAAAATATTTACAAATATAGTTGAGTACAAACCATTATAGAATTTCCCAAATTTCACAATTATATTTCCATGCATAAGTAAATACAAAAAAAATGAATTCCTTAAAAAATAAAAATAAAATATTTCCAATCTTGAATGGAATAAAAAACATTAAAAACACCATTTAACCATACATAAAACTAGAAACCATCATTTCAAAAACATTTTTCCAAATTAAAACATGATTAAGTTTCCTTTTAAAGAAACCAATTTTAAAAAACACTATATGTTCCATTTTAAATGATAATTTTAAAAAAATTATGGTTTACAAACATTTTAAATACATCATAAAAATATTTTAGCTAAAAATAAATTCCTATAGAGGTATAACTTAATAATTGAAATCAACATGGGAACCCACAAGTTAGTGATTGAAACCCAACAACATATTATATTGATCACATTATAAATATTCCATTACATTGTCCTATAATTAAATTTCCTCAAGGACCTACCATGTTATAAAAAAAGATTCCATCCTAAGAACCCTATCTACCAATCATTGCTTATGACTTTTCACACTCTACTTTTGATTCGTACTTTAATAAAGTCCCACAATCTAGATTTGGTAATTTGAAATCATTTCAAAATAGTCCTCTATTATCTCACTATAACAACCCACCATAATCATGGATTGGGAAATTTAAAGAATTAAATTTCTAGTTATATTTATTGAAAAATATTCATATATAAACAATCCATCAGAAAAAATTAGAAAAACCCTTAAGATAATCCAAATCATTAATTTTTATAATATTTTTTATTTTTTTATTTAAAATAGATATTGAAGTGGAAAAAATACTTTAAAAAAATAAGAAAATTTATCAAAAAATAATTTAGTTCTACATACAATATTTATTTACAAATAATTAAACATAAATGAACCATTAATTTTTTAAATAATTATCTTTAATAAAAAATTTCCAATTATTTTTTAAAACTATAGTGGATACCAAAGTCCCGAATTTTCCAAAAAAAAATTCAGAATTTATTTATTCCAAAATCATCATAAATAATTTATAAATTTTTATTTTATATATGAAATAAAGTTTTTATAAGAAATAAATATCTTAAATATAGAATAACCAAATGATATAAATAAACCAAAGATTCCAGCCTAGTCATGACATCTTTGAATCTCTTAGAATCATAAATCCTGATATCTCAAAAAATAATGACCCTATAATATATTCCTTAAAAGTAAATATTATCAATCGAATATAATATTTAGGATTATATAAATATAATATAACTCAATTAAATTATCTTATAGGGAGAATAAAAATCCAATATATATATATATATGATTACCTGAGAAAAAGTACTCAATCATCAAAGCAGGTGACTTTTAAAATATGCTACAATACCTCAGAAAATTTTCACAACTATTAATGTGATAATTGAGTATTATTGAGTTCTTATAGGTATATAATATATATAATTCATTTTTCAATATAATATTCATAGTTTTCTATACAATTTAAAAACAATACATAGAAACTATGTACCCAAATGATCAAAATTTTCAAGTATAGTTGGTTATTTAATCATAAATAACAGTACACATAACCCATTATCTCAATGTTTTTAAGATATATATTTTTCATGAATGTTCTACAAACCAATCATTTAATAGTGTTACAATCCTTACACAAATTTTCTCAGTATGCATAGATTACTTTCATAGTTTCCTAATTGTGCACTAATATATTTCATTTGATGAAGACTTATCTTAAATTATTATTCAAATAAAACTCCACCCAAACTCACTGAAATATTACATAGTAGATCAAGGTGTAAGAATTATGACCACTAAAATACTTTTGCGTCCCTAAATACTCATCACCCCCAGTCTTCAATAAACAGTTATTCCCATAAATATCATACTATGTGAATACTATATCCCCCAAAAATATTTTATCCTCAAATAATGATTGACAGTAATATCTACACATAATTATTATATGGTTCCCAATCGACCCAGTTATAATCCAATATAGAAGGTGGGCCTAGTTAATACATCATTTTAATTTCCCGACCCTGGTTCCATAAAATTGGTGCCCCAAGCTAGTTCACCATAAGGCCTCATGAATTCCACACGTTATTCTAAAGGTTTTCAACAAGAATAGAGGGTATAAATGTGGTATAGTGTGGAGACTATACCCTCATATCAGTGTAACTACATAGGAAATTTCAAGATATAATTCTTAGGAGTAATAAACAAAATTATTAAGTTGTAAATAAGCTGAAATAGAGAGTTACACAATAATAAATGAAATAATACAAAATACTAAATTTCCTTGTCATATAGAAAACACTATTCACACATTGAGTTGAAAATACATATATAACTATGTAAATTAAAATGAAATTAATGTACACAGATTTCATCGAAACTCTAAGATAGACCACACACAAGATCAAAAAGATGCTATTGAAGTACTTCAGTATAGTAAAAATAATCAACAAGTTTGTCCCCTCTCAATCAATGATGTCTAGGCCTCAACCCTATCCATCATGTATTTTTTAACCTGAAAAGTTGACATAATATCTGAACACACACTGAGGTGAACGTACAAGGATGAGAAATAATCTCAGTTGGACACCCCAATTACAAAGCAATAAGTCAATTATCATAAGTGAATGGTAATTAAATATGATCATCTTTACTAATACATAACTAGAAATGAAGAATAAAACAAATAACATGAAACCACAATCAATCCCTAATTTTTTATCCTAAAAAACAAGGAAATGTGTCTTCATGTATATATATATGTGTGTGTGTGTGTGTGTGTGTGTGTATAAATATATTCCCATATATATATATATATGAATATACTAGAGTAAGGTGAAAAATAGCATAAATCAATAGTATTCGATCATTGTGTCCATAATTCGGATTGTCTCGATATCCTTTGGAATGGGAAATGAGTTAGATGTTGTTCCACTAAAGAAACAAGTAATTAAGTTGATACCTATTTCTGTAAACTTGGACGAAAATAAATTCTTCATAATACACTAAAAATGTCTCTAAGAGAGTTATTTCACTACATAGTAATACGTTTCATAACCCTCGGTTGACCCATACTGTCCTCCAATCACTATAATGAATAATTCCTTATACCGAAAAAAAATCCCATAAATGGTCACTAAGATGGATTCTGTAAAAATCATTCCTTGTCAATCCAGTCTGATGTCTGAATAATATGTCACAATATGTATGAAATCATGACATTGTGACTCAAATAATACCTATGGGTTTAACCCTTAGTCGATCTATAAAAGGAATTCTCTCTAGATATAGGTACATGATCAACATCCATTCATATAAATGGTTCAATAGCCCCATCCTCATGAAGTAACTCTTAGAGATATAGTAATGTTGAATCCACCAAACCATGGGAATAATCCTAGTAATCTCTCTATGAGAGTTTAATGATCCAATAATTATATGTCACATCAATAGTGATGAGCTCCATGTCCAACACAATGATCAAGTAATCGACCAGTGAGAACAATGTCATCCATATCTCTGTAATATCATAATCAAGAGGGACACTGTAGGGAAAGATTATAATCATAGGTATTCCAATTAAAATTATAATAAACATAGTTACATCATTAAAAAATATCATAATCAATAAAGCTCAAAATCAGGATCCCAATAAGTACATCTGAGCATCACAGTAAAATAAAAAATGATAAAAAGGCTCAGAAGTCAAATCCTTGTTAATATTTCTGAGAATCCCAATAAAGAATTCCTCATCATTTTAGGTTAATTGTAAAAAAAACAATAATAACCTATATTAAAAATCTCTAAATCATTATTAAATATGTGATATCATTAATAACAAGTGAGGGTTATTGAATGCTTGATCCCACCACTACATCCATAGCCTCATGGATTATGAATTTTGTGTGGGTTAAAGGTGAAACATACTACTATACATACGGAAACCCGATGTACTACATTAGATTTGATCTAAAGTAAGGCCACCAACTTGGTAACTCATGTCATGACAAAGAAATTTCATCCTAATTGGGATCCTGGAAGATAGTACATAAAAATTGGCATCTTGTATTGGACCCTCAAAAATAGTGTACGTAGCAAGAGGCATGCTACATGGTATTATCGAAATGATATAAAATGGTAGAGGAATCCTACATGGGATCCTTTTAATGAATAAATTTTTTGATGGATCCTATAAGGGGTTCCCTAGGTCAACATGTATTTGAAGTAATCCCACATCAGACCCTTGATAACAGTGATAATATAGAGGAATCCTACACTAGATTCTCTAGGTCAAAAGATATGAAAAAATAAGATACTAATTTCAAAATGTCATTAATACTTGTCTAGATAGATTTCTCATAGATAACCTAAGATCAAGGCTCTCACTCTCAAGTGATAGGTTAATTTTACTACTGGAGAATGAACCTCACTATTCAGTAAAAAACTTGAAACGCCACTATAGATTCCACAAAACTGCTTAAGGGTTTCACCAACATAATCTTCCCAAAAATATACTTAAAATGGACTAATTGTATTTACAATTCTCACTATGGGGTGTAATTAATATAAAAACCATAGTAAGGTTAACAAGTTAGCGGTACACAACACATATATCATACTATAGGATGTGTACTCTCAAAGACCCATATGAGCGTATACCTCAACCGAACACGGCACACAAAATAAATGTAACAAAAATGTAATTATTATACATGGTGTGTACCAAAAATGGGGTACCTTACCAAGTACCTCACAAGTCTTGGACATGTACTTTTCTTGGTCATGTACCTCTACATAGTGTACGTCACACACGTGGTATAGTCGTGTACTCTACATGGACATGTCCCCCAACACAGATTGTTGGACGAGTACTTGACTACATGGATGAGAAATAGAACATGGAGTGTATAACCCATACAAAGTTTTTACATAAAAAATTCAACTTACTTGAATGAGAATAACACACAAAATGTGTTCTTGATCTACATGATGACTAATCAATATTTGCAAATGGGAAACCCAGCGAACTGGCTCGAAAGCCCTCATTTTCTCCTAAAAAAGTATAGATCGACCCAAAAGGGGTTATAAACATTGATAATAATGCATAAAAATATAAACCAGTAAATCTAATGGTATTTATAAAATTATTAAGAATTGTCCTACCATTGGGATAAATTTGTCGAAGCTTCACCCATTTCCACTATTCACATTCGCCGCACAATGATCCAGTTCCTACCAAGCTCTACAACAGCACCTCCCTTATTCCCATATCTCTCCCCTATCTGTTTCTCTATCAATCGTTAAAAGGTGAAATCATATAGAGGAAATAATCAATAATCCATTGGAGGAGATAAAAAAATAGGAAAAAAAATTAAAAAAATAAACGAAACAGAAAAATGGATATAGCCCATTCGTAACTCCCTACAAGAATTTATGAATAACCTTGAAAACCCCCAAATTATGGACTCTACATAGGAGATAAAATATAAACATGATTATTTATTAAAATTTGTATCCAAATGAACAAATCAAAATAAATTAATATTTAATTAACTATATATTTATATTAGGTAAAACTGCCTATCGAAGCACAAACATGTTACAATAAAATTTAAAAAAACCTACCATCATGGGGATTCAACTACATTACCATTCCCCAAACCCCATTATAAAAAAACCACCCCATCTGACCATGGGGGGGGGGGGTTATTAGTTAAATATATATTAAATATTAAATATACCATATAAATGAGTTTGGTTCAAAATTCCACCAAAATATAGTACATGGGTAACCGTCCTTTTTTTAGGACCAAGATAATTATTAGAAAAATAAAATAAGGTCATATTCTATAGGAAAATAATAATTTTACCCATTATGATAATTTTAAGGAAAAATTTCAAATTTATGATCAAATTTTCATTTCAAAAAAAACATTGGACAATAAAATGACCCCATAATAGCCATTCTCATCCTTGATAATCCATGGTGGTAAAAATACCATCCATGATCTCATCTAGAGAATCAATGAAACTATACTCTCTCAATATAACAATGACCATTATTACAACATCATCAACTATCCAATATGGTACACACATAACTTCACCGATCTAATACATCCCACCATAGGAGCATCCATATCATCACCTAAAAAACAAAAGATAAAGATCAATATCTCATGCTCCATACATCACTAAATTCAACTAGAAACAAGATTTACTAACTTCAAATGGCCATTGGATCACTTCCCACAATATGATTTTATCTATATCACTCCTAAAGAAAAACCCCAATAGGTTCTCTCATCAAACCAAGAATGATATTTAAATGAAAAGAATGTTGTAATATAACCAATTCTAATTTAACACACTTTATAAGTTATATATATATAAGTAAAGATCATTTATAACTAGGATTATGATATTATTGTATAAAAATGTTTTTATATATCTATTATATCCCTTCTCAAATCTAATAGGGTGAACTGGCCTTTTACCAACCCCTGATACCGTATCTCCCAACATTGAGTGTCCAAGTCCAACCATGGGTCAACAGTCTCATGGAACCAAATTTCTACTCAATGTCCTCTCTACTAATATGGTATATTCATCATTTTATCTATAAATCCTAATCAATCATTCCCACATAATGTATTTGAAACCATAATTATTCCACCCATATATGACAATTCACCAATTAACAATTTAAATGGTACCGCGAGAAACTGTTATGTACCATTATCACCCATACTTTACACCATGGAGTTGAATTATAGTAAATCCAATCTAACCTTAATACATGGAATTTAATTTCAAATATTCTAAGAGAACCTTTTGAACTCCTCTTCAAAACTAGGCACCTCACCCATTCCATAATTTATTCCATGACCACCTTTTACCCGACCCCATTCCTGTAACATTAATCTACCTTCAAATTGACCGCATTTTCATTACTCAAAACAATAGTCAATGGATACAGACATTAGAAAAGTATTTCCTATGAAAGAAAATATTGATAAAACGATTCCAATATACTTTTCAAAGTAATATTAAGAAAAAACATTCTTATATATCAAAACATGATCACTAACTCTACATCTGTCTGAAATGAGTGCATATCCAAGCTCACATCAAAAAAAGAATACATAAACTTTTTCCAACCCTCAATAGGTTTCCATTAATCAAACTTAATTTCTAACTAAAAGATTTAGATTCATAGCTAGGGGTATATATGTCTCCATCATAACCCTACCAATCATGTCTCAATGAGGGTCACTAGGTTTAACAACCTAGTTGAAAATTCAAACATCACGAGGAACTCCTCCCTTCAAGTCATGATATAACATAGGGAGAATGCTGAAATTGCTATAAATGGGAATCTGCATATGGAAATACCACATGAGGATCGTTTCACATTAAGTATTTAGGTTTGTATTGATATTTTTCAAAGAGACTCAATTGGATAACCATAAAAAGGCCGATTATGTAGAATGGAATTCCAAAATATGTAGGAAAACATGATATAGGTTGTTCCTGACACATTAAATAACTAAAACTATATAAAAACTCTACAAGGTATTGAACACATGGGTAAAATGTTCCCTATAGACCTACTAGGGTCATTTCACTTCTCATGCATGAGGACCGAGTCATCAACCTCACCATAATAAATCTGACCATAGATCTAGATAAATATTCATAAAAAAGAAATATATATGAAAGTATTCTATATTAATTACCATTCCACTAAAAGACTATAGGGAAAAACAATATTTATATTTTCATTTAAAAGTTTCACAATTTTAATCATTTATCATTAATAATTACACATAAGAAGGCCTATAACATGCGATTTCGATGTTCTGAATATAAAGCATGAGAAACATCATTCCTTTGTCGAAAAAGAGTCAAAATACATAAATAGACCCTTGAAATTGATCCCATATCCATAAATTCATGATAAATAATAAAATACACACAATATGATAATCACTTTGGAAAAAAATATAAAATTGTAGCATCATCGATCAATACAATAATCCCATATTCTAGGAAACCCGGACATCTCATTGGAATAGTTTTTTTACGTTGCACCACTCTTATATCAATCACATGTGTCAATATATTTTGATTAATCATATATACTAAATCTCAAAAAATAATATATTTTTGAAAATAAACACCTTTAATAATAAATTTTGACATCCTGATATAGGTGTCACTTAATCGATTCTCCGATCTAGTTTCCCCCATGGCCTCAAGAACCACTCCTCATACAGAAGAAGTTTTACTAGTAGTAACGGTGTAAAGGGGGTATAATGGGGATAATTTACACTCAAATCAATGTATCAAAAGAGTTAATTACAACATGTAATCCATAATAGTAATAAAATGAATGTTAAAGTATTAATTGCAATGAAATAAGACATGTTTCAATATTATATAAAATATTATTAAAGACCGAAAACCATGCCATACATAGAACACTGGTCACCCACTGCACCGACCATACATGTATGAGTACATAATGGAATATAAAATAAAAGTATAGGTCTCTCCAAAAAAATCTGATCAAGAAAACATACCTAGTCTCTAATACATTTTCATTATTTTTAAGCCTAATCCAAAGAATCCTCACTAGTGGATCTTATCAATCCTGCAACCATGGGCCACATTCCTATTAATCATGTGTAATTTATCTACAAATAATTAATAAATAAGGTGTTCATGAACCCCAAGTTACAGATAATAGTGTGAGAAATAATATTAGTATGACTCCCGAATGTTGAACAAATAAATATTGTTTCATAACTGTGTGATCATGAAATATGCTCATCCTAGTCGAGACACGACAAGAATTTATAAAAAAAGAAACAAAACTTGATCATTAGGTATGTGATCTGAGCAAACTGTGAAATTTGTTTTCATTTATATATATATATATTTGTGTGTGTGTGTTTATGTTTATTGTTCTATATATATATATATTTGTGTGTGTGATAAAGTAGAATAATATCATAAATAAATTGATTTTGGATCCTTAGGACTATAATCCTTATCGTCTGGACTTCTTGTGGAAACAACATTGACCTGGATGTCATACCACTCAACTCATGTATAATTATGTTGATCCCTAGGTCCATAATCCAAATTTATAATAACTTCTATAAAAAGTTGTTAAATTTCTATGAGGGATATATTTCTTAACCCTGGGTTCAGTCATACTCTACTTCAATCACTGTAAAGAATAATTGCATATACCGATGGAAATTCATATAATTGGGCATTGAGATGGATTTCATTCCATTGAATCCATGTGAATCCTTTATAATGTCTAAATAAATGGTCAAAGTCTATAGGAAATCACGACATTGTGACTCAGATAATACTTATGGGGATAACCCATAGATGATCGATAGAATTAATTCACTTCAGATCCAAGTACATTCTCGGAATCCATTCTTATAAATGTATCAAAAGTCACATCCTTATGAAATAACTCTAGGTGTTCTAGTAATGTTGAATCCACCAGACTATTGGGAGTATCCTAGTTATATATCAGAGAGATTTTAACCATCCATTGATTATATTCTATGTCTATAATGACTAGATCCATTTCCAATTGTGCGATCCAATAATGGATCATTTTGAGAGTGATCTTTATCATTTCTTGAGTATCACAATCAATAGGTACACCATGATCTTACATCATAATCATAGGTATTCAATTCCTGAATATAATAAACATATGGACTCCACACATGAATATCGTAATCAGTAAGGCTAAAAATATGGATTCTAGGAAGTAAATCAAGCCATATGAGAAAAATAAAAAAACATTAAAAAGGATCAGAATCCAGATCCTAGAAGATAGTTTGGGACAACACAATAAATAAATTCATATCACATCATTCTCATCAAATAAAAAATAAAAATATTTTATGGTAATCATCACATTTTCTTTAGTGATAATGTGAATTCATAAATAAAGAGTGAGGTTGGTCGAATTCCTAAACACACCACTACTTTCATAGCCTAATGAATTACAAGTTCATTATGGATTCTAAGGTAGAAACTACTACCATATCGTTGAAAACATAATATACTATCTCAATATCATTCATAAATCATAGAATCCATTGGGTCTCTCATGTCATGAAAATAGGCATCCAACATGGTATCCTCTGAGATGGTACCTAGGAAGAGGCGTCTTACAAGTGATCCTCAATAACATATATTGATAGATGCATGATACATGGGATCTTATGTATTATATAGATAGGAAAAGGAATAATACATGGGATATTAGGAAAATTTAAATCAAGTGGAGTGATTGTAGAAGGCATTCCTTATCTAAGCATAAATGTGTAGGCGTCCAACATGGGTCCCTCGGTAATAGTGAAAAGATAGAAGCATCCTACACCTGATCCTATAGGTCAAAAGAGAATGTGGTATCTTGTAAAAAATGTAAAACTAATTGAATTCTATTTTAGATTGATGGATCATGGAGAAAGTCTGATCATAGTCATCACTTGCAAGGGATAGGTATATTCAATTATCAGAGGAAGAAACACAATGTTTAGTAAAAATCCTAAAACACCACATAGGATTCCTAAAATCCCTTCACAAGTTTCACAATTATGATCTAAGTGGAATAAAACTAAAAATGGAATAATATTATTTCCAATTATGACTCTGGGATAATAATATATTCAAAACTCTAATAAGGGTAACAAGTTATCAGTAGATAGCGTGTGTACCCTAGCAAATGACATGTACTCTCAAATCCCCTCATGGGAATGTACCTCATCTAGAAATAGATAGTAAAACCAATGTAGACATAATATATGTTAAATACATCAGATGTGTTCAATAGAGGGGTTGTTACCCTAGTATATGGAATGTAGATTTTATTAAAATTCAAATATTCCTAGATTTGGGTGTAATATGTTGATGCTTTGCCCGTTTCAATGATTGACGGTCATCGTATGATGTTATAGCCCCATACAAGAACTAAAGTGGAAACTAAATTATTCTACCTATTCTTCTCTCTCTCAACACACCCTTTATCTCTTAGTCCTGATATGTATGAATCCCATAGGTGGTGTACATGATAATCCAAGGGGATGAGAGAAAAGGAATCCAGAAAAGAAAGGGATGAAAAAACAGATAAATAAAATATGGTCTAGGCCTGGCCTCAATGCCCAACATGAGTTTGTTCCTAACATAGGAAAAAGAATGTTACAAACTCAACATCAGAGTGGAAATATCAATCCATCTATTCATTCAAAAGACACAGTCAAACAAACATTTGTGAAAAAATTAATATCTAATTAAATATATATTTAAAATTATTTATACCACATATAATCTGATGTTTTTAATACCCTTAAATTTCTATTCTAGGGAAAACCCTATTTGGGGTTCAATAGAGAGGTCATAAAAATAATATTATATTATATTATAATGTTAAATGGTTATTTTTACCTAAAAAGCTTCTAAGGATAAAAAGATCAAATTTATGCACAAATTTCCTTTATGAAAATAAGGATCGTTACATTTGTTAATTAAGAAAAGTAAAAGATGTTATTAATAACTACATAAAATTATGGTAAATCTATCTCATATTCTACCACAAAAATTTATTTAGTAATCTCAAATCAAAACCAAATAGTATGGTATTAACTTTTTTTCTTCCCAGGGAAACTATTTCCAAACTAAATAGATGCTCATAGAATGAGTATGAATCCTCTATAAAACATCATGGTTCGTCATAATTTAAATTTATAAGAAATATATATACAAAAAATTATCAAAAAACTATTTTAAATAAATTTAATTCAAACCAACACCATTATCACCAAAATCAATCTGAGAAGTTTTTTTCCTTAAATCGTAACCCAACACAATTGTGATTAATTGGATCACTCAGAAAAAGGCTCTAAAATTTCCATTAGTATTAAAGAAAATTAACTATTTTTATGAGGAAATACATTAATAATATATAATAATCCCAATACTTTTTAAATATGGTTATTCATTCCCAATGAATATATTCTAAAATTTATGAAATTTATTTCATTTATCCATATGTATAGGGTTGATAATTTGCAATGATAAAAATTTAAGTGCCTTTCACATTCTAAATCTCCCACAACAAATATCGATATAATTTTAAAGTATTTATCTATTATGGTGGATTATATAACTTAATGAAGTATAAAGGGCTTTTTAATATATAAACATCAAGGATTTTTAACTGAATTAATTTCCCATATAAGAATGAATTGTACTGGACAACGTATAATGTTTTATCCCCACCAAAGAACTAAAGTAGAACCTAAATTATTCTACTTATTATTCTATATCTCACCACTCCCATTATCTCTTAGTCCTAAAATTTATGAATCCCATAGGGGTTCTACATGATAATCTAAGTGGATGGGAGAAAAGAAATGTTGAAAAGAAAGGGATGAAAAATAAACAGATAACGAAAATGTGGTCTAGGACACATTTAAATTTAAAAATCCATGATATTTATATATTAAATAGGCCTTTATACTTCATTATTTTATATAATCCATCATATTAGATAAATAATTTCAAATTATATCTATACTTTTTGTGCGGTATTTAGAATGTTAGAGGAACTCAATTGATGATGATTATAAATTATCAACCATATGAAAATAGATAAATGAAATAAATTACATAGATTTTAAAAGATATTAATTGGGAGTGAATAAACATATTTAAAAAGTACTGGGATGATTATATAATATTAAAGTCGTTACACATAAAAATAGTTACTTTTCGTTGATACTAATGGAAATTTGGGATCCTTTTTCTGAGTGATCCAATTAAACAAAATTGTATTGGGTTATAATTTAAGGAAAATAACAGCTCAGATTGATTTTGGTGATAATGATGATAGATTGAATAAAATTTATTTAAAATATTTTGGGGATAATTGACTATATGTATATATTTATAATAAATATAAATTATTATGAACCTTGATGTTTTATATAGGATTCATAGTCATTTTATGAGCGTCTCTTTAGTTGGGAAATTGTTTCCTTGGGAAGAAAAAAAGTAAACACCATAATATTTAGTTTTGATTTGAGATTACTAAATAAAATTTATGTGGTAGAATATGGGTTATAATTACCATAATTTTAATTAGTTTTTAATAACATAATTTATTTATTTTAATCAATAAATTTAATGCCTCTTTTTTTAGAATGGAAATCTGAGAAAAAAATTGATTTTTTATCTTCAGGGGATTTCAGGTAAAAATGACCATTTAACATTATAATATAATACTATTTTATTTTTTAAGACTACTCCATTGAACCCAAATAGGGTTTTTACCTATCATAGGAGTTTTATGAACTTAAAAAAACTTCAATTATATGGGGTATAATTACTTTTTAATATATATTTAATTAGATATTAATTTTTTCACAAATTTTTATTTGACAATATCTTTTGAACATATCGCTGGATTGTTATTTCAACTCAAATATTGAGTTTATAACATTGTTTTTCCTAGGATAGGAATAAAATCATGTAGGGCAATGAGTAAAGGCCTAGAACACATTTTATTTATCTATTTGTTTCATACCTTTCTTTTCCACTTTTCTTTTCTCTCATCCCCTTGGATTATCATGTACCCCACCTATAGGATTCATACTTTTCAGGACTAATAGATAAAGGGAGTGGTGAGAGATAGAGGAATAATTAGAATAATTTATGTGCCACTTTATTTCTTGGGAGGGGATAGATCATCATATGAGGACCATCAATCATATAAACGGGAAAAGTTTCAACCGATTACACCCAAATCTTGGAATATTTGAATTTAAAAAAATCTATCTTCACACAATAAATTATAGCCAAAACCAATTTAATATCTATATAAATCTCTTTATTAGAACAAAAATACCTATAAAATTCACATCATGAATGTATATTTCAAATTTATATAGATTAACATACAACATATACTCATACAAAATAAGTAAATGAATTATTATATATATTTTTTAAAATTCTACCATCGATAAGGAGTGGGTTACTATATTAACTAAAAATAAAAAAATAATTTCTAAAAACATTGGAAATATTCAGTTATAAAATCAATGAACACTATTGGAGAAATTATCACTTTTAAATGAATGAGAAAAACTCATAATAGCTATAGAGACATGGTAAATTCAACTTTGAAATGTCACAAAATCTTACAATTGATTTAAAATATTTATCTGGTAGGTGAGTTTTTAAACCATATATATCTTTTGAACTAGTAAAATAGGGAAATAATGTGTTGAAAAGTGTATCTATTATTCATCATCACCTAATTTAGCTTTCGAGTATTATTACACAATCATATAATACTTTAATCCTTCTTTATAAATAATTTTGAAGCTTTCCAAGGTGAAACACTAGGTAAAATAAACCATTTATACTCTATTTTATCCAATAAAACCGTTAATTCTTATAATTTTACTAGTTTAATAATGTAAAAATGTAGATATGTTAATTTTTTTCCCAATAATTGTTTTTAAAGATAAATTCAGTCATGTAATTAAATAAAGTGATGAGAAATCCAAAATTCATTATGATAGTTATCCACTATAATAAAAATTTAGACTTATTACCTGAATCCTTGGAATTAGGTAAAATTCCTTATATTCAAAAAGATATAGAACCACTGTCTCAAATTATTAGACCACTAATACTGGAGTTATCATATTATTCTTATCAAAATGTATGGAACCATCATTTGGTAAAATAAATAACCCTTTAGATATAATAGGATTTTTTAGCCTTGTATTTAATGATTCGATAGACCAAGATAACCAAGTTATATGTTTTCATCACAATGATTAATAAATATTAAGATATTTTGACACTTCCATTCATTATAAAGCATAGTAGAAACTTACATATATACTTAGTCATCTTGCCTAAAGGGGTGTCAATCTTTATGGTGTATGTTACTAACTTCACTAGAAACATCAATCAGCCTAAAAGTACATATTTCAACTACTATTGGATTAAAATATTATTCTTTATGTAAATATTTCTTCCAATAGTGGGATATTCCCACTTTGACATGGGTCCTAGATATAATTTCCCTCATCATATCCATTGATGTTATCGATCATGTTTTTTGTTTAGATAGAAACACAATAGATTCTAATGAAACCCACTCATAAATATATTTATATTTCTAAAATTTCCTCATTGAAATCAATGTCGAGGTGTAAAAAAATAGTGACTTCACATTTTCAATATCACAACAGACGAAGTACCCAGTTATCCCTCCTTGATGAGAAGAAAAAACTATTCATTAATTATATAATAATTCTCAATTTATATTTTATTTTCTAAATACACTTATTCATTAAACTAGAATATACATTAAAGTACTTTCATAATAAAGAACCTCATTTTCATCTTATACCATAGGTTCCTTAAAAATTTCTACTATAAAAACTAGATAAATTTAAAAAAATCAAAGAAAAAATTTCTTCTCAGATTATATTATAAAAACCTAAACCTATTAGTTTCTCATTTATTATAAACTATTGAACAAAATAAAGGATATAATTTAATTTTCCTATATATATATATATATTAAAAGTTATATTTCATATATCTATGTCTAGGAACTACGGAAATTAATCTTAATTTAACTCTTTAGAAGTGTACAGGTCATTAAAAACCTCTTAAAATATTCCCATATAATATCCTTATGTAATAACACCTTAGAAACTGTCTACCACTACTTTTTCTTTAAACCATCCAATATATTATTCATGAAATTTACTTTATAATATTTCAGTGTGTATAAAAACATTAAAACATTATTCAATTTTTCCAAACATTTCATAACATTTTTAGGTCCTATATCACCTCAAATTAGTTTTATTTTATATTAGTGAATATTTAAGTCCTAATATGTATGTTTGGTCCTATTATTATTAGCCTTATAATGATCCATGAAATCATTATCCATCACATCCTTCTCTATTCAATAATAATACATAATGGAGTCATTAAAAACAATTTACAAGAGAATATTTTTAACTAAAATAACAGGATTTCTAAAAATTATGTTCTTAATAGATAAAAACATATCATAAAATTTTACCCATTAATGACTATATAAATTAATCTCTCTATCATTTTTAGTCACAATAAAATCTTTTACCCTGTAGTAAAATAATTTTAACACCACTCACATTCTCATGAAAATAACACGTTACAAAATTATGTAATATTGTTCTTCAACTTGTCTGAAAGTATTCATGAACTCTTTTATAGCTCAATCCATTTTAGATGAAGACATTTTTCACAACTAAAAATATCCTTAATGGTTTCCATCAAACTTTTATTTAACCAAAAAAAATCAGCGAGTCACGTGTCTCTATAACTAGGTTATTTTTACTTTTAAATTGAGAAAATTTAATTCTAAACCATAAAGTTTTTCATTACAACCCCATACTTCCCATTACTCAAAAGAAATCATTTCTATGATATAATATTGAAAATCCCTAGATTTGATTACCGAATCTCAAGACCCATGTCGTGGTCACAACATTTTGTCACATACATCGCCCAAATAGAAAAGTGTCGAAACTAAGGTTGATTGGTAAAACATAACTCATGAGATATAGTTTCACTAAATTAAAAAAATATCCATTAATTTCATTAATTAATGTTTTAAATTGTCAAAAAAACGATTAAAACCCCAAAATAGTAATATATTAGAAATTTCTTCAAGTACACATGACAATATTGAAAAACTAAACATCAATATATATATATATATGTATGTAAGTGTAAATTAAATAAAATTCATTTAATCCTCGTACAAAATACACCACCAAATCTCACTCTATATCTTTATCTATGGATATATGAGTTACTTAAAATAAATAACAATGACTAATCTTTATCGATATCATAAACATTAAGGTCCAGATATTTTACCGTGTGTATATGTAGGGGTGAGTAAAAACATAGTTGGATTTATAGAATGACCATAATTTATTTTAAAATATTAGAAAATGCAAAATATTGTTTTACTACAGTAAAAATTTATTAAAGCCATTTCTAAAAATAAATAGAATAAAAAAATTAGAAATAATTATTTTACAAAATAAGGCCGAAGAAACACTATTTTTATATTCATTTTACTAAATCCATATACTTCAATGGTTTTCTATCTATATAGAATTAATTATGAAATAATTTTTATTTTCCATTTTGGATGTCCGATTATAAAATTCAATGGTATTACAAATATTATCAAAAATATCTAATAAATTTACTCAAAACTGATTTGTGTCTAGGAATTTATTGAGAATCCAAAACCATAAGAATCAAAATAACAAGTTAATGAATCCCAATAAAAATGAGTCACTTATAACAAATCCAAATGTTTAAATAAATAGATCACCCATAAAAATATTTATCCTTAAATTCAACTGCATTAATGATCCTCCATTGAAATAATGTTATCCAATAGGATGCGATCACATGGAAATTTCTCACTCCATTTCATGAAATCTCAAACCAGAATAATTCAATAACCCGCCATCGTCTTGGTTAAAGGTATAAAATATATACACACCCACACATTTAATTTCGTACTTTAATTCCCCACTATGGAAATAGTTTAGTGTATGTAAGATAAAATTATTTTTCCAATTATATTTCTCATAAATTGAGACCTTGAAACCCACTTGGTAAGAAATACCTTTTACTAAAATGATAATGTGAGTCAAAACCAACAAATTTTTTAAAAGATCCAATCATAATTAAAATTTTTGTCAAAAATAAAATACCCCAATCTTAGAAAATAATACTTAATGAAAATTTTACTATTAAAATATAAATTATTTCTATAAAAATAATTACAGATTAAACAACAATAATTTTTTTGTAAAATTAACTTAAATAATTAATGATGAATTTTCAGTTTAAGTCATGGTGTATACCATTATGCATAATTTTTTAAAAACCCATTTTTTTCAAAATAATTGTTCATAATTGAAAGAAAATTGTTTAACAAAAATAATACATGTGATATTAAATAATAATTTCATAATTAATGAATAAAAAATAGTTATTAGATTAATGATTGAAAAATAGAAGTCACGTGCCTAGATTTTCCATCTCATAATCCCTAAAAATATCAAATAAATATCTCACCAAGAATAATGATCCTTCAATCCAAAGAAAAGTATTCTTAATAAGATAAAAAATTCATGATTCACTAATTCCAAAATATATAGATTTGGATCTTCAACCAAGTTAGAGAACACATATCCATATGGAATATTGATCAAAATTCTGTAACATATGATCTGAAATATAATAAATTCAATATTCATGAATATTTTTTAAAATAAGTGAATAAGGAATCAATAATACCCATAATTCTCCCAAATATTATCTAAAAATATTTAATATTAACTAGTGGATATCAATGACGCATTATAAGATTTTTAAGATAATATTATATGGGTAAAAATTATACCCCTAGTTTTTATAAATTGTTTTCAAACCATATACCTTATTAACCAAATTTTATGCAGACGAATGGTTTGAATGAAATGGATAATTAATAACGATCTAAGCTACGAATACATAAAAACAATATAATTTTAAACATTCATGGTCAGAAAATGTTGATTACAAAGCATACTTTTAACCTTTCTTACATATTTCTCGGAATTTATATGAGTCATATAGTTAGCTTAAACTGATCAAAAAATGTAATTAAATTGAAGGTTTTCTGAATTATAACAATATAGTCTTGAATATTTAATACTGTAGACAATTCAACTCGAATTTACTTTCATACATTTGAAAAAATATTTTTAGTTGGGAGTTTTATATAATTAGATCTTAATTCATATATGTGAACCCACAAGAATGGAAAGTGGATAATACTAAAAAAGTATCCCTTTTTTCCTTAATAAAAAATTTATTAATAAAAAATGAATTATTTTCATGAAAAATCATCTCAACATTCATCTTGTCTTGTTATTTTCACATTCCCATCCTTAAACCCCATGAAAAACATTTAACAAGTTTGGATGAGCAAAAAAAGATTAATAAGGGATATAAAAAATTAATGGAACCATTAGTCCATGAACACATACAAATATATGAAAGTATTTTAACAAAGACATACTTTTCACTCATAAAGTATCATATAATTACTTTGTGAAAATAATAGGTGTCCATAAAACATAGAAAACATAAAAAATCCATTTAGTTAACTTTGAGAAACATTTACCATAAATAATTATGATTATAACCCTCTCTACTTCCCTATTATTTGTACCTCTCATACCTGCCTTACAATGTAACCCTCACGTCTACATTATGATATAACCCTCACAGCTACCTTATGGTGTAAACATTGCAGTTTAACATGGAATAACCCTTACAATCAACATCCATCATAAACATACCCAATAAATTAGAGAGACTATAGGTGCCACCCATTTTCATAAATAATTCCCAATAACCATATCATAATCATAAAACATGAACACTTTCATCATTAAAAAAATTGTCAAGGAAGATATCTTATTATTAAAGTAATACCACACACATAAAGTGAGAAAAAATTCTTCGAAAAAAACCATGAAATATTTTAAATTGGACATATAAAGAATAATTCTTCATGAAAGATAGAAAATAATATCTAACTGTATGAGTTTAAAAAAACCTTTTTTTTGAATTTTGTAAAAAGAGACATTAAAGAGGATATTAAAGGGAAAGTCCCTTACCTCCGTTTCATCTTACCTAAAACATGTTAAATTTTTTTTCATAATTGTTTAAAGAGTGGTATTAATATATTAAATAACTATATTAATATTTATAATACCTTATATGTTCATTTTATAACAAAATTCTACACATTTATTAATAATATTTTGTTATTTCCATTATTTTCGGTTTGTTCTTTTCATTGTTTCCATGGTTGGTTATTTATGGGATTTCTTGTAAAATATAAAAAATACTCTAGATGTGATAAAATAAATATATTTAGGTCATTTTAAAAAATTATAAGAGAATATCAACATTCCATGAATGTGGTATTGTGGAACAAAAACTTCTTGTCCTTGAAGGTGGTTAATTGACACAACACGGACAACGATTTCGTTTTTAATAATAAAAGAATAAAATAAATGGTTTGATGATGAATAAGCCATTAAAAAAAAGAAAGTTATAGAATATATATATATATATGATATTGTAGTTATCATGAATCATTAGATAGTGGGTGAGGAAAAGGTAGAAGTGAGAAAAAAATTAAAAAGGAAAAATATGGAATTTACATCTTGAATCATTTCTCCTTGACAACCTCTTGAAGGCTTTTGGAATTGGTCTTTTTTTAGACCTGAAATTCTATAATGTGGTAAGGGATGAAGATAGGGTAATTTAATAAGATAGTCGAGTATGATAGCTTAAGGTGATGGCATAAAGTGAAGGAAAGATCCCCTTTATATAATTGACGTGAGGGAAAATTTAGTAATTACTTAAAATAATAAAATACATTAAGTAAAATATAGGGTTTAAGACTTCTAAAAGTCCAAAAAGATATAAAAAATCATAATTACGACACAATTTTATCATTTTTGACCATTTTAATGTTTTTTTGTAATTTTTAAATAATTTAATAAAATATTTTATTCTTCAAAAATATTTTTTTCAAATTAAACACTATTCATTACTACGACATTATAAAATCATAAAAATTATACTAAAATTAGAAAAATAAATATTTTACTCTATCCTATAAGCTTCATAATAATCTAGGTAATTAATTTGTTTCTTTAAAATTTTCATATGATATTTATTTTATTGCTTTTAATAACATTAATTTTATTTATTCATTAATCAAATAATTATTTTATTATCATTGTGCCACCTACTAAGGAAATTATTTATTCCCTAAAAATTTAAAAAAAATCAACAAAGAAGATAAATTTCAAACCTTTAATATTACTATTTATGATCAAAAAAAACTTTTGTAAAACCATGTATTAAGATATTATACTAATTCAAAACTAGACATTGAACAACTTGACTTCCTTTTAAATAAAATATTATAAAGGTGTTAAACTGAATCAATTGTGTCCAAAAATGTCCCAAATTTTATAAAAATAATATATTTTAAAAAAATAATCATAAAAACATATTTTTTTAGTTTCTTGGTTCATTTATGTCTTCATATATTTTTAATTAAAGTCATTTTATTGATTTCTCATTTTCATGAAGAATCATTACATCAGCATTACATAGATACTAAAGTAAATTATTTCAAATAAAAAAACTAAAAATAAATTACTATCATAAAAATAAATTAATTAGGTTCAATATAATCATTTTTATTCATTAATTAAGTATATTTACTCATATTAATGTCAATAAAACTTCTTTAATTTGCTTATTTTTCTTTTCTTACATTGCGTGGGCATTGCACAAGAGGTTGTATTTGATTCATGTTATATAACTCTAAAATTAGAAACTATTAGGCAAGACCCTAAATTATACTTAATAATTAATAAATAATGCACGAAAAGTATTTTTAACAGTGAATTATTATCTATAAAGAAAAAATTTAATTTGTCAAAGCTGTAGAGACACATCATTGACACTGATAAAGATTTTTATACATATTTTGAAATAAATTATAATTTACATGTTTTTTATTATTTTATATTAAATATTTTTATTTTTATTTAATAATTTACCTATTCCATATGTTTAATAAATTTTACATGATAATTCATTCTTGACGATGTCACAAAAATACTATATTTAAAAAAAACTGTATTCTTTTATATTCAACAAAAATTAATTTTTTATGAAATTTATCAATCATTAATACTAAGAGATGTTAAAAATGATGAATTAAAAAATAAAATTATGTTTGTAAAATTAAAATTCTATAATTTGATAATTATTATTTTAAGTATAATCGTTTATGAAATTAATTTTAAAAAATATATTAACTTTAAGAATTAATTAATATATTAAATATTACTATTTAATTCATGAATAATAATTAAATATGAATACAAATTATTTTATCAGTACATAGGTTATTACGTTCTCCCCAACCCCCTTTTTGAAATTAAATCGGCTAAATTTTATTCACATATCAAAAAATGGAGAAACTTTCCCCCATAGCATTTCTTTATTTCCATATTGCTTCTTCAGTCACGTTGTATCTCCACAAAACCTTAACCTATATTACTACCTTATTTCACAATACATAATCTCTACAACCAGAAATATGAATAGATTTCTCCTCATAAGATAGCTTATCTTTTAGATGAACTACTTATGGGATCAAATAATGATATGAATCTGGCACATACTTTATTATCATAGGAACAAGAAAAATATTGTTTACCAGAGATAAACTCGGAGTCAAAGATACCCAGAAGGAAAATGAACCATCTTTATCCATGATTTATTAAGATCCAATTAACCTTGTACATTTCTTTCAATTCTTATTGAAATTCAGTTTCTGTGGAGAAATTTTAAGGAAAACATGACCACCTACCTCAAAAGCAAGGTATTTCATCTGATTATTTACCTAACTTTTCTTCCTGCTTTGTGCTGTCTTCATCTGTTGATGGATGAAAATTTATTTCTCAGTGACCTAATATACTAATTCTAGTCTAATATACTTCCTTTCCCTAACTTCAAACCAAAATATAGTATTTCTACACCGCTTTCCATATATTGCGTCAAAAGGATCCATATGTATAATGGAATAAAAACTTTTATTATAAGAAAACTGAACTAAAGAAATATGATGATCCCAATTTCAATGGTAATCGATTGAAAAATCTTGTAACATGTCTTCCAAGGTCAGAATTTTTTTCTTCATATTTTCATCATAATGTGGATGAAAATAAGTGATGATATTTAATTCAGTTCCCAACATCATCTAAAGGACATTTTAAAAGATAGAATTGAACCTAGGATCATAGTTATATACAATAGAGATAGAAAATCCATGTAACTTAAAAATATATTTGAGGTACAATCAATAAATTCTATCTAAAGATAAATTATATCGAATAGGATGGAATTGATTATATTTATTTAGTCGATCAATAATAACCCAAATCACATTGTTACCAAGATAAGTCGTTGGTAGTCCCAACATGAAATCAATGGATATATTTTCTCATTTCCACTCTGGTACTAGAAAATTCTGAATCATCCCTTCTAGTAGTTTTTACAATGATTTAACCTATTGATAAGTCAAACATTTCATGGTAAAATATGTAATTCCTCATTCAGTCAATCCCACAAGTAATACTTCAGAAGTTCTATTTACATCATGGTGCTACCAGGATGAACATAAAAGAGAGAAATATGAGTTTCACTTATCAATTTTTTCTTTAGGTATGAATTACATGGGAGACATAATCTATTTAAAAATATCAAGAAACAATATTAATAAAATTATTTTTTGGTAACAAACCTTTCTTAACAAATTCTAAATTTTTGTCTAAATCGTAGTATTATTTATGGGCACGCTTAATTCTGTCTGAGAGAGACAACTTCACTAAAACCTGAAACAAAATAGTGGAATTTCTTGTACCAACAACATCCAGTCTAAAATCCATCAAATCATTATCCAATGGTTCATATTCTAAATGTAACATGGTTAATGTATTGTGATGTTATCAAATCATGTAATCCTCTATTTTTTTTATAGGATGGTAATTGATCGCAAAATCAAAATCCTTTATTAGTTATAAGAAAATTCTATGCCTTATGTTCAATTATTTATGAGTAAATATATACTTAAAACTTTTATTTTTTGTATATATTTCATATTTGGATCCATATAAATGATTACTACAAATAGTTAACGTAAAAATAAAAGCAGACAACTCCAAATCATGCATGGAGTAATTTAAGTCCTAATATCTTTCTTGTCTTGAAGCACAAGGATTTATATGATCATTATTTAATAGATAATAACCTTGTACGTTCAATTAAGGATCAATATTGATAAAAAATCATCATTTTAGGATGTGAGGAAAAAAATGGTGCATTCACCAATCTCTATTTCAGTTCTTGATACAACTTCATTGGATGAACCAAAGTAGTCGCAAAGGATTTCACTACTCCTTTCTTTTTGTAATATGGATTCTTCCAATAATTTATAAATTTTTATGGGAAGGTATATTTATAATTTCTAATCTCACCATATTTGAAATGTAACACCCCAATCTTCCATGGTACGCTTCTCTTTGAATTATATAGTAGCGTGTGTTGTACGTAACTTCGAGTTCTAACACACACCACAACCAATCAAACTAGCCGTTATGAATAGTAATACCCAATTTTTGAAATTTTATATATTTTATCTCTCAAAATGGACATCATTTTTGGATTTAGAATATCGAAATTAGCGATGTGTGAATTTTTGGGACTTTTCTGATAACTTTCATATTTTGATGAATAGTGAAAATTACAAAATTTTTATTAAAAACAACTTTTTTAATCGAAATAATTAATAGTTATAAATTATGAATTTGAGTGGTTTTAAAGTATATTTAGAATATATTTTTACCATTTAATAAAATTTTGGTCATTTGACATAATTTCACTTTTAAACCAAACATAAACAAGTGTCAATCTTTTGATAGTTATTATTTCTTAAAAACACGATTTTTTGTTTTGACAGCGGGAATTAATTTTAAATTAATTTCTTCCACTTATGGGTTTTGAATTTTTAAAAATGGATCCCATATTTCGAATCAGGATGTCCAAATTTTCTAAATATGTAACACTTATGTTTAGACATTTTGAATAATTACATCAGTAAATATTTTATTTACCATGGTTAAAGGGTAAATCTGGTAAACAAGGGTTAAAAAAATAATATTATAATAATTATAAATTACCCTAAAACGTGTCCTAACCCTATTGGTTGATACATTTCTAACCAGGGGAATCCTTGGGTCGATTTTGGGACCCCATGGACCCACTTGTAAGTGATAATGACACTTTTTATTAATTAAGTTAAAGAAAATACAAAAATGACATAAGCATATATCTTTTAGAAAAACAATTTTTACATAGGGTTATATATGTTATATTTTAGACTATAAATATTAATTATAGAGATAAAATGATTTCATACATAATGGTATTTTATTTATAATTTTTAGACATTGAATAATTAAATTTGTTTTTGACACAATAATGATGGAGTATTTTCCTTATTAATGAAAGAATCAAATAATTAGTATTATAAATGTTAGAATAAAAATAATTTGATAGTTTTGTTGCCATAAAAGAATTTTATTGGTTAATATGACATGTTATTATTGCTTAAATGAATTTGGTTCGAATTAATAAAGTTGTTAAGCTTTTACCAAAAATCAATTATTAAATATTTCCAAAATTGAAAAAATGAGTTTTTAAAACAAATATTATATTATTAATTGATATTATATTCTTAAAAATCTAAGGTTCGGCCAAAGGACTTATATAATTATATTTTTATCATTAATAGACCACTTGGGCGGTCTCTTGGATGTATATAGTATGTTTTTTGACTATATAATATAAAAATACAAAGTGACATGGTAACTGTCAAACTAATTAACTAAGAGTTAAAACTAAAAGATAAGGTTAAAATAATGACCCAAACCTGTCTAAATAATATTGGATGAAAGGATTTAGACCCATTCCCACCATATACTTTTAATAATTCAATTTGGATCCATTATAAACCGAATATGAATTTATTATAAATTAATAATTTTATTTTTTCCTAAAGAGGCCCTCCTCCCCCTAATAAAAGGACACCACTTATAACCAATTATTAATACCTTAAAAGCCTTTTTGTTTGGAAAAACTCTGAAAAAATACCCTCTAAACTATCCTAACTTATATCTAGAGGCATTCCTTTAGTCAGAAAGCCATCCTAAGGATCCCTTTTGATCAAATCAAAAGGAAGAAACCGAAAATGAGGTAATGTTTTCACCACCCTCTTTCAAGTTCCTTTCTTCTTCATCTTATTTTTTGTTTGTTATTTACATTATAAAATAATAACTCTAGTATCTTCTATATAATTTTATGTTATTATAAATATGGTACAACCATATTCTGTATTTTATCCATCCTTTTAAGGACATGTCCCCATACATGCGTACGTACGACCTACCGTCTCCACGTCGTGGTGTAATTGTTATTCAAGACATTATTATTTGGATGGGTATAATAATGATGTTTAAATCATGTAAATAATAAAAATAACATGATAATTATTATTTATATATGATATACCATCCAATTATATATTATTTTAATATCAAAAGAATGATATTTCTGCTCGTGCGTACGTACGGACTACCGTCTCCACGGACACGATGAGATTCATTCCCCTTAATATCAATTCAAATATAATTATAATTTAACTATTAAAAATGATTTTTAAGGACTTTATATCATTCTGGATTTAAATAAGATACAACCTATGGATAAAAAACATGGCTTATGTAACAAAACATATAAAAGAAAACAAGTAACTGAACACCCGAAACGATGATAATACAAAAATATTATTAACAAAGAAATATTAAAAGAACATATATGATATCATATTTATGTATATGATTATTGTATAATTTAATAACAATGATTTAACTATTATACAGGAGGTTAACCTACCCTCAACCAAGGAAATGTACAAGGTAAGGTGTTTTCATCTCACTCCTTATTCCCGTGAGATCCGTACCATATTGCCACTATTACCTTTTGTGTGGTGTATGTACTGCCCATAATTGTATTCATTGTGTAATACACTTTAATTTATGTGTATTTACATATTAATTTTATGATACCTCTTCCATGGGGTGTATTTTTCATATGTTACCAAATTGGTAAGGGTTTATTTCACAATCTCTTCACTATCCGAGGTTGTTTATATGTAATTATCTACTGGGACATCTTTATCATCTACATCTAAGATTCTTAAAAATGTATTTCAAATCATTATTAATATTTTACAGACTATGGGTTATGGTCATTTATACCCTTTTTTTACTTTTTATAAAATTGTTTGAAAGGAATCTTTCTGTCATTTTCCAAACAAGGTCCTTTTTAACCTTTTCGACAAAATTAAGGTAAGAAAGTCTTTTTTTAAACTTCTACGGTGAGTGCGGCTATTTTACGCCGTTATAAAATTCCCAAAGCTTCCCATAAAATATTATAAGAATATTTTCAAATTAAAAGTTTTCTTTTATAATTATGTGACTCTTAAATGATTCAAATTAAGAGATATTTCTCTCGAATAGTATTGATTTCATCTATGTCAACACCATTTTAAATGTTTTAAAGATTTATTCTTTTAACCATTATCATTAATGTCCATGTTTGCAAAATGGTTTTAAGAATTTATTTAAAAGGACATGAATGTTTCAAAATTTTAATTACTCTAAAATGTTTCAAAATGGTATGGGAAACTTTGATTAAAAAATGTCCTTAAATGTCTTCCTTTCTAAATTATGTGACTTTTAAATGTTTTCATGAAAAGGGATATTTCAATCAAGTAGTTTTACAAATCATTTACATCTATGTTAAAACCTTTAATGGATTTTAAACTTATTCTAATGTTGATTTTTTATGATACAAAACTTCCATATTATATTGAAGGTATTGTGATATGTTTTACTATGGATGTGTAATTTTTTTTACCATTCATGGTTTATGGTTAAAGTATTGACATTTCATATCCTAGTTCTTATAAGAATGTTTATGTTATGTTTCAATATTTTCATACGAGGAATGTATTTGACATAGTAACTGACAGGTGGAGCCTACTATATCTCCTCGATGCATCGGTAGGTCTCATGAGACAACTAGACGTGAAATTGGCCGAGGCCTTTTCCCAATTTGATTTATAGTTTTGGCTGAGGCCTTAATCATTTTGGACATCTTGGAAGAGTTCTTGAAAAAATGTTTTAGAATGTCTGTCATTATACATTCCCTCATTATGGAAATAATATTGATGGTTCATGTGGTCATTTGACTATTAGAATACCCAAGAATATGTTTTATTATCGCATTATTTACTCAACTCATATTCTTTCCAGAAAAGTATTCATGTATATTATTGGTAAAGGCACGTGGTTTCAGTTATTCACCATGCTTAATATTTATGTCATTTTCTGCTGTATTTCTTACCCTTACTGAGCGTTTGAGCTCACCCCTTTCTATGTTTTATTTTTCCTATTATTCCAAGAAGTGTATTATGATTGATATACAGGGCTAAGCTAATGGGAATAATGGAATTATCAAAGAATTATTTATGTTTAGTTTTATTTTTGAAATTGTAATGTAATGTTAATATATGAAATCTATTTCCCAGGACTACAAAACCGATCGGTCCGTCGACACTTGATTCCTGTAATCATTCCAATGAATTAAAATAGTGCACCGACTCTGGGTAACTGGGGTCTGGGCATTACAGTTGGTATCAGAGGAAGTTTAGCAATAACCTTGGAAACTAGATTTAGATAAACTATGATTAGATAATATATCCTTAAGATATACTTTGAGGATTATAATAGAATAACTTCCTAGAATTTTGGTATTGTAGATATTTTGTGAGTTTTCCAAACAATACATCCATTGTCTGGATACAAGCAGGTAGAGGTGGCTCTGGCATAGATATACCTAGGGGTAAAACCTGAAAACACCACTTTGAGCTAGAATTGAAAGGGAACTGGTGCACGACAACGGGCCTTTCTGTACTCTTGGTTACGACACTCCAGGGGAATATGCTTAGGATAATTCTCCTTTTCTTTACATACCATTATGAAGGGTTTATGAGTATATAACTTCTCAAAGAAAACATTTTTATGATTATGGATTATATCCATAAACTATTCAATTTATGTTACGTATTTTACAAGTTTGGAGTTATTCATTGAAATTCATAAACTGACCTAGTGTATACCATTTTTTAGAAATGGGTCCCAGTAGAAGGAATGAGAACTCCAACAATACACATGATTGAAAGATTAAGAAGGATCATATATTTCATAGTCTTAAGCCAGAATTTAGAAGGGAAATTTTCTCCCACGTATTATCATCATATGAAGAAATAGTATCGTGTGTTCATAAGATAAGTAAAGAATTATCAGAGTCCTATGTATTTGAAGGGAAGCCAGAGAAGAAAAGGATGGTAAAGAGAAGGACAGATAAAGGGAATAAGGTAAAGCAGGATTTTTCTATATGTGATAAATGTGGGAAGAAACACCCTGGAACTTGCCTGAAGGGAATGTGAGTTTGTTAAAAGTGTGGAGAAAAAGGACACCAAGTACATGACTGCAAGGGTCAGAAAAATGATTCAAATGTACAATGCTTCATCTGTAAAGAGTTGGGACACTACGCGAACCAATGTCCAAATCATCAGAGTATGCCCCAAATGATGTTATTGGATAATAATCAAGTTATGATACTACCTCAGATGAAGAAGAATGACTAGTTTTCTTATGTTGTTATTATAGGATTATTTCATTTGAGTGTTGTATCTACAATATACAGGTTATATGAATTATAGAGATAAATAAGGATTGTACTTTAGTACTATTTTATTGAGGATTTGAGATTATATGGTTCTAAGAAAAGTGACTCAAATAGTAAGCTACAATTTTGGTAAATAATATGTTTGATGGAAAGGTAATCCTTAATATGGTCCCGATAATGAGGAAGTGATTTTGGAATAAGAGATGGTTTTTATGAATAAATTATATTGGATATTCTTGACTACATTGAAACTGATTAATGATTTTTTATTGTTGGAGTTTACAGCTTTTTTGGATTGAATGAGTATATCCAGTATTCTATAAAGAATAAGGGAGCATGAATGTAATCAATAAGGTTTTATGGTAATTCAAGATGTTACCATGTTTTAAAATAATACATGATGAAGGTGTTCATATGTCATTACATAGAAGAAATGATCTTCATTGTGATTAACTTACTTATAAATTTTGGACTGTGAGTTTGGATGGAAGTATTTTGGATAAGTCTAAAGGTTGTAATGGATTATGTTTGACATGTTATTTTTGGATTTTTATAAAAGGACAACACACGGACCGTGTGACAACCCGTCGCGTCGGACAAAGCTGCGAGAATCAAACCCACAACCATAGTGCGATTAGGATTTATCGCCTACCACTGGTCTACATGATGTTCCTGGATGGTATAATGTAGTTTATTTTTTTAAAGGGTCTGATATGTGAATTATAAATTCATTATATATTTAACCCTATACGATTAAGATAAATAGAGTATTTTTGAGTTGTATTATGTTTTGGGGTGAAAGATGAGTTTGTGGTGGAAATTTAATAATGGATAAAACTCTAATTATAAATTTATTATATCTCTGTATGATCTTATCCAATATCATAAATAAATTCTTAAACATTAAGAAAAGGAACTTAGAACAAAAACATTGTCCTAGATGGTACCTTAGATCATTACAATATTTATGGCTTTGTGATAGTTGACCTTTTCATAGCCATGTTCTCTACCACTCTCAATCAGATATTGATGGTTAGATTTCTCTTCCATATCCATGTTTTCCTACATGGAACCCTAGTATGTGTTATTTTTGGTAACATTCATACTTACCACTCTTTATTTTAAATAGAGGCCTCATTAATCCATTTTTCAATGCGGGATTTTAACTAATATATTTTGAAATGTCAACACCATGTTTCCAATACCGAGCATAAATTGTGAGGACACAATTTATTGAAGGAGGGGGGAATGTAAAACCCCAAGCTTCCATGGTACACTTCTCATTGAATTATACAGTAGTGTGTGTTGTACACAACTTCGAGTTCTAACACACACCACAACCAATCAAACTAGCTTTTATGAATAGTAATACCCACTTTTTGAAATTTTATACATTTTATCTTTTAAAATGGACTTCATTTTTGGATTCATAATATCGAAATTAGCTTAGAGTGAATTTTTGGTACTTTTCTGATAACTTTCATATTTTGATGAATAGTGAAAATCACTAAATTTTTATTAAAAACAAATTTTTTAATCGAAATAATTAATAGTTATAAATTATGAATTTGAGTGGTTTTAAATTATATTTAGAATATATTTTTACCATTTAATAAAATTTTGGTCATTGAACATAATTTCACATTTAAACCAAATATAACTAAGTGTCAGTCTTTTGATAATTATTATTTCTTAAAAACACGCTTTTTGTTTTGACAGCGGGAATTAATTTTAAATTAATTTCTGCCACTTCTATGTTTTGAATTTGGAAAAATTGATTCCATATTTGGAATCAGGATTTCTAAATTTTTTAAATAGGTAACTCTTATTTTTAGGCATTTTGAATAATTACATCAGTAAATATTTTATTTACCATGGTTAAAAGTTAAATCCGGTAAATAATGGTAAGAAAATAAAATTATAATAATAATAAAATACCCTAAAACGTGTCCTAACCCAATTGGTTGATACATGTCCGACCATGGTCATCTTTGGGTCGATTTTGGGACCCCATGGATCCACTTGTAAGTGATAATGACACTTTATATTAATTAAGTTAAAGTAAATAAAAAAATGACATATGCATATATCTTATAGAAAAAAATTTTTTACATATGGTTTTATATGTTATATTTTCAACTATAAATATTAATTAGAAATATAAAACGATTTACTAAATAATGGTATTTTATTTATAATTTTTATACATTTAATAATTATATTTATTTATGACACAATAATGATGCAGTATTTTCCTTATTAATGAAAGAATCAAATAATTAGTATTATAAATGTTAAAATAAATATAATTTGATAGTTCTGATTCCATACAAGAATTTTATTGGTTAATATGACATTTATTTATTGCTTAAATGAAATTGGTTCCAATGAATAAAGTTGTTAAGACTTTAAAAAAAATCAATTATTTAATTTTCTCAAACTTGACATAAATGAGTTTTTAAAACAAATATTATATTATTAATTGATATTCTATTCCTAAATATCTAAGGTTTGTCCAAAGGACTTATATCATTATATATGTATCATTAATGTACAACTTAGGGTCTCTTGGATGTATATAGTAAGTTTATTAACTATATAATTTAAAAATACAAAGTGACATGGTAAATGTCAAACTATTTAACTAAGAGTTAAAACTAAAAGATAAGGTTAAAATGATGACCCAAACCTGTCTAAAATCTATTGGTTAAATGGATTCAGACCCATCCTCACCTTATACTTTTAATAATCAAAATTGGAGCCATTATAAACCGAATATGAATTTATTATAAATTAATACTTTTAGTTTTTCCTGGAGAGACCCTCCTCCCCCTAATAAAAGGACACCACTTATAACCAATTATTCATACCTTAAATGTCTTTTGGTTCAGCCAAACTCTTCCCAAATACCCTCTAAACTATCCTCCCTTAATCCTAGAGGACTTTCATTGTCAGAAAGACATCCTAAGGATCCATTTTGATCAAATAAAAGGGAAGAACCCGAAGAAGAGGTATTGTATTCACTACCATCTTTCAAGTTCCTTTCTTCTTCATATACTTCTTTCTTTGTTATTTATATTCTAAAATAATAACTCCAGTATATTCTATATAATTTTATGTTATTATAAATATGGTACAACCATATTCAGTATTTTATCCATCCTTTGAATGACATGTCATCGTACGTGCGTACGTACGGCCTACCGTCTCCACGTCGTGGTGTAATTGTTATTCAAGACATTATTATTTGGATGGGTATAATAATTTTGTGTAATTCATGTAAATAATAAATATAACATGATAATTATTCTTTATATATGATATACCATCCAATTATATTTTATTTTAATATCAAAATAATGATATTTTTGCTCGTGTGTACGTACGGACTACCGTCTCCACGAACGAGATGAGATTCATTCCCCTTAATATCCATTGAAGTCTAATTATAATTTGACAGTTAAAAATAATGTTTAAGGACATGATATAATTCTGTATATGAATAATATACAACCTATGGATAACAAACATGGCTTATGTAACAAAACATATAAAAGAAAATGAGTAAGTGAATACCTGAAACGATGATAATACTAAAATATTATTAACAAAGCAATATTAAAAATAATATATGATATCATATTTATATATATGAATTTTATAATTTAATAACAATGATTTAACTATTATACAGGAGGTTAACCTACCCTCGACCAAGGAAAAGTACAAGTTAAGGTGTTTTCATCTCACTCATTATTCCAGTGAGATCCGTACCGTATTGCCACTATTAACTTTTGTGTGGTGTATGTACTTCCCATAATTGTATTCTTTGAGTAATAAACTTTAATTTATGTGTATTTTCATATTAATTTAATAATACCTCTTCCATGGGGTGTATTTTTAATATGTTAGAAATTTGGTAAGGGTTTATTTTACAATCTCTTCATTATCTGAGGTTATTTATACGTAATTATCTACTGAGACCTCTTTATCATCCACATCCTCGATTCTTAAAAATGTATTTAAAATCATTCATACTATTTTACAGACTATTGGTTAAGGTCATTTATACCCTTTTTTGACTTTTTATAAAATTGTTTAAAAAGAATCATTCCACCGTTTTTTAAACAAGGTCATTTTTAACCTTTTCCAAAAAATTAAGGTAAGAATGTATTTTTTTTAACTTCTACTGCGAGTGCGGCTATTTTATGCTATTATAAAATTTCCGAAGATTCCATTACTAGATTATAATAATATTATCAATTTAAATGTTTTATCTTATAATAATGTGACTCTTAAATGATTCAAAAAAGAGATGTTTCTCTCAAATAGTTTTGATTTCATCTATGTCAACATCATTTTAAATGTTTTAATGATTTATTCTTCTAATAATTTCTCATTAATGTCCATGTTTTCAAAATGTTTTTAAGGATTTATTTAAAGGGACATTAATGTTTTAAAATGTTAATTACTTTAAAATGGTTCAAAGTGGTATGGGACACTTTGATTCAAAAATGGATTTAAATGTCTCCATTCTAAATTGTGTGACTTTTAAATGTTTTCATGAAAAGGGATATTTAAATCAAAGAGTTTTACAAATAATTTCCATCTATGTCAAATCCTTTAATGGATTTTAAACTTGTTTTGAAGTTGATTTATTATGATACAAAACTTCCATATTGTATTGAAGGTTTTGTGATATGTTTGACTATGGATGTGTTATTTTTATAGCATTCATGGTTTATGGTTAAAGTATTGACATTTAATATCCTAGTTCTTATACGAATGTTCATGTTATGTTTCAAAGTTTTCATATGAGGAATGTATTGGACATAGTAAGTGACGGGTGGAGCCCGCTATAGATCCTTGATGCATCGGTAAGTCTCATGAGACAACTTGATGTGGAATTGGCCGAGGCCTTTTCCCAATTTGATTTATGGTTTTGGCCAAGGCCTTAATCATTTTAGACGTCTTGGAAGAGGTCTTGAAAAAATGTTTTAGAATGTCTATAATTATATATTCCCTCATTATGGAAATAAAATTGATGGATCATGTGTTCATTTGACTAGTAGAATACCCAATATTATGTTTTATTATGGAATTATTTACTCAACTCATATTTTTTCCATAAAATTATTCATGTTTATTATTGGTAAAGGCATGTGGTTTCAATTATTCACCATGCTTAATATTTATGTCATTTTTCGCTGTATTGCTTACCCTTACTGAGCTTTTGAGCCCACCCCTTTCTGTGGTTTATTTTTCCCAGGATTCCAAGAAGTGTATTATGATTGATATGCAGGGATAAGATAAAGGGAATAATGGCGTTCTCAAAGAACTATTTACGCTGTGTTTTATGTTTTGAAATTTTAATTTAATGTTAATATATGTAATCTATTTTCCAAGACAGCTAAACCGATCGGTCCTTCGAGACATGATTCCTTGTAATCATACCAATGTATTAAAATAATGAAACGACTCTGGGTAACTGGGGTCAGGGCGTTACATGAAGGACTTTAAAGTTTTCTTATTATGATTAAAAAAAATATCATTTTCACTAAAAGCACAGCCCATATATCTATACATGCCACATTTAAAACACTTCTCATATTTTTTAAGCCATTACCTAGGGTTATTTTGACCACACATCCCATTTAATAAATATTAATTTTTTTACCTTCCAATTTCATTGATTGATTCGTACCCGTTTCATTCCATATGGTCCTTTTTTTTCTTATTATTTCAAAAGTACATGTGATCATTAGAAAACACCATTTCTACCCACTCAAGACAAAAAATAAATTTTTCATAACTTTTTAATTCATTGTAAGCCAATGAAATTTGATATATTTCCATTAATAAGGAGTAAAAATGATTGATTTTACTATCATGATCTGAGATAAGATTTGGAGCATACCATACAAATCGAGTGAAGTTTTTGTTATACACGATGACTGAATCTTCATCCTTTTTTTCAGTTAAAATAATTATTTATAGCAACCACACCCTAGATATCCTAGAGCTTGTGTATGTTAGTATTACACTGGAATTACTACAATTAATCAATTCCCTAATAGAATGATATTTTTGTAGTCTTGGTAATCTAGATACACACATGATAAAAAAATACACTAATTATAAAATATATTTTTTCATTTTTTAAATAAAAAAATAACTTCAAGGGTAACTTCATTCCATCTAGTAAATCCCAAAATATGTTTCATAATATGCTTATAATATTTTTTTGGGAATGAATAATAATAAGGCTGACCTGAAATGATCAGTAAGGGAAAAATATAGTCGAAGAAATAATGAATCAATGATAATAGTAAATATATAAAGGTTAATAACTGATCAAACATTCCATGTAATCAATAAATTGAATGAAAGTGTGTAAACAATATGAAAAGGTAATGAATTGAAACACATAACATTAAAATAAATAGATAAGGGAAAAAAATATGGAATGGTAAGACACTGAAACACATTCCATCTAAATAACTATAAATGAAATACAACCATAGATATGTTGACGCAAAAATGTCATGGATTAGTAATAATAGAAATTAATATTAGGGAACTCATTGATTATTAGATTCCTTGTTTCCTAGGTACATGGTACCTCTAACTTCTAGATATTTCATAATATGGTTTTAAACATATGGAGTAAAAAACCTTCTAAGGTGGCTAATAAAGTGAATCATCCCATGAGACTATTGATTCATTGAGGGGCTATCTATAACCAGACCTCACCCATGTCCTACAAGTTCAAAACATTCCTCATATTTAATAATAAAAACAATTATTTTTCCTTATAAAATAAATGTATTGAATAGTTATTACATAATTATCGATATTTCCCCAAATAATAAAATCACTGTCAAATTATATACTATAAGTAATATGGTATACGATTTGTGAAATAGTATTATTCATGATAGATGATATGGATAATTAGATAAAATCCAATGACCATACAAGATTGAATATTTCAAGGGTAATAATAAATGATTAAAGGATGTGAATGCAAATACAATAATTGTCTAAATAAATAATATACCATATAGACAATGAATAAGGACAACATCTGTACATAAAATTCCAGTTGGAGTAAAAATAAAGGGTTTTTGTTGTTGATGGACATAAATAATATAAAAATAACTTTTAAAATAATTCTTGAGGAAAATATTCTTTTATTTAAAAACTATTTAAAGAAATTTTATTTGAAAATAAAATTTAAAAACATTTTATTTTAAAATTATCCTTTTAAACATGCATAGGAATCTTTGAAGGAATAACGGTGGGTAAATCTATACATTCCATATATGGTAAAAATTTCATTCTTTTTCACGGTAAAAAGGTAAGAGAAATTACTTATTTAGAAAATAGAATGAAGATTCCACTAAAATAAATGGTAAAATAATATAATGGGTGAAAATTTATTTTGAAGTAATTTTAAAAACATTTTAATAAAACATGTATTTTTGAAGAAAACATGTTCTCTAACTAAGTGAGGAATAAAGTTGGGTTTTTGGAAAAAACATTCAGTACCAATGGGTTGTATAATGGTGCTAATACTTTTAAAAAGTAATTAATAACATGAAGAGAATAAAATAAATGGTGTTAATAAAAAATTATCATATATTTTCCTAGAATTGAAATACCATGGATAGATCATTAAAGTTATTTTTGAGGAAAATAATCTTTAAACATTCCAAACTGTCCCATAACACATTGAAACGTATAAAATCATAAACTCCATGAAAGAATAAAATTTATGAAAGTTAAAATATTCATGAGATTCATTAAAGTCATGAAATTTCATGTAAAATGGTAGTACATACCCCATATAAAAGAAACTAGGTTCATAACAACAAATAAGTCCCAATGGAATGTAGTTTGGGATGCAATCCCTTGCCTTGCATTTCTTTTCGGGTGAACATCCTTTACCTTATTGTATAATAATATTATGTTAATTTCATACATTATTGTTAAAATTTTCATGTTTATCCTTAATTTTATTTCAATTATACCCATTTTGTGTACAACTACTAAAACTATTATGTTTATGTTGGGTGCTAATTGCCTAGGTTTCTCAGGTAGGTTTTTGACATGTGATTTGTTATTCCTATTAATTATATTAGGATTTAATCATATCATTAATGTAAAACATGGATTAATTATCATATTTATTCATTATATATATATTTTTAGTATTCCATAAAATTTTTATATTATAAATAAAATTCACCTTTTATGGAGACGATAGGCCGTACATACGCATGAACACCACTTTCATTTTTCAATCGTATTAAAAGAAGAAAAAAATAAATGATACAAATGTATATTATAATAATATTATCAAATATACTGTATATTTATTACATAGTTTTACTAAAATAATTCTTAATATGTTCCATGTGTAGCATGAAATAATCTTATCACGTAGAGGGGGCGATAGTCCACACATCCTCAAACGATATTATCATATTAATGAAAAATAAGAAGTATTAAAGGAACGTGTTATAAGAGGAATGAAGAATTATAAAGACATAATAAATACCATATATATCATATATAAAAATATTTTTTATCGTAATTTCTTCCATGATATGTGGTAAAGGAAAAAATAAATAATCATTGTTTCGTGAGGTAGTAGTTCGACGTACACAGAAACAGTATGTTCGTTATCAATTATATGGAGGTGTGTGTAATTTTAGGAATTAACCTTTAATAAAAACATCCTTTTATATTTATGATATTTTATTTGGTATATTATATTAAAATAAATATATTTTATGTGGTGTGTAATTGAAAATAATGTAATGAGCTTGAGAGAAGACGTTACCTCTTAATCACGTAACTTTTTTTGGTTGGTACCAAAAGGATTCCTTTAAAATAATATTTCCCTAAGGGAGCCTTCAAGATATGGGGGAGGGACTTAGGGAAGATATATGGGAATATATTTTTTGAACCTAATAGTTTTTATAAGTTTGAGGAATGGGGAGATTTGGTGGCCTTTTAGAAGGAATGAAAAGGACACACTTGATATTTTTGAAAACAAGCTAGGTGTATACATGTTCTTACATAAACAAAGTCATACCAATCAAAAAAAATTCAATAATAGAAGTTTTCTTAACAATATATTTCCATGAAATAGGTTTTGAAAACGTTGATATGTCATTTGGGCCCTTAGGTTAATAGTTTTGTACTTTATTAAATATAATTTTCCCACAATAATTGTAACTGCTTTTAATCACTTTTACTAATTTTTTTGTGAAATTTCTTTTTGGCCTTATTATACATTATATGTTTTTATTATTCATAATATGGAACCAATTTTTTCAAATTTAATTTATATAAGTAGAGTAAAAGAAATTAATATTTGTGCCGCCTGAGGCACGATAATGTGAGTTTTTAATGTAAAAATGTCCAAAGGTTTGCTATGTTTTTATAATCTATTTCAAAGTGAAACTAAATAAAATGACATAAATTTTATTAATTGATAAAAATATTATCTAATAAAAATTTAAACCCAATTAAAATTATAATTTAAGCATAAAATATAAATTTAAATGAAAAAGATGTTTTGAACTAAAATTGAATATTTTTTAACTATTCATTAAAAAATGGATTGTTTCAAAAAAAATTACAAAAATTCACACTAATATAATTATAATGTTTCTCTTTCAAATAAATTGTTTTTTTTGACATATTAAATTATTTAAATTTTTAAAATTTAAATTTAAAATGGGGTTTCCATTAAAAAAGTGTTAAAATTTTCATTATAAAAGTATAGGTTTTTATGTGTAAAATAAAGTTTGTTATTAACTTATTCCTATCAAACCTAATAGATGGTTATCAAAAATATTTTATTGAATATGTAACATGTAAATTTCATTAAACTAATTAACTAATTTGTAATTAATTATTCTTATTATGATAAAACTCTTTTATAATCATAAAAATAAATATATTTATTTTTTTATCAAATTGGTTCTTAATTTGGTTTCTCATTATTTGGTAACCAATGAATTAATTAAATATTTAAATAAACAATAAATTCTCATATGTTAGTAAATACTATTTACAATTTATACTTTATATCTTATTATATTAAATAATAAATTTTTAATAATAATTTTTTATTTTTTGAAACTCAGTCTTCTGTATAATGCAAGCTATCAAGAAAGGTCACTCTTGTGTGTAACACAAGCTATCAGGGAAGGTATTTATTACATGTAAAAAAATCTATCGAGGAAGGTATCTCTTTCATGTAGCGCAAGCTAAATAATTTCATTGTATATTACAAGCTATATCATGTATTAATTTATTTAAAATTATAAATATAGAGTAGAGTCTTGGGATATTATGTTCCCTTACATTATTGGTGATGCGTTCCATACATGATGTCAAATAAAAAGTTTTAATTTTGAATTATGTTGTGTAACATTCTCCCCAACTTAATTAAATTTAGTCGTAGAAATTTAATGTTGATCTTGGTAAAATATTGTTTGAGGTTTCCTGTGCTTAATTCCCATACCAGAAGAAGTATTCTTGAAAAATCATTTAAAAAATATTTTATGAGAAGTACAATGGTCGCATTGACTACCATGTAAGTAGGTTTATATATAGGATAACATTAGTGTAAAGTGTAAATATGGACATGGATGAAAAATAACTAATATTTATAGTGAGTGAAGGAGTTCATAAATCACAATAAAGGTAATTGTCAATATAAAACTAAGAGCCTCAAATCCGTAAATCCGGGATGATTTACAAGGCCATCAAATAAAAAAAAATTAAGGTATTAAAAATCTTATTTTATATGTTATTTTCTGGATTTAGGGTAATTATTCTACTAACAAAGTGTATATGGAAATATTCTTTCATCATTGGTTTCAATTTTATGTGAACAATTCTATATTCTGGATGTTCATCGATCAAATTCTAATTCAACCCTTCACTCTCTGAAATTAATTAACAATAATGATTTATCATAGGCCTAAATCACTAAAAGAATATTTTAAATGATTGTAAGGAAAATAAAAGAGTGACAAGTCAAAAAAAATTCTTTAATTATCTTGTAATACCAATATAAATAATTCATTAATCTCTAATCCTAAAAAGTTATACTACTATTTCATCATTAACATTTATAAGTAAACTTTTTTAACTAAAAAAAATTAAAAATTAACTAATACATTGTATAGGCCATTGGTTTGTTTGAAACACTCATCATCCATTTGTCATGGGTTTATGACCCACAGCCATGCCAAATTTGATAGGTTGTCACCCAGCTTACAAGTTTCGCTTTTATAAAACCAAATTACATTTATTTCCAAAATAAATATGATGGGAACCCTTGAAATAAGGTTAATTTCTAAATAGACTTATAACTAAGGTTTTCAATAAAACCTCCACAAATAAATACTCCACCAAATTATTTTCACTTAGTTTCTTCCTTTTTATAGATTTAGTCTTTTAGAATAGAGAATTAACACAAGTAATTTCTAGGTTACCCACACTAATGATAAGGAACTTAAAAGATTTATTAGGATTTGCTTCATTTCCTTCCATTTTACTCTTCATTTTTCTTCAGTAACCATTTTCTTTATGTACTTATTTCCCACAAATACATTATTTATAGTTTCAATTGACACAATTTACTAGTTTTATCCTTCCTCACATCTCAAGTGTCATAAATCAGGCATTATTTCCATTATGGATTCTACCACACAAGCTCTTATTAGCCTCCGTGATTCTATTCTTTATTGTGTTTGGGGTTGGTAAAGGTATATGTTGTTAATCATATTTAGGGAAAAATTATCTGGAATAGACATGATATCCTTTACTCATATTGAAAAATATTTTGGTTTATCATTTTCACTAACTTTTCCTTCATGTTAAATGTTAACTTGAATCCTATGGGTTGCATCTACTAACTAAAACTAGAAAGAATACTGTAAGAAAAAAATTATCAGAGTGAGATAATTTTTTAATCATCTATAAGATTTACTAATCATAGACACCGTTTATTAAAACTAAAACACCTTATGTTTAACCTATAATATTCATTTTCATTATCTTTTAAAATATTTCATAATGGTTTGTAAAAAATGTGAATTATCCTATGAAGTGTCAAACCGGGTTCAGAGTAAGGCTCGTTGTTATGTACAATTTTACCCTACTTCAAGATTGAAACACCATGTTAGAGATAATACTTCTAGCTACATATGTTCCAGAACCACTTCCACATGTAGTATTCACATAGTGATTTATTTCAAAGAATACCCACATAATCTCTATATTAACAAAATTTATTGGATGTTCTTTTATTTATATTCTCAAATTATACCTTACAGTTATGTTCTCTATACTATGTTTTCCTAAATCTAATTCCCATGTTTTATACTAAATCTTTTCTCATACCTACTACAGTGACATGACCCTAGATAGCCCGGAGCTAGTGTCTACTATATTTACATTGGCATGATTATAAGGAATCAATGCCCAAAAAAATATGTTCTTAGTATCCTTGGTAAACTAGATACATAAATGAGAATAAAATACACTAATTACAACATATATTTTTTCTTCTAAATAAATAATTATCTACTATGGTAACTTTAAACCATCTTGTAAATATCAACATATCTTTCACAATATGCTTCCTGGATTCCTAGGTAATTAAATAGAATAAGGATGATCTAAAAATCTTAATAATGGATAAATATAGTAGAAGAAATAATGAATAAACATGAATAGTCAATATATAAAGGTAAAAAACTGAACACACATTCTATGTAATCAATAAACTAAAATAAATTGTGTAAACAATATGGAAATGTAATAAATGGAAATACATACCATTAAAATAACTATATATGGATAAATAAATATGGAAAGGTAAGAAACTAAAACACATTCCATATAAATTGCTGTAAATAAAATTTCATCATAAATATGTCAAAGAAAAATCACATGGATAAATAATAACACAATCTAATGTAAGGGAAATGGTTGATTTTTGGATTCCATATTTCCTTGGTAAATTGTACCATTACCATAAAGACATTTCATAAGATAGTTTACAAAATATCTGGTACAAAACAATCGAATGTGGCTATCTACATGACTTATCCCGTGATAATACTAATTCATCAAGGGGATATCTATTACCATGTTCCACCCATTTTCTAACAGTCCAAAACATTCCTCATATTGGATAATCTTAATAGATAATATTCCTTAACAAATAACCATATTGAAAAAAGAATACAGAATTGTCAATATTTTCCCAAATAATCAAATAACTGTAAAAAAAAGACACCATATAAAAAATGGTACATATTTTAGGTAATATGAATGTTCATGATAGATGATATGGATAATTAGGGGAAATTAAATGATCGTAGGATATTGAATATTTCACAAGGAATAAAAAATTATTAAAAGAAGTGAATGTTGATACTATCCTTGGCCAAATCAATAATAAACCTCACAGAGGAACAATAAGGATGGAATCAATACAAAAAATCCCACATTGATTAAAAAGAAAGGTTTTTTGTTCTAGATGAATTGAAATACTATAAAAATATAATTTAAAAAAATTCATGAGGAAAATATCCTTTTGTTTTGGAAAACCAATAAAAAAATTAATTGAAAATAATTTTTTCAAAAAATTAAATATTTTCCATTTAAAAATGGAATTGACTAAAGGAGGGTAAACTTTTATATGTCGTACAATGTAAAATGAATTATCCTATTGCATAGGAAAATGGTAAGAAAAATTCATTGTTTATAAAATCAGAAGTAGATTCCATTAAAAAAATTAGTAAAATAAAAAAATGGTTATAAATTTCATTACCAATTAATTTTGAATATTTTTTGAAAAAGTTTTAACAAAATATGTCTTTTAGAAGAAAACATGTTATTCGACTAACCGAGGAATATAGTAAGGTTATCTGAAAAACATTTTTAGTACCAAAGAGTAGAAAAATGGTACAAATACTTGAAAAATTTCAAGACTAAATTGAGAATAATAAAATGAATGGTTTTACTGAACCATGGTTATATAATTTCACCATATTTAAATACCTTTTAATCATTATTAAAGTTATTTTTTGGGGAAAATAATCATTAAACATTCCAAAGTTTCCCAAACCACATTGAAACATTTTAAATCATAAAACTCATGAAGTATTCAAATTTAATGGAAGTTATAAAATCATGAGAGTAAGAATATTCATGAGATTTCATGAATAGGGGAAGTACGTATAGTATATAAAAGAAACTAGGTTCATAACAACCAACAGGACTCAAAGGAATGTAATTTGGGATGAAATCCCTTAATTTCATTAAAATTTTGGTGAACGTACTTTAAAATAATGAATAATTAACATAGGTTAATTTTCTACTTTCTTGAGAAAAATATTCATGTTAATAATTAATTTTATTTAATATATTAAAATGCTGTGGAATACTGATTAAATGATTAAGTTTACATAGGGTGTTAACTGCCTAGTTTTTTCAGATACATTTTTAACATATGATTTATTGTTCATGTTTATTAGATCATGATTCCATCATCCAAAAATGTAAAACCAAACATAATTATCATATATATTCAGTATATTTTTAGTTATTATAGTTCATAATATATTTATAATTGAAATTAAGTTCACCATTTATGAAGAGGGTAGGCCTTACGTACGCATGAACGCTACTTTCATTTCTTTGTCATATTAAAATAATAAAAAATAATTTATGCATATATATATATATTATAATTAAAGTATCATATATATTTTATATATGTTATATCAATTTATTAAAATCATTCTCAATATTTAACATGTATCCCATGAATAAAATAGATCGATTTGAGGGGGTGGTAGTAGACACTTTGTAAAATAATGTAATCATATTCAAGAAAAATGGGAAGTATTAAAGGTATGTGTTATAAAAGGATTAAAGAAGTATAAATAAATAATAAAAACCATATATTTCATATATATAAGTCTTTTCCATCATAATTTCCACCATGATAGGTGCTAATGGAAAAATGTACGATCATCATTTCATGAGACCGTAGTTCACCATACGCAGAAATAGTATATTCGTTACCCATTATATTATGGTGTGTGTAAGTATATGTAGAACCATTTATATGAAAATATAATAGTACATTACATATACTAGTATTGTTATATAATAATGGAAAAAATATATTTTGGGTTGTGTATAATGGAAATGAAAATATAGAGCTTGAGAGAAGACGTTACCTCTTAATTGGGTAACTTCTTTTGGTTTGTACCAAAAGATTCCTTTTTAAGATTTATGAAAAAAAATAAAGACTTTATAGTGTAGGAGATGGATTTTGGGAAGATATATGGGCATATATTAGATGAGTCTAAGTGGTTTGAGAGGTGTGAGGAAAGGTAAGATGTAGTAACATTTTATAAGGAATAAAAAGGACTCACTTGGAATATTTTAAAACAAGTTAGGTATACACATGTTCCTAAATTCAAAAACTCATACCAAAACAAAAAAAAACTCAATAATGGAAGTTTTAGTGCCTAGATATGTCCTATCAATGGGTTTTGGAAATTTGGATTGTTCATTTGGGCCCTTAAGAAAAAGGTTTTGTCCTTTATTAAACAGTATTTTTCTTAAAAAATTATAATTAATTTTAATCACCTTAATTAATATATTTGGTAAAAATATACTAATTATAAATTATAATTTACTCTTATTCAAAAAATTTAATACATTTTTCCTAAAGTGGAAAAATCAATTTAAAATTCGTACGGCAGGAGTGATGACAATGCGTGTTTTTGAAGTAAAAATGTCTAAATGTTATCTATGTTTTTATAATCAATTTAAAAATAAAATTGGATCCAATGAAATAAATTTTATTAATTCATAAAATTATTATTTAATTAACCTTTAAAAAAATTAAATGTATAATTTAACAACATAAATAAATTATATGAAAAATAAATTCTAAACAAAAATTTAGTATTTTTAGCTATTCATTATAAAAATTAATTGTTTCTGGAAAATATCAAAAATTAACCCAAAACAAATTATTACATTTCCATTTAAAATATAATGTTTATATTTACATATTAATTTAATTAATGTGTTGAAATTCATATTTAAAATTGGGTCTTTATTAAAATGTTGTTAAAATTGCGTTATAAAAATATAGGTTTTTATGGGAAAAATATAGTTTGTTCTTATCTTATTCCTGTAAACCTCAATAGATGGATATAAAAAATATTTGATTGATTTTAAAACATATATATTTCATTAAAATCATTAAATAACTATAATTAATATTGTTTATAATGATAAACCATCTTTGGAAGTATAAAAATAAACATATTTCTTTTTATGTCCAATTAGATTTTATTTTCATTTATCATTAATTGGTAACCCATGAATTCATTTTATATTTATATAAACCATAAATTTTTAAATGTTTTATTACTATTCATAACATCTTGTTTATATTTTGTTATATTAATTAATAATATTTTGATAATACATTATAATTTTGTGAAACTCGGTCTTGCGTATAATGTAAGATATCAAGGAAGGTTTCTCTTGAATGTAACAAAATATATCAAGGAAGGATACTATTGACTATAACACAAAAAATAAAGGAATTTCCCTCTTTCATGTAATGCAAGCTAACTCAGTGTTTCATGCATTACAAGCAATATCATGTATTTGATTTTTTTAATACAAAATATATAGAAGAGTCTCGGGATATTATATTCTCTTATGCGCTTGGTGATGTGTGTCATACATAATCTCGAATATAGAGGTGTACATTTGAATTTGGGGGTACTAAATTTTTATTTATCCTATGAAGAACCAAATTAGGAATATATTTTTCAAGGAAAATATTCTTAAATTCAACCCATTCCAAGGAATAAATCTTCTTATTATCCCAAATATTCTTTACCATTAACCACCACTGGTTAGCATCACCTTCAAAAATATAAAGAGAAAGAACTAAATTTTGATTATCTGAACACCCCATGAAATTGAATATATTGTCAAGGGCTCTAATCCTCCCTCTAAACACCATTGGGTAAGAAGATCCACTGAAATAAATATGTTGTTTCCCCATAAAATGTTCCACTATTGTCATGTTCTTTTGTGGTAACTCTAGTTATTCTCTTGTGTGGATACAATTAAAATTTATAGAATGTTTCAAATAATACATTACAGTCACCAACATCTTGGTTCTAATTCCAAGCATTCCATGCTATGGAATCATAAGGATATCATTCTATTAGTGGCTTCCTACTTTAGCTACCCTATTTCTTTAGTGGAAACCCATTCTATATAGACATATCATAGATGGAGAAACATGGTATTATTTAAATTATATATCATTTCAACTTAACCATAGTGTAAAAATAATATATGGATATTATGTTAACATCATCTTAACCCCTAAATATATCTAAACCCTGCTCTTATAACCATATAATGACTGATCCTTAAACATTATGTACTCTAGTTAATTCTATTAGAATTAACATTCAAAATTTCCCAAAGATATTCTTGGATTATAGTTTTAGATATTTAGGTCATAATTATTACATGATAACCCACAAGATTTAAAAGTGGATAAAACAAAAATAATATTCCTTTCTTCCACAATACAAATGTTTTTCATAAAACATGAAATCCTTTCATGAAAAATATTCACGACATTTAGAATGGATTATTCTTTTATCTTACCCATACATAAATCCTATGAAAACATTTTAAAATTTGGTATGAGCACAAAAAAATCATAAGGGACATAAAAAAGGAATGAAACCATTGTTCCATGAATTCTTATAAACATATGAAATGAATTTCATAAATACATTCTTCTCACCCATAAATTATGATATATTTACTTTCTGAAAAAAAATATTTTCATAAAACATAGAAAACATAAATAAAATTTGTTGTCATGGGGCATCATTTACCATAATTAAATATTATTTTCACCCTCAAAACTACCAAATTATTTTTAACCTTCATGAATACCATAAAATGTAACCCTTATGGGAATATTTTTATGAAACCCTCACGACTACATTATGTTGTAACCATCACAATTACACTTGGAATAACCATTAAGGGAGACATACAATATAAACATTATCAATGAATTGTAGGGAGATATTTGTACCACACATCATCATAATAAATTTCCATGAACTATAACATAATAATAAAACATCAACACTTGCATACTAAAAAATTGTTAACAAAAATCACTTATTTTAAGAGAATACTGCGCACATGCGAAGGAAAATATTTTATATTAAAATAAACAAAAATTTTTGCAAATAAGACATCAAAAAAAATGATTCATGAAATAAGTAAAATCTTATCATTCCATATAGTTTAAAAACATTCTTTTGGAATTTTTTAAAAGATTCTTTAAAGATTATTTTAAAATGAATGTCCCTTACCTCAGGTTCATCATACATTCGATGTGTTACAACATATTATATAATAGTTTATATTTTGTTATTTATATATTATAGAATTATATCCATATCTATAATAGATTATATGTTCTTTTTATTACAACATTCAACCCATTTGTTAATAATATTCTACTATTTCCACTGTTTCTGGTGAGTTCTTTTTATGGTTTTTATGGTCGGTTCATTATGGATTTTCTAATAAAAAAGATACAATACTCTAGAAGTGATAAAAATATATATATAGGATATTTTAAACAATTTTAAGTAAATTTATACTTCCCATGAATGTTCTATTGGGAAACAAAAACTCATTTTCTATAGAGGTAGTGAATTGACACACCACGAACGACGATTTTGTTTTTTAGAATAAAAGATGAAAATAAGAGATTAGATTTCAAATATGCCATAAAAAATAAAATTACAGTGTATATATGATACTGGAGTGATTATGAAACATTTTATAAAGGTTATGATAATTTAGATGTTAGAAAAACATTAATAGAGAAAAATAAGGAATTTTCTTCTTGAATATTTTATCGTTCAGAACCTCCTAAAGGATTTTGTAATTGTCCTTTTTTAGACCAAAAACACTTTAATGTTTAAAGGTATGAGGATAATGTAATTTTTCATAATGTTTTTGAGAAATACTTCTTTCAGTGATGAAATTATGTTAAGGAATGTGTCCCTTTTTATAATTTTGGTAAGGGGGATTTTAGGAATTACCAAAAAAATTAAAATATAAAAAGTCTAATATAGGGTTTATGATTTCAAAAAGTGTAATGTCTTAGATTTTCCATGTATTATTTTTAACTATTATATGAAATTATTATGAGACCATTCTTTATGACAGCTTGGGATTCCAAGGCGCGGGGTTCCTAGAATAAATGATTGAAATAATTTAATCTTTTCAATATAGTGTGCGAGTGGTTTTCCTAAAAAAATGGAATAAATTTTAAACAGGTTCTTAGATCCAAAATCATATGGAACCATTGAATTTAGATCAGTGACTTTACCTTAAGTGAGGCCTAACATCGATTGGTGCGGGACTACTTCAAAAGATAATTTTTGGATGTTTTAAAGGATATAATATAAACTACTAATTTTTTTTATTTTAAATTTTTCCATAACGAAGGAACAAATTTATTTGTATTAAATGGGAATATAGTGTCCCTTGATTGATGTACAAGGAAATTAAAAAACTATTGTTTAATACTTAATACATGACAAAAAATATGCCCAAAGATCGTATTAGTTTAGCATCTTTGGAAACTCAGAACATCATCTACTAGCATGGTGAATGATCTTCAACATATCACATAAAGATCTTCCATTTTTCTTTTCCTACCCAAAAACATTCAATATATCTTGGGAAAAATAAAACATAAAAATGGTGAGCTCTAATTCCCAATAAGGGTAATCATGGGTAACATAAAACTAACCACAAACATTTGAATGCAAAAACATAAACAAAAAGATTAAACATCAAAATCATGAGTCATGAAATAAATCATGGAAGTTAATAATTTATAAATCATAAAGGAACATTAACCATGATAAAATATATTTGGTATAAAACTTTTAATTGTTTCAATCTAATTATAACATAATAAGATTTCTATAGTAGCCAAGGCATTGCTGCCAATACCATCATTGTGGACAAAGCCCATTACTGAACTGGGTTTACATGTTGTTCCAACCATGTATTAATAAACCAGATTTACATTCAATTATAGTTATGTCTATATCATGAGATATAAATCTCTACCCAACTCATTGGAGGGATATCTAGGTCACACTCATCTCATAATGAAATCATTCTTACATGTTCCACAAAACAGAAACCATTCATCATAGTATAACCCAAAAAATAAAATGGGCTTCTTAAACATCATTTAGTCATTACATAATCCATATAAATAATCCTTCCATAATTAAAACAATTAAATCGTACTAATAATAGGGATATAAAAATTACCCTATTTATATATCATCATCTTAGATGGAAAATAATTTTGAAAAAACAATTGAACTTAATTCCTGAGGAAAATAACATTTCTCCTTGAAAAAAATTTCTTTTTTCTAAATACCAGGATATTATATAAGAAAATAAAATAGAAATAGTTTAGAAGAATCATCATTGAAATAAAATGTCATGAAACTATAAAAATCGATTCCTGATGTATAAGTTAAAAAAACATTCTCTTCGTACATTTACAGAATTGTCAAAAAGTACATCATATGGTAAACAAATGAAAGATTCCTTCCATACCATGTAGTAAAATTAAAAAATGGGTAAAAATGAATCTAAACATATATATAATAATATTAAACATTTTATGAAAAAATTTTATGAATGAAGTGCCCAGATCAGTGTGAATCACTGAGAGGGGGAGGGGGTGAATCAGTGATCCCTTAAAACTTTTTACTAATTGATTCTTATCAATTAAACCTCTATGGCTGGTTAAAGCCTCGATCCACTCTTCTTGTATCTCTCAACCTTTCCCGAATGATGCAGTAATAAAAAGGCACAGGACACAAGGATTTACAAGGTTCGGCACCAAAGGCCTACATCCTTGCCATGCTCTCCAAGCATGGATTCTCCCATTATAATCTGTTAGTATTACAATGGTCGATACAGCTTCCCACCGTATCTCTCCTGAGTCCCACAGGAGGGTCTTTATACTGCGTCCCACAGTGTTACCAGAGTCCCACTGGCCTGCTCCAGAATCCCACTGAAGACTTCTTCTCCCTGAGTCCCACAGGGTCTTCTCCTGGCTCCTCGAGTCACACGAGTAGCTCTTCTTCTCTTTAAGTTCTTCAAGTAACTTCAGCAGCCTGGGATAAAGGCTGCTGGCCTTGCTCTTCTCTTCTGATCACTTGTGGTTGATCAGGGCTTCTCGTCTAGCTCAGGCCTTATCTCCTTCTTCTGGATGACCTGGCTTCTCTCTTCAACTACTGAATGCTCAGACAACTGATATCTCTAACTTCAGTCTGGTCCAGTCTCACATCAGAACAACTTCATGCACTGAGTGCATGGCATCACAATATCTTCAAGATCTCCTAGTCTTGGACTCCTCAAATGCACACAACCAGATTTGGCTTTGTTCACGTGTGCACGTGCATGCATGTATGCATGCACTTTCCTTCTCTTCCTCTTGGTGCAGTAGACCCACAAAGGGTGTAGTCACTTTAAGCACACACCTACTTCTCTGAACTTCACACTTTTGTTCAATGTGTTTACACACTTAGAGTGTGTTCTACTTTAGTGTGGATGTCCTCCTCTTCTTCTAATGTGTATACACTTTTAGTGCACACACTAGGCTCGGCTCACTTCTTGTTTTGTTTGCACACACATTTTCTTTGTTCAATTTGCAAACACAAGATTGGCCTCTCCTTCTTCACCTCTCACACACACAAAGTGTGGTCTTCCACTTTTTGTGCACACACTGCACGTAGATCCTCTTCTTGTTTTGCACACACAAAAGGTGTGGTCTTCACTTGGTGCACACACATGAGGCTACGGCCTCCTCTTGTTCTGTTAAGCACACACGGCCGTAGGGCCTTCTTCTCCACTTATGCACACACACCGCCACGGGTGTTCTTGGTGTAGCAAGCACACAGGGTGCGAGGTGCAAGGGCCTCCTCCTCTTCTTTCCCACTATCGGGCAAGTCCTCAAGCACTTGAGTGCAAGGAGGCTCGGGTGCGCAAGTGCCACTGCCCAGAGGCGCGCAAGACCTCCTACCCGCGGGGCGCGCAAGTGCAACACCCGCGGGATCTTCCTTCTGCCGCGCAAGGGTGCGGGCAGAGAGGGAACAAGAGACTCGAGCGCGCAAATGTGCGGCTCGGCTCCTTCCTGTCGCGCAAGAGAGGCGCGCAGGGAACACTTCGGGCCTCGGGTGGCACCGGGACAACAGCCGCGCAAATAATTTGCGCGGGGCTTCTACTTCGCGAGGCAAAGGCTTCGCGGGACTCTCTTCAAACCTTCAGCGCATCAGCAAACTTCTCCAATGCCTCGGCCTCTCCTTTTATAGGCGTGGAGAGCCTTTGATCATCCGCGTGATCATAAATTCAAAATCCCGAGATCTTCGGATCTTCAAAAATATTTCCAAAACTTGATCTTTATTCTCGGTTTGACGCGGGCTCCATTATTTTTCGGCCTTCTTCACGTGCATGCGACTTAGAACGCATGCACGGCCTTCCTTCGATCCAAACCATGCAGAGCATCAACACCGAATGGCCTCGCACCTTCGGTTTGCTTCGGCCTTCATCGAAATCTCCCAAACATTGCATGCATGTGTATTTTTAAGCATGGATCGGTTCAGTAGGTCCAGACGAGTCGGATGGACGTCTTAGATCCTTCAGAGGTGGCCGGGAACTCGAAAACCGGCCTCGGGTAGCCTCTGGTTCATCGGCGGCTCACGGGGAGGCTTCGGACGAGCTCGGCGAAGGAGACGACGCTGGGAGCCGTCGGATCGCCATTTAAATGACCGCGGACGGCTCAGATTATAACATCGCCGCGGAGATGGATCGTACGGTGGAGATCTTGCGCGAGATCAAACATGCGGCCAGGATTAGATCCCGGGATAAAAATCCCGTCCCACATCGAATCGTCCAGCGGTTTATCCGCGCTTTATCAAAGACTCGCTGCCGCCACCGCTTCAATTGTCTCTCCTTCTCCCTCCACGGTGCCGCCCCGCACCGTGTTCGTCCTGCCTGTCTGCGGGCGCGCTTTGCGCCCACTCATGACTCCTGCGGGCGCGCTCTAGCGCCCACTATGCACACACACGGGTGCGCGGGCTTCACCACCGCGTGCCCTCGGGGCTTATACACGGCCCCTGCCTCTGCCGCCCGGGCTGGCCACATGGGATCCCCCCTTGGGCGTGGCGCCTTTAGGCCCACATGTGCCTTGGGGGTTGAACCCTTAAGGCTGGCCTTGGCTGGCCAATTTTTTGCAACAAAAACACTAAGTCCTTTGTTAAACAAAGTGACCAAGTGTAACATGCCAAGTGCCAAATGCCTCCTCCTCTATTCTTTCTTCCCATTTCTTCTCTTCTTCATCTTAAGAATTCCTCCATTTCTTCTCCTCACATTATCTTCACTTAGGATATGGAATTCAAAAGGTTCATCTTAATCTTTTTCATCTCTTCTTCCATATATCTATTCTTCTTCTTCATTAGAATTCCTCCATTCTTCCTCTCATATACTCAATACATAGAATGTGAAATTCCCGAAGGGTCTTCTTTCAACCAAACTCCTTAATCAAATAGAGTCTTCAATGTGCTTCATTGATCTAATCAGAGATCAATTGGATCTTCTTCAGATTCACATGCACTAAGTGTTAGTGCATGGATTACATTAAACCACTTCATCCACTTAGAACATGTGAATGGATCATCTTCAACTCCTCATGCATTGTGAAGACAATGCATGGTCTTCAATCAATGTTGTGACTTTGTATCCAATTGATACAAGTTCTATGAACTTAAAGATCAGCTCAACAATCGTCAGGTTTTCATGGAGAATGTTTCAACCACAATTTCCAATACCACTTAGGGAATCTCCTAAGTGACATGCATCTAAGTTCCATGGCCATTCTCCTTCACCACCAACACCATCACATCCTTTGACATTCACATCTTGACTCCTTGACATCCATTCATTCCTAGACAACTTCATGCCTCATTGACAACAAATGCAACATAATGCACTTCAATCTCCCCCTTTGTATTTGTTGTCAATACACTCCTTTAGCACATATGAATGGGTCAATATGTGTGCCAATATTTTCTCCCCCTTATTGGCAATCAAATGCAAAGGTGTGGTGTGGTTCTCTTCAAAATATCACTTCCTCCCTTTAAAAAGTATTTTCTTGAAAAACACTAAGAGAGGGATGATGTCACATGTTCTCTTTAGCAAAGAACCTTTAGTAAATCAACTCTAAGTCTACTTGGGCTAACCCGGTGTAGAAAACAAGAGTGATGTAACCAAGGTACACAATGCTGTCAAACATTCTCTACACATGTGAGATCATGCTTAGGGGTTTGAAATTTTTCAGATATAACAATGAATTGCTAAATCCTGCACATACTTCACCAAACACATTAGAAAGTTCAGTGCAAAGATAAAGCTCCCCCTTTCATCCATTTGTCTTCAATCCATACTCCCCCTTAATTGACAAGATAGCCTCAATTAAGAAACAAGGGATGAAAGTATGATTGGAATACCTTCACTCTTCTCAAGATGGAATTAAATATCAGAATCCCATCTTCTCCAGATTGGCTCCCCCTCAAGGGGTGCACTCCATTCTGTCCAAACCATCCTCCAGCTGAGAATGATCATCATCTTCAATTCCCTGCAATGTCAGCACATGTATATACCAAGAGTATAAGGGAATAAGATGGAACCTCCTTGGTTCATCAATGTGAACAACAAGGTTGAGAAGATTCTCTCAACCGAGATGTCCCATTTTCACCAGTCTTCACACTTGCACATTTGATCTTCATTGATGTTTGTGCTGGTGTGGTTCTCAACCCATCTTCATGTGAAATCTTTTTCTTCCCTTTTGCTTTAGCAAATGCCAGAGCTTCATCTTCAGCTTTTTGTAGTTCTCTGGCAAGTTGCAACTGATGTGGCCATATGACAAGTATATCATTTGGAAGAGTGGCCTCAGTTTTGGAAGTTCCACATGGTTCTTTAGATGCTGCTAAGCTACCTCTCTTAGGCAACTTATTTTCAATCAATCCCTTCTTCTTCTGGATTGATTGTCTTTTGGAGTTCAGTCTGCTTCTATTTAGTTTCATGGCTTCTTTACAAAGGTCCATGATGTGTCCTTTCTTTCCACAGTAGAAGCATTTCTTGGTGGTCCTTCTGGATGCATCACCCTTCTTGGACTCAGACTCCAAGGACTTCTCTTCTTTTCTCAAACACTTCTTGGGAGCATTTTCTACTTTCTTCTTGCTTCCCAAGGAATCTTTTTGAGCCAGGTTCAGTGATCTTTTCTTCTTTTGAGCTCTGGATACAGTTGGAGATTGACATGTATCTTTTTGACCACTTTTGCAATCATCCCAGATGTTGTCAAGTAATCCAAATCTGTTAGCAGTAAACAGATGTCTCTGGACCTGTGGATGTTGCTTCTTTTCCTCTGGCTTGCTCCCCCTAGGCATGGGCTTCCTCTGTGCTTTGGCATTCAGTGGATTGTACCAACAATCCTTTGCACAATGCCCATACTTATTACAACACCAGCATTGACCCACGAATCTTGACCTCTTCAGTCCTTCTGATTGTAGGGTACTTTTCTTGACCTGTTGTGCTGCTTCAGGAGAGCTCTGCTTCTTTACTGTCTTCATCCATATTTGTTTGGATTCATTCTTCCATCCTGCACTTTTTGTGAAAACACAATTAGAAGCATTAGTACAAGATGGTATGGATGGTACCTTCTTTCTAGAAGATGTTGCACTTTTATTAGAGGATGTCTTTCTCTTAGAATCATCCTGCTCAAAGCATACTTGAGTAGCAACATGTCTTCTTCCAGCTGACTGGGAGGATTCAGCTTTAGGTGATTGCAGATTTTTCAATATCACCTCCAGTTCAAAACACTTCATGTTGAGGGAGTTCTTCTCATCCTCAACTGTTCTTAGCCTTCCTTCCCATTTCTCTTCCAGCTGTTTTATCTGGTCTTCATGCACCTTCTTCAATTCTTGCAATGAATTGTCCAGCTCCTTCACCCTTTTGACTTTGTCTTCTAGTTGAGCATCTTTGACAATCATTGACACTTTGTACCTCTTTTCCAGTGCATGGAAAACATCTTTGACTAATATCATAAAGAATTCTTTCTCAGAAAGGCTCCTTTGCAATTCTTCAGCAGTGTCTTCATATCTTTCATTGCAAAGGGATACTGTTTCATCTTTAGCATTTACCAGCTTTCTGAGAGTGTTGGTTATGCCAACCCTTTTAGCCAGTTGATCTTCCATTGCATTGGCTTCTTCTTCTAACTGTGATTTTTCTTCATGAAGATCATGGATGCCTGTAGCTATACACTTTGCCACTTCCATGGGAACTGTCTTCTGAAGATATTTGAGTGCACTCTGAAGATCATTCATTGTTTCAACTTCATCACAGCTAGGACAGGCTTCATCAGAAGAATGATAAAAGGAATTGTCATCTGATGTGACTTTCACATTTCTTTCCATAGAAGGAGTTTCTCTGATTGCAGCAACCTTCTTCCTCATCTTCTTTGCCTGTTTCTTCATTCTGTTTTTCAGAGTCTTGGCAGATATCTCCATTTGAGGCTGTTCTTTCATTTCCTCAAATCTGCACTCCATATAGACTCCCTTGGATCTTTTAGAGGAAACCTCCCTCTGATACCAATTGAAGTGCCCAGATCAGTGTGAATCACTGAGAGGGGGAGGGGGTGAATCAGTGATCCCTTAAAACTTTTTACTAATTGATTCTTATCAATTAAACCTCTATGGCTGGTTAAAGCCTCGATCCACTCTTCTTGTATCTCTCAACCTTTCCCGAATGATGCAGTAATAAAAAGGCACAGGACACAAGGATTTACAAGGTTCGGCACCAAAGGCCTACATCCTTGCCATGCTCTCCAAGCATGGATTCTCCCATTATAATCTGTTAGTATTACAATGGTCGATACAGCTTCCCACCGTATCTCTCCTGAGTCCCACAGGAGGGTCTTTATACTGCGTCCCACAGTGTTACCAGAGTCCCACTGGCCTGCTCCAGAATCCCACTGAAGACTTCTTCTCCCTGAGTCCCACAGGGTCTTCTCCTGGCTCCTCGAGTCACACGAGTAGCTCTTCTTCTCTTTAAGTTCTTCAAGTAACTTCAGCAGCCTGGGATAAAGGCTGCTGGCCTTGCTCTTCTCTTCTGATCACTTGTGGTTGATCAGGGCTTCTCGTCTAGCTCAGGCCTTATCTCCTTCTTCTGGATGACCTGGCTTCTCTCTTCAACTACTGAATGCTCAGACAACTGATATCTCTAACTTCAGTCTGGTCCAGTCTCACATCAGAACAACTTCATGCACTGAGTGCATGGCATCACAATATCTTCAAGATCTCCTAGTCTTGGACTCCTCAAATGCACACAACCAGATTTGGCTTTGTTCACGTGTGCACGTGCATGCATGTATGCATGCACTTTCCTTCTCTTCCTCTTGGTGCAGTAGACCCACAAAGGGTGTAGTCACTTTAAGCACACACCTACTTCTCTGAACTTCACACTTTTGTTCAATGTGTTTACACACTTAGAGTGTGTTCTACTTTAGTGTGGATGTCCTCCTCTTCTTCTAATGTGTATACACTTTTAGTGCACACACTAGGCTCGGCTCACTTCTTGTTTTGTTTGCACACACATTTTCTTTGTTCAATTTGCAAACACAAGATTGGCCTCTCCTTCTTCACCTCTCACACACACAAAGTGTGGTCTTCCACTTTTTGTGCACACACTGCACGTAGATCCTCTTCTTGTTTTGCACACACAAAAGGTGTGGTCTTCACTTGGTGCACACACATGAGGCTACGGCCTCCTCTTGTTCTGTTAAGCACACACGGCCGTAGGGCCTTCTTCTCCACTTATGCACACACACCGCCACGGGTGTTCTTGGTGTAGCAAGCACACAGGGTGCGAGGTGCAAGGGCCTCCTCCTCTTCTTTCCCACTATCGGGCAAGTCCTCAAGCACTTGAGTGCAAGGAGGCTCGGGTGCGCAAGTGCCACTGCCCAGAGGCGCGCAAGACCTCCTACCCGCGGGGCGCGCAAGTGCAACACCCGCGGGATCTTCCTTCTGCCGCGCAAGGGTGCGGGCAGAGAGGGAACAAGAGACTCGAGCGCGCAAATGTGCGGCTCGGCTCCTTCCTGTCGCGCAAGAGAGGCGCGCAGGGAACACTTCGGGCCTCGGGTGGCACCGGGACAACAGCCGCGCAAATAATTTGCGCGGGGCTTCTACTTCGCGAGGCAAAGGCTTCGCGGGACTCTCTTCAAACCTTCAGCGCATCAGCAAACTTCTCCAATGCCTCGGCCTCTCCTTTTATAGGCGTGGAGAGCCTTTGATCATCCGCGTGATCATAAATTCAAAATCCCGAGATCTTCGGATCTTCAAAAATATTTCCAAAACTTGATCTTTATTCTCGGTTTGACGCGGGCTCCATTATTTTTCGGCCTTCTTCACGTGCATGCGACTTAGAACGCATGCACGGCCTTCCTTCGATCCAAACCATGCAGAGCATCAACACCGAATGGCCTCGCACCTTCGGTTTGCTTCGGCCTTCATCGAAATCTCCCAAACATTGCATGCATGTGTATTTTTAAGCATGGATCGGTTCAGTAGGTCCAGACGAGTCGGATGGACGTCTTAGATCCTTCAGAGGTGGCCGGGAACTCGAAAACCGGCCTCGGGTAGCCTCTGGTTCATCGGCGGCTCACGGGGAGGCTTCGGACGAGCTCGGCGAAGGAGACGACGCTGGGAGCCGTCGGATCGCCATTTAAATGACCGCGGACGGCTCAGATTATAACATCGCCGCGGAGATGGATCGTACGGTGGAGATCTTGCGCGAGATCAAACATGCGGCCAGGATTAGATCCCGGGATAAAAATCCCGTCCCACATCGAATCGTCCAGCGGTTTATCCGCGCTTTATCAAAGACTCGCTGCCGCCACCGCTTCAATTGTCTCTCCTTCTCCCTCCACGGTGCCGCCCCGCACCGTGTTCGTCCTGCCTGTCTGCGGGCGCGCTTTGCGCCCACTCATGACTCCTGCGGGCGCGCTCTAGCGCCCACTATGCACACACACGGGTGCGCGGGCTTCACCACCGCGTGCCCTCGGGGCTTATACACGGCCCCTGCCTCTGCCGCCCGGGCTGGCCACATGGGATCCCCCCTTGGGCGTGGCGCCTTTAGGCCCACATGTGCCTTGGGGGTTGAACCCTTAAGGCTGGCCTTGGCTGGCCAATTTTTTGCAACAAAAACACTAAGTCCTTTGTTAAACAAAGTGACCAAGTGTAACATGCCAAGTGCCAAATGCCTCCTCCTCTATTCTTTCTTCCCATTTCTTCTCTTCTTCATCTTAAGAATTCCTCCATTTCTTCTCCTCACATTATCTTCACTTAGGATATGGAATTCAAAAGGTTCATCTTAATCTTTTTCATCTCTTCTTCCATATATCTATTCTTCTTCTTCATTAGAATTCCTCCATTCTTCCTCTCATATACTCAATACATAGAATGTGAAATTCCCGAAGGGTCTTCTTTCAACCAAACTCCTTAATCAAATAGAGTCTTCAATGTGCTTCATTGATCTAATCAGAGATCAATTGGATCTTCTTCAGATTCACATGCACTAAGTGTTAGTGCATGGATTACATTAAACCACTTCATCCACTTAGAACATGTGAATGGATCATCTTCAACTCCTCATGCATTGTGAAGACAATGCATGGTCTTCAATCAATGTTGTGACTTTGTATCCAATTGATACAAGTTCTATGAACTTAAAGATCAGCTCAACAATCGTCAGGTTTTCATGGAGAATGTTTCAACCACAATTTCCAATACCACTTAGGGAATCTCCTAAGTGACATGCATCTAAGTTCCATGGCCATTCTCCTTCACCACCAACACCATCACATCCTTTGACATTCACATCTTGACTCCTTGACATCCATTCATTCCTAGACAACTTCATGCCTCATTGACAACAAATGCAACATAATGCACTTCAATGAATAATGGACATGGTTGATAAACATATTCGTAGTAAATACATACATTTAAACAATCTCAGATAAAAATGACATTGCAAAATTATCCCTTACATTAGGTTCGATTTATTCCATTTATCTCTGAAACTCTTGTATAGTGGGTGTAGACATACTATTAACTTGAAATATAACCACAAAAATATTTATGATATCATATATGATTTACTTATGACATTATATTACCTGTTCATTTTTTAACTCCATGATAAAAGAAACATTTTGGATAATAATTGTTTTATTTATCGTGCGTGTTTGGACTTGTTATTCTTGATATTATTACATAGATAATGATTTAATTACTTCAAGAATGTAAATAATTATTTATATATCATATATATTTAGTATATAAATATATATAATAGATAGAATTATTATGTCATATATTTCATGATTATTTTTTATATATAATTTATAATATGTTCTTGAATTTTAAACGTGGTGAATGAATCTCATCACTTCGTGGAGACGGTAAGTTATATGTACGCAAGAGAAATGATATTGTTCCCATAATTGTAGAATGGTATTGAATTGGATGGAGTATAATATATAATAATTAGAATAATGTTATAATAATCATATATAGTTATTGTTTCAACTATTATATCTATCCATGTAAGGTGGTGGTGAAAAACATATTACCCCACAACGTAGAGACGATAAGCCGTGCGTATGCACACACGGTGATTTTATTTTTCTTAGGATGGATAGAAGGTGAAATATGTTAGTTTCATTTTTACAATGACATATAATTATATGATTGATACTGATGTTATTACTTTATAATGAAACAACTAATGAAGAGAATGTAGAAGAAGAAAGAAAAATGAATGATTTGGTAGAAGATATTACCTCTTCTTCAACGTGCCTCCATTAAATTTCTTCTTAAGGAAATAGATCTGGACATTTGAGAAGATCAGCACCTCTAGAATGTAACTAGGTATGTTTATAAGAGAAATGGTGAGTGGTTTTCTAATATTTAAGGATTAAAATGGAGTGAAGTGGAGATGGAGGAGGTTCACTTTTATAAGAGAGGAGAGTGGTACTTTAGGAAACATTCAAAATATTAATTTATTATAAATTAAATATCGATTAAAAATGGTCCAAAAATCATTTAATTCCAATAAAGGATGATTTATGCTCTAATACCAATCATAAAATAATTTTTAAAGAAGTTTTTAAAAAAATTTATCCTTATATTTTTGGTTTAACCCATATTTTACCCTTTTTAATTTTACCATGATATCATGTTATTTACACATTATGGGTAAATTTAATTACCATATCATGTCAAAAGACCCAAAAAAGTTATTTATGATATATCTATACTTATATTAACCATTTGGAAGGAAAATATATTTTTTGGAATTTATTATCATTTAATAAACTATTTTATGTATTAGGTTATGAATTATGTCAATTTTGGACACTATTCATAATTAAATTTTTTAAAAATTCATAAAAACCTGATTTCCTTTGAAAATAAGGTACTAGATCAAAGATAACATGTATATATAATCCAAAAGAATTGTGTATTACATCAAATTAACCAAATTACATTAATTTTAACATTTATAATATCATTTATTGGAAACCTATATTAATGATGCAATCACAACATCATCATTGAGTCATTATTAAATATATTAATTTAATATCTAAAAATTATAAATAAAATATCATGATATAGGAAATATTTTTATCTTTATAATTAATATTTATAGTCTAATATTTTAATTATATATCCCCATATAAAAATTGTTTTAATAAAAGATACATGTTTATGTTATATTTCCCTTTACATTAAATTAATTCTTATATAATGTCATTTTCACATCTATGTGGCGCCATGGGATTCCAAATTCGACCCAATGATTCTCATGGTCAGAAATTTTTCATCCCATAGGATTAGAATATGTGTTAGGGTAGTTTAATTTTATAATATTATTTTTTACCCTTATTTACCAGATTTACCCTTTAACCAAGGTAAATAAAATAATTACTAAAGTTATTATTGATAATGTCTAAAAATAAAAGGCACCTATTTTCAAAATTTTAACATCGTGATTATAACTATGGAATCAATTTTTCTAAATTGAAAACCCAGAAGTTTCAGTAATTAATTTAAATTTTTTTCTCGTTGTCAAAATCGAAAAACGGGTTTTTAAGAACAAATAACTATCAAATGATTGAGATGTGTTTATATCCAATTTCAATGATAAATTATTTCCAATGAAAAAAATTGGATTTAATGATAAAAACATAATTCAATAACAAATTAAAACCAATTTATAAGATATTCTAACTATATAAATTAATTAGATGAAAAGAATGTTTTGCATTAAAATGCAGTATTTTTAATTATTCATTAAATTTGAATTTTATCAGAAAAATATAAAATATTCAACATAAGTAAATTTATATGTCCTGCATTTAATTAATAAGTTTATTTTTTAAAATATAATATATAAATCTTTTGAAAACTATATTTAAAATGGTTTTCCTATTAAAAGGTTGTTAAACTACATTTTTTGAAAAATAATTATTTTATCTGAAAAATTGATTTTGTTCACATATAATGATCTATAAAATGTTTAGGATGATTGATAATGTTATATAAAATTCAAAATGTGGCTACTACTATACGTAGTAGCTAGTTTATATCCCATTAAATATTAATATTATAATTATATATCGTTGTTTAGTGAAACTCTGTATTGCATAAAACGCAAGCTATCAAGGAAGGTCACTCTTGCATGTAATTCAAGCCAAGTTAGTGTAGTGAAATATTACTTTGGTTTTGCGTATAAAAAAAATCCAAACATAATTTATTTATACATTGAAAAAATCTATACTCGATGTTGCGTGAAATGAATTCTGTCAGAAGAACATGAAATTATGTGTTACACAAATAAAGAATAGTGTTGTGTATACTGCAAGCTAATATGGTGTTGCATATAGCATGAGATAATATTTGATGCAGCGTACAACACAAGAAATCAATGAAATTAAAAAGGATATATCTCATAAAATCATGGGGTTTTACAGAGTAGGAGCCCAGGGTTAGGCTAATACCACTAAAAAATTCCATGGAATCCTATCGAGCTTTAGAGAGGATCCACTCTTGAAAAATTCTCAATGAATAATAATGAATAAAAAGACATGGATTATTTCACAGTGAGATTGAATCTCGAACAATGAATGTATTTCCTCTTTAGATATGATCGAAGTAGGGGTTTTTATTTTAATTAATTTCCCTATACATGGATGTAAATGATGAATGTGGATCATCACATGAATAGGTTGACCCGCAGCCTGTTTGTTTTTGCGGGAGGGTTTTTATCCGGATTATTTTGGGTAATTAATCCGTTCATGATTGATTATTTTTTTATTTTACCTATTTGATGATTCTAACAGGATCAGACCAATTCTGTGATAAATGAAAAAAGTGGTTTGTTTCTCAATTTTGAGTGTGGATTTCTTCTCCCCCTTTTTCCCAGTGTACTTCGTGTTCATCGTGGGTTTAAGAACAATGGATCATCACACATCAATTTCTCAATGCAACAATCCAAATTTAATCATACTAAATCATGATGACCTACCATATGTGCAACAACGATGGTGGATGATGAATTAGTATGGTCCAAATAAATCATTCTTTCACTGTTCTTCGCACGGGTGGCCAAAACGATTTACTGGATCCAATTGAAGGCCCGAAACATAACAGATCGGTGTTATCATAGAAGGATGACCTTGGATCATGTGTTTAGAGTTAAATGGATAGTCCGATCAAAGGTTGGAAGATAAAATGATGCACGGGAGGGAGAACATCACATTCTTGAAGAATGTGACAAATACGACGTGTAGTTTGGGATACACAATGTGTAGGGTCCATTGAGAAGAGGCTATGGTTTGGGGTGATATAATGGCTTGACACATTGTGTGAGAACTATCACATGGTGTGTGGGACCTTACATGGGACTCAACATCTATCTCGGAAAATACACGGGCATGGGTGGAGTAAAAGGCATGTACTCCAACACACTACCAGACCATGCCAGTTACGTGGATTACCACATGTACCGGTACACAGGTTGAAATACACAAGTTGAAGCCGTGTACGGTCACATAGCCAATGTACACAAAGAAACCCCCGTATTATAGGAAATGGTGTTTCACGTTCTTATAGGCCATGTATTTCTCTTTCAGCAGGACATGCTCTATGACACGGGTCATCGTATATGGCCATTACCCGGGATCATAGGGTATGACATGTTAACTTTCTACACACCTTGTACATTTCTATACATGGATTTATCTTCTTTTACATCATTACTCAGACAAGTTCCATTTTTTAGTGCCCCGTTGCATGTTACCCTATAGGTGAGGTATCATTTCCATCCATTGAAGTATGATTCCTTAACCCCGACTTGCTAGATGGAGTATGAATCTCTCTGAGAGGCCTGGACTGAGATCCTCTCTTCATTCATGAAATATTTTAGAGTAACATATAGACATGAAAAATCATATACGACACTCATAATCCACATAGATGGTGAACCTGGATGATTTGTGGTATAAACCAAGGCCTTGTAAGTGATCATCATTTGTGTATTATGATCTTTCACCACTCAAGAGTGAGTTCTTCCTGAATGAGTGAATATGTTCTCTTTTTAGATCTAGCAGTTCATTTATCACTCTCGTGACAATTCCCGATGAACTTACTTCTTAGTCAGACTTCAACAAAGCTATCAGACTCATGGAGTGAGTTCTCCGAGAGGAGTGCCTTAGGGAATCTTCTATGTGAATCACTAGAGTGAGTATGAGGTTGTGGTGACTTACCCCTAGACTACGGGTATGGGTTTCGAGTATATATGGATGTGTTTCTCAAGTTATAGATTTTGTAGACATATACTGTGTAGAGATTATAGTAACATTACAAGTGTATTGCTTTTGGTTTTCAGGGTCCTCTACTGGGTATTGTTATACTCATTCCTACATGGGCTTTTCCCACATGTGTTGTGTCTTGTTGAAGGAGTATAGGGAGGACTAGGACCAGACTGATCTTCGTGAACTTCCCAACATGACAAGGTGTTCCTACAGCTACAATTAGAATTCCTAGTACCTATTTCATTCTAACAGGTTGTAAATTGTAGTTTTCTGACTCTTTTCTTTTGGTAGGCTTGTATTTTGTCCCAATTTACTATCCAACCATTACTTTATGTTGTACTCTGTTGGTTGGGATTAGTTGTTTTCATGCATTTTGTTCTTCAGTGTTTTTTACATTTCATCATTTGTCGTCATAGAGGTGTGTGCATGCGTATAGGTACATAGTCAATGCCTTCCATATTAGTGATTTTCCAACTCAGTACTAGTCACCAACCATTGGCCTATTTGACGCAGTCTTGGGGAGTTGCGACACAGGCTCCACTATGACAGGTTGTGAAAAAGTTTTATCAGAGGTGGTCGGTTCTATCATAGGACCAAGAGTCTATGATATTGGTTTGGGGAAGTAGTGCTAAGTGTTTCAAGTTAGGACTTTAGTCCAAGGACTCAAATGTTGGTGCAGGTAGCCAACATATTGAAACAATAGGATTCTGATAACCTGCTTTTTGACTTGATACTTAAGAGAACTAGTTGTAGAGAAACAAATAAAATGCTACAAGCATCATATACGAATCGGTTGTGTATTCATTTTCCTATAGTTTCATCTATCCTGATATACTCTTTAACCATGGCACGTCTTGTTTCCTTATAATATTCCTCCATGTCACATAGCCTCTAGGATTCAACAACTCGATCATGAGGATGACCCCCTCAGTGAGGAGGCTTCGATTCAAAGACCACTTCCCCATGTGTTACCTCCAGGTGTTGCACCAGCTATACCACCACTACTGGAGCAGCATGTGGTACCTGCTATATCGATAGAGGAGGAGTGTAGGCTGAGCGCGCTCCATCCGTTTTAGATACAGAGACCCTTTAGGATTGAAGGAGAGACCAACCCTCCAATAGCTGAGGACTTGATTGAGGTAGTGACCAGATTTTTCTATCTCGTGGGGACACCAGTAGACCAGATGGTGATCCTAGGAGCGAGCCTTCTTCAGGGTTCTACAGAACGATGGTAGAGTTTCACCACATAGACTCTCGGTGAGAATAATCTTTCATTTATGGAGTTTAAGTGAGTATTTATGGATGAGTTCTCTCTGATTAGACTAAAAGAAGTGCGTATCTAGGAGATTCTTCTGCACTAGTAGGGTTTTTTAATGGTGAATGACTATTCAACTAGGTACACCAACCTCACCAGGTACTATATAGATATGTTCTGGGATCTATACATCAGTGATATGACATCGATCAAGGTCTACTATGGGACATCCGAGCTTGTGTAATGACTTTATTCCTTTCAACTTATGCAGGAATACTCAAGTGAGCATTGGTGGTTGAGAGATTATTGGATGAGTAGAGACATATATTGATAGTAATCAGCAGATAGAGAGGTGAAGAGACCTCCTCAAGAGGGAGCCGAAATCTGGAACATGTATCAGGAAATGGTAGATGTCATAGGAGGACCAAATATAGTGAATATATTTCCTAGAGATATCATACTGGATCCAGTCATCTTAAGGAGAGGTAATTATACTCTTGTGACAAAATAATACATCTCTCTAGAGATTTTCCAACCTGTCAAAATGATGACATGGAAATGGTGTATGGACCACCAAGGTAGAGGAAGAGAGTGGCGTAGGTAGACCCTCCAAGTAGTGAACAAGGCAGAAAAGAAGGTAGAGCTACATGAGGTGGCAGATGCATTGATCTACATCCACCACCTCACCCAGGAGGTCTACACTAGGCTGAAAATTATGGGGGACAAGGGTGGGGGCAACAACATTCGGTCGAGGAATATGACCAAGGGACTACAAGGATGTTCCGAGGTATAAGCTATTCTATTTCTACCATAGATTAAATACTTATGGACACAGGTACCAATCATTATTTTCTCACCACAAGCCTTATGCAAAACCATGAGATTTCGATGGAGCTGTTGACTTGACCCGTACACATGGAGATTGTTGTGGGAGGAAACTCGATGATCACACATCATTGATAATAGTGTGATCATTCCCTTAGAGGTAAGAGTCTATGTGGGAAACTCTTGGTTGGAGTGTCAAGGCCTTACGATTTCCTTCTTAGTATGGTATGGTTATATTATGTCTATGCCCATATTTAATGCTTTATGAGAAGAGTGTGGTGTGTTTCTATTGATAGAATGAGGTTTTACTTTGTTGGTGAAAATAATCCCCGGAAGCCCAGAATTGGTTTATTCTTAGGAGGGTGAAAATGATCACTCATGAGTTCTCTATCATTACCATTGGAGTAATATATATTGTGAGCTTTTAGTTCCCAGTGGTAGTGGTGTAGTATGAGTTCATCTTTACAGAAGATGTAACATTATTACATCCCCACTGAGAGATAGACTTTTCTTTGACATACACCCTGGGGTGGAATCGATATTCTCACTGGCATATTGGATGGCTCTGAAAGAGGTTCGCAAGCTGAGGGTGCAGTAGGAGGATTTTCAGAGTAAGGGCTTCGTAAGACACAGTGTTTCACCCTAGGTGACCCCAGTTTTGGTTTCTATGAAGGAATATGAAAGATTGAGGTTGTTCATGGATTACCAGTTCCTAAACTAGGTAATGATGAAGAACTTTTATAAACTAATAAGGATTGATGACCTCTTCGACCAGATAAGAGAGAAATAGTGGTTCTCAAAGGTTGGAATTTGATCGGGTTTCCACCAGTTACATGTTCAAGATGAGGATATACCAAATAAATCGTTTATATTCCACTACGGTAACTACAAGTACATGGTGATTCCTTTTAGAATGATGAACACCCCTGTAGTGTTCGTGGGACTTATGAACCAGATCATTCTGCTATACTTAGACTAGTTTGTAGTAGTCATCATCGATGACATCCTTGTGTACTCAACATTGCAAGGGGAAAACATGAGACACCTGCGGATGGTCCTAGATGTACTCTGATAGAACCATCTTCATGGGAAGATCTCAAAGTGCCATTTCTGGATAAAGGAGTTCAACTTCATGGGACAAGTTATCATAGCATGTAGAGTATTAGTGGACCCATACAAGTTTGATGTGGTGTTAGCACGTGATCCACCTCGGAGTGTGACAGATGTAACTATGTTCCTTGGGTTGGCATGATATTACAAGATATTTATCGCTGATTTATCTAGGGTATCAGCACCGATGAAATCCTGAACACAGAAAGGGTAACATTTTTTATGGAAATAGAAGTATTAGAATTCATTCTAGTAGTTGAGGCAGATTTTGATGATCTCTCTGATCTTCAGATTATCGGATGAGGGTGTCAAGTACGTAGTCTTCTATGACCCATCAGGGACAGGGCTAGCCTGTGTTTTGATGTTGAGGTTGGTCTAATTTCTTATATTTCACCCCAGCTGAGACTGTATTAGTAGAACTATGTGACCCATGATCTTGAGTTGGTAGTCATAGTCTTCATGTTGAAGATGTGGTCGCACAACCATATGTGCGAGCAATTTATTTTATACTCTGAACAAAAGAGCCTCAAGTACATATTCTCTCACAAAGATCTAAATCTATGGTAGAGGTGATGGATGATGGTCCTCGAATATTTTGAAATTGAGAATGTCTATACTACTAGGAAGGGTAACATAGTAGGTGATACTCACAGTCAGAGATAGGGTTCACAACTACTAAGCAAGACATCAGAGTAGTTGGCCTTGCTACAGTTTTACTTCTTGGGTGGAGATGATACATCTTATCTCTAGTTGATGGTTGTCACCCATCCATTCTTACGGTGATTTAGGGATTTATAGCTTGAGGATGTTGAATATGATACTTTATGTTCTCATTTATCCACTGGACATACTCCTGATGGATATTCTAAAGGTGGGGAGCACGCATTTCTTTTTCATAGGAAAAATATGTGTTCCAGTGGAGTTGTGTGAGGAGGTTCTGATCCATTTTCATTCACCCCCCTTGGTGGTACATCATGGAGTGGAAAAAATGTACTAGGACATATGACATAAGTTCATCTGGATATGTATGTATAAGGAAGTAGTAGAGTTCTTTTCTTGATGCCTTACGTGCCAGAAGGTGAAGGTTAAACTATAGGTTCCATTTGCATTATCTCACCCCTAGATGTTTCATAGTATAAGTTGTATGGGATGTCGAAGGGCATCGTAATGGGATTACCACAAACATCCAGGGGACACGATTCCATTTTGGTGATTATCGACTGACTCACCAAGTCATCCCACTTCATATATATTATGGAGTAGAGTTATGTATAAAGCATGGAATTCCACTCTGTGTAGGAGAAAGTTCTGATTCATGGAATCCCTTCGATGGTAGTCTGAGATCGCAAATCATGTTTCACATCCAGATTATGGAAGGGATTTTAGGAGGAATTTGGGGCTACGCTATATTTGAGAACATTATTTAATCCCCATATAGATGGTCGGATGGAGAGAACCATTCATGTTCTCAAGGACATGTTGTGGGCTTGAATCTTGGACTTTGGTCATAGTTGGGAGGACCACCTTCCACTAGTGGAGTTTGCATAAAACAATAGCTACCACTCCACCATCAGTATGGATCCATTTGAGGATTTTTATGGGAAACCATCCCACTCACTGCTTGGCTGGACAGATCTTAGAGAGTCGGCATTCATGGGATCAAAGTTCGTATGATCTACCACTGAAAAGGTGCATATTATCCAGTAATAGGTGAAAAATGCAGAGTCGGAATATGTATTATGTTGATAGATGACAGAGACCTCTAGAGTTCTAAGAGGGAGAGCATGTCCCCTTTCATGTCTCACAACGATGAGGGTTATGAGTATTTAATTGGGGATACATGTTATCTATAAGGATTATCGGACCTTTCAAAAAGATACAAATAGTTTTAGAGGTGTCGTAACACATAGCTCTACCACCACAGTTGCACCAGGTACATGATCTCTTCTACATGTTGTAGCTGAGGAGGTACGTGCATGACCCGTCACACGTCATCAACTATGGTGAGATGGACATCAAGGAAGGAGTGACCATTATAGAGTTCCAAGTCAATATCAAGGATAATTATGAGAGGATCCTTTGAGGAATAGTGATTACCTTGGGGCGCATCTGATGGCAGCATAAGAATCTTCAGGAGAGTACGTGGGAGCAGGAGGATCATATTAGTGGGTTGTACCCACTTTTGATTGAGTAGCCTTTTTCTGTATTTTCAGTGATATAAAATACCTATGTCTTAGATAATATAATATTTTTGATTTTCTGTTTATTATTTTTAAATTTTATATGGAATTATTTTGAGACTATTCTTTGTGAAGGCCTTCAATTTTGAGGCCCGGGTTTCTCAGAATAAATTTTTGAAATAATTTAATATTTTAAATAGCACACATGAGTGGTATTACTGATAAAGTGGAATATATTTTAAATTGATGCATGGATCCAAAATATGATGGCACCATTGAGTTTTGATCAGTTACTTTACCTTAGGTGTGGCCTAACATCGACCAGTGCAGGTCGGCTGCAAAAGATAGTTTTTGAATGTTTTAAATGAAATAAAATCAACTAATAATTTATTTTATTTTATAATGTTTCATGTTTTAGTGATTTTTTTTCAAATGAGTAGGATCCCAGGGTTAGAATCATTAGCCAAGAAAACTCCCTGGAATCTTCTAAAGCTTTGGAGAGGAGTCACTTTGGCAGAATTATTGATGAACAACGACAAACGACGACACGTGGATTATTGCCCTGTGAGATCAAATCTCGACCAACGACCAATTTTACTCTTCATTGACGATCATGGTAGGGGTTTTTATTTCTATTATTTTACCTATTCTTATATTTAGATGATTAATGATGATCAACCCATGAAAAGGTTTGCTCGTGGATCATTCATACTTACGAGAGAGATTTTATCAGTATTATTTTGGGAAATTAATCCGTGCATGATAGATTATTTTTTATTTTCTCTATTTGATAATTATAACTGGATAGGATCAACATCATGATGAATGATAGTAGAGGTTCATTCTAAAATCATTTGGTGTATTTATTCTTCACCCCTTTACCCTACATTCTTCGCGTTCTTAATTATGTTATGAAAAATAAATCCTTGCACAATTGTTTTGCAACGCAAAGATCCCAAATTCGATATCTGACATCGTGATGACCCACAAGATCTATGAAGATGATAGAGGATGATGAATCAACATAGTTTAGATGAAATTTTTCTTCAACTGTTCTTCTCATAGCTGATCCAAACAGATTTTTGGAGCTGATCGAAGGTGCGAAACCTACCGAATAAATGATATTTTGGTGGGGTGACCTTGGATATTGAGTTTTGAGGTGAACGGGTGACCAAATAAATGGTTGGAAGATAAAATTTGTTGTGGGAGGAAGAGTGTAACTTTATGTAAAAACACGATAAACACGATGTGTAGTTTATGCTACACGGTGTGCGGACCCTGTTGAGTGGCGAGAAGGGTTTCGGGCGACAGAAAGGTTTGACCCAGTCTGTGAAAATTATCACATGGAATGTGGGTCCTTATACAAGACTCAACATGTGTATCAAATATTACATGGAAACAGGTTGAAGAACACACCATGTACTCCACCACATTTCCAGACTAGGTCGGTTATGTGGTTTACCCCATGTACAGATACATGGGTTGGCAGACAGAGGTTGAAGCCATGTACGGGCACACGACCAGCGTACATGAAGCGTCCCCCATATAATAGAACATGACATGTCATGTTCTTACATGACGTGTACATCTATGTCTACATGAAATTTCCTTTGACATATGTAGTTGTCCGTGGGAAGTACCCAGAGTCATAGGACATGGTGTGTGACCTTCCAATACACTTTGTACCATTTTGCACATGGCTTGATCTTCCTATCCACCATTCCTTGGACAAGTTCTATTTGGGTTACTACCCCTTTTATCATTACCCAGAAGGTTAGATATATCTTCCATCTACATGAGTATGATCCCTTTAGTAGGAATTTCTAGATAGAGTTAGAATCCCTCTGAGAGGCCTGGAGTGAGATCCTCTACCCATTCTAAACCCTAGGTAGAGTTAGGTATCGATGTGAACAATACTACGAGAGGTCATTCCTATACATTGCAGGTGAATATATATGATTTTTAGTATACAAAAAGGACCTAGGATTGATCCTCATTCGTGTATCGTGATCATTCCCCTATCAGGAGGGAGTTCTCCTAGAATGAGGGCATGTATTCTCTCTTCAGATCTATCAGTGCATCTATCTCTCTTATGACACTTCCCAACAAATGTACTTCTCAAAAGAATGTCATCAGAGATATCAAAATCATAGAGTGAGTTCTCCCAAATGCGCATATAGTGGAGTCTTCGAACAGAATCCCTCACATGATTATGTAGTCATTGTGACTTAACTATAGACTACATGTATGGGTTTAGAGTATATTTGGATGTGTTTCTATTTTATATCTTCTGTAGACATATATTTGGTAGATATGACAATACCTTTACTTTTTTATTTATTTTTGGTTTCGAGGGACCTCTGCTAAGTATTATTATACTCACTCCTACATAGGTTGTGCCCACACGTGCTGCGTCTTCTGGAGACATGCAACCATTTTACAGGGTCTAATGCGGACTAGGACCTAACAGATCTTAATAAGATTCCTAATAATATGAGGTGTTCCTACCCCTACAAGTAACTATCCAAATAGATATTTATTGCTTTTTGGTTGGAATTTGTAGCTTGTGGACTCTTTTCTTTTGGTGGGAATGTATTCTGGCCCATTTTACTTTTCGTACATTACTTTCCATTGTACTCTGTGGGTTGGGTTTAGTAGTATTCATGTATTTTGTTCCTTAGTGGTTTTTACATTTCAGCATTTATGGTCTTGGTGGTTTGTACGTGTTTATAAGTACATAGGTAATGCCTCCCATTTAGTAATATGCCTACTCGGTCCTTGTTAGCAGCCCAGGGCCTATTAAAGCCAAGTTTGGGAAGTCACGACACGAGCTCCATGGGGACTGGTTGTGAAAAATATGCCTAAATATCACAGGAAATAATATTTTCGATAGGATATTACCATTTTTGTCTTTTTTTTATGAATTATTTTATTTTTAAATAATTTAATAAAATATTTTGTTCATGGAAAATATTTTTTGTCAAATTTAACACTATTCACAACTATGTCATTAAAACAAAAAAATAAACATAAATGTAAAAAAAAAATATTTTACTGTATCTTATACATTTCATAGTTATTTAATGAATTCTTATATTACCTTATAATATTAAAATTATATTTATTTAATTATTTTTAATACCTTTATTTTTATATATTCATTAATTAAATAATTACTGTATCATCATTGTGCAATACGTTAAGCTAATTATTTATTACCCAAAAATTAAAAATAAAATTTAATGAATAATATAATATTCATAGATTTTAAATTACTATTTATGTTTAAAACCCCATTTGGAAATCGATATTTGAAAATATTATACTAATTAAATACTATATTGTGTACAACTTTACTTCATTATAAATAAAATACTATAAAAGTCTTAAAATGAGTCAAAGGGGTCCAAAAAGGTTCCATATTTGAATCAAAATAAGATATTATCTGAAACATAAACATAAAATTAGATTTATTCTGGGTTTTTTGGTCATTTAATGGTTGTTATGATTATAATTAAAATCATTTTATTTATTTTTCATTTTCTTGCACAAGAACTGCAACTACAGTATATTGAAATTAATGTTAATTATTTCATATATAAATTTAAAAATAAATTAATATCATAAAATTAAATAAATGAGGTTCAATATAATCATTTAGATTCATTCATGAATTATATTTACTCATATACATGTAAATATATCTTTTTTAATTGGTCATTTTATCTTTTTTTACCCTATGCAAGCATTGCACAAACATTTAGATACGATTCTTGTTATATAAATACAAAATTTTAACATAATATCCAAAAAATAAATTATAAAGAAAAAATAAAAAAAATCATGAATATAATTTTTACCACTCAATTATTATCAATAAGTAAAAAAAATTTGACTTTGTCAACACTGTGCAGGCACTAAATCAGAATAGACAATGATTTTTATACTTATCATGAAATAAATTTTAATTTATATGTTATTAATTATTTCATGATTAATATTTAAATTATAATTTCATAATTTATTAATTCAACAATTTTATTATATTTTAGATTATAATGATATCTTCAAGATGTCATAAATATACAGTATTTTCTTTAAAAAAACCATATTTTTTTCAAAAAAATTAATTAATTTTTTAAAAATTAGCAAAAATTATTAATAAGATAATTTTGAAATGGTGAATTAAAAATTAAAAATATTTTTTTCAAATTATAGTTATATATTTTTAAAATAAATATTTTAAATATTACAATATAAGAAAATAGGTTACAGAAAATATGTTTATTTTAATAATTACTTAACATAATGAATTTTAAAAATTATTTCAAGAATATTTATAAAATATGAAAACAAATTATTCTATCAGTACCTAGGTCATTATATAAAGACATATATAAAAAAATTGAAGAGTCATAGGAGGAGTTGATAATTTGAAAGTGTGCGACTAAAACTCTATAAAAGAGTGATATAAAGAATTATTTACTACTAATTACATACATTTCCTAAAATTATTTAATAGTTATAGACATTGAGAATAAAATAATTATAATAAAACTCTATTAAAAAATTTATCATAAGTGAATAAATTTTTACTATTCACAAAAAAAGAATTGTTTTTTCATAAAAATAACAAAAATGCATAATAAAATCATTTCAACATGATGAATTTAAAAATAATTTTTTTTTTCAAATTACAATTATATAATATTAAATTCAATATTTTGAATATTACCATATAATAAATCAGTTTACAAAAAATGTATTTATTTAATTAGTTACTAAACATAACTAATTTTATAATTAAATTCAATAATACTAATAAAATATGAAAACAAATTATTATATTAGTACCTAGGTTGTTATATAAGGACTTATATAAAATAAATCGAAGAGTCAAAGAAGTAGATAAAAAACAGAAATTCTATTACTGGAACTCTATAACATAGGAATATCAAGATTTATTGGAAATCAATTACATACATTTTCATAAATTATTCAATAATTATATTCATTGAAAATAAAATAATTATTAAAAATTATTTATAAAATTCATCATAAGTGGATAACTATAAAAATATAACATAATATTTGACTTAAATTTTTAATATTTAGGATGTGTAATTACTCTGGGAAAATATCTTAGGTGGGTTTTCAGATAAAATATCTTCAATATGTATATATACAATTTTCATGAAAATATATTTTATATATCTAAAATTCTAATCACATTTTCATTAAGAGATAGATTTTGAGTGTAATGTATTGTAAAAAAAATTAGTAACATTATTACTAGAATTTTAATTTAAATTTCACCAAAATATTATGTTGGAATTTCAATAGTAGTTCTTGTGAAATTATGAACCATTAATAATAAAATAGTATATCTTTAGTTGAAATAAATTGATTTATTCAATTTTAAATTAATATTAATTTTTAAACCTTGTTTTCAATAAAAAATATCCCACTAAGATCTTCTTTATCATCACTATAAACTTGTATATAAAAAATTAGATCCCTTATAGCTGAATATGAACATTGAATTCTCTAAAATGTACGAATTCAATAATTTTCCAATTGGTTTATCACTATGACAATTTCCATATATAATATTTTACTGATATATTTATTTAAATGGATCCTAAAATCATCCATAACAATTTTAGATGGAACAAATATCCCTACATCCACATTCCATAATGTATCAAAAAATATATTGATATTTAGAGACTCACCTATTAATTAATGTATAAATGCTGAACACTTTCATATATTTGTATTCTCTAACTAATCTAAAACTATAATTTCATGAATGAAGAATTTTAGAATCTATTACTTAAAATTGTACATTTAACTCTGTATGGAACATTTAAATTTTCAATGACAACCTTAAATTCAAATATTTCCACCATTTGATAGCATAAACACCTTACGAAGTATGATAAAAAAATCCCCACAATATCAAAAAATTTGAATTAATTTAAGATATATTAAAACTATTATTTATTTGGGAATTAAATTTTTATTGTGTACATTTTAAACAGAACCAGTTTTCATAATTTTTTTACCCTCAATTTTTATTTTTTAAGAGTTATTTTATAAGAAATTATACTATAGGTCATTTAATTTTAATATTTTTAATGGTTTGATTATATTTTCTACCTAACCATAACTATTTAATTTTATATATTAAAATTTAAAGGGTAAATCAACTATAATAAATAGTTTTTAGAAATATACAACCATTAATGTATATTTTTTAATTTTTTATGATTATGTTTCAATATTTAATAAAATACATGAATAATCCCAATTTTTTTCATATTTTATATTTTCTATTTGATAGATAGAGTTTCCGTGTTAATCTTATATATATCTTTATAATCATTATTCTTTATCTTAAGTATATATGACTCTCATATGAATTACACATCCAGTCTATTTAAATTCATTATATAATGAAAATAAAATTTATTTCAAGATTCAAATTTTATACCACTGTAACATACCAAATTCAGTTAATCATGATATAAAATAGATAAATACTATAATAACAAATATATCATAAAAATATTGGTTTGGTGGAATTGTTATTTTCACAATATATTATTAGGAAATCACTATTTTGTTGATGACTATGCTATAAATGATCAAAAAAAATTATTGATGTTATATTATAGAACCATAATTCCAGGATATAAAAAATGATTATAAAAAATCACTACTTTAAAATACTGATAATTGTTTAACAATATTTATTCTTATACAAAGCCTTATAATATTATAAAATTTATTTTAACACACATAACAAATGATTCACACAATACATAAAAAATTAATTCAAACTGTTCATCAATTGTGTACTTTTTATATCTAGAATAAAATATTACACCATGAAATAATGAAACTATTTATAATTAAAATTTAAATACCATACAATAATATTGAATTTATAATGACATATTCACCTAAAATCAATTCTCACATCAAATTAAATTTAAAACAATCATTGGTCTTGTATATAAACTTTAAAAATATCGAGGGAACATCTTCAAATACTTTTTATCAAACATCCTTTCTATTTTATACCATTCTGTATCATGTTCTATATGAAGTAGTTGTTTTTAATTTAAAGTTGTACTATAATTACATATTTGGATATAACTACTTCCAGATTGGGGAAAACTGACAATTAAATCTTGTCCTATTGAATGTTATGAAATTAAAGTAATGAGAAACTAAATGTTTTTTTCATCACATCATGTAGTAATTTTAGTCAAAAGAATATAATCTATCAACATCGATTGGGCCCATGAATATTCCAAAATAATATTCACATTGTTTGTGGTAAAAAATAAGTCAAATAAAATTGTATCTGAAAAATTATAGTAATATTCCATTATTGTAATGAACCAACCCAGCAAGGCTCTCTTGAAAATCAATATATCAAGTATGACTCTCCGAGTCCACCACTAATAGGCTAGGGGCTTTGGACTAGCATTAATTATTTATATTACACACATAGGAGGCCATAGCCTAAAGTACCAGTACACATGAAAACATCATCACATCCACCATGTAATATAGTAAATTAAACTATTATAAAGAATACAATGAATGCATGAATTAATAATATCCCATGTTAGAGTATGAGATAAGGAAATAAAATTGAAATAGGATATATAAAGTCACAAAATCTAGATATAATGTCTAAAATTTAGTAGGGGTGTCTATCTTTAAAATAAATCCCTTCTCAACAGCTATCTCCACTACTAGATACCACAATTATTCACCAATACCTACTCCACACATCCCTCTATCACATGGGCTTTCATCAACATAAGACATGACCCATGTGAATAAATCCCTTATAGGGATGAGTATATACATACCCACTAAGAAACCATAAAATAAAAAATCAAAAATCATCAATACTGAGTGAACCATATCATATCAAAATACTAATGGTGTATAAGAAAAGTTCATGAGGAAGGTATTCCATATATTCTCATCAGAGGTACTCGATCCTTAGAGTTTGGTATTTCTTAGCTAACCACACTTATACTATCATCCATTCCCTATCATTCTTATGTATTAAGAATTATTCAATATCCTTTCCCAATGATATCATTGAAAGATCCATAAATTGTAATAGTTATTAAAATACTAGACTCCATTGGAGGATCCATATTCTACCTAAGTTAAATAGATTGGAGATATTCTGCACAACATATATAAGATTACAACCCTAGTGATGTGAATAAAAATTACAATCCTATATAAATTCCATTGGTAGAGGATACATTGCTCACTCCTAATCACATAAGAAGAATTATACTCTTTAGAAGGATCCATGCCACAGTGGGTAAGATACCTAACTCTACTTGGATATTATGAGGGGAAAATATAAATCTAGAAAAACATTTAAAAGTTATCTGAATGTACATGTTTTGTCCAATAGGGTACATAGTGTGTCTCATTGAGTCCAATTATACTTGTGTATTTATATGTCACACTTTTTGTCAACCCCAGATACCCAATATGTTAGTAAAGTATTTGTCATGTATAGTTTGTATCTTGTATTGGAGAATTTATATCTACCCATGATCGACCATGTTTAATATTGCCACATTTTTCCTATGAAATTCGGTACATTCTATGATACAACCTAGGGATACACGGAATATGGATTACACCCATAACCAAATGATATTTATAATTAGATAAAACCTAGGCACTACTTTTGGGTGGGCCACATGGAATGTTTTTTTTCAAAAATACATGTTCTGTAGTCATGTTTCCTATACTATAATCAATAAAAAACCTAAAATAAAGATTCACTAATAATTGATTTAAATTATATTTTAAAAAAAAACTCACCTTTGACACATAAAATTTAAGGAAACACCTATGGTCATCAATTAACATCTTTTAGTAGCCATGAATCAAGATATTTTGGCCCATATAGTGATTCATTACACCTTTATCACAACCCATAATTCTGAAGTCTCAATCCAGTCTTCTATGATCTTTTCATTTCCATTATTTTATTCACAAAGAACTAATTTCTTAATAAATTTCCATTACCATAATGAATCTAGGTATAATTTCATATTAATCTTGAATAACCATTGAATCATAGGACAACCACAATCTAAGGAAAAATACTTTGAGAAAAAGGGGAGAAATGAAAAATAAAAAATTTGGACCTCAAACATCTATCATGAACCTAAATATTAATCATGGTAATAGAATACAAATTAAAAGGATGATTATATATGATGAATAAATTAGTCTATTATAATGACTAATCAATCGATCTATATAAATAAGATAACGATAAATTAATTTAGGATGAATTAACTCATCGTCAATATGATAATGAATGAAGGGTGTAAAATTATTTAAAAATAGATCCTATTAATGGTTTGATCAATAGGAGTTGTAGAAAAATTTGATGTTGAAATCATTTGAAATTTTTAGGAAATATTTTGTTAAAAAGAAGACATGTGGTGTCTCAATTATTGATTTTTGGTCCACCATTCTCGAATTATTAGTGTTTCTCCATAGGTGACAATCTCGTACACTTAATCATCTAGGGTTATGTGGAATCCCTTGTAGATTAGATATAGCAGGGTTCTTATAGAGTGATTTATTGGTTTAACATTAAATTAGATAATAATTAAACCAATTAATTTTAATTATTTATTTTATCTATTATCCATTAGATGATAAACTCTACTGAAACATATGATGCTGAAAAACATTTTTTTTACCTACAGTATATCTCATGTTCCAAATTTAATAGTAGACTCAGTTTTCCCATCTGAGACTTAGTTAGAGAGAGATTCCATTATTTATTAAATAATATATGGTCTTGTTATATACTATATTGAATATTATTAATATATCGATATCGATCCCCCATAAGGATCAGAATACCCTGACTACTTTATGACTAATTAAAAAAATATTATTAAAAGAATTCTAAATTCATTAAAAGAAAATATAAGGTCATTATATTCCTTCCACCTTTAGTTTCTTTTCATCCAAAACAAACAAAACTACCCCAATATGTGAGTTTACTGATTTCATATATGGTTCCCTTAATCCCACAAGATCAAATGGAGGTTCTTGGGATTCCAAAAAATGTACTTCAAGGGAATAAAACTCTTAGGGATTATATTCTTCTATTAATCCATATTTACCACCGATTACTCTAGGTAGGTACCTCCATCTTCAAGGTCTATATCATCCCAATCAATGAAATGTAAGGGTTCATTGATGTATTTCCTTAGTTGCGATATATATAATAGAATATTAACCCATTATAACTGTAGTTGAAAGGATAAGTGGAAATATCGCTAAAAAAATCTGTATAGTATCTAAAAAATTAATAATTAACATCATAGATAACTTGTCACCATAGATAAATCAATATCAATCTTCTTGAGGTGAGGCCTTGAGGAACACATATTCCCCTCTTAAAACTCCTACAGAAACTATCATCACTTTTTGTATGACTCTAATAATTTATGGTTGTCCTAATGCATTATATTATGATTGATACAATATTTTTCATTTCTCACCCCAACTCTTGGCTCGTATGTGTCGATTTTCCAAATTTTGGCCAACAAGAAAGCTCATAACATTCCCTCTGGGACCCAAATGGTTTAATCTATCTTTTCATGTCTGTGAGGATGGAATTTCATGATAATTCACATCTAATTCCCAAAGTCCTCATGTAAGCCTCTCCACAACTAGGATGTGATATGAGAGTCATGGTATAAAAAAATTGTTGGAGGGACTCTACGAAGATAGAATTATCTTGCATGTACAAGCATCTTAATCCCTCCTCAAAAAATAGATCTCAAATTTAAATTAATTGGGCAAACATGATGAGTCGATCTATGATAAACATAATGGAATTATGAACTCTCATTGACTATGGTAGTGCTATAATGAAAAATATTGACTTATACTTGGCTTCACTGTAGCATCAATCCTTCTTCAAAAATCTAATTTCATGTAGTATTATTAATAAGTGGGACATGAAGTTCCTTTAACATGATCAAATCAACACATTAATATAATTTTCCTACATATTGTTTTACCTTGAAAATAATAATAAAAGAAATTTAAATTCTAGAAAGTCAAATCATTTAAAGTGTAAGAAAACAGATTTTTCGAAATGAAAAAATATATATCATTACTCTATCAAGATGGTCAGTCTTTTTCCAAGGAAGATCCTCTTCACCATGCATCTAGATCACCAAACACCACCATCACTCATCTGAGACTAGGAGGAGGATTTTTTATAGAACAAACTTTTAATAAATAGGGGTTCAAACATTGAAGAATACTCATTCCATATAATTTATCCATTCCTCTAACACCTGGGGGTATGGTACACCTAGAAACCTAGGATGTCTCTTGCTCTGAACCCCATGATTCATAATCAACAAACATGCTCCATATTATGAAACACATGACACCAACTAATACTCAACATAACATGGATTATCCACCTAATGAATTATAATTGGTTCATCGTGCTACTCTTCATGAGGATTAACCACACACCCTTGACTCAGTTAGTTCGCCTCATGATCATTTACAAGCATTGAGGCCCTATTACTAGGTGGATCATCATAATGATCCTTCTATAGTAACCAAGAGTTTAAATATCTTAGACGTATCCTATAAAAGTCATGATAGTCCACGATTAATTTTATTATCTTGGGAGCTAACTCAATAAGTACATATAACCACAACCCATTACAATAGGATTCAGGTTCCATTATTTTACCTGCAACTACTGTCTCTATGTGTAATTTCTAAAAGAAAGTTATCAGAGTCCTTGTGTATGGATATGTTAGTCTCTACAACATCTCAAAATTATATTGAATTATAACCAAACTCAAGAAACCCCAAAATAGTTACAGTAGTCCCAGAAAATCATCATTGATATACTATCACCTAACTCTAATTGTAAAACAACATATCCTAAAACACCACTCTGTCTTGACCTAAACCACTAGGCCAGCCTGTCTGTATGGTAGTATTCCTAGTCTAACTCCCCAATCACACCCCTAAAAGGATAAGGGTAAAAACTATAACTACGTAGGATTTTAAAACATATGGTAGTCTTTATCCAAATTCACTTGTATACACTAACACATCTCTACATCCCGTATGTAATGAAATAATGAATACTTATTGTAGGAACACAATTCATTAACAAACTGCTAATCTCCCCATTCAGAGTACAACATAAGGTAAAAAATTAAAAATGGGAACCCAAAAAATCTAGATATAATTTCTAACTTACAAGAGAGATATTTGACAACAAAATCAAAAACAGTAAACCATTTAAATTTACTACCCATCACTGCTATGAACACTTGATCATGGTCTGCCAGGGAATCCATTATATGGAAAGTTTTCTAAATAATACATGAAAAATGTGGGATGATCCATTGTAGGGGTGAGTATATTTATACCTAGTATGACACACACAAAAAAACACCCATAATTCATCAATAGGGATTGATTTATCTAAAATAACAATATATAGGATGTGTAATGATAGATCATAAATAATGTATCCTATATATACTCATCGGAGGCACTCAACCCCCAAAGTAAGGTTTTTTGAACTATAATCATACCATAGAACAAAGATGAATATGAAAATAATGGTGGGATATATTCATAACAACATAGTGATATTTTTTATTTCCATCCTAGACCCAACCATCCGTCTTATTAATAGATACAAAATTAAAATTAGAATTCTATACCAAAAATAAATAAGGATATTGGAAACATTAATCATTCAAGGCATGGACTATTATAAAGTAAAAAACTATTTTAGGATAAATTAATTCATCCTGAATATAATAATAAAGAACTTGTAGAAACCAAATAAAACAATTCCCTACCATACGAGTGGATCGATCACTAATAAATATCAATTCGGTGTCAATGTTATTAGTGAGATCCAAGAACATCATTGTAGATGACAAGATCTATAGAATATCATTCATCAATCCTAGATCCACCTTTTTCAAATCATCAATTTCCCCCTTGTTGATGAATTAATTATCTCAATCTCCCAGGGTTATAATTTTATCATTGGATATTTTCTATAGTAGGGATATTATTGTGTGATTCAATATTTAAAATTAAATTATATAAAAAATAATGAAATTTATCTATTTGTTTACATTATTAATTTTATGTATTATCTACTAGTGACTGTACACTACTGAATTGTTCGATTCTAAAAAATTATATTTCACTTGGGATAAACCTGCATTCATTATTTAATGGTTCTTTTATTGTTTACATTAAAGGGTTGGTCTGAGAGATATTATAATATTTAAAAAAAATTATACATGTGATATATTATATTTAATTTTTTTAATATATCAATATGGCTTCCCAAGAAAGTCTATTAGTCTTCTCTGAATCCATGCACAATTTAAAAAATGTTATTCTAAAAATTATTTTATAATAAAAATATAGAATTATTACAAACATTATTCCATCAACCCAATCCATACATTTATTTTTTACACAGGTTACATTTTAAATTATATACAAATGAGGTATTACCATAATATTTTATTTCCAGATATTCTAACATATTATTTGTATCATTAATGAGATTATTGTTTAACTATTTTTATAATTTTTTTGGGGTAAACATGTGTATATCCATGACCATCATTACATATTATAATTATTGTTAATCAGGACAAATGAAATGGTAATATTAATATTATCCAAGAAATTTATATTTACATTTTTAATTTTTTTATCACTAAGAATTTGTTTTTATTTCATTATTTGAATATTTTGTGGGAAACATAATGATTGGTTATGGTTTTTTAAAATATTTTAACATGAATACTAGTAATATTTCATAATTTCATCTCCCATAAATTGAATGAATAAATTACTGCCATTGTATAATGATGTTTTACACTAATATCATACATTTATAGTCACTTATGAGATTCGATTGTAGAATAATATCATGGAGATTGGGGAATAGATTTTATATTCACTGCTGTTTTTATAAAATTTTTATTTACAATAAATGTAAATAATCCTTAATAATATAAATAAAATTAATAAGATAAATTCCTTAAATTATAATATATTTTGTAGTTAGTTTCCATACACTATTTGTTTAATAAATCTCATGGATAGTTTCATTTCCTTCTTAAAAATATTGGAAATGATCAGTATCTAACACATAAAATTAATATCATTTTAATTTTGAACTAGAAAAATTTATCAACACATCACAATAATTTCATGTGTAACATAATTGTCATTGTATTTTCCTAATTGAAAATAACATAGTTTTTTTAGTTATAACATACCTAAGGGGAATTCCCTAGAATATAAAATGTAGGTGACTAATGATAAGAATTTAAAAGTGATGGTTTGGGGAAATTTTACCTCAACAGAAACACTTTTTCACTAAATTCTAAAATTCTATAAAAATATTTTCTGAACATATAGAAAAGTTGAATTATAAACAAATATTTAAAAATAGAAAAAAAAAATTAAACATATAAAAACCCTATTAACGTGACATGTAAGAGAAGTAGTAGAATGTTACCAAAATTATTTTTATATTCCAAAATATGAGCATATGGAAATAAGAGAAAAAATAAATTTAAAAAGAACCTATAATGAAGATTATGATTTTTTAAATATAGGGAATGGAGGCTATGTGGGAATATAGTTTCCCAAAGTCTATCCTAAAAAATATATTTTCCAAATTTTATCATTGTAAACAATAGCTTTAGAATACTACATGTAGGGGATACCTTGAACTTAGCATCATCTATTCCTAGATTATTTTAAACACAAATATATTCTGATATCACATACAATAAAATTAGAGATTTATCTTAATGTTCGTAAACCCAAAATATTTTTAAAAAACAAGAAACCACTAAGGTAGAGGTGTACATTTTTGAATTATGAATAAAAACTATAGAGGGATGTAACAAATAATTATCATGAACATTTCATAGATATAATGAACTATAAGATGATATTATAACATCAAATATTAAATCTGAATACATATTTAATTACTTCCATTAAAATTGAATTATTTTATTATTCCCACTATGATGATTTAAATAATTCTACATGGTTTTAGGTTTCCTTGGGTGAAAAGGAGGAAAATTGTTAAGTACATATTTGTACATAATCTAGTTATTATTCCATAAACCTATGAGGAAGGAATTATTGAGATAAATAAAATATATATCCCTTCTAATTATGTATAAGAAAATAAACTACCTAATATTGACATAAAAAACTCTCAAGATTGAAAATTCACACAAAATGAAGATTGGGATACCACATACTTCCTCCCAAATTGACTAAGAAACTTATAATTCACTAGATAACGGGTGGCTATATGAATTTATATTCAAGAGGTACTCACAATTAAAGACCAATTCATTTGGAGAACATGAGTGATGTTAATGTGGTGGGTTATATCAATTAAACCAAATATCCTTCATAATATACATGATATCTAATGTCTCCTGACCAAATGGAATAAAAACTTATCACCGACATAGGGGTTATAAAGATATTTCTTTTTTCTTGATCATTTATTTTCATTTTAATCTTAAAAATTATTCTTTTATATCATATTATTTCACTATAGGTTAATAAAATCAACCATGTATGAGAGTGGAGTCTCATAAACACCCACTAGGATAAACCAAATTGTTTTTTTCCATCATCATTTATTTTTAAAACAATACTACTTTGTTTAGTGCTTATTATTAAATTCATAATTATGCTTCAATGATGTTAGTAACAACTATGTATGAGGAGAAATTTAAATATATTATAAGACTCACGTGTCTATTTCAGTTTTTATTTATTATGTTTTTTTGGTTTAACATTGAGATGAAATTAAATCTATATCATTTTTCACCCTTGATAAAAATCATAAAATTAAAAATTATTCTCTTTTAATGATCAAGAAGAATTAAATTTTATTGAAATGGTTTTAGGATGATTATTTTTAAATATACAAATTGTACTTTTGTGCTTTAACATGGGTGAATAATTCATTGAAAACAAATAGCACCTAAATAATATAACATTTATTGAAATATGATAACTCATATGATCTACTTTAAAATGAGGAGTTGGAAACTGATTAAATGTTTCCCGATTCAACTAGGAATAGGGGTTGTGAGGGAGAAATAAAATCCAAAAATAAGTGAAAATCAACAATCATAGATTCAACAATCCTACTATGCTTCCATTCCCTTGTAATCGTAATTGAACACAAAGACTCTTTCTGTAATGTATGATTTAGTTATAGATCATTAAATAATCTATATACACATACATTGCTTGAGGAAAATTCAATATAATTATGGTTAATAAGGGTGATGGAAAATGGGTGGAATATTTATCTCAAATGGTGAAGGGGTGTATGATTTTTTTATATTTATATATAATATTTATCAAGGAATTATGAAAATAAAAAATGTCTGAGGAACACAAGGAGAGATATTTAAGAATATTTTATAAATTAGAATTAGGATTCAACTAATATACACCCATTTAAAATTCATTGATTTGGGTATTCAATTGATGGGATGTCTAATCTTTTTGAAACCTGAGTATGTAATTTCACCCGAGATACATAAATTTTATTATTAGTATAGAAAGATAAATTTTGGGGAATTCATTAGGCATAAAATTTATATATGTTTATATCATATTACATTTTTTATATCAAATATAATTTCACAATGTATAGGAATTTATTATATTTGTATTATATTGTAATAACATGGAGTTTAATATAATTGTACAATTTTATCATGAATTTAATGAATAATTTTATATTACAAAGTTTGAGTCCAAGGTAAAACATTAAATTCTATAAATTGATGACTTTGTGGGTATTGGAGGTGCGACAATCCATGAATAAATTGGTAACATTATGGGATATTAGAAGATATAATGAGTATTTTTAGATATGTTCACAAGAAAAGGGATAATATGTTGGCTCCAAAGAAGGTGTTACCTATCTAATGTAGTCCTACAAACATGATTTCATGAAGAATAAGAGAACCAAAATAGCCTCTTACAACCCCTAATAGTACTCTAAGAACCAATTTTTCTTAGTGGATGGCCTTAAGAATGTACTTCCACACAATCATAGCCTTCAAATATTCCCTCACATGGAATCCTATCACAAACACAACCCTACAAATGATATTGAAATTACACAAACACTAATGGAACCTAAATTTCTAGGACTATATTCTTTTACCAGTGGTGTCTAGATTCCCAATTCACACTATAACGACCAACACTAACATACTATATGTTGTAATAGTCTATATTTTATTTATTGGTAATATCACATCAATGGATCCTATGTTCACACACAAAATAACCTTAAGGAGTAACATAGAATCAGCCACCATGAAAATATAATATGAGCATATGATGTATATTACGTTTTGCATCCAATGTTGTATCAATTTCAAACACACATTACATCAGATAAATCTATAGGCTTGCCTATATAAATCCATGTCATTTTATATTTATCCATTTATGTGTAAGGAGAACCACATTAAACCCATATATCCATTGGGAACTATTTATGATTTCCCAACCCAATTTATTATCAAATTGGATAAAATATAAATAAGCATTCCATAAGGATAATTATATGGTTGAGTGGATGAAGAAGGATTTTGGAAAATGAAACCCACTCACCCAAGTCTTAGTGATGAATAAATAGTCATATAATTATATGAATAACCCATGGAATATTTAAGGGATGTTAAATTAAATAGAATAACTCAAGGAATATGATTATGGATTTATGGAGTAGTTATTTTTTTATATTGAAACTTTTATTATATTTTCATTTGTATTGTGTTCAGCTATGTTTTCCACCCCTGAAACCTAATTTCACATATGGTTAACCTTTCCTATTTATTCATTGAGGAAGATCATATTTTTAATTTTATAGTTCAACAAATATATTTTCATTATTGTTTCTTCTATTTTCCAGAAATATATAGTGTAATTTTTAGTGTTGGTGGTGGAGAATGTTACTCTATAATACGTGTTAACTTAAGTATTTTCTTCCCATAATTATACAAAAAGTATTCCCCTTATATTTTTATCAAGTATACAATGGTTCAAGTTAGTTATGGAGGTAGTGGTTAGATATCTCTAGTCAAGTTTATTAGGACTCACATAAATCATTTAGAAAATATGTGTAGGGTTCAAGGATTTGTTCACTAGATCAAAGGATTATTATTACCACTAGACACAATAGGATAAAAGATTTAATGAATAATACATTATAATGTACTACAACCATAAATGTGATCATGGTGAAGGGATATCACATTAATTAAAATTATTATAAACTGGTTAAATATTTGATTTGGATAAACATAATGATAATAATAAGGTAATGCATTGGAGAAATCACCAATATATTAGATCTATTCATATATTTTCTTATATTGATTATAATTTTTCCAAATAAAACCTTACTCCCTTTATGTTTTTTATTAAAAAACTCCATTAACATTAACACGTTATTAAGATACTGAGTAATTGGTAATGTTACATAAATAGGACCCACGTCTGGTACTAGGATGCAATCAAGAGTCTGGTAAATTATATTAATTTTCAAACAAGATAGATTGTTATTCAACTCATATAACGAATAAGAACTGAAGTGGGTTGAATCTCATTACAGGAATCATCCATATCATAACCCATGATGTGTATATGATTTATATCATATAACATTATGTGGTTATAGCATTAAATTCATCGAAATTATTATATCATATAGTATGATGTATGAAATTTTATATGATATGAGATATCTAGTTCATGTGTTTCTTTTATATATTCCAAATAGTTTAAATTCAGTTATAAGTCATTTCAGTAATCCATTTATCGAATTATAAACATATTATCATCATTGAAAAGTAAAATGATCATAATACCATGATCAGAATAAATTATGGTAACATATGGTGTCTACTAAGAATTATAATTATTTGGTTGATCTTCTCTATTCAAGGAATGGAGTCAACATAAAAAATTTAATCCATCATGTTTGGTTTTTTGGTTCACAATCAAAACAATTAAAAACTATCTTAATCAATTGAATTCATTTATATCTTTGAATAATATGTTGGGACACCTTTATAATATCATGGGGACCCCAAGTATCGTATGTGGATTCTAATTGTTGGTTCACTACTTTCAGAGGAAAATCCCAAGTTATATTACATAGTGGTATTAATTAATAATAATATATCATGATAGATAATACTAGACTTGAAGTATTCATTATATATTTATGTTATTCATATTACATGTTTTTATAATGTTAGCTCTAGATTATTAGTAGGTTTCTTCAAATGTTATGATCATATGGTGTTATTTAAAAACCCTATGGTTGTATCATATCCACCTTCATCATGGGATCAATTTTTTTTCATATTAATTTTTGAATAAAATGTATTTCCATATAATATTATTACAGTATCATCAAGTATTATATGATGTAGAAAACCGGTATATGTGGGATTAGTTTGTCATTTTTTAGGATATAGGATACCATAACAAATGATTTGGTGGTTATCACAGTCTTATAATGTGACTGGATGAATTATAGTGTATATCACATCAATTCACATAATTTGAAAATAAATTATATGCCATGATAATTGTTTTCATAGACTAAAACTGATATTCTAGTTTTCATAATAAATATTGTTGGATTATATAGTATTGATATTGGTGATATCACTAGTTGTGATACAATTTATATGATAAACTATTCTATAAGATTGTGTAATTTGTAAAATAATAAAAGACATCCATGATATAACTTACCATTTGTGTTGAGTGATTGTGATTTTAGATTGATATTATCTATCATAATACATGATAAAATCTAAAATATAATAAATTCAATTATTCAAGCTAAAATACTTTCAGTTTTTAATCATTTTCTAAATGATAAGTATTAATCATTATAAATGAACCATTTTGAGGAATTAATGGAACATGAAATTTCATTATTAATATATCATGTTTATAAAACAAATTAAATATTAATTTATCTATTTGTCCAATTAAAATATGAATGTATATAAAATATTTACATAATGTGAATATTATGTATGGTTTAATAATTCTAGTAAATTAAGTGTTATAAAATTTTCATTCCATAAATTATATGATATATCTAAAAATATAAGATTATGTTTTCATCAACCATAAACTTGATTTTTTATGAAGTAGTGGACGTTAATTTTATGTAAATTATTGTTTAAAAATATTATTTGTCTAAGTTATAATGAAATTAAAGTCCATATTGAGTAAAGAACAATGGGTAAAGAGACTTTGGATTAAACTGCTCACTAGTGGGAATGATAATTCATTTTCTATAACTTTGGGGGTTAACTACCTATCAACCAATACATAATCTTTTTGAAATATTTGGATTAAAATATTTAAAATTCATTGCATAATTGAGTTTAATGTACATTATATATGGGATATATTTTTTTATGCAAAAATATATTTGGACTCTATTTTTGGATGAGTAAAATAAACTATGAGATTTTGAGGGAATTTCAAATTAATATGGAAAAACATATTAGTTTGGTGGATGGTATTAGGATTATAATACTAAATCATTAGATGAATTCATGCATATAAAAATAAAAATTGTGATAATATGGATTTTATGAGATTTAATAGATAATGATTTAATATGTCTGTGATGTATAATAAATTGGAGAGATCAATGAACCCCCTCATATACTATGTGTGATATTATTACCTAAGAAAAAAAATGTTAAGACCATTATCATCACATTAGGTAGTTTCATGATAATCTAGGAGATTTTATATAATCGTATTTATGGAATGGGGGAATTGGAAACCCTTTTATATATGTGACCAAATTTCACTATACAATTTCTATGGCACATAGTTAGGAAACCCTATGAGATATAATACTAGAAGAACAGAGTCTGTTTTTTTCTCTATAATGGGTTTGGTAAAAGAGTTTTCTACACTTACTTAAGTATAATATATGATTTTATTGACATGTTGGACTACTTACATTTTCTTTTATTGATATGAACAACAACGTGGACTCAAATATTTGTGAAATATGGACCTTTTACCACAAAAATTAATGATATATGGGGGTGTAATTTTAATGGGGTACTTTTATTCATAATAGTTTCTAAAATTATATAACACATGATATGAATACATTGATATTTCATTTTTTTTATATTATGAAGTGCATCATTATTATCATTTTGAGGTATCATATAGGTATGACCTTTAGTAAAATAATAGATTTCCATCTAAGGCTGAGAATGACTCTCAATTAGAATGATTCTGAGCATATTTATGTAAATTTTATAGTGATCAATATATTTAATTCTAGTTGATGGGTATTGGAAACCATGTGTACGGAATCTGTTTGTGCTATAAAATAAAACTCGAAAATAAAATAAAATTTATGAAATATAATGTAGGTCTACATGTTTCTATTGGGGAATGATTTGTTTCATTATAGGTAATCATATATGATATAACAAGATTTAGTGGCATAATCCTATTATTATAATATTTTCATTATTTTATTATTATAAATATATATTTAATATATGTTCCCTATTCGAAAAAAATGAAATTTTAATTCATTATTAATAATGAGAGATATTCTATTTATATATATATATAAATGAAATGTATTATTCTATTTGTAATATAGTGAATTTTTTATACATTTTAGATATGGATAATGAATTCATATAAAATTTAGAATAAGAAGCTCAGTGATGATTCTAACATTAATTTTCATTATCATTATCATATTGGGCATATAAAATAGAAACACATTATATGACTCCATCTAGATGGATTGTGAGTGTCATGTGACTTTTATTCAATTTGATAATTAAGAATATTATTTATTTAAAGTAATTACCTATGTTTATTTAAGTGTAAATGTTCCAAGAAATGGTATATTATTAGATATTATATAGAGTGTTTTATATAATATAGTGAGTACTCTGAAAACTTTTAGGTATAAGTACATTAAAATATTTAAAAATTATGTTATTAGTTATGGTTATGTGTTTCATAAGAGGCATGTGTTTGGAATATTTAAAAATATCAAAAAGTGTTAGATCAAGGTATATAACCAAATGGAAAAAGGTATTACAATTATTAAATCACATTGGGTTGTTGAATACTTCATCCAAGAATTTACTGATAATTTTTTAGGCTATGGAATTATTTCATATCTTACACTACCTTGAACACCATAAATCAATGGTGTTTCTAATTGGAGGAATCATAACTTATTTAACATTTATTATGAGTTTTTTTGAAATTCCTATATCATTTTGGGGATATGATCTTGAAACTATTACATACCTACTTAACAAAATTCAACATAACATAGTCATATAGACACCAAATGTGATATAGATAAGGAAATGTATTTATATGTCCTTCAAGGGCCTATGGGGTTCTGAAGCATACACTAGACATTCATATTATAAAAACATGAACCTAAAAAAATTCTTATTTATTGGTTTTTATAAGGAAATAATGGGACATTATTTATATAATCATATTGTTTGAAAAGTGTTGGTTTCTTTATAGGGTTTTTTTCCTTGAGAATAAAACATTAATAAAGAAATTATTGTGATAAAAATTGAACATAGAGAAGGTAAATATGAATTGATAAGAATTTTTCTTGATGTGGAATGTGAGTTAGTTCAACAAAAGTAAGTGCTAAAAGAATAGAGTCGGGTTACAACAGAATACAAAAGTTATTCTAATATTCATTGTGATAATAAACTTAATGTTTCTTATGTAAGATGATGATAGATTTTTATTTATTGATTATGAGACTTCTTCCTACCAAGAGGATGTAAATAATTCGGATTCAATAATTGTGGCTAAAGGATATGAAATTTGAAATAGATTAAATATACAAAAACCATGTTTGTAAATTTGAGGTTGCAACATAAGGGGTGGGAATCATAAGGGTTCTTGAGGGTTTTTATAAATAATATTGGCATTGATGGAATAATTCATACATAAAAATATCAACTATTACTAAAAGGTTGTAAAAAATATTGGTATTGACTATGATTTAACTTTTCTTCAGTGGTGGTGATATATTCTATTCAAAACATTCTTTCCATAATTGCTGAATATGATTATGAGATATATTATATTATATATATATATATCATAACCACATTCCATAATAATAATTCAATGGTGGATTTTTATACCAATATTACCTAATTATTTTAAATATCCAAATTATAAAACTAAGGATTCCATGTTATGATGACCAAATTAGGGATTAAATCAATATTCGTAAATTTAGAAAATACGATTTTAGGATTTAATAAAATATTTTAATTGGAACATTTGATTTGATAACGCAATCAAATATTTTGGTTTCATAAAGTATGTATATGATTGTTGTATAAGTAAGTGGGTTAATTGGAGTATTTTGGCATTTCTGATATTGTATGTTGATGAAATACAACTTTTTTGAAATAATTTCTACATTATGCATGCTCTAAATAAATGGATTGGAAAATTTTGTTACAGAAATTCACGGTTAATGAATACCATATACATTGCATAAATATCTATAGAGATAGAATAAATTTGTTTCTTGGGTTGAGTCAAAACATAAATACTGTTAAATTCCTAAATAGGTTTAGCATTGATAATTCCAAAATTGGGTCTTTCCAATGTTCCATGGTATGAAGATTAAGATGATGTAGGTTGCTTCTAAAGAGTTAGATTGTATGTATAGAATTATTTATGAATATTAAATGGGTTGTATCATATATTCTTTTTTTGTATTTATCAAGATGTCAGTTATAATTATATTCAAAAAATCGATACACATATTATTCTAGTTAAGGTCACATGATTTTTTTAAAAAAATATATTGAATTACTTAAGAGGATTTATGTACTTTTTTAATTTATAGTTGAAGATGATCTCATTGTAGGTTTTTACACTGATTATACTTTTCATGTAAAAAAAGTTTATATGAGTTCTCAATCTAGTATCATGGTCAATTCTAAACTATGGCGTTTTTTGTTAAAATATTTCTCAATAATATTTTTACAAAATTCGAAGATATATGAAATATATATCTATTTTGATTATATAACTAAAAATTATATTTTAATTAAGAAGTTCATAACTGAATTTAGAGTGCTTCTTATCATTTAAGAAGTGAGTGATATCCATAGTGAAAGCATCAGAGAAATTTATCAGTCTGAGGAACCCTGGTATTATGAAAATAATAAATACATCCTTCAAAAATATCATCTCATTCTTTATATCATTAAAAATGGTAACATTAAGATCTATCATGTGGCTACATAGGATAATGTATAAAATCCATGGAAAACCCAATTACCAAAAAATGTAAGGGTTATATCAAATATTTGGGCATTAGATACATGATATATTGGATATAATTTTTTCAAATGTATTAGGACGTTTTAATAAATTAAATATCCATTTTTCATTTTTTTCTTGAAAATAACAGTAATTCACATGAGTCATGAGATGATAAAAAATACCTCAATGTGTGAATATGAGTTATCTCTAATCGAATATCATCATATATTATTCTGGGTTGTGATGACAAATAAATATTATCCTGTGTAAATTTCTCCTATATTAACTACTATAGAATCATGAGATAATAATTTGGGACTTATTAAATGGAGTCATCTGCAATATTATATCAAATATAATTGCATAAGGTCATTGATATAATTTTGGCGGTTTCTTTATCAATGAATCCTTAATACTTGGAATTTTATATAAACTTATTCTAAAAACAATCCTACTTTGACACCATTATTATTTTATCCATGTGACTGTGCTAATAAGTGTTTGTTTTAAATGTTACTAATCATTTCGACTATTGTGTTTAACATAGAAAAGATTTGAAATACATTTGGGAAATCAATTGAGATATTTATTAATTTCTAAAAAAACTTATATAAGTTATATGTGATATTATTATCTATTAAAATTGATTAAAATATGATATAATCATTTCAGATGATCAATTTACTTAGAAAATAAAAAATTATGAGTTGGGTTATATTATATTGATATGATTCTTGTCTAGTGGTTAAAAGATTTCATAGAGAATGGGATTATATAATTTTACATATAATTTATTTAAAACATATTATGATGGAAATTTTTATATAGATATATGAGTATTTTTATCAAGGTTATTCTAGAAACCTTTCATGTTTGGGTAGAAATAATTATTCTATAGAGGCTGCTATTGGATTACATATATTAATTAAATGATTAATAATTTTTTCATTTAAAAAATTACCACATGGTAAAAAAAATTAATATTAAAATAATGATAAAACATTTGAAAATATATTTTCCCAAAAAATAATTTATAAAAAAAAAATATCTAAAAGTGTTTGGACGGATTAATAATGAGTCGTGAATATATTCAACTAGATTTATGGGATTTTATTACCAGTGAGAGTTTGAATGATATGTACTAAAATGAGATAAATTATATTATATGATTCATCCATATAGTAGACCCCAATAATCTTATAATTCCTAAAAATGAAATGATATAAAAAATAATTATAGATTTGGGGATGTCATTGTTGTATGTTATAGTATATGAAATGGAATTTAAAATGTGACATTAGGTGAAAAAGTAATTACCACATCTACTAACACATTTAATTTTTTGCATGAATTAGTATGATGATTAATTTATGTAATGAAAAATTAATTATTATCATTCAAACTTTCAGTGATCATAAGACCCAAATGGGCATACATTATGACAATTTATTGAATCTTTTATTCTTTTTCATTCAATTCTCAATTTCCTTCCTCAAATGAATAGAGCCTGAATAATGGATGTGATACATATCATTGGGTGCATGGTGTACTAACAATCCAATTAAAATCTATCAACCTCATATGACTTAATTTTTTTCTTATAATAATGTATTTAAACTATTTTATATGATCAAGGGGTCCTAAAGTATCATACATGATTTTTAATGTATAGTATACTATATACAAAAACAAGATTCTGGGTGATATTTCTCAATAATATTATTCAATCAATCATCATATATATGGATCACAATGGACTTGAAATACCTATAATATATTTATATTCTTTGATTTATATGTCCACTCAATAATGATATATCTTGCATATTAATGGGAAACTTCTGCTATTATGAGAATGTGATGTTCTTACCTGACCCTTCACCTATGGAAATACATCAAAAGGAAATCAAACTTGTGTATCAATAACTACTAACGTATCCGTAGCCTAAAATATGTCCTAACACATGTTTTATATTCATTATGAAATAATCAATAAATATAAGATAATAACATGACAACCACAAATAAAAAAAATTCAGAAAAGTATAGAAGCTTCGTAAAATGGGGAATAAAGATTACGTGTTCAAAACGACTAAAATATTTATCAAAATATGTTCATTTTTATTTTTTAAAAAACAAAATTAAAATTAATCTCTAGGGAATATTAATATGTTATTACAAACATTATTTCCCAAAATAATGTCCACTACCTAAAACCATGGAAAATCCTTCATGGTTAATTCACCCAAGTACACCCTTTACATTCCCTTGAAAATTTACTAGCTGCCTTTAAAATCAACACTTGTCTATAAAATACCAATTTTAAAAAATCATTTGAAACCAATCAGTTTCATTTATAAAATTCATCCAAAAATAAATTTCCTATAAAATCACATTATAAAAGAAAACTTTATTTTATATTGAAAAATATTTCTCGTAAATTCACGCAACATAAATAAACATAATATAGGTTACTAACTCTTACATGAACAAGGATCCATTAAAATTAATTTCCCAAGGTATAAGGTCATTGGTTACTATTAATTAAACCCAATACATTCTCATTTATAGGATATATTTAATAAAATTAACATAAATGAAACAATATTTAAAATAAATATAGATATAATACACACAAAAATTAATCTACATGATTAAGATACCCAATATAAAATATCCACATACATTTATATTCTATCCTATATTAATTCCTATATGATACAAACTACACTAATCTAATGAGTATGAATATTATTAATTAACACAAAAAATAACCAACAAATCATTTTAAACCAAAACCCTTATTTTTTGATAATAGATGTAAAACTCATCAAATGGTACAATCGTGAAAAAAAACATGAGCATAATGTTGTGGTATATTACCAACACATATTAAAGAATTATACAATAATAATATCCAAATTATAAACATGAATAAATGTATAATTTCATCCAAAATCACTAAAATACCTAAAAAATTAATTGAGTGACACATCTCAAGATGAATGGCATGCAACAACCATAATATGAGCTTTCCAAGAATCATATAGACACCACATAAGAAAGATCCTTCAACACAATGTAATTATACCACGATTAAGTGGAATGAATTATAAATTTCTTAATCTTATACATCATTATTAGGGAAGATATATGAATAATATTAATAAAAATATAAGGAATAGGATTTTTGTTCAATTAAATAAACATAAACATCATGAATCACCTTAGATTGAGGGTGGAGAAAGAAGAGGATAGGAATAAAAAAGGGGTAACTCCCCGTACTCTTTTATATCTACCTCCTACAAAACCCTAAAGGGTATTATAATTTTTAAAAGAGGTAATTATATATTTTGATTTTGATTTTTTAAGAAAATATAATATGGGGATCACCTTGTGCCTGGTAGCCTCTCATAAGATACCTAATTGCATACTAGGTGACCTGTGGTACAGGTTTGAGTACATGTGGAATGTTTCTTCCAATTAAATCTTCTACTCACTTACCAACTTCAAAAAAACTTCTTATGGTCATTTTACACCAATATCTTCACCTATAGAACATCATATAAGAGCATTAGAGCTTTCTACAGATCTCTCTTCTCTCTATTTTAAAAGAAAAATTAAAATTCACCCATATATATATTTAATTAAAGCTATAACTACCTTTTATTTTACCGATACAAAAAATGTGTCATTAGATACAACTAGTTTATGGTTTTTCCATAAAAATAAATATATATTATCAAGATAATATTTTACTAATAACCTAGAATGAATTATACATAAATTTTACATTCCTAAAATCTATAGGACATGAAAAACATTTTATTCTAGTTATTGATAGGGTGCAAATAAAAAAATAAATTTTGAATATTTTAAAAACACTATAATCCACTAGGAATATCAAGATAAACTAATAAATCTGTAATGTAAATATTTTTATACAAAACATAATTTTTATAATTAAAAATAAATATAATTTTTCTCAATCTGTTTTTATCACCATAAAATTTTAATAACCATTAAATAAGTCAAAATTTATTATTACTTTTATTTCACACAAATACCTACATAAATAATCCAAAACATTATATAGTATTATTTGTAATTAAAAAAATAATCAATTAAAAAACTATATGTTTTGAAGGAAAATACTAAATGGGAGTTATTTTTTAAAAAGGGTGTTTTCAATAAAAGAAGTTTTTTGTATGTTTTCTATTTCCAATTTAAAATTAAAATTTGATTTCTTTTATAAAATTTTTACAAGACTAAATAAAAATTAATTTTTAAATTTCTCATGTCTAAATTATCTAACTCTAAATTTTTTATAATTTTATAAATGATATTTTCTTAGTTCAAAAATACAGGATTTGTGAAAATGATAATTTATATGATTTTATAGCTATGTAAGTATAACCTCTGAGATTTAAGAACCATTTATGAAAAAAATTGAAAAATTAATTAATAAAATTATTCATTTCAAAATATTCTTTTTATATAGAAATCCTTTTACCAATATTTTCATTACTAAGGTAAAATGTTATTTTAATATAAATTTTTTTTGGTCTTCCCTTTAAATTATGTACTTTCAAGATGAGATTCAGGTTTTACATACTTTAGAGGAATCACAAGATTTTTTAAATTCATAATAAATCAACTTATTCATTTTAAATCAGTAAAAATGATAATTTTATCATTTATATATATTTAAAGTATTAATAAAGTTATTTAAAAAAACCATTTTCTGCGTTTTAGTGTTTTTATTTTAAAATTTCAATTTGAATACCTATATAAATTTTATTTGATAAAATGGATTCAACAACTAAAATAAGAATATTTTAATTATGTAGTAAATTTAAGTTTAATTTTTTTTATGTAAAATTAATTACAAAGGTTAAAAAATAATTATTGAGGAACAAATAATAGAGAAAATTTGTGTTTAACCAAGTTTAAAATTTCTATAACATTTAACAAATTTACTTTAAATTTATTTTTTTAAAATTTACCTCACTAATAAATTTTTATCCTATACTGTTTTTTATTTATTATCCATGATAAACCAAAAATGATATTACAATATTGAAAAATGTAATGGTTTTTCAAAATGTGTCATTACTTTAACGTAAAAAAACATACCAATTCCATGATTAAAATATTCACATAAACATAAAATTACTCCTCTAATTTCTAAAATTTAAATATCCATATAACCGTCTTCTATGAACATAATTCCCTACTCACTCATTGTTATCCTAATCTATTAAATTTCAAGAAGACTTCTAAGGAAAGATCAAATCTATAATGTAATTATTAACTCCATCTAAAGGTTTTTTCTTAATATTAATCTACAAAATATGTTATCAACATAATGATATTATGACTTCAGTATCATTATAATATCTAATTTAATTTATATTCATTGTAAGACATTTTTTTAATATCAATGCACTTATAAAAACAAAGAAATTTCAATTGTGTGTGTGCGTTGACTACCACGTCGATGAAGAATTGTGTTTTTGTTTTCATTATAATTTCAATTATTTATAAAAACATCACAAAATATGGTTCAAAATAATAAAAAATAAAAATAATATCATTAGTATTATATTATAATTTTGTTGTTCCAAAAAAATCACCTCAATAATTGTACACACCTATCGAGTGAAAGGGTGTGCATGTATGGGTCATTTTGAACATCTATATGAATAATGATTTAAAATAAGATCATTGATGACTATGTGAATCAAAATGAAGATATTATTATATTTTAGTAAGTAAATAATTTTCACTTTATTGTTTTCTATAATTTATATAAGGTAAATTTTTTATTATTAATAAATTATCACTAAACACCAAAATTACTAAAATAAGATGTTATGAATTATATTTTCACATTATGTAACCAAAACACATATAGATTTAAATAAAGACATTTTAAATCAATATAATTGATATATTACATAATAATAAATTATATTTCAATAATTATCTTAGTATCAAATGAAAGTTAATGCTATAAAAATTATTAAACATGCGCAAAACACTTGTAGATATTAAAACATGATGGTCATAATATTCAATAAAAAATTAATGTAATCATGATAAAAATTATAATAAGGATAATAAAATTTTAATATTTATGATTACAATTATAAAAAATTATATTAACTTAGTTATTCCAGTTTGATAGGATGTTATAGTGTGATAAATTAAGAATGGGAACAAGGTGAGGGTTTTCATCTAAAATTCCACTCTTTGTGATACCATTGATATTACAAACCTAATTTAATTTATGTTATTTATATAATTACTATGTCATATATCATATCATATATTATATTTTAATCATTTTATTTTATGGTCAATTACAATGCCACACTTTCTAGGGTTTTTATAAGTGTAATTGAAGCCGCAATATTGTTTTGGTCTTAAATATAATTCTTAGAGAAGAATTAAATATTAAGAACTATTTTCCCTATGTATGGTTTATTAACAAAACATTGATATATTTATATCCTCATATTTTTATTTATTATTAATTACTATCATAAAAATATTCCCTTATGCAATTATCTATTGATACAATTGTTTCCCTAGTCATAAGGATCTTTGGTAACTCAAATCCCCTTCATTGAGTTATAATGTTTTCCATTGATAATTTTTAGTCCATGGTTGTGTTATACCACAATAATAATTTATTATATATTATTTTATAATTCGTTATTTATAAATAATGTTTCAATATAATTTATTTTTTTTAATCTTCTTACATTATGAGAGTTAAGCATTGATTTTTCGAAAATAACAAAGTGGGGGTTTCCTTTAACTTTCACATATTTTAACATTCTATACTCATTTATACAAAATAAGAAAAATATATTTTCAGGGCTCCATTAATAAATATTATTTTAAAAGTTAAAGGTTTGTAAATTATTTCACATCACCTTTTTTAAATATACATTTGAAATTAACTTGTAAATTTGTATTTCACATCAATGATAAAAATGTTATCTAAAATATATTTAATATTTCACTTACATTCCCCATAAATTTAATATTTTATTTAATATAATAGGGTTTATTTTCCATAATATATATGTTATCATTTAGAGTATTGAACTTGTGGAATCAAAAAAATTGGTGTTTGCAAAATTGTTCAATGCATTCTTTTGTGTGGGTGGTTCACATTTATGTCAAAATCCTTCTACATTTCATTATTTAGATAGGGTAACATTCATTTGAAACCAAACACATTCCATATCCAAAAATATTAGGTTCATTATTACTATAGTATTTAATTATAAATATACTCATTGAACTATACGGTGTTAAAACCACATTTTACATAATTTATATTGGATGATGTTCACCAGGAATGAATTTTATTCTATTTACGCTGGGAAAAGTATTTTCATTTTGTATGTTGTTATATCATCGTGGATGTTTATTAGAATTTTGACTAGGAATTTTATAACCAGTTGAAATCTTTATGTAAATGGTTAAGATGACGTAATCCTATTTATTTACACGGTAAAAATTATTGGTGTTTTGTATATATTTTTTCCAATATGAATGATTTTTGGAAAGTTTACATTGTAAGGTTTGATAGGCCAACTTATTTTTCTTGATTGACTACAATCATGTTGTCTCTTTTATTGACATGGAAAAAATAATTGTAATTATTTATGATTATTTAATCCTAACATAGGTTGTTGAGGTATTTGATTTCATTATTTATCACTTTATAGATAGCCATGATTTATTAAATAAGAGGTCCTAAGGGGCATGGTATATAAAGACCTGAGAAATATTTTGTTTTATGCATAGGATATAATCAGATGATGAGTGGGGACCAAAATTATATATCCCTTTGATGCATCAAACAATATCATGGGAGAAAACAACTTTATATATTTGGGGTATTCCATCCCAATTCAATAATATTTTTTTACTATGATATTGAAAACATGTAATGTGTCTTAGAATAAGGCCTCAAAGGTAGGTTTTTAATTATAGTAATTATTTATTCAATTAGTATGACTGCTTTATTATTGATATCTATGGTTTAATTTATTTCCATGAATATAAATTTCTCTCTTTTTTATATTTATTATTTCTTAATGTTTACCTTTTCCTATCATAATATTTATTCCATGTTTGTGCACCGAATTATTTAGTTATATTTTTCCCTTACTAAGTGTATGAGTTCAACCCTTATTATGTTTATATTTCCCTAGTTCATGATAAAAAATTGTACTTGTTACATGTTTATAGGGATAAATTATTGAGAAATAAATTATATTTAATATTAGAGATCCCTTATAGATTAATTAATTTCATTTATATTAAAAAAAACTAATCCCCCCAATAAACATGTGCTTTTCTAGTTATTGTTTAGTCATAATTTTCCAAATATCTAAACCTTAAAATATCTTTTAGATGAAAGGAATTTAATAATAAATATTTACTTTGTTATTATGGGTGGTCATATATAGAATTTAATAGTTATCAAATAGTGCATGTAAAGTGTGTATAAAAGAGAAATAGGTCCATGGTATTGATTCAAGGCATCAAAATTTGTATCAAATGAATGGTATAGGCAACATCAAATTTTTGAATTTTTTTAGAATAATTTATGTATTGATAAGTTATGATTGATCATAATTTCAATGGATTAAATAAACCTTGGGAATAGAATATGATTTAATGCTTATAAAATAATGAAAATTTTATTTGGGGATCTGGGTTAGTGAACCTTACTAAAAACACTATATATGACTTTAAGTATATGACAATATCTAGAAAAATTAGTAATGTCTTGAGTATGTGGTTTTCATAATAATAATTCCATGTCTGGATAGTGGATTGTGGATGCTGTTGTGGTGTTCATTCACCTAGGGGTAATCACCTCAAAAGGGTTGGAAATGAATTGAATCAATGATCACCCTAATGCAAGATGAGTGGGCCTAATACTGCACACCAAGATTGACACTCCCAGGGGATATTCCTTTTCTAGTCACATTCTCATTATCAACAACTATGAAAGATGTAATTATGATTTTAACTAATTTGGTTATAGATCCTAATAAGAAAAATAAACATGTATAACCAAGGATTGAATAAATAAGAGTTGTTGGTTAATCCAAAAGTATCATATGTTATGAGAAAATGTGTCATAAGGGACGAACTATTTGGGTTAAATTTTTCATATAAATATTTTTGATATTATCACTACCCTTGTGGATTTAGTAATTTTTTTAAACAGGATCATGGATATGAATCTCCAAAACATATGAACCTAAAAATTACGATTCCTTATAAATAAACGAGGTATAATACTTAATTGGTTGATAATATTATTATATTTCTATTATAAGGTAAACTGTGAGTTTACTTATTTTACATAAGGTAATGAGATTGATATTTTCTTGAAACTCTTAGCTATTTTAAATATTGAATGGTAATTATCAATGATATTATGGTTTATTGTAAAATTTATGGGGATTTTGGTTTACATATAATAATTATTTCTAATTAGTTTTATTTTATATTTATAGTGACATATATTAAATTGTATTAATAACCATTAAAATTGATTTTATGATATGGTTTTATTTTTGGGACAAATATTTGGGAACACATGATTGATGTTTCGATAACACATATCATTAATATACACATTTTACTAAGATAACAAAGGGTGGTCTGACTTTAATTAAGTAAGTTATATGTTATTGGTAATAAATGGGACTGATAAATGAGTCATGATATTTTTTTAAAAATTTCATCTCATTTATTACATTATGACATATAGTTACTATTGTATGAACTAGTGGTTATTAGCATTTGAAGATTAAATATAGAGTTAACTTTTATATTGATAAATAACATCTTCATAGTTTAGTGTCATATATATTAAAATAGATTTGTGAGAGTTGTATTATTTTGAGTATATAATTAAAGTATATAAATACTTGGGTATATGATTGTAGGAATGATTAAATTCATTTGAGTATGGATAATTTGGATTTGGAACACGTAGATTTCAATTTTTATTAGGTATAGAATATTTTAAGAAATGTATTCGTATTTTTGGATCGGTATTTGATGGATTATGTTAATATGTATGAGAGATAACATCAAAATTTAACCTTGGTTGAACCAAGAACAATATATGTAAACTAAGGGTGATACAAGTTGAACCAAGTTTGATACCAGTTGGGATATTATAACTATAGTCTAAAATGATAGTTTTATATGTTAGAACACATTGATGTCAAATTTTGAAATTGTTATTTTTGAAAATTTTGTTATAAAGGGCATCACCCATTATTAATTGTTTTATTAGTGGTTGTATGTAGAAGAAACCATGGGTGTGTGGGAGAGTGCAGAGATTACGTTGATGAAAAACCATAAAAGATGGGAGTTGGAGTGAGAAAACATGAGATTGTTCCAAAAAAACTATCCTCAGATATTATTAACAATGTGAACATAATTGATGTCCCATGTACACAAATGAATAGAAGGACGAAGCCTCATATTTAATAATGTGATAATTATAATGAATTTCATCAGACTCACTCGTGTAAGGGAAAAATATTATCTAAAAATTTTGTTTCTTAAATTGAAATATATTTGATCATTACGTGGTTTAAGGCCCCAATCCAAGGTCTAAAAAGGGAGATATCTAACCATAACCATGGAAAAACGGAAAATGCTATGAATCATCTAGTAGTGAATTTTATAGTGAGTTTTTATTCTAGATTTTCTAGTGTCTTATGTCATTTATTTTTTCACTGACTACTGGATATTAAAAAATAGTGTTATGATATAGAAAATCATTTTTAGGGTTTACGGGAGGTTATTTCTTATAGATATTGGTAAAAATTCCTTAGTATAATTCTTTGTGAAATTGAGAATGGGTTAGCTCTCTTTATAAAGTATATATACCGATTTTCTCATATATAAATCACATTCCATATTATGATTGAACTCATGATCGTCTAGTAGAATACATTAATTTACAATTTACCTATATAAATTTTATTAGTCTTATGATTCAAATTATGAGGATGTAATTTATTTAAGGGGAGAATATAACACCATAAATTTTTAATTAACTTTAAATAAGTTAATGAGCCTGATAACTTGTAAGTCATATAACACCCATCTTAAAATACCCATGATATTTTATATTAAAATTATTAATTAATCAAATATTGTAATCAATTAAAAATAATTACCTATAGATAATAAATAATTAATATGATCTATTTTATAAAAATTGGGATTTCAATAGAAATGAATTTTTTTTTATAATTTTCTTTTCTGATTAAAAGTTAAATTTTAAAATTTTTCTAATTTTATTTGATAAAATAATAGTTTTTTAATTCCTCATATCAAAATTAACTTATTATGATTTTTTCTATTTTCTAAATTGGTTAATTTTTAGTCAAAAAATAATTGATTTATGAAAATTATAGTGTCAATGATTTTATAAATATTTAAGAATAATCTATTTAATTTTTTAAATCATTGATATAATAATGTATGAGATTAAGGAATAAAAATATGAATTTTTAAATATTTTTTTTTCTAGAAAACCAATTCCAAATTTTTTTTTAAATTTAAGTGATTTATTACATTAATATAAAATTTATTTGATGTCTTCCCTTTAAGTCAACTATTTTCCTAGTGATGTTTTGTTTTTGATTTCCATGGAAACTTGTACCTTTTATTTAGTTTATAAAAAAAATTATTTCTTTAAAATAATTAACTATGAATTTTTTTTCATATATATATATATATCTCTAAATTCTAAATAATATTACTTTAAAAAAATGTTTTACGCGTTTAGGTGTTTTTACATTAAAATTAGATTTTATACCTATATAATTTTTATTGGATACAATTTTTTTCAAAATTGAGATTATAATATTCAAATTATTTAATTTTTTTAATTTAATTGTTTTCTTTAATATTAATTACCAATGTAAATAAATAATTATCATAGTAAAAATAAAAAGGTTAAGTGGAGTTTTACCTTTTATAAAAGTACTAAAACATTTAAAAACATGCACATACATGATTTATTTAGCCTTTATCCATCCAAGACAATTTTCACCTACACACTTTTCTATTTTGGAGACTTGTTAGATGGAAAAGGACATTACCATATCTAAAATTGTAAAGGTGTTTCCATAAGTGATCTTACATTCACTTACAAAAATATACCACTTTCGACCTAAAAATATAAATTTTATCTACAAATAAATCATTGAAAATATAAAATTTCACTACAATCATAGCCCTATCCCCCAAGAATAATCCGTTATTAACTAATAATAAGAATAATCCATTAAAATTTGTGATTAATTCCAAGGAAATATCAGGTCTCTAATGTATGTATTATCTCCCTCAAATGTTTTCTTCTTTATATTTATCATCAATATAGCTTATCACCACAATGATACGATGACTTAAGTATCATTAGCATATGAAAATTTTGTTATATTAATAGAATAACCCTTAATTATTCATATCTATCAACATAAAAAATAAATGATCATCCATCATGTGCATTGACATGAAACCGCCTCAATGAAGAATCATTTTTTATTATTTTAGTTTATAATTACCATTATAAACATATAGAAATATGGATAAAAAATAATAACATTATAATTCTAGTATAATGGTTCTATTTCAAAACAAATACCTCATAAATCATACACACCCATCCAATTAAAGCGTGTTCATTTTTGGGCCAGTTTAACCACCTACATGAACGATGATTTAAAATAAAATCATTGATTAAAATGTTAAAATAAATAAGGATTATATTATAGGATAATAAGAAAATAATGATCATTTATGGTTTTGTCAAAGTTATATATTATAAAAAATCATCCTCGACCAGCAAAATTACCAAAATAAGATATTTTCAATTCGATTTTCACATAACACAACTGAAAGACATATGGAGTTAAATATGAAAATTTTAATTCAATATAATTTATATAATAATTTATATTAAATGATATATTGATAGTTGAATTTGAATCCAATGATTGTTAATGATATCAAAATGATTAAACAAGGGGAAAATAGTTAAACTAATTTACAACTGATGGTCACCATACACTAGGACTAATTAATGTTATCATGATAAAAAATAATATGAACCATTATAAATGGGAAATAGTAAAGAGTATGGATCTGAATTTATATATTAATTATGTATTGTTTTTTAGGGGTTTAGAGTGTGATCCACTATGCAATTAAAATATGTATGGGATTTCATTTCAAATTCATCTCTTTGAGAGAAACACTTGATATTATATAAATGATTTAATTTATGTGGCATACATATAGTTTTCATGATATATTTTATCAATAATTATATTTTAATCATGGTAATTGTGTTTTAATTACAATCCCTCTCTTTCATGGGCTTTTTATTAATGTGTTAATCAATCTGTAATATTTTTCTTGGTCTCAAATCTGTTTCATTGATACGTTTTACATGTAAACCACCATGTTTACATTCTATGGTGTACTCAATACCCATGGATATGATTCTATTATACTCTTTGTATTTAATGGGATTTACTAGGAAAATGTTTTCCCTTATTCATGTTTCTATTGATATAGTTGTTTCCCTAATAGTAAGTATTTATAGTTTCACAAACCCCCTCATTTAAGTCATAATATTTTATATTGACCATTTTTCATCCATATTTGGGTTCACAAATGCTATTATTTTATTATATGGTTTTTCACAAACTTATTTGGGAATAAATTTTTTATACAAAGGAATTTTTTTACACTTTTTACAATGTGAGTTTAATCATAGGTGTTTTTAAAATAATTACAGGGTTCTCCTTCCACTTTCATATGTTTTTTCTCCCTCTTATAATTTCTCCAAGTTGATCTGTATTCATCTTCGTGGATCCATTATTATATATTATTTTCAAAATTATTTCGTATAACCTTTTCAGTATTTACCTTTAAAAGTTATATGTATATTTTTACTTTGTGTCAATCATAAAAAAATTCTAAAAGATCCTTAAAATATTTATCCATAAACCATTTAATGTTTGAAAGGATTCATCCTAATGTGAATTATATTTAATGATATATACATTGATTTTTATAGTATTAATTACACGGTGTCTAAATTATCGATCCATGTGATACAATTCCATGTATTATTTTGTGAGGGTGTTTTTCATTAATGTTACACAATTCTATGTTTCCTTAATTTATCAGGATTTTGTTCATTGAAACTATAAACCTTCATTTTATAAATTTATTATGATTATCATTATTCTATTATTTAATTATTCAGATACTTAATTTTTAATATGGTGTGAACATCACATTTTAAAAAAATAAATATTACATGGTGTTCACCTATAAAGAATGGTATTATATTAACAAGGGTAAATGTATTGAAATTATATATATTGTAATTATAATACGGATTATCATTGGAAAGTTATATATTTATTGTCTATCCATCAAACTTATTCATTCATATGGTTTATTATTATGTTATCCTTTTTATTAATCCGAGGAAAAGTATTATCATCTTTTATATTTTTTTTCTAATACAGAAGATTATTTCCTTGTTTAATATATATTATTTGGAAATAAAATATATTTCTATGGATGTTTTATGATCAATTTATTCCATATATTTACATCAAAAAATTATATTGGAATTCTTGATGATTATTGACTTCTAAAACAGGTTGATTATTTATTTAATTTCTATATTTTTCATCATATGGACGACTATGTTTTATAATGTAACGGGCTCTTCAGAGAATTATATGGAAGGTATTGATCAATATTTTTATGTATGAATTTTAAATAATAATGTTATGGGTGGGGACCAATATGTAACGTTTCGGTTCCAGGTGCATCCTATAGGTGCCATGTACCAGGTTGGTCACGTGGCCTCAAGCCCATTTCCCTAAACGCCAGAGCCTACCGACTAGCGGTGAGGGACATGGGTGTGATATTGGGGAAACTATCCCCACATGGGAAAAGTAACATAGATGAAATAAACATATAACATTAGCAGAAGCAGTAATAATACATACTATGGTGAACAACGGAAGACTTATTGTAAATAAACAACTACAACAAATATATAAATAATAATGCATGTCACAATATCTAAGAAAGAATCCAAACAAGTCACAATGCTAGAATACAGTACCAAACCAAAGTGAAAAGTAAAAACATGTAAAAAACTCCAATATCATCGCAAGTCGCATCTTGGTTCCATGCTCTCCAGCTCCACAGCAATCAAGAACCTAAAGTAGAAGGGATCTTTCCCTTATCAATACCTATAACAATATAATCGGTTTGGGAAAAAAATCATGACCCAAACAGGGTGTGAGATAAATCCCAATAGGCAACCACCCAAAATTTGAGCCTAACTGTCAGTGAATATATGTGGCAGGAAATATGAAAAATGAAGTAATAAACAAGGTTGTACTCAAAAGTAAACAATCCTATAGTTTTATCTACATTCATGTACATTTAACAGCATAAACAATCGAAAAAACTCAATCAACCCTCTGGAAAGTTCTCATAGTCTAACCCCTCTGGTTCAGCTTAACAAAGACTATATGGGGAATCACTCATAGTCAATTCCCCCTAATTGTCTCATAACGGTAAACTACAAACAATATTAGGAATCACTCATTGTCTAATTCCCCATGTGGTTTCGCAACGTGTAACTACAGACACTCAGAGGGAGGACTTTTGTGTATCCCCCCATAAGGTCCTGCAACGTGAAAAGTATAACAAACACTCTCGGAAAGCCCTCAACATCCATTTCTCCTATGGTATAACTACAACAGGTCCCCATATCCATGTGTAAGTTAGTAATGAAAAAATTATATACATCATCCAAAGTAAATCACAATATACTACATGGAAAAACTAGCTAAAAAGAATATCACAATGTATATGAACAATATCAATCCATCCTAACAACACTTGGCATGGAAAATAAAGCATCCTAACAGGCAGTTATGGACCCAACGACAAAAATAGTTAAACATGGAAAAAAACATCCATATCAAGGTAATTAAAACCTATTCTCAAACAAGAAGCCTAAGTCAAGAAATAAAGGTATACAAAGCATTAAATGGTTAAAATCCCTCCATACAAAATACCCTAAACTAGGTTATTGGGAACTTTTGGTACATATAACTCATGAAAATCTAAGGAAAGTCACAAACCACATACCTCGACATCGTAGGATCGATATAGTTGAACCTCATCCTTTGAATCAACCTTGAACGCCGTAGATCTACAAAGACATAAAAATTTAAACCATGGGTATTTAATGAAATAGGAGGAATCAAGAAATGAGAATCTTGAAGATGGAAGAACTCACCCATGTGATTCCAATGCACCCGGAGAAGTTAAATTCGGAGCATAGACGGTCGATCGGGGGCTCGGAGAAGAATCATCGATCTTCGGTATCTCTAAGATGAGATGAAGATAGAAGAAGATATTTTGGCAAACGAGTTGCGGTCCAGGTCCGATAGAACAATTAAAAATAAAAATACATGGTGTTTTCTTTAAAAGTACACATCGTTTATATTCTTTTACTGGCCCCCTCTTTGGGCGGTCTCTATGTTACCCCACACAGCCATGTACTCAACCGTTACACGGCCAGTACACGACTACCCATGACAACTGGGTACATGGTGTGTACTCCAAAGTACACAGTGCGTACTCATTAAATATTCAAATTCTCCTCTTTTCATGAAGAATAACAGAAAAAATTATTCTTACCTGAAAAGAAGATCTGGGTTCTTACAAACATACCCCCTTAAAAAATGTGTCCTCGAATTTCCCTAGCACGAAGACGTTGAATAAGAATCCTCAAAGAGCTTCAGCCACTACCATCATACATTGGCCTCCCTCTCCGAAGTCTCATCATGTACTCATCCGTACTTCTATAGTACCCGTACTAGAGGAACAGATCAGCCACGAAGAACCATCACGCTTTGATCAACAATCCGAATACGATTCTCTTCAAATGATGTTTCCAACTCCAACTCAACCTCCTTGGGTTGAAGAACATGAGAAGGGTCTAAGAAGTAATGTTTTAGATGATAATCTTGGAAGAAGTAGCGTATTTCCCGTTATGTCTAATGTAACTGCAACCGATAGGCAACAAGCCCAACCCTCTCCAAATCCTCCAATGGCCTGACATATCTCAGTGAAATATTACCCTTTCTCCTAATACTCTTATGTCCCAACCTCGGTGTGACACATAAAAAACCTAATCTATGACCACGAACTCCATAGGTCATCTTCGTTGATCAGCATAAGGCTTATGTCGTGACTGGGAAAGATCCATCCTCATCCGAATCAACTCTATCTGCTCTGTGGTCTCCTGGACAAGACGAGGTCCCAACATTGCTGCCTCCCCTACCGCCAGCCAACATAGGGGTAATCGATATGACCTACTGTACAAAGCCTCATAAGGTTCCATATGAATAGTTTCTTCAAAATTATTATTTTAGGAGAACTCCATAAGAGGTATGTGCTTCTCCAAATAACCTCCAAAATCTAGGACGAATTCTTGAAGCAGTTCCTCTAGTACATGAATCGTACGCTCAGACCGACCATCTATTTGGGGATGGTAAGCTATAATCAAAAGTACCAATGTACCCAATGCCCTTTGTAGTCCCTACCAAACCTAAGAAGTAAAATGGGAATCTCTGTCTGAAACAATGGAGTGTGGATCTCCATATAAATGTACAATCTCATGGGCATACAACCTTCTCATCTCATCTATACTGTAGGTCTCCTTGATCGGTAAGAAGTAGAAAACTTTTGTGAGTCTGTCAATGACTTCCCAAAATGCATATTTCCCTCGAGGTGATCTCGGTAAGCCTGACACGAAGTCCATCGCGACATCATTCCACTTCCACTTGGGAATGGGTAATTGCAGCAAAATCCCTCTTGGTCGCCGATTCTCTACATTCACCTGCTGACAAGTTGAACATCTCATCACAATACCAGAAACATATATCTTCATACCAGGCCACCAAAACTAATGGTGTAGATCTTGAAACATCTTGGTGACACCAGGATGAACTTCCCAAACCGAGGAATGAAAATCCCATATCAAATCCCCGCGTATGTCTGCTAAAACCCATATGTTCCCATGAAAATGCAAGATATCATTCTCCCCTATAGTCCATCCATGAATTGGGTCTTCTACTGACACACTCTCCTATTGAACAAGGCCTTTAGAATTTGATAGCTACCTCATTCGCACTCAATCATGTATAGTAGAGGTAACAACTATAGATAAAAGAAATGTTTGTCCCTTGCTATTGTGCACCTCTAAATGAATCTTAGGGAACAGAGCCATAAATTTCCACTCACTGATGGCCTCCTGAACTTCATGTATTTGAGTCCTCCTTCTCAATGCATCAGCCACTGCATTACCTTTCCCATCTGTGCAGGAAAGCTTGTAGTAAAAGGACTGAAGGTACTCAACCCACCTTCACTGTATCAAATTCAGATCATGTTGATTAAAGATGTATTTGAGAATTTTTTGGTCAGTGAAAACCACCAAAATTCACTCCTAACAGATAATGTCTCCAACAACGTAAATCAATAACAACAGTAGCCAACTCGAGATCGTGTGTCGGGTAATTCCTCTCATTTGGCCTCAACTGTTGTGACCCGTACGCATCGACTCCATCCTCCTACATAAGCACTGCTCCCATCCCAATACCTGATACATCATAGTTTATAGTATATGTCTTTCCAAGATCTAGAAAAACTAGTATCAGTGCTGATGTACACATCCCTTTCATCTTGTGAAAGTATACATTGTAGGAATCTATTCATAGGTACTTCACACCCATCGTAGTAAATCTCATCAGTGACGCTGCTAAGCGTGAAATATCCTGTATGAAACGTCTGTAGTATCCATCCAGTCTTAGAAAACTTCATACCTGATAGATTTTGTTTGAATGCTCCCCTGAAACTACTACTCTCACTTTCTATGGGTCAATGATACTTCTATCTATGAGATAACATAAACCAAGAAATGAATCTGGTCCATCCAAAAGTGGAATTTTGAGAGCATAGCATATAATTGATTCTCTCTAAGTGTAATCAAAATTATATCATGATTATTGGCATGGTCATGTCGAGTTTGATAGTACATGAAGTTATCATCCATGAAAACTACTGCAAAAATACAAGTATTGATAGAACACACGGTTCATCAGTTCCACTAATACTGAAGGCGCATTGGTGAGACAGAATGTCATAACCACATAGTTGTATTGACTATACCTACTCTGAATGGCTGTAAGATATATATCTGATGGTCTAAAGTGCAACTGATGATAACTGGATCTCAATTAAATCTTTGATAAAACCATGTATCCTCAAAGATGATCAAAGAGATCATCAATCCTCGATAAGGGATATCAGTTCTCAACCATCAACTGGTTCATCTTTCGACAATACACACAAATTCTTAGGTTACTATCCGCCTTCTTCACAAATAGGATAGGCAAACCCCTAGGGGAAGTACTAGGTCAGATGAAACACTTTACATGTAACTCCTCTAAATACTTCTTGAGATCATGTAACTTTATTGTTGAAATCATATAAGGAATAATGGACACTGGTGCCTCTCCGAGAACAAGATCAGAAGAAAATTATACCTCTCACTTGAGAGGAAAACCTGAAAAGTCATCTGGAAAGACATCCCCGAAGTGATCCACCAATGGAGTGAATTTCATCTATGAAGTCCCCTGATCATCCAGATATAGACTAGAAATATAGATTGTAACTCCTACGTACCTATGATGTTTGGGTCCTACTAAACTCACTTGGACATCCCATTCACCCGTGTGTAGAAACAAATCACCCTCTAGTGATGTGAAACTCACCGAATAGCGATAGAAATCAACCACAACCTGGAAGGGATCTAGACATTCCATTCATATAATGACATCATAGACTATCATCTTTAATACATAGAGGTCCCTTAATAAGTGAAACCCACTAACCTCAAGAGGGAACTCATTGCATTGATCTAAACTATTCGTTCATGTCCTCAATGGAGTTTCCGATGTGAAGACATCAGCAAAAATAGAGATATAGAGACCAAGGTGCTCCAAAATAGAAACATATATAGAACTATGGTAATAACTAGTATCAAAAAGTGAAAAAGCTATAACTGAGGCAACTTGAATCGTACCTCTAACTGTAGAGGGTTCGTGATCCTTCTCCTATTTGGTCTGCTCTATGACAAAAAATTTTCCTATGATGCTACCCTGTAAAGATGATTGGGATACCTAAGCTCATTCACCATATGGCTGTCGAAAACCCTATATCAGACCAATGTGGCCATGACCTCCACCTCAGCCAAAATGGTCTATAGAAATCTAGTTCCCTGATTGATGGGAAACTGGTGGTCCTACTCTGGTACAAGGAGTTGAAACAGAACCCCTATAACCAGATTCTGGTGACAAAATATGACATAAGCGCTTAATATGACCAATCATGCCACAAGATCTCCACTCCATTTGGTCTCTCGAACAATGTGGAATTGTATTCCCACTCTTCCCACACTGGTATGACACCACTTGAAAACCTGAAGAAGTATTCCGCCTGATCGAATCTCTGCATGTAGACTCCCTACGATGCTTCATGCTATTAGTCAGAGTGGTACCAACTCCAGATGTTGAGCTTCCAAAGCCCTTATCCCTAGAATCCCTTAGATTGTGCTCTATGATCAGTTCTTGGTTGACTATAGAGGTGATGGATGTCAACCTTAAAATGTTCACCTAAGATCGGATGTCATTCCTGAGACCATCCATAAACTTCCTTGATAGAAATAACTCATCCTCTCTAGGAATGGGAGTGAAGTGTTGCGGCTTTGGAAGAAAGAAGAATACACTATGACTGAAAGAGTACCCTGATCCAAACTCATGAACTCTTGGGCTCAGTTGGACATCAGAGACTCCAGGTAGAAGTAGTCATGGAGAGTATGTTGTAACATGTTTCCAGCCATAACCTACTGGTGTCCCGCCTATGAGATCAAATCCCACCATCTCTTGGGGGAATCCTAGAGAATATACAGAGCGATCTTCAGCCTTCTATATGGAGGCATATCCAGATGCTCAAAGATCGAAAGCGTGGCGTCTAACCATGACTATATAGCATGAGTTCCTCCATCCCCTGAGAAGGTGGGAGGATGCTGCAGTTGAACACCCAACGTCAACTCAACCATAGATGGGGTAGGATTTGGCGCTACCTAGAACCTCTATATAAACCTCATGAATCCTTCTTAGAACTATGCATCATCACCTGTATCCGGAATGATAGTTGGTACCAAGGTTGAAACCACAGTAGGATATGCTGGTTGTCCCTGACCAGCCATGTCCGGTGTCAGATCGCTACCCTGTATTTGGAGAACTACTGGAGGAAGTGTCAGTTTCATTAATCATCAAGGTCAAGCACATGCCTTAGTTAATGATTATCAGGGACTGAAACTTAGAAATGCATGAAAGGAACAGAAGAAGAAAACAATCTTATTTTGATAAGTCCTGGATACACGGAGTGTATGACCACTAAACGACATATTCCCCTAAGTCTTTACGTGGGCATGTACATCTTCCAAAACTGGTCATGTGACACCCCAACACACGACGTGTTCATCTCAAAGAAACATCATGAACTTGAATAATTTTACCCTAGCTAAGTTCCCCGACTCAACTAACCCACATGATTCTCTTAGGACAAGACTAACCAGTTTGTTTCTTCCAAACATGACGTGTACTATAAATAATCCACCTACCTATGTCATTAGTCACACGATCGAAGAAAAAGTTTACTCTGCACGGAGTGTTCATACCAGACACGGCGTGTAGAAGCTAGTTTTCATCCACCTGTGTTATTAGTCACGCGGCCAGACACATGTTCTCTAGAACATGACATGTACGTCCGGAAAATGGCATGTTCCACAAAAGGTTTCAAAACTTCGTGTTTCTACTCACACAACAAGTCACACAGTTAAATACTACACAATGTGTATATATAGTACATGATTTGTACGTAAGAAAATTTGTTCCCACCCAAGAAGAAGGATACACTGCACGTATTCATGAATACACACAGTGTATTCGGGGTTTTTCTGGATAGTAAGCCTCAGAAACTACTCTAGAACCCCATAAATACACTGAAACAAAAATTAAAGTGCCAAATTCCAATTTTTGAGGGCCCATAACACCTCTCAAATTAAATCTTGGAGTTATTATCATGTCATATAACAGTATAAAAGTGGAATGATCCACCAAATTTTGATCCATGAGGGCCCATAACACCTTTGGGACCAAAGTTTGGTGATCAATAAAATGAAACCTTAATCATTAACGATAACCTATCAAATAGTAGGTATTATATCAGGGAATATATCAAAAAAACATGCATATTTATCACAACATCTATCAAAACAATATGCAATCGATAATTCACCATAAATGGTTTGACAAGAATGCATGACATGTGATCTCTAGAAAGTGCCAATATGATGCATGAAATGGTATACCCTCATCTCATCAGGTTGCAAAAAAAATATAAACTCAATGAAATTAATGATAACAGCACAATAACTTGTGAATCACCCAATGGTGAAATCAAATAAACTGTAATAATTGAAAAACCAAATAAATTGAAATATTCGAGGCATATTGGCTTTTCCCTATACATCAGTTAGCTACTCCTAGACACAGCTTATTACCATCTGCCTATTCCTTTCTATCCCTATCTATAGGCTCCAAATAGTATGTCAAAGAAGAAAATAATTCCCTTGATAACACTTTGTAATGTCTCAGTTCCTGGAGCTGCCTAGCGGTGCCCCGTACCCGGTTGGTCACATGGTCTCAAGTTCATTTCCCCAAATGCCAGAGGATGCTGACTAGCATCGAGGGACTAGGTGTGATAGTGGAGAAACTATGCCCTCATTGGCCGTGAAACACAGTAGAAATAAATAGATAACAGTAGCAGAATAAGTAATAATACTATAAAACAGTGAATATTGGAAGACTAATAGTAAATAAAAAACTTCCACATATATATAAAAATTTGATGAATGTCACAATATATACGAAAGTATACAAACAAGTCACAATACTGAAATACAATACTAAACCAAAGCAAAAAAGGAAAAAAAAGTAAACAACTCCAACAACATCACAGGCCCCAACATCAACCCATGCTCTCCAGCTCCACAATAATAAATTACCTGATGTAGAAGAGTGATTTCCCTTATCTATACCTACAGAAATATAATCTATTTGGGCCCAAAAGCATGGCCCAAATAGGGTGTGAGATGAATCCTAGTAGGAAACTACCAAAAGATCTATGCCTAACTATCAGGGAATATATATGGTAGGAAATATGTAAAATGAAGTAATAAACAAGGTAGTCCTAAAAAATAAACAATCCTATAGTTTTATCTAAATTTATTTACATTTATTAACATAAACAACCAAACAAACACAAGAAAACCTCTGGGATGTTCTCATAGTCTAACCCTTCCGGTTCATCTCAACAAAGACTCTCTGAAGAATCTCTTACTGTCAATTACCCTCATGGTCTTGTAATGGTAAACTACAGACACTCTTAAGAAGAACTCAATGTCCAATTACCTCATGGTCTCACAATATGGAACTAAATACACTCTAAGGGAGAACTTACATCAATACCTCCTATGGCCTCGCAATGTGAATAGTATAACAGCCACTATAAGAAAGCACTCAATATCCATTTCCCCTATGGTCTAACTACACCAGGTTCCCACATCCATGTGTAATTCAATCGTGCACAAATGATATCTAAAAGCCAAACTGAATAACAATATACTACTTAGATAAACCACTACAAATAAAATCAGATCATATCAGAATAATATCACTCCATCCAAACAACACTTGGAATGGAAAAAAGCATCCTAACAGGCGGTTCTATACCCAATGGCCCAAATAGTCAATCATGGGAAAACACGTCTATATCAAGGTAATTAAACACTATTCTCAAACAAGAGCCCTAACTCAAGATATCAAGACATAAAAATCATTAAAGCGTTAAAATACCTAAATAAAAAATACCCTAAACTAGGGTATTGGTCACTTTTTCACATATAACTCCTGAAAATCTACGGAAAGGCACAAACCACATACCTCGACATCATACGATCGATATAGTTGAACTTTAGCCTTTAAATCATCCATGAACACCATATATCTAAAAAAATATCTAAAACATTCAACTGTGTGTGTCACATGAAAGAGGATGAATCAAGAGATGAGGCTCTAGAAGAAGGAAGAACTCAGTGATGTGATTCCAATGGAACCGATACAGTTTGATTTAGAGTACAGACGGTTAATCGGGTTCTTGGAGAAGCATTATCAACTTTCAGATGCTCCTAGATGAGACAAAAATAGAGGATGATGTTTTTGTAAATGAGACACCGTCCTGGTACGATATAACAAATAAAAATAAATACATTACATGTTCTTTAAATTTATACGGCGTGTATATGCCAATACCGGCCCCTGCTTTAGGAGGTCTCCATGTCACCCCACACGACCATGTACTCTGCTGTTACATAGCCAGTACATGGTGTGTACTCTTAAGTACATGGCGTATACTCCTTAAATTTCACAATTCTCCTCTTTTCATAAAACACACCTAAAAACAACATCCATACCAAAAAAAGATCTGATTTCCTACACAATATTATATATCCCCTTGATGTGTCAACATGCCTCATGAGACAAAATTGGTCTCAGTATTTGGGGTATTACATTCCACATCAGTAAGATTTATTGATTGTAGTATTGATGAAAAGATAAATTTCCTGGAACAAAGACATGATAATAGGTTTTTGATGTTACAAATTATTAATTCCATTAGTATGAGATTTGTATTATTGATATCCATATTTTCACTTATTAGAATATATATAACATGCTCCCAATTTCAAGTTGATTATGTATTTAGGTTGTTTTCCTTTTCATTCCATAATATTTATTACATGTTTATACCAAGATTACATAAATTATATGATTAACTTTCTAAGAATTTTATATCACCCTTATTATGTTTCAGTTTCTCCATGTTATTAAGAAAATTAGTAAATGTCATATTTTTATAAGGATAGAAAATTTCAAAACAATGTATGGGATATGTTGTGTATTGACCAATTATTTCATCAATGTAATTTACCTTAGAATAATTATTTTAGGTGGTATAAGGAACATATATAACATATTTAAATGAAAAAAATCACTTTTTATAGGATTGTATATTTTAATTATTCCCTAATTAATTTTTATACTGGACAGAATGTATATTTTTCTATGAAATTTCAAAATTTCAATAAATAATGAAATTTATTTAAAATGTTAAGCTATAATATTTATAGAATTATTTTTATCAAATAATTATAGTTTTTGGACACAACATGTCCAAATTAACTTTGGATAATTTTTTATGAATTTTCATAAAAAGATGAATTTTTGGTTAAAAAATGAAAAAATTGTTTTTAAATAACTCTTATTATGTAACTATAATATGATCATGATTTAATTTTTTTTAAATATATTCATATTAAAAGGGTAATTATATAATGAAATAATAAATTATTAATTACATATATAAATACATTGTTAGTATTTTTGAAAAATCCATGATTTTAACCTTTTGAAGAAAACACTGTTATATGAGTTATATAGGCGTCGCAATAGAATTGATTTTTTAACTATTTTATAAATTAAATAATGAAAAAATGTATAAATATTTTGAATCATAAGTTCCAAATTATTTAGTAATGTTATTTTTTTAGGCATAAAAAGTAACCATGGTAAAAAAAGTTACCGTAGTTTAAGTTAAATGATGTAAAAGATTAAAGTTATAAGAAAAAATATTAAATTACATTAAAAATAAAACATTAAATGGTTGTTTAATGTGATTATAGACCCTATCCATCCTTTAAAACATTAACTATCATCCATGTTCAAGGAAATTAATTCCACCCAAATTTTGTTGTCTTTATATATAAAATATTCATTATTTTATCTCATAAACCCACCCTTCCTCGAGTATAAATAGGATCCCTCACATCTCCATTTTTCCTAACAAGATATTAATATTCTAAAATTTATAAAAAATTAACTTCACCAATATCCCTATTTAAATGTTCTCCTGGTCCTACCAAAATACCAAATCCAAGGACATTAAGGGTTCATTCAAGGAGGTGATATTAAAGAGGTGATTTTCTGAAAACAACTCTCTTAATTTCTGTTCTTATTATAATTTATTCTCACATTCTTCATCCATAAAATAATGATAAATATAGATTAATTTATATAATGGAGCTTTATTTTCATAATTTAATAAATTATATTGATATCATTTATTACCTCCCCATATTCAAATAAATTAAACTATTGTCTATGTTATGTTGGTTAATTGCCTCCTAGAATAGTGATTTTGTTCATTTTCTATTAAAAAATTAACGGATCCTAATAAAAGTATTATTCTTGTTAAATAAGATTTTAATTGGTATTTTATAACATATTTCATGTTATAGAACAAATATATAGATATAATGTTAAATAAATCTAAACTACTTTATAATGGCTGGAAAAACTGTAAAAATATGTTAAACATTTATTACTAACATTTTATCAAATGAATCATCATAATGTCATAAATAAATGAAATATGGGAAAATTTAAAATTTTGGAATTTAATTAATACCATTTCATTACAGTTCTATATTATTACTACCAGTTGAGAAAAATCCATAATTATACACAAGTGAACCAGCCTTTATACATTGAAACGAACACACAAGAAGCAATGAAAATTATAGAATGTTATTAATGAATTGGTGGTAAGATGATATAAAATAATAATTTTAGCTATTAAAAATATAAATATAGTTTTGAAAAAAATTATAACATTATTTAATCCATTATACAATAGTTTGGTGTACACAAAACTAACGGGAAGCACGGAGTATGGGATTTATTAACTGGATTTCCATTATTTGGGTTAAAATTATACTTTTTGATTAGTCGTACTAATCATATGTGTGAATTAAATATTGAATATTATTGGATATATTTCCATTATGTTGTGTGTATTTACAAATTATACTCATAATCAGTTCATTTTATTAATTCCCACTTTAACAATACGATCTATCTTAACATACATATTACCTTTGGGATATGATTTCTCTCTATTTGCCTCAATTTATTCCTTCATTCTTCTTGTTTACTTCTACTATGATCTATTTATATTGAAAAAACATATTGATGTTTCTCAATTAATATTTATTTTATTGTTAATTACACATTTTATAAAGCTCCCTTGTTATTTCAACTTGATAAATGAACCTTATTAAAGGGAACCTCTCTTTTTTTACATACTCTCACCGACACTACATAAAATTTTTTAAAAGAAAAATAATTTCCAAATTCACTTATTTTATCATGAAAACCCATTTTATTTCATTTTTTATTTTATTAAATCAATTATTCATTTTTTCATTTTACGGAAACTTTATTCTTTTCCCAAAAAACGTACTTAAGTGGCACATTTCTAACAAATATTTTCCATGTTTCCAATTAAATTAGAAATCATTATCTTTTATTAATTATTTACCTTTTTATTTACCAATATTTATTTAACACCTTATTTCATGGATACCATTTTATATTCCCTTTGGTTATGCTTCAAGAAAATATTATCATACCAATTTTTTTATATGTGTAACCCTTACAATTATTCCTTATGTTTGATTATTTATGTGAGACACAAATACATGATCATGATGTAATGGGTGATCCCATATAGTGATACAATTCATTGGGAATTTTTTTGGTCCCATGAGATGTCATTTACATGATTAAAGATAAAATATAATCCCTTAGGGGGCTCTGTCAATCATGTTATATAGACTTGTTAGTTAGCATGGACTTATGTTTGTTTCATGTTATGTGTTTCTTATACTTTTCTATTTTTCCATGATTATATTATTCCATGTTCTATATGTTATGTTTCCATAAGTATATACAATATATCTGCTTATATTTTATCATGTTATGTTTTATAAATCATTTCTTATGCTTGAATCTGATGTTTATTCCCCTACTAGGATTTCAATGTCATACCATTTCTCTATGTTTTCATAAGGTTGCCTTATGTAATTATAAGATCTAATAATATAGATTAATAATATATATTTTAGTCTAGTTTCATGCTTTCTAATAATGTACCTTTCTTCCAAAAACAGATGAATTTTTTATAATTGGTTTTTATTACATGGAAAAATATTTATTAAATCTTGTAACAATATACTGTAATAAGAATGGTAGCTATAGTTGTTATGAGAGAATGGTCTAGTTATTTATGGGGATTATGAATAGAAAACATTAGTAAAAATACTCATGAATATTATATGACCATGTATGAACTATAATGAATCATAGGGAATCACGATTTATGATATATTTTTAAATTATAATTTTATCCTTCTCTTTTAAAAGATTACATTTAAAAATTTTATTAACTAAGTATTAAAGATCCCTACATTTTTTTGTTCTCAGGTTATGGTTTCAAATCGTATAACTCATGGAAAAAACCAATGTGATAGTAAATTTTATGAATTCATTAATGACATGGTAAAACTAATCAGAATACAATATCAAAACATCAAAAAATTTCAATCTCAATTGAATCATTTCATGAATAATAGTTTGAATCGAGTGAAATTCCCTCCTAATCCTAAAAAAGAGAAAGTTGGGGTTGAATACATTTATTGAAAAAGAACTACAATATTTAGTGGATATACATATCCCCTCATCGCAAAACAATTTTTTAATTCCATTTAGAAGATATTTTTTTCTCCACTGCATAGAAAAAGATAATGTTGGTCTGGTGGTCTTTCATTTTCATGGGGAAGCTGATAAGTGATAGATAATTATCAAAAAATAAATGTCTATTAAAATAATTGATTCTATTGAATGGAAGTAATTAAACATATATTTTTCAATAAATATTTTCCCTAAACCCTCCATCTAAATATGAAGAGTGATTTATTCATCCTTAAGAAAGAAGAATATGATTCTATAATAGAAGTTTAGGCTAACTTAACAAGGATTTCACAGTAAGCCTCTGATTTTTTCGTCAGCATAGAAAGTAAGGAAGGACAATTCTTTAGTGTTGTAAAACTAAGTCTATAAAAATCCATAGAAATTTGGGACTATTATAGTTGGTAATAAACTATTTTTTGTGACATTAATGTTTAGATGGAGATGAGGGATTCTATGTGGTCCCATGAGATTGGAGACAAGAACCGAAATATGGAATTCTCTCCAAAAAGGCCAATAGAAAAATATATGGGAGGAATGAAAATTTGGCATCCCACTTTTCAAAAGTGTGGGAAAAGAAATATTACAAAATTAGTAAGGGGAACCAAAATGTGATTGAAGTTGGTAAAATTAGATCACCATGGTAATCAATACCGAAGTAAAATGTGGAAACCCACTAATGAGGAAGTGGAAAAGGGATCATATGAAAACTATTCTTATTATGAAGGGATTTTAATTCATGGAAAATGAGAAATATAAGAGAAAATTACCTAATACAAGGGTTTTTAGGGGAAATATATTTTATAAACCTCCAAGGTTGAATAGAAGATCAAATTCTATCACTACTGCAGAAGTGGAACTTGATAATGATGTGGTCAAGAGTACTATAGTTATTAATTGAAAAATATAAATTGTACTATTTGATTCTGGTACTATCCATTCTTTCATATCATAGAGGTTTAGTAGAACTCATCAAACATTGCCTAAAATATGAATGTTTAATTATCTGTAAGAATATAAAATGGGGAAATTAAGTCATCAAAAGTATTTAAATCCTCCTTGGATAATTTTTTTGGACTAAACCTCCTATTAAATCTCATATTATATCATTTGGTTGAGTTTAATTCAATATTGGGCATTGATTAGATATCTTTATACAAATCCATCATCATCTACCTGGAGAGGGAGATCACTCTCCATATCCAGAGGCTTACGCCAATTCTGTACAAGTGTAAGGAAGAGGATGAATATCATTTAGAATCATTAACATATGTGTGTATATTATTTATTTCTGAGAAATAAAGTTATTCTCAAATGATTGGGACAAATGTGAGGATCATGCTTTAAGACATTCCAATGGTGAGGGACTAAACTATTGTGTTCCTTAAATAATTACTTGGTCATCGTCATGATTGAGAGGTTGAATCCTCAATTTAAATTATACTTCGATCTTTTCCCATAACAATGTCACCCTATATAGTGGCCACCATAACATTTTTTATAATTAAAGAAGTTGTAACAATAGAATCTAGGAAGGGGTTTCATATGAAAAATTTCTTCACTAGGGGTGCACCAGTCCACTTCATTAAAAAGGAGGATGGATCAATGAACATATTCATTGATTATTGTGATTTAAACAAAATTATGATAAATAAAAAGTATCCCCTTCTATAGATGGATGATTTTTTTGATCAAATGTATGGGGATAAGTATTTTAGTACTATGGTAATTTGGTCAAGATATCACTAATTAAAGGGGAATAAGGAAGAAATTCCCAAGAATGCTTTTATAAAAAGGTATAGATAATATAAGTTTATAGTGATTCCCTTTGGACTCACTAATTCTCCAAAAATATTCAGAGACTTAACAAATAGGGTCATTAGATATTACCCTAATAAATTATTGGTATACATTATAGATGATATTCTAGTATACTTCAAGAGCAAGGAGGATCATGAGGAGTAATTAAATACTTCTATAATTACATTGTGAATGGAGAGAATATAAGAAAATTATGGTAAATATGAGTTTTGGATATGGGAATTATCATTATGGGGACATGTTATCACCAACAAATGGATATCTATGGATCCTTATAAGACAAAGACAATGATGTAATGGCCCAGAAAAGCATCTATTACAGAGGTCCATAGTTTCATTGTTCTGGATAGGTATTACAAATGATTATTTAATAACTTATCATGAATGTAAAAACCACTAACAAAGAAGACTTATAATTGATTTAATATTATCAAGACAAGTGAATGTGAAGACTGCATCAAAGAGTTGTAAAAGAGACTACACTCGTACTTACACAAAAAATATGTGGGGAACTATTTTTGGTATAAATTGATTCATAAAATAAGGTATTAGTATTTTTACAGATGATAAATGATAAATTAATAACATATTCTCTAAGGAAGTTGAAATTTCATGAGAAAAACTATCCCACACAAGATCTATAGTTGGAGATAGGGATCTTCACATTAGAAATATAGATGTAATATATATACGGGGAGAGGTGTGAGATATATACTAATTAAAAGATCCAAAAATATACATTCAAAACGAATTATATTAATATGAACTTCTGAAGATTGATAATGCTCATAAAGGATTATGAAAGATCAATCCACTTTCATCCTCGTAATTAGACTAAAGTATAAGATGCACTAAGTAGAAATGATCAAGAAACATTATCATTGATAAGAATTGAAAAGGATCCAATATTCTTTGACCTAAAATGGATTGACATAGTTATATTAAAATAAGGGACCTAATAATTTATTTTCTCAAATGATTGCTCTAACATCCATTTTATAGAAGATAAAGGATGAACAAGAAGATGATGTGAAGATTTAGAAGAAGGTGGAGGCTGTCAAAAAGGGAAATCATTAAAGTTAAAAAATTGTCGAGGAAGGAGTTATATGATTTGGGTAACAAATATGTTTACCATATAATCAAGAGATAAAGAGTTATATTTTGAATTATTCACGTATATTAACATTATCCATTATCCTAGGTATCATAAAGCTATATTGAGATATTGAATAGCACTATTGTTGGTAAAATATAAATAAGAAGATCATAGACTATCCGTCAAAGTTCCTATTATTTCAACAGGTGATGGATAAAAGAAGAAAGTATAAGAGCATGATGTAACCCTTACACATACATAAATGGAATTTTGAAAACATCGCCATGGACATTTTCATTTGAAATATGATGAAATATGGGGTAAAAAATCATATCTGGGTTATTTTGGATATTATTACTAAGAATTCTCCCTTTATTGTGATTAGAGATGAATTTTATCTTGATAAAATTTCACTAATATACATCAAGGATGTTGGGAGGCTATATAGAGTACCACTATATATTGTACATGATTGATATCCACGATTATCATCCATATTCTAAATTTTTTTCTAATATTCCCTTAATACTGGGATGAAATTCAATACAGCTTATCACCACTAGACTAATGGCCATTATGATCGGACGATTTAGACATTAGCAGATATGTTGAGAGTATGCTCGTTGGACTTCAAAGGATAATGGGAACAAAGTCATCCAATATTTTATTTCAATTGCATTAGTAGTTTCCACTTAAGCATATAAATGGATCCATATAAATCCCTTTATGGGTAAAGATATATAACACCCACAACTTAGGATGATGTTGGTGAATGGATGCTGTTGGGACCTGAAATTGTTGAATAAATGGTAAAATTGTGAAGACAATTCTGTGTAAAATCATGGCTACCAAAGTTGGAATAATTTATATGCCGATAGTAATTAGTGGGTTCTATAATTAGAGGTTATATATGAGGTATTCCAATGAATATCTCCATTGAATAGAGTCATAAGATTCATGAAGAAAGGAATGTTACGTACCGGGTTTATATTCTTCTTTGAGATTTTTGGTCACATTAGATCTGTGGCATATTGATTATCACTTCAACTAAACATGTATCAAGTACACGATTTATTCCATTTATCCTTATTATGTATGTATAGACCGGATCATTCATATGTACTAAATTCAGAGGTGGTACATTTGGAAAATGTTCTCTCTTATGGGGAGCATACAGTGAATATCTTGACAATTGAGATAATGTTATATGAAAAATAACCACTAAAATTGTTAAAGAACTATTGAGTAACAAAAAATATAAAGATGAAACATGGGAACTAGAGGAATTGACAAAGTAGAAGTACTCTCACCATTTCCACCTTAGTTAGTAAAATTATATTTCGACGGTGAAATTTCATAAATGGGGAATAATGTAACAACCCAAGATTTTATCTATGTAATTTCCCATCATATGATTATTTTAGGTTGTATAAGGAACATATATCACATTGGAAAATGAAAAAATACTTTATTCATGATAATTTATTTTAGTGAAGTCCTGAGTGATTTTTATAATGCATAGAAGATTTATTTTTCTATGAAATTGAGAAAATTAAATAAATAAGGATTTTTATTTAAAATATTAAATTTATAATATTTAAATAACATTTTTGATGTAATAAACATCATTTTTGGACTCATCATATAAAAATTATAATAGGATAATTTTTTGGGAATTTTCTAAAAAAGATGACTTTTTTGTTAAAAAGAGAAAATATTACATTTACATAACACTTATGAAATAATTATCATATGAAAATGATTTAAAGTTTGTTAACCCTTATTATATATAAAATTATATTTAGGTAAAGACATAATATATAATGTTTCACATTTAGAAAATCAATCTTATAGTTTTTTTAAACACCATGATTTTAACCTTTTAAATAAAATAACTATTTTATGATATTACATTATAATTGATTTTTACCAATTTTATTAATATAATTAGTAAATATATATTCCTTATTTGAAATAATAAGGTCAAAATTATGTATTACACTTATTTTCATTTTTAGGCATAAAAATTTGCTGTGGTAAAAAAAGTTACAGCAATATAAGTTAAATAATGTAGCGGGTTAAAGTTAAATGGTAAAAGATTGAAATACATAAAAACAACTTTATGTTATTGGGTTAATTTTTTATAAACCCTAACTATACATTAAAATATTAATTATCATCTAAATTCATGGAAATTATTTCTACCCAAATTTGGTAGGCGTTAAATATAAAATGTTCCTCATTTAATAACATAAAACCACGCTTCGTCATGTAAAAATACTACCCATCACACCCACATTTCTACTCAAAATCCTTGAATATAGTAAAAAATCACAAAAAACAATCATCACCTACCCCCACTCTCCTCTTTTCCATATACTTCTGGTCAAACAAAATACCAAATCCAAGGTCCTCAAGGGGTCCTTCAAGGGAGTGATAATTAATAGATAATTTTTCAAAACACCTCTCTTAATTTATTTCCATATTCCACTTTATTCTCTCCACCTTCATAGATCAATGAATGATAAATATATAATAATATATATACTATTATTTTATTTTTATAATTTAATAACTTATACCCATTCTTTTTATTACCTCCTCTAATTCATGGAAACAAAACTATTGTCCATGTATGCTGGTTAATCGCCTCGGTGAATAATGATTTTGTTCATTTTCCATTACTTATTTAATGTATGGTAATAAACATATTATTCAGGGTAACTCAGATTTTAATTTTTTTTACTAATTTCAGGTTTTGGAACAAATATATATATATATATATAATTAAATAAAATTAAACTAGTTCTTGATGGTATTGAAAACCATAATAACAAGTTAGACATTTATCACTAACGTTATGTAAAATGAGCCATCCTCATGTCAAGAAAATTAAATATTTGAAAATTTAAGATTATGTAATTTCAATAATATCATTTCATTTCACTTCTTTTATTTTATATCCATTTCAAATGAAAATCCAAAATTTTACACAACTGAACCGCCCTTGAAACAATGAAACGAATGCACTCCAAATAGTGACAATTATGTAATATAATTAATTGATGGGTGGTGATATGGAATAAAATAATCATATAAGATATTATAAATATAAATATTGTTCTTTAATAAATTAAAAACATTCTATAAACCATTATACATGAGTTTTATGTTTTTAAAACTAATAAGAAGTGTGAAGTAAGTGATTTCTTAAACCAATTTCCATTATTGGGGTTGAAATTCTACTTCTTGATTGAGAAATAATAAGCATATTTGCGAATTTAATTTTTAATATCATATGTTTTATTTCCACTAGTTTAAATATATTTACATTAGATACACATAATTGATGTATTTTGTTAATTCACACTTCAATAACATGATCTCTCTCAACCCTCATATTTCTTTTGGTTTATGCTTTATCTCTATTTTACTAGATTTATTCCCTCATTATTATTGTTTAATTATCATATGTTCAATTTATATGTACCAAAAATATGAATATTTCCCAATTAAACTTTATTTTATAGGGAATTACACATTCTATATGGCTCCCTTGTCAATTAAACATGATAAAAGATCTAAATTAAAGGTAACTTCTCTATTTTTTTACCTATTTTCAAGTATAGTTCATAAAATATTTCAATAAAAATATATTTCCCAAAATTATTCATTTTTCCTTGAAAATAAATATTATATAATTTATGGTTTTATGAAAACAATTAGTCTTTTTTCCTCTTTAAATACTCTTTATTATTTTCCATAAAATAGAACTTATGTGGAACATTTCTAACCACACATTTCCATTTTTATATTTAGTTTGAAATAAATTTTTATATATTCATTACCTTAAGAATGTCTAAGATTTATTTAAAAACATATTTCAGGGATATAATTGTTATATTTACTTTTTTATGCTTCATTACCATATTAACATACACATTTAATTCCACGTGTAATCCTTTTATGTATTCCTTATGATTGATTAATTATTTGGAACACATATTCAATAAAATTTTGTAATGGGTGCGACTTGATAAAGCACTCTTACATTGGGTAATATTTTAGTCTCATGAGACATCATGTACAAGATTAGGGAGTAATAATATTCTGTAATGGGATTTTTCCACAATGTTATTTAGTCTTAGCACTTATCCTTGACCCTGGTTTGTGTCATGTAATATGTCACTTCTACATTCCTACTTTACCATGATTATATAATACCATGTTCTATATGTTATTTTTCAATATATATATTCATGATCCATGCCAATATGTTATCATTTTATGTTTTCTGACTCACTTGATATGCTTTAATCCCATGTTTATTCCCATAAAATTATTTTTAGTTCATCCTTATTGCCTATGTTTTCCACTGGTTATCCTATGCACTTATAAGAGCTCATTAGAAGTTAGGAGAAAACAAATAAGATAAATAAAAATGTGTTTTATTCTAGAATTATGATTTATTATAATGTACTTATTCCTCCCACAACATTAGATCTTGAGTTACTTAGTTTTTATTATAGGAACAAATACGATTAAGACCTTGTAATGATATGTGAAAAAGTTGTGGGTTTCTATATTTTGAAGACTCATTATATATTTTTTATTTTTTATATAGTGGAAAAATATCTATTTGATATAAAGAAAATGGGAATCGAATGTTTTTATTTGTTCATAATTATCTGAAGCTGTAAACCTAAAAATATTCTTCATATATAAATGGTTCAGTAATTTTTATTTATTTTTAAATTATTGAAGTTCATATCTAAGAATTTAAAGATAGTATGAATGAATGTATGTAAAGTATGAGTTTATAAGCCTAATATCTATGAGTGTGGATTAAAGGAATAAAATTATTCAAAAATAATGAAATAATGAATGTTCATAAGAAATTTTATAAAATAAATATAGATTTTATCACTTTCATTCATATCCACTAAATATTAACCTTCTCATTTGTTACACATGACCAAAATGACTATGAACCTATTTTTAAATAACATTTTAATTCATGTGATAGTGTGTATTAAGGTTTGAATATAAAATACCCTTTAAGAAGTCACTCCTTGATTCCAAACCTCTATCATGATAGAATAATATAAAAAAGTGCTGGTACTATAAATAATGGTTCAATATATGTCCTAATAAACAAAAAATTTGATTACACGTCTTCTCGTAAATGAAAATATCACTTAAAGAAACATTTCCCAAATTAAGTCACTAAATAATCCATCCTCTCGCATGAAGATGTCATACCTACTTCTTCTATCCATCGACAAATATTATTCCAATATGATCATCCTCTATAACTAACACCAATACAAAAAAAATATGAATTTTGGATCTATCCGCATCATATAAATTCATATAATAGGGAAAATAATTCAATTGTGAGTCTCTCCACTAGTTATACCCTATTAAATAACAAAACATTCTTTATTTGATAAGATCTATGAGAATAAGGATGAAATATTAATGGGGAATCATCCTAGTCAAGGCTAGAGAGAATAAACTATCTCTTACTATTTTAACTAACATCACATAGTTTTACTAATAGTGAAGAGGGTCATAAAAGCCAAAATATTACTTTAATAATTTCATCATCAATTCAATTTATAGATTTATCATAAGGATTATAAATCACACACTTCAAAAATTTATATCTTTTACCATAAAATATATCACAGTTTTATACCCGCTATAAAAAAATTATATAAATATATCAAAAATATATGAATTTTCGATCATCTAATTATCTAAATTTATATTATCACAATTAGATTCATTTTTAAATTCAAAAACGCCAATCATACCAGAATAATGTATAACATTCTAGTACATTTTTAATACCATTTCTCAAAATTATTTAGTCTCCTTTATTTTAAAATAGAAATTTAACATGACATACACAATAATTCATCTATAACATATTTAGTAAATTCATAACTGTAATGACCCAAACTGTTATAAATAAAATTTCGTAATGATTTAATGTTTTATTATGTAATAATATTATCAAAAACCCATGTACTTATTTTTTTTGTTATATTCAATTGGATTCAATAGACCATTGTGAATCTTTATGGTTGATAATATAGCAATCAAAGAGTGATCATATGATTTGTAGAAATAAATGGCTTAAATAAATCCGACTAATTGATACAAAGGAGGTGGTGGCCTTATCCAAAAGGATTGTACACTATGAAGCCTATTTATTAGAACTTCCATGTGAGATAGTATCTCTGGTATTTTCTATTTACTAAACCCAAACTATGATGTAACAAATTAAGCATGGGTGATCCTACTTATAAGAGAAGTCCATGCTCATCGAGATCACGAACCAAACCATGTTTGATGAATGACCCCATGAAATTCTCACAGTCGCGCACCTTACTCTTAGGGAGTATACTGGTGTATTAAAGTGACATGTATAAAAATACTATAAAAATGATTATGTACATTATTTTGTAATGAATAATGGATATATTTTTATTTTAATACTTTAAAACATGAATAATATTTGGGGGAAATATTGAATTAAATTAAGAAATTAATTTTGATTTATTAAATTATTTTTAAAATAAATAATATTCTCATTAAAAATTATTACTAAATTATATTTATTAAATATAAACAATCATATGATTTTTAAGAAGTAAAATGTAATATTCTATTAGGATTCAAACACTATTATTAACTAAAATTCTTCATTTTAAATAAATATCAGTTATTATTTTTAAAAGTGAAAATGAATATATTCATAAAATCATTTAGATATAATGAATATAATTTTTGGAATCATAACATCAAAATTATCCACTGTTAATTTTCTTAATGTTTTGAGATAGAAAAATTTTCAAGTAAAAATTAAATACCATATAGATATACAATGTGTTTTATGACATCATAGTGACCCCAAACTGATGCAATAAATTATATATTTGGTATTCTAGGAACAATATATGTTTTACCCTTAAAATAATTTAACTTTAATATTATATTATTAATTTTATAAATTATTTTTGAATCCCTCAAAAAAAATATTTTATGATTTTAAATTCATTTCATTAAATGTGTTACTCACCTCCACTTAACAGTGGGTAATATTTTAATATTTTCATCCCTTTTTCGTAATAAAATATTGAATAAAATTTCCATTTGGATGAAACCCTTGTAAGAACCTTGAAATGTTTTATGGTTTTGAATATTTAATTTTGTAGAGTCCAAAACCTAAATATTAAAGAAATACCTCTTTTTACCTAAATAAACCCACCCATTATCCCATTTAACTTAACTCAAAATCCTTCGAGCATTTCCTTACTCTTCCATAATCTTACTTGAATCCTCCCAAGGAACCCCAGTCTATCAAGATCCCCTTTTCGGATTTTGGAATCACACACTCAAGAAAGGGTTCTTTCTTTTCTCCTCTTTATTCAAGATTCTTTATTATGTTATGGCTTCTATTATCCCTTTCCTAATGTTTATATATGTCATTATATTTCCTTATTATTACCCAATTTATTTCCAAATTATTAGAGATCCCTTTATCACTCATCAATCTATTTTATTGATATTTAAGTGATGTCGTTAGGCTGCCTAAATTGCATAAGGGAACTACTTTTTCTCCCCTTTATTTGAGAATTTTCGTAATTGTATGCCCTCTTATTTTCAATTAATAAAGATAGGGTATGATTTCCCACCTTAACAAAAATATCCTTAGTATTTATAAATTATGATAGACCCATTACTCTCTCATTAAGTCATTCCATGAATATTTACACTTCCTCATTATGCTGCTAAATGTTTTCCATAGGAATCAATGCCAAAACAATGGGTTAGTGAATACCATACACAATTTCTATCAAATGTGTTCATAGTTATATACTTATACTCATTATTATTTGGGATTTACATGTATTTATTCCACAGTCCATGTTAATAGAATACAATATAATTATGAATGAATCCAAATTGAATGATATATGTGGAACACCTAAGCATGATATTGAAATGAAAGTGACAGGTTCTCCATAAATTATATAGCACTCCAATGCATTGTGTATTGTTTAGTATCATGATATTTCATTTTTTAATAGGGAGTAAAACCAATTAATTTATGGGCTTTTTTCAATATGATGTCTTGGTAGTTTTCCTTGACCTATGATGTATTGTTTTATATTGTTGTCACAATTCCAATGTTTCCTTTATGTTATCATGAAATGACATATATTTTAATTCATGTTTATGATTCCTACTCATTTTATACCACTTGATATTCCCATTTTCAAACATGTTTTACCATTTTCCATGTTTATTCCCTTACTAATCTTTATACCTCACCCATTTTCTTATGCATTTCTTCAGTTTATCCAGTGTTGTTTTATGTGTGAACATGCTAAGAAAATTTAAATAAAGATGTTGTTTTTTTTCTTTTTTAAATTTTTATTTAATGTACCTAATTTTCAATGAAACTATACAAATCAAACATTTGGGTTGTATTAAGTGGTATTTTATGTAATAAATCATGTATTAATTTTTATTAAAGGGAAGAGTTGTTATAGTTGATATCAGAGGAATAATTTAGTCATTTTTGGGATTCGAATTATAAAACTCTTGTGAAAACATTAGGGATAAAACTCAGAATAATAAAGCATCCCAAAATTTTGGTAATAATATAGTAACTAGTTTATCAGGAAAATACATCCATGTCTATATACTATAAGTAGAAGTGGTTTTGGTACAAATAAACCTAGGGGTAACAACTTTGACAATATATTTCGGGCTTGACTCAGGGTAATCCACTACATGGAAAGGGGCCTTACTATGAACCTAGTTTTACACTCTCAGGGGATATGATTTAGTAAATTAATAATCTCTTTATAAACCATTATTATGGGATAAAAAAATTCCGATAACTTTATATGTTAGGGTATAGGTCATGGATAACATATATGAAAGTCTATAAATTTACAAGATAAGAAAATACATGTAATTTATAAGTTATCCTTTTAATTTATTTGGGTTCCCCCCTTTATTTTTATAATTCATAAATATAGACATATCTAATATTCCTTTTAGTCAATCCAGTTGCTAAAAATTAGGGGGATCGGGTAAACAATCAATGTGAAGAGAAATGTGATTGACTTGAATAATGAGATGTCTAACCTGAAGGGAATATGAATCATCACTTCATGATGATACTCTCTCAGATAACTCAGGTATTGAATAGAAACCTAGATACAGAGGAATGTTTAAATCCACCTAATATAGAACATGCCACAATTGATTACTTTATACGAAAAAGGACTCCATGTTTTAATGGGTCATCTGATCCCTTAATCATGTAACAGGGGATCCACTCCATTGAAAAGATATTCTCCATTCATCAAAGTTTTGACCAAGAGAAGGTTATACTAGATTTTTATCATATGGAAGGTGAAGCTGATCAGTGGTGTACAGTGATCAAAAATATGAATCCTGAGGAATAGATCAATGAAATGGGGTGGAAGGATTTCAAGATAAAGTTTTTCGATAAATATTTTCTTCAAACTCTACGTCTTAAAATGGAAAGGTATTTCATTTACTTCAAGAAAGAAGATGAGAAATATATCTAGGAATATCAGGAAAAAGTCACAAGACATGAACAATATTCCTTCATCTTTGCCACTACCCCTAAAATCAAGGTTGACCTCTTCTTTGTGGGAAAAACCCTAGTCTACAAAAATCCCTAACAATCCATGAAATTGATAGCTATGAGAAAATTTAATTTGTGACCTCAATGTCTAAATGGAGATTAGTAAATCTCAGGGGTATCATAGGGATAATAATAGAAATTTGGACATTAATTCTGGGTTTATGAACTAGATATATAACAGTACCAAGAAATTCCAACACCCCACTTGTCAAAGGTGCAGAGAGAAGCACCCCAAAAATTTCTTAAAGGGGGTGAATAATTTCATTGTGTGCGTGAAAGAAGGGAACCTATACAATGATTGTCTATAGGAGAAACCCACTTCTAAGATGGAGAAAAGTAATGATTTGGTCAATCCTCGTAGCCTTTTTTATTACTAAAATTATAAGGAACTATGGTACTTTCAAAAACTAATTCACTAAGACAAGGATTTTCATAGACAACGAATAACCTCTAAGACAGATGAGGTGAAGTTTTTTCATCACTACTTCTTAAGTGATTCCTGAAAATGAACTTGTGAAATGTATTCTAGTTATTCATTCAATAATTGAAAATATAATTTTTAATTGTGTGTCTACGTATTCCTTCATATCACAAAAGCTTAGTAGAACTATTTAAACACCACCACAAATAATGAATGTATAGATGTCAGGGAATAAAAAAATTGGGATATTATTTCATCCCATTTTTATAACTCCTCCCCAATAATAATTTGTTAGATGAAATTCATAGAGATCCTTTTCATTCATCCTTTATTGGAATTTTATTCAAATATAGGCATGGATTGAATTTCCCTAAACAGAGACAGCATAAATTTAAATGAGAATAAAATCACAATCTATATGGAGAATCACCTGCAGATTTTGTACAAGCCCAAAGAGGAGGATGAATGTTTTTTAACACCATTATCTCAAGCATAGATATTACTACACTATGCGTGACTATATCTTGCTCAAACTGTTGAGTCTAAATAAAGTATCATCTATGAAGAAATTCCTATTATGAGGGAATACCCTAATGTGTTTCCCTAAGAGTTGTTTGGTGTTCCTCCTAGCTGAGAGGTTGATTTTTCAAGGAAGATTATATGTGGGTTGTTTCCATTATCCCAGACTCTATATATAATGGTTGTTGTTGAACTTATTGAGATTAATAAAAAACTATAGGATATTCTAGATAAAAGGTTTATATGCCCATTTGCATTGCCATGGGGTCTACAATCCTCTTCGTCAAGAAGAATGATGGGTCAATGCACCTTTTCATCAATTACCATGTGCTCAATAAGATCAAGATAAAGAAAAAATATCCTCTTCTGTGGATTGATGACATTTCTGATTAACTAAATGGATCAAAATACTTCTCTGTGGTGTATTTTTAGTCCGGATATTACAAAGTTAGGGTGAATAAAGAAGATATCCCCATGAATTATTTTCGTACATGGTACAGACACTACTATTTGATAGTGATTTTTTTTGGACTCGCTAATCCTCTCGAAATCTTCATGGGAATGATTAATAGAATCTTTATAGGTTACGAGGAAAAATATATATGGTAGTATTTGTATATGATATTTTAATATAATCCATGTGTAAGGAGGATCATGATGAGAATATCAGTATTGTGCTAAAGACCTTGTAGAAGGAGAAGCTATTTCCCAAGTATAGAAAATGTGAGTTTTGTTTCAAAGAAGTCTCTTTCTTGGTAATTATAATCCCAAGAAATGGGATATATGTAGAACCTTCAAATACTGATGTAATTGAAAATGGTCGAGGCCAACATCAGAGATAGATATCTATACTTTCCTTGGGATAACTGGATATTATCTCCAATTTGTGAGAAATGTTTCATGATTAAAAAACACTATTGACAATATAACATGGAAGGGACTAATGTTTTCTTTGAATTTTGAATGGAAAGAGAGCTTCAATGATTTTATAATGAGGATTTTCACTGCGCCTATGATTATACTACCATCAAGTAGATTAATTTATTGGATATTCAGCGATACTTCGAAAAAACAGCTTGGGATGTGTGTTAATGTAAAATGATAAAGTAATAGCCTATTCTACAAGGTAGTTGAATTTTCATGAACATAACTACCCAACACATGATATACAGTAGTCTATAGTGATCTTATCATTGAAAAGTTAGTGGAATTATCTCTTTGGGGAGAACTATTAAATATATATGGATCACAAAAGGCTCAAGTTCATATTCACACAAAAATAGCTGAATATGCACCAATGAAGATGGTTAGAGCTGATAAAAACTATGAATGCTCAATACACTACCATCCTTGTAACAGCCCAAGATTTTATAAAGAAATATTCTTTTTAATTTTATTAATGTCTTGTGTTTTACGTTACACCAAAAGGAGCTTGCACAACACGCATCCTTGACTTGCCTTGCATTACACGCAATCACAACCTTCCTCGATAGCATGTGTGGTACGTAATACTGAGTTTCATGAAACAATGATATGCTATTAAAATATTATTAAAACTAGCCGTTATGAATCGTAATAACCATTTTTTTAAATTTTAGAAATTTTAGCTCTCAAAATGAACTTCATTCTTGGATTCGGAGTATCGAATTTAGCCTAAGGTGAAATTTTGGTACTTTTCGGATAACTTTCATATTCTGATGAATAGTGAAAAATTACTAAATTATAATTAAAAACAACTTTTTTAATCGAAATAATTAATAGTGATAAATTATTAATTTGAGTGGTTTTAAAGTATATTTAGAATATATTTTTACAATTTAATACAATTTTGGTCATTGGTTGTAATTTCACATTTAAACAAGACATAATCAAGTGTCAATCTTTTGATATATATTTTTTCCTAAAAACACGCTATTTATTTTAACAGCGGGATTTAATTATAAAATTAATTAATGCAACTTCTATGTTATGAATTTGGTAAAATAGATTTCATTTTTGAATTCGGAATATGAAATATAGCTTAGGATGAAATTTTGGCATTGTTCTGAAAAACATCAATTTTTGATGAATAGTGAAACTACTAAGTGGTAGTTAAAAAAAACTGAATTTTTCATAAAACTTAATTTTGCCGCTTCTGTGAATGGAATTTCAAAAATCCGAGAGACACGGTTAATATCAAGGACTAAAATATGGTTCAATGAGATGAAAATAATTTTTTGGTGAATAGTAACTTTTTACTTTTTTACCGCGGTTAATAGTAAATAGGGTAACTAAGGGTAAATATGATATTACTATTACCCTAACACATGTCCTAATTCTATTGGACAAGTGTAATTCGACCAAAAACAAACTTAGGAATAAAATATGACCATTTAGGCCCACTTGGATTAGATTAGGACATTTATTATTAATTTATTTAAAGAAAGGTTAAAATAGTTAAAATCAAAGTTTAATAAGTAAATCATTTTTAATATGGGGTTATACATAAGATAAATTCGATTGTAAATATTCATTAGAAAGCTAAAAAGATTTCCTACATGATGGTATTTTATTTGTAATTTTTAGACATAAAATAATTTATTTTATTGATGACACAACGATGATGCAGTAATTATCTTATTAATGAAATATTGACATAATTGATGTTATAAACACCAAAATAAATGTAATTTGAGATTTTTTATGAATTCCACTACTTTTCTAGGTTACTATGATATATTAATGTTGATTTAATCAACTTGGTTCGAACATGTAATTCTGTTATGACTTTCACAAAAATCATATATCAAATAGTGTCAAAATTGACACAAAATAGTTTTTAAATCAAATATTATATTATTAATTGTTATTGTATTCCTAAAAATCTAAGGTTCGGCCAAATGACTTAGATAAGGATATATATATTAATAATAAACAATTTGGGGTTCGTTTGGCATGTTATAGTAAGTTTATTAACCATATAGTGAAAGAAAACAAAAAGACATGGTAAAAGTTAAATTATTTAACTTAGAGTTAAATTTAATTGATAAGGTTAAAATAATATCCTAAACTTGTCTAAATTCTATTGGTTGATAGGATTTCGACCCCTCCCCACTTTATCTTCTAAATAAGACCCTTTGGAACCATTATAAACCGATTTTGACTTTAATATAAAATAATATTTTGAGATATTCCTAAGGTGCCCCTCTCCTCCCCTATAAAAGGACACCTCCTCCCCCTCCTCCTCACACCAATTTGAGCACTCAAGATCGTCCAACCCCTGCCAATTTATCCTCTCCACTTCCCTAGCAACATCCTAGAGGTTCTGGGCTTCCTCAAAGACCAATTTTAGTGCCCTAAGAGGAGGTCTCAAAGAGGCACTTCAAAGAAGAGGTAATTACCGTTACCAATTCTTTCATCTTTACTTCTTCTTCCACTTCTCCTTATTAGGTTGTTTCATTATGAAGTAATAACATCAGTATCACTCATATACTGATATGTTATTATAAGTATGAAACAACCCTATTTCACCATCTATCCATCCTACGGAAAAATAAATCACCGCGCGTGCGTACGTACGGAATACCGTCTCCACGCCGTGGTGTAATCTATTTTCCACCACCAACTTACATGGATGGGTATAATGGTGTAAAGAATAACTATACATAGTTATTACAACATCATATTGATTCTGATATATTGTATAATCCACTCCAATTCAATTCAATATTTATAGAAATGATATCATCGCTCGTGCGTACGTACGGACTACCGTCTCCACGACGCGATGAGATTCATTCTCCATGTTAACCATTTAAGAATGATTATAATATATATATAATAAATAATAATGAAATATATGACATTATAAAGCTACTGGATTTATGTATATATATACATATGTATGTCATCTACTTACTTCCATTTCAAGACAATAAGGAAAGAAAAATAGCGTTCATGCGTACGTACGGACTACCGTCTCCATGAACGGTGTTTTTCATTTTATTTATCTATCTATTATATATATATATATACTGAATATATATGATATATAAATCATATTTTATATTCTGGAAGTAAGTAAATCATGATATAAGTAATAATGATGTCAAGAACAACAAGTCAAAACACCTACGATAAATGAAACGATTTTACCCAAAACGCTTCTTTAACATGGAATTTACAAAAGAACGGGTAATATAATGTAATAAGTGAGCCATATATGATATCATAACAATGAATATGATTCTGTAATAAGTAAATGACATTATTTAAATCATTATACAGGAGGTTCGGACACATACAAAGCAAGTCGGACCTAAGGTATGGGAAATATCACAATTTCATTTTTATCCGAGATTGTTTATTCGTAAGTATTTACTGGGGTGTATTTTATCATCCACATCCATGTTCCCTCAATATGTAATATTGTTTCCATCCACTTGCAATAGTTTAAATCCAATTTTACCCTTAGGTGAGTTTTTAGTAAAGAATATGAAAGGAATCTTTTGTCGTTTTTCCGTACGAGGTACTTTTTGACTTTTCCGACAAAAGTACGAAGAATGTTTTTTTTTAACTTATACGGCACGAACGGATTTATACTGTTTTATAAAGCCTTATTTTCATGAAGCTTCCTCTAAAAGATTTCATGACTATTTTCAATAAAATCTCTTTCTTTTAAAATTGCATGATGTTTTGTGAAATGAAATTGATTTTGAAGAAGAAAGGATATTTTCCTCAAGAATTCAATTCAAGTGTTTTATCAAAATTATTTTCCATATAATATAATAAAGGGTTCTGTTTCTATCCATATTTTTACATTGATTTGACTATGTTGTGATGAAATTATGTTTATGAATTCCTTTATCTTATATGTATGGTTTTATGATGTCATGTTGTTTAAGAATCCCATTTTTATTACATGGGTTATGCAATGATGTATGATTTATGATTTTGTGGCACACATAAGAAAGGATTCATTAAGAGATGGGTGGGACCTATATCTCCCTCCAATGCATTGGGTAAAGATTTCATATCTCATGAGATAGACATGGCTGGAATGGTAGGTTATACCGGTTCAGTGAAACAGGACTGAAACGAGGATTACTCGATTCAGAAAGGGACTTTGTCCACTAAGATAGTCTTGGCAATGAGTCTTGACTAACAAGAAATGATTCTCTATGATTATGTGTGTATGCCACAATGAGTAATGTTTTAAGTAAGGGTTTCATTTTCACTACTATGATTTATCCCATGTTATGAAATTATGCTCTCTTTTGCAGGTTAAGATTTCCAAAAATGTTATGTTCTTATGAAAATTATGTGATTGATATTTCTTTTGTTTACCCTTACTGAGCATTTGAGCTCACCCTTTTATGTTTTCTTTTCCCCAGGATATAAAGAAAGGTTTTAGGTAGAAAAAAGGGATGACCTTTATGGGAGATATTGAAGAACTTTCACCACGATTAGAAGATTACGTTCCGAGTTTCCAAAGACACTAAACTATTACGATCCTTTAGTGTGTGTTTTTGTTATGTATTAAGTATTCCGCAAAAGTAATGTAATGTTCATGTACGTTAGGCTTCGGGTCTCTACAGTTGGTATCAGAGGAAAGGTTTAGTCAACCTTTGGAAACTAGGATGCGAAAACGTTAGTGAGATCCCTAGAGATATTTCTAAGGTATGTCTAGGGATGTCCCTAGGGATAAGTATACGTATAGGTTATAGTAATAGAATTACGCTAACGATCATAGAATTAAACCTAAGATGTTGGATATTGAAGGTACTCCCCCTTTATTATGTTGTTTTCCCTAGCATGATTTTTGCCTCTCACACTATTCTTTTTGGGTTTTAGACGATGGCTGGAACCCGAAGGAACCGTGTTGATCAATGCAATGGAAAATGCAATGATTGCCCTCCTGAACAAACAAATTTTATGGGAGATGGAGTGCAAAATCTTATTGCTATACTTACACAAGCTATGAATCATTCTGGACTTCCAAATGAGCAGAGAAGGGAACAATATTCTATTGAGTCCTTCATGAGGCAACGTCCACCTTCTTTCAGTGGGACTTCCGATCCACTTGTTGCTGAACAATGGATCAGTACCACTGAAAAGATATTTTCAGTTCTTCAATGTTCTGAACATGATAAAGTCATCTTAGCAGTATATCGTTTGGAAGGTGAAGCTGATCAATTGTGGAATCTTATCAAGAATACGAGGCCAAGGGATGAAATTGAGTCCATGGAATGGGACGAGTTCAAGAACTTGTTTTTCAGTAAGTACTTCCCCGTATTCTTCGAACAAAGATGGAAAAGGAGTTTATTGAGCTGAAGCAGAAGGATGATGAATCTGTTGGTATATACGAAGCGAATTTTACAAGACTTGCAAGGTATGCATCTGGCATTATCATCCAACCTGAAAGTAAAGTTGATCGATTTTTCAGTGGCTTAAAACCAAGTCTTCGAAGGGCATTAGCTATAAGAGACTTCAGTAGCTATGAAGAAATTGTGCGTTGTGCTATCAAGGTAGAAATGGAAGTTGGTGTTACATATCCATCTCATGGTTTTGACAAGAAACGAAAGATGGAGTTCAAGGAGAAATCTCATAATAATGGTGAAAAGAAGATGAATGTTTCCTTATGCACAAAGTGTGGAAAGAAGCATGGTGGAGATTGTCTTAAGGGAACTAGAAAATGTTTTAAGTGTGGAAAAGAAGGTCATCGAGCAGCTGAGTGTCGAAGTAATGGAAAAAGGGTTTCTAATGATGTGAATAAAGCAAACACTGCAGAGAACGCACCACCAACACTTCAATGCTTCAAGTGCAAGGAAATGGGGCATTATGCTAATAATTGCCCTAATCCAAGGGTTAGTGATGATCAACATGAGCAACCACTGAAGGCAAAGGACAAAGGGAAGTCACATGCGATCACTATTGGCGATGTTGAATATGATAACGATGTGGTGGAATGATTAAGCGTTTATGTAGTGGGATTCCAAAATAATGTTGTATCATTGAGTATTGCAATATTTATTGATGTGGTATTCAAAGTGATTGAGATATTTTTTTTGGAAATAAGATGATATGCGCATAATGAAGACGAGAAAATGAAATGTTTAATAGTATTCATGAGCTCATGATTTATATAAGGACTAAGTGATATCATGGATTGAGTATATAGAATTTTGAGGATTTTGGTATGTGGAAAGTGTTAACTTTTAACTGCATTCATGTTTTCACTAAGGTATTCAAGAGAATACATGATTAAGGACTTTGAATGTTTAGAATGTGACCAACAAAACATATCTTATGATATATGGGGATCAACGATGGTATTAAATCTCTGGTAATCGTTTTCACTATGTTATGAGAGTGGACTGCAGTATTATGGATAAGCCTAAAGATTGAAATGGATTATGTTGGACATAAGTGATTATTGTTTAAGGATAGAAGTTTTTTTTTCGATATTATTGATGGGATGTTATAGTAATGTAGTTTTAGAAAAAAGGACAACCTGCAGGACGGGCGACAGCCCATCGCTTCGGACAAGGCTGTAGGAATCGAACCCACAACCGAAGTGCGACTGGCCTTTATCGCCTACCACTGGCCTACAGGAAGTCCCTGTTCAGTAGAAACTAGTTTTATTATATTAAGCAGTATGATATATGAAGTATAAGTCCATTTTAGGAACTATATATGATTAATCTCACTATAGAATGACTTATGTATATTTAATAACTTTTGCTTACCTTTTGTTTGAGACAGATGGAATGACCCGTCATTCTATCACATGATCTGCTAACACTTCACGAATAACAAATTCAACTTCATTTATTTAAGATATGAAGTGGAAATTGTTCAAGGCACGAACAACAGTGATATTGTATCGAAATAAAGTAAGTATTTATTCTAATTCAAATTTTCAACTTTAGGGAAATGATCTTGAAAACCAAAAATGTTGTCCTAGTGATATTATACCTGATTAATCAGATGGTACCTTAGATCGTCACAAATTTATGGATTTGTGATTACTGGATTTTCCATAGCCATGTTCTCTACCACTCTCCATTAGAACATGATGGTTAGATTTCTCTTCCATATCCATATTTTCACCTATGTGGAAACCCAATGATTAGTTTATTTGGGTAACCGTTACGTTTCATACTTTTGTTTTTAAATATTGGTTTTGATATTCCTTTTTACGATGTGGGTTTCTATTAAAGAAACTTTCGAATAGTAAACCATTTATAACCCCGATGAATTTCGAGGGCGAAATTCATTTTAAGGGGGGTAGAATGTAATAGCCCAAGATTTTATAAAGAAATATTCTTTTTAATTTTATTAATGTCTTGTGTTTTACGTTACACCAAAAGGAGCTTGCACAACACGCATCCTTGACTTGCCTTGCATTACACGCAATCGCAACCTTCCTCGATAGCATGTGTGGTACGTAATACTGAGTTTCATGAAACAATGATATGCTATTAAAATATTATTAAAACTAGCCGTTATGAATCGTAATAACCATTTTTTTAAATTTTAGAAATTTTAGCTCTCAAAATGAACTTCATTCTTGGATTCGGAGTATCGAATTTAGCCTAAGGTTAAATTTTGGTACTTTTCGGATAACTTTCATATTCTGATGAATAGTGAAAAATTACTAAATTATAATTAAAAACAACTTTTTTAATCGAAATAATTAATAGTGATAAATTATTAATTTGAGTGGTTTTAAAGTATATTTAGAATATATTTTTACAATTTAATACAATGTTGGTCATTGGTTGTAATTTCACATTTAAACAAGACATAATCAAGTGTCAATCTTTTGATATATATTTTTTCCTAAAAACACGCTATTTATTTTAACAGCGGGATTTAATTATAAAATTAATTAATGCAACTTCTATGATATGAATTTGGTAAAATAGATTTCATTTTTGAATTCGGAATATGAAATATAGCTTAGGATGAAATTTTGGCATTGTTCTGAAAAACATCAATTTTTGATGAATAGTGAAACTACTAAGTGGTAGTTAAAAAAAAACTGAATTTTTCATAAAACTTAATTTTGCCGCTTCTGTGAATGGAATTTCGAAAATCCGAGAGACATGGTTAATATCAAGGACTAAAATGTGGTTCAATGAGATGAAAATAATTTTTTGGTGAATAGTAACTTTTTACTTTTTTACCGCGGTTAATAGTAAATAGGGTAACTAAGGGTAAATATGATATTACTATTACCCTAACACATGTCCTAATTCTATTGGACAAGTGTAATTCGACCAAAAACAAACTTAGGAATAAAATATGACCATTTAGGCCCACTTGGATTAGATTAGGACATTTATTATTAATTTATTTAAAGAAAGGTTAAAATAGTTAAAATCAAAGTTTAATAAGTACATAATTTTTAATATGGGGTTATACATAAGATAAATTCGATTGTAAATATTCATTAGAAAGCTAAAAAGATTTCCTACATGATGGTATTTTATTTGTAATTTTTAGACATAAAATATTTATTTTATTGATGAAACAACGATGATGCAGTAATTATCTTATTAATGAAATATTGACATAATTAATGTTATAAACACCAAAATAAATGTAATTTGAGATTTTTTATGAATTCCACTAATTATCTAGGTTACTATGATATATTAATGTTGATTTAATCAACTTTGTTCGAACATTTAATTCTGTTATGACTTTCACAAAAATCATATATCAAATAGTGTCAAAATTGACACAAAATAGTTTTTAAATCAAATATTATATTATTAATTGTTATGGTATTCCTAAAAATCTAAGGTTCGGCCAAATGACTTAGATAAGGATATATATATTAATAATAAACAATTTGGGGTTCGTTTGGCATGTTATAGTAAGTTTATGAACCATATAGTGAAAGAAAACAAAAAGACATGGTAAAAGTTAAATTATTTAACTTAGAGTTAAATTTAATTGATAAGGTTAAAATAATATCCTAAACTTGTCTAAATTCTATTGGTTGATAGTATTTCGACCCCTCCCCACTTTATCTTCGAAATAAGACCCTTTGGAACCATTATAAACCGATTTTGACTTTAATATAAAATAATATTTTGAGATATTCCTAAGGTGCCCCTCTCCTCCCCTATAAAAGGACACCTCCTCCCCCTCCTCCTCACACCAATTTGAGCACTCAAGCTCGGCCTACCCCTGCCAATTTATCCTCTCCACTTCCCTAGCAACATCCTAGAGGTTCTGGTCTTCCTCAAAGTCCAATTTTAGTGCCCTAAGAGGAGGTCTCAAAGAGGCACTTCAAAGAAGAGGTAATTACCGTTACCAATTCTTTCATCTTTATTTCTTCTTCCACTTCTCCTTCTTAGGTTGTTTCATTATGAAGTAATAACATCAGTATCACTCATATACTGATATGTTATTATAAGTATGAAACAACCCTATTTCACCATCTATCCATCCTACGGAAAAAGAAATCACCGCGCGTGCGTACGTACGGAATACCGTCTCCACGCCGTGGTGTAATCTATTTTCCACCACCACCTTACATGGATGGGTATAATGGTGTAAAGAATAACTATACATAGTTATTACAACATCATATTGATTCTAATATATTTTATAATCCACTCCAATTCAATTCAATATTTATAGAAATGATATCATCGCTCGTGCGTACGTACGGACTACCGTCTCCACGACGCGATGAGATTCATTCTCCATGTTAACCATTTAAGAATGATTATAATGTATATATGATAAATAATAATGAAATATATGACATTATAAAGCTACTGGATTTATGTATATATATACATATGTATGTCATCTACTTACTTCCATTTCAAGACAATAAGGAAAGAAAAATAGCGTTCATGCGTACGTACGGACTACCGTCTCCATGAACGGTGTTTTTCATTTTATTTATCTATCTATTATATATATATATATACTGAATATATATGATATATAAAACATATTTTATATTCTGGAAGTAAGTAAATCATGATATAAGTAATAATGATGTCAAGAACAACAAGTCAAAACACCTACGATAAATGAAACGATTTTACCCAAAACGCTTCTTTAACATGGAATTTACAAAAGAACGGGTAATATAATGTCATAAGTGAGCCATATATGATATCATAACAATGAATATGATTCTGTAATAAGTCAATGACATTATTTAAATCATTATACAGGAGGTTCGGACACATACAAAGCAAGTCGGACCTAAGGTAAGGGAAATATCACAATCTCATTTTTATCCGAGATTGTTTATTCGTAAGTATTTACTGGGGTGTATTTTATCATCCACATCCATGTTCCCTCAATATGTAATATTGTTTCCATCCACTTGCAATAGTTTAAATCCAATTTTACCCTTAGGTGAGTTTTTAGTAAAGAATATGAAAGGAATCTTTTGTCGTTTTTCCGTACGAGGTACTTTTTGACTTTTCCGACAAAAGTACGAAGAATGTTTTTTTTAACTTATACGGCACGAACGGATTTATACTGTTTTATAAAGCCTTATTTTCATGAAGCTTCCTCTAAAAGATTTCATGACTATTTTCAATAAAATCTCTTTCTTTTAAAATTGCATGATGTTTTGTGAAAAGAAATTGATTTTGAAGAAGAAAGGATATTTTCCTCAAGAATTCAATTCAAGTGTTTTATCAAAATTATTTTCCATATAAGATAATAAAGGGTTCTGTTTCTATCCATATTTTTACATTGATTTGACTATGTTGTGATGAAATTATGTTTATGAATTCCTTTATCTTATATGTATGGTTTTATGATGTCATGTTGTTTAAGAATCCCATTTTTATTACATGGGTTATGCAATGATGTATGATTTATGATTTTGTGGCACACATAAGAAATGATTCATTAAGAGATGGGTGGGACCTATATCTCCCTCCAATGCATTGGGTAAAGATTTCATATCTCATGAGATAGACATGGCTGGAATGGTAGGTTATACCAGTTCAGTGAAACAGGACTGAAACGAGGATTACTCGATTCAGAAAGGGACTTTGTCCACTAAGATAGTCTTGGCAATGAGTCTTGACTAACAAGAAATGATTCTCTATGATTATGTGTGTATGCCACAATGAGTAATGTTTTAAGTAAGGGTTTCATTTTCACTACTATGATTTATCCCATGTTATGAAATTATGCTCTCTTTTGCAGGTTAAGATTTCCAAAAATGTTATGTTCTTATGAAAATTATGTGATTGATATTTCTTTTGTTTACCCTTACTGAGCATTTGAGCTCACCCTTTTATGTTTTCTTTTCCCCAGGATATAAAGAAAGGTTTTAGGTAGAAAAAAGGGATGACCTTTATGGGAGATATTGAAGAACTTTCACCACGATTAGAAGATTACGTTCCGAGTTTCCAAAGACACTAAACTATTACGATCCTTTAGTGTGTGTTTTTGTTATGTATTAAGTATTCCGCAAAAGTAATGTAATGTTCATGTACGTTAGGCTTCGGGTCTCTACAATCCTGGGTAATAGAATAAAGATGATGATTCTCTAAGAAGAAAGGATCCAGAAATTCAATCATTGATGAGAGTTGAGAGAGATCTAATATTCATATATTTGGAAAGCATGTACCTGGGGATCATAAAGAAGGTAACATTATCAATAATTTCAGAAATAATTGTCCAGCTTTCTCTTCTATAAAGGATAAAAGATGATTAAAAAGTTTACATGGGAATTCATAAGAAAGATTATGCTATATGAAAAGGTAAATCATCAGAGTTCAATATTAATGATGAAGGTGATGTATGTTTTGGGTCAAGACTATGTATACCATCAAATCCTGAGTTAATGAAGGAGTTTTTGGATGATTCCCATATCTCAACCTTTTACATCCACCCATAAATAAAAAATAAGATTTATAATCTCTGAGAACACTATTTGTGGGAAAATATGAATAATGAGATCACATAATATACATCAAGATATATTGTATGTAGACAAGTGAAATTATAATGTAAATAATCCTAGGGGATGATAAAACCATTAAGCATACCTATATGGAAATGGGAAAACATCACTATACACATTTTCAGTAGTCTTCCAAATACATCAAGAGGGAATTATTCTATATGGGGTTTTTTGCATCATCTTATAAAGAAAGCACACTTTATTCTGATACAAGATTAATTTTTCAAAGATTTTCTTACACAAATATACATTAGATAAGTGGTTATACAGAATGGAGTATTATTGTCAATTATATCTAATAATAATGAAATACTTACATCCATGTTATGGAGAAGTCTTTGGAATTATATAAGCATCAAGTTCAAATTTAGAACAGCTTATCACCATGAAACTGATGTCCAATCAGATCATAATATCCAGACACTTGAGGACATGTTTAGGTCCTGCTCAATTGAATTAGAAGGATGGCGGGGTCAACATATTCCAATTATCGATTTCTCTTATAACAACTATTTCTATAAAAGAAACCAAACGGATCCCAATGAATCCATTTATGGGATGAAATGTAGGACACCTGTATGATGGGATAATGTTTTTGAATAAAAACATATGGGTCCTGAAATGGTTGAGGAAATGGTGGAAAAGGTTAAGACTATTCATGATCACGTCAAATATTATCATAGTTGATAAAAGTGATATGTTGAAAAACATCAACAATTACTTGAGTTTGATGTTAAAAACATGGTATTTCTCAACATATATTCATGGAAGAAATTGAAGACATTTGGGAAGAAGGTAATTCCTAGTCCAAGGTACATTGACCCCTTTGATACCCTTGATCAAATCAGAGTGATCGACTATCAAATTAAAATCCCAAATAACCAATATCAAGTTCATTATTTATTCCATGTATAACTCTTTGTGATGTATATACCTGACTACTCACATGTACTCAATCTAGAGGTGGTACCATTGAAGACTATGATTTTATATGAGGTGCATCCAGTAAAGATTTTGGATGGTAGAGATAGAGTTATATGAAATAATACAATGAACCTTTAAAAGTGATGTGGATAAAAAATGTTCGAAGAAGCAACATTGGAACCACTGGAAGTGATGAAACGAAATTTCCCTTTTCTATTTTAAGCGTTGAAATGAAAACATCAAGGGTGGAATTTCTCAATGGGGGAATATTATAACATTTTGAACTGTTATAAATAAATTATCTTATGATTTAATGTTTTATTATCTAATATTGTTATAGAAAACACATGAACATCTTTTTTGTTATATCCAGTTGGATTCAAAAACCATTAAGAATATTTACCATAGATAATATAGTCATTAAATAGTGATCACACTAAATATAGGTCTTTAAAAATCAAATTGAATCAGACTATGGAAGTGATGCCCTCATCCAATTGGATTTTACCATATGAAGAACATTTATTATATATTCTATGGGAGACAAAATATCTCATATTTTCCCTTCACCAAGACAAAGCTAATATCCAACAAATTAAGCATGAGTGAAACTGTTTACGTGAGAAGTTAAAGCTTATCAGGATCATGACCTAATCCATGTTTTCCAAATGACCCCATGAAAGTCTCTTTATCGTGCACCTTACTCTTAGAATGTATAATAATTTATTAATTTTATATGTGTGAAGACCCAAAAAAATTATTTTGTATATTATTTTCTAAATATTATGGAATATATTTTTATTTTAATACTGTAAATCACAAATTGTATTTTTGGGGAATATTTATTTCTATTAAGGAAATTATTTTGATGAATTAAAGTATTTTTCCAATAAATAATATGTTAATTAAATATTATTACTAAATTATTTTTAATAAATATTAATAGTCATATACTTTTTATGAAATCAGATGTACTATTTTATTAGGGTTCAAAAACGGTTATTTCCAAAACCCCGCCATTTTTAAGAACTATCAGTTATTATTTTTAAAAATGAAAATGAATATATTTAGAAGATTATATAGATAAAATTAATAATATTTTTTTAATCTGAACATCTAAATTATCCAATAGGGAATTTTTAATAATTTTCTAAGACTGTTGAAATTTTGGGTAAAAATTAAATACCATATAAATATAGAGTGTATTTTATGACATCAAATGGACCCAAAAATGATATAATAAATACTATAGTGGCTATTCTCAGAAAAATATTTGTTTATGATTAAAATATTGTGATTTTAAAATTATTTTATTAATTTAATATGGTTTATGAATCTTCTAAATTTTATAATATATTTTGTGACATTAAATTCATTTCATTAAAAGTGTGACACACCTCCACATAATAAAGGGTAACATTTTAATAAGTTCAGTAATTTTCCTACTAAAATATTGAAAAAAACTCCCATTAGGGAGATACCATGGGATAAAACCATGTGAATGGTTCTGGTTTTGAATATTTTATTTTATAGATTCCAAAACCTAAATATTAAAGAAATCGATCTGTTTTCCTATATAATCCCACTGAAGCTCTAATTTATCTTCCCTAAATATCCTTTGAGCATGTACTTACTCATAAATCCCTTCTCTATACTCCTCCCATGGTTCCCCAAGATCTCAATAAGACTCTTTTGAAGCATTTGGAGTCACACACTCAAGTAAGGGTTCTTTCCTTTTGTCCTCTTTATTCACATTTCTTTATTATGTTATGCCTTTTGTTATCTCTTTCATACTATTGGGATATGAATTTCAATGCCTCTATTACTTACCATTTTATTTAAAAAAGACTATAATCCTCTTTATCTATAATAAACCCATTTTATTAATCCTTAAGTGTTGTCGTTGGGCTGCCTATATTCTGTAAGGGAACTTCTCTTCCCCCCCCCCCACATATTGAAGAATATTTTTCATTTTCTTCCATTTAATTTTCAATTACTAAGGATGGATTATGTTTTCTCTCCATCACCATACTATCCTTATGATTTATAACTTATTATAGATGTAGAGAGTATTTTTTTTGTGTAATACATTGGACTATTCCTTGTAATATTTTTGTGGCCAGGTGTTGAGACGGCGTAAGATTATGAGGCCCGGTGTTCCCAGAATTAAATTTTTTTAAAAATTAAATATATTTATTTATTAGTCACTTGTTTTATGTCATAATTAATGGATTATATCATCAACAGAATATCGGATTAAAAACATAAGGGCGTGGTTGAGTCTAGAATGCGACGTTAAGCCTAGGCACAACATAACTTTTTTCGGCACAATTCATCTATAAATAAGTCACCAAGGACGTAACCATAAATAAAATAATTAAATAAAATTACTTTTTTTATTTTTAATCCTAATATCTCATTAATGGGGACTTGAATTGAAAATTTGAGACCACTGATGAGTTTGTAATGTGGTGTTTTCCTTAGGCGCGACTGAAAGTGGGTCAATCCAGGGCGTTCAGACCCCTCCTTCATTGAAAGTAAAGTTATGTTGAATAATTAATTAAATAATTAATTCCTATTTAAACAAAATCTTGAGTTATAAATAGGTGGATATGGAAAATATCCAGAGTTAGCTAGATAACCCTGGGATCATTTCTAGGGGATCTCCTCATCCTTTCATTGGCTGATCATGACGAGGTTGTAGATTGGGATAGATTAGGACGCAGTAAACATAACAACTTCCTCCAATCATTGTAAATATCATTATTCATCAGAGATCAATCAAAAATTTAGGTAGAAATAATTATATGTGGTTTCCACCTTTATAATTAAATGATTTAGTAGATCATTTATCCTTCATCAATGTACACCTTTGTTTTTGTCATTTCATGCACCCATGTATTGGATTTAAATTATTTGATCTATTTATGTACCCCCATATATATCTGTTCTTCATCGTCGGCCAATAATACTTTTCCAAAATTTCTTAAACTATTGTTTATGTGGTTTACTTTCCTCATTATTTTCGTTCTTCACTGTTGGAACCTAGTGGTTCCCGACTCGGCAGTAGTTGGGCATCCCAAGCTCAATCGGGCACTCAGATTTGGGTCAGATTGGAGGGACGGGAACAATTTAACAAATGGAGGCTGGATCAGTTTAGATCAGGGTCTAGGGATCACAAATTTATGATTAGTCTGTGCTTCGGGTTTGGAATAGAGGTATGGTGGTGTTGGGAATTCAGACCCCTCGCTCATTGGCAGTATAGTTAAAAAAAGAAAAAGAAAAGTATCATTATTATTATTATTATTAACATATTTAGATCACTATAAATCCCACTTGGGGACTCTAGTTCTCACACTGTCTTCGGTGACGTGACCTTGTTTATGATACGGTCATTTTACGTCCATTTAAAATGATTTTCCCTGACCCACAACCTGGGCCCACAAAACACCCTAGAGTAATAGATTTAATATTATTATTAAATATTTGACCCATCATAACTCTTAAAAGAAGAGTCCAAATGATGTGTCAGTAGCAACTATGTAACCAAATATTTGAGACGGTTATTTCGAGACTGATGTTGGATCCCTTTTTCATGTTTTCGGATCGGTTCCAGTAAATTCGAAAAGAATAATGATATAAAATTATTGTTAAATATTTGACCCCTCACAAATTCCCCATGCGGAGTCCAAAATACATTTTGTCTCTGACTGCATAAACCATTTTTTCATATGGTTATTTGGATACTGATGTTGGTTCCCTTTTCTATAGGAACTCACAACACCCAAATAGGTGAGGGTTGAATCTGGGAGTCAAATTTTTCTTTATAATATGAAGGATTGTGTTCCCATGTCTCTAATAACTATTTAAACTAGTATTATTGATTTGATCAAAGATAAAAAATTCAGATTCAGGGAGATAACACATCACTTTTACATGGTTAACCACTAAGGGATAGTCTAAAGAGAATATATCGATAATGTGTCTGCCGAACTAGAATCCACTATTATTAACTATATATTGAATATAAAAGCCTGGTTATAATTACTCTATCCCAAACACACTTTCGTTAAAATATTTTAGGGATAGATCACTGCGTCCATTGGAACACTTCCATCAACTCACCCTATCTCACTGCATTGGGAGAATTCTATCTCTGTTTGTTGAATAGAAAGTTTATTAAATGGGTTGGCATTAATGTCTTTCTACCTACCTTATCACAAGACCCTCTTTGAACCATATACAGGGGTTTTTTATCATTGAAATCCCTTCATTCACCGTATACCTAATTTAATGATCTATGAAACCCCTATCCTTTTAATCATGATGTTCAATACTACATTTTAAGAAGCTCCTTCGTGAAGCCCCTTACCTCCATGAAGCTCTCTACTTTCATAGAAATAAATATATTCATGAATCTCACTTCCTTCATGGAACAAACTTTCATCACAAAGCTCATTCAGACAACATGGGATGCCTCATCATCGTGAAGAACCCTTTAATCATAATCATTGGAATCAGTCAAGACTAGAGTAGTTTTTTTTTTGCGATGCTCACACTCGCATGGAATGTCAGTTTTATAGAGCTCCACTGGATTCATGAAATCAGAATGATTCTGGATTTTCCTTATATAAATTCTTTAAAATTGAAGTGGGGTAGCCTCATATTTATAGGCTCGGCCGTTTTCCATGCTCCACCGCCTCTTAGCATATTTTTGGATCTTTCATAAACATGTTTATGATGGTCCTCATATCGCTAATCTCTATAGAAAATCAATGTTCATGATGCTATTCATAATCACAGTTCTTTCCATTAAAACTTTTGTACCGCCATGAATCTCCAATTCTCATAATATTGAAGATCACCATAACCATTTGCAATGCTCCAATTCTTCGTCATTCTCGATGCTTGTCATTTTCAGTTAAATCACTCTTATATTTCATTGATTCTTCATTAAACACAATTCTCAAATCCCATGTCTACAAAACTCATGAATTTTATATAATTTCATATGACCTTTAGGCAAATCCAATTTTCACGATGATTTCCAAACTCCAAATGTTGAAATCCAAAAATTTAATAGAGACAGGGAAATGATGACACCCTCAATATTGTTGTCAGCTTGAATGGTAAGATACCATTCCTTGAAAACACCTTGATCTCCCATGTGAGAATTTAAAAAAGACACAAACCATACTCCATTTTCATAAAATAATAGCCTTAGTTTTAACATTATTTAGGATTGCAGATCATGTCCACAAAATGTTCAAATAATAACTAATTATTAATATTATTAAATCATTGACCCATCATAACTCCCACATGAGGAGTCCAAATGAAATATCTTTAACAGCTTTATGACCCTTATATTGAGGTAGAAATTTTGAGACAAAGAATTGGATTTTAATTAACTTTCAAGGTGTGGTCCCCATGAGACGCTATTTGAGTGTAATGCGGTGAAATATGACTTCATAATCGGTTATAAAATTGAGGAAAATGAATAGTCAATTCCATGTATTTTTTCATGAATATCACAATAGTGTGATCCATATAATTTATTTCACGATCGATATGTGTACACAATGAGGTATTATTCGTGTGAAATGTTGTGAAATGTATCTTTTTCACCAGTGTCTGATTTGGGAAAATGAATAGTCGATCTTGTGAATTTTGCATAAGGATTGTAATAATGAGAATTTTTTGGTTATCAAGAGGATGTTTGAGGAGTTTTTTATAGTTAAATCTCATTTTTCTCTTTGGAACAATGATGTGCATTATGCACTCATCAACCATTTTTCCAGATATTCCATGTACTTTGGGAGTACAGCAGCACACCTAGGGGTAGATGCACATAGTTTATTACCTGAGTATGGCTAGGAACATTTCCTAGAAAATAGGGTAGTGTCACATGTCATGTGGGCCCCATACACACTGTGTACCTCATTATGAATCTTTTCCCTCTCATATGTCCTTCTTTTGGACTCAGATTTTGGCACATGAGTAGCCTATCCTAAGGGTTTTTCCACGTTGAACTAGGTGGTTCCCACCATAGTAGATTTTGAGATATAATGTGATATTTTATGGGTGTGATTATTATTTAGGTGATTTCTAGATATGGTAATGATTAGGCACTGACATATCATATTATTTCGAGCTTACCTTCTATTAGGAATGAGAAGTGTAGTTCCTTGATGCTTTCCGAGTGGCACCCTATAGTCAGGCTAGGCATGGGACCTCGATGATATTAAAAGTGGAACCCTCTTATTGGTATGGGAATGGGTCCGAAACCTATTTTTAGTGGCACACTCCATCCATGCTGGGCATGGTTCTACAACGCTCTTCAGAGTGGAACCCTCCAAATATGAAAAGTATGAATCCTTAAATTATTCTAAGTGGAACCCTTCAACAAGTCTTGTAATGGGTCCCTGATGACACTATATTAGCACCCTCCATCTTGGCTGATCTTGGTTCCTCATCCTTGAGTCATGAACCTTGACTATGCGGATGAGTAATGAGACCTGGTTTGAAATAACTTTATACTCACATGGAAGAGAAAATATTTCCCCCTTGAGATACTTTCTTGATATTTGACCTAAAACCTTACATGCTATTTACTTCCACCTAAAGTGGATAGTATCAAATTGTGGTGATTGAGTACCTTAGACATATGCATTCAGGGATGATGTAAGAAGTGATGGGTATTGTCGATGGAATTTTCCATGGAACTGTTAGCAACTCATCTTATTGTGGTGAACTATGAGATGGAGAAATGATTACTTTATTTTTTGGGCTTCTTTCACTAATCATACATATATATCCTCCTTTAGTACCCACTCATTGGGTTTTTGTTACTCTCCATATAAGAGCAGTGGAGACATGCGAGGTATGCCATGCTATTTCTGTGTCTACATTCTCATGATTGGAATAGTATAACTCCTACTATAAGTAGATTACACTCAATGAGTAGTCCAACTTCTCGCCATTTAGATCTCCTTATGTTTGGATGAGTTTACTTTTAATCTCCTGTTGGGTTGAGATTTTCTCTTTTACCATGCCTTATTCTATCTATTACTCTCTTCGTTAGTTGTATCTCTTACTAATTCCCCTTCACCTTTTTAGAAAATTATACACGGTATGTATGTACTCACCCCTATATTATCTTTTCTTAACAAAATTCATGTATTTTTAAGATGGTCGACAAGTAATTCGTGACTCTTGAGGAGCTTCAGTATATAGACTACTTGGACAACATATAGTGGTCCTACCATGTGATACAGGAGTTCGGCTCTCAGGTGTTTACTCTTCTCTACTTTTTTTTGCGTTGGGGCATATTTCTAAGTTGGCATGTATTTTTTCATTTTTTTTAGTTTATACTAAAATACGTTGTTCTGTTTAGTGGTCAATTCATCTGTGGACTTATTAATATAAATGTTTCATCTTTTATTTGTTTCCATATATACTTTTGCATTGAGTTGGTTGTGTGTGTGTGTGTGTAAAAAATCTTAGGAAAATAATCAGAAAGATTTGTTCTACCTTTGGTGATTGTCTCCATCACATGGAATAGATGAAGGTAGTCTTGGAGTAGTTACAGCTCGAGCCCTAGCACAGGTCGGGTCATGAAATATTGGTATTTATAGTGGTTCATTCCTTGGGATATGGTTTGGATGTTCCCTATAAATGAATTTGTTGGGATTTAGTGTAACAAAATCAATTTCTCTCGAGTGAATCTCTAAGAAGAGGGTGTCTAGTGATGGTTTAAGAGGGCGGATGTATCCATTCACTAGGAGCATGACTACCTTTATGTCGACTCGGAATACCGAGACATTTATTGCAAGGATTAATGGTGGATAAATCATATAGTATTAATACTTTGACTTTCCATATTGAGTCAGATCCCTATTTTTGTTACTAATATATATATATATTATAATATAATAGTGTCACTCCATGATAACTTTTTGGATTCCTCCATGATGAAATACGCCAGGATACCAGATCTGGTTAATGATGGAGACCCTTTGAGCGATGAGGCCTCAGTTCGGGGTACATCATGTAATCCCCTTCCTCTAGGAGGGAAGTTTGTGGAACTCACACCTATTTAGAAGTAGATAATCCCAGTAGTTATAGATGAGTATGTTCACATGCTAAGTGTACTCTCTGAGTTCCATCATTGGAGACTGTTGAGGATCCGCATTGATCCAAATCCCTAGGTAGTAGAAGATTTTTTGGAGTCAGTGGTCCACATCATCAGAATTTTTCAGAACCTAACAGATCAAATGGTGTATTTTTATTCACCAATATTATCCAAGGAGGAGTTTGACATTGGTGGATCCTAGTTACCTAGATTCATGGTGAGTCAAATCTCTCAAGGGATGGCTTCCCTCAACTATTTTGTGTGGTGTAATACCCCTCATTCTAATGTTTTTTTATTTAGGAGGTTCTGGATCTTTAGCAGGGAGGAATGATAGTCGAAATTTACAAATTGAGGTTAATATACTGTATGTTCTAATCTCTTTACATTCTCATTGATAGATACTTCTGAGTATGAAGGATTGAGTAGGGACTCCGTAGATATTTTCGAACCAGTGCAGAACCCTTATGGATCCCCATATATGTTGAAGTGCAGGACCAGGAATAGATGTTAGAGATATTTCAGTAAAATGGATGTTAGTTATCTGGGACTTGTAGTGGAAACTATAAATATGAGATGTATTTTGCAGCTAGAATACTTCAACAAACAGGTCATCGATGTTGGAGATATTCTCTAGGTCAGACTCGGGCACTTGGTCAGACAACATAGGGGCAACACACATAACTAGGATTTCCCGAAGAGGGTCAGTTTTACAAATGTGATAGGAGAGGTCCCCTAGAATGTGATTTCATGGAATGACATGATGATAAGTGCATTCAAATGGCAGAGTGACATCCATGGAAAAGGTAGTTCCATGATCAATAATCTCCCTTGCAGAGACATGGGGGTGGTCCCCAAGTAGGAGGATATAGAAGAGAATAACGATGAGCTATGAGTGGTGGATGTCACTATGAGAACCTTCCACCACCACCAGGAGACCCAAATCAAGATTAGGGTGCAGGATATTAGGGCTGCTGGTAGCTATAGGCTTTAGAGGTCTACGATCCCACAGTGTGTGAGATGATAAGAGGTGCACTCTTTGTCTTTCTAATTTTTACAATAGTATTTTTTAAACACTATGACATGTAATATTTTCTTTCAAATTACATATTGAGGGATAAAAAGTGGTGTTTTGTGGCCTTAATGAACCATATGTTGGTGTTGTTCGACATATCTTCAAATGTAAGAGGGAGAGTTCTTTTCCCCCACTGGGATGTGTTTTTGAGATATGATGAAAACATTGAGGGGGATTCTGAGCCACCCAATGTGGATAGTATCGAAGTGTGGTGTATAATTCCCTCTTACTTTTTCATTCAGGGTAAGATTGTGTGATGTAGTGCTAGATAAGGTCATATAATTGCGGAGGGAGTTTTTCTTCTTGGCCATTTTTTCTTGGGATGCCACTCATGGGCGTGGTGGTGTTTTTGGTTTGGGTTACTCTACTTCCGAAAGAGGAAAAGACGCATGGGGTATACCACCTGATTTCCATTAATATATTTTAGTGGCTTGATGAGTCTATTCACTTGCCTTGTTCTTAGGTACCCATTTTTGTTCGACGTCAACCTTGATAGTGTGATATACAATTATCAGAGAAAGGTCGAGGTAGTTGAGACCCCATGGACAGAACTATGTGACTCCTTACCTAGATATGAAAAAGATAGTCTTCTCCCTAGGAATGTGGAGACACTACATTCTGGGATAGTGCTTTGGGGTTTACTTAGACCACTAGTGTCTTAGAAACTTCTTCACTCAGAGATAAATGATCTTGAGACAGCGGTGCTGGTTGGAATCCATGCAGGACTATGACATGGAGAGTGTTTATTATATAGGGAAGGTAAATGTTTTAATAGAATCTGTTAGTGGTAATTCCGAATCTTGCTTATGTTCAAAAAGCTTTGGATTAGTTAACTTCCAAACAGTTGATCCCGATATAGCAGGAGGGTACAATTTTTCTTTAGTCGATGGTGTTGAATCTTTTACTTCTCAATCATATGAGAGAGTCTCAAATAAGAGACATCAACTGTGAGATATTACATAACCATATATCCTTATGAGATTCAGATGATAGATTTTATGAAGAAGGGAATCATGTCATCCTTTTTTAGGGACTGGCGGTGATTTTGATTACGATGCTAGAGGAAGTGATTAGGGAGTTTCACACTTATGATTTGGATATGCATCCTAGTGTAGGGAAGATCCAGGTACAGGCTCAGTGTCCCCCCATATTTTTCATAGTTTTTTCTTTTCTATGATGATAATATTTAAAAAAGGGAAAAATTTAGAGACTCTGGATTTTCCATGTAAGTCTTTTGAATATTCCTAGGAATAGTTTTAGGGCTAGGCACTAAGAAGGTGCGCTATTCTTAGGTCTAGAGTGCCCATAATTAATTCTATAAAAATATTAAATATATATATTTATTTTGTACATGTATTTTTTCATAAATAATGAAATATATCTTAAAAAAATCTGGAATCAGAAATCTGCGGGTACTGTTGAGTCTGAAATGTTATTTTTACCCTAGGTGTGAGATAAATTATGTCTGTGTGAGTTGTGTATAGAAAAAGTCACCAAGGGCGTACCAGTAAATAAAATAATAAATTATATTTTTTAAATCTAATACTTGTAACTAATGAATGGGAAATCAGATTAGAAATATGGGACCAATTTTCAGTTCATAATGTGATGGTTTCACTGGGTGTGACCTAAAATTGGTCGGCATGGGATGTTCAGACCCATCGATCATTGGCGGTACAGTTAAGTGGATTTATTGAAAAATTAATTAATTAATTAATTTATTTCTATTTAACCTAATTCTTGGGTTATAAATAGGTGTCTCTTGAAAATCACTATGTTTAGCCACATAACCCTAGGATCATTCCTAATAGCTCTTCTCCTCCTCCTGTTGGTGGATCATGATGAGATTGTAGATTTGGACAAATTGGGATGTAGCGAACATAACAAATTCCTCCAATCATTGGAAGGTTCATTCTTCATTAGCAATCAATCCAAATTTTAGGTAAGAATTGTTATATATGGCTTCCACCCTTATAAATAAATTATGGAGTAGATCATTCATCATTCATTGGTCTGCACCTTTTTTATTTCCACTACATGTGCTTGGGTGTCAAATTCAATTTATTTAATATATTTATCTAACCCCGAATATACCAATTCTTGACTGTTTTCGAAGAACACTTGTCTAAAATTTCTTAATCCTTTGTTTAGATGAATTATAATGCTCATTCATTGCATTATTCACTATTGAAACACCGATGTTCCTCGCTCGATAGTTGTCGGGTGAAATGAGATCGATCAGGAAATAGGATTTGTTATCGATTGGTGGAATGGGAAGGGTTTGATTAGTGTATATCAAGGTACAGGGATCACATATCTATTATTAGTTCTCATTTTGGGCTTGGAACGAAGGTCTAAGGGGTGTGCAGTAGCCAGGAGAGGAGGTGTTCGGTGACTGTCCGACGTGGTGGAGCGGTTCTAAGCGGGGCGTAGTTGAGTAGGATGGTTGAGGTGGTGCAAAAGGCAGATAACAGAGGCAGGCTAGAGGATGCTGTGGCAGATCCAGATGGAGACGGCTGTAGCAGATGTGGTTAGATACAACGGTGACCACCGTATGTGGACCTAGTGGCTATACTTAATATAGGGAATGGAAAGGAAGTGGGTAAGGGATAGAACAAATGAAAATTAAATAAATTATTATTATTATTATTAACATATTTAAACCCCCATTACTCCCAATTTGGGTCCCTTGTTCATGAACCGTCTATGGTGGTATGACCCATTTTATGATACGATAATTTAAAGACCATTTTAGATAATTATCCATAACCCATGACCTGGGACCATGAAATTCATGTGAAGTAATAGATTTAATATTATTATTAAATCTTTTTCCCATCATAAATCCTAAATGGGTTGTCCAAATGTTGTGCCGTCATTGACTATGTGGCCCAGTTTTTTAGATAGTCATTTAACGAATGATGTTGGATACCTATTTCATGTTTATGGATCGTGTCTGAAAATGCTCAAATAATAATAATATATTATTACAATTAAATATTTCATCCATCATAACTCCAACACGGGGAGTTCAAATTAAATTCCATCACTGACTGCATGACCCAGCTTTTGAGACAGCTTTTTCGAGATCGATGTTGGATGCATTTTTCAAGTTTGTGGATCAAGTCCACAAAATACGCAAATAATAATACACTACTGGAAAATGGACCTATCCCCATGTTTTTCCCCAAAACTGTGGAGATAGACCCCCCTATACCCACGGTTTTGGGAAACAGTGGGTATAAGTGACTTTTCCGGACTATCCCCACAGTTTTCCAAAACCGTGGGGATAAACCCCCCTATACCTACAGTTTTGGAAAACCGTGGGTATAGGTCATGAAAAGTCACCTATACCCATGGTTTCCCAAAACCAAGGGTATAGGGGTACCTATCCCCACAGTTTTGGGGAAAACCGCGGGGATAGGTCTGGGCTAAAATACCTATACCCACAGTTATGAAAAACCATGGGTATAGGTCACTTTTGTGTGCGTGGGAATTTTTTTTTGGCGGGAACTCTATACCCACGGTTCTTCCCTCTATACCCATGGTTTCTATAAATATGTTTAACTATATATATATATATATATACATATAGGTGATGTTAGGGTAGTGGTTAGACGCAGTGTTTGCAGCGAAGAGGTTGCGGGATCGAAACTCGGCACCTGCATTATTTTAGGACCTATGCCCACTGTTTTGAAACCATGGGTAAAGGTCGTTGACACCGTGGAAATTGGCTATGTTTCGGTGACATGGTGGTAGGACACCTATACCCACGGTTTTGGAAAACCGTGGGTATAGGCTGGGGACCTATACCGACGTCATTCCAGCCCATGGTTCCCAAAACCATGGGTATAGGACATTTTTTAAGTAGTGATAATGTATTATTATTATTAAATCATTGACTCCCCATAACAACCACATGGGGATTCCAAATGACTTTTTGTTAGTGAATTTGTGACCTTGAAACTGAGGTGTATTTTTTAATACCAATAATTGGATTTTAATTCAGGATCGAGGTGTTCCCCCCATGAGATGCCATTTAGGCGTAATGTGGAGAAATACCACTTTTTAATTTGGTGTCTGATTGGGGAAAATGAATAGTCAATTCTGTGTGTTATTTTGTAAGGATCAAAATAATTCAATCCATATAGATTATTTCAAGATTGATATGAGGGCCCCAAAAGGAAATATTCTTATGTAATGATGCAAAATGATGCTTATTCACTGGGTGTCAAATTTGGGTGAATGAATAGTATATCCTATGTGCTTTTGCACAGAGATCAAAATGGTGTGATCCATTTGTTTATATGAGGCCATTTGAGGAGGCATGTCTGTAAAATTACATTTTTTCCATTCGGAACATTGAAAATCATCATGAACTTATCATACTTTTGTCCAGATATGTCATGTACTCTGAAAGTACACTAGGAAACCTAGGGGTACTTGTACATTGTTTATTACCCATGTATGGTTAGGTACACATCCATGCGATGAGGAGGTGTCACATATTGTGCGGGACACATACGCATCATGTACCTCATTATGTGTATTTTACCTATTGTATCTCTTTCATTGTGACTAGGATTTTTGTTCATGAGTAGCATATCCTTAGTTTGTTTCCATGTAGGACTCAATGGTTCCTTCCATAGGGTATTTTGAGATAGGACGTGAGATATTTTGAGTGTGAAAGTTATTCAAATGAAATCCAAAAAATTTATTGATCAAGAATTGGTATATCAGAGTATCCTATGATTAACATCTAACAGGGATGATTAGTGTAGTTCCTTGATGATTTATGAGTGGAATCATATTGTTGGGCTGGGAAAGGGTCATCAATGATCATTAGAGTGGAAACCTCCAACTATACAGTTCTTGAGTCCTCAACCTATTTTGAGTGGCACCCTCTAGCCATGTTTGGAATGGGTCCCCAACGATATTTAGAATTGTACCATCCTGATGGTCAGGGCATGTCTCCTCAAACTATTCTGAGTGGAACCCTCTAGCCTGGATGGAAATGGGTCCTTGATGAAACTAGAGTGTCACAAACCATCCAGGCTAGTCATGGGTCCTCAACCTTGAGGCATGACCCTTGATTTTGCAGACTAGTGAAGAAACATTATTTGACACAGAATTAGAATCATAAGAATGAGGCATGATTTCCCTAGTGAGACACATCCTTAAGACGCAACCTAGAAATGTACAGGCGAGTCTGTTCCACGCAAAGAAGATAGTATCAAAGTGTAGTGATTGTGTCCCTTAGACATGGTTTTTATGGCTGACACATGATGTTTTGTTCATTTTATATAAACTTTACTTGGGAACTATTATTTAATCATCTACATAGGCTAATTTTTTAGATGTAGATTCCCTTACTATCTCGTAAGGGATTATATGACTAAGCATAGATGCATATCCTCTTTAATTACCCACTCCTTTGGTTTTTTTTACTCTCATTCAAAGAGAGGAAAACATGCAGGGAGTATGCCACATTATTTTGGTATCTGGATTCTCGTGGTTGAATGAGCCTACTCTCCTACTATAGGTATCGAATACTCAGACATAAGTTCATATTCTTCACCATTCCGAGGTGCTTGTGTTTGTAAGAGTTTACATTCTATCTCTTTTTGGTTTGATATATACTATTTTATCGTACGAGGTTCTATCTATTGATTTCCTCTTCATTTGTATCTCTTACTTCTCCCCCATCACCTTTTCAGGGCGTTCTAATGGGTATGTCTATACTCACCCCTACAGGGGATTTTCCCACCATGGGTGATGTATATTGAAAAAGTTGGACATATAGATCATGACTTCCTAGGAGCTTAGGGATATAACCTTCATGGACCGCGTATGGTGGTCATAGCTTGGGTTAAATGAGTAGGGATCTCAGTTGCTTACTCTTTTCTAGTTTTTTACATGTAAGGACATGTTTACTAGTGGGCATGTATTTTTTCCATATATTTTTTGTTTACACTAACTTAATTCATTATTATAAGTGGTTCATGTATCTTGTGGTTTATTTATAGTTGTGTTTCATCTTTTACTTCTTTCCCTCTACACTTTTATATTGAGTTGGTTGTGTGTGTGTGCAGGTACTTAGGAAAAGGCCACACCAATTTTATTTGTGCCTTAGGTTCTTATGGCCACCCCTAGCCTATGGAGGTGGGTTTGGGATAGTTTCTTTTAGATCCCAGCACAGGTCATTTGATGACAATAAAGACATTTCATTCACTTTAATTCATTCCATGAATATTTACACTTCCCCACTATGCTTCAAAATTTCACCATGGGAATCAATGGCAAAACAATTATGTAGTTTATAACATACCAAATTTCAATATATGGTTTTCACATTTATAAAAATATACTCATTATTATTGGGGATGTGCATGTATTTATTCCACACACAATGTTCATGGAATAAAATAGGATGATGAATGAATCCATGTTGTATGATCTATATCATACAATTGACCACGAGATTAAAAAGAAAGTGACTCATGCACCAAGAATAATTTAGGGCTCTAATGCATTGGGTTATGTTTAGTATCATGATACATAATGTTCAGATATAGAGTAAAACTGATTCCATTATGGAACTTTTTCCATTATTATGTCTTCTCATATACTGTTGAACTACGATGTAATGTTTTATGTTTTTTCCATATATCCAATGTTAAATTTATGTTATCATGGTATTTCATATCTTTTAATTCATTTTTATAATTCCTACTCTTCTTATGCACCTTGATATGACTATTGTATAATAGGTTTGACCTTGTGTCATGTTTATTCCCTTACTGAGATATATAGCTCACCCCTTCCTTAGGTATTTTGTCGGGATATCCCGTGGTGTTTTATATGCAAGAATGTTAAGGAAGATTTCATCAAAGATGTTTTTTTATGTTTTAAATTGTTATGTAATGTACCTAATTTCCAAAGACACTAGAATTCTGTTTCTTTTAGGTTGAATGAAGTGAAATATTTGTTAAAAAAATCATGTTTTAATGTGTAATAAATATAAGAGTAGTTATAAAAACATTTTTAAAAAATACTACCCAATGATGTGGAAGTTAATTTTCATAAACAAAAATTATTAATAAATCCAAATAAGCTCAAAATAATCTCAATTTGATAAAAAAATAAAAATCACCTAAAATAACTTTATCAAATCACGTTACTTTTAATTCGCTCTTCAACCACACATGAATCCCACCACATAAATTTAAAATCATCTAATAAAAAACCAAAACCAAAAACATATTTATTAAATTTAATCATACTTTTTATTCCATTTTATAAAAAAATTAATATTAATTATTTAAAATATTCAAGTCGATCCCATAAAAATCATCATGGAGAAATAAAAATTTGTTTTTATTTTTCCACATTCCAAAGGTATAATATGGCTTCAAATATTGGACTAATAAAATTTGAATATAAATGTATTCTTAGAAAAAAACTATTTTTTATTGTTATATAATATTGTCCCCATTTATAAAATTATATATAAACTAAATCTAATAAATTAAACCAAGAAAGAAATATCATTCACCCTATAATACAATTAAAATACATGTTAAATTTAAAATAATAATTATAGTTCAAAATTATATTCCCAAAACACATGTATTAGTTACAATAAATTGATTCACTATATAAATAAAATCCATTTTATATAAATTATTTTATGAAAATTACATATAAATGAAACATACTTTATAGGTCTTTCCAAAACCATCAAATTTTATATTTCCTTTTTCAAAACAATACAATTTAAAATATAATTCAAAACCCAATGGTTGAAATAAATTCATTTACCCCAAACAAATATTTTTATCAACCCTTAAAAACAACATTTATCCCAATGTAATTAAAAAAATTACATTGACTCATACCATTGTAAATTGAAATATTATTTTCTTTACATAAATCTAGTAAATTTATATGAAGTTAGTAATCTAACCATTACCATACCAAATATTAGATAAAATAACACAAAATGAAATTTTCATCCCCCTTTCAAAAGTAAATATTTAAAAACCCATTTTTTAAAAAAAATTATAGGATTCATAATAAGAAAATGTACTAAAATAAACACAATGTCCCATAAAGAAGGCCAAAAACTCCCAACCAATTAATCCACAACCAAAATAAATAAATTAAATTCATTAATATGGTTATTAACTGACCATTAAATCTATGCAATATTCATATCATTTTATCAGATTATAATATTAATAAATAAGATATAACAAAAATAATAATATTATTAGTAAATAATGAAAAAACAATATGAACCCATTTTTAAACATCACCATTTCATTCATTGTTATTCACCAATCTAGATCAAACCAAATCATCCAAAGTAACATATGCCTATTATTACTCATTATTTAAATTGATATATTTCAAAACCGTAATATTGTGATATCTATTTAATATAAAGAACATTCATTTGGATATAAAATACAAATAACTATATAATTATCTTTTAATAATAATCTAAAAATAATAATTATTAATATTATGAACATGTTAAAATGAACTATATTTATTTACTTAATGACTTATCTTATCTAACATATTCTAAAATTGAGTAGAATATTCTATCATTATAGTTCTTTGACTGACATGATTTTTTTGAAATCACACTGAAATTTTATTAGTCTTTATGGGACATTTTTAAAAAAACATGTTTCTTTTCATAATAATGTTAAAAAAATTACACATTGTCATGAAATTTCATTCAAATTTTAAATGTATCATAACTAAAAAAACAACATGATTTGCATAAAATTATAAAAACATATAACATTATATCATATTAATATTATAGTAGTATGTTTATCATACAATAAATATTAAATAACATCAAATTTTATTTTAATGACAATTAGGAAAATATATTATGTTAGAATCACATCGTGTTCCCATTAATTAAATCACAACTAATAAATATTTAATATAATGTAAATTTTTAATTTTGGACCATTTATTAATCTAGAATAGTAATAAATTATCATTTTTTTGAAAAACCATACAGTATCATAAAAAGTATAAACCACATACAAGAACATATATACCCACATTATTATGTTCTTATACATGACATATAAGAATCCATGATACCAGTGATCTTCAAGGACTATGGTACCCCGACATCACTCCTGAGTAAAATATAATAAATTGATCACTCATAGGCCAATTGACATACAACTCACCATAAGTTCCTCTTGTAACATGAGTCTCACTATAATGATGTTGATCAAAAAATGTATTTTTATTTCATAGGTCATAAAAATCTAATATCAATATACCACTAACATAATAGCCTTGACACTTTTCATATCTAATATCATTTTGAAATGACCCACCTAGTGATATTTCAAAGTCACTATAAGAAAAATCACAATAAGGCCACCATCTTGACCCTCGATTGCTAGAGGGTGGTGACTAGTGTCATGGTTAAATTAATAACCATTAGGGAACTATATTTATTTCAATATACACTTATCATCTCATATTACAATTTAACCAAAATTTATCTCAATTTTCACTTAGCTGAAACATACATAAAATATATTGTATAAAAAAAATCACTCATTTATTCTCATGGAGCACAAAAACCCATATTTTTAAGAAATCTTAAAATTAATGTAATTTATGAGGATTATTAAGAAAACATAATCCAATAAAAGAATAATGCATTTTAATACAAAACTTAATATTAATCATAAAAAATTAATACATTTATATCCATAGGAAACCTAAAAAATAATATGAATAATGAAAGTAAGAAAATTTATATATGAAATATCAGTATTGACTCCATCCTTTTAATCTGAAAATTATAAATATTTTAACATGACATATAAGACCAAAATGTTATATATATTTATGTTAATACCATTTATTTGTGTGTTAGAGTTCACATATTACGTTTGAAAATATAAAAAATGATTGGTAGTCATCCACTAACTCCAAACCATTATCATGATAAAATCCTATAAAAATTGTTAGTTTTGTGAGTGATGAGTGAATGGAATGTCCAGATTCACCCCATTAATCATAAAATACCATATATTTAACCAAAATAATGGTCAAGAAAATTCAAAGAAATAAAATCACTCTAAAATCCATCGTATATAACCAATAGGGGAATGAATCTTAATGCCATATATAAAGAATATTATGTAAATGGGAGAATCATTATGAGCTAACAACCAAATCGAAAAGTAAATATTTTGTATTATTAATCATCTCATAAGATATACTACCCAAGAAAAAAATTGAACCGGGATCATCTCTATAGATAATGTCTTAAGGTAAAATATTGAGGTCTTGGTACGATTTTCTCAATGTTTTTAAATATCAATATGGTATTGCATTACTTTACATCTTAGTTGAAATTTGGGAATTTTTTATTTTATATATGATGTTTTATCTGATTTTTTTATATTGTCACATATGGTTGGAAGTAATTTTTTGAGACCATTAAATAGTGTTTGTAATAAATTTTGGAACTTATGAAAATATGTAATAGTGTCACATTTAATAGATTTTCACTCACACAATGATTTTTTAACTCCATGTGTAGAGAATATTATGATGATAATTACATGATGAGAAATTTGAAGTGGTAGTTGAATTTTAGAGTTCTAATTTTTTCTTTATATTTTAGGTTCTTCCATTTTCATGAGTTCGGATATGAAAGGAAAAATCAAGATATGTGTGATCATTGGGATGGGTTTGGGTTAATAAGTTATCATATCTGTTTATGTTTTCTTATTTTAGAAACAATCTCTTTCTTTAAATAATCTAAAATTTATTTACAGGAAAAAAACATGAAAACCCATAGGAACATTGGTTGTTACATGGTTCTCTGCTAAATATGAGTAGCTATTCCTTGTTATGTTTTGGAAAATCCAAGACAAAAAAATATGATGAAAATAATAATTTTGTGGTTTACAACATACATATAATATCCGTCAGTTGAAAAAAATATATCAATTTAACAGCACATGCACTCCCCACATAGATAATATGATATAAAAATGATTTGAAAAAAATAAAAGGAACCTTCACCAATAATATTAGTTGTGTTGTCACTATGATTCTTGAAATTTTTTTACATTTCCCTTTAAACAAGTTCTTCTAATTCCTCTAAAAATTCTTTCACAATAGAAATTCATAATCTTTTATATCAACTTATTTGTCTAAACCTATCAACATAGGTCCCTCTGTCAGATATCCAAGGTCTAATACATAATTATTCTAATTTATTCTTCAAATTTTTAATCTAATAACAACTTTTTTTTATCCTCAATTCCTTATTACATCTTCTAGTGTTACTACATATAATGTTTCAACACTAGATCTATCAATAACTTCTATTGAAAACATAATTATACATCAATGCACCAAAAAAAATATCCTTATCTATGAACCTATACCCCTTTTATATAGGTATCTATTATAATAATATTAATCATGGATAGTGAACACAAAATATAGTATTCCCATAATATATTTTCATATCCCTCTTAAACATGTATATGTTTATCTTCTTTTAAACCTCCTATAAGATAAGAGTCATCAAACTCCATAGTATATTTCCTTAAATATCAATGATAAAAATATCTTCAAAATTTCTCAAAATATAAAATATAATCACAATACCACATTAATTCTTATTTAATTGTTATAATTCCAGCTTGACATCATCACACATTATGTGTTTATAAAATCATCTTCAATATTATCTTAAATTAATTTTTTATAACTTCTTAGAAACATACTTATATAGTACCCTCTTGTTGATAAAACATTATAGAAGATTTATCCTTATAATGTACTCTATCTGGATCATTTTGTTTGATTGATTCATGGTCTCCCCAAAATTTACTGTTATTGAGGGTTGAAGTGGTCTTCTGTAGTGTAGCTTGGGTGGTTGAATGCTTATAGACTTAAAAAGTACTATATAGAAAAATACATTATTTTAAAGTGAGATTTTCTTATAACGTAACCTTCATTGGTTTGATTTGATATTTTTAAAATGAAAAATAAGATACCGATGTTAATTTAATATATTAAAATTATTTGATACTTGGTTGTTTCTAGGGGCCGATCAAGTGAATTTCACAAAATGGTTTCAACGCCTTAAATTAGAGATTGTTTCTTTCAATTGAGTGAGAACTTTATCATGACTCAACCCATTGGGGACCGCTTGAATGGAGTAAGGTCGAGTTGAAACATCCAAAATCCCAACATTATATGCCAAGTGCTGGTGACAAGTACCAAAAGGCATAACTGAAATGGGAGGCCCTTGCCTAAAGTACATATATTCACACAACAAACCATCTCCATTTAGAAGTTCATAGGAATAATAATAAAATAATGTAATAATTAGACTAAATAAATGCATCTAATAACCACTAGGTAATACAAAAGAGTACAACAATTTTTTCTCATGAGTAAAGGATCAAAACTTACACCCAACCAGACAAGATCTTCTAACCAGACAACCACTTGAAAAGATATTTTGAGGTATCCCAACTATCATTCTCCCCCCACAGACCACGATACATGGTCAAATGCACCCCAGAATCCCTATAATACTATGAAATAAACTTATTCTAAGATTTCATATATGTTAGACCTGAGAAGAGTGAAAAAATACCATTTAGTGGTGGGTACATATATACCCAATTGGAAACCCTAAAAACTGAAAAGGGTGTGATATGATACATGATAGAAGTAGTAAACTCGTCACAAAAAAGGCATTTCAACCCATAAATAAGACAAAAACCATATTGAAAAACCCCCATATATTTTAAACAAGAATCCCAAATGTGATATAAAGGGATTATAAATATCCACAACCATGCTACAAATAATGATTGTTACATTTTTTTTATTTTCTTTAATTGATTCCTAGAATCTTGTATTTATTTCTGAATAAGTAACCATATATAGGACCCCACCCCTCCATTGTGTGACAAAGTCATGGAGGCACAATATCCATGTAAAGGACCCATTACCTAGTGCATCATGGGTTACCAGATAGTAGATGGAGGCCTGATTCTGTATTCCTTCAGGGGTACCTCATAGTAGGTAGAGGACCCATGATCTGGTCTTTCATGGGAGTACTAATCAGTAGATATAGGACACATTCTCTTGTGTGTCATATGGGTACCATTCAGTTGATATATGATGCAAACCAGGTCCATCGGGGGTAACCACTCTGTAGATACAGGACACATGCCTTGGTACATTAGGAGTGTACCACTCAATAGATTTATGACTCGTTCCCTATTCCATTAGGGTGGTACCACTCAGTTTTTAAAGGATCCAAGACCTAGTAAATCGGGGTTCCACTCAATATACAGAGGACCCATTCCTTGTACTGTCAAGGGGAGTACCACTCATTCGATAGAGGACTCATTCCATTGTGAATCAGGGGGTACCACTCTATATATTGAGGACCCATTCCCTGGTCTGTCATGGGGTGTCACTCAGTAGATAGAGGACACATGCCCTAGTCTGTCTGGGGATACCACTTTGTAGATAGAGGAACCACATCATGTTGAGCTAGAGGGGTACCACTCTGTATATAGATGGATCTATCCCTAGTTCATTAGGGGTAACACTCAGTGGATAGATAACCCACACTCTAGTTGGTCTAGGGGAACCACTCTATAGATAGAGGCCCCATACCCTGGTCCATCATGGGGTGCCACTCAGTAGATTGAGGACCCACGTCCTAGTGCATCAGTGGTACCAATCAATAAATAGAGGACCCACACACTTATCTATCATGAGGGTACCACTCAATAGATAGAGGAACCATTCCCAAGAGCATCATGGGGTACCACTCAGTTGATATTGGACACACACCCTAGTTCATCATAAAGTACTACCTAATAGATTGAGGACCCAATCTATGGTTTCTTAAAGGGTAACACTCAGTAGATCAAGGGGCCACACATTAGTTCACTAGGTGGTACCGCCCAAAAGATAGAGGAAAAAATCCCTAGTCCATTATAGAGGTACTACTCAGTAGATATAAGACTGATTCCATGTTCTATTAGGGGGTACTGCTCACGTGAAAGAGGATTCACACCCACATTTTTCATGGGGGTACAACTCAGTATATATAATGATGAACCAAACCACAGTCTATCAGGCGCACCACTCTCGGATGTTCTCTTAGGATAATTATCATTGTTGATCACCACCTAAAGAATATTAGTTCTTGTAACATCTCACATCATATATTAAAACCTAATATGAAGGCCACCATCATGTTTTATGAGGAAAAACAAAAAAAAATTGTCTTCTTACGAGCTGAAATATGATTACAATTGAAGAAGATATGAGTGGTAAAAGATTCATAAATAATTTCATTATGTGAAAGAGGTCCACATGAATGTTTTACAGATCCACTTTATTTCAAAATAACTAGTCTTACCTACATATATGTACATGCCTATGTACACCTAGGAATTCTTGTGTACTTTGATTGTACACTGCGTGTCTATTCGAAAGTCTGACAAACACATGAGGGTCATCAACATCCTAATGGAAAATGTCAAACAACCAATATTTAATCACAAATGTACATGAATGGCCAAATAGATCACACTTATATGATCCTCATATAATAAAAAAATGTGAAAGGTTAGTCACTTTCCCAAATCAGAAACCAAGTGAGAAAAACTAATTTCACCACAACACATACGTATTTCACATTTTGGGTTTGATCCATCAGTCCAAATTAAATACATGATATTAGTCCTGAAATATTTTCATCAAAATTTTGGTAACAATTCCATAGATAGATTGTCAAATTTATGTTGTGTAAATAAGATAAGTCGGATACTAAATTACATAATAATAATTATATTATTATTATTATTTTAATTGGGTGCACCATGGACCCAAGAAACGGGTAGTAAAAATGTATTCATCACTGGTATTGAATCGACTATCTAAAAGTGAGGGTCATGATTCCACTGATGGTAGATCAATCTAATGTCATATGAAGAAGTTATGATTGAATCAATGTTTCCAGAAAAAAATATTTTTATTTTAATATTTTGTCATAAATTCTTATTCAATGGAATGTGGTCACACATCCCCTCAATTATTCAAATAATTTAAATATTTATTAGTACATATAGGAAACTGGGAGTACCTCTCATGAAAATATCCATATACATAAGTCTACCTAGCTCCAAGCGGCCACCCAGCTTCATAAACCATTTAATTTAATTTAATTAAATAAAAGAAATAATACACCACCTTTTTAATGTTTTTTTATTATTAACAATAATAAAAAAAATAACACAATTTAGTGTTTTAAAAATAGTAATAACTATCAAATGTTATTATTAATGAAAATAATAACAACACACACTAATCATCCATGGTCAGTCAGAAATAAGATTATGGCCACTCTTCACAAGATAACCATCCATCATTTTTATCTCTAGAAACCACACATCTTGTATTGTGTGAACCCTACTATATTTACAAACCAAACTGGTTAACATCACTGGTGGCCAAATTGTAGCTAGTTTTTATTCAAAATCATCAATCACTGCACCTATGGAGAGATATTCTCAATTTAGCTCAGAAACCACCATTTAACGATCCAAATTTAGATTCTCTTGGTAATTAAAATTCCTCTGTCACATCTCCAAAATCTGAAATCTAAATCTTGAATATGATCCATTATTACAAAGAATTAATGAAAAATTATTGGTATTCTAGGATATCATCATATTATTAGTCATCCAATTATAGATGATGAACACCATTAAAAGAGGGAAGAAGACACATGTCATAAAGGTGATAATCATCATTGGTTGATGTGATCCCAACCAAATATCGAAAGTTCCTAATCATGGGTAATATCAGGAAAAAATAAAATAAATAATTGATTTAAAAACTAAAATTAATTAAATGGATCATGAGAAGGAATAAATAAATCCTTGATCAAAAGAAAATAATTAATCAATGAACAATATTTTAATCAAAAGGGATAAATCCAAAATTTATGAGTCCTACCTCAATTTTAGATCAATCTTTAGTGATTAACGCATCCACTTCTGATGATGGTTTTTATCAGACTATGTTCATTGTTCATCTCGTGATTATCTGTGAGCTATTTTTCAGTCACTCTCTGATATTGATCCACCACTGAAGAAATATATCCTCCTCCTCTTAGATCTAACATGGGTTATGTAGCTAACCCTTGTAAAACCATCAAAATATATTATTTATATAAGATTTTAATTAGTCTACTTAATATAACAAATTAATTAAGTATTTTTTATTTTAATTAAATGTATCCTCCAAATATAGACACATCCTAACGTCTAGTACTAACTCAATTTAGGTCGTATTGTGGGAAAACATCATGCTCTAGATTCAATTGTTGTTTAAAATTCCAAATCTAAGAAACGTTTTGGGATATATTCCATTTTTTGTTAAAAACATTCCACAGTTATTATAAAATATATTTAATATTTTAATAAAATTAATTCTAAGATCCCCATTCCATTGAATTTAACACCATCTAGGTGCATAGATTTAAAAATATTCTTACACATATTAAAAAGTCTTACAATTAAAAGAAGAGTCTATAAATTATTATCTCATTAAAAACATATCATAGTTTAAAATAAAAATATATGAAAATGGGTGGTAATACATAGCCTTATCTAGCTATACCACTTCTATGAGCTCCCCAGATGGTTTTCTTGTGCTACCAATATACTTGCACCTAAAGAAAAAACATACCCATAAAGGGTCTTTATATGTTGGTTATCAACTCTACTAGTTCCATTAAAAAAGAAACTGCACTCTCATAGGATAGATTATCCTATTCAGTATTTTAAAACAATTCATTCACATACCTCACCAATTGAGACATGTGGAGAATACTAAAAAGCTGGTCTAACTACAATAATATGATCAAGTGGTGCACTACCTTGCTATCCTAATGTAGTAATTATAAAAAGTACCTATAATTCTTAGAGATGGCCTAACATCTTGGAAAAATAATCCAGACACTACAACCCTTCTCCTGGGTGAATTGTTAAGGGGAATCAACCTTCTCATCAATATTTCCAGTAGCATGAATGGTTCCACCAATCATCATAAAAAAATTATTTCATGAACCTAACCTTCATGGAATCCATAAAGAATGTATCCAATTAATTTCTAATAGTGCATGATCTCTCGGTTAATATACCCAGGATGTGCTTCCCTCACACACTGAAAAAGTGAAGGCATAAAAAAAATATAATAAAGGGATGTTATACCATCCTCACCCAAAAATGGTCAATTGCAAATATGTCAACTACTAAATCACCTAGCATTACAATAATAGATAGAAAACTTTATTGTGTGTACCTACTACTACAACCATAACCTAGATATCCCTCAAACTGACATCGCCTCAAATTCTACAGGGTCTACTATTATTCCCATGTTTGAGAATACATTTCACAAAAGGATGAATTTTCAATCTCAAACAGGATCCATGGGAGCTTCCATATGGATAGCAGTCCTAGAGAATGTCTAGCATCATCCTCCCGTGTCTCGTGTTCTCCACCTCTGAAATCAAGGACATGAGGTTACCATTATAGAATACAATTGTAAACTGATCCATGAAAGGCTTAGGATGAAACTCATAAGTCTTGTAAAGGTTGTTATGGAATTTAATAGGACAATGTGTTTCACCAATAACTCAAAGAAAAATAAATGGATTATAGAATCCATGCTAGGTACATCAACTACTTGGTCTGGGATTAGGTGATAAACTGTCCTGAGGTTGAACTCAAAGATCCAATTCACATACATCTACTAGGTGAAGAGGTCATCAATTCTTAGGTGTGGATAATCCTCCAAGATAGTAAGCTGGATCAGGTGACACCAATCCACAACAAAACACAAACATTCATCCTCCCCCTAGGAAAACAAGATAGGGATTCCTAGAGAAACACACTAGGTCATATAATTCCCCTACTCTATAGGATCTTCCAACCGCACCTCCAAATCTCACTGCAACATGTGGTCATGTAATTTGTTAGCACATATGTTGGGTTATCTCTAATGTAATTCCATATAGTGAAAACCCTCAATGGGAAGGTAATGTTGGAACATTCCCAATATGTATTCCCTCATACCCCCCCCCCCCATCATAAGAAATTGAATGAACATGTAATCCACTAATCTAAGGGTAATAATACTCAGATTATGAGTAATTGGTTGTAACCTCCTATGAATGAGCCCATCTTTCACTACCTATCTATCACTCTATAATAAAGGAGGAAATTTTTTTCCTACAAACTGGCAGCACTACCACAGTAACTATTAGAAATCATGTGAAAATTGATGGTAGATGAATATATTATATTGAGGATAAAATCATAGGGTCCCATAATTTCTATGGAGGGATTTCTTGTGGGGATATATTACTCTCTCTATCTCTCATCAAAGAGTTAGGTCACACCATTGTCAAAAATGAGCGATCGTTAATTCATTCTATAGGAGACTCCACCAAAATGGTTGATAAAAAACGCCTCCACCAGTATCATAGGTATCAAATAGGGGATACATATAGGGAAATTTGGTTTAGAACACTGTGATATAACTGAAATTGGAGCAGTGGAGATAGAAGCCTTCCCCTAAACCACACAAGAAGACCCTGATTCCTAAGATCCTACCGGCTGAAGCTATCTATTCCATTTCCAACCTATTTAACTCAACTAGGGACTTCCCCTACATTATTTCACTTCATAAATACCTCAAAAATACAATTCAATTGAACTCATCCACTACACCACGATAAAATATTCTTTTGGAGGGCACTGACACGCCTATGCGGTATTAAATCATGCAAAAAGACTGCATTTTGGTGGGGGAAGTGTCCCTCTTTCTTTAATATCTAAAGTAATGTTGATCATTACTAATAAAGGTCCCTACATATGATCCATGTCACCCTGTAGATGTCTCTTCACATAGAACACCATTAATAGGGGTCATGTCCAAGTGGGACACTTGCATGACTGGCTCATTCTAGTCCCTTACCACATAAAAGTTGGAGCTCAGATCACCATGAAATGTGGAAAATATCTATATATAAACCCCATGATGTGAACTCTAATAATAATGCATCATCTATTGATACCTCCAGAGCATAGAGATACTCTATGAAGAAGGAGGGTCTCCAACTCCACCATCTGATCAGTCAGGGTATGCAGAAGCTAGAAATCCAAGACCACTACCTCTAGTCAAACCTCTAATATTGAGGGTATATATCTTCATGGAACCTCAGGTGAATTCATAACTATATCTCACATAAAATTATTAGAATATTTGTAATAACATTCTTCCCAATTAGATTTATCAACTCCTCAACAAAATAATGACCATCTTCCTGATCCACAAAAGGATCCATGCACTTCTCAATAGGTGGTATCACTGCTCGATTCCCTTCGGGATAAAACACCTCAAGGGTGGTTCCCTAAACTGAGGATTCATCAGTCAACTATTCATTATCATCAAACTATCACGGAATCATAGATGGATATCATCAAGAATTTTTCATTAATGTAATAATGACATTCCACAATCAAAGAGAATATCTTGGGAGATAACTCAAGAAGGACTGTCAAAAGACTCAATCCTATAAGATGAATGTACCTAAATTATTCCCTAAAACCAATGTAAACATATTATTAGTTGAAAATACTATATTGAGAGTCCTGGAGAATGTTTTCATCGTCCGGTGCACTAGAAATAGGTATCCTAGTCTGAAATCCACACTCAAGACACATTGACACATTTTCCCTAAGTTCCCAACAAAAACTCATAAGGGGGTACAACTATAAACACCACCTCAAAGTCTAACCATCCATAATAAAAAATCTCTCATGACCTGACCAACTGGGGCCCACCTAGTTGATGGATGTTTATGCCAAAATTTCCATAATCCCACCTCTATAGTCCAGGGTATGGAGACTAGCACTAAAAGTCGTAACTAAAATGGGAGGCCTTTTCTTAGAGTTCTTTTACACATGCCCCAACCATCTCAATGAATATTTACAGAGGAATAATAATAAAATAATGTAACATCTAGAGAAAAAAACATACGTGTAATATACTATATGGAATACAAAAAGTGTAAGATGGAATAATTTGAAAAGTAATTTGGAAAAATACATGTCATACCAGAAAAGATGTCCAAACTAGAAAAAAACTATAAAAGAAATACTAAATAGACCAGATCCAAATTTCTAATATGTGACCACCAAACACAATCAATTTCATCAAATCATCCGTATGATCTTATGAAATCACCTTCTCCATATTCACCATATACATAGTACACAACATGTGTGGGAAATTCACATGTAGCGGTGAGTATATACATACAATGTAGGATTCCCCATGAACCGAAAAGGGGGTGATAAAATACATGATATAAGTATTCAACTCATCACAATGAAGATATGTCAACTAGTAAATGAGACAAAACCCATTATGAAAAACTAGTTAAAATAAATAAGAAGCCTATATGATAGAGAAATGGAATCTCCAACTCTGTAGCCTAGTTAAGAATATTGATTCTTCCAATAGTTCCAAGAGTCTATCATTGATGCCCAGTATCTCATATGTATATATGAAGAATTAATCAAGAGGATGACCCACACCTCAAAATCATGCCACACATTCGAAGGGGAACAATATCCTATTATAAAACCCTTGCCCTAGTGCATTAGGGGGGGTATAACTCAATATATAGAGAACTCATTCCCTACTCCATCATGGGGTACCTGTAATATCCTAAATTTTGAAATATAATAAAATACTCTCTGTTAATAATTTACAATTATTTTAATTTAAAAATTTTATATTTCAATAAAAATTCTTAAAAAATATTTTAAAGGCTATATGTAATGGTAAAATCTCAGTTAGAAACTTGGGATATTCAATGGAATATTTTCAGAGTTTGGTGTTGAGTTATTGAGAGATATTATGGCCTATTGGGCCATGGAGATGACGAAATAAAAATATTAAATCTATTAAATTACATGCAAAATATTTATTGAAAGAAATGGACTATAAAAAAATGGAAATTGTGTGAGAAATATGATACCACTCTTAGGTTCGAGACATGGGGTTTACCCGATACAGGGTTTAACATTTATCCTCATTGAAGGTTTTGAAAGATCACACAATATGATGACTTATTTAATATTTTTATTATATTATTTTTTGAAAATGATTTAATATCACACAAATGGTGCATCATATGATAAATTCAAGAACACGCTTATGTCCAAGATGTGGGGTTTACCCTAGTAAGTGCATAGCAATTTTTGATTGTCAGATGATTGGTTAGATCACCAAAAGGATAAGTTTAATATTTTTTTATTGTACTATTATTTTCAAAAATAATTTAATATCATGAAAATGGGGTGTCATATGAAAAATCAGAGACCATTTTTGGGTATGAGATATGAGGTTTACCCAATTTGTGGCATAAATTTTATACACATTGAGTGTTTGGTCAGATCGCTATTAATGTTAAATTATTTAATTATTTTATTATATTATAAATATTAATTTAATTAAAAAAATAAAATTTGTACTTTTAATATCCTCCATCAATAAGCTCTTCACGTACCTTTTTAATATCCAAAGGATTTGTAATCTTGTTTCCCACTCATTCATATCGTTATCTATTAAAAACTCTTCAATAATTTGAAATCAATGACTCTGCATTGATTTTTATTTTGAATAACCGATTAAAAAAGGGTATTAATTTTTGGATATATATAACAGGTAGTGCCCTAGGGTTTCAAATAACCCACTGTTCATATGTTGTTTGGGATAGATCTAGTTGAGTCTTAAAAACCATTGGATCCCTTTGTGTGTATTGGTGAAGCCCTCTTGATTGATCTGGGATATATTTCACATTGAGGAACGACACGATTTCATCCATTTTTTCTTGTCTGTGCACTATTCCTAACATTTTTTAATGGTTTATTTTATTTTTTTCGTATAATTTATTTATTCTGTTATATAATTTTTTTATTCTTCACTATTTTTTGAATAAAAAAAATAAGGAAATTTAATTAAATCGATATAACCTAATGTATTTATTAAAATGTTATGAATTTATTAGAGGATAATTACATGAAATTATCACAAGATAATAATATGAAGAAGTTAACCAAATATAATTCCATCAACCTGTCAAACGAAAAAAAATGAAGAATTATCAAATGAAAATTTAACTGAAATAGCATGTATGATTTATAAAAATTATTAGAATCTAATTTTTTTTAAATTATGAAAATGTGTTTTCCAAAAATTATTAATGGGAAATAACATTGAATTATATAAATTTTATTTTAAAAAATTTATTAAAAGATAATTTTTTTCAAAATTACCAAATTATAATTCTTAATAATTAAAATAGATAATTACAATGAATTATGGAAGATAATAATGTAAAATTATTAAACGATAATTGAGATATTATCAAACGATAATTGAAATATTATCAAAGGATAATTTTTAAAATTATAAAATGATAATTTTCTAGAATATAAAAGTATTATTTAATGAATGAAAATTATCAAAGGATAATTGAATGGATTTATCAAGGGATAATTTATAAAATAATAATTATCAATGATTAATTTATTTTAAAAAGATATTTTTAAAGGATAATTTATGATCTATTGTCATAGATAATTATAAATGGATAATTTATGAGAAATTATGAAAATATAATTATAAAATTTTTATTCATATTAAATCCCCAAAAGATAATTATAGAGGATAATTTATAATAGATTATCAAAAGTTAACTGTAAAGGATAATTTAGGTTATAATTATAAAATATAATTACAATAGGACAATATATGATAAATATTAAAAAGATAATTATAAATGGATAATTTATTATAAACTATCATGATATAGTTATTCTTAAGTTGTTTTTATTGAGCTCATGCACTGGTATAAAATGATAATTCAAAAATTATCTAATATAAAAAATTCATCAATACATGCAATATTTTAATTATTTTAAAATAAAATAACTAGTCTTTGTTCTGGGAATCCTTGAGGAACCTTGAGTATTTATGTTTCAATGTTTGTGATATCAAGGATGTGAAGTTTTTGCATGATTGGTGAGGTTACCACTCCAGCTATCAAACCACAATACGTGGTGTGTACTTTTCTTTGATATCAATTTATTTTGAGGTATGAAGTTCCTTACCATTAATTTCTCTAATTACTTTCATATTTCCATGCTATGATTTATTTATGTCTTGATTTATATTCATGCTCAACATGTGATAACAAGTGGGTGTGGGTGTGCCCATGATATGGTATTTATTGATTCCATGTGCCTGATGTGATACCTATATTCCATGATGATGGTTGACTGACATGTTGATGTATATGATGATTATATATTTCACATGAATTGTGATTTGGTTGTAATAATTGTATGATAATTCATGTTTTCTTTGGGAGGATTGGTATGTGTATACATGATAGGTGTTTATCATGTTACGATAACTCCTTTTGGGTTGCATGCATGTTGTGTGACAATGAAGAGGACACATCATGATAACTTTGTAACATATAATCTATTTAATTCCATGTGTATTCAGAGTATATAGATTATACATGTTCATTTTATATATTTCGAGCATCACCTGATTCATTTTTTGATTCTAGTTTGGTTACAGATACTTGATGCCCTATAGATTCCACGTATTACATGATTCCTTATTAATTCCGGGTAGGGTGTTTTAACATTATGCCTTGTGAATTCTGAGTGACTCTCCAAAAAAATTATGGATAGTACAGAAACTTATCGACATATAGTATTTTTTCATTGATCTGAAATAGTTACATCAGGGGGTTTGGGGAATCTTGGTTAGTTCACAACCACTCGGTTTTATATTTTCTTTTTCTATACTTACTACACATTTATTATTATTATTACAGAATAAACTTGTATAGATGAGCACATCAGGTGAAGGGATCATTGGTTATGTCCTACAATGTATTTTAGTCACACCCTAATCAGTCATTTCTGTGCACTATGATATTTCCTAAGGAATCTATAGAAGGAAAAGGTCTATATGGAAGATTACTAATATGATGAGTGTAGAGTTAGTGGTGGGATAGGACGGACACCAAAGGGACCTATAGTTTATCATTTGTTTGTTTGTATACTTTTTTTACTCGAGTTACTATTTAAATATTGGGTTATCCTTTATTTGTATGAATGTATTCCATCTTTACCATTTTTTATGTTTACTATGATTATTTATTATGTTTGTTATTATTTATTTTCGGTCATATAAAATTATACTGAGTGTATAATCAACCCACAGATGGACTCATACCCACATTACTAGTTGATTGCCTCTTGAATACAGGGAGGTGTGTCTGAGGTCAGGTGACTTTTAACTCAGAACTGATGGATCATGTAGGAATGTTAAAAAATGCTATAAGAGGGTCATGATTCACTAACAAGTTCTTCTCTTAGCCTGGGGATGGTATAGGATTGATAGGAGATAGTATAATTGTGACTTGGACAGGGGAGCTATGATAGTTCTTGAACAATATTGTATAGTGGACGTCCAAGTTTCCATAATCTGCAGAATTTATTATTTGATTATATTATTGATTACACTCTCTTATTTTTAATGTTCATGATGTTCATATATGATTTATGTGATTTCAAGTGCGTTCATGAATCATAAATTGTCATATTGGTTCACATTTCATATATATACTTATTATTGTTGTCCAGATCAGTTCACATATTAGATTCCTTGATTTTTTATATTTATTCAAAATATTTTATCTTGTATGCTCTATCTGTGTGGGTTACTATTTGAATATATCTTCAATGGAATTAATTATCTGAAATAAAATTACTACTATGTTAGTATATATATTATTACTATAAATAATGTACAAGGATATAAATAGGGGTTAGTTCTAGGAGGGTAACACTATGGGTTAAAGTTAGACATCTATAAGAACCTTGTGTGATTATATCGACTCATGGGAGAAACCCGGTGTGATCCCATAAACTGAATATAGATTATCTTAATGAATCTATTTTTCTTTTGAAGTGATTTAATTCATATTACAAAAGAAATCACCTTGACATAGACTTATGTGTGTATATGGGAATCAGTTGAAAATAATTCCTCAAGGGATGAGGTTTCAACATTTGTAAAAGAATGCAGCTTAATTTTCTCCCATTCCTAGTTTGTGGTTTAGGTAGAAGGGTCACATGAATTGGAAGACTTTATCTTAGTTCATGTTCATGGAATATGAGTTCATAGCTATGGTAAAATATACCCTTACATTAAATTCGTTGTTATTTATCCATCTAGGTAACCTGAGGCCCTCATAATGGTGTATATTGGGTTGAAATTGTGGTTGATCACTGAAATAGTAGAGACTTTGAAGGATCAATATATTAAACTGAAAAGAGAACATACCAATTTGACGTCCCATTTTGATACCCCATATCCTATTACACAATCATAGATGATAAAGCTCAAGGATACCCTGGATAACATGGAAGGGATCCATTAGGCTTTGTAATTCACCATGGGGTTCACTTTTTTTTCATTCCAAGAAAGTGGATGCTGTTCTTGGGCTATGCATTGGTTACTAGAATCTAAACCATGTGATTATGGAGAACTGATATCTTTTCCCTAGTATCAATGATCATTTAAGTTAGTGATGGGGATCCTGGTGGTTATCAAAGATTGATATGTGTTCAGGCTATCGTCAGTTTTGAGTTATAGAGAGGGAAATTCTGAATATGATGTTTCAGAGTAGGTAAGGACTATGTGAGTACATGGTAATATTGTTATGGATGATGAATGTGTTGGATGTTTTCATAGAAAAAATGAAAAAAAAACATCCATCCATGCTATGTACTCATTAGACATATATTTCACCGTTGATATACTTATCTACTCACTGATACTAAAGAAAAATATTGGAATCTAGAAATGGTTTTGAGAATACTTCGAGAACATAAGATTTATGAAATGTTGTTGAAGTGTGACTTCATGATTTGAGAGGTGAAGTTCCTCATACATGTGGTTTCTGAGACCGATATATCGATATAATATTATAATGTGGATGAATCCATGTCTTGGACACATCCTTAGAATTTTTTTGAGATTAATATATTTCTAGCTTTAGCAGGATATCACTGAAAATTGACCTATGACTTCTTCCAACTATAAAAAACAATGACAGTACTGAAAAACTGGGGAGTAAAGTTCTAGTAGTTAGAAAAATTTGAAGAGTCTTTCTTTAAGCTAAATATGATGTTGAATAAAACTCTATTACTGACACTACTTGAGAATGGGATTGCTTGTGCAGTGTAATCTGATATGTTAGGAGTTGGTCTGGGTCTAGTGCTCCTAAAAAGAGAGTAGGTAGTATCCTATGGGTCACATAAAATACAACCCAATTGGTGGGACTAAACTACAAATGACTTTGATCTGGCATCCATGGTTTATGCTCTTAAATATTGGAGACATTATCTTCTCAGGGAGGGATTTACTAATTACACATACGACAATATACTTTCTTATATATCCACACAGATAGAGCATATCCTAGAATAGAGGTGTTGGGATAGTATCTTATGACTTTAAACATTGAAATGTTTAATTCACCTGAAAAAGTTAATTTTATTGTATATTTTATTTTCTATAAGACACTGGCTGAATAGGATCTTGGTGAGAGGACTTTAAAGGATCAGTGGCACTTGATGAGTTTATTAGCTGAATGGAGGATAGATACCTTAGAGGACCTGAGGTTGAGTGACTTTTTTTCTCCATTTATTTTAACGTACCCACCTATATATGAGGTAAAGGCTAAAAAATAGATAGACTCAATGTGTTATGTAATGATGGAGAACTAGATAATGATGACTCAGTGTTTGTATGGTTGATAGATGATAATGAGGTGATATTTGTAAATAGAAGATTTGAAGTTCTTACTTATATTATAGAGGTCCTAATGTGGGATTACAATGCCTATAGATGGTAATTATATCTTGTTGCAAGTAGTGTGTATCATGACTTTAGGTGGAATTCAGGTGTACAGGTATGGAGAGAGACATTGCTTGTTTTATCTCTCGGTGGCTTATCTATCAGAAGGTGATAGTCGAGCACCAGGGTCCTAGTGGGTAGTTGAAAAAACTCCCAATACCTTTTTTTATGTGGTAAGAAGTTACAATGTAAATTTTGTTGGGATTACCCATGACCCTAATGAGTTATGACACAATCTTGAGTATTTTTTATTTGTTAATTATATTGGTCACTTCTTGCTGATCAGTGATATTCACTCAGTGGTGGAGCTTGGAAATATCAATGTCTAATATATCTTATTTCTACATGGTGTTACCTTGAGAATTTTTTCTGATAGTGATGCATGTTTTACATCATACATTTGATATGTATTTTAGAAATCCATAAGATCTCACCTAAGAAGGAACATAATGTACCATTGTTATACTGATGGACAATCCAAGTGGACCATCTACATATTGGAGGACATTCTTTGAACTTTCGTGCTAGACATTGGTAGATTATAGGATGATCACCTGATATTGAATAATTTTGAAATCAATAATAGTTACTAGGATTTTATTCATATGAAACATTATGAGCCTCTTTATGATAAATCATGTTGATCACTGCTTGTGGGAATGAGTAGGTGTGGTAGCAGTTATGGGACTAGTTTGGTTAATGAGGCTTCCAAGGGATTGAATCTGATTGTGAAGAAGATGATCACCAATCAGTGACTGAATAGTTCTTATGCAAACCATAGGAGGAGACCATTACAGTTCTCCATGGATGATCTGGTTTTACTTGTGAGAAACTCCTCAGTTGAAGTGGAGATGTTCGAGGAAGCATATAAAGCTTGCACCTTGTTTTTTTGAAACATTTGATATCACCAAGACTATAAGAGTTGTGGAATATAGTCTGGACCACCCTAACTGCTATCGAGGTATGCACAACATGTTCCATGTTTTGTATCACTAGAGGTATATACCCGACCCCGGGATTTTTTTGACTATTTGGACTTTGACTTGGAGACTGATAAATCTTATGAAGAGAATACAGTGGAGATCATATAACTATGTAAGAAGTTGTTGATGGGAATGATGGTACTACTACTGTATATTCAATATCAGTATGGATAGATCAAGGAGGAGACATGGGAGCATGAGTATGATTTTTGAGCTCTATGTCTTGATTTGTTCTAGAAGGAGTGACAGAGATACATATTAGAGATGAAAAGTTTATAGAGGGGAAGAATTATAATATCTTGAATTTTTAATGATAATGAAAACACTATTTATTAGTAGTTTATATGTATTTTTATGTAAAAATGTAATTTTTCAATAGAAATTACGTAATAGATGTTTTAATGGCTTCACATAATGGTAAACAACATGTTAGCATACTAAAATATTTAATGAAATATTTCTGGAGTTAGGTGATGATTTAGTTAAAGATTCTATGGATCGTACAGCCTCGCCAAATATGAAATAAAAAATTTTAATATATATTTTTTGTATGTGTGATTTATCCAAAATACTGGAATATTTACCAAATGTTTATTCATATAAAAATATTGAAACCACCTTTAGGTCTGAGACGTGGGGTTCACTCTAAAAAGGGCATAACAATTGTGCATGTCAGATACTAGGTAAGAGCGTGAGTGAGGATAACTTATTTAATATTTTTTTATTATTATTTATTGAGAATATTTTAATTTCTCTCAAACAGTGTGAATTATGAGGAATATGAGACCACTATAAGCTTCAAGATGTAGGGTTTACCCTATATAGGACATAACATTTGTGTGCATCACACATTGGGTCACATCGTATGAAATTATAAGTTACATAATATTTTTTTATTATATTATTATTTTTAAAAATAATTTAATACTTATCGAATGATTTATTTCAGGAAATGTATGACATAAATTATGTCTGAGATATAAGGTTTACTCTAGGAGGGGAATCAATTTTTCGCACGTTAGGTGTTTGGTTAGATCGTTATTAGTGTAAAAAATTTTAACAATTTATTATATTATAATTCTTAATTTAATGAAAAAAAATTTGTACATATGTCTATTGGTTCTTAGTTTCTTGTAGTGATGAATGTGATACTTATATGATTATTTCCATTACCCTAGTTGTGTGATAACTATAGTAAATTCTTGTGAATTTTTTTTCTTGGAAAGTGATTTATTGATTTTAATATGGCTTATGAAAATTGTTTTCAAAGAAAAGTGTTTTATCCACTTTGTACAGTCTAAAAAATTTAGACATCGCCTTCCCCTTAAAGATACTAATGTCACACTAATGGAATGAACCTGCTTTTGGAAATTAATAAGTAAAATGAGTTGTAATATTATTTTAAGTAAAATGTGTTGAAAAACATACTTTTATATATTGTAGTTAAAACATGTAATTGATGTTTATTTTATTTTAATGTAAGTGCATTGGGAATAGATTATTGGGCTAGCCAACTGAGTCTCAATACTCACGCTTACAATTCTTTTCAATGTTTATCCCTTGTGCAGGTTTCATCATTAGTCTGGTCCCCTTGGCTGATGAATGATCATTGTGTTAGAGAGTGAACTGTGAGGTCACTTGGATATAGTGGTGTCTTCTTGTTAGGTTGGTTGTTTTGTGTAGTTGTTATAAATTTCTCGAATGTGTATAAAACTTTTTCAGCTAATTATTATTTTAATATTGGGCTATTTGGTTTCTTTTTTCTATTTTTTCATTATTAATTATTATGATAATTCTTTCCCTTATTGTACTCTATTGATTCCAAGCACTAGTTTCTAACCTATGGGGATCAGGTACTCCCTTCGGGGCATGCCACAAATCAGCTTGGGTAACTGGTTCTGGGTTGACCCTGGTTGGTTTTTATGTCATATTTCTACCCAAAATCAATTGTTACTTTAATATATCTAATAATTATTTATCTATAAAAACATGAGACACCCTTGGAGAAAATTTATATATGGAAGAGAGTGTAAAATCGTACAATAAATTTGACCTTGATTCTATAGGACATAACGGGCATCCAAAATATATCCCTAACTCTTTAGGGTTAATACCTGAATGGCCTGAAGGCCTTATTTTTTATTTATTTTAGATAATCTCATTTTCAAGGGTTGAGGGTGAACTCTTACAAGGTGCATGGACTTCTAGATTACATGACCCAAAGGACTTGGACATTACATGACCCATAGGTCTTAGAATTTTTTTTCCAAATTATCACTACTTCAAACTACCCCTCCCTAGCTTCTACGTCATGATGTCATCTTTCCATCTTCACATGATAGTTTGACAAGGATTTTCATAAATACATAGGATAGTCTAGTTGGACATTACAATCCTTCTCTTTCTTATAAATCAATTAGCCTCTTCTCTAGTAAAGGCTTCTACTCTGAGTCCACATATAGTGTCTGCTCCTTTATAGATTCTTCATGTTCCTTTAAGCATGATTTCATATGTCCCGAATTGCTTGAGCTGGCATGAAGCCCTTGAGGTGGCCGAAAATACTTACTTTCCTAAAGTCCTTGGGTGGCCCGGAGGCCTTAACGGACCTGAGGACCAAACCGACGACCCAAAAGCCTAAACAAATGAATTTTTTAGGCTTCTATAGTACTGATCATTACCTACTTCATTTATTCTATAGTAACCTAAAAATTATATCTCTTCCTGAATTTGAACTCGGGTCTCATGGATGAACATATCGGGTCCTCAACAACTAGGCTGAGGCTCTTTTTCTCTTTAGGGTCTATACGTTTTTCTTGTTCATATTTTTAAAACATTATTCCGACTAAAATATGTTTGGAATCTAACTTTGAATCATGCATGCCAAATTTATACTCAAGTTCCAAAGAATAATTCTTATAATGAAGAAAAATATAAATTTCTTATAATAGATTTTTAATCCATAAAAGTATTTCATTTATCTTAGAAGATAAATCTCAAATACCATATTCATATCCTATCAAAAACTTTCACACCTTTCCTACGCTGTCATTTAAAATATGATATCATCAATATAAACAATCATAATTAAGGAAACCTCTAGATTTTCATTTATGTGAGAGTTTCTTGTCAACAATCCCTTTTCTAAAATTCAACTTCTTTGTGAATGCATCCATTTTGGAAGACTAAGTTCTTTAGTCTAGTTTCAACCCATGTATAGCCTTATTCAATTTGAAAAGATATATTTCTTCTTGAATAGGAAATAATACACATGGTTTATAAATATTAACATATTCATATACCTCAACATTAAGAAAATATAAGTTGACATCCATCTATAATATCTTATATCCATATTATGAAGTAAAAGATGAAATATTCTATTATTTTAATGATATTATACTAGGGAAAATGTATCATAAAAATCAATGAATTCAAAATATGAGTTGACTTTATATACTAATCATTCCAGGTTTCTTACCACTTTACCTTTTCCATTCAACTTATTTAAAAAAAAACCAACTTTTTTACAATAAAATTTTTATCTTATTTTTTGGTTATATATTCACATGATTCATTTTTCTTAGTTTTATCCAATTACCCATTCACTCCATCAATTAACTCTTGAAACTATAAATCATCCCTATTTTTTCTTGGGATAACTTATGAATACAAATAAGTATTCGAAACAATCCTAAATGTCCTTCAAATTTGATCTTAATTCCTTTGATCTCTAGTGATGATCGAGACCTCCACATTCTTTCTAAACCTTGGATGATATATACATACTTGTTCCACCTCACTTGAAATGGAATAGTCAACATATTAATTTTCTACAGCTTTTATATCATCACATATGTTAAAATCATTATCATTTTATTTTGTAGAAAAAACTATATCCTCTCTTCCTCTTCTATCTACAAATGACTATGAAATATTTTTATAAAAATGTTACATCATTTTCACATCTATTTAATAAAAAAATTAATTTAGTTATTATTACATTTGTAATACATTCCATTAGGAGGGTAGTAAATAAAGATACCATCAACACCACTTTGATCAAACTTACAAGGATTCTCAACTTAAACATTGATAATCATCAAATTCCAATCACTCTTTGGTATTTAAAACTTGGGGTTTGTTTATAATACATCTCATTAGGAGTCATATAAATGTTTGGTCTATAAAAATAATGATTTTGAATGTGAACTCCAACTCCAATAGCTGGTCTCAAGAGGAAATGAGATATATCATGTTCATGAAGTATATTCCAATCCATCTAAACGAAACTTCTATTAATTAATTAAGAAACAGAATTATTTTATGGTGTGTATGGTGAACTAAATTCATGATGAATTTCATTATTTTAATAATAATAATATTAATTCCCATTTGTGCCCTCACCATAATTATCAGTTCGATCCTTCATCACAAGAAATTAAAATTCAATTTCAACACTTTTCTTAAAACTCTTAAACATTTTTAGATACTATAATATATGTATAAAAAAATTAATATTAGTAAAATCATAAATAAATGAAAAAATGTACTTATCTGTATTTCTTGATTTATTTATCTTTAGAGAACATATTTCATAATTTATAATCTTCACCTGGTGAGTTGTATGTATCCCAATCATCTTATATAATGATTTTGTAATATTTCCATTATGGAATATCAGGAAACACTAATATTATCTTCTTTTCATGTTATGATTGTCATGATTACATTATATAATTTTTAGTTTTCTTATATTACTCTAACACATATGTCCAAGCCTCTTTTTCCAAGATTTGTCTTCTTTTATCAAGCCTAGATAACATTAACCCTATACATATATTACTTGAATCAATTTTCCCTTTGTTCATTTTGGTTTAGTTATAAATTTTCAATTTTCAATACTTTTAACAAAAAAATCAATTTCATCTAAAAATAACTTTTTTCCTACAATATAATGTTTTGAAATAATCAATATGTTATAATTAATTTCATAAACATATAAGGATCTACTATATTTCAATTTTATTTTTCAATGATATTACATTAAATGAATTTGATTTTGAGTGAATTATAAGTTCCAAAAAGCAACTATCCCTTCCCTTTAATAATCTGATTTTTTTAAAAAAAATAAATCTCTATTAATATGTAATGAACACTAACTATCCAATATCCAAATTCATTCTCCTTCTACATCTCTTTGAATAGTTTCAAAACAATGAAATTTATTTACCTTTTTCATCCATCACATAGGGTTTTTGAGATTTTTCATATAATATTTTTAAGCTATTTTCATTTAATAAATCATTTAGGAAGGTATCAAGTGTGATCATGAATTTCAAAAATGGTTTCCAAAAATTAGAATCTATTTCCAATAATTAAACTAGATTTATATAGTTTTTTACATTATGTAGGATGACTCCCACTCAAAATATACCTCTAGTGCATCATGGATTCATTGTAGTGTTAATTATTAAACAAGAATTTTTTTTACTTATGTCCAAGTATACCACAATACCATAAATATCCATAAAAATAATATTTTTCTCTGTAACCCAAATACGTCTAGAAAAATGTACATATTTTATTAATTTATATTATCATCATATATAGATAATTATTGTGAAATATTGTTTTCGTATACTCTTATAATCTTTTTATTTTGGTCATACTTTTTCACAATTTAAAAGAGTCTCTAGCTTTAGCAGTTTTTTTAGGCTTTGATTCCTTAGAAACTATAAAATTATTAAAGTTGAATATTTAAGAAAAAAACATTGTCTTCGAGACTTATTTTTACTTATGAAACTTTTCATTCTTATTTTAAACCATAAAGGATAACCTTTATTTAAATTTAAAAGGTTTATATTTATTATAACGTTCACCAACTTTTGAAACATAGTTTTTGATGTTTTTTATTCTTAACACTACTTTAAAAAGTGTTTGTTGATTAAAATAATATTCATTATCATTAAAGTTTTTCAGTTATTCAAGATTTATGTGTATATTCTTCTATTCATGAAGTAAATTCCTTAGATCATCAAACAATTTTAACAGCCTAGATTTTCATTCAAGTATTTATTCCAAATTTTTTCTGCTAGATCTTCTTTCATCAACTCCCTATTCTAGTTTATGTGTTTAAAAATCATTGAAAAACATTTTATTAATTCTAATTTAATCTTAAATTCCATCATATTATCATATTTATCTTATTTTTACTTACTTATTTTATCAGTGGTAAGGTTTTCATCATTTACTTTTGAAATAAGAAACTTCTAAATAGAAACATCACTATATTATTCAAATTACACTTCATTATCATCAAATTTATCACATCTGGGAAAAAAATTCCCTTTTATTAATTTGATAATATCATATCCATTCTATTTGAAAATGAATTTTATTTTTTCTTACTTCTTCATATATGTTCTTGATTTTATATCCTCTTCATCATGATCTATATCTTCCTTTAACCGTGTAAAATTTGTAGCTAAGTGTCAAATAGATCTCACCAAAAACACTTCAATAGTGACTTGCCATTATACTTCCTTGTTCCGATTTTCATCCTTTATATAGAAAAAGACTTGAATTCATCAAATTATTTACTAATATCATCTTTAGTGGAAGGGTCAAAAAAATATTCTCTGAGAACTTTCATAGAATTTTGTTTCATAATACCAATGAAATAAATTTCTTAATCAAAATTTCCCTTACTCTTGATAGATATTTCTATTTTAATTTCATATGTGATGAGAATAATATATAAATCATATAGAGATATATTTTATATATCTCTATATTATATTGATGATTCCTTATAGTCAAATTTATTATGAAGTACTCTTATTAAATTTTCAATAATATTTGAATATTACAACTTCAAACCAAAACATGTTATTTTGCATTTGATATAATAAAACCTATAAAGATGCCACCAATAGAATTATCATATACCATTATTATATCTTGATACTTAAATATATAGATTTGTATCTTTTTTACACTTTCTTATTTACTTACAAAATATTATTCAGTTTTTCCAAAATGACTTCATCTATTCTAACTCATTTAATTCTCATAAATTTAATTTTGGAGAGTCTCATAAGTATAGCATTTCTATCTCACTCATATTTCTATAAATTCTTTTTATTTATAGCTCTTAGGGGAGCACCATTAGTTGGAGGTGGGAAACAATGTATTTTAAATTCTTGAACATTAAATTCAATGGATAATAGATTGGGTTACATTATATCCTTCCAGATAGGACATTTATTCCCATAAAAGACAATAATCCCCTTAATTTTTGTTGAAATATTAAAATCCAGGGAAACCTTCCTCTTCTTCAAAATTAAATATAGATTTAGTGAATCAATTTACACTCTAAGGCCACTTGAAATGAAAAATTAGGATATATTTTATCACTTATAGGAGGGAGGGAATGAATCAATAATCATCTATTTATTATATTTTCTTAGTTTGTAAACAAAATTATCATTTACTTATTGATAATTTAATATATTTGAAAAAATAAACAATTACACCCACAATAATATAAAAATTTACAAGGTTCACTACTCAATAAGAGTAAATAGTACATGTAATGGTACGGAACTAAACCAAGACCACACCACCACTATAAAAATATCATTAAGTAGTTTACATCAAGTAGGTAATATCCATCATCTTCTTAGAATAATAGTCCAATGATAGTTCATTTTATTCTCACATAAGAAATATGATATTAAAATGTTTTTTAATAATAAAATGAACCATCGCCAATAAGATTCAATATTTTCTCATTGTGATTATTTATATTTCTTCACACTTTCATTCTAGAAAGTATTATATTTCCATTTCACTTTATTTCACATTAGAAAGAAATAAATTTGTAATAACTTATTTCTCTAAATCTATTCGGCTAACACCCTAAGTCCAATATATTTAGTCGGATACACAGTTCATCTAATTTCTTCTTCTCATATGTCATTTTATAATAATATTTTTTATCCTCGATCTCTTAGGGATTCTTTTAGGGATATTATATCTAATGCTTTGACATAGAAACTCTATCGATCTTTATTTATCACTTTAATTCTTTATATTATCACATGAGAGCATTAATTTCCTCTATACTCTATCACCCCAAATATATTGTCATATATTCAATGAATATTAAGGGAGGATCACGAACATCAAATTCGATGTTACCACTAAAACAATAAGCATCCTTCATTAATTTTTATTTATTTTAATTACTTCAAAACACCTAAAATATAGCAGTTATAAATCATTATATAGTCATTAATTAATCATAAAAATAATTTTCCCCATCAAACTATTCTCAAATCTATAAAATAATCATGATAATACCTTCTTCATTATATATGGTTTGAATATATATCTCACCATAATCTCATTGTATGTATTTACAAAAACATTATACAGATTCTCAATACTATTCCTAAAACTAATTCATATTAAAATATTCATCTGGAGACTTATTTCTTATATAAATGTTTTGGTGTTTTCTCTACACAATGACCGCTACCTAGAGCATTTTTTTCAGATGTCTTTTTTAGAATGCATCTATATGATGAATTGATCTTAGTGATTTATATATAATGCCTTAATTTAGATAGCTTTTTCCATTTCCTTCATGTGGAAAACTCTCTTCAATAAAATTATTATGGAAACCCTTGACAGCAGGATACACACACATTCATCATCTAGAAAGCATTTTCTAGAAAAATATATATGATAGACTAACAAACATTCTTTTTTCTAGAGAGAATATAAAATTTAATCCAATATACTTATTATGTTTCTCCTTCTTTAATGCCTTTTTGATATCCTCACTCGAAATCTTATGTCTTATACCTCTATCATGAAGCTTCTATCTAATGAAACTTAATTCAAAATTTTCTTAACATTTATCTTTTTTCATGAACTATTTTCCCAAAAATACTACAATCAACCATATTTAAATAGAATTATGATTTTATTTTAATAAACATGATATTTAATACTTTTAAAGATAGGTAAATATTTCTCTAATTTACATTACAGAACATATCTATCTAATAGAGAAATGAAAATAATTGGAAAAATTATAAGGACTCTATCCATTCATATTGATTTATTAGACCTATTCCATTTGGGTTATTCAACTATACCCAGTCTATTCAACCAATCATATTTCAAGGATCAACATTTTTAAGGGATTGTAGTTTGAAAAAAAGACCAGACTTAAGTAATAATTTTATTCCTAGATACCTTCTTCTTAATATTAATCCTAAAATATTATTACTCTTAATAAGATATATTGTCATGTTTTTGTAGATATATAGGTTATGGAGTTATAAATGATTATATTTATGGGTTTTATCACCATTGGGAATATATTTCCAATATATGATTTTTTTCCATTTATTTGTGATAGAATTTGTGAATATTAATGAGGGAGAAGGACGCGGTCTGGATCTTCACCCTCATCCTATGATGGCGTCATGGATGAGTTTGACGAAGTCGCCCCTCCCTGTGCCTCGGTCGGGGAGGGGGGATGATGGCTCTCGCCGTCTTCCATGATCCCTTCATTGCTCCTCCTCTCCTGCTTCTGATCCCTCCTTCCCACCTGATCATCTGGAGATCGAGATTTTCTCTAATGTTCCGCACTAGGTCAACAATGTGATATCTGTCCCGATTTCCCGGCATGAGTTCGAAAAGGCTTCATCGCTGCTGTATCTGACTTTGGTTGCTCGCTTTGGAAGGAATTGTCCCTCAGTTTCATTGTTTGACAAGTATGTATCTTCTTCCTGGAATCTTCGTGAAAAGGCGGTGGTTGAGCTTCTGGATGCGAGGCATTTTTAAATCCTCTTTAGCAATGAAGATGATTTAAATTATGTCTGGTCCTCTGCCCCACGTTCGGTGGAAGGCGCACGTTTTTTATCTTTTCCAATGGTCCTTCTGGTTTCATATGCATCGTGATCCTCCAATGACGGAGATTTGGATCACCCTCACGGGTCTTCCACTACCTTTTCAAAATTTGAAGATTCTACGTCTGTTCGGGAATATGATTGGTCTTTTTTTATGGACGGACCCTCGCACTCTCTCTCTCTTCCATCAAATGGCTCCATGGATTTGTGTTTATATTTATGTGTATAAGGCACCGATTGAGTCAATATGTGTCGAGATTTAAGGTGAGCTCCGGTGGCATCAATTGGTCTACTTCTAATCCTGGGTCCCTTTCTGCATGAACTACTGTCGTTTGGGGCATCTGGCTCCGATGTGTCATCGTGATAATAGTGGCTTGCAGCTTTCTGGTGGATTCTCAGCCCGTGATGGGGTGTAGGGATGTTTTGGTGAAGTCTGTCATACCTGTGTTGGACCAGAGGAATGCATTGAAGATCCGAGGGAGGATGACTCTACGGCTCAAGTTCCTGCTCCTCTAGAAAGTCATGAGCTTCATTTCCATGATGATGGTATTGCACAACAGGATGTCCAAGAGCCTCTAAATAAGAACATGGATACACCCTCTCACCCGACTGTGGATAAGGTATTCAGAATGTTGTACTGTGATCTGGGTGTGGTGTCTGCTGCGGGGGCAGGGGCATCAGTGGGCAACCTGAATCTGGATGTTGAAAATGGGGATGTTTTGGTTCCTCAAGTCCCCTCTTCTGATGGCTGCAATGGCGTAGTGGGAATGGATTCCAGGGGTTCGATGATTATTATGAAGCAGGTACCGGGTATTGAGGTTGCTAATAAATTTGAAGTGCTAATGAATGAGGAGGCTGGTCTATAAGAGGAAGCATCGAGGGAGATGGCTCCGGATGGACAGGAAGCTATGGGGCACAAGAAGTTACCCCCTGAACAGTCAAGGTTGCATCAGAATTTTATAGCGGGAGTGGAACATGTTTATTGTGGGGATGTTGATTTTGATGAGGGGCAGGGCAACAGGGAGCATGGTCAATGCATGGCATTGATAGAAAATAACAGGAAATATTCTCGGGAGAGACCTAGTTTAGTGCATGATAATCATTGGAAGGAGAATGGCATATTTGAGTTACCAAGTAAGTGGGGTGATGTCTCTGATGAGAATAAATAAAACTCTCCCAATAGCTGTGTCAAGACATCTTATAGTGATATACTCATGAATGGGAGGAAGAAAGGAAATGATAATATGGGGATGTTCACTGATCCACCAAAGAGGAATCCATGAAAGGATTACTCTAACATGCCAAAGATGGTGTCTACAAGATCCTCCTTCAAGGATTCAAAATGGAATGAGATGGATCTGAAGCGGGGGTGGGTCAACAAGCAGTTGTCCAGGGATCCATTGACTTCAGAGCAACTGCGACTAAGGGAGCAGTACATCAAAATGCTTAATTCCTATAATTCGAAATCTGAGTAGGAATCAGCTAATCCGGAGGCAGCTTTAGATGTTATAACTGGTGAGTAATATTATCCCTTTTGATTTTTTGGGCATGTTGTATCGTTTTAAACCTTTGTACTTATGATCTCTTTTTATTTAATAAATTTGGAGGACTGGTCATTTTATCTGGGGCCTACTCTTTTTCAGTATTTGTTAATATTAACATGTTTTTTGTTAGTATTTAACTTAGACTATATAGTGGATGATTTTTATACCATCAATTTTATATTAAAAATACAGTTTTTTATTATATATGGGGGACATTAGAATTATAAAAGATCTAGTTGATGGATATGACGAAGTCAGAAATAATAATTGTAGGGCTATTTGATTTCCAAATAATTTATTATAAAGAGGAATATCACATTGTTGATGAACCAAAACATTCTATTTGAGTATCATTAAATAATATTGCGACCTTCATAGATTTTATAGGGATAATTGAAGGTTATATAGTAATATGACATTATGGATGGACCAAACCATGATGTTTAAGTATCATTCTAGAAGTTAGGGAACTTCAAGGATTTCAGAGGGATAATAGAAGGAATATAAAGAATTTAGTAGAGTAACTAATAATATTATAATGTTACATGAATATATATAATATCTAATTAGTGTATATAAAAGGGTTATTGGATGTTTCAACCTTCCCAAAATTGATTTAATTAGGTTACTTAGAGTTGAAATGGATCATAAGGTTAGTTTACCTTTATAGAATAACTTATTTTCTATTCTAATTCATATTGATCTCAATTGGTTGGATGACTGGTGGTGTGAAATATGTGGAGGTGTTTTCAAAAATTGAATTCAATTTATATTCCAGAGGGTGATTTTAGAGTGTCTGTAAATGGAAAGGTCATTTAAATGTTCAAATATTTTTTTCCTAAAGTCTTGTATGGTGAATACCAAGTTGATAATTTTATATAGTGACTTTTAAAAACTGATAGTTAGTTTTGAAGGTATTTTTAACCTTGTTGTTTGTTTTGGATGATAATGTTTGAAAACTACTCGCTTGTTTAGGATTATATGATGTGATGTTTTTTCCCAAAATTTCATCTTATGTGGTTTATATTTGAAAACCAACTTCATTCTTTGGAGGCAGACTACAAACCTGGGTATAAGTTCCTAATAGAGTTTCATGGAGTGTGTGATCATGATGGTGAGTGTTGGATGGTGAAAACCAAATATTGAAGACAATATGGAGGGTAATGATAGGTTCTAAGATCCTTTATCCATTTATTTTTTAGAAAATTTCTTAACATATGATATATATTTATACATTATTTCCCTAAAGGATGCTTTTTATTCCTTGGTAGAGGTTAGTGTGATGGTTATTTATTAAATTTTATTATATCTTCCCAATAAATTTAGGAAGGGCATGAAAAGATATGATATAAATATATCATGGATGCATTAAGATGTGTTCCATAGATTGGAATTATAATGATCCAATGAGTATAGTGATTGTGGATATTAGATTTTGATATTATGAGTATCCATATTATATGTTATGATATTTGAGTGTTGATGGATATTCTTTTATTACATTAATCTCCACTGAAGTATGTGAAGTATGGTTGTATCCTTATATACAATTAGTGTAAAATATTCATGGTGTATAACTAAGCACACATCCCCCCTCACTCCACATGAGAAAATTTACTATGAGAATTATATGGACCTAAAAATGATTATAGTGGGTTGTTGACATGACATATGATATTGAGTGGAAGCTACTATTGTGGGGTAACTGATTTATAAGGTCCTTTTATTTAATTAAATTTGTGGTTTTATTTATACAAGCTATATATACCCTTCTAATTTTAGGGAGTATAATTTTACTGATATGTATGGTATCTCTATAGAGACTATAATTTTCCCATGAGTGAGATAATATATTTGTTTCCCTCTTACACTCAAGGATATATGAGTATGATTTAATGACATAAATATAATTTTTGGCTTGAATGAGAAACCACTGAGAAGGTTTATATCCACCCATAATTCTTATATATACTTCTTTGATATTAAAGAGAGTATTTTTGGTGTATATTTTTATATATCTAGTCCATATTGGATACATATTAAAAAAGTAATTGTATATCATATTTGAGGAATATGATGTTCTTTTTAGATATTCATTTTTAAGGGTTTTGTAATTTTATTTCCTCTTCGAAAGTTGATGAATACAGATATGGTTGTTTTAAATTTATACACATATATATATATACATGAATTTTATTTATATATTGATTATATTATATATTTACCTCACTTATTCCATATTTAACTTCCCAATATTTTTGTTTATCGAATTTCTATGAATAAATGTGTGTTATATACCATCTGTATATAGAGTTATCCATTTACCTATTACAGGTAGGCTTCAGGTGTTACATTTGATCATATTAGTTACATATAAAGAGGTGTTTCTATGGTTGAGTTATGATATAGATTTTTCATTGTGAAATTTTTTTAAGATGGTTTTAGGAGTGGGAGCAAGTTATTTTTCTATGGGTGGTATGATTTCAGTACACTAGAACATTCTATAGGACACAATATTGGTAACTCTAGCTATGTACATTGAGTTACTTTATTATCTATAAATTTACCTTGATCACTAATGGTGGTAAGTGTGTTATATGCATGTACTATGATAGTTTTGGGAAATTCATCTTGTAGCTAAATATTGTTCATAATAATTTTATGTCATTATGGAATGATGGTTTGAAATTGATGAACTAGGGAGTTGAATTTGTAATCATGAAATCTATATAATTGGGAAAAGTATTAAAAATTCTAATTGATTTATATATTTATAAAATGTGGTCATATTCATATTTTTTTGTATGAAGGGGTCATAATAGTTGTATCTAATTAATAAAGGGTTGAACTTCTTGTTTTAGTGGTTAATGAGACTTGTGATGCATAATTTGTTTATTTTCATTAAATTTATTTTCTAACGGATGGGGAATACATTTTGTATTGGGAGACTATGACATTAAATAAGAAGGTAAATATAAAATATTATTGATTTTAGACTATGTTGGAGAACAGTGTGCCATTGGTGGTGAGCTTGTTTACGTGATTATACTTGTGGTGGTATATTTTTTATATATGATATAACAATGAACATTGAATCTTTGGTATAAACTATAGAAATAATTTCATAAGGATTTATTATTTATTTCCATGAGTGAACCATCAAAATATTTTTTTAATAATTCATTATTGGATATATAATGTTCGGTGTGAGGATTCACGCTAAACCCATAAAAGTGTTCCTTCCTAAGAATTAATATATCTAAATTGCTGGGTATTATGGGACCCCTGGTGTTCATAATTTTTTGGTATTTGGTTTATCCAAATATGGAGAATAATAATGCAAGAATAATTTTAATTTTTTAGGTGACACACAATCTAATAATTTATAGTAAATATGTACTTTTCAACTTAAAACCTATGCTAAGGTGATTTATCAAGTTGAGATAAAATGTGGTTACTAGCCATGATGAGTTCTCAAGTGTTTTAGTAAATTATTTATCATAGTTCACATAAGACTAACAGTTTTTGTTCAATAGTATAGGTATTATAATTACATAATCTTAGATTCCTTTTAATGTGTATTCAAAATCCTCAAAATCTTATAATTCAAGGGTATCAGGAGGTGTTGGTAGATGTTTTTATTTTCTCGTGAAATGTATTTCCAAACTATTTTCACGAGAATTAGTGTTTTAGGAGATCATTTGAATTAGATATGTAGTGTGGCCTTTGATGATCCAATTAAATAATTTCGAAGACAAATATATTTACATATGTTATAATAGTTCCATAATAATAATATTTTGTGACCTCGAATGTTTGTAAGAGCTCTACATCAGTTGTAGTAAGGTGGTTAATAGTGTCATCGATCTAAGCCTTTATACCAAGGTATAAGATGTGGTAGGTAGATCAAATGTCACATTTTACTTTCTGGGAGTGGTCAGTTTTAGGTCAATAAATTTGCTTAGGTGGAGGGTAGGGAGTTAGAGATAGGTATGATCTCTAACTTTTCGAATCCTGGTTCTATATTTATGGACATTGTGGCTTCCCATTTATTTATTATTCTTTCAATTGCTTGAGAGTTGGGATTTTCTAAAGAAAGAATAGGATAACCACTAATTTATTGACACTATAATGTATATTCACTAAATTAATAAGGGATTATAGGTGATGTGAGATTTCATTAGGGAATGATAACTTATGTTGGGGACATTTTTAATCGAAATAAAAATAGATAACATTATCAGTGGGATTGGTTGACTATTTTTGTGTGGGAATGTATCTATTATTATAGATGAAGTGTGGTTTTATATTTTTGGAATGATTATTATCTAAACTTTATGTGAGATAGATATAATTATCCTAGATCCTTATGTTTTCTAATTAATCCAACTTCTTTGATGTTGGTGAGTTGTTCCAGGGGTGTAGTGGAAGCACATATAGAAGGGTTTTATCCCATTTTCAAGAGGTCTTTTAATTCTATAAGTAGATTTTATGTTTCTATATATGTTATAAAGTTGAGTTTAGCATTTAGTAACATCTTAGTACCAATATAATCTATTCATATTATATAGGATAAATCCTTCTAACCATCACGAGTTGAGTGATCGTACTGTTGATTTATTGATGAAATGATTCATCTAGACTGTTCTTTCACCATGGTTTACACAAGTTTTTTAATAATAAGGTGGATGGTATCTTAAAATTTTTATTTATTATCATTATTTAAACTAGAAGATGATGAAGAATAGTAATATGTTACCCTGTATAGGTGATCTTTTTTATTACCATTAATGTGTGAGTTAGTTTTTAAAAATTTACCAACATTTACGGAATTATCTATTGATGATTTGGAATGATGACAACCCAAAGGTGACTTTTAATTGAATTTATAGACATTTTGAGTATTTTATAATGGATTTAATTTTTATGATAATGCCAAAAAAATTATGGGAATAAAGAATTTAATTTTCATCCATTTCTTGTTCAATTTTTTGTGGTCTTTATTAAGATATAATTATTTAATTAATATTGAAATATTATTATAAGATATTTGATTATGTAAAATTTTTTGGAAGTGATTTTTTATATAGTTTAATGTTAATTTATTGAGTCATGTTATCCATGATTTTTTTGTGATTATTGACTTGGTGAATACTATGGTACTTTTATGGAACTAACCACAATTGTTTTGATAGTGTGTTTTTTTCATTACTTTAGTGGGATTTTATTAGTCTTTTTAATATGATTAATGATTAATTGTGATTCCTTATTAGCTTAAATTAATATGAGTTATTTCATTGTGAGAATAAATATGTGTCAAAATAATTTTTATTGATTAATGTAATGGTTAAAAATTGTACTTGTTTTAAGGTTATTGAAAGGGGTGATCTATATGAGGTGTACTATAATGTATTTTATTGATTTATTGAATATTTTTTGATATATGAGTGTATGGTTATTTCTTACCAGTTAAGAAATATTTCTTCCCAAAAATGTAACTATGTTAACCATGATTTTTGTTGGATAGATATTTTTTTTCTATTAATGATGGAAAATAACTATAGTTCTAGTGATAATTTTATATCAATTATGGATCATAACAGTTTTTGTTTTATCCATACCAATAAGAAATTGAATTTAAGGTAGATGATATGGATAAGTTTCTTAAATGAATTTCATTTTAAGATATAAAATTCTCCAACAAAGTTAATTTAGTTTTAGATTGTAATTTTTATAAGTATTATAGTGATATAGTTAAATAGTCAATGTATGAGAAGAGGATATTCAATTTTTACATATCATTGTGTGGATGGTCAAACATTTTTATTATATTTCATAAAATTATTATTTGTTTTAGTAAGTGGTTTTTTGTCTTTGAGATATAATAGGAATAAGAATTGGATTTATTAGATCATTTAGGATCGTTAACATATAGGTTGATCTAATTATGAAAATAACCAAGTGTTTTTCAAGGGAAGCTACTAGTTCTATAAGTTATGAATGAGGTAATGTTGTGAGAGTGATAATGTTGTCCATTGGTTGTTTGTCTAAATTTGGAGAAGATATATCATATTATGAGGTAATGGTTTTTGAGATATTTTTTAAATATGCATGTATCTTATCTTGTTCTAAGATTTATCACATATTTATAGGTGAATATTCACTATCAGGTCTGTTTCAAATATTATCAATTCCATTATGATCATGTATTTTAAATTTTTTATGTTGTATTATTATCTCTTTCCTTTGAACAGTTTTATTAAAATTATATTTTCCTTTATTATATTAATATTGAAAATTTTAGTTATTCTATGGGCACAATAGTGAATGTTTTTATTCTAATAAGATAAAAGTGAGACATCAATATTTTTCCTAAATTGATTCATATGGTATATAGGGTTGATCAGTTGATTCAAGTGAAGATGCCGAAATATTTGAGCTAGTGAATGTATTTTCATATTATAGGTGTGAAGTATATGATTTTAAGACTAAATATAATCTTCTTATTGAATTTATCAATAGTGTGGGTAGTGTCAATTTTTATAAGGTAGTAAGATATCTATAAGGATTATTATAAAATTCTAGGTGTTATAGAAATTTTATAAAGGGGAATATACAGAAAATTACAACACATATAGAGATATAATAATATATATTTCATGTTTTAGAATTAGATACATACATGAACAATCCTTCTCATGTGATAGATTGGGATGAGTTAGAGCTGGATGAGGATTCATCAATTGTAGAGTCCACTTTTGAGAGCCAAGATCATTTTGAGAATGTTTTTCATGGGATTTTGGTTCATTTTTTGTGCGGTATTTAAAGGCATGGTAGTTTTGAGGATAATACTTTAGATGATAGTACTATATGAGGTTATAGTGACCATAGTAAATTTAGTTTATTATATTCTAAAATTTATTTTTATGATTTACAATTTTTGTGATGGTGATATTACAATATAATGGATACGATGGAGTATTTATTTATATTATTTTTATTGAATTTTTAATGATTTTTTTTAATAGTAGGGATAATATAGTGTTCCATGTCTGGTTTTATCAATTATTTTCCCACATTCTAAGGTTATTTTTTATATTTTAAACCATAAAATTAATCTGGTAATTTTTCATGTTAAAAATGGTCATCAATTTTATTTTTAATAATGTAAATACATATAGTTTTAATTTTATACCATTGAGTATTAGATTTTTAGAAAATATTTGAGTTTTATACTCTAGTTTTTAACTTGAGTAAATAGAAAACATTTTTTTAAAAATTTATTATAAATTATTCCAAGGGTCTATTTTGAATGTATTATCCCAGTCTTATAGATTTTATATCTCTATGTTTAGTGTAAATATAGATAAAGGGAATCTACTAATAAATTCATAGAGTAGTATAAATTTTTTTGGTGTTTTTTTCAATTTCATTTGAGGTCCTTCTATTTTCCATATTTGTAACAAAATGGATGGATTTAGTGGATTAGTTAAATAGAGATTTCATAAGGGAGTCATCACATAGGATATTTAATGTGTGTGATATATTTACATATGTGGTTCTGGATTTCTCATGTTACATCCTTTTTTAATTTCATTATTTTTCAATGTTCTAGTAGTATATAAGTAAGTTAGACTATCAATTTATTGTTCTGTTTCCTTATTTTTAGTATGTATATTTTTATTTACAATATGAATGGAGGATTATTGAAATTATGAAGGATCATAAGGATATATATGATATGAAAAGAATAAAAAGATAATGGGTTGTGTGAAATACATATAGATATCTAGAAGATTAAAGATAGTTTTCAAAAAGATAAATCCATTGGGTTTGAATTACATTTCGGAAGACTAGTAAATTAGTTTCTTATGGGTGGAGGAAGGAAGATGAGGCCTCTATTGAAGGAACTCTGGATAGTCTAATGGTTCTCAGATTTATATAACATCAAATTGGTTTATATTGAAGATTTATTATAAGTTTATAACTTTACTAACTTTATTTTAGATGTTTTCAAAGAGTTTTAGTGGATTTGGTGGTTAATTTCCCTTTGAGGAATATCGAAGACTAATTCGACATTCTAATGGTTCATGGTAGACTAGATGAAAAATAGTGAAAATAAATTAGAGGTTTCTATATATAATATAGTTGTGTTAAATTCTAGAGAGTATCTTTGGAGTGTTGAAATAAAATAATGATCCTTTATATCTTTATATGGCCTATTGGGATTTTTTAAAGTGGTTTGTATAACCATGTTTCTGAAGGATAAATTTCTATTATAACCAAGATTCATAACATATTTTTTTATTATATTTTTTCTTCGATCAACTGATAGTCATATATTAGATTCAAAGGATGTGTCCCCATAAGATTGTACAGATCTTACCTTATTGGTAATTATATATTGTGATATTGTTAACCAAAAAATTCATTTTAATTAGTTGAGTGATCTGGAGGATTTTTTCAAATGATGACAATTGAGGACCAGTAGCTTATTCAATATGATGTGATATAGATGTAGTTACTTGGATAACATGTTTCAATGGATATTTATTACAAACAAGATGATTGATTTATAAAACTTTATGAGACCATACTACTAGTTTTTAATTTATAATCTAGTAAAGTGTGATTTATAATATGAGTTCTAAATTCTTAAGTATGTATAGTGAAGTTAAGCTTATGTCGAATTGAAATTATGGAGTCAAATTTTTTTTAAATTTTTTTGATGCTTTTTCTTAGGATATTGTTTTTACCATGTTATATAACTAATATATTAGTAATAATTAGGTAGAGGGTAAAGTGGTGTTTGTGTGGTCTAGGTGATTATCATATCTCGATGGATCGGAAACATGACATTGGAAATTCAAATATGCTTTTTTCAAGGATGTGTTAAAATTTTTAACATACCTTAGAATTGAAGAGAACCCATAGGTTTGATGATGGTTTTTATGGGATTATGGGTTTTTATAAATATAAATTGTATATCATAAAATTTTAGGTATATAACAAAGTCATTCACTACATTAATCATCACTGGAGTGTGGGAAGTATTAGTATATATGAACCTCAGGGTATAGTGTAATATTCTACATGAATGTAGATTTATCATCACCCCACTTATATATATTTACTATGAGAATGATACTGATACCAAATTACTAGTTTTTAGTTGATGGAAAAATATGTGATGTTTAATTTAGGCTTCTAACATGGTGGCAATGATTTAAAAGTTCCTTTTTTTGATTGATTTAGTTATGTGAGTTCTAAAATTTATAAATATCCTTGTGATATTTTTGAGTTTTATTTCATTAATCTTTAGAATAGTTTTATAGACAAGATTTTACCCAGTCGCATGTTTATTTTTGAATTTAACTTGGACTCTCATTGATGCATTTATATGATTTCATTACATAAATATTGTTTGATAAATTATTTGGAATGTAATTAGTATATTTATACCCAACCATAAATGATAAAACAAATTTTTATTTATTCAAAAGTGCATTGGTTGAGGATTTATGAAATTATTTTTTAGACCTAAAGGATAAGTAATGCATGAGAAGTTGTAAAACATAAATAAATTTTAATAAGGTTGCTTTTGAGTTTCCATATTTTATGGGTTTTTCAATTATATTTCACCACCGATAGTTTCTATATATTAATATGGTTTTATGAAGTTTATTTATTAATATACATGAATATTATTTCATGATTACAATTTTAGATATTTCCCTCACTTTTTCCGAATTTTACATCATCATTCGTGTTATTATGTAAAATTCATCATATATTTCTATGTGTTAGACCATTAATATCTAATATCATCACCTGGTATGTTTTTGGTATAAATTATTTTTCAAATTAGATCTTATTTATTATATAGGTATGGGTTACAATAGATTATATTCCTAAAAAACAATAAATTCGACATTTGGGATCATCCAAAAGAGTCATACCATGATAGAAAATGTCTAATAGAAATCCTTTTCAATCATGAGTTGACTGATTATGCTTCATATAACATTTTAAATAAATATACTAATAGAACATGATAATAAGAAAAATTATTGGGTAATATTATCCCCTAGAAATGGTAAATCCCATATTTACTACAACAGAAAATTGGCCATATGCCCCATTATTTTTAATTTAATCAACTTATTCCAACCCTCCATATCTATTAATGATCTAAACCCTCTAATAATATTGTATAAAAACATTATATTTATTATATATCATGTCACTATATATCTTTTATGGGGAAATAATAATCTAATTTCTAAATCATATTTCTAAATACAACATATCTCATCATGAAACATCAATCACATGTCTGTTATCAAACATAACATATAAAAAATTCTAATAATCATTCACACATATCATCCAAAATGATTTCACACAATATTTAATTAATTAAATAATTAATCAATTAATCAATATAACTTATTTTATATCAACCCTTGTTACACTCATGACATAGAAATACCCTGGGGCAGTGAATCAGGGTATGTCAATTACTACCAGTCAACCCTATCCAATGATCTTTTCCTAATGTTAAAAGTTCAATATCCCAACATCGCATTAGGGTATGAATATATTTTTGTTTTGACCATCAATTATTTCATGATTTTCTTGGTATATTTTAGGAAAAAATTTTAGTTTCAATAGTTTTCTTGGATTTTACATGGTTGAAGAATGGTAATAAAATATTACTAGATATCCAATGAAACTTCAAAACCAATTTTGGAGTTACAGAGGAGGGATAATTATTGGGAACATTGTTAGTACAAAACACATGGATTTCTCCTCAAACTGTGCCACATGAGATATCGAACATACATATATTTAATTCATGGTTTGTTAAACCATATGAAAAAACTAAGAGGCTTGTCCAATAGCTTAGAAAGGGGCTCATATATGGTATACAATTTTTAAAACTATGAATCCAAACCATATTACATGATTTAATTAGTCTATATTTTTATTTTTAAACCTAATAAACCTTTTTTTCACCTCATTCTTGACTTAACGTAATTGAATATCGGCCTAAGAGATAGCTTTTGGTGATTTGGGAGATTCTTCACCTCCCTATGTTTCTATTCAATGCATCCTTGGGTGTTGGATATTGATTTTTAATGGTATATATATGTTCTTTATTGCACTTCATTGATATTCTATTTCTATTCCACTCTCATTGAATAGAATATCAAATTGAGGTTTTTTTATCCTCTATATAATGTTTTTGACATTTTCAAATCATGTTTCTTATAGATTTTTCATGGAATTTGAATTCTTTGTTTTGATCGTTGGTTATCTATGCGTGTTCTTTTGAAATCATCAAGGTAAGGGTTTTATCTCCTTTACTTTATTCAATAAATGGATGTTTTGGAGATTAGTGGTTGGGAATTCCTGGTTCAGGGTATTCTCTATAATAATATATCCCTCTTCTTTCTTAGGTGTGTGGATCCCATTGGAAATACAGGAATACCATGTGTTGAGGTGGCTGGTATCATTTAAAGTCATTTTCATGATATATGTATGGTCACCCATTTCATAAACATGATTAATAAATTTAAAATAAAATGATATATGATATCATAGAATGTTTTTGTAGTATATTTTATATAAAATGTTTTATTCATTTTGTTTGATAAGTAATGGATGATTGAAAACCACAATTTATTTGTTTGATAAAGTTGGTTTTCAAAGATTGTTATTGATGTAAAATGGTTCTAGAAATATTTCATGAAAAGGGATAATCCCTTAAAAATGTTTTCATAATCGGATCACATGGGAGCCTCTATTACTTAGGTAGGGGTTTTTTATAGAGACATTTCTTTGATTATTAGGGGAATCACAGATTGAGATATTCCTCTGTTCCTTTAACGGACCTGTGAGGGACTAGTTTACATGAAATCATTGGGGGAATTACACATCAGTGTGTTCCTCCACTACATCTTTGAGAATATAAGGGAAACTTTTTCACACTACTCATGAATGATCATTGTATGTGAATCATTGCAAGCCTGGGATTACACAATACTAGATGTATATTACACTATGAATTGGTACTGAAATGTTTTTATAATGCCTGATTTGAAAATTATAAGGGGCCTATTTAATAATATGTTATAAACTATTTTTTGGAAAAAAAGTTTAGAATCAATTTAAAAGTGTGAATTTCCATTATTTATATCAAAATTATGTATATTTTTACATTGTGCCTTATTTTGTTTTAAAATTAGTATATTTGTATTATATTACAGAGACTTCATATGCAATACTTGATGGTATCCCACTAAGATTATTATTCATTGACCTTGAAAATACCATCATGTATGTGTATACCTTGCTTAAAAATATATAGGAAAGTTAAAGGTTCCATAATGAGGTAAAAGGTTATCATGTATTGCTGGGCTTGGGTATCAGTTGGTGAGCTTGTGGGATATTACCCACTCGAAACACAAATATTTTGGCTATTATTTTTATACATTGAATTTTATACATGGACCATGAATTTTTATTTTATATTATTTCCCTTTTTTCATTACTACTTCTGTTTGAATTTATATTTGTAATGTTCTTATGTTCATTAGTTACTTATATAATCCATATTGGTTACTCTTCCTAGTTTGAAAAAATAATTCCCAGTAGTATTTTTGATGATCAGGTACCTTTTTAAAATATGTCAAGATCAACAACACTATTTGTACCTTGTTTCAAATCAGTTATAATCCTTGTTTTATGGGTCATCTAGATTGATTCATGAATATTGATATCAAATAGAGTTTTTGCTCAAGTTTACTTAACATGAGATGTTTGGAAAATGTGAGATAGGATTGTCGAGACATAAAGGATATTTTATGACTGAGTTCCTAGATAACTATCACAGTGAAGGGAATTAAGTTACCATGGGATATTGTGAAGTGTGCCTCCAGTGTAGAGCTTTGACATTATTTCAGTTCATTATTGAGGTTTAATTGATTTAAAATGAGATTTATTCCTTGTTTGATGGTCTCATTTATTTTCATTATATATTACCATGCCTCATAGAATACTTCCTTGTGTTCCCAAGTTGGGTTTTGTGGATGATGGTTAGTGAGGGAGCCCTCCAATTAATCCGAACCTTATTAAGGCTACAGTATGGGTAGTTCATGTAGTAGACCAACAATTTCACTTTATCAAAATGTGTGTCGGTAAGCTGAAATTGGATCCTAAAGAAAAAAATATTAATCATTGGAATTACTTTCATATAATACATCATCCCTTCAAGGAAAAATGACCCTCAGAAATCATATGACTAGATGAACAAGATTGATCAAATCGTTAATTTTTTAATGACTCAGATATCTATTAAACTGAAGTGTTATAAGATCAAACATGGGTGTATTAGTAATTTGCTAACATCTTGAAATTTTAGGAAATATTGTTTCTCATATAAATATTATATCTTTGAAAACTAACGCTACATAAAACAATTAGTTGTGATAAGCTAAAATATACTATTAAAAGTGTTATCATTTGTAACATGCCTGTTATAACATAGCCATTAATTTTGGTGGTAAGAATATAAATAACAACATATTGATAATTAAGTATGGAGGTTCTAGATAAATGAAATATATTTATAAATTTGAAATTATTTTTTTAATAAAGTCTTTATAGGCTTCGAAAATACTTTTTCTCTCAAAAATGATAATTAGTTTTTTTTTAACAAATAATAAAATTAATTTTTTCTACTTTTAATAAATTTAATGAAAATTTAACATAATTTTTGTAATCATAATATCAATATTATCTTAGTGTTAATTTTTTTAATATTTTCTTAAATGATTAATTTCTCTATTAAGAGTGAAAAATACTTATTTTTATTAAGAACATCATTATTATTTAAAGAATTTAAAAAATTAAATTTTATATTAAAATGTTTTAGCAGAAAAATTAGTTCAATTATGTTAATTTTAATTTAATTATGTTAATTAGAATTAATTTTATTTTGAATTTTTATATAAAAAAATGTTTGTACATTGGAAAACTTTTTCTTTGAAAACCCCCATTTTCATTGCGATAGTGGTTTAATTTTAAATTATATTATAACATTTATTATAATTATATTTGGTAAAATGGATTAAATATTTTTGGTCATAATAATAAATTTTAGGTAATAGGTTCCACATAACGTTTTTACATTTTTATAAAAAATAAATTAAAATAATTCTTGTAGTTAAGGTTAAAAAAAGGGTTTTGGGCATTACAGGCAAATGTGTTAATATTAATTTTTCACACACATATGAAATTTCTTTGATAAATTTTATTTTATATTTATAATTATTGGGTATAAAGCTTCTAATAAGGATCATTTAGTTTTATGCTTTAATGTTAAATTACCTAGGTCAATAATTAAAAAACAAGTTGTTATGGTGAAAACTAAATTGTAAAAGTAAATAAACATAGAGGATAATGGAATAAAAATTTTAAAACGTATTTATATTTTTCTTAGATGTATCTCATCCTAAAATTCCATCCATTACATTATTTATCAATTTCATAGGATCTTGTGTTGATATTGATATCCGATTTTTCAATATTTTTCGGTATTTAAAAAAATGTCGCTCCTCAATTATAAAAAGGCACCTCCTCCCCTAATTTATTCAAAAAAATTAATCTATTTGGCTTAAAAATCACTAAAAATATCTCTCCAACAAAATTATCCATTTTTTATGGATTCTAGTCTTCCCAAAAGACTAAACGTAGGGCCCTTAACAAGTGACCCAATGAAGGTTTTTTTAAGAGAAGTTAATTTCCATCACTAAATTATTTATATTTATTTCTTCTCATACCAAAATAATTCATGTATTAAATATTTAAAAATAATAATACAATTATCAAAAATATACATAGATTTTATTATTTATATTTCAGAACCTATATCCTTCTCCTCTTCCACCAAATGGGAACTAAAATCATCTATCGTGTGCATCATGGACTATCGCCTCATGAATCGATGTAAATTTATTTCCATCACCACCTATCAAGGATGGATATAATGATAGATTTAATTTGTTTATATAATATTTATTACAATATTACACTTTTTAAATTACAATATCACAACTATTTTCATGCCTTCCAATCCATTAGAAATCGATAACATCACTCAAGTGTAATTATGCACTACTGTCTCCATAAAGTGATGTGATTGGTTATTAATTGTATTTTTAAATGGAGGGTAATAAGTATAAATTTGATAACAATATATTATTTATATGATTTATAATTAATATGAAATGTTTAATTTTTAATTACCTTTATTCCATTACATCTTTCAATATAATAGAAACAATGTTCATGCGTGCATGCAATCTACCATCTCCAAGAACGGTGTAATTAATTTGTCTATAACTATACATTATAGATGACATTGTATATGAATATAATAAATATATATGATAATTATATCACTTCTAAATCTTTGAATTTTTTAAATGAAAATAAAATTTCTCATGTATCAAAACTACTAAACCAAAACACAAATGAAAAGAAATATAGTTATTACTTGAAACAATGATTTTATCAAATAATTGTTAATAAATGGGTGGTAAAAGGTTATAATTAAATCATATATTCTATTATATGTTTGATTATGGTTATTTAATACATATATAATAATCTTATAGTTATTATACATGTTTTCCAAACATGTAAAAAGGATGTAGAGCCCTGACGTAAGTGATTTTTTATCTCAAATTGTCTTCTTGGGACATATGTCATGTTATGCACCTATTTTATTTTATGAAGTGTATATAAATCTAAATTGAAAATTTATATATTTAATTTATTTATTTATATTATGTTTCATGTTTAATTTTATTTTATTTTTTCATGGGCTGTATTATTCAAAATTTACAAAATAATGTTAGGGATTTTCTTCTCACCTTTCTTTCTATTAGCCATATTCCATATTAACCACTTTTTCCTTTTGTGTGGTTTATATATTTCTGTGAATATATTTAATAATATCTATTATTAAAATTATCTATATTTATATGTCCATATATGTTTCATTTTTTTTGGGGCTCATTATTCAAAATTAACCAAAGTGGTAATGTATTTATGTTAGAATCTCATTTTTCATCCAAATTATTTATGATTAGGATTATGATGATGAAATATTATGATATGTCCCAAAATAAACTCACGATGTTTATTATTTTCTAGTTCTATCATAAAATATAACATTTTAATTTCATTTTACTCTCTTTATATACTCAATATGCTGAAATAATATTTTTATGTAAAACCAACTTTACTTCTCTCTTTGGTCGAAAATCCATTCTCTAGTATGACCATGTTTTATAAAAAAATCAGAATGATTTTAAAATTATTTAATGATTTATTAAACTCATTTTAACCTTATTTTACTTGTAATAAATGGTTTAAAATGAATCTTCTTTTCAAATTTTGGAAATTTTATATTTAATTTTTATGGAAAATGTAAAAAGAATATTTTCTTTAACGTGTATGATAGAAATGGTATTTCATGTTTCCATAACCACTAAATAATATAAAAATTCATTAAAAATTTACTATTTTTTTAGAAGAAAAATATTCCTTTAATATTTGAGAATTTTTTAGATTTTAATGAATTAATTTTAAAATGGAATGTGTATTTTCTACATTAATTATTTAATTGTATTTTTATGGAATTTATATCCATCAAAGACAGAAACCATTGGCGTTACTTATTATTTTCATGGAATATGATACAAATGTACCATACTTATTCATTATCTAAATGGTTTATGACTATGAGGATGACATTTTTATGACCCCCATTTATTTTCTATGGGATATTCTATGATGTATTGAGGAAAATTTTATAAAACCCATTTTATTTTCCTGAATTTTGATGTGATGGCATGATAAATTTTTTATGATCATGTGGCACACATATGTGTCGTTCTAATTATGTGATAGGTGGGATAAAAATAATACATCTCTTAAATAAATTTGTTAATGCTTTATATCTTAGGAGATATTTATAGTAAAAAGGTAAATGTACTTTATCTACTATATGATGATGACATGCATACAATGATTTCTCACTCTTATGATTCATGTCTTTTGAAATAATTATTTTTCATGCCATTAATTATATTTATGGTCCATAATATATTGATTTAGGACCATGTATGTAATATTAATAAACTTATAACCTTATTCTTATCTTATTCTTTTATAACATCATCGATAGATATCTCCCATGATTACCCTTACTGGGAAATTGAGCACCCCCAAGTCTATGATTCCATCACTGTAGTTATGAATAATCGATTTAATTAGATTCTATCATGAATTGAACTAACTGTGAAAATATCTATCGGATATAATGAAGATATTTCATTAAATGATAACAGTTTTTAACTTGTCTCTAAAGACAATAAACCATTATTGTCTTCATGTGAGTATTTGTGAAATATATTGAATTTTTATAAAAAATTATGTGATATTTATTTATTAAATTATTGGTTCATTATAGTTATTATTAGAGAAAGGTTTAGTTTTCCTTTGGAAACTATGATGTGAAAATTTTAGTGAGAACCCTAATGATAACACTATGTATATGATAACTTCCAAGGTTATGGTATATAAAATATTGTGGGTTTCTTAGAAATTATTTTTTTGATCCTAAAAGTGGGTGTGGATCTGTAATAGTTTTACATAGAGGGAATTTATCAAAAAATGACATATTTGGATTTGACTCAACCATCACCTGGTGCATAACAACAGACCTTACTGCACACCAAGTTTGACTCTCCCAAGGGACAGGTTTTGGAAATTCACAAACTCTTTACAAACCATCATAAATGATTTTAATTAATGATAACAGTGGATGAATTAGGTTAAAAATAAGGTTTTATAGATGGAAGGTGTCATGATTTAGAATTCCCATGATTAATTTTTCAAGATTAATCACTCTAATTAATGGTGATTTATGGTCTTGAAAACCATTTAAGTTTTATTAATGAATTTAATATTGATTGACCATGTTTTGGTGGTAATAGGTAAAATAAAATATTTTAGTACCCTATTTGATCTTTCTTAAACGAATCAAGATAAGAATCTGAGAAGGTTTGTTCGTATCCTCAATGATTAGATATTGACATAGAATTTAAATCCCCTAATTATTTGATGATCACATATTAAGTCTATAGTTATTATTTGGTTAAATATTATAGAACTTTTATTCATTTAAATCTATTTATTCTCTCTTTAGTTAAATTTTACGTTATTCTAGTAATGTATTTGATTTATTTATATGGATCCCATTTGAATTTTTGAGCGAGGGATGTCACATTTAATATTCCCAATAACCCATGATCATTTATTAGTGTGAGGATGGATTCAAACATTCAATGGAAATTTCATTTGTTATATGGGACTTGATTTATATTAAATAGGGTTTTTATATCAGATGATTTGGGGAAAACATAATATAGATTATATTCCTACTGTGCAAGATTTTTTTGAGTTATTTCTAGAAGATTATCCTCATCTTCCACTAAATAGTGAATTTTATTTCCCAATAAAACTCATTCCTAGTGATATAAATATTTAAAAGACATCCTATAGAATGGCCATGATTGAGTTGTTAGAATTGAAGAAAAAGTTATATGATAATCATAAAAAGGTATTTATTGGTCCATGTGTGCTACCTTGGGGTGTACCAATTCTTTTTATTAAAAAAATGGGGGTTGATGTGACCCTTAATTGAATATCAAGAATGTAAAAAATCATTATAAATAAAAATTTCACTCCAACCTATATCGATAACTTGATTGATTGACTATGTGAAGATCAATAATTTTAAAATATTTACCTTCATTATAGATATTATCAATTGATCATAATGAAGAGGGAAATACCCAAGATAACATTCTATACATCTTATATACACTATGAATATATTTTAATGCTAGTTATTGTGATTAATTACTCTAACAGATATATCAATTTAATGAAAAGATTCTTTAGTGATTACTTAGATAAATTTTTGTCAGTATTTATGTATTATATTATTATCTATTTAAATATAAATGAACAACATGAAGATCAATTAATAATTGTGATAAATTACCTTTGGAAAGATAAGTTTTATGTGAAATTTATAATGTGTTAATTTTTTCCATAAAAAGTTTAATTTTTCGATCATATAAAATCATAAAAATATACATCAGTGGATCCATAAAAAATTGAGTCTATTGAGCATTGGACTAGACCGAACACTTTGATTGAGATCTACAATTTTCTTGGTTAGGATTGATATTATCAAAAAAAATTGACGTGTTTTTTATTACTATCCAATTCACTCACTGAGTAAATATGGAAGAGATAAAAGTTCCTTTGTACTAGTGAATGTGATGAAAATTTTCAGAAACTGAAGAGGATTTTCGCTAGTACACAAGTTCACATAGTACCCTATATTAGAGAAAGGATTGTAGTTTATAATGATTTATTGAGAATGGATTGGGATTCTATCTCATGTAGAATGATATTGTGAATGTTTATGCCGCAATAATATTCATTGTTCATGAAACAAATTAACCAAATCTGGATCTGAGTTAGCTGTGATAATTTTTTCATTAATGTATGGAATAATTGTCTTTACAAAGAAATGTGTGATATATATAAGGATCATTAAATATTAAAGTATATATTCACATAGAAATATTTTAATATGAGCCATAAAATATTGTTATAACTGATTAAATAATATAATTTCTCACTAAATTACCACCATGTGAATGCACAGAGGGTTGAAAATACATTTAGTCGAAATAATCATTTTAGATTATCTATGATGAGGATAAAAAAAATATCCAATATTTATTGATTTTGAAATGATGGATATTGAAATCATGAAATAAGGGGATAAATATTATCTTTAAAAAATCATTTTTCAACCATCAATCCAATTCAATATGAAATTGGTGCAGAAGGATCATATAAAACTTAAAAAATTGAAATGTTCTAGAGTTTTACCACGATCATTATGGAATAATAAGGATTAGGAAAAATTTATGTGCTCCATAAAAACCAAATTTTATGAATCACCTTTTTGAGGAAGCTCATAGTCCATTATCTATTTATCATGGACATACAATGATGTATAGATATCTAAAAGGGTATTTATAGTGGGATGGCCATAAGAGAGATATTGCAGAGCTTTTCTCTTGGGCCTTGGTATGTTAATAATATAATTATAAGAGAAATAATTATATGGATATGTTATAACTCTTGATGATATGATAATGGATATGAGAAATCATCACTATGTATTTTTTCATTAGACTCCTAAAAATATTTGAAGGCCATAATGTTATTTCTGTTGTAGTCTATATCTTTAAGAAGTCAACAGACTTAATTTTTATCAAAGAGTATTTAATACATGATTAGGTTTCCAGAATATAAATTATGTAATTTTTATGGTTTCATGGAGTACCAAATTCTATTATATCTTATTGGGATCCATGTTTTACCTTGAATTTTTGGAGAAATATTTAGCGATATTTGGATATAAAGTTGAGTTTTAGCACAAATTATTACTAATATATGGATTTTTAGGTTTAGTTAACCATTAAAACCCTAGATAATATGCTTAGATATTATTATCTGAATTAAAATTTTCATTGGGATAAAAACCTTCCTCTATGTGAGTATTCTTACAACAATAGCTTTCACTAGAGCATTTACATGCATCCTTATGAATTCCACTATAGAATGAACTGTAAAACTCAAATTTGATGGCATGAACTTATAGAACCAAATATATTGGGACTATAGTTAGCCAAAGAAATGACATACAATGTCATATCCATAAATAGGACGTCAAGGAAGCTTAGAGTTGACAGAAATATTATGCTAACCATCATTGAAATAATCTGTAATTTGAATTTAGAGAGATATTTTTAAATGCTTTTTTCCATGGAATAAGGTGACGAGGTTCAGGAATAATGTAAAGCTAATTCTTGTGTATATTTTCTATATCCTGATTATCCATTGATATAGAATGGTTGTTTATATTTTTTTTGTTCCTCTAATCCTCTCTCATGTCAATGATGTGTTCTGTGTATCTCTCCTATTGAAGTACAAACCCAAATATTCAAATAAACTAAAATAAGAACTCATACCATTGGAGAAATTTATCTCATATTAGGAAAAAATGTAGATATTTGGGATTGTATAGAGCGATATCAATAATATAATAAAACTCAATTGATCAAATTTTTGTGGTAAATCTAATAATTTTAGGTTGTGACATGGAAACCTAAGGCTATGATATGCAGAAGTATGCTCAGTCTTTTGTATTAGAGTGACATAATTTCGAGGGAAAAGTAATTTTAAGTGGGATAGAATGTCACACCCAAACAATTTTTGAAATGATTTTTTTAAATAAATAGGATTTCCTTGTTAACATCCATTATACACAACTATGACATGTGAGAAAACACAATGTACTATAAAAATATATTTTTTGAAACATGATCATTATAACAAGTCTGTTAAATTTAGTGATATAAATAATAATGACAACATTTTCGAAATTATGTATTAAATTTTTAGACCATTAATATATATTGATAAATAAGTAAATAATTTGTAGTAATGTATTTATATGATTCTAATGTACTTTTTTATCAATTTTTTTTCTTCCTATGAAAAAATAATAAAATTAATTTTCTTTCACTTTTAGAAAATGTGTTCAAAAAATGATCATCATTTTTTAAATCAACGTGTAATTATTATCTTAGATTTAATTATTGATAATTTCATGAAAATGAGTAAATTTCTTATAAATAATGAAAATAATTTTTTTACTAAAAATATGATTTTCATTTAAATAATTTAGGAGATTAATTTTTTAAAAAATGATTTAAAATTAAAATAATTTTTATTATATTATTATTAAACCAATTTCATTCAGTGGATTCCATTTTATTGTCAATTTTTAAATAAAAACAATTTTTACTTTGGAAAACATTGTCTTTTGAAACTACATTTTCATTATGCACTCAGGTTAAATTTAAATTTAAATTTTACCAATTCTATGAATTGAAATTTTTAAACTATATTCCACATTTTTAAATAGAATAAATATTATTATATAATAATTTCAACATAAATTATTATCATAATGAATACTAAAAATAGTAAAAATCAATTACTATGATTAATGTTAAAACTGGGTTTTATGCATTAAATGTGCGTATGTTAAAATAATTTTTCTACATAAATATGAAATTTATTTGATTAATTGGATTTAATATTTAGAATAATTGGATACAAATTATCTAATAATTCTCATGAAGTTTTCTCTTAATGGATATATTACCTATGTAGAGGAATAAAAATCAAGTTGTCATGGTGAAAACTAAAATTGTAAAAATAAGTAAACACAGAAGATACTCGAATAATATGTTTAAAAAAAGTTTCATTTTTTTGGGTATGATGTTTCTAGACCTTGAAATTCATCCACACAATTTTTAATGAGTTTTTTATTCACTTGTGCTGAGAGTGACTTCCTATTATTGAATAGTTTTGGGTAATTACAAAATTTTCCCCTCCTCAATTATAAAATGGAACCTCCTCCCCTCACTTATTCAAACATATTAATAAATTATTCATCAAAAAAACCTATATACATTATCACCAAAATTATTATACATGTTATATATCATCATTTATGACCCAAATAATATTCCCAAAGTCCTTAATTAGATATTCATAAGATGTTTTTCTAAGAGAAGGTAATTATCTTCATTAATCCCTTTCTTTTTTGATTCATACCATAAAACCTTGATTAATTAAAAAATAATTCATATATAATAACAGAAGTATATAACATATGATTATATTTTATTATTTTCATTTAATATCCTATATCTATCTTCTCTTCCATCAAATGGGAAATGAAACTGTCGATCGTGTGTACGAAAGACTATATCCTCGCAAACAGATCTAATTTATTTTCTATCACCACACATAAAAACATCAAATAATGATAGATTTTTTTATTTATATTATATTTATGAAATAATTATAATTTTCAATTATAATATCACACCTTTATTCTTACCTTAAAATCCATTGGAAAAAATTAACGTCGCTTGTGCGTACGTGTAGACTACCACCTCAACGAAGTGATGCGAGTTGTTTTTCATTTTATTTTGAAATGGATTGTAAGAAAAATGGATTTGATGAAAATATATGATTTCTATGATATAATAATAATTATTTAAAGTTAAATTATTTATTAACTTTATTTATTTCCATCCATTGGGAAAATAGAAACAACGTTCATGGATTTGTACGGTCTACCGCCTCCATGAATGATTTAATTAATTTTTCTATATGTAAATTTTATTGATGACTCTAAATAATTATATAATGAATATATATTATATTTATATAATTTTTAAAATTATTTACATGATGTAACCCCAATAAATGTACAATTACCAAAACATCTGAAGAAAAACATACATTAAAAACCAAGAAATTTTCACCCAAAACAATTATTTTAACAATGAATTATAAATAAATGTGTGGTAAAAAGTAATATATAAATAAAATATGTAATGATATAAATTATTATGGTTTTTCAATAAATGTATAATGAACCTATATTTTCTATATAGGAGTTCTGAACTTGTATGATGGATGTAGAGACATGAGGTGAGGGATTTTTGTCTCAGATTGTCTTCTTTGGGACATATGTTATGTTTTGTACCTATCCTATATTATGAGTAGTACATTCCAACAATTTGACATTTTATGTCATTAATTTATTTATTCTTATTATATTTCATGATTCATTTAATATTATTATTTCATTGGGATTACAAATCAAAAGTTAACAACAAAGGAAAGGGATTTTTGTCTCACTTTTATTTCAGAAAGATACATGATATATTTAGCACTTGTTCCTTTTGTGTGGTGTATATACTACCCATTAATATATTTTATGAAAATTCATATAAAAATATTGGATTCATATATTCATCTATCTTTCCTTATTTCATGGGGATTTTGATTCAAAAGTTACCAAATTGGGTTGGTTTTTATATTATAATATCTTTTTTTATCGGGATTGTTTATGATTATACATAAGATTATGAAATAGTATGATATATACAAAATTAATGTAATGAATTTTTTAAATTATTATTTTATGTTGAAATTTAATTTTCTCCCATTCATTTACCCTTTTTTTCAAATATATTGAACATAACATTTATAAGATAAACTGACTTTATTTATCTATTAGGTAAAAGAAAACATTCTATTCCCTGTCATTGTTTTCTAAAAATTCTTTCAATAATTATTTTTATATTCTCTAAATATTTTTTAATGTAATTTTTACTCTTGTATTATTTTAAAAAAAATATTTAAAAATAAATATACTTCTAGTTTTCTAAATGAGGTACATTTGAATTTTTATGAAAAATGTGAAATTAATCATGGTTATAACGTGTATGACATAAAATAAATTTCCCACTATAATAACCACAAAATAATATAATTACTCCATTAAATGTTTAAAATGATATTTAAATTTTTTTAATATTGGAAAATGTTATATCTTAAATAAGTGATATTAAAATGGATGGGATTTTTTCCTCAATAATGTTATAATGATTTTTTATGGAATTTTTTATAGAAAACAACAAAATTTGGTGTTGTTTCTGTTTTACATAGGATATGATCCAATTGTACAACCATTATTCTATATCTCAATGGTTTATGATTATGATTATAATATTTATATATAACCCATTTAATTTCTATGTTATGATGGACTGATTAAATGTTTACAAAACTAATATTCTTTTTATGGGTTATGATGTGATGATATGATGAATGTTTTATGATCTTGTTATAGACATATAAATGGATTTAATTTTTTAATGGGTGGGTATGGAATTATATATCCCTATTATTAATTACGTAATGTTTATATCTCATGATATAATTATGGGAAACAAGTTGAACATATTAATATGTTATGAAAAACAAGTTGATATGTGTGATCCTCTATGGGTAGCATGTTGTCTACTTAATCTATTAGGGGAAAAAATTGATGGTCTTAATATACTATGAGAAATGGTGTTTTTGACTAATAAATTTGGATTTTATGTTCTTCATAGTTATAATTGACATATTAAGTGGTTTCTATATGTATGATAGTGCCCCACTTGTATCACATGAATTATGGTTCATGATTTATTTATGATCATTTATCACTATTATGATTCATGTATTTCAAAATGAAATTGATTTATTCAATGATAATTGTTTATGGTTGATGATATATTATGTATAAACCTTGTTAGTTTTATTCATGATCTTATTTCGTTATGGTTATCTTAATATTTCATATGACCATTGATTGAAATCTCTCAGGATTTCATTTACTAAGAATATGTGATCATCCTTTCTTAGGTTTCATTTCCCCTGGTTATGAATAATATTTTTAATTAGGGTTTGTAGATGAATTTTAACAACTGGGAAGGTATTCGTGTAGATCATTCATGAAATTTGATGATTTTTTATCTAGTCTTAAATTACATTAATCCTTTGTGTTACTCAGGTTATTATTTGTGAAATATATTAAATATTCAGTTAAAAAGATGTAATGTTTATGTCTAAAAATCCAAGGTCATTATAAATATATGGTAGGATGGATTGGATCAGGAAATGTAAAATGTGGGATTAGAGTAAAAAGTCATAGATTCCATGACTATGGAAATAGAAATGGATTCTCTGTCCATTTAGAAGGGTGATTTTAGAGTGATAGTGTGTGACATTATCTTTGTTGAATTCGTCAATTTTTATCTTATGGTCTTCAAAAATTAAAATCAAAAGGCTTAGATATTCTAGATGGGTCTATTACTAGAAATTAATTCTTTAGTCTTCGTACAAAATATTTTCACCTATACAGAGGATGTATTTAGAGAGATTATAGTATAAATGGATATACGAATAAATTTAGTTTTAGTTTGGATTACCCCTCAACCTAATGGAATATTTAATGCCCCACACAAAAAGAATAGGATGTGGTGGGAGACATATAGAGGTTCAAGTGGAATCCCACACGTAGAGGTCCTCTTCTTACCATTGGTAAAAAATTTAAGTGTTCCATTAACTTGCTACAAGTATTGAAACATAGGGAAAGATATGTTTTATTATTTTCACCTATGATGGCATGCAGTTCTTGCGATATTTTATGCCATTTTTATAAGTTATTTTAGGCCCTATTTGTAACACTTTATCACTTATGTTCATTAACTCCCAACAAAACATGTCATATTTATAATTTTCTAAGACTACATGGATTCAACCACAAGCCTCTGGAGTGATGATGTTTCATCTAGTATAGGAGGTTCTAGTGGATGTTTAGTAGTCTCCAATGATAGTGAGAGGTAAAATATTTATTGAATCACATATAGTTATTGCAATATTTTATGTTGGTGCCTCTCATTCATTTATATAATATTGTTTTTTGTAACTTTTAAATATTACAATGGAACTTATTTCATTAATTATGGAACTGTTGATATCTCCTTATAAGAAAAAGGAGTAGGGTTTTCAATTCCCTGTATGTTATTTCTCAACCTATGATGTTGAGATAGTTTTGGATTCTCTATTTCTTTTCCACAATCTCCTTGATAAAATCACTGATATGGATTGGTTGGTTTCCCACTAAGATGATTAAGATTTCTATCATCACAAGTTGTCCTTTACTACACTTGATAAAGGCTCTCAGGTGTTTCGTGATAAATGTGATCTAAGGTCTAGTTGAACACGACTTCCTCAACCAGAATAATGAAGTATTTTATAAACATATTTAGTTGAGTTAATATATGAATATTTTAGTCATCATCATCCTTTAGTGTTTAAGGATTTTCCCAAATTATTACAATATGGCTTCTATGGTCTTACTTTGATAATAGAAGTGGATTTTTGTATCCACATGGTGCCCATGATTCAACCAATATCTATACCTTCATATTCCATAGCAATGGATGAGATGAATGATTTTAAGGTTCAATTTTATGATTTAGAAGTTAAATGTTTTATTAATCCAATTTCATTTCCTTTGTAAACTCCAATTTCTTTTTCAAATAATTTTGATGGAACTCATCATCTTTTCAATAATTATTGGAAGCCCAATTGGGTGATGATTTATAATAAATATAATTTCCATAATATTTATGACTTATTTTATCAGTTAAATGGGAAAAGTTGTTTTTAAATATTGGGCATTGATATGGTTAACATAATCTAAGAGTTAATGAGTAACATATAATTTGGCCTATTTTGGGGTATCTATGGACACATTAAATATCTTGTGATGTTTTTCTCTTGACTAACACTCCTGTTATTATAGTTTTGATGAACTGGATATTTCATCAGTATCTAAGAAACCTCATTTTTTTATTTATGGATTATTTCCTTGTTTCTTAAAATTTTGAGTAGGATCCTGATAATATTTTGAAAATGGATTTGAGAAGTAAAGTTTCCAGGGAATGTGGTATCATAACATGGTATCCCAGCTGATCATATGAAGGTGTAAGTTGTCTTATCATGTGAAGAGACTTATAATGTCATTGAGATATGAAGATTCTTGGTTTGATCATTTTATTATTTGTAGTTCATGAAATTAATCTCAAATCATGCATCATCATTGATAATACTTACTATAAATGTGATGAAATTATTATCGGATGAAAAATATCAGGCATATTTTGATGAATTGAAATGGTATCGGAACTCATCTATTATTTTTATTTTACTGTAATTGGGTAAAGTATATGTGGTGTATTGTGATGATTTAGGTTAAATTATGGTATGTGAACTTATACTGGGAGATTATGTAGTGGGATATAGTTCTCATAAACTTGGGCCTAGTGAAATTAACTACCCCACTAATGTTCTTGAACTTATCACAATTATGTATTCTCACAAGTGTTGGTGACACCTCCAAATTTGGGGAGATGATGATTTTTTATTCTAATCATAATATTCTATGATATATATTATTACATCTATACATGAACCACAAGTATAATCTATGTGTATAATATCTTTATTCATTTGATTTTTAAATCCTTTTCACCCATTAAGAAGGGAATTATATTGCAGACACCCTAATCTTTAAATTTCCTTCCCACAATATCTTATAGTATACAGAGGAATTGAATCTCATGGGAGTATTTTATTGTATAAACATGGATTCAAGAGAGTATGATATAGGTTTTATTTTTACTATTTCTTTCATTGTTAGAGTTAGTTCCCATGAACAATCATTTTTAGTACTTGATTACATGTTATTTTTATTAGATAAACTTTTTTATCAGCTCAATATTGTTCTTATATAATACATTTTATGTGGTAATGTCCATAAAATATATTTCATACAGAATGTTCATAGTAAGTCCCTACTATTTTGAGAACATATAGGTTCAACGACATTATTCTAGAACCTTGTTCTATGGTTGAATGCTATTTTCCGAAGGGATGTAGATAATATATGTTATCAAAGGTAGTAATCTCATCATTTGTTGAGACACCTTATCATTTTTTTCCTGGTAGTCCCTAATATAAGGTACTGTGAGAACAATACCTTCATATTGAAAATCAAAATTTTTATGCTTCACTATATATTCTTATATAAGTATGTGTATATTGATCGATATAACTTAATATTATCATTAATGGATATCATGACATATGCACAATGATGTATTGTTGAAAATTATGAGGGTGTATTTTTGTTGATAGGTAGGGTATGTTAGGAGTTTCATTAGTGAATTTAGTTAATAGATAATGTGAGAAAGGATTCATCCTTTCTATACTATAATGGAATTTGATATATAAATACCATTGATGGAATAAAACTTCCAATATAAATCTATGGCTAGGGTGGTCAATATGCGAGTTCATTTCATGAAAATAAATTAATGATAAATCATGTATATAGGTTGATGAAACCATTAAACATCCTCCTTAATTAGATATATCATCATAAAGTGATTATGTTACATCATAGGAATCAATATGATGTTTTTTCATTGTGACATTATATTCTTTCTTTATGGATTACTTCACATGTTACTATGTTCTAGCCTAGGATATTAGGTGGTTTTTTTAATTCCACTGAAAACTGGGCCTAAAGGGTTACACATTAAGTTTATCTACAATCATAGAAAAATTAATGTAATTAATTTAAAAAGCTGGAATAAAAAATTATTTTGGATTGGTTGATCACCATAATTTATTCAGAAGCTATTTAAAAAATGGAGTTAAATAATAAAAAAAATTGGTTTGTGAGTTTAGGGAATATAATATTTTATTTATTTATTATTGAATTAACGCATTAAAATTTATTGAATTAAATTTTCATTATTTTATATCCATAAATGATGACGATGGAGTGTTTTCTGAGTTTAATGGTCCAATTAGAAATAATTTATATTTTTTTATATTCATCAAGTGTGCCACATTTTTATCGATTAATAATATTACTATCATAATTATTGGACATGGTGTCAATTAATGATATTTAAAATTGTTAAAAGATTTGTTCATTTTTTAAATCATAGAAGTACCGTAATTAATATCTAATTATATAAAATAATTGAAAAATATATCACTTTTTTAAAGTGACATTTTTTGTGCATAACGGATAAGAGACATATCTAGAGATATATCTAGAAATATATCTAAAGATATATATATGCCGAGATATATCTAGAAAGATATCGAGATATATTTCTAGATGGATATATCTCAAGATATATATATATATATATATCATCCCCCCCTCTCTCAGTTCTTCAAGAGAACACCAATAGTTCTCCCTCTTCGAGAAAAAAATTCCTACAATCAACTATGAACAATGCAATGATCGAGATTCTCCATTCTAGAACCTAAAAATTTAATGAAATTGATCATAGATTTTGGTGCACATATAGATCACTTCTAGAGGTATTATAAACATTAATATTGAATTGAAATGATGGACCGAAAAAATCTATTTCATTGGATAATCAATGAAAGCTAGATTACCAGTTGATGTAATTATATTTCTACTTATAAATTCGTTAAAAATTACATTTAATGATCCACTTAATCAGGTTCTTGCATTTAAATTTAGTCCATTTTCTACTGATTTCTTTTGACATTATCTCATGGTCATATAAAGAGTTTATTACAAGGGATGGAATACTAAAATATGAGTTAGTCATACCTTCAAAACAAATTTAACCTATACACAAAACATACTAGTGGTATCAGAGTGGTCACATGTTTAACTTATAATTATTTATTATTCATTTATTTATTCATGCTTCTACATTTTCTTTTACATAAAACAATTTTTTAATAATCCATCATCATCAACTTTTCTTTTCTTCATGATCGATAATGTATTTTGTAATCGGTTATTGATAAAAAAATAAATATTCATATGGAGATTACATGGGGTGTCTCAATAGTTCCATGTATTGTATATATTACATAGGTACTAATATGTTTTCTAATCCAAGGTTATACATCTTATATTCCCATTTCATTTCATGTTCCTCAAACACGTCCATGGTTGGGAACATTCTAATACCCATGGCATGCACAGAATATATGGGCAGAAGACAAATGCATACTGTGTAAAATACAATATGTTGTGTTGTTTTCTTCCTGTAGTGTTCTCAAATATTCTTGAAAGTAATAATTAAATATATAAATAAAATTACTAATAATCTGTTATATGTTTCATTTATTCAATAGTTCATGGCATAAATAAGGATTTCAAATTACATATTAAATTAATTTTGGTATTAAAATTTTTGTTGAACACATTAGGTTGTCTCAAAGTAATCCCATCAAATACATTACTTTTAAATGATGTTAATTTGGCATAAAACTATAGATGATGGTGTGTTAAATTTTCTTGGATGGAATTTAGATAAATTGACTAAATTGGATTAATAAATTCTTCAATATATTAATTAAAAAACAATTATATTAATTAAAAACAAAATTGTAAATGTATGCTCATTTCATGTTAATGTGTGGACGATCAATATATTAGACAATTCCTTTGTTTGGGATTGGTTTATTTTAATTTATTTTTATTAAATTAAAATTATGTCATTTTAGTCACCCCGTTATCTTATTATGTAATTTCATGTGTTCTAGTGGTTTATTTTATGTAAAACCCCTTAATAAAATATATTGGATTCAATAACCTATGTGTGAGTAAAATCTTATATAAAAATGGATCACCCAATTGAGTGGAGGAAGACTGAGTCCAAAAGAAAAGGTGAAACCAATCTGTGTGATACAAAATAGAAAAGGAAGAATTCTGACACATGAACCATGTTATGGTTCATGGTGTGTTTTTTCAAAGGTTTTGTGGTTAGGTCATCATTCTTTAGACGAACTAACAATTTAATAATCCCTTGATCATGCCAATTATATTTTATTCTTTCCATTTCATAGTTAATTGTTAATTTTTGGAATTCAATTCAATCACCTAATAATTGAATTAATAAGAATGAATGATAGAATAAAATATAACATTATTTTTTATAAATATTAAATCAAACAAGGTAAATCAGTTAAGTAAAATTAAATTAATATAAAAAATATATTATAAAAGGTAAAGTGGGATTTATTTATAATGTATTTAATAACCATAAAAATATTATGTCATTATAGACTTCCACTAATTAATGTAAAATGGCCTCTTGGTTCAGAGTGCTTGACCAACCCAAGTTAGGGTGGTTTTTGTTATCATGGAAACATCCAGATCTTATTTTTTGGTTGACATAACTAAATATACATCAAGGGTAAACTACCCAACTATGAATTGTAATAAATAAGATGATAGTGTTGAATAAATCATTAAAATATTATTTTAGTATTGGGGTCCACTCAACATATCAAGTAACTACGAGTTAATATTGTTGGCAAGTCACACCTACCTAAAAACATAAAATAGCATGATGATCCCGAGTCCGAGTTATGAGAATGGTAATGTGGATCATTTAAAATAGATTATCTAAGAGGAAATAAATAATAAAATTGACGGTGAGGGCTTTTAGGTTTCAAAAAATGCTTAGAGATTTTTGGAAATTTATCCATTTTATATTTTAAAAAAAATTATTAATAAAGACAATTTCTAATTATCTTATATTAATTTTTTGAAATGAAAAATCAAATGAAATTAAAAATATCACTACGATCTATACTTTGGAAGGATATCCTTCTCTTAGGTGTAAATTTCTATGAATGGTATAGGTTCTTGTGCGTTATATTATTCCATGAATAGAAATTGTACAAGATAGAAACCCCACTTCCTGAGTCCATTTCCAAAGAGGCTAACGAGGATGATGTATCTCTCTATTTGAATCGTTTAAGTGATTCTATTTAAGTCAAACATCCCATTCTATCAACTATGTATAATTATATTTAAATGAAATATGATGATATGGATGCATATAGAATCATTTCTCTTCTTGAGTAGATCTATCAAGTGGAGGAAGGATTAAAGATATATGAGATATCAAGTTCACTATTCATGTGAATGATTGGAGAGTAGATCCCATATGAGGATTGGCTGTTCAAGATGATGGGTTACATTTAGTTCTTTGACAACATGGTTTTTAAGGTCCCAGATGAGCTATAGAAAAATCTCATTCCATCTACAATACCCTCAACCTTCTCTATTTTTATTGTGAACTATAATATGAGAAATAGGGGGAAGAAAATTTAGTAACTTATAACACTTATTTTACAAGTAGATAAAGTCATGGGGCATAGAAAAATAATTGTAATTACAATGAATAAGAGGAGGAATAATAATTAAAAGGCACCAAATACTTATTCAATGTATCAGGATCTCAAGCATCGTACATCTATGCAGAAAAAAATCCAAATTATAGGAAAGTAACAAGATGTTTTATGTTTTTCATGTGCCAATTCCGGCCACTAAAAGTAGAATTTCACCATACCAAATAATAAAGTTGAATATTTAGTTTCATTCATTATCAAGATTAATTTTCCTATATCTAATAGTTTTTTATTAGATGTTGGATATGGTGCTCAGATTTTTATTCAAATACAAAAACTAAGTAGATTTCAAATTGATGAAAGAGTAAATGTGGATATACGGGCTTCTAATGGAGTGAGGCAAAATGTTCTGGATATAGGAGAATACTATCTCTTATTTCTAACTATATTGATTTTAGTTTTAATAGATTTTTATTATGTTCCAAGTGTTACCCATAACATTATCTTCATTTAATCCTAATATATGAATTGATTTATTTTATACTTTTAAAATAAATGTTTCTACTTTTATAATGATACCATATGTTATGGTGTGTCAAAATTGAATAATGGTATTTATATATTTAATTATGATTTTTTTGGAAACTGATAATAAATTTCAAACATGAAACTCATATGAATCCCATTTGTGGCACTAATTTCATTGTCACATAAATGAGAGGAATTTGAAAAGGCTCTATAAAGATGATTATTTATTGTAATTTCAGTTAAATCCACTTGAAATATGTTAAAAGTGTTTTCAATGAAAATAAAAAATCCACCCTTCAATGGTCAACGTGAAAGGGCCATAGATCTACTAGAATTAGAACCCATAGATGTGTGTATATATTTTCAAGTAGATACTATAGTTGGATACTCATACAATGCTAATTTTACCGATTACATGATTAAATATGGTTATATTTACATAAATAGGTATAAGAATAAAACCAATTATTATTTAAAATAGTTAAATAATGAGGTTGACAATCATCTTGACAAGAAGATAAAGATACTCTAATTGGATCAAGGTCGTTCGTCTCGTAACCAAGACATTATCAAATTTTTATGGGATAGTGGGATTTTATCTCAAATTAATCCACCATATACAATATATTGGATGTTGATAGTAAAAGGAGGAACCATAAAATGTTGTACATGGTAATGTTGATGATGATTCACATTTGGTTTCTTTTATCATTTTGGGGATATCAATTATAGATTGCATTATACTTACTAAATTGAGTTTCATCAAAAGAGGAAAATGGTATTCAATTTGATTTATGGACTAAAAAGAAACTATCTTTCTCATATATTTGTGAATGGGGTTATGAGGAATTTGTTAAGGCTATCTCAAGAAACAATCTATATCCTTGAGGAAAAATTGTACATGTATAGCTTAACCTAAGGATACAAGGGCATACTATCTATAAACACTTTTAGACAATATCATACTTGTTGTAATACATGATGTATTTCTTGAGAGGGAGAACATCATCAAGGTGGATAGTGGGAGTAGGATTGACTTCAAATACGTTGATGCAAAAAAAACATGAGAGTTGGTACAGGAATTGATTCCACATGTCCCCATGGAAGAAGGTGTTTCTAGAACACAATTGTTTTTTATGAGTACATGAGAGGTATGAGAACCATAAATATATGGTTTTCTATTCATTGGTGAAAGTGACTAGTTATTAGGTGAAAATTATGATTCTATCTCTTACAAGGGGAAATAGAGATCGCATAGGTTTCACAATGGAAATAATCCATGAATTCTATGATGGATTCAATGTATCAAAACCTAATTTGGGTTCTAATTGATCCTTTAGTTAATCTAAAAATTTTTGGGTATAAATGGGTATTCTTGAGAAAATTAGACACGGAAGGTACAGTAAATACTAATAATGCATGGTTAGTGGCCATGAAGTTTAGTAAATGTCAAGGTATTTCCCATGATGAAACCATTTATCTATTTTATATTTTTCAAATACATCAGAATCCTCATTTTCATATAATTTTACCCTGAAATATCAATTTGAAAAATGGATATCAAAACTGTATTCCTTAATGGGAACCATCAAGAGGATTTGTATATGCATTTCCTGAAGAGTTTTTGACTCCTATAAATTCCAATATGGTATAAAAATTACATAGATCCATCTATGGATTAAATAAAGAACCTCTTTCATGGAATATTTGATTCCATGAATCTATAAATAAATTTGGTTTCATTAGAAAAATGGTGATCCATGTGTTTAAAAATGTTTTCATAGGAGTATGCTTTTTTCATAGTATTATATTTTGATGACATATTATATTTTCAAATCATATACCATTATTACAGGAGTTTAAGGCATGGTTGAGGAGGTTCTTCTCAATAATGGAATTATGTAAATCGGCCTATAGTCTAGGGATCAAGATAACTCATGATGGATCCAACATGATTCTTGGACTATATCAGAGTACATAAATTTACCAAATACTAAATATATTTAGTATGGAACAATACATAGGGTAATTATACCTTGTGTCACATGGTATATATTATTATAATAAAATGTGTCCTCAAATATAAGAGGAAATATTGATAATTAGTATCATCAGATAATCTTTAGTGACATGATATATTCTTTATTCCTTTTTATATATGAGGATTGATGATTCCTATTCTCTAATCATAGTAGGAATATATCAAGACGATTGAAGAGAATGGAATTAGACTATTTTCAAGTCAATTAATTAATTATTTTTGGTTAACTAAGGATAAATTCCTGATACTTGGAGGAGGAAGAGAACTAGTCATTTGGGGTTATATAGATTTCAACATTTTGACAAATTAGAATGATCTTAAGTCACAATGTGGTTAGATATTTTGACTAATTGGAGGATCTGTGAGCTATAATACTTCAAAGAAGACAACTATAGATAATTTTATAGTGAAATCTAAATATATATTTTTGTTAGATGAAACCATGGAATCATTATAGAATCACAACATTGTACATGATCATGATTTTTAGATAAAAAATAAATATCATATCATAGTTCACCATGATGACACTATAGTGGTGGATCTCTCAAGAGAGACAATGTCACACCACATAAAAAATCACATACTTCAGAAGCTTCATCTCTTGAGGGATTTTTCTCAAATAGGAGGAGTTGTAGTGAAAAGATTATCCACATTGGAAAAATGGTTGACCACTTAATGATGGATTTATCTTATTATAATTATGAGTATTATGTGAGATCTAGTATATTTAATGTGGTTTTTAGTTGGATCTACTATAAGTGGTATTGTATTGGAGTGGGTTCTCTATAACGAACTTGTTTAGTTCTTGATTACATGTTTTTATTATTAAATATTTTTTATCATCACATCATGCTTTTTCTTTTACATAATAATAATATGTGATTATTTACATATAATATATTTTACACTAAATGGTTATAGAATTTCCCCACTATGATGAAAACCTATAGGTGACATAAAATTACTCTTGATGATTTTTCTATGGTCAGATGATATTTTCTAATGGGATATAAAAAATATAGTCTATTAGTGGTAGGGGGTGCATAAAAATTGTGATAACTTCTCTTGGTGCTCTACCTTAGTAATCTCCATGAAATGAGATTATGAGAACATTCCTATCAAATAAGAAATCCCCATTTTCATGCGTCATTGGATATACGTATATAAATATATGTTTATTGGTACTTATAATTTATGATTATCATTAATGGATATAATGATTCAAAAGAAATTGGGTATTGATAAAAATGAGATATAATATATCTGAATTATGGTAGGGTATTTTGGGTGCATCAAGAGTGACATTTTATTAATGGATAATGCAATAAATAATTTATCACTTCTATCTAATAGAGAATATTGATTTCACAAACCCTTTGATGGAATAGAAATTTCTTCATAAATCCATTACTATGGTTTTTTGTGCGTGAGTTAAATTTTAAAAAGTCAAAGAATGAGAAATCAAATATATAGGTTGATGACATAGGAATGCAACCTACATTATTAATGATATCTCAATAAGGGGACAATATTAAAAAAATTCAGTTCTTAGGAGGTTAGTTTACATTGTGACATTAAATTCATTCTCTTTTGGTAACATGGCATGTTGTTATATGTTAACCTTCAAATTTATGTGGTTATTAATAATTCCACTTATAAGGAGGCATAGATGGTTACACACTAAGTGTATCAATAGCCTCAATAAGATTCAAGTAATTAATTCAACAAGTTAGATGAAGTAGTCTTTATTCTGATTTTTTTGTCACCATAATTTAATTACATGTTATTTGAAAGAATAAATTGAGTAAAATGATAAATAATAAATATTAGATTTAAATTTTAGGAAATATAATATTTATTTATATTTATCATATAAATAATTTAGTAACATTTATTTAATTAAATATTCATTATTCAATAGTTGAAAAATATTGATCAGGGAAAGAGGACTGAGTTTAATTGTCTAATTATAAATAATCAGTATTTATTTATATTATTAATGTTTTTTACTTTTTACACTATTAATATTATTATTACTATGATTAATGGACATGGGGTTAATTAATAATATTAGAAATAGATTTTATCTTGTGTGTAATTTTACAACCCTTAACCTAACATAATTAATATTTAATTGCATCAAAATATATCACTTTCATAAAGTGAATTTTAGGTGTATATGAAATATAATAGGGGTCTCCAGAGATATATTTAGAAATATATATCTTGAAATAAATCTTGAGATATATCTACAATGATATAATAAGAAATATATCCTAATATATATCTACAGATATATCCAGATGCATATATCTTGAAATATAACCAGATTGATATATCTGGAGATATTTCCAGATTGATATATTTGGTGATATATCAAGATTGATATATTTGGAGATATATCCAAATTGTTAAATCTAAAGATATATCTATATTGATATATCTAGAGATATATACATTTTGATATATCTATAGATATATCCAGATAGATATATCTCTGGATATATCTATAAAGATTTTTCTTAAAAGATATCTTGAGAAATATCTATACAGATATATCTAGATAGATATTTACAGATCTATAAATATCTCTCTCTTCCTCCTCTCTCTGTTCATAGAGAGGGAACCAAGACATCACACTCTTTGGGATGAAGAGTTTTGCGGTCAACAATGAACAACATAAGAGATCATGATCAACTATGCGAGAACTTATCAATTCAATGACATTGATGAAATATTTTGGTTTATGTATGGATCACCACTAGATGGATTCTAAACTTGGATACTACAACACAAAAACTATTTGACAAAATATATTCCCTCAATTCATCAATAAAAGTAGAATTAAATGCTAATGTAATTGTATATCTAATTATAACTTAATTAAAAATTACATGTTAAGATCTTATACCTATGGTTCCAACATATCAATGTATTCCATTAATCTATTATTTTCATTTTATATGATCTCATGACTGTGTAAAGAAATAATGAAAAATGATTTAAGACTAAAATCTGAGTTGATCATACCATCAATGGATGCTTCGATTTCACCCAGAACCTACATCGTTGAGATCATCTATCATCAGATCAATTCTCCCAAAACAATAGTAGGATGTTAATTTAATGGATGTTGTACAATCCCTTTTTGTGGGATGACTATTATTGGGTTTTCTCACTCTTAGGAAGGTCTCCTTTCGTTTAAGAGTAAGTTCATCATCCTAGTATCTATTAAGAATAATGTGATCTAGTATTTTCATAGTTTCTCATGGTACCTTCGACATAGAACTATAAATATGTACAGTGGAATAAATAATTGGTTCTACTAGATAGGAATGAAACAAGACATCAATGAAATTATATACCACTATTATACTTTCTAATAGATTAAGGATGAGCACCAGAAGCCTCTTGGTATGATTCATCCAATTCCTCCACAATTTTTTAAATAAGATGAGGTATCTATGGATATATTCATCAAGTTACCATATAAAACCAAAGGGAATAATTCTATATAGATGGTTATTTATCAGCTGAATTTGTTGGTGAGCTTAATTATGATTTAAGAAACCACTAATGTTATATATTTGGAGAAGATATATAAACATTTGATTGTGATTTTTCATGGGGTGTTTTCGAATATCATAAAAAACCAAATCACAGGTTTACTTCTTAGTTCTAGAATGGTATTTGAGATGTGATGGGGTCTCAAATATGGTTGATAATATATTATTCTCCCTATACAGAAGGCCCGACATAGTATAAAATCCATGTCATGAAGGATATGTTATGTGATTGTGTTTTGAGATTTTGAGGATATTTGGGAAATCATCATGGACTGGTGAATTTTTATTATAATAATATAAAGGATCTTTTTTAACCACTATATGATCACCCTTTTAAATATCCTTTTTGTCGTTAAGATGAATAAAAAGAATCTCTTCTGGGACCATGTGTTTTTTATGATATGTCAGTGAAGATTCAGGTTATACTTAAATGTTTGCTAATATTTTATAGTAAAAACATTTATGTAGAACATTGACATTATACTATAGAGTTTGTAGTTAGTGACTTGTCTTTCTTGAAAGTTTCACCTCATTTGCATATTTTTTGTTTGGAGAAGCAGGGTAAATTGGTTCCAACATATAATAGTTTGTCTTATATTCATAAGAATATTGGGTAGGTGGCCTATTGGTTTCCTTTTCTAACCCATTTTACTACTATTCCTAATTTAATTCCCATATCTTGGATCAATAAATATCATTATAGTCATACTCATTTCATCAATTGTGATGACTCTGATGATGGATGTGTGTGTGGATGAGAAACTATTTTTGATTGTTGATTCTCATGTGAAATCCTATAATTAAAGCATGTTTTTTTGGACTGATTATTATAGTCGTACAGAGATATATTTTAATGAGACATGGGTGTGGGAATCGTTGATGATGGATCAGTGGCCTCAACTCTTTTTGATTCAACCATTTTTAATATAACTGTATGGGGGTAGAAATTGATATGGTGGAGAGAATATTCATATTATAAAATGACATTTAGGTAGAAATATATATTTTTACCATATATTGTTTGATGTTTATTCACGAGAATTTTAGGTTATATTTTAGAGTTCTAATAGTTTTTTGGGATTTTTCACTAATAGTGAACAACTAGAGTAAACTATAAACGCCATCCTATAAAATCATGCAAAATATTTTATATTTTTAGAGGATGGAATATGATTACACACATGGTTATTCCTAACAATTCATATTCTATTTCAAACATTTCTACTTGGGATAGAGAAATTTCATATGGTTAGTGAATAGTTTTTAAAAACGAGTAGCCAAATCATGCGATCTGATATAATTAATCTGATTTTTTATTTTTAGACATGATAATTCTCTAATTTTCCTCATTTTTCTCTAGGTGGAAAGGGATCATGATCGGGGAGACTATTTTTATGGATTTTTTATATTCATTACATCTCAATGTTTGTTTTCAATGAATCCATGGGTGTTGGATCTATATTTTCAAATGTATTAACCCATTATTATTCATACTTCAGTGATCATACATATCTATTCTTTTTTATATGAATTTAATTCTAGATCAAGGATTATTATTCTATATCTATGGTTTTTTTTCATAATCTATTTTTTATTTATATAGATCTATCATGGAATTAGGAATCTTTTTGTAGATCTTTGGTTATCATTGGGTGTTATTCAGGATTCATTGAGGTTAGTTTTTTATATTGTTTATTTTTTTCTAGAATTGGATTGATTAGAGGCTCATTATAAGTAATTCATTGCTTAGGTTATTTTATTCATTCCATGAGCCATATTTCTCCATTATTTGGTTGATCCCATTATAATTTTAGGAATACACAACATTAAGGTGGGTGGTTTCATTCTAAGAATATGTTTAATGGAAAATCGATGGTCTCTAATTTCTTAAACATGATTCCTATATTTATAGTGGAATGATATCTGGTTTTATGGAATGTGTGTGTGGGGTTTTGAAATAAAATCATTTCCCCTTTCTGTATTACAAGTAAATGCTGATTTCAAATAACCTTTAATTTCTTTTGAAATAAATTATTTTCATATCATGTTTTTGATGTAAAAAAGTTATTTGGAATTGTTCTTGAATTATGAAAATCCCTTCAAAATGTTTCGATGATTGAATCGCGTAGGAGCCTTGGGTACATAGGAAATGGTTTGTTGTTGGTACTTATTTTTTATTTTTTGGGGGAATCACACACGAGGTTATTTATTTACATCATTAGTAGGTGGGTTGAGAACTGGTTTATAAGACATCATAGGATAGAATTATAGATTGGGGTATTCCATAACTTTTTGGTAGGAATGTGAGGGATAGATTTAGTGTTCAATAATCATGATTGATAATTTTAAGAGAATACAAGATAGAATAAACCTACAGTATCCTATATGTACATTCCAATGTTCTTTGGTTTTCAAATGGATTTATGATGCATTTTTTAGAAAGGAGAAATTGTTTTTTTAAAGTACATTAACAAAATTTAATAAGGAAATGTTTGTAAACTTTTTAAAAGGGTTAATTTCCATATTATATATTAGAACTATATAAATTTTTATATCATTCATTGTTTTCTTTTAAAAATGTCATATTTGGATTATTTTATAAATAATTCTTTTAGTATACTTTTTGGTATCCCACTAGGAATATTTTTCTCCCACGCTACACATACCCTTAGAAATTTGAAAACATAGTTTTTTATAATATATAGAAGGTAATGGAGTCACAATGAGTTTAAAGATTATCATTTCTAGCTGAGAATGGGTATTTAGTGGTGAGATAGTGGTATTTCACCCACTTGAAGCATGTAGATTTTAGACTTTATCTTCTACACTTTGGTTTTCTTCTTAGAAACTCCACTTGTATTTTGGATTATTTTCCTTTTTTGTATCACTATCACCATTTTAATTTTCCAATTTCATTCCAATATGTTCATTATTCCCTTTTATATTCCTTGTAGGTTTTTCCATATGGATATTGAAAATTATTCACAAAGATTTTTTTTATTCTCTTGTGATTTATTCCACTTCTTGGAAGTTAGGAATTACTTGTAGGTATTTTTGGGAATTAGGTTAGGGTATTGTTTAATGGGTCATTATCCTTTGATTGTGACAATTATGAAAACATATCTATATAAAAATAGAGTGCATCAGTAGATAACATAATATATAGATACAAAAAAATTATTGGATCACCCATACACGACTTATATAACGATCATGCAATGTTGATGTGTCAATGCATTGGAAAAAATAAGAACAATGATTATTCTTTTGAATTTATAGTTTCCTAAAAAATCATAGAGGTTTATACCCTTCACATTAAATATAATACACACTTTTCTACTTAAAATATAAAATTAAATACTCTTTTTATAAATCTATTATTATATCAACAATAATTAAATTGAAATTACTCCAAATATGGTGCAACAATCATCTCTAACATCATCAATTTGATGAGATCCACAACCCTATAATGAGAGGGCTTCTTGGATCACACTTTTATAACTTTCTAAAATAATAATGGAATTCATTTTCAACTCTCTAACTCTTCTAACACTCTACACAAATGATTATTTTTTTCTTATTTTTTAAGTAATATATCACCATAATTTTGAGATATTAACAATATTTTACTTCTAATTTATCTTAAATTCACTCTAAAAAATATGTGTAAACTCATCCATATACTTCTTTTAATTTAAATTCAATATCCCTGACTTAAATCCCAAAATTTCCTCCTAAAAGATACAAATTCAAGTCTAGAATTATTTGTTTTCACTACTATCGCATAGATACCATTAGAATAATAGTGTTAAATCCCATATCTTATGAAGTTGTGATCATGAAATCAATATCCTCTACCTGGTGGTACAATTAATTATGAAATGTAATCCATAATCTTTGAACTTTATGTCTCACTATAGTGAAATAAGTTATGGATAAAATCTCATGATTCTACTATGACTATCACATAATGAAATAATCATTTCCATAATGATTCTTCCACATAGACTTCAATAATTACAAATCAGGCATGCCATGCCCCTGGGGTTTGATACCCCTCTGTGGATTGGACATCATCATGTAGAAAAAACCACAAAAATATGATCATTTCCTCTCATGGAATGAAAAAATTTCCCGTTTAATGAGAGATTATTACATGTAAAAGAAAAAATCATTTTTAAAATATTCATGATAAAAAAAACATCCATATAGTGTGAATAATATTTACACATACTCTTCCACTTTATGATCAAAAGTAATTTATAGAGTTCCACCAATTCCAACAACATGACCCACTTGAGTAGCTCAAAATATCCTAGAGCCTCAGTCTCATGGGGCCCACTTCATGGCATGAACTACTCTTATAAATACTAACATACTGAACAATTCAACCTAAGATATACTCATCATAAATTACCTAGCTAGTCAAGGCATAGTCACGTAGACTTCATGAAATTACACTCAAACATAATGAATATCCATAGAAAGATCCCTCTCAATGGTAAGGATATGTTTATATAGACCCCACTACATAAATTTACCTAAGCCTCATCACTATGTGGTTATATTTCTTATGGAGTGATGGATTATTACGAATCAATGAAATAATCTAACACAAACTTCCATGGAGAAAAACAAAACCCCACTATGTGAATATTATTTATATATACTATTCCACATCAAGTGGTAAAGTGTTTCTTTGTGTGAAACCAACTCCTTGGTGTTACCCACTTGATAAACTCCAAAAAACCCAAATCCTACCAATAATAAGTCTCTCATTACAAAATGACCTACCCTCATCAATATGAAATTCCAGACTAGTTCATCCAGAAATAAATTTCTCCTAGGATGACATATATAGTCAAGAAATGACTTATGTATTTTATGTTGTACTACCATGTCTCCTTCAATCATCCTTACAAACCCAAATAGTGTTTCTCATAATATTATAAGATCCATAAAATTTCCCATCAACATAATTTTCATCTCAAAAACCCAAAAAAATTAAGGGTGTTTTTATGCAAATATCTCCATTTGTTTTTGTTGAAAACACATTCTTCATTGATAAACACATATTTATCTGAAAATATCATAGTCGATTATTAGCTCAGTTATAAACCTATTACATTCATATATTGCAAAATTAATTGACAAATATCAAACTCTTTTTTAAGATTAGTCAAAATCATTATGAAAAAAAAATGTTAAATGATAATTTACTCATGAAAACGATTCTATTGATCTTCATCCTCAATACCTCTAAATAAATATTCTCTTCATGAATACACATTAAATAACTATAACCCATTAAAAACCATCGATATAGGATTTATCCTCTAATATTAATACAAAAGAACACTCTTATCCGTATTTGAGACCAAACATAAACAAATTCTCCCAAGAAATTCATTGAAATATTCTAAAATTTTTTAATGAACCCACAAAAAATACAATGAAAATTAATAAAAGTTTTATAAATCCAAATAATAAATTAAAGAGTGTTATAATACCATTATATATAGAGATAATCCCATTTTGGAGTGGGTTGACTTCAAAAAGCTATTAAGTTTGAATGATATCGATTGAATCTGAGAACCAACATATTCCATTCAAAATCATCATATTCTAGTTCCTTGATAATGATGTCTACAACCTAATTTTATGTTGACACAGACTCTAAATTCACAAATAATTGTTTTACTTCCTTCTTGATTAAATAATACTTTATACCAAATATAATTTCCACCAAATGATGTACCTAATTTTTTCTAATTTTGATAGAACTTGATTTATCACATCTGATTACAATCGTAGATTTCCCATAAACTCCAACATCATCATGTGGGTTATTTATCCCTCATAATTGAGTAATTTCATGATTATATTGAATATAATTAGCATCACTAGTGAGTAATGAAATTAATTATTTATTCTTATTTATATATTAAATCATGATTCTATAAGATATAATTTACCACTTGATGTTTACTTATGATTATCCACTGAACCATCCCAATACAGAATAGTGAATCCCAAGAACACCAATTGTGATGTTCAATAATAAACCATACCAAATTATACTATATATTAATAATATAAAAATTAACGATTTTTTCTAATTAATTGTGTATTAAAATTTCAAAACCTTACTACCATTCTCCTTGACAAGTGGGAAACACAATGTAAGTTCAGTTCAATATTATGTACAATAGGATTCAAATCATTTTTCAATATTTTATTTCATAGACATATATTCCATCATCAACTCTTGAAAACTTCATTGGGGTAACCACAAATGTTTTCATCATCCTAGAATCTTATATGCCAATAATCTTAAGTACATATTTTTCATAATTTTATGGATTAATACATTTTCCATTACATCCTTGAATCTCATATAAACTAAGAAAAATGTTTAACTCTACAATCAAGTAAATTTTAAATCGACTCCTAATGTTTTCTATTAACCTATTTAAATATAGTTCATCTCATCCACAAAAAATTATTTCATCCAAATAATGAAAACTAAAATTAATTGGCCATTCTATTTCATGATATATATATTGTGAAAAAAATACTCCAATATAGAATCAAATTTTTCTTAGGTATTTATCAATCCTATAATAAAAAGTTCATGATTATTACAACAGAAAATATAAGACCTTCTTAAACCCCAAAACACTTATCTAATATTCATATATAATAAATACATCTAGTTACTGGATGAACACTTCTTAATTATAGAATCTATTAAGGAATGATGATTTGAGACCAATTTTTGGTCACTTAAACATCCATTAAATTGAAATTTCTAAGAAAAGTAAAATTGTCTCCTACTATTATTTACTGGAAGATAACCCATTAACATCAATCCCTTTTATTTGATAATATCCCTTATATAAAAAATTTTATTCATTATAATACACCATTCTTTATTCATATATTTTTTTATGGAATACCCCTAGGTTCTAAAGAAATTTTCTCTTTCGTCCTGAGGATTATTTCCCATGATTTATGGTGAAGTTCTAAATATATAAATTTCACACAATTGAAATATATATATATATATATTCAAAAATAAATTATGGTTAAATTAATAGAGTAATTTGGTTTTTTATATATTCTTATAGAATCCTGTGATCTTTAAACATATTAATACGTTGTATAAATCATATATAACCATTAAATACAAACCAAGGATCAAAAATTCATGTGTCTTTGAAATAATGGGTTCATAATTAAATAACATGAAACTAGAATAAAATGATTTTTTATAAATATCCTTAATGATCACCTTAATCTCTTTGATCCCTTATAACTGTACAACATAACATAAGAAAAAGGTGAAAAGGGGGATAAACTAAAATGCTCCGTAAGACAATTAACATGGGATTGTAGCTTTGAAAATGAGTTATAAAGAATCACATGATAACATATTAGCATGGATAATGAATATAAATATCAAAACATAACTTATAAAACATGAAAACAATTAATCTTGGAAAAATAGGAAAGTGAATGAATCATTTAACATGGTGAAAAAATGACTCAAGGGTAACTTCTAAGACTATATAGCATGGTGTACAAAGTCTCCTAAGGGAAGAGGTTCACTCTCAAATCCTATACATGATGTATTATATGACTAAAACATTAACCAATTAATTGTATCACTATTTGGGTGCACCCATTAAAACACGATCATGCATACATGAGATAAATAAATAATCAAACCTAAGGAATAATCAAAAGGTTTACCCCAGGAATGAAATTATTATTGTATTATTATTTTGAGGCCTAAACATAGGGAATATAATAATGGTATCAAAATAGTACATCCCTAGTAAAACTGATCATAAACCATTTAATACAATGTGGAATATTTTATCATGATAGATCAACCACAATGAAGCATAATATTTAGAAAATGAAGTTGACACAGATAAAAATATATTATTAATATCATTGAAAAATATCGATGAAAATATACTTTTCACATTGAAAACCACTTATTTTTAAAATTATTAATAATTATAGAAGAATGAAATTTATTTTTAGATATTAATTTATTATTTTAAAGGAATCATTTCAAGATAAATTCTTTATGATGGGGTGGAAATACTCTGATTTCTTTTAAAACATACAAAACAGTCCTTCTATATTTTTGTTGGAAAAATATGAGAGAACCTAGTTTAGAAAAATAAAACATATATATTTCAGAACATTTATAAAATAATCAAATGTGAATAAAAATTATAGTAAATAATAATATAGGAATATTAATATATTTCTAGAAACAATTTTAGAAATCATGTTCATAGACGAAAAAAAGAGTTTAAAGGGAAACTATAAAAGATAATTTTTTAAAAGAAAGTCCCTTAAAATTCCATATCATTGATGTGGGAATTAATAAAATGAATAGAATATGTGTATATTCTATAAATACTCAATAAAAATATTAAATACAATATAATACATTAAAAATAAAATTTTCAAATTATCATAACTTGGCATAATCAAGAAGTATAAGTTGAACCCAAAGTAAAAAAATTTGGTTATGAAATCTATTACCACTTTATAATAAGTCGAATTGTATGCCCCATAAAAGTTATAATTACAAAATGAAATAGTGAATGTAATGAAAATAATGAAATTTATTATATTATATATCAAATGGATATATATATATATACACCACACAAAATGAATAAGTGGTGAATGAGGCAGATATCTCATATAAGTAAAAGCGAGATGAGAAATATTTAAAATGTTCATATTGTTGTGATGATAATTATTCAATGGGTTGATTATGTGTAAAAAAAATATCCTAAAAAATATAATTGGGGAAAAAACATGAATAAATAAATTTTTTATTTCACACATATTATTGTAAAAATATAATCCACCAAGTAGACGTATAAACTAATGAATAAAAATTGAGATAATAAATTATTTAGATTGTGTTTCCCTTTAGGTTTATGTAATTTTACCTACTTTATAATGGTTTAAATATTGTTTTTAGCTAATTAAATGACTATATTTATATATTTAATACCTTAGGTAATGATTTTATAAAATTTTATTACCTATTCATTAATAATATTTCATTATTTTCCTTATTTCATTGCATTCGTTTCATGGTTTCCCAATAAGTTCATTTGTGTAAAATTATAGATGTTCATCTAAAATGGTATTGAAACTCCATAAATTGAATGAAATTATATTAACAATTTTTATAAATTATTAATGGTCCATATATAATTTTTTTCTAACATGATGATGATTCAATTTATAAAATTTTAGTGATAAATGTTTAACTTATTTTGTCAGATTTTTAAAAACATCATGGAATATTTACATTTTATATATTATTATATATATATATAACTTATATAACATTAAATAATATTTAAAATACTAATTAAAATATTATTTTACCAGAATAATAATTTTTTTACCATATATAAAGGTGTTAATGGAAAATAAACAAAATCATTATTCACGATGGTGATTAATAGATATAACATAGACAATAGTTTTGTTTCATTTAATAAGGATAGGTAATAAAATGGTTTGATATAATATATTTTATTATGACCATAAAAATATAGTATATAAATGTTTATGGAGTTATAATGCCTCTATGGATGAATGAGTTGAGAAGAATATAGAAGAATGAATGAAATTAAGAGATGTGTTTTGAGAAATATCCTCTTAAATAAAACCTCCTTAAAATATTTCTTAAGGTCCTTGGATTTGGTATATTTGTGAAAAAAGATGAACATGGACATGGTGCTATTGGGGATAAGAGGTTTGGATAAATATCATTGGATAATAAATGATTTTTATGTGAAATAGGGTAGTGAAGAGTGGTATTTATACTTTAAATAGGGTGGTGTTATGTGATTAACTAATTATTATTTTACAATTATAGCCAAAAATGTTGATGATTAATTGTAATAAACTAATTTTCATGATAATTAATATTTAAAATTATTTTTATGGGGTATAAAAACTTCAACCTCCAATTAAATGTTGTATTTTTATGTGTTTGAAGCTTTTACCTAATAACTTTAAACTTATTCATTATTTTACCTATATTGCGGTAAATACTTTTAGTTCAATGGTAATATTTTATGAATAAAAAAGAAAATAATCTTAATAAATAATGTGTAACTTATTATTTTAAAAAATAGAATCCATTTTATAAAATTCATTTCACATAATTGAAAAGAATAAATTTAAAATTAATCCCACAGACACAATGAGAAGGTGTGTTTCTAAAGTGAAAAAAGTTCAAAAGGATGAAATTTTTTATAGAAAATAGTAATGTAAAATTGGTTAAAATGACCTAAATTGTATTTAATGGTAAATAATTGAACTAATTATACTTTAAAATCTATTTAAAATATAATATAACTATATAAAATAAATTAGATGAAAATACAGTTTTCAATTAAAATGAATTATTTTTTCGTTATTCATCAAAAAATATAACTTATCAGAAATATATCGACAATTCACCCTATGTTATTTTTTCATTATGATTTAAAAAATGAAGTTTATTTTTCCAAATAAATTTACAAAAGTTTCAAAATGTAGTTTTAAGATAAGTGTGACATTAGAAGGTGGAAAAACTATCTTTTGAAAAATATACCATTTATGATTAAAATTGGATTTTTTTTCTAATATTAATCCAATCAAATATATTGGATAAATTTAAACATCATTTATTTAATATATACCATATAAATTTTACTAATATATCTCACTATTGGTGATTAATTTAATTTATTAAGATAAAATTCTATTATGATTATAAAAATATTTTTTAAAAAAAATAGATCACTTCTATTTAATAGGTTATTACATTCATTTCTAAATAATTAGTAACCGATGAATTCATTTTATAAAAATATTAAAACAACATTTCTATAATTTATTTAATAACATTCATACCCTCCATTCCTACTACTTGGTCACAATTAAATAAAAATATTTAATCTTTTCTTAATGATCGGTGTTCTGTGAAATGTGAGATATCGAAGAGATTGATTTTTAAAAAAAATGACAAACCATATAATCCTGGGATGTTACAAGTTATTGTCCAATATATTTAATGTAAGGACCCTACCCTAGTTTCTCGAAGTTAGTGCCTTATTTGATTACGTTGACATACATACAAGTAATATGAATCCCAAAGGACCAAGTAGTTTAGTATTATTGGAAACAAGATACATACATAAGTTCAACTTTATATAATGAAAAAAAAGAACACTGCTTTATTCCACTAGAGTCATCACATCTCCTAGATTATGCTTGCAAGTCATTAAAAAAATACTTCTTCATGTCCTGAGAAAATGAGAAATATAAAAAGGGGTGAGCTCAAATACTCTGTAAGAGTATTCAATGCAGTGGAAGATAATATAAACTTTAGACATTGTGAAAAATTGAAAACACATGCCTTTAATAATAAACATGAACACATTATGGCAGGAATATGAGCTGAGTAAATAATTCCATAATAAAACATAATCATGGGTATTATACTAGTCGAATAACCACGTGAAATATAAATAGCTGAACTCATATTAATGGAATGCATAATGCCAGATATTCTGAAACATTTTTTCAAAGCCTCGACCAAGACGTCTAATGATTATGGCCTCGGACAAAATCTATATCACATTGGGAAGGGCCTCATCCAATTCCATGTATATTTGTCTCATGAGATCTACTGATGCATCGAGGGGTTATAGCGGGCCCCACCCATCACATAATAAATCCAATTAATTACTTATATGAGTGGGGACAAACATAAATAACATATACATTCATATGGAAACAATCATATGAAATGTATCAAACTTTCCCCAATTATTGAACATAAACACTAACCATTCGGAATAATATGCTGAATGGTTTTTGGACAGATCATCCACAATATATCTAGTCATAAACCATTAAATAAAATATGGTATATTACTTCATAAATTATTAAACCCAATAATACCATGGAATCAACAAGAGTGTTGAATTAGACGAAAACACTCTTCTAAAATCATTAAGCAGTTCTTGATATAAATACTCTTTTATTTTGAAAAGAAGTGTTCTTTTGGAAAAAAATATTTGTATAAAACTAGAAGTGAGGTAAGATATTATTTTCATAACAAAATGAGTGATTTTATAACGATAAGGTTTTCCAAAAATAGATCATTGAGTGCCCATGATAATAGGAAAGAATTTGAGAAATTCCCTTGGAGCAGGCTTGTATTTTCGAAACAACATTGAAAGTTCCTTTTAAAATGTGTAACTATCAATAAAATAAGGAATGTTTCCGGTTAGTAAAAATATATATGATACTCACAAAGAATATATGATGAGTACATAACAATACATAATCATTTCATTGAGGTAATTATACAATGAAAGTATCCCAAATGAAAATGGAAGTTCGGGTGGAAAAACCCTTACCTTAACTCCAAATGTGTTTTGCTCTTGTACTTAAGCTCCTAGAATATGAACTTATACTTGTTAATAAATTATTTAAGAACCTATTAAACATTTATTTAGTTTACCATAATTATTTTTAGATCATTTATTTCTTTATTTACAAGTTATTGTATTGAATTTTGTCGTTCTGGAGTGTTCGTTTCTCTTATTTTCATATTCAGTTCACTTGTTTTTAAGTAATGAAGTGGAATGGATGTAAATATCCAGAATTGAAATTATATATTATTTATGAACATAAATAGGTGTTAATGTTCATTTATATAACTTGATTACATGGAACGATGATGAATTATCATATATAACTTTAATGATAATTGTTTCGGTTAATTTGTGTATTTTGATAACAACAAACTCATTTTTGTTTATAACCTAACACCATTTGATCAAAGGGATTACAGAATATTAAATAGGTTATATAATATATAATAATATGGTTCAACCATAATAAGAATTGTTTCATGACCATAATTTATAATGATAAAAGAAATTGAAAGTCCATCGTCCTTGAATGTGTAAAATTGACACATCTCGGATGGTGTTCTTGCTACTAGTATAAAAGAAGGTAAAAAGGGTGTAGATGATGATAACTTATTATACAATCATGGAAACATTCCATTACATATAAGGTACTGGATTAATCACAAAATTTGGATAAATATAGGTAATAGAAAAAGAAAACAAAGGAACCTGAAAGGAAAGACAAAGAATTGAAAAGAGGAATTTACCTCTTAACCCAAACTTCCTTGAGAACCTCCTTAAGGGAGATTTTTTGGTATTTTAATGAGACCAATGCTTGCTGGAAGTGGGATAAGAGGTTGGGAGGGTATTAGTCTGGAATTTGTAGAAGCCAAAAGGCTTGAGAGGAGTGATTTGAAGAGGGGGTGAGAGGGGGTTTTATAGTGGAGGAGAGAGGGAATTTCTTAATATAGAACTCATTAATTTATTATTTCATCACAAGACAAGTAATAGTAATTATTCCATGACCAAGAATATTAATTTTATCATGTGAATTAGTATTAATGGTGGTTATATCCTCCATGATGCTAGGAATAGTCTATTTAGCTTATAATGTATATATACGGTAAATTACCATATTGTACTATTCATCAGAAAATCAAGTATTTCAGAAAAATACCAAAAATTTACCCTAACCATTTTTCGATGTGTAGGATTGAAAAATGAAGTCCATTTTTCAAATATAATATTTTAAATGTTATTAATTTAATATTTAATTAAATTCATAATTTATTATCAAAAACCATTTTAAAACATTCATTAACTTATTCTAAAATATATGTATATCGTACTTTCAACATGAATATTATATATATATTATCATAGGTAAGGTTATTATTCATTAGGGTATATCACTATTCATAAGGGTATGTTACTGTTCGTAAGGGTAGGTTACTAATCACCAAAAATTATGTTTTTCTTATTGGACTCTAAATAACTTACTGATCGCGACTATGTATGTCAGATTTTTGAAATTCACATCACAGAAGTGACAAAATTATGTTTTAAGGGTCCCATGGTAATTAGTAGTTAATGTGATTATGAAATATTTATAAGAAAGTAATTTCCTTTAAAAAATATTGGGTCGTTACATTCTCCCCTCCTTATAAAAATTTTGTCGTCAAAATTCACAAAATATTACCTAAAAAGATTTGGATATATCTTTAACATAAGCTCCTCCGGCTCCCATGTTTCTTCCTCCATCTTATAGTTCCTCCATAGAACCTTTACCAGACGAGTCGTCCGATTTTTCAATACTTGTTCTCTAGTATCAAGAATCTTGATAGGCTCTTCATAGTAAGATAGATCGGGCTCAAGTTCCACTTCTTCATAAGTGAGCACATGTGTTGGGTATGGCATGTACTTTCTTAACATTGACACGTGGAACACATTGTGAACCATGGAGAGACTTGGAAACATTTCCAAACAGTAATCTATAGCTCCAATTCGGTCAAGAATTTCAAAAGGTTCGATGTAACTGGGACTTAACTTTCCCTTCTTACCGAATCGTATAATACCCTTCCATGAAGATGCCTTTATGAAAACGTGATCACCTTCTTGAAACTCCAAATCCTTCCTTCGGTTATCTACATCGCTCTTTTTCCAACTATGAGCTATTTTGATTTGGTTCTGGATAATCTTCACCTTTTCCATTGATTCTTCAACAAGTTTTGGACCCATAATATTTCTTTCACCAACATCATCCCAACAAGTTGGTGTACGACAGCGCCTCCCATATAACGCTTTATAGGGTGCCATCTGTATACTTGAATGGAAGATATTGTTGTAGGAAAATTCTATGAGTGGTAAATACTGATCCCACATGCCTTGAAAATCAAGTGAACACGACCTCAACATGTCTTCCAATGTTTGAATAGTCTGTTATGATTGTCCATCAATTGTTGGGGGGTAGGCAGTGCTCAAATGAAGATCAGTATCTAGGGCCTTCTGAAGACTTTTCCAGAATCTTGACGTAAAACGTGGATCACAATCAGAAACAATTGATAGGGGTACATCATGAAGTCTCGAAACTTTGTTAATATATAGTCTTTCAAGATTTTCAAGTGGTAGATCTTCTCTTATAGCAAGAAAATGCGCTGGCTTGGTAAGACGGTCAACAATGACCCATATTGCATCGTTCCTTCTAGAAGTCTTTGGTAGTCCCATGAAAAAGTCCATCGTGATATAATCCCATTTCCACTCAGGTATGGGAAGAGGTTGCAATACTCCTCCAGGTTGTTTCCTTCCAGCTTTCACTTGTTGAAAAACCATACATCTTGACACAAAATCAGCAATCTCCCTCTTCATGTTGTCCCACAAAAAATGTTCCTTCAAATCTCTATACATCTTATTGCTACCAGGGTGTATAGAGAAATTGGAACTATGAGCATCACCCTACAATTCCCTCTTTATATCATGTATATCGGGAACACAAAGTCTCTTCCCAAATTTCAAAATTCCATCTTCAAATACGAAGTCACTCAATCCCCCATCATTCAGAGATTTAATCTTCTTTTGAAACCCTTCATCATCAGCCTGAGAACTTTTTATCCTTTATAGTAAAGATGGTGTGGCAAACATTTGAAAAAGCATTGATATTTCACCGTGCATGGTTATTCCCATATCCATCTTTACTAGATCCATTAAAATATGATCCCTCTCAACTATCATCATACTCAAAACTCCATGATCCTTTCTGCTCAAACCATCTTCCACCTTATTTGCCTTCCCCGGGTGGTAGTGTATAGTGCAATCATAATCCTTGAGTAGTTCAAACCATCTCCTTTGCCACATGTTGAGTTCATTCTGTGAGAAAATATACTTCAAACTCTTGTGATCAGTATAAATCTCACATTTTTCACCATAGAGATAATGTCTTCATATCTTCAAAGAAAATATTATAGCAGCTAACTCAAGATCGTTAGTAGGATAGTTTTTCTCATGAATTTTTAGCTGTTGTGATGCATAAGAAATAACCCTATCATTTTTCATAAGGACACAACCAAGTCCTTTCTTTGAAGCATCACTATAAATAACAAACTCGTCATTCCCTGATGGTAGAGTCAATATAAGAGCATTGACTAATATTCTCTTTAGTTCTTTGAGACATTCTTCACAATCTTTTTTCCAAACAAATTTAACCCCTTTACGTGTGAGCTTCATTAGCGAGTTAGCCAGTCAGGAAAAATTCTGTACGAAATGCCGATATTAACCTACTAAGCCAATAAAACTGCATACCTCAGTTATGTTTGTTGGCATGGGCCAATCTTGTATTGCCTTTGTCTTTAAAGGATCAACTAGGATTCCATCCTTAGAAAAAATATGGTGAATAAATGAAATCTCCTGAAGCTAGAATTCACACTTGCTAAACTTCTCATATAATTCATGTCTTCTATGAGACTTCAGGATAATGCCCATGTGATTTTCACGATCTTCGAAGATTTGGGAGTATACCAAGATATCATCAATAAATACAACTAAAAATCATTGAGATATTCTTTGAAGACTCTGTTTATTATATCCATGAAGATAGAGGGTGAATTAGTCAATAAAAAAGGCATTACCGTAAACTCGTAATGCCCGTACCTGGTTTGAAATGCTATTTACGAAATGTCTTCCTTATTCACACTCTACTGATGATATCTAGATCGAAGGTCAATCTTTTAAAAGTATTGATCTCCATGTAGTTGGTCAAATAAATCATCAATGTGAGGTAGGGGATACTTTTTCTTTATTGTTATAGAATTGATCTCCCTGTAGTCGATACATAACCTCCTAGATCCATCTTTCGTTAAACAAAAAGGATAAGGGCTCCCCATAGAGAAACACTAGGGAGGATAAATCTCTTATTACTCAATTCCTATAGTTGTTTATTTAGTTCCACTAATTCTATAGTGTCCATTCTATAAGGGGTCTTCAATATGAGCCTTGAACCATGAATTAAATCAATGGAAAACTCAATTTCTCATTCTGGAGGATGTCCAGTTAAATCTTCTGGAAACACATCAACATATTATCTCACAATAGGTACATCCTCTATTTTAACATTCCTTTCCTCACCCACAGTTATTTCATTCTCTTCCTCCCCAATAAATGAATTTAGTTGAGCTACTAGGGGTGGATCTAGATAAGAATCAGGTGGTGACAATTCTTCTCTAAAGATAAGGTGTTCTTTATCATCTTCATCAAAAACCGTAACCTCCTTCTTCTTACAATAAATTTCTGCATCATGATCTGAAAGCTAATCCATACTGAGGATTATACAGAATTAAATCATGGGTATGATGATAAGATCAATAGATAAAGAACATTTGTATTCCCTAATGGGAACAGAATGAATGAACTTTGTAATAATGATACTTCCCTTAGGAGTTTTTACTGACAACTCCCTTGTTAAATAAAATTGGAAATATCTAATTTTCTTAGCAAACTGGGAAGATATGAAACAACGCGATGATCCAAAATCAAATAAAGAATTGGCTAAACTTGATTAAATTATCAACGTACCTTCCACCACATCACGCAGAACTTCAACCTCTGCAGTTGTGATCACATATTCTTGTCCAAGCTCCCTTGGCCTCTTCTGTTGCATATTTCCATGACGTTTTGGACAATTTTTAGCATAGTACCCCATCTATTGACAATTATAGCATCGAAAATCATTTTCTTCCTTCTTTCCTTTGCAATCACCAGCAATATGGCATTTCTGACCACATTTTTATAATACTCCTTTGCCTTTTAAGCATGCACTACGGTGTTTACTTCCACAATTGTCACATGGTGGAAATTCAATTCTTCCCTTCGTCCATGTTTCCTTATTTACTTTCTCAGGGTTTTCAGCAGCCCTCTTCTTTTCTTGCTTTCCCTTAAAGTCATAAGACATAGAGAATTATTTTTCGGTCTTGATAGTACATGAAACTATATCCTCATATGATGAAAAATTTTGGGAGACAAGTTCCCGCCGGAGGAATGGCTTTATGCCATCAAAGAATCGATCGATTTTTCTCCTTGGATTTCATATGTAGTCCACAGCATATCTTGACATCCTTGTAAAGTTATCTTCATACTTGGCCACATTTTCTCCTCCTTTTGCCTTAGATTCAATAATTGCCTCTCCATATCTGCTCTTTGTTCTCGTGGGAAATATTTTTCTAAGAAGATTTCCTTAAAATCCCTCCATTCCATATCTTATATTTCTTCCTCCTCTGTATTTTGGATTAATGACCACCACTGATCTGAATCTCTTGATAGACGATATACTACCATGAAAACCTTATCTCTTTCATTACATTCCAAAGTGAGAAATATCTTCTCAAGGGAACATATCCACTGCTCTGCTATAAATGGGTTTGTAGTCCTGTTGAATGATGGAGGTTGTTGTCGCATAAAGTGATCTAGCATAGATCCTCCACGAGGTGGATCCGGATGCTCTATATGGGTAAATTTATTATTCATATCCTGAGTAAGTTGTCCCAATATATTTATGTGTTTCTCATCACCAGTCACAGCACCTCATCCAACATCATTATCTTGCATCGGAGAAAAATCCCTACAGGGGACACGTGCATTCATGCCATTTACATTTCGTCCACTAGGTGCCATATCTAGATAATGGAATACACTATATTAGGTTATGAATCATAATGTATAATCTTAACTTAAAAATACTCAGAAAAATTGAGATCCTATGCATGGCTAATCCCATATTCACAAAAATGAATTCTTTGAGAAATATTTACATCAAACTCCTTCATACTGTCTTGTAAAGAAAATGTGAATTATCCTAAGAATATCCCCCGAGAGTGTCATAACCAAGAGCGCAGCAAGGCTCGTTTTCATGAACTAGTTCCTGTTTGATTCTAGCTCAATGCGGTGTTTTTGGGTTTTACCCCTAGATACATATGTGTCAGAGCCGCCTCTACCTGCTCGTATCCAGATAGGGATGTATTGATTAAAAGATCCACATAATCTCTTCCTTACCAAAATACCTGGAAATTATTGTATGTATATCCTCAAAGACTAACTTAGGGACTCTTACCTAATTCTAAATTTTCTAAATCTAGTTTCCAAGTATTCTACTAAACATCCTCTGATACCAACTGTAAGGACCTGACCCCAATTGCCCGGAGTTGGTGACTTATTTTATTATGTTGGCATATATAAAAGGAATACAAATCCTGAAGGACCAAGAATTTTACTATTATTGGAAACAATATACATACATAAGTTCAACTTTACATAAGGAAAGGAAAAAACAACACTAATGTATTCCACTAGAGTCATCACATCTCCTAGATTATGTTTGCAAGTCATTCATAAAATACTTCTTCATGACCTGAGAAAATGAAACATAAGAAATGGGTGAGCTCAAATGCTCAGTAAGAGTAAGCAATATAGCAGAAGATAATATAAACATTAGACATGGTGAATAATTGAAAACACATGCCTTTAATAATAAACATGAACACATTATGGCACGAATATGAGCTGAGTAAATAATACAATAATAAAACATAATCATGGGTGTTCTACTAGTCGAATAACCACATGAAATATCAATATCTGATCTCATAATGATGGAATGCATAATGCCGAACATTCTAAAACATTTTTTCAAGGACTCGGCCAAGACGTCTAATTATTAAGGCCTCGGCCAAAATCTATGTCACATTGGGAAAGGCCTCGGCCAATTCCACATTTATTTGTCTCATGAGACCTACCGATGCATCGAGGGGCTATAGCGGGCCCCACCCATCACATAATAAGTCCAATGAATTCATTATATGAGAAGGAATAAACATATACAACTTATATATTCATATTTAAACTATCATATGAAATGTAACAAACTTTCCCCAATTATTGAACATAAACACTAACCATTCAGAATAATATGGTGAATGGTTTTAGGACAGATCATTCACAATAGAGTTAGTCATAAACCATTAAATGAAATATGGTAGATGACTTCATAAATTATTAAACACAATAATTCCATGGAATCAACAAGAGTGTTGAATTAGACGAAAACACTCTTATAAAATCATTAAGCAATTCTTGAGATAAATACTCTTTTATTTTGAAAAGAAGAGTTCTTTTAGAAAAAATATTTGTATAAAAACAGAAGTGAGGTAAGATAGTATTTTAATAATAAAATGAGTGATTTTATAAAGATAAAGGTTTCCAAAAATATATCATAGAGTTCCCTTGAAAATAAGAAATAATTTGAGAAATTATTTTGGATCAGGCTTGTATTTTGGAAACAACGTTGAAAGTTCCTTTTAAAATGTGTAACTATCCTTAAAATAAGGAAGGGTTCTGGTTTGTAGACATATATATGATACTCACGCAGAATATATGATGAGTACATAACAATACATAATAATTTCATTGACGTAATTAGATAATGAAAGTATCCCGAATGAAAATGGATGTTCGGGTGGAAAAACCCTTACCTTAAGTTCAAACGTGTTCCGCTATTGTACTTAAGCTCCTGGAATATGAAATTATACTTTTTAATGACTTATTTTGGAACCTATTAGTCATTCATTTAGTTTACCATTATTCTTTTTAGTTCATTTATGACTTTATTAACAAGTTATTGAATTGAATTTCGTCGTTCTGGAGTGTTCGTTTCTCTTATTATCATATTCGGTTCACTTGTTTTTAAGTAATGAAGTGGAATGGAGGTAAATCTCTAGAATTGAAATTATATATTATGTATGAAAATAAATAGGTGTTATTGTTCATTTATATAACTTGGTTATATTGAACGAGGATGAATTATCATATAGAACTTTAATGATAATTCTTTTGGTTAATTTGTGTGTTTTGATTACAACGAACTCATTTTTCTTTATAACCTAACACAATTTGAAATAAGGGATTACAAAATTTTAGATAATTTATATTATTTATAATAATCTGGTTCAACCATAACAATACTTCTTTCATGACCAGAATTTAGAATGATAAAAGAAATTGAAAGTCCATCATCCTTGAATGTGTAAAATTGGCACATCTCGGATGGTGTTCTTGCTAATAGTATAAAAGAAGGTAAAAAGGGGGACATGATGATAAGTTATTCCACTATCATGACAACATTCCAGTACATATATGGTACTGGAGTCATCAAAAAAATTGGATAAAGTGAGGTAATAGTAAACGAAAACAAATGAACTTGAAAGGAAAGACAAAGAATTGAAAAGAGGAATTTACCACTTGAACCAAACTTCCTTGAGAACCTCCTTAAGGGAGAGATTTTGGTCTTCTAATGAGACCAAAGCTTGATGTACGTGGGAGAGGAGGTTGGGAGGGTATTTGGCCAGAATTTGGAGAAGGCACAAGGCTTGAGAGGAGTAATTGGAAGAGGGGTGACAGGGGGTGTTTATAGTGGAGGAGAGAGGGGATTTCTTAATATAAAACTCATTAATTTATTATTTCTTCACATGATAAGTAATAGTAAGTATTCCATGACCATGAATAGTAATTTTATCATGTGAATTTGGATTAAGGGTGGTGACATCCTCCATGATGCTAGGAATAGGCTATTTAGCTTATAATGTATATATATGGTAAATTATCGTATTTTACTATTCATCAAAAAATAAAGTATTTCAGAAAAATCCCAAAAATTTACCCTCACCATTTTTCAAAATGTATAATCCAAAAATGAAGTCCATTTTTCAAAAAAGATTTTCTAAATATTATTAATTTAATATTTAATTAAAATCATAATTTATTATCAAAAACCAATTTTAAAACATTCATTAACTTATTCTAAAATATAGGTATATCGTACTTTCAACATGAATATTAATTATATATTATCATAGGTAAGGTTACTATTCATTAGGGTATATAACTACTCATAAGGGTATGTTACTATTCATAAGGGTAGGTTACTATTCACAAAAATTAAGTTTTTCTTATTAGACTCTAAATAACTTACTGATCACGACTTTGTATATCGGATTTTTGAAATTCACGTTACAGAAGTGAAAAAATTATGTTTTAAGGGTCCCATAGCACTTAGTTGTTAATGTGATTATGAAATATTTATTAGAAAGTAATTTCCTTTAAAAAATATTGGGTTGTTACATTTAAAATGAATTATTTTGATCATGAAGGATATTTTATTCCCTAATTCTAGACCAAATACTAACTGTATTTATAGTTTAGAAACACATTTCATTTTCCACATCATCTGTGTCTTCTATTATCTCTTATATAGCCCCATATTATCCCCATTGGATTCTCACTAGAGTATCACATTCCTCTTACATTTAATAAATTTTTCTATTAAATATTATCACTAGATTATGAATTATCTTTATTTTAAACCACCATATAATACTGACATTCAATAATTTTTTAAACATTATTTTTTAACATTTATTCACTATAATTTTCGATGTGTTTCCAAGGAAAATACCTTCATACCAATAATCTTAAGACATGTGGTTCCTCTAATTATTGATAATAAAGCATTTAATTAAATAAAATTGAAGGTACTTCATGGTTGAATTTTTCTTTTAAGAAGTTTCATATAGTGTATTATATTTGTTAAAACACTACAATTCATTTTCAAAGATATAAATTAATTTAATCAATACTTCCATCCAATATTTCTTAGTTAAAATTTTCCCAGTGTGATTATTCTTAGTCATTTTTTTATAATTAGGTTTATCATATAAGTGAATCTATTTTATTTATGAGTTCACATGGCTAAAACTTAGTTACTTATCCATTTATTCTTAATATTTTCTTCCACCTAATTTTTAATAAATTTGGTAAAATTATCGTTCTATCAATTATGAATTCCTATCAAATTATTCATCTATACACACCTAAAATATTATGATATACACTTTCACACATAAGATTTTTGAGAAATAAGTATCATCCAGTCTACCTTATTGTAATCATAAATAAATAAAACATAATAAAAAATTTTATACAAGGATTTGGATGATATTTTCCAACACACATAAAGGTTCACCTACTCCTAAAATTTCAATGAATTTTTATCCATCATCTTTTATAACTTTTGAATGATTTTCCCTATAGAAAATTAAGACACATATGGTATTGACCATATGAAATTCAATGGATATCAAGAGAATCGTAATTATTGATTATGACATTTGAGGTCTTTTAGGTTAGGTGGAAAATAATTTTTTTTATAGATCATTCTATTATTCCTTGGAAAATAATTGTCTTATTCTTGAATAATGAGGCATAAATTTCAATTTTTTGTACTTCTTTTCATCACAATTATATTATCTCTTCATTTAATGATGCATGTCCTCCCCCCTAACATACTCTATCTTGGTAGTTCCCACTACCTTTCCAAGGTTGAGCCTTGGGATTTGAAAGGGGACTTAAAAATATGCCTACAGATGCTTTATGCCCAATCATTTTGGATAACTCTTACATCCTCTATAACTCCAATACATTTACCCAGCAACATTTTAGTAGATTTTTTAACACCATTATAATTTGGTTTTCATCTTTTCATGAAGATATTAGCTAATGAATTAGTATTTTTGGTTTATATATGTTAAATATTCCCAAAATCACATAATTGACATGGACTTAGTATATTGTAACCACATCCTTCAATAACCATGAATTTTTTCCACCTTAAGTCTTTACTTCAAATTTTGGATTATCAGAATCCATTTATTTTCAAGCATTCATGGTTTCCATAGAAAAATATATTTCTTTTTTTAATTTGATTCTCAAGAAAATATTTTTATATCTGATTCTAGTTGATGTGAATCCACTAATGAGCATCCACAACCTAGTACAATCAATCACTTATAGAGAAATATTTTTTCCATTATCTTTTTTATATTTTTATTTACTAATCCCTATTAACTTTTTTTCTTCCATTCATGTTGAATGAGATTATTTCAACTTCAGATCCATTGAATCCTTATCATCCTATAAAGATATCAATTGATTTTGAGATTTATTCTTTATTGATGATGCCTCCAGTTGTTGAAATCACCTTTTTCAGGTATCCTTTAGATCATTTATTTTTGACCTCAAGGATAGATTCATAACTTTGTCACCGAATATTTTAAAAAAATATTCATTTAAAACATACTGAGTATAAGAAATTTTGCTCATTTATTTTTTGTTTCTCTTAAACCTTGAAAAATATTTTTTCTAAGGAACACACATAATTTATTTTCCAAATATTTCCATAATAATAACCCTAGATTCATTATGTAATATTGTGTGTCTTATCTATTTCACCTCATATTTTTTATTTCATTGTGAGTAATTAAAACAATTTTATTTTATGGTGTGCATCCATATTGTTTTTCATTATCTGATATAGATTTTTTCATACAATAAAACTCCTATACGTATTTAAATTTATCTATAAAATTTTGTACTTATGATAATTTTTTCAAATTTTCCATTATCTCTATTGGTTACATATAATCATTATTAATATCCCATATACTGAAACTTCTTATTATCATGTCAGAAGTTATAAACCTCTGTCGATCATCAATATTTTTTCACATCTTCATGACTTATGATTAGAGGTACATGATCCTTTTTACATAATCTTTTACTAAATCAGTTAATCAATCAACTATAAAAGACTTCTCTTTAATCATGAGATTGAGATCGACTTTATTCTCTAATTTTCTTCCATTTCCATATTTGGGTCTTTCATTTTTAACATTCAACATGGATTTTCATTCATTTATGTGGTGTATATATAAATTATAATCACATACCAATATATTGTTTTTTTACATTTTGGACCTAAAAATATAAATTAATCAAGGGGAGATTCAATTTCATCATTAATATATACTCTTACATAAATTTTGAAAAATATTAATCGATGTCCTCCGATTGTGAACTATATATGGGAACCAAAATATTTTTCTCATTTAGTTTCTATTGGTCCTACATTTTCCCATATTCCATTTTTTATATAAAATATTAATATGAGAGAAATTTCTTCTTCTTTAGGACTTTAAACTATGAAATCATATTACCTTTCACACCCATAGATGAATTTTTATTCTTCATGATTATCCCTAAATTCCAATGGAAATATTACAATGATATGTCTAACTTTTATTCACATAATGAAATAATGAAGAGTATTTAATTTGAATATACCATTTCCAATATAAATATTTCTAGAAATTAATGGTGTCACCTGTAAAGACCTGAAAATTTCAAAGAATTTTTTTTAAATACTTTGTCATTTTACGAGTCTGTGGCTTCTAATGGCACTTGATTCAGAGACCCGGTGTTCCCAGAATCAATTTCCGATGTTTAGATCAGGTACATTCAGTAAACGAATGAGCAGGTTTTTCTATCTTTTGAACTGGTGCTCGGAATTGAAATCTGAGGGCACTGATGAACTCTCAGTGCCGGTAATTTCTTAGGGGACCTTTACCGCATTTGCGTTTTATGTGGGTTGAGAATTATTATTCTGGGAATTAGTTTAAAATAAATAAAATTGTTAGAACAATTTTATTTTATATCTTTGGAAGTTAAACCCTCCCATGGGAAGTTGTTGGTGGGTCCCACTACCACCCAGCTTCCCATGTGAGGATATATGAGAGGTGGGGCCCACACGATCCCCAGCCTTTCATCTCCCTTAACCCTCATTAAACTCCCCAAATAACTCACTTAAACCCCCCCCCCCCATTAAACACCCTTGTTTAATGTTGAAAACTCTTCTAACATTTATGAGATCTTCCACCTCCTCTCCCTCTCTTTAATTAATTTCCAACACATTTAATTAATGAGTGGTTTGAATGTTTGAATTTTAAATGGCTTATGGAAAATAAAATAATATGGTAGCTTATTATTTTATTTTTGGGAAGGCTTTCGTTGTGTGAAGAAGAGTTGAGAAGATCTCTTGAGTTTTTGGAGAAGAACACCAACTTATTCGATGAAGAACGCCGGTTCCACGAAGAACGACGATGTGGCATCCATTCTCTAATCTGTGACAAGTGAGGAGAGGCCGCTTCCTCCTCGGATGTACTCTGACATCACCTACGAATCCTTTCCTTGTGATTCCATCTTCCTCGAGGCCTGACGTGCGACGTTAATTATCAAGGTAGGGGTTATGTTCAAATTTAATGGATTAAATTTTGTGCCTCGGTTTGTCGTTGTATAACCTTGATTGTCTCGGCCTATTGCTATCACTTAACGCGAAGTGCGCGGGCCAAACGAACATGGACCGATGACCCTCCGTTTCATCTTGTTTAAATTATATGGAATCGACGATCAGAGGCAGAACGTGGAAAAAACCGGCAGCGCAAGGGTCGTAGTTGCACACGCAAAGAAAAGCTGCGGCCAAGAAGACTGCGGCGGAGGAAGCACGACGTCGTCGCGCCATGCTGAGGACTCAGAGCCATGTCCAATGCAAGCAATAGCAGAGGACGTCGGTGTCGTCGCTCCAGATGTACAATAGGACCCGCAGCCCGCATTGCGGGCCGCTTCGACAGAAATACTGGTTGGCCTGTCGAGCGGCCGGGCGGAGAAAAGCCGCGACCCCAAGAGGGAACCACGCTGGATAACCAATAGCCTTCCCATTCGGTCCGGTTGCACCAAAAGGCCGGCCGACTCCAGTCGGACGGTTTGGGAGGGCGGCGTCGCAATGTGTCGGCGGTTCGGGCAGCCGGGGGGCCGCGTCGGGCCGGGCCGGGACGCGCCCTACCGGGCCGCGCCCCCCAGGCCGGGCCGCGCGATTCTTTGGGCTGGTCTAACACCCCTACTGGGTCAGACCCGCCAAAACTGAGTGACCCCACCCGCCACCCAATTGGGGTTAACGGGCCGGAACCGTTTTATGCCTTTGGTGTTATTCACCATCCACTGGCCTACGGAAGGCAGGCTTGGGGTAGTCACGACACGGACCCTGAGGACGGGTCGTGACAAATTGGTATCAGAGGAGTCTTTTCTACCATAGAACTCAGGACTCTTATAATTTCTTCTCTGTGAAGCAATAGTGTTCAAAGTATTTTGTGTGGTTATTATTCCAGGGAGTCCAGTGTTGGTGTAGAGGCTGATGTATCCATACACCAGGACCCTGACTTCTGATTTCCGAATTAGTGCATGAAAACATTGATTGCATGTGTGTTTCAAATATTTTCTTTGTGATTACTTTTTGTCATCTCACCATGTATATTGTCTGACCGTGGAACACCTGTTTCTTTTTAGGATGGCCCCATGAAGGTAGCCAGCTAGGGTTCCTAGTTACGTGCGAGATGGAAGCCCACCGAAAGACGAGGCCTCAGTGCAGGACCCATTATAGCGGAGGCACCAGCGGTACCACTACCTGTCGGGTGACCGATACCACCAGCCCCAGCAGTAAAAAGTGCACACTTCCCGAGTGTGTTGCATGAGTTTCAGTGACAGAGGCTGCCCAGGTTCCATGGAGGGACGTACCCTCAGGCAGCCGAGGATTGGCTGGAGGATATCATCAGAGTCTTCAGATTGGTAGGGACACCAGCCGACCTTATGGTGATCCTTGATGTGAGTCTACTGCACGTAGCAGCAGGTAGATGGTGGAGCCTAATGCTCTAGGTGCATGACGAGGCATCTCTACTTTGGATGAACTTTGAGATCCTCCTCCGCTCGGAGTTTGTTCCTGCCACCCTCCATGCGGTGCACATCCAGGAGTTACTTTATTTGTGGAAAGGAAGCATGACAGTATCCCAGTACTTGGCGAGATTTACCGACCTCTCGCGCTACTCCACGGATATGGTACGGGGCCCATTCTTCCGGGCCCGGACCTTTGAGCAGGGACTGAGGCATGAGATCAGGGCTTTGATGGTCTCCCTCAGCATTCTGACGCAGGCAGGAGTACTAGAGCGATCCCTTTTTGTGGGGAGCTTTCTTGCTGAGCTGATGCCAGCAGCGAGACCCACCGCAGGGCAACATGTAGCAGAGTCTTCTGCGGTCGGTAGAAGACATATGTCGCAGAGGTCCAAGCGGACCAGTCCATCAGGTGGGCGACCACAGGATACTGATTCAGATGTGTGGGGCACACGCAGCAGAGCCAATCATACGAGAGGCAAGCAGTGCTATGCATGCGGTGGGCAGGGCCACATGGCTCGTGACTACCCGACCCGCCATGTAGAGGAGCAGCAGAAAGTAGAGGGACCTCCCGGGTAGAGGCAGAGGTTCGACCATGGCAGTCCGCAGGGAGTAGGTGGACGAGGCAGAGGAACTGGCTGAGTAGCGGGTGGTGGAAGATGCTTCGAGTCTCTACCACCACCACCACCAGGAGGACCACCCCGACCACAGGGAGCTAGCAGACAGGGGAAGGCTCATCTCCAAGAAGTCGAGGCCTATGACCATGGTGCTCTTGAGATGATTCAGGGTACTATCTTTGTCTACTCCACCCTTGCTGTAGTTCTTATAGACACAGGAGCAAGTCATTCTTTTATTGTCGATGCCCTTGTTCGGAGCTCGGAGATTCTGACAGAGCTGTTGGCACGATCCTAACGGCTAGAGACTCGTACGGGAGAAGACTCGACGATTAAGCACTGGTGCTGGCAGTGTGAGCTTACTCTAGGAGGCGAGAGCTTCGTCTGGGATCTTCTTGTAGTGGTGTCGAGGCCTTACAATGTCATCTTGGGAATGGACTGGCTATCTACAGTCCATGCCCAGATCGACTGTATTAGGCACAAAGTGTGGTGTGTCCGCACTGATGGGTCTAGGTTCAGCTTCATCAGCGAGAAGGGATCCTTTGCAGCGTAGGATGTACTTACGCAGAGGAGAGGGCATTCGATCACACATCAGTTGGCTAGTCTCATCCTAGGAGTGGTTGATGTGCAGAGTCTTTGTTTTACTATTGTGGTGGATCAGTATGCGAATGTTTTTCCGGACTATGTTCTAGGACTACCTCCTTGCAAACAGGTAGAATTATACATAGACTTGTACCCCGGGACAACACTGATATCTACTCCAGCATACTGGATGGTTCCCCCTGAGCTTCATCAGCTGCGGGTACAGCTGGAGGACTTGCAGGGAAAGGGATTCATCTGACCTAGTGTTTCACCCTGGGCTTCTCTGATTTTGTTCGCCAAGAAGGCGGATGGTATCTTATGACCGTGTATCGACTATCGTCACCTGAATCAGGTGACTGTAAAGAACAAGTACCCACTCTTGAGGATTGACGACCTCTTTGATCAGCTCAAGGGAGAATGATGGTTCTCAAAGATAGACCTCAGGTTAGGCTATCATCAGCTCAGAGTTTGAGATGTGGATGTGCAGAAGACGGCCTTCAGGGATCAGTATGGCCCCTATGTGTTCTTGGTTATGCCCTTTAGTGTAACCAATGCACCAGCAGTGTTCATGAATCTCCTGAATATGATCTTCCAGCATTACCTCAGTCTTTTTGTCATAGTCTTCATCGAAGACATATTGATTTACTCAACTAATGAGGAGTAGCACGCCTACCACTTGCGGGTTGTACTGGATACACTTCTAGAGAACCACCTTCATGGTAAGCTCTCGAAGTGCAAGTTCTGGATTCGAGAGGTTCACTTCTTGGGACATGTCATCTTGGAGGCGGGAGTTGCTGTGGATCCTGCGAATATTGAGGGAGTACTTGCTTGGGAGCCACCCAGGAGCATGATGGAGGTGCGGAGTTTCCTAGGTCTAGCTGGGTACTATCGGAGATTTATGCCAAACTTCTCCAGAGTTGCATCACCAGTTTCAACTTTGATGAAGAAAGGGAAGCCCTTCATATGTTTAGACAGAAGCTAGTAGAGCTTCCAAGAGATGAGGCAGAGATTGACCAGTTCGCCCTTCTTGAGGCTACCGGAGGAGGGCGTTGGGTACGTGGTTTACTGCGACGCATCAGGGATCAGACTCGGGTGTGTCCTGATGCAGGAGCAGGCATTGATTGCCTATGGTTCATAGTAGTTGAGGAAACATGAGCATAACTACGCTAACCCTGATCCGGAGTTAGTAGTAGTGGTGTTCACCTTGATGATGTGGCAGCACTATCTAATGGGTGAGTGCTTTACAGTCTATTCTGACAACCAGAGTCTTAGGTACATTTTCTCGTAGAAGGACCTGAACCTGAGATAGCGGCGATGGCTCGAGTTCCTCCTGGACTATGACTTTGAGATAGTTTATACTCATGGGAAGGGGAACGTTGTGGCAGATTCTCATAGCAGGAGATCGGGAATTCAGATACTTAGAGAGGCGACAGACCAGTTAGCCACTTTGTAGATATCCTTCATGGATAGATATGGGGCAGAATTTCTATAGTCCCTCGCTATCACTCGTACACTACTTCAGCGGGTCAGAGATGCACAACATGGGGACGTTGACTGTGAGACGCGACGTGCTCAGATTTCCACAGGGCAGGCACCTCATGGATTTTCTGAAGGATGAGAGCACGTCATCCTCTTCAGGGGACATACCATGGTACCAGTTTCATTGTAGGAGGAAGTGTTGAGGGAGTTTCACACTTCCCCTCTAGTGGTACATCCAGGAGTGGAGAAGATGTACCAGAACCTCATACGACAACACTGGTGGACGGGTATGAAGAAGGTTGTAGCAGAGTTCGTTTCACGATGCCTCACTTTCCAGCAAGTGAAGGCGGAGCACCAGGTACCAGTAGGCTTGGTACAACCCTTAGAGGTTATGGAGTGTAAGTGGGATGGGATATCCATTGATTTCGTGATAGGACTTCCATGTACATCCAGGGTACATGACCCTATCTGGGTGATCATCAACCGACTCACCTAGTCAGCCCACTTCCTTCCGACCAGAGAGAAAGGCTCAGTAAAGATCATGGGACACCTCTATGTTCAGGAGATCGTACAGCTTCATGGTGTGCCATTGTCAATAATCTCTGATCAATATGCTCGCTTTAAATCCCGGCATTGGAAGGGGCTGTAGGAGGCATTTGGGACACAGTTGCGCCTGAGCACCACCTTTCATCCTCAGACGGATGGCCAGACGGAGAAGAACATTCAGACTCTTGAGGACCTGCTCCGTGCATGTGTCCTTGACTTTGGTCATATTTGGGAGGATCACCTACCCTTGGTGTAGTTTGCGTACAACAACAGCTACCACTCCACCATCGGGATGACACCATATGAGGCATTGTACGACCACCCTTTCAGATCACCTCTATGCGGGACTGACCATGGGGAGTCAGCACTTGTAGGACCAGAGATGGTTCAGGCTACAATGATGAAGGTGCAGATCATCCAGGAGCGGATGAGGACTTTATAGAGCAGACATAAGTCCAATGTTGATAGAAGACGGAGACCACTAGAGTTCGAGGATGGAGACCACATTTTCTTATGGGTCTCACCTCGATGTGGATTATTGAGATTTGGATGGGGCGGCAGGTTATCTCCACACTTCATCGGACCTTTCTAGGTCCTCTGCAGGGTAGGTGAGGTGGCTTACCACCTGGCCCTTCCACCTCAGTTGCACCGGGTGCATGACATCTTCCACCTATCTCAACTAAGGAGATATGTGCACGACCCGACCCACATCATTGATCATGGGGAGCTGGACATCGATGATTGGGATACATTCACAGATGTATTAGTGGAGATCAAGGATCGACAGGAGCGGGTACTACATGGATGGTCGATTCCTCTGGTGCTCATTCGTTGGCAGCACGGGAACCTCCAAGAGAGCACATGGGAGCGAGAGGCTCAGATGCGTCCATAATACCCTCATTTGTTTCCCTAGTTTATGTTGTAGATTTACAGGGATATAAAGCCCAGATGTGGTAGTAATGTAAAGACCTGGAAATCTCAAGGGATTTTTTTTAAATAATTGGAAATTTTACAAGTCTTTGGCTTCTGACGGCACTTGATTCTGAGGCCCGGTGTTCCCGAAATCAATTTCTGAAGTTTATCTCGGGTACGTTTAGTAAACTAACAAGCGAGTTTTTCTATCTTTGGAATGAGTGCTTGAAATTGAAATCTGAGGGCACCGATGAACTCATAGTGCCGGTAATTTCTTAATGGGACCTTTACCGCGGTTGTGTTTTAAGCGGGTTGAGAATTATTATTTGGGGAATTAGTTTAATATAAATAAAATTGTTAGAACAATTTTTTTATATCTTTAGAAGTTAAACCCTTCCATGGGAAGTTGTTTGTGGGGCCCACAACCACCCAACTTCCCATGTGTGAATATATGATAGGTGGGGCCCACACTAGCCCCAAAGGTTCATCTCCCTTAACCATCATTAAACTCCCTAAATAACTCCCTTAACCCCCCCCCCCATTAAACACCATTGATTAATGTTGAAAACTCTTCCAACATTTATGAGATCTTCCACCTCCTCTCCCTCTCTTTAATTAATTACCAACACATTTAATTAAAGAGTGGTTTGAATGATTGAATTTTAAATGGTTTGTGTTAAATAAAATAATAGGTTAGCTTATTATTTTATTTTTGGGGAGGCTTTCGTTGTGTGAAGAAGAGTTGAGAAGAGCTCTTGAGTTTTTGGGGAAGAACACCTACTTCATCGACGAAGAACACTGGTTCCACGAAGAACGACGACTCGCCATCAATTATATTCTCCGCGAAAAGTGAGGAGATGCCGATTCCTCCTCAGACATGTTGTAACGTCGCCTACGAATCCTTTCCTTGTGATGTCTTCTTCCACGATGCCTGACGTGCGAAATCAATTATCGAGGTAGGGGTTATGTTCAAATTTAATGGATTAAATTTTGTGCCTCGGTTCATCGTTGTATAAACTTGATTGTCTCGGCCTATTGCTATTGCTTAACGTGAAGTGCGCGGGCCGAATGAACATGGCCCGATGACCCTCTGTTTGATCTTTTTTAAATTATATGGAATCGACGATCAGAGGCGGAACACGGAAGAGACCGGCGGTGCAAGGGTCGTAGTCGCACACGCAAAGAAAAGTCGCGGCCAAGAAGGCCGCAGTGGAGGAAGCACGACACCGTCGTGTCGTGCAGGGGATGCAGAGCCGCGTCCAGTGCAAGCAGTGGCAGAGGAAGCCGGCGTCGTCGCGCTAGCTATGCAGCAGGAACCATGGCCCGCATTGCGGGCCGCTTCGGCGGAAGGACCGGCCGGCCCGTCAGCCGGCCGGGCAGAGCATAGCTGCGGTGCCAGGAGGGCACCGCATTGGAGATCCAACAACCTGCCCATCTGGTCTGCTTGCGCCAGAAGGTCGGCCGACTCCAGTCGGCCGGTTTGGGAGGGCGGCGACGCATGGCGCCGCCGGTTCAGGCAGCTGAGGGACCTTGCCGGGCTGGGCCAAACGAATATGTCTTGATGACCCTCCGTTTGATCTTGTTTAAACTATAAGGAATCGACGTTCGGTGGCTGAATGAGGAAGAGATCGGTGGCGCAAGGGCTACCATCACACACGCAAAGAAAAGTCGCGGTCAAGCGGGCCATGGCGGATGATGCACGGCATTGTCCCGTTGTGCCGGGTACGCAAATCCATGACCAGCGCAAGCCACGGCGGAGGAAGCCGGGGTCGTCGCACTAGCTGTGTAGCAGGAAGTGCGGCCCGCATTGCGGGCTGCTTCGGAGAAAGGACCGGCCAGCCCGTCGGCCGGCCGGGTGGAGCAAAGTCGCGGCGCTAGGAGGGCACCGCACTGGGGAACCCGCGGCCCGCCCGTGCGGGCCGCTTGCACCAGAAGATCGGCTGGCTCCAGTTGGCCCGTTTGGGAGGGCTGTGCCGCATGGCACCACCGGTTCGGGCAGCCGGGGGGTCGCGCCCCTGCCTCGGACCGCTCGGCCGGCTGGCCGAGCCCGCCGGGCCGCGCCCTGCCGGATCACGCCCATCTGGTCTGTACCCAGCAAGGTCACGCCAGGATGGGCCACGTCGGGCCACACCCCTTTTGGTTCAGGCCGCACCCCCCAGGCAGGGCCGCGCAAGTCTTTGGGCCAGTCTGACACCCCTACCGGGTCGGACCTGCCAAAACTAGGTGACCCAACATGCCAGCCCGCTGGGGTTAACGGGTCGGGTCCGTTTTCACTTAATGGTAAATATCTTGAAGACCGCACATCCGAACAACAGGCCGTCTGCGGCACTGAGACCCTATCAACGAGGCGGTTCTTTTGAGATACTCTAAGTGAGTTTTGGAAAACTTTGGTAAATGGCCGGGTTTAGAATGAACATATTTACAACCGAGTCCCTTGAACGGAAAAGCCAATATCTCTCATACCGGGCGTCTGTTTAACGCAACGTATGTCACGTTGAGTTATTTTTGATGAGACGGAACTTTGGGATAAATCATCCTTGGACTTCGTGACAATTAATGTATTGACCCCCCCCCCCCTTTACTCGAGGAGAGGACCCTCCCAGAATCGAGTACGCTGTATGCGGGAACCCTAGAGCTGGTTGTGACTGCGACATCTACCGTGCTGGGATCCTCCGTGGGTTCGACGATGAAGATTACTTTACTTGGATCCTACATGGGTTCGGAAATGAGGACTACTGTACTTGGATACTCCGTGGGTTCTTCAGTGATGAAGACTGTACATGGATCATATGTGGGTTCGGAAGCGATGGTTACTACACATGGATCCTATGTGGGTTCGGCAGCGACGAATTCTGTACTTGGATCCTACGTGCGATCGGCAGAGGAGATGATTCAGAGGCTACATCTAATCATCTCCACCCCTTCTCATGAGTAGTAGACCTGTGTGAGCTGAGTCTTGTCTTTCAATCATTATCATTGATGTGATTGACTTCTTTCCTATATAGACTGGATTGTGCTTGGGCTCAGAAGTTGGAGATGAATTGAGATTGATGACTTAGGTATATGTATGGGAATATACCTAAGTATAGTTGGTTGATACTTCGTGTTTTTATCTTTCCATTGTGGTTTATACTTCATGGATTCTTAGAGACCTTCGGGGGCCTCGGGGTCCCTACTGAGTATCTTTATACTTAACCATGCATGATAAATGCCCACACTACGTTGTGTTGGTTGCAGATGACGGACAACACTGATCGTGGTTGAGGCTTATGAAGCTGGACGGTATTCGAAGGTGGACCACCTGGCGGGACGTACATGGAGGGGAAAGACGTACCCGAGGTACCGACGAGACTATCTGTACCCACCCTTCAGGTGGGATTTCCGGAGGACGACTCAGTGGTTGCTGCTTTACCTTATAGTTATTGTACTTTCTTTCTCAGTTGTACTGTACTTTCAGTTGGTTTTGTATACTGGTCCATTTACTTTCTAGCACTACTTTTGTATATATTTTTACTTAGTGCTTACTTCACTTGCATAATCTATTGAGTCTGTTTACTTTTATAAAGGCAATGCCTTCCCTTTTTATCGGTATTTACGCCTTTGTCGCTAGTCGCCAGCCCCTGGCCTATGGAAGACGGGCTTCAGGTAGTCACGGCATGGGCCCCGAGGATGGGTCATGACATCACCTCATCGCATTCCATTTCTTTGGGATCATCTTCCAATGGGATATTTTTCATCTCAAAGAACACCTCCTCCAAATAATTTTTTTAATGGACTTATATTTATTATTACTCATTTTATATTTAATGAGAGTTTTTTGAATAATATCCAGTGTCACATCCTTTAGTTATCTTTCTAGGGGAACTGATATATTAATGTTTAAAAGTGATGGTAACACTCTTAAAATCCCTTTCATGATTTGTATATTTTTGATGATTCATGGATTACATGTATGTCCTCCATAATAATTTTCACCTGATCAATCAATGTATCAATAGACTAATTAAGGGGGTTTCATTATGTCCCCAAACTTATTCCATAGTATATTAAATTTAACTCATACACATTTAAATATCATTCATAAATATGAAGAATTTTTCCCACATGGTATGGGAATATTTACACAATATCACCTCTGTTTATATAGTGTTGTATAGTTCTCCCCTTAATGAACTAATTCTATTGTAATTCACAACAAGCTTCCATCAGTGTTTCTATAATAATATTATGCTCTCCATACTGACTGAGATCTCTGGTATTATAGTGGTGTAGACATCTATTCCCAAATATCAGAAATAGTGTTGTATCTAATTTATCCATAATTGAAAATATTTTCCATCAATGATCAAGATTGCCCTATGGTGTATGATTTCTACCATATCATCTGAGTGGGAATAAACCACTAAAAACCATTCGCTCTTATACCACTTATTGGTCCCATATAAGGTAAATACACTAAGAGGGGGTTGAATCATGGTATTTAAATTGCTAAAAATATATCATTTCAATTGATATTTCTCCACCTTTAGTAGGAACACCTCTCACTCTCTCTCTCATAATGGGTTTGAATCCCCAAATATTACAATATAGATTCACAGTAAATTTACCTAACTCACCCAAACTAAGATAATATATAAATATTGTAACAATAATGCATCATTATATAAGAGAAACTATGGACACTTTTTTTATTTAAAATTTTGAGTATCCATAATTTACCTCTTAGGATATTTACCTTACATGGGACAAATAACCCATGTTTTAAAATTGTGTTTTCATTTTTTTTAATTTTATGATCAATGACATAATATTTTGAAAAAAAATTAATTGGAGTCATTAAAATATAATCCATGAAAAAAAATCATATATAATGATCAATCCAACAAAATCAAATTCAATAAAAAAATTATCACAGAAGTCAAAAATGTGTATAACATATTACATTATTTTAAATGTATTTCCCATGAAGAAAAATATTGTATTTCCTTTAAATATATAAAATATGTTTCCATGAGATTCATCAAAATCCTCATAATCCATAAAATATATCATGAAAAAATATTAAATCACTCAATTGATATATCATACAACAATTTTGAAAAATATTATCTTCATTTATGAGAATAGTATATTTAAATAAAAAAAATATAATATTTATCATCAAACAAATAATGATATTTATTTATTAATAACATATATTTTAAAAAAATATTGAAATATTTATATAAAGAGTCAATAACATAATATAATTTCAACCAATTAATAAAATCCATGTACATCTCATTAAAAGTTTATACAAAAATTATTTTCAACATGGAATTAAGAATGATATTCCAATTTGGTAAGGAAAATTAAAAAAAAACTATTTAATAAATAATTTCTACATTAAGTCTACCAATCATTCATTCACAACACATTTAATACTCATGAATATAAAGCATGATTATTTTAATTTTAGTAAGTTATTGGGTTTATGAAAGTATAATATTTTTAATAAAAAAAATATTTATTGGATTAATCGTGCATTTCAAAAATCAATGGAATGTAAAATGTAGAGATTGTAAATGCATACTACCAAAAAAGTTCTAAAATATATATGTGCCCAATCAACGGTATGATAAAGTGATAGAGAACACAAAGTATCTGATTAAGTACATGTTATAGAAAGACAAGTAATCAAGCATATATAATAGACCCTTATAGGAAAAGATGAAAATTTTCTATTTAATAAGGCTACTAAAAGAAGAAAACCATCAATTTCATGATGAACCTCTATTATATTTTACCGACATATAAGATAGATTTGAAATTTTGTAAATTCCTTGAGTGCCTATAAGGTATTTTAATCGACCACAAATAGACTTACCCCAAATTGAAGGAACTGTATGATGACATCAATAGACTACAAGAAGAAGTCTAAACTAACCAAAAGATAAAAGAACATACCATTCTCATGGATAATCCTAAGTTATAGGAATTTTCTTTATTGTACAAGAGTTTTCAAATCTTTAATGTCTAAGTAAAAAACTTTAATTACTATATTTTAGGGAGTTGGATGATTGGGTGAAGAAGTTGTGATCTGGAAGTCTAAATTGATTTTCTATTATTACATGAAAATAGTTATGTGGATGGGAGTTCTCTATAAACACAAGGAATCCACAAATTCTAAATGGAGGTTCTATTTGATTTCATACATATAATTCCTTCTTTCTTAATGGAACTCTATTTTTCTGCACTCTACTATAAAATCTAAGATAAATGTTCACTGACCAAAAATTGTACTCACAAGTTTATTGGATGATAATACGATAAAATAACCTTATTGATAAAAAAACATGACCATATATTGAATTATAATACACATTCTTATATTACATCACTCTCTCTATTTATTCTTCCATATAATTTTTTCATGAGTTCTCTTTTAAATTTATATATCACAGTAACTACTTTATAAAAAGATTACTCAAATATTATTTCCTTATATATCATTATATTTATTATCCCAAAAATAGATATAAAATAGGAAAGGTCAATACTGGATTTCCTAGTGTGCATTTTTAAACTTATAACATGATCTTGGATGTTGATCAGTATAAATGATCCAGATTTTATATCAGTTTATTAGTTTTATTTGATGTTCTTGGTAGTGGATTACTATTATTTGATGAGGAATAAGTTCTATATTAGAAATAATATATTGTTTTACTTATAATTTTTGTTTCAAATTCATTGATTCTACAATATGATTTTCCCTGGTTGTTCTAAAATGGTGTTTTCAATGTAAAACTCAAATAGATATCTTTCATACGTGATATATATATTTATATAGTTTAGTGTGAGTAGAAAAAATTCAAAAAATAATTTAATTTCATTTATTTTTACTAGGTATTTATTGGGAAATTGAAAAACAATATTAATGTATAAAATTATATATACCTACAATATTTGACAAGTGGGATTTATTAAAATTGATGGTATTTTATATTTAATTTTCAAAATAGAAATATTATAATTGTAAAATCAATTCACCCACTCCCCCATGAGAATTCCACAACAACCAAGATTTTTTATCAAAAAAATTCTTTCTAGCACTCTGTTTAAAAATACTAAATATTTTTGTTGGTTTTAAAAATTAATAAAGTCTGGGGGAAAATATATTTATTTTTATATTTAATAATCTATCTTCATGGAATATTTTACAAATAAATGTCATACTACCAATCGATCTTCTTTATTTAACAGTCAAAACTATTCTCAATGGAAAATAAAAATGAAAATATATCTTGAATTTATGTGTTTTTTTATTGTAGGTACAATTGGAGATAAATATAAAAATCCAAAAACATATGGTAAATATTTGAGTGATATAACAAAATAAATTTATGATTATATTTTAAAAAATATGGATTCTTTATTTTTTCATTATGTGAAAAAAAATTAAAACATATTTCTGTATGTGTTGCTGCATTTAAAATCTATGATACTCTTCCTATTTCTGATAAGTGAAAATAAATTGTTCAATAAATTTACCTAAATATATATACTAGGAAATATGATTCTTTTATTATTAAACTTGATGAAACTATTTCTAAAATGTTCTATTGGTTTAATGAAATCCTTAATACAATAACATCTCATAGAAAACCTATTGATAACAAGTAGTACTAAGAATCTTTATATGTATTCTATATAAATGGATAATTATAATTATTCCCATCATAAAATCATGTGAAATTAGTAATCTTAATTTTTTGTATCTTATTATAAAAAGACGATTTAGGTATAAGAAATTGAGAAAAACAATATTGATATTGTTCCAAAGAAGAAAATTATAGAATTCAAAGTATATCCGTCAAAATCAATGGATGTAATCAAGAATTTTTATATTGGGACATAATATGACACTAAACGTTAATAGGATGTCTCTCACCTATCCATAAGATTTAATAAATTAAATAAAATGAAATAGTTTTTGAGAAAACAAATTTCAAATGAAAATATATAAAAAAGGGGAATTAAAAGAGGTATGACTCATCTGGAGAAATAACTAGTTGTTCATGAGAATGAAAAATCAACATCAAGGAAAACTATATAATGTTGATTTACTAATAGAATTATGATGAAAAAGGATAAAAACCAAATAAATAGGTAAATTTATCCCAGAGTGCTTTAAAGAAAATATTCAGTGATTAATACTATTTTAGGGATGGTAAAAATGAAAAATAAGCCTTATGTTTTATATCAACTACGTCTGGGGTACCTGATAATGCCTCTACCTTTTCTAGAAATTAATTTATAGATAAACCACATATTAATAATGAAGAACTATTTTAATAATTTTGTACTCTTGAAGATATTATTATTGAATTTAAAGAAAAATATAAACATATACAAAAGTTGTATTCTTTATCATCAATTTCTCAAAGTGATTTTTCTTTTTAAAAATAAAAAATTAATAAACTATTAAAAGATAAAAATAAGTTGTAATTGGACAAAATAAACTTAAAAAATATTTGGACAAGTTTACTAATGGGAAAGATACATTGATGATAATGTTGGGTAATTAAATAACACATATTTTTAACACTGGTATTGGATATTCATCGGGAAACAAAGGAATATTTATAAACATTATTCAATTCCTAGTTCCAAAAAAAGACCCTAATTTTCAAATCTAATGGAAGTTCTCATTCTGGAAACAATTCTCAATATTTTAGGACTATAAATATGTTTTTCTCAAAATATTTTAATACTATTATTAACAAACCTATGAATCAAATATGGATATAAAAAGATTTATTTTCTAAAACCTTTAGACCCAACAAAGTCTGGGAACCCAAATTATTTCTTGGATGACTATGTATAAGCATGATTGAAGTGATACAAAAAATATGATGATATATGAATTATAGATGTTATGGAAATTGTAATAATTAATATTCAACTTTCAATAATCTATTATAAGTTGATAGTGTATATGTCACATTTAGTAACAATTATAAAATTAAACTGATTATCCTTAGACAGATCAGTAACTCTTAAAATATGCTCATTTTTAAATTATTGTATGTATATGTCTTATAAAACAATTTTCATTGAATTTATAAGATGTGTGATGGTGGTTATCATGTTCAATTTTAAAATAATTCTTCTAATTTAATTTTTCTTATTATAATTTAGTTTTTAGTACTTTGAAAATGATAATATATATAGTATAAATTTTTATTATTTATTATCTCAAAATGATTTCATTTTAATTTCTTGGTTATGGAATAATATACAAGGTCACTATAATATTCAGTCACTTAAGAAACTATCAATAAAAGTATTATTCAAGGATCTACCCAAACCTGAATTCCTAAAAAAAATATTTAATCCTTGTCAAAAGAAATATACATATAATATATTTCAAATCAAAAGCTGATTTTTCTACCAAAAACCCCTAGAAAATATTCATATTGATTTTTTAAAACCGTAAATAGTTACAATTATAGATGTAAATCATTATGTTTATGTGATTGTTTATGCTTTTTCAATATACACAATGGTATTTTTCTTAGATCAAAAAGTGTAGTTTTATCCTATTTTGAAAAGTATGAAAACTCAAAAGATAATATTAGTAGAGTTAAAATTAAGACTTTGAGAAATGATCATGGACAAGAATTTGAAAATAAACACATTGAGGCTTTCTATTACCAAAATTTTTATATATAAAATTTCTCTACCCCCCCCCCCCCTCAAACACATAAAAAATTAATTTATTAAAATGGGAAACAAAACTCTCCCAAATATTTTTTGAATTGAGCATAATGAATATGATTTATATATTTATTTTCTTAGAATAATCTATGCCTAAATATTATTATATAATTAATAGGGTTCTAATAATACACTTCATAATTAAAATTACCTATAAATAATGATATAATAGAAAACTAAACGTAAATTACTATTTACTTTTTGGTTATAAACTATTTATTGTAAATATGAAAGACAATCTTGAAAAAATTACACCTAATATTTATGAAGTAATTTTATAGTTTTTAAACATATATTAATGATTATAGAGTAAATAATAAGAAATCTAAAATTCTAGAAGAATATATTGATGTTAGTTTTCATGAGATAAATCCACATTAATCTAATGTGTCCTTTAAATACCATGAAGATAATCTGTTTAATATGAATATCAATAATTCCTCCAAGTCCTCTAACCATAATTCCAATTTAAATGTTGAATATCCCATCAAATACCAAATATAAATTCTTGGAGGAAACAAGAACATAGATTACTAGTATGGTTCAGACTCATAAGTTTCAAACCTCAGATACTATTGTAGACAATCTATATAATGGTACCCAGACTAGAGATTCTCTTAGAAATAGGTTCGAACATGAATCTTACATAACTCTATTAAACCCTAAGAGAGTTATTGAAGCTATTGGGGATGAAAAATACGTAATGGATATGAGAAAAATAATTGAATACATTTGATGGTGAAAAAGTATAAGAATTAGTTTATAAATAAAAATAATTCCTTATTATTGGAACTAAATGGATGTTCTAAAAAAGGTTGATGAATTGGAAAAAATATTGGGAAATAAAGATAGATTTTTTTCACATAGTTCAATTCAATAAGAATGAGTTGATTGTGATGAAACCATTACACCATTATCTAGACTTGAAGAGTTTATAATATTTATAGGATATAAATATCATCATAATTTGAAAATATATGAAATGAATTATAGGAGTGAATTGATAAATAGTTATATTGTTAAGGATTATTTTGTTGATCAAACCCCATGGATTTTCAAAATTCTAGGTACCAAATCATTTTTTAACATTTAAATGATCTTTGTGGTTTAAAACAGGTTCCAAGATCATGATATTGTAGACTTGTATCTTTATTAATTTAGAAAAAAATATGTATAGTTGATCCTACCATATCAAATAAAATACAGAAGATATCTTCTAAAATGATTTTTATTTAATAGAACTGATGGTTGTTATACTCCTATGAGTAATAACTATGAATTATATTTTGATGAAACTGCGTAAAAAATTATCAAAATTTTTATAGATTTTTAATTAAAAGTTTATTATACTTATCTAATAGTCAACCTGATATTATGTTTAGTGTTTTTATGTGTGCTTGTTCTCAAAAAACCACAATGAATTAAATTTAAATTCTATTAAAATAATTTTTAATTAACTTATGAATACAATTAATTTTGTATTTTTTACTCTAAATGCCATGAATTTGAATTTGTGTGTTGTTCAAATACTCATTTTTGTGGTTTCATGTTAGGTAAAAAAGGAAACTCTAGAATATGTCATTTTTTTAGAAATTATATAGTATCATGTATTAATAAAAAAATAATACAGTTTCACTATCTGTTGAAAATGGTGTGTACAAAGCTATAGGAATTTTTTTTGAATTGATTCTATGGATGAAAAATAGTTAACTAGACTATGGATATCAATTCTTACATGTCCCTATAAACTATAAAAACACAAGTTCTATTTGAATTTCTAAAAATTATTTGTCTTACTATAAGACAATGTATATTCATATAATACATAACTTTTGGTATATCATTTCCAAAATCACGATATCACTCTTTAATTAATATGCACTGAGAAACAAATTGCTAAAATTTTCATAAAAAGCGTTGAATATAATTATATTATGTTATATCATACATAAATAATGAATAGATAATTATTACTTATTGATATTCCATTTTTAATTATATAAATGTGATATTTTAGTCATAACGGTCATAAGTGAATATAAGGCCTAAGCTACCACAAGAAAATTCATATAGTAGGTTAATCTACCTTAAATATCAAAGATATAGGGAAGGTTAGTTGTGTGGTATGTCAACCTACCATGACATTCATGTGTGATTACAAGAAAATACATATGATAGGTCGAGCTGCTGTGACTGTCTGACTTATATTCACCGACTTTTCTATCTTATTATTATTTTATCCTCATTTATGTTATTTCATTATTTTTATGTCCTAGATGATATAAAATTTTATCAATTATGAAACAAAATTTTCCTTTAAAAAAATATTAATCCCTAGAGAACCTCAAACCTATCCTTTTGAAAACTTTTTCTTTTTCTCAATCCTCTAGAACCCCTCTACAGCAATAGTAAATGTGAATAAAAAATTATATTTTTTAGATCCAACTTATAATCACCCTCAAATAAATAACATAAAATAATGTTATAATGGTTTATTCAATTCAAAAAAACCCACACCTCTCAAATTGAAAGGTAATTCTTGAAAAATAAGTGGATGTTCAATGGTTAATGTCATGAAAATTTATTGTCTAAAAAGTGATCTAGTGAAAAGGTTTGAGTGAATGGTTTCTTAATAATGGAAAACATTTTTATTCAATATTTATGAAGGATTTATATATTAATACTATATATAAATTTGTTTAAAAGTAGTATTTTATATGAACAAATCATAATGGAGAGAAGTTTTTTTCACATTTAGTTAATGATGAGATTTTTTAGAAGATCCTCATGATAGTGATTTCAAGGACATTCAATGTTTTATTCAATTTGTCACTCTAGTTTTCAGTTTTAGAAATAACTTAAGGATACGAGTTTGAATAGAATCCCATGTATATCAATTACCATTCAATTAAAGGTGGAATGTAAATTATTTTTCAAGTTTATTCAACATATTATCATCATAATAAAAGCTAGTTTTATTATTTTAAAGCATCATGACTTATTATTTATAGATTTTATAAAGATTAGAGTGAATATTAGTTTTAATAGATTGATTATGGGAACATGGAAGAGAATTGTATTCTTTGTTCTCGTTTTAACTCCCTTATATATTAAACATTCATCTCAACCATGCTTATGTTCAATGGGCTTATTCCTCATTGGGATGAAAATTAAAAATCTTTCAGTGGGATATGATTAAATTAGACTATGTTAAATAGAATGAGATTAAATTAGAACCATTAAAAAAGAAAAGGGTAAAACATAGTGAGAATATGTATGAGAATTATAATCTAGTTAAACATAATCTCACATGGAATGAAAATAACAACCCAAGAATTGAAATTGATAATGTTTTAGAATATTATTCATAGGAATAACTGGTTGTTGATGGGGACTAAATTGTGCGAGAACCAGTGAGAATGTGGACTACTCTTGACTCATTGGAATGGATTTTCCCTCATAAGCCAGTGGAAGTTTAACTACCTCTACATATGCAAGTAATATCTTCTAGAAATGTTTCTTATGAACATGTTGAGACTCTTGATTCTCTACCTTCATGAGAAGAAGTGGATGATTATAATGTTGAATAAAATTAACCCTTTTTACAATGACCCCAACCCTATTAGCCTAGAGATAGTCATTACATTATTATATAGTCACTGGATACAAGACATCACATCCCAATACATTGAATATTTTAGTAGTAATGGGAAACTAGATACATATTTGAATCTCACATTAGATTTGTAAACATAAAATGCAATATAGTATTTTATTTTATTATACCATTATTACATTTAGAATATCCCTGAATGTAAATCATAATACACTTCTTGAGATCCTAAAGAAACGAAATAGTAGAATGGGATTATATCAAATACTCAGTAAGGGTATGAATATAATGGAATCTAATATTGCATAAATAATATTAAAAGAATAAATTGTGATCAGATAATTCTATTTAAATAATATCATGAGCTAGAAACATATCAATGGATATAATTAAAAATAAAATAATAACATATAAATCAATAACTAATTTCATAATTATTTAATGCATAAGTTTAAACATATAAATTTTATAGTTAAGGCCTTTTTTTATGACATCTAAAAATACCATCAAGGACTTATACCAAGACATCAATAAAAAATCATAATAACATAGAAAAAACTGAATGTTGTTTGTCTCATGAATCAGGGGATTATTTAATTTTGGGCCCCACCTATCACCTAATAATTCCAATTCATTCATCATTTGAGTAAACAACATAACATAATCAATATTCCTTAAAAATCAATAATTATCAATGTTTAATGAACTAACATATAGAATATCAATGCTTTCCCCAGTTAAGTTGATCATAAAACATAAAAACAAATATGGTAGATGGTATCCTAATATTATAACCTCAATAAATCATAATATTCACCAAATTATTTTTACATAGATACAAATACTTTCCAAAGCTTAATGAAATTTTTTTTGACGAAAAAACCTTTTTCATTTTTGTAAACACTTATTTAAAATCCAAAAATTCCCAGATATTAAAGAATGTGTTTTATTTGAAAATAAATATATAAAATTATAAATTAATTTTAAAAATAAATAAGAATTCATGATGATGGGAAATTTCGTTCATTCCGTGTAATTTTAAAAAAATATTTCCTTCACACTATAGTAAATATTTCATAAAGTGTGTCATTCAGAAGAAAAAAATAAGATTTCTTTCAAACCATTTTTAAAAATTCAATAATTGGTAAAAATAAACATAATAAATAATTTTTATAATAGATAATAAATTACGATATAATTTTCTTAAAGTAAGGAAATGGAAGAAAATTTATTTCTAAGTGAAGAGAGAAATAATTCCAGCATTTCTTTAAAACTGGTTCTCAGTCATTTTTAGTATTGTAAAGAGTAAATATTATAATATTAATTATAAACATTATGATTAACCTGAGGATAAGGAAATATATAGGGTTTAAGAAAGAAATATAAAAAATTTACCAAAGAGAGTCTTAAACAAAAAAATATTGAATATTGATGAGAATGTGAAATAAATCATTAATGTTATGGTAACTTTTGAATAATAACCCTAACGAAAGAAATAACATCTACTGAAACTATGAATACTAGATTATAAAAAGATTTATAACATATCATATCAATGAGGTAGTATATATAAAAATCTAATTAATGATAGAATTAATAATTTTAATACTTTTTGTTAGTACTAAAATGTTTAGTTATTTTAATTTTAAATATATTAAGTAATTCTTAAAATCAAAAAAAAATTAAACTCATTTTTATGTGATTTCATTTAAAAAAATAATAATATTTTTTAATTTTAATTTGAAAAAATATATTTTATTTTTAAATTCATCATGTCAAAATTTCTATATAACTATTTTTTGATATTTTTCTAAAAACATTGATTTCTCTACGAATATTTAAAAATGATAGTTTTTATTGAAAAGAGTATTTTGTTTTAAAGTATTTAAAATTAAAAATAATTTTCTTTATTTTTTTAAATTTTCATTTTTTTTAAATAATTTAATTATAGTATTTTAAGTGGATTTTAATAATTTAATTTGTAATTAAAACATTTTCTATTTTAAATGTGAATTTATTTATGAAAAAACACTTTTTCATTGTTTTTTGCCTTTTTAATTTTAAATTAAATTATAAATATTCTATATTTTTTATTTTTAAAAATGGATTCCATATTTCTAATCGGTGGGTCCATATTTAGTAAATATATCTCTTTTATTTTTCAATAATTTTAATAGTCAGGTTAATAATTTTAATTATCTCGTTCAAGGGTAAATTGTGTAATTTAGGTTAAAAATAAAATAATAAGAATCATAAAATGACACAAAAACATACCCAAATATTATTTTATGATCATATCTCTAAAATAATCATCTAAAGATCATATTAATGACCTTTTGGGTCACTTTTATGAGAATATGACCTTTATAGTATTTTATTTCGTGAAATGTCTAACATGTCACACTCGTGTTATTAATAAGTGTAATATTTTTAATATAGGGTAATCCAGATAAGATGATTGACTGTAAATACTATTATTAAATATAAAAATATTTATCTTCTTCATGGTAATTTATTTTTTATTCTTTTTGAAAAATATTTACCTTAATTTCGTGCACAACACTAATGCCTTAATTATTTAATTAATAGAAAATTGAAAAAAATGATATTAAAAAAAATAAAATAAATATAATTTGAGAAGAATAATGTGAGTAAATAATTTTCAAGATTATCGAGAAATTTAAGGGTGGTAATAAATTATTTTTTTCAAATTTTACATGTTTTATTTTTATTATTAATGTCAATGTAATGAATAGTACTAAAATGAAATTATGAATATTTTATTAAATGGCATAAAATTCATAAAAATGTGAAATTTGAACTAGTGATTAGGATAAGGTTTAAAATATCAACCATTTTCCATTTTTGGGTTTTCTCTTATATTAAAGTAACTATATTGACAGTAAAAGAGTGAAAACCCATTTTTTCATCATAATAGTTAAAGGGGTTAAAGAGGGGTTAAAAAAGATAACTGTATAAATATAGTAATAAAATATCTATTTTTTATTTTTTTGTTGGTATTTAATCCCTTAATAATCATATTATATTAAAATATATCTCACTTTTTATCCATTTTTAATTGAAAATAAATTTATATTAATTTAATATTTTAATGAATCCTAAGACTGTCTCTTCCCTCTCTTATAAAATGGCACTTTCTGTTCTCGTTTATTTAAATTTCCAATAAAATTTGGTTAATAAAAAAATTATAAAATACCTTAATATAATCCCTACCCAAATTTAATAGTTAGTTTTAAAGGTAGTATAGAAATCTTAATTGCTTTAATGTGTTAAGAATAGAAGGATTTCCAATGTTGTGGTATAGTTTTTATTTGAATGTTTTAGTTTTGTTTTTCCTTCCACATACATAAATCCTTATTAAAAAATGATAAAATAATATTACAATTATCCTTAATATAATGTGATTATATTATGATTGTTTAATTACCTATATCCATCCTCACTTCCATCAAATGAGAAAAAAAACCATCATTTTTGTGTATGGAAGACTACTTCCTTGTGAATCGATGTAAATCATTTTCTATTACCATCTCTCAAGAACCAAAATAATGATATAATTAACATTTCTATATGATAATAATGAAATATGTATCATTACAAAAAGATAGTATATCATTTAACTTCTTACATTTCCATGCATTATAAATTGATAATGTCGTTCATGCGTACGTGTGGACTTCTACCTCCACGAAGCAATGTGAATCATTTTTCATCACAACATCACATGGATAAATTATAAATATTTATTTATGTAATGGAATAATATTATGTATATGATATTATTATAATTTGTTAAATATTATATAATATTTACCTACTTTTCAAAATGATCGTTGAAAAATAGAAACGTTACTCAAGCATAAATACACCCTTCTTTCTCCATGATTATAACGTAGTTCATTTTTCATAACCATTTTTAATGGAAGAATTTAAAAGTACAACTAAATTACAAAATATATTATTATATTAGTTTTATTATGCCAAATATGATGGAATCTTATCCTAATTTACAATAGTCAATCTACTTATGTCATTTTGGACTTATGAACTGAATATCGTCAAAATGTTCAATGTGAAATTAAATTATTGATTAGTTGATTATTACTTGAAAATAAGTGATATAAAACGAAAAATTAACATTATAATTTCCATTAATAAATTATAATTTATCCTTTTTTCATTCATGAGGATAAATAATGTACGTGATGAGTCATGGTAAGAGGCTTACTTTAAAAAAAATATTTCTCAAAGTTTCCCTTAAAACTCCCTTATTCTTTCATATCCATATTTTATCCAAAAAAATATTTAAATAAAATTTTTATTTTTTTATATGATTATTTAAATTCATTTCTACCCATTTTTGACTTTTTAAAAACAGTTGGAAAGGAATCAATTTTTCGTTTTCCAAACGATCTACTCTGTGAAGTTTCTAGCAAAGATATTGAAGTAATATTATTTTAACATATAAAAAATGAGTGTATTTTCCCCCTATCATGAGTTCATAATGTTATAAAGCCTCCATTACAAGTTTAAATGTTTATTTTCAAGGAAATTTTCTTCCTTTTTATGTGTGATATTATTTTAAAAATAATTGATTTCAAAATGAAAAGGTTATTATTCATAAAAATGTTTTTATGATTCAAGCATTAATGATTTATTATTATGTTATGTTTCCTGGGAATTTTTGTATTTATGGATGGTTCAATGAACAACCATGTATTGTTGTTTATGTTATAATTTCAAATTTATTCGGTATGGAAGTCAACAGTGTAGTTTTTCCATATATTAAACGGAGTAAAACAATTAGATTTTCCCTAAGAAACTATGGTAATATACTGTGATGGTTATTAAATGACAAAATATGATGGTTAATAAATGATTATATTTTATTTTTACTCTAATTTAATATCCATAAGTTGACCATGATGGAGATCCATCAGTAGCGGTGGTGGAACCTCCAATGATGCACTACGTTTCCAACATGTTTTCTCTATGATTGTTATTGATTTTAAAAGTATTACTTGAGAAGAAGTTTGTGTCTTTTTATGGAAATAATTTATTCCATAAGTTCAATAAATAATTTGATAAAGGTAAATATATTATGTAATGTTTTACTAAACTAAAATATTTCTTTCATATGTGCCCGTTACTGAGCTTTTATTTCTTTTAACATGTTTTTAAAATGTTTTTCACAGGGTTTAAGGAATAGTGGTGAAAATGATGTGGTCATGAAAAAAATTGTAAAAATTTATCATGAAAATAAATAATTTTTTATTTTAATATGTTTTTTGGGTGCTAAAAATATATACTGAGTATAAGTGTCAACTTGTAATGTGTGGGTTTACTATGTAATGGATTGTCTTAATTGTCTAAAAATATTAACTAATAATATCCTTGGGATCATATGAAAACGAATTATATCTAAAATAAATTATAATATGTAATTATTAAGGTTGGTCCCTTATATTATATACACCACACAAAATATATAAGTGATGAATATGGTATAATTCTCATCGAAGAAAAAATGATATGAGAAACACTTACCACGGGTCTGATGTCTTTCGTATGTTTCTAAACCTCCTAGAAAATAAATATTGATTTATTATAAAAAATATTCCCTTAATATAATCATATATATCATAACATATAATATTTACTTACATTCCTTTATAAAGAATTTGTTAAAAATTCATGTTAACATCACTATTCTTGGTAATAACTACTTTTTTTTAATTAATTTTTTTGTTTCGTCGTTTTGGTACTTTTACATTTATTATGAGTTAGTAATCCCCAAAATATTAAACATGATAAAATTATCATATATATTCTTAATATATGAAATATTTTTAATCCATAAATGATAGAAATTGAATAATTCATTGCACAATTCATGGAGACTGTATATTGTACATACCCAAGAACGTTGTTTTCACTTAGAATCATTATTATATCATATATATTATATATATTCATTAATTATATCCTTATTACCATCCATGTATGTTGTAAATGAAAAACGGATCACATATCTTTGTGGAGGTGTGTGTCCACATGTACGCATGAGCGAAGTTATCATTTTCCAAAAAATTGGAAGGTAATTGTTTTTATATAATATTTTTAATTAGATAATAATATTTATATCATAAATTTCAAATATAATCATTATTTACATATTTATAACCATCCAAATGAAATGGTGACGGAAAATGAATTACACCCTTATGTGCAGACGGTAAGTTGTATGTACTGGCAAGTGAGGTTTTCAATTTTTATAGGATGGAAAAGAGATTGAATATGGTTGTACCATAATCATAACAAAATATAATTACATTTATAAAATTTTCATTATTATTATTTTATTGGTACAACACATTAAGATTAAGTAAAAGAGGAAATAAACTTGAAAGTGTTGGTAAAGACGACTTCCTCTTCTTCGGGAGACTTCCTTTAGATCCCTTCTAAATGATCATAAGGATTGCCTTTTGAGATGAAAAAATATATCTATAACTATTATAAGAATTTTTCTAAGAGTAATTTTCCTAGTATTTTCAAGATATATGGTTAAAAGTGTTGTAAATATGAGAAAGGAGAGGTCTCCATTTATAATTTAGGGGAGGGATATTCATAGAATATCTTAAAGTATTAAATTAATGTAAATTATTTTTCAAAACCAGGGGGATTTAAATTCATATAATATGAATATAAGATAAAGGTTAGTTTTAACCCTCTTACTGAATAAAACTTTTACAATGTTTGGATATTTTTTCACCCTTATCTTTTAGTTTGAACATTCCATTAACCATTTTGATAAATACCGTAATATTAAAATTTTATACATTTTAAAGATATATTACGTTACTATAAAATGAAAAAAAAACAAATAAATTGAACGTGGTTTAATTTTATAACCATAAACCATCCATTTTTATAAATATGAAGTTTTTAAGAATTTTAAATAATATAATAAAATATCATTTATTATAAAATATCATTATATTCATTTTTAGCACTATTTATTTATTTTGAATTTAAATACATTACTAAAAAGGGTTTAATTATAATATAATCCTTTCAAAACTCCATAAAATTTCATATATATATATATGTATAATTTATGTTACACATTAAATATTTCAAATTATATCACTTTTAATCATTTTAAAATCATTTATTTTATTTTCTATGAATTGAATAAATATTGTGTTAGCGTTGAACATAAAGATAAGGTAATTATTTAGTAAATATAAATTAAAATCAATAATATAATTTTACTATTCATAAAACTTCCACTAAGATTCATTCTGAACATGATTTTTTTGTATATGAACACATAAGATATATATAAAACTAAGATAGTGACATTTTGTAACATTCATGGATTTAAATATTATATAGGTGATTTTACTGGAAAATTTTCCAATGAAAAAACATCCTAATGTTATAAGTGTTTATTTAAATTCATAAAATAATAATTAAGATAAAATATTATGACCCTACCATCAATTTTTAACCAAGATTGACCAGATTTACCCTTTATTGAGGTGCTAAATTTTACCAAGATTACTTTTCATATTGACAAATAATTAAATAATCCTTTTTTGATTTTAACTTCTTGATTAAAAATATGGAATCCAATTTATAAATTTAAATTTTTATAAGTTTCATAAATTAATTATTAAATAAATATGCAAAACCTGACAACGACAAAAAATTTCTGACAAATAAATTTTATTTATAAACTTTTTTATAATATGTTTAATCATGAAAAAGATTTCAATGAACATAATAAGATAATTAATTATATTAAAGAACTAAATTAACTATGAAATAATTTAAGAAAAAATAACTTTTTATATTCTTGAAACAAAAAATATTTTTTTCTAGAAAAAATTGATAGTTTCACTATTTAATGGAAAATAAATCTTTTATTAATAATATGAACATTTCACCATAAGAAAATTTTATTATTTTTATTTAAAAATTAGTATATATTTATTAAAAAATTATATAATTTCTATATATTTATTATAATATATTATAACAAAAATAAATCAATAACATTCTTGAAAACATATTTCTGTAGAATAAAATAATATTGCTGAAAATTCTATAATTATTTCCTGAGAATTACTAAATGATTTATTATTGATTATGTTTCATATATATATTTCATAATTAATTTTACACTATTCATACCCACTAATTAAATATCTAGGTTATAATAATCATATTTAAATAAAAATATTTTGTGGGGCATTTGAACTAGGTGTTTTGTATCATGTAAACTATAAAACCTAATTTTATAATATTAAAATATTTAGGAATTACATTATTTAATTGATCCATGTGGATGAGCAATTTTTTAATCTAAATAATATTATTCTTATGAGTAGTTTATTCCCACTGTTAAGGGATATGAAAACATGGAGAAGTGGAGGAGTATGGGGATGAATCAATTACTTCTATGAATACAGGTGAGAATGTATTCACACTAGTGCATGAGAAATGAGGAGAATCTCATGTATTTTATATCCCACATTTAAATGGGATAATTACCTTGTATATTTTATTAGTATAGATTATTTTTGTTCTAATCCTTATATTGAACATAATGATAGAGGTAGTCCACTTGGGCATGATGCACATGTCGTCCAAGTTTCTCCTACCATCCCAATTAGGCCTAATATCACAGTGCCTCTTATTCCTATTGTTTTGGTTATACCTATAGTGGTTAAATTATCATTAGTGGGTCATATTTATATTTATTAAAGGATTTAATTGCGTTATTTATGAACTTGTAGACCTAATAGGGAAGAATCTTTAGACCAAACTATTGAACAAGTGCTAGATAACATGTTTAGACCAACTCTTGTAAAATCAAATGAAGTTTTTAAGTATAAATATAAATTAAATATTGATGTTAGACTAGTTTTTTATTATTCTCCATTATAAGAGAAACATTGTTTATTAGATAAATATTACATTATTTTTGAACAGCGTCATCCGGATTAAGCTGTTCATTCATCTCCTTCTTCTTTATCGTATATTACGATTGATGAATTAAATGAATTTAAGAGAGATTTATTAAACATTGTAAAGCATTTATTTTTGTAATTTGAATAATTTTTTTAACATTTATAAGAATAAGGGTTGTTTATAGTTTTCTCATCCATTTTTTAGTACATTTATCCATGTTTGTTTTATAATATACACCCTTGGAAAATTAGATTCAATAGCTAAATTAAAAAATGGAATTTAATCAATGAAACATCTAATATTGGATGAGGGATCTATATTATAGATACAATATATTGTATTTTTAGGCCCCTAATTCCAATGAGCCACATTCTTCTTCTAACTATTATATATATTCACCTCATGCTTCTATATCTCTAGATGAATCCTTAATATGGATGATTATAACGAATGAGAAAAATTTTGTGTTAAATTATTTTTAAATAACAAAAGATATGATGAAATCTATAATTTCCACTGAGGATAATAAAATTATTAGGTTGGTAAGAGTTTATTCTAAAATTATTGGAAGAGGTTTTGAAACCATTAAAATATCCAGTAAGTATTATTTTATAAGGTTTTTCACTAAGGATAACTTAAATTTCTTGATTAATATTTTTTCCAGTGATCTAGGAAATGAATCCAATAACTAGAGATTTTAAAACTCAAGTGGATTAATTAAAGTCTCATTCACTCATTTTTTGAACTATATAAATGAAATGATTTTTTATACTATGGATCATGGATCTCATTCCTTTGGAGAATTCACCAGGATGGTGGAACCATATATGCATATTATTAACACTACTATAGTAATGCTATATAAAATTTCATTCATACCTCCTTCTCAACCTACCTCATCAGCATCTAACCCTAGATCACCTAACATATCACCTTTTGGATTTAAACCTACTTAGACATATGACATCTTAGATATTTTTCTGGGAGTTTTATCATTGGTGAACTATATTCTCATACTCATAAGCCTACTCCTCAACCTTATTAAACAAAAGAAAAATCTTTTATTGATCCAAAATATATGAGGGAATCTAATTTATATTCAGTTTTAGATACATTATATAAAACATTGTATTTATAAATATACTAATCAATTTTAACTAATCAAATCACTCTTTAACCCTTCAATCATTTATCTAGTCATTATTCAAAATTTTCATATTCATTACCCTATTTCCACTAATTGATTTAAATATATATTTCTTATTTCCTGTAATAAATTTTTTATGTTTTTAAAAATTCCAAATGGGGAGAAAATTGTATGGTAGTTAATCATAATTTTATGGCTATTAACATCATAAATTGGACTATCTTTTGCTTAAAATAAATTTTTTTTGTGATTCTATTTTAATTTGAAAAATTTCTAAGCATGGTTATTTATCTTCATAAGTGGGGATATTGTTGGATTAGTCTATAAATTCCATTTTTTAATAATCCCAAATTATTTTTATTATAATTCTACATGATAATTTGTTTTATCATACTTCAATATTTATGTTGAAAAAAATTATAAGTTTCGGAAAAATCTTGTGTTTCATTGGATCGACCACAAATACAATGAATCGACTACACAACCCGACTACTGAACAAATAAATAATATTTAAAAGTAATCAATTGACCGTATGAGTAAGTTGAATATCCATATGAACTATTAGATTGATGAAACATTATATATTGAAATTTGGATGTGAGATATGTGATTGACCATACCTATCATAGTTGAAAATTTTCTAACTGTTAATTCTACAACAAGAAGAGACCATCAACTCAATCGACCATTTAATTCGATTATCTGTAGTTAACATTGTGTAAATTTTTGTATCAACCATAAGGTTCTTCAATCAACTTCACATAGACTAACCTCACAATGATTATATATTGTGGTGACTTAAATTTACCATAAGAATAATTTTTCATTGACCACAAGTTATAAGAACCAACTAAAAAAATGAAAAACTATAATTTAGAGACACCAACTTTATCAACCATGAATATTAAACACATTCAATTATTAGTATGTAAATTCAGTGATAATTATTTAAGAGTATTCAATTATAGTTTCAAACTATTTGATATTTATCAATCTAAGGATATCCAATATGATTGATTGTAAATGGATATGTGGTGAATAATGCTATAAAAATATAAGGAATCATAATATATGAAATATAGGTTTTTTATATCATTCTTACACTTTCTACTCAAATTAGGTCACTTTGTTTTTCTGCGCTTTATTGGAATTGAAAATAGAAAGTTTCACTGACAAATCTAAATACTCTTGGGCATATCACAAAATCATACAAGGAAAAAAAACTTATTGGCCAACTGAACATGACCATAGATTGATTTTTATAACACTTTCTCAACTTACATATCTCTCTTTTCTTATTTTACTTTTCTAGTTGTTCATTATTTATCTTTTAAATTTATTTATAATGATCTATTTATTTGTAAAGAAGATAACTCTAGTACACATTCCCTATTTTAAATAAATTTATTATCCCATTAATAAATTTAGAAGATGTATTCTTTACCTTGTATTTAACTATGTGAAGTTATATACTTGTAACCCTATGCTTGTTTTTTATTAGGATACCTCATCTATGTAGTGGAATAGATTATTAGTTTTAATAAACATGTTTGGAAATGGCTTACATTTATACATTCATGTTTTAAACTAACCACTTGTTTAAATTTCATTATGTGTTTTAAATTCTTTGTTTTCAACTTTTTTATTTTCACATATTATTTTTATACTTTGTTTGTAAAGTAAAACTGTGATGGTAATAATTTATACAGGATATATATATATTCTATTTAGTGTGAGTAGAATAATATAAAAAGATGAAGTAATTTTAATTTTTTTTTACAAAGGATTTATTGAGCCTTTGAGAAATTATTTTAATGTTTCTAATTACATATATCTTTTATAATTTTTAACTAAGGTGTATTTACATTGAATGGATTGTAACGTAAATGTTCAAAATAGAAATATTTTTATTTTAATCTTAATTTATCTCCTAATTTAGAATTACACTTGGAATAATAAGAATCAATTATGATATTATAATTCTACTACTATGGATCATATGTTGTTCAGTGTTATCATTTACCAGTGATAAAAACTATTTAGAAATGGGGGACTTTTATAAAAACTAGATAAAAGCGCTGATAAAGGTTACATTTATTAGTGCAAAAAAATCACTAATAAAAGGGTTCCATTCTCCATAATTTTTTTAACATTAATTATCATGAACCATCCAGGATACCTTGGTACCTAGATACCTGAAATTACATTAACATAGCCCGAAGGGAATTCCCAATCCCCCTGGGTTGGCGAATAGAAACTATAATCAAACAATATCAATGAGGTGATATATTTCCCACAATAAAAAAGTGGAAGATAAAATATACGTGTCAGCATTATCAACACTTATAAAGGGAGACAGTATAAGAAACAAATGGGGAAAACATCACTTGAAAATATAGATAAACATCACTAAAAAAACTATATCACCAAGTAGAAAAATTTCTCAAAAAAACAACTATACAACAAGTGGAAAATAGTTCCACCAGCCACCAACACCACTCAATGGTCCCAAGTATCAAGAACACCACCACCTCTATGTGGAACTTCCCCTTTTCCTAGAAATCGCTATGAAATTATACAAACACTTGAGGGAAAAGGTATGGTATGGGATATAAATCATAGTAGGGTTTCAAATACCATAATAATTTAGCTTTTCTTCTCTCTGTTGATATAAAGTATGCTATCGAATTTCATTTTCAAAAAGTTTCTTTCATATACAAAAAGATATTAGTCATAAAAAACTATCTTGAATAAAAAATTCAAATAAAACATTTATATAAATAAATTGGCATGGGTAAAATAGTTCACTATGAATTGTAATGTATAATAAAGTCAAAAACATAGTAAGTAACCATGAATGAAAGACCTATGGTATGTTAGTTTTCTAGGTAATGGGATCCCAACACGTCTAGAAATGACCTTGTCTCTAGTTATGTGTTCACACACAAAATACACCCTAATAGGATAACCCATCATGTAAAATCTACAATCCAATATGGTAACCCATAATCGGAAGTCATGTCGAAGTTTTTTAGTTATATTTTCCATCATCAATCCACTGCTAGAGAATCAAGTTCCATGCATGGTTTTCCCAGTTACCACTAACTACTTAGGATAACATTATATTTAAACAAACAAAAAATCAGTCACATGAATATCAAACATTTCAAATTCAATTCAAATTAAAATTTCCTAGTTTAAAATTTTCAATATACATTTTAAATTTAAAAACTAAAGAAAAGGTTTCCATCATTTCATTCCATTTCAAATCCTATTTGACTTTAATCCATTTTTTCTATAGTTCAAAAGAAAATCAATGGAATAAATCAATTTCAAAATCAATCAATCATTTTCTAAAAACCCTCCCTACATTTCAATTCCATTAAAATTGGTGTTTTTGACAAATTCCCTTCTATTTCAAGCCACACATCAAATCCTTTCGAATTATAGATTTTAAATAAATTTAAATATCATTTAAACTCAATCAATAAAATTTATATTTCAATCATAAGGAAAATCAATATGGAACAACCTACCTTTTCTTACACATTAAAATAGAAAACCTGCAATAGAAACACTATTGAAGAATGTAGTATAGGATATCCTGCAACACAAACTAAAATCTGGATCCAACAAAATAGAGCTTAGATCCGTCAATTACATTATGATTAATTAAAAACTAAGGAAGAGAGAAAGATAGATAGAAAGCGACCATAGGACATGATATCATCTTACTATATAGGGATTTGATCTTTCACTCGCACTTTGATTGTCCAAGAATTTATAGGCCCTAAAATCACCTCTTGGGAGCCTCCAAGGATGAAAAAAATTGTTGAGTTAGAATGGTGGTTAATATAAACTAAAACAAGAGGTTCCTGATTTTTAAAATAATTTCTGGATGAATTAATACGCTAAACGTGGTTTTCTGTGTATGGCCTCATTATTAGACAAACCATGTGCCAACCATGAAAACATTCTATGTTTGAGGTTGCATGATTTGGAAAGATTGTCCACATAGTTTGGACAAACTATTCACCCCATTCGAGAGCCTCACAATAGGTAATATGGGTTTCTAGGATAAACGGAAATGTTTTCCCTAATTATGAACCAACCATGAACTCCCCATTGGGCTTCCAAAAATTTTCAAATTATTCTCTAAATATCCCAAAACAAGTCCCGACATAAATGAAATAATAAAGAGGGTCATGAAATACATAAAATAAGTTAACAAGATGTTACAACCTTCCCAACCAAAAATATTACTACTCATAGATATCCTATAAATAATTCTGTATTGAATAGGGTTGAGGTCATTACTATCTCATCAATTCCTCATGCTCTCATGTTTCATGATAATCAAAACCATGCATTCGAATCACATGGGCCAAAGGTATCATCCTCCCACAAAGAAAAATTATAGCAAAATCAAAATACCTGACTACATTATTAGTCACAAATTAATCAAGATCATCATAAAGATCTTCCTAGATCAATACATGTGATGGGTTAGAAAAAACGTTTGATGCTATGTAACATGAACACAATGTGTATTTATTTCAATAATGGTGGAAGTTCTAAATGGTAATCAACTTTCCTCACCCACTAAACAACCTCAAAATTTGCCACAAAACATGGTGAAATTTTCCCCTATTTCCAAATATTTCAATGAATTTAATGTGGTGAAACTCTCATGAACCCCTAGACACCAACTAAAACTCCAACGATGCCCTATGATAGTCAGTATCATATTTTTATTGGATTTTTGTTGTAAAAATTCTATTAGAAATCTATAAAATCTTCAACATTACATCTTGGACCAAACTCAGCCTAACCAAAGAAAATTCACCAATATCCGACTAAAATAAAAGATATTTACTAGGAAAAAAACACAATGCCTCAAAAGGATCAATCTAAATTGTAGACTAGTAACTATTATTATAAAAAAAACACAACCAATCACAAATGAAAGACTCAATAACCACCAAAATCAAGAATATATGTACGAACATGTACTCAAGAATTTTTATTTCTCAATCTGTCTTTCCATCCACCTTCGGATGATATACAATTATCAAACAAAGCTGATATCCCAATGCCTCTAGGTATCTTTTCCAGAAGTGAGAAGTAAAACAGGGATCCCTATTTAAGACTAGAGAATAAGGAACTTTGTAAAATTTCAAAGTCTCCTACAAATTGAGATGTCTATACTAATAAACATTGGTTTTATCAAGAATGGGTAAGAATTGATATGATTTATATTATTGATCAATAAAAACTCATATCACATTATTTTTACAATGGATGTGCAGAAACCCCACCACAAATTCCATAGAAATAGCATCGCACTTCCATGTTGGAACTAGAATTTGATGAAGCGAACTTGAAGGTCTCTGATGCTCGGCATGGACCTACTAATAGATATATCAATGAGAAAAAAAAATCAGAAATATCTCATATCAAACCTCACCACTAGAATCATCATTTCAAATCATAAAAATATTTTGTGGTTTTGGGATGCACCGCACACTTATAATTATGAAAATACCCCATTATGTTCCTACTTACATACAAGGTCATAAAACTAGATTCTGAAAAAAAATGGATTCTCTAATAAGTTAATGTATATTCTTTTACAGTTTCTATGCCATAAATTTATTATCAAATTCTACATAATCCATCATTAAGATATTTTTCATGAAGAATCAACTCGTGGAGAGAATATGTCAAGTAAACACTTTTCAGGATAACCTTAGCCTCTTCCTCTAGAACACCAAAATTAACGAAATAAAAATTACTAGAGCACATGTTATACCAAATGGAATGAAAAAATACTCATAATGGTCAAACCTACTCTTGAAGGAGATATTTTGAATTTAATATTCTTTAATTCTAAACTATTGATAACCTAATCATAGATCATCCTTCACAAACCAAATTTTCCCTTCCAATGGGTCAAAAAAATCATCAATCCATGGAAACAGATACTTTTTTCTTTAATGGAAATCAATTGAGTTTTTAGTTATCAATGTACATGTGAAGTATTCTATTATATTTTTTTTCAAGGAGAAATGATGCCACCTAAGGTGAAACACTCATAATTATAAATACTTTCTATAATAGATGATCAAACTGGCTCTTTAACTATTTTAACTTTCTTGGTTTTATATGTTAAGAAGTAATAATTATGATTTGAGTGTCATTTACTAAATAAATAATGAACTTTACCTCTCTTACCTGCAGCAGACTAGATAAATAAGAAGGAAAATGTCTATAAATTTGATAATGATTATATGGAGATCATAACTCAAAGATTCTATCTCCAATACAAAATTAAACAATGAAATTACCCAACCTATCTCTAGAAAACAAGGTCTGTCTCTACTTGACCTCAGGTTAAATTCTCCATGAAAGATATGGTACACCCCATCCGATGAATAAAAGAAGACTCATTGAAGATAATAGTCAATTCGTGCATTGTTATAAATCACCCAATCCAACCCATGTATGATGTTAATAGGTTTTATTCTGAGAACAATAAAATTCTAGGTATAAATAATTTCTTGATAAAGAGTAAACACAAGGAGGAAAATGGATACTGCAACACCTCGCAATTTTATGAAATAGTTTTTTCTAATTAATTTAATCTTTTCAATATTTTTTATTTAAAAAAAACTATGTTTATCTTGAATCAAATATAAAATTGAGTTTCTATTTCATTACATGCCACATCGAGATTGTCATTCGCTACCTGTAATGCAGAGTATAAACGAAACATGACATATTATTAAAATATTATTATTTATTAAGATAATTATCACTAGACTGTTGGATTTCTTAGTATGAATAATAATAAATAAATTGTGAAAATATTTTTTACCCATTAATATAAGATAAATTATTTTATGACCAATAAATTAGAAATGAAAATAATAAGAATTTGAAAATAAAGAAATTTTTTACCGAAAAAAGATTTTCTTATGTACAAACATGTTTTACATAAATAAAATAAAAAAAATTAATATTTTTGATTGATTTTAATATACTTTATATGTTGTGTATTAAATAACGCTTTTATAATTCATTTAATGTGTTTTTTGGATTAGAAATATGTATAAATCCTATTTAATTCTTAAAACGCCATTTTTCAAAAAAAAAATAGTTTTACCTTCTTTCTATGGAGCACTCATTTTAAATATTTTTTAAAAAAATTATAAAATTAATTTGAAAAAATAAAAAACAATTTTTTTAAATTTTAACATAAAAACTATCTTAGGTTGAATATTTGGGATTTATCTGAAAAGATTTTTTTTGCTGAATAGTGAAATTTATTGCTTCTTAACAACAAACAACCATTTCATTTACCTAATTTATAAAGTTAAATTATATTTGGGATTGGTTTTAAAGTAAAATTAGATAAATTTTTTATTATATCTTTTCAATCAAATTCATATTGAATTTAGATATAAAAACTTTGTAAACATTTGAACATTTTCTCATTAAAAACCCACTTTCTCATCACATATACGATATTATTTTAAAATTTACTTCCCACACATATAAAAAAATGGATTTGGAAAAATGGATTTATCATTTTTAATAATAATAATTTATATTATATAATAATTTCAAGTTAATTTTGGAAAAAAAATTCACCGTGAAATCTGTAAAAATTATTTACCACAGTTAAAGTAAAAATCGATTTACATGGGGGTAAACCTAAAAGATATGTGTAAAAATGATCTATAAACATGTTTAAAATCTATTTTATGGACATATGTTGACCATTTAACCTATAGGTTTAGAAAATTGACCATCATAAACCAATTTTACATATGCAAAACGTGGGAGAACTCGATTTGATTAAGAAATATCAGTTGTGTACACTCCCCCACTTATAAGAGGTCACCCCAAATCCTCTCTTATTCACACCATAAAACTCTTTTTGTACGGAAAATACCTCCTCAAATTTCTTCTTCACTTCCAAAATAACATAATAGAATCAATATTATGTATATAATGCAAACCTAGAATACTTTTCTATGCAATCTTATAGAGGACACCCGAAGCAAAGATAACATTGATCAATTATCCTTTTTGTTTTATTTCTTCCTCCTCGACCTAAAATTCTTATTATTCCATGATGTTATAAAAAACATAGTAACTCCCATATACATAGATGTTTTTATGTTAAGGTAATGTTTTAAAACTATCTCTACTTACTTCAAATGTGTTACGAAATCATCGTTCGTGTGTTTGGTGGACTACCACCTTCTAAACCGATGTCATTAATTTCCCCATTACAACCACTCAATGATGAAAATAATTATTGATATATTTTTTATATATGATTTTTATTATATTTATAATTTTATTGTTATTTTTTAATTATTATACCTCACATATTTTCATATTTTTATTTTGAGGGAATACTATAATTTCATTTTTGTATACAGAGGATTACGGCCTCACGAAGCGATGTGATTTGTTCACGATTTAAATTGAAGGTATTAGGGATGGTTTTAAGGAAAATATGAAATATATATGAAATGAAAATAATTATTTATTGATAATATATATCAATTGTCTTTATTTACTTTAATTTGAAAAGAAAATGTAAATAGTGTTCATGTGCACGTCCAGCCTACTGTCTCCCTCACCGATTTATTTCATTTCCTATAAGTAAATTTTATGTATTTAAAAAATATTGACTGAACATATATAAAATTTATTTAATTTTTTAAATTATTTATAATATGAAACCATTATTGAATAAATTGGACCAAGAAATATCATGTTAAAACATATGTGAAAAAAATCAGTTATTCCCCAAAACATGATTTTAACAAGGAATTATAAATAAACGAGTAATATAAGGTAATATGAAAAAAAAAATGGTTTTATATATATTATTATGGTTATTTAATATATTTATAATGAAATTATATTTTTCATTATCTTCCTCTTATGGGTTTTATTGTTAAAATGTTACCAAAATTTTAAGGGGGTTATTTTATCAATTTTCCTTCATGAAGACATATGTTATGTTTTGCACCAATATTATTTTAGGAGGTATAAATAAAACCCATTTGATGTTTAAAATAAATATTTTATCTTAAATTGTTATATATTATGTTTCATTTATTTTTATTCTATCATGTGGCTTACAATTCATTTTTACAAAGTGGTGATGATTTTACATTACAATCTCATCATTTATCAAGACTGATTATGATAATGATTATAATGATAAACTATTATGATCTATATCTCAAAAAACTCATTAATTTCCTTATAATATAGTTATTCATGACATTTTCATGTAATATTACCTTTTTCCCACTCCTTGGTACTTAAAATAATTGGGAAATGTTTTTAAGAAAATATGACAGTATTTATCTCTTTGATCAGAAATCTATTTTATTTCAAAAAAATGTTTTAAAAAAAATTGGTATACTATTATCTGAAGTTTTTTCATGGAAATTTTTACCCATGATAAAATTACATGAAATTTTTTTAAATGGAAACTTCATTTCATTTTCAAAAATAATTCCCATTTTTTATTTTTCTAAAAATGTGGAAGGAATATTTGTTTTAATATATACAATAGGAATTAAACTTCCAATCATCATGAATATTATTTTCTTTGAATGTTCCTTTATAGTTTATTATTATTAATTTCAAAGAGAATTTTTTTTAGAATTTTTTATATTTAAAAAATGTTTTCTTTCAAAGTGTAAAGGGTATTTTCCATAAGAAATGATTTTAAATAAATTTTCAAAGATTTATTTATATGTTTCCAATGTTATTTTCAAAAAAAACGATATTGAAAACTATTTATTAAAAAAATTACTTAAGAATTGTTCCAAGGGATATTAAAAAATCCTTCTACATCAAATATTACATCCTTTCATATAATTTATTCTTTATTGGGTGTATAAAATCTAGATAAATTTCATATTCATTATCTAAACAGTATATGTTAATGATGAAAAGATATTTATGAAACCCATTTCTTGTCCAGAGGTTATACCATGATATAGATATTATGAAAATAAATTATTTTCATAAGTTATAAAATTATTAAATGATTATATTATTCTAAAATATATATCTTTTCCATACGATATGATATGATGAAATGTTTATGAAACCCTTTTCATTTCATGGGTTATGATATGATGAATATTTTTATCTTGGGGTACCTATAAGTATTATTTTCATTATGTGATGGTGGTTATGCTATAATCAAGGATGTTAGTTATATTATAACTATAGAAAGGTGGGACCTATATCTCACACCATTACAATAGTCAAATATTTATATCTAATGAGATAGAAAGGATTCAAATAGGGAGTGAACTGGGTTTTTAAGGGATTTTTTCATCTATGGTAGTCTTGGTAGTGAAAATTCACTACTATTATTATTTGGGTTGTGAACCAATTCCACTATATAGAAATTTATTCCTCTTAGGATATTGGTTTTCCAAATACAAGAGGTGTATCCACCCATAGAGTTTCATTATAAGATTTTATAATGAACCTTGACAACCATGGAAACAATTTTCTATACTTATGGGTATGTAAAAATTATTTTTATTATTCCAATGTTATGATATCAGGGATCATGTTCTTTTATTATCTTTTGATTCATTTCTTATGTACTTCCAATATTTTTTAAATGAATCAGGATTATGATCTTTTATATACAAGGCATGGTTTTCAAATGTTATGATCATGTTTTCAAACAGTTATATTCATGTTATAATTACATATCTCATTTGTTTACCCTTACTGAGAATATGATCTCTCCAATTCAAATGTTTCTTTTCCCTAATATATTAATAAAAGTAGAAAGTGGTAGTAGTAAAGGGTAATATCCTTAAGGGAGACACTAATGATATTTCACAAATTAAGAATATGATGTCCAATGTATCCAAAGGCACAAAACAATTACGGTCCTTAGGATTATGATTATATAATTTACTGAATATTTATAAAAAATGTAGTAATATCCATTTATGAGAATCTAAGGATGTTATAGTTTGTATTAGTGTAAAGTTTTAGTTAACCATTGGAAACTAGTATGAGAAATATTTTGTGAGATCCTTGGGGATATTTTTAAGGATGTGTCTAGGGAGGACTCTAAGGATAAATATATAGATGAGTCGATGTAAAGACCTGTAAATTTCAAGGAAAATTTTTTCTTAATTTTCTTTTGGATTTTACGAGTACGCAGTTTCTGACGGCACCTGATTCCGAGGCCCGGCGTGCCCGAAATCAATTTCCAAAGTTTAGCTTGGGTACGTTCAGTGAACGAACGAGTGGGTTTTTATAACTTTTGAACCGGTGCTCGGAATAGAAATCTGAGGGCAAAGATGGAATCACAACGCCTGTAATTGCTATGGAACACCTTTTCAGGAGTTGCGTTTTCTCGGGTGAGGTTATTAAATAGATGGGCTAACTAGGGAGTGAAATAAAAATTGGTGCTACAGTTTTTATTTCTATTCTAAGTAGTGATAACCTATGCATGGAGGTTAGAGTGGGACCCACTAAATCCTAACTCCACTTTTTAGGATATTAGTGAAGTGGGGCCCACAAGAGCCCCACCCGTTCAATTCCCTTAAACCTCCCTCTCGCAATTTATTTGTGTAACACACCCGGACCCCCTTTTTAAATGACAAGTCAACTCTCGCAATTAATTGGATTATTAAACGCTCTTCAATTAAGTTAATTAATTGAATGTGATCTTTTGAATTTCGAAAAGGGTTGGAATGAGTAATAAAATAAGGCAAAGTCTTATTTTATTATTGTTGAATCGTTGTGGGAGATATTTGGAGAGGACAACTCAAGTCTTGGAGATCTTCTTCTTCCTCGGAGAAGAACACGAAGAACACTGACACACTTCTCGATCTTCTTTCCGCGTCAAAGAGAGGGGGGTGTCACATCCTTTATCAGGAATGCACCGACGACATATACGGAGCCTCGTTTCTCGACGCCGTCTTCCGCGACTCCGTCTTCCGCGACGCCGTCTTCCGCGACGCCGTCTTCTGCGACGCCGTCTTTCGCGACGTCGTCTTCCGTGACGCCGCCTTCTGCGGCGCCGTTTTTCTATGAAGACCATCGTTCGACAACTCCTTGAGGTAGGGGTTTGAGTTAAAATTTAAAGAATTAAATTTGTGCTTTCTTGTAGAAGTTATTTTATTTTGGGCCGCCAGTTATCGATATAACGGGAGGAGGTCAGACCGCACGAACACGACCGACCCTCCTCCCCGTTTGATGTTGTTATTATTATGGCACGAATAAAGGCAGCGCGCTGGCTGGGCCAGGTTGCGCCAGCGGGGCCGCACCGCGCCTTAGTGGGCCGGACCCAGACCCGGGTCGGGTCGACCCAGGGGGTCTTGGGCCGGGTCGGTCCGGGCCCAAAACCCCCTAAAATCGGACAGGTTCGTTAAATTGCCTGTAACTTGGGCTACGGACCTCTGATCGATGCACCGTCAGTTGTGATGTGATCCTTGGATCGAGAAAGTCGTTTTGGTATATTACACTCAAGGTTTCAGAGAACTTTGGGTATGTCCAGGTTGGTTCGAACACAAAAAAAAATCGGGACCTCGGAGCGGAAACGCCTATAACTTGAGCTCCAAACGTCCGATTGACGTGCCGTCAACTTTGTTGGATTCCTCTTGGTGAGACGGACCTTTTGGCTTACTCCGCTCGTGTTTTGGATGCAGTTGGAGTACGGTCGGGTTGGTTTTGACTCAAAAACCAATCGGGCCCCTGGAACGAAAAAGCCAATAACTCTCAGACCGGGCGTCCAATTGACGCGTCGTCTGTCACGTTGAGTTCCTTTTGTTGAGACATAACTTTGGGATACATCAACTCCATACTATGTCTCAGTTGATGTATCATCCCCCCTTGGCTTGTGGAGCAGACCCTCCCGGAATAGATCATGCTATGTGCGGGAACCCTAGAGCTGGCTGCGACTGCAACGACGATGGTGACTGCACTGAAATCCTCAGTGGGTTTGGTAGTGAAGATGACTACACTGAAATCCTCCGTGGGTTCGGCAGCGATGACGATCGTACTGAAATCCTACGTGGGTTCGACGGCGATGACTACTGTTCTTGTATCCTATGTGGGTCCGGTAGTACTACTGTTCTTATATCTTACATGGGTCCGACAGTATTTGACTCTGTACTTGTATCCTACGTGGGTCCGTCAGAGTAGCTGGTCTTGTATCCTTTGTGAGTCCGACAGCTTAGCTGGTCTTGTATCCTACGTGGGTCCGACAGCTTAGATGAATCAGTGGCTACATCTGATTATCTCTTTTATCTTACGACGATATATACATGTGTGAGCTGAGTCCTGACATTCAATCATTATCTTCAATATGATTTACTTGAAATCCTAAGTGGATTGGGTAGTGTTATCCGGTGTGGATTGGTTGTGCTATCCTGTGTTGACTAGATCGAACTTGGGCTCGGATGTTAGAGCCGAACTGGAATTGATGACTTAGGTATATGTATGGGTATATACCTAAGTAGTGTTGGTTGTTACTTCGTGATTGTATCTTTCCTTTCTGGATTATCCTTTGTGGATTCTGGGAGACTTTCAGGGGTTTCGTGGTCCCTACTGAGTAGCGTATACTCACCCCTGCCTGGGCTATGCCCGCACTACATTGTGTTGGATTCATACGACGGACAACGCTGATCGTGGTGGAGGCTTGTGGAGCAAGTAGGTACTTAGAGGTAGACCACTGGGTGGGACGTACACAGAGCGGATGGCTGGACCCGAGGAGCTGAGGAGGATATCTGTACCCACCCTTCAGGTGGGATTTCAAGTGGATGGCTTGGCGTTGCTTCTTTACTTTTCAGTTGTTGTACTTTCTTTCAGTTGTACTTTACTTCAGTTGGGTTTGTATTCTGGCCCATTTACTTTCTAGCACATACAGTTGTACCCAGTTTACTTAGACTTAACTTCAGCTTGCTTACTCTGTGGTGTTTGTTTACTTTATAAAGGAAATTCCTTCACTTTCATCAGGATTTACGCCTTTGGTGCTAGTCTCCAGCCTCTGGCTTATGGAAGGCAGGCTTGGGGTTGTCACGGAACGGGCCCCGAGGTCGGGTCGTGACAAATTGGTATCAGAGGAGTTCAGTTCTACCGGAGAACTCAGAACTCTAGTCTTTCTTCTGTGAGAAGCAATAGTGTTAAGGGTATTGAGGGTGGTTATCAGTCCAGGGAGTTTGTTGTTGGTGCGGCGGTCGACATATCCATACACTAGGACCCTGACTTCTGATTTCCGACTCAGTGCACGAAAACATTGATTGCATTTGTGTTTCAAAAGTTTTCTTTGTGATTACTTTGTGTCAGCTCACCAGGTATACTGTATTGACCATGGCGCACCTGTCTCTTTTCTGGATGGCCCCACGATGGCAGCCAGCTAGGGTTCCAAGATTTTTGTGAGACGACAGCCCACCGAGCGACGAGGCCTCAGTGCAGGGCCCTTTCACAGCGGAGGCACCGGCGGTACCTCTACCCGCTGAGCCACCGATGCCACCAGCCCCAGCCGCTGAGAGTGCACGTCGCCTTAGTGCACTGCACGAGTTTCAACTTCAGAGACCGCCCAGGTTCCGCGGGGAGATGGACCCTCAGGTAGCTGGGGATTGGCTGGAGGCTGTAGTTCGAGTTTTCTAGTTAGTGGGGACACCAACTGACCTCATGGTGATTCTTGCAGCAAGCCCCATGCATGAGGCAGCAGGCAGATGGTGGAGCTTGATGCTCCAGGTGCACGATGAGGCATATATTCTCTGGACGAACTTTGAGAGCCTCTTCTTCTCAGAGTTCATCCTAGCCACCCTCCGTGTGGTGTGAATCCAGGAGCTACTACAGCTGCAGTAGGGAAACATGACGGTAGCCCAATACTAGGCGAGATTTACCGATCTCTCGCGCTACTCGACAGACATGGTACGAGACCCATTATTCTGGGCCCGGACCTTCGAGCAGGGACTGAGGAATGAGATCAGGGCATCAATGATCTCCCTCAGCATTCCGACGCAGGAAGGAGTACTAGAGCAAGCCCTTCTCATAGAGATCTGTCTTGCTAAGCCTACACCAGCAGTGAGACCTACCGCAGGGCGGCACATGGCATAGTCTTTTGTAGCTGGTAGTTGACGGATGTCACATGGGTCCAAGCAGACCAGACCATCAGGCAGACGACCTCGGGACACTGACTCAGAGGTACGGGGCACACGACGCAGAGCCAGCCTTCCAAGGAGCAGACAGTGCTTCACATGCGGTGGGCAGGGCCACATGGCTCGTGACTACCCAACCCACCGTGCAAAAGAGCAGTAGACAGTTGAGGGGCCACCCAAGCAGAGGCAGAGGGTCGACCGTGGCGGTCAGTAGGGAGTAGACGGACGAGGCAGAGGAGCTAGCCGAGCAGAAGGTGTTGGGAGACACTTTGAGGCTTTACCACCACCACCACCAGGAGGTCCACCCCGACCACAGGGGCTGGCGGACAGAGGTAGGCTCAGCTTCAGGCAGTGGAGGCTTATGACCACGGCAGGCCAGAGATGATTCGAGGTACTATCTGTGTCTAATCCACCCTTGCTGCAGTTCTTATAGACACAGGAGAGAGTCATTCTTTCATTGTCGCTGCCCTTGTTCGGAGCTTGGAGATTCTGACGGAGTCGTTGGATCGAACCTTACGGATAGAGAATCCTACGGGAGAAGACTCGAAGATTACACACTGGTGCCGGCAGTTCAAGCATACTCTAGGAGGCGAGATCTTCGGTTGGGATATTCTTGTAGCGGCGTCGAGACATTACGATGTCATCTTGGGCATGGATTGGTTATCTACAGTCCATGCTCAGATCGACTGTATTATGAGCAAGGTGTGATGTGTTCGCACCGATGGGAGCAGGTTCACCTTCACCGGTGAGAAGGGAGCCTTTGTAGCGTAGGATGGACTCACGCAGAGGAGAGGACAGCCGATCACTCACCAGTTGGCTAGCCTCATCCTAGGAGCAGTTGACGTGCGGAGTCCGAGCTTTCATGTAGTGGTGGATCAGTATGAAGATGTATTTCCTGACGATATTCCAGGACTACCTCCTCGCAGAGAGGTAGACTTATATATTGACATGTACCCTGGGACAGCCCCGATATCCACTCCAGTGTATCAGATGTCTCCCGCTGAGCTTCGAGAGCTACGGGTATAGCTGGAGGACTTGCAGGGCAAGGGATTCATCTGACCCAGTGTTTCACCCTGGGCTTCCTCGATTTTGTTCAACAAGAAGGCAGACGGGAGCTTGCGACTGTGTGTCGATTATCATCGCCTGAACCAGGTAACCGTGAGGAACAAGTATCCGCTACCAAGGATTGAAGACCTCTTCGATCAGCTCAAGGGATCACGGTGGTTCTAAAAGATAGACCTCAGGTCAGGATATCATTAGCTCAGAGTTCGGGACGAGGATGTGCAGAATACGGCCTTCAGATGTCGGTATGGCCACTATGAGTTCATGGTTATTCCTTTCGGCATAACCAATGCTCCAGCAGTGTTCATGAACCTCATGAACAGGATATTTTAGCCTTACCTCGATCGATTTTTCATGGTCTTCATTGATGACATTTTGATATACTCGACCACTGAGGAGGAGCACGCCTTCCACTTGCGGGTTTTACTAGACATGCTCTGAGAGAACCATCAAAATTCTAAGCTCTCAAAGTGTCAGTTATGGTTACGTGAGGTCCACTTCTTGGGACACGTCATCTCTGAGGTGGGATTTTCAGTGGATCCTGCGAAGATCGAGGCAGTGCTAGCTTGGGAGCCACCCAAGAGCATGATGGAGGGGCAGAGTGTCCTAGGTTTGGCTGGATACTGCCGGAGGTTTGTGCCGGACATCTCCAAAGTTGCGGCACAACTTTCAGCCTTGAAGAAGAAGGGGAAACCCTTCGTGTGGTCAGACAGATGTCAGTAGAGCTTCCAGAAGCTGAGATAGAGATTGACCAGTGCACCTATCTTGAGGCTATCGGAGGAGGGATTATGGTACGTAGTCTACTGTGATGCATCAGGGACCAGACTCGGGTGTGTCCTAATATAGGATTGGTCAGTGATCTCCTATGGATCACGACAGATAAGGCATCATGATCAGAACTACGCTAACCATGGCCTGGAGTTGGCAGCAGTGGTCTTCTCTCTGATGATGTGGTGACACTATCTGATGGGAGAGTGCTTTATAGTCTACTCTGACCCTCAGAGTCTCAGGTACATCTTCTCATAGAAGGACCTGAACTTGAGACAGTGGCGATGGCTCGAGTTCCTCCAGGACTTTGAGTTTGAGATATTCTATACTCCTGGAAAGGGGAACGTAGTATCCGATGCTCTCAGCAGAAGGACGGGCATTCAGCTACTCGGGGAGGTGACAGAAGAGCTAGCTGCTTTACAGATATCCTTCGTGGATTGAGATGGAGCAGCCTTTCTTCATTCACTCACAGTCACTCCTCCACTACTACAGCGGGTCAGAGAGGCACAGTGTGGGGACGCTGATTGTGAGACGCGACATGCACAGATTACCACAGGACTGGCACCTGATGGTTTTTCAATGGGAGGAGAGAACATCGTCCTTTTCCAAGGACGTACCATGGTACCAGCTACTTTATAGGAGGAGGTTCTGAGAGAGTTCCACACTTCCCCTTTAGCGGTACATCCAGGAGTGGAAAAGATGTACCAGGATCTCAGACGACAGCACTGGTGGTCGGGTATGAAGAAGGTTGTGGCAGAGTTCGTTTCTCGATGCCTCACCTGGCAGCAGGTGAAGGCGGAGCACCAGGTACCAGCTGGCTTGGTATAGCTCTTGGAGGTCCCGGAGTGGAAGTGTGACAACATATCTATGGATTTCATGACTAGACTTCCACGTACTTCCAAAGGTCACGACTCCATTTGGGTGATTGTCGACTGACTCACCAAGTCAGCCCAATTTCTACACATCAGAGAGCACGGATCAGTGGAGATCTTGGGACACCTCTACGTTCAGGAGATTGTATGCCTTCCTGATGTTCCATCATCTACCGTCTCCGACCGATATGCGCACTTTACTTACCATCTTTGGAAGGGGTTGTAGGAGGCATTCGGGATGCAGCTACGTCTGAGCACTGCCTTTCACCCTCAGACGGATGGTCAGACAGAGAGGACCATTTAGACTCTAGAGGACACGCTTCGTGCATGTGTCCTCGACTTTGGCCGCAGCTGGGAGGATCACCTACCCTTGGTGGAGTTTTCGTACAACAACAGCTACTACTCCACCATCGGGATGGCACCTTACGAGGCATTGTACGACCGACCTTGAAGATCACCTCTATGCTGGACAGACCCTAGGGAGTCAACACTTGTGGGACCGGAGATAGTCCAGGCCACGACAGAGAAGGTCCAGGTCATCCAGGAGCAGATGAGGATATCTCAGATCCAACAGAAGTCTTATGCTGACAGGAGGCGGAGACCATTAGAGTTCGAGGATGGCTACCACATCTTCTTGAGGGTCTCACCTCGACATGGATTACGGAGATTTGGATGCGGTGGAAAGTTATCTCCATGCTTCATCAGACCATTCCAGGTTCTCGGCAGGATAGGTGAGGTAGCTTACCGCTTGGCTCTACCACTTCAGTTGCACTGGGTGCACGAAATCTTCCACATATCTCAGCTGAGGAGATATGTGCACGACCCGACGCATATCATCGACCATGGGGAGCCAGACATTGATGATGGGGCTACTTTTGCGGAGGTCCTGGGGAGATCGAGGATCGACAGGAGTGGGTCCTACGTGGGCAGTCGATTCCTCTAGTACGCATCAGATGGCAGTATAGGAACCTCCAGGAGAGCACTAGGGAGTGGGAGGCTCAGATGTGTGCTCAGTACCCTCATTTGTTCCCCTAGTTTGTGTTGTATCTTTAGGGCGATGTAAATCCCTGAGGTAGGAGTAATTTAAAGACCTGTAAATTTCAAGGAAATTTTTTTCTTAATTTTCTTTGGGATTTTACGAGTATGCAGTTTCTGACGGCACCTGATTCTGAGGCCCGGTATGCCCGGTATCAATTCCCAAAGATTAGCTCGGGTTTGTTCAGTGAACGAACGAGCGGGTTTTTCTATCTTTTGAACCGGTGCTCGGAATCGAAATCCAAGGGCACTGATGGAATCACAGTGTTGATAATTGCTTAGGAACACCTTTTCTGGAGTTGTGTTCACTCGGGTGAGGTTATTAAATAAATGGGCTAACCAGGGAGTGAAATAAAAATTTGTGCTACAATTTTTAATTCTATTCTAAGTAGTGATAACCTATGCATGGATTTTGGAGTGGGACCCACTAAATCCTAACTCCACTTGGTAGGATATTAGTGATGGGGTTCCCACATGAGCCCCACCCCTTCAATTCCATTAAACCTCCCTCTCGCAATTTATTTGTGTAACACACCCGCACCCCCTTTTTAAACGACAAGTGAACTCCGGAATTTAATTGGATTATTAAACACTCTTCAATTAAGTCAATTAATTGAATGTGATCTTTTGAATTTCGAAAAAGGTTGGCATGAGTAATAAAGTAAGGCAAAACCTTATTTTATTATTGTTGAGTCGTTGTGGGGAGATATTTGGAGAGGATACCTCAAGTCTTGGAGATCTTCTTCTTCCTCAGAGAAGAACGCGAAGAACACCGACACACTTCTCGATCTTATTTCCACGTCAAAGACAGGGGGACGTCGCATCCTTCATCGGGTGTGCACCGATGACGTATACAGAGCCTCGTTCCCCGACGTCGTCTTCCGCGACTCCGTCTTCCGCGACGGCATATTCCGCGACGCCATCTTCCGCGACGCCGTCTTTCGCGACGCCGTATTCCCCGACGCCGTCTTCCGTGACGCCATCTTCTGCGACGCCGTCTTCCGCGACGCCATCAAAGAGATGGGGACGCCGTCTTCCGCGACGTCGTCTTCCACGACGCCGTCTTCCATGACGCCGTCTTCAACGATGTCGTTTTTCCACAACGACCATCGTTCGACAACTCCTTGAGGTAGGGATTTGAGTTCAAATTTAATGGATTAAATTTGTGATTTCTTGTAGAAGTTATTTTATTTTGTGCCGCCTGTTATGGTTATAACGGGAGGAGTTCGGACTGCACGAACACGGCCGATCCTCCCCCCCCCCCTTTGATTTTGTACTTATTGCGGCATGAACAAAGGCAGTGCGGTGCAACGGCACCGCACGGAAACAAAGAGGAACTCGGCGAAGAAGTGTGGCGCCGTCACGCCGCGCCATTGAGGCCGAAAGAAGCTGCGACCGGATTCGGGCCGCGGCGAAGGGGGCGGCACCGTCGTGCCGCGTCGGAGAACCATGAAGAGGTCGTGGCCAGAGCGGGGATACAGTGGACGGGCGCAGAGCTGTCACGCCGCACCAGTCAGATCAAGGCCACGGCCTTTGGCCGTGGCGGAACAAGGAAGGGTGGCCGGAGCCGCCGGCCACCGGTGCTCCGGAGGGAGGGACCAACTGGTCTCGCGTGGTGCGCTGGTTGGCCGTTACGGCCGTCCGGATTCGGAAAACTGGGGGGTTTGAACCCTTGGTCAACGCGGAAGGGCGGAACCCCCCGCGGGTTCGCCGTTTCGTTCGAAGGGGGTGGCAGTTCCCCCCTTTCCGCACTCACGCGGCGCACGGCACCCATGCTGGACCGGACCGGCCGCACCGGGCCGGGCCGCCCGCGCCAGGCCGGGCTGCGCCCGCTGGGCGGGTTCGCCCCAGCCGGGCTGAGCCACACCCTAGTAGTCTAGACCCGGACCCGGTTCGGGCTGACCCAGGATGTCTTGGGCCGGGTCGGTTCGGGCCCAAAACCCCCTAAAACCGGACATGTTCGTTAAAATGCATGTAACATGGGTTACGGACCTTTGATCGATGCACCGTCAATTGCGATGCGATCTTTGGATCGAGATGGTCGTTTCGGTATATTACACTCAAGGTTTCAAAGAACTTTGGGTATGGCCAGGTTGGTTCGAACACAAAAACCAACCAGGCCCTCGGAGCGGAAACGCCTATAAGTTGAACTCTGGACGTCCGACTGACGTGTCGTCAACTTTGTTGGATTCCTCTTGGTGAGACGGACCTTTTTTCTTACTCCGCTCGTGGTTTGGAAGCAGTTGGACGACATTCGGGTTGGTTTTGACTCAAAAGTCAACCGGGCCCCTGGAACGAAAAAGCCAATAACTCTCAGATCGGGCGTCCGATTGACGCGCCCTCTGTCACGTTGAGTTCCTTTTGTCGAGACGGAACTTTGGGATACATCAAATTCGGATACGTGTCAGTTGATGTATTTACCCCCCTTGGCTCGTGGAGCGGACCCTCCTAGAATCGAGCATGCTATTTGTGGGAACCCTAGAGCTGGCTGCGACTACGATGACGATAACGACTGCACTGAAATCCTTCGTGGGTTCGACAGCGACGACGAATGCACTGAAATCCTCCATGGGTTCGGCAGTGATAACGACCGTACTGAAATACTCTTTGGGTTAAACGGTGATGACTACAATTCTTGTATCCTACGTGGGTCCGGTGGTACTACTGTTCTTGTATCCTATGTGGGTCTGACAGTATTTGACTCTATAGTTGTATCCTACGTGGGTCTGGCAGAGTAGCTGGTCTTGTATCCTTTGTGGGTCCGACAGCTTAGCTGGTCTTGTATCCTACGTGGGTCCAATAGCTTAGATGAATCATTGGTTACATCTGATCATCTCTATCATCTTACGAAGAAGTATACATGTGTGAGCTGAGTCTTGATTTTCAATCATTATCTTCGATATGATTGACTTGTTATCCTAAGTGGATTGTGTTGTGTTATCCTGTGTGGATTGGTTGTGCTATCCTGTGTGGACTAGATCAAAAATGGGCTCGGATGTTGGATCCGAACTGGAATTGATGACTTAGGTATATGTATGGGCATATACCTAAGTTGTGTTGGTTGTTACTTCGTGATTGTATCTTTCCTTTGTGGATTATCCTTTATGGATTTGGGGAGACCTTCGGGGGTCTCGAGATCCCTACTGAGTGGCGTATACTCACCCCTACATGGGCTATGCCCGCACTACGTTGTGTTGGATGTAGACGACGGACAACACTGATCGTGGTTGAGGCTTGTGGATCAAGTCGGTACCTGAAGGTGGACCACTGGGCGGGACGTACACAGAGCGGACGGCTGGACCCGAGGAGCTGAGGAGGTTATCTGTACCCACCCTTCCGGTGGGATTTCAAGTGGATGGCTCGGCATTGCTGCTTTACTTTTCAGTTGCTGTACTTTTTTTTAGTTGTACTTTACTTCAGTTGGGTTTGTATTCTGGCCCATTTACTTTCCATCACTTACAGTTGTACCCAGTTTACTTAGACTTTACTTCATCTTGCTTAATCTGTGGTGTTTGTTTACTTTATAAAGGAAATTCTTTCCCTTTCATCAGGATTTACGCCTTTGGTGCTAGTCGCCAGCCCCTGGCCTATGGAAGGCGGGCTTGGGGTAGTCACGGCACGGGCCCTAAGGTCGGGTCGTGATAGTCGAAGTACAAGAAACTGTGAAGGAATTTTGTTAATGGATGGAGAAAGATGTTTACAATCAATTACATCCTTGTTTGGATACTATAAGTCATTTGGCTCTAGAAAAGTGGTAAATAGGGGTAATAAGTATGAAAATGGTACATCGATCTGAACTCAAGCATCAATTAGTGAAAAAATGGGTCTTGTCTCACACCTGGTTTGACACGGTCAGGGGATATGCATTGAAAATAAACAAACACTTTATTTGAAATAAGGATGGGTTTAAATGGATGATAACAATGAATGAAAATGGATTAACCTAAGGTATAATATATTAAAAATAAGTTTTCATTATTTATAAATTCTCTAAGTGATATTATTTTCACGATTATATGGATTTCCATTATTATTAGTGTTGCTCACACTATAATTTTTAATTTTAGTGAATAGAGGCATCCAAATGAAATTGGGTTAAAATTAATTCTAACATAATATTTATTTAGGAGGCACTAAATGGGATGTTGATTAGAGTGAATGAATTTTTTATTCTACCTAATAAGTTTTCTTGGAACATGATTAATAATGTGTACTTTAACCAACTCCCAGACTCACCAAAAAAGATAAGTAAAGAGTTCTCTAATATTTTGGGTAGTGGAGGCCATGGAAGAAAGAATACTCTATTTACCTTATGTGAATAATTCTGTAAGAAACACAATAGTGGATTCCTTAGAGAAATAACAAAAGGTTTCAAGTGAAGAAAAGGACACAAATCAAGTAATTTCAAAGGAAAAAGGAAGATCTCAATTAACACATTGGATGAGAATATTATTCTCTATAAATTATTATCAATATATGAATTTTTTAAATGTGGAAAGTATAGTCAATAAGAAAATAAATGTTCTTGGTGGAATGATTTTAAGGAAATAAATAATATTGTATGAGTAATTGTTATACTAGTGATGGTTAAGATACTATGGATGTCATATAAAAGGAAAGAGGTATTATGGAATCAAATAATGATTCTTAGTTGATGGTTTGAGAAGGAAGTGGGATGATTTAAGTGTTTGTGTATTGTAATTTGAAAAATAAATCATAAAATATATAATTATTTTTCATTCTATTTTTTTATTAAGGATTTTAAGGAAAATTTTGAATAGTTATGATGACCTAGAAAAGTGATTTATTGAAAAGTTGGTATTTCATGAAAAAAACCCAATTAAGAAAATATAAACCTTATTATGTTAATGATGTTGGGATAAAAAGATGATTGATATAGATAAAATAAATTGGATAGCACTGATTAAATTGGAACTGATTAATGATTTTTGGGTAAAGGGGTTTCTGTAATCCTTGATAGAGTTTCAAAAAAATGGATTTAAGGAATATATCCAAAAATCTGTGTAAGGAATGAGGAAGAATTAATGTTTTTGATAAGTTTTAATAGTAATTCATGTGATTACCATGTTTCAAGAGAATACATTATGAATATATTCATATGGTTGGTATGTAAAAATATGTGTGGGGTCATAGTTAACCTATTTTTGAGAAATTTAGTGACATTCTTTCTCATTTTTTGTATTTCAATCTTTCATATGTGTCATAAGATTAAACACTTATTAAATTTTTTATGTTAAGCTTTGGTTGAGGTCCCATATATTAATGAATTAATTTACTGTATGAAGATTTATATAATTTAGAAAAACTTTTCTAACCATTTTTTTGTGATTATAAAGAAATATAGAAGGAATGATTAATCTTTATATTTAAAGATCTTCTAATCCATTATTTATTCATGAAAAAAATTGAACATTTCATATTAAAGCAACATATTATGTAAAATTTGATCAAGGTACAACCAAAGGGGGATATTATTATCATGAAATTAATTGAAATCATGTAAGTATATATTCTCATGAAAATTTTCTTACATTAAGAAAAGAATCTTCAAAAAATTCCTATTATCATCATTTTTTATAATAAAAATGGAATTTTTCATTTCTATTTTTTATGGATTTTGTTCATTAGACTTATCTAAATCAGCCACTTTATTTATGATCAATCATCTCAATAACTCTATAATAGTATTTTGTGTTATTTTTCTCTTTTATGTAAAATTTCTTACTTCCCACATATGATCTCTCATTTGGAAACATAATAAATTTTATTCCATATAAATTTTAAAAATCTCATTCTATTTTTCAGGAGGATGTTTTTTTACACATTTTTATGATGTGGTTTTATATTAAGTAATTTTCAAATGTTAAACATTTAATGATCAAGATGAATTTTGATGGTGAGATTCATTTTATACAGGGTTGAATATAATACCCCGAGAATTTATGAAATATTTTTTTCAAATTAATTTAATGTCTTTTATCTTTTATTTTTCATGAAACACTATGTATATATTGTGTTAGATAAAACTTAAAGTTTTTATTTCATTAAACACAACACTTATTCTATCATGTGCTACATTAAACACTACTTTTAAATGAAACCTTTCATATTATTTGAATTTTATTGTTTAGTAAGATAGTTGTCACAAATCAGTTGGAATGTTTGGTATGAATAATATTAACTAAATTATGAAAATAGATTTAAAACATGTATATGATATGAATTTATTTTTGAATAATTAATTAGTACTGAAAATAAGAACCAATTGAAAATTACGAAATTATTTTTCTAAAAAAAACTATTTTCATGTGCACAAACACGTTTATCCTCAATAAATTAAACAAACCACTTTTGGTGAATTATTTTAAGGAAATTTATATATAATATATTCAAAAAAAATATTACGTTCATTCTACAATATTTCTAGACAAGAAATAATAATAAATCCAATTTTTTTCTAAAAAGTAGTATATATCAAAAGATCAGTTTTTCATCATTTTTGGTACACTTATTTTGAAAATAATTTTTGAAAAATTTATAAAATTTATTTGAAAAAATAAAATTAATTTTTTAAATCATAATATCAAAATTATATTATGATTAATGATTGTAATTTTTATGAAAATATTTATTTATTGATTAATAGTGAAAAATATCGAATTTTAATTGAAAACTACCTTTTCATTTAAATAATTTAAAAACATAAACTAAATCTAAAATTGGATTTAATGTAAAATTAGGTCATTTTTATATAAATTAATCTAATTTAGTTGATTTTAATAATTTTAAAAATGAATTTATATATATAAACATTATGAAATTTTGAACAATTTCTCTTTAAAACCAAGCTTTCTCATCACATCTGTAGGAATATTTTTAAATTAAAAATTTTCTAACATATGAATGAAATTTATAAAAAGTATTTAATATTTGGAATAATAATAATTTATATTATCTAATAAGTTCAAATAAATTTTTGACAAAAATCAGTAGTGAATGTAATAAAAATTAATTATTGTGGTTAAGATAGAAATATGTTTACTGGAGGTTAAACTAAAAGGATAATGATACAAATGACCTATACACTTTTCTAAAAACTATTTTATGTAAATATTGATACCTCTATACATATAATGATAGATAATGGTTCCTTTTTACCCTTTTTACATATGGTTAATGTGGGATCAGTCAATTATTTTCAAAAATTCTATGTGTGTCCAATCCACTACTTATAAAAGGCCAACCCCTCTCCTGATTTATACACACCTTCATACCCTTTTTTATCAAATAAGTGTCGAAATTGATTCCAAAATTACCTTATATCATCCTAGAATTATATTTTTTTGATATAAATCCATCATAAAAGGATTTTTAGTTCAAACCTAAGAAGGATGCCTGAAGAATAGGTAATGTTCATCAATGATACTTTTTATTTTTCTCTTCCTCTACCCCCTTAAATTATTATTATACCACAAAGATATAATAAAATAAGTATCTTCCATATAATTATATGTTTTTATTTTTTTCATTATCTATTCTTCCATCTAATGGGTTATGAAATCATCAGTCAAGTGTACATCAGACTACCGCCTCGCGAACCGATGTTATTCATTTCCCCATTACCACCTCCCAAGGCTATACATAATTATGGATATATTTTTTATAAAAAAAAAATTATTATATTTATAGTATTATAATTATTCATAAATTATTAAATCACACATACCTTCATATTTCCCATTTTAGGGAATACGATAACGTCGTTAGTGTGTACAGCGGACTACCGCCTCATGGACCGATGTGATTCATTCATGCTTTACATGGAAGGTATTAAGAATGTATTTAATGGAAAATATATTATATATATGTAACATTAAAATTATTTTTATATTATTATATATATCGCTTAATATTATTTATTTCAATCCAACAATAAAATGGAAATAGTGATCATCTGTACGTGAAACCTATTGTCTCCCTGAACGGTGTATTTCATTTCCTATCATTAATTTTATCGATTACAATAAATACATATATAACTAATATATATGATAAATATATAATTTTTTAAATTATTAATATCCCGAAACCATGACCAAAGAGAGAGTACCAATACATAAAAAGTTAAAACATACACAAAAACAAAGCAGTTATTGCTCAAAATGATATTTAAACAAGGAATTATTAATAAATGTGTAATAGATGTTCATGGTAAAATAATATATGGTATGATATATATGAGTATGGTTCAGTAATATATGTATAATAAATTTATATTTATTATACTGGAGGATCAAACTTTTATGATGGAATTCCATACTTAAGAAAAATGATTTTCATCTCAATTTTTATTTCCCTGAGATAGATTCCATGTTCACCATGTATATATTTAATCCTGTGTGTATACTCCCAAGGAATTTATTGTATGAATCTTATACGTAGAATTATTCATATTTACCTATCCATTTTATGATATCTCTTTCATGGGTTTTACGTTTATAAAATTTTTAAAAGTGGTAATGGATTTTCATCTAAGTTTTCCTTCTTTGAGACATATGTTATGTTTTGAACCTATATTCTTTTAAGAGGCGAATATACTGACCATTTGATATGTAATATAAAGATTTTATTTATCCTAATTATATTTATAGTATCATTTATTTTTATTATTTAATGGGACATACTATTCAATGTTAACAAAGTGGTAAACATTTTACATTTCAAGTTCATAATTTATCAAAATTATTTATGATTATGTTCCAGTGACAAAATAATAATATAAATATCTGAAATAAAAACATGAATTTTATTTTTCATAGGTTATTCATTTTTTCAATTAAATGTACCATTTTACACAACATGGTACTTAATATAATTTATAAAAAATAATGTTTTAATTTACATCTCGCTTCAGTCGGAAATACTTTTTCATTCAAAACAACGTTTAAATTTTTTTTACTACATTCTATAAATTTTAAAAGAAATTTTACCCTTTTTGAGTTTATTTTAAAAAAAATTGAAATTAATCTTCAGGTTGTTTTAAAAAACATTCCTCATTTGTATTTTACAAAAGATTTTAAAGGAATCTTTGTTTTAACATTTAAGATATGAATGAAACTTTCCATTTTCATGACCATTATTTTCATTGAGGATTACTTTATAGGTTTTCAAGTTTATTTTAAAAGAAAAATATTTTTAAATAGTTTTATATTTTGAATAATCTTTTTCCAATGCTGTAATAATATTTTCCATAATAAATATTTTAAATAATTTTCAAAATCATTATTAATAATTTTTTAATGTTATTTTAAAAGAAAATGATTTTGAAAATGATATAAGAAAGATAATTTTCAATAAGAATTATACTAAGTGATCTTTAAAAATCATTCTCCATCTAAGATGATATCCTTTGATATAATTTTGATTTACTAGGGATAAAAAGCATTTAAACCATTCTTATTCCTTATCTGAATGATTTTTGTTAATGATGAAAATAATTTTATCAAACCCGTTCCTCCTCCATGTGTTATACCTTGATATAAATATTATGAAACATGCTAATTTTCAATATTTATTCTATGATTAAATTATGAAATGATTATAAAACCTCTCAATTTTCCACAATTTCTGATAAAATGAAATGATTATGAAACCTATTTCATTTCCTGGGTTACGATATGGTGAATATTGTATGGTCTTTTGGGACAAATATGTATGATCATAATTATGTGATTGTGGTTATGTTTTAACCAAGGATGTTGGTTCTGTTATAACCAATGATGGTTTAGAAATATATGTCCTTCTAATGAATTGGGTAAATATTTATATCCCATGAGATTGAAAGGACTGGAATGCAGAGTGAACATGATTCAATAATGGACTGTGTCCACTATGATGGTATTGGGAGTAAACCATGACTACTATAATGGTTTGGGAATGAACCCATTCCACTATAAGGAAAATGTTAACCACTAAGGATGGTGGTGTGTCCCTCCTATGAGGTGTATCCACCCATAGATTTCCCTTATAAATTATTAAATGAACCTGGGATACTAAGGATATGCTTTTATATTCAAATATTTATGTCACAATTCTATATATTATGAAAATTTTATGCTCTTATGGATCATATTATATTATTATCTTATGATTCATTTCTTATGAACTGCCAATATTTATGGCTTGAATCATTATTATGATCATTGATATACATGGGATGGTTTTAAAATTTTATGATCATGTTCACATACCCTTATGTTCATGTTATGATTACACATCTCATTTTTCTTACCTTTATTGAGAATCTAATCTCACCCTTTCTTATGTTTCATTTTCTAAGGTTTTGAAAAAAAGTATTTAATTATGAGTAACGAAGGGGATGATATTCGTGGGATACATTGGAGATCATTTTTGAATTAAGAAGATAGTGTTCTAATTTTAAAATGGAACTAAACTGTTACATTTCCCAGTCATGCATTTGTATAATGTACTAAATATTCATCTAAAAATATTTAATATCTATGAATGAGTATCATGTTTTACTATAGATATCCTTATCTCTCTTACATTCAAGGGAAATGGTAAGATCCATCACCTAAGAAAAAACCTTTGTAGAAATCTTTATCTCTTTCATAAGAAAAGTTGATATAAATGAGTGAAATTAAATTTCCTCCAATAAATTTTTCACCAAAGATGATATAATAGTGATGATGACTCTCATATTCGTTGGACTTGTATCAGCTTCATCTGGAGGCTCTTCTACTTTTTGAAGAATCGTTGTTCCAAATTCTAATGGTTGTAACCCCTTATATCATGATGTATCTAATTATACCACAGTACGCCTTAGATATGATGATCGCATTCCACTATGTTGATAAGAAAAATAAAATTTAATAACTTATATAGTTATCTTGGGAGAATATAAGAACTATATATCTTTGGTGACTCAGTGAAAGAACATCTTAATGCCTAACCTTTCTAAACTGAAAGAAATTCAATGGGCCACTTCAATGAACTATAAGAGGTATGTATGATGTGTACTGTCTAGAACCACAATGAGACACACCATGCTTCCTATTTCCATTAAAGGAACTCAACGAACTTACACTGGGAGAAAAAGGAACTCCCATCAACCCTAAATTACATGTCAAGTCAATCTCAACCATCAATTCCCAATCTAATAAATCTTCATGATGATCCATCTTCAGAAGGAAAACCTAATATAGGATATCAGGTCAAATACCCATATCAAATCATTTTCCCATCAACATCCCATTAGTCACCAACACAAGAGTAAACTGAATACTCACTTCACAAAAGTTTGTGTACTATGTTACAGTCATGTCATCCTACTTGAGTTTCAGAAACCATGTGGATTTCTCTAAGACCATAAATTTTGGATAGAACCATCTAGTGAAACTAAATAAAAATTATTTTAATTATAAATCCTCATAGTTTTTCACTCTGACTATCTAATCACATTATCTCCTTCTAAGACCTTCTAACAAAACGGTATCATATTTTTAATTGATATATTTAGGTGTTCCACATATCTCAAAAAGAATAACTATCCTTCTTAACCAGTCCTTAGCCTCTTAATGATCATTTGAGCCTTGAAAAATTGGTGGATTCTGATTAAAAAATCTTGATCAAGAATCTATGATTAGCCCCTATAAGGTTCCACAGTTATATCCTAAGAGGAAACATGTTTTGATGCCTATCGCAGTGTTTGGATAGGATTCACTACTATCTCGATATGATTATATTTCACTAGAGGATAGTATTACTATGGATGACTATCAGCATTCTCTTGGATCTATTCACATGTATTCTCATAGGAATGATACTGCACAATATCAGCCAATAACATTTAAGACCTAAAAAGGGAGAAACCAAAAAAATTTATTATAAATTTAATTACATTGAGTAGACATTGATGTTTGGGATTTAAAAAACCTCATATCAAAGGTAGGAAAAAGAGTAGAATTATATCAAAACATCCCTCAAGGAAATTTTCCCCCAAACCCCAATGGTGACTTAAGGCATATTACAATGATAGTTATCTAGGAACTCACTCAAAAATACCTCTTAAGTCTCACAATGACATCCAAAACTACATAATGACATTAAGTAAATAATATTATACTCTCCTATAATACCACATTTTTAGGGACAATCCTAGATACCCTAGTACCCTAATATATTAGTATATTATGACATCCCCTGAAGGGAATTCCTAATCCCCACAGGTTGGAAATTAGAACATGTAATCATATAAGATCAAGTGGGGAATAAATTTTCAACAAAAGAAGATGAAGAAAAAATACACATTTTAGCCGGATCAACACTCCTAAATGGTGACAGTACCAAAAAAACTGTTAAAAAATAACTATAATGATATATAAAAGTACAAAAGGAAAATAGAACATCAACCAAACAACTGTCTCAATAATACATCTTGTGTAACAAGTGGACAATATATCTGTTGATCAGTATCACTACTCTATAGCCCCAATGAAAATAAACATCAACAACCTCTATGTGGAACATTCCCTTTACTTGAACCTTGTATAATAAAGTCATCTAATACCTTAGGTCAAAGGTACAATGTGAGCTATAAATCCCAATATATTCTCACTAAGTGTTTCATAATCAATTTCATAATAATTTATCATTTATGGTATCAGTTATAATAAAACATAGAATGGAAATACATTTTCATATATTAAACTAAAACATTCTTTTGTAATAATAAAATGGAAGGAATATAAAAATTCTCTTAAAATAACATTTTATATAAATATATTTACATGAATAAAACAATTATCTAGTTATTTGAATGTATAAAAATGTCAAAAAATCGTAGAAAATCACCACTTATAAAATCCCCATGGTAGGGCAGTTTTTAGGTAATATCATCCTCACACATCGTAAAAATGATCTCATCTCCAGTCAGTTGTGTACATGAAAAATATACCCTAGTATGGGTGCCAATCATGGGTAATCATCACCCTAATAGGGAAACCCAACACAGGTAATCATGTTATATTTGTTTAATTTTTGTTTTAATCATCAATCCATTGTTATAGAATTAAATTCATAGAATGATCATCCCAGTTATCACAAACTACCCAAGCTAACATGTTCTTCAAACGATCATTAAATAAATCATGGGAAAATAAAACATTTCAAATCAATTCAAATTATAATTTCCTAGTTTTTAGTTATCAACAAGCCTTTCTCATTTCAAAACCAAAACCAGGGTTTTCATCAATTCATGTCATTTCAAATAATATTTCACTTTAAAAAAATTTCTCACTGTTCAATAGAAAATCAATTGATCAAATCAATTTCAAAATAAATCCTTCATTTTCCAAAATCATCCCCATATTTAAATACCCTTAAAATTAGTGGTTTTCATAAATTCCATACCATTTCAAGTCACACATAATATACTTTCAAATTAGGGTTTTTAAATTAAATAAAAATTATTTAAATTCAATTAAGAATATTTAGATCAAATCAATGGTGAAATAAATATGGAACCACCTACCTTTATCACATTCTCAAAGAAAACACATGCAATGAAAATTCCAAAAAAGAAAGAGGTGGAGGAGATCTATAAAAAGACATAGAATCAAGATACCACAAAAAATAGTTTAGATCAATCAATTATATGATGATATATAAAACTATAAGGATGACAGAAATATAGATCACATGAAAGAACATGAGAAAATATCCACTTCCTAAATAGGGATAATATCTTCCACTAGCACATTTATTCACCAAGAAACTTTTTTGAAGGGGACAAACTCTTCTCAGGGGATCCTCCAAGGATGAATAAAATGTGTTAGGTTAAAATGGTGTTATTATAAACTAAAATCAAGGGTTCATGGTTTTAAAAATAAGTTTTGGAAGAATTAAAACCCACACAAATGATTTTATGTGTGGGGATGCACATTTATACAACCCATATTCCCTAACCGTGAAGCCTTGTTGGTAGGGTGCACAATTTATCCTTGTAAGCCACATGGGTTGTAAAATTTTATGCAAACCATGAAATCACTCAATCACAGATATTTCATGGTTTGGATGGGTTGGCCATGCGATTAGGTAAAACCATGAACCCTCTTCCAGTGGATCATAATAAGTCACAAATTTTTCTAGGACAAAACATATGGTTCCATAACATTGTGTTAACCATGTAAAACCCATTAGGATTCCAAAATATTCGCTATTCTCCTGTAAATACCCCACAATAAGACCAAAATTAATGGAGTTCAAAATGAGGGTCAAGAAATATCTCAATGTTAGTAAGAATATGTTACATTGATAAAGGAACCCCTTTATCACCATTTTTTTAGCGTTGATGAAGTCTCAACCTTTAATAGCATGAAAAAAGTGTTAATTAAAGTAATAGTTTATAAATTAATTTATATATAAATATTTATATATTTTAAAATAAAACTTATATAAAAATAAGTATATATATGTAAATATAATATATAAATCTATTTTAAATAACTCTATTATAATAACTAATTATTATCAATATTATTTTCATAATTTTATATAAAAAAAATTAAAAAATTTATATTAATCAATAATTATTATTAAAAATGTATTTATACCTGTTAATTAGAAAAATGAAAATATAAATACAAAATTATATCATATTAATAATGTATTTAAAAAAATTATTACTATATAAATTAATATATATTTTTTAAATAGTTCATGTATAAATTTATATTTCTATATTCATATTAAATATTTTAAAATAATTTTATATAAATTTGTATGTATGTGTATACATGTGAATGTATGTGGATGTATGTGGATGTATGTGTATGTATTTGTGTGTGTGTGTGTGTTGTATGTGTATATGTTTGTGTTGTGTTGTTTGTGTGTGTGTGTTTTTTGTGTGTGTGTGTGTTTATACATGTATATATGTATGTGAATCTATACATATATGAATGTATGTGTATGTTTATATGGATATGTATGGTTCTATGTCAGTGTATTCATGTATATGTACAAGCATGTATGTGTGTATTTATAAATATGTATATTTTTAATTGTATGTTTACGTAGCGAACCAATATAGAGTACCCTCTAAACAGATATCTGATCCAATTCTCAACTAATTTGATAGGCATTCTCGATCCCCATGGGTTGGCAACTAGTGTCCATGCATCAAGAAAAAACCTTTGTGAAAGATTTATCCCAACATGATATAATAATAACAACTCATACACTATAATAATAAAAGATAATAAAACTCATCTCTTTCTAGCCCACGACCACCCTTCCTGACCCAAGTGACCTTCGCTCAGCTAAACAAGAAATAATTCCCAAAACAATTTGAAAAGAACAAGAGTTTCTATTATAATTTCATAAAGGCTACAAACACCAAATGGTACAGGTAGGGTGTCCTCTACAAAGCCTGGTAATATTTCAACTATCCATTTCATAAGCAATTTTATATCAAATAACCCATTTTTTTATTTAAAATAAAACATGGCATGAAAATATTTTCTCATTTTAGATCAAAATATTCTTGATGAAATTTTGGAATGAATAATTATTGAATAGTTTTCTAGAAATGTATTTTTATCAAATCCTAGAGTTATAAAAAACTTTTTCTAATAGGAATTAAAAAAACATTTCTATCCAAAGAGTAATGATAATCAATTTCTATGAAAACTGACATGGGTGAAACATTTCATAACACAACAATGTAACATCATTTCCAATAAAAAAAAGAATCATATCACCATGGTAAAGATACACAATGTGTGTTTATATAGATATTCCCACACATTCTAAAAAAGTAAGGATCCAAGTGTGCACACGTTCCTAGGACTAATCCAAGAGAAATAGTCTTATAACTAGGGAAATAGGCAATCCCTAAGGATTAATAGGAAAATTTCTCTAAGGAATAATATCCATTAAAAATAGTTAACATGCCTAAGGATAAAGATAATAATATCCATAATGACCTACTGGGAAAATATAACTCATATCCAGTGTGTGTTCCTCCTACCTAACTATCCAAGCTCTCATGTTCATCAAGGTAAATAAAATATATTTGTGGTTATCATTAAATTCCTTCTAACTCAATCATTTCAAAAAACAATTCACTATTTCATCTGAAATAATTCCCAAGTTCCAGTATCAAAATATATCAACCATTTTAGAAAAAACATCAATGGTTTTATCAAAAACACAAAATTTTCATTTCTAAAACCAACATCAAATGTTTTTTATCAAAAAATAATGACATTAATTTAAAAAACCAATATTAAATGGTTTGAAAAGACAAATCATTTCAAAATGCAGAACATTTCATTACTTCTTATCAAGTTATAAATATATCATTTCATATCAAGATCATTTATCTATAAATAACACTTTGTTTCAAAAAACCCATTATTAAATGAATTACATTTCACACACAGCATTCCATTTTAAAATTAATTATCAAATACCAAAATTAAACATTGAAAATAAATCAATATTCAATTTATTTTTTAGGTATTAGTATGGGTTTAATGTGACATAAATTTCCCTAAGAAATCAACAAACTTATTTAATATAAGGATGAATGCTTGATAAGGGATTCATAAAAGATATAGGATAAGTTACACCCATAGTAAAAAATAACCAAACCTCGTCTAACACATTCTCATTGATCCCTCGGCTACATGGCACCAAAAATCACCTTAAGAGGATATAGAAAATTCAATATACTCAAGAATTTGGTATTTTTTAATAGTAACACCTGGTGTTCAAATAAATAATACCCTATAACTAAAACAACCATTTAGGTTCATTTTAAATTTAATTTTGTGTGAAAAGGGTTTTAAATCATTTAAAATTAGAGTAACAAACATTAAAATTGGTTAAAAACAATTTTACAAAATTTACTACATTTTAAAATATTAAAATGGAATTATATGCCAAGATTGATGAAGATGAAATAAAAAAATAGGGTATTAAAAATATTTTACTCAAAAAAGGGTGTTTCAAATGCGTATCATGGTTTACCCTTACGTTTATCATATGTGTCATGTAAGGGTAAAAGGTTGAACCTTATGAAATGGATGAACCCTGAACTACCAGTACGCAACTTCAGTTTTACCATTATGCATCCTTTGGAAAAATTGCATAACCCTTACACAAATCCAGGATACCATTATGTAAGTAATTTACTTATATGGTACCCTTACAAAACCATTAACAAATATTGGTTACTCTTACATAAAATCATGCATTACCATTGTGCGGTATAGGATTACACTTACATAGTATATACAAGTTGGAAATTACCCTTACATAGTGCCAGAGTACCCTTACACAATGCATATTCGAATGGTTTTACCCCTATGTAACTAAGGGAAACACCATTTAACCTTTTCAAATAATTCATAAACACACCCTTACCCATATTCAACTCAAGGAAACTAATATTTACCCTTAAAAAACTCCAAAAACATCTATATATAGAGGTATCAGAAACATACCCTAACACAACTGCTATATCATGAGTAAGATTAATAATTCAGTTAAAAAATATTTAATTACAATTAAAATGGATTTTAAAATAAATCCAAATAGGTTAAATATTATTAATAAAAAATGGTATGTTATAATTATTTCATACATAAGGATTTCTTCCCCCAAAAAAATATACTTTAAAAGATAGAAAATAAGAGAAATAAAATAACTCTCACACTCAACTTGTGAGGTTGTTGATCAATGAAATAGAAGAAAGACCCACCCAAAAAAATACTAGTAATAAAAACTTCAAGATCAACTCACATTTCAAAATTTAACTTGACAACTCGAAGAGGGACTGGAAAACAACTAAAAATTGCCAATGACCGAGAATAGTTCTCTTCGCAATTTAAAGATTCACCAAAATTTTGTATCCTGTGGAAAAATATTTTATAAAACATATATTTTTGAAGAAGAGGTTTTGATTACATGTCACAATGAAACATTGAAAATATAAATCTAAAACCTCAAGGAATGAAATGTCCAAAAACCCGTAATGATTCACAAAAGTGAAAATTCTATAAGGATCCCTAAAATATTTAACAATCAACAAGAATGTAATAGAACAAAACCAATATTTCTATGATGGGAAACTACTCATTATTAGCATAGTATTTCCATCACCAAGACATTCTCATCAATAGTCTCATTGAATTACCCACCAGCACATTCGGTTCCCGGTCCATCAACAATCCATATAGTTCTATTTACCCAAATAAAACCCAATATTTTATCCAAATCCAATGGGAAAGTGATAAAAAAAAGAAGTGCATAAACAGGGAACTACAATCTCTCATTGGAGGTCATTCATCACATAATGATTTTAGCTCTGACCATTAAGGGATAAAAAATAGGATACCAAGGTACAACAACCAGCCCAAACTGTATCCAACACTGACCACAGGATGACACCCATTGAAGGAAGAAGAATGAGGGATTTCAAAAAACAACAATCCAAGAGAAGATAAAGGTTCTCATTAGAAGTTTCAAGTCCATATCCAATGTAAAAAATATATCATGTGAATAAAACCATTCAAGATGAAGGATTACCATTGAAATATTCACATCCACAAGCCACAATAATAGAGGTCTCAATAAAATGAATCCATCTACTCAATCACATCCAAGATTCATGATAGAACATCCACAAAGTACCCAAATCTATAAAGACCTGGAAATTTCAAGGAAAATTTTTTCTTAATTTTTTTTTTGGGATTTTACGAGTACTCAGTTTCTGACGGAACCTGATTCTGAGACTCGGTGTGCCCGGAATCATTTTCCGAAGTTTAGCTGGGGTACGTTCAGTGAACGAATGAGCGGGTTTTCTAACATTTGAACCGGTGCTCGGAATCAAATTTTGAGGGCACCGATGGAATTGCAGCACCAGTAATTTCTTAGAAACACCTTTTCCGGAGTTGTGTTTTCTCGGGTGTGGTTTTTAAATTTTCAGGTTAAGTAATTGAATAAAATAAAATGGTGCGACCAATTTATTTTATTTTAAGTCGCTTAACCAATGTTAAGTGGATTATGTGGAACCCACAATATCCTACCCACTTGGTAAGATATTTGTGAGGTGGGGCCCACACGAGCCCCACCGTTTCTTTTCTTCTTAAGTAACGCACCCGCACCCCCTTTTTAATGAATTAAACTCTTGCGTTTAATCTGGATATTAAACGCCTCATTAATTGGGCAGTTTTAAACTCCTCAATTAATTGATCGTTTTTTTCTTTTTGAATTTCAAAGAGTTGGTTTGAGTGTTAATAAAATAAGACAACACTTATTTTATTTGGGTTGGAACTTGTTGCGTGGAGAGGATTTGGAGAAAAGCCTTCTTCTTCAACAAAGAATGCAAAGAATGCAAAGAACGCAAAGAACGCGAAGAACACACTGATCTCCGACGAAGAACACCATGTCCTCGGAGATCGACTAGGTGGCGCCGTGTACCGCGACGCCAATGACGCTTCTTCCACAATGCTTCGTTCGCGATGCTTCTTCCGCGACGCTTCTTCCGCGACGCTTCTTCTATGACGTTCCTTCTCCACGACGCGACGATCCCCCTTCCGCGATGCCTTATTCTGTGACGTGCTTTTCCGCAACGAACCCCCGATCAATGAATTCGATGAGGTAGGGGTTTTTGTTCAATTTAATATATGTGATTATACCCTCGGCATATGTTTAAAATTTGTCGGAAGCCTTCTTAAACCGCTAACGCGGTGGGTGCGGACCAACGAACAAATCTGAACCCACCGTCTCTTCGTTCTTGGTGTGTGGATCGGTGGGCGATGATGAAGAAGGCTGCACGGGCATTGTGAGGTCTTCGCAGTGAAGAACTAGTCCTGGGAGGGCCGTTGAAGAAGACGGCAGGAAAATCTGACCACCAGAGCTCGTCCGGTGGTCCGTGGAACACTCCGCCGGCAGCCGGAGGCGGCGGCCGACACCGGCCGGCCGCCAGGAGGAGGAGGCGCCCGTCGCGCCGCCGTGAAGGGCCGCCACGGCTTAAGCCGTGGCGGCAGGTTGCTTGTCCCGTGACCGAGCGGGACCGAGGGAGGTGGGTCGCGGAACTCGGCCGCGTCCGTTGACTAGGAGCGCCCCCCCCCCTGGGGCCGCGGTTACATGCTGGCGGGGGGCAGCGTGCCACCCCGCACTGCTCGACCGAAACGGCCGAGCTGCCCGACCGGACCGCCAGGCCGGGCCGCGCCAGCCGGGCAGGGCCACGCCAGCCGGGTCGGGCCACGCCCAAGCGGGCCGGACCCGGACCCGGGACGGGTCGACCCGGTTCGGGCCGACCTAGGGGGTACCGGGCCCGAACCCCCTAATATCGGACCTCTCATGGTATTTTTCCCATAACTTGGGTTGCGAACCTCTGATCGACGCACCATCAGCTGCGATGCGATCCTTGGTTCGAGGCGGTCATTTCGGTATATTACAATCAAGGTCTCAGAGAACTTTGTGTACGGCCGAGTTGGTTCGGATACGAAACCAACCGGGCCCTCGGAGCGGAAATGCTTATATCTCGAGCTCCGGATGTCCGATTGACATGGCGTCGACTTTGTTGGATTCCTCTTAATGAGACGGAACTTTTGGCAAGCTTTGCCTGAGTTGTTGATGTAGTTGGAAAATGGCCGGGTTGGATTGTACCCAAAATCCAACCGGGCCCCTGGAACGGAAAGGCTAATAACTTTCAGACCGGACGTCTGTTTGAAAAACCGTCCGCGACGTTGGTGATCACGTTGAGAAACGGTCCCTATGAGCATACCCTATGAGGGTTCGGGGTACAGTCGAGATACGGCCGGGTTGGTTCGCACACGAAACCATCCAGGCCCCTAGGACGAAAAGGCTAGTAACTCACAGACCGAGCGTCCGACTGACACGCCGTCTATTGCGTTGAGACCCCTATGACGAGGCGGTACTTTGAGATACTTCTTCGTGGAACTTTTTGATACTTGGAGTATCGACTAGTAGCTCGTGGAGCGGACCCTCCCGGTGATGAGATAGCAGAGTGTAGAGACCTAGTAGCTGACTAAGACTTGACGACTACTAAGCTATCGACTCTGTGTGTTTCGGATAGCCCATTGGGGAGTGCTTGGTTGTAGCAGCAGACCCACAGCGGAGGAGCGCTTGGTAGTAGAGGCATACCCGCAGTACTCAACCGAAGGAGTACCTCTGGAGGCTATGAGGGGGAGCGCTTGGTTGTAGCGGTAGAACCACGGCGGAGGAGTGCTTGGTTGTAGCAGTAGACCCACGGTACTCAACAAAAGGAGTACCTCTGGAACCTATGAGGGGGAGCTCTTGGTTTTAGTGGCAGACCCATGGCGGGAAGTGCTTGGTTGTAGAAGCAGGCCCACAGTACTCGACAGGTGGAGTACTACAGCAGTCCAAAGAGTCTGGCGCGCTTGGTTGTAGTGGAAGGCCCTCTGAACTCGACGGAGGAGGAGTTCGGCGCACTTGGTTATAGCGGAAGGCCCTTTGAACTCGACAGAGGAGGAGTCCGGCGTGCTTGGTTGTAGCGGCAGGCCCTCTGAACTCGACATAGTAGGAGTTCGGCGTGCTTGGTTGTAGCGGTAGGCCCACTGTACACGATGGAGGAGGATTTCCCCAGCATTCGTGGTTTCGACATCATGAATAAAATCCTGGTTGAGCTAAGTCTGTAATCCTTATGTTTCCTCATTATTGAGAGGGTTACTTGATAACTTAGGTATATGTATGGGCATATACATGGGTAGAGGTTATCCGTTGATTTCATAATCCTTGTGTTTCCTCATGATTGAGATGGGTTACTTGATAACTTGGGTATATGTATGGGCATGTACCTAAGTAGAGGTTATCTGTCAAGATCTTCTTTGTGGTTACCCTTGTCGGATTTAGTGAGACCTTGAGGGTCTCGAGGTCCCTACAAAGTATCGTTATACTCACCCCTGGACGGGCTATGCCCGCACCTCGTTGTATTGGTTGCAGATGACGGGCAGTGCAGACAGAGGCCGAGTGTTCGAGGACTAGACGGTACCCATAGGTGGACCTCACGACGAGACGGTATCCAGTGGTGGACTTCACGACGAGGCGACACTAGGAGGTGGTTGACGGGCAAGAGCGTTGAGAAGGCTGTCTGTACCTACCATTCTGGTAGCATCCGTGGTGGACGATTCAGGAGTTGCGCTATATGTACCTACACTTCAGGTAGGATCCGAGGAGGACGACCCAGGAGCTACTTCTATCTTCTTCCAGCTTCTTGTCCTTGTTGTACTTTCTTTCAGTTGTAGCTGTACTTTCGATTGGGTTTGTATTCTGACCCATTTACTTTTCAGCACTTCCTTTTTGTACTTATTGTTTTACATCCGCTTGTACTCTATGGTGTTTTTTTACTTTTTTAAAGGCAATGCCTTCCCAGTTATCGGGATTTACGCCTTTGGTGCTAGTCACCAGCCCCTGTCCTATGGAAGGCGGGCTTGGGGTAGTAATGGAACGGGCCCCGAGGATAGGTTATGACAAATTGGTATCAGAGGGTGGTTCGGTTCTACCGCAGAACTCAGGACTCTGATCTTTTTCTATGTGAAGCAATAGTGTTGAGAGTATTGAGTGTGGTTATTAGTCCAGGGAGTCCAGCGTCGGTGCGACGGCCGACGTATCCGTACACCAGGACCCTGACTTCGGATTTCCGACTTAATTCACGAAAACATTGATTGCATGTGTGTTTCAAGTTTTCTTTGTGATTACTTTGTGTCCGCTCACCAGGTATACTGTTCTGACCGTGGCGCACCTGTCTCTTTCAGGATGGCCCCACGATGGCAGCCAGCTAGGGTTCCGAGCGTTGTACGTGACGACAGCCCACCAAGCGACGAGGCCTCGGTACAGGGCCCTTTGACAGCAGAGGCACCAGTGGTACCTCTACCTGCTGAGCCACCGATGCTACCAGCCCCAGCCGCTGACGGTGCATGTCGCCTTAGTGCACTTCATGAGTTTTAGCATCAGCGACCGCCCAGGTTCCATGGGGAGATGGACCCTTAGGCAGCCATGGATTGGCTGGAGGCTGTTGTATGAGTTTTCCGTTTGGTAGGGACACCAGCTGACCTTATGGTGGTCCTTGCAGCGAGCCTCCTACACACGGCAGTAGGCAGATGGTGGAGCTTGATGCTCCAGGTGCACGACGAGGCATCTCTCCTTTGGACGGACATTGAGAGCCTTTTCCACTCAGAGTTCATCCCAGCCACCCTCTGTGCGGTGCGCATCCCGGAACTACTACAGCTACGCAGGGCAGCATGACAGTATCCCAGTACGCGGTGAGGTTTACCGATCTCTCGCGCTATTCCACGGACATGGTACGAGACCCATTCTTCAGGGCCCGAACCTTCGAGCAGGGGCTCCGGCGAGATATCATTGCTTCAGTTGTTTCTCACAGCATTCCGACACAGACAGGGGTGTTGGAGCGAGCCCTCTTAGTGGAGAGTTTCCTTGCTGAGCAGTCTCCAGCAACAGGACCCACCACTAGCCGACATGCGGCAGAGTCTTCTGCAGCAGGCAGTAGATGGATGACGCAGAGGTCCAAGAGGACTAGACCAACAGGTAGTCGACCGCATGACACAGGATCGTTTGTGCAAGGCACTCGGGGTGGAAAACGACTTACCATGCACAGACAGTGTTACTCCTACGGCGGGGTTCATCACATGGCTCGTGACTGTCCGACCTGCCGTACAGATGACCAGCAGATGAACGAAGGACCTCTCGGGCAGAGTCAGAGGTTCGATCGAGGCAGACCGCATGGAGCAAGAGACTATGGCAGGGGAGCTGGTCATGCAGCTGGAGGTGGACGACACTTCAAGGTGTTGCCACCACCACCACCAGGATGTCCACCCCGACTTCAGGGAACAGGTGGACGTGGTAGAGCTCAGCTTCAGGCAACTGAGGCCTACGATCATGGAGCTCCGGGAGCAGATGGACAGGAGCAGGACTATCTCCAGACCTGGAGACTTTTGTTCATGTTGCTTCTATCTCTGTTGATGTTTGTTTGTAGATGCTTTGTGTCTTTGTACTTTGAGCTACAGTAATAAAAGACACCTTTCTTGTGGCTTTTACCTTCATGTACCCTCTTTATGTTGTTACTAAGAGGTTCTAGTTTAAAAACCGTTGACTTGACCCTCAATTTGAGATACTTACTGGAGGAGACCCAGTGACCATACACTGATGTCGACAGTGTGACTCACCCCTTGGAGGAGAGATTAATGGTTGGATCTCTTGGTAGTAGCGTCAAGGCCTTATGACGTCATCCTTGGTATGGATTAGTATCGTCCATGTCGGGGTTGAATGTATTAGGCAAAGAACGTGGTTCAACCAGGGGATGAGACCGGATTTATTTTATCGGCAAAGAGGAAATCTCAGCAGCTCTTGTAGGACCAAAAAGGTCCAAGTCATCCAAGAGCAGATGAGGACAGCTCAGAGCCCGCAAAAGTCTTGTGCTGACAGGGGGCGAAGACCACTAGAGTTAGAGGTTGGCGACCACGTTTCCCTACGAGTCTCACCTCTACGTGAGTTATGAAGATGTGGCCAAGGTGACAAGTTATCTCTGAGGTTCAACAGACCTTTCTAGGTTCTCAGCAGGGTAGGTGAGGTGGTTTACCGCTTGGCCCACCCACCTCAGTTGCACCAGGTGCACGAAGACTTCCATGTATCTCAACTGAGGAGATACGAGCTCGACCCTTCACTTTTCATCGACCATGAGGAGCTGGACTTGGGCGATGGGGTGACCCTCATGGAGGTTCCAGTGGGGATCGAGGAACGACAGGAGCAGATCCTACAAGGACGGGTTAGTTCCTTGGGTGCGCTTTCACTGGCAGTATGGGAACCTTCAGGTGAGCACATGGGAGCGGAAGGCTCAGATGCGTGCTCAGTGCTGCTTTTGTATCCTTAGGTTGTGTTAAAGCTTCACGGGGACGTAAAGCCCTGATGTGGGAGTAATGTAATGACCCAGAAATTTCAAGGAAGTTTTTTTCTTAATTTTCTTTGAGATTTTACGAGTACTCAGTTTATCACGGAACCTGATTTCGAGGCCCGGTGTGCCCGGAATCATTTTCTGATGTTTAGCTCGGGTACGTTCAGTGAACGAACGAGCAGGTTTTTCTAACTTTTGAACCGGTGCTCGGAATCGAATTCCAAGGGCACCGATGGAATCGCAGCGCCGGTAATTGCTTAGAAACACCTTTTTTGGTGTTTTGTTTGCTCGGGTCTGGTTTTTAAATTTTCGGGTTAGGTAATTGAATAAAATAAAATGGTGCGACCAATTTATTTTATATTAAGTCGCTTAACCTATGTTAAGTGGATGATGTGGGACCCACAATATCCTACCCACTTGGTAGGATATTTTTGAGGTGGGGCCCACATGAGCCCCACCGTTTCTTTTCTTCTTAAGTAACGCTTCTGCACCCCTTTTTTAATGAAGTCAACTCTTGCGTTTAATCTGGATATTAAACACCTCATTAATTGGGCGGTTTTAAACTCCTCAATTAATTGATCATTTCTTTTCTTTTTGAATTTCAAAGAGTTGGTTTGAGTGTTAATAAAATAATACAACACTTATTTTATTTGGGTTGGAACTTGTTGCGTGGAGAGGATTTGGAGAAAAGCCTTCTTCTTTGACGAAGAACGTGAAGAACGCGAAGAACGTGAAGAACGCGAAGAACGCACTGATCTCTGACGAAGAACGCCAAATCCTCGGAGATCGACTACGCGACGCCGTGTACCACGATGCCAACGACGCTTCTTCCGCGATGCTTCTTCTACGACGCTTATTCTGCGACGCTTCTTCCGCGACGCTTATTCAGTGACGTTCCTTCTCCGCGATGCGACGATCCTCCCTCCGCGACGCCTTCGTCAGCGACGTGCTTTTCTGCGACGAACCCTCACTCAACGAATTCGAAGAGGTAGGGGGTTTTGTTCAATTTAATCTATGTGATTATACCCTCGGCATATGTTTAAAATTTGTTGGAAGCCTTTTTAAACCGCTAACGTCGTGGGTGCGGAACAACGAACAAGTCCGAACCCACCGTCTCTTCGTTCTTGGTGTGCGGATCGGCGGGCGACGATGAAGCAGGCTGCACGGGCGTTGTGAGGTCTTCGCAGTGAAGAACCGGTCCCGGGAGGGCTGTTGGCGAAGACGGCAGGCAAATCCGACCACTGAAGCTCATCCGTTGGTCCGTGGAACGCTCCGCCGGCGCGCCTCGCCGGCCGGAGGCGGCGGCGCTCGGCGCGCCGCCGGGAAGGGCCGCCGCGGTGGCAGGCCGCTGGTCCCGTGACCGCACGGACCAAGGGAGGTGGGATGCGGTGCTCGGCTGCGTCCATTGACTATGAGCGGCCCCCCCATGGGGACGGGTCGACCCTGTTCGGGCCGACCCAGGGGGTACCGGGTCGGGTCGGACCGATCCCGAACCCCCTCATACCGGACCTCTCACGGTCTTTTGCCCATAACTTGGGTTGCGGACCTCTGATAGATGCACCGCTAGCTGTGATGAGATCCTTGGATCAAGGCGGTCATTTCGGTATATTACACTCAAGGTTTCAGAAAACTTTGAGTACGGCCGGGTTGGTTCGGATACGAAACCAACCGGGCCCTCGGAGCGAAAACACTTATATCTCGAGCTCCAGACGTCCGATTGACGTGTCGTCAACTTTGTTGGATTCCTCTTGATGAGACAGAACTTTTGGCATGCTTCTCCTATGTTTTTGATGTAGTTGGAAAATGGCCGGGTTGGATTGTTCCCGAAATCCAACCGGGCCCCTGGAACGGAAAGGCTAATAACTTTCAGACCGGACGTACGTTTGACGAACCATCAGCGGCGTTGGTGATCACGTTGAGAAACGGTCCCTATGAGAATAACCTATGAGAGTTTGGGGTACAGTCGAGATATGGCCGGGTTGGTTTGTACACAAAACCAACCGGGCCCCTGGGACGAAAAGGCGAGTAACTCACAGACCAGGCGTCCGACTGACGCGCCGTCTATTGCGTTCAGACCCCTATGACGAGGCGGTACTTTGAGATACTTTTTCGTGGAAATTTGTGATACTTGGAGTATCGACCAATAGATCATGGAGCGGACCCTCCGGGTGACGAGCTAGCAGAGTACAGAGACCCAGTAGCTGACCATGACTTGACAACTGCTGAACTATTGACTCGGTGTGTTTCGGATAGCCCAGCGGGGAGCGCTTGGTTGTAGCGGCAGACCCATGGCGGAGGAGCGCTTGATAGTAGCGGTAGACCCTCGGTACTCAACATAAGGAGTACCTCTGGAGGATATGAGGTGGAGCGCTTGGTTGTAGCGGCAGACCCACGACAGAGGAGCGCTTGGTTGTAGCGGCAGACCCGCGGTACTCAACAGAAGGAGTACCTCTGGAACCTATAAGGGGGAGCGCTTGGTTGTAGCGGCAGACCCATGGCGGGAAGTGCTTGGTTGTAGCAGCAGGCCCACAGTACTTGACAGGTGGAGTACTACAGCAGTCCAAGGAGTCTGGCGCGCTTGGTTGTAGCGGAAGGCCCTCTGAACTAGACCGAGGAGGAGTTTGGTACACTTGGTTGTAGCGGCAGGCCCTCTGAACTCGACAGAGGAGGCGTCCGGCGGGCTTAGTTGTAGCGGCAGGCCCTCTGAACTCGACAGAGGAGGATTCCGGCGTGCTTGGTTGTAGCTGCAGGTCCACTGTACTCGACGGAGGAGGAGTTCCCCAGCAGTCATGGTTTCGACGTCATGAATAAAATCCCGGTTGAGTTGAGTCTGTAATCCTTGTGTTTCCTCATGATTGAGATGGGTTACTTGATAACTTAAGAATATGTATGGACATACACCTAGGTAGAGGTTATCCGTTGATTTCATAATCCTTGTGTTTCCTCGTGATTGAGATGGGTTACTTGATAACATGGGTATATGTATGGGCATTTACCTAAGTAGAGGTTATCTGTTGAGATCTTCTTTGTGGTTACCCTTGTTGGATTTAGTGAGACCTTGAGGGTGTCGAGGTACCTACTGAGTATCGTTATACTCACCCCTGAATGGGATATGCCCGCACCTCATTGTGTTGGTTGCAGACGACGGGCAGCGCAGACAAAGGCCGAGTGTTCGAGGACTGGACGATACCTGGAGGTGGACCTCACAACGAGACGGTATCCAGTGGTAGACTTCACGACGAGGCGACCCTCGGAGGTGGTTGACAGGCGAGAGCATTGAGGAGGCTATCTGTACCCACCCTTCAGGTAGGATCCGTGGAGGATGATTCATGAGTTGTGCTATCTGTACCTATCCTTCAGGTAGGATCTGAGGAGGACGACCCAGGAGCTGCTTCTATCTTCTTCCAGCAGCTTGTCCTTGTTGTACTTTCTTTCAGTTGTAGTTGTACTTTTGATTGGGTTTTTATTCTGGCCCATTTACTTTTCAGAACTTCCTTTTTGTACTTAGTGTTTTACTTCTGCTTGTACTCTGTGGTGTTTTGTTACTTTTTTAAAGGCAATGCCTTCCCAGTTATCAAGATTTATGCCTTTGGTGCTAGTCTCCAGCCCCTGGCCTATGGAAGGCGGGCTTGGGGTAGTCACGACATGGGCCCCGAGGACGGGTCGTGACAAAAAAAATCCACTACAAATCACTAGAGTAATAAATTATCCAAATTATGATGAGATACAATATGGAAAACACAAACAATTTCAATATATACATTAGAAAATACTTGTTGGGTCACATCAACCATTAGAACCAATAACTTATACAAAATATGAAAATCATTATTATATTTTATAGGGAAGGATCCCTTTATCCTTAATAATTTTCTTCCCCAATGTTATATGTTAATGATCCCCAAATGAAGCTCTAACTTTCAAAATTCAAACTTATACAACCTCTTATAGTGACCCAAGAGGCCATACCATTTAAAAACTCTCTAATATTTCTCACATGAATTCATATAATGACCAGGTTATCTATACTAAAAGTACATGAAATACATCTTATTTTCTCAAGAATACCATGCCTACTCAACAAAGATCGAAAATCCATTATACGGGACATCTATCTAACAAAAAATGAGGCATTCTTCCTTTGTTATCATTTTTTTAACCCCACATCATCAGACAAGTCCATTTCAATAATATTCATATTATGGGTTGAATAGACTATTGAGATTATAGTCCCACTATTTGGGTGAAGATCATACCTGAAATAGATTTCCTTTAGAGAGTCGTCATCAATAATCTCATCTGAGAAATAGATCTCTCATGAGAATTTCATGGAATACTTCAAAACTAGTATCTCACCCTGACTAAAACCCAATTTGTCATAAAACTTCTCCTCATTCACTTCCATGTGATATTTCCACTAAATAGAGACTGACTTGAATAATTTCCAAGACATTATTTTATGTATATAGGAATTAATTTTCAATTCCTTTCCAAATTCGTCCAGGACCCTCAAAAAAGGAACTGAAAAACAATACCCTCAGAGCATTAGGAGTCCTGAGAGAATAAAATATCTCCTCAATTTCTTCATGAAACTACATTACTTCAGGGGAACCCAGTGCGCCACTATAAGAAGGGGTGATCATCCAATAAAAATATGGTGGTTCTAAATATTAAAAAGGCTTTTACTCCACCACTCAATTCATAGTAATGATAGATTTTTTTACTAGGGTGCTACTTCAAAAAAATGTGAAGGACTACTCCCAAGAACATAATGGTATAGAAAATTTAAATCATTCTTGAAAGAATTTTTTGGATACATTTCATAAAATCATAAAATATAGGCTAATCAACTTAGGTATAAACGAAAACAAAAAAAATACAAAAAAAATCCATGAATCACATTTATCAAATCATCATTTGTTTAAAATAACACTAGATTTACTTATATATAAAAATTTACACATTCCCTAAATATATGATATCTAGATATAAATCATCACAATTTAAAAAAATTCTCTACTGGATCATACAACTTCTTCCATAGTTTAAAAACATTAATCCCCTATTCAAATTCAAAAAAAAATCATCTTAATGCCATTATCGACAAAAATATATTCATACAAAATTCCTTTATCACATCACAAAAGAGTATTTAAAAATAAATTTTCCATAAAAATCATTCCATAACAACCCATACTTTTTTAATTGAAAACAAATTTCAATGTACTTAAATAATAAAAATAAGTAAACAATTAAGATTTTAAATGGATATAAAATCCTAACCAAAGGACTTATTATTTATTTGTTAAAATAATAGAACAAAATATACTAAACTCAAAATATCCATTTTTAAAATGAGCCCTCCAAACTAAGAATACACGAGGGAATCTATTTTTGGAAACAAATGGTTAGAAAACCTTGATCAGGTTATAAAAGAGTTATATACGTATTGGTTCTATAGGCTGGTAAACCACACACCAACCACAGAACAATAATAATATTGAATTCTATATTTGTCACACTGATTCGTCCAAGTTCACCAGAACATGAAGTCACCATTCATTTCTCTTCATATTTTTGATCCAACCATAAACTCATAATAGATTTCAAAATTCAAAATATAAACTCATCAGGGATATAAATTTCTGTTATCATTATAAAACTGATAACTCAAAATAATGAATATTGTCCCCACTTATCATCATAAAGAGGTGGTGATCAATAGCCCACTCATAAATTACCTCTTGAGTCCTAAAAACTTTTTAATCTCCTTTCTACCACAACATACCCCAAAAATCATAATAGTGTTAAAATAAAATTACTTTCTTCAAGAAATAATGTTACCTAAAAAATTTCTAACGAACCATCATATAGTAACATTAAATCCTCTTTTCAATACAATTTTTCACTAACATTGAGGGTGTTCTTGATCCCCACTTGCTGGTGACTGGAACTCAGTAATCAAGAAATAACCGTTGGGAATGATTTCTCCCAATAGGATTGAACAATAACTTGAGATACAATGTGGAAATATCAATAGATAAATAAACCAATACAACTGTATCTGGAATAAGGAGATAAAAAAAACTAAAATCCAAACAACACTAACAAAACCATCTCATGGATTTCGATGACCACAAACCATTACCACAGTCACCTTCCCTTGGATGACCAAACAAGAATCGCCAAAAGAATATGAAAAGAATATGAAAATAATAAGAAAATTTCTATAAAATAATATTGTTTTAAAACAATAAAAATTACACATAAGGTGTGAGAAATAGATCTATGTGGTATTTCACCAAGTCATTTCAAAAGAAATTTCATATTAGATAAACCAATTGTTCATGATTTTAAATAAAACATGGAATGAAAATATTTTTTCATTTTACATAAAAATATGATTGAAGAAACCATTAAATTGATAATGTTTTAATGGTCTTCTAAAAATATATTTCCATAAAACAAAACAGCTATGAAAAACATTTTCAAATAGACCTAGAATAATAATTTATATTAAAATAGGAATGATTAATATTTTTTTATTAAAATTAATGTGAGAAAAAAAATTCATAACATTGTCATGTAAAATCATTTCTAATATAAATAAATTAATTATAACACCATGGTTTTGAGACTATATGGTAAGTTAATGTCTATTCCCATCCTGGTTCACTTTAATATCAATAATCCGAGTGGTTGGAAATATTTCCTTAAGCATGTCCCCAAACTATAAAGTTTGTCGACTAGTACGGAGGTTCTATGGGTGGTATAATGGGAGACTATACCCTCTAGATCAGTAATAAAATATAAAGGAACCATATAATAAATTAAAGCCACCATGAGTAAGGAATCTTAATTATGATAAAGGGTCAAAATCCGCAACTAATATCATATACAGATGATGATGACATGTTGTTGTATAAAAAGAGAGAACATGCATAAAATACAATAAATTACATAAAAATGAACAATATATAAACTAAAATTTGATCATGATCACTAGATCGGTCTAATTGTCCCTTACACCATTCTAGTATGAAAGATCAATCATCCATAGATGGGAATTTTTTCCGATCTATAACTACATGCATGAGATCTGTCTAAGAAACCAATGGAGGCCTAAATAGCATGTCAATAAAACACATTAATCTACCAGAAATGGTGTCTAATGATATAAAATCATTAAATATATGATCAAATAGTGTTTGGGTATATCAAAAGTAAGTATTAAAGTGATTAAAACCCATGTCATGATCTGAAACCTCATAAGATCCTTGGATAACTATACTTTCTTTGGCATAATCTGAAATGTCTCTGAACACTTAATGGTAAATTAAATAATAGGACCCATGGATATAATACTAGTCATCCATGTATAACACTAGTTGTGTGGTATTAAAATATAAACCCAGGATTCCAAATAGAATGATGATCATAGGTTTTAATATTTAAGTAAGGGCATCAACACATGCATCTAAAACAACGGATGTGGAGAATCATATCCAAAAATTTAGAAGGATAATAATAAAATCCTTCTCATAAAATTAGAAACACTATTTATACTAATGTAAATAAATAATAAGGAACTCCTTTTCCAATAATGGGGAATATCATTTCCAATAAATGATAAATTCCATGTCCAACAATGTGGAATTCCATATCTAACAATATCTAATAAATGATTTTGAACGCCAAGAAAAAAATCCATTAAAATATATAATTAATATAGGAATAATATAATTCAAATGTTTTATTATCCCATATTACGTATTCCATATGATAACCCAAGTATCACTCAAGTCATACAGCTATTACAGGAATATTTCACATAATAATTAATCATAGGTCATGAGAGATAACCATCTTTTTTTACAATCAACCACTCCATTAATCATTTCTCTTAATTCACTATATTTATTGCATGTATGATGGATGAACCAACATTGGTTAAATGTAATCAATGACCAAGTGGTTTATCCAATCCATTTAACAATTCATTATATCAAATAAATCAAATCACTCACAAGTTATAAAAAGGTCCATGAATGGTACCCAAATATTTACCAATTAATTATATCTCATCTCATTAACTATGTATTTTAAAAATTATAGGTTCCAAATAACATGGTTTTACAATTCACGTTCCATTTGATTCATTTTAGATGACATTAATTCATCTAAATCCAAACCCACATAGAAGGCGGTTTGGTTACATACCCATATCTGATGTGATATGTGAATTTTTTTAAACTCATCGAATGGGGACAAAATTTCTTGTAAGATGACCTTCAACAACTTCAAGTGTCTAATAGACTATATCTAAGAAGTAATAACCAATGAAACTAAAGTATTTTACATTTTAGGAGCAATTCATTGAATGTTCAGTGTGCGGCACAACAATAAATTTTATAAATCTTGTTAATTTAAAGGAAAAACATATATACCACTTACCATTATTTTTTAGATGATTCAATCATCCATTATTAGCCTTTGTTTTGATCCTAAATGAGAGAACTTGGAAAATTAAAAGAATGCCTTCAAAATATGGTATATATTCTCATTGGGAAATGGAATCCAATACGGTGAGATAAACTAAGAAAAGAAGCAAGTGGAGTCATAAAAATAACTCTATGATTCCCACACATTTATGGAATTAGAGTCAGGCCAAGAATAAAAGAGAAACACCCCCATGTAATTGGTTATATAGGGGGAGTACATGGAGGAGAAGTTGTGTGAATTAAGAGAGGAAAAGAGAAAACACCCATTAAGGGTCATATGGGGAAATAGTCATTTAATCCATTTAAGGGATTCATGATTGGGATGAATGGTAAGGAAATACATTTTCTAACCATTCTATACCACTATCCAAGCACCCACATACCGCACTATTGTGATTAAAAGTTTAAAAAGTCATGAACCAATTGGGAGGGCTTCATTTCCGAGTAACCCCTACATTGCATTGTTGTTGTGCACAATTAGATGAGCCTTGTTAGAACTTTTTAGGTTTCTCTATGACTATGTTCCAAGAGAAATAGATTTTTTGGCTCCCTTTCATGGTTAAAAAATTCAATCTCTATAATAAAAAACACTACATAGTTTTTCTGCAAAAAAATTACTAATTTTAGGCCAACTATGGGGCCAAGGATTTCTAATCTACAAATGTGTTTTTGAATCCTAACACTCTCAAAACACATATAGTATTCTGATATTCCTATCAGACCACAAAATCCATCTAAAAACAACAATTTATGTTTTTAAACTATTAAAACTACTTTCCAAAGCTCAGTTTTCAATTTGGACCATCCCACAATATGAGAATCTCATATTCCATTTGTTGGGTCGGAAGAACACCCCAAGGAGAGAATGATGGCAAGAGGGGGGGTGAATTGCCTTTTAAAAAAAGATTAACAAATTAAAAATCAAAGTAAAGTGCAGCGGAAATAAAGAGGCAAGACACGCAAATTGATAACGGAGTTCGGCCAAAACCCGGCCTACGTCTCCGCTCCCAACTCAACCGTTGAGAGATTCCTACCGCTTGCTTTTCAATGGTTTTAGCAAGAAACCCACTAGGCTTTGAGGTAGCACTAGGACCTATTACAGCTTGCTTTTATTGGTTGAGCAAGAACCCAATGCTTTTAATGGTTAAGCAATAACCCACTAGTCTTTTTACGGGTGAAGACTAGCTCACCGATCTCAAGCCTTTTTACAAGGTAAGGCTTGACAACCTCTTCACACCTTAGTGGTGGTGTGAGAACCCAAAGAAAGGGAGGTTGAGAAAAGGGTTGGGGTTTGTAGGCACAAACCCAATTTTAAGCTCAAAATAAATAAAACAATAAAACCCGTAATTAGGAACACTTGGGCGCCAATTGGATTGGTGAAGCTGATGTAGCGTGCTCTCCCAAGCTTCTTGAGGTGCTCCTTGGATTGGAAAATGATTGGAGCACTTGGGGATCCTTGAAGGTGGAGTGCCGGAGGTTCGCCAAATGTTCAACAATGTGTCTGGTGGCTTGTGTGAAGTTCCGGGGCTTCCTAGGCCTTTATTTATAGGCTAGGAACCTTCAAGTATCCGTTGGAGGGCTTTGGAGCCGTTGGAAAAGGCCTCGGAGCCGTTGGGAGGCTTTTGGAGTTGACTGGTCAAAGCCAACGGCTAGTTTGACCAGTGCTACCGGCTGGCCGGTGCAGGGCCACCGGCTGGACGGTGCCTTGGCAGAGGAGGAGAAGTCAGGTCCAGGTGCCACCGGCTGACCGGTGCCAGAGCCACCGGTCGACCGGTGGTGGGGCAGTAGCAAACCCTGTTCAGTCTGGGTTCCACCGGCTGGCCGGTGCAAGGCCACCGGTTGGCCGGTGAGATGGCAGTGGCTCAGTCTTGAGTGCAGGTGCCACCGGCTGGCCGGTGGTGTGCCACCGGCTGGCCGGTGGTCTGGATTTCAGTCCATTTGCCAGCTTTCTTTCTTGGCCCAATTCCTTGGCCACCTGATTTGATTCCTATCAACCACAAACACTTGAAAGAGGATTAAATAAAAATGAGGATGATTGTGATCATGAAAATAAAACCTTGAGGGGTTCGAGAGGTACAACAATCTCCCCCTATTTTGATGATCACAATCACCGAAACAAACAATGTAGAAAATGAAATGAAAAGCATGCTTTAAAGGATTCTCCCCCAATCAATCAAGAAATTTCTCCCCCTTTGTGATTATCAAAATAGCGTGGGGCATAAAACTTGATTGAGGGAAAATGAGATTTTAAAAACAAGATTTGAGATTTGAAAATCAATTGAGATTTTTGAAATTGAAATGAAAATTTGAATAACAGTTTGAATTGAAAGTTTTGAAACAAAAACAAATTCGATACCAACTGTTGGAAACCAATTGAAAAATGAAAATTCTAAATTGAATTGAAAAAGAATTGAAATTTGAAATTTGAAACCAAATGTAATTTTTGAATTTTGAGATTTTGAATCAAAAATGAGAAAGTTCTCCCCCTAAATAAAATAATGAATCACCGGGGAGTGGGATTTTGAAAAGAAACAATTTTAGGCCCGGAGAGACTCGCCAAAAGGGATTTTTCAATCCAGACTTGTCTCATGGCGGGTCTTCTCCTATAAAACTCGTCACTATAGAAAATAGACTTGGGTTGGCCATACCGAGCATTTTTACAATTACACTCATAAATGAGATGCCCGGTTTTCTTGCAATAATTACAAAATTTGTAATCGGAGCTCCCCCTTACAAAAACAGTTTGAGCATGGGAGGAGGAGGCTCGGTTGGTATAGCCAAGTCCATTGGTGGTTCGGGATATACGTTGGGAACCAAGGAGATTGGACAAATTTTGTTCACCTTGGGTGAACTTGGCTAGAGTCTCTCTTAGATCTTTGATGGTTGATTCCATAGAATCAACATTTGGAAAATTTTGGATTTTGAGGGAGAGTTCCTCCTTCTCTTTGAGAAGTTGGTCTTTTTCGGAGGAAAGCTTTTTGAAAGACTTTTTTAAAGCAACGAATTTTGAAGAAAGCTCATGAAAACCATTTTCTAATTGGTCTCTAGCAAATGAGAGTTCTTCATAAGATAAGTGATTTAAAGAATTTGAATTTGAAGAACATGAGGAAGAGGAATCGGAAGATGTTACCTCGTGAAATGCCATTAGGCATTTTGTACCTTGATTGCTCGAGGAGGAGGAGGAGGATGATGAAGAGGAGGTGTCACTCCATGTGGCCTTGAGGACCTTCTTCTTTCCTTTTTCCTTTGGCGTGGCCCGTTTCTTGTTGAGTGGGCAATCGGGCTTGTAATGGCCCTTTTCGCCGCACCCATAGCACTTCACCTTGGGCTCGGATCTTTCGGTGGGTTCTTGCTTTCGGTGCTTGCGGGATTTCTTCTTCTTCTTGTGCTTCTTCATGAATTTTTGCATTTGGCGGGCGAGGTTCTCCATTTCCGAGTCGCAGCACGATGATGAGGAAGATGAGGAAGGAGATGAGAAAGAAGATGAGGAGGAGCTTACTTCCTTTTGTACCTTGAGGGCAATGTTCTTAGGTGTCTTGATTGGTGTGCCCTCCTTTTGCGCTTGCCTCCTCATCGTGATCTCATAAGTCATGAGAGATCCGATGAGCTCCTCTACTGGCATGTTCTTGACATCCTTAGCTTCTTGGATTGCCGTCACTTTAGGTGCCCATGAGCTCGGAAGGACCCATAGAATCTTCTTGACCATTGCTTCAGCTGAAACATCATCACCAAGGGACTTTCTCCCATTGCACACGTCAGTAAATCGTGTAAACATTTCAGAAATAGACTCATTTGGATGCATTGAAAAAGATTCAAAATCCTGTCTATACATATCTAATCTAGTATCCTTGACTTTATTAGTGCCTTCATGGGTCACTTCTAAAAGCTTCCAAATTTCATGTGCGGAGGTGCAAGTGGATACACGATTAAATTCATTTCTATCTAACCCGCAATGAAGAGCGTTCATGGCTTTGCCATCAAGCTCAAAATTCTTTATATCGGCGGGGGTCCATTTGGATTCATCGGGGGAAGACAAAGTATAACCATGCATGACAATTTTATATATGGGATAACCTATGCTTCTAAGGAAAGTAGTCATGCGGGTTTTCCAATAATTATAGTCGGTCCCATCAAAAAATGGAGCCCGACCCAAAGAGTAGCCCTCGGGAGCGAAAGAGGTTGATGCCATCTTAATGGATCTTTGAATTTGAAACCGTTTAGGGAATTATTCAAATTATCCCTCTGATACCAAATGTTGGGTCGGAAGAACACCCCAAGGAGAGAATGATGGCAAGAGGGGGGGTGAATTGCCTTTTAAAAAAAGATTAACAAATTAAAAATCAAAGTAAAGTGCAGCGGAAATAAAGAGGCAAGACACGCAAATTGATAACGGAGTTCGGCCAAAACCCGGCCTACGTCTCCGCTCCCAACTCAACCGTTGAGAGATTCCTACCGCTTGCTTTTCAATGGTTTTAGCAAGAAACCCACTAGGCTTTGAGGTAGCACTAGGACCTATTACAGCTTGCTTTTATTGGTTGAGCAAGAACCCAATGCTTTTAATGGTTAAGCAATAACCCACTAGTCTTTTTACGGGTGAAGACTAGCTCACCGATCTCAAGCCTTTTTACAAGGTAAGGCTTGACAACCTCTTCACACCTTAGTGGTGGTGTGAGAACCCAAAGAAAGGGAGGTTGAGAAAAGGGTTGGGGTTTGTAGGCACAAACCCAATTTTAAGCTCAAAATAAATAAAACAATAAAACCCGTAATTAGGAAGACTTGGGCGCCAATTGGATTGGTGAAGCTGATGTAGCGTGCTCTCCCAAGCTTCTTGAGGTGCTCCTTGGATTGGAAAATGATTGGAGCACTTGGGGATCCTTGAAGGTGGAGTGCCGGAGGTTCGCCAAATGTTCAACAATGTGTCCGGTGGCTTGTGTGAAGTTTCGGGGCTTCCTAGGCCTTTATTTATAGGCTAGGAACCTTCAAGTATCCGTTGGAGGGCTTTGGAGCCGTTGGAAAAGGCCTCGGAGCCGTTGGGAGGCTTTTGGAGTTGACTGGTCAAAGCCAACGGCTAGTTTGACCAGTGCTACCGGCTGGCCGGTGCAGGGCCACCGGCTGGCCGGTGCCTTGGCAGAGGAGGAGAAGTCAGGTCCAGGTGCCACCGGCTGACCGGTGCCAGAGCCACCGGTCGACCGGTGGTGGGGCAGTAGCAAACCCTGTTCAGTCTGGGTTCCACCGGCTGGCCGGTGCAAGGCCACCGGTTGGCCGGTGAGATGGCAGTGGCTCAGTCTTGAGTGCAGGTGCCACCGGCTGGCCGGTGGTGTGCCACCGGCTGGCCGGTGGTCTGGATTTCAGTCCATTTGCCAGCTTTCTTTCTTGGCCCAATTCCTTGGCCACCTGATTTGATTCCTATCAACCACAAACACTTGAAAGAGGATTAAATAAAAATGAGGATGATTGTGATCATGAAAATAAAACCTTGAGGGGTTCGAGAGGTACAACACCATTAGAAATTAAACCCATCCCAAATCATGGAATTTTACAACCTCCCTATCGAATAACATATCCTCCCTGAGAAGCCTTGGTGGACAACAAAAACATCACATGAATTACTAGGTTCAAAAATTTCTATTCAAACCACCATGTTTCATTTCTAAATTCCTAATTATCTTCCAAATTCCACGTTAAACATATAGTGGTCAACTCACCATAACCCAAACCAATATTTGTAGACACTATCAAAACACTAACATAGAACTTAGAAAATATCATCTAACCCAAGGAATAATTAAATCATCATCTCTTTCATAATCTAAACTATGGAATTCTCAAACATATTTTATAGTATTTAATGGATGCTTTCAAGAAATGGCACTCCAGCCATTGAAATTTATGGTTGAAACATGCCCTCAGTGTCTATTATATTCCTCTATAATGAGTCTTACCATGGTAAAACTGATAATATATTAGGATACTACTTATGCTACTTGATTTGATTAAACATGTTTAAATCCAATCAAACTTATTTAACTTGGCCATGCAAGATTTTTCTTATAAATCCATGGCTGACCTTTACACTATATATTCCCCAGCCAACGACATGCTAAACATGATTCACACTAACCACATACATCTAGAAAAGAAAATTAAATATAAATATCTTCTAGAAAACTATTTTCAAAAACATTAATCTTCTATATCTTTCCCATCAAAAAATTAGATCTAGAGTCCTTTAATATAAGGCATAGTAAGAAAATTTTGATCATTTTCACTGAAGCCTCTAATTGACTTTGGGTGATATCTCCTAACCAAAATATATCCTGTTCATTTTTTTACTGTTCTCCCACACAAACACCTTAGTAATCATAATCAGTTATCCTTGGATTATCACTAGTTAATGAACACCTGATTCCTACAACAAATTAACATAATTCTATATTAGAGCATGTATCTGGGATTTAATAAGAAATACAAATGTACATTTATTAATTTATTCTATGTAATAAAAGAGACAAACCAACATATGATGACCAGTATCAAGGTCCCATGATACTTATAACATGAGGTTCACCCACTACTTATCTTCATATCTCTCTCCCACAATAATATCATCCTTTTCTTCACACCAAAAAACATAAACCCTTATTAATACATCTTATGCTGCATCCATCCTCATACACAATGGATGGTATTGATAAGAAAACACTCATTCCTGAGTTCTAACATAAAAATCACCCATCACTTATTCTGGCTTCTCAATAATGGTGTCCTTGGGATTATATGTGTTTCAAAAACTAATGGTAGTCTCCATCTTCAAACATCCAATAGTGTTCTCCCCACCTTATAGATTATCGATAACCACTCCTTGATCACAACTCATAGGGAGTCCCTCAATCCAGTAGTAAAATATATTGGGTCTTCTAAGTGTATATATGATTCACTCTTAGTGTTCTAGGGATGATTTTAAGATATTGAACATTACCAAATATAACTAGGAGTGCATTGTGATTCTATATATAGTCATGTAGTTGTCACCCTAAACTATAATCATATCAACTAAGATATTCTAGTCCTCAAAAAACAAATGACACCACATCTCCCAACAATGTGTTTCAGGGTCCCCCAATAGGTTAATAGTCAAATGGTACGTAGCTCAGTTACAAGATTTCCCTTATAATTAGAACATTATTTAATATTATCCAAATCTCCACCTCTCCAATTATATATGTGTCCCATCTAAAATCATCAATCCTTGACCCATAACCCTATTCTCATCGGCGTTCTATATTAAAAAAATTCCATAAACAACCCATGTAAACTAAACTCACCATACACAATGGTTTACAATATCATACCACCTGATTAAATAATTGAATCAGTCTATCATTGGTCATCCACCAAAAGGACAAGATTACAGTGCTACATGACATGTCATTCTTAACATGCTAGAAGCTCCCTTGGAGCTCCTCTTCAAAATTGGGAACCTTCCTATTCCATGATTTATAAAATGTTCACCCTCCACATGGTATCATTTTAAAAAAATTTGTATCAATGTGAACATACATTGTCCAATAGGGTCAGGCTCCCAAAAAAACATTCCCATGGAGCCAGTCTCGATACCTAGCAACCGAGGCTTTTTTCAAAAACCAAATTCATCATTATTGAAATATTTCAAAAAATGTTCACCTTCCATGCACCGGTCCCTAAATGAGTTAAATACCAATTTTTTGCCTATCAAGGACTTTTTAAACCTATTACATTACCTCTCATGGGTTTACCTAAACAAAACCATTATCTCTAACCCATTAGGGTTATTCTAAATTGAATACAAAGTCTTTTAGATATTCCACCTACCCGGGCAGATCAAAACTCAAAAGCGCTACTAACCTTGTCCCTGTAGACCTACTACCTCTCACATGAGAACCATACCCCAAATAAGTTCCTCCATTGAACAAGAATGAAATACGCCTAAAACCACTCTCTAAAGAGGTAAAACAAAAGGTAGATAAAAATATTAAGAACCAATAAGGGTTAAACTAGTCAACATTGATGTAATGGCATCACTTTTCATGCATCAGGAAACTATGACTTAAATATGTCTAATAATATTTATAGGGAGTGCTCCCTGTAGGGTAAAAATTCTAACATCAAATGTAAAAAGGGATTGTAACTCCCCCGGTAGTCGCATGTGGTGATACAACCTTGTCTTTCAACTTACTAGACAAACACCCACATACCCGAGGCATTGCTTTATTCTATAAGATACCTCCCTAAATCAATGATCAAATAGATATCACTTACCATTCCAAGAAAATCATCTCAAAATTCCACAAGTTTTCCATTTCCAATGACACTAACTCATTTGGTCTAGCCCATAATTTTAATATGAGTCATTGACATTTAAAACTACATTCATACCTAAACGTTCAATGGGCACTACCACCTATCCTCTATATCAAATGGAATATATAAAGGTCATTAAAACCTATGTTAAAAAACTATGTTCCAATCAATTGTAACATTTTAAGGGTAAAACCTATAAAAAGTTAATTCATGATCAACACCTCTGAAATGTTTTATTTCATCTACCATATGAATTCACATTTATTTTAAAAATATAACTGGCTCAAATAGGGAAATTACCTATAGGGGTCCCATAAAATCAAACTAGGTTTAGTTATACAGGAAGACATTCTGAATTTATAGATTAAACAATCTATAAATTATAGTTGGAGTCACATTTAAATGAAACCCATTACTCTCAATCTACCAAGATTTCAAAAACCCTTAGTGGGTTTACCTTTTAGACATATAATGCTAAGACTCACATACTTGGGCTGAGATAATCATAAGGATTCATTTATATATGCCACCACTCCCATGTTATGATGTTAAAATCCATTATAAGTTGGAATTTGTGTACAATATAATTTAAATCTATCTGTGATCATTTGAATCTCGCCAATAAGGGCCTTCCATATTGGTCCCTATTATGTGGCTAGTCATTCCATGGTTAGGGTGTCAACCTCTCCATATGCTACAATAAGAATCCAATTTAACTAACATCCCTAAGAAACCACTTGAATTTATTAAAATAATTCCAAGTCTTTTTTGTATTTAAGGATCCAATTAGGGTTAATTTATTAACCTTTTAATGTTTTTGAATTATTTAATTTATTTCATGATGGTTAAATATAATTCCACAATCAAGCTATAAGGGAAAACAATATTTTATGTTGATAAAATAATTTATTTAAGCATCCCAATTTATAATAATTATAGTCTAGATTATATAACATTATAAAAAGATACAATTATACATTGTAATAGGTATATAATCATGGTATATATATAATCATGATAAAAATTCACCCAATTATGGTACACAAATATGAAAGCTAATTAATCACACATGCATGGTATATAGGTAAGAATGCTAATGTCATGTTAATATTATATTCCTGAAATGATGGATGAACACACATTGTATCTTTAAATTACATGAAAATAGTTAAATACATATAAATCAATAACCAGGGGAAATGTAAATCATTCACTCAAGGTGAGATAATAATCAACTATAATTACAAATAACATGAACAATAGTCTCATGCCTGGGAAACTAGATAATTTCCTCATGAATGGGTTGGTCAGGCCCATTCATGATCTATTTACTAAGGGATAAAAAATATCTAATATCTTTATTACCACCCTAAAACATTAAGAAAAAGTCAAATGAGCTATGATACAACTTTTTCACATCCCAACCTAGTTCACTCAAAGAAAAAAACTGGACTAATTGGTAATAAATCCTCAAGTTTACCTCCCTGTATTCTAGAGGATACTGACTATAAGAGATGGTATATATGTGGTATAGTGGGGATACTATACCATTTGTATTGGTAATAAATTATATAAAAATAATAAAATGAAATAAATTAAACTGAAATAAATCATCCCAATAATAATAAATGACCAAAATCCACAACTAATATCAGATAAAAATTATAATGAAAATAACTTGTACAAAAAAGGGGAGTTGGAATGCAATACAATAAATTCAATAAAAAATGAATGAACATTAGCTAAAATACACTACAATCATGATCACCATATTTTTACTCTGATCCCACAATCAATACTAGTATAGAAGATTTTTCAACCATAGCTGGGAGCTTTCCCCGATCCATGAATGTATGAATGAGATCTGTTTGGTTACCCAATAGTAACCCAAACAGGTTGTGAGTAAAACTTAATCTGCCACCAACAACGGTGTCTAATGTCATCCAATATATTAATATAAAATATAATTTTCTGTAGGTATATCAAAATTAATAAATTATGTGATTAAAAACCAAGTTTATCTCAGGTTCCTCATAGGACCCCTAATAGACTATACATGCTTCAGCCTATCTTTGTATGTCTTTGAACATGTGACGGTAATCGAAAAATTGGACTCATGATTTTATCCATATCAATACATGTTTAATACTAGTAATGTGAGATCTACATTGAAACCAAGGCATCCAAATTTAATGATGATCATAAGGTTCTACATTTAAATAAGGGCATCAACACATGCTTCTAAAATAGGGGGCATAGAGCATCATTTCCAATAATTTAAATGAATATTAATAAGTAATCACATGCCCAAAAATAAGGAATTACATGTCAACTATTCTTAATAAATGATAAATGATTCCATGTCCAATAATTAGGAACAATTTTTCTAATAAATGAGTAAATCCATGTATTCTATTTAGGAGCACCTTCTCCAAAAATCTCTAATAAACAATTTGGATCACAATTACTATCATCACATAACCATCTACAATTTATACAATCAATATATAATTCAAACATCATATGATCTCATCCAAGTAATTCCTTCTCATATCCAAAGTATTTCTCAAGGAATACTACAATTGTAGGAAAATTTTATATAACAATTGAACATAGGTCTTGAGAGATAACTATATCATTTTAAAATAAACCCTTATATTAATCATTTAATTTAAATTAAATTATCTATTATAGGTATAAGGGATAGCCCACAATAATTTAAAAGTAAAAAAGGACGAATTGGTTTATCTAAACCATTTAACATTTCATTGTATCATTTTTATCAAAATCGATCGCATGTGATAGATTTTTCCATGAAGAATACCCAACCATTTGAAGATTTATTATCTCTCATCTAATTACAAATATAATTTGTAAATAATAGGGAAAAGTTACATGGTTTTACCATTCACATCCCTTTTAATTCATTTTAATCCAATTCAATTTAGAGAAAATACATACCCACTTAGATGGTGGTTTAGTCACATACATATTTATAAAGTGTGAATGGTATTTTATTAAGCACACTAATGGGGGTGGTACTAGTTGAGGTAGACAAACATAAACATTGTAAAGGGTCTAAGTGATTATATATAATAAGGACTAACCAATCTTATTAAAATATTTTATATTTTAGGAGAAATTCATGGGAAGTATGGATTTCAACATAATGATGCATTTTATAAATGGAAATACATTAAAGTAAAAACTTGTAGGCCAAATACCTCATCATTTGGATGATCCAATAATCCATTATTAGACTTTGGTTTGATCTAACATGATATAAATTGGATAATTATAAAAATATCTTGAAAATATGTTATATGAGATCTCATCGAAATAACATCAAATATGATGAGATGAACTAGAAAAGATAGTAGAGGAATCATAAACATGACTCTAGGATTCAAATTCATTTGATAGAAATTGATTTAGACTATAAATAATGTAATAAAATTACTCAGAATAGGTGAAGGAGGAGTAATTTTGAGGGGATACTACATAAATTGAGGGAGGAGAATTGGGAAAACCCTTTAAGGAATGGAGGAGGAAAAAGGTCATTTTTCTCTTTTACACGGTTCATGGTTTAGCCACATTGTTAGGAAAATCGTCTACCAATAGTGTAGTGCCACTATCCAAGAACACAATGTCCCAAGGTTTCCCAAATAATTTACAAAACCATGAACAAAACATGGGGGCTTCACCACCCATGAACCCCTACCTCACACTATTAGATAAAACAATTAGACAAATGGTTTTCACCTGTGTGTGTTCCTTTATTACTTTTTATCAACATGCATGGATTAATGGTATCCCTAAAATAGTTAAAAAAACCAAGATCCATAACAAAATAGGTTTCACAGTTTTTCCACATGGTTATTACTGACCACGTTCCCAAGTCTATATCTTTTGGAAATGTGTTTTTGAAGCCTGACGCTCCCAAAACTTGTATGAGATTTTGAGACACCTCTCGAGCCTTAAACCCCAACTAAAAATAACACATGTATGTGTTTCAACTCTCAAGATTATTTTTCAAAGCTTATTTCACAATACATATGGTCCTGAAAATAAAAAACTCCATTTTCATTAGAGATTCATACTTTCCAAAAATATAGGATCTTATAGATTATATAGTATTCTCATAAATTCTATTAACTTATGACTCTTGGTGTGAACACATTATTATGAATGAACCAAGTAAAATAGTCCTAAGACTTTGGAAATAAGAACACCGCTATGGATGAATATGAGATGATCCATAAGGTTTAATCACCTTATAGAAAAAGGAAACCCATAAGGATGAATATAATAATATCTCTAAATACCTTCTAGGGAGTGCTAATGTAACACCCCTACCCCTCGAGGCTGGAGCCGATGAATTACTTGTGATATTGGAATGGTTATAATGGATGAAAAATCCAGATTAAATGATCAGTTTAGTAGTCTTGAAGAAACTAGATACATAGATGTAACACAAGTTACATTGAAAATAAGTTACAAAATACAATACATAAAAAAATCTAAAAACTGCATCCACAAGAACTCAATAAACGATCTTCTCTTTGTTACCTGTTGAAATTAAAAAATGAAAGGGGTGAGCTCAAATTCTCAGTAAGGGTTAAAAATATTGGATTCATGAATACAATAATAAGTGAATCATAGTCAATCTGACATAATCAATATGGCATGGTGAATAAATGAAAAACTAATACCACTAATAAATTGAGAATGAAGCTACATTCATAGATTTTGTCATAGTGAAAACCACATGGATAATAATAATATATGATAATGAATAAAGATAATTCTTATTAATTGGATGTCATGTATCTGGCACATGAAACCATAATACCGTAATAACGGTTTAGTTCTATGTGTAGAAACCTGTCTGATTTTTTAGAAACAAACTCAAAGGGTTTGCCTCCAACTGATTTGTCTCATGAGACCTACCGATGAATCGAGGGGGTCTAGTGGGCCCCACAAACCATTTCATTTCCAAGTAATTATTTATACATTGATCCAATACAAGATCAATATGCCTTTTCAATATCCGTATAGAGTAGAGTATACAGATTCATTAATATTTCCTTAACTAAAATAACTTTCCAGATAAACACCATATGTAAAATTTTATACGTTTTAGACAAAAAAATATCAATGATATGAGATTATGGATATTTAATATTAGTATAATTTCAAATGAAAATTGATCTTAAATGGGCATTAGGCGCACCACACCATACAATGTTTTCACAACCAAATAGAAGTTGAGACAAAGTCTCTTACCACAATGTAATCAGTTGAATCATATGACCAGAACGTAATGAACATAAAATGAATAATTGAATAACATGAATATAAATAGAATCATGTTACTTTATATCAAATGTAAGTACACTTATACCACATATATGAAATAAGTGGCGAACAATGAAAATCTCACAGAAATGAAAGTGAGATGAGAAACCCCTTACCTTTTGCTCGAGTGTGTTCTTCGTTTGTTTTGATGACCTGAGTAATAATATTTATATTCATTAATTAATAATTCCAGAACCTTATATACAAATAATGGATTTATTATAGCCTTATTAGGTTCATTCAGGGCCCTTTTAATGGGTTTAAGAGGTTCAATTTTATTGTTTTGGAAACATTTTCTTCCTTGGTTTTCATGATTCGTTTACTTTCTCTCATGAATGAAAGTTCATTTGAAATGTGGATAAATATTCATAGTTGTTAATTTATATTATTAGTGAAATTAAAGATATATAAATGATCTTATAATTATTATAGGTTATATACTTTAGTATGAATCATTATTTTAAAGTCATTGATAAATGCTTGGATTTAGCTTTTCAGTTTTGTATACAATGAACTCGTTTTGTATTATTAATCCGTATTATGAGTGTGTAAATATTCCAGAACATTAATGAGATTTAATACATATATTATGATTTGGTTCAACCATTAAGATTATTTCATGACCTGTAATGAAGGAGAAAGTGAATAACCAAACTTATTCGCCCACAAAGGTTATAAATTGGAACCACAAGGACGTTGATTTCGCTTATAAAAATAAAAAGAGGAGAGTGAGAATATTGATGGTGGTTGTTCCATTGAAATGATATAACTCCAGTATATTGATGATACTGGAGTTTATCATGGTCATTTTTACAGAGGATGTGAGAAAAGAAAATGAAAATAGATGATCTAGAAAATAAAAGAAAAGTTGAAAGATCTCATATGAAAATTCGGCAGCCTAATGGCGTCACTTAAAATTTCATAAAATGAAATGATGAGAACAAAAGAGTATCTTATCATATTTAAATAAAAATTACAGTAAAAATAATAAATAAAATCAAACCCCAACATATGAGAATGTAATTTCATATAGCTAACATAAAAGAAGTGTCGACTTGAAGAAGAGAATAAAGGATTCCCTTACCTTGTAGAGTAACTCCTAGATCTTGAAGGATGGGACCGTGGCGGATTATGGACACCTTAGGAGGACTCCTAGAGAGGTAAAACCTCTATATATTCGAGTATGAGGGATTTTTAAAGAAATAAAACGAATGGATGAGTGGGTATTTATAGAAAAAGAGAGGTAGTTTTTTAATTATTTCAAAGGGACACCTCATTAGTGGTGTTTACCAAACCATGGGCTTGCCCATGGTATTTAACAATAGTTTTAGCCACCTGGGACACCTAATGTCATAGGTTACTTTACACTAGTCGAACATACTTTAATATTTAATTATTACATCATTGTGATGTCATCAAACTATATAAAACTCAAAACTGTATTTTTACTATTCATGAAAAATTCATGTATTTTAGAATAATCCCAAAAAATTTACCCTAACCTTTTTTCGATGTGTAGAATTAAAAAATGAACTCCATTTTTCGAAAATAATTTTCGATGTATTTTTAATTTATTTTTTAAATAAATTCATAATTAATTCGAAAAATAACAATTTTAAAGGAATAATTATTTCTATATCACATTGAAAAATTAATTAATATCCCATTATCTTATTACCTTAAGAAAATAAAATATTATCATTAGTTACTACTCATAATGGTCATATTACTATTCATTTTACTATTCATAAGGATTTGTTACTATTCATCAAAAAATCAATTTGGTTCTATCAGACTCCAAATGACTTACTGGTCAAAACTATAGATGACTGTTTTTCAAAATTCAAAACATATAAATGGGAAATTTATGTTTAATGGATAGATTATAAGTTTCTCCTATAATGTTTTGGATTCACAAAATACATAGTGCTTCATGAAATATAGGCTATGAATAGGATGTATTTAATAGAAGCATACCATAAAATGTTTGGGGTGTTATATTATTCCCCCCTTCAGAAATTGTTTCCTCTAAATTTTATGTATAAAGTCCACCAAAAAGATGTGGGGGTTCTTCTTCATGAAATCCTCTAGTTCCCATGTTTCTTCCTCCATATTCTGGTTTCTCCAAAGAACCTTTACTAGACGAGTTGTTCGATTTATCAATACCTTCTCCCTTGTGTCAAGAATACTAATAGGCTTTTCACAGTATGAAAAATCAGGTTCCTATTATATTTCCTCATATGTGAGTACATGTGTTGGGTCTGGCATGTACTTCGTTAACAATGATGCATGGAACACATCATGAACTCTAGAGATATTAGGCGACATCGCAAAATGGTAAGCTACAGCTCTGATTCTTCCCAAAATATCAAATGGACCGATGTACCTGGGGCTCAGTTTCCATTTCTTACTGAACCTTAAGACACCCTTCAGTGGAGATACATTCAGAAATACATGATCCCCCACTTGGAATTCCAAGTCCTTTCTCCGGTTTTTAGCATAAATATTCTGCCAAAATTGTGCTGCTTTAATATGGGCTTGTATTTTCTTCACCTTAGTCTTGGTATCTTCAATATGTTCTGGGCCTATAAGTTTCTTCTCACCAACTTCATCCTAACAAGTTGGAGTTTGATATCTCTTTCCATATAATGCTTCATATGGAGCCATTTGAATACTAGAATATAAACTATTGTTGTATGGAAATTCCACCAAAGGAATATATTGATCCCACATACCTTGGAAGTCAAGAAAACATGACCTAAGTATATCTTCTAGAGTCTGAATAGTCCTTTCAGATTGTCCGTCACTTTGGGGGTGATATGTGGTACTCCTATGAAGCTCAGTATTCAATGCCTTCTGGAGACTTTTCTAGAATTTTGAAGTAAACTGGGGATCTCGATCAGAGACAATTGATATAGGTGAACTATGAAGTCTCACAACTTAATTAATATAAAGTCTTTCCATGCGCTCAAGTGGTAAATCCTCTCTTATTGGAAGGAAATGTGCTGATTTAGTGAGATGATCAACAATTACCCATATTACATCATTCCATCTAGGTGTCCTTAGTAGTCCGGTGAAAAAATCAATCGTAATGTTATCCCACTTCCACATATGAATAGGTAGAGGTCACATCACTCATTTGGGATGTTTTCACTCCGCCTTCACTTGTTGACAAACTAGACACCTTGACACGTAGTCAGCAATTTCTCAATTCATATTATCCCACCAAAAATATTCCTTCATATCTATATAGATCTTGGTGCTACCCTGGTTTATAGAGAAATTTGAGCTATGAGAATTGTCTAGTAGTTAACTTTTTAGATCAGGTATTGATGGAACACATAACCTCTTCCCAAATTTCAGAACTCCTTCATACACGAAGTCAGCCAGTCTCCCATCCTTGACTGCATTAATTTTCTTGTGCGGATTATCATCATCAGATTGAGAACTTTTTTTCTTCTATATTAAAGATGGTTTAGCAATCATTTGAAAGAGGATTAATGTTTCCCCTTCCTTAACAATTCCCATATCCATATTTAGTAGATCCATGAACACGGGATCTCTTTCAATCCTCATTTCAGTCAGAAGGCCATGATCTTTCCTACTTAATGCATATTCCACATTATTCTCCTTTCCTAGGTGGTAGTGTATTGAACAATCGTAATATTTGAGTAACTAGATCCATCTTCTTTGCCTCGTGTTGAGTTCTTTTTATGTGAAGATATATTTTGAACTATCGTGGTCCGTATAAACATCACATCTCTCTCCGTAGAGATAATGCCTTCGTATTTTCAAATCATAGATTACAGCTTCTAACTCAAGATCATGAGTTGGATAATTTTTCTCATGAGTCTTCAACTATCTTGATTCATAAGCAATAACATTATCATTTTTTATAAGGACGCAATGCAGTCTATTCTCTAATACATCGCTGTATATTACAAATCCATCACTTTCAGATGGGAGAGTCAAAACTAAAGCATTTCCCAATCTTATTTTCAATTCATCGAATCATTCTATACATTCTTTTGTCCACACAAACTTAAATCCTTTATGTGTGAGCTTGGTTAGTGGGTTAGCCAGTTGGGCAAAATTCTGAATGAAACGCCGATAATAACCTGCTAATCCAATAAAACTATGTACCTCAGTTATGTTTGTTGGAATGGGCCAATCATGGATTGCCTTTGTCTTCATAGGACAAACTAGGATTCCATCCTTAGTGATAATATGGCTAAGAAAAGAAATTGATTGAAGCCAGAATTCGCACATTCTAAACATCCCATATAATTTATTTCTTTTAAGGGTTCTCAGAATAACCCGTAAGTGATTCTCATGGTCTCCATAGATTTTTGATTATACAATGATATCATTGATGAATACCACAAAAAAGTTATCCAGATATTCCTTGAAAACACTAGTCATTAAATCCATGAAAATAGAGGGTGCATTTGTCAATCCAAAATCCATCACTGTAAACTCATAATGCCCATAAGTGGTCCAAAATGTTGTCTTAGGAATATCTTCCTTCCTCACATGCAACTGATGATATCCGGATCGAAGGTCAGTCTTTGAAAAGTATTTATCTCTATGAAGTTGGTTAAATAAATCATCAATACGGGGTAGAGGATACTTATTGTTTATTGAAATAGCACTGATTTCCCTGTAATCAATGAAAATCCTCATGAATCCATCTTTCTTCTTCACAAAGAGGACAGGGGATCCCCATGGAGAAACACGAGGTTGAATAAATCCTTTTTCACTCAAATACTCTTTTTGTTTCTTTAGCTCTACTAATTCCACAGTGTTCATTCTATGGGGAGTCATTGATATAGGTCTTGCATCAGGAATTAAATCAATAGAGAACTCCACTTCCCTCTATGGAGGATGTCCAGGTAAATCCTCTATAAATACATCAATGTACTCATTCATGATATGCACATCTTCAATTTGAATATTTCTTTCCTCACCCATAGATATTGTTTTATCTTTCTCTCCAAGTATTTCATTCATTAGAGCTATTGGGGGTGGTTCTAGATAAGAAGTAGGTGGCGAAGTTTCTACCCTAAAGACAAGGGATTCTATACCATTTTCAAAAATTGAAACTTCCTTCTTCTTATAATAAATCTTCGCATCATAATTTGACTGCCAATCCATACCGAGAATTATATCAAATTCAGTCATTGGTATGATGATAAGGTTAGAAACTAGAGCACATTTTGGTGTTTGTAGGGGGACTAGTCGACATGCCTTAGTTGCAATGATACATCCCCTAGGTGTTTTGACTAACAACTCCCTTATGAAATCGAATTGAACATATCTAATTATCGTGGAAAAATGAGAATATATAAATTAATGAAATGGTCTAGAATCAAATAAAGTGTTGGCTAAGTTTGAGGAAACAATTAATATACCAACCACCACATCATTAAGAACTTCAACCCCCATAGTTGTAATCGCATAGGCTCTCCCTTGCCCTCTTGGCCTTTTCTGAGTCAAGTTTCTTTGATGCTTAGGACACTCATTTGCATAGTGTCCCATCTCTCTATAATTGTAGCATTGAATATCAATGAATTGTTTCTTCCCCTTGCATTCATTAAATCGATGACCCTTTTCTCTACACGTATAGCAGACTACCATACCTTTCAATCATTTCCCGAGATGATTCTTTCCACAGTTCTCACATAACAGGAATATCTTTGTTCCCTTGCTCTTCTTTGGTGCTTCTCCTTTTCCTTTTTTATTGTATTACCACTTCTTATCTTGGTTTCCTTTGAAAATATATGATCTAGAAAATTCCATCTCTGTTTTGATGGCACTTCATACGATTTAATCATATGATGAAAATGATTGAGAAGCCAATGCCCTTCAAAGACGTGGCTTAAGACCTTCAAAGAAATGATCAATCCTATCTACTGAGTCACGTATGTAATCCACAACATACCTGGACAGCCTTGTGAAAGTAGCCTCATACTCTGCAACACTATCTTCTTCCCTTTGTTTTAAGCTAAGGAATTTCCTCTTCATTTCAGTTCGTTCCTCATGAGAGAAATATTTTCCATATAATATTTCCTTAAAATTCCTCCATACTATATCTTCTATTTCTTCTTCCTCTATGGTATTCTAAATCAAGGGCCACCATTGATCAGCATCACCCTTGAGACAATATACTGCCAGTACTACCTTTTCATTTTCATTTCATCTTAATTCCATGAATATCGTTTAAAGGGACTTGATCCATTACTTAGAAACCACTAGGTTAGTAGTCCCACTAAAATATGGGAGCTTCTGCCACATAAAACAATACAACACAGGTGTGTAATGGTAATTCATTACAACCTAAAAAAGTTGTCCTAATATGGTCATGATCTGATCTGCTCCAACATTGACTGTGTTGACCTGCTCAGTAGGGAGATCCCTACCTTTCCCACCAATATTGATTCCCCTTCTTCTATTAGATGTCATTTCTAAATATTGGGATACACTAGATTAGTTTGTGAATATCAAATAGAAAATCACTCAACATAGATTGACATTCTATGCATATCTAATCTTATAAACATGGTTTCTTGGAGGAAAATTTTACATTAAACTCCTTCATAATGGCTTGTAAAGAAAATGTGAACTATCCTAAGAAAATCCTCCAGGAGTGTCATAACTAAGACTGAAGAAAGGCCCGTTGTCGTGTACCAGGATACCCCAGGTCTGTTGAAATAGTGGGTTCCCTAGACCCAACTATTATGTTCTTTTGATTACCATATCATGTATAGAGTTAACTATGCATGATGTCATCTTACCATTATAGTGTATACTTTTATTCGTCCACTATTGAAATGTTAATGTCTAAATATTAATTGTCTTATTGAAAGGGTATAACAGTTCCCAGGCTATACTGAGAACCTCTAGATACTATGAAATTAATCTTAAATATATGTTCTGGGGTCTAGATACATCTTACTAATTTGACATAGTAGATGTCTGACCATAAGGTGCTGGGGGATCATAATCTTTGAGACTTCTTCTCATTAAGTTCGCACTTGGTGATCTCTAGTAGTGAGATCATGAGGACTGACCCGCCAATAGGAACACCACATGTTTCGGGTGTCATTGGATGTTTCTATCTACGATCATGTGTAATGGTCTCCTGACTTGAGATCATTACCAATTTATGTCATTTGATTTCATACTTTCATGCAAGATGAAAACCATGGCAATGAAGTCAAGGTGAGGTAGTTTGTGTCGGGTGTGTCATTGGTGGCATGTCATTGGTTGAGTGGTCAAGAAAGGATTTGTCGCTTCCAGGTTATGGAAGTAATATATCTATGGCCATGTTGATATGAATGGCAGTACCTTTATAAGACCATGGCCATGGCAGTCGAGGGTAAATCCATCCAGTTACATCAACAAACAATAAATAAAGAAAAGGGTGATGACACGAGAGTGCGTCCTGCTTTATGAGATATTATAGACAAAGAGATTATATTACACAGTGCGTGTTCGTAGGTTGGTTGTTGTTGCTGTGACAATCCTTAATTCTTCAGGGGCCATGATGGGTTGAAAGATCCCGCTCTTGGTCTATGAATACTATACACAGCTTTCGAAATAATGGCCTAGAGGGCCACACACAATAGCATATTCAAGAATCTTCCCTATTCAGTTGTATAGGATTTTTGGACATGGTGGGCCCCAACATAGGGGTCCGGGATTTTCCCAAAGTTAAACGATCAGCAATGAAAAAATATATTCATATTATTTGAGTTTAGAATAATGAGTATCGAATTTATTTATTAAATGTATTTATGAGTTTTTAATTAAATACATGAAAAAATATTAATTGATGAATATTAAATTATTCAAGGTTCAATTAATATTTATGGGAGCGACGAGTCGAGTTAATGACTTAATTATTATCATGTAATATATTTTAATATATTACAAGTAAATGATAATAATATTTATGGATCATTTTATTAGTCATAAAATGTCATTAATAGTGTGTTAAGTATTCGGGGTCGACGAGGCGATACCAGGTATTTTAATTGAGCACTATAAATAGAAGAGGAGGGGCATTTTCCAAACACTATTCATGGAGTTTATCTCTCCTCTACTCTCTCCCAAATTCTAGAGAGAGATGATCTGGATACAAGGAGCTCGGATGGAGCTCTCTCTCAGGCATCGCTAGCGATGCGATGCAGTGGTCGTTGGAGCGTCGAAGGAATCATCACAAATCGGTGCTAGCACACAGATTACGACGAATTGTGCTCCCAAGGATTCCTTGAAGCGTGTGTGGACGATCTAGAGGAATTTGACTTCAGATTCTTTGAGTAGCGATCTCCAACGATGAGCAGACATCGTGCGCGGCTTCAGATTTAAACCAGGTATTTTACGGTTCAATTTTGTGCTCAAAATCCTCCACGCGTGGCCCTTGGCTAAGACCGGGCTTCTCTTCTCCGACGTCGACAAGTTTACGTCGACCGTTGGTGAATTTTTTTTAAACCCACCTATTTGGGGCTTTCGCTGCATGCTCGGTTCCAACAGGGTCAAGCCCGAAACTCCTTGTCAATATTTTCACTCCAAGGTACATTTGTGCCAGAGCCACCTCTACCTGCTTGTATCCAGACATTGATGTATTTGAAGGACCCCAGAACACCCCGAGAGGGGGGGGGTGAATCAGGGTGACAAAATTTTCTTTTAATGTGATGGATCTTATTCCCACATTGGTAAGAACATGTTGAACCTGTATGATGAATATGATCAGAAAGCAAACATTCACATGCACAGAGAAGACACAACACTTTTTACTTGGTTCACCACTAAGAGCTACGTCCAAGGAGCATACACCGACAAGTTTTCGGTCGTACCAAATTCCAATAATCTTCACTAGCTATGGATTACAAAGGTTCGGGCATAGTCACTTTGTCCCAGGCTCACTGCCTTTACAAAGGTTCAGGGATAGCTCACTGCTTCCCTCGGGTCACTCCCGTTGACTCCCCCTGGCTCATTGCCCTTGGTGAAGTCACAATCCATTTATAGACATGAAGGTCTCTTCATCATTGCATAAGAATGCATATTCTGTTGAATGTAGATGCTCTGTTTAAGTTCAACTCTCACCAGAAGATGAATCTCACTTTGTGCTGAGGGTACCGTGTGATCCTCCAGATTTCATGCAGCTTTAAAATGACAGATGTTCTTTAACAACCCTGGTGCGCTTCTCCAAGCCCGGCGCGCAAGTTCCAAGAATGGAGCGCAAGTCAATTGTGTGGTACAAACTTGGCGTGTAGGTGACTCCAAACCACTTGCACGACTCTGCCTCTTTGAGCTCCAAACTTTAGAGACTCAACTCCTCTAAATCCCAAACCACTTTGGATGCGCAGCCAACAATCGACACGCAACCTCTACTTGTGCGACCCAACAACCACTTGCGCGACTCAACCACTTGCGCGATGAGAGCTTGAAAAATCTCTATGTCTTGAACTTCGTTAAAAATGAGGAGGGGTCCTCTATTTATAGGCAAACTGGACCCCCTGCATGGTGGCGTGCAAGTCTTCCCTCAGCGCGCAGGTTCTAGTGCGCAGATGATCCTCCCTAGCCTCTGTCGCGCTACTCACTTGCGCAACCACACTGATACTTCCACGACCATCTTTACTTTTCCATATTTTGAAGTTATAATCATGAAAAACAATAGGTGCGCAAGTCTCCAATCCTCCTAGGTATCGGCACGCAAGTCTCTTCACGGTGCGGAGGTCACTTGCGCAACCATCCCAAAACTTGCGCGGCCCTTATCCCTTTTCCATTTTCCCATGTTCTGATCTTGAAAAACATATGGCGTGCAAGTTTCCTCTCTTTCAAGTACACGGTCCAAAAGTCTATTTTCCGAAAATACTTTTCTCCATTTGTTGGTTTTCTGGCCCAAAAATTTGGCAAACACTGGGAAACGACGCCACATTCAATACTGTTGTCTTCTTGAACTGTATGATCTCTTTGTTGGTACACATTCTAAACATCCAGTAAGTATTGACAAAAAACACAAACCATACTCCAAATCATGCATATAAGACCATGGTTCCAAAAGTATTAGCTAGAAATATTCAAATAATCTATTCCTTACCAAAATAACAGGACATTCTTGTACATTTATTCTCAAATACTCCATTAGGGATTTGTTTCCTACTATATATTTCATACTCTAGTTTTCATATTTCCTACTAAAATTCCTCTGATACCAACTGTAACACCCTGACCCCTCTAAGCTGGAGTCGGTGCATTACTTGTGATATTTTCCATGGTTATAAGGAATGAAAAATCCTGAAGGAACGATCAGTTTCGTATTCTTAAAGAAACTATATACATAGATGTAAAACAAGTTACATTGAAAAAAGTGACAAAATATAATATATAACGAAAAATAAAAACTACATCCACAAGAACTCAATAAATGATCTCTTCTTTGTCACCTATTGAATGTAAACAATGAAAGGGGTGAGCTCAAATTTTTAGTAAGGGTTAAAAATAGCGGAAGCATTAAAACAATAATAAGTGAGTCATATTCAATCTGATATAATCAATATGGCATGGTGAATAATTGAAAAACTAATGCCATTAATAAACTAAGAATGAAACTGCATCCATAGATTTTGTCATAGTGAAAACCTCGTGGATAATAATGATAACTATTAATGAATAAAGAGAATTATTATTAATTGGATGTCATGTATTTGTCACATGAAACCATAATACCGTAAAACGGTTTAGTTTTATGGGTAGAAACCCATCTGATTTTTTGGAAACAAACTCGAAGGGTTTGTCACCAACTGATTTGTCTCATGAGACCTACTAATGCATCGAGGGGATATAAAATGCCCCACCTACCACTACACGTCCAGAAAATTCTTTATACATTGATTTAATAAAAGAGAAATATGCCTTTTTATTATCCTTATAGAGTAAAGTATACATATTCATCAATATTTCCTTAACTAAAATAACTTTCCAAATAAAGAGCGTATGCAAAATGGTATACGGTTTAGACAAAAAACATATCCATGATATGAGATTATGGATATTTAATATAAATAGAATTTCAAATGAAAATTTTTCTCAAATGGGAATTATTTACACCACATAAGGATTATTAGGTGCACCATACAAGGTTAGTCACAACCAAACAAAAGTTGAGATAAAGTCTCTTACCACAATATAATCAGTCGAATCATATGACCAGAACGTAATGAACATCAAATCAATCATTGAATAACCTTAATATAAAGATAATAATGTTATTTTATATCAAATGGAAGTACCCTTATACCACATATACGAAATAAGTGGTGAATAATGAAAATCTCACTGAAATGAAAGTGAGATGAGAAACCCCTTACCATTTGCTCGAGTGTGTTCTTTGTTTGTTTTAATGACCTGAATAATCAAATTTAGATTCATTAATTAATAATTCCAGAACCTCCGATACATGTAATTTATTTATTCTAACCTTATTAGGTTCATTGATGGGTCATTTAAAGGTTTTAATAGGTTCAATTTTATTGTTTTGGAAACATTTTTTCCTTGGTTTTCATGATTCGTTTACTTGACCTCAACAATAGAAGTTCATTTGAAATGTGGATAAATATATATAGTTGTTAATATATATTATTAGTTACATTAAACATATATAAATGATCTTATAATTATTATAGGTTATATACTTGAGGATAAATCATTAGTTAAAAGTTTTTTATAAACGCTTGGATTTAGCTTGGCAGTTTTGAATACAATGAACTCGTTTTGTATTATTATTCCGTATTATGAGTGTGTAAAGATTCCAAAACATTAATGAGATGAAATAAATATATATTGTTTTTTAAACAATTAAAATGGTTTCATGACCAGTAATGAAGGAGAAACTAATGAACAAAACCTTGTCATCTAGAAATGTTATAAATTGGATCCTCATGGAAGTTGATTTCGATTATAAAAATAAAAAGAGGGGAGAAAGAATATTAATGATGGTTATACCATTCACATGATAGAATTCATGTATGTAGATGATACTGGAGTTTATCATGGTCATTTGGACAGAGTATGTGAGAAGATAATAACAAAAGAGATGATCTTGATAATACAAGAAAATTTGAGATATCCCTTATGAAAATTCAGCAGCCTAACGGCATAGCTTAAAATTTCATAAAATTAAATGATGAGAAAAAAAGGGTATATCATCATATTGAAATAAAAAATGAAAGTAATAATAATAAATAAAATAAAACCCCAACATATGAGAAAGGATTTTCCAATATCTAACATAAAAGTAGTGTCTACTTAAAGAAAAGAATATAGGATTCCCTTGCCTTGTAGAGTAACTCCTATATCATGAAGGATGGGACCTTGCGGGCTTAAGGATGCCTTGGGATGACTCCTAGAGAGGTAGAACCACCAAATCATCGAGTATTAGGGATTTTAAATGAATGAAAATGAATGGATGAATGGGTATTTATAGAAAAAGAGAGGTAATGTTTTAATAAGTTCAAAGGGACACATCATTAGAGGTTTTTGACAAACCATGTGCTTGCCCCTCGTATTTTCCCATGGTTTTAGCCACTTGGGACACCTCATGTTATAATATAATGTACACAAGTCGACCATACTTTTATGTTTAATATTACATCATTATGATGTCATTAAATTACTGAAAACTCAAAACTATATTTTTACTATTCATGGAAAATTCATGTATTTTAGATAAATCCCAAAAAAATTACCCTAACCATATTTCGACGTGTAGAATTAAAAAATAAAGTCCATTTTTTGAAAATAATGTTCTAAGTATTTTTAATTTAATTTTTAAATAACATCATAGTTAATTTGAAAAAAAAATTAAAGGTATAATTAGTTCTATATCGCATTAGAAAAATTAATTAAGATCTCATTATCTTATTACCTTAAGAAAATAAAATATTATCATTAGTTAATATTTATAAGGGTCATATTACTATTCATTTTAATATTCATAATTGTATGTTACTATTCATCAAAATATCACGTTGGTTCTATTAGACTCCAAATGACTTACTGGTCACAACTCAAGATGACCGTTTTTTCAAAATTCAAAACATAAAAGTGGACAATTTATGTTTAATGGATAGCTTATAAGTTTCTCCTATAATGTTTTGATTCAAAAAAACATATTGATTCATGAAATATAGGATATGAATAGAACGCATTTAAGATAAGCATACCATAAAATTTTTGGGGTGTCATAGCTAACCCATGACCAGTGAATGTTCTTCGGACCTAACTACCCAAGTTACCATGTGGTTCAAGATGAATATAGAACTTTTTGGGTTATCATTCAGTCCCATCAAACTCAATAATTGGAATACACCATTTAATCATTCATTTCAATTCATCCCTATGTTCTAGATTCAAACGAAAACTTTCTTTTCAAAAACTAGCATCAATGCTTTAATAAAATACTTATACCTTTCTTGTAAAAACCAATATTAACTAGTTTTTTTTCAAAAACACATTCTCTCCATTTAAAAAATATATAAAATTTTTGTAATAGAGATTTCATTTAAAATCATAGAACATTTCATTCATTTTCATCAAGCTATAAATCTATCATTTTATATCAAGATCATTTTTTCATAAATTTCATATTATTTAAAAAATCTATTTTTGAATGGATTTCAACTCACACACTTCATAAAATTTTAAATTTAATTATAAAAGGCCAAAATATATCCTTTAAAATAAATTGATATTTTATTTTAGTTTAAGATACTATTAAGGGTTTAATGTGATATAAATTTAATTTGGAACTCACCTATAATAATTATATGAATCTTGAACACCTAACGAGTGATCTAAAATAGCAACAGGATAATTACCTTGAAATTTAAACAAGGAAAAATCACCTCTAACACTCTCATTTTTATCTCCCAACCACTGGACACAATAAATATAGTGATTCTATCATTTGACACATATTATACCTGATTTTAGGCATAACTAGCCATCAAATAAAAACTAAGGTTCATAAATTCAATTTCTTTTGGATGATTAGGTATGTGATTAGAAATAAGTAAACAAAAACAAAAATATATTTTATTTAACTTCTATAATGATCTCCTAACTTGTTTTTAGCTCATAAATTTGTATAGGATAACTTGTGGAATACATGAGCAAAGGGATGAGCTAAAAAACCTAGTAAGGGGGAAATAAAAAAAATAAAGCATAGCATATCGTCATAAAAACATGACATAAAAAGACATGAAACATAAATAAAAATAAGGAAATATAGCATATAGAACATGGGATCATGTAATCATGTCATCATATAAATTTGAAAGCAGTATAAAACATGACATAAGCATTAGTCATGTCTAACGGCCAAGACCATTGCACATTGAGGACAATGTCCCATAAAGGAACTGGGTTTACACCTTATTACAACATGGCTTATCATGAGACCACAAATAACACAATGAATTTTACCACTATCTGGTCCCACCCATAATGAATTTTTCATTCTTATTTTCTCAATATAAATATTGAAACATAAGGTATAAACATAAAGGTTACTGATGGAAATAAATGGGTTTCACAATCATGTCATAAGGCATGAACAATGGGTGTATCATAATGATGTTAATTAAATAATTTATTTAAAATGTAAATGGAAATTAATAATGGAAATTAGTCTTGGATAATGATAAATTATGTCCAACTAAAATAAAACATGGAAAAATAGTGTTTAAGAAATTTTCAAAATGATCCATTTTGGTGCGTTTAAGGGAAAATACAATAGAGTATGTAAATTAATAAAGGTATAATTGTTTGCGTAAAACCCAGAATTAAAAAAAGATAGTTTTTCATGATAAGAATTTTTATTTTAGAAAAATATTGGTGGTTTAAAATATATTATGGAGTTCACATGAAAATGGGTATGAAAATGGGATGTTCCCTTTAATCGGTGTTGCTTATCAGGAAAAATTGAAAAAGGAACCTTATAAAACATGTATTTACCTAGAAAAGAAATAAGAATTGAGATATGAAAATATGATTTTAACATAAAAACATAGTTTTTTATGATTAAATAAAAGTAATTAACATTTATATTGGGGTATAGAGAGAAAGAAAAACCTGGCCGAAATATGGAGGCTCGGTGAGAATCTATTACGTTATGTTTGAATGTGTTTTTTACCTGTACTTAATGTCCTAGAAAATGTAATTGGATTCATTGATAATTTAATTAAACCCTATTAAACATATATTTTGTTATTTATATGTTTATTTTTTTATTTATGGTCATTTAGTTGAGTTATAGTGTTTAATTTTTTTTTCCGGGAGCATTCTTTTCTTTCGTTTTCATGATTGGTTCACTTGTATTCATATATGAAGGATCATGTAAAATGGTAATAGTTATCTATAATTGATAATATATGTTATTAATGAACATATAGAATATTAAATGGACATATACATAATTTTTTTTAGATATGAGGATGATTAATTAGATAAAAATTTAATGATAATCGTTTAGATTATGTTGGCATTTTCTCAATCATCATGAACTAGCTTTGTTTTATTAATTAATATTATGTATGTATACTGGTTAAAGAAAACTAAATAAGTTTATATTTAAATTTTAAAATATTTTTTAACTTTTATAACGTTTTTATGACCAGACATTAATGTTGTATTATAAAATGAAAAATCTTCATCCTTGAAGGTTGTGAATCAACACCTCATAGACGATATTTTCATTTTTAAAACCAAAGGGAATGATAAGTGAATTGATTGTGGATATAAAATTAACATAACTAAATTCTAGTATATATTATACGAGAGTTATATTTTTTATTTGGAAAGGGGATGTTAGGGAAGGATCAGAAAAGAAAATAAATTAAAAGAGAGAGGGAAGGTTTTACCTCTTGAGTGGCGTCTCCATGAGAACCTCATTAAGGGACTTAGAAGTGGTATTTTTATGAGACCAGAAAGACTAGAATGTTGGGAAGAGGTTTAGGAGTGTAATTGGGAAGAATTTAAATAATATAAAAGTCTTATAGGGTGTTATTATAAGAGATGGTGAGGAGTGGTATTTATAGAGGAGGAGAGGGGTGTTTTTTATTATTTTATTAATTTGCTTCAAATTTTAGCTCAAGACAAGAAATAGTATTCATTCATCTGACTAATTATAGTATGAAATTTATGAGAGTTCTAAATAATGTCTTCAAACCTCATCCATATATCATCCATGGCTAACAAATTCACGTAAATGGCAAAAATGTTAGATACCGTAAATTACTATATTTCACTATTCACCAAAAATTAAACTATTTTAGAAAAATTCTTAAAAATTACCTAAGGAATTTATTGATGTGTAGAATTAAAAAAAATTATTCCATTTTTTGAAAATAATTTTCTATATATGATATAAGTATTTTTTAAATAAAATCCTAATTTACTCATAAAATATTGATTTTTATATTATAAATGAATTTATGATACTTTCAAAAAAAATTAAGATATCATAAAATTATATTATAATCATAAGGCAAAAAATATTCATTTTTGAATCTATTTTATGAAAATAATTATTCTTTTGAATCATTATGTTAATCATAAAATTTTAAATAAACATTTATGTTTCTTAAAAATAACAACACTTAATTTACCATTTTTAACCATTTATTTACTTATTCAATGATATAATATATATCACATTTTCATTAATACGATTCCTAAATTTTCAATATACTTATCAAAGTTTTTAATATTCTATTGGTTAGATTAAAATTCCAAATAATTATATTAATATTCCAATGGTCAAGTTATCATGGTGTCAGTATGAGATCCTTAATTTCTAGAAATACCACTTATTTAATTCTGTAATAGTTTAAAATTTCATTATTTTGTTATTTGTATGGATTTTTTTTACATTAAATAGTTATAATAAGGTAATTTCATTTAATAAAATACTAGGGTGTTACATTCATCCCCCCTTATGAAATACCTCCCAAGAAATTTTGTTTTACATTCTGAGTTGAAAATAGGTCAGGGAAATTATTCTTTATTACATCCTCGGATTCCCAGGTCTCCTCTCCATACTTATGTTTCCCCTATAGTACTTTGATCAATTTAATAGTCTTTACGTGTTGAAATTTATCTCTACGGTCAATGAACTTCACCAGCTACACTTCATATGAGAGGACATTGTCTGGTTATTCCACCTCTGAATTCAGTACTTTTGAGGGATATGATATATTCTTCCACAAGATATATACATGGAATTAATATGAACTTAAGACATGGTTGGTGGGAGTCCTAGTCAATATGCCAGATTTACAACAAGACTGAGAATCATGAAGGGGATTATTTACTTGGGACTCAACTTTCCTTTCTTCCCAAATCAAATAAATCTCTTCCATGGAGATATGTAGAGGAATAATATGTCCCAAACTTCAAACTCCTTGTATCATTCAATATTATCATAATCGAGCTTCTGTCATATTTGGTCATCCTGAATATGTTTCTGAATGATACTATTCTTTTCTACCGTTCTTTGACCATTTCAGGTCCCAGCAACTTCTATTAACTAGCTTCATCCCAACATGACATTGTTCCAAATTTTTCCAAAAGAGGGATTAATATGGATACATTTGGATACTTTAATATAAATTATTTTTGTAATATAACTCTACAAGAAGTATATTCTGATCCCATCCTCCCTTTAAGTCCATAGAACGCTCTCCAAACTTGTCTTCCAATTTTTGAATAGTCTGATTAGATTGGACATCATTTTTATGATGATAATTCATACATAATATCAACTCACTGTTTATTTCATGTTTGATACTTCACCAAAACATGGAGGTAAATTATGGACCATGGAAAAATAAAATCAATAGTGGTACTCCATGAAACATCACCACTTCTTTGATTCATATCCATCAAATTTGATCATGTGAGAAGCCCATTCGATCTGAAATAAAGTGAGTCGTATTTGTTAAAAGATCAACAACAACCCATATAGCATTTTTTCCACTGGATGACTTCAGATGTCTGGTAACAAAGTCCATGGTGATTTTTTCCCATTTACATATAGATATAGATATTTTTTTCATCATTCCATTATATTTTTCCTTTCATCCTTGACTTTTTGATATACTAAGAACTTTGATGTATACTTAGTGATCTCATTATGCATATTGTCCCACAAATAGTTTTCTCAGATATATAAATATATCTGTTTTGCTTCCTTGGTGAATAGAGAAATGTAATCTTTATGAATCATTCAGAATCTCATTCTTTATCTATAGATTGGATGGAAACATAATCATGACCACAATATTATAACTCGTTCCTCATAAATTTTTAACTTTGAGTATTTATTAATTCTCACAGCGTTCACATTTTTCTGAATTTCCTCATCATTTAATTTCGAATAATTTCTTTTCTCCATGAGGTATCATTGAGAAATAATTTGGAATAGATTAATGATATTTATTCCTAAATGATTCCCTTGTACATCATTTGGGAATCTAAGAAGACTGAATCCTTCTCAATTATCATAATGGATAATGTTACAAGATCATTTCTACATAGAGAATCCATAACTATATTTTCTCTACTGGGATGGTAGTGGATTGATTTTATGTAATCCTTGATGAGATCTAATAATATTCATTTGTTCATATTAATATCTATATTAGTGAATATATATCTGAGGCTCTTATGATTAGTATATATCTCACACTTCTCCCAATCGAGAATATACCTTCATATTTTCAATGAAAATATCATAGCTACCAACTCTAGATCATGAATAGGATATGTTTTCTCAGGAATTTTCAGGTTCCTTGAGGTGTTGCATATAAATGTCTCATTTTTCATCAATATACATCATAATCCTTTTTTTAAGCATCCTTTTATACCACAATAAGTTCCCAACTTATTTTATGTGTGATTACAGGTGAAATGATAAGCCTTTTTTCAAATATTTGAAGCAGTCTTCACATTTAATAGTCCAAATAAACATTACCTCCTTTCAATTCATCTTGATTAGTGGGTTTTACAATCAGTATAAGTTATTCAAAAATCATCATTAATACCAAGATAGACCAAGGAATCTATGGATCTTAAATACAAATGTTGGTCTTGTCTACTCTTCAATTTACTTTTTCGTGGAAGGGTCCACTGATATTCATTTATTACTGATTAAATTCCATAAGAATGATACTTCCACTATCCAAAACTCACATTTAATGCACATTTAATATATTTTCTCCCTTCTAAATGTCCTTAGCATATTATTCAAATGATTCTCATATTCCTCCTTCCTCTTGGAGTATATCAAAATATTCTTGATTACAACATGGAAAATTTGTTGACATAATCTCAAAAGACTCTTAATTATGCCCATTAAAATTTATAGAACATTTCTGATTCCTAAGTGGATCACTATGAACTTATAGTTTCTATACCTTATATGAAAGGAATTATTAGAAATATATTCCTTCATCACCATTATTTAGTGATATCTCGAACAAAGGTCATCCTTAGATAAATTCATGAACCCTTGTAGTCAATCTAAAGAGTAAAATATATTAGGAAAGGGATAATTTTTCATTATCATGATTTTTTAAGATCATGATAATCAATTTAGATGTACATCGGTCTATCCTTCTTCTTGATTAAGAGGAATGGATCACCCCTTGGTGAGGCACTCAGGTGTATAAAACTATTTTCCATATTCTCTTGTAAATAATTATTTAGTTCCTACCAATAAAAGTTGAACACTCTATAAGGTTTATTTGATATATCCAGATATCTCTAAATAATTTCAATTGATAACTCAACCACTTCATTAGAAGGAAGTCCATGAAACTCTTTAAGGAACACATCAGTGTAGTCCCTCACAATTGGAATGTCGTTGTGAATGATTCTCTCCTTTATCTCAATCAATTGATCTAGATATACTTTCTCATAAAGAAATAATATCAATAATTTAGATAATTATTCTAAAGTATATTCATCCTCTTCCTTAGACTTTTAGGTAATTGGAGGATTCCTTGGGATATGAAGAGTGACCTCCCATTCCCGATAGTTAATCTAGGATTTATATAAGGATATCCAATCCATGCACAATGTAGCATCAATCTCCACCAAAAGAAGTAAGATGAATTTTTTTAGAGGTTTAGTATGAAAAAATTGACCAGGGAAGATTTATATACATTAGATATAATAATTTCCCCTTTTTTTATTCTCACAGATAACTCATTCTTTATATTTTGAGGTGGTGTTTGAATAGTTCTTATAAAATTTAATGATATGAAATAATACATAGAACCAAAATCAAATATTACATTATTTATTCAGAAATGAATAAACATTTTACATGTCACCACCTCATTTTCTGGCTCCACCTAGGTAATAGTGAGGGAATATTCCCATCCTTGTTATATTGGAGGTTATTGTTTTTGACTTCCTTTGAATCCCCTTAGATTTGGGAAATGTCTTGCATAGTGACTATGTTATTTGATATTGAAACAATACACTACAAGATGTGGGTAAATATAAACCTTCCTTTCTTCTTCAACATTGGTCAGATTCTTCATATCCCTTCACCAGTTATTAGCCAGATCCAATCTCTACCAAATTTAAATCATCTCTTGGTTCCCCTTATCCAGTTCCCATGATGTCTATTCCATTAGTGTTGAAACATGAAATATTGGGTTTTCTTTTCATCATGGAATTTTTCTATTGATCCTCCCATATTAAACTACATTTTCTTCTTTTTATCTCTAGGACCTTAAGAACATTGAGAGTCTCCAATATCAATTTCAACATTAATGGAAGAACTGAAAATCTCCTCATAGTTTTCAAAGTATCAAATATTCAATGCTTTTCATAGGCTCAGATTTAGTTAATTAATGAAGTGATCTACTTCTCTTTTGATTTTAATAACGAATTTATAGGCGTATCTTGAAAACCATGTAATATTTTCCTTGCACACCCTTATAGACTCTTCTTATTTTTGCTTCAATCTGAGGAAGTCCCTTTTCAAATTAAGATGGAGAGTTTAGGGAATATATTTATTGAATAATATTTTCTTAAAATCTTCCCATTACATGGAATCTATTTCCTCCTTAGAATTTTTTCCCTAATCATTTTCAACCACTGATTAGCTTCCCAATCAAAATGATGGACATCTAGTAAAATATTATCTTTTTTCGAGCACCAGAAGATATAAAATATCTTCTCAATAGAGTAAATCCATTAATCTTCCATAAGGTGATTAGAATATCCACTAAATATGAGAGGATTTTTCACATAAAGGATTTGACCACAACATGATATTTCTTTGAAGGAGTGAATTCCCATTGAGTCATGTTATTGTTAATAACTTGATTTAGTTGATCAAGTACTTTAATAAAGTTCTGAACTCCCATTCCCATTATATTTTTCATTTCATTAGTCAAATCATCACATTTATTATCACATTGATTATTGAAACAAATTCTCCTATTTCCAGCCTTTAACAATGAAAAATAAAGTATAATTAAGGTGCTTGAATATTTATATAATTATCATATAAAATGTAAACTTTTAATATGTAAATATAAACATAAAAATTAAAATTATATCATAACATGTGATTCCATATGTTCTATTCTAGTTTATCCCTAGGGACAGAATTATCCCTAGGATTATGAAAAAAAATTCTAGTTTTAATATTCAATAATAACTACACCATCCTCTGATACCGACTATAGTGATCTTATCCTTTAACACATATTATTACATGATTTTAAGCATAACTAGACATCACATACGACCATATTATTTAAAATTCTTATGTATTTGAGTGATTAGGTATCGAAGATTGAATCCAAAATACAAAATCTTTTACTTAATATTTTTATTGAGATCTAAACCTTATCTGAGCTATTACATCTGCATTGTATATCTTTCAGAATACATGAACAAATAGACGAGCTAAAAATCCTAGAGTGGAAAAAAATAGGAATAAATCATAGCATATGATCATAACAAGATGACATAAAAATGAGTGGGACAGGAATAAACATAAAGAGGCATAACATGTCGAACATGGGATCATGTAATCATTGAATCATAGGAATGAAGAAACAATATACACCATGACATACACATGAGTCATGGATAACTTTCCAGACCATTGAACATGGTGGAAAACGTCCCATAAAGGAATAAGGTTTACTCATTGTCCTAACATGACTTCTCATGAGATGAAACATTATCAATGTATTGGAGTGAAATCTGGGTGCACCCATCATAACATGTTATTATATATTTGTTCGACATGAAGAATCAAACATAAAGTATAAACATAAGGATTATCCAGAGAATGAAATGGGTATCATAATAATGTCATAAGGAATGAACAATGGGTGTATAATAATAATGTCCATGAAAGAATGAATTTAAAACATGAATGGATATTTATAAGGTGAATTATTCATGGATCATAATAAAGTATGTCCCACTAAAGATAAAACATGTAAAAAGAGTTTCTAATAAAATTTATAAATGAGGAACTTCGGTATGGTTTATGGGAAAATATAAAATAGTATTTAAAGTGGAAAAAGCATAATTGTTTTAAAAAAACCAAAAATGAAAAAATATGGGTATTCATTATAAAAAGATTTATTTTAAAAAAATATCAGTGTCTTAAAACATATTATGGAGTGTATTTAAAACGGGTATGAAATTGGGAAGTTTCTTTTAATCGGGTTTTCATATCAAGAGTAATTGAAATGAGAACCTTATAAAACATGTATTTATCTATAAAAGAAGGAAGAATTGACATACGAACATTTTTTTCAATATAAAAATATAATATAGGTATAGTACATAATAATAATTAAGAATTATATTGGGTTAAAGAGAGATAAAGCGTAACTCGAAGGAAAAAATGGAGGTTCAAAGGAAATCACTTACCTAATCACCGAATGTGTTTTCCACTTGAAAATAATGACCTAGATATTTAAATTATATTTAGAAATAATTTAACTCTAATAATATTAAACAAATATTTTATTTATTATAGGTTTATTAGGTTCATAAATGTCCCTTTCGTTGAGTTATAGTGTTTAGTTTGTTTTTGTTCTAGGAGCATTCATTTCCTTGGTTTTATTGATTGGTTGACTTGTATTCATATATGAAAGAGCATGTAAAATGGGAATAGATATCCAAAATTGAAATTAGATGTTATTATTGAATATCTATATGATCAAATGGTCTTATATATAATTTTTACAAATATTAGGATGATTCATTAGACAAAAAGTTAATGATAACTTTTTAGATTACTTTAACGGTTTTTCAATCATCACAAACTAGTTTTGTTTTATTAATTAATATTATGTATATATACTAGTTTCAGAACACTAAATAAGTTTTAATATACATTTTAAAATATTTTTTAACCATTATAAGGGTTTTATGACCATCCTTGAAGTTGTTATTATAAAATTAAAAAACATCGTCCATTTAGGTGTAGAATCAACACATCACAGACGATGATTTCATTTTTAGAAAAAAAGGTAAAGAGAAGAGAATTTATGGTGGATTTACAATTAAGATAATAACATAAAATTATATATATATATATATATATACTATAATAGATTTATCATGTTACTTTGGATAGGGAATGTGTGGTAATTATAATAAAATAAAATAAATTATTAGAGAGAGGAAAAGATTTACCTCTTGAGTATTGTCTCTTTGTGAACCTCCTTAAAGGAATTGGAAATGGTATTTTGGTGAGACTAGTAGGAACAATAAGGTCACATCATCTCATTCCTCCCAAAATGCATGACCATACCACATTTTTATTGATCCCTAATGTGTAGGGATTCCACTTGATCCGTCTTCCAACATGGACACTACCATTAGTTCTAGAATGATTAGAAATAACACCTATGTCCACCACCCAAGGTTTTCTATGGATGATAGAACAAAACTACCTAACCAAAAAAAGAATCCAATCTTGGAGGATAAGAAAAAACCTGGAATCCCTTCCTTTAATTTGTTCTTGATCTCCCATAATTCCCAGCATATCTAGGAAAATATCATCCCATGATTTTTTATATCAGATGCTTGAGCCTCTACTCCTTGATACTAGAAGGAGTGGAAACTTTTTAGATCCCTTTCCTTCTCCTTATGTCTCATTATTTGGTCGACCATCTCCTGGGAAAAGTGATCATAAAATCCATAAAATTATAAATGCAACATCATTTTAGTGTTAGGATTCTTATAGCACATGAGTCTTGAAAACATGACATCCCCTTTCTTTGATCATTATTTTCCATCAAGATGGCATTATTACATAATCTCCAAAAGATAAAATCCATATTTGTTGAGATTTCCATAATTTCTAGATGAGAAAAAGTAATAGTGTTGATTCTTCTGACTAATTATAATAACTTGTTCATTTGAGTTTGAACTAATGGGTTCATGCCTCATCCATACATCATCCATGGCTGAAAAATTAATTAGTTTGACTAAAATGTTAAATACCGTAAATTATTGCATTTCACTATTCACTAAAAAATTCAACTATTTTATAAAAATACGAAAAAAGAACAAAAATATTTTTGAAATGTTTAATTCAATATTGGAATCCATTTTATAAAAATAATTTACTAAATAAGTGAAAGTTAATTTTTAAATAAAATCATCATTTACTCCAAAAATACTAATTTTAATATTATAACTAAATTTATGATCCATTCAAAAATTAATTTGGGTCTCATAAAATTATCTTATAATCGTAAGACAAAACAATACTAATTTTTGAATCTATTTTATGAAAATAAATTTTCTGTTAAATCATTATATTATCTATAAGATTATAAATAAACATTTATAATTCACAAAAATACCAACACTTAATTTATCATTTTTAAAACATTTCTTTTTCTATTCCAATATATAAATATATCACATTTTCATTTATAATATACCTCAATTTTATTTATACCTTCATAGGTGAGGTTACTATTCTATTGGACAGATTACTATTCATAATGGTCATATTACTATTCCAAGGGTCAAGCTAATATTCCATTGGTTTGGGTTCTTTAATTTCTATAAATATATCTTATTTCATTCAATATTCATTTATAAAGATTTTGTTGTGTTCCCTATGTGATTTTAATTATATGACATAATTTTAAGAAGGGAATTTCCATATATAAAATTCCAAGGAAATAAAATAAACTCCTCAAGTGGATATTAAAAATATAATACAATAAATATTTAGGTCCATTATAGTAAAAACACAATTCATTTGAAGTAATAAAACTTTAGAATTTAAAAACCTATTTAATTTTCCACTTCTATCGATTTTTTACATAGAGGTTTTTAAATCATTTTAAATAGGTATTTTAGCTGTTAAGATGGGTTAAAGAATCATTTTACACAATTTCCAGCATTTAAAAAGGTTAAAATGGAATTGTAGGTAAAGATGGAGGAAGAATAAATGAAAAATGGGTTTTAAAAATATTTTAATCAAAAAGGATGTCGTATAAGAGTGACATGGTTTACCCTTACACAACTCATATGTGTTGTGTAAGGGTAAGGAGTTTAAAATTATATAGTTTTTGAACCTAGAACTAACCTTACCCAACTCTAGTTTTATCCTTTTATATCTTTTGGAAACATAGAAAATTTGTTATGAAACTCCAGGCTATCCATTCATAAGTCAGTACCTTAACATAGTACCCTTACATGACCCTTATAAAATCTTGGTTACAATCTTTCAATGACATAGATGACATGTACACAGTATAGGATTACCCCTAGGCAATGCATAAAAGAAATACCTTACCCTTTTTTGCATTAGAGTACCCTTACACAGTGCATATTCAAAGGATTTTACCTTTACACCACTAAAGGAAACACCTTATTTCATTAAAATATCCTTCATAAACACACCCCTACCCCTATGTAACTTAATGAGACAAATATTTACCCTTATTTAACTCTTAAAAAACCCTATGGAAAGGTAGGATACAACCTTATGGAACTCCTATACCATGCATAAGGGTAAAATTTTGTTAAAATTATTTAATTATAATTCAAAGGGCCTGTAAAATATAATCATTTTCTAAAACTATAATAAAAATGAGATGATATATTGTATGTTTATGTATGCATATGACATACATATATGTGTAAGTTTATGTGGAATATGTATGTTTATGTAGTATGTGTGTGTTTATATGTGTGTGTTTGTAGGTACATGCACATGTGTATAATTTTATGTATGTGTATGCGTACACATGTGAGTATGTGTATGGGTTTGTGTATGTGTATGCATTTACGTTTTTGTATGTGTATGCATTTATGTTTGTGTATGTGGATTTGTACATGTACATGTATGTGTCTCTCTATGTCTATGTTTATGTGTTTGTGCATGTATATGTATATGTATGTCTACATGTTTCTATGTGTATATGTGTATGTGTATGTGTATGTGGATGTGTATGTGTATATGTATGAGTATGTGTATGTGTATGTGTATGTGTATGTGTATGTGTATGTTTATGTGTATGTGTATGTGTATGTGTATGTGTATGTGTATCTGTATCTGTATGTGTATGTGTATGTGTATGTGTATGTGTATGTGTATGTGTATGTGTATGTGTATGAGTATGTGTATTTGTATGTGTATGTGTATGTGTATGTGTATGTGTATGTGTATGTGTATGTGTATGTGTATGTGTATGTGTATGTGTATGTGTATGTGTATGTGTATGGGTATGTGTATGTGTATGTGTATGTGTATGTGTATGTGTATGTGTATGTGTATGTGTATGTGTATGTGTATGTGTATGTGTATGTGTATGTGTACGTGTACGTGTACGTGTATGTGTATGTGTATGTGTATGTGTATGTGTATGTGTATGTGTATGTGTATGTGTATGTGTATGTGTATGTGTATGTGTATGTGTATGTGTATGTGTATGTGTATGTGTATGTGTATGTGTATGTGTATGTGTATGTGTATGTGTATGTGTATGTGTATGTGTATGTGTATGTTTATGTGTATGTGTATGTGTATGTGTATGTGTATGTGTATGTGTATGTGTATGTGTATGTGTATGTGTATGTGTATGTGTATGGGTATGGGTATGTGTATGTGTATGTGTATGTGTATGTTTATGTGTATGTGTATGTGTATGTGTATGTGTATGTGTATGTGTATGTGTATGTGTATGTGTATGTGTATGTGTATGTGTATGTGTATGTGTATGTGTATGTGTATGTGTGTGTGTGTGTGTGTGTGTCTGAGTATGTGTGTGTGTGTGTGCGTGTGCGTGTGTGTGTGTGTGTGGGTATGTGTATGTGTATGTGTGTGGGTCTGTGTATGTGTATTTGTATGAGTATGTGTATGTGTATGTGTATGTGTATGGGTATGGGTATGTGTATGTGTATGGGTATGTGTATGTGTATGTGTATGTGTATGGGTATGTGTATGTGTATGTGTATGTGTATGTGTATGTGTATGCGTATGTGTATGTGTATGTGTATGTGGATGTGGATGTGGATGTGTATGTGTATGTGTATGTGTATGTGCATGTGTATGTGCATGTGTATTGTATGTGTATGTGTATTAGTATGTATGTTAATGTTCAACACCCAGAGAAGTTGCAAAAAAATTAAAATAAATTTAATCATTTCAATATTTATTATTACATGCAATTTTGAGTTTTTCATGCGTTATATGCAACAGTTAGTTTAGCTGACATTACACACAAAAATGTGCTTAGATTTCATTACACGCAACACCGAGTTTAGCTTACGTTACACACAGCATTGAGTTTAAACTAAAGAAGTCATATTTTTGAAATATTATTATTTAATGTTGTAGTTGTGACCTAGCCGTTGGAGTATAGTGTTGAATATAATTAACTAAATTTTGAAAATATGGTTTACACATTTATTTGTAATGAAATTTTTGGCGACCAATTATTTAGAAGTGATAATAAAAATAATTTTAAAATAAAGGAAATATTTTTCTGAAAAAAAAAATTTTTTTGAAGAAAAATGTGTTCTCCCTTAATCAAAAAAATGGAATTTTTTTAAAAATTTATAATGTATATACTCAATCAACTATTTAACATTCATCTTATATTTTTCTATATAGTATATAATAATTAATCCAATATTACGCTTAAAATTGTATTTTTCTAGAAAGAAATTTTGTCACCTTTTTATGGCGTACTTATTTTATAACTAATTTTTGATAATTTTATAAAAATAAATTTGAAAAAATAAACTTCTTTTTTCAAAATCATAAATAAAAATTAGCCTACGCTGTATTTTTATATTTTCCAGAAAAGTTTCATTTTTATGAATAGTGAAAAATACTGACTTTTAATTGAAAAATAATTTTTGGTATAAATAATTTAAGATGATAAATAATATTTTTAATAGGTTTTAAAGTAAAATTAGTAAAATTATAATATTAATCCAATTTATGTCATTGGAATCAATTTTATATTGAAATTGGATATGAAAACATTGTAATATTTTGATTATTTTCAGTTTAAAAACTTTTTCTCTCATTACGTCTACCATATTAATATTTAAAATGAAATTTTTTCACTTTTGAGAATGGAATTGTGAAAAATAGATACAATAATTAGAATGAGAATAATTTCTAATTTCTAATAAGTTCAACTTAATTCTTGACAAAAATAAATAGTGTATGCACTAAAAATTAATTACTAATGTTATGATAAAAATGGCATTATCAGGGGATGACCTAAATAATAAGGGTAAAAATGACTTATAAACTTCTATAAAAACTATTTTATAAATATATTTTGATCATACCACCTATATTGTTCTATAATGTCCTAATTTGGACCCTTATTGAATATGGAAAACATGGGAGCAATTATTTCACTTCAAAAATACCAAGTACATCCTCTCTCCTACCTGTATAAGGCCACCCCCACTCCTCCCTTCTTCACAACATCAAAAATATTTTTAAGGAAATTACCTAAACAAATAACTTCACAACATCAAACCCATAATCTTATAATCCTTATTTTGTTTCATAAATCCAACCTATAAAGGATTTAGTACAAAACTAAGGAAAATACCCGAAGAAGAGGTAACGATTATCTTCATGAATTTTTTTTATTTCTTCATCCACCCAATTCAGTTCATATTATACCATTATTATATAATATCATCATTATATTCCATATTTTTATATTTTTTATATTAAGTTATTTACTAACAAATATCTCCAATTCTATCAAATGGGTTATGAAATCATCGTTCTTGTGTGTGATGGACTACCGCCTTGTGAACTGATGTCGTTTTATTTCAAATAACCACCATTCCCAATTGGAAATAATGATGTATTTTAAGTTTTTATTTAAAATTTGTGATAATAATTATGTCATTATTATTCTATAGTTATCATATAACACATACCTTCATACTCTCGATTTTGTTGGTATATACTAACGTCGCTCATGTGTACAGAGGACTACAACCTCGTGAAGAGATGTGATTTGTTCACGCTTTATATTGAATGTATTAAGTATGGGTTTCATTAAAATATGTGGTATATATGAAATAACCATATTTCGGGAATTATAATATAAATAATTTTCCTTAATTTCATTGAAACTGAGTTGAAAATGAAAATAACAGTGTTCATGCGTACATAAAACATACTGTCTCGATGAATGGTATATTTCATTTTCTGTCATTAAATTTTATTGATTAAAATAGATAAATATATATTGAATATATGTTATATTAATTTTATAGTTATAATTATGGATATTATGGAACCATGATAAAATTAAGAGGACCAAAAATAAAATAAATCCAAACATATATGAAAAAAATAGTTACTACCCGAAATGTAACTTTATCATGGAATTATTAATAAAATGGTAACAAAAGGTCATAATAAAATAATATATGGTATGATATATATGAATATGGTTCCTTAATATATTTTTAATAAACTTATATATATATTAAATTGGATTTTTGAATGAGTACAATGGAAGTAACTATTTAAGGTAAGGGATTTCTATCTCTGTCGTTAGCTTATGCATGACACATTCCATATTCACCACCTATTTCTTTTATTTGGTGTATATACTTCTTGTGAATGTATTTTATGATTACTATCCTTAATATTATGGGTATTTACATATTAATTTTAGTATCTATTTTCTTGGGTTTATGGTTCAAATGTTTCCAAAGCAATAATAGATTTAAGCCTTAATTTTTATTTTTTAAAACAAATGGTTATGTTATACACAAATATACTTTTTAAAAGTTATTTATACAGACCATTTAACATGTAATATCATGAATTTATTTATCCTCATTATATATTATTCTTCTTTTAATGATATTCCCCCATGTGTCTTATGTTTCAACGTTACAAATGTGGTAAGGATTTAATTTTATAATCTCATTGTTTGTCGAGATTGTTTATGACTATATTTCAAATGATAAATTATTATGATACAACTTTCTAGATACTTGTTAATTTTATTATAATCTAATTATTTCATGAAAATACATGTTTTCCTTTCATTTTCCTAACATTATGTACTCATGTGTTAAAAATAATTTTTTCAAGTAAAATCTTTTTTTTGGTAAAACTACATTTCATTCCAAATCCAAGTTCTCTAAAAGTGTTTCAAAAAAAATTTACATAACTATGATTTTTTTTAAAGAAAAATATTTAACCATATTTTAATTTTTAAAAAATATTTTCAATGGAATCTATATGTCACTTTCCATAATAATAATCATTTTGATTTTACAGAAAATGTGAAAGGAATATTTATTTTTACATGTATAACTTAAATATAATTTCATACTATCATAAACATTATTTTATTTTAAAGATTACTTTATAATTTTCTGATGGTTTTTTGAGAGAAAATTAATTTAAATTTTTTATAAAAATTAATTTTTGAAGATGAAAGGATATTTTTCTCAACAAATATTTTAAATAATTTTGAAAAAATTTCTTTATAATTTTTCAAATTTATTTTCAATTAAAAGGATTTTAATAATGTTTTAGGTTTTAAAAAATAATTTTCAAATAATACATATTTTCCTAAAGAAATATCCCAAGTAATATTTCAAAATTATTTTCCATCTAAGATGAAATTCTTTGAGGTTACTTATGCATTGCTGGTTATACGATCCAAGGATAACACTCTTATTCTTTATCTTAATGGTATATGTTTATGGAGAAAATATATTTATGAAACCTATTTATTTTACATGGGTTATACCATGATAAAATTATTTTTAACCCCACTTCTTTCTCCAAAAGTTGTTCCTTGATGAAATGGTGGAATGATTATGAAGCATCTCTCTTTTCAACAGGTCATGATATGATGAAATGTTTATGAAACCCATTTCATTTCATAGGTTATGATATGAGAAATGTTTTAGGATCTTACAGAACACATATGTTTGATTTTTATTGTGAGATGGGTGTGATAAATATCTCCCTGTAATTCAGTGGGTAAATATATATATCTCATGATATAGATAGTGCTAGAATAAAGAGTGGACTTGGTTCAGTAAAAGAGGACTAGAAGGTGGAGTGAACCAGATTTAGAATGATGGGATGAGAATTATAACAACCCTACTCTATATTTCACACTTAAAACATAATTTATTACAAAAAATATCCACATGATAAAACATAATTGATCGAGAGGTCTAGTGTCTTTGGGGATTAGGAACATTACATGACAACATAAAACATGAAAGACACGTATTTATTGAAAACATAATTTATATGACCAAACACATTCCATCATACTTAGAATTTCATGGGATAACCTGAGGACTTTCATAAGAAAAGGGTGAGATATAAATCCCATTAAGGGAGTAAAAAAGTCATAACATGAAGAATACAATTTATGTTAGGAAATAGGATTATAAATGTAGTATAATAGATATATGAACATAAGGGCATTATATAACATGATTATCATAACATGGAAATGTGGCATCAACATTTAACCTGATATTAGCATGAGAAAAGGCTTATTGCACATGGATCACGAGTAAACCCTCATTGAAATTAAATAAGAAAGAGTAAACATTCATTTTAATTGACATATCGTGATACTAATTTTTACCCAATGCCTTGAAGTGTTATTAGGGTGCACTCATCTTAATCATTTCAATTCATGCATAATTGTACCACATGGATAATATAACGTGGATTCATTAAACATCACTATTTATTCCACGATAAAGGAATTGGAATTCATACATGAAATTATATAATAAATATGTAAATGTTAATAAAGGTGAATACCCTTGATAGAGAAACGGGATTGGTATTCACTACACAATGACTTTGTCTTGGAAAATCGAAGTCCAATTTCAGCAGCATAACAGTGCGACATAAAAATTCATAAAATTTGGTTGATGTGAGAGAAATGGGTGTCTCATAATATGGACATTAAATGGATAGTAAGGTGTCATATTGATATAATTCCCAACATATTTAATGGAATTTCGTTTCATAATACAAAATAATTGCTTGTATGTAAATGAAAAGAGAGAAATTACTTACAGAATTTCATCATGGTAACATGCATTCATGGGAGGCATTAATGAGAGAAAATGGGGTCTCAAATCATTAAAACATATGTATGGAAGTAAATTGGAGGTTTGAAATCATACCCCAAAATTTATAATTGAAAATAAAAGGAAATAACAACAAAATGAAATTTTGACAAAAATGAGAAAGGAAGAAAATCCCTTACGTGGAAGTATGTACCCAAAGGCTTGGGAGGGTCTTGAGATGTAACACCCCAAGCTTCAACGATACGCTTCCCTTTGAATAATACAGTAGCGTGTGTTGTACGCAACTTTGAGTTCTAACACACACCACAACCAATCAAACTAGCCATTATGAATAGTAATACCAACTTTTTGATATTTTATAAATTTTATCTTTCAAAATGGACTTAATTTCTGGATTCCAAATATCGAAATTAGCTTAGGGTGAATTTTTGGTATTTTTCTGAAAATTCTACATTTTTGATGAATAGTGAAAAAAACACTGAGTTCTAGTTTAAAAACGAATTTTTATTTAAATAATTATTTATTTTATTTAAATTTAATTAAGATCAAAATATATACATAATACCTATATAAGTTCAATGTAATTCATTGTAGTTAGTTTGGAATAATTTTAGATATATAAAAATTTTATTGAACTTTCACCGTCTTTTACCCACCTCCTAGGAGAATTTGCAAATTCACATAAAACTTAATTTTACCGCTTCTGTGAGTGGAATTTCTAAAATCCGAGAGACACGGTTAATATCAAGGAGTAAAATATGGTCCAATAAGATGAAAATAATTTTTGTTGAATAGTAACTTTTTACTTTTATTTACCACGGTTAAAAGTAAATAGTGTAATTAAGGGTAAAAATGATATTAATATTACCCTAAAACATGTCCTAATTCTATTGTACAAGTTTATATCTACCAAAAACAACCTTAGGAATAAAATATTATCATTTAGGTCCACTTGGATTAGATTAGGACATTTATTATTATTTAATTCAAAGAAGAGTTAAAAGAGTTAAAATCAAAGTTTAATTACTAAAACATTTTTAATATAGGGTTATACATAAAATAAATTCGATTATAAATATTCATTAGAAATATAAAAAAGGTTTCCTACATAATGGTATTTTATTTATAATTTTTAGACATTAAATAATTTCATTTATTTATGACTCAATGGTGATGTAGTAATTACCTAATTAATGAAATAATAAACTAATTGATATTATAAATATCAAACTAAATTTAATTTGAGACTTTTTATGAATTACACTAATTTTATAGGTTAATATGACATGTTATTATTGATTTAATTTATTTTTTTCGAAGTAATAATGTTGTTATGATTTTCACAAAAATCAAATACCAAATAGTGTCAAAATTGACATAAAAGGGCTTTTAAAACAAATATTATATTATTAATTTATATTCAATTCCTAAAAATCTACGGTTCGGTAAAGAGACTTATATAATTATAGTTTTAAAATTAATGAACCACTTGGGGGTCTCTTGGATGTATATAGTAAGTTTATTAACTATATAATATAAAAATACAAAGTGGCATGGTAAGTGTCAAACTAATTAACTAAGAGTTAAAACTAAAAGATAAGGTTAATATAATGACCCAAAACTGTCTAAAATCGATTGGTTGACAAGATTTAGACCCATCACCACCTTATAATTTTAATAATTCACTTTAGAGCCATTAGAAACTGAATATTAATTTATTATAAAATAATACTTTATGTTTTTCCTAAAGAGCCCCTCCTCCCCCTTATAAAAGGACACCACTTATAAACAATTCTTAACACCTTAGAAGCCTTTTAGTTCGGCCTACCCCTGCCCAAATACTCTCCCAACTTTCCTCACTTCAACCTAGAGCCCTTAGTTTGATCAGAAATCCATCCTAAGGAGCCCTTTTGATCAAATCGAAAGGAAGAACCCGAGGAAGAGGTAATGTTTTCAACACCCTCTTTCAAGTTCCTTTCTTATTCAACTTCTTATTTCATTGTTATTTACATTATAAAATAATAAATACAGTATATTCTATATACTGCGATGTTATTATAAATATGGTACAACCATATTCAGTATTCTACCCATCCTTTGAATGACATGTCACCATACGTGCGTATGTACGGCTTACCGTCTCCACGTCGTGGTGTAATTGTTATTCAAAAACATTATTATTTGGATGGGTATGACAATGATATGTATTTGATTTAAATAATAAATATAAAATTATAATAATTCTGTATATATGATATACCATTAAATTATATATTATTTTAATATCAAAAGAATGATATTGTCGCTCGTGCGTACGTACGAAATACCGTCTCCACAAAAGCGATGAGATTCATTCCCCATATTATCCATGCAATTATAATTCTAATTTGATGATTAAAAATAATGTTTAAGGACTTGATATCATTATGGATATGAATAATATACAACCTATCCATAACAAACACGGCTTATGTAACAAAATATATAAAATAAAACGAGTAAGTTAACACCCAAAATGATGATAATACTAAGATATTATTAACGAATCAATCATAAAATATCATATATGATATCATATTAATGTATATGATTATTTTATAATTTGATAACAATTATTTCACCATTATACAGGAGGTTAACCTACCCTCATCCAAGGAAAAGTACAAGGTAAGGGTTTTTTTCACAATCTCTTCATTATCCAAGGTTGTTTATACATAATTATCTACTGGGACCTCTTTCTCATCCACATCCATGTTTCTTAAAAATGTATTCCAAAAAAATTTTACTATTTACTATAATATGGTTTAAATTCATTTATACCCTTGTTTGACTTTTAATAAAATGGTTTGAAAGGAATCTTTCCGTCGTTTTCTGAAAAAGTTCATTTTTAACCTTTTCGACAGAATTGAGGTAAGAATGTATTTTTTTAACTTATACGTCGGGTGTGGCTATTTTCTGCCATTATAAAATCATTAGAGATTCCCTTAGAAGCTTATAATAATATTTTCAAAGTAAATTTTTTAATTATGAGGCTTTTAAATGATTTCAAAAAAAGAGATATTTCTCTCAAATAGTTTCGATTTCATCTATGTCAACATCCATTGTTAGATTTTAAGTTTAATTTAAGTTGATTTATTATGATAAAAAACTTCCATATTGTATTGAAGGTTTTTTGATATGTTTGACTGTGGATGTGTTATTTTTATACCATTCATGGTTTATGGAGAAATTATTGACATCTCGTATGCTAGTTTTAATACGAATGTTTATGTTATGTTTAAACCTGTTCATATGAGGAATGCATTGGACTTAATAAGTGATGGGTGGAGCCCGCTATAGCTCCTCGATGCATCAGTAGGTCTCATTAGACAAACAAGTGTCTTGGCACGAGGTCATGATAAAATATTATTTGTAGTCTTGGCACAAGGCATTGGCTATGTGGTTATGATAGTCTGGCATTATGCATTCCATCATTATTAAAGTGGTTATTGATATTGCATGTGATTATTCGATTAGTAGAATATCCATGTGAATAAGTAAATGACATTATTTGATTTTATTTCTACCATATTATGTTGATGTCCATGTTTAAAAGGCTTTTATTTTAGTTATACATTGCCTTAAATGTTTATGCTTATTTATGAAAGTTTCCGCTATATTGTTATCTTCACTGGGCATTTGAGCTCACCCCTTTCTATGTTTTATTTTTCCTAGGATGTGAAGAAGTATTTTATGAATGAACTTCAGAGATAGTATGAGGGGATATGAGTGTGTACTATGGAGAATATGTTGTTTTAGTTTTCATTTTATGATGTAATGTAAACTTTATGAATGTATCTAGTGTTTCCAAGGCTACTAAACTAATCGATCTTTTCAGACTTGATCTTTTGTGATCATTCCAATGTTATGTAATAATGAACCGACTCTGGGTAACTCGGGTCGGGGAGTTATAGTTGGTATCAGAGGATGTTTAGTACAAACCTTGAAAACTAGATTTAGATAAACTCTGGTTAGAGCACATAGACCTAAGATAGACTTTGACGATTAGTATAGAAGAACTTCCTAGAATTTTTGAATTTTAGAGATTTTGTGAGTTTTCGGAGCAATAAATCCTTGTCTGGATACGAGCAGGTAGAGGCGGCTCTGGCACAGATGTACCTAGGGGTAAAACCCGAAAACACTGCTTTGAGCTAGACTCGAACGGGAACTGGTGCATGACAATGGGCCTTGCTGCACTCTTGTTTACGACACTCCTGGGGGATATGCTTAGTATAATTATAATTTTCTTTACAAACCATTATGAAGGGTTTACGAGTATATAGTTCCTCAAAGAAAACATTTTTATGATTATGGATTATATCCATTAATAGTTCAATTTATGTTAAGTGTTTTACAAGTATAGAATTATGTATTTTGATTCATAAACTGATCTAGTTTATGCCATTGTTTAGAAATGGTGCCTAGTGGAAGAAATGGAAACTGTATCAATGCACACACTCCATGTAGGTATTTCCCTCCTGCTCAAGATAATTATAGTGGAGATGGTGAATCAACTGGTGCTGATCAGCTAATCACCATACTGGGACAACTCACTCAGGTTATGAATAATAACCTTACCCGTATGGAGCACCCTGATCCGCAGCGTGGAGGATCAATGTTATATTGCTTCATGAGGCAGGAACCACTAACATTCAATGGGAATAAAAATCCATTAGTATCTGAGCAATGGATAAGTTCCCTAGAGATAATATTTCAGGCTTTGGGGAGTATTGAAAGGGAAAACGTTGTCATGGCAGTTTATCACCTCACTGGAGATGCTGATCAGTGGTGGTCATTGATACAAAACATGAAGGAAAATGATGAAGTATCAAATATGGAATGGAGGGAGTTCAGAGAGCTTTTCTTAGAAAAATACATTCATCGTGACCATCGAGCAGATATGGAAAGGCAATTTCTGAGTCTGAGGAAAAAGGAGGATGAGAATGTTGCAAAGTATGAGGCAAACTTTACAAGGTTAGCGAGGCATGCAATAGATTATATAAGTAACCCAAGAAGTAATATTGATAGTTTCTTTTATGGGTTAAAACCATTTCTTTTTTGAGAATTAGTCTCACAATCCTTCTCTTCGTACGAAGATATCGTCTCATGTGCTATCAAGACAAAAAAGGAATTCACTAAGTCTTACGACTTTAAGGCAAAGCAATAGAAGAAGAGATTTGCTGAACACTCTGGAAATGGAAATAAAGGGAATAAGGGAAAATTTCATTATCTATCCTGTAGTAAATGTGGGAAGAAACACTCCAGTACTTGCTTGAAGGTAATGGGAGTCTGTTACAAGTGTGGTGAAAAAGTCCACCAAGCTCATGATTACAAGGGAAATAGAGTTTCTATCAATGTAGAATTCTATAATTCTAGAGAGATGGGACATTATGCAAATGAATTTCCTAAGAATTAGGGTCACTTACCTTGAAAAAGTCCAAGGGATCAAGGCCAAGCTTATGTTATCACTACTGCTGAGATAGAAGCTCCGAAAGACGTGGTGGTAGGTAATTTAATGGTTTCCTCAAGTTCAGAAAATGATTTATTTGATTATGGATCATCTCATTGTTTCATATCTTCCCATTTTTCTAAGAAAATTAGATCTTTTCAATTTGATTTAACAAGGGAGTTGTCAGTTAAAACTCCTAAGGGAAGTATCATAGCAACAAAGGTTTTGTGAATCAGTCCCCATTAGAGCACATAAATGTTCTTTATCTGCAGATCTCATCGTCATACCTATGATTGAGTTTGATATAATCCTCAGTATGGATTGGATTTAGGACCATGATTCAAAGATTTATTGTAAGAAGAATGAGGTTATGATTCTTTATGATGATGATAAGGAACACATTATCTTTAGAGCAGAATTGTCACCACCTAATTCTTATCTATATCCACCCCCAGTAGCTCAACTAAATTCAATTATTGGGGAGGAAGAGAATTAAATGATTGTGGGTGAGGAAAGTAATGTTCAAATAGAGGATTTACCTATTCTGAAAGAATATGTAGATGTGTTTCCGGAAGATTTACCTGGACATCCTCCAGAACGAGAAGTTGATTTTCCCATTGATTTAATTCCTGGATCAAGGCCTATATCGAAGACCCCTTATAGAATGGACACTGTGGAATTAGTTGAACTAAAGAAACAAATAGTGGAATTGAGTAATAAGGGATTCATTCCCCCTAGTTTTTCTCCATGGGGAGCCCCTGTTCTATTTGTCAAAAAGAAAGATGGATCTTTGAGGTTATGTATCGACTACAGGGAGATCAATGCTATAACAATAAAGAACAAGTATCTCCTACCTCGCATTGATGATTTATTTGACCAACTACATAGAGCACAATACATTTCAATGATCGAACTTTGATCTGGATATCATCAGTTGTGTGTGAAGAAGTATGACATTCCGAAGACAGCATTTCAAACCAGGTACGGGAATTACGAGTTTACAATAATGCCTTTTGGGCTGACCAATGCACCCTCTATTTTTATGGATCTAATGAACAGAGTTTTCAAGGAATATCTCGATGATTTTGTAGTGGTATTTATTAATTATATCTTGGTATATTCCAAAAACTATGAAGACCATGAAAATCACTTGCGCATTATCCTGAAGACTCTTAGAAGACATGAATTATATGGGAAGTTTAGCAAGTGTGAATTTTGGATTCAGGAGATTTCCTTTCTTGGCCATATTGTCTCCAATGATGGAATCTCTTTTGATCTTTCTAAGACCAAGGAAATCCAAGAATGGCCAGCACTGAGGAGTATAACTGAGTTACGCAGTTTTATTGGTTTAGCAGGTTATTATCGATGTTTCATCCAGATTTTTGCTTGGTTGGCTAATCCATTAACAAAGCTCACACTTAAAGGGTTTGAATTTGTTTGGACAAAAGAGTGTGAAGAATGTTTCGAAAAACTAAAGAGAATATTAGTCAATGCTCTTATATTGACTCTACCATCGGGGAATTATGGGTTTGTTATTTATAGTGATGCCTCAAAGAAAGGACTTGGTTGTGTCCTTATGTAGAATGATAAGATTATTGCATATGCATCACGATAGATAAAAATTCATGAACAGAACTATCATACTCATGATCTTGAGTTAGATGTTGTAATCTTTGATTTGAATATTTGGATACACTATCCCTATGGTGAGAAATGTGATATTTATACTGATCACAAGAGTTTGATGTATATCTTCTCACAGAAATAACTCAACATGTGGCAAAAGAGATGGCTTGAACTACTCAAGGATTGTGATTTAATGATACAATACCACCCGGGGAAGGAACATAAGGTTTCATATGCTTTGAGTAGAAAAGATCAGGGAGTTTTGAACAAGATGAGATTTGAGAGGGATCTTATTTTCATGGATCTAGTAAATATGGATATGGGAATCACCATGGAAGGTGAAACATCAATACTTTTTCAAATGGCTGCCAAACCATATTTACAATAAAGGATTAAGAGTTCTCAAACCGATGATGAAGAATTTCAAAAGAAGATTACAGCGGTGAATGATGGGAGATTGAGAGACTTTGTGTATGAAAGAGGAATTTTAAAATTTGGGAAGATACTTTGTGTTCCTGATATACCTGATCTAAAAAGGGAATTGTTAGATGATGCTCATAGCTCCAATTTCTCTATACACCCTGGGAGCACCAAAATGTATAGAGATTTTAAGGAACATTTTTTGTGGGACAACATGAAGAGGGAGATTACTGATTTTGTGTCATGATGTATGGTTTGTCAATAAGTGAAAGTTGGAAGGCAACAGCCTGGAGGAGTCATGCAACCTCTTCCCATACCAGTGTGCAAATGGGAAAATATTACGATGGACTTTTTCATGGGGCTACCAAAGACTCCAAGAAGGAATGATGAAATATGGGTTATTGTTGATCATCTTACCAAGTCAGCACATTTTCTTTCTATAATAGAGGGTCTACCACTGGAACGTCTAGCAAGACTATATATTAATGATGTTGTGAGACTTCCTGGAGTACCCCTATCGATCTTTTATGATCATGATCCCCGTTTTACATCAAGATTATGGAAGTGTCTTCAGAAGGCCTTGGATACAAAACTTCATTTAAGAACTGCCTACCACCCTCAAACAGATGGATAATCAGAACAGACTATTCAAACCGTAGAATACATGTTGAGATCATGCTCACTTGACTTTCAGGTTATGTGGGATCAATAGTTACCTCTGGTGTAATTTTCCTATAATAATAGCTTCCATTAAAGTATTCAGATGGCACCATATGAAGCGTTATACGGAAAGAGATGTCGCACACCAACCTGTTGGGATGACGTTGGTGAGAGAAAACTTGTAGGCCCAGAACTGGTGGAGGAAACGATAGAAAAGGTAAAGGTAATCCAAAACCACATCAAAGCAGCTCAAAGTAGGCAGAAGATCTATGCCGATAACCGAAGGAAGGATTTGAAATTTCAGGTAGGAGATCATGTTTTCTTGAAGGTATCTCCATGGAAGGGAGTTATATGTTTCGGTAAGAAAGGTAAATTGATTCCCAGGTACATCAGAACTTTCGAAATACTAGAACGAATTGGTGTTGTAGCTTACCATTTGGCAATGCCACCAAATCTCTCCAAAGTTCATGATGCCTTCCACGTATCACTGTTGAGAAAATACATGCTTGACCCAACGCATGTACTCACCTATGAGAAATTAGAACAGAAACCTGATCTGTTTTATTGCGAAGAGTCCATCAGGATTCTTGATTCCAGAGAAAAAGTGCTGAGAAACCAGACGACTCGTCTGGTAAAAGTTCTATGGAGAAACCATAAGATGGAAGAGGCAACGTGGGAACCCGGGGAACATATGATGAATAACCACCCGAGTCTTTTTATACTGTAATACTCTAGAAATTTCGAGGATGAAATTATTTGAAGGAGGGGAGAATGTAACACCCCAAGCTTCCACGGTACGCTTCTCTTTGAATAATACAGTAGTGTGTGTTGTACGCAACTTCGAGTTCTAACACACACCACAACCAATCAAACTAGCCGTTATGAATAGTAATACCCACTTTTTGAAATTTTATAAATTTTATCTTTCAAAATGGACTTCATTTTTGGATTCCAAAAATTGAAATTAGCTTAGGGTGAATTTTTGGCATTTTTCTGAAAACTTTCAATTTTTGATGAATAGTGATAAAAACACTGAGTTATAGTTTAAAAACGAATTTTTATTTAAATAATTATTTAATTTATTTAAATTTAATTTTGATCAAAATAGATAAATAATACCTATATAAGTTCAATGTAATTCATTGGAGTTATTTTAGAATAATTTTAGATATATAAAAATTTTATTGAACTTTCACCGTCTTTTACCCACCTCCTAAGAGAATTTGAAAATTCACATAAAACTTAATTATACCGCTTTTGTGAGTGGAATTTAAAAAATCTGAGAGACACGGTTAATATCAAGGAGTAAAATGTGGTTCAATAAGATGAAAATAATTTTTTTGAATAGTAACTTTTTTCTATTATTTACCACAGTTAAAAGTAAATAGGGTAATTAAGGGTAAAAATGATATTAATATTACCCTAACACATGTCCTAATTCAATTGTACAAGTGTATCTCGACCAAAAACAAACATAGGAATAAAATATTATCATTTAGGTCCACTTGGATTAGATTAGGACATTTATTATTATTTAATTCAAAGAAGAGTTAAAAGAGTTAAAATCAATATTTAATTACTAAAACATTTTTAATATACGGTTATACATAATATAAATTTGACTATAAATATTAATTAGAAATATAAAAATATTTCCAACATAATGGTATTTTATTTATAAATTTTATACATTAAATAATTTAATTTATTTATGACTCAATGGCGATTCAATAATTACCTAATTAATAAAATAATAATATAATTGATATTATAAATATCCAAATAAATGTAATTTGAGACTTTTTATGAATTAAACGAATTTTATTGGTTAATATGACATCTTAGTATTTATGTAATTAAGTTTTTTCTAAGTAATCATGTTGTTATGATTTTCAAAAAAATCAAATACCAAATAGTGTCAAAATTGACATAAAAGGGTTTTTTAAAACAAATATTATATTATTAATTGATATTCAATTCTTAAAAATCTACGGTTCGAAAAAGATACTTATATAATGATAGGTGTATCATTCATGAATCACTTGGGGGTATCTTGGATGTATATATTATGTTTATTAACTATATAATATAAAAATACCAAGTGACATGGTAAGTGTCAAACTAATTAACTAAGAGTTAAAACTAAAAGATAAGGTTAATATAATGACCCAAACCAATCTAAAATCTATTGGTTGAAATTATTTCGACCCATCCACACCTTATACATTGAATAATACACTTTTGAGCCATTATAAACCGAATATGAATTTATTATAAAATAATACTTTAAGTTTTTTCTAAAGAGCCCCTCCTCCCCCTTATAAAAGGACACCACTTCTAACCAATTATTCCCACCTTCAAAGCCTTTTGGTTTGGCCAAACCCTACCCAAATACTCTCTCAACTTCCCTCAATTCAACCTAGAGGCCTTAGCTTTATCATAAAGACTACCTATGGATCTCTTTTGATCAAATCAAAAGGAAGAACCCGAAGAAGAGGTAATGTTTTCACCACCCTCTTTGAAGTTCCTTTCTTCTTCAACTTATTATTTCTTTGTTATTTCCATTCTAAAATAATAACTACAGTATCTTCTATATACTTTGATGTTATTATAAATATGGTACAACCATATTCAGTATTCTACCCATCCATTTAATGACATGTCACCATACGTGCCTACGTACGGCTTACCGTCTCCACGACGTGGTGTAATTGTTATTCAAAAACATTATTATTGGGATGGGTATGATAATGATATCTAATTGATGTAAATAATAAATATAACATGATAATGATTATGTATATATGATATACCATCCAATTATATATTATTTTAATATCAAAATAATGATATTGTCGCTCGTGCGTGCGTACGGACTACCGTCTCCACGAATGCGATGAGATTCATTCCCCATCGTATCCATGAAATTATAATTCTCATTTTATGATTAAAAATAATGTTTAATGACTTTATATAATTCTAGATATGAATAATATACAACCTATCCATAAAAAATACGGCTTATGTAACAAAATATATAAAATAAAATGAGTAAGTTAACACCCGAAATGATGATAATACTAAGATATTATTAACAAATCAATTTTAGAACATCATATATGATATCATATTAATGTATATGATTCTTGTATAATTTAATAACAATTATTTCACCATTATACAGGAGGTTAACCTACCCTCAACCATGGAAAAGTACAAGGTAAGGGTTCATTTTACAATCTCTTCATTATCTGAGGTTTTTTATACGTAATTATATACTAGGACCTCTTTATCATCCACATCCATGTTTCTTAAAAATTTATTCCAAAACATTTTTACTGTTTACTATACTATGGGTTAAATTCATTTATACCTTTGTTTGAATTTTTCTAAAATGGTTTGAAACGAATCTTTCAGTCGTTTTCCAAACAAGTTCCTTTTTAACCTTTTCGACAGAATTAAGGTAAGAATGTCTTTTTTTAACTTATATGGTGGGTGCGGCTATTTTCGGCCGTTATAAAATCATCAAAACTTCCCTTAAAAGCTTATAAGAATATTTTCAAAGTAATTTTTTTAATTATGTGTCTTTTAAATGATTTCAAAAAAAAGAGATATTTCTCTCAAATAGTTTTGATTTCATCTATGTCAACATCCTTTGTTGGATTTTAAGTTTATTTGAAGTTGATTTATTATGATAAAAAACTTCCATATTGTATTGAAGGTTTTGTGATATGTTTGACTGTGGATGTGTTTTTAAAACCATTCATGGTTTATGGAGAAAGTATTGACATTTCGTATGCTTTCTTTAATATGAATGTTTATGTTATGTTTAAACCTGTTCATATGAGGAATGCATTGGACTTAATAAGTGACGGGTGGAGCCCGCTATAGCTCCTTGATGCATCGGTAGGTCTCATGAGACAAACTAGTGTCTTGACATGAGGCCTTGACAAAATCTTATTTGTAGTCTTGGCATGAGGCCTTGGCTATGTGGTTATAATAGTCTGGCATTATGCATTCCATTATTATGAAAGTGGTTATTGATATTGCATGTGATTATTCGATTCGTATAATATCCATGTGAATAAGTAAATGGCATTATTTCATTTCATTTCTGCCATATTATGCTAAATTTCAAGTTTAAAAGGATTTTTTATTGGTTATACATTTCCTTAAATGTTTATGATTATTTATAAAAGATTCCACTATATTGTTATCCTTACTGGGCATTTGTGCTCACCCCTTTCTATGTTTTATTTTTCCCAGGAGGTGAAGAAGTATTTTATGAATGACCTGCAGGGATGGTATGATGGGATATGAGTGTGGAATATGGATTCTATGTTTTTTTAGTTTTCATTTTATGATGTAATGTAAACTTTATGATTGTATCTAGTGTTTCCAAGGCTACTAAAATAATCGATCTTTCAAGAGTTGATATTTTGTGATCATGCCAATGTTATGTAATAATGAACCGACTCTGGGTAACTGGGGTCTAGGCATTACATGAGATAGGGTTATTGGAATCTTGGGGTTCCTTGAGAGGATTATAGAGAGAGGATGGCAGAGTTTTTCAGAGCTCCAAAGACATTGAGTTATGAGGAAGTGGGAGTATGGGTGGGTTTATAAGGGAAAAGAGAGGGAATTCTTTATTATTTAGGCTTTGGTCACCACACATTAAACTAATAAAAACCAAAAACCATCCCATAGTTATGGCCCATGGTTTTTTCCAAAGTGTAGTGGAAAAAATTATTTTATATGGACAATGGCTGAAATTATTGAAATATTAGGATTGCTTGTGTGGAGGTGAGTAACACTCTCAAGGAAATCTATTTAAAAAGTTAAAATGGTTTATCTGTCTTGGAGGGTCCACTAAAGCTTTGTCAAATAAATAAAACATACCTAAAATTATATTATTTAAATTTTAAAACAAATATTGTCCGAAAATTTAATTTATAGTATTTTATTACATAACTATTTGGATAATATGATGTCATAAAACGCATTATATAATTAAACAGTATTTAATTTTTACCCAAAAATTCAACTATCTCTGAAAATTATGGAAAATTCACCACCACATATTTTTGATGTCCTGATTCCAAAAATAATATTAATTATATCTAAATAAATTTATAAATATGTGAATATTTACTTTTAAAATAAAAACAGATATTTATTTAAAATTCACGGGTTTTGATAAAAACAACTTTCAAACCTTAATAAAAATCACAATTCTATTCATAAAAATTATACGATCATTTATATTTAATAAAAATTAATTTATTAATAATATTTTATTAAAATATTATTTAATTCTAAAATACATTAATTTAACAAAATAGATTTCTTAATTGAATATTAACTAGAAATATTATTTTTGTTTAAAAACTATTCACAAATTAATAATAAAAAAAGGAATGTATATTCATTATTCTATACAAAAATGACGCACATAGTTATAGGGATAGGGTATTGTTACATAACCTTTGATAACACCCAGATTGACCTTAGGGTAAGGGGTGTGATGGTGAAAGACTCTTGGGGTGGCTCAGATAACATCTCTCAGGTGGTAATCTCTATCAACTTCCACTTCTCCTATAGGCGGTTCCGTTCAAGCTTAAAGTGTTGAAGCTCAGCTTGGTCTTGGTCAAGAGAGAATCCCAATGATTCCAACTCCTTTCCGAGCTCTGAAAAATGGGCTTCATATGAAGAAATTCTACTAGATGAGGTCATCACTTCTTTTGTCTAAGTGAATTGGTTTTGTTAAAGCCCAATATTTATAGTAATAAATTGATCATTGTTCAACAACTATATTAGTAATGGTAAAAATTCTTAACGGTATTTTGAAATCGAAAAACATAAAACCAAATAAGTGTATGTTTTATATAACCATTTTACATAATAATACATTTAGTTAGATCAAGTAGAATTTTCATTAATAAAAGTTTGGGTCGTTACAATCATCCCCCATTAATAAATTTTGTCCTCAAAATTTCCTTTTCCCCAAACTAAAATAGATACGGGTAACTCTGCTTCATTACTTCCTCCAATTACCAGGTTAATTTTTCAAACTTGTGGGTTCACCATAACACCATGACGAGGGGCATTGTCTTATTTCATAAAACTTTTTCCCTACGATCTAAGATTTTCACCAGCTTCTCTTTATAGGAGAGGTCATTATCCAATTGTACCATCTATGTAATGAGTACATGCAATGGTTCAGGTATGTACTTCTTCAAGAGTGATACATGGAATACACCATGTACTTGAGATAGGTTCGGTGGTAGTTCAAGTCAATATGCCACTGCTCCAATGCGATCAAGTATCTCAAAAGGGACAATGTACCTTGGACTAAGCTTTCCCTTATTCAAAAACCTCATAACTCTCTTGCATGGTGATATGTGGAGGAATATCATGTCTCTAAAATCAAACTCTAGGCCTCATCAACGATTATAAGTATAAAACTTTTTCAACTCTAAGCAGTTGTAATGTGATACTGGATGGTCTTAACCCTCTCAACCATTTCTTCGACAATTAATAGAACTATGAGTTTTCACTCCCCAACTTCATACCAACATGCCAGTGTTCAACACCTCTTCCCATAAAAGGGTTCATAAGGTGCCATTTGGATACTTGAGTGGAAAATATTATTGCAAGAGAACTCAACTAGAGGGAGATGTTTATCCCATACTCCTTTGAAGTCCATTGAGCATGATATCAATATGTCCTCAAGTGCTTGGATAGTCCACTCAGATTGGTCATCAGTTTGAGGATGATAAGCCATACTAAAGTTTAGATCATTATCCATATCATGTTAAAGACTCTTCAAAAACATATAGGTGAATATTGGATCTCAATTGGATACAATCGATAGTGTTTCTCGATGTAGCCTTACCACTTCTCTGATGTATATTTTATCAGTTGATCTGATGATAAATCCTCTCTAATTTCAATGAAGTGTATAGTCTTTGTAAGATGATCCAAAACAACCCTGTTAACATTTTTTCTTTTGGATATCTTTGGAAGTCCAGTAAAAATGTCCATGGTGATGTTATCCCATTTCCATGCGGGTATGGGTAATTGTGGCATCATCCCATTAGACTTCTGCCTCTCAGCCTTTACTTACTGACATACCAGGAACATTGATATATACTCAGTGATATCCTTCTTCATGTTATCCCACAAATAATGCTCTCAGAGAACTCGATGCATCTTTATGTTTCTTGGGTGTATGGAGAAATTAGAACAATGTGCATCATCCAAAAGTTATTTATTTAACTCTTTAATTGATGGAACACATAGTATTGTCCCAAATCTCACAATTCCTTCTTCATTTACATTGAAATTTAAGGATTTCCCGTTTCTGATAGTTTCCACTTTCTTCTGAATTCTCACATCATCCTTTTGAGCATCCTTTATCCTTTCCAAAAGGGATGTTTGAGAAATAATTTGTGAAATGAATGATGATGGTCCCTTCTTTATGATTCCCATGTCTATCTTTATCAAATCTAAGTATATTGGATCCTTTTCAATTCAAATCAACGATAGAATTGTTGGGTCCTTTCTACATAGATCATCTACCACCTTGTTCACATTCCTGGGGTGGTAATGGATTAAGAAGTCATAGTATTTGATTAGATCTAACCTTATTTTTTGGTTCATATTCAACTCTTTTTGTGTGAATAAATTCTTGGGGCTTTTGTAGTGCGTTTATATTTCACACTTCTCCCCAAAGAGGTAGTGCCGCCAAATTTTTAAAGCCACGATCACTGCATCCAACACTAGATCATGTGTTGGATATTTTTTCTCATGAACTTTCAATTTCATTGAAGAATAGGTAATTACATTTTAATTTTTCAGCAATACACAACCCAATCTCTTCTTTGAGGAATCACAAAATACCAAAAAATATCTCCACTTGAGGGTAGTGTGAGAACGGGGCATAGTGATAGGACTCCTTTTCGACTCCTTGAAGCTCTCTTCGCATTCATCACTTTAGGAAAACTTTACTCCCTTCCGAGTTAGCTTGGTAAGATGGTTGGACAACCATCGTAAATTTCTTACAAATCAGTGATAATATCCAACTAACCCCAAGAATCTATAGATATCTGTTACCAATTTTGGCCTCAACCATCCCTCAATTGCAGATATCTTGGAGGGATCCACAGATATCCCAATGCTTGTGATGATATGACCCCAGAATGATACCTCCTTCAACCAAAACTCACACTTGTTGTACATTACATAGATCTTTTCCTTTCTCAAGGTCTTTAGTATAGTGCTTCGATACTCCTCATACCCCTCCTTGGTTTTAGAGTGTATTATAATATCGTCAATAAAGACTACCAAAAATTTATCGAGGTATTATCTAAAGACTATATTCATCAAGTCCATGAAGATTTTCAGAGCATTAATGATTCTGAAAGGCATTACTATGAATTCCTAGTGCCCGTATCTTGTATGAAAAGCAGTCTTGGAGATATCCTCCTTCTTCACCCTTACTTGGTAATATCCTGAACACATATCCACCTTGGATAATTATTGATCTCCACGCAGTTGATCGAAGAATTCATCAATTCATTTTAGAGGATACTTATTCATTATCATGATTTTGGTGAGCTAACAATAATCAACGCAAAGGCATATTGACCCAGCCTTCTTTATGATGAAGAGGAATTGTGAACCCCATGGTGAGGCACTTGGGCATATAAAACCTTTATCCAGATTCTCTTGTAGTTGTTTCTTCATCTCCTCAAGCTCCAAAAAATCCATTCTATACAGAGTCTTGGATATTGGAAGTGCCCCATGTATAAGATCAATTGAGAATTAAAAATCTCTTCTAGAAGGAGGACTATGCAATTCCTTGGGAAACACTTCAGCAAATTCCCTCACAATGGGCATGTCTTCAAGGATGGTTTCTTCCTTGGAATCAATCATCTAAGCTAGATATGCATGCTCATAGGGCAGTAATATCCACGCTTAAGATGACGGTGCTAAAGAAGATTCATCTTACACCTTCCACTTGTATATAATCAAGGGTCGATTCTCCATATAGAGAGTGATCTCCCTATCACAACAATTTATGTTGGTTCTATATAGATAAATCCAATCCATGCTAAGAACTACATAAAATTCTACCATAGGGAGTATAAATAGGTTCACTGGGAAGTTCATTCCAAAAATTATGAAAGGGGAGGATGTAACAACCCGAGATTTTATAATATATATTTGTTTTAATTTCATTCATATCTTCTCTTGTACGCTACACCAAGGTTATCATGCGCTATACGCAACACCGTATTAGCTTGCAGTATACGCAACACTAATCATGGATCGTGTTACACACAATTTCATGTTTATTTGATAGTAGTTATTCTAAGAAACATTTAGTATATATATATATATTCAATTTATTTTGTTATATGCAACAAAAAAGGATTTGTGCACTACACGCAACCCTAACTTGGCTTGCATTACACGCAATCACGACCTTCCTCGATAGCATGTGTTGTACGCAATACCGGGTTTTACTAATCAACGATATATTATTATGAACTAGCCATTATGAATAGTATTAACTAAATTTTTAATTTTATTACATTATTATTCATCTTACACATTTTCTAGAACATGGTATAAAAACAAAATAATTTTTTTGGGTAAAATAAGTATTTTTCAAAAAATGCAGTTTTGCCGCCTTTTGATGGCGCACCCACTTTAAATCTAGTTTTTGACATGTTTATAAGTTCAATTTTAAAAAATTAATTAATTATTTGGAATCAAGATATAAAATTTTACCTTGGATAAATTTTTCATATTATTCTGATAACTTTCATATTTTAATGAATAGTAAAAACACGCTATATTTTAATTAAAAACAACTTTTTTCATCGTAATAATTTATGTGGATAAATTATAATATTGAATGGTTTTAAAGTATAAATAGAAGATATTTTTACCATTTAATATAATGTATGTCATTATCATTAATTTCACATTGAATTCATAGGTAAAAACATTTCATTCTTTGGCAATGTTTTAACTTCTAAAACCCGTTTTCTTAACAACGGGATTAATTTTAAATTAATTACTGCAACTTATGTGCTTTGAATTTAGAAAAATGGATTCCATATTTGGAATCAGTGGGTCCAAGTTATGTTAATATGCTACTTTTTATTTTTGGGCATTATGAATAGTAACTACGGTAAATTTTATTTACCATAGTTAAAGGTAAATTGGGTAATTAAGGCTAAATATAAGATTATAAAATTACCCTAACACCAGAAAAAATCCTATTGGATGACTAAAAGTAGACCCAAATCACCTAAGGGTTGGATTAGATTCATTTAATGGACTTTTTCCCATGAAAATAATTTAATTATTATTGAAACCAAAGAAAGTGACAACATTTCACTTTCTTAAATCTTATAAGTATAATAATTTTATTTTAGTGATAAACTTCATGAAACTTCGGATATAAATACTATCCAGAAATATAATAAAATTATCTACATCATATGAATTTATTTATAATTTTTAAGGATTAAATAATTATCATTAAAGGTGACATAATAGTGATGTTGAAATTATTTTATTAAGAGAAATATCCAATAAATGGTTTTAAAAATATAAAAATAAATATTATATTAACTATTTAATGTCCTATACTAATATTTTAGATAAATATGATATGTTATGAATCTATTAAATCTTTTAGTTCGAACATATCTTCTGTATACTGTTTATTTAAATTCAAATAAATGAATACTGTCAAAATTGGCACTATTATTATTTTATAAAAATAACATATTATAAAATTGTTTAAAAATCACAAAAATATTTAAAAATTAAAAATTTAAATTTATATGGTCTAAAATGTCATAAAGTGCCAAATTATGAAAAATTCACAACACATATGTAATTATTTATAATAATTTAAAATTTAGAATATTATTACCACAGATAAAATTAAATTGATAAAGAAGGATAAATCAAGTTGATAATGTTTAAAATAAATTCCTAACATGTATAAATTTTATTTTTTGATGATATTACAACCCTATCTCATCTAAGATTTGGATATGGGTCATTTTGGATGTTTTTAAGTGGGTTTTGGATTTAATATAAACTAATATTTCTTATATTTCCAAAGGTGCCCCTCTCCTCCCTTATAAAAGGGAACCTCCTCCCTCTCTTCCTCACACAATTTTGATCCTTGAATCTCGGCCAAAATCTGCCCATTTCACTTCCCCACTTCCCTAGAAACCTTATAGAGGTACCGGTCTTCTCAACAGACCAACCCTAGCGCCCTAAGAAGAAGTTTAAAGGAGGTGCGTCGAAGAAGAGGTAATCTCTTCTACCGATTCTTTCAAGCTTATTTCTTCTTCTTCTTATTTAGTTATTTCATTATAAAGTAATAAAATAAGTATCACTATTATACTGATATGTTATTATAAATATGAAACAACCCCATTTCACCTTCTATCCATCCAACGGAAAATGAAATCACCGCACGTGCGTACGTACGGAATACCGTCTCCATGTCGTGGTGTAATCTGTTTTTCCAACACCACCTTACATGGATGGGTATAATGGTGTAAATAATAACTATACATAGTTATTATAACTTCATAATAATTCTGATATATTTTATCATCCACTCTAATTCAATTCAATAATTATGGGAACGATATCATCGCTCGTGCGTACGTACGGACTACCATCTCCACGACGCGATGAGATTCATTCTCAATGATTAACCATTCATGAATGATTATAAATTATATATAATAATTAATCATGAAATATATGACATAATATTTATACTGGATTTATGTATATATATATATATGTATGTCATCCAATTAATTCCATTCAATTCAATGAGGAAACGAAAACAACGTTCATGCGTACGTATGACCTACCATCTCCATGAATGGTATATTTCTTTCCATTTATCGATCTATTATATATATGTATATTCTGAATATATATTATATATAAATCATGTTTTATATTCTGGAATTAAGTAATCATGATCTAAGTAATCATATTAATAATTACAAGTCAAAACACGGATGAAAAATGAAACGATTTACCCAAAACGCTCTTTAACATGGAATTTACAAAAGAACGGGTAATATAAAGTCATTAGTGAACCATATATGATATCATAACAATGAATATGATTCTGTAATAAGTCAATGAATTTATTTAAATCATTATACAGGAGGTTCAGATATGTATGAAGCATATCAGACTTAAGGTAAGGGATAACTATTCCAATCTCGCTCTTATCCGAGATTGTTTATTCGTAAGTATTTACTAGGGTTATATTTATCATCCATGTACCTATTTTCTAAAAATGGTTTCATGTATGTTTAAAGTCCTTTTTTCCCATTTTTGACTTTTACTACATGGCGTGTAAGGAATCTTTCTTTTATGAGGTACTTTTGGACTTTTCCAACCAAAGTATGAGAAGAATGTTTTTTTAACTTATACAGCATGAAAGGATTTTTATGGTTTTATAAAGCCTTATTTTCATGAAGCTTCCTCCAAAAGATTTCATGACTATTTTCAAAAAAATCCTTTTCTTTTAAAATTGAATTTCATTTTGTGAAAAGAAAATGATTTTCAAGATGAATGGATATTTTCCTCAATAATTCATTTCAAGTGATTTATCAAAAACATTTTCCATCTAAGATGACATTATTTCATATGTGTATGTTTCAAGTATAATGTCTCTATGATTTACATGGTTTCACTTTTCTTATGATGAAATTATATCCATTTGTTTTATATGGATTATGTGATGATGGGATGATGTTTATGAAACCCATTTTATTCTTTGGGTTATGATGAATGTTATAAGATTATTTTGTGGAACAATTAAGAATGATTTCATTATGAGATGGGTGAGACCTATATCTCCCTACAATGCATTGGGTAAAGATTTATATCTCATGAGATAGACATGGCTGGAATGGTATGTTAATCCGGTTCAGTGTTACGTGACTGAAACGAGGAGTGAACTCGATTCAAAAAGGGACTTTGTCCACTAAGATGGTCTTGGAAGCAATGGCTTGGCTACTATGGAAATCATAACAAGTGATGAATGGTTGCCACAATTACATGATTTATTCCCATGCTATTTTATCAATATTGATGTTCCTTTATGATATATGCCTTACGTACTTCCACGATTTATGTCTTTTCTCAAGACTTTGATGTTTAAATTTCATGTTCAAGTTTTTGTTTTCAAATGTTTATGGATTGTTTTATGTTCTCTATGTTTGTCCTTACTAAGCATTTGAGCTCACCCTTTTTCTGTTTTATTTTCCCCAAGAAATAAAGAAAGGTTTTACGTAAGGAAACAAAAAGGGGATGATCATTATGGGAGTTGTTGAAGATCTTTCATCATGATTAGAAGTTTATATTCCATGTTTCCAAAGACGCTAAAATATTACGGTCCTTGAGTGTTGGTTCTTATTATGTATTAACTATTCTACAAAATTAATGTAATGTCCATGTACGTCATTCTTCGGGTCTCTATAGTTGGTATCAGAGGAAAGGTTTAGTCAACCTTTGGAAACTAGGATGCGAAAACTTTAGTGAGATCCCTAGAGATATTTCTAAGGTATGTCTAGGGATGTCCCTAAGGATAGGTATACATATAGGATATAGTCCTAGAACTATGGTAACGATATTAGAATTTAACCTAAGATGTTATATATTAAGGGTACTCCCCCTTTACTATGTTGTTTTCCCTAGCATGATTTTTGCCTCTCACACTATTCTTTTTGGGTTTTAGAAAATGGCTGGAAACAGAAAGATTCACGATAATGGAGGATATGATGGACAATGGAATGTTATTCTTCATGAGAAACCAAATGAAATTGGATCTGGAGGTCCACATATAGTTATTATGCCTAATCAGCAATATCATAATATGATCAATAATCTCAACATTGGTAAGTTTCCTGAATCAGCTAATAAGAGAAAGATGGAGTTTCATGATTATCATAGAGGAAAGAAAGTTCAATTACCCTCATGTAAATCATGTGGGAAGAGGCATCAGGGAGAATGTTTCAATGGAACTGGAAGATGATTTGGGTGTGGAAAAGGAGGACACAAAGCCAATAATTACAAATGAAAAGGTTTATTTAACACCATGGACATAGATAACAATATTTCTAAGACATCAAAAACGGTTAAATGTTTTAAATGTGGAATGTATGGGCATTATGCAGACCAATTCCCTACGGGAAAATCTCATGAAGAGAATCAGCATGGTCATATGGGTAGTATTTATGTGGATGATGATGAGGAGACTAAAAATGATATATGAGGTGAAAGAATTGTTGAAGCTCAGTCAGTTGTTTAATAAGTTAGTTTAATGATTGTATGTTTATCAAGAGTTATGTTGTATAGTTAATGATACTATGGAATATAGAATCATCTAAGGATTGTTACACTATTGTTTTTTCAAAAGTATTTGAAAGTATATGTTGAATAGTACCGGTAACCATGAAAGGTTATTCAGATATTTTTGGAAAGTAGATGATATGCACATAATGAAGGTATAAGAAGATAATGAGATGTTTGATTGTATTCATGAGCTCATGACTGATGCAAGGACTAAGTGATATTACGGTTTGATTATATAGATTTTTTGGAATTTTGGTATGTTGAAAGAGTTACCTTTTGACAGTATTCATGTTTTCACTAAGGTTCTATGGTTATTTATGTTTCAATAGAATATATGACTAAGGTATTAATGTTTTTGGAATGGAACCAACAAGATTTATCTTATGATATATGTGAGATAAATGCTTGTATTCACATTCATGGTAGATAACGTTTCTAGTAATTGTTTTCTTTATACTATGATCTTGGACTGAAGTATTTTAGATAAGCCTAAAGATTGGAATGGATTATGTTGGACATAAGTTAGTATTGTTTAAGGATATAACTTTTTTTGATATTATTGATGGGATGTTATAGTAATGTAGTTTTAGAAAAAGGACAACTTGCAGGACGGGCAACAACCCATCGCGTCAGACAAGGCTGTGGGAATCGAACCCACAACCGATGTGTGATTGGCCTTTATCACCTACCACTGGCCTACTGGAAGTCCCTAGTCAGTAGAAACTAGTTTTATTTTATTAAGTGGTATGATAGATGAATTATAAGTCCATTTTTGGAATCATATACGATTAATCTCACTATAGATGGACTTATGTATATTTGATAACTTTTGAAAACTTTTTGTTTGAGACAGATGGAATGACCTGTCATTCTATTAAATGATCTTCTAACACTTCGCAAATGAAAAATTCAACATCATTTCTTTAAGAGATGAAGTTCAAATTGTCCAAGGAACGACCAACGGTGAGATTGTACCAAAATCAAGAACATATTTCTACTAATTCCAATTTCGTCATCTTTAGGGAAATGATCTTGAATACAAAAAAATGTTTCCCTAGTGTCCTTATATCCGATGAATTATATGGTACCTTAGATCATCACAAATTTATGGCTTTGTGATTGATGGCTTTTTCATAGCCATGTTCTCTACCACTCTCCATCAGAACTTGATGTTTAGATTTCCCTTCCATATCCATATTTTCACATATTTTCTCCTATATGGAAACCCAATGATGAGTTACTTTGGGTAATCATTACGTTTCATACTTTAGTTTTTAAAATTAAGTTTTAGTATTCCTTTTTATGATGTGGGTTTCTATGAATAGTAAACGATTTATAACCCCGACGAATTTTGAGGGTGAAATTCATTTTAAGGGGGGTAGAATGTAACAACCCAAGATTTTATAAGATATATTCGTTTTAATTTCTTTCATATCTTCTATTGTATGCCACATCAAGGTTATCTTGCGCTATACGCAACACCGTATTAGCTTGCAGTATATGCAACACTAATCTTGGATTGTGTTACACACAATTTCATGTTTGTTTGATAGTAGTTATTCTACGAAACATTGAGTATATATATATATATATTCAATTTATTTTGTTATACGCAACAAAAAAGGAGTCGTGCACTACACGTAACCCTGACTTGGCTTGCATTACACGCAATCACGACCTTCCTCGATAGCGTGTGTTGTACGCAAACCGGGTTTTACTAAACAACGAGATATTATTATAATATTATTATGAACTAGCCGTTATGAATAGTATTATCTAAATTTTTAATTTTATAACATTATTATCCATCTTACACATTTTCTAGAACATGGTATAAGAACAAAATAAATTTTTCGGGTAAAATAAGTATTTTTCAAAAAATGCAGTTTTGCCGCCTTTTGATGGCACACCCACTTTAAATCTAGTTTTGACATGTTTATAAGTTCAATTTTACAAAATAAAATTATTATTTAGAATCAGGATATAAAATTTAATCTTGGATAAATTTTTTCATATTATTCTGATAACTTTCATATTTTAATGAATAGTAAAAACACGCTATATTTTAATTAAAAACAACGTTTTTCATCGTAATAATTTATGTAGTTAAATTATAATATTGAATGGTTTTAAAGTATAAATAGAATATATTTTTAACAGTTAATATAATTTATGTCATTAGCATTAATTTCACATTGAATTCATAGGTAACAACATTTCATTCTTTGGCAATGTTTTAACTTCTAAAACCCGTTTTCTTAACAACAGGATTAATTTTAAATTAATTACTGAAAATTATGTGTTTTGAATTTTGAAAAATGGATTTCACATTTGGAATTAGTGGGTCCAAATTATGTTAATAGGCTACTTTTTATTTTTGGGCATTATGAATAGTAACTATGGTAAATTTTATTTACCATAGTTAAAGGTAAATCAGGTAATTAAGGGTAAATATATGATTATAAAATTACCCTAAAACCTACCAAAATCCTATTGGATGACTAAAAGTCGACCCATATCACCTAAAGGTCGGATTAGATTCATTTAATGGACTTTTTTCCATGAAAATAATTTAATTATTATTAAAACCAAAGAAAGTGACAACATGTCACTTTCTTAAATATTATAAGTATAATAATTTTAGATTAGTGATAAACTTCATGAAACTTAGGATATAAATGGTCTCCAGAAAGCTAATAAAATTATATACATCATATGAATTTATTTATAATTTTTAGTGATTAAATAATTATCATTAAAGGTGACATAATAGTGATGTTGAAATTATTTTATTAAGAGAAATATAAAATAAATGGTTTTAAGAATATTAAAATAAATATTATATGAACTATTTAATGTGATACACTAATTTTATAGATAAATATGACATGTTATAAATCTATTAAATTTTTTAGTTCGAACATATCTTCTGTATATTGTTTATTTAAATTCAAATAAATGAATAGTGTCAAAATTGACACTATTGTTATTTTATAAAAATAACATATTATAAAATTGTTTAAAAATCACAAAAAAATTTAAAAATTATAAATTTAAATTTATATGGTCTAATATTTCACAAAGTGTCAAATTATGGAAAATTCACAACACATATGTAATTATTTATAATAATTTAAACTTTAGAATATTATTACCACAAATAAAATTAAATTGATAAATAAGGATAAATCAAGTTGATAATGTTTAAAATAAATTTCTAACATGTCTAAATTTTATTGGTTGATGAGATTACAACCCTATATCATCTAATATTTGGATATGAGTCATTTTGGAAGTTTTTAAGTGGGGTTGGGATTTAATATAAACTAATATTTCTTATATTTCCAAAGGTGCCCCTCTCCTCCCTTATAAAAGGGCACCTCCTCCCTCTCTTCCTCACACCATTTTCAGCCTTGAATCTCGGCCATACTCTACCCATTTCACTTCCCCACTTCCCTAGAAACTTTATAGAGGTACTTGTCTTCTCAAAAGGCCAACCCTAGTGCCCTAAGAAGAAGTTTAAAGGAGGTGTGTCGAAGAAGAGGTAATCTCTTCTACCGATTCTATCAAGATTATTTCCTCTTCTTCTTATTTGGTTTTTTCATTATAAAGTAATAACATAAGTATCAATAGTATACAGATATGTTATTATAAATATTAAACAACCCCATTTCACCTTCTATCCATCCTATGGAAAACGAAATCACCGCGCGTGCGTACCTACAGAATACCGTCTCCACGCCGTGGTGTAATCTATTTTTCCAACACCACCTTACATGGATGGGTATAATGGTGTAAAGAATAACTATACATAGTTATTATAACATCATAATTATTCTGATATATTTTATCATCCACTCCAATTCAATTCAATAATTATGGGAACGATATCATCGCTCGTGCGTACATACGAACTACCGTCTCCACGACGCGATGAGATTCATTCTCAATGATTAACCATTCATGAATGATTATAAAGTATATATAATAAGTAATCATGAAATATATGACATAATAATGATACTGGATTTATGTATATATATATGTATGTCATCCAATTAATTCCATTCAATTCAATGAGGAAACTAAAACAACGTTAATGCGTACGTACGGCCTACCGTCTCCATGAACGGTGTATTTCTTTCCATTTATAGATCTATTATATATATGTATATTATGAATATATATTATATATAAATCATGTTTTATATTCTGGAATTAAGTAATCATGATCTAAGTAATCATATGAATAATTACAAGTCAAAACACAGACGACAAATGAAACGATTTTATCCAAAACGCTCTTTAACATGGAATTTACAAAAGAACGGGTAATATAAAGTCATAAGTGAACCATATATGATATCATAACAATGAATATGATTCTGTAATAAGTCAATGACATTATTTAAATCATTATATAGGAGGTTCGTATACTTACGAAACATATCAGACCTAAGGTAAGGGATAACTATTCCAATCTCGCTCTTATCCGAGATTGTTTATTCGTAAGTATTCACTGGGGTTATATTTATCATCCATGTCCCTATTTTCTAAAAATGGTTTCATGTATGTTTAAAGTCCTTTTTTACAATTTTGGACTTTTACTACATGGGGTGTAAGTAATCTTTCTTTTACGAGGTACTTTTTTACTTTTCCGACCAAAGTACGAGAAGAATGTTTTTTTAACTTATACGGCATGAAAGGATTTTTACGGTTTTATAAAGACTTATTTTCATGAAGCTTAGACCAAAAAATTTCATGACTCTTTTTAACAAAATTCTTTTCTTTTAAAATTGAATGGAATTTTTTGAAAAGAAAATGATATTCAAGATAAAAGGATATTTTCCTCAAGAATTCATTTCAAGTGCTTTATGAAAACCATTTTCCATCTAGGATGACATTATTTTATATGTGTATGTTTCAAGTATAATGTATCTATGATTTAAATGGTTTCAATTTTCTTATGATGAAATGATATCCATTTGTTTTATATGGATTATGTGATGATGGGATGATGTTTATGAAACCCATTTTATTCTTTGGGTTATGATGAATGTTAAAAGTTTATTTTGTGGCACAAGTAAGAATGATTTCATTATGAGATGGGTGGGACCTATATCTCCCTCCAATGAATTTGTTAAAGATTTATATCTCATGAGATAGAAATGTATGGAATGGTAAGTTAATCTGGTTTAGTTTTATAGGACTGAAACGAGGAGTGAACTCGATTCATAAAGGGACTTTGTCCACTAAGATGGTCTTGGTAGAAATGCATTGGATACTATGGAAATCATAACAAGTGTTGAACGGTTGCCACAATTACATGATTTATTCCCATGCTATTTTATCAAGATTGATGTTCCTTTATGATATATGTCTTACATACTTCCCCAATTTATGTCTTTTCTCAAGATTTTGATGTTTAAATTTCATGTTCAAGTTTTTGTTTTCAAATGTTTATGGATTGTTTTATGTTCTCTATGTTTGTCCTTACTGAGCATTTGAGCTCACCCTTTTTATGTTTTATTTTCCCCAAGAAATAAAGAAAGGTTTTAGGTAAGGAAACAAAAATGGGAAGATTATTATGGGAGTTGTTGAAGATCTTTCAACATGATTAGAATTTTATATTCCAAGTTTCCAAATACACTAAACTATTACGTTCCTTGAGTGTTGATTCTTATTATGTATTAATTATTCCACAAAAGTAAGGTAATGTCCGTGTACATAAAGATTCGGATCTCTACAGAGGAATTATATTAATGGGATGAAATGATTGCACCATTTTTCGTACTCACCGACATCTTTACATCCATGATTTGTGGTGGTTTTGGGATTTTTCTACTAAACCTTCAAGACATAAAAGAATATGTAGATACAGAATAAAAAATTAACTTCGTTATTCTTGAATGAATAACTAGCATACATGTTTCCAATTCGTTGTTGGGGTTCACTTTGGTGGTAGTGATGGAAAAAGCTCACCCTTTCTTCCTCGGAGGTTGTTGTTTTCCTCTGAAAACCCTTTCCTTAGGGCACTAGTTTTAAAATTACCTCAGTTCTATGCAGTTGAAGCAATTAACAATGCATTGGGCATCGATCGGTGCATTCCTTTCCTCTATCACAGCCGTAGGTTTTTCCTTTTGGTAGTTAATGGCCCGGTTCCCTTCTCTTCCACACCTAAATCATTTCCTCTTCCCCTTTAGACAATTTCTGGGGTTCTTAATTATGCATCTTTGGAAAGTGCGGTGATGGATTTTCTTAGCACCATACGATTTATCCATCAGACCACCAGAATTGAATTCTACATTACGAATCTTATCCCCATGATACCCTTGAGATTATCCGATCTCCATTTCAACTTTGAGGGCACGTTAGATAATTTCCCCATAGCTCTCGATGTCAAGGATCCCTAAGGCTTTACTTAAGCTTGGTTTTAGACCACCAAAGAAGTGGTCAGCCTTGTATTTGGGAGTAACAATAAAGACGGAGGCGTATCATACAAGCCTTGTGATTTTTTCCATGTATGCTTTGATAGATTTTTCGTCTTTTCTCTTGAGGGAAAGTAAGTCTTATTCCATCTTAAGTCGGAGGGTGTGAGGAAAATATTTGTCGAAAAACATTTTCCCAAAATCCTTCCATTCAAATGCCTCAATATATTCCTTAGACTTCATATTTTTTATCAATGTCCACCATTGATCATCTTTACCATCCATACGATAAGCAGCCAGAAGAACCATCTCTTGTTTAGACTATTTAAGGATGGAGAAGATCTTCTCAATGGAGTTGATCCATTGTTCGGTGATTGAAGAATCTAATGATCCATTAAAATTAGGAGGCATTTTTCTCATATAGATTTTTTTTACGACTTGTTGTTTCTTAGGGGGGGTTTAATGTTCTTCTTGATCCATGTTTCAATTAAAAACATGAGTTAACTTAGAGATTATCATGACAAAGTTTGTGACTCCTTCTCCCATCATATTGGGCATCTCATTAGAACAGTCATCACAATGATCTGTGCATCGGTTGTTAGCCTATGTCATTCTATTACCATCCATTGGATGGAATAAAAGAAATGTTAGGGGTAACCCATAATGGGTACTCCAAAGACAAGAATGGATGACTTGTAAATTACTTTTATTTTCTTAACTTATGAACTTATATGCTTCAATCAATGTTATATGTGATCTACATCACAACATATATTATTATGGCCATTTTTTCATTCCCTTAAAAATGGTTTATACTAATCTTGTAAATTTATCAAAGCATAACCCTTGGGAGTTTCAAAACCTATAGTGCAGCAAGTCATGTTTTTGTGCACCAGTTCTCGTTCGAGTCTAGCTCAAAGTGGGTTTTTCAGGTTTTACCCTTAGATACATATGTGCCAAAGCCACCTCTAGATGCTAGTATCTAGAGAGGGATGTATTTTATTGTGAAAACATTTACTCAACACTCAACAAAAATTAGGGATGTTTTTTATACTTAGTCTTATCCCTATGGCTTCCACTATGGTTTTCTAATCCTAACCCTAAAAATAATTAAACCAATCCTCTGATACCAACTATAACAACCCTGCTATTTATTTCACACTTAAACATAATTTATTATATAAAATTATCACTTGATACAACATAGAAGATCAAGAGACCTAGTGTCTTGGGGGCTTAGGAACATTATATAACAACTTAAAACATGAAATACACATCTTTGTTGAAAACTTCTTTTACATGAACAAACACAATCCTTAGTACTTAGCATTGCATAGGGTAACCAGAGGACATGCATAAGAAAAGGGTGAGATATGAAGCCCAATAAAAGAGTAAAAAAGTCATAACATGAAGAAAATAGTACATGTTAGGAAATAGTAATATAAATAGAGATTAAGAGAAACATGAACATATGGGAAAGATATAGCGTGATTGTCATAACATGAAAAATGTGGCATAAACATTAAATATGATATTTGAATGAGAAAAAGCTCATCACACATGGATCATGAGTATACCCTTATTTCACATGAATTATCATGATTAAACTCTAATTTCACTTGATGTATCGTGATACTAATCTTTACCCAATGCATTGGAGCGCTATCCGGGCACACCCTTCTTAATCATTTCATTTCATTCGTAATTTTGCCACATGGATCATATAAAATGGATTCATTAAACATCATCATTTATTCCAAAATAAAGGAATGTGGAATTCATACATGAAACTATATAATTAATATGTAAATTTTCTTAAAGTTTAATACTCTTGATAGAGAAATGGGCTTGGTATTCACTAGATAATGACTTTGTCTTAGAAAATCGCGGTGCAATTTCAGTCGCATAACAGTGTGACATAAGGATTCATAAAAATGGTTGATGAGAGAGAAAGGGGTGCCTCATAATATGTACATAAAATGTACATTCAGGGGGTCATATAGATACTAGTCCCAAAATATTTAATTGAATTTATATTCAAAATACAAAAGAATTTTTTGAATGTAAATGAGAAGAGAGATATTCCTTACAGAATTTCTGCATGGTAACGGGTGTTCATAGGAGGAATTAATGAGGGAGAAATGGGTCTGTCATCATTAAAACATAAGGATGGAAGTATAGATGAGTTTATAAATCATACCAAAACATTTTAAATTGAAAATAAAATGGCATAACAACATAATGACAATTGGAAAAAATGAGAAAGGAAGAAAGTCCCTTACTAGGAAGTGTGATCCCAAAGTATTGGGAGGGTCTTGAGAGTGGCTTCCTAGGAGCTTGGAGGACCTTGAGAGGATTTTTGAGATATTATTTAAGAGGTTGGTCAACCTACAAAGGGTTTTATGGAAGAGGAAGTGGGAGCTTGGGTGGGTTTATATAATAAAATAGGGGAAATTCTTTATTATTTTGGCTTTGGACACCACACATTAAACTAATCAAAACCACAAACCATCCCATGATTTTTGAAAAATTGTAGTGAAAAAAAAAATTATAAGTACAATGGCTGAAATTATTAAAATATTAGGCATTCTTATGTGGAGGTGAGTCACACTCTCAAGGAAATCAATTCAAAAATGTTAAAATGTTTTATAAGTCTTGGAGGGTCCACTAAAGCATTGTAAAAATAAATAAAACAAACCTAAAATCACAATATTTTAATTTTAAAACATATATTTTCTGAAAATATCATTTACGTTATTTTACTACTTCACTATTGAGATATTATGAGGTCATAAAACACATTATATAAATAAACGATATTTAATTTTTACCCAAAAATATGACTGTCTCATAAAATTATGACAAAATCACCATTGGATAATTTTGACATACTGATTCCAAAAATAATATTCATTTTATATAAATAATTTTATAAATATTTTAATTTTTAATTTCAAAATAGAAACTGACATTTTTTGAAAATTCATGGGTTTTGATAAAAACGGCTTTCAAACCACAATAAAAATCACAAATGTATTCATAAAAATTATATAATCAGTTATAATTAATAAAATGTTATTTAGTAAAAATATTTTATTAAAATATTATTTATTTCAAAAATCCATTAATTCATCAAAATAGATTTCTTAATTGAATATTAACTAAAAATATTATTTGTGCTTTAAAAACTATTTACAAAGTAACAATAATAAAATGAATGTATATTTTTTATTCTAAATAAAAATATTGCCCATAATCATAGGGATAGGGTTTTCTACATATCCCTTGATAACACCCACATATGACATAAGGGTAAGGTGATTGATGGTGACAGACTCTTGGGGTGGCTCAGATAACATCACTCGGGTTGTAATCTCTATCAACTTCCACTTCTCTTGTAGTTGGTTCTTTTCAAACTTAACATGTTGAATCTCATCTTCGTATTGGTCAAGATAAAATACCATTGATGCCAACTCCATTTCGAGCTCTGGCCAATGGGCTTCGTATGGAGTAATTATACTGGATGAGGCTATAGCTTCCTTTGTCTTAGTAAATTAGATTTTTTAAAACCCTATATTTATACTAATCAATCACTACTGGAAAAGAAGGTTAAACCAATGGTTATAAACTGTTGGTATAGGTTGGAAAATCGTTGGTATATCCTATACCAACGGTTTTCCAAATCGTTTGCTAGTAAGCCGTGAGGAAAGCCTTATACCAACAGTTTAATCCAAACCATTGGTATATTGGTTATATAAATTTTACCCAATGTATACCAATGGTTATAAACCGTTGGTAATGCATTTTATGAAGTATTATACCAACGGTTCTAAACCGTTGGTAATGTGATTTTCAAGAAAACGTATACCAACGGTTTACAACCGTTGGTATTGGTTTTCCAGCAACACCTATACCAACGGTTATAAACTGTTGGTATTGGTTTTCCAGAAATCCAAACACCTATACCAACGGTTTAAAACAGTTGGTATAAGTTTTTCCAGAAATCCAGAACACCTATACCAACGGTTTTAAACCATTGGTATAGTGTTTTTCCAGAATTCCAACACCCTTATACCAACGGTTTATAACCTTTGGTATTGATTTTTTCCATATCTGCAGCCCAGCAGCCCCCCCTCCCTCCAGTAGCCCCTCCACTGTACACCTGCATAAATAAAATCACAAAAACCACATACAGACTTTAAATAGTATAAAAAACACCTAAAATAGAACAAAAAAACACATAAAATCATCAAACTCTTCCAACCCTGTCATGTACAATAATTCCCTATTTCAATCTTCATAAGACAACAATCATCTAGTAGTAATTCCCCTCACCCCTGCACAACCCCCCAAACAGAATAGCCCCCACCTCCCCATAAAATTCTAATAGGCATAATAGTATGATAAATACCTATTAGAGTTGAATAAGAGTTTGAAATTTGCTCATATCCCATTTTTTTTATGATCCTAGATTTCGGTATGTAATGATTTGTGATGAATTTTGCATTGAACTTGTATTGCTTATAATATATGGTGAAAAGGTATTTTCTTAGGAGTCTCTTCACTTATGAACCCATGAGTGAAACTACCCAACTCATGAAAAATATTTTGCGACTATTGTTGATAAGTGTAAATTTCAGTTGTATTCACTTAAAATGATGTCCTTTTCAAACACAAGAAAGACAATTTTAGTGGTACCGGCCACACCGGCCCTTAAATTGAGGCGGGGTTGACTCATACACATCACAAATGACCCATGGATCGTTTTCCTAAAGTTTCAATAGAATCCGAATGCGTTTGGTCGGTTTTCCGTATGCCGGTAGTTGTTTTAACTTAAAATCTTGTCCATTTCAAATAAAAGTGAGACAGTTTGAGTGGTACCGGCCACAATGTGCCTCAGATTGAGGCGGTGTTGACTCGTAAACGACACAAATAACCCATGGATACTTGTCCTAAAATATCAACAGAATCCGAATGTGTTTGGTCTATTTTCCGTATCTCAGTTGTTGTTTTTACTTAAACTGTTATCTATTTCAAAGAAAAGTGAGACACTTTGAGTGGTGCCGGCCACACCGCGCCTCGGATTGAGGCGGGATTGACTCATACACGTCAAAAATGACCCATGGATCGTTTTCCTAAAGTATCAACACAATCCTAATGCGTTTGGTTGGTTTTCCGTATGTCATTTATTTTAATTAAAAGCGCATCCATTTTAAACAGAAGAAAGACACTTTTTGTGGTACTGGCCACACCGGCCCTCGGATTGAGGCGGGGTTGACTCTTACACGTTAAAAATGTCCCATGGATTGTTTTCCTAAAGTTTCAACAGAATCTGAATGCGTTTGGTTGGTTTTCCGTATGCTGGTAGTTTTTTTCACTTAAAATCCTATCCATTTCAAATAAAAGTGAGATAGTTTGAGTGGTACCGGCCACACCGTGCCTCATATTGAGTAGGGGTTGACTCTTACATGACAAAAATGACCCATGGATAATTTTCCTAAAGTATCAACAGAATCCGAATGCGTTTGGTCTGTTTCCCGTATGTCAGTTGTTGTTTTTACTTAAATTGTTGTCCATTTCAAAGAAAAGTGAGACACTTTGAGTGGTTCCAGCCACACCGCACCTCGGATTGAGGCGGGGTTGACTCATACACATCACAAAGGACTCATGGATTGTTTTCATAAAATTTCAACACAATCCAAATGGGTTTGGTCGGTTTTCCGTATGTCGTTTGTTTTAATTAAAAGCGCATCCATTTTAAACAAAAGAAAGACACTTTTAGTGGTACCGGCCACACCAGCCCTCAGATTGAGGTGGGGTTGACTTGTACATGTCACAAATTATCCATGGATCGTTTTCCTAAAGTTTCAACAGAATCCGAATGCGTTTGGTTAGTTTTCCGTATGCCAGTAGTTGTATTTACTTAAAATCATGTCCATTTCAAACAAAAGTGAGACAGTTTGAGTGGTACCAGCCACATCGTGCCTCAGATTGAGCCGGGGTTGACTCGTACACGACAAAAATGACCCATGGATACTTTTCCTAATGTATCAACAGAATCTGAATGCGTTTGGTCCTTTTCCCGTATGTTAGTTGTTGTTTTTACTTAAACTATTGTCCATTTCAAAGAAAAGTGAGACACTTTGGGTTGTGCCGGCCACACCGCACCTCAGATTGAGGCGGGTTGACTCATACACGTCACAAATGACCCATGGATCGTTTTCCTAAAGTTTTAATGGAATCTGAATGCGTTTGGTCAGTTTTCCGTATGCCGATAGTTGTTTTCACTTAAAATCAAGTCCATTTTAAATAAAAGTGAGACAGTTTGAGTGGTACCGGCCACAACGTGCCTCATATTGAGGCGGGCTTGACTCTTACACAACACAAATGACCCATGGATACTTTTCCTAAAGTATCAATAGAATCCGAATGTGTTTGGTCCATTTCCCATATTTCAGTTGTTGTTTTTACTTAAATTGTTGTCCATTTCAATGAAAATTGAGACACTTTGAGTGGTGCCAGCCACACCGCACCTCATATTGAGGTAGGGTTGACTAGTACACATCACAAATGACCCATGGATCATTTTCATAACGTATCACCACAATCCAAATGTGTTTGGTCGGTTTTCCGTATGTCGTTTATTTTAATTAAAAGCGCATCCATTTTAAACAAAAGAAAGACACTTTTAGTGTTACCGGCCACAACGGCCCTCGGATTGAGGCGGGGTTGACTCTTACACGTCACAAATGACCCATGGATCATTTTCCTAATGTTTCAACAGAATCCTAATGCGTTTGGTTGGTTTTCTGTATGTCGGTAGTTGTTTTCACTTAAAATCATGTCCATTTCAAATAAAAGTGAGACAGTTTGAGTGGTACCGGCCACACCGTGCCTCAGATTGAGGCGGGGTTGACTCGTACACAACACAAATGACCCATGGATACTTTTCCTAAAGTATAAACATAATCCTAATGCGTTTGGTCCATTTCCCATATGTCAGTTGTTGTTTTTACTTAAACTGTTGTCCATTTCAAAGAAAAGTGAGACACTTTGAGTGGTGCCGGCCACACCGCGCCTCGGATTGAGGCAGGGTTGACTAGTACACGTCACCAATGGCCCATGTATCGTTTTCATAATGTATCAGCACAATCCGAATGGATTTGGTCGGTTTTCTGTATGTCTTTTATTTTAATTAAAAGCGCATCCATTTTAAACACACGAAAGACACTTTTAGTGGTACCGGCCACACCGGCCCTCGGATTGAGGCGGTGTTGACTCATACACGTCACAAATGACCCCTGGATCGTTTTCCTAAAGTTTCAACAGAATCCAAATGCGTTTGGTCGGTTTTCCGTATGTCGGTAGTTGTTTTCACTTAAAATCCTGTCCATTTCAAATAAAAGTGAGACAGTTTGAGTGGTATCGGCCACACCGTGCCTCAGATTGAGGCGGGGTTGACTCGTACATGAAACAAATGACCCATGGATACTTTTCCTAAAGTATCAACATAATATTAATGTGTTTGGTCCATTACCCATATGTCTGTTGTTGTTTTTACTTAAACTGTTGTCCATTTCAAAGAAAAGTGAGACACTTTGAGTGGTGACGGCCACACCGCACCTAGGATTGAGGCGGGGTTGACTCGTACACATCAGAAATGACCCATGGATCGTTTTCATAAAGTTTCAATAGAATCCAAATACATTTGGTCAGTTTTCCGTATGCCGGTAGTTGTTTTCACTTAAAATCATGTCCATTTCAAATAAAAGTGAGACAGTTTGAGTGGTATCGGCCACACTGTACCTCAGATTGAGGCGGGGTTGACTCGTACCTGAAAAAAATGACCCATGGATACTTTTTCTAAAGTATCAATAGAATCAAAATGTGTTTGGTCCGTTTCCCGTATGTCAGTTGTTGTTTTTACTTAAACTGTTGTCCATTTCAAAGAAAAGTGAGAAACTTTGAGTGGTGTCGGCCACACCGCGCCTCGGATTGAGGCAAGGTTGACTCGTACACATCCCAAATGACCCATGGATCGTTTTCCTAATGTTTCAATAGAATTTTAATGTGTTTGGTCAGTTTTCTGTATGTCGGTAGTTGTTTTCACTTAAAATCCTGTCCATTTCAAATAAAAGTGAGACAGTTTGAGTGGTACCGGCCACACTGTGCCTCATATTGAGGCGGGGTTTACTCGTACACGACACAAATGACCCATGGATCATTTTCCTAAAGTTTCAATAGAATTCGAATCAATTTTTAGTGCACTCTAAGCCACCAACCATAAACTAAAAGTGCTGTCAATAATTGATAATAAGGGTGAAATATAAACTCTTCATATTTTTCATATTATATATGCAAAATTTGCACATAATATAATATAAAAATTTCTCAAAAATTACTCAATTTAATACATATAAATATTATAAGTAATTGGATATTTTTTTTTGTAATTTATATTCCCAATCAATGAAAATATATAAAATAGAGAATAAAAATGTTAAAAATAAATTTTTTTACCAAAGAAATTAACCAATATTTCATTATCATTAAAATCCATTTATCAAAATCAAAAAGACACACACTTATTTATATTTTTTAACCAAGGGAATTCATCACCTAATAAATCATTTTCCACCTCAAAAACCCTCATTTTATTATTTTTAAACTGAACCCCCAATATTACCCATGGATCTAAAACACATAATTTTTCATGTCATGTCCTTAGGCCCTAAATATTACTTATGGATGACCATATGTCCTTATGCCCTAGAACACCCATGACCTGACCCGACCCGACCCGGCCCATGGACACCCCTAATTTTGAGTGATTGTTTTTTAATATTAAGATGACCATATTAACTTATCAAACCAGATATCATACAGGGAATCACAGTACCAAGGAATACTAAAGGTCTAGGTAGTAGACTAATCATACAATAAGAATCAAGTGCAAAAAAGAGATCTGATAACAACATCCCTATGAAGCATAGGAAAACCCCGGAGTGGAAAACTAGGTTCAAAAATAAAGAGCTATACAGAATTCAAAAATGAAATGGATCAATCTTCCCCTGATCACCATCACCATTACCAATATAATCATCAGCCTCATCCTCTCCACCATCTCTATCCTCGTTGTCATCCTCGTCATCGTCCCCATGCTCATTGTCGGCCTCATCCTCGTCCTCAGCCCTATCTTCACCCTCGGCCCCATCCTCGCCCTCGGCCCCATCCTCACCCTCTTCCTCATCCTCATCCTCGGCCTCTTCCTCTTCAGCATCCTCGTCATCACTAGGAATGTCATGATCTCGATCGCCACTAGAGCTGTCGCCTGGTGCATTGGATAATGCACCCATCGACGACATAAATGTCTGACAAGCCGCGCTAGCCTCTGGTGGAAGTGATGAAGATAACGCTTTCATCAGTTTCATAAATTCTTTGTCCCTCGTTTGAACTTGTACTTCCAACTCTGTGACCCTTTTATCAGATTGTCTTTCTTTCTCCTTGACCTGTTCCAACTAAGTCGTACTAGAATGGATACCTGGAGAGAACCAATACCTCGTCGGGACTATATTCTTACCAGGTCGGTAGCGTACTCGACCAGATTGCTCCTCTCCCAAAACCTGATATAAATGATCGTGTTGCCAAAAATTGTCAAGATCCTGGGCATCAAGAGTCTCTAAAGAAGCCTGTTAAAAATATTAATAGATTAATAAATTTCAAAATAGATATTATACTTTGAAATAAGCAAATTAAAACTTACAATATTTTCTTGGGTTGATTCATTTACCACAGTTCCATCTTTTTTTCTTCTACTCGAGCAAAACAATTTTTCTCGAGGGATACGTCCTTCAATATTCAATTTGTGCTTATATAATGAAATTGAAACAATATAAAGTGCAATTATAATCATATATTCAATATTCAATAAATCACATAATTTAAGTAGGAAATAATAAAAAGGGAAAGTCCTAAAGAAAAATTATAAACAACTATATCGTACCAGCTGCCTCTCATGATCTGACATAGTTGTGCACCCCAAAGTGTGGAGGTATTGCTTTGAATCAATGTTTTTTTGTTTTTTTCAGAATATTCCTAAATAATGTTTAATAATAAATAAGATTATATTAATGCAAAATATGAAAACTCTGATTTAAATACCTCAAATGAGATTAATACCTTAAATTTGGCAATCGCCCAATGGGTAATCATTTGGAGATATTGATCTATCGGGCAGTCATCCACGATAGGTAATGTCTCTAAATCTGTGCCCACCCTATCACACCAGCCAACATATAGGTCATGCTTATAAGCTCTCCAAAGCTCTCCCAACTCTTTTAAACGTGCTAGTCGTGCACCTTTGCCATCAGGGAAGTTAAACCGAAGCTGAAACCCAATAGATTAGTTCATATAAATACAAAAAAAATACTAAATTAAATCCAATATATTTTTTACCCATATTTGTGCCCACGCGTTATCTTTGACTTCGGGTGGCAGTTGTCTCCAAGAGAGAGGGCTGACCGGAATGATATCGAAGTATTTGGCTAGCGTCGCCAAAAATACCCCAACATTCCTACCCAGATTTCTCAATAATTTGTTCATCAACATTATATTCAACCATCAACTGTGTCTGGAGGTTCCATACCACACGCAAGCGAGTACGCCCCCTCCCCAGCCTCCTATCTATAGATGAATCTGTTATTAAAGAAAAATAATATCAATACAAGTTATAATAAAATAAATTTTGGTATAAAAATTTGATAGAGTCAGATAAATATACCTGCGGTAGTCGGATCAATGGGCGTCACTGGATGTGAAGAAGCTGAAGGAATATCCTGTATAGGTGGAGTGTCCCTCAATGTACACTCCTCAGCCGCATACTGTGTCGTATCAGGAGTCGAAGAAGGTTGAATATAATAGCTCGGAGATAATGAACCAGAAGTAAAAGATGATGGCATAGACGTCTGGCCAACTGGTAGTGTAAACATCAGAGGTCTAAATATCCCGTGTGTCCCTGGAGACACACCAGGATCAAAATGGGGTGAAGAAGATACGTCTGTGGTGGTGGATCGTCTAACTCTCTCCCCATGATCTCTCGTACCACCGGCCTCAGTACCGGGCCCACTAGATGATCGTCCATCTCTGACACCACCACCCCCCTCCTACCACCAGCCACTCTACTAGGAGCAATATCAGGCTCCTTGTCAGATATCTCTCTTCTAGGGGGTCAATCCTGAAAAAAAGTTTAACACATAAGTAAACACATGATATTATAAGTTATTGAAATATTTATATTTGAAATAAAATACTCACAATAGGGATGAGTGGAGGAACACCAATCTGTATCATGCGACGATTATTATCTGACATCTTTTTCTGTCGCCTCTATTTAATGGGTGTCATTTCCTACAATGAAAACAAATATGGAAGTAATTAAAAATAGATAACTAATGTGTAACCCAAAAAAATATAGAAAAACCATTCTGATAAAAAACATAAAGTAAAAGAAGATTTATGGTGGTTTGAAGGTAAGTACTAGGATACACACTCTGAATGATGTAGGTGAAACATGTAGGTGAGAACACGACTGTATGATTCTATATATTTCCCACCACAACTTCAGGTTCACAATCAACTCTGACAATTGATTTGTTGGCGTCATCATAAGTAATAAACGGATTACTTCCAATTGCAGTAGGGATAGTGTCACCTTCATCATCACCATCATCAAAAACATGTCTGGGATTTACTTCAATAATTACACCGAATTTAGGATGACAATGATCTTTGACATAAAAAACGTGTTTCACCATTGATGCCAATACATATGGTTCATCGGTGGCAAGAGTGCGAGTCATGTCAATAACTCGAAATCCACAATCATCAATAAAGGTGCCTTGTCTCGTCATTGAATCAAACCATTTACATTTCATCATCGTGACTCAACCATGTGAGTAATAATCCAAAATTATTATTTTCTCCACGACTCCATAATAAGAAACATTTTCAGAACGAGGTCTAGTATCCGATAAACTGGCATAACAGTCTGTTGTGGCAGTTAGCATAACACCATTATGATGTGTTCTCATGTTTCTTTCTCATTCAGTGATAATAAATTTGTATCCATTGATCACAAGTGATTTACAAGCACGAACCATGGTATTAGGACCAAAAGCCAAAGCTTTTGTTTCCTCAGAAACAGAGTCTGCAGGAAAACTCGATACCAGAAATATAAACAAATTGTAAACCTAATTATATATTATTTTTATTTAGTTATTACAGAAATATTTTTACCTTCAATTTAAACCAAGTAGAAAACTCTTTTCTATGCAAAGTCTCTTTCCTTATCAAAGATAAAGAACGATTCTTTCTATATATCAATTCTTTATGTTCTCTGTAGATTAAAATAATAATAGTTTAAAAAATATTTAAAATTACAAGAGATAAGATAAGAGATACATGTACAATTTACTTACTTGATATACTCATCGAACAAATAACAATTGAACAACACTGTGTGATGTGCCATCTCTCGCTCTTCAAGGCTTAATGTCGTCAATGTATATGATCCCGGAATTCCTCTTGTCTGAGGAAGTGATGGAAAAATGGGTTCAATTTTCCCATACTGTTCTTCTTCATTTCTCATTGGTCTGTTTACTCTCATAGTAAGATTAGACAAATAAATTGCGCAGAAATCCATACATTCTTGATCCAAGTAACCGTTCACAATAGAACATTCGGGATAATTCCTGTTCCGAACATATGATTTCAATGTGAACATGTTTCTTTCAGTTGGATACATCCAACAAAAAGCAACGGGTCCTCCAAGAATTATTTCTGTTGGAAGATGGACAGTCAAATGAAACATGCATGTAAAAAATTATGGAGGGAATATTTTCTCTAACTCGCACAAAATTAATGGTGTCTCTGCCAACAATTTTTGCAAGAAGGATTTGGATAGCCTCTTAGCACAAAGATCTATAAAAAAATAGCACAACCGAATAACTGAGACTCTAACATTATTGTACAAGAGATGACGGATTGATATTGGAATCAACTCATGCAAAAGGACGTGATAATCATGAGTCTTCAAAGATTTCAGCTTCAACTCTTTTCTATTGACCCGTTTCGATATATTGCTTGAATAGCCATTAGGAACATTAATAGTCTCTAGCACTTCCAGAAATTGATTTTTTTCAACAGGTGTCATCACATAAGAAGAACATGGAACTTTCCATTTATTTTCACTGATACAGACAGGATGCAATTCTGGTATAATCCCCCAATCTACCAAGTCACGCCGAGATCGTAAATCATCTTTTGTCTTCCCCTTGACATTTAGAAGAATCGAAAGCAACATTTAACATATATTCTTTTCAATGTGCATTACGTCTAAGCAATGACGTAACAAGTTGGTTGACCAATACGGCAACTCAAAGAATATACTTTTCTTCTTCCAATTGTAATAGGTATCATTGGAAAAAAATTTCCCCTTTTTAGATTTCATTACACCCTTCCCAAATGAATAACTGAAATCTTTCAATTCATTGAGCACATCAATTCCAGACATACGCTGAGGTGGAGCATCATTCTCCATGGTATTGTCAAATCTTCGATGATTGTTTCTATATGGATGGTTCATTGGCAAGAATCGTCGATGTCCCATAAAACTAAAACTACGACGATATTTCAGTCTTCTCAATCGAGTATTCTTCATACAAACATGACATGACAATTTTCCTTTAGTGCTCCATCCAGACATCATTGCATAAGCAGGAAAATCATTGATCGTCCACATAAGCGCAGCACGCATATGAAATATGACTTTCGAACATGCATCATATGTGGGCACACCCACATCCCAATGAAGTTTCAACTCTTTTATTAAAGGTTGCATGTATACATCTATATCATTTCCAGGATCAGAAGGGCCAGATATCAGTATAATCAAGAAAGTGTAAGGATTTTTCATACACAACCAAGGGGGAAGGTTATAAATGTGTATGAAAACCGGCCATGTGCTGTGCGAAGTAAGCATCTTCCCAAATGGATTAAAACTGTCACATGAAAGACCCAGTCTCACATTACGCACGTCAGCTGCAAATTCAGGATATCGAGCATCAAATCTCTTCCATGCAAATCTATCTGCAGGGTGAACCAACTCTTCATTATTATTTTTTCTCTCGGTGTCATGTCATCGCATTTTTATGGATATTTCATCAGACATGAAAAGGTTCTGTAATCTTGGTATCAATGGAAAGTGCCACATTACTTTTTTTGGCACACGAGATGGTGATCCATCATCTTTTGGCTTCCATCGGGAGGTTCCACGTTTGATACAATCATTTTTTTCAGCATTTTCCTCCAAAAATAAGCTGCAATCATTCGAGCAAGCATGATTTTTTTTTGAGAATCCAAGTTCATCAACTAACTTCCATGCCATATAGTGGTTTGAGGTAATCATCTGGAAGTAAGTCCTTCAAGAAGGTAAGAATGTAATCAATTGCAGTATTTGAAATCCCATACATAGTTTTCCCATGAAACAATCGGATTAAAAATTCCATCTTTTTCATTTTACCACATTGCCGATATACTGGAGTCATCGCAGCATCATTCAATTTTTTCACCCTATCAACATCATCATTTTCATTGGACACATCATGTGTGATTGTATCGAAATCTTGTTGGCTGGACATCCTTTCCTTCTCATGATGCCTAATAAATAGAAACCGATCATATATAAAACTCTCTAATTCAGTCTTATCTATTGGATCATCAACATTTTTAGATTCCATTTTCTCTCCATTGTGATACCACACATAATAGTTTGTTTGGAAACCATATTTGGTTATATGATAGATAACTATGTCATGACTCAACCAAGGTCTTCCAACACAATTAAAACATGGGCAGTGTATGCGACCACTATCTGAAGCCTTGTCAAATTCAAAATCTAGAAATCTATTCAAATTATTTTGAAAATCTGTTGAAATCCGATCAGTTTCATACATCCAAATTCTGTCCATTTTGTAAAAAAACTACAATAATTCATTTCAAATCAATTCAATAATATTGAAGTATAATCAAAAAAATATTTAGGTAAATGACAATTGTTTACTTTATATAAAATCATAACTGACACATTACTCTATATGAGAATCATATTAAGAAATACAACAAAATACAGTGTATATAATAAAATAAGATATATAATTTCTAATGCCTATATTCAAGGATTTCCCAGTAAGATATTGGAAGTGGATCAAGGAATACATAATACTTAAGGATCTTGTTAGTAGTACATGAGTTTTATACTTTAAATTCTTCAGGGAGATTAGGATGAGGAGTATGATAATGATCAGGGGAGTGGAGGGACTGTCCAAGGGAGGTGCGGGGTGTCCAGGGGGGTGCGGGGTGTCTAGGGGGGTGGGGCCGTCTGGGGGGTCGGAGGTGTCCAGGGGGTCGGGGGGTGTCTAGGGGGGTCGGGGTGTCCAGGTGGGCGGGCTGTCTGCGGGGATGGTTAGGCTGTCCAATGGGGTAGGGGGAGTCCAGGGGGTGGGCGGGCTGTCCAAGGAGGTGAGCAGGGTGTCCAGGGGGTGGGTGGGGCTGTCTGGGGGGTACAGGGTGTCCAGGGGGTGGGCAGTCCAAGGAGGTGAGCGGGCTGTCCGGGGGGGGGGGGGGGGTACAGGGTGTCCAAGGGGGGTGCGGGGTGTCCAGGGGGTGGGTGGGCTGTCCAAGGAGGTGAGCGGGGTGTCCAGGGGGTGGGTGGGGCTATCCGGGGGGGGTATAGGGTGTCCAGGGGTGGGCTGTCCAAGGAGGTGAGCGGGTTTTCCGGGGGGGCGGACTGTCCAAGGAGGTGAGCTGGCTGTCCGGGGGGGTACATGGTGTCCAAGGGGGGTGCGGGGTGTCAAGGGGGGTGGGCGGGCAGTCCAAGGAGGTGAGAAGGGTGTCCAGGGGGTGGGTGGGGCTGTCCAGGGGGGGGGGGGTACATGGTGTCCAGGGGGTGGGTTGTCCAAGGAGGTGAGCGGGCTGTCCGGGGGTGGGCGGGCTGTCCAAGGAGTTGAGCGGGCTGTCCGAGGGGCGGTACAGGGTGTCCAAGGGGGGTGCGGGGTGTCCAGGGGGGTGCGGGGTGTCTAGGGGTGGTGGGGTCGTCCGGGGGGTTGGAGGTGTCCAGGGGGTCGAGGGGTATCTAGGGGGGTCGGGGTGTCCAGGTGGGCGGGCTGTCCGCGGGGGTGGTCAGGCTATCCAATGGGGTAGGGGGAGTTCAGGGGGTGGGCGGGCTGTCCAGGGAGGTGAGTGGGGTGTCCAGGGGGGTGGGTGGGGCTATCCAGGGGGGTACAGGGTGTCCAGGGGGTGGGCGGGCTGCCCATGGGGGGTTCGGGGTGTCCAGGGGGTGGGCGGGCAGCCCATGTGGGTGGCGGGGCTGTCCAGGGGGGTGGGAAGGCTGTCCAGGGGGGTGGGTGGGCTGTCCACGGTGGGTGGTCGGGCTGTCCATGGGGGTGGCGGCACTGTCCAGTGGGGTCGAGGGTGTCAAGGGGGTGGGGGGCTTTCCAGGGGGTGGGGGGCTGTCCACGGGGGGTGGTCGGGCTGTCCACAGTTGATTCATTTGATGACATAGTATAGGTATATTTATATGAAAAGAATACCCCCACAATAATCATGCAGCCCTGTCATTAGTCTAAACCCCTAGAACACATAAAAGAAGCTAGTATGGACATTTACTAAAATATTTAACACAATAAGAAGAAAAATACACTCTAAATATAGTTTGAGAGTATATAATGGTGTGTGTGAAAAAAATGATATTAAATCAATTTAAATGAATATGGAACAAATGAGGGTTTACAATACACTAAGCATACCTCAAACAATCCAAAACCACTATAGCGCCACATATTTAACTTCATGAAACAGGACCTGGAAATATTACCTCTGTCTTTACTAATGACCACCTAATTGGAACACTATTTATGGTTCTTGAACACAAGGAACAAACTATGTTTGGTCTCTACCAACTCAATCACCCCCTTGTAGATCATAATCTTGTTTCCCCTTATACTAAAATGGTCTCACTGGAAGCTACTTCTAATGCTGGTCCTAAACCATTCATTCTCCACAAAAAATGATCAAAGAATCATTAGACACATCTTAATGACGATAAAAGCTAATCACATAAACACATCAAAACAGAAACAAAAACATATAGGATGGGTCTAAATAAAAAACATAATTAGTTAAATTTCAATAAGAAATAAGGTACCAGTTAATAAGATACCTTAAACACATCAAAATAAAAACAAAAACATAAACACATCAAAATAAAAAACACAGAAACAAAAACATATAGGATGGGTCTAAATCAAAAACATATAGGTTAAATCAAAACAGAAACAAAAACATAAACACATCAAAATCAAATCTAAAAACTGAGATATTAGATAAATTTCAATAAAAATAAGGTTCCGGTTAATAAAATACCTAATTTAGGATGGTTCTTATGAGATTCGGAAGTAGATTCAACACCTTGGATGAGATGGAAGAAGAGGAACCTGAAGGAGCTCGAATATCCAAACCGGTCCGGCAGAAGGAGCTCCAAAATCGCCTGTTGCTCCTGTTTAGGGTTCTGTATCGCGAATGGGGGAGAGGGCGGGCCGCAGCCAATTTGGGGGAAAGTTGTGCCAACGGTTTTTAAAAACCATTGGTATATACATTCAGGGCACACCTATACCAACGGTTCTAAAGAACCGTTGGGAAAAACCTCCCCCAACCACACTTATACCAACAGTTCTTTAGAACCGTTGGCAACAACCTCCCCCAACCACATTTTTACCAACGGTTCAATGAGAATCATTGGTAAAAATCCCCTAAACACATCAATACCAACGGTTTACTATAAAAGTTGGTAAAACCTTCCCTAAACCATCCTTTACCAACGGTTCTATGAAACCGTTGGTATGTAAGTGTGGGGAAAACCCCACATTCTAGTAGTGAATTGTTCACCATTCAACGACTATATTTGAAATGGTAACAATTCTTAATAGTATTTTGAAATCAAAAAACATAAAACCAAATAATTTAATATATTATATAACTATTTTACATAATAATACATTTAATTATATTAAGATGAATTTTCATTAATAAAATTTTGGGTTGTTATTAGAATGGGGAGTGAACTTGATTCAGTAAATAACATTATTTGTCATAATGGTATAGCAAGTAAAACTTGAATTCTATGATTATAAGAATATACCTCCCTTATATGCCCATAATATTGTGCCTGAACTTGATTACATGTTCATGATGTTATGTGTGAACATTTTTACATATTCAAAGTGTTATGAATGGACCTATCTTTCATACCCATAATGTTATGTGTGGACCAGGTTGCATGTCTGTAAGATTATGTGAGGGATTCATTTCATGTTATTAACTTAATAAGTTAACCTACTTCTATTTATATGTGTTAACAATTTTATAAGATGATGTGTATTCCAGAAGTCTATATTTTATGCCAATGTTATTCCATCATGGCTCATGTTTTTTGATTCCATTATGATTCATGACTTATAGACTTCCAATCATTATTCAATGACTCATGTTTATGATCTGTGATAGGTTAGGTAAGACCATCATAAGTTATTTTCGTTATTAAATACCATTATTTTTATCTTATTCTTTCATATGATCATATATTTATATCTCTATGATTAACTTACTAAGAATCTGAGATCACCCTTTCTTATTTTTCCCTTCCCTATATTATGAAGAAATTTTATATGTACAGTATTTCTATTAAGAATAATAAATAGATATATTTTTTTGGAAAACATTAATGACATTTCTATATATTATAAGATTGTGTTCCAAGATTCTCATGGCACTAAACTATTATGGTCCTCAGTCATGTGTTTGTAAAATTTAATGAATATTCATCTAAAAATATGTAATATCCATGTATGAAAATAATAGGTTTTTATAGAGTGTATCAAAATAAATTCTTAGTTATCCTTGCTAAACAATGATGATACAACTTTAAGAAGTTCCCTCAGGATATTTATAAGAATATTTCTAGAAATATATCTAAAGATAAGTCTTAATATCATTCAATGTATAGGAAAATGTCCAATAGTTTTTATAAAAGATAGAGTGAGTGGTTTTGTAAAAATTGCATCAATGTCTAAATACTACAATTGGATGTGTCTCTAATATAGATATACCTAGGGCTGACGACCCTAAAAACATTTTATTATGTTGGACACGATCAAGAAATGGTGCACTACAATGGGGCTTGTATCTCACCTGGTTTGACACTCCCATGGAATATGCTTTAGAAATTCCCAAATTCTCTATGAACCATCGGGATTGATTTAAATAGATGATAACTATGAATGACCAATGATATCAAATATTGAATAAGTTTTCATGATTTAGACTTCCTATATGTTATTTTTCATGATTATGTGGTTCCCAACTATGATTAGCATTTCTCACTCTATGATTATGGCTTAAGTAAATGGTTAGAACCTAAATGAACCATATTAATGATGAGTGTGATGGAAAAATTTCTAATAAGTAGTAAAATATGATGATGAATTGAGTAAAAGATGATTTTATTTTATCAAATCATTTTATAGGTAACGTGATTATCAATTTATATATTAACCAATTCTCTACATCGCCAAAGAATATAAGGGAAAGAGATCATTGAGAGTTTGGGATATAGTGAACATGGAGGAAAGAATATTCATTTTCCCATGTTTCGGGAATGTGGGATGAAATACCTAGGTGGTTTTATTATAGGAACTTGAAGTTGTTTTGATAGTGTAAAATAAATACACAAAGAAGGTAACTGTAAAGGGAAAATTAAAATTTTAGTTAAATCAATGGATGATAATAATGTTCTCCAAATTATATTGTCAACTTTTGAAGGTTTTCAATGTAGAAATTATGGGTATTAAGGAAATTGATGTCTTAAGGGGAATGATTGGGAATAAAATCATCATGGTTTTACGAGTAAAGGTTATATTTATAATGATGAAGAGATTACAAATGAAATATGAAATAAAAGAGGTGTTGAAGAATAATATTATGAACCCTAGTTAATGGTTTGAGATGGAAGTGAAATTATTGAATTATTTATGTTTTGGAATTCAAGATTTATTAATTATTAGGTTTGTTGAATAAAAAATCATTATATATGTGAAAAAATATGTTGAATGATTTTTATGAACAAGAAATGTTATGTAATACAAATGTAATATTTTTTCTATGGGAAGGTAACCCTTAATATGTACTCGATGGTGATAAAATGTTGTTTAGTTTGTATTAATAGATGAATGATATGAATAAGTAAATTGGATCGTACTTATTACCTTGTGATTGATAAATGATTTCTTGACAATGTGGTTTATGCTATCATTGATGGAGTTTAAAACATTTTTGAATTTAAGGAATAGATAAACTAATCTATGTTTTATGTATGCAATGGGAAATCATTTTTTTCAATAATTTTTTATGTCAATTTCGTTTATTACATAGTTTCAATCGAATACATGATAAATGTATTCACATATTTCGTATTTGATAAACAAGAGATACTTTATTATAATTTTAGGGATTATTGTTAAGTTTTTTTAAGAATCTTAGTGACCTTATTTTATAAATTTTGAATTTTGGATGGGTTATAAGGTTATTAATTTATGGAATTTTTTATGTGGAACAATTTATGATATTTTAGATATTAATTTATTACTTCACCATATAATATTTAACTATATTAGATAACCTATGCTATCCATTTTTTTGTGATGATATATAAATATAGACTGAATGAATTATCATTTTATTTATAAATATTATGATCCATTAGTGATTTAGTCACAAAAAAATCATCTTTATTTCATGTAGTAAGAGATGAAGTAAAAATTGATCAAGTCACGGCCAAAATTTGAGATTGTGTATACAAAATAGAAAAAAAAATAAAGTACGTATATCTTCTCTTTAAAATTCCTGAACTTTATGAAAAAAAGATTAAAATAAAATGGGTTCATGTTATCATCATTTTTTTATATGAATGACCTTTTTCATTACTATTTGGGGTATGGTTTTTTTGTTGTTAAATTTATATTGATCACCAACTTTTTTTTTATTAGTGATCACTATCACTCTCTTTAATTATTTACTATTTTCTTCCATGTCAAAATCTTTGCTTTCCACCTATGTTCCCCTTATATGGAAACCTAGTTATGAGTTACTTTAGTTAAATATTATGTTTACCCTATTCTCTTTTTAAAGGAATTTTTATTATTCATTAGTAAGATGTGGTATTCTATGAAGGATTTTTTTTCAAATGAAAAATATAGAATCTCTGATATAATTTCACTTAGTAGAGCCCTAAGAAAGTTCCCATAAGACCTTAAGAATTCCTCCTCAAATGCCAGTGGAAGCTAGCATGTAGCAAGGTCCTAGGTTGTGTATGTGAAGTGATTATTCCCTCATTAATTAGAGTGCAGTCTAGTAATAAATATATTTAATGAGAAATAAGAAACATCATAAGTTCACATTATATGATCATACTAGTAACCATGCATGATGGAAGCAGTAATATCAAATATATAGTATCAAAACAGTAATAAAAAATCAAAAAAATCAATAAACAACTGGAAAAATCTTACTAAAAATTAGATACAAAATTATAATGATGAATAAGTAGTTATACCAAAATTATTATCTAGGAAATATGGGATATTATTATATACCACATGCTATAAAAAATACAAAAAATAATAAAAATAGTTACAACTAGAATCATGATAATAGGATCGGTCTTATCCCTCTATACTCCATCCTAAAACTGTAATTCGAGCATCAAAAGTTGGCCACATCCCTTTATCAATAACTATTATTATAAATTCTTCTTGGATACCAAATGCATCCATAGTAGGGTGTGAGATATAATACCAGTAGGCCACCACCAATGGTGTCATCATCAAACCAGTTCAGGAAAATTTTAATGAACACTGTACCAAAATAAGAAAATATAAGGAAATAATTAAACAAACAAATAATACTTCATATGGGTCCCTCAATGAAAGCCTGACTAGTTCTACCTTCTTTATCCAAATCTGGATGTCTAAGCCAAGAGATCATGAATATTAGTAATAAGGTATGTACATGGGTCCTCAAAAGTAAGGAATCAATTATGGACTAACCACATGATTCTAATTGGGATTCTAAGACATGTCCCATTTACATCACTCAAGCCATTTGATAATTGATAATAATGAATTATGTTTTAACCAAAAAATAAATCCATCAAATCCAATAATGGAATCTTGATACCATTCAAGGAGATCCATAAGAAATCCAAATGGTTGAAACAGGAGCCTCCAATATAACCAATACCCCAAAGTTCATCCAAGGAGAACTGTAATTGAATCTCTCATGTCACTCTTAGTGTGGTAACCTCTCAGTCCATACCAAGTATTGCATATAGGGGACTGAGTATCACCTGAGGCATGGCATAGCCATATTTACAATGATATTGTCCGTGGTTACTCCCCTAGGAACCAGTTCTAGATAAGAGTAAATGTAATATTCATGTAAATCTATTACAAATAAATCCAAGTGTCAATCATGGCATGTCAAGTAGTTCCAAGACAAGAATGGTATTTCCATCCATGACATACTTATGTTGGGACTTGAGTTCAATTCTGACCTGCAAGAAGGTGAGGCGTAGAAACCAATATCACATAACATCAAAGAATTTTCATGTACAATAATCTAAGAAATCATGCCACAAATTTTTATCCAAGCCAACAAATTTTAGAATAAGATATATGGTAATAAGAAAAAGGTATAATATGTAAGAAAGGAATAATCCATAAGGAACAAGGAAAAAGAAATAATCAAAAGGCATAAATCACTTCATTTGTAATGTTCAACCAACTTAGCACAATTCATTTCATTCAAGGAGTTCATCCATGGAATGAAGCATAGTCATTAACCATATTCAAAAATAAAATAAACATGAGTAATATAGTATCATCTTAAGCATTGATCTATGATGGGAAACTGAAGGGCTACGATTCATCTTAAGTAATTTCATTAATTATTGAATTTATTACATGTTCAATACACAAATATTGAGGTTATCCACTCAAGGATTGGGAAAATAGTTTTTTGGGGTGGGAATGCCCGAGGGGTCGCTCCCAACAAGATGAAAATCCCAAATATGGATTTATCCAAAAGATAAGGTCACTAAATACATGGGAAACTAAATAGATTAACTTATATAACCACATAGAGTAATTTTTAGAAGGGTCTAGTGCATGGAACTATAGTGAACCATATAAAAAGAGACAAAACATTGGGGGGAAACTATAACACCTCCTTTGGCCTCCTAGAATAAAACTCATCCGTTGTCGGCCCTTGAATGTAGCTGGAAGGCGAGTTATCGAAGAAATTGTAAAATATACTGAAAATAGGGAAAATTAATTTGAACCTAAATAGTTAAATAGAGGAGAATAGAAATGATAAATAGAAGTAATTATATTTTAAATTCTACCTAAACCCCTCTGATTATTTCTATGGAGAAGGATTTTCTTTTTGGGTGGAGGAGATATCAAAAACCCTACGAAGTGGAGGAAGGGAGCTTGTGCATGGGGACAAAAATATACTCATTGGAAATGATATGTATAAGAGATAGGTGAGGTAAAACATTCCTTATGGGAAAAATTTAAATTTCACAAACATAGATAGGGGAACACAGTTTGGCCACATCATTAAAAAAACTATGTGCTAACCATGTGGAATGCCATTATCCAGGGAATCTGCAATCCTACATGGCCATACGTCTAGGGTCACACAGTTTTAGAAAAACTATGTGTCCCCAAGAACTATACTTTCTCATGATACAATATTAGATCAAACATGCAAGTTGGGCTTCATGGTTTCTTCTAAATGTTTAACCCAGTCTACTTCTTCAAATTTTGTGGCTCTGGGATTTGAAAAGCCCCAAAAGACCCTTGGTACCAATATGATTCTATTGTGAAATATTACTAGTGTTAAAAGTAATTATAGTAGAAAAATAAGGGTCCCAACCCTTAAGAAAAGTTAGTATGTTACAACCTCCCCACCTTAAGATAAATATTCTACAAGTTTCCCTTCTGATGGTAGAAAACGCCATATGAGAATTGTTTTGACCACTATGTGCATACATCAACCTCGCACTCTTTGGTCTCATCCTAAAAGTTTCTATGCTTCCACATCATCAGAACAAATAGAGCTGACCTTCCATATATATCATTAATGAGTTTATAAATTATATGTCTCAGATTCTCCCTATAGATTGAATCCTCATCCATCTCAATATCCTCAGGGTCATATGAATGAGATAAGATAGGATGATATTGAAGAATTTGTGTTGCGTGGAAGAATTTTTTGCATGGCACAGTTCCTCTAACGTAACAGTAACTAATATGCCACCATTTCGACACTCTCCACTATCTATAAAGGCCCATCATATCAAGGATATAACTTTCCTTGTCTCCATGTTCATCTTTGACCCAATATCATAGATATGTGTAAGAACCCAGTTCTTATTTTTGAGGTACGGGCTTCTTCTTATTCCTTTTCCTTAAGTGTTTTTGAGAAAATATAGAAAATGGGGAAAATCCAAAATTTTGGAACTACACGCCGTGTACTTTTCCACACTCCGTGTACTTTTGGCCGTGTTGGGATGAGTACACGGGGCGTGTAGCCTTGTCGGCGATGAGGGGTGTAGGAACCAACTACACGCCATGCAGTGGTACTTACACGCCGTGTAGTCAGTCGGCAGGCTTAAACAGTAAGGCAGTGGAGTCGCCGCCAGCTGGACGACAGTACATGCAGTGTACTCAAGAGTACGTGCCGTGTAATCATGTCGACGGATGAACAATGCAGAGGTGCCGCCAGGGGAACAGTTAAATGAATAAATTACACGCCGTGTACTCAGAAGTACACACCATGTACTTTGTTTTTTCGACTTAAATAAGGCAGTAGCCTCCTCATTTGGAAGAGGAGACACTTGAGCCGATTTGGAGCCAAAGGAGGAGGCCATACCTTTGAAGATCCACTAGGTATTCGTCTGGAATCTGATTCGGCTTCGGACAATCTCGTTGGAACCGCACGGGTAGGCCCTCTTATCTCCTGGTACCGTTCTTACCAATTCTTTCCCGAGTGGAAGTTATTTACATTTTAATGGGTTTTGTTCTTTATCAGATATACGCTGTTCTTGGGAATTTTTGGAGTCGGAATTCGGGTATAATGTTCGTTGGCATATAAGGTAGGTGGCTTTGTGATTATTTTCCTACTGTCGTGCGTTTTTGTGCCACGAACCCATGTTGGGGTGTCATGAGGCTGAGGTTGTTTCTATATTTAATTCCTAGAATTGCATAAGTGATTAAATTGTGATGATAAAATGCTTGTTGGGATCGTTGCTTGGATCTGGAACCACCCCAGGGGGTGTTTTTCACTGTTTAGCCATTTGGACAGGATACCCGAGGTATGCCTTAAATGTAGTAATTGTAGAATTTCCTTGAGAGGAATTGCTTATTTACTGCATTTTGATATATTGGGCATGGCCCGGTTACCTGTTTAGCCTGAGGGAGTTGTTGTGATTAGCCTGTGGGCACTGCACTATTTAGCCCGCGGGCTGTAGTTATTTTGGCCTTAGGGAAACTTCTTCCGTGCCTGAGGGACATAGACTCTGTGCCTGAGGGCGACACTACATACGCCTGAGGGAAAAAATCTGTTACGCCTGAGGGAAATTACCTGCGGGTTGGGTTCAGCTTACCTATGGGTAAAGTTTTTCTTGTCTGAGGACGTGGACTGTTTACATAGAAATGCACTATGGTGATTTCTAATATTTAATGGATTAAATTAATAATAAGATTGCAATATAACTAGTAATTAGTGAATTTTGAGTACTGCTTACTTTATTGCATTTTACTACTGCACACTATTGTTGCATGCTTACACGCAGTTGGGCACGGGCCTTTGGTGGGTGCCTACTGAGATATATTTCTCACACCCTGTTTGGGTCATGCTTTTCGGCCCAAATAGATTACGTTTCTACAGGTGTAGATAGGGGAAAAAGTCCCTATACAGGTACTTGACTATTACTGAGGAGTAGGAGGGCATGGGACTGAGCCTAGGCTCGCGATGCCGCTTCCAGCTGTTTTTCTTGTTTTGTTGTACTCTATATTTTGTTGTACTATATTGATGTATAACATGTTCTGGTTGTTTTCTAATAACTTGAAACATGTAGAATCATCACTTCTATACTGTTGGTTATATCCATTGTCGTAGTTTATTTTAGTTGTGTATGTTTACTGCTTCCGCTATCATTGTATGTTTATTCTGTATTTCCGTGGCACTACACTTTGAAAAATGAGGGAATAGTTTCCCCACTATCAGACCAGGGCCCTCACTGCTAGTTGGCATCCTCTAGCGTTTGGGGAAATGTGTTTGAGGTCATGTGGAGAACCGGGCTCAGGGCACCCGTTGCATGGCACCCGAGTCCGGGACGTTACAAAGTGGTATCAGAGGAGATTTCTTTTCTTTGACTTACTATTTGGAGTCGTAGTCTGGGACAGGACGAATGGTATTTGGTAAGAAGCTGTGCCCGGGCGTAGCTTACCCGTGTACAGGGAAAATCCAGCCTACCTCGTATTGCAATTTTACTGATTTTGCAAATTTTACAGTTGATATGTTTTCACTGTTGGGTGATGTACTTTGAGATTGTGCAGTTTATATTTTATCTATGGGTTCTATTTAGTTGCAGCCCAATGAGATGAGGGTATTCCATCTCATGTATCATATAGGCACATGCTAGATATCACATGCCATGCATAGTTTCCATCCCATGTAGGTGTAGTATAATTTACATGTTCTTGTGATAGTTGTTGTGATAATAAAGCATGTTGTTGTGATAGCTGCTTGATAAAATACCTTCTATGTGATATGGTATTTTTGTTTGAGCTTGTTTATAGAATAGACGCCAAACTTTGGTTTTTGGGGAGTATGGGCCCCCATTGACCGGAATTTGGTGGATCGTTGACTGTTTCTTGGTTATAACACATATAAGATGTCAAACTTTGATTCGTGGAGAGTATGGGCCCCCACGGGTCGGAATTTGACACTTAGGTGTTGGTTTCAGTATTTTCTGGGTTCTGGGGAAGTTTCTGAGGCATATTGTCTGGAAACCCAGTATACACACCGTGTAGTATTTATCTACACGCCATGTATGTTCTTCTATTCGGGAATAAAAATGCACTTTTTGAGTACATGACGTGTACCCTGAGTACACGTCGTGTAGTCTCTTCCCGTGTCACAAACCGTCTGGGCGGCGACACGGGGTAGGGAAAGGCTTGGGTAAAACATGTTGTGTACCTTTTGTACACACCATGTAGTGTTGATCCGGAGACCGTCCATGTAACTAACAACACGGGTCGGTGAACTCCTGTACAGAACATGCCGTGTCAATGATGCACACACCGTGTAGTGTGACCTGGGGACTCGGTCGTGTAACTAACAACACGGTCCGGTGTCACCTCTCCCTGAACACGCCATGTACCTGTAGATACCCGAAGCTTGACGTACATGGACATTACATTACTTTTGCGGAATACTTAGTTCATAACAAAAATACACACAAAAGGACCGTAATAGTTTAGTGTCTTTGGAAACTCAGAACGCAATCTTCTAATCATGGTGAAAGATCTTCAACATCTCCCATAAAGATCTTCCTTTTTTTTCTTACCTAAAACCTTTCTTTATATCCTGGGTAAAAGAAAACATAAAAGGGTGAGCTCAAATGCTCAGTAAGGGTAAACAAAAGAAATATCAATCACATCATATTCATAAGAACATATCTTTTGAAAATCTTAACCTGCAAAAGAGATCATAATTTCATAACATGGGATAAATCATAGTAGTGAAATGTAATCCCAATAATCATAACTTAAAACATGAAACATTATGGCATACACACATAATCATAGAGAATCATTTCTTATTAGTCAAGACTCATTGCCAAGACTATCTTAGTGGACAAAGTCCCTTTCTGAACCGAGTTCACTCCTCGTTTCAGTCCTGTTTCACTGAACCGGTATAACCTACCATTCCAACCATGTCTATCTCATGAGATATAATATCTTTACCCAATGCATTTGAGGGAGATATAGGTCCCACCCATCTCATAATGATACCATTCTTATGTGTGCCACAAAATCAAAAATCATACATCATTGCATATCCCATGTAATAAAAATGGGAATCTTAAACATCGTGACATCATAAAAAAAACTCATATAAGATAAAGGAATTAAGAAAAATAATTCCATCACAACATAATCAAATCAATGTAATAATAGGGATAGAAACAGAACCCTATTTTAGCTTAGATGGAAAATAATTTTGATAAAACACTTGAACTCCATTCTTGAGGAAAATATCATTTCAACTTCAAAAAAACTTTTCCTTTCTTAACATGTCATAAAACTCTAACTAAAATAAGTTGATTAAAAATAAACTTGAAAACTTTTAAGGGAATATTCTTGGAAACAATGTTTTAAAAATCCATTCATTCCGTATAAGTTAAAAGAAAACATTCTTCTTGTACTTTTGTCGGAAAAGTCAAAAAGTACCTCGTACGAAAAAACGACAAAATATTCCTTTCATATCTTTTACTAAAATCTCACCGAAGGGTAAAATTGAATATAAACTATTGTAGAAGGATATAAATATTACATATTGGGGAAACATGGATGTGGATTATAAAATACACCCTAGTAAATTCCAAAGTATAAACAATCTCGGATAAAAATGAGATTGTGATATTTCCCTTACCTTAGGTCCAATTTGCTTCGTAAGTGTCCGAACCTCCTGTATAATGATTTAAATAATGTCATTGACTTATTCCAGAATCATACTAATTGTTATGATATCATATATGGTTCAATTATGACTTTATATTACCCGTTCATTTGTAAATTCCATGTTAAAGAGCGTTTTGGGTAAAATCGTTTCATTTGTCGTTCGTGTTTTGACTTGTAATTATTCATATGATTACTTAGATCATGATTACATAATTACAGAATACGAAACATGATTTATATATAATATATATTCAGAATATACATATATATAATAGATCGATAAATGGAAAGAAATACACTGTTCATGGAGACGGTAGGCCGTACGTACGCATGAACGCTGTTTTCGTTTCCTTATTGAGTTGAATGGAATTAAGTAGATGACATACATATATACATAAATCCAGTAGCTTTATAATGTCATATATTTCATTATTATTGCTTATATATACTTTATAATCATTATTAAATGTTTAATAAGGAGAATAAATCCCATCGCATCGTGGAGACGGTAGTCCGTACGTACGCACGATCGATGATATCGTTTCCATAATAATAGAATTGAATTGGAGTGGATGATACAATATATCAGAATCCATATGATGTTATAATAACTATGTATAGTTATTCTTTACACCATTATACCCATCCATTTAAGGTGTTGGTGGAAAAACAGATTACACCACGGCGTGGAGACGGTATTCCGTACGCACGCACGCGCGGTGATTTTGTTTTCCGTAGGATGGATAGAAGGTGAAATGGGGTTGTTTCATATTTATAATAAAAAATAAGTATATTAGTGATACTGATGTTATTACTTTATAATGAAACAACTAAAGAAGAAGAAGTTTAAGAAGAAAGAAGCTTGAAATAATCGGGAGAAGAAATTACCTATTCTTCGATACGCCTCTTTGAAACCTCCTCTTAATGCACAAAGATTGGTCTTTAAAGTAGACCAGAACCTCTAGGATGTTTCTAGAGAAGTGGAGAAGATAATTTTTCAGGGTTTGGCTGAGCATGAAGGCTCAAATTGGTGTGAGGAGAAGAGGGAGGAGGTGCCCTTTTATAAGGGAGGAGAGGGGCACCTTTGGAATTCTTAAAAATATTAATTTATAATAAATCTAACCCACTTAAAAACCTCCAAAAATGACTCATATTAAAAGATTAGATGAGATAGGGTTGTAATATCATCAACCAATCAAATTTAGACATGTTTGGATATTATTTTAAACCTTATCATTTTGATTTATCCTTATTTAATCTATTTAAGTTTATTTGTGGTAATAAAATTATAAATTTTAAATTATAACAAATAATTACTTATTTGTTGTGAATTTTACACAATTGTTTAATTTATAACATTATAGACCATATAAATTTAAATTTATAATTTTTAAATATTTTTGTGATTTTTAAACAATTTTATAATATGTTATTTTTATAAAATAACAATAGTGTCAATTTTGACACTATTCATTTAATTGAATTTAAATAAAATATATAAAGAAGATATGTTTGAACTAAATGCTTTAATAGATTCATAAAAGGTCATATGTATCTATAAAAGTAGTGGATCACATTAAATAGTTCATATAATATTTATTTTATTATTTTTTTAAACCATATATTTGGTTTATAAAATAATTACTACAACATTTTTGTATAATTATTTAATATACTTATATGTTTCATAAAAATTAAAAATAAAATCCTATGCTGAAGATAAATCTATTAACTTTCATAATAATACTTTTACTCGAATTTATCATCTTAAAATCACAATATTTAAATTGTTATATTTATTAAATTATGAAGGTGACAACTTTGGAATCATTTAATATAAAATAATATAAGTGTCATAATTGATTGTATAAGACTCCAAATGGTCAAATATTCGACCATTGGATGATTATAGTTTAAATTTACATGACCAATAAGTTTTGGGCAGGGTTTTGTGCCTTTTATGGTCACTATTAGTTTAATAAAAACTATATTCTTGATTTTTCACTAGATAAATAATTTCTACATCACTATTGTGTCACAATTAATGATAATTATTTAATCCCAAAAAATTCTAAATAAATTCTCATGATGTAGATAATTTTGTTAGCTTTCTTTATACTATGAATTTTCTAAGTTTCATGAAGTTTATCACTAACTTAAAATTATTATACTTATAGTATTTAAGAGAGTGACATGTTGTCACTTTCTTTGGTTTTAATAATAATTAAATTATTTTCATGAAAAAAGTCCATTAAATGAATCTAATCCGACCCTTAGGTGATATGGTTCTACTTTTAGTCATCCAATAGGATTTTTACAAGTGTTAGGGTAATTTTATAATCTTATATTTACCCTTAATTACCCAATTTACCTTTAACTATAGTAAATAAAATTTACCGTAGTTACTATTCACAATGCCCAAAAATAAAAAGTAGCTTATTAACATAATTTGGACCCACTGATTCCCAATATGGAATCCATTTTTCCAAATTCAATACACAAAAGTTTCAGAAATTAAATTAAAATTAACCCCGTTGTCGAAAGAAAACGGGTTTTTCTTTAAAACATTGCAAAAGATTGAATTGATTTAACCTACGAATTCAAGGTAAAATCAATGCTAATGACATAAATTATATTAAATATTAAAAATATATTCTATTTATACTTTAAAACCATTTAATATTATAATTTAACCACATGAGATATTATGATGAAAAAAGTTGTTTTTAATTAAAATATAGCGTGTTTTTACTAATCATTAAAATATGAAAGTCGTCAGAATAAAATGAAAAATTTATCCAAAGTAAAATTTTATTTATTGATTCCAGAGAATAATTTTATTTTGTCAAATGGAACTTATAAACATGTAAAAAACTATATTTAAAGTGGGTGCGCCATCAAAAGGCAGCAAAACTGCATTTTTTTAAAAATAATAATTTTACCCAAAAAATTTATGTTGTTCTTATACCATGTTCTAGAAAATGTGTAAGATGAATAATAATGTTATAAAATTCAAAATTTAGTTAATACTATTCATAACGGCTAGTTCATAATAATATTATAATAATATATCGTTGTTTAGTAAAACTCGGTATTGCGTACAACACACGCTATTGAGGAAGGTCGCGATTGCGTGTAATGCAAGCCAAGTCAGGGTTGAGTGTTGTGAAAGAATCCTTCATTGTTTCGTATAACAGAATCCAACCATATTTCATTTATACATTGAATATATATATATATATACTCAATGTTGCATAGAATAACTATTATCAAAATTGTGTATAACACGATCCAAGAGTATTGTTGCGTATATTGCAAGCTAATACGGTGTTGCGTATAGCACAAGGTAATCTTGGTGTTGCATAAAACACAAGACATTAATGAAATTAAAAAAAATATTTTTCATAAAATCTCGGGGTGTTACATTCTACCCCCGTTAAAATGAATTTCACCCTCGAAATTTGTCAGGATTATAAATGGTTTATTACTCGAAAGTTTGTTTAATAGAAACCCACATCGTAAAAAGGAATACCAAAACATGGATTTAAAAACTAAAGTATGAAATGTAATGGTTACCCAAATTAACTCATCACTGGGTTTCCACGTAGGAGAACATAGGTGAAAATATGGTTATTGAAGAAAAATCTAACCATCAAGTTCTGATGGAGAGTGGTAGAGAACATGGCTATGAAAAAGACAACAATCACAAAGCTATAGATATGTGATGATCTAAGGTACCATCTGATTCATCAGATATAAGGGAACTAGGACAACATTTTTGATTTTCAAAATCATTTCCCTAAATTTGATGAATTAAAAGAAATACTTGCATGATTTTGGTACAATCTTACCGTTGTTCGTGAATTGAACAATTTCCACTTCATCCCTTAAAGAAATGAAGTTGAATTTGTTATTCGTGATGTGTTAGCAGATCATGTGATAGAATGATGGGTCATTCCATCTGTTTCAAACAAAAGGTTAGCAAAAGCTATCAAATATACATAAGTTCGTCTTTGGTGAGGTTAATCGTATATGAAAAAATGAACTTATACTTCATCTATCACATCACTTAATAAAATAAAACTAGTTTCTACTAACCCGGGACTTCCTGTAGGTCAGTGGTAGGAGATAAAGGCTAGTCGCACTTCGGTTGTGGGTTCGATTCCCACAGCCTTGTCCGACGCGATGGGCTGTCACCCGTCCTACAGGTTGTCCTTTTTCTAAAACTACATTACTATAACATCTCATCAATAATATCAAAAAAAGTTCTATCCTTAAACAATACTAACTTATGTTCAACATAATCCATTCAAATCTTTACGCTTATCTAAAATACTTCGGTCCAAGCTCATAGTATAAAGAAAATGATTACTTGAAATGTCATCAACCAAGCATGTGAATACAATCATTTATCCCCCATATATCTTGTTGGTCACATTCCAATCATGTGAATACCTTAATCATGTATTCTCTTGAAAAATGAATACCCATTAAACCTTAGTGAAAACATGAATGCTGTCAAAAGTTAACTCTTACCACATACCAAAATCCAAAAATTCTATATACTCAAACCATGATATAACCTTCTCCTTATATCAGTCATGAGCTCATGAATACTATCAAACATTTAATTTTCTCCTTATCCCTTCATTATGCGCATATCATCTTCATTCCAAAAATATCTGAATACCCTTTCATGGACACTGGTTGCATTAATCATACACTTTCAAAACTCAAGGAAAGACAACAATGTAACAATCCTTAGATGTCTCTTTATTCCATAGTACCATGAGATTACTTATACAACATTACACTTGATAAACATGTAATCATTCCACTACCTTCTTAAACCATTGACCGAGCTTCAACAATTCTTTCATCTCACATATCATTTGTAGTCTCTTCATCATAATCAACATAAATACTACCCACATGGTCGTACTGATTCTCTTCATGAGACTTTCCTTAGGGAATTGGTTTGCATAATGCCCGTACATTCCACATTTAAAACATTTAACCATTTTTGATGTCGTAGCAATACCATTATCCTCATCCCTGGTGTTAACTAAACCTTTTCCTTTTCACTTACTGGCTTTGTGTCCTTCTTTTCCACACCCAAAGCATCTTCCAGTTCCTTTGAAACATTCTCCTTGATTCCTATTCCCACATGATTTACATAGGGGAAATTGAACTTTCTTTCCTCTATGATCATCATGAAACTCCATATTTCTCTTATTAGCCGAGTCAGGAAACTTACCAAATTTTACTTTATTGATCATATTATGAGATTGCTGATTCGGCATAATAATGATGTTTGGACTTCCAAATCCCATTTCATTTGGTTGCTCATGAAGAATATCATTCCATTGTCCATCATATCCTCCATTATCGTGAATCATCTTGTTTCCAGCCATTTTCTAAAACCCAAATAGAATAGTGTGAGAGGAAAAAATCATAATAAAGGGGGAGTAACTTCAATATCTAACATCTTTGGTTTAATCTAATATTGTTACCATAGTTCTAGGACTATATCCTATACGTATACTTATCCTTAGGGACATCCATAGACATACCTTAGAAATATCTCTAGGGATCTCACTAACGTTTTCGCATCCTAGTTTCCAAAGGTTAACTAAACCTTTCCTCTGATACCAACTGTAGACACCCGAAGCTTGACGTACATGGACATTACATTACTTTTGCGGAATACTTAGTACATAACAAAAACACACACACAAGTACCATAATAGTTTAGTGTCCTTGGAAACTTAGAACGTAATCTTCTAATCATGGTGAAAGATCTTCAACATCTCCCATAAAGATCTTCCTTTTTTTCTTACCTAAAACCTTTCTTTATATCCCGGGGAAAAGAAAACATAAAAGGGTGAGCTCAAATGCTCAGTAAGGTTAAACAAAAGAAATATCGATCACATCATATTCATAAGAACATATCTTTTGAAAATCTTAACCTGCAAAAGAGATCATAATTTCATAACATGGGATAAATCATAGTAGTGAAATGTAATCCCAATAATCCTAACTTAAAACATGAAACTTTGTGGCATACACACATAATCATAGAGAATCATTTCTTATTAGTCAAGACTCATTTCCAAGACTATCTTAGTGGACAAAGTCCCTTTCGGAACCGAGATCACTCCTCGTTTCAGTCCTGTTTCACTGAACTGGTATAACCTACCATTCCAACCATGTCTATCTCATGAGATATAAAATCTTTACCCAATGCATTGGAGGGAGATATAGGTCCCACCCATCTCATAATGATACCATTCTTATGTGTGCCACAAAATCATAAATCATACATCATTGCATAACCGATGTAATAAAAATGGGAATCTTAAACATCGTGACATCATAAAACAACTCATATAAGATAAAGGAATTCATAAAAATAATTCCATCACAAAATAATCAAATCAATGTAATAATAGGGATAGAAACAGAACCCGATTTTATCTTAGATGGAAAATAATTTTGATAAAACACTTGAACTCCATTCTTGAGGAAAATATCCTTTCAACTTCAAAAACACTTTTCCTTTCTTAACATGTCATAAAATTAAAACTAAAAGAAGTTGATTAAAAATAAACTTGAAAACTTGTAAGGGAAGATTCTTGGAAATAATGTTTTAAAAATCCATTCATGTTGTATAAGTTAAAAGAAAACATTCTTCTCGTACTTTTGTCGGAAAAGTCAAAAAGTATCTCGTACGAAAAAACGACAAAATATTCCTTTCATATCTTTTACTAAAAACTCAACGAAGGGTAAAATTGAATATAAACTATTGTAGAAGGATATAAATATTACATATTGGGGAAACATAGATGTGGATGATAAAATACACCCCAGTAAATTCCAAAGTATAAACAATCTCGGATAAAAATGAGATTGCGATATTTCCCTTACCTTAGGTCCAATTTGCTTCATACGTGTCCGAACCTCCTGTATAATGATTTAAATAATGTCATTGACTTATTCCAGAATCATACTCATTGTTATGATATCATATATGGTTCACTTATGACTTTATATTACCCGTTCTTTTGCAAATTCCATGTTAAAGAGTGTTTTGGGTAAAATCGTTTCATTTGTCGTCCGTGTTTTGACTTGTAATTATTCATATGATTACTTAGATCATGATTACATAATTCCAGAATAAAAAACATGATTTATATATAATATATATTCAGAATATACATATATATAATAGATCGATAAATGGAAAGAAATACACCGTTCATGGAGACGGTAGGCCGTACGTATGCATGAACGCTGTTTTCGTTTCCTTATTGAGTTGAATGGAATTAAGTAGATGACATACATATATACATAAATCCAGTAGCTTTATAATGTCATATATTTCATTATTATTGCTTATATATACTTTATAATCATTCTTAAATGGTTAACATGGAGAATAAATCTCATCGCGTCGTGGAGACGGTAGTCCGTACGTACGCACGAGCGATGATATCGTTTCCATAATTATTGAATTGAATTGGAGTGGATGATACAATATATCAGAATACATATGATGTTATAATAACTATTTATAGTTATTCTTTACACCATTATACCCATCCATGTAAGGTGTTGGTGAAAAAACAGATTACACCACGGCGTGGAGACGGTATTCCGTACATACGCACGTGCGGTGATTTTGTTTTCCGTAGGATGGATAGAAGGTGAAATGGGGTTGTTTCATATTTATAATAACAATTCAGTATATTATTGATACTGATTTTATTACTTTATAATGAAACAACTAAAGAAGAAGAAGTTTAAGAAGAAAGAATCTTGAAAGAATCGGGAGAAGAAATTACCTCTTCTTCGATACGCCTCTTTGAAACCTCCTCTTAGGGCACTAAGATTGGTCTTTAAAGAAGACCAGAACCTATAGGATGTTTCTATGGAAGTGGAGAAGATAATTTGGCAGGGGTTGGACGAGTTTGAAGGCTCAAATTGGTGTGAGGAGAAGAGGGAGGAGGTGCCCTTTTATAAGGGAGGAGAGGGGCACCTTTGGAATTCTTAAAAATATTAATTTATAATAAATCTAACCCCACTTAAAAACTTCCAAAAATGACTCATATTCTAAGATTAGATGAGATAGTGTTGTAATCTCATCAACCAATAAAATTTAGACATTTTTGGATCTTATTTTAAACCTTATCATTTTGATTTATCCTTATTTAATCTATTTAAGTTTATTTGTGGTAATAAAATTATAAATTTTAAATTATAACAAATAATTACTTATTTGTTGTGAATTTTCCATAATTGTTTACTTTATAACATTATAGACCATATAAATTTAAATTTATAATTTTTAAATATTTTTGTGATTTTTAAACAATTTTATAATATGTTATTTTTATAAAATAACAATAGTATCAATTTTGACACTATTCATTTAATTGAATTTAAATAAAATATATAAAGAATATATGTTCGAAATAAAAGCTTTAATAGATTCATAAAAGGTCATATGTATCTATAAAAGTAGTGTATCACATTAAATAGTTCATATAATATTTATTTTATTATTTTTTAAAACCATTTATTTGGTTTATAAAATAATTACTACAACATTTTTGAATAATTATTTAATATACTTATATGTTTCATAAAAATGAAAAACAAAATCCTATGCTGAAGATAAATCTATTAAATTTCATAATAATACTTTTACTTGAATTTATCATCTTAAAATCACAATAGTTAAATTGTTATATTTATTAAATTATGAAGGTGACAACTTTGGAATCATTTAAAATAAAATAATATAAGTGTCATAATTGCTTGTATAAGACTCCAAATGGTCAAATATTCGACCATTGGATGATTATAGTTTAAATTTACATGACCAATAAGTTTTGGTCAGGGTTTTGTGCCTTTTATGGTCACTATTAGTTTAATAAAAACTATATTCTTGATTTTTCACTAGATAAATAATTTCTGCATCACTATTGTGTCACAATTAATGATAATTATTTAATCCCAAAAAATGATAAATAAATTCTCATGATGTATATAATTTTGTTAGATTTTTTTAGACTATTAATGTTCGAATTTTCATGAAGTGTATCACTAACTTAAAATTATTATACTTATAGTATTTAAGAGAGTGACATGTTATCACTTTCTTTGGTTTTAATAATAATTAAATTATTTTCATGAAAAAAGTCCATTAAATGAATATAATCCGACCCTTAGGTGATATGGGTCGACTTTTAGTCATCCAATAGGATTTTTCCAAGTGTTAGGGTAATTTTATAATCTTATATTTACCCTTAATTACACGATTTACCTTTAACTATAGTAAATAAAATTTACTGTAGTTACTATTCACAATGCCCAAAAATAAAAAGTAGCTTATTAACATAATTTGGACCCACTGATTCCAAATATGGAATCCATTTTTCCAAATTCAATACACAAAATTTGCAGAAATTAAATTAAAATTAATCCCGTTGTCGAAAGAAAACGGGTTTTTCTTTAAAACATTGCAAAAGATTGAATTGATTTAACCTAGGAATTCAAGGTAAAATAAATGCTAATGACATAAATTATATTAAATGTTAAAAATATATTCTATTTATACTTTAAAACCATTCAATATTATAATTTAACCACATAAGATATTACGATGAAAAAAGTTGTTTTTAATTAAAATATAGCGTGTTTTTACTATTCATTAAAATATGAAAGTCGTCAGAATAAAATGAAAAATTTATCCAAAGTAAATTTTTATTTCTTGATTCCAATGAATAATTTTATTTTGTCAAATGGAACTTATAAACATTTCAAAAACTAGATTTAAAGTGGGTGCGCCATCAAAAGGCGGTGAAACCTTATTTTTTGAAAAATAATAATTTTACCCGAAAAATTTATTTTGTTCTTATACCATGTTCTAGAAAATGTGTAAGATGAATAATAATGTTATAAAATTCAAAATTTAGTTAATACTATTCATAACGGCTAGTTCATAATAATATTATAATAATATATATAATTGTTTAGTAAAACCTGGTATTGCGTACAACACACGCTATCGAGGAAGGTCGCGATTGCGTGTAATGCAAGCCAAGTCAGGGTTGCGTGTTGTGAAAGAATCCTTCATTGTTTTGTATAACAGAATCCAACCATATTTCATTTATACATTGAATATATATATATATACTCAATGTTGCGTAGAATAACTATTATCAAAATTGTGTGTAACACGATCCAAGAGTAGTGTTGCGTATACTGCATGCTAATACGGTGTTGCATATAGCACAAGGTAATCTTGGTGTAGCATAAAACAAAAGACATTAATGAAATTAAAAGAACATTTTTCATAAAATCTCAGGGTGTTACAGTACCTGTGGGACATGCCGTGTAGTCTGGTCCGAGGACAGACCGTGTGGAGTTAACCGTGTGGCTGGGAAACGGGGTGGTTTACATACCGTGTGTGGGTGTAACATTCCGTGTAGTGTCAAGCCGAGTGGTCGGCCATGTCACAGACGACACAGGCAGTTGGAAAATAACACTGTACACGCCGTGTAGATATTATACACACTGTGTAGTTTTGTTCGACGGAGGCCGTGTGTCTTAGCCATGTAGAAGAACCCGGGCAGGGGAAGGGAAGTCAAGTACACGCCGTGTAGTCATTGTACATGCCATGTAGTCTTGTTTTGCCAATTTTCCATGCTTTCTTCCTCTTGTTTCTTTGGTGGTTCTTTCGTTTCAGTCTTAATAATCTTGAATTTGAGGTGTGCTTTTGACCCTGTAGTGTCATGCCGCCTAGACGACCATGAGTTGTTCACCAGGAGAGTGGCGACGATTATACTCTGGAGATGGTGTGCCATGGGCTACCAGTTGATCCTCCAGCAGAGCCAGATGCAGCGCCAGCTGCTATACCAGACACAGGCACGGAGGCATAGTTCCGTGAAGGCTTTATACAGTTTATGCAGACCTTTCAGGGAGCACAACAGGCTGCTACATCTATGGCTAAGCTGACTCATATCTTCCAACAGTAGCATCCACCTACGTTTTCAAGGGATTAAGGACCACAGGCTGCAGAGTCTTGGTTGGGGTTGATGCAGACTATTTTTGAGCATCTGGAGATGCCTCTGGGGTGGAGGGTCAAGCTTGCGACTTAAATGCTACATGATTCCTCCATGAGGTGGTGGGATGTTACCACCCAGTCAGAGCATCACAGAGACATGGCGTGGGAAGATTTTTGGGAATTCTTCTATGACTTATTCTTTCCCGAGACGTTGAGGGCAGATAGAGCTCGAGAGTTCATGAATCTGCAGCAGGATGCCATGTCGGTGATGGAATATTCTGCTTATTTTACAGAGCTTCATCGTTTTTCACCCGTGCTAGTGGGTGATGAGACATTTAGAGCCAGACGTTTTGAGGATGGTCTTCGTTATGACATCCAAGGGATGGTGAATGTTTTCAGGTTTCCTACTGTACACGTGATTGTGAACCGGGCATTGATTACAGAGAGGAACCTGCGGGAATCATGTGGTGTGGGCCAAGGCGGTTCAGAACTAGTTACTGGTATTATTTCAGCTGGCAAGAGGAAGAGACAGATGGACTTCTCTCAGGGCGGAAGTACCAGTCAGAAGAATGCTTCAGGTGGCCAGGTTATGTGCTACCAGTGTGGCAGAGAGGGGCACAAGAGACCGCAGTGTCCACGATACCCAGTGGAGTGCTGAGCTTGCGGCAAGATGGGTCATCTGCATCGCTTTTGCAGGGCGTTTCCACCAGTGGCTAGTGAGAGGGGTTCTGTGCAGACTCCGCGTGCGGAAGCAGGACCAGTGGGTTCTTACCAGTCGGGGAACTGGAATATGTCAGGGCGTGGAGGCCGAGATGGTGGTCGTGGCCGTGGTAGCCAGACACTAGGATCTCAGAGGCAGCAGGGCGAGATAGCTCAGGGTAGCTAGGTTGTGTCACAGGGCCACAGCACTGGGCAGGCATATGCAGTGCAACAGACCCAGCAAGAGCAGGATCCCGGACCTTCTACAGTCAGAGGTACTATTCTAGTAGCTTCTATCTAGTCTTCAGTACTTTTTGATACGGGTGCTATGCATAGTTTCATGTATGTACCCGTTTTGGAGAGCCTTGGGATCTGTGTTTCTACTTCTTCTGATATCTTGACGCTAGACACTCCGTTGGGAACTAGGACGACTGGTGTGCGTCAGTGCAAGGAGTTCCCCTTGAGGTTGGACGGTGTCACTTCCTTTGGGACCTCTATGTCTTAGAGATGACGAGCTATGACGTCATTCTTGGGATGGACTGGTTGGTTCCCTTTCAGGCCTTTGTAGACTGCTATCGTCGCAGGGTGAGTTTCACGTCACCAGAGGGTGGAGAGTTTCTATACAAGGGCGAGTGGGATGTTCAGGCGAGTCAAGATGGACCAGAGCATCATGGGCGAGGTGGAGTCACAGCCCAGATTGCGAGCTTATATCTGGATGATCAGGGGTCTTTTCAGACGGATTTCCCTCCAGTTTTCGATCATTTTAGGGATGTCTTTCCGGACAACTTTTCGGGTCTACCTCCGGTGCGTGAGGTGGATTTCTCTATCGAGCTTGTGCCAGGAGAAGCACCGGTGTCCATGCCTCCTTATAGGATGGTCACGCCTGAGTTGCAGGAGCTCAAGAGGTAGTTAGAGGCGCTACAGGTGAGGGGTTTTTTTCGACCCAGTACTTCTCCTTGGCGTTCTCTGGTCCTTTTTGCGAAGAAGGCGGACGGTACCCTCAGACTTTGCATGGATTATCGAAAGCTGATCCAGTTGATGGTTAAGAATAGATATCCTTTGCCGAGGATAGATGATCTGTTTGATCAGCTTCATGGAGCACGAGTGTTCTCGAAGATTGACTTGAGATCCGGATATCATCAGCTGCGTGTGAGACCATCGGATATACCGCTTACAGCTTTTCAGAGCAGATATGGTCTGTACGAGTACTTGGTTATGCCGTTCGGACTCACGAACGTGCCAGCGGTTTTCATGGCTCTGATGAATCGTGTGTTGCATCTGTATCTTGATTATTTTGTGGTGGTATTCGTGGACGACATCTTGGTGTACTCTCACACTTGACACGACCATGCCAACCATCTTGAGATTGTATTGAGTACACTGAGATAGCATCAGCTATATGCTAAGCTCTCTAAGTTCCACTTTTGGGTGGACTAGATTCACTTCCTAGGTCATATCATCTCAGAGGCAGGAGTTGTAGTAGACCCATAGAAGGTGAGAGTAGTAGTTTCCTGGGAGAATCCTAAGAACGTGTTTGAGATACAGAGTTTCTTAGGGATAGATGGTTACTATAGATGCTTCATACAAGACTTCTCCTGCTTAGCAGCACCGTTGACAGGTCTGACTAAGAAGGGTGTGAAGTTCGTTTGGTCAGAAGCTTGCGAGATAGCTTTTCAGGACCTGAAGGAAATATTGACATCAGTATTGATCCTGATACTCCCAGAGTGTGGGAAGAGCTATACAGTTTACTGTGATGCATCAGGGATTGGGATAGGGGCTGTTTTGATGCAGGGCGACCGAGTTGTTGCGTACGGGTCTCGGCAGTTGAGGCCACATGAGAGGAATTACCCGACGCATGATCTCGAGTTGGCTGCAGTTGTTCATGCGTTGCACTGTTGGAGACACTATCTGTTGGGAGAGAATTTTGTGGTTTTCACCGACCACAAAATCCTCAAGTATATCTCTACTTAGCGTGACCTGAATCTGAGGCAGAGGAGGTGGGTCGAGTACCTACAGTCCTTCGATTTTGAGCTTGCCTACACACCTGGTAAAGGTAATGCAGTAGCCGATGCACTGAGTAGGAAGACTCAGATACAGGCAGTGCAGGACGCCAGTGGTGAGTGGGAGATTATGGATTTGTTCTCTAAGATGCATCTAGAGGTGCATGACATTCAGGGGCAGACTTATCTTTCTTCTTTAGCTGTGACTTCTACCCTCCTGGACAGAGTGAGGATGAGGCAGTTATCTGATTCAGAAGGCCTAGTTCTACGGGAGTTGGTGGCAAGTGAGGACCCTCCTCCCAGTTGGACGATAGGCGATGATGAGGTTTTGCATTTCTATGGATCAGTATGGGTTCTTGGGTATATACGCGAGGAGCTGATGTGGGAGTTTCATGCTTCATCTTGGGCAGTTCATCCTGGGGTTAGCAAGATGTACCGAGACTTGAGATGTCAATACTGGTGGCCGGGTATGAAGAGGGAGATAACTGGTTTTGTTATGAGGTGTTCCACCTATCAGCAGGTGAAGGCAGAGCACCAGAGGCCAGTTGGGCTATTACAGCAGTTTCCCATTCCAGAGTGGAAATGGGATGATGTCGCAATGGATTTTGTGACGGGATTGCTGAGGTCACCTCGAGGCAATGACTCCGTGTGGGTTTTTGTGGATAGACTCACGAAGGTAGCTCACTTCTTGCTGATCAAGGAGACCTTCGGTGTGGACGAGCTCGGAAGACTGTATATCTGAGAGATCGTATGTCTTCATGGGGTCCCTCGTTCTATTGTTTCAGATAGGGATGCCCACTTTACGTCTTGTTTCTGGTAGAGTTTTCAGAGGGCGCTGGGTACACAGGTCCTTCTAAGCACAGCATACCACCCTCAGACAGATGGCCAGTCAGAGCAGACGATACATGCTAGAGGACATGCTGTGTGCATGCGTCCTAGACTTTGGGGGCTCTTGGGAGAAGCTTATACCCCTAGTCGAGTTTGCCTATAACAATAGTTTTCATGAAACTATTGAGATAGAACCATATGAGGCTTTATATAGTAGGCCATGCCGATCACCTTTTTGCTGTTTAGAGGAAGGTGAGGAAGCTTTACTGGGATCATAGCTCGTACAGGAGACATCTGAGCAGGTCCAGTTCATTCGGAAGCGGATGGCTACCGCGCAGTCTCGTCAGAAGTCTTATGCTGATCGCCGTAGATGACATTTGGAGTTTGTGGTTGGGGATCAGGTTTTCTTGTGTGTTTTGCCGAGACTGGGACACAAACGGATCAGAATACAGGGTAAGATTTCACCGAGGTATGTGGGACCATTTGAGATTCTGGAGAGAGGCAGGCTGGTTGCCTATCGGTTGTAGTTACCGCAACGGTACCGAGCCATGCACGTTGTCTTCCACGTGTCTTAGTTGCGTCGCTTCCATTCAGACCTGTCTCACACATTTCAGCCAGAGGAGGTTGAGCTTCAACATGATGCGCCCTTTGAGGAGCATCTGATCCGTATCGTTGACAGGAGCACAAAGGTTCTCTGAGGCCGGTCAGTTCCTCTCATACGGGTGCTATGGCTGCATGGCTGAGTACAGGACGAGACCTGGGGGCGGGAGGTCGATGTACGTGCTCAGTGGCCATAGTTGTTCTGAGCTTTATTCTTTTCCACCTTGGTAAGGGAAATTTAGTGATTAATTGCTATAAGGGGGGAAGTTTTTAAGAACCCGGTTCTTATTTTTGAGGTACGGGCTTCTTCTTTTTCCTTTTCCTTAACCGTTTTTGATAAAATATGGAAAATGGGGAAAAATCCTAAATTTTGGAACTACACGTTGTGTACTTTTCCATACGTCGTGTACTTTTGGCTGTGTTGGGATGAGTACACGGGGCGTGTAGCCTTGTCGGCGACGAGGGGTGTAGGAACCGACTACACGCCGTGTAGTGGTACTTACACGCCGTGTAGTCAGTCGGCAGGATTAAACAGTCAGGCGGTGGAGTCGCCGCCAGCTGGGCGATAGTACATGCCATGTACTCAGGAGTACATTCCGTTTAATCATGTTGATGGATGAACAGTGTGGCGGTGCCGCCAGGGGAACAGTTAAATGAAGAAAGTACATGTCGTGTACTCAGAAGTACACGTCGTGTACTTTGTTTTTTCGGCTTAAAAAAGGTGGTTGCCTCCCCATTTGGCAAAGGAGACACTTGAGCCGATTTGGAGCCAAAGGAGGAGGTTGTACCTTTGAAGATCGGCCGGGTGTTCGTCTGGAATCCGATTCAGCTTCGGACGATCTCGTTGGAACTGCACGGGTAAGCCCTCTCCTCTCCTGGTACCATTCCTACCAATTATTTCCCGAGGGGAAGTTATTTACGTTTCAATGGTTTTTGTTCTTTGTCAGATCTATGCCGTTCTTGGGCGTTTCTGTAGTTGGTGTTCGGGTATAACGTTCATTGGCGTATAAGGTAGGTGGCTTGGTGAATATTTTCCAACTGTCGTGTGTTTTTGTGCATTTTTGTGCCACAAACCCATGTTGGGGTGTCGTGAGGCTGAGGTCGTTGCTATATTTAATGCCTAGAATTTCATAGGTGATTAAATTTTGATGATAAAATGCTGGTTGGGATCGTTTCCTGGATCTGAAACCACCCTGGGGGTGTGTTTCACTGTTTAGCCGTTTGGCCAGGATACCCGAGGGTATGCCTTCAATGTAATAATTTTATAATTTCCTTGAAAGGAATTGCTTGTTTACTGCATTTTTATATGTTGGGCATGTCCCGGTTACCTGTTTATCCTGAGGGCGTTGTTGTGATTAGCTTGTGGGCACTGCACTGTTTAGCCCGAGGGCTGTAGTTATTTCGGCCTGAGGGAAACTTCTTCCGTGCCTGAGGGCCATAGACTCTATGCCTGAGGGAGACACTACCTACGCCTGATGGAAAAATTTAGTTACCCTTGAGGGCAATTACCTGCGGGTTGGGTTCAGCTTACCTGAGGGTAAGGTTTTGTTTGTCTGAGGACGTGGACTGTTTACGTAGAAATGCACTATGGTGATTTCTAATATTTAATGGATTAAATGAATAATAAGATGGAAATATAACTGGTAATTAGTTACTTTTGAGTACTGTTTACTTTATTTCATTTTACTACTGCACAATATTGTTGCATGCTTACACACAGTTGGGCACGGGCCTTTGGTGGGTGTCTACTGAGATATATTTCTCACACCCTGTTTGGGTAATGCTTTTCGGCCTAAACAGATTACGTTTCTACAGGTGTAGATAGGGGAAAGAGTCCCTATACAGGTAATTGACTATTACTGAGGAGTATGAGGGCATGGGACCGAGCCTAGGCTCGCGATGCCGCTGCCAGCTATTTTTCTTGTTTTGTTGTACTTTGTATTTTGTTGTACTGTATTGATGTATAACATGTTCTGGATGTTTTCTTAGAACTTGAAACATATAGAATCATCACTTCTATACTGTTCGTTATATCCACTAATGTAGTTTATTTCAGTTGTGTATGTTTACTGCTTCTCCTATCGTTGTATGTTTATTCTGTATTTCCGTTGTGCTACACTTGGACAAATGAGGGCATAGTTTCCCCACTATCAGACCTGGGCCCTCGCTGCTAGTCGGCAGCCTCTGGCATTTGGGGAAATGCGTTTGAGGTCACGTGGAGAATCAGGCTCGGGGCACCCGTTGCGTGGCACCCGGGTCCGGGACGTTAAAATATGCACAGAAGACCCAATGTTCCACCTCAAACTATAGAGTTCAACGATGATGATTAATATAAGACTTCTTCCTAGACTAAGCTATTGCTGTATACTTCTGAATCAAATTAACTAACTCTGATGTCTCTGGAATGAGATGAGGACCCAGTATCATTGCCTCACCTGCCTCTAATCAGAATAAAGGTGAATGAAATGGTCTACTATAAAGGGCCTCATATGGAGCCATCTGAATCATTTCCTAAAAATTTTATTGGAGGAAAACATGAAAAGAGGTATATGTTTCTCCAATGAAACTCCAAAATCAAGGATACATTCTTGGATCATGTACTCAATCACCCAAATCATCCACTCATATATCCCATCAATCTGAGGCTATTATATTGTACTCAATAGCTCCTATGAACCTAATGCATTCTTCAACCCCTAGAAGAGTAGTGATCTAAAATGGGGCTCCCAATCTGATATAGTAGAACTAAGAACACCATGTAGTCACACTATCTGTTGTATATATATTATCCTAATATCAATAACTATTAAGGTCTCCCAGATAGGTAGGAATTGTGAAGCCTCAGTCAGTCTGTCAATGACCACCCATACTGCATCACTGTCTCTATATGATCATGGCAAGCCTATCACATAATACATAGTTATATAATTATATTTACACTATTTAACGGATTGAGTTTATTTGATATCTATAGTTCACCGATACACCACCTTAACATATTGATAGGTGGAACACCTCATGGTGAAACATGTTATCTATCTATTTATACCAAGACATGAATATTGATGACGGATGTATCTGTACATCATGGTAAAACCAGGTTAACTGCCCGAACTGAGGAATGATATTCCCACATAAACTCTTCTCATATATCAAAAGACACAAAAACCCACCCATGGTAGTGTAGTGTCTCCTTCCCATCAACAACTCAATAAAGAGGTGGGTTATCACCTATGGCACTCTCTCTTAAGACGAGACCTTCAGAATCAGATAACTGCCTCATTTGGACACACTCTAGAAGGTAGGATGTCTTTTATTGAGCTACTAAAACAATCCACCATTCTATTTTAGAACTTAAGAGTGAATTTCATAAAACAAAGTGATAAAAAATGATAAACTATTTTCCTTATGGATGTCATATATCCATGTCTTTCATCTCAAGGAATCATCCACAGTATTTCCCTTTTTGGGTGTGTAAGTAAGGTCAAAATTAAATGACTACATGTATTAAACCCATCTATAATTCCTCATATATAGATCTCATTAGGTGAAGATGTATTTCAGGCTCTTTTTATCTATATAGACAACTAATCGCTCACCCATAAGAGAGTACCTCCAAAAGATTAGATCATGGACCGTGACAACTATCTTGAGGTCATGCGTTGGGTATTCTACTCATGAGGTCTCAGCTGGTGTGACCCATATGCTACTACCCAATCATACTACATTATAAATACTCCTAGAAAAATTCCTAAATAATTTCATTAAATAATATTTCTTCTTCCCATGTTAGGAAGTATCAGGATCGATGTTGAAGTCATTATTCCCTTCATCTCTTGAAAATATGTCTCACAAGATTCAAACCATAAGAACTTGAGACCGTTATTTGTTAGGATTGTAAGTGTCACTACTAAGTAAGGGAAATATTATATGAATTACCTAAAATAGTAATATAATCCCAAGAAACTACATATATCAAACACATTCCTGGGATTCTCCCCAGTAACCACAGCACTCAACTTATTTGGGTCAACAGATAGGCCTTCCACTAAAATGGTATAACCCATGAAGTGAACCTTGATGATACAGAAGTGGTATTTACTGAGATTCAAAAATATTTGATGCTATCTTAGTGTATTCCACATGATCTTAATATGGGAGGAATGGTCGTTCTTGGTGAGAGAATACAACAAGATATCATCGATGAAGACCACCACAAAAGAATAAAGATATTGGTGGAAAATCTAGTTTATCAGAACCGTAAAGACTGTCAGCACATTTCATCAGACTAAATATCCAAACTGTAAACTCATACAAGCCATACATGCTCTGGAATGTTGTACGTGATATGTCTTATGGACTTACAGACACTTAATAGTTTCATGACCTCAGATCAATCTTAGGGAAAACCATTTCTCCTTGGATCTAGTTGAATATGTCATATGTTTGAGTAATTTGACACCAATTCTTCATTTTAAGATGGTTTAGTTGGTGGTAGTATACACATAATCTATGGGTATTGTACACCTTCATAGTGAAAATGATAGGTGAACCCATAGGTGACATGTTGGGTCAGATAAAACCCTTTCCATCTATATATTAAAGATTCTTATTGACTTCCTAAAGCTCTATAGATTCCATCTTATAAGGATGAATGGACACTGGTGCCACACCTTTCACTATATTGATGGTGAAATCAACCTCTCTCTATCAAGAGATAATTTAGATAAGTTTTTTGGGAATAAGTCCCTGAAATGATCCACAACATGAGATAATTATACTAACTACATTCCCAGATGACACAAAAAGAGACTCGACATATGGGATGTCACCCCACCGAGCCCAGTAAACATGGGTCCAGCTCAACTTTCTAAAATTTCCCATTCACCCTTATTCATATACTTACACCCCTAGTGAGACGTGAAAGAGAATCCTTGGAAATAAAAATCCACTTGGGCATGATAAGGAACAAGCTAGTCTGTGGCGAGAATGATGTCAAAGCCAGTATTCTCAAGGATGAAGAAACTCCATAAGAAAATTTACCCACTTATCTCAATGGGAACTCCTAGAACATGTGTATTTTCTCTAATTTGAACCCTAATGGCTTTTCTATAGACAAAACATCACATAAGAATTCATGTTCAAGGCCCAAAATCTCTACAACCACATCAGATATAAAACAATTTGATGCACCTATATCAAAAAGGGAAGAAACTAAAGTAGAGGATACTTGAATGATATGATTTCCCTCAGAATCTGGGGATGACCGCCTTGATGGGATGTTCAAACATTCCGATTGGTTTCTAACGGGTTTGTTCGTAGAACTGGAAACATCCAATGATTCCACATCCGTTCGGACCTACTTTCCAAAGGTAGGTGCTCATTAGTTTGTGGACTGATGAGGCTTAGGAATTTGCATTGGTTGAGAGGATGGGAGGTCGGACTCACCATATAAGGCCCCGGACTTAAACCTTACTTAATCTTGAGTTATTACAAGATTACACATTGAGGATCTTTTCTGGTTTATAGTTTTAGATAATTAGATCATAAAACATGTATTACATTCCACATTTAAGAAAAGTGGTTACATAAAAGATAGTATTCATTTTTCCCATCAACGGAAACATATTTAAAATAAAACATCGATTCCTTCTTGACACTTCCTTGACACTATCATCATATCATGTACCTTTCCCTTGACCTGTGAAAAACATTTCAAAAACTTGGGATGAGCATAAAAAGCTCAGTAAGGGTTATAAAAAGTATGGGAAGGAAACATGAGTACATATATTCATAAGAATGAAATAATACTTTACCAATAAAACATAAGCACTTTAACATTCCTCATAAAATCATGAATAAATCATATAAATCATAAGAAATAAAGGTAACTTGAGGCATTCATAACATTCTTACGTAGGGAGTAACCCTCTTGGTTACGTTTGGAATACCCATCATAGTATATTCCCGAAATCTCTTCGGAGAAACCTTAATGTTTCACTCCTTCGCGTTACCAAATGCATTGGAAATCTATATCAGGCTCACCCGCCCTTAGTTCATCACGGAACCACCCGTCTTCATAATAATTCCCAAGAACCTCAACATAATCGTATCACATAAAACATGCATAAAGGAAACATAACATTTCCACCTTTCAATCACAAGATATCAATACAACACATTGATATAAACACATTATGAAAACCATTTTCAATACCAAAATAAAAGAAAAGTAAAACATAGTATTTATTTTTCTTTTAAAAAATGGTATGGCTTATAGAGGAAGCCGAAACTCAAATAATGGTCACAACGGCGGAGAAGTCGTTGTCGCCGCATACGTACGACAAAAACATTACCTTTTTTCATTTAGTAAACGCTTCGTATAAAAAAGATTCCTTTTGAATAAACGTAAAATTCAAAGGGGTTTATACACCGTATAAAATAAGGTTGTGTATAAAACAAAATATGCCTCAATGAAAGGAGATTGAGATGAAGTCCCATCCCTTGGGTCCGACTTGACTCGGTCGTTCTTTAATCTCCTGAATAATAAACTTGAGTTAATTTCTACTTGTTTAAGAACCTTTTTCAAGTTCATTATTCCTTTTATATCACTTATTTCCATGTCATGAACACTATGTAATTATTTAAGTTAATAACGGTCGTTTTAACGATCATTGGTACTTGAGTCAAAAATAAACCCTTTATAATTACAAGTTTTTCATGTATACATTATATCCAGAATGGTATTAATTATATAGATATCATATATATCATATATATCCAGTACATGCATGCATTTATAATATTACATAATATTTATAGGTAAGAAATGAAATGCACCGTTCATGGAGACGGTAAGCCGTACGTACGCATGAACGCTGCTTCCATTTCTATTTCGTATTTTATGAAATGTAATCATAATGATATAAAGGTATATTATAATTACAATGTAATATCATATATAATATCATAACTCTATCCTTTATACATCCCACATATGGTATTAACGAATCAAATCACTTTGAGGGCGCGGTAGTCCGCACTTCCTTAAATGAAGATATCGCGTTTACCCATAATGGAAACCATAAAGGTATGCCCAAAATGAAAAATACAGAAGCTTAAGAAAAACATAAACATATTATATATCATATATAAATATAGTCTCATCTTAATGGCCACCTTCGAAGGTGTTAAAATAATGTTGAACAATCATCGTTTCGGGAGGCAGAAATTCTCCATCCACAGAAACAGTATGTTCTTTAACCATTAGATGTTGGTGTGTGTAATTGTAGCTCGAATCCTTCTTATAAAAACACCCTAGTATATGAAAGATACTTTTGTTGTTACAAAAGAAATTAATAAAAAGAGTTTAGGGGGTTGGAGAAGCAAAATAAAACAAAAGAACACAAGTGAAGACATTACCTTAAAATCGGGTAACTCCCTTTGGTTTGAGCTCAAAGGCTTCCTTGGGAAGACTTCTGCCCAAAGTGAGGATTCAAGGAGTAAGAGACGGAAGTGGAGAGACAAAATGGGCAGGGTTTGGCCGAGCCAAAGGCTTTGGAAGTGTGGTTAAGGAGGTAGATGTGTGGGCCTTTTATAAGAGGAGAGGAGGGGCACTCTTGGAAAGTAAAGAAATGTTACTTTATTTTTAAATGAGTTTCGGATTCAAAAGGTCCCACATTCATATAATTCGAGTATAAGGTGATAAGGGTTCGAAATACACCAATACAATAGGTTTTGGACATGTGTAGGTCATAGATTTTACATTATCTTTTCATTTTATTTAAATCCTTTTTTAATGAGGTAAACGCTGCATCATCATGATGTCAAAAATAATTTAATTTATATAATGTCTAAAAATTATGAAAAAAATACTATGATGTAGAAAATCTTTTTATCTTTCCAATTATCATTTATAGTCAAAAATCTAACATGTATAACCCCATGTAAAAATTGTTTTAATAAAACAACTCCTGTTTGTGTCATTTTTACTTTTACATTAAATAAAAAGTTATTTATGTCATTTCCCATCCAAAGTGGCTCCATGGGGTCCCCAAGTTGACCCATTGATTTTCTTGGTCTCCCATGACACATCCAATAAGGGTAGGACATGTGTTAAGATCATCTCATATTATTAAAACATTATTTTTACCTTAAACTACTCTAATTACCTCTAATTGCGATTAAGAACTTAAAAGTTACTATTCACCAAAAAATTATTTTAATCTCATTGAACCACATTTTACTTCTTAATTAAAACCATGTATGTCGGATTTTTTAAAATCAAATCACAGAAGTGGCAAAGTTTCATTTAAACGAAAAATCAGTTTCTTTAACTACCACTTAGTGGTTTCACTATTCATCAAAAATTGAAGTTTTTCAGAAAAATACCAAAACTTCACCCTAAGCTATATTTGATATTATGAATTCAAAAATGATGTCTATTTTACAAAATTCATATCATATAATTTACATTAATTAATTTAATAATTAATTCCCGTTGTCATGACAAATAGCATGCTTTTATGAAACAATAAGTATCAAAAGATTGACACCAGTTTAAGTCCAATTTCAAAGTGAAATTGATTCCAATGACCACCATTGGATTAAATGGTAAAAATATATTCTAATTTCACTTCAAAACCAATTCAAAAGATAATCTAATCATATAAATAAATTAGATTAAAAAGAGGTTTTGAATTAAAATACAACATTTTTCACTATTCATTAAAAAAATGAACTTTATCGGAAAAATACCAAAAATCACACAATGTAAATTTTGATGTCCCACTCATAAAAAATAAGTTTATTTTGACAAACATAGCTTATAAAATTGTCAAAAGATAGATTTAAAAATGGTTTTCCATCAAAAGGCAGTAAAACAATCTTTTAAAAATATTAGTGTATTCCATGCTTAAGATTGGATTTATTCTCATTTTAAGCCTCTAAAACACAATCTAATTCACTAATAGACATAGATAAAAATATCTATTATTCATTACTTACTTGGGATGTTACATCCTTCCTCCCTTTAGAAAACTGCGTCCCCACAATTTATTTACTTATCAAATAAATGGGGGTACTTATCCCTCATTGCATTTTCAGATTCCCATGTTGCCTCTTCCATCATGTGGTTTTTCAACAAAACCATTACCTGATTAATCACCTTATTCCATAACACTTTGTCCCTGTGGTCAATAATCTAGACTGGTTGTTCCTCATAAGATAGGTTCTCTTCCAGCTGAACTACCTCTGGACTCAAAACATGAGATGGATCTGGTATGTACTTTCTCAGCATCGAAACATGAAAAACATTGTGTACCTGAGATAAACTCAGAGGTAAAGCCACCTGGTATGCAACTGATCCAACTCTCTCCAGAATTTCATATGGTCCAAAGAACCTTGGACTCAACTTTCCTTTCTTACCAAATCGCATCACACTTTTCCATGGCGAGACTTTGATAAAAACATGATCACCTACCTCAAAAGGTAGATCCTTCATCCTGTTGTCCGCGTAACTCTTCTGCCTGCTCTGAGCTGTTCACATGTGTTTCTATATCAGCTGAACTTTTTCTGCCAACTCTTCTACCAATTCTGGTCCCATCAGCTTTCTTTCACCCACTTCATCCCAAAAAGCTGGAGTTTGACACCACTTCCCATATAACGCCTCAAATGGTGCCATTTGTATACTGGAATAAAAACTGTTATTATATGAAAATTCAACCAAAGAAAGATGCTGGTCCCAACTTCCCTGATAATCCATAGATCAAGAACGTAGCATATCCTCCAATGTCTGAATTGTTCGTTCTGACTACCCATCTGATTGAGGATGAAAAGCTGTACTAAAATTTAATCGAGTACCCAACGACTTCTGAAGGCCTTTCCAAAAGTTAGAAGTGAACCTGGGATCACGGTCAGAAACAATGGAGAGGGGAACTCCATGTAATCTGACTATCTCTTTAAGATAAAAATGGGAAAGTTGATCTAGGTAAAAAGTATCTCATATAGCAAGGAAATGAGCAGATTTAGTCAAGTGATCAACAATAACCCAGATTGCATTATTACCTCGAGGGGTCTTCGGAAATCCCACAACGAAGTCCATGGATATATTCTCCCATTTCCACTCTGGCCCTGGTAAAGGCTAAAGCATCCCTTTCAGTAACTACCACTCTACTTTAACCTGTTGACATGTCAAACACTTCACAGTAAAATCAGCAATATCTCTTTTCATTCCATCCCACTGGTAATACTCCCGTAGATCTCTGTACATCTTAGAACTGCCAGGATGAACTGAAAATGGAGAACTATGAGCTTCACATAACAACTCTCTCTTCAACTGTGAATCACAAGGCACACACAATCTCTTCCCAAATCTCAAAACACAATCACTATCAATGTTGAATTCATGCAACTTACCTTTCTGAACCAGCTCTACCTTTTTCTGCAACTCACTGTCTTACTTCTATGCTTGCCTGATTCTGTCTGATTGAGAATATTTCCCTGATACCTGAAAAAAAAACAGAATAACATCCTGCACCAATAACTTCTATTCCAAAGTTCATCAAATCCTTAACCAAAGGATCACGTTTCAAATGCAACATTGCTAATGAAGCATTACTTTTTCGACTCAAAGCATCAGCCACTTTATTTGATTTTCCCGGATGATAATGATATGTACAATCATAATCTGTGATTAATTCTAGCCATCTCCTCTGTCTCATGTTCAATTATTTCTTAGTGAATATATACTTTAAACTTTTGTGATCGGTATATATTTCACACTTTACTCCATACAAATGATGCCTCCAAATTTTTAAAGCGAAAACAACAGCAGCTAATTCCAAATCATGTGTAGGGTAATTTACCTCGTGAGTTTTCAACTGTCGTGAAGCATAAGAAATTACCTGATCATTATGCATTAGGACACAACCAAGTCCTTTCAATGAAGAATCACTGTAGATAACAAACTCCCCATTCCTGGAAGGTAGTGCCAAAACTGGAGCATTCACCAATCTTCTTTTCAATTCCTGAAAACAATCATCACATTCTTTTGTCCAGATAAACTTAACACCCTTCCGAGTTAGCTTAGTCATTGGACTAGATAACCGTGAAAAATTTCTAACAACCCTTCGGTAATATTCTGCCAAACCAAGGAAACTATGAATCTCTATTACATTTGTGGGTCTTGGCCATTCTTCAACAACCTTTGTTTTTGCAGGATCAACGGTTATCCCATCTTTAGAAACAATGTGACCAAGGAAAGAAATTTGTTGCAAACAAAACTCACACTTGCTGAATTTCCCATACAATTTATTTTCTTTAAAGGTTTGTAAAATAACCCTTAATTGTCTTTCATGCTCCTCTTTACTTTTAGAAAACACCAAAATATCATCAATGAAAACCACCACAAACTTATCCAAGAACTCATGGAAAATTCTATTCATTAAGTCCATGAATACAGCAGGTGCATTGGTTAGCCCAAAAGGCATTACTACAAATTCATAATGGCCATATCTTGTACTAAACGCAGTCTTCAGAACATCTGCTTCCTCTACCTTCAGTTGATGGTACCCCGATCTCAGGTCAATCTTTGAAAAAAACTAAGCTCCCTGGAGCTGATCAAACAAATCATCGATATGAGGCAAAGGATATTTGTTCTTAACAGTGATGTTATTTAAGGCTCTATAATCAATGCAAATTCTCATAGAACCATCTTTCTTTTTAACAAATAAAACAGGAGCACCCCATGGTGATGTGCTAGGTCGAATGAAACCTTTCTCTAATAAATCTTGCAATTTCTCCTTCAACTCTAAATGTTCAATTCGAGCCATTCGATAAGGGGGTTTTGAAATTGGCTTAGCATTAGGAACTAAGTCAACAGTAAATTCAACTTCCTGATCTGGTATTATTCCAGGAAACTCATCAGGAAAAACATCTGGATACTCATTTACCACTGGCACATCATTAATATGAACAGTTCCTTTGTTTTCAATGATGTGTGCAAGGTAACATTCATTTCCATCTTTTACAAGTTTTTCATCCTCTTGATAAATTATCAACAGTAATGGTTCATTCTTGTACACAAACTGAAAGTCTTTCTGAAAAGAAACTTCTTTAGCTCTACAGTCAATCTTGGCATGGTAAATAGAGAGCCAATCCATACCCAGGATAACATCAAACTCTACTAGAGGTAGAAAAATAAGGTTTGCAAGTAGGTTCTTTCCACAGATAAGGATAGGAAGATTCTTTTAAATTATTTTTGTCTCAACATTTCCCCTAGGTGTTTTTGCCACAAGTTCAGGAGTCATTTCTTGAGATGGTATTCCCATTTTACTAGAAAAGGTTTGAGAGATTAAAGAATGTGTGGACCCCGAATCAAACAACACACTGGCATAATCTCAAAAAACAAACAAAGTACCTGATACAACTTCATTTGATGGCCCGACATCTGCTGAAGTAGTTGCAAAGGATTTCACCACCCCTTTCTGCTTGTAGTCTAACTGCTTCCCATCAATCAAGATCTTTGTCAGACACTCGTTTCCATAGTGACCCATCTCATTTCACTTAAAACATTTCACTAACTGTAAATCAAATTTGGACTTACCATCTCCTGGATCTTTTTCAGTGCAATAACGAGCCTTATGTCCCATCTTACCACATTGGTAGCACTTTCCAAAATTTAGAAGGCATTCCCCAGCATGCCTTTTACAACATTTATCACAAACTGGAAACTTAGTTTTCTTACCATGAGACTTTTTTGAAGAATTCTTCCCTTTCTCCTGTCACCTCGGTCTCTTCTTCTGCTGGTTGTTATAGAACACTTGATCATTGGAAAACTCCATTTCCACCTTCTCAGCACATAAAACAAGCTTTTCATAACTTTTAAACTCACAAGAAGCTAATTCCCTTAGATATTTTGGTTTTAATATTGAGTAAAAATGATTGATTTTACTATCAAGGTCTCAGATAAAATTTGGAGCATACCATGCCAATCGAGTGAACCTCTCTTCATAGGCAGCCACTGAGTCTTCCTCTTGCCTCAATTCCAAGAATTGCTTTTCCATCCTAAGTCGAACAGCCTTAGGAAAATACTTCTCAAGAAACATACCGTTGAATTCATCCCAGTCAAGAGCATCAATCTCATCAGCGTCCTTGATATTTTTAACAATCGACCACCACGGATCTGCCTCACCCTCCAAACAGTAAATAGAAAGACTAACCTTTTGATTGTCTGAACACACCATGACATCGAAAATCTTCTCCAGTGCTTTAATCCACCCTTCAGCTAGCAGAGGGTCAGATGATCCTCTGAATGATGGGGATGTTGCCTCATGAAATGTTCCACCACTAACATGTTCCTCTGTGGTTGATCTGGATGATCTTGTGCATTGACACCACCACCATTTATCGCTTGAGTCAACTGCGCCATTACTGCAACAAACTGTTCAGTTCCAATTCCGACCATCTCAGGATGCTGATTCAGAAGGTTATTTCCTTCTGTATGCCTTCCTAGCACTGCTTCCCTGTTTCCTCTGCGGAAAACAATTCTGAACAAACATGTCTTAGATGAAGCAACATTGTAATTTTCAAATGCAATATCATTTCAATAAAAAAAATATTTTTGGATAATCATTTAATAGAATTATAACTCCTAAAGTTATCTAAACCGACCTCTGATACCAACTATAAGGCCTCGTCCTTAAACCTTACTTAATCTTGGTTATTACAAGATTACACATTGAGGATCTTATCTGGTTTAGAGTTTTAGATAATTAGATCATAAAACATTTATTACATTCCACATTTAAGCAAAGTGGTTACATAAAAGATAGTATTCATTTTTCCCATAAACGGAAACATATTTAAAATAAAACATGGATTCTTTCTTGACACTTCCTTGACACTATCATCATATCATGTACCTTTCCCTTGACCTGTGAAAAACATTTCAAAAACTTGGGATGAGCATAAAAAGTTCAGTAAGGGTTATAAAAAGTATGCAAAGGAAACATGAGTACATATATTCATAAGAATGAAATCATGCTTTACCAATAAAACATAATCACTTTAACATTCCTCATAAAATTATGAATAAATCATAGAAATCATAAGACATAAAGGTAACTTGAGGCATTCATAACATTCTTACGTAGGGAGTAACCCTCTTAGTTAAGTTTGGAATACCCATCACAGTATATCCCCTAAATCTCTTCGTAGAAACCTTAACATTTCACTCCTTCACATTACCCAATGCATTGGAGAGCTATATCGGGCTCACCCACCCTTAGTTCATCACGAAAGCACCCGTCTTCATAATAATTCCCAAGAACCTCAACATAATCGAATCACATAAAACATGCATAAAGGAAACATAACATTTCCACCTTTCAATCACAAGATATCAATACAACACATTGATATAAACACATTATGAAAACCATTTTCAATACCAAAATAAAATAAAAGTAAAACATGGTATTTATTTTTCTTTTAAAAAAAGGTATGGCTTGTAGAGGAAGCTGAAACTCAAATAATGGTCACAGCGGCGGAGAAGTCGTTATCGCTGCATACGTACGACAAAAACATTCCCTTTTGTCGTTTAGTAAATGCTTAGTATAAAAAAGATTCCTTTTGAATAAACGTAAAAGTCAAAGGGGTTTATACACTGTATAAAATAAGGTTGTGTATAAAACAAAATATGCTTCAATGAAAGGATATTGAGACGAAGTCCCATACCTCAGGTCCGAATTGACTCGGTAGTTCTTTAATCTCCTGAATAATAAACCTGAGTTAATTTCTACTTGTTTAAGAACCTTTTTCAAGTTCATTATTCCTTTTATATCACTTATTTCCATGCCATTAACACTATGTAATTATTTAAGTTAATAACGGTTGTTTTAACGATCATTGGTACTTGAGTCAAAAATAAACCCTTTATAATTACAAATTTTTCATGTATCCATTATATCCAGAATGGTATTCATGATGTAGATATCATATATATCATATATATCCAGTACATTCATGCATTTATAATATTACATAACATTTAGTGGTAAGAAATGAAATGCACCGTTCATGGAGACGGTAAGTCGTACGTACGCATGAACGCTGCTTCCATTTCTATTTCGTATTTTATGAAATGGAATCATAATGATATAAAGGTATATTATAATTAAAGTGTAATATCATATATAATATCATAACTCCATCCTTTATACATCCCACATATGGTATTAACGAATCAAATCACTTTGAGGGGGCGGTAGTCCGCACTTCCTTAAATGATGATATCGCGTTTACCCATAATGGAAACCATAAAGGTATGCACAAAATGAAAAATACAGAAGCTTAAGGAAAACATAAACATATTATATATCATATATAAATATATTGTCATCTTAATTTCCACCTTTGAAGGTGTTAAAAGAATGTTGAACAATCATCGTTTCGGGAGGCAGAAATTCTCCATCCACGGAAACAGTATGTTATTCAACCATTAGATGTAGGTGTGTGTAACTGTAGCTCAAATCCATCTTATAAAAACATCCTAGTATATGGAAGATACTGTTGTTGTTACAAAAGAAATTAATAAAAAGAGTTTAGGGGGTTGGAGAATCAAAATAAAACAAAAGAATACAAGTGAAGACATTACCTTAAAATTGGGTAACTCCCTTTGGTTTGAGCTCAAAGGATTCCTTGGGAACACTTCTTCCCAAAGTGAGGCTTCAAGGAGTAAGAGAGGGAAGTGGATATACAAAATTGGCAGGGTTTGGCCGAGCCAAAGGCTTTGGAAGTGTGGGTAAGGAGGTAGAGGTGGGGGCCTTTTATAAGAGGAGAGGAGGGGCACTCTTGGAAAGTAAAGAAATGTTACTTTATTTTAAAATGTGTTTCGGATTCAAAAGGTCCCACATTGATATAATTCGAGGATAAGGTGATAAGGGTTCTAAATCCACCCATCCAATAGGTTTTGGACATGTGTAGGTCATATATTTTACATTATCTTTTCATTTTATTTAAATCTTTTATTAATGAGGTAAACGTTGCATCATCATGATGTCATAAATAATTTAATTTCTTTAATGTCTAAAAATTATGAAAAAAATACTGTGATGTAGGAAATCCTTTTAGATTTCCAATTATTATTTATAGTCAAAAATATGACTTGTATAACCCCATGTAAATATTGTTTTAATAAAACAACTCATGTTTCTGTCATTTTTACTTTTACATTAAATAAAAAGTTATTTATGTCATTTCCCAACCAAAGTGGCTCCATGGGGTCCCCAAGTTGACCCATGGATTTTCTTGGTCAGACATGACACATCCAATAAGGGTAGGACATGTGTCAAGCTCATCTCATATTATTAAAACATTATTTTTACCTTAAACTACACTAATTACCTCTAATCGCAATTAAGAACTTAAAAGTTACTATTCACAAAAAAATTATTTTAATCTCATTGAACCACATTTTAATTCTTAATGACAACCATGTATGTCGGATTTTTGAAAATCAAATCACAGAAGTGGCAAAGTTTCATTTAAACGAAAAATTAGTTTCTTTAACTACCACTTAGTGGTTTCACTATTCATCAAAAATTAAAGTTTTTCAGAAAAATACCAAAACTTCACCCTAAGCTATATTTGATATTCTGAATTCAAAAATGATGTCTATTTTACAAAATTCAAATCATATAAGTTACATTAATTAATTTAATAATTAATTCTGGCTGTCATGACAAATAGCGTATTTTTATGAAACAATAAGTATCAAAAGTTTGACACCAGTTTAAGTCCAATTTCAAAGTGAAATTGATTCCAATGACCACCATTGGATTAAATGGTAAAAATATATTCTAATTTCACTTCAAAACCAATTCAAAAGATAATCTAATCATATAAATAAATTAGATTAAAAAGAGGTTTTGAATTAAAATACAACATTTTTCACTATTCATTAAAAAAATGAACTTTATCAGAAAAATACCAAAGATTCACACAAAGTAAATTTTGATGTCCCAATCATAAAGAAAAAGTTTATTTTGAAAAACATAGCTTATAAAATTGTCAAAAGATATATTTAAAAATGGTTTTCCATCAAAAGGCAGTAAAACAATCTTTTAAAAATATTAGTGTATTCCTTGATTAATATTGGATTTATTCTCATTTTAAGCCTCTAAAACACTATCTAATTCACTAATAGACATAGATAAAAATATCTATTATTCATTACTTACTTGGGATGTTACATCCTTCCCTCCTTTAGAAAATTGTGTCCCGGCAATTTACTTACTTATCGAATAAATGGGGGTACTTATCCCTCATTGCATTTTCAGATTCCCATGTTGCCTCTTCCATCATGTGGTTTTTACACAAAACCTTTACCTGATTAATCACCTTATTCTGTAACACTTGCTCCATGTGGTCAAGAATCTAGACCGGTTTTTCCTCATAAGATAGGTTCTCTTCTGGCTGAACTACCTCTGGACTCAAAACATGAGATGGATCTGGCATGTACTTTCTCAGCATCGAAACATGAAAAACATTATGTACATGAGATAAACTCGGAGGTAAAGCCACCTGGTATGCAACTAATCCAACTCTCTCTAGAATTTCATATGGTCCAATGAACCTTGGACTCATCTTTCCTTTCTTACCAAATTGAATCACACTTTTCCATGGTTAGACTTTGAGAAAAACATGATCACCTACCTCAAAAGATAGATCCTTCCTCCTATTGTCCGCATAACTCTTCTGCCTGCTCTGAGTTGTTCTCATGTCTTTCTGTATCAGCTGAACTTTTTCTTCCAACTCTTCTACCAATTCTGGTCCCATCAGCTTTCTTTCACCCACTTCATCCTAAAAAGCTAGAGTTCAACACCGCTTCTCATATAACGCCTCAAATGGTGCCATCTGTATACTGGAATGAAAACTGTTATTATAAGAAAATTCAACCAAAGAAAGATGTTGGTCCCAACTTCCCTGATAATCCATAGAGAAAGAACGTAGCATATCCTCCAATGTCCGAATTGTTCATTCTGACTGCCCATCTGATTGAGGATGAAAAGATGTACTAAAATTTAATTCAGTACCCAACGACTTCTGAAGGCCTTTCCAAAATTTAGAAGTGAACTTGGGATCACGGTCAGATACAATAGAGAGGGGAACTCCATGTAACCTGACTATCTCTTTAAGATACAAATGGAAAGTTGATCTAGGGAAAAAGTATCTCGTATAGCAAGGAAATGAGAAGATTTAGTCAAGCGATCAACAATAACCCAGATTGCATTATTACCTCGAGGGGTCTTCGGCAATCCCACAACGAAGTCCATGGATATATTCTCCCATTTCCACTCTGGCACTGGTAAAAGCTGAAGCATCCCTTTCAGTAACTGCTGCTCTACTTTAACCTGTTGACATGTCAAACACTTCACAGTAAAATCAGCAATATCTCTTTTCATTCCATCCCACCAGTAATACTCCCGCAGATCTCTGTACATCTTAGTACTGCCATGATGAACTGAAAATGGAGAACGATGAGCTTCACATAACAACTCTGTCTTCAAATGTGAATCACAAGGCACACACAATATCTTCCCAAATCTCAAAACACAATCACTATCAATGTTGAATTCATGCAACTTACCTTTCTGAACCAGCTCTACCTTTTTCTGCAACTCACTGTCTTGCTTCTGTGCTTTCCTGATTCTGTCTGATTGAGAAGATTTCACTGATACCTGAAACAAAACAGAAGAACATCCTGCACCAACAACTTCTATGCCAAATTTCATCAAATCCTTAACCAAAGGATCACGTTCCAAACGTAACGTTGCTAATAAAGCATTAATTTTTCGACTCAAAGCATCAGCCACTTTATTTTCTTTTCCCGGATGGTAATGATTTGTACAATCATAATCCCTGATTAATTCTAGCCATCTCCTCTGTCTCATGTTCAATTATTTCTTAGTGAATATATACTTTAAAATTTTGTGATCGGTATATATTTCACACTTTACTCCATACAAATGATGCCTCCAAATTTTTAAAGCGAAAACAACAGCAGCTAATTCCAAATCATGTGTAGGGTAATTTACCTCATGAGTTTTCAACTATCGTGAAGCATAAGCAATTACCTGATCATTATGCATTAGGACACAACCAAGCCCTTTCAATGAAGCATCACTGTAGATAACAAAATCCCCATTCCTAGAAGGTAGTTCCAAAATTGGAGCATTCACCAATCTTCTTTTCAATTCCTGAAAACAATCATCACATTCTTTTGTCCAGATAAACTTAACACCCTTCCGAGTTAGCTTAGTCATTGGACTAGATAACCGTGAAAAATTTCTAACAAACCTTCGGTAATAGCCTGTCAAACCAAGGAAACTACGAATCTCTGTTACATTTGTGGGTCTTGGCCATTCTTCAACAACCTTTGTTTTTGCAGGATCAACGGTTATCCCATCTTTAGAAATAATGTGACCAAGGAAAGAAATTTGTTGCAACCAAAACTCATACTTCTTGAATTTCCCATACAATTTCTTTTCTTTAAAGGTTTGAAAAATAACCCTTAAATGTATTTCATGATCCTCTTTACTTTTAGAAAACACCAAAATATCATCAATGAAAACCACCACAAACTTATCCAAGAACTCATGGAAAATTCTATTCATTAAGTCCATGAATACAGCAGGTGAATTGGTTAGCCCAAAAGGCATTACTACAAATTCATAATGGCCATATCTTGTACTAAACGCAGTCTTCGGAACATCTACTTCCTTTACCTTCAGCTGATGGTACCCTGATCTTAGGTCAATCTTTGAAAAAAACTGAGCTCCCTGGAGCTGATCAAACAAATCATCGATATTAGGCAAAGGATATTTGTTCTTAACAGTGATGTTATTCAAGGCTCTATAATCAATGCAATGTCTCATAGAACCATCTTTCTTTTTAACAAATAAAATAGGAGCACCCCATGTTGATGTGCTAGGTCGAATGAAACCTTTCTCTAATAAATCTTGCAATTTATCCTTCAACTCTAAAAGTTCAATTTGAGCCATTCGATAAGGGGGTTTTGAAATTGGCTTAGCATTAGGAACTAAGTCAACAGTAAATTCAACTTCCCGATCTCGTATTATTCTAGGAAACTCATTAGGAAAAACATCTGGATACTCATTTACCACTGGCACAGCATTAATCTGAACAGTTCCTTTGTTTTCAATGATGTGTGCAAGGTAACATTCATTTCCATCTTTTACAAGTTTCTCGGAAACTTGATAATTTATCAACAGTAAGGGTTCATTCTTGTACACAAACTGAAAGTCTTTCTGAAAATAAACTTCTTTAGCTCTACAGTCAATCTTAGCATGGTAAATAGAGATCCAATCTATACCCAGGATAACATCAAACTCTACTAGAGGTAGAACAATAAGGTTTGCAAGTAGGTTCTTTCCACAGATAAGGATAGGAAGATTCTTTTAAATTCTTTTTTCCTCAACATTTCCCCCAGGTGTTTTTACCACAAGTTCAGGAGTCATTTCTTGAGATGGTTTTCCCATTTTACTAGAAAAGGTTTGAGAGATGAAAGAATGTGTGGACCCCGAATCAAACAACACACTGGCATAATCTGAAAAAACAAACAAAGTACCTGATACAACTTCATTTGATGGCCCGACATCTACTGAAGTAGTTGCAAAGGATTTCACCACCCCTTTCTGCGTGTAGTCTAACTGCTTCCCATCACTCAAGCTCTTTGTCAGACACTCGTTTGCATAGTGACCCATCTCATTGCACTTAAAACATTTCACTAACTATAAATCAAATTTGGACTTACCATCACCTTGATATTTTTTAGTGCAATCACGAGCCTTATGTCCCATCTTACCACATCGGTAGCACTTTCCAGAATTCAGAAGACATTCCCCAGCATGCCTTTTACCACATTTATCACAAACTGGAAACTTAGTTTTCTTACCATCAGACTTTTTTGAAGAATTATTCCCTTTCTCCTGCCACCTCCGTCTCTTCTTCTGCTGGTTGTTATAAAACACTTGATCATCGGAAAACTCCATTTCCACCTTCTCAGCACATCGAACAAGCTTTTCATAACTTTTAAACTCATGAGAAGCTAATTCCCTTAGATATTTTGGTTTTAATCCTGAGTAAAAATGATTGATTTTACTATCAAAGTCTCGGATAAAATTTGGAGCATACCTTGCCAATCGATTGAACCTCTCTTCATAGGCAGCCACTGAGTCTTCCTCTTGCCTCAATTCCAACAATTTTTTTCCATCCTAATTCGAACAGCCTTAGGAAAATACTTCTCAAGAAACATACCTTTGAATTCATCCCAGTCAAGAGCATCAATCTCATCAGCGTCCCTGATATTTTTAACCATCGACCACCAATGATCTGCCTCACCCTCCAAACGGTAAATAGAAAGACTAACCTTTTGATTGTCTGAACACCCCATGACATCGAAAATCTTCTCCAGTGATTTAATCCACCCTTCAGCTAGCACAGGGTCATATGATCCTCTGAATGATGGGGGATGTTGCCTCATGAAATGTTCCACCACTGACATGTTCCTCTGTGGTTGATCTTGCTGATCTCGTGCATGGATACCACCACCATTTATCGCTTGAGTCAACTGCGCCATTACTACAAAAAACTGTTCAGTTCCAATTCCGACCATCTCAGGATGCTAATTCGGAAGGTTATTTCCTTCTGTATGCCTTCCTATCACTGCTTCCCTGTTTCCTCTGTGGAAAACCATTCTGAACAAACATGTATTAGATAAAGCAACATGGTAATCTTCAAATCCTATATCATTTCAAAAAAAATATTTTTGGATAATCATTTAATAGAATTCTAACTCCTAAAGTTATCTAAACGGACCTTTGATACCAACTATAAGGCCATGGCCTTAAACCTTACTTAATATTGAGTTATTACAAGATTAAACATTGAGGATCTTTTCTGGTTTAGAGTTTTAGATAATTAGATCATAAAACATGTAATACATTCCACATTTAAGAAAAGTGGTTACATAAAAGATAGTATTCATTTTTCCCATCAATGGAAACATATTTAAAATAAAACATGGATTCTTTATTGACACTTCCTTGACACTATCATCATATCATGTACCTTTCCCTTGACCTCTGAAAAACATTTCAAAAACTTGGGATGAGCATAAAAAGCTCAGTAAGGGTTATAAAAAGTATGGAAAGGAAACATGAGTACATATATTCATAAGAATTTAATCATACTTTACCAATAAAACATAAGCACTTTAACATTCCTCATAAAATCATGAATAAATCATAGAAATCATAAGACATAAAGGTAACTTGAGGCATTCATAACATTCTTATGTAGGGAGTAACCCTCTTGGTTATGTTTGGAATACCCATCACAATATATCCCCTAAATCTATTTAGAGAAACCTTAAAGTTTCACTCCTTCATGTTACCCAATGAATTGGAGAGCTATATCGGGCTCACCCGCCCTTAGTTCATCACGAAACCACCCGTCTTCATAATAATTCCCAAGAACCTCAACATAATCGTATCACATAAAACATGCATAAAGGAAACATAACATTTCCACCTTTCAATCACAAGATATAAATACAACACATTGATATAAACACATTATGAAAACCATTTTCAATACCAAAATTAAAGAAAAGTAAAACATGGTATTTATTTTTCTTTTAAAAAAAGGTATGGCTTGTAGAGGAAGCCGAAACTCAAATAATGGTCACAGCGGCGGAGAAGTCGTTGTCGCCGCATACGTACGACAAATACATTCCCTTTTGTCGTTTAGTAAATGCTTCGTATAAAAAAGATTCCTTTTGAATAAACATAAAAGTCAAAGGGGTTTATACACTGTATAAAAGAATGTTGTGTATAAAACAAAATATGCTTCAATGAAAGGAGATTGAGACGAAGTCCCATACCTTGGGTCCGAATTGACTCGGTCGTTCTTTAATCTCATGAATAATAAACTTGAGTTAATTTCTACTAGTTTAAGAACCTTTTTCAAATTCATTATTCCTTTTATATCACTTATTTCCATGTCATGAACACTATGTAATTATTTAAGTTAATAACGGTCGTTTTAACGATCATTGGTACTTGAGTAAAAAATAAACCCTTTATAATTACAAATTGTTCATGTATCCATTATATCCAGAATGGTATTCATGATTTAGATATCATATATATCATATATATCCAGTACATGCATTCATTTATAATATTACATAACATTTAGAGGTAAGAAATGAAATGCACCGTTCATGGAGACGGTAAGTCGTACGTACGCATGAACGCTGCTTCCATTTCTATTTCGTATTTTATGAAATGGAATCATAATGATATAAAGGTATATTATAATTATAGTTTAATATCATATATAATATCATAACTCCATCCTTTATACATCCCACACATCGTATTAACGAATCAAATCACTTTGAGGGGGCGGTAGTCCGCACTTCCTTAAATGATGATATCGCGTTTACCCATAATGGAAACCATAATGGTATGACCAAAATGAAAAATACAGAAGCTTAAGGAAAACATAAACATATTATATATCATATATAAATATAGTGTCATCTTAATGGCCACCTTTGAAGGTGTTAAAAGAATGTTGAACAATCATCGTTTCGGGAGGCAGAAATTCTCCATCCACGGAAACTGTATGTTCTTTAACCATTAGATGTAGGTGTGTGTAATTGTAGCTAGAATCATTTTTATAAAAACATCCTAGTATATGTAATATACTAGTGTTGTTACAAAAGAAATGAATAAAAAGTGTTTAGGGGGTCGGAGAAGCAAAATAAAACAAAAGAATACAAGTGAAGACATTACCTTAAAATTGGGTAACTCCATTTGGTTTGAGCTCAAAGGCTTCCTTGGGAAGACTTCTGCCCAAAGTGAGGCTTCAAGGAGTAATAGAGGGAAGTGTAGAGACAAAATTGGTAGGGTTTGTCCGAGCCAAAGGCTTTGGAAGTGTGGGTAAGGAGGTAGAGATGGGGGCCTTTTATAAGAGGAGAGGAGGGGCACTCTTGGAAAGTAAAGAAATGTTACTTTATTTTAAAATGTGTTTCGGATTCAAAAGGTCCCACATTGATATAATTCTAGGATAAGGTGATAATGGTTCGAAATCCACCCATACAATAGGTTTTGGACAGGTTTAGGTCATATTGTTTACATTATCTTTTCATTTTATTTAAATCCTTTATTAATGAGGTAAACGCTGCATCATCATGATGTCATAAATAATTTAATTTATTTAATGTCTAAAAATTATTAAAAAAATACTATGATGTAGGAAATATTTTTATATTTCCAATTATTATTTATAGTCAAAAATATGACTTGTATAACCCCATGTAAAAATTGTTTTAATAAAACAACTCATGTTTGTGTCATTTTTACTTTTACATTAAATAAAAAGTTATTTATGTCATTTCCCAACCAAAGTGGCTCCATGGAGTCCCCAAGTTGACCCATGGATTGTCTTGGTCGGACAAGACACATCCAATAAGGTTAAGACATGTTTCAACCTCATCTCATATTATTAAAACATTATTTTTACCTTAAACTACACTAATTACCTCTAATCGCGATTAAGAACTTAAAAGTTACTATTCACCAAAAAAATATTTTAATCTCTTTAAACCACATTTTACTTCTTAATGAAAACCATGTATGTCAGATTTTTAAAAATCAAATCATAGAAGTGGAAAAGTTTCATTTAAATGAAAAATCAGTTTCTTTAACTACCACTTAGTGGTTTCACTATTCATCAAAAATTGAAGTTTTTCAGAAAAATACCAAAACTTCACCCTAAGTTATATTTGATATTCTGAATTCAAAAATGATGTCTATTTTAAAAAATTCAAATCATATAAGTTACATTAATTAATTTAATAATTAATTCCCACTGTCATGACAAATAGCGTGTTTTTATGAAACAATAAGTATCAAAAGATTGACACCAGTTTAAGTCCAATTTCAAAGTGAAATTGATTCCAATGACCACCATTGGATTAAATGGTAAAAATATATTCTAATTTCACTTCAAAACCAATTCAAATGATAATCTAATCATATAAATAAATTAGATTAAAAATAGGTTTTGAATTAAAATACAACATTTTTCACTATTCATTAAAAACGAACTTTATCGGAAAAATACCAAAAATTCACACGAAGTAAATTTTGATGTCCCAATCATAAATAATAAGTTTATTTTGACAAACATAGCTTATATAAATTGTCAAAATATAGATTTAAAAATGGTTTTCCATCAAAAGGAAATAAAACAATCTTTTAAAAATATTAGTGTATTCCATGCTTAAGATTGGATTTATTATCATTTTAAGCCTCTAAAACACTATCTAATTCACTAATAGACATAGATAAAAATATCTATTATTCATTACTTACTTGGGATGTTACATCCTTCCCCCCTTTAGAAAATTGTGTCCCCGAAATTTATTTACTTATCGAATAAATGGGGGTACTTATCCCTCATTGCATTTTCAGATTCCCATGTTGCCTCTTCCATCCTGTGGTTTTTCCACAAAACCATTACCTGATTATTCACCTTATTCCATAACACTTGCTCCCTGTGGTCAAGAATCTGGACCGGTTGTTCCTCATAAGATAGGTTCTCTTCCAGCTGAACTACCTCTGGACTCAAAAACATGAGATGGATCTGGCATGTACTTTCTCAGCATCGAAACATGAAAAACATTGTGTACCTGAGATAAACTCGGAGGTAAAGCCACCTGGTATTCAACTGATCCAACTCTCTCCAGAATTTCATATGGTCCAATGAACCTTGGACTCAGCTTTCCTTTCTTACCAAATCGCATCACACTTTTCCATGGTGAGACTTTGAGAAAAACATGATCACCTACCTCAAAAGGTAGATCCTTCCTCATGTTGTCCGCATAACTCTTCTGTATGCTCTAAGCTGTTCTCATGTGTTTTTATATCAGCTGAACTTTTTTTGCCAACTCTTCTACCAATTCTGGTCCCATCAGCTTTCTTTTACCCACTTTATCCCAAAAATCTGGAGTTCGACACCGCTTCCCATATAACGCCTCAAATGGTGCCATCTGTATACTGGAATGAAAACTGTTATTATATGAAAATTCAACCAAAGAAAGATGTTGGTCCCAACTTCCCTGATAATCCATAGAGTAAGAACGTAGCATATCCTCCAATGTCTGAATTGTTCGTTCTGACTTCCCATCTGATTGAGGATGAAAAGCTATACTAAAATTTAATTCAGTACCAAACGACTTCTGAAGGCCTTTCCAAAAGTTAGAAGTGAACCTGGAATCACGGTCAGATACAATGGAGAGGGGAACTCCATGTAACCTGAATATCTCTTTAAGATAAAAACGGGAAAGTTGATCTTGGTAAAACTTATCTCGTATAGCAAGGAAATGAGCAGATTTAGTCAAGCGATCAACAATAACCCAGATTGCATTATTACCTCGAGGGGTCTTCGGAAATCCCACAACGAAGTCCATGGATATATTCTCCCATTTCCACTCTGGCCCTGGTAAAGGCTGAAGCATACCTTTCGGTAACTGCCACTCTGCTTTAACCTGTTGACATGTCAAACACTTCACAGTAAAATCAGCAATATCTCTTTTCATTCCATTCCACCAGTAATACTCCCGCAGATCTCTGTACATCTTAGTACTACCAAGATGAACTGAAAATGGAGAACTATGAGATTCACATAACAACTCTCTCTTCAACTGTGAATCACAAGGCACACACAATCTCTTCCCAAATCTCAAAACACAATCACTATCAATGTTGAATTCATGCAACTTACCTTTCTGAACCAGCTCTACCTTTTTCTACAACTCACTGTCTTGCTTTTGTGCTTGCCTGATTCTGTCTTATTGAGAAGATTTCACTGATACCTGAAACAAAACAGAAGAACATCCTGCACCAACAACTTCTATGCCAAAGTTAATCAAATCCTTAACCAAAGGATCACGTTCCAAACGCAACATTGCTAATGAAGTATTACTTTTTCGACTCAAATCATCAGCCACCTTATTTGCTTTTCCCGGATGGTAATGATTTGTACAATCATAATCCTTGATTAATTCTAGCCATCTCCTCTGTCTCATGTTCAATTCTTTCTGAGTGAATATATACTTTAAACTTTTGTGATCCGTATATATTTCACACTTTACTCTATACAAATGATGCCTCCAAATTTTTAAAGCAAAAACAACAGCAGCTAATTTCAAATCTTGTGTAGGGTAATTTACCTCATGAGTTTTCAATTGTCGTGAAGCATAAGAAATTACCTGATCATTATGCATTAGGACACAGCCAAGTCCTTTCAATGAAGAATAACTGTAGATAACAAACTCCCCATTCCTGGAAGGTAGTGCCAAAACTGGAGCATTCACCAATCTTCTTTTCAATTCCTGAAAACAATCATCACATTCTTTTGTCCAGATAAACTTAACACCCTTCCGAGTTAGCTTAGTCATTGGACTAGATAACCGTGAAAAATTTCTAACAAACCTTCGGTAATATTCTGCCAAACCAAGGAAACTATGAATCTCTATTACATTTGTGGGTCTTGGCCATTCTTCAACAACCTTTGTTTTTGCAGGATCAACGGTTATCCCATCTTTAGAAACAATGTGACCAAGGAAAGAAATTTGTTGCAAACAAAACTCACACTTGCTGAATTTCCCATACAATTTCTTTTCTTTAAAGGTTTGAAAAATAACCCTTAAATGTCTTTCATGCTCCTCTTTACTTTTAGAAAACACCAAAATATCATCAATGAAAACCACCACAAACTTATCCAAGAACTCATGGAAAATTATATTCATTAAGTCCATGAATACAGCAGGTGCATTGGTTAGCCCAAAAGGCATTACTACAAATTCATAATTGCTATATCTTGTACTAAACGCAGTCTTCGGAACATCTGCTTCCTTTACCTTCAGCTGATGGTACCCCGATATCAGGTCAATCTTTGAAAAAAAACAAAGCTCCCTGGAGCTGATCAAACAAATCATCGATATGAGGCAAAGGATATTTGTTCTTAACAGTGATGTTATTCAAGGCTCTATAATCAATGAAAAGTATCATAGAACCATCTTTCTTTTTAACAAATAAAACAGGAGCACCCCATGGTGATGTGCTAGGTCGAATGAAACCTTTCTCTAATAAATCTTGCAATTTCTCCTTCAACTCTAAACGTTAAATTTGAGCCATTCGATAAGGGGGTTTTGAAATTGTCTTAGCATTAGGAACTAAGTCAACAGTAAATTCAACTTCCTGATCTGGTATTATTCCAGGAAACTCATCAGGAAAAACATCTGGATACTCATTTACCACTGGTACATCATTAATCTGAACAGTTCCTTTGTTTTCAATGATGTGTGCAAGGTAACATTAATTTCCATCTTTTACAAGTTTCTCGGCCTCTTGATAAGTTATCAACAGTAAGGGTTCATTCTTGTACACAAACTGAAAGTCTTTCTGAAAAGAAACTTCTTTAGCTCTACAGTCAATCTTAGCATGGTAAATAGAGAGCCAATCCATACATAGGATAACATCAAACTCTACTAGAGGTAGAACAATAAGGTTTTCAAGTAGGTTCTTTCCACAGATAAGGATAGGAAGATTCTTTTAAATTCTTTTTGCCTCAATATTTCCCCCAGGTGTTTTTTCCACAAGTTCAGGAGTCATTTCTTGAGATGGTATTCCCATTTTACTAGAAAAGGTTTGAGAGATGAAAGAATCTGTGGACCCCGAATCAAACAACACACTGGCATAATCTGAAAAAACAAACAAAGTACCTGATACAACTTCATTTTATGGCCCGACATCTGCTGAAGTAGTTGCAAAGGATTTCACCACCCCTTTCTGCTTGTAGTCTAACTGCTTCCCATCACTCAAGCTCTTTGTTAGACACACATTTTCATAGTGACCCATCTCATTGCACTTAAAACATTTCCCTAACTATAAATCAAATTTGGAATTACCATCACCTTGATATTTTTCAGTGCAATCATGATCCTTATGTCCCATCTTACCACATCGGTAGCACTTTCCAGAATTCAGAAGACATTCCCCATCATGCCTTTTACCACATTTATCACAAACTGGAAACTTAGTTTTCTTACCATCAGACTTTTTTGAAGAATTCTTCCATTTCTCCTCCCACCTCCGTCTCTTCTTCTGCTGGTTGTTATAGAACACTTGATCATCGGCAAACTCCATTTCCACCTTCTCAGCAAATCGAACAAGCTTTTCATAACTTTTCAACTCACGAGAAGCTAATTACCTTCGATATTTTGGTTTTAATCCTAAGTAAAAATGATTGATTTTACTATCAAGGTCTCGGATAAAATTTGGAGCATACCTTGCCAATCGACTAAACCTCTCTTCATAGGCAGCCACTGAGTCTTCCTCGTGCCTCATTCCAAGAATTGTTTTTCCATCCTAAGTCAAACAGCCTTAGGAAAATACTTCTCAAGAAACATACCATTGAATTCATCCCATTCAAGAGCATCAATCTCATCAGCATCCCTGATATTTTTAACCAACGACCACCACTGATCTGCCTCACCCTCCAAACGGTAAATAGAAAGACTAAACTTTTGATTGTCTGAACACCCCATGACATCGAAAATCTTCTCTGGTGCATTAATCCACCCTTCAGCTAGCACAGGGTCAGATGATCCACTGAATGATGGGGGATGTTGCCTCATGAAATGTTCCACAACTAACATGTTCCTCTGTGGTTGATCTGGCTGATCTCATGCATGGATACCACCACCATTTATCGCTTGAGTCAAATGCGCCATTACGAAAACAAACTGTTTAGTTCCAATTCCGACCATCTCAGGATGCTGATTCGGAAGGTTATTTCCTTCTGTATTCCTTCCTAGCACTGCTTCCATGTTTCCTCTGTGGAAAACCATTCTGAACAAACATTTCTTAGATGAAGAAACATGGTAATCTTTAAATGCTATATCATTTCAAAAAGAAATTGGATAATCATTTAATATAATTATAACTCCTAAAGTTATCTAAACCTACCTCTGATACCAACTATAAGGCCCCGGCCTTAAACCTTACTTAATCTTGAGTTATTACAAGATTACACATTAAGGATCTTTTCTGGTTTAGAGTTTTAGTTAATTAGATCATAAAATATGTATTACATTCCACATTTAAGCAAAGTGGTTACATAAAAGATAGTATTCATTTTTCCCATCAACGGAAACATATTTAAAATAAAATATGGATTCTTTCTTGACACTTCCTTGACACTATCATCATATCATGTACCTTTCCATTGAACTGTGAAAAACATTTCAAAAACTTGGGATGAGCATAAAAAGCTCAGTAAGGGTTATAAAAAGTATGGAAAGGAAACATGAGTACATATATTCATAAGAATCAAATCATACTTTACCAATAAAACATAAGCACTTTAACATTCCTCATAAAATCATGAATAAATAATAGAAATCATAAGACATAAAGGTAACTTGAGGCATTCATAACATTCTTACGTAGGGAGTAACCCTCTTGGTTACATTTGGAATACCCATCACAGTATATCCCCTAAATCTCTTCGGAGAAACCTTAATGTTTCACTCCTTCGCGTTACCCAATGCATTGGAGAGCTATATCGGGCTCACCCGCCCTTAGTTCATCATGGAACCACCCGTCTCCATAATAATGCCCAAAAACCTCAACATAATCATATCACATAAAACATGCATAAAGGAAACATAACATTTCCACCTTTCAATCACAAGATATGAATACAACACATTGATATAAACACATTATGAAAACCATTTTCAATACCAAAATAAATGAAAAGTAAAACATGGTATTTATTTTTCTTTTAAAAAAAGGTATGGCTTGTAGAGGAAGTCGAAACTCAAATAATGGTCACAGCGACGGAGAAGTCATTGTCGCCGCATACGTACGACAAAAACATTACCTTTTTTCGTTTAGTAAACTCTTCATATAAAAAAGATTCCTTTTGAATAAACGTAAAAGTCAAAGGGGTTTATACACTGTATTAACGAAGGTTGTGTATAAAACAAAATATGCTTCAATGAAAGGAGATTGAGACGAAGTCCCATACCTCGGGTCCGAATTGACTCGGTCGTTCTTTAATCTCCTGAATAATAAACTTGAGTTAATTTCTAATTGTTTAAGAACCTTTTTCAAGTTCATTATTCCTTTTATATCACTTATTTCCATGTCTGAACACTATGTAATTATTTAAGTTAATAACGGTCGTTTTAACGATCATTGGTACTTGAGTCAAAAATAAACCCTTTATAATTACAAATTGTTCATGTATACATTATATCCAGAATGTTATTCATGATGTAGATATCATATATATCCAGTAAATGCATGCATTTATAATATTACATAACATTTAGAGGTAAGAAATGAAATGCACCGTTCATGGAGACGGTAAGCCGTACGTACGCATGAACGCTGCTTCCATTTCTATTTCGTATTTTATGAAATGGAATCATAATGATATAAAGGTATATTATAATTAAAATGTAATATCATATATAATATCATAACTCCATCCTTTATACATCCCACATATGGTATTAACGAATCAAATCACTTTGAGGGGGCGGTAGTCCGCACTTCCTTAAATGATGATATCGCGTTTACCCATAATGGAAACCATAAAGGTATGCCCAAAATGAAAAATACAGAAGCTTAAGGAAAACATAAACATATTATATATCATATATAAATATACTGTCATCTTAATGGCCACATTTGAAGGTGTTAAAAGAATGTTGAACAATCATCGTTTCGGGAGGCAGAAATTCTCCATCCACGGAAACAGTATGTTCTTTAACCATTCGATGTAGGTGTGTGTAAGTTTAGCTCGAATACTTCTTATAACAACATCCTAGTATATGTAAGATACTGGTTTTGTTACAAAATAAATGAATAAAAAGAGTTTAGTGGGTCGGAGAAGCAAAATAAAACAAAAGAATACAAGTGAAGACATTACCTTAAAATTGGGTAACTCCCTTTGGTTTGAGATCAAAGGATTCCTTGGGAAGACTTCTGCCCAAAGTGAGGCTTCAAGGAGTAAGAGAGGGAAGTGGAGAGACAAAAGTTTCTAGGTTTGGCCGAGCCAAAGGCTTTGGAAGTGTGGGTAAGGAGGTAGAGGTCGGGGCCTTTTATAAGAGGAGAGGAGGGGAACTCTTGGAAAGTAAAGAAATGTTACTTTATTTTAAAATGTGTTTCGGATTCAAAATGTCCCACATTGATATAATTAGAGGATAAGGTGATAAGGGTTCGAAATCCACCCATCCAATAGGTTTTGGACATGTGTAGGTCATATATTTTACATTATCTTTTCATTTTATTTAAATCCTTTATTAATGAGGTAAACGCTGCATCATCATGATGTCATAAATAATTTAATTTATTTAATGTATAAAAATTATGAAACAAATAATATGATGTAGGAAATATTTTTATCTTTCCAATGATTATTTATAGTAAAAAATCTTACTTGTATTACCCCATTTAAAAATTGTTTTAATAAAACAACTCATGTTTGCATCATTTTTACTTTTACATTAAATAAAAAGTTATTTATGTCATTTCCCAACCAAAGTGGCTCCATGGGGTCCCAAAGTTGACGCATGGATTTTCTTGTTCGGACATGACACATACAATAAGGGTAGGACATATGTCAAGCTCATCTCATATTATTAAAACATTATTTTTACCTTAAACTACACTAGTTACCTCTATTCGCGATTAAGAACTTAAAAGTTACTATTCACCAAAAAATTATGTTAATCTCATTGAACCACATTTTACTTCTTAATGATAAATATGTATGTTAGATTTTTGAAAATCAAATCACATAAGTGGAAAAGTTTCATTTAAACTAAAAATCAGTTTCTTTAACTACCACTTAGTGGTTTCACTATTCATCAAAAATTTAAGTTTTTCAGAAAAATACCAAAACTTCACCCTAAGCTATATTTGATATTATGAATTCAAAAATGATTTCTATTTTACAAAATTCAAATCATATAAGTTACATTAATTAATTTAATAATTAATTCCCGTTGTCATGACAAATAGCGTGTTTTTATGAAACAATAAGTATCAAAAGATTGACACCAGGTTAAGTCCAATTTCAAAGTGAAATTGATTCCAATGACCACCATTGGATTAAATGGTAAAAATATATTCTAATTTAACTTCAAAACCAATTCAAAAGATAATCTAATCATATAAATAAATTAGATTAAAAAGAGGTTTTGAATTAAAATACAACATTTTTCACTATTCATTAAAAAAATGAACTTTATCGGAAAAATACAAAAAATTAACACAAAGTAAATTTTGATGTCCCAGTCATAAAGAATAAGTTTATTTTGAAAAACATAGCTTATAAAATTGTCAAAAGATATATTTAAAAATGGTTTTCCATCAAAAGGCAGTAAAACAGTCTTTTAAAAATATTAGTGTATTCCATGCTTAAGATTGGATTTATTCTCATTTTAAGCCTCTAAAACACTATATAATTCACTAATAGACATAGATAAAAATATATATTATTAATTACTTACTTGGGATGTTACATCCTTCCCCCCTTTAGAAAATTGTGTCCCAGTAATTTATTTACTTATCGAATAAATGGGGGGTACTTATCCCTCATTGCATTTTCAGATTCCCATGTTGCCTCTTCCATCATGTGGTTTTTCCACAAAACCTTTACCTAATTAATCACCTTATTCCGTAACACTTGCTCCCTGTGGTCAAGAATCTGGACCGGTTGTTCCTCATAAGATAGGTTCTCTTCTGGCTGAACTACCTCTGGACTCAAAACATGAGAAGGATTTGGCATGTACTTTCTCAGCATCGACACATGAAAAACATTGTGTACATGAGATAAACTCGGAGGTAAAGCCACCTGGTATGCAACTGATCCAACTCTCTCCAGAATTTCATATGGTCCAATGAACCTTAGACCCAGCTTTCCTTTCTTACCAAATCTCATCACACTTTTCCATGGTGAGACTTTCAGAAAAACATGATCACCTACCTCAAAAGATAGATCCTTCCTCCTGTTGTCCGCATAACTCTTATGCCTGCTCTGAGCTGTTCTCATGTGTTTCTGTATCCGCTGAACTTTTTATACCAACTATTCTACCAATTCTGGTCCCATTAGCTTTCTTTCACCCACTTCATCCCAAAAATCTAGAGTTTGACACCGCTTCCCATATAACTCCTCAAATGGTGCCATCTGTATACTGGAATAAAAACTGTTATTATATGAAAATTCAACCAAAGAAAGATGTTGGTCCCAACATCCCTGATAATCCATAGAGAAAGAACGTAGCATATACTCCAATGTCTGAATTGTTCGTTCTGACTGCCCATCTGATTGAGGATGAAAAGATGTACTAAAATTTAATTCAGTACCCAACGACTTCTGAAGGCCTTTCCAAAAGTTATAAGTGAACCTGAGATCACGGTCAGATACAATGGAGAGGGGAACTCCATGTAAGCTGACTATCTCTTTAAGATACAAACGGGAAAGTTGATCTTGGGAAAAAGTATCTCGTATAGCAAGGAAATGAGCAGATTTATTCAAGTGATCAACAATAAACCAGATTGCATTATTACCTCGAGGGGTCTTCGGCAATCCCACAACGAAGTCCATGGATATATTCTCCCATTTCCACTCTGGCACTGGTAAAGGCTGAAGCATCCATTTCGGTAACTGCCGCTCTGCTTTAACCTGTTGACATGTCAAACACTTCACAGTAAAATCAGAAATATCTCTTTTCATTCCATCCCACCAGTAATACTCCCGCAGATCTCTGTACATCTTAGTACTGCCAGGATGAACTAAAAATGGAGAACTATGAGCTTCACATAACAACTCTCTCTTCAACTGTGAATGACAAGGCACACACAATCTCTTCCCAAATCTCAAAACACAATCACTATCAATGTTGAATTCATGCAACTTACCTTTCTGAACCAGCTCTACCTTTTTCTGGAACTCACTGTCTTGCTTTTGTGTTTTCCTGATTCTGTCTGATTGAGAAGATTTCACTGATACCTGAAAAAAACAGAAGAACATCCAGCACCAACAACTTCTATGCCAAAGTTCATCAAATCCTTAACCAAAGGATCACGTTCCAAACACAACATTGCTAATGAAGCATTACTTTTTTGACTCAAAGCATCAGCCACTTTATTTTCTTTTCCAGGATGGTAATGATTTGTACAATCATAATCCTTGATTAATTCGAGCCATCTCCTATGTCTCATGTTCAATTATTTCTGAGTGAATATATACTTTAAACTTTTGTGATCAGTATATATTTCACACTTTACTCCATACAAATGATGCCTCCAAATTTTTAAAGCGAAAACAACAGAAGCTAATTCTAAATCATGTGTAGGGTAATTTACCTCATGAGTTTTCAATTGTTGTGAAGCATAAGCAATTACCTGATCATTCTGCATTAGGACACAACTAATTCTTTTCAATGAAGCATCACTGTAGATAACAAACTCCCCATTCCTGGAAAGTAGTGCCAAAACTGGAGCATTCACCAATCTTCTTTTCAATTCCTGAAGACAATCATCACATTCTTTTGTCCAGATAAACTTAACACCCTTTCGAGTTAGCTTAGTCATTGGACTAGATAACCGTGAAAAATTTCTAGCAAACCTTCGGTAATAGCCTTCCAAACCAAGGAAACTACGAATCTATGTTAAATTTGTGGGTCTTGGACATTCTTCAACAACCTTTGTTTTTGCAGGATCAACGGTTATACCATATTTAGAAACAATGTGACCAAGGAAAGAAATTTTTTGCAACCAAAACTCACACTTGATGAATTTCCCATATAATTTCTTTTCTTTAAAGGTTTTCAAAATAACCCTTAAATATCTTTCTTGCCCCTCTTTAATTTTATAAAACACCAAAATATCATCAATGAAAACCACCACAAACTTATCCAAGAACTCATGGAAAATTCTATTCATTGTGTCCATGAATACAGCAGGTGTATTGGTTAGCCCAAAAGGCATTACTACAAATTCATAATGGTCATATCTTGTACGAAACGTAGTCTTCGGAACATTTTCTTCCTTTACCTTCAGCTGATGGTACCTCGATCTCAGGTCAATCTTTGAAAAAAACTGATCTCCCTGGAGATGATCAAACAAATCATCGATATGAGGCAAAGAATATTTTTTCTTAACAGTGATGTTATTCAAGGCTCTATAATCAATGCAAAGTCTCATAGAACCATCTTTCTTTTTAACAAATAAAATAGGAGCACCCCATGGTGATGTGCTAGGTCGAATGAAACCTTTCTCTAATAAATATTGCAATTTCTCCTTCAAGTCTAAAAGTTCAATTTGAGCCATTCGATAAGGGGGTTTTGAAATTGGCTTAGCGGAACTAAGTCAACAGTAAATTCAACTTCCCGATCTAGTATTATTCTAGGCAACTCATCAGGAAAAACATCTGGATACTCATTTACCATTTACACATCATTAATCTGAACAGTTCCTTTTTTTTCAATGATTTGTGCAAGGTAACATTCATTTCCATCTTTTATAAGTTTCTCGGCCTCTTGATAAGTTATCAACAGTAAGGGTTCATTCTTGTGCACAAACTGAAAGTCTTTCTGAAAAGAAACTTCTTTAGCTCTACAGTCAATCTTATCAAGGTAAATAGAGAGCCAATACATACCCAGGATAACATCAAACTCTACTAGAGGTAGAACAATAAGGTTTTCAAGTAGGTTCTTTCCACAGATAAGGATAGGAAGATTCTTATAAATTATTTTTGCCTCAACATTTCCCCCAGGTTTTTTTACCACAAGTTCAGAAGTCATTTCTTGAGATGGTATTCCCATTTTACTAGAAAAGGTTTGAGAGATGAAAGAATGTGTGGACCCCGAATCAAACAACACACTGGCATAATCTGAAAAAACAAACAAAGTACCTGATACAACTTCATTTGATGGCCCGACATCTACTGAAGTAGTTGCAAAGGATTTCACCACCCCTTTCTGCTTGTAGTCTAACTGCTTCCCATCACTCAAGCTCTTTTTCAGACACTCGTTTTCATAGTGACCCATCTCATTACACTTAAAACATTTCACTAACTGTAAATCAAATTTGGACTTATCATCACCTTGATATTTTTCAGTTCAATCACGAGCCTTATGTCCCATCTTACCACATCGGTGGCACTTTCCAGAATTCAAAAGACATTCCCCAGGATGCCTTTTACCACATTTATCACAAACTGGAAACTTAGTTTTCTTAACATCAGACTTTTTTGAATAATTCTTCCCTTTCTCCTGCCACCTCGGTCTCTTCTTCTACTGGTTGTTATAGAACAATTGATCATCGGAAAACTCCATTTCCACCTTCTCAGCACATCGAACAAGCTTTTCATAGCTTTTAAACTCACGAGAAGCTAATGACCTTCAATATTTTGGTTTTAATACTGAGTAAAAACGATTGATTTTACTATCAAGGTCTCAGATAAAATTTGGAGCATACCTTGCCAATCGAGTGAACCTATCTTCATAGGCAGCCACTGAGTCTTCCTCTTGCCTCAATTCCAAGAATTGTTTTTCCATCCTATGTCGAACAGCCTTAGGAAAATACTTCTCAAAAAAACATACCTTTGAATTCATCCCAGTCAAGAGCATCAATCTCATCAGCGTCCCTGATATTTTTAACCATCGACCACCACTGATCTGCCTCACCCTCTAAACGGTAAATAGAAAGACTAGCCTTTTGATTGTATGAACACCCCATGACATCAAAAATATTCTCCTATGCTTTAATCCACCCTTCAACTAGCACAGGGTCCGATGATCCTCTGAATGATGGGGGATGTTGCCTCATGAAATGTTACACCACTGACATGTTCCTCTGTGTTTGATCTGGCTGATCTTATGCATGGATACCACCACCATTTATCGCTTGATTCAATTTCACCATTACTGCAACAAACTGTTCAGTTCCAATTCTGACCATCTCAGGATGCTGATTCGGAAGGTTATTTGCTTTTGTATGCCTTCCTAGCACTGCTTCCCTATTTTATCTGCAGAAAACCATTCTGAACAAACATGTCTTAGATGAAGAAACATGGTAATCTTCAAATACTATATCATTTCAAAAAAAATATTTTTGGATAATCATTTAATAGAATTCTAACTCATAAAGTTATCTAAACTGACCTCTGATACCAACTATAAGGCCTTGGCCTTAAACCTTACTTAATCTTGAGTTATTACAAGATTACACATTGAGGATCTTTTCTGGTTTAGAGTTTTAGATAATTAGATCATAAAACATGTATTAATTCCACATTTAAGCAAAGTGGTTACATAAAAGATAGTATTCATTTTTCCCATCAACGGAAACATATTTAAAATAAAACATGGATTCTTTCTTGACACTTCCTTGACACTATCATCATATCATGTACCTTTCCCTTGACCTGTGAAAAACATTTCAAAAACTTGGGATGAGCATAAAAAGCTCAGTAAGGGTTATAAAAAGTATGGAAAGAAAACATGAGTACATATATTCATAAGAATGAAATCATACTTTACCAATAAAACATAAGCACTTTAACATTCCTCATAAAATAATGAATAAATCATAGAAATCATAAGACATAAAGGTAACTTGAGGCATTCATAACATTCTTACGTAGGGAGTAACCCTCTTGGTTACGTTTGGAATACCCATCACAGTATATCACCTAAATCTCTTTAGAGAAACCTTAACGTTTCACTCCTTCGTGTTACCCAATGCATTGGAGAGCTATATCGGGCTCTCCCTCCCTTAGTTCATCACGGAACCACCCGTCTTCATAATAATCCCCAAGAACCTCAACAAAATCGTATCACATAAAACATGCATAAAGGAAACATAACATTTCCACCTTTCAATAAAAAGATATCAATACAACACATTGATATAAACACATTATGAAAACCATTTTCAATACCAAAATAAAAGAAAAGTAAAACATGGTATTTATTTTTCTTTTAAAAAAAGGTATGGCTTATAGAGGAAGCCGAAACTCAAATAATGGTCACGACGGCAGAGAATTCGTTGTCGCCGCATACGTACGAAAAAAACATTCCCTTTTGTCATTTAGTAAACGCTTTGTATAAAAAAGTTTCCTTTTGAATAAATGTAAATTTCAAAGGGGTTTATACACCGTATAAAATAAGGTTGTGTATAAAACAAAATATGCTTCAATGAAAGGAGATTGAGACAAAGTCCCATACCTCGGGTCCGAATTGACTCGGTAGTTCTTTAATCTCCTGAATAATAAACTTGAGTTAATTTCTACTTGTTTAAGAACCTTTTTCATGTTCATTATTCCTTTTATATCACTTATTTCTATGTCATGAACACTATATAATTATTTAAGTTAATAACGGTCGTTTTAACGATCATTGGTACTTGAGTCAAAAATAAACCCTTTATAATTACAAGTTGTTCATGTATCCATTATATACAGAATGGTATTAATGATGTAGATATCATATATATCATATATATCCAGTACATGCATGCATTTATAATATTACATAACATTTAGAGGTAAGAAATGAAATGCACCGTTCATGGAGACGGTAAGCCGTACGTACGCATGAACGCTGCTTCCATTTCTATTTCATATTTTATGAAATGGAATCATAATGATATAAAGGTATATTATAATTCTAGTGTAATATCATATATAATATCATAACTCCAACCTTTATACATCCCACATATGGTATTAACGAATCAAATCACTTTGAGGGGGCGGTAGTCTGCACTTCCTTAAATGATGATATCGCGTTTACCCATAATGGAAACCATAAAGGTATGACCAAAATGAAAAATACAGAAGCTTAAGGAAAACATAAACATATTATATATCATATATAAATATAGTGTCATCTTAATGGCCGCCTTTGAAGGTGTTAAAATAATTTTGAACAATCATCGTTTCAGGGGGCAGAAATTCTCCATCCACGGAAACAGTATGTTCTTTAACCATTAGATGTAGGTGTGTGTAAGTGTATCTCGAATCCTTATTATAAAAACATCCTAGTATATGGAAGATACTGTTGTTGTTACAAAAGAAATTAATAAAAAGAGTTTAGGGGGTTGGAGAAGCAAAATAAAACAAAAGAACACAGGTGAAGACATTACATTAAAATCGGGTAACTCTCTTTGGTTTGAGCTCCAAGGCTTCCTTGGGAAGAGTTCTGCTCAAAGTGAGGATTCAAGGTGTAATAGAGGGAAGTGGAAAGACAAAATTGGCAGGGTTTGGCCGAGCCAAAGGCTTTGTAAGTGTGGGTAAGGAGGTAGAGGTGGGGGCCTTTTATAAGAGGAGAGGAGGGGCACTCTTGGAAAGTAAGGAAATGTTACTTTATTTTAAAATGTGTTTCGGATTCAAAATGTCCCACATTGATATAATTCAAGGATAAGGTGATAAGGGTTATAAATCCACCCATACAATAGGTTTTGGACATGTTTAAGTCATATATTTTATATTATCTTTTCATTTTATTTAAATCCTTTATTAATGAGGTAAACGCTGCATCATCATGATGTCATAAATAATTTAATTTATTTAATGTCTAAAAATTATGAAAAAAATACCATGATGTATGAAATATATTTATCTTTCCAATGATTATTTATAGTAAAAAATATGACTTGTATAACCCCCTGTAAAAATTGTTTTAATAAAACAACTCATGTTTGTGTCATTTTTACTTTTACATTAAATAAAAAGTTATTTATGTCATTTCCCAACCAAAGTGGCTCCATGGGGTCCCCAAGTTGACCCATGGATTTTATTGGTCGTCCATGACACATCCAATAAGGGTAGGACATGTGTCAATCTCATCTCATATTATTAAAACATTATTTTTACCTTAAACTACACTAATTACCTCTAATCACGATTAAGAACTTAAAAGTTACTATTCACCAAAAAATTATTTTAATCTCATTGAACCAAATTTTAATTCTTATTGACAACCATGTATGTAAGATTTTTGAAAATCAAATCATAGAAGTGGCAAAGTTTCATTTAAACAAAAAATTAGTTTCTTTAACTACCACTTAGTGGTTTCACTATTCATCAAAAATTGAAGTTATTCAGAAAAATATCAAAACTTCACCCTCAGCTATATTTGATATTCTGAATTCAAAAATGATGCCTATTTTACAAAATTCAAATCATATAAGTTACATTAATTAATTTAATAATTAATTTCCACTGTCATGACAAATAGCGTGTTTTTATGAAACAATAAGTATCAAAAGATTGACACCAGTTTAAGTCCAATTTCAAAGTGAAATTGATTCCAATGACCACCATTGGATTAAATGGTAAAAATATAATCTAATTTAACTTCAAAACCAATTCAAAAGATAATCTAATCATATAAATAAATTATATTAAAAATTGGTTTTGAATTAAAATACAACATTTTCACTATTCATTAAAAAAATGAACTTTATCAGAAAAATACCAAAAATTCACACAAAGTAAATTTTGATGTCCCAATCATAAATAATAAGTTTATTTTGACAAACATATCTTATAAAATTGTCAAAAGATAGATTCAAAAATGGTTTCCCATCAAAAGGCAGTAAAACAATCTTTTAAAAATATTATTGTATTCCATGCTTAAGATTGGATTTATTCTCATTTTAAGCCTCTAAAACGCTATCTAATTCACTAATAGACATAGATAAAAATATCTATTATTCATTACTTACTTGGGATGTTACACATCACACCTTTTTGAGGGGAATTATTGTCTACTCCGGGACTCTCTTTATAGATCTAAGTTATGTTCGTGAATCCTTATTACATTACCAAGTATAAAATGAGCTTTCCTTCAGATCTGACAATCAATGATTAAATATGTAGAAAATCTAGAGAATATTTTATATGTATTCGAGGTTCTTCATCGATAGAGAATCATCTGTATTTATTAGAGATTCTTAGTCAATGGTACCCTTCGACACATTTATATAGAAGTCTCTTGGTCATTATGATGACCATGCTGGTTTTAAAGCCACTCAGTGGGGCATTTGAGGTTTATTGTCATTCAGAAGGACATGGATTATTTTAGAGTTGGGATTAGACCCGTAGACGGGCTACCTACGTATCGTTTGTTTAGAAAAGGAATCAGAACCCACGTAGTTCGAGTAAGGGAGTATGATGTTTATGATTGATGGCTCAAAGAAGGATGTCACAATTACTTTTAAACTCTAAGCTCACGTGAGTCATGATCGGTGTGAGAAACAAGAGGTATTGGTAAAAATTAGACAATTGTGCCATGAAATATGAAATCATAAGAAATAATGTGGGGCTTATGTATGTATTACTGCCCATATAAATGAAGGTTAGGATTTACTTTAGGGAAGAAATCCAGGAACAAGGTCCATAAAGGTATATGTGCTTCATGGAGATTTTGAATACTCTAACCTGGGGCTTACTCTTGAATAGGAGGCCCAAATTAGGAGAAGACTTATGATTCTGTTTTACTCCTGAAAAGGAATCCCAGATCAAAGGTAAATTAGGACTGGTTAAGAGAAATTAAGACTGGGGCTTACTCCTGAAAAAGAGGCACAGGTCAAGGATTAAGGTTTGGGGCTTACTCCTGAGGAGGATGCCCAAATTAGGGGACTGGGGCTTACTCTTTAGGAGGATGCCCAGATTTGGGAACTTTAAGAATTGGGGCTTACTCCTAAGGAGGATTCCCAGATTTGGGAACTTTTAGAATTGGGGCATACTCCTAAAAAGGATGCCCAAGTTAAGAATTATGACTGGGACTTACTCTTGAAAAAAAGGCCCATATTTTAGACTAGGGATTACTCATGAAAAGGAAGCCCAGGTTAGGGGATCTGGGGCTTACTCCTAAGAGGATGCCCAAATTAGAGGATTTATGACTGGGGATTATTCCTGAAAAGGAGACCCAGGTTAAGGATTCTCTCATCTTAAAGGATGATGTTGAATGAATGAAATCTCAATCTTTAGTGATATAAAGATGTGTAAATCACTAGGTTTTGAGAGATATTCCACAGAATTCCTTTTAGATAAAGAAGTCAAATCAATAAATCATGCCATAAATGGATTTGAAGAATTTCTTGAAGACTGATTCTTGAATAGGAAAGGTGGAATGGATTAAGAGGGGTGAAATGGGCAAGAAAGGCACCAATAAAGGCGGGGGAGCGCAAGTCCTGGCAGGCGCGCAGGTACTGCGTGGGTGCGCAAGTCCTGGTCATGTAGGTATGCCTGCACGACACATGATGTACTTGCGCGACGGTTAACCAGTAGGGTAATACTTGAGAGACTCTTGATTAAATCCTTTAGAATCCTCTTGAGGTTCTTCCAGAAGAGGGGAGTGCAAGTTCTATTGAAAGAGAAAGGCATCGCGCAAGTGTGTCCTTTTCCCTTAAAGGTCTGGCCACTCAGGCGTGCAAGTGTTGATTAGTTTCAACACTTATGCCTTCCTCCCCCTCTTTAGATATTCCGTTCTAGGTAAGGAATTACCTTATAAGTGCTTCGGAAGCTTTGAGAAGAGACTAGGGCACCAAGAGCTCAAATATGAGTTTCTGGAAAAAAATCCTCCTCGAATGGGGGGCCCACAGGGTCTATTTATAGGTAGGAGAAGACCCCGGTCAGTTATCACTTAGGTCGTGCAAGTCACTTGCACGACCAGTAGACGTCGCGCAAGTGGACTTGCACGACAGTGATAGAACTTGCGCGGCGCATGTACTTTTGATCCCTTGTTCATGACTTTGTCAATTTTTGATATTTTCTTCAAAGGATGAAATCAATTTGTGCTATGTCATTTCCCTTTACATTCCTTTGGACTCTGTGAGGAAAAAGGAGCGTCAAAAAAAGTCCCCCCTCAGAGTTGGATCCGAAAGAAATGAGGATGTGACTCTGAGGAAAAGAAGACACCCAAAGGAAAGGTGGCGTGCAAGTCTTGATGGTGCAGAGGGTGGCGTGCAAGTGCGCATCGCGCAGGGCCTGGGCACATTGGGTGTAGGCACACAGGGTTCTTGTCACATCTATAAATACAGGGCCTCACTTCCGTACAAAGCATCCGGATTTCCAGATTTCAAACCTTCGAGCTCTCGCCGCGCAGGTCACTTTAGCCGCGCAGATTGCTCTGTTTTCCGATGTTTCTTTGCTGTCGCGCTGCTGTATAGGTATTTATACTTGCGCGGTTTATACTTTCATTTCAAGAACTAGCGCGACACATGAACACTTGCGCGCCAAGTTGATACTTGTGTGCCTTAATGCCTTGGCCATTTTCTCGAATTCTTTCACAAATTTTATGAAAAATAAACCCATTTAGTTTATTCAACTTTTTTGCAGATTCAATGGCTCCCAAGGGAATTGGAATGGCTGATGAACTGGATAGCAAGCGGATTTATGACATGATGAACATCATTGTCCATGATTACTATGATATCTGCGACATCACTCTCCCATATTTGGATAAGTACTTGAAGAAATATCATCTTAATTTCCCACATAGCATCTATCTGCCTCTATATGGTCATAGTCATTTGCAAGGAGTCAATGTTCTAGATGCAAATAACTATACACTTGAAATGCATCTGCACTTCTACTCCTCTATTTCGGTTATGTTGTGCATTAAGAGCAACAAAAATGGTGTGAACTTTCAAATTCTTCCTCCATGTCATTTCCTTGCAGATATGAAAATGGAAAACCCATGGTCTGAAAAAAAAATTGTTGCTGATTGGTGGAGAGAAGACAAACATGGCATTAGATAAATATCTGAAAAGAGTACTCTCTCCAAATGTCTCTTTACTTCCAATGCTCCATTCTCAAATCCATGTATCCATCTTCCAAGTCTCTTGGACAGAAACAGAGTCACTGTTGGATCAGCAGAAAATTTTCTCAAACCACACTCAAGAACATCCTTTTACAATTGTTCCAAAAAGAGCTGGTATCACTGCATCTCTTATTGTATCCAGTTGAATGAATGAATTCCAGGTGGTTGTTGATGAAGCTTGGGATGCTTTAAATCAAATGAAGAGTTATGTTGAAAGTGTTGATTCAATAAGTTTTTCCTTATGACTTTTCCATTTTTCTTGTTTTGAAAATCACAAACACATTTCTTTAAGAAAATCGCTTTTATATGGAAAATTGCTTTTATAAGGAAAATCGCTTTTGTAAGAAAAATTATCCTTATAACATTTTCATCCATATTTTTCTTAAGTATAAGATTCGGATTCATTTCTATATTCTCGGAATTGTTTGAAACTTTGATATGAAGTATTCTGTTTTAGGATCCGAATTCTGGATAAGAACTGTAATAAAGTTTCACTCCGAAATCCAGAATGAGAACTGTGATAAAGTTTCATTCCGAATTCTGGATACGAACTCTGATTAAGTTCTTCTCCAGATTCAGGATACGAATCCTTATGAAGTTCGACATCGAATTCTCATTACGAATTCCCATTACGAATTCTGATAATGAATTCTCATTAATATTTCTGATGACGAATTCTCATTACGAATTCCGATGATGAATTCTCATTCCGAATTCTGGATACGAATTCTCATTACGAATTCTGATGATGAAATCTCATTATGAATTCTGATGATGAATTCTCATTACGAATTCTGATGATGAATTCTCATTACGAATTCTATTGATTAATTCTCATTCTGAATTCTCATTCCAAATTCACCTATTAAACAGAATATGATCATCTTTGTTTTATACACTCCGAATTTATTTAGACTCTGAAAATTATTTTTGGTTAGACTCCGAACTTTCATTTTGCTTACGCATTTATAATTTGTCTACTCTTTAATATTTTTCCCCACTCTGAACATTCACTCCGAATCTTCACTCTGAACTTTTGAGTTATACTTTAAATGATGTCGTACATTCTGTTACACTTGTTTTATCATAAAACGATGTCGTCTATTCTGTTATGAACTAAACGTTGGAAAAGTTACACATGTACAGGTCCCTCCGATTTTTAAGGAAAATATCACTGTTGTAAAGGAGGCCGACCTTACCTATAAATAGGATCTCATTTGAAAGAGCTCGTCAATGAACTGAGTGCTGAAATGATGACTGATCTTTGAATCATGTGATTACATGCTTGAAGTGATTTCTAGAGAGAGAGGCTCTTATTAACTCTCAAAGCTTTGTGTGACTCCAAATGTTGGTGATTACATTCGAGGACTTCTGGGGATAGGAAGACAGAGGTTTCCAACACCTTGAAGTTGAGGGCTTCCTTGCTGAGGAAGATAGAGGTTGCCAACTACCTTGAAGTTGAGGGCTTGCGGGGATAGCAAGACAGAGACTCCGATCTTCGTATCGAGGGCTTACCTTGGTGTGGGTAAGACATACTTGCTTGAAAGTATAAATCAAGGGACCTTTATCCAAGGTTGTTGGATACCCTTCTCTTTGGGTTAAAAGACATATATCTTGTTACTTGTAGTTTTACTACTTGTTTGATTCCGCTGTATTTTGTATTATAAGGAAAGTATAACTTACTTATACTTCCTTACTTGTACTCTCTTTCTTTTAGATTCTATACGCTTTAAGGTATAATCTCATATTGTAATCTTTTTTTAAATTTCAATTTCCGAAACCATACTTCTGGAACCTACTTTTAGAATCTCTTTCCAGTTTTAAGAAAGTTCATAGGACTTGAAGTTTATAACTTCATTCCTCTTTCCAAGTTTTCATTTGGTATTAGAGGTTTTGTGAATTTTCTTAGTTTAACTTTATTAAACTTAGCCCTTTCCTTTTCTTAAGGAAAACATAGTTAATCGTAACTAACTTTAAAGGTTCCAAAAGAATTTTTAAAGTGTATAATTCACCCCCCCCCTCTTGTATATTGAGCATCTACATCATTATTTCGATCCTACAAAAAGCCTTTTGTAACTCTTGAAAAAGAGAAGAGACTCCAGTCTATAGATGTCCTTCTATCTCCTATGTATCAATGAAAAACACTTTCATCTTCAATCATTTGTACCTGTATTCTCTTTTTCTACATTCTTTAGATTTTACCTAAGCCAATGGGACTAGTAAGAATAGTTTGATTTTTACTAGTATTAATGTAAATAACCCTACAAACTTTGAACCTTTTAATTGCTCAATGTTACCTAAATCATACAAAATGTATGTTTAGTGAGCTGGGAACTTGACTTTTATTAAGAGTTCCCTTGTCTTTTGTGGGCAGTTTAAAGTCATGCATGTCGGACATAAAAAGGCTAATGTTTAAGGTCAAAATAGCTTTGACCGAAAATGGATTAGAATTGACTCCATTCCTTGAAAATTCATTTGAAAACATATTACCATACTCAAGTATGAGGGAAAATATGTAAGTTATGACTTAAGAATATTTGAATCTGAGGAATGATATGAAAAAGAGATAAAAGGCATTAGAATAAGTAGTTTCCAAGAATGAAGTTACCATTATTTAACAATCTCGTTAGGGGGTTGAATTATGCAGGGCCATCTAAGGGCATTGGCTGCATAGTTAAATAAAATAGTATCTTTTGGCTAACAAGTATGTTATGTATACTGTTTATGCAAGGCCACCTATGGGCACATGCTGCATAGTCAGGCAAAAGAACTCTCAGAAATTTACTTTCCTAGTGCTAAAAGCCGGTGAAAGTTTATCGATATTCAAATCTTCCAAAGTATAGAGTTTTCTATATGGAAATAAGTACTTGAATATGGAGAGGATATTTCCAAACAAGATTATCAAAGAACTGGATGAGTATCAATCCTACAAAGGTCTGACCCAAATGTAGGGAAGGATAATATAAACCATAGACTTGAATACTTTCAGATCATGAAAAAGGATATGGGACAAATATGTTAAGGATGGCTATTTTTTTGGATCCCTACATACTGTCGTTTAAGACAAATAAGGACAAAAGAGGCATTCTTCCCAAGAATGAAGTTACCACTATCTAACAAACCCGTTAGGGGGTTGAATTATGCAGGGCCACCTAAGGGCATTGGATGCATAGTCAAATAATAGTATCTTTTGGCTAACAAGTCTGTTATGTAGACTGTTTATGCAAAGCCGCCTATGGGAACGTGCTGCATAGTCAGACAAAAGAACTCTCAGAAGTTTGACATTTTTGTGACTAGAAGTCATGAAAAGGATTATGAGGATCTAAAAATATTTAAGGTTAGGATTATGACACATAAATATGGGTATTGTTCAATGTATACAGAGATACATAGATCAATGCTAACCACAATCATGTTGTGGCTGGGTCCTGAATTGAAATGTTAGACTTCACTACGTATCCCATAAGGATGAGAATGAAGACATACGTAGTTCTTATACTACAGTTTAACGTCGTGTGGGAAAAAAGGATTAGAGATCTAAGTTTAGGGTCATAGAGCTTGGACCATTGTAAGAAATACATAGTGTGTGTTTTCATGGGGACTTTTCCGCCAAGGGACTGAAAATGTAATTTGGGGTTAGGCCCAAAGACTTGGGGCTGGATTCGAGGGACACTCGAATGTTCCTACGTATCCCATAAGGATGGGAATCAAGCCCATGTAGTTCTAGAAATACCCTCTATACAAATTTGGTTCGTACATGTGAAGGGTGAAAGGGGACTTTAGTGCAATGATGGTTTAACCCAAGATAAAAGGTTCAGGCATTTCCATGTATGCATGTAGTCTTTGAAATGAAACATGATTAAAGAATCAATGAAAATAATGATTCCCTCTCAGGTGAGGGTATCAAAGAAATTTGTAGTTTATTTTCATACTGGAAAAAAGTGTTGTATAGTTTAACGTCATATAACAAGGACGAAAGTGAACCAATGTAAAGATATTGATTCTAAGGGCGGTTTCATGAATTGACATCGTATGAGATGGAGATGAACCGACGTGAAGAGATTGGTTTTGGGCTTGAACCTTGGGAGGTTGCCTACATACCCAGCCTAGAAGGCAAGGATCAAAGTCCGTGTAGTTCAATTAAAAAATGAATTAATGATCAAGTTGTTCATGGGGACAATGAACTAAAAAATTATGGTAGGACTTACACATGGTTATCGGCCCAGAGAGAGTGTTGTGGTTGAGGTTTGCTCTAAGCTCACTTGAGTCATACTCGGTGTGAGAAACAAGAGGTAACAACAACCTTAACAATGCATAGTTTAATGTCATGTAGGACATATAAAGGGACTATGTAGTTTAAAGTCTTGCAGTTAGGACTATTGGTGCTGCACATTTTAGTGTCATGTAGCAGGGACAAAATACAGTTTAATGTCATTTAAGACATATCACGGACTTTTTGTACATTTTAGCATCATGTAGTTAGGATGATGGGGACAATAGAGTTTAACATCATGTTGGACGAAAAGGGGGACTGTGCAGTTTAATGTCATGCAGTGAGGACAAAAGAGTACACCATTTAACGTCATGTTGGACGCATTGGGGATTTTTTACACAGTTTAGCATCATGTTAGACGAAAGTGCGAGTAGTTTAAGGTCATGCAGGACGTTTGATGATTATGTACTTTAACGTCTTTCTGGACGTAAGGGACTTTTATACAGTTTAGCATCATGTAGTGAGAACTTCACAGTTTAACATCTTGCTAGATGTAAGGGATTTGCAAATAGTTTAGGGTCATATGCATGGACCGTTGATGGTACAGTGTAAGGTCATACAGAACCAAGTTGCATTTTAAGGCTATACTGGACCATTTAGGGAACTTTTTCATAGTTTAACATCGTGTGGGACGAAAGTACAAATAGTTTAAGGTCATATGAATGGACCATTGCTGTGTAGTTTAACGTCGTATATAAAGGACGAAAAAAGGTACTTTAAAGTTTATACAAAATACTACTTCAAAAATCTGGCATTGGTTGGAGTAGTGATGAGTTCTCCATCCATTGAGATTAATGAATAATCTCCATTAGAGTAGACCCTATGTATTGAATAAGGTCCTTCCCATTTTGGCTCAAGCTTGGGAGGTTTCTTTCCTGGTATCATTGGAGTTCTGAGAACTAATACCAATTCTCCCTGATTGAATTAACGAAGATGAACTTTTTTGTTAAAAGCTCGTGCTATTCGATTCTGATAGACTTCCAAGTGGTGCAAAGTGCACAATATTTTCTCATCTAACTATTCCAATTCATTCAATCGCTTTTGAGATTGTTCATCTATAGATGATTGATCACAAATGGCAACTCTGAGCGAGGGTAGTTGAACTTCAATGGGAAAGACGGCATCCGTTCCATATACAAATTAATATGGAGTTGACCGAGTTGCAGTGCGGGTGGTAGTCCGATAAGCCCATAAAGAATGAAAGAGTTTATCAGTCCATGACCTCTTATCTTTATCTACCATCTTTTGCAGTATATTTGAAAGAGTCTTGTTAAAGGATTCTATCTGGTCGTTGGCCGCTGCATGATACCGAGATGAATGGTTGGATTTGATGTTGTATTCTTGATACAACTTCTTCATCTCGGATGAACAGAAATTGGTGCCATTGTCCATCAATATGGTATGAGGGACACCAAATCTGGTAATGATGTTAGAATTTATGAAGATAAAAACGCATTTAGAACTGACTTCCTTGAGAGGTATTTCCTCTTCCCATTTGGAAAATAAGTTATAAGAAGTAAGAATGTACTTAAACTGCTTGGCCGTAGCTGAAGGGTAAGGTCCCACCACATCCATTCCCCATGTGGAAAATGGACATGAGTATTTAGATGTATGAAGCAACTCTGGAGGTTGATGAATGAAGTTGGCATGTACTTGGCATGAATGAAACTTCTTTGTGAAATCAACACAATCTCATATCATTGAAGGCCAAAAGTATCCAAGCCTTCGAATATGATCAGACAATCTATGTCCAGACTGGTGGGCACCACAGACTCTTACATGCACTTCTTTCATGACAGCCATTATCTCTTCACCATCAATGCATCTCAAGATAACTCCATCAAAACCACGTTTGTAGAGAATTTTCTCTAGGTGATCTGGGCTATCAAAAAGTGTAAAATTAACCACACATCGCCGGATTTGTTCTTTTTCAGCTTTATCAGGTGGAAGTGTTCTAGTTTGAAGGTATTCCCTGATAGGTGACATCCATCCTGTAGTATGACCATACGGTTCAGGAATGGGACAAATTTCATTAATTTCCTCTATTCTGATCCGTACATAAGGTGAAATTGCATGATGGTGGGCAATACCGATGGTTGTCTCGTCCCGATTTAGATCTGCCAGAGTTGTGGCTATATTAGCCAATGCATCAGCTTGAGAATTTTTTGATCTTGGGACATAAGAGAATGTCGGTTCCAAAGGGAATTTCGCCATTAATTATCTGATGTAATCATACAAAGGGATTAGTTCTTCTTTTCTGATGGAATAATCCCCATTAACTTGTTTGATTACCAGGTTTGAATCACCTTTCACCTTTAAGTGATTCACTTGTGCTTGAAGTGCTAATTCCAAGCCCACGGTGAGAGCTTGGTATTCTGCTACATTATTGGTACCACCTTCCCACAATAAGAGGGAATAAGGTAACACTGCCTTTTCTGGAGAAATGAGCACAATTCCTAAGCCAACTTTGTTGAATTTAGGATTTTCCATTTTCCTCCCTGTTGGACTTCTGGAAGCACCATCAAAATACATTTCCCATGCCTGAGGACTTTCTTGAATAGAGAAGACTTCCTTATCAGGGAGTTCAATATCTGAAGATGTGTCTTCCACTGAAGGGTGTTCAGCTAGGAAATCAGCCAGATCTTGGCCCTTTATCGCCTTTTGAGACACATACTGAATGTCGAATTGCTGCAAAATAACTACCCACCTTGCCAGACGTCCTGTAGGCATTGGGCGACATAGGATAAATTTGAGCGGGTTATTACGAGATGCCAATTGGACCTCGTGATGTTGCAGGTAGTGTCTCAACTTCTGAACTACAAAGATTAATGTCAGGAAGCACTTCTCAATACTTGAATACCGGGTTTCTGCTTCAAGCATGGTTTGACTGAGATAGTAGAGGCTATTTTCATTCCCAACATCATTCATTTGAGCAAGGAAGGCACCCAATGATCGCTCTAGAGCTATCACGTAGAGGATAAGTGGTCTTCCTTCAACAGGTGTCATGAGTACCGGTGGACTCAAGAGGTATTTCTTGATAATATCGAATGCTTCATGACATTCTTCAGTCCACTGATAAGTGACTCCCTTCTTCATCAATTTGGTGAAGGGTAAACTTTTGCCTGCTAAATTGGCGATGAAACGCTGAATATAGGCTAAGTGTCCTTGAAGTCCTCTTAATTGTTTCAAATTTTGAGGAGGTGACATACCAAGGATTGACTTGGTCTTCTCAGGATCGACTTCAATACCACGATGTCGTACAACAAAGTCAAGAAATTTTCCTGAGGTTACCCCAAAAGCACATTTTAAGGGGTTCATCTTCCAATTATATTGTCGAAGCTTGCAGAATATGACTTCCCAATCATCCAAGTGATTAGAACATTGTTTGTATTTAACTACCAAATCGTCTACATAGCATTCAACAAACTTCCCTAAGAAGGGTTTGAAGATACGATGCATGGCACGCTGATAAGTTGCACCTGCATTCTTTAAGCCAAAGGGCTTTACCCGGTAGAAAAACACACCCTGAGGGGATCTGAAGGCTGTAGATTCCTCGTCTTCTGGGGCCATTGGGATCTAATTATATCCAGAATATCCATCCATGAATGAAAGTGCTTCATAACCAGTTGTTTCATCAATTAGAAGTTCTGTAATCGGAACTGGGAAATCATCCTTAGGACAATGTCGATTAAGATCTCTGAAATCGATGCAAACTCTAATTTGTCCGTTCTTTTTCTTTACAGGGACAATATTATCCAACCATTTGGGATATTGAACTTCTCTGATGAAGTTAGATTTGATAAGCTTATCCACTTAAGCTTCATTTTTGGAAGCATAAGTTGGGTGTGTTCTTCTCACGGCTTGCTTAAATCCTCGATGTTCTTCAGGTAAACCCAAATGATGAGTAGCAACATCAGGATCAAGATCGGGCATTTATGTATAGTTCTAGGAAAATATATCTCTATTTTTCTTTAGAAAAGAAATATATATCTCTTTCTCTTAAAGATTCATGGCCGCACTGATTAAAGTGGGGCGTGGATCTCCTTTTGTACCCAGATTTATTTCTCTAAGTTCATCCACAGTGGTAGAGATACCCTCTTAAAATGCTGGAGGAGCATCTCTGAGATCTTCCTCTTCTTCTTCATCATGTTTTATTTCTTCCGTTTCTACTTTCATTATAGATGATAAAGTAGAATTCTCATGATCCGAAGAGATGTCAAATTTTTCATATCTTGAAGAAGAAGCTTCCATTTCTGACTCGATTGATGATGAAGGGTCTTCTTTGGGTAATAAAGAGAAGATGATGGATTGAGAATTGACATCATTGTTCACCTCCGATGTTTCTATAACTTCTTCTGGCCTAATTGGCGAAACATAGACTTTTTGGATTTCAGAAGATGAAATGAAGATGTCACCATTTGTGCTTTCATCACTACTTGGTAGATTACCAATTTCTCCCGTGTTGTCTGGATCGATTTCTGTAATTGACATTATGGATCTTTCCATAAGAGTATTTTGATTTGGGTCTATCTTGTCAATTTGACTGATAGGAAACACATAAATTTTACTCACATGTGTAAATGGATTTACTGGAATTTTTTCCAAACCATATGGAGCATTAACTTTGGTAATCTCCTTTGTTATGGATTTCTCCCTTTGCTTCATGTGATAGAATTCCACCTCAATGTATTGAGACTCACATGTCTTGAACAGGGCCTTATCACCATACAATGTTCCAACTTGACCATCAAAACAATATTTGAGACATTGATGGTATGATGAAGGGATAGCCGCATGTTGATGTAGCCAGGGTCTTCCAAGAAAGATGTTGAAGGCTGAGTCTTGATCAACAACCATAAAATCTGAATTGGTACAAGATATCCAAACTGAGTTCTGAGTGTAACTTCACCCAGTGGTTCTTGTTCATTTTTATCATATCCATGTAGCATCATGGTGGAAGGAGATAAATCAGATTCTGTGAGGCCCAATCGACGAAGTGTACGAATGGGCATGAGGTTGACTCCTGAACCATTGTCAATGAAAGCCCTTCGAACATCCACGCCATTGACCTTGCTAGACAAGTATAATGGTCTAATATGTCCACACACAACATCATCTTCATCTTCATTAGTAAAAGATATTATTTTATGGAATTCTGTAGGATTATTCTCTATGTGATAGACTTCAGCTGCAGCAATTTCAGTTTCAAACTCCTGAGGATTTGACAAAGCCTCGATGAATGCTTCCCGAAGATCTTTTTACAGATTCAGAGCATCTAGAATTGATAACTTGGCTGGTACTTGGGCCAAGTATTTCAATATATCATAATTTTGATCCAGATGTCTACATTTCCCAATAGAAATATATGGTTTAACAGGTACCTTAGAAGTAGATGCTTTGGAAGTTGATGCCTCTTGTATTGGGAAAGGAGTTGGCAATATTCCTGTTTTTAGAAGATTAGACCGATTAGATCCATTTACTTACTAAGAGGAAGAAAATGGAACCTTCAACCAGTCTTCCAAAATAACTGTTCCAGGACTGAATTTTCTATTGGTAGAAGAACTTTCTTGTTCTTGCTGAGCTCGCTGAAGGGCTCTACCATGAGTTTCTGCTTTGTACACAGTTCTAGCAGGGGTAGAATTAGAATAGTGGATTCTAAAAGATCCACGTCTTCCCCTATATCTTGATCCCCTAGAAGTTCCTCTGATTCCTCTGTTTGATACAGGGAATTTAGGCTCATTGAAATCGAAACTGCGACTGGCATATGGATCTGTTAATTGAATCATATTAACAGAACCAAAGATTAACTCTTCGTCTGATGAAGACTCTGCCTGATTATCCTATTTAGGTTGTGCCGTTTGGTGGGGCGGTGCCCGTGGATTTGAAGTAGATGGCATGAATTCTGCCAAAGTCAAAGACAACATAGGCTTTGACACATACTCATCTTCTTCTGATACTTTTTCTTTCATTGAATCATGTCATTTCTTTGAGGACTTTCCCTCTAATGAAGAGGGTTTTTCCGCAACATTCATGGAAGAAGACACAATTGGTTTCTTTAGTTGTGTTCGCAAAATAGCATGAGTTCGATTGATTGTCTTTATGACCATCTAATCATCATACTTCTGTGCATTTTTGCTTTTGACTTCTTTCTATTCACCTTCCTCCTCTGGAACTATAGTAGTGACACATGCTACCTGGGCTGAGGAGCCTTTCAATGTGACTTGTCCCAAGTTGAACATCTTTTGCAGGAGGTCTTTGAAGACAAAACACTCCTAGATGGGATGCCCCAACATTTGATGAAAAGGGCAATAATTGGGATGGTCTTCATCTCTTTTCCTGTTTGGCCTCTTGGGCATTGGCAATTGAACCAAATTGTTTTCCAAAGCTGAAATGAAATAACCAGGAACTTGTTCATTTCGGAAAGAGTATATTTTTCTCTTCAGATCCTCAAATTGTTTTCGCCTTTGATCTTTTTGATCATCTGGACGAAAAGGCCTTTGTTGTTGGCGCTCAGAAGGTGGAGCCCTTCGAGAAGATGAAGGTTTTGAGGTAGAAATAGGTACAGGTTCTTGTTTAAGCATAATTGTAGCAGTTTCTGCTTTACCCATTCTCCTTCCTGGAGCTAATGGAATTACACGAGATTTAGCCTTAGCATATATAAGGGAATCTTCGATCTGCTGAGTGATTGAATTAAGGTCTTGAAACCCTCCTGTGTATTTCACAGGGATTAACGGCGTGCGTAATTCATCACGCAGATTTTCCACACAGATTGGCAACAATTCTTCTTGAGGGAGTGCTAAACTCAAGGAATATGTTAATCCCTTCCATCGAGCAATGAAATCAGAAACCCTTTCATTCTGCCTTTGCTTACAATTTGTAAGATCGAAAACTATTGTCTTTGAAAAAGTTGAGTTGAACTAAAGGAGGAATTTTTGGCAAAGATCCTCCCATCTGGTAATTGACTGGGATTGAAAGCTTGTATACCAAACAAAAGCTGGTCCTTGCATGGTTCGCATGAAGCATCTAAGTTTCACTACTTCTTGCTGCTCCGGAGTTCCCATCATAGGATCGCAACAAGACACGTAATGCGTCAAATGATGTTCAGGATCACCTGATCCATTGAAAATAGGGAATACAGGGTTCCCAAAACTGGATGGAGGAGAAACTGAATCTACCCATTCAAGGTAAACTTTATTTTATGGTTGAACTTGTGCATGCTTCCCTTCCATAGTTTCTAACCGAGCTGTTAATGACTCAATAGTAGTTATTAACTTTTGAGAAACATCCGGTTGAACTTGGACTTGGGTAGGTGCAATGACTGGAGATTGGAAAGATGTGGTGATTGGTGCTGCAACTAATGGTAGTACTTCCAACTGTTGTTGCACTTGACCCGTAGGATTAGACCTGTGAGGGTGTACTGTTAGAGGAGGATATTCTTGATCTATCTCAGTAGCTGTAACAAATTCCTTTGGATGACTGATTCCAGCATGCTTAAGAAGAAGACTACTCTGAAGTAGTTCTGCATTCAACCTTCTTAATTCCTTCATTTCTTCCTCCTGTTGTGCAAACCTCTGCTCTAATGAGAGCGATTGACCTTATCCAGAGGAAGGATATGTAACCTGGTTCTTTCCCTTCCCTTTGTTAGATCCTTTTTGGAGAGGGGGAAGTGGGTTACTCGAAGGATTACCTAGGTTCTGAGTAATAATTTGACTTTGTGTACGCACACCTTCTTTATTTGTGTCAGTGCGTACATCTTCTAGAGCAGGAACCTCTTCATCTGAGTCCCCTGAGTGAGCCTCATCTGGTGGATCAGCAACAATGGCATTGATGACATTGATTGATGCATAACTCATCGCATCCCTTCTATCAGAATTTCTGTGATATTGTCTTCTTCCATGTCTTTGATGAGACATTTCCTTTTGTTGATTCGATCCCTCAGGAACTTCATGACGAACCGTAATTTGGAGGGAATCTCCTGATAATTTGGCTCTTCGTTCCTCTTGAGGTTTCTTCCCCAATCGAGAAAAGACCGACTTTCTCTGAGGAGGGGATTGATGATTTGAAAAAGTCCCCAGTCCGGTGGACTGGGGCTGTTCCTGTTTTTCTCGCTCAACTCCCTGAATCCTTTTTGTTGATTCTGAGGGTTGTTTTAAAAGAACCCCCAGTCTGGCGAGCTGGCGTGGTTCTTGACATGCTATGTTTGAGAATTTCTTGAAAGTCCTCCTGATCTTGCAAACCTTAGTACGGAAATTAGCTGGATGCATTAACCTATATCTTCTTTTATCACCTAGTTCAAAAGACCGTTGGATGATTTCCGACACTTCTGTCACTTGGTGACGTGCTTGTTCCAAACGAGAGGCCTGCTTAATATTCTCGTTTGCTTGATGCAAGAGTAATTCGACAACTTGTTCTCTGTATTCTTGATTTTGAGAGGAACTAGTTGAAGCCTGTTCTTGGGAAAGCTTTTGATTACAAACAAATCCCATTGACTGTGGCCGGCCATGGGAAATAACATTGCATGAGACCATTTTCGGCGGGCTTTGCTGACTGGAGAGCACCGTGAAATGCAGTGCTCCATGAACACCCCATCCTTTGACACAAATACCAGATGGGGCATTGGTAATTAACTAACGGAATCTTCTTAGTGCGCCAAGGCATGAAAGTTGAAGGGCTCTCTGCTGCTTTTCAGCCTTCAGATATCGAGATACTGATAGAGACGCCAAATCAATCTGACGTTGTAACCCTTCTATTATCATAAGATGATTTTCATATTCATCATAAGATAATACTTTCTTTTTCAATTGAAAAAGAGTTTTCCATATGTTGAGACGAATATCATGAACTTCATCTTCAGTCAACATTTCTAGAATATTATACTAAGAGTCATCCAGAGGCCAAAACATGACTGGCACTTCACCTTTCGCCAATTTTTTTCTCATGTTCAGAATTTCCTCTTTATCATTTGATGAAGATTCATCTACCATATTTTACCAGAGTTGGTGTTTCCTGGTTTCTTCATTGGATTCAACAGGATTGGTAGAGAAATCATTGATCAAACTAGAAGATGCATAACTTAGGGGTGGTTTAGATAATGACCTACACCCTGGGCTATCTTCTGATTGAGAAAGTATTTCACCTGCTAGCGATGAAGCTTCAGACATGACTGGTTTCGCATTTTCATGTGCCTCAAGATAAGAGGGCTTTCTCGGCACTACATTGTCCACTAGAGAATTTTCCGGGAAATGTGCATCACTACTGCAGAGATGACTTTTGCAGCGAAATTCGTCATCATGGGGAGGACCACCATAATGGGTTACAGAAAAAGATGAGATCTCTTGCTCCTTAGTATTTTGACCACACAGAGGGTTCATGTGGCTCTCATCTGAAGATGAAACTTCGAGATCGAACGAATTGTTATGAAGCAAGCCTTCATGACGAAGTGTCTATTGAAGACCTTTGGAATTAATGTTCCCACTATTGGGAAATGAGGGAGTAGAATCTTGAATTTCAATAGATAATTTTCTGAGGGCTTCAAGAACTCCAACATCGAGCAAGGCCTTGTTACAGATTGGCTCTTGATCTCCTGACTGTGTTGGGTGGGTCTTTTTCTTAGATGCCTTTTTACTCACCTTGGAAACCACTTGTTGACGAAAGTGGCTACTCTAAGCAGGTTTATATGCCTGGTCAGAAAAGATGTCCAGGTTAGGCTAACAATCTCTACTCAAATCAGGTGAATGTGCCTGACTTGGTTGTCCATATGCTATGGGGGAGTATTCCCCCACAACCCTCTTGGACTGCAACAGATGTGTGTGTCTTTTCCGGAGTGAATTGTTGATGTATCACTCCACTGGTAGGGATAGATTTATGTGTCTTTCCCTGAGATTCTGCTAAAGTTGTTATAATATCCTGGCAGGCATCCAGAATATGAATAGGGATTTGCTTCTGCTCTTTCACCATTGATAAAATATGCTTGGTGACTTCAGCTGCCGGAATGGGAATATATGTCCATTCTGGGCTTGGAGCAGGTGTATGTGCCTGCTTGTGTCCTCCTTTACGTGTTAGTGAATCCTGACAGTACTCAAGTGTGGGGGCAGAGAGTTGAGTCTGCCTCCTATTTGTTGTCAGGGCTTTCTGACTAACTTCTCTGAATGCTACCAAGCGAGACTGTTGGTAGGATTGATTAATACCAGCAGGTGCATGTTCCTGCTGATTTCACTTCGCCAAACGTGGTTGACGAGATCAATAATATGTAGTCAGACGAGCCTACTGACTAGCTGATGATGAATAAACAGGTGTATGTTCTTGCCTATGGTACTCCGCCGGAATTGCCTGGCGGGATTGTCGTGATGCTGCCAGACGAGTCTGTTGGAAAGTGAAATTAAAACGGGTAGATGTGTGTGCCTGCTCGTTGCTTGCCACCAAGTTAGGTTGGTGGACTTTTCCGAAGATGGCAGAGATGATAACCTGCTCACTGTTGACTAGATCCCACCTCTGGTGGTTCATCTTGCTTGCTCGGGCTCGAGGAACCTAAGCCGAACGCTTGGAGTCGGTACCCTCATCATGTTGAGGGCGCACTACTGCACGAGTCTGGCGGCAATTGTTGGTGGGATCCCTTAGGAAGGACTCCTGTCTATTTGAATTAAGGTCATGAGGGACCTGCTCATTCACCTCCCCAAAATAAGGGAGCGAATGGTGATTGCGTTCCGGGGATAACAACCCGAAACGGTTGGAGACGGTAGTCAGCACCGCCTGCTTCATGATCACTGGTCGTCATTGTCTGGATGACCGATGTGAGCTGTTTACTTGGAGGGCTTCTCGGTCAGCCTCTAGAGTTGGGATGGTATCATGTTGACGGTACTCCTTAACTAGTGTGTTTGATACCCAGCGTTGAAGACGTTGAGTAGGTGATATCTTCCTAAAAGTGGACGACGATCCAGCAGGAGTAGCAGCAGTGGCATTTGCAGCAACAGTATTCACAGGTGTGAACTTGAGAGCAGCCATTTTAGAAATGCAGAAGATCTTGGGAAAAGAATGCATGTTTGATATAACAGATGTAATCAAGATAAATTCATCCACTACATCTTTTGGATGAGCACATATGTCAATGACTGTTTTTGTTGGCCCTCTCATTGAGTTTTAAATAGGGGCCTAAAAAATAGGAAAAACATCATTTTAACTTGGTTAAGGATTCACGTCAGGTTCACCATTTTTGTTTCCCTCGGAATCTGGGGATGACCACCTTGATGGTAGGTTCAAACATTCTGATCGGTTTTTAACGGGTTTGTTCGTAGAACCGGAAACATCCAATGATTCCACATCCATTCAGACCTACTTTCCAAAGGTAGGTGCTCATTAGTTTGTGGACTGATGAGGCTTAAGAATTTTCATTGGTCGAGAGGATGGGATGTCGGACTCATCACACCTTTTTTAGGGAAATTATTGTCTACTCTGGGACTCTCTTTATAGATCTAAGTTATGTTCGTGAATCCTTATTACATTACCAAGTATAAAATGAGCTTTCCTTCAGATCTGATAATAAATGATTAAATATGTAGGAAATTTAGAGAATCTTTTATATGTATTCGAGGTTCTTCATTGATAGATAATCATCTGTATTTATTAGAGATTCTTAGTCAATGGTACCCTTCGACACATTTATATAGAAGTCTCTTGGTCATTATGATGACCATGCTGGTTTTAAAGCCACAAAGTGGGGCACTTAAGGTTTATTTTCATTCAGAAGGACATGGATGATTTTAGAGTTGGGATAGGACCCGTAGACGGGCTACCTATGTATCGTTTGTTTAGAAAAGGAATCAGAACCCACGTAGTTCGATTAAGGGAGTATGATGTTTATGATTGATGGCTCAAAGAAGGATGTCACAATTACTTTTACACTCTAAGCTCACGTGAGTCATGCTCAGTGTGAGAAACAAGAGGTATTGGTAAAAATTAGACAATTGTTCCATGAAAGATGCAATCATAAGAAATAATGTGGGGCTTATGTATGTATGACTACCCAGATAAATGAAGGTTAGGATTTACTTTAGGGATGAAATCCAGAAACAGGGTCCATAAAGGTATATGTGCTTCATAGAGATTTTGAATACTCTAACCTGGGGCTTACTCCTGAAAAGGAGGCCCAAATTAGGAGAAGACTTATGATTGGGTTTTACTCCTGAAAAGGAATCCCAGATCAAAGGTAAATTAGGACTGGTTAAGAGAAATTAAGACTGGGGATTACTCCTGAAAAAGAGGCCCAGGTCAAGGATTAATGTTTGGGGCTTACTCCTGAGGAGGATGCCCAAGTTAGGGGACTAGGGCTTACTCCTATAGAGGATTCCTAGATTTGGGAACTTTAAGAATTGGGGCTTACTCCTAAGGAGGATGCCCAGATTTGGGAACTTTAAGAATTGGGGCTTACTCATAAGGAGGATGCCCAGATTTGGGATCTTTAAGAATTGGGGCTTACTCCTAAAGAGGATGTCGAAGTTAAGAATTATGACTGGGACTTACTCTTAAAAAGGAGGCCCATATTTGAGACTGAGGCTTACTTCTGAAAAGGAAGCCCAGGTTAGGGGATCTGGGGCTTACTCCTAAGAGGATGCCAAAATTAGAGGATTTATGATTGGGGATTATTCCTGAAAAGGAGACCCAGGTTAAGGATTCTCTCATCTTAAGGGATGAGGTTGAATGAATTAAATCTCAATCTTTAGTGACATAAAGATGTGTAAATCACTAGGTTTTGAGAGATATTCCACATAATTCCTTTCAGATAAGGGATTCAAATAAAGAAATCATTCCATAAATGGCTTTGAAGAATGTCTTGAAGACTGAATCTTGAATAGTAAAGGTGGAATGGCTTAAGAGGGGTGAAATGGGCAAGAAAGGCACCCATAAAGGCAGGGGCGCGCAAGTCCTGGCAGGCGCGCAGGTACTGCGTGGGCGCGCAAGTCCTGGTCGCGCAGGTATGCCTGCGTGACACATGATGTACTTACGCGACGGTTAACCAGCAGGGTAATACTTGAGCGAATCTTGATTAAATCCTTTAGAATCCTCTTGAGGTTCTTCCAGAAGAAGGGAGTGCAAGTTCTATTGAAGGAGCAAGGCGTCGCGAAAGTGTGGCCTTTTCCCTTAAAGGGCTTGCCACTCAGGCGCACAAGTGTTGATGAGTTTCAACACTTAGGCCTTCCTCCCCCTCTTTAGATCTTCTGTTCTAGGTAAGGAAATACCTTATAAGTGCTTCAGAATCTTTAAAAAGAGACTAGGGCGCCGGGAGCTCAAATCTATATTTCTGGAAAAAATCCTCCTCGAATGGGGGGCCCACAGGGTCTATTTATAGGCAGGAGAAGACCTCGGGCAGTTATCACTTAAGTCGCGCAAGTCACTTGTGCGACAGTGATAGAACTTGCGCGGCGCATGTGCTTTTAATCCCTTGTTCGTGCCTTTGTCGATTTTTTATATTTTCTTCAAAGGATGAAATCAATTTGTGATAAGTCATTTCCCTTTACATTCCTTTGGACTCTGTGACGAAAAAAGAGCATCAATAGATACCTCTAACTATAGATGTCCCTAGACATTGTTCCCTAGGTTTAGGCTTCAATGCATAAATTTTGTATGAATTATGGTCCTGATATACTACCTGACTAGCCTAGGTAGGTCCTCTCTCTCGACGTTGAACCTCGTATGTGTGGCTACCTCAGCCAGGACCCCCACAACCTTGGCCTGATCACCCTATAGAAGACCAAAACCTATCCTAATGTAGAGTCATGTATGTGGTACCTAAGAGTGGTTTCAGTACAGATCATATATCACTTGACATACGTGAAAACTATTAGAAGAAGTGCTGAAGTTGACCCATCCTGCTCGAGCTCATCACTCAATCAAAATCTTCATGCACTGAGGCTTCTTTTGTCTTTCCCTTCCACACTGGTGACACACAACATGGAATTTGGTGTGTGTCATATTTTTGGCACCTCCCCTACATGTACCCTAAAAAGGGAACTTCTGACTGCCAGATGAACCATCGTGCTACCTCATAATTGAACCGTCCTGGCATACATTACCATCTTCTCCTATATGTTTTTCTATAATAAGGTACTTGTTCATTATCTCAGTAATGGTATTAAAATAAAATACATTGACCAATAATTGAATATCTTAAACAATACCATCCTCATAATTCATGTCAATCATCAACTCATCCCTAGTCAAAGTAATTTCAAAGCACTGGAGCTCATTGAAGCTCGAAGAATACTTGAGAAAAGTCAAAGTTTCCTTACTGAAGATGCATGAACTCTCTGGTGTGGTCCTCTATTAGGGTATTTGGGAATAAGTTATCATAGATGGTTGTCTATAAATCTTACCAAACCATATCCTAATGACGCTTGACCTAAGAGATGATATCCCACCAAATCTCGATGGAATCATGTAACATGTTGTTAGAAACCTTGAACCTCCTCTCTGGAGGCATTTATAAAAGTTAGGAGACAGATAACATGGCCTCCATCCATGACTTAGCTTCTTGAGGTCCACCATCCCCTGAGAAGGTGAGAGGATGATGCTACTGAATATCCAATGTCAAATCTTCCTTAGTCATTGAAGGTTGGGGAGAACCCTTTATAGAATGTATAAATCAATAGAAGATTTCATAGAACTAGGCATCGGTACCATGTAGAAAGTGCACAAGAGGTTCCTCATGTGGTACTATAGGTGTTTATAAGTTTGGTTTAAGGACCACCACCTCCATAACATGATTTTTTCGACATTCTTGGCATACGGTATGAAGATTTCATGATATAATAGCTATACAATTTCAAATATCACTCCCTCGATAATATTTTAAAGTAGATATGGAAAGAGATAACAAGAAAGGAATGGTACAACGACTTCCTATAAAAGGACACATATATATTCCTACTCCTAAATCTAGTTCTATATGGTAAAAAAAGGTCACCTAAGCATCAATAGACACAACTTACATCCCACTACTAGGTCAAGCCAGGGTCAAGGGCTCATATTGAACCAATAAAATGAACATTTCACTTTAAAGATTATATTCGTTTTAATTTTTTGTTCACTCATGAATTAAATCTCTTTAACTGGTTAGAATAGATAGATCACCATTACCAATTTATTGAGGGCCTGTATACCTTATAAGATGAAATTTTTCATCCACATAATATTAACCATAACATGTTCCAACCTCTCTAACCAATGGTTCATGGCTGAATATTCCATAACTAATTACATAAGGTGTCTGATTTAACCTATGTAGGAAAAAACTACTTGGTTAAGGTAGGAACTTCAAGTGTCAGTTTTGTTTCTATTATCTTGAAAGTAATGTTATCATATTTCTAGATATAATAATCAAATCATTGCAACAACCACATGCATCACCAAAAATGCTAGTAAAAAAGTAGATATGGCATAGAATAATGCATGATAATAAAACAATAGTGTTACTAGTATGCTAAATGACATTAAACACCCTCATATCATCAAGATATTTTATAAGGACCCATAATAATAATAATATAAATAAAAATATCACATAACATTTTCCTCAACCAATAGTGACATCTGTGAAATAGTAAAAACACAACCAATACCAATATTAACCCAACACTGGTAATTTGGATTTCCCACATACATGGTTTATATAGTCCAATGAATAGTCTCATTAAAAAATTCTAATACTCCTATTAATCTTTATATTTCTCAAACATTAATAAAAATGGAAAAAAAACTCTGATAGATCTTTGTAGTGTCCCACTCCAGATGCCACATAGCAATTCCCTGAGAAGGTGGCCATAAGAACTCAAATACAACTCCCCAAACCCCAGATGATGCCATCTAGTGGAAAATGTCTAGGGTGTATCCATGGGGATAATATTCCATCATGCATCAGAGTGTAGTGAAATAATAAATATGAGGAATAATAAAGAAGAAATAGTAGAAGAAGATGCTATATAACCGGACCAATTACCCTCCATAGCAGAAGTAATAATATTATATAGATAGAAATGGAACCATAAAAATAATTAAATAAATTTCATTAAATAATTGTTATAAGATAAATTGAAATTAGATACAAAATGGTGATGATTCTCAAGTAGGTATTCAAAAATTATTATATAGGGAACATGATATATATGTATACACCATATTCTATAAAAAATACTATAAAGACCAAATACTTATGCAACTAGAATAACGAAAGTAGGATTGGTCCTCTTCCCTCATAATCCATCCTAGAAATATAATTAAAGCATCAAAATATGGACATTTCCCTTTAACAATACCTAGATTCATGAAGCCTTCTTGTGTATGAAAGGCAGTCCAAGAAGGGTGTATGATATAATCTCAATAAAACACCACAAATATTGTCTAGAACAAACTAGTTAATAAAAAATATAATTAATAGTATTCCAATATAGGTGAATTCAAGGAAATAAGTAAAAAAATAAATAATAATCAGTCTCGTTCCCTCAATGGAGGCTTGGTCAATTCTATCTTCTTCATCCTAAGGTGAATGTCTAATCCAAGGGATCCTACATATTAGTATTAATGTGTGTACATGGGTCACGATAAGTTAATCATCATGTATAAAATAACCCCAATCATGTTATTGGGATTGGCATATATGTCCCATTCACAACAATCAAACCATTTCATAATTGATAACAAGGAATTACATTTAAAAAACAAGAAATTTATCAAATCTAGTAATGGCTTCCTGAGCCTGTCCAAGGTGATCCATAAGGAATTCAAATGTTCACTACTAGATCCTCTAATAAAACCAGTAAAATAGAGTATTTCCATATTTACCCATAATGAAAACCATTATATCACTCTTGGTATGGTAACCTCTGAGTCTATTATGGGTATCACACATAGGGGACAATGTAAGATCGAAGGCATGACATAACCATATTGGAAATGATCCCATACACGGTTCCTCCCCTAGGGAACTGGCTTCACTCAAGAGTAAAATTAATCTTCCTAAGGTACCCTTAATATTAAATCCATGTATCACTCTCATCATGTCAAGTATTTCCATGACAAGAATGACAATTCCAGCTGAAGTGTGCCTAAATAAAGACCCAAGTTCACTCCCATCACACAAGGAGGTTGGGAATAGAAACCAATATAATATAAAATGAAAAAAAATCTTGTACAGTAGTCTAAGAAATATTTCCAAATAATTCTAACCAAGCAAATCAATTTTGGGATAATACATTTGGTAATAAACACAAGGAATAAGATGTAACCAATGAACATGGAATAAGGCACATGGAACAACGCAGAAGGTATAATATATAGTCATAAAACATAAGGAATTTCATTATTAGCATTCAAACAATTTATCACAATTCACATAATTCAAGGAGTTCAACCTTGGCATGAAGCATAGGCATTAATCATCTTGAAAAAGAAAATAAACATGGGTGATAGAGTATGATCATATGCATCGAGCTAAGATGGAAAACTGAATCCCTATCATTCATTTTAATTTATTTCATTAAATATTAAATTTATTACAAGTTAAAAATACACATGTATATAGATTTTAACCTCTCAATTCATGGGAAAATAGGTAGTTTAAGTTGGTCACATCAATGGGGTGTCTCCTGATAGGTAAAACACTCCAAATATGAGTTTCACTATAAGTTAAAGTCACGAAATAAATAATAAACCAAATATATTAATGGATTTATCAATGTAGAGGAATAACTGAAATGTTCCAACGTGTGGAATAATATAATAACATATAAAAAACTAATGAATCATTGGAAAATAAACTATACCACCCACCTTAGCCTCATAAAAGACCACTCCTCCATTGTTGACCCTTGAATTGAGCTAGAATGAGAGTTATCAAAGAACCCGTCAAATACCCTAAAAATGAGGCAAATGATCTTGAACCTAAATAGTGACACAAAGAATAATAGAAATGATAAATGGAAGAAATAGTAATGTAGATCATACCTCATTCTTTCCAATTCTTCTTACAATGAAGGATTTGGTGATCATATGGATGAGATATTAAAATCCTATAAAGAGGAAGAAGGGAGGTTCATGCATGAGGAGAATGGGATACACAATGGAAATGAGAGAGAGAAGTGAAGGGTGAGGTAAAACATTAATTAATGTAGAAATTATGATTTCAACCACATAAATAGTGGATCATAGTTTAGTCACACCATTTCCTAAACTGTGTGCAACCATGTAGAAAGCCATTGTCCCAGGGGTCTGCAATTTTCACGACTATGCACCTGGTGTTGTACGATTTTAAAAAAAACCATGAAACCCTTATAACCTCACTATATCAAGTCAAATGATTTGATAAACACTATAGTTTAGGCTACATGGATTCTCTTAACTGTGTGGCCTGGTCTACTTCTTCAAATTTTGGGGCTCCAGGCTCCGAACAATCCCCAGACACACTTGAGACCTCCATAACTCCATTGGGAAACATTAAAAAGGCCAAAAAAATTAAATATGAAAACTAATAGCCTATAACTTTGATAAAAGTCAGTAATTTACACTAAACCGTTAATTATTGAGATGAATTTCAATTTTTTAATTCATTTTAACAGTGTATAATGTAACACCCTGATATTTCGTGAAAAAAAAATCAAATGAATTTAAAACATTTGATATTTTGTGATATAAAAAATATAAATTTTAGGTTGATTTATATGAATCAATGAGTTTTTATTGAATTAAACACAACACTGATATTATCTTGTGTTATATGCAACACTGATATTGTCTTGTGTTACATGAAATACTGAGTTTAAATGAAACTTGTCATATTATTGAAATATTATTATTTAATGTGATAGTTATCCCCTAGCTATTGGAAGGATGGGTATGAATCAGATTAAAAAATTATTAAAATATGTTTCACACATGTATATATAAAGAATTTTTTGGCAACAAGATAGTTAGAAATGAAAATAAAAACTATTTTAAAATAAAAGAAACCTTTTTCTAAAAAAATATTTTTACGAAAAAAATGTGTTCTACATAAATAAATTAAACAAAACACTTTTTTGAATTATCTTAAAGAAATTTAAATATTATATATTCAATAAACTATTTAAAATTCATCTTATGAGTTTTATATACTATATATAATATTAATCCAATTTTACACTTAAAATGTTAGTTTTCTAAATAGAGATTTTTTCACCTTTTTATGGCTCACTTATGTTAAAAATAATTTGAGCCACTTTTATAAAATTTATTTTCAAATATAAACTTCTTTTTTTGGAATCATAATATCATAATTGTCTTAGGGTTAATTTTTTTGGATTTTCAGAAAAGTTTCATTTTTTGATGAATAGTTAAAAATAAAAAAATTTAATTGAAAACTGTCTATTTGTTTAAATGATTGATAAAGATAAATTATTTTTTTATTTTATTTTTAATTAAAATTAGTTCAATTATAAATTTATTAATTCAATTTATGTCATTTGAATCAATTTCATATTGAAAATGGATATAAAACTCTATAAAAGTTTAATTATTTTTGCTTTAAACACATGTTTTCTTGTCACATTTTTGGGATTAATATTAAATTAAATTTATGAAAAACAATGAATTTAATTTCCAAAAATGTATTCCATAATTTGAATCATAAAAATTTCTAATTTCTAATAAGTTAAACCTAGTTTTGACCAAAATGAATAGTTAATGTAGTAAAAATTAATTATCACAATTAAGGTAAAATTGGTTTACCAGAGGTTAAACTAAAATGATAAGTTTAAAATGACATATAAACAGGTAAAAGAATATTTTATTGAAATATATAAACCATAGTTCTTATATGGTTTTATGTTGGTCTAATTGGTTCCCTTTTTTATATGAGGGACATGAGAGCACTTCTTTGTTTTCAAAAATACCAAATGTGTCATCTCCCCAACTTATAAAAGGTCACCCCCTCTAATACCTTTTTAAAACCTTCACACATATTTTTTTAGGTAAAAATATTCCCAAATAACTTCTTAATTTTCCTAACCTCATCCTATAATCATTTTTTTGGAAGAAATTGAACCTATAAAGGCTTTAGTGTAAACCTAAGGAGAATACCCTAAGAAGAGGTAACGTTTATTAGTGAGTGTTTTTATCTTCCTCCACCCCATTAAATTATCATTATAACATTATTATAATATAACATTAGTTTATTAAATATAATAAAATGTTGTTATATAATGTTCCTAACCTACAACTATCTCCATGTACATATTTGGGTTATGAATTCATTGTTCATGTGTATGACAGACTTTCACCACTCGAACTGATGTTGTTTGTTTTCCATTACCACCTCTCATAGTTCAACATAATGATGTATTTATAGTTTATTTATTATATTTATTATATTTATTATTTAATTATTATAATTTAATTATTACATCACACATACCTTTATAAAGTCCATTTTTTTAATACGATAATGTCGCTCGTGTGTATGACGAACTACTGCCTCACAGAGTGATGCGACTTGTAAATGCATTACATATAATCTTTTAAGGATTTTTTAATTAAAAATATGTTATATATATGACACAAATATATTCTATAATTATTATATATATAATTTACTTTTATTTCATTCAACGGGATATAAAAATGAAAAAAACAATGTTTCTTCATACATATGACCTATCGTCTCAATGAACCGTGTATTTCATTTAATATCATAAATTTTTTTGGATTACTATAACTACATATATACTAAATATATATTATATTTATATCATTTTTATAATTCTAGATATTATGGAACCATGATGACAGTAAGAGGTCCAAAAAATATAACAAAATCAAAACATATACAAAAAACAATGTGGTTATTACCCGAAATGAAACATTAAATTAGAATAATTAATTAATATGTAATAAAAGTTCATAAGGAAATAATATATAGTAATATATATATTATTATTATTATATAATATATGTATAATAAAATTATATTTATTATACTGTAGGATTGAATGTGTATAATGGATGTCAAGACTTAAGGTAAGGTATTTTTATCCCACATTTTAGCTTTTGTGAGACAAATTCCATATTCACCACCTATTTATTTTAATTAGTGTATTTACATTACATCACTTTATTTTATGATTATTATCCATAAATTTATTGGTATTTATGTATTCATTTTCATATCTCTCTTATTGGTTTTATGGTTTAAAAGTTACCAATGCAGTACCTGTTTTTTGTCTAAATTTACATTCATTGAGACATAATGTTATGTTATACATCTATATTCTTTTATAGGGTTATATAAATCCTATTTAACATTTAATATCAAGAATATATTAATAATCATAATATTTTATATATCTTTTAGTTATATTCCATCATTGAGATTATGTTTAAAGTAACCAAAGTGGATAAAATTTTATGTTACAATCTTATCATTTATCAGGAATTTTTATGAATATGTTTTTAGGATAAAATAGTATGTTCCATATCTCAAGAAACTCATTAATTTTCTTTTCCTGTACTTATTTCTAGGGAATAAATTTATCCCTTCATTTTCCTGCCATTATGAACTTAAGATTTCAAAATAATTTTTTAATTAAAATTCTTTTTGGTAAAAAATATGTTTTATTCCAAAACCAGGTTCTCTAAAAATGGTATAAAATTTTTTTTATTACAATACTATGATTTAAATTAAAAAAAAAATTAACCATGTTTTTCTATTTACAATTTATTTTAAGGAAATCTGAAGTTCACTTTCCAAAACAGAATATTTTTATCTTTTAGTAAAAATGTGAATGGAATAATTATGTTAACATGTACAACATGCAATATATTTCCTACCATCATTACCAATATATTATTTGAATATTACTTTATAATATTTCAATGTTATTTTCAAATAAAATTATTTTACCTTTAAAAAAATTGTTTTTCAAAGAAGGATATTTTTCTTTTGAAATTATTTAAATATTTTTTAAAAGATTCCTTCATAAGTTTTCAATGTTATCTTCAAAGAAAAGTTTTTTCATAAGGTTTTATTTTTTAATACGTGATTTTAAAAGAAAAGATATTTTCCTCATTAAATGTTCCAAGTAGTATTTAAAAATTATTTTCCAAAAATGATGAAATTATTTGAGGTTTCTTATGAATTATTAGGGATATGATTTATGCATATTTTTATTATTATTTATATAAATCATTTATTTTTATAATGACAATATATGTATGAAAATAAATTTTCTCACATGGGTTATACCATGATAAAATGATTATAAAACTTAATTCCCTTTCAATGGGTTATAGATTGATGAAATGATGAAAATATTTTGAAACCTATCGCTTTTACAACGGTTTTGATATGATGAAATGTTTATGATACTCATTTCATTTCATGGAAAATGATATGAATTTTTTTTATTATATTATAGGACACATATGTTTGATTTTCATTATGGGAGGGTTGGGACTTGTATCTCCCAACAATTAATTGGGTAAATATTTATATCTCATGAGATTGACAGGGTTGGAATGGGGAGGGTAGCCGATTCAGTTTGAAAAGACTAGAATGGGGAGTGAACCCAGATCAGTAAGACATATCTTGAATGGGGAGTGAACTTGGTTCAGTAAGGGAATTTTTTCTCTATGATGGTCTTGTGAACAAATCATAAATACTATGCTGATATTAATGGACATGTATTTTGCATCCACAATGTTAGGTGTGAATCTTATTACAAGTTCACAATGTTATGTGTGAATCAAATTACATGTTTACAATGTTATGCATGGACCTTTCTTTCAAGTCCATAATGTTATGTGTGGACCTAATTGCATGTCCATAAGTTTATGAGTGGGCCTAATTTCATGTCATTAACTTAAAGAGTTAACTTGTTATTATTTATACATGTTCACAATGTCATAAAATGATGTATATTCAAAAAAAAATATTTAATTCCAATTTTATGCTCTCATGCCTCGTGTTAGTTTATTACCTTATGATTCATGTCTTATTAACTACCAATCTTTATTCCACAACTCAGGTTTATAATTTATGATAGGTTGGGTATGAACTTCGTAAGTTATGGTCATTATCACATTCAATAATTCTTATCTTATTTTTTTATTTTATCATAGATTTATATCTCTATGTTTACCATCACATGGAATCTGAGCTCACCCATTCTTATGATTACATTCCCTATGTTATGTACAAAAGTTTTATATAGGGTTTTTTATGAAGAGTACTAAATGGGAATAACTTTTAGGGAAACATTGAATATATTTCACTAGATTAAAAGATGGTGTTCCAAGATTCCAATGGAACTAAACTATTATAGTCCTCAAGAATTTTTTTGTGAAATATAATGAATATTCATCTAAATAAATGTAATATACAAGTATGATAATCCTATATCATTGTATATGTAGTATGTGTAACCCCAAACCTAAACCATTGGGTCTATGATAAATAAACACAAGACCTCCTGTGAACCTCCCCTTATACAAAGGTATTATGACTAGTAATGAGTGGCTCGGGTTTTTTTCTGGGGACACTATACCCTCAATATCATATCCATGAACAAAAAACATAAATAAAATAAAGTAAAATCATAGTAATCAATTAAAAGAAAAAATATCAAATGTTATGCATGTCATATAATAAGTGATTAAATGGGATTTCAGTGTGGAAAACCAAACAAAGGTATATAAGATAAGGAATAAAAATAAATATAGCATAAATAGGCTGAAGTTTGTCCCAATAGCACCTCCAACTCCAAGCCACCATCTCCTTAACTCACTATTATTGGGCCCTTTCCCTTCACTGGATCTATAGTCATGAATTTTTAACTCACATAATGATTCTTATATAGGGTGAGAGTAATTAAAACCATTAGGACATCCCCAATTCATCCTCAATAGATGGGAACATGTACAATAGTTATATTCCATGATAATAATAAATTTGAATTCATGAATAAAAAATCACATATAGAGAATCTAGTGCACTAACCAAGCCACTATGAGCCTCGTACATACATTCATATGCTTCATGATGGAAATAATATCAAAATATCATATGTAATTAAGAAATAGACACATGTATAATAAAAATATTTCACGGTATCATGGGAACCAGCTACTCAATATCCACTAAGAATCTAGTTAGTCATTCCCTCAGAATCCACAAGGAATTCAGTGATCATGATACTCAATATCTACTTGTTCTTTAGTAAACATGCTACTTGGAATCCATAATCCATTAAGTGAATCACATGATATCCACAAGGCATCATCATATCCTTACCGTATGATTACATCCCTCATCACCATCGTCACAAGTCATGGGAACTCCCTCTATAAGAGATAACTAAGCCATGATGGACCACCTATTTTGAGCACCAATAATTATAACTCCAATGTCATAATAACACACATAATAGAGTATAGAATATATGAAAAACATATTAAATCATCAAGATAAAATAGTAGAAATATAAAATATTTTTTATCATCACCAAACATAAATAAACAATATAAGTGAATATTCATGGGAACAAATGTCTTGAACGGGTCTCATGGGATACGTACACACCCAAATGAAATCAAAATCAAGAAAATTAATCAGGTATGAAAAATAGAAATCATACTAAGGATACATGTGCATAAAATAGCTCCAAAGAGTCCGGAGCATCCCACTGATAGGTTTTCAGCATTAGTATCAAGGTTTTTCAAGGTTGTTTTCTCCCGAACAATGTTTTCACACCAAAAATAACAAGAACTTTTTCCAATAACACCTAGATAAAATTGATTATAAAATCTAATGATTTATTGATCATGATATTTTTTTTTTAAAAAGTATATAATAACAGTTACTTAACTATGACTACCAGAAATGGCATAATCCAATCCCAGTAGGGGGAAGAAGAAATCATCACTCTTGGATAGTAATAGGAGTAGAAGTCAACAAGAGATCCTCACTAAGACATAATAGAACACCACCAACTCTAAATAAGGTTTTTGAACATAAATGTTTGTCTTATCTCATTAAATTTAAAAAATCATAGTCATCAAATCTATTACAGCATCATTCTCAGATTGAAATGGTAAAAAATGGGTTAAATTCTGATAAATAAAAAAACTTATTGAATTACTTTAATGAATACTCTAAATATAAAAGCATTACTGAAGGATTATGGAAGTATCTAAGAGATCAAACCATGAAGAGGAATTATTAAAATACCCAACTATTTAGCTTTAGAAAAAATGTTCTTCCAAATACAAACACAAAAATTATAAAATGACATATGGAATTTAAAGGGAACATCAATATATTTGGAAAAATTGATTAATAATGGTTGGAAATTTATAATTAAGTAATTAAAAACATCCCTTTTAATCCATGTGCATTCCCCCAATTATTTTTTCATAATCCAAGAAGAAGGATGAGTTTCTCAGATGTTTCAAATAAGACACAACTTTTTTCATTACCTACACCACATCCTTACCTTAGTAGTGGTATCCTTGATCGTGGACCCTTAAATGGATTTTACCATGGCCGGGTAGTGATCATTTTTCTCTTGAGCTCATACAAAATGGAATTCCACTATGGCATGTTACTTAATTCTAAGTCGTTTTACCCTAATAAAACTTGAACTATTCAATGGTTAGGATTCCCAAACCACGGTGCATATGTCCTTTCATAGAATATTAAAACATGAACAAATATTTTCTAAGAATTTTATTTTATTCCATGTTACACTATGTCTAAACCAAGTACCACTATGGAAATCACTATATCCATGGTGTTTCATGTTTAAGTCCAAAAACAACTATAGCCCACATTAAATCTTTCACAAGGCACTCAAATCTCCTAAGGCTCCATCCAAACATAGATAAAACAAAAAAAAATATAACTATAGAAAAAAGGCTTCACATAAAAAAATTAGGACATTAAAAACACCCCCTCTATAGAATTATCATCTCTAAGAAGGATTTATAGAGTTACTGCCCAAAAAATTCGAGCCACAATGCCTGAAAGTATTACTCTCGATCCAAAGCCTCATATTTGACTTTAAAATTATTGCATAGGATCCAGATAGGTGGTAATTTCTTCCCACATAGTACATTCTTGCTCCAAATTATAATCCACACTAAGCACTACATGTACAATACATCAGGCTCCATCTAAACACCCTCATAGTCAATGACATGTTTGGGATCGAGCATGTACCTCCATTATTGAGACATATGAAAAAAATCATGAATAAATTTTTATTAAATAGGAATATCCATACGGTACGCCCCTTTACCATTCTACAAGGTGATCTCAAAGGGTCCAACATAGTGTGGCATTAACTTTCCTTGCTTCCTCAAGAATCAATGTTCTAACTGGGGAGTCACTCTCATAAAAACCCAATATCATACAATAAACTCCATATGTATTCTCCTGTGTTTGGTATAAGATATATTCCTTCTCTAATCTTTGATAAATATTTTTTGAATCGCCTCCACTCTCCCTGAAGTATTCTATACCAAACTGGGACCCATAACTACTTCTTCACAAGCCTAGTTCCAGCAATGTGGTGAATAAAATTTGTTACCATAAAGAGCCTTATAAGGATTCATCTGAATTAAATCCCAGTAACTATTTTTTTAAGAAAACTCAACCAATTATAGTTTATCCCATTCTCTAGATAAGTCTTGAAAACAATCATGAATTATATCCTCTAGTTTGTGAATATTCATCTCTTATAGTCTATTTTTCTGAGGATGGTACCTTGTGCTCAATCTTAGCTGAGTTTCTAAATCCGTCTAGAATACTTTCCAAACACTAAATGAAAAATATAAATCAATGTTAGATAAAATTATCAATGTAACTCCATGAAAGTTTATGTTCTCAAAAACATACAAATTCCCAAACTCTTTTATTGAGTGAGTCTCAAAGATTTGTAAGAAATGATAAAATTTCCTTAACTGATCAAATATCACCCAAACATAATCACATATCCTCGAGGTCCTAGGTATCCTCATAAAAATTTCTATAGTGATTTCCTCCTTCTTACATATGGTAATAGGGAGTGGCTGGAGTATTACACTAGTATGTTGGTGCTCAGTCTTTATCCTCTCTCAAATAAGGCATTAGGAAACAAATCTAGAAATATCTCTCTTAGTCCCTGACCACTAGAACAAAAACAAAAAATTGTGGTTCCTATTTGTATCCCTAAGATTTGAAAGCCACATAGATGTATGGAAGTCACAAATCATCTCCCTTGTGATGGAAGTATGTAATATAACTATCCCATGTACTAATATCACATTATCATTGTCCAATGACCACCTGGGTATTGGGTCACCGCCTGTTAGCAGTTCTCACATCACAGTGCATTTCGGGTCAGTCACTTTTCCCACATTTACATGGTCTATTAAATAATATTTGATAAATAATGGGTCACATGTCATTGATCCTTGTTCTTTAGATACATCTTTATCCCAGTCATCCAATAAGATCATCATGTTCCATTATTCTTCCAATGTTTATTCACCAAGCTCATGAGATACTAGTGTCTTATGGCTAAGATCTTCTATAAAGAAATTACCATTACTTTGTTAATACGCCATATAGATGTCGAATTTCTATTGATAATCTACCCAATTCTTCTACCTAATGTTCATATCCTACTATGTGATGATATAAAAAATTATATTAGTGTCTATATAGACAAAAAACCTCTCAATAAAAATAATTTTTCACCAACAAATAATATCATTGACCAAGGATCCTAGGTCCATTTCATAGGTTGGATAGTTTCACTCGTGGGGTCATTATGATGTGTCCCATAAGATACTACTTACTCACTCTTAAATAGTAATACACCAAAAAGAATTGTTGATACACCATTGTATACATCATAACAGATCCCTTTCTCAGGAAGTATCAACACTAGAGTTATAGGTATCCACTTTTTCAACTCATTAAATGAATATTCACACTGGTCCAACCACTGGAACATCATTATATTTTTCCTCGTCATAGTCATAGGTGATGAAGAATGGGATAAGTCGTGTATAAAATGTTGGCAGCATCCTAATAAATCCCAAAAGATCCTAATATTGAACACTTTCTAGAGATGTTTATGGACCATCATTACCTTGAATTTATAGAAGTCTGTAGATATAACACTATAAAATACCACATGTCACAATATATTCACCTCCTTAATTCAAAATTAAAACTTTTTTATTATGTCATAAAGTTGATGTGCTTGAATTGTAATGAGGAAAATCCAGTGATGTCTAGAATAGTACTCCGGGTTTGGTGAGAATATATGGATTTCATCAATGAACACCCTGATGAAGGAGTTTAGATATGGGTGGAGGGTCTTCTGTATGATATCCAAGAACAATTATGGTTGATTAATATATCCAAATGGAATTAAATATTAATCATATATCCTATACATTATTTAAAATTACATCTTTGGGATATCCTACTCTTTAATCTACAACTGGTGATATCTTGATCAATGATAAATTTTGTTGAACCACGAGGATCCCTATAATTGATCAAATATATATTCAATCTTGGGAAAAGGATATATTTTCTTCAACATAACCCGATTTAGTTTCCAATAATCTACACAGATTCAATGAATATCATCCACCTTATTGGAAAACAAAATAGGCACATCCCATGGTGATGTACTTGAACTAATAAATCTATCTTTATCTAAGTCCTAAAGCTATACTTTGATCACCTTCAACTCATCTAAAGACATATGTTAATTGGGTATCGAAATAGGTTATAAACTTAACATGAGTTCTATCTTAAATTCAACTCCACTTACGAGGGTAATTCCTATTAATTCATTAACATAGATGTCTTGATATATATTTACATCTGAAAGAAAATATGAGGGTATTTCCATTAATCCTACCGAAAGAGACAATATTTTAATCGGTTCTATGATCTTCCCAGTCTAGCTTAAGTCTCAAAAAACACTACCTACACTTTATTCTAATTATTTTTCCATCATATACATCTCTAACTTGGGTTATGAAAATGATACTTATCTATGATAGCAATCAATGTGATATTGAAATTTCTTCATGCAATCCATACCCAGAATCATGTCAAAGCTCATCATCTCTAGAATCAGGAGGCTCCCTATATTTCTATTGGTGAAAAAGAATATATGACACTCTGGAAATCATTAAATATGGTCCTCTATTATTAAAAATAATGTATTGAGGTAAATAAACTCAGAAGAAAAATTAACTGGTAAGTCAAGTTCAACAATAAATTTTACAGGGATAAAAAGAATGGGAAACACCAATATCCAAAAAAAGTGGTTGAGAATATATAAGTGATAAATATCATACCTTGAGTTGTATTAGATCCCTCGCAGAAATTTTTTGAGTCTGATCCACTTTAGAGACTTGTCCTACCTTAGCATCCCGATCCTATCTATGAGATTCATGAATGGTATAATTCATCATTTTCTAAGTCTACTATTGAGAAACTCAGAAGGATCCATAGTTCCCTAATCATTACTTCATTAATTATTTATGAAATATAGACACCTAGATCTTGGGAAAAAAATATAAGATATTCCCCATATTTCCAAACTATTCTAATTGGATCTGAGGTATCGTACAAACCTGGGGGTAATTTCTGACCTTCCCAAAATTGAATCACTACAGTAATCCTCAACTAGAAACTAAAAAATTTGAACTCTACAACACAAAAATACCACCACCCTACTGCATGTATCCATTTTTCATCTTGTTGAAACCATAAGAGGCGCCCTTCACATTAGTAAGAGGCCTACCCACCTGAGTACTAAAATGTAGAAGAAGACGAACTACTCTATCCTATTCCTGACCCTACATGATATTTAGTTCCTTGTGAGTAACCTTGGGTTATTTCACTAGGTCTATGGCCCTAAAATTTCTCTTAATTTTAGGATGAATAACAATCCCGAATATCCTTAAATTATGTGCATCATTCTCATCCATGAGAGGAGAAAAAATATGTGTAATACTCATATATTTTTTGAAAGATGTTTTTTCATATGTATTGAATATTTTTTATATAGTATGTTACAAGAAGAAAATATTTTATCTTTAATGATATAAAACACTATGCTTGGATTGTGTTACACATAATCCTAAGTTTATCTTGTGTTTTATACAACACTGAGTTTAAATAAAACGTGACATATAATTAAAATATTATTATCTAATATGATATTAGCCACTTAGTTAATGGAATTGGATATATGAATATGAATAAATTAATTATGAAAATATTTTTTACACATGTGTATATGATTAATTTTTTAGTGACCAATTAATTAGAAAGTAAAATAAAAACTATTTGAAAATAAAAGAAATATTTTTTCTAGAAAACTATTTTTATGCAAACAAATGTGTTCTACCTAAAAAAGACACAAAACCATTTTTTGTGAGTGATTTTAGTGAAAATTATATAGTATATATTAAATAAACTATTTAACATTAATATTATTTTTTTATAAATAATAGATAAGAATAAATACAATTTTATGCTTAAAACTATATTTTTCTAAAAAACGGTTTTTCACCTTTTAATGGAGAAATTATTTTTAAACTAATTAGTGTAAATTTAATAAAAAATATTTTTAAAAATGACATAAATTTTTAAAATTGGAATATAAAAATAATCTTAAGGTGATGTTTTAGGATTTTTATGATAGGTTTCATTTTTTTAATGAATAGTGAAAGTACTTAATTTTAATTGAAAAAAAATCATTTATAAAATATATAAAGTTAAATTATATTTTAAATTGTATTTCAAGAAAAATAAGTTCCATTATTAATCCATTAATCCAATTTAGTTCCTTTTTTTAAAATTTCATATTGAATTTTGATTTAAAAATTTTATAAAATTTTGAACATTTTCTCTTTAAAACCCCACTTTCTCGTTGAATCTATGGGATTAATTTTAAATTAAAATTTCCCACTTTTGTTAACAGAATTTTAGAAAATTGATTCCATATTAAAAATAGGAATAATTTTTATTATCTAAGAATTTAAACATAATTCTAAACCAAAATTAATAGTTAATGTGGTAAATAATAATTAACATGGTTAAGGTAAAAAAAGGGTTTACTAAGGGTTAAACTAAAATGATAAGGGTAAAAATGACCTATAAACATGTCTAAAAAATATATTCAGACCAAATTTTGACCATGAAACCTCTATGGTTCGATAATGGCCCATTTTGGACCCTTGTGACAAATGAAAAATGTGGGATCAATCAATTCTTTTCAAAAAAATACAAACTGTATCCTCTCCCCAACTATAAAACGCCACACCATCTCCTCTATTCTTCACACATAAAAAAACATTTTTTCATAAATTACCTTATCAAATAACTTTCCAAATTACCTTCTCCCATATTAGATGTAACATCCCAGGTAAATGAAGAATAATAGATTTTCAAATTTATTAATATTTGTGAATTAAAAATTAATTTTATTTTAAAGGTGTTTCTATGTTCAATAGTGTACCGGATATGCAACAACGGGTTTCTTTGTAATCTTACGTTGCACACTAATATTATAATATTATTATTTTTAATGGTAGTTAAATTCTAGCCATTGTATTTTCGGTAATGAAAAAAAATAACTACAATATGATTATAAGTGTTTTTTAAATGTATTTACATTTATCCAATAAATGTTAGAGGCTTAAAATGTGAATAAATCTAATTTTAAGCATAATTTACATTAAAAGGCCAATTTATCACCTTTTAATGGAGAACCCTTTTAAAATCTAGTTTTGGTCACTATAATACATTCATATGACCAAATAAAATCTTTCTTTAGAATGGGGAAATCAAAATTTACTTTGTGTAAATTTTTGGAATTTTTCTGATAAAGTTCATTTTTTATTGAATAGTGAAAATATTGTATTTTTATTCAAAAAAATGTTTTAATGTAATTTATTTATATGGTTAGATTATATTTTTAATTATTTTTAAAGTTTAATTAGAATATATTTTTACTATTTAATCCAATTTTGGTCATTGGAATTAATTTCACTTTGAAATTGGACATAAACAAGTGTCAATCTTTTTATAGTTATTGTTTCTTAAAAACAGGCTATTTGTTTTAACAACGAGAATTAATTTTAAAATTAATTAATGACACTTATATGTTTTGAATTTGTAAAAATAGACATCAATTTTGAATTCATAATATCAAATAATTCTTATGCTGAATTTTTGGTATTTTTCTGAAAAACGTCAATTTTTGATGAATAGTGAAACCACTTAGTAGTAGTTAAAAAACCGACTTTTTCATTTAAATGAAATTTTACCAATTCTGTGAATTGAATTTTAAAAATCCAGCATACATGGTTGTTATCAAGAAGTAAAATTTGGTTCAATAAGATGAAATTAATTTTTGGTGAATAGTAACTTTTGATTTTTATTTACCGTGGTTAAAGGTAATAGGGTAATTCAAGGTAAAAATGATATTATAATTACTCAAAATTACCTTAACACTTGTCCTAACCTTATTGGATGAGTCATGGCCGAACATGGGAATATTTGGGTCAATTTTGGGAGCCCATTGAGCCACTTGGGTGTGATAATAACACTTTAGATCAAATAATTTAATGTAAAGGAAAAAATGACATTTTCAAATATCTTTTAGTAAATTAATTTTTATGTAGGTTTATATAAGTAATCGTTTAGACTATAAATATTAATTAGAAATATAAAAAAATTTAATACATCATGTAAATTTATTTATAATTTTTATACATCAAATAAATTAAAATATATATGACACAATAATGATGTAGTGTTTACCTCATTAATAAATGATTTAAATAAATAAGATTATAATGATTAAAATATTATCCAAAACCAGTCCAATTATTTTTGTATGATTATATTTCTAATATTATTCATATTATCTTCGACTCTAAATATTTTTGGACCTTTATAAATCGAATATTAGTTTATAATAAAATAATATTGTTACACTTTCCTAAAGAGCCCCTCCTCCCCCTTATAAAAGGAGACCACTTCTAACCAATTCCTCAAACCTCTCAAGCCTTTTGTCTCATCCAAACTCTTACAAATTAAGCTCCCTACATCACTATACTCCTCCTATAAGCCTTACCTTAGGCATAACACACTTCAAGGAGTCCTTTGGTTCAAACCAAAGGGAGTTACCCAAATTAAAGGTAATGGTTTCTCTTAAATTGTTTTCTTTTTTTTACTTCTCCAACCCCTAAACTCTTTTTATTCCTTTATTTTGTAACAAAACCAATATCATAAATATACTATAATGCTTTTATGAGATGGATTTGAACTACACTTTCACACACATCCATCTAATGGATAAATAACATAATGTTTCTGTGGATGGAAAACTAACGCCTCACAAAACGATGATTGTTTAAATATCTCTAACCGCCTCTCATGGTGGCCATTGTGATGGAACAGTATTTATATATGATATATTTTATGTTTATTTTTTCTTTATTCTTCTATATTTTTCATTAATTTCATGCCTTTATGGTTTCCATAGTGGGTAAATATGATAATCTCATTTGAGGAAGTGCGGACTACCGCCCCCTCAAAGTGATGTGACTCGTTAATGCCTTTTGTGGGATGTATAAAGGATAGAGTTAATGAAATTATATATGATATTATACTATAATAATAATATACCTATGAATCATTATGTTTTAATTCCATTAAATAAGAAATATAAATGAAATTAGTGTTCATGCGTACGTACGGCTTACCGTCTCCATGAACGGTGCATTACATTTCATACCTCCAAATGTTATGTACTATTATAAATACATGTATATAATAGATATATATAATATATATGATATGTAAATCATGAATATAATTCTATATATAATGGACTATTGACCACATGAATAACATGTAATTATAAGAAGTCCATTTTTGACTCAAATACCAAATATCGACAAAACAATCATTATTAACTTAAATGATTACATAATGTTTATAACATGGTAACAAGTGATATAAAAGGAATATTAAACATGAAAAAGGTTCTTAAGAAAGTATAAATTAACTTTAGTTTATTTTTCAGGAGATTAAAGAACGATCGAGTCAAGTCGGACACGAGGTAAGGGACTTCGTCTCAATCTCCTTTCATTGAGGCATATTTTGTTTTAATAAAAGACATTCTTTTATACGCTGTATAAACACCCATGACTTTTTAAAGGGACTCTTTTTCTACAAATCATTTTACTAAACAACAAAAAGGAATGTTTCTTTTAAAAAAAGTAGTGACAATGACCTTTCCACCGCCGCGAGTATTATTTGATCTTTGGCTTCCTCAACAAGACGTAATTTTTTTAAAAGAAAATAAATACCATATACTCTTTTATGTATTTTGTTATTGAAAATGGTTTTGATAATGGATTTTTTATGTCAATATATTTATGTGATATATAGTGATTGAAATGTGGAAATGTTTTATTTCCTTTATAATTGTTTTATGTGTTATGATTTTATAATGGTACTTATACATTTGAAGGGTGGTTACATGATAAACCAAATGACGGGTGGTGCCATGAATACCAGGATGGGTGGTTATGTTATAACCTCCAATGAATTGGGTGTAGAAGTTAGCCGTATGGCTATTTCATTTAGTGATATGTGTGGAAGTCAACCGTATGGTTATTCCATTTAAGTATGTTTATGTCCCAAGTTACCTTTATGTGTTATGTGTTCTTGATTTGGGTTTTATGGTAATATTTTGGTTACAAAAGGGTAAGAAATGATCTTTTATTCAGTGGAGAGTATTTAATACATCATAAAGGTTAAAAGTGATACTTATGATTAAGTATTCATGGTTTACTTGTTGTTTTGAAAAACTAACAGTTTCCTTCTTTGTGTATCACTTACTGAGATTTTTATGCTCATCCCATGTTTTGAAATGTTTTTCATAGGACATAAAGTGGAATAGGTTCCAGGATAGGATCAAGGAAAAGTCATGCCATCTAAAACATGGAACTAGACATGACTCTTTTTTCAAAGAGTTTTTATTTTATTAAAAAAATGGAAACTGAGTAGAAGTGTATACTTTGTAATATTTTGAAATGTAATAGTTATTGCCTAACTCTCTAAAAATCTAAACCTGAAAAGATCCTCAATGTGAATTATTCATTTAATTCAATATTATGTAAGGTTTAAGGTCGAGTCCTTATAGTTGATATCAGTGGTCATTTTAGACAACTTTAGAAGTTAGGGTATTGTTAAATTAATATCCCTAAAGTAAATTATGTTAATATTGAAATCATATAGAATTTACAGATTACCATTTTTCTTCGCCTAAGATATTTCTATGTTCATAATGGTTTTCCGCAGAGGAAACAAGGAAGATATGTTGGGACGACATCAGGAGGAATACAACCTTTCAAATCAAAAACCTGAGATGGTCGGAATCGGAACTAAATAGTTTTCTGCAGTGATGACATAGTTGACTCTGGCTATAAATGGTGGTGGTATTCATGCACGAGATTATCCAGATCAACCACAGAGGAACATGTCAGTAGTGGAGCATTTCATGAGGAAACATCCCCCATCATTTAGAGGATCATCTGATCTGGTGCTAGAAGAAGGGTGGATTGAAGCACTGGAAAAGATTTTCGATGTCATGGGTTGTTTAGAACATCTAAAGGTTAGTCTTATTGTTTATCGTTTTGAAGGTGAAGTTGATCAGTGGTGGTCGATAGTGAAAAATATCAGGGATAGTGAGAAGATTGATGATCTTGATTAGGATGAATGAAAAGGTATGTTTATTGAGAAATATTTTCCTAAGGTGGTTCGTCATGATGTAAAAACAATTCCTAGAATCGAGGCAAGAGGATGACTCAGTGGTTTCTTTTGAAGCAAAGTTCACTCGACTGGCAAGGTATGCACCAAATTTCATCCGAGATATTGATAGTAAGATAAATCGATTTTACTCTGGACTGAAGCCATGATATCGAAGAGCGTTAGCCTCTTGTGTGTTCAAAAGTTATGAAAAACTTGTTTGATGTGCCAAGATGGTGGAAATGGAGTTTTTTGATGATCAAGTGTTCTTTGAAAAACAACAGAATAAGAAGTCTAGTTGGCAGGCAAAGGGGAAGAATTCATCAAAGAAGGCAGGAGGTAAGAAAACTAAATATCCATCTTGTGAGAAGTTTGGTAAAAAGAATCCCGAAGAATGTTTATAAAAGTCTGTAAAGTGCTTCTGGTGTGGTAAGTCTGGTCATATTGCTCGTAACTGTAAGGAAGATGATCAACCAGGGAACGAAAAGCCATCGGTATGGTGTTTTAAGTGTAATGAAATGGGTCATTATGAAAACGAGTGTCCAGAGAAGAACTTAATTGAGGGAAAGCATCCAGACTACAAGCAGAAATGGGTAGTTAAATCCTTTTCAACTGCTTCACCAGATGTTGGGCCATCGAACGAAGTAGTATCGGGTACACTGTTTGTTTGTTCAGATTATGCCAATGTGTTGTTTGATTTAGGGTCTACACACTCTTTCATTTCTGAGAAGTTTTCTAGTAAATTGGGAATTCCATCTCAAGATATGAATATTGATCTTAAGGTAAAAACACCTAGAGGAAATGTTGAGACAAAAAGAAATTATAAGAAACTTCCTGTCCTTGTGTGCAAAAAGAATCTACCTGCAAACCTTTTTATTTTGCCTCTAGTAGAGTTTGATGTTATTTTTGGCATCGATTGTCTTTTTGTTTATCATGCTAAGATTATCTGTAGTGCTTAAGAGGTTTATATTTAGAAAGATTTATTGTTTGTGTACAAGAATGAACCCTTTCTTTTGATAACATATCTGGAAGCTGAGAAACTAGTAAAAATGGAAATGACTGTTACCTTGCACATATTGTAGAAAATAAAGGAACTATTCAGATTAATGATCTGCCAGTGGTAAATGAGTACCTTGATGTTTTTATCGATAAGTTTCTTGGAATTATACCTGATCGAGAAGTTGAATTTACTGTTGACTTAGTTCCTGATACGAAGCCAATTTCAAAACCCCCTTATCGAATGGCTCAAATTGAACTTTTGGAGTTAAAGAAGCAATTGCAGGAGTTATTATATTAAGGTTTTATTCGACCTAGCACATCACCATGGGGTGATCTTTTATTTTTTGTTAAAAAGAAAGATGGTTCAATGATACTTTTCATTGATTATAGAGCATTGAATAACATCACTCTTAAGAATAAGTATCCTTTGCCACAAATCGATGGTTTGTTTGATCAACTCCAGGGAGCTCAGTATTTTTTGAAGATTGATTTGAGGTCGGGGTACCATCAGTTGAAAGTAAAGGAAGAAGATGTTCTGAAGACCTCGTTTTGTACTAGATATGGTCATTGTGAATTTGTAGTTATGCCTTTTGGGTTAACCAATGCCCTACTGTATTCATGGATCATATGAATACAATTTTCCATGAGTTCTTGGATAAGTTTTTGGTTGTGTTCATTGATGATATTTTGGTATATTCAAAAATTAAATTGGAGCATTAAAGTCATTTAAGGTTCATCATTCAAACCTTAAATGAAAAGAAACTTTATGGAAAATTTAGAAAGTGTGAGTTTTGGTTACAACAAATTTCTTTCCTTGGTCACATTGTTTCAAAAAATGGAATAATTTTTTATCCTACTAAAACAAAAGTTGTTGAATAATGGCAAAGACTGACAAATATAACCGAAATTCATAGTTTTCTTGGTTTGGCAGGTTATTACCGGAGGTTTGTTGAAATCTTTGCATGGTTTTCTAGTCCAATGACTATGTTACCTCGAAAAGGTGTTAAGTTCTTCTGGACAAAATAATGTGATGATTATTTTCAGGAATAGAAAAGGATATTAGTGAATGCTTCAGTTTTGGCACTACCATCCAGAAATGGTGATTTTTTTATCTACAGTGATGCTTCATTGAAAGGATTGGGTTGTATCCTAATGTTGAATGATTAGGTAATTGCTTATGCTTCACGTCAGTTGAAACCTCATGAGTTAAATTACCCTACACATGATTTGGAATTAGCTGATGTTGTTTTTTCTTTAAAAATTTGGAGGCATCATTTGTATGAAGTAAAATTTGAAATATATATTGATCAAAAAAGTTTTAAGTATATATTCACTCAAAAATAATTGAACATGAGACAAATAAGACGGTTGGAATTAATCAAGGATTATAATTGCATGATCCATTACCATCTGGGAAAAACAAATAAAGTGGATGATTCTTTGAGTTGAAAAAGTAATGCTTCATTAACTATTTTACGTTTGGAATAAGATACTTTGGTTTCTGATTTGATGAAATTTTTCATAGAAGTTTTTGGTGCAAGAAATTATTCTGTTTTGTATCAGGTGTCAGTGAGATCATCTATATAAATAGAATAAATCAAGCGCAGAAAGAAGATAGTGAGCTATAGAAAAACTTTGAGTTGGTTCATAAGGGTAAGTTTCCTGAATTTAACATTGATAATGATTGTGTTTTGAGGTTTGGAAAGAGATTATGTGTGCCTTATGATTCACAGTTGAAGAATGAGTTGTTATGTGAAGCTCATAGTTCCCCGTTTTCAGTTCATCCTGGAAGTACAAAGATGTACAGAGATCTTCGTGAGTATTACTGGTGGGATGGAATGAAAAGAGATATTGATGATTTTACTGCAAAGTGTTTGACTTGTCAGCAGGTTAAAGCAGAGAGGTAGTTACCAAAAGGGATGCTTCAGTCTTTACCTGTGCCAGAGTGAAAATGGGAAAATATATCCATGGACTTCGTTGTGGGATTACCGAAGAAATCCCGAGGTAATAATGAAATCTAGGTTATTGTTGATCATTTGACTAAATCTACTCATTTCCTTCCTTTTCAAGATACTTTATCTCTTGATCAACTATCTCGATTGTATGTTAAAGAGATAGTCAGGTTGCATGGAGTTCCCCTCTCCATTGTATCTGATCGTGATCCCGGGTTTACTTCTAACTTTTGGAAAGTCCTTCAGAAATCATTGGGTACTGAATTAAATTTTAGTACAACTTTTCATCCTCAATCATATGGATAGTCAGAAAAAACAATTCAGACCTTGGAGGCTATGCTACGTGCTTATTCACTGCATTATCAGGAAAGTTGGGACCAATATCTTTCTTTGGTTGAATTTTCATATAATAACAGTTTTCATTCCAGTATACAGATGGCTCCATTTGAGGCATTATATGGAAAGCGTTGTCTAACTATAGATTTTTGAGATGAAGTTGGTGAAAGGAAGCTGATGGGACCAGAATTGGTAGAAGAGAAGGTAGAGAAAGTTCAGTTGATTCAGAAGCACATTAGAACAGCTCAGAGTAGAGAGAAAAGTTATGAAGATCACCAGAGGAAGGATCTCTCTTTTGAGGTAGGCGATAATGTCTCTCTCAAAGTTTATCCATGGAAAACTGTGATGCATTTTGGTAAGAAGGGAAAGTTGAATCCGAGGTTCATTGGACCTTATGAAATCCTGAAGAAAGTTAGATCAGTTTCATACAGAGTGGCTTTACCTCCAAGTTTATCCCAGGTACACCATGTTTTTCATGTTTCGATGTTTAGAAAGTATATTCCAGATCCATATCATGTTTTAAGCCCAGAGGTAGTTCAGTTGGAAGATAATATCTCTTATGAAGAACAACCAGTCCAAATTCTTGACTGTAGAGCGAAAGTGTTGTGAAATAAGTTAATTCACCAGGTAAAGGTTTTGTGGAAAAACCATATGGTTGAAGAAGAAACTTGGGAATCTGAAAAGGCTATGAGGGATAAATTCCCCCATTTATTTGATAAGTGAGTAAAATTGCGAGGATGTAATTTCCAAAAGGGGGGAAGGATGTAACATCCCAGGTAAATGAAGAATAAGAGGTTTTCATATTTATTAATATTTGTGAATTAAATATTAATTTTTTTAAAGTGGTTTCTATGTTCGATAGCGTACCTGATACGAAACAACGAGTTTCTTTGGAATCTTACGTTGCACACTAATAATATAATAGTATTATTTTAAATGGTAGTTAACTCCTAGACATTTTATTGGAAGTAATGAACAAAAATAACTACAATATGATTATACATGTTTTTTAAATGTATTTACATTTATCCAATAAAATTTAGAGTCATAAAATGTGAATGAATCTAATTTGAAGCATAATTTACATTAAAAGGCCGATTTATCAGCTTTTAATGGAGAACCCTATTGAAATCTAGTTTTGGTCACTTCAATACATTCCATATGACCAAATAAAATCCTTCTTTAGTATGGGGACATCCAAATTTACTTTGTGTAATTTTTTGGAATTTTTTTGAAAAAGTTCATTTTTTTTGAATAGTGACAATATTATATTTAAATTCAAAACTATGTTTTAATATAATTTATTTATATGGTTAGATTATCTTATTAAAGAGTTTTAAAGTGTAATTATATTATATTTTTACCATTTAATCCAATTTTGGTCATTGGAATTAATTTCACTTTGAAATTGGACATAAACAAGGGTCAATCTTTTAATAGCTATTGTTTCTTAAAAACACGCTATTTGTTTTAACGATGGGAATTATTTTTAAAATTAATTAATTCCACTTCTATGTTTTGAATTTGGAAAAATAGACATCAATTTTTAATTTGGAATATCAAATAATTCTTATGCTGAATTTTTGGTATTTTTCTGAAAAACTTCAATTTTTAATTAATAGTGAAACCACTTAGTAGTAGTTAAAAAACTGAATTTTTCATTTAAATGAAATTTTACCACTTATATGAATTGAATTTAGAAAATCAGGCGTACATGGTTGTTATCAAGAAGTAAAATTTGGTTCAATAAGATGAAATTAATTTATTTTGAATAGTAACTTTTGACTTTTATTTACCGCGGTTAAAGGTAAATAGGGTTATTCAAGGTAAAAATGATATTATAATTACTCAAAATTACCTTAACACTTGACCTAACCCTATTGGATGATTCATGGCCTACCATGGTCATATTTGGATCGATTTTGGGACCCCATAGAGCCACTTGGGTGTGATAATAACACTTTAGATTAGTTAATTTAATGTAAAGGCAAAACTGGCATTTTCAAATATCTTTTAGTAAATTAATTTTTACATAGGGTTATATAAGTTATCTTTTAGAATATAAATATTAATTGGAAATATAAAAAGATTTAATACATCATGGTAATTTATTTATAATTTTTAGACATCAAATAAATTAAATTATATATGGCACAATAATGATGTAGTGTTTACCTCATTAATAAATGATTTAAAAAATAAGATTATAATGATTAAAATATTATCCAAAACATGTCCAATTATTATTGGATTATTTTATTTCTAATATGAGACATATTATATTCTATTTTAATGATTTTTGGACTTTTATAAAATGAATATAAGTTTAAAATAAAATAATATTTTTACACTTTCCTAAAGAGCCCCTCGTCCCCCTTATAAAAGGATACCACTTATAACCAATTCTTCACACCTCTCAATCCTTTTGGATCATCCAAACTCTACCCAATTAAGGCCCCTACATCCCTATACTCCTCCTAGAATCCTTACTTTAGGCAGAAGGCACTCCAAGAAGTCCTTTGGTTCAAACCAAAGGGAGTTACCCAAATTAAATGTAATGGTTTCTCATAAATTGTTTTCTTTTATTTTACTTCTCCAACCTCTAAACTCTTTTTATTACTTTCTTTTGTAACAACACCAGTATAATCAATATACTAATATGTTGTTATGAGAAGTTTTCTAACTACACATAGACACACCTCCATCTAATGGATGGAGAACATAATGTTTCTATGGATGGAAAACTAACGCCTCATGAGATGATGATTGTTCAAATATCTCCAAACGTCTCTCATGGTGGCCATTATGATGACATTGTATTTATATATGATATATATTATGTTTATTTTTTATTTATTCTTCTGTATTTTCAATTCATTTCACACCTTTATGGCTTCCATAGTGGGTAAATACGATAATCTCATTTGAGGAAGTGCGGACTACCGCCCACTCGAAGTGATGTGACTCATTAATTCCTTATGTGGGATGTATAAAGATATAATAAATGATATTATATATGATATTATATTGTAATAATAATATAACTATGTATAATTATGTTTTAATTCCATTAAATAAGAAATAGAAATGAAAGTAACGTTCATGTGTACGTACGGCTTACCGTCTCCATGAACGGTGCATTTCATTTCATACCTCCAAATGTTATGTACTATTATAAATACATGTATATACTGGATATATATGATATATATGATATCTAAATCATCAATATCATCTTGGATATAATGGACTATTGACATCATGAACAACATGTAATTATAAGAAGTCCATTTTTGACTCAAGTACCAAATATCAACAAAACGAACATTATTAACTTAAATGATTACATAATGTTTATAACATGGTAATAAGTGATATAAAAGGAATAATAAACTTGAAAAAGGTTCTTAAGAAAATATAAATTAACTTTAGTTTATAATTCAGGATATTAAATAATGATCAAGTCAAGTCGGACACAAGGTAAGGGACTTCATCTCAATCTCCTTTCATTGAGGCATATTTTGTTTTAATACACAACTTTATTTTATACACTGTATAAACACCCTTTAATTTTCAAAGGGAATATTTTTCTATGAAGTGTTTTACTAAATGGAAAAAAGGAATGTTTCTTTTAATGTAAGCAGTGACAACGACATTTTCATCGCCGTAAGTATTATTTGATCTTTGGCTCCTCAACAAGCCATAATATTTTTAAAAGAAAATAAATACCATATACTCTTTTATGTATTTTGGTATTGAAAATGGTTTTGATAAGGGATATTTTATATCAATATGTTTATGTGATATATTATTATTGAAATGTTGAAATGTTTTCTTTTCTTTATAATTGTTTAATGTGTTATGATTTTATAATGGTACTTGGACATTTCATGGGTTGTTAAGTGATAAACCAAATGACGGGTGGTGTTGTGAATACCTAGATAGGTGGTTAACTTATAACCTCCAATGCATTGGGTATGGAATTTGGCCATATGGCTATTCCATTTAGTGATATGTGTGGAAGTCGACCGTATGGTTATTCCATTTAAGTATGTTTATGTCCCAAGTTACTTTTATGTGTTATGTGTTCTTGATTTGGGTTTTATGGTTATATTTTGGTTACAAAAGGGTAATCGATGATCTTTTATTTAGTGAAGAGTATTTACTACTTCATAAAGGTTAAAAGTGATACTTATGATTAAGTATTCATGGTTTACTTGTTTTTTTGAAAAACTAACAGCTTCCTTCTTTGTGTATCCCTTACTGAGCTTTCTATTATCATCCCAAGTTTTGAAATGTTTTCACAGGACATAAAGTGGAATAGGGTCAAGGATGGGATCAAGGAAAATTCATACCGTCTAAAACATGGAACTGGGCATGACCCTTTTTTTCAAAGAGTTTTTATTTTTTGAAAAAAATGGAAATTGAGTCGAAGTGTCTACTTTGTAATATTTTGAAGTGTAATAATTATAGCTTAACTCTCTAAAACTCTAAACCTAAAAAGATCCTCAACATAAATTATTCATTTAATTCAATATTATGTAAGGTTTAAGGCCGGGTACTTATATTAGATTCCTTAGTTTGTAAAAAAATTCATCCTAAAAGACTTTTAGGGCCAACCTAAGGAGGACACACATAGAAGAGGTAATGCTCATCGGTGATCACTTTTGTTTTATTTATTCCTCCAAATCCATCAATTGATATTATACCATTCTGATATAATAACATTAGTATCTTAAATATACTGATATGTTATGCACATTACCTAAAACCATATCCACTTTAATCAAATGGGTTACGAAATCATCATTTGTGTGTACGGCGGACTACCATCTCACTAACCAATGTCATTCATTTCTCTATCACCAAATTTCAAGGATGTAAATAATGATAGATTTATTATTTATATATGTAATTTATTATTTTATTTTTATTTTTGAATTATTATATCACACATACCTTTATATTTTCCATGTTGTGGGAATATGATAACATCATTCATTTGTACGGTTGACTACCACCTAGTGAAGTGATATGATTCATTCACACATTACATAAAGGGTATTAATGATGGTTTTATTAAAAATATTAAAAATATTTTACATAAAAATTATTCTATAATAGTAATATATATCACATACGTTTCTTCATTTCAATCCGATAATAAAATGTAAATAGTATTCATGCATACGTACGACCTATCATCTCCATGAACAATATATTTTATTTCATATAATCAAATTTTATGGATTTATATAAATGCATATATATTAAATATATGTGATATTTATATCATGGATTACATTATATAGATGAACTATCTATGAAAAAACTATTTATTCCACAAAACATGACTTTAACATGGAATTGTTAATAAAAAATTAATAAAATGTCATAAGGAAATCATATATGGTATGATACATATGAAAATTTTGCTTAAATATTTATATAATAAAATTATATTTATTATATAGGATGTTTGAATTTGAATGATAGAATTCAATATTTACAGAAATGGATTTACATCTCACTTTTTTTTAAGAAAAATATCATATCCACCACATGTTTTTTTATGTGGCGTATATACTTCCCAGGAATTTTTTATGATTATTCTAAAAAAAATTAGATTTATTTACATATCCATTTGAGGAACTCTCTTTAGTGGGGTTTATAGTTTATAATTTAACAAATCAGAAGAGTATTTTTTTAAGGATTAATTTTTTGAGACAAATGTTATCTTATTCACTAATATTCTTTTATGAGATGTATAGACAAACCATATGACATTTAATTTCATGAAATAATTTAACCTAATGATATTTTCAGTTCTATTTTATGTTATTCCTTCATTGGGATTACTATTCTAAGTTACCAAAGTGGTAATGATTTTGTGTTACAATTATTTTGTTTATCACGATTGTTTTTTATTATGTTTCTGATGATAAAATATTATGATTCATATCCCAAGAGACTCGTGAATTATATTCTACTCTAATTATTCATAATATTTTTAAGTAATAGTTTCATTTTTTCCAATCTTTGGTAATTAAATGAATTAATTAAAAAATGTTTGAGAAAACCTAACATTATTACTCCCTTCTTTTGGAAATTCTTTTTCATCCAAAACCATGTTTTATAATAATGATTTAATAAATGTTGTATTACCCTTATATTATATTTAAAATAAATTTCCACCAACATTTGACATTTTAAAAAAATTTGAATTTAATTTTCAGGTCATTTTCAAAAAATAATCTCCATCTAGCTTTTAATAAAAATGTTAAAGGAATATTTTTTTAACATGAATGACATAAAGATTTTTTTCTCTATATAATTAACCATTATGATTTCAACCTTCCCTTATAGGTTTTAAATTTTATTTTCAATGAAAAAAATTTCCCCAATATTTGGGAATTTTTTATATTTTAAATAAATTATTTTAAAATTAAAATAATTTTCAAAAATACATTATTTAAAAAAAGGTTTTCAAAGTGAAAAGGATATTTTCCTTAAGAAATGATCTAAATGACATGTAAATATTCCTTTACAAATTTATAACATTATTCTAAAAGAAAATTATTTTTAATATTATTTATTTTTGAAAAATATTTTTTCATATAGGAATGTATATTTTCTTCAAAAAAAAAATTAAATGATCAAAATAATTTTCCATCTAAGATGAAATATGTTGATGTTATATATGCTTTACTGGGGATATGATCTAAGGATGCCATTATTATTTATTCTCTAAGTGGTATTATGTTTATGATTGAATTATGTTTATGAAACCAATTTATCTTCCATGGTTTATACCATTATAAAATTCTTATGAATAATTCTTATTTTCACAAGTAATTTTGTGATGAAATGATGAAATGATTATGAAAACTATCTATTTTCTACAGGTTATGATGTGATGAATTTTTTATAAAACCGATTTCATTTCATGGATTATGATATAATGAAAGTTTTATAATATTGTGTACCACATAAATATGGTTTTAATTATGAGATGGGTGGGACCATTATCTCCCTCAAATTCATTAGGTAAATAAATATATCTCGTGAGATATGCAGTACTTGAATGAGGAGTGAAATTGGTTCTAGAAGGGAATTTATCCATTATAATGGTCTTGGGTGTGAAACTTGACTACTATTATGGTTTGGGGACTGAACCCATTCCACTATTATTTCCCTGTAAATGAGAATTAGCTAATATGTAAATAATTTTATTTGTTTATGTGTATGCCAAAAATTTTGTTCTTTTGTCCAACGTTATTCTCTCATGCCTAATGTTCTTTGATTCCCTTATGATTCATGCCTTATGAATTTCCAATAATTTTTACATGACTCAATTTTATGTTATTTTATATGAATTTTATGGTTTTCAAATTTTATTCTCATGTTATCATTCCCTTATGATCATTTAATTATAATTTATATTCTTGGTTTATCCTTATTGAGCATTTGAGATGACCCTTTCTTAGGTTTCCTTTCCCCAGGTTATGAAGAATTTTTTTAAATGGGGTATTTTTTTTACGAGTATATAAGGGGATGATCATTATGGGATAAATTAAAGTTCTTTCACTAATAAATAATATTTTGTTCCACGTTTCCAAAGGAAATAAACTATTATGGTCCTAAGGCATATATTTTTTAATTTATTCCATGTTCATCTAAAAGATGTAATATTTATGTTTCAAAAAATGTGGTGTCAATAGTTTGTATTAGAAGAAAAATTTAGCTAAACCTAGGAAACTAGGTTGAGAAAACATTAGTAAGATCTACATAGATATTTATAATTATATGTATATGGATGTCTCTAAGGATAATCCTAACAAGGATTCTGTGTATAGGAAAATGTCATTGATTTTTAATAAAGTATAGAGTGAGTGGTTTCCAAGAAATTAATTCAATTTCAGTATACTATAAGTAGATTTGGATCTATAATAGGGGTGCCTATGGGTAATAACTCCAAAATGCTTCATTGAGATAGACTAAATCATCACTTAGTGCATGAAAATGGGATCTACTGCACAAAATATTTGACACTCTCATGGGATATTCTTTGGAAAATCATAAAAAGTTTACAAACTATTATGAAGGAATTAAATTGAATATGACTATGAATTACCAAGAATAAACCTAAGGTGTCATAGATTTAAAAGAAGTTATATTGATTTAAATCACCTAAATTATTTTTCTGACTTTGTATTTTTCCACTATGATTATTGTTATTCACACATGGAATTTGGTTTTAGTCAATGGATTGAACTTGAAGGAACCATGTTAATGATAATTGTGATGGACTGAGTAATTATTTTTCTCATGAGCATCCAAATGTTATGAGATATGGAAAAAGAAATATTGTTTCTAGGTTCATAAAAATTTCTCAAGATATGAATCATATTGGATTTCCTAATAAAAAAATAAAAAAATAACATTCTATTGATTCCTTAATGAGGAAACATCCACCTTGTTTAAGTGGAACCATTTACCAATTAGTAAAGGAATTAATACCACAAAAAAGATATTTTCTATTCTCTAGTGCTTGGAACATTAAAAATTCATCTTGAGTTTTTGTAATTTTTAAGGTGAGGTGGATCAAAGTTGAATATTTTTTGGAATATGTGGCACTAGGATGAAATTAAATCCATGGATTGGAACAAGTTAATGAACTTATTTTACAATAAGTACCTTCCTAATATTCTTTTTATTAATATGGGGAAGGATTTATTTTTTCTAAATAAAATAGATGATGAATTATTCAGTACCTATGAGGTAAATCTTTCAAGACTTGTGAGGTATACTTCTTTTATTATCATCCCACCTGAGAGTAAGGTTGGTCAATTTTTCAGAAGATTAAAACCACCTCTGTAAAAATATTTTTCCATATGGGACTTCAATATCTATGAATAGATTGTTCCTTGTTATATAAAGTTGGATATAGATTTTTCAATTACACATTAGTCTCATGGTTTGGATAATAATATGAGTATGGAGTTCAATGGAAAGTCTAAAAACCATGGATAAAATATGATGAGATTTAATTTATGCTCAATGTGAATAAAGAAATATGTAAGAAATTATATTAAGGTAATTAGTAAAAAATTAAGTTTTTATGGGATATTAATTTGGTAATTTATTTCCAAAGTTATATAAATATGTATTATAATGATATGAATAGAGAGAAAGTTACACAGAATGATCCACCCACACTCATGTGTTTCAAATTCCTAGAGCGTAAGAATTATGAGAATAAATTCCCCATTCCAAGAGATAATATGGATTATGAGAAACAAAAACCATTGAAAAATGGAAAAGGAAAATCCTATGAAATCACAATGGATGAATTGATCCAAGATAATTAAGGTACACTAATCCTCCCCTCTTTAATTGTGTATTTCAAGTTTGATTTTGCACGATTGAGCCCAATGAAAATATTATTGTTCATATTTTAGTAAAAAAAATTGTGATTATATCCCTCTACATTAATTCAATATTAATTAAACAAAATCTTATATTCTATATGTACAAGGATTAATAGAAGATTCTAATAAAATATCATTTTTATAAGACAAGTGCTTATATAAGGAATAAAGGGAATTTATCATTTTACAGTGTATATGTATATGTATAAGATAAAATTCCAAGTTATAAAATCATGGGTTTATTATTTTACCATTGATAATAAGTTAAAATTCATTAAAACCCTATTTCAGGTCTTATGTGGAGGGATATTATAAATATTGATGATATTTTATGAGATATTAATGGTAATGAAACCCTTTGGTTTTGTATATAGTGAAAAATTTATTTCAAGAGGAATGTATTTACACTTTGTGGAAATATGATTAAAGGTAATATTAATAATTATAGTTTATCTTGGTATTGAGGTAATTATGGTTTGTAGATGATCACTTTATGAACTCATCCCACTTCATTGCCATTAGAGAATATTTCTCTTTATATCTTCTTACCAGAATGTACATTAAGAAATTGGTATGGTTGCATGGAGTACAAAATTAAATGGTATTTTATAAGAATATGGAGTTTACCTAAATTATTTTGGAATAGACTCATGTAATATATTAATATAGAGTTGAGTTCCAACACTTTGTATCTTCCTTAGATATATGGTCAGTTTGAGGGAATAATTCAAAACCCTAAAGGATATGTTAAGATCGTGTTATATTAATTTCAATGGTGGTAGGTATAAACACCTTATTCAATTTTATTTTTCAGGGAACAATTTATTTCCCTCAAGATTTTATATGGATCCTTATAAATTATTTTATGGAATGATGTGTAGAACTCCATTGTAATGGAATGAAGTTGCAGAAAGAAAGCTATTGAGACCTAAGCAAGATGATTAGATAGTATAGATGGTTAGTGACTTTTTGAAACACTTAATTATAGAACATATTTGACAAAAATATTATTCTAATAATATTTTATATGATATTTAATTTTAAATTAGTGAGAATGTATTTTTATGAATTTCTTAGTTGAAGAATGAAGGGAAAACTAAGCCCCTAGCATATCGGTCCCTTTGAAATAATTTATCATATCAAGAGCATAGATTATAATTTAAAAAAAACCTCTCTTAGGTTAATGAAGTGTTTAATGTATCACTTTTGAAGAATTACATAACTTATCCATCACTGGTACAGAACATAGAGGTCGTACCAATGGAGCATGATATTTCTTATGAGGAATGATCGGTATAGATTACAGATCGAATAGAGAATGTTATATGAAACAAGACCACTCACCTCGTAATTGTTTTTTGGAAAAAACACCTTCTTAAATAATATATTTTCAATCCTGAGGATGTAATAAGTAATAAATATCCATATATTTTTATACAAAAGTGATGAATTTCAGGGGTGAAATTAATATTAAGGAGTGTAGAATGTAACACCCCAAAATTTTGTGAAATATTTTCATTCAATTTTTTTAATATTTTTGATATTTTACATCACATGAAACACTAATGTTTTCTTTAATTTCAAACAACACTAATTTTGTCTTATCTTACCCACAATAATAAATTTACATTATGTTACATGATACATCAATTTTAAACAAAACAAGACATATAATTAAAATATTATTATTTAATATTATAGTCACCACCTTTCCATTTAAATTGAGGGTATAAAGAAGATTAAATAAATTATTAAAATATAATTTACGCATGTATATATAATGAATTCTTTGGTGACCAATTAATTATAAATTAAAATATAAATTATTTAGAAAGAAAAGAAATATTTTTCTGAAAATCTTTTTTTATATAGACAAACGTGTTCTACATCAATAACAACAATAAACCAATTTTTTGAATTATTTTAATGAAATATATATTATATATATTCAATATACTATTTAAAATTAAAATTATGTTTTTTCTAAACAATATATTAGAATAAACACCATTTTATGAATAAAATTTGTATTTTTCTAAAATGAAATTTTATTGCCATTTAGGACACTAATTTTAAAAATTAATTTTTTCACATTTATAAAAATGTTTTGAAAAAATAAATTTCATTTTTTAATTCATAATATCAATATTATATTTGGAAATACTTTTTTTTAAGTTTCATTTTTTGATGAAAAGTGAAAAATACTTAATTTTAATTATAAACTGCCTCTTTGTTTAATAATTTGAAGTTTAAAATTATATTTTGAATTGGTTTTAAATAAAAATTTGCCAATTATACATAAACTAAGGCAATTTTATCATTTTTATCATTTTTATATTGAATTTTGATATCATTACTTTGTAAACTATTGATCATTTTCTCTTTAAAAATATGCTTTCTCATAAAATATGTGGGATTGATTTTAAATTAAATATTTCCATTTCAATGAATGGAATTTATAAAAATGGATTTAATATTTTTAATAAGATTATTTTATATTATATAATATGTTTAACAAAAAATTTTAGCAAAATGGAGAGTGAATGCAGTAAAAATTAATTACCATGGTTAAGGTAAAAATGGGTTTACCAAGGATTAAACTAAAATGATAAGGATATAAATGACATGTGCACTTATATAAAAACTATTTGATGCAAAAATATCTATACTGACACCTATAATGTTATATAATGGGCCACTTTTTACCCTTTTGACATATGAAAAACATTGTATCACTCAATTGTTTTTGAAAATACCATGTGTGTTATCACCTGAAAATATAAAAGGTCACCTAGTATCCTAAATTCTTAACACCTTCACATAATTTTTGTTCATAAAATAACTTCCAAAATCAATTACCAAATTCCCTCATCCCATCCAAGAGTCCTTATTTTATACATAAATCCAACCTAAAAGGATTTTTTGGCAAATCTAAGGAGTATACACGAAGAAGAGTTAATGTTCATCAATAAGTGTTTTTGTTTTATTTATTCCTAAAAATAATTAAAATATTATTATTCCCTGATGATATAATAACATAATTATATTAAATATACATATATTTTTTTTATATTAAGTTCATGATCAAAAACCATCACCACTTCCATCAAATGGTTTATGAAATCATTGTTTGTGGGAATGGAGGACTATCGTGTCCTAAACCAATGTCATTTATTTCTCCATTAACACCTCTAAATGATAGAAATAATAATAGAATTATTATTTATATATGATATTTATTATTTTTTTATGATTATTAAATTATTATAAAATTCATACTTTCATATTTTCTATTTTTTGGGAATACAATAACCTCGTTCATGTGTACGGAGGACATCCACCTCACCAAGCGATGTGATTCATTCACGCTTTTCATAGAAGTTATTAATTTTGGGTTCAATAATAAGTTGTGATATATATAAAATAAAAATTATTCTATAATGATAGTATATATCACTTAATTTTCATCCTTTTAATCCGAAAAGAAAACAAAAATAGAAATCATGTATACGTGTGGCATACCGTCTCCTTGAACAATGAATTTCATTTCCTATAAATGAATTTTATGGATTGCTATGAATAAATAATTAATGAATATATATGATATTTATATCATTTTTTATATTCATTATATGATTAAACCCTGATCAAAATAATAGGACTCAGAAATAAACAAGTTAAAATATACATGAAAACCCAATGGTTACTACAAGAAGCATGACTTTAATATGGGATTGTTAATAAATAAATAATAAAAGGTGATTAGAAAATAATAAATGATATGATATATATGATTATTGTTCAATAATATATTTATATTAAACATAAATTTACCTTACAGAGATTTTTCATGTGAATGAATAAATTTAATACTTAAGGTAAGGGATTTTTGTTACGATTTTATTTTCTATGTGAAAAATTCCATATCCACTGTATGTTTGTTTTATATGGTTTATATAATATACATGAATATAATTTATGGTTAATCTCCTAAAATTATGGTAATTTTTATGTCCATTTTAAAATCTCTCTTTCATGGGGTTTACAGCTTAATAATTAATAAATCGATAAGGGATTTTTGCCTCAATTTTACATCTCACAGACATATGTTATGTTACGCTCCTATATTCTTTTATGAGATTTATATAAAGACTCATCGAAATGTAATATAATTAATTTATTTATACAAATTATATTTTAAGTTCCATTTTATGTTATTTCATCATGGGGATAATGATTCAATGTTACCAAAGTGGTAATGATTTTATGTTACAATATCATCATTTATGAGCAATGTTTATTATTATGTTTCTGATGATAAAATATTATCATCCATCTCTCAATAACGTCAATAATTTTCTTTTACTATATTTCTTCATAATAATTTCAATTAATATTTCTATATTTCTACTCTTTGGTACTCAATAGAATTGATAAAATATTTTTTAGAAACCCTGGCAATATTTTTCTCTTCGGTCAGAAATCTATTTTCCTCCAAAACCATGTTTTCTAAAAAAATATAAAAAAATAGTTTTATTATTATTCAATAATTTTTAAAATACATTTTTAACCAATTATTACCTTATAAAAATGGTTTTAAATTAAAATTCATGTCATTTTTAAAAAACAATTAATTTTTGGCTTTTCTCAAAAATGTAAAAAGAATATTTGTTTCTAGAATGCAGGACATGAATAGTATTTCTCACTGTCATGACCACTCCATGGTTTCAATATTCACTTAAAAATTTCCAAAGTTCTTTTTAATAAATTTTTTTACTTAATATTTGGGAAACTTTTATGTTTTAAATAAATAATTTCAAAATAAAAATTATTTTTAAAATTCTTTATGGTTTAAAAAAATAAAAGTGAAAAGGATATTTTAATTAATAAATTGTTTAAATGATTTTAAATGCATCATTTATAAGTTTTCAAGGTTATTTCATGGAAAAATATATCCAAAATTATTTATGTTTTGAATTTTTTTAATAGTGGAAAAGATATTTTCCTCAATAAATGTTTTGTAACTCCCTTACCCCTGAAGTCAAAAGCTGGTTCATTGATTTAATACATAGGAATGATTACAAGGGATCAAGTCCTAAAGGACCGATCAGTTTAGTAGTCTTGGAAAATAGATTACATACCTAAACATTACTTAACAATTTTAAACATTAAATAAAACATAGATAATAATTTAATAATTCCATTATTACCATAGATTAAACCTTCATATAAATCATAATACACTTCTTCGAATACTAGGAAAATAAAACATAAGGAAGGGATGAGCTTAGATGCTCAGTAAGGGTAAATAATTTAGCAGAAACTATAAACATTTAAGTAAAGATGTGTAAAAAAATGGACTTTTTAAACATAAACTTGAACATAATATTAGAAAAATAAATCAAAAACTACCATATACACATGCACATTGATATTATACTAGTCTAATAATCACATGTAATAACTAATTTCCTAATGAGGGAATGAATAATCCCATACATCATAACCATATAGTCAAGGCCTCGTTCCAAGACTACAAAAACACATTTTTTTAAGGCCTTATGCAATGAAACTAATTTTTCTCATTAGACTCATCGATGCATCAAGAGGTTATTGCAGGCCCTACCCCTCACTTATTAATTCCAATGCATTCCTCATATGAAAAAGGATGAAACATTACACAATCATTCGTACTAAAACTAGCATACGAAATATCAATACATTAACTATAAACCATGAATGGTATAAAAATAGAACATCCACATTCAAAAATATCATAACTCATTTAATAAAATATGGAAGATTGTATTATAGTAAATCAACCTCAATAAAGAATAATATCCAATAAAGGATGTTTACATAGTAGAAAATAATCAATAAAACTCTTTGAGAGAAATATATATTTCCATGAAATCATTTAAATGTCTTGCAATTTATAAAGGAATTCATTTAAAATAGATTTTGGAATCAAATCATCCCATACCACTTTGAAACTTTTGAAATAAATTAACACTTTAAAACAATCAGGTCCACGTAAATAAATCCTAAAAATCATTTTGAAAACATGGACATTAATTAAAAATATTTAGAAAAATTATATATTTAAAAACATTTAAAATGATGATATAGTTAAAGAGTCCCTTCCATAGAAACATAAAATATTAATTTATAAAACTTTTAATGAAACGTTGACATTGATGATAAATATGTCCTAGTAGATACATATAGATAAACAATCTTGGATAATAATGAGATTGAGGAAATAACTCTTACTTTGTACATTCCTTTAGTCGAGGGTACTTTTAACCTCCTTTATAATGAAAATATTATGATATTAAATTATAAAATAACTATATTAATATTTATGATATCATATATGATTCATTTATAACTTTATACTACCCATTTAATAATAATTTCCATGTTAAAGTAACATTTCGGGTAATAATCGCTTTCTTTATCGTAGGTGTTTAAACTTGTTATTCTTGATCATATCACATATATCATGATTTAATTACTTCCATAATATATAACATAATTTATATATAATATATATTCATAATATAAATATTTATAATAGATAGATTTAAGAAATGGAAACACCATTCCTGGAGATGATAGTTCGTATGTACACATGAACGTTGTTTCTGTTTTCTTATCACATAGTATGGAAGTGAGTAAATGAGATATATTTATATAAATAAATATATATTATTACAGTATAAATATTATTTATTATATCTCATTCTTAATAAATAAATATATATTTATAAAAAATTCTTGAATGGTGATCGTTGAAGATGAATCTCATCGTGTCGTGGAGACGGAAAGCCATAAGTACACACGAGCGACAATATCATTATATCAATGGTAAAACAATGTTTAATTGGATAGTATATTATATATAAAGAATAATTAACATGTTATATTCATTATTTAAATTAATTGTACTCATTATTATACCCATTCAAATAATTTAGTGTTGAATAGAAAACTACACCACGACGTTGAGACGATAAGCCGTACGTTCACACGTAAGGCGACTTGGTCATTCATAGGATAGATAGAATAATGAATATGGTTTTACCATATTTATAATATCATCTAATTATGTATAAGGTACTAGAGTTATTATTTTAGTATGGAAATAACAACGAAAGAGGAAGTGGAAGAAGAAAATAACTTTGAAAGAGGTGATGAAATAATTACATCTTCTTCGGGTATTTCCTTTTTATTTGAACAAAATAACTCCTTTGGTTGGATTTATGATCAAAGTAAGTCCTCAAGGTTGAATTGATTCTATTTGGTAGGATATTTGAGTAGGTTTTTGATGAGCTAAATGGATTTGGAGGTGTGAAGTTAAGAGAATGTGAAGTACCCTTTTATAAGAGAGGTGAGGGCACTTTAGGAAAATATTGAAATATTATTTTATTATAAAAATAATTTTAACTTTCTAATAGCTAAAAATGGATTTATTTCAAGGGTAATGTGGTCATGGGTCTCAATCCTCTCAACCATTATGTTTTAGACATATTTAGGTCACCATATTAACCTTATCCTTTAGATTTAACCCTTAGTTAAATAGTGTGATGACCCAGACTCTCTTGGTCCTTCCCTTTGCCAAAATCTGGGTCGCGTCTCGGTGAGACCGATCGGTGAGACCGATCAGTGAGACCGATCGGCATCAGTAGCGCTCCTTTGCGCAAATAGGGTTTTAAAACCTATTCTGACTCGTTTAAGCATGTTTTTAAGACCCGTAACGCGCATAAGAGATTTAATTAAATACTTAATCAATTCATGAGTCGGATTAAACCACCTGACCCCTTTTTGTGATGAGTGGAGCCGCGTGGTCAACCCACGACCCCCGCGCCTTATGCGGTTTCGCGTTTTCACCTCAGCCGTCCTCGGCTCTTATAAACTAAGGGTTAGCCATGGTTTCTCTTTTCCTCGATTGTGGCTTTTCACAAATAGATTCTGGTGCATCGGGCGCATCGTTATCCATAAAGTTCTGTGCCCCCGGCCTAAACGTCGATTATCTATCAACAAGTAGGGAATTTCTCCTTCGCCTCTCTCTTTTGTGTACCATACGGGGTGGGCGTGCTTTTGTTTCTGTAGAACTGGTTGGACTGAACTTAATAAAGATAATGAACAAACTCCATAAAGAAAGAAGGGTGGGGATATGTTTGTTGATGATGTCTTATATTTTTATGTTGTTTCTTCTATTACCATCTTGTTGAGTTGTGTTGGCTTATGCCTCTTAAAAATCTAGGCCGTTGGTGGTCGTTGTTTGTGCACTAATGAACCCTGCTGATGTTTTAAATGGCTTGTTTGTGGTTGTAAATTCCTGCTGTGAAAAGTGAATCAGTTAATCACGTATATCCGGCTGAATAATTGAAAGCACCAGGATCAACCCTTCTGTGATAACTCCCAGTTAGAACACACGGAATTTGAATCATGGAGTGTGTTAAGTCGTTTAAATTTGAAAATACCGGCAAGGCCCTGCTTGTGTTGATGGTGGTAGTTGGTTGTTTTCCGTTCGGGCCGATTGCTGGAGATGTGGGAGGGGAGGGGATTCCCTGTTCTTTTATAATCTTGGTGGTTGTGTGAATTTGGGGGATGGGATCTCCTGTTAGTATGGATTCGGTGGTTGTGAGTTTTAAATCCGGGTGGTTACTTGTTTATATCACGAATTGGGGTGGAATCCTCTGTTGTTGAGAACCAGGTGTGGGCATTTTGGTTGATGTTTGACTGTTTACTTTTCTGGACTTATGCCTATGCCTACTAGTTGCCCAGTAGTGCTTAAACATAAACATTATTACTGAACGTGAAATAAGAAAGGGGACACATGGGTTGTTAGCGTGAGTCGTGACTCGGACTTGAGTGTTGTTGTGATCTGTAGGCTGTCTGAAGAAAAACCTAGGTTGGGTGAGTGCTTGTTACCTATATATATATATAATTGTAGCTTTGTGTTTCTTATCCGCGCCCCACCCAAGTTGATCACTTAGTGCCGAACACCCCCATTTCATGGGGGAGGGTGTTTTTTCCAACACTATTCATAGTGGCTGGTTATTAGCTTTTTTTCTGCTCCCTTTCCCGGATAGCCCAAGTATCTTTGGGCAGGATGTGATAGCTTGAGGTCCATTATTAGCCCAAGAACCTTCAGGCGGGGTAGTGTGGTGGTTGGCCAGGTGTGTGTGGCAGGTGGTTTCCCATGTATCTTCGGGATGAGGCCCAGGTGTCTTCGGGCGTGGCAGTGGATCCTTTAGCCCAGGTGTCTTCGGGCGTGGTGGTGGTTGTTCTGGCCTAGGTGTCTGCAGGCATGGTTACATGTGATAGTTGTGGCCCAGGTGTGTGCGGCCGGGATTCAGCAGTGGGACTGCGTGCGGTTGAGGCCCAGGTGTGTGCGGGCGGGATTTCGGCAGTGGGACTGCGTGTAGTTGTGGCCCAGGTGTGTGCGGGTGGGTGTGGCAGTGGGACTATGGTGAGAATGGTGGGATTGGTCCGATGCGTAGGATGTCTCAATAACTAGTGCGAAAGTGGTGCGGGGTACCCAAACATTGATGTGCTCTTATTATATATATTACTTGACTTGCGTTATTTGGGGAGTGTGCCTTGGTGAGGCCTGGGGTGGATAGTTTGCCTTGTTAGGTGTTTGGTTTACTCTTTTTCTCACGGGACTTTAGTACGTTCCCCCACTTGTGCACGAGAGTATTTGGTTTTCCCTACTGAGTGTACTTGTATGCTCACCCTACGTATATAAAACTACTTTCAGGTTTCCAGGAGGACTTCGGGGATCGCGCAGGGCCTTACTAGCTCGGACCTTTGGAGCAGTTGCAGTTGTTGTTTTTCTTTTCCTCTTTGGTACTTACCTTATAGTCACCTTTTGTATTTGTGGCTTTACTTTTGGAACATGCATGTGGGAGTGGTTTATTTTTTGCCTTAATTTTCTTTTACCTTGGTGTTTTGGGGTTTTCTTCTCCTTATCTCTTGATCCTATAAAATAAAAAGGGTAATGCCTTCCATTTGGGAGAAATTTCTATACCCTTGGTGCTAGTCGCCACTCTGGGACCTATTGAAGGCGGGTTTCGGGGGTCATTATCTCTCCTTCAGCTTAGAGAAGGAAGGGCCTGGAAATCTGCTGACCCTTCCCTCCCTTTGGTGAAGGCGGGTCGTGACAGAATGGTATCATAGGTTGATGGTTGAGAGATGATAGGATGGAGTTTGGAGTTAGGCATGGTGAGGATTGCATGGGATGGTAAGGCAATAGTGTTGGGTGACCTTGGCGCGTGAATTAGGCCAGGGAAGACCGGCTAGGACACGAGATTTTAGGGGCCCCCGTGATCCGATGCAAGGACTCTGGACCTACCAAACGACCAAGCGAGGCCACACTGGTTGCAGGGTAGAGACCCTAGGAAAGGTACATGCATCATAATGACTTGTGTTCTTGTGTTTCTGGGATGTCTTGGGAATTAAGAATAAATAAAATTTTAAGAAGTTTTAAGAATGATATTCTGTACTACTTGGGCTTAGGCATTTCTTGTTTACCTTGCAGTTATGGCACCTGGAAGGCGACCATGTGTGGTACAGGCGATCGAGGCCCCGGAGACTACTTTGGCCAATTGGCAGAGAGCTGATCAAGAGGAAGAGGACGACCAATGGCAGAAGACTCTTCGAGCCTTCCAGCGACAGGCCCTCGAAAAGTATGAGGGCAGCACCTCTGATATGAAGACGGAAGGCTGGCTAGAGGATCTAGTTATAGCCTTCGACCTGATTCGGGCCCCGACCGAGTACTGGGTTCCTCTGGCCGTTAGCCAGATGCGGGGAGCAGCACGTCAGTGGTGGATGCTTTACCTGGGGGATAGGAGAGAGTCTGAGGTGGCTTGGGTGGATTTCGAGAGGGAGTTCCGGGCGGAATTCCTCTCCTCGACGATGAAGGCAGAAAAGAGGCAGGAACTACTCTCCCTCCAGCAGGGGAGTATGTCTGTGAGGGAGCTAGGGATCAAGTTCAAGGACCTCCTACGTTTTTCTCCGGACCTCTTTCCCGGCGAGGAGTCTCGGGCAAGACGTTTGGAGGAGGCACTCTGACCCTCCCTCTAGTATGTTGTTACCCCCTTTACCCTGCCGATGTACTTGGAGGTCCAGAAGAAGGCCAAAGTGGTGGAGCGGATGCATGCTCTAGGGGGAGTGTCGCGAGAGGGGATCCAGCTGGGACCATCGAAGGGGAAGGCCATTAGCACCAGGCCTCTAGCGTCAGGACCCTCTAGGTTCCGACCCGCAGGGAGCAGGCCGCAGCAGTTTCAATTTAGATCCCCTGGCCCTCGCCCTTTTCCTACGGGCCCGGGACCGCGATTATTCATCTATTGGAGCCCTGGGCATCTCCGGAGTCAGTGCCTCGACCGGGTGCAGTACAGCAGTGGCAGTCATCCCCAGCACACGCCCCAGTAGCAGCTTCCAGCCAGACCTTTCCAACAACAGCAGCAGGGACAGCGAGCTCCCGCTCCTCCGAGGGCAGACGTAGGAGGAGGAGGCCGACCTCAGGGCGCTCCACAGGGACCTCGACCAGGGCGTGGTCGGGGAGGTGGCTGACATCTGAGGGGCAGGGAAGCTGGGCGTGGACAGTTTCACGCTGCAGAAGCAGCAGTTCCAGCAGGGACAGAGGTTGTTCGAGGTACGATCAGTCTGTTTAGCACTCTTGCTTATGATTTGTTTGATACCGGAGCTTCGCACTCCTTCGTTGCACCCAGTATAGCCCGTTCCTTGGGTCTAGATGCCGAGAGACTTCCAGTTCCCCTGGTGTTGAGCACACCAGTTGGAGGTCAGACCGACTTTTTGTTCGTTTGTCGGGGATGTAGACTGATGTTAGGGCCACATCAGTCGGTTAGGGATCTTCTTCTGCTACAGATTCAGCCATACGATGTCATCCTAGGCATCGAATCGCTATTTTCTGTGTGCGCCGTCATCGACTGTTTTCGAAGAAGGGTGGTGTTCTCAGACTTGGACAGTCGACGTGTTACCTTCACCGGAGAGCGGAGCAGTCCGAAGGGAAACAAGAGAGAGGAACCTATCCTCTCCTTGTTGACCGAGCTGACAGTGGAATCAGTAGATGCTGAAATGGTGGAAGTGCCAGAGATCATCTGTGAGTTTATGGACATCTTTCCTAAGGAGGTGATGACTCTACCCCCTCGACGTGATATCGAGTTCGGGATAGACCTGCAGCCCGGCGCTCGTCCAATCTCGATGAATCCTTACCGGATGGCACCTTCGGAGCTACGGGAGTTGCGGATACAGATTGACAATCTGATGAAGAGGGGTTATGTTCATCCGAGTGCATCACCGTGGGGTGCTTCGGTATTGTTTTCAAGGAAGGTAGATGGTGGTCTTAGGTTGTGCATAAACTACAGGAGGCTGAATCAGGTGACGATCAAGAATCGCTACCCTCTTCCAAGGATAGATAATCTTTTTGACCAGCTGAAAGGGGCAGGATGGTTCTCAAAGATCAACCTGCGGTATGGGTACCACCAGCTGAGGGTGAAAGAGAGCGACATCCCAAAGACAGCGTTTAGGTGTAGGTATGGACACTTCAAGTTCGTAGTCATGCCCTTCGGTGTTACGAACGCCCCGGCTGTGTTCATGGGGATTATGAACTCCATCTTCCGGAAGTACCTGGATCGGTTCGTGGTTGTGTTCATCGACGACATCCTGGTCTACTCTAGATCAGAGGGGGGCCATGCAGAGCACCTGAGGACAGTTTTGGAGGTCCTCCGACAGCACCAGCTCTATGGGAAGTTGTCAAAATGCAAGTTCTGGACACAAGAAGTGCACTTCCTCGGGCACGTAGTGTCTGAGCAGGGGGTAGTGATCGACCCATCAAAGGTTGAGGCAGTTGTTTCTTGGGCAGAACTCAAGAATGTGGCAAAAGTCCGAAGTTTCCTCAGGCTGGCGGGTTACTACCAGAGATCCGTACCCAACTTCTCACGGGTATCAGCCCCTTTGACGGCTCTGACCAAGAAGGACCAGGCCTTTGTATGGAGTGAATAGTGCCAGTCAGCCTTCAGCTATCTAAAGGATAAGTTGGTCAGTTCCCCAGTGTTGATATTACCAGAATAAGGGGTGGCATATGAGGTATTCTGTGATGCTTCGGGACAGGGCCTGGGATGCGTGTTGATGCAGCGACAAGGGGTGATCTCTTATGGGTCCAGGCAGCTGCGTTCCCATGAGTGTAATTACGCCACCCACGACCTAGAGCTTAAAGCGGTCGTTTTTGCGCTAAAGTTATGGCGGCACTACCTCATCAGGGAACGCTTTGTGGTCTTCAAGAATCACAAAATATTGAGGTATATCTTCTCCCAGCGGGACTTAAACTTGCGACAGTGGAGATGGGTGGAGTTCCTCCAGGATTACGACTTCGAGATCTCTTATACTAAGGGCAAGGGTAATGTGGTGGTCGATGCCTTGAGAAGGAGGACGCAGAAGGATGTGGTCCGAGAGTCGGCAGACGCCTTGAAGGTAATGGAAGAGTTGGCTGCCTTACACCTGGATACGAAGATGGATAGCGGTAGAGTCTGCCTATATCAGATGACAATGCAGTCATCCCTATTTCAGCAGGTGGAGGAGTCTCAGTGGGGAGACCTAGAGTGTGAAGTGATGTATGACCAAGTTGACCAGGGTGATGCTCTGGAAGGATGGACAGAGGATGGTCAGAACCAGATGCTTTTCCAGGAAAGGTTGTTTGTCCCGGAGGCGATGCGCGGCAAGGTTCTCAGTGAGTTCCACAACTCACCCTTGTTGTTACACCCAGGAGTTTCCAAGATGCATAAGGGATTGAAGAGGTAGTTTTGGTGACCCGGAGTTAAGCGAGTGGTGGCAGAGTTTGTGGCCAAGTGCCTAGTGTGTCAGCAAGTGAAGGCTGAACACCGAGTTCCAGGTGGCCTACTACAGCCCCTAGATATCCCCGAGTGGAAGTGGGATGACATCTAAATGGATTTTGTCACGGGACTACCCAAGGCCCAAGGACGGTACGACGCCATCTGGGTGATAGTGGACAGGTTGGCGAAATCGGCTCACTTTCTGGAGATCAGGGAGTCGAGTGTTGTGGATGCTTTGGCACGAAAGTACGTGGATGAGGCGGTGCGGTTTCATGGAGTTCCGAGGTCTATAGTCTCAGATAGGGATGCATGGTTTACCTTGCTAGTCTTGAGAGGATTTCAGCATGCGTTTAGCACCCAGTTACGCCTTAGCACTGCTTTCCATCCCCAGAAGGATGGACAAACAGAGCGCACCATCCAGACCTTGGAGGATATGCTGCGAGCATGTGTTCTGGACTCAGGAGGAGCATGGGTGCAATACTTGCCTCTAGTAGAGTTTTCCTACAACAATAGCTACCACTCTACCATTGGCAAGGCCCCGTTTGAAGCTTTGTACGGGAGGTCATTCCGTTCGCCTGTGTGTTGGAACGAAGTAGGAGAGGCAGGCATCCTTGGTCCGGAGGTGGTGCAGAACACGATAGAGAAGGTTCAGCTCATACAGGAAAGGATGAAGGTGGCCCAGGACCGACAGAAGTCGTATGCTGATACCAGGAGGAGGCCCTTGGAGTTTGAGGTTGGGGACCACGTGTTCTTAAAGGTCTCCCCTCAGCATGGGCAGCGGAGGTTCGGCAAAGGGAGTAAGCTTTCTCCCAGATTCATCGGACCCTTTCAAGTGTTGCGGCGGGTCGGCAAAGTGGCTTACCAGCTAGCATTGCCACCGCCGCTACTAAGGATACATGATGTCTTTCATGTGTCCCAGCTCCGTCAGTATCTGCACGACGATTCATACGTCCTTGATTGGGGTGATCTGGACATCGAGGATGATGTGACCTTTGTAGAGAGACCAGTGGTGATCGAGGATCGCAAAGAAAAGGTGCTTCGCAGGCGAACCATTCCCTTGGTTCGCGTGTTGTGGAGACACGGTGGGCTTGAGGAGAGTACGTGGGAGAGGGAAGCACAGATGCGTACCCAGTACCCAGAGTTGTTTTAAGTTTTTTTCCTTGTTGTACCTATTGTTATAGAACGTTTTGTCTTTTGGCTATGAAATGTACTGGTTTTCTTCCTCTGCTTGTGTGTGAAAAGCCCCGGCTATGGGGAAGGAGAGAACCCGACCCCTAATCAAGACGCATTAAGGTGGATGCGATTAAACCCGTGTGGGAGAGTCAGTGCTGCCCAAAGCGGATAATATCTTGACATGGGGGAGGAGACTCCCCAACCCACATGCCCGGGAAGTTTTGCATGGTATGTTGCTTGGTTCGTGACAGGAAGGTGTTCTTAGTTAACGATGAGGTTCACTCTTGAGAGGTATCTTTTGGGGTGGTTGTTCGGACCCGCCCTTTCCTTCTGGGTTGTTTAAATTCTCAGGGACGAGAATAGTTTGAGAGGTATCTGATGTGATGACCCAGACTATCTTGGTCCTTCCCTTTGCCAAAATTCGGGTCGTGTCTCGGTGAGACCGATCGGTGAGACCGATCGGCGTCAGTAGCACTCCTTTGCGCAAATAGGGTTTTAAACCCTATTCTGACTCGTTTAAGCATGTTTTTAAGACTCGTAACGTGCATAAGACCTTTAATTAAATACTTAATCAATTCATGAGTCGGCTTAAACCACCCGACCCCTTTTTGTGACGAGTGGAGCTGCGTGGTCAACCCACGACCCCCGCGCCTTACGCAGTTTCGCGTTTTCACCTCAACCATCCTCGGCTCTTATAAACTAAGTGTTAGCCATGGTTTCTCTTTTCCTCGATCATGGCTTTTCACAAACAGCTTCTGGTGCATCAGGCGCATCGTTATCTATAAAGTTCTGCGCCCCCGGCCTAAACATCGATTATCTCTCAACAAGTAGGGAATTTCTCCTTCGCCTCTCTCTTTTGTGTATCATGTGGGGTGGGCGTTCTTTTGTTTCTGTAGAACTAGTTGGACCGAACTTAATAAAGATAATGAACGAACTCCATAAATAAATAAGGGGGGGCTATGTTTGTTGATGTTGTCTTATATTTTGATGTTGTTTCTTCTATGACCATCTTGTTGAGTTGTGCTGGATTATGCCTCTTGAAAATCGAGGCCTTTGGTGGTCTTTGTTTGAGCACTAATGAACCCTGCTAATGTTTTAAATGGCTTGTTTGTGGTTGTAAACTCCTGCAGTGAAAAGTGAATTGGTTAATCACGTATATCTGGCTGAATAATTGAAAGCACCAGGATCAACCCTTCTGTGAAAACTCCCGGTTAGAACACACGGAATTTTAATCATGGAGTGTGTTAAGTCATTTAAATTTGAAAATACCAGCAAGGCCCTTCTTGTGTTGATGGTGGTAGTTGGTTGTTTTCCTTTCGGGCCGATTACTGGAGATGTGGGAGGGGATGGGATCCCCTGTTATTTTATACTCTCAGTGGTTGTGTGAATATGGTTGATGGGATCTCCTGTTGGTATGGATTCGGTGGTTGTGAGTTTTAAATCCGGGTGGTTACTTGTTTATATCACGAATTGGGGTGGAATCCTCTGTTGTTGAGAACCAGGTTTGGGCGTTTTGGTTGATGTTTGACTGTTTACTTTCCTGGACTTATGCCTATGCCTACTAGTTTCCCATTAGTGCTTAAACATAAACATTATTACTAAACATGAAATAAGAAAGGGGACACATGGGTTGTTAGCGTGAGTCGTGACTCGGACTTGAGTGTTGTTGTGATCTGTAGGCTGTCTGAAGAAAAAACTAGCATGGGTGAGTGCTTGTTACCTATATATATATATATATAATTCTAGCTTTGTGTTTCTTATTTGTTCCCCACCCAAGTTGATCACTTAGTGCCGAACACCCCCATTTCATGGGGGAGGGTGTTTTTTCCAACACTATTCATAGTGGCTGGTTATTAGCTCCTTTTCTGCTCCCTTTCCCGGATAGCCCAAGTATCTTTGTGTAGGCTGTGATAGCCTGAGGTCCATTATTATCCCAAGAACCTTTGGGCGGGGTAGTGTGGTGGTTGGCCTGGTGTGTGCGGCAGGTGGTTTCCCAAGTGTCTTCGGGATGAGGCCCAGGTGTCTTCGGGCGTGGCAGTGGATCCTTTAGTCCAGGTGTCTTCGGGCGTGGTGGTGGTTGTTCTGGCCTAGGTGTTTGCAGGCATGGTTACATGTGACAGTTGTGGCCTAGGTGTGTGCGGGCGGGATTCAGCAGTGGGACTGCGTGCGGTTGAGGCCCAAGTGTGTGCGGGCGGGATTTCAGCAGTGGGACTGCGTGTAGTTGTGGCCCAGGTGTGTGCGGGCGGGTGTGGTAGTGGGATTACGGTGAGAATGGCGGGATTGGTCCGATGCGTAGGATTTCTCAATAACCAGTGGGAAAGTGGCACGGGGTACCCAAACATCGATGTGCTCTTATTATATATATTACTTGACTTGCGTTATTTGGGGAGTGTGCCTTGGTGAGGCCTGGGGTGGATAGTTTTCCTTTTTAGGTGTTTGGTTTACTCTTTTTCTCATGGGACTTTAGTACGTTCCCCCACTTTTGCACGAGAGTCATTGGTTTTCCCTACTGAGTGTACTTGTATGCTCACCCTACGTATATAAAACTGCTTTCAGGTTTCCAGGGGGACTTCGGGGATCGCGCAGGACCTTACTAGCTCGGACCTTTGGATCAGTTTCAGTTGTTGTTTTTCTTTTCCTCTTTGGTACTTACCTTTTAGTCACATTTTGTACTTGTGGCTTTAATTTTGGAACATGCATGTGGGAGTGGTTTATTTTTTGCCTTATTTTTCTTTTACCTTGGTGTTGTGTGGTTTTCTTCTCCTTATCTCTCGATCCTATAAAATAAAAAGGGTAATGCCTTCCATTTGTGTGAAATTTCTATACCCTTGGTGCTAGTCACCACTCCAGGACCTATTGAAGGCGGGTTTTGGGGGTCATTATCTCTCCTTCAACTTAGAGAAGGAAGGGCCTGGCAATCTGCTGACCCTTCCCTCCCTTTGGTGAAGGCGGGTCGTGACAAATAGTTTAACTTTTACTGTGTCTTCTTGTATTATTATAATACATGGTTAATAAAAATTATATAAAATGCCAAGAGAACCTAAAGTGGTTCATTAATGACATATCTATAATTATATAAGTCCTTTGGATGAACCCTATATTTTTAGGACTATTATATAAATTAATAGAATCATATTTGTTTTAAAAACTCATTTTGGTCAATTTTGACACTATTTAGTATTTGGTTTTTGTGAAACACATTAAAACATGATTACTTCAAAAAAAAATTCATTTAATCAACTCTAACATGTCATATTAACCTATAAAAATTGTGGAATGCATCAAAAGTCTCAATTTATATTATATTAATATATATATCATCAATTATTTTAGTCTTTCATTAATAAGGTAATTATTACATCATCATTGTGTCATAAATAAATTTAATTATTTAATATATAAAAAATATAAATAAAATACCATGATGTAGTAAATATACTTATATTTATAATTAATATTTATAGTCAAATTTATCATATATGTAACCCTATATTAAAAATGCTTTAGTTATTAAAATTAGAATTTAACACTTTTAACTCTTCTTTAAATAAAATATAATAATTGTCCTAATCTAATCCAAGTGGATCAAAAAGGATAATATTTTTTCCTTAGGTTTATTTTGGTCGAAATAAATTATACAATAGAATTAGGAAATGTGTTATGGTAATTTTAATATTATTCTTACCTTTAATTAAATTATTTACTTTTAACTATGGTAATTAAAATTCTAAAATTATTGTTCACAAAAAAAAATTATTTTCAACCTATTTAACCACATTTTACTTAAAGATGTCAACCTTTCCTATCTGGTTTTTAAAATTCAATTCAAATAAGGAATAAAAGTACATTTCATGCAAATTTGCAAATGTCTCTAGAAGGTCGGTAAAAGATGTTAAATAGTTCAATGAAATTTTATGTATCTAATCTTATTATAAAACCAATCCAACGAATTACATTGTAATAATATATTTATTATATATATATTTTGAATATAAAATAAATTTAAATAAAAAATTTAATTATTTAAATAAAAATCGGTTTTAAATAATAACGTTGTGTTTTTCAGTATTCATCAAAAATTGAAAGTTTTCAGAAAAATACCAAAAATTCACCTTAAGATAATTTTGATATTAAAAATTCAAAAATGATGTCTATTTTACCAATTTTAAAACATATAAGTTGCAATAATTAATTTAAAATTAATTCCTGTTGTCAAAACCAGAAAGCAGGTTTTGAAGAAGTAAAAACTATCAAATGATTGACATGTGTTTATGTCCAATTTAATTGTGAAATTATATAAAATGACTTAAATTATATTAAATGATAAAAATATAATCTAATTATACTTTAAAACCACTCAAGAGCATTATTTAACACTATAAATTATTTTTATTAAAAATGTTGTTTTCAATTAAAATTTAGTATTTTTTTACTATTCATCAAAATATGAAAGTTATTAGAAAATTAACAAAAATTTATCCAAACTAAAATAGTGTGTCCCGCTTCTAAATAAGAATTCAATTTCATTAAATTTAAATATATAAAAGTTTCAAATATTGTTTTTAAAAAGGTTTTTCCATTAAAAGATGGAAATACTGCATTTTTTTAAATACTTCTATTATCTAAAAAATTGAATTTTTCCTTATATTATGACTAAGAAACAAAAAATATGAATGTTAAAATTATATAGGATATATATATATAATTAAAAATGTGGTTTATAATATTTATGACCACTTTATAAACTGATAGTTTGATAGGTTGTGATGCGCTTGAAATTGGTGTAGTGTATATCACAATCTGTTGAATTAATTTAAAGAAATAATGTACTATGAAATCATTGGGTTTCACATTCTATACTCCTTAAATAAATTGAATCCTTGAAATTTTAAAAAAAAATTCAAAAATAAATGTTGAAAATAGAAAATACCTCTGTGGAAAACCCATATCAGAAATAGGGTTAACAAAATTTAGTCTAAATAAGGGGGAAAGGGAAATGAAAAAGTCACCACCAAATTAGGGTTTTGAATAAGAGAACATTGTTTCAAATTAAAGACACATAATTGGAGGAAAAATAAATATTTATAAGGAGTGATTGAGGCCATCAATCACAAACAAGTGAACAAAAATGGAAAATTGAGGGCCTTAAATCCATAAATATATGATGATTTAAAATATCATCAGTTCAAAAAAACATAAGGTATTAGAATAACACTTCTTTTGTTTTAATTTCCTTTCCATAATGTTTAATAATTAATTTCTTCATCTACTAAGAAGAAAATAACTGACAAGTAGAGTTCTGTCCTTTAAATAACTTCATCCAAAAACTCATCTTTTACTCCAAAAGATAACAGATCTAAAAAATATTCTATTAAACCTAATTGTATAGGGTTTCAAAAAAATGAATTTATAATTAATATTTCATACCATTTAAAAAAATACATTATAAAAACCAAGACATCACATAGGCCAATTGAAGGTGATACACCACTGTCGCCCTACGGTTGTGGGTTCAAGTCTCACGGCCTTGCCGGACGCGATAGGTTGTCGTCCGACCTTCGAGTTTCCCTTTTTATAAAAATACACAAATAATATTAAGACATTTTTTAACCTTAAACAATAGTATCCAATATCTAACATAATTCATTCCAACCTTTATACTTATCCAAAATACTTCTATGAAAACTCACAGTCCCAAATTTATAAGGAAGGTAAACATATTGAAGATATCATTTTCCATGTAATAAAATGTGAATAACTTCATCAGGTATTCTATTAAAACATGGTAACACCATTAATCACCATAAAACCATATTGACTACATTCATGCTCCTTTATTTTTTATAGAATACTTGATATACTTCTTATATCCAAAAATTTTTAAACTCCCACAATGATGGAATAAACAAATAATTAATTAGACTCAAGGTACTCAAGAATATCCAATAAAATTTATCCAAATCAATCATATATTATTCAGAAATCATTATCTCATTTTAAAAACATATTAAGGGTTATATTTCCCCAAACCATATATTTTAAAAAATATTTAACTTTATATTTATCACTTTTCTTAGAACCATATAATCTCAAATCCCCAATGAAATAGTATTGTAGTACAATCTTTATTTATTTCCATAATTCATATAACTAGTAAATCATTGATACAACTCTCAAATGACATAATATAAGAACAATACTAATACATCTTCATTTGCGGTAGTATCATAACTTGATTATTATCCAATAGCATCATTTAGGGCATACTCTGATGATTTGGACATTGATTAGCGTAGTGTCCCAACTCCTTGCAGATAAAGAATTATACATTTGAAACCTTTTTCTTACCCTTGAAATCATGAACATGGTGTCTTTTTTCTCCACACTTATAACAAAATATTATTCCTTTAAAGAAATTCCTAGGGTGATTCTTTCCACAGTTGTCACATATTTGAAAATCCTTCTTTCCCTTCTTCCATTAGTCCATATTTCTCTCTACCATCCACTCCTTATCTTGCTTCCCTTCAAAGCCATAGGACTCAGAGAATTATTTACTTATCATATTAACACATGTATTATTTATTCATATGATAAAGATATGTAGTAGAATATTTCCTTTCTAAATTTTGGCTTAAGATTATGAAATATATGATCATTCTTACTCATTGGATCATGTGTATTATTGGAGTTCACATTCCTTCTACTGGGCACCATTTTTAAATGATGACATACACTAGGTTAGATCGTTTCATATTGTATAATCCAAAAAATAGAAAAATTATCAACATTAATTGAATATTTTCACACATCAAGTCTCATAAAAATGGTTTCATTTCTGAATTATTCACTCATAAATCCTTTAAAATGGTTTATAAAGAAAAAGTGAATTATCGTAAGCATATTCCCAGAGTGTGTCAAACCAGGTGAGCAGTAAGGCATGTTTTCATGTACCAAGATACCTCGGTCAAGCCCGAAACTCCTTTTCAGAGTTTTCACTTCTAAGTACATATGTGCTAGAACCACATCTACTTGTAGTATTCAAACAAGGATGTATTGCTTGGAAAACCCACATAATATCTACATTACCCAAAATTTTGGATTTTATTCTATACTAATCCTCAAATTATTTCATACGGTAATGTTCTCTAATCAGACGTTTTCTAAATCTAGTTTCCTAGGTTGGTACTAAACTTCCTCTGACACCAACTATTACTCCCCAACCCTATAAGCCTGAAGATAGTGCATTATTTTAACACATTGGCATGATTACAAGGGATCAAGTCGCAAAGCACTGATCAGTTTAGCAGTCTTGGAAAATAGATTACATACATGAATATTACATTAAAATATCAAACATAAAATACAACATAGATAATCCTTTGATAATTCCATTATTCCCCTAGATTAACCCTACATATCAATCATAATACACTTCTTGGAATCCTAGGAAAACAAAACCTAAGAAAGGGGTGAGCTCAGATTCTCAGTAAGGGTAAATAATTTAGCAGAAGCAATAAACTTTTTAGGAAAGATGTGTAATAAAAACAACAAAATTTTTAATCATAAACATAAACATAATATGGAAAAATAAATCAAACATTACCATATACACATACACATGGATATTCTACTGGTCAAATAATCACATGTAATAACTAATTTCATAATGAGGGAATCCATATTGTCGGACATCATAACCACATAGTCAAGGCTTCATGCCAAGACTACAAATAAAAATTTTGTCAATGCCTTGTTCCAAGACACAAATTTGTCTTATGAGACCTATAGATGTATTGACGGGCTATAGAGGGCCCTGACCATCACTTATTAATTCCAATGCATTCCTCATATGAAAAGGGGTGAAACCTAACATAAATAGTCGTACTAAAACTAGCATACGAAATGTCAATAATTTAACCATAAACCATGAATGGTATAAAAATATCACATCCATAGTCAAACATATCATAACTCATTCAATACAATATGGAAGATTGTATTATAGTAAATCAACCTCAATTAAGAATAATATCCAATAAAGGATGTTAACATAGTTGATAATAATCAATACAACTCTTTGAGAGAAATACACTGTTTCATGAAATTATTTCAAAGTCGCAAAATTTATAAAGGAATTAATTTAAAATATATTTTTTAATCCAAGTGTTCCATACTACTTTGAAACTTTTTAAATAAATGAACACTTTAGAACCATCATGTCTACGTAAATAAATCCTAAAAATCATTTTGAAAATATGGACATTAATTAAAAAGATTTAGAAAAATAACTCTTTAAAAACATTTAAAATAATGATATAGTTAAATATTTCCTTCCATAAAACCTTAAAAGATTCCTTTTTAAAACATTTTTAAGAATCATGGACATAGATGATAATTATGTCCCAGTATATACTTACAAATAAATAATCTCAGATAATAATGTGATTGAGGAAATAACCCTTACCTTGTACATCCCTTTAGTCAAGGGTAGGTCTAGACTCATTTATAAGGACTATAGTATGTTATTAAATTATAAAAGAACTATATTAATATTTATGATATCATATATGATTCATTTTTGACTTTATACTACCCATTTAATAATAATTTCCATGTTAAAGTAACATTTCATGTAATACTTAATTTCTTTATCATACGTGTTTTAACTTGTTATTCTTGATTGTATCCATTAGATCATGATTTATATACTTACTGAATATAAAACATGATTTATATATAATATATATTCATAATATAAATCTTTATAATAGGTAGATTTATTAAATGGATACACCATTCATGGAGACGGTAGTCCGTGCGTACGTATGAACGTTGTTTCAGTTTTCTCATCGTATAGTATGGAAGTAAGTAAACGACATATATTTATCTACATAAATATATATTATTAAAGTAGAAATATTATTACATATATCTCATACTTAATAAATATATATATTTATTAAATATTCTTGAATGGTGATCGTTGAAGATTAATCACATCGCGTCGTGGATACGGTAAGATGTACGTATGCACGAGCGACAATATCATTCTATTGATGGTAAAATGGTGTTTAAATAGATAGTATATTATATATAAATAATAATTAACTTGTTTTATTAATTATTTAAATTAATTACACTCATTATTATCCTCATCCAAATAATGTTGTGTTGAATAACAAATTACACCATGACGTGGAGACGGTTAGCCGTACATACACACGTATGATGACTTTTTCATTCATAGGATGGGTAGAATAATGAATATGGTTTTAGTATATTTTTAATAAAATCTCGGTATGTATAAGGAACCGTATTTATAATTTTATTATGGAAATAAAAAAAATAGGAAGTTGAATGAGAAAAGAACATTGAAAGAGGTGATGAAATAATTACCTCTTCTTCGGGTTTTTCATTTTGATTTGAACAAAAGGGTTTATTAGGTTTTCTTTCTGATCAAAGTAAGGCCTCTAGTTTAAAGTGATGGTTGTTTTGAAGATATTGGTGTAGTATTTGGCTTATAAAAATGGCATTGGATGTGTGAAGTTAAGATAAGGGGATGTACCCTTTTATAAGAGAGGTGAGGGGCACTTTAAGAAAAGCTTCAAATATTATTTTATTATAAAATAATTATCGGTTTCTAATAGATTCAAATAGATTTTATTCCTGGATATGGTGGGTATTGGTAAAAATCATCTCAACCAATAGGTTATAGACATGTTTAGGTCCCCATATTAACCTTATCTTTTTTATTTAACCCTTAGTTAAATAGTTTAACTTTTACAATGTCTTCTTGTATTATTATAATACATGGTTAATGAACTTACAATAAAATGTCAAGAGAACCTCAAGTGGTTCATTAATGAAATATATATCATTATATAAGTCCTTTGGATGAACCCTATATTTTTAGGACTATTATATAATATAATTAAATAGTATTTATTTTAAAAACTCATTTGAGTCAATTTGACACTATTTAGTATTTTTTTCAAAATCATAACAAAATCATTACTATGAAAAAAATCATTTAATCAACTCTAAAATTTCATAGTAACCTATAAAATTCTTAGAATGCATCAAAAGTCTCAATTTTCATTTATTTTAATATTTATAACATTAATTATTTTAGTCGTTCATAAACAATGTAATTACTGCATCATTATTGTGTCATAAATAAATTTAATTATTTAATGAGTAAAAGTAATAAAAAAATACCATGATGTAGGAAGACTTTTTCACGTTCTAATGAATATTTATAGTCGAATTTAACTTATGTGTAACCCTATATTAAAAATAACTGATATATTAAATTTAGAATTTAAAACTTTTAACTCTTCATTAAATAAAATATAATAAATGTCCTAATCTAGTCAAAGTGGATCAAAAAGGATCATATTTTTTACCTAAGGAATATTTTGGTCGAAATACACTTATCCAAAAGAATTATAACATGTGTTATGGTAATTGTAATATTATTTTTACCTTTAATTTTCATATTTACTTTTTACTGTGGTAAATAAAATTCAAAAGATACTATTCACAAAAAATTATTTTCATCCTATTGAAAAAAAATTATTTAATGATTTCAAAAATGTCATTGAGATTTTGGAAATTCAATTCACAAAAGCAGTAATGTTACATTTTATGGAAATTTGCAAATATGCCTAGAAATTGGGTAAAAGATGTTAAACAGTTTAATAAAATTTTATATTCTAATATTATTATAAAATGACTCAAATGAATTACAATATAGTAATATAGGTATTATTTATCTATTTTGACATTAAAATAAATTTAAATAAATAATAATTATTATTTTAATTAAAATTCAGTTTTAAATAATAATCTAGTGTTTTTCACTATTCATCAAAAATTGAAAGTTTTCAGAAAAATACAAAAAAATTAACCTTAAGATAATTTTGATATTAAAAATTTATAAACGATTTATATTTTTCCAAATTTAAAACATAGAAGTTTCATTAATTAATTTATAATCAATTTCCATAGTCAAAGCCAAAAAGGGGTTTATAAGAAGTAAAAACTATCGAATGATTAACATGTGTTTAAGTCTAATTTAATTGTGAAATTACTTTCAATGAGATAAATTATGTTAAATGAAAAAAATATAATCTAATTATACTTTAAAACCACTCAAATGCATAATTTAACAATATCAATTATTTCGATTAAAAAAGTTGTTTTCAAATAAAATTTACTATTTTTTTACTATTCATCGAAATATGAATGTTATCAGAAAAGTACCCTAAATTTATCCAAACTAAATTTTTATGTCCCTCTTATAAAGAATAATTTAATTTCATTAAATTGAATATATAAAAGTGTCAAATATTGGATTTAAAAAGGGTTTTCCGTTAAAAGGCGGGAAAACTAAATTTTTGAAAAGTTCTTCTTTTATATGAAAAATTGCATTTGACTTTATATTATGTCCAATAAATAGAAAAATATTAATGTTAAAATTATATAGGATATATATAAAATTCAAAATTTGGTTAATATTATTCGTAACTCCTTTTTAAATAGCTAGTTTGATAGGTCGTGAGGTGCTTGAACTTGGTGTTTCGTGTAACACAAGCAACTAAATTACTTTAAAGAGATAATATACTATGAAATATTAGGTTGTTACATGTTTTCAATGATCAAAATCATTTTCTATCTATGAAGATAAATATTGATGTTACCTATGCATTACTAGAGATATGATCTAAGGGTACCATTCGTATTCTTTATTTGAAATGTATTGTGTTTATGATGTCATGATTTTTTGAAAACCTATTTCTCTTATACGGGTTATACCATGATAAATTTTTTATTAAACCCTCATATTTTCATTAGTTATTCTATGATAGAATTATGAAATGATTATGAATCATTTTTTTCTAAATGTTATGATATGATCAAATGTTTATGAAAATCATTTAATTTCAAGGGTTTATATATGATAAATATTTTATGAACTTTTGGTATATGTAAATATGGTTTTATTATGATATGGGTAAAACCAATATATCCCTAAAATTAATTGGGTAAAGATCTGTATCTCAGAAGATAGATAGGAATAGAATGAGGATTGAACTTGGTTCACGATTGGACTTGGTCAACTATAATGGTCATGGGAGTGGACACTAACTACTATGATAGTTTGGGGAGTGAACTCATTCCACATTGATAGCCTTAGTAGTGAGCCTTTGAAAATATGGAAATTATTTCCTATGATTATGTCTATTCTAAAAAATACATGAGTTATTCCAATTTTATGCTATCATGTATCAGTATCTTTCATTCCATTGTGATTAATACCTTATAAACTGCCAATTGTTTTCCCATTACTTGGTTTTATGAACATTTATATGATGGGTATGGTTTTACAATATTTTTATCATGTTCTCATACACTTACATTCAAGTTATTAGAATTTACCTTCCTTGTTTACCATTTCAAATCATTTTATCTCACCATTTCTTATGTTTCCTTTCCCCGGGTTATAAAGAATGGATTTAAGTAGGTTATGTTTTTGAAGATTACTAAAAGGTATGATATTTATGAGAGACATTGAAGATATTTTAGAAAATTGTAATATACTGTTCTAAGTGAACAAAGGCACTGAACTATTATTTTCCTTGGGCATGTATTTTTTAATGTATTGAATACTAATAATAAAACATGAAATATTTATTTATAAAAATCATGGGTAGTTATAATATGAATATATATGAAATAATTAGAGTAAGTAGTTACCATCATGGACCCCTACTCTAGCTCCAGGAACTCATATTATCGATCCAGATTTAGTGTATTAGGAATTAACTCCCTGAAGAACATGTTCTTGAAGGCCTCCTAGGTGGTACCCTCACATCTATCATCATGTCCCATCACACCTCACCAACTTCTAGTGAGTCCCATATCATTAATGTTATTATCTTCACCCTCATATCCTTTGGTGTCTCAATAAGATCAAAGACACAATCGATGATTTCTATCCATTCCTCAACATTATGGGGTCCCCCTATTCCCTAAAATTCTTCTAGATGTTAGAGATGGATTTCTACGATGTTATAATACATGGACCTTAATACCCCACCACCGTAGATAGGTTCAAGTGGAAGGAATCCCAATTGAGGTGGGACCAAAACCTGCATCCCTAGATAAAGTGCAATAGCATGCTCTGTTTCAACCTCCTGCATTATAGGCAGTGGAATAGGGGAATCCTCTCTTATTGGATCATCTTGACCAACATCAAATGGTGTTAAGAACTATCTCTTTTGGGGTTGAATATTCTTTATCAAAGAAGAAATATTATATAAATCAAAGTTAATAGGATAAATCTGTATCAGTCTATGTGATCCCAAAAGGTTCTCCAAGGTGTATACCCATAACCCTGTGTATATACCCCATATAACTAACCATAATCTCCATACTTTCAAATTAGTCTTATTAATATATATAGAAAAACATAACTTCATACTCAAGTTTAACTAATTAATGCCAATATATATATATATAAGATATTCATGGAAAAAAATATCACTCTGCCAAGGTAAGGTAATTAAATTAATGTACTATGATTCTACACACAAGAGATTTATATATATATATATATAATTTGTTCGTAATTACAAAGTCAAGATGAATGGACATGAACAAATACCATAAAATAGTAATAGAAATCACATATATAGTAACTCAGAGGTTTGTTCTACATGAGCTATCTAGGAACATGGAAACTCGCCTACCCAAGTCCCGCAAAACCTATCTTCTTACAATTATGTCCTAGGATGCTCCAAATTAAAAGAATAAAATTGTTCTTTGATACTATTTTGTAACTACATATCAAGAAACACTCGTTATGATCCAAATATCATTAATTCTTCATGTGTTCCTCTCTATACATAAGAGGTTACCAACAAGCAGTGGGGATCCAAAGTCCATAGGTGGGGAGATTATACCCTCATTATCATATCCTTTTAACAATTATATAAATAATATATAACAAAATTCTTAATAATTAAGAAAAATAATAAAAAATATAAAATGGAATATATGTCACAATATAATTGAATAAAATATCACCCAGCATTGAAAAAATCCCCAACGTATATAAATGATGGAAGAAAAATAAATCCAATGGAAACAGTCCAAAGTATATTCTAAAAAATCATCTAACTCCAATACACCATCTACTCAACTCCCTATCATAGGGACCATACACTTCACTGGATCCTTGGTCGTGAAATCTTCACATGCACTAAGATTCCCATGTATGGTGTGAGTAATAAAACCTACTAGGCCACCATCAATGCATACATAACAAGTTTTCGCATGAATAATAAGGGTATTCCAAGATAATAAGAATATATATGAAATTATAGAAAATAACTTACCAAGCACCCATGTCCTAAACAATCCACTATGAACCCAGGCCGTAAATGTTTTGAGCTCCATGATATAACAAATATCAAAATATGATAAGAAATAAAAAACTATCCCCGTGTATAGTAAACATACTTCTCACTGTCATGTGAACCAGCTATAGAGTGTCCACTAAGAATCAAGTGATTCATTTCCATGACATCCAGTAGGAATCGTGTGATCATACAACTCTGAATCCACTAGTCTTTGAGAAGAAATGCAACTTGGAATCCACCAAGCATCGAGTGAATCACATATCATATATGAGGCATCATCATATAATTTTTATATGATCAAGCCCCTCATATCTATCATTGTAAGTTATGTGCACTCCCCCTCTAAGGGATAACCATTTAATGGTGATCCAACTATTCCAACTAATGGGAATAATCCATCCAAAAGATTAATAACACACATAACGAGGTATAACATAGAATGAAATAATATAATATCATCGTGAAAAAATATTATCAATATACAATATATGTGATCACCATAAAAAATGAATAAACAATTTACAATAATACTCAAAGAAACAATGTTATAAATGAGTCTCATGGGCTACACACACCCTCACATGTGATGAAAATCAATCATGGCCATCATGTATGCTACATAAAAATCATACTAAGGAAAAACGTGAAACCAAGACCCCCAAATAGTAAGGAAATTCCTACCTTGAGATTTTCAACATCAACAATAAGGATCATCAAGGGCGTCATTTCTTAGAACAAATTTTTTTACCAACCATAATAAGCACTCATGACAAGAACTCTTAGAACTAGTTTCACAAAAAAAGGTTTCTAGAGCATGAAATATGGATGAATTATATAAGGGGTAGAAAAAAACATACCAAATTATGACTACTGAAAAAGGTATAATCTGATCATGGTTGTAGAAAGAAGAAATTGGCTCTCACTAACCATGATCTTCCCTTATCTGTGAACAACATAACCAGATACCACATAAACAATAGCTACATCATCTATTGGATGAAAAAAACCACTTGGATAGACTATTGTGGGTTTGAGGCTTCAGATTTATCACTAAAATCTTAACCATAAGAATTTAGTATAAGGTCTTGAGGAAAAAGGACATCATCCTACCCAATGTGCAATGTAAGATAACCATATTCTTCAAATTGAGAACCAGCACCCTGAATTATTTTATTCCCCTATACATGAACTCCCATTGTTTTAGTAGCTTTTATCCTACTGTGAGCCTCATGATTCACATATAAGGGACCAAAAGAACATGTAATTTCCTTCCTATAGTTACTATTAAAGTGGGAAATGATCATGTAGATAGATCCAATTTCAAGAAGCTTCTCATAAACAAGTATAAGAGTTAATTCATCAACATTTGTTACCAAAACAACTTTTTGTTTAAGCATCATGTTCAAATCCACCTCAACTAATACCCATGGAAAGTACCTTTATCTAGCTTAATTGGTTTCCTTATCCATTTTTATAGGGACACAAATTAAAGAAGAAATTTAATATAATATTTGAAGGTGCCACCTGATCCAGTTCAGTTGATAGATTTTAACCCAAACTTGGGAAAAATAGTTTTTTTATTAAAAACAGGTTGAAACATAAAATCCATTTTTAAATACATATAATTCCTAGTAAAAGAAAAATGAAACCATAGCATCATACTCTTTTCTTGATCTCCTCATTGAGAAATAAGAAATGAAAAAAATCCATGACCCATAAGTATGAACCTCAAATTGGAAAATCCCATGATTGAGGAACCATGGAATACAAAATCATCAAATATCCATAGAATCTCACCCCTTCTGAGTATAATCTATCCAATGATAGAAAATTTACCCAAACCTAATCTTTCTCTGAACACATATGTTCTCACATGTACTAGTGAAATGGCACCTTTTTTGAAAACCCTATAAGAATATGCATCCTAAAGGGATGTAAAGAACCTTTGATTCACATGATCCTTATCACCCTATGTCGAAGTCATGTAATGAATGGAGCCTTGACCCTTAGCTTACGTTGTAGGAATAAGTGTTCCTTGATATATATAATAAATGGATGGATTGTAAGAATAGAGACTCACACTCCTCAAATGGCAACCGCCCAGACGGTCAATAGGATTTGCCGACTCTCCTTCCTTCATCCTTCTCTCCATTTAAATATGATTTTAATTTATATGAATAATATTTACTCTTTTTTATTTATTATGTTTTAATATTTTTAAAATATTTGAAATTTATAAAATTTATTTTTTAAAATGAATTTATATTTTATTGTTTTTGTATTGGTAATGTAATTCATTTTTAATAATTTTTTATTTATATAATTAATATTATTTATTTATTCATTTTTATTCATTTTTTATGCCTTTATAATTCATGTAATAAATTTAAAAAATTCAATTTTTAAAATATTTTTGTAATTTATTAAATTTTATTTATTTATTTATAATATTCTTTCATTTAATATTTTTAATTCATATTTATATTTATTAATTTTTATTATTATATTAATTTATTCCATTTTTAATATTTGTTTATACATATTTATTTAATATATTTTAATATTTTCAATAATTTTGTAATTTATATTATTAGTATTTATTCAATATTGTTTATTATATTCTAATATATTTTAAAAAATATATATTAATATAATTTATTAAATTAGTTGATTTTTTTTAATATTTTTTTCGTTAAAATAGTAAAATTAATTCGTTTTTAATTATATATATGTATATAATTTATATTAATTATTTGTCTATTTTTATTCACTTTTGTATGTATTTAAAATTAATTTTGTTAATCTTATGAATAATTATTTTTTAAATATTTTTGTATCCTATTATATTTTATTAATTCATTTTCAATATTTATTTTTTTAATATTATTTATTCATTTATAATTTTTCTTAATTTTTAAATTTTATTAATTTTATATTTTTTAAATTTAACCATTTTTAATGTTTATTTATACATATTTATTTACTATGTTTTACTATTTTCAATTTTTTTGAGTTTATATGAATAATATTGTTCCATTTTTTGTTTCTTAAGATTAATATTTTTAATATGATTGAAATTTAAACAATTATTTTATTTAAATGTATTTTTTAATATTTTTTCAATTTAAATAGTTAATTTTATTCATTCTCAAATAACTATGTTATTTATATAATTAATATTATTCATTTATTCGTTTTATTCAATTTTTTATGTGTTTTTTAATTTATATAATTAATGTTAGTAATTCACTTTTTTAAATATTTTTATAATTTATTCATATTTATTTTTTCATTTTTCATACTCATTCAACCAATTTAATTTATAAATTTTTAGAACCCGGTTCTTATTCATGAGGTACGAGTTTCTTCTTTTTTCTTTTCCTTAAGTATTTTGAGAGGATAAGGAAAATGGGGGAAAATCCTAAATTTTGGGACTACACGCCGTGTACTTTTCCACACACTGTGTACTTTGGCTGTGTGGGATGAGTACACAGGGTGTGTAGCCTTGTTGGTGATGAAGGGTGTAAAAACTGACTACTTGCCGTGTAGTGGTATTTACACGCCATGTAGTCAGTCGGCAGGGAAATAGTAAGGCAGTGGAAGCATCCGCCAGCTGGGCGACAGTACACGCCGTGTAGTCAAGAATACACGTTGTGTACTCATGTCGACGAATGAACAGTTTGGCGGTGCTGCCAGAGGAACAGTTAAATGAGGGAAGTACATGTCGTGTAGTCAAAAATACACGCCGTGTAGTTTGTTTTTTTTTTTTTGCTTAAAATGGGCAGTAGCCAACCCTGTTCACAGGATTGGCATAGAACCGGACGGGAGCTCGGGAGAGGAGGCTGGACCTTCGAGGATCAACAGATTGAGCACCGGGAATCCGATTTTGCTTCCGTCGATCTCGTTGGAACCACACGGGTAAGAGCTTCCTTCTCCTTGTGTGTTCCTTGCCAATTCTTCCTCCAAGGGAAGTTATTTGAAGTTCAATGAGATTTATTTTACCTCAAATCTACGACATTCTTGGACGTTTCAGAAGGCGTCATTTGGGTATACTATTCTTGGGTGTTTAAGGTAGGTGGATTGGTGTGTAATTTCCAACTATTGTGAATTTGTGTGTATTTTTGTGCTACGAACCCATGTTGTGGTATCGTGTGGCCGAGTCCTTGGCTGTTTAAATACCTAGAATTGTATAGGTAATTAAATGTGATAATAAACTACTGTTTGGGATCGCTTCTTGGATCCAGGACCACCCTAGGGGTGCATTCCTCTATTTAGCCGTTTGGCCAGGATACCCAAGGGTATGCCATGTTTATATTATAAATTACTTTTTCCTTGAGAGGAATTGTATGTAAATTTCATGTTAATATGTTGGGCATGGCCCGGTTACTTGTTTAGCCTGAGGAAAGTTATATATTAGCCTGAGGGCATGGTTTATTAGCCTAAGGCCAAGATTCCATTAGCCTGAGGGTAATGTTTGAGGGAAAGATTCTGATTATCTGAGGGTTTCGTTTTAGATTGGCCTTAGGGCAAGATTCTATTAGCTTGAGAGCAATGCCCAAGGGAAAGATTCTGATTACCTGAGGGTTTCGTTCCATTTTGGACTGAGGGCAAGATTATATTTCACCTGAGGGAAATTCCTGAGGGCAAGATTCTGTATAGCCTGAGGGCAAGCCTGAGGGCATGGTTTTACTATATTAGCCTTAGGTAATTGGTAATTTTGAGCACAGAATGTTATTAAATTAAATGGTTAGACTGAATAATTAAATGGAAATATAACTGGTAAGTTAGTTACTTTTGAGTACTGCTTAGTTTATTGCATTTTACTAATGCACACTGTTGTTTCATATTTACACATAGTTGGGCACGTGCCTTTGGTGGGTACCTACTGGGATTTATTTCTCACACCCTGTTTGGGTCATGTATTCGGCCCAAACAGATTATGTTTCTGGAGGTGTGGATAAGGGGAAGGGTCCCTATAAAGGTATATGATTGTTGTTGAGGAGTAGGGGAGCATGGGACCGAGCTTAGGCTCGCGATGTTGCTAGTTGTTTTGTTTTTTTGCTGTACTCTGTATTGTATTGTACTGTATTGATGTATAACATGTTCTGGATTTTTTATAGAACCTGAGGCATGTTTCACCATTATCTATATAACTATTGGTTATTTTTACTGCAGTTTTTTATTTTAAAATGTGTATGGTTTATTGCTTCTGTTGTTGTATGTTTTATCTTGTATTCCATTGTACTACACTTTGACAAATGAGGGCATATTTTCCCCACTATTAGACCTGGACCCTCGCTGCTAGTCGGCAACCTCTGGCATTTGAGGAAATGCACTTGAGGTCATGTGACCAACCAGGTTCGGGGCACCCATTGAGTGGCACCCGGATCCGGGACATTACAAAGTGGTATCATAGGGGTTCTTTTCTTTGACTTAGTATTTGGAGCTGTAGTTAGGGATAGGACGGAAATGGTAGTTGGTAATAATCTGTGCCCGGGAGTAGCTAACCCGTGTATGGGGAAAATCCAATTTACCTCGTATTGCAATTTTATTGATTTTGCAATTTACAGTTGATTTGATTCTCACCGTTGGGTGACACAATTGTGATTGTGCTGTTCATATTTTATCCATGGGTTTTATTTAGTTGCAACCCGATGAGATGAGGGTATGCCATCTCATGCATCATGTAGGAACATGCTAGAAATCACATGCCATGCATAGTTCCATTCCATGTAGGGGCATTAGAAATTGCATGTAATTGTGATAGTTTTTGTGTTAGAAAAAAAAGAAGGTTGTTGTGATAGCTGCTTTGATAAATACTTGTTATGTGATAAGGTATCTTTGGTATGAGCCAGTTTATAGAATGAACACAAACTTTGGTTTTTGTGGTGTATAGGCCCTCATTTAACAGAATTTGGTGAATCATTGACTGTTTATTCTTGTTATAACACAGATAAGATGTCAAACTTTGATTCACAGGGAGTATGGGCCCTCACAGATCGGAATTTGACACTTACGTGTTGTTTTTCGGTATTTTATGGGTTCTAGAAAAGCTTCTGAGGCATACTATCCGGAAAACCCAGTATACACGTCGTGTAGTGCCTTAAACATGTTGTGTATGTTCTTCTGTTCGGTAAGAAAAGAAAACTTTTTGAGTACACGTCGCGTACCCTTAGTACGCGTCGTGTATTCTCTTCCCGTGTCATAGACCGTGTGGGCAGGGACACGGGGAAGGGAAATTCTTGGGACAAACATGCCATGTACCGGATGTACACGCCATGTAGTGTTGACCCAGATTCCACCTGTGTAACTAACAAACACGGACGGAGGAGACCTTAAGTTATACACGCTGTGTCCACTATGGAACACGTCGTGTGGTCTGACCTGGGATCCGGCTGTGTAACTAACAACATGGGTCGGTGTAATCATTTCATGTACACACCATGTGTATATGGAACACGCCGTATAGTGTGAGTCGTGTAACTAACAACACGGGTCAGCAGAGCTCGTCTAGAACACGTTGTGTACCTGTGGGACATGTCGTGTAGTCTTGTCCGAGGACAGACCGTGTGGACCTGACTGTGTGGCTGGGAACGAGATGGTGTACACGCAGTGTGCGGGTGTAACAGGCCATGTAGTGTTATCCGAATAGTCAGTTGTGTCACATATGACACAGGCAGTTGGAAAATTACACCATACACACTATGTAGATTATATACACGCTGTGTAGTTTTGTTCAACGGGAGTCGTGTAGCTTAGCCGTGTAGAAGGACCCAGGTATGGGAAGAGAAGTTAGGTACATGTCGTGTAGTCAGTATACACGTCATGTATTATTTTTTTTCAAATCTTGAAATGCCTTCTTCCTCCTGTTTCATTTTTGGTTCCTTCATTTTAAATCTTTAATAATGTTTATCTAAGGTGTGTGTTTGACCTTGTAGAGTCATGCCACCGAGACGACCACGCATTGTTCGCCAAGAGAGCGGCAATGATTATTCTCCGGAGATGGTGGTCCATGGGCTACCAGTGGATCCTCAATCAGAGCCAGATGTGGCACCAGCCGTTATACTAAACACAAGCACAGAGGCGCAGTTCCGTGAAGGCTTTATGCGATTCATGCAGACCTTTCAGGGAGCACTGTCGGCTGCCACATCTATGGCAGAGCTGAATCATATCTTCCAGTAGTATCATCTACCAACATTTTCAAGGGATAGCGGACCACAGGCTACGGAATCTTGGCTGGATTTTATGAAAACTATTTTCGAGCATCTTGATATGCCTCTAGGGTGGAGGGTCAAGCTCACGACTTATATGCTACATGATTCCGCCAAGAGGTGGTGGGATGTTACCACTCATTCTAAGAATCACGGATACATGGCGTGGGAAGATTTTCAGATAGCCTTCTATGACTTCTTCTTCCCAAAGACGCTGAGGGAAGATAGAGCTCGAGAGTTCATTAATCTATAGTAGGGTGCTATGTTGGTTATGGACTATTCTGCCCATTTCACTGAGCTTCATCATTTTGCACTCGTTCTGGCGGGTGATGAGACGTTGAGGGCCAGACTTTTTGAGTATGGTCTTCATTATGACATCTGAGCACTGGTGAATTTTTTCAGGTTGCCTTCAGTACATGCTATTGTGAATCAGGCACTGATAACAGAGAGGAACCTTCGGGAGACTAGTGGTGCTAGCCAGGGCAGTTCGACACCTGTTTCTAGCACTATTTCTACCGAGAAGAGGAAGCGACAGATGAGTTTATCTCACTATGGAAGTACTAGACAGGCAGTTTCTTCAGGTGGCCCGATCTTTTGCTACCAGTGCGGTAGAGAGGGGAACAAGAGACCTCAGTGCCCATGAGACCTAGTGGAGTGATGATACTGCAGCAAGATGGGTCATCTTCAGCGCTTTTGTAGGGTGTTTGTACCTGTGACTAGTGAGAGGGGTTCTGTACAGACCCCACATGCGGGAGCAAGACTAGTATCTTCTTACAAGTTGGTAAATTGGAATACGGTGGGGCGTGCAGGCAGAGATGGTGGTCGTGGTCATGGTAGCCAGACACCAGGATCACAGAGGCAGCAGGGCAGGACAGCTCAGGGTAGCGAGGTGGTGTTGCAGGGCCGTGACACTGGGCAGGAATATGCAGTGCAACAGACCCAGCAGGAGCAAGATCTCAGACCTTCTACAGTCAGAGGTACTATTCTAGTAGCTTCTGTCTTATCTTCAGTAATTTTCGATATGGGTGGTACACATAGTTTCATATTTGTGCCTGTTTTGGAGAGCCTTGGGCTCTGTGTTTCTTCTTCTTCTGATATCATGATGCTAGACACTCCGTTGGGGACTAGAACGGATGGTGTTCTTCAGTGCAAGGAGTTCCCCCTTGAGGTTGAGGGGTGTCACTCTCTTTGAGACCTATATGTCTTAGAGATGACAGCTTATGACATCATTCTCAGAATGGATTGTTTGGTTCCCTTCTGAGCCTTTTTAGATTTTTATCGTCATAGGGTGAGTTTCACGTCACCAGAGGGTGAAGAGTTTCTATACAATGATGAGTGGGATGTTCAGGAAAGTCGAGTTGGACCAGAGAATCGTGGGCGAGGTGGAGTCACAGCCCAGATTGCGAGTTTATATCTGGATGATCAGGGGACTTGTCAGACGTATTTCCCTCCAGTGGTTGATTGTTTTATGGATGTCTTCTCGGAAGACTTTTAGGGTCTACCTCCAGAGAGAGAGGTGGATTTCTCTATTGATCTTGTGCCAGGAGTAGCACCAGTGTCCATTCCTCCTTATAGGGTGGCTACACCAAAGTTGCAGGAGCTCAAGAGACAGTTGGAGGAGTTATAGGCAAAGAGTTTCATCTGACCCAGTACTTCTCCTTGGGGTTCGCCGGTCCTCTTTGCGAAGAAGTCGGACGATACCCTCAGACTTTGTGTGGATTATCGGAAGCTGAACTAGTTGATGGTTAAGAACCGATATCCCTTGCCGAGGATTGATGATCTTTTTTATCAACATCATGGGGCACGAGTGTTCTCGAATATTGAATTGAGATCCGGATATCATCAGTTACGCATGAGACCATCGGATATACCGCTTACAGCCTTTCAAAGCAGATATGGTCTGTACGAGTACTTGGTTATGCCTTCCGGACTCACGAATGTGCCAACTGTCTTTATGGCTCAGATGAATTGTTTGTTCCATCCGTATCTTGATTCTTTTTTGGTAGTATTCATGGAAGACATCTTGGTGTACTCTCACACTTGACACGACCATGCCACCCATCTTGAGATCGTGCTGAGTACACTGAGAGAGCATAAGATAAATGCTAATCTCTCAAAGTGCCACTTTTAGATGGACCAGATTCACTTCTTGGGTCATATCATCTCAGAGGTAGGAGTTTCAGTAGACCCAGAGAAGATGAGAGCAGTAGTTTCCTAGGAGCATCCTAAGAACATGTTTGATATATGAAGTTTCTTAGGGATGGATGGTTACTACAGATGCTTCATCCAAGACTTCTCCCGCTTAGCAGTGTCGTTAATGGGTTTTACTAAGAAGGGTGTGAAGTTTGTTTGGTCAGATGCTTAAGAGACAAACTTTCAGGACCTGAAAGTAAGGTTGACATCAGCACCAATCAAGATACTCCCAGAGTAGGGGAAGATCTATACAGTTTACTGTGATGCATCAGGTGTTGGGATGGGGGCTGTGTTGATGCAGGGTGATCGAGTTGTTGTGTACGGGTCTCGGCAGTTGAGTCCACATGAGAGGAATTACACGACGCATGATTTTGAGTTGGCTGCAGTTGTGCATGTGTTACGTTGTTGGAGACATTATCTTTTGGGAGAGAATTTTTTGGTTTTCACCGACCACAAAAGTCTCAAGTACATATTTTCTCAGTGTGACTTGAATCAGAGGTAGTGAAGGTGGGTTGAATACCTTATGTCCTTTGATTTTGAGCTTGCCTATACACCTGTTAAAGGTAATGTAGTAGCTGATGCACTGAGCAGGAAGACTCAGATAAAGGTAGTGCGGGAGGCTAGTGGTGAGTGGTAGCTCATGGATTTGTTCTCTGAGATTCATTTGGAGGTGCATGACAGTCAGGGGCATACATATATTTCATCTTTAGCTGTGACTTCTACCCTCCTGGATAGAGTGATGACGAGACATCTATCTGATTCAGAAAGCCTAGTTCTATGGAAGTCCATGGTAAGTGAGGACCCTCCTCTTGGTTGGACGATAGGCGATGAAACAATTTTGTGTTTCCATGGACAAGTGTGGGTTCTGGGGGATATACGCGAGGAGTTGATGCGGGAGTTTCATGCTTCTACTTGGGCAGTTCATCCCGAGGTTACCAATATGTACCATGACTTGAAACATTAGTACTGGTGGTCGGGTATGAAGGGAGATGTAGCTGATTTTGTTACGAGATGTTCCACCTGTCAGCAGGTGAAGGCGGAGAATCATAGGCCAGCCAGACTGTTACAGCAGTTACCCATCCCGGAGTGGAAATCTGATGATGTCCTGATGGATTTCGTGACTGGGTTTTCGAGGTCACCTCGAGGCAATGATGTCATATGGGTTGTTGTGGACAGACTCACAAATGTATCTCACTTTTTTCCGATCAAGGAGACCTTCGGTGTTGACGAACTCGGGAAGTTGTATATCCGAGAGATCGTACGTCTTCATGGGGTCCCTCGTTCTATTATTTCAGATAGGGACGCCCATTTTACGTCTTGTTTCTGGAAAATTTTTCAGAGGACACAGAGTACATAGGTGCTTCTGAGCACAGCTTACCACCCTCAGACCGATGGCTAGGCAGAGCGTACGATACAGGTGCTTGAGGACATGCTGCGTGCATACATCCAAGACTTTGGGGGCTCTTGGAAGAAGCATATACACCTAGTCATGTTTTCCTACAATAACAGTTTCCAGGAAACTATTGAGATGGAACCTTACGAGGATTTATATGGAAGGCCATGTTGATCACCCTTGTGCTGGTTAGAGGCAGGTGAGGCAGCTTTATTAGGACCACAGCTTGTGCAGGAGACTTCTGAGTAGGTCCAGTTGATTCAGAAGGGGGTGGCTACCACACAGTCTCGTCATAAATCTTATGATGATTTCCACAGATGACCCTTGGAGTTCATGGTCGGGGATCAGGTTTTCTTACATGTTTCACCGAGGTTGGGACACAATAGGATCAGGAGATAGGGTAAACTTTCACCGAGGTATGTGGGTCCATTTGATATTCTGGAGAGAGTCGGGCTGGTTGCCTATCAGTTGCAGTTACCGCAGAGGTACTGGGCCATGCACGACGTCTTCCATGTGTCTCAGTTGCGCCACTATCATTCAGACCTATCTCACGTCTTTCAGCCCAAGGAGGTTGAGCTTCAGATCGATGCATCCTTTGAGGAGCATCTAATTCGTATCGTGGATAGGAGCACGAAGGTTCTCCGAGGCCGCTCAGTTCCTCTCGTATGGGTGCTATGGCTGCATGGCCGAGTGCAGGATGAAACCTGGGATCGGGAGACCGACATATGTGCCCAGTGGACAAAGTTGTTCTGAGCTTTATCTTCGCTACCCATGGAAGGGAAATTCGGGGATGAATTGCTTTAAGGGAGGAGTTTGTAAGAACCCAGTTCTTATTCATGAGGTACGGGTTTCTTCTTTTCTATTTTACTTAAGTATTTTGAGAGGATAAGGAGAATGGGGAAAAATACTAAATTTTGGGACTACACGCCATGTAATTTTCCACACGCCGTGTACTTTGGCCATGTGGGATGACTACACAAGGTGTGTAGCCATGTTGGAGACGAAGGGTGTCAAAACCGACTACATGTCGTGTAGTGGTATTTACACGCCATGTAGTCAGTCGACAGGGAAATAGTAAGGTTATGGAAGCAGCCGCCAGCTGGGCAACATTACAGGCCATGTAGTCAAGAATACACGTCATGTACTCATGTCGACGGATGAACAGTTTGACGGTGCTGCCAAAGGAACAGTTAAATGAGGGAAGTACACGCTGTGTAGCCAAAAATACACATCATGTAGTTTGTTTTTTTCACTTAATGTGGGCAGTAGCCAACCATGTTCATAGGATTGGCATAGAAATGGATGGGAGTTCATGAGAGGAGGCCGTACCTTCGAGGATCAACTGATCGAGCACCGGGAATCCGATTTTTCTTCTGTCGATCTCGTTGGAACCACACGGGTAAGAGATTCCTTCTCCTTGTGTGTTCCTTGCCAATTATTCCTCTAAGGGAAGTTATTTGAGGTTGAATGATAATTATTTTACCTCATATCTACGACGTTCTTGGACGTTTCAGAAGGTGTCATTCGGGTATACCGTTCGTGGGTGTCTAAGGTAGGTAGCTTGGTGTTTAATTTCCAATTGTTGTGCATTTGTGTGTATTTTTCTGCTACGAAACCATGTTGGGGGTATTGTGTGGATAAGGCCTTGGCTGTTTAAATACCTAGAATTGTATAGGTAATTAAATGTGATAATAAACTGCTGTTTGGGATCGCTTCTTGGATCTGAGACCACCCCAGGGGTGCGTTCCTCTGTTTAGCCGTTTGGCCAAGATACCCAAGGGTATGCCATGTTTATATTATGCATTAATTTTTCCTTGAGAGGAATTGTATGTAAATTTCATGTTAATATGTTGGGAATGGCACGATTACATTTTTAGACTAAGGGAAGTGATATATTAGCTTGAGGGCATGGTTGATTAGCCTGACGGCATAGTTCTATTAGCCAGAGGGCATGGTTGATTTGCCTGAGGGCAAGATTCTATTAGCCTGAGGGAAATGCATGAGGGAAAGATTCTGATTACCTGAGGGTTTAGTTTCAGTTTGGCCAAAGGGAAATATTCTATTAGGTGGAGAGCAATGCCTAAGGGCAATATTCTAATTACCTCAGGGTTTCGTTTCAGTTTGGCCTAAGGGAAAGATTCTATTTCTCCTTAGGGAAAGCCTGAGGGCATGGTTTTACTATATTAGCCTGAGGGAATTGGTACTGTTGAGCACATAATGTTATTAAATTAAATGGTTAAAATGAATAATTAAATGCAAATATAACTGGTAAGTTAGTTACTTTTGAGTACTGCTTAGTTTATTGCATTTTACTGCTGCACACGGTAGTTTCATATTTACACAAGTTGGGCACAAGCCTTTGGTGGGTGCCTACTGGGATTTATTTCTCACACCCTGTTTGGGTCATGTCTTCAGGCCAAACAAATTACATTTTTGCAGGTGTGGATAAGGTAAAGGGTACCTATATAGGTACATGATTGTTGCTGAGGAGTAGGGGAGCATGGGACCAAGCTTAGGCTCATGATGCTTCCACCTATTTTGTTGTTTTGTTGTACTCTGTATTGTACTGTACTATATTGATGTATAACTTGTTCTGGCTGTTTTCTAGAACCTGAGGCATTTTGAACCATTATCTATATAACCGTTGGTTATTTTTACTACATTTATTTATTTTAAAATGTGTATGGTTTATTTCTTCTGTTGTTGTATGTTTTATCTTGAATTTCGTTGTGCTACACTTTGACAAATGAGCGCATAGTTTCCCCACTTTCAGACCTGGGCCCTCGCTGCTAGTCGGTAGCCTCTAGCATTTGGGGAAATGCACTTGAGGTCATGTGACCAACCGGGTTCGGGGAACCCGTTGAGTGGCACCCGGATCCAGGATGTTACATTAATTTTCTATATTTAATCATTTTTAATATTTTTAGAACTTATTCATTTTTAATATTTATTTATTCATATTTATTTATTTGTTTTTAAAATTTTCATTTTAATTATAACTAATATAATTAATTTATTTAAATATATTTTTTAATATATTTGTAACTAAATATTTAGTTTAATTCTTTAATAGAAAATTCATTATTTATATAAGTAATATTATTTATTTTTTCATTTTTTTCATTATTTTATATTTTTGTCTAAAAGTTCATTTCTTCAGCACTAAAACATAATCACTAAGAAATACCTATTTTTAGCATTTTTTATCACAACTAAAAGTGATGATTTATCCATGGAAACAATTCACTAAAAATTCAAATATCTCTACACATATATTTTTAGCACTGATAAAATTGGCTTATTTCATTGCTTTCCAGTAAGTGTTGATAAAACCCTTTTCCCTATTTAGAAAAGATACATTGCATATTGCTTCTTCCTCATCCCACATTCATACACTTGGGGAACATAATATATGTTGTATCCAAAGTTGATTATTTTAGATAAATTATACCACAAGATAAAGGTATGAAATTCAAAACTTATTTTTAAGGAATCTTAGTCAATGAATCATGTGTTTTAATGATTTTTTTATGTTCTATTAATTATTTATAGTAGATGAAATTGTTTTTTGAATTATCACTTGATACTAAAATTGAAATTTTTATTGATTTTCTTTCCTATATTACCTATATTTAAGTGGAAATTTGAAATGTATGAAGCAACTGACTTTTTTGGTTAATTAACATTGATTGAAAATATTTAGAATCGTTATATTTTTTTAATATCTATCATGTAATATTACTTGTTATTTTAATCCTCATGTCTAATTAGATATTTACCCTATTCATTCCCTCTACAAGAACATTTTCCTAATTTTAAATTGGACATCATTTTATGGTACACTGATTGATTTTCATTGGAAAATGAGTCCATGAGTTATAAAGTATTTTTTTTCCCGACATTACCAACTTTCTTATCTAATTTTGGTTTATGTGTTTATCCTAAAATAATTAAATAGATTAAATTACATTTCAAATATCTTAGAGTTATAAGAAGTTGTTAATCAATGTTTTCAAATTGAGACACACTACATAAAATTAATCAATTATCCTCTCTATAAAAAAAGTGTAAATAAATTTTCCAAATTATAATTAATATAATTCACCCAATAATGATAAATTTCATTTTTAAGATTCCATTTTTTTCAATGGTTTATTAGTCAAAATTTGGAAATTCCCAATATTTTTGATTTAAAAATTTTTTAAAAATTAATTTTTTTTATTTTAATAAAAATATTTTTTATTTTATGAAGTCCATTACTCCTTAAAATTAATTTTGTAATTAAATACATCCTATTCAAGATTTTGAAATTTAAAAATTTGGGTTAATTTTGTTAAAGCATTCATTTTTTCTATTCTTTCCAAAATCTTAACTATTTTCAAAATTTCATGGCATAATAAATTTTTTATTTTTATTATTACCAAAAAATGAATTTTAATATGATAAATTTCATGAATTTACAAATGTAATAACCATAATTGATGTGACTAATCTATTTCAAAAATTATAGACACATTTTCCAAAATAAGTTTTTCATTTTGATATATTTTTTAATATTGAAATGTAATTATATTTACCCTAATACTTATCCATATGTTGAAATTGAGATATTTCATGAGAACATTTATAGTTATGTTGAGTGAATTATTTACCTTCAAGGATCCATTTCATAAAATAATGATTTATGATATCCGAGTTCATGTAATTAAAAAATGTATTATAATAATTCAAATTCATATAATTCTTGGTCTCTATATATTCAAACAAATTATTTGTGTAATGAAAAATTTTGAAAAAATATGATGACTATATGTGCATATATATAATGAATAGTATTTTAGGGTTCTATGTTTATATCTCTTATGTATTTGTTGATTTTGTTAAATATGAATATTAAATAATAAAATAGGAGGGATATGAATAAAAAATAGATAGATTCTAATCATATGACAATAGAGTATGAGAAATAGGGTGAAATAGTTTTTCAATTTTGTAAAAGAACATAGATATGACCCTTCTCAGATATTTTTTACATGTTTATGTTGTTATAATTCAAGACTAATTGGTCCACAGAAGTTTTAAGAACACTTGATTCATCATCGACTATATCAATGTTATAAATTTTGGAATAAAAATGGGGAAAATAAAATATATCTAGTTACTAGGATACCACTATGTTTTCTGGACCATCTTATATGATTTCAAGTGCGAACAAAGATGGATACCAAATCCACAATATGATTATAGGTGTAATTGATGAAAAATACTATATTGATGAAATGAAAATGGCAGTTTAATATAATCTTTCTTATATTCCAAAACTATTTCATAATATATATAGTTTTGAAAAGATTCAATTATAAGATGGTTATACTAAATATAAAACATTTTCATCCATATTGAAACCATATAATGTAAATGCTAGTAACAAATGGAGTGAAACCAAATTTACTTAACTACATGCTATCTTTAATGAAATGTCACCAAAAGATAATTAGTTTCCTTTACAAACATATAATAATAAAAAACACTAATTTCAATGGGTATGAGCATTTAAAGAATACCTGAATGTCTAAATGATTTTATAGTATTTATCTAGGACCATAAATAACAAAAAAATGACCAATATGTGGTACATAGTGATACAATAAGGATGAATCAATTCCTTTGAAATTTTTATGTTACTTTACAATCATTCAAGTGTTTAGGTTCCATTATGGAAGTAAGGATACTATGTGGAAATTGATATAAAATATATATACAAGAAGTCATTATGGGAAAAAAATTACTTAGAAAACTCTCCTAGATTGAATAAAATTAATCATGAGTATCTTGAATTTAGAAATGAGATGAGAAACCTTTTTCTTCCCCAATCTATATAGGGAGTGAATTATTTTTGTTTATAAAGTACCACTCATAGTACATTGATAGTTATGTTGTTAAATTATGAAATTCCATCAGGGTTATGCCTAAAGAAAAAATACATTATGATATCTATTATTATATAAAAATAAAAAAACCATGTATTTATGTTGATGTTTATTTGAATCCATTCATCAAGAATCTTAAATTAATATCATATTCATAGGTGACATTATATTATTCCTATAAAATAAAAATTTCATACTAAGAAAAAAGTTGATTGAGATGATAAATGATTATCTTTTTTATGTAAATTTTTTAGGATATAACATTAAATGAACTCAATAGTGTCCCATTTATGAAAAATGTACTCACTCTGTTATGTTGAAACATTCCTCAAAGACTGTGTTTCTAGGACATCATCGATTTCTACCCAGACGACATAAATACCGATTTTGGGTGACATCATTCTATAGTAATTTAGAAAAAGATATTGCATTGTATCTACTAATAGGTAATAAACTATTTTAGAAATTGAATTATATGGCCACCTATTTTGTTAAACATTTTTTGAAAAACCTTATGAAAACCAATTAGAAAGAATATTGGTTTTTAAAATTATCATACTTGAATTGATTTCATGTCATGAATTTTTTTTATTTCATTCTTGGGAAAAAAATATTTGATTATTTCCATGCCACATTAATAAAAAAACAAGTTTAAAAATGATGGCATTGAGGATAGGTTAAACATGATTTACATGGGGATGCGAGAATATTTGGAACCAGTGAAAGGTGAAAGATAAACTTATTTTTCTTTATATGCTTACACTCTTTCCAAACAAGGGAGATATCAGTTTTGAAACTTATTTAATGATTTAAAGATTCCATAGGGGTATTCATAAAATATCAAGAATATCATGTCATTAACTGATTTAAAGATAAGTGGATTGAAATTACCTGACATGCATGTTTTTATGTAAGTTATAATGTCTTTTTATTTATGATTCACTTTTTATAAACATGTTCATAATATATTAACCAATTTTTGTTTCCTTCTAAAATATATATGTTGTTATATTATAGACCTAATGAAATTACCAAATATGGAAAAGGAATTTGTTTTCATATTTTGTGAATTAGATATTTTATTCCCACCTTCATTCCTTGATATGATGGTTCACTTGGTTTTTGATATTCTGCTATGTGTCCATGTACACTATAGACGGATTCACCCCATTGAATGGTATGTAATTATTTTGAAAGGGTATTTCAAAAATTGAATCTAATTAGAAGTATTTATTATAGAGTGATATATTATTGAAAAACCCATTTAATTTTATATTGAATACTTATATTATATTAAAATCACTAGTCTACTAAAATCTCATCACATTGGGTGACTTGTGGGTGATGTAATTTCTGGGATAGATGTTGTCACACTTACCATTACTAAGTGGGAGAAGCCTCACCTTTATTATTTATATAAAAATTTAAAGGTTTAATCATATGTTTATTCCCATAAAGTAATTATTAGGAATATTAATCCACCACCAGATGAATGTGATATATCAAATACACATAGTGGATAATTTAGAGGATGGTTTCAAGAAAATATTTTTATTGAGATGACTGCACATCCAAATCCAATTTCTGAATGACCTTGATGGATAGCCATAGGAGAATTTGTGAAAGTATTATCTTATAAAAGTTTTGTAATTAATGATTATAAATTCTATATAATTGAACATAATTAATTCAGTACCAGGAAAAAAATAAAATTATTCTTGTAAAGAGAAATGCATGTATCTCGTATGATGGATAGAAATCCAATTTATATGACTTTGTCATACATTTGCATCATCAAAAAAATGAGAGTTATATTACACAATATTGAAAGTGTTAATTTTTAAATTCATGTGGATAGATAATATGAGTGTTGGATCAAGATTTATGTCAATAACATACTAGAGATGGGGGAATAGCCTTTTAAAAAAATTAAAACAAATAATCAATCAGAAATTTATTATTGTATAATCAATAGTGATGTTCATTTTCCAAAATTCAGTGTAGTGTAAATTAAAAATATCACATAATATTTCTATTATTTTGGATCACCATTATCTAAGTACACTCATCAACCTTATATAGTTATCAATAAAATCGATATCCACTAAGACAAATCACTTTTAAAGGTGTGACTACATGTTTATAGATGATTCCATTTACAATAATTGGAGGCACAACACTAACTTTTTATAGGATTCACAACCCATGATACTTCCTTTTAGGTGGTCAAATAACCAGTACAGACTTGATTTTGATTTGTAGAAGAATAAACCGATAATAAATAATACAAATATATTAAATAAAAATAATAATATGATGAAAAATAGAAACAATGAAAAAATAAGAATATGGTCAGAATATGTTGAATACAACATAATTCCAATGATATTTGATCACCTAAATAGTAATGAATGGTATAATTGAAGGTTCTTCAAGATAAAAATAATGGAATAGTATTCATGGAATTTCTCAATCATATGTTCATAAAAATTGTGTGTCACTCATATTTTGAATAAAATGTATGGATTTTTTCTTATCTCATTCTCCCATGATCTCATTTCAGTTGGTTAATCCCACATTATTAATTCAAAGATCTTCTAGGACCCTATAGTAAATAAATAAAAACATATCATGAGTTAAAGAATAATAAAAAAAATAAAAGTCTTACATATAATTTTATATATCGTGCTCAATATCAGATAATTTTTTCACTATTTTATTACTATATGAAATAGATTTGAAACAATACAAATACGATAGTTAATACAAATTTGTATATAACACATTACTAAGATAGCTAAATCAGTTTAATAAACGTGTAGTTTATTGAAACATCCAAATGTTGCAAAATAGAGCATCAAAAAATTATACTACATGTTGGTGTATACAGAATATATGCCTGAAATACTTAAAAAAAATATAATAATTTTTTTATAAAAATATAAAAAATAGTCATTAAAATATTTTATTTTAGATGCAGTAATTAAAAAGATTAAAAATTGTATATTTTTTAAGAAAAATATTATTAGACCCATATTTTATAACCAACGATATAAAAAATAACTTCTGGTATTAAAAATATTAATTTGTGGTACTGAATTTTATTAATTACTGGTATTAGAAATTTTTAATTTGAGTTAGAATAAAAATTAATTGGCAATAGAAAGAGATTTTTATAGCTACTATTTCCCTGAATAACATCTTATATCTACCATTACACTTATTGTGTTATTACTACAAGTTTATCATAATGCTACTTTGATTTTTTATCAGTTTATGCTTCTTCCCTTCAGAGGATGATCCAATAATACTATTAAATAGAATATGGGATCTATTTTTGACATTAAGAAATGAGATATTCTATTAAAAAGAGGTGTTTCTACCATTTCACAATGTAAGATACCATTGAGCAGTGTCTAGTCATGGTACTACCATTAATTTGGAGTATTGATGCTACCTATACAAAGTTGTGGTACCATAAGGAAAAATAATTCAATAGTTATGAATTTTCACTACTATCATCAAACTCCACACCAAATGTTACCATGAGATAGTAAAACCACTTATGGGTGCTGCTCCGGTGAGATTGAACTAGATGATGTGAATGTAAAGATTCATTCCAGATCAGGTGTCATATTATAGTGAGAACACATGGATTAAGAAGGTGAACCCACTTCCCTGAACTAGTGTTTAATATGATTCATCAAGTATGTTTTCAAGAAGTTGAGAAAAGTTGAACAAGCTATCAATATCTTTATTGTGCTAGGTCATGTAGTTATAGTGTGGGATTGGTATTACATGGTTGAACTATTATGGAGATATTTTGTTGACCCCTGGAGGAAGCTGAATATGTGCATGTTTCATTAAGGATTTTATTACTAAGGTTGTCGCATACTTCCATGCATTAAGTCACAACGTAGAGAGGGTGTATGCTTCAAGTGTTGTCAGTGAATCATGACTGGGATAAGAGAAGTGATAAGTACTGCCATAGGTGGATAGAAAAGGAGGATATCTCTGAAGCCATTGGTGTAATGCTGTGAATATTTAAGAGAGGGTAGATTTTAAAATAGATGAATTATATATATATAAATATATATTTTATATATATAACACATAAAAACATACTAAACCTAAATAATCCTTAAACACTAAAATTAAAATTAATATATATATATATATAATAGAAAATATAGGCAATAAAAAATCAATATTAAAGCATATTTAATATTATAATAATTCAAAAAATAACACATATAAAAAATTATACCATTGTATAGGCAAAAAATCTTATGTAAAAAAACTAGTAATGATAATTAACATATATAAATTTAAAAATACAAAAGTATAAATGTTTAAAATAATTAATTTAATTAAATGGGATGAAACTATAATTTATAAAAACAAAAATATAAATTTTTTAAATTAAAATTTCAAAAACTAACAATCACCCCTTTTTTAAATTTCAAAACTGAATATTTAGATAAACTTTCAAAGACATTCTCATGCATTTTAGAATTTTTAAAAAATATAAAAAAATTATATTTATGAGAAATTTTCACTAAAAATGATATCAAATATCAAGTTTTAAAAAGTTATAATATTTTAAAAAAACATTTCATAACAAAACACAATTAAATATTTTAATAAGAATTAACTATATTAAACAAAAATAGTATACTTCTAAAATAACCAATTCAAAATTCATTTTCTCAAATTTTATAGAATCAAGTTGTTTAATGAATATGTCAGGAATTTTCCATTCATTAGGAACAAATTATAAACTAATAACTTCTTTATTCACATAATCCCTTAAAAAAATTAAATATGACATCTTTATATTTCATTAAAAAGTGTTGCAAATGTTTTTTTAGAAATTGAAATTTCTCTTGAATTAGTATAAAATTTTAGAATTTTATCCATAATAACATTAAAATCAGATAAATTTAATTTAATCTAAATTATTTCACAATAAAGACTAGAAAAAAAACATACTCATACTCATATATTTACAAAGAAACTGATATTTTTTTATTACAAATTTATGAAAAAAAATTAACTAGAAAAGTACAAAAAATTGTTATTCTTTTTTGGCCAATCACACAACCTCCAATTTCAGAGTCTGAGTAAGATAATAAATAAAAATAATTATTGTTTTAATAAAATAAACAAGTAATAATAGTTCCTTGAATATATATAATTACTCTCTTAACAAATTAAATATGACATTACTTAGTATTTGACTGAAATCTAGCATATAAATATATTGAAAACATTATATATGGTCTAGATTTAGTGAAATAAAATATATTTTATATCATGCCATCATATAGTTTAACATCAACACACATTCCATAATCATCTAAATCTATTTTGAAATTTTTACTAATAGGTGTTTTCTTATACTTTTAATAATCAATTCCAAATAATATAATAAGGTCTTTTTTGTACTTAGATTGATTTAAGAAAATACTATCATTTCCTGGATTAAATTGAATCCAATAAAAAATATTAATTCTTCCATTTGAAAAATATAAATTTAATAATCATTAGTTTAGGAAAATAATTATAGATTAATTAATTTTTAGAACCAAATATTCTATCAGCATCATATAGTTTTACCACAAAAATATTATTTGAAACGTTCTTTTTAAATAAGTTCGGATCAAACTTACCTTTAAAATAATCATTATGTAATAAAAAATTATTTAATATTTAATAACCATATTTAGAATAATTCTCAACATCATATAAATATTTATTATCTTTAACCACATGAATTGTAAATTTTTCATTTTCAAATCCTTGAGGTTTTTAACAAAGTACTTCTTCAAAAATTATTCCATTTAAAAAGTCACTTTTTACATCAATTTGAAATAATATGATTTTTTGAAAAAAGAAACAAAAACATAATAAATATATAATATATTCCATACTATAAATAAATAAAAATAATCATAAAATTCAATTCTTTGTTTCTACTAATAACCTTGAGAAACTAATCTTTCTGTATTTTTATCTTTTTTTCAGCTTCCCCAAGCTTGTTATAAAAAATCCACTTAGTCCCTTTTATTTGTTTCTATTTTGAAAATTAAACCACATTCCACAGTTTATTTATTTCAAATTGATTTAATTCATCAAGAATATAATTGATGTATCTAAGATCAATTAAATCATCATCAATATTAATAGGCACAAATTCAGCATCAACTACAGAATTAGAAGAGTAAATTAAAATATATTTTTTGGTTTATATACGAGATTATACAATTATAATTACCTTTTAAATAAAATAATCCTGAAGTATTTATATTCTTTTGAATTAGTTTGAGATTAAATTTTATCCCCCTAAACTAATGCATTCTCATTTTCTTGGTCATTTCATTTTCCAAAATTAAATTCCCTAAATTCACCATTATTTTTATTTGAATTATAATTTTTATTGTTATTATTAATTTAATTAAATTGAACATGAGAAAACTCTTAAAATTATATTGATATCTTATTAAAAACCATATCTGACATAATGTAATTATAATAACAAAAAAATATTACTTCAACATTTTTTGAATCAAATTCTTTTCAATTATCTTTTGTATATCAGATAATGACATTGAAACAAAACACCCTAAAATATCCAATTTTGGGTTCAAACCCTTTAAGAAATTTATATGGTGTTTTAATTAAAAATGTTCTAATATAAACTATATTCAAAAAAAGAAATGATTTATTGATACCATGAGCAAAAAAATATTAAGCGCTTTCAATTCCATGAGCATTAATTTAGACATTTCTTGTATTGTCCTATTATTTCTTTCAACCACATCATTTTTTTGTAGTCTCCTAGGGGTAGAAAAATTATTCATATAACCATTATATTCAAAATATTTATAAAATTATAAATTAAAAAATCAACTCCTCTATAACTTCTGATAAAAAAAATTTATATATTTTTAAAATTTTGAATAAATTTACAAAAATTCAAAAATTTCATTAATGTTTCATTTTTATGTGATAAGGAATAGATCCAAATGAATCTACTATAATCATCTACTTTTAAAAAAACATATTTTTTACCTAAGATAGTATGTTATGTTGTATTAAACATGTAAATATGTTACAATTCAATATATCTAGTATTACTAACATCATTCCCATATTTAAATCTTTCTTTATGATTCTTACCCTTTAAACAGGAATCACACATAAGGTACTTGTATATAATTTTTTAAATTTTAGAACTCGTTCATGATATTAGAAATTCTAAAATAGTTTAATGTTTTCATGTCCAAGCATCCTATTCCATATAATTTCATCTGCTTTTATAGTACTTAAATGCATAACATTTTGTTTGGTTAGATTATAAAAATCAACAGCATAAACATTGTATTTTTTATATCCAATAAATAAATTTGATTTATATTTTTCATATATACATTTATCATCCTCAAAAATTTTATTTAATACGTTTTCAAAGTGAAATGACATAATTATTAAATTTTCTCTTAAACCATCTACAAATAAAAATTCTAAATAATAGCAGTTTTAGAAAAACCAAATTCTCTAATACCTTTATTGTGACCTTCATATTTGTCTCTAAATGTGACTCGGATACCATAAAATTAACTATAAGATTATAATTTTTAAAATTCACCTCTCATGTTCCATGATCACTCACTACCTAAATAGCATGAATATTTGAGAGGAAAATTTATAGAAATGAATTATGAAAAAAAAATTCCCATACCAAATTGGGTCTAATTGAATTAGTAGAAGAAAATTTTAGAATCCGAAGACATTAAAAAAAATTAATTCTAGTTTTTTTAGAAAAAAACAATATCTCTATAAATAAATGTTTTATTATTCCCAAATGATAAATTAAATCCCAATGAAAATTCATTGCCATAGTTCCATTTCATTATACATTTAAAACATGTTACACGAGAAATACTTCCATTCCAAATGTTAACAAATGTAGATTTATTTATCATTGGTGATAAAGTTTTATAACAAAAACCATTATTATCAAAGTTTTCCGTCATTATAGAAATTATTTTATCATATTTCTCTTTTCCTTGAACAAATGTACATGTTGTTACTTTAATATTGGAAACTCCTTTTTTCAAATCGACATTATCTTTCTCGATAGCTTTTAAAATAGTATAAAATTTTTAATTTATTCTCGGATTTTTATTTCTCAATTTCTTTTTTTTTACCATATCATTTTACATTCATTCTTAACATTATAAAAATATTATAAAATGTAATTAATCTTTATTTCCTTATCTTAATTATTTACATCCAAAAAGACTCTATGTCATTTTATTCAGTTAGGTTTAATATCTTATAATCATAATTCCTTTTTGATTACACATTTTTTGGAATAAAAAAATTCAAATAATCACATTAAATTTTTAGATAATTATTTTCCTTAACAAAATTATTTTTTAAAATTTGTATATCATTATATTTTTTAATTATCTTGACATAATCATTTGTCAATTCCCCATTTTCTTTAAGAAGTTTTTTGAATTTACAATTAAATTAATCGAAATCAGATAAAAAATTTAGAATTAATTTGTAATACCTTAATATTTTATAATATATTCCCCTTTAAATAAATTTAATTTTATCTATATCTAGTGTTACATGCTACACTGAGTTTAAATGAACTGTAATACACTATTAAAATATTATTATTTAATTTAATAATTATCGCCTTGATGATTAATTGGAGAGTATGAATATTACTAACTAAATTATAAAAATTATATGTTTTACCCATGTATAAATTAAATACATTGGTAATTAATTAAGTATAAATTAAAATAAAAATCATTTGAATGAAAAAATATTAAAAAAATGTATTTTTTCTAAAAAGTGGTTTGGTTGAGTTTTGCACACATATTTTCAAATTCATTTTTTCCAATTTTAAGAAATTTATTAGAAAAAATTAACTACATTTTTTAGATATTAAATTAAAAATTATCTTAGAGTTAATTTTCTTAAATTTTATTAAATGGTTAATTTTTTTATGAATAGTAAAAACACTAATTTTATTGAAAATGCATTTTTATTTTAAGAATTAAAAAAGTAAAATTTTGTTTTAAAATTGTTTAAAAATAAAATTATTTCAATTATATTATAATTAATAAAATTAAGGTTACTTGAAGCGATTATATGTACAATTTTAATATAAAAACTTTATATAGTTTTGAAAACTTTTCCTTTTGAAACTCATTTTTTCCTCACATTCGTGGGTATAACATTAAATTAAATTATGCCAATTTAGTGAAATAAATTTATTAAAATGTAATCTATATTTAGAATAATAATAATTAATATTATATAACAATTTCATATTAATTTTTTGACCTAATTAACAATAAAAACTGTAATAATTTTTTATCATGATTAAGGTAAAAATTGGTTTACCAGGGATTAAAATAAGAAGATATAGGTTAAAATTTCTAAATCCTAGTCCAATTACTATTAGATGAAAATATTTTGGACTAATATTTTATATGTTTTTAGAAGAATCAATTTTTTACCCTTCTATCATGTGAAAAATGTCGGTACAATTTATTCTTTAAAAAAAATCCCAAATGTGTCATTCACCCTACTTATAAAAGAGAACCATCTCTCCTATCCTATTCACACATCCATATCCCTTTTGTTTATAAAAGACATGAAAACATACCTTCCTTAAAATACTACACATAACCAAGTTTCATGTTTTTATTAGAATACCAATAGAATAAGGCTTTATGTATAAACCTAAAGAGGTTGTCTGAAGTAGAGGTATAATACTTAACCATGTGATTTCATATTATTTCTTACATTAACCCCTTAAAATATCCATAAACTATGATTAAATAATAAATATATTATATTAAATATAAAAATATTTTTTTTATTTTAAATTTATAACATATATCCATCTATTGTTTCATCAAATGGGAATTGAAACCATTGATCGTGTGTCCAGCAATCTACCGTTTTGGGAACCGATATAATTTTTTTACATAACCAATTATTATGTTTGGATATAATTGTGGATTTAATTTATATATATTATATTATTTACATAATTAACTTTTATAATTATAATATCACATTTAATTACTTACCTTCTAATCTTTGGAAAAACTATAATGACGCTCATGCGTACAAGTGGACTACCACCTCCACGAAGTGATGTGAATCATTTTCCATTTTATTTTGACATGGTTATTAATAAGAATATATTTAATGAATATATATGATTTATATGATATAAAAAGTTATAATAGTTAAATATTATTTACCATTCTTTCATTTCATCTATTGAATAATGAAAATAACATTAATGTGTACGGACGACCTATAGTATCAATAAATGGAGTAATTAATTTTTTTTCTTTAACTTTTATAAAATATTTTAAATACTTATATAATGAATATATATGATTTTTATATTGTGGTTATCAATATTTATATAATGTAACCATGATTAAGGTACAAAACTAGAACTACCAAAACATAGCATAAATTGAAAAAAGGTTATTACCCAGAACGGTGATTTGAAAAAGGAATTGTTAATAAACATAGTACAAAAGATTATAAGTAAAATATATATGGTATTATATACATTATATTTTTAATTTAATATATTTATAATAATTATGTATTTATTATACATGAGTAATTACATATACAAAGGGTACTGAACCTATGGTAAGGTTTCCTCATTTAACTTTTACTTTTGTGAGACTTATGCCACATATACCACTTATTTCTATTGTGTGGTATATATACTACCCCTATGATATTTTATATAATGATTCTATTGATCTTAATTTTATTTAAAATTTAATTTGAAATTATTTTTTTAATGGTTCTTACAATCCAAAAGTTACTAAAGTGGTAAGGTTTAAGTTCACAATCTCATCATTATCTGGGATTGTTTATTTTTAAGTCTCCCTTGGTAGAATAATTTAATATTTCTACCTTAAACACATTATATATTCATATTATCTGATTATAAATGATATTTTCATATAATAGTATTTTTTAACTATATTTTGTACATAAAAAGATTGAAAAAATGTTTTTATGAAAATTTTAATTTATTTCTCTCTTCGGTCAAAAATCCTTTTTCTTTCATATTCATGTTTTCTAAAAATATTTAGAAAATGTTTTTAAAATTCCCTAATTAATTTATTAAAAAAATTATCCATTATTGAATTTTTAAAAAATATTTTGAAATCTATATTCCAGTCATTTTATGAAGGAGGTACTTTTTAACCTCTTTATAATAGTATGGATGGGATATTTTTTAGCTTATATGACATGTACCAAATTTATCATTGTTATAACCCCTCATTTATTTGAGGATTACATTAATAGTTTACATGGTTATTTCCAAAGAAAACTTTTTTCCAAATATTATTGAGAATTTTAGTTTCTAAAAGTGAAATTAAAAAATCAAAAGTTTATTTTTCCTCAAGAATGTTTTAATGGATTTTTTTTGGTATTTATATTAATCATCAATAAAAAAACACATTTTACTTATGATCTATTAGTAATATTCTGAAATGATACCATCCTAATTATTTATCTAGTAGATTTTTTATCAATTTGGCTAGGGATGTACTATTTTGATACCATTACCCATATTACCCTATAAGGTTATTAATTTGGTTTATTGATTTGGGAAATTATTAAGATTTTATTTTCTAGTTTCCAATACGGATGTTTACATTGATTATGTTTATTTATTGGGGAAATTATTAACATTTCACATGCTATTTTTTTAATAAAATATTTTATATTGATTATGTTTCTCCCCTTTCATATGAGTAATACACTAGACTATGTAAGTGATTGGTGGGGCCTATTATAGTTTCTTGATGAATCAGTGGGTCTCGTGAGACAATCAAGCTTGGGTATTTGACTGAGGCCAAACCCATTTGTGTAATATGTATTAGAATGATGCATTTAAATTATATCTATGATGTTATAAATTATGTATTTCCTCATTATGATACTATTTATAGATGTTCATGCTGTTATTAGATTAATTAGAATAAATTTGGATAAGTTTTAATCTTATGTGACTATTTATATGTCATTATTTTAATCATCAGTTATTCCTTACATATTATTCATCATTTTAAATTTATTCATTAAATGACATGTATTTTAGTTATTTACCTTGTCATATTAGTTATTATTTATTTTTTAATGACAGATTTCGTTGTACTCATACGCTGACTGAGAATTTGAACTAACCCCTATATTTTTTTTTCACCAAGATTCTAGGAAGTATATTACAATTGATATATAGGAATATAAAAAAATTAATAATGGTTCTATAAAAAAAATTATATCTCGTATTTAATCCTTTCAAATAAAATTTTAATTTCAAGTATGTATCTAGTTTTCCATGACTAATAAACTAGTCTGTCCTTTGGGATGTGGTCGATTGTATCTAGATCCAATTTTATAAATTAAACACCTAATTTGGGATAATATGGTTGAGGTATTTACAGTTGATATCAAATAATATATAGTATAATCATTGGTAACTAAATTTAGGAAAACATTGATTAGAAAACATAACCCTATGTCTGACTTTGAGGATAAGTCTAAGTATAGGATATCATTCTAATGTTTTGGTAAGGAAGATACTATATGGTTTTACTAGAAATAAATCCATGTCAGGATACTATAAGTGGATGTACCTCTATAATAGTTGTACCTAGGGGTAATAACTCTATAAAGATCATATTGGGCATTCACTTGGTCATCACATGGTGCACGATAATGGGATTTTCTACACATCTAGTTTGACACTCTTGGGGAAATGCTTGTTCTAATTCATTATTTTCCCTATAAACCATTATGAAGTATTTGAAAGTATTTTTAAAACATAAGAATATTCCCAGTGTTACCGTGTTTAGGATTATGAGATTATCTATGAATAATTTTTTTTAATTTATGTTACATGTTTCACTAATTTTGGGATTATACATTATGTTTCATAATGTTATAATCTAATGTAGAGTATTAAATTATTTATAAATGGAACCTAGTGAAAGGAATGTAAATTATCTTTATTCACATAATCCATGTAGGGGTTTAACTCCAAGGCATGATAATGATGCTGGAGTTGGAGTTGCAGCTAAAACTGATGAAATTATAATTATATTATAGAAGCTTACTTAGTTTATGGCCAATAACCTAGCTCGTATGGATCACACTACAGATCCATAATACGGCACAACAATGTTAGTATGATCTATGCATTAGAAAACTCCATCATTTAGTGGGACGAAATATCTATCTGTAGATGAGAGATGGAAAAGTTTTGTAGAGAAGATATTTCTCTATATATAAAGTAATTAAATGGAGATGGTTGTAATGGTAGTCTATCATATCTTAGGATATTAAGATAAATGGTGGTTATTAATTCAAAACACTAAGGATGAGTAGGAAATTGAAATCATATAATAAATTGATTTTAAGGAACATTTCGTGGAAAATTATTTTCCTCAAGAACAATAAGCTAATGTGGAGAGATAATTTAGGACACTGATCCAAAAGGAAGAGGTAAATGTTGATAACTATGAAGCTAAAATAATAAGGATAATAAGGCATGTTTTGGACTATGTATGTAATCTAAATAATAATATTAACCATTTCAATGATGGGATTAATCCAATCCATCAAAAGGAACTAATCTCCCAATCGTTATCATGATATGATTATATAATATCATTTTATATCAATATAATTAAATAATTCTTTAATAAGTATGAATTTGAAGTAAATAAATAGAAGAATAGGATAGAAAAGGGAAAATGGAGAAGTGGAATAAGTGAAAAAAATCTCTGATGTGATAATTGTGGAATGAAGCACCCAAGTACATGAATGAAAGTAATAGGATTTCCCATTATTTGTGGAGAGGAAGGAAAATATGCATGTGAATTAAAGGGTAATAAACAAACCTTTAATGATCAATGTTTCAACTGTAATGATATGGGGCACTATGAAAATGAACACCAAAAGTGTCAAACGAGTATTCCTCAGAAGAAACTAAAAGAACATGGTCAAGTTTATTTTATTACTATATCCAAAGTGGAATTTATTAAATTTTATTTGGATTTATTTATTATGTTGTATAATTATTTTATAATTGAAATTATTCTTATAAGAATCCTGAAATTCATAATGATTGTACTATAATAGTTTTTTATTAAGGATTTGGAAGAATATGTTGAATGGTACCGATAACCAAGAAATGTGATTTAGTGGGAAGGAGATATTTTTGATGAATGCATGAATAAGGGAAAGATAACCCTTAATATATTACGTATGATATGTTTATAATGATTATTTGGTACAAATAATATTTAAATTAAATAATTCATTAAGATCGTATTGGTGACATTGAAAATAATTAGTGATTTTGTGAAAAAGTAACTAATTATTGAGGATACTGCATTTTTGGAACCATAAAACATTCAAAATATCATGTTATTTCATTACAGTTATATGGTGATTAAGGTTATTAGAGTGTATTTATAGAATATATGGTAAAGGTATTCACATTTTTCATATGTGGAATTATGAGCTACTTTATATTATTCGTGGATAAATTTTTAGTCCAATATTTAATATTTTGGGATTTGAGTTTGGTCGGACATGTTTTGGAAGAGTCTTAAGGTTAATTATTTATATATTGGATTAAATATAACTTTGGTTGTACTACTAAGGTTTTGGATAGTAATATATTATATTGGGTAACTTGTGCCAACTATTTTTGTTTTGGTAAATATTTAGAGATAGATAAATAGACTTATCACTATTATATAGATCTTAACATCTATTAAAATTTAATTTTAGATCTTCAAAATTAAAAATTTCATCTTGGATATTCATATTTAAGAGTAATAAATGATGTGTAAATTGATTAAAGAATAACCAAAGAATTAAATTTGTCTTATAAAATAAAAATATAAAAACTAAGTATATTTTCTTGTATTCTTTATATTGACAGTAAAATAATACATAAACATTTGGAAAAATATATTTAAATGCACATGTAATCATTTTTCCTTCATTTCTTGTGAATCAGTGTTTTTTTCTCCAATCACATATTTATGGTTTTTTGGTCATTAATTTTCTCCTGATCATTTACTTTATTGTGATCAATTATCTCAATCACTCTCCATAATTATTTACAATTTTCTTACATGTACATATTTTTAATTTTCACTAATGTTTTTATACTTGTAAACTTAGTTATGTGATATTCTATATGACTTTAATAATTCCCTTTCTCTCTTATCAAGAGTAATTTTTATAAAACCTTTTTATGATTTGGGTATTCAACAAAGGCTAGACCTCTAATGAACAAAATTGAATTTATAGGGAGAAATTGTTTTAAGGGGGGTATAATTTGACACCACAAAATTCTATAATATAATCCTATTTAAATAGATTTTATTTCTTTGATAACTTCTGTTATATTTAACAGTGATTTCAAATGAATTTTAATTTACTATTAAAATATTATTATTTAATGTGAAAGTTATCGCTTAAACATTTAATTAGAAGGTATGAATATTAATAATAAATTATAAAAATTATATTTATTTACACACAGTATTAAATAAATCCATTGGTTATTAATTAAGTATAAATGATAATAAAAATCATTTGACTGGAAAATAAAAAAAAATTGAAAAAATGCATTTTTATAAAAATATTGTTTCATTGTGTTCTGCGTACTTATTATAAAATTAATGTTTAACAGTTTTAGAAAATTTATTTGAAAATATGAACATGATTTTTGAAATCATAATGTATAAATTTTCTTAGAATGAATTTGTTATAATTATCTAAAACCTAATGTTTGGAAGAATATTAAAAAAATACATATATTTATTGAAACATGTCTTTTGAATTAAAAAATTTATAGAGATATTTTTTAAAAAATTATTTAATATTAAAATAAGTTAAATAAATATATAATTAATACAATTTTTTCAATTCTAATCAAGTATATTTTCAACAATAATATAATAAATTTATACTTTTTATATCTTTTCCTTTGGTAGACAATTTTTTATCGTGTTATCATGTTTAACTTTTTCTTATATTATACCAATTTTTGGAATATAATTTTTAAAGATTTATTCCATATTTTTAATAAGAATAATTAATACTATTTAATAATTTTAACTTAATTTTCTTCATAATTAATAGTAAAAATTAATTTCCACAATTATGGTTAAAACGGGTTTACCAAAGGGTTTAAAAAAGAAGATAATGGTTAAAATGACCTAATAAAATTACTAATTTCAATTTTATATCAATATATATACCTTATATCATCAAATATTTAATAAATATAAATTTTTTATCCTTTTTTATGTGGAAAATGTATGTATAATTTATTCTTTTAAAAAAATCCATTTTTTTTTCTTCCCCCCGCTTATAAAAGGGCACCCCCTCTCATATCCTCTTCACACTTTCATTGCCCTTTTTTAGAGAATAAATACCCAAATACATTACATACATACCTCCCCATGACCTAGTGTTATTGGTTTCATTATAAACCAATCTAGGAATGATTTGATTGTAATTCTAAAGAGGTTGTCGAAAGAAGAGGTGTAGTTCTTAACCATATATTTTCCTTTTATTTCATACTATAAATCATTCAAATATACATAATATATGATAAAATAATAATAAAATTATCATCTTTATGATAATATTTTAAAATGTTAATTTCATAAAATATACGCATATCCTCTTCCATCAAATTGGAAATGAAACTGTTGATCATGTGTATGTGGGGATACAACCTTGAGAGCCTATGTAATTCGTTTTCCATCACCACCTATCACGGTTGGATATAATAATAGATTTAATTTATATATATATATACATATATTATATTTATGGAATAAATAAAAAATTTAAATTAATTTATCACATCTTTATTCTTACCTTCCAATCAATTGGAAATCAATAGCTTCGTTTGTGTGTATGTGTGGATTACCACCTCCACGAAGTAATAAAAATTGTTTGTCAATTTATTCTTATATGGAAGGTAATAAGGATATATTTAATGATTATATATATATATATGATATATATTATATAATAATAATTATTTTAAATGAAATATTATATACCCTTCTTTCATTCTATTCATAGAAAAAATGGAATCAACTTTCATGTGTATTTACGATCCACCATCTCCTTGAACGTTGTAATTAATTTTTATATCTGTAATATATATATAGAATATTATAAATAATTATATAATTAATATATTTTATATATATATATCATTTATAACATTATATATATGATGTAACCATGATCAAAGTATTAGGAATGAATCTAACGAACAAAAACTTGTAATAAAAACAAAGAAGTTATTACCTAAAACAATGATTTAAATAATGAATTTATAATAAAAGGGTGATAAAATATTATAATTAAACCATATATGGTATTAGATACAATATTATGTTTCCATAATGGTCTTATAATAATTTTTTTTATTATAATTTATTTTTAAACATGTACAAATTAAATCAGTCCTTGGGTAAGGGTTTTTCATCTAACTTTTACATTCATGTGACATATGCCATATAAAACACTTATTTGTTTTTTGTGGTGGATGTTTTACTTATATTATATGTTAAATAATTAATCTATTAATCTATGCGGTATTTACTATTTCATTTTATTTTATTTATTTCATTGAGCATACAATTCTAAAGATACCAATGGGGGAAGGGTTTACTTCACAATCTCATCATTAATTGAGATTGTTTATGTTTAAGTCTCCCTTTGGAAAATAGTGTGATATTTCTATATTAAACTTAAAATTTTTTCTAAAATGGTTATTTATTATATTTTCATGTAATATTTTCATTTTCTTCTCTTTTTTACTTAAAATTATTTAGAAAATTTTTTTAAGAAAAGTTAACATTATTTGTCTCTTCGGTCAAAATCATATTTATTTTATATACATTTGTTTAAAAAAATATTTTCAAAACTTTTTTTAACAATCACAGAATTATTTATTATAGACATTTGTCCTCATGTATAATTTTTTTAAAAAAATTTAATAAAATCTTGTTTTCATTTTATGAATGACGTACTTTTATACATTTTTATAATAGATTGAAATGAATGTTTGTTAACTTATACAACATATAATAAATTACACACTATAAAGACCAATAATTTCTTTGAAGCTTCCTTTATAAGTTTCCAATATTATTTTTAAAGAAAATATCTTTCATAATATTCTACAAATTTTTAGTTCTTAATGGTGATTTTTAATGTGAAAAGGAAATTTTCATCAAAAAAGTTTTTAATGGAATTTTTAATGTATTTTTATTCATCAATCATAACAACCCTCATTTTACTTATGATACATAAGTAATGTAGTGTAATGATATCATTTTTATTATTTCTCTAAATGGTTAATGATTAGTTTTATTTGGGATGTACTATTTTGAAATCGTTCCCCATAGTACTCTTAATGGTTATTGATTATGTTCATTGATTGGGGAAATTATTAATATTTCATATTCTAGTTACTAATTTGAATGTTTACATTGATTATGTATATTTGTTGGGGAAATTATTTACATTTTGTATGCTAGTTCTGGAATATGAATGTTTATTTTGATTATGTTCCTCCTCATTCATATGGGGAATTCATTGGACTTAGTAAATGATAGGAAGTGACTGTTTTATCCCTTAGATACATCGGTATGTCCCATGATACAAACTAGATGGGTATTTCACTATGGCCTAACCCATTTACATAATATGTAGTAGAATAATTCTTTAAAGATATGGTTATAATGTTATACATTATGCATTTCCTCAATATAAGACAAGTAATTGATGTCCACGTGATTATTCTACTAGTTTGAATATCTAGGGATAGGTTTCAAGGTTATGTGACTATTTATATGGAATTATTTTTATCAACAGTTATTCCTTCCATCTTATTATATATATTCAAGTTACTGATTAAATTAAATGTTTTTTATTAATTTACCTTTCCATATTGATTATACCTTATTTTTTCATGATAGATTCTATTTTACGCATACCCTTACTAAGCATTAGAGCTCACCCATTTCTAATGTTTCCTTTCCCCAGGATGCTGGGAGGTTTAGTATGATTGATATGAAGGGGTATTCTAAATGAGATAATTATGTTTTTGAAGAAAACATTATGTTGTATTTCAAGTTTTCAAATATTTTTTTTTAATTTCATGTATGTATCTAGTTTTCCAAGACTTCTAAACTATCAGGTCCTTTAGAATGGGATCACTTTTATCCATAACCAATGTAATAAAGAAACCATAGACTTAGGGAAACTGTGGTTGAGGTATTTTCACAATTTGTTTTTTCATATTAATATATTACATTGTGATCTACATTAGAAGGTGTAATTAATTGAGTAAAAAATTAATCTGTTAACTTAAGAATTCTTATCATCAAATCAGGGCACCCAATCTCATGTTAACTTCCATAGTTACTTCTTGAGTGCGAACTATCTGTGAAATCATATCCTCCAAAAAATATTTCATTTCATTTATCCTTTTGTATTTTTATTTATTTTAATGTTTTGGTTTGGGATATTTGATCATTAGGTAACCTTTATTCCTTCAATAATAATAGGTTAATTATAAAACATCGTTATTATTATTATAATTACCTTTCTTATACTCTTTTTTAAACTTCCTTTTGAACTAACTCTTTCCAAATTTTTTTTATAAGCATGAAAAACTTATTACTAAATTGTTCAACATATTTTCCACTTTGTTAGAATCCAGACATAGACAAGTTATAGGATTCATTGATATTCAAATTCAATTATATTATTTTCCTCTTATTTGTCTCCCCATTAGTAATGTTTTTCAACTCAATATCTTACAACAATAAAGAACCAATTAATTCATATAGATTATATTATTTAAAATTAAAAAATTCATTTATTTTCATATTCTTTTCATGCTATATTTTTTATACTTCTCTCAATACTCTTCCAACTAAGGATGTTTTGTCCAATACATCACCAAGTTCACTAATACAATTTTTATTAATTATAAACTAGTGGAGAATCTGGTCCACTAACTCATATTAATCTATCTTAAAATCCTATTATTCTATGCTTAGAATTCCCACATTGGTTAATTTATGTATCTTTATCCCTTATTGAGTGAATTGAAGAATTCTCCAGATGTCATGGTCTATCTTACTGGATAAATTATAGCTATACAAGATTCTTTTTATAATACATTAGATTATTTTTTACATTATAATTAATAACATACTTTTCCAAGGAATTACATAAATGTGTCTCTAGATTTTATTTCGGTAGCTCATATGGTTTCTCTGTGATAGACCAATGATCAAAACTTAACTATTTGAGGTTAGCTTTCATTCAATTTTGTGAGTACCCCTAGTCACTTCCATCAAAAAAATGGGGGCTTTGTGGTAGGCATCCATCATTTTAATTTATACAAACCATCTTCAAGAACTAATATTTAACTACTAAACTATTAGGTTTTGGATTTTTAGGTTCACAAGGTTGTTAAAAACAAAAAAATAGAATTATATTATCCATAATAATGTTTTATCCTATGATACCAATTATTTGGTATCAGATAAAAAACAGTTTGAGAAACTAAAAATACATTAAGGAACCAACCCTCATATACCTATTTTTGGATCTATATTGATTCAAAAAACATAATAGAGGAGGTGAATAGTCTTTTTTAAAAAATTAAAATAAATAATAAATCATATTTTTGTTATTGAATAATAAACAGTGTAGTGTAGTGTACAAGATTTAATGTAGAGGAAAAAAGAACATAGAATTTTTATAGTGGATCATATAACCAGAGTCCTAGTCCACTCTTATACATTATCTATTAATTTATAATATTATTACCTAGTAAGAGAATAACTTTTAAAGGTTTTATAACCAGTTTATATACTATTCCTTTTACAATACCCAGAGGTACAACCCTGGATTTTTATAGGAGTCACAACCAATACTTAACCTAAAATTTCTTTAGGATTCAAAACCCATGATATTTCCATTTATTTGGTATAATGACCAATAATGAATTTATTTTGATTTGGAAAACCATAAATCAAGACTAATGAATATATATATATATAAAAGAAAAAATAATAAGATAAAAATCATAAACAATGAAAAACTAGAAGATTACCAGAAGATATTAAGGATGATGAAGTTCTAATGATACTTGATCAATTCAGTGGTAATTAATTAAATAGTTAAAGTTTCATCACAATTACAATAATGAAACAGTAGTTTCAGAAGTTCTAAATAATATGTCTAGAAAAATTTTGAATCGCCAGTGTGTTGAATAAACTATTACATGTTTTTATTATCATGGTCTCCCCTGATCACATTGAAATTGATTAATCCTACATTATTAATTCTAATATATTTTAAGAGTATCTAATTAACCAATAATAGTATTCCATCTATTAGAGAATAATAATATGTAGAATAATTTCTTTACCACTAATTTGACAGTTTACACTTAAGATCATATAATTTCTGCCCAAGTCTATTCCAAAATGAAATATCTTCAAAACCCTTCTAATATTATCTTTAAAAATATATATATCACATTAATATGATAGTTACATTAATTTAATAAACATTAAATTTATTGAAATATAAAAATCTCACAAAATAGAGCATCAAAAATAGTAACCGCATGTGTGGATTTATACTCATAATATATAAACAGACATGTAATTATATTTGTATAAGATATAATAAAATAGTTATTAACAAATTTTCTTTTAGATTATGTAATCAAAAAAATAATCATTCATATTTTTTATAACAAAAAATATACAAAATTAACTAGAATTATTATAATAATGAATTTTTGGTATTAAAAAATTTGAATTAGTAGTATTAGAAATTTGGAATTGGCAGTAACATAAAAAATAACTTTTGATTGAATGATTACTTGGTGGTAGTAAGAGGTTTATGCTACTACCATTACACTAAAGGAAACGCTACCACTATCATTCGGGTTACTTTTCCACTGCTAAAATTCAAGAATAGTTCTACCAGGATGATGCTACGATTGCATTTTTTTGTCATTGAGATGTTTATTTATTGTTAAGATTAAATGAAATCAGGGTCCTACTACTATTGTTTCATGATGTAAGATACCGATTATATTTGGTACTTCTACCATTCCATAATTTTGGATATAGTTGAGTAGAAGAATGTGACGTTACAATCATCAGTTTAGAGTATTTTTTTACCACCTAAATGAGGTTATACTATAAGGAAATAAAAATGATAACATTACTCATTTTCACAGCTACCAATAAACTCCACTCGTACTACTATCATGAGACAATAAAACTACTTTCATTAATTGTCACTAGGAGATCCAAATGAAAGTAATTTATAAAGAGTGTTCTGTTGGACCAAGTGTTGTGTTATAGGGAGTATGTATGGATGATGAAGGTAATCTACATCCGTAAAATAGTATTGAAGATGAGTTAGTGAGGAGGCTATCTTGTAGTTGAGATAAGTCAATGAGATTTCTATGTCGTTTTTTATGTTGGGGAGTTGTTTTGTTGAAATTTTATGTCGTTGTTAAACATTTGTGTAGATATCTAGTCAGTATAGAGAGGAAGGTGAATACGCATGCACTATGTGAACCATATGAATACTCTGGTGGTCATGTGCTACAATGGCTGAATTCACAACAAAATGAGGATTTATTCTTGGAGTACTACAGTTGAATCATGGCCATGTGGAGAGAAGTGATGACTACTGCTAGTGGTGGTTGAGATGGAGTATCTCACTAAAGCAGTAGGTGTGATTCTATGTGATGTCATGTAAAGGATGATATTCTATAGTGACATGAATTTATATATATACTATAATATATATACATATGAGCTGAAATATATATGTGTGTGTGTAACCATTGAAAAAATTCAAAAATATAAAAAAAATTAAAAACTAAAATTAAAATTAACATAAGACATGTAAAATTTTAATTAAATATATAAAGAAAAAATAAATATTAATTGTTATGTAATATTTAAAAAATTAAAAAAAAATAACACATGTAAAAAATGATTACAATTTATATGGAAAAACCCTTAAGATAAAATAAAATTCATGAAATTTACCATATATCAATTAAAAAATATGAAACTATAAATGTATAAACAATTTTAATTTAATCAAATGTGAGGAAATTTTATTTTTTCAAAACAAAAATATTAAAATGTTATAATAAAATTTCAAACACTAATAAAGAGTACATCTAAACTTGATGAATTAGGGTTATTGAAAGTGTATTTCAATATAGAATAGTTTATGGATAAACCGTTCGTAATGGAACCATGAAAATTAATATTTTTTATGACCAATATCTTACAAATAGAACGTGGTAAATCATTCTATTATCAACCAAAATTACTGCAATATTAAATGTCAATTAAACTAAGGATGAACCTATCATTGGGAAGTCACAATCATTTAATAGTGGTTACAATATTATCAAGGTATTTTATGTTAGGGGAGACCACAATGATGGAATTTTGATACTTGATAGAGGGGTCAAATCTCGTCAACCTTTAAAGACTCAAAGGGGATATCAATAGTGGGATTTTATTTTATTTTTTAATATAAATTGTATTACCTCATAGTATTATTTTTTTCTGCTGTGTTTACGTTTTCTAGATTATATTTTCAACCATTTATGAAATTAATTTAATCTTCGCATGTTTATGCTCCCAATCCATTGAAATAATAGGTTTCTCATCATGTCGATTCTCTTATCGCATATGAACTTTAAGTTTATCCACATGTGTATGCCACATATTCTAAGGAACAACGTACCGATGATGTTGAAACCATGGAAACAGTTAATGGTGGAAAACCATTATCCCATAAAAACAACATCATTATAGCATGATGGTGTAAACAAACATTATTAAAGAATGATATAGAGGCATAAAATTTGAGTTTGGATTGAATACACATGACGAGTGTGTTAACCCAAATAATTATATTTTAATTAGTTACATTATGGTCACCACTTGAATACACGTGTTGATTGATGTAGATACATGGAAAAAAGTTGATCCCACATTTATGGTAATGATTTTAGAAGTGATTACAGTGACATTATGATATATCTTCTTTATTTTACTAAAAAAATATAATAATGAAACATTTATTTACTCTTAATTAGACCTTTAAGAGTGTATTTATACTATATGAGTCTCAAATGACATTTATTTTAATGGTCTTGCAATTTTTCATAGATGATTTCAGACAATTCATATAAATTATCATCTTAGGGATGTTGAAGAAAAAGTAAACCATCACCCACCATAGATATATGCACACATGATAAACCAATAAACATGTAATGTGTTTTTCATCCATAATGAGGAGGCATCATTTTAGGTACATTGTGATAGGTAATAATTTACTTTGAAATACATGTATTAATCTCTTTCATCAAGAATTATTAATTTTTGAAATAGTAATTGAGTATTGAAAAGCAGCATAGTTCGTCAAAAACAACATACCCTTTTGGTAAAACTAGGATGGTGTATTACTCACTTGAAAAAATGGTATGTATTTTAAATATATATTTATTATTTTATGTGCCATGATACAACAACATAATTTTGTTCCTTTTTTTCAATACAGATTGATGAATCAAAATAAAAATCAACTTTTATCCCATTTCATGTGCTAGGAACGGAGGCTCATGTAAATAAATATAGAAAAATAGTAAATGAAAGCACAAAAAATTATGGGAATCATGTCTAAGTATGACATTAATTTTTTTTGGATTTAAATCAGTATTACTTAATAATGAATATTCAATTTCATATATTTTATATTTGGTTTAGACACAAGAATCGTCATCATATATACTCAAGGAATGACTAATTTAAGTGGCCTTGATGTAAGAAGTAAAATATGGTTGTGTCAAGGGTAAAATTTTATCGGTGTCTCCACAAACCTATTTTAAGAAAAAAAATGCACAAGGGGATAATGATAAGAAAATAGATCAGATGTGTGGCCAGATAAATTATCTATAAGAAAAAATTAATTTGTAGTTTTGGTTGTCATATAATGTTATGGTAAGGAATAAAATAGAAGAAAAAACAAAAAACAACCTCTATAAGAAGATCCACCGCTAACCCCATCCATGTTTTGAGGTGATCTATTCCCCTCAAAGGTCTCCTTATCAGTGTTAATCAACTGTTTCATAACTGTTTCTAGAAAATTTGAATCAGAAAGATACTCATTAATTTCCTATACTAATATTCTACCTGAAAAAAATTGATTATGATTTATATCTATTAGCATGAACCCAAATCTTTGTTGTGATCGGTATAGTGTACAATATCTAAAGAGATATTCTACATAATAAAAAACCTCAAAAATGTAATGTGAGTATTGGGATTTATGTATCTCATGAGATGAATGTCGAGATACCTTTTCAATTTGATGATTTGGATGTTCACTTGATCAAACATGTTATTATAAAATTCATTGCATGGTTGTTTGATCTTGTAAAATACATTTCAACAGGGTGTTTTGTGTGACATTCTTGCTTATTTTTGTTGTATGATATGTTTATGTTTACAAAATTCTATTTTCCTATGTTTTTTATTCTCTAATATGGGAGAGTTATAAGTCCTTTTTAAATAAAAAATTTTATGGGTTTTATAAGTGGAATAATTTTGGAGGGACTCATCCTTGGGATGGCTTTAAATTAGCTACTTATTATCCATTGGAAACCACCTACTAGATTGTGAGGTTTCAATATGTCTGTTGGCTATAGAAAACCCCATTGGACAAGCGGTGGTTCCATTGACTCATCTATGAACCGAACCAAGGGGTGGATTAATTACACCCCATGGGTTTTAAATCCAAAGGGTATTCCACCTTAAAAAATCAAACCATCCCATAAGCATGTTTTGAATTAAATCCTAGTGACTTGGTTCCCAAATTTATCCCATTTAACTCCCCTTTCTCTCTAACCTTTAACCAATCTGGTGACAATTAATCGGTGATATTTTATTTATATATATGAAAAATTATCTTACAATACTATAATATGAGTATAGATATATATTGTTTTATGTTTTATATATTTATCTGATGGTAAATCCTCTATCTCTTCATATATTTATAGTGGATCTAGTGATTTGACATCATATCTTAATCAAATTGAGATATACCTTGGAAAACAAACATTTATTGGGTATGTGTTCATGAATCACCTTCATAAACCTATTTTGGATGGTATATTGATGATGGATCATGAATCCAATTATTATTTCATTGTATATTGGTGAAGGGTTAGTTGTTTCAAAAACATTACCCTTTGACTAGAGTTAGAATTATTATGAACGGTGGTTGTTTTGGGGTAAGTTTCTCTTGAATAATCATCATGAGACCTTATTATACTACCTCATATTGAATATCTTTTCCATTGATGGATTGATGATGGATCAATTATTGTTAGATAGAACCAAGGATATAATCTATAATTAGTGAGTAATTCATAATTATTTCAATATTTGAAAATGAATCTGGTAATTTGGTGACCCCTCCTTCAACATACCATAGAATTAGTTCCATTGGAATATTCCTTAAGGTATGAATGAGATTCTAAAATTACCTTATAGAAAATGAATTATATTGAGACTCTTTTCTAAACCACTTATTGATGATCCAAAACCAAAATATGCATCCATGACATGTCATTCATTCTCTATTAGAGTATGGTGTGGTTCTTTCTTAAATTATTTTATAAAATTTTTAGTTCTTCATCAAAAAAATTTAGGTAGGAAGTTCATTATGATTTTTTACCCTTGTATTCTCATATTTCCTTAATTACTCTTTTGTTGGAATGAAATGTTGTTCTTTATTAATTGTGATTTTTTGTGTGTTTTTTTGTTTCCATGATATACATATATTACCCTTTTCTTTATGAGTATTTCAGGAGTATCTTGATTTCTTTGAATAGGTTGATGGTAAATCCCTCTATATTAAATATAAAAAATATAAACCCTTCTGAGAACTGGTAAATGTGGGAACCCATTACATGGAATGAATAATATATTACTAAAATGAACATGAATTGAAGGTCCTAACATGGTCTTAATTGTTAAAAAGGAAGAAAAAGTAAATAAAATCACTATAAAAGTCTCACCCCCCACTACTCAGAAATAAAATATTGAAATCAATCGATGATGATGTGTCTCCACCTTCTAAGAAGTATCACAATGATGGCTTAATAATACTTTTTAGAGAACCCATATAACCTACACTAACATATTAGGGAGGACCAGATGATTTGTTCCATCCCACCTATCTCTCTTTCAAGAAATATATCCTTATGTCCTAGATGAAATTTTATTGCTAGAGGATATTATGTAATGTGTTGAAACTCGATCTCATGTGTATGTCAGGTAGCATGCCCACCTAATGCCTTTTGGATGAAAAGTGATGTGTCACCAGCCTTATGTCTAGTTCTTGATTATTTCCCATTACCTGACCATTCTTCTTTCTTGTATCTGAAGCAAGTACAACTATGGCTCATAGTTGCTCGATTAGAATATGGGTGCTTGGTACATGATTGTTTATGATTTTTTGTGCATTTCTTATTTTCTTGGAATACATATGTTATACACGTGAGATTTTTTTAGGACTCATTGGTGGTTCCCTATTGGGTTTTATTACTCACACCATATAAGGGTATTTTGATGCATGTGAAAACTTAATGTATAAGGATCCATGAAAGGAAAAGTGTCTCATTATATTTGGTTGAGTAGAGGACCATGTAGGTGGGAGCTGTATTGGGATGTACTTTAGGGGTTTCTAGTGTTTATTTATTTATTTTATTTCTTACACTTCTATTTGGGTTCTACCTTCCTTGTTGGGATCTATGATTACTTATTTATATGAATGGTATTCAATTTTCATAGTTTACCCAAGTTTGATATGATTATTATATTTTATTACATCTAGTTATATTTTTATTTGTTTGAGGACATTATATTGTGGATATAGACTCCCCACTAATGGAATTATACCCTTTCTATAAGACTGTAACATATTGTGTAAGGGGAGGTGTGAATGATTTCATGTGACTCTCTAGCTCATACTTTATGATTTTGATCGGGGATTTATTGTATTTCCTTTTTGATTTTTTTTGAAAAACCATTAAAATTTATTGAGAAAAAGGATTTAACCAAGGAATGTTATTATAAATGGAGAAAGGTAAGGGGAAAAAATTTGAATGAAAAATAATCTAAAGGATCGAACAATCAATCAAAAATACCTTCATAGAGTTCCTTTACTCAACTAATTATTCATATTTACGAATATTACATGTTCTTGTAGATAAAATGCTCAAAGATAGTTATATGGCCATTATTTATATTCAATAAAATATATAAAGATATTCAATTATAGGCATTCTTGTTCAAGATAATATATATTAAATCCTAAAGTGTCAATATTTAGTATTATCAGTTGTAAATTTATAAATGATGTTTGTTTTCATAATCTTTTTGTCCAACAACTAATCTACTATGTTAATTATAGTTAAATACTATTCATATTTTTTTACAGGCGTACGTATCGGTACTATTTGAAGGGAAACCCATATGAACAAACATTTGGACTCATTGGTCCTCATGTCATATATATATATATATATAATGTTCTTGGAAGCGGAGGAAAATTTTGAAATAGTAGAAAAACTGACCACAATTTTTGAAAAGAAACTTATATACAAAAACTCTTATTAATACCCACAAAGCTAGGGTAAAAATCTAAAATTTAATTATAAAAGAAAATATTTATTTATTTATTTCATTACTTATACCTTTTTTTATTTTTGTATTACTTGTTTCTCACTGAAATCAATTTGTATACTCAAAAAATTATTCTTTAGATTCAGTACTTCTATTCTCAAAAAATTGACCTCACATGATATCATTTATCAATATATAATATGCTATATTAAAAAATTTAAAAATAATATTATATTATATTGTAATGAGAATTTTTAAATGATTGGTAAACGTTTAAATATTGTAAAAATCCTGGTATGAGGATATTCCATAAGCACGGTAAGTTTACATAATTCAACCACTAGATAAGTATTGGTATATGTATCAAAATATTTCATAATCCAAACAAATTAATTATTTTTCTCATTGATTCTTAGTGTTTGAAAAAAATTAATAGAAAAGATTATTGATATTACATTGGATATTTTATGGAAGATATCATATTTCATCAAAAAACTATTATCCCCTAAGAGTTATTTCCAATTATGATTAAAATTTTATTTAAAATACATATTAATAATAATTTTCATGTACTAATCAGACTATTAAATGTAAACATATTAAAAGGAGGAAAAATATTTTTTTATAAATTAATGGGTATAATACATGGTGTAAGAATGTTTTCAAACATCATGAAGAGGAGAATTCATATTAGTTATTTTGTAATGAATTGACACACCAGGTCCCACCTTGTCAGTGGAAATTCGAGAGTGAAACCCCAATCCATCATCCAATAGAACATAGGCTATTGACAAGCTTTGAGTTGGATTGTCACACACATGGGTGGGATTTTCCTAAGGTACCTATACTCATGTCTGCATCTCCATCCACCAATAAAATAGTGAAAGGTATGGTAAAACATATACCACGATGAATTCATTCAAATAAATCCAACATTTGAGTATCACACACTATTACAGAAATCATTTACCAAGTCGGAATTTTTTTCATCGGTTATAAATAACCAATGTGTAAAGTTGTAAAAGTTGATCTATCACATCGGTTATAAAATACCCGACATAAAAATTGCAGATATTGATTTATCACATCGGTTATTTTATAAAAAACGTGATCAATCACCTTTTTACATCGGTTATATTATAACTCATGTGATAAATAAACTATTTTGATTTATCATGTTAGTAATTTTGTAACCGATGTGATAAAGCTGATTTATCACGTCAGTTATTTTATAACTGATGAAAAATATCCTCTTTATCACATCGATTATTTTATAACTGATGTAAAAATATTTTAATCATGTCTGTTATTATATAACCGATGTGATAAATGTAATAAAAATAATAATTTATCACATCAGTTATTAGAAAACAGACATGATAAACTATTTAAAACATTTATCAAGTTTCGTATTATGTCATTCTATATTTTTCGATTGGGAAAATGTGACTTGTCTCTCATACGTAGAAAACCTAGAAATGTTTCTTCGAACTCAAGCCCTCCAACCTCATTTTTCCAACATCTTTCATCATATTTTTTATCACTGAATCTATTAGATCGACTCACAAAATTCAAGTAATCCTCCCAATTCTCAATTTACTTTTCTATTTTTCATGGATTACCTAGATTATTTTTTGTGATTTCTTTTTCTAAAATATCTCAATATCTTGGATTATTTCCTAATGTTATCGTTATTTGACACATTTTTTCTTATCCTTGATTTGAAATCATTGGGAATTATGATCTATATTACATTGGTTAGATGCTTCCATATTTAAGTATGAAATCCCTATATTGATATGATGGAGATATTGGTTATATACCATCACACCCTTGTCATTTTATATAACATATTAGATTTTTTGGTTTTTCTGGATTAAAAAAAAGATGTTATATTTGCCCAGGTGTTTTGTGATGAATATGTACCGAGTCTTCCTATTGAAGTTAGGTCATTTGTTTATTTAATTATTTTTCTATATAGTCAGGTTGTATGTAGTACATATTTTACGCTAACTACAAGTATATATTATAACATAGTATGTTGATGCATGGTTGCTTATGTATTTAGGACTATATTTGTTAACTATTTTTTATTAGATAAGTATCCACCCAAAAAAACCTATCAACATACCTTGAGTGGGATATTTTCACCACCTTCCCAAGACAATCTAGGTTCGTCTGAATGCCTGTACTTTGAGTATAATATAAATCAATTTCAAAAAGTGGCTTAGAACCTAACAATATCAACTTACTAATCAAATCAATTTCGACCATACACAAAACCATTTTCCACAAATAACTCTATAAGAAAGATAAAACTCATATATGTGACCATCAGTATTACATGAAATGAAGAAAATATTTTATTTCTCAAAAACAATATCTTTATAATTTTCAAATATGCATAATTTTTACATTATATTTCAAAATTGTGTTACTTTCAAATTATGTTATATTTCATATAAATATAAAACTATTATATTTAACAATATTTTCGTTTTAAAATTATTTCAATGCATATCAATTTCAAATATGCATATAATTGGTTTATATTTCCAAAAAAAATATATTCAAATTATGATGTATTTCATATAAACAAAAAATTGGATTATCTTAACAAGAAGTATAATTTTGATATTTGTTATAGGTAATAATGAGTCAATGTTGGATTATGAAACATTGAATGAGTAATGAATATGAAGAAGGTGTTGATGCCTATTGGGAATTTTCTAAACCAAATGTTCCAAGTAACGACATGTTTTTTTTCTATGCCTGAAATGTTTGAAAATGAAGAAGTTGAAAAGTAGAGTGATCAAAGATCATCTAATTTTTCATGGTTTTAATCCAAGTTACATCCCTTGGATTTGACATGGTGAAACTAGATAGAATGTCAGATCTACTAATGGTGATGATTTGCAAGATGGTAGCTCTAATGAAATTGAAGAAATGATTTGTGATATTGTAGCAGAACAAATTGAGATATAACTAAAAGTTGAGAGTCTATATGTTGATGCTGAAAACCAATTGTATCATGGTTATACTGATTTTACGATTTTATTGGCGGGGTTAAGATTGATTAACCTTAAGAAGAAACATGGATGGAGTGACAGAAGTTTTACAAAGCTGCTAACTTTTTTGAAAGGCATCCTTTCAAATGACAATGATCTTCTAGATTCACATTATAAATCCAAGAAATTATTATGCCTGATGGGATCGGAATACATGAAAATACATGCATGTTAGAATGACTATATGATATATATGAAGGAATATGAATTTCTATCAGAGTGTTCTAAAGGTGGGACATCATGGTATAAGTTGAAAGAAAAATCACAGGTTGTTATACAGATTACAGAGATCACTATGAAGGTATTTTGGTATCTTCTTATAATTCCCCTTTTTAAATGATTATATGCTAATTCACATGATGAAAAAAAGGTTAAAATTGCATGCTGATGAGCGGATATGTGATGGGAAACTATGTTATCCAGTTGATTGTCCACAATGGATAAAAAATTGATGAGCAGTATTCTACATTCAAAAATGAAATTAGAAATCTCATACTTGGGTTATGCATAGATAGAATAAATCCATATCGAAACCTCAGTAGAACACATAGTTCATGGCCTATTTAATTGGTAATTTACAACCTATCTCCTGATGTTTGTTTGAAGTGAAAATATGTCATGTTGATTATAATGATTTGTGGTTCAAAGAAACATGGAAATGATATTGATGTTTTCTTGTCTCCATTGATTGATGATTTGAAACTTTTAAGGGAGGATGGTATTATGGTGTATGATTCTTATAAAATGGAATACTTTCAACTGTATGAAGTGATTAAGTTCACTATAAATGAATTCCCAGCGTATGGAATTTTTTTGGTTACACTGTTAAAGGAAATAAAGCATATCCGATTTGCGAACAACATACCTCATATTTTCAATTTCATTATGGGAGGAAAATAATATACATGGGTCATCAAAATTTCTTTCCTATGGATCATTGTTATAGAAGACTAAAAAAAGAATTCAATGGCTCATAATAATTTGATATTTCTCTAAAACCTTTATCCAAATATGCGTATTTTAGAGGGTATAAAACCTTGATGTGACATTGGGGAAGACATATAAATCTGTTAATGATAGATATATTTGGAAGAAAATTTCAATATTTTTTGAGCTCTCATATTGGAGATATCATGAAGTGAAACATAATATTGATTTCATGTAAATAGAGAAGAATATTTGTGAAAGTTTTATTGGAACATTATTACATATTAAAGTAAAGAATAAATTTGGGTTGAATGCAAGATTTGACATACTATCTATGGGAATGTGTTTAGTGTTAGCTCCCACTTTTGATGGAAGGCAAACATTTCTTCCCTCGTCCTGTCAAACATTATCCAAGAGGGATAAAATTATAGTTTTCCATTGTCTTCATGATATCAAAGTGCTGCAAGGTTATTCTTTAAATGTAAAAAGATTTATCTCTTTGAAGGATTTGAAGTTGATAGGTATGAAATCTCATGATTTCCACGTCATGATGCAACAACATCTACCAGTTTCATTGCGTGGAATATTGCCCATTGGTTTAAGAAAGACTATCATGAAGGTGTGTTATTTTTTCAATTTAATTTGTAATAAGGTGATTGATGTGGATACTTTGAACATTTTGGAAAATGATGAAATTTATATAATTTTCCAATTGGGAATGTATTCTCCTCCATATTTTTTTGATATAATGGTTCATTTTATAGTTCATCCAATTCGAGAAATAAAGATTTGTTCACTTGTATATCTTCGTTGGATGTATCCTTTGGAAAGGTATCTGAAAATATTGAAGGGGTATGTTAAGAATCAGTATCTACCTGAATCCTCCATTATTGAAAAGTATATTTCTAAAGAGGTTGTGGGGTATTGTATGAGCTGCTTGTCTATGGAGAAGCACATTGTTTTCCCTCTATCTTTCCATGAACGAGTTAATAAAGAGGGAAAGGGGATTTGTGGCTTGGAAGTCAAATTGTTTTTAGATGAATAGATGAAGAAGGTACTTTTATACATATTGAATAACATAGAAAATGCTCAAATTTATATCACATTTCATATTAATGAGTTGAAACAATTTCATTCAATGAAGAAAGAAATGTGGATTTTGAATGAGCATAACAAATAATTTTTTCCATGGTTTAAAAAGACCCTTCATGGTAGATTAGATGCATGAGAGACATTAATATGGTTAGTGGGTGGTCCAATTTTAAATGTGATAATATGGTATGGGTATGACATTAATGGCTATACATTTTATATGAAAGCTGAGGATAATAAAAGTGCATTTTAGAATAGCGGGGTATTGGTGTTTGTTGAAGCAATGCATTTTTCGAGTTCTAAAGACCAAAACCTAATTTCTACATCATGTTCATATTATGGAATCATTGATGAAATATGGGAGGTTGATTACATTAAAATTCATGTTCCTTTTTTTAACTACAAATGTTTTATTGGTAATAATAGTGTCATACATGATGAATTTGGAATGGTAGTTATTAATCTGAATAGACTGGAAGACACAACTGATTTTTTTATAATGGAAACACATGAAAAATAGATTTTCTATGTTTCTAATCAATCATATATTCATTGGTTTATTGTTTTACAAGGAAAAACAAGATATTAGTGAGGATAAACATGATGAAGATGCTGATTTATGTCAGATCCCTACTTCCAGGAAAAGATTAGCCAAAAATAATGATGATCATGTTGTTGACATGGTTTGTTCCATAAGGAAATATCATGATAAATAAATTTAGTAAAAAAATCCATTTCTACATTCCTAATATTACACGTAACACATTTTTATCTCTCATTTATATTTATTGATTTTATAAAATGTTAGATATTGTAATTTTTTCCATTATTAAAACATTTATTAAAACTAATTAGTAGTAATGTTTGTTTATTTTAGTTATGTTTTGTTTAGTTTACCATGTTTACTATTATGTAACTTATATATTTATTGATTTTGTTTAATGACAATTACATTACCGTGTTTACCATGTTTACAATGTTTGACATAGTTTACCATGTTTACCATTATGTAACTTATATATTTATTGATTTTCTTGAATGACAATTACTTTACCATGTTTAATGTGTTTACCCATGTTTACCATTTACAATGCTTTATCATTCTTACCATGTTTACTATATTTACTATTACGTAACTTAGTCTAGTTTTACATTTTCTATATATATTAGTAATGTAATATTTGAATTTATATATTTCTGAACTAATGTATTCATTTTTTATTTAAAGGATAATGACAGATCAATTAGTTGATCAACCATATAATTCTGGAGATGAGCATCATGAGAATATTTCTGGGGAGGAACATTGAAATTATCTTCCTGATGTTCCCCAATCTTTTTCATGTTCTCCCACAATGGAAAAGAAGAGTTCAAGAGTTAGTAAACATGGTAGGACACGTTTATCAAAACTATCACTTGTCCTTAGACAAGACCAGAGGATAGTTGTAGATTTTGATGAGAATGATATTCCTAGAGGTCTAAATGGGAAAGATTTTAAGAGTTTTGTATAAAATAAAGGTAAAAGATAATTAATAATTTTGTATAATTATTGGAAAAGTGTGGAAAAAAGTGAAACTATCTCAGTTGTGGGAGATGATTTTGGAAAGATCTTTTGATATTGTTTGACTAATCTTTAAATATTTATAGTATAATATGTTTTCTTTATTCTTTGTCAGATCAAATTTGATATTCTTGACACTTGAGGAGTTCAGATGAAATGTTTATCTTTGGGTGCTAGGAGATGGAGGTATTTCAAATCCACCCTCACATCTAATTTCATTTTTGGTCATAGGAAACATGACAATCTATGTCATATATATCCTTTTATAGATGAAGACACCTGAAAATAATTTATTGAAATTAGAAGAAAAGAATCTTTTTTTGTAAGTTCAATGAAAACTTTTTTAATTTTTCTTATATTAATGATCTTATTAATGATTTTTTAATGATTTATTATTCTTAATTTACATAAAAAGGATATCTCTTCAAGAGATCCAATCTAAAAATGTATACCCTTATTATTTATCATGTGGAGGGTATACTTTATTGGAAGAATAAATGATGGAGGAAAAATAAAAAAAACTTAGAGAGGAGTTTTCAAGCTCTGGAGAGGTTTCCCCTCCATCCCCTCCATCTAGAAATGAAAAATGGATGAGGGATCAGATGGGGAAAAGGGGAAATATCTTACGGCATAATTGAGTATCATAGCTGAGAAGATAGTAAGATATTTATTTTATTTATTTAAGTTAATTATATTTTTTATAAACTTTGAAACATTTCGTAATTTTTCAATTAATTCATACATGATTCTCTTAAGTATTAGAGCACACATGGGGTATTTACATCTTCTAGGAGGCAAGATATTTTTTATGAAGAATTGAGAAATCCCAAACACCTGGGTTGTGTACAAGGATACCCGATGGGTGTATCGGTAAGAAAAGTGTTTACACGTTCTTCATATTCTTCCATTGAGGGTATTTATCAAAAAAAAAATTTGGGGGACAAAGTTCATAATATTAATGTGATTATGGAGGAAAAGATCAGAGCGTCGGTACAGTATATGTTTCCAGACATGAAAAGACAATTTCAGAAGGCAGCTCCCACTCTTCCACCTCTACCTATATACCCCATTTTTTATCCTCCACCTCCACCAGTAGCTCCCACTCCCCCACCTCTAGACACCTTTATTTATCCTCCACCACAGCCTGTGGACCACATTTTTTATCCTACTCTGACACCCCCACCTCGATAATTTCTTAGTTGTTTTGAGTTGTATATTGATGATCCTCACTATCATGTAGTTATATATAGGATGACATACAATAAAGAAATAAATTTCATCATAAAAAGTTAAAGGTAGAGTAACATAGGGTCATTGTACATCATATTATAGATATATCAGCTCGAGTAGTATTACCTAAAAATGAGGTGATGATAGTTGGACAAAGTATCGACCACTTTTTAGTTTGTCCATCCAGACTTCTATGACCCAATACCATATAGGTATGTATATGTTATATATTTTTTTAGTTTTTTTTATTAAATAGGTTTTAACCTTTGAAAGTTAATATGTTTATCTATTTATCTGTAGGAATACTTTAATGGTAAAGAAATATTGTATAGGAAAAAACAAAGACAAATGTCTATGAAATCAGATACAGATTCTAGTAGTCTTAGCAGATTGTCAAGATATTTAGATTATTTGGCAGCTCATTATACGTTCCTAATGGAAGCACATGTTTGTGGATGTGAAATAGATGTGGGGATTATGAAAAATGATATCATGGAGCTTGTTATTGGAGGTAATTTTGGCATCAATATGGTGCAAATTTTTTCTATATAAGTCTTAACACAATTCTCCCCCCCCCCATTAAATTTATTAAAAATGTATACTTATGTCTATTTTGTATTTGGTATATTTATAAAAAAAATTATAAGAATGAACAAACAGATGTATATGGATTCATGGACCTACAGTTGGTTTCCCCTAAAGTGCATGCATTGGATGGGGAAAAAAGAAAATTTTACAATGCTGAAAGATTTTAATTGAATATAATCACTCAGTGTTCATTGATTCCTTTTTGTGGGGGGTATGAAACATATATCTCCAAAAGTGTTATTTATATTTTAACATAAAAATCACTAACCATAAATTTTATTTCATAATAGAGACCATTGGATGTTAGGTGTGTTTTGTCTAAGGGATAAAATACTTTATTATATATTCTCTCTCCTTGGCGATGTGTGAGAAAATTTTAAGAATATGTTGAAAAGTAGGTTTTAAATTTTTAATAGTTTTTTATATTATAATTAATTTTAAATTTATCTCATTAATATTATTTTCTAATAGAGGATGGGCCTCCTTTGGAAAAAAAATGAAAAGGAGTTCCAATATCAAATATATAAAAGTAAAGGTAAATATTTATTTATAATTTATACATTTTGGATGTATTACTTAAAAATGATATTTTGAATTGAAAAACTCATTTAAACAGAAATGTCAAAAATAAAAATGCGTCATCAAATGTGGATATTATATGTAAAGATTTATGTACGAAATAATTAAAAATGGAACAATTTTTAAGTTTGACAAGGTTAGATTTATTAATAAACTATTTTATAATATTTCATTTGATTTATTAATTATACATGTTAAATACTTTCATTTTAATTTGTAGTTATTTGATGACCATTAACCTTATAGTGCTCAATAATTCAAACACATTAAATTTTAATGGTCAAATTGTTTTACACGTTTGATGTATTTTAGTTTTTTTGTAGTGTAAAATGTAATTTTGAAAGTTGTAATTGTAAATGTGTATTTTTTAGTTGTTTGGTTGGATTTAGGTTTGTTTTTAGTTGATATTGTATGTTTTGAGTGGTATAAAAGAGAATGTTTAATTGGGATGATAGTTCTTATTTTGGTCTAGTTTAGATAGTTTTTTTGGACTGGTTTTGGTCTGGTTCTTCTTGTTTTAGGTTTGCTTCGGCAGTGCAGAGGAATGGTTTCAAGATTGTCAAAAAAAAGGTTTTTATGTTAGTCATTTTAGAACCGAGGTAAAAACTGCTTCAAATAATGGTTTTCCATGTCAGTTATCTAAAAACTGATGTGGTATAAAAAAATTTCATCTGTTATTAAATAATTGGTGTCAAAAATACTTCAGAATTATGTTTTTTTACATCGGTTACTTAATAATCGATGTGGTATATTGATTATTACATCTTTTATTTAATAACCGACGTAAAAAATCCATATCTGGAACTGATGTTTTACATCGGTTATTTAATAACCGATGAAATAAACAATATACCATGTCTGTTATTAAATAATCGACAAAAAAATTGGTTCAACTATAGATTTACTATAACACCCCAAGATTTTACGAAAAATATTCTTTTTATTTTCATTAATTTATTGTATTGTACGCTACACCAAAAGGAGCTTGCACAACACGCATCCCTGACTTGGCTTGCATTACACGCAAGCACGACCTTCCACGATAGTGTGTGTTGTACGTAATACCGTGTTTCGCTAAACAACGATATGCTATTAAAATATTATTAAAACTAATTGTTATGAATAGTAATAACCACTTTTTGAAATTTTGTAAATTTTGTTTTTCAAAATGGACTTTATTTTTGGATTCGTAATATCAAAATTATCTTAGGGTGAAATTTTGGTACTTTTCGGATAACTTTCATATTCTGATGAATAGTGAAAATTACTAAATTTTAATTAAAAACAACTTTTTTAATCGAAATAATTAATAGTGATAAATTATTAATTTGAGTGGTTTTAAAGTATATTTAGAATATATTTTTACAATTTAATACAATGTTGTTCATTGGATGTAATTTCACATTTAAACCAGACATAAACGAGTGTCAATCTTTTGATAGTTATTATCTCTTAAAAACAGGCTATTTGTTTTGACGACGGGAATTAATTTTTAAATTAGTTAATGTAACTGATATGTTTTGAATTTGGTAAAATATAAATCATTTTTTAATTCATAATATCAAATATAGCTTAGGCCTAATTTTTGGTATTTTTCTGGAAACTTTCATTTTTTGATGAATAGTGAAACCACTAAGTGGTAGTTAAAAACTGAATTTTTTCATAAAACTTAATTTTACCGCTTCTGTGAGTGGAATTTCAAAAATCCAAGAGACACTGTTGATGTTAGTAAGTAAAATTTGGTTCAATGAGATGAAAATAATTTTTGGTGAACAGTAACTCTCTACTTTTTTTACCACGGTTAAAAGTAAATAGGGTAATTAAGGGTAAAAATGATATTATTATTACCCTAACACATGTCCTAATTCTATTGGATAAGTGTAATTCGACCAAAAACAACCTTAGGAATAAAATATGACCATTTAGGCCCACTTGGATTATATAAGGACATTTATTATTAATTTATTTAAAGAAGGGTTAAAATAGTTAAAATCAAAGTTTAATAAGTAAATCATTTTTAATATAGGGTTATACATAAGATAAATTCGACTATAAATGTTCATTAGAAATCTAAAAAGATTTCATACATAATTGTATTTTATTTGTAATTTTTAGACATTAAAAAATTTAATTTATTTATGGCACAACGATTATGCAGTAATTATCTTATTAATGAAATATTGACATAATTGATGTTATAAATACCCAAATAAATGTAATTTGATAATTTTTATGAATTCCACTAATTTTATAGGTTAATATGACATGTTATTATTCATTTAATTAACTTTTTCCGAACTAATCATTCTGTTATGATTTTCACAAAAAATCAATTACTAAATAGTGTCAAAATTGACATAAAATAGTTTTTAAAACAAATATTATATTATTAATTGTTATTTTATTCATAAAAATCTAAGGTTCGGCCAAATGACTTATATAAAGTTATATATATTAATAATAAACAACTTGGGGTTCGTTTGGCTTCTTATAGTAAGTTTATTAACCTTATAGTGTAAGAACACAAAAAGACACGGTAAAAGTAAAATTATCTAACTTAAAGTTAAATATAAATGATAAGGTTAAAATAGGAACCTAAACTAGTCTAAATTCTATTGGATGAAAAGATTTCGACCCATCCCCACCTTAGCTTCGAGATAAATTAATTTGGAGCTATTTAAAACCGAATTTGGCTTTATAATAAAATAATATTTTTAGTTTTTCCAAAGGTGTCTTTCTCCTCCCTTATAAAAGGGCTCCTCCTCCCTCTATTCCTCACACCAATTTTAGCCTTCATGCTCGGAAAACCCCTGCCAAATTCTCTTCTCCACTTCCATAGAAACATACTAGAGGTCCTGGTCTTCTTCAAAGACCAATTGTAGTGCCCTAAGAGGAGGTCTCAAAGAGGCGCTTCAAAGAAGAGGTAATGTTCGTTACCGATTCTTTCAACTTTATTTCTTCTTCCACTTATTCTTCTTTAGTTGTTTCATTATGAAGTAATAACATCAGTATCACTCATATACTGATATGTTATTATAATTATGAAACAACCCTATTTCACCATCTATCCATCCTATGGAAAACGAAATCACCACGCGTGTGTACGTACGGAATACCGTCTCCACGCCGTGGTGTAATCTATTTTCCACCACCACGTTACTTGGATGGGTATAATGGTGTAAATAATAACTATATATGATTATTGTAAAGTGATATTGATTCTGTAATAGTATACATACACTCCAATAAAATTCTACGATCATGGGAACGATATCATCGCACGTGCGTACGTACGGAATACTGTCTCCACGACGCGATGAGATTCATTCTCAATGATTAACCATTCATAAATGATTATAAAGTATATATAATAAGTAATCATGAAATATATTACATAATAATGATACTGGATTTATGTATATATTTATTTCTTTCATCCAATTAATTCCATTCAATTCAGTGAGGAAACGAAAACAACGTTCATGCGTACGTACAGTCTACCGTCTCCATGAACGATGTATTTCTTTCCATTTATCGATCTATTATATATATGTATATTTTGAATATATAGTATATATAAATCATGTTTTATATTCTGGAATTATGTAATCATGATCTAAGTAATCATATGAATAATTACAAGTCAAAACACGGACGACAAATGAAACGATTTTACCCAAAACGCTCTTTAACATGGAATTTACAAAAGAACGGGTAATATAAAGTCATAAGTGAACCATATATGATATCATAACAATGAATATGATTTTTTAATAATTCAATGACATTATTTAAATCATTATACAGGAGGTTCGGATACGTACGAAGCATATCGGACCTAAGGTAAGGGAAAATATCACAATCTCATTTTATCCGAGATTGTTTATACTTTGGTATTTACTAGGGTGTATTTTATCATCCACATCCATTTTTCCTCAATATGTAATATTATTTCCATCCACCTAAAATTGTTTAAATCCAATTTTACCCTTCGGTGAGTTTTTAGTAAAATATATGAAAGGAATCTTTTATCATTTTTCGTATGAGGTACTTTTTGACTTTTCCGACAAAAGTATGAGAAGAATGTTTTTTTTAACTTATATGGCATGAATGGATTTTTAAAACATTATTTCCAAGAAGCTTCCTTTACAAGTTTTCAAGTTTATTTTTAATCATATTTTTTTAGTTTATAATTTTATGACATGTTAAGAAAGGAAAAGTTTTTTTGAAGTAGAAAGGATATTTTCCTCAAGAATGGAGTTCAAGTGTTTTATCAAAATTATTTTCCATCTAAGATAATAAAGAGTTCTGTTTCGATCCCTATTATTACATTGATTTGATTATGTTGTGATGGAATTATTTTTATGAATTCTTTTATCTTATATGAATTGTTTTATGATGTCATGTTTTTTAAGAATCCCATTTTTATTACATGAGTTATGCAATGATGTATGATTTATGATTTTGTGGCACACATAAGAATGGTATCATTATGAGATGGGTGGGACCTATATCTCCCTCCAATGCATTGTGTAAAGATTTTATATCTCATGAGATAGACATGGATGGAATGGTAAGTTAATCTGGTTCAGTGTTACAGGACTGCAACGAGGAGTGAACTCGATTTAGAATGGGACTTTGTCCACTAAGATAGTCTTGGCAGCAATGCCTTGGCTACTATGGAAATCATTACATGTGCTTAATGGATGCCACAATTACATGTTTTATTCCCATGCTATGTTATCATGATTTATGTTCCATTATGATCTATCCCTTATGTACTTCCATGTTTTAAGTCGTTGCTCAAGATTTTGATGTTTAAACATTACGTTCATGTTTTTAAGTTCAAATGTATATGGTATGTTTTATTTTATCCATGCTTACCCTTACTGAGCATTTGAGATCACCCTTTTTATGTTTTCTTTTCCCCTAGGATTAAAAGAAATATTTCATGTAAGGAAACCAAAATGGGAAGATCTTTATGGGAGATGTTTAAGATCTTTCACCACGATTAGAAGATTGTGTTCCAAGTTTCCAAAGACACTAAACTATTACGGTCCTTGTGTGTCTGTTTTTGTTATGTACTAAGTATTCCGCAAAAGTAATGTAATGTCTATGTACGTCAAGCTTCGGGTCTCTACACTTACAATGTCAATTTTTTATAACTAATGTAAAAAACAATATTTATAACATCGCCTTTAGTAACGTCCGCTAAAACCCGACATAAAAAATAAAAAAACTGATGTTAAAAATATTTTCTTCACTACTAACACAAGAATGGGAAAGCATAAAGGTCCAAATATGATCCCATAAAAACTAGAAAAGATTCCAAACTACTAATAAGAAGGGGACTACTTTAAATGCCACACCCAGAATTATCTTTATCCCATCGAGTTCAACTATACTCTACCTACTCCTGGTCTACCTAGGGATCTATTTTAAGGCATGTTGCCTATGTAATACAAGACATGTTTATGTAGAGGCTGTGCAGGGGTGTATACAATCATAACTAAAAGAAAACACTGAAACCACCAAACATAAATAATCAAAGTGAAAAATCATCTCATAAACATGATGGTATATAAACTAGAATATGATAAAATGGTGATGAAAATATAGATATACTCAATATAGAAATCATGCCTTTTGGTAAATTCAGTTAATATCTATTATTTTGAACTAGTTTTGGAATTCTAAAGGAATTTGAATTTTCATTAGTGGATAAGCCAAGGCTTGAAATAAGATTAAAATTGAAATTATGAGAGTTTGAAAAAATTTATGTGTTGATTTTGAAAAAGGTATAAATACTAGAGGGTGTTTTGAGATTATGGATGACTTTTGGGAGCATTGGGATTTGAAAGCCCAGTTTTGGGAGAGACAGACTGGGGAGCATGGTTTGTAAAAACAATGTGGATTATTTTTTATTGTAATTTGGTTAGTTTAAACCATGTGAGGTGTCTCATACAACCATTCAGTTTGGTGAAGAGGTGTGTAGGGATCCACATGGTTTTTTCATGATTTTCTTCACTATAAACTATTGCCATATGGGGTGAGGTTCGTTAGAATAGTTGCACTACAGAGCCAGTGCACTGTTATGTTAACCATGAAGAAGAATGGTGCTTGGGAATTACGGCACTCATAGTTGGTGGATGGTTTTTATAACCATACATTCTAACCATGAAATTAATTTAAAGGGGAAATTTTATATTTTTACCCTCCAACCGTAAATAGGTCTTACACTATTTTCTTCCTATTTCATGCCCATCAGCCCTCTGTGCACTCCTCATCCATATCAACTTCCTTGGGATGGTTCTCCCTCATTCTTCGTCTGAATAAAATGTCATCAAATACACTATAATAATAGATATGATTCTATAAATCATATTTCTTCATTTCCTCACCTACTTTTACTTATTATGTAATATCATTGTTTGAGCTAATATACCCTATTTTAGTGTGTTCATTTGATTCTCTAATTTCTCTCAATATGGAATGAATAAATTGTAAATGTTGGATGAGTGAATATTCCTAATAATGATGGAGGTTTTTTAGTTTGTTTTTTCCCTATAATGTTCCATTATTTATAAAAAATCACTAATCCACACACATAGCTTTCTGTTCATTTCTACTAAAATTTATTAATCCATAAATTAAATTCATATACCATAAACATGATGTTATTTAGACCCCTTTAACAAGTTTATAGATCTGAGACCTCAACATGGGATACCCTGTAGGTAGTATCCTTTTTTATCCTTAGAGTATATTTCTTGCATTTAATGAAAATACAATTAGGTTGTGTTTGGTTTGACTCCTAAAAAAATTGATTGAATGATAGTAAATGAATTACTTGAATTGAAATCAGAAATGTATACATACTTGAACATTCTTTACCTATGAGTTATAAGAATATAGAAATGGATTTTCTTTATAAATGGCATAGACACTTACTTGTCTTATTTTGAATCATAATATTATTCCTTGTTTGTATAATAAATCTGCATTGATGGTGATGATCTTTCACCTTGTGAATTGGATTGCTATATGAATTAAATGAAATGATAAATGGTAGAATACCATCACATGGACATTATTAATTTATAAATTATATTACCAAAATAATTAATAAAATTTGTTTGAGAATTAGGTGGGAATGAATTGGATAAATTGTAGCATAGAAAGTACTCTTCACTTAACCCTCCTCATCATGTGAGAGTTAATTGATAGATTATATATTTAACTATTTTTTGGAAAGAATATAAAACATGGAACCCTTTAACTATATAAATTAATATATGTAATTCATGTTTGATTTGAAAATTTGGAATGTAGATTTCCCACAACCTATGTTTAATTATTGAATTCAACCTTCTTACTTATTATGTTATTTGTTCATTGGTACATGGATATTGATGTGGAATTCCATGTACAAGTTTACAAGGAACATTTAATTGAATTATTTTTTAAATGGTTAATACATGTTGGAAATGAGTTACTATTATATATTATAAGTGTTAGAAATAGAATTCCTCTTAATTTATAAATTGTTATACATGGAACTCTTTATTATCAATTAAAAATTTCTAGTCTTGATTTCCCCCATAGATTATTTTAAATTTATTAAGGAATTCATTCCTCATCCCTAAATTTTAATTTTATTAACATTATGGTCTTCATAATTTAATACTAATTGTTGGACATGATGTTCCTCTTATTAATTTAAATCATTGAACATGACATTCCTTATCATTTATTGGTTGGGGTGAGACATAATGCTCAGTGCCCTTTAATTTAGATGTTTGGATTGATTCCCCTTATTTAAATGTGAAAATCAATATGACTATCCTTGTACATGGATTACTTGGTTATATACCACAGATATTGGGTATTATTATATGAAAATGTGAATGCCCAAAAATATTCTGGGTTAGGTGAAAGTAGGTATAGTCAGTCAAGGATCCTATGAGAAGCCTGAGCTAACAGGGTTTACATTTAAAAAATTTCCTTACCTTTTATATACCTTCACACAACTACATTTTATATTCATATATTGAATTATAATTAGAAACCATTGGTGGTGACCTAATGAGTTTTACTCACACCGTATTCAGACTATTTTTTAGTACTCTGACAAATATTACGACTACATGTTAGGAATTGGCGTGTGATTATTTTTTATTGTATCTTCAAGGCTTACACTTGGCTTGAGAGTAGTGGTAGACCATGTACTCAAGCTACCCTCTAGAGTTGGATTATTTTATTTATTTCTTATTTTGTCAATATATCCCTATCATATGAATTAACTCATATATGTTGATAGAATTGTATTTATGTCATAACATATTCTTGCATGGTTAGTTTTATTGGAATTTCTATATTATCTATTTATTATTTCTAGTTGTTATCTTATTATTAACTTTTTTATCTTCTATTTTATTATTTTCCACTATTGTGTTGCACTATGATTATGAGGTTATAATATACATTCTCATAGCATCATTATACCCTCACTTCTAGTCAACAGCCTCCAATATATTGGGAGGTTTTCATGAGGCCTTTTCACCAACTGATATCATTACTATTTATAGGGTGAGATAGGTTGGGACATGAAAAATTGGTATCAGATCCTTCTTTTCCCCTTATCTTATAATTTTGGGTTGTTAGACAAGAGACTTATAATGTGTCAAAACAAGGTAAATAACTCATGTGTGCAACTAACCAACCCAGGCATGGCAGAAGATCAAGTTTCCAGGGATTTGACTATTGTTCATATTATTCATTAATACATTTTATCATTATTTCACCATGAGTGATTGATGTATTTCAACTAGTTATAAACTTATGATCTTTACCACTTGGCCAAGTATGGAAATAGATTAGTTGTTTTCATGCATCATTTTGGGAACTAAATATTCATGTGATATTAGAATACTTATCTGCATACCATGCTTGTGTGTTTCCTATTTACATGCCTATTTTCAATGCTTATGTGATAGCTTTCCTAGTTATAGATATGGTTTTTGTTGTTTTAAATAAAGTGTATGAATAAACCTAAATAGTGTTTTCCTATATTGTTTTCCAGTTTAATTCAATTTAGTCATATTTAAATTAATTATATAAATGAAATTGTTTTGTAACAGTTAATGCATTATCCAAAAATAATTTTTTTGAAATGTCAATGAATTGGATTTTTTGGAAAAATTCTACTCATTTATTATGGATTTCAGTTAAATGGGGTTCCAATTTAATCTTATAAAAGATTTTACCATCATAACATGGTAATTGTGACCCATATAAATGAATTGTTATATGGTAGAATCAATCCCTTCTGGTCTATCATAGCAATACATGTTTTTATAATAATTTAATTAATGGTTAAAGTAATTTTAAGGTTTCTTTCTTAGTCAATTAAAATTTAATATTGATGGATTTCAGTGAAATGGTTTATCTATTATAGATTATAAAGGCTATTACATTTATAACATGTGAATGAAAACTTGCATAACTGAATCCCTAAATGCACAACTTCTCCCATGTAGGTCAGTTTTGGCATGTTTCTTCTATGAGATAACACATTAAGGGTGTGTTGAAATTACAATAAGTTGAATATTGAGGGGTGTCACCTATGTAGGATTCGAATTGTAATGTAAATAGTGTTTCTCCCATAAATTTAGAATAACATCCCCCATATATGGTCCCAAATTTTTTAGATTGACCCTTGTTGGTCAATTATATTCTTATTATTCCATGGTACTTAACCCCTCAGGGGTATGTTTATCATAAATAGTCATGGTAATTTAAAGTTTTATCAGCCACATATATGGTATTTTGTATAAATTAATAGTGTATTATTACTTGAACAATCACCTTTAAATAAAAAATACCTTTTTCTATTTTTGAGCATTATTGTTATGAGGATCCAGTTAATTAAAATGCTAATTACAACCAAAATGTTATTTTCCATAGTAGTTTGAAATTAAAATTTTCTTTAACTGATCCATATTATAAAAAATTTTGGATAAAAAATATTGTTTAAAAAATTATTGGATAATTTTCTTTTCATTTCCTTGTGGAATTAATTAAATAAAGTGTCATGTATAGTTTGAGAAAAAATTACTTTATAATTAGTACTTGGAAAATCATGTTGGAGCCCTTATAATGTTAAAATTAATGTGAAGTTGTGAATATGATTCAATAAAACCTTTCAGTGGTGTTAATCATAATGGTACTTTGGGTATGGGTTAATTCTAATGTTCTATGAGAGTTATCTTATATGGGAATGTGAATGTTTCCCATAGGATGCATTGTATTTTTTTCTATTTTGTTCACCCTAAAGGTTATGTGCCAGTTCCTAGTGTCCTTTGAGGCATGACCAAAGTTTTTATAACTGACACTTTATATTAAAGTGATGGGATTTATCAGTTATGGTACAACCCATGGAGATAATAAATTGGTATAATTTTGAGCTGTGTTTATAGGAATGGTAATTGGCATAATTTAACAATTTGGATTTTGTTGGTCTCTTAGTTTATAAAACAACACCCCATGGGTAGGTGGTTGGTTGTCAAGTAGGTTGAACTATAAGGGGGTATTATGATATGAATATAACTGATGAGTATCAATCCTTATCATTTTACATTATCATTGTGACCATTCATGGAGAACTCGCCTATGGGAATTCTCCGAGAGGATCAGGTCCTGGTAGGATGATTCTTGGTTAGTTATTTCATTATGTCTATGTTGACAAGTTTTAACCCTTGTGGGTTAATGATATCTTGTTTTCCTTTTATGATTATCTATTTAAAGAGTATTATTAGTTGTGTTTGATTCAATGTAATACATTCTCTTAATTTTGATTTGGTTCTCATTTGAGATACATTAGGGATATGTGGATAGAACTAGTGGCCCTACTTTGATAATTGATTGATAAATATATTTGGGATACCAAGATCCCCTTAGTATGGACTCAGATCCTAGTGATTTAGTGACTTTTGGTTTAATTGAAGAAACCAACATTAGTGGTTAGACTAAATTATGGTATTTTTTAGGTTGATATAGTGTTTTTATTCTCCTGTTTAGAATGATGCATGATAGGTTCTCATATTTTTTGATATTGGATTTGTGAATCATTTCGTTTTTTATCAATTAACCTAGAGTGTTGGGTATCAAAACTGTATTTGATTGGAAGGATTGTTCAGGTGTATATCCCTATTAGATAGTAGTTATGTTGTTGATGCCTTAATTACTGAAATAATGTCATTTCGATAACAATATCATGATAAATCATGGAATAAAAGAGGTTCTCGATTTTGAAAAGGTGTTCCAAGTGAGATATTAGAGTGTTAAAATTCGAACATGTGTATTTCATAGTCAGCGTGGCCTTACTGATAGATGAATGGAGGGATAATGAGTTGGGTCTTGAATTGGGTGGTATGGGGTGTAAGCACAATATGTATAGAAAGTTTAGTAAATAGTGGTTTCATGTGGGAACTGAATAATATATAACATCACTGAGAAGTCGGGTATGGTCCAAGGATCGATGGTTTTGAATATAACTCTCACAAAAATGGTGACCTAGATCTATATGTAAAATAAATTAAGTGCATGTGATTAAAGTTATCTTTGAAAATAAAGTGAGTATCGTGATGTAGTTCACCTATGTCGAGACCTGAACACACATTGTCAGGGGACATGGTGTCAGATATTGGTTAAAGGAAAGTATAGCTAGGTTTGATGTGAACATGGATTAGGAAGAGTGATATATTTCTATTGATGGAATCTCATTGCTCTAATATTTTAGATAAAATCATACCCAATATCTTGACATCATTATATGTACGCTGAGAGGGTGTCGACTATGTACTAAGGTAAACTAACATCTTTTATGGTTTTATGGAGGTACTCCTTAGAAGTCACACTTGAGGAGAAGTTTAAGATAATCTAGATGGTGGGGAGTACACCTTTGGATGTTTGAGGGTGGTGACCCTTATTGTCAGTTTAAATTTTACAAACACCATGGAAACCATTATCAAGAATAGGGAATGATTGATGGGTTATGTTATCATTAGTTCTCAGGGATGAGTGTATTTTTTCCATGTTAGTTGTGATGTTTAAAACTAGATGTGGTATGGTCTATGGTAATCAGGAACTATTTTCATTGGTGTGAAATTGATTATTCTCCAAATGTAGGGAGTGGTACATTGGTTTCTTGTGGATAAACCTCTTGTGAGGAAGATCGAGGAACATGGGACCAATTTTTGAGTGTTTTTTTAGATCTTTTATACCTTTGGATAAATGAAATAATGTATGGCTGGATTTACAAGGAAATTTAAAAGTACATGTTTCACATGGGTGGAATCTAAGTTCAAGCGTCATGCCCAGGTCAGCATGTGGTGATCTAGATATACTAGATTAGAAAATAACTAATGTTTGTGTAGTGACATGGTAATAGAAATGATATGTAAATGGTTCATCAAGGAGATTTCACTAGTAGTTAATTATGGAATTTGGAGAGAATTATCAAATCGATCTCAATGGGACCTAGAATCAAGGAACAAGATTCAATTTTTGGTGACATACCAACTATTGAAGGCGAGTGTTTTTAAAAATATCCAATCAGAGGTGGTTTGGGTTTAATTTTTCCATTTGGTTGTAAGTGGTCAGAAAGAAACTAAGTCTATAAAAAATTTAGGATGACATGGGTGTATTTTGAAGTTTGGTTATGGATTTTCCAGGAAATTATAGTACAATCAGTTTCAATTTGGACAATTGGAAATTGAATATTCAATTAAATCAAGGACAAAGAAAAGATTCATCACATGTGATAGGGTATAGTGATTTGAAAACATACTAATACCATCACTAGGATGTTTAGGGAGAGTTTCAATAGTCATTTCTGATGGTGTGAGTACTATGAATCAGAATCAGCCAAATAAATAAAGAACCTATGGTGGGGAGGACCATAGGCAAGATAATGAAATATATGATGACACAATCATGTTTTTGGTTAAACGGGGTCATGTAAAAACCATCTTGAGGTGTTATCCTTGGATATGAGTATTATTTCTAGATTTATTTGATTAAGTGATGTATGTTTAATGTGATGTTTAGAGGCATGTTGGGCATTTGGAAAATGAGACACAGCCATTGAGAAAGAATTCATGACCCAAGTAGGTCGATTAATATTTTCATTGTCAAACGAGGCTTCTCAGTGATGAAAAGTTATATGTTGGTTTGGTTGTAGAATCTTATCTTTTTAACCAGTTGATGAATTATGATGGAAATTGAATTTTATTTGGTGGATGGGTCAAATCATGAAATGATATTCAGATTAAAATTATGAGATTTGGTACACTTGTAAGTGATGTTTTTGGATGGTTTTTAAATCCAAAAGGATTTCTTAGGAGTCCAAATGATTTTTGGGATTGTTAGGATTTGAAAGATCAATTTTAGGAGAGATATCATTGGGTGCATTATTGTTGCATGGTTAGTATTAACCATGATACCTATTTTTTATAGGGACACAATTAGTATAAACTAGTGAGGTGGCCCAGAAAAACAATTTTTTTGGTGTAGTGGTGTATAGGTATATGCATGATTAGTGTTTGGTTAGTGTATGTTTTTCCTAACTATGGGTTGAAATTATGTTGGATGAGGGTTCATAGGATATTATGACTTCATGGTAGATGAATAGTTATGTAAACTTTGTGAGTCAACATTGTGGAATGATTGTTCTTGGGAAGTGAGGCTATCATAATCGGCACATGGTTTTCCAAATCATGTGCCTGAGTATGTTCTTAATTAAAAGGGAGAAAATAACCATTTTCCCTCTTGACATAAATGGTTTTCACCCTATTCCCTTCCTCTTTCATACCAAGAAACACTCTACATGGTCCTCTCCCTTCTCCTTTAATTTTTATGGTTCTCCCTCATTCTATGCCTGAATCGAACATCATCAATTGCATTGGAATCCTAATGGTGAGTCTATAACTTATCTTTCTTGTTTTATAATTTATTTTTTCCTCTTAAATAATATCATTGTACAAGATAATATGTCTTATTTTTAGGGAATTCATTTTATTCTATGACTTCTCTGATTTTTTCTTGAATTACAAACTGATATTTGATGAGTAATGATTCTAATAAATTAGGTAGGTGGTCTAGTATCGTCTCCATTAAAGTTACAATGTTTAAAATATGTTTTTATTATGTAGAATATTGTGATTTCAATGAATTTATCCTAAAATATGTAAATATATATATTTTTTTTCATAGATATAGAATTGATTTTCTTTAGACCAACTTGAAATGGTTGGAGGTTTAAGGCCACAACACAGGCCACCCCTTAGTCCATGTCCAATTTGTTTATCCTTGAAATTTATTTCTTGTGTTTGACCAAAATACCATTAGGGTGTGTTTTGTTTTACTCCTAAATATAAAATTGATTGAATTATAGTAAATGAAATACTTGAATTAAATTAGGAATGTATATTTACTAGGACTTTATTCACCTATGATTGGATGACTAAACAAGTAGGTTTTCTTTATAAAAGGAATGGAAACTTACTTTTTTTTTATGTTGAATCATAAAATTATGTCTGGTATGTTTAATTAATCACAGTTTTCGGTGACGATCCTTCCCCTTGTGAGTAGGACTAGTATTTGTGTTAAATGAAACCTTAAATGGATGAATTCCATCTCTTGTCCTTATTCATTTATAAATGAGTTGGATTATAGAATTTATTGAATTGAAATAGTAATTAGGTTTCAATTAATTGAATATATTGTATACTGGAAAGTATTCATCACTTGGACCACTTTATCACTTGAGATTGATTTGATAGATGATGTATTGAATTTTTTGATGTAAAGTATATAATTCATAAACCCCATTAAATTTATAAAATAAAATTTGTAAGTCATGTTTGAGTTGTAAATTTGGAATGGATATTTACCATGGAATATGATTAATTTTTCAATGAAATATGCCTAATAGTTTTTTATTCCTTGATAAGTACTTGGATTTTAATTTGGAATTCCATAGATAAGATTGTAAGGACCATTAATTTGAATGAAGTATTAAATGGTAAAGTGATTTTAGACATGGAATTCCAAATATTTATTAGAAATGTTGGACATGATGTTCCTATTAATTTAGAAATTTTTAGACATGGAATTTTCCATTATATATTAATAATTATCGGACATGATGATACCCAAAAATTATTTTTAATTTATTGGACAGCGCATTCCATATCCCTAAAATAAAAAAATTTCATACAGGATGTTCCTCATAATTTAATAGTAATTGTTGGACATGAGTTTCCTCCATTTTTATTTTTATTTTTGGACACAAAGTTCCTCCTAATTTATTTAAATTTTTGGAAATGATGCTCTTTATAATTTATTGGGAAATGTTGGACCTAATGCTCCACCCCCCCCCCCCTTAATTTAGATGCTCATATTGATGTTTTTATTTTAAATGTAAACCCCATAAAAAAATCCATGTATATGGATGCCTTGGTTATGTACCATAACTCCCAGGTATTTTTTGTATAAAAATGGTAATGTCCAGATACATTCTAACTTAGGCCAAAGCAGGTACAGTTAGCCAGGGATCTTACGAGGATCCTAAGATGATGTTGTTTACATTTACACTATACACTTACTTTTTATGTACTTGAAAATTGTTTCATTTTTTATTCACATTCTATATTTACATTAGATACCATTGGTGGTGGCCTAATAAGTTTTACTCACACCCAATTGGGGTAGTTATTTGGTACCCTGACCGATCTTTTGAACGCATGTTAAGACTTGGTTCATTCTTCTATATTGTTATATCTTCTAGGCCTAGATATTGAATGGGGGTAGCAGATATGAATATAATTAGATTGTTTTATTATATTGGAGTCTTTTATTTGTTTATTTTTTTCAGTCTATCCCTTTCAGATGTATTACCTATTCTATATTGACCGCATTGTATTTACATATTAGCATGTTCATTCATGGATGGATTTATTGTAATTTTTAGATTATCTATTTATTATTACTGATTTTTAGGTGATTAATATCTTCCACTATTCTTTTATTTCATTTTTTCACCCCTATTATAAAATCTTGCTATAAGGGTGTAGTCTCTCTACTATACCAACATTATACCCTGGATTATTGTTGGAAGTCACTGGCATACGGAGAGGTACACTTGAGGCCTTATCTCCAACTGGTTTGGTTATTTTCTATAGAGTGAACCAAGTTGGGACATGATAGGTCACAACCATACTTCCAACCAAGAATTATACTTGACACATAAAGGTAATTATCTTCTGGGATAACTCACTCCTAGGGTCTTGATAACACTGATTGCGCTCATCCAATACATCATTCTCATTAGTCCTTACTAAGAAGAAGTATACACTTGAACTCAGAAGATATTGATACAATGATGAGGGATCCCACCTATAGACTATAGGGATACCTAACCCTACCTAGAGTAAAGCACTAGGATGGGGATCACACCCCCTAGAAGTCAGTAACAGGATAAAAACCCAACCTAGGGAATAATGATAAACAATTACGCCCTGATCCACACAGAGGATACTAGACTCTATCCAAGACTAATCCATAGAGGGGATCACTAACCATATTCTTAGGAGTTGATACCTCACTATAACCTCATAATGATGGATCAAGGGAACGTACCCTAATAATAATTTTCTAGACATAAGATAATAGGGGCCTCAACCTACAATTGAAGAAGTATATAGCATGCATAGGGAGTACATGGTGTGTCCTCTTAGGTATGAACCTGCCGAGTCTGAGCCAGTTTTCATCAGTCCATACATGTATTATCAGGTAATTATCATGTATTATATCTCATGACCATGTATTATGGCTATGAATATGTACTCTAGTCATTATTAGGTACTTTTTTCATCCCCATGTATCTTGGTTGTGCCTGTGTAATTTGGTTGTTCTCTTATATGTTTTTGTGACTTTTTCCATATAACCATGTGTTCACACTGAGTCCGTGTTAGGGCACATGGTGTGTGGTCTATTCACACATCATGTCGTATTTATCTCTATGTGGAAACCATAGTCATAGTATAATTTGACCACATGTCATGTGTTCTTTCAAAATACACATAGTGTATGTTATGATTTTCAAGAAACCAAGAAGCTCTCAAGAATCTTCACCAGAGTTGTCACTTCCCCCAATTCTATTGAAAAATCCCCCATAGAAATTTAATCTAGGTTTGAACAATATAGAATTTTCATCAGGGTCCAGATTCCATCCCCCCCCCTCCACTTGGGAACTGCCTCTCATCAAGTTGCACCACCACCATGCCAAATCCTATGAACAGAAAGTCTTAGATCCATGTATGATCTTCCATTTCACTAAATAGTGCTTCAATTGTGATCTTGATCCATAAATTAAACATTAGTAAATAATTCATTCCACCAAATATCTACTATGAAATAATTGGTTTCCAAGTATTGTAAAACCACTAGTTAAATGGAACAACGATGATGAATTCACAAAGAACGAGGGGATAATAGCATGAAACACAAGAGTGGGGAATAAATGATGTTTTTTTGGGTTGCCTCAATCTATTAATTAATAAATCATCTAAAATAGGAAATAATCTAGGGTTATTTAGAAATATAAATTATTAATTCTTGGAAGATAAATCAACATCCATAAATCATCGATCAACCCACGAATGAATCTGATAGTAAATATGATTCTCTTTTGACATGGAATAATAAAAATGGACATTAAACCCACCCAAAAAAAGCCATGAATTGATATTTCATTTATTGACGATGAATAAAGGTTATGTTCCATTTTTTGTGGTGATATTCTGAGAACATAGTTAGTGAATACAACTCATTGTAAAATCGATCAGTTGTCCAAGATCTGTTATCGTTCATCAAAGGTTAACCCCTATGTCCCTATAAAATCCAAATGGTTATGTGTATAACCCTTTTATTTTTAAAAGAAGGGGATAAAAGGTGATAATTAGGTCTGTCCAATTAATAAAAAATATATTGATTTATTAATCTATTGATTTATTAACTAATCCACCCATGAATACATTTAATACAAACACCTGACACACACAAAGGTTTTGTTTTTCCTAGGTTAAAACATGAATTATTTATTTTATTGGAGACTAGTTTTCACATATTAGACTCTATTTGGTAGTAATTATATTATTTTAGAAAAACTATAAGTGCATGATATAATATAATTAATATTTCTATAATATCAACACTGAGTCTCTTCAGGGCCTGGAATCCTATGATGAATTCTACCATGGATCTGAAAATATTCATTAATATATTAAAAGGGTTTACAAAGAAAACAATACTAATTAATTTCTCCCCACATTAGGGATTTTCATCTCAAAAATAAAAAAACAACTTGAAAAGATGAGGGTTCCGAGCTTTCATATTGTTTACCCACTTCCAGGTGCTCTTTTGGAAGTTCTCTTTCTAAAAAAAACACAAAAATGAAATGTATTTCCCATGATGGATCTTCTCATTCCAATACATGATCTCTATGGGGTACACTATAATGGTTTACACAACCTCAATGTCTAGCTCTCCCCAGTCATTAATATGTGATGGGTCATGCATATAAATCCTCATTTGTGACATGTGAAAGATATAGTGTACTTAGTATAACTATAGTGGTAGGTCTAAGAGGTATTCAACCTCATCAACCTAATTCAATATTTGAAATTTATAATGAATCTTGGATATAACTTTTCATTGTGGATAAATCTATATAGTCCTCACTGAGGTGGGACCTTCAGGAACACAAGGCATCTCTCATCAAACATCTATAGGACTCTATCATTAGTATGTATTAGAATTATGAGGGCTCTAGGAAGTCTTCATCTAATCTTGTATAATCTTCACCTTCTCTATTTTTTCTCACACCAACTATGGTCCCATGAGTGATGACTCCCCGAGATAATTCAAGCATTGTGGTGACTTGTAGGGTCTCTCATGCAGGGCCTCAAATAGTTTTATGAAGATGGTGGAGTGGTAAATATCATCATACATAGACTCTAACAAGGTAAGGTGATCCTATAAACTCTGGACAATGTTCATCATATAATACCAAAGTATATCCTCCATAGCCAAAATGGTCCACTCAATCTCGCATCGGTTTGGGGGTGAAGTATCATTCTCAACTATAATTGAGTATCAAATTTATCCTATAATCCTATCCATAATTTTTTCATAATTTGAGAATCGTGGTATAAAATGGTTTTTGAGGGAACTCCCTGGAGATTGACTATATCCTACATGTAAAGGTGTCTAAAAATCTCTACTGAACTCTACTCACGAATGAATAAGAAGTGGGATGACTTGGTGAATCAGTCTATGATCACCAAAATAGTGTCATGAAGTCTATATGAGGGTGGAATTAATATCATTAATTCCATGTGTATACCATACCACATTCCCTTCAACACCTCAAGGGGTTTATCCAAACCCACTAGAACCTGGTTCTCAGCCTTCACCTACTAACAAGTAAGGTATCAAGAGACAAAATCAACCATGAACCTGTTCATCCCCTTCCACCAAAACTGACATTGAAGTTTTTAGTACATATTTTTCACCCCTGGATATACTATTAAAGGATATATATGAAACTCTCGCAGTGACTCCTCTCACATCATCACTATTACTATAGTACATCCTTGGAAAAAAATAACATTCTCCGCACCTTTAGAAAATTCATTAGGATCACATCCAATTGATATCTGAACAAGAAAGGCCTTATAATTGAAACCTAAGAGATGAGCCTCCCTAAAATGATGAATAAGGGAAGGTGTAACAACCATAAATTATAGATAAGATGCACCAACCTCATCTATATAGGACAACTTCTCTACCACCTCTTTCAAAAACAATGAACAAGATCTGATGCTGAGAGAATTTTCCACCATGTTCTCATTTCCATATGTATATACTATATCAAAGTCATCAACCTAGAGGAAATATATCCAACACCTATATATCAAGTTAATATATTTTTATGAAAGGATATACATGATACTATTTTTGTTATAATAGATGATAAATGCTCACCCGTAATGTAACATAACCACATTATTAGGGAAAAGACCCATATTAAAAACTCTAGATTTTAGTTCATGTAGTTATACTCATGGGGTCTTAATTTTCAGTACCTATAGTAAATCACTACCTAAATCTGCATCAAAACACATCCAATCCCATTTTTGGAGAAATTGTAGAACACCACATGATCAACACCCTCCTATAGAAGTCTCAAGATGGGGAAACATTCCAACCTCTTATAAAAATCCTAAAAACCTAATGGAACCTATCTTACCTCAAAAAAGGATACCCCTTTATGATAAAAATAGTTAAGGGTTCTGAAATCCTATAGAAAAAAAACATAAATCTATGATAGCAGCCTTCCCACCTAAGAAATCTTCACAACACGGCCATGATATTGGGTGGATCCCAAACTATCACTTCATCAACCATTATTGGGTGCACTATTAATCACTCTTATATGATGACATGTCCCAATAAGTGGGAATCTCTTATCCTGAATTGACACTTTGAGATATTCCCATAAAGATGGAGATATCATAGTATGTTAATGACTATCCTCCGATATCTCATGTGCTCCCCCACTGATGTTGAGGACACCAAGATCTCATAAATGAAAACTTAGAAAACATTTAAAAGAAGGGCTGAAATAACCATTTAATGAGTCACATGATCACTATTTGGTATTTCTTCCTCACCAAGTACTCATAGTGGCTGTAATTGGATCAGAATTCAATCTTCGTTATATCCTCATCTCTCACTCAGATTTTGTGATATCTTGACCTCATTAGGATCTCAAATAACCACCTCTCCCCAATAAATTGGTAAAATAATATGTTTATTTATAAAAGGTGAAGTAAATTTTTTATATTCGCCTTATTAAAGAAATGGTAATCCACACATCACCACAATCTCCCATCCTTCTTCTTGGAAAACAAAATTAGGGCTATCTAGGGTGACACATTGTGTCTGAAAAATACATTACTCTAAAATTACTCCAACAACACCTTCATCTATTGAATATATATGGGATCCATCAAATATTTTGGAGCAGATATAGGGATATTCCCCCCATTTAAATTATCTAAAAAATCAATATATCAGTGGGGAGTTAAGCTAGACATGTCCTGAGGGAAGACATCATCATACTCTCTCACCACTTCAGAAAGATAAAATATAATAAAATCTACTATATCAAGGGTAATATTATCCAATCGTTGAGTAACATAATGTATCCTCATGTGTATAAGATCATCCTTCTCTACTCATGTTCCCTTATCACTAATGAAGGAAAACCTTATCCCATCAACTCAGATACACTTAATCCTCTACCAAAAATAGTCAAAATGTGCATGAACTATGGAGAAATATTACATACCTATAAGGAAGTCATAAGGCTTAATTGTGGAAATGAAAATACCCCATAAGAAACTTTCTCCTCTAATAACTAGGCCACACTATTGTTAGAAGTTTGTGATCACTTAATATTTCTTGTTAGGAGTCTCCAAACACAAGGGTTGAGCCAAAGGCACCATAGGAATATATAGATCGAGAATAAGGGATTTGGTAAGAAAAGATCGGTCACCTCTTGTGTCTATCAATACTATATCTAAATTATAGAATTCATAGATCATACATTGAATCATAGCTAGATTCTGTGGGTTATAAATCCCCACTGCCTATAGCCACCCTCATCCCTGACCACCAACTCCATAAGCATAGATTGGACCACCAGAGTGTGCAAATAGATAAAATAATTGTCCACCTCCAACCGATCTCTGTACTCTTCCACATATTCTTCCCTAGATACCTACATACTCTAAATGTTTTTACTTCCTTGTTGGTCCAACAACCATCTCCCTAATAGTCTCACATTCAGTCAGAAAATCTCATGTGAGATGTTCCTTCCAATCACAGGATTATTATCCCCCCGATAGACTGAAACCATCTAGAGATCCCTAAATTGTAAATACATTGTCTTGGTACTGTCTCTAGAAATGTCTTACATTCCTATACCATTGAGTTTATCATTGACTACCAGCTACCTAAGTCTCAGATCTATGGTGCCCACTTCCAACATAAATTACTACTATCTACTCTTCAAGAAGCCTCTCAAATACTAAGCCACTCTCTATAACCCTAGTATAAGTATGAATGAAAAGATACAACACACCAACTCAGATGTATTGACGAAGACTATAATCAATGTTTTGAGCTTAAACGTAAACATCTTTAACCATATCCATAGACTGTTTTGAGAGGTTATTGAACCTATATGAATATTATTCCATTAAAATTTTACCCTTATGGATCTACTTAAGTTCTTGGATATGTACTTATCTTATTATAGATTGTTAGAAAACTTCTCTTAATAGATGTTCAAAAAAATTCCATGTAAGAGTCACCTCATCATGAATCTGAGTCACTAGACTCCACTATCTCCCTATAGAGACATAGATAAGGCTCACCGTTATGACCACCATCTAACCAAAAGGGGTCCTAACAAGGTAGAAAACTCACCCAACTACCTCAATCCTATTCTCCTGTTATTGGGGTGTCTGGATTGCCCTAAAAAATTGAGGGGTCTCTACCTCGAAAACTCATGATTCATGATCAGCCTATGCACATCATATACTCATACTTCCAAAATAAATGGATTCAAAATGAGTGGATGTAAGATCGATAAACCACCTGGAGGTACCATCCCTTGTATAGGTCCTTATACCGATGTCTCTTAACTAGGTGGTTTATCCTCATGATCCTTATATGGAATCCAAGCTGGTTGTCATCATAGAGGCATCCTATAATTGACAATGCATACCATAGTCAAATATAATATATGGGGAGGTGAATCTAGGAAATAAAAACCACAACCCATTCCTATAAAATCCATGTATTGATATTTTCCTTGTAATTAGTGCCTACATGTCCCGCGACAACATACAGGTTTTCGTAGTCCCGTTGAATAGATATGTTGGTCGCTGCATTAACATTGGGTTCCCTGGTCTGAGGGCCTATCAAGACCTGACCCACTGGGGCCCGACTGGCCAGTTCAAGGCAAGGTTTTGATACCCCAATCCTTCCTTAAAAATATAGGGTCTAGAAACAAGTTATAATAAAGAATAAATAAAATTTCGGGTATTAAATTATGTACCTATACCCACACACACGACCATCTCCATTCAATGTGGGGAGAAATAGAATAAATACTTCAACATATAGATTATAACCACGAATGAAATAATATCTATTGAAATACATTAGAGTATGGGAAATAAATCCAAATTGTAAAATTGAAAAATGCATGCCCAAACAAAAAGATAAAAAAACCTGAAAATAATTGAATATAGAAAGATTAAGAGATCATGGATCCTGATCTCTAAGATCAACCACCATATGAGGTCAGTAGACCCTAGTGTCACTAGGCCCTACCAATTTCATCATTGATCTGCACTTATTCCTCAAAATACAACATATATACTGGAAAATACCACGCAGTGGTGAGTATATACAAACCCATTAGGATTCCTCAAAAACAAAAAAGGGAGAAACTGAGAGATACAAAAATAGAAATCTCAATCCATATCAATAAGGAAACCAAATCACAGTATATGTGTTCATCATAATCCCATAATATATAGAAATGGGGTCTTCATCTCTATATTCCAACTGAGGAAGATGAGTTAGCATACAACTCCATTAGTACATCTCTCATGCCCAGTATCTCAGACATCTGTCTAAGAAATCTGTGTAGAGGAATCACACCTCACCACTATGCAACACAGTCAAGAGGGAACAATATCCAATAGAATATTTGCACTCTAGTTTGATAGGGGTTCCATTTAGTCGATAGATGGCCCATTCCCTAGTGTGACAGGGTGTTCCACTTGTTTTATATAGGTCATACTCCATAGCGTGATAGGGGAACCACTCAGTAGATAGCATACTCATGACCTAGTGCATCATAGGGGTACTTCTTAGTATATAGAAGATCCTATATAACTAGTGTGTTAGAGGGTACTACTCAATTGCTATAGGAATATGTGGGACCTACACCCTATTGTGCTTGGTGCTTGCCAACCCCAGCATCACTCTAATGATCCCACTCAATCATCATTATCAATCAAGTGTCACCTAAAGAGGCATCACTCTCTCAATACCTCGCATCATATCTAAAATCTCATTTGAAGTATACCACCATGTTTTAAATTGTAAAATAATCAAGATATACTACTCATGGATAAAAAACTGAGTTCATAAGAAGAAGATATGCTAGATGGAAGTCGTTGAGAAAAGTAAATGGGGTGTACTAGGGGTCACATGACATGTGACGGTTGATCTTCTTGTAGTCTTCATAATACAGCATATGTGTGGTAATATCCCATGCAGGGGTGAGTATATGCATACCCATTAGGATGCCTTAAAAATAAAAAAGAGAGCAATAGAGAGATAAAACAACAATCATCTCAACCCCTAGCAAGAAAGAAAACAAAACGCAGTATATATGTTCATAAAAGTCCTAGAAGATATAGAAATGGGATCTCCATCTCTATAGTCCATCCCAAGAAGTTGATTCATCAAAAAAACCCATTAGTCCATCTCTCATGACCCGCATCTCACACGTCTGTCCGAGAAAGCTGTGTGGAGGACTCACACCTCACCACTATGATGCATAGTCAAGAGGGAACAATCTTCTATAGATTACCAATGCTCTAGTGTGATAGGGGTACCATTTAGTAGATAGAATACCCACGCACTAGTGTGGCAGGGTGTTAAACTTGGTGGATAGTGGACCTATTCCCTTGCAAGATAGGGGTACCACTCAGTAGGTATTGTACTAATGACATAGTGCATCATAGGGGTATTACACAGTAGATAGAGGACCCTATGACTAGTGTTTCATGGGTTACTACTGAGTAGATATATGAATATGTGGGATCTACACCCTGGTGTGATAGGGGGTTTCCAATCCCAACATCACTGTGATGATCTCACACAATCACAGTTGTCGATCAAGCGTCACCTAGAGAAGCATCACTCCCACAACCCCTCACAACATGTCTAAAAAATCTCATTTGAAGTATAACATCATGTTTTACATGTTTAAATGATCATGATATACTACTCATGTATCAAAATAATATTTCATAAGAATTAGATATGCTATGTTGTAGTTTTTGAGAAAAGTAAATGGGGTGCACTTGGGGTTACACAATATGTGACATGTCCCAGAAACCTAGTTGTGTTCTATATTTCATGTGGCTTGGATAGCCATATGTTGATACACATTATATAAAGGTACTACATGACACGTCTTATCCACCTAGGGAATTTCCTTGTGCTCTTTTTTATGCATGTGTACATCTTGTCATACCCATGTACTTTGGGTCGTTCTTGTGTACTTGGTTGTTCCTGAGTACTAATTTTTTCTCATTTACTCCTATCATACCAATATTCCAAGTTTTTTCAGTGCTCTTTCACTTTCAGAGTATATTATGAGCTAATAGAATAAGGTTGCATAGTTTTTATTAAGTCATACACAACATGTGATCTTTATCTCTGCATGAACCCCTAGTTGCCACTTCTAAGGGACTAAACGGTGTGTGTTCATGGACTACACATCCTATAGTAGAGTTTTTCACAAAACCCCATGGAAGATTCAAACATCTTTTCATAATATCTTTTCTACCAATCCAACCTTATATTTCCCTATGGGTCTCATATTTTTGTATGACTATTCCTAATGCATCACGGGTTTTCGGATTCTGGCCACCCAAAACCAGTATGACACATATTTTCCCATCGCCCCACTCCAATAGCCAGAGGACATAAAATCCAACCATTGATCAACTTTTCCATAAACTTAAACCCACAAATATATATTGATTATTTTGAAAATCACCATATCACACATCATTTTTCTAACCACCATGAATTTGAGGGTTTTATTTCACTCAAACCCACCCTGACAATGTCGAACAGTGACCCTGTCTGCCAACGGTGAAGAATAGCAAGAATGGTATGGAGAAATGAACCTATACAATTCCATTTAATCAGTGGAAAATCATTTTTTCTAAATATCATGTAAATGGGGTATACAATGGTGATATAAAGTTCAATGTGGGGGTTTTATTGGATTAATAAAACATAAATGAGATAGTGATCTTATGAAGATCAAGAAATCATATATCAAATAATAAAATGATAAAAAACCATTCTTGGAAAATAAAATAGGTTAAAAATCCATAAATAACATACCCTTACTTTATTAAGGATTGATCAATGGTTAATATTTCATTTTCTAGTGATGAAGATGATATGTTGAGTTCATTTACTGCCTCTTGATCCTCCAAAATTTGATCATCATTATTCACCAATGAGAAACCCTCCTCATACTCTGAAATCTTTCTAGGGTTATGTGGTTGACCCTTGTAATTTTTCATTAATTGGGTACTTAAAAAGTGTATTAGTTTTGGTGTTTGAAATAAAATATGTTATTTATTTTATTAAACGCACCAGCCAACGGTCACCTCCCATAGAGAATCCATCATCGACCAACCTTAGGTCACGAATGGTGTAACACCCAAGTTTCAGAATAAACCATTGTCTCACATTTCTCATATGAGGTCCAAAACAATGGGAAATAAAAAACACTAAAATTATGTGTGCACATATAAGAAAATATATTAATATTTTTAATATATTGATTCATGTTTATGAAAAACCCAACCATCATTCCAACACTGAAGATAAATATGGATATATATATTGAAATATGAAAAAGACTAATTGGAAAAATAATTAAAGACATTGCATTATCCCCTCCTTAAAGACTCTTCACACTGAAAAACACATGCTAAACAAAAAGGTGGGGGTACTAAGCTAGAAGCTAGATCTCAAAATCCTAATATATCTCATACATGCTACCATACTTCCAAATAACAAGAACCAAGGGAATGGTCTATCCACATAGGTTTCTCTCCTTATAATACTCGAACACCATCAGGTACTTCAAGAGGGTTGACCCATCCTTTATGTACAACTCACTCCATTCAATAATGTGCATAGGATCAAGAATGTATCTTCTCACCTATAGAACATGGGATACTTCATGAACTCAGTCTTACTATGGGGTAAGAAAATAGGGAAAGAAAGCTCTCCAACCCTCCATAAGATCTCTATCATCCCAATGAAACATAGGGATAGATTGCCTCCCTGAAAAAACCACTAAAATTCATATCATTGGGATACTATCAAGAAAATATGTTATCCTTTATCAAACTCCAAGGGAAGATGATGTAGATTTGTGTAAGATTTCATTCATCTTTGGGACATCCTCATATACTCACAAATCACGTTAACCTTCTCTGTCATCACTTACACTAACTTTGGCCAAACAAGAGATGTCTCTACAATCTCAATCCAGCTTATGGGTGACCTGCATGGTCTCTCGTATAGGTACTCAATAGGTGTTTTCACAATATTATAGTGATATTTTTTATTATAAGAAAAATATACCAATGAAATGTGATCCTCACAGCTCTAAATGGTGTCTAACACATAGGCTCTCATCATATCCTCCAACACCTGGATAGTATGCTCAGTCTGTCCATCCATCTAGGGGTGAAACACATTACTCATCCATAACATGGTGATAAATTCCTCCTACAGACCTCTCCAAAACCATTAAATAAATTGTTCATCATAGTCAGATATGATTTTCAAAGGTACCCCGTGATGTGGGAATATCTCCCTCATGTACAAATACTCTAAAATCTCAACCAATATCAGCTCTTAAATGGTTATAAAGTTCTCTAACATGGTAAGTTGGTGAATAAGGATCCATATATTGTCATGGAATCCTGTTATCTGTTTAAAACTCTTCATAGATTCCATGGATATTCTATCCCATTTCCACTCTAGGATCTCAATAGGTTTTTTTAAACCTTTTGAAACCTTGGGATCATCCTTCACCTACTAATATGTGAAACATCGAGAGATGAACTCAGAAATGATCCACCATATTTTATCCCAAAAAAATTTGTTGAAGGTTTTTTTACATATTTTAAACAATAGGATGTATATCCAAGGGAAAATTTGAAACTCCCTTAACAACTCTTCTTAAAATGTGATTGAAACAACTGTCTGTCCCTGGAAAATGATGATGTGATCCCCTCCTTCAAAAAATTTATATGGTGTATCTCTTGAGGATATATGGTCACATAATACCTCAAATATGATGTCTCCCAAATGATCCTCACTCACTTACTTAAGAAGATGAGGAGTCACCACCATTGACTGAAGAAACATTTCAACCCTCTCCACCACTAGAGTCAGCTTCATAAAAATAAAATACTCAGATGTCTCCACCACCAAGAAGGTATGGGACATCTTGCTAAGAGAATATACCACAATGTTTCCCTTGCAAAGATTTTTGACTTTCTAAATGTTATATTCCTACAGTAACTCCAAACAGAACCTATATCTTAGTTTTATATCACTCTGACTAAATATGTGATGGAGACTTTTGTGGTATGAGTAGTAAATAAAATTCTCACCCAAAAGATAGTGCCTCCACATATTCAATGAAAGTACAATCACTTATAATGTTAGTTCATGAGTTCCATAGTTCTACTCATGGGGTTTGAACTACCTAGAACCATATGTGATCACTTCATATGTCTGCATCAACAGACATCTGATCCCAACTCAAAAGGAATTCAAGAAACACAATGTACACAATGACCTTACTCAATAGTCATAACATTGAAGCACTATTCAGCGTCTTCCTTAGCATCTCAAAGGCTCTCAAAAACTACTCAATCTAGTTAAACAACTTCCCTTCCCACTCAATGTGGTAAAATGTGATTAAATCCTAGAGAATCCTTCCATAAACCACTTATATTTCCCTGTCAATACAAGAAAACTACACACCAGTGAACATTATCTTAGGTGGATCCCAATAAAGCGTTGTGTTAATATTTTATAGTTCTATATATAAACCCTTATTAGATATGAAATTCCCAAAAAAATCGAACCTTTCATACCCAAAACTTTCACATTAAGACCTTACCATATGGTTGGTTCTCCTAGAGTAAGTCTAAGATCATCCTCAGATACTCTCCATTCTTCTCCTCTGATGTAGATTAAATGATTATGGCATCAATAAAGAAAACCACAATGCATTCCAAGTATGGTTTGAAGATCTAGTTCATAATATCCATAAACATATCGGGGGAATTCATCAAAATGAAAGGCATCATCAAAAACTCATAGTGTCTATAGTAATTTTGGAATGATGTCTTTGGAATATCATCCTCACAAACCCTATAATGGGTATAAATAGACCACAGATCAATCTTTGAGAACCAAATTTCACTTCTCAACATTATGTAGAGGTCTTCTATCCTCAAAAGGAGATGTGTTTTCTTTAACATCACCAAGTTTAGTCTACTATAATCAATATAAATATTTAAAATATCACCCTCATTTTTCATGAACATAATTTGAGATTCCAAGGGGGAAACACATGGCCTAATAAAATATTTATCTTCAAGGTCCTCCAACTTCACTCTCAACTCCCAAATCTTGGCAGGGGTCATCTTATATGCCATAGAAGATAGCTCAATAGTTCATGGGTGCAAGTCAATGAATAATTCCATCTCTCATAGTAGAGGTAATCCCAAAACATCCTCAAAAAATATGTTCATATAGTCCCCCACAACCGAAGGTATCAAGATTCCTGAATAGACCTCTATGATAAAGGTTAAACATGGAAACTAATGGGTGATGGGTTGCAACATTCTTCTCACATGGACCAGTCACATAGCCATGAGATCACTCTAACCCGTAAAGAAGAATATCATCTCATATGTCTAAAGGAATCTAAATAACCTGAAATAATAGTCTATTTATGACCAAACAATAGAAAACCAATCCATATCCAATATAAAGTCCTAATTTTTTATCAGTATGACCAAGTGGCCCCATAAGAAACACTCTCCAAAGAGCTTCATCTTGAACTATCAGCAAATATGTTATATCAAAGAATCACTCCTTATAGAACCTTAATCCACATATTCTAAGATAAATTCTCAAATAGAATCTATAGCTCTCACACAAGAGATAAGATTATGAAATAATGACTCATGTCTATGTTTACTATTACTGGGGAGAGAGTAAAAAATATAGATATCTTACCTAGAATCATTACATGTGTAGCCTCGTAATAGCCCTCCATAGCATGCATCTTCCTGTGGCACCAACCACTAGGACCTTAAACCTATAATGGGCCACCTAGTGGTGGTGGTGGTGGAAGTATCTCATAATGTCTCCATTCACAAGAAGCACCTCCCTCTAGATCTCCACATACTCCTCTTCCAACACTACCTCCCTATAGGCCACCTTGGCCATGCCTAGGAGGTCCCTGATCATGGAACAACCATTATCATGGTGGTCTATGAAATATTTTTTCCCCTATTTGACATTTTAGGTTGGGAAAACACATTCTCTGTGACCTCTCCTATCACAAGAATAGTACTACCCGTCTCCTAACTGATCAGATCCTTTTGTTGACCCTGAATCATATATCTATGGGTCTAAGACCAATAGTGGGGTGGCATATGGTGTCAAGACCATGATTAATGGTTTTTTATAGCTAATATAGATAACATAACATTTTAATGACCAACGTCAACTCTAGACAATCGGCATCCATCAGATAGGAATCTCTCTGTATCTAGATCTCTCTCTAGTACTCCGTAATAAGTATGTGTGAATAGGGATACTATGTTGGAACATATGTCTATGTGGAGACCATACTCAAACAATTGTTCCAAAAAGAACCCATTTCACTCAATGTATAGGGAGTAATATGTTATGTTAGAGAACCTCATAGCATACTCAACAACCATCATACCACATTTCTACAACTCAAAAATATCCTCGATCTACACAATGTGTAAGCATGAATGGTAGTACTCATCACAAAATAGTTGTTAGAAGTATAACCATGAGATCATCCTTTCATCATTAGTCTACATAATTATACTCTACCAATTCCTTTTTTTTCCTTGGAAAATACCGGCTTCCAATACATCAATATAATCATTCTATTTCTGAACCATCTAGAATACTTATATCATTGACTAAAGAAAATCTTCCACCACCTGGGGATCTAGCTCATCAGAGATTCTTAGTGGTATCTGATGATGGAACTCACATATTGATCTAAGATGACACACAAAATTAGCATAATCTTCTGGTACTATCTTATTCTTGACGGGATGGTGCAGTACTCCCTACTGACCAGGAGGAAACACCTCATTAGAGAGACCCTAAACTAAGTCCTCATCACTCAATGAATCTTTACCATGATCATGTATCAGTAACCTGATTGGATTTCTTCACTGAGTCATCCTAAAAGTGATAAAGGAATGCCATGGTAAGATGAGTATATATATATGGGGGGTTGACACAAGAAGTAAAATTAAAGGACTCAATCTCATGTGATTCATATACCAATGTTCCCTGTAACTGATTTATTGGTATGCTGAGTAAAAAATCTTGTACTTATAGTTCTGGTGAATGGATATGTCGGTCATTGCCCTAACATTGTGTTCCCTGACCCGAACACTTCATTAAAGATTATCTAACACCATTTCCCTAATTCCCAAAGCAATCCCCATCATGGGTCCCACTCCAACACCTACTTGAGGAAGAACTAACGTGATACGTCTTGGTCATTTCTAGACCCAATGGGGCCCACCTAGTTGGTGGAAGGTTGAGCTACGCCACCCTAATCCCACCTTCAATAGACTAGTTCCTGGAGACAAATGTCGAGAAGGAATAAATTAAATGGGATGGATTATCCTATGTAAATGTATGTGTGCACTGAACCGTATCAATTAATAGTGAAGAGGAATTGAATAAATACTGCAACATCTAGAGTACAACCATGCATTCAATAACCATTAAAAGAATTCATTAAAATATAAAAAATAAAGACAAAGTGTAAAAGGGTAAAAATACACACCCAACCAGAAATATTCCCCAAATTAAAAATAACTAAAAAGAGAATAGTAAAGAGATCCTGACTCCAAATATCTTAACTCAACCTGTGTACACCATTAATGCAATCAATTATCACTATGCTCCAATGATTTCATCAATAATATTTATTTTGTCTTAATAAGAAATGAAACATGTGGGAAAATCCCATGCAGGCGTGAATATTTACATACCCAGTATGATGCCCTCAAAATCACAAAGGGAGTAACACATAGATACAATGGTGGTCATCTCATCCCATAAAAAGAGGAAAAATGAAACCCGATATATATGCTCATAAATAATATCAGATGATATAGAAAGGTTATCTCTATATCTATATTCTATACCCAAAAGATGTGTCTACCTATATCTCCAAAGGTATATCTCTAATGCCCATAATCTCTTGTGTCAATCCATGAAAACTATTTAGAGGGACTTCACCTAGAAACTATGCTTCATAGTCGAGGGGAATGATCTATAGTAAATGAACTTCATCCTATAGTGATAGGGGTACCTTTTAGTAGATATAAGACCCACACTATGGTGAAACAGTTGGTTCCACTTGGTGGATAGAGGATATGTGCCCTTGTGCGATAGGGGGTACAACTTAGTAGATAATAGAATCTCATCATAGTGTCTCATGGGGGTACTACTCAATATATAGAGGAACCTCTCCCTAGTGCATCAGGGGGTATTACATGGTAGATGGAGGATTGTGGGGGACCCATTCCCTAATAGGACAGGGGGTTTTCCACCTTGAAATCCCTCTAATGATCCTTCCTGGTCACTAAAATCAGTCAAGTGTTTCCTAAAGAAGATCATTTTTTCAACACCTCCAATAATATCCTTAAAACATATTTTAAGGATATCATAACATTATACACAGAAATATTCTTAGTATAGGATACTAAAAGGCCAAAATAAATGTTCTTAAGAAGTAGATATTCTAGGTGGGAGTCATGGTGAAAATTACATGGTGTGTACCTAGGGTCACACAGTGTCTGGCCTCTCCTAGAAACCTGGTTTTTTCCCCACCTACACATGGATTAACTTTATATTATAGTACTACACTTCCTATAATGGTACTAAATGTCATGTATCTACAACTTGGGGCCTTCCCATGTTCTCTCGGTCATGCCAATGTATATCTATTCAGGTTGGTGTACTTTGGACCATGCCCAAATACTACATCATTCCCATATACTTCAAACCATTCCTATGTTCCAAGTCATTATCATTCCCTTGTACTCCCAAACTACACATCAATCTTCTAGAACAAGATCACACAACATATATGGGGTCATACATAATCTGTGATCTTTATCTCTACCTGAAACCCAAGACACCACAACCAAGGGACTACATGACATATGTTTAGTTTGTTTTTTATAGAAACACTGTGAGACTTTACATTTATTACTATGATTTTGTTTACACCACTCTCACCTTGGATAACATGGGGGGTCTTGGATCTGGGAAAAATCGTGCTCAATCCATCACTGGTAGTCAGATTCGAGACACCAAAACCACATACAGTTCATCTCATCACAATGCACTAATCTCATTAGTAATTTATATTGAATCTATCCTCTTCTATTTGTATCTATCATTAAATCCTAAAAATCCTTCTTTATCTATCATCAAATCACCATCTTTCATGTTATTCATGTAGAAACCATGAATCTAGGTGTTCGATCATGCTTGAACCAGCCCTTTCAATGTCTAACTGTGACCTCACGGTCTAATGTTAAAGAACATGAAGATCAGTGGGGATAAAGTCATATAAGGAAAGAAAATACATCATTATCCACGAATTCTATCCCAAAAATCATATAAACAATTTACACAAGGGTTGTAATAAGTTCAACGAGGGTGTTTTATCAGATTAATAAAACCAAAATGTGGAAGGGATCATGTGAATATCAATAAGTCACATATCAAAAAATATAATAATTAAATCCAGTCTTGGAAAATAAAATACGGTGTAAATATATAAATATTTATCCCTACCTTGAATATTGATCGACCATTGCTGAAGAGTGTGTTTACTAATGATGATGATGATATGTTGTGTTCATCATCTTCCTCTTGATCCACCTTGATCTGATTATTATCATCTTCCAATCCAAATATTACATAGAAGGTCATTTATCCTCATCTCAAATACTCTTGGGGTTATGTGGATAACCCTAGAGATTTTCGATAATGGGATTTTTAAAGAGGTAATTCATCATTACATTTGAAATAAAATAAATTACTCATTTAATTGAAAGCCCCAACCAACAGCCACCTCCCACAGAATGTCATATGTTGATTAACCTTAGGTCTATTATAGTGTAAACCCTACATTATAGAATCAACCATGGACATGTATTTCTCACCTGATAAGTTAAAAAATGTGAAAACCAGAAACACTAAAATGATGCACGCACGTGCATTAAAATATATTAATGTTTTTAATATATTAATTATGGGGTCCCAAGATTCCCAACCACTATGTTGACTCCAAGGATAAATATTTATATATGCATAGAAACATTCAAAGTATTAATCTAATAAATCTATATTTGTTACGTAGTTGAACATGATACACTTTTACATTTTTTACCTAGTTCCCAACCCAAACCTCATGGATAGAAAGTCCTCAACCTCTAGTCATAACGTGACCTCCTATGATACCAATATATCAACCCATAGGGGCCTAACTTTTTTTTGGGTAATATGTAATTTACATCCCAATACCACATCCAATAGGCTATTAGATGGAGACAATCACTGAGTAAGTATATCACATGCATGGGGGCCTTAGCCTATTGTACCAGTACACATGCATAAATCTCCAAACACTAATAAAATGTTGTAAAATAAGATATAACTAATACCAATATGTATACATAATACTAAATACCACCTCAAAGTACAAAAAAATATAGGGAATTAAAAAAGGGATAAATAAAATCCCACCAAAACTATAAAAGAGTCTAACCTCCTAATATGGAGGGGACTGCTGTCTAATGAAACACCTAAAACCAATTGTGGTCTATCTAGATCCACTATGTTCCACCTACTCCTGGTCTACCTAGGAATCAATTTTAAGGCATTCTATCTACATAATACATGGAATTTGTGGCTAGATCCCATGTAGGAGTGAGTATAATCATACCCATTAGGACACACTGAAATCACTAACCATAAAGTGTCTAAGGGAGAAGTCGGTAAATCAACATTAAGGTATGTCAATCAGAATATGATAAAATAGTGATAAAAATTGAGATATAATCAAGATAGACACCATGTATCAAAGTAAGGTCACAACCATACTGCCAGCATGGGATTCCACTCAAGGATTCAAGATAACTTTCATTTGGGATAACTCAGCCATAAGGTATTTCTAACATTGTTGTCATTCATCCGAGAGGTCATGCTCATCGAGCCTCACCAAGGTAAAGTAAGTGATACAACATAGAGTATTTTGATACACAAATAGGGGATAACACATAGGTTGTAGGGTGGGATACCTAACCCTACCTAGATTATACCACCAGAATGGAAATCACACATCATTGAAGTTGATAATTGGATACCTAACCCAACCAATGGAATAATGATAAATATCAAACCCCACACCACATAGTGGTATAAAAAACTCTATCAAAGACTAATATATAGAGTGGTTCAATCATCCCATTATTAGGATTGGATATCTCATTATACCCTTATAAGGATGGAATAAGGAAATGTACCCTACTAATGCTCATCTTTACTAAAGAGAATGGGGGCCTCAACCTGTCCTAGCAGTACTACATGGCATGTACGACGAGTATACACCATTTCCACTTAGGTATAGACCTGAAATGTCCATCAACATATTCATTATCTCATACCTATTGACTATGTTCATGCTCATGTATTATTCTATATGCCCATGTACTATTGTTTGTCTTATGTAAACTTGTCATGCTCGACTACTCTAGCAATGCCTATGTAGCCTGGTCTTGCTCGTGTACTTTATCCATGATTGTGTACCTATCTGGTACAGTTACCATATACCTTAGGGGTATAAATTGAGTCCCTAGCATCATGTCCCATGACATATGTTCTAGCCACATGATGTGTGATACTTATCTCTATAAGGAAACCATATCCACAATAAAAGGGGACCACATGGCGTGTATTCTTCCCAAGTACACTTTGTGTATGTTGGGGTTTTCCGAAAACCCAAAATCTCCCATTCATATTTCCCTGAGACACTACCACCATTAATGATACCACAAGATATTCCAATGAAGTTAGATATGGGTTTTATAGAGATCAAATTATCACTAGTGGCTGGATTTTGGCCACCCATCCGCATGAGAACATGTTCCCGTCACACTCCACCACCACAATACCAAATCCCATAAAACAAAAGTCTCTGAGCCATGATTAATCTTCCATCATGCCAAATTATTCTTCCTTCATAAACCTAAACCCATATAAATGACCTATTATGCCAAATATTGAATGCCCAATGATCGATTCCTATGTATTTTTTAACTGTCATTCAAATGGTACACTAATTAAGAATGCATAAATAAAAAGGGAAGAAAAAATATGAAACACAAGACTGAGGAACATACATTAGTAATTGTTAAAGTTCAACTCAATATTTTGATGGATAAAGAGTCAAACCTAGGGAATAATCAAGGCTTTACAAGAAATATCAATTCCTAAATATAAGAAGACAAATCAATAGATGTAAATCAACAATTAAACCATGAATCAACATGGTAAAATAATTGATTTGAGTTTGAAATTGGATAATAAATACAGGTATTAAACTAAAAAAAGTTATAAATTGATATTGGATTTATCATTAATAAAGAACTGTTCCATTCCATTATCATTTTTGAGATTACAAGAACTTTTTTTGTGAAGACAACACCTTGATAAATCAATCACTAGTCCTTGACCTGTTGTCATTCTTCAATGTTTCTTTTCCATTCCCCTCTCAAATCCCTAGGGTTAGGTTGATAACCCAATTATTTTTCGATAATAGGGTTTAAATAGAGGTAATTAGGTCTGGGAATTCAATAAAAAACAAATTTATTTATTTATTTATTAATCTACCCCTGGCTACACGTAAGACAAACACATGACATGAACAAAAGTTATGTCATTCCAAGGGTAAAACCCACATTTTGGATTTAATGGAAGCCTCGGTTTTTCTATCCAAGAATAAATTTTAGAGTTGTTAAATTATTTAAAAAAACTATGAGTGTGTGGTATTATATGTTTAATATTTCTATTCACTAGTGCAGAAATCGTTTTTTACGTCACCATTTTTTACGTCGGTTATATATAACCGACGTAACAATGCGGCGAGTAGATTTTTCACGTCGGTTATTTTAATAACCGACGTTACAAATCGTGCCTGTTGGGTTTTTACGTCGGTTATCTTATAACCGACGTAAAAAACTAATGCGCGGGGGGTTTTTTACGTCGGTTATTTTGTAACCGACGTAAAAAACCCGATATCGATGCGTTTTTTACGTCAGTTATCAAATAACCGATGTAAAAAACCAAAGCGCGGTGTGTTTTACGTCATTTATTTTATAAACGATGTAAAAAACCCCCGGGGGATTTGGTTTTTTACGTCGGTTTCCAAATAACCGATGTAAAAAAACCCGATATCTACGCGTTTTTTACGTCGGTTATAAAATAACCGACGTAAAAAACCAAAGCGCGGGAGCCTTTTTACGTCGTTTTTAAGATAACCGACGTAAAAAAGCTAAAAAATAGTTTATAACGTCGGTTATTATATAACCGACGTTATAAAGAATTTAAAAAAATTAAATCTCGTGTTCTGTCATTTACGATTTTTTCGATTGATAGTCGTCGGCTCGTCTCTCTCTCGCGCGGTAAACCCTAATCGGCTCGTTGATCGCCTGCATTACACTCATTTTGGCTTCATTGTTTATCTTCTTCACTGCTCTCGGATCTATCATCTCAACTCGCGACATTCAAGTAAGCCTTCCACGAATTTATTTCGTTCGTTTTTGTTTCAATTCTTGATGTGCTTTTCGTTCGTTTTTGAATCTCGTGGAATTTTTTTTATTGCAAATGGTTATTATGTTCATTCAACTCGCAACATTCAACTCGCAAATGGTTATTAAAACATTGAGGATTAGCTTCAGCAAAATCTGAAAAATAATGGGTGGTACTGTAATGTTCCATTCTTCCAGCAACATTATTATTTCCTACTTAGCTGGAATGTGTCTTTCTGGATGAAGATTGGTAGTACTTATTTTCTTAAAATCATATTTTCAATATGATTGTCCAGAAAATTATTTTCATGAGGTGAATGAAACTATGTTTTCCCTTGACATATGTTATGACTTATATGATTATGTTTGTGCCACACTCTTATGTTATTCCACATACCAATGTTGTGATCTTGTGAATAAGGTTTTTTAAATCATGTTCCCACTATCATATAAATCATGTCTTATGTTATGCTAAAATTTTTATACTTGGACTCAGGTTTTATGATCTATGATTATATAGAACTGTTTCACTTATCTTTTTGATCATGTGCTTTGTGTATGCTCTTATACCCCCATGGATATCTTTTTATGACATTAGATATTATATTTATATATATCATGTTTACCTATAATGAGTATTATAAATCAAAACTTTTATTATTTTCATTCCCTAAGTTATAAAAATAAGTATTATGTAGGATGATTCAAAAATTTAATCTGTGAGATGATTTGTTTTATGTGTGAAACCCAGGCCAAACACATATGTATTTTTTTATTGGTATTACATATATATAGTTCGACATATACTTTTTTTTACATTACCATGATATTAACATTACTTTTTCTAAAGAAATATTAATGTCCTTAGATTATATATCGGATCAAAAGGATATAGTAATTCTAATATATAATCAGAATGATCAGATAATATGACAATATTATTAAACATAAAACAAATGGTCTATATTCATATTTTTAACATGACACTTACGATGTATAGCTATTTGGTGTTGGGTACTTATGAAAACTACTACTACTTTCAAGATTTGATTTATATTTTAAATTGTTTTACATTCAAATTATGATTTTTTTCATATAAACATGTTTTGTCTTATCTTAAAAATATATATTTTTTGTTGATATTTGTTATAGGTAATAATGAGTCAAAGTTGGATTACGGCACATCGAATGAGCAATGAATTTGAGGAAGGTGTTGATGCCTTTTTGGAATTTGCAAAACGAAATGTTCCAAGTAGTGACATTTTTTTCTGTCTATGCCTGAAATGTTTGAATATGAAGAAGTTGAAAAGTAGAGAGATAAAAGATCATCTGATATGTCATGGTTTTAATCCGAGTTACATCCCTTGGATTTGGCATGGTGAAACTGGACGGAATGTCACTGATGATGATGATTCGCAAGATGGTAACTCCGATGGAATTGAAGAAATGATTCGCGATATTGTAGCAGAACAAATTGAGATAGAACAAACAGTTGCACATCTATATGGTGATGCTGAAAAACCATTATATCCCGGTTGTACAGATTTTATGGTTCTGTCGGCGGTGTTAAGATTGATTAACCTAAAGTCGAAGCATGGATGGAGTGACAGAAGTTTTACAGAGCTGCTACAATTGATGAAATACATTCTTCCAAAAGATAACGATCTTCCAGATTCACATTACAAAGCCAAGAAAATATTATGCCCGATGGGATTGGGATACAAGAAAATACATGCATGTCCGAATGAATACATTATATATAGGAAGGAATATGAATTTCTGTCAGAGTGTCCAAAATGTGGGACATCACGGTATAAGGTGAAAGAAAAATCACAGGGTGATGTAGAGATTACAAAGCTCCCTTCAAAGGTATTTTGGTATCTTCCTATAATTAATCGTTTCAAACGTTTATTTGCTAATTCACATGATGAAAAAAGGTTAAGATGGCATGCTGAAGAGCGGGTATGTGATGGAAAAATACGTCATCCTGCTGATTGTCCACAATGGAAGAAAATTGATGTGCAGTATTCTACATTTGGAAATGAAATAAGAAATCTCAGACTAGGGTTGTGCACAGATGGAATGAATCCATACCGAACACTCAGTAGCACACATAGTTCATGGCCTGTTTTATTGGTAATTTACAACCTCTCTCCGGAAGTTTGTATGAAGTGAAAATATGTCATGTTGAGTACAATGATCTCTGGTCCAAAGCAACCCGGTAATGATATTGATGTTTACTTGTCACCGTTGATTGATGATTTGAAACTGTTATGGGCTGATGGTATTAGGGTGTATGATTCTTATAAAATGGAATATTTTCAACTGCATGCAGTGCTTCTGTTCACTATAAATGACTTCCCAGCATATGGAAATTTGTCTGGATATAGTGTTAAAGGGCATAAAGCATGTCCAATTTGCGAACAACAGACGTCCTATTGTCAATTGCATCATGGGAGGAAAACAGTGTACATGGGTCATCGAAAGTTTTTTCCTATGGAACACCCTTATAGAAGACTAAAAAAGGCATTTAATGGCTCACAAGAATTTCATACTGCTCCAAAACCTTTATCCCATGATCTGTATTTTGAGAGGGTGAAAAACCTTGACGTGACATTGGGAAAGACACAGAAATCTGGTAATGATAGACATATTTGGAAGAAAAGGTCAATTTTTTTTGAGCTACCATATTGGAGGTATCATGAAGTTAAACATAATATTGATGTCATGCACGTGGAGAAGAATATTTGTGATTCTTTGATTGGAACATTGTTAGATATTAAAGGAAAGACTAAAGATGGGTTGAATGCAAGATTAGACTTACTATCAATGGGAATACGTTTGGAGTTAGCTCCCACTCCTAAAGGAAGATGAACATTTCTTCCCCCGGATTGTCATACATTATCGAAGAGGGAGAAAATTAGCTTATGTCAGTGTCTTCATGATACCAAAGTGCCTCAAGGTTATTCTTCTAATGTAAAAAATTTTGTCTCATTGAAGGACTTGAAGTTGATAGGTATGAAATCACATGATTGTCACGTCATGATGCAACAAATTCTACCAGTTGCATTGCGTGGAATATTGCACATTCGTGTCAGAAAGACTATAATGAAGTTGTGTTATTTTTTCAATTCAATTTGTAACAAGGCGATTGATGTGAATGCTTTGAACATTTTGGAAAAGGATGCAATTTTTATACTTTTTCAATTGGAAATGTATTTTCCTCCAACTTTTTTTGATATAATGGTGCATTTAATGATTCATCTGGTTCGAGAAATAAAGCTTTGTGGACCTGTATATCTTCGTTGGATGTATCCTTTTGAAAGGTATATGAAAATATTAAATGGGTATGTTAAAAATCTATATCGACCTGAAGCCTCCATTATTGAAAAGTATATTTCTGAGGAGGTAGCAGAGTTTTTTACGAGCTACTTGGCTGCGGCGCAACACATAGGTTTGCCTCCATCTCACCATGAACGAGTTAATAATGAGGGAAAGGGGATTCGCGGCTTGAAAGTCAAATCTTTGTCAGCTGAACAGATGAAGAAGTTAGAATCATACATCTTGAAGAACATAGCTGATGCTCAACCATATATCACATTGTATATTAATGAGTTGAAACAATGTCATCCAAAGAAGAAAGAAATGTGGATTTTGAATGAGCACAACAAAACCTTTTTGTCATGGATTAAAAAGACTTTGCTTGGTAGATCAGATGTATCAGAGACATTAAAATGGATAGTGGGTGGTCTATGTTTAAATGTGATAACATGGTCTGGTTATGACTTTAATGGTTATACATTTCATACAAAATCTCAGGACAACAGAAGTGCAGTTCAGAATAGTGGTGTATTGGTGTTTGCAGAAGCAATGCATTTTTCGAGTGCTAAGGACAAAAACCCAATTTCTGCATAAAATGCATATTATGGAGTGATTGAAGACATATGGGAGGTTGATTACTTTAAAATTAAAGTTCCCGTTTTTAACTGTAAATGGTTTAACGGTAACAACAGTGTCAGACACGATGAATTTGGAATGACACTTGTTAATCTGAATAGATTGGAAGACACAGCTGATTCTTTTATAATGGAAACACATGCAAAACAAATTTTTTATGTAGTAGATCAATCAGATATGCATTGGGCTGTTGTTTTACAAGGGAAAAAACAATATGTTGGTGAGGATGAACTTGATGAATATGCTGATTTATGTGAGATCCCTACTTCAATGGAAATATTAACAGAACATAATGACGATCATGTTGAAGACATAGTTTGTGCCATAAGGAACGATCACGACGAAGGAATTTGGGAAAACAATCCATCTGTACATTCCTAAAATTACAGGTAACATATGTTTATTTCTTGTTTACATTTATTTTTTCCATAAATGTTAGATATTGTAAGTTTTTTATTTATTAAAACATGTTTTAAAATAAAATAAGTATATGTTATTGTTTGTTTTAAGTTTGTTTAGTTTACCTTATCATGTTTATAACCATTACATGAATTTTAAAATGCTTATTTTTGTTCACTGACAATTACTTTACCATGTTTACAATGTTTACCAGGTTTACCATTTTTACCATTTTTACCATCTTGACCATCTTTACCATCTTTACCATTTTTTAACATGCTTACCATATTACCAATGTTTACTATTATGTAACTTAGTACACTTTTCTATTTTCTGATTACAGTAGTATTAAAATATTTGAATTTGTATATTTGTTCACTGACAATTACTTTACCATGTTTACAATGTTTACCAGGTTTACCATTTTTTCCATTTTTTACCATCTTGACCATCTTGACCATCTTGACCATCTTTGCCATCTTTACCATTGTTTAACATGCTTACCATATTACCAATGTTTACTATTATGTAACCTAGTACACTTTTCTATTTTCTGATTACAGTAGTATTAAAATATTTGAATTTGTATATTTGTGAACTGACGTTTGTTTTTTTGATTTGAAGGATAATGACAGATCATTCAGATGATCAACCACATTATTCTGGGGAGGAGCATATTGCTGGTCATACCTCTGGGGATGAACATTCACATGCTCCTATTACGACAAAGAGTTCAAAGGTTGGTAAACATGGTTGCACACGTTTACCAAAATTATCACTTGCCCGTACGCAGGATCAGAGGATAGTAGTTGAGTTTGATGATGATGATATTCCTAGAGGTCCGAATGCCAAAGATTTTAAGATTTTTGTTGCAACTCAGGCTAAGACCAAAGTAAGCATTTTGTATGATGATTGGAGAGGTGTGGATAAAGCGATTATCTCTCAGTTGTGGGATACGATTTTGGTAAGATTTTTTGTCATTGTTTGACCATTATTTTAATGTTTCTGGTATATATAATATGTTTAACCTCTTCTTTATCAGATGACATTTGATATTCCTGACACTGGAGGAGTCAGGAATAAATGCTTATCGTTGGCTGCCGGAGATGGAGGGATTTCAAATCAACCCTCACATCTGATTTAATTTATGGTCATAGGAGTCATGACAATCCATGTCGTATATATCCTTTTATAGATGAAGACACATGGAGACAGTTTTTTGAAAGTAGAAAAAAAGAGTCATTTCTGGTAAGGGCAATGTAAACTTTTATATACTTTCTTATATAAATGATTTTATTAATGTTTTGTTAATGATTTCTTATTCTTAAATTACAACAAACAAGGAAATCTCATCAGGAGATCCAATCTAAAAATGTATACCCTCATAGTTTATCTCGGGGAGGGTATACATTATTGGAAGAAAAAATGATAGCAGAAAAATTTCAACAACTAAGAGATGAGTCTTCAAGCTCTGGAGAGGTGGCCCCTCCATCCCCTCCATCTAGACATGAAAAATGGAAGAGAGCTCGGAAGGGAAAAAAAGAGCAATATCTTTCGGAAGAATCGAGAATCGTAGCTGAGAGGATTGTAAGATATCTATTTAATTTATTTAAGTTAAATTTTTTCTTCATATAAGTTTCAATCATTACAGAAATGTTCAATTAATTAATACAGGACTCTCTTGAGGAGCAAAGTTCAGAGGGGACATTTACAGCTACTGGGAGGGAAGATATTTTATTTGCAGCATTGGGTAGGCCCGAACATCCTGGTCGTGTAAGAGGATATCCGACAGGTGTATCGGTAAGAAAAGTGTTTCCACATTCTTCAACTTCTAACATTGAGGGGGTTTATAAAAAAAATAGAATCCTTGGAGGCTGAAGTTCAAAATATTAATGCGACGATGGAAGACAAGATTAGAGATTCGGTGCAGTCTATGTTTGCAGAAATGCAAAGACAATTTCAGACTGCAGCTCCCACTCCTCCACCTCCCCCTGCAGACCCCATTATTTATCCTCCACCTCCGCCAGTAGCTCCCACTCCCCCACCTCAGCCTGCGGACCCCATTTTTTATCCTACACCTCCGCCGCAGCTTCCTACATATTGCGAGTTGTATGTTGATGATTCTCAACATCATATAGTAGCATACGGGTTGGTATATTGTATAGAAGATACAGTTCATCATCAACAATTAGAGGTAGAGAATCAGAGGGTCACTGTACAGGATATTATAGATAGATCAGCTAGGGTACCAATACCTACAGATGAGGTGGCGAAAGTTGGACAGAGTATCGGCCATTTTTTAGTTTGGCCATCCAGACTTCTTCGACTCATTACCATAGAGGTATGAATGTTATATCTTTTATTTTATTTTTTTATTAAAGTTGTTTTATCATTTGAAAACTACTATAATTCTTATTTTTTTCACAGGAATACTTCAAAGGTAAAGAAATATTGTATAGAAAACAACAAAGACAATAGGATATGACATCAGATACAGATTCCAGTGGTCTTGACAGATTGTCAAGATATTCACATTTGTTGTTGGGTTTTTATGAGTTTCCAATGGAATCTCATGTTTGTGGACGTGAAATAAGTGTGGGGATTACAAAATCTGATATCATGGAGCTTGTTACTGGAGATAAGTTGGGCATCAACGTGGTGCAAATTTTTTCCATGTAAGTATTAACACCTTTTCCCTGCGTTATATTTATTAAAAATGTATACTTATATATGTTTTGTATTAGGTATCTTTATAAAATTTGTGAGAGGAATGAACTGACAGAAGTATATGGATTCATGGACCCGCAATTGATTTCCCCTGAAGCATGTGCATTGACTGAGGAACAAAGAATGGTTTATATTGCTGAAAGATTTGAAAAGAATATAATCCAACAATGTTGGATGATGCCTTTTTGTGAGAGGTATGAAACACATTTCTCTCAAATAGTTAATTATCTTTTAACATAAAAAACCACTAACATTAAATTTCCTTTTATCAGTAATCATTGGATGTTAGGGATTTTTTGCCCAAGGGAGAAATCTCTTTATTGGATATGCTCTGTTCATGGTGATGTGCGGGCAAGTTTTAAGAATATATTGGAAGAGTAAGTTTCAATTTCTCAATAGTTTTATATATTATAATAAATTTTAAATTTACCCCATTCGTATTATTTTCTAACAGTGCATGGGCCTACTTTCGAAAAAACACAAAGAAAAGAAATGAAAAGATCAAATATGTAAAGGCGAAGGTAAATTTCCATTTATAATTTGTACTTTTTGATTTATTACATAAAAATAATATATTGAATTTACACTCATTCAAAACAGAATTGTCATGAACAACAAGGCCTCATCAAATGCGGATATTATATGTTAAGATTTATGTATGAAATAATAACAACTGGGACAGTTGGGAATTTTGACCTGGTACGATTTCCTCTTAAACTTTGCCATCATATTTCAATTTGATTTATTCATTATACACGTTAACTATCTTCTTTTTCATTTGTAGCTTTTTGATGACCCTCAACCCTATACTGCTGAAGACATCAAACACGTACAAGTGGAGTGGTCAAATTATTTTACAGGTTTGATTGAATTTAGTTGTTTGTAATGTAAAATGTAATTTTGAATATTGTCATTTTAATTGTCTATTTGGTAGTTGTTTAGGTTTGATTTAGTTTTTTTTTGAAGTTGACAGTGTAAGTTTTGAATGTTATATAAGTGAATGTTTAATTTTTCTCTACTTCTTGTTTTGGTCTACTTTTGATGGTTCTTCTGGTATGGATTTGGGTTTGTGGGGGAGGGGTTCCTAGGGTGTGGGGGTGTGTTCAGTGGGGTTGGGGGTGTCCAGCGGTCTGGGAGGGCTGTCCGGTGGGGTGGGGGGACAGTCTTGGGGGGTGGCAGGGATGTCCAGGGGTGTGGGAAGCCGGTCCAGGGGTGTGGGAGTGTTGTCCAGGGGTGGGGGGTTGTCCAGGGGTGTGGTGGGGGCTGTCAAGTGGGGTGAGGGGGTGAGGAGGTGTTGTTCAGGTGGGTGGGGGGTTGTCGAGGGGTGTTTGGGGGTGTCCGGGGGTCGGGGGGCAGTCCAGGAGTGTGGTGGGGGCTCCAATGGGGTGGGGGAGGGTTGTCCAAGGGGTATACATGAGGGTGGGAGCTCCAATGGGGTGGGGGAGGGCAGTCCAGGGGGTATACATGAGGGTGAGGGCTCCAACGGGGTGGGGGAGGGCTGTCCATGGGGTATAAATGAGGGTGGATGTTGTCTAGTGGGTAAGTTTTATATGTTATCTATTTACATGCTTATTTTTGATGTACTTCTGTTTTTGTGGTATGATTTCTTGATTTATTTTCTGGTTGATTCTGGTGGAGAGAAGATCACTGCATTCTGTTTATAAAAAAAATTGGGTTTATCACGTCGGTTATTTAATAACTGACGTGATAAAATGCCTGGAAAATAGTTTATCACGTCGGTTATTTAATAACCGACGTTATAAAAGGCCTGGAAAATAGTTTATCACGTCGGTTATTTAATAACCGACCTGATAAAAGGCCTGGAAAATGGTTTATCACGTCGGTTATTTAATAACCGGCGTGATAAAAGGCCTGATGAATGGTTTATCATGTCGGTTATTTAATAACCAACGTGATAAAGGGCCTAGAGAATGGTTTAGCATGTCGGTTATTGAATAACGGACGTGCTAAACGGCCTGGACAATGGTTTATCACGTCGGTTATTGACTAACCGATGTGATAAACCCCCTCCCACCGGTTTATCACGTCGGTTATAGAATAACCGACGTGATAAACCCCCCTCCCCTAGTTTTTCACGTCGGTTTTATATGAACCGACGTGATAAACCACGCTCAGCCTGGTTTATCACGTCGTTTCTTATAGAACGGACGTGATAAACCCCCTCACCCCCTGTTTATCGCGTCGGTTGTTTAAGAACGGACGTGATAAACCATTGTCCAGGCCGTTTATCACGTCGGTTCTTCGATAACCGACGTGATAAACCATTCTCCAGGCCTTTTATCATGTCGGTTCTAAAATAACCGACGTGATAAACCATTCTCTAGGCCCTTTATCACGTTGGTTCTAAAAAAACCGACGTGATAAACATCACGATTTTATGTTTTTGACGTCGGTTTTTAAATAACCGACGTCAAAAACCTTATTTATAACGTCGCACGTATTAACGTCGGCTAGAAACCGACGTAAAAAATTAAAAATAACCGACGTAAAAAACGTTTTCTGCACTAGTGATTATATCATAACCAAGGAACCTTGGACCCCGGAATCTCATGCTGACTCAACACCTTGATTCGAAAATACACTTTTAAAAATTAAAATGTTTTATAATTCTAAAATAGATTCATTATGTATTTATTTAATTTTATAACCATTTTCCACTTATTTGTAGTTAATTTCTTTTTCATTTTTAGCAGATAATCATTTATTTATTTTTCATAAAGATTATGAATAAAGTATTATTGAAAATTTATTTTTCTTGAATATTTTTTTCTCTTTAAAGTGAAACAAATAATTGGTGAAAAATTAATTATCAAAATATTATTAGACAAGAATGACATACTCAAGTACTTTGTGTTATCTTTATAGAGCTATTTTTCCTTTATTTTTTCTTTTTATGTTTAGTAGTGTGTGTTTTCAGTTTAAAAATACTCAAACTATATTTTTTCAGTGAAAAATATTATTTTAATTAATAATGTGTGTCACTACCCCAAAACCAAGAAAACACATTCATATTGTCTTGTGACTTTAATAAAATGACAGATGAGTCATTTTCCATTTGTAAAAAAATCCAAAAATTAATATAACACATTGACTCAAAATGAATTTGTTTTATTTATAATTTTCATTTTAGATAAAAACAAGTTTCACATACTCAAAACCAAGAAAATGGACTCAAATTATTTTTATACTTTTAAATAATGATCTATATATCATTTTTTATTTTTAGTATTTCACCGTATGTCAATGGGATACACGGTGTTGCTATTATGACTCAAAGTGTGTTTATTTAAAATTGACATTTTAGTACAAAAGATATGTTCTATAATCAAAACTAAAAAAAACATAATTTTATTTTGATACTTTTGGAAAATGATACATAATTAATTTATGACATTTCAGAATCCTATTCACCTCAATCTGATACATGGTGTGTCTAGTGTGAATCAAAATATGTGTATTCTATTTTATAAAGACATTTCACTTAAAATGTGTGTCACTAACTGAAAACCAAGCAAGAAAACGTGTGTGGTGTTAATACATTACGATAATGATCCAAAAGTCATTTTTTATGTTTATAAATTAAACACACCTTTATCTGACCCATGGCATGACTGATATGACACAAGGTGTGGTTTTTTAGTTTAAAATTTGCATCTTTGTTAAAAAAAAGTGTCACATCCTAAAACCTGAGAAAATGTTCTTCTATTGTGTTAATACTTTGGTAAATTAATACAAAAGTAATGTTTTGATTTATAGTAAACATTCCAATGTCAATCTGACACGTGATGTGACCAATATGAATCAAAGTACATATTTTTAGTATAAATATTTCATTTTAGTGAAAAATGTGTGTTACCTGATAAAATTCAAGAAAACATTCTCAGATTTTCTTGATACTTTTGGAAAAAAATTCATAAGTCATTTATGATGTATATGAATAACCTACATGTTAATACAAAGATTATGTGATTATTATGACTAAATGTATATGTTTTCAGTTTAAAAAATTATACTTTAGTTAAAAACATGTTTCTCTCATTGAAAACTAAGAAGACACGCTCATATTGACTTGATACATTATGAAAAGTATCCATAAGTAATTTTTAAAATATGAGAATAAATCTCACATAAATCCTGCACATAATGTGGCCTATATGATTCAAAGTTCATGTTTTTATTTAAAATTGAAATTTTAGTTTAAAACAAACATCACATACTCATAACTGATAAAATGTACTTGGATTGTCTTTATACTTAAGGGAGATTATCAATAAGTCATTTTTTATGTATAGGAATAAAATTCATGTCAATATGATGCATAATGTGGCTGGTATGACTCAAAGTGTTTGTTTTTATTTAAAATTAACATTTTAGTTGAAAATATGGGTGACATAATAAAAACCAATAAAACTCAATCATATTTTTTTTGATACTTTAGTACAATAATCCATTTGTCATTGTAACATGTAAAAATAAAACACACCTCGATCTAACACATGATGTGATTGGTATGTATCAAAATGATTCTTTTTAGTTTAAAATGATATTTTAGAGAAAAAAAATCACTCACTGAAAACTGATAAAACACTTTTATGGTATTGATAATTTAGGAAAACAATCCATAACTCATTTTGAGGTGTGGGAATCATTTGTATTGTAACACCCTAAAATTAAAATAATCTTAAATAAAATAATGTTTTTTATAACTCGTGTTTCACAAAACACCAAATGTAAATGATCCACAACATATTAGAGTAAAATTATTAATTAAAAAATATATTAATAAATTAAAAAACATTACATTTAGAAAATAAATCATTAATATAAGTTAAGGTTTATAAAGGTGATTTTAATAAAAAAAGTTTTATTTATATATTTAATTTCCTATTAAAATATAAACATTAGAATTTTAGAATTTTAATTATATAAAAAAATGAATTTTTGAATTCCTCAAAAAAAATAACCTTCTTTCCATTTTTTAGAATTTTCTAAAGGGGTTTATTTTTAGTCAAAAAATGCATGATTTAAAGAGATTATAATTTACATGATTTTATCACTATGTAGAAATAACCTATAAGATTTCAAACCCATTTAATTAATAAAATATGAAATTAATTAATAACATTAATCATTTTGAAATATTCATTGCACATAGAAAATCAATTCTAAAATTTTTTAGAATTAAATTAATATGTTACTTAATATACAAACACTTTTCGGTATTTTATGTAAATATAGTATTTTTAAGGTGAAGTTAAGTATTTGATTTCTGTGGAATCCTCAAAACTTTTATTCAATTCATAATAATTCAATTTATTTCTTTAAAATCAACAATAATGATAATTTTATCTTATATATATATAATATTAATAATGTCATATTTTAAAAAAAATGATTTACGCATTTAAGTGTTATTATTTCAAAATTAACTTTTCATAACTGTAGAAATTCAATTGGGTAAAATGTTTTCAAAAATTCAAATCACATTATTCAAATTACTTAATAAGTTAAATTTGATTTATCTTTCTTTTAATTTTATTACAAAATTTAAAAAGTTAATTATCATGGTAAAAATGAAAAGGCTAAATTGAATTTTACCAAGTGAAAGAGTCCCAGGATATTTAATAAAAGGTGAATTTAATTTAATGGTTGGTATTTTTATCAACCAATATATTTTTTCCTACACCTTTGTATATTTTTTAGCCTTTCTACCTTGAAAAGAACATTACATTATTGAAAAAAGTAAAGATGCTTCCAAAAGTACCCTTACCTTCACTTATAAAAACATACCACTTACACCCTTCAATGATAAACTTAGCCTTATAATTAATACTTTAAAATATTCTATTTTACAGTACCTATAACTCTATACAATTAAAATAATACCTTGGTCACTCATAATTATCCTAATCCAATCAATTTCATTGAGACTAATAAGGAAATATCAATTCTCCAACATAAGTATTGTCACCCTCTTAAGTTTTCTTTTTAATATTACTGTTCCAAATATCTTGTTATCACAATGACATAATGAATTAAGTTTAATTATTATTTTTATATGTTGTTGTATTAATTCTATAACCCTTATTTATTCATTTACATACACTTAGAATAACAAATCAGCATCAATCATGCATGTGCACAAACTACCACATCAACAACGAACCATTTTTTCATTTTCTTTAAGTATTTAAATATTTACTCAAAAATCATAAAATATGTTTCACCATTATAAAAACAACAAAATAATATCATTATTATTACATTATAATGATATCATGTTAAAATAAACAACTATTTTACCACACTCACGCATCGAGATAAAGTGTGTTCATGTTTTGTATGATTTAACTACCTATAGGAACAATGATTTAAAATATGACCATGGATGAAAATGACAAAAAAATAATGATATTATTAAATTTTAATAATAAAATAATAATCATTTTATGGTTTTTTAAAAGTTATATAATGTATATAATTTATTTTTAATAAATCTTCTTCTACCCCTGAAATTACTGAAATAAGTTGTTATCAATTTTCTGTTCACATAACGTAACCAAAACACATATAAAATGAAATAGGACAATTTTAAACAAATGTAAGTTATATATTATATAATATTAAATTATATATAAATAAATTAAATTCTTATCAAATGATAGTTAATTAAATCAAAATTATTAAACATGAACAAAACAATCAAAGTTATTAACACCTGATGGTCATACTATACTATAAATAATTAATGTAATCATGATAAAAAATTATAATAAATATTATAAAAAGGTTATGTTTACAGGTAAGGCTATAAAATTTAATATTGTGTTAGTTATTTTTTTATAGGAATTTATAGTGTGATCAACTATGCAAGGAAATAAGGTAAGGGTTTTTTATCTCAAATTCCTCTCTTCGAGACATGTTTACATAATGAACCTAATTTAATTTATCTAGTGTATATACAAACAAATTGAGATATCATATCATGAATTATATTTTAATCATGGTATTTTATGTTCAATTATAATCCCTTTCTTTTGATGGGTTTTATTCGAAATTTTTTAAAGTTTTATGGGTTTTCATGATCTTAAATTTAATTATTTGAGACATAATAATTTTTAAGCACCTTGTTTTTGTTGTATGGTGTATTCAATACTCATGGAAATATTTCTATAATAATAATTTAATTTAATAGTACTTAATATCCACCTCATGTTCCCTTATCCAAGTGGTTATTTATTTAGTTCTTTTCTACAGTAGTAATGATTTTTGGAAACTAAGATTTCATTTATTGAGTTGTGATTTTCTCTTGAAATTATGTCTTTGAAGTTGGGTACTTTATTAAATTCGATTTTATTATGTGTTATTATATAATAATTTTAGGTGGATATACATTCTTACCCCCTAAACACTTTAAAAAATATTTTTCACTACTTAGGACATGTTCTTTTGAAACCATCCACCTCCTTCCATGGATGGATTATGATATTGTTTTTTAAGTATTGACCTAGCTATAAAATCATTTCTCTATGCGGTGTGAACATCAAACATTACATAATTATTATTGTATGATTTTAACCTAGAATTAATTTTATTCTATTGAAATGATGAAATTTATTAGCATTACATATATTGTTATCACAAATTTGGATGATTGTTGGGAATTTGACTATGTAATGTTTAAGCATCTACATTCTTCCTTGAGATGGGTTATGATCATTTTATCCCTTTTATTAACATTGGTAAAATTATTTAAATTATTGATTAATATTAAATTTTAACATATTTTGATCATGTATTTATATTTTCTCCCTTGATCGATTGAAAATTAATTTTTTTATTTTTAGATGGAGAAAAGAACACATAAAGGAAAAAAACAAGAAATCTTATGGGGATCTAAAGTGATGAAGTCCAAGGGAATACCTTTGGAATAAGATCTTATATTCAAGTATAATGTAAACCAAACTAGAAAAAATAATCAAATAATCCTCTACCTTTTCACCTCGAGAAAGTGCATCTATAGAAAAATTTTCTTCTCTCTAAATATGATGGGCATTGTGCCCTTGATTGGTCTCTATTTAATAGTTTCTAGTGATATAGATCAGATTCCATGGAGGAGAAATTTCCCTTGAAGAGTATACATAAAAACCTCAGAGTTTGACTTTTTCATATAAATCTTAAGTATGTGCATCTTCCATAGCATGATGTCGGTGTGAAATTCTCTCACCTCTATACTCAAGTAGTCCCCGAACCATAAAATGAACTAAAGGCAATGAAAACTGACCCATTTGAATCCCTGAGAAATCTTCCCCCTCTCACCATCCCATTAATGAAGGAGCTATCCACATTTATTTTAGTTCCATTAGTGGGTAGAAATCATCTAACCCATCGTACTTGAAAACTCGATGAAACAATAGGCCTGTTATGAAATCATCACAGCAAATGCGACCTCTTCCCGCCATTAATGATCGAATGAAAATTGTTGATTGGTACCTTAATTTTCACTTGTAGGTAAGAATATGAGAGTCATTTACCCATTCTATCCTGATTCATCACCTCCCATAGATTCCAACAAATGAAATTGAAAATAATGTTGTGAATCTTAACCTTCATCATTCTATGCTCTAAGCCCAGAAACTAGTTGGGGATGAAATCTCGTTTATAGAAATCCTCATGAATGGAGCACCCTAGATGACCCACCACAATCCAGAGACTAACCACCCAATAACTCTTGAAAAATAGATTAATCACTGACTCAATATAAAGTCTATCGCAACAAAAATAACAAGAATCCATGGAAATACCCTTCTTTTGAAGGATATCCTCCATTGGGATTGCCCGATTCTTCACCCACTAGACTAAGAAGTTCATTCTCATGGGGATCTCCTTGCACCATAATCAAGCAGCCCAATCATCACAAAAATAATCATAATGAAGCAACGATATAAAATCATAGATATTGAAATTACATAAACTTGACCTTCATAAAACAACATATATCTACCACATCATTCATAGAAATACCTTCGAATAGATCTATCTAGTCATTTCTTAGGATTGACTCTAATATAAGGTTGTAGATACTTGATTCATTAAAATAAATATTAGGTTCTAGATAACCCGGATAATAAATCATCTCTCCAACCTAATTATACCCACATGAATTGATGTCTCTACAACCTATAACCCATTGAGTTTCATTCTAGAGAACTTTAAAATGATTTAGAAAACATTTTTCTAGCTTTGAAAGTCTAGAATTATGATTCTCCCCATCCTCCCAATGATCACTGTATCTGTTTCTGATAAAGGTAGACCATAAAAAATCCCCCATGGTAAAATCCCATGCATGTCATGTTGGCTTGGCCTTCATAGATTCACTCATGTCTCGTAAACTAATACCTCCCTCATTAACCATTTTTTCCATGCAGCACCAAGAATCCTAGTGATAATGGTCTATAGAATTAGTGTCCCAGAAGAAGCTTGTCATGATTTTCTTCATCTTATTAATGGTAACTTTAATAGGATTAATGGTTGAGAGAATATGCATTAGAATGGTGGTTAATACATTATTGATCAAAGTGAAACGTCCTCCATAAGACAAAAAATTTAGTTCCAGTTAATAACCCTCCCCATCAATCTTCTAATGATATCATCAAAGAATGAATTTTTTAATGAATCCACTGGATATTGGTGCCCAAGATAAATAATTGAAAGCTACTTTATTTGTATTCTAATAATATCTTGTATATCCTTATTTCTTCTACCTAAAAATTTGTTATAAATAAAGATGCTTCTCTTCCTTATGTTAATCATTTGATCACTTAACTCAAAATAAACTGGCATAACCTCCATGATATTTTTTAGAGATGTCCAAATGCCATTAATGAAAATAAGAATATCATCAAGAAACATTAGGTGAGATATTACTCCAACCTGAATTTGATTATGATATAGAAGGATACTTCATTAACCCATACACCTATGAAGATTTTTTGGAAGGGCATTTAAGGTCAGAATAAAAATTATGGAAGATAATGGATTTCCTTATCGCATGACCCACACTCTTTTAAAGAATAAAAGACCCTTCCCCATAAGAGATATGGAGATCTATGGAGATTAGTATCACGTGAATCATAGATTTTAGACCCATTCATGGAATCCAAACTTACTCATAGCCTAGATAATGAAACTCCATTACACTTTATTATAGGCTTTATCCATATCCACCTAGATAATGACATTGGAGAGAATTTCTCTTTTATTGATATCTTAAACCAATTCATTGGAAATTCTGATCTCCCATTTATTTCTTAGGCCATTAACAAAACCATGTTTCTCTAGAGAAACAAAATGTGGGATCACTTAGTTTATTCTCCAAGCAAGAAGACTTGATATAATTTAATAAGAGAAGTTACACTATAAGATGGTCCTATAATGGTTCATTCTTGATGGATCCTTGACTTCTAGGATAATAACTACTCTATATGAGAATATACATTAGTTGATAGCACCAACCTAAAAAAATTAAAATTGATTGAATAACCTAAACGCCCACATAGTCCTAATATGCCTCATAGAAGGGCCCTAGAAAAGCATCTAGACCTAGAAAACAATCCAGAGACATGATATGAGTTGTTCCCCCAATATCCTCTCAATAGGGAATATCCATTAAAGTATCATTATGTGAACCCTCCAAGGGCCTTGGTAAACACCCCATAAAATCCTCTTCTCCCTTAATCAAACTAGCTTCACATTCACTCCCTGGGGAAACTCCTTCCAATAGCCTTTCAAAATGTTCTAGCGCCAAATTCCTTTCCACATTCACATCAGAAGAATAGGATACAACCTCAATCCTGAGATTGATTTTCATGATTTTACTCTCCTTTAAGTAGGCCTGAAAATAAGCACTTCTATGATCACCTTCTTTAATCCATATGATTCTAGATCTTTTCTTTTAAGACATTTCGAGCTATGAAAGTCTCTCAGCCAAAAAAATGTGTTTATCATAGAGAATCATGAAGCTTCCCTCATCCCATTTTTTATGAAGTTTCTCTTCTCACCTGTCAATATCTTCTTCTATGAAATACACAAAATTACCCACAATTGGATTGTTAAGTAAGCACCCACTGATATTTTTTTTTAGATGCCTTTTGCACCTTGAGATTTTAACCCACGCTCTTCCTTCTTCTTCTTATTCCCAGTAGATCTTCATCATTTTCATAAAATTTTCTATCCTATTCCAATTGGTGGAGTACATAAAGGATTTAATATCAGCAACACCTATTTTTAGTTCCACTAACAGCTAAGTATGGTTAGATAGAGAACGAGTAAAATGATAAATGGCAGCCCATGAGAAGGAGTCCAATCCTTGCATATTAGAAAGGTATCTATAAAGATGACTCCTAATATGATTGTAAACCTTAAAGTTTTTGCACCAAGTATATTTTCTCCCATTAAAACAATAATCCAAGAGACCCCTATTAGAAATAATTTTTTTAAGTCAATCATACTATTATTATAGACACGAGGCCCTCATCTCTTTTCTGATATATCCACAATATTGTCGAAATATCTACCCAAAAAATAATGCAAACTGAGTGAATCAAATGAGTCCATAAACTCTCAGAGATCCATTATTCCCTATAGGTTTCTACTGGCATAAATTATATAAAAGATAACTTTGGTTCCCTTGAGAGAGATCTTCACAGTGATAAATTGGTCCATTGCTTGATCAAATCCACTTGTACAACCCTTTTCCAGAAAATCTTGGTGTGTTTATTCTCAGGGTAAGTATGATGATGAAAATTATATCCCATTTTCTTTGAAAACAAACTAATCGGGATTGGATCATTATTAGAATAAAAAATAAAATCCATCATTGCTTTGTATTTCCTAGATTCATAGGCCATTATGGCACTCATTTCAGGTTCCCCAAATCCTCGGGCATTACAAAAAATCAAAGAGAGCATTAAAGTAGATAATTTTTTCCTTCCAGCCATATGTACATGTTTTTTGGATTAATAAGCTCTTACAGACTTATTTTTTCATATACCGGGGTACTGTCATGGAAAATATTTCTGATGAAACAGCTTTTGCAGAGTGAAGATATTCTTATTTAAAGGATTATTCACCTCTTCTAACTCAAAATTATATATACCCTTGATACATTAATGTGACTCATGAGATAATTTTATTTTGTATGCCTATCAAATTCAGCAAGGTTTCTTGACTATGGACTCAACGACAAGTAAAGTTTCTTGGCACAATGCATTGATGTCGGGTTTTTGATTTCTGACATTATGAATTCCATTAGTATGAGATAAGTATTGCTGATATCCTTTTTTTCATTTATTATCATGGATATATCATTCTCCTAGTTTAAAGATAATAATTTTTTCATGTTGACTACCAAATCCTACTATAATATTTATTCAATGTCTATTCCATGATTTTTCTAGTATTATGTTTTCTCTTACTAAGAATTTGAGCTCACATATTTATATATTTCAATTTCTTGAGTTATGATAAAAAGTAGTGTAAGTGACGTGTTTATAATGATAAGAAGTGTGGAAAAAAATATGGGATATTTTTAAGACTTTTCATAAATTAATTAGTTTATAATATATTATAAAAAATTTCAATTTTTAAGAAAACATGGGCTTTACTAGTTTATGATGTTCCCTAATTTTATAAATATCTAAACATGAAAATATCATTATGATATAATATATTCAATGATCAATATTTATTTTGTAATTATGTATGTTTATATCCAAATTTTTATTTATTAAATCACATCAAGTGTGAAAGTATGTATTTATGGCACCAGATCTAGAGGTGGGGATCAGGGTTATCACAGTTTTAATCAAAGGAAATGTTTAGATAAATTTAGAGATTATTTTGTTAGTTGGGGATAATTTAAGATTTTATAAGTTGGTTTTTTCACCATATAAAATGTATAGATAACCCTTTGGGATAGTATTATATTTAATGATTTGGAAATATTGAATTTTTTATTTGGTGATTATGATGATTTATTATATGTGAAAACCCTATGAATAAGTTCTTGTAATTCGATAACATACAAATGTTTTGGTAAATTAGAGATTATGTGGTTTTTTTCTAACAATTCATCCCTATCTAGATACTATAAGGTTGATTCAGTTATGGAATAGATGCACCTAGGGCTGATCACCCTGAAAAGGGTTGGTTGACTATTGACTCAATCATCACTTTGATGCATAATGAATGAGTCTAAGACTGGATGATTAGCTAGAAACTATTGGGTATATTTTTTGGGTAATCAAAATTACTTTACTAATAATTATGAAGGATTTAAGAATTATGTTAACAAATTATTTCAGATTACTTTATAGAAAATTTACCACGGATAACTAAGGATTAAACAAGGAGAAGTATATGTTAATCAAAAAGTATAATATGTTAAAAAAAGGATTCACATGGGAATAAATATTCATATTGATGTTTTCATATACATATTTTGGATATTATCATAATTTTTTTTTTATTTTATTGAAATAGGATCACAAAAATGAAGTTGAGAAAGGTATATACCTGGAAATCACTATGTATTATAATAAAATAAGGGAACATATATAAATATTTTGGAACCTTATTATTTTCATATTATAATGGAAAATGATACATTCTTAGTCTTACTTATGGTAGTGGGATTGATATTTTATTGAAAATCCTAGTTATTTTTATTAATGAGTGTTATTTATTAATGATAATCTAGTATATTGTAAAAGTTATGAGAATTTTACAAAACATTTAAGGATTATTCATTATTAATTTTACTTTTAAGGTACGGTGACAGTTGTTAAATGGTATTAATAATCTTGAAAAATGATTATATGACAAGGTTCTATTTTTTTGAAAACTATTGGAGAACATGTGATTGAGGTATGGATAACACTTTAGTTTATGATACACATGATAATGATATAACCAAGGGTGGTTTGATTTTGAGGTAGTAAGTTATATAGTATTGGTTACCTTGGGATTTAACATTGATTAAAGGAATTTTTGGACAAGTTCATATCATTTTGGGATTATGATATATAGTAACTATGGTATAAACTAGTGGTCAATACCATTTAATGGCTAAATATAGAGTTAATGTGTGTATGAATATATAATATCATTGTTTTATTGTCATATATATTAAAATAATTTTAGGTAAAGTTTTTTTGTTTATATTATATGATTATGGTATATACAAATTTGGTTACCTGATTATTGGACTGACTAATGCAGCTTGAGGAAGGATATGTTGGATTTTGATAACACAAATTTCAGTTATTATTGGGTATATAAAATTTTAAAAAAAATTATGATAATTTAGTATCTCAATTTTAAGTATTAATTTAATAAGTGTGAGATAAATAACTAAAATAAACCTAGGTTGAACCAAAAATGATAAATGTTAAGCTTATATGGATATAGGTTGAACTCAGCCGGAAAATTTTAGTCAAAATAACTACAAGCTAACATGATAGTGATGAATCATGAGGTTAAAATTTTCTATGGTTATTTATGGTAACTCACTTATAATGATCAAAAATCAAGTTAACTCTTGGTTTTGGTAGTGGATGGAACTAGATAGTATCATTGGTTTGAGGAACAATGTGGATGTTACCTCGATGAAAACCCCATCATAATATGAGATGGAGTGAGAAACCTTTTGATTATAACAAACCATATATCATGAAATATGATTAAAATTGTGAATATAGTTGAAATTCATAACACACCAAGGAAGAGAAATATGGAATCTATTAAAATATAAATTGATGCATATGATGAAGGAAATATGACTAAGCCTTCTATATATAAACAATTCTGGAAGATGCATAGGAGAATTTTCTTAAAGGGGTATGTAAATTTTAAAATTATAGAGATGAAATTTATGAGGCTCAAAAGTGTAAGGGAAAGAGAGAAGCTAAAAATATTTATTTCTTCAATTTAAATAGAATATGTAATTATGAGACTCAATGCCCCCATCCAAGGTCCAATGAGGGAGATAGTCACCAAAAACATGCAAAAAAGTAAAATCCTTTGAAACTATTACTAATAAATTGGATATTTATTTTTCACTCTAGATATTATAGTATCCTATTTTATATAAATTTTTAACTAGTAATATATATTGAGTTAAAAAAACCTCTAGTTGTATGATTATAATATAAATAATTTTTAGGGTTTTGGGGATGTTATTCCTTTTAGATCTAGATATAAATTTCTTAATAGAATTCTATGTGAAATTAAGAAGGGTTTAGCTCTCCTTATAAAGTGATAATAAAAAATATTTAAATAAATCTCATTCCATGTTATAAATAAACCAATGATCATATAGTGCTATATAGTTTATTATAAGATTCATATAGAAATTATTTGGATCTTATCAATCAAATTGTGAGGAAAAGATTATTTAAGTGGGAGATAAAGCAACACTATGAAAGTCTTTTTAAATTTAAATAATTAAATTTGTTAGATAACTTTTATTTCATAAAAAACCTAACATAAAGGATTAAAAAATATTATAATAACAATATTAAATAACTTAATTATAAAATAAATTAAAAATAAATACCTTTTGAAGATAAATAGTTGATAATAATTAATGTTTAAAAAGGGTGTTTTCTTTAAATGCAGTTTTATTCATATTTTTCATTTATTCATAAATAATAAATTTAAAAATTCTAGAATTTTAATTATATAAAAAAAACTCTTTTCTCAATTATGAATATCAAAATTAACTTAATATTAATTCTTAGTAATTTTCTAAAAAGGTTGATTTTTAGTCAAAAAAATTAGGATTTAATAAATTTATAATTTAAATGATTTTATCACTATGTAAGAATAAACTAGATTATTTAAAAACCATTGACGTAATAAAATATGAAATTAATGAATATAATTATGAAGTTTTAAAACATGAATTGAATGGATAATATTGTTATTAACCAAATAATTTACCATACTGGTTTTTACATATTTTATCCTAGATAACATGAAAGGGACATTACATTATTGAAAAATCAAAAGGTGTTTCCAAAAGTTCCCTTACTTTCACTTATAAAAACATATCAATTTTACCCTTCATAGATACACTTCACATTTGAATTAATTTTTAAACTATTCCATTTAATCTACCAAGAACCACGTACCCTGAAAATAATACCCTTATAACACATATTTATCATATTTCATTAAATTTTATAGATACTTCCAATAAAAGATCAAGTCTACAATGTAAGTATTATCTCCCTCTTAAGTATTATTTTGATATTAATCCTAAAAATATCATATTAAAAAAATTAAATAATTAATTAAGTATCATTTTTAATATTATATATTTTTATATTAATGTTATAAAATTTATTTATTCATTTCCATCAACTTATAAAAACCAATGAACATCAATCGGGTGTGTGTGCGGACTGCCGCTTCAATAAATAATCATTTTTTCATTTTTTTTCATTTTTTAAATTATTTAACCATATATATTAAAATATTTTTAAATATACTAAAAATAAAATAAAAATATCATTATGATTATTTCATAATTATATTATTTCAAAATAATCATATACTTGAACATACTCATCCATCAAGATAATGTGTTTTCAAGTTTTAGATGGTTCTAAACACCTACATGAACGATGGTTTAAAATCTTATCATGGATGGAAATGAGAAACTAAATACTAATATTATTAAATTCTAATAAGAAAACAAGGATCATTTTATGTTTTTTAGAAGTTATATAATGTATATAATTTATTATTTATATTCCTCTTCAGCCACTAAAATTACAGAAAATAAGTCGTTATAAATTGGGTTTTCACATAATTTAAAAAAACATGTTTGTACTGGATTGAGAAATTTTTAAATAAATATATGTTATATATTATAGAATCATAAATTATATATAAATAATTAACTCAATATCAAATGATGTTTAGTGATATCAAAATTATTAAACATGTGTAAAATAGTTAAAGTTATCAACACATGATTGTCATAATATACTATAACTAATTAATATATTCATGATAAAAAATTATAATAAAAAATATGAAAGGATAATATTAATTAGTAAGTTTATAAAATATAATATTAAGTTAGTTTTGATTTTTTATATGAGGTTATAGTGTGATTAACTAATAATGGAAATAAGGATAGGGCATTTCATCATAAATTCCTCTCTTTGAGACATGTTCTGTATCACACACCTAATTTCATTTATGTGCTGCATATATTACCTACATGATATATCATATAATGAATTGTATTTTAATCATGTTATTTAATTCTTAATTATATTCCCTCTATTTGTTGGGGTTTTTATTCCAAAGTTTCTAAATTCTTAAGGTTTTTCTTTGTCTAAATTATGTTTTTTTGAGACATAAAACATTTTGGGAACCATGTTTTCCTTATATTGATATTCACTAACCTTTGATATATTTTTATATTTCACTTTTTTATTTCAGAGTATTTTTTAGCTAAATCATGTTTCCTTATTCAATTGTTTATTGATTCAGTATTTCCCCCCAATAGTAAATATTTGTGGTAACTCAACTTTCATTCATTGAGTTATGATTAGTCCTCTTGAAATTAAGTCATTAATGTTACGTAAATTGTTCCCTTTGATTGTAGTTTATGTTATTCTATAATTTTTTCTATGGAAATACATCTCTACCACATATGACCTTTGAATAATATTTATCACTTCTTGGGTCATGTTTTTTTTAAATCATCTACCTCCTTCCCATGGATGGCCTATGATAATGTTTTTTAAGTATCTACATAGTATTATACTCATTTATATATGTGGTTTGAACACTACACTTTAAATAATTATGATTAGATAATTTTTACCAAGAATGAATGTTATTCTATTTTCATGGGGAAAAGTATTTTCATTTCATATGTCGTTATTGGAATATGAATGATTTTTAGAAATTTAACTATAAAATGTTTAATCATTCGTCTTCATCCTCTAGATGGATTATGATCATTATATCCCTTTTATTTAAATGGAGAAAATTATTAACATTATTGATGATTATTGACTACTAAATTATGTTTATCATGTATTTATATTTGGTATTCCTCATTATATGGATAGTCATGTTTTATTCAGCAAGAGGTAAGTGAATGGTATGAAAAGTATTTTTGACTACTATAGTGAATGAATTAGAATTAATCAAGTGATGGGTGGGGTCTATAATTATATAGATACTCAGTGCATTAATATATTTCATGTGAAAAAACAGGTTGGTTTTTTGGTGTATTCCTTCTAAATTATGAAAATTGTCTTGATTGTGGTCTTATCTACTAGTAATTTTTCTTCGAATAAGGACTTGATAATAAGTTTTTGATATTTGAAATTTTGAATTCCATTTATATGATATCAGTGTTATAAATATCCCTATTTTAATTTATTATTAAAGATATATATTGGTCCCAATTTCATGTTGATTATTTCTTCATATTAACTACCTATTCACACCATAATATGTATATCATGTCTATTCCATGATTGACTAAGTTGTATATTTTCCCTCATTGGTCATTTGTTATAACCTCTTTATATGCTTCCATTCTCTAACATAATATGTAATGTAGTGCATGTGACATGTTTAGTGGGATAAAACATATTGAATAATTTATGGGATATGTCAATGAAATATTATGAATTAAATAGTTTCTTATATATAATGAAAAGAAAATCATTAGTTGATAAAGTCATGAGCTTTTTTAGTTCATGATGTGTCCTAATTAAATAAATATAAAAACATGAAAAGTTCCTCTAGATATAAGAGATGAAATAATCATTATTTATTTTGAAATTATGTGTTAGACCCACTAGTTCAAATATCCTGAGAGTGGGATGAATCAGGGTATGGCAGATTAAAACCACTCCCCACTATGATCTGGTTTCTTCATTAAACAAAATGTTATTCTCTCTCTTTCCAACAACAAAGTATAAATATAATCTAAATCATGCACATGACACAAAAAATTTACTTGGTTCACCCTCAATGGAATACATCTAAGGAGCATACAATAAAAATGTTTTGATGTACCAAATCCACTAAAAGTGCTCTTTTGTTTAAAAAGTTAGTAGCATACTCACTGTCCCTCTTGGTTTACAACCAATCATAAAATGAAAGCTCACAAATCTCTCAACTGAAGTTCGTTCACTACTTCTTCAGAAGATCCGCTCATAGTTTATTGACATATAGGTCCCTTAATTATCTCAAAGGATTTAATCCTCTACTATATGAAGATACTCTACGGATTCCCACTTTCATTCACTGATGAATACCGCTTTACCACAGATAAACTTGGCAACATACAGATTTCATACAAAATTAGGTTGATTTGTGGGATAGATTAAGAATGGTGTGAAAGTGTAACCTTTTTCATAGAAAACCACTTATGTGAAATCCATTTATTATACTCGCAACTTTCATGACACACACCAATTATGCCCATCTCAACGTTAGCGTGCTACTATCATCTGGCATGAAACTTCAACGTAACCCACTAATTATGCAACATCACCACTTGTGTGACTAGAGATAAAATTTTCTATAATTTTTTATATTTTATATAATTGGGGTGTATCCATCTATTTATAGTAATTTTTTCCACCTTGTGCAGAAGGCACACAACTTATCCCTCGAGCGCTCAAGTCTATTCTCCCAAGCCTCTATCGCCAAAGGCACATTGCACAGTGCCCCAAAACATGCGTTCCCATCTTTCATTTGCCATATTTTGATGTCATAATATTGAAATAAACTTATAGTTAAACCTTACAAGCCTCCTTGACATTAGAACGCAACTCCCTTTGCCAAAGGTACTTTTATCCATCTTCAGATTTTGAGGTCCAAAAATTCGGAAAACACTGGAAAACAGAGCCACCTTGTATATGTTATTTTTGTACCTCCTCTAAATAATCCATTCCATTCTCATGGTTGTTTTTAAACATAGGATGTTAACAATGTCTTTTTAACTCGACAACTTATCATAGAAACCATCTTTTTCAGCAAAAACAACCAACCCAAAAATGGTACAATGTTTCTTTGAGGGATTTTCCGCGAAAACTATGGATAGTTATATCCAATATTTTATAGTTGATATTAAACCAAGTATGTTAATTATTCATTTATGGAACCGGATATGGGATTGAGGGTCAAGGGTATCAGATGCACATCAATTCACAACACAGTGAGATTAGTGTGACTCAATGTCCTTATTTTTAGTTTAAAATTCAAATTTTAGTTAAAAAATGTGTCACTAACTGAAAACTAAGAAAACTAACTTTAATTATCTTGATAATTTTGGACAATGAACTATAAGTCATTTTTGACAAGTATGAATTAGTATCACATAAATATGACACTCGATGTGGCCTATATGACTCAATGTATGTTTTTTCATTTTAAAAATGATATTTTAGTGAAAAATGTGTGTCAATAACTAAAAACTAAAAAAACACACTCATATTTTCTTGATACACTAGGAAAATGGTCCATAAGTGATTTTAATGAGCTTAGACTTCCATTTGGGAATTGGTAAGAGTCTGATTTAAATATTTTTTCCCCTGAAAACATTAACGTAAAGATAATAATCTAACATCAATGTTTTATAAATATTATATATATATATATATAATATTTTTATGAGAAAAAGCATTGATTGTATATATATAAATATATATATGTTTATTTATTAATTTATATATGTGTATATTTATAAGTTTATTTATTTATATCTCTATATTTATTTATTTATATAGATACACACACATAGATACATATACATGTAAAAAAATTTCTATATGTTCCTCCATTAATACATTATACCATTAAATCACAGTTATCTATCAATATAATTTTCCACCACAATTTACTAGAACAATTCATATGTGTTTTTGTACAAAACCTTTTTTATGGATTTTATGTATGAATTAAATTTTTTATACCTAAATAGATATACATATATTCTAAAATAAATATATATATATATATATATAATTTAAAATAATATATATTGTCTATGAAACACAAAATGTGTTTATGTACAGGAATAATTTAGTGTTGTATCATGTTTTTTCATATTTATTTGTGCAATTACTTACTAAAATTTAGTATTTAAGAAAAAAAATTAGAAAAAAATTTCAATACAAATATACAATTAAAATTTTAAAATTTAAAATATTAATTTTAAATGGATATTCAAATTGAAAATTTTTAGTCACCAGTTGAAATTTCTTTAGAAAATTTAATTTAAATTGACAACTTCTAAAATACCTATTAAAATTATTAATGAAAATTTTTAGTTATGAGTGAAAATTTATACACTAATATTAGTATATAATTTAATTCAATATGAATATAAATGTACATAAATAAATATTTCATGTGTGTTTACATTCCTATTTTGGTATATGTCTATGAGTGTGGTGTAATATTGTGCTGGAAATTTTCAGTGCATATTTACATCGAAAATTTCTAGTGTAAATTATCACTGAAAATTTCCCCTATATATTTAAAAAACAAGATATATAATATATAATTGTTTTAATTATATAAATATATGTATATAAACACATAAATAATTTATTTATTCTAATTTAAAAAAATTAGTTAAAAAAATTCTACTCTATAAATTTCTAATGGAATTTTTAACATTACAATTAGGATTTTCAATGAAATTTCTCCATGAAAATATTTAGTTACTTGTGGAAATTTCTAACCAAAATATAATCTTTAAATAAATCTAGTAATAAAAAAATTATCTACTAGTGAACTTTTTTATTCAAAATTATTTTTTAATAAAAATATTTAAATTTTCAATAGAAATTTTCAATGAAAAATCACAATATAAATTTTCAATTTCAAATAGAAATTTATACTCAATATTTAATTTCATTTAGAAACATCAAATTTTCTGAAGTAAATATTTTTAAAAATTTATTGGGTAAATATATTCATATATAAATAAATAATTTTAATTCGTAATAAAAATAGAAATTCAAATTACCAATGGAAATTTATAGTGTATATTTCATACACATAGTATATATTATTTTGAAAATATTTATACATACATATACAACCACATATATACACACATTTACACAAAAACATATATATGAATACATACACACTCACTCATATAAATATACAATTTAAATTTTAAATGAAAATCTACAATAAACATTTTCAATAAAAACATAGATACATGCATATATGTACATGTATCTATATACACTAATATAAATATATAGTGTAATTTTCCTATATAAATTTATATTGTAAATTTGTAGTGCATGTATATTTTCTAATTGAAACTTTCAAAATTATAATAGTGAAAATCAAAGGATATTTAACGTGAAAATTTTCAGTTACCAGGGGAAATTTTAACCAATATTTTAATTTTGAATGCAAACTTTAGAATTTACAATATAAATTTTCATTGAAATGTTATTGTGAAAATATTAAATTATGAGTGAAATTTTATACTTGAAATTTAATTTCAATGATAGTGTAAATGTTTCCATTGATGATTTATAATTAAATTTTTCTACTATTGTTGTATATTTTTAATTAAGTTTTAATTTAAATTGGAACATTTGAAAATTTAAATAGAAATTTTAATTTCTACTCAAAAAATAATTTTCAATAGAAAATTAAAAAAATTCAATACATTTTTCTAATTAAAATATACAATGAAAAGTATTAAAAAGAGGGAAAATTTATACTCAAAATTTAATTTTCAATGAATATTTCTAAAATTCAATATATTTTTTCAATAAAAACCCATAGTAAAAATTTTCAGTTATTAGTGGAAATTTCTATAAAGAAGTTATCTTTAAATGAAAATTCCTAAAATTACAATAAATTTTTTTAATGAATATTTATAATTATCAATAAAAATTTCAATTTTATATTCAATTTTTAACAGATACTTTCAAAAATAAAATAGAAATTTCCAAAGAAAATTTTTGTATGCATTCATACATATAATTTAAATCTATAGAAAATTACCAATATGAATTTTGACAATAAGTTTCCAATTTTTTTACAAAATATGTACTTTTTTCAATTTTAATTACTTATATATATTTTAATAAATATTTTCTATATGTATATTATAATATAAATAAATAAAGTAATAACTAAAAAATGAATTTATAATTCAAAAATAAATAAATTTAAAAAAATATTTAATCCAAAAAAATCACATTGTAACTTTGAATTTAAATAAATTATATATATAATTATATAAATAATCCATATAAAAAAATATATAATAATTTTTTATTATTATTATAAATATACTTTACTTAATATTATTATATATTTATTTTCATTGCTTGATATTTTAATTTATCTTATTTAGTAATTTTTTCTATCATTTTTTATAACTTATATAAATATTTAAATTTCAAAACAAAATATTTAATGTTATATTTTTAAAATTAAAAAATTTTATAAAAAATTATAAAAAATTATACTAATATATATTTGTTACAAAATAAAATTAATGGTATTAAATTTTTTAATTTAAACTAATTTTTTTAATAGATATAAATATTAATAGAAAAAATATTATTATTATTGTTATTAATAAATCAAAATATGGGGAAATTAATTGAAAAAATAGATGGGAAGATTTATAAATCAATTTTTTGAATCTTTATATCAATTTTTTTTTAAAGAAAATTGATTTTATACCTTAGTTACCTTGTTTCAAATACAACATGTGTTCTTATACCGCATAATTAATTGGACGGTGGGGTTGTGGGTAGAAATTAATATGATTATTTTCAGGATCACTTGGTTTTCATAGAAGAGTGGCTTAACTAAAAAACACTATTAGGAAAAAAGGCCTTTACTGACCACCAAAAGTCATTGCTAAAGTCGTGTAGTGGCGGTCCCGCGAGCACCAAATGATGGAAGATTTTATCCCATCGCTATTGCACCGAAAAATGGTGGCAACTATAGGCCAAGCCAAGACACTCTATAGTGACCACCATTTGGTAGTCCCATTAGGGAGATACAACAAAGAAGGTCATATTATGTTTTCTATAGGGAATCCAATCCTATCATATAATGACCATAATATATTGGCTTCTAATGCTTTAAATATTAAAAGAAACTACACCAAAATTTAAAATACCACAAAAGACATAATAATTCAAAAATTCAATAAATATATCAACAATATTTAATATCAAAAGCTTCTAAATATCTTTTTTTAGTCATCTAATCTTTATTCCCATCATCAAATAAAATTGAATAAAAAAATTAAATAAATTATTAATGTAAAATAAATACCCAAAAAAATGATAATTGAAATGTTGTATAATATTTCAATTAAAATTTAGTACAATAGTCATGTCATTTTATTTTGAATATATTAATAGTTTTTATTCATTTTTTTAATATTTAAAACTACATATTCTATAATTTCATACAGACCTCGTATCTGATTGATGTGTTGTCTAATCATGTGTGTCAAAAACAATAATAACATGGTTTTCTTAAGATTTCACTCCATTATACGGTATTTTTATATATATCCAACCCATATATGAACGTTTTGGTGTTTGAAAACAAAAAAAGTGTGTTTCATGTCATCCTATCCAAAAAAACATCATAATGATGATCTATCATCTTGGTCGTTTCATATTTTATTTTATGGTTATCTTCAACAGATTACATTGAATTTGGAGGTTGTTTGGTTGGTTATGACCCTTTGATGCATGTTTTCAAAGGGTGAGAAACATTTAAAATTACTTATTTGGTGGTTTTTGGAAGACCAGACTTCTGATTGACATTTCATCTGATCATACACATCACAAATAATAAAAACATGGTTTCCCTATTATGTCATGTCATTATTAAGTAGTTTTCTATGGATTTGAACTTTAACACATGTTTTGGTGTTTTAAAACAAACAAAAAAGTGTTTTTAGGGTCATCTAACCCAAATGAAACCTCTAATTGAAGTTGCATCCATTTCTTATTTCACATTACTATTTTTTTCGTCTGATTTCACAGTATTGAGAGGTCATTCTGTTGGTTTTGACTCCTGAATACACGTTTTCAAAGGACATGAAACCTTTAAAATTTCATATTGGATAATTTTGGGAAGACCACACATCTGATTACTTTTTTTAGTCACACACATTAAAAATAATAATAATATGATTTTCCTATAATTTCACATTATTCGGAGGTCATTTCATATGGATCTGACCATTAAACACATGTTTTGGTGTTTTAAAACAATAAAAGTGTATTTAAGGTCATATTAGCCAAATAATGCCTTATATTGACATTAAATCTACTCAAACATTTTACATTATATTTTATGGTTTTTTTAGTCTAATTTCACGGAATCTGGAGGTTGTTTGATTGGTTTTGACCTCCAAAATCACATTTTTAAAGGGCATCAAACCTTTAAAAATCATATGCTCATTCATTTCAGGCATAATTCATGTTCTATTGACATGTATTATTATATTACATGTCTCAAATAATAATAAAATACATTTTCTATAATTTCATTTCATTATGATGACATTTTCTATAGATCTGACCACTAAACACACATTTTAGTGGTTTAAAATAATAAAAGTATGATTCGGGTCATCCTAGTAAAATGAAACCATAACTTGGAATTCCATCTACTCAACCATTTCACAATTAACTATATTATTTCCCTAATTTTATATAATTATGAGGTCTTTCAGTAGGTTTTGACCCCTTGGACACATGTTTTCAAAGGATGTTAAAAGTTTAAAAAACCCATATTTGATTATTTTGAGAAGACCGCATGTATGATCAATTTTTCTTCAACTCATACACCATGAAAAAATAATATTAGGGTTTTCATATGGTTTAACATCATTATGTGGTCATTTTTTATGCATTAGAACAATAAAAACATGTTTTGGTGTTATAAAACAATAAAAGTATGTTTTGGGTCATCCTAGACAAACGACACATAAGATTGATTTAATGTCAACTAAAACATTTAAAATTTTATTTTTTAGTTGTTTTCATATGATTTCATAACATTCATAGGTTGTTCAGTTGGTTTTGACCCTTGAACACACATTTTTAAAGGGTTTCAAACTTTTAAAAATCACACATTCTATCATTCTAGGAAGAGTGCACCACTGATTGACATGTTTTCTACTTTTACAAATCATAAATAATAATAAAATAGTTTGTCTATAATTTGACATTATTATGAGGTAGTTTTATTTGGAAGTGGCCTTTAAAAAAATTATGTGCTTTAAAACAAAAAAATTATGTTTTAGGCCATCTCTTCTAAACGAGTCCTTATATTCTCATTCCATCTACTTATCCTTTTCAAATTTTCTATATAGTTTTATTCATATAATTTCATAGCATTTGGAGGTAATTTTGTTGGATTTGAGCCCCCGTATTCACATTTTCTAAAGGCTTCAAACCTTTAAAAATCATATATTAACTCATTTCGGGTGGACAACACATCTAATTGATGTTTTTTCTACAAATACACATCAAAAATAATAATAAAACCATTATCTTATAATTTCATGTCATTCTAAGCTCGTTTTTTATGTATTTTATAGTTAAATTATTGTTTTAGTGCTTAAAAAACAAAAAAGTTTTTCTGGTCATCCCAGCCAAAATATTCTTGGATTGATGTTCCATTTCCTTAAGCATTTCACATTTAACTATATAGTTGTTTTCATCTGATTTCATGATATTTAGAGGTAGTTCAGTTGGCTTTAACCTCCAAATTCACATTTTTAAAGAACATACAAACTTTAAAAAAACACATATTTGAAAAAAAACACATTTTTATTGAATATATTTCTAATAATAAATTAGAAAATTTCATCACATTATGTGAAATGTGTTTATTTAGGGAATGTTTGGGATTAAATCATTCATTTAAAAATTTAATTAAAATTCTAATTTTGACCCTTTAAAGTGAATTGTAGTATTTTGGGCATAATTTTATTTTTGTTTATTTTTTTAACTTAATTTTTTTTAATATTTTTCCTTTCTCAATGGTATACATATTTAATTTAGAACATCTATTATCAATCATGAATTTTATTAGAGTAAATGATTAATGAAGTAAAAGATGGACTAAACTCACATGATTGGAAGATACTTCACTAATTGGGCCATAACTTCTTTATATTTACATGGATTTTCCCAAAATTAGTTCAAAATATTGAGAACCCAATTCCACAAAAATCATCCTTCTATAAGGATAGGTGGTTTTTGTGTTTTGGATGTCAACCAATCGGTGAAATATGGATTAAAATATTTTTCCAAATTTATCATTCACACTTACTAAGTCTTGAAATCCTATCCTCCTATCCACTCTATAAATGTTTTATTTTCTCATTTTGAGGGGGTTTATCAATAATATAGAGATTTAGTATAGAGTATAATTAGTTTCAAACTATTTTTCTAGGAATTTAATGATAGAGATCTCTTGAATAAAGGATCCCTTCATTGATGCCTTCTTCTTCTTCTTTACATTGTAATGCTTGTGTTTTCATAATTAACTTCTTATTATCTCTTCTATTTCTTTTGTTTTGTTCAATTTTATTCTTCTTTCATTCACTTATTTGGTCTATAAATTTATATTAGAAATTATATTTGGTTATATATTTTCTAAACCTTTGTGAAATCAATTTGTTTCTATGATGACTACACCACCCATAGAAGTGTAGTTTTTATAATCAATACATGTACCTATTACCTTATTCAATTATTTATTTTTAATCTATGAGATACTATAATTCACATAATATGATATATTAATTTTATTTGACTTAAAATAAATTAAGAAATAAATTAAACATTTAACACCAAACACATGAGGTCAAGTAATGTGTGAATTGTGAGAGTGAAATCTTAATCATTCAAACAAAACCACATGGGATCAATTTTTAGTGTTCAAATAAAATCCCTATAATAAATTCATCCTCAATTATACTATGTATATGAGCACCAATTCACCACTAACCATATGTTTTCCTTATAATGAAAAACAAATCTGAATACTATGATTTCATTTCCTGAAGTTGGCTTTGGGTTTAATCCATTTAATCTTTGTGGTTGAATAAAATTCTCATAAGGTTAGGGGATTAAAAAATTATTGGATCATAATTAAGTGTATTTAAATTTAAATAATATTTATTAATAATTAATTGAAGAATCATAGCTAGATCAATTATTTTTTTCTAAAAATATTCTAAAAAATATTCTTATTACATTCTATCAATCAAATTCCATTTAAAAACAAAAAAATACAATTTTAATCCAGTACACATCTTCTAGTATTATAAATGTTAAAAAACCACTCATTATTCAGAGTATTGTGTTTCTATTAATTTATTTTATTTTCAAAATACCTTTAATATTTTCATTTATTTACTTTCTCCTTTGAGAGACAACATTGGTCATCAACTCTACTGCACCTAAGTACCCAAAAACCACACATCATTTGAGAGAGCCCATTAAAATGCCTTTTAAATTGGTTCTATTTCCAGGGAGGAAAGGAATTTATTCAACCATTTATAAGTTTTTTTATTTTTTCTATTTCATTCTCCCCTTCTCTACTTCTTCCTTAATTCTCCATTCTCAATTTTTAATTTTTTATTTTATTTAGACTATCAATTAAAACATATTTCTTTTTATTATTGTCCATTTTTCTCCATTTACATTATATTTTTCTTTCATTTGTGATACAAACAAATCTTTGCAATATCTTAGATCTTGACCCTATGATTGAACACAAACTTATGGCTTGAATCAGATAGTCTTAGTCTATGGGAAGTTTCAAAATTCATCCATTTAAAGAATTTTTCTACTTTAAGAACATTGAAATTATAAGTACTTATAAATCAAAAATAAAACCAAAACCATTAGCTGAAAATAAAAACAATGAACTTAAAGGGACCATTAAAAATTGGCTACACCAGACACTAACTATCAACCAAATAGTATTGTATACCCAAATCTAAAATATTACATATAATTAAAATCTATATTGATACACTTTATTCCAAATTATCAGGTCTTCCATAGAGAGGATCTCAGCAAACATCTAAAAGAATTTTATTTTGTTTTATTAACCCTAATACCAAGAAATATATTTGTAGATAAAATAAAACTAAGAGTATTCTCATTGTCACTTTATGGAACTAAAAATGATTGGATGTATTACTTATAACCTGATGTAACATGTTTGAATTATTTAAAATTCCTTTTCTTATATTGGTTTTTTCTAGAATCAAGGTCCAATAACATCCCAAAAGAGATATCAGTGATCAATAAAGCATAATACGAGTCAAAATATGACTACAAAGGGTTATTCAAGAAGTAGTGTGAGAGCTTACCATGTCACCAAATTAGTGAGAAACTCATTAGCCAAAAATTATATGAAGGAATCACGCCTATGAAGAGAATAATTTTGTATTCCACGGTTGGAGGGGAGTGGGTCAAAAAATCACTAGTAGTTTTGTAAGCACTAATTGATAAGATTGGACAAAACTCCCACTAATTTGGAGATCTAGGTACTCCATGTGTTATAGGAGTACATTAGGAATGTTTTTATTCTCATGAAAAAAAATAAATTGGTACTAAGTTAGATGAATTAACCACTATGGTGAGTAACATTTATTTCTATCAAAAGATATCCCAAACCCCAAATACAAGGCCTTCTATAATTTATACTAAAACAGACCACCCAACAAACAGCTTCCCCCAATTACAAAATATAGTAAATTGTGAATTCGTATTCCATGTGAAACCAAATCAGTAAAAAAACTACATGCTGAGAATAATTATGATACATATTTACAAAAATATAACCAAGTGTGAAAATATCACTCAGAAATGAGGAATGCATTTGGACAAAAAAAAGACCCACTTTTCAACAAAACTTCTATCATACTCTTCCTTATCGATAGGATTCTCAACAACCCCAAATGAGATTTGAATCCCAATAATTAATAATTCAAAAAATAATAATTCTTGACAAAAGTTAGATTATAATAGTAATAAACTTTTAAAAAAAATTCTTCTTAGTCAATTGAATGATTTTAATAGTAAAGGATCAAATGTTAGGGATTAAAAGTAATAAATGAGCTATATTTCCACTACCCTCCATGAATGAGTAAGTAAGAACTCTATTAATATTACATCCAAACCCACTCCAAATACTAAGGGGAATGTATGTTTCATCACATTTAGAAGTCAAAAAAAAATATTGATGAATTTTCACCTATAATACCATTTAGATTCACCATAAATCCAGTGAAGACCCATTCAAGAACAACTGATGAGAATCTAATGGAGAAAGACAAAGGTAATTACAAAATTAGGACGTTTCTTCTAAACCTCTTCCATTTCCATATAGAGTTATAAAAACAAAGAATATGACTGATATTTCAATCAAAAAAATAATTTTTGGATACATTCATGTAGGTTGAGATCAACATACCTCTATATGAATAAATAAAGAACATTACAATGTATGCCAAGTTTTTAAAATAACAATGTATATATAGAATAGAGATAAATGTAAATGAGCAGATCAACCTTTGAAGGAATGTATTCATACTTAGCACACTGGCATTGGTGATGCTAATAAAGTGAAAGTACCCTGAGGCATTCAAAATTCCATGCATTATAGGATAGATTCATTTCTATGAGGCTTTATGAGATTTGGGTGCCTCCATTAATGTTTTGCCTCACTTTACATTCACTTCCTTACAGATTAGATAACTGAAGCTGATGGGTGGTGGGGCAATTGGAAAATAGGGACTCAACATACCTGATGGATTTTCTTGAGTATGTAATTATTTTAGTGAGAGATGTAATCTTTCTAGAATATTTTTATGTGTTGCAAATAGAGGATGATCAGGTAAGTTCCCATTATCCCATCATTTTTTGTAGGCCCTTACTTAAAAAATCAAAGATAATATTTAATGTCTATGAGGGTATACTCTATTTGGAGTTGTAATATTAGATCATATGATTTAATATTTTAGAATCCATGAAATTACCCTTAGAGGACCATTATATTTCTTCACCTCCCATTTTGACCCATCTTATAATGACTCTCCAAATCATGATTTTCCATATTTTTGAAATGGGGATCATTCCATGCTTAGAGGGATCATGAATATTGGTTCTAGTTTTATGTTGAAAACTACTTTCATGCTTATTTTTCAGGATCAAACCACACTCATTTATGATTTTTATGTGGGTTATTTTTCTGATTTTGAGCATTTACTTTCTATTTATGACAAGACTATTGATTTTTAGATATATTTTATTCATTGTTCAAGTATTTTGATGATGTATATTAATTCTCCAATATTCATTGTGCATATATTTCATTTCCCATATCATATCAATTAATAAATAACAACCCAAACTAGAACTGAAACTATTTCCACAAAACATAAAATATTCAATCCTATTTAATGATGAAATTTCACATATAATAATTGCTAATGATATCCTGCCTAAATAATAAATGCATCTCTTAAATGTTTTATTGGAGAATATTTGGGAATTTAGGTGGAACTTAGAATACATATCAGGTATTGTCTCCCTCTATCTGTATGCAAAGGATTCATTTGTATGGTGAGGAAAAAGCAGTTAGATAGCCACAAAGGATACTTAACCCCACATTATTATAAGTTGTAATGAAAGTTGTAGAAAAATTACTCGAGGTGGGTATCATTTACCCAATTTCTAACACATAATGGGTTATCCCTATCTAGTTTGTACCAAATAAAAGTATTTTTATTGTTTTGAAGAATGAAAATGATGAGTTAGTTCCTACGAGAGTACAAAATAGTTGGTGAGTGTGCATAAATTATATGTAACTAAATAAATAGACTCTCAAGAACTATTTCCCCCTTCCATTAATTGACATATTCTAAAGATACCTATAGGTAGGACACACTATTTATTATTGGACAGTTTCTATTTCTATATTTAGGATCTCATTATGGTATAGGACCAGGAGAAGACAACATTAACTTTTCCTTTTGGTATATTTTCTTATTGGAGGATTCCATTTGAACTTTGTAACTCCCCAAGTACATTTTAGGGATATATGGTGAGTATATTTTTTTGATTTAATTGAGTCTTTAATGGAGGTATTTATGGACTATTCTACAATATATAGTTCATTATTTGTTTCATGTATCTTGAGTTAGGGTAATGTATTGCATCGTTTCATTGAGAAAAATTGGGTTTTGAACTTGAGAAATGACATTTCATGGTAGATAATGGAATTATTTTAGGTCATGTAGTGCCATAGTATGAAATTGTGGATGAAATCTCTATGTTATAAATTTTTTCATCCTTTCCATATCCTACATTTTTGTGTCACATTTGATCATTCATTGAACATATTGATTTTTATCAGTGCTTAATTAGAGAATTTAGTAAGATAAATCTACACTTACATTGATTTCTTCAAAAATATATTGACTTATTTTTTATGATTCATGTAGTTTATAATTTTATTATCTACAAAATCATCTAACCATACCCCCAATATTTCCTCCTTCATGGTGGAATCTTCCATTTGAGAATATCTATGATTCTTCCAACTTTTTAGTTGGATTAGTCTTATCTCTGAGGGTGGAGGGACATTCAAATGTACTTACTTATGCTTCAGTTAAATTGGATTCATCCTAATAAAACAAAAAAACAATATAAAATGAGTTTTTTCAGTCATATTTTCTTTATATAAATTTCATTATTATCTATTGGTATATAAAATAGTTTTTTTTTCTAACCATGCAACATTGAGGTACCTCCTCAAGAATCCAAATATAAAGTCTACAATTATCCATTGGATGAACCTTCAGAGATATTTTGATATTTCAATAAATGAAATTAAGAGTTCAAAGAATATGGTGGTTGACTACATGAGAAAGATCACTCGCATGTTAAAGCATTATATCCCATGCTAGGTACCAGTTCAGGACATTGTCCCAAATGAGAATATTTATTCCATATCTAGTACGCATATTTGGTAGGATAATTTAGTGAATTAATTAGTTGACAATGAAATTAATAATAACCAAAAGAAACGAAATGTTATAAAATTAAAGATTCAATCTAGTTTTTATGTGTGGGGTGATCCTTACCTTTAGTGCATTTGTAGTGACCAAGTCATTAGGAGTTCTGTGTTAGATTTTGAATTTGATTCTGTTTTGAATTTTTTTAATAACCTTTATTATGGTGGAAAATTTTTACCCCAAATTATAGTTAGGGAAGTCCTAGAATCTATATTATATTTTCCTTCCTTATTCCATGATTCTAATATTCTTTTTAAGTCATGCTCTCATTGCCGACATATTCAAAATATTTCTAGGATACATGAGATTCCCCAACAACCCATATTATTCTGTGATATTCTTTATGTATGGGAACTGATTTCATGGGTCTGTTACCAAGAACATTTGGATTCTTATATACTCATGTTGATGTTTATTATATTATAAGATGGGTGGAATCCATGGCCACTAGGACAGAGGATTCTCAGGTTTTAGTGGGTATTTTCAATGCTTAACTTTTCTACAAGTTTATAGTAAAAAAGGCTATTATCAGTGATCAAGGGTCCCACTTTTGAAATTGAAATTTGGATACCCACCTTTTAAATATTAGTTTGAAAGACAAAATATGAACACTATACCACCCCCAAAAAAATGATTTGGCCAATGTTTTAAATCATGATTTAAAGCAGATATTGGAGAAAATGGTGGAACAAATTTAGAAGGATTGGAGAAAGTTCATGGATGATACTCTATGGGATTATAGGATAGAATTAAAAACTCCCATTTGTATGTCCCCCTTCTGGATCATATTTTGGAAAGCATGTCAAATTCTCATGGAGGTAGATCATTGGACATATTAGGCTATAAAGAAATGAAACATGGATTTAGCCAAAGCTTGAGATTAAAGGAATATGAAAAATAAAGAGATTGAGGATATTTTATTGTCACCATATGATATCTCAATACTATACATTAAATTATCAAAAGTGGATCATGATAAAATGATCCAAAAAATGTGTTTCATGTAGGATGCAATGTTCTTTACTACAGTTCACTATTGAAGTTGATGTCTGGTATGTTGCATTCTACATTGTAGGGACCTTATGTTGTATCTCATGTCTTTCCTTATGGTGAAGTGGAGGTCACAAAAAATGATATAAGAATTGTCCTTATAGTAAAATGTTAGAGGTTCAAGTAGTACTTTTAGGGATTCCCTATGCTTGAAATTGAATCCATTACACTGTATGAACCACTCATCACATGAAAACATCATGTTTCCCCTTACCCTTCCCTATTATATTATTTTTCATAATTTTAATTCTTAATTTCATGTTCATCAATCATTTAATATATTCACATTGAGGAAAATTTGACATTTTAAGTTTGGGGGAAGGCATAAAATTTTGGGAATATCCTTTAAGATATTTTTATTTGTGTGTTTTTCTTTTAATTATTGTTTCTTTCAAAAATCATAAAAAATTTAAAAAAAAACAAGAACAAATTAGTAAAATAATATCATGACACATGATCAATGATTCTTTGGGACATATTGAGAATGTACATTTTATTTTTTTCCAATTTCGTGGGAAGCATATTCAGAATGGGAAATTTTTCATCATCATTTGTCGATTTTAGTGAAAATGGAAGGCGACCAATGATGTGTTTGATTATGTATTTATGAATCTATTGAGATTTTGGAATCATTATTTATGGGATATCTTATAAGAAAATTGATTCATTTAATATCTCCACATACTTCACATACAATCATGACTTGTGAGTTTATCTAACCCAATTGAAGGATAGCCATGTTAAGTAATATGTTTCACCTTATAACACAGTCTTTTGATATGTTTTTTATCTTCTAGTCAGGTCAATTACTATATCATATTGAACTATGCATGTGTAAAAAATATCTAACTATTTTACACCTTCAAAAAATGAAGAAAAAATGAAAAATAAAATAAAATAATAAAAAAATAAATAGATTAGTGATGAAATATACAATATGTGGGGATACCTAGGTTAGGATATTTTTGTTTGACTTCTGGGAATAATTAATTGGGTGTCTATTGAAATTTTATTGAAAATAATGTTGAACACAATAGGTGGAATAAAATCTGGTAAGAAGAATAGTTTTTCTTAACCTGAATATACTGGATAAATGGTGGGGAGACCAGATTGAAATGATTGGAAGACACACATGGTGAATTTGAGGCATGGTTGACTCATGGGATGTTTCCACCTATTAATTTTCTTGATCTCAATGTGATTTATTTTGATAAAATTTATGATACATTGAATTCCTTATTTATTGAGATTTAATTCTTGAGAGATTTTTTTATACTCATATTATTGTTATGGATTTAGAAATTCTAAATTAAATCATTTTCTATATTACATGATATGATGTTTTTCCCAAGAGTGAAAAAGGGTAACTATAGGAGATTTGATAAAAACATATTTTTATATAATATTTTATTTATAACAAATCACATAATTTCCTCACATTTTGTTAAATATGATTATTTATAGAAAATTTTGCATTAGAAAATTCATTTTTAAATTTGATGAAAATTCTAATTTTGACCCTTTAAAGTGAATTATAGTATTTTTTCAACAAATTTTTTTTATGTTACTTATTTGAACATAAAATGTTGTAATATTTTTCATCGCTAAAAGGGTTTAAATATTCATTTAGAAAATTTGGGTTGGATTATTGATTTTTTTGGATTAAATGGGTCATGAATCAATGTTGTACTAGACTCACTTCACTTCACCATTTCTGTAACACCCCAAGCTTTCATGGTATGCTTCTCTTTGAATAATACAGTAGCGTGTGTTGTATGCAACTTCAAGTTCTAACACACCACAACCAATCAAACTAGACGTTAAGAATAGTAATACCCACTTTCTGAGATTTTATAAATTTTATCATTCAAAATGGACTTCATTTTTGGATTTGTAATATCAAAATTATCTTAGGGTGAATTTTTGGTATTTTTCTGAAAATTTTCAATTTTTGATGAATAGTGAAAAACACTAAGTTATAGTTTAAAACCAAATTTTAATTTAAATAATTATTTATTTTTTTAAAATTTATTTTAGGTCAAAATAGACACATAATACCTATATAAGTTCAATGTAATTCATTGGATTCAATTTATAATAATTTTAGATATATACAAATTTTATAGAACTTTTCACTGTCTTTTACCCACCTCCTAATAGAATTTGCAAATGAACATAAAACATAATTTTACCACTTCTGTGGGTGGAATATATAAAATAAAAGAGTCAGGGTTATTATCAAAGAGTAAAATTTGGTTCAATAAGATAAAAATAATTTTTTGGTCAATAGTAACTGTTTACTTTTATTTACCACGGTTAAAAGTAAATAGGGTAATTTAGGGTAAAAATGATATTATTATTACCCTAACAATGTCCTAATTCTATTTGATAAGTATAGTTTTACCAAAAAAAACTTAGTAATAAAATATGAACCTCTTTGGTCCACTTGGATTAGATTAGGACACTTATTATTATTTAATTTAAAGAAGAGTTAAAAGAGTTAAAATCAAAGTTTAATAACTAAAACATTTTTAATATAGGTTTATACATAAGAAAAATTAGACTATAAATATTCATTAGAATGATAAAAATATTTTCTACATAATGGTATTTTATTAATATTTTTTATACATTAAATAATTTAATTTATTTATGACCCAATTATGATGCAATAATTACCTAATTAATGAAATATTAAAATAATGGATATTGTAAATATCCAAATAAATGTAATGTGAGAATTTGTATGAATTACAAAAGTTTTCTAGATTAATATGACATTTTAGTGTTGGTTAGAATAATTTTTTGGAATTAATAATGCTATTATGAATTTAGCAAAAACAAAATACCAAATAGTGTCAAAATTGACATAAAAGAGTTTTTAAAAAAAATATTATATTATTAATTAATATTCTATTCATAAAAATATAAGGATTGTCCAAAGGACTTATATAATGTTATGTGTATCATTAATGAACCACTTTTCATTCTATTGTAAGTATATAGTAAGTTTATTAACCATATAATATAAAAATACAAAGAGACATGGTAAATGTCAAACTATTTAACTAAGAGTAAAATCTTAAAGATAAAGTTAATATAGTGACCCAAACCTGTCTAAAACCTATTGGTTGAGTGGTTTTCTACCCATCCCCACCTTAGACTTTAAATAATCCATTTTGGAGCCATTATAAACCGAAAATGATTTTATTATAAAATAATATTTCTAGCTTTTCCTAAGGTTCCCCTCACCCCTCTTATAAAAGGGAACTCCCCCTTATCTCTAATTCACACCTTCAAAGTCATGTGGCTCGGCCAACCTCTTCCCAAATACCCTCTCAACTGTGATACCTTCATCCTAGAGGCCTTATTTTAGTCATAAATCCAACCTAAGTAGCCCTTTTGATCAAATCAAAAGGAAGAACCTGAAGAAGAGGTAAATATCTTACCACCTCTTTCAAGTTCCTTTCTTCTTCCACTTCCTTTATCTTTTTTGTTTCAATTCTAAAATAATAAATCCAGTATATTCTATATACTGTGATTTTATTATAAATATGGTACAACTAAATTCATTATTCTATCCATCCTTTGAATGACATGTCAACATACGTGCGTACGTACGGCTTACCGTCTCCACGACATGGTGAAATTATTATTCAATACATTATTATTTGGATGGGTATAATAATGATGTGTAATTGATGTAAATAATAAATATAACATGATAATTATTCTATATATATGATATACCATCCAATTATATATTATTTTAATATCAAAAGAATTATATTGTCACTCGTGCGTACGTACGGATTACCGTCTCCACGAACGCGATGAGGTTCATTCCCCATTGTATCCATTCAAGAATAATTTTCATTTGATGATTAAAAATACTATTTAAAGACTTGATATAATTCTGGATATAAATAAGATACATCCCATCTATAAAAAATATGACTCACATAACAAATAATATAAAGTAAAACAAATATGTTAACACCTGAAACAACGATAATACTAAGATATTATTAACAAAGAAATGTTAAAAGATCATATATGATATCATATTAATGTATATCATTCTTGTATAATTTAAAAACAATTATTTCACCATTATACAAGAGGTTAACATACCCTCGACCAAGCAAAAGTATAAGGTAAAGTTTAATTCTACAATCTCTTTATTATCTGAGGTTGTTTATACGTAATTATAAATTGGGACCTCTTTATCATCCACATCCATGTTTCTTAAAAATGTATTTCAAAACCTTCTTACTATTTTATAGACTATGGGTTAAATTCATTTATACCCTTGTTTAACTTTTTATAAGATGTTTATAAAGGAATCTTTCCATCATTTTCCAAACAAGGTCCTTTTTAACCTTTTCGACAAAATTAAGGTAAGAATGTCTTTTTTAACTTATATGGCGGGTGCAGCTATTTTCGGCCATTATAAAATCGCTGAATCTTCCCTTAAAATCTTATAAGAATATTTTCAAAGTAAATGTTTTATTTTATAATTATGTGACTTTTAAATTATTTCAAAAAAGAGATATTTCTCTCAAATAGTTTTGATTTCATCTAGGTCAACATCCTTTGATGGATTTTAAGCTTATTTGAAGTTGATTTATTATGATACAAAACTTCCATATTGTATTGATGGTTTTGTGATATGTTTGACTGTGGATGTGTTATTTTTATACAATTCATAGTTTATGGATAAAGTATTGACATTTCTTATGGTAGTTTTAATACGAATGTCGATGTTATGTTTAAACCCGTTCATATTAGGAATACATTGGACTTAGTAAGTGACGGGTGGAGCCTGCTATAGCTCCTCGATGCATTGGTAGGTCTCATGAGACAAACTAGTGTCTTGGCACAAGTCCTTGAAAAAATATTATTTGTATTATTGGCACAAGGCCTTGACTATGTGGTTATGATAGTCTGGCATTATGCATTCCATCATTATGAAAGTGGTTATTGATATTGCATTTGATTATTTGACTAGTAGAATATCCATTTGAATAAGTAAATGGAATTATTTCATTTTATTTTTTCCATTTTATGCTGAAGTTCAAGTTTAAAAGGCTTTTGTTTTAGTTGTACATTTCCTTAAATGTTTATGCTTACTTATGAGAGTTTCTGCTATATTGTTATCCTTACTGAGCATCTGAGCTCACCCCTTTCTATGTTTTATTTTTCCCAGGATGTGAAAAAGTATTCAATGACTGACCTGCAAGGATAGTATGAGGGGATATGAGTGTAGACTATGGAGACTATGTTGTTGTAGTTTTCCATTTTATCATGTAATGTAAGACTTATAAATGTATCTTGTGTTTACAATTCTACTAAACTAATCGGTCTTTAGAGACTTGATCTTTTGTGATCATGCCAATGTTATATAATAATGCACCGACTTTGGGTAACTGGGTTCAGGGTGTTACAGTTGGTATCAGAGGAAGTTTAGTATAAACCTTGTAAGCTAGATTTAGATAAACTCTGATTATATAACATTGACCTAAGATGGACTTTGAGGATTAGTATTGAAGAACATCCTATAATTTTGGTATTGTAGAGATTTTGTGAGTTTTCTGAGCAATACAACCATGTCTTTATACGAGCAAGTAGAGGCGGATCTGGCATAGATGTACCTAGGGGTAAAACCCAAAAACACCGCTTTGATCTAGACTCGAATGGGAACTGGTGCACGACAATGGGTCTTGATGCACTCTTGGTTACGAAACTCCTAGGGGATATGCTTAGAATAATTCTCATCTTCTTTACAAACCATGATGAAGGGTTTATGAGTATATAATTCCTCAAAGAAAACATTTTTATTATTATGGATTATATCCATAAACTGTTCAATTTATGCTATGTGTTTTACAAGTTTGGATTTTTGTATTGTGATTCATAAACTAATCTAATGTATGCCATTGTTTAGAAATGGAGCCTAGTGGAAGGAATGGGAACCGTATCAATGCACGCACTCCATGTAGGGATTTCCCTCCTACTCAAGATAATTATAGTGGATATGGTGATACAACTGGTGTTAATCATCTTATCATTATACTATGACAACTCACTCAGGTAATGAATAATAACCTTACTCGTATGGAGCACCCTGATCCACAGCATGGAGGATCAATGTTAGATCGCTTCATGAGGCAACAACCACCAACAATCAATGGAAGTACAAATCCATTGGTAGCTGAGCAATGGATAAGTTATTTAGAGAAAATATTCCACGCCTTGGGGAGTAGCGAAAGGGAAAAAGTTGTCATGGCAGTTTACCGCCTCACTAGAGATGCTGATCAATGGTGGTCATTGATTCAAAACACAAAGGAAGATGATGAAGTATCAAATATGGAATGGAGGGAGTTTAAAGAGCTTTTCTTAGAAAAATACTTTCCTTGTGACCATCGAGCATATAAGGAAAGTAAATTTCTGAGTCTGAGATAAAAGGATGACGAGAATTTTTCAAAGTATGAGTCTAACCTTACAAGGTTAGCAAGTCATGCTACAGATTATATACATTACCCAAGAAGTAAGATTGATTGTTTCTTTAAAGGGTTAAAACGGTTTCTCAATCGAGCATTAGTCTCACAATCCTTCTCGTCGTACGAAGATATTTTCTCATGTGTTGTCAAGATAGGAAAGGAATTCTCTAAGTCTTATGTCTTTAAAGCAAAACAAGAGAAGAAGAGATCTTTTGATCACTCTGGAAATGGAATTAAGGGGGATAAGGGAAAAGTGGAATATCCATCCTACAGTAAATGTGGGAAGAAACACCCTAGTACCTGCCTGAAGGGAATGGGAGTCTATTACAAGTGTGGTTAAAATGGCCACCAAGATCGTGATTGCAAGAGGAAGAAATAGGTTAACGATGTTCAATGCTACAATTGCAGGGATATGGGACATTATGCAAATGAATTTCCTAAGTGTCAGGGGAACTTACCTCAGAAAAGGCCAAGGGATCAAGGCCAAGCTTATGCGATCACTACTACTGAGGTTGAATCTCTGAAAGACGTGGTGGCAGGCAATTTAATGGTTTCCTCAAGTTTAGAAAATGCTTTATTTGATTCTAGATCGTCACACTGTTTCATATCTTCCCAGTTTTCTAAGAAAATTAGATATTTATTATTTGATTTAACAAGGGAGTTTTCAGTCAAAACTCTTAAGGGAAGTATCATCACAACAACGTTTTGTGAATCTGTTCCCATTAGAGAATATAAATGGTCTTTATCTGTTGATCTCATCGTCATACCCATGATGGAATTTGATATAATCCTCAGTATGGATTGGATTTTGGACCATGATGTGAGGATTTATTATAAGAAGAAGGAGGTTGTGATTTTTGATGATGATGATAAAGAACACCTTATCTTTAGAGCATAATCGTCACCGCCTAATTCTTATCTAGATCCACCCCCATTAGCTCAACTAAATTAAATTATTGGGGAGGAAGATAATGAAATAAATGTGGGTGGGGAAAGGAATTCTCAAATAGAGGACTTACCTATTGTGAAATAATATGTTGATGTGATTCCAGAAGATTTAACTGGACATCCTCCAGAATGAGAAATTGAGTTTTCTATTGATTTAATTCTTGGATCAAGGCCCATATCGAAGACCCCTTATAGAATGGAAACTGTGGAATTAGTGGAACTAAAGAAACAACTTATGGAATTGAGTATTTAGGGATTTATTCTCCCTAGTGTTTCTCTATGGGGATCCCCTGTACTTTTTGTTAAGAAGAAAGATGGATCTATGAGGTTATGTATCGACTACAGGGAGATCAATGTTATCACAATAAAGAACAAGTATACCCTACCCTGCATTGATGATTTATTTGACCAACTGCATAGAGATCAATACTTTTTAAATATTGACATTTTATCTGGATACCATCAGTTGTGTGTGAAGAAGGAAGACATTCCGAAGACATTATTTCAAACAAGGTACGGGCATTACGATTTTACAGTAATTCCTTTTGGATTGACTAATTCACCCTCTGTCTTCATGGATCTAATGAATGGAGTTTTCAAGGAATATCGTGATGATTTGGTAGTGGTATTTTTTGATGATATCTTGGTATACTCCAAAATCTACAAAGATCATGAAAATCACTTGCGCATTATCCTGAAGACTCTTAGAAGACATGAATTATATGGAAATTTTAGTAAGTTTGAATTCTGGCTTCAGGAGATTTCTTTTCTTAGCCATATTGTCTCTAAGGATGGAATCTTCGTTGATCCTTCTAAGATAAGTGCAATCCAAGAATGTCCAGCACTAACGAGTATAAATGAGGTACACAGTTTTATTGGTTTAGCAGGTTATTATCGACATTTCGTCCAGAATTTTGCCTGATTGGCTAACCCACTAACAAAGCTCACACGTAAAGGGGTTAAATTTGTTTGGACAAAATAGTGTGAAGAATGTTTTGAATAATTGAAGAGAATATTAGTCAATCCTTCTATCTTGACTCTACTATCGGGGAATGATGGGCTTGTTATTTATAGTGATTCATCGAAGAAAGGAATTGGTTGTGTCTTTATGCAAAATGATAGAGTTATTACTTATGCATCATGACAGCTAAAAATTCATGAGCAGAACTATCCTACTCATGATCTTGAGTTAGCAGCTATAATCTTTGTTTTGAAGATATGGAGACACTATCTATATGGTGAAAAAAATGATATTTATACTGATCACAAAAGTTTGAAGTATATTTTATCATAGAAAGAACTCAACATGAGGCAGAGGAGATGGATTTAACTACTCAAGGATTATGATTGCACGATAGAATACCACCTAGGGAAGGAAAATAAGGTGGAATATTCTTTGAGTAGAAAGGATCATGGAGTTTTGAATAGGATGAGAGTTAAAAGGGATCCTATTTTCAAGGATCTAGTAAATATGGATATGGGAATTACCATGGAAGGTGAAAAATCGATACTTTTTCAAATGGTTGTCAAACCATATTTACTAGGAAGGATAAAGAGTTCTCAGACTGATGATGAAGAATTTCAAAAGAAGATTAAAGCTGTGAATGATGGGAGATTTAGTGACTTTGTGTATGAAGATGGAATTTTGAAATTTGGTAAGAGACTTTGTGTTCCCGATATACCTACTCTAAAAAGGGAATTATTGGACGATGCTCATAGTTTCAATTTCTCTATACACCATGGGAGAACAAAAATGTATAGAGATTTGAAGGAAAATTTTTGGTGGGACAACCTAAAGAGGGATATTGCTGATTTTGTGTCAAGATGTATGGTTTTTCAACAAGTGAAAGTTGGAAGGCAACATCCTAGAGGAGTCATGCAACCTTTTCCCATACCTGAGTGGAAATGAGATAATATTAAGATGGAATTTGTCATGGTACTACCAAAGAATCCTAGAAGAAATGATGTAATATGGGTCATTGTTGATTGTCTTACCAAGTTAGCACATTTTCTTGTTCTAAGAGAAGATTTACCAGTTGAAATTATAACAATATTGTATATTAATGAAGTTGTAAGACATCATGGAGTACCCCTGTCGATTGTTTCTGATCATGATCCATGTTTTACATCATGATTCTGGAAAATTATTCTGAAATCCATGGATACTGAACTTCGTTTGAGCACTGCTTACCACCACCAAACTGATGGACAATCAGAACGGACTATTAAAACCTTATAAGACATGTTTAGATCTTTATCACTTGACTTTGAGGGTATGTGGGATCAATATTTACCTATGTTGGACTTTTCCTATAACAATAGCTTCCATTCAAGTATTCAGATGGAACCATATGAAGCATTATACTGAAAGAGATGTCGCGCACCAACCTGTTGGGATGATGTTGGTGAAAGAAAACTCGTATGCCCAGAACTGGTGGAAGAAATGATGGAAAAGGTGAAGGTAATCCAAAACCACATCAAAACAGCTCAAAGTAGGCAGAAGAGCTATGTTGATAACCACAGGAAGGATTTGGAATTTTAGGTAGGAGGTCATTTTTTCTTGAAGGTTTCTCCAGGGAAGGGAGTTATACGTTTCGGTAAGAAAGGTAAATTGATTCCTAAGTACATCGGACCTTTCGAAATTCTAGAATGAATTTGGGTTGTAGCTTATCATCTGGCAATGCTACCAAATCTCTCCAAAGTTCACGATGTGTTCCACGAATCACTATTGAGAAAATACATGCATGGCCCAACGCATGTACTCACCTATGAGGAATTAGAACTGGAACCCAATCTATCTTATTACGAACAGCCTGTCAGGATTCTTGATACAAGAGAACAAGTTCTGAGAAACCAGACGACTTGTCTGATAAATTTTCTATGGAGAAACCATAAGATGGAAGAGGCAACGTCGGAACCCGAGGAACTTATGATGAAGAACCACCCGAGTCTTTTCATGCAGTAATGTTCTAGAAATTTCGAGGATGAAATTATTTGAAGGAGGGGAGAATTTAACACCCCAAGCTTCCACGGTATGCTTCTCTTTGAATAATACCGTAGCATGTGTTGTACGCAACTTCGAGTTCTAACACACCACAAGCAATCAAACTAGCCATTATGAATAGTAATACCCACTTTTTAAAATTTTATAAATTTTATCTTTCAAAATGGACTTCATTTTTGGATTAGTAATATTTAAATTAGCTTACGGTGAATTTTTGGTATTTTTCTGAAAACATTCAATTTTGGATGAATAGTGAAAAACCCTGAGTTTTAGTTTAAAATCGAATTTTTATTTAAATAATTATTTATTTTATTTAAATTTATTTTATGTCAAAATAGACACATAATACCTATATAAGTTCAATTTAATTCATTGGAGTCAATTTATAATAATTTTAGATATATAAAAATTTTATAGAACTTTTCACCGTCTTTAACCCACTTCCTAGGAGAATTTGCAAATTCACATAAAACTTAATTTTACTGATTCTGTGAGTGGAATTTAGAAAATCCGAGAGAAACAATTAATATCAAGGAGTAAAATATGGTTTAATAAGATAAAAATAGTTTTTGTTGAATAGTAATTTTTTTCTTTTATTTACCACGGTTAAAAGTAAATAGAGTAATTACGGGAAAACTGATATTATTATTACCCTAAAAAAATGTCCTAATTCTATTAGATAAGTATAGTTCAACCAAAAACAACCTTAGGAATAAAATATGAACCTCTTTGGTCCACTTGGATTAGATTAGGACAATTATTATTATTTAATTCAAAGAAGAGTTAAAAGAGTTAAAATCAAAGTTTAATAACTAAAACATTTTTAATATAGGGTTATACATAAGATAAATTCGACTATAAATATTAATTATAAAGATAAAAATATTTCCTACATAATTTTATTTTTTTATATTTTTTACACATTAAATAATTTAATTTATTTATGACACAATGATGATGCAGTAATTACCTAATTTATGAAATATTAAAATAATTGATATTATAAATATCCAAATAAATGTAATGTGAGACTTTTTATGAATTCCACTAATTTTATAGGTTAATATGACATGTTATGGTTGGTTAGATGAATTTTTTTTTTGAAGTAATAATTCTTTTATGAATTTAGCAAAAACAAAATACCAAATAGTGTCAAAATTGACATAAAAGAGTTTTTTTTTAAATATTATATTACTAATTAATATTCTATTCCTAAAAATATAAGGTTAGGCCAAAGGACTTATATAATTATATTTATATCATTAATTAACCACTTGGTCTTCTCTTGTAATTATATAGTACGTTTATTAACCATATAATATAAAAATACAAAGAGACATGGTAAATGTCAAACTATTTAACTAAGAGTTAAATCTAAATGGTAAAGTTAATATAGTGATTCAAACCTGTCTAAAACCTATTAGTTGAGTGTTTTTAGAATCATCACTACCATATACTTTAAATAATTAATTTTGGAGCCATTAGAAACTGAAAATTATTTTATTATAAAATAATATTTCTAGCTTTTCCTAAGGTGCCCCTCACCCCTCTTATAAAAGGGAACTCCCCATTCTCACTAATTCACAACTTCAGATCCATTTTGCTAGGCCAACCTCTTCCAAAATACCCTCTAAACTGTCCTACCTTCATCCTAGAGGCCTTACTTTAGTCATAAAGCCAACCTAATGAGTCCTTTTGATCAAATCAAAAGGAAGAACTCGAAGAAGAGGTAAATATCTAACCACCTCTTTCAAGTTCCTTTCTTCTTCCACTTCCTTTATCTTTGTTGCTTCCATTATAAAATAATAACACCAGTATTTTCTATATAATGTGATGTTATTATAAATATTTTACAACCAAATTCATTATTCTCTCCATCCTTATAATGACATGTCACCAAACGTGCGTACGTACGGCTTACCGTCTCCACGTCGTGGTGTAATTATTATTCAATACATTATTATTTGGATGGGTATAATAATGATGTGTAATTGATGTAAATAAAAAATATAACATGATAATTATTCTGTATATATGATATACCATCCAATTATATATTATTTTAATATCAAAAAAATGATATTGTCGCTCGTGCGTACGTACGGATTACTGTCTCCACGAACACGATGAGATTCATTCCCCGTCGTTTCCATTCAAGAATAATTTTCATTTTATGATTAAAAATAATGTTTAAAGACTTGATATCATTCTGTATATGAATTAGATACATCCCATCCATAACAAATATGACTCACATAACAAAAAAATATAAAGTAAAATGAATTCTTTAACACATGAAACAACGATAATACTAAGATATTATTAACAAAGAAACGGTAAAAGATCATATATGATATCATATTAATGTATATGATTCATGTATAATTTAATAACAATTATTTCATCATTATAAAGAAGTTTCACATACCCTTGACCAAGGAAAGTTAAAAGGTAAGGGTTAATTCTATAATATCTTTATTATATGAGGTTGTTTATACGTAATTATCTACTGGGACCTCTTTATCATCCACATCCATGTTTCTTTAAAATGTATTTCAAAACATTATTACTATTTTGTAGACTATGGGTTAAAGTCATTTATACCCTTTTTTTACTTTTTATAAGATTTTTATAAAGGAATCATTCTGGCATTTTCCAAACAAGGTCCTTTTTAACCTTTTCGACAAAATTAAGGTAAGAATGTCTTTTTTAACTTATACGGCGGGTGCGGCTATTTTCCACCATTATAAAATTTTCTAAGATTCCCTTAAAATCTTATAAGAATATTTTCGATGTAAATGTTTTATTTTATAAATATGTGACTTTTAAATGATTTCAAAAAAGATATATTTCTCTCAAATAGTTTTGATTTCATCTATGTCAACATCCTTTGATGGATTTTAAGCTTATTTGAAGTTGATTTATTATGATACAAAACTTCCATATTGTATTAAAGGTTTTGTGATATATTTGACTGTGGATGTGTTATTTTTATACCATTCATGGTATATGGATAATGTATTGAAATTTCTTATGCTAGTTTTAATATGAATGTTTATGTTATGTTTAAACATGTTCATATGAAGAATGCATTGGACTTAGTAAGTGACGGGTGGAGCCCGATATAGCTCCTTGATGCATCGGTAGGTCACATGAGACAAACTAGTGTCTTAGCACAAGGCCTTGAAAAAATATTATTTGTAGTCTTGGCATTATTCCTTGACTATGTGGTTATGATAGTCTTGCATTATGCATTCCATCATTATGAAAGTGGTTATTGATATTACATTTCATTATTCGACTAGTATAATATCCATGTGAATAAGTAAATGGCATTTTTTCATTTTATTTTTTCCATGTTATTCTGAAGTTAAAGTTTAAAATGAAAAGACCCAGAAATTTCAAGGGAAATTTTTTTTCTTAATTTTCTTTGGGATTTTACGAGTACTCAGTTTCTGATGGCACCTAATTTCGAGCCCCAGTGTGCCTGAAATCATTTTCCAAAGACTAGCTCAGGTACGTTCAGTGAACGAACGAGCGGGTTTTTCTAACTTTTGAACCAGTGATCGAAATCAAATTCCGAGGGCACCGATGGAATCGCAGTGCTGGTAATTGCTTAGAAACACCTTTTCCGGAGTTGCGTTTGCTCGGGTGTGGTTTTTAAATTTTCGGGTTAAATAATTGAATAAAATAATATGGTGCAACCAATTTATTTTATTTTTCTTAACTTAAGTTAAGTGGATGATGTGGGACCCAAAATATCCTACCCACTTGGTAGGATATTTTTTAGGTGGGGCCCACATGAGCCCCACCATTTCTTTTCTTCCTAAACCCCCTCCTTTAATTAAGTAACGCACCCGAACCCCCTATTAATGAAGTCAACCCTTGCGTTTATTCTGGTTAATAAACTCCTCATTAATTGGGCGGTTTAAACTCCTCAATTAATTCATTAATTGATCATTTCAATTCTTTTTGAAATTCAATCGTTGGCTTGTGTGTTAATAAAATAATACAACTCTTATTTTATTAGTCTTGTTGTGTTGAGAGGGTTTGGGAGAAAGAGGGGAGGCTTGAAGATCTTCATCTTCCTCGATGAAGAACGTGAAGAATGCGAAGAACGCCGACCTCCGACGAAGGTCGACAAGAACGTCGGATCCTCAGAGATCGACGACGCGACGCGACGAATCCTTTCTCCACGACGTGAAGACCCTTCTTCCGCGACGCATCTTCTGTGACATTCCTTCGTCCGTGACGTGCAATTCCGCGATGAACCCTCGATCGACGACGCTTGAAATAGGGGTTTTGGTTCAATTAAATCTATGTGATTTGTATCTTATGCATGTGTTAAAAATTTGTCGGAATCCTTTAAAACCGCTAACGCGGTGGGTGCGGACCAACGAACAAGTCTGAACCCACCGGTTTCTTCGTTCTTGGTGTGCGGATCGGCGGGCGACGACGAAGCAGGCCGCAAGGGCGTTTTGAGGTCTTTGCAGTGAAGAACCGGTCCCGGGAGGGCTATTGGCGAAGACGGCAGGCAAAAACGACCATCGGAGCTCGTCCGGTGGTCCGCGGAAGACTCCGCCAGCGCGCCTCGCCGGCACAGCGGCACCGGCGGCCGGCACCGGCCGGCCGCCCGGAGACGGCGGCTCCCGGCGCGCCGCCGGGAAGAGCCGCCGTAGATGAAGTCGCGATGGCAGGCCACTGGTCCCGTGACCGTGCGGGGCCGAGGGAGGCGGGACGCGGCGCTCGGCCGCGTCCGTTGGCAAGGGGTGGCCCCCACGCGGGGCCGCAGTTTCGTCCAGGGGAGCGTCCCCCCTTTGGGCGGCTGCTTGGCCAGCGCCAGCGCATTGGGCCGAGCCTCCCAACCGGACCGCCAGGCCAGGCTGCGCACCGGCCGGGCCGGACCCGGACCCGGGTCGGGCCGACCCCGAGGATACCTGGCCGGGTCGGACTGGGCCCGAACCCCCTAGTACCAGACGTTTTCGGTCTGTTGCCCATAACATTGGCTACGGACCTCTGATATATGCACCGTCAGTTGCGTAGCAATCCTTGGATCGAAGTGGTCTTTTTGGTATATTACACTCAAGGTTTCGGAGAACTTTGAGTACGGCCGGGTTGGTTCGGATACAAAACCAATCGGGCCCTCGGAGCAGAAATGCTTATATCTCGAGCTCCGGACGTCCGATTGACGTACCGTCAACTTTGTTGGATTCCTATTGATGAGATAAAACTTTTGGCATGATTCGGCTGAGTTTTTGATGCAGTTGGATAATGGTTGTGTTGGATTTTACCCGAAATCCAATCGGGCCCCTAGAACGGAAAGGCTGATAACTTTCAGACCTGACGTCCGTTTGACAAACCGTCAGCAACATTGGTGATCAAGTTGAGAAAAGGTCCCTATGAGAATACCCTATGAGATTTTGGGGTACAGTCGAGATACGGCCGGGTTGGTTCGCACACGAAACCAACCGGGACCCTGGGATGAAAAGGCTAATAACTCACAAACCGGGCGTCCGATTGACGCGTTGTCTGTTGTGTTGAGACCCCTGTGACGAGGCGGTACATTGAGATACTTCTTAGTGGAACTTTGTGATACTTGGAGTATCAACCAGTAGCTCATGGAGCGGACCCTTCTGGTGACTAGCTAGCAGAGTGCAGAGACCTAGTAGCTGGCTGAGACTTGACGACTTCGGATCTATCGACTCAGTGTGTTTCGGAAGCCCAGTGGGGAGCGCTTGGTTGTAGCAGCAGACCCACGGAGGAGGAGCGCTTGGTAGTAGCGGCAGACCCGCGGTACTCAACAGAAGGAGTACCTCTGGAGGCTATGAGGGGGAGCGCTTGGTTGTAGCGGTTGACCCACGGCAGAGGAGCGCTTGGTTGTAGTGGCAGACTCGCGGTACTCAACAGAAGGAGTACCTCTGGAACCTATGAGGGGGAGAGATTGGTTTTAGCGGTAGACCCATGGTGGGAAGCGCTTGGTTGTAGCAGCAGGCCCACAGTACTCGACAGGTGGAGTACTACAACAGTCCAAGGAGTTCGGCGCGCTTGGTTGTAGCGGCAGGCCCTCTGTACTCGACAGAGGAGGAGTTCGGTGTGCTTGGTTGTAGCGGCAGGCCCTCTGTACTCAACAGAGGAGGAGTTCAGCGCGCTTGGTTGTAGCGGTAGGCCCACTGTACTCAACGGAGGAGGAGTTCTCCAGCATCCGTGGTTTCGATGTCATGAATAAGATCCTGGTTGAGCTGAGTCTATAACCTTTGTAATTACCTCATGATTGAGATGGGTCACTTGATAACTTAGGTATATTTATGGGCATATACCTGGGTAGTGGTTATCTGTTGATTTCATAAATCTATGTGTTTCCTCATGATTGATATGGGTTACTTGATAACTTGGGTATATGTATGAGCATATACCTAAGTAGAGGTTATCTGTTGAGATCTTCTTGTGGTTATCCTTGTTAGATTTAGTGAGACCTTGAGGGTCTCAGGGTCCCTACTGAGTATTTTTATACTCACCCCTGCATGGGATATGACCGCACCTCGTTGTGTTGGTTGCAGACAACGGACAACACAGACAGAGGCCGAGTGTTCGAGGACTGGACGGTACCCGGAGGTGGACCTCACGACGAGATAGTATCCGGTGGAGGACTTCACAACGAGGCAACGCTCGGAGGAGGTTGATGGGAGAGAGCGTTGTAGAGGCTATCTGTACCTACCCTTCAGGTAGGATCCGTGGTGGACGATCCAGGAGCTGCGCTATTTGTACCTACCCTTCAGGTAGGATCCGTGGTGGACGTTCCAGGAGTTGTGCTATCTGTACCTGAAGCTGCTTCCAGGAGCTGTACTACCCTTCAGGTAGGATCCGAGGAGGATGACCCAGGAGCTTCTTCCTTTCTTCCAACTGTTGTCTTTGTTGTACTTTCTTTCAGATGTAAATGTACTTTCGATTGGGTTTGTATTCTGGCCCATTTACTTTTCAGCACTTCCTTTTTGTACTTGGTGTTTTACTTCTGCTTGTACTTTGTGGTGTTTTGTTACTTTTATAAAGGAAATGCCTTCCCAGTTATCGGTATTTACGCCCTTGGTGCTAGTCGCCAGCCCCTGGCCTATGGAAGGCAGGCTTGGGGTAGTCACGGCACGGGCCCCGAGGACAGGTCGTGACAAATTGGTATCAGAGGAGTTCAGTTCTACCGCAGAACTCAGGACTCTAATCTTTTTCTATGTAAAGCAATAGTGTTGAGAGTATTGAGTGTGGTTATCAGTCCAGGGAGTCCAGTGTTGGTGCGGCGGTCGACGTATCCGTACACCAGGACCCCGACTTCTAATTTCTGACTTAATGCACGAAAACATTGATTGCATGTGTGTTTCAAGTTTTCTTTGTGATTACTTTGTGTCAGCTCACCAGGTATACTGTTCTAACCGTGGTGCACCTGTCTCTTTCAGGATGGCCCCACGACGACAGCCAGCTAGGGTTCCGAGCGTTGTGCGGGACGACATCCCACTAAGCGACGAGGCCTCGGTACGGGGCCCTTTGACAGTAGAGGCACCGGCAGTACCTCTACCCGCAGAGCCACCGATGCTACCAGCCCCAGCCGCTGACGGTGCACATCGCCTTAGTGCACTGCATGAGTTTCAGCATCAGCGACCGCCCAGGTTCCATGGGGAGATGGACCCTCAGGCAACCAAGGATTGGCTGGAGGCAGTTGTACGAGTTTTCCGTTTGGTAGGGACACCAGCTGACCTTATGATGGTCCTTGCAGCGAGCCTCCTGCACGCGGCAGTAGGCAGATGGTGGAGCTTGATGCTCCAGGTGCATGATGAGGAATCTCTCCTTTGGATGTACATTGAGAGCCTTTTTCACTCAAAGTTCGTCCCAGCCACCCTCCGAGCGGTGCGCATCTAGGAGCTACTACAGCTGCGGAAGGGCAGCATGACAGGAGCTTAGTATGTGGTGAGGTCTACCGATCTCCTGCGCTATTCCACGAACATGGTACGGGACCCATTATTCAAGGCCCGAACCTTCGAGCAGGGGCTCAGGCAAGAGATCAGAGCTTCAGTTGTTTCTCACAACATTATGACATAGATAGGGGTGTTGGAGCGAGCCCTCTTAGTTGAGAGTTTCCCTGCTGAGCAGTCTCCAGCAGCAGGACCCACCACTAGCTGGCATGCGGCAGAGTCTTCTGCAGCAGGCAGTAGACAGATGACGTAGAGGTTCAAGAGGACTAGACCTACAGGTGGTCGACCGCATGACACAGGATCATTTGCGTGAGGCACCCGGGGTGGAGAACGACTTACCATGTGCGGACAGTGTTACTCCTACGGCGGGGTTGGTCACATGGCTCGTAACTATCCGACCTGCCATACAGATGACCAGCAGATGAACGAAGGACCTTCTGGGAAGAGGCAGAGGTTCGATCTAGGCGGACCACATGGAGCAGGAGACCGTGGTAGGGAAGCTGGTCGTGCAGCTGGAGATGGACGACGCTTCGAGGTGTTTCCACCACCACCACCAGGAGGTCCACCCTGACCACAGGAAACAGGTGGATGTGGGAGAGCTTAGCTTTAGGCAGCTGAGGCCTACGATCATGGAGCTCCGGGAGCAGATGGACAGGAGCGGGACTAGATCCAGACCTGGAATCTTTTGTTCATGTTTCTTCTAGCTCTGTTGATGTTTGTTTTTATATGCTTTGTGTCTTTGTACTTTGAGATGTAGTAATAAAAGACACCCTTCTTGTGGCGTTTACCTTCATGTCCCCTCTTTATGTTGTTACTAAGAGGTTCCGGTTTAAAAAACCATTGACTTGACCCTCACTTTGAGATACCTACTGGAGGAGGCCCAGTGACCACACACTGATGCCGACAGTTTTACTCAACCCTTGGAGGCGAGAGTAACGATTGGATCTCTTGTTAGTAGCGTCGAGGCCTTACGACGTCATCCTTGGTGTGGATTAGTATCGTCCATGTCGGGATTGACTGTATTAGGTGAAGAACGTGGTTCATCCAGGGGATGAGACCAGATTTCTCTTATCGGCAAAGAGGAAATCTCAGCAGCTCTTGTAGGACCAGAAAGGTCCAAGTCATCCAAGAGCGGATGAGGACAGCTCAGAGCTGGAAAAAGTCTTATGCTGACAGGGGGCGAAGACCACTAGAGTTCGAGGTTGGCGACCACATTTCCCTATGGGTCTCACCTCGATGTGAGTTACGGAGATGTGGCCGAGGCGAAAAGTTATCTCTGAGGTTCAACGAACCTTTCTAGGTCCTCAGTAGGGTAGGCGGGGTGGTTTACTGCTTGACCCACCCACCTCAGTTTCACCAGGTGCACGACGACTTCCATGTATCTCAACTGAGGAGATACGAGCTCGACCCTTCGCTTTTCATCAACCATGATGAGATGGACTTGGGCGATGGGGTGACCCTCACAGAGGTTCCATTTGGGATCGAGGAACGATAGGAGCGGGTCCTACGAGGACGGGTCGATTCCTTGGGTGTGCTTTCACTAGCAGTACGGGAACCTCTAGGTGAGCACATGGGAGCGGAAGGCTCAGATGCGTGCTCAGTACCGCTTTTGTATCCTTAGGTTGTGTTAAAGCTTTATGGGGACGTAAATCCCTGAGCTGGGAGTAATTTAAAGACCCGGAAATTTCAAGGGAAATTTTTTTTCGTAATTTTCTTTGGGATTTTACGAGTACTCAATTTCTGACGGCACCTGATTCTGAGGCCCGGTGTTCCCGGAATCATTTTCTGAAGTTTAGCTTGGGTACGTTCAGTGAACAAACGAGCGGGTTTTTCTAACTTTTGAACCGGTGCTTGGAATCGAATTCCGAGGGCACTGATGGAATCGTAGCGCTGGTAATTGCTTAGAAACACCTTTTTCGGAGTTGTGTTTGCTCGGGTGTGGTTTTTAAATTTTCGGGTTAAGTAATTGAATAAAATAAAATGGTGAAACTAATTTATTTTATTTTTCTTAACTTAAGTTAAGTGGATGATATGGGACCCACAATATCCTACCCACTTGGCAGGATATTTGTGAGGTGGGCCCACACGAGCCCCATTGTTTCTTTTCTTCCTAAACCCCCTCATTTAATTAAGTAACGCACCCCCCCCCTATTAATGAAGTCAACCCTTGCATTTATTCTGGTTAATAAACTCCTTATTAATTGGGCGGTTTAAACTCCTCAATTAATTCATTAATTGATCATTTCAATTCTTTTTGAAATTCAATTGTTGTCTTGTGTGTTAATAAAATAAGACAACTCTTATTTTATTAGTCTTGTTGTGTTGAGAGGGTTTGGGAGAAAGAGGGGAGGCTTGAAGATCTTCATCTTCCTCAACGAAGAACGCGAAGAACGTGAAGAACACGAAGAATGCCGACCTCCGACGAAGGTCGACAAGAACACCGGATCCTCGGAGATCGACGACGTGATGCGACGAATCCTTTCTCCGCGACACGAATACCCTTCTTCCATGACGCTTCTTCCATGACGTTCCTTCTTCCGCGATGTGCAATTCCACGACGAACCCTCTCTCGACGACGCTTGAGGTAGGGGTTTTGGTTCAATTAAATCTATGTGATTTATATCCTCGGCATGTGTTAAAAATTTGTCGGAAGCCTTTAAAACCGCTAACGCGGTGGGTGTGGACCAACGAACAAGTCCTAACCCACTGGTTTCTTCGTTCTTGGTGTGCGGATCGGCGGGCGATGACGAAGCAGGCCGCAAGGGCGTTTTGAGGTCTTCGTAGGGAAGAACCGGTCCCGGGAGGGCCGTTGGCGAAGACGGAAGGCAAAACCGACCACCGGAGCTTGTCCGGTGGTCCACGGAAGACTCCGCCGGTGCGCCTCGCCGGCACGACGGCGCCAGCAGCCGGAGGCGGCGGCCGGCACCGGCCGGCCGCAAGGAGACGGCGGCGGCAGGCCACTGGTCCCGCGACCGCGCGGGACCGAGGGAGGCGGGACACGGCGCTCGGCCGCGTCCGTTGGCAAGGGGCGGCCCCTACGTGGGGCTGCGGTTTCGTCCAGGGGAGCGGACCCCCTTTGCGCGGCCGCTTGGCCAGCGCCGGGTCGAGCCACCCGGCCGGACCGCCAGGCCGGGCCGCGCCCAGGCCGGGCCGACCCATGGGGTACCGGGCCGGGTCGGACCGGGCCCGAACCCCCTAATACCGGACTTTTTTGGTCTGTTGCCCATAACTTTGGCTACGGATCTCCGATCGACGCACCGTCAGTCGTGTAGCGATCCTTGGATCGAGATGGTCGTTTTGGTATATTAAACACAAGGTTTCATAGAACTTTGTGTATGGCCGGGTTGGTTCGGATACGAAACCAACCGGGCCCTCGGAGCAGAAACGCTTATATCTCGAGCTTCGGACGTCCGATTGATGTGCCATCGACTTTTTTGGATTCCTCTTGATGAGAAGAAACTTTTGGCATGCTTCGCATGAGTTTTGGATGCATTTGGATAATGGCCGGGTTGGATTGTACCCGAAATCCAACCGGGCCCCTAGAACGGAAAGGCTGATAACTTTCAGACCTGACGTCTGTTTGACGAACCGTCAGCGGCGTTGGTGATCACGTTGAGAAACGGTCCCTATGAGCATACCCTATGATAGTTCGGGGTACATTTGGGATACGTCTGGGTTGGTTCGCGCACGAAACCAACCGGGCCCCTGGGACGAAAATGCTAATAACTCACAGACCGGGCGTGCGATTAACGCGTCGTCTGTTGTGTTGAGACCCCTATGACAAGGCGGTACATTGAGATACTTCTTCCTATAACTTTGTGATACTTGGAGTATCGACCAGTAGCTCATGGAGCGGACCCTTCCGGTGACGAGCTAGCAGATTGCAGAGACCTAGTAGCTGGCTGAGACTTGACGAATGCTGATCTATCGACTCAGTGTGTTTTGGATAGCCCAGTGGGGAGCGCTTGGTTGTAGCAACAGACCCACGGCGGAGGATTTCTTGGTAGTAGCGGCAGACCCGCGGTACTCAACAGAAGGAGTACCTCTAGAGGCTATGAGGGGGAGCGCTTGGTTGTAGCGGCAGACCCACGGCGGAGGAGCGCTTGGTTGTAGCGGCAGACCTACGGTACTCAACAGAAGGAGTACCTCTCGAACCTATGAGGGGGAGCGCTTGGTTGTAGTGGAAGACCCATAGTGGGAAGAGATTGGTTGTAGCAGTAGGCCCATAGTACTCGACAGGTGGAGTACTACAATAGTCCAAAGAGTTTGGCGCACTTGGTTGTAGCGGCAGGCCCTCTGTACTCGACAGAGGAGTAGTTCGGTGCACTTGGTTGTAGCGGAAGGCCCTCTGTACTCGAAAGAGGAGGAGTTCGGCGCGCTTGGTTGTATCAGCAGGCCCACTGTACTCGACGGAGGAGGAGTTCTCCAGTAGCCGTGGTTTCGACGTCATGAAAAAAATCCTGATTGAGCTGAGTCTATGACCTTTGTAATTACCTCATGATTAAGATGGGTCACTTGATAACTTAGGTATATTTATGGGCATATACCTGGGTAGTGGTTATCCGTTGATTTCATAAATCTATTTGTTTCCTCATGATTGAGATGGGTTACTTGATAACTTGGGTATATTTATGATCATATACCTAAGTAGAGGTTATCTGTTGAGATCTTCTTATGGTTATCCTTGTTGGATTTAGTGAGACCTTGAGGGTCTCGGGGTCCCTACTGAGTATCTTTATACTCACCCATGTACGGGCTATGCCCGCACCTCGTTGTGTTGGTTGCAGACGACGGACAGTGCAGACAGAGGCCGAGTGTTCGAGGACTGGACGGTACCCGGAGGTGGACCTCATGATGAGACAGTATCCGATGGTGGACTTCACAACGAGGCGACGCTCGGAGGAGGTTGATGGGCGAGAACATTGTATAGGCTATCTGTACCTACCCTCCAGGTAAGATTTGTGGTGGACGATCCAGGAGCTGCGCTATCTGTACCTACCCTTCAGGTAGGATCCGTGGTGGATGATCCAGGAGATGCGCTATCTGTACCTACCCTTCAGGTAGGATCTGAGGAGGAAGACCCAGGAGCTGCTTCCTTTCTTCCAGTTGTTGTCTTTGTTGTACTTTCTTTCAGTTGTAATTGTACTTTCGATTGGGTTTGTATTCTGGCTCATTTACTTTTCAGCACTTCCTTTTTGTACTTGGTGTTTTACTTCTGCTTGTACTCTGTGGTGTTTTGTTACTTTTATAAAGGCAATGCCTTCCCAGTTATCGGGATTTACGCCTTTGGTGCAAGTCGCCAGCCTCTGGCCTATGGAAGGCGGGCTTGGGGTAGTCACGGCACGGGCCCCGAGGACGGGTCGTGACATAAAAGGCTTTTGTTTTAGTTATACATTGCCTTAAATTTTTAATCTTACTTATGATAGTTTTGGCTATATTGTTATCTTTACTGGGCATTTGAGCTCACCCCTTTCTATGTTTTATTTTACCTAGGATGTGAAGAAGTATTTTATGACTGACCTATAGGGATAGTCTGAGGGGATATGAGTGTGGAATTTGGAGACTATGTTGTCGTAGTTTTCCATTTTATCATGTAATGTAAGACTTATGAATGTATCCATTGTTTCCAAGGCTACTAAACTAATCGGTTTTTTGAGACGTGATATTTTGTGATCATACCAATTTTATGTAATAATGCACCGACTCTATGTATCTGAGTTTGAGGTGTTACAATTTGGGCTATAACATCATCATACATACTTCAATTGGGTTCGGATTTTTATAAAATATAGAGGACCTAATTCTGCACAAATTTTCAATCTGTAAGAATATATGTTTTATTCATTTTCATGTTCAACCAAATGGAAAAAATATAATTAAAATTTTTGGCTGAATTTCCTATTCACACTTGTAATGTCGTGAGACCCTAGCCTCTTCTATAATCTATAAATGTGGGTTTTTTCATTTGTATGTGGTTTCATTTGAATTTTTATATTTATGGTAGAGTATATTTTTTAATATATTTATCCATTCATTTTAATAGGGAGATCTCTTGAAGCAAGGATCCCTTCATTGAAGCCCTCTTCTTCTTTGTATTATAATGCTTGTGTTTTAATAATTATCTTCTTATTCCCTCTTCAATTTATTCTAATTTGTTAAATTTTATTCTTATTTTATTTACTTTATCGACATGTAAATCCAGATTATAAACCCCATTGGGTTATACCCTTTCTGAAACACAGTGAATGTAATTCATTTCTACAATGACTACATTATGCATGGAAGAGTGGTTTTTCTTAGTAATAGATCTACCTTTAAACTTCTTTATTTATTTATTTTGAATCAATGTGATATTTTAATTCACATAAAATGATCTATATCAGTTATTAATTGAACAATTAACATAAAACACATGAGTTTGAGTCATGTGGGAATTGTGATATCGTGATCTTGATCGATTAAACATAACAACATTGGATCAATTTATAGAGTTCAAATGAAATCCCTAAAATCAATTCATCATAAATTACTAAATAGATCTGATCACTACTTCATTACTAAATATAAGATATCCTTAGAACTACAATCAATGCAATGTTCTATGATTTCAGTTTCGAAATCTGTCTTAAGGTTCAATTCATATAATCTTTGTGGTTGGGGTATGTTCTCATAGGGTTTGGAGATTAACAAATTAAGTGATTATAATTAATTGAATTTTAATTTACATGATAATTATTAATAATTAAGTGAATAGGTATAGTTATATTGATTAAACCTTATAAAAATAATTTTTTTCGAAAAAAAAATTCTCATTTTTTTATCAATCCATTTCCATTTAAAAAAAATACAATGTTCTACCAGAATACATCTTCTAGTTTTATAAATTTTAGACTACCCCCTAATCCTTTTGTGAAGTGTATTTATTTTTATTTTAAATTATTTTCAAAATAACTTTAATATTTTTTTATTTACTTCCCCATTTGAGAGCTGAACTTGGTTAGCCACTCTATTTTACCTAAGTAGCCAAAAACCACACGTCATTTAAGAGCACCCATGACAACACCTTTCAAAATTCATTCATTCCGAGCTAACCTCATTTCCAATTGACATTACACTTTATCATATGTGTAAAAATAATAATAACCCAGTTTCCTATGATTTAATGTCATTATGAGGTTTTTTTCTTTTGATTTTTCCATTAAACACACATTTTGGTTTTTTAAAATAATAAAACCTTGTTTTGGGTCATCCTGAAATAGATTAACCATATATTTATATTTCATCTACTCATCCATTAAACATTTCATTATATGGTTTTATTATCTAATTTTATGGCATTATAAGTTTTTTCGATTGGTTTTTACCCCCATATGCATGTTTTTAATGGGTGTCAAACCTTTAAAAACTGCACATTTAGTCTTTCTAGGAAGATTTTGTATTTTATTGAAATTTTATTTATGAATACACATCAAAAATAATAATAAAATTGTTTTTATATGAATGAATATCATTCTTAGGTTGTTTTCTATGGATATAACTTTTAAAATCCATGTTATGGTGTTTTATATCAATAAATGTCGGTTTCAGGTCATCCTCATCAAATGGAACACCAGATTAATGTTTTTTCTACTTGAACATTTAATATTTTACTATATAGTTTCTTCTTATTCTTAATTAATGTAATTTTGAGGTTGTTCAGTTGGTTTTGACCCCCAGACACACATTTTCAAAAAGAATAAAACCTTTAAAAAATGTTCATTTTTTCGTTTCGGTTAGAAATTACTTCTGATTGATGGTTTATCAACTCATACACATCAAAAATAATAAGAATATTATTTTCCTTTGATTTCATGTCATAAAAATGTTATTCTCTATCAATATTGTCGTTAAACACATGTTTTTGTGTTTTAGAACAGCAAAAGTTTATTTTTGGTTATCTCTATTAGATAATACCTCGGATTGATGTTCTCTCTACTTGACCATTTCAAATTTCAATTTATGCATTTTATGTATGATTTCACAACATTCACAGGTCGTTTGATTTGTTTTAACCCAAGGATTCATGTTTTTAAAGGGAATCCAACCTTGGAAAATAGCACATTCAGTAGTTCTAGGAAAACCACATGTTTGATTGATGTTCTTCCTACTCATACAAATAAAAAATAATAAGAATAATACTTTTTACTATGATATAAAAAAATAGTCTTTTTTTGGGTCTAGCTATTAAATGCATGTTTTAGTGTTTTCAAATAAAAAAATTGTGTTTCATGTCATCTCGACCAAATGATGCCTCAAATTGATGTTTGTTCTAATAGAATGTTTCGCATTTCACTATATAGTTATTCTCAACTAATTTTATAGAATTTGGAGGTAATTTGGTTGGTTTTGAACCTCAGAATAATGTTTTCAAAGGGCTTCAAACCTATAAAAACTACACATTCAGTCTTTCCGGGAAAACTACACGTCTAATCGATGTTTTGTCTACTCATACACAGAAAAAATAATAATAACACACTTTTCCAATTATTTAATATCATTATGAGATCATTTTCAATGTATCTAATCATTAATCACGCATTACGGTGTTTTAAACTAACAAAATTGAATTTCATGTCATCTTGGAAAAATGACACATTGGATTGACATTATATCTATTTGAACATTTCACATTACATTGTACAGTTATTTTTTCTTTATTTGATTATAATCATAGGTCATTTGGTTGGTTTTTACCCCTACAAAAACATTTTTAAAGGGTGTTATACCTTAAAAAAATCATATTTGGTCATTCTGGGAAGACCATTTGTCTAATTGATATATATTCCAGTCATACATTTCAAAAATAATAATAACCAGGTTTTCCTATGGTTTTAAATCATTATAATATCTTTTGACATGGATCTAACCATTGAATAATGTTTTGGTGTTTTAAAATATTATTCATACATCTCAAGTCATCTCAAGTCATCTCAACTAAACAAAACATCATATTGACATTTTTTTTCTAATCAACCATTTCAAATTTCACTTTATGGATTTTTTTATTTTATTTCAAAAAAAATTAGGTCTTTTGGTTGGTTTTGACCCCCAGAAACATATTTTCAAATGACTTAAAACCTTTAAAAACCTCATATTTGGTCATTATGGGAAGAACAAATATCTCATTGATGATTCATGTACTTCTACACATAAAAAGTAATAATGATATGGTTTTCCTATGATTTCATGTCATTATGAGGTATTTTTAAATGTAATTGTCCCTTAAATGTAAATTTTAGTGTTTTAAAAAAATAAAACTGTATTTTGGGTCATCCTAAACAAATGATGCCTCAAATTGATGTTCTATCTAAAAGAATATTTTATATTTCACTGTACAGTTTTTTTCGTTATATTTCATTGCATTCAGAGGTCATTGGGGAGGTTTTGATCCCTATTTGTGCATTTTCAAAGGGTACTAGCCTTTAAAAACTTCATATCTTGTCATTCCAAGCATACAAGATGTCCAATTTATGTTTTTTCTACTTATACACATCATAAATAGTAATAAAATGATTTTCCTAAGATTTCACATCATTCTAAGGTTTTATCATATGTATCTAACTTTCAAACACATGTTTTGTTGTTTTATAACAATAAAAGTATGTTTCACATAATCCCATACAAATAGATACTTGTATTGAAATTCTTACTACTTAACCATTTAATATTTTACTATAAGGTTGTTGTCATCTGATTTCACAAAATTTAGAGGTCATTTGGTTGGTTTTGACCCACGAGTGCATGTTTTCCAAGGACGACATTCCTTTAAAAACCACACATTCTGTTATTCCAGGAAGACCACATGTTTGATTGATATGTATTCTACATGAACACAAAATAAAATAACATAGTTTTCATATTATTTCACATCATTATAGGAATGTTTTATATGGATCTAAACCTTAAACGCATGTTTTGGTGTTTTAAAACAAAAAAGTGTGGTTTGGGTCATCCTAACAAAACCACACCTTATATTTATATTCCATATACTCAAGAATTTCAAATTTTACTATATAGACGTTTTCTTTTGATTTCACTATATTCAGAGGTCATTTATTTGGTTTTGACCCCCCAGTAGAATGTTTTCAAATGGTGACTAACCTTCAAAAACCACACATTCGATTATTATAGTAGGACCACATGTCTCATTGATGTGTTTTCTACTCATAAACATCAAAAATATTATTAAGAAAAATTAAAGGATTTCACATCATTCTGAGGTAATTTAAATGTTTTCGACTGTTACATGCATGTTTTAGTGTTTTATGATAGCAAAAGTGCATTTCTTTTCACCCCGAACTAACAAAACCTTCGATTGGTGTCCTTTCTACTCAAACATTTCAAAAAAATCACTCTATGGTTTCTTTTATATAACATCATGAAAATTTATTATCATCTATTGATGTCTGACTATGACACTATGATTTGGAAAAAATATTTATTTCTTGTAACAATGTTAAAAATAAAAAAAACACATTTATATTATTCATCTAAAATGAAAAATTAAATATTAAAATGGTAACATAAATTACCACATGCATGAAATGATTCATCATCTCAATCACTAATGAACTCATGATGATGTCCACTAACTGTATCTAGATCTTATAGAATATATAAATATTATCTATATTAACCATAAGAATAAAATTCAATATGAGTACAATTTATTTTATTTTTCACCTATGATAGTACTTGTTTATCATCAACCTGAAATTTATCAGAAACATCATCCAAAATGTCATTAACCTGAATTTAGAAATATAGGTTAAATAAAATAAATACTATAAATTAGTTTCATGAAGAGAATATTTGAGTTTTTTTTCATAACATGACTCATTATCACCACTACACAAAATGTTATTGAAGTCCACATATACCAAATTATATTATTTTACAGGATCCCAGAAAACCGTAATGAATTTGAGACACCCATATCACATGTCAATTATAAATTGAAACAACCATACAAATAAATCAATTACTATTACCAATAGAAAATGGGTAATGAAAACATACATAGACAAGTTATTTGCTTTTAAAAACATTATTGATTGGCATATATTCAAAACCACACATCCCATGAAAGCAATTATGAAAGAAAAAATATATATATAATAAAAAGTGAATTTCAAAATCCTATAAAAAATATACAAAACATGTCTAACCCAATCACTTAAAAATAACTTTTATTTGGTTCTAAACCTAAAAAAGATACATGAAAAAAAATAATTAATTTCAATATGTAATTTATACTTGATGCACATAAGCACCCACAATACACTCTAAATAATAAATTTATTATTTATATGAATAATCATCTCAATGATTCAAACCTCAAAAACTATAAGAAAAAAGGTTTACATATTTTTTCTAAATATATGTATTTTGATTGAATTTTAACATATACCAGTGTATATACCCATTAATAAGTGGTTTTTTATATCTTACCTTCACCCACAAACTTTCTTTTCTATATACATATTCATCTTTACAATGCATTATTTTTAATATAAAAATTTTTATAGATGTTTTGGTGAGTGATGATATGTTAATTGTATGGTTTAATGATTTTTTTGAACATTTTGGTTCTAGGAGTAAAGGTGACAATTTATATACAATAAAAAGTCAATTAATGAATTGATTTAAGTAAGTGGTTCTACCTATGTTTCAGTAATCATGAAAGAATATTATAGGATTATTTTAAAAAAAATAGGGGGTTTATCAAAAATAATGACATCCCATCCCAAAGGATGAAATATGATTCAAATCTGCAAGCTAAAAAAAGAAACCAGGATATCATGAGTAGTGAAATTAGTAGTCTTAACCAATAAAAGAATCAATGGAGATATTATAGAATATCATAACCCATGAGTAATTTATCAAAAGTGACATAAGAAACCCTTTAGAAAAGCTGGAAATGAAATTACCCTTATAGTTCTAAACATTATCAGCAATCCATGTATTAAATAATTTAAAAGAATAATTGATCTTGATAGTAGTGATGCGAGAAACACCATTCATATAAAATGAAAAATGTATCAAACCAATTATTGATTCAAAATTTAAAAATAGATAATTTTAGATAAAAAATAAATACATAATAATGAATTTGAAATTTAAGATAAAAATTAATTGCAAAATATTTGAAAAATAAATATGATTGTAGCATAATCTTTACTGGATATTGAATAAAAACTATAGAATAATTTTATACTAATTACTGAAAATATTTAGAACAATTATAATCCAATTATTCAATCAAAATAATGATTTAAGAAATAAATCATTTTCATTAAAAAAATAAATTTTAATATATTGAGTTTAAAAAAATATAATCTATCTAAAAATAATTCCAAAACATTAAACACCAATTTTCAATTTTAGTTTTTCATTTTTAAATAGCAATGATACATAATATAAATTGTCCTAAAATTCATATATGGATTTTCTAAAATCAGGAACCTAAAACCAAATTCCAAAATAAAAAAATTATGTTTTACCATGATTAAAGAATAAAAAAATAACGAAATGGACCTAGGTTGAGTCCTGTTGAGAATAGGACTAGGAACTAACAAAAAATAGTTTTAGGGGAGGAATTATGGGCACTAACTAAACCCCTCATGGGTAGGGTATGTGGGTATGGATTGGTCAGTGAATAGGGGGATCGATGGTGGTTGGCCTATAGGGATAGATCTATGGTAAGGGAGTGATGTTATTTGGGGGGATGGGGTATCGATGACAGTGGGGGGATGGGGGATGGATAGTGGGGGGATGTGGCATGATTCCATGAGGAGGTAGGTGAGGGGTATCAATGGTGGGAAGATGAGGGGTAGGATGGGGGATCAATGGTGGTGGGAGGCGATGTGACACAATGAGGAGGTGTGGGAGGTGGATCGATGGTGGGAGAGGGAGAAGGATGGGGGATTGAATTTAGGGGGAGGTGACATGGTACATCGAGTTGGTGGGGGAGGAAAATTTATGAGGGGGAGGGGCGGGATGGTGGATTGAAGGTGGATGACAGAACATCAATGATGGAGGGGAGTGGGCTTCATGAGGGAGGAGGGGCACTCAATGAGGGTGGGGGTATGGGTGGGGAGGTTCAAATCCCAACAACCTTCATTTTGTGGATGCTAATATGGTCAATATCAACCACCAACTTAAGGTCATCTGAATCCACCATCTATGAAAACCTAGAATTCCAGTAGTTAAAATATAGGTTAATAACTATTATTTTTATTATTTTTTATTACATGAAACAACAAAATAAAGGGCTCCATACCTCAAGACAGTGTAATAATAATAATAATAATAATAATAAATATAATAAGAATAATAGAATTGTATATATAAATATACACTTTCACACATACCCAAAATTATAATAATTATAAAATTATTAACAACAACTACAATAATAATAACAGTAAATGATTAATACAATTTGAGATACACTATAAAAAATGAGGCTTTAGTAGAGGATTATTTACATCAGCTCCTTTAAATGTTAATAATTACTTTTATAATATTATTTTAAATATAACAGTGGTTTTGTAAAACAACCACTATATTCTTTAACAAAAACCTACATAAAACCTCCTCAAACCCACCACCACCCTGACCCCCATGGACCTGAATCCCACCCGCCCACCCCCACCCCAAGCATCCCTCCCTCAAAAATGACCTCCAACCCCCCCCCCCCCCTCCTCTTTGGTTGATAACTATCGACCATTGACCCCACTGATGTCGACCGCTGAACACTAACCCCAAACCCCCTCCCTTGATGTTGACAATAGAGAAGCCCCCCCCCCCCCCAATGGATATTCTCCATATATGGTGGACCCCCTTCCTTATTTTCCAATGACCACCACCCACAATGGATTCCAAGCCCTAATACATTTCCTACTACCTTATACTCCTCCCTACCTCCCTAATTTCCCCTAATTCTATATAATTTAGATGTTGTTGGGCCCATATCCCTAACCTCTACACTATATGTTTCCCTCTCCTCACCTATTTGACCTTCTTCCATGACATCTGACCCAGTTATTGTGAGAGGTAATATTTATTCATTTATGATTATTATATTTTTTCATGTCAAATTGAATAATTTTCATGTTAAATTTGTGTTCTGTTGAATCTAGACCCTACCCTGGTCAATGATGACATTGGGTGATGTCGAAAATTGATTGTACTTTTAGTTAAAAAAAATTGACCTATATTACTTTAAAATATTTAAGGTAATTTTTCTGAAGCTAGGTTCTAAGTTGGTGCGGAATTCTAGGCCTAGAGATTCTCTACAGTGTTATTTTAATAATATTAAATATATTTTATCAAATTAGTGTAGTTTATTGGAAAACATGGAATAACTCTTGATAGGGGTCCTGGTTCTAATTTATAAGTCCATGGTTGAGTCTAGAATGTCATGTTTACCCTAGGGGTGACATAAAATTTGTCATCACTAGGTTTTCAGTTAGGGGCGAGTTGGCGAAGAGGCATTAAAATGGAGTTAATTGATTTTAATTCATTAAAACTATTATTCCTACCATCCCCCAAAATTTTTGATGTGGGTAGAAGAAATAAGAGAGTGCTCCTACTCTTCCCCATTTGGCAGACAGATGAAAATGATCTAAAATAGAAGTGACGATGCACTATTGATCTCTGTTCTTTCCATCGACCACCATTAGATCAAGGAGAAGTACGATCTGAACATCTTTTGACACCCACAGCTTCATAATTTATTCCTCGAGTTTAGATGTTTTTTTTTGTCCTGATCCCCTATGTTATTGTTTTTTTAAGGTTGTATAGCCCTATTACGAATTCTAGAGATCCCTCCTAGGTCGATCTATAGTTTTGGGGAAAACTGGGGTGAATCAGGTGAATCTCAATGTAATTCCTGACTGTAATTTCCATCTCCACATTGTGTAGTCTAGTAGACATGATTTTTGTTCTTGATTTTTGTGTAATAAGGTTAATTTGGGGGGTTACACACCATGTACCAGAGTTACATGTTGTGTAGTGACCCCATCTCATGTAGCCAGATGACATGGCCCGTGTAGCCATGTGATCATATATGGTAGTGTAGAAATACATGGAAAAAGTACATAGACATGGGGTTCTAGACATTGGAACGAGAAAAACATATTTACATGTTTCCATTTATCATGAAAACTCCATATAATATGAGATTTATTTCATTTGAGGGACACGACTGACCGGGGCGTGTGGAAGAAGAACACGGTTAGGGGCCGGTTGAGGCAGAACACATATTTTTCAAGTTGTGCACATTGTTTATGACTACATGTATAGGAAATCCATGTGAATGGGAATAACCATGTTCCCAGGTGATTCCTCGCACTGTGTGGCCTCCAGTTCATGTCATGTACTTATTTGGGATCTTCTTGATATCTTCTGGCATACATATTTCCTTCTCTAGAACTCATATTTGGGATTCTAGGTAGCCTTTCCAGAGAGTTTTTACATGTATATCATGATGTTTTCTGTCATTTTGGACTACGAGATATGGTGTGGAATGGTTTGAGAATGATGATATAGTAGCGGTTCTTAACCTTGGGTAGTTATCAGGGTGGATTAATGGGTTGATGTAGGGGTAGGTACATTTCCCTTTAACCTTATGATATGGGTCCCCTAGACTATTTAATCTATTATAGTGGTTATCCTCTGATATATAACGGCACAGGTCCCATTCCCATGGGAGTGTTGTGATGTGAGGTATGATAATGGTGATGCTACTTTTAGTGATGATTGGTCGATGATGGTGATCGGTGTGGTTCTTAAAAAGATATGTTGGGATTGGTACTCCCCTTTTGTATTAGGGAACGTGTTCCCCATATCATTCATATAGATGGAGATAGATCGCCCCTTCCATACCAGGGTGTGGTCCCTACAAACTTGTTGGCCATATAGAGTATTTTCTCTCTATTAGACAAGGGTGAGGTTCCTCTATTCGTGGAGTTGGAAATCCTTTATCATGTCAGGGCACAAGTCCTCTAGGAATGATGTGTAGACATAGTGGGTATTCCCCTATCATGTTAGCATGCAGGTCCTCAATCCTTGGAGTTAGAACTCCCCTTTCATAATAGGGTGTGGGTCCTCTATACTTGTTCTGTTCCAACAGATTTGGTACTCCCCTATCATACAAGGCAGTGGGTCCTATATCCTGGGGTCACCTCTCCCCTATCATTCCAGGGTGTGAGTCTCCCATAGTAATCGAGTAGGTAGAGTGGTACTCCCATGTCATACCACAGTGCGGGACCTCATATATGGAGTAGTACATCACCATCTTTGAGTAACAGTAGGAAGCAGATCCTCCACTGGAGTTAGATCTCCCTCATGTATTATGTACATATATGAGGAGTAGGCTCATCCACTAGTTAGGTTAGATAAATGGTTAGGATATAGTTCTACCTAGGTGGATTTATTTGTGGACCACTCCACACAAGAGTGACAGAGGTTTCATAATTTAGCTAGGAGCAAGTACTCTCTTGACTATATGGAAGTGGAGAGGTTAAGGTCCCTATGTTCTCTCTTACTATATAGGATGCACATGGTAAATTTTCCAAATCATTTCTCCCTCAACTATTTTCAATAGTGAGGGGAGGGCCTCTCCACTTGGGTTCTTATATCCTTGTACAGGGAACATGTTGGTGATGGAAGGGCCTCTAGTGTTGGGCACTGAATTATGACCTAGATAGTTTTTTCAGATGGATTTTATCTCTCAAACAGGTTCCATCATGGATGGATGATCTTGTGGAGTGTGTTATCCTAGTTTTCTGTTACCTTTAGATCCTGAAGTAGAATCATATAATTTTCATTGAGGTCAGAACCTCATTTGACTTGGAGTATGAGATGAGTATATCTGGGTGTTTCTGGGATTCCTTGTGGTGTTGTCATGTGTATGGGGTGACACCCCTTATGGGCTGAGATGATTAGTCATGTATAGTTGAGGATGGGTCGAGATGTATTTTAACTCTCTATTGTGTTCCATCTAGCTAGGTAGATCATATTGTTTTCTTTTAGTGTCTCCCATTTCTATTGGATTTTTTGTTCTCCTACTGAGTATTCCTATACTCACCCATGCATGGTATTTTCCCACACGTTTTGTGTCCTGTGTAGACTGCAATACTTTAGACAGAGTCCCTAGGAGGACCCAAGGTAGGAGGAGCATAGTGAGCTAGACTGACTGAGGTTTTTACCAGAGCTAGTCTTATGAGATTTCTAGTAGTTTCATTTAATAGTGATCCCCTCCTTATAAGAAGGTTTGGTGATTTTAGAGTTTTGTTTTGCTAGGAACGTGTTTCTTCTTTTTCAAACATATAATACTTCTGTTTTACCCTATTTTTTGATAGTGTTGTGCATGAATTTCAGTTTCCATATTTTATATCTTTGCATTGTTGCATGGAAGAGTTTGTGGGTGTGTGTGTGGGTACTTTAGTAAAAGGACTCCAATCCTTATGATATGCCTACTCAGCACTAATCGATATCCCATATCCTAATGTTGTCATGCATGGGGAGTTTCTTCTAGGTCCTTGTTGGGTCGGGTCATGACAGAGTGGTATCAGAGCAAGATCCACTTTGGGGCTACAAAGTCATGAGCTTAGTTTGGGTTGCATAGAAACAATGTTACAATGTTTCATGTTTGGATCTCAGGATATAGGTTCCATTGTTGGTGTGGTAGTTAACGTATCTATTCACTTGGACTCTGATAACCTAGTTTTGGACTTATTACATTTGGACACTTGTCTCAGGGATGTAATGTTACATGCATCATATAGGACTGGGTTTTGGTTTTTCCTAGTACATCTTTATTCAACATTCCAAATATACTCTTTGATCATGGAACATATTGATTTTGTTTCAGGATTCCACCAAGATGAAAACCAAAAAGGGTCCCATGGTGGGATTGTGATGATGATATTCCCCTTGACGAGGCTTCAGTGTAGGTTGCTGGTTCTAAGGCAGCACCTCCAGGTGGTTTGAAAGTTGGTCCACCACCCATTGAGTAGCTAGTTGTGTCGATAGTTCAGTATGAGGATTAGTTTAGGTTGAGTTCACTACATGAGTTCTTGAGCCAGTAAACTCTAAGGTATCTGGTTGATCCAAACCCATAGTTGGATGATTAATGGATCATGGAATTCATGCATGTTTTCCACCTAGAGAGGATACCTTCTAATCTTATGGTGGTCCTAGAAGTGGGCCTTCAATGTGGTTATATCAGGTGATAGTGGAGTTTAGTGATGTATTCCTATGATGAAGATATTCTCACTTGGGTGGAGTTTGAGCAAACCATCATGGAAGAGTTTTACCCAGCCACTTTAAGGTCGGTGCATATCCAAAAGATTATATATCTTTGGAAGGGTATCATGACAATGGAAAATTACTCATTGACGATCAAATACCTATCATGTTAATCCATGGATATGGTTTTAGACCCATTATTTAGAGCTCGTATTATTGAGCAGGGTCTCCATAGAGACATCAGAGCAATCGTAGTCTCCATGTACCTTCCCTATTATGTGGGGGTACTCAACCAAGCTCTGGTTGTAGAGAGCTTCCTGGTAGAGGGAAAAGAAGATGTGGACCATAGTGGGGTTCATGGGATGAGGCATTTGTAGAATTTGGTAGATGGAAGATTATAGGATCATGGAACAATAGGAGTACCCATGCTCAGACATAGACTTGTGGGCATGTAGCGCAGGAGCCGCACTGAGGATAAGGTCATACACATGAGAGGTGGTGTTTTGATTGTGAAGGTAACAGACATATTGTTAGAGATTATCTGACCTTTCTTGCAACCGAGAGATAGTTGGTCAGTGGCCCACCATGGAAGAGGCATAATTTGGATCAGGGAGTTATAGAAGATTGAGTACATGGCGGAGGACATTGGAGAGTAACAGTTGGTGGAAGGCATTTCAAGGTGTTGCCACCACCGCCCCCAGGTGGTCCACGGTAGGATTAGGGAATAGGAGGATGTGGGCAATGATATCTATAGTTAGTAGAGGCTTTTAACCCATAATATCCAATTATGAATATAGGTAAACTCTATGTCCTTTCTACTTTCTATAGTAGTAATTTTTAGGCATTGTTGTGAGGTACTCTTTTATTTCTTATTCTTGCTTGAAGTTTAACTTGGGACATGTAAGGCGTCCATAGAACCCTATGTTGGTGTTGTTCAATGTATCTTCAAATGAACAAGGAAGAGGGGTCTTTCTTCCCCTAAGACACATTTTTGATACATGAGTAAAACTAAGAGGGGGAGTTAGTGTTGTCCAAAGAATATAGTATCTAGAAGTGGTGTATGAGTCTCTGAGACTTTTTTTTTTGTTTTCCATGTTGGTGGTTGTAATGGAGGGCCCATTAATACTCAATATGATCACTTAGGAATCCCTTTGTTGTTTTTTATTACCCTCATGTTCTTGGTATTATCATTATATTCAAGAACCTCAAGGAGGACGTGGTTTGGTTTAGTGTATCTTAGACTCACAAGGAAGTGGGATGATTTCCCCACCAAGACATATTTTTCTGACACGAAAAAAACTATATAGGTGATTTAGTTCCACCCAAATAGGATAGTTTTGAGTTGTAATGGACAAGTTATTTGGACTTGTGTATTCAGGGTGAGGTTGTGAGATTTAGTTTTGAATCAGACCCTAGCCTTGCCAGTACAGTTTTTCTACTTGACCCTTATGCTTGGAAGACATGGTAGAGGGAGATCCCTACTTGGAACCATTACCTATAAGTAGAGTTATACCCTATAATTTTTTATTAGTGTTAATTGGTCTCCTACCATTCATACTCATCATGTATTACACTACTTTGTGTGGCGGTGTTTTACGATTGAGCTATCTATGTTACAGCTATAGGTTCGCAGATGAAGGGCCTAGTAAGACCTAGTGTTTACACAAGGGAATCCCTATTTTTTCATTTTTGTGCTCACATTATTAGTTTAAACCCTGAAAGAACAATTTTTGAGGATTTCATGAGTTGTTCCTCTAGGGGTGGATGTGAATTGTGCGGTTACTTTGGTAACTTCATCAAGTTAGCGAAGCTGTGTACCGCTATACCCTATGACTATAGATGGATTATGGTGCTTAGTGTTTCTAGAGGTGTCATAGTTGATTAGAAATGTTACCACTTGTTGCACGATGATGATGTATTTAGATCTATACATAAATGTGGTTTGGCCTTGGTGGTTCCCTTGAGTGCATGCTTGGTAGCATTATGGGAACCCCTAGTGAGCTCACCGGCATGGGAGTTCTAATAGAGAGCTCAGTTTCATCCCCTTGTGGATAGGATTTCACTTTTTGGGGATGAAAATCTTTAAGGTGGTCAGAATGCAATGACTCAGGTTTTTCCAATAAGAAATTGGAATATTTAAGAGAATATTTATGAAGCCATTTATTGAGTCAGCACGGTATTCTGAGGCCCAGAGAGCCTCGTCACGGTGATTTAAAAATATTAAGTATTTTTTGTCATGTGTGCATTATTTTTTAGTAAATATGGAATAAATCCCAAGAAGGGTCTCAGATTTGATTTTGGAGACCTCAGTTGAGTTCATAACATCATATTTACCCTATGTGTGAGATAAAAATTTTCAACAGCAGGTCTTCAGTTAGGGGTGAGTTGGTGAGAGGGAATTAAAAGGAATTTAGTTTATTTTAAATCATTAAATTCAATATTCCCCAAAACCAACCCTTTGGAGTGCACAACAATAAATGGAAATCACTCCTCTTCTTCCCCCTTTTCTCAATAGACAAAAAAATCCAAAATTGAAGCAAAAATTCTCTATGGATCTCTCTTCTTGGTGCTGACCATCATCATATCGAGGAGCAGCACAATCCAGGCACCATTTTACACCAAATGCTTCAATGTTTCACCCTCGAGGTAGGAGGTTTTGAGTTTTATTCTCAATCCCTTTATTTATTCTTTTTTATGGTTTTAGATCCCTATTACGAATTCTAGAGATCCTTCCTAGATCGATCTGTAGGTTTTGTGGTGAACTAGAGTGAATCGGGTGAATCTCAATGTAATTCTCTACTGGAATTAATTTCTACACTGTGTGTAGTCCAGTGGAAACACCATGTGTTCTTTTTGTTTATGGAAGAAGATGATTTTTGGGAACTACATTCCATGTACCAGAGTTACACTCCATGCAGTAACCCCATGTCGTGTGTCCAGAGGACATGGCCTAGGTAGCTATGTGATCTTACAATGTTGTGTAGAACTACACAGCCAAATTACACAGAAATGGGGTTCCAAACATGGGTAGAAGAAAACCACATGGCTAGCTGTCTATTTAACCAAAACATGCCATGTAATATGGGATGCATGATGTGTGAGGGACATAGTAGGCCAGGCCTGGGGTCGGGTGAGGTAGAACACAATTTGTACATGTTTTACATACCATGTATTCCTGAATGGATAGGAAATTTGTTTGAATGGGATACACAACCCACTTCATAGGGGAGTCCACATGTCATATGAAATCCAGTACATTTCCTATACTTCTATGTGATCTTCTTGAGATCTTCCACCTTGCATATCTCCTTATCTAGAACTCAGATTTGGGATTGTGGGTAGCCAATAATGAGTATTTTTTCACTTAAAACGTGATGGGGGCCTCCGTTTTGTCCATGAGATACGATGTGTCATGGATCAAGAATGAAGGTGTAGCAGGTGTGATTAACTTTGGGTAATGATCAGGGTGGATCACTGGGTTGACATTGTGGTCAGTGCCTTTCCCTTTATCTTTAGTATGTGGGTCCCCTGGACTCTTTATGCTAGTAGAGTGGTGATCCCCTATTGTATTTGGGTGTGGGCCTCCTACTCATGGTTTTGTTGCAATGTGAGGTATGAGAAGAATGATGTTACTTTTAGCAGTACTCAACCGATGTTTGAGATCAGTGTGGTTCTTAAAGAGAGACATTGAGAAAGGTACTCCCCTATTATATTTGGGTGTGTGTTCCCTGTATAATTTATGTAGATGAAGATAGTGCTCCTCTACTATTTGAGGGTGCAATCCCTCCAAACATTTCATCCAGATATAGTAGTTACTCCCCTATTGGACTAGTGTGTGGGACCTCTATCCATGGAGTTGGAACTCCCTTCTCATGTCAGGGAGAAGTTCCTCTAGGAGTGATTTATAGATAGAGTGGATACTCCCCCAACATGTTAGGGTGTCGGTCCTCGATCCTTGGAGTTATAAATCACATTTCATACCAGGGTGTGGGTCCTCAATACATGTTATGTTCCAGTAGAGTTGGTATTCAAATGTTGTTCCATGTAGAGGGTCCTCTAGCCTAGGGTCGTTACTCCCCTATTGTGTCAAGATTAATGTCCCCTATAGTAATTTACCTGGTATAGTGGTACTCCCATTTCGTACCAGGGTGTGGGTCCTCATCAACCAAGTACTACTCCCCTGTCTTCGGGTAGTAGTGGGGAGGAGGTTCTATACTGGATTCAGATCTCCTTCAGATATAGTGTATTGTTAAGAGGAGCAGGATCCTCTAATAGTTATATTAGATAACAGGTTATAAGTTAGTTCTACCTCTACATATTGAGGTGCAGGACACTTCACACAAAAGATCTAGATATTTTTTTGGTTTAGTTAGGATCTAGTACTCTCTCTTCTGCAAGGCATTAGCAAGGTGTGGTTCCCTCCATTCTCCCTGTCTCTATAGAGGATGCTTGTGATGCGTAGTCTAGAGTGGTTATCCCTCAACTATGTTAAATAGTGATGGTTCTTCCTCTCTACTTTGGTTTTTACAGCCTCACGCAGGGTACAGGTTGGTGATGGAAGGACATATGGTGCTGGGAACTTAAGTTTAACCTAGTGACTTGTTCGTGATTGAGTGTATCTCTCAATAGGGTGTCATTGGGGATGGATAATCTATTTGAGTGTGTTCTTCCTGTTGTGTGTTTCCTTTAGAGCCTTAACTATAATAATGTAGTTGGATTTGAGGTTAGAAACTCATGTGACTTGGAGTATGATATGACTATATTTAGGTGTTTATGGGATTCCATTTGGTGTTTTCATGTGTTTGGGTTGACACCACTTGTTGATTGATCTGACTAGTCATGTGTAGGCAAGGATGGGTAGAGAAGGAGTTTCTCTCTCTATTGGGTTCCCTCATTCTTGGCCGAGTGGAATATTTTCTTTCAGTATCTCCCTTTTTTGGGTTCTTTGGGTACCTACTATGTATTCTTATAATCACCTATACATTGGCTTTTCCATATATTTTGTGTCCTGTGCAAACCACATGCCTTTTGGCGGAGTCCCCAGGAGGACTCGCAGTAGAAAGAGCTTAGTGATCTAGAATGACTAAGGTGTTTACCAGAGCTAGGATGAAGATATTTCTGACAGTTACATTTGATATTATTCCCCCCTTCAGATCAATTTGGATTCTTTTATAGGTTTCTTTTAGTGGTAATGTTTATTTCCCTTTTTACACTTTTCCATACTTATTTTGTACTCTAGTTTGGGATAGTTGTATGCATGAATTTTAGTTTCCATATTTTATATATCTTCATTGTTTTATGTATAATTTTTTGGGTTTTTGAATATAGTTACTTTATGAAAAGGCATGTATGATATTCTTACTCAGCACTAGTCACATAACCCTAGCCTATTAGAGGCAGGTTTAGGGAGTTGTGGTCCGGGCCACGTTGGGTTGGGTCAGGAAAATACTTGTTTGATTAAACATTTATATCTTTATATCTGAATTTATAAAGAGAAGAGTGACAATCCAATAACTATGGATAAAATTTGGATTAATTTACCTCGAAACGCAAGTTTTTATGCCAAGGGTTTGGATGAATTTTTAGATTATACAATTGTAAATTAATCAATGGATGGTAAAATAATATTTATGTGACTTAATTGTAAATTCAATCGATGGTTTAATAGAAACTAAGTATATGAGAAATTTATATTCAAATATTTTGTTTTTCGGTATGTATGTTGCATTTCTTATGGAGAATGGAATGTTATGTATAGTCAAAACAATAACTATCCCATGAACAAAACTTTAAATTCCCCACCAAAGTAGAATTTAGTTTTAAACTTGATAAATGATACATTTAGATTTATAGGATATAATATAATATATTTTAATAGATAAAAAGAACCTTTAGTTGACCCTGATAAGAATAATCTTTATCAAAACATTAGTGATAAAAAAATAGGTTTTATAAATCAATTGAAAATGGAAAACAAGAGCTGTATAAAGGGTGTTCAAAGTATTAAATTTTTTCTATTCTAATTAATTTGTATCATATAAAGATTATGTGTGTAATTACTAAAAAATTAGTGTCCATAATTTTAGATTTTCTTCATGATGTATTTAGTAAATCTAAGATCCATGCATCATTCTATGAGATGAAGAAAATAGTCAACTAACTTAGACCTAATTATAAAAAGATTCAAGCATTTTCTAATGATTTCATACATTAATAGGGGAGAAATTTACAATAAATAAGATTACATAAGATGACATATTTAAAGATAGATGATAATGAAAAATATTGAATATAAAACTCAATGAAACACCAAGAATAATTGAAAGAAGAAAACTCCCATTAAATTATTTCATTACATTCCAATGAAACCTTGATTGAAAATATTCTTGAGGCCTTCTATGACTATATACAACATAAATTTTTATTCTTGGTATAGTAACAATTTTGACATGATGAGATATCCAAAATAGTCAACATTATGGAATTTGTTTGACTCATTATGTCCATATTTTTCTTTCAGATCCATGGTATTTATGTTTGGTTTATCATATTATGGTTTTTACTATTTTGGAACATTATATACTATTTATATAATATGGATAGTTTTTTTGATCCCTTATAATATACCATGATTTATGTATATTAATAAGTCTTATTTGACTATTTTTATTTTTATTACTGGAAATAAACTTCAAAGAAATAACATTTATGTATGCCTTCAACCTCAAATCATATAATAGAAAGAATTATGAGATGGTGGTGTAGAAATATATGATTATTCAATGAGAAAACAATCCAAAATGAATGATTATTTAATGTGGATAATTTTTGACTTAATAGACTAGGAACCTTATCTAGTTGGAACACCCATACTAGTTTTTCTTGTGTAGTTTTTAATATTTATTTTGAACATAAATTATTACCTCATAGTAGAAAATGGTGATTTGTGATTCATCATAAATTTCATAATTCTTCTCATAAATTCAAGTGTAGAAAAACACAATTTAATAGAGATATTGAATTAGTTAATCCACCAAAGGTGTTATCTGGTTTGGAATCTTGAGAAAATTAATAAATATCACTATAGAATTTAAAAAATGTAGTTAGTTTAAGGAAGGGGGGAAAGGGTGCGAGGTACAATATCTGAAGAAAATAGAACACAATAGTGGAAAAAATGACCATATTTTCAACCATCCTTTTTGGGAGATTAATTTGATATGTTATAATATGGGAATAACGTGTATTGATAATAAAGTATATGATTATATAATTTTGATGTTGCTTAATTAGAAGGGTAAATGTAAGGATTTCCTTAATGCTCGTAAGTATTTGAAATCAATGAATATAAATCATGGTTTTTTGGGGAAATGAGAATATAAAGTATCATTTGGCTATTTTTACAATTAAAATCATGATAATGAGACATTCCTTTGAACTTAAAGTATATAAAAGTTATATATGAATATTCATGTAACATTTCATGGTATATTGGCTTCGAACATCAAAAGTAACATGAACTGAAAAGTTATCACTCGCATATTCTGATAGAGAAGATGTTTCTATTTTTATTGCATAATACTTTACCTAAAATATTAATTGTAGTTCTAGTTGAGTTATGTACCTCTTTTATATATATTTGTGTAAAAACATTAAATACAACTGCTCTTGATAAAATTCATGAAGGAATTATGTTTACACATTTTCATTTAGAGATGTTATTTCAACCTTCATTTTTCAAAGTCATGATTTATTTGAATGTTCATTTGGTTAATAAAAGTAATGTTTTTGGGTTGGTAAAATATTAATGGATGTATCAAATTTAGAATTAGATTAATATTATTTTTATTTTCATTAATTTATTCAATTTTATCAAATAATTCTATAAAATTGTTTAATATGTTTCTTAATTTTTTCATCAAGTACCTTGTTTATTTGAAATCATATGTGAGGAATAAATCTCAACCATAATGCTCAATTATCAATTTTTACCTAGAAGAAGAGATATTTACCTTCTATTTTAGCTATTTGGAATTTATTGAGACTATATTCAATTATGTTGGATGTTTTTATGACATATCCACAGATTCTCATTCTAAAAACCCAACATCGTTATTTCTAACTGTTGGATGACCATTTTGAATGGGGTCAAATTTTACCCTGAATAAATTGGACTCAACAAAATTTTATAGATATGTTCTAATAAATATTCATGTTATATATCTATTTGTTGAAGAATTGATATTTATAAAAAATGGGTGACTTAGGGTTATATCTTGAAATGAGATGGAATTAACAAAAATTATTAATAAGGAGATTATCAAATAGTTCCCCAATCATGCAAGTATATACACATATTCATATTATTGATGTGAATTTATTTTGATTATGTAAAAAGTAACACCTTATAACTTCTTGTATAGATAACTAATGTTGAGAATTGATCAGAAATATCAAATTATTTCATGTATTTTTCTCGTTTTCCTCTAATTGAGATAAAGAGATTAGATGCCTATAATATACATGGATTTAGGTTTCATAAAATTTATCCTGAATAATACTTAAAAACTAAAATTTATTGTGTATTTACACTTGAAGATGTAGGATACTATAGAAATATTATTTATATAATCCAATTAAAATATCATAGTAAAATTTATGTTTTCTAATTCAAATGCATATTGTTCAACATTGATAAATGTATAGTGACAGATTTGTAACATTTTACTTATTTCAACTTCTCTCAATTGATCAAAATTAGTGAACATGTATAGCATGGTCCATTTATCTTGAATTCCTAAAAAATATGTTTTATTATGTGGATGATGAAATACTTGAAGGTTAGAGTGTTTTTGTAAACATAAAATAGAGATACTTGTATGATATGGGTGATGATGGTCAATTGGTACATTGTGAAAATTAACCTCATCGGCCCCAAAAAACGGAGCATTTTTTCCAAAAAATATTGAAACCATAGAACTTAAAAGATGTGGTGAAAATGAATCACTCATTTAAATGGAGTTTGGAAAAAAATAAATACAATGAAAAACATGATAATTGAATGTATAAATTGGTAATGGAACTATATTACATCCACTAATTTATAAGTTTTTTTTACAAATATCCATTTCCATATTTTACATTTTTTTTTAAATATTATACTTGTATGTTTTTTATACATTCAATATATTTTGAACCATTTGAATTATAAGAATACAAAAAACAAAATAAATCAAGATATTATCTTGTCAACATCTTTGACCACACCACCACTACTGTTAGCATCAGTAGAACCAAGTGATTTTGTTTTACCAGATACTTCTAGCAAGCCAGCAGTTTCCCTAGATGTTGTTGGTATCCCATCATTCGATACACCTATAACAACCCTTCTCTTCATTACATACTTAAATATGATTTATTACAAAAAACATTCACTTGATAAAACATAGAATATCGATAGGTCTAGTGTCTTTGGGGATTAGGAACATTACATAACAACATAAATCGTATAACACAACATCTTATTGAAAACTTCCTTTACATGACCACTACATTCCCTCATACTTAGAATTGCATAGGATAACCTGAGGACATGCATAAAAAAGGGTGAGCTATAAAGCCCAGTAAGGGTAAAACATGGAATAACATGAAGAATACAATACATGTTAGATAATTGGCATATAAATGGAGCACAAGATAAACATGAACATAAAGTCATGATAAATCATGATAATCATAACATGGAAATGTGGCAACAACTCTTAACATGGAATTAGCATGAGCCAAGGCTCATTACACATGGAGCATGAGTAAACCCTAATTGTACAAAAATCATGAGTAAACCCTCATTTCACTTGAATTAGCATGAGTCAACACACATTTTACATGATGTATCATGATACTATACTTTACCCAATGCATTGGTGTGCTATTATGGTGCACCCTTCTTAAACATTTAATTTCATGCATAAGTGTGCCACATGGATCATAAAACATTGACTCATTAAATGTCATCATTAATTACATGATAAAGGATTGTGGAATTCATACATGAAACTCTTTAAACAATAATTAAATGTGTGTAAATTTTAATACCCTTGATAGAGAATTGGGCATGGTATTAACTACACAATGACTTTGGCTTGGAAAATCGCAGTGAAATTTTGGTTGCGTAACGGCATGACATAAGAACTCATAAAAATGGTTGATGACAGAGAAATGGGTGTCTCATAATATGTACATAAAATGTAAAGTAAGGGGGTCATATATATAAATTTCCCAACAATTGTAATGTAATTTATATTCGTGATACAAAAGAATTGCTTGAATGTAAATGAGGAGAGATAAATTCCTTTCGGAATTTCGGCATAGTAACAGGTGTACATGGGAGGAATTTAATAATAGAGGAAGGGGTATTTCATCATTAAAAAATAAATATAGAAGTATGGAGGAGGTTTGAAATCATACCCCAACATTTATAATTGAAAATAGAAGGGCATAACAATATTAAGAAACTTGGATAAAAAGAGAATGGTCGGAATCCCTAACTTGGAAGTGTGATCCCAAAGGCTTGGGAGAGGCTTGAGAAAGGCTTCTTGGGAGCTTGGGGAGCCTTGGGAGGATTATAGAGAAAGTAGGGAAGGGTTTGAATGAACTCCAAAGTCTTTTATTGAATAGGATGTATAATCTTGGGTGGGTTTATATAGGAAAGGAGATGGAATTATTTATTATTTAGGTTTGAGACACCACACATTAAACTAATCAAAACCACAAACAATACCATGGTCTTTTCAAATGGGGATTGGAAAAAAATATTTTATAATCCCAATGTCTGAACATCTTAAAATAATAGGGTTTCTTATGTGGAGGTGAGTCACACTCTCAAGGAAAACAATTTAAAAGGCCAAAATGTTTTATAAGTCTTGAAGGGTCCACTAAAGCATTGTAAAATAAATAAATAAAACCTAAAATCGCATTATTGTAATGGTAAAACTCATTTTGGTCGAACATAATGTTTACAGTATTTTATTACATCACTATTGGGTCATTATGATGTCATAAAACACATTATATGTTTAAATGGTATTCAATTTTTACCCAAAAATTCGATTGCCTCAGAAAATTATGAAAAATTCACCATTGGATAATTTTGACATCTTGATTCCAAAAATAAAACTCATTTTATCTAAATAATTTTCTAAATATGTGAATTTTTTCTTTTAAAATAAAAATTGACATTTATTGAAAATTCATGGGTTTTGACAAAAACAGCTTTCAAACCTTAACAAAAATTACAATTGCATTCATAAAATTATACGATCATAAGTATTTAATAAAAAGTAATTTAATGATAATAATATTTTTCTAAAATATTATTTAATTCAAAAAACCATTAATTCATCAAAATATATTTCTTAGTTGAATATTAACAAGAAATACTATTTGTGCTTTAAATACTATTTTCAAAGTAACAATAACAAGAAGAATGTATATTCACTATTCAAGAATAATGTAAATAATCACAGTACTAGGTTCTTGTTATATAACCCCTTAAAAAACCTGCATAAGACCTTAGGGTAAGGTGCACTATGGTGATATACTCTTGGGGTGGCTCGGATAACATTGCTCGCGTGGTAATCTCTGTCAACTTCCACTTATCTCGTAGGAGGTTCTGCATGAGCTTAACGTATTCAAGTTTGGCTTGGGCTTGGTCAAGAGTGAAGCCCAATAACGCCACCTCCTTTCCGATATCTAATAAATTGGCTTCATATAGAGAAATTCTACTGGATGAGGTCATCACTTTCTTTGTCTGAGTAAATTGTATTTTTTAAAGCCCTATATTTATACTAATCTTGTGGTCACTGTTCAACAACTATATTTGCAATGATAACAATTTTTAACGGCATTTTAAAATCCAAAACCTAAAAACAAATATGTGAATACATTTTACATAACCATAAGAATACATTTCAATAAACTAAGAGTAATTTTTATTAATGAATTTTTGGGTCGTTACACTCTTCCCCCCTTAAGAAATTTCACCCTCGAAATTTCCTTTTCCCACACTAAAATAGATGTGGCTAAATTTGCTTCATCAATTCATCTGATTCCCACATCTCTTCTTAAAATGTGTGGTTTCGCCACAACACCTTGAAGAGGGGAATTGTCTAATTAGTATAACTTTTTCTCTACGATCTAAGATCTTCACTAGTTGCACATTGTTAGAAATATCATCATCTAACTATACTAGCTCTGAAGAGAGTACTTGTGCAGGGTCTGGTATGTACTTCCTTAAGAGGGATACATGAAATAAATCATGTACTTTGGTCATATTAGGTGGAAGTGCTAGTCGAAAGACCACAACTCCGACACAATCAAGAATCTAGAAGGTGTCGATGTACCTAGAAATTAACTTTCCTTTCTTTACAAACCTCGTGTCCTTATTTCACGAAGATTTGCATAGAAACGCCATGTCTCTATATTTGAACTCAAAGTCTCATCAATGGTTATATGCATAACTCTCCTGTTGACTTTGGACTTCCTTGATATGCAGCTGAATGGTTTTCACCTTCTCCACCATTTCTTTGACCATTTCTGATCGTAGCAGCACACGCTCACCAACTTCAACCCAATATGTCGGTGTTCTACACCTCTTCCGATATAGGGATTCATATTTTTCCATTCGGATGCTTGATTGGAAACTACTATTATAGTATAATTCAACCAGTGGAAGATGTTGAAACCTTCCTCCTTTAAAGTCCATTAAACATGATCTTAACATATCTTCTAGTGACTGAATAGTTCGCTCAGATTTTCCATCAGTTTGAGGATGATAGGTCATACTGAAGTTTAGTTTAGTATCCAGAGAATGATTAAGACTCTTCTAAAACATAGAGACGAATCTTGGATCTTGATCAGATACAATAGATAGTGTTACTACATGCATCCTTAACACTTCCCTAATATATATCCATGTTAGTTGATCCAATGAGAAATCATCTTGAACTGCAATAAAGTGTGCAGACTTTGTAAGACAGTCCACAAAAACCCAGATTTCATTGCAGCCTTTGGATGTCTTCAGAAGTCTAGTGACAAATTCCATGGTGATGTTCTCCCATTTCTGTGCTGGTATAGGAAATGGTTGCATCATCCCCTTAGACTTCTGCCTCTCTGCCTTCACTTTATGACACACCAAACACATTGATGTATACTCAACGATCCCCTTTTTCATATAATCCCTTCAATAATGATCTCATAGATCTCGATACATCTTTTTTTTCCTAGGTGAATAGAGAAATTTGAACTTTGTTCATCATCCAAAAGTTCTTCTTCAGCTCTGGACTTGATGAAACACATAGTCTTTTCCCAAATCTCACAATTCCTTCTTCATTAACATTGAACTCCAAGGATTTACCTTTTCTGATAGCTTCCACTTTCTTCTGAATTCCCACATAATCCTTTTGAGAATCCTTTAACATTTCTAAAAGAGATGGTTGAGAAATCATTTGTAAAAGGATTTATGATGTTCCCTTCTTTATAATTCCCATGTCCATATTCATAAAATCTAAGAATATTTGATCCTTTTCAATTCTCATCAATGATAGAATTGTTGAGTCTTTTCTACTTAGTTCATCTGCCACCTTGTTCGCTTTCCCAGGGTGGTAATGGATTGAGAATTCATAGTCTTTGATCAGATCTAACCATCTTCATTGGAGCATGTTCAACTCTTTCTCTGTGAATATATATTTGAATATTTTGTGGTCCGTATATATTTCACACTTATCCCCAAAGAGATAATGCCACCAAATTTTTAAAGCAAAGATCACCACATCCAACTCCAGATCATGTGTTGGATAATTTTAATCATGAACTTTCAATTTCCTTGAAGCATGGACAATGACATTGTCATTTTGCATAAACACACAACCCAGGACCTTCTTCGAAGCATCAATTAATACCAAAAAAAAGTTCTCCACTTATGGGTAAAGTGATCACGGGTATAGTGATAAGCCTCCTTTTCAACTCCTTGAAGTTTTCTTTGCATTAATCACTCCAAACAAAATTTACTCTCTTCCGAGTTAGCTTGGTTAGAGGGTTGGATAATCGTGAGAAATTTCTCACAAATCATCGATAATATCCTGCTAACCCCAAGAATCTATGGATATCCATTATTGATGTTGGCCTTTTCCATCCCTCTATTGCTGATGTCTTGGAGGGATCCATAGATATCCCATTGCTTGTGATGATATGGCCCAATAATGAGACCTCCTTTAACCAGAAATCACACTTCTTGTACTTTGCGTAGAGCTTCTCCTTTCGCAAGGTCTCTAGTATAGTTCTTAGATGCTCCTCATGATCCTCATTGGTTTTGGTGTATATTAGAATATCATATATAAAGACTACCACAACTTTGTCGAGGTAATCTCTATAAACTCTATTAATCAAGTCCATGAAGATTTCTAGAGCATTAGTGAGTCTGAAAGGCATTACTATGAATTCATAGTTCTCGTATCTTGTACAAAAATAAGTCTTGTGGATATCTTCCTTCTTCACCCTTACTTGATAATATCATGACTGTAAATCTACCTTGGAGAAGTATTTTTCTCCACGCAGTTGATCAAACAAGTCATAAATTCTTGGGAGAGGATACTTTTTATTTATCGTGATTTTATTAAGCTCATGATAATCAATGCAAAGGCGCATTTACCCATCATTCTTCTTGATGAAGAGGACTGGTGCACCCCATGGTGAAGCACTTAGGCGTATAAACCCTTTATCCAGATTCTCTTGTAGTTGTTTCTCCAACTCCTCAAGATCCACAACATCCATTCTATATGGATTCTTGGATATTGGCATCGACCAAGGTATAAGATCAACTGAGAATTCAACATCTCTTCTAGGAGGAAGACCATGCAATTACTTGGGAAACACTTCAACGAATTCCCTCACAATAGGCATGACTTCAAGGATGGTTGTCTCCTTAGACTCAATCATCTGAACCAAATACATGTTCTCATAGGGCATTAATATCTTTTCTTGAGATGATGGAGCTAAAGAAGATTCATCTTCCTCCTTGCACTTTGTATAGAATCTGGGGTCAATTCTCCACATGGAGAGTGATTTCCCTCTCATAGAAATTTATGTTGGCTCTATATAAAGAAATCCAATCCATGTTGATAATTTCATGAAATTCCACTAGAGGGAGTATGAAGAGGTTCACCGGGAAGTTCAATCCACCGATTATGATAGCGTAGAAGTTATATTCATGGGATGCAATGATTTCCCCATTTTCCATACACACCTACATCTTTACTTCAATGATTTTTGGTGGTGTTGGGATTGTTCTACTAAACTTTCGAGATATAAAAAAATGTGTGGAGCCTGAATCAAAAATTATGTTCACTATTCTTGAATAAATAACTAGCATACCTATCACCACTTAATTTTCGGGGTTCACTTCAGTGGTAGTGATAGAAAAATCTCACCCTTGTTATCTTGAAGGTTTTTGGTTGTCGCCGAAAACCCTTAGCTTAGGGCACAGATTTGTATGGTGCTCTGGTTCTTTGCAGTTGAAACAAATAACAGCACATTGAAATTCAAAAGAAGCATTCCTATCCTCGGTCGTAGCCGTGGGTTTTTCTTTCTGACAGTTAATATCCAGGTTCCCTTCTCATCCACACCTAAATCATTTCCTCTTCCCCTTTAGGCAATTTCTAGGGTTCATCTTTCCTCGCCTTTGGAAAGTGATGTGTTGGTTCTTCTTAGCACCGTTGGATTTATCCATCAGACCGCCAGAATTGAAATCCACCTTTCGCTTCTTATCCCCACGATACCATTGAGATTCGTCGATCTCCATTTCGATCTTGAGGGCACATTCAATAATTTCCTCATAGTTGTTGAAGTTATGGATTTCCAAGGTATTCCTCAGGCTAGGTTTCAGCCCACCAAAGAAGTGGTCAACCTTGAATTCAAGTGTAACAACAAAGCTGAAGGCATATCGTGCAAACCTTGTGAAGTTTTCCTCATATGCTCTGATGGATTATTCATCTCTTTTCTTGAGGGAAAGGAAGTCCCTTTCCATATTAAGCTCGAGGGTGCGTGGAAAATATTTATAAAAAAACATCTTCTGGAAATCCTTCCATTCCAATACCTCAATCTCCTCCCCAGGCTTCATATTTTTAATCAATGCGCACCATTGATCATCTTCACTCTCTATATGATAAGCATCCAGGAGAACCTTCTCTTTTTCAAAATATTTAAGGATAGAGAAGATCTTTTCAATGGAGTTGATCCATTTTTTGGCGATTGAGGAATCAGATGACCCATTAAAAGTAAGAGGCCTTTGTCTCATGAATCTCTCAATAGCAACTTGTTCTTTCTCAGGGGGGTTTGAATGGTTCTCTTGAACCATGTTTCTATTAAAATCTTGAGTTAACTGAGAGGGAATCGAGACAATGTTTGTGATTCCCACTCCCATCGGATTGGAAATCTCATTAGTACAGTCATCACATTGATATTCACATCAGTTGTTAGCCCGAGTCCTCCTATATCCGTCCATTGGTTGGAATAAAAGGAAAGATAGGGGTAACACATAAATGGTAATCCAAGGAAAAAAATAGATGACTTATAAATAGCTTTTATTTCCTTAACTTATGAATCTATAGGCATCAATCTATGTTATCCATGATCTACTTTCTAACATATATTCTTAAGGGATTTTTTTTAATTACCTTAATAATGGTTCATACTAAGCTTGTGAATTTAACAATGCATATACCCCGAGAGTGTCGTAACCAAGAGTGCAGCAAGGCCTGTTGTCATGTACCACGATACCATGAGTCAAGCCTGAAACTCCTTGTTGGGGTTTTCACCCCTAGGTACATTTGTGCTATAGCCGCCTATACCTACTCATATCCAAACGGGGATGTATTTGCTTGATAAAACACATAATCAATACCAACCAAAACTTAGGGATGTTTTTATTATACTAAGTCTTGTCTCTAAATCTTCACTAGGGTTCTCTAATCTTAATCCCAAAAATAACTAAACATATCCTCATATACCAAATTTAACAACCCTGCTCTTTATTACATACTTAAACATGATTTGTTATATAAAACCACCACTTGATACAACATAGAATATCAAAAGGTCTAATGTATTTGGGGCTTAGAAACATTACATAACAAATTAAATCATAGAATGCAATATCTTATTGAAAAATTCCTTTACATGACCATCATTCCCTCGTACTTAGCATTGCATAGGATAACATGAGGACATGCATAAAAAGGGTGAGCTATAAAGCCTAGTAAGGGAATATACATGGAATAAAATGAGTAATACAATAAATTTTAGACAATAGTCATATCAATGGATCACAAGAGAAACATGAACATAAAGGCATGATAAATCATGATAATAATAACATGGAAATGTGGAAACAACGTTAACATGGAATTAGCATGATCCAAGGATCATTGCACATGGAGCATGAGTAAACCCTCATTGAAAATTACTCCTGATTAAACCCTCTTTGAACTTGAATTAGCATGATTTTACACCCATTTCACATGATGTATCATGATTCTATACTTTACCCAATGCATTGGAGCACAATTAGTGTGCTCCCTTTTTAAACATTTCATTTCATGCATAAGTGCATCACATGGATCATAAAACATGGATTCATTAAACATCATACTATATTCCACAATAAAGGATTGTAGAATTAATATAGTGAACTCTTTAAAAAAAATAAATGTGCGAAGAGTTGAATACCCTTGATAGAGAAGTAGGCATGGTATTCACCACACAATGACTTTGTCTTGGAAAATCACAGTGCAATTTTGGCAGCATAACAGCGTGACCTAAGTACTCTTAAAAATGGTTGATGAGATAGAAAAGGGTGTCTTATCATAGGTACATGAAATGGATAGTAATGTAGTCATATAGATACATTTCCTAACAATTGTAAATGAATTTAGATTCATGATACAAAATAATTACTTGAATCTAAATGAGGAGAGAGAAATTCCTTTCAGAATATCGATATAGTAATGGGTGTACATAGGGGGAATTTAATGAGAGTAAAAGGGGTATCTAGTCATTAAAAATAAAGAGGTAAGTATGGGGAGGTGTAAAATCATACCCCAAAATTTATAATTGAAAATAAAATAGCATAACAATATTAAGAAACTTGGATAAAAAGAGAAAGGTAGGAATCCCTTACTTGGAAGTGTGATCCCAAAGGTATGGTATAGTCTTGGGAGATGCTTCGTGGGAGATTGGGGCACCTGGGGAGGATTATAGAGATATGATGGAAGGGGTTGGACGAACTCCAAAGGCATTAATTGAAGAGGGTGTGGGAGCTTGGGTGGGTTTATATTGGAAAAGAGAGGGAATTCTTTAATATTTAGGTTTGGTACACCACACATTAAATTAATCAAAACCACAAACCATCCAATGTTTTATGCCCATGGTGTTTTACAAAGGGGATTGAAAAAAAAATTTTATAAGGCCAATTACTTAACATCTTAAAATAATAGGGTTTCTTATGTGGAGGTGAATCACACTCTCAAGGAAAACAATTTAAAAGGCGAAAATGTGTTATAAGTCTTGAAGGGTCCACTAATGCTTTGTAAAATAAATAAAACAGACCTAAAATCACATTATTTTAATTTTAAAACATATATTTTCCGAACATAATGTTTATAGTATTTTATTACATCACTATTGGGTCATTATGATGTTATAAAACACATTATATGTTTAAATTGTATTTAATTTTTACCGAAAAATTCGATTCTCTCAGAAAATTATGAAAAATTCACCGTTGGATGATTTTGATGTCCTGATTCCAAAAATAATATTCATTTTATATAAATAATTTTCTAAATATGTGAATTTTTTCTTTTAAAATAAAAACCGACATTTATCAAAAATTCATGGGTTTTGACAAAAACTGCTTTCAAACCTAAATAAAAATTTCAATTGCATTCATAAAATTATACGATCCTTTATATTTAATAAAAAATAATTTAATAATAATAATAATATTTTATTAAAATATTATTTAATTAAATAATTCATCAATTCTTCAAAATTGATTTCTTAGTTGAATATTAACTAAAAATACTATTTTTTCTTTAAAAACTATTTACAAAGTAACAATAATAAAAAGAATGTATATTATCTATACAAGAATAATGTAAATAATAGTAGTGCTATTGTATTATTACATAACCCCTTAAAACACCCACATAAGACCTTAGGTTAAGGTTTTAGATGGTGACAGACTCTTGGGGTGGCTCGGATAACATTGCTCGAGTGGTAATCTCAATCAAATTCTACTTCACTTGTAGGTGGTTCTGCTCAAGCTTAACGTGTTCAAGCTCAACTTGGGCTTGGTCAAGAGAAAATCCCAATTACAGCACCTCCTTTACGATATCCTATAAATGAGCTTCGTATGGGGAAAGTCTATTTGATGAGGCCATCGCTTCCTTTTTCTGAGTAAATTGGATTTGTTAAACCCCTATATTTATACTAATCATGTGATCACTGTTCAGCAGCTATATTAGCAACGGTCATAATTTTTAAAGGTATTTTAAAGTCCAAAACATAAAACCAAATAAGTGCATATGTTTTACATAACCATAAGAAGAAATTTAAATAGATCAAGAATATTTTTCATTAATAAATTTTTGGGTCGTTACAACACCTCTAGTGATAGAGCAGTTGGTCACCCCTATGTATAGGGGATAATGGTGAGTTACCATTACTGGTATGTATTTCATTATATAATAAACTATATATGTTTTTAATTTTTAAATGCATTTTTCATGTTGATAAAGATAAAAATATATCTGATATAAATATGAATATATAATATGTATGGGACCATAAATAATTGAAGATTATAATTCAATTTCATGAGTTTGGGGTGCCTACTAGTGATACTATTTGAATCTATGGATATATTCTTGGGAATATTTCTTGAGACATGGTGAGATTTCCCATTAATTATAAATTTTGGAGGCGTATTCCCCAAGCTTGGAAAAATGTGGTGTTTGATAAAAATTAAGGATAATATTGATTTAATATCTATCGATAACTAATTTTAAAGGCATGAGTAAAATTATTAATATGCATATAAAGTGTTATGTGTTTTATTTCTAGATGAATTTGCATATTTATGTCTATAACTTCTTTTCATGTCCATGGACTCTAAATTTTTTTCCCAAGAAATGGATATATTTAAAAAGGAGATTATGGAATGAGTTTAATGAAACATCTTTGATCTCTATAAAAATGTATGAGAAATTTCATAGAGGATTTTCTTGTGGGAAGTGGAAGTTATTTATTGATATTAACAGAGATGAATATCATAATGTAATTGTGTATTTTATAGTATCTTAATACAATAAACACAATAAAATTATAATTTTTCTTAATTTTCCTATTTTTTTTGCAGGAATTTAAAAAAAAATATGAATCATGGGAAATAATTCCTTCTTTATACCATTGGGTCTTATAGTTTTTTAAGAAAAATAAATATATTGTTTTTATTTTATCCATTATTATTTATATTATTTTATTATAAGTCATTTTTATTTATCATTTATATATATATATATTATAATGATAATGAATTAGGTAAATTTTTTGTTCAAGAAGAGATGTGGCTTAAAGTACATATAAAAATTAATGGAAGTTCTAGGAATGAACCTACCTGAGATGTTTGAGTATTTACTTATCATTAGCATTGAATGTTATTTCATTAAAAAAAAATTAATGATGAAAAATAAATTATAAAAACAAACAATATTTATTCCCAATTAAATGGAACCATCTATATAGATCAAATGGTTTCAATTATCTCTATTGGTGTCCTTTGACCGATGTTTTTGACCCCAAATTAATTGGGTTTAATTAATTATTTTTTATAATTTATTTTTTGTTATTATGTTTTTATAGTTATGAAATAACATTAAATTGTAATGAAAAATATAAAAATTATATAATATTATGAATTTTAGATAATTTAGAAAATCATTATTAATATTATTGTATTAACATGTTAAAATTCAAGAATCATGTCATGTAAAACCTTCATAATCATCATTGATTTCTCAGAACTATGTAGTTGTAAAAAAAATTTGTAAGGAGCATCTAGAGCATGTATAAAGGATGGTTTCTATGCCTAATCCATCAGTTGTATTTGGTAGGTTTTTATTGACATTTATTTATAAACTCAATGGGGGTTAAAGAATTTCCATTGATTTGGAAGGAAAAAGAGAAATTTTATGTTTGAAAACCTGAAATAGCATGACTCTCATAGGAAAACATTGCATAATTGGTAGTTATCAATATAAAATTAATTACATTCAATATTTCAAAGGATGACAGGCATAATCCCTGAAGAAATTTTAAGCCTTATAGATCATCCTAATGAGGTAATTTATAAACTCCATAGATCATTAACACATTTTCAAAGAACAAATATAGTATCTCATGTGTAACATCCTATTACTTTTTTTAGGTATTCCTAAATACCTCATTTTCTTCATGATCTATTTGGGTTTCATTTGGGGTGGTTTCCAGTGAAATTCTGAAATTATTGGATGTTTTTGGGATAGTGCATGTTCAGTGTAAGGTTTTCTTAAACAACATTCCCTACTAGAAAAAACCATGGAACCCAAGTAAGTGGGATTTTCATAATTAGTGCATGGTTTAAAACTGTGTGCCCTCTTAAAAGGAACTATGCAGACCATTTAAAATAGGTGTATGGATTTTGCACAATTTGTCTAAACCATCCACTTTTGCCCTGGAGAATGTGTGAATGGGTTTTTTACTAATCCAAATTTAATTTAAAATTTCTCTACCCCCCCCCCAGGCCCATGACAGATCGGTATGACCTAGAATAGATATCTTCTTTCCTTAGAGATCCCAAAACTAATTATTTCCCCCTCAAATACCACCCATAAGAAATTTGAATCTAGCGGAACATTGTTCTATCTTCTCATTGTTATTTTTCTTCTTTCGTTATCATTCTCCTGAAATAACTCTTCTCCTCCCTAAGATTCCATGGTTCCCAAAGATGACTTATGGATATAATAACCAATTTTTTGGATCAAAAACTAGATTTAATTCATAGATCCTTATTTTCATCACTCTCTATTGAAGTTTTTCTGGTATGGATTTGGGATTTCGAGATCTGGTGATCCCGAGGTATGTGTTTTCTTTACGATGCCTAATTTTTATTAACCATAAATTTCTTTCTTTAATTTCAATTATATGAATTAAATGAAATTACATGATTTTAATTAAATTAATATAAATTATTTTGTTGTAAAAACCCCAATTCAATAGAATTAGCATTTTAAAAATGGGTTTTTGGAATGAGATTGGAAAAACTCCCAATTCCATTGAATTGGGGAGTGTTTTTTAAAATTGGTGAAATGTAAATTTTTTAATTCAAAATGTGGATTTTATGGAAAAATTTTGAAAACCCCCAATTCCATTTAATTGGGGGTTTGTTGTGAAGTCTATGGAATTTTGTGAAAACTATACTATTGAATTTAATTTTGAAAATAGAATATGAAGTTGAATTATGAATTGATTTCAAATCCAAATTTGTGAAAATGGATTGATTTGGTTTTGATAGAAAGCTTAGGGTATTATCTTGATAATGAGGCATGATTTTTTAAAAAAAATTGGGTTTTAAATGAAAAATTGGCATATTTGAAATGGAGAATGGGATTAATTGTATTTTAAGCATTATTATAATAAATTTATCATAGTTGTTTCTTCTATTAGAGAATATGCTAGTCTTAGGTATTTAGTGAGTTATTTGGATGAAACTTTATATTTTAAAACATTCTATAATAACTTATCAACACATCATATCCCTTATGCAATGGTAATGAGTCATCTTTGGCTAGATATCATAGGGGTATATGTATATATTTTCTATATCACCTTAAGTGCATAGTCTGTATATCCTGGGACAATCGTACCTTCATAGCATATGACCATGTTTCCCACTTGTTTTTATTTCAAATGAATATATTCCATTTTTGTAAATTCTTTTATATTCCTTCTGATTTTATAAACTGTTTTGTAGAAAAGTTTTTTTTTAATAAATTTCTGAAAAGTTCCATTTTTTAGAAATATTCTATCTGTTATAATGTAGAGATTTTTTTTAAAAAAAATTTCATCGTTTGGGAATTATTTCCATATTTTGAAATGTAAAGTATGATTAGTTTTAATTATGCTTATGAAATTCCAAATAGGGTTTTTTTAATTGGAAAGCTCTCATTGGTTAACTTAATATTGGAATATGGTATGGAATATTTGGTGAGACCATACTAGGATATTTAACTCACACCCCATATATTCCATTATGTGTTTTTAGATTATCTACTTCTAGGTTCGAGTAGTGGTAAAGAACCAGTTAGAGGTGGTTCTAGTTGTTGATCTATAGACTTGGCGAGTGGCATCTATTGGGGTTTGGGTAGTTCTTCTAATTTTATAGTACTTTTGATTAAATTACTATGGGTTATTATACCTAACTGACTTATGGTATACATCTCCCAGTGGAGTTTCTTTTTTATGCATGCTGATTTGTTGTATTTCTTTTTCATTGTTAGTGGAAAAATAACTCCCACTTTAATTTTTGTATGATGTCAAGTGTTAGTCGCCTACCCATGGGGATCAAAAATACCCTTTGGGATATGTCAATATTGGCTTGGTTATTGAGTTATTAGGGTATCTGGTCTGGTTTGTGGCAAAGTGGTATCAAATTTGTAGGTTAATACAACTTACCTTGATGTTAGTATGCATTTTTGAAATCTTTTTGGGACATAGGAGGTAGTTGTGATTGAGTGACTAACCATCACTCACTACAATAAACCTTAAGTCACCAGGGGTGGTTTGGGGAATGATTTCTTGATTATTAGTTCTAGTATTTTCCTCATTTTAATTTGGATAAATATAAATCCAAATCTTGTTTGTCTATATATTGGGATTAATTTCCCTTGTTTCCATGTTTGAGTGTTAATATAATATCTTCTTGTTGTCTGTTGATGTTGTGTAGAATCATGCCTCTAAGAAGACGTGTGAATTAGTTCCAGGATAAATTTATTGTTAAAATAGAATGATCTATTCCTCTAGTCGTCTCGAATTTGGTGGAGGTGATTGTGTGTGTTTTCCAAGCCTTGGGATAGGTACCACTGCTAGTTCCCATTTAGGCTTCATCTATGGAACCTCAGAGGTATGTTCTTAAGATTTATTCTCAATAGTTTCATCACTAGAATATAGTGTTGTTCAAAGGCACATATGATCCTCAAGAGGCTAATAAGTGGTTGAGTAGATTGGAGTGTCTTTTTGGGTTCTTGGACACACCTGATGAAATCAATGTGAAGTGTACCACCTTCATGCTGGAAGGACTAAGTATGAGATGGTCGGACACTATGGTGATGGAAAATAAGCATGAGGTCTTGCAGTGGAACGACATCAATGTTTTTTTCACCTACCAGTTTTATCTAGAGTGTATTGTTTTGTCTAAGTCTATGATGTTTTTCAAACTTGAGAAGGCTGACGGGACCATGACAGAGTATACAAACATTTTTGCTAAGATTGTGTAGGATTCACCTAAGATTATATCGGATGAGAAGAGGAATGCTCGATGGTTCTAATTGGGACTTCTACATGATATTTTTTCTTAGGTTTTCTTGTTGATGTTTCCTTTTTTTGTTGAGGTACTAGATAGAACATTGATGGATGAAATTGACCTTGCTGGAAAGTCAGGGTTTTTTTGGGAGTTTCTTTGTCTCCTAGTGGCATCATGAGTTCCTCTATGGGAAAGAAAAATAATGTTGATTCTCATGGTGGTTCTCGATAGAAGTTTCATTATAGACCTCATTCTATTCCAAGAATAGGTTCTTTGGTTTGTTACCAGTGTAGAAATCCAAAACATTCAAATATGTTTTTCACTGAGACACCCAAGGTATGTGGTTCATGCGAACTCTTAGTTCACTTGCAGATATTCATTCATGTTTATTCCAATTCATGTAGCGTCATGAGATAATCAAAACCTACTAAAACTATGGAAAAATTATGTGTTTCATGTGAAAAAGGGTTCTTTTCATAGGCATTTGAAACGAATCTTCTTCACACAGTAGAAGATACTCTAGGGGAATCAGATATGAGTCCAACAACTATTAGAGGTACCATTAATATAGCTTCATAATTAGTGAATTATCTATTTGATACAGGTGAATATCATTCATTTATTTCAACCTGTGTTTTTAATATGTTATATCTTTCTATGGAGCTTTTATCTTGTGAATTGGATATTACTATTGCCCTAGGTATCAAGAGATATAAGGGTCTCCATAGTGTCTCTTATGTTTTCTCTCTATCAGATGTTGATCTTGCTTTGAGTTTTTTAGTTCTTGACCTAAAACATCTTGATATAATTTTTGGGATGGATTGGATCATTGAAAATAATTCCCAGATCGAGTATTATCATCAATGGTTCTCCTTCACTACACCTGATGGTCTGTTCCATATCTTTCAAGGATAATGAGACCCAAGGCCGAGTAGATCCTAACATTCTTATCCAAAGTTGGGGAAAATAATATTAGTGTTTTTTTGTAAGGATTGAGAGTATTTGAGTGGCGATCTCCTTCTAATTTTTATCAAACTTCCCAACACGTTTCCTTCAGACTTCTCTAGTTTCCCACCGGTAAGGGAGGTAGATTTCTCTATTGATGTAGTGTTTGGTACTCAACTAGTATTTATTCTCTATTAACATATGGAACTAGCTAAAATAAAGAGTTTAAGTCCCAATTAGATGATCTTATTGATAAATGATTTATATTCCTAATTGTGTCACCTTGGGCAGTGTCGGTTCTCTTTGGTTAGAAATCTGATGGTTCACTTTGTATATGTGTTGATTATCGGAAGCTTAATATAGAAATGGTAAAGAAAAATTATCTACTAATATGTATTGATGATCTATTTGACCAATTAAAATGGGATAAGTGGTTATGGAATATTGATAATTGATCTGGTTACCATTATTTAAGGATAAAATTATCTAATGTTCATAAAACCACCTTTCGGAGTAGTTACGACCATTATGATTACCATGTTATGCACTCTGGTCTAACAAAATCTAATATAGACTTTATGGAATTAATGAACCAGATTTTCAATTAGTATCTTGATATATTCTTGGTATTATTTGTGGATGACATCCTTGTTTACTCTAAGTTGGAGGAGGATCATGTTCTTTATCTCATAATAGTTCTAAGTTTTTAAGAAATCACTAAATCTATGTCGAGCCTTCAAAATGTGATTTATATATTCGAGAAGTGATGTTCTTAGGACACATGGTGTAGAAATAAATAATATCAGTTTGTCTTGAGAAGTTGAAATATGTTATGAATTGGGAAGAACCATGAAATGTCTTCGAGAATCATATCTATTTGTGATTAGTCGGATATTATTACAAGTTCATAATGGACTTCTCAAAGTTGGTTTCTCCGAGGAATTCACTCACTCAAAAGGGATTGAATTTTTCTTGGGATGAGAAATGTTATTATTATTTTATTAATATGAAACCTCTTTTGACTACTATGTTGGTATCAACTCTTACAGAGGTTGAATAAGGTTATGTGGTTTTTTTTATGCATCAGGTTCAGGATTGGGATGTGTTATTATACAATATGGTCATGTCATCACTTATAGATCTTGTCAGCTTAGGTCACACAAGAATAATTATCGGACCCATGAACTTGAACTTGAAGGTTTGATGCATCCACTTAATAGTTGGCGCCATTAACTTTTTGTCGAAATGTTTACCTTTTTTTCAGACCACAAGATCTTGAGTAGTATCATATCTTAAAAGGATTTGAATCTTTTCCAGAGGCATTGGTTGGAATTCATATAGTATTTCGATTTTGACATCACCTATACCCTGGGAAAAGGGAATTTCATTGTAGATTATTTGAGTTGGAAAAAAATAAACTAGTTAGTGAAATAATCATTGATAGAGTAGAACTTGATGGATCTCTTTTCACAGTTGCATATTGGTGTCCGGGAATTAGGGGATGTGGTTTCCTTGACTAGGGTTCTATTGTACTCCGCTATTCTTGAATTGATTCTATAGGAACAACATCTTTTTGGTGAGTTCTATTTCATTAGAGACTCTCTTAATGGGGGAGATACCATGCTTGGTTTTTCGTTGTCCAAAAAATGCATTCTAAGCTTTAGGAACTATTTTTATGGTATCGTCTATGGTAAGGAATGTTGTTGTGGGGGATTTTCAATGTTCTGAGTGGGCAATGCACCCAGGATCCAGAAAGATGTTATATGACATGCAATGGTAGTTCTGGTGGATAGGTATGAGATGGGACATTTCTAAGTTTGTTTCCCATTATTATATGTGCTAACAGGTTAAGGATGAGCACCAAAAACCTTTCAGTTTTCTTCAGTAACTTCCAATCCCTACTTTGAAGTGGGATAAAATCTATATAGATGTTGTGGTTGGGCTCCCATGTACCCAGATAAAGAAGAGTGTTAGATGGGTTATGATCGATAGGCTGACTAAGTCATCTCACTTTATACCCATTCATTATAAAACCAATTTTTAGGAGTTGGGAAATATCTATGTGAAATTAACTATTCATTTTCATAGAGTATCATATATTATAGTCTCTGATAGGGATCCTCAGTTTACTTATTGCTTTTGGAGAGGCCTTTAGGAGGTACTGGGATTGCACGTCTGTTTGAGTATGACATACCAAAGGAGTTATACAAATTACTTAGAATATGATCCAATTCTATGTTCTTGACTTTGGTGGAGTATGGGATGATCATTTTGGATTGATTGAGTTTTCCTATAACAATAGTTACAAATAAATGATCATAATAGATCCTTTTGAGGCCTTTTATGTCCACCCTTGCAAATCTCTATTGTGTTGGTTAGAGATTGGTGACAATTCCTTGGTTGGATTGAGTCTTGTTCAAGAGATGACATTAAATATTCAATTGATTCATCATATGATGTTGATGGAACATAACCGATATAATTCTTATGTTAATCTCTATCCTAGACCTTTGGAATTCTTAGTAGGTGAGTAGGTGTTCTTGAAGGTTTCACCACGGTTAGGTTATCAATGGATTTTGAGGCATGGGAATCTTATTCCACTTTTTGTGGGACCTTTCAAGATTTTTAAGTAGGTGGGGAAAGTTTCATATCATTTATCACTTCCACCACATCAAATATCAATACATAACTTGTTCCATGTATCACAGTTGAGAAAGTATCTATCAAATCCATCGCATGTTCTGTGTTAGCAAGATCTTTATGTTGAACTATATTTATATGTGACTGAATAACTAGTCATGATTATTGATTCTAAAACCAAGGTACTTCATGGGAGGGAGATTCCTTTGGTTCATTTTCTATGGTAGCATGGTTCTAGTTTTAATGTGAAGTAGGATAGGGAGGCACTAATGAGAGAACAATGGCCTCATCTTTTTGACATGGAAACTTATTTGTAGGATTTATAGGATAGAAAATTCATAAGGTGGGGGGTTGTGACAACCTATTACTGTCTACAGGTATTCCTAAATCCCAATTTTTAATCATAATTTGGTTGGTTTTCATTTGTGTTTGTTTTGGGTGAAATTCTAAAAAAAATGGATGTTTCTAGAATAGTGCATGGTTAGTGTATGGTTTTCCCAAACCGTGCACCCTGGTAGAGAAAACTGTGCAACCCAAGGTAGTGGGATTTTGAACACAGTTTAAAAACCATGTCGTCCATTGAAAATAGGCACATAACTTGCACACAGTTTGTACAAACTGTGCACCTATAGAAAGGAAACCATTTGGATGGTTTTTTGACTAATATAAATGTCAATTAAAAATTCCTAAGACCCACGATGGATCGGTATGACCTGGAAGCAATTTATAACTTCCATGGATCTCCCAAGAAGGGTTCCTGGCCCCTTAGATCCCTCCTGAAAGCAATTTGAAGCTAGAGAAATGTTATTTGATCTTATCAATGTTAGTTTTGTTCTTATGTTCTTAATCTACCATGATCTATCTTCTCCTCCCTAAGGTTCCCTAGATCCCCATCATGACTTTTGGATCAAATACCCACTGTTTTGGATCCAAATCTAGGTTTTATTAATATATTCTAATTTTCATTATTCTTTGATGGAGTTTTCTGAGCACGGATTTGTGATTTGAGATCACGTGATCCTGATGATGGTTGTTCCATTACGATTATAGGTTTTTTTTACCCTAAATTTCTTTATTTAATTTAAATAGTTTGAATTAAATGCAATTTATTGATTTTGGTTAAATGAATTTCAATTGGTTTGTTGTAAAAACATAATTACATTGAATTTGGGTTTTAAAATGGGTTTTTCGTATGATATTGGACCCCCCCCCCCAATTCCATTAAATTGAGGTGTGTTTATAGAAATTCTTTTAATTTAAATTGTTTAATTTAAATTTTGGATTTGAGGGAAAATTTGTGAAAACCCCCAATTTCGTTGAATAGGGGGTTTATTATAAAATTTATAGAATTTTATGAATATTAAATTGTTGAATTTAATTTTGAAAATGGATTGTGATGTTGAATTGTGAATTGATTTCAAATCCATTTTTTTGAAAATGGATTGATTTGGTTTTGATATAATCCTTATGGTTTTATCTTGATAAAATGGAATTTTTTTTATTAAAATCATATTTTGGTTTTTAAAGGGAAAATTGGAATATTTGAAATGGAGAATGGGATTAATTGTTTTTTAAGAATTCTTAAAATAAATTTCCCATAATTGTTTTGTTATTAGAGAATATGCATGATTTAGGTAGTTAGTGTGTTATTTGGACAACACTTTTTGATTTAGAACATTCTAAAAATCATATTATAGCATCACATCCCTTAGGAAATGGTGATGAGTCTTCTATGAACTGCAATCAATGGGGTGTGTGTAAATGTTTTTAGTATCACCTTGAGTGTGGATTCCCAATGGTATGAAACTATAATTCCTTCTTATGAATATGGCCAGGTTACTCTATTGTTTGTATTTCAAATGAATATATGTCATTATTGTAAACTATTTTACAAGCCATATAATTTATGTAAACTATTTTATATATAAGAGTTTTGTTAACAAATTTGTGAAAATATAAATTGTTTTACAAATATTTCATTATTTTTAATGTGAAGCTTTTATATAAAATTACATCCATTATTTGAAAAGTATTTCCAGATTTTGAAATTTAAAGCATGATTTGTTTTAATTATTCTTAGGAAATTTCAAACCAGGTTGTTTAAAATTTAAATATCTATTTGGTTAATTTAATATTGTAATATGTTATGGAATCCTTAGTGTGGCCCTATTTGTATTTTTATACCACACCATACATGTTCCTTTGGTTGTTTTTAGATTATCTATTTCTTGGTTCGAGCACGGGCAAATAACCACTTGGTGGTGGTTCTAGATATTGATCCATGGACTTGGTGAGTGTCTTTCATTGGGAGATGCTCATTTTCTATGTTTTCTAATCCTTTTGGTTGTAGTACTTTATGTTGTTATACCTATCTAACTTTTGGTACACATCTCCCATATGAGTTTCTTTTGTATGCATAGTGATTTTTTATCTTGATTCTGCATTATTAGTGGAAAAATCATTTCCACTATCATTTTTTTATAATTCTACGTGCTAGTTGTCGACCTATGGGGATTGGAAATGCCCTTCGGGCTATGTCGGGATCGTTTTGGTTATCGGGCCACTAGGGTACTCGGGCCAGTTCGTGACACCACAATACTTGTATCTCTTATTTATTTCAGTCCCCGTCTCTTGGATCCACCCCAAAAAATAATCTTGTTAGGGTATTGTAGTCATGAATATTTTAAATAAAATATTTATGGGAAGAAAATCAAATATTTTGAATAATATTGATAGAAACCATATTATATTTCATATAATTCTATTATGTATGGATGTATGGGAGTAAATAATTTATTAATGTGATTAATATATAATTTAATAGGAAATGACAGGTGTTTTAAAGTAATATGATATTTTATTCATGGTTTTGTCTATGGGTAAATCATTTTAAAGTTAAGTGACACTTATATTAAAAACATACACTTTGGTCTATACCACTCACTTGTTGTGTCTTATTGATGTGAAATTGATTCTTACACATCAAAAATGAATTATGAATAATTTTCCTAAAGTTTGAAAATAATATAAACTTATTTTCTCAGTTTTGACAATGTGAATGATGATTTAAATGAAAATGACACTAATATTGAAAACATGTACTTTCAGTCATACTGAACACATCGTGTGTCAGATTGTTGTGTGGTCAATTATTACATGTCAAAAATGAATTATGAATTTTTTTTCTAAATTTTTAAAACAATATGATCTTTTTTTGTTTTTTTAGATACTTGATGGGAGTTTTAAAGTAAAATTACACTTATATTTAAGATATACACTTCAATTCAGACCACCAAATTTGTGTTTACAATTTATGTGCAGTCTCTTAAAATCCTACATAAATGAAATATGGATTATTGAACTAAATTTTTAAAATAATTCAAGATTTTTTTATTTTATTTTTTGACAGTATGATAGATATTTTAAAATAAAATGAAAATTTTATACTAAAAACATGCAAATTGATCCATATCAACCACATAAATTGTCAAATCAATTTCCATTTTATTATTATGCCTCAAAAATGAATTATGGATCATTTTCTTAATGTTTGAAAACAATATGAGCTTTTTTACTCAAATTTCGATATGTGAGGTAGTTTTAAAGATAAAAAATACACTTCCATTTTAAAAATAAGTACATAAAGTCATGAAACCAAATTTTTTTGTTTTGTGTTCATGAAATCATTAGACAACATTCAAAGATTTATTTTGGAAATGTAGTAATTTATAGGACATCAATCCAAATTATGGTTTTCTCAGAATACCTATAAATTCATTTTTAGAGTTTTAAAACACTAAAACATGTAGGTAAGGGTAAAAACCATATAAAAAACTCATAATAATGTGAAATTGTAGTAAAATAACTTTTGAATAATTTTTTACATGTACTCATAGATAAAATTCCCATCTAACATGCGGTGTGCTCATAATGACTCAATAATCATTTTTAAAAGATACTAAAGTCTTTAAAAACTTGTGCCTAGGGGTCAAAACCTAGAAAATAAGGTTGGTTGTGAAATTATAGGAAAATTAATTTAGATTTATTTTTGAAATAAAAGAACTCATGGCATGTGAATTCAAGTTATGGTCTATCCAGGGAGCCCGTAAATGTGTTTTTAGTGCTTTAAAAAACTAAAACATGTATATAATGGTCAAAGACCTATAAAGTGAACTCATTTTGATGTAAAATCATGGAAAATCATTAATTTAATAATATTTTATGTTTAAAAATAGACAACACATCTACCTGATGTGTGATGTGATCATAATGACTCAATAAGTAGTTTCAAAAGATACCGAAAACTTTAAAGATGTGAATCAGGGGGGTGAAAACCTAGAAAACGCCATCATATAGACATGAAATAATATAATAATAACTATAGGTAAAAATCTAAAATTTAAAAACTGAAAAACATCAATTCAAGTTACATTTTTTCCAAGATTCCTATAAATGTGTTTTTAGTGTTTTGAAACACTAAAACTTGCGTGTAACTGTCAAAACTATAGGAAATGACCAATATTGATGTTAAATAATGGGATAATAACCTTAGAATATATTTTGATGTGTATTCACAAAACACATGTACGTACGATGTGTAGTGTGCTTGAATAACTAAATAAGAAGATTTAAAAGATACAATTTTTTTTGAAAATGTGTGTCGAGGAGTCAAAACCAAGAAAAAATTATTGAACAGTTGTGAAATCATAAGAAATTTTTGTAATTTGATTTTGGAAAATTAGGAACTAACAACATGTTAATCTGAGTTACGGTTTTCTCAGGATTGTTGTAAACATATTTTTATTGTTTTGAGATACTAAATGTGAATGTAATGGTAAAAACCATAGAAAATGACTTTATATTGACATTGAATCATGTTGAAACCACTATTGAATTATTTTTGATGTGTATGCATAGAAAACACATCCATATGATGTGTTGTGTTCTTGAAATGACTCAATAAAAAGTTCTAAAAGATGAAAAATTATTTAAAAACATGTGTGAGGGGGTCAAATCTAATAAAACAATGTTATATGGCCATGATATAATAGAAAAATGATCATAGACTTATTTTTTAAATATAAGAACTAGTGACACGTCAATATGAGTTACAATTTACCTTAGATGCCCATAAATTCATTTTTAGTGTTTTAAAACACTAAAAAGTGTGTGTAACCATTTAAAACATAGATAAATACCTTAGATTGATGCTACATCATAGGAAACAACATTTGAATTATTTGGTACATGTACATGTAGAAAACATGTCCATTAGACATGTTGTGTGCTCAGAATGACTCAATAAGTAGTTTTAAATGATATTGAAGTCTTTAAAAACATGTCGTAGGGAGCCAAAACTATGAAAAAATATCTTATACACATAAAATCATTGGAAAAATACAATATATTGATTTGAAACATTTTTTATCCAATGACACGTCAATACAAGTTACATTTTTTTAGGATACACATAAATTCATTTTTTGTATTTTAAAACACTACATCATGTGTGTAACAATCAAAAACCTATATAACAACCTCATACTATTGTAAAATCTTGTGAAAACTACTTTTGAATTAGTTATGATTTTTAAAAATAGGAAAAACATTCATATGATGTGTGGTGTTCTCTAAATAACTCGATAAGTAGTTTTAAAGGTAAAAAAGTCTTTAAAAACATGTTTCATGGGGTCAACCCCTAGAAAAAAACATAAAATGTGCATGAAATCAAAGGAAAATGACCGTATATTTTTTTTGAAATGTAGGAAGTTATGGAATATCAATTCATGTAACCGGTTTTCTAGGATGCTTATAAATGCATTTTAGTGTTTTAATACACAAAAACATGTGTTTAATAGTCAAAATCAAATAAAACAACCATATATTGACTTGAAATCATTTTCAAACAACTATTAAATTATTTCTGATTTGTACACATAGACAACACATCCATTTGATGTGTGGTGTGCTTGTAATGACTCAATAAGTAGTTTTAAAAGATACTGAAGGCTTTAAAAACATGTTTCTAGTGGTTAAAACTACGAAAAAGGATTTGTATGGTAGTTAAAACATAGGACATGACTATAGAGTGATTTTTAAAATTTAGGAACCGATAGTATGTCAGTATAAATTATGGTTTACTAGGGATTTCCATAAATGATTTTTCAAAGTTTTAAAACACTAAAACATGGTTGTAACAGTCCAAACAATAGAAACTGGCCTAATATGTTTTTGAAATCATGGGAAAACATCCTTGAATTATTTTTGAAGAGTAAATGTAGAAAACACATTAATTTGGTATGTGGTGTCCTCAGAAATACTCAATAAGAAATTTTAAAAGATAACAAAGCCTTTTGAAATGTGTTTCAGGGGAGAAAACATGAAAACATAGTTAGATGGTTTTTAAATCATAGGACAACAACCATAGATTATTTGTTGAAAGGTAGGATTTGACAACATTTCATTATGAGTTACAGTTTTTCTGGGATTCTCGTAAAATAATTTTTAGTATTTTAAAACACTAAAACATGTATGTAATGGTCAAAATCATAGAAAACAACCTCATATTGGAATAAAATCATGGGAAAATCATCATTGAATTATTTTTGATGTCTGAATGTTGACAACATATCCATATGACACGCGGTGTACATGGAATGACTCAATAAGTAATTTTAAAACATATCAAAGTCATTAAAAAAGTGTGTTATGTGATTAAAACTAAGAAAAAACATTATATTTCTATAAAATCATAGTTTAATGATTATAGATGGATTATTGAAATTTAAGAATTGAAAACATGTCAATTCAAGTTATGGTTTTCCATGTATTCCCATAAACATGTTTTAGTATTTTAAAACACTAAAACATGCATGTAACAATCAAAAGCAAAGAAAACAACCTCATATTTATCTGAAATCATTGTAAAACCACCATTGAATTATTTTTAAAATATATTAAATTCTTCTGTATCAAATTCATTAAAATTGTTTTATTAGGTAACTTCAACCACACCACACGTCGACTTAAGAAATCAATTATATTGTTATATACTTATACCCTTTCACTTCCAAGTGTGAAATCTTATCTTAAATAGGTAATTTAACATTTTAAATCTGTTCTTAATTATATATTATTGGTTTTATGTTAAAATTTATTCTGTTTAATTAAAATAATAATAATTTTTTTCTGAAAATTTCTAAATATATTTTGTGTTATTCTATTTCGCATTTATTTTCATAAATTTTATTGATTGTTTTGTGGGTTATGAATACTGGAATAAGGTATGAGGATGACCATTATGATCCACAATATTCTTTAGAAGGTAGTCAGGATGTTTCTTAATTTCTTTGGTATGGTTAAATATTATCAACAATTCTACTGTAATTTTGATTTATTATGTTTAGATCTGATTTTTATCTTTTTTTGTTTCAGTTGATGAGGTGATGTGGTTAGTTGCATATAATGGATGCAACTATGGTGGTAGATGGATGCAGCATAGGTCATGGTATAGATGTATTTTTCATGAGTTAATCGTGGTTTTTTTGACATATTTTTTGTATAAATTTATTACTAAGGTTATGGATTGACTGAGGTTATATATATATGACAGTGGATATATGCTTGTGTATGTATGATGATTCTATTATTAATTGATGAATTATATTATTGTATTGTTAAGTTTTTTATATGCAAGTTTTTTTTATTAAATATTTTTTATAAAAAAATATTTCTATATTATATTTAGTGATAGTTTTTGAAAACCTCCACTAAAAAGATAAAATTAAATCTATTTAGTGGTGTTTTCTGATAACCATCACTAAACAAAACCAGCACTCCAGTAATTAGTGAAGGCTATATTAATTTCCCCTTTATTATTTTCTACTAATTTTTATTTAAAAAACCTACCACCAACTGAATAAAGAATCACCACTAAGTAAAAAAAAATGAAACATATAAAAACTACCACTAAACTAGATGATAACCGCTAAATAATTTCCAACCATGAAAAATGTGTCGGTTTACCTAGCCACTTCCAAACAATGTAGTGGTATTTTAATCCACCCCCAATAATAATAAGAACCACCATGAATATTTCAATTTTTATATTGATTCAAGTATGATAGATGAGGAACATCTCTCATGTACACATACACTTACATGGGAAGGATTTAATACAACACATTCCATATACCAACTATAAAAACCCACATATTTTACACATAATATTATAATATTTATCTCATAAAATACATTTAAAAAACACCCACAAATATTGACCTCTATTTTCATTGTCATATTAAATACATAATAAATCATTTTTACATTAACTACATAATATTTTACATCCATCTTTATTTTTTTATCTTAGAGCTCATTTTACTCCTATCACTACATGAGATAACCATGGTATGTATTTAAAATAAGTGGTAGGATAAAAACCTAATAAGGGGATAAGTAAAGATAAACATATGACTAAGATATCATAAAATTCAATAACAAAAACATGGAACCATGAAAGAGAAGGAACATAAATCATAAAATAGAGACATGTAATAATAGATAATATATAATAGGTTCATGGTAATAATAAAAATCAAAATAATATTTCACAAATATAAGACATATCATCACAAACATGTGTTGAGGATCACTTCTAAGACAACATTTCATACTAGTCTAGGATTATTACTCATACACCATACATAATATCTTATGAGATATAAGTTGTAAAGAACAATGCTTTTCTAGGTTGTGAATCTCATGAAAATTTGAATTTATAGATATTGAGTGATTATAAAGGTTAAAATTGTAATTTACTCTAGTAAATAATATTGGAATATATTTTGATGATTTCTTTGATCTTGGAGTGATTTTTTTACCCTTGGGTCAAAATTTGGTGATATTTCTAACTAGTGGATGTTTTTGGAATATATTAATATTTATTAAATAAATATTAATTACACTATTTGTGTAAAAATTAATATCTCCTCAATGAAGTTACAAATATAAATTTCAGCTTCACATTTTAGTCTGTAATAGAAGGTTTCACCCAAATGAATTATATTCATTGTTTAGGTTCTAGGTCCTAGTTTGTTACATTAAATGTGTTTTTTCATGTATTTAAAAGTAAATTAAATTATTTTATTCTTATTATCTACCCCCCCCCCCCTCCTGTATATACCTCATTTTAATATGTTGGAAGGGGATGATTCCCCTAGAATCCACTCAATTTTAAAGAGGTAAGTAGGTATAAGGAAGAGAGTTTCACTAGGGAGCTCGATTAGAGATGGAGTGGGATAGAGTGACAATGGAGTGTGGGTCTGAACTCAGTGATTTGAAATTTTATTTTGAGATAGGTTAATACTTTTATTTTTAACCACTTTCTATTTTTATTTTATTTTTACTTTTTTATATGTGATATTTTTGTTGTGGTTGATCGAGGGCCATTTTGAGGTGACATGCTGGTGAAATAGTGGTTGAGAGTTTATAAAATTTAGTTAATAATTTTTTTTTGAGGGTTATGAAATTTTTTTAAGGGTTTTTATTGTGTAATTTTTGAGGATATAGAAGAATAAAAAATAATTAATATGAGTAAAAAGTTGGGTGTCCCACTGCATAAGGATAACCATTACACAGGGGATCAGCATTTTGTAAGGGGTATATGGGTTTACCTTACACATGGGACCTATGTTATGTAAGGGAAACTAGTGTTAACCTTATATAGGTCCCATTTTGAGTAAGTGTAACTGATGTTACCCTCATATAGTGGTTTTACTACATAAGGGTAACTAGTTTTACCATTACCCTGGGCTTGTTCTTTGTAAGGGTAACCGTAGTTACCCTGGCACTGGGGTCGTGCATTGTGTTAGGGTAACCAAAGTTACACTTATGGAGGGGACCCCTTTTTCTCTATATTTTTAAAATGGTTATTTGAGGTAAAAAATGGGGTTTTGGGGATGAGTGGTTTATTATTTATACTATACTTATTAATTATAGGATTACTTATAGAAAATATTTTTAGATTAGTCATTAATTTTTTTATAATTAATTAAAGTTATAAAATTGAATTTGGGGTCATGTGTAGATGAATGATGGTATTTTAGAGTTTGTAAGAGTTTGAAAGAGTCATTATCACACCCCAAACTCATTTTCCCATTCATTTTACTTAATTATGTATTTTTAATCCATTTTACCTTATTTTTTAGGTAACCAATGTGTTTCTTTTTTTTGGGTAGTGTAATGACTATAACATTTCAATTTAACACTTTTTAATATTTTAAAAAATATTTCAAAAGTTGTGCGTAGAGTTGCCATGGAATTCTAAGGCCCAAAGATCCTCGATGAGGGTATATTAAAAATAATGAATATATTGTACCATGTGTGCATATTTTTTTAAATAATTTAATAATTCCCAAAAAGAGTTTCAAATGGAAAATTTTAGGCCTTTATTAAATCTAGAATGTGGGGTTTACCCTTGGCGTTAATTAATGTTTGTCTACCTCAAGTTTTTTATTTAAAAGTGTTCATCAGATGATTAGTAAATTAAAAAATTAATTATTTTATTTATCATTAATTATATTTCCATACTTGATCCTCTTATAGAAATTTTCATTTATCGTAAATCTCTAGGGTTAGTAACATAGCCCTTGAGATTGGATAGAAGCTGTTGGAGGAGAGTTTTTGAAGAATTACAGAGGATCATGGGATAATGATCAGTGCACTAAGGATTTTGTGTTTCTCTATAATGGTGGTGACATAAAACCATTCTTCATTAGAGATTGATCCAAACTTGAGGTAGGATACTGATTTTATTAGATTGATCCTGTTTTTTTACCTATGTCGAACATAAATAAATTCCTCTAAAAAAAATTGATTCATGGATTTATGGTTGATTGTGGTTGATGTTTTATATTCCTATAATTTTAGGAAATGATATTGACTAGTAATTATGGATTATCCTTTTTGTTTATTTATTTCAAAATAATGGATCAATGCCAATATGAATAGTATCCAAGGTTTTTTCCTCATTTGTTTTTAGTATTTTCTTTCATTGTTCATTTTACATTTATAATCAGGTTCAGTTCGACCAGAGGTCCAATAATACCTATAAACATATCATTGTACATCAGATATTTGGAATATCGAATCATTACTATGGGTTTTATTTCGATATTTGAAGTATGAATGACTCCTGATGACGATAATAGGAGATATAGTGATGGATTAGAGGAGTTGGTTCATGGGTGTTGTCATTTCAATGATGCAAAGTGATGTTAGATGATTTTTTATCAAATGGGTAGCTGGAAACTGGACACCAATGACATATCAAGTGTGTTTAACCCTAAATCTGGGTTCTATGGGTGTGATTCACAATGGAATCAATGGAGATGGATTATTATACAAGACATGTGTAGTGTTATGGAACTTCTAGTAAATTTCAATCTACACGGCCTGTAGTTAGGGGAACACATAGTGTGTGGCCCCCTTCTAAGACACTAGGGTTTAAAAACATGTATAAATATCACATGTTGTGTGGATAGACCACATGTTGTGTGATTTAGTGATGGAGGCTCATCATTATTTCTATGGGTATATGGGCACATAAACGAAAAAGAACAGAGGCATGGCCAATGTACACAGGCATGACCATGTACTCAAGAACGACCAGGTACTTAGACATAGCCAAGTACACATGCACAACTAGTGTACATGGGAAAGACTAGAGTATACATGAAAGGTTTAATGAACATAATAATAGATTCTAGCATTTCCAAACATATATAAAAATATTGTGTGATCCTATTAAATGTTGTGCACTTTTACTAGGGGAGTTTTAGTCCCTAATTATCTTTAGTGTGGACTCATAGCTATATAGTGCATCCCCATGGTCCATCCCTATGAGGGTATAGTGGGAATCATGTTCGAATTATAGGATGTGATCCTCTCTCTGGGATTAGTCTTGGATAAATTTTGGAATCCCTATTTGTGTCTAGTGGTGTGATACACTATATTTTTCTTCCATTAGTTATCCAAGGAGTCTTGTTTCCAACTATCAAGAGTTTGAGATCCCCATCCTTGTGGGTTTACTATGAGTGGGTTCAAGAATCCCTCATAATCCCTAGGTGAGATCCCCTATCTATGTATAGACATCAGTAGACTTACGGTACATTTTTTCAATCGAGTGGTTATCTTGGATAAGCCCTCTAAGTTTCATTGGTGCTTCTTTATGGAAAGACCTGACAAGCATGTCCTCTCAGATGAGTTCCATAAATTATAGCAAGATTCATGGAATCAATTCTCTCAGATGAGTGTTACCTTTTATCCTTGAGTAGAATCATAGGAAAAAATTATGGTTGTGGGCTTACTTTGAGAAATGGTGTCAACCTTTGAGAATATATGGGTTATTATGATTATTATCTGATATTCTAGTTGACATGACTTTGTCATTAAGAACTGACTACTCTCTTTGATTCTTTGTGTTTAGTGATTTTGTGGTGTCCAAATAGGTATATTTATACTCAACCTTATGTGGGATCTACATGCACATGTTATGTACTATGTAGAAAACATTCCTTTAGATGTGGTCCTTGGATGACTAGAGAAAGTGGAGATTGGTTTTGGTAGACAAACCTTAGATGGATCTAAGAGTTTCTTTGGGTATCTTTACCTCTAATGTCGGTAGGTTGGGTTATTTTTTAGTTTTGGTGGACTTTTATTTGGACCTCTTATATTTTCGTATACTAATTTATATACTCTGATGTGGGATATATTTTGTATAATTATTTACAATATTATTTGTTTATCATTCCATATTATATTGGGGAATGGATGTGTGTGTGTACATGTACTTTAGGATAAGGTATCTCATATGTGTGATATGTTTAATCAGTGTTAGTCGGCATCCCCTAGACTAGTGGAGGTGGTCTTGAGGTTTCATTATTAGATTATTTCCATCCATTTGGATGGTAACACCCCTGTATTTTGTGAAATATTTTTTTAGAATTAATTTAATGTTTTTGATATTTTTCATTTCATGAAACATTGAATATAGATTGTGTTATATGAAAGCCCCAAGTTATTATTTCATTGTAAAAAACATAAAGTTTAGAGTCTTCTAAAAAAACACTTATATTGTCTTTTTTAACATGAAACATTATGTTTGTCTTGTGTTGCACACGATGTTGAGTTCCTTCAATAACTTTCATGACACGCAAGATCGAATTAAACCAAACTACATTTACTAATAATTTTATTATTAAAATATAGTTATTGTTATCACCAAGCTTTTGTAATGAAATTCACAAATAAGATTAACTAAATTGTGAAAATGTGGCTTACATATGAATTATTTGGTAATCAATTAATTATAAATGAAAATAAAAACCAATTGAATATAAAGGAAGTGATTTTATGAAATAAATATTTTTTACACCCACAAAGGAATTTTATCTTAATAAATTAAATTGATCACTATTAGTGAGATATATTAATGAAATTTATATATAAAAAATTCAACCAAATGTTTTTATATTCATCTAATAAGTTTTATAGGAATAAAATAAGAACAAATCATGTTTGAGGAATAAAAAAATGTTTATTATTCTAAAAGGAAGTTTTACAGGCTTTTAATGGAAGTATTATTTTAAAAATAATTTTTGAAATTATTATAAAAAAAATTAAAAAAACTTTATTTTTTAAAGTGGAATATAAAAATTTAATTAGGGTAATTTTTTGGTATTTTTCTAAGAAGTTTCATTTTTTTATGAATAGTGAAAACACTTAATTTTAATTGAAACTGCATTTTAATTTAATTTATTTATATGGATAAATAATGTTTTAAATTGGTTTTAAAATATATTTAGATAAATTTTACATCTATTGATACATTATAGTTCATTTTAATCAATTTAAAAATGAAATTCGATATAAAAACATTTCAAACATTTGAACAGTTTCACTTTAAAGATCATATTTTCTCTTCCTGCCTAAGGGATTAATTTTAAATTAATTTCTGGAACTTATGTGTTTAAAATTTAGAAAAATGATTAAATATTTTTAATTATAATAATTTTTAATTTTAATTAATTTCAACTAAGTTTTTTACAAAAAAATATTAGTGAATGCAATTAAATTAAATTATAGTGATTAAGGTAAATATGAGTTTACTTAGTGGCTAAACTTTAACTTGAGGGTACAAATAACCTATAAACATGTCCAAAATCTATTGAATGAATATATATAGATCATATCATATTTTTTTATGAAAACATTTCCATTATTTGAGTCACATTATGTGAGTTATACCTCAAAACTGTGTATGCCGTTTTATATTTACAATAATGTCACTCCTCCTCCACTATAAAAGGGAACTCCCCCCCCCCATCTCACTTATTCACACCTCTATATCCATTTGTATCATCCAAACCATGACCATATAAGATACAAAATTACTTCCAATCATCCAATTGTTCTTACTTTGGGCATAAAGAAAATAAGGTCAGTCCTTTTGTGCAAACCAAAAGGAATTACCCAAAGAGGAGGTAAAATTCTTTATCAAGAACTTTTGTTTTATTTATTTCTCCACACCCTAGATTCTTATTTTTTTCATTATTATATAATAATATATGTATCATAAATATACTTATATGTTTTTATTTTAGGGTTATGACCTACACTCACACACAAATCCATCAAATATGATACTCAATCATCATTTGTGTGTATGGTAGACTACAACCTCATAAATCATTCTCATTTCTTCTTCCATTACCACATTTCAAGGTTGGGAATACTGATTGAAATAATACTTTTATATGATATATAAAATATTTATTATGTATTTATTCTTCCCTAATTAATATATAACACTTACCTTCATGTTTTTCATTTTGTGGGAATACGATTACTTCATTTGTGGATGTGTGGACTACCGCCTCCACAAAGAAATGTGATTCGTTCAAAATTTACCTGAAATGTATTAAGGATGGGTTTAGTATAAGTATATGATATATATTAAATAATAATTATATGGACTTATATGGACTTAAACAAGCCCCTAGAGATTGGTATGATAGACTTACAGGATTTTTGTTACAAAAAAATTACATTAAGGGAAATGATGATCCAACCCTTTTTATAAATAAATATAAGAAAAATGTTTTGATTGTTCAAATTTATACTGATGACATTATATTTGTTTCAACTCAGCAATCTTTAACTGATTCGTTTGTGAATCTAATGAAATCTGAGTTTGAAATGAGTATGATGGATGAGTTAATATTTTTCCTTGGTTTTAAAATTTCTCAAAAACCAGAAGAAATTTATATATCCCAACATAAGTATATTAAATATCTTCTTAAAAAGTATGGATATGAAAACACTAAGAGTATAAGTACTCTCATTGGTACCTCAAATTCACTTGATCTTGATGAAGCTGGGAAACCAGTAGATCAAACATCTTTTAAAGGTATGATAGGAAGTCTACTTTACTTGACAGCTAGTCATCCAGACTTAATATTTTCAGTATGCTTATGTTCCAAATATCAATCCAATCCTAAGGAATCTCATTTATAGGCAGTGAAAAGGATTTTTCCCTACTTAAAGGGAACCATGGATTTTGGACTCTTTTATACTTTTGGAAATGATTTTATTCTAAAATTTTTTTCGGATGCTGACTTTCGTGGATGTAGAATGGATATGAAAAGTATATCTGAAACTTGTCATTTATTAAGAGATTCATTAGTTTCTTGATCATTCAAAAAGCAACATTCGGTAGAAATTTCCACTGCTGAAGCTGAACAAGTAGCAGCTAGAAGTTATTGTGCTCAAGTTTGTAGATGCAACACACACTCACAAACTATGGTATGAGTTTTACCAAAACAAAAATAATGTGTGATAATACTTGTGAAATTTCCCTAAGTAAAAACTCTGCACATCACTCTCGTGAAAAACACATAGATATTAGGCATCACTTTCTTAGGGATCACACACAAAAAGGAGATATCATTCTTTAATTTATCAGAACACAAGATCAACTTGCTGATATTTTCACAAAATCTTTACCCTCTGGTAGATTTGAATATATTAAATAGAAGTTAGGAATGATAACTGTAAGGTAATTTTCCATATTAACTTCTTGTTGAAACCTATCTCCTTACAGTAAGAAAATCCATTTCATAGGGGGAGTACATTTTCTTGTTAGCCAATTTTTTTTCCGTAGTCAAAATTTTTCGTAGTCAAAATTTTTCGTAATCAAAATTTTTCGTAGTTAAGAAGAATTTTTCTCATTACGAACAATTTTACTAGCAATCCGGAAGGTATGTTTCCTTTCCTAAGTTTTTGTAATCATCTTTTTACTTGCTGGTATTTTCATTTTGTTTTAAATTTTTTAGATTCTCTTTTTTCTTAAATCCGAAGGTTTACCTTAAAAACCTCAAAAGATCATAACCTATAAAAATCATTCTTTAGTCATCATCTCAACCGTCATATCTGATCAAGAGTATTTCAACAGTTGGATCAAGTAAGGAAGTTTAATCGTCGTCTTAATTGCCTATATAAATCCTCCCCGATGGTCATCCCACGTTGGTTTTTCAAGATTTAACGTGTTGAAGCTCTACCCCTGTACTTAAGTTCATTCCAATTCTTTAAAGTTACTTTAGTTCTGAATGTCTGATGAAGCCTCTCCATAGAAAAAAAATGTCGACTGTTAAGGAAATATCTGAATGGATGATATATAGAGAAAGGTTGGTCGATCCGAAGTTTTATGCTAAGTATGAATCTATCATATCTAAGAATGTCAAGTTCAATGGTTGGGAGAGTGTATGTGTATCAAAACCAAAAGCACAAGATCTGGTCTATCCGGACTTGCTGATTGAGTTCTATGAGACAGCAAGTTTCTTCAAGGAAAATGTAGAGACAAGTTCTCTTTTAAGTGTTATGGAAAGACCTACTCTCTTTCTTATAGCAAGGTATAAAATTTAATTGAAATTCCTTATGAAGGAGAAGCAGAATTCTATGCTCACAAATTACCTAATCTATCAGGATCTTTTGATAAGGAAAAGGCTATAGAGTGTCTTGGATTGAAAGGAGTGAAGACTCCAAAGATTGTTCATCTGTCTACGAACTTACAGATTCTTGAATTGTGGGTTCAAGGATTTATAATTCCAAGGAAAGGAGATAAGGATACTCTGAAGAAGAGTGATATCTATATTTTGGATTTATTGGTGAATATTAAGAAGATAAACTTGGTCAATTATATCTTGATTACAATTGAGAACATCAAGAATGGAAATCTGAAATCTCAAATTATCATGTATCGGCCTATTCTTTCGAAGATTGTAGTTCTTTGTTTAGAGTCTTTCAAATTCCCTTGCAGTTCTAAGCCAAGAAAATACAAGGTGATGTTTTTGAGTGATGATACTCTAAGGAGGATGAAGATTGGCTTTAACAGTCAATACGGAGAGTTTTATGACCTATCTAAAGAAGAAGTAGTAGATTTATCAAAGAAGCTGGAAGTGACTGAAACTTCTAAGAAAGGTGGAAGAAAGAGGAAGGCCAGGGAGCTGGAAGAGAAAGAAAAAACTCTTGTGGCTAAGGAAACTCAGTTTGCACCACCGAATCCAAAGAAGCAAAAAACCTACCCTGATAAAGTAGTGGCTAAGTGGAGAGAAGATAAAAAGAACAGGAAGGAAGGGGATCCTAAGTTTGACTTGGATCCTGTTGAGGCAAAATATTTGAAGGAAAAGGCTACTGAGAATCTTGAAAAGTAAGAGAAATGAAAGAAGTAGAAGAAGAAATTGTCGAAAGTTGGAATCATCCAATCTCTTCTTAAGGCTATTGAAAAGCCTCTGAGTAAATTTTGGTACCAAAATCCTTTCTACAAGAATTATTACTAGAGACTCCAGAAAAGAAGTTGGTGATTCTATAATGAGATCAAGAAGAAGAAATAGTGAAAGAAGAAGAAGTGAAAGAAGAAGAGGAAGAAGAAGAAGGAAGTGGTGATATCGAGGACATGATAAGGAAAGTAGAGGATTATCATGAGAATGAGAGTCTTTCTGAGAAATTATCAATCCAAACTTCTGAAGCCGAATCTTTAAAACTTGATACCCCAGCAAAAGATGAGAAGGGTGAGGAAGAAGTGAATAAACTGTCTAAAGAGGAAAGTAACAATCATGATTTTATCCAACCATAAGATGTTGTGGCAGGATCCGACATAGAAAATCTTGAGGAAGATAAGATTGTTCAGCTATCAGATAGTGAACATGAATCACCCAAAGCAAAAGACATCATTCTGAGAGTTGATAAGGGAAAGCAGGTGGCAGTAGATACACCTAGTAAATCTGTGGTGAAGAAGAAAGATGTTGGTGCTTCATTAAAGAGGAAAGCTGAAGACATAGAAAAAGAATCATCACCAACCAAACTCTTAGATTCAGAATCATCTTCCCTTGGACATGATTTTGTTGTTCAGTCGTTAAAAAACTGGTTGGTACTATTCCTTTATTCCCAAGTATAGATTTTATATGTCAAATACTTCAACATTCAATGAATTAGAAATCAAATTCAGTTTCCATGATTATGGATAAATTTGTCAGACTAGAAGCAGATTTCAAATCTTTTCTCATTCGTTATGAGGCTTATAAAAGGTCATGTAAGAATATTACAAGCTGGTCAAGGAATATTGTCGAAGACCTAAGAGTTTTTTGATGAATTTCAAGACAATTTCAAAGATACCTTTGACACCGAAGATGGCAAGCTTAATGATCTTTCTAAGAGCTTTGAGGAAAAGCACGGTCAAATAACAACCATATCGCCACCCTAAAAGAATGGCCAAACATCAACCACATTGCTGCCCCAAAAGCATGGTCATCAAACCATCATCCCCACATCGCATCACAATCACACATCATCTTCCCACAAGCACGTCCACACATCACAACACATCAAGATCATTTTACAGATTTTCAAAAAGGGCATTAATCACATTTCAATTTATTTGAGGGGCGTTAACACACAATCCATAATCCTAGGGAAACCATTTCATTAGCCAAAAATAAGTAGTCGATTAATTTTCCATTTTAGGGTGATATCACAACAATCAAAACAGTCACAGCAATCAACACATAACATACAACGCAAACAAAGTCCCTAGCGACCATAATTTTCAGCGAGGAATCCAGCCCGTACAATCACAATATCACAATCATATCAAACCCATAAAATCTTGTGAATCGTTCTCCTTTCCCATTCAATTTCAATTAGCCAATTATTTATCTTTTATTAAGCCAACATAGCCATCTCTCATGGATAAAAAAAAAATAAACCCCTCCTACATGATACACAATATAAAGAGAAATGAGGGATTCTCTATCTCAAAGAAGCTTTATCGTCTCGTTACGCACCGCAAACAAAAACCACACATGGAAAACCGGGATCAACCTATACCACACCCAAAGATCATCAAAACACAACCCAACTCACACCCCAAACCAAAATAACATTGTCGTAGTGAATCCCCAAGAGAAGAACAAGAATAAACTAACCAAGAAGAAGGAAGGGCTTACCATCGATCACCAAAAAAACATCCATCGGGTCCAACAAATAAAAGTGGGAGGAGGGGGATAGAAGATCGTCTCGGGTGCCTAGGATTCTGTCAAAATGAGAGGGAGGGAGCAGTCAAATGAATGAAATTTCAGCCTAGAAAAGGACTTAAAACCTGGAATCCTGTTGTTTTCATGTTTTATAACCATTACATGGCATGTCTCCTAGGGTTTCTAAAAATTTCCAGCTTTCACCAAAAAATCAGTCCCCTCGTCATTCATTTATTACATGTCATGAATTGCATTTACACAATGTGTAATTGTTACATAGCTCACCCTTAACTGATTTACAAGTCGTGAACTAGCCAGCTACACAAGTCGTGAACTACCATTTCACATCATGTAAACAATACATGTCGTGTATTTCCTACAACAGCTCTTTCACACCTCCAGCCTCAACCGAAAACTCCCAGAACCTCCCCTGAAAACCTCCAACCACCAAAAATGGAAAAGTAACAGGCTGGGAAGGAATGGGTCATTACATTATATATCTCTCAAATGATTCTTGCCCTCGAGAATTCAAAACCAGATCCTAAAGGAAATGGTTCTGAACAACAACCCCATGAGATACCTCTCAAGGATCTTGTCATACCCCAACTTCTACCAACATCCAAAGATTCCAAGTAAAATGGCCACAAACATCTTGCACAACCTCATCACCACAACCATCCAACCTCCATACATCACAAACCAACAATAGTCTCAACTAACAAACCACACCGTCCCGAACATACGAATCATTGAATTCCATCCTCCATGTCAAGATACTATTTACTTTGGGTGTGACTGATTCACCCGCATGGGTTTAATCGCATCATAGTTAACGTGTCTCAATTAGGAATCAGGTCCTCTCCTTTTCATATGTCAGGACTTTATCACACGTCATACATCAAGAAAAAACAACACATCAGATAAAACAATAAGGTCTCAAATATCACATCACAAGCAAAATAGGGAAAAGAAAAACTTAAAACACCTCTAAAAACTAGGAACGCATTTGCGTCTCTCGCTCCCAGGTACTCTTCTTTATGCCACTATGACTCCGCAATGCACGAACCAAAGGAATGGTCCATCCACGCAGCGCCTTCTCTTGGTGATCCTGGATCTCTACCGGTCACTCCACAAACATCGTGTCTTCCCTAATATCCAACTTTCCTTAGTCAATAGCATGGGAGTCATCGTGAAGATAGAAACAAAGCTAACATACATGGAAGACATCATGGATCCTCTCCAACCACAGTGGAAATTCCAACCAATATGTCACATTTCCAACTCGCCCCAGCACCTCAAAGGGCCCAACAAACTTGAGAGAAAGCTTACTCCCCCAACCAAACCTCCACTGCCCACTTGGAGGGGAAACCTGTAAGAAAATCTGGTCCCCAACCTCAAACTCCAAGTGTCTCTATCTACAATCAATATAAGACTTCTGTCGGTCTTGCACTTATTTCATCCTCTCACAAACAAGCTGAACCTTCTCTATTGTTCTCTACACCACATTGGGACCAAGAACGGTTGTCTCCCCAACCTTTTTCCAACACAATGGAGAAATAAACGGCCTCCCATACAAAGCCTCAAACAGATTCATGCTAATGAAAGAGTGATAGTTATTATTATAAGAAAACTCAACCAAGGTCAAGTTTCATACCCAAGATCCACCAAAGTCTAAGACGCATGTATACAATATATCCTCTAGTGTTTGGATGGTTTGTTCTATCTTTTCATCTATCTGAGGGTGGAAAGCAGTCCTAAGACTTAATTGAGTGCCAAAAGCATGTTGTAATCCCCTACTGAATCGCGAGTTAAAATGTGCATCCCGATCTGAGACAATGGATCTCAAAACTCCATCCAACTGCACCACCTCATCCACATACCTCTTAGCCCAAGCATTCATTTTGCCCAACTCCTTGGTCATTAAGAAGTGGTCCGATTTCATCAACCAATTCATGATCACCCAAATAGAATCACAACATCTCTGAGCTATGGGTAACCATGTGACAAAATCCATCGAGATGTCATCCCATTTCCACTTGGGAACATCCAAAGATCACAACAAAATGTCAGGAACATGATGCTCGACCTTTAACTGCTAGAAAACCAAAAACCTCGCCACAAACTCTGACACTGCCCATTTCATCCCAGGACACCAAAACTACATCCTTAAGCCATGGTATGTCTTGGAAACTCTTGGGTGTATCACCAAAGGTGGTCTATGAAACTCATGAAGAACTATCTCACATATCACTATTGGAACAAACAACATCCCACGAAAAAACATCTGATTCTAACCATCCTCTGACCATCCCTCTAGAGCAACGCTATGGCCAACATGATCATACATCATCTCTACCTCTGAGTCTCCCCACTGAGAGTCCTCCACCTGCTACATCAAAGAATGATGCACTGTCATTTGAAACAAATAGCTTCTACCACTATCCACTCTAGCATCTAAGTGAAAGGTCGTCAACTCCTTTATTACTCTCCAAGCATCCCCGGACTCTCGAACAACATCCTTTATTGACTTCCTGCTCAAAGCGTCGACCACAACATTTCCCTTTCCTAAGATGTAGGAGATATTGAAATCATAATTCTAAAGAAACTTTGTCCACCTCTGCTACCATAAGTTCAGATCACGCTAAGAAAAGATATACATCGAGCCCTTGTGATCTGTGAAGACCACAAAATGATTCCCAATGAGGTAATGTCACTACAACTTCAGTGCGAACACAATCTCCGCTAGCTCTAGATCATGGGTGGTATAGTTACTCTCATGGGGACGCAACTTCCTAAACCTATAAGTGATCACTAACCTTTGTTGCATCAACATGCATACCAAAACCAGACGGGAAGCATCAAAAAAACACCTCAAACATCACCCCCTCCTCAGGAAACTAAAGCACCGGAGCACTGAACAACTTTGCCTTCAGGTAATCGAATGCTTCCTGTAAATGATCAGTCCACACAAAAGTCTGGTTTTTCCTAGTCAATGTTGTCAATGGGGCTACAATTCGAGAAAAATTGAGCACAAATGTCTGATAATAACCTGGAAAACCAAGGAAACTATGAACTTATGCCATGTTCTTGGGTTTTTCTCAAGAAAAAACTACTTCGACCTTCGACAGGTCCACTATCGAACCCTACTAAGACACCACATGCCTAAGGAAATTCACTTCCCACATACAGAACTCACACTTGAACAACTTCTCATAAAGATAGTGGTGTTAAAGGACCTGTAAGATAGTTCTGAGATGATCGACATGATCCTCCTATGACTTTGAGTAGATCAAGATATCAACGATGGATACAATAATGAACTGGTCTAGGAACTTGCAGAACATGGAGTTCATAAGCCCCGTGAACACGGTTGGTACATTCGTAACACCAAACAACGTGACAACAAACTTGAAGTGCTCGTACCCGCATCTGAAGGAAGTCTTCGGGATATCACTCTGCTTCACTATCAACTGGTGATATCCAGACTGCATATTGATCTTAGAAAATCAACTTTCCCCTCTCAATTGGTTTAAAAGATCATTTATCCTCATAAGAGGGTAACGGTTCTTGGTCGTCACCTGATTCAACCTTCGGTAGTCTATACACAACCTCAGACTATCATCCACCTTCTTGGAGAACAATACTGGAGCACCTCATGGCGACACACTAGGATGAATAAAACCCTTTTGCGTCAAATCATCTATCTGGATCCTCAACTCCCGCAACTCAAAAGGTGTCATTTGATAATGAGCCATCAAAATCGGAGAAACACCAAGCTACAAGTTTATTCTGAGCTCAACATTACGTCGAGGGGGTAGAATCACAACCTCCTCAGGAAAAACGTCTAGAAAATACCCAACAACCTAGGAAACCTCTACCATCCCAACCTCTGTTGATTCCACTGACAACTCTGTGAACAAAGAAAGAAGGGAATCTACACACCAACTGCCCACCTAACAACCCCGCTCGCTAATGAAAACCACATGCTAACCATCCACATCCGAGAACATGACTCTCCTCTGGAAACAGTCACTAACAGTATGCATGGAATACAACCAATTGATGTTGAGGATAACATTGTACGGAAACATCTATAGCAAAAAAAGATCTCCACGGGACTAATGTGGCCCCATCATCAGTATACACCCTCAACACACATCAAACAAGTTGTTCTGACCTCTGACTGGTATAGTCAACACCAGGGGCATGAAAAACCTCATGTTTAATCTCATAGTACGGTCTAGAGCGAGTGAAACAAAGGAGTGTGAAGATCTTAAATCAAACATGGCACAATCAAGGTTACTAAACAAACTGATTGTACCTATGACGATCTCCAACCCCTTTGGCACTACCACATCCACTGCATGCAACTAACTATGCCCAGCTCCTCTACCTCTCTGCTGATGACCACCTCCACGATCACGCTAGGGTCGAGGTCTCTAAACACGAGGAACATCCTTGGGTCGACCTCTACCTGCTCCAACTCCCCTCAGCAGAGCATTAGCCTGCTACCCCTACTGTTGAAACGGTCTCATTGGCAACTACTGCTGAGACTGGCGTTGAACTTGTCCACCTCCACTAAACTGATCTCAAAGGGCCATTGGGAATCGGTTTTGGTGATGGCCATGAACACCACAACCAAAACACACTGGTTTGATATCTCTAAGAAAAGCATGGAAAGCAATGGCCCCAGAATGCCTCTACCTGCTCCAACTCCCCTCGACATAGCATTAGCCTGCTACCCCTGTTGTTGAAATGGTTTCATTAGAAACTACTGCTGAGACTGGCGTTGAACCTGTCCACCTCCACTAAACTGAGCTCAAAGGACCACTGGGCACCGATTTTGGCGATGGCCATGAATACCACAACCAAAACACACTGGTTTGATATCTCCAGGAAAGGTATAGAAAGCACTGGCCCCATAAGGCCGAAAGGGAAACTGCTGAGGTCGACTCCCCACTGGTCGAAACCTTGAAGGTCCTGGCACTTGAGACCTTCCACGGACAACTATGCTCCATGAGGAACCCTGCGGTTCCCCTCTTGCGGCAAACCTCCTCACAAGTGCATCTTCTCGATCACCTTCTCCTTCTTATGAACCTCCAAATACGTTAGCAGTGTAAAAGGAGTAACTACATACTAGATAGAAGGACGGATTGCCTCCTCAAGAGTCTCGCACGAGACTCCTCATTTAGAAAAAAATCTAGGGAAAAGTGCATAAGGTCCTTGAACTTGATTCTCAACTCCTGCACTGGCATACTCCCCTATTGAGGAGAAATAAACTCTTTCCTCTTCACTACCTTCATGGTCGATGAAAGGAACTCTGCTTAGAACTCATTCTAGAAGTCAATCCATGAAACATCTACCTCCTTCCGCTCTCCCAGATACAGCGTCCACCACTGACGTGTAGCTCCCTACATCTGACTGGCTGCCAAAGGGACCCAGTACTCCATCGGAGTCTGGATTAAACTGAAAGTGATATCAAGCTCCTCTATCCAGCTCTATGTCCCCACATCTAAAATACTGATCTCATATTTCCCCAAAGCCTACTGCTGAAAAGTGTTCAAATCCCTCTACCAAGCTTTATCCTCCTCTACCGGATCAACCCTACAGTGATCAACCAGATCAGCCTGCTGAACCTCAACTGCCTAAACCACACGCAGACAACGAACAAGATCCATAGCTGAAAGAGGAAACAAAGATTTCCTAAACCCAGGTAGTATGAAATTTTATTTTGATTCATTTTAATTCACTTTATTCACTTTAATTTTCCCAAAACAACCCAATTCAAACAAGAACACAAGTCATCATGATACATGCATCTCTCCTAAGTTTCTACCCTGCAAACAGGTCCACCTCGCTTGGTAGTTCAATAATCTTAGAATTTGTGAACTGAATCACGGGGGGGGATAAAATCTCATGTCCTAGCTGATCTCCCTAGCCTATGTCACGCACCAAGGTCAACTAGCATTGTTGTCATACCAACCCATGCAATCCTCATTATGTATAACTTCAGACTTCATCATATCTCTCAACCATCACCTCTAATACCACTATCATGACCCCCTCCATCCAAAGACACCACAATGAAGGGAGAGAGATAATGACCCCCCCCCCAAGTCTCATCTCCAGTAGGCCTCAGGTTGGTGACTAGCACTGAGTGTAAAACTTTCATGAATTAGGAGGAATTGCCCTCTATAATAATATAAGATTAGGAGATTAGATGAATCGTCCACAAAAAACGTCATGACATAATATAAAAAGAAACCAAAATCATCTCACATGCATGTATAAATAAAACTAATACAGACAAACACGACCACATCACAACTCACTCAAAGACACATGGGCTATCACAACCACCATCTAGTGCACTAGCAGACCTTCGTCCATCGACCTCATGCCCTCCTACCATGTACGACCCCCACCGTAAGCCACATCATCCCATCTCAACATATCTGCAGACACCTGGGCTATGTCATCTCGCCTAAAGACACCTGGGCTCGCCGCCCCACAAGCACGGCCACATCACAACTCACCCAAAGACACTTGGGCTATCATAACCACCATCTAGTGCACTAACAGACCTTCGACCATCACATCTTATGCAATACCTACCTCGCCTGGAAGAGAGAGCAGAGAAGAGCGAGTACTCATTCATCCATCCTCATCGAATGTCGGGAAAAACACCACCCATGTGACTATGCAGGCGTCGACACATAGTGCTCAACATGGGTGGGGTTCATATAGAAATCACAAAGAATATACAAGTATATACATATAGTCACACACACAAGACCAACTTATGGGTTCACAACCCAACACTAACCAACTCACAACATCACCACTTTTGCTTCCACCTCTAAATGCATAACACCAAACAAACCACAAGCCACATCACACTACCAACCAGTTCGATTATCCAACCCATTCGTTTCATTATTTAGCATCATCCACATTTAACCACACAATCCATCGTTTATTTTTTTCATTTATCATTTTCATCTCATTAACCAAACCAAACCCCAGTCATTTTAATCATTATTAAACAAGTTATTTCACCACTACTCGGGTATCTAACACAAAGAAACCACACATCACAAGAAACTCATCAACCTCATTGTGTCATCACTTCGTTGCCCCGAAAAGCACAATCAAACAACCACCGCCCCGCCGCCCCAAAAGCACGGCCAAACAACAACCACTTTGTTGCCCCAAAAGCATGATCAAACAACAACCACCTTTCCGCCCCAAAAACACGGTCAAACATCAACCACCTCATTATCCCAAAAGCACGATCATCAAACCATTATCCTCACATCGCATTGCAATCACACATCATCATCCCACAAGCACGGTCACACATCACAACACATCAAAATCATTTTACAGATATTCAAAAAGAGCTTTTATTGCATTCCACTTTATTTTAGAGGCATTATCACACAATCCATAATCTTAGGGAAACCATTTAATTAGTCAAATGTAAGTGGTTAGTCAATTTTCCATTTTAGGGTGATATCACAACAATCACAACAGACACAACAATCAACACATAACATACAACGCAAACAAAGCCCCCAACGACCACAATTTTCAGCAGGGCATCTAGCCCGTACAATCACAATATCAGAATCATATCAAAGCTGTAAAAGCATGAAAATCATTCTATTTTCCCCTTCAATTTCAATTAGTCAATTTTTTATCCTTCATTAAGCGAGCACAACCATCTCTCATAGATAAAAAAAACTAAACCCCTCTCATATGATACATAATAAAGAGAAACAAGTGATTCCCTGCCTCAAAGAAGCTTTGCTGACTCGTTGCGCACCACAAACCACCACACACGAAAAAACTATGAATCAACCTACACTACACCCAAAGATCATAAAAACACAACCCAACTCACACCTCAACCCAAAACAACATCACCGCAGCAAATCCTCAAGAGAAGAACAAGAGGAAACTAACCAAAAAGAAGGAAGGGCTTACCACCGATCGCCAACAAACATCCACAGGATCCAATGAATCAAAGCAAGAGGAAGGGGCTATAAGATCCTCTCAGGGCGCCTAGTATTTTCCCAAAACAAGAGGGATGGAGCGGTTGAATGAATGAAAGTTCGACCAAGAAAAGGACTAAAAACCTGGAATCCCACTGTTTTCATGTCGTGCAACCATTACATGGCACATAATCCTCGGGTTTCTGAAAATTCCAAACTTTTGTTGAAAATTTAGTCACCTCGTCATTTATTTATTACACATCATGAATTGCATATACACAATGTGTATTTGTTTCACAGCTTACCCTTAGCCGATTTACAAGATGTGAACCATCAAGCTACATAAGTTGTGAACTGTTATTTCACGTTGTATAAACAATACACGACGTGTATTTCCTGCAGTAGCTTTGATGCACCTCCAGCCTCCACCGAAAACTCTTGGAACCTACCTCGAATGCCTCCAACCACCAAAGATGGAAAAGTAACGGAGTGGGAAGGCACGGGTCGTTACACGATCCTTCTCAAGAGTTGAATCATCTTCCTTGGCTGGAGTAGGACCAAAACTCACCCCTTGTTTTATAGCTCAAACCCGAATCACTGCCTTAATAATAATCTAATCAACCAGTGGATTTTCTCACAAAAAGTTGTCCACAACCACCGATGAAGGGTTCACTAGGGGTCTTCTAGGAGGTATGGAACTACACAAGACAAGTAAAGGAGGAAAACCATCAATAATTAATCAAAAAAAATCAAACCAATAACATTTATAGAACATTTCCATAAATCACAAAAAGGAGAGCATAATAATTACACTTCCTTGTTTCCGACACTTTCGCCAGGGATGCGCGCATCCGTCACGCGGAGGACGCGCTGCTTTAGCCCCACATCCCCGCTTTCCAAAGGCGGGCGGCATCCTCTCCTTATTTAGGTACGTCTGCTCCTTGATCGAAACCGGGATGATAGGATGTTGGTTCTTCCTTCCGTGAATTCCTCCTCGGAACTCGTCACCTAGTCCAGGTCTCCCTCATAGATTAAGTCATGGCTCGTGAATCTCTTCCTGGCGCCATATCTTCATGGACATCAGTTAATTACGCCGCTTCTGTTAGGACCTTCCAAGGGGTCTGGTCAGGGCAGCAACCTTCGGTTAGGAGAATAGTCACGTTGGGGCATCACTGGCGTGTCTTGATGCTGGGGAATTGGTATGTCTGTCTTATGTCCCTTATTATAGGGATTCTCGAGGGCACGGAAGCCCGAGGCATCCCACATCAAACGCGGGGAACGGTATTTCATAGGCATGTATCTGAGGTTTTCCTCAGCTTCCCATGTTTAACACAGGGTATTCCGCAAGTTTAACATCTAGCGGAGACAGATCGGACTGATCGGAACACTAGCTGGAGTGGATCAGATTGAAGAACCCCCTGGAGGGAACACCAATGTCAGGGCCAGCACGTGGGCGGCTTCCCGGATACTACGAAGGGGAATGAAATGGCATGATCACACCGAGATGTGACGGCCCGGGTAAGAATCAGGATGAATGATGACCTTGGGCTTAGGTCTCGAGGAGACTTCCTACGTATCCCTGTGGTAGGGAATCAAAGTCTGTGTAGTTCGATGATACGGTGGAACACCTGAAGAGGTGAACTGTAAGAATGAACGCATGGATGGGACCTAGAGGGGGTAAGATCACTGGGTTAGGGTATGAGATTCTCAAGGCGCGTGGGCTCGAGGGAGAGGTCAGGATGAGACATGGGTGTTTGGCTTGAACCTTGTGGAGGCTTCCTACGTACCCTCGTGACGGGGAATCAAAGTCTGCGTAGTTCGATGAGATGTAGTTTAACATCATGTGGGACGAAGCATTTGGGGCTTACGCTCTGGGGCGGCCTAAGGATATGGAGTCAGTGAACCAACATGATGGAATGGGGCTTACGCTCTGAGACAACCCATGGTGGTGGGGCTTAAACCTCATGGAGGCTTCCTACGTACCATGCCTTAGCACAGATCAAAGTCCCCGTAGTTCAGGTTGGAATGGGGCTTACGCTATGAGACGGCCCATGGTGGTGGGACTTGAACCTCGTAGAGGCTTCCTACGTACCATGCCTTAGCACGGATCAAAGTCCCTGTAGTTTGGGATGGAATGGGGATTATGCTCTGAGACGGCCCATGGTGGTGGGGCTTGAACCTCGTGGAGGCTTCCTACGTACCATGCCTTAGCACGGATCAAAGTCCTCGTAGTTCGGGATGGAATGGGGCTTACGCTATGAGACGGCCCATGGTGGTGGGGCTTGAACCTCGTGGAGGCTTCCTACGTACCATGCCTTAGCACGGATCAAATTCCCCGTAGTTCGAGATGGAATGGGGCTTATGCTCTAAGACGGCACATGGTGTGTCATGGTTGGTGCTCACTCTAAGCTCACGGGAGTCAAGCTTAGTGTGAGAAACAAGAGGTTGCAGGGACCTGACTATCACATCGCGAAAGGGTGCCTTCGTGGGAAGCGAAGAGGGGCTTACGCGTTGAGCAGCCCATGGTGCTGGGACTTACTCCAGGATGGAGGCTCGAGGGCGAAAAAGCGCAGCGGGAGAGGGATTCGGCACTCGGGAAGAGAGGAGGAGTCCCACTTCCCATCATGCTCTCCACTGGCCATGGCGCAGGGGAAGTACGGGGGTGCATGGGTGCTACCTCCCACAAGAAAAGCTAGGGTCTTACACCAAGGTGGTTTCCCTTCCCCACAGACAAACGCCACTCCAATAAATCACCCCCTGTGAGGGATGACCCCACCATCCCCGTGGAGACGAGCGGGCATGGAGAATGTCTGAGTCGGGGGGACCCTGCGTGCGAGGTACGGGCTCGGGTCACAGTTTAATGTCATGTGTTGAAGATGAGGTGCTTGGTAGTTTAACGTCCTGCAGCTCGGACGAGGTGGGTTGGCCCCGCACCCCCAGGACTTACATAGTTGGTTCCCTCTGCCCCTTGTGGAAGGGAAGGCATCGGCAAGGCCATTTTGAGGGGGTGTCACGGGGCGAACCATTGAGGGGTCCACGTTAGCGTGACTATGTGAAAAAGAAATAGCTGTTAGCGTGCCTATGCGAAGAAGCATGAGGCGAAGCAACGCAGCGGGAAGGATTGCCCAAGGGACTTTGAAGTTACTTCGTACGAACCGAGAAGGTCATACGGGAAAACCATACATGATATGAATGCCCGAGGTACACAGGACACCTGCAAACAGCACCCGAAAGGAGGGCATTGGGTACTCGTGCACAGGGGGTACCCGGGGAGCACCGAGGTGAAAAGCACCGAAGGATTACGCGCAGCCCTTAGGGCTGTGTGAAATAAGGGTGGTCGAGGCTTTGCATGACCTGAATGATTTGCACGCAAGGGGGCAGAATTATGCGCGGGTGGCGAGGGCCGAGCGTAAGGGGGCGCGCAAAGATTGTGCGCAACTGACGGGCATGTGCGCAATGGAAAGAATTGCGCGCTGGGGGTAGACCCTGAGGGGTTGGAGTTTAGTCTAAACCAGGGGGATCTCACGCGAAGGCGGATCCCGGGGGGACTTGGCGCGAAAAAGAACCCTACCTGAAGACCATATTGCACGCGCGCGGAATGGAAATTACGTGCATGAGAGGCAGTTCAAATTCTTCAGCCCCGAAAAGGAAGGGGGTCTCCTTCTATTTATAGGCATCTGGCGGCGCGGAACGCCAGGTTTGTGCAAAATAATTGTGCGACTGATGCGGCGGCGCGAAATATCAACCGTGTAGGTTGCGGGCATGAATTTATTTCGCGCCGGGGCTGGGGCCTTTCACGAATCCCGGTAGCTTCCGCGCGGAACGGAATTTTTTCATGCACTTCTCCTTTTTTCCGCGCAACATCTCTGGACCCTCCGAACTGGGCCTCCGGGTTTGAATATGACTTTTCTTTTTCGTTACAGAACTTTCTCCGGCACTTACGCATTTTTCGGCGTCTACAAATGCCCCCCCCCCCCTCAGAATTGGATCGGTGAGGGGTCGCAACGATCGGATTCCGAGGGAAACGCCGAAATACAGGGCCCATGGGTCGCTGGCGCGCAAGAAGAAATTCGAGCGGCGTGAAAAACCCCGATCAGGCGCAAAAGCCTCTTTACGCGTCGGTGCGGAACCCTGACTCGGCCTATAAAATCCTCCATGGGCCCCATGCTCCGTACGGCGTTTCTCATGCGATAAGCCCGAAGCTCTCGTGCACGAAATTGCTTCCGCTTTTGCGCGAAAACCGCTTGGCTGCGCGTAATTCCTCTGAGATTTAGCTGTTTTTTTACGCGCGAACCCGGGATTTTCCGTGCAACACTCTGAGATTGCGCACAAACCGCTTCTTTTACGTGCCTGCCTCCAAGATTCCGCGCCAAAGTCCCAGATTTCGCGCACCACTTTCGAACACTTAGCTTGAAGAAGATGGCCGCAAACCAGGTTGATGAGGGGGAGGCTGTTGCGCGCAGAGCTGAGATGGCTGTGAACCCGGAGGTTTATAGTGAAAGGAGGGTGGTCTCCAATAACCACACGCTCTTCAACATGCTAACTCTTGCCCAGAAAGAGTACGCTTTATCAGATAATCTGCTGTTGTGGAACTTCAGCATTCTGGAGGAGGTTCCCCTGTCGGGCTTCGAGGTTGACACACTGTGGTCATGGGTGACCCGCGAAGACGACCTTCCTCGGTACATCATAACCAACAACGGTCATACTTCCAGAGAAACCAGGCACATGGATGTATATGTCATGAATCCCAGGACCAAGACCATTGCTGGGGGTGATCCTGTTGTGGAGAACTCATCAGCTCTCTATGCGAGCACTTTCCGTCAAAGCATCACTGATGAGACCAAAGGCTGGCTGCAGGACTGGGATCTGCGGTCTGGAGGCAACTTTACTAGCGAGTGGGTCTGGGCGTACTAGGCCTGCCACACATGCGACCAATTCGGGGTCAAGCTGCAGCACATCGGTCTATTCGAGGTAGTGTGGACATCACAGTTCCACTTCTACCGGCAGCCTGAGCTTGGACCGGAACTATTCACTTGGTGGTCCCCTGACACCAACACATTCCATCTTCACCACGGGGAAGTCGGCATCAGTCTCTGGGACATCCACTACATCAGAGGCATCCCCTTGGAGGGCCATCAATACGATGAGTTCCTCCTGCCAATGAACATCTAGGGTGACAGGTCTCAAACCCTCATACTGGCGTGGAACCTGCTGGAGTTGGCCAATGAGAGGCTGAAGGTCAAGGACTTCCTGAAGGACATTGCCTACAAGGACTGGTTCAGCCTGTTCTTGGAGAAGGACCTGGAGGTCAAGATGCCAGGGCGGGGAAAGTGGTGTCCAACCACGGTTCAGAGGAGCAAGAGCGGATCCTACTGGAGGATCCTGGAGGCAGGTCAATACCAATCGTGGGGCTACAACATTAATGAGGCTCGGGACCCGAATGTCCGGTACGCCGGATTCCTCACCATGTTCCTGAGTGGGTGGCTCTTGTCGGTACGGGACGCGAGGATGGGCGTCTGCCCCGTGACCCTGGTGATGGCGGGCATCATAGCTGCCAACAAAAGGTTCAACCTCGGGGTCCCCATGTTGGCTTGGCTGTATGTCGTCCTGGGATGCATCTCGAGAGGGGGATCGCCTCAAAGAGTATGCGGCCCCTTCCAGATCTTCCATGGCTGGGTTGTGGCTTACTGTGGTGGCTACACCTTCCCAAATGTCATTCATCCCCCAGGCAATGGCCTGCGACCCTATCTGTTGAATATTGTTGGGGTCGCGCCAATGATGCTCAATGAGGAGGGGATACGGATCAGGATCGGTAACCACGCCAACTTCGCCGTCAACCCATTCCCTACCCCAACCGGTCATCTAGTAGACGATGTTCAAGGCTCTCTAGAGTAGAATGAATACTTCCAAAACATCAGAGGCGGGGTACTCGTGGCCCAGATTGATGGGAATATTTTCTGCGAACCTTATGTGCCGTCCCGATTCGCTAGGCAGTTCGGATGCCTTCAGCGAATGTCGAAGAGGGTATACACAGATTTCTGAGAGAAGATGCATCCCTATGTTCTTTGCTAGCTGTGGCTGATGTTCACAACCTACGGCTCCGGTGACATCATCACTTTCCCGCCCACCGGAGTCGACGCGGGCCTCTAAACTGAGTATGCTGAACATTGGACCATAGCATACCCTGAGGGGCTTCTGCGAAAGTGCGTCCGGCAGCTCAAGGTTGTCAGCGCAGAACCTTGGCGGTGATAGAGTAGGCGGGGTGCCACTAGGAGAGGAGGACCAGCAGCGCCATAGGAAACGGGGCCTACGCAAGCTGGGACTTCAGCGGTGGGGGCGTCGCATGGCGCTGTCGCGCCCTCGCTGCCTGCAGGAGGAGGGGCCCACAGAGCGGCCAGAGAACTTCCTGGGAAGAAAATAAAATACTTGCTTCAACCTTCCTAGGATGTTGTTTTCCCGCGTTGTGGTCGGCTTGGATAACCCTACGGCAGTCAATGAGTATTGAATCTCTCTGGTAGAAGATAATGCGAGAAGGGATCCAGCTGCCGGAAGTTGGGCTTGTTCGGGTTACCGATAGAGTGGACTTCCACCAGCGGCATGCATACCTAACGGCCATGGACACATACGCACGCCAGCGATTTCGGCGTGCGGAGCCACCTTTCTTGGTAAAGGTGCTGCTCGTCCAGGAGCATGATCCGGAGAGGATGTCGTCGGGGGAAGATGACAGCGACGAATCAGAGGGTGAAGAAATAGGAGAGTGGGCCGAATGAGAAGGGAAAGGTGAATGAGAGGGAGAAGGGGAGTCCGAAGGTGAAGGATCGCAAGGGGTGTCCCACCAAGGGAGTCTCCGAGAAAGCAGTGAGATCATCGGCTCTGACATGGATGTGACCGAACTGCTCGAGGTAGACTCTGACCCTTACCCTTCTTCTCTTGTATTCTATTTCCTTTGCACCCCTTAACCCATCTTCCTCGTCTTACTCAGGAGCACCTCGGCACTGACCAAGCCTCTCCGTCCGAAATAGGGGAGGAGGCATCAATAGGGCAAGGCGGGGCACCGATGCTCGTTATTGAGCTGACAAGTGCTAAGGGATCCCCCGCCGCGACAGCTCCTGTAGCGGCCAGAGCAATAGATGTTGATGCCTTGGGTTCCTGTAAGTTCCTTTCTTCGACACTGGTACTCACTGTCGGAGGACTCAACTGATCAGGGTGCTCCTTGTCTGTACAGTGATCACGGCGCTGGAGGCTCGTCGGGCTGCTAAGCCCGGGCCATCTGTTAGCATGTCGATGGCACACGTGCCACTCTATCCAGGACATGATTCCCAAACTGAGTTGGCTCCAGAAATTGGTGACCAGGGAGCGGCGTACATCGGCGGTGCTGTCGTCGGGTGTAGGGCCGGAAGTTGATGCGGGTGCCACCGGAACAGAGGGGAGAGAGGAATGTCATCCGGATGCTGAGGAACCTATTCCCCTGGGAGGAATCTCTGAGAAAGACCCTGCTGCTACCCTGTTGGAATTCTTCCCTATCTATCGGCCCATTGATCCTGAAGAATTCGATGATTCAGATTCGGAAGCAGCCGAGGAGAGTCGGATGACGCGACGCAAGGTATGGAAGTGCATCCGACGTTTCCTCAATAAGCCCCAAGAGGAATGGCTGAAGCGGATGGGGTCTCTCCACACCTGGTTGTGCTTCCTGTGTTCTAGAGGGGTGGATTCTCAATGTCTTCATCTGAAGGTCTGTGATTACATGGCCGAGAGAATGCGGGAGAGCAGCCGGCGCGCCAATGTCATTCGGTGCCAGGAGGAGTCAGGGAGTACCCGGGCCTTTTTGAGGGAGGAACAGGAGGTCCTACGCCTCGAGGAACAGGCGAAGGAGAAAGAGGTGTTCATTACAAACTGCTCTGAGCTTGTGGAGCAGCTAAGGGCCCATCTGGTGGATGCTCCAGATCAACTCATAGAAGCGAGTCGTCAGATAACCGAGCTCCAAGATGAACAGGCACGGGCACAAGTCAGGGTCGGCGAGCTGCGCTTCACGGCTGCTGAAGAAGAAAGAGTTCTCAAGAGACGGGAGGCAGTCCTGGAGGCTACTAGCGAAAAGGTGGCAGCATTGGAGAGATCCATCCAAGAAGCCGACCCTTAGGGGGGCTGTTTTGGCCAAACCCCTACACTTTTCCCGCTCTACTGCTTTCTGTTGTTTCCCTGAACTGCATGTATAGACAAGCCTATTCACTTGCCTCTTTTCTTAACATGTTTTTCCCTCTGGTTTAACATGCTCAACCATAATCCTGAAATAAATAGCAATCCATCCCTAAGCTCACGTGGGCCGTGAGAAAAAAAGGAGGATCGTACTATCACTTCGTTCGATTGCGAGAGCATCGACCAGGCTCCGGGCATTCGAAATTCAAACCCGTGTTCCCGAGGAGACGAGGGAGGCCCAACCAAAGGCATAGGACCTCATCCCAATCGATGTATTGTCTTCTCAACATGCTCTAGCGTATGAGCGGGGCAACGCCAGGGGTATTGGAATTAATCCGAACATAGGGATATGAAAAAGGTGAATCACGTTACCCAAATTCAGAACACTATGGGAGGGGCGTGACAATGGAGGATAGATGTTGACCATGGAGGAAATGCATCATCCATATCGCATTAGACTGAAATGGGGAAAACAAATGAGGGCTGACTGCTGACCATGTTCGCAACACGGGGCCCAACTCAAATATCGTCGATCAGTTCTCCGGAACGTTGTCCTAGGACAGCAGGCGGACCATAGGTCGAGCATCCATACTATTAGGGGGTCCCTCCAAACATGACCAGTCTTCCAGAACGTTGGCCCAGGACAACAGGTGGACCATAGGTCGAGTATCCATATCGTTAGGGGGTCCCGTCAAACATGAAAGAGGATGAAGATCCAAATAAAGGGGCAGGCGAAGCATGGAAAGCGGAGCGATGGTTTGTTCATATAGAATCCAACACTCCCAAGATTATGCCACTATTGTGGAGGCACATTAGGCAGACGTATCAATCTGGTCACAAATCATCCCTACTTTTTAGACAGGACATCTCTGGTGAGAGAACTATCGCTTCCCAATGTCATTATGGGGCATCCCAAACTTATTCGGGGCAAATGTTGCAGTTACACAACTCCCCGGAAAATCAGACCAAAGGGACGATAGTGAGGGAGGGAATAGACTGGTGATTCCCAGTGCTAGACCCGAGACAAAATGTTCGGGCGTTCCTACGTATCCCATAAGGATGGGAATCAAGCCGCACGTAGTTCTGAAAAGGGGTCTTAGTTTAAGGTCTTAGAACTCGGACCAAGGATGGGTAAGGAGAGCAGGAGACACACGATAAGGTGGTTACGAAACCCAATGTGAATGAGGACATAAGCCCTACTTACCATGTGTTCCCTGGGGATGTGTTCCGGTCAAGGCACCGAACACGAACGCTAGTTTGGGCCTGTGGAGAAGTACCCGGGCGCTCCTACGTATCCCATAAGGATGGGAATCAAGCCATACGTAGTTCTTTGAGGGTGTCACAGCACAGTATAGTACATGTGAAAAATATGAAAGGGGCGGGCGGGTCTAGCCCTCGCACCAAAAGAAGCGACATTTGATGTATCTTGTTTGTCCTTTAAGGTGAATGGTTTTTCTTTTGTGGAGCGACCGGCCTAGGGTATGAATTCCTGGAATCTCCATAATAGTCAAGCTGTATGCGGGCGTTGACAAATGGTATGGTAAATGACCGATACCCAGCGTGATTTCCTCTATGGATAGGTCATCACAATGCAGTGCCGTTTTCCGTTGTGCGGCCAGGACGATATCATCACAGTTTATGGTCAAGTGGTAGGACCAACCAGCACAATTTAAGGTCATATGGCTTGGACCTGGGGGACTGTGCACGATTCGATAAAGCATACCCGACGCGAATGAGGACATAATCTCACGCCACGCCGTGCGCGATTCCGGGAGAGGAGCCTCGGGCCAAGGGGTCGGCGAAGGTCTAAAGACAAAGGGGCAGGAGACACTAGGCTCCAGCTGAGCTGGGCCCGAAATGCAATGTTTGGGCGACCCCACATATCCCATGGGGATGAGGGTCAAGCTGCGCATGGCTCTTAGAGAAGATCTCAGCCTATAGTCTTAGCGCTCGGATCACAGGAGCCCCAAGAGACGCTGTATTGCAGCTTTGTCTGCCTGACGTGTGGAGGTGCACTGAGGGTTAGTGCAAAGAGTGTCGAGATTCCACCTTGACACGATGGGGTGGAACATAACGTGAATCATGAAACCAATATTCACGGCCTTAAGGGGCTAGCGTGACGACGGAGGATTACTGCTGACCATGTTCGCAACACAGTACCCTGTCGTGTTAGCCTGAAATGGGGACAAACAAATGAGCATCAACCGCTGACCATGTTCGCAACGCGGGATTTGTATCAATTTATTGTCCGAGACCCTCGAGGGCGTTGGCCCGTAACTGTAGGAGAGCCCTTAGGCGTTGTATCCAGGCCGTTTTTTGGGGGTCCCTCCGGGTGTGAAAGATAACGGGGGCCCGAATGAAGGGGAACACGAAGCTTGACAAGTGTGGACGGAACTTGCCTAAGTTGAATCTGACACTCCAGGTCCTAGACCAGAGTACTCTGAACACATTATCGGACCACTGAAAAAGGGTCGAGGGGCTCAATTTGAGAGAGGCCAAAAGATGGCGGATTCCCGGGAGAAGGGGGCATGGCGCCAAAAACCTTGGACCACACCTATATATCCCCCTTGTAGAGAGGGATAGGCCAAGAGGCCGAGGTGACCGGGAGATCGGGGGATCTCTTAAGAGATGGGGCTGGGCCTGAAATCTAGGTGTTCGGGCGGTCCTACATATCCCATAAGGATGGGAATCAAGCCACACATAGTTCTAGCATCATAGCTTAACGTCGTGTATAATGATGAGAGGCATCTCATCCAAGGATGCACACGGTATGGTGGGTAACCTGACGTGAATGAGGACATAATTCCACACCACGCCGCACAATCCCATCAGAGAGAACCTGGGCCAGGGGCCCGAAAAGGCCAAGGGGCCTGAGGCTGGGCCTTGATCAGGAAGGCCTGACCAGCTTGCAGTTTAACGTCTTGCAGTGGGGATGGGCGGAGTATGAAGACACCGCAGATAAGAGAGGTGCACGGCGCGGTGAATAACCCGATGTGAACGAGGACATAATCCCACACCACACCGTACCATCTAGGTAAGAACTTGGACTAGGGCCCTAGAAAGCCAAGGGGCATGAGGCTGGGCCTCGATTAGGAAGGTCTGACCAGCTTGTAGTTTAACGTCTTGCAGGACGAGCGTGCAGTTTAGGGTCATGCGGGACCAGATGCAGTTTAGGGTCATGCGGGACCAGATGCAGTTTAGGGTCATGTGGGACCAGATGCATTAAGAAAAGTATTGCTTGAGGAACTTGGCATTGGTGGGAGGAGTTATACTCTCACCATCCATGGTCACCAGGGTGTACGTTCCATTGGGATAAACCTTATGAACAATGAAAGGCCCTTCCCATTTTGGTTTCAACTTGGGTGGTTTCCTGTCAGGGATCATTAGCACCCTGAGGGCCAATACCAAGTCACCTTGCAGTAAAGAGTAGAGGCGAACCTTCTTGTTGAAAGCTCAATTCATCCTGCTCTGGTGCCTCTCTAGGTTGTGCAAGGCACGAAGCCTATTCTCGTCCAGTGCTTCCAACTCTGATAGACGGATTTCAGCCGCCCTATCCGGTGCTTGCTGGTCATAGACCGTTGTGCGCAATGAGGGAAATTGAATCTCAATGGGAAGGACGGTCTCCGTTCCGTACACCAGGGAATAGGGGGTCACCTGGGTGGAATTACAGGTCGTCGTCCGATAAGCCCAAAGGACGTTGGGGAGCTTATCCGGCCAACTTTTCTTATTCTGACCAACCATTTTCTGCAAAATGTTAGAGGGTTTTGTTGAACGCCTCAATCTGACCATTTGCCTGCGCGTGATAGCAGGAGGTATGGTTGGGGCAAATGTTGTACGTGGCATACAATTTCTTCAGCTCGGCTGCTCGGAAGTTGGTTTCGTTATTGGTGAGGATAGCGTGAGGTACCCCAAATCGATAGATGATATTGGAACTCACAAAGTCGACGATAGAATGGGCCTTGACTTCCCTGAGCGGAATCGCCTCCGCCCACTTGGAAAAGAAGTCCATAGCGGTCAGGATAAACCGGAACTGGCGAGCCGTTGCCGGTGGGTATGGCCCCACGATATCTAACCCCCAGACTACAAAGGGCCAAGAGTACTTGGTGGTATGGAGAGGCTCTGGTGGCTGATGCACAAAGTTAGCATGAATTTGGCACGCATGGCACCTCTTGCCGAACTCGATGCAGTCATGGATCATGGAGGGCCAAAAATACCCTAGTCTCTGAATTTGGTGGGACAGTTTTGACCTAGCCTGATGGGCGCCACAGGAACCGGCATGAACCTCTTGCATGACCTGCGGAATCTCGACTCCTTGAAGGCAACGGAGGAGAACACCATCAAATTCGCATTTATAGAGGATATGCTCAAGGTCGGGACCACTCTAAAGGGTAAACTGTAGCGCGCGGCGTCGGATTCGCTCGCGCTCGGCCCGGTCTGACAGGATATTACCGTATTGGAGGTATTCGACCAAAGGTGTCCTTCAATCGGCAACTACTTCGATCACCGCATCTAAAGCACCCTAGGTTCCCGACGTAGGGGCACCAGCGGTAAGATGTTTTATCTGCGGGTCGCCATCATCCTCTGGGGTAACGGGAGCAATGACTCTCCGGTGCGCCACGTGGATAATCAGGTCATCCTTCTCGGGCTCTGCAAGCGACGCGGCCAGGCTGGCCAAAGCATCTTCTCGACCATTCTGCGACCGAGGGACATGAATGACCTTTGGCCGAAAAGGGAACTGGGACATTAGCCGGAGAGTGCGCTCTAACAATGGAACGAGCTCTGGATTTCTAACAACATAGTCGCAATTGACCTGCTTGATGACCAGCTCGGAATCCCCTTTCACATGAAAATGGGGCACGTCGATCTCAAGGGCCAGCTCGAGACCAGTAATGAGAGCTTGGTACTCTGCCTCATTGTTGGTGCAGCCTTCTATCAACGGAAATGAGTACGGCAGAATGGCTTGCTCCGGGGTGATGAAGACGATACCCAGGCCCACTCTGTTGAGCCTAGGATCGTTGAGTCTCCTACTGGTGGGGATCCGGGAGGCACCGTCGAAGTGCATTTGCCAACATGAGACGGCGTGATCGACTGAGAGGATTGCCTTATCAGGAAAATCTAGGTCCAGTGGCTGATCCGCAGAGGTCGGGTGGGCAGCTAGGAAGTCTGCCAATGTCTGCCCCTTGATAGCCTTCTGGGACACGAACCTGATGTCAAACTATTGGAGGATCACCGCCCACCGCGCTAGTCGGCCAGTCAACATGGGGCGATTCATAATGTACTTTAGTGGGTCCACTTGAGGGACCCACTGTACCTCATGGTGCTGCAGGTAATGTCGTAGTTTCTGCACGGCAAATATGAACGCAAGGCATCTTTTCTCGATGGGGGAGTACCTAGTCTCCGTATCAAGGAGCATGCGACTGAGGTAGTAGAGGTTGTTCTCCATCCCCTCATTGTTCTTCTAGGCGAGAAGGGCACCCAGGGATCGTTCCAGGGTGGTGACATAGAAAATTAGTGGCTTCCCGGAGACGGGTGGCATCAAGACCGGAGGTTAGAGAAAATATTGCTTGATTTCCTCAAAGGCGGTCTGGCACTCCTCGTCCCACTCATAATTGGTGCCCTTCTTCATGAGTCGATAAAAGGGCTTACACTTGCCGGCCAGATTCGTAATGAATCGGCGTATGTAGGCTAAGTGGCCTTGAAGGCCTCGAAGCTCCCGAATATTGCTCGGGGGAGGCATCTGGCCGATTGCCTTGATCTTCTCTGGGTCGACCTCGATGCCCCAATGTCGGACAACAAAGCCGAGAAATTTCCCGGAGGTGACCCCGAAGGAACAATTCAACGGGTTCATCTTCAGGTGGCGGGAACGGAGGAAACTGAACACTTTCTCCCGGTCCTTGAGATGGTCCTGGCGCTGGTGAGATTTGACCACCAGATCGTCCACATAGCATTCCACCAGTTACCCGAGGATTGGCTTAAATATGCGGTGCATGGCCCGCTGATAAGTGGAACCTACATTCTTCAGGCCGAATGGCATGACCTGGTAACAGAATGTACCCTGGGGTGCCCTGAAAGCGATAGATTCCTCATCTTCAGGGGCCATCCGGATCTGATTATATTCAGAGTAACCATCCATGAAGGAGAGGGATTGGAATCCAAATGTAGTTTCAATCAACAATTCTGTCACTGGAAGGGGAAAATCATCCTTCGGACAGTGGCGATTGAGATCGCGGAAGTCGATACAGACTCTGATCTGCCCGTTCTTCTTCCTGACCGGCACAATGTTGGCAAACAACTTGGGGTACTGAACTTCCTTGACGAAGTTGGCTTTGATAATCTTGTCAACTTTGGCCCCAACCATGGCACCATGAGAAGGGTGCATCTTTCTGGGAGGCTGCTTGAACCCGCGATGGTTTGCAGGAAGACCGAGGCGGTGGACGGCTACCTGAGGATCTAGTCCTGACATCTCATCATAACTCCAGGAAAACACATCACGGTGCTGTTTGAGGAATTCCACATACTGTTGCTACTCCTTGAGAGACATAGTGGTGCTGATCAACGTGAGTCTCGGATCTGCCTCACTTCCAAGGTTCACCTGTACCAACTCGTTGACCGTGGCTGAGATGCCTTCCTCAAAGGTAGGGGGAGAGTCCTCTATATCTTCTTCTCCACTTGTGTAGGAATCATCCGCAGGGGGAGCTGATTCTAAGCTATCAAACCCTGATGGGTGGCTGCTACCCACTTGTGTGGTCGTGGTCATTGCATCGGGGTCCTCTGGCGTCGCTGAGACCATGGCTATGAAGGCTGTCGACCCAATCTCATTCGGTCTTCGGCCCAATGGGCCACGTTTGACAATATCGAAGCAGTAGTGGCGCGTCGGCCAGAGCCGACTTATCCCAGCTCGGCGAAATAGACAAGTATGACGGACAGTTGTCGCCATGAGTCAGATGTCTCGATACCGGACGGGAGTGGGAGGCTCCAGAATCACTGGAGCCTGGTTCGTATAAGAATAAAAAGTGATCCTCGGACACCGCCTGGATTTGAGAGTACGGTTCCCTCTTATCCCAGAAATGACAAAACACTGCCCCATATCGGGGGTTGTGGCCTCCAACCGATGGATTGGGAAGACATAGGCGTCATTCAGGCCTGTCCAAGGGTCAGTTGTAGCAGCAACAGGCTCAACCTAACTTGCCTGGACTTGCTTATCCTTGCTCTTGTAATAATCGGCATCCAAGTATCGGGCTTCGCAAGAGGTGAAAGGAGATGCATCACCTTGGAGTACGCCTACTCGACCATTAAGGGAGTACTTGAGGCATTGGTGATATGATGAGGGGACGGTCGCGTGTAGATGGAGCCATGGCATACCCATCAATGCATTGTATGCGGTGTCCTGGGAGACAACCATGAATTCGGTACTGGCAACCAGGCCACCGAACTGGGTCTTCAGGCGGATTTTGTCGGTCGGGGTCTGTTATGTCCTATCATATCCCTAGATCCTTAAATCAGAGGGAGTCAAATCACCCTCGGATAACCCCAGCTTATGTAGTGTTCGTGTCGGGATAAGGTTGATCCCGGATCCAGTGTCAACGAGACAGTGGCGAACCTCCATGCCATTGAACTAGCCAGTGATATACAACGGACGAATGTGCCCCGGTATGGGAGGGTCTTCATCTTCACCAGAGAACGAGATGACAGTCTGGCACTCGGCACTCTCAACTGCCTCAGCGTGGAAGGCTTCTACAGCTGCTACCTCTGTCTCAAACTGGAGGGGGATTCTTAAAGCCTCAGCGAGTGCTTCGCGCATATCTGGTGACAGGCGAAAGGCTTCAAGGATGGAAAGCCTTGTTGGGATGCTGGCGAGGTGCTTCAGAACATCATACTTCTGCGTCAGGAGTGAACTTCTGCTTACAGGAGGCCGCTCTGAGTCTGGAGGCATAGTGGACCCTGCCGGCTGGACCAGCAGCTGACTGGTACTGGGGACATCCTGCTGCTCATTAGTCGGAGCTCGGAGGGTAGCTGTCGGGTAAGGACGGGGCGACTGAGATCGGCCTGTGGCTGGGAAAAGCTGATCACGAGACGGCCGAAGTGGCTCTGCCTGATCCAGTAACACAAACAGTGGCGGAGGAGGGCCTGTCGCGTGCTGAGTTCTACATTGGACCTGTTGTCTAGTCTCATCAGCATGCACGACCTAGATGGAGGTGCCGACTGACATGCCCCGGCAACCCATATGGTCGCGGTTCCGCCGATGTTGGCGTCGGCTGGGGACATTGGGGAGGTTCGTCTGCCGCTCCCCCTCATTGGGAGTCATATAGGGATTTATCATCTCAACGGTGTTAACCGAAGCGTACCCCTAACTGTCACTTGATGAATCATCCACCACTGGGTGGACTCTAGGAGGGATTCCCATCTCCAGGGTCATGAAGTCGCTGAGAGTGCAGAACGATGACGGCATTGGCGGGGCGTGCTGCTTCTTCTTGCGCCACTGACGCTTGCTTTTCCGGGAAGAGGCCGGCTGAGATGATGACGCAGAAGTGGTGGCCGCAGCTTCTAAAGGATCTGGCTGATTCAAGCATGCACGGATAATGCCATGGGCGCGGGCGACCATCCTGCGAGCCATCCAGTTGCTATAATTCCGGGACCCGTGGTCAGGGACCTGCTGCCACGCGCCTCCGTCGTCGCTACTGCTATCTGATCTCACAAAGACACTTGCCACTTGTGTCGGGGCTGGGCTCAACCTGACTATGTTGTTGTTAATCTGGTCTTGGATCCAGTCCTTAAACACATAGCATTGCTTGATGGTGTGCCCCAGGATCCGGTGATAATGGAAGTAGTTGGGGTGATCAGTGAGATGTGCCTCTTCCGGCTTCTGGCACTCGGGCAGTCATACGATTCTCTGCTCCAAGGCGCTACGGAAGTAGCCGGGGACATGATCCTCAGCGAACGAGTAGGTCTGATTCCTTCTGGCTGGAAAAGGGGGTCTAGGGGCCTGACCCTGACGGGGGGCCGGAGGAGCCTGCCGAGGAGGCGGAACTTGATTATCTCGCCTAGGCGGCGGCGGCGCGTTACGCGGAGGCGCCTGCCGATTCTGGGGTGGGTGCTGCTGGGCTGGAAACTGTGCCCGCGGTTGAGGGCCTCTGCGAGGCTGCGGAGCGGGCTCCACTGGTAGCAACTCTAGATGTCTGGGGGCCTCTATCTGGGCCACGGCGGCGGGCTCGGCTCTGACAGCTCTTCTTGCTGGAATTGCAGGGGGCAACAGGCATGTCTGGACAGCCTGTTGTAGAGCTTCCTCAAGGCGCTGGGCCTTATCCGAGAAGTCTCGGAACCCTCCGGGATAATTCTGGGTGATCAGGGAGGGAACCAGTTCCCTCTTGACATTCCCCATGCACATTGTCAGTAATTGCTCCTGAGTCAATGGCATGTAAAGGGAGTATGTGAGCCCCTTCCACCGGGCAATAAATTATGTGACCCGCTCGTCGGGCCTTTGCTTGCACCTGAAGATGTCTGTGATGTTCATTTTCTGGGTGGTAGAGCTGAACTGGTAAAGGAATTGTCTGCGAAGGTCCTCCCAGCTTGTCACAGATCCAACGGGGAGCTGACTGTATCAAACGAAAGTCAGCCCCTACAGTATCTGAACAAAGCAACGGAGCTTGGCGGCCTCCTGCTGCACTGGAGTCCCTAACATAGGCCCACACCTCGAGTTGAAGTGGGTCAGGTGCTACGGCGGGTCCCCCATCCCATTACAGGGGGAGAAAGTGGGATTTCTGAATCCTGGGGGTGCCGACATGTCGTCCACCCATGCCGGTTATGGCTTACCATCAGGTAGGACAGCCACTTGTCACGTTTCCAAAGCTTCCAGGCGGGCAATGAGTGTCGCCATCGGATCTTCTGGGCGTGAGTCTCTGTCCTGACGGGGATCCCTAACCACGACCGCATTGTCAGGCTCTTCAATGTGGTAGCCGAGCTCAGCGGCTCTTGGAACGGCTGGGGGAGCGACCCTTGGGGCGGCTGGAGGAGCCCAGACAGGGTTCCCTGGGCGGTCCCGTCGTTCAGGAGGGTTCGGCAAGAAATATCGCGCTCTCTTGCCATGGGCCCCAGCTTCTGCCCTGTCAGCGAATACAGCAGGATCAGGGTTGCTTGGGAGAATCTCGCTGAGGGGTAGTTGTTCCTGCCCCTGCTGCCCTGGCCTAGGATCGCCGTAGTCGGGACGCCGCTCTGCAATGCACTCGGCCAGAAGTTCATCGACCAACTTCTTTTGCTCAGCAAGTTGTTGGCGCGACGCGGTCTTCTCGGAGTCCTCCTCCATCTTCGGCACTGAGGCTGACGGGTCGGAGTGCTTGGCAGCTCCAACATGCTCTTTGCCTTTACTGACATTCTGACTCAGTACCAGTGACTCGGTAGGCGCAGGGAGACCTAGGAGGTTCCTCTGCTGGTGAGTAATCCTTCCTGATGGGTCCAGTGGCAGCACATCCTTAGGGGGGATGTTCCCATCGAGAAGTCCCGGCTCATTCGACTCTCCTGTCAGGTCGGTCATATTGACTTTCACTCTTCCTAAAGGAACGACCTCACTACTACCAAGGGAGTCAGGCTGTCGGCGAATCGCACTGAAGAGGAGGGCAGCATACTGCCCCCATCCACGGACTTGCACGTGGGGGGTAGCCTCCTCGACCACTCTACGGAGTACTTGAAAACTCTGAACGCACTGTTGTTGGAGGGTCCTGTGGTGGCCAGGTGACTCGGGGTGTCGGACTACAGGGAGTGTGGCCAGGTCCACCAGGAGGCATTGTTCGTCGATGCCTTCGAGGTGCTCTTGGCTCTCGGGATAAGTCACCCGCCGGTGGAGAAGACGGAGGTGAGTGGCCCAGAGGGTCTGGCAGAAGCATTCAAACTCCTCTGGGGTGAGCGATTCTGGCGTACCAAAATTTGATCATGCAACCGGCCAAAACTTCTCAGGGAAGTGGCCCGTTTCAAGGATGGTCCAAAAATTCCCCGGCTCAGATCCAGGGTATGGCCTTTGATTGCCCCACTCATCGGCTGAGGTTGGCTGAGTAACTGGCGGCGGCACTGAGGAAGAACGATGGGATGACAGACTGGCCGGTGGAGAATACAGCGAACGGGCTGATTGGCCGCCGAATCTCGGGCTATCCCCTGATGGTTGCAGCGACTTGGCCGCCATGTCATGGTAGGATGGATCGGCGACTAGAACCCCTGACACGGCAGCAGTGTCTGTCAGGGGTGGGTTACGTCCTGGTTCTTCCATCATTGACCCTCAAAATAGCTCCGAGGTAGAGGGTGCTTCCAGAGGCGATGGTGGCGACCGCGTGGTCGGTCCCTGGAAGCATGTCAGGGTCTCGTCCTCCTGGATATACCTTCAGAGGGAAGCAGGGATCTTGCGGGCTTCGCATTCTGGAATCACAAGGCTGATGTGCCTCGTTCCTGCCCCAGCCCTTGACTCAGAGAACCGAGGGGAGGGCTCATGCGCTGGATCGTACTCTGCCTCAGAGTCTGAGAAGCGGACTGGCCTGATTCCTGCCCGGCCTTCCCCAGGATTCCTCTTGCGGCAGCGGCGGCCTGCTCTCCTACCTCTGGATGGTTCTTCAAGGCAGGGTTGATTTCCGACACGGGGTCCCCCAACTGCACCAGCGCTAGGGTGGATAAATTTCCCACCTGAGGAGGCCGGGGTGTGAGGGGCACCGGGACAAATGTCGAAAGGGACACGGGGAGGACCTCTGTGCTGGTGAGTGACCGGACATGCAATGCTTCCATGCTCACTATTTGTGGTAGGGGGAGTGGCCATGTATCCAGTGTAGTGGGCGCGGGAGAGACCCCCACGTGGAGTGTTGCTGTCACAGGGAATACCCTCGCCTGGATTGAAGGTGGCACGAGGTAGACCTGCAAGCCGAGATTGGAAGTAGGGAGGGCTCGCATCTTTCATAGTGGTGGTGCGGAGTGAGACTTCGTACCGGGAGGCACTACTGTGGATCGGTCCGCGGCGGCCATCACCTGTGCCGACGACCGGGGGAATTGACCAAACCTGTCCGTGGGGCAGTTGGGGCCTCGATCCGGGTTGGGTGTACTACTTTCCCTGCTCGACGTATGCAAGGAATTGGAGGGGTGAGTCAGCGGTGGCTCGGGCCACAGTAGTCACTGATGTTGATGCCCCACGACGAGCGTCTTCTTCTACTCGTGCCCGACGCTGGCGTCGGGTCAGGTGGACTAGAGCCAGTGGTGCAGGCGCGTGAACTACCTGCTCCTCGACTCGGGGAACCAAGCGGTGGCGCTGACGCGGCCTGGTGGGGGCCCTTGCCGGGAGCCCTTGAAGCGGGACTCCGATAGGGCCAGCCCAGATACCTCCTACTTCGTCGGCGTAGGGGAGGGAGCTGTCAAGGCGCTCCATGCACAAGCTACCGAAGCGATTGAACGTTGGGGTGGGGAGCAGCGGCTCCCTGCACGACCCTCGAGGGCGGCGTGGCGGCGAGGCACAACCACCTCAAGATCTAGGTGGGTCATACCCCTGGTGGGGATGACCCCCTCCTCGTACCTATGTACAAGGTCATTTATTACCCTCCGCTAGATAATCTCTGATGGGGAGAGTGGGCATGGGCACCCAGCAGTCGTGGAAATCGCGGCCATCATGGAAGAGGCAAAACTGCGCGGGGAAGCCGCGCTGATATTGCCCCTGCCCTCGCGTCGGTGGGCAGGTGATCGAGCTCCAGAGGCAATGACTTGATTCCTAAAGTAGGGAGAAGAACTCATTAATACTGCTAGAAAAAAGGAATCGATAACCAGTTCTCTAGCATCGTTCCGTCTTCCATGGTTGGCAATAGAGATCCACGCTGACAACGTCGCAGAACGGAATGCTCAACGTCCTGATTGTCCCAACTTCTGGCGAGTTCCACGTCAGACCTGCTCCGTGGGACCTAGTATCGAATGACGAGGTCAGGCGGCATGCTTATCACCTGATTTCCTGAGCGCTACTAGTCCCCAAGCTAAGGAGAGGAGATTCACGTCGGGTTCACCATTTTTCTGTTTCCGACGCTTTTGCCGGGGACGCGCGCATCCGTCACGCGGAGGACGCACTGTTGTAGCCCTGCATTCCCACTTTCCAAAGGCAGGCGGCATACGCTCCTTATTCAGGGACGTCTGCTCCTTGATCGAAACCGGGATGATGGGATGTCAGTTCTTCCTTCCGTGAATTTCTCCTCAAAACTAGTCACCTAGTCCGGGTCTCCCTCATAGATTAAGTCATGGCTCATGAATCTCTTCCTGGCGCCATATCTTCATAGACATCAGTTAATTATGTCGCTTCTGTCAGGACCTTCCAAGGGGTCTGGTCAGGGCAGCAACCTTCGGTTAGGAGAATAGTCACGTTGGGGCATCACTGGCGTGTCTTGACGCTGGGGAATTGGCATGTCTATCTTCTGTCCCTTATTATAGGGCTTCTCGAGGGCGCGGAAGCCCGAGGCATCCCACATCGAATGCGGGGAACGGTATGTCATAGGCATGTATCTGAGGTTTTCCTCAGCTTCCCATGTTTAACACAGGGTATGCCGCAAATTTAACGTCCAGCGGAGACGGATCGAACTGATCGGAACACTAGCTGGAGTGGATCGGATTGAAGAACCCCCTCGAGGGAACACCGATGTCGGGGCCAGCACGTGGGCGGCTTCCCGGATACTGCGGAGGGGAATGAAATGGCATGATCCCACTGGGATGTGGCGGCCCGGGTAAGAATTAGGATGAATGATGACCTTGGTATTGGGTCTCGAGGCGACTTCCTACGTATCCCCGTGGCAGGGAATCAAAGTTCGCGTAGTTCGATGATACGGTGGAACACCTGAATAGGTGACCTGTGAGAATGAACGAATGGATGGGACCCAGAGGTGGTAAGATATCTGGGTTAGGGCATGAGCTTCCCGAGGCGTGTGGGCTCGAGGGAGAGGTCAAGATGAGACATGGGTGTTGGGCTTGAACCTCGTGGAGGCTTCCTACGTACCCCCATGACGGGGAATCAAAGTCCGCGTAGTTTGATGAGATGTAGTTTAATGTCATGTAGGATAGGGAATTTGGGGCTTACGCTCTAGGACGGTCCAAGGATATGGAGTCGGTGAACCGATGTGATGGAATGGGGCTTACGCTCTGAGACAGCCCATGGTGGTGGGGATTGAACCTCATGGAGGCTTCCTACGTACCATGGCTTAGCATGGATCAAAGTACCCGTAGTTCGGGTTGGAATGGGGCTTACGCTTTGAGACGGCCCATGGTGGTGGGGCTTGAACCTCGTGGAGGCTTCCTACGTACAATGTCTTAGCACGGATCAAAGTCCCCGTAGTTCGGGAAGGAATGGGGCTTACGCTCTGTGACGGCCCATGGTGGTGGGGCTTGAACCTCATGGAGGCTTCCTACATACCATGTCTTAGCACGGATCAAAGTCCCCGTAGTTCAGGATGGAATGGGGCTTACGCTCTGAGACGGCCCATGGTGGTGGGGCATGAACCTCGTGGAGGCTTCCTACGTACCATGTCCTAACACGGATCAAATTCCTCGTAGTTCGGGTTGGAATGGGGCTTACGCTCTGAGACGGCCCATGGTGTGTCATGGTCGGTGCTCACTCTAAGCTCACAGGAGTCAGGCTCAGTGTGAGAAACAAGAGGTTACAGGGACCTGACGATCACGTCGCGAAAGGGTGCGTCCGTGGGAAATAAAGAGGGGCTTACGCGTTGAGCGGCCCATGGTGTCAGGACTTACTCCGGAATAGAGGCCCGAGGGCGACAAAGCGCAGCGGGAGAGGGATTCAGCACTCAGGAAGAGAGGAGTCCCACTTCCCATCATGCTCTCCGATGGCCCTGGCGCTGGGGAAGTACGGGGGTGCATGGGTGCTACCTCCTGCAAGAAAAGCTAGGGGCTTACACTAAGGCGACTGCCCTTCCCCGCGGACAAACGTCACTCCAATAAATCACCCCCTGTGAGGGATGACCCCACCATCCCTGTGGAGACGAGCGGGCATGGAGAATGTCTGAGGCGGGGGTACCCTGCGTACGAGGCACGGGGCTGGGTCACAGTTTAACGTCATGTGTTGAGGACGAGGTGTTTGGCAGTTTAACGTCCTACAACTCGGACGAGGTGAGTTGGCCATGCACCCCTAGGACTTACATAGTCGGCGCCCTCTACCCCTTGTGGATGGGAAGGCATCGACAAGTCCATTTTAGGGGGTGTCGCGGGGCGATGATTCTCGTTAAAATTTACCCAAGAGAAGAAGGTAAGATGGTCCTTTTAGTTTAGCTTGGGTTGTCGAATCCTTAGAGACCTAAGAAGTAACCTATAGACACGTACATTCTATGGACTGTTTTTGGCTATGAAGTGGCCAACATGGGTTGATTTTAGATGGGTTTATAGGAACTCTAAGAGACTGAAGTGAATTCAATTTAAAAGAATGAGTTGATCCTAGGTTATCGCTCGGGGTGGATTGGACGTATTTCCTTTTTAATGATTTCAATTTCTTATATTTGAGATGGGTTCATTTAAGGAGATAAAACAACATCATCACTTACTGGTTTAATGCCTACACCCTTTAATACTAATCACCTATACACTTGAAGGATCAAAGTTTTGAGCACTTCAAGGTAAAGGTTCGTATTAGCACTTGAAGTGTGTGGCCTTAAATTCAACAAGGACGATGGAGTTTAAAAATCATCAAATAAAAATCTCAATTAAAGAAGTGATTATACATTAATGAGGTGATAAATAACATCCAATCCAGCCCCTTTCTACTCCCTTGGATCAACCCATAAGTGGGTTAGCCCTCCATTGATCACATGGTTTCAATGGAAGCGAAAAGTAGACTCATGAGTGAGGAAATGGAGAAGTAAAGAAAACAACAAAAATAAAATGATCACTCCACCGTTGTGTGAATAATTTCACAAGGTTTGGTGTGAATAAATTCACACCTTGATCCAACGGTATCAAAGTGATATGAAGAACAACAGAATAAGAGTAGAAGAAGAACTTTTATTAAGAAACTAAAGTGAATTGAACAACTTACATGTGAAAGACAAATTTGAGACAACAAAATTTCAACATAACATTACAATTGAACAAAGCATCCAAGATGAAAAACTACTTCACCACCACTGCCTTAAATAGGCATTTTTGGGAGCCTTGGGTCGAGCCTCCAACAGTACAAAAGACCCCACTTGAGTATGGTAGGCCTAGGGTGGTGGAAAGTAAGGGAGAAGAGACTTTTCCACCCTTGACCCGAGATGGCAGCCATCTTTCTTCCACCGAACAGACGTGCTTGTAAGTCCTTCTAGATGGCCGAATCAGAGTGGTCCATAGAAGAATAAAATGGAGACCCAGATGTATACTATCCTTCTGTAAAATTTGGTTCCATTTGGAGTTGTGGATTCTGAGATATGATTAGATTAGTGGACTGTTTTTCTGGGCCGCAGAATCTGGCCCAGAATTTTATCTCTAACTTGGGCCGCCTAAATGGATACCATGGAGGCCGAATTAGCATTGGATCATGAAGAGTGATTTGTTCCTATACATGTATTATAGTATCCAAAGAAATTTGGGATTCATTGGGCCTGTATTGTGGGTCCCACAGTCTCATCAGTGGGCTGGTGTCCAATCTGACTTCTCCAGAATTGTTTCCTTTCATCACAATATATCCCCATCTTCTTCCATGAATTCTCCATTGATTCCTGAATCAAACATGTTCATATTTAAGTGTAGATCAATTTACAAAAATATCAAATTAAAATATGTACAATTATATTCCTTAAAATCAGATGAATCATTGGGTACTTTAAATGATGTTAAAAAATGTACCACATAATAGTGCATTTTAAGAAGGTGTTACAATCATAATGTGAAATGATGTTTAAAGTGTAAAATGCACTAAAATGGTGTTTATGAATAATAAATAACATGAATATTATGTATATTAATAATGAATATTAGGCTCATTTAGTGGCTAATCACACCCACCAACTTGAGTTTTTCTAGTCCCGAGCAAAATATATCTCAACAATATGAAATTCGAATTCCCTTTTCCAAAAACATTTTAATACACAATGATCACCAAAACCCTTATACCAAAAAAAATCATGAAACCCATCAAAATATTTTAATACAAGATAGTTTCATAAGCAGATCTCAATCCCAAGCTCATTCCTTTGTTCAAATTCATTGTCATATTTCATCCAATATCAATTAAGTATGAGGATGTGTTGTGCATCACAATAGACATGGGGGTTCATTTTTATTCAAGGGGGAGTGATGGAAACGCTAGGTGGAATCACATTTCAATATTAAGATGAGTATTCATTTTTTTATTGTATTATTATTATTTTTTGCAATTTTTCCATGATAATTGAAGTTTCACTCAGAAGAGTCAACCCCTGTAGCGAGACTTTGCCGATAACTCTCAGGCTCAAAGACCTTAGGGCACCAAGTGAAGCCCACATACTCGGGTATCATCTCGAGTTAACTCAGTCAAAAACAAATTCAAATTACCAAAAATAGAGATAAAATTACTAACTTTGGGCCAGACAACTGCGGAGTCACGATCCCCAAGTGCCGAAAGCCACGCATTAGGTCATTTCATTGCTCTACGCACAAATTTATTATTATTTTTTAATTTTTTTTTTGAATACTCATATTAAACTAAAATGATCACCAAATCTATGCTATTAATTTGGGGGACCCCATGAACTCAAACTAATACCCCACTATCCAAAGGATGTGCATTGTGATCTTTTTTAATTTGGATGAAAATATAAACAATGAAATATCACATTGGACAGCCACACTTTCCAAAATCAATGCTCATGAAATTATACAACGATTAAAATCAGAATCAGGGTATGCTAAATTATTTGATATTTAGTTTCAAAGTGTGCAATGTGTATTACCATGTTTAAAGTTAAAGAAATTTTTCTTTCCATTTTCACAAAAAAATTTCAAATCATTTATCATTTTTTTTGACACAAAAGCATTTTTTATTTTATCTCCCCCCCTCCAACTTAAAATAACACTGTCCCCAGTGTTTAAAGAAAAGAAAATTTAGAAGGGGGTAGAGGTAGAGAATGAAAGTTCAAAAAAGAAATTGAAAATGGGGGTTATGGAATGAAGTCACCTGGTGGTTGAAGTTTGAAGTTCTTGTTGCTCCAATTTAGTCCTTTGATATCCATGTCGCTTGCAGAGTTCCCTAGTGGAAAAAGGAAAACAAACAAACAAAACAAAAGAGTATATATATATATATATAAGTAAAATATAACTATATATATAAAATAAAATAAACAGATGATACATTGTCTTCTTTTTAAATTTCTGGGTAAGGTATTACTCAAGGATCACACCACGTGACACGGATGAATATGGTGCTCCCCTTTCATACTCATCCATACTCATAATAGAAGAACATGTCAACAGTCTATTTTTTTTAAATATAAAAATGATTAATTAAAATATAAATTTTATTAAAACAACAAAATGATAGGAAACTTGAAAAGCATGGGTTGCCTCCCATGCAGCGCTTTGTTTAACGTCGTTAGCTCGACTTGAACCCTAAATCTATCAATTTTTTCATGGTTCATAGGTTGGCTCAGTTAACTCAGCCTCTATTTCCTGTTTATTGAATGATTCAATGAACGGTTTTAACCTTTGACCATTGACCTTGAAAATGTAACCACTTGTGGGATCTTGAATCTCTACTACCCCATGGGGGAATACATGATGCACTATGAAAGGTCCTGACCATCTAGACCTTAACTTTCCCGGGTGTAAATGAAGTTTTGAACTATACAAGAGCACAAGTTTTCCCGGTTCAAAATGTTTGACCTTGATATTCCTAGATTGGTAGGCTTGAACTCTAGCTTTATTGATCCTTGAATTTTCATAAGCCTCCATCCTTAGTTCCTCCAGTTCATTGAGATCTAATTTCCTTTTTGTTCCGGCCAATGAGAGGTCATAATCCATTTTCTTAATTGCCCAAAAGGCCTTATGCTCAATTTCAACAGGTAAATGGCATGCTTTTCCATAAACCAACCTATATGGAGACATTCCTAGGATGGTTTTGAATGCTGTACGATATGCCCAAAGAGCATCTAAGAGTTTCTCATACCAATCTTTCCTAGAGGGGTTGACAGTTTTTTCAAGAATTTTCTTAATCTCCCTATTTGCTAACTCATCTTGACCATTGGTTTGAGGATGGTATGCAGTGGAAACTTTATGAGAAATACCATACTTATACATGAGTGAAGAGAATGGGCGATTACAGAAATGGCTTCCTCGATCATTGATTATAGCCCTAGGAATTCCAAATCGAGAAAATATGTGCTCTTTCAGAAATCGGATCACAACATGATGGTCATTAGACTTGGTGGGAATGGCTTCAACCCATTTTGAGACATAATCAACAGCTAAAAGGATATAGAGGTATCCCCTAGAGTTTGGGAAGGGTCCCATGAAATCAATTCCCCAACAGTCAAATATTTCAACCACTAAGATGGGAGTGAGTGGCATTTGATTCCTTTTTGTGATGGACCCTACTTGTTGACACCTAGGACAACTTTGACAAAATGTGTAGGAGTACCTTGAGAGGGTGGGTCAGAAGAGACCACATTGAAGAATCTTAGCAGATGTTTTCTTAGAGGAAAAGTGACCTCCACATGCCTCACTATGACAGAATTTAAGGATGGACTCTTATTCAGATTCTGGGACACACCTCCTAATGACTTGGTCAGGGCAGAACTTATAGAGGTATGGATCATCAAACACATAGTGTCTAACATCAGAAAGGAATTTCCTTCGAGCTTGAGTCCCTAAGAATTTTGGAATGACTCCTGTAACTAAGAAATTGGCTATGTCAGCATACCAAGGGCAGTCACTCACAGAGTATTGGTGTTCATCAGGAAATGAATCAGACAAAGAAAGGTGATTTGAGTTGTTTTTGAATTCCATCCTAGAGAGGTGATCAACTACAACATTTTCAACGCCCTTTTTATCCTTGATTGTGAGGTCAAATTCTTGTAAGAGAAGAACCCACCTAATCAGTCTACCCTTAGCATCTTGTTTTTGGAAGAGGTATTTTAGTACAGAATGGTCAGTGAACACAGTGATGGGGGATTCTAAGAGGTAGGACTTAAACTTCTCTAAGGCAAACACAATAGCAAGTAACTCCTTTTCAGTGGTGGTGTAGTTGATTTGGGCATCATTTAAGGATTTTCTTGCATAAGCAATGACATAAGGAGTTTTATCACATCGTTGTCCTAACACAGATCCTACAACAAAGTCACTGGCATCACACATAAATTTGAAAGGAAGGTTCCAATTTGGAGATTTCATTATGGGGGGAGAGGTGAGAGAGGATTTGAGGGTTGAGAATGAACCCTCGCAGCTTTCTGTCCAAACAAATGGAGCATCCTTTACTAGGAGAGCACAAAGGGGATGGGATATTGAACTAAATTCCTTGATGAATCTTCTGTAGAAACCAGCATGTCCTAAGAAAGCACCTCCTTGATAGTTTTGGGTGATGAAAGGTGACGAATGATGTCAACCTTGGCTTTATCAACTTCAATCCCCCTACCTGAGACCAGATGGCCTAGAACAAGTCTCTCTTTAACCATGAAATGACATTTTTCCCAGTTTAGGACTAGATTCTTTTCTTCACATCTTGAAAAGACTCTCTATACATTCCTCAAACATCCCTCAAATGTATCCCCAAACACAGAGAAGTCATCCATGAAGACCTCTAGAAAATCCCCTACCATGTCTGAGAAGATTCCCATCATGCACCGTTGGAAGGTTCTAGGAGCATTGCATAAACCAAAGGGCATGCGTTTGAAGGAAAAGTTACTGAAAGGACATGTGAATGTAGTCTTCCCTTGATCCTCTAGGGAGACCTCAATTTGATTGTACCCCGAGTACCCATCTAAGAAATAGTAGAAGGCATGACCTGCCACTCTCTCAAGGACTTGGTCAATGAATGGTAAGGGGAAATGGTCCTTCTTGGTGAATGAGTTTAACTTCCTATAGTCAATGCAGACCCTCCATCCACTACTCACCCTTGTTAGAAGAATCTCTCCATCCTCATTGGTTATCACTGTGATTCCAGCCTTTTTTGGAACCACTTGAATTGGGCACACCCACTCACTCTCAGCTATGGGATAGATGATACCAGCTTTTAACAATTTTAGAAGTTCTTTCCTTACTACCTCCATGAGATTAGGATTGAGTCGTCTTTGAGGTTGACGACATTGCTTTGAATCAGATTCCATAACGATCCTATGAGTCCCGATAAGTGGGATAATCCCAGGAATATCAGAAAGGGTCCAACCAATGGATTTCTTATACTTTCTAAGGACATCTAGAAGCATCCTTTCATGATTGGCTTCAAGAGAAGAAGAAATGACAATAGGATGTGTTTGATTGTCCCCTAGGAAAGCATACTTGAGTGTAGCGGGAAGTTCCTTCAATTCAATATCAGGTTGGTTCGGAATTTCAACAGAATATTGGGACATTGGATCAAGTTCAATTTCTTTTTTTAGAGTTTCAGATAGGATTGATTCCCCACATGTAGAAGTTTCAGCTACTAGATTGGATTGATCAGATTTAGGGAAGGAAATTGGAGTGGTCTCCATGAAAGTGATTTCTTGAAAGGTTTCACTGATTGTTGGACCTAAGACTTCATCATAAGAGCAATTTGAAAATGATTCAAGCCAAGGAGATAAACTTCCTTCATATGAACAAAGGAAATCAATCTCATCCTGACTTAAACATTCATCAAATATTCCTTGATGTTCCATGGATTCATTGTCAATGCTTCCTATCATGTTTACTTCATGAATGTCCTCGTCATCCCCTATTTGTGAGCTTGCATTATAGATGTTCAAGTCTAGACTCATGTTCCCAAAGGTGATGGTCATGTTCCCATTTCGAACTCGAATAACAGAGTTGATTGTTGCAAGGAAAGGACGACCAAGGATGATTGGGGTTTGTTCCTTATTTCCTAAGTTTGGATGGTTGTCAAGGACAATGAAATCAGCAGGGTAGATGAAGTTTTCAACCTTTACCAGAACGTCCTTCAAAATCCCCTTTGGAACCCTAATGCTACGATCAGCAAGCTGAAGTGTGACAGATGTGGGTTGGAGCTCTTCTAGGCCTAACTGGCAGTACACAGCATATGGGATGAGATTGATACTAGCACCTAGGTCACACAAGGCCTTGACAACTTTGCTCTCTCCTAGTTCAACATTAATGTAAGGGAAACCCAGGTCTTTCAACTTAGGAGGAATGGTCCCTTGAATGGTGGTACTCACATTAGCAGCCAAAAGGACTTGGTTTTTATGTGAAAAAATTCTTTTAAAAGTGCACAAGTCCTTAAGGTACTTTGAGTAGGCAGGTATGGTTTGGATGGCATCAAGAAGGGGAATGTTCAACTTGACTTGTGAGAAGATTTCCCTCAATGTTTCACTCATTTCAGGCTTGGGTTTCCCCCTCATGCGTTGAGGAAATGGTGTGGGTTGTGGGGTTGTTTGTTGAAGAGTTGTTTCTTTCACATTGTTATCAGTTTCCTTAGTTTGATCTTGGGGTTCATTTGAATTTTCATCCAATTTTGAATCTTCAGGTGGGTTCTGAATTAGTTGTTCAGGTTTCTCAATTGATTTCCCACTTCTTAAAACAGTCATAGCCTTTAGTTGTTCATGAGTTGTTTGAGTACAATTTAACTCTCCCCTTGAAGTTGAGGATGGCACCGCCTGAGTAGGCATGGGTGTCTTTCCAGTTTTGATGGTTTGAAGTTCTTGTTTTAGGGAAGAGACTTCTGAGTTCATCCTCTCCATTTGTTTGCACAGTTGTTCTAGTAGGCTTTGTGGAACAGTTTGGGTTGGTGCTTGAGAAGATTGGTTTATCTCAGGGGGATATTTTGGAGGTGGGATGGTTTGTTGAAAATGGACTGGTGGCTGTTGGTATTGGATAGGTTGGGTTTGGTAGTTCTGATGGGGGTAAGGATTTTGTCCCTGTGGTTGGCTAGGTTGTTGGTTATCTTTCCAGCGGAAGCCTGGGTGGTCATTATACCTTGGGTTGAAGTTGTTTTGGTATTGAGGCTTTTGAAAGTTCAAAGCATTTACTTCCGCTGGGGGTCCTCCTAAAAGAACATCCTTGATGGATGGAATGGTTGGGCAGTTGTCTGTCTTATGGTCATGTTTGTCACAAATTGTGCAAACAGGGCCAACAGTTTGGATTTCATGGACTTTCCTAAGGTCTATCTCTTCAACCTTCCTAGAGAGTGCTGCGAGTTTAGCCCTAAGGCTTTCCTCTTCTCTAAGTGTATGAATTCCAGTAGTTTTTTGTGGCTTTTCAGAATAAGGTGAAGTTCCTCATGTTTGGTTTTGTTCAGAAAGGCTTTCTAGATACTCTTAAGCATCATTTGGGGCTTTGTCTTTAAAGGTTCCATTACACATCATGTCAATGAATTGTTTGTTCCCTGGACCCAACCCTTCATAGAAAATTCTCACTTGTTCAGGAATAGAAAAACCATGGTGTGGAACTATGTTTAGAGTGTCTTTGAACCTTTCCCATGTTTCATAGAATGACTCTCCCTTTTTTTCAAAAAATTTTTGGATACTCTTTTTAAGTGCAATTGTTTTGTGGTGGGGAAAGTATTTTTTGTAGAATTCTCTTTGTAGTTGGTCCCAAGAGTTGATGGATGATGGTCTCAAATTGTTTAGCCAATTTTTAGCTCGATCCTTTAAAGAAAAAGGAAATAGCCTCATCTTAGCTGATTCTAGTTGATGTGGGGGACACATGGTTTCTACAATGTCATTGAACTCCTTAATGTGCAAGTAAGTCATCTAAACACCCATTCTATGTTTATAATTTGTTTTATGCAAAAACCTATGTTCTAAAATGAGCAGGTAAATCCAAGGAATATCAGAAATGATGGATTCAATTTCTTTTGTAGTATTTTCTAAGACATTAAGAATCATTACCTCTTTATTGGTTTCAAGATAAGAAATGGTGACAACTGGAAGTTTTTGGCTATCCCCAATGAATGGAAACTTGAGGGTGGATGGAAAGTCCTTTTGTTCAAGTTCAGGTAGGCTAAAACATTCAAACATAGGTTGGGACTTTGAATTTAACTCAGTTTCATTTTCAAAATTGCTCAACAGAATTGGTTCCTTTTGAATAGAAGATTCAACCACCAAATTGGAAAGATCAATTTCAGGAATGGGTATGGATTCAAAGTTTGTGATTTCTCTTAATGGTTCAGTGATTTGTGTTTTTGAAAAATCATCAATGGAGTTATATTCATGAGACTCAATCCATGATGTCAAATTTCCCTCTTGTAAATACAAAAAATCAGTTTCCTCTTGATTTAAACACCCATCAACAATTCCTTTATCCTCTTTATCTTCCCCAAATCCAAAGGTTTTCTCTTCAGTAAATTCATGAGAGGTTTGTTGGAAACTAGACACTTCACATAAGGTTATGGAAGGGACAGTTTGTGTAGGGATGGGTTCCCCACAATTTTTAATGCTTTTTAGTTCTAACCTCAATGATGAAACCTCAAAATTCATTATCTCCATTTGTTGACACAATTTTTCAAGTAATGGATGTGGATTAGTATGGATAAGGGGTTGATCTGAATGGTCTATTCTAGGTGGATAATTAAGTTGTTGGAATTGCACAGAAGGGTGTTCAGATTGGCTTTGTGGGGATTGAAACTCATTATATGTTGGGATGTTTTGTGGATCATAGGGGTAAAAACAATGTGGTTCGTTAGGTTGTTGATGATCCCACATGTTGAAATTAGGATAGTCATTGTACATCACACATGAGGTTGGGTGATCAAAGTAGGGATAGGTTTCCCATGTTTTGACTTGTTCAAAATTGATTTCCATAGGAGTGAGAGGGTGAGAAGAGAGAAGAGGGATGAAAAAAAAGATGATAGTGTCTAAGATAACTTACTTAGGTCCCCGACAACGGCGCCAAAATTTGATTCTCGCTCAAATTTACCCATGAGAAGAAGGTAAGACGGTCCTTGTAGTTTAGCTTGGGTTGTCGAATCCTCAGAGACCTAAGAAGTAACCTATAGACACGTACATTCTATGGACTGTTTTTGGCTATGAAGTGGCCAACTTGGGTTGATTTTAGATGGGTTTAAAGGAACTCTAAGAGACTTAAGTGAATTCAATTTAAAAGAATGAGTTGATCCTAGGTTATCGCTCGGGGTGGATTGGACGTATTTCCTTTTTAATGATTTCAATTTCTTATATTTGAGATGTGTTCATTTAAGGAGATAAAACAACATCATCACTTACTGGTTTAATACCTACACCCTTTAATACTAATCACCTATACACTTGAAGGATCAAAGTTTTGAGCACTTTAAGGTAAATGTTCGTATTAACACTTGAAGTGTGTGGCCTTAAATTCAACAAGAAATAAAAATCTCAATTAAAGAAGTGATTATACATTAATGAGGTGATAAATAACATTCAATCCAACCTCTTGTTACTCTCTTGGATCAACTCATAAGTGGGTTAGCCCTCCATTGATCTCATGGTTTCAATGGAAGCGGAAAATAGACTCATGAGGGAGAAAATGGAGAAGTAAAAAAAACAACAAAAATAAAATGATCACTCCACCGTTGTGTGAATAATTTCACAAGGTTTGGTGTGAATAAATTCACACCTTGATCCAACGGTATCAAAGTGATATGAAGAACAACAGAATAAGAGTAGAAGAAGAACTTTTATTAAGAAACTAAAGTGAATTGAACAACTTACATGTGAAAGACAAATTTGAGACAACAAAATTGCAGAATAACATTACAATTGAACAAAGCATCCAAGATGAAAAACTATTTCACCACCACTGCCTTAAATAGGCATTTTGGGAGCCTTGGGTCGAGCCTCCAACAGTACAAAAGACCCCACTTGAGTATGGTAGGCCTAGGGTGGTGGAAAGTAAGGAAGAAGAGACTTTTCCACCCTTGACCCGAGATGACAGCCAGCTTGCTTCCACCGAACAGACGCACTTGTAAGTCCTTCTAGATGGCCGAATCAGAGTGGGCCATAGAAGAATAAAATGGAGACCCGGATGTATCCTATCCACCTGTAAAATTTGGGCCCATTTGGAGTTGTGGATTCGGAGATATGATTAGATTAGTGGACTGTTTTTCTGGGCCGCAGAATCTGGCCCAGAATTTTATCTCTAACTTGGGCCGCCTAAATGGATACCATGGAGGCCGAATTAGCATTGGATCATGAATAGTGATTTGTTCCTATACATGTCTTATAGCATCCAAAGAAATTTGGGATTCATTGGGTCTGTATTGTGGGTCCCACAGTCTCATCAGTGGGCTGGTGTCCAATCTGACTTCTCCAGAATTGTTTCCTTTTATCACAAAATATCATCATCTTCTTCCATGAATTCTCCATTGATCCCTGAATCAAACATGTTCATATTTAAGTGTAGATCAATTTACAAAAATATCAAATTAAAATATGTATAATTATATTCCTTAAAATCAGATGAATCATTGGGTACTTTAAATGATGTTCAAAAATGTACCACATAATAGTGCATTTTAAGAAGGTATTACAATCATAATGTGAAATGATGTTCAAAGTGTAAAATGCACTAAAATGGTGTTTATGAATAATAAATAACATGAATATTATGTATATTAATAATGAATATTAGCCTCATTTAGTGGCTAATCAGGCGAACCATCGAGGGGTCCACGTTAGCGTGGCTATGCGAAGAAACAATAGCTGTTAGCGTGTCTATGCGAAGAAGCATGAGGCGAAGCAACGCAACGGGAAGGATTATCCAAGGGACTTTAAAGTTACTTCGTACGAACCGAGAAGGTTGTACGGGAAAACCATACATGATACGAATGCCCGGGGTACACAGAAAACCTGCAAACAGCACCCGAAAGGAGGGCATCAGGTACTCGCGCACAGGGGGTGCCCGGGGAGCACCGAGGTGAAAAGCGCCGAAGGATAACGCGCAGCCCTTGGGGCTACGTGAAATAAGGGCGGTCGAGGCTTTGCGCGACCTGAATGGTTTGCGCGCAAGGGGGCAGAATTACGCGCGGGTGGCGAGGGCCGAGCGTAAGGGGGCGCGAAAAGATTGCGCGCAACTGACGGGTCTGCGCACAATGGAAAGAATTGCACGCAGGGGGGCAGACCACGAGGGGTTGGAGTTTAGTCTAAACCAGGGGGATCTCGCGCGAAGGCGGACCCGGGGGGACTTGGCGCGAAAAAGAACCCTACCTGAAGGCCATATTGCGCGCGCGCGGAATGGCAATTACGCGCACGAAAGGCGGTTCAAATTCTTCAGCCTCGAAAAGGAAGGGGGTCTCCTTCTATTTATAGGCATCTGGCGGCGCGAAATGCCAGGATTGCGCGAAATAATTGCGCGACCGATGCGGCGGTGTGAAATATCAAACGCACGGGGTGCGGGCGCGAATTTATTTCGCGCCGGGGCCTGGGCCTTTCGCGAATCCCGGTAGCTTCCGCGCGAAACGGAATTTTTTCGCGCACTTCTCCTTTTTTCTGCGCAACATCTTCGGACCCTCTGGACCAGGCCTCTGGGTCTGAATATGACTTTGCTTTTTCGTTACGGAACTTTCTCCAGCACTTACGCATTTTTCAGCGTCTACATTCCCCATGACACTCGGCTCGAGTGCACGGTCTGCAACCTGTGCACCCTACCCAATGGAAAAATCAAACCCAATCCAAAAATTCAAAGTTAAAAAAAATAGCGACATCTTATGGCGACTCGAGGCTCGTCACGAAGAGTGTTGGTCAAACACACCCTCACAACCTACTCTTTAAGTCCCAACAATCTTATCTCTAATCTATTTCGACATTCCAAATATCATGAAATCAAAACCAAGCTATGATATTTTTTTGTTATGAACCAACTCAGACACCTTAGTCAGCTCATAGGGGTGTTCTCAATCCTCACAGGTTGGAAACTGGTGTTTGCACATCAATAACGTGTCTTGGGAATGGTTTGCCCAATAAATCCATCATCAAAGGTAAATAATAGCTCAAAAGAAACCACAATAATCCATATGAAAAATAAACATCCAAGCATGGAAAAAGGAGTCAATATCCAAATTCAAAAGACGGGATGGGAATCCTAAATATTATACAAGAGAGGGTTAGGGTGCTGCAATCGAGACTCAAAATAAAATAAAAAGTTACCCATCTTCATGTGACACGAGGGTCAACCTCCCAACATGTCACCTCCATCACCCAAGCTCCACTAACACGAGTACCTGTCGCTTCTGAGTGATGTCTTGCTTTTACCTGTGTCTTATTGGTGTATGTAGGGTGTGAGCACATCTAGTCCAGTAGGAACCAACCAAGTGTTTCATGAATTACCATTGTTAGACAAAAATAAACATGCTAGTTTGATAACATTTTAATTGAAAACATGCTTCTAACATTTTAAATAAACAGGTAAAGCATAACAAATATATCAAGCATGCACCATGGGATAACCCTATGTAACAAAGGTCAAGGCATCGTCCTAGGATCCTCATACTCTCAATGATCAAACCATTCACAATCATTTTCGTGCACGAGTCGTTAGGGAGGACCATGCCAAAGTCTAAACGGTAAACATATTTGTATCATCATTTGTTTAATTAGTGTTGTTTCATGATCCAAAGGCTATGGAGGGTGGACCTTGCCTAGCAGTACGTGTCCTGGTCTTCCCACCCAAGTGTCTAGGTTCCCATGTGCCATTCCCTTTCCATTCAATTTAAAATCACACTTTCCAATCATTCCATAAACAAAACATGCCAACTTAAAACCATTTCCTCAATACAAAAATAAGCATTTTATAATCACACAACAAGACACACACAGTCCTCAAAACACAATCATATGCCTCAACAATTAAAACATTCCATAAGAATTTAGGCAAGCACATTTAGTTCATTGAGCAATAATATATCATGAAACCACCTACCTTGATCACTTGAATCACCAATAACCAGTTGGAATCCACAAGCCAAGAGAAAAAACTCTATAAAAGAGGAGACCATAAACACAAAGGCCCGTACCATTAGGTTCAGATTTAGCCAACCTTAGGCCGCCATGGCCATGGGGAGGACAGAAAACTAAAAGGGGAATAAAGAGCCGAGAGAAGATGAGAGCCTTAAGAAATCTTGAAAAACTTGAAGAAGATCCCACCTGAAATCCACCCAAGGAGAGGAGCAGCAAGGGAGCTCATGGCGTGGCCTTCAGTCTTACGTATACAACGTAATTCCACACTAAAACATTTTTTTCATCCACCTTCATGGCGTGGCCTTCAGTCTTACACCTCCATGTCTTGTCCATTTTTCATATGAAATGTCTGGATGAAGAGTACTCTTACATATCCAAGTGGCATTTTCCATTGCAAATTTCCTTTAGCTTTCAAGAACCTTACCTTACTTTTCACGAAAGGATCATATGTATGATGGGACTTCGCCAAATTAAGAGGTATCTCCATTCATGGTGAATCTTTCATCCTTGCGCCGTGATATGTTCCTGCAAACTCCAGAAATTTCAAATTACACCTTGAACCATCTTTTGAACTTCCAGAAACCTTTCTCAACTTCCAAAATCAACTTCTGCTTCAAGAACAATTTCTGAACCAATTTCTGGAGTTACTTACGGAGCTCACAACAATCGGAATATCATCTTTTTGTGATTACTTCCGGGACATCCAATTTACTTATATTCTTAATGCTGCTTACGGATCTTGATTGGTAGTTCTTTACACAATCAAATCCAACAACCTCAATAAATCCAACATACAACCGTTTGGCTGTAACAATTTCATTAATAGAAAGAGTTTGTTATAAAGGAAAACCTTTTTAAATCACTCTTTTACTACTTAAAAGAAGTGCACTTGGTTTATCATAAAATCATCATTTTGTTTAAAATCTAATAGAGAGTAAGTTTAAAGAAGAGAAAAGGCTTTGTAAAAATCAAGTTGTAGTCTGGAAACCTTGCATGAAATCAAAATTAATGTTAGGTCTTCACGGAAAATAAATAATTTAGAGTTTTTAAACATTAAGTTTTGTTTAAAGTGAAGTATGAAAACACTTAGGAAAACGTGTATTCTATGAAAACCCATGTCCCCGAAGGATGAGAACATGTAGGTGTTGAAAACCACGAAAATTCAGAATCAAACCATTTCTTTTCCACCAAAGCAGCCTAGCCGTTGCATCGCCATTGATGTGAGCTCTTAACCATGGTTATGTTTGAATCTTTGACCTATAACTCATTCAGGTTAAAGTGGAAAGAAATGGTCTTTATAATTAAACATAAAAAAATAAAGCACCGTGGAAGAATGTCTCCAACAAAACATAGTCGCACTACCCAAACTTCTAATTAAATAAATCATTTTACACATGCTCAAAAGACTTGGGCAAAGCATAGATAGTATGTAAATGTCTAAAGAAAGCATGAGAAGTTCCAAAGTCATGGAAGTTGTAGAACTAAAAAAAAGAACATGCTTAACCAGCTTTATCAAACAAACCAAGAATAATATCTAATATAAACAAACTAAGTTTATCTATTAGTTTTTTTTTTTTTTTTAAATAAAGATCCCAATCAAAATGAGTGAATCATTATATGGATTCACATCAAGCCTCTTTTCAAGAAAAACCTTTAATAGGTTATACAAAATTGTAATTGAAATCATTCATTTGTAATTCTAAAAATCGGTATGTAGGCAGAAAACATGTTGCCGACATGTCTCGGGCATGGACTGGGAATTCACCAAAGGGTTGAGAATCCTCTACCATGCCCTTTGGCGAGCTTTGTCTCAAGCAGACGATAAATCAATCATAGCTCAACCTAATATAAACCCAAGAGAACAACTCCTAAATCCATTAAATATAACAACCTAAAGCCCCAATCCAAACAATCTACCCCCCAATTAAAGCCCTAAATCATGAAAACCCCAAAGGAAACCATATACCCGTCACTTCATATCAAAACAATTATGAACAGAAAGCAAACGACCCACCAGGGCTTCCTTTAAGCTAGGAAAGAGAAATTCCTGTGATTATAGGTGATTTTGCCATGTCATGGTAAAATCACAAATTAAAAACCCTAGCCAGGATGGAAGAAAACAAAACAATGAAGAGGGAAGAAGAGAAGAAGAGAAGATGAGAGAGGATTGTATACCTTGGATTTGAGGAAAGAAGCCGCATTGGATCACCTTTAAATCAAGGAGAGGAAGAAGGTCATGGGAGACTTTGGGAGAGGCTTACGGATGGCCAGGGAAAAATGAAAAGACGACCCCTTGATCAGAACCAAAAATTCAAAACAGTCCGTGTTTTCGTCACATTAAATTCCCTCGAAAACCTAAAATCCTCTTTAAATAAAATCATTAGACACGGGTCGTAACAAACTCTCCATCATACATCTTCTTGTTGTTGAGAAGTCCAAAAAGGCGCTTACCTAAAGATCCACTAATTCACTAAATCCCCGATTCACAACCATTCCTCCAATACATCTATCGGAGCATCTATCTCCTTTATGATGCACAACCCAAGATTTCAACCCAAATCACATAATACACAAAATACCGACATCCACAAGGCGTACTAACGGCTATCACACAATTGCACATCCCAAATTCAATATTACTAAGTCATGAGTGTTAATCATGTTCATGCTTATGATTTTGTACCAAGCATGTGATGAAACCCAAACCCCCTTAGAATAAAAACATGTGAAGGTAAATGCATAACCAAACCCATGCTTAAAACAAGTTGTATCCTATTAGAGGTTAAGTTATTTGCAGTGTCGTATCGGACTTGCCATATCATGTAATCCCTTTTATTCGTTATAAAATAACCTCAAAGTCTCTCTTAGTGAGGTATAAATTTTTTCCGACCCTCCCTCCTCCCTGAAACCCTTACACCCCCCCACCTCTGCTCTGCTTCCCTGCGAGCCACCCTAACCTGGCGCGCCTTCTCCCTGTAGGCAATCCCTTCGTGTCGCACCTCCCTTACGGACCACCCCCCCCCTCTCGCGGCGCCCTCCCTCCCTTTGGACAACCCTGACGGCGCCCTCCCTCCCGCTGGACGACCCTGACGGCGCCCTCCCTGCCTCTGAACGACCCCGACGGCGCCCTCCATCCCGCTAGACAAAACGGACGGCGCCCTCCCAGTTCGCGACGCCCCTCCCGATACAGCCCTTCCTGCTGCGCCTCTACTACGCACGGCGCCCCTTCTCGTTGCACCCCTCCTGCGCACGCCGGAAATCCCTGCTGCGCACTCCCTATGCAATCTGCCGAACTGCTTCCAGCCCCCCACCCCTATGCACACAATGCCTCCTGCCTCTAGCCCTCCTGCACCGCTGCCATGAAACCCTTATGCGCGACGACCCAACCCTGCCCCGCCCTCATCCATATGATCTTTCCTCGATAACCTAATTCCTGGATGGACTCATTGTGCAATTTCATCACCTATCATTTATCAACTGTGCACCTCCAACACCTTGTCCCCGTGCATTTTCAACACACTCTATGACATCATCAAGCGTGACTATTGCCCATAGCATTCCTTCAGCATGTCTCTCCCAACGCTGCACCTCTTGGGTTATTGACTCTAGTGCCTCCGAGCACATCACTGGCAATGCAGGTATTCTACAGTCCTATAGAGCGACCCCGTTTGGAGGTAATATTACTATAGCCGACGGTCAGACGGTGCAAATTGCGGGCTATGAAAGTTGTACAATTATGCTTAGCTTGACTCTATCCATTGTTGTCTTTGTTCCTCATTGTCCCTTTAATTTATTATCAATTAGTAAACTGACAGCTGACATTAAAGTGTTGGGTCATCTTCTCACCTGATTCGGTTATATTTCAGGAGCATTCAACGACTCGGGTGCTTGGTACTGGACAACTTCAGGGTGGTGTGTATGTGCTTGACTCGGCCCCCACACTCGCATGTCCTGCCACCTCTGATCATGCCCTCCAGCTTCACTATCGCTTTGGCCATCCAACTACCCTCATTCTTCAAAAACTTTTTCCAAGATTGGGACCTCTTCGCCCTTTTGAATGTGAGTCATGTCACTACGCAAAACATCAACGGGTAACCTATGTTCCCCGAGCAGTTCCTCGTGCATCCACTCCTTTTCATTTGGTTCACTCTGATATATGGGGGCCCAGTCCAAATCCTTTTAAACTGAGTTATCGGAATTTTGTTACTTTCGTCGATGATTTTTCACGGATGACTTGGGTTTATTTGTTGAAAAATCGTTCTGAACTCTTTATCGTGTTCCGCTCTTATTATCAAAAAATCACTACCCAGTTCTCCACAAAACTCCACTGCCTTCGTTCTAATAATGATCGTGAATATTTCTCTGGACCTTTCCAGTCTTTTCTCAATGACCATGGCATTATCCATCAGACCATTTATCCTGACACACCTCAACAAAATGGTGTTGTTGAACGGAAAAAACCGCCATCTGTTGGAAGTTGCTCACGCGCTTTTATTTCATAAAAAAGTTCCAACCACTTTTTGGGGCGATGTCATTCTCACAACCACTTATCTTATCAACAGACTTCCCTCGTCTGTTCTTCAGGGGAAGACACCCGTTCATTCCTTACTTCCCACCACACCCCCTCATTCTTTACCCCTCCGCATTTTTGGTTGTGTGTGTTATGTTCGAGACATTCGCCCCTCGGTTACCAAATTTGATACACGTGCTCTAAAATGCATCTTTCTTGGCTATTCCCGCACCCAGCGTGGCTATCGATGTTTCTCTCCCAATTTGCGTCGCTATGTTGTCTCCACTGATGTTTCATTTGTCGAATCATCGGTTCTTTCTATTCTCGTCTACTCTTCCTGATTCCGACATTATTTTTGTCATATTCTCTTGATCCACCTCCACTTCTTTCTCCTACTGATATTGTTGGCTCCCGATTTGGCCAGATATATACTTGTCGCTCTCGCACATCTACCACTCTGCCGCCTCCTGTCACTAACACACCTGAGGACTCATCTGCTCCTGATGCTCCATCACCAGAGTTGCCCATTGCACTTTGCAAAGGCTCACGCTCCTGTCAAACTTATCAGGGATTATCCGCGTCTACCTCTCGGGTTATTGCAACACCGGCTGATTCCTCAACACAACGCACTGTTGTCGATGCCCTCTCTCATCCAGGTTGGTTGCATGCTATGCAGGATGAACTTCAGGCCTTGGACATCAACCACACTTGGAATCTTGTCCCACTCCCTACAGATAAACAGTTTGTCGGGTGCAAGTGGATCTATACTGTGCGCATCAATGCCGATGATTCTCTCAATCGTCTCAAATCACGGCTTGTTACTAAGGGTTATGCGCAGACATATGACATTGATTATTTTGACACCTTCTCTCCAATGACCAAAATGACATCAGTTCGCTTATTTATCTCTCTTGCGACTTCTTCTCATTGACTTCTCCATCAACCGGATGTGAAAAATACTTTTCTTCGTGGTTTTCTTGATGAAGAAGTTTATATGGAGCAACCACCGGGATTTGTTGCTTAGGGGGAGTCTTCCAAGGTATGTCGCCTTCGTCGATCATTGTATGGCCCCAAGCAGTCACCCCGTGCCTGATTCGGGCGCTTTTGCACCGTTCTGCTTAGCTTTGGCATGTGTCAAAGCATAAAAGATTCATCAGTCTACAGCAGACAGCATTCTCTTGGTTGTTTACATGGATGATATTGTCATTACTCGAAGTGATACTGACGGTATTGATCGACTCAAATTCTTCCTTCATCAACATTTTCATATGAAGGATTTGAGTCCACTACGGTATTTCTTGGGGATTGAGGTCTCCAGATGTGCCAAAGGAATTTTTTTATCTCAAAGTACGTTTTTTATCTTCTGCAAGAGTCTAGAATGACTCAAAGCTGACTCGGTTGACTCACCCCTCGAACCTGGAGAAAAGTCACTACATTCTGAGAGTGCGATGTTTTCATCACCCGACAAATACAGACGACTTGTTGGGAATCTCGACTACTTAACTATGACTCGACTCGATATTGCTTGTGTAGTTAGCAAAGTAAGCCAATTTATGGAATCTCCAACAAAAACACAGTGGGAGGTTGTTCTTCGCATTGTTAGATGTGTGAAGAAAGAACCAGGTTTGGGTCTTCTATTTTCTGATCATGGGCATACAGACATTGAGGCATTTTGTGATGCAGATTATGTTGGTTATCTCTCTTCTAGGAGATCTACGTCTGGTTTTGTTGTTTTTGTTGGAAGGAATTTGATCTCATGGTGAAGCAAAAAGCAAACCGTTATCTCTCGCTCAAGTGTCGAATCGGAATATCGTGTCATGGCATATGTGACTGCAGAGATTATTTGGACACAACAAATTCTACACAAGATTGGGTATCCGACCAAGAAACCAGCACATATCTGGTGTGACAATCAAGTTTCTATCAAGATTGCCACAAATCCAGTCTTTCATGAGCGGACCAAGCATATTGAAGTTGATTATCATTTCGTTCGAGAAAACTTTGACAAAAAGAAGATCATCTTCGGTCACGTTCACACCTCTGATCAACTTGTCGATGTTCTTACAAAAGGAGTGTATGGACCACGGGTCCAATTTTTATGTAACAGGCTGGACATGATAAATATATATGTCCTAGCTTGAGGGGAAGTGTTGTGCTTTGTTTTGTTTTATTATGTATCCAAGGTAGAAACACCTAGCTTGAGGGGGAGTGTTAGAGGTTAAGTTATTTGCAGTTCCACATCGGACTTGTCATATCATGTAATCTCTTTTATTCATTATAAAATAACCCCAAGGCCTCCCTTGGTGAGGTACCTTGGGTATTCGGTCCTCTCTTACATTTCTACATATACAATTACCACCAAAACTATGCATATCAAACTCAACTGACTAATACACAAATAAAATGTTAAGAGTAAAATTCAAATGGATGTACATTAGGTGGCAAGTCAATCTTGAAACAACCTCAAGAAATGTATGTTCAGTAGCAACCCAAGTATTAAACAAACCCAAATTAATAACTTAAGTGACTTCCTAGAAGTCGTGCTATCATGAGTGGCAACAACCTGGTTAGAAGCATGATCAATCATAACATTCATGGACTCCTACAAAGCTACACTATCTCACCAGATAGAACATGTCTGTCACTATCTGCCCCATATATGATGATCTCAAAGAATGATCCATTTGAGCTCATGAAAATTCTTGGGTAGCAACTCATTAAAACACCGGGCCAACAACCCCTTCAAATTCCCAACTAATCTATAGACATTTCACAAGACTACACATCCGTAAAGATCAATAAGACACAAAGAAAGGCACATGTAGCCCTTGAAGAACAAAAACCCAACAACCCGAATACCCTTTGCATAATACAAGATGGGTTATCACCCAAACAAGCCACACTTTCCACAAAATATGAGGTTTTTCAAAAAAAAAACAGGTTTATTAAAAAAATTACCAATTCATGTTTATTTGGTAGATAAACAGTTAATTAGCCCTGCATACTTCATTCCAAGACTCCCTTTAAACGTTTTTTCACAAATATTTTTAAATAATTAGAAAACTCACTTATAGCAGAGGAAAACGAAGTACATAAGGGAAAAATACAACAAGCTATTGAGGAAAACTGCAAAAGAATTGCATAACTTGTAGAAAGAAATACAACAGCGTCCATTCAGTATCATACCACCATCTTATGTGAAAAGTAAACGGTGGTCATTAATTTACTAGCAACAAAATTACCAGAGAGCAGAACATGCATTTAACTCATCAAAACTAACTTGTCAGCATTTTTCAGCTTGCTATAAAACTCAATCAAATCTGGAAACCGTTTCTGATACTTGTGAACGTACATCTTCATGAAAGTATCCTCTGTTTTGAAAAGTGCAGAAACATATTTCTTGTTCGTTTTGATGGCTCCCTCTGTCTTCAAAAACTTGAGCAGATTATACCTAGGAATAACTCTTTTGTTGATGGAGAAGCCTAGGAGTACAGGTCTCTGAAATACCTGTTTGGGTTCCATCTTCAAGGAGTTGACATAAAAATCCATTGCTCGCTTCACCTTCTCCTCCGACCAAGCAAGACACCTAGGGAATTTCATTGTAGCAGTAAGAATGTCATCTTCAGAACATCCCAAGCTCTTGAAGAATTCCAGTTTCCTCTCCCGAGTGGAGTCACTCATGGAGGCCATCACCAGAAGGGTTTCATTGAACATAGGGCTCTGCGCATGCTTACCCGATTTTTTGATAGCCCCCACCAAAGACTCCGTCCTAACGGAATTTTCTAAGAACAATCTCGGTTGTTTCAACAGTAGTTTACCGACACTCTCCATGGTCACTCCTTCCCTCAGAAAAAATTCTATATTCTTTTGCATTCTTCCCTGCAGCTTCCATGGAGAACGCCTCAAAACAACTAAAACCTTTTCATTGGTGACGAGATACTTCTTCAGACAATCAACGAGTGGCCTTAGATGCGAGTTCAAACCTCGTCTCGTGATTTGCGGGTAACTCAAAACGAAACTCGGAAGGAGCAAGCCCACGAAGCCGCTATCGAGGAGGTACTCGAATTTGGGCTGGAGAGTCGTGCCGACCCGGCATCGGAAGATAGCAGGACATTTTGTGACGAGTTCCACGAGGTGAGAGTTGGAGAATCCATGAGATTTCAGAAAGGCAACGACGGATTCGTATTTTTGTGACTTGCGTTCGTCCAATCGAAGGTTCTGAGAGATCGAAAGAGCGGTTTCCAAGGGGAAACCGCAGGATTTAGTGAGATACTGGACGGTGAAAGAAGATTGTAAGGGATGCGATGGGCACAAAGGCGTCGCTGAGACTTGCAGAAAACGAGTTTGAATCGAACGAAGAAAACCCTTGAAGGAAATTGCAATCATCGCAAAATAAATCACTCGACAAACAAAGATTATGTGAGATCAAGCTTCAATTAGATCCCCAGGAGAGGCACATCGCCTGCTGCTCGCCTAAGATTTACAGCACAATCTGCCGCTGCTTCTCCCTTTTCATGCTGCGGCGGGGAGATCCCGCAGGGACCGCCTGCGCCCCAAAACCCTGCCATTAATGATGGTTCTCGCAGTTTGTCTCGCCACAAAATGGGATCAATGTCTTAACACTGTGTTTAGTGAGATACAGTGTTCGGTGATATTTTAGTAAAATAAAATAAATTATTTGATAGTTTATAAAAAAAATGAAATGAAATGATTGTAATTTCTAGTAAAATAAAAGAAATGATTTGAATTTATTTTAATCTTATTTGGTAAATCTTTTTAAAAGAAAATAAAAGAAATTCTTTTGTGATACATGTAGAAAATAGAGATAAAATTGGAATTTTAAAATATTAACAACCCTTCACCGTCATTTCTTTCCAAATTATCTCAATTTTGTGGTGATTTAAAAACAATATCATGAGAGAAATTTATTTCTCTCCATTTCTCCCATTATCATTTCTCTCCCTTTAAAATTATCTTGTCAGACATGAAAAATCAGTTTCTCCTCTCAATATCATTTCTTTTCTCTCCGTATCACCTCTACCAAACTAGCTCTTACTGAATCTCTTGCTCGGACACATCCTCGATTATTTATTTATGGGGAAATAAAAAATTGCTCTCATTAAGGAGGTGGTCTTATGCGTGTTTTTTTATCTATTTTCTGAAGAAAAAAAATTAAAAAGTATAGGTTATTTTTTAAAAAAAAATAGGCATAAAAGACAGCAACCCCGCTACCGCCTTCTATTTCGGTCGAAAGGTGGCAGCGCGCCTGCCACATTCCCCCTCCCCCACCGTCTTTTTCCCTGGATTGATGACATGACAAAGGCGGTGAGTGGGGTGTCGCCTTTCGCCTAACGTAAAGGCTAAAGGCGCCACCCCCTTCTCCTCGCTTCCAATTTCACTTCTCTATACATTCTAGAGCTTCTCTCTCTAAAAAAAGTCTTTCGTGTGCGGTGGATCTGGTGGTCTAGAAGAAGTCCTGATTTTTCACGAAACATCATTTATAGGTATTTTTTTATTTAATTTAAAGTTGTTTATTTATTTAATTGAATTATTTTTAGTTATTTCTAAATTTTTCATTTATTAAGTAATTTACTTAATTCTAAATTTTTTATTTATTAAGTAGTTTATTTAGTTGTATATAGTTTGAAATAATAGTTACTATTAGTAATGATTAAGTATAGAATAACTAATGAATAACTTATGATTGGGCGTTCTAAAATTTTGATAACATAAAGATTATGTGGTTATCTAAGGAACTATGTCTGAATACAAACAAGTGGATGTGCATCTAGCACAGATGTACTTAGGAGTAACAACTCCGACAAGGTGTCCCGGACCTGACTTGGGGTAACATGATACACGACAACGAGGTTTGCTGCATCTTAGTTTGACACTCCCAGAGGACATGCTTTAGATGATTCGTATTTTCTTTATAAACTACTAAAATACCTAAAAAACACAACAAATTAGTATATTTATCAATGATAAAATAAAAATTATGATCATATAAAATGAAATGGATAAAGACAAATACATTAAATAATGAATAACTTAGTAACGATTAACTAATGATTAAAGAAAGATTCACTAATTAAAAAACTGTACTAAGAAAGATTAACATCATAGGTTAGAAATAATAGTTATTATTAGTAATGATTAAGTATAAATTAATTAATGAATAACTTAGGATTAACAAATGAATAAATGTAATGATTAGGTAATAATCATTAACTAATGAATATTATATGATTAATGATTGAATAAGGAACGATTATAGACTGATTAAAGAATGATTAACTAATGAATAACTTAGTAGTGATTAGCTAGTGATTAAAGAGTGATTAACTAGTTAAAAATTGTACTAAGAAACATTAGTATCATAGATTGATGCAAACCATTTTTTTTCCATTTTCAAAAAATCCGGTTTATGGGTATCCGGTACCCATAGCTTACAACCACCAAAGCAAAACGAATTTTCAAAATTCAAATTTCCAAGATTCATGACCAAACCACGGTCCACGTGCCACACCACATGTCAACCTCGATCCGTGAGCCCATCATAGTATCATAGATTAATATATAAGAATATGTTCTAAAATTTTAGCATCGTAAAGATTATATAGTTTAGAAATAATAGTTATTATTAGTAATGATTAAGTATAGATTAATTAATGAATAACTTAGGATTAAAAGATGAATACATATAATGATTAACTAATAATACTTATCATTGATAAAATGACAATTATGATCATATAAAGTGAAATAGAGAATAACAAACACATTAAATAACACATGAATGTTTTACAACATACAATAAATACTTTGACATTTTTCAATTAAACATGTTTTGGATGAGATGAACTTGAATTCGTAAGTGAGGTAAAATCCAGCAGATTTTTATATGGTAGCTTAATAACATCTTCTACAAATATGTAAGTACATATCTGTAGAAGATGTTATTAAGCTACCAAATAAAAATCTGCTGGATTTTACCTCACTTCCGAAGTTAGACTGATCTCATCCAAACCATGTTCAATTGAAAAATGTTGGTATTTCCTATATGTTATAAAACATTCACGTGTTATTTAGTGTGTGTGTTATTCTCTATTTCACTTTATATGATCATAATTGTCATTTTATCAGTGATAAGTAAAGTGATTTGATGTTTTCTCTTCTTTTTACCTCGGTTTCCAAAACTTTTTATAACTTATATTCTAATAAACATTAGTATCATATTTTAGGGTATAAAAATATGTTCTAAAATTTCAGTATAATAAATATTATATGGCCATCCATAATTGTCAATATTAGTTACACTATCAAAATCTTGATCAAAAAACATTTTTGACATAGAGAGTCATGTTTGCCTGTGTGCACTGCTACAGAGAGGTTATTCAAACTGAGCAAGGAGCTTCTTATAGTATACAACCAATGATAGTGGTTATTACAACTGATTGTGTAACCCTAAATGAACTTCAAGACAGAATTAGTGGTTCCTTAAATCCGTGACTCGATCAAGAGATCAAGTATACGAGTTATAGATATTTACAATTCCTGGCTACATTGTGGAATCTATCTTTTCCATTGGTTACTGATGTGCAGTGGGTACAAGTAATAAATTTATTTTCCCAATGGTTAGATGGTACCATGATGGAGTTATATGTTGTTGTTTCTACCTTACAACAACAACATTCATTTGTACGAAGATGTAGACTTACAAGAGTAGTTGAAGATCCACCCCATGAAATTGAGCCTATTCCAAATGATGCAGAAGAGGACATACTATATGATCTCCCAGATATACATGCCAATCTGACTTTCGATAAGGATTTTTGTAATAATGGGATAGATGGTGACAATAATGCTGATGAGGAGGGAGCAACAGAAGTTGAGGAGAAAGTTTCTAGAAATGCATTAGTTGTACAGTAGCCTCGACCCACAATAAATCATCCACCACTCTTTTCATCTTGGTCGGAAGCAATGACATGTGTTCCTGAATTTGACTGCAATGTTCTCACACCCGCAACTGAGTTTCCCAGAGTTGTATGAGATAGGTTTAGTGAGCTGAAAAAAACCTTATATGTTGGAAGAAAATTTTCAATTAAAGATGCATTAAAAAGCATGCTAAAGAGATTTCACATTGAGAGGCACTACAAATATATAGTTTAGGAATCAAGCTGTAATAAATATCGTATACAGTGTGAGAAGTATGGGGATGGTTGTAGATTCTACTTGAGAGAAATTCCAGACATTGTATTTAGAGGTTGGTGAATCTCGAGGATTGAGGCAGGTCATATTTGCATTCAGCCAAGCCTGACACAATATCATACCTCATTGGATGCTGAATTTGTGTCATCTATTATCGTCCATATGATTAGGACTTTCCAAGACGTTTCTATAACCCTTGTGCAAGAGAGGATACAACAAACATTCAGTTATAAGATTTCCTATAATAAGGCATGGATGACGAAACAAAAGGCAATTGTGAAGGTGTATGGTGATTGGGATAACTCGTATCGGGTGTTTCCACAATTTCTATTCATATTGAGGCATAATAATCAAGTTTTCTTCCATCTTGATACAAACAAAAATGTGTCTCAAGATAACCGACTTGATCCATATCATGTTCAATTTCATCAGTTGTTCTAAGCATTCCTCCCCTGTATCTTCGCATTTCATTTCAGTAAATAGTTCATTCATATTGATGGAATGTTTCTATATGGAAAATACAAGGGTGTATTGTTGAATGTGACAACCCGAAATGACAACCTTCCACCTCTTCCTCTTTCCTTTTCCATTATGGAGAAGGAACATTATGAATCATGGAGTTGGTTTTTGGCATGTATCGATAATCATTTCCCCTACATTCAGGGTGTCTGTTTGATATCTGATCGATATCGGGAAATCATCGAGGCAATCAATGTGGACCCTGATACATAGATATCCCCAAATGCACATCATCGATACTGCATTAGACACATTTATAGAAATGTGAGGAAAACATTCCACAACGAACCTATGAAGAAGGCAATCATGAGGATAGATATGCAATGTCTTTGTTATTTGTTACTATTTCAACATAAAGATAAAATCAATTTATGTGAAATATGATCATTTCTATGTAGCATATGATCCAGATCAACGGCGGTTTGAAAAAAGTTTTGAACAAATCTTCAAGGCTAATCAAGAAGTGTATGATTATATGATGTAGATTCCAAAGGAAAAATGTACATTAACATATGACAGGGGAAGATGTATGGAAACATGACCACAAAAATTGTGGAGTGTATCAATGGTGTCTTCAAGGGGTTTCTCAAGTTACCTATAACTTCCCTAGTTCAAGATACATTATATCGTTGCGTGAAGTACTTCATTGATAGAAAAAAACTAGCCTCAGATGGAATTCAGTAGGGGATAAGGCACAAAAGGCACTTTCAATGAGAGATTGAAAATAACATTAAAATAGTTTTGGTTATCATGTTATCCTTTTCCATTGAGAAGAATCTCAATTTAAAGTTCAAGAGCATCCAGACCCCATCACAAATAGCATTAGTGAAAAAATGGTGGTATTACTGGAAGCGAGGCATTGCTAATGTGGAAAATTCTAGGGCTTACGATTTCCATGTGCACACACCATTGCAGCATATGCATATGTAAATATATCATGGGAAGAATATGTTGATCTAGTGTACCAGATAGACATCATTGATAACTGTTATGCTGCACCATGGATGCCTATTAGAGAGTTTCGATATTTCCCAATGTGTGAAGGTCAGCCGATAGTGATACCTGACATCAACAGGTTTCATAAACGAGGGAGATCGAAGTCCAGTATGATGCAAAATGAGATGGATTGTATAACAACTCTACTCTTTATTACACACTTAAACATGATTTATTATGTAAACTTTCACTTAATACAACTCCGAGGATTAAGAGGTCTAGTGTCTTGGGAAATTAAGAACATTACATAACAACTTAAAACATAAAATACAACATCTTTATTGAAAACTTCGTTTACATGACCAACTCATTCCTTTGTACTTAACACTATATGGGATAACCCGAGGACATACATAATAAAGGGGTGAGTTATAAAGCCCAGTAAGGGAGTAAACAAGGCATAACATGGATAACACAATACATGTTAGGCAATAGGCATATCAATGAAGCATAAGAGAAACATGAACATAAAGACATGACATAGTATGATTATCATAACATGGAAATGTGGCAATGACATACAACATGATATTAGTATGAGCCAAGACTCATTGCACATGGATTAACATGAGTAAACCCTCATTGCACATGAATTATCATGAGTAAACCCTCATTGCACATAGATGATCATGAGTAAACTCTCATTTCACATGGCATATCATGATACTAAACATTACTCAATGCATTAGAGCGCTATCAGGGTGCACCCTTCACAAACATTTAATTTCATGCATAAGTGTGCCACATGGATCATATAACATGGAATCATTAAACATCATAAGTTATTCCACGATTAAGGAATGTGGAATACATACATGTAATTACCATTCAATATGTATATGTGCATAAAGGTGAATACCCTTAATAGTGAAATGAGTATGGTATTCACTACACGCTGATTTTGGCATGGAAAATCACGGTGCAATTTCAGCAGCCTAATGACGTGACATAAAAATTCATAAAAATGGTTGATGATATAGAAAGAGGTCTCTCATCACTTATACATGAAATAGACAGTAAGAGGACCATGGAACATAATATCCCAGCATATGAAATGGGATTTAGATGCATAATATGGGAGAAATATTTGAATGGAAATAAGAAGAGAGAAATCCCTTATGGAATTTTGGCATGGTAACAGATGTACACGAAAGGCATTAATGAGAGATAAAGTGGTATATCATCATTCAAACATAAGGAGGGAAGAATGGGGGAGGTGCTAAATCATACCCCAACATTTGTAATTGAGAATAAAAGGGTATAAAGAGGGGATTCTTGAGAGTTTGAGGTGCCTTGGGAGGATTATAGAGAGGGGAGTGTAGAGTAGGGACGTGCTACAAGGATTTTGAGTGAATAAAAAGTGTGAGATTAGGTGGGTTTATATAGGAAATGAGAAGATAATTCTTTAATATTTCACAAACTTAGGTTTTGGAATCTATATAATTAAATATTCAAAACCACAAACATTCTCATGGTTTTTGCCAATGGTTTTTGCCAAAGTGCAGCGAAAAATATTATTTTATAAGTCCAATGTTCGAACATAATAAAATATTATCCTTTCTTTTGTGGGGGTGAGTCACATTATTAAAGAAATGAATTTAAAATCATAAAGTATATTATACATTTTGGAGGATTCACTAAGGCTTTATAAAATAAGTAAAACAAATCTAAAATCACATTATTTTAATTTTAAAACATATATTGGGCCGAAAATACCCATTATAGTATTTATTACATCATTTTGGGGTCATTATGATGTCATAAAACACATATTTTATTTATACGGTATTTATTTTTTACCAAAAAATTCGACTATCACAAAAAATTATGAAAAATTCACCATTGGATAATTTCGACATTGTGATTCCAAAAATAATATTCATTTTATCTAAATAATTTTCTAAATATGTGAATTTTCAATTTTAAAATGAAAACTAACATTTATTGAAAATTCACAGGTTTTGACAAAAACAGTTTTCAAACCTTGATAAAAATTAGATTTGACTTAATAAAAGTTATATACTCATTTATTATTCATAAAAGTAATTTGATAATAATATTTTATTAAAATATTAGTCATTTAAAAAATTCATTAATTCCTTAAAATAAATTCTTTATAAATACACTTTCTGTTTTATCGTATAAAAAAACATAACTCTTATCAAATTGATTACCTAATCATTTACAAATAAGGAGCTGAAATAATCATCATTTATAAGATTTTTTTATAATATTATTAATAAAAACCTTATTTTCATATGATAATGTATATATTTCTTTAAAGTTCCATTTTTACCTGAAGAGTCAATTTATCAAAGTCATCATTTTTTAAGAAAAACTATTCTCGTAAAGGAATTGATGAAATAAGACTTTTATTTATAAAAAGGTATTAAACAATAAGTAACTAGTACCTTATTACATAACCCTTTATAACACCCATGTAAGACCTAAGGGTAAGGTGTGTGATGGTGACATACTCTTGGGGTGGCTCAAATAACATTGCCTGGGTGGCAATCTCTATTAAATTGAACTTCTCCTATAGGTGATTCCATTCAAGCTTAACATGTTAAAGCTCGGCTTGGGCTTGGTCAAGAGTGAAGCCCAGTGACACTACATTATTTTCGAGCTCCAAAAAATGAGCTTCGTATGACCTGAGTCTACTGGATGAGGCTATCCTCTCCTTTGTTTGTGACGAAAGGATTCTTTTTTTTAACAAAACTTATATTTATATCAGTTGTGTGATCACTATTCAAAAAATATATTATCAATGATAATGATACTTAATAGTCATTTAAACATAATAATAAAAAGAATAAAAAAGAGTACATGTGTATTCTATAAGACATTAAAATAAAGGGAATTTTATTCATAAATGATCGGGTCATTACAACATTCCCACCTTAAGAAATTTCTCCCTCGAAATTTCCTTTTCCCACAATAAAATAGTTAAGGGTAACTCTGCCTCATCACTTCCTCTGGTTCCCACATTGCTTCTTCAAACTTGTGGTTTCTCCAGAACACTTTGACGAGGGGCATTGTCTTGTTTTGTAGAACTTTTTCCCTACGATCTAAGATCTTCATCGGATTCTCTTCATAGGAGAGGTCATTATCTAATGGTACCACCTCTGGATTGAGTATGTGTGATGGGTCAGGTATGTACTTCCTCAAGAGTGATACATGGAATACATCATGTACTTGAGATAGGTTCGGTGGGAGTGTTAGTCGATATGCCACTGCTCCAATGCGATCAAGGATCTCAAAAGGGATGATGTACCTTGGACTAAGCTTTCACTTCTTCCCAAATATTACAACTCTCTTCCATGGTGATATGTAGAGGAATACCATGTTTCCGACATAAAATTATAGGTCTCATCGATGATTGTCAACATAGATCTCTTGTTGACTCTGAGCAGCTTTAATGTGCTGCTGGATGGTCTTAACCTTCTCCACTATTTCTTTGACCATTTTTGGACCTAGAGTTTCTGCTTCCCAACTTCATCCCAATATGTTGGGGTTCTGAACCTCTTCCCATAAAGGGATTTATAAGGAGCCATTTGGATGCTTTAGTGAAAACTATTGTTGTAAGAGAACTCAACCAGAGGAAGATGCTAATCTCATCCTCCTTTAAAGTCCATTGAGTATGATATCAACATGTCCTCAAGTGTTTGGATAGTCCACTCAGATTGACCATCAGTTTGAGGATGATAATACATACTGAATTTCATGTCAATATTCAGAGCGTGTTGGAGACTCTTCTAGAACTTTGAGGTGAATCTTGGATCCCGATTAGATATAATCGATAGTGGTACACCATACAACCTTACCACTTATATGATTTATATTTGTGCCATTTGATCCAATGATAAATCCTACCTAATTGTAATTAAGTGTGCAATCTTTGTAAGACGATCCACAATAACCTAGATATCATTGTTTCCTTTGGATTTATTCAAAAGTCCATGGTGATGTTTTCCCATTTTCATGTTGGTATGGGTAATGGTTGCATCATCCCCTTATAATTATTCCTCTCAGAATTCACTTGTTGACATACCATACACTTTGATGTATACTCATAGATCTCTTTCTTTATGTTACCCCACCAATAATTCTCTCGGAGATCTCGATACATCTTTGTGTTTCCTGGGTGAATGGATAAATTCAAACTATGTGCATAATCCAAAAGTTCTTTCTTTAACTTCAGATAAGATGAAACACATAATCTTAACCCAAATCTCACAATTACTTTTTCATTAACATTGAACTTTGAGGATTTCCCTTTTCTGGTAGTTTCCAATTTCTTTTGAATTCCCACATCATCCTTCTAAGCATCCTTTAACCTTTCCAAAAGAGATGGTTAAGTAATCATTTGTGAAAGGATTGATGATGTTTCCTTCTTTATGATTCCCATGACCATCTTTATCAAATCTAATAATATTGGATCCTTTTTAATTATCATCAATTAAAGAGTTGATGGATCCTTTCTACTTAGAGCATCTACCACTTTATTTGCTTTCCCTGGATGGTAGTGAATTGAGTAGTCATAGTCTTTGATCAGCTCTAACCATCTTTGTTGGTGCATATTCAACTCTTTCTATGTGAATATATACTTGAAGATTTTTTGATCTGTATATATTTCACACTTTTCCCCAAAGAGGTAATGCCTCCAAATTTTCAAATCGAAGATCACTGCAGCCAACTCTAGATCATGTGTTGGATAGTTCTTCTCATGATCTTTAATTACCTTGAATCATAGGCAATGACTGTTATTTTGCATCAACACACAACCCAGACCCTTCTTCGAAGCATCACTGAATACCACAAAAAGTTCTCCACTTATGGGTAGTGTGAGCATGAGAGCAGTGATAAGCCTCCTTTTCAACTCCTTGAATCTCTCTTTGCATTCATCATTCCAAGAAAACTTGACTCCCTTCCGAGTTATCTTGGTAAGAGGTTTGAAAATCATGAGAAATTTCTCACAAATTGGTGATAATATCCAACTAAACCAAGGAAGCTACAAATATCCATCATAGATATTGGCCTCGATCATCCCTCGATTGCATTTTCCTTGGAAGGATCCATAGATATCACATTTTTTGTGATAATATGACCCAAGAATAATAATTCCTTCAAACAGAACTCACACTTGATATACTTTGCATAAAACTTCTCCTTTTTCAAGGTCTCTAGTACAATACATAGATACTCCTCACGCTCTTCCTTGGTTTTGGAGTATATTATAATATCATCTATAAATACTACCACAAATTTTTGGAGGTGATATTTAAATAATCTATTCATTAAGTCCATAAAGATTGATGGAGCATTAGTGATTACAAAATGCATTACTATGAATTCATATTTCCAGTACCTTGTACAAAAATAATTCTTGGGTATATCCTCCTTCTTCACCCTTACTTGGTAATATCCCGACCGCAAATCCACCTTAGAGAAGTATTGTTCTCCACGCATCTGATTGAAAAAGTCATCAATTCGTGGAAAAGGGTACTTTTTCTTTATCATGATTTTGTTGAGCTCACGATAATCAATGCAAAGGCGCATTGACCCATCCTTTTTCTTGACGAAGAGGATTGGTGCACCACATGGTGAAGCACTTGGGCATATAAACCCTTTATCCAAATTCTCATATAGTTGTTTCTTTAGCTCCTCAAGCTCCACAATAGCCATTTTATATGGAGTCTTGGATATTGGCAATGCCCCAGGTATAAGATCAATCGATAATTCAACATCTCTTATAGGAGGAAGACCAGACAATTCCTCAGGAAACACGTTAGCGAATTCCTTCATAATAGGCATGTATTTGAGGATGGTTCCTTCCTTAGACTCAATCATCTGAGCAAGATACACATGCTCATAGGGCAGCAATATCCACACTTGAGATGATGGTGCTAAAGAAGATTCATCCTCCTCCTTTCACTTGTACATAATCGGGGGTTGATCTACCATATGAAGAGTGATTTCTCTCTCATGACAATTTATGTTGGCTCTATATAGGGAAAGAAAATCCATGCCTATAATTGCATCAAATTCCACCATAGGGAGTATGACGAGGTTCGTTGGGAAGTTCAATCCACAAATTGTGACAGGGGAGGAGTTATATTCATGGGATGCAATAATTTCCCCATTTGTCGTTCTCACCGACATCTCCACTTCCATGTTTTTTAGTGGTGTTTGGATTGTTCTACTAAATGTTTAGGATATAAAATAATTCATAGCACCAGAATCAAAAATCATGTTCGCTATCCTTGAATGAATAACTAGAGTACCTTTCACCACTTCATTTTCAGGATTCACTTCATTAGTAATGATAGAAAAAGCTCATCCTTGCTACCTTGGAGGTTGTTGGTTGCCTCCAAAAATACTTGGATTAGGGAATTAGTTTGCAAAGTTCCCTAGTTCTTTGCAGTTGTAGAAATAAACAATGCGTTGAGGGTCCAACAGAGTGTTCCTCTCCTCTATCGTAGTAATGGGTTTTTCTTGTCAGCAATTAATTTCCAGGTGCGCTTCTCTTCCACACATAAATCATTTCCTCGTCCCCTTTAGGAAATTTTCGGGGTGCTTATATCTGCACCTTTGGCAAGTGGGGTGTTGGAATTTCTTAGCACCATTGGATTTATTCATTGAACTACCAGAATTAAAGTCCATTTTTCGCTTCTTATCTCTATGATACCCATGAGATTCATTGATCTCCATTTCGACTTTGAGGGCACATCAGACAATTTCCTCATAGCTATCAAAGTCACGGATCGCTAGGGCTTTCTGTAGGCTAGGTTTTAGCCCACCAAAGAAGCAGTCAACCTTGAATTCAGGGGTATCGACAAAGCTGGAGGTGTATCATTCCAGCCTTGTGAAGTTTTACTCATACACTCTGATGAATTCGTCATCTTTTTTCTTGAGGTAAAGGAAGTCCCTTTCCATCTTAAGTTAGAGGGTGTGAGGAAAACATTTATCATTTTTTTTCAAAAATCCTTCCATTACAACGTCTCAATATCTTCCTCAGGCTTCATATTTTTAATCAATGTCAACCATTGATCAACTCCACCCTTCATAATATAAGAATATAGAAGAAAATTCTCTTGTTCAGAACATTTAAGGATGGAGAAAATCTTCTCAATGGAGTTGATCCATTGTTCGACGATTGAGGGATCATATGATCCATTGAAGGTAGGAGGCCTTTTTCTCGTGAAGATCTTGATTGCGACTTGTTATTTCTTGGGGGGGTGGGTGGGTGGACATTTCTCTTGACCCATGTTTATATTAAAAACGTGAGTTAACTGAGGGAGTATCATGACAAAGTTTGCAATTCCCACTCCCATCAGATTTGGAATATCATTAGAAAAGTCGTCACATTGATCTTCGCATCAGTTGTTAGCCTGAGTCCTACTATTACCATCCATTGTCTAGAATAAAAGGAAAGTTAGGGGTAAGTATTTTAAACTATTAAACACATAAAGGGGGATAAAAAAAGGGACAAATTATAAATTAAATTGATTTTTTTAACTTATGAATTTATAGGCTTCAATCTAAGTTATCCATGATCTACTTCCCAACATATATTATTAGGGAAATTTTTTTATTCACTTAATTATGGTTTATAATAAGATTATGAATTTACCAAAGCATATCCCCTGGGAGTGTTGAACAAAGAGTACAACAAATCCCATTTTTGTGCACCAATTTCCATTCGAGTCAAGCTCAAAGTGGTGTTTTCAGGTTTTACCCCTAGATACATTTGTGCTTGATCCACCTATACTTATTCATATCAAGACAGGGATGTATTTACTTGATAAAACACTTACTCTATACCCACAAAAAATTAGGAATTATTTTCTTATACTCAGTCTTATAACTAAGGATTTCACCAGAGTTTTATAACCCTAATCCCCAAAATCACTAAACCTATCATTTGATACTAACTATAACAACCTTTCTATTTATTACACAATTAAAAATGATTTATTACATACACTTGCACTTAATAAAACTCTGAGGATCGATAGGTCTAGTGTCTTGGGAAATTAGGAACATTACATAACAACTTAAAACATAAAATACAACATCTTTATTGAAAACATCATTTACATGACCAACTCATTCCTTCATACTTAACACTTCATGGGATAACCTGAGGACATACATAAGATATGGGTGAGCTATAAATCTTAGTAAGGGAGTAAACAAGGCATAACATGAAGAATAAAATACATTTTAGGCAATAGGAATATCAATGGATCATAAGATAAACATGAACATAAAGGCATGTCATCGCATGATTATCATAACATGGAAATGTGGCAACGACATACAACATGATATTAGCATGAGTCAAGGCTCATTGCACATGGATTGGCATGATTAAACCCTCATTTCACATGAATTATCATGATTAAACCCTCATTTCACATGGCTTATCATGATACTAAACATTACCCAATTCATTGGAGTGCTATCAGGGTGCACCCTTCATAAACATTTCATTTCATGCATAAGTGTGCCACATGGATCATATAACATCGAATCATTCAACATCATAAGTTGTTCCATGATTAAATAATTTGGAATATATACATTTAAGTAACATTAAATATGTATATGTTCATAAAGGTTAATACCCTTGATAGAGAAATGGGTATGATTTTCACAACATGATGATTTTGGCTTGGAAAATCACAGTAAAATTTCGGCAACCTAACAACGTGACATAAAAATTCATAAAAATGATTGATAAGAGAGAAAGGGGTCTCTAATCACTTATACATGAAATAGATATTAAGGTTATCATTGAACATAATATCAAAATTTATTAAAGGGGGTTTAGATGCATAATATGGGAGAAATATTTGAATGGAAATAAGAAGAGAGAAACCCCTTACGAAATTTTGGCATGGTAACAGGTGTACATGGAAGTAATTAATGAGAGAGAAAGTGGTATCTAATCATTAAAAAATAAGGAGGTAAGTATGTGGTAGGTGATAAATGATAATATAACATTTTTAATTGAAAATAAAATGGTATAACAACATGAAGAAACTTGTATAAAAATGAAAAAGGAAGGAATCCCTTACTTGAGTATGCGAATTCAAAAGATTGAAGATGGTATTATTGAGAGATTGAGGTGCCTTGGGAGAATTATATATAGGGGAGGGAAGAATAGGTATGTGATAAAAGAATTTTTAGTGAAGAGAAGTGGGATATTGGTGGGTTTATATAGGAAATGAGAGGGGAATTCTTTAATATTTCACAAACTTAGGTTTTGGAATCTATATAATCAAATATTCATAACTAAAAACCTTCCCATAGTTTTTGCCAGTGGTTTTTGAAAAATTGGAGTGTAAAAAATTATTTTATAATTCTAATGACCGAAAATATTAAAATATTATCCTTGATTATGTGAAGGTGAGTCACATTATTAAAGAAATGAATTTAAAATCGTAAAGTATATTATATATTTTGGAGGATTCACTAAGGCTTTATAAAATAAGTAAAACAAATCTAAAATAAAATTATTTTAATTTTAAAATATATATTGGGCCTAGAATACCCATTATAGAATTTATTACATCATTTTGGGGTCATTATGATGTCATAAAACACATATTTTATTTATACGACATTTAATTTTTACCCAAAAATTTGACTCTCAGAAGATTGTGAAAAATTAACTATTGGATAATTTAGACATCCTGATTCCAAAAATAATATTCATTCTATCTAAATATTTTTCTAAATATGTGAATTTTTACTTTTAAAATGAAAACCAACATTTATTGAAAATTCACAGGTTTTGACAAAAACAGTTTTCAAACCTTGATAAAAATTACATTTGAATTCATAAAAGTTATATACTCATTTACTATTCATAAAATAAATTTGATAATAATATTTTATTAAAATATTATTTATTTTTAAAATTCATTAATTCCTTAAAATAAATTCTTTAAAAATACACTTTATGTTTTATTGTATAAAAAACACAACTCTTATCAAACTGATTACTTAATCATTTACAAATAAGGAACTGATATAATCATCATTTATAAGAATTGTTTTTTATAATATTATTAATAAAAACATTAGTTTAATATGATGATGTATATATTTCTTGAAAGTACCATTTTTACCCAAAGAGTCAATTTATCAAAGTCATCATTTTTGTAAGAAAGACTATTCTCATAAAAGAATTGATGGAATAATAATTTTATTTATAAAAAGGGATTAGACAATAAGTAACTATTACCTTATTACATAATCCCTTATAACACCCATGTAAGACCTAAGGGTAAGGTATGCGATGGTGACAGACTCTTGGGGTGGCTCGGATAACATCACATGAATGGTAATATCTATTAACTTGAAATTCTCTCGTAGGAAATTTAATTCAAGCTTAACGTGTTAAATATCATATTGGGATTGGTCAAGAGTGAAGCCCATTGATTCTGCCTCCTTTCCGATTTCTGAAAAATGAGATTCATATGGCCCGAGTCTACTGAATGAGGCCATCCTCTCTTTTGTCTATGTCGAAAGTATTCTTTTAAAAAAAACTTATATTTATATCAGTCAGGTGATCACTGTTCAATGGCTATATTATCAACATTAATGATACTTAATCGTAATTTAAACCCAATAATAAAAAGAATAAAAAAGAGTGCATGTGTTTTCTACAATACATTAAAAGAAGATTAATTTTATTCATAAATGATCGGGTCATTACAGACTGACCTCAAGAATAAGGGAAAAGTTTGAGATGCATTATATGCCATCAAGATGGTCGTAAAAAATATGATTCCCCAACATTGCTGGATCGAGTTCACACTCTCAACCATAATGATGTATTGTCTCTTATGTGATCTTCTAATATAGTTAATTATACAGTGTTATTATAATATTCTTCATTTCGTAGGATTGTTTGACTTCGCTAAATACTTTTACTTTCAAATAAAAATAAACCTTTCATATTGACATTAAAAGGAATATGAAAAGTTAATTTGAGGTGAAATTAATGCATAATCAATCTATCCATGGGAAAATAATAAAGCACACATGTTAGTAAATAATAATGAAACTTACCATCATTTGAAGAATTATACATAAATTACAAAGCACACAATTTTCTAATAAAATTTTACATAACGAAGACAAAATGTTTATATATATAAAGAAATAAAATAATATCTTACACAAAACTCTTTTCTAAGAAAAATATAACTTAAAAACACTTTAGAAATATGCTTTGAAAAACATGAATACATGCTATTTTATTTTGGTAAGATTTAACTTCATAAAAAATGTGAATAAACATGGAATTTTTTACATTCTAAAAGTCATAACATTCTACTGACCATAACATTATATTTACATTTTAAACTTTCGACTCATTTCATTTGTTTATATACAGATGGAGGATACCATACTACTCACTGAGTAGCATAGGCATGTTTCCTGGGTCGTGTTAGACAGAGGTGAGGTTCAACCGATCAGGGTGCGTCGAGCACACCATTTTCATCACATGGAGCATCCACATTCCATTAGACTATACTTTCATCATGCTGGCTTCTATGAAATTGTCATGTCGAATTTCAAATTTATTGACCATCACCTTCTTGTTGCCCTCGTAGAGAGGTGGAGACCAGAGACACACACATTCCACCTACCTGAGGGAGAGATGACCATCACCCTGAAGATGTGGCAGTGCTTCTCTGTCTTTCTATCTAGGGGGAAGCTGTTATTGGACCCACCTGTGCATCTTGGTCTGACATTGCTCAGTTATTGTTAGGTGTCGACATTTTGGCTGACTATAGGGCTAAAAATAGTGGGTTGATATCTATGCCTTGACTAGAGGAACAAATTCCACATTTACCTGATGAAACTGATGACCAGACTATCATGCATTATACCCATGCATATATATTACGACTCATTAGAGGGACCCTGTGTGTTGATCACTCAGCGGTGCATGTTCACACGATGTATCTATACCTAATGGAGGACTTTGATCAGGCTGGGATGTTCAGCTGAAGATCGGCCTGCTTTGCGTACGCATACAGAGAATTATGTATGATATCTCAAAGAGATCACACAGATCTCATAGTATGTGTCATCCTTCTTCAGATATGGTAATGAGAGTGCATCCCCTCATTCCGCCCTCATCTTTCTAGTTTGTCGATCCCTATGGAGATGCTGCATGACACTCCATGTGGATGCTGGTACGATCACTCATCTCTATTGGTTTCTGATTCCAGTGGAAGTTATTGAATTTAATTTCTCATTATTAATCAATTTTTGATGTTGTATTTTATAGGTGGAGTCAGAGACACAATTTCATCACAGTTCTGACACACCATTTGGGTGCATACCACCTCAATTTGGATAGTCTCTTACCCGACTAGGTATGTACATACAATCTATCACTATCTAACAAATTTAATAATGGAATCAATTTAGGTTTTTAATAATGATTTTTTTTAACAAAGGTAACATGTTATTTCAGATTATATGGATGCCAAATTGGGCTATACTTGACTAGTTTCCAGTATACTGCACTGCTGGACTTCATGATTATATGGCTGTAGTGCCTCTTATTCACTTACATATTATTGAGTGGCATCAACCTGATAGAGTCATGCACTAATTTTTCTATGTTCATCCAATTCCATTTATGTAGAGATAGGAAAAGGAGCTTCATGGTGTGAAGTTTATAGGGAGTTAGGATGAGGACTGGCACTGAGTACATGCCAACTATATCGACCTATAGGGAAAACATGAAAAGCTTCATATCTAGGGTGTACCTACCATGCAATTATATCTTTTAGAGCAAGTCGAGTATGATCCATGGTATAGAATGAAGTTTGTACTGTATCTTAACCAACATGATAGAGATATTCATAAGATGTTAAGTAAATAAATTTCCATTAGTTTGTTTATTGAACTATTTTCTAATTCATTTTGAATCTCTTTACATTGTACTCACTCATAGCATCTTATTTGCATGAGTGACATAGAGAAGGAGAGGGTCCTTAGCCGGGCAGTGGTCCATGATGCAACACTGGAGCTAAGGTTATCTTATCATGGGATTCATGATAGCATCTTCAAGATTCAACCTCATAGGGAGGAGGTTCTTTCCCTAGAAGAAAATCCTCAAGTAGCTACTGGTGCTAAGGATCCACGACGACGACGATGTAGACCGCGTCGAACTGCATGTGAGCCCTCACCCGTTCCACAGGTAGAGGTTGACCCTCTAGTAGTCCAACCTTAACCTATTGTAGATGTGCATCAGGAGGCTTTAGATCCATCTTTCTTGATAGGATATCTGTAATTCTCTCTAGCTTGGGGTCTAGATCTATCACATGATTGGTTCCCCACTGTGATAATGGCAGGTCCTTCTACGACCTTAGTGGGAGAAGGATTGAGAGAGTATTACGACATACAGTTGACACCTCCTTCCACTGACACATAGGTGGAGCATGTGACAGTCGACATTCCAGTGCCTGAGGATCATCCCTCTCCAAGTCATCAGACTCCACCCCAACACGGAGCTCAGCAATCTCGATACGGGCGTACCCTTCGTAGGCCACCATGTGGGATGGAATCTCCTCCCCATAGACATTGATTTTAATTCTTCATGTATATGTTTTATTTCTATTGAAATGAATATATTATTATTACTATCAGCTATTTTTACATGTTTATCTAGTGTTTCTATTTTCATTAATATTTTAGTCACAATTTATATTTTATAAGATTTCAAAATATGGAAAATCATATATAAATTACAAAGCACATAATTTTCTAATAAAATTTTACATAACAAAGAGAAAATGTTTATATATATAAATATATAAAACCATATATTACAAAACACCCTTTTCTAGGTAAAAACATATCTTAAAAACACTTTATTAATATGATTTGAAAATCATGAAGACATGCTCCATATCTTTTATGTTGATCATACTAATCTGAGTATTAGTCATCCCATGTATGATTAATTTTTAGATTATTTCAAGAAGCATAGGTGCATGTCCAAAATATATGAAGGATGTGTGTCAATTCGACATACGGTGTGACCGCTATGACCCAATGTGTTTGTTATCAGTTTAAAATTGATAGTAAAAAAATGTCACTCACTAAAAATAAAGAAAATGTGCTTGGATTTTCTTGATAATTTAGGACATAAATTCATAATTACTTTGTGATTTGTAAGAATTAGCCTCACAACAAACCAATAAATGATGTGATTAGTATAGGTCAAAGTGCGTGTTTCCAGTTTAAAATGACATTTTAGTAGAAAAACAAGTGACATACTCAAAACTGATAAAATGTATTCAGATTGTTTTGATAATTTAAGAAAATGATCCATAAGTTATTTGAGACATGTAGGAATTAGTCATACCTTAATCCGACGCACGGTGTGACCAGTATGACTCCATGTTCATCTTTTTATTTAAAAATGACATCACTTTTAATAAAAAGGATAACTAATCTACTCAAAACCGAGTAAACACATTCATATTGTTTTGATACTTTAGGACAATGATACACAAGTCATTTGAGATGTGTAGGAATCATACATACCTCAATCTGACACACAGTGTGACTGGTATGACTCCAAGTATGTCTTTTTATTTAAAAATGACATTAATTTTAATAAAATGGACAATTTCTATACTCAAAACTGATCAAACACATTCAGATTGTTTTGATACTTTAGGGAAATGATCTATATTTATATCAACTTGAATATCAACCAGAACCCATACTTAGTTCTTAAAAATGTCTCAAATTTGAGTGCCACAAAATCTATTGATTAAAAACATAACATTTTCACTTTTAAATGTTAATGAAATAATTCTAAACAACATAAAACAAACACAATATATATATGTATATATATATATCATAATATAAATATAAATATATTTATAAATATAATAACATATATAATTAGTTTTTTTTAAAATTTTAGTAGAAAGGCAGCATACCCCCTACTGCCTTTCAACTTAACAAAAAGGCGGCATCAGGCATGTTGCATTTTAAGCACGTTTTTTTAAATTTAACCTACACATTAAAAAACATATAAAAAAACTTGTTCTTTTGCCTATAAAAAAACCTGACATTCTACCAACTGATTGGATAGACCATGGATTTATGTGGATTAAGGCTTTAAATATTTAGATCCGTAAAAATTTAGACCACTCTTGATCCAACCCATGAAACTCACACCCTGTGTAGACTAGTCTGCTGAGTGTCTATGAGTTTTGTATGATCTTTAATTATAAGTAGACTACCAAAATGTTATAATTGAAAAAAAGTATAATAAAATTAATTAATATGAGTGGGAAAAATGGTTCAAGTTTAAATCCACCTAATAAAATCATATACAACCATCAAAGATATATTTTTTAGGGGTTGTTGTGGTTGGAATTATTATTGTTAATTTAAAAGTAAAGTTTTTCTTTCAATCTAAAACATTTATAATTTCTTGATCCCCTTCATTGTGGTTTAACAAGAATTTATTATTATTATATATTATTTTCTTTAAGTATTTGGGCTGGCACATTAGTGTAGGTTCCAAGCGCAACGGAAGCGTGTGATGGGTTGTACCCAACTTTACTTTTTACCATGATTGATGATCAATCCGAGATTTACAAAATGATAAATGTCACGATCTATAGAATTGAATAAAAGAATATAGATAAGGGATAGAATGTTAGAACCTAGAGATAATATCATCACATATTATTTATAATTGATTTAATTAAATAGAGAATTACCTTGATGGAATTATTCTTCATTGATGGATCTGACAACAGATCTGCATTGTTCCATCATTGCATTATAGGAATCAAAGTACATTCTCTCTAACAATGATCCACACATGTTCTACAAATCTCCAAACATCATTGTAGGAATCTCTGTGTGGTAGCACTATAGATCCTAACACTTGTGTTATCCGCCTTTGATAGCCTTGAGAACCACTTCCAAGGCATTATCTTGGATCTCTCTTGACTTGAGAGTGAGAGATAGAGGAAAATCGCTCTCTGTTCTTGGAAATGTTTTTGAATAAGGGGGCTCTCAAGGTCTTGATAGGATTCTCCAAATTCATTTTGTACAACCAAATAAAATGAATTGACTTCTTTAGAAAATAATATAATTGAGTTTATAGATTGCTAAGGTTAAAATAAAATAAATGTACAAGTGCCCTTTATTATTTATTTAATCCCTATGAAACCCTATGTCAAATAATAGTAATAATAATATTATTTTTTGATTTGTGCTTAACTTGCGAATTAAATTAAATATTATTTAATCAAATAAAATTCAATATTTATTATTTCTCACCAGATCATTAAACTCGGTCCTTCATTCATTCATAATATTTATCGGGCCTTGAATAATGACTATTTATTTATTAAATAAATATCACTTCATTATTCACCAATAAATATATAAATATTATATTCACTAAATAGAAAATAAGTATTTATATGAAATCAATAATACATAAATAATTATTAAAATACATCCAAGAATAATATTTATTAAACTTGTTAAATAATAACTAATAATATATATAGAAACCATATCCTTTTTCACATAACATTACATGATTTTAAGCATAATTATACATCAGAGTACAAGCCAAGTATCGTTAAGTCTAGTGTCTTAGAAGACTGGGTACATAAAACATAAAACATGGGGCTAAAAAAACACTTCTTTATTTAATCTTCATAAAAATATTCTAACTTCATTTAAGCCCTTACATCTGCATAAGGTACCCTAGGGAACACATGAAAAAATAGATGATCTAAAAATCCCAATAAAGGAATGAACATAAGAATACAGCTTAAGAACATGAGTTAGGAGACATGGCATAATGATATCAAAATCATGGAACATATGAAATCATATCATATAAACATGGGATCATATAAACATGGAATCATATAAATGTGTAAGAATCATAAAAAATATCTTTATTATGGGTCAAGGCTAACTGCCAATCCCATTTCCCATTTTAGTACGGGTCAAGGCTAACCACCAATCCTGTTTCCCATTTTAGTACGGGTCAAGGCTAACCGCCAATCCCGTTTCACATCACATCTCATGAGACTTAACTTTACCCAATGCATTGGAGTGATATCTGGGTGCAACCATCTCAACTTTTTCATGAATATTCTTGACACATAAATAATCATACATAATCAACCATACATAAACATAAGGGTACCCATGGAAAGAATTGGGTACCACAATCATGACATAAAACATAACCAATGGGCGTATCATGAAAGTATCCATGAAGAAAGGGATTAGGACATACATGGACATTAATAAGGTAAAGTAGGCATGTAACATGGTAAGTGATTTCAAATAGAAGTGACAACATATAATAAATGTATTTGACAAACATTAGCATTAAAATATTTTTGTGCAGTTTTAAGGAAAATACTATAGAGATTTTAAAATAGAAAATAGGATGATCTTTTATATAAAACCAGAATTGAAACAAGAAGGTTTTCATAATAAAAATACTGATTTTATAAATAAAATGGTGTCTTAAAACATAATATTGAGTGCACTTGAAATTGGGTAATTTCTTTGGAGAGTTCCCTTAAAATATGTTTGCTTATCGGAAAGTTCTAAGGAGGGAATCTTTTAAAAACATGTATATCTCCAAAAGAGAGTGATGAAAGGGTCTTCATAAATGATTTTTTTAAAACTAAATATAATTTAGAATATATACATAAATATATAATATAATTCCATTTTGATAAAAAGAAAGATATGGCAACCCGAAAGAACAAAGGAGGTTCGGGTGGAATTCGTTACGGTTTATCGGCATGGTGTCGGGTTCACCCAAGAGGGCTTGGTGAGAGAAAAAAGGGTTTTATGATCACTTATAAATCATTAGGGAAGTATAGGGGAGGTGAGTAATCATACCCCATCATTAGTTATTACACATAAAATGGCATATCATAGAGTACATCTTGATTAATAGTGAAATAGAGAGGATCCCTTACCTTAAGTCTGGTGGTGTTCTCCACTTGTTATTAATGACCTGAATAAAAAAATTAGGTTTATTAATTAAAAATTCTAGAACCTCATATATTTTTAAAGTATTTATTATAACCTTTTTAAGTTCATCTATGACCTTTTTAATGGGTTAAGTTGTTCGATTTAATTGTTTGGGACTGTTTGTTTTCTTGGTTTTCAAGATTGGTTTACTTATATTCATGTTTAGTTAAACACATATGATGAAATTGGTTGTCTAGAATTGAAATTGTATGTTATTAGTGAACATACAGAATATTACATGGTTAAAAACATAATTTGGTTACTTGGAGTGAAGTTGAACCATTATATATAACTTTAGTGACAACCGTTTTGGGTTAATCTGTGGGTTTGATTACAAAGAACATGTTTTTCTTTATAACTTACTACCATTTGTACAAAAGTATTAAAAAACCAAAAAAATGATATATTAAATATATAATAATGGTTTCAGTATAACCCCTGATGACTAGCTCCTCGTCTCCTCTATACACTAGGAACATATCTTTAGTTCTTCTTAGATACTTAAGGATAAACTTAACAACAAACCAATACTATTCTCCTGGATCTAATTGATATTTTCCCACCATGATCAATAATTAGGCAACATAAAGTCTAGTACATAACATGACATACATGATTGATCCTATTGCTAAAGAGTATGTGATATTTCTCATTCTCTATTTCTCCTATTGTGTCTAAGGACACATTTTCTTAGAAATATGTAAATCACATGACATTGGAACCAATCCCCTCTTGGGTTATTCCATACATAATATCTTTAGTATATTTTCAATATATTTACTTTAACTTATTCCAAACATATTCTTGTATCTATCATGAATGATCTTGATCCCTAGAATATAGGCCACTTCACCTAAGTCCTTTATAGAGAAACACTTGCTTAACCAATCCTTAACTGACTGTAAGACTGGTATGACGTTTCCAATAAATAATATTTCATCAACATATACTACTAGGATAATGACCAAATTTTCACTAAACCTCATTTAAACACACAGATCACATTAATTCTTAATGAAACCACATTCTTTTACGGCTTCATCATTTCGAATGTTTCATGACCTAGATGCTTGATTCAATCCATAAATATATCTCTACAACTTTAAAATATTCTTGGAATCACCTGGAGTCACAAAAACTTTTGGTTTTTTTATATAGAAATCTTCCTAAAGGTTTCCATTAAGGAATGAAATTTTGACATCCATCTTCCAAATCTCATAGTCATGGTAAGATGCTATAACAAGTGAAATTCTGATGGATTTAAACATGGAAATTGGTGAAAAGGTTTCATCGTAGTTAATTAATTGACACTGTTTAAACTCTTTATCCACTATCCTTTATTTATAGGTATTTAATTTACCTTATATGTCTAGTTTTCTCTTGAATACACATTTTTATCCAATGGGATTTACATCAAATGTCACATCAAACAAAAACCAAACTTGGTCCTGATACATGGAATCCACTTTATAATTCATGGATTTTTTCTATATTGTAGCTTCAGAGCTCTCTACTACCTCCTTGTAGGATAGAGGTTCATCATTGTCAACAAATAATAAGTCACCATCTTCGGTGACTAGGAAACCATATCTCTCTAGTTCTCTTACCTCTCTTATACTTCTACACAATACTTGTGTTTCAGGAACTACTTTTTCCACAAGGACTTATGGAATCTGTTCATATACCAAATCTTGTATATCTTTAAAATTAACTCCATTGAATTAAATCTTGCTCCCACTATCCATTTTGTGGGTTTTCTCCCTCTCAAGAAATATGCCTTGTCTTGAGACAATCACTTCCTTGTTCGAGGGATTTTATAGTTAGTATACTTTTGTTTCCTTAGGATATCCCATAATGATACACTTTGTGCACCAGGGTGCTATTTTGTTTCTTGATAAGGCCTTAACAAATTCCTCGCAACCCTATACACATGTGTTAAACAAAATGGGTTTCTTCCCACTCCATATCTCGAAGGGAATTCCATTTTTCTCTTTATTTACTACTCGATTTAATGTGTATACCATAGTTTGTAATGCATATCCCCAAAAGGATAATAGAAGATATGCATGACTCATCATCGAACTTACCATGTCTAACAAGGTACGATTTCTACTTTCACTAACACCATTCCACTATGGTGTGTAATATAGAGTGATTTAAGATAGAATCCCAAACTCTTGTAGAAATTCGATGAACTCTTGGTTAAGATATTCACCACCACAATCCGATCAAAGCTACTTTATCTTCTTTCCAAGATGATTCTCCACTCAATTCTTGAATTCCTTAAATTTATCAAAGTAATTGGACTTATACCTCATAAAGTAGATATAACCATATATACTCAAGTCATTAATAAAATTTATGAAGTATGAATACCCACCTCTAGCTTCTATTGTAAATAGTCTACACACATCAGTGTGTACCAATCCTAGAAGCTCTATGACCCTTTCACCCTATCCACCAAATAATGGTTTGGTCATTTTTATTTTTAAACAAGCATGACATATTTCAAGTGGATTTAGATCAAATGAGTCTAAATAACCATCTTGATAGAGATTTGTCAAACTCTTATCATTTACATGATCGAGACGGTGACTCCAAAGTTAGATGTTATATAAGTTGCATGAACATGATTCATTATCAATTTCAAACACTTGGTTTTCATAATTTAATACATAAAGACCACTATTTAAATTTTCCATACCATAACATATGTTTTCCTTGTAAAAGAAACAAATTTTATTTCCAAACTTAAAAAAATCCATCTGTATCTAGGCATGATAAAAAAATTATGTTCTTAGTAACCATAGGTACATAATAACAATATTTTAAAACCAAAATCATTCCTATTGGCAATGAAAGGTGGTAGTCACCAATGGACAGAGTAGATAGTCGCTCACCATTAACAACTCTCAGATCCATCTCTCCTCTAAAAGTCCTAAACAATCTACTTGGTTTTTATATTTGGATACAAATGTGATCCCTAAAAACCACATCTAATACCCAATTTGTAGATATTGAAATATTACACTCGATAACGATCACACCTTTAGCTTCCCCTAGCTTCTGGGTTTAGTTCCTCTTCCATTGTCCTGACTTGCCACATAAAAAACATACTACCTCCCTTTCCTTTCCTTTCCTTCATATCTTCCTCTTCCAAGAAGGATGATGCTAAGGAGATTTAGATTGTTTATAGGTCTTGGGTTCATTTTTCTTGTTCTTCCTTTTCTTATTCACCATAAGGATCACAGGTTTATCACGCCCCATTTCTTTATCCACTTGGTGAATCAAAGTAATAAGTTCCTAAAGAATCTTCTTATTATTTATTATGTTGTAATTAATAATAAAAATGGATAAGGTCTTGGAAAATGATGAAAGTATGAGATAAGTATGCAACTAATCTAAGAATTTAATCCCTAATATGTCTAATAATTCAATGTAGCCAATAATCTTGACTATATGAGGCCTATCTAGAAAAAATATCCAAGATTATTTGTAAAAAAATCTGCCATGACCCGTCCCCCGGGGCCCATGCCATGACTACCCCAGGCCCGCCTTCCATAGGCCAGGGGCTGGCGACTAGCACTGAAAGGCGTTTTCCCTAAAACTGGGAAGACATTGCCTTTATAACCTGTAAACTCATGTAACCAAGCACACAACAAGATACAAAAACAAGAAAACTGTATAACAAAAAGAGTGATGAAAGTAAAAGGGGATAAAATACAAGCCCAACTGTAAAGATACAAGTACAATTAAAATACAATACAACTGAAGAAAGAGAAAAGACAGCTATTGGATCATCCTATGAGGTTCCTACCTGAAGGGTAGGTACAAATCGCCTCCTCAGCACTCCACATCCACCCGTCTCCTCTGTGTACCGACACGCCATATGGTCCACCTTCGGGTACCATCTAGTCCTGGTACTCTCAGCCTCAGTCGGCGCTGTCTGTCATCTGCATACAACACAAAAAGGTGCGGGCATAATCTGTGAAGGGGTGAGTATAATGATACTCAGTAGGGACCCCAAGACCCTCAAGGTCTCACCAAATCCACCAAGGATAAACCAAAAAGTATGAAAATAACAGATAACCCTACTTAGGTATATGCCCATACATATATCTAAGTTATCAAGTAATCCATCTCAAACATGAAGAAACACAGAGGTTCTGACTCAGCTCACGCCAGGATTTATTCTAGGGGTAGTAACAAGTAACATCCCCAGTCACATCGTCGAACACCTTGGCTGCTGGAGATCCCCTCCTCTATCGAATATAGTGGGCCTACCGCGACACACAGAGGTGCTTCCCACAAACCTTGGAATACTGAGGTACTCCTCCTATCAATTATCATTGGTCTACCACATCACACAGAGGTGCTCCCCCTCGTGACTTGCTGAGGTACTCCTCCTGTCAAGTACTGTGGGTCTGCCACGTCACATAGAGGTTCTCCCCACCATGTCCTTCTAAGGTACTCCTCTTGTCGTGTACCATGGGTCTACCGCTTCACATAGAGGCACTCCCCACCGTGGGTCTACCGCATCACACAGAGGCGCTCCTCACTGGGCCTGTCAAGTCACTCAAAGTCAAAAAGGTCAGTAGTCGTCAAGTCTCAGCCAACTACTGGGTTCCCGTAATATGTTCACTCATCTCTGTGAGGATCCGCTCCATGAGCTACTGGTTGATACTCCAACTTCCACGAAGTCCCACTAAGAAGCATCTCAAAGGTTCGCCACGTCATAGGGGTCTCAACGCAACAGACGACGCGTCAATCAGACGCCCGATTTGTGAGTTATTAGCCTTTTAGTCCTGAGGGCCCGGTTGGATTCATGCTCGATCCAACCTGACCATTCCCCATATTAATCCAAAACTCTAGTGGGGTATACTCAAAGGGACCGTCTCGCTCCAAGATTTTCAGCGCCGCTGACGGTTCGTCAAACGGACGTTCGGTGCCAAAGTTATGGCCAAAAGAGTGTAAATGGGTCGTAGTGGGCCCAGGTCTGGTCCGACCCAGACCGGGATGACCTAGTTCGGGTCGACCCAGCCTGACCCGTTGGGTCTGGCCTGACCCGCAGTGCAGCCCGACCCATTGGGTTTGGCCCGACCCACTGGGTCTGACCTGACCCGTGCTGGGCGGCCTGGCCTACTGTGTCGTCCTATAGGCCGTGAGGGGCCACGGGGGGTTTGGCCGTGGACGATGCAAGGTCGTAGGGCAGCTCGGCCAGAGCGGCTCGGGGCCACGGGGTGGATCGACTGCGAGGTGGCTCGGCCGCGGGGCGGCTCGGCTGGAGCGGCTCGGCTGTGGGGGGCTCGGCCGAAGCGGCTCAGAAGGCCGTGGGTGGCTTGGAAGGCCGCGGGCGGCATGGATGAGGTGGCTTGGCTAGAGGATTGGCAGGACGACAGCAAAACGACAGACGACGACGACGACATGGCGGACGACGGCGGTGGCTCGACGGTCTGTGGTGGTGGCTCGGTGGATGGCGGCGGCTCGGCCCAGATGGCGACAACGGTTCGGCGGACGGCGGCGGCCGTGGGCGGTGCGCCGGGGTCACCAGTGGCAGAGCTATGGGGCGCGGTGGCCATGGGTGCCACGGAGCGGCTTGACCGTGGGGGTGCTACGAGGGCACGAAGGTCGCGAGGAGGTGGTGGCCGCGGGGTGGTGTCGTTACGCTGTCGCCTTTGTCGCATTCAACACCACAAATCATCACAAGATTTGTGGAGGGGTCAGGACATGTTTGTTTGTCCTGTACCCTCTGTGTTAGGGTGGTAGCATATGGATCAACAAGAACTTGAAGAATAATGTCAAGCTTTACAACCCCCCGCAACGATTTGTTCCCAATCCCGAAAAAGAATTCAAGGGAAGAACATGGGAAAAGTATTCATACACAAATAAACCCCTACCTTGGATTGTTCATTGATAGAGATCGTGAAGGAGGAGATAACGTCGTTGGGGAGGGAAAGATGATCGTCGATTGAAGACGTCCCACGCTGGAGGATGTCCTGAGGAAGAAAGTCGAAGTCATGCGTCGGCGTTCTTCATTGGAGAGATTTCCTCCAATTCTCCAAAGCTCTCCCCTTTGCCAACCCTTTTCCCCAATTCCACCAAAATGAAAATATAGCCAACTTCTTAATTTAAGTTTTCAAATTAAATTATATTGGCACAATTTCAAAATGGTTTAATTAATTAATTGATGGGTGTCATAATAAATTATGGTGAGGGTTGTCATAATTAAGTGGGGAGCTCAAGAGGTTTCTCCCCATTTAATAGGGAGTTCAAGAGGTTTCAATCCTTGGGTGGACCCCACCACCATAACCTCTCATGGGTGGTTAGGCTCTGTGGTCCCCACCTCTATAACCTCTCATGGGAGGTTTTAGTTCAGGTGGTCCCCACTTGTGAAATATCCTTATGGGTGGTTACAACAAATAAAATAAAATGTGTGATTATTTTATTTTATTATTTCCATAAAAAAACCAAAAATTAACTTTCACCCTCAACCAACTATCATCGAGGTGAAAGTCTTATTAAGCGAATACCGACACTGCGAGTTCAACGGTGCTCTCATAATTCAATTCCGAGCACCAGTTAAAAAGTTAGAAAAACCTGCTCACACGTTTACTGAACATACCTGAACAAAAGTTCATAAATTCATTCCGGGCACTCCGGGCCTCGGAATCATGCGCCGTCAATTTTTTCGGACTCGTAAAATTCCAATTTATTTAAAAAAAATTACATAGAAATTTTGGGTCTTTAAAAAATCATTGGAGATCCTATACCTCTCTTATCTTGCTTTCTCTTGATAGAGATCCCAAAGGTAAGATATCATGTTATATACATCAATGAACTAATTTTGCTTCAAAATATAATTAGATATGGATGATATCATGAAACATTGAACATATGTGGAATCATTCAAATGTTTCTCATAAAGTTTTAACTCTTCATCACTAGCCTCATTTCTAGGCGCTTTAAGAAAATGTTCTTTCGACACATATAATTTTCTTTTATGGCGAAGCATAAGACGTAGACACCTTTTCTATTCTTGGAAATTTGTGTTAGTGAGAAGGTTTTCCTTCTCAATTATGGATCAAAATGATATGTTTGATGTCATTTTAATGTTGTTTCTATGAAATAAGATAAGAAAAATTTTAGTACTTTATATGATAAATTTAGACAAAAAATAAATATTATATTTATTAATATCCCACTATTTTATAGAAACCTAATTGCCCACACCATTGGTATCAGAATATCACATTACTTGGACATCCTAGTGGAAAGGATCCATATTCCCCTTCTCATTACACAAACTTTGGTTGGTCAAACAACTTTAATGGTTTCAAGTAGGCATTCCAAATGCTAACTACTTTAACTTAAAGTTCCTTGATCTACTGAGTAGACTCCCCAATCCTAAAATCCTTAAATTGAATTTTCTCAACCTTTTCCTCTCAGTTACACCTATTCCTTCTTTGGTAGTCAACCCTTGATGTAAACTAAGTTAAGTCTACCAAAAACTTCAAGTTAGAATTCCCCAATAATTGAAAGAACCCCAAATTTGGTTGGTCGAGCACTTTGAACTATGGTTTGATTTTATCTAAAGTAGTGGAAGTCCATACCTACTTAATATATATAATTGAGGGATTTTATCATTTTATTCTTAAATATACAATTATTATCTTTATTAAATTCTTGTTAATATTAAGTGGATTTACTTAAGTGATTAACCATATCTTAGATAATATTTATTCATAATCCAATCTATTTTAGTTCTATATTTCATGCTTGTTAATTTCATTAAATTATGTTATTGTGACAAAATATTCATAATGAAATAACCATGAAACTTGAAAAAAAATAAAATAATAAAGCAGTATCATCATGAGTGTTTACTAATGATTAGTTTATCTAGCGGTTGATAAACTAACCTCTGACCTAGGGGAAAAACACCTTGAATCAATTAAGGGTTGTATTGAAGTTTTACACTTATCCACCAATATATCTCCCTTGGATTGGTTTCACCTCATCTCCAATCTTGAACCACCTCCACTATCTTAAGAGCTCCATCTATTACATATGCTTTTACTCACACACAGATGAGAGAAAATTGTTTACATAAAAGAAACCATGGGTACGAAGAACCTATATAATAAGATGAGAGAAGGAATGTAGGTCAACAATTTAATTTAATAATAAATTAAATGAAACCAATCACACACAAAGGCCTGGTCTATGCACATGATCATACACATGCATGCAATAAATTATGCATTTAATAAAACTAGCATTCAATTCATAATCATTATTATTTAAGATAAATCATGCTTGAATCAATTAATTATCATCTTTAATTAATAATTTTTTTTATCTTAATTCTCATCAAAATTTCCTTGATATTCTCATCCATCATAATTTTAAACAAATTTAATAAATTTAATTAAAATCAACTATGTACATTAAATATACTTTAGAGGAAACATATATAATACCCATCCGAATCCACCCAACATGTATCAGACTCATATATAGTTTTACTTTTGCGACATATATAATACATGACATATCATGTACTTTCACGACTTGTACTATCAACTTAATTATTACATGAATTACATGATTTTTTGGTCACATGTTATGCTTCAATGCATGTATAGTAACAATTGTAATATAACTTGTACATGACATGCATATCTAAACACTATGAAGATATTAATTAAACATTTATATATATATATATATATATTAAAAACCCATCACATGGTGTGTCCTATCAACTTAATGACCACATGCAAGAATATGTATCAAGGTTTACATAGTATAATAAATAAATTTTAAATCTACATAATTTGGTATAAGTACACAATGTGTATAGGCAAGCTACATGACATATATCTCTCTCACTATCCATCTGAGGTACATGCCTAGGAACTCGACTTGTAAATCACACCTTAGAAAAATAGAGTACACAGTTTATAAAAGGAACTATATAGCCTATAGACTCTAAGTTACACGGTCACCAGTCAGTAGGTTGTGTATAAAAAACACAACCCGTTTGTGACTCAAAGGGACTACATTCCATGTACGTGGGATACACAACATGTAATTTGGATGAACATGTGCCAGAATGGCCTGGTCAACACATGGTGTAACAAATAAATATTATATTCACTAAATAGAAAATAAATATTTATATGTGGTCAAGCATACATGAATAATTATTAAACCACATACAAGAATAATATTTATTCAACTTGTTAAATAATAAATAGTAATATATTATTTAACTGAGATTTTGGATATACTTAGTGTGTGACCTTTTAGTCCTCTTTCTCAGTGGCATTAGGCGAAGCAACCTAAAGTCTTAGGTTAACATCTATCAACACACCAAGGAACCCATAGAGAAATAATTTAATGCCTAAATGGTATGATATCTCATATAAATGCTTACTATGTAATATAATACCTTTTTCGCAACATCTAAAATGAAGTGAGTTTCATGCTGGTGCCATTAACTTATGTGCTCAATGCCTCTTTCTTTGAATCCCCGGAAATTGAACTTGCCTATTGTACCCCATGGACATGGATTTATTTAGGATATATCATTTTCATCAAAGGGTTTGAAATATCAACTTCTGTTAAAGAGCATCAGGGAAAAATCCTTTATCACATTATTCATTAATGCAATATTACTCATGACACACCCAACATATCTTATCCCAATGAAAACATCTATCATCACGGTTTTCATAAACACATCAAAGTACACAACTCATAATACAAATTAATAATAATATTAAAATATAAGGATTAATACACACATCCATATATAGGAACATCCAATGTCACATATAGATTTGGATTTCCTATTGGTAGGTCTTGTTCTCATAATATCCTACCGGATATTACCAAGGGTGTACACCACAAGAAGGTGCCTCAAAGTCTTATGAGTCTCCACCCTTGATATCTTGTATCATTTGTGTTTATCAAATGATATAATCCAACTATAGAACATATATTTTAGAATAGCATCATAGCACTTTCAGGTTCTCATCATAGCGGGGAACTACTATGACCTTTTATTGTAACATATACTATTGGGACATTATCACATACTATATTATATAGAAGAATAATCATATTGTGATAATAAGTTTTTTAATATTAAAAAATATAAATATAGGTTACCATAAAGTATACATAAAATCTTCTACCCACATGATTCACCTTGTGGGCTGCCCTGTTTACACCTCTAGGTTATCCTTCATTTATTTATTACAACAATAAAAAATTTCATAGAATTATGTAATATCGCTCTTGATGTTTTGGAGGCCACTAATAGAACTGAACTCCAAAATGATATTATCATAACATTAAAAAAACTATATGTAAAAAAAATCATAAAAAATGTTCAAAGTTCAACATTAAACTAAGAGCAGTGATCAATTATATGGACAAGTGAAAGTATAGAATGGTGATTTTCATTTCACACTTTCCCCACAATCAATTTCTCATCAATAGTTATAAGTATGGACTTTTCACAATTTACCGCAATGAAGTTGGATGAAGTTTAGAACCATGAGGTGAGAATGACATACCTATCATCTAGACTGACACTTAAATGTGTCTTATAAAGGGGATCTTGAGATGAATGTTGATAATAACTTAATCTCATAGGTTATGAAAACATGAGATGGTGAGATGCATGTGAATATGATTTTTTTATTCTTCTCTTGTAAATATCAAGAAGGTTTGTATGTGATAGTTTAATATTTTAACACCCAACCTAAATCACCAGGTTCGATCCAGAGTTCCACATGATCTCAGAAGTGCCTCCCCGTATGCCAACAATTGTTGACTAGAAATGATGATCTAAAGTGAAACCATGGGGATAATATATCCTTAATCAGAGTGTGGAGTAATATATAAATAACCCAACATACGACAATAAACAGAGTACATGAAATCCAATAAAAATATTATCTATAATGACTAAATACAAAAACAACAAACTCAAATGGCCATGCTAGAATACAAGGATAATGATCATCCATTGGGTCAATCACACATACAAGATAGAAAATGAATAAAAGTACCAAAGAGGACCTGAAGTAAAATTCATGTCTTGCTACCTCTCGATCTCCAAAATCGCAGTGAGATACCCTACTCAAAGATCAAACCCAGGATTAGCCCAACTTATACACACAAAAAGTGAGGGTTTCTCAGGTACCCAAGTGTCATGACTACCCAAGCAGGCTGTGAGTAAAACTCAGTAGGTAACACTAATTAGGTCTTGTACCTAACTAGTAAGACACAATTTAAATGCATGTGATAAGCTCAACTAAATAATAGATAAGCAACAAATAAAATGAGGAAGCATATAAAGAACCTAATCACTAATGCACAAGTTAACAATCAATATGTGTACAATAAAATCGAGTTCCTAAAGACCATCTCTACTTGCTTCAGCTCTGTGCTGGAAGGAAAATCATATGTAGTCATCACATGACTTAGATAATGTTATGTGTCATTATCCTATCTTTAAGGGATAATACACACTGATGAACCATGACCACCTACTCTCCTCTGATTTTATTCACACTTGGCATTCCAAAATCAATGGAACTCTATACATATGAAAGGACACACCCCATTGACACATCAACTTGGCATATAGAACATCTTCCAATGGTGTATGGAGTTATCCTCACATAGCCTAATCACATGCCAAGATTTGGCACTATCCATCATGTATCTAGAGCAATAACCAATGAGTCATGTCATCCAAGCCCCCCTATAAGGATCCAGCTAAGTCCTTCAGGGTCATTTGTTCAACCCGATCACAAAGAAAAATGTTCCAATGGCTATGTACAAATCCATATGTATGATATAACATAATAAGGAGCAATATATCACAATAAGTATTATACCCACTTTGAATTTACCACATAGAAAGTGAGACATAACAAGGAACACACAAGTCATACCAAGCAATCATATGAAGCATAAACCTCACAGGCTACACACACACACACACACCACATGTGAATCATATCAAGCATAGGCATCATAGGCTACACATGCACACCACATGTGAATCCTATCAAGCATAGGTGTCACAAGAACTAGGTCTCATGCAACATAATCACACACCTAAGGGGGTCCATGTAATCTATGACACAAATTAGTGATCCAACCATCAACCATCGACAATCGACATCAAGATGATGTACAACGGTCCATTATGGCCCAAGGTGATTTCTTTAGTTACATCAGACATAGTTCCTTTAATTAGTTAAGACGTTATATCATTAAGCTAATTAAGCATTTCACGTAGTTTATAACACATTTATGAATTCGAGGTCATTCACCCAAGGTATATAACATTATATCACATGACAAATTTCTATGCATAATATCATGGGGTAGAGAACATGAGACCACCTACCTCAATATATCTCCAAATACCTTCCAAGAAAAGCCCAACATCTTTCTCTGAGCTATCTAAGTCCATTCAATATCCATCAATCACCATGAGGTCCTAAATCATGACCAAGTATTCCAATTTAATTAATTATAACTAAATTATAATTAATTAAATGATTACAAGAAATCTCAAAACCAAAGGATAAATGCATGATCACTGAATAACTCTTCAAGTATCACTGCCAATTCAGAACCACGACTAACCACCCATGGAAGGTCCACAACACTTTTTTGACATCATCTCACAAAAAATATCTATCACAAAACAAAAATTCAAATGCCAAATTAATATAATTAAATTGGAATCTCTAGGATAAATAAACCAGATGATGTACCATATCCGCAATGTCATACAATGGGGTTCAATCCATTCCTGATACACATCTGAACTTAATCCATGAAAAATACCCAATTAAATTACATGATATAATGTCTCATCAAACTTAATTCTACCAAAAAATATAAAATAAATTACCAAGGGATGTACCTTAATTGAAACTTCAATAAATGATATGATTTAATCATCACATGACATCCTCTAGCCATGCTAATCAAAATACCCATCATTCTAGGACAATTCTACCATGATCCGGTAGAATTATCACCCATTATAAGATCAATATCATGACAAATATGAATATATGATCTAGATGATCAAGATGGAAGAGAATTCAAGGAGGATTGAACATCACGAGCTTGAAAGGGATTAAAATTACCTTGAGGAACCAATTGTGATGAATGACACAACAATCTTCCACCATATAAGGATGGAGTCAAAATTGAAGAAGAGTGGAGGATCTCACCAAAATTTTCCAATAAATCTCACCCAAATTCATCCCACTTAAAAGGTAACTCATGGAGGGTAGATATGTGGAGAAAATAGTTGGAATAACCCTTTTAATTCATCCAAGGTAGGTAAATCCTGAAGCTAGTTTGGAAAAAAAAGACACAAAGGCCCATAATTAAAAAATCGACCAATTCAATCCATTGTCTAGATGATTGGGGTCCATCGACTAGCCTATGGTCCATTGGCCACCTGATGTAGGCTCATTGGTAGGGTGAAGAATCCTACTGGGTAGCAGGGCTATTGCCCATCCCACTAGCTATCTGGTGGCTATAGTAGAATCCCCTATTTCTTTGAACTTTATTTTTTGATTTCTTAAGGACCTATATTTCCATACTAGCCTTGAAAAAAGGCCAAAAACACCCCTTAAAGATTTTATAACACCTAACACCTCGGTCCAACACTCGATTCTCTAAATAAAGCATCCACCAGATGAAGGTTTCAAAATCCATCTAAAATTCACAATCTATAATGATGTGGGACATTACAGATATGATTTTCCTCTTAGGGTAAAGATTTTTAAGGAACCAAGGCTCTAGCTTGATTTTATGAAATAATGAATAATCATAGCAAAATAAAAAGATTCTAAAATTTAATTACTGATGTATTGTAATTTAGGATGTCATCATTGTAATTACCTAACCCATATAACTCCACAATAACTTGACTAGAGTGACATGAGACCTTAGGAATTTATCCCCAAATGTCTAAGGATTTTGAATAATAGTGAGTGTCTATGGGTTGATAGTGGAGAAATTTCTCTCTCTAGAGTTAATAATAATAATACTTTCACAACACATCAAAAAATAATAATAATAATCAACAACAAGTCCAAATATACATATGACCAATTTGATAAACATTTACCATGTTATGAAACCATAAAAGAGTATATACAATCACTTGTGGGCTGATCATATATGTACATATAAAAAATAACCAAAAGGAATACTATACCGACATAGAGGAATCACTCGGTTCGTCTATAAAACCATTACAACCCACCCATGCACCACCCGTACTCTTAACTCCACTAGTTTGAAAATGTAAAACCTTTTCCCTTACCTATACCAAGAACTATAAAGTATGTATGTGTCCTAATGGGCTTGTGCAGGGTGTGAATATAAACTCTGTATACCACCAAAAATGGTTTCCCTAGATTATATTCACACATATACCATTTTATATAAAAAAGAGATAAACTAAAATCAAACATAATACACAACCCACTCCATTTAGACTCAAACAACCATGATAAATTCATTACCCACATCATTCAGTGTCAGAGTGGAATGATACATCCATAGTTTTTCATATTGAAATATCTCTCAACCTTCTAACCAAATCTATATTTCATGGAATGACATTACAACATAACCACATAATCATTTTGAGTAATCCTGATACCCTAAAGGCAGATACACAAACCATATCAAAAGTCCCAAGAACCTCTAAATTTGTTTTCCAATCATGGCCCAACAACCTAACAAACCCAAGGCACATCAACAAATTACCTTCAATAATCCCAAACCATCAACCCAAACATAAAAAAATCCTTAATATCTTATTATATGGTCTCAAATACCACCCAAAGTGGCCTTGTATGGTGAGTACTTCCTCTATACCGATGGTCAATACCATCCTCTATATATTTAAATCTACATAGGCCTCTACACACAATGAGTGGAATAAACCACCTCACGGGTCATTCCTTAAGTGTACAAGACCCCAACGACCCCATTGACCAACCATAATGAGTGACATCACCACCATCCCTAGTAACAATATTAATGAACCTTCATCATCACCTGAAAACCATATCTCCCATATGAAATAATGGTCATCATCCTAGTAAACCACGTTGCCCCACTTATGGTGATTAACATGACCCATTATATGAGATATACCCAAAATGTTCCCAAAAAACCACATCAGTCACTGCATTATAAGAGCAACATCTATAATCAACTTCATCATGCCCAACTAACCATGGAATTATATATCACACAAACTACACCATATCAAGCATAAAACCACTATTTTATACATGGTTCTACCCTCAATAACCCCTAGGAATAATATAAAATCCAATTGGTTTCATTCCTAGTCTCACCTGGATCATCCCACTCACATACTATTACTATACATCACATAACACATGTATAAATTAGGAAAAATAAAGGCATAAACTACTTGGAGTATGTAAAACTCTACTTGTTAAGCAATTGCAACTGATTCAGCATCAATCGAACGATTCACCAAAATATGAAAAAACCCCTATTTTAGGGAACCATCAATAAAAAATGAGAAAAAATATAAGTCTAGAAGATAGACACACAAAATTTTTTATCCTTACCTAAAACCACCCTACTCTAGACGACTTGAGATTCTAATAAGAAACGAGTAAAATATAACTTGGTGAAGAAGAGAAGAAAGGGAGAGATATCTCATGAATTATGCACATGTTCTGGCTGTGGAAATCCTATTTCCCCATTTTATATTTGATTTTCATCTTTAATGACTATTTTGAATGTTTTTATAAAAAATCTAGAAAAACTCATATTTTTGAAAATTTCTTTACACTTACTTATCTACCCTTATGTATTTACCCTTAAGTATGTAGAGGAAATATAGAGTTACCCTTATACACATAGTATATATTCAAATTTACCTTTATGAAAAAATTAAAAAGGAACCTTATCTATGGTCACCCTCACACATTCTGTGCAAATTTAACGTTACACTTATGCAAGTTACCCCGACACATGTAAGGAAAAACCAAGGTTACCCTCACGCACCATTACTGAATAACCCTTATACATGATTAAATTTTAATGCAATGTAAATTTATTATTACCCTTAGAAATAGTTTTATAATGAACTTTATGCATGGTTACCATTATGTAAGACACCCTTACATACAGGGGTACTAATTTGATAGGGTATACACTTAGTCAAAAAATTCAAAAAATTCTCAAAAACTCAAAAATACCCCAAAATTAGCCAAAACATGACCATACCCTATTTTTAGCATAGAAAACACCTATAAACATATAAAACTATAGAATTAATTTATAAACACCTACAACTAAAAAAATTTACATTGAAACATGAAAAATTCCTAAAATCCCCCAAAATCAATCTAACCCCCTTTTAATTCCAGAATCACACCCAAAACACTTCAAAACTATATAATATTTTAAAAATAAATTTTAGAAACATATTTTAATAGAATCAAATCCACAATCCTATTAAAACCCTCAAGACTCATCTCTTGGCCTATACTAGCACCCTCAACACTTCAATAAGGTCAAAAAATACAAAGTTGATCTGAAATCCTACCCAAATTACCATTCTAAAATAATTGAGACCTTACAACTTCTCCACCACATGATAGCTCATCCTTGAGATATCCTAGAAACTTATCGACCAAATATAATCTAAAAATCGATCCTCCCACTCTTCGCATTATAAAAATAATGAGATTATGATGAATGCATCTGTCTCTTTCCTAAATATTTAGACTACCCCAGTTACCCAAATAAAACACATCGATTCCTTCTATGTAAAATACCCACTATATAAATTACCTACTCAATCACTTCCCCATCCAATTTGTCAATACGATGAAAATATCTAACTGATCTATCTTCATGAAACACACATGTTCCAACTAATGCAGTTTTAGGTTCTTTATTAGACTGTAAAATTTATTTATTAATAACACCTACTAAATACAAGAGCCATGGTGAGTAAGAATAAAACCCAAGGTAAGGATAATATGTGTGAAAAAACAATAAAAAATAAAAAATAGAAAAAGTGATGAAGTGATGGTGGATTTATAAAGTAAAAAAGTAATGCTAAACAATAGAAATGGGGAAACAAGACCAGATAAGGATAGAGTTAAGGTAAACCAAATAGTCAGAATTGATGAAGGATCACTACTCATGCCTCATAATTAACCATTAATAAACCAAAATATATGTAAAAAGTGTACTGAAACACCCAACTATCATTAAGTGAACAACATTTCCCAATATCCTCTCCCAAGGGACAATATTTCTATCTAACTCTAAAGGAATGGATTTTTCTTCATGGAGAAAATAAAACCTCAACCTTTTCTAAATAAAGCACTTCAGTTGAAATTTCCAAGGAAAATGATCCCCTACTCTTCACCAGTTGGTACTTGAAGTAGGAAAAAACTGATGCTCATGAATATTATAAATTAAGAACACTAGATGAAAAAGGGACACCATGCAGTTCTAATAAAACTTCAACTAATCTGTAAATTTTAGTAAAGTGGAAAGTGATTTTAAATTTCCTAAAAAGATTAAAATCTAATGCCAATCATCGATTTGTAATTAGAGAAGGAATAAATAATCAATGAATTAAATTAATAAGAACAAAAACTTACATAAATTAAAATAAATCATGACAATTTAAAAACAATTCAATTAATTCTATTCTAATTCCCCTGAAAAAAATTAGTTTTTAATTATGGAATTAAGGAAAAATATTTAATAAATTCATTATAGATTCAGAAAAAAAGGAAGAAAAGAGAATAGATAAAGGAGATTCTCTATTGAGATCACCCCCTTTCTCCGACTCTAGATCCCCACATAGCTACTTAAAATTATTCCCTCACCCATGGTTCAATATTAATATTCCCTTATAATATTGTTTTATTCTTCCTATCACTCACTAACTTCTACCACCACCACTATTTTTTCACATCTAAAATGATAGAGTAATTGATTGTTCTTCTGTTACTGCCACTATAGCTACAAAATAACTCTCCAATAAGGCCACCCACTTTCATAAGTTGTAATAATTGTTTCAGTTCAATTATTGTTGTAATTTTCTTTCCAGAATTAAAATCCACATGTCAACAATAGTGGACACCTTCCTGTTTGACTTCCTCAAGAATTTTCCAACTTAGTCCAAGCTTGAAACTCATTCCAAGTCCTTCTTCCTTGGAATCAAAACTGACTCTAGCAAATTATTTCCATTATTTACTCACTTGGACTAAATAACACACAACTTTGATCATCATAAACTCAACACCCTCAAACTAGCATGTTTGAAATCAACTAGGGAAACTTGTTGTCTTAAAAAAAACCCAAACCGATCTGGATATCTTCCTCAGTTTATTCTGCATAAATGAACTACAACTGATTTGAAAAATCCATCCTTGGTCCCAACCAAGTTCTGATGACATCAGTTCATCAAATTCAATTCATTGAGTATATGGTCTGCATCAATCTAAAACCTTACTGTCAATGGGTAGAGAAACAATGTGGCCCTGTCGTCTTTGAACCTGTATAGGGAACATACCCTAATAAACAAAAAACATATAATCATTTATTCATTGGAATCAGTTAGTCAACATTGGTTAATAGGTGGAATAATCATCTCTTTCCTTGAATGAAACTACCAGATTCTATGGTTGGACTTTGGTATCGGGTTATCCAATGTCAAGAAATATTCTCCAGTCAAGCTTAACATTGATGAATCATTATACCAGGTATCGTTTCGATCTCCTTATGATTCACACACTAGATATGGAATTGATTTTCCTTTCCACTGACCCATTGAACTCAAATCACCTAGCATATGGATGACCATGGATGGAAATGCTCAAAAACAAAATTTTAAGGATGAGTTTATTTATATCCCATCATCTTCACTCAAACTTGGTGATAATCACTCAAAATTTTTAACATTCATTTTGAATACAACTTCACCAGAATAATCTAGCTCTAAATCTTGGTTTCATTGACTCAATAACACAACATGAATGACCTCAAGGTTTGACTATTTTGGTCAGCTTGACTAATTTCAATTACAAACTCATATCCATCTTCTTCGGTATTCCTGAAACAATACATGTCGGTATGTTTACAGATCTTGGGATGGATTCTTATTTAGAAATCCTTGATCGAGAACCACATAGGATAAATTATCCTATACATAAATTATCTTACACACTAATTTTCTCAAATTATCTTATGTGAATTGTCTTACGGGGATGAGGGAGAATTATGTTATGCCCCCTGTCAAATTATCATATGCGACAAACTTATAATTATCATACAACCTTCAGTGGATAAAAATATCACATAGTCTTGTATCATATCAAATGTATTATGGATCTTCTTGAAAAAATAATCATACAACCCTACTTAAAATTCCTATAAATATGAACTTCAATAAAAATATAAACAATTGGTAAGTTTTGATAAAGTAAATAAATACAAGAAAAATAATAAATAGATATAATTTTTTTTCTAAAACTCAGTGAACGACCCAAAAAAATAAATATAGATAAAATAAAATAATGGGACACAAATGAGTTTAATACAACACCTTAAATACTTTTATAAACTAATAAAAATATCAATTCAATTGAAAATTTAACAACATAGAAACAATTAGTTATTAAAATAAATTTAAACTAAATTAAATAAATATTAATCAATTACATATAAAAAATCATGATTTTCATAAAAATAATAAAGGAATTATATTTATAGCACAAAGTTTTCAATTATCATATATTTATCATAAAATTATCATTTAAACAAAAAATCATCAAAAAATCATCAAAGGGACGTAGTAAACATGTATTGAATAAAGGCCACATAAAATTCCCCCACACGAAAATATTTCTTATCCTCAAGAAATAAATTATTCAAATATTATAGAAAATAATAAATCTCAATCATGAAAAACTAAAGTTCCATAAAGATTTTATTTTAAAAAATATTTCCACCCATATAATCTCTCAAGTAAAAAATGTGATTTCCCTATTAAAATCAAATGGTTTTAGTGCAATCTCTCTTTTTTTAAAAGAGAGATTACACTAAAACCATTTGATTTTAAGAGGGAAATCACATTTCTTACTTGAGAGATTAGTGTATGTTGGTTTTCAGTTTTACAGAAATGATTGAATTTTAATTTTTTTAAAATAATTAAACACACTTCAATTTTCATCTAAATAAAACTTCCAAACTTCTCTTTACCTCTAGGTGAATAGATTCACATAACTTAATAGAGATTAAATAGACACAACTGAATAGATGAGTGATAATATTAATTAAAAATAATTAATAATTAACCCATCCATCAAAAAAATAACAAAGAATGAAAATTTCATCCCAGATTAGGATTTTCATTTCATATCCTCTTTGGATGCATATCTTATGAGTTTAATCAGAATAGTTTTTTTGAATCCAATGATAATTGTAATAAATACTCCCAAAATTTTACTAAATTCAAGTATTTTTAAGAGGAAAATAAAATTATGCACTAAATTGAATCCATGGGGTAGTATAGATTAACCACCTCAAAATGGAATCAAAACCTTCAAACTTGAGAAAAATTTTCACCCACTGAAAAATTTCTAAGTAATCCATGAAAGTAGGTAATTTGGAAAAAAAATTATGCGTTTTTATGTATATCGCAATGAAATATAATTCAACATATTTAAAGACCCTTTCTCCACACTCAAAACCTGAAATTATAGTGATCTAGGATTAATATACATGAATATTACATCATTTTAGATGAATTTTTAGAACATTAAAAAAGTACATGCCTGAGGACCATAATAGTTTGGTGTTTTTGTAAACTTGGAACAAAATATTCTAACTTGGTGAAAGATCTTAAATATTTCCAAAAAGGATATTTCCCTTTAGTACTTCAACTTAAAACCTTTATTTATAACTTTGGTAAAAGAGACATAATAAAGGGGTGTGCTCAGATGCCCATTAAGGGTAAATAAGGGAGATAAACATTAGTATAAGGGTATGATAACATGATCGTAACATTAGATGATCATACCCTATATATTAAAGATCATAAAACTAAATCATGGAATAAATATTGGCATTTAATAAGACATGAATCATAAGGGAAACAATATCATAATCCATGAAATCATAACATAGTAATAATACATAGAATTCATGGAATACACATAAGCATAGAAAATCCTATGTCAAGGCTACCTACCAAGACCTTTATAACATGTTAGGCTTGGGATAATAACATATGTACCTACTTCAAGATTGGTATGACCTCCTATGTACCCTCTTGTTTCGGGCTTGGGATACCCTTTTATGTACCCTCTTATTTTAGGCTTAGGATACCCTCTTGTTTTGGGCTTGTGATTCCCTCCCTTGTACCCTCTTATTTCGGTCTTAGGATGCCCTATTATTTTGAGCTTAGGATGCCCTCCCATGTACCCCATTATTTCAAAATTAAAATTCCCTCTTTTTTTAGTCTTGGGATTGCCTCCCATGTACCATCTTGTTTTTATCTTGGGATTCCATCCCGTGTACCCTCTTGTTCTGGGCTTGGTATTCCCTCCTGTGTACCTTCTTGTTTCGGGCTTAGGATGACCTCTTATTTCAAGATTAGGATGCCCTCTTGTTTCAGGATTGGGATTACCTACCATATACCCTATGATATCATAAAACATTTATCATTACCCAATTCATTATAGGGATATATAGGTCCCACTCTTCACATAATGAAATCATACATGCATATGCTACAAGATAAAAAAACATTCATCATATGATGATTCATAAAAAGAGATGGGTTTCTTAAACATCATATCATAACCCATGAAATAAAATGTGTATCATTAAAATTTCACCATATAATAACCTATGGAAAATATATAAGTTTCATAATCATTTCATTAAAACATAACCTGTGAAAAGAAGCGGTTTCCAAAAGCATGTAACCTGTGGAAGAGAAATAGGTGTCGTAAACATCACGCTATCAAAACATAAACCATTCAAGAAAGAATATGAATGGTATTATTGAATCATATCCCCAATAAATATTAAACTACATCAAAATATTCCATATTAGATGTATAAGGATTTTTAAATATCACTTGGAACATTTCTTAAGGAAAATAACCATTCTTTGAAATTCACTTTTTAAAACATAGAATATATTAAAAATACTTTTCTAAAAAAAGAACACTTTTAAAAAATATAAAGTAATATTTAAAATAATTTAAAAAATTTCTTGAGGAAAATATATTTTCCTCTTTGAAAAAAGATCCTTAAAATATAGATAATTTTTAAATCATTTTTCATTGAAAAATATCTTTGAAAACTTATAAAGGAAGCTTGAAAACATTTTGAATTCCTTTTACTTTGAAAACTTATAAATAAAGCTTGAAAACTTATAAATAAACCTTTTTAATTGAAAAAAATATAAAAGGGGATTTAAAATGTTTAAAACACTTTTTAAACATAAAACATTTTTTAAAAACATTTTTAGAAAACATTGTTTTGAAAGAAGAAAAATTTTTGATCGAAGAGAGAGACAATGTCAGATTTTCTTAAAAGCACATTCTTAATTATCTTAAGTACCCAAGAGTGGAAAATAGTACTGATACATGAATTTATCATTAATAAATATAGGATAATAAAATTAATGAGTGTTCTTGAGATATGAATCATGATATTTTATCAATGGAAGCATAATCGTAAACAATCCTGATAAATGATGAGATTGTAACAATAAACCGTTACCACTTTGGTAACATTGACTCATACTATACATGAGATAATGAAATTAAATAAAGATTAAAATATATTTAAATAAGTATATTCATGATATAATGTGTAAAAGGGTATTATATACACCCCATAGAAAAATATAGGTTCATAACATGATGTGTATCTCAATGAAGGCAACTTGGTACAAAAATTACTATACTGATTTGGTAACTTTTGAACCATAAAACCCATGAAAGAAATATAATAAAATGGATATGTAAATACCCATAAATATAAGTATAATAATAATATAATAAATTCATTTTTATTATATGCACCACACAAAATAAATGAGTGTTGAATAAGACATGTATCTCATGGATATAAAAAGTGAGATAAGAAAACCCTTACATTAAGTCTTGAATTTATTTTTACACATTCAAACCTACTTTATAATAAATATAAGTTTATTACACATCTAAAAAAGAAAAAAATTCCTAAATATAATATCATATATGATTCACTTATGACTTTATATTACCCATTTATTAACAATTCCATGTTAAAGTAACATTTTGGGTAATAACCACTTTGTTTATCGTACGTGTTTTGAATTTTTATTCTTGATCCTCTTAATTATATCATGATTTATTTATTTTAATAATATAAAACATGATTTATATATCATATATATTCAGTATATAAATGTTTATAATAATCTATAAAATATATATATATGAAATGGAATACACCGTTCATAGAGATGATAAGTTTGAGGATAGGAGGAGAAGGAGATAAGATGAGTTTTCAAGAGAATTCACCCTACACGCCACTGGATCCTTTGAATTACGGTGTCATCACCCTTTGATCTTGGTCCCTCAGCTCCCTTTGAAGCATTATGATCACCCTTGTTGTTTCTTAGATAGGAGGGACGTCGTGCATCAGTGTCTTGTAAGGATGCCCTTCTTGCTCATCAGGGCTCATGACGTTCTATTTTTCTAGAGACCTGACCGATTATCTTGTCGATCTGTAGGGATGATTCTGGTTTGATGGTGGAGATTCCATCAAAAGCCTATGATGAATCTTTTGAATGCCTTAAGTGGACTCTTATCATGCGATTTGGTCCAGTGAAGCTGCCCCTTCCCATTTTCAAGAAGTTTGTTGATTCTTGGGGTCTTTCTGATACGGTTCAGGTGTCGTCTATTCATAGGATTTCCTTTTGCCTAATTATTACATATGAGTTGGATTTTATTTATGCGTGGTGTAAGGATCTGATGATTATGGTTTGATAGTGATTCAATTTGGCTTGGTGGTCCTTGGATGTGCATAAAGGGAAGGAAAGTGGTCATGCGGTGGTGTGGATTTCCCTGCCAGGTTTACTACTACCATTTCACAATGGTTCCCTTCTCAAATCCATATGAGACTCTCTCAGGGAATTCTTGTGTTTTGATGATAATAAATTTAGTGGTGTAGATACTTCAGTGGTACATATTTGTATAGAGCTTGACTTGTAAATGCCTCTTCTGGACAAGAATTCTTTAAGTGTTAAGGGGTTGATTTCTTGGAGACAAGATATTATATATCCTATGCTGCCAAGATTCTGTGCTTGCTTCTCCCTTCAAGGTCATTCAGTGAAAAATTGTAGGAAGAGACATCATGGTGACCTTGTTCACCCTAACAATGTCCCAGTCATTAAGGATGTGCCTAGTTCTGATGGTATCCTTAATGATTCAGAGTAGGTTTGTTTATCTTTAGGTGAGAATATGGATCCGTTCTTAAAATATGAATATGTGGGGTCGAATTTACCAATGATACTAGGTGTTTTTTCTTGCTCAGCCTCAGTGTAGAGTACTTGGAATTCTTTTTTTTATATCATTGCCCGTTTCCTTTATTTGTAATTACCTAACCTTTTAGGGTATCAAAATCTACCGGGTGAGTTCTAATTGGATTTTATCCTTGTCTAGTTCAATGGATATTACATCCTTGCAGGATATCTTTAATATCATAGCTGCTTCCACGACTGATCTTATTGAAGAAGGTCCATCTCAAGAGGAGTCAGGTTATTACATGAAAAATGGAATTGATAACAAAATACACAAGAATAATGTTAATCGATATCCACATAATAATATGAAAGGAAGGGCTATGCGGAGACACTCATATTTGGTTTCTCCCATAAAGTATATTTCACCTACAAACAATGGAGTGTGCACTAGAGCGAAACTTTAATCTATCCAGGAGTTCTTATCCTCTCATCATATTATGACCAAGGTGACTGGGGCCAAAACTAGGACAACATTGTGTCAATGATTCCAATCATCATTTAGAACACTCTAGGCCTAAGAGATTTGGTTAATACAGATTTTTTATCCATGGAAATTAAAAAATATAAGGTTTGTATTACTGTTATGCTAGAGCATAAACATCATAAGTCAAAGATCAAGGATTTTTCCCAGAAACTTAGAATCCATGTGAGTATGCATGCTGATCCAGAAAACCATCATATATGGATTTTCTAGAAAAGGGATATGTTAGTGGATCTGGTTAAAGATAGAGATCAATATATTACAGTGAAAGTAAATATGGGCATTGATTGTCTTTTCATCTCATTCGTGTATGGAAGTTGTGATGAGAAAAGAAGAGAAGGTTTATGGTAGGATTTGAATGACTTTGATCTAGAGGAATACCCATGGATTGTAGGCAAGTATTTCAATAGCATTTGGGACCCAGCTAAGAAGAAAGACAGGGGAGTTTTTTCCACATGTTTCCAGCACGAGCTTTGCTCGATTCATGGTAGGTAAGGGTCTTTTTGACATGGGTTTTTATGGAGATCATTTTACATGGTGTAACAACCAAAAAGGTAGTCGTTGTTTCTAGAGTCTTCTAGATCAGTGCTTGGAAAATGTGCAATCTATATCCAAGTTCCCTAATACTAAAGTTGATCATCTTGTTTGTGGAGTCTTGGACCACTCACCTTTGATGGTTTCTTTATCACCTTGGCAGGATATCCATAAATGTTTTCGATTCTATGCTCATTGGGTTGGTTTGGATGGTTACCATCATCTTGTTGATGATAGTTATAGGGAGTCTATTCATGGATTTTCTTAGGTTTCTATTCACAACAAGTTGAGGCAGATAAAACATAAATTACAAGCTTGGGAAAAGGACATTCCTCCTATTGATCAAGATGTGGTTAATCTTAAACAAGAGGTTGAGTGGCTAGAACTAAGTCTTGAAGATGCATGGGATGATATGGTCTTTGAGGATATTTTTATTAAGAAAAACATGATGTCATAAATAATACTAAAACAAGAGAGCATTGCTCAGGAAGGTCTGAGGATAAAATGGATTCATGAAGGGGATAGAAATTCAGCCTACTTTCATGAATTTATTAAAGAATGAAGGCAGGTTGTTAAACCTAATATTCTTCTTGAAGATGGATCTTATTCGGATGACAGAAATCTTGTTTGAAATTTGGCCTTTTCTATTTTCAAAGATTTAATTATAGGTCCCAACCAGAGTATGGAAGATGGTTATCCTAGTGGGAATGCAGAACTTTTGGAGGGAATTCCTAACATGATGTCCGACCATGATAATGATTTCTTGGAAGTGATTACTAATGAGAAGAATATTTATGATGCTATGATGAACCTCAAACCAGAGAGTGATTTGGGCCCTGATGGCTTTCTGGGTTCGTTCTATAGAGGGTCATGGGAGGTTATTAAGGATGATATAATTATGGACATTCAAGACTTCTTCTGGGGTGGTTTAATTCCAAGGGTGGCAGGTGCAACAACTCTGGTTATGCTTCCAAAGATCAAAGACCCATCTTCCATTCATGACTACAGGCCGATAAGCATGTATAATTTCCCTTATAAAATTTTATCAAACATTATAAACTCATGGATGTTCATGTATGTTCCTCAATGGATATCTCTTGAGCAACATGGTTTTGTTAAAGGTCAGTCTATTCAGGGAGCGGTTGGCTTGGTCTAAGAGATGATCTGGGATATTAACTTCAAAACACGTGGATCCAACATGGCTCTAAAGTTGGATATGAATAAAGAATATAACCATATGAAATGGGGTTTTATAAATAGGGTGATCAAGGGTATGGGTCTCTCCAATTGGGCTACATATATTATTTTTAGATGATTTATCTCTTCCTGGATGGCAGTTTCTTTCATGGTTAAAACATATGGTTTTTTCAAAACTTCCCCCGGTCTTAGACAAGGGGACCCTATATCACCGACCATATTCATACCTATGAAAGATCCCCTAAGCTGACTTATTAATAAGAAAATATCCACAGGAGAACTACTTCCATACCGAAGGAAAATGAACCAGACTTTTATATCTTATTTAATGTTTGCGGTTGACACACTTATTTTTATGAATGCAAGTGGAAGATAGGTTGGTGTGTTATCTAACATCCTGGATGAATACTATTTATGGAGTGGGTATTTTATCAATAGATCCAAGAGTAATATATATATTTCAAACAAATGTAGATACAGACAAGCTTCTTCCTTGTGAAACAGTTTGGATATGAGAAGGGGAAATTTTCCAATGGTTTACCTTGGATCTCCTATTACTCATGGACAAATCCAGATCCAGGATTTTGATAGTATTGCTAATAATATTTTAAGTCATGTATTAAATTGGAAGAATCACTTCCTATCTTTTATAGGTTGGATAACTCTAATTAACAGTGTTTTATTGGCCATCCCCATACACGCGTTCTCGGTATGCAAGGTATCGAAGGGGGTTCTCTATTATATTGACAAAGTATTGGAAAAATTTATTTGGGACACAAAAAATGAGGGGAAACGTCATTGGACATCATGGGATAGACTGGAGAGACCTGTTTATGAGGGAGGAATCAATGTACGAAGTCTGACAGATATTGTTCACTAAATGCATGCAAGGCTAGCGTGGGAAGTCGTGGAGGAACGTACTCTTTGGGGGAAAATTATGCCTTATAAAGACGACGGGTTTGAAGATAATATTATAACTCATGGATCTTCTTTATGATCATTAAAACATGACATGATACCAAAAATAAAGCAAAATTATCAATGGATTATAGGAAAAGGGGATATATCTTTCTGGCATCAAAACTGGGCTAGTTCGATAATTAGCTTCTCAGGATGTCCTGTCACTATGATTTCTTTTAGGGAGGCTATTATATATTCAAGATTCATCAACATCATCCTGGATAAGGACCATCAGGAGGTTTTTGATCTCATTGATTTAAATTCTAACCCTGATAAATGTGATTTCACTACTTCAAGTTCTGAGAACTTTTCTACAAAGGACTTTTGCAAGATTTCTTTTCCTCAGGGACAACATGACTCTTGAAATAATTTGATATGGTGTAACAGTATTCCAACCGAGTTAAATTTACTCTTATGAAGGATAAGAAATAAGGATGTACCCACCAATGACAATGTGAGGAAGATGGGTATCAACATTGTATCCAGATTCCATTGTTGTAGGGTATACAAGGAGGATATTTTGGATCATCTTTTTTTTGAAGGTGAATGGGATATGGAAGTTTGGAGATTATTTGGTGAGTTCATTGGTCTTTTATCTTTTAAACTTAATGGTGTATATTTTCTTAAAAAATGGTTTCATGGTTCAATCTGTAAGGGCCCAAAAAAAGTGGCGAGATCAGTGATTTTAAATTCTAGGTGTTGGTGTATCTAAAAGGCCAGAAATAAGGCCGGATTTGAAGGGATTTCTTCCACATGGGGTTCTATTATCATGAGAAAAAATCCCTTTTAATTTATCTTGTTATAAGTATTAAAAATTGGTGTAATGATCCTTCTTTGAGAACCATGTAGGTGAATGTAGTTGGTATGCAACAATCACGTCCTAGGATGAGAGGTAAATGGATATGCTGGTTACCAACTATTATGGGTTTCAAACTTAACTTTTATGGTTCATGTATTTCAGGTATTATGCATGGTGGTTGAGTGGTTAGAGACTACAGGGGAAGTGTCCTACTGGGTTTTTCTGCATATTATGGGAGGGGAAGCTCCATCCAAGCAAAGGCAAAGGCTATGTATTTGGGTCTTAGACTATGTGCTCAGAAGGCTATTTCTTTGGATCAGATTGAAACAAACTCTATGGTAATCCATGATTGCATGTAGGAAAAAATCTCTCCTTCTTGGTCAATAGACTATATCATTAGGAGGTGTCATTCTAGCCTCAAGATTAGCAACATCCAGGTGGTGCACACGTGGTGTGGAGGTAATAAGGTGACCGACTATTTTTCTTCTTTAGTAGTGGAAGAGCAGGGTACTTACATTAAATGTTTCCCAAATACCCATCTTATTGAACCAGAGGGAGTGAATTTGATTAGGGGAGACCAGCTTGGTCTTCACTATTTTAGACCTCCCTAAGCTTGTATATTTGGCCTTTCCCACAATTTTTTGGGTGTTCTTTCTTCTTTTTAATAAAAATGCAATCGATGATGATGATGGAGACGGTAGGCCATACATATGCATGAACACTGTTTCCATTTTCTTGTTGTATTTAAATAAAAGTAAATGAAATATATGTATATATAAAATTATAATATAATTATATTATAATTATTATGTCATATATATCATATAATTTCACTAAAACCATCATTAATACATTCCATTTAAAGTGTGAATGAATCACATCTCTTTGAGGAGACGGTAGTCCACACATTCATAAATGAAGTTATCATATTTAAAAAAATATAAATCAAGAAGTTATGTGATATATAATAATTATATAAGAATAAATAAATCATAAATATCATATATATCATATAAAAATATAGTTTCCATCATAATTACCAACCATGAGAGGTGGTGAAGTAAAAACGAACAACATCATTTCGTGAGGTGGTGGTTTTCCGTACACAAGAACGATAAGTTCGTTACCCATTAGATAGAAGTATGTATAAGTTTAGTTCAAAAAATTATAATAAAAAAATATCATTATATTTATGATATTTAAGTTATTATATAATCATGGAATAATAATAGTTGAGGTGGTGGAGAATGAAAATAAAACAAAAGAGTTTGAGGAAGGATGTTACCTCTTCTTTGGGTAACTCCTTTTGGTTTTCACCAAAGGGATTACTTGGTTCGATTTATTCCCAAAGGGAGGATTATATGATTAAGTAAGGGGATTTGGGATGATATTTGGGTAGGTTTTGGCTGAGACAAATGGTTTTAGAGGTGTGAATAAGTGAGGGGGTTGAGTTACCTTTTATAGTGGAGGAGGAGTGATATTCTTGTAAATATAAAAAGGTAAACACTATTGAGAGGTCTACCTTACATAATGGGAATCCAATAATTATAAAAATTAGATAAAATAGGGTAATTGGTATAAATATTTCCATAAAATGGATTTTTGACATGATTCTAGGTTATTTAGACCCTTAAGATTAAAGTTTAACCATTAAGTAAACTAATTTTTACCTTAAACGATGTAATTAATTTTAATTACTTCCACTAATATTTTGGGTAAAAAACTAAGTTGAAATTATTATAAATTATAAATTATTATGATTCAAAAATTTTAATCCATTTTTCCAAATTATAGTCACATAATTGGTTTAAATTAATTGAATATTAATCCTGTAAACATGTTGCGATAACGTGTTTTTTAATCGTAAATGTTTAAAAGATTTAAATGTTTTTATATCCAATTTAAATGTGAAATTGGTTCCAATGAAATAAATTAGATTAATTTATGTAAATTTTATCTAATTAAAATTTTAAACCAAATTAAAATATAATATAACTATATAAATAAATTATATGAAAAAGTGGTTTTGAATTAAAATTTAGTATTTTTCACTATTCATAAAAAAAATGAAACTTCTCAAAAAAATACCAAAAAATCAACCAAAGTAAATTTTGATATCCAAATTTCAAAAATTAAGTCTATTTTATTAAATAAAAATTATAAAAGTGTCAAAAATTATATTTAAAAATTTCACTATTAAATGGTGGTAAAATTACTTTTTATAAAAATACCACCTTTTATTCATATTATTAGATTTATTCTTATCTTATGCCTATAAATGAGTATAAAAAATATTAATTGAATATATAATATATAAATTTTATTGAAAACATTAATAAAGAGTTGTTTGTTTAATTTTATTGAGATAAAATGGTGTTTTTACGTAGACAAATAGTTTTCTTAGAAAATGAATTTCATTATTATCAAGGAGTTATTACTTTCATTTATAACTAATTAATAACCAAAGGATTCATTTTATATACATGTGTAAAACATAGTTTCATAATTTATTCAATCTCATTTATATATTTTAACTTAACGATTAGGTTATAATTATAATAATATTTTATTAATAATATTAATAATATATTTTAGTTCGGTAAAACATTGTCTTGTATGTAACACAAGCTATCGAAGGGACTCATTATTTCTTGTAACAAAAAAAACACAGTGTTGTGTGTATAACAAGATAATATTCAGGGTTTTGTGAAATGTGAAATATCAAAAAGTTTAAATTAATTCAAAAAAAATTATTCACAAAATCTCAGGGTGTTACATTATACCCCCCTTAAAACAATTTTTTCCCTCGAAATTCGTCTAGGTTATTAAAGGTTTAATACTTGAAAGTTTTATTCATAGAAACTCACATCATAAAAAAGAATACTAAAACCTCCTTTAAAAAAGGAAAGTTGGAACCATAATGGTTACCCAACGTAACTCATAACTATTTTTCATCATAGGAGAACATAGGTTGGGAGTGAAGATTGGACATAAAGGAAAAGCTTACATAATTATAGAGAGCGATAAAGATCATTGGTCACCAGAAAGTGAATGATCAATATAAATTTAATAGCCTCAAAACCATAAATCTGTGATAATTTTTAAGACCACTGGTTCAACATAAATAAAGGCATTAGGATAAATAATTTTCAATATCCTTTTCCTAGAGTTTATAAATTCTTTTACTATCTAATAAAATAAGTAAATATACATACTTGATTTCATTAATTTACATATACACAATCTCGACCTTTGGCTATGCCCTGTTCGATTTTCACTTCATCTCTTACTCTAAGAAATGAAGGTGCATTTTTCATTCCTGAAGGTCTAACATATCATGAGGTAGAATGACAAGTCATTAAATTTTTATTAGTTAACATCACAACAAAATGGTTAGAACATGTTATCCAATATTCATAAATCTTCATATGGTGAGATAATAATTTAATCACTAAAACCTCATATGAAGTTTTAATTAAACCATTCCATAAATGATCAACCTTGTAACCCTTCTAAAATATAATTCATTCTTTATTCCTTAAATAAGCTCTTATCTTATACAAAAACATTTTCATTGGAAACTTGGGTTCATAATTGTACCGATAGAATATCAAATGTGATTTTATTATTTCAAAATTCATGTAGAGGGAGATAATCACATGAAACTTCACTAAAGAATGAACAATAAGATTTTCATAGGGCTTAATCATATATAATCAAACATGAAATTCCCAACTAAGGAGAGGAGGATAAGTGTTACCTAATTATCATGATCTACTTTATCCATTCTGATTGCATAATATTTACCTTTATCCTTTTTTCTAATAGGTTATTACAGATTATCATTCACATTAGTCCTTGGATTGGGGTACTTGTTAGCATAATAGACAAGTTCCATGCAATTGAAACACTAAAGTGTGGGAGGTGAATTATATGGGGATTTCTCATTATTCACATCATTAGATAACTCCTTCCCATTACATGGACATTCATCCACTCAATTTCATTCCCTTACACACTTAAAACATTTAGTAGTCCCCTTAAAAAAATCATCTCTATGTTTCTTCCCACACTTTGTGCATAATGGAAGGCTCTTGTCAAAACCTTGAGATTGATACACAATTCCTACATCTATTTACACATTGATATCACATCAAACAACTTCTTTATAGCTTATAAATTCTTTTATAGTTAAGGACTTATGAAGAGTAGCTTTTATGCCACCAAAGAATTGATCAATTTTTCTTTCAGGTTGGATGGTAATACCCGAAGAGTACCTCGCAGGCCTTGTAAAATTTTCTTCATAGGCATCCAATGATTCAACATCCTTCTGATTAAGATCTCAGAATTTATAACCATATTTGTAAAAATAATACGAGGAAAGTACTTATTGAAAAATAACTTCTTGAAATCAACCCAATCTATAGAGTCAATTTCATATTTTCGCCTTGTATTCTTAATAAGATTCCACCACTGATCTGCCTCACCTTTCAGATGGTATAATTCCAGAGTGAATTTTTTATGATTTGAACACTAGATAACATAAAATATATTTTTGATGGTACTGATCTATTGCTCAGAAACTAATGGGTCATTAGAACCACTGAAAGAAGGTGGGTGTTGCCTTATAAAGGACTTAACTGATTTTTGTTCCATCCTTTTATCATTTGGATGTTCACCATGATTCATAGCTTTAGAAATTTTTGTGAGAATAACAATGAGTTTTTTCATTCCATATCCAATAAAATTTGGTTTCTCAGGAGGAAAATCATTGTATCGTACATTTCATTTCTCATTAACATGGTTCCTTAAGGTTCTAGCCATTGACTTGTAGGTTTCAGGCCCAACAGAAGCACAATTAGGCCAGCACCCAACTTTAAATTTTATCGTGATCAATGATTATTCCAAGATTAATACAATGATGAATGCCAATATCCACAAAATAAAATCAAATATTTAGATAAAGAATAAAGAGGCCCAAAACCTTGAGAGAGGATCAACATATTTTGTTTATAATTAATTTAATTTAATTAAAGAAACACCACAAAGGTTTTATTTCTTAGTTGATGTGTCTAACCAAAAATCTATGGTGAGCCTTTCATTTATTTGTAGAGATCAAGAGTAGATCTCCTCTAGTGGTAATCCACACATGCTTCATGAATCTCTAGACGTTGCCGAAGGAGTCTTCAGGTTCTAGCACGGAAGGTCCTTGCACTTGCATCCTCTACCCTCGATTTCCTTAAGAGCCAATTCCAAATACTTATTCGATCCAGTGGTGGATGGACACTCTCGTTCTTGAGAGTGTTCTTAGAGAAAAATAGCTCTTGAGGCTTGAGAAAGTTTTCTCCAAAATGTTGTGCATAACTAAAACTGGATCGCTAGCCTATAGGTTATCCCCTTGGCTAATAATAGAATAATGTGTAACTGGAAATTTAATTCACTAGGTAATAATAAATTATTAGAATAAGTTTCGTTACTTATTTTATTATTCCATGTGAAACCCCATATCAAATAATAACAGCAATACCATTATTTCCGTGACATGTTATTTGCTTGCAAGTTACAATTAAATTTTATTTTAATCAAATAATATTTAATATTATTTTCTCACTGGAACCTTTAACTCGGTCCGCCCATACTCTAAAATATTTATCGGACCTTGAATAATGAATATTTATTTATTAAATAAATAAATAAATCTAATTACATTATTCACCAATAAATAAATAAAATGTGACCAGGCATACCTGAATAATTATTAAACCATAAACAAGAATAATATTTATTCAACTTGTTAAATAATAAATTATATAACTGAGATTCCAGATACACTTAGTGTGTGACCCTCTAGGTCTCTTTCTCAGTGGTATTTGGAAAGCCTACCTAAAGTCCAAGTTTATCATCTATAAACATTCCAAGACACCCATAGAGAAAGAAGTTAATTACGCAATGACATTTCACCTCATACTGATGCTTACCGTGTAATATAATCCCTTGATCACAATATCTCTAATCGAGCAGGTTGCATGCCGGTGTCATCAACCTATATGCTCGATAACTCGTTATTTGACTTTTTAAAAATAGAACTTGCCTAGAGAACACCATGTCCATGGATTTATTTAGTCTATATCATTTCCATCAAAGGGCATGGGATATTTACTTCCATTAATTAACAAAAGGGATAGATTCTTTCTCACATTATTCATTAATGCAATATTAATCATGATGCACCCAATATATCCTACCTCACAAGGATAGTGGTTCAAGGGAAAAAAACCAAAGGGACACAAGGATTACTCCCATTTTCTAAAGCCGATGGAGACAAGGTCAGCCAAGAAGGAGAATAACAATGAGAGCAAAGCACTAATGAAAGGGGAAAGTGAAGAGCCTATGGAGTGTTTGAATTTGATTCTACACTCCAAGGAAGAAATGTTAGACAAAGCTGTCCGTCCCAATTTCTCAAAAGAGGAGATCAAAAGAATTTATGAAAGAAGGTTTCTAGTTGATGCCAACGAGGAGCAAGAGCTGTGGATAGACAAAAAAGACAGAATTCTGGCCCGAGGCTTCTACCAGAGCATAATCAACTCAGAGGAATTCATCCAGACAATGGAGAGGATGCTTACCCACCTTGAAGAGCTAATTAGAGAGGACCCAAAAACCCAGGTTAGTCTGCTGCATTGGGAAATTTATAGGGTAGCTAACTTGAGTAATCTAAGTCTCGTGTTTAATAATTTTGTGAGCTCTTTTAGCATGTAGTGGTCTTGTCTGTGAACTTTGGTTTCCCATTTTTCCTCAAAATGGCTTAATAAAAATTTAAATTTAGATGGATGGATGATAGCCTGTATCATTTGTATCCCTTCAATTGATATCATCTGGCCAAAGAACATTTATTCAAGAATAGTGTCATGAAACTTCTGGGTTCTCATCATAGCAGGGAACTACTATGACCGTTTAGTGCAAAAACTACTCTTGGAACATTATCACATGATATGTTAGATAGAAGAATAATCTTGATGTGATAAATAATTTATTAAAATTAAAAACCATGAATAAAATTTTATCATAAAGTTCAATGAAGTTTGATCTAGGGAACCAACTACAACCGACTCCCACTTTCATTAGATCCAACTACTAACAAACATCAGTCCGTTAGCGCTCACATGATATTCATGCTTCTGCTGAGATAGGACTTTAGTCAAGGGGTCCACCACATTCTCCTCTATGGACACTCTACTCACTTCAACTTCACCCATATGATGAAAATTCCTCAATAGGTGATACTTTCAGAGTATGTGCTTTATCCTTTTATGTGACCTTGTCTCCTTTGCAAGAGACACTACTAAAGTATTATCATAATACAATGTGATAAGGTCTCTACTACTAGTCACTACATTAAGCTACTAGAAAAAGTTACAAATCCAGACGACTTACTTGGTTGCATCATAAGGTGCTATATATTTATACTCTGGTATAGAATCAGTGGCAGAAGGTTGCTTTGAACTCTTCTAGATCACAACTCCTCTGTTGATACAGAAAAAATATCCTAATTTCAACTTTAGATCATTCTGGTCTGTCTGAAAACCAGCATCATCATACCCTCTGATGACAAGCTCCTCATCTCCTCAATACACCAGGAACATATCCTTAGTTATTTTTAGATACTTAAGGATAACCTTAACAACAGTCCAATGTTGTTCTCCTGGATATGCTTGATATCTTCCTACCATGCTTAGTGCATAGGCAACATCAATTCTAGTACATCTCATGACATGCATGATTGATCCTATCACCGAAGCATATGAGATCTTACTCATTTTATCTTTCTCCTCTTGTGTTTGGTGAAATTTTTTCTTAGAAATATGTATGCCATGTGACACTAGAACCAATCCTCTATTGGATTGTTCTATATGAAATATCTTTAGTATCTGGTCAATTTATGTACTTCAACTTAGCCTAAGAAGTCTCTTGGATCTATCACGAATGATCTTGATCCTTAGAATCTGGGATGCTTCACCTAAGTCTTTCATGGAGAAGCACTTGTTCAACTAGTCCTTAATTGACTATAAGACTAATATATTGTTTCCAATAAGTAATATATCATCAAAAAATACTACTAGGATAATGACCACATTTCCATTAAACCTTTTGTAAACACATGGATCACATTCATTCTTAATGAAACCAAATTCCTTGATGGATTCGTTGAATTAAATATTTCATGACCTGGATGCTTGCTTCAATCCATAAATGGATCTCTGCAACTTGTAAACCCTTTTGGAATCAGATGGTGTCACAAAACCTTCTAGTTGTGTCATATAGACATCTTCTATAATATTCCTATTAAGGAATGAAGTTTTGACATCCATCTTCCAAATATCATAGTCATGGTAATCTGCTATGGAAAGTATGATTCTCATAGATTTAATCATGGAAATTAGAAAAAAAATTCATCATACTCAATTCCTTGACACTATTTAAAACCTTTAGCTACTAGCCTTGCTTTATAGGTACTTACTTTGACTTCAATGTCCATTTTCCTCTTGAATACCCATTTACATCCAACAGGATTTACATCAACTAGAACATCAAACAGAACCCAAAATTGGTTCTGATACATGGAATCCATCTCATAATTCATATCTTTTATCCATATTTCAGTTTTTGATCTATATACTACCTCATTGTAGGATATAGGTTCATCATTTTCAACAATAATCAGTCACCATCCTCAGTGAAAGGAAAACTATATCTATCTAGTTCCCTTACCTCTCTTACACTCCTACATGGTACTTGTGTTTCAGGAACTACTTCTTCCATGGGGACCTATGGAACCTTTTCCTATACCAACTCCTGTGTATCTTGTGCATCAACTTCATTGAATTCAATCTTACTCCCACTATACTTTTTGAGTATGTGATCCCTCTTAAGAAAGACAACTTGTCTGGAAACCATCACTTTCTTGTATGAGAGGTTGTATAGGTAGTATCCCTTTGTTTCATTGGGATACTCTATAAAGATACACCTCATGCTTTGGGGTGCTAGTTTGTTTCCTAATAAAGACTTAACAAACACCTCACATCCCCATACACATGTATGTGACAAAATAGGTTTCTATCCACTCCATAACTTTAAGGGGATTTCATTTTCCGCCTTAGTTGGTACTCGGTTTAATGTGTATGCCACAGTTTGTATTGCATATCCCCAGAAGGATAATGAAATATTTTCATGACTCATCATCAACCTTACCATGTCCAATAAGGTATGGTTCTTCCTTTCACTAACACCATTACACTATAGTATATAGGGTGGAATAAGTTGAGATAGAATCCCAAGTTCCCGTAAAATGTTGATGAACTCTTGGTTAAGATATTCTCCAAATTGATCCGATCGAAGCTTCTTTATCTTCTTACCAAGATGAATCTATAATTCATTCTTGAATTCCTTTAATTTCTCAAAGGACTCATACTTATACCTCATCATGTAAATATATCCATATCTACTCAAGTCATCAGTAAAAGTTACAAAGTAATAATATCCACCTCTAACTTCTATTAGAAATGGTCCAAACACATCATTGTGTACCAATCCTAGAATATCTGTGGCCCTTTCACCTTATCCACCAAATGGTGGTTTGGTCATTTTCCATTATAAACAAGATTGACATCTATCAAATGGTTTTACCTCAAAAGAGTCTAAATAACCATCTTGACAAAGCTTTGTCAGGTGCTTCTCGTTTATATGACCAAGACAGTGATGCCACAACTGGGTGTTATATGAGTCATGTGAATTTGATTCATTATCGATTTCCAACACTTGGTTTTCATAATTTTATACATACATACCATTATTTAAATGTACCATATCATAACATATGTTGTCCTTATAAAATAAACAACATTTATTTCCTAAATTGAAAATAAATCCATCTGTATCTAAACTCGATATAAAAATTATGTTCTTGGAAAAAATTGGTACATAATAATAGTCTCATAAAACCAAAATCATCCCTATCAACAATGGAAGGTGGTAGTCACCAATAGAAAGAGCAGTTAGCCTCAAACCATTGGCAGCTCACAGATCCACCTCTCCACTGGAAATTTTACGAAATTGACTTGGTTCCTGCATTTTAATATAGACGTGAGTTCCAAAAGATGTATCTAATTCCCAATGTGTAGAAATGAAAATATTTCACTTAATAATTAATTCACCTTTGGATTCCCCTTGCCTATGGGTGCAGTTCCTCTTCTAGTGGTCTGATTTTCCACATCCAAAGCATACTGCCTCATTTTCCTTGCCCTGCCTTTGGATCTTCTTCTTCTTGGCCGGACGGTTTTTGGGAGCTTTATACTGTTTATAAATATTAAGCCCCTTTACCTCATCCTTCCTTTTTTTATTCACTTTAAGTGCTATAGGTTTGTCATGCCCCATGTCCTTATCCACTTGGAGAATCAGGTTCAGAAGTTTTGATAAGCTATTCTCATTATTTCTCATATTATAATTCACAATAAACTAGATAAGTCCTTGGGAAGTGATGATAATATGAGATATGTACACACATCATTTAAGAATTTAATCCCTAATATGTCTAGATGCTCAATGTATCTAATAATATTGACTATATGTGGTCCATATGGCACAAACTCTCCAAGCTTAGTAGTGAATAAAGCATTAGAGATCTCATACCTCTCTTGTCTCTCCTTCTCTTGATAGAGATCCCAAAGGCAAGACATAATGATATAAGCATCCATTTCCTCATGTTTCTTCAAGAGATCATTGGTCCTGGATGATATCACGAGGCACTAAACATATGTTGCATCATTTATATGTTCCTAGTACACAGAGAGCTCTTCATCACTCACCTTATTCCTAGTAAAAACTGGTAAAGTTTCTTACAACACATATAGTTTCCTTTCACGGTGAAGGATAACCCAAAGAAACCTTTTCCACTCTTGGAAATTAGTGCTAGTGAGAAGATTTTACTTCTTAAGTATGGATCACAATGATATGTTTGATGTCATTTTTAATTTAATTTCTTCAAATAAGATAAATACAATTTTAGTAATTTATCTGATAAAATTAAGACAAATAAATAAATAAATATTCATTAGTCTCCCACTATTTTATCGAAACACAACATCCCTCACCATTGGATTTGGAATATCCTATTGCTTGGATATTCTAGTGTCAAGGATCCATATTCCATTATCATCACCCCAACTTTGGATGGTCAAGAAATTTGAATGGTTTTAGGTAGGAATTCCAAATGCCAACTACATTAACTTGTAGCTCCTTAATCCATCAAGTGGACTCCCCAATCCTGAAATCATTATTTTAGATTTCCTCAACCCTTTCCTCTCAGTTACACCAAGTCCTAATTTGGCAGTCAACCCTTGATGTAAAACAAGTTAAGTCAACCCAAAACCTGAAATTAGAATTTCTTGATAATTGAAATCACCCCAACTTTGGCTAGTCAATCACTTTTAACTATTGGTTCAATTCAAACAGAAGTAATGGAAGGCTATAATGACTAAATATTTTATTGAGGGATTTTATCCTTTATGCATAAATTGCCTCTTATTATTTTTTCACATGCTTTCTAATATTAAGTGGGATATATTTGAGTGATTAACCATGTATTGATAATATTTAAGCCTAAACCATTTTATTTTAGTTCCATATTGCATGCTTGTTAATTCATTTAATTACATGATCATGATAATACATCCATAATGAATAACCATGAAACTGACAGAATTAAAATAAAGGCTATGATCATGAGTTTTTATAATGGTTAGTTTATCTAGAAGTTGATAAACTAACCCCGACCTAGGGGAGAAAAACCTTGAACCTTTTAAGGTTCATGTTTACAGCTTTCCACCTATCCACCTTTGTATCTCCTTGAACCACCTCCACTAGCCTGGGATCTCCATCTATTACATATTCTTTTAACTCACATGCAGGTGAGGGGTAAAAAGGGGGTTTACATAAAAGAAACCATGGGCACATATGCCCTATATATTAATGAGGAGAAGTCACATAAGCCAACAATTTTAATTTAAAAAATAAATTAAAAGGAAACCAATCACATACAAAGTTCTGGTCTAACTAATGATCATCCACAAACATGAAAAGAATTTTTCATTTAATAAATCTAGCATTCAATTATTTAATCATTCTTATTAAGATAAATCATGACCGAATTGATTAATTATTAACTTTAATTAATCAATCATTCTATATTAATCATTTTTCTGAATTTCCTTGAGATTCTCATCCATTATAATTTTAAAAAAATTAATAAATTCATTAAAAATTAACTATGTACATAACTTGTACCTTGGAGGAAACCCGGTGAATACCCGTCCAAAACTACCCAACTTGTATTATACTTGTATATACTTTATTCTTTGTGGCATGTAGCAGGCACACATAATTATAATTTTAATACAACTTATACATGATGTGAAGATCTTTTAACATTACACATATGTTAATTATATATATATATATATATCAAACACCTATAACATGTTTTGTCTTAGATTTACACCCAAACAAAGGTACATGTCTCAAGGGTTACATAATATAATAATAAATTTTTAAATCTATATAATCTGGAAAACGTACCCGACATGTAGATCCGACTACACGACTTGTACCCTCCTCACTGTCCATCTGAAGTACACACCCGGGGAAATGGTGTGTGAGGTGTACTTAAGAAATATTCAAAGTAAACGACGTGTCTAGTTGGACACACACCATGAAGACTCCGAATTACATGGTCACTAGTCGGGCAAGTCATGTATGGGATACACGACTTGACCCTGACCCGAAGGGACTGAAAATTGTGTTCAGTGAGCCACATGACATATAGCCCAGATGACCGTGTGCTAGTATGTCCTGGTCAACATGTGGTGTAAGAATTAACTACACCACATTTCATTAATGCACACGACTTGAGTAATTTCTGAATTACTCCCAATGCGATGAAAACAACTACATGATGTCTGATCTAGATTAAACTTCATGTATAGAAGATTACACGACATGTAACTCTGAATAAATGGTGTGTATTGTCGTGTTACCTAGACAGAATCATCAACACCTCCTGATGAGATCTTCAATTTAATTTTAATCATAAAATTATTTGTTTCTGTTAGATCTATGAGATACGAAAAAGGAAGAACAGATCTAAAAATTTAGATTAGAAGAACCATTAAACATGAATTGAAAAACTAAATTATTAAAGCATAAATCATCAAAGAATTATTGAAATAATTATAAACAAAAATATAACCCCTATGATACCACTTGTAGGTTCCAGGTACAACAGAAGCGTGGTTGGGTCGATTCCCAACTTTAAATTTTACTGTGATCAATTATTATTCCGGGATCAATACGATGATGAATACCAATATCCACAGAATAAAATCAAATATTTAGATAAAGAAGAAAGAGATTTAGAACCTTCAGAGAGGATCAACATATTTTGTTTATAATTAATTTAATTTAATTAAATAAATACCTCTAAGGGTTTCTTTCTTCGTTGATGTGTCTGACCACAGATCTGTGGTGCGCCTTTCATTGCTTTATATAGATCAAGAGTAGATCTCCTCTAGAAATAATCCACACTTTCTCCACAAATCTCTAGATGTCGCCAAAGGAGTATATGGGTGATAGAATAGAAGGTCCTTATACTTGATTCATCCTCCCTCGATTTCCTTGAGAGCCGCTTCCAAAGCATTCTCTGATCCAGTGGAGGATGACCTCTCTCGTTCTTGAGAGTGTTCTTAGAGAAAAAGGAGCTCCCGAGGCTTGATAGATTTTTATCCAAAGTTTTGTGCACAACCAAAATTGTCTCTCTAGACTATAGCTTTACCTCTTGTCTAATAAGAGAATAATATATAACTAGTAATTTAATTCACTAAGTAATAATAAATAATTAGCACAAGTGTTGTTTATTTTATTATTCCATGTGAAAACCCATATCAAATAATAACAGCAATAGCATTATTTACATGACATTTTCTTATCTTGAGAGTTACAATTAAATATTACTTTAATCAAATAATATTTAATATTATTTTATCACTGGACCCTTTAACTCGGCCCTCCCATCCTCTAAAATATTTATCGGACCTTGAATAACGAGTATTTATTTATTAAATAAATAAATAAATATAACTATATTATTCGCTGATAAATAAATAAAATTTGACCAGGAATTACTAAATAATTATTAAACCACAATTGAGAATAATATTTATTTAAATTGTTAAATAATAAATTATTTAATCAAGATTCCAGATACACTTAGTGTGTGACCCTCTAGGCCTCTTCTTTAGTGGCATTAGGAAAGCCTGCCTAAAGTTCAAGGTTAACGTCTAGAAACACACCAATTAACCCATAGAGAAATAAGTTAATTACAAAATGATATTTCAACTCATACGAACACTTACTTTGTAATATAATCCCTTTATCACAATATATCCAATCGAGAAGGTTGCATGCCGGTATCATCAACCTATATGCTTGATAACTCATTCTTTGACTTTCTGAAAATATAACTTGCCTAGAGAACACCATGGCCATGGATTTATTTAGGATATAACATTTCCATCAAAGGACCTAAGATATTTACTTCTGTTAATGAACACAATGTATAAATATTTTATCACATTATTCATAAATTCAATATTCCCCATGACGCACCCAACGTATCCTACCTCACCGTGAGCATACGTTATCACGGTTTTCACCAAAACATCAAAGTGCATGACTCATAATATCCATTAATAATAATATTAAAGTTTAAGGACCATTACACATGTATGTAGATAGGAACATCCAATGAAGCTTATAATGTGGATTTCCTACCATCGGGTCTATTTCTCATAATATCCTACTGGATATTACTAGGGGTGTACACCATGAGAAGGTGCCTCAAAGTCCTATGAGTCTCCACCCTTGATAGCATGTATCATTTTTATCCCTTAAAATGATATCATCCATCTATAGAACATTTATTGAATAATAGTGTCATGGCACTTTTGGGTTCTCATCATAGCGAGGAATTTCCATGACCTTTTAGTGTGACAACTACTCTTGGTACATTATCACATGCTATGTTACGTAGAATATCAATCATGATGTGATAAAGAATTTATTAATATTCAAAACCATGAATATAAGTTTATAATAAAGTTCAAAGAAGTTGGTTATAGGTCCCAAACTCTAACATGACTAAAACCAGAAAGAATAGGTTGAGCAACACTTATCATAGCATAAATCCACATAATCATGAAAAATTACCTATAGGATTCTTCAAATCACATCCCCCAGGAGTGTCAAACAAGGTGTACAATAAGGCCCTTTTTCATGCACTGATTCCTGATCAAGTCTATCTCAATACAGTGTTTCTGGGTTACCCCTATGCACATCGGTTCCAGAGCCACATACACTTGTAGTATCCATCTAGGGATGTATTTCTAGGAAACCACTCACTCTATCATTTACCAAAATTCCCAAACATTTTCCTAAACATTAACTCATACTTATACTTATCCTTAGATAAATCTGTAGACATATCCTTATAAATATACCTAGGCATCTCACTAAATTTTTATCATCATATTTTCAAAATTATGAATAAAAATTTCCTTTTATACAAACTATAGCGACCCGGGATTAACATACATGAATATTACATCATTTTAGATTAGTATTTATCACATTACAAAAGTATATACCCAAGGACCGTAATATTTTAGTGTCTTTGGAAACTTGGAACACAATATTCTACCACAGTGAAAGATATTCAATGTTTCCCATAAAGATCTTATACTTTGTTACTTCTACTTAAAACCTTTATTCATAACCTAGGGAAAGGAAACATAAGAAAGGGGTGAGATTATATGCTCAGTAAGGGTAAAAAAGGGAGATAAACATGACCATAAGTGTTTGAGAATGTGATCATAACTTTAAAAGATCATACCCTTCATATAAAATATCATAAACACGAATCATGGAATAAATATTGGTAGTTCATAATATATGAATCATAAGGGATTTTGGAGAATAAGCCACGAAATCATAACATAGGAATAAGGAATGGAATCTTTGGCATACACATAATCATAGAAAATCCTATGTCAAGGTAACCTACCAAGACCTTCATAACTTGTTAGGCCTGGGATAATAACCTGTGTACCTGCTTCAAGATTGGGATAACCTCACATGTACCCTCTTGTTTTAGGCTTGGGATTCCATCCTATGTACCCTCTTATCTTAGGCTTAGGATTCCCTCTTATTTCAGTATTAGGATGCCCTCCAGTATACCCTCTTATTTTAGGATTAGGATTCCCTATTTTTTTGGGCTTGGGATTCCCTCCCACGTACCCTATTGTTTCGAGTTTAGGATTCCCTCTTATTTTGGGATTGATATTCCCTCCCATGAACCCTATTGTTTTAGTCTTGGGATTCCCTCCCGTATACCCTCTTGTTTTAGGCTTGGGATTCCCTCCCATGTACCCTATTGTTTTGATCTTAGGATGCCCTCTTGTTTTGAGATTGGGATGACCTCCCATATACCCTATGATATCATAAAACATTTATAATTACCCACTTAATTGTAGGAAGATATAGACCCCACCTATCACATAATGAAATCATACATGCATGTGCTACAATATAACAAAACATTCATTATATCATAACCCATAAAAAGATATGGGTTTCCTAAACATAATATCATAACCCATGAAATGAAATGGGTATCATTAAAATTTCATCACATCATAACCTAAGGAAAATATATAGGTTTCCTAATCATTTCATTAAATCATAACCCATGAAAAGAATTAGGTTCCAAAATCATATAATATATGTAATAGAAACAGGTGTCATAAACATCATGCCATCAAAACATAAACCATTCAAGATATAATGTTAATGGTATTATTGGATTATGTCCCCAATAAAACTTAAAATACATCAAAGGATTCCATCTTATATGGAGAAGGATTATAAAAGATCACTTGGAGTGTTTCTTAAGTAAAATAACCTTTCTTTGAAATTCACTTTTTAAAACATAGAACATATTCAAAATCCTTTTCTAAAAAAACACATTGAAAATATATAAAGTAAGATTTAAAATAATTTAAAAAATTTCTTGAAGAAAATATATTTCCCTCTTTGAAAAATACTCTTTAATATATAATTTTTTTAAAACATTTTTCTTTAAAAATATATTTGAAAACTTATAAAGGAAGTTTGAAAACATTTAGAATTCCTTTTACTTTGAAAATCCTTTGAAAAATTATAAAGAAATCTTGAAAAAAATTTGAAAACATTTTTCCTTTAAAACATATAAAAGTGGATTGAAAAATTTTTAAACACATTTTAAACAAATTTTTTTTTGAAAAGATTTTTTAGAAAACATGGTTTTGAAAGTACACAATTTTTTATTCGAAGAGAGAGATAATGTTAGATTTTATTAAAAACACATTCTTAATTATCTTAAATACCCAAGAGTGAAAAAATGGTACCAATAAATGAATATATAATCAATAATAAAAGTATAATAAAATTAATAAATTTTCTTGAGATATATATCATAATATTTCATCAATGGAATCATAATCATAAACAATCCTGATAAACGATGATATTGTAGCAATAAACCGTTACCAATTTAATAAATTTGACTCATAATATACAAGAGAGAACAAAATTAAATAAAGGTTAAAATATAATGAATTAAATATATTCATTATATAACATTTAAAATCACTATATATATACCCTATAGAAAAATATGTGCATAATGTGACATGTATCTCAAATAATGCAACTTAAGACAAAAAATATTTTATCAATTTGATAAATTTTGAACCATAAAACCCATGAAAGAAAGATAATAAAATGGATATGTAAATACCCATAAATATAATTATAATAATAATATAATACATTCATGGGTAGTATATACACAACACAAAATAAGTGAGTGGTGAATAAAGAATGTATCTCACGGATATAAAAAGTGAGATGAGAAAACCCTCACCTTAAGTCTTGACTTTCTTTGTGCACTTTCAAACCTTATGTGTAATAAATATAAGTTTATTATAAATATATAAAAGAAACATATTAATATATATTATACCATATATTATTCATTTTTTACTTTATATTACTCTTTTCTTAACAATTCCTTGTTAAAGCAACATTTCAGGTAATAACTGGATTATTTATTGTATGAGTTTTTACATGTTATTATTGACCATCTTACTTAGATCACAATTTAGTAATTTATAGAATGTAAAACATGATTTATATATCTTATATATTCATTATATAAATATTTATAATAATATATAAAAAATAGATATATGAAATTGAATACACCGTTCATGGAGACGGTAGGCCATACATATGCATGAACGCTGTTTCCGTTTTCTTGTCATATTGAAAGAAAAGTAAATGAAATATATGGATATATAAAAATATAATATCATTATATTAGAAATATTATGTAATATATATCATATAATTTCATTAAAATAATCCTTAATACATTCCATGTAAAGTGTGAATGAATCACATCGTTTTGAGGAGGCGGTAGTCCACACGTCCACAAATGAAGTTATCGTATTTACACAAAATGGAAATCATGAAGGTATGTGTTATATAATAATATAAGAAGCATAAATAAATCATAAATATCATATATATAAAATAAAAACATAGTTTACATTATAATTACCAACCATGATAGGTGGTAAAGGAAAAACGAAAAACATCATTTCGTGAGGCGGTAGTTCGCCGTACACAAGAATGGTAAGTTCATTACCCATTAGATAATAGCGTGTTTAAGTGTATTTAAAACCCTTATAATAATAATATATCAGTATATATAGTATACTAATATGATTATATAATCATGTAATAATAAAATTTTAGGGGTGTATAATGAAAATAAAATAAAAGAGCTTGAGAAAGGATGCTACATATTCTTTGGGTAACTCCTTTTGGTTTGCACCAAAGGGATTCCTTGGTTGGATTTCTTACCAAAGGAAGGATTATATAATGAATGGATGAGATTTGAGATTATATTTGGGTAGGTTTTGTCTAAGAAAAAGGTCTTTATAGGTGTGAATAAATGAGGGGGGGGGGAGGTGAGTGCCCTTTTATAGTGGAGGAGGAGTGACATTCTTGTAAATATAAAAAGGTAAACATCATTGATAGCTCTCCCTCACATAATGGGTATAAAATAATTGTCCAAATTTTATTTAAGAGGGTAATTGGTATAAATATTTCCATCCAATGTATTTTTTACATGTTTCTAGGTCATTTTACCATTTAAGATTAAAGTTGAACCATTAAGTAAACTATTTTTTACCTTAATAACTATAATTAATTTTAACTACATTCACTAATATTTTTGGTAAAAAACTAATTTTAACTTATTAAAATTATAAATTATTATAATTATAAATATTTAATCCATTTTTATAAATTCTAATCACATAAGTGGAATAAATTAATTTAAAATTAATCCTCCAGATATGTCATGACAACGAGTGTTTTAAGCATAAATGTTTAAAAGTTTGAAATGATTTTATATCCAATTTCAATGTAAAATTGGTTAAAATAAAATAAATTTAATAAATTAATTTAAAATTTATCTAATTAAACTTTAAAATAAAATTGAAATTTAATTTAACTATATAAATAAATTAGACGAAAAAATGGTTTTGAATTTAAATTAAGTGTTTTTCACTATTAATCAAAAAATGAAAATTCTTATAAAAATACCAAAAAATCACCCAAAGTAAAATTTTATATCTATATTTCAAAAATGAAGTTTATTTTTTTTAAATTAAAATTATAAAGGTGTCAAAAATTATATTTAAAATTGATTCTCCATTAAAAGGCGACAAAATTACCTTTTAGAAAAATACCTCTTTTTATTCATATAATTGGATTTATTATTATATTATGACTATAAAATATATTGGATGAGTATCAAAAATATTTATTGAATATATAATATATAAATTTTATTGAAAACATTCATCAAGAGTGGTTTGTTAAATTTTATTGAGATAAAAACGGTGTTTGTACGTAGAAAATAATTTTATTTGAAAAGTAATTTCTTTATTCTCAAGTAGTTATTAATTTCATTTCTAAATAATTGATAACAAATGGATTAATTTTATATACATGTATAAACCATATTTTCATAATTTAGTTAATCTCATTCATATCTTCCAACCTAACATCTTGGTGATAATTATAATAATATTTTAATAATAATATTAGCAGTATATTTTAGTTCAGTAAAACTCCATATTGCATATAACATAAGCTATTGAAGGAACTAAGTATTGTGTTTAACACAATCCAAACACAGTTTTGTGTGTACTAAAATATAATATATGTGTTTCTTGTAGTGCAAGATTAACTTGGTGTTGTGTATAATGCTATCCAAACTTAGTGTTTTTGTATAACAAAATCTATATTCAGGGTTGCGTGAAATAAAAAATATCAAAAAGTTTAAATTAATTTGAAAAAAAATTATTAAAAAATTCTCAGGGTGTTACAAAAATTATACCCAATATTTAAATTCAAGGTGCAAGACAAAATTTTAGAATGTTTTTTCTTATAAATATTTTTTAATACAGTAGTTCAAAGTATGATAAATGGTCACAATAAAAGTTCAAAAAGCATGTTTCAAAAAATTAAATTCAAATTTCAAAAAAAATTATAGAATTTACATGATTATTTTAATTTAAAAAACAAAATTTACAATTTATATTAGGTAAAATAGCATGTTTAGTAGTGAATAAAATAGTAATAAGCATTATAAAATTCAAACACTCACAAAACAAAATAATAAAAATTTAAGGCACTAAGGAAGTTTTAAAATTTATTTTAAACTAATTTAAAAAGTCCTAGATTTCATAAATAATTAAACCTAACACTTATATAATATATTTAAATAAATTTATCTCAAAGAAAACACCATTCCCCCTACAATTAATGTAACATCCTGACCTGAATGAACACTAAACCAGTAGTTGGACTGGTCACCACATGGTCTCAAGAGTGCCTCCCCATACACTAGAGGCTATCTACCTGTAGTGAGGGTATAAGTAGGTGATAGTGGGGGGAATATAAACTCATGATTAGAGTAACATAGTGTTAAATTAGAAATTAAATAACATACAATAGTGGAAGAAATAATAAATAAAATACAAGCAGTAGAAGAGTAATATAATATCTGAATAAAAGCATCCAATGCCAATTTACAACAATGCATGTATGAAAAATGATTCTTCAAGCACAATCAGTGAAAATCAAAAATAGAAATATAATGTATTAAAAGAAAACTTTCCAACAACTATATCCATGATAATCTTGAGCACCATCTTGGTCCTCTTCCCTAACTCTATCCTAGTAATGTGAATCAAACATTGGAAGCTGGCTGCTTCCCTTTATCAATACCTACAGACATAAAGTCTACTAAGGTACCAATGGTACCCAAGTAAGTTTTGAGATACAATCTCTGTAGGACAACACCCATGGTGTCTAGCCCAATCCATTTCGTACAATATAAATTAAGAAGTGTGTAGGTAATATGAAACAATAAACCGTATAGAAATAATAACATAGGTTAACTCAAGTTCCAATCGAACACCTTCCTGACTCTACCTGCTTCGGATCACTGGAAAAAAGAATGTCTGATCAGTTACCATACATATATAGTAATAATATATATGTATATAATATAGTTCTATATTTCAACCACCTATATGAACCAAGTATGCACAAACATAAGTGTCCATATACTTGAAATACTAGTTATGGAAAGACTGGGGGTAACTCAGACACCAATAACCAGTCTAAATGAGTCTAAAATCTCAAGAAATAGGGTACATTCCCTACATACCAATATAGTGTGAGACATCATGCAACAACACTCGGTATGGTGAGTGAGCTGCCATGGAAACACTCTAATCATGGAATGTGGTGCGTAAAGCCCAATGCCCGTATAGTATCACTAGTGCAAGACGTCAATCTCAACACCCAATATAAGGGAGCATGATATATCCATGCTCAATATAACTCCTACCATATTGAAACTCAATGACTTTGATAATTACAACTCAAACCTTCCATTTATCGATTGAAAACATATGCACCTTTTCTTATATTCAAGGAAACCTACCCCCCATGTACATATTTTTATGGCCGAATATGTACAAGGGGATCCTCACATATATGATTATACGTGTATATAACTCTTTTTAATTACACATGTATGAATTTTCATATACCCATATAATAACACCTAGCCCCATTATATATATATATATTCATCATGCCATGGGTGAATATATATAAAGGGGGAAATTATATAGGTACATTCCTATCTATGCATAAACATGCAAGTCTATTTTGACAACGAAAACCCAAAAACACTGTGGAAAGTTCCAAAAAACTTAAAAGAAAATTACTAGAAATCAGAAACTAAAAAAGACCGAAATAAAATTTGAGAAATAAAGAATAGAAGAAAACCTACCCGAAATTGATAATGAGCAGACCGAAATAATCCAAAACACTCCACCTTCGGTGACGGATGCCAGAACATGAACAAGGATGACCCAAGAGAGCCACTGCATACCCTAAAAAAGGAATAAAACACCAAAAATTAGATCAAACCTAACCCTAGGGTTTAGACAAGCTATGTAGGGATTCAGGAAAGAGAAAAAAACAAACCCAAGGGAAGAGGAGGGAGTCAGGAGTCTTACCTCGATACATCAACCAAGAAATCAGAGAAAATATAATGGAAACACCAAAAGGAGAGGAGGTTGGTTGAGACCAAATTTACCCAAGTTTTATGGTGTAAGCGGTCATTTGTAGTAGATCTTGGGTTATCGAATCCACAGAGACTAAAGAAGAAACCTTGAGACACTAAGATTGGATATGGGATTGGCTATAAAGTGGCCAACTATGGTGTTGATTGATTTGAAGAAATAGTGATTTGATTTAAAGAACAAAACAAACAAAATTACTTGAATTAAAACAATTAATTAAGATGAGTCGATCCTAGGTTGTCTCTAGGGCTTGATTGGATGTATTTGTTTTTCTTTGGATTTTATGTTCATCAGTTCAAGAGGTATCCATTAAATAAAATAATTCCTCAACATCATTCTCCGATTTAATCCATACACAATTTCAGGGCTAATAACCAATGCACTTAGAGGATAATTTTGATGATCACTCTATGGAATTGTATTGTAATAGCACTAAAAATGTGTCATCGTTAAGGTTGGAAAAGATGAAAAAGAATGCAACTCATAAAATGGAAATCCTAAAATAACGAAAATATTTAAATATTAAGTACATAAAATAACATCCAATCCCGAAACTTGATACTCCCTTGGATAAACCCTTAAGTGGTTATCCCTCTATTGATGCTATTCTACCAATGGAAGCAGGATGTAGACTTATGGGGGTGGAATTGAAGAAGAAGAAAATTATTAAAATAATGAACACTCCACCGTTGTGTGATTGAATTCACTAGTGCTGGTGTGAATAAATTCATAACTTGATTCAACGGTATCAACATGTGAAGAAAAATAAAATAAAAAGTTATGAATAAGAATAAATTTTATTAAAATACTAAATGTGAAAGAAAAACTTACATGGGAAAACTTGACGATGCGGCTACAAATTAAAAACAGGAAATTACAATTGAAAGAAATACAATGGATGAAAGAAAAACTCAGATTGAAAGAAAAATATTAGATTCCTATTCCCTTCACCACCAGATCCTTATATAGGCATATCAGGAGCCTTAGGTTCACCCCCCAACAATTAAGAGATTCAAAAGGAGGGTGAAGAATCAAAAGGAAATTGACGTTTTGAAGTTGACCTGGAAAACTGTTCAGATTCATCCTCCATTTGGACATTCGAATTTGACATTAAATATAGCTAAATAATCAGCCGTCTTAGAAGAAAAATATCTTCGTCCATGTGTCCTCTATCAGCTTTCCAAATTTCAGGTCATTTGGTGCATCTGTTTGAAAGTTATTACCTAAATGGTGAGAATAATTTATGGGCGTTCATATCAGTCCCACCATTTAAATGTAAACTTCGGATCCATATATCACCATGAAAAATTCATAATTAGCTCTGGCCACAGTTGAATAAAATTATTCTCATATTTTATCTTTCTACTGTAAAAATTTGATCTTCATTGGGCTTGGTTTGTGGGTCCCCATATTTGTTTGATGGGCCTTAGGCCCATTATGCTTTTTTCCAGCAAATTTCTGCATTCAGGTGCAAAAATATCCATCTTTACTTGGGATTAATCCATAGGACCTAAAAGATAAAATGTTCCAAATAAAGTGATCAATCATATCTCAAAATATCAAATTCATAAAATGAATATAATGCTATCCACAAACAGATGAATGATTGGACCCAAATTTTCATTTTAAACATTAATTGCATTTAAGATGAGAAATGAAGTTCTATTTATGTAATGCACAAAAAACAATATTTATGGACTTTGGAACAATGAATATAAAGATATTAATAATGAATATTATCCACTTTTAGCGACTAATTAGAGGTCGAAGAAGGGGAGTCACACATGACCTATAGGTCCAGGGGGAGGGGTGTGTCTCATGAGTTAAGAGGGGAGGGTGGGTAGATTAGGTTTTAAATTATTTTATTATTATTTTAATTTAATTAATGTAATTTATTTAAAAAACACCGTGAACAGTTGGGTTGCATGGTTATCAAAACCATATGCCAACCATGAAGTGAACAGTGCATAGGTACTGCCTAAGTGTCACTACCTATGCAGGTTAGGTGCATAGATTGGGTAAACCATGAACAACCCATGCACTTCACATCTGATCACTACCATAAACTGAACAGTTTGATGTTGGGGCCACATATTTTCAGACAATTGTTTTCCCTATAAATACCCTATAAAATTGATATTTTCAAGGTTTGGTGCTCAAAAAACTAAACAAGACACTTGAGGGACCCATCATGCCTTTACCTAAGCCTAAAAACAACACATAATGGTGTTCCAACTCTTGGAATTTTGTTCTGAACCTTGGTTTTAAAAATGTTCCATCTAGTAAATGAAAAAGTTCAAATTCCCTTGAAATTTATCTTATCTCAAAACATGGGTTATTACACATAATTTCATGCAGTGAAAAAAATTTAAAACAAAATTTCATATTTAAGATCAAATAATAGAGGAGAATGAAACATTAAATAAATCCATGAAAATAATAATAATAAGAATTAGAAAGATTTATCCCATGAAAGTTGAAGCTTTGAATACTTGGTTAAAAATTGAAATGTAACTTTCCTTCAAGACATGAATTGCTCCACTTAGCCTCTTTATTGAGGTACCAACAAGGGTAAAACAAATCATCTTAAGAAAAAATCACTGTTAGTTAAAATTTTAAGAACAAGACTTGTGAAAGGATTTGAATCAAAGTTCAAAATCAAGAAGAAAACTTGGGAAAAAGTGAATTACTACTGAGAAATAGATTAGCGGAAAAGAGTATTTATTTAAAGAGAACACAAAACAATTTTTTAAAGACCTGGGTTTCCTCTAATGTAATGATAAATTTTAATCCTTCAACCATGCTCTATCCATAAAATGTATAATCATAATCATTTATATAAATGTTTTAGTGATGAATAAAACTTAATTATTATTTTATTAGACATCATTATGTTCTTTAAATACCTTAAGAACACCAATATATAGTAAATACTTTGTGAACTCCATTAAAAACAAATAACTAAAGTTGATTTCAACTATTGTTCCTATGCCATTTTTTTTAAAAAATAAGACAAAAAATTGAAGTCAATACCATAAAAACTGATTCAAGATAACCAAAAATGTTATTATGGTTTTCCCCACACTTAGGCCTTACAAAAAATCAAAAATTAAGTTAAAAAACTATTGTAACTTTCTCACGACCACTAGGAATTGTGCACAACAAAACTTTTGAGAAAGAAAACTTAGAAGGATACCACTTAAATTCCTATATTTATGTATAAAAATATATTTTTCATCATCCACATATGACTTGAATGAAGTGAAATTTTCAAATATGGGTTGGAAATAATTATACACAAAATCATTCATAACAGGTAAAAATTTATGAATAAAGAATACATTCTCATACTAAACACAATATTATTTTTCATAAGGACTTAATCCAAAACTTTCCCTAGAATTGGAGACTTTTAAAACACTAAAATTCATGTGATAAACAATAATATTTAGGATTATAGATATAATAATGAATTATTTGAGGCCCAAACTTCAAATTGGACTCTAGATAAAGGGTTTTCTCAAAAAATGATTATTTCCAGTATTGTCTAAAATCCAAAGTGATTCTTTCTAAATAATAACCTTGTTCAATTTTAACCATATATTGGTTCTTATGAATTATTTTCCTATTTTTTCTATCAAGTATCCCTAACCTTTCAATCTCTCTAGTGGTTTTAGATTTAATAAATTCACTTGAAAATATTAGTTAACCGATTCGTGAATCAATTCCTCATGAGGATAATAAGTATCATTCATAAACTCATCTTAATGATTTATTTAGCCACATAAATGAATTTACAACTCAAATAAAGTGAATAATTCTTAAAAACATGAAACTAATCTTCATTATCACCAACATGAAGGGTTAGTTTACCCTTTGAAACATTAATGATCTCACCACTATAAGCTAGTACTTTTCTACTTAGAATGATATAAACCTTATTTTTACACTCCATTTATAATATAAGAAAATTAGTGGAAAAAATGATTTTACTACCTTGAATAGTAGGTCATCTAATATTTTAATGAGATGAGTAATCGACCTATCATACTATAGAAGAGAAAAAATAACCGATTTCTTCTCCTCAATACCCATTTTCTTAAATAAGGGTAAATGCATCTAGTTGATACTGGTACATAATTCACACAAGTAATTCATCTCCTTACCTTCTCCAATTAAAAAATACATCACAAAGCTTCAAGTGACTTTCAATTTAGGATGTAACTTTGTTTATAGGATAACACTACACTTCTCAGTTAAATTGAACGTGGCTATCTATTCTAAATCCCTTTTATTAACCAAAAAACTTTTGAGAAATTTGAAATATGATGGAATTTTTTATAATGATTTAGTAAAGGGTATGGTCACATTGATTTTTTTAACATTTAATGAAATTTAAATTATTCAAGTTCATGATTTTTTTATTGAATCTTTAGAGAAAGGGAATGAGAGGGGTATAAAATTTTAGAACATGTTTATTTTTCTCCTTCTACTCAAACCCTACCTTATTTTTACCTTCCTTGATTATTTTTCATTTTATTTATTTTCTTCTCTATCCTTTTAAAGTTTATAATCACCATTTTTATCAATTTAGACCGTGCAATCTATATTTCCATATTAGAGTTTTTCCAGTTTTTCATTTCCAGTTATAGTTAAATATTTAATTTCATCTTATCTAGGTCAAAACTTAAAATTTTATTATGTTTTATAGATGAATTTGGTTGTAAATTCCATGAAATTTTCTCCTGGATTAGATTTAGTTAATCTGGTAAACTTTCCCTTATCTCTCCCACCTAGGTCTCTAACTAGTTAACCCATTTATAACTCAAGATTATGGATCTTATAGTTTGTCTCATCTTCATTAGAATAATATTGAACCTTATGGGAATACAAAATCTCAAAAATCTACTATATAATACCACTTATCTCCTCTTAACAATTTGAAGATTTAGGAAAATATTTATTTTAAAAATAAGGTTTTGGATGTTGTGAGAATTTCGGGGTATCATTTTGTTTAAACAATCCTTGATCTTTCCAATATAAATTGGGATTTTCCCATAAATGGATTTGTATATATTTGAAAGTGAATATTTATTCATTATATTTATAGTCATAAAATCCAAAAATTAGTCACTCTCATTATGTTGAAAAGGTAAATTAAAATTATGAAAACAATTCCTATTATAACCAAACATTCCATAATGAATACACTACCACCTAATATAATTTTACCAAAAATAAATATGAATTCAAACTTCTTAGTATCTATTCCCACTAAAATTAATGGTTATTTTCCTAGTGGTTTTGTGTTGGGAGTTTTGAGAAAGTTTATTAAATATTTCTTTTAATTCCTTAATTTTCTTATCTGAAAAAATCACCACTATGGGATTGATCAATAAAATTTTGATGATAAGGAGTGATAATATTATATAAAGTGTAAATTAAAATATGAGGAGAAAGTTAATGATTTGGAAATTGCCTAAGAAGTTCTCTAAACCTATCCCATGTCTCATGAAAGATATCATCCTCATATTGAAAAAAACTAGTGATTTTATCTCTCACCTTAGTGGTAGTATTCCTAGGGTAAAACATCATGAAAGAAATATTGAAAATATAGCCTTGAGTGTCAAAAAATTTCTCATATAAATTTTTTAACCAACTTGTAGCCTTATATTTTAGAAAAAATAGAAAAAATATCAACCTATGTTCTTACTCACTCATCCCATGGAGGGGTTACTATTAAACCACACTACAAAAATATCTAATAAAATCATGGGAACCCTCACTGGGATGACCATTAAAATAAGGTAGCATAGAAAGGTAAGATCATTTAATTTCATAATTTCTAGACCTAGGGTAAAAATATATCCATGGTGGATTACTTTAAATAGATAGAAATTGAAAATACCTAATCCTAGGCCTATCAACATTCTCATTCCTAATTTGAGGTTGAACAAAATTTTGATTTTCATTTATATTTGTATCTCTATGAATTTATAGACTTTATATTTAATATTTACTTTAATTTTTTAGGATAGAGTAATGTTTGTTAATTTAAAGTATTTAAAAATCAATTTCATTATAGTGTTCATGAAAAACTAGTTAAAAATATCAAACTATGCACATAGTAGAGTGAAACAAAATATATTTTTAGATTTTTTATTTTTTTGAACATTTTTTCAGAAAAAATTTATTATTATGGTTTTTGTTGTTGTTTTTTTATAATAGAAACACATGAATTCCCTTGAAATAGTGATAAAAATTTGATGTAGTTCTAGTTAATTAACTAGCCTATCAAATTTATTTATTTATAACACATACTAATTATAATTAATATAGTGAGTAGGGATTAAACCCAAGGAGAGGATAATATGTATGAATAAACAAGAAAAAAAATAAAAAATATAAAAAAAAAGTAATGATGTGATGGTGGAATTTTGAAGTAAAAAGTGATGGTAAATAGTAGAAAGAGGGTAAAAAGACTATATAGGGATAAAGTTAAGGGAAATTATATAGTATTAATTGATAAAGAATCACATATCATGACTTAGAATTAACCATTGAAGCACGAAAATTTATGTGGAAAGTGTACTGAAGCACCTAACTATAATTAAGTAAACAACCTTGACCAGTGTTCTATCATAATGGATAATATGTATATGAAAGTGTGGCCGATTGTCGCCTATCGACCGTTCAAGGTTCCGGTGCTCTGCTAATGTGTATAGCAGCACTCGGGTCGAATCCTCGGTGATGACACTTTGTGATAGTCATTTGTTTTTAGTTGATTGTATTTTGATTAGGGGGTTTGTTTGAAGAGTTTAATTGAAATGATTTATGGATGATGTTTTATTTACCAAATTGATAAAGATTGGGATGAGTTCATTATTGGGGAGTTAAGCATGTGATATCCTTGAGCCTTACTTTGTATTGCATTAAATTAACACCCATGTCATAAGTTGACGTTGATTGGAATTCCTAAGTATGAAGGCTTTAATCCAAGCCTTAACTTAACTTAGGGTTCTAATCTCAATCAAAACTTATTTATGGTAGTGTATTTATGGTTCCAATAATCCATGGAAACCACTCGTTAAACAAAACATATCATTAATCCATGACATATTAAGTTTAACATACACAATATTAATTTAAAGAATACTCATCGAGCAAAACTCTCAATCACTTAACATCCCCGAATTATAACTCACCCCAATGAGATATTTACTCATCCATTTGGATGTTTAATATTCTGGTTGAAATAATTATGATGATAAATTAAGAATAGAAGAAAAATAAAGGGATTAGAAAAGAGTGGTACGTTGACACACACACACGAACGATGATGATAATTAAAAACGGATTTTCGATTGAATGGGGAAGCAAAAGAAGGGAAGGGGGTTCAACTGAATTTAAACTATTTTATGAACATAAATATTAAACTACATAAGGTGGATGAGAATAAGAGATATTGAAGAAGTAACTTGCATTAAAACAGAATTACAAAGAAAGAGAATTACAAGATTACAAAAATGAAGAACACAAAAGTAAGTGAAAACAAAGAGAGGAGGAAAGGTCTCTCAAGTGAAAACTTGAGTATGGAAGGTCCTCCCAAGCCTTTGGAAAAGCTTTGGTCATTCCAATATGATCTCCTCTCTTCTGAAATGCCAACCCCTTTCAAGGAGAGAAGGGGAGAGTATTTATAGCCCAAGGAGTGGACTGTTTGCATTCCTAATCTGTCCCTCCACTTGCATCGCCAATTTTTCTATTCATACTGCCGAATCTCCAAATATATCCTTCTTAAAAGTTGTAGATAATAAAGTTATCCGACTACTTTAAAAATATGGAGGCATTTAGACAAGTGGATCCAAAGTTATGGCGGTTTTAATAAACAAAGGTAAACTGTCCATTTCAATCCAGTCTTTTTAAAGTCCATAATGTAAAAGGGTTTTTGAATATGACGATGCCTTCAAATCCAAATGGTTTATTCAACAAAGTCGGCCGCATATATCTCCTCTTTCACACTGCAAAATATCAGCTCGATTTGATACTTACATCATGAGACATGTCATGAATAGTATACTGATTTTAATTCTTGTACAGAATGGTGGGCTGGAATTCAAAGCTTCATTTGGGACCCTTGTACTTGGATTTGGGTCATGAAATTTTTATACAAGATGACATGTAGTGTAACCCGAATTATGGTGGAGAGTTAATGTTTTTGGACTTCTGGATTGATACCAGTAAATCAATATTCAAGGCTGGTCCAGTTTGTTTACAGATTCTTTGGTCTTGTTTGTGAGGACCATATGACCCTTCAAATGGCATAATTGGATCATGGTTCCTTCTAATTAAATGTTTTATATTTAAAGGATAATCCTACAAAACAAGAACCACACAATTTGGATCAGTATAGGGAGAGTTATAATTAAAACATTAAACTTACTCAATTGGACTACTTCTAAAAATGCTCAAATATTATACTTAATATTAAAACATTAATATTTCACACAAATTATGCACATTTCATATAAAATAAGTAAAGGGGGAATATAATAAGTCATGAAAATATTAATAACATCAACTCCCCCACACTTAGTTTTGTGCTTGTCCTCATGTGCAACAAATATAAAAACATGACAAAATCATTTTCACTCACCAACAAATATTAAAATTTTGTTTTATCCAATCAGGGGAGGTTTAGACTATTTCACTCATGCATATTGAATTCCATCAAAAATTTGGTTCACAATAATGCATCAGAAACAATTCATTTTTTCATGTTCAAGGTTTGAATTGGAAAATGTAGGCACTCAAAACTTACTCCTCTCAAGATGATAAAAATGTATTTTAGGAGGTTCACTCATTCACCAACAAAAAGTGAAAATCAAGAGTTTGTAAGAGCTCTCAGCTTCCATTCCCAAATATAATGTGTACAAGAATCAAGAGGTCTTTTAAGGGGTTTTTCAGTGGCTATGGGACGGTAGGTATATGATGTCCAAAGGAAAAGAGGGGTTAAAAACACCAAAATGGAAAAATCAATGCACATTTTTTTTGAAATTTGATTTGAAAGGAAATAGAAACACATATTTACAAGGGCATGAATGTGTGATGAATGAAAAGTGAGGGATATATAAAATGGAATAGGGTGAGATGATGGAATATGTATAACATGGAATACTTCCAATAATGACACAATACAAGATGATTCAAGTGTTCTTTTTTTTTTCTCTTTTTGCTCTTTTTTTCGAAAGTTGTGCTTGAAACAAGTCTCACAGTCATCTCCCAACCCATGTTTGATCTTCTCATGGAACTAATTTTAGTAGTTATAACACGATCAAAGGTTGAGTATGAATGATTTTTGACCCACCCAAGACACAACCCATGCCTTTTTTTTCATTTTTTTTAATATAATTTTTTTTCATTTTTTTTGAACACTTTTCAATGAATTTTGTACAAATGAAAATTACACATATACAACCCAAAGCTCACAGAATTACAACCTCTCCCCCACATTGGAATAGATGATTGCCCTCAAGCATATGATGACACATTGGAAATCAATGAAAGTACGCCCAAAAATGAAGTCCATTCCCCCCCCCACACTTAAATTTCAATAAATTTCACAATGAAAATCCATGAAGATGTTGGGTGGGACAAGGTATTAGGCTTGTAATGTGGCTATCAAAAGAAAGGTTTTCATAGGCTCAAAGGGGCTCTCAAAAGTAGGATCAATGTAAGGGTAACGGGAGGCTATTTGGCTATTCTGATTCTCATGTGGCTCAGAAAATGCCTCTATCATATTAATGCACACAAAAGATGGAAATTCAGCTCGAAGGTCCACAAACTCAAGACTCACAATCAGTGGTGAAGACACACAATGAAAAAGATGGCCATAGATGACCTTGGCATGAAGGCTAATGTTAAACCTCACGGTAGGGGAGAATCATTTTCCACCAAAAATTGTTCATTCAAAATGTTTGTTATTGACACAAAATTGTTTACCCAAGTTTGAGATAAAAATTCAATATATTTGAGTTTAAAACAAGCCTTTTGACTCCCCAAAATGGTTGGACAGAATTTCAATATTGGATGATGAGTAATTATGACACCCCTTTTTTTTTGTTAATTTTCATTTTTTTAATTAATTTTTTTTAATTTTTTTATTTTTAATGACACATCCACACAAAAGAGAAAATAGAAAAAAAAGGTTGTGGAAGAATGTTGTAAAAAAAAATGAGAGGGAGAGAGGAAGAAGAAGAAATAGAGAGAAGAAAAGAGGGAAGAGAGATTGAGGAGAGAGAGAGTTAAAGGGAAAGAGGTTCCCCCTGGTTTGGATTTGGCGGGTCTCCATCCAGTGGTGGTTCTATTGAAGTGGATGGGGTTTCGATGGAAGTCTACGTGGTTCCGGGATTGTGAGACCTCTCGTGGTGATGCTTTAACCGATGTCCGTTAACCGTGAATGTTCTTTTTGAAGAAGGGTCTTCGACTTGCACTGCACCAAATGGGTAAACATTAGTAATAATAAAAGGTCCATCCCAACGAGAATTCAGCTTACCTGGGTGAAGTCAAAATCGAGAATTAAAGAGCATTACCTTTTCACCTTCATGAAATACCTTTCAAAGAATGTGCTTGTCATGGAGTGACTTTGCCTTTTCTTTGTAGAGAATGGAGTTCTCATATGAATCGAGTCGAAGCTCCTCCAATTCAGTCAACTTTAACAATCTTTCTTCACCAGATTTTTCACAATCAAAATTACAAGTTTTGACAGCCCAAAATGACTTATGTTGGATTTCAACTGGTAAATGATAGGCTTTACCAAAAACTAGCCTAAATGGAGACATCCCAATGGGTGTTTTATAGGCTGTTCGATAGGCCCAAAGTGCTTCACCAAGTCTATCGGGCCAGTCTTTTCTTGTGGGCTTAACAATTCTTTCAAGCACTCTTTTCACTTCTTTGTTAGAAAGTTCAGCCATTTCATTTGTTTGAGGGTGATATGCAGTGGATGTTTTATGTACAACCCCATTCTTTTTCAAAAGTGACTCCATGGTTCTATTACAGAAATGAGTTCCTAAGTCACTTATCAAAGCACGTGGTGTTCCGAATCGATGGAAGATATGGGTTTTGAGGAACTCACTCACAGTTTGAGCATCATATTTCCTAGTGGGTTTGGCCTCGACCCACCTAGAAACATAGTCAACAGCAAGGAGAATGTAGGATAATCCATTGTAAGGGGGAAAAGGTCCCATGAAATCGATGCCCCAAACATCGAAGAGCTCACAGAAGATTAATGGCTTTTGAGGCATTTCGTTTCTTTTGGAAATTGTGCCAAACTTTTGGCAAGTGGGACATGATTGACAGAACTCGTGTGAGTCCTTGAAGAGTGAAGGCCAAAAGAATCCAGAATCTAGGACCTTTCGAGAAGTCCTTTGTGGTCCAAAGTGGCCACCTCCAGGCATTGAGTGGCAGAATTACAAGATGGAGGATTGTTCAGTTTCATCAACACATCTCCTAATTACCATGTCAGCCCCAGTTTTCCAAAGTTTATTATCTTCCCAAAAATAATTCTTTGAATAACTTTTCATCTTTTCTTTTTGTTCTTTTGAAAAATATTCAGGGAAAACACCAGAAACCAAGTAATTGACAATTGGGGCATACCATGGTAACTTTGGAGTGAGAGATGAGAGGTGTTCAGTTGGAAATTCAGGATCAATTATTTCAGAATGAGAAGAATTAGAAATTCTACTCAGGTGGTCATCCACAGGGTTTTCTTTTCCAGGTTTATCTTTTATCACAAGGTCAAAATCTTGGAGCATTAAAATCCATCTTATTAGCCTTGGTTTGGAATCACTTTTCTTATGTAAGAACTTTAATGCTGAGTGGTCCGTGAAGATGATGATTTTGGCACCTAAGAGATAGGGCCGGAATTTATCCAAGGCAAAAACCACAGCTAAAAGTTCTTTTTCAGTCACAGTGTAGTGTGATTGAGTTTCATCCAAAGTTTTTGAGGCATAAAAGATGACATGAGGAATGTTTTCTCTTCTTTGACCAAGAAAAGCCCCAATGGCCCTATCAGAAGCATCACACATCAATTCAAATGGTAAGGACCAATCTGGGGGTTAGATTATTGGAGCAGATGTGAGAGAAGATTTGAGTTCAATGAAGGCTCTCTTGCAAGCCTCATAAAAATTGAATGTGACATCATTTTTAAGTAAACGAGTGAGTGGGAGGGAAATCTTGCTGAAGTTCTAAATGAATCGCCGATAGAAACCGGCATGACCAAGGAAGGACCGAATGTCTCGAACTGATTTGGGTTCAGGAAGTGATTGGATCACCTCAGTTTTGGCTGGATCAACTTGGATACCCTCTTGAGAAATTATGTGCCCTAGAACAATCCCATTTGAAACCATGAAGTGACATTTTTTAAAATTCAGCACAAGGTTGCACTTGACACACTTTTGAAGGACCAAAGAGAGTGAATGTAAGAAAGATTCAAATGACTCGCCATAAATGGTAAAGTCATCCATGAAGAACTCCATGAAATTCTCAATGAATTCAGAAAAGATACTCATCATACACCACTGGAATGTTGCAGGAGCATTACAAAGGCCAAAAGGCATTCTCCTATAGGCATAGGTTCCAAAGGGGAAAGTGAATGTGGTCTTTTCTTGGTCTTGAGGTGCAATTGGAATTTGGAAGTAGCCGATGTAACCATCAAGAAAGCAATAGTGTGACTTTCCGGCCAATCTATCAAGCATTTGTTCAAGGAAAGGAAGTGGGTAGTGATCTTTTCGTGTTTCAGCATTCAATTTGCGATAATCGATGCACACACGCCATTTGTTTTTCACTCGAGTTGTGACCACTTCTCCATGTTCATTTGTGACAACTGTTATCCCGCCCTTCTTAGGAACGACTTGAATTGGACTAACCCATTCACTATCAGAAATTGGGTAGATAATACCAGCTTGAAGAAGCTTGGTAATCTCTTCCCTAACTACCTCAAGTATGAGTGGATTGAGTCTTCTTTGAGGTTGCCTAATTGGTTTGGATGATTCCTCTAGATGGATGTGATGCATGCAAAGGGTAGGGTTAATTCATGGAATATCCTCTAGGTTCCAACCTAAGGAATTTTTGTTTTCCTCTAACACTTGAACAAGTTGGGACTCCTCAGTTTCAGAAAGTGAAGCAGAGATAATGACAGGGTAGGAGGGATCATGGAAAAGGAATGCATACTTGAGGTGTGAAGGAAGTGGTTTTAGATCAGTTTCAGCCTTGATTTGAGAGCTAGACAAGTTAGGAGCAGGAGAAGGGATTCCAGATGGGTTTGGATCATTTTCCTCAACACTGTCCAAGGTGGAGCAGTAGAGATCAAAGTTGATGTGGGATTCAAGAGAGTTTTCAAGTTCCTCTAGATTGATGGAGTCTATGAATGAGAGGTCCACATCAACTTCACCATTTATGACTTTGTTAATCATGGTGCAGATTTCACAAGATCCTTTATCATTAGAACATGAAGAACATGGTGGATTGGGGTTAGATTGAATCTTAGAAGTGTCCTCAAAAGCATGGATTGAGAATGCAGAGTGATCCTCAGATGGGTATCGCATGGCTTGGAAAATGTTGAACTTGACCAGTTGGTCACCGAATTCCATGGATAAGATGCCTGAATGGACATCAATCTTGGTTCTCGCAGTCATGAGGAATGGTCTTCCTAGAATTAGGGGAGATCAAGAAGAGGTCGTCTCACCTTCCATGTCAAGGACATAGAAATCGGCTGGGAAGATAAGATCATTGACCCGAACAAGAACATCCTCAATTATCCCCTCAGGACTGGCAGTGCTTCGATTGGCTAATTGAATGACAACACCCGTTGGGTGTAAGGGACCTAGACCAAGGTTGGAGAAAATGGATTTGGGCATGACATTTATTGAGGCTCCAAGGTCTATTAGTGCATCATCAAAGTTGGAACTCCCTATTTGACATGGAACCGTGAAGGTCCCTGGATCTTTGCACTTCATGGGAATGGACTGTTGGGTTGAAACATTTTCAATGTTCCTAAGTTGACTCTTATGGGTGCACAATTCCTTAAGAAACTTGGCATACTTAGGGATTTGTTTGATGGAATCTAAGAGGGGGATGTTCACTTCAACATGTCTAAACATGTCAAGCATTTCAGGATCAGGTTCAAAGGACTTCTTAGGCTTGGAGATGGCTTGAGGAAAAGGAATTGGGTTCCTTAGAGGAATGGAAGGAGGTGAAGGAGTGGATTCAAGTTCCTTTTCCAGCTTTTTGTTCTTTTCATTTTCTAGATCAACATCGAAAGGGGAGGTAGAGGAATCAGCATGGGGCATAGCAATTTTCTTTCCCGATCTAAGTGCAATAGCACTTACATTACCCTTAGGGTTGGGTAATGGTTGATCTGGGAGTTGGGATGAATTGGATGGTTGTTGCTGGCTAAGGTGGGATGCAAGTTGACCTATTTGGGTTTCAATGTTCTTGAGGCTAGAACGGGTGAAGGAAGCAAGATCCTCTACAGCACTTTCCCATGGTTGTTTAGAAGAAGAGGCTTGTCCCAAATTGGGTTGGCCTTGATTTTGGTTCTTGGAAAAGCGATTGTATTGGGTGAGGAATTGGGAAGGCTCATTAGGATAGTGGAATCCAGGAGGAGGATTGTTCCTTTGGGGTTGAGGAACAAAAGGATAAGGTTGATGGATGTTACCACCACTTTGACCATATTGGAAATGGTTTGGATTTTGATGAGGGAACTGAGGAGGATGAGAAATGGGATTACCATACCTCAGAGGTGGGTTAAAGGTAGAAGATAAGGGCTCAGACTGGGGTTGGTTGAAGTTTCTAACAAACTGACCTGATTGTTGAGGGTTGAAGTTTCGGTGAGCATATGCCGCATTGAACTCCATTGGAATAGATGAATCAAATGCATCATCTTGAAGTTGTGGACATGTGTCAGTCGGATGAGATGGAGAGTTGCAGATTCCACAATTCTTGATAGGTCCAGGGAATAGTGACTGTGGAGAAGATGAGGTTGGGGCTTTGGTAGCCACCTCTAGTTGACGCACAAGACCTGTAAGTTCACTCATCCACTCAGTCATCTTGTTGGGCTCTATGGATTGATTATCTTGGGCTTGTTTCACTTGAGCATGTGCTCGAGTATGGAATTGCTGCGTGTTTGCAGCCATGTTGCTTATGAGTTCTCATGCAGCTGCAGGAGTTTTGTCAACAAGAGCACCGCCACTTGCGGCATCAATGAGAGTTTGCTCCATAGCCAATAACCCCTCATAGAAGTATTGGATAAGGAGTTGGTCAGGGATTTTATGGTGTGGACAAGTTGCCACAAGCTTTTTTAACCTCTCCCAATACTCATGGAGTGATTCATTAGGGAATTGACGGATGCCGCTTATTTCCTTTCGGATAGAAGCTGTTCGGGAAGCGGGAAAGAACTTCTCAAGGAAAAGTCTCTTCATGTCAACCCATGAGTTTATGGAACCAGGTGGGAGGTAGTAGAGCCAAGACTTGGCAGAATCCTCTAGGGAAAAGGGTAAAGCTCTAAGCTTGATTTTTTCTTCAGAAACCCCTTGAGGTTTCATGGTTGAGCAGACCACTTGGAACTCTTTAAGGTGGAGATGTGGATCCTCACCGGCTAGCCCGTGAAAATGAGGGAGAAGATGAATCAAACCCGATTTGAGTTCGAAGTCAGCTTCAATGTTTGGATATTTAATACCAAGAGGTTGGTAATTCATATCAGGAGTAGCAAGTTCTTTCAATGTTTGTTCCCTAGGATTGGCCATATCTAATTCAATTGGTAGGGAAATGATTGGTTCTTGGGTGATTTGGTTATCCCTAATGGTCCTCCTAAGTCGACGAAGAGTTCTATCAATTTCAGGGTCAAACAAATCCGAGGGATTGTTTGGAAGGCTACGGGGCATTCAGAGAGATTTTGGAAGAAAGAGGAAAACGGGTTTTTCTTTGTGTTTTTTTTCTTCAATTTTTTTCAAAAATTTTGATTTTTTTTGGTTTTTTTTACAATAACCAGAAACTAATGACTACTTAAAGCACCATCCCTGGCAACGGAGCCATTTGAAAGTGCATCCGATTGTCTCCTATCGACCGTTCAAGGTTCCGGTGCTCTGCTAATGTGTATAACAGCACTCGGGTCGAATCCTCGGCGATGACACTTTGTGATAGTCGTTTGTTTTTAGTTGATTGTATTTTGATTAGGGGGGTTTGTTTGCAGAGCTTAATTGAAATGATTTATGGATGATGTTTGATTTACCAAATTGATAAATATTAGGGTGAGTTCATTATTGGGGATTTAATCATGTGATATCCTTGAGCCTTACTTTGTATTGCATTAAATTAACACCCATGTCATAAGTTGACGTTGATTGGAATTCCTAAGTGTGAAGGCTTTAATCCAAGCCTTAACTTAACTTAGGGTTCTAATCTCAATCAAAATTTATTTATGGTAGTGTATTTATGGTTCCAATAATCCATGGAAACCACTCGTTAAACAAAACATATCATTAATCCATGACATATTAAGTTTAACATACACAATATTAATTTAAAGAATACTCATCGAGCAAAACTCTCAATCACTTAACATCCCCGAATTATAACTCACCCCAATGAGATATTTACTCAGACATTTGGATGTTTAATATTCTGGTTGAAATAATTATGATGATAAATTAATAATAGAAGAAAAATAAAGGGATTAGAAAAGAGTGGTACGTTGACACACACACACGAACGATGATGATAATTAAAAACAGATTTTTGATTGAATGAGGAAGCAAAAGAAGGGAAGGAGGTTCAAATGAATTTAAACTATTTTAGGAACATAAATATTAAACTACAGAAGGTGGATGAGAATAAGAGATATTGAAGAAGTAACTTGCATTAAAACATAATTACAAAGAAAGAGAATTACAAGATTACAAAAATGAAGAACACAAAAGTAAGTGAAAACAAAGAGAGGAGGAAAGGTCTCTCATGTGAAAACTTGAGTATGGCAGGTCCTCCCAAGCCTTTGGAAAAGCTTTGGTCGTGCCAATATGATCTCCTCTCTTCTGAAATTCCAACCCCTCTCAAGTAGAGAAGGGGAGAGTATTTATAGCCCAAGGAGTGGACTGTTTGCATTCCTAATCTGTCCCTCCACTTGCATCGCCAATTTGGATATTCATACAGCCGAATATCAAAATATCTCCTTCTTAAAAGTTGTAGATAATAAAGTTATCCGACTACTGTAAAAATATGGAGGCATTTAGACAAGTGGATCCAAAGTTATGGCGGTTTTAATAAACAAAGGTAAACTGTCCATTTCAATCCAGTCTTTTTGAAGTCCATAATGTGAAAGTGTTTTTGAATGAATATGCCTTCAAATCCGAATGGTTTCTTCAACAAAGTCGTCCGCATATATCCCCTCTTTCACACTGCAAAATCTCAGCTCTATTTGATGCTTACATCATGAGATATGTCATGAATAGTATACTGATTTTAATTATCAGACAGAATGGTGGGCTGGACTTCAAAGCTTCATTTGGGCCCCTTGTACTTGGATTTGGGTCATGAAATTTTTATACAAGATGAAATGTAGTGTACCCCGAATTATTGTGGAGATTTAATGTTTTTGGACTTCTGGATTGAGCCCAGTAAATCAATCTTCAAGGCTGGTCCAGTTTGTTCACAGATTCTTTGGTCTTGTTTGTGAGGACCATATGACCCTTCAAATGGCATAATTGGATCATGGTTCCTTCTAATGAAATGTTTTATATTGAAAGAAAAATCCTACAAAACAAGAACCACACAATTTGGATCTGTATAGTGAGAGTTATAATTAAAACATTAAACTTACTCAATTGGACTACTTCTAAAAATGCTCAAATATTATACTTAATATTAAAATATTAATATTTCACACAAATTATGCATATTTCATATAAAATAAGTAAAGGGGGAATATAATAAGTCATGAAAATATTAATAACATCAGTATATAAAACTCTCATGAAATTGATGCTTCTTTAGGGAGAAAATAGAAACTCATCCTTTTCCAAATGAAATACTTCATTTGAAATTTACAAGGCAAAGGATCCCCATGTTTTCACCCATCAATACTTAAAGTAGGGAAAAAATTATGCCCATGATAAAGAAAAGTTGAGAATAGTAGATAAAAAAGAGTCACTATGAACTTCTAGTGACACTTCACCAAATCTGTCAATTTTAGTGAAGTGGAAAATAATTTTAAAATACTTAAAAAGATTCAATTATAAACTCATTAGTTGATATAACATCATATAAGGAAGAAATAAATAGTGAATTAAATTAAGAAGAAAACATACTTCCATTAATTGAACTAAACAATTAACATGTAAAAAAATTCAATTCATTATAGTCCAATACCCCTAATTTTTTTTTGTTCCACATCATAACACCAAAGAATATATTTAATACATTCAGAACTGATTCAGCAAAAAAGGTATAAAATATAAGAGGTAAAGAGATTATCTATTGATATCAACTCTTTTATCTGACTCCATATCCCAACACTGCTGCTTAAAATGATTCCCTTACCTTTGTTCCTATCTTAATCTCCCATTAGAATTTTTTTATTCTTACTCACACTCAATGACTTCTACTACCACATACATTTTATCACAAAAACAAATATAAGAGAAATTTATTGTCCTTCCATTACTTCCACTGTAGCTAAAAATAAACTCCCTAACAAACACACCCAATTGAGCAGGTTGAAAAAATTCTTATAGTTTGATTATTATTGAAATTATCTTTTTCAGAATTACAATCCACTTATGAATAATAATGAAAACCTTACTATTTAAATTTCTCAAGAATATTCCAACTTTTTTTAATCTTACATCTCATTCTAGGTCTATATTCCTTATAATTAGAATAGACTTTGGAAAATTCTTAGTCACTTTCCTCACTCATCCTGAAGAACACATGAATCTGTTCATCACAAAATCAATACCCTCAAACTAACATGTTCAATATCTATTAGGTAAACCTGTTGTATTCAAATAAAAAAAACTGATATAGTTATCTTCCTCAGTTCATAATACACAAAAAAACTATTACTACTTTGAATGAGGCATCCATAATCCCAAATAAGTACTAATGACCTCAGTTCCTAAAAGGAAATTCATTAAGAACATAGTGTATATCACTCTAAAACCTTGTTTCTGATGGTTAGGAAGAAAAATAGGCCCCATAATATTAAAACCTACATAGGGAACACAATCCAATAAATAAAAATCTCATCCTTCATTTCTTCATTAGCATTAAATGGTCGATCTCAGATCATTGGTGGAATAGTTGTCTCTTACAATTAATAAAGCTCCCAAATTCCACAGTTTCACTTTATTCTTAGGTAAGATAACTTTGAGAAATACTCCCCATTTAATATAGACATCAGTGAATCACCATACCCTGTTTGAGTTTGATATCATTATTATTTTCATTCCATATATGGCCTTTATTTTTATTCTTACTGACTCATTGAACTCAAATCATGTTGTAGAAGTATGACCATTGCTAGTGATGCTTGAACCCAAAACATTAAGACTGAGTTCATTTCATTCCGAAATAATTCACTCAAACTTAGTGATCATCAATAAAATTCATTAAGATTCATTCATAATAAAACTTCACCAATGTACTCTAGCTTCCCACTTGGTGTCATTGACTTAAGCATGCCGCATGATTGAGCTCATTGTTTGATTAGTATGATTGAATCAACAGATTTTAATTCCAAAATCAAATTCATTTTCTTCATATTTGACTCAACCTATAAACCCAAACTCATATTAATTGATATTACCTAATTTTTTATCCTTATAAATCTTCATTCTCTCAATATCAGTCTTACTAAATCGATGCATCTTGATATCTATCCAGATTTTGGGTTGGATTCTTCTTTAGTAGCCCGCTGTTAGAAAACATGTAGGATAAATTATCCCATGAAGAAATTATCTTACATGTTCCCTTGATCCAATTATCTTACAAAAATTCTCTTATATGGATGAGAGATAATTATTTTACATGCCATTCTATCAAATTATCTTATGCAATAGACTTATAATTATCATACGAGCTTCAGTATAAAAAATATCATACGGGCTTACAACATATCAAATGTATTATGGAGCTCATTAAAAAAATAATCATAATCACTAACTTAAAATTCATATGGAAATTAATTCAAATAAAAATATATACAATTGATAAATTTTTATGAAATAAATAAATACAAGAAAAATATGAAATAGATAAAAAATTGAAATTCTTCTAAAAATAAAAAAATGCCCTAGAAAAATAAATATAACAAAAATAAAATCATTACACATGAATAAATTGAATCCAACACTCGAAACACTTTTAAAAATTAATAAAAATAATAATTTAGTTGAAAATTTACCAATGCTGAAACAATTAGTTCTTAAAATAAATGGAAAGTAAACTAAATAAATATTAACCAATCATGTATAAAAATTCATTATTTTAATAAAAATCATCATTTTAAAAAAAATAATCTTATTAATAAAAATAATCAAGGAATTATATTTACAACAAAAGTTATCAATTATCAAGTATTTATCATAAAATGTAATTTTAAACATAAAAATCATCAAAAAATCATCAAAGTTATGTGGAAAACATCTATAAAATAAAGTCTACATCACCAACCATCACACACCATCATTCACACATCATATATAATGTCTATTTCACACCCACATATTATATGATTCCCATAAAATTTCACATTTCCCATGATTCCCACATAAATCCTTCACTACTCTCGATGGCCACATAAATCCTACATCACACAAGATGGCCACACAAATACCTCACCACATGCGATGAACACATAAATCCTATATCACACCCAATGAACACATAAATCTCGCATCACACGTGATACCACATAAATGCCACACCACACTTGATTCCCACATAAATCTCACATCACACATGATTCCCACATAAATCCCACATCACACCCGATGCCTATATAAATCCCACATTTCACCCAATTCCCATATAAATCCTACATCACACTCAATGCCCACATAAATCTCACATCACACTCGATGCCCACATAAGTCCTATATCACACATTTTCCCCTTATAAATCCTATATTAAACTCATTTCCCACACAAATCCATGATAGTAACACACCCCATATTTATCATACACCACACCCAATTTTCATAAATTAACCCACTCCTGGTTAATCCATTTATTATATATACACCTCATGCACCCATACCCATCATAGAAAACCATAGTCACCTAGTTGTGATATATGAAGGCTCTTCATCCTGCATTATATATTTCAAATCAATCACATGAAGTTGACCTAAAACCTGAAAACTCGATGCATGTCCTCCCCATGGTGTTGTACTCCCGGCTATCCACTGAACCCACCACTTGGTATCCCATCTACTTCCACTACATGCACATGTAGTTATATCCAAACTACTGGACCAGAGTACTATTCCTAGTCCTACCTTAAATTTCTAAGCCCATCCTCATGCATGATCCACAACAATCTATGACATACTTTAGAAAACCATATTCAAATTTCCCATCTAGACACATTACCAATACTCCTTTAATGATCGATCAAAATAGGACCTTATATATCCCATCTACTCACAGAAAACAAATAATCAATTATCCTCTCTATTATGGAATCATCACACATTTTTTTAGAAAACCATCAGAGCCTCCTTATGATCATGCTTAGAGCTACTCAGAGCACCACTACCTACCTTAATGGACACCAATTTCTAGCCCAATATGGTCTTATACACCAGGTTCTTCTCTACTATTAACATCCAGTTCACTACCTCTGATATTATGGTCAACCTGAATATGTTTACCTTCACCCTGATAATATTCCATAAACTATACTCAAACTATTTCACCATGATGATCTCATATCCAACTATCTTTAGTAAAAAATACAACAAATTAGTGAATGTCCCAGCATAATCTATAACTGAGACCTCTCCCTATTACGTGTTCATGAATTCCCATGTCAAGTATACGATCCTTATCTTAGTTCCTAGATATATCATACTAATATTTCCTTGATCTTCTCATCCATCCATTACCCAAACTCTTCAAGACTCTCTAGCTAACATTCTGACCTTGACACCACCACACTATAAATTACTAAATATATATATAACAATCAAAATATAATAAATATAGAAAATTTTAACATGTAGTGAAACCCAACATTCTTTAAATTTATCTACCACTCCTAAGTCACATGTCATCTAGCCTTAAAACCCCCACTTACCCATATCAGGGTTAAGCACAATATGAACCATACACACACATTATCACATACCTAGGATAGCTAAGTAGAATTCCACCAGGAATATATATAGAAAAAAACATATAATTTGGTTTTGATACTTTAAATAGCTAAACCCATTTCCATTAAAAAATCAAAACCATTACCTTTTCTAGGTTAGCAAAGTAAAATTTCACCAAGATACTATGTATGAAAACTATTTTAGCCTATTGTTGATGCTTTAAATAGATTAAACCTTTATTTCCATACCAATCACCAAAAAAAAATCATAATAAAAATATATATGTCCTGTGATCCTTATATGAATAATATGATGAATGAGTATTCCCTCATGACTATTAGGGAAAAGAGTGTGAAACCATAAATAAATGACATTAAATACTAATTTATCCAAAAAAACCTAGCAGTAACAACAAAAAATATAACAATAATCCCATTTACCCCTGGTAACTTGGAATTCAACTCATGAAGGTGTTGTAAAGACACACAACATGACTTCCATCCCAAGTTTTGAAACTTCTCTAAACCTCCAATATACCATAAACTAAATGAAAAAACCACTTTGTGACAACCTAGATTTAATACCACTTGGTTATACCACTTTTTAACCATATCACTTAGGTACTACCTTGTAACACCCAAGATTTGATATCACTTTTTAATGCCCTAAGCCAACTCACCCCATAATAACCAGACCATAGTGCCACAAGAAACTAGGCATGCCTCCCTCTGTATGTCAAAGGTTTCCAACTAGAAGAATGGGTTTATGAGGTGATAATGGGGAAACTATAAAATCTATAGTTAATAATAATAATAAAAAAAACAAAAATAATAATACCAATACAACATATAAGAAGTAATTAAATAGTAATCAATAACAAGTCCAAATATACATACGACTAGTTTGATAAGCATTTACCATGTTATGAAACCATACAAGTGTAAAAATGATCACTAATGGGATAATAATATACATACATGTAAAAAATAAACAAAAAGACTACCATCCTATCACCAATGAACCACCCGGCCTATCCACAAAACCATGTCAACCCACCCATGCACCACTTGTGTTCCCAATTCCATGAGGTTCCAGATGTCGAACCTTTTTCCTTTCCTATACCAAGAACTATAAAGTGTGTATGTATCCTATAGGGAATATATAGGGTGTTAGTATGAACTTAGTATTCCACCACCAATGGTATCCCTAGATTATATCCATACACATATCAATGTATGTAAAAATACAATAAACTATAATCAAATGTAATACAGAAACCACTCCACTCAGGATCAACAAACCTTGAGTGAGTCTTTACATGACTTATCTAGTGCCATAGTGGCATGATATATCCATAGTATATCATATAATAAGATCCCTAAACCTTACAACCAAATCCATACTATAGGGAACCATATGGAAAGATAACCTCATAATTATTTCAAGTCATCCCAATGTTTCGAAGCCACACCCACAAACTATATCACAAGCCCCAATGACTTATAGATTTGATTTCAAAACTTGGGATAAAAAAATCAAAAAACACAAGGAATGAAAATATCTATCCTTATATAACCAAATACTATCATCCCCAACATAAATGAGGAGACTTAAGCCTCTATCTAGTGGTCTTAACTACCACCAATCATGGCCTTCTATGATGAAAACCTCTCACACTGATGGTCAAAACCATTGACATAACCAATAATTTCATTATTTTTAGGTTTATTTCAGTGACTTAATCACCAAAAATTTATCAAATTGAATTTAATTTCATCATTTTTGGATTTTTGGTATGTTTTGTTTTTAAATGTAAAAAAATTATTAATTCTAGAATTTTAGCTATTTTTACTTTTGTATTCTTGAGCACAAATTTTTCAATATTGATAAAAATATAGTAATTATTTTTTTATTATTCCATTTTTCATGGGATTAAACTTCTCTAATTGGTAATAGTGCTCAGTTGAATTCCATGAGTTCTAAATAAATCAATCTGTGTGGAAAATATTTTTGTCCAATAGAATGGACCACTCCTCATTAAATGATTCATATACTAGGATAAAAGTAACCAAATGAGGGGATTACAATTTTATATGAAATAAAAATTAAAGGATCATGTTTAAATTAAATTTCATGGAGAAATTAACTCATTAAGGAAACATTTGAACACATGAAAGTAAAGGAAGATAAAGAGTCTCTTCAGCTAAAAAATGAGAGCTTCAATAATTATGGAATATTTTTTTAGTTATATAAAAAAGATTTTATTTTATTTGGTTAAATATAAAAAACAATTTAGAAAAACTCTTAATAATACCTATTGGATATTTTCATCTTTTTAGTGGGAAAACATGGTGTAATATTCTGACAGATAGATTCTAGAGAAGAATTTTTTTGTTCTTTCTTTTTTTGTTTTCTTCGTTTTATAATGGATTCATCTTCCCTATTATTCTCAGTTACCGTTAACATTATGGGATAAACTTATAAGTAATTAGGTAAGAGGATGTTTTATTTTTTTTAATTTTTGAGTTATTTCACTTCATAGAATATAAATACCTTTCTTCTGTTAATTTAGTTTTAATACACTAATAATAATTTTTATTATCAAGTACGATTGTATTTAGTCTTAGATTTTGTTATTGTCATTTCCTTGGTTTATTATCATTATATAACTATGATATTTTTTGTTTTATATATTATATAATAGACCAAGTATTAGTGGTTAAGTACTCAACGATTTTCAGTATGTGCTGGAGTAGTAGAGGACACTCTTGATTGTTTGGGATAAATAAGGCCCGATATGGTATTTCCTAAGTCAAATGAGGGTATTCAATGAGAATCTCTCAAAAATTTTATAGATGGTATACCAAGATTATATTTTGTAAATTTTTATACTCACAATCACTATTTGACCAAGGAAGTGAGAGTAAGCTATTGTTGAATCTCAATTTAATCAGTTTAGTAGAATATGATTTGATAACTTTAAACCAGAATAACATTACAATCAGAAAATAGACCATGACCTAATAAACCTAATAATATAAATATTTTCAATTACTTAATTCATCAATATATTTCTAATATATTATTTAATTACTTTATTTTGTTTTCAAAATTGAAAAATTTCCAAAACACCCCCCATTTCCCTTTAATTTAAAGTGAAAAACTTGATTGTTGTGTGATCCTATCTAGAGAAAACCTAGGTTGAACAATATAATATATTTTAAAATAGGATTTTTTTTCAATAATACATGATAGGGACATTTCAAAACTTGGTTCTATTTATGAGGAGGTTATTCCAATAATTTAATTCTAAAATTTCATGACTAGAAGCAAAAACACCAATCATTACTGCCTAGATCCTAAATTTGAAGGAACCTTGATGGATAAACTTAGAAACTTTAATTTTAAATCTTAAATTGATGAAAATTTTCTTATATATTTTTATTGAAACTTTAAGTCTTGACTCTGAGTCTGTATTCATGGTTGATAATCCCAACCAAATCCTTATAGATCTCTACACACCATAATTCCTTAATCAAAAAAATCAACTTGTATTTCCATAATTTAAAAATTACTTTGATATGAAACCTAAAATGATATAATTGTTTACTAAGTTCAATGTATTGGTATTATAATACCAAAACAAACATATTAAAGAGTTCACACATGTCTTCTCTACTTTCAAACCTTGAGGAGTAACTGAGGAGCAAGTAAAGTGGACAACATTACCCTTTTCACTGGATGGAGTTTCCCAAGAATGGTGGTACAACCTATATCTAGGATATATGAATGAATGGGATGAATTAATGATATTATTTATCAAATATTCTTCCCCACCTCAAGAATCACAACCATTATAAATGAGATCTATGCTATCAAAAAGTCATTTAGAGAGATCCTATTTGAGTACTGGGAGTGGTTTAAGAAGATATGCACCATTTTCCCACATCAGAAAATTAAGGAGAATAAATTACTTGTTTTATTTTACCAAAGATTATGGTAAAATGAAAAAAATATAGATGCATCATCTTGAGGAGCTTTGATAGAAAATTCACCAAAATAATCCAAGGTCTTGATTGATAAAATTTATCAGAATTCACAAAAGTCAGGTACAAGAGGAATTGGAACAATAAGTATTCATGAGGTAATGAATTCTTATCCATAACAATTATTAGAAACTAAAATTTAATATATAACAATTTAGGTGAGATATTTGGCCTTGAAAAAATTGAGTTAACAACAAGAACCAACTAAGGTATGCAGTTTATTATCATCACCATATTATTTCACTGACCTATGTACTGAAGTGCAGGGAATAGAAAGTTGTGTAATATTCTTTTAGATAAAGAAAATTAAAACAAAATCATGGAATAAGAGAGCATAACCAAGTCTAATATGGATTTTTAAATAATTAGAATCTGGCTAGAATCCATTATCATAATTAGATCCAAAACAAACCCCCATCTCGATATCATTTCCAAAACCCACCACCATTTCAAAAAAAGAAATATTATAACTAGAATACTTACTAAAAATAACATCCTTTAGAAAAAGACTTAATATAATACCTCAAAAATTTCACCAATATCTTATCATCAACAGGTAAAATCTGAGGTTGAGGGGTTCAAAGAAGTTGTAAAATATTTATCTAGAAAGTTCATAAGTCACATGGGATTTCTGACAAAAAATATAGGGAAAATACCAAACTTGATCATACTAAATCTAAAGGATAATTTCAGTATGATAATAACAATAAGTGGATAATAAATCACAACACCCTCCACCTTTGAACTCAAAACAAGTCCACCCATTATATAGGGGAATGAAGATAGGAATTCTGAGAATTTCGTGAAAGTGCTCAAAGAATAAGAAATGAAAGAAGAAGAGGTGAATAATAGGACAAGGGGGAAGAGATAAGAAATACCCTTTAAAATTAAATAAATTTAAAATGACATTCCCCAACAATTACCTTATAGGCCTACTTAGTCAAAGAACATTTGAGAGGATAAAATTTAAATAGATATTCGAGAAACCTTTTGAAAAGTTAAAATCAACATCCCTCTTTTAGAATCTATGATAAACATTTAGAGTTATGATAAATTTATCAATGATATTTTCAATAAAAATACAATATGTTAATTTAATGATAATATTATCTTGGTAAGAAGTGTCTCAACACTTATCACACTATAGTTTTTAATAAAATGTTAAGATCTAGGGATGTTTCCATTCCATTCACCATTGGACCTTTAACTTTCACTAATGATTTACATGATATAGGTGATTCAATTATTGTATTACCTCACTTAGTATAAAATTATTTTTTATATGGGAGACTTTAATCCCACAAGATTAGTGGTCCCACATGAAAATAGATCCACGGTTTTCCTAGTAGGAGTTTTGGAAGACATCCTAGATAAAGTTAAATATCTCATATTCCCAGCTGATTTATATGTGATGAACATGGAAGAATTAGGTTCCCATCACACCCACCAATAATTTTTGGGATTCCTTTATTAAACACATCCAATACCATCATCAATTTCCATGAAAAAATAATCACCATTGTGTTTGGAGAAATCACCCTCTACTTCAATTTTTTTGACTTCATGAGGTACCCTTCAGACGATCACTCACTCTTTACACTCTCCCATGAATAAGGTACTAAACCAATTTAATAATTGTGTATTTTAAATTAATTATTATATTTAAGAGAGAATTTTTCCATTGAAAATACCACAAAATATATGAGTGCCTAAAAATCTAGAGATTCTGATTACATGTTGTAAGGAGGGGTAACATATTATTTCTTTGATGATTTATTAAATTATGAAGAATATAATATGATTTATTATTCATATTATATTAAATATTTGGAAGTGGGGAACCTTAATTTAATTTCATCCCTTTAAAAACCCTCAAATATAGAATTAAAACCACTTCCTACTGATTTGAAATATGCGTACCACATGGAAGGAGATAAATTACCAGTGATAATTACTAATATTATTTCTAAAACCAAAGAATAATATTTTATTGATATTTTCAGAGAGAATATGCAGGCAATAGGGTAGAGATTTGGTGATATCCTATAAATAAACCCAAAAAAATGCTCACATAGAATTTTACTTGAGGGAGACTCCAACCCATTAAACAACCCTAAAGAAGACCGAATCCCACATTTATATAGGTTGTGAAGAAGGATATCAAAAAGCTCTTATAAGAAGGGATCATCTATCCCATTTCAGATTCATAGGTGGTTATCTCCATCCATGTAGTTCCCAAGAAAACTGGCCTAACCACTATGGAGAATAAAAATAATGAATTAATCTCTGTAAGAATTCATAATAACTTGAGAGTTAATATAAAATTTAGGAAGTTGAATCAGATATATAATAACCCATACTTTTCATACATAAATATTACATATAAATAGAAGAATATTCATTTCATAACATAAAAAAACCACACAAAAACCATATAGGTTTAGTGTTTTTGAAAACTTGGAAACATAAACAACTGATTCATAAAACATCTACATCATCTCCTACTTATACCTTCATAACTAGAATCCTTTTTGACACATATTACTTAATACATTTCTTTATATCATGTAGAATAGAAACATAATAAAGTGTGAGATCAGATGTTAAGTAAGGGTAATCAAGGGAGATAACATAATTATAAAGGAATAATAACATGAAAATAACTTTTGAAAATTATATCCTATGTGTCAAGAATCATGATATTGAGTCATGGAATAAATCATAGAAGTTCATAAGACATGAATTATAAAATAATCAAAGAACATTATTCATGGAAGTATAACATAAGACATGAAATTGTGGCATATACATAAGTATAGAAAAATAATTTTAATATTAGTAAATACTCACTATAAAGACCATTATAGTGTAAAAAGTCTCTTACTGAACTGAGTTCACTCCTTATTCTAGACCTGTATTACTGAACCAAGTTTACTCCCATTCCAGTCTTGTATTACTGAATTGGGTTTACTCCCATTCTAGTCCTATATATCTCATGAGATATAAATATTTAACAAATTAATTAGGGGGAGATATAGGTCCCACCCATCACATAATTAAAACCATACATATGTGTTCCATAAGAACATAGATCATTTATCATATCAGAACCCATGAAAAGAAATGGGTTTTATAAACATTTCATCATAGCATAACCCATGTAAAATAAATGAGTTTCATAAATATCACGCCATCATATACATAAACCAAACAAAAAAATAATAAGGATAATATTATTGAAAAAAATATTCCCAATAAATCATAAGTAAAATAAAATTATGTTATATTATATGGAAAATAATTTTGAGATATCACTTGAAATAATTCTTGAAGAAAATATCCTTTCTGTTTTAATTTTTTTTTCTTAAAATGCCATGCAATTTTATAAGAAAAAATTTTTCTTTGAAAATAACCTTATAATATTATAAGGTATGATTCATTTAATTAATGCATCATGAAATTGGGAAAATCTATTCATGTTGTATAAGTTAAAAAAACACTCCTTTCATACTTTTTCAAGAAAAGTAAAAAAGAACATCATTTGGAAAACGAAAAAAATATTCCCTTAAAACCATTTAGTAAAATTTCACACAAGTGTGAAAATTAATTTAAAAAATTGTATAATAATAGTAAAATTATTATGGATTTTTTTAAGAAACATGGACATGGAAGATAGACACTCCTCAACATATACTTATGTATAAATAATCTCAAATAATAATGAGATTGCAAAATTAACCCTTACCTTAGGTCTGATTTCATTTATACATATTTAAAAATACTATATAATGGTTTAAATAATGTTATTAATTTATTATATAACTATATTTATTTTTATGATATCATATATGATCCTCCTATATCATCTTATTACCTGTTTGTTAATAATATTTCATTATTACTCTTCTTTCGGGTGTTAACTACTTCATTTTCCAATGCATGTTTTTTCATTTAAGTCCTAGTTATTACTGATAGGATATAATTAAACCATATACATAATGATACTAAGATTAATTACATACATTATATAATCATTCTTTAATTGTGAACATGGAAAATTAATCACACCGCATCGTGGATATGGTAGTCCGTTTGTACGCATGAGCGACGATATCATTTTCTTAATGGTAAAAGGGTAAGGAAGTGGATGATATATATTTTTTAAAAAATAAATATCATGTTATAATTATTATATATATTTAATATTTCCATTATTATACCATCCATGTAAAGTAGTGATGAAAAGCAAATTACCCCACGGTGTGGAGACGGTAAGCCGTACGTACGCACACGCGGTGATTTTATTTTTCGTAGGATGGATAAAAGGTGGAATATGATTTTTATATAATAATAACATCTAAACATATAAATTATACTATATTTTTTTACTTTATAATTTAAACAACACATGAAGAGGAATTATAAGAAGAAATAGAATTGAAAGAGTCGGTAAAGGCGATTACCTCTTCTTTGGAGGACTTCCTTTAGATCTCTTATTAGGGACACTAGGGTTAGTATTTTGAGAATACAAGAATCTCTATAATGTGTATAGGTAATTTTATAATAAAAATTGGTAGGTTTTGCTATATATTTAAGGCTTAAGTGATGTGAATAAGTGATGAAGGAGGTTCCCTTTTATAATTGAGTTGAGGGGCACTTTTGAAATTTCCAAAAATATTAATTTATAATAAATTAAATCTCAATCCGAATACCTAAAAAAGAAAATGGATTAGAATATAAGATGTATTAAAGTTGTAATATCCTCAAACAATAGATTTTATACAATTTTTGGTAGTATTTTAAACCTTATCATTTTGATTAACCCTTAGTTAACATATTTTAATTATAACTAAGGTAACAATTTTTTCAATATTAAAAGGTTTTAATTTTTACTAATGTGATTTAAATTAGACCATAAATGAACTATTTATAAAATTTTATACAATATAATAGTTATTTTTTATTTTTAAATATGTTTTATGACTTATAAATAATTTAATAAAATATTATTTTGATAAAATATCATTAGTTTCAATTATGACACTATTCGTCACTTAGACTTTTTAAAAATATTATGATAACAATTTAACTTCTAAAAATATATTTTATTATATCCCTAAGAGGTTAAGTTAATCTATAAAATTATTTTATCACATTAATTATCTCAAATTATATTTATTTTAATATTTTTAATAACATTTATTTTATATTTCCATTAATAAAATAATTATCGCATTAATATTGTCTAATTATTTAATTTACTTATTTATTAACTAAAAATTAAAAATAAAATACAATGATGAATATAAATATTCTATATTTTATAATAATATTTATATTTGAATATATCTTTTGGATACCCCTATATTAAAAATGATATAATATTTAACACATTAATGTGACGTCTTTAAATTTTTATTAATAAAATATTATAAATATCATAATCTCATATATGTGGCCCAAAAAGTCAAAAATAAATTTGTATCATGAAAATATGTTTATTAAGTTAAAAAATTACATTTATATTCATACATAACATACCTTTTTCCCATGTGTATACATAAGGGATATTTAAGACAAAGAAAATGACATTTTGTGACTTTCTTTGATTTACATATTATATAAATCATTTTCTTGGACATGCATCCATTAAAAAACTTAATTTATATAATCAGGTGTTAAGGGTTTAATTATATTCATATAATAATTTTTTTCATGTGTTAGGGTAATTTTATAGTCTTTATCTTTTTATTATTAACCTAAATTACCCAATTCACCCTTTACCATGGCAACAAAATTTACCAAGGTTACTATTCATATTGGCCAAAAAATAAAAGGACCTATTAAATAAATTTAGATCTTATGAATATAAATTTTTTATCCATTTTTTATAATTAAAAATAAATAAGTTTAAAAATTTAATTTAAAATAAATCCGTTAAAATGCCATGAAAAATAGTTTTTTGAAAAAATGACCTATTTAAAACATAAAATGTTTTTATAAGAAATTTTTGTATAAAATCCTTTTAAAAAATCATAATTTGATTATTTTAAATAAAAATTAACCAATTAAAATTTAAAACTAATCCAAAACATAATTTTTTCTTGTAAATACTTTAAAAGAAAATACAGTTTTCAATAAAAATTAGTATTTTCACTATTTCATAAAAAAATAAATGTTTTCAGAATATTATAAAAAAACCATTTTAAGATAATTTTGGCATGATGAAATCAAAAATGAAATTCATGTTGTCAAATATATTTCCTAGATCTTCTAAAAATTACTTTTCATTCATAAAAATAAGAAAAACTAATTTTCGAAGAAAACAAATTTTTCGAAGAATAAAGTGACATTACTAAAAATTGTGTCATAATTTACCAATACATTTATATTGAGTTGGAAATTTATATTTATATTATAAATTATTTTTTCATATTTATTCTTTCTAATTTAATGTTAGGTTATAACAAATATATAATGTTTATGCAGTTCGTTTAAACTCTTGGTTGCGTGCAACACAAGCTATTGAAGAATTAACATTATTTAAAGAAAAATATATATTAAAATATCATGGTGTTACATTATACCCCCTTTAAATTAACTTCACACTTGAAATTTTTTACTTGGATACAAATAGATGAGGATACCTCTACCTTATCACATTCTTAGGTTCCCACATAACTCTCTCAAATTGGTTGTTCTGCTATAAAACTTTTACCAAGCAAGTGGTCTTGTTTCATAGAACTTTTTCTCTATGATCTAGATCTCTATTGGTTATTCTTAATAAGAAATATATTTCTCTAGAGGTATGAATTATGAGTTTAGTATATGTGAAGTATCATGTATGTACTTCCTTAGGAGAGATATATTGAACACATTATGAACTCAAGAGAGGTTTAGGGGAAGTGAAAATTGATAAGATACCATCCTGATAAAATCATGAATTTTAAAAGAATTAATATACCTAAGGATTAATTTCACATTCTTTCTAAATCTCATCACTCTCTTATAGGGAGATATTTTTAGAAATACCTTATCACCCACTTCAAACTCTAGGTATTTTCATCAATTTTCAGCATTACTTTTTTTTTTGAATCTGAGATGATCTTCTATGTTGTTGAATATATCTAACCTTACATAAAATTTCCACAACTAGATCAGGTCTCAATATATTTGTTTCCCTAACTTAATTCCATCATTTTTGAATTTTTCACTTCTTACCATAGAGGGATTCATAATGATCCATCTAAATACTGGAGTGAAATCTATTGTTGTAAGAAAATTCTACCAAATGTAGGTGTTGATCCCAAACAAATTTTAAATCCATATAAAAAGATCTCAATATGTATTCAAAAGTTTTAATTATCCTCTCAGATTTACCATATATCTATGTATGATAAGCACTGTTGAATCTTAACTCTATATCCAGAGCCTGTTGAATAATTCTCTATAACTTCGAGGTAAACCTTAGATCCTGATCAGATATAATGGAAAGTGGTACTCCATGAAATCTCACCACTTATTTTATATATATTTTTTCAAGATGATCAAGAGATAAATTTTATCTAATAGTAATGAAGTGTTCCCACTTCGTAAGGCGATTAACTACAACCCATACTGAATTATGTTTTTTAGATGTTTTGGGAAGTCCGATGATAAAATCTATGGTGATGTTTTCCCATTTCCATTATGGTATGGGTAATGGTTGCAACATATCCTTAGAATTCTGTCTTCCAGCCTTAACTTGATGAAAAACCAAGCACTGAGAAACATACTCTGCAATATCTCTCTTCATTTCATCCCATCATAAATACTCTTTTAGGTCTTTATACATCTTAGTGCTTCCAAGATGAATAAATAATTAAGAACAATGAGCCTCATACACAACTCCTTCTTTAAATATTGAACGGGATGGTAAAAAATATGGTTCCCAAACCTTATTATTCCATCATAATCAATGTTTAACTCAGAAACATTTTTCACCTTATTTTTTAGCTCTACATCTTCCTTGTACACCTCCTTAATCTTAACTTGTATAGATGGCTTACCATTCATTTGAGAAAGATAATATTTCTCCACTTTTAAAATTTTCAGATTCATCCATTTAAAATCCATAAATATTGGATCTTTTGTGATCCTCATCATAGATAGGATAACATGATCCTTTTTACTAAAAGCATCTACCACCTTTTTCATTTTCCCAGGGTGGTAATATGTTGAGTAGTTGTAATATTTAATCAACTACAACCATCTTATTTATAACATATTTGTCTTTTTTTGAGTAGAAAAATAATTTATACATTTATGATCAGTATATATGTCACAAATTTCTACATAAAGATAATTCCTCTATATATTTAATGAAAAAATTAACAAAGCTAACTTTAAATCATGAGTTGGGTAATTTTGATCATGGATTTTCAATTTTTATGAGGCATAATCTATCACTAAATCAGTTTTCATGAGAACACAAGACAACCCCTTCTTTTATGCATCACTATAGATCACAAACCTTTCTTAACTACAGGGTAGTGTGAGAACAAGTGCACTAATTAACCTTCTTTCTAGCTCCTTGAAATTCTCCTCACATTCTTCTATCCATATGAACTTAACTCCTTTATAAGTTAACTTGGTGAGTGGATTAGATAATCCTAAGAAATATTTCACAAAACATCAATAAAATCCAGCCAAACTCAGAAAAATTCATATATCAATTACTACTGTTGGTCTAAGATAATTTCCAATAACTTCCATCTTTGATGGATCAAAAAATATCCAATATATTTTTATTATATGACCCAAAAATGAAACTTTCTGAAGCCAAAATTCACACTTGGTAAATTTTTCATAAATCTTCTCATTTCTTAGGGTCTTTAGTAAATCCTTAAGTGATCTTCATGTTATTCATTTATATTTTAATATAAAATAATATCATATATAAATATTACAAAAAACTAATCAATATATTCTCTAAAGACTCTATTTATTAAATCCATGAAGATAGCGAGATAATTAGTAAGACCAAAACGAATCACTATAAATTAATAGTGTCCATACTAAATATATAATTCCATCTTGGGTATATCCTCCTTCTTGAACCTCAATTGATGATATCCAGAATAAAGATCAATATTATAAAATTATTGAGCTCCACATAGTTGATCAAATAAGTCATCAATATAGGGAAGAGGATATCTTTTCTTAATAGTAATCTTGTTAATTATAAATAATTAATACCGAGTCTCATTGATCCATGTTTCTTCTTAATAAAAAGAATAGGTACACCCCAATGTGACACACTAGGGAATATGAATACCTTGTAAATATTCTCTTACAGTTTCTTCTTTAATTTATAAAAATCAATTGGGGCCATTCTATAAAAAGTATTTAAAATAGGCATAGAACCTGATATGAAATATATTGAAAACCTAACTTCATGATTCGGTGGAATACTAAGAAATTATTCTTGAAATATATTAATAAAATACTATACAATATGTGTATCCTTAATAGTCAGTTTCTCCTCAACCATATAAGATATATAACCTTCATTTATAGGAATTAAGACCCATAAGATGGAAGTAATTTCCACTGGAAGTTCATATTCATCCTTGCATAGATAGATGATTATAGATTCATTAGGAATATGAAATATTACTTCCCTTCCTTAGAAATTGATATGATATCTATATAGTGAAATCCAATCCATTCCAAGAATCACATTGAATTAAACTAAAGGAAGTATCACAAGATTTATAGGAATCACTTTCCCACAAACTCTAATCAGAGAAGAATTATAAACTTGTGATGTGACCATTTTTTCATTAGTAATTTTCACCACTAACTCAACATCTAATTTTTGATGTAATATAGTGATAAACACAGAAAATTATTTATAAATAAATAGTAGGTGGATCTAGAATCAAATAAAACATTAGATACTTTAGAATAGATATTAAATGTACCCTTCACCACTTTATTGTCATACTCCATATCACCAATAGTGATCTCATGTAAATTGCCTTTATATTTGGACTTAAGAGGTAACAAATGTCTATCATCATTGATAACCCTCATATTTGGGTATTAGTTAGAATAATGCCCAATTTCCTTTCACTTGAATCATTGAAGTGTGGGAGGTACATTCTGTATATCCTTTTCTCTATTCGCACCATTAGTTATATTTTTCCCATCACTTCGGCAATCAATTGATTGATAACCTTATTTCTCATACATAAAACACTTACTATTCCCTTTAAGATAGTTTTCTCCATGTTTCTTTCCATACATTTTTCATAAAGTAAATCTCATATTCTTTTCACTGTGATTTTTAGATTTTCTCATGAATTCCATTTTTCTATTCTTATCAAACCCATAAGATTAATGGGTAAATCAAATCTCCATCTCAAACTTGATAGAACATAAAACTATTTCCTCATAGCTACTGAAGTCATTTATGGATAATGACCTTTGGAGACTTGGTTTTAAGCCACTGAAGAATTGATCAACCTTACTTTCAGGTTGTATGATAATTCCAAAAGTGTACCTTGAAAGTCTTGTAAAATTTACTTTGTAGGTACCAATATACTCATCACCCTTTTTCTTAATCTCAAGAAACCCCTTCTCCATATTCATTTGAATAATACAAGGAAAGTACTTATTAAAAAATATGTTCTTAAACTTTCCCCAATCTATAATGTCAATTTGTAAATCCCCGACCCCAGTTACCCAGATTTGGTGCATTATTACATAACATTGGCATGATACAAGGAAATAATGTCCCAAAATACTGATCAGTTTAGTAGCCTTGGAAATACTAGATACATTCATAAGGTCAACATTACAACTTTAAAAGAAAAACAACACTAAATTATTCCATTAGAAACATATAAGCTTCTTAGATTATGCCTGAAAGTCACTCATAACTAACTTATTCACATCCTGGGAAAAATAAAACATAGAAAGGGGTGAGCTCAGATGTTCAGTAAGGATAACAATATAGTGAAAACTTTCATAAATAAGCATAAACATTTAAGACAATTTATAACTAAAACAAAAGCCTTTTAAACTTTAACTTCAGCATAATATGAAAAAAAATGAAATAATTCCATTTACTTATTCACATGGATATTCTACTAGTCAAATAATTACATGAAATATCAATAACCACTTTCATAATGATGGAATTCATAATGCCAAACTATCATAACCACATAGTCAAGGCCTTGTGCCAAGACTACAAATAAGATTTTGTCAAGGCCTTATGACAAGACACTAGTTTGTCCCATGAGACCTACCGATGCATCGAGGTGCTATAGTGGGCTCCAACCATCACTTACTAAGTCCAATTCATTCCTCATATGAAAATTTTGAAACATAACATAAAAATTCTTATTAAAACTAACATACGAAATGTCAATACTTTATCCACAAACCATGAATGGTATAAAAATAGCACATCCACAGTCAAACATAACTCATTCGATACAATATGGAAGATTGTATTGTATCAGATTAACCTAAATAGAGAACAATTAAGGATATTTACATAGATGAAAATAATCATCAAAAATATTATAGATAAATATCCCCCTTTTTCTTGAAATCATTTAAAAGTCACACTATTTTTCAAGAATCCATTTAAAAATAGATTTTTGAATCAAAGTGTCCCATACCACTTTGAAACTTTTAAAAGGAATTTTAATTTTAAAACTTTAATTTCCATATAAATAAATCCTTAAAACAATTTTTAAAACATAGACATTAATGAGAAATATTTAGAATAATAAATCCTTAAAACTTTTAAAATGATATTTTAGTTAGAGTTCCTAACCAAAATAGAGACACTTGAATACAAATAGTTGAGGTAATAAAAACTTTGTAATATCATGAGAATAAAGAGATTCATGATATACTATGTCAAAGTACATTATATACACTATATAAAAGTGATTTGGTGTATAACAACAAATAAGTTTCAATGGAATGTAAATTGAGATGAAATCTCTTATAAAGACCGTATCCTTAGGTTAAGGATAAATCAATGACATAATTATGTGTGACAAATATAAATACACTCAATATTATTGGATATTTAGTGTAACACAATTAGAGTACATTCACACATATTCTTGTAAAAACAACACCAATGAATTGGATATTTAACTCAACAAATGGAGATTGAGTTAAAATTATTCTTATCAAGTTTATATCGATGACTTGAGAATTTATAAATGGAGTGATTATGTGTATCAAAAGTATATCCACAGAAAGGGGAGTGTAAATTATGACATAAGAAAATGAATATTGATTCCACACATAATCTTGGAGTAAAATAATCAATGAAGTATGCGTAAAACCGAATGAGTGGAAATTGAAATTTCAAATTCCCTTATCGATTTGGTAACTTACGAAACATACAACCATGAAAGAAGGATTATACAATGATGATGTAAATATTAATAAATTAAATTAAATTATATAATGAATACAATCATGGGAAGTACACACACCACATGCAATAACTAAGTGGTGAACAATGGAAATATCACGGAATTAAAAGTGAGATAAGAAACCTCTTACTTTGTACTATTTCCTTGGTCAAGGGTAGGTTAAACTCCTATATAATGGTGAAATAATTTTTATTTAATTATAAAAGAATCATATACATTAATATGATATCATATATGATCTTTTAACATTTATTTGTTAATAATATCTTAGTATTATCGTCGTTTCAGGTGTTAACGGATTCGTTTTACTTTATATTCTTTATTATGTGAGCCATATTTGTTATGGATGGGATGTATATTATTAATATACAGAATTATATCATGTTTAGAAACATTATTTTTAATCATCAAATGAAATTTAGTCTTGAATGGATATGATGGGGAATGAATCTCATAGCGTTCGTGGAGATAGTAATCCGTACGTACGCACGAGCGACAATATCATTATTTTGATATTAAAATAATATATAATTGGATGGTATATCATATATAAAGAATAATTATCATGTTATATTTTATTATTTACATGAATTACACATAATTATTATACCCATCCAAATAATAATGTATTGAATAACAATTACACCACAACATGGAGATGATAATCCGTATGTACGCATGTATGGTGACATGTTATTCAAAGGATGGATAGAATAATGAATATGGCTGTAACATATTTATAATAACATCACAATATATAGAAGATAATGTAGTTATTATTTTAGAATTTAAATAACAAATAAAGAAGAAGTGGAAGAAGAAAAGAACTTGAAAGAGGGTGGTGAAATTATTACCTCTTCTTTGGGTTCTTCCTTTTGATTTGATCAAAAGGACTCCTTAAGATGCCTTTCTGACCAAAGGAGGTCCTCTAAGATGAAGTGAGGGAAGTTGAGAGGATATTTGGGTAGGGTTTGGACAATCCAAAATGCTTTTAAGGTGTGAATTTGAGAGAAGTGGAAGTTACCTTTTATAAGAGGGGTGAGGGGCACCTTAGAAAAAACTTAAAATATTATTTTATAGTAAAATCATTTTCAGTTTATAATGGATCCAAAATGTATTATTTAAAGGATAAGGTGGGGATGGGTCTAAAACCACTCAACCAATAGGTTTTAGATAGTTTTGGGTCACTATATTAACCTTAACTTTTATATTTAACTTGTAGTTAAATAGTTTGATATTTACCATGTCTCTTTGTATTTTTATATTATATGGTTAATAAACTTACTATATACTTCCAAGAGAACCACACATGATTAATTAATGATAAAAATATCATTATATAATTCCTTTGGCCTAAACTTAGATTTTTAGGAATATAATATCAATTAATAATATAATATTTTATTTAAAAACTCTTTTATGTCAATTTTGACACTATTTGGTATTTTGCTTTTTCTAAATTCATAACAGAATTATTACTTAGAAAAAAAATCATCTAACCAACCCTAATATGTCATATTTACCTATAAAAATTGTGGAATTCATAAAAAGTCTCAAATTACATTTATTTTTATATTTATAATATCAATTATTTTAATATTTCATTAATTAGGTAATTACTGCATCATCATTGTGTTTTTAATAAATTAAATTATTTATTGTCTAAAAAATATAAATAAAATACCATTATGTTGGAATTTTTTTATCTTTCTAATTAATATTTATAGTCTAATTTATCTTATGTTTAACCCTATATTAAAAATGTTTTAGTTATTAAACTTTGATTTTTACTCTTTTAACTCTTCTTTGAATTAAATAATAATAAATGTCCTAATCTAATCCAAGTGGACCAAAGAGGTTCATATTTTATTCCTAAGGCTGTTTTTGGTCAAATTATACTTATCCAATAGAATTAGGACATGTGCTAGGGTAATAATAATATCATTTTTACCCTTAATTACCCTATTTACTTTTAACCGTGGTAAATAAAAGTAAAAAGTTACTATTCACCAAAAATTATTTTTATCCTATTGAACCACATTTTACTCCTTTATATTAACCAAGTCTCTTGGATTTTTGAAATTAAACTCACATAAGTACTGAAATTAATTTTTATGTGAATTTAAAAATTCTCCTAGGAGGTGGGTAAAAGACGGTGAAAAGTTCAATAAAATTTTATATATCTAATATTATTACAAAATTAATCCAATGAATTACATTAAAATTATATGGGTATTATGTATCTATTTTGACCTAAAATAAATTTAAATAAAATAAATAATTATTTAAATAAAAATTCAGTTTTAAACTATAACTCAGTGTTTTTCACTATTCATCAAAAATTAAAAGTGTTCAGAAACGTACAAAAAATTCACCCTAAGATAATTTTGATATTATGAATTCAAAAATAAAGTATATTTTACCAAATTAAAAACATAGAAATTTCATTTATTAGTTTAAAATTAATTCCCATTGTAAAAACCAAAAAGTGTATTTTTATAAAATAATAACTACCAAAAGATTGACATTTGTTTATGTCTAATTTCAAAGTGAAATTACTTCAAATGACCAACATTGGATTAAATGGTAAAAATATAATATAATTATACATAAAAACCATTCATATGTATAGTTGAACACTATAAATTATTTTGATTAAAAAAAGTTGTTTTCAGTTAAAATATATTATTTTTCACTATTCACCCAAATATGAAAGTTATCAGAAAAACACCAAAAATTTATTGAAACTAAATTCTTTTGTCCCGATCCCAAATAAGAAGTTTATTTTGACAAATTGAATATATAAAATTTTCAAATATTGGATTTAAACAAAGGTTCTCCATTAAAAGACGGTAAAATTGCATTTTTTGAAAAATAATTCTTTTATCTGAAAAAATTAATTTGTCCTTAAATTATGTCCAAGAAACTCATAATATGGATTATAAAATTATAAGGGTTATATAAAGTTCAAAATTCTATTAATACTATTCATAACCGCTTTTGAACGACTAGTTTGGTAAGTCGTGGTGCGCTTGAACTCGATGTTACGTGTAGTGTAAGTTATGAAATTACTTTGAAGAACTAACGTACTATGAAATATTGGGGTGTTACATTCTTCCCTACTTCATTAAATTGTGTCCTCACAATTTTTAAAATTGGGCTTGGGAATATAATGGAAAGTCCCACATCGGAAAAAGAGTCAATAAAACTATCGATTTAAAAGAAAGAAAGAGAAGTACAAAGGTCACCCAAGATAACCCATACTAGGATTCAATGTAGGAAAACATGGATATGGAAGATAAAATAATTGTCAAGTTCTGATAGAGAGGGATAGAAAACATGATTAGGAGAAAGTTAACAACAAGAAAACCAAAACTTTGTGATGGGACAAACAGTCATTAGTTTCCCAGTAGGAAAAGTAAACGGACAATTTTTATTGTTTTAAGTTACATTTAATAAAGATGAGGAATTCATTTATGATATTGACTAAGAACATAAATATATATACTTAATTTTTAAGTAGAGTTTCATTCTTTAATAAATTTCTACCACTAAATCATTTTTTAAACGATGAGTATTCAAGAAGACTAGGTCACACTAGAAGAGCTAGAATAAACTTCTATAGAATCACATGATCCACAAAGGATAAACTATATATTTACCTTATCTTTAGAGATTAATCAAAACAAAAATGGTTAGTACAAGATCTAATGATCCCCCAAAAGGATATTCCTTTAGAGAAAGAAACACTAATCTTAATTTCTAAAATTAAACCAACAATACCCCAAAGTTAAATAAATACCATTCAATAAAAAATTGACCTTAAAATCCTTCAATATAATCCAAACTAATATTGAAACCCAAAACTTAGAAGAAATTGGTTATGTAGTCTTCCATGTTAAATTGTATCTCCAAATGACATCAATTACTCTTAAAGTAACATACTTAAAAGTAATTAACCTAATCACATATTCTATATTATAGGTTATTCATTTCCATAAATAACCCAAATCACTATAAATACACAATAAAAACATAGATAAAAATCCACCATTACTCCTCAAATGAAATCCCATAGTATTCTATTTTCCTTGGGCATATAGTGTTCCCAACAAAGTGAACATATTCCAAAATAACGTTTATCACTTAATCACCAAATCATTTTCCTATGATAAGACATAATATCCCAAATCAACTTATTATTGATCAATAAAATCATTTAACTAAAAATAATTAGTCACACTAACCAGGGACTTCACATAGTCCAGTGGTAGGCGATAAATCCCAATCACACTCTGGTCGTGGGTTCGATTCCCACATCTTTTTCTGACGTGACGGGTTGTCACACAGTCTGCGTGTTGTCCTTTTTCAAAAACTATATTTTATAAAATTACCAAAATGAGATAAATTCTTCAAAATAACCATAACATAATTTAACCACAAATGTTATCTCATACGTTGCATTTTCATCCCAAAATATAATAAATTGAAATTGCCTCAAACCCAATTATCATATAAAACCAAATGGTTATTTATAACTATATTCATAAGAGAAAAGATAAGTCTTCCTCAAATATCATTTTCACATAACAAACTGAAGGGTTACAAATACAAGAGAAAATTATTCCAAAGTAATCCCACCAACAAGGAGCACTAGTACTTTTAAAAATTTCTCCAACTATTTATTTCCACATAGCTTCTTCTTTGACCAAGAAAAAATCCTATAGAATAGGGCATTAACTCAGGTAATGGCCAGGTCCCCTACATTTATGGAAAATGACTGTAAATGGATTCTTGGGACCATTTTTATTTTCTTCCATAGTAATCTTCATTTTTCCTTAGCAATTATTCAATTTATTTCCTTCTTTCCCACACGTAAATCATTTCTTTGTTCCATTGGGACACTTTTCTGGGTGTCACCTTCCACATTTCCTACATGATGGAAATTGAGGATTCTTTTTCTCCATGGTCTCCACTGCTGGAGCTGTCACGAACCGAATCTGGTTGCTAGAAAACCGACACCAAACCCAGCTCATGGCAAGGCCCGAAGGGTGTTCCCTATCCCCACAGGCTGGCACAAGTTCCCAGGAATCATTAATTTAGGTTTGGGAACGATTTACCCGAGTATGAAAGCATAAAACATTAAAAACAATCCATAATATAAATCTGAAATTTTTGAGCCAAACAAGTCTTAACAAAAAAACAAGAACTGAATACATTGGTTTAAAGATAATTAAAGTGGTCCAAATACAAATAAATATAGTAGTAAGATAGCAGCAAGGACCCCACACGACTAGGGTTCATCGCCCACAAGTCGTCTCTACAACTCCGCCCCAAGGATGGGGACTAACACCCAGAACTGCCATCACCCTTAGCCATTCCTTTACCTGATTCAAACATAACCAAGTCTACTTACACCCAAGGGGTGTAAGTAGGGTGTGAGACTATGCCCAGTAGGATACCACCCAATGATTCCAAAGATCATGCAATACAATGTGATAAAGCAAGCAGTTTAATAGGCAAGGAAAAGCAGTGTTAAAATTCCAAGAAATGTAACTTTCATTTGAAAATAGTTTTCAATCCAAAATTTTCAGAATGTCAACACATTTAAATATAAATTTATCTACTATAATTTAATACCAAACACACCCTAATACAAGGTTAGATACTACACATCCACATTGGGAACACCCCTAGGCACTAGGTTGTCTTGGGCCCTATGTACCTTGTACCTCGGTGTAAAGTAACCATAGAAAAATCTGTTCTCATGCATGAGAAACTAGTAGGGAACATACCCATAACCTAGTGGTCCCCAATAATCATCCACATAGTTTAGTTAGAGTTGTCGTTATCCAAATTCTAAGTGAAACATGGAAAAAACCCATCCGGTCCACTAGCCGTACTAGTACAAATCCTCCCCACCTAGGTACCCGGGATTCCCCTTTTGTGCTCAATAAATTTCAGCATGAAACATAAATCAAATTTCATATAAAACTTCATTACTGGTCAAACACAATCAATACAGTAGCTATCACATTTTATACCACTTAAAACACGCAACAAAACACTTATATTTTTAATAAAACAACCTCTCAAAATCTCACATTATTTTGCACCAAAAATTATTTGAAATATCCACTTTACACACTATGTGCACACTTTTAAGTCACAAAAACAAAATATAAGTTCAATAACCTTTAATTAAACCAGAAATTCAGTTATGGGGCATCCCCATGTGAACCAAGAAGTTATATCCTTTAAAAACCCATGTTTTCACACAAACACGACACTTTAAGCCCATTTGCTTCCCAAACACCATCTAAACAAACTTTCACAGCAACATACAAAAACAATAAACATTAAAAACATGATTTCCAGTCCTAATAAAATTCAATAAAATCAATTATGTAATTATAGGACAACCCCAAATGAACCAATAAAATATTTGTATGTAAACCCCCCAATTTCACAAAAAAATTGGCACTTAAAATTCATTTTCTTTATAAATGCCACTAAAACCAATTTTTTCAGAAACATTAAAATTAAATAAACATTAAAATATCAAAAACACAGCAAGCTAAGTCACAAAAATTTTACGCACAATGGAATTACCTACCAAAAGAGTCAAGAACTGCAAATCCTAGTGCGGAACTTCAACCGCACCACCACCGCACCACAAGGGAGTTAGATCAAACCTAAAACCAGAGTATTGGACCAAGAAACTCAAAATGAAACCCTAGGTACTAATCCCTAGATTCTGGAAAATTTTGGATTAAATAAAAAAGGAATAGAGCTTAAGGAAAAGGAAGGAACTTAGAAGGATAATCACTTACTTGAGAAATTTGGACGATTTTAGAAACCTAAGAAGTTCGGCCCTAATTCGTGACAGATACAATCTCCAAATAGGGGGAAACTAAAATGGGGGTGCGTATAGGTATAGTGGGAGAAGGTTAGAGGTGTAATCACCAAAAAAGGATTAAAAATGAATATTTTATGAAAGAATTATAAAACAATTTTAAAACTGGAAATGAGCTTTCAGGTTGGCCCAATACCTAATTTGATCACCCAAATCCAAGATGCTAATGAATTTTCAATGGGCCCAAATTTCTTTTTTGGTTTGAATAGTTAAATGAAGGACATTTTGGAAGTTTAATAGGTGAAAAAGGTTGAAAAATTAAGGAGTTATTAAAGAAACAAAATTTATTTTTAAAACTGGAAATAGACTCTCAGGTTGGCCCAAATTTTGGAAACCCACCATTTTATTCAAAAATGCATGGAAAACCCCCAAAACAAAGAAAAAATGTAAATTAAATGAAAAATAACTTTAAAATATGTCATGTATATGACAATTCTCCCCACCATGAATTACTTTCCGCCCCATAAAGTCAACATGAAGCTTGATTGGAAAACAAGAACGGGTACTCTTCCTCAACCCATGACTTTCACTCCCATGTCTCATGTGTATCATTCCCATGATGCCATAGAACCCGGAAAATGTAATAGACTTCCCTCGAAGTATCTTCTCTTGGGAGTCCACTATTTTCACTGGCCTCTCAACAATAGACAAGTCAGGCTCTATCTCCAGCTCTTTCCAATTCAACACATGGGACGAATCCGGGGAGTATTTCTTCAACTGAGAGATGTGGAAGACATCATGGATGGAAGTCAACTGAGAAGGTAAGTCCAACCTGTATTACACCTTTAAAATACACTCTATGATCTCAAATGTCCCGACATACCGCGACGTCATCTTATCTTGCTTCCCCAATCGACGATGGCCCAGACGAGGGGCCACTTTCAAGAATACCCTGTCACCCATAGAAAACTCTAGGTCTCGATGGCTATGGTCAGCATATGATTTATGACGACTATGAGCTATCAATAAATGCTGCCTGATCAACTTGACCTTCTCATAAGTCTTCTGCACAAGGCTCGACCCCAATAGTGAAGTCTCTCCTACCTCAGCCCAACATAGAGGGGACCGACATGGCCGACCATAGAGCACCTCAAAAGGGGCCATTCAAATCAAGGATTGGTAACTATTATTATAATAAAACTAAACCAATTCCAAATGGGTATCCCAGGAACCTCCAAAGTCTAGGACACATGCACGAAGCATGTCCTCCAAAATCTGATTCGCCCGCTCTGTCTGACCATCCGTCTGAGGATGGTATGCTGTGCTCATCTTAATCTGGGACCCCAAGGCCTTCTGAAGGCCTTCCCAAAATCGAGAAGTGAAACGTGGGTCTCTATCTGAGACAACTACTGATGGAACACCATGGAGTCTCACCACCTCCTGAAGATACAAATGGCCCAACTCATCCACTTTAGATGTATCTCTGATCGGAATGAAGTGGGCTGATTTGGTCAGACGATAAATCACCACCCAAATGGAATTCTTACCCTAAGGTGTATGAGGTAATCCAATAATGAAGTCCATGGAAACCTCGTCCCACTTCCAGGTAGGAATGGGTAGTGGTTGGAGCAAACCGGAGGGCCTTTGGTGCTCTTCTTTCACCTACTGGCATGTGTAGCATCTCGACACAAAGTCCGCTATGTCCCGTCTCATACCAGGCCACCAAAACTACCGACGAACATCATAATACATCTTAGTGGCACCCATATGGACAGACCACTGAGAATAGTGGCTATCCTGCATCACCACCTTCCGTAGAGATAATAGCACTACTGAACAGCCCTTGAAGCACAAGATGCCCTCGGGAGACGACGACCAATCAGAGGATGTCTCCCCACCATGAAGATACTGCTTCGACTGCTGAAAAATCTCATCACTGGGTTGTTCCCTCTGAATCAACTATAATAGAGAAGGAGTCAACTGGATGCTTGCCAAGAATGCCCCTCCAATGTGTTCCCTGGTCTCCACATGCATATGAGAAAAGAGCCCCATCAATGTCCAGTCATCACTAGACTTCCTCAAAACCTGCACTGGAACTCTTCTGCTCAAAGAGTCGACCACCACATTACCCTTTCCTGGGGTATAGACAATGTCAAAGTAAAACCCCTGCAAGTACTCGATCCAGCGACGTTGCCTTAAGTTGAGGTCCTTCTGTGAGAAGATATAGGCTAAGCTTTTGTGATCAGAGTAGACCACAAACTTCTCTCCAAAGAGGTAGTGACGCCAAGTCTTCAAAGCATGCATCACCGCTGCCGACTCCAAGTCATGGGTAGGGTAGTTCTTTTTGTGTGGTCGGAGTTGGCGAGAGCCATAAGACACCACGTGATCATCCTGCATAAGCACGCACCCAAGACCCATACCTGAAGCATCACAATAGACCACATATCTCTTTCCAGCCTCTGGAAAAATCAGCACGGGGGTGGTAGTCAACTGCCTCTTAAACTCCTCGGACAACACCTAACATTCTGGACCCCATACAAAATTCACCCCTTTCTGGGTGAGAGCAGTCATCGGTGAAGCAAGCCGAGAGAAATCCCGAACGAATTGCCTGTAATAACCAGCCAGGCCAAGGAAACTCCTGATCTCTAACAAATTCTTCTACTTATCCCATGACATAACTGCACTAATCTTCTCAGGGTCCACTAAAACTCTGTGCTATGAGATCAAATTCCCTAGAAATCTCACCTCCCTGATCCAAAAAGAGAACTTTGACAACTTTTCATAGAGGCAGTGATCCTGTAATATACCCAAAACGATCCTCAAGTGATGTTCGTGTTCCTCCTCAGAGCTAGAGTATACCAAAATGTCATCCACGAACACCACAACAAAGGAATCGAGATACTGATAGAACACCCTATTCATAAGTTCCATAAAGACTACTGGAGCATTGGTCAATCCAAAGGGGATGACCAAATACTCAAAGTGGCCGTACCTGCTTCGGAAGGCTGTCTTTGGGATATCTGACTCCTTCACCCTGAGTTGATGATACCCTGAACGCAGGTCTATCTTTGAGAACCACTTTAACCCCTTCAATTGATCAAAAAAATCATCTATTCTGGGAAAAGGGTATTTGTTTTTAATTGTTACCTTATTTAGCTTCCGGTAGTCAATGCACAACTGGAGGGATCCATCATCCTTTTTCACAAACAACACAGGAGCAACCCAAGGAGAGACGCTCAGGCGAATGAATACTTTGGATTCTAAGTCGTCCAGATGTATCTTTAATTACCTCAGCTCAGTGGGGGACATGCGATAAGAGGGAAGAGATATCAGCTATGTTCCTGGTGCCAGATCAATCGAAAACTCCACATCCCGCTTCGGGGGAAAACCTGAAAAATCATCCGGGAATACCTTCGGAAACTCATTCAATACATGAGGTAGTGAACCATCAGGGGAAAGACCATCCTCTATAATGATCTAAGATAACTAGAAGATAAAAATTCCTAACTCTGGGAGTGGAGGCCCTACGTGACCTGACCGAGGATCCCATTCTCCATGAAAAACCTGACGACTCCCATCAGGTGCCGTGAAACTCACACACCGTCTGTAGCAATCGATGTGTGCCTGGAAGTGTACTAGCCAATCCATCCCGAGTATGACATCAAAAAGTTCCATATCTAAGACCAAGAGGTCCCACTCCATCTCGACCCCTGACACAGAAAGCGCACACGAGGGGCACCTAAGGCCCTGCTCCTTCTTCTTTCCCAGCGGTGTCACCAACTCCATCGCGAAAGACATCAACTCAGTTGGAAAATTTAGAATGTCCAAAAAATGGGAAAAAATGAATGAAACAGAGGCACTGGTATCAAAAAGAGTAGTAACTATAGAAGATGCGATCAGAACGGTACCTTGAACTATCGACGGTCCCACCTCTGATCCTGCTGGTGCTTGATCCACTGCATGGAGATGTCCAGTATCTGCCTGAGGACAACCACTAGTCTGTGATTGTGACCTGAACTGGCTCTGCCCAGAATATGATCCAACCCTTCCACCACGACCGCCAAATCAAGATCCCCCAGTCCTCGATGGATCAAACTGTGCTGGCACTCCTCTTGAAGACACTGACCCATCCCCACTCGGAAGTGGACGTGCCACAGCACAAAAATGCTGAAAATTCCCCATACCTCCACACTGGTAAAAATACTTCGGAGGAAGTGGACATGCTATTCGGATATGCCCAGGACTCCCACATTGGTGGCACATGACCGATATTTCATCAGAATCCACAGAAGAAAACTGCCTGGAAGAGTGGCCTGAACTGCCCCCTCCTTTCTTCACATGATCCTCCCGCTTCCTTTTCTTCTCTGAGGATCTGCCACTGCCCACTGATGATACTGAACCATAGAAACTATCCCTGCCTTTCCTATCAATCTCCACCATTCATGCTCTATCAATGACCTCAGCATATGTCCTCAGCTTAAACAAGAACACCTGGGAGTATATCTCTGGTCGCAAGCCTTTCTCAAACCTCTGGGCATTCGCTTGCTCATTAGAGACAATTTATGGAGCATACCGAACCAACTCAGAAAAACTGTTGGCATACTCCATCATAGATAGATTTCCCTGAACAAGTTCCATTAACTCTCTAGACCTAGCATAAGCCAACACCTCAGGGCAGTACTGTTCATTGAAGACAACCTTGAAATCTCCCCAGCGCATCTGCTCATTCTTCCCAGCCTGAAGCACTGACTCCCACCATTTAAGGCTAGGACCCTCCAACAAAAAGGAGGCACACTTCACCCTGATCTCCTCAGGTGTTTCTAGTAACTCAAACATACACTTAATCTTCTCGAACCATTCCTCTGCTTCTTGGGGTTTTGAGCTGCCTCCGAAGGTTGGAGGCTTATTTTTCAGGAACTCCTGGGCCTTATCCTTTATAGGACCAGTCTCATCCTCTCTAACAAGATCTATAACTAGAGATGGTCCATATACTAGAGCCTGGATATCCCAGACCACGGCCTCGACTAGCCTCTAATCAATTGGTGTGGGAGAACTCTCTCCGGCTTCCTCCCGTGGGTGCGTGAGAGCTTTCCAGGGAGGCATGTTGCTACAAAATGAAACAGTCACAAAATAATAATCAATAACACAATTCTAAAAATTTTAATCAAATACATCAAATAAAAATAATCTAAACACATTCCAGTAATAAAATAAACAACTACTCCACATCCTCCTGATGTCCACATGTGGTCTGCAGCCCACACGTCTCACCTGGAAGTGAAGTCAATCCATAAATTCCAACATCCCATGGTGACTCAAGGTATGCCATGAGAGATGCAGGACATACACCCTACTCACAACCAAAACTCTGAGCCCTGACAATCCTAGCTTCTATCTATCCCGACTCATCCCAAAATAGCAATATAACCCAAAAACTTTAACCTGCTCTGATACCATTTTATCACGAACCGAATCTGGTCACCAACAAACCAGAACAAAACCCGGATCATGGAAAGGGCCAAAGGGCGTTACCTATCCCTATGGGCTGGAACAAGTGCCCGAGAATCATTTATTTAGGTTTGGGAATGATTTACCCGAGTATGAAAGCATAAAACATTAAAAACAATCCATAATATAAATCTGAAATTTTTGAGCCAAACAAGTCTTAACAAAAAAAAACTAGAACTGAATACATTGGTTTAAAGATAATTAAAGTGGTCCAAATACAAATAAATATAGCAGCAAGATATCAGCAAGGACCCCACATGACTAGGGTTCATCGCCCACAAGCCGTCTCTACAACTCCGCCCCAAGGATGGAGACTAACACCCCAAATCACCATCACCCTTAGCCTTTCCTTTACCTGAGTCAAACATAACCAAGTATACTTACACCCAAGGGGTGTAAGTAGGGTGTGAGACTATGCCTAGTAGGATACCACCCAATGATTCCAAAGATCATGTAATACAATGTGATAAAGAAAGCAGTTTTAATAGGCAAGGAAAAGCAGTGTTAAAATTCCAAGAAATGTAACTTTCATTTGAAACAGTTTTCAATCCAAAATTTTCAGAATGTCCACACATTTAAATATAAATGTAGCTACTGTAATTTACTACCAAAAAAACCCTAATAAAAGGGTAGATACTACAAATCCAATGAGCAACAACATTGGGAACACCCCTATGCACTAGGTTGTCTTGGGCCCTATGTACCTTGTACCTCGGTGTAAAGTAACCATAGAAAAATCCGTTCTCATGCATGATCCACTAGTAGGGAACATACCCATAACCAAGTGGTCCCAAATAATCATCCACATAGCTTATTTAGAGTTGTCTTTATCCAAATTCTAAGTGAAACAGGGACAAAACCCATCCGGTCCACTAGCTGTACTAGTACAAATCCGCCCCACCTAGGTACCAGGGCTTCCCCTTTTGTGCTCAATAAATTTCAGCATGCAACATAAATCAATTTTCATATAAAACTTAATTAATGGTCAAACACAACCAATACAGTAGCGATCACACTTTATACCACTTAAAACACGCAACAAAACACTTAGATTTTTAATAAAACAACCTCTCAAAATCTCACATTATTTTGCACCAAAAATTCTTTGAAATATACACTTTGCACACTATGTGCACACTTTTAAGTCACAAAAACAAAATGGAAGTTCAATACCCTTTAATTAAACCAAAAATTCAGTTATGGGGCAGCCCCATGTGAACCAAGAAGTTATATCCTTTAAAAACCCACGTTTTCACACAAACACGGCACTTTAAGCCCATTTGCTTCCCAAACACCATCTAAACAAACTTTTGTAGCAACATAAAAAAACAATAAACATTAAAAACATGATTTATAGTCCTAATAAAATTCAATAAAATCAATTATGTAATTATAGGACAACCCCAAATGAACCAATAAAAGATTTGTATGTAAAACCCCCAATTTCACAAAAAATTGGCACTTAAAATTTATTTTCTTTATAAATGAAACTAAAACCAATTTTTGCAGAAACATTAAAATTCAATAAACATTAAAATACCAAAAACACATCAAGATAAGTCACAAAAATCGCATGAACAATGGAATCACCTACCAAAAGAGTCAAGAACCGCAAATCCTAGTGCGGAACTTCAACCGCACCACCACCGCACCACAAGGGAGTGAGATCAAACCTAAAACCAGAGGATTGGACCAAGAAACTCAAAATGAAACCCTAGTTACGAAGACCTAGCTTCTGTAAAATTGGGTATTAAAGAAAAAAGGGATAGATCTTAAGGAAAAAGAAGGAACTTAGAAGGATAGTAACTTACATGAGAAATCTGGACAATTTTAGAAACCAGAGAAGTTCGGCCCTAATTAGCGACATATACAATCTCCAAAGAGAGGGAAAGAATCTTGGGGTGAGTCTAGGTACAGTGGGAGCAGGTGAGAGGTGGAATCACTGAAAAATAATAAAAAATGAATATTTTATGAAAGAATTACAAAACAATTTTAAAACTGGAAATGTGCTTTCGGGTTGGCTCAATACCTAATTTGATAACCCAAATCCAAGATGCTAATGAAATTTTAATGGGCCCAAATTTCTTTTTTGGTTTGAATAGTTAAATTAAGGTCATTTTGAAAGTTTAATGGGTGAAAAAGGTTTAAAAAAGAAGGATTTATTAAAGAAACAAAATTTATTTTCAAAACTGAAAATGGACTCTCGGGTTGGCCCAAATTTGGGAAACCCTCCATTTCCTTAAAAAATGCATGGAAATCCCCCAAAACAAATCAAGAATGTAAATTAAATGAAAAATACCTTTAAAATATTTTATGTATGTGACAGGAGCTCTTATCATTCATCACATTTCTCTTCTTTGTTGAGTCCGGGAGTTGGTTAATATATATGTTGTTGATCATATTTTTGGAAAACTAATTTGGCATGAACACGATATCTTTTATGCCTATCAACATTTCATTTTGTTGCTCATTTACACCATCATTCTCACCTTGTACATCATTCTAAAAGTTACTATGACTTCCTTGGAATCCATCCATTGACTAAAACCAGAAATCATTTTGTGAGTAATAGTAGTCATAAAATAATTTAGATAATATAATGACACCATATTTTCAATTTGAAACACCCTAAGATTAACCAAGGTCATTTATTCTCATCTTATATTAAAATAATTCAAATCAGTTTGTAAAGAAAATGTAAATTATCCTAAGCATATCCCCCGAGAGTGTTGTAACCAAGAGTGCAACAAGGCCCGTTGTCGTGCACCAGTTCCCGTTCGAGTCTAGCTCAAAGCGGTGTTTTCGAGTTTTACCCCTAGGTACATCTGTGCTAGAGCTGCCTCTACCTGCTCATATCCAGATAGAGATGTATTGCTCAGAAAACTCACAAAATCTCTACAATACCAAAATTCTAGGAAGTTATTCTACATTAATCCTCAAAGTAAATCTTATATCTATGTGCTCTAATCAGAGTTTATCTAAATATAGCTTCCAAGGTTTGTACTAAACTTCCTCTGATACCAAATGTAACGCCCCAACCCAAGTTATCCAGAGTTGGTAAATTATTACATAACATTGTCATGATACAAGGAAATCATGTCCCAATAGTCCGATCAGTTTAGTAGCCTTGTAAATACTAGATATATTCATAAGGTCAACATTACAACTTGAAAAGAAAAACAACACTAAATTATTCCATTATAAACATCCAAGATTCCTAGATTATGCCTACAAGTCACTCATAACTAACTTCTTAACATCCTGGAAAAAATAAAACATAGAAAGGGGTGAGATCAGATGCTCATTAAGGATAAAAATATAGCAGAAACTTTCATAAATAAGGATAAACATTTAAGGCAATGTATAACTAAAATAAAAGCCTTTTAAACTTGAACTTCAACATAATATGGAAAAAAATGAAATAATGCCATTTACTTATTCACATGGATATTCTACTAGTCAAATAATCACATGAAATATCAATAACCACTTTCATAATGATGGAATTCATAATGCCAGACTATCATAACCACATAGTCAAGGTCTTGTGCCAAGAATACAAATAAGATTTTGTCAAGGCCTTGTGCCAAGACACTAGTTTTTACCATGAGACCTACCAATGCATCAAGGAGCTATAGCAGGCTCCACCCATCACTTATCAAGTCCAATGCATTCCTCATATGAAAAGTTTGAAACATAACATAAAAATTCGTATTAAAACTAACATACGAAATGTCAATACTTTATCCACAAACCATGAATGGCATTAAAATAACACATCTATAGTCAAACATAACTCATTCGATACAATATAGAGGATTTTATTGTATCAGATTAACCTCAATCGATAACAATGAAGGATATTTACATAGATGAAAATAATCACCAAAACTATTAGAGATAAATATCCCCCTTTTTCTTGAAATCATTTAAAAGTCACACTATTTGTCAAGAAGCCATTTAAAAATAGATTTTTGAATCAAAGTTTCCCATACCACTTTGAAAATTTTAAAAGGAATTTTAATTTTAAAACTTTCATGTCCATATAAATAAATCCTTAAAACTATTTTTAAAACATGGACATTAATGAGAAAGATTTAGAATAATAAATCCTTAAAACATTTAAAATGATATTTTAGTTAGAGTTCCTAACAAAAATAGAGAAACTTGAATACAAACAATTGAGGTAATCAAAACTTTGCAATATCATGAGAATAAAGGTATTCATGATATACTATGTCAAAGTACATTATATACACCATATAAAAGTGATTTGGTGTATAACAACAAAGAAGTCTCAATGGAATGTAAATTGAGATGAAATCTCTTATAAAGACCGTATCCTTAGGTTAAGGATAAATCGATGAAATAATTATGTGTGAAAAATATAAATACACTCAATATGATTGGATATTCAGTGTAAATCAATCATAGGACATTCACACATATTCTTATAAAAACAACACTAATGAATTAGATATTTAACTCAACAAATGGAGATAGAGTTAAAATTACTCTTATCAAGTTCATATCGATGACTTGAGAATTTATCAATGGAGTGATTATGTGTATCAAAATTATATACAAATAAAGGGGAGTAGAAATTATGACATAAGCAAATGAATAGTGATTCCATACATAATCTTGTAGTAAAATAATCAATGAAGTATGCGTAAAACCGAATGAGTGGAAATTGAAATTTCAAATTCCCTTATAGATTTGGTAACTTAAGAAACATACAACCACGAAAGAAGGATCATACAATGATGATTTAAATATCCATAAATTAAATATATATTACACAATGAATACAATCATGGGCAGTACACACACCACATGCAATAAATAAGCGGTGAACAATGAAAATCTCACGAAATAAAAAGTGAGATAAGAAACCCCTTACTTTGTACTTTTTCCTTGGTCGAGGGTAGGTTAACCTCTTGTATAATGGTTAAATAATTGTTATTGAATTATACAAGAATCATATACATTAATATGATATCATATATGATCTTTTAACATTGATTTGTTAATAATATCTTAGTATTATCGTCGTTTCGGGTGTTAACAGATTCATTTTACTTTATATTATTTGTTATGTGAGCCATATTTGTTATATACAGGATGTATATTATTCATATCCAGAATTATATCATGTCTCTAAACATTATTTTTAATAATTAAATGAAATTTAGTCTTGAATGGATACGACGGGGAATGAATCTCATTGCGTTCGTGGAGACGGTAATCCGTACGTACGCACGACAACAATCTCATTCTTTTGATATTAAAATAATATATAATTGGATGGTATATCATATATACAGAATCATTATCATGTTATATTTTATTATTTACATTAATTACACATCATTATTATACCCATCCAAATAATAATGTATTGAATAACAATTACACCAGGACGTGGAGACGGTAATCCGTACGTACACACATATGGTGACATGTAATTCAAAGGATGGATAGAATAATGAATATGGCTATACCATATTTATAATAACATCACAATATATATAAGATACTGGATTTATTATTTTATAATGGCAATAACAAATAAATAAGATGTGGAAGAAGAAAAGAACTTGAAATAGGGTGGTGAAATTATTACCTCTTCTTCGGGTTCTTACTTTTGATTTGATCAAAAGGGATCCTTAAGTTGGATTTCTGACCAAATTAGGGCCTCTAGGATGCATTTTGGGAAGTTTAGAGGATATTTGGGTAGAGTTTGGCTGAGAAAAAAGGCTTTGAAGGTGTGAATTTGAGAAAAGGGGAAGTTCCCTTTTATAAGAGGGGTGAGGGGCATCTTAGGAAAAACTTAAAATATTATTTTATAATAAAAAATTTTTCAGTTTCTAATGGATAAAAAATAGATTATTTAAAGGATAAGGTGGAGATGGGTCAAAAACCACTCAAATAATAGGTTTTATACAGGTTTGTGTCACTATATTAACCTTAAATTTTAGATTTAACTCTTAGTTAAATAGTTTGACATTTATCATGTCTCTTTCTATTTTTATATTATATGGTTAATAAACTTACTATATACTTTCAAGAGAACCACAAGTGGTTCATTAATGATACACCTATCATTATATAAGTCCTTTGGCCTAACCTTATATTTTTAGTAATAGAATATCAATTAATAATATAATATTTGATTTTAAAAACTCTTTTATGTCAATTTTGACACTATTTGGTATTTTGTTTTTTCTAAATTTATAACAGTATTATTACTTCGAAAAAAAACTCATCTAACCAACCCTAATATGTAATATTAACCTATAAAATTTGTGTAATTCATAAAAAGTCTCAAATTACATTTATTTTGATATTTATTATATCAATTATTTTAATATTTTATTAATTTAGTAATTACTTAATCATCATTGTGTTATTAATAAATTAAATTATTTAATGTCTAAAAAATATAAATAAATTTCCATTATGTAGGAAATCTTTTTATCTTTCTAATTAATATTTATAGTCGAATTTATCTTATGTGTAACCCTATATTAAAAGTGTTTTAGTTATAAAAACTTTGATTTTAACTCTTTTAACTCTTCTTTGAATTAAATAATAATAAATGTCCTAATCTAATCCAAGTGGACCAAAGAGGTTCATGTTTTATTCTTAAGATTTTTTTGGTCGAATTATACTTATCCAATAGAATTAGGACATGTTTTAGGGTAATAATAATATCATTTTTACCCTTAATTACCCAATTTACTTTTAATCGTGGTAAATAAAAGTAAAAAGTTACTATTCACCAAAAATTATTTTTATCTTATTGAACCACATTTTACTCCTTGATATTAACCGTGTCTCTCGGATTTTCTAAATTCAACTCACAGAAGTGGTAAAATTAAGTTTTATGTGAATGTACAAATTCTCCTAGGAGGTGGGTAAAAGACGGTGAAAAGTTCAATAAAATTTTATATATCTAATATTATTACAAAATGACTCCAATGAATTACATTGAAATTATATGGGTGTTATGTATCTATTTTGACCTAAAATAAATTTAAATAAAATAAATAATTATTTAAATAAAAATTCGGTTTTAAACTATAACTCAGTGTTTTTCACTATTCATCAAAAATTAAAAGTTTTCAGAAACATAACAAAAATTTACCCTAAGATAATTTTGATATTCTGAATTCAAAAATTAAGTCTATTTTTCCAAATTCAAAACATATAAATTGCATTTATTAGTTTAAAACTAATTCCTTTTGTCAAAACCAAAATGCGTATTTTTATGAAATAATAACTACCAAAATATTGACATTTGTTTATGTCCAATTTCAAAGTGAAATTACTTCCAATGATCAAAATTGGATTAAATTGTAAAAATATAATCTAATTATACATCCAAACCATTTATATGTATAGTTTAACACTATAAATTATTTTGATTAAAAAAAGTTGTTTTCAGTTAAAATATATTATTTTTCACTATTCACCCAAATATGAATGTTATGAGAAAAAAACCAAAAATTTATTAAAACTAAATTATTATGTCCTGATCCCAAATAAGAAGTTTATTTTTTCAAATTTAATATATAAAAGTTTCAAATATTGGATTTAAAAAAAAGTTCTCTATTAAAAGGCGGTAAAATTGCATTTTTTGAAAAATTCTTCTTTTATCTGAAAAATTAATTTGTCCTTACAATATGTCTTAGAAACTCATAATATGGATTCTAAAATTATAAGGGTTATATAAAGTTCAAAATTGTGTTAATACTATTCATAACCGCTTTTGAATGACTAGTTTGGTAAGTCGTGATGCGCTTGAACTCAATGTTGCGTGTAGTGTAAGTTATTGAATTACTTTGAAGAAATAACATACTATGAAATCTTGGGGTGTTACAAAATTTCATCTCATTTCCCTGTATTATTGATAATATTCTATAATTGATCCGCTTCACCTTCCAAATGGTAGACTGTCAAAATGAATTTATCAAGTTTTAAACATTGGAGAATTAAAAATATATTTTCAGTGGTACTGATCCATTTTTCATACACAAGTGGATCATAATACCCACTAAAAGAAGGGGGATGGTACCTCATGAAGGACTCAAAAAAATTTTGTTCCCTCCTTTTCTTATTTTGGAAGTCCTAAATAATTCATATCTTGAGAGAGTTGTGTGAGAATAACAACAAGATTTTTCATTCCATCTCTCACAAAATTCTTTTTTAAGAGGGAAATCATTTCATTTCAATCACATTCAGTATTAACGTAGTTCATTTGTTTTCCAACAATTAATTAAAACCAAAAAGCATAATATGATAATCACTAATCACAGTGGGAAAACCACATAATCAAGAGAAATTTATTATAAAATTTCAATTTATGACACCTTAGGTTTTATCCTAGGTTATTTATGGTCATCACAAAAAATCTATGATTTTATTAAATACTTAGAATTATCCTTAGGGTTCTTAATAATGTTTTCTCATCCTATTTTCTAAAGGTTAACTAAAACTTACCCTAATACCAACTATAACAGACCATATTTTTCATACATAGATATTAAATCTAAATATAGTAATATTAATTTCATAACATAAAAAAACCACACTAGAATCGTGTAGGTTTAGTGTATTTGGAAACTTGGAAACATAAACAACTGATTTATAAAACATCTACATCACCTCCCTCTTATTCATTTATAACTAGAATCCTTTTGACACATCTTTCTTAATACCTTTATTCATATCCTAGGGGAATGAAACATAATAAAGGGTGAGATCATATGATTATTAAGGGTAATCAAGGGAGATAAGAAAACCATAAGGTAAAAATAACATGAAAATTACTTTTGAAAATTATATACTGTGTATCAATGATCATGATATTGAGTTATGGAATAAATAAAAGAAGTTATTAAGACATGAATTATAAAATAATCAAAGAACATGATTCATGGGAGTATAACATTAGACATAAAATTAAGTAATGCATAAAATCATAAAAAATAATTTTCATATTAGTCAATGATCACTACTGAGACCATTATAATCGACAAAATCCCTTATTTAATTGAGTTAACTCTTCATTCCAACCCTGTATTATTGAACCAAGTTTACTCTCATTCCAGTCCCATATTACTGAAGCAGGTTTAATCTATTTATATTCTTTTATATATCATGAGGTGTAAATCATTACCCAATGCATTAGAGGGAGATATAGGTCCCACACACCACATAATGAAAACCATACATATATATTTCACAAGAACATAAATCATTTATCATATTAGAACCTGTGAAAAGAAATGAGTTTCATATACATGTCATCATAGAATAACTGATTGAGAAAATATTTTCAATCATTTTTATTTAATTTCAATGTTTTAAATCCCACCAAAGTGTTATTTTAATATAAATTTCCACATTTTATGATTTTAGTGGTATTTTGAGATTAATCATCAAAATATAATATTTTGGATTTTTAAAAGTTTTAAATTATTTCTGTATTTTGGACATAAATTTTTTTATATTGATTTAAATAATTAACTTATTTCTTTTTAGGTCTACACACATATTGGGATTTATTTCATCCACCTGGAAAAAAAGATTAATCGACCATATGGAAGCACAAAACAAGCTCCCATGTTGGGCCTTAAAAACTGTTTATAGAATGTTGTTTTTTGGTGTTAGGTCTATATACCATGAATGGTGGGCCCAAATACTATGAAATTCTGTGGATGGATTCAAAACATGTGTTGGAAAAACTTTTATGAAGGAGTTAATGTGTGAATAATCCATTTTTAGAGTAATTAATGCATGATAATCCGGATATGTGAAATGCGGAGAGTCTACCTGGGAAGAATAAATTATCAGAGTAAAATGGAAAAAAATCCCTAGATACACATCCAAATACTCTGAAATTTTTAGGGTATATGGAAAATGAATTTATTAACACATTTAATGAAGTAATCAACGTGTGATTCAATCATTAATTAGGTATGAAACACATAAACTTTCGAAGGAAAGTTATACCTATAAAAGAAGAAGAGATCCTCCCTCTCAAAGCATTCCATTCCACTCATCTAATTCCATCCCATTACTTCCAGGACACCAAGAAAGAAAAATTTTTGGATTTATATAATTTATTTATTTTTTTTCTATAGATTTTTAATTCCTTCTTCTTCCCCTTTCATCTCGATTACCCTTCTCATAGAGGGGTAAATATTTTGAGTGATAAGGGAAGGGGGAGTTTCCATTTTGTAATGTCAGAGTCCTATTCTTTAATATAAAACTCTCCTTTCTATTGAATGATATCTATTTTTAAGTGTTGTACAATTATATTAATGTTATTTTATTTTGGGTTTTGTTTTAATTCATTGATTATATCTTTGGTGTAAAAACATTAAACTCCCTCCATCTAGTGCAATTTGTCTCGATCGAGAAAATTGTTTTAGGTGGTGAGTGTCTAGATATAATTGACACATGTGTGAAACAAGTGAATTATTTATAGATTTATAAGAAGAAAAGAAATACTGATCATGAATTTTCTTAAATTTTTGGGAATGGTTTATGAACTTTCATGCACACAAGAGTGATTTTCATTGCTTCCTTTAACTAAGGGTGTTTAACAACTCGATCAAGGATTCATTCATTTATCATTCAATAATAAGAGGCGAGAACTGATTTTTATGACCATGATGACATTGAAAAAGGAGATACTACCCTAAACCCATCACTCTATCCATCAATTATGTTCAAAATTTATTGCATTTTTTCTTTTTAAACTCAATCAATTTCAAAATCAATATCTACTTCTTTTCTAATTTTAAATGACAAACTATTTTGTGTGTACTAATATTCTAGAGTCTAAATAGAGTTATCCACTAGAATATACTTAAGTAATATTAAATATTATTTTGCCACACCCCATGAAAGGTGTGCGTTAGACTTGGAACTATTTCTGGGGAGGCAGTTCCATAATCTAATTTTAAATATTTCACTCTTTTTAAAAAAATCTTTTTCCCATGATGTATCCAAAATACTATTACTTTGCATAGAATGACTACTCACAAGTGTAAAATCAACAAGAGGAAGATGTTTTAGAGTACAATAGAGCTCAAGTAAAGGAACTTTAAGATTCCATAGAAGTACTACCTGGACAAATTGGAAGGCTAATAGAATATGTACATGCTACCTAAGAATAACCAGAGCCTGATCTACATGTGGGGGATCAACAAGATATTGATTACTTTTGGAATGATTGTGAAGAAAAACTTTATCTACCTATTCCTTCAAAATAACATAATACATTGGTGGAATAAAGTTCACCAATCATCTATGAAATTGAAGAAAAGATGGACGAACCTGACTACCTACCTCCATCCATTTAGAATCAACTCTAAGAGGCAATTTCCACTGAATAAGAGACTGAAGCTGAACAAACCTAGGGATTTGATATTTTCATGAAATAATTATCATCCAATCTTGTTGAAATTGAATTGAGTATCACCTTTAATTATTTTAAATTTTCATATTCATATAACACTTTGATTTCCTTAAAGGATAAACATGATGAAAAAGAAGATGCACCCAATGAGAAATATATAGAGATCCCTAAACATGTTGAAAAATTATTGGAGGGAGTTCATGAGGAGATCCAAGTGGATTTTGATAATGAAACCAAGATAATAAATTCTTACTTTGAAGGGAGAAAATTTGATATTGATACTTCATGATTTAATTTTTTTTCAAATGGAATTACATTATGATATTCCATTTGACTATATATTTGATGCAGTATTCCTTGAGAAACCACTGAAAAATGAAGAAGAGGTTGTGAAAGTGGAAATGTAGAAAGATAAGGACCCATTATATATTCTACCCCCACCATTTACATTTTATCTCATTCCCATGGGGGTGGATTTGAATTACTATATCCATGGTTCCCTCAGCAAAAGGAAGAAGTTAATGTTGGAAAGAATAATTTTTATTGGTTTATGAGTAAGAAACTTCACCCACCATCAGATTGGGGATAACAAAATTGAACTGCCCATACGGAGGAAGTCAAAACCAGGGGCCCATATAGGGGATTAAACAAATATATATCCATATTTTATCATTCTATTTTTATTTCATTTTCTCAAAATAATTTTTTTATATTTTATTTTACACCTTTTCTTGTAGGTTTTCAGTGTTCATCAGTTAAGATCTTAACTCATCATTGCACTGCTAATAAGTTAGGTTGTACCTCTCCTTTACATTTTCTTTCTTTTAGTGATTAATTTTTAAATATTATTACATGTTAAATCCATTTTAATGAATTGAAGAAACTACGTCATTTATGTTTATGGGTAATAACCATTATAGTTTAGGATTTTCATTTATTTTTTTTTTCTATTTTTTGAAAAAAAAGAATTTCAGAATTTTGTGTTTTTTAAAAAAAATAGCATGTTTTCAAATTTTTTAGCTGAAATGATTATATTTTACATTTTTTAAATCCATGTTAATGAGTGAACCAATATATTCCACAAAACTAATCTTAAATGAATGCTGAAAATGACTTTGTTTTAAGTTTAAATCTTTGGAAATTTCATGAAAAGTATTCCGATTTTTGAATCCCATGCCACATATCACTGTATTTATTTTTGAAATAACTTTCTTATGAGGCTTCTAAACTATTGTTTTCATATTATTTACATTCACTTTACTTCTTGATATAACCATATCATACTTTCTTTAACCACAATTGGATTTATTCCTGTCAAAACTTGAGGGTTTGAGGTACTTGTGTTTTAAATGATTGAGACATTTATTTGGTTTTAAAACACATTTTCAAGAAAATAATTTTCATTATGTCCTAAAATGTACATTTAATCATTTTATACATTATAATACATGAACAACCTTTTAGGTTAGCCACATTACAACCCAATTTTCCCTATCCAACCTTCTCTTGAAGTGAAACTGCATGATCTAATTGAACTTAACTGTGGGGAAAACCATCTTGTCATGTGATACATCATTTGGTGATACTTTGGGTGGAAAATTAAAAGAGATTATTTTTTATAAATAATTCATTCTGTTAAAGTCTATGACATTCTGGAGCTTTCATGATAAAAGAAGTTCTGCCTTTATGGAGCATCTAAAGGAGATTGAAAGCTGTGCCTATCTAGAGCTTTCAAGAAAAACTATGTTTGAGAAGATTAAAATTTTTGCTGGTGAAATGCTAAATGGAATGAAATTTTCTTAAATTTTCATGATTATGGAGCTGATTTTATACTAAGGGGAGTGAGTAAGATACCATTATTGAGTGAAAATTAGAATCTTTCAATTTTCTTCAAAAAGAGCCAAACCCTCCTTATTCAGCCTCAAAATTTTTAACATCTAAATCCTACAAATTGGAAGTCACAGAACAACCCTGAAAATTACTCATTATAAAAACATTTCCTTGACTCACATTGGGTGGATATGTAAGAATTTATCGAGCCTATAGTGACCCTTGTATGAGTTTGGATGAGAAAATCCTTGTTGAAAATTGACATTTGTGAGATGAGAGAAAATTCATATAAGGTAGGTGTATTATGTACATGAGATGATAAATAAAGAGTAAATATATTAAATTTTTCAAATTGAGAACATTAAATAATTGTTTTTTATGAGGCATGATATCTTTTTGTTTTTTGGTGTGGATTTGGTAGATCTCATGGGCATGTGTTTTGAATTTGCTTTGATTTAATTTTGATGTTTACTTGTCCAGAAGTCCAAGTGCTAAGTGTGGGGTAATTGATAGAGCAAATATTTTCAATATTTTTTATTTAATTTCAATGTTTTAAATCCCACCAAAGTGTTATTTTAATATAAATTTCTACATTTTATGATTTTAGTGGTATTTTGAGCTTAATCATCAAAATGGCATATTTTGGAGTTGTAACGGTTTTAAATTATTTTTGTATTTTGGACACAAATTTTTATATATTAATCCAAATATTAAAATTATTATTTTTAGGTTTCTAAAAATATTGGGATTAATTTCATCCTTTTGGACCAAAAGATGAATCAACCATATGGAAGCTCAAAAAAAGTTCACAAGTTGGGCCTTGAAAACTGTTGAAAAAACATTAAATTTTTGGTGTTGGATCTATATATCATGAATGGTGGGCCCAAATACTATTAAATTCGGTGGGTGGATGAAAAAAACTTTTTTAAACAATTTTTATGAAGGATATAACGCTTGAGTAGTCCATTTTTATGGTCATTAATGCATGATAATATGGATATGTGAAATGTGGAGAGTCTGCATGGGCAGGAAAAAGTATCAGAGTAAAATGGTCATAACTCCCTTAAAACATGTCCAAATACTCTGAAAATTTGAGGGTAAACATAAAATAAATTTATAAAAAACTTTAATTAAGGAATAAATGAGTGATTTAATCATTAATTAGGGATCAAATGTGTAAAATGTAGAAGGATAATTCTACCTATAAAAGGAGATCTCTCTCCTCTCCAAACATTCCATTCCAATCATCTCATTCCATCCCATTACTTTCAGGACCCCAAGGAAGATAAATTTTTGTATTTATATATTTTATTAATTTTATTTTCCATATTTTTTTTAATTCTTTCTTCTTCCCCATTCATCTCTATTACAATTCTCATGGAGGGGTAAATATTTTGAGTGATCGGGGAAGGGGGTGTTTCCCTTTTGTAATGTCAGAGTCTTGTTATTTAATGTAAAAATCTATTTTCTATTGAATGATATATATTTTTTATTGGCATAAAATTATCTTAATTATATCGTATTTTGGGTTTTTTTCATTCATTTATTATAGATTTGGTGGAAGAATATTAAAATCTTTCCGCCTAGTGTAGTTTGTCTCGATCGAGCAAATTGTGTTAAGTGGTGAGTGTATAACAATCATTGGAATGTGTGTGAAATAAGTGAATTTTTTCTTGATTTATAAGGATAAAAAATTCCGGATTGGGACTTTCATTAATTTTTTTGGAATGACATTTGAACTTTCATGCGTAGAGGAGTGGTTTTCATTGCTTCCTTTAACCAAGGGTGTCTGATACTTGATCGAGGAGTCATTCAATTAAAATTCAATAGGAAGAGATGGGAATTGATTTTTATGACCATGATAACATTGAAAAAGGTGATACTACCCTAAACCCATCACTCTCTATATCAATTGTGTTCAAAATTTATTGCATTCTTTCTTTTTAAACTCAATCAATTTCCAAATCCACATCTAATTCTTTCCCAAATTTAAGTGAAAAACTGTTTTGTATGAACTCTTCTTATAAAGACCACATAGGGTTATCCACTAGACTATAATTAGGTAATATTAAATATTATTTTTTCACAACCCCCAATAGGAATGTGTCAATAACCCCTAAAAAATAAATGAGTTTGATAAATATTCTACCATGATATACAAAAACCAAACAAGAAAAGAATAAAGAAAGTATTATTAAAAAAACTCCTCAGTAAAGCACAAGTAACATAAAATAGTATTATATTATATAGAAAATAATTTTTATATACTACTTGAAATAATTATTTAGGAAAATATCCTTTCTATTTTGATTTTTTTCTTAAAATGCCATGAAATTTTAAAGGAAAACATTTTCTTTGAAAATAAACTTATAATATTATAAGGTAAGCTTCAAGGAATTAAGGAATAATGAAATTAGAAAAAAATATGTTCATTCTATATAAGTTAAAAAACATTTCTTTCATACTTTTTCTCGAAAAGTCACAAAGAACCTCGTTTGGAAAATGAAAAAAAAATCCTTTCAAACAGTTTAGTAAAACTTCACACATGTGTAAAAATTACTTTAAAAACTTGTATAATAATAGTAAAAAAATATTTTGTAAAATATTTTTAATAAGAATGGACATGAAATATAAATATTACTCAGTAGATACTTACATATAAATAATCCTGAATAATAATGAGATTGTGAAATTAACCCTTACCTTAGGTATGATTTTCCTTGTATGCCTCTAAAAATATTGTAGAATGGTTTAAAGAATGTTATTAATTTATTCTAGAACCATATTAATATTTATGATAATATATATGATCCTATTATATCATCTTATCACCCGTTTGTTAATAATAGTTCATTATTATGCTTCTTTCAGGTGTTAAATGCTTTATTTTCCCATGCCTGTTTTATCATATTAGTACATATTCTTATGTATAGGATATAGTTTCGTCATCTAAATAATGATATTAAGGTAATATGTATCATATTTATTCATTATATACATTTATATAATAATTATTGAATGTTGAACATGGAAAATGAATCACATCGCGTTGTGGAGACGGTAGGCCATACGTACACACGAGTGACAATATTATTTTCTTAATGGTAAAAGGGCTAGGAAGTATATGTTTTATATGTTTTTAAAGAATCAATATTATGTTATAATTATTATATATATCTATTATTTCCATAATTATACCCATATAGGTAAATTAGTGATGAAAAACAAATTACACCACGATGTGGAGACAGTAAGCCGTACGAACGCACATGTGGTGCTTTTGTTTTTCATAGGATGGATAAAAGGTGGAATATAGTTGTCCCATAATAATAAAATATCATAATATAAATGATGATATATTTATTAATTTTTAATGGAAACAACACATGAAGAGGTAGTAGAATAATAAATATACTTTAAAGAGTCTGTAATGACGATTATCTCTTCTTCGGTGAACTTACTTTAGATATCCTCTTAGGGACACTAGGGTTGGTATTTTGAGAATAATAGAACCTATTAAACATGTATAGGGAATTTGATGAGAGAAATTTTAAGGGGTTTTTAAATATTTAATTCTCAAAATGATGTGAAGAATTAAGGGAGTAAGCTCCCTTTTATAATTGAGGTGTGGGGAACTTTTAGAATTTCAAAATTTTTTAATTTATAATAAATTAAATTTCAATCAAAATACCTCAAAAAGGAAATGTATTAAAATATAAGATGATATAAATTTTTAATATCATAAAAAAAAATATTTTAGAAATTTTTTCTTATTATTTTAAACCTTATCATTTTTATTAACCGTTAGTTAACCTATTTTAATTTTAACTAGGGTAACAAACTTTTCAATGTTAAAAGGTTGTAATTTTTACTTATGTGATGTCAATTAGACTATAAACAAACCATTTATAACATTTTAGACCATATTATAATTATTTTTAATTTTTAAAGATGTTTTACATTTTTTAAATAATTTAATAAAATATTATTTTGATAAAATATCATTAGTATCAATTTTGACACTTTTCATTACTTAGACTTTAGGAAATATTATTATAACAAGTTAACTTCAAAAAAAAAATTCTATTATATACCTAATAGGTCAAGGAAATCTATAATTTTTTTATCACATTAATTATCTCAAATTATATTTATTTTAATATCCTTAATAATATTTATTTGATATTTCCATTAATAAAATAATTACCGCATCAATGTTGTATAATTATTTAATTTACTTATTTATTCACTAAAAATTAAAAATAAAATAGCATGATGAAGATAGATATTCTATATTTATAATAATATTTATATATGAATATATATTTTGTGTAACCCTATATTAAAAATGATATAATATTTAAAACATGAATGTCACATCTTTAAATTTTTATTAAATAAAATATTTTAAATATCATAATCTCATCTAAATGACCCAAAAAAGTCAAAAATAAATTTATATCATGAAAATATGTTTATAAAGTTAAAAATTTACATTTATATTCATTCTGAACATATCTTTTTCCCCATGTGGACACATAATGGATATTTAAGACAAAAAAGTGACATTTTGTGATTTTATTTGATTTAAATATTATATAAGTCATTTTCAAATACATGTGTCCATTAAAAAACTTAACTTAGATCCTTAGGTTTTAAGGGTATAATATATTCATCCAATAAAATTTAGTCATGTGTTAGGGTCATTTTATAGTCTTTATCATTTTATTTTTAACCTAAATTACCCAATTTACCTTTTACGATGGTAATAAAATTTACCAAGGTTACTTTTCATATTGGCAAAAAAATAATTTTTTTTATTCTAAATTTGAAACTTTGGAATATAAATTTGGTAAGTATTTTTAAAAATTAAAAACATATATTTTTTATAAATTAATTTAAAATATAACCGATAAAACGCCCTGAAAAATAGTTTTTTGAAAAAATAGCCTTTTTAAAATATAAAATGTTTTTATAATAAATTAGTGTATAAAATATTTTTGAAAAACTATAATTAGATTATTTTAAATAAAAAATGTACTAATTAAAATTTAAAACAAATTCATAAAATAATTTTACTTTGTAAAGACTTTAAAATAAAATATAGTTTTCAATAAAAATAAGCATTTTCATTATTCTTGAAAAAAATAAATGTTTTTAGGAAATTATAAAAAAATTATTTTAAGAGAATTTTTACATACATAATTAAAAAATTTAATTCATGTTTTCAAATAAATTTTCTATATCTTCTAAAAATTAATATTCATTCATAAAAATAAGAAAAACTCATTTGTGAAGAAAAAATATTTTTCAAAGAATAAAGTGATATTAGTAAAAATTGTGTGATAATTTACTAATAAATTGATATTGAGTTGTAACTTTATATTTATTTCATAAATTAGTTATTCATATTTATGTAGTTGGGGTTTGGCTTAGTGGTAAGCACCCCGTAATACTACATCAAGGATAAGGGTTTAAAACCCATTAGGTGCAGGTATTGTAGTAGCGGTAGTACTGTAACATAAACTATAACATCCTAGGTACTGTAGTAGTACTATTAACTAAAGGGACTTTGAGAAAAAAATATGGGCCTTGTGCCTCTGGGCCTTCGGGTCATGTATGTGCATTATGCCTTGGGCCTACGGGTCATGTTAAAGTTCCCCCCTCAACCCTTAAAAAGGGGGATTTTAAAAAAAATCAATAAAAATATAAGGCCTTCAGGTTTTTAGATATGTTCATATTTATTCATACTAATTTAATGGATATGTTATAATAGAAATATCATATTTATGCAGTTCATTTAAACTCACAGATGCGTGCAACACAAGATATTGAATAATTAAAATTATCTAAAGAAAAATATTTATTAAAATATATGGGTGTTACAAGGTCACTCAGAAATATCATTTCCCCAACCCCTTAATTGACCGGATTTTAGAGATATTGGAATGGAGAAATCATTATTGATTTTTGGATAGATTTTCCTATTATTTTCAAGTACCCATTGCATCCTAGGATCAAGATAAGACTACCTTAACTTGTCCCTTCATCACTTTTTCTTACAAAAGGATTCCATTTAGATTATGTAATTCCCTAGGTAAATTTTATATGTTCATGGTAAGCATATTTTCTTATCACATTGAATATTTATTGGAGGTATTATTGGATTATTTCATTGTTTTTTAATTTTTTTTGACTATTTCTTGAAAAATCTGAAAAAATTCTTGGAAACATGCCTTGATTTTTTTTAATTTCAAAAAGTTCCATTTCATGGTTTAGAGAGTAATTATCCTTGGGAATTTCATTTCAAAAAATGGAATTTAAGTGTAGAAGTGATAAATTATTTTCCTTACCCAAATTATGTGAAACACATTTGATCATTTCAGGACATCAAGGATTATATAAGAGTTTTATCAAAGAATTCAGTAAGATCTCTATCTATTGATTAATTTTGACGCGTATTAATTTTTATTTAAATGGTGAGTGTAGGGAATCATTTGAATAGTTGAGTAGGATATTTATTACTCCACCAGTGATGTAGTCACCAAATTGGGAAGAACAATTCAGGATACTTTGTGATGCTTCTAACTAAGCAGTTGGAGAATTCCTTCCCCAGTGAATTGAGCGTTGGCCAAAAGTCATTTCCTACACCTTTATAACCTCATATTCATCCCAATTTAATTAAAAAACATATTAAAATACTTTTTTGCAGTTTTCTTCACTTTATAAATATTTAAATCATATATTCTTAGAACAAAAGTCACTATATTTTCTAATCATGCAGCTCTTAAGAACTTAATAATGAAGGCTGAAGCTAAATTGAGTCTAGTGATATGAATTCTAATACTTCAAGAGTTTAACTTAGAAATAAAATACAAGAAGGGATATGATAACCAAGTGGCCAATCAACTGAGTAGACTGACCAACATTGCTAAAGTTGAAATTACAGACCAAGAACCGCTGAATGATCACATTCTAGGAGAGAAGTTATACTTGATCAAAGGATAAGTGCCATGGTACTTTGAAATGGTCAATTATATTGTAACAACTCAGGTCCTACCTTATTTAAATTCCCAAAAAATTCAAAAACTAAAATCTAAACCTATATATTATATTTGGGAAGATCTATTTCTTTGTAAAATTTTCAATGATCAAGTGATAAGAAGATATTTTCCTAAAAGTGAAATCAAATATGTTTTTGAGTCTTTTCACACTTTGGTCTATGGAGGAAACTTTGTAACTCAAAGTATAACAAGAATGGTTTTAGAATCTGTACTTTTTTCCCACCCTTTTTAAACATTCTTATGGATTTTGAAAATGATGTTAAAAATATTAGTTTTCTGAAAATATTTTAAAGAGATAAGAAATTCCCCAAAATCCACTTATTTTTTTTGATTTTTTTTAAATTATGGGAGATATATTTTTCCAGATCTTTACCAATGTCATATAGAAATTATTATACCTTTCTTGAAGTACATAACATTTAGAAATGGGTGGAATAAAAATACACTAGGATAGATGATGATAAAGTTGTTTGTGATTTTGTTAAGATTAATATATTTTATAGGTTTGGAGTACCCAGAGATATCATCAGTGACTATGGGACTCAATTTTTCAATTAGATATGAAAAATTCACTAAGAAATTATATGGTGCATCACCAAAAATCAAATCCCTATCATCCATAGACCAATAGTCAAGATGAAGTATTCAATAAGGAAAACAAAGGAATTTTATAAATGACTATTAAACCAAAAAGGAAGGATTAGAGACAAATATTAGAATAAACCTTATGATATTATAGGTAAACCTACAAAAATTTGATAGAAATGAGTCTATATAGGTTGATATATTGGAAAATTTTTCACCTGCATGTGGAATTGGAGAATAAGACATATTAGTGTATGATAGATATGAGTTTGGATCTTAAAAGAGTTGTAAAATAAAGAATATTTCAAATTAAAGTCCGAGATGAGATTAGAAGGTAATATTTTTAAAATTTAAATATTTACAAAGAGATAATAATGTTGGCTCATGAAAAGCTGATCCAACCAAAAGACTTCCATCATGGAGACACAATACTGTTATTGAACTCAAGAACCAAGCTAATTCTAAGTAAAATATGTTATAAATGAGAATATAATTTTATAGTTACTCATATGTATCTTTTTTATGCTTTTTAAACTATGAAGGAATTATAGAAATCTCTATTCACAATTAATGGACATATGTTGAAGAAATTTTATGAGAAATTTCCATCCGATCTAGTAGATGAGTTTACACTCCTCTAACCTATTTATCAATAAAATTAACCATTTCGTAACTCTCTTTAAAACGTACTTGATTTTTGTGATTAAATTAAAATTATATTTAATATAATTGAATTCATTGAGTACTTTTCCTCATTTATGTGTGAGAGAGGGAACCTTTGTAGCATAGGATTTATAAATTTATATTATTCAAAATTTTAGTTTTTTTTAATTCAAATTTATGTGTGTTTATTTTTCAATTTTTGCGTGTTTTGGAATCTTGTGAGATTAAATGAATATATTTTCCATTTTTGAAACCCATTTTAATGAGTAAACCATGTTATCCTCTGAAATAGAATATAAATTAATGATGAAAATGATTTTGTTTTAAGTTCAAAAATTTTAGAATTTCCTGAAAAGACCTATGATTTTTGAATCCCATGACGCATCTCATATCCTTTATCTTTTAAATAACCTTCACATGAGGATTATAAAACTTTTTTTTATATTATTTAAATTCACCTAATTTATTTAGAGGACTAATCCATGTTTTCTTTAACCAAAATTTGATTTATCACTATAAAAAAATGAGGTTTGAGGTACTTATATTTCAAATCATTTAGGAATTTATTTGTTTTTAAAATCACCTTTTTAGGATAATATTTTCTTTTTAACTGAAATATACATTTAATCCTTTTATCCCTTAGAAGCCATCAATATCCTATTAGGTTAGCCACATTACAAGTCAATTTTCTCTACCCAACCCACTCTGGAAGTGAAATTGCATGATCTATTTGAACTTAAGTGTGGGGGGAAGATGAATTGTGATGTAATAAATAATTTGGTGATTATTTGGGTTGAAAATAAAATTCTAAAAAATTATATTTACTACTAAAAAAATTTATTCTTCTAAATGTTTTTCCTTTCTTGAACTTTTGATTAGAAATATAAAATTCTTCCAAGTTGAAGATGCTAGGAAAATAAAAGAAAAATAAAGAATGTAAAGATAAAAATATTTATTTTTATTAAAGATAAGGTATAGGATCTCACACCCACTAATTTAAATTCAAATCACCCTTACTTCCTTCAAAAAATCAAGCTGTTCACAATTTTAAAATATCATAAAAAAATCAATTCAGTTGAAGGGAGTTGAGTGGATATCAATTTTTATACTGTAATGATAAATTTTGTTCACTTTCCTTAAAATTTTCATGATGATTGAAGATGATTTTATGCTAATACGAGTGATGAGGAAACCATATTTGAGTGAAAATAATAATCATGATTTTTTTTCTTCAAAAATAGATAACCCACCTTATTCTGCCTCAGAATTGTTGACATCTAAAACCTAAAAAAAACCAATGAACAAACATAAAAATTTCTCATGATAAGAACTTGTTATTGAATCACATTATGTGGATATATATAAGTTTATAAATCTTATAGAGACTATTTAATGAGTTTGGATGAGAAAATCTTTATCGAAAGTCAATATTTTTTTGATGAGTAAAAATTCACATGAGTTAAGTGTTTTGTGTGGATGGAAGGAGAAATTAAGTGGAAATATATTTAATATGTTGAATATAGAACTTAAAATAATGGTTTTTGAGGAGGAATGATATCTTTTATTTCTTGGTGTTAACTTGGTGGATTTCATGGGTATGTGTTTTTAATTTTATTTCATTTGATTTTGATGCTTATTTTTCTAGAAGTCAAAGTGATAAGTGTGGAAAAATTTATAGAGATTATATTTACACTATTTTTCATCTATATTTAAATGATTTAATCCCCATAAATTTATCAATTTGAGATAAATTACATTTTTTTTATTTTAGGGATGTTTTGAGCTTAAATATCAAAATTTATTAATTATAGAATTTTAACATTTTTCATCACTTATGTATTTTGAGAATAACTTTTTCAATATTTATATAAATAAAGAAATAATTTTTTATTTTTCTATTGTTCATGGGATTCAACTTCTTCATTTGGTCCCAATTCTCATTCAGACTCCATGGGGCCCAAATAAATTAATCAATGTGGAAATTATTTTTGTATGATAGAATGTATGAATTCTCATTTGATGAGTCATATATTGGGATACAAGCAACCAAATGAGGTGATTAAAGTTGTATATGAAATAAGACTCGAATTTTTGTTTTTACATTAAATTTAATTGATAAATCCACTCATTAAGGTAGCCTTTGAACATATCAAAGTTGAGGAAGATAAAGAGTCTCTTAAAACAGAAAATTAGTACTTTAGTAATTCAAAAATATTTTTTTTACACATGTACAAAGGAATTGAAAAATTTAGGGTCTAAAACCAATAAAATTTTAATCAACTCTTAGGAATACCTTTTGGAAATTTTTGGTTATATGGTAGGAAGAAATGGTGAAAACATCTGATAGATAGATTCTGGAGAAGAAATTTTATATTCTTAATTTTTATGTTTTCTTTATTTTATAATGTATTCTTATTAACTATTCTTCTTATATAATATTTACATTAAAGGGTAAAATTCTGAGTGATTGGGTAAGGGAGTTTTTTCCTTTTTTAATGTTTGAGTTCTTTCACTCCATGGAATAAAAAACCCTTTATTTATTCTGCTAAGTTCATCTCAATACTCTAATAAAAGTCTTTATTATCAAGTAAAATTATATTTAGTTTTAAATTATATTATTTATATTTTGTTGGTTTATGATCATTATCTCTATATATTAGTTTTGGTTTATATATGATGGAATAGACTAGAGCTTAGTGGTGAAGTACTTGGTGATTATCGGTACATGTGGGAGAGGAAATGGACACTCTTGATTGTTTGGGATAAACAAGACCCGATGAAGTATTTCTTAGGTCAATTGAGGGTATTCACTATAACTCTATTTAATATTTTAAGGAGGTTAAACCAAGATGAGATCTTGTCAAGGTTTATTCTCACCATCACTATTTGACCAAGGGAGTAAGAGGAATCAATTGTTGAATCTCACTTTGGATTAGCATAATATGTTTAGATAAATTGGAATTGGGATAACATTAAAATTAAAAAACATACCATAAATAGATCACCCTTATCATATCACCGATTCCAATCACTTAATTTATCAACCTATTTTTAATATCTCATTTCACTACTTTTGTTATAAAAATAAAACAATTTAAAAAACAACCCAATTTTTCCACTAATTTAAAATGATTTTTTATTGTTGTGCACTCCTCTCTAGAGACAACATAATTTTACCAATATAATTAATTTTAACTTACTAAATAGTTGTTTATTCCATAAACCATGACATGCACATGTCAAAAATACCCTATGAATCTTAATCCATGGAGGCATCCACCCATAACTAGTGAAATAAAGAACTTAATGGGTCAATCCTTATCTACACATGACGTCAACGATCCCATTGACCAATTATTCTGAGAAGCATCACCAAAATCCTAGGCCACACCATCGGCGGAACTTCATCACCACTTACAAACCACATCACCCACCTGCAACCACGATCAGCACCATCCGTGTCATATCGGAAAACCACATCTCCCCAATTTTGGTGATCAACATCACCCATAGTCATACAAGTTACACCCAACATGTTCCCATAGAACCATACCATTCACCGCATCATAAAATAAAATCCATACCCATCTTTATCACATCCAACCAATAAAGAAACCACATATCACACAAGCCACTCCATACCAATATTAATCCCATATTTTTAGACATAGGTTTACCCTTAGTAACACCTATAAACAAAAAAAACTATAAGCAGTTTAATTATAGGTTTAAATTAGACCACCCCACTCATTACTATTTACTACACATCGCATAACATATATATAACTTAGGAAAATGATTGACACCACTTACCTAGAGTATTTTGTACTCCATTTGATAATAAATTTTAGTCGATTATTCTTTAATCATAAGATTGAAAAATATATAACAAAACCCCTATTTTAGGGAACCATCAATAAAAAAAGATACAAAAGAGATAAATATAGAAAATAGATGCACATGGACTATTATCCTTACCCACAACTCCTCTCCACTTTAGATGACATGATATTACAACAAGAAATGGATAGAATCACACTTATAAAAGAAGATAAGAATGAGAGATCCATCCTAGGAATTTTTGATGAGTCATAGTCATGAAAAATTTATTCTCTCCTTTAACAATCAATTTCTATCTTTAAAACCAGTTTTGTATGTTTTTAGAAAAATCTAGGAAAAATTATTTTTTTGAAAAATTAGCAAACTAATTTACCCTTACTTATCCACCCTTACATATCGACCCTTCAGTATGTTTAAAAAAATAAAAATTTACCCTTACACACATAATAAAAATTTAGATTTACCCTTATAAACCACTTTAAGAGGAACCTTACTAATTATTACCCTTACACATGCATCAAAAATTTAAAGTTTCCCTTATGCAAGTTATCCTAATGCCTACAGGGGAAAAAAGGTTACCCTTCCATACCATTAATGAATGAACCTTACATACGGTTACTTTTCCATGCCATTTAAATATAAATTTACCATTATGCATGGTTCTATAATGACCTTTACACATGGTTACCCTAATGAAAGTTAACAATATTTATATGGGTTCCCATACGGTAGGGAAAACACTGATCCAAAATTTTAAATAATTATCAATACTCAAAAATACCAAAAAATTATCCAAAATTTTCCCAGACAAACATTTTTCCATAATACATTACCATAACCATATAAAATTGTATGATTTATTTATATTCATTTGAAACTAAAAGACAAATATTCTTTGAAACTTTAAAAATACAAAAAAATCACAAAAAATCCATCCACCCCCATAACATCATAATCATTCCCCAAACACTTCAAAATTTTTGAAAATTTTAAAAATAAATAGAATAATTTTTTTTAATAGAATTAAATCCATGATCATGGGACAACCCTTGAGACTCTTCGCCCAACCTATACTAATACTCTCGACACTTTGATAGGGTCCAAAATACATGGATGATATGATATCTAACCCAAATTAGCATTCTAAAATACCTAATACCTTATAATAATCATCCTTTAATAAAAAATAAGGTAAATTACATTTCACATACAAAAATATGACTCCTAATGTTCTAGAAGTTAGTTAAAAATTCACCCTCCATGAAAACCCAATGGAAAGTGTGAATATAGTACACACTCAACTATCTCCAAGATCCTATGAATCCTTATCATCATCACTATCCAAATCCACTAAAGAATCATGATATAAGGTCATAAATAAAATTCTATTATTTGAACATGTATAAGAGTAAGATGTTGGCCATATATGGGGTGAGGGGGTTTGGCAGACATAATTTAGAGGAGGTAAAAATATGGAAGATATTTTTTAAATAGATACTAAATCATTTCCAATCATATAAAACAAGGCTTGAAATAGTCATAAAAATAATTTATTTTAGGATTTATTACATGTAGAGGATCTTCATAGTTCCTAGTTCACTAATCCACTTATTAAACTAGAAGAATATGGAGATATCATTGTATACCTCTCATAGGAGGCATCTCTAAACATCCATACACCCCTAAGAGATGGTAAATTATATGTGAGATAGAAGTCTATGTTTGAAATGACATTATGTATTTTTCCAACCTATATTTGTTCCATAACACCTCAACCTAAAGGAAACAGGGGTAAGTGGCATATAAGTTAATTAGTTTTAATTATGATATTTGAGGCATTTGATCAGAGATGATTGACTCTCTAGTTATCCTTATAGAGAGGAAGACAAAAATAAAACTATGAAATTATGGATAAACACTAAAATAAATACTATCGATCCATATGAATTTATGAAATATTTTTTCAATTATTTCAAATTTTAATTATTGAGGTTTCCATTGCATAAGCAGGGATGAAAAACAATGGAATATTGTTTAGAGTTATGTGATTAGAAAGTGATTGAGTACATACCTTACAACCAATAAGCTTATAACTAATAATATCCTTTATCTATGAGAATTATTTTATATATACCTTGTTATGGAACACTACCTAAGTATTTGTTAGGGTTATTAATGCATTGGTTCATTATCATGACACAAATAAGTGCAACTTTTTCTTTTTTTAAATATGATGAGTGAAAACAATTAATGTTTTTGATTTTTTGATTTTAAGATCAAATTAATGATAAAAAATGTATATAATATATTATATGAGGTTGATAATCAAGTGATATATAGGATATTAGATAATGAAAACATCTATAATAAGAGTTAGGAGATAAGAGGTCCCAAATAATAGAGATCAATCAAATTCCATTGGTTAGTATAGAATATAGATGAAGTCATATGAAATAATCATTCCATGAAAAGAATAAAAATATAGGGGGAGGGGGAGCATCCATGCATCATGATTCACTTTGGAAAAATGTATAAGTGGGATAACTATATCACATAACCTATGAGGTACCACAAGATATACATGTTATGATTTCTTAAACAAGGATGAGTGGAAATTCAATGATTAAAATCACATCAATAATAAAAACCTATAAAAGGTTATTAATTGTATTTTCATGGTTTATTTTTATAGATATAAAACACTCTTTCCCAGTCATTATATTTATATAATATAACCTTTTTTATTGAAGATTATGTCATCAAACATATATATAAAATCAATAAAAATGACTTGAAATGGGAAGTTCCCAAAATCCAGCTAACACTAGAGTATAATGGTGATGGTATTTGTGAATAATTTTTTATAAAATCATAATAATCCCACTTAGGTTAGTATCCTTAATAGTATTTATCTAAAATATACTAGATTAAACCTCACCCAAATATTATCGGTATCCTAGAAGTGAAATTTGTTTATTTTATTAAAGTTAAATCCCTAGTGAATTTGAGGGGTTGGTAGGTTCATATTTTTATTGGATTAAATATAATAATAACTAATATACATATGGTTTACATAAAATGGATATTTTTTATGACCTACCTTGATGATATATTTATTATGACAATTAGTGGTGTAACTATCAATTTTCAAAAATCAAATAGATTTAGATTTTTTGTATTTTTAAGCACTTATGTAACACTATTACCCACATAATAGTTATAACATAAGTTGTAACTTTCAAATGACCAAAAATATAGACCTTAAGTGTGGAATAATGATACTAGAAGGTTCTAAAGATACCAACACCACATAATATGTATCCATAATTTATAATCCACAAAAAATATCCACACACCCCAACCAAACAACTTATAACACTCTCAAAAACTCAAAATAAAAATATAAATAGAAATAACAAAAAAAATCTTATAAAATCACAAAGGAACATAAGGAATTACATAGTTCAGATGAATTCATAGTCAAAAAGAAACAAAAACTTCATTAAAATTAGTAAATAAGATATTACAATGAATATAAACTTCAAAGAATAAACTAGATGAAGCCTTGGATTAATAAATCCCACATAGTACAAATGAACTCAACCCTAATATATAGAATAAATATTATGATAATTCCAATTCGACCACCAACCAAAAACCATGGGATAAATTCCACACAGGTTTGAGCTCTATGAGAAATAATCCATACAGTCAAAGGAAATCTCTACCTCAAATGGTTTTTTGATGGATATTGTGTGATTTTAGAGACTTCAAGTATTTAATATTAAATTTAATTTATGTATCCTTTATATTAGTTCTAGCCTCTTAAATTAATTCTCTATCTTTGAAACTTTCATCCTTTGACACTTGCATCCTCTGTTGCTACTGCTAGACTTTTGGTTCTAGGTAAATTACTACTTCACATCTTGTAGAAATATAATGTTTTGAAATTTAATTCTTTTAGGAAAGTTTATAAATTATCTAGAAAAAATCTTCGCACACTAATCTAAGAAATTTAACAGTTGAGAATATATTTTTAGGCTTTATCACTAATCCCCCTGTGTTATAAGTACTAAATTCTATGAATATATTTTTTTGTTCACTCATTTGAGTCTATTAAATCTTCCGAGATCCCAAGACCACCAAATTATACAAGCCCCATTTAAGTGAAACAACGATTTAGACTTATTTGAGTTGTTACATCAGTTATTATATAAGATATATTTTGATTCCATTTAACCTTTCATAGCTCTAGCACCCCATTATCTAAAATCTTCCAGGTGATGTGGTATTTTAGTTGAATATGCTTCATCTAGGAGTGACATGATATATTTTTTCCCAAGTGGATAATGATCTGGATATCATAGTACAATATAATTATCTCTTTACTTAATATGATCTTCTTTAGTATACTCGTCAACCATACTAACTCCTTACTTACTTTTATAACTGCAACATACTCAACTTCCATGGCTAATAGTGTAACTACCATTTGTAACCATGACATCCAAATCTTGGTAGTTCCTATAAAGGTAAACAAAAAACTAGTAGTACTATTCTATTAAATAATATAACCACCAAATTCAGTATCTTCAAACCCTTAAAAGGGATTATACAATCCAAAATAGAGAGAAAGATTCACTAATCCTTTGAGATATCTGAATATCCACTTGATATCCTCTCAGTGTTCCTTCTCGATATTTTCCACGAACCTACTAACCAAAACTACCGCTTGAGTGATATTAGGCCTTATACATACCATATAATACATAAAAATTCCCACAACTAATGAATATAGATATTTCACTATGTACCAAGCCCCTCATTTTCTTTAGGTGTCTTATCCATTGAATGTATGAAATTTATAACTATAGGAGTACTCAAAGGATTTGATTCATTCAAACCAAATCTCATTAGTTTCTTCCATATTTAATTTGGATAAGAAAGGAATAGTGTTTTAGAAATAAAGTATTTTCTGATCCTCATCTCCAATATCTGCTTAGCAGAACCAAGTTCTTTTATCTAGAAAAATATGAACAATTCAGACTTTAACTATTCCAAGATTTCTATCATAGGTCTAACCAAGAGTAAGTCTTCAACATAGAGAAAAACAATGATGAAACTTCTATCATAATTCAACTTATATTAAAAAAAATGTTCCACATCATTATTAATAAATTTACACTCCATGATAAAGTTGTAAAAATTATGATTCCACCACCTTGGTGTCTTCTTGAGCCCATAAATACATCACCTGATCTTTCACACCAAACCCATGTTTCATTATAGTATGAAACCTTTTATTTGAAATCTACATGAAGAAACAATACCTTAACATTTAATTATTCGAGATACAAACCTTCCTTGGAAACTGGGTTGAGAACCATTCAAATAGTTATGTGTTTCAAAATATGACATAAAATCTCACCAAAATCTACTCCTTCCAATTTTTGGAACCCCTTAATAGAAATTTATTACTTATATGAAACTATACTATATACTTCTTCTATCATACTATAAAACCATTTTTTAAGAAGTTACCTCTAGACTTATAGAATATATGTTAGCTCCTATGTATCGATAACATAAAATTAATACAATTATTTCTTCATTGATAACTAAAACTATAACGAGATAATTAGACTTATCACCTCATCTAGTATTTTGGGTTACTCACTAAATGTGAGAAGTAGAACGTTCTTTTGGGAATAAAACCTATGCACCATCCTTTTGAATCTCATAGACCACCATAAATTCTAAGGTTTAGATGAATTTAAACTTCATACTTTCAAAAATATTCACTAAAATTATGATTTACTAGAGTATTTTGATACATTATAATTTGGTACTTTTAAAGATTGATCAATGATCTCAGTTACAGAACTTGGTTGTACCTCATAGACTCCACCATCCATAATCCTTGAACATCCTAATGCCACCTGAACTATACTTAGCTAAACCTAATCTTGGTCTATCAGTTCCTTATTCCCATAAGAATCTTCTAGGAAGTTTTGATTTTTTCACAAGATATACCTATTTAATAGGACATTCCAAACTTTGATAAACTTCCCTTGACTGTTATCCTAGAGTCCAAAACCAAAGTTTTCATCACCCAGTCAACAAGAAAATTTTTCTAGGATTTATCTTACTACCTATATTTATAATTGGAATTGAAATGGGCATGCACAATATAACAAAAAAATCTTAGGTAAGTAAAGTACACCTCCTAATTTGACCAAAGTTCCTCCAGAATTTTTCATTCCAAATGTTTGAAAGAACATTGGTTAATAAGATGATCTTCATAGTTAACTACTTTGAACCTAAATTACTTCAAGAAACTGGAACAGAACATCACGACTTAGACTCTCCCATTCAACATAAAATTTATCCATTCCACAAAACCATTCTACTCATGTGTTCTAAAAACCATATTCTCTACCTAGATTCTATTTATCCAATGAAATATTCAAAACATTATTCCTCTATACTCACCTCCATTATTAGATCAAAGTAATTTTAGACTCAAACTTGAATCGTCTTACATTATGTCTCTTAATATGATGTATTTTTGGAAGACCTCATACTTTAATTTGAGGAAAAAACCCACACCTTTCATGTGAAATCCTCAATGAAAGTAATGTATTAAAATGCACCCCCATGAGACCAAACTGGTGTTGGTCCCTATACATCCATGTTAACCAGCTTGACTTTCTAATTATTTATTTAATTTTATTTGAATTGAATTAAACCTTCTAATACTTCCCTTGGATGAAACCCTTACATGTTCCATACTAAAAAAAAGATTCATAAATCCTCTAGAAGCCATGATCCATATACTTTTCTCACTGATGTAACCCTTACAGTCATGAAACAAGTTCATTATTTCATAATTTTTTATTCTAACATGCATAATACATTATAAATTACCATTCAGGTACAAAATTCTATATTTCACACCATGTGACACCACTATGGAAACTCATGCGGCCTTATACACACTATTTAAAAAAATTGAAAAAAATCCCACATCATAAATATGACCAATGAAAATTGGATTCTTTTATAGTCCTAGGATGTGTTGGACACCTTGAAAATATAGTAAGCATCTGTTCTTAATTCATACACTTATATATCCTTTTCCAAAAAACTCAACTACCTCTACATCTTTAAGGTGAACATTTATAAGGCCTAAAAACACATAATTATTCCTAAATCCAATATCAGAAGTTGAATGAAATGAATATTTGGAATCAAGAATCTATGAATATAATGAACTTATAACACTGATAATTAAAGTTTCACCCTAATCTTCAATTATAGAATTTTTGGATGACCTAGAATAATATATTTCATAGCATATATTCCTGTGTTGAAAATCTTTCCATAGATTTCCCTTATTTCTATACTTCTAAAATATGAAGTCACTAGACCAACTGAATTTCAACATATTTTTCCTTACTGTTTCACCTTTTCTCATGATGAATTCTTTGACTGGAGTACCCTTGACTTTTATAATAAATGCACTTACATTAGCCTATAAAATATTCTTTTAGATCTATTCATTCAATATTAGATCATGTATTTACATAAAGGCAAATAAATTATGTCTTTTAGAATTACTCATGTTGGTCACCATAACACACCATGGTTTTAGAAGTGAAAAAATGAGAATAAAGGCCCACATAACTTTAGAAATATTTACTCCAACTAACTCTATCTAACTCCAGATCATGTTGAATTCAATAAGATGATTAGTTATCAACCTTAATTTAAATATTCTCATGATGAAAATTCACCGTAACATGAATTTTGTTTCATTATAGTGGTATCCTCATACATATTTATAAGATTCGCGATAAATTATGTAGTTTTATTCTCCTCACAAATCTTTAAGGCAATATTCTAGGACAAAATAATTTAGAAGAAACCCTATTTAATCCTATAAAATCTTTCCACTTTGTCTTTTCCATTTCTTCCCTATTATTCCTGACCAACAAAGGATTGAGATTATTTTGGATAAACAACCATCTAACTGCATCTTCTAAATTCACTTCCGCATTGACAACTTCTGGTGGGGGCATATTAATGGGAGAAACAAAATTCATTGGATTTTTTGGAAGTCATTATGCACCCTCAAAAGTGGGTGGTGGTATGGGTTTTTGGGACCTTAGACTATTTAATGATGCTATTTTGGATAAGAAAGGATGACTCATTTTGAACCAACCATCATCTATATGTGCATGGATTCTCCATGAAAAATATTTTCCTCACTATGATTCCCAGAACTCCTCTCTTAGCCCATAGTCTAGTTTCCTTTGGATAAGTATTTGGGGACCGTGAAAATTACTTGACAGAGGAATTGGATAGTGTATTAGGGATGGAACAAAAGTCAACATTTGGAATGACCCTTAGTTGATGGATAAAAAAATATGTTGGCTACTTCCCAAAACATTCCTGGATTTGAGGATGCCACTGTCCGATGACTATTCGAAGATACTGGTATTGGGTGGTTCTTGGAGAAAATCAACTCTTGGTTTAATGAAAGGGATAAAAGGATTATTCTCATCATTACCTATGTGATGGATGTGGGGAAGGACTATCTCTTTTGGATAAATGATATCTCAGGATCTTATTTAGTGAAATTAGGATACAGACTTGCTATGGATGCCCATATTGAGGATAGGGAGGGGCCTTGGAAAATTATTTAGCACTTGGAAATCCCCCCAAAGATCCACTACTTATGGTGGAAGAATTTTACTGGTATCTGAGTTTAATTAAAACTCATGCCATAATCTGTGAGTGTGTGTTGCATCCACAACACTTGAGCACAACAACTTCCAGCTACCACATATTCAACTTCAATAGTGGAAAGTGCTACCAAGTGTTGTTTCTTACATGAACAAGAAACTAATGAATATCCTAATAAATGAAAAATTTTGTATATACTTTTCCTATCCATTCTACAACCACCAAATCTAGCATTCAAAAAACTTTTTAAAACAAAATCATTTCTAGAAGAATAAAAAATTCATAAATCCATAGTTCCCTTTAAGTAGTGAAAAATTATTTTTACTTATTTTAAATGGGATTATTTTAGATTATATTGATATCGTGCGCATAAGAATACTAAAAACATTAAGTCCAGATGACTAGATATTATATATATTAAACTTCATATCATACCTCTAAAATATGTTTGATCTACTGGTTTCCCAACTTCATCAAGATCAAGATTATTTGAGGTACCAATTGGAGTACTTATAATTTTAGTATTTTCATATCCATAATTTTTAAGAAGATATTTAATATTTTTATATTGATATATATAGGTTCCTTCTGGTTTTTGAGAGATTTGAAAACCAAGAAAAAATGTTAACTCACCCATCATACTCATTTAAAACTTATATTTCATAAGATTCAAAAATGAATTAGTTAAATATTTATGAGTTGATCCAAATATAATGTCATCAATATAAATTTAAACAATTTAAACATTTTTATTTTCTTTCTTTATAAAAATGGTTGGATCAGCAGTTCCCTTAACATAATTATTTTGTAAAAAAATCCTTTAAGTCTATCATACCATGATCTAGGGGCTTTTTTAAGACCATATAAAGCTTTGGTAAGTTTAAATACATGTTTAGGATGTTTTGTGTCTTCAGAACCAAGAGGTTTTTCAACATAAAATTCCTCTTGAACATATCCATTAAGGAAATCACACTTTACTTCCATTTGAAAAAGTTTCAAGTTAAATAATGCTGTAAAGGCTAAGAGAATTAGAATAGATTCAATTATAGATATCAGAGCATATGTTTCTTCATAGTATATTACTTCTTGTTTATTATAGCCTTTAGCAAATAATCTTTCTTTATTTCTTACTATGATTCCATTGTCATCACATTTATTTCTGAAGACCCACTTTACTCCAATTATAGATGTTTCTTTGGGTCTTTCAATCAAGGTCCAGACTTTTTTCATTTCAAATTCATTTATCTCATCTTGAATATATTTAATCCAATCATCATCACATAAAGATTCATCAGAAATTTTTGGTTCTAATTGGGAAAGAAATTATAGATGATTTACTTCATTTATTAAATAACTTCTAGTCCTTACTAGTTGATGTACATCACCAATGATACTATCACTGGGATGATTCCTTATAAACAACTGACTTGGGTTTTGTAAAACATGGTCATAAATATAGGGTAGAAAATATTTTAGTGTAAATACTTCAGAAACATTTTCTTGAGTATTATCCTAATTAGAATAATCTTCCATCAATGGTTGATAATTAGTTTTTTAAAATTCATCCAAATATATAGGTTGGGGTTTAAAAACAAAGGGATCAGTTTCATCAAACTTAACATGCACTATTTCCTCAAGAGTATAATAATTTTTATTAAAAAATATATAAGCCTTAGAAGTTGTAGAGTAGGCTAAGAAGATTACTCCATCCAATTTGGGTGAAAATTTATGTAAGTTATATTTTTTATTCAAGATGAATACTTTGAATCCAAATACTCTGAAGTATGAAACTTTAGTTTTTCAGGTTGTCTATAACTCATAAGGTTTTTTGTTAAGAAATGGCCTTATTAAAACTCGATTTATAGTATAACAAGTAGAACTTACATATTCAACCCAAAAATGTTTAGCAATTGAGCATTCAATCAATATGGTTCTTGTTATATCTTAAAGAATTATATTTCTTCATTTGGCAACACCATTTAGCTGAGGAGATCTAGGATCTAATAATTTATGAGTAAGGCCTTTTTTACATTTTTTTTTCAAAATATGAATGTTCAAATTCTCCACCATGATCACTATAAATAGTTATAAATGAAATGTTTTTCTCATTTTTAACTTAGGTTGAAATATATTTGAAATAAGAAAAGGATTCATATTTCCTTACTAAAAAATAGACCCATGTAAATCTAGAGTAATCATAAACTAAAAAAATACATAGTACTTGCCTCCAATACTTCCAGTTTGTGTAGGACCAAACAAGTCCATTTGCATTAGCTATAATGAATCAGAAGTTGAGACTTCACTAATATAATTAAATTATGAATTATGTTGCTTTACATATTGACAAGGATCACAGACTTTTGAAGAATCAAATCTAAGATTCGGTTGATCCTTAACAAGTCATTTATTAGATAGTTTACATAACTTCATAAGGTTATGATGTCCTAGTATTCTATTACATAACCAATATTAGTCTTACATTTCACTAATTCAAGGTAAGACTTGGCTCCCAAGGTCTTCCAAGTTAAGTGTATAAGCATTCTCATGCCGATGGGAATAAATAATGAACTCATCCTTGGAATTTTTTACTAAGCATTTATCATTCCTAAAATCTACAAGGTTACCTTATTCGCATAATTGTATTATACTTATAAAGTTGTTCTTAAGACATTTAACAAATAAAAAATTTGAAATTAAGGATTTTATAAGAAGAACGTTGTTACCTATACCAAAAATTTAACCTCGAGAATTATCTTCAAAAGCGAATCTTCCACCTTTGATCTTAAAAATATTTTCAAAGAAGTTTTTGTTATCAGTCACATGCCGAGAACATACAATATCCATTTAACATGAATTGTTGTTGGTAATTTCTTTATTTTTATGAAAATAAAATAATTATACTTTTGGAATCAGAACTTTCTTGGATAAAAAATGTTAGAAAAGAAAATATGAGGAATCCACATTTTCTTAAAAAAGTTGGATTTATGAAAACCTAAGGATTGATTTTTATTTAAAGAACAAATTTTCTCCCAATTTTTTCCACATTGACACTTGGTGAAAAAAGGGGAACTTTGAGGAACAAAATAATTGTGACTAAAAATATGTTTTTGAGTGAGAATAACCAAATCTAGAACTATTTATAAGAGGACGAATTTGTGAATACATTTTATCAAAATTTTCTTTTCCAGAAGTAAATTTTGACCAAAGTTTCTTTAAGGAAAATATTTTGGATTTTAGTCCAATGAATAATTTACTATCCTCATAGTCAATAATATTAGAGTTTGAGTTTGTATCTAAAACATTTTTCATAGAAATAACTTTTTCAAGAACCTCAAGAAAGTTTATCCTTCTTAGAATTAACTTCCTAAAGGTTTTTTGAAATAGAAACAATTTCAAAATATTTTTCATCAATATATTTAGAAAGATTCGGAATTATTTTGTTAAAATATTTATTCTAGAATTTTTCTTGTCAAGTTTCTTATTGATCATGATATTTTTATTCTCAAGTAACTTGTAAAACCAAAAACTTCTTCAAAAGATGGTAAATAATTATCGTATAATGAGGTAAATTCTTCATATGAAGATTCATAATCATTCTCATTAGGATCATTTGAACTTAAAGATATATTGGTTAAATATTAAGTAGTGTGTACCTTATCCATGAAACATTGGTTTTCAATAGGTATTCTAGAAATAATACCAATATTCTTTTGTGCAGAATATTCATTATCTAAAGATTCATCAGATGAGTCTCCATCACTTGAAATCCGAGTGTCATTTTCTTTCAAAAACCTATTTTCCCTTAGACTTATAGTATTTTCTATGATTCTTTTCAGAGTGTCTCTCTTTCTTGTACTTTCTTTTCAACTTAGTACAATTAGGTCTGATATTTCTATCTTTCTTTAATTCATAACATGTAACTTTTGAATCTTTCTTATCTTTCCTATCTTTCTTCTTATATATATACTGAAATTCCTTTTTCCAACAATCTTATTCATCCTACAAGAAATATTGGATAATTTATTCTCTGATTATTTAGATTGATTTGAGTCTGACTAAATAAACACTTTCTTAGACTTTCTTGCCTTAGAAAGTTTCTCAGAGGTCTTTGTTTTCATATGATTCAAAGTAGTAGTAAAATTAGCACTCCCATTTTTCTTCTTTATATTCTCAACATCTCTCTTCAATCTATTCTCATGTTGTAAGAGAGTCCCAAACATATCATCAAGAGTAACTGTTGTAACTTTTCTTGATTCATCAATTACATTTGTATTTGAATCCCACTCATTAGGCATGATATCAATAATATTTCCAATAATAATAATCTCATCTTCTAGTCATTTTTATACCATTTAATATAGACTGTTCACAATATTCATGAATTTTTGTTGAAATTTATCTATTGGTTCTCTATAAGGAAAAATAAAACCATGATAATCTACTATAATAACAACTCTTATGATTTATATAAATTTCGATGTTATAAAATGTGTAACTTAAAGTTTCTTTCATATATTGTTAGCTGCTTCACAAGAAGATATTTGGATATATATATTCATGATCATAGAACAAATAAAATTATTTCATACCTTATAGTTTAGTTAATATTATTAATTTTCTTGATTGGTAAAAGTTTTGACTTCCTTTTTAGGTATCTTATAATCTACAGTAAGCATAAATTTTTTTCCACACCAGTATTAATAACAAAGGTCTTCATTCTGTCTCTCCAATATTAATAATCATTTCCATCAAATATAGGTGGTTTAGTGGGGTTCATATTTTTTAAGGATCCAACATCCATTCCTGTCATCTTTAAAAAAAAACTTTTCCACTCCACATATTAGTGTAGTATGTATTTATAAAAAAAAATTTTATTAATAGAAAAAAATCTAACTTATAAGATAGATTAATGATTAAGTAAAATAAGTAATGAAAATCTACCTTTGATACTAAGTGTAAGTATCAGTATCTTAGAGACTACCTCTGATACCAATTTTTGGGTCTAAATATAAGATGTAGATACTCAATTACAAGGGGGTGAATTGTAAGTTTAAAAGCTTTCATTTTTAACCTTAAGGAAAGTTTGTTTAATAATGTTAAACAAATAACATTCACAAAACCCTCTACCATATTTAAAAAATAGATCAGAAGTGCCAAAATTCTAAATAAAAAGATATTATAAATAAATAAGCACATAGGTATAATTTATTAAGATTATACCTTAAAGTGTATAAAATATTATATTATAGTTATAACAAATCAGAAAGTATAATAAACACTTTCATAATGTTACAGTTTGTAGCAGAAATAAAAGTATAAGTAAAGTTGTAAAAATATTTTAACCCAAAGAGTAGGGTATCCAAACCACCTTGGATAAAGGTCCATTGATTTTCAATAAAGTTTTTCTTACCAACACTAGGTTAAGAACTGAATACGAATATTGGCATCTATCTTTCTATACCCATAATCCCTTGATCTGTAAGGGGATCAGCACCTCTATCTTCCTTCAACTTGGAAGACCTCAATTAAGCAGGTAATTGACACCTCTTTATTCCTTATCTTGGAATCCCTAAATTGTATAAAACAACAACTGTAATCGCAAAAATCAAAACAAATCTTGTTGAATATTTAAGTATGTGGAAGAAAATGTTCACAAATTAAACTCTTCAAGGCTTTTTCATGAAGAAAATCTGGAAAAGCTCTCACAGAGTATAAATTCTCCAAAACGTTTACAGCATTGATCATGTTTGAATGATTTGGTATTTATAGGTGAGATCTTCAACGGTTGAATTCTCCTCCAATGATAATATTTTTCTTAAAATTTAAGAGGGACTTTGATAGGTGTAATTTTTAACGGTCATATTGTAACTGTAACAATGACACCATTTAAATAACAAAAACTATCACTTGTAACATTAGCTTTGAAATAATATGTAAGAATATGAATGTAAGAAACATTACATAAAGGAAATATACAATCTTCAAGAAATATATAAAATCAGAATATTAAGGAAATATCATAACTTTAATAAAGTTATGAAAATATTAAGAAAGATATAAAATCAAATCAAAAGAAAGTTAAGAATAAGATCTAGAAATTATTGAGAATTGGAACTGAAAAACATAGGGAATCAGATTCGAATTTCTATATGAATAAGAGTTTAAGAAACATGAATTGAATTTGAAAAAATAAGAGAATAATATTCTAAGAAGGTGAGTCATATTCAATTTTTTGAGCGAATCATAATTTAAGAAACATAAAATTGGAATAAAAAATTTAGACAATTCGAAATTTAATAAACTCAACAGATCCAAAATGTTGAGCAATTCAAAATTTAAGAAAATCACTAGATCCAAACTTTTGAGTTATTCATATTCTAAGGAACTATGAATTAGATTCTATTTTATGAACAATTAAAAATTGATAATGATTCTGAGTTTTATTAAGGATTTGATTTGTTCCAGTAATTATTCTAACTTAAGAAAAATAATATCAGATCTAGATATAAAATGAATATGCATATGGATTTACTTATAGACAGAAAAATGTTGCTTATAAATTTTCTTATAGATAGAAAAAATTATTAAGGAAATGTTTTTGTGATTTAAAAAACATAAAGGAATGAAGAAATTAATAAGGAAAATTTTTACTTAACAATATCCTCCTTTTTGGAAAGCACAAACAATTAATTTAAGAAAAGAATATCAAGACAATAAGAATTTATATTTTATTTTAAAAGTAATAATTATCTCCCCCTTAGTTTATAACTTAAGGTGAATTTTACTAACACCCCCTTAGGTTAATAAATCCCCCTAAGGTTCGTATTATGTCTTTATATATTTTTCATCCTTTCTTAAGGAAATATCTCCCCTTACTTAAACATTATTCTTCTTATTCAAATTTTATTTTTTAACATTCTTCTCCCCCTTTGTGATTTAAAAAAAGAAATGGGAAAATGTATAATGTAGTTGAAAGGGATAGAAAAAAAATTACATGAAACAATGGATAACAACATTATAATTAAAGAAAAAGTTTATATAACCAAAGATCTAAATTAAATAAAATTAGTCATCCTTCCTTGGAATTAATTTTTTGAGCATAACCTTGAACCTTTTCATCTCCTTATGATTATCTTGTAATTTTGTGACAAGATCTTCTTGATCCTTACTCTTCTTTTCAAGAAACTTGATATTTTCTTTATGAACTTTCATATTCTCATCCTGAGATTTGAAATTTTTATCAACTTCATCTCTATAATTTTTTATTATTTTAACTTTCAGAACAATAGATTTGAGTTTCCCATTAAGATATCTAACTTCTTGAAACCAGATGTCTTGATCTTCCTTCATATTTTTTGAGAAACTGTTAAAAAGATCTTTAATAGTGTCCTCAGATTCTGTGAAATCTCCCTTGACTGTCATAAACCAGTCATCAAAAATCTTAAGATAATGGTTGACTTGCTTCTACCACTTTGTGATTTCTCTACATAAATTAATATGAGAATCATAGTTGAGAAAAAAGGTTTTGAAATCACCTTCAAGATTTACCATTTTCTCCATGAAAAGAGATATATAGTCCGAATTTTGGTTTATTGATTCATGAATAAGATGGATTCTAGACTCAAGGTTTGGAAAATAAGGAATGGAGTTCACCAACTTCTTTAATGATTGAACAACAAAGTATTCTCCTAAGAAGGAGGAAGACTGTTCTGATTTCGATGCAACTACCTTAGATGTCCCAACATCTTCTTTTTTTCCTTTTTCTTTCATAGATATTGGCTTCTCTATTTTCTTAATTACTTTCCTTTAGTTAGAAACTTTAATGATATTGTCATCATCATATTCATCTTTACCATATTTGTTATTGTCATCACCAACCTTTCCATTACTACCTCCATTTCCATCATCACCATCATCATCATCACCATCACCACCACCACCACCACCATCACTATTGGATGGAATTTGATGTACTTTAGTGTCAAAAAAATATATTTCTAAATTGAAGGATATTTATGAACTATATTTCCTTCAGATTCAAGATTGGTTTATGAGGCTTCAAAGGTTCTTAAATATATCTTGTCAAAATGTCTCTACCTATGTATTTCTCAAATTTGTTGAATCACAACATCACTATATTTCTGTTGAATATTTTATTATTCTTATTCTTATTTTTCTTATTGAGATGGTTCTTGAAAAATCAGAAATGTTCTTAGAACAAATTAATTTTCCTTTGATAAATGATTTACCTCTATTTCTATTTGTTGAGAAGGTTAAGGAAGTTCTATTTCTTGGAGAAATGATTTCGAAACTTGAATATATTCTGAACCTCCTTTTATATCTTTCAACAAAGATTGAATTATTTCTTCTTCAGAAAGATTCTTCTTAAGCTTCTTATATTTAGCCTACTTCTCAAGTTCTTCAACAGCATGAAATTTCAAAGCTTAGCTTCTGCTGGATCTAAACCAAACACCAATTTTCCTTCTTTACTTTGATCTTTGAGTTTTCTCTATATTTCTAAACATTTATCAGAGTAAGTATTTAGTTTCTTTAACTTTAGAGGTTTGGATGATTGAAATTATTCTAGTTCTTGGACTTTTCTTTTCTTCAGTTCAGGCTTTTAACTTTCTCCAATTTGTCCTGCCTTGCCCATAAAATCAACAAATTCATTAAACTTATCACTGAAATCATATTTCATTCTCTTCAGTGTGTCATCACTTAATAAAATAATCTTAAACTTCATAGGATTCAACTTTCAAGAAATGTTGAAAAATCTTAAACAACTTACAATGAGTTTGGAAAATATTGATAAATACATAAGGATCTGATAGTTGATCGTCCCATCCTTTATATTGTTGATGGTAAGAAAGATGTACTTCACCAAGTTAATATTACTTAAATTAACCAAAAAATCCATCATGAAAATTTCTGAAATCTTTAATATATATTTTTATCTTTTCCTTGGTATTAAAACTCCTTTCATCATGCAACGATTATGAACTTGGATTAAAGGTTGGAAATATTAGTCTTCTTCACTCTCTTATGGACTAAGAAATCAATCACCTTAACTTTATCAAAGGATCATTCTGAGTTTGGAATCTTGTTAGAGTAATAATTAGCTCCACCATCATATGATATCTGAAGAAAATTTGTGCATTTATTTTAAGATAAGGAATAGGTTTTCCCGTAACTCTTGAATTGAAACTTATACTTTTCTCCTTAAATAAAAAACTAAAATGATTGATAGAATTCTATAACCAAGTCTGCATAAATTGGATTATGTTATAATTTTTTATTCACAATACAAATACTTTCCCAACCCTGAAACTTTATGATCTTTCTTATTAGAGAATCATAACTAAGAAATAAATCATGGTCAACTAACATTTATCTAAATATCATCTAATTTTTAAGGTCCTTATTCATAAACATTGATGTATGAGAGGAGATTGATAGAGACATCTGAAACTTAAAAGAAATCTAGAAAACTAGAACGGGGGCTTTGAATGGAAGCAGCACTTCGAAAAGAAATATGTGGAAATCGATGTGGGACACAGGGGGTCCCCTCCTTTATATAGGCATTGGGATAATAGTTCTACTTCCAAGAAAGATCAAATAGTTGACATTGATCTGATCTAATCTGACAGTTTTGATTGAGCCAAATAAGATTTATAGGTTCCGATATTTTGAGGTTTTAAGAAAATAAAATGTATTTAAAGAAAGATAAGGTTTTTCTTAAAACGGTTTTGAAATTCCAATAAATAGAAGTGTAAGATAAAAAATAATAAGTAAGAAAATACACCTTTCAGAGTTGTCAGAAGATTTGTTAGAATTATATAATATTATTATTAGATATTTTAGATTCTGAAAAGTTTTGTTAGAGTTTGAAAACTTTATCAGGTTCCAAAAACTTTATTAGGTTCTAAAAACTTTTTTTAAGGTTCCGAAAACTTTTTTTAAGGTTTTGAAAACTTTTGTTAAGGTCCCAAAAACTTTTTTTAAGGTTACGAAAAATATTTTTTTAAGTAAAACAAATGTACCCCCATAAAAAAAATAGTATCTTAATGTTAGAATGTTTCTTTAACAAAAATTATATATAAATGACTACCTTACGGTTATCATTCCTAACTTTTATTTAATATATTCAAATATATCGGATGGTAATGATTTTGTAAAAATATAATCAAATTGTTATTACATTATAATGAATTGTAAAATAATATCTCCTTTAACTGTGTGATCCCAAAAAAGTGATGCCTAATATCTGTGTGCTTTGCATGAGAGTGATTTTCATGGGTTTTTTGTAAGGATATAGAACTTGTGTTATGACATAGTATCTGAGTTTTATTAAAACCCATGCCATAATCTGTGAGTGTGTGTTGCATCCACAACACTTGAGCACAAAAACATCTAGATGCCACATATACGACTTCAACATTGGAAAGTGATATAGAGTATTGTTTTTTACATGATCAAGAAACTAAAGAATCTCTTAGGAAATGACAAGTTCCAGATGTACTTTTCCTATCCATTCTACAACCACCAAAGTCAGCATCTGATTTTTTTAAAAACAAAAACATTTCCAAAAGAATAAAAAATTCCTAAATCCATAGTTCCCTTTAAGTAACGAAAAATTATTTCCACTACATTTAAATGGGATTATTTTGGATTAGATTGATATATTTCACATAATCATATTGAAAACATTAAGTCTAGAAGACTAGATATTAAGTATAGTAAAATTCCTATCATACCTCTAAAATATGTTTGATCTATTGGTTTCCTAAATTCTTTAAGATCAAGAGTATTTGAGGTACCGATTGGAGTACTTATACTTTTAGTGTTGTCATATCCATAATTTTTAAAAAGATATTTAATATACTTATATTGATATATATTGGTTACTTATAGTTTTTGAGAGATTTGAAAACCAATAAAAAATGTTAACTCACCCATCATACTCATTTCAAACTCATATTTCATAAGATTCTCAAATGAATTAGTTAAATATTTCTGAGTTGATCCAAATATAATTCCATAAACATAGATTTGAATAATTAAAACTTTTTTCTTTTCTTTATTTATAAAAAGGATTGAATCAAAATTTCCCTTAACATAATTGTTTTGTAACAAAAATCTTGTAAGTCTATCATACCATGCTCTAGGGGATTGTTTAAGACCATATAAAGATTTGCTAAGTTTAAAATAATGTTTAGGATGTTTTGAGTTTTCAAAACTTAGAGGTTGTTCAATATAAACTTTCTCTTGAACATATCAATTAAGGAAATTACACTTCAAATCCATTTGAAAAAGTTTGAAGTTAATGAATTCTATAAAGTCTAAGATAATTCAAATAGATTTAGGTCTAGATACTAGAGAATAAGTCTATTTATAGTCTATTCATTCTTTTTAATTATAGTATTTTGAAACTAATATTGATTTATTTCTTACTATGATTCCATTCTCATTGCATTTATTTCTAAAGACCCACTTTACTCTAATTATAGAAGTTTCTTTAGGTATTTAAACCAAGGTAAAATATTTGTTTCTTTCAAATTCATTTAACTCATCTTGAATAGATTTAATCTAATCATAATAAACTAATGCCTCATCAGTAATTTTAGGTTCTAATTAGGAAATAAATTCTATATTCTCTACTCCATTTCTTAAAGAACTTATAGTCCTTACTGGTTGATGTACATCACCAATGATACTATCACTGGGATGATTCAATAGAAATAGTTGACTTGGGTTTTGTAAAACCCTTTCATCATCATAGGCTAGAAAATATTCTAGGGTAAATGATTTAGAAACATTTACTTTATTATTATTCTTATTAGAATAATCTTCTATCAAAGGATGATAATTAGTTTTTGAAAACACATAAGAATATGTAGGATGGAGTTGCTTAAAAACAAAGAGATCATTTTCATCAAATTTAACATGTATTGTTTCCTCAACAATACAATATTTTTTATTAAATAATCTATAAGCCTTAGAAGTTGTAGAGTAGCTTAAGAAAATTATTTCATCGGATTTGGGTGTGAATTTGTGTAAGTTATCTTTTTGTATTCAAGATTAATACTTTTCATCCAAATACTTAGAAGTATGAAAATATAGGTTTTTGGTTTGTCCAAACTCATAAGGTTTTTTGTTAAGAAATGACATGATTAAAACTCAATTTATAATATAAAAAGTTGTACTTATAGGTTCAGAGAAAAAATGTTTAGTAATTGATTATTCACTCAACATGGTTCTTGTTATATCTTAAAGAATTCGATTTCTTCTTTGGACAACACCATTTTGATGAGGAGTTTTAAGAGTTCAGAAGTTATGAGTAATTCCTTTCTTACTACAAAAATTTTCAAAATATGAATTTTCAAATTCTCCACCATGATCACTATGAAAATTTATAAATGGAAGGTTTTTATCATTTTTAAATTTGTCTAAAAAAGATTTGAAATATTAAAAGTGTTCATATTTCCTTATTAGAAAATAGATCCATGAAAATATAGTGTAATCATCAACTAAAAAAATACATAGTACACTACAACAAAACCGCTGTTTAGAAGGGGTTCTAGGAACCGCCGCTAAACCTTTTGTAAAAAAGGTTTCGCGGCGGTTTATAATAAACCGCCGCGAAACATTGTTTTTTTAACACACGACCCTTCCCCCACCCGACCCTCCTTCCCCTGCGACCCCTAACCCCCGCTTCCCCCATGACCTCGGCCCCCCGCGACCCCTGCCCCCCGCTTCCCCTATGACCTCGGCCCCCCGCGACCCCGGTGACCCCGACCCCGGTGACCCCAGCGACCCCGGCGACCCCGCGACCCCCGGCCCCCCGCGACCCCCGGCCCCCCACGACCCCGGAAGCTGCACCATCTTCCCCTCTAGGTAGGGTTTTGTTTCTCCTTATTTAGGTTTTTGGTTTTCCAGTAGGTAGGGTAGTTGATTTAGGGTTTTTCATGTTGGATATCATTTGATCTTATTGTTTTTGGGTAAATCTTTCCTTTTTTGGGGTTTCTTTGAGGTGTGGTTGAGGTTCAAATGGGGTTTCACACTATTTTTAAGCAATTTATTCACCCAATGTAGGTGGTTACATGCCCTATCATTTTTAGATGATTTGATTTTTTTTGTTTAATTAATTTTAACATGTTTTATAGATAAATTGTGTAATGTGAATTATTTTTTGGATATATTTTGGCATTTTTATGTGGTGAAAATTGATTTTATAAAGAAAAATGGATATGTTTAATATGTTATCTATTTTGGTGTTTCATGGAATTGTTTTTATGGTTATGTGAAGAGTGTGAATTGTGTTTTCAAAGGCACTTGAAGTGAGAATGTGTTAAAAATGGGGTTTCAAAGGGAAATGAATTGTTTTGGGTATGTAATTTTTTTTGTTCCCCATTAAATGTGATGAGTTATTTGTGTAAATTAAGAGAAGCATGTTTTTAAATAGGGTAAATTAGATTGTGTGATGATTTGGAAAGGGTTATCCTAGGGAAATTGTTGAATGTATTATGTTATTCTCTTTAAATGTACCTAATGGGTTTTTTGATTTTTTCAAGTGGTTTGAAAAGTGTTTTTCTAATCATTTTGTGTGTGTCTAAAATGGTAAAAGGTTCATTTTATGGAAAAAAATGTTTGCAATGTAATGATTGATCTGTATTGGTGAAATTGGTGTTATGTGTTACATGTGGAACATAATTGAGAATAAGGGAATCCTAGGTGACTAGGTGAACATATTTGGACTAGCTCGCTAGTGATTCCGAAGTGGCTATGACCCGATTTCACTTAGCGGGATTGACCTGTATTTATGTTGATTTTTACACTTCTATATAACTACATACCCGAGGGTATGGTCTCCCCACTATAAATATCACACTCATTTCTAGTCAATGACCTATGGAATATGGGTAGGAATGCATGAAGTCTCATAAAAAACCTGATTTGGCCACATGAGAGAGTGATGGATTGGGGGATGTAGCAAAGTGGTATCAAAGAATCATGTTTTAATTTCTATTACATTACTACTTGTGGAAAGGTATAAGAGATACTAGGATGTGCCAAGACATAGCAATGAGCTTTTGAATAGGAGTATATAGCCAATGTATTGGGGAAATATGTGTTCATATGGACAGGATTGGTTCTTATGTTATTTTATTGAAAAAGTTGATGTTATTTTACCTTGTATGATTTGTATTTTGTGTGATGGTATTGTTTAGTGATGGATTTTGATTCTTGATATTTATACTCATGGCCCCGAATGGTGTTAAATGAGTATTCATCCATCATTATAGGCACATAGGAACGTATATATTGAAATTCATTCTTCATGGTAGGGACATATTTATTTCATGTTCTATGTTCTTTCCTTTATGATGTGTTTTGATAAACCTACTTTATCTGATAAATGATTTATTCTCCGAAGCCTTTAATATTAGAAAATGGATTTGTTTTTTGTAAATAAATATTATGGAAACCTTCACCTTTGTAATGATTACCGAATGATGAATCGAGTCGTAATAAAGAACAATTTTCAAAAATGTATTCATGGTTTGCGCCTAGACACCCATCCCACAAATCCAAAGCATTTACATCACAATTTATCCCCCTATTATCCTGTTTCAACTCTTCTCCAATCTGTATTTTCCAAATGAGGTTCACACTTATTGGAGGTGGTATTTCATAATTACTTATAAAAAATGGTGGTTTAAAATGAAAAGTAAATTTGGTTTCATTAGTGTGTTCCTTGTTTAATTTATACTTTTTTTTGTATTTTATTCTTACTTTCATATAGAATAATTAGGATTTATTTTGAGTATTTAATTAATATAGTTCATTTAGATGTTATTGTTGTCCACTGTAATTTTCAAAAAGGATTATTTAGTTCTTATTCCGACCTAGAATACGTGTTGATTTGTTGATGTTAAATCATTTTCAATATCGGAAACCATCATAGGATTCCTGAATCACTATCTTCCTTCATTAAGTGTTTTTCAAGGGTCAGTGGAAGTAGTTAGGTAGTTGGAACAAATTGAGGCGATCCTCAATTATCTTAGGGAACCTGATACTTTGTGTGTGAGAATTTTTTAGAACTGGATTTATAGTTTCAGTAGAGTCTTTTGGGAGTCAGTGGTACCTTCTTAACATCATGAATGTATGAATTAGAATCTCATCAAGATTGATTTTTTTAATGGTTATTTCCTAAGGGAATGAATCTAGAGAAATAGACTGAGCTCATGAGACTTTTTATTGGTGACAGATCAGTATGGGAGTATGTCAATAACCTTTCAAGGTTTGTTATATATTCTCCAAAGATAGGGGTCATCAATTATGAGAAAGATCATTTCTTTGGTGATGGTCTTCACCTAGACCTTGGTACATCTCTAATTTCTTTGGGCATAACATCCATTTTGGAGGTTGTCACTAGGGACATGTGAATAGAAGATAAATATTCTTGGAAATCGATGGTTGTTCATTCCTTAGTTTTATCAGGTATGAAACAAATTAATAGTGGGAATGAAGAGAATCCAATGTGCAAGGAGTAGAGGCAGGATGAACCATAACATGATGAAAAGGACCATTCTTATAGAAAGAGTTCATCCATTTTGTGCTTCCAGTTTAGGGACTTTGAGGAATTTTGAGACCCATTTCTTGATATATCCTTGAATTTTTCTCTATTATGGAAATTTTGTTCATCATTATTTGTTTTTGATGATGGGGTTATATAAGATGTCTCATGTTTGATTCCTTGTTTTTTGTGTAGGCACATTGTGATATACATGGATAAAAGCTAGATCACATTACCGAGGAACACACCTTAGTATGTTAAGGGTTTGAATGAGTTTTTAGATTTTTCAATTTCTAATCGACCCGTTGAAGGGAGAATAAAATGTCCATGTACTAAATTTAAATTTAGAACATGATTGAAGAGAGATGAGGTTTATGAACATTTAATACTGAAGCAATTCCCTGCTCAATATTTGTGTTGGATTTGGCATAGATAATCGAACATTACAGAAAGATTGAGCACTGATGTTAATCTGGATAATGAGGTCCCAAGTTCATCGACAATGGAAAATGAAATGCAAAACCTAATAAATGATGCATTCGGCACTGCAAGACACCACTATCAGCAGCAAAACATATCAGAACAACCAGAAGAGGGTGCTACAAATTGCAACGTGACAAGTGATGTTTTTGAGACTATAACACAGGAAGATCAAGATTGTCACATATCATTGGATCCTCCTCTTGATTCTGTGGAGCCAAATGTAAGAGAAAAGTTCACTGAGGAAAATGCATTTCATGATTTAGTTGATGATGGAAATCAAGAGTTTTATAGTGGGTGTTTGAAATATTTAAAGCTTTCATTTCTGCTGAAGTTGTACCCTATCAAATGTCTATGTGGAATTACAAATAAGGAAATGTCCATGATATTGGAATTGATTCGTGATGAATTTCCTGAAGCAAAAATCTCAGAATCTTTTTATGATATGAAAAAAGTTGTTAACAAGCTTGGTCTGAATTATACAAAAATACATGTGTGTCCCAATGATTGTATGCTTTATTGGGGAGAGGATTAAAGTAAATAGAATTGCAAGAAATGTTCTTCTTCTAAATGGCAGGAAAAGGGTGATGTTGGAAGTTCGAATGAACATAATTTCATGGAGAAGAAGAAAAGGAGCACACCTGCAAAGGTTTTGCGTTACTTTCCTTTGAAGCCTCGATTATAAAGATTATTCATGTCATTGAAAACCGCCGAACACATGAAGTTTCATTCTGTAGATAATAACAATGATGGGTTAATGAGACATCCATGAGATTCCCAATCATGGAAGACATTTGATTCATTACATCTCGATTTCTCAGCTGATCCTAGGAATGTTCGATTGGGATTGGCTGCTGATGGATTCAACCCATTTGGGACTTTGAGTATCAATTATAGCATTTGGCCAGTTGTTTTGATCCCTTATAATCTGCCTCCATAGATGTGTATGCAACAAACATCTTTTATCCTTTGGATGATTATTCCTGGAAAACAAATTCCTGGAAATGATATTGATGTATACTTGCAGCCTTTGATTGACGAATTGCGGGAGTTATGGAGCAACGGTGTTGAGACATTTGATGCTTCTTCTAAAACAATGTTCAAAATGCATGCTTCTTTAATGTGGACCATTAGTGACTTCCCTGGGCTTGGGAATTTATCTGGTTGGAACACTTACACGGGTTTGGCTTGTCCCATTTGTAACTTTGATTTTGAGCCCAAATGGCTACCTCACAGTAGAAAATGGTGCTTCTTGTGTCATCGAATATTTCTCGATGCATCTCATAGATTTCGGCTGAACAGATCAAAATTTAATGGTTCCATTGATTGTAGACCACCTCCAAATTTGTTAAATGGTGTTGAAATATTAACACAGCTTGAAAATGTTGAAACAGAATTTGGGAAGGTTCATCATTTGAATGATAGCGGAAAACGGGTCCGAAGTGCATCGTCAAGCGAAACCAGAATGCAACAATGGAAGAAAAAAAGTATATTATTCAAACTTCCATATTGGGAATTTAATTTGTTGCAGCATAATCTTGATGTGATGCATATTGAGAAGAATTTCTATGACAATTTGATTTTCACATTGCTTAATGACCATGGAAAGTCGAAGGATCATCTCAATGCTCACAAAGACTTACAAGCAATGAACATAAAATGCGATATCTAGCCAGATGAGAATGAAAAGTATCCTCTGGAAATTTTTGCAAAGAAAAATAGGGATAAAGATACATTCCTTCGAATGTTAAAGAATGTTAAGGTATCTGATGAATATTCAAGTAACATCTCGAGGTGTGTTGACTTGAATAATCGTAAGTTACATGTATTGAAAAGCCACGATTCACATATTTTGTTACAACAGTTACTACCATTTCCATTGCGTACATTATTACCTGAAAAAATTACTACTGTTGTACTCCAGTTCTGCACATTTTTCAGAAAACTATGTGAGAGATCTCTACATCCATTTCAGCGTGAAAACCTCCAAGAGAGGTTTGTATTAACCCTTTGCGCAATGGAGATGATCTTTCCTCTGTCCTTTTTTACTGTAATGATGCATTTAACTGTGCATTTGGTTGAGGAAGCTAAATTAGGAGGCCCCGTTCATTATCTATGGATGTATCCAATTGAGAGGTACTTTATTTATATTTTTTCCAGTTAAGTAAAAAATTTTTGGTACTTAATTAAATGCGCAATTATGTTTATTTTATTTCACAGATATCTTGGGAATTTTAAATCATACGTGAGAAATAAAGCTAAACCAGAAGGCTCAATTATTGAAGGCTATGTGGCTGAGGAGTGTCTTACCTTTTGTTCTCGATACTTGGATGATATTGAGACAAGATTTAATCGATTTGGACGTGTTGACGACACATCAGATCAATCTCAAATACATTAGAAATCCAAAATATTTCCTGCTATTGGCCGATCAGTTGGGAGGACCTCAAATGTGACACTGACAGAATTGGAATTATTACAGGCACATAGATATGTGTTGCTGAATAGTGAAATTGCAGATCCATTTATTGAAGAATTGAGGATACAAATAAAGCGACGAATGAGAGGCCGAACACGAAATGAGAAAGATATAACAAAAGCTGTTAATGAAGAGCTTGTAGAATGGTTTGCACGACGTGTAAGTTCATAAATATTGCAATAAATAAAAATATTAGTTTGACACATACATTTTGTAAATCTAATAATTTATATTTCTTTTTTCAGATCATGAATACTGATACTCGAGCAGAGGTGTCAGAAGATTTGAATTTTCTTTCTAGAGATCCTCTAAAAGAAGTTAGAAAGTTCGACGCTAATAATGTGAATGGATTTAGATTTCGTACAGTCGATCGATAAGTGGGTTTGAGAACACAGAATAGTGGTATATTTACATTTGATGAAGTGGAATACTATGGAAAACTGCATGATATTATTGAATTAAACTACCACAGACATTTTTCGGTTGTTTTATTCAAATTCAAATGGGTCGATATTATCAGAGGTGTTAAAAGAGATTCCTTGCAATTTACTTCTATGAACTTCTCTCGCTTGATGGATGTTGGTGATCGTGAACTGCATGATCCATATATCTTAGCATCACAAGAAAAAATGGTATATTATGTGAATGATGTCGCCAATGAAGGATGGAGTGTAGTTTCTCACATAATACAAAGAGATTTGTATGATATGGGTGATGAAGTGGAAAATTTGACCTCTGAAATTGAATTTAATCAGCAACAAGAAGCAGAATTATTTGTCCATCATGATATTGAAACTATTAGTCTAGAAAGGTTGAATGAAGTGGATGAAGCAATGGAGCAGAAAACCAACACGATTGAAGGGGAAAATGATTGTATGTACAATTATTTATTTATTCAGCAACCACTTGTTTCATTTCTGCAGTCATTAATTATCATTGTTATATATATTTTTTCTGTTAGTACTCCATCTATTATCATTTTTAATTTTTTTTTCTGAATAATTTTTTTGAAATATATATTCTGAACTTAATTTTATTTGATTAAATGACAGGAATTCCAAGGAATAAGCGGTACTTCTCCCCTTCCAGTTCTGCGACAGATGACTATTCATCTGGCTCCCTCCCCACGACATCTGAGGCACCAGCTGCCGACACCCCTACACCATCTCCCCCTGCACCATCTCTCACACCATCTGTGGATGTCCCAGTAGAGGCTGAGTCATCAACTCCCCCTTCAGATGAGAAGATATGCCCCCGGTGGGAGTGCATCGATTGGTGGTATACAGGTAAATCACAGAAAATCAAAATCATTTAGTTTTATAACTTTCATTGGTTTTAAGTTTTAATATAAATATGTAACTGTATTTAATTTTCAATATAATGTTCTTACAGGTGACAACACAAAGTGTAAATGAAGGTGGATAAGGTGACAATGCATCATCGGACCCTGAGTAGTTGTATTGTTGAAAAAAATGGAAACAATTGGTTTGTATATGTAACATTTGTGGAACATAGTTTCCACCACACTTTTTCGTGTCCTAAAATTTCCTTGATTTCTCATTTTTCTTTTTATGCATTTTATTGATTTCTGATGTTTCTTTTTATGTCTTCATTTCTCGAGTGTGGTATAAATCATTCCATTTAGGTCTGTGTTTGAATTGGTAGTCAAGATTTTGGATGAATAGGAGTTAAACCCATTGTTGATGTGTTGAAAAAATTGGGTCATTTCATAGTGATCAAGGGGATAGTGTTGTGGACACTTTAGTGAGGCCCATTGTTGAAAATGTCTGATTTAAGTGTCAAAAGTATCTAAACATGCTCTAGCTCTTCTAAAATGTCATGAAAATGTTCTAAATAAAGGGTAGTTCACTAAGATATAGGTGTGACAGAGGGGTGATAAATTAGCATAAGTCCATGAATATAGGAAAGAAAACTTTATAAATTAAAATATAATCTCAAAGATGGATGTGGACTTGACTCACAATTGGTATGTCTTATAAAAAATGAATTTTAAGAAAATAACTTCTACCAAATACTTCAATATTAGGATGGTTAACTCATATATTTATGTCTCTCGATTCAATAAAAAATATATGAAAATGGATAACCTGAAAAAAGAACTAAAAATAGGGCATATAAGATTGCACAATGATAACACTTAGAGAAATGAAGAAAACAAAGGAGGTAAAAGGAGTAGAATCCAAACCCCTATCCTTACTCTTCTTTAAATGGATGAATAAATGGAAGAGTATTGAGTTTTTTATTGGAATTGTTTGACGATACATACCTACACTTACTAGAAACACAAAATAAAACTGACCGGTTACAATGGACCATTTCCGACCATAACTGTTTTGATCACAAAACTGTTACTGCATGACTTGAACTGCATTCCCAACACAATTTCCACTTAATCATGGTCTGTCTGGTAATTATTACCTATCATTATATTCATGAATTATTTATATTATGATTATTAATTCCATTTTTTGATTCATTACAAGATATCCAGTCATGAAACTTTAATTACTGGAATTCCAGAACTTTCTTCTTTACCAACACTAGGCCTTATAGGGAGATATCATAGGTTTGGTACAAAACACTTCTATCCAAACATACTCATAAGAAACCATAGTTATACTCCCACGACTCCGTGTAATGATCGTATTGAATTTGACTAACACCCACATCTAGAGGATGTCCAATTTAATAAGACCCCCCAAACCACCTCTCATAACCTGCCCCTAGGTTTCTTTGCCATCTGAATTTAATCTAGAAACATTAAACCAAGTGATGTCCATATTACTTATCTCAGATACTTCTATGAAATACCACATCCATTCAAATTTCTAGAACTGTGTATGGTTTGATTTCTATCATCATAGGATACATAGTTATATCTAGACCACTTATCTTGGTCTCGACCTTAAGTTTCATCCCAAATAGACTCCCTCTTAATCTTGGTGTTTGAGACTCTATAAATTCACATTGGGTTTTCCTACCCACTAAACCTTACATTATACAATGTTTATGAATAAATAAGGTAAACAAAAACATTAAAAGATGATATATTCTACCATTAAAGCCTAATAAAAGTCAATATAGTATCTTTAGGTCCACCAACTTATGAAAAAATTAGAGGTATTTCATATTTCTTACATATACTAGTTCAAATGACCCATATGAAACACACAAAGATGTTAATTTAAGGAACATTATCCATTTTTAGGATTTAAATCTTCATCTTGAAATAATACCTTCATGTTTTTCAATACACCAAGTCACTAAAATCCTTCATAACCAAATACACTAATGTTAGTTTAAGGTAATGACATATTTTCTTGGCATCAAAAAATATGCTTCATACAGTTTTCCATGGAATCCATGATACAAACCTCATTCAAAAAAAACACGTGAGATTAGAAACGATTTTTTGGGAATGAATAAGACACAAATGGGGTTTACATTTTTTGCATGGATTTTCACATAATAAAGGATTGGGATTCATTTAAAATGTTTTCTAATTTGGTAACTTGGTGGTGAGAGCCTCCCATTGGTAGTAGGATATGTATTTTTTATGTTGTTTATAAAAATGGTTGTTAGAATTCTCAAATACATTTTTAGAGTCTTTTAGTAACTTTTTGGCCTTATGAGACACATAATATGGGATAAATTGGTCACTAGGGGTGTAGTTCGTTTCACAGGATTCAATTTGACCATTTTTTGATCAAAAAAAATTATGGATCATAAGTTATAGTCATTTGAGGTCAGTATGAGTTTTATGAAATTATTTTCATGTACCTTACTTTAGCATGAGCCTATGTCACTTCAATTCCCAGTTCTTCTGGGTTTTTCCTAGATCCACTAGTGAATTACTATACTGATGTGCCCACATCTACACATCCATGTATGTGTGGCTAAGTTTCATATTCCCTAGTCTCGTCTTGCGAGCATAACTCTACTTCACACAAATAACTTGTGTGCTTGACCTCTGTGAACTTTTCACCTTTTGAGATTATGTATATGCACCTGATTTATGTGCTATGTTACTTGAAAAAATTTTCTCTAATGATCAAACCTTGTGTGCCCATATCCCTATATTTTTCAATAAATAAACCCCTGGATCCCCATTTAACAAACATAAATAAAGAGGAAAAGACATGAGTTGATCATGTTCCCAAGTATCTAATTTCACTAAGGTGTATTTTTAAGGTCATACCTTGGGGAAAATAATTTTAATACAAGATAATTGAGTTACCTGAATGTTTAACACATTATAACCTTTGAGGAATACTACTTATCCCATAGTTCTCTAAAAATATGGTGAAGGATCTCATCTTAGATGATACATTAGGGCGTTACATGCTGAAGTCATATCCTGGATGGAACAATAGAGAATCATGAACCTCGTTCAGTTCCAAAGACTCAACCTCACTAGTGTTCCATGAACTTAGACCCTATTAGAGATTCCTCAATTGGTATTCATGCTCCAAAGTCAACTCAGGCCTTCATACTATGGCAGACCATTACCTTATACTCTATACCACAATGATGCTTATCATGGTTCTCTATACTAGAGGAAACCATCACCAATCCCTCCACTAGGTCAATGCTTCACTCAACCCTACACTTGGGTGAAGCTTCACGTAGCTCCAATTCTAGGGTGTGATATTTTCTCTAGATCAATTATAGAGAAAATTTCACCCAAGTCTCTTATTTGGGAACCCAATTCCCCAAACCACCTCCATGAACTATTGATTCACATGATCAACAATTTTTTCATGACATAGTGCCTATTATCGCTCATTTATTCCTTTGATAATGGGTTATTCTTGGGTTTTCCTCCTAGGATGATATGTACCTCTTGGGGTTTATAATCATGTATCCCTTTTATAATGAGAGTCCTTGTCATGAAGATATTTGTAAAACCTCCCCTACCACAAGTTTCTCATCTTGGTTTCCCTATATCTAGCATGTGGTTTCTCATCTTGGTTTATAATCATGTGATTTATTCTAGATATTCAGCTCTTGGTCATTGGTGGGAGGCCAGGGATGGTTTTTTCTGGTTTTATTTGTTTTTTAGGGTAGTGGTGCAGTAGAAGCAAAGAATTATTATTGTTATTATGGGTAGATTTTCATGGCGATTTTAACCACCACGAAATGTATATTGGTGGCAGTTTAAACCGCCGCTAAACGTAAAATAAAATTGACTTTTCGTGGTAGTTATAACCGCCGATAAATAGGAGCATCGTGGCTGCCTCATTCCGCGGCGGTTCCAGTGAATTTAGTGGCAGTTTTACGGCCACTGTAATTTGAGTTTATTCACAGTGGTTATAACCACCGCGAATAAAGTGATATCCAGGGCTCTTAAAACCGCCGCTAAATTCAGTAAAACCGCCGTGAAAATGAGGCACCTACGACGATTTCCTGAAACCGCCACTAAATGTTAAAAACCGCTGCTAATAGATTGCCGACACCCTATTAGGCTGTGGTTTTTGTAAACCGCTGGCAAACAGTTTAGCGGTGGTTTAAACTGCTGCTAAATGATGATTCTGTTGTAGTGGTACTTGCCTCCAATAATTCTAGTTTGTGTAGGACCAAACAAGTCCATGTGAACTAGTTGTAATGCATTAGAATTTGGGACTTCACTAATATAATTAAATCTTCACTTATGTTGCTTTCTATATTGATAAGGATTACATACTTTTGAAGAATCAAATATAAGATCCCGTAGATCCTTAACAAGTATTTTCATAGATAGTTTACATAAGTCCCTAAGTTTATAGTGTCCTAGTATTCTATTCCATAAACATGATTGGTCTTCAATTTCACCATGGAAAGGTAATTATTGGCTCCTATAGTCTTCTAATTTAAGTGTATAAACATTCTAATACCGATGGGTAGAAATAATTAACTCATCCTTGGAATTATGTACTAAGAATTTTTCATTCCTAAAATTCACAAGGTACCCTTCATCACATAATTGGATTATTCTTATATAGTTGTTCTTAAAACCTTTAACAAATAAAACATTTTAAATTAATGATTTTCCAAGAATAATGATGTCACTTATACCAATAATTTCTCCTTGAGCACTGTCTCTGAAAGTGACTCTTCCACCTTTCATCTTAATAATCTTTTCAAAGAATTTTTTGTAACCAGTAATGTGCCGAGAAAATACACTATCCATGTCTAATGTATTGTTGCTGGTAATTTATTTATTTTCCTACAAATAAAATAGTTAGACTTTTGGAATTCAAAATTTCTTGGATCTAGAAATGTTATAAAATAAAATCTCAAGAATCCACATTTTCTTAGAAAAGTGGGATTTATGAAAACCTAAGGATTGATTTTTATTTAAAGAAATTTTTTTCTCCCAATGTCCACCACATTGAAATTTAGTGCAAAAAAGGGGTAATTTTAGGAACAAAATAATTGTGACTAAAAACAAGTTTTGAGTGAGAATAACCAAATCCAAAACTATTCCTATGAGGAAGAATTTGTGAATACATTTAATCAAAATTTTCTTTACCAGAAGTAAAGTTTGACAGAAGTTTCTTTAAAGAAAATATTTCAGATTTTATTCTAATGAATAAATTCATATACTCATATTCACTGATCTTGGAGTTTGAGTTTGTATCTAAAACATTTTTATTATAAATAAATTTTTCAAGATCCTTAGAAAGTATATCCTTATAAAAATTAATTTCCTCAAGTTTTTTTAAATAGAAAAAATTTCAAAATATTTTTCATCAAGATCTTTAGAAAGATCTGATACTTATTTTGTGAAATTATTGATTCTAGAATTTTCCTTGTCAAGTTTCTTATTGATATTTCTATTTTCATTATCAAGTAAATTGTAAAACATAGTAAATTATTCAGAATAAGGTAAAGAATCTTCTGATGAAGTATATTATTCATCTAAAGATTCATAGTCATTCTCATTAGGATAATTATCACTTAAAGGAATATTAGTTAAAGATTCAATAGTGTGTACCTTATTCAAGAATCATTGGTTTTAAATATGTATTATGGAAATAAGACCAATATTATTCTGTGTATAAGATTCATTATCTAAAGATTCATCAGATGAGTCTCCATGACTTGCACTCCAAGTGTCATTTTCTTTCAGGACCTTTTTCCCTTAGACTTATAGTATCTTCTCTGATTAATTTCAGAGTGTTTATATTTGTTGTCCTTTATTTTCAACTTAGGTCAATCAGGTCTAATATTTCCAAATTTCTTGTATTCATAACATGTAACTTCTGTATCTTTCTTATCTTTCCTATCTTTATTCTTTTATCTATACTTAAATTCTTTTTTGCCAAAAATATTTTTCATCCTATGAGAAATATTGACTAATTAATTCTATGATAGTTCATATTCACTTGAGTCTAACTAAATAACTACTTTATTAAACTTTTTTTTCTTAGAATATTTATTATGAGTCTTGGTTTTTAGATGATTCAAAGTATTAGTAAAAGCAAAACTCCCATTTTTCTTATTTATATTCTCAAAATCTCTCTTCAATCTATTCTGATGTTGTAAGAGAGTCCCAAATAGCTCATCAAGAGTAACTATTCTAACTTTCCTTGATTTTTCAATAGTGGTTCTCTTTTATTCCCACTGATTAGGCATGATATCAATAATCTTGTCAACAAACATCTCATATTCTAGGAATTTTCTCCCATTGACTATAGACTCTTTACAATATTCATGAATATTCGTTGAACTTTAACTATTGGTTCTCTATAAGGAAAAAACCATAATAATCTTCTCTAAGCATAACTCTTTTGGTTTCTATAACATTCAATGTTCCAAAATGTGAAAATTCAAGTTTCTTCCATATGATGTTAGCTGCTTCACAAGAAGATATTTGGATATATATATTCCTATTCATAGAACAAAGAAAATTATTTTGTACCATATATTTTAGCTAATATTATTTATTTTATTGATTGGTAAAAGTTTTGACTTCCTTATCAGGTATCTTATAATCTCCAATAAGAATAAATTTTTTTCCACACCAGTATTAATAACAAAGGTCTTCATTATATCTCTCCAATATTCATAATCATTTCCATCAAATATAGGTGGTCTTATGGGTTTTATATTATCTATGGATCCGACATTCATTCCTATCATCTTTTAAAAACAAAAATTTTCCACTCCACATGTTAGAGTAGTATATATTTATAAACAAAGAGTTTATTAATAGAAAAAAATATAACTTTTATGAGAGAACAAAGAGTAATTAAGATAAGTAATGAAAATATGCCTTTAATACTAAGTGTAAGTATCAGTATCTTAGATACATATTCTGATACTAATTGTAGGATCAAAATATAAGATGTAGATACTCAATTACAAGGGGGGGGGGGTGAATTGTAAGTTTAAAAACATTCATTTTTAACCTTAGGGAAACATTATTTAACAAAGTTAAATAAATAACATTCTTAAAACCCTCTAATATCTTTAATAAATATATCAGAAGGGCCCAAAGTACAAATAAAAACATATTTTAAAGAAATAATCACACATGTATAATTAAGTAATATTCTAACTTAAAGCATATAGAATCTTATATCAGAGTTACAAAAAATGAGAAAGTATAAGAAAAACTTTCTTAATGTTATAGTTTTCAGTGGAAATAAAAGTACAAGTAAAAGAGTACAAATATTTTAACCAAAAGAATAGGGAATCCAAAATACCTTGGATAAAGATCCATTGTTTTATATCTTCAAGAAATCCTATCTTACCCAATCCATAGTAAGCCCTAAATATGAAGATCAGTATCTATCTTGCTATCCCTGCAAGCCCTCGATCTGTATGGTGATCAACACCTCTGTCTTACTTCAACTTGGAATCCCTAGATTAAGTTGGTAATCAGAACCTCTATATTATATCAGCTTGGAAGCCCTAAATTGTATAGAGTAAAAATCAGAATCACACAAATAAAAACAATTCTTATTGAATATTTAAGTATGTTGAACAAGCTGTTCACAACTTAAACTCTTCAGGGCTTTCGCACGAAGCAAATCTGGAAGATCTCTCATAGAGTACAAATTATCCCAAAATTTCATAGCATCAATCACATTTGTGTGATAGGGTATTTATAGGAGAGATCTCCAATAGTTTAATTATCCTCCAACGGTCATATTTTTCCTAAAATTTTGGAGGGACTTAGACGGGTGGAATTTGTAAGTCATATTGTAATTAAAACAACGACACCATTTAGATAACAAAAACAGTCATAAGTAACATTAGATTTGAAATAATACGTAAGAATATGAATATAAGAAACATTAAATTAAGGAAATATAGAATATTTAAGAAAGATATAAAATTAGAACATTAAGGAAATATCAAAACTTTAAGAAAGTTATGAAAATATTAATAAAGATATGAAATAAGATACTACAAAAGTTAAGAATCAGATCAAGAAATTATTGAGAATCAGAACTGAAAAACACAAGGAATTAGATTCACATTTTTGTACAAATATAAGTTTAAGAAACACGAATCAAATTCACAAAACCGATAGAATCATATTCTAAGGAAGTGAGTCAGATTTGATTTTCAAAGTGAATCATAATTTAATAAACATAAAATCGTAATAAAAAATCTGAACCATTGAAAATTTAAGAAACTCAAAAGATCAAAATTTTCGAGAAACTCAGAATTTAAGAAACTTAGCAGATCCAAAATTTTGAGTGATTCGGAATCTAAAGAACTATAAACTCGATTCAATTTTCTGAATGATTCATAATTGAGAAAGATTCTATGTTTTATTAAGGATCCGATTTGTTCCAGTAATTATTATGACTTAAAAAACATAATGTTAGACTTATCTATAAAATGAAAATGCATATGAATTTTCTTATAGATATAAAAATTTTGCATAAAAATTTCCTTATAGATAGAAAAAATTATTAATGAAATGTATTTGTGATTTCCAAAACATAAAGGAATGGAAAAAGTAATAAAGAAACTTTTGACTTAACACATCCTAACACTTCATATAGATCTTTTAAAATTCATATTAATATTTTCATTTGTATAAAATTTAATATTTTGATGTATGGTCTTTGAACTAGTCATCCTAATTTAGGATTGTCAAGTATGAAAAATACAATGTTAATTAATAATGTTTCAATGTAGTGTATAGAAATAAAGTCACTTTTAATTGTTGTAATTTTTTATATGTGATCAATTATAGTATCCCCTTATCATAAGATTATTTAAATATATCGAATATGAAGAAAAATAATTTATATGGATTTTACATTGTATACTAGTATAAACTATAATAAATATGGGAAGAATAATTACATAAATGAAATTTGAAACTGGTTTTAAACTCTAAAAAAATCATCATTTATTGAAATTGACATTTAGATTTTAATTATGTTTATTTTATTATTTATATATCTTAGAAAACAAAAAAAAACATTGATTTATATAGTTATTTATCAATTGAGACCCAAAACCTAAGGTCTTTATTTTCCCTATTGATAAAATTTAGAATCCATCAATGCCTAAACTATAGTTTATATTGGTATAGTATCATAGAAATAAATAAATATGGAATGAACTATGTTGTGAAAAACATGAGATGATCCATATGTGTCAAACATGAGTCAATTTTATGAAAAAATAGTTTCTAAATACATTCAAATGGTAAACCCATATCCCACCTATTTACTCATTCACAAATGGATGGAGGATCTTAAAAAAATTTCCCAGTTTAGTGACTTGGGGGTGATAAATTACTATCATGAAGAGGCTAAAGTTTCCATTAATCATTGAATAAATGACCACACATTTCAAAATTGATCACAGTGATAAAAACCATGGAAAAAATTCAATAAAAATATTGGAAATCATATTTAAAATATCAACATATAAAAAATAATAATAACTAAAATATTATAGTAGAAGGACAATTAGTAGAATTTTATTTTTTTTAATAAAAAACCACTACTAAGGTATTAGTGTTATGTTCCTTATATAAGGTATTTTGAGATAATGAAATTAAATAAGGTGTTTCAATATAAGGTATAACTTTATCTAAAATACCACAATTTTCTTATAAATAGGTTGGATAAATTCTATTTAAAAGAGGAAGCTTATGCGTTATTGAAAATGTAGAGTTTTTCAGGTATAGAAAACCACTATTTTGATAAGGTCATACCCTTAGATAAGGTTTTGTGTGATAAGGTCTATAGATACAATGATGTGTTCAAAGTAATAACCTTATATAAAACACCATATTTTATGAATAAATAGGTTTGAAAACTCCCTTTTAACACACATAGAGGATAAGGAAGAAGTTGAAGAGTCACAAACCAAGGAGATCCCAAACTTAGCACATCACACTATCAACAAGCCCCAAAATAATAATTAACACTCATAGGTAATTTATGAATCAAAACCTAAGGGATAAGTAAGAATATGTGTGAATTTGTTTTATCTAAAGGTTTCATGAAAAATACCTTCATGAGAGACCATTTCAACTGGGTAAAAAATTTAGAATTTATCAATGGTCACCATTTAAGGATGGTTTTGAAGTAGTCTCAATTAAGCATATTTGTGATATTCCCCCTTCAATCCTTAGAGGATTTTAAAATCACCAAATATTTTCTATGACTTATACCTTTTCCAAGGTCACCTACCTTAGTGAAATTTTCAATTTATCAAAGGTATAACTACTAAACTCAATGACCATGGCTCTCTCATGTCTTACCCTAAGAGTGAAGCTTCTCTGATCCCATTACCATCAAAACTCTTCTTACTTTAGTAAAAATTACCTTATTCTCTCATAATACTACCCAAACATTTCAAGGTAAACATATGTGATGTTCAATTAATTAGTGGTAGTGATAGTTTCATTTCACGAAAGGGTGATGCGTCTAATTAGGGGTGTGTAAGATTAACAAGACTAACAAAAACTAACTGAAAAAAAATTAAACTGTTAAAATTCAGTTTAAATTGGATAATTTTTTGATTAATATTATATAATTTATATTTTCATTTCAGTTTAGTTTTAACAACTTTAAATATTCTTAAATGAAACCAAACAATTAGATGAAGCATATAAATCATTATTGAAACTAGAAGTGATGATTATTTTTATTAGATCAAAGTTTAATATAACATAAATATTTATTTATTTTTCATTATAATGGAACATGGTTAACATATAAAATGTTTAAGTGATTAAAATTAATCAAGCCATGTTGCAAGTTGTCCCTACATTATTAAATTCCTTTAAATATTGTCTAGGATATTGAATCAGTTATCTATTACAAAATATAATTTATTTTAATATTAAATTGATCATTTTGTATAAGACCCCCTCTATTTATTAATTATTTTACCATGATTTTCACATTATCTTAGAATACTGTTCTATGAAATTTTAGGGTTTTATCATTTTTTATGAATTATTATTGCATCATGTAACTATTTCTCAAAGTTTTTAGTTGATATAATCCAATTTTAATTGATTTAAACTAAACAGTTTGGTTTATATCAACTAATAACAAATCATAATCTAAGTTTTGTTTTATCTTAATGTTTTTTTTCAATCAAGTATTTTATAATATTTCCCTTAACTGATCAAAACCAACTTTCCACGCATTAATTTAATGATTGTTCCATCCTACACACATGTATGAATTATGTAATCATATACCCCATGATAATATGGATATTTCAACCTATAAAAGATATCCCCCATGATTTCCCTCTTCAAACCATGGATCCTTAATTCACGATCAATCAAAAACTCCCTTGATAATTGGGATCCTCTATCTTGGTAAACCATGACATACCTCTTCTTGCCATAGATTTTTACTTTATTGTTAACAGATATTCCCATACTTCTGAATTTCTCTCCCTTGATTCCCAACCACCACCCCCTATTTCTATAAATATTATATGGGCATGAATTTTTTCTAGGTTTGTCTAAGAATAGGCCTCACACATAAAGGTCTATCTCACACGAACTTAAACTATACTAAGTGGTCTATCATTAATGACCTTAAACTACATGAATTGGGGTTTTTATCATAACCATAATGGTTTGGAAATAATCCAACCTCCATGATATTAAAATATATGGTAAACCCACTTATATGGTTCTAAACTACAAGACTTATTATTAAGGAAAAATTTCATTCCCTGGTTTCATTGATTAGAACTACACGTGGTGACTTATTTGTCATCTTGAAATTACAAGCCTTATTTTTTAAGGATGAGTGTTACACTCTATCATATAGATTTAAAATATAACATTGAATTATGTGGATTTTGATTCCCTTAATAAGGATATATATAAATCATTCTAATGTTTTAATTAAAACATTATTGTAACACCCCTCTCTTTATGCCTTCCTGGATGGATTTAAATTATAGATCACATTCCCATAAAACTTTAAAATAGAGTGTAATAAATTTTATTCATGGTATATATTTAATATTTCTCATGCAAATCACATAATATAAATTTATTTCATATTTTTTTAAATAAATAAATTTTAGTCAGTCTCTCTCATCAAATTTAATAAATATTTAACTTGAAATGATTTTATGAATATGGTTAAACCTATAAGATAGTCAAAAACTACATAAAAAGATAATTTGTGGGATGATTTGATCTTCTATACTATTGATTACAACATGTACATCCTAATACACCATAGTATCTCCATCAGAAGCAGGGATTGTGAGGTGGGGAATAAAACAATAAAAACAAAAATGAAAAATACGGCGGTTCTTCGCTTGATCAGAAATATGGTGGTGGAATTTTCTCTACTCAGAACTTCGTACTCGTACCATGTGTCATCTAGTCTCTACGAGGATTTGTGTTGAAGTTAATGTATCTAATAACCCATTGGATTTTATATTAATCAATGTTTAAATATAATTTCATTGGTATCAGAAGGTATTCTATAATTCGTGGGTTCCTTTCTATTTATCTTTCAAGCATCTCAGTCATGAATTTGGTAGATTATGACATGTTTTGTTTTGAAATTCTCAGGTGGTCCTTCCTTCTTAGTGAGTGGATTGGACTATGTAGGATGTAGTGAAGGGAGTCTCTGGTAGTATTTCTCTTAAATTGGATCATTGGGGGTATTGGGGAGCTGAGGCTTCCTTTTTCCACCCAGAAGGTGGTGAGACCGAGGATCTCAGAGCTGAGGGTTGAGGATATTTTTGGTCATTTGAGGTGGGATTTAGGTATCATTCCTTTTTCAAGGATGGTCCAAGGTGTCTCAAGGGAGGATTAAGGAGTGAATGTGGGCCCAAGGAACCCTCCCATATATGTATAAGCTATGAAATCCATTTTTAATTATCCCTAAAAGGTCATGGCCTGAGAAATTAGTAAGGATGGATATTTCATTCTTAATAGATCTTCAAGGAGGGAGGTTACTATAGATCAGGGGGATTTTTTAATTTCAAATAATATCCCATGCCTAGAAAAGGTCCTAGGTGGGGGTAAGAAGCCTCCCTATCCTGTTAACACATGTATAGCTAAAGTTTCTAGTGGTTCTCAGAACCATTTTGCAATACTGGGTGAAGATGATCCTCCCCCATTTGAAGAAGGAACCCTCAAGGAGGGGAGACATGAAGATCTCCATCTATTAAAATTTAGGTCAGATGATAAAGCATAGGTCAATGATTCTGCCTTAGAATCCTTGTCCTTAGAGTAAAAGTAAGCATAAATTATAGAAGAGTACCTTCAGTCCTCTTTACAGAAATTGAAGAACACCCTTGTTGATTTTGATGGGTTTATTCATCATAGTCAGAGGCCATATAGATGAAATGAATAATCAACCTTACCTATTTCTCTTGTTATAAGTTATTATATTAAATGAACAATCCCTCAAAAGAGTTTAGAAGTTTCTTCTAACATCCTAAATAATAATAATAACATTGAATCAGCAAACATCCAGGATATTCTCATGCATTACAATGAAGAAATTCTAGTAGAATCTTTCATAATCAATGTATCATAGGAGGATTCACATAGAATGTTCAAAATACTTCTACACATTGATTTAAATGAATAAAAATCCTCTTGTATTGACAAACAAAATAGGATTTTGATACGTGGTTTCAACGAGGGGAAAACAATCCTAGAGGAGCATGTGAAGACTTGGGATAAGACAAAATTCAACTTTGAGGATCTTATTAAGTACAACCCGGATATGGAGGTCACCTCTATAAAATGGCGTTTATTCAAGGTAAAGGATTATAAATTCTTTAATTTGTTCTGTAATGGACTGAAAATTTCTTATGAGGTTTTACTTTATCTATATTTTGAACCTGGTTGGTTTGCCACTTTTTCCTTAAAAGTGTTTTCTAAAATAAAAATATTTTATTTGGTCTAACATAAAATCCTTTACATTTGAAATATATTGATTAATCACACATCTTTACTTGTGATACTACACTGATGGTTTATTTGTTTATGAATCCCTAAAAATACAAATATCTACTTTAGTTATAGGATGGTGAGGCTTCATGGTCCTTAATAATCTTTAGGGTAGTCTAGTGGAAACTAGATTTTTTATGACCCAGAATCATCATGCAATAGTTCCATGAACCTATGTTTTCGATACTACCACTGCAACTATTTAACCCATAAAGAATAATGTGGTATTTATTTTCAATACATGAGGATGAGTGTTAATAAACTTGAGATGGTTTAGGATTTATATGAGATGTTTGAAAATGATTTTGAAGGTGTTTTTTTTAATTTGAAAAAGTTATAATTTATATATGATATCTTTGAGTTTTTATAAAAATGAAAAAGGAATGTTTAACATCTCACATATAAAGAATTTGGAAATGTTATAAAATCACATTTTTATACATAAAAATAAATCTATTTCAAATGGAATACTAAAATATGATACATAATATCTTCTTGATAAGTAATATATTCTAATTATTTGTATTATTAAGTATGAGGTTTTATTGAGGTATGTAATATTAATTAAAATCATATAGAAGATTAAATTGGAAATATATAAGAGTAAATCTTAAGTTTCAGAGAAGAATATTATGTTGGTGATAAAAAAGATTAACTCTAGGGTTATATAGGATATGTAAGATTTAATCTAACACATGTATGAGTAACTCTAAAGATACATAAGAGTAACCTGAGAATTTATAAGGATACACAAGATTCTTTCATTAGATACATTAAAATAAATTTGTGTTCTTAGGTGAAAGTATTATTAATTTTTATATTTCTATATTTTTATTTAATATTTAAATATCATTATTATTTTGTGATTAACCATTATTTATGATGATATTTGAAAGAATATATTTCACCATGAGAAAAAATTCACATGTAAGACCCCCCATTTTGATGTATTTATAAAATTTATTGATTATTTAAAGTTACGAAATGATTGGGTCAATTCTTAGGGAGTTTTAAGATGATTTTAGGATGTTTTGTAAAGGTTTTAGAGGGAACATTAATTGAGAACAATTATAGAAAATCATGAAGGTTTTCTAAGAAACCATGTTGGAGAGATGAGAGTTTTTAGGTAGCTGTACAATTAGTGCACATTTTTCCAAACCATGTGGCCTAACCATGAGACCCTGGATAAATATTTTTTATGGATGGTGCAAGGTTTTCCAAACTGTATGACCTAACCATGTGAAAAAGTTTTTAATGTATGAAAATTGGATTTTTAACCCGAATCTTACTCAAAAACTCTCATATCTCTTCTTTACTCTTAGGATCTCAAACCCTAGTGACCCTTTAGAATATTTTCAAAAATATTAAACCTTTGGAATCTTATTTCATCAATTCTATCAGTGTTGGACCTTTATAATCAAAGGTAAGAACTATGTTGTTCCCATATATTCTAGATCTGATCATTTTCTCTTGAACAAAACCCTAGACCAGGGATTACATGCTTAGATCTATGGGATTAGACATTTTTAATAACATTTTATTTTAATTCATCATAGGAATGAAAAAAATAACTCTATATTTATGAATTTGAGGGAGTTATGTTTCACTGAATATATCCAAGGTAGGTTTATTTTCCCTATTCCTACTTTTATTAGAATGCAAAGGCTCTTAGGTTTATTTAAAAAACTCTCTTATACTTTCAAAGGATTTTACCTTGATGAAAATATTTTGGGTTTTTATTACTGGTTTTTTATTGAAATCTTGGTTGTGGAATCAACCAAACATGTTTTAAAAATTTATTAAATGAGTTTCTTAATGAAAAATGGGTTTTAACATGTGTTTTTAGCATAACCGGGTTGCATGTGTTCATGTTCATGTAGGAAGAATAATGGTCATAAGTACCATCATTAAATAGAGAAACATGGGATAGATCATGGTTATAAGTACCACCATCAATTTGGGTCGCCAAGTGACAACTTGGTGAAAGGATGAATCACCACTCTCAAGTATAGGGAGGTCCGTGTCATTCATATTCATGTATGTGTGTGTGTGAAAACATAAGTAGGTTATGAAAATTAAAAATAATGAATTGCTTCTATTTCTTGTAATGAAAAATAATCTTTATTTATACTAATTTTGGAAAAATTGATCTTATTCTTTATTTAAAATTTTATAAACTACTTTATCTAATTTTGATATTCTTTATATCTATTTTATACTCTTATGAGATAATTTTTTTTTGTCTTAGTAGAATTTGGGAAAAGTATTTAGGGTTTTTCCTACCAGGTCTAATTACTCATCCCTACATATTCACTTTATTATGTATGAAGATGTCATTTTCTATTATGCATGAAAGGTACATTTTTATTAATTTTATAGGGGATTATTCATGTCACTGTTATAGTTGTTGGAGATGGATCTTTAGAGGATCACATCTTGGCATGGAGTGGTTCCACCTTGGTGCTAGAGTTGTTTAATATTTTGGAGTCTTAGTGTTCTTATTTGACTTGTTCCAAGGTTACTATAATATTAGTCTTTTATTTATTTATTATTGTTGGGTTTTATTGCATGAATCATTTATATAGACATCGTTGGTTTTATTTATTTCAGCTTTATCATGAAATGGTTGTGTGTGTGTAAATAGGGTATATAATTCACCATTGTAATTTTATGTTTAAACCCTTGGAATTTATTGAAAACCTTTAGTGCCTAGGGAATTTTACCTACAATTAGTATCACCTCCAACCTAGCCCAAACCAATGGATTAGGTTAGGATGTTACAAATGGTATCATATTAGTCAGTCTATTAGTTGAGATAGTATTAAAAAGATTCGATGTTTTGAGACTTCAAATGTATAGCATAAAGAGACATAACTTACATTTTTATGATAATATTCAAGTTACTAGGGTAGTATGGGTACAAAAAATTGTTCTTAATCACTTCTAGGTGTATTGTCAACTCATCATCATGGGTTTAGTTGGTGAGTATTTAGTATCATGCATTCGTGAAGAGATTTCCACTTGGATTGCATTATCCACATGATTACTTGATTTTAGGACTATGATATTGTGATTGTTTTACTGATCTATATAATATAACCAAGAATAGATTAACAATAAAAATGTATTAATTGATAACTTTTGGAATGATTGATAGAATGAAAATTTCACTAATAAGTACTATGAGAAACCAATGAGAGGGAGTATCGAAGAATGAGGTTGCACCTGAACCATAAGTGAACCAAAATTTTCTTAAGAATATTATACAATAATTTCAAGACATTGACAAGGGACCTAGGGATGAGGAACCTTGTTAGGTGAATCAGTCAATATAATTTCTAAATAAGAACTCACCAAAATTTCACGATGATTCTAGTTCTGAGAAAGAAGAGGTATGGATGAGCAAGATAACCAGAATCTTTGACTTTTTGGGTACTTCAGCCAAAGTGAAGGTGAATCTAGCAATGTATATTCTTGAGGACTTATCACTTTTTTGGTGAGGCTTAGTTGTCAAAGCTAAGTTGAATTGAGACCTCATTTGGAAAGGATTTGTGGAACTGTTCAATAAAAGATTCTTTCTAAAAACCTTCCAAATAGCTGTGTTGGATTGAGAAATCTCAAAATTGGTAATGTTCTGTGTCACTAACTATATAGAAATGGTGAATAAGGAACTATATAGAGATATAAATACTGTATTAAATCCTATTGGAGGTGAAACCTTTGTACATCTGGGTGCTGGTGGAAACTTCAAAATAAGGAATAAACGCAAGAGGTAGGGTTACTCTCAAGATAACAAGGAACCAGAGAATCAATCCACTATCTAACATGTCACATCAATGAACCAGGATATTTCTAGTGTGGATCTATTCTGCATATAATGATGGAATGTACTATACCATCGAGGAATTTCCACCACTTTGTAAAGAGAGGGAATCTCAATAATTATTGTCATAAAATTCTAAAACAAGAAAGTGTAACTACATTGACTCAGCCTCAAGCTTCATATGCTTGGATGAAAAAATCCCATTAGAATAATTATCATCCATAGAACCAATTAAACTAGGATACCTATTTGAACACTTTTGTTGTTCGATCAAAAAATCAATAGGGAAGCAAAGAACTATCATATGGCAGTTGATCACTAACTATATAGAGCAGAGTAGGATATCACGATCGAGAAACTATGCCCCTCAATAGTGTGAGGCACCATCCTTCTAATATTGACTCTTATACATGTATTTTTTGATACTGGCACATCACATTATTTTCTTCTTCTCATGTAGTTAAACAATTTGGATTACACATGGAAATAATGCCTCACACCATGAGTATCAATACATCCACCAGACAATGAAATTACAGAGTATTCAAGTGCCCAACATGTTCCACTACCATTTATGCAATATAGATTATCTATGCTTTTATGATCCAAGGGATGGATATTTTTGATCTAATATTTTTAATGGATTGGTTGGTGTAATTTAATGATCATATTGATTTCTATTCTCAAAAATTTATATTCACCTCCCCAAATGGAACTCTTCATGTACTCAAAGGTGATTGGGATATAAATGAATATAGAGGAGGACCTCTAGTGTTAGTTTATGAAACCATCTTTGGTCAGTTATTAGTAATGAACCTATGCACTATGGATGAAAATGAAAATATGAACCTTCCTTATATAGTTGATCGATACCTGAATTTCATTCTGAATGATTTATCTGGGTTACCAATAAATAGGGAAATAAATTTTTCTATCGATTTAATTTTAGGAACAAGACCTATTTCACTCCCATTATGTAGAATATATCTCAAATATTTATAATAATTTAATTTCTATCTATAATAATTGAATAGTTAAGGCTTCATCTAGCCTAGCTCATTACCTTGGTTTGTAATAATTTTATTCATAAAAAAGATGGATAGTTCCCATCAATTATATTCTTATTATCATAAACTAAATTAAGTTATGATAAAAAATAAATACCCTATTTATCAAATTGATGATATATTTGATCAATTAAAGGGAGTTAAGTGGTTCTCCAAGATTGACCTACAATTGGGATATCATCAGCTCAGAGTCATAAAAGAGGATATTTCAAATAAAATATTCCATAGTCAATATGTACATTATGATTATATCATCATGACCTTTGTTATAGAAAATTAACCTACAGTCTTTATTGCCTTGATTATTTATATCTTCCACTGGAACCTCAACTCTTTTGTCATAGTATTTATTAAGGATATTTTGTTTTATTATTGAAGAAGGAATGGCCACAAGAAGTATTTAGAGATTTTACTGATCACATTGCGTGATCACCAATTATATCATTAGTTTTATCAGTTTGAAATCTTGATACAAGAAGTATTTTTCCTTAGGATCTTTATTTCTAAATAAGGAATATCATTGAACCCAAGAATATTGAAGAAATTATCTCTTGGTATCCACCAAAGAATGTCTTCAAGATATGATGATTTTTGGGATTAATAGGATATGATCATTGTTTTGTTTAGGATTCATCAAGAGTTTATTCTCCTATAACTACTATGGTGATAAAGGCCATTCCATTCACCTAGAATGATGAATGTAAAAAATTACTTCTAGATCTTAAATCTTGTCTCACCTCAACACCCATCATAATCATTATAGATCTAAGTTAGGGATATGTGTTATATTGTGATTCTTCTGGATCTATTTTGGGTTTTATTATCATGTATGTATATTGTTATTGAAGGACCCTAGACCACCCTGTGAGGGGGGTGAATCAGGGTGTCAACTTTTTCTATTCTTTTTGGATCTTATTCCCACGTTGGTAGAAACTTATTTAAACCTATATGATGGATATGTGAAGTAATTAAAACATTCACATATATAAGAACAACACAAAACTTTTTACTTGGTTAACCACTAAGGGCTACGTCTAAGGACCATACGCCGACAGGTTTCCGACTGTACCAAATTAAATTAATATTCACTAGTTGTGGATTACAAAGGTTCGGGCACAATCACTCTGTCCCAGGCACACTACCTTAAAAAAGGTTTAGGGATAGCCCACTGATTCCCTTGGATCACTTCTGTTGACTCCCCCTGGCTCACTACCTTGGGAGAGGTCTCACTCAGTTTATCAACTTGAAGGTCGCTTCATCATATTGGCATAGAAATTCTTCGTCTCTATTCAAATTGAGACACTGCTTGCATCGAAGTCCTGAATTGATGCTCTTTTTATATTCAATTTTCTCCTTTAGTGCAATTATTGAATGCACTAGAACTTCTTCATTTTTTATTTTCTAGAATCACTAAATCCTTTTACGATATATTCATTTCTGTGAAATATCCTTGATTCTATGGACTGTCTCTGATCTGCGTACCATGCCTGCTCTGCATACCGCACCTGGTCTGTGTACTGCACCTGTTCCATGTACCGTGCCTGGTTGTCATACCAAACCTACTCTGCATACCACCACTACTCGATATACTGCATGTGCTCTACGTACTGCCTCTGTTCTATATACCGCCTCTACTCCATGTACCACCTCTTCTCCGCGTATCGCACCTGCTTCGCGTACTGCACCTGCTCTGCTTAGTACGCCTACTTCGCTTACCATACCTGATCCGCGCACTGCGCCTCTGAGTACCACCTTCCCATACTTCCTTCGTGTACCACCTTCGCATACCGCCTTCATATACCGCCTTTATATACTACCTTTGCATACCACCTTCGGGTACCACCTTCGCGTATTGCCTTTGCATACTGCCTTTACGTACCGACTTCGCGTACCCCCTTTACGTACCACCTTGGAGTATCGTTTCTTCCTTATGAAAACTACTTCTTATAATTTCATGAACTATTTTTCTTTCACATACCACTTCTTCCTATGTAGAATCTCTCCCACGTATCACTTTCAGACTTATCTAAGATCTTCCACTATGATGATATTTTCTTATCAAATTCACTCTCTTCTAATGATCGGATTAACACTCCTTATATAGGAAAATAACTCCGAAAATTTTTCTAATTCCTTTTACCCAAATTTTCAATGTGGGGGAAACTTCATTGCATACCGAACTCCATCCACGTACTGTAAGACTCAACTGCATACTGCAACCCTTTGGTAAACTGTGAACCTTCACCGCATATCGTGTGTCTGTCAGTCCATGTAATACATCTCTTTCGCCAATGATATGCCATTCCTCATACCTAAACTCCTTATGTGGTGAACCATTTTTGATAATGTGACCCATTCCATGAAATGTTCTTCCTTCACTGAGTATCGTACTATGGACCCTTTTCTTCAACATTTCGCGTACCACACGCCTTCACTGTGAACCATTTTCATTTCTGCACACCGCTCCGCATATCATTTTTGCTATAAGGTACACGGTTGCGAACCATTCCCAAAACATGTTACAAGATCTCTGTTCCGAGTTATGCGGTTTTCTTCCTTTTTCGATTTCCTTCACCATTCCACATCTCATTCACTCATATGCAGAAATCCTTACATTTCAAAAAATAAAATCCTGATTTGGAAGTCCAAAAATTTGGTAAATGCTATAAAACATCCCCACCATAAATATCTTATTTGGAAAGAACACCCATGCATATTCACTATCATCTGGATTCTTCAACGACCAGTATCATTCATCAAAAAATCCTTCCACCATGATATATACTCTTTGAATGATTAGTTTCAGCATCGTCAGATTATCTAGAAAAAGTAATGCAACTTCCCAACTTCCCTCTCTTCCAACAACATCAGTCTCTCTAGTAAACATTGAATACAAATTGAATCATCTTCTTAGCTCGGTGTGATCATTCTTAAATCTTCAAATCACCACATGACCCCTCATGCAATGATGCATGTCTCTTTAGGTAGTCTCTTTCATGGTCTCTTCAAACAATGAGATATTTCATGATCACTTTATAACTTGAAACCCTTCAACACTCTCTAACATGGTTTTATTGTTGTATAAAATGTATCACCTTTGATACATGTATTTTGAACTTAATATTAGTTCAAAAATCATCTGAATTATAACTCTCAATAAATTTGGAGTTATTCATCATCTCCTCCTTCATTTTGATCTTCATTGACAACTGTTGACAAAAAATACAACCTTATACACAAAGTGGTCCCAAAAATATCCCCCATTTTATTTTTTTGTCAATACAGTAAAGTCCTCCTCAAATGAATGTGTCAATATCAAAATGATAATATTCTCTCTCCCATTACTTTCATTTCACTTCTCCCCACCTTATTGAAAAGAAATAAAAAGTTAATGGGAAAAGGGTATCGATACTTTCTTAAGAAATTAACCATCAATAATTTTACTCTAAGTCTACTTGAGAAATTCTTAGTGTAGAAAATTGGAGGATTTGATTTAGACAACAAGGTTGTCCATTATTCACTGATCATGATACTTCATGAGATGAGAACTCATGTACTTTTTCTTCAAGGATTTTCCACTTTCATTCCAAGATGAAGAAATTGAATGTGATAGGGAATAATCAACCCTAAACTCCTACACTCACTTCAACAAACAGATCAAGAGAAGTCAAGTGCAATTGTCAGGATAAGTGGCCTTGGAGCACTTCCATTCTTCTTATTCTACTGATTAATTCAGTTAATCACCCTTTTTAAAATGATCTTTATTACGAGTAACCAAGGATGAGAGATTGAGAAATGATATAACTTTTCAAATGAGATGTTCTTCAATAAATTTCCAGAGTAAATGAATATAATACCAACTGAAGTTGATATTGATTGAAATAATAATTCTGGAAACTTCTTCATTTGTCTCCCCCTCAAGGGAAACACTCATCATCATCTTCATCAAGGATGATCCTTCATCATGTTAGTCTTTAAATATCAATTGATGAATCTTACAAGGATGGTAACTTCTTCAGCTTAGCTATCAAGAGTTGATAACATTTGTTACTTCTCAGGTCCTCCCTGGGAGATCATGATTCACCTTCAATTATCTGTATTATCAAGAAAAATATAATACAAAAATGATTAAGGGAATAAGGTGGTTCCTCCTTGCTTCTTTAATGTGACTAGGAAGACTGATATGGTTTTCTCAACCAAGATGCTCTATTTTCTCCAATCTTCATGCTTGAACATTTGAACATATGTTCGTCACATTCTCTTCTGCTCTGTGTGGAGAATTTTTCTTCTTAACAGCCATCATGAATAATACATTCTTACTCCTCTTCAAGAATGCTTCTTTCTCTGGTATTAATTTTAAACAAACTTTTGTAGTGTGACTAGATTTCTTGCATCTATCACATATAACTTCTTTAACACATGTGTTTCTATTGGTTTTAAATATCTCATGCACTTTATCTTCATCATGCAGAAGTTTTTATTTTCCTTTACCACTAACCTTGGCCTATTCCTTTCCAAGTTTCCTCATTCTTTCCAAATCTTCTGGCCAGATGACCAACATGTCATTTGGAACTATTGTAGCAAGTTTGGATCTTTGACATGGGTTGATCTGAGTGTCATACCTCTTATTTTCTCTTTTGGATGAATTTCCCTTCAATTTAATGGATCTAAGATCCAAGGTCTTCTCATATTTTCTACTTGAGATCTTCTTGGGAAAGTGTGTGTTCACACATTCTTCTAATTTCTTCCCAATGTAGTTGCTTTATACTTAGCCAGCACTATAGGTCTTCTTTTCTTATCGAAAATGGATACATGTTGAGAGGGGCATGTTCCTACCTTGTGACCACTGCCATTGTATACATCACAAATGTTATCAAGCATTCCAAATATGTTTGTGGTAAACAAATTCTTATGTACCTGCAGATGTTACTTCTTCTTATCTAGATTCCTACCCCTTGTTGTAGACTTCCTTTGTGCTTTTAAATTATGAGGATTGTATGAACAATTTAATGAACAGTTCCCAAATCTTTTGAAGCACCAACATTGACCCAAAAATCTTGATTTCTTTATATTCTATTGCTGGACTCTCTTCTTTACTTTTTGGGCTCTTTTTGGAGAACCACCTTCCACATTCTTCTTCCTATTCACCCTAGAGATGGTGATATGTAACTCCTCACCTATCCTCATCCATACTTTTTTTTTGAATTTCTCTTCTAGTCTGCACTACTTGTGGGAACATATTTAGAAACATGAGTACAAGACGGTTTGGATAGTACCTTATTCCTCTCCACTGATTGTGGTATATCATCGAAAGATGTCATGATCTTCTTATCAAATGTTAAAGGTCTTTCAGCTTTATAATCCTCCAGTGGACACTGAGTACTAGTAGCAACTGTTTCCTTCTTTTGTAAACACTCAATATGTGTCTTCTCAATATTGGTCAACTTAGTTTCCAATTCTAGACATTTCATATTGAGGATGAATTTATAATCTTTAATCATAATAATCTTCTCTTTACAAAAATTATTCATTATTTCAACTTCAACTTCATGCACCATGACTTTGGTTTGTAACAAAGAGTCAAGTTCCTTGAATTTCTTGGAAGTTTCTTCCAAATATAAACTCTTGACTTCAGTGTCCTTCTTCAACTTAGCTTCAAGTGAATGGATCATTTCTTCTAGAGTATTTCTAGTTCTATATTCATCTTCAACTTCTTTGATCCATTTTGATGTATTTATTTCATGTTTCCTCTTTGTTTCTTTAAAGGATTCAATATGTATGGAGAGATTATAACATTCTGACACTTTCTTTACCAAGAATTCCTCTATATTATCAACTTCTCTTCCTAGTCGGGTTATCTTATCCTGCATACATTGAAATATTCTACAAATAGTAGTAACTCTTTCTTAATGAATATCATGATGATAAGTTCTCAATTTCTCCTAATCACTTGAAAATGAGATAGAAGTGTCTTCCTTTCCTCAAGTAGAAACCTGATTCACCTGCTCTTTACTTTCCAAGACTAATATCTCTTCATTATTGGAAGGTAATAGAGAACCATTCACTGAATATTCTTTATACATGAGGGACTTCTTTAAATGTCTCTTCTCTTTCTTTTTCCTATTTGTCATGGTCTTGCTGGATGTAGACTTCTACTCAGAGATGACTAAATATTCATCAAGACTGCACTTCATTGTTGACATCAAGAAATCAAATCAAATCCTCTTCTGAATACAATTATTGAAGAGTATCCAACATACGTAAACCTAAATCCGATACCAATTGAAGGACCATAGACCACCCTGAGGGGGGGGGTGGGTGAATCAGGGTGTCAACTTTTTCTCTTCTTTTCTGGATTTTGTTCCCACATTGGTAGGAACTTGTTTAAACTGGTATGATGGATATGTGTAGTAATTAAAACATTTACATGCAGAAGAACAACACAAAACTTTTTTGCTTGGTTCACCACTAAGGGATATATCCAAGGAGCATACGCCGACAGGTTTCCAGTCATACCAAATTCCACTAATCTTCACTGGCTGTGGATTACAATGATTCAGGCACAATCACTTTGTCCCAAGAACACTGCCTTTACAAAGATTCAGGGATAGCTCAATGCTTCTATCAGAACACCTCCATTTAATCCCCTTGAATCACTACCTTGGGAGAGGTCTCAATCAGTTTATCAACTTAAAGGTTGCTTCATCAGATTGGCATGGAAAGTCTTTGTCTCTATTCAGCATGAGACACTGGTTGCATCGAAGTCCCAAATTGATGCTATTTTATATTCAATTTTCTCCTTTAGTGTAATTATTAAATGTAATAGAACTTATTAACTTTTTATTTTATAGAATCACTAACTCATTTTATGATGTTTTAATTTTCAAGATCTATCCCTGATTCTGTGGACTGTCACTGATCTACATACCACACCTGCTCTGCATACCGCACCTGGTCTGCGTACCTATCCTATTATGCGTACCGCGCCTGGTTGACATACTGCACCTGCTCTACATACCACCCCTGATCGGTGTACCATACGTGATCCATGTACCACCTCTGCTCCGCGTACTGCCTATACTCCGCGTACTGACTCTTCTCTACGTATCACGCCTGCTCTACTTACCGTGCCTTCTCCGCTTACTGTGCCTGATCCGCGTATCATGCCTTTGCGTACCCCCTTTGTGTACCTACTTCACGTACCACCTTCACGTACAGAATTCACGTACAGACTTTCCATACCACCTTCACGTACCGCCTTCACGTACCCCATTCATGTACCACCTTATCATACCGTTTCTTCCTTCTACGGACTACTTATTCCAATTTTTGTAAATTGTTTTGTCTTTCATTTACCACTTCATCCTATGTATAATCTCTCCCATGCACCACTTTCGGACTTAGCTGAGATATTTCACAGTGATGATATTTTATTATCGAATTCACTCTCTTCTAATGATGGGATTAACACTCCTTATATAGGAAAATAAGTCTGAAAATTTTGCTAATCTGTTTTACCCAAATTTTCAATGTGGGACAAACTTCATTGCATACTAAACTCTATATGTGTACTGTAATCCTCAATTGCGTACTACGACCCTTTGGTGAACTGTGAACCTTCACCGCGTACCGTGTGTCTGCCGGTCCACGTACTACATCTCTTCCGCCAATGATGAGCCATTCCATGTAACATAACTCTATCTGTAGAAAACCATTTTAGGTACCACGGCCCATTACACGAACTGTTCTGCCCTCACCATGTATCGTCCTGTGAATCCTTTTTGGCAGCATTCCGCGTACCACATGCCTTTACTACGTACCCTCACTGCGAACTGTTTTCAGTTCTACACACTACTATGCGTACTATTTTTCCTGCAAGGTACGCAACTGAAAACCATTCCTAGAACATGGTACGTGATCCATGTTCCGAGGTATGAAATTTTCTTCCTTTTCTGATTTCATTCGCCATTCCACATCTCATTTACTCCAATGCAGAATTCCTTCCATTACCAAAAATAAAATCCCAATTTGGAGGTCCAAAAATTTGGCAAACACTGGAAAATGGACCCACAATAAATATATGATTTTGTAAGAACACCCATGCTTATTTATTATCATCTGGATTCTTCAATAACTAGCAGATTTCATCATGAACTCCTTCCACCATGAAATACACTCTTTGAACAATTAGTTTCAGCATCATCAGATTCTTTAGGGAAAGTACTGCAACTTACCAACTTCCCTGTCTTCCAACAACATTAGTATCTCTATTAAACACGGAATACGACTTTAATTATCTTCTCAGCTCTGTATAATCATTATTAAATCTTTAAACCACCACATAACCCCTCATGCAATTATGCATGTCTCTTTAGGTAGGATCTTGCATGGTCTCTTAAAACAGTGAGATATTAAATGATCACTTTATAACTTGAAACCCTTTAACACTCCCTGACATGGTTTCATTATTATATAAAATGTATCAACTTTGATACATGTATTTTGAACTTAATATTAGTTCAAAAATCATCATAATTATAACTCTTAATAACTTTGGAATTCTTCGTCATCTCCTTATTCATTTTGATATTCATTGACAACTGTTGACAACAAATACAAAATTATACACAATGTGGTCCCAAAAATTATGTGGTATATAGTTTAATGAAATTTTGAATTCATGAGAAGAACTATCTGATTCATGACTTGAAATTAGTTTTATTGGTCCATCCCTTAAATACATGGTGCCACTATCTCCTTGGAGATAATTTCAAAGTCTTCCCTGATCATAATAGTTTGAAATATATCTTATCTTAGTGAGACTTAAAATTGAGTTAATGAAGATTAATAAAGTATCTATAGATGTTTGAATAATACTTAGTGTACACACATGAGAAATAGAATTCTAAGGTATATACTTTGAGTCTGAATTCATATAATGAAGCTATTAGGGAGGCTCATGACCAATGGAAGCTAATGAGTATTATTGCTGACATGCGTATGGATTATGCCAAAAAAATGAGAATGAAATTTTCTTCCTAGTAAATCTTGTTCATGAATTGATGGATTGTTTCAAAGAGGATCATAGATCAGATATTGATTTCACCACCATTAGGTCAAACCTAAATAGTAGGGATACTTTTGATGACTATACATAGGATGAAACCTCACTGTTATGCTTTAAAAACTGAATTATAATCCATCATCTTTCTAAGAATAACTTCTTTTGATGTATCGCCATTAAAAATACTCTATTCACCTAGGTATTAAAAAAATTTACAAGGTGATGAAAGATCATTTATAGTGTCAAGGTATGAAATGAAAGGCTTCATACTATGTTATGAAATATTTAAATTGTTAGAAAGTAAATGCTGGGAATCAATGACTGACTGGTATGATAAAATCTATTCCTATACCTATATGGAATTGGGAGAATATTTCCATGGAATTTTTCACTAGTCTAATAAGGAAACTTTGGAAGCACAGTGTTATTTGATAAGTATGGATTGACTCACCAAGTCGGCACACTTTCTCCCAATCAGAGAGTCCAATATGGTAGATGATTTGATAAATACATATATTTAAGAAGTGGTAAAGTTTCATGGAGTCCCTATTTTTATCATCTTCGAAATAGATCATGAATTTGTTTATTTATTTTGGAGATCATTGTAATAGATTATCACAACAAAATTGACCATGATAATGATATATCATCCTTATAAGGATGTGCAATTAGAATCCATAATTCAGATGTTGGAATATATGCTCAGATCTTGTGGCATGGAATTTGGTGGATAATGGTAAGACCATATTACTTTCGTGAAATTTCCCTATAATAAATAACTAATATTTGATGATACATATGTACCCATTCAAGGAATTATATAACCATCATTGTTTTTTTTCACTATATTGGGTGGAAATGGGAGAAACCTCACTAATTGGACCTAGTCTTGTCCATGAGACTATGGAGAAAATCCAGATGATTTAGAAGATGATGAATACAATATAGAGTTGACATAAATCATATGAAAATTTTCATTTTTGACTTTTATCTTTCAATGTGAGTGACCATTTATTATTGAAAGTGTCACTAAGACTTGGTCATCAATGCTTGATAAAAAAGGGACGTTGTCCCCATGGTATGTTGGGATATTTGATATTATTGAATAGATTAAAAATGTTGTATATTAGTTATCCTTACCACTGATATTTATCAATTTACATAATGTATCCACATATCTCAACTAAATAAGTATCACCCAGATTCTAGTGACATGATCATTTTGGACCATGTTACACTTGATCCATATTTGATGTTTATCCATGTACTAGTTTAGATTATAGATTGACAAGAAATGATCATATGGGGGAATATTATAACTTTAGTATATTTACTATATAAGTATAGTAATATTAAAGAGGAAAATTGGGAACAAGAGAAGTTTATTCCTAACCAATGGCCTGATCTATTCAAGGTAAATGCCAATCTCTATCTTTCTGAGCACTGAAATTATGATGGTGAGGAGAATATAACACCCCCATTTATGTTATTTTTGTACTTTATTACTTATTTTAAGTTATTAAATGATTTATTTAATTATAAATAATATTATGGACGACTTTGGGGTGATTTAAAAAGGTTTTAGATGGATAAAATTTTGATCATGGTTATAGGAAAACATGCATGTTCTCTAGGAAACCATTATGGTTGGAGAGGGAAGTTTTTGGATAGGCACACAGTAGGGGCATGGTTTTCCAAACTATGAAAACTAGCCATGAAACCTTGGATAGATCCATTCATATGGTTATCACATGATTTTCCAAACTGTGCATTCTGACCATGCGACAAAGTTTGTAATGTATGAAAATTGGATTTTTAACCCGAAACTTACCCAAAAACTCTCATATCTCTTCTCTAGACTTAGGATATCGAACTATAGAGACCCTATAAGTTATTTTAAATGATATTTGACATATAGAATCATATTTTAGAAATTATTAGAGCATGGGACCTTTGGAATCAAAGGTAAGATCCCCATTATTCTCATCTATTCTAGATCTTCTTGTTTTTTCTTGAATGAAACCCTAGAACAGGGCTTCTATGCACAGATCTATGGAATAAAATATGTTTTAATGAGATATTATTTTGATTTTTAGGAGGAATATAAAAATAATATGGTAACTATATATTCATGGGATTTTTGTTACACCAAATGTATCAGAGGAAAGTGGATTATACCTCTTTCCCATTTTATTAGAATGCGAAGAATATTAGGTTTTTTTAAAGAACTATCTTATACATTCATATGATTTTAACCTACCAAAAATCTACTAGTTTTTATCTTACTAGATGGTTCTTTAAATCTGGGTTATGGGAATCACCCATAACATGTTTAACAAATTGATTAAATGGACCTCTCAATGAAATATGGTTTTTTAAATGTGTTCTTAGAATAACTAGGTTGAATGTGTTCATGTGAATGTGGGATAGATCATGGTACAAAGTAAAACTATAAAATAGGGAAACATGGTATAGATCATAGTCAAAATTTCTTCCATCTAATTGGGTTACCAATTGATATATTAGTGAAAGGATAACTCACCAATCACGAGCATAGGGAGGTCTAAGTCTTGCATATACATGTTTGTGTGAGTGAAAAAACTTGGGCGGGTGAGACCAAATTGAAATTAATAATTTTTTCTTCTATTAGAAAGATTAACTCATCATTTATTATACTACTTTTGTAAATCATATTTATACAATTTATTTTATATTGTTGAAATTTCCTTTTCTACTTTTGATATTCTTCCTATCTATTTTATAATTTTATGATCTGACTTATTTTTAGTCTTTGTGGCATGTGGGAAATTTTTTGTAGGGATTTACTATTGGGTATGATTACTCACCCCATATTTATATAATTTGGTATATATATAGATGTTATTTTCTATGATATGGGAAAGGGAAAGGTTTCTTACTTTAATAGTAGTTCTTCTTGATGACTCTATCATAGTTGGTAGAGATAAATATTTTTAGTGGTTTAAATATTTGTCTATAGTGGTACCAAATTATTACGATAGACTTTTACTAATTTAGAGTCTTAGTGTTCTTATTTTTACTATTATGCTATTACTCTGATGTTGGTATTTGATACATTTATTATTGTTGGGTTTTTTTATACATTATTTATATAAACTGACTTGATTTTATTTATTTTATATTTATCATGTGAAGGCTGTGTGTGAGCATAAATTTGGTAAATTTTTCCCCTCTTGTAATTTTGTTCTTAAAACCTTGGAATTTATTGTCAACCTTTGGTTCTTGGGGAGTGTCACCTAAGGTTAGTAGCACCTTCGACCCGGTCCAAGGAAATTGGTTGGGTGAATATGTTATATCATATCTCATTGTTATTATGTTGATGTAATTATGAACACAAAGAGAATAAGATTGTAGAAATTATAAAGAATATAAATAATTAGTTCTAGTGAATAATTAAATGAATAAAAATTGAAGAGATTTATTTGAGGAAGACACTGAGAATAAAATTAGATTAGTGGTATGTCAAACATGGATATCCAATCTTAAAATTAGTCAATATTATTGAATAGTTTTCTAAAACAATGATTGATTATTTAAAGGATGATTTTCAAGGAGGTTATTATGGGTTCATTTCAATCAGTTATTTATGTATTTAATTATTAGATAAATTATTTCTATAATTTTATAGGGATCTAATAAAAGTGGATAATTTTTTTTGAATAAAATGTGAAGGAGAAAAAATCATGAGAAGAAATTAGTTGGGAGGGAAAATACTATAATTATTTTGAGGGAAAAAAGATAATAATATAACAACCCATAAAATTTCTATACAAAAGAGGAAAAATATCACATCCAACTATCCCACAAGTGACTCAATTTTTCCTAGTGATTATTCTTTATGACTATTTTTTTGTCTTATTTTATGATAAGTGGGTGGTTGTTTAACTGGTGGGTGATAAAATTATAATAGGTTTAAGGATATTTGATTTCCCATATCTTTATATTGATAACAAATGAGAAGGTATTTGTGTGTGGGATAATAACCACAATACACTCGGGATGTAGTTATCCATATTAATGGTGAAATTTGTTAACAAATTTGTTATATTCTTGATTTATTTTATACAACATAGTAAAGTTGAGATATAATTATTGAATAAGAAAGAGAGAAATTGTTTTTAAAGAAAAAAGATATCAACACTAATTCGCCCCATATCAGTGTTAATCACATTGTAAAGTGATCTGAAAATTGGTATCAGAGCTAGGTTTTCTATCAACATATCTCTTGAAATTACTATAAAAAGTTATAATTAAGTCAACAATTAAGGAATAAAAATTTTTTATGGAAAGGGTTTTTGGATTTTTAAGGAATGAATGAAACCCTATCATTTCTCTTCTAGTATCTATGTATTTGATTCTCATGATGGTTTCAAAGTACCATGTGAGACTGCTATATGATAATTATCAAATAAGAAGAATATTGAAAGTGATGGGAAGGTAAAAAATAAATTTTTATAATTATTATTATATAAATTTATTAACAAATTAATGGGATATTGAAATGATAAGGTGATCTGGAAAAAACTTAATGACAACTATTAAGGAGACAAAAAGGTAAATGAAGAAAAGTTATAACTTTTATGATGTCAATTCAAAGATGAAATAATAAAAAAAGATGAATATGTTAATTATTTATTTACTAGATTAAATATAATTATCCAAAACACTATATTATATAGATAAATCCTTGAATAATTTACTACTGTGAAGAAATTAATTAGAATTATTCCTCACAAGTTTGATACCAAGATTTTAGATCTTGAAAATAGAGATCTTGATAAGTTCAAAATTGATTAGTTACAAAAAAATATAGTTAATTATAAGATGAGAAGAGGACCTAAACTCAAAAATGATCAATAAGGAGAAATAAATTACATTTAAATCTTTTAATAAATTTTAGTTTGAATACGAGCATTTTATTTCCGATTAAGATAAGAATATGGAAGTTTTTGATGAGATTCTATCACTAATGTTAACTAAATTTAAAAAGGGGAAATATAAGTATCAAAGTAAATTTACCTTTATTTTTTTTTATTATAATATTATTCACTTTTATACCAATTTTTCTTTGAAAATAATAAATGAAAATCAAGTTAAATAAGCTATTGAGAGATTCTTTAATAAAGAAAATTAATTCAAGAGAAATCAATTTAAATAAAAAGGTAAGAATAATATTCTATCCAATTATTTCATAAGTAAATTTATATATCTTAAATAAGGTGTTTTAAATAGTAAGGAATGTTTTGGTGATAAGGAAATACTTATACATGCTTCCAAAAAATTCCTCATGGCCTAAGAAAATGATGTGAGTATAACATCATAGGACAACACACAAGATTACAATGATTTTATTATTAATAAAGGTTAATCATCAAAGTAATAAACCATGAGAATTTAAATCAATATTTTCCTTAAGTTCAATATAATATTAATAAATAATAATTAATATCTAAAGGAAAATCTTATTGAAGATAACCAAATCCAAATTGAAAAAAGTATGGTTAAAGAAGTTTCAATGTTTAAAATTGAGAATACTGAGAATAGAAAGATCATTGATGATATTTATTATAATATCATCTTTAGTGATAAGGAGGCTGATAGGATAAAGGTAAAAACTATTTATGTTGTGATATAAATGAAAAAAGTCAACAATAATTACAATAGTTTTATCACAGAAGCTGGTGAAATATTTAACAAATTTGAGTAGCCAATCAAAGCTAATGATTAGTTTAATGAGTTTCCAAAAAAAATATATAAGCACTATTAATAAAAATTGTTATACATGAATAAGGTAAGTTTATTGATGAAAAAAATATAAAATAAAATCATGTTTTTAAGAGAATCCTGTGAAAAATAGAAATCTAAATTAGCTAGGATGTTTGAATAAAAGGTAAAAAATTCTAATATATAAATTTAAAAAAATAATATAAAATTTTTCTTACGAGACCAAAATTTCAAAAGATGAGATCCATGAAAAGGTTTAGTTAAATTATCTATATGGAGTTCTCAAAATGAGGTTATATAACAACTCACACAATGATATAATTCTTATCAAAGAAGAAGATTTAAGGGATACTTCCAGTGTTGTAGTGTGTTTGACCATAAAGATTATAGTTGATGGTATGACATGAATCTACCTAGAAAATGGAGGGAGAATAAAATAAGTTATTGTAAATATTAAATTAGAATAAATCACCAATTAAAACAGTTTGAAGAATTTGGGAGCTTTCCCGAGTGGTAAAGACTCCCCATAATCCTGTATTAGGGTCAAGTTCAAATCCAGATGGGAGTGAATTTCTATAGGCACTGTAACAATACAATAGCACTGTATTAGTGAAGGTACTATATCAGGGTACTGTAGTGGTAGTAATATTCATACATAATGGGATTTTTGGCCACAAAAAATATCCTTCATCCCATCAAAGGCCTTTAAGACACAGGGCTTGCATGCCATGAAGTAGTGCAAATCCAACATACTAGAGCTACCCCGAGAAGATAGATAAAATATGAAACAATCACCAAGGAAAATACAATTGAACCCAAGTATTGAAGAGGGATATGGAATTCATACCATTGGATTTTGAATCCCTACACATGGGTACTACATTCTGGTAGCAATGTCAAGGTGGTGGGTTTGTTAGAGTCATGATGAAGCACTAGGGAGGGGTTGTTACAATATAGTCAGGTAATTATCTAGATGTGAGGGCTTGTCCCTCTGGGTATTTGAGCCATATAATTTAGGCCTTGTTCCTCTAGGCCTCTAGGTCATGTAATATTTCCCTCTCAATATAGTTTAAAAGGGGATTATCTAGAAATAAAAATAAAAATCTAAGGCCTTCTGGCCATTCCATCCATTCAAAATAGTTTGGGAAGAATATTGAAGTGAAAAATAGTCTTGTGATATTAAATGAAGTTTGTGGAAGGTATGATAAATAAGTAAATATCTCAAATGAATATATTACAATCCTACCAAATCAATTAAATCCAAATATTATATTGGATAATTTTTAGAAAAATAATCAATCTAAACAACAAACAATTGTTGTTGAAATTACTTCAAAGGCATATAAATATGTGAATCCATAGATTATAGAAACAATTTCTATTCCCTTATAAAAAGTAATTTAAATAACTTAAATATTATTTTAAAATATTAATAAATATTTTTTACATTTAGAAAGGATAAATCATTTAATATCAAAGGTATTTGACTGACTAACATTGGAAAGAATAAGATAAATACCAATAATTTTTTTATTTATTGAGGGGTTAAATAATAATCTATTAAGAATATCATTTCTTTTTAATGAGGGAAATGAGGTGATATTTAGAAAAAATATCTATTTATTGAAGATAATAAAATATTAAGCTATGATATTAAGAGGTTTTAGAACCTAAGGTAACAAGTTTAATATCCGAGAATACAAAACGGATTACTACATGAGTATGTAAACTGAGAATAATTTGTCGTAAAAATGACTTTATGATCATGGATAAAAGTTCACATGGAATTTTATTAAATAAAGTTATATGAGAAACATTCCATTTTTGAAGGAATACACTATCACCATCTACAAAACATTTCAAGAAGTATATATGGTGAATAAAATCCACAAGGTAGTTGAAATCCAAACTAGAAGACCATTACAACTAGTTCACTATGATGTTTTTACATGCATTAGAAAGAATTCAATAAGTGAAGATAATTAATTATTCGCATTATTTTATCATTTTTATTAAATTTCATGAATTATTTTTATATCCAAAAAATATCAAGATTGAGAATTTTTTAAAGTTTTAGGAAACTAATTGATAACCAAACTAGTTTTTCTTTTAAGAGGCTGAGATATGATAATATAAGTGAGTATACCAATTATTTTTTTAAGAATATTTTGATAAAAATGGTATAAAACATGATTTTAGTGCACATTAAACACTTCAAAAAAAATGTAGTGGCTGAATATGGATAGAACTATGCAAGATGAGTATGAAATTTAAATATATTTCTAGTTGTAATCCATCAATACCGATGGAATCATTCAAAAAATGTTATTATTAAGGAAAAATTCATATATAACTCTATATGAAATGTGATTGAAGAAAAATCCAAATCTAAAACAGTCAAGAGTGATTAGGGGTCCATGATTGATAAATAAGGTTGTAGAAGTGGGGGGAAATTTGATGATAAAGTAGAATATGGGATATTTCTTGGTTATAAAAAATGGAAGTTCATATAGATTCCATAAAAAATCTAAGAGGATAATTGACCATGATGATGTGATAGTCTTTGATAATGAATATGATCATTAAAAACTAATAAAAAATAATTATGGGAAGGATATTTATACTTTGGAACCTATTGTGTAGCATAAAGTTAATACTAAAATTCCTATTGATGATATGGATTTGGATTATTAAAGTGAGGAGTATATGTATTTGTGTATTATCGGCTAAAATTCAAGACTTGAAAATAATTTTGATGATAATAACATCATTGGAGATCAAAATAAAGGGGTAAAAACAATAAGAAAAATCATAATAGTTTCTCATAATTGTATATTTTAAAATATTAAACTATAAAATATTGATGTGTCATTTGAGAAAAAATAATGTATTGATGTAATTCATGTAAATTCATTTTGATTGAATACAATGATACATGGGAGCTTATAATTAGTCCTAAATAGAAAAACATCATTGGTATAAAATGGATCTTTATAAATAAACTAAATTTAAAAGGTGAAGTTTAAATGAATAAAGCTAGACTGGTTTATAGGGTGTACTCAAAAATTAAATGAATTTATTTTAATAAAAATTTACCCTATTTAAATACCAGAAACTATCTGAATATTTCATTCAATAGAAATATAAATTTATTATAAAATATTTCAAATGGATTTAAAGTATGTTTTTTTGAATAATTAGTTGGAAGAATAAGTTTATATAGAGTATCATAAAATATTTATGATTAATTTAGATTGAATAAAGGGGAATAAATTGAAAAAATATCTAAATTAGTTGAATCAATCCCCAAGAGTTTGGTTTTTAAATCTAGATGAGTACTTATGATGCATGGAATTCAGAAAAGGACAAGTGAAAAAAAACTTGTACATAAGGAAGACCAAAACCACATCACTCATTGTGATTATGTGTATTAATAAAATGATATTTTATAGAAATGAGGAGAAATTATGTGAATAATTTTCCAAACAAATGAAGAATAACTTTGAGATTCTCTTTCTTGGTGAGGTGAAATTATTTTGGGTGTGAAAATTACTAAAACTGATGGTCATATTTTTATCTATTAAGAAAATATACCAAGGAGTTATTAAAATGGTTTTGGATTGAAATAATTAAGAGGAGTGTCTACAATAATTCAAGTAGCATTGAATGTGAGTAAATATGATGTAGGGAAAGCTATAAAACCGAAATAATTTAGAAAGTTAATTGGTAGTATTTTATATTTGATAGCCTCAAGGATATAAATTGTGTTTACTATCACTATTTATACCATGTATCAATCTAATATAAATAAACAAAATATATTAAAAGCCAATAAAATTATTAAATATGTCAAAAATACTTATGATTATGGCCTATTATATGAGACTGTAGGTGGATTGAACTTAGAGGGCCTCATTATAACAACCAATATTTTAGATATACTTTTTTATAAATTTTATCCCATAACTTAAATTTTTAATTTTTTTCTTTTAATGATATAAAAAAACCATACATATATTATTATTTCATAAATTTTTACACTATGATTGAAAATATGTTTACTTATAATTCATAAATTTAAAGTTTTAATGTATACCATAAATAAATAATACACAACACATAATGAAATGAAAATTATTTTATTATATCATTATAGATTATTAGAAGAATATAATGACCTAAAAATTTATATATTAAATTTCCTTTTAAATATACATGTGTGTCATATTTAGGAATATAATACTGTATAAAATACATGAACTATGCAATAAAAACCAATACTAATTCATTTAGTAAATAAAAACCATTGCATATGAAAAACAAATATACTCCATAAAATTTAATGTAGTACACGGAGACTGTGAATATTTAAAAATAACATAACTATAACTTAAAATTCTAGAACATTACGGTATCCTATAATTTTCAAACTCTCAAACAACACTATAAATAGAAAAAAATCATTAGAGGTATGATAGAAATCTTGTAAAGGATAGAGATAAATTTGATAGAAAACTAATTAAATAAATAATAAATTAAATGAGATGTATTTATAGGGAGTATAAATCCAATACAACTATTTCAATAGTAAAACTAACTATTGGAATAGTAACCTAATCATTTGGAATAATAAGCTGATGACTAGAATAGTAACTTGACCATTAGAATAATAAAATGAATTGTGAATAATATTTACTCTAAATAAAAAATCAAATATAAATGCAAGAGTGATATAAAATAAATATTCAAATTAGAAAACTCTAAATAAAGTATAAGTTCATTTTTAATGAAGTATATTTTAACATAATTTTCAAAAATATTAATTCTTATATTAAATATTAAAATTACCTAAATTATAAAACTATTTTGATAAAAATAATTTGAGTTTTTAAATCTGCATATTGAAAATTTCCGAGGTTTTTTTCTTGATAATTTTATGAAAAACTTGAGTTTTCAACTGAATAGTAAAAAATATTTTTTGAAAACACTAAGGTTTTATGATGTAATATTGAAGTAATAATTACTCAATGAATCCTAAAATAGTTAGATCATACAAAAATAAATTTAATAATACAATTTATTCTTTTAAAAATAATAATTTATAAACCAAAAATGTAATTTCCAAAATCTAAAAAAATAAAGTATATCATAAAAAATATTTTTTCATTTTTTTCTTATTTTGTTTTACATAAACCGATAAATTCAATTAGGGAAAAGATTAAAAGTCATAAAATCATGTATTTTTATTCAAACATGATTCATAATATCAAATCTAAACACTATTTTATGTTTAATGTTGGGAATAATATATTATTCAACATTTTAACCAAAAAACAATCCTCCCCTGAAGTCTAAATACCCCACATCACCCCTTGTAAAATCACTTCATAATCACTTCACATTGACCAATAGGTTCTTAATTTTATCATCCTAAGTTTTCTTAGAATCCTAGGGATGTAAGAGTTTCATAAAACTTTAATTCTTCAAGGTTTTAAGGTCTTAAAAAAGGAGTGACTTCAAATACAAGGTAACCCTGCTCATGTTTTCTTTAGTTTCACTTTATTTCTTCTACTATTCAATTCTAAAACTCCTCTATAAACAAACTCTCCCAAACATATTTAATTAGTGAATTAATATGGTATTAATGATATTAAGCTACTAGAAACTTTTTGTTTACAATATTTATAATGTAACACCACATAACTTTTTTGGGTTATTAAATTTTAGAGGAAGTTTAAAATTTTGATCTAGAGAAGGGGTAATTTTTAAAATTGGGATTTGGATATAGAATAACAGTGTTTTAAAATCCCTATAATATTATTTTGGATGTGTAAAAAGGCCTGTTTTTTTGGCTTCTTAGAGAGATGTTGGAGAGGAGACTAGGTGGAACTTAGTTGAAAATTCAGCTGTAGCCAGTATACCACACCACCGGCTAGGGGCTTACATCATAGTGGGTTCCTGTAGGGGAGAGAATAAATCCATAGATATTGGTTATTCTATAGAGAGGGGTTTCATATGTTTCTATATATGAGATAGTTGGGGATTTTACAGTGTATCCTGAAGGCCTATGTTATATAGGTGATGTAGTGGAGAATCCCTATATCACAGATCTAGGGGTTGTTCTATAGGGGGATCCCTGAGTGGAAGCCTTGTGATGTCACCTTAAAGGCTATGCTATAGATAGGAGAGACCCTCAGGGTTGGGCGCTCTACCCATGTGTCTATGCTACAACCTATGGGACACTCTATAGCATGGATCTATCCTGGTCGAGGAGGACCACGATGTAGATAGGGGGATTCAATATAGATAGAAAGAAGGAGGATGTGAGGTCATCCTTTCCTTATGGGGTCCGACTACACCACATACCAAAGGACATAATATAGTGAGACTTGAAGTGGAGTCCTACACTGTAGACCCATAGGGTTGTGCAGTGTGGGGGGTGGGGGGGGGGGGAGTCCTTAAGGGGATATCCATGGAGGTCTATAGTGTGGAACCCTTCTCCACACCATATCTAGGGGCTGTACGCTATGGCTATAGGGGCCACATCATAGAAATTCCCCTGCCTTATATTTTTAATTGGGGGTAAACTAGTAATTTTCTATCGCCCATTTTTTTTAGGGGAAAAGGCATTATATGGTGGTTTATTTTGGCTAGATCCTCCCTAATCCTTTTACCTTAAATCCCCCATGTCAGAGGGATATTTTTTCTATGATTCGATGATTGTTTTATGCATGATCTATTGTACCTATCTCTCTCATGGTGTTTTCCAAATAAAAAACACTCATCTATATTTCTAGCAGTTTTTTTTAGTTATTTTAGATTATTTTTAATAGACTTTGAAGTATCTTTGATAATTAATTTGAATTATTTTAAGAGGCCATGATGATCTTGTTAAATTCTTTGGCATGTATTATTTTTTTTTGTTTTGAGAATATGGAATATAGTTGGAAGAACATTTTATAGAATTTGAAGGAAGTAGAGGTGTCAACAATTGAATCTAAGGATAGTAAGAAGCACTTGTCAGCTAGTCTAGTTCCACCAGGTAGCCAGTGGAATGGATAGAAGGTTTCTAAAAATCTAGGAGAACACCAACCCACTAGTGGAGGAGCACCATCAAGCTAGTAGTGGAAAGCAGTTCTCAGGCAGTTCTAACATGTATACTGGCTAGCAGGTGGCATCATGTAGCCAGCTAGTGGAATCATTATAAAAGCTTCTTGGGTGCTTTAAATGGGGTAAAAAAGGTTAACCTAAAGCCATTAAATATCCAAATCAACCATATAATCCCTTAGTAGTAAATAATATTTCAAATATAGGCCTTGGGTGCTTATATATTAATAATAAAAGTGTACAATAACTCTCTAACCAAATCGAAACTGAATCTCTAGTGATCTCCAAGCCCTCTTATTAAATATCCATTATTCATTTCAAAATCTAATAGTTTTTCACATTTTCCCCTATCTCTCTCTCTCTCTAAACTTGATAAATCTTTTTAGAGAGATAAAATACTAGAATTATAATGGATTTGATCTACAAAAATATTCCCTTCTCATTCTAAATTCTACCTTTGGTTTCATGATTGGTTGGAATGGCCCGAATGCATTAATTTTTTTATTATTTTTGATAATACACCTTTCAAGGGGTGATGTGGAACCCTTACAAGGCTTGAAGCCATAGAGAAAATTACATGAACGATAGGTCTTAGAGGGAATCACCCAGACAAGACAACTTGGAACTGGTCCTCCCTAGAATATGTCATGATATCAGCACTCCACCTTCATAGGGCTGGTCGGATAGCTGTCCTATGAAAATCTGTACAGGCCCATTACCAATGGCAAAACCATACCCTCTCATTATTACAATTCCAGTTAGATCTACTCTAGTGAATGAACCTTCCCTGAATCCTCCTCTAAAGCCTTGTCCTTTATAGTCTAACTAGTACATATGCATTTCATGTGGCCCGAAGGCCTTGGGGTGGCCCAAAGGCCTTAAGGTGGCCTGAAGGCCCTGAGAATCAACTAGCCCAAAGGCCTCGGGTGTCCCGAAATCCATATAGGACCCGAGGACCAAACCGGTGGCCCAAAGGCCTAGATGAATGAATAGTTCCGTCTACTACAGTATTGAATAATGCCTACTACAGTACCTACTACAGTGACTTCTCCAGTACCTTCTATAGAGACTGCTACAAATACTTGTTATAGTCCTACTACAGTACTGCTACAGTACCCCTAGAAATACTCCTCCACCCAGATTTGATCTCAGGTCTCTTGGATACACCAACTGAGTCCTCACCAACTGGGATGAGGCTCATGTGCTAGTTTCTTGATATCTTTATAAAAAATCACGGGAATTTATTTTCTTTACATTTTCTTAAAAAATCATGATAATTTTGTTTTTTTATATTTCCATGAAAAACAATGGAAGTTTTGTTTCTTTCCTTATATGTTAAAAACCAAGGAAATACTTAGTTACTTGATGTCCATTAAAATAAAGGGACTAAAAAATTTATATCTCAATTTGAGGGATGGAGATTTAGGGGAACCTCATGTTTTATTTCCAAAATACTTATCAAATTGTGTTCACTGTCACTTTTATTTTATACATTGAATCATCATAACTTGATACACATAAATTTCATAAATTCATTTTTTACACTTTTCACTATGTATTGTCGCTTTATTTTCTTTGATATTAACTCTCAATACAAATTGAATTTATCACTTATTCATTTATTCATATAAATTTTTTTAATTTTCTATTTGTATTTATTACTTTAATTATTTAAAAGTACATTAACCCCCTTATTTATATTTTCACTCTGACCAACAATTAATATCAAATGAGATCTTGGTGTTTTTTATTAAAAATATTTATTTTCAAAAATAGATTTTAATTTTCTAAATCTCAACCAATTTCAAGGTTTGATATTTTTTAAATAGAATATTATTTTTAAAATTTTTCCAAAGGATTTTTTTTGGGATTCACCATTTTCTTTAATGTTTCAAATTACTCATATTAGGAAAATTACATGTATACCTTTCTTAGTAACATAGACTATATTGTTAGGAAAATGGTTATGCATGGATACCATCCTAAAAAAGAATCAAAATATAAATGAAATCCTTAAAATATTACATCTTTTTAACTTAATTTAAATTCCATGAACACTCTCCTTTGAGGTATTGACCAAAATAAATTTAATTTAATTTCTTCTCCCATAAACACCCATGAAATCTTGAATATATTATAAGTCACACATGAAGAAACAAATAAAATTAAAGGATCTAGATTGGATATTTTTAGACAAGAACTTGAAAGTTTTATCATGCATTAAAATGAATCTTTTAACAATATGTTTACCCATTTTACTAATATTTTCAATGGATTAATGTCACTCGGTGATGATTTTTCTATAGAAATATTAGTAAAAAAAATTCTCTAGGTCTTCCCATGTTCTTGGCCACCTAAGGTGACAGCTATACAAGAAGTAAAAGATATTAAAAATATGTATCTTGAAGAACTCATCAGCTCCATTATTATATATAAAATAATTATGAAGAGAAAATCTTATAAGGAATTTAACAAAGGAAAAAAATCCAAATAAAAAATTTCTTACTGATAAAGATTCATTTCATAATTAATTTGGGGTTAAATTATTGACTAAAAAGTTGAACTTGATGAAAAAGAAGAAGAAAACTCTCCATCATTCCAAAAATCAAAATCAAATTGAATTTCCTAAAGTAACTTTATTTTATTGAAAAAATAATGGCAATATCAAGTTGTATTGTACCTTGAACAAAAATTTTAAAGACAAAAATAAAGGTAAGAAGGATGTAAAATTTTCAACTTGGAGTGATAGTGAGGATTAAATTTAAAAATATGAATAAAGTTATGAAGTACTAAAATCATCATAGTACATTTAGAGGAAGGTTATGTGGTTAATTATCCTATTTCTCACTCTACTTATCATTTATATTATTCCTATCACTCATCCTCCTCTTCTTACTCTTCTTATAGACAAGATAAAATTGAGAATTTTTGTAAATAAATAATTTAAAAATATGAAGATCTTACAAATAAATTTAAACAAGTACTTAATGAGAAAAATCACCATTATAATGTAAAGTATATTATTTCAAAAGAAAAATATGATTTTTTTCTGAAATTAAAAATCCAACCAGTTGTTGAAGTTTTCAAATATAAAATAAAGGATCTCAAAATATCTCTTTAAAAATTCACCCAAGGTGAAAAAATATTAACATGATCCTTGGTTATAAATATGTTAAAAGTAATAATCATGGTTTTAGTTTTTCAAATAAATCATTCTCTTTTTAAAATACTACTTTTTTAAAAGGCATTTCACCAAAATAAATTTCACAAATATTGTTGTAAATTTGAGCATTTAATTAATGAGTGTGGTCGAAATTTATGATATGAGAGACGTAAATCTATCCATATTTCTTATAATATTCATAAAAAATATAAACAAGTATGAGTTCCTATATATTTATTATCCAATATTAGTGGACCCAATATTGTTTTGGCTTCTAAATCTCTTTTATCTAACACTGTTGGAACAAAAATTTGGGTACCAAAAAGAACTTACTTTTGATTTATTGAAGGAATTCACCAATGAGCTTCGTTTTCAAATCATGTGGTGGATACTCAATAAAAAGGGACTATTTATCTCTTGAAGTGATTGATCTATCATTTTCCTATTGAGATACTTGTTAAATGATCTAATTCAGGGGAAATTATAATTTTTCTTATCTGGTAAATTAATTGGGAGATATACATGAGAATAAGTTTTTTGATATCTTTAATTTTAATTCCGTCTTGAATTTCATGTCTAGATCTCTATTCTCTATCTCTCAGCCATGTTTTTTATTACTAAAATAAGAGATGTTAACTTTTTAAATATTTTTAAAACTTTCCATTCTGTTTTTAACTTCTTTATTTCTATTAAATTTGTTTTTAATTTCTTTTTTATAATATATTTCAAGATTTATTTTCTTATATTTTTTAAAATTTCATTTTATTATCTTTTTAAAAATTTATTTTATTATATTTTTCAAAAAAAATCTCTTATATTTTTTAAAATTTATTTTCTTCTCATTTTAAAATTTATTTTCTTATCTTTTTAAAATATTCCTTTTCTTATCTTTTTAAAAATTAATTTTCAAAATTATTTTATTCTTCTTTTCAAATTTTATTTTTCTTATATTTTAAAAAATTCATTTTCAAAATATTTTAATATTTTTTTGAAATATTGAGATTCAATATTATCATTTAATTTTTAATTAAGATGATGTAAACTTCAATTTTATATCTCTAATTCATTTAAAAATGACATTTACTTATTTTTATCTTATGCATTGTCCGTGATTTTTCATTCCTATTATTTAATCTTGGATTTTTAATTTTATATTAATCATTAAGGGGGAGTTAGTATTACATGTCTTAATTATTTTACCATATTTATAAATTTATTCTTACCATAGTCTTTTATTTTACCCTCTATGTTTCCTTTTTTATAATCGAAAAGGGGGAGAGACTCTTAGTTCAATGGGGAAGGAAATGTTTTGTAAATGGGGAGATGTTTCTTGGTTATTTGGGAGAAGAATTTGTGTTAAAAAGGGGGAGATAGTATTAAATATCTTATATTCTATCTCTTGTTAATATTTAACATATTATAGTTTATATCTTGATAATATTGAATATTATGTAGTTTATTTCTTGAGAATATTGAAAATATTTTATCTCTTAAGTATAATGATTATGTTATTCTCTATATATTTAATTTCTTTGAATATATATTTTCAATATTTATTTCAACTTAATATATTTTTTTATTTTATATTTTTATGATCATAAAAAGGTAGATATTTTGGTAACCCTCTATATATTTCACTATATTTTCATGATCACAAATACTCATCTATTTTTCTAATGGTTTCACTTAAGTGATTTAGGTTTCTTTTTAATATAAATCAAAGTATCTTGGATAATTCATTTGAATTCTTTGAAGAGGACATGATGATATTGTTAAAGAAATAGACATGTATTTTTTCATGTTTTTAAAACATGGAATAAAGTTGGAAGAACATTCAAAGTAATTTAAAGAAAGTGGTGGTGGAACTAATCATAGTTAGAGACAATAGGAAGTACCGACCAACCGGTGCAGTTCCACTAAGTAAATGATGGCAAAGAAAAAAGATTCCTAAATCTCTATGATACCACCAAGCAGTTGAAAGAGGAGCTCCGTCCATTCGATTGAGGAATGAATTTCCTAGGCATATCCATCATGCGTACTGGCTAGATAGTGGAATCAAGTATCAAGTTGGTGGTGCTATTTTGGATGCTTCCTAGGTTCTTTAAATGCTGGTAAAAAAGGTTTAGATTGGTCCATTAAAGATCTGACTTGACTCTAGATTCCCTTAGTTTCAAGGAGGCCTATAAATAAGGGCCTGGTGTGATTTGATCTCAAAAAAATAGTGTGAAAAATATCTATGATTGAATAAATTTTGAATCTATAGTGATCTCCAAGACCTACTCTCAATGTCATATTCTTCATTTCCAAATATAAAAGGTTCTCACCTATGTATTTATCTCTCTCTGTCAACTTATTCAATATTTCTAGAGAAATACAAGACTGGAATTGTAATAGATTTATGCTAAGAAAATATTATATTATAAAACTATATTTTACCTTTGGTTTCTTTCTATCTATATAAAAAATAAAGGGAAGTTGGTTTCTTTATAATTCCTTAAAAAATAAATGGATGTTTGGTTTCTAGAAATTTCTATCAAAAATCAAGGGAAATTTAGTTTATTTCTATCTCTCATAAAAATTAAGGGAAGAATTTTCAACATTAAATCTATTAAAATAAATTTAATAATAAAACTATCACTCAATTTGAGTGGTGGATACACAGGGAAACATCATGTTCTATTTTCAAACTCATTATCATATTTTGTTCACTCTCCCTTTGATTTTATGAATTGGATCATCCAATATCAATACACATAAATTTCATAAATTTGATTATTCCACTATTTTATATACATTCCAAATTCATTAAATTTGATATTTAATCTCAATATGGATCAAATTTATCAATTTATCATTTTGTTATAGTGAAATATTTTATTGTTGAATTTCTATTTGTATTTATTACTTTAATTTTTAAAAAGGAAATTCACCCCCTCTTTCAATTTTAACTCTGACCAACAAGATATTCTATTTCTTCCTATGTTATTGCATATCATTATATCCTACTAATTTTAATAAATTTTAGAATAGGGATTAAGTGATAATTTCAATGAAGCATGGTCAACGAATCCTGATTTGATGGGGTTTTTTCTCAACATGACCAGAGGAGGACATGGGATGATAAACACACAAGTTTCCATGTGGTTTGAGCGTGATGATGAAACCCATTCCATTTTCATCAATTATCACTTTTGGATTTAAATTAAATAATTAAATTTAATTATCTATAATTAATTATTTATTTCATGTGGTGTGATATTGGGGATCAGGTGGTGGTATGAGCTTGGGTGAGGCACAAATGGACTTGGCCAAGGATGATCAGAGCTTGGATTAGGTGGTATCTCCATTATAGTGGTAAGTATTCCATTTAATAAAAATATATATTCTTTTTATGCATTATTTTATACTTCATTCATGCTTCATGGGGTCGAGTAAATATATAAGGACTGATAGGGCCTTTGGAAAGAGTGATAGGATGACATTTGACCTCCTATGCTTTAATTAAGTAATTTTTTGCACATTGGGTAGTTTGGGATTTCCCAATAACTATATTTACAAGGTCAAAGTGTAGGATAATAAGTGTATATTATGATGGATATAATTACAATATAGGGGGGGGGGGTGAATTATAGTATAAAAAAACTTAGTTTAAAAAATTTAAACTAAACAAAACACAAACCTCTTTAAGCAACTTTATCCGACTCAGACTTTGTCTTGTTATCAAAGTCACAAAATTAGAACTAGAAATAAGTCCGATTATATGAGAGTAAATAAATCATAATCATAATGTATATGATTAAATCAAAGTATTGTTTTTATGGTATTCACAATAACACTGATAAAACCAATTGTATAGAAGTTTAATTATGATGACTATATTTCTATTATATGCAGTGGAATAAAAACTTATAAAAATAAGTAATACAATATCCATGTAATTGAAAAAATGACATAAAATATATTATTAAAATATTAACCTATTTTAACCTTAAGAGTAAGGTATTCAACAACCATTAATAAAGGTATCCACTATTTTACACTTACAATAATCATTGTATTTTCTTACTAGGAAAGCCCTCAATTTGATGATCAGATTTGGTCTATCTTTCTATCCTCGAAAGCCCTCAATATGGTGATCAAAATCTATCTTCCTATCCGTAGAAGCCCTTGATCTGATGGATCAGATTCCCCATATTTTGATCCTTATAATCCCTTGACCATAACTGTGATTGGACATGAGTTAAAATTACAAAAGTTGTTAAGGAAACATTGTGACAAGGATTCCTTAGAATAAAAAATTTGTAAAGAATTACACTGACTAAGAATGAGTGGTTCATGTAGATCAATTTTTATAAGTGAATGTAATCAACCATATATAATCTCTTAAAATTACTCGACATTTATAGTCAATCTCCCAATGGTCATATTTCCAAGTTTTTTACAATGACCTCAGATATCTGGCACTTGAAAGCTCATCTGTAACTGAATGTTTGATGTCATATTGATTAAAATCATTAAAATATTTAAGATATTAATTATGATAGAAAAAAGTTTATTTATTATAATTATAAACTTTATCCAGTACAATGGACTTCCTTATATATTATCAATATAATAATTGTTATGAGGTTTAGTCTGATTATTTTGATACCAGTATCAGTATGATGATCATGAATTTTGTTAGTATGATAGAAAAGAAAAAGTCTACCTCCTTTTATAATAAAAGGTAAGTCAGATTAATCATATTCATCCCCAATACAATTATCCTAATGAAGAATTTAATGTTTATATTCATAATACATTACAGCTTATTCAATGTATGGTAAACGATAATGTTTTATACAAAAAACATACTAAAATACATGAGGAAAAAAGTTAGTAATCACATTTTAAGAAAGTTTTTTTGGATTTTTAAAACTAAAGGAATGGAAAAGTAAGAAGAAATAATTATGATTCAATAATCTCCCCCTTTTTGGAAAGCATAAACCCGAAAATTTAAGTGAAAAAATAACTTGAAAAGATGACAACCCTTTGTTATTTTAAGAACTTTTTATTCATTGTTGTACTATCAAACATAACTCCCATCAAGTTTTAAATCTTCTGAATATTATGGAGAGTACTAATAATAGTTTTTCCTTAATAAAACTTCCCCCCCTTAGGATTAAATCTTTCCCTTAAGATAAAACATTTTACATTAAAAAAATATCTTCCCCTTAATGAAATATCTCCCCCTTTATATTACAACCCCCATTTATAAATTATTCTCCCCCTTTATAAATTATTATCCCTCTCTTTGATTTTCAAAAAGTAATGGGGAATAGTTTGAAATTTTCTAAAAAATTATAAAATATAGCATACAAAACAATATTAAACTAACTAGTCATCCATGTAAATATGAAATAACATATAATCAATCAGAATTGGAAAACATTAAAACAAATTAGATTTGGATGAAAAGAAAATAATTTATAAAAAAAATTCAAAAGTTTTAAAAAAATACATCTGATATTTTAAAATAAAAATATTCATTCTTTCTTCATCAATGTCTCCACAAAAGCTTTCATCTTATTGAACTCATCAAGATCCTTCTCTAGCTTTGTAATTCTTTCTTCTTGAATACAATATTGAGTCTTCAACCTTTGAACTTCCTTAGAAAACTATTTATTCTGAACCATAAATACGATCACTTCATCTTCATAGGATTTATGTTTACTCATCTCAAGATCCATATCTCAGATATTTTGTTTTAAAACACTTACATCTTCAGTACGCTCATCAGTTTCATCTATGAACTCTTCAACAAATTTTCACCATGTTAGACATATATGATGATAACATATGGAAATAATTGTCTTATTATAACATAAGTTTCTTAACTTCATCAAGCTCCTCATCATGAATTATGATATCAGAATCAAAAAATTTCAACCTCATAACCATATGATTGTTTTATCTTTTGTGAGTCTTGGAGTTTTCTTAAAAAATATTCAACTCAACTAAAATTTGGATCACCAATTCTATTAAGACTTTTATTGAATCTGAATTTTGGTTGAGGCTATATTTTATTATCTACCTCATTGATCAAATATTAGAAAATTATGAGATAATTACTTCTATTCTACTCAATACATAGAAAATATAATCAAAAAATTTCTACGCTATTATTCATACAGAGTTAGATTGATCAGGATCAAGGTGGGGAGGTTTAGTTCTTATTATTCTAACTACAAGTACTTTTACTTTCTTCTTATCTTTATTTGAAACTTCTTTTTCACCTTACTTAGAGAATTTATTATCATCTAATATTTTGATAATCTCCACATCTTTATTAGTATCCATTTTTTCATCAACTTTTGTATTTAAATTTTGATATTCTTCTTCTTTATTTGATGATGATTGTGATTCATATTCTGATGATGATTCTTCCTATTTATAACTAGAATATTTTTCATCCTTATCAATATTTAAGGGTTGATCCTATTATGATGATGAATATTTTAATGAATTCTTATGGAATTTATTTTCTTCCTTATCATCCTCTTCATTTTTTTCCTCTCCCCCTTCCTCTTCTTCTTCTACCTATTATACCATGTCTTCCTAAATTTATTATTATTCTTATTATCATTATTATTTATCTTCTCATTATTTTTATCCTTATATTCCTTAAAATTATTTATCAACAACCTTATCAAGATCTTCTTCTAATTGTACTTTCATTCACATAGCTCCCTTTCTAGCAACTATGATACTGAATCTTTATGAGGAACATATGGAATTGATTATTCAATATTAACTTTTATTTTTCCATTTTATATCATATAAGGGATATAAAATGGAACCAATGATGTTTATTTAAAAGTTAATACAACTTACAAATTTATATGATCAGTATGAGAAGTGGGAAAGAATAGATTTTCATAGGTTATCTCAACTTCTTTCAATAAATTTTCACAAAGTTATGATTCTTGTAACCTATTATTTTGATTTATTTTATTTTTAACTTCTTCTAAATTCTTTGTAGCTCTAATATAAAATCCTTAGATTCAGCTGGGTTAATTCCAAAATATTAATCCCCTAGATTTTTTCTCATCTTTAAGTTTCATTATCAGTTCAAACACTTCATATGAAATCTTCTTTTCATTATTTCTCTTTTTCGAAGGAGTGGTATCTATGTTTATTTTATTTTTCCTCTTATCTTCTTCCCAAGGATTTTTTGATAGTTATGCCTATGATACAAAACCATAAACTTTCTCATTAAAATTCTTTGTCTTGATATCAAAAACCAACCTCATTCTGTCCATCGTATCATCACTGATAAATGAAAGACTTTCTCTTCTTAGATACAATGTGTTTTCCACCTTAAACACTTCCATAAACTTAACAACAATTTTTCTTATGAATTCTAGAAACATGATAAATTTTTCCTTGATTGAATATTTTTTTATATTATATGCTGTGATAAAGATAAATTTTACAAGATCTATCTTCCTCATGTTCACCAAGAAATCTAAAACAAACACATCAGATACCTTTAACATATCTCTGTCTCCTATTCCAAAAATCAAGAAACTTTTCTTCCAAAGAGATACTACTTGGTTATTCAGAGTCAAGTGTGAAACCCTTAAAACTTTAGCATATTTTGAAAATAATGAATCTTTGACTTTGGTTTTTTTAAATGTTCCAAGACAGTTAGAAAGTTTGTGAGAAGGAAAATATGATTCTCCTTTTAAGGGTACTCCAACAAGATCAACAATTTTTTGGTATGAAATTTTATACATATTTCCAGATATTGTAAAAGTAACTTTTGATTTACCATCCTCCTTAAAAAATTGAACTGATTCATACAATTTAAAAACCACACCTAGATAACATATTCTAAAATACTTATTGGGTTTTACTACACATAATAGTTACCATCCTTGGAATGAAATAACCTTTTTAAGAGTAGATTCATACTTTTCAAACCATTTTATTTTTATAAAAATTTCTATAAATATGAACCATTTGAATTAATATTTCATTTTATCCATAAAATATGGAAACTAAAACTGCAGAATAGATGAAAAATAATTCAATAAAATTAGGAAATTTCAAGGGTGCAACAACTCAGGGTAAAAAATATTTGGAGAATAGATGTGGGGTAAGGGGTGACCCACCTATATGTAGAAAATGGGGCTGATGGTTCATCTTCCATAAGATAACCAACAATTGGGATTCAAAACTATTTTTATATGATATTAAATATTGATCCAAATAATGCTTCAAAATAATTTTTGAACTCTCGAATTTTTTAATAGTTTTATCAAAGTGAGGTTTATTCCGATTACGAAAAAATTTATTTTTTTTGAAATCAAATAAGTGTTTTTATAGAAATTGTAACAAAAATAATTATAAATCAACATAATGAAATAGTGCAAGAACTAAAAGAATAAAAGAGTACCTTTTAGAGTGGAAATATTCATCAGTATGAGTAACTTGTTTGTATTTGTTTTTTTAAACTAATCAGATTATGATAGTTTTATAAAAACTAAAAAACTTTTTATTACGATAAGATCTGATTAAAAAAATCTACAAATAAAAAACTAATTAAAAAAATAATTAAATAAAAAATGATTATGAAAATTTTTGAATTCAATATTTTTTAAGAAATTTTGAGACTAAAATTTTTATAATAATTTATGAGTTTGGGATGACTATTTGAGAATTTTGACTCTAAAATTTTTATAAAAAGCGTGAGCCTAGAAAACTCATTCTAATAAAAGTTTTAGAAAAAATAACAAACATAGAAAACTAAAAGTTATAAGAAAAACTAAAAGTTTTTGAAAAGAATAAAACATATGCACCCATACTATGAAAAGTAGTACATTAATGTAAGGAGATGGGTAAAAAAAGTAGATATGAATGATCATTTTATATTGATTGTTCCTAGATTCTGTTTAATGTATTCAAATCTATCAAAACTCAGGGGTTTTTAAAAAAAATCACCATGTTGATCATGTGATTAGATGAATTGTAAAATTATATCTCCATTACGTGTATGATCCATAAGGAAATGTTGTCTTATATATATATGTGTTTAGAACTTGAGTGATGTGATGGGGTTTTAATTAAAGTAATGGAACTTTTATTATCACAAACAAGTTTAGTTTTAGTAAAACTCATGCCATATTATTGAGTGTGTGTTACATCCACAACACTGGAGCACAACAACTTCTAGCTGCCATATATTAAGATTCAATAGTGAAAAGTTATACTGAGAGTTTTTTCTCACAAGACTAAGAAACTAAATAATCTCAAAAGGAATGAAAATTTCTGAATTCAATTTTCTTATTGATTCTATATCCACCAAAGTCAGCATCCAAAAAAACACTTTTTAGTTCCAAAAAATTTCTAGAAGAATAGAAAAGGCCTAAATCCATAGTTACATTAAGATAAAAAAATTCATTTTACAAGTTTAAGATGATATTATTTTGGATTTTATTGATATATTTCACATAAACATACTAGAAACATAAAATATGGACAAATAACAGTTAGATAAAGAAAAATTCCTGTCACACCTCTAAAAATCTTTTAATCAACTGGCTGCCCTACCTCATAAAGATCTAAGGTATTGAAGGTACCAATGAGAGTAATAATACTTTTAGTATTATCATATCCAAATTTATTAAGAATATATTTTATATACTTATATTGGGATATAAAAATTTCTTCTCGTTTTTGTGAAATTTAAAAACTAAGAAAATATGTTAACTCACCCATCATACTCATTTCAAACTTAGATTTCATAAGATCTGTAAAGGAATCTATTAAATATTTTTGATTTCAAATAAATATAATTAAATCAATATAAATTTATGCTATCAAAATATTTTTTTATCATGTTTTATAAAAAGAGTTGTATTTGTAGATCCATTAAATTTTTTTTATAACAAAAAATCAAGTTAACCCATCATAACAAGCTGAAGAGTCTTGTTTAAGTCCATATAAATCTTTGGTAAGTTTATAAACATATTTTGGATATTTTTTATTTTCAAAACCAGGTAGTTTCTTAAAATAAACTACTCCTTAACATATATGTTAATAAAAACATATTTTACATCCATTTGAAATAGTTTGAAATTAAAGATTGCTGCAAAGGCTAAAAGTATTCAAATTTCTTTAATTCTTTCTTCCAAATCATAAGTATCTCCACAATAAAATACCTCTTGTTTATTATATCCCTTAAGAACAAGGCTGTCTTTATTTATAACAATTATTCTATTTTCATCACATTTGTTCTAAAAACCCTATTTTACTCTAATTATAGAAGTTTCTATAGGACGTTTAACTAAAGTCCAGAATTGTTTCCTTTCACACTCATTGAGTTTACCTTTTATTTCATTAATCCAATACACATCACCTAAATCCTCATAAGGATTTAATAATGATAAGAAATCTAAATGTTCAATTTTATTTCTTAAGGAACTTCTAGTCCTAACTGGTTGATCTACATCATGAATGATACCTTCACTAGGATGGTTCCTAAGAAATTACTAACTTATTGGATTTTAAAAATTTTATTATTAAATAATAGGTATAAAATATTCATGAGGAAATAGTTCATGAAATAATTATTGAGATATTTCCTTATGATAATAACTTTTTAACAAGGGTTGAAAATTAGTTTTAAAAATAACATCTGAAGATGTAGGTTGACTTTGTTTGAAAGGATAAGTTTCATAAAACTTAACATGTATTATTTTCTCAATAGTATAATATTTTTTTATTAAAAACTCTATAAGAGTTAGAATTAGTATAATAACCTAAAAAAATTCCTTCATCAGATTTGGGTGAAAATTTATTTAAATTATCTTTAGTATTCAAGATGAATACTTTGCGACCAAAAACCTTGAAGTAAGTAACTTTTGGTTTGCATCCTTTCTATAACTCATATGGAGTTTTATTATATAAAGTTATAATTAAAACTCAATTTATAGTATGGAAGGAGGTACTAACTACTTCATCCCAAAAATGTTTAAAAACTGAGTATTCACTCAATGTGGTTCTAGTTATTTCTTAAAGAATAATATTTATTATTTCGACTAAAAAATATTTTTTGTGGGTTCTAGGTTTTGAAAAGTTATGTTCAATACCTTTCATACTATTTTTTTTTTCAAAAATAGAATTTACAAATTTGGCACCATGATCACTAAAAATAGTTATAAAGGGAAGGTTTTTATCATTTGTAACTTTGGTTACTAAATTTTGAAAATAAAATAAGGCTTTTGATTTCTTTTTATGAAAATAAACCCAAGTATGTCTAGTGTAATCATCAAATAAGACATACACATAGTATTTTCAACCAATAATTCGAGTTTGTGTAGAAACAAATAAGTCAATGTGTACTAATTGTAAAGTATCAGAATCTGTGACTTGACTAATATATTTAAATCTTGACTTATGTTTCTTATCATATTGAAAAGGGTCACAAACTTTTGAATAATCAAACCTAAGTTTCAGTAGGTCCTTAAAAAGTCATTTATTATTAAACTTAGATAAGATTCTATGGTTACAATGTCCTAACCTTATTTTCCAAAACCCAGATTGATCTTCCATTTCACTAAGTCAAGGAAATTCTTGGATCATAAGGTTTCCCAAGTTATGTGTGAAAACATTATCATGCCGATTGGTAGAATGAATAAATTCATCCTTGGAACTGTGTAATAAAAATTTATCATTCCTAAAGATCATAAGTTAAACTTCATGACATAATTGAAATCTTATTATAAGGTTTTTATTAAGAAATTAAATTAATATAACATTTTAAATAAGTGTTTTTCCAGGAAGAACAATATTACCTATTCCGATAATCCCTCCTTGTGCATTATATATGAAAGTTACTTTACCAAATTTTATTTTGATTATATTCTTAAAGAAGTCTTTGTTTCCTATCATGTTCCTAGAACATCCGCTATACATGTACCAAAGGTTTTTTTGGTAATATATTTTTTAAAAAAAAATATAAATATTAAAATTTCATAACCCAAACTTTATTGGGTATGGTATTGTTAAAAACCAAAATTTTAAGTAACCATATTTGTCTAATTTTTTTTTGAAAAAATTTCATTTCCTTTGAAAAGTAAGATCTATAAAAGCCTAGATATTTTATTTTATTTAAATAAGAATTATTTTTCCAGTTCCCACCACTTTTTCAATTAGTGAAAAAAGGTTCACTTTTTTAAACAAAGTAATTGTTTCTAAAAACATGTTTTTTATGATTATCACCCACTATGGTATTATCAATGTAAAGAAGAATTTGTTTTTACATTTTATCAAAATTTTCCTTTTTTATGGTAATATTTGATAAAAGTTTATTTAAATAAAAATTTCAGATTTTAGTTTTAAAAATAAATTATAATCCTCATTTTTAATAGTTTTGGAACTAAGTTTATCAAAATTAATTTGTAAAAAACTTTTCTGAGAAATTATTTTTTTCAAAATATTTTTAAATAATATATTTTTATGAAATAGTTTTATAAATATATTTATAAATATATGATATTTAATTTTTTAAAATAGTTATCCTCGAGTCTGTCTTGGAAATTTTAGCTTTGGAATTGTCATATTTTTTAACAATTATCACAATTCTCATTTAATAAAAGTTTTTAAAAATGAGAGACTTCAATATAAATAGGTAATGTATTATTATATCCTAAGAAATATTATTCATTAGAATATGTAGAATTTTTCTAATGAGGATAATTATCATTTAAATACATATTTGTAAGGTTTTCAATTATTCATACTTTTTCTATCAAACATTGATTTACCATGGGTACATTTGAAAAAAGACCTATGTTCCTTTGTCTAAAAATTTCATATCTAAAGAAATTTGAGAAGAATCACCCCTACTATCACTCCACTTGTGGGAGACTTTCAAAACCTTTTTGACTTTATATTTTTAATACTTCTTCACAATTATTTCTGAATTTTTTATTTTCTATCTTTCGTTTTCATCTTTGGGAAATTAGGACAGACATGTTCATCTTTCTTACATTCATAATAAGTGACTTATAAATAATTATCTTCACCTTTATCCTTATGAATTTTCTTATAAAGATATTGAAAATATTTCTTTAAAACTATCTTGTTCATTATTCTTTCTATATTATCTAACTCATTATCATAATTTTCTGATGTGATAGAATCTAATTGAATAACAAATTTCTTCTTTCTAGAGGATTTCACAACTTTATCAGGTGTTTGAACATTAGTAGAAATAGTAGTAGTAGAAAAAGAAACACCACCAGTTTTCTTCTTAGATTTCTCCACATCTCTCTTAATTCTACCCTCCTATTACATAAGGGTTCCAATAAGATCATCCCAAGTAAGATTGTTATGCTTTCTTATCTCATACATATCTATTTATTTTTTATTCCCACTCATTAGGTATGATATCAATAATATTTTCTATAATAATTTCATCACCAAGACCTTTTTCTCTAATATATTGTAAACTATTTATAATTTTCTTGAACCTCTGGTACATTATTGCAACCGATTCTCTAGGTAAGAAATCAAAGGCCTAATAGTTTTCTCTAATAGCAACTCTTATGGTCTCAAAAACTTTAGAATTACTAAAGTGCACGAATTCAAGATTTTTCTATATAATATTAGCATATTAACATGAATATATCTAACTATATATATTTCTTATCATGGAGCATAAGAAGTATTCCTTAATCTGAAATTTAACTAATACTATTGTTTTTATTGATGTGTAAAAGTAGTGAATTCTTTATTATTAATCCTATAGAATCGAGTAGAATAAAATAATTCTCAAATCTCGTACTGATTACAAAATTTATCCTCCTATCTCTCTAGTACTCATAATCATTAAAATCAAAGATAAGTGATCTATTTGGATTTATATTATCTATAGAACCAAAATTAAGACCTTCCATCTTAAAAACAATATAAAATATTTTCCAAAAGTACATGTCAGTGTAACAATGTTTATAAAAAAAAGTTTATAAAAAAACTTAATAAAAATTGTTGTAGTAATGAATGTAAAAACTCATCATGTATAAGATCTGTATAAATAGGCTCTGATACCAATTGTGGGATTATAAGAGAATCTTATTATGGATTTACATAAAATAGGGGGGGTGAATTTTAGTTAAAAAAATTATTTTAAAATATTAAGACAAAAAAAAATATCTTTAAGTAAATTTATTGGTGTAACGACCCGGACCCAGCCAGCCACCCGAACAGTGCCAAACGGGTCGGGTGTCAGTAACTTATGCACACCTCCTTTGAATTCCAAAGGCTACCGACTAGCAGCGAGGGTATGTTAGGTATAGTGGGGAGGCTATACCCTCATGGAGGATCATAAGAACGGTACTGGTCCAAGTATAATACTAAAATATGCAGTGGAAATAAATGACTCAGCAGACTTGAACCAGACCCGCAAAGAGGAAGCATATCCAATATCAATAAAAAGAAGAAGCAATATAGAAAACAAATGCAGTGAAAAGTAAACAGAACAACATGCCAGAAATCAACTACAACAACTACTATAAACAACCAAGCATGCATCCAAAGCAGGTCATACACAACTGAAAATAAAAAGGGAGCCAATGGATAACCAACAGTAGCTACAATAAGTAACATGCTGATACAGAAAAGGAAACACAAAAAATTAAACCTCAGCTAGGTATGACATCAAGGTCCGTACCATATCCATGCAACAACTAATGCAGCCTAGCTTCTGAAGCTGGCCTCTCTCATGCATGTAAATCCATAAAGTATGCACGCGTCCCGAAGGGCCAGTGCAGGGTGTGAGACAAATCTCAATAGGATACCACCCAAAGGTGCATACCAAATATATGTGTTTAAGCAGTCCTGCATTTATAAGGAAAGCAGTAATTAGTACAATGCACAAATAAACTCAAACTCCACTGGTGCTCAACAACCACCATGGGGTGTCACTTTCTTCGGCCAATGATGGAATCTCTGTTGTGTAACCTTGCACCACGTGCCACCTGACACCTCGTGTCTCAAGTACCGATGTCCCGAAGGCACACCCAAAAATCGTAACCCGAAACCATGTGCCTCCTGACACCTCGTGCCTCAAGTACCAACATCCCAAAGGCACGCCCAAAATAGTAACCCGGCACCATGTGCCTCCTGACACCTCGTGCCTCAAGTACCGACGTCCTGAAGGCACACCCAAAATAATAACCCAGCACCATATGACTCCTGACACCTCGTGCCTCATGTACCGACGTCCCGAAGGCACGCCCATCTTCTGAAGGCTCCTCACCTCCCACGTGGCTTTCTACAGCAAGCACCCCCAACCAAAATCCCTAACCGAAACTATGGGGGCCTCTACCCACATGAGTGGTCAAAACCACCTCATCACGGAGTATCTCTGTGTGCACACTACTCAAAGTCACGGGTGAGTGGTAATCACCAAAATAGTTCTAAGCCACCAACACGTCTGACACCTTGTGTCCCTGCGACCATGTTGCTCAATTCCGATGGCATCGCCACCCTAGTATCCCGGGCCATGCCCAACCTGACAGTCATACTGCCTCAAACTTACATCCATGATGCCCAATCCCATGGTCAAAACCACCCAAAGTAACCCGGAAAAAGCCCCAACCTGTGATCAGCATCACTCTAGCGTAACCGGGCCAAGCCCAACACATCCCAAAAAGGGTCCAGTAGATGCAATTAAGCAATTGCATATATAACATATTTAACCAGAAAACATAACCAGGAAAAACCAACTAAACAGTCAAATTTCACTATTCCAGGTGCTGTCCCATACCAGCACTGAGGTCTTAAATGCCTCCAACCATTTAACAGGCCTTAAAAAATTAAAATAAATAGTTTATAACAATAAAATTTCAATTAAAACCTTTTTGGCGTTCCCCGTCCAAAATGCCCCGACGACCAACGACCCCTCACCCGGCCCTGCTCACGCAAACTGGTAACCAGGCATACCCAAAAGCATCCCAGAGGTCCCATAAACAATTCAGTATAAAAAAGCAGATAAAACGGGTCCTGCTCAAAATACCTAAAAACACGCCGAAGGCCGCTTCACCCAAACAACTACGAAAACACAAAAAAAAGTATGCACCACCTACCTGAGACTCGCACAATGCTACTCCTCTGGTAACACCCACCAATTTGGTCTAAAATGCGGTAAATCTATAAAAGATTCAAAACCGTTCAAAAGCCTATAACTCATTCTAGAATGAAAATCAGACAAAATATCCAAAGTGGAATCGAGGCCTTACCGAGGGGGTTCCAACGCACTAATCAGAGCTCGAATCGGGTCTCGGATGAAGAACCGGGAAGCAATTGATGGTTTTTCCGGCTTGGTTTGCGTATCCGGGCGGAGGGTATGAGGTTCTGCCTCAATACGAGGCAACTACCCATTTTAAGTGAAAAAAAGAAAGTACATGGCGTGTAATTTAGGACTGCATGCCATGTATAGTTCATTTAACTATTCAAACGATGGCTAATTTCGCCAACTTACTTTCCGAACCTGCTGACATGAGTACACGGCGTGTACCACTGGGTACATGGCATGTACCGGGTTCCTCTTCTCTTCCTCGCCGACAAACCCACACGCCATGTGTTTCCCTTATACACGGCTAGACTCCACGTCATTTCCAAAGGGAACACGGCGTGTCCCTGGTTCTACCTAGCCAATAGGCCTACACGCCTTGTATGGCCTCACACGGTCGGGGGTATACACGGCGTGTTCAAAACTACACGCTGTGTAGTAATAAACTACTACACGGTAATCACACGACATGTACTCGGCAAGCACATGGCTGGTCACTCGCCTACACATACACGACATGTACTTAAAGTACACGGCGTGTAGTCTGGAAATTTCCAGAAACTTCTCATCTTTTCCAGTTTCCTCAAAAACCAGCCAAAAATTCAAACAGGGTGGGGATTTTGACCCGTTCTGGAAACCCGGGTTCTTATAATTGGACTCAAACTTAGTCCAATTATTAGACTCACAAAATCAGAACTAGAAATCATTCTGATTATATCAAAGTAAAAGAATCAGAATCACAATGGATCTAATAAAATTAAAGTATTTTTTTATTGTATTCACAATAACACTGATAAAACCAATTTATAGAAATCTAAGTATAATGACTATCTTTTTATTATATGAAGTGGAATAGAAACTTGTAAAAATAATCAATACAATAGCTATGTAATATTAAGAATTACTTATAAGATATTGTTAAAATATTTACCTCTTTTAACCTTAAGATAAAGGTAGTTAGTAAACTTGACTGAAGGTGTACATTATTTTATAGTTACATTAAACCCTATCTTTCCTTATCAGAAAATCCCTCGATACGGTGATCATATTTTATCTATCTTCCTATCCCTGGAATACATTGATAAGATGATCAACATCTATCTTCATATACCCTGAATTCCTCAATCCGATGGATTGGATTCACTATCTTCCTATCCCTTGAAGTCCTTGATCGTAACAATGACTGGACATGGATTACAATTTCAAAAGTTATTAAGGAAACAACCTGAAAAATATTCCTTAGATTTTTCTTCTTCTAAAGAATTACACTAACTAAGAACGAGCAGTTCATGTAGAGAAATCTTCATAAGTGAATGTTATCAACCAGCTGTATACTCTTCAAATGACTTTATATTTATAGGAAATATCCCAACAATCATATTTCTATGTTTGTTACAATGACCTCAAATAGCTAGTTCTTGATAGATCATATGTAACCAAATTCCTGACATCATATAGTTTAACAACATTATAGTGTTAAAGATATTACTTATGATAGATTTTTTTAATGTATTTTGATTATAAATATCAGTCAGTCTAATTGACTTCCTTATCAATTGTCAATATGATAATTTTTATGAGGTTCAATAAGATTTTTTGGTAATAGTATCAGTCCAATAGTCATGGATTTTTTCAGTATGATAGATAAGAAAAAATTATAACTCCTAGTACGATAAAAGGTATGTCCTATTAATCGGATGCATTCCCAATACGATGATCATAATGAAGAATGTAATGTTTATATTTTTAATACATTAAAAATTATTCTATGTATGATAGAATATAATGTTTTCTACAAAAAAATACTAAAATACTTGGGACATAAAAATTTAGTAAACGTGTTTTAAGAAAGTGTATAATTTACAAAACTAAAGGAATGAAAAATTAAGAAGTAATACTCATGAATCAATAAAAAGGGCGTCGATTGGGTTAATGAGAGACCTTTGGTAGATCTTGGGGTTCAATATGAGATGTATGTATCCTAGTTTGGTTTTCCTAAGGATGTTTGGATGGGATTGAGAGGCTTAAGCCTAGTGGGATGGGAGAGATGACCATATATATCATGCTATATAAGTGACACCCTCTTGAGGGTGGATTATGGATCACTGATCATTGTGAGCTAGATGAGTCCTCTGGGACTAGATGGGATGTGATAGGGAGTCCCTTCCTATGAGTGAAAAATTGAGGGATCTACCTTTGAAGATATGAGATGAGACCCAAGTGAGGGTCTTAGTAGTTGTTCAATACCTAACATTAGTATTCCAAGGGGGTTTATATAGGAATCAAACCCTACCTATGAAGTCCAGGGTTGGGTCGAATGTGTTATCTTGGGACGGACCCTAGTTAGTGAGATCTAGAGTGTTTATGAGTTTCTATAAGTTTGTATTGACCTATTTATGACTAATTACATGGGATCCTATAGGCTATGAGGTCACCAAGGGGTGAATGATTTGAGATGGTATCTATGATTAGAGATTTTGATAGGTTTGGAGGGTCTAATGGATGCCCTAATGGGTGAGAATAGGTTTGTTTTGAGATAAGGGGTTAGGTATCATGTGACTAGAGACCTAAGACCATATGGTGATTTGTGTGATGATATGCATTCCCTATATTTTGTGCTTATGATTATGATGGGAGACAAACCTGGTGGGGGAGAGTATCCTGAGAGATGGCCCCACCACAAGTGATATAATTCTTGATAGACTACCATGGGGGATATGGTGTCCTTATGTGTATTAATTAGGACCTTTTATTGATAGGATTGGGTCATGATAATATACCTTTCCTTATGTAGGATTTGGTCATGATGGTGGACTTCCTGAGTGATAGGGCTTGTTCATAGCATGATACGAGGAATGAATGATTTACCTTACCTAGAGTGATGAGTTAGTGGGTTGAGATTTGGATGTATAATCATAACCTATCCCTTTAGGTAACAGTTTGAGGTCTTGGATGATGTTGACCTAGAGTCTTTGGGTGTGGTATGGTTACTAGATTCGATGGAATATAGAGATGATGGGATTCTAGTATGGTACCAATGAATGTATCATCAGGTTCTATAGTGGCCTTGTTATCACATAGTGACCAAATGTGTAAGGATTTATGGTTTTCTGGTTAGCACAAACATCTAATAAACATACCTGGAATGTTTATTTTCCTCGTGTATACATGCATATGATGTTTTATACTAGGTGAAGTTGGTGAGACCCTACTTAGATGTATTTATCACACCCAGAATGGGAAATCTAGTGTACGTGTATACCTTATTTATGCTCTCTAGTTTACCATAGGATATGCAATGGACCAGTATAGAGAAGTTTGGTGGTATTTAGTGACCGGGTTGTATCGAGGCTTGAGGATAGAAGTAGATTTATTGTGTCTATTTTTTTATTTTATTTATTTTTTATAGGTGTGATTGGACCATTAGGATATCAATGTATGTTTTTTTATGACTATTTCCCTTGAAAAAAATGTTCGGTTTAGGAATCATTATTTTCAAATGATTTCCAACAGGTTTTTTCGTAGAAATAGAAACATCCAACGACTCTATATCCATGGGGACATACTTTAAAAAGTTATATTTTCATTAAAATATTTGTAAAACTATGCTTAAGAAATCACATTGGTTAAGAGGATGGGAGATCAAGCTCATAACACCCTTTTGGGGGGGATTATTGCTTATTCTAGGACCCTATTATATATTTAATATATGTTAACAAATCCTTTATTAATTCCCAAGTATTATATGGGTTACCCTTGAATTAACAATCAATTATTAGCATATATAGAGCTTGGAATCATCTGTATGTATCCTAGGTTCTTCATAAATGGAGAAATATGTATGTATCTGATGTTCTATATTAATGGTATCATCTCATGTACTACTTAGAGATTCTATTATCATTATTATGATGATTCTGGTTTTCTAGCCAAATAGTGGGGCACTCTGGAGTGTATATTTATCCAAGGATATGGGAGTTGTTTTGGTATTGGTATCGAACCCATGGATGGGCTTCCTATGTATCCTTATGAAAGGAATCAGAACCCATGTAGTTTGGTACCAATTAATGGGGCACATCATACCTTTTAAGGTCATGTGATGAGGAGCAATTCACATAGTTTAACATCATGCAGAAAGGATGTCTAGGTGAAAGGTTTCTAGTAAATGTTTGAGTGTGTTACTTATGACAAAGTAGCCCAGGGAACCTGGAAGGGATATGAATTTCAAAGTTAAATTAGACCCTTCTAGGAATGTGGCCCAAAGATAACATGGTTAATTTGGGGTATTGGGTTTGTACCTCAGAGATGCTTCCTACATATCCCATTTTAATGAGAATAAAATACCACATAGTTCGGTTGTAATAATCCATGCCTATGGAGGGCCTCGAAGGTTTGTCTCACAAGGTATTATAGAATTTTGAGAGGATTAAGTTGGGGATTAATCCTAAAGAGGATGACCTTGAACCATTGTGATCGGGGCTTACTCTTGAGGAGGATTCCCTTATACTAGTGTGATTGAGGATTACTACTTAAGAGAATTCCCTTGAACTAGTGTGATTGGGGATTATTTATGAGGAGGATGACCTTGGACTAGTGTGACTGGGGATTACTCTTGATGAGGATTCCCTTAGACCAGTGTGATTGGGTATTACTCCTAAGGAGGATTCCCTTGGACCAATGTGATTGGGGCTTACTCCTGAGTTGGATTCCCTTAGACTAGTGTGATTTGGGATTACTTCTGAAGAGGATTCCCTTCAATGGGTTAGGATCATGTGGATTTCATGACCACTATAAACCCCTAATCCCACATGATTCATGTTTGGTGTGATAAATAAAAGGAGATATAAGATCCGAGAAACCACAAAATATACTTTTCCCTGAGGTTGGATACATGGCCTTGAGGACCCATGCCTATGGTGGACTTCTAAAGGAAGGTAAAAGGAAGATTAAAAGTTTTATCCCCTACCAAAACATGCACTGGATAGTGTGGATTGTGTGATTGTGGATATCATTTGTATAAAAACGTGTCATGATGATTCATGATTTAATGTGATGGACATGGAGGAAGAGAAATATCTGGCCTAAAACACACTTCTCTTTCTATTATAGTGGAAGAGGACGGGGCGATGGTGGAAGAGGCTAAGAGTATGAAAGTTCCCTCTCTTCACATTACCCTGGAATGGGTCTAGGGTATAGAGACTGAGTAGGGAAGAGATCATAAGAGAGTGAGAGATGGAATCTGGTGCTCATACCTTCTCTGACCTAGTGTCCAGGTGGTAGAGAGGAGAAAGAGTGAAACCTCTTACAAGAAAGGCTAGGGGATTACTCTAGGGGGGATGGACTTCAACATACTTTATATGGAATATTCCCCCTTTTAAGATAAAGAAATGACATAGGGGCTTATAACTTATAGGAGGATACACTTATATTTGGTTGGGGTTTATTCCTAAGGAGGAATACCTTTGATTTGTTTAGGGATTAAACTAAATATAAGGCCCTTGAGGTTCAAAATGATATAGGATTCATGTGATAAGGTTTTCAAGATTTTATCAAGTATTTTATCGACTCAAGTTACTTGAAGAATCCAAGAAAAAATCTCAACTCGTAACATGGGAAAATAACCAAGAGTAGTATGTTGACTCAAAGAATTTCAAGGAGTGTGGAGGACTATCTAAAATCATGGTATTCCTAGGGTGGACGTTAAGAACATATAAAGCACAATCCAAGAAATTACTCGACCTAGTCTGAAAAGTTCATGGTGTCGCTATCCATTTTTTATGGGGGTGAATAATGGCAGTGAAGGGACTACCCTAGAGGGTTGGGATCATATCCTGACACTGATCCTGGGTGGGGATGCAGGGGTGAAGCCCCCATAGTATGGACCAATGGGATCACCTAGGTAGTTTTACTAGGTATGGGTTACTCACGTCTGGGTCATCGAGGTATGGGCCATCCAGGTTGGTCATAGTGGTGTTTCTCCCAGGTACAGGTCACCCAGGTATGGGTTTCCCAAGTGGGTCACCCAAGTGCTAGGCTAGGGGCCTTTCCCTAGTGAGGTTGGGCCATGGAAGTTTGCCCAAGTAGGTATGAACTACTTGGGTGAAGGAGTTATGTGGCCAGAGCCCTCCCCTAGGTCATTGTTTGAGAGTTCATAAGTCATCTGAAAATTTGAGGTGGAGGGGTCTATTTATAGACCTGAAGGTGGGTCTACGTGAATGGACTTTCATGGAGGGGATTGTACGAATGGGCCTTCACATATGGGCCTACACAGATGGGCATGTGTGGATGACACACATTCATTTACAAAAAATTTCTATCTTCTAAGAGCCATAAATTTTGATTCGTGAGGCCATTTGGGCTCCACAACCAGTCAAATCAAAGATATCGAAGAGATATATGTTTCTTGTTATGTTTAATACACCAAATGTTCTCAAAAATAAATGCATAAATTGAATTTTAACATTTTAACACCTTTTTATCAATGATCTTGTGAATCCATATCCTACTCCTGGAGGAGGGATATTTCCACTTATCCCTAATTGTGGAGAAGACATGTGGAACATGAAAACCAAACCTATCTCTTCTTCTGGCTTAGAGAATCATCTAAACACTAACTCAACGTGTTTTTGAGTGAGGATAACATCATGAATTTTGAGACAAATTTCATGGAACACATTTCATGGTGTCAATAATAACCATGGTTTTTTATGAATGTAGGATTTCTTATCATGCATTTGATATAACAATATTTTTATTTGATATTTTGTAATCTTCTAATTTTTATGTATGTTGCTTTATTATTTTCACTATTGTATGAATCTCATTTAAGGGAAAAATATGCTCATTGTATTTTTTAGTCCCTCTTTGCTAGTTAGAAAACTATAGTGTACGGGGAAGCACAATTGAGGTACTTTTTCACTCTATATCAGAAAGGAATTATATTATAGGTCATCACAGGTGGTATTAAATATTTTGGTTTTTATTAAAATTTAAGGATAAGTTAAAAATGCATTATAGTAATGTGTCAGAGCTTGTGATGGAACTTGGACTGGTGATTCATAAACATATTTCTAGGGGGAAGTACTGGTTACCAGGGGTATTCTATTATTGTTCTTGGTTTGTTATATTATGTTTGAGATGTTTATTAAATATTATTTGTTTATTATAGGTTGTTATTATTGTTTTTTTCTCTTGGACCATTGTCAATAGGCCTATGTACATGCATTATGGTTGGCATAACAGTCTCACATGATGTTTTCCTACATGTGTTTGGTTATTTTCTAATGATGAGAGTTTATTTGTTTAAAGTACCAACAATACATTATATTGTGTTTCCTATATAACGTGTTGGTGGCATTCTACTAAGCTAAACCATAATATTTTCTCTTATGGTAGGACATGTGGATCCTAGTACAAGGTATTCTACGATGGCGTCTATATGGTCTCTTTGTACAAGGGATGTATAGAGACCCTTTGTGAGTCATCACATGCATTTGATTCCTGAGGAATGGTCCAAGTATGGGAATGGGTTTCCTTGAGGATGAGGGTTTAATTACCTACAGTGTCAACAATAAAATACATGAAAATTTTCAATATAACTTCTTTTTGGCACTATATCTAACAAAAAAGGTGGTTATGTGGATACTGAACCTCAATACCATGGATGATGATGGGATTTGAGGGTAGAACTAATTAGATTCTTGAATATATTTGTTTTGGATAGGATTTCGGGTGATACTATGGGAGTGTGGGAAGACACTCATGGTTTTGGGATGATGCCTGTGTGGTGGATGATTGTACAGTTAGCCTTGACATGAGAAATATGCATCAGTATATAAGATAAAATTAGCCTCCATGAGGATCATGGTCAGTAGGTTAGTCATGTGAGACTATGTTCGATGATAGGTGACTCAAGGTAGCATGATAATTGTTCGGGTTATAGATAAACCCAAGCAATATTATGATAATAGTACGATCATGATACACTCATGGAAATGATGGATGAGGTTTATGATCGCTTCTAAAGGTTGATAGGATGGGGAGAGTGGTGTCAGGACCAATTTGATTTTGTGATCGAGGTACGCCATAATGGAAACTACATGTGGGGATTTCACCATTGGATGTTAGAGGATATTGTCCATGGTAGGATAAGGTCAAACAATGTTGGTGTTTTCTGATGTAAATCAGGTATGAGAAGAATCCTTACATCTATTCCTTATGTTATTTAATATATGGATCATATTCCATGGAGTTTGGGTTTTTGATTCAGTGGGTTGATGATAACAATACTTCTATAGTGTGGATCATTGTATTATTCATGATTGAATGAACCTCTTGTTGGTGGAGTTGTGGGTGTGGTGAGACTTTTTGGTGGATGGTCGAGGTGGAATCATGATACCATTATTCATGAATATCCAATTTTATTCAATTCATTGGTAAATAATTGATTTAGTTTTTAGATATAGTGTTGGGAATATTTGGTGCATTAACATCAGGCTTGAGGTGGTTGTGGTGTGATCATAGAGTGATTCAGATCAAAGGCGCATTGGTGCTCAGGGTGTGATCTTAATAGATAGTTCATGCAGTTAGTGATTTAACCATAAAATTATAACAGGATTCAGGTTCATAATTTTTTTTAGGCATTAGATAGATTCATAATTTCTTAAGTAGTTAAATCATCGTGATTGGGTGAGGATGTATGGTAGCACATCAGTGGGTGTGACCAAGAGTTTTTAGGAAAATTCAGGAAGAGGTGTCCTGACCTAGGTTTTTTCATGGAATTAGATATAGTGAGGTGGAAATTTCATTGATCATTCCATTGGACCATTGTAAAAAAGTTTGATAGGGGATTCCTAGGGTGGATAAAACCATTGCTCATACTCAGCCATTGTTAGTGGAGTCTTGTAAGATCCCATACTTCATGGAAGCCTAGTGATGAAATAAAACCTTCAAGATCTCCCAAGGATCAATCTCCTTCATTTAAAAAATTTTTAGAGTGCTGTTAGTTGAATATAAAATCTATGAGTTAAATATTCAAGGGGCACTTGAATCCAAATCTTAGGCTTCTATTAAGTGTGCGTTCATCGATAAATTTGAGTTATGTGGTCTACATGTTATATCTCATAGTTTTTCTGAGGATTTGTGCATATAAACTTGTGTTCTTGATTTTAATTATTGTGTTCTTAGTGACATTAGTGAGTTTTGGTGAAATGGGTTCCTTAATGATCCCTCATGGTCCCCATAGAATGAATGGAGGATGACTTGGATGATTTAGGGACAACCATGGGGTGCATCGACCTTCCAAAACATGGTTAACAGAAATGTTAAGTGCAATATTGACTGGTGATTTAATAGTTCCCATGATGAACATGTTGAATGGTTAATTTTTTTTATTAAGAAGAAAAATGTATAGTTATTTCTAGAGGTGATTAATATCTAAGGGATTGTTTGGATTGGCATAAAAATGGGTTAAATTGAATTTAATGTGAATGTTACAAATGGTTTGTGATTTATATTTGTAATGAATATGGGGGGTTAATACATGGGAAATGATGAATGAGTTAAGTGATTTAACATGTTGTAATTGTTGAATATGTTAAATAGATTTATATATGGAAACTAGTGAATATGATTAACGAGTTTAGGCATAAGTAATGGGAATTGGGATAAATCGAAATGTAATGTAAATGGTAATATGATAATGGGTTATGGAATAATATTGAATCCCATGTTGAGTTGGATGTATTGTGGTGGTTATTTATATTGTTGAAAGTGTGGGTATGATTTGGTATGTACTATGAATTGGATATATATATATATATATATAAGCATGTTCCCATAGCTTGGTGGTGGGATAAAGGACTGAGTCTCCTCCCATGGGTTGATTTGGACTGATGCTCTAACACCACCCAATAATACTTGTGTTAGGGAGTCAAAATGATTCCCTATGCCCCAAATGGTTGCATTCGATGAGATTACCCAGAAAAACACTCCAAGGTAAGTTGTGATGTGTTTATCCCAAGTGATATGAGGAATATACTTATTTCATTATGATTAATATCCTTAACCATTGTTTAAATGTTGTAAATGGATAACTAATGGGAAACATGAAGGGAATATAAAAATTAAAGAAGATGATGTAAATAATAAAATGGGACTAATGTTAGAAATGGTTAAAGTAAATATGGTTAACTAGTGTCACCCAAACTATATAGTTTTTACTTTTCATTTATTTAGTATTTTCATGAACTATATTTTTAGACTGGATATTTTTAGACACCATTGGTGGCGGCCTATTGAGTTTTAGTCACACCCTCCTCAGGCCGCCATTGGGTACCCGAGCAGATTTCATGATTGCTGGTCAGGACAAGGGAAAAGACCCAATTCATGGGAGTTGATTCAGGTTTGGGATGTGCATGTATGAGGTTCTAGACTTAGGGTCAAGGATATTTTGGGGACTCCACAATTTGTCTTCATTTTGTATTTTTTTCACTTGGCACTGTTACCATGTCACGACATATTTACTCTTGGCTATGGATTGTACCTAGATTTAGGAAATTATTGTTTATGCATGTTCATTGGTTATTATTTGTTTCTTACAATATTTTATTTATTCTTCCACCATGGATTACTCTAGAAAAGTGTTTATAGTCTCCCCATGTGGTCCCTGAGACCCTAATCTCTAGTCAAAAACCTTTGACATATAGGGATGCGCGTTTTAGGTCATGTGGCGAGCCAGCTCAGAGCACCGATTTAGTGGATCCCGGGCCGAGGATGTTACAAAGTAGTATTAGAGTGGTTATTTTTTGTGGTATTATTATTTGGGATGGTATAAAGAAGAATAGGATGTGTTGGGACTTGGTAATGAGCTCATTCTTGGGAATAGCTAACCCATGTTTGAGGGAAAACCCAAGTCACCCAGGGTGGGAATTATTGTTGTTGTTGTGTGTTGTTACAATTGATGATATTTCACCATTAGGTGGTGCACTTTTTGTGTGACATGACAATTTTATGATATTTTTATCATGGAAAGAATATCACGATATTTTTTATTCTTGCATCATTTAAGGCACCTAGGTATATAGGTGTCATGCATTATGATAGGCTCACACACAAGATGGGTGTGTAGGACATAAAGGGTAGAATCAATTTGACCTTCTTGAACAACTTGAATAAAATTTTGTCTAATAAAATGATACAAATGGGAAAAATGATTGTAAAATATTGAATAGTGGTTAAAGAATCATGTCTAAAGAAAGGTTGTAAATGAGTTAAGATATTGATTTTAATAAATTTTAAAATAGGAAAATGTGTCTAAGAGGAAAGGTTCGTGTTGTAAGTATAGAATGGTTCTAAAACAGTGTCCAATATACGATTTTTAGCCATTTAAGTTGGTTTAACCATGTTATCCATGAAACTCAGTAGGGATGGTCAAGGGTAGTGTTTTGAATGTGATGTTGACCTTTAGTATAGTGTATGGAATGATATGTTTTTGTCTAGTAGAGATCCTTATTTTATACGAACTATAAAATACTTGTATTATGTTTTCTAGGATGTGTTCTTGGCACTATAGAAAAAAACAACCATGAAAAAATGTTATAGTTTAGAGATGAGAGGATTTTACTGATAATTTTTCTCTGGAAGTGGATAAAAAAAATTTAAAGATTCAGGGTAGTAGGGGAGAAGAGAAGTTCCATGAGAACTTAGATCATTTCATATAGATGATGGAAATGGACCCAGAGAGGATTGTGCTGATAATGTTTGAGCTAACTAGGTAGTTTCAACTACAATTCCCTACAATGTTTTCTATAGAGGGTGGACCCAAGTCTATAGAATTATGTATAGAGTCTTTTCAGATGATTTTTGATCACTTGGAGACTACTGCAGAGAAGAGGGTCAAGTTAAAAACCTATATGTTGTGGGGCCAAGCCAAGAATTGGTGGGATGTTCTTATTCAGATTTAGCAAGATGATAGTATGGGTCAGAAATATTTTTAGGATAAGTTTTTTGAACAATTTTATCTTCAAACCTTGAGGCATGAAAAGGATATGGAGTTTATGAGGTTGACCCAGGGGTGTATTACGATCATGGAATATGCTAGTAATTTCACCTACTTACAAAATTTTGTTCTATATTTGTTTGAAGATGAGGCGACCATAGAGATAGGTTTCCAAGATTGACCTAGTTCTGAGATCAAGTCATAGGTGAATATTTTTCATTTGAAGAGTTTCACTGAAGTGGTGGATCAATCCCTTATATTATAAGGAAACCTCAAAGAGGATTCTAGTAATAGACATGTCATTTTAATTTAGTGAACCATTGGTGTGTATTTAAATGGTAGGAAGCACCACTTAGAGAGTTTTCACTAGGGCAGTGATGGATAGGGAAGCCAGATAAAGGAACCATCTTCTCAGGTTAGTGACTTAGTTTTCTGCTATCAGTGTAGTAGGTCGGGGCATGTTCATAGTCAGTGTTTTCGACCACCAGTAGAGTGCCATGTATGAAGAAAATTGGGACATGTGTAGATGTTTTGTAGGAACCTGTTATTGTTAGTAAATGATAGAGGATTGAGTCCAGTGTAGAGTATAGGTAGGGGTTAGTTACCCCATACCAAGTAGGTAGTTGGAGATTGATCAGATTTACCATAATAGGTGATAGATGTGGTAATCCCATGTGATATCATCCATATCAGTAGGGAAGTGTATCACTTGGAACTCAAAATGAGGCCCATGTTATAGGGGCAGGTCAGATTCATGCAGTCTAGTCTACACCAAAAGGTGGTGAGGCTGTACCATTAACTGTTTGAGGTATGATTATTATTACATTCATGCTTGCTAGTGTTTTATTAGATATATGTGCATCAAATTATTTTATTTATTTATAGTTGGTAGTTATTTTGGGTATAATGGTGGAGAATTTGAGTGGAATTTTGTCGATAAATATTCCATCAGGGGTGAAAATAGAGGATATCAGACAATTTAAGGGTTGTGCTCTAGAGGTTGGTGGGTACCATTTTTTGTGGAACTTGTTTTTCTTCAAGATTTAAGGTTTTGATCTGATTCTAGGTATGGATCAGATTCTGTTGTATCAATCCCATATCGACTATTAACATCATAGGGTAACATTCACATCTCTTGAGGGAGACACCAATGTCCTTCATGGAGAATGGGATGTTCGATTAGGATATGAAGGGATAGTTTTTTAGTAGTTGGGTGAACTCATAGACCAAGTGTCTTGTCTTATTATTGATTATGGGGAAGTATAGTAGACTATCTTTCCACCTGTGGTGTATCAATTTCAAGATGTATTTCCTAAGGACTTCTTGGGGTTTCCACCCAAGAGGGATGTTGATTTAAAAACAGAGTTGCTGTCATGGGAGGATCCAATTTCCATTATTCCATATAGAATATCGCCAATAAAAAATCAAGAGCTTAAGACTTAGTTATAGGAACTAGAGAACAAAGGTTTCATATGTCCTAACACATCACCATGGGGATATCTAGTGTTGTTTTCCAAGAAGGACGTTGAATCATTGCGTTTGTGTGTGTATTATAGAAAACTGAATCATATGACAGTCAAGAATCGATACCCTCTTCCTCAAATTGATGATATTTTTGACCAAAAGAGATGTGCTTCAGTGTTTTCTAAAATTGATTTGAGATTAGGGTATCACCAGCTTAGGGTTAGGCCTTTCGATATACTATAGACATATTTTAAGGGTAGGTACGGGTTGTATGAGTTTGTCTTGATGTTTTTCAGGTTTACCAATGCACAAGATGTGTTCACGAATTTAATGAACTGAATATTTCACCCATACCTAGACCAGTTCATAATTTTCTTCAATGATGACATCTTAGTGTACTCTAAAACTCATGTTGATCATTACAAACACCTTGAACTCATCTTGAGTACACTAAGAGAGCATCAAATATACACCAATCTATCCAATTTTCATTTATGTATTGATAAAGTGTATTTATTAGGTCACATTATCTCAGAGGAAGTTGTGTTAGTGGATCTGGAGAAAGTTAAGGCTGTTGTGTGTTGGGAGCAGCCCAAGAATGTTTCAGATGTCTAGAGTTTTCTGGCATTGGCTAGTTATTATTGAAGTTTAATTAAATATTACTCTCATTTAGCAGTGCCACTTTTAGGATTAAATAAGAATGGAGTTAAGTTTGTGTGGTTTAAGGCATGAAAGAATGCTTTTCAAGTTTAAGAAGCAGTTAATGAATACACCGATCCTGATCTTACCCAATCCAGGTAAGAGGTACAACTTGTTTTTTAATGCATCCAGTATTGGACTTGGGAAAGTAATGATGCAGGATGACTAGGTTGTATCATATGGATCAAAGCAGTTGATGCCTCATAAAATAAATTACCCTACTCATGATCTTTAATTGTCCATTGTGGTATATGCCTTAAAGTATTGCAAGCATACTTATTGTAAGAGTGGTTCAGAGTTTACTAAATATAAAAGTATTAAGTACATATTATATCAGCATGATTTGAGTATTTGGCAGTGAATATGGGTCGAATATATGCAGTCTTTTGACTTTGAGTTGTTTTACACATCAGGAAAGGGAAATATTGTTGCAGATTCTTTGAGTTAGAAAACTCAAAGTCAAGCTATTTTGGAGTCTAACTCTAATTTGAGGATGATGGACTTGTTTGATGAGATGCACTTGTAGGTGCAGGATAGGCACAATTAGATGAATCTTTCATCCATAGTAGTTGGATTTTCTCTCCTGAGATGAGTTAGGGAGTGTCAGATTGAGGATCCAAAATGTTCGACTATGAAGAAAAGTCTTAAATGTGGGGATTCACCTTTGTGTTGGACTATGGGTTATGATGGGGTTGTTCATGGTCATTTCTATGTTGTGGTTACAATGGGTATGTGATAAGCGTTTATGCATGATTCACATGCATCAAAGTAGGCAGTGCATCCTAGTTTGACAATGATGCATCGTAACCTTCGTAGGCAGTATTGGCGGCCAGGAATAAAGAAAAAGGTTGTGGGTTTTCTAGAACGACGCCTTACCTGTTTGTAGTTGAAGGTTGAGCATCAGTGCTCAGGTGGTTTTTTACAACCATTTCCCATTTTGGAATTGAAGTGGGATGATGTAATGATGGATTTTGTAGTGTGTCTTCTAAGGATTCCTCATAGAGTGATGCAATCTTGGTGGTAGTGGATTAGTAGACTAAAGTGTCTCATTCCTTGATGATCTAGGAGACTTTCAACATTGATCAGTTGGGTGAGTTATATGTTAGGAAGATAGTGCAGTTGCATGGAGTATCAATGAATATCATTTCAGTTCATGATCCATATTTCATGTTGTGATTCTGGAAGGGACTACAGAAGGTGCATGGTTGTCAAGTTTTTTTGAGTACGAATTTTTAGCCACAGACGAGCAGGCAGTCAGAGCATACAATCTAGGTGTTAACGAACATGTTGAGGGATTGTGTCCTATATTTTGTTGGTTCATGAAAAAATACATATTTTTTTGAGTTTTCCTACAATAATGGTTTTCAGGATACAATTTAGATGGAACCATTTGAGGAACTCTATGAGAGACCATGTAGATATCCATTTTTTTTGTTAGAAGCTGGAGAATCTGAGTTTTTGGGACCAAGTCTCATGCATGATATGTCATACAAGATTTAATTGATTTAGAAACACATGAAAACGACTCAGAGTAGACAGTCATATGCATATCAGTGTTGTAGACTTATTGAGTTTATAACAGGTGATAATGTGTTTCTTTGGATGTCTCCAAGGTTGTGCCACCATTGAATTTGGAAATAGGTAATGTTGGCACCCAAGTACATGGGGCTATTTGAGATTGTGAAGAGGATCAGACTGGTGGCTTACCGATTGGATCTCCCACAATGATATGGTGGTATTCCTTATGTTTTTCATGTTTCATAGCTTCAACAATATCACCTGATCCATCTCATGTGGTTAACATTGAGGATGTTGAGATTGAGGCTAATGCATCCTTTGAGGAGCATCCGGTTCGTATAGTGGATCCTAGAGGGAAAGTCTTGCGGTGAAAATTTGTGCCTTTAGTTTGTGTTCTGTTGTAGCATGGAAATGTTCAGGAAGAAACTTGGGAGTGAGAATCAGATATGCGAGCCCAGTAGCCTGACCTTTTTATTCCAAAGGCTTAGTGATTCTTTGGAATACAGTTTGAGGATGATCTATAATAAGGTGGGGATGTTGTAAGATCCTAGACATTTTGGAGTCATAGTAACAAACTAGAAACATCAAGAGCTCCCAATGGCTGATCTCCATCATTTATAGGTCATTTGGTGCATCGTTAATTGCAGATCAAAGCTATGGGTTAAAGATTCAATGGGTGATTAAATTCTGATCTTATGCTTTGATTAAGAGTTCATTAATCAATGGATTCAAGTTAAGTGGTCTACATGTTATATCCCATAGTTTTTATAAGTATTTGTGCATATGAACTTGTGTTCTTTGTTTCCCTAATTGTGTTCCTGGTTCAGTTAGTGAGTTTGGGTGAAATGGGTGTCTTAATGACTAATTGAGCCCCTCATGGTCCCTGTGGGATGCATGGAGGATGACTTGACCGATTTAGGGCCACCCACGGGGTACACCAACCTTCCCGAACATGGTTAAAAAAAATTTAATTACGATATATACTTGTGATTTAATATATCCCATGATGAACATGTTGAATAGTTAATTTGTTGATTAATAAGAAAAATGGACAGTTGTGTATAGAGTTTGTTAATGGAAAAGGGATTTTTTTTCTTGGAATGAAAATAAGTTAAATGGAATTTAATGTTAATGTTCCAAATGGTTTGTGATTTATATTTGGAATGTATAAGGGGGGTTAATACATGAGAAATGATGAATGAATTAAGTAAGTTAACATGTGGTAATTGTTGAATATATTAAATGGGTTTATGTATTAAAACTAGTGAACATTATTAACGATTTTAGGAATAAGATATGAGAATTGGAATAAATGGAAATCAAATGTAAATGGTAATGTGATAATGGGTTATGGAATTATATTGACTCTTATGTTGAGTTGGATGTATTTTGGTTGTTATGTATATTGTTAAAAGTGTGTTTGTGATTTGGTATGCATGATTAATTTGATATATATATATATATATATATAATCATGTGCACATTTATTGGTGGTGGAATAAAAGACTGAGGATCCTCCCATGAGTTGGGTTGGATTGATTCTCTAACCCCAGCCAAGAATGCATGGGTTAGCGAGTCAGACTGATGCTTTATGCTCCTAATGGTTTCATTTAATGAGATTACCTGGATGGATACTACATGGTAAGTTGTGATGTTTTTATCCCTAGTGTTATGGGGGCTTGAATTATTCCCTTATGCTTACTGTTAATGGCCATAACCCTTGTGTAAATGTTGTATATGGATAACTAATGGGACACGTGATGGAATTGGAAAATGTAAATAATATGATGTAAACAATGAAATGAGACTAATGTTAGAAATTGTTAAAGTAATGATGGTTAACTAGTGGCACTCAAACTGTATTTTATTTACTTGTAATTTATTTGGTATTTTCACGCACTATTTATTTAGACTAGATATTTGTAGCCACCATTGGTGGTGTCCTACTGAGTTGTACTCACACCCTGCTCAGTCCACCATTAGGTACCTAAGAAGATTTCACGATTTTAGGTCAAGACAAGGGAAAAGGACCAGTGCTTTGGAGTTGAGTTAGGATTGGGATGTGCATGGATAATGTTACAGACTTAGGTTCAGGACCATTTTTGGGATTCCACATTTTTTCTTTATTTTGGATTTTGTTCACTTGGCACTGTTAGCTGGTCATGAAAAATTTACTCTTGGCTATGGCTTGTACCCAGATTTGGGAAAGGATTATTTATTCATGTTCATTGGTTATTACATGTTGTTTCATGTATTTTATTTATTCTTATGCTATGGATTATTTTGAAAAATAGGGTATAGTATCCCTATATAGTCTATTAGACCCTCAACCCTAGTTGAAAACCTCTGGAATATGGGTAGGTGCACTTTATGTAATTTGGTTGTTGAGTCAATAAGGTTATCTTATGACTTCTCCATTCCTTATGGTTTTATGTTTTGAAAATCACAAACACTTTTTCTTAAGTTCTGTTTTTTTCATAAATTTTGTTTTATGATTCCAATTCCAGTGTATAAGTGATACCATCTTGATGATTCTGAATCCGGTGTATAAATGATACCATATTTGATATACCGAATCCGGTGCAAAAGTGATTCTGTTTTATGATTCCGATTCTGGTGTATGTGTGATACACTCTTTATGATTCTGAATCCATTGTATAAGTGATACTGTCTTTGAGATACCAAATCCAGTGCAAAAGTGATTCTGTTTTATGATTCTGATTTCAGTGTATAAGTGATACCATCTTTAAGATACCAAAATTGGTACAAAAGTCATTCCGATTTTATGATTCCGATTTCGTAACAAATGTGATACCGGTTTCTGAATCTGAATTACTTTTCCTTATGAATCCATTTTCCTGACAATGTTTTTATTAAGAATATTATTTTCTTAATAATGTTAGAGTTGTTTAATGTATCATTCCAATATTATCGGATTCCAAGTTTTCTTATACTTAACATTTATCTTTAACTTAACCTCATTTATTACTTGAAATGATGTTGTACAATCTGTTACAAACTAACCATTGTATGTTTGACACGTGTACAGGTCCCTCCAAAATTCAAGGAAAATATGACCGTTAGAGTAGATCCGACCATTGGGATGATTTTCCTATAAATTAAAGTTCATTTTAACGAGCTCAATATGGAGACATTGACTAAATTTTAGAGATTGGATGAACTTGATAGATGATGTGAAGTGTTTTCTAGAGAGATAGGCTCTTTTAACTCTCAGTGCTTTGTGTGGATGTCATGAAAAACTTGTTCATGTGTGAACAACTTGTTCTAACTTGCTTTATGCAGCATCTGATTGTGATCATCGTGGGCTTCCAGGTTTGGAAGATAGAGGATCTTATTTGCTTCTAAATAGAGGGCTTACGGGGATAGCAAGACAGATACCGATCTTCAGATTGATGTCTTACCTTGGTTTGGGTAATACATACTTTCTTGAAAGTATAAATCTATGAACCTTTATCCAAGGTTGTTGGATACCCTTCTCTTTGGGTTTAAAGAATATTACTATTACTTGTTTTCTATTACAAGTTGTTTTATTTCCGCTGTAATCTTAACTTTGTTAAAGTTAGAAAGTATAAATTTCTTATACTTTCTAATTCCATTACTCTGATTACATTATAGATTCTATATGCTTTAGGATAGAATCTTTCTTTTAAGAAAAAGTTTCTTTTAGAGGTGTTGTGTATGTTTGTTTAACTTTGTTAAATTAAACATTAAAGATTCTAAAGGAATTTTTAAAGTATATAATTCACCCCCTTCTTGTATATTGAGAATCTACATCATTATTTCGATCCTAAAATTGGTATCAAATGTGGTATCTGAAATAATTATATCCACATATAAGTTTTCTTGCTCAAGTTTTCTTTTTCTTATTTGATTATAAACTTTTACTTATAATAAGTTCTGTGGAAAGAAATTATTTTTAGTATGGAAGGCATTCATGTTGGATATCTAGTTAATCTAAATCCTACTAGACCACCAATCTTTGATGAAAATGACTATGAGTATTAGAGAGACAAAATTAAGACCTTTGTGATAAACACAGGTATAGAAAACTACATTATGTTAACTGGAGATTATATGATTCCTGATAAGGAACTTAGAACCTTTACTAATCCAGAAAAGGTGGAATACCAGCTGAACTTTAAGGTATGTAATACTTTTCTTTGTTCTATGACTAGAAATATATATAGCCAAATTTCATCCTGTGAAGATACAAATATTATTTGGAAGAAGCTTTAAGTAACTCACTTTTTAACTTCCAAAGTTTTTGAAACTAGAAGAGCTATGCTCAGAGCTCAGTATCATGGTATTTTCTTTCCTTATGAAGAACCTATATATAAGGTACAACAAAGATTTATGACTATTGTAAACAAATTACAATCCATGGGTGAGAAAGGTTTGGATGATGAAGCTCTTTTAGAAAAGATTATATACATCATGCCTAACGAATGGGAATCCAAGAGAATTGCTATAGATGAAAATATAAAAGTTGCACAAATTTATCTTTATGAATTGTTTGGAACCCTTCTTCAACATGAAACCAGAATGAAGATAGATGATGATAATATTAAGATGAAGAATGGTAATGGAGGTGTTGATTTTATAACTATTTCAAATTATACATTATCCAAGACTTCTGAGAGAGTTACAAGATCTAAATATAAGAATGTTGTTATTCAATATGAATCTAGTGAAAGTAAAATTCAGAAAATGAGTCAGCCAATATTGCTTGGAGGATGAACAAGATTGTTGGGCAGAAGAAATTTCAATATAGATATAAGAAGAAATATGGAAAAGATAATAGAGATGGAGAAGTGACATGTTTTGAATGTAGAAGAACTAGTCATATTAGACCTGATTGTCCCTTAAGAAAAGAGACAAGAAGGACATGAATTCTAAAAGAAACAAGAAGAAGTTCTACAGATCAAAACATAATAAAGTCCTAAAAGCCAATGACACTTGGAGTTATAGTGGTGGTGAATCTTCTGATGATTTTTCAGATTATGAGTCTTCTGATCAAAAGAATACTAGTTTAATAGCTCGAGCTCTATTTTAAAATCAATGTCTTATGGCAAAGGCATGAACCGATGAATCCTTAACCAATATGTCTTTGAGTGAAAATTTTCCTGATAAATATTTTTCTTCAGATGAAGAATATTATTCATCAAGTAATGATAATTATTTTCCTTCCTATAAGAAAGTTTCTAGGTTTTCTAAGTTTCTAGAGATTAGAAATCATAATGTTTCTATGAAACTTGAAAAGGAAAATTCTAGAGAGTATTTTATGAAAATAAATTTTAGATGTTTCCAAAGATCTTGATAAGAAAAATGATGTTTTATAAAATCTTTCTAATAAACTTGAGGAATCTAATTCTGATAAGGATAAACTTGTTAGGTCGGAACAAACGAGGAAAGATGGAAAGAGGGGGGGGGTGAATTGCCTTTTAAAAAATTGATTAACAAATTAAAAATCAAAGTAAAGTGCAGCGGAAATAAAGAGGCAATCACACAAGAAATTGATAACGGAGTTCGGCCAAAAACCCGGCCTACGTCTCCGCTCCCAACTCAACCGTTGAGAGATTCCTACCGCTTTCTTTTCAATGGTTTTAGCAAGAAACCCACTAGGCTTTGAGGTAGCACTAGGACCTATTACAGCTTGCTTTTTGTGGTTTAGCAAGAACCCACTTGCTTTTAATGGAATAGCAAGAACCCACTAGCCTTTTTAACGGGTGAAGGCTAGCTCACCGAAACACAAGCCTTTTAAAAGGAAAGGCTTGAAGAAACCTCTTCACACCTTAATGGTGGTGTGAAACCCAAAAGAAAGGGGGATGAGAAAAGGGTTTGGGGTTTGTAGGCACAAACCCAAAATTAAAGCTCAAAATAAATAAAGAATGAAAAACCGTAATGGAGGAAGTCTTGGGCGCCTTTGATTGATTGGAGATGTTGAAGGCCGCTTCCAAGCTTCTTTGAAGGAGCTCCTTGGATGTGGAAGTTGTTGGAGCAAGGTGGGTTCCTTGAAGGAAGTCCGCCGGAGGTACGCCAAATGATGAACAACGTGTCCGTGGGCTTTGTATATGATCCGGTAGGTGTCCGGGGCTTCCTTGTCCTTTATTTATAGGCATGGAACCCTTGGGGAGGCTTCAGAGCCGTTGGAGAGGCTAAAAGAGCCGTTGGGAGCCAAGTGGGCCAGCCTGGTCAAACTGCAACGGCTAGTTTGACTGGCTCCACCGGCTGGCCGGTACAGTCCCACCGGCTGGCCGGTGTGTGAAAAATGGAGAGGTCTTCGGGCTCAAGCTCCACCGGCTGGACGGTGTGGAGACAGTAGCTCCCACTGTTCTGCTGGGTGCCACCGGCTGGCCGGTGCTGAGGCCACCGGTTGGCCGGTGGTGAGGCAGTAGCCTCCTCTGCTGTGCAGGTGCCACCGGCTGGCCGCTGGTGTGCCACCGGTTGGCCGGTGGTCTGGACAGAAGGATGCCTTCTGTCCAGGCTCCTATCGGTTGGCCGGTGCACTTCCATCGGTTGGCCGGTGGACTGAATTTCAGTCCACTTTGCCTCCTTTCTTTCTTGGCCCAATTCCTTGGCCACCTGAATTGATTCCTATCATCCAAAAACACTTGAAAGAGGATTAGAAAAATATGAGGGTGATTGTGATCATGAAAATAAAACCTTGAGGGGTTCGAGAGGTACAACAATCTCCCCCTATTTTGATGATCACAATCACCAAAACAATTAATGTAAAATACTCAAATGAAAGGAAATGCTTAAGCATGATGAAAAGGATTCTCCCCCAATCAATCAAGAAATTTCTCCCCCTTTGTGATTATCAAAATAGAATGGGGAAAAAACTTGATTGAGGGAGACTTTGAAAAACAAAAAGAGATTTTAAATCAATTGAAATTTTTGAAATGAAATGAGAATTTGAATAACAGTTTGAATTGAAAGTTTTGAATCAAAAATGAATAACCGTTTGAATTGAAAGTTTTGAATCAAAAATGAATAACAGTTTGAATTGAATGTTTTGAATCAAAAACCAATTGAATTTTGAAATTTGAAACCAAATGAAATTTTTTGAAATTGAGAGTTTTGAAACCAAGTGTTGAAATTGAAAGGAAAAATTTTGAATACACAAAAAAGCTTAAAAGATCCTAACTCCCCCTAAATAAAAAAAAAGTCACCGGGGAGAGGGATTTTGAAAAGAGACAATTTTAGGCCCGGAGAGACTCGCAAGAAGGGATTTTTCAATCCATACTTGCCTCATGGCGGGTCTTCTCCTATATAATTCATCGGAATAGAAAATAGATTTGGGTTGGCCGTACCGGGCATTTTTGCAATTACACTCATAAATGAGGTGCCCGGGTTTTTTACAATAATTACAAAATTTATAACTAGAGCTCCCCCTTACAAAAACAGTGGGTGCATGGGAGGAGGAAGCTATATTAGTATATCCTAGCCCTTGGGTGGTTCTAGATATACGTTGGGAACCAAGCAAATTGTTCAAATTTTGTTCACCTTGGGTGAACTTGGCTAAGGATTCTCTAAGGTCTTTAATGGTTGATTCTAAAGAATCAACATCGGGAAAATTTTGGATTTTGAGGGAGAGTTCCTCCTTCTCTTTGAGAAGTTGATCTTTTTCGGAGGAAAGCTTTTTGAAATTCTTTTTTAAAGCAACAAATTTTGAAGAGAGTTCATGAAAACCATTTTCTAATTGATCTCTAACGTGTTGGAGTTCCTCATAGGACAAATGATTGAAAGAATTTGAGGAGCAAGAGGAGGAGGAGTCGGAAGATGTTACCTCATTACATGCCATTAGGCATTTTGTACCTTGGTCGCTCGAGGAGAAGGAGGAGAATGAAGAGGTGGAGCTATCACTCCAAGATGCCTTTGAAGCCTTCTTCTTTTTCTTCTTGGCCCTTTTCTTGTGAGGTGGGCAAACGGGCTTGGATTTTGCATCGGGTTCTTGCTTTTGAGCGGGTTCTTGCTTTTGAGCCTTCTTAGTGCCTTCATGGGTAAGTTCTAAACATTTCCAAATATCATGTGAAGTAGAGCAAGAAGAAATATGATCAAAAACATTACGATCTAACCCACAATGTAGAGCATTCATGGCTTTGCCATCAAGCTCGAAATTTGCAATGTCTACGGGGGTCCATTGAGATTCATCTTTACAAGAGAGAGTATAACCATGCATGACAATTTTAAAAATAGGATATCCAATACTTTTAAGAAATGTGGTCATGCGGGTTTTCCAAAAACTATAATCGGTTCCATCAAAGAATGGAGCACGATCCAAAGAAAAGCCTTCGGGGGCGTAAGAGGTTGAAGCGGTAGAAGCCATCAAAAAGGATCTTTAATTTGAAACCGGTTAGGGAATTATTCAAATACGTCCTCTGATACCAATTGTTAGGTCGGAACAAACGAGGAAAGATGGCAAGAGGGGGGGTGAATTGCCTTTTAAAAAATTGATTAACAAATTAAAAATCAAAGTAAAGTGCAGCGGAAATAAAGAGGCAATCACACAAGAAATTGATAACGGAGTTCGGCCAAAAACCCGGCCTACGTCTCCGCTCCCAACTCAACCGTTGAGAGATTCCTACCGCTTGCTTTTCAATGGTTTTAGCAAGAAACCCACTAGGCTTTGAGGTAGCACTAGGACCTATTACAGCTTTCTTTTTGTGGTTTAGCAAGAACCCACTTGCTTTTAATGGAATAACAAGAACCCACTAGCCTTTTTAACGGGTGAAGGCTAGCTCACCGAAACACAAGCCTTTTAAAAGGAAAGGCTTGAAGAAACCTCTTCACACCTTAATGGTGGTGTGAAACCCAAAAGAAAGGGGGATGAGAAAAGGGTTTGGGGTTTGTAGGCACAAACCCAAAATTAAAGCTCAAAATAAATAAAGAATGAAAAACCGTAATGGAGGAAGTCTTGGGCGCCTTTGATTGATTGGAGATGTTGAAGGCCGCTTCCAAGCTTCTTTGAAGGAGCTCCTTGGATGTGGAAGTTGTTGGAGCAAGGTGGGTTCCTTGAAGGAAGTCCGCCGGAGGTACGCCAAATGATGAACAACGTGTCCGTGGGATTTGTATATGATCCGGTAGGTGTCCGGGGCTTCCTTGTCCTTTATTTATAGGCATGGAACCCTTGGGGAGGCTTCGGAGCCGTTGGAGAGGCTAAAAGAGCCGTTGGGAGCCAAGTGGGCCAGCCTGGTCAAACTGCAATGGCTAGTTTGACTGGCTCCACCGGCTGGCCGGTACAGTCCCACCGGCTGGCCGGTGTGTGCAAAATGGAGAGGTCTTTGGGCTCAAGCTCCACCGGCTGGCCGGTGCCAGAGCCACCGGCTGGCCGGTGTGGAGACAGTAGCTCCCACTGTTCTGCTGGGTGCCACCGGCTGGCCGGTGCTGAGGCCACCGGTTGGCCGGTGGTGAGGCAGTAGCCTCCTCTGCTGTGCAGGTGCCACCGGCTGGCCGCTGGTGTGCCACCGGTTGGCCGGTGGTCTGGACAGAAGGATGCCTTCTGTCCAGGCTCCTATCGGTTGGCCGGTGCACTTCCATCGGTTGGCCGGTGGACTGAATTTCAGTCCACTTTGCCTCCTTTCTTTCTTGGCCCAATTCCTTGGCCACCTGAATTGATTCCTATCATCCAAAAACACTTGAAAGAGGATTAGAAAAATATGAGGGTGATTGTGATCATGAAAATAAAACCTTGAGGGGTTCGAGAGGTACAACAAAACTCTCTAAAGATCTTAATTTTTTTTGAAAAAGATGTTTTATAGGGTAAGCTTAACTATAAGTCTATTATTCTAGAGGATAGGAATTTAGTCCTAAGACTAAAGTCTGAAATTTTTTCTTTGAAAAAAATTCTTTAAAATTTTACTTCTGGTAAGGAAAATTTTGACAAGATATATTCTCAGATCCGACCTCATGATAATAATCAAGTATTAGGTTATTCTCATGAAAAAAATGTTTTTAGAAACAATTATTTTGTTCCTCCAAGAGCCCCTTTTTGAAATAAATGTCAAAGTGGTGGGCATTGGAAGAAGAACTATTCTTTAAATAATGTTCAATCTCTTGGGTTTCATAAATCTTACTTTTCTAAAAAAATGTGGATACCCAAAATTTTATTATCTAACAATTCTGAATCTAAGAATGTTTGGATTCTGAAAACCTAACACTTCTTTTTCAGGTTTTCTAAAGGAGATATTATTCTTCAATTCTTCAGAATGCAAGAAAAACCTGCTGACATTTTTACAAAGCCATTTTCTTCTGATAGATTTGAATACATTAAACAGAATCTAGGAATGATCTCTGTAAGGTAATAATTCATATCCAATTCTTGTTTAAATCATCTCATAGCAGTAAACTACTCCTTATTTCAGGGGGAGTATATATTCTTGATTTTTTTATTCATCTCTTAAGTGTTTTAAAAAAAAATATTTTTCTTTCTCTAAGTTTTTATAAGGAAATTTATATATTAGAAATTTTGGTATTGGAAATTTTGGTATTGGAAATTTCGGTATTGGAAATTACAGTATTGGAAATTTCGGTATTGGAAATTTCGGTATTGCAATCCCGAATTATAAAACTTCCAAGAAAATTATTATAATATCGATAAACTCCTCATAGTATACTAAAAGGTAAATTTTATTACCCTTTATTTTCTCATCTTAAATTTTAGTTGTTGGTTTTTCAAAATTTTAAATTCCGGTTTACCTTACTATAAAAGATCGGAATTCATTTTTTTAATCATCCTCAACCATTAGATCAGATCAGGTTATGTTCAGATGTTTTATAATCTTATGGAAGTTGAGAGGTCATAGCCTCATCTATATAAGGGGTGACTTGTTTCTTAGCACCACACCATCCTTACTGATCTCTGTTCTGAAGCTCTATGGCAATCAATTTTTTCGTTCCAATTTTTTTTCTCCATGAATGACTCCTGAATCCTTAGTAAAACAGATGCCGAATAACAAGGAAATAAAGGATTGGTCAATATTTAGGTAAAGGTTGGTTTTACCTAGATTCTTTTCAAAATACGACTCCCTTATCTATAAGGTGATAAGAACAAATGGATTGGAAAGTGTTTGTGTGGCTAAATAGAAAAGTTAGGATCCAGTTTATTCTGACCTGGTTATTCAGCTCTATGAATCTATTACATTCTTCCAAAAGGATGGTAAGGATCTATTTAAGTTTAAGTGTTATGATAAGACATATACAATCCCCTAAAAGAAGGAAGCAAACGTTCTTAACATTCCTTATGAAGGGGAAACTATTCTTTGCTCTCAAAAACTCCCTGAGAAAGAAGGTTTTTTTGAGAAGGTCAAAGCTCTGGATTATCTTGGTCTCAAATATGTTAATAATCTGAAGATTACAAATCTCTCAACAAACCACAAGATGGTAGCTCTCTGGATGCAAGGATTTCTTAAACCAAGAAAAGGAGATAAGGACTCGCTAAAGATATGTGATATCTTTCTCTTAGAATTTCTCATCAACTTAATAAAGATGAACTTCATGAAGTACATCTTTCTCACCATCTAGGAAATTAAAGGTGGATACATTAGATCATAGATACTTATGTATCCAGCAACTATCTCCAGGATAGTTTCTATATAACTTCAAGAGTTGAATGTCCCATGACGATCAGTCTCAAAGCCTTTCAAGATTTTGTTACTCAGTGAAGACACTCTAAGAAAGATGAAGGTAGAATTATTACAAGAATCTAAGTGTTTTAAAGAAATGGTTGTACAAAACAAAGGTGTTGTTCCGGAGTCTTTAAAATCATTACCCAAGAAAAGGAAATAGGATGAACCACGCATGCCTGTACCAGTTCCTGATGTCCTGGTATCAGCACATCCTACTTTAAAGAAACCAAAATCCTATTTCGATGTAACATTGGAAAAGTGGAAAGAAATGGTAGCTACCAGAAAGGAAGGAGACCCTTCCTTTGGCTTAAACCCTGCGAAGGCTAAGGCCTTCAAACTTTAGCAAGCTGAAAATATTGAGAAAGAAAATAAGGAGAAGAAGTTAAAGAAGAAATCCTTGGAAGTACAAGTTTGTCAGTCTCTTCTAAAAGCTGTAGAAAAAAAGTCACAACAAGTATAGGAATCTGAATTTGTTCATAAGAAACCAGTATCCATTTCGGAAATCCAGAAATCCAAGAACGTTCTATATTTATCCGAACCTGTTCAAGAAATAGAAGATCAGATAGTTCAAGAAGACTATAATGATGTTTTAAGGGAAGTAGAAGACTACATTGGAACTCCTTCGAGTTCACTATCTAAATCCATCTCATAAGAACAAGTTGAAGAAGAAGATGAAGAAGTAGAAGTTGAGGAAGAGGTAGAAGTTGAGGAAGAAGTAGAAGTTGAAGAAAAACAAGTAGAAACTGAAGTGTAAGAAGAAGTGAAAGAAGAGTTTGATCATCAAGGTGGTGAAGAAGAAGAGTTTCTAGAGAAATAAGATGAACAAAGAGATCTAAATTTTATTGATGTTTTAGATGAACAATATCTAGTTCAAAATAATGTCAAAGGAAAAAGTGTTTTGGTTGCCTCATCTAAAAAATAAATGCCTCAAAAGTATTTCAAGAGAATATAAAAATCAGTTTCCTTAAATCTAAGAGGAGATCAGAAAGGAAAATTTGTTTTACGTTCCGAATCCTCTTCATCTGTTGAAAATTACTTTGTTAAGCTATTGTTAAGAAAGTTGGTCAGCACCATTCTATTTATTGCAAATATAGATACCCGAATTCAAATGATGCAAGAAACTCTGAATCAAAAGACAAAATCGACCAATATGCTTATGGACATGGTGGTTAAGCAAGAAGCAGAATTTAGTAAACTTTTTATTGATTACAAAGCTCAGAAGGTGACTTGTAAGAAAGTCTTTAACCACACCAAGACTATCAATGAAGAGCTAAGACAGTTCAGTGACTTCATGGATTCAACAAATGGAGCTTTCAATACTTGTGAAACTAAGTTCAACAAGGTCAAGGCATCAATCTCTAAGAAAGCTAGTCAACTCAATTCTGTTGCCTGATCTATTAGCAGTGAGAAGGAAGTCAGAGCCGAATTAGAGAGAAAGGTAGCTGCTCAAGAAGAAATAATCTTATCTTTAGAAAAGAATAATCACGATCTGGAGATCTTGTTGAAGAAGTTCGAAGAAGATCATAAGGAAGTGAATAAACCCAAAGTATTTATAAAGAAAATGTTGTCTGAGAAGAAGGATGGATGATTTTCTTTGACATTCCAATGTTTTTTTGTAATCTAAACCTTATTTCCAAAATTTTCCTTAAGAAATTTCTTGTATATATTTCTTGTGTTTTCGAATGTATGATTGATTAACCTTACAGGTATATCTTTTACTTCTCCATTCCTTTCCCTCTTTTTGAAAACTACAAAGGAGGATAATTTATTCAAAGGAAGAATTTAATGGAGATATCAAAGAAGGAGAATCTATTAAGGGAAAGTATGGTAAGAAAGGATAATGACCAAGTAAGGGAGACTTTTCTTTAAGAAGAGATGTTTATCTAAGTGGGAGATATTTCCTTGAGAAAGAAAACTAAAGATCAAGAATATGATCCTTGGGAAACATAACCTAAGGGAGAGTTAGTCGTATTCATTAGAATTCTCATTCAAAGGGGAGATAAGTTTTTCATAATTGTTTACACAAGTCAATATATTCTTCCCTAGAAAAGTTGATTGTGCTTTCCAAAAAGTAGGAGATTTTTGAGTTAATAAGGTTATCTTATGAATTATCCATTTCTTATGGTTTTATGTTTTGAAAATCACAAACACTTTTTCTAATTTCTGTTTTTTATTAAATTATGTTTTATGATTTTGATTCCAACGTATAAGTGATACCATCTTTATGATTCCGAATCTGGTTTATAAGTGACACCATCTTTGAGATATCGAATCCAGTGCAAAAGTGATTCTGTTTTATGATTTCGATTCTGATGTATAAGTGATACCATCTTTATGATTCTAAATCCGATGTATAAGTGATACCGTCTTTGAGATACATAATCAAGTGAAAAATGTTTTATGATTCTGATTCCAGAGTATAAGTGATACCGTATTTAAGATACCAAATCCAATAAAAAAGTCATTTCAATTTTAGGATTCAAATTCCAGAAAAAATGTGGTACTAGTTTCTCAATCAGAATTACTTTTCCTTATGAATTCTTTTTCTTGACAATGTTTTTCTTAAGAATCTATTTTTCTGAATAATGTTAGAGTTGTTGAATATATCATTCCAATATTATTGGATTCTAAGTTTTCTTATACTTAAAATTTATATTTATCTTAACATCTTTTCTTACTTGGAACGATGTCGTGAAATCTGTTAGAAACTAACCGTTGTATGTTTGACACATGTCCAGGTCCCTCCAAAATTCATGGAAAATATGACTGTTGAAGTGGAGCCAACCGTTGGGAAGTTTTTCCTATAAATACAAGTTCATTTGAATGAGCTCAATACGAATACATTGACTAAATTATAGAGAGTGGATGAACTTGATACATTATGTGAAGTGTTTTCTAGAGAGAGAGACTCTTTTAACTCTCATTGCTTCGTGAGGATGTCGTGAACAACTTGTTTGGGTGTGAACAACTTGTTCAGACTTGCTTCGTACAGACTTTGATCATGCTGATCATGGGATTACAGGTTTGGAAGACAGAGGTTACGATTTCCTTTTAAATCGAGGGATTACAAGGATAGAAAGACAGATACTGATCTTCAGATTGAGGGCTTACCTGGGTTTGGGTAAGACAGACTTTCTTGAAAGTATAAATCATGGAACCTTTATCCAAGGTTGTTGGATACCCTTCTCTTTGGGTTAAGATAATCTTATTGTTACTTGTTTTCTATTACAAGTTGTTTTATTTCCGCTGTAATATTATCTTTGTTAATGTTATAAAGTATAACTTTCTTATACTTTCTAATTCTATTACTCTGATTATATTACAGATTCTATATGCTTTAAGGTAGAATATTTCTTTTAAGAAAAGTTTTCTTTTAGAGGTGTTGTGTATGTTTGTTTAACTTTGTTAAACTAAAATTTAAAGATTCTAAAGGAATTTTTAAATTATATAATTCACCCCCTATTGTATATTGAGTATCTAAATAATTATTTTGATCCTATAGTGGTGAGTCGGCTCAGAGCACTAGTTTAGTGGCTCCTAGTTCAGGGATGTTACAAGTCTTATGGTGGGGAGCGACATGAGACACATGATGAATTTTTCTATGATACCATGGTCAATTAGGAGATATGGTTTTAGATCTATCTTAGATTTTGAATTTATGGTGATTAGGTGTCTTGGATTTTAGTGAAATGTGCACTTTGGTGTTTGAGTTTTTCAATAGAAGCACCTTTAGAATTCATAGATGAAGTGTAATAATTTTTTAGTTAATTGATGACCAGGATAGGTTAGGTTTGAATAATGAAGAAATATCATGGCTTCTCAAGGATGTGAAACATTATAGTGAGGAGTTTGTAACACCCCACAATTTTTTATGTAGTTATGTTTTGGAGGAATTTTTAATTTATGATCTGAAGTAAATTTTGTTTCACAAATTAAAATTTATATTGGGAACCTGATCATTTGGAAATACTTTAGAGATGTTTTGGGAATGAAATGAGGCCTTCTTGGAGGATTAGGTTCTTGGAGAGGCATTGGATATGGTTCAAGGTTTACCTTAGTAGAAATTTTAACTTCCTGTAGTAGGCCATGCTGTATCCTAGGAGATTATGGAATAGTGGTTTTCTATGGGGTAGAGGACCTCATCGCAACTATGGGTTATAATATAGAGTGGGGATGTGTATGTTTCTTTGCATGATTTAAATGGGGAGGCCCTGAAATGGATTGAATGGCTACACCATGGATATTTTGTAGGGTATAATCCTTATGATATATCCATAGGGGATATTCCATGGAAGAATCTTTGAAAGGAATTCCTATGATGTCACATTAGGGGAACGCCATAGAGGGGAGAGGCCCTTGGGGTTGGGCGCTCTACCTGGGTGGCTATACTTAAACCTAGGGGCACATATAAGCGTTTCCTTAGTCTATTAGAGGAGGAAATTTGATGTAGCTAGATGAATATTCCATAGATAGGGGTAAGGGGGATGTGGGATTGTCCCTTCCTTATGGGGGCCAGTTACACGACATCTTGGGGGCTACACTGTCGTGAGACCTAGTGAGTAGAAAAATTATACAACCACAAAATGTTACGTCAGGGGGGGGTGTACACTCTAGGGGACACATGAGGAGGTCTAAGACATATATCCCTACTAAAAGGAATATCTAGGGGTCTTGAGTCGTGGCCCTAAGGGCCACATTATAAAAATTCCCTGCATTGTTTTTTAACCAGTGTTAAATTGGTAATTTACTAGTCAGTACTCTTTGATTTTTTAGGATAAATGGGGTTATGGGGAGGTAATATCCTTATCATTCTTCATTTAATCCATATGTTGTAGGTATGTTTTTGGGGTTATTTTATGGTGTTTTCAAGTGATACCTTCAATTTCTTACTCTGTTATTTTATCTCATTGTATCCAATTGGCTTTGGGGGCCACTAGAATAGGAATTTGGTGATGATTTCATGTGATCATGGTGAAACCACCTTGATTTGATGTGTATTTTTTCTAGTATGTCTAGAGGAGGATTTGAAAGTTTAAACTCATGAGGTTTCATGTGGTTTCAGTGTAATGGTGATGCCAAGTGAGTTTTATGTCAATTAATTATCTTGGGTTTAAATTAAATAATTAATTATAATTGTTTATACTTAATTATTTATGCTATGTTGCATGAAATAGGGGATAAGGTGGTGGTGTGATCTTGGATGATGCATTGATGGGCCTGTTAGAGGGTGAGTGGAACTTATCTTGGGCGGTAACTCAGTTTTGGAGGTAAATGGTCTCTTTAATAATAATCCATTTGTTTTTATACATTATTTCTTACTACATGCATATTTTATAGGACTAGGTATATTGATAACTACTCATAGGGCCTTGGGTAGGAGAGATATGATGGTGTTCGTGCTTATTTACTCAGGGTAAGTTATTTTTAGAACCTTGGATAGTCTGGGATCATCCTACGACTATGTCACAAAGGAGAGAGTATGTCAAATGAGTTTATGAGAGACCTTTTGTAGTATGCAGTGTAATTAATATGTGTGTATCAAATTTTGGTTTCCCTAGGGCTAGTTGTAAGATCTTGAGAGGCTAAGGCCTAGCTATATTGGTGATATGACTGTACATCTCACACTTAATGCATGACACCCTTTTGAGGGTGGATTGAGGATTGATGAGCTTTGTGAGTGGGATAAGTCCTTTGGGACTAAATAGGGTGTGATAAAATGAGAATTCATATGAATGAATACCTGAGGGATCTCCCTTAATATACGTGTGATAAAGCCTTGGTGAGGGTTTTGGGAGTTGTTTGGGACTTTGTATTGGGATAATAATATGGTTTAGATGATAATTAGTCCCTACCTACCAAGTATAGAGTTGAGTAGACCATGTTTAATTGTGATTATCTATTATTAGTGGGACTAGGAGTGTCACTAGTGCAGAAAACATTTTTTACATCGGTTATTTTTAAATTTTTACGTCGATTTCTAGCCGACGTTAATACGGGCGACGTTATAAATAATGTTTTTATGTCGGTTATTTTAAAACCGATGTCAAAAACAAAAATCAGGATGTTTATCACGTTGGTTATTTTATAACCGACGTGATAATGAAAATGGGAAGGGTTTATAACGTTGTTTATTTAATAACCGACGTGATAAAAGGCCTGGGAAATCGTTTATCACGTCGGTTATTTAATAACGGACATGATAAAAGGCATGGGAAATGGTTTATCACGTCGGCTATTAAATAACCGACATGATAAAAGTCCTGGGAAATCGTTTATCACATCGATTATTTATTAAACGACGTGATAAACCCCCTGGACTGGTTTATCACGTCGGTTATTATATAACCACCGTGATAAACCGGGGGAGGGGGGTTTATCACGTCAGTTTTTATATAACCGGAATTATAAACCCAGCCCCGCCCATGTTTCATGTCGGTTATTGAATAACCGTCGTGATAAACCGGTCTGGGGGGGGGGGGGTTTCTCACGTCGGTTATTATATAACCGACGTTATAAACCGAGCCCCCCCCGTGTTTCACGTCAGTTATTGAATAACCGACGTGATAAAACGGTCCGGGGGGGGGGTTCTCACGTCGGTTATTCTATAACCGCCATGATAAACCGGGGGGAGGGGGGGTTTATCACGTTGGTTATATAATAAATGACTTTATAAACCCAGCCCCCCGTGTTTCATGTCGGTTATTTAATAACTGATGTGATAAACCATTTACCAGGCCTTGTATCACGTCGATTATTAAATAACTGACATTATAAACCCTTTCCTAGGCCTTCTATCACGTTGGTTAATAAATAACTGACGTTATAAACCCTTCCCATTTTATTTATCACGTCGGTTATTAAATAACCGACGTGATAAACCATTTCCCAGGATTTTTATCACGTCGGTTATGAAATCACCGACGTGATAAACCCTTCCTGTTTTCTTTATCACGTCAGTTATAAAATAACTGACGTGGAAGCCAATTTTTTTTAAAAAAAATTAAATGCAGTCATCTTCTCTCCCCTAGAATCAACCAGAAAACAAATCAAGAAATCGTACCACAAAAACAGAAGGAGATCAAATTTAAGCATTTACATTGATAACATATAAAACTTGCCCCACTAGATAGCCCCCACCCTCATCTATACACCATGGACAACCCTCCCCCACCCCATTGGAGCCCCCACCCTCATGTATACCCCATGGACAACCCTCCCCCACCCCATTGGAGCCCCCACCCCATTGGAGCCCCCACCCTCATGTATACCCCCTAGATAGCCCTCCCCCGACCCTCATGTATACCCCCTGGACAGGCCTCCCCCCACCCCATTGAAGCCCCCACCACACCCCTGGACTACCCCGACCCCCTGGACAGCCCCAAACACCCCTCAACAACCCCCCACCCTCCTGAACAGCACCCCCTCACCCCCTCACCCCACTTGACAGCCCCCGCCACACCCATGGACAGCCCCAAACACCCCTGGACAACCCCCCACCCTCATGTATACCCCCCACCCCCTGGACAACACTCCCACACCCTTGGACCGCCCTCCCACACCCCTGGACAACCCTCCCACCCCATGGACTACCCCCACCCCATAGGACATCCCTCCCAGACCCCTGGACACCCCCAACCCCACTGAACAAACCCCCATACCCTTGGAACCCCTCCCCCACAGACCAAAATCCATACTAGAAAAACCATCATAAGTAGACCAAAACAAGAAGTAGAGAAAAATTAAACATTCACATATATAACATTCAAAACTTACACTGTCAACTTCAAAAAAAAAAACTAAATCCAACCTAAACAACTACCAAATACTCAATTACAACGACAATATTCAAAATTACATTTTACATTACAAACAAATAAAATTAAATCAAACCTGTAAAATGATTTGACCACTCCACTTGTAAGTGTTTGATGTCTTCAGAAGTATATGGTTGAGGGTCATCAAAAAGCTATAAATGAAAAGGAAAGTAGTTAACGTGTATAATGAATAAATCAAATTGAAATATTATGGCAATGTTTAAGAGGAAATCATACCAGGTCAAAATTCACAACTGTCCCAGTTGTTATTATTTCATACATAAATATTAACATATAATATCCGCATTCGATGAGGCCTTGCTATTCATGACAATTATGTTTGAATGAGTGTAAATTCAATATATTATTTTTATGTAATAAATCAAAAAGTACAAATTATAAATGGATATTTACCTTCGCATTTACATATTTGATCTTTGCAGTCCTTTTCTTTGTGTTTTTTCAAAAGTAGGCCCATGCACTAATAGAAAATAATACGAATGGGGTAAATTTACAATTCATTATAATATATAAAACTATTGATAAATTGAAACTTACTTTTCCAATATATTCTTAAAACTTTCCCGCACATCACCATGGACAGAGCATATCCAATAAAGTGCTTTCTCCCTTGGGAAAAAACCCCTAACATCCAATGATCACTGATAAAAGGAAATTAAATGTTATTAGTTTTTTATGTTAAAAGATAATTAATTCTATGAGATAAATGTGTTTCATACCTCTCACAAAAAGGCATCATCCAACATTGTGTGACTATATTCTTTTCAAGTCTTTCAGAAATATAAACCATTCTTTGTTCCTCATTCAATGCATATGATTCAGGGGAAATCAATTGCGGGTCCATGAATCCAAATAAATCTGTCAGCTCATTCCTCTCACAAATTTTATAAAGATACCTAATACAAAACATACTTAAGTATAAATTTTTAATAAATATAATGCAGGGAAAAGGTGTTAAGACTTACATGAAAAAAATTTGCACCACGTTGATGCCCAACTTATCTCCAGTAACAAGATCCAAGATATCAGTGTTCGTAATCCCCAAACTTATTTCACATCCACAAACATGAGCTTCCATTGGAAACTCATAATAACCCGCCAAAAAATTTTAATATCTTGACAATCTGTCAAGACTACTAGAATTTGTATCTAATGTCATAGCCATTTGTATTTGTTGTTGTCTATATAGTATTTCTTTACCTTTAAAGTATTCCTGTAAAAATAAATTGAAAAATATATTAGTTTTCAAATGATAAAACAACTTTAATAAAAAAACAAAATAAAAGATATAACATTCATACCTCTATGGTAATGAGTCGAAGAAGTCTGGTTGGCCAAATTAAAAAATGGCCAATACTCTGTCCAAATGTCGCCACCTCATCTGTAGGTATTGGTACCCTAGCTGATCTATCTAAAATATCCTGTACAACGACCCTATGATTCTCTACCTTTAATTATTGATGATGAACTGTATCTCCTATACAGTATACCAACCCATATGCTACTATATAATTTTGAGAATCATTAACAAACAACTCGAAATAAGTAGGAAGCTGCGGCGGAGGAGTAGGATAAAAAATGGGGTCCACAGGCTGAGGTGGGGGAGTGGAAGCTACTGGAGGAGGTGGAGGATAAATAATGGGGTCTAAAGGGGGAGGTGGAGGAGTGGGAGCTGCAGTCTGAAATTGTCTTTGCATTTCTGCAAACATAGACTGCACCGACGCTCTAATCTTGTCCTCCATCGTCGCATTAATATTTTGAACTTTAGCCTCCAAGGATTCTATTTTTTTTATAAACCCCCTCAAAGTTAGAAGTTTAATAATGTGGCAACACTTTTCTTACTGATACACCTTCCAGATATCCTCTTACACGACCAGGATGTTCGGGCCTTCCCAATGCTGTAGATAAAATATCTTCCCTCCCAGTAGCTGTAAATGTCCCCTATGAACTCTGCTCCTCAAGAGAGTCCTGTATTAATTAATTGAATATTTCTGTAATGATTGAAATTATATGAAGAAAATAGTTAACTAAAATAAATAAAATAGATATCTTACAATCCTCTCAGCTACGATTCTCAATTCTTTCGAAAGATATTGCCCTTTTTTCCCTTTCGAGCTCTCTTCAATTTTTCATGTCTAGATGGAGGGGATGGAGGGGACACCTCTCCAGAGCTTGAAGAATCAACTCTTAGTTGTTGAAATTTTTCCGCCATCATTTGTTCTTCCAATAATGCATACCCTCCCTGAGATAAACTATGAGGGTATACATTTTTAGATTGGATCTTCTGATGAGCTCTCCTTGTTTCTTATAATTTAAGAATAATAAATCATTAACAAAACATTAATAAAATCATTTATATAAGAAAGTTTATAAAAGTTTACATTGCCCTTACCAGAAATGAATCTTTTCTTCTACTTTCAAAAAACTGTCTCCATGTGTCTTCATCTATAAAAGGATATATACGACATGGATTGTCATGACTCCTATGACCATAAATGAAATCAGATGAGAGGGTTGATTTGAAATCCCTCCATCTCCTGGCAGCCAACGATAAGCATTTATTCCTGACTCGTCCAGTGTCAGGAATATCAAATGTCATCTGATAAAGAAGAGGTTAAACATATTATATATACTAGAAACATTAAAATAATAGTCAAACAATGACAAAAGATCTTACCAAAATCGTCTCCCATAACTGAGATATTATCAATTTATCCACACTTCTCCAATCATCATACATAATGCTTACTTTTCTCTTAGACTGAGTTCCTACAAAACTCTTAAAATCTTTTGCATTCGGACCTCTAGGAATATCATCATTATCAAACTCAACGACTATCCTCTGATCCAGTGTACGGGCAAGTGATAATTTTGGTAAACGTGTGCATCCACGTTTACCAACCTTTGAACTCTTTGTCTTAATAGGAGCATGTGAATGTTCATCCCCAGAGGTATGACCAGTAATATTCTCATCTCCAGAATCATGTGGTTGATCAACTGAATGATCTGTCATTATCCTTCAAATCAAAAAAAAACAAACGTTTGTTCACAAATATAAAAATTCAAATATTTTAATACTACTGTAATCATAAAATAGAAAAGTGTACTAAGTTACGTAATAGTAAACATTGGTAATATGATAAGCATGTTAAATCATGGTAAAGATGGTAAAGATGGTAAAGATGGTCAAGATGGTAAACATGGTAAACCTGGTAAACATAGTAAACATGGTAAAGTAATTGTCACTGAACAAAAATAATAGATATATAATTCATGTAATGGTTATAAACATGATAAAGTAAACTAAAAAAACTTAAAACAAACAAAAACTTATACTTATTTTGTTTTAAAACATGTTTTAATAAATAAAGAACTTACAAATATAAAAATTCAAATATTTTAATACCACTGTAATCAGAAAATAGAAAAGTGTACTAAGTTACGTAATAGTAAACATTGGTAATATGGTAAGCATGTTAAACATTGGTAAAAATGGTAAAGATGGTAAAGATGGTCAAGATGGTAAACATGGTAAACCTGGTAAAAATGGTAAACATGGTAAAGTAATTGTCACTGAACAAAAATAATAGATATATAATTCATGTAATGGTTATCAACATGATAAAGTAAACTAAATAAACTTAAAAAAAACAAAAACTTATACTTATTTTGTTTTAAAACATGTTTTAATAAATAAAGAACTTACAATATCTAACATTTATGAAAAAATAAATGTAAACAGGAAATAAACATATGTTACCTGTAATTTTAGGAATGTACAAATGGATTCTTTTCCCAAATTCCTTCATCGTGATCGTTTCTTATGGCACAAACAATGTCTTCAACATGCTCATCATTATGTTCTGTTAATCTTTCCATGGAAGTAGGGATCTCACATAAATCAACATCTTCATCAAGTTCATCCTCACCAACATATTTTTTTCCCTTGTAAAACAACAACCCACTGCATATCTGATTGATCTACTACATAGAAAATTTGTTTTTCATGTGTTTCCATTATAAAAGAATTAGTTGTGTCTTCCAATCTATTCAGATTAACAAGTGTCATTCCAAATTCATCGTGTCTGACACTGTTGTTACCGTTAAACCATTTATAGTTAAAAACAGGAACTTTAACTTTAAAGTAATCAACCTCCCATATGTCTTCAATCACTCCATAATATGCACTTGATGCAGAAATTGGGTTTTTGTCCTTAGCACTCGAAAAATGCATCGCTTCTGCAAACACCAATACACCACTATTCTAAACTGCACTTCTGTTGTCCTGAGCTTTCGTATGAAATGTATAACCATTAATGTCATAACCGGACCATGTTATCACATTTAAACATGGACCACACACTATCCATTTTAATATCTCTGATACATCTGATCTACCAATCAAAGTCTTTTTAATCCATGACAAAAAAGTTTTGTTGTGCTCATTCAAAATCCACATTTCTTTCTTCTTTGGATGACATTGTTTCAACTCATTAATATGCAATGTGATATATGGTTGAGCATAAGCTATGTTATTCAAGATGTATGATTCTAACTTCTTCATCTATTTAGCTGAAAATGATTTGAATTTCAAGCCATGAATCCCCTTTCCCTCATTATTAACTCGTTCATGGCGAGATGGAGGCAAACCTATGTGTTGCGCCACAGCCAAGTAGCTCGTACAAAACTCTGCTACCTCCTCAGAAATATAATTTTAAATAATGGAGGCTTCAGGTCGATATGGATTTTTAACATACCCCTTTAATATTTTCATATAATTTTCAAAAGGATACATCCAACAAAGATATACATGTCCACAAAGCTTTATTTCTCAAACAAGATGAATCATTAAATGCACCATTATATCAAAAAAAGTTGGAGGAAAATACATTTCCAATTGAAAATGTATAAAAATTGTATCCTTTTCCAAAATGTTCAAAGCATTCACATCAATCGCCTTGTTACAAATTGAATTGAAAAAATAACACAACTTCATTATAGTCTTTCTGACACGAATGGGAAATATTCCATGCAATGAAACTGGTAGAATTTTTTGCATCATGACGTGACAATCATGTGATTTCATACCTATCAACTTCAAGTCCTTCAATGAGACAAAATTTTTTACATTAAAAGAATAACCTTGAGGCACTTTGATATCATGAAGACATTGACAGAAGATAATTTTCTCCCTCTTCGATAATGTATGACAAGCTGAGGGAAGATATGTTCGTCTTCCTTTAGGAGTGAGAGCTAACTCCAAACGTACTCCCATTGATAGTAAGTCTAATCTTTCATTCAACCCATCTTTTGTCTTTCCTTTAATATTTAACAATGTTCTAATCAAACAATCACAGATATTCTTCTCCACATGCATGGCATCAATATTATGTTTAACTTCATGATACCTCCAATATGGTAGATCAAAAAATATTGATCTTTTTTTCCAAATATGTCTATCATTACCAGATTTCTATGCCTTTCCCAATGTCACATCAAGGTTTTTCACCCTCTCAAAATACAGATCAGGGGATAAAGGTTTTGGAGCAGTATCAAATTCTTGTGAGACATTGAATGCCTTTTTTAGTCTTCTATAAGGGATATCCATAGGAAAAAACTTTCAATGGCCCATGTACATTGTTTTCCTACCATGATGCAATTGACAATATGACGTCTGTTGTTCACAAATTGGACATGCTTTATGCCCTTTAACACTGTATCCAGAAAAATTTCCATACACTGGGAAGTCATTTATAGTGAACAGAATCACTACATGCAGTTGAAAATATTCCATTTTATAAGAATCATACACCCTAATACCATCAACCCATAATAGTTTCAAATCATCAATCAACGGTGACAAGTAAACATCGATATAATTGCCGGGTTGCTTTGGACCAGAGATCATTATACTCAACATGACATATTTTTGCTTCATACAAACTTCAGGAGAGAGGTTGTAAATTACAAATAAAATAGACCATGAACTATGTGTGCTACTGAGGGTTCGGTATGGATTCATTCCATCTGTGCACAACCCTAGTATGAGATTTATAATTTCATTTCCAAATGTAGAATATTGCGCATCAATTTTCTTCCATTGGGGACAATCAGCTGGATGATGTATTTTTCCATCACATACCCTCTCATCAGCATGCCATCTTAACCTTTTTGCATCATGTGAATTAGCGAATAAACATTTGAAATGATGAAATATGGGAAGATACCAAAATACCTTTGAAGGGAGCTTTGTAATCTCTACATCAGCCTGTGATTTTTATTTCACCTTATACCGTGATGTCCCACATTTAGGACACTCTGACAGAAATTCATATTCCTTCCTATATATAATGCATTCATTCAGACAGGAATGCATTTTATCTTATCCCATTCCCATCGGGCATAATATTTTCTTGGCCTTGTAATGTGAATCTGGAATATCGTTATCTTTTGGAAGAATGTCTTTCATCAATTGTAGCAGCTCTGTAAAACTTCTGTCACTCCATCCATGTTTCGCCTTCAGTTTAATCAATCTTAATACCACTGAAAAAACCATAAAATCTGTAGAACCAGGATATAATGGTTTTTCAACATCACCATATAGATGCGCAACTGTCGGTTCTATCTCAATTTGTTCTGCTACAATATCGCGAATGATTTCTTCAATTCCATCGGAGTTACCATCTTGTGCATCATCATCATCAGTGAAATTTCGTCCAGTTTCACCATGCCAAATCCAAGGGCTGTAACTCAGATTAAAACCATGACATATCAGATGATCTTTTATCTATCTACTTTTCAACTTCTTCATATTCAAACATTTTAGGCATGGACATAAAAAATGTCACTACTTGGAACATTTCGTTTAGCAAATTCCAAAAAGGCATCAACACCTTCCTCATATTCATTGCTTATTCGATGTTCCGTAATCCAACTTTGACTCATTATTACCTATAAAAAATATCAAATATATATATATTTTTAAGATAAGACAAATATAAGTTTATATGAAAAAAATCATAATTTGAATGTAAAAAATTTTAAAATATAAAACAAATCTATGCGTATTTTAAAAAATATGCTTGAATATAAATATTAAAACAAAATATAGATAGATATAACAGTTTTAAATTCCATTGAATAAAAGAAAACCATGGCGCCTACATGGTTGATAGAAAATTGGAGAGAATGGAGTAAACCTGAGAATCAAATCATATTTAAAATAAAAATTCAGATGGAGAAAATCACAATGTAAATCCAAACACCCCCGGGACACCCCCAACCCTCTAGACAACCCCACCCCCGGAAAACCCCCAAAACCCTCTGGACAGGCCTCCACCCCCTTGGAAAGCCCCCCACCCACCCCCCTGGACACCCCCAACCCCCTGGACAGCCCCCCAACCCCCTGGACATCCCCCACCCCTATAGACAACACCCCCACCCCTCCTGGACACCACCCCCACCCCCTACCCCCTTGGACACCCTGCTGGACACCCCCAACCCTTTGGACATCCCCCCACCCCCTGAACAACACCCCACCCCCTGGACAACATCCCACCCCTCCAGACAGCACCCCCACCCCTCCTGGACACCACTCCCACCCCTGACCCCCTTGGACACCCCCTTGGACACCCCCCAACCCTCTAGAAAGCCCCCCACAACTGGACAACCCCCAAAACCCTCTGGACAGGCCTCCACCCCCTTGGACATCCCCCCACACCCACCCACCCCCTTGGACACCCCCCTGGACACCCCCCAACCCTATGGACAGCCCCCCACCCCCCGGACAACCCCCCAAACAATGGTTTACATATAAAACTAGGGATGGTGAACAACGAAAAACACATGCATTTAATATGGATACTTAAATTATCATATGATAATTATAAATAATCATTGATATTCAACTAGTCAAATGATCACAAGTTTCTCGATAACTAATATCATAATTTATTTTATCAAAAAAGTCACACAAAATAGTCCACAAACATGTTTCGTACCAACATCACAATTTAATAAAACAATTCCTCAATTTATAAAACATTCTGAAAATGTTTGACATCTTAAATCACCTCTTTACCTTTCAAAAACCCTTATTAGGTGAATAACATCGCCAAAATATTGCATTTACACCATTTTATCACTTTTTTTAACTCACTAAATCATTTTCAATTTTCATAAAACAATCCCAAGAGGAACAACCATGTTTTGCACACAAAAGACATTCCAAACCCCCATTCAAGAAAAAAATCATACCAATACAAATCCAAAATATAAATTTCAGATCAATATACATTTATTAAACCACCCCCATATTTTAATAATTTACCTCAAATAATTTCACAAACAATACACATGAAAAACAAACTTTTTCATAAAACACCTTCAAGAAGTGTGACAAGGTTTTACACATAACACCCATTCAAAACCCCCTTTTGAGGCCCATATGACAAAAAACAATTAAAAAACCATAATTGGATTCCCCTTTCAAAATTAATGAATCACATTCATAGGTTATAAAATACACCCAAATATTAACCTAAGAGTTACACATTAAAATCACCCAATTTCAAGAAAAAATGAATATATAAAATTAAAGACATATCCAAATCCATCAAAATTTTTTTTGGGACCACTAAAAATATACGATGTAGGCAAAACGAATGAAAAAAAGCATACAAAAATATAGTGTTGTGAGTTGAAGGCTTACATGAAATGGGGGTTTTGGAATGCCTTTTGTGTTTCGAGTTGAAAGCACACAAAACAAGTTGAGATGATAGATCCAGGAAAAAAAGCACACAAAAATCGAACAAGTTGAAAGCACACAAAACGAACGAAAAAAGAACACAAAAATCGCAAAACATAAATATAGACTATCCGGAAAAAAACAAATGAAATAAATTCGTTGAAGGCTTACTTGAGTGTTGCAAGTTGAGATGATATATCCGAGGAGAGTAAAGATGATAAACGTTGTAGGAAAAATGAGTTTAACAGCGAGATCGACGAGCTGATTAGGGTTTATCACGTGAGAGAGACGAGCCGCCAGACTGTCGAATGAAAATTCGTAAATGAAAATCCTCAGGGATTGTTAAATTTTTAAATGTTTTTATAACGTCGGTTATTCTATAACCGACGTAAAAAAGACCTAAAAAATCACAGTTTTTCACGTCGGTTATAAAATAACCGACGTAAAAAACCACAGGGAATGGGGTTTTTTAGGTCGGTTATTTTATAACCGACGTAAAAAATGTGTAGATATCTCGTTTTTTACGTCGGTTATCAAATAACCGACGTAAAAAACCCCACACACTGTGGTTTTTTACGTCTATTATTTTATAACTGATGTAAAAAATGCGTAGATATCTCGTTTTTACGTCGTTTATCAAATAACTGACATAAAAAACCCCACACAATGTGGTTTTTTATGTCAGTTATGTGATAACCTACATAAAAAACCCGTAGATATCTCATTTTTTACGTCGGTTATCAAATAACCAATGTAAAAACCCCCGCACTTTGGTTTTTTATGTCGGTTATAACATAACCAACGTAAAAACTGAACACGGGAAATTTGTAATGTCAGTTATTAAAATAACCGACGTTAAAAATCTTCTCACCACATTTGTTACGTCAGTTATAAAATAAACGACGTAAAAAACCACGTTTCACAGATTATCACGTCAGTTATATATAACCAACATAAAAAATGGTGACGTAAATAACATTTTCCGCACTAGTGTGTTTAGGGGTTTTAAGGAGGTTATACCAACCTCACATGGTTTGGGTATATTGGATTCTATAGGGTGTGTGGTCATTGAAATGTGATTGGATCGAGGTGGTATCGATGAGTAGAGACCATAATGGATATGGAAGAGAAAGTGGATTGTATAAAGGGTGATAAAAGGTGTGTTTTGATATTATGGGTAAGTTCTAAAGTGATTATCACCATGATATCAATTAGAGAGTTTTATGGTGGGATGTATGACCTGCATATTGTGCTTATGATTGTGATAGGTGACAAACCCATAGGGGGAGAGGGTCCTGAGGTCTAACCCTATCATAAGTAAGATATAACTAGATAAACTATTTTGGATGAGATAGATTCATTGTGTGCATGAAATTTTTGCTTTCCTTGAGAGTCTTCGGTAGTGAAAATAAACCTTTCCTTATATAGGCTTTGGTTATGATAGAAGACAACACTAAGAGAGAGGGATAGTTTGTGGCATGATGTGAGGTATGGATGATGGAACCTACCTTGAGTGATGAGGTAGTGGGTTAAGATATGGTTATGTGAATGTACCTTGTTCCTTTGAGTAGAGGGTCAATATCTTGAATGATGTTGACCTCAAGTCTTTGGGTGCGGGATGGGTACTGGTTTTGATGGCATAAGGTGGAAATAATATTCCAATATGGTACCAAAGAAAGTATGATAAGGTGATAAGGTGGTCTGGTTAGCACATAATGAACTAATTCATAGGGACTTATGGTGTTACGGTTAGCACATGACATCAAACCCACATTTTTGACATTTTTATTTTCCTCATGTATACACACATATGATTGCATATACTAGGGTCACTTGGTGAGACCATACCGAGGTGTATTTCTCACACCCTATATGGGAACTCTAGTGAATGTGTAGACGATATGTCAACTTTCAGGTTCAACATAGGGCATGATGTATATCAAGCTGAATCATATCAAGGGTATTTAGATACTGAGTTATGTTGAGGCCTAGGGATGGTAATAGGGACAATGTGTTTATTTTGTTTATTTTATTTCTTTTTTATATAGGATCATCCAACTAGGTGATTAGTGATTTTTTTGTATAACCATTGGTCTGTATGAATATGTGATTCTTCATAGTACATTTTATATAACAATATGATAATTTTATATTTCATACTTTTATGATTTTTATGGTCTTTTTATATTTATTTCTGCTATTATATTACTTCGTTTCAAGGGAATAGTCTCTATATTGTTTAGATTAGGCCCTCGCAGCTAGTCAGTATTCTCTGGTATATGGGGAGGCACACTTGAGTCCATACAACACTCTATAATATATCTTAATTCTAGTATATGGATTTACATACATTATATATATATATTCCTCATTGACACATCCCATTAATGGTTGATTTTATCCATCCATGAAGATATTGTCAATTTATTAATTATAATATCCTTCATGGATAATTATAATAACTTATTTATAATGTATAAATATTTAGTTTTATTTTTTAATCATATTTAGGTAATTTTATTATTTTTTTAAATTCAAACCATAAGATTGAGAAAAATTGGAAAATTCAAAGAAACATGTAATAAACCATTTTATCTTTAACAAAAGAAGTAATGAATAAATTACAAAAATTATAATTAATCAATAATAGCATAAATAAAGGATATATATTTCTAAATTCATGTTTCAATAAACATTTTTTTTCATTATATAGGAGGATTAATCATTAGAAAACCAAAACAAAACCTAAAGTATAATCTCTCTCAAACCTGCTCTTTAGGATTATCTCTCTATATCTAAATCTATTTATAAAGTTTATTTATTTCATTTATCCTAAAGATATCATATTAATTTTATTATTATCCTTTTCTAAGTATTTTAATTCTTATTTATTGAAACCTAAAAGATTTATGCTAAAGTAAAACCATATGAAGTTTCATATGGGATTCTGTAATGACCATTATTTTGGATTATTTCTTTATGTATAACCTTCTTTCAAAGTTATATATATATATATATATATTTTCCTCACATTAAATATTATTCATTTTATTATTATACTCTTACTGGGATATGCATATCCTTTCACTAGAACCTCAAATATTTTTAATTAAGATAAACATTATAATGTTCATAAGGGAAATATCTCTCAACTATTATCATGGGATTATCTCTCTTTGTATAATATTATTTCAAAATATTAGCATGTATTTTATACCTAAATAATTAAAACAATTTTATTATTAACCTTTTATAGGTATTTACATATGATTTTCTTTGTGATATAAAATATCTATAATTAATTCATACCTTATAAATTCCGTAAGGGGGTTCTCTCTCGACCCTTTACTTTGGAAACATCTCTTTTGTGTAATATTATTTCAAATGTTATATATATATTCTACCCCAAATATTATATAAATTTTCATATGGAAATTTTCTATTAATTTACATATCCATTCTTTGTAAACTCAATATATATTCCTAAGACAAACCATATAATGTTTATAAGGGGATTATCAAACCCAACTCTTTCCTTTTAGACTTATCACCACTTTCTACTATTTTCAATATGATTCTTTTAAATCCCTTATAAATGTATTTTAATTTTATTTACCATTTTTATTCAAGGGATATACATGTTCTTACTTTATTGGGATGAATTCTAAGATACCTTGAATATTTTTTATCAAAGATCTTTTGTACAAAAACTATCTTTGATTCTTCATATGTTTATTCTTATCCTCATTATAAACTATTATATATTTCTTGAAAATGAAATATTTGAGTAACCAAAATAATGTTTTCCTTTTTATGTTTTAGGAACTTACATTTTTATTTATTGACATGTTCCTTATGATGCCAATATAAAAAAATTCTTTTCTAATGGGTTTATTTCAAGTTTATGATTGATATATGTATCCTTTATAAGTTACATGCATGATTTATGTGCATATTATGATATAGATGGTGATACTAGAATTATATATCCCTCCAATTCATTGGATAAAGTGATATATCTTATGAGATTATTTATGTTAAGTATGAACATGATTCTATCTTTGTTCACATTATGCAGTAATATTTTTAAATAAAATTTTCACATGAACATGATGCTAGATTTATGATCATTAAAAGTGTGGGCCTTATCCACAATATCATGATGTTTTATTATTATGTATGTTCCATATTACATTGATAGATATATATTTATTCCATGTTATATTATTATGTATCGTTTTCCTCTTATGATACAATGCTTCACTTAATAACCTGAAGGCATTCCTCATTCCTATACCATGTAATGTCTTATAATTATTACATGTTAAGATTCCATGAATTAAAAAATGATACCTTGGTTTTCACATTGATCATGATTCCCATTTTTTCCTTTATTTCCATTTATCAAAATTTTATATCAATCTTTATTTGATGTATGTCCCCAGGTGATTTCAAGTATTAAGAATGATTTAGTCAACTTAAAAGTGGTTTATGATGAAGGATTTGGTTGATTTATTATGGTATTTTATAGGTTAATTATGTAATATATACCTTGTTACCAAATACAATGAAATTAGGATTTTGGTAATAATTAAATATTATAAATTTTCAAGTAACGTGTGTAAAGTATGTAAGTGTTGCACCAGATTGAAAATTACAGATTCAAGGGAATCTCATTTGGTATTAGATAAGAGTTTATTTTTTTTATAATTACTATATCAAGAAATTTGTTTATAAATCCTTAGGTTGATAATATTTAGTTCTATAGGACCATTTTATGCATAGATAGTATGAAATCATAGGGTGAACATTTTAACACCATTATTGTTGAGCCATATCATGAATTGATCATTATTTTTGTGTAACTATTGTGGTTTAAAATGATAGAGTAAACCTCAATATGTGTTTTTCATTGATTAAATTATGAGGAAGAAATTTCTTTAATGTGTTTGACCCAAAAAAGTAATTTAGAAATAAATTATTATAAATTTTACCCCTTAAATTATATGTTTAAAATTTAAATTTATTTGTTTTGTTTTGATGATATAAACTAACCATACAAATATTTTATTATAAATATTTTTAGGCCATGATTAAAAACATGTATACTTGTAAAAAAAATTCAAATTTTAAAAGTCACTATAAATAAATAGTATATAAAAAATAATGAAATGAAAATTATTTTATTCCATCATTATTAAATGTCACTAGAATGTAAAGACCCAAAAATTTCTATATTAATTTTCCTTTAAAAATATACGTATGGGTTATATTTAAGAATGTGGTATAGTATAAAACACATGCACTGTGTAATAAAATCCAACATTACATCATTTAATCAATAGAGAACATTACGTATGGAGAATAAATATACTCCATTAAATTGGAAGTAGTACAATGGTACTATAAACATAAAAAAATAACATAACAAAAATTTGAAATTCTAGAACATTTTGGCCTCCTAGAATTTTCATGGATGAAAACAACATTGTAAAAAGAAAACAAATCATTAGACTTATGATAAGTATCATGTAAAGGATGCATATAAGTTTGATAGAAAACTATGTGAATGAATTATGAAGGAAACAAGATGTATTTATAGAAATTATAAATCCAGCATGAATACTGGAATAGTAAAACTAAATATTGGAATAATAACATGAATAAAAAAGTAAATATAAATTTTAGAGTATTATAAAATAAATATTCAAATTAGAAAACTCAAAAGAAAGTATAAGTTAATTTTTAATAAAGTATAATTTTTTTTACAAAACCTCAATTTTTTATTTCAAATATTAAAATTACCTATGATAGAAAATAATGTTTATAAAATAAATTTCTTTTTTTAAATAATCATGGTGTAATTGTCCAAGAGTGTTTTTTGACATTTTTCTGAAAAAATTGATGTTTTATATGAATAGAAAAAATTCTATTTTTAAAAATACTGATGTTTTATATTGTAATATTGATGTGATAATCACTTAGTTAATCCTAAAATTGTTAACTTAAACAAAAATATATTTAATAAAATAAATAATTTATTTTAACAAAATAAAACAAATTTAAAAAACTAAAAATTAATTTTCAAAGTCTAAAAATATAAAGTATATTATATATATATTTTAATTTTTTCATTTTTGCTAATATATAATCTAATAAATTATATAGTGGAATGGTTTAAAAGTCATAAAATCATGTAATTATATTTAAATATGATTCGTAATGTTAAATATGACCACTATTTAAAACTTTACTTTGGGATGTATATTTAAACCCCAAAATACCCCTCAACTCAAGTATAAATACCCCCTCTCATCCTTATTGGAAAATCAAATCCTAATCACATAACATTGCCCAATCTATAAAAATTAAACTCCTCATATATAATAGAACAACCCGGGTCAACCAAACTATACACTCAAGATGGACATCACATAATGAGGTGAAATAAGAAAACAAAACAAGTCTTGAATATAATAAAATAATACATACAACCATAGTACTATGTAGAAGAAAAAGATATAACCAAATCTGTAAAATCCAAGACCAACTGGATAAACCATAAAGTATAAACATATTAAGACCCAGAAGTCTCATTATGAACAGTAGTCACCTCCAATCCATCCCAAAATTAAGGTAGTAATAACAATATAATCTATCATACTATAATATTCCATTCCCTTTACCTGAATCTTATAATAAAACATTTACAACCACCCAAAGGATAAATTAGGGTGCAATCAAAAATCATAATAGGATACCACCACATAGTCTATACAAGGTCTAACATCAAGAACACAACAACACTATCTTTTAAAATAAAAACATTTTTCCAAAGTATATTCATAAATCCTAAATCCATTTGTAAATCATTTTACATTTGGTTTTCCTAAAAACATTTCTTATTCTAAAGAATATAAATATTAAAATTGGATGTGATAAAATTAGTATAGGATTGAAATGTATCATAATGTAAGAAAGTAAAGACAGATCCATGAAATACCATCATGAGTTTCAATGTGATATAACCACATATAAAAACCCGTGTGAAACAATCCATGATAAAAACCATAATGTGATAAAAATTTATAAATGACCTAGAACACTATACTTTGGTAAATAGCCTATGAAAAAATACATACTAGACATAAAATATCCTAAAATAGGAAAAAAATTGGACCCAACTGATATCGAGTCCTACCATAATTTGTCAATATAAAAAAATAACCAATAGTGGTGCCACACACACTAAGCTTTCCTATGTCTATTTTCTAATGAACCGAAGGTTCCCAAAGTAACAATATTTTAAAATATATTTAAAACCCATGATCACAATTTATAAAACATTTTATAAGACAATCCATTCCACTTTTGTGTTTGAAAACTCATTTCAAAATAAAAAAATATGTTTTTAAATCAAACCCCTTTAAAAACATTTATATTTATAAGAAATCCTTGTAAACTATAAATCACTTCTATTTAATGAAAAAACCAGATTAATTTATCAATAATGATAATAAATTCATCAAATGAACCCATTTTATAAAAAACCCCACCTCAAATGGTATAAACCTAGCCGCCTTTACCGATGGTGATTGTAAACCAAGAAATCTACCTTCAAAAGACATGGCATGACAAGAAAGTACAAAGGATTGATAGAAAACATTATTATATAATGAACACAAACCATAAATGCATCCAAAATAGTGCTCAAAACCAAAGGAATGAGGAACTAGAAGGAAAACTTACCCAGATAGGTGAACTACAAAACACCAAATGATCAATCACTAAACGATCAATTCAAAAGGAGATAAGATCTCTAAAATTTTCTAGGGTGAGATATGGATCAAGATAGGGAGGATAAATGGTTGAATAAAATCAAAAATCACTCATAAAATTCCCAAAAAACCACATATCATGATATTTACATGGTGTGTAATCATATTACATTTCATGTATTCCATGGAGGATGTAAATGATGAAAAACATGTCACATTTTTATAAAAAACTATTTTTTCAATTACAAAACATGAACACAAAATACATAGCATGTAAAATTCTTACCCTAAACCAGATTCATGGATTCTATCTGACAACCATTATATGATATGAAATACCTTTACAAAACATGTAATCACCTAGAAGATATTATATAGACGAGTTCTTATAAAAAAATACCAAAGACCCTCAGATGTTCTCCAAACATAGGTAAAACCCCTCTAATCAATTAACTTGTTTATAACTAGAATCCATTAATTAAAATAAACACATATCCCTCAAATTTAGTTTATTTTCCTTAGAAAAGGCTCTCTATCCTTGATAAGCCTACAAACTCACCCAAACAAGGATGATAATAAAAGCATAAAAAATGGGGTACCTAAAAAGAATAATAAGGTGTTAAAATCTCTCAACCATAAATGATTTATTCCCACAGAAATCCCTCAGATTACTGGAATTTCAAAATTTAAAGGACACTCCCACCTCAATAAAAATTACCTCTCCTACGTCTTATTTCTACGTTGTCCGCACTGCTATAGTACCTAGACCAACATAATCATTTTACTATGCAATACCTTCTCTAGGTAATCCATAATCTGAACTGGATGCTCAACCAAAGTGGTGTCATTATCAAGATCAACATCCTCTCATCTAATCACATGGTAATGATCTAATATATACCTCCTCATCTAGGAAACATGAAACACATCATGGATAGAAGTAAAAATAGATGAAAAGTCAAATACATACACCACCTTCCCCAATTTTCCAATGATCTCAAAGGGGCCCACAAACATCGATGCTAACACACCCTACTTACCCAACCAATGATGTCCCAAGTGTGGTAAAACTCTTAGAAAACCCAATCACCAACCTTAAACTCCATCGTTTGATGAAAATGGTCCATATAAAATTTTTGACGACTTTGTTCCGTGATCAATATACTTTTTATCAACTACACCATACCCATCATCTCTTGAATAATGAGAGGACTAGTTTGGGATATACCTAACACTCAGAGGGGGGGGGAGTGAATCAGTGTTGGGGACTTTTTAAACCAATTAAAACTTTCTATCCCTGTACCTCTTGTCCTATTAGTTTCTTGATTCTATTATTCTATTTCCCCTTTTGCATGCAATAATAGAAAGAAGTAAAAATATTCACACGATATTTTTAAAAGGTTCACCACTCAATAAGAGAATCTACATCATTTATATGCATGGGAATGACAATTGAATGGATTCTCCACTATAATGTGATATTATATTATAGTTGTTGACTAATAAAACAATCCGATAATCAGTGTGTCTCCCTATACCTGGAGGGGGGGGGGAGAAGATAATCACTTACCACTTGAAACAAGTAGGATATTCCCTTACACTTTATGGTTCTTTATAATTCCACTGAAGACAATATTATTCCTTTTTGAATAAGTTAGGTTCTACTCTTGATCTTATTCAGTTCTCTTCACACGGTTACTTGTAAAAATGTAGGAAAGAAACTATCCTCTTATTCTCTCTTCTTATTTAGTGTAAAACCAATTACACTAAGCTTCTTCTTATTCTTATTTAGTGCAAAAACTAAATGAACTACCTCTTCTTTAGTGTAATAACCGAATTCACTCTTCTTCTTATTTCTTGGATTAAATTACATATAACTATGTGAATGTTATTGAATATGTATTGGATCACTTGGAATCGTCAGAGTTAATTATTTTCTTCTTATTCATGTATTCATGTGATTATGCATATGGAATTTAGGTTGAACTCTTCTATTGTAAACATTATTTTCTTCTTTTCACACATGCACAAGAATTTGGGTTCTTTATTTAATTGTGTTTACATGTGCATGTGAATTCAGGAGTTCATGCACTTACTTCTTATTCCTTTTGTGTGAAACCCTAATAGGTGTAGTTCTTTAAGCACAAAAACACTTGGCCTCTTCCTCCTCTTTCTTTTCTTTCTTCCTTTTTCACTTAGTTAGGGTATTTCTTTAGGTTTATTTGTGTGATTTATCAAACCTGAATGGGTAAACCATTTGCCTTATGCAAACTCCTTCTTCAAACACTCCAACACAGCCTCAGTCTTCTTCAAAAAAAAATAAAAAACTCATGCATGCATGAATGTGTGTTGGATTTCTTTCCATATTCACCAAAGAATGAACCCCTCTATCTAGTTTGATATAAGAATGTAAACAAGAGGGTGTTCACACATTTCTTCGTGAAACCAGGGTGGCTATGGGTCTTCTCATTCACAAAGAGGATGTGTGGTTTGTCTTTGCACAGAGTGTTCTGGACTTCATGAAGCACAATGGTAGGCTAAGGCTCAACCACTGGATCAATGTTGTTCAGCCTTCACAAATCACAATGAAGGTTTGAGGAACCAATAGTGTGTTAACAGGAACCAGTTATTCGTAAATCTATTCAAGGGTGCGTAGAACCTATCAGAGGATTATGGGATCTTTTCTTCATGGATCCTTGAAGACTCACGGTGCTATGCTTTCTCTTCATGAAGTGATGAATAGGAAGATGATCTTTTTTTTGAAAATAGGAGCTCTTGGGTATGTGGGAGAAACAACATTCTTTGGGGCTCGAGCTCCTCCTTTTATAGGTGAGGGAGCACCTCTTCCTCATTCAAGATCCGTGTGAAATGTCATCAAGATCACGACTTTGAATGCTCAGGATATTCAGTGTTTTGAAATATTCAAACCCACGGGTGAAGATATTCTAAGACTTGCAACGTTTTTTTTTGAACAAGCGACTTTCTCCCTGATCATGTGCATGCATTGGAGATTTTCATGTATCTTGTTTTTAAACTATACACGAATCCACGTGGCCTCGGTAACTCCATTTTCTTTATCCGAACCATCATCCTTGAGATATTGAATGCATGCAAGATGAATATTTCATGCATGGTCTTAGTTCGATCCAATATACTTCATGGTGCTAAAATGATCCTTCTTTGATAGTCAGAGGTTTTCCATGGTGATCGAGCTTCTTCTCTAGTGAGTGCAGTGTCACCAGTGGGTGGTAGTGACGTCAAGAGGTTGTAGATGATGACATGGGATGGATCGAATGCTGTGGGATGATCGGACATACCTAGTTCATACTTACACAGTGTGGGATATATGGACGATGGAGATTAGATCCATCTTCAATGGATTGATCGAAGGGTAGAGCGAAACATGAGATTAGATGGATGATGAAGATTAAATCTTCATTTTTTTTAAAATTCACCCCACATCAAAATAGTAACGTGGGAATTCTGTAGATTATCAATCAACTCCCCCCAATAACCACTCAGAATTATCCTTTTCCCCCCTCCTCTACCGCCCCGCACCGGTTCTCTATAGGCGCGCTCTTAGCGCCCACTCTTCCTCCTCAGGCACACACCTAGCACCTACTATGTAGACCATGGGGGCTTATACACGGCCCCATGTGCCTCTTATAGGCTGGATCTACCTTGGATTCCTCATAGGTGCGGTCACCCCTATGGTCCCACATGTGCCTTGGGTTGAGTTTGGGTAGCTAGCACGTGGGATGGCCCCATTTTTTAAGTAATCCACATAAAAATACTTGGTAGAAAACTAAGTATGCATAAAAATGTATGGCCAAATTAAAATATTTGCATGGCCTCCTTAAGGTAAAAAAACCCCTTATTCTCCCTCCTTTCCTTTTTGTATTATCAAATCTAGTGTAATTCAATCATCCTTAAAAGGATGCTATTTCAATGTTGTAAACGTTATATCACACATGATACAAGTTCTTTGAACTTTCAAGATCAGTACACCAATCATCTTATTTATAACAACATAGATAATTTCCCAATCATAGAATCCAATGCTATAAATATATAAAAATTCTCCAGGCCTCTTCACTTCAACCAATCTCCAACCACTTTGGAGTTCCTTCTTTATTTTGACCATTACTGACAACTGTTGACAACTAATATAACTTATACACAAAGTGGTCCCAAAAATCCCCCCTTTTATTTTTTTGTCAATACATTAAGACTTATCCTGAAATTAATGTGTCAATGTCAAAATAAGAATCTTATCTCTTCCCTTACTTATTTATTTCCCCTAGACTTTCATTTCACTTCTCTCCCCCTTATTGACAAGAAATAAAAAGTTCATAGTAGAGAGGGTATAATTCCATACTTAATCAATGTTCCATCAATAATTTCAATCTATGTCTACATGAGCAATGCTCGGTGTAGAAAACAAGAAGATTTGATTTAGACAACAGAGATGTCCATTACCCACTAAATATGACACCTCATGAGATGAGAACTCATGTACTTGTGTTCGAGGGATTCCACTTTCATTCTAGGATTAGGATAATAAGTGTGATATGAAATAATCAACCTAAAACTCTTGAACTCTCTCCAATAAAAGGATAAAAAAATTCAAGTGCAATTTGTAGGATAAGTGGCCTTAGGGAACTTTCACTCTTCTTATGTTGCTGATTAAATTTGTTACTCTCCCTTTGTAGAATGATCTTTATTTTTAGTAACAAAGGATGAGAGATTTAGAAATAACATACCTTTTCCAATGACATGGCCTTCAAAAAATCTTCAGATTAATTGAATTTTATACCAACTGATGTTGATAATGATTGAGATAATGACTCTGGAAGCATATTCATGTGTCTCCCCCTCATGGGAACACTTATCATCATTTAATCTCATGTTATCCCCCTGATATCTTGCCTCACCTTCAAATCCCTATATGATAAGAAAAAATAAAACACATAAATATTTAAGGCAATAAGGTGGATTCTCCTTGCTACATCAATGTGGACAACAAGGTTGAGATGATCTCCTCAACAAATATTCTCAATTCTTCATACCTTCACAACTGATCTTTAATGATGATTGTGATTGTGTGGTTCTCAATATTTCTTTCATCTATTTCTGTGTGAGTCTTATTTATTTAAGATCTTTCAAATCACTGTAATCTCCTGGTGAAACTTTCATCTTCTGGAGGAATTCTTGTTGTGCTGGAGTAAATTCAAAGAATCTTCTAACATTCTGACCATCCTTGTTTCATCTCACAAAAAGTATTTCTTTTCCTTCATGTAGAATCTTATTTTTGTTTTTAGCACTAGCCTTAGCCTGTGAATCTTCCATTTTTCTCATTATTTCCATATATTTTGGCCAAACCACTAATATATCATTAGGGACAGAGGCATCAAGATTGGATCTTCTAAATGGATTATTCTGAGTGGTATACTTCTTAGTAGTTATTTTGAATGCACCACCCTTTACCTTCTTGGATTTAGAATCCAAGGAATTCTCAACTTTGGGTACCTGTTGAAATGAACATGCACCATTCATGTGACCACTCCTATTGAATACATCATATATGTTATCTAACGTTCCAAATATGTTTGTAGTATACCGATGCTTCTAGATATGTAGATGTTGTTTCTTCTTCTCTGGATTTCTCCCACTCGATATGGGATTTATTTGTGCTTTTACATTTAAGGGATTGTACCAACAATCCAGTGCACAATGCCCAAATCTATTACAGCACCAACATTGACAAAAAAACTTGACTTATTTCCATCTTCTTTATAAGGTTTTTGAATATTATTCTTGATAAATTGTGATTTTTGTGGGGAGATATCTTCCAAAATATTGTTCTTATTCACCCTAGCCATAGTGATAGGTACCTCCTCACTTTTCTTCATCTATACATGTTTAGAATTTTTCTTCCAACCTACACTTTTTGTAGAAACAATTTTAGAAACATTAGTACAAGTTGGTATGGATGGTACCTTCTTCTCAACTACTTGTGATATATCAATGAGTTAATCCATGATATTTTTATCAAATTTTTAAGGTATTTTGATAGTATAACCCTTCAGTGATCATTGAGTATAGACAATAACTATTTCCTTCTTTTGTGGATACTCAATATGTGTCTTCTCAAGATTGGTCAACTCAGCTTCCAATTCTAGACATCTCATATTGAGGATGACTTCCAGGTATTTAATCATAGTTATATTCTCTTCACAAGCCTTATTTAATCTTTTAACTTCATCTTCATGCATATTAACTTTTTTTTGTAACAAAGAGTCAAGTTCTTTGATCTTCTTGGAGTCTTCTTCCAAATATACCTCTTTGAATTCATTTCTCTTTTTCAGCTATTCTTTAAGTCCATGGATCTTATCTTCTAGAGTCTTGTTGACTCCCTCTTTCTCTTCAACATATTTGATTAACATTGATGAACTTACTTCAAATCCCCTATTTGTTTTTTCAAAGGCTTCAACCTGTCTAGAGAGATTTAAAAATTCAATTTTTTTTCTTGTAATCCTTTCCCCAAAACATTAGTTTCTTCTTCTAACTGAGTGATATTTTTCTTCATGCATTGAAACAATCCACAAAATAGGTATGTTCTTTCTTCAGAAATACCATTATGAATCATTTTTAATCTATCAATTGATATTTATTGAGATGTTGTAGATTGATCATCACCACTTGTTCTAGCATTTTCATCATGAGAATCATTTCCAAATGTACTAACACATACCTCTTGATCAGTTGAGGTAGGAAGGTTTTACCATTTTATAGTGGGGAATTGAGTCACCTTCTCATTACTTTCCAAGTATGGAGTGTCTTCAATGTTATCTAGATATGGAGAACCAAATGCTTACTCTTTTTAGATACGAGGGACTTCTTCTTCAACTTTCTCTTCTCCTTATTTTTCATGTTCATCATGGTCTTCGTAGATATATCCTTATGATCATAAATAACTGAATCTTCACTGAAATTGAACTTCATTGATAACTCAGGAAAGAAACTCAAATATTCAAAAGATAATAACTTCACTATATATAATCTAACAGAGGTGAACCTATCCCTCTTATACCAACTGAGAGAACCAGTTTGGGAAATACCTAACACTGAGAGGGGGGGGGGGGTGAATCAGTGTTGGGGAATTTTTAAACCAATTCCAAATTTTAATCCCTGCACCACTAGACCTATTAGGATATTGATTCTCTTATTATATTTTCCCAATTTCATGCAATAATAGAACACAGTAAAAATATGCCCACACTAGTTTTACAATGTTCACCACTCAATAAGAGAAGCTAAGTCCTTTCCATCCATGGGAATGACCAATTCCTGGATTCTCCACTATAATGTGATATTTTATTATAGTGGTTGACTAAGAAATCAATCCACTAGTCAGTGTGGCTCCCTACACCTAGAGGGGGGGAGGGAAGTAGTTAATCACTTCCCACTTGCAACAAGTAGGATATGCCCTTACACTTTCTGGTTCTTTATACTAACTTTGAAGATAGTCTTCTTCCTTCTTGAATAAGGTAGGTTTGGCTCTTGATCTTATTCAGTGATATTCACTTATTAGCTTGAAAAGTAGTAGGAAGGAAACTCTCTTCTTCTTCTCTCTTATTCTTTAGTGAAAAACCAACTGCACTAAGCTCCATCTACTTCTTCTTTAGTGAAACAACTGACAGCACTTACTCTTATTTAGTTCAATAACCTAATGCACTTTTATTCTACTATATTTAATCGAATCACACACAAATATGTAAATTTTATGCAATAAGGATTGGATAACTTGACATCTTCAGAGTTAATTCTTTTATTATTGTTCATGTATGCATGTGATCATGCATATAGAATTTAGGTTGAACTCTTCTCTTATAAACATCATTTTCTTCTTTTCATATGTGCACACCAATTTGGGTTCTTTATTTAATTGTGTTTACATGTGAATGTTAATTCATGAGTGAATGAACTTACTTATTCTTTATTTTGTGTGAAACCTTAATAGGTTTAGTTCTTTAAGCACACACACACTCAGCCTATTCATCCTCTTTCTTTTCTTCCCTCCTCCTGCACATAGTTAGGGTATTTATTTAGGTTTATATTTGTGATTTATCAAACCCGAATGGTTGAACCCTTTGTCTTGTACGAAATCATTCTTAAAACACTCAAACATGGCCTCAAGCTTCTTCAAACAAAACTCATGCGTGCATGCATGTGTGCTGTCCTTCTCCCCTTCTTCACCAAATAATGAACCCCTACAACTGGTAGGATATAAGCATGAAAACAGGGGGTGTTCTCACCTTTCTTCATGAAACTAGGATGGCCATGAGTCTTCTTCTTACTATAGAGGATGCGTGGTTTGTATTTTCACAAAGTGTGCTGGACTTTGCGAAGCACAATAGAAGGATAAGGATCAACCACTAGATCACGATTGTTTGGCCTTCGCAAAGAACAACAAAGGTTTGAGGAACCAATAACGTGTTCGTGGGAACCAGTTCTTCATGAATCTATTCGATGGTGCATATAACCTGTCAAAGGCTTGCAGGATCTCTTCTTCATAGAGCCTTGAAGACTCACGGTTCTCTGTTTTCACTTCATGAAGTGATGCGTAGGGATATGCTCCATTTTTTTGAAAACAGGAGCTCTTGGGTATGTGGGAGAAAAAAAATTATTTAGGTATTGGGATCCTAATTTTATAGGCAAGGGTATCACCTCTTTCACTTTCAAGATCCATGTGAAATTCTATTGAGATCACAACTTTGAATGCTCGGGATATCCGGTGTTTTGAAATCTTCAAAACCGCAGGTGAAGATATGTCGAGAGTTGTGACATGTTTCCTTTTTTGAACATGCAGCCTTCTCCCTAATCATGTGAATGCATTTGAGATTTTCATGTATCTCATTTTTAAACCATGAATGAATCCATGTGGACTTGGAATCTCCATTTTCCTCGGCCGAACCTTCATCCTTGAGATATCACCTGCATGCAATACGAAGATTACATTCATGGTATTGGTTTGATCTAGTAGACTTCATGGTGTCAAAATGATCCATATTTGATTGTTAGAGGTCATCCATGGTGATCAGACTTATTCTTCGGTGAGTGTAGTGTCACTGGTGGGTGGTAGTGGCGTCGAGAGGTTAGAGACGACGTCATGGGATGAATCGAATTCCACAGGAGGATCGAACAACCCAAGTTCATACTTATGTGGCATGGGATATATGGAATGTGGATATTAGATCCCTTTAATGTAGATTGATTGAATGGTAGTGTGAGATGCGAGATTGGATGGACGGAGGAGATTACATTTGTTTTTTTAAAACTCATCCCATATCGAAACGATAATGCGGGAATTCCGTAGTTTATCAATAAACTCCCCCAACAACTGCTCAGAATTATCCTCTCCCCCATCTGCTGCCCCCCCACACTGGTTCTCTATGGGAACGCTCTTAGCGCCCACTCTACCTCCTCGGGTTCACACCTAGCACCCACTTTGCACACCCTGGGGGCTTATACAGGGCCCCCATGTGCCTCTTACAGGCTGGCCGTGCCTTGGCTTCCCCCTGGGTGCAGTCGACCCCTATGGCCCCGCATGTTCTTCGGGTTGAGGCTGGGTAGCTAGCTCGTGGGATAACCCCTTTTTTTAAGTAATCCACATAAAAATACTTAGTAGAAAACTGAGTATGCATAAAAATTCATGGTCATATTAAAATATGTGCATGGACTCCTCAAGGTAAAAAACCCCCTTCTTCTTCCTCCTTTCCTTTTTGGATTATCAAATCCAAAGTACTTCAATCATCTTTAAAAGGATGCTACTTCAATTTTGTAAACATTTTCTCACACATGATACAAGTTCTTTGAACATTCAATATTAGTGCATAAATCATCTAATCTAAAACAACATAGAGAATTCCACAAGTGTGGAATACAATGATATAAATCCATAATAATTCTCTAGGCCTCTTAACTTCAACCAATCTCTAATCACTTTGGAGTTCCTTCTCCATTTTGACCATTAATTAAAACTTTTGAAAAAAAATAAAACTTATAAAAAAAGTGTTCCCAACAAAAAAGACTCAGCACAACCAAGAACCACTCTCCCAACCCTACCCAGCACAAGGGATATCTACATGGATGCCCATACAAAGTCCCCAAGGGTGAAATTTTAAACGATTACTAATAAATATTATTATATTAAAACTCAACCAGATGAAAATTATTTTCCCAAATTGAACAAAATAAAAAACATAAGTTCAAACAAAATCCTCAAGAACCTAGATAGCCCTCTCAGCGTATCCATCTGTCAGAAGATGATAAGACATGATCAATATAATATGGGAACCCACCACCTCTTGTAAACCTTTCTAGAACCTGGATGTGAACCTAATGACCCTGTATGATACCACTATAGAGGGAACCCCATTATTTCTCACAATATCTCAAACATACAATTCCTTGAGATGTTCCACCTTCATCATCTCCGTGACAGGAAGGAAATGCACTGATTTAGTGAGTCGATCATTGATCAACCAAATTACATAGTGTTGGTCGGAGTGGACACTCAAGAGGGGGGGTGAATTGAGTTCCAATTAAAATTTCTATTAAAACATTTTCTATTTAAAATCCCCCGAATTATAAAATAGTTTAAACTGTAGTGAATTTATACAGATTGTAAATGTTCACTTAGCTTCTCAAAGATTGATTAGGTCTCAGTTAGTTTAACCACAAGATCAAAATAACTTTTGAAACTAATCTACTGATTTACAATAAGTGTAAACACTTGCTAATCTAACTATAAAAGTAGCTTCAAAATAATTTTGTATTTTAAAGTAATAGAAGTGGAATAAATATAATATATGTCGTATACATTAAACTTAAATAAAATATGCACAATAGATATAAAAAGAGGTTCAGTCTCAAGCCGAGACTTAGTCCTCTCAAATATATATAAGAAATTGATCCACACCCTGGATCGGGGTTAACAACAGTTTACAAAACTTTCCAGGCCACACATGGACCTATACCACTGTTCTACGTGGGAAACAAAGCAAAGACCAGGCCACACAAGGACCTCTTCCATAGTTGAGGTGGGTAAACAAGTGATAAGAGATTTGGAGTGAGGATTTTGATATCCTTCAGTTCAGTGTAGGAGATAGTGTGTGTATAAGCAATACAGAGTACACCACACTGCTCCAAAGTTAATAAATAAATCACGTAGAGAAGATAGATAAGAGTTTAGAAAGCTCTAGTGATTATCAATGCAGCTCGGGACTCATTGGATTCAGAAGGAGTGCTTCTGAGTCCTTCTCTGGTTTTTCTGTTGAAAAACAGAGTGTCGTAGTTTAGCTTGCCTTCTACAGGAGTGAGATTGATCTCTTGATTCATCATGTGTTCTTCAGTGGTGTTGGATTGCATTCATAAGAGTTCTTTGAAAGACTTGCAATCACTTTATTGCTCAGGATTGTTCTTCTAATTCAGCACAGTGCTCTCTGGTGTATGCAAGTTCTTCTCATTGTACATTCAAACTTTCAAGTCACTACTTGCGCTTGTTACACGTGCACAACAGATATAACAAGAGGTTCAGTCTCAATCCGAGACTTAGTCCTCTCAAATATATATAAGAAATTGATCCACACCATGGATCAGGGTTAAAAACAGTTTACAAAACTGTCTAGGCCACACAGGGACCTCTACCACTGTTCTACGTGGGAAACAAAGCAAAGACCAGGACACACAAGGACCTCTTCCATAGTTGACGTGGGTAAACAAGTGATAAGAGATTTGGAGTGAGGATTTTGATATCCTCCAGTTCAGTGCAGGAGACAGTGTGTGTATAAGAAATACAGAGTACACCACACTGCTTGAAAGTTAATAAATAAATCATGTAGAGAAGATAGATAAGAGTTTAGAAAGCTCTAGTGATTATCAATGCAGCTCGGGACTCGTTGGACTCAGCAGGAGTGCTTCTGAGTCCTTCTCTGGTTTTTCTATTGAAAAACAGAGTGTCGTAGTTCATCTTGTCTTCTACAGGAGTGAGAGTGATCTCTTGATTCGTCGTATGTTCTTCAGTGGTGTTAGTTTGAATTCATAAGAGTTCTTTGAAAGAATTTCAATCTATTTCGTGCTTAGGATTGCTCTTCTCGTTCAGCACAGTGCTCTCTGGTGTATGCAAGTTCTTCTCATTGTACATTCACACTTTCACATCACTACTTGCGCTTGTTACACGTGTACTGCATTTCAATCTTTCTTATATTCCACAAGCTCTGGCAGTGGGAATGATTCCCTTCTCATAGGTATGAGATACAGTTTCCTATCAAGCCAAAAACTAGCATTAAATAACATTAATTGCATTAAAAACAAAAAATATGACCATTAGCATCACTTAAAATAATATTGACAAAAGCTTAAGAAACGGTGTCACAGTGATCATGGAAACAATGTATTCTTCACGGTGTCTGATCACGGTGTCTGGTCATAGTGATTCCTTCACGGTGTCTAGGTTATGGTGAGTGGTCACGGTGTCTGGTCACGGTGTCTAGTCACGGTGAGTGGTCACGGTGTCTGGTCACGGTGTCTGGTCACGATGTCTGGTCACGGTGAGTGGTCACGGTGTCTGGTCACGGTGTCTGGTCATGGTGTCTGGTCACAGTGAGTCCTTCACGGTGAGTCCATACTTAGACAAAAAAACCTGTATTTGGACTAAGACAGTGATATTCAGAATATGAGTTAAGTTTATTCATTAGAGATAATATATGAGAGAATTGTAATTATGCATAAAACATGTAAAGAGTAATTAACATCCATAAGATTTGTTATTATAAAAACATGATATGAACCTATTGTTGAGTTTGAAGAGCATTAGTAAGATGTGCACTGAAGGTCAATATTAATTAATAGTAATGAGATTTGTGATTATTAAAACATGATTAACACATGAGGAGTCCAACAATCTCCCCCGTTTTGATGATCACAAATCATATATATGCAGAATATAAAAGATATGTAATATTAAAGATACTAGAATAGCAAAAACATTATAGAACAGATACTTGCAGTTTTTCTCCCCCATTTATACTATTATAGAACTGAGGTTTCCCCCCCCCCTTTTGGGATTATCAAAAAGTAGAGAAATGGAAATGAAACTCGGCAATTATCATTAACCAAAGCATTCATAATACAAAGTACAGGAGAAGTACAAACTGGAAACAAGAAATGACATCCCATCAAAAAGAAAGACAGGCAGTAAACTCTTTAGGGATCCATTTTTGTCTTGCCTTTATCAGCAGCATGAGTTAGTGCTGAAGTAGAAGAACTCATAGAAGAGGTAGACAAAAAGGGTAAGGGTAGACCTTCAAAAACATATGGAGACAAAGTAGGAGCAGTAGAAGATATAGGCTTAGGTTGGTCAAGAATGACTGGCCGAATCTGAGAAAGGGCTTGGCTAACTGTCATTGTAATAGATGCTAAGGCAGGAAGTCCAGGTCTAAGGGGTGCAGTAGCTGGAGAAACTATATCAGTACTCTGCACATGAAGATACGACTTCAAAATATTGATGAAATCAGTAATGATTTCACCACCATACTACATAGCCTTTTCAAAATCATCCTTATTCTCCAGAAATCTATCCAATAATCTGGTGAACTCTGAAAGTTTCTGAACTTGAGCTTTAAAAGCTTGAGTCACCAGAGGGATTCTCAGATTTTCCCCAAGATATCTAAAGTGATCTGTCATGTCACTTTTAGAGAAAATCTGGGAAAGATACAAATCTATTTTCTTAGAGATATCTTGTTGAACATCATTGGATATCTTTGAATGGATCCTAACTAAGTCCAATGCTCTATCACTGTTCTTAATTACTTCTGACAAAGAGGATAGATCTAAGCCACTGAAGGAATTATGTAATTCTTCCTTAATTAAGGATCTCAGCAGAGAATCATCCAAAGTAGGTGTGGAGGTCTGACCAGAAGCAGGTGAAGACTTGACAACTTCGGTTAGAACTTTTATCTGTTTCAGAACTTTTTGCAGACATCCAATGTATTCATCTGTAATCTTATTTAGAGTTTCCAAAAGCTCTCTCATACGTTCCATCATCTTCGTGTACCTTTTTCCAATCTTTTCATCAAAATATAGAAGGTAAGGATGAACTTGAGACACAATCTCCCTAGCAAGGAGGGAATCAGAAGAATCAGGTGAAACAACAGCAGGTGCAGGGGAAGAAACTAGAGCAGGCTCTGATCTCACAGATAGCTCATTCTGCAGACTTGCTACCATACTTTTCAGATTTGTAACATCAGCACTCAGTAGCTTATTCTCTACTTGGACTTCTTGAATTTCTCGGATCATCCTTGGTTGAATATGAAAGATAATATTTTCCAAGAGAATTGATGCATCTTATTGACTTAATTGAGTCACTGGGCGAGGTTGAGTGGAGACAATTTTCTCAAAACCAGCTAACAAAGCCTCACCAAAAGCTTTCAGATCATCTTTGGTTACAAAGGAATGAAGCTCAGGTAAGGATACAGGTAAAGGTAGAGGCTCAAATTCTGGTTGAGGGTCAGAGTCATCTTCAGATTCAGATTCTGATCCAGATTGAGGTTGGGGATCTGATTCTAGTTCTGAATGAGCTAAGGACTTCAGTTGAAACAGAGAAGAAAGATCCATTCCAGTTGCAGTTACTTGCTGTGACTCATTCACATCATAAAAGCTTGGGAACTCATACTGAGAGTGTATAGAGAAAGTGACAGGAGGTTGATAAGCTTCACCAGATCCAGCTTCCACTATATCAAGATTTTGAGTTTCCTCCCCCTCAACTTGTGCTTCCCTTTCAGATTCTCGAGGTTCAGGAACATGGACAAGATCCACATGATCATCCCTAATCTCTTCAGCAAATTCTTGCCTTTCCATCTGAAAGGAAATTTCCATTCTTTCTTCAGTAGATAGAATAATCTCAAGAACCGATTGTTCCACTGGATAAGCTTCCAGACTTTCTTCTTTCTAAACAGAAAGAGTTTCTTCAATAAAAACTTCCTCAAAGGTTGCTTGCTGTTCTGAACCAGGAAAAACTAATTTCCTTGAAGCATTGGGATGAGCTTCTTCCTCATTAAGAACAACTGAAGGATCCTCAGTCCTTTCCTTTTCAACAAAAAATTTCTCTCCTTGAGGTATTTCAGCAGGGATAACAGCAGGGATAACACCCCTTTACTCTTCAACAGGAACTGTTTCCATTGGAGATATTACAGATTCATCTCTAGGTGGAACTTCAGCTGTTACTTCTTCTTGTTCTTCTTCTTCTGAGTACTCATCCACTTCATCTGGTTCCAAACCAGGATCAGCTAGGTTCTTAGGCCTTCTTGGGTAGTCAACAGGATTAAACTCTTTATACAGTTGATCACTATCCTTAACCCATTGCTTTTTCCATGTATTCCAGCTAATCTTCATCCTTATGATGATAGGCATGGATAGGTAGAAATCAAAGTCCTCTAATTTTTCTTCATTCGGTCCAACCATTCCTTTTGAGACTAACATAGCTGAAATCATCCTTGAATAAAACAGGGATGTGGATTTGGAAGTTACTTTGATCATCTAACAGATATGGTTGATAACATACTTACACAAATTGATCTTTTGGTCATTCTTCAACAGGTGAATCCGGAACACATCCTGACACTTCATCACAAAAAAATCTCCTTTTCTTGGACTAACCAAATTCTGAAAAAACTTGAACAAAAGTCGTGTTTCCCCATCCAGATCAGCAGCTATGGACCTTCGCTTGGTTCCATTTCCAGTTAGATTTTCCAAAGCGGTTTCTAGGTCAAAGATGTCAGTTGTTGGAGGAGGGTCTCTTTGGTAATCTTCACACACTCCTTCATGTGGAATTATTAAGCATGAAACCCACATCATTGAAGAGAAAGAGCACTTCTGACCATCAATCCAGCTGGTCAGCAAAAATCTTTCTCCAAACTCAAAAGAGAACTTCACATACTGATAGAATCGATATACAAGCCTCAGGTAAATCGGTCTATTCTGTCCAGTGAACCATTCAAGCCATCCTTGTTATTTTAAAACTTTAAAAAATAATGATCTTCTAGACAAAAAACATTCAGGGCAAACCTCTTTTTCAGGTAAAACTGTACGACTTACCAGGTTTGGGTTTAGAGGTCCTTCAGGCGCTATCCTCGGTATCCTCCTTTGTTTCTTAGAGCGGCACTTCTCAGACGAGGGTGAAGATGGACGCTTCATCCTTGGCATTCACTAAAGGTTCGAGCGAGAGAGAAGAGAAGGTTAAGGAGAGAGTTCGGGTAAGGAGTCAAATGAAACCCTTAAGTTTCATCATTTAGAAATGTCAATCGTCATAAAAACATGAACGCGTTAAATCAAATAGCGGTGAACTAAAAATTACCGCGATACGGGTAAGAATAAAAATAAAAAATAAAAATTATCATACTTCTCACGGTGAGACAGAAAACTAGCCATCACGGTGAGATAGTTTATAGTCATCACGGTGAAATAGTGAGCAATTTATATAGTCACGGTGAGACAGTGAGTTGTCAGACCGTGAGCATAAAAATAGTAACTTAGAAATAGTAAGATATTCATTTATGATTAATCATACCAAGATCATGTATGATGTAGTCTAATCTTTCAGAATTTAATGGTTTAGTGAATATATCAGAAAGTTGATATTCAGTACCAATGAATTCCAAAGTGATATCACCTTTTTGATAATGATCCCTCAAAAAGTGATGTCTTACATCAATATGTTTTGTCCTAGAATGATAAACCTGATTCTTAGAAATATTAATAGCACTTGTTTTGTCACAATTTATTGAGACATGTCTGAATTGATATCCATAGTCTAGTAATGTGTGTTTCATCCACAAAATTTGTGCACAACAACTTCCAGTAGCTATGTATTCAGCTTCTGCAGTTGACAATGCAACATAATTTTGTTTCTTACTACACCATGATACTAGTGACTTGCATAAAAGATGACATGTTCCAGAGGTGCTTTTTCTATCTAGCTTACATCCAGCAAAGTCAGCATCAGAATAACTAACTAGTTCAAATGATTGTCCTTTGGGATAGAATAGTCCTAAATTGGGAGTATGCTTGAGGTATTTGAAAATTCTCTTTACAACATTTAAATGTGACTCTTTAGGGTTTGCTTGAAAACGAGCACACATACACACACTAAACATAATATCAGGACAACTAGCAGTCAGGTAGAGTAGACTTACAATCATTCCTCTATAAGTGGTTTGATCAACAGATTAACCATTTTCATCAAGATTTATCTTACTGGTGGTACTCATGGGAGTGTCACTACTTTTTGTGCTATCCAATACAAATTTTTTTAAAAGATCTCTAGTATATTTACTTTGAGTTAAAATAATTCCATCATCATTTTGAAAAATTTGAAAACCAAGAAAGAATTTAAGTTCACCCATTAAACTCATTTCAAATTCATTTTGCATCATTTTTGAAAAATCAGTACATAAAGAATTTTTAGAAGATCCAAAGATAATATCATCAACATAAATTTGTACTACTAAAACATCTTTAGAAATTCGTTTTATAAAAAAAGTAGGATCATCTATTCCTTTTGTAAAACCATTAGAAATTAGAAAAGTACTTAATCTATCATACCAAGCTCTTGAAGCTTGCTTTAAACCATATAAAGCATTTGATAATTTGAAAATATGATTTGGAAAATGAGGGTTTGAAAAACCAGGTGGTTGTTCAAAAAAAACATCCTCAGCAATATATCCATTTAAGAATGCACTCTTGACATCCATTTGATATAGTTTGAAATGTAGATGTGCAGCATAAGAAAGTAAAATCCTAATAGCTTCTAATCTGGCTACTGGAGAAAAACTCTCCTCATAGTCAATACCTTCTTCTTGACTATAGCCTTGTGCAACTAGTCTAGATTTATTTCTAACTATGTTTCTGGATTCATCAACTTTGTTTCTAAACACCCATTTTGTGCCTATTGTGAAAGTGTCCTTAGGTCTTTCAACAAGATTCCAAACTTTATTTATTTCAAACTGATTGAGTTCTTCTTGCATAGAAATTACCCAAAATTCATCATTAATAGCATCATCAATGTTTTTAGGTTCAAGCTATGACAAGAAGGCTTGATTTTCAACATGATTTATAAGAGAATCTCTAGTTGGTGTCCCTCTATCAAGAATTACTACAATAGCATCTAAAGGATGATTCTTCAGAATTCTAGTTGATCTAGTAAAGGTAAGGCTAGAAATTTTAGGTTCATCAACAGGTTGAGAATCAATAGAAGCAGGTTCTGGAAAATTTCCAGAACTGGACGTTTTAACTATAGGTCCACTGTCTTTATCATTAAGGTTCAAAACAGAGAGATCATCTTCAAGATTTTCAAGAGAGGTTTTAGGTTCATGTGGATCAGTTTCATCAAACTTGATGCAAACAGATTCTTCCACACACTTGGTTCTCTTATTGAAAACTCTATAGGATTTACTAGAAATAGAGTAACCTAGGAAAATTCCTTCATCACACTTGGATGCAAATTTGTCGAGATTGTCTTTAGTATTAAGAATAAAGACTTTGCAGCCAAAGACTTTGAAGTAGTTAACTTTAGGTTTTCTATGGTTCCAAAACTCATAAGGGGTCCTCTTAAGAACAGGTCTGATTAAGACTCTATTGATAACATAACAAGCTGTATTTAAAGCTTCAGCCCAAAAATAAACAGGTAGGTCATACTCATTAAGCATAGTTCTAGAAATTTCTTGCAGAGTTCTATTCCTTCTTTCTACTACACCATTTTGCTGAGGTGTCATAGGGGAAGAGAAATTGTGACTATAGCCATTGTGAGAGCAGTAAGATTCAAATTCATGATTCTCAAATTCACGGCCATGATCATTTCTCAGAGTTTTAATCTTAAGTCCACTAAGGTTTTCTACAGATTTTAAGTATTTAACAAAGTAAGAACAAGCTTCACTTTTGTGAGCTAGAAAATATACCCAAGTATATCTAGAAAAGTCATCTACTAAGACATAGACATAGTGCTTCCCATTTAAGCTAGAAACTCTAGATGGTCCAAATAAATCCATGTGAACCAACTCGAGAGGTTGAGAAGTTGACACTTATTTCTTTGATTTGAAAGAAACTTTATGTTGCTTTCCCTTTTGACAGGGATTACAAACGTTGTCATTTGGAAAATCAAGTTTGGGTAGGTCTCTAACTAAGTTCTTCCTAGTAAGTTTTCTAAGCGAGTGTATATTGCAGTGTCTTAATCTTCTGTGCCAAAGCCAAGACTCTTTATGAAAAGAATTTAAACAAGTAATATTCTGCTTAACTAAATAATTTAAATCAAAAACATAAACATTTTCATTTCGCAAGGCAGAAAATACTAAAGCATGTTTAGAATTAAAAACATTGCACAAATCATTTTCAAATTTAACATTAAAACCATCATCACATAACTGAGAAATACTTAACAGATTATATTTAAGTCCATCAACAAATAAAACTTTAGAAATTAATACTGAGTCAGTGTTACCAATCTGGCCTAAGCTGATGATTTTTCCTTTAGAATTATCACCAAAGGTGACAAAACCTCCATCGACTCTGACTAAGATTTTAAAGCATGAGAAGTATCCAGACATATTTCTTGAACATCCACTGTCCAAGTACCAGGTATTCCTACAGGATCTCTTTAAGCAGGTTTCCTACAAAACATATTTAGATAGGAAATGATTTTGGTACCCAGATCTTCTTGGGTCCAGACAGGTTAGCAATCAAAGCTTTTGGTACCCAAATTTGTCTTATGGGTCTCATGAAAGTTGTAGAATCAACAGAATTTGAAAGATAAACCTTATTAGATCCATAACTTTGAATATAACTAGTTGAAGCATATAAATGTCCAGAACTAGAATTAGCAGCATTCTGTCTAGATTTAGGAATAAATCTATTCTTAGTAAACTGTCTTTGTCCAGGTTTGTAGCCTATTCCAGTAGTGTATTTTGGTGCAACTTTCTTTCCTAGCATTTAAGTTAGTGTATCCCTTCCATTTGTGAATTTCTCAAAATCCTTTCTGAGTTTCTCATTAGATAATTTCAGTTCAGTGTTTTCTTTAAGAAACTGAGCATTCTTTTCCATTTCAATATCAAGATCAGATTTATGTTTAATAGTTAAAGAATACTGTTTCTTTAAACCTTTGTATTTGTCTTTCAGCTCATTACAGGTTTCTTATAACATATCACAATATTCAAATAGTTCAGATTTTGACATTTTATGAGAGTCAGTATCATCTCCAGAATAATAAGAATTTAAAGCAGGAGTTTCAGCTGTAACCTCAGAAGTGTTTGTCGTAAAACACATGTTTGCCTTATTTCTGTGTTTAGTTTTAGAGACTTCAGATTCAGTGGAGCTATCCTCAGAAGCACTCCAAGTATCCTTCATATCCTTTTGGTAATTAGTATCCTTATAATCATATTTCTTCTTGAATTTGAGATTTGGGAAGTCTTCTTTAATATGTCCTTTTCTTTTACATTCATAGAAGAAAACTTCATTACTTTTATCTGTCTTTTTCCAATCCTTCTTCCAATGTTCCTTATTGTCATACTTTCCTTTGTAATTTTATTTTCTGAAAAACTTCTTCTTCCTATAGAACTTATTAAACCTTCTAGAAATGTGAGCCATTTCAGCATCACTATCAGAAGAACTTTCACTATCTTCACAGCTTGAACTCTCGTTTATAGCGTGAAGTTTCTCCTTATCCTTGTCCTTTGAAGTTGAAGATTTGAAAGCAACAGACTTTCTTCTAGGTTCATCTTCTTCTTCTTTGTTTACATTGAGTTCTTCCCCATACATCATAAGCTTACCAATGAGTTCTTTAACAGGTAGAGCAGCAATGTCACATGACTCTCTGATTGAAACAGATGTGCCTCGCCATCGATCTGGTAAACATCTCAAGATTCTCATAATTTGTTCCTTTGCTGGAACAACTTTTCCAAGTGAATTCATTTTATTGACTATCTCATTAAACCTGAGATACATGTCAAAAATAGGTTCATCAGTTTTCATTTTAAAATTATTATATTTAATTGTATAAGTATTTAACCTCATTTCCTTAACATTGGTTGTTCCTTCATGAGAAACAGCTAAGGTATCCCAAATTTCAAAAGCAGTTTTACAAGCAGAAATTCTGTTAAACTCTTCATCTCCTAAAGCACAGTACAAGGCATTCATGGATTTACAATTATTATTATAAGCAGTCTTTGTAGGTTCATCCCAAGTGGATCTAGCAGTAGTGGGAAGTTTATATTCTGATTCTATGGCAGTCCATATATCAAAACCTATGCTTTCTAAATGAATTTTCATTTTAAGCTTCCATTGGGCATAATTGGTACCATTGAAGAAAGGTGTCCTGTTAGTAACAGCACCCTCTAGTCTATTATCCATAACTAGATTTTAGAAAGAAAATTTAAAGAGAAAAAATTTAGAACTAACAGAAATTTATGATCTTTAGAGATTCAACTAAAATCACTGTTGAAAAGAAGAGTATTTCAAAAATCTTTGAACAAACAAAAACAAAACCTCTGATACCAAATGTTGGTCAGAGTGGACACTCAAGAGGGGGGGTGAATTGAGTTCCAATTAAAATTTCTGTTAAAACATTTTTTAGTTAAAATCCCCCGAATTATAAAATAAGTTAAACTATAGTGAATTTATACAGATTTTAAATGTTCACTTAGCTTCTCAAAGATTGATTAGGTCTCAGTTAGTTTAACCACAAGATCAAACTAACTTTTGAAACTAATCTACTGATTTAAAATAAGTGTAAACACTTGCTAATCTAACAATCAAAGTAGCTTCAAAATAATTTTGTATTTTAAAGTAATAGCAGCAGAATAAATATAATATATGTCGTATACATTAAACTTAAATAAAAGATGCACACCAGATATAACAAGAGGTTCAGTCTCAAGCCGAGACTTAGTCCTCTCAAATATATATAAGAAATTGATCCACACCCTGGATCGGGGTTAAAAATAGTTTACAAAACTGTCCAGGCCGCACAGGGACCTCTACCACTGTTCTACGTGGGAAACAAAGCAAAGACCATGCCACACAAGGACCTCTTCCACAGTTGACATGTGTAAACAAGTGATAAGAGATTTGGACTGAGGATTTTGATATCCTCCATTTTAGTGCAGGAGACAGTGTGTGTATAAGAAATACAGAGTACACCAAACTACTTGAAATTTAATAAATAAATCACGTAGAGAAGATAGATAAGATTTTAGAAAGCTCTAGTGATTATCAATGCAGCTCGGGACTCTTTGGATTCAGCAGGAGTGCTTCTGATTCCTTCTCTGGTTTTTCTGTTGAAAAACAGAGTGTCGTAGTTCAGCTTGTCTTCTACAAGAGTGAGAATGATATCTTTATTCGTCGTGTGTTCTTCAGTGGTGTTGGATTGCATTCATAAGAGTTCTTTGAAAGACTTGCAATCTCTTTCGTGCTCAGGACTGTTCTTCTCGTTCAGCACAGTGCTCTCTGGTGTATGCAAGTTCTTCTCATTGTACATTCACACTTTCACGTCACTACTTGCGCTTGTTACACATGTACTGCATTTCAATCTTTCTTATATTCCACAAGCTCTGGCAGTAGGAATGATTCCCTTCTCATAGGTGTGATATACGGTTTCCTGTCAAGCCAACAACTAGCATTAAATAACATTAATTGCATTAAAAACAACAAATATGACCGTTATCATCACTTAAAATAATATTGACAAACGATTAAGAAACGGTGTCACAGTGATCATGGAAATGATGTCTTCTTCACGGTGTCTGATCACGGTGTCTGGTCATAATGAGTCCTTCATGGTGTTTGGGTTACGGTGAGTGGTCATGGTGTCTGGTCACGGTGTCTGGTCACGATGTCTGGTTATGGTGAGTGGTCACGGTGTCTGGTCATGGTGTCTGGTCATGGTGTCTGGTCATGGTGTCTGGTCACGGTGAGTCCTTCACGGTGAGTCCATACTTAGACAAAAAAATATGTATTTGGAATAAGATAGTGATATGCAGAATATGAGTTAAGGTTACTCATTAGAGATAATATATGAGAGAATTGTAATTATGCATAAAACATGTAAAGAGTAATTAACATCCATAAGATTTGTTATTATAAAAACATGATATGCACCTATTGTTGAGTTTGAAAAGCATTAGCAAGATGTGCACTAAAGGTCAAGATTAATTAATATTAATGAGATTTGTGATTATTAAAACATGATTAACACATGAGGAGTCCAACACATACTTCCCACTAGAAGTTTGTGGAAAACCAACAATTAAATCCATAAAAATATCATCCTATTTTTATATTGGAATGGTTAGCAGGTCTATGGAGTTATTCCTTAATTCTATGAAAAGTAAGACACCACAATAAAAAATCCACAATTGACCACTTTATCCATAGCCACCAATACTAACATTTGAAATAATGATACATCTTGGTAGTCCTAGGGTGCATTTACCAAAAATACTGGTGTCCACTATCCATAAAATCCAGACTTAGGGAAAACAGAATAAGAAACCTACTATAGAAGCACAAAGCACCACTGGGAGATTGAGACCACTCACCCATGGTCCCCCCACTATAAAGGATTTTACCTAAACATTGACTCTCAGTTTCTGTCACCTGATTGAGATAAAATCATTCATAAAAATATGAGTTAGATTTAATTGAATCCAATATCACCTTTCTAACAACCTATTCTACTCCCAAGTCCATCTCAACAAAAAAACTCATCAAATACCACTCCTCAACCAATTCCTTAATCAATTGTGTCATTTTCTCCTGATCAACACATTGGAAACCAAATTTACCTTCCTAGGGGTGTGTGAAATATCAAAATTAAATGTATTAAGGTAATACACCTAAAATATCTATCATAAGTTCAGATCCCTCTAAGTAGAAACATATTTTAGGATCTTATGATCATAATACATAGTAAAACGCTCCCCAAATAGATAGTACCACAAATTTTTGAGTGCTTTCATAACTATTTGCAACTCAAGAGCATGGGTAGGTCAGTTCTTCTCATGAGGTTGTAATTGGCATCTACCACAGGACACCAACTATTTCTTTTGTATCAAGACACAACCCAAACCTATACCAAAAGCATCACAAAAAACATAATAACCCAAATCTAGTTTCTAAAGAATCAAAACTGGTTCTAAAGTCAACCTAAACTTAAGTTCCTCAAAAGATATCTAAAAAATGTATTTCATTTGAAAATTTACACCCTTAAAGGATAAAAGAGTAATCAAAGATGTGATATTGGAGAAATATTGAATAAACCATCTATAGTAACTATCCAAACCAAAGAATCTTTAGATCTAAAACACATTTCTGGGTTACTCCTAAAACATAAAAGCATATATCTTTTTAGGATCCATTGAGAAACCCATCTCAGATATCACATGCCCTATAAGTTTCACATCCTAGATCCAAAACTCTAATTTCTAAATCTTACTATAAATATGATGTTCTTTCAAGGTTTGATGAATATTATCCAAATGGTCCATGTGCCCCTCCTCTGTCTTAGAGTACACCAAAATATCATCCATGAACACAAACGTAGAAGAGTCCAAGAACCGATGAAATATCCATTTCATCAAATCTATATACAATGTTGGATAATTAGTAAGACCAAATGGATTAACCAGAAAATCAAAATTCATATACTAGATCCTAAATGTTGTATTAGGTATATATTCTTCTCAGACCCTCAATGTCATGACCCGTCCCAGTGGGGCCCACGCTGTGACTTGCCAAGCCCGCCTCCAGTTGGTCAGGGGCTGGTGACTAGCATTGAGTAAGCATATCACTAACATGGGAGGCATTGCCTACGTAACTGTACACACACACACACACACACATAAACCCACAAATGTTGAAATGTAAAAACCACTAAGGAAAAAAATGCATGTATACAACTAAACCCAACTCACAAAGTAAAATGGAAGTAAAGTATGAAAAGTAAATTGGGCCAGAATACAATCCCACAAAAAAAAGAGTCTGCGAAATACAAAGTCCAACCTGTAAGCAAGAAAGAGGTACTGGGACTGTAACTCATAGTTTTAGGAACACCTTAGCCTATAAGGAACTTAGAAATATCAGTCCAGTCATGGTTCTCCCTGGACTCTATCAAAAGGCTGCCCATCTGCACAAGACACGACACATGTGGGCAAAGCCCATGCATGGGTGGGTATAATAATACTCAGTAGAGGACCCCAAAAAACCACAAAGAAATACACATAGTAAAGGTACATTTAACTCTACACAGTACATGTCTACAAAACATATATGAAGAGAACACATCCAGATATACTCAAAACCTAGAATCATATTCTAAAACAACCGCATACCCTTTCTAGATATTCAATTCGATGATTCCACGAAGCACTCATTTGGGAGAAATCACTACATGAGTTTGATATCTCTCATGATGTTCTTCCAAGAAGTTCTATTCATTGGGAAAATCTATGAGAGAGATAGATGCAATGATAGGTCTAAAGTTAGCACAGAAACACCCATTCCAGGAGAACACACTCCTCATTGATAAAAGATCCTGATACATATAAAATCCGTGACATTAAAGTTTTCCCACCTTAGGGATTTACTTCTCAGGAATCAAAAGAAAAGGGGGGCTACTCAAAAAGATGAGGGTACTGCACACGAATCTGACCCTCCTACTCCCCCGTGCTCTTTTGAAGATTCTCGTGCTACCATTATACACACACTAGGGGAATTGATCACCCACAAAGGATCCTATCTTGTTGATCCTCAATCTCCACTGGGTACTTTGCGAAGGTCCCTCCATCCTCGATGTCCAGCTCGCCCTAGTCGATGACATGTGATGGGTCGTGCACGTACCTCCTTAGCTACAACACGTGGAAGACATTGTGTACCCAATGTAACTGTGGTGGTAGATCTAGGTGGTATTCCACCTCGCTAACTCTTCACAGTAACTGAAAAGGGCTCATGAACCTCGAAGATAACTTTTTGCTCTAGCCAAATCTCTACAACCCTTGTTGAGGTGAGACTTAACGGAAGACACAATCTTCTTCCTCAAACTCCAACGGTCTCCACCACCTGATAGAATAAGACACATGTAACACCCCAAGCATCCATGATATGCTTCTCTTTGAATAATACAATAGCTTGCATTGTACGTTGCTCCGAGTTCTAGCACACCACGACCATTCAAACTAGCTGTTTAAAAAGTAGATATGAATAGTAACAACCACCTTTTGAAAATTAATAAATTTTATTTTAAAAAATTTACTTCATTTTTTGATTCAAAATATAAAAATTATCTTAGGTTGATTTTTTGGTATTTTTCTGAAAACTTTCCATTTTTCATGAATAGTGAAAACACCGCGTTATTGTTTAAAACCGATTTTTTATTTAAATAATTATTTTCAATTTAATTTTTTTTAAAGTCAAAATAAATACATAATATATATATTAATGCAATTTAATTAATTGGATTCATTTTATAATAAGATTAGATATATAAAATTTTATTGAAAACTTTAACGTCTTTTACCCACCTTCTAGGCGCATTTGTAAATTTGCATAAAATATAATTTTATCACTTCTCTGAATTGAATTTCAGAAAATACAATAGAAAAAGTTTTCATCAATAAGTAAAATGTGGTTCAATAGGATTAAAATAATTTTTGATGAATAATAACTTTTTAATTTTATTTACCACACTTACATGTAAATATGATAATTAAAGGTAAAAAAATATTATAATAATATAGAATCACCCCAATACATGTCCTAATTATATTAGATAAGTGTTTCTAGACCAAAATTAACCTTATAAAAAAAATATGATCCTTTTTGATCCACATGGATTAGATTAGGACATTTATTATATTTTATTTAAAGAAGAGTTAATAGTGTTAAATTCAAATTTAAATAATTAAAACATTTTTAATATAGGGTTATGCATAATATAAAATAGACTATAAATATTAATTATAAATATAAAAATATTTCCTAAATCATGGTATTTTATTTATTATTTTTAGACATTTAATAATTAAATTTATTTATGACACAATGATGATGTAGTAATTACCTTATTAATTAAAGATTAAAATAAATGATATTAATGATATTAAAATAAATATAATTTGAATTAAATAATGAAATAAACTAATTTTATAGATACCTTAGACATGTTAGTGACACATAGGAAGTATTTTTTCAAAGTTAGCATGTTGATTTGATATTTTTAGAAATGAAAATATTGAATAGTAACAAAATTGACATAAATAATATTTTAAAATAAATACTATTTTGTTAAATGAATTAAAAGTCATAAAAATATAAATTTTGGACAGATAAAATTTATAGTGATACAAATTTCATAAATGAACCACTTTAAGTTTGTTTGGAAATTTATAGTAACTATATTAACCGTGTAGTTTAAAAATACAGGAAGACATGGTAAGAGTTAAACTATTTAAATATGGGTTAAATCTTAAAGATAAGGATAATTTTATGACCTAAAAAAGTATAAAACCTATTGTTTGTGAGTATTTTGACCCATAACTATTTTACCCTCAAAATAAATCAATTTTAATGTATGAGAAACCAAAAATCATTTTATAATAAATTAATATTTAAAGCTTTTCCTAAAGTTCCCCTCACCTCTCTTATAAAAGCCCACCACCCTTTCTTTTTAATTCACACCTCCAAAGCCTTTTTATCGGCCTAAATCTACCCATATATACTCCAAAATACACTCACATAAACATATATGCCTTACTTTTATCACAAATCCAACCTAAGTAGCCGTTTTGTTCAAATCAAAAGGAAGCACCCGAAGAAGAGGTAATTATTTTATAACCTCTTTCAAAGTTCTTTTCTTCTTCTACTTCCTCTTTATTTGTTGTTTCAATACTAAAATATTAACTCCAATACCTTATACATAATGAGTTGTTATTATTAATATGGTACAACAATATTCATTATTCTATCTATCCTATGAATGACAAAGTCACCATGCGTGCATACGTACGTCTTACTGTCTCAATGTCGTAGTGTAGTTTGTTATTCAACACTACATGATTTGGATGGGTATAATAATGAGTATAATTGATGAAAATAATAAATATATCATTTTAATTATTATTTATATATAATATACCATCCAATTACATACTATTTCACCATCAATAGAATGATATTGTCGCTCATGCATACGTACGTCTTACCGTCTCTACGACATGATGAGATTTGTTCCCCACTGTAACCATTCAATAATAAACTTCATTTGATGATTAAAAATGATTTTTAAGAACTTAATATAATTTTTAGATATGAATCAAATAAATCCTACCCATAACAAACATGACTTACATAAGAAAACATATAGAGGAAAAAGAATCAGTTAAAACCTAAAATAATGATAATACTGAAATATTATTAACAAATAAATATTAGAGGATAATATATGATATCATATTTATGTATGTGGTTCTCGTATAATTTAATAATATTGATTTAACAATTATACAGGATGTTAACATACCCTCAACTAAGGAAAAGTACAAGTTGATGGTTAATTTTACAGTCTCTCTATTATCTGAGGTTGTTTATACGTAAGTATCTAGTTGGATTTATTTATCATCCAAATCCATGTTTCTTAAAAATGTATTTAAAAACATTTTTAATTTTTCCTCGACTATGGGTTAAATTCATTTATACCCTTTTTTTTATTTTTATAAAATGTTTTGAAAGTAATCTTTTCATCCTTTTCCAAATAAGATACTTTATGACCTTTTCAACAAATTAAGGAAATAATGTTTTTTAACTTATGCGGCAGGTGAAACTATTTCCCTCTAATATAAAACCTTCGAAGCTTCCCTTATAATATTATAAGAATATTTTCAAAATAAATGTTTTCTTTTATAATTATGAAACTTTTAAATGATTTCAAAGAAGAAAGAGATATTTCTATCAAATAGTTTTTGGATTGATTTCATCTGTGTCAACATCTATTATTGAATTTTATGTTTAATTGAAGTTTATTTATTATGATAAAATATTCCATATTGTATTGATAGTTTTATGATGTTTTTGACTATGGATGTTCTATTTTTATGTCTTTAATGGTTTATGGTTAAAGTATTACCATTTCGTATGCTTGTTTAATATGAATGTTTATGTTATGTTTCACCTTTTTCATATTAGGAATGCATTGGACGTAGTAAGTGACAGGCAGGGCCCACTATAACCCCTCGATGCATCGGTAGGTGTCATGAGACAAACTAGTATCTTGGAACAAGGCCGTGGAAATATATTTATTTATATTCTTGGAACGAGGCCTTGACTATGTGCTTATGATGTCTGAAATTATGTATTCCATCACTATGAGATTAGCTATTGATATTAAATGTGATTATTTTTCTACTAGAATATCCATGTGAATAATTAAATGGAATTATTTGATTTATCTTTTCCATATTATGATTAAGTTTATGTTTAAAATACTTGTGTTTTAGTCTTATACATTGGATTAATTGTTTATTCTTATTTATGTTAGTTTCTGCTATATTGTTATCCTTACTGAGCATCTGAGCTCAACCCTTTATTATGTTTTATTTTTCCTAGGATGCGAAGAAGTATATTATTACTAACTTATAGGGATAGGCTAAGGGATATGAGTGTGTTAAAAGGAGACAGAATTTTGTTTTTTTCATTTCATAATGTAATGTAAAACTTATAAATGCCTCTAGTACTTCCAAGGAAACTAAACTGATCGGTCTTTCAAGACTTGATCTCTTGTGATCATGCCAATGTTATGTAATAATACACTGACTCTGGGTAACTGGGGTTGGGGTATTATAGTTGGTATCAAAGAGAGGTTTAGTAAAAACCTTGGAAACTAGATTTATATAATCTATGATTAGATAACATTACCCTAAGATAGAATTTGAGAATTAGTATAAAAGAACATCCAAAATTTTTGGTAATGTAGATATTATGTGGGTTTTCCATGAAACACATCCCTATTTGGATACTACAAGTGGACGTGGTTCTAGTAGAGATGTACCTAGGAGTGAAAAATCTGACAAGGAGTTTCGAGCTTGACCTGAGGTATCCCAGTATATGACAATGGGCCTTATGACGCACTTGGGTTGAGACTCCCAGGGGATATGCTTAAAATAATTCAAATTTTCATTACAAAACATTATGAAGGATTTATGAGTAAATAATTTCCCAAAGAAAACATTTTTATGATTATGGATTATAGACATATACTTTTTATTTTATATTAAGTATTTACAAGTTTGGAGTTATAAATTGTAATTCATAAACTAATATAATGTATGATATTGTTTAGAAATGGTGCTTAGTGTAAGGAATGGAAACCGTATCAATGAACTTAATCCACTTAGGGGTTTTCCTATTATTCAATATAATTATAGTGGAGCTAGTGATGAAACTGGTGCTAAAAATATTATAACCAAACTAGGACAACTCACTTAGGTTATGAATAATAACCTTACCTGTATAGAGTACCCTAATCCACAATGTGAAGGATCAATGCTTGACCAATTTAGGTGGCAAAAACCACCAACATTCAATGTGAATACAAATCCATTTTTATCTAAGCAATGGATAAGTTCCTTAGAGAAACTATTTCATGATTTGGGGAGTAGTGAAAGTGAAAAAGTTGTCATGGAATTTTATCACCTCTCAAGAGAAGCAGATCAATGGTGGTTATTAATTCAAAATACAAAGGAGGATGAATAAGTATTAAATATGGAATGGAGGGATTTTAAAGAGTTCTTCTTAGAAAAAATACTTTCCTCAAAAACATAAACCAGATATGGAAATAATTTTTTTGAGTATGAGGAAAAAGGAGAATGAGAATGTCGTGAAGTATGAGGATAACTTTAGAAGGTTAGAAAGGCATGCTGCAGATTATATACACAAACCAATAATTAATATTTATTAATTTTTTAATGGGTTAAAACCATTTATCTAATGAGAATTAGTATCACAATCCTTCTCATCATATGAAGATATAGTCTCTTGTGCAATCAATACAAAAAATAAATTCTCTAAGTTTTATGAATTTAAAGTAAATAAAGAGAAGAGAGATCTACTGAACACTATAGAAAAGAAAATAAGGGGAAGAAGGGACAAGTTGACTTTCAATCTTGCAATAATTCTGGGAAGAAACACCCTGATACATGACTAAAGGATATGCGAGTTTGTTACAACTGTGGAGAAAAAGACCACCAAGATCATGATTTTAAGGGGAAGAAAGAGGCTGTAAATGTTTAATGATAAAATTGTAAAGAGATGGGGAATTATTCAAATGAATTTCCAAAGTGTTAATTAAACATAACTCAGAAAAGGACAAGGGACCAAGGCCAAGCTTATGTGATCAAAACTGCTGAGGTTGAAATTTTGAATGACGTGGTCACAAATACTTTAATAATTTCCTCAAAATTAGCCAATTCTTTATTTTATTCTAGATCATAACATTCTTTAATATCTTCCAAGTTTTACAAGAAAATTAGATATTTCCATTTTAACTTAATAAGGAAATTTTCAGTCAAAACTATTAAGGGAAGAATCATTACAACAAAGTTTTGTCAAATAGTTACCATTATGGAATATAAAAGTGCTTTATCTTCTAATTTTATTTTCATACCCATGACTGAATTTGACTTAATCCTCAGTATGGATTGGTTTTCAAACCATGATGTGAAAATTTATTGTAACAAGGAGGTTACATTTTTTGATGATCATAAGGAATCCCTTATCTTTAGAGAAGAAACACCAGCATCTGATTCTCATATAGATCCACCCCTAATAGCTCTATTAAATTCAATTATTGGGAAATAAGGGAGTGAAATAACTATGGCTGAGGAAAGGAATGTTCAAATAGAGTATTTACCTATTGTGCAATAATATGTTGATGTGTTTCCAAAGTATTTACCTGGACATCCTTTAGAATGGTAAATTTAGTTTTATATTGACTTAATTCCTGCTTAAAAGCCCATATCGAAGATCCCTTATAGACTGGACACTGTGGAATTAGTGTAACTAAAGAAAAAACTAGAGAAATTGAGTAATAAAGGATTTATTCTCTCTAGTGTTTCTCCATGGGGATCCCCTGTTCTTTTTGTTAAGAAGAAAGATGGATCTATGAGGTTGTGCATTGACTATAGGGAGATCAATTATATAACAATAAAGAACAAGTATCCCCTACCTTGCATTGATGATTTATTTGATCAACTTCATGGAGATCAATATTTTTCAAAGATTGACCTTCGATCTAGATATCATCAATTATGCATGAGGAAGGAAGACATTACGAAGAAAACATTTCGAACCAGGTATGAGCATTATGAGTTTACAATAATGCATTTTGGACTAACTAATACACCCTATGTTTTCATGGATCTAATGAATAAATATTTCAAGGAATATCTTGATGAATTTTTAGTGGTTTTTATTGATGATATATTGGTATAATCCAAAAACTACGAAGATCATGAAAATCACTTGCGTATTATTCTGAAAACTCTTAGATGAAATGAATTATATGGGAAATTTAGAAAGTGTGATTCAAGAAATTTCTTTTCTTGGCCATATTGTCTTTAAGGATGTAATATCTATTGATCCTTTAAATATAAGGGAAATCCAAGAATGGACAGAAAAAACAACTATAACTGAGGTACGTAGTTTTATTGGTTTAGCAGGTTACTATCATTGTTTTTCCACAATTTTTCCCAATTAGATTACCCATTAACCAAGCTCACATATAAATGGGTTAAATTTTTTTGGACACAAGAGTGTGAAAAATGTTTTGAATAATTGAAGAGAATATTAGTCAATGATCCTATATTGACTCTACCATCGAAGAATGACAGGTTTATTATTTATAGTGATGCATCAAAGAAATGACTTGGTTGTGTCCTTATGAAGAATGATAGAGTTATTTCCCATGAATCACGACAGTTAAAAATTTATGAACAAAACTATCCCACTCATGATCTTGAGTTAGAAGCTGTAATATTTTTTTAAAGATATGTAGAAACTCTCTCTATGGTGAAAAATGTGAGATATATACTGATAATAAGAGCTTGATATGTATTTTATCACATAAAGAACTCAACATGAGGAAAAGGCGATGGCTTGAACTCCTCAAGGATTATGATTTCACAATACACTACCACATGAGGAAGGAAAATAAGGTGGTAGATGATTTGAGAATAAAGTATCATGGCGTTATGAAAAAGATGATAGTTGAAAGGGATATTATGTTCATGTATCTAGTAAAGATAGATATGGTAATGACTATGGAAGGTAAAACATCAATAATTTTTCAAATGGTTTCCAAAACATCCTTACTAGGAAGGATAAAACGTTTTATAACTGATGATGAAGAGATTTAAAAGAAAATTAAAGCTGTGAATGATGGGTGATTGATTGAATTTATATATGAAGATGGAATTTTGAAATTTAGGAAGAGGCTTTGTGTTTCTAATTTACCTAATCTAAAAAGATAATTGTTGGATGATACTCATAGCTCCAATTTCTCTATATAACATTGAAGCACTAATATGTATAGAGATTTTAAGGAACAATTTTGGTGGGACAACATGATGAGGGAGATTTCTAATTATGTGTCAAGATATATGGTTTGTCAATAGGTGAAGGCTGGAAGATAACATCCTAGAGGAGTCATGCAACCTCTTCCCATACCTGAGTGGAAGTGGGATGATATTATGATGGACATTGTCATGTGGCTACCAAAGACTCATAGAAGGAATAATTTTATATGGGTCATTATTGACCATCTTACTAATTCATCATATTTTCTTTTTATAGGAGAAGATTTACCACTTGAACATTTAAAAAGACTATATATTAATGAAGTTTTAAGTCTTCATGGTGTACCTATATTGATTATTTCTGATCATGATCCCCATTTTACATCAAGATTCTAGAAAAGTATTCAGAAATCCCTAGATACTGAACTTCGTTTAAGCACTGCCTACCACCCTCAAACCGATGGAGAATAAGAAAAATCTATTTAAACCTTAGAAGACATGTTGAGTTCTTTTTCACTTGACTTTAAAGGTATGTGGGATCATTATTTACCTCTGGTAAAATTTTCCTATAACAATAGATTATATTTAAGTATTCAGATGGTACAATATGAAACATTATATAGAAAGAGATATTAGACACCAACTTTTTGAGATGATGTTGGTGAAAGAAAACATGTAGGCCCAAAACTTGTGGAGGAAACAATGGAAAAGGTGAATATTATCTAAACCCGCATCAAAGCAGCTCAAATTAGGAAAAAGAGCTATGCCAATAATCGAAGAAAGGATTTGAAATTTCAAGTAGTATATCATGTTTTCTTGAAGGTATCTCCCTGTAATGGTGTTATATGATTTAGTATAAAGGTTAAATTAAGTCCCAGGTACATCAAACCTTTCAAATTCTATAATGAATTATAGTTGTAGGTTACTGTTTGGTAATGCCGCCAAGTATCTCCAATGTTCTTGATGTGTTCCACATATCACTGTTGAGAAAAAACATGCCAGACCCAACGCATCTACTCACCTATGAAGAAATAGAACTGGAAACTGATCTGTCTTATTGTGAAGAGCCTATCAAGATTCTTGATACCAGAGAACCAGTTTTGAGAAACTGGATGACTTGTCTGGTAAATGTTCTTTGGAGAAACCATAAAATGGAAGAGGTAACGTGGGAACCTGAGGAACTTACAATGAAGAACAACCTGAATATTTTTATGTAGTAATATTATAGATATTTAGAGGATGAAATTATTTGAATGAGGGAAGAATGTAACACCCTAATCTTCCACGATATGCCTCTCTTTGAATAATATAATAGCTTGCACTATACATAGCTCTGAGTTCGAGCACACCATGACCAATCAAACTAGTCGTTTAAAAAGAAGTTATGAATAGTACTACCCAAATTTTAAAATTTTTAAAATTTTATTTTTCAAAATGGACTTCATTTTTGGATTAGGAATATCAAAATTATCTTAGGGTGAATTTTTGGTATTTTTTCTGAAAACATTCAATTTTTGATGAATAGTAAAAAACACTGCGTCATTGTTTTAAACCGAATTTTTATTTAAATATTTTTTAAAATTTAAATTTATTTTAAAGTCAAAATATATAAATAATACATATATTTATCCAATGTAATTAAATGGAGTCATTTTATAATAATATTATATATATATAATTTTATTGAACTTTTTAGCGCCTTTTACCCACCTTCTAGGCACATTTGAAAATTTGCATAAAACGTAATTTTACCACTTCTGTGAATTGAATTTCAAAAATACAAAATATACGGTTTTCATCAGTAAGTAAAATTTAGTTTAATATAATGAAATTAATTTTTATTGAATAGTAATTTTGAATTTTATTTACCACAGTAAAAATTAAATAGGGTAATTAAATGTAGAAATAATATTATAATAATATAAAATTACCCCAAAACATGTCCTAATTATATTTAATAAGTGTTTCTTGACCAAAGTAATCCTTATGAAAAAAATGATGCTTTTTGACCCACTTGGATTAGATTAGAACATTTATTATATTTTATTTAAAGAAGAGTTAAAAGTGTTAAATTCCAATTTTAATGACTAAAACATTTTTAATATAGGATTATACATAAGATAAATTCAAATATAAATATACATTATAAAGATAAAAATATTTTATACATCATGGTATTTTATTTATAATTTTTAGACAATAAATAATTAAATTTATTTATTACACAATGATGATGCAGTAATTGCCTTATTAATGAAAAATTAAAATAAATGATATTAATAATATTATAATAAATATAATTTGAATTAATTAATGACATACAATAATTATATAGATAACTTAGACATTTTATTGAAACATTGGAAGTATTTCTTCAAAGTTATCATGTTGGTTTGATATTTTTAAAAATAAAAATATTTAATAGTAACAAAATTGACATAAATGATATTTTAAAATAAATACCATTTTATTAAATGATATAAAAGTAATAAAAAAATAAATTTCCACCAAATAACATTTATTGTGATAAAAATTTCATAAATGATCCACTTTGAGTTCGTTTGGAAATTTATAGTAACTATATTAACCATGTAGTTTAAAAATATAAGAAGTCATGGTAAGAGTTAAACTATTTAAGTAAGGGTTAAATCTAAAAGATAAGGTTAATGTTATGATCTAAACATTTATAAAATTTTTTTTTTAGAGAATTTAGACCCATACTCATCTTATCCTTTAAATAAATCAATTTTTATCAATTAAAAACCGAAAATCATTTTATAATAAATTAATATTTCAAGCTTTTCCTAAAGTGCCCCTCACCTCTCTTATAAAAGGACACTTCCCTTTATTTTTAATTCGTACCTCCAAAGCCTTTTGGATTGGACAAAACCTATATAAATATCCTCCCAAATACCCTCAATTCAATCTAGAGGCCTTAATTTTATCAGAAATACAACCTAAGAAGCCCTTTTGTTCAAATCAAAAGGAAGCACCCAAAGAAGAGGTAATTATTTTATCACCTCTTTCAAAGTTCTTTTCTTATTCTACTTACTCTTTTTTTGTTGTTTTCATACTAAAATAATATCTTCAGTATCTTATACATAATGAGATGTTATTATAAATATGGTACAACCATTTTCATTATTCTATCCATCCTACGAATGACAAAGTCACCATGCATGTGTACATACGGCTTACCGTCTCCACGTCATGGTGTAGTTTTTTAGTCAACACTACATTATTTTTATGGGTATAATAATGAGTATAATTGATTTAAATAATAAATATAACATGTTAATGATTCTTTATATATATTATACCATCCAATTACATATGATTTCACCATCAATATAATGATATTGTCGCTCATGCGTACATACGACTTACCGTCTCCACAACGTGATGAGATTCATTCCCCATCATAACCATTCAAGAATAATTTTCATTTTATGATTAAAAATAATGTTTAAGAAATTAATATCATTATTTATATTAATAAAATAAATCCTACCCATAATAAACATGACTTACGTAACAAAACATATAAAGGAAAACAAATCAGTTAACACTCGAAACATAGATAATACTGAAATACTATTAAAAAAGAAATATTACAGGAACATATATGATATCATATTTATGTATATGGTTCTTGTATAATTTAATAACAATGATTTAACCATTATACATGAGGTTAACTTACACTATAATAAGGAAAATTACAAGGGTTAATTTTACAATCTCTCTATTATCCGAGGTTGTTTATATGTAAGTATCTACTGAGACATATTTATCATCCACATCTGTGTTTCATAAAAATTCATTTCAAAATATTTTTAATATTATTTAGACTATGGGTTAAATTCATTTATACCCTTGTTTGATTTTTTATAATTTTTTTTAAAGGAATATTTCCGTCATTTTCCAAAAAAGATACTTTATGTAATTTTTAACAAATTAAGGAAAGAATGTTTTTTAAATTATATGGTGAGTGCAACTATTTTCCTCCATTATAACACCTTCGAAGATTCCATTACAATATTATAAGAATATTTTTAAAATAAATGCTTTCTTTTATAATTATGTGACTTTTAAATTATTTAAAAGTAGAAAGAAATATTTTTCTCAAATAGTTTTTGGATTGATATAATCTATGTCAACATCTATTGTTGGATTTTATATTTAATTGAAGTTAATTTATTATGATATAATATTCTATATTGTACTAATAGTTTTATGATATGTTTGACTGTGGATGTGTTATTTTTATGTCATTCACGGGTTATGGTTAAAGTATTATCATTTTGTATGATAGTTTAATACAAATGTTTATGTTATGTTTCACCCTTTTCATATGAGGAATGCATTGGACATAGTAAGTGATGGGAAAGGCCTACTATAGCCCCTCTATACATCGGTAGTTCTCATGAGATAAACTAGTGTCTTGGAAGATGTCCTTGAAAATATTTTTATTTCTAGTCTTGGCACGAGGCCTTGACTATGTGGTTATGATGTATGACATTATGTATTTCATCATTATAAGATTAGATATTGATATTAAATATGATTATTCATCTGGTAGAATATCAATGTGAATAAGTAAATTGAATTATTTGATTTATCTTTTCTATATTATGTGGAAGTTTATGTTTAAAAGGATTTTGTTTTAGTCTTATACACTGGATTAAATATTTATTTTTATTTATATTAATTTCCACTATATTTTTATCTTTACTGAGCATCTGAATTCACCCCTTTATTATGTTTTATTTTTCCCAACATGTGAGGAAGTATATTATACCTGACCTGTAGGGATATGGTAAGGGATATGAGTGTGTTCAAAGGAGATACAATGTTGTTTTATTCATTTCATAATGTAATGTAAAACTTATGTATGTATCTAGTACTTCTAAGGATACTAAACCGATCTTTGTTTTGGGACATGATCTATTGTGATCATGCCAATGTTATGTAATAATGCACTAACTCTGGGTAACTGGGGTCAGGTAATTACAACTTTTTCCTGATCTATACATTCTTAATCTTCTTCTGGATGACCTGCACCTTATCGGTGGTAGATCGTACCAACTCTGGATCCATAAGTGCCGAATCTATGAGGTTGGTCCATCAAAGCGGTGACCAGAAGGGTCTCCCATATAAAGCCTCTAAAGGTGTCATACTAATGGTGGAGTGGTAGCTTTTGTTATATGAAAACTCCACCATTGGTAGGTGGTCCTCCCAACTATGACCAAAGTCCAGGATATATGCCTGTAACATATCCTCCAGAACCTGAATGGTCTTCTCTATCTGACCATCGGTCTGGGGATGGAATGTCGTGATCAAGCATATCTGAGTCCCAAAATCCTCCTTCAGTACCTCCCACAATCGGGATATGAAACACACGTCTTGATCTAAGACTATCATCGAAGGGACACCATGAAGCCGGACTATCTCTTGCTGAGAGCATCTTCCACAATGTTCCCCTTATTAGGAGTATAAACGATCTCGAAGTCATAATCATGGAGGAACTCTATAAATCGCCTCTACCTCAGATTCATATCTTTCTGCAAGAATATGTACTTGAGGCTCTTGTGGTAGGAGTAGACTATTAACCATTATCTTATCAGGTTGTGTCACAACATCTTCAATTCAAAGACTACCACTTCCAACTCAAGATCATGGGTCACATAGTTCTTCTCATGAATCCTTAGCTAGCGTGAACCATAAGAAATAATTGCCTATATTTGTATTAGGAAACAACTAAGCTCGGTCCCTAATGCATCATAGAAAACTATGTACTCGACACCCTCTTCTGGAAATCGAATGATCGGTGTGCTCGTCAAACTCTACCTCAACTACTAGAAGGCCTACCGGAACTTCTCCATCCTTACGAAAGGATTCCCATTTTGGGTCAATGCTTTCATAAATTCTAATATTTGCGATAAATCAAGGATAAATCTCTGGTAGTATCCTGCTAGCCCAAGAAATATATGCACCGCTTTCACACTCTTGGGGTGGCTCTCATGCTAACACCACCTCAATCTTGGATGGGTCCACTACTATTCCATCTGCTAAGATAACATGTCCCAAAAAGTGGAACTCCTGTATCCATAATTGGCACTTTGAGAGCTTCTTATAAAGCTAGTTCTCTTGGAGTACGTCTAGAACCATCCATATGTGTCTCGCATGATCCTCCTCTATTTCTGAGTACATAAGGATGTCGTCGATGAAGAATACAACGAACCAGTCTATATACGTCTACAAGATCTGGTTCATAAGTCCCATGAACACTACAGAGGCATTTCTCATGCCGAAAGGCATCACCAAGTTCTTGCAGTGATCATAGCATCATCTAAAATCCATATTTGGTATGTCCCTGTCCCGTACTCATAACTGGTGGTAACCCAATCAAAGGTCAACCTTACAGAACCATTTCTCCCCTATCAACTGATCGAATAGGGAATCGATACTCTGTATTGGATACCTATTCTTCACTGTCACCTGGTTCAGGTGCCAATAATCCATTTACAACCTCAAAATCCCATATGCCTTCTTGAAAAAAAAACTAGGGCTACCCAGGGTGAAGCACTGGTTCTTACAAAGCTCTTATATTGAAAATCCTCCAACTGCACTCTCATCTCACAAAGATTTACAGGAGCCATCTGATACACTGGTGAGGATATCAGTGCCATCCTAGGGTGTAAGTCAATGTAGAAGTCGATCCCTGGGTAGGGAGGTAATCCCAAACCATATTCTAGAAATACGTACTCCTACTCCACCACTACTACTCAGAAGTGAAATCTCACAAAATATACTAATTCGAGGGTAAGGCTAGCCAACTAATTAGTGATTGGCTTCACCCTTCCATGCATGAAACCATTATGTGCTGCCAGTGTTTCCTTTTCACCAAAAAAATGAAAACATAGTTCCATCGCTGCGGACACAACAAAATATTTTCCTAAAATAGTTGATCTAGGAATAGACCAATTATAACCAATCCATACTGATAATAACATCATAAGGCCTCAATGATGCCACCAATAGGTTCCAACCGAAACTCTCACCTCCAAGGGTAGGATCACACTGTCTGAAAATATGCATGATCATCATGTCTCCTCTTATTGGTGTCTCCAAGTTTAAGGGTTGAGTCAATCACTCTACTAGAATCTCAAGATTTTTTACAAGACATGTGTAGAGGAATTAATGACTATCACCTATATCTATATGTATGGTAACTAAGGTATAAAATACATAGATCGTACCTTGGATCATTCTTGGAGTACCTGGGTTATATGCCTCGATCACATGTAGCTATCCCCACCCTATCCCACAACTCCCTGAGCCTGGTGTGAACCTCCTGGGGGTGGTGGTGGAAATAGATCAAAGTTTCTCCCACCACCTGTAGCTCCCTCTAATCCTCTGACACGTCTGCCACCTGGAAGGTCTACCTGCTCTACTCTCTACCTTTGTCTCGCTGGTCCATCCACCACCTCCCTGTCAACAGCTCAACGAGTTGGAAAGTCTCTATAGAGATGTACTCTACCATCGCACGAGTAGCATATCTCTCCATAAGATGACTAAATCCATCATAAGAGCCCTAGACTATTTATCCTTTATCCGGAGTCCTCATGTTATGTCTCCCACATCCTGATCCCTATGCCTGACATTGGCTCCCTACTACCGAGGTCTCTGCACCTGTCTGCCTACTGCTAACCACTACATGATGTTCCTGCTCCACCAATAATATCTTGGTCACTAAGGCCCGCTTGAGCACTCCAGCATAGGTCAGAATGCATAGAGGCCAAAAAACAACTTGGATGTTCTGTCACAGACCTTGCTTGAAGGTCCGAGATCTGAAGTACTGATCCTTGATCATATCCATCGAGTACCTAGCAAGGCTGGTTAACCTTGATGAATAGTTATCCACCATCAAACTTCCCTGTTGGAGATGAAGAAGATACTAAATATGCACTTATCTTAGCATAACTAGTGAGAAATCCTCCATAATGAGTCGCTTGAACTCCGTCCATGAAAGAGTATCCTCGTTGTGAGTTTGAATGGTCCAAATCCACCATCTCCCCACTGAACCCTAAAGAAGGCTCTATATTAGGATCACCATCTGGTCTATTGGTGTCCTCACTAGACAGAAAACTCTGGTCACTACCTCAAGACAGTCCTTAGCCGCCTGAGGGTCGGGGTTACCTCAGAACCTAAGGGGTCTCCGTCTCTGAAACTCATGGAGAACGATTAGCCAGTGCTCCTCCTTTGCTGGTACTTCAGGTACCACATGATTCTCCACTAGTGGTGGTATAGAGGGTGCAACACCTAGAGGTAACTCTTGGGGCACTGGACCTTGTATCAAAGCCTTATCACTGAGGGGCCGTCCTCATGATTGAGCTGTTGAATCCTAGAAGGTATACGCCATAGAGGCATCCTGTAAAGAAAAAATATGTTCCATGGTCAATGAGTATATCTGGATAGATGACACAAAGGACATGGAAAAAACCACCCATTACTATATGATGCATGTACCATTCTTTTATTTCCTCGCAACTAGTTTTTTCATGTACCGAGTTGAAAATAAGGTTATCAAAGTCTTGGTGTATGGTTACATCGGATGCCTGCACCAACACTGGAGTCCCTAACCTGAAATCTGAACTCAGAACACTTGACACTATTTCACAAACCAATCTCATAGACTCTTGGTCCTAAGTTAGAACCAAACACCACTGATACCACTTTATCATATCCTGTCCTAGTGGGGACCGTGCCGCAACTCCCCAAGCCCACCTCCAATAGGCTAGGGGATTGTGACTGATACCGAGTAGGCATATCACTAACATGAGAGGCATTAACTAAATACTTGTACACATGAACACATCTCTAAACCCATGAATTATAAAATTTAAAAACCACTAAGGAATAAAAATGCATGCATAAAACTAAACCCTGCCAAAAAAGTACAATGGAAGTAAAGTTTGGAAAGTAAACTGGGCCATAATACAATCCCACCAAAAATAAGAGTATGTAAACTACAAAGTCAAACCTGTAAGCATGAAAGAGGTAATGGAACTGCTAATAATAGCTCTAGGAACACCTCGGTCTGTAATTAACTTAGAAAGATCAGTCCGGTACTGGTCTACCATGGACTCCGTCAAAAGGATGCTCATCTATACAAAACACGACAGATGCGGGAAAAGCCCGTGTAAGGGTGAGTATAACAATAATTAGTAGAGGACCCTAAAAACCACAATGAAATAAAAAAATTAAAGGTATAGTAATATCTACATAGTATACGTCTACATAACATATAACAATAAAACACATCCATATATACTCGAATCCCAGACCTGTAGTCTACAATGACTCCATAACCACACTAGGGATTCAGTTCAATGATTCCATGAAGCACTCATCCGGGAGAACTCACTCCATGAGTCTGATATCTCTAATGATGTCCATCTGAGAAGTATTGTTCATCGAGAAAATCCATGAGAGAGATAGATGAATTGATAGATCTAAAGTGAGCACAGATACCCTCATTCTGAGAGAACACACTCTTGAGTGAGAACAAATCATGATACACGGAAAATCCGAGACATTAAACTCAACTGTTGGTACCCTAACAGAAGGTCTTTGAAAACCAACATGCACATAAAATATGGTAAGAAATTTATAAATCCTAGGAAAAGGATATTTGATTTTAATGATCATCCAATTGAACTTTTGATAGCCAATTCAAGTCTTGGAAGCCTCCATAAAATTTATCTTGGTATACCAGGTGGCCCACACTGATAGAAAAAATCTACTACTATCTTGACGAATTCCCCAAAACTGGTCCTAAAGAAAACTAGATAAAGAAACTTCTTTTTCTAAATATAAGATATACCCTGGATAATAGCTACACCAACTAAAACACCACCAAAATTTGTCTTCGTAGCTATGCCTACCGCAACCAAAGATTCTTTTTCAACTACATCCAAAAAGGTTGTAAGGAACATGAGAATCAATATTTACCTATATAATTAATATTTAACAACTAAAACCTTAAATTATTTGGATTCTAATTAGTGAAAAGTTTCAGTTCCAGATGTACCAACTCAATAAAATATGTGGAATATTCCAGAATAGTATGCCCCCACTTCTCCAAGGTCATAAATTCTTAGGTCTTCGTTAGAAATATTGTCTTAGGGTAAAACTACTAATTAAATATTTTATTAATAGAATACCAAGTAAGATCCTGGGGAATGTTATCCTTAATAATATATTCCCACTATCTCTTTCCAAGTCCCTTGAGAACATACATGAAAAAATACACCTTAGAGTCTTTAGGAGTTCTCAAGAAATTAAAGACCCTCTTAATCCAGTCAAGACACTCCTCAGATTCCTACTATCACTTTTTACCCTAGAATATAGGTTGTTGATTCATAGTAAACTCAGATCCATAATCCACTACATGTGATGGGTCCTCAACACCCACTTGACCTAGAGTTTGAATAGTGTAGATTACAACTTCTACCAATAAAGGGTCCAATAGAGGATTCACCTATAGAAACTGTCTCAAAGTTTACTCTATAGGATTTAGAAGATCTCTTATTAGAGGAATTTTCTACCAAACAAAAAAAACCGATTAGATAATGATAAAATGCTAAAATATTAGGGATACTTTGAGAATTTAAGATAACACCTTAAAGTAATGATAATTTAAAACAATTATGAATCCTACCAATGAAAGCCATTAATTAAAAAGGAATAGCTCAATTAAAATAAACTTCTCATATAGTTTATTCAAGTGACCTCAAACCCCAAGTATCAAACCTAGTAAAAGTCCTTAAACACCCATAGTAATTCAGTTTCAGTCACAGAAGTTAGCTACTGAGGCCCCGTTCCCTCACTTACTATCCAAATTATGATAGTCCTGACTCCTTTTTGCACAAGACATAAAACCAAACACTAAAAATGTTAACCTAATTTAGTCTAATCATTATCCTTTTATACCAAATTGTAATAGGCCAACTCAGTTCAAACAAAACATACATTTGATCCAACTGTCACATGGTGAGGTGAAGTAAGAAAATAGAACATGCTTTGAATATAATGAAAAAATACATACAACTAGAGTACTATGCAGAAGAAGAAGATACAAACAGATCTATAAAATCCATGACCAACTGGCTAAACCAAAATGTACGAAAAAATAATGACCAATGATTCTTCATGTTACCAGTAGTCACCTCCAAGCCAACCCAAACCAAAGGAAACAACAACAAGAGAATCCAACATACTAAAATATACCCTTTCCTTTACCTGGATCTTATAATACAACATATATAAATATACAAAGGAAAAAGTAGGATGTGAGGAAAAATCCTAATGGGTTACCACCACAGAGTCTATACAAGTTATAATATAAATAATTCAATATTTATATCTTTTAAAACAAAAAAGGTTTACAAATATTTTTCAAAAATACCGAATCCATTTGTAAATAATTTTCCCTTTAGTTTTCATAAATTAATTTCATATTATCAAGACCATAAATATGAAAATTAGAAGTGATAAAAATAGGAAACTAGATCCATGCATCATAATATAATACAGTAAACACATATTCATCAAATATCATCTTGCGATTCCATGTGATATAACCACAAATAAAAACCTGTGTGAAAAAATACATGATAAAAACCATCATGCAATGAAACTATGTAAATGAAATGTAAACTAAATTTGGGATCTATCCTATGGGGAAAAACATACCAGACATAAAAGATCCTAAAACAGGCCAAATTTTGCATCCAATTGATATCGAGTCCCACCATAGTCTATCAATATCAACAAACAACCACTAGTGGTGCCACACACACTAAGGTTTCACATGTCTATTTCTCAATGCACCCAAGGTTTACATAGTTAAAATCTTATCAAATACATTTAAAACCCATGATAAAAATTTATAAACATTTTTAAATCCAATTAAATCCACTTTGGTGTTTGAAAACCCATTTCCAAATCAAACAAATCCATTTTTAAAGAAAACCCCTTTAAAAACATATATCTTCCCAAGAAATATTCTAAAACCATAAATCAATTTTATTAAATTAAAAACCCAAATAAATTTATCAATAATGATAATAAATTTATAAAATTAACACATTTAATAGAAACAAATACCTCTAAATGGTATAAACTTATCCTCCTTCGACCATGTTGACTAGAAACCAAGAGACCGACCTTTGAAAAGATGAGGTATGACATGAAACTACAAAGGAATGATATAAAAAACTATCCAATAATTAATATGAAACATAAATGAAACCAACGTAGTAAACACAACCCAAGGAACAAAAAAACAAAAGGAAAACTTACATGGAGAGGCTCACTATAACAACCTTGATGATTGATCATTTATTGAACGATCTGAAAGGAGCAGATATCTATAAAATTTCATAGGGTGATCTTTAGGTTAATATAGGGAGTTTGTATGGTTGAATGAAACTAAAATCACTCATATGATGACCTAAAACCACATATCATTATATTTACATGGTGTGTAATCCCATCACATGGTGTGTATTCCATGAAGCCTAGAAACATCAAAAATCGCATCACCTTTTATAAAAATATAGTTTATTCTATTACACAATGTGAAATAAAAATACCCAGCATGTACATTTCATTCTCTGAACCATATTCATGTATCCTACCCATTTAATATTACATGACATGAAATCCCTTTACACAGTGTGTAATTTCCCATTAGGCAACAAAAAGACCAGTTCCTGCAAAAAACCACCAAAGCACCCGGGACTTTCTCTGAACATGGGAAGAACCCCTCAAATCCTTTAACACATTTATACCCAGAATCCATTAATTCAAATAAACATATATCCTTGAAATTTATATAATTTTCCCTAGCAAAGTCTATCCATACTCGATAATCCTGAAAATACACCCAAACAAGGATTCTAAAAAAATAGTGAATAAGGGAGTACTTGAAAAGAGTAAAGGGGTGTTACATCATAAGTTTTATTAGAAACATAGGAATATTTTAGTTTGATAAAAATAAAATCCTCTAAGGTGTCAAGGTATTAATAAATAAGTTAATTCAAAGATAAAAAAACCCCTATCTCTTTTATTTTGTTTTACTTTTCTTCTTCCACTATTCAATCCCCCCACTCCTATCTAAACTAATATACCAAAGATATTTAATCTATATATTAACATTTTATTAATGATATTAATCTACTGTAAAAATATTTATTACAATATATAACTAATATATGTCTCTATCCCTCTCCCTTATTAATACATCCTATTAATGGTCAGCTTTATCTATCTATGAGGATGTTACCAATTATATAATTATCACCAAATTTATTGATAGTTATAATAACTTATTTTTAATGAATAAATATTTAATTTTATTTATTTTAAACTTATATATGTAAGTTTACTAATGGTTAAATAAAAAAAATCAAAACCATAGAATCATAACAAAACATGATAATTCAAAGAGACATGTCACCAACCATTTCATCTCTCAGAAAATAATGAATGAATACATTATAAAATTATAATTGAAATATAATAACGAATATAAATTCTATAAAATTCAAGATTCATTTTTTAATTAACATTATTTATCTATATGGTAGGTGTAAATGTGATGAAACCAAAATAAAACCTAAGGTAAGAGGAATCTATCTCAACCCAAATATATAGGATTATATATTTTTATACAAAAATCTCTCTAAAGTTTTGTATTTCCTTTATTATAAAAATAAAATATTTATTTTGTCATTAAAATTTTCTAGGGATTTATATTTATATTCATTTAAATATCAAAAATGTATGCTAAATTCAATATTTAAAAAGTTTTTTAAGGGAAGCTCTTACAAAATTTCTTTTTTGGGTTTCTTTGTTTCTATATATACCGATTTAAAAATGTTATATATATATATATTATTATCCAAATACCTTATTAATTTTATAATTATTCTTTTTAGGGGATATAAATATCCTTGCATTGTGATATAAAATATTTTTTTAAGTTAAACCTTATAATGTTTTAAGGGGAATCTTTCTCAATATTTCTTATCAGATTATCTCTCTTATTTAATATTATTTAAAAATAATTGTATTTATTTTCTACCCCAAATCTAAAAATAATTTTCTTATTGAACACATCTATGTATTTAAATAATCATTTCATTGGGGTATCAAATATCTATGATTATGGGATACCTTATAATGTTCTTAAGGGGATTTTCTATTTAAATTTCACTATGGAATTTTCTCTCTTCTGTAATATTCTTTGAAATGTTTTGAATATATGTTATATACCAAATATTATATTAATTTTATGATTTAACTTTTCTAGGGATTTATATTTATATTATTTGTAATCTTAATTATTTATTCCTAAGGAAAACTATATAATGTTCATAAGTGGACTCTCAAACCCACCTCTTTCCTTTCAAGTTTATCACCTATTTATTTATATTTTAAAATGAATATTCTATATTATTATAAATTTATTTTAAATTTATTTCCCTTATTTATTCCAGGTATATACAAGTTATTACTTAATTGGGATGAATTCCAAGACACCTTCATGATTTTTGGCTAAATAATTTTTCTAAAAAACTTTATTTGAGTCTTTATATGTTTATTATTATACCATTTATGAAATATGATATTATTATTTTAAAATGAAACAAATGAATAAAAAAATTATGTTTTCCCTTATTATTTTGGGAACCTCTGTGTTTATTGATGGACATGTTCCATACACCACTGTTATGAAACCCATAATTTTATCAGGGGGTTTATTTTATGTTTTGGATTGATATATGTCACCTTTATATATGTAATGCATGATTTACGAATATATTATGATATTATGAGTAGGAATATAATTATATATACCTATAATTAATTGGATAATGTTATATATCCCATGATATTAAGTAATTTACATGTGAACATGATGATAATTTTTTTTACACACGATGGAGTAAGATTTGTACACATATGTTATGCATGAACAAGATGATTTTTTTTTCAAATGATAGAGTAATATTTATACACATAGGTTATTCATGAAAATTATTATAACTTTATTAATGTTGAATAATCATCTTCATACACAATGTTTTTAAGTTTCATTATTATGTATTTTTTGTATTCCTTTGAATGATATATCTTTATTCAATGTTATATTGTTATGACTCATGTTTCTCTTATGATCCTATGTATCAACTGAATATATCATGGAGTTCCTAATTTTTATTCCATGTATTGTCTTATGATTATTTCATGTTATGGTTCCATGGATTACTTATCAATATTCCAGTACCTAACATTGATTATGATTATAATGTTTCTATTTCTTTCCATATATTGGGATTTAATCCCACCCTTTATTTACTGTATATCTACAGGTGATCATAATTATTAATAAGGTTTGTTTTCAACTTATAGAAGATATATTATGAAGTATTTGGTTAATCTTTTTTTCTATTTTATTGGTTTATGATGAAATATGTACCTAGTTCCCAATGTTAATAATTTTTGGATTTTGGGAATAATTGAATGTAATAAATTTTCAAGTAATGCGTGTAAAGTTTGTGAGTGTTATACCAAATCTATAAGTTTGGGTATTATGATGTATTATTCAAAGATATTAATTTGGAAATTTATTTTGATCCTATAAAGTATACATCGGGTAGATATTTTATCATTGGTTGATGATATGGGGCATGAAATTCTAATAAGAAATATTCTATTTATTTAAGTTACACTAAAGTCGATTATGTTTCTACATAACAGATTTATAGAAAAATTATTTTTATGATGACTCAACATGAGGATATGCATTTGATTTCTAAGTATTCATTGGTCATTAGATATTATAACCAAATTTCTATAAATATTCCAAAAAATCAAGTGAAACTTACAAGATCAAAAAAAATTAAATAAAGGAACCGTTTCTTAAAATATAAGGTGGATTGATTCATATTGCAGTTGTAATTTATTGCATAAAAGGTGTATATTGTTGATATTACCACATATCCAATCTCAATTGAGGCTTTTGAGAAGTTTATACTACAAGTGGGTGGGTATCTCATTTCCCAGTAACATTATGGTATGTTTATGAGTTATCCCTACATTTAATAATGTTTTTATTTTGTACAAAGGGGATGATATAATTTTTAGTTTGTGAAAAATTATTGTATTTTAATGTTTTTAATTTTGTTTTTTAGATGATTTCATGAAATTGGGTCAATATATGATTAAAAATTCCTCATAGGAAACTATGAGTTCATATCACATGCTGAACTACTTTATGGATAGATTTTGTGTTTGTATTAATATATATTATTTTCAATAACGATTTAGATCACATATACTTATAGTTGATTAATTAATGAATAATTTATTTAAGAATAACGATACCACCCATTTTAAAACCCCATTTTCAATATAGTAAATAATTGTGAGAGAAGAGGCTTCACATTTTAGTTTAGCTGATTAAGGAGAAGAAGATTAGCTTTTCATAAAGAGGTTTTTGAAAATAATATGGAACTAAAATCTATTTTATTAATAATAAATCCAAAGGGATACATTGATGAACTCATTGATATTGATTTTTTATGTTATTTCAATACGTGAGTATGAGTTTCAATTCATTTGAGACAACTGAGCTGTTTGAAAATGTGTTTTGAAGGTATTTTGAATAGGATCTCTCTAATAGGTTTAGGGATTGGATTATATCTTCCAGGAAAAAGAACATAGTGATTTAAAGAAGTTTAAATATAAGAAAAATTAAAAGGATTAGATATGGGCTCACCAATAGACCTTTAGTAGGAGGAATCAGATACATCATAAGTGATTTCCTATTTATAGGATACCTCAGATATTGACACCTCCTCTCTGGATTCATCATCATTTGAAAATGGAATACAAACTAGATATTTTTACTGATCAAGGAAAAAATGTAAAAAGGAAATCCATGATAACGGTAGTTGCTTCATGAATAAACGGAAGAAATCTAGAGGATTTAACGACTACTCCTATTTACCAAAACTCATGATGACGAGGTTTGTGAGGAATTATCCTGATTGAGAAAAGGGACATTACTCTTATTATTTTGAGGAAGAAAAGTATCAAACCTTCCATATCATGATGAAATTCAATTGATGGTGTTTGAAGATATATAAGTCAAGAAAAACATGACAATAGAGTTTTTATAGAGTGGTAAAATGGAGGATATAATTATCAAGAACACACAATAGACTTAATGATGAATTACAAGGAGATAATAGAAGGCCTGAAATATGGGTTAGTTGATATAAAACTTCCTGAAGATTATGGAACCTTCTTATTTCCCTTCTTTTTCACAAAAAATATTCGATAAACATATGATAAATTTTTTAAGGTTACTGATGATGAGTATAATGAGGCATAAAAATTAATTTAGATGTGACACATATAGACCTAAATAAAGTGAAGAAAATGAGAGAACCCTTGGGGCTCAATGAAGATATTTTTGAATGGTATCACTACTGAATTGATATCATATTTCTAGATTTTGTTTTTAATTTACCATATCTATTGAATACCTTTCCATGGTTTTTTATTTTATAGTATCTATAATTGATGATAATCGATAGTATCTTCCTGATATTTAAATCATAAATTTAGCATTTAAATGATGGGTTTTAATAGTGAAAAATATTAGCCTGTGGATTTTGATGTTGTATATTTTCTTAGAACATGGATATTTGGGTTACAAATTAACCTAAAAAGTAGTTTATATTTTTAAAATAGAATAAGAATGGATTTGGAGAGAGGATAATTGCATCATAGTAGCTTGGCCTAATCTTAGTTGGTGCTCTAGTATTGAGGCACTGATTATTCCCTTTGGGTAGTTGGGGTGGAGAATAGAGATTTTCCAGTGATGGTATAAATAGAAAATAAGTTACTCTATAAATACATGTCTTTATCAAGTTTAATTATTACATAGGTTTGAGTTGAACAAAGTGGGAAATAGATACTGCATCTGAGAGATGAGAAATTCCTGAATTATTTATACTAGAAATACCTATTATAGATTAAAGTTTAGATATTTTTTAATTTTTTTCTATGTTTATCTAAATTAATAATAAGATAATAACACACATTCTAAAGAGGTGTTGTGTTTTTATACTGATGATTTATGGATTTGTTGGGATGAAAATAGGGGTAAGTCAGTGTGATTAGTTGGGTTGTGGTGGTAACCCGACGAAGTTAAAGCTATGTGGTCTATAGATAAGGATCTACATTGATGTTATGGTCTATGAATGATAACTTTACCATTTAAATATGAATCTATGAAGTTGAATTTTTATTTCTAATAAATTATATATTTTGTGTTGTTTTAACTAGTTCTATAATGATTCAATAAAGATTTATACTAATGTTTCCACTATATGTTTATAACATGAAGCATTCAGGATTTTAGCTATTTTATTTAGGTGTGGGCATCTAGGACTACTAAATCCTTTGATTGTAAGTATCTACTAAATTTGGTACATTTTATTTTCTTATTGATCTATAATGTAGTATGGATGATGATATAATTTGAATTTGGGAAGGTTTATTTTTAAGGGTTCCCACTAAACCCCTTAAAGTTATTTTTCTCTAATAATAAAAAATTGGATTAAATGAAGTTTTGAAGGTGTTTTGCGTTAATTTGAGAAAGGTAGAATTTATATGTATTATCGTTGGGTATATATAAAATTGAAAATGAATGAAAAAGATATGATAGATATATAATTTAGAGGTGTTAGAAAGTTCACACATTTTTATGTAACAATAAACCTATTGAAAAGTGAATATTAAAATATAATACATAACATATCTTTGATGGTATGTAATATCTCCTAGAGAATCAATAATATTAGGTCTAAAGTTTCACTGAGGTATGTAATATTATCTTAGATCGTATAGAAGATTAAATTTGAAATATGTAAGAGTAACTACAAAGTTTCAAATAATATGTAATATTAAGTTGGTGACACTAATGAGTAACTCCATGGTTTTATAGGATAAGTAAGATGAAATTTAGACTATGTAAGAGTAACTATAATGATATGTAAGAGTAATCCAAGGATTTATAAGGATATGTAAGATCTTTTAATTTGATATGTAATAATAAATTTGTATTCTGAGATAAAAATTAAGACTTAATATGAAAATTATATACTATTATTAAGTGTTTAAATATCTCAAAGATTTTGAGATTATCCATGATTAAATATAAGTATTGAATAAGAAGGTTTCACCATGATAAAAGCTTCACACCGAACTAGCATTCTATACATGTAAGTATACACATGGGGAAAATAAGATTGTTTATATTGTTAGGGATTTAAATTAGGATCTTTAGATAATAATTAAATAATGAAATTTTTTAGATATTTTTTTGAATAAGATACTGAGAAGAGGAAAAGGTTATTGGGATGTCAAAACTAGAGATCTGATATTAAAAATAGTAAAAATTATGGATTATTTTTCTACAACTGTGATTGATTATTTAATGGATTATTTTCAAGGAGGTTATTATGGGAACATCTAGATTAGTTACCCATTAATTTAATTATTATAAAAATTAATTCCATGATTTTTCTGGTATCTAATATAAGTGGATTTGTGTTTTTGAATAAAATGAGAAGGTGTGGTAGATTTGAGAAATAATTAACAGAGAGAGAAAATTATGTAATTATTCAAAGGAAAAATAGATAATAAGGGAAGAAACCATAGTATTATTTTACAAAAGTGGAATAAGATAACATCCAACCATACCACTAGTGACTTGAACTTTCTAGTTGATTAATCTCCAAGAATATTGTTTCTTGTTATTGTATGAAAAGTGGGTGATTATTTAACTATTAGGTGCCAAAATTGTTATAAGTTCAAGGATATTTCCCTGCCTTCAACTTCATCATGATAATAAAAAAGAATTTATGTGTGTGTGGGATAATAAAAACCATACAATTGGAATACAATCATCTATATTAGAGGTGTACCTCATTAAAAAATCTATAATTTTCTTGATTTATTTTCAAAAACAAGGTTAAGTTAAGATATACATGGTGAATAATAAAGAGAACATATATTTTTAAAATAAAATATATCAACATTGATCAACCCCTCTATTAGTATTGATTAAATTGTTAAGTATTATTAATAGATATTTCCTTAGCTCTAATGTGCCTATATATTCTCTCTCCAACACAACAACATCATTTCCAAATAGTGAGTGCATTCATATGAAAGTATTTTTATGATGATATAATCCTAATGCTAATGCTATCCTATGATAACCGTTGTAATAACCTACACCATTGATTGTCTACAATGTTAGTGGAAGTAAATTTTTTATGAGTGTGGAACCATTATTATTTAATTTTTTTTAACTATGATCAGGAATTGGCAGGAGTAAATACATTTTAAATGATTTAAAGGATGAATTTGATACATAATCTTAGGTGAAAATGTTTAGGAAAAAATTCGAGGTGTTTATTAAGTTAAAATGGGAGGTCATTGGCTATAGTGATCCACCGGGTATTTGATTGGGAATAATTAGGTACTTAATGGAGTTTCTAGGGAGGATTCTACCAAGATGGAAAAAAAAAGTGTCTGGTGTAGGTATACTCTATACCTAGTAGTGACCAATTTATTTTTTTAAGAAAAGGGGATGGGTGGTTGTTCTCTCCCTATACTTTATCACTAAAATCTTGGGTGTTCTTCCTAAGATGACTAATAGAAGGGGAGCCTAACCTATCATCCCTATTCTCCCATTTACTTCTCCCCTTTGATATTGGGTGGACTCAAAGGTATTGATTTAGCAATTTTAGGTCAGTTTATCCCCTCCCTCTCCCCTTATTCCTCTTTCCTTTGATCTAATTTTGTATGGAAAAATATTCAGATTTAAGAGATACTTTAATGTGAGAATGGTGAAATCTCCTCCCCATTATGATGATTTAGTATGGTATATCCAAATATGGATTGGAATATAATAAAACACACGGTTATAATTAATTTAATTATTTTTAAGACACTACCTTAATTTATTTTTTAATTCATAAATTTTGAATAAATTGGTTAATGAATTAGTGTTAGATGTTGGGGCCCTGGTTGGAACTAAACATTGGGGTGTTATAGAAGTGAACCAAAACCTGCTACTTGAGATCTGAATGAGTTTATGTTTCTTAGTGGGTTTATACTTGATTATTCCTAAATAAAAAGTGATATTTAATTATGTAAATTAATTATATGTTATTTTTCATTAATTATTAAACCAATTGTATGAGTTATGGGATCAAGGATAATGAAGATACGTGATGATGGATTTATCAAGGGAATAAAAAAATTTCTTAGTGGGACAAATAAATCATTAATATAGATAATCCCTAATGTTGTCTATTTGTATGGTCTTATAAATAATGTATAGATCCTAAGTGTATGTAATCATGTTTGACTGAATTGAGATAGAATAAGGAGAGTGTTCCACAATGTGAGGTAGGGATATGGATCTAGTGAGACTCTTAGAGAGTTCCTCAGGTGTTGTGCACATATTATTTATTCATCGATGTTTTGGATTCCTAAGAGTGAGGTATAATTGAAGAGGTCCTAGAACCTAGTGATAGATTCTATCATTGAGTAATGTATTTGATAATATAATAAGGTCTTGTTTCATAAGTGATGTTTTCTTAGAGTGATATATTGGGAAGAGATTATGGTTAATATTGGTATTGGCTTCATGGGATGTGGGTATAGATGGTGTAACATCATGAGTATAATTAATTTTTAAGTAACCTTACCAGAATGTCACTTAGCCTCAAGCATGCATCCTCATATGCCAGAGGCTATTGACTACTAGTATGGGTCCATGAAGGTAATATGGGGAGACTACACCCTCATGATCAGAGTGATACACAACGATGTAATAATGAAGAAAACAATGCTAACAGATGATAGTATGGAAACAGAATATAATAACATCTAGATAAATAATGAATAGATATAAACCATAACTGGTGTCATATACATAAAGTGATCATGTTATGATGTCATACAAAATAAGGGATGAAAGTGATACGGAGAAACATGCATATGCAACATGCTATAAAAAATATGAAAATAAAAAAACATTTCTCTAATGGAATCACATGAATAACTTTATCCTATTCTCTTATTCTGCATCTTAGTAAAAACAATCGAGCATCCATAATAGTCTAATTTCCCCTTTTTATACATTCATCCATGAAGTCTCCCCATGTACCAAATGAAATCCCAAAAGGGTGTGAGATATACTTAGTAGGCCACCACCAATGTTTGATAAATCCATCCAGTTTGTGAATATATAATGAAACAGTGTTGAATTAATGATTATAAAGACAATATATGAAATACATAGAAACCATTTTGGCCTGGTTTCCATATAGGAAACTCATATGATTCCACCTACTTCATCCTATATCGGAATGGATTTTTATTTTTAATAGTTTTTTTAATCACATTACATGCTCGGGACCCAAGATCATTTCCATGGAAGCCCTTAATGATCACACTCATAGAATATATGAGTAAATACATGGAATTTAGAACATAATATAGAAGTTAAAACAATTCCATAACATATAGTTATCACTAACTAAATCCAATCATGTTATTTGACTTGGAAGACATGTCATTTAATTAATTGATCGGCATCCCAAGCCTATATACGACATTATACATAGGGAACATGGGTATCTTTAATGGTGTACTATGAACCCATCACCCCATAATCCTATCCTTAACATTCTATATTAGAACCCAGGTATCACTCTAGGCATGGTATAAAAAGATTTACCTCTGATCTCGTCCTTGGAATTCCACATAGCCAATTAGAGTGTCGCTCATGACCTGACATAATGAACATCCCTCTAAGCTTGTCCTTGTAATTCCATATAGGAAAACCAAGTGTTTCTTACGTCATAATACAAGAGTACTACCCAGGTGAGCCTATCCAAGGAATCACATATAGAAATCCATGTATCACCCATGACATAATAATTTAATTTATAATTCATTTCAATTTGATAAGCCTGATGATCCCATCCATAGCTTTCCAAGTCAGAACCCATGCATATCACTTGACATGGAATAATAAATGGTCATGGTTCACAGTCTATCTATACTATTTAACAACACGTTTAATTCAATTTTATCATTTAATTTTAGAGTATAACTCAAGCATAAGTGTGAAAGAGAAATACCTAGGGACATGGTCTCACCATCCACTCTTGAGTTTGATTGAATTTACATTTCATACAATTCATATAACATACCAATTTAACAAGGAAAATGAACACACACCAAGGGTGGATAATTTTATATTCAAAGAATAATAATTTAATATAAATTAATAGTGCACCCCCAGGGGTGGTTCCGATTGGAGTTCTCAACCTATATGATGTTTACATGTCATATCACTCTAAGCCCAAGAATTTAATTTAGGAAAAGATAATTTTAATAGGAAAATAATAGAATGTATGGTGTTCATCACAACAATGAACTATGAAAACAACTATAATTATAGATAATGTAATTAAACCACCTACCTTATCTTGGTAGTAGACTCCTCATCTTTTATCAGCCTTTAACTTTGGGTTTAATGAGAAAAATAAAATAAATAGATAAATACATTGAAAATAGGGAATAATATCTCACATAGATTTAGAATTAAATATAGTGATATAAACAAATAATGGGAGTAAGATAATTTAAGATCTTACTCGCAAAAATCCAATGTGATAAACAGTAATCAAAATGAAGACTGGACAAAAGAGATGGATCAAATCCTTTCTTGGGGTGATAAAGGAGATCTCCAACATGAGGGAGAAAAATGTTCCTAAAAAGGAAGGATAAAATAGTAAGGTAAGTTAAATATATGTGGGGGTGGAATCATAAATTTAGTCACTTTTAAGGGGAGCATGGTTGGAAAATCATGCACTAACCATGCACCAACACTTCTTGGGGTGACACCACTCATATGGGCTAGGGAAACGATTTGAAAAACTATGAAAAAATCATGTGGAACCTATTTAATTTTATATAGAACCCCCACATGGCTGTGAAGATCCCTTGAATAGTTTAACAAAAAATTCATCCCCCTTACAAGGCTGCACGGTTTGAGGTCCACTATTAGAATTAACAACGTGCTAACCGTGAACCTCACATGTTTCCTAAAAATAACTAGAGCTCAAAGATTAAAAAATGACTTAGAATCCCATGAAACCTTCCTTAAATTATTAAACACTTTTATTTATACAAATGAAAGGCTCAAACTGAAAAGTAAAAGGATCCATACCTCATAGAAAAAATAGGGATGTTACAATCTAACCTCCTTAAAGAAACTCATCCCCAAGTTTCCATTTTGAGGGTGGTAAAACGTCATTTCAGAAAATTTACATCCACTAAGAATATATATTAGCATCTTACCCCTTTTTCTCATCCTATACATAGTCATGCTTCCATATCATCCATACTAGAGGGACTGGTCTTCCTCAAATATCCTTCATGATCCGAACAATGATAAAAATGGGACATTCCTTAAAAGAAGTATCTACCTCCTCCTCAACCTCATCAAGATGAATAATACGACATGGGTTTTAGTGATAATTATGAAGACGCGATACATGAAATACATCCTTAATAGCCCGATACCTCTAAGTAAGAGCTATCCGATAGGCTACAAGCCCGACTCTCTCCAATATCTCTTAAGTCCCAATATAACAAGGTGATTGGTTACCCTATCTATAAATTCATTTATACCCCATCCTAGAAAAAACATGCGAGAAAATATAATCCCCACTATCAAACTATATATGTCATAAATGATGATAAACATAAGACTTATTTATGGACCGTGCTATAGAAATATTCTTCTTAATAAGATGTACCTACTCCTAAGTCTTCTGAATGACATGAGGTAATAGTAGGTCTACCTATCCTACCTCTAATCAGTATAAGGGTGAACAACACAACCTACCATATAGGGCCTCACAAGGATCCATATGTATAGTACCTTAAAAACTATTATTATATTAAATTTTAGCAAGAGGTATGTTTATCTCCCACAAACCTCCAAAATAAAGGGAATATGCTCATATCATGTCTTCTAACACCTATATCATACACTCAAACTCCCTTTCGGTTTGTGGGTGATAGGCTATACTCTGAAGCACTGGTGAACTGAGTTTATTTTTCAAACCCTTCTAGAACTGTGATGTAAAGTGAGTATCCTTATCCAATAAAATGGTATGAGTAACCCTGTAGAGTCATACAATCTCTTATACATAGAGCCTCCCAATCTCATCCACTAAGAAGGTATCCCTAATATACAAGTAGTAAGAAACCTTCATTATATTGTCAACAATCACCCACACTACATTAAATCCTTGAGTTGAACTAGGTAAGACCATTAGAAAACACATAGTGATGTAATCCTATTTACACTCTAGAATGGGAATTGACTATAAAAGTATCACTGGTTTCTATTATTATTCCATCACCTATTGTTAGGCAAAACTTTTAGTAACAAAGAAAACTATTTGTATCTTCATCCCTGACCACCGATATTTACTATATAAGTCATGATAATTTTTGGTAAGGCTGAGGTGTACTATCCAAGAAGTGTAATGAGAATCTCACATAAATTCCACTTGGATGTTTGTGGGAACCTAGGAACACCCATGAATGCAAAAGATCTTATACTCACCAACAAACCAATCAGGTGGTGGATCCTTTCCTAAATCTCTCTCTCATAAAACCAATCCCTTGGTATCCAATAGATGTATAATTTTTACTCTATCCAAAAGTGAATAAGTCACTACTAAAACTATAACAATAGGATTCATGTGATTATCATGAATTTGAAGATGAATTTTAGAAAAGAGTTCTATAAACTACTATTTTCTGATGGCCTCTCAAACTTCCTATGTTTGAGTCTTCCACCTTAGAGAATCACTAATTTAATTTCCCTTCCCAGGAATATATGCAAGCTCAAATTCAAAATACTATAGGTACTCAACCCACATTATTTTCTTAATATTTAAGTCTTGCTGTATAAATATATAAATGAGGATCTTGTGATCCATGTATATAAAAAACTACTCTCCCAAATTGTAATGCCTCCAATAATATAAGGCGTGAACCATAATTGCTAGCATGAGATCATTTTTTGGGTAATTAGGCTCATGATTCCATAACTGGTGTGACCTATATGCCACTACTTGATCTCCTTGAATTAGAAATGCTAATATAATGATACCTAATGCATCATAATAATCCATATAGCCTCTATCAGGGTAATGTAAAATCAGGATCAAAACTAAATTAAATCTTCATTTTAGATCCTAAAAATATTTCTCACAGGATTAAAACCATAAGAATTCTAAACCCTTATTTTTAATCCATACGAGGTGTTTCAAGGTGTAATAAATCCTATATAAAGAACCTATAATATCCATCAATCCCCATGAAATTGTAAATATAAAAAAAAATTTAGTCTTCTCCTAATAAACATTGGTTCTCATCTTATCTGGGTCCACATATACCCCCAATTATGATATGATATGACCCATGAAGTGATCTTTTTAGATCCAAAAGTAGAATTTTGTAATCTTAGAATATAGATGCTTCTAACTCAGTGCACCCAAAATGATATCAGGTATTTGGAATGTTCTTATTGGGTATGTGATGAACCAATATGTCTTCTATTAATAATACCAAAAATGAATCCAAATATAGGTGGAAAACTCGATTCATCAGAACCTTGAAAACTAATAGCGCATTAATGAGACTAAAAATCATGACTAAAAACTTATACAAGACATATCCACTACATAATGATGTAGGTAGTATGTATGAAGGTATAATCTATACCTTATGATATAATAGACTCAAATAAATCTTGGATAAAACCTATTCTCCTCAAAGTTGATGAAATATTTCATCTATTTGAGGTAGTGTATATCTATTCTTAATTGTTAACTAGTTAAAATGATGGTAATAAATATAAACCTTGAGGTTTGTGTCTTCTATGCTAGTAAAAATCATGGGTGAACCCATGGTTAAGTACTGGGACATATAAATCACTTAGTTTCCAAGTGTTCTTGATGTCTCTTAAACTCTTGTAACTCAGTATTATCCAACCTATTAGGAGGAATGGATAATTTTGTTGCTCTTGAAACAAGATCAATAGTAAACTCTTACCTTATATCAGGAGGTATTATTGAAAATTATTTAAGGAATATTTACATAAAACTATCAAATATAGAAAACAAATTTAAAAATAATATTCCCTGATCATCTAGATAAAGACTAGAATTCTGGGCTGTCACTCCGCCCAACCCATGATTCTATAACGACCCAAACATTCATCAATAAAATTACCTTTCTTTTATTTAATTAAATGTCTTATGGTTATAAAAAAACATGAACATTTTTTTTGGGTTTAAATAACGTTAAGTGTCATTATCATTGATAATATAGCCATTGAACAGTGATCACATTACTAGTATATATATAGAGTTTTAACAAATCCTTTTGACACAGACAAAGGAAGTGATAGCCTTGACTAGTAGGATCGTTCCCTTTGAATCCCATTTATCAGATCTCTGAGGAAGATAGCATTTATGGGATTTTCCCTAAACCAATACCAAGACAAGATCTAACAACTTAAGCATGAGAGAAACTATTTATAGGAGAAGTTCAAGCTCATCGAGATCACGACCCAAACCATATTCACCAAATAACTCCAAGAAGGCCCCACCATCCCCCACCATACTCATAGGGCATATTCTGGTGTAATAAAGGGATTTGTAAAAAGACCCTATCATTATGATTATGTGCATTAGTTTTTATAGAATAAAGAATATACATTCATTTTATTATTGTTACTTTGTAAATGGTTTTTAAGAAAAAATAGTATGTTTAGTTAATATTTAATTTAAATTAAGAAATCTATTTTGATGAATTAATAGATTCTTTAATTAAATAATATTTTAATAAAATATTATTACTAAATTAATTTTTATTAAATATAAATGATTGTATAATTTTTGTGAATGCAATTGTAATTTTTATTAAGGTTTGAAAACTGTTTTTGTCAAAACTCATGAATTTTTAATAAGCGTTAGTTTTTATTTTAAAAGTAAAACATATTTAGAAAAAATAAATATTATTTTTGGAATTAGGATGTCTAAATAATCCAACGGTGAATTTTTCATAATTTTCCGAGACAATCAAATTTTTGGGTAAAAATTAAATATCTTATAAATATATAATGTGTTTTATGACATCATAATGACCCAATAGTGATGTAATAAAATATTATAAATGGAATATTTGTCCAATATATTTTTTACCTTTAAAATAATTTTATTTTATATTTGTTTGATTAATTTTATAATTCCTTAGTGGACCCTCCAAGACTTATAAAATATTTTAACATTTTAAAATGATTTCCTTGTGAGTGTGACCCACCTCTATATAATAAAGCCTAATATTTTAATAAGTTATTCCTTTGGACTTAAAAATTAATTTTTTACACTCTCTTTTGGAAAAAAACAATGCGAAAAAAATATGGGAAGGTTTTTGGTGTTGAATATTTAATTATATAGATTCCAAAACCTAAGTTTGTGAAATATTAAAGAATTCCCCTATATTTTCCTATATAAACCCACCCAATATCCCACTTATATTCACTCAAAATCATTTTATAACGTCCCTAATATTCCTTCCTATCTCTATAATCCTCCAAAGGCACCCTAAGATCTCAATAATCCCCTATTCAAGCTCTTGAAGTCACACACTCAAGTAAGGGATTTCCTCATTTATCATTTTTGTCTAAGTTTCTTTATGTTGATATACCCTTTTATTTTCAATTAAAAATGATGGGGGTATTATTTCTCACCTCCCCAATAATTACCTAATTATGTTTTAATGATGATATACCTCTTTCTCTCTCATTAATCCCTCCCACGTACACCTGTTACCATGTCAAAATTTTGTAAGAGTTATTCCATTTCTCCACTTTCTTTAAATTTTTTTATTATGTTACGCCATCTGTTTAAAAATTCCATGTGTTGGTACATGTATCTATATAACCCCATTACTATAAATTTCATGTAAATACGATGAAATCCCACTTTATCTCCCATCAACCTTTTTTTATGAATTTTTATGTCACGCCGTTATGCTGTCAAAATTGCACCGTGATTTTCCTAGACAAAATCATTGTGTAGTGAATACCATACCCATTTCTCTATAAAGGGTATTAATCTTTATGAACATATACAAATTGAATGGTAATTACATGTATGTATTCCACATTTATTTATCGTGTAACAAATGTTGATGTTGAATGATTCTATGTTATATGATCTATGTGACACACTTATCCATGCAATGAAATGTTTATAAAGGGTGGGCCCTGACATCGCTCCAATGAATTGGGTATTGTTTAGTATCATGATACTCCATGTGAAATGAGGGTTTAATCATGCCAATTCATGTGAAATGAGGGTTTAATCATGCTAATCCATGTGCAATGATCCTTGACTCATGCTAATATCATGTTGTATGTTGTTGCCACATTTCCATGTTATAATAATCATGATATATCATACCTTTATGTTAATGTTTATCTTTCCATTGATATTCCTATTTCCTAACATGTACTATATTATTCATGTTATTCATTGTATACTCCTTTAACAAGCATTATAGCTCATCCTTTTCTTATGTATTTCCTCAGGTTATCCCATGCAATGCTAAATACAAAGGAATGCTGTAGTCATGTAAAAGAAGTTTTTAATAAAGATGTTGTATTTTATGTTTTAAGTTGTTATGTAATGTTCATAATTTTATAATAAAATATAAATATTAATCCTCAGAGTCGTCTTAAGTGTATTTTTATGTAATAAATAATGTTTAAGTGTGTAATAAATAGAAAAGTTATTATAGTTGGTATCAAAGGATAGGTTTAGTTATTTTTGGGATTAGGATTAGAAAAACCTAGTGAAAGCCTTAAGTATAAGACTAAGTATAAGAAAAAAATTCCAAAATTTTGGTGAGTATAGAGTAAGTGGTTTATCAAAAAAATACATCTCTGTCTGGATACAAACAAGTAGATGTGGATATGGAATAGATGTATCTAGGGGTAAAACCCGAAAACAATGCTTTGAGCTACACTCAAATGGGAACTGGTGCATGAAAACAGGCCTATCTGAACTCTTGGTTTGACACTTCCATGTGATATGCTTTGGTAAATTCATAAGCTTAGTATGTACCATTATTAAGGGAATAAAAAAATGATCCTAAGAATATATGTTGGGATGTAGATCATGGATAACATATATTGAAGCCTATAAATTCATAAGTTAAGGAAATAAATGTAATTTATATGTTATCCCTTTTTTTCATTGGATTCCCCTTTATGTGTTACCCTTAAATTTACTTTTATTCCAGACAATGGCTGGTAATAGGAGGAATCCGGCTAACAACTGATGAGAAGATCAATATGATGATTGTTCTAATGAGATGATGAATTTGATGGGAGCAGGAATTGAAAACTTTTTCATGATACTCTATTAGTTAACTCAAGTTTTGAATAGAAACATGGGTCAAGAGAAATGTATAAGCCCCCTAATAAATAATAACCTAAAATCGAGAGCTTCATGAGACAAAGCCCCCCCTACATTTACTAGATCATCTGATCCCTCAATCACTTAAGAATGAATCAGCTCCATTGATAAGATCTTATCCATCCTTAAATGTACCAAACAAGAGAAGGTTCTTCTATCTTATTATCATTTTAAGGGTGAAGATGATCAGTGGTGGACATTGATAAATAATATAAATCTCGAGGAAGATATCTAAGCATTGGAATGAAAGGATTTCTAGAAATTGTTTTTCAATAAATATTTTCCTCTTACCCTCTGACTTAAGATGGAAAGGGGCTTCCTTTCCCTCAAGAAAAAAGATGGCTAGTCCATCGGAGCGTATGAGGAAAAAGTAAAAAGTCTTACATGATATGCCTATGGATTTATCGTTACCCCTGAATACAAGGTTGACCACTTCTTTGGTGGGCTAAAACCTACCCTTGAAAAAACCCTAGAGATCTTTTACTTCAATAATTATGAGGAAATTTTCTGATGTGCCCTCAAAGTTGAAATAGAGATTAGCCAATCTTAGAGGTATCATGAGGATATTAAGAGAAAATTGGACTTTAATTCTAGCGATCTAATGGATAAATCCAATGGTGCTAAGAAATTCCAGCACCCCACTTTCCAAAGGTGTTGAAAAAAGCACCCTAGAAATTACCTGAAGGGGATGAGGAAATGCTTTAGGTGTGCAAGAGAATGGAACCTATCCATTAATTTATGACAAGAAAAACATGATACTACAACATAGGAGTGTAACGCTCCATTTTACCTTCAATTCATTGGTAATTTTTTCAACTAAAAATAAATAAGGCACTTTGCAAACTAGTATGCTAAGCCAAGGGTTTTCGGAGGCATCCAACAACCTCCAAGGCAGCAAGGCTGAGATTTTTCCATCACTACTTCCAAAGCGAATCCTGAAAACGAAGTGGTAATAGGTGCACTAGTTTTTAATTCAATAATAGAGAATGTAATTTTTTATTATGGTTTTACACATTTTTTTATATCCTGAAATTTTATTATAAAAATATAAACACCACAAAAAATCATGGAATTAGAGACGTCGGTGAGAATGGAAAATGGGGCAATAATTACATCCCATGAATATAACTCCTACCCTATCAAAATTTGTGGATTTAACTTCCTGAAGAACCTTTTCATACTACCTCTAGTGAAATTTGATACAATTTTTAGAATGTATTGGCTTTCCTTATAAAGATCTAACATAAATTACCGTGATATGGAAATCACTCTCCATATAGAGAATCAACCCCTGATTCTATACAAGTGCAAGGAGGAGGAAGAATTTTCTTTAAAACCATCATCTCAAGCATAGATACTAATAAACTATGAGAATGTGTATCTTTCTTAGATTATTGATTCTAAGGAAGAAACCACCCTTAAAGACATGCCTATTGTAAGGGAATTCTCTGAAGTGTTTCACAATTAATTTCATAGTTTTCCTCCTATAAGAGATGTCGAATTCCTGATTGATCTTATACTTGGGGATTTTCCAATATCCAAGAAATTGTATAGAATGGATGTTATGTAGCTTGAGGTTCTAAAGAAAAAACTACAGGAGAATATAGATAAAGGGTTTATACACCCAAGTGCTTCACCATGGGGTGCACTAGTCCTATCCATCAAGAAGAAGGATAAGTCAATGTGCCTTTGAATTGATTATCATGAGCTCCAAAAAATCACAATAAAGAAAAAATATCCTCTTCCATGAATTGATGAGTTGTTCAATTGGCTATGTGGAGCACTATAATTCTCCAAGGTGGATATGTGGTTGGGATATTACCAAGTAAGGGTGAAGGAGGATATCCCCAAGACTACTTTTCATACAAGGTACGAGCACTATGAGTTCATAGTAATGCATTTCAGACTCACTAATTCTCCATAAATATTCATGGAATTGATGAATAAAGTCTTTATAGATTACCTCTACAAATTTTTGGTAGTCTTTATAAACAATATTATAATATAATCCAAGACCAAGGAGGAGAATGAAGAGCATCTAAGCACTGTACTAGATACCTTACGAAAGTAGAATCTATATGAAAAGTATATAAAGTGTCAGTTTTGGTTGAAGGAGGTCTCATTCTTGGTTTATATCATTACAAGAAATGGGATATCTGTGGATCCCTCCAAGAAAAATTCCATTGAGGGATGGATGAGGACACCATCTATGATGAATATCCGTATCTTCCTTGGGTTAGTTGGATATTATCGCTGGTTTGTGAGAAATTTCTCACGATTGTAAAACCCTCTTACCAAGATAACTCAGAATGTAGTTAAGTTTGTTTGGAATGATGAATACGAAGATAGCTTCAAGGAGTTTAAAAGGAGGCTTATCACTATGCCCATTATCACACTACCCATAAGTGGATAACTTTTCGGGGTATTCAGTGATGCTTCGAAGAAGGGCACAGGACATGTGTTGATGAAAAATGAGAAATTCATTTCTTATGCTTCAAGACAATTGAAATTTCATGAGAAAAAATATCCAACACATGATCTGGATTTGGCTTCAGTAATCTTAGTTTTAAAAATTTGGTGACATTATCTATTTGGGGAGAAGTGTGAAATATATATGGATCAAAAAATCCTCAAGTATATATTCAAACAGAAATATTTGAACATGTACCAACTAAGATGGTTAGAGTAGATCAAATACTATGACTACTCAATCCATTAACACCCTGGGAAAGTAAACAAGGTGGTATATTCTCTAAGTAGAAAGGACCTGAAAGTTATATCATTGATGAGAATTGAAAAGAATCCAATCTTCTTAGATTTAATGAAGATGGACATGAGAATCATAAATAAGGGAAAATCATAAATCCTTTCTCAAATGATTTCTCAACCATATATTTTGAAAAGGTTAAGGATGATCAAAAGAATGATGTTGGAATTCATAAGAAAGTGGAAAATATCAAAAAACAGAAATCTTCATAGTTTAATGTTAATGAAGAAGGAATTGTGATATTTTGGACAAGACTATGTGTTCTATAAAATATAGATTTAAAGAAAGAACTTATTCATGGGGCACATTGTTCGAATTTATACATTAACCTAGGAAACACAAAGAAGTATCGAGATCTCTGAGAGAATTATTGGTGGGATAACATTAATTAGGATATCCCTATGTATATATAAAAGTACCTAGTGTATTAGAAAGTGAAGTATGAGAGGTAGAAGTCTAAGGGGATAATGAAACCATTAACCATACCAACATAGATATGAGAGAACATCACCATGGAATTTGTCACTAGACTTCAAAATAAATCCAAAGGAAACAATCCTATTTGAGTTTTTTTAGATCATCTTACAAAGACTGCACACTTCATTCCAATTCAAGAGGTTTTCTCATTGGATAAACTGGCACAGATATACATCAAAGAAGTGGTAAGGATGCATGGAGTACCAATATCTATTGTATCTAATCAAGATCTAAGATTCACCTCTATGTTCTAGAAGAGTCTCCTATATGCTCTGAATACTGAGCTGAACTTCAGTATGACTTATCATCCTCAAACTGATGGCCAATATGAGTGGACTATCCAAACACTTGAGGGAATGTTGAGAGCATGCTCAATGGACTTCAAAGGAATATGGGATCAACATCTTCCTCTAGTTGAGTTATCTTACAATAACAGTTTCCACTCAGGAATCCAAATGTATCCTTATGAATACCTTTTTGGGAAGAGGTGCATAACACCGACATGTTGGTATGAAGTTGGGGAGTGAAAACTTCTAAGTCCAGAAATGGTCAAATAAATGGTGGATAAGGTTAAGACCATCCAACAATACATTAAATATAGTCAGAGTTAAAAATAGATCTATGATGATAATCATCAATGAGACCTATAGTTTGATTCTAGAGTCATGATATTCCTTCACATATCATCGTGAAAGAGATTTATGAGATTTGGTAAGAAGGAAATTTGTATTCCAAGGTACATCGATCCTTTTGAGATCCTTGATCACATTTGAGAAGTGTCCTATTAACTAGAACTCTCACCGAACCTATCTCAAGTACATGACGTATTCCATGTATCACTCTTGAAGAAGTACACACTTAACCCATCACATGTACTCAATCTATAAGTGGCACCATTGGATAATTACCTCACTTATTAAGAGAAGCCAGTGAAGATCTTAGATCATAGGGAAAAAGTTCTACAAAATAAGATAATACCCCTCGTCAAAGTGTTGTGGAAAAACCACAAGTTTGAATAGGTAACATGGGAGCCATAGGAAGTGATGAGGTAAAGTTACCCACATATGTTTTAGTGTGGGAAAAGGAAATTTTGAGGGTGAAATTTCTGAAGTGGGGAATTTTTTAATGACCCATACATTCATGAATAAAATTACCTTTCTTTTATTTAATTAAATGTATTATGGATATAGAAAACACATGATTTTTTTGGGGTTTAAATAACCATTATGTATCATTACCATTGATAATATACCCATTGAACAATGATCATATGACTAGTATATATATATATATATATGTTTTTAACAAATACTTTTGACACAGACAAAGGAAGTGATGGCCTAGACTAGTAGGATCATTCCCTTTGAATCCCATTTATTAGATATTTCAATGGAGATAGAATTTCTAGGCTTTAACCAGATCAATCCCAAGTTGAGATCCAACAAATTAAGCATGAGAGAAACCGTTTACATGAGAGGTTCAAGCTCTTAGAGATCACGATCCAAACCATGTTAACTGACACTAGTGGAAATGGAGGCTTTCCTAGAACTTTTATTCCAACCATTTGAACAAACCATTGGTATACTATTTTTACAGAAACCTTTTCTAATGGTTTGTTCAAACAGTTGGTATACTATTTTTAGTATCAAGACTTACTAATGGTTTACTCAAAATATTGGGAAAGCTTTAATTTTTCTAATGTATACCAACAGTTTTTTAAAATCATTGGTAAAGATTATATTTCTCAACAGCTTTTTAAAACCATTAAGAAAGGTTTCCCCCAAATACATAGAAGATCCTATTCCCCTTTCCACCCAATTGAAGGCCTAAACCGAATATCTCCTGAATCTCTCTCTTTATACTAGGATACAAAACTCCTTACACCTGATAGATCCATATTCAATGAAGAATTTTTTTAGTTTTACTTTTCAAATATGTAAGTGATACCTTAGTTTTAATGTTTTGTATCTATTATTTTGTTTTTCTATTTTTATTTGGTCTAAACCAATGGTCTGTGCAATCTTTGATATGGTATACCCAACAATTTTATTTTTCTGGTTTTTTTATACACTTCAAGTGTCATGATTTTGTGAATCAACTTTATTTAAAGTCTTCATAACCACTACTTCTATGTAGAGTTAGTGAACCATATGAACTAATGGAGGTGATGGTGAGATGTATCCCCACTCAAAGAAGGTAAAGGGTTTTTTTAGTCATATGGTCTCGAAGTGGGTAATGGATATACGGATGGTCTATGTGAAGGGATTGGGGATGGTTGGGATAGTGGTGTAGGTGTATTTCAATTTTTTAGTGGGGTTGATATGGTAGTTTCTATGGACTTTAGTTTAGTTGAAAATTGGAATTTAATTTTGTAATTATAGTTTTTTTTCAAGGAATAATGGGAAGGGTAGTGATATTGAGGATGAATTGGCTATTGGTTGGGTGATGTACTAGAATTGTGATGTTGGTTGGATTGGGTATAGGTAATTTTCAAGGTATTATATGGGTATTTCCTCCCCTGAACACCCAAACCCCCACCCATTGTAGACACACCCACCCCTAGACACCCTACCCCCTGGGCCGACCCCCTACCCCCTAGACCCCCCATTGAAGATCCCCCACCCCCTTGCACACCCCCACCCCCTGGACACCCCCACCCCCTTGGAAAGACCCCCCACCACCTGGACACCCTCACCCCCTTGGACACCCCCACCCCACCCCCTGGATACCCCTCACCCCCATGGATAGCCCCCACCCCTAGGACACCCCATCCCCTGGACACCCCACCCCCCTTGGACAGCTCCCCCACCCCCTGGACACCCCCCCTAGATAGCCACACCCATGGATAGCCCCCATCCCCTGGATAGCTCCCCACCCCCTGGACACACCCACCCCCTGGACACTCCACCCCCTGGATAGCCCCCACCCCCCAGACAACCCCCCCGGGACACCACCTCACCCCTAGACACCCCACCCCTGGACACCCCCACCCCCTTGGACATCCCCCACCCCTAGACATCCCCCCCTAGACACTACCCCACCCCTGAACAACCCCACCACCTAGACACCCCCACCCCTTGGACAACCCCCACCCCCTGGACAGCCCCCACCCCGTTAAACACCCCCACCCCCAGGACACCCCCACCCCTGAACACCCCACCGCATAGAAACCCCACCCCCTTAGATAGCCCCCCTGGACACCACCCCACCCCCTAGACACCACCCCACCCCTGGACACCCCCACCCCCGGACACCCCCACACCCCCCAGACCGCTCTCCTCGTACACCACCCCACCCCCTAGACACCCCACCCCCTGGACACCCCACCCCTTGGACAACCCCCACCCCCTGGACAACCCTCACCACCTAGACACCCCACCCCCTTGGAAAACCCCCTGGACACCACTCCACCCCTGGACACCCCCACCCTTAGACATCCCCACCCCTTTGGACAAACCCCACCCCCTGGACAACCCCCCCTGAACACCACCCCACCCCCTAGACCCCCACCCCTAGACACCCCCATCCCCTAGACACCCCCATCCCCTAGACACCCCCACCCCCTAGATATCCCCCACCCCATGTAGAATAACCCTTTAAAATTGAAGATTGGGACCTTGGGGGATTGAGGAAACCTTGGGAGGACTAATATGGAGGTAAGGAGGGAAGAAATTAGTTGAGGGAGAATTGGGAATGAATTCAATGAAGGTAAGAGTTGATATTTATAGGAAAAAGGAGGGATTATTTTAATAATTTCCAAGGGACACCTCATGGGTGGTATTTGCAATACCATGGGCTTGCCCATGGTATTTTCCCATGGTATAAGCCACTTGGGACACCTCACATATTATTTAACTATACACAAGTAGAAACAGATTTATGACATCATTATTATATTGTTAATGATGTCATTAACACACCGAAACTAAAAAATGTATTTTTTACTATTCACTGAAAAATCAACTATTTCAGAAAAATTCCCAAAATTCACCCGAAACATTTATCGACGTGTAGATTTCAAAAGTGAAATAAAATTTTCAAAAATAACTTTCTAAATATTATTAATTTAATTTTTAAATAAGGTCATAGTTAATTCAAAAAATAAAAATCTTAAAGTGCAACTAGTTTTATTTTTCATTGAAAAAATAATTAAGATATCATTATCTTATTTCATTAAGAAAATAAAATAATAACATTATTTACTATTCATAAGGGTATGTTACTATTCATATTAATATTCATATGGGTATGTTACTATTCACCAAAAATTATGTTTGTTCTATTAGACTCCGAATGACTTACTGAACACAACTCTAGATGACCATTTTTTGAAATTCAAAACATAGAAGTGAGAAATTTATGTTTAATGGCTAGGTTTTAACTAAATCCTAAATAACATAGTGTTTTTTCAAAGGAACACAGTGATGAATAGAATGTAACTCAGTGATGAATAGAGAAACATAACATAAAATGTTTGGGGTACTACATTATTCCCTCTAGAAAATTTCGTCCTCGAAATTTACAAAATATTACCTAAAAAGATTTGGGTATGTCTTTAACATAAGATCTTCAAGATCCCATGTTTCTTCCTACATATTATGGTTCCTCCATAGAACCATTACCAGACGAGTCGTCCGATTTCTCAATACTTGTTCTCTAGTATCAAGAATCTTGATAGGCTCTTGAAAATAAGATAGATCTAGCTTAAGTTCTACTTATTCATAAGTGAGTACATGTGTTGGGTTTGGCATGTATTTTCTTAACATTGACACGTGGAACACGTTGTGAACCTTGGAGAGACTTGGAGGCATTGCCAAATGGTAATCTACGACTACAATTCGGTCCAGAATTTCAAAAGGTCCGATGTACCTAGGACTTAACTTTCCTTTCTTACCGAAACATATAATACCCTTCCATGGAGATACCTTTAGGAAAACGTGATCACCTTCTTGAAACTCCAAATCCTTCCTTCGGTTATCTGCATAGCTCTTTTGCCTACTTTGAGCTATTTTGATATGGTTCTGGATAATCTTCACCTTTTTCGTTGTTTCTTCAACAAGTTCTGGTCCCATGAGTTTTCTTTCACCAACTTCATCCCAATAAGTTGGTGTATGGAATATCCTCCCATATAATGCTTCATATGGTGCCATCTGAATACTTGAATGGAAGAAATTGTTGTAGGAAAATTCCACGATAGGTAAATACTGATCCCACATGCCTTGAAAATCAAGTGAACAATAACTCAACATGTCTTCCAATGTTTGAATAGTCCTTTCTGATTGTCCATTAGTTTGTGGGTGGTAGGCAGTGCTCAAATGAAGATCAGTATCTGAGGCCTTCTTAAGAATTTTACAGAATTTTGATGTAAAATGTGGATCATTATCAGAAACAATCGATAGGGGTACTCCATGAAGTCTCAAAATTTCATTAATATATAGTCTTGGTAGACGTTCAAGTGGTAGATCTTCTCTTATAGCAAGAAAATGTGCTGAATTGGTAAGACGATCAATAATGAAACATATTGCATCGTTCCTTATAGGGGTCTTTAGTAGTCCCATGAAAAAATCCATTGTGATATTATCCCATTTTCAATCAGGTATGGGAAGAGGTTGCAATACTCTTCCAGGACATTGCCTTCCAGATTTCACTTGTTGACAAACCATACATCTTGACACAAAATCATCAATCTCCCTCTTCATGTTGTCCCATCAAAAATGTTCCTTCAAATCTCTATACATCTTAGTGCTACCGGGGTGTATATAGAAACTGGAACTATGAGAATCATCCAATAATTCCCTTTTTAGATCAGGTATATTGGGAACACAAAGTCTCTTCCGAAATTTCAAAATTCCATCTTCATATATGAAGTAACTCAATCTCACATCATTCATAGCTTTAATCTTTTTTTGAAACTCCTCATCATCTGCTTGAGAACTTTTTATCCTTTCTAGTAAAGATGGTTTGGCAACCACTTGAAAAAGAATTGATGTTTCACCTTCCATGGTTATTTAAATATCCATCTTTACTAGATCCATGAAAATAAGATCCCTTTCAACTCTCATCTTTTTTCAAAACTTCATGATCCTTTCTTCTCAAAGAATCTCCCACCTTATTTTCCTTCCCCGGGTGGTAGTGTATCATGCAATCATAATCCTTGAGTAGTTCAAGCCATCTCCTTTTCCTCATGTTGATTTCTTTCTATGAGAAAATATACTTCACACTCTTGTGATGAGTATAAATCTCACATTTTTCACCATAAAGATAATGTCTCCATATCTTCAAAGAAAAGATTACAGTAGATAACTCAAGATCATGAGTAGGATAGTTTTTCTCATGAACATTTAGCTGTCATGATGCATAAGCAATAACATTATCATTTTTCATAAGGACACAACCAAGTCCTTTCTTTGAAGTATCACTATAAATAACAAACCCGCCATTCCCCGATGGTAGAGTCAATATAGGATAATCAACTAATATTCTCTTTAGTTCTTAGAAACATTCTTCACAATCTTTTTTCCAAAAAAATTTAACCCCTTTACATGTGATCTTCGTTAGCGGGTTAGCCAGTCGGGAAAAATTATGCATGAAACACTGATAATAACCTGCTATTCCAATAAAACTACGTACCTCAGTTATATTTGATGGTGTAGGACATTCTTAGATTGAATTTTTCTTTATAGGATCAACTAGTATTTCATCCTTAGAGACAATATGTCCTAGAAAAGTAACTGACTGAAGCCATAATTCTCACTTGCTAAACTTCCCATGTAATTGATTTCTTCTGAGAGTTTTTAGAATAGTTCATAAATGATCCTCATGGTCTTAATAGATTTTTGAGTATACCAGTATATCATAAATGAATACCACAAAAAAGTTATCAAGATATTCCTTGAAAACTCTATTCATTAAATCCATGAAAACAGAGGGTGCATTTGTCAGTCCAAAGGGCATCACTGTAAACTCATAATGCCCATATCTGGTTCAAAATGCTGTCTTCAGAATATCTTCCTTCCTCACACGTAATTGATGATATCCGGATCGAAGGTCAAGATTTGAAAAGTATTGAGCTCAATAAAGTTCATCAAATAAATCATCGATCCGTGGAAGAGGATACTTATTATTTATTGTAATAGCATTGATTTCCCTGTAATCTATGCAAAGCCTCATGGATCCATATTTCTTTTTGAAAAAGAGGACAGGGGCTCCCCATGGAGAAACACTGGGTTGAATAAATCCCTTTTCACTAAAATCCTCTAGTTTTTATTCTGTTCCACTAGCTCGACAATGGACAATCTATATGGGGTCTTTGATATAGGTATTGCACCAGGAATTAAGTCAATGGAAGACTCAATTTCCCGCTCTGGAGGATGTCCATGTAAATCCTTTGAAAATACATCAATGTACTCTTCACTATGTGCACATATTCAATTTAAATATTTATTTCCTCTCCCATAGATATTGGTTTATCTTCCTCTCCAATTATTGCATTCAATAGAGCTATTGGGGGTGGTTCTAGATAATAATCAGGTGGATAAGTTTCTACCCAAAAGACAAGGGATTCTACACCATTTCCAAAAATTGTAACTTCCTTTTTCTTGCAATAAATCCTCGCATCATAATTTTATAGCCAATCCATACCGAGAATTATATCAAATTTAGTCATGGGTATGATGATAAGGCTAGCAACTAAAGCATGTTTTGGTGTTTGGAGGGGGACTAGTCGACATGCATTTGTTGCAATGATACATCCCATGGGAGTTTTGACTGACAACTTCTTTCTTAAATAAAATTGGACATATCTAATTTTCATGGAAAAATGAGAGGATATAAATGAATGCGATGATCCAGAATCAAATAAAGTGTTGGCTAAGTTTGAGGAAACAATTAAAGTACCTGCCACCACATCACTAGGAACATCAACCTCCATGGTTGTAATCAAATAGGCTCTCCCTTGCTCTCTTGGCTTTTTCTGAGGCATGTTTCCTTGGAACATAGGACACTCATTTGCATAGTGTCCCATCTCTCTACAATTGTAGCATTAAAAATTATTAAATTGTTTCTTCCCCTTTCATTCATCAGATCGATGACCCCTTTCTCCATAGTTATAGCAGACTCCCATTCCTTTCAATCATTTCCAGAGATGATTCTTTCCACAGTTCTCACATAATGGGAAACTATTCATTCCCTTTCTCTTCTTTGGTGCCTCTCCTTTTCCTTTGTTATCAGAATACCACTTCTTATCCCACTTTCCTTTGAAAAAATTTGATCTAGAAAATTCCTTCTTTGTTTTTATGGAACTTGATACAATTTCATCATATGATGAAAATGATTGAGAAGATAGTGCCCTTCGAAGACTTAGATTAATACCTTCAAAGAAATGATCAATCTTGTCCGCTGAGTCACGTACGTAATCCACAACATACCTGGCTAGCCTTGTAAGGGTAGCCTCATACTCCGCAACATTGTCTTCTTCCCTTTGTTTCATGCCAAGGAATTTCCTCTTAATTTTAGTTCATTGCTCACGAGGGAAATATTTTTTGAAGAATATTTCCTTAAAAGTACTCCATTCCATATCTTCTATCTCTCCTTCCCCCATGGTATTTTGAATCATAGACCACCATTGATCAGCGTCACCCTTGAGACAATATACTTCCAGTACTACCTTTTCATTTTCATTGCATCTTAACGCCATGAATATCTTTTCAATGGACGTGATCCATTACTCATCAACCACTGGATTAGTAGTCCTGCTGAAATATGGGGGATTCTGCCACATGAATCGATCCAACACAGGTGTTGAATGGTTATTTTTTACAACTTAAGTAAGTTGTCCCAATATGGTCATGATATGATCTTCTCCAACATTGACTATGTTGACTTGCTTAGTAGGGAGATCCCTACCTTTCCCATGAGTATTGATTCCTCTTCTTCCATTAGACACCATTTCTAAATAATGGGATACACCAAGTTAGTTTATGAATCTCAAATAGAAAATCACTCAACATAGATTAAAATTCTATGTATAGCTAATCTTATAAACATGGCTCCTCTAAGGAAAACTTTACATTAACTCCTTCATAATGGCTTTTAAAGAAAACATGAATTATCCTAAGCATATCCCTCGGGAGTGTCGTAACCAAGAGTGAATCAAGGCCCATTTTTGTGAACCAGTTCACGTTCAAGTATAGATTAAAGCAGTGTTTTCAGGTTTTACCCCTAGATACATCTGTGCCAGAGTCGCCTCTACCTTCTCGTATCTAGAAAGGGATATATTGCTTGAAAAATCCACATAATATATTCCTTACCAAAATACTGGGATGTTCTTGTAAGTTTATCCTCAAATACTACCTTAGGTCTTTGTTCCCTACTATAAATTTCCTAGTCTAGTTTCCAAGTGTTCTACTAAACTTCCTCTAATACCAACTGTAACACCCCGACCCCTCTAGGCCGGAGCCGGTGAATTACTTGTGATATTGGAATGGTTAGAAGGAATGAAAATCCTGAAGGAATGATTAGTTTTGTAGTCTTGAAGAAATTAGATATGTATATGTAACACAAATTACATTGAAAAATGTTTCAAGATACAATACATAATGAAAACTAAAAATTGCATCCACAAAAGCTCAATAAATGATCTCCTCTTTGTCACCTGTCGAAAGTAAACAATTAAAAGGGTGAGATCAAACACTCAGTAAGGGTTACAAATATTGGAATCATGGGTACAATAATAAGTGAATCACAATCAATCTGACATAATAAAAATGGCATAGTGAACAGATGAATAACTAATGCCATTAATAAACTGAAAATAAAACTGCATCCATAGATTTTTTCATAGTGAAAACCTCATGGATAATAATAACAACTGATAACGAATAAATAGAATGCTTATTAATTGGAATCCATGTATCAGGCACATGAAACCATAATACCGTTGAAACAGTTTAGTTCTGTGGGTAGAAACCCGTCCGATTTTTGGAAACAAACTCGAAGGATCTCTCACCAAACTGTTTTTTCTCATGAGACCTACCGATGCATCGAGGGGATATAGCGGGCCCCACCCGCCACTTCATGTCCAAATAATTCTTTATACATTGATTCAATACAATAGAAATATGCATTTTTAATATCCTTATAGAGTAGAGTATACGGATTCATCAATATTTCCATAATTAAAAATAACTTTCCAAATAAACACCGTATGTAAAATGGTATACAGTTTAGACAACAAACATATCCATGACATGAGATTATGGATAATTAATATAAATATAATTTCAAATGAAATGTGATCTTAAATGGGTAGTAGGTACACCACATAAGGATTATTAGGTGCACAATACAAGGATAGTCACAACGAAAACGACAGCTGAGACAAAGTCCCTTACCACAATGTAATCAGCCGATCCATTTGACCAGAACTTAATAACCATCAAGTGAATCATTAAATAACATGAATATAAAGAGAATCATGTTATTATATATCAAATGGAAGTACACATATACCAAATATAAGGAATAATTTTCAAACAATGGAAATCTCACAGAAATGAAAGTGAGATGAGAAACCCTTTACCTTTTGCTCTAGTGTGTTCTTGATTGTTCTTAATGACCTGAATAATCAAATTTCGATTAATTAATTAATAATTCCAAAACCTAATAAACATGTAATTTATATGATATAACCATATTAAGTTCATTAATGGTCTCTTTTATGGTTTTAAGAGATTAAATCTTATTGTTTTGGAAGCATTTTCTTACTTGGTTTTCATGGTTCGTTTACTTGTTTCCATGAATGGAAGTTCATTTAAAACATGGTTAAAAATTCAAAATTGTTAATACATATTATTAATGAAATTATGGAGATATAAATTATCTCATAATTATTTTGAGTTATGTACCATGATGATGATTCATTAGTTAAATCATTAATGATGTTTGTTTAGATCGTTTTATTGGTTCTTTGATAATAACAACCTCATTTTGTCTTATAAATTAGAACCATGAGTGAAAATGAATTCCAGAACCATGGGTGAGTCATATAACATATATTATAAACTGTTTCAACCATATAAATGGTATTATTACTATAATTGAAATAATTATTTTAAATTGAAATCACATCGTCCACGATGTCAGTAATTCGACACATCATGAAAAATGTTTTTAATTCCTTTGAACAAGTGGGTAAAAGAAGAAGATTGATGATGAATTTTTCATGAACATGAGAAAATCAAGTATATACAAGATTCTGGAGATTTAATTCCTCTTGGTTAAGAAGAGATGAAGAAAGAATAAATAAAGAACTCAAAATAAAAGAATAATTTTGAAATCGCTTACAAAAATTCAGCAGCCAAACGACTACATAACATGGTTTTAGAAAATATTAAAAAGAGAGGGGAAAAGGGTCAAACATTCCAGAAATCAATAATAATATATATTAGATCAATAATAAGAAGAAAAATAAGAACATAGTATGGAAACTTGAATGATATACCACATAAAAGAGAACTTTAAAGGAAAAAATAAAGAAATTGATAATATTCTTACCTTGTAGAGAAAACCTTATAACTTGAAGGTTGGGACCTTGGGGGATTGATGAAACCTTGGGAAGACTAATATTGAGGTAAGGAGTCCAGAAATTCGTTGAGGGAGAATTGGGAATGAATTCAATGAAGGGAAGAGTTGGTATTTATAGGAAAAGTGAGGGATTATTTTAATAATTTCCAAGGGACACCTCATGGGTGGTATTTGAAAAACCATGGGCTTGCCCATGGTATTTACCCATGGTATAAGACACTTGTGACACCTCACATCTTATTTAAATATACACAAGTTTACCAGATTTATGACATCATTATTATATCATTAATTATTTCATTAACACACCGAAACTAAAAACTGTATTTTTTATTATTCACTAAAAAATCAATTGTTTCAAAAAAATTCCCAAAATTCACCCTACCCATTTATCGACATGTAGATTTCAAAAGTGAAATCCATTTTTCAAAAATAATTTTATAAATATTATTAATTTAATTTTTAAATAAGGTCATTGTTAATTCGAAAAATAACAATCTTAATGTGCAACTAGTTTTATTTCTCATTGAAAAACTAATTAAGATATCATTATCTTATTTCCTTAAGAAAATAAAATAATATTATTATTTACTATTCATAAGGGTATGTTAATATTCATATTAATATTCATATGGGTATGTTACTATTCACCAAAAATCAAGTTTGTTCTATCAGACTCCAAATGACTTACTGAACACAACTCTAGATGACCATTTTTTGAAATTCAAAACATAGAAGTGAGAAATTTATGTCTAATGGATAGGTTTTAACTATCTTCTAAATAACCTAGTGTTGTTTCAAAGGAACATAGTGATGAATAGAATGTAACTTAGTGATGAATAGAGAAACATAACATAAAATGTTTGGGGTACTACAGAAACTAATTAGATCTCAAGCAATTTTCTAAACATTTTAGAGATATTTTTATATTTTTCATTTCAAAATGCTTCAGATAGTGGTCACATACACTGCCCATGTTACAATTTTGTTGGAAGGCCTTGGTTGTGCTGTAAATAATTCATCTACCACATAACCAAATATTTTTTTCAAGCAAACTATTTTGTGTGGTATCACAATGGAGAGAAAATGAAATCTCAAATTGCTGATGATCCAAATGAGGGGACTGGATTGGAGAATTTTTATATGACCAATTTCTATTTATTATTCATCATAAAAAATAAAGGATTCTGACCCAAGAAGACTTTGATATGAGCACACAAAATTCATCTAATGAAAATGACGATGTTTTCAGGGTGAAAAAATTGAGTGATATTTCCACGACTCCAATATATCGACAATGCAGTAAAATGAGAAAGATGTAATTTTTAATCTGATTAATTTATGGGAAAACTATGTACGGGATTTCTAATACATCCATTGATTACATTCTTACCTTCTTGAAGGACTTACTCCCAATGATTAAGATATTCCCTCAATCCACTATATGGCATGGAAGTTAGTTAATGAACTTGGATTTTCAAGAAAAAAAATTAATGCTTTCCTGAAATATTATAGTTTATTCTGGGAGGAAACTGCTGAACAAAATTATTGTATAAAATATGGCATGTCCTGATAGAATCCAAAAGTTGATGGAAAACCATCCTGTGTTCCACAGAAAGTAATTCGGAACTTTACATTGATCCCCAAACTCTAGAATCTTTTTATGTCTGATGAAATATCAATAAAAATGTGATGGAATGATACCAAGGAAAAAATACTAATGATGAGATGGTTCACCCTACATATGGATTTTCATGGAAGATATTTGTTGCTTGATATCCTGATTTTGCAGTAGATGTGTGTAATGTGAGGCTGGGTATTACATGTGACTGTTTTAATCTATTTGGGTAGATTCTTACATCGCACAACACATGGCCAGTTTTTATACACATTTATAACCTTCCCCCATGGTTTTGTATGGAAAAAACTTTCACTTTCATGAGTATACTCATATATTCCTTTTCTAATCCTAGAAATGATATAAATTTATACATGAAACCTTTAATAAAAGAGTTGAAACTTATTTGGGATGTGGGTGTGTGCACATACGATGCATGTTCGAAAGACATATTTCAAATGCATGCTGCGCTTATGTGAACGATCAATGATTTTACTGCTTATTCAATAATGTACGGATGGAGCACGAAGGGAAAAATATCATGTCCTATTTGCATGAATAATACATGATCCGGATTGAAACATTGCTATAGTTTCAGTTTTATGGGGCATTGACGATTCTTGCCAATGAACCATACATATAGAAATAATCTTAGAATATTTGAAAATAACATGGAGACCGATGATCCACCTCAGCGTATGTATGTAAATTATGTGCTTAATGAATTGAAATATTTTATTTTTTCATTTGGAAAGGTTCAAATGAAATCTAGAAAGAGAAAGAATGTTTCCACTGAAACCTGTTACAATTGGAAGAAGAAGAGTATCTTCTTTGATTTCCCTTATTGGTCAACCAATTTGTTACGTCATTTAATAGATACAATTCACATTGAAAATAATATATGTGAAATGTTGATTTTTATTCTTCTAAATTTTAAGGGAAAGAAAAAAGATGATTTACGGTCTCGGCGTGACTTGGTGGATTAGGGCATCAGACCAGAATTGCATCATATGCATATCAGTGAAAATAAATGGCAAGTTCCATGTGATTCTTATGTGATAACAACTACAAAGAAAAAGAAATTTCTGGATGTACTATAGATTATTAATGTTCATGATGGATATTCAAGAAACATATCTAAATGGGTCAATTGAAGAGAGCTGAAGCTAAAATATTTTAAGACTCAAGATTATCACGTTTTTTACAAGAGAAAATTCCAATAGAAATACGCCATCTTTTCTCCAATAATATAATGGTGGATGTTATTCAGTTGTGTTATTTGTTTAAATATATTTGTCATAATACGTTGTCCAAGTCTTTCTTGCAAAAAATGTTGGTAGATGCACCATTAATTTTGTGTGTGTTAGAGAAAATATTTCTTCCATCATTTTTTAACATGCATGCTACATCTAACTATCCATATTACAACTGAAATACTTCTTGGATGACATATTTCTTTTCGTTGGATGTATCCAACTACAATAAATATGTACACATTAAAGTATTATGTTCGAAATAGAAATCATCCTAAAGGTTCTATCATGAATAGTTACTTGGATCAAGAATGTATGGATTTATGCTCTATTTATTTTTCTGATCTTACTACAAGAATGAACAGACCAATAAGAAATTATGAACAACAATATGAGAAAATTAAACCCATTTTTCTGTCACTTCCTTAAATAGGAGGTATTCCTAGATCATATACATTGATGACATTAAGCCTTGAAGAGAGGGAGATGGAACATCGCACAATTTTGTTCAACTGTGATTTGTTCAATGACAACATCAGGTAATTAAATTGAATACGTATATCTTACATATATATCTGTTAAAATATTCCTATTTTTATCTATAGGGAACATAAAGCAACAATAAATAGAAAGCATCTTTATTTATATTTGAGAAGGAGAGAGACATTTCATAACATTGAGTTTTATACTTGGTTAAAATTGAAGGTAAAAATATTACTGCTTAAAATAATAAAATCAATATTTAATTAAGTTTAATATTCATTTATATTTCAGGTATTGAGTTTGCCTACTGACTCTGTCTCTGAGGAAATAAGATCTTTGGATTTTGGTCCTAATACCGTGGTTCATGATTCTAAATCAATTGTTATCAATGAGTACAAATTTATTATCACTGAATGAGCAAAGAACATGAGAACACAACATTATTGTGTTATGGTTACTACCACAACAGACTATTATGCCACTGCATTAGATAGTGGACCACGATTTTAAAATGTAGTTTATTATGGATTCATTGAAAAAATAATAATAATGTATTATTTATCTAATGGATGAGTCACGATAATGAAATTCCTGTGGTTTGATTCTATGTTGAGGCATGTTACTTTTATTGATGATTGTTGATTTCGAGTAATTTATATGACTCACACTCTTACTACCGATGAACCATATGTATTGACATCAATGGAGAAACAAGTTTTTTATGTTAATGACCATCTTCGACCTGAATTTGGTGTCATTATTGAAGTAATTCTAAGACATATTTTTTATTATGGAATTGATACCATACCTACAACCATTGTAAATGGTGAATTAATTACTTTTTATGACTCCAATAGATCAATTTTCAGAGTTGACTGTGAACCTTAAGTTGTGGTGGAAAATATGTACAATAATCCATCTATGTTCTCAATTATTTTGGTTTATGTTGACTTGGGTTATTAAGGTTGGTATTATTCAAATTTATTTAATATTTATTACAAATATGTTGTATCTAACTTGACCATTATGTGAATTTTCAATGTTTATTGGTTGCAATTTTAATTGAATTGTATATTCTAATTTGGAATTGAACAGTATTCAAACCTACAAAACCAAAATTTCTAACTTGGTGAAAATTTCAATGCTTTATTGACCATGTATAAAATTAGTATAAATCTAAGACCTCCCTTTAACATTTCACTAGATAATGAACATGATGGTTTGTCTTCTTCTTCAAAACATGTATAGAAACCTGCATCATCTACATAAGCTAAAGAAATTAAATTTTTCCTTCATTTCGAAAAGTTCTTTACCTCTTATGAATATGGTAAATATATTATCCTTTTTCATATGTTTATATCATCATTTAAAACTATATTAAGGGTTTAATAATTCATAATATATACCTTGCTGAATTTTTTAGAGGCATAATTCAGTATGCTATCTCTCTTGGTTATTGAGTGAAATAAATCCTCAGAATCAATGTTCCATGATTTTAATAGACTGATGAAACTTAGTAAATAACCATCCTACTCAAAATTAAATTTATTTATTACATCTTTTATGATTTATTTAATTCATTATATATCTATTAAATATTATCTAAAATAGTGGATAGTAAAATTATTAATTAATCTCCCTATTCCCTCTCAAATATTTTGTTTTTTGGGTCACACATTAGTTATCCTTTTCTAATTACTTTCATTTATGTTTTTAAATGTAGTAAATAAAACCAATTTAAAAGATACGATGGAAAAAGATTATGGATAATAATCATCACATGGCTGATATGGGAATTCCACCACCAGTTTCTGTAGTGAGTATTTTATTTCAAATATATATATTTAAATAATATATAATGTCATGTGATTAATTTTGTTTTAAACATTTTTACAGGATCCACCTCTTAGGTGAAAATTATTTAATGAGAAGAAGCCTAGTAGTGGTCCTAGTACTCAAGCCGGTGGTATGAGGGGGGTGGGGGGTGGGGGGTACAAGAGCTAGTCGATCTGGCCGACATACCCAATTAGACCCTGCCCCTCCCACTGACATACCATCTATCCCACATTCTGATTCCGGTGTGCCGTTAAGGACACAATGAATATTTAGGCCTCCCATGTTTTTACCACCCTTTACATCTGAGTATCCTCAACATTCTTTACCATATCCGATGATGATTCCTACTCCCCATCGAGCATTCAACCATCCATCCATGCCAACTTTTATTACTTCTAATTTCTTCTCTTCAAGATTCTATATTCCATCTTCTTCAACTCCTACTCCCCCACAGTCTATCCCTATGGAGCATACACTGGGACCCACTCCACCTATATAGGGTATTCCTTCATTTCTTGTGTATCTAGAGGTGGCCATTGATCATACTTCCGTAGGTATATTTATATAACCCTAACAAATTTTAAACCAATATATATTTTTATTATAACATGTATTGATAAAATATTTGTTTTTATTTCATAAAAGACACATCTACAGATAAGAGGTGGTGGTGGGGGCATACACACATGCATTTAGTGTGGAACCACTGCACATAGTTGATGGTGGAATATAATAAAATAGTCAAATTATTGAAAAAACAGGGCAACAATGTTAGATTTTTTTGGAAACGCTTACCAAATACTCTGATATCATTCCTGTCAGCCCGATCTCATAGAGATAGTTTCCAAATGAAGTCAAGGATAATGCTTGTGAAAATATATGGGTAAAAAAATCTATTTTATTTAATGAAACATATTATTTTTTTATTTATATGAATTAATATTTTGGTTTTAACTTCACTTTAATTTCCCCGATGGCGAGGGTGAATGACCAACATGTCTAAAGGATTTAGGTGAGCTTTGGAGAGCCAATAAGAAAGAGTTTTATATTTGATGTCATTCTAGAGTTGGCACAAAGTTAAAGGAAGTACCTATTGTGGATGATTTTCTGATAGAACAATATCAATAGATGAATACTCATTGGACGACTATCCGGTTTAAATCATTAATCACATTTGAGGCATTAAAATGAAAATATTCATGTTTTTCATTAATAATATATTTTTTATTATTGAATTTTATTTAGGAGTCATCCATAATAAATAAAAAGAACATTGACGCTAAAAAATACATCCACACGTTGGGACGTACTATGATGTGAGATCATGAGAGGAAGCAGGTATGACAATTGTTTATAAATTTTCTTTACGACTTTCACTTTCTACTATTTCCTCTATAATTTATTGGATTACTAAAGTTTTAATATAGTTTTAGTTATGAAATTAATTATTGGTAACCTATTTTTAATTATGTTTTCAAATATTCAGTGTCATTGTAGAGGCAAACATTGAATATTGAAGGACGTGTGCCTCGAGAAAAACTATTTTGCTCGAGTAGAAGGAATAAATATGGAAGTGCGGTTAACGAACCGACTCATAATCATGATTGTAAGTTATAATTTTTCAATTTAAAATTTTAATATATATTTTGTAACTTAATAATCTATTTATATTGGTAACAATATGCTTTAGAGGCCCTTTGTTCCCAAGAACCAGACAATTTTTGGCCAAATGATCACTTACATCAGGTGTTGGGAGATGAGCACCCAGACGAAGTACAATGATAACCATGGAAGAGTATAGTCCCAATGAGGTATTATACCTCCTTAGGTATGATTTTTAGTTCCACCGAGTTCTATAAGGTTAATTCATAGGTAGAAAAGGATGAAAAAAGGGCCATAGAGACGACAAAACGGTCTGCTAGGGCAAACACTGCATTTATGAAACTGATGGAAGTTTTACGTCCAACACTTCTACCAGAGGCCAGGACAACATGTGATGAATATATGTCGTCGAGGAGTTATATATATGGTGATCTATGTGGTAGTTCTAGTGGTGTTTGAGATGATGTTGTTCCTGGAAATGATGATGGAGAGAAGGAGACCGAGGTGGAGGAGGAGGGTGAGGAGGAGGCCAAAGCGGAGGAGGAGGGAAAGGAGGTGTCTGAGGCGGAGGAGGAGAGCGAGGAGGAGGGTGAGAAGGAGGCTGAGGCAAATTAAGGGGGAGAGGAGGAAGGCATTGAGGAGGGTGGGTATGATGATGGGGGACAATGATGAGAAAATGGATGAGGCTGATGATGATGGTGATGATAGTGATGGTGATGAGGGAAAGATTGATCAATTACATTTTTTGACTGATATTACTGAAATTTAATGTTTGATGATTTGTTGTGCCTGTATATATGTGTGATTAGGTAGGTCACATTTTCATTATTTATTTATCTATAAATAATAAAACCTGACTTGATGATTTGCCGTGACTGAATATATGTGTGACTGATTCACCCCTCCCCCTAGACACCCCCACCCCCTGGACACCTCTGTGGATATCCACCCACCCTCTGGACACCCCCCACCCTAGAAAACCCCCACCACTTGGACACCCCCACCCCCTTAGAACCCCCCAAACTCCCACCCCTGGACACCCCCATCCTCTAGATAACCCCCAACCCCACTTGGACACCCATCCCCTTGATAGCCCCCACCCCACCCCTAGAAAAAACCCACCCCTTGGATAGCCCCCACCCCATGGACACCCCACTCCCCTGGACAGCCCCCCCCACCACCCTGGACACCCCCTGGACACCCCCCATTGGACCACCCCTGCCCCCTGGACACCCCCACACCCCTTGGACACCCCCACCCCTGGACACCCCCCACCCCCCCTAGACACCCCCACCCCCTTGGACAACCCCCACACCCCTCTGGACACCCCCACCCCCTAGACACCCCCAGACACCACCCCACCCCCTGGACACCCCCACCCCCTTGGATAGCCCCCACCCCCTGGACTAACCCCTAGACACCCCCACCCCCTAGACACCCCCACCCCCTTAGATAGCCCCACCCCCTGGACAACCCCCACCCCTGGACACCCCACCCCCTTGTACATCCCCCACCCCCTGGACACCCCCACCCCCTGTACAAACCCCACCACCCTGGACACACCCTGTACACCCCCATTGGAAAACCCCTCTGGATACCCCACACCCCCTGGACACCCCCACCCCCTGGACACCCCACCCCAATGGACACCCTACCCCTTGGACATCCTCCACACCCCTGGACATCCCCTGGACACCCCCACCCCTTAGACAAACCCCACCCCCTGGACACCCCCAGCCCCGGAACACACCCACCCCCTTGGATAGCCCCCCACCCCTATCCACCACCCCTGGACACCCCCCACCCCTTGAACAACCCCCACCCCTAGACACCCCATGGATACCCCCACCCCCTGGACACCCCTACACCCTTGGAAACCCCCACCCCCCCATGGAAAGCCCCCCACCCCTAGACACCCAACCCCCTTGGACAACCCCCCACCCCTAGACACCCCACCCCCTAGGCACCCCACCCACTTGGACAACCCCACCCCCTTGGACAACCCCCTGGACACCCCCACCCCATGGACACCCTCGACCCCCTTGGACAGCCCCCAACCCCCCTAGACATCCCCACCACCCCTGGACACCCCCACCCTATGGACACCCCAACCCTCTGGAAATCCCCCCTAGATAGCCCCCACCCCTAGGACACCCCCACCACCTTGGAAACCTCCCACCCCCCTCTGAAGACCCCCACCCCTTGGAGACCCCACCCCCTTAGACAAACACCACCCCCACTGTATAGCCCCCACTCCTAGAAACCCCCACCCCCCTTGGGCAGCCGCCACCCCCCTAGACACCCCCACCCCCCTTGGGACAACCCCCTTGGACACCACCCCATCACCTAAACACCCTAACCCCTGGACACCCCCACCCCTTGGACAACCCCCACCCCCTGGACAGCCCCCCCTGGACACCACCCCACCCCCTGGACACCCCCACCCCTAGACTCCCCCCACCCCTAGACAACCCCCCCAAACACCACCATATTCAGAATTCAATTTTTATGCCATATCTATACGAGTAATACATAATTAAATTATGTATGTAATTATTTATGACTTGAATACACTATACATAATTCATAATTTTGTATGTAATTCATAATTCATTTTGTATTTTTGTATGTGTTATTCATTCATAATTCAGAATTCAGTAAATTATTAATTCTTTATGTATTCAATTGAGAATTAAATTCTAAATTCTTTATTGCATAGGGTAATTGGGTTCTGAATTGAATTCTGAATTCCTAGGTGTACAAGGTATTGTATAGGGGGAGGCATGCTAGCCTACTACAGCAATTTTAACAAGGCTATACCAACATTTTACGACCGTTGGTATATGTGTGATTAGTAACTTTATACCAATAGTTAGTAAACCATTGGCATAGTACTTGTAATCAGTGTTTACCAATGATTTTATGTAAACATTTGGTAAAGGGTTATTCCAACGATTTGAAACCATTGGAATAGATCTAAAATTCCTTAATTTGTAATTGTATCAACCGTTGGTATAAAGATATACCAACGGTTAGCTGAATCCATTGTTATAAGGAAAATTCAAGAGCCATATACCAATAGTTATACTATAACCACTGGTATATGTCTATCCCCATGTCTAACTAGACAATGGTTTGAGAAAAATTTTGTATAGTTTATACCAATTATTTTTAGTTCTTTCCCAACAGTTTGAAACTGTTGGTATAAGTCATGTTTCCAATAGTGAAAATAGCCCCAGGAAAGCCCCACTATCACACACCATACTCTTAGGGAATATGTTGGTGTAATAAAGGGACATGTAACAAGACCCTATCGTTATGATTTTTTGAATTATTTTTATATATAAGAAATAATATATATTCATTTTATTATTGTTACTTTGTAAATGGGGTTTAAAGCACAAATAATATATTTAGTTAATATTTAAATTCAACTAAGAAATCTATTTTGATGATTTAATGGATTTTTTAATTAAATAATATTTTAATAAAATATTAATACTAAATTAATTTTTATTAAATATAAATGATTGTATAATTTTTATGAATACAATTTTAATTTTTATTAAGGTTTGAAAACTGTTTTTGTCAAAACCCATGAATTTTAAATAAATATCAGTTTTTATTTTAAAAGTAAAAATTCACATATTTAGATAATTTTTTATATAAAGTGAATATTATTTTTAGTATTATGAAATCAAAATTATCCAATGGTGAATTTTTCATAATTTTTTTGAGAAAATCGATTTTTTTGGGTAAAAATTAAATACCTTATAAATATATAATGTGTTTTATAACATAATAATGACCAATAGTGATGTAATAAAATAATATAAATGGTATATTATTCCAATATATGTTTTAAATTTTAAATAAGGTGATTTTAGATTTGTTTTATTAATTTTATAATTTTTTAGTAGACCCTCCAAGACTTATAAAATATTTTAATATTTTAAAATGATTTCGTTGAGAGTGTGAATCACCTCCACATAAGTAAGCCTAATATTTTAATAAGTCTAGAATTTAGACTTATAAATTAATTTTTTCCACTCCCTTTTGGAAAAAACCATGGACAAAAAACCTTGGGAAGGTTTGTGGTTTTGAATATTTAATTATATAGATTCCAAAACCCAAGTTTGTGAAATATTAAAGATTTACCCTCACTTTTCCTATACAAACCCAACATGATCCCACTTACATTCACTCAAAATACTTAGAAAAAGTCCCTACTCTTCCCTCCTATCTCTATAATCCTCTCAAGGTGCCCCAATCTCTAAAGAATACCCTATTCAAGCTCTGGAAGTCACAAACTCATGTAAGAGATTTCTTCCTTTCTCATTTTTGTCCATGTTTCTTTATGTTGATGTACCCTTTTATTTTCAATTAAAAATTTTGGGGTATGATTTATCACCTCCCCCATACTTTCCTACTTATGTTTTAATGACTATATACCTCTTTATCTCTCATTAATCCCTCCCACGTACACCTGTCACCATGCTGAAATTTCATATGAGTTATTCCATTTCTCCTATTTCTTCAAGTTTCTTTATTATGGTACGCCTTATATTTCCAAATTACATGTGTTTATAGATGTATCTATATGACCCACTTTCTGTAAATTTCATTTAAATATGATGAGATACCCTTTTCTCTCTCATCAACCTTTTTTATGAATTTTTATGTCACACTATTATGCTGCCGAAACTGCAGCGTGATTTTCCAAGCCAAAATCATTGTGTAGTGAATACCATACCCATTTATCTGTCAAAGGTATTCACCTTTATGAACATAAATTTTTTAAGGGTACTTAATTGTATGTATTTCACATCCTTTATCGTGGAATAAATGATGATGTTGAATGATTCCATGTTATATGATCCATGTTGCACATTTATGCATGAAATGAAATGTTTATAAATGGTGCGCCCTAATAAAACTCCAATGCATTGGGTAATGTTTAGTATCATGATACTTTAGGTTCAATAAGGCTTTTCTCATGCTAATTAATGTGTAATGATGGTTTAATCATGCTAATTAATGTGTAATGAGGGTTTAATCATGCTAATCCATGTACAATGAGCCTTGGATCATGCTAATATCATGTTGTATGTTGTTGCCACATTTCTAGGTTATGATAATACTACTATATCATGACTTTATGTTCATGTTTCTCTTGTGATCCATTGATATGCCTATTTCCTAACATGTACTATATTCTTCATGTTATACCTTTTTTACTCCCTTACCGGCCTTTATAGCTCATCCTTTTCTTATGTATGCCATAAGGTTATCCCATGCTATGCTAAGTATGAAGGAATGTTGTGGTCATGCAAAAGATGTTTTCAATAAAGATGTTGTATTTTATGTTTTAAGTTGTTATGTAATGTTTCTAATTTCCAAATACACCAGACCTCTCGATCCTCAGAGTTATATTATGTGAAATTTTATGTAATTAATCATGTTTAAGTGTGTAATAAAGAGAAGGGTTGTTATAGAGTTTTAGGTATATCTTGACTCATCTAGATATCCCATTCACCCTAGTGAATATAAACACTACCCTCAGGTGATTTAAAGGAAACCCTTTGGTGATAATAGTCCAAATTTACATTGTAAAAAAATAACCAGTCTATCCTGAGAATGATGAAAAAACCTTCCATCTCAAGGATGAAGGGTTTATATAAGAAATTATAGTCTCTTATATCAAGGGGGAGTCCTTACATTAGTTTTCACTGTCTTATTGAATAACCAAAGGGTTTTGAATCTTTATTACCCCATAAAAGTACTGAATAATGAGCCTAAGACTCTCCATGATTTCAAAAAATAAAATAAAATAAAAGATCAGGAAGTGCCTGTGTTAAATAAAATAGAAACTAAAGTAGAGGCTATTAAGATGATACCTCATAGAGTGGAAGGTTAAACACTCTTCTTCAATGGTACGAGATGTACTACATGTTGCGGGCCACATCCATAACCCTGATCCATAGTCTGACTACCCTAAGTAAACCAACTCTACTAAAACTGCATCTTATAAGACTAGATTCCATGGATATGTCCTTCTACTCGGCCTGATCAGTCAATGATAGTCTATATTATTTCTTGGAATTGGGCTACTAATCCTACTCCCAAATTTGGAGTTAGTGTAGATCCATTCTAACTAGGAAATGGAGAATAATATCTAAAAAATCATTGAAGATGATTTTTTACAACCCTGAAACTCAACTAGATCCTTGATACACTGGGGATTCATGTGTCCTAACCCTCTGTATTGATGAAATACCACATGTTCACTTATGTGCATGCTATAAATACTACTTCCCCTAAATGAAGTCTTAAAGTGACATTTCCTACTTCTGGTCTAAGTACTCCTAGGTATCGGTGTTGAACCACCTTAGATTACACCTCCAACCTCTCTTAGACTATTCTTGGTGATGATCACATGGTTTAGTATCTCAGACAAAATATTCAAAAAAAATACATTGACACGTGATTAGATGCCATACCTCAGTCCATCTAGAAATCACCTAGATCTGGACAATTCATCACCCATAAGAATTGGTGAAAAGTGATGAAGCTTCATAAAGAAATATTAATAGTCCATAATAGATAAAGCTCCCTACTCTAGTTGAATAAAATATCTTTATTTATCATCCCTCAATGTATCGAGTATAAATAATTATAGAATATAGTTTAAAAATACCTCCAGACTATATCCCTATGATAGTATTCTTGGGAAATAACCCCCACAATCACTTGGTAGAATCATGAAACATATATGTAGATAGATTCACTCTCATCTCAGGAGGTGTATCAAGGTGATCTAAGATAGCCAAAATAGACTATATCTATGAATTGACAACCTATGGACTACCATCCCCTAAACATGTAGGTGGACACTACCACTAAAATTCTAGTGGAAACACTTCCATAGTAGGTAAGAGTCTTAGGTATCCCTTCCTAGTCAACACAAATCATTGGAAACCCTCTCAAAATTGAGAATTAGTTCATATGCCAGGTTTAATAGGAGGTGTCGTAGGTGGTACTACAGAAGGTAATACAGATGGATCAAGGCCCACAACCTCTAGAGCATGGTTATTGTCAGCCTCCTAGCACACAAATTAAGGCCATCATGGTGGAATCTCTCTATAATTCCAAGAACACACTTCATAATGAAATTAAATAATAGATAAGATCATAGTTATAAGAATAGGATAGGTACAATCATTCCTATATAGTTTCAAAACCTATATTACTTCTCCTAAATCTAGGTCTAGGTGATATATAGTCATAAATAACACAGAATAAACACCCTACGACCCACTTCTAAGGTTAGTTCAGGGTTAAGTTCTTCATTATATGTCTGAGGTCTCAGTATATGGAGTTTTAATTGAATTTTATAGAGAAAATAACCATTTTTGTTGTAATTGGCATCCCCCTTTAATGGAAACTCTTTATTTAAGATTAAAATTTATCAAGTTCATACATAAATATCATGGTCTAGTTATATGAGTCTCCATTCCCAAGTTATAAGGACACATGCTTTATAAGTTTCAATTTGCATGTCTTGTAACTACAACTAACCTTTTATATTTGACATCATAATGTAACAAGGCTTCCATAATGGTTAAATTATTTGGATCACCATTTTACAGTTTACAAAGGACCACACTCTTTATAAATTGAAATTTGGTTCTCAGTTAATTAGAACCATTCACATTTCAAAACATAAAAAAATGGCCCATGTTTCAAATTCATCATAATTAAATATTGACGGTTAAAACATTAAGATAATCAAGAAAATACCACTTAGGTTTTTTATACACTTTAATAACCAATTAATTATCTTACTCATTATATGAAAATTAGTAAAATAATAGGCATAATACTCAAGGCACTACAAAATGATTCAGGAAATGAACACAGTAATATTGATATGTTATGGAATATGTATTTAATATAAATCTATACGAACCTATTGTGATGTATGAAAAATACATCTTTTCCATACCGATACAAGGGTAAAAAGGATAATCCATAATAATAAATTCAATAAATCATGTACATCTACCAATAATGAAATTGATACAACTGTAATGAGCATAATCCCAAAAAACAGTCCCATCCCAGGAAATTGGATTTTTCCCTATATGTGGGTTATCTACTCTTAGGCACAATCAAATTACCAATTACATTACATTTCTAGTCTCTTGTTTAATAACACAAATAATAATACAAAAGGAAAAGGGGAATATGATATAATTTTTAATGTCCCAAGTCCAATTCCTTGATAAGTAACTAAACAAGAGCACCATATGGCCTCAAGCATACCTACCCATATGCTAGAGGCTTCCGACTTGCAGTGAGGGTCTATGAAGGTACTGTGGGGGGACTACACCGTAATGATCAATGTGATAGAAATAATGAAATAATATAGAAAATAATGTAAATAGATGAAAATATATCAATATAATATAATAACATTAAGATAAATAAAGAATATATAGAAAGCATAACCTATGTTATATACTAAAAGTGACCATGTCATGATGTCATAAAAAATGAGGGATTCAAGGGATACTGGTAAACATTCATATGAAAAATTATATAAAAAAATAAAAAAAGATAAAAATATATCCATAATAACATCATGATTATAGGATTGGTCCTCTAACCCCATGATCCATCCTAGTAAAGATAATAAATTTTACATAGTAGGCTGCTTTTCCTTGCCCCTACTTGCATTCATGGATTATTCTAGGGTACAAGATGAAAACCTGAATAGGGTCTGATATATACTTATTAGGCCACCACCAACGGTGTATAAATCTATCCATTCTGTGAATATGTAATGGAATAGTGTGCAGGTAAAAATGTTAAAGGCATAAAATTAAATACCTAGAACCCATTCCATTTTGGGTTCCCCATGAGACATTCATTTGATTATACCTACTTCAGACTATACCATAATGTATCCGAACTTGTAAAAAATATTATTTGATCATATAATAGGCTCAGGACCTAGGATCATATCCAAGGTGTCCCCTGATGATCATACTCGTAGAATAGGTGAGTAAATCCATGGATTTTAGAATGTAATAGAGAAGTTAAAACAAGGCCATCACTCACAAGAATCATTGACTAAATGAAATCATGTTATTTGACTTAGAAGATGCAAAATTTAATTAATTGATCAACATCCTCAATCTATCCATGGGGTTCCACATAGGGAACCTAGGTATTACTCAAGGTGTACTTTGAACCCATCACCCCACAAGCTCGTCCATGGAATTCCACATTGGAACTAGGGTATCACTCTAGGTGTGGTAAAAATAAATTTCCCTTAGTGTCTATCCTTGTAATTATATGTAGGGAATTCATGTTTTGATCGTGAAATGACATAATTCATTACCCTATGATCCCATCATTGTAATTCCACATAAGGAAACCATGTGCCAATCAAGGTATAACATATATCCACTCACCGGGTGAGCCCATCCAAGGAATCCCTTATATGAATCCATTTATCTCCCATAACATAATAATTCAAACTATAATTCATTTCAATTTGATAATACTGATGATCCCATACATGGAATTTTGAGTCAGAACCCATACATCGCCCTCAGTATGGAACAATGAATGGTTATGGATCACAATATATCCATACTGTTTAACAACACACTTAATTTAATTTGATAATTTCATTATAAGTAATAACTCAAGAAAAAGTGAGAAATATCAAGGCCCCGGAACATGGGATCACATTACCTTTTGAGTTTTTTTCTAATCTATTTCATCCAATTAATATAACATCCTAATTTAGTAAAGGAAAGGAACATATCCCAATGGTGGTTAAATTTAATATTCAAATCATGATCATTTAATATAAATTAATATCACACCCCAAGGGGGTGGTTCGGATTTGGGTTCTCAACCTCCATGATGTTTACGGGTTATAAAGGTCATGTATGTCTAAGACCATGCAATTAATTTAGGAAAATCCCATTTTAAGAGGTGACACATGGAACATCAGATGTGAAGAACAATGAGAAAATATATAAATAACTAGATTTTTTGGGAAAGACCATAAAACATATACCTTATATTGGTAGTGATATGCTCATCCGTTGTTAGCCTCTAACTTAAGATTGAATAGAATAAATAAAAAAATAGTCAAATACCTTGAAAATAGGGAATAATAGAATACATATATTTATCAATATAGAAAAAATATACAAAGAAAGGATGTAAGAGTATGTAAGATCTTACCAATACAGATCCAATGTGATGAATGGCGAGAATAATGGATGCCAAATAAATGAGATGGATCAAATATTATCCTGGATACTAAAAGAGAGTTTCAACATAGGGGAGGATGTTTTGCATGAAAAATGGAGGAGAAAAGAGAGGGGTAAGTTAAATATAAGGAGGGGTGAAAATTAAAATTCCACCAATTTGAAAGGGTGTATGGTTTGGCTGCATGGTAGGAAAAACGATGCACCAATTGTGTACTGACACTATATAGGGTTACAACCCCTCACATAGGATGAATACATGGTTTGAAAAACTTTGTGAAACACTAGTGGATCCTCTAAAATTTTCTACAACACCCCCTCAAGAACTTAGAGCCCCTTTTTTCATAGTTTAAAAAACCATGTGTCCCCATTATAGGGCCACACAATTTTAGGTGCACAGTTAGTACTAACCATGTGATAACTATGCACCTCACATATTTCCTCCAAAAACCAGAGATTCAGTCTTCAAAAAATACCTAGACTCTCCCAAACCCTTCCATAAAATTTTAATAATTTTCATATAAACAAAAGGAACGTTCAAACTAAAAATTCAAAAGATCCGTAACTCATAGGAAAAACAAGGATGTGATAGGCGGGTTTCTAAGGATGAGCTAGAATGAATACAATTATGGATTCCTTGATGTTTGTTCAATAGATATGGGATATTTGGATCATTATATCCCATTTAAACATAATGTGTGAACACTTTTCTATTGACCACCATGTCTACTTAGTATAGAGATTTGATATTTTGGGTATGGAACTATGATGTGAATCCTTCTCCCTAGATTGTGTTTTAAACCTTTTATAGAATTATTGAATGTTACTTGGTTATATGAAATCATGTTTAGTTAGGATAAGTAGTGAGATATCCATTAAAATAGGACATCAAAATGGATGTTTCTATAGTGTAGCGACCCTTGTAAGGTGGGTAGTTGCGTAAGAACCTAATTTGTTCCATAAGAGGATGGGCATGATTAATTTGTTCTAGGTATACAACATAATGGGAGTGGGTATCCTATTGGGTGACTGAAATATCAATTTAAACTAATTCCTAGGATGAAATCTAATTCTCTATAACTATACTATATCAATAGAAATGATTTATTAACCTTATTAAATTTGTGATATGTTGTTTACTTCTTTTTTTGAGAGTATAGTGATATAATGTTCACTAGGAGATGACTTGTTTTAATTTGTTGGTATTTTTCACTGAAATATAATCCACATGGTGAAACATAATTCACCCTAGGAATTGTGATTAAATGATGGGTTATTTTCCTTGTGGGATTATGTATGTTGATATATCTTTCACCTGGGATTGTGATTCAATGATGGATCATTCACCTTAGGGGATTATATATAATGATATATCATTTACCAAGGATTTTTATTTAGTGATGACTTATTCACTTTATATATTGTGTTTTGGTGATAGATTATTCACTCAGGGACTGTGTTTGGTTGATACATCATTCAGTTGGGATTGTGATTTAATAAAGGATCATTAAGCATGGGGATTTTATTATTGTGATAGATCAATAAATTAAGATATGAGTTTCAATGATACACCATTAAACATGGTATTATTAGTGATATTTTATTATATAATGGATTGTTCATGATATATTGTTAACTTAGGGATTATATTTCAGTGATTCATCATTTTTTTCCTAGGTTACTATGATAAGTAAACTATAGGAGGGGGGGGGATTATAATCTAAAAAAAGTAACTGTTTTTTAACCAAACACATTTTTATAATAATGTAAGATATAAACATATGTTTAAACCATAAATTAAAAAACAAAATATATTATAGTATACATGTAATCATAGTAGAAATTAAGATTTTTGAGATTTTGAAAACTTCTGATAAAATCAAAATCAAAGTGGATATACACAACAAGGTAAAATTAATAAGCCCAATGAAATAAAACAAAACATAGTGCATTGGTTTAAACAAAAAATAACCCTTAATGGATATTATAAATAACTACTTTAACCCAAAGATTAAGGGGAATCATTAATGTGATTCAAGGTATCTTCTACTTTAACCCATCAAAATATCAATCTTCTAATACTCAAGAATCCCTTAACAAAAACTATCAGAAGGTATCAATACACTTTAAAAAAATAGAATCTTGGATCCTTATTCCTCATATAAGACTTTGATTATCCCAATTGGTATAAAACACCACTTTTAGCTACTAGAAACTCACCTCTATCTTCCTCATGTAAGCCCTTGATTAACCTGATTGAAAAAAATAATTAAAAAATGATACAAATAGTTTTAATATGAAAATATTTAAAATGAATTATTAGTAGAATCAACCAAAAAAATACACATTAAATTACTGTTATAAAAACAATATATTATAGAATTCAAGAGATTTTAATCTTAAAAGGGAGTTTTATACTTCTTATGATCCTTGAAGTTGTGATCCTCATTACATGTAATCCTCCAATAGTAAAATTCCATTTTATTTGAGACAAGATATAAATTCATTGAATGATAATTCATTATCATTTTATGAACATTGAAACACTTTACATCTTCAAATGAAGTCATTTCTGTACCACTATTGTTCCCATTAATTTAATTTAAATAGCACGGACTAAACACTTTAACCACCAAATTTTCACACTAAAACACTATGGAATTAAGTTTACTATATTTTCATTATGTATAAAAAATAATTAAAGAAACATTAATTTAAATAAAATAATAACATGGGTGTGTTGTGATTTTTATATCTAAATATAAAGTGTCTCATTGACTCAATATTCTCTCCATTTTTAAAAAGAAAAAATATAAAAGAAAAATTTATTTTGAATAGAATTTTAAATGTAAAACTTCCTCTAAATATGGAAAATTTTGATTGAAATTATTTAAAAAACTTATTAATTTTTATAAATAATAAAATAAGGTCTCAAATTCCTACAACCACAATTTGAAATTTTTATAAAACTTTTTATCTCCCATTTGTGATTTTTAATGTAAATTTTCATTAAAAACAATTTTTAATAGTTAAATTTATCCCTTAAATATACATTTTTTATCCCCCTTAATTTTAAAATTATTCAAATTTTTAGATCCATATATTTAAATCAATTTTTCAAATTACCCCCTTGAAAATTTCAATAAAAACAAAAGAAAGGAAAATGTAGAAATTTAAAACTAATCTACATTAGAATTAAAATTCCATTAATTTTGAAGAAAAGAACCTTTTTAAAAATATATAGTCTTTAAGGAACTTCTCATCATTAGATGTTAGAAATTATATTATTAAAAATAAATAGAACACCTTTTTTACTATTGGGTTATAGAAAAAAACATTCATACATTTAAAAATAAAAAAAATACCAGAGAAGTGGAAAATAATACAGAAATGCATGAAATAAAAAATCATGTATCCAAGTAATATAAATATAATCTTAATATTAGTAAGATAATTTTATAAATAAATCAAAAATTAATTATTATTTAAATTTAAAAAACGTATAATCATTACCAATTAATAATAATAAGGTGATTCATCTATTAAAAAAATCATAGTCGCAAGAAAATTAGACAAATATAATAATCAAAAACTGAAATTTAACATTTATTTTTAGATTATTATATTATGTTCTTATGATTATTTATTTTTTGGTAATGAAAAATCTACATATATTTAAATTATTTAATCAATTCCCCTTAGAATTTTGATCTTTAAACATTTTCTCTTATTTGATTACTCTAATGCATGACTAAATTCTTTATCTCATCAGTAGATTGTCCCTATTGTTTAATATTTTATCATTTATATTTTATAAATTATTCACATTATTTAATCCTTTTACATAACTATTTAGGCTCTATATGAAGAGGAACATTTTGTTCATTTATGATCGTTAATATATACCTTGACATAAAATTTTCTATATGATTCCTTAACTTCTAAGAATAGATTTCATCTTGTTCCTTGAAATTTCATAAAATTAAATTCATTATAATGAATAAATATAACATTTTATTTTTCCAATTTAATTTTATAAAATTTATAAGACACACTAGAGTCAAATTTACTCGGAAATTTATCTTCAGTAGATGTTTTTAGGAATTTCCATGTTTGTTAAAAAGAAGATTTTTGAGAATTCATTCTATGAAATACTATTATTTATGCATGGATATAAACTCATTAAATTCTCATTTATCATGAAAATTCATTCAATCACTTGTTAATACCCATGTATATTCTACACCTACCACCCCAGAAATATATCTCTCTTCAATCAAGTTAATTCAATTAAATTTTATCTCATTTTCATGTTAATGTATAATTCATAAAGGATTATTTAATTCACAATAACTAATATTTTATAGATTTATAAAGGCAGGTCAATGATGAGTAATTTACATGAGTTTTTCTTTGTGTAAGGGTTGATAGTTTTTTTGTGTGAAAAAATCAATGGAAAAATGTGGAGGTTTGGATATAAAATAAAGTAATATACATGATCTCAAGTTTTCCCTCAATAATTGCATCCTCACTCAATATATTTTGAAAATATTTACCTCTATCACCATTTTAATTATTATGTGACGTTCAAACATGAATCATTTTAATAAAAAAAATTCTTCCTTTTCATCTTCTATCTATATCCTTAGCAGCAATGTCCATTTTTTCCATTTGAAATTCTATAAAAATTTTAATTTTGAAGGTATAGAAGAATATTTGGTCATAAAATAGTTGTATAAACTCCCTTACCCAATTTAATTTGACCAATTTTTTTCTTTTATCTTTCCATCCTTGATTTGTATTAAAACTTTATACCAAATAGATTCAAATGATGCATGATCTATAAATTAGCGCATAAAAAATATTCTCTAGATCAGTGTACAACATTTTTTCTCAACACCCCAAACATAATTTCAACCACGGTCATGAAATTACTTTTATATTGGGATGTTTTAAGTAATTTAATATTGTAATATAGCTTACTAACAAGTCCATTAATCACTTATAGAGGATAATAAGGTTCATATGTAAAGGTGGGCTCAAGTAGAACCTTATTATAAAAAGGGGATTTACAATAAAAATAATTCCTCAATTATTTTTGAAATAATCTATGAACTCTAAAAACTTTGAAAAAAGATAAAATAACAATCTAGATCTCATAACATGTTTCAAGACTTATTGAAAAAATAGAAAAAATAAGATTTGAAAATGTTTTGGAAACCTCTCGAGTTTGGAAAGATAAATATTAAACAACAATTGTGTAAATGAGTTTCACATATATTCAATATTACTTCAATTATTAGATTTGTAAATCAGGGAATAAAATAAATTTTAGTAACAATCTACATCCTTAAATATTTAAATCAATCATTTTTCAAAAATACCAAGATGATCTAAATTTTTACCTAGGTATTCGATTAGCTCAATGTATCTTAAAACAATTCATAAATAAAAACATAAAAAGAAATCATGCAGTAATTATATATTGAATATAAAATTACTCACACATATATTTAAAAAAAATTTATTTAAACTCATGCAGAATTAAAATAATTTGGAAGTTTCCTTTGAAAAATTAAGGGTACAACTTGATTCATATTTAGGCAGTGAAAGCTTGAGTAAAGCTCATAGTTACAACCAAATTAAATATACATGAAAAAAATATATTTATCATACTAATATTTAACAAAAGAAAAATCAAATATAAAGAAATGAAATATAATCTTAGTATGAACCCCAAAAGGGTTGTTTTTTTTTCTTACTATCAATAATTAGACACAAATGGTAATTTATCCTCAATATAAAGGAGATGTTTTTTCTTTTTCAAAAATCACAAAACCCTTCTAGATCCAATGATTTTAAACTTTAGTTACTTATAGGGGACCCCATGGATAGTATATTTTTATTATCCCCATTTATATAAGATACAACTTTCATGGTGGGGAAAGATTAGGTACGGGTCCTCAACCTCTTTTCCACTACTATTATGAAATCTTTAACTTCTAGGTCTTTCTCATTTGATTGTGTATTAAAATTTTTATCCATGTAAAATTCATTGAATAAAACAATTTGAATTTAATTAAAATAATATAAATCAATATTAAAGTATTACCTTTTAAGTTGTTCAGAATCTAACCCAGACCCCTTAAGAAAATCCATTGGGAATTATCAATAACTCCATATAGTAAATGTTCAATGGGATTGAGTAGTTTTATATGTTCCTATATATGTTAATTTATTTTTTCATTATCACTTTCTAAAAACATAAATATGATAGAAAAATATAAAAATTAAAATAGCAGGAGTTAGTTATCAATTTATTTCCAATAAAATTAAATTGGAATGATTTAGAGTTTAAAATATCTCTTTGTGCGAGATTAGATTCAATATATTTTTCTATGGTATGTTTCTATTGATGTTTAACTTTCATATACGGAGGATGTTAGTCCATATTATCCATCCTTTATTCAAATTCTACCACTTCAATGTTATCTTATTTCATGGCCATAAAGAGGTATAAAGGTTCTGATTTATCATCTTAAATGTGTGGGAGATAAATTTTCATTTTTTCTTCCTAAAAGTCATCCCAATAATAATCTAAATATTGTTGATATCCTATTAAAATATTAGTTATAATATCTTCCTCAAACTACTCATATGTTAATTCTAATTGGATACTCTATAATGGATTCCCAAGCTTCCATTTGACCTTAAAAACATCATATTAAAATGTGTGTGGAACTAGATTTTCTTATTAATAAACTTGTATTTGTTTTTTCATAACCTCAGGGCCTTTATTTCCTTGAATTGAGTGGCCATAAATACCATTTCCCTTGGGATTTCCTTAATGGATATTTTTTTTGAATTTAAAATACTCTCTAATTTTCCATTCTTTCTTCTATAAAATGCATTGAGTAGTATTAAACTATTATGAATAATTAGTTTTAAAAATAGAATTAACATTTTAAATTATTAGTATTTTTTACACTTGAAACTAGGATATTAATATGAAAAGTTCATTATTTATAATTTTTTAATATTAATATTAAAAACTATGTGTGCAAGTAATGCACCTCCCTAAAAATGGTTCTAGTTAATATGGAGATTTTTCATGAAATATGATTCAATAAAATTATTATTTTCCTAATAATTTAGTGTAGTGAATAACTGAGGGTTGATATCATGAGTACTAAAAATAAAAACACTACTCTTTTATTCTCCAAATCCACCCATCCCTCTCGTTACTTAGAACACATGATTCCTAGGAATTCTCAATAAAACACTCCTTAATGGTTCTTCCATTTCTCATGCATATCAAAACCTTTATAATTTCTTCCTATTAAATCATTTATTTCTTATTATATCATTACATTTATTTTGGAATCACTCTCGGTGTATTCTCTATACCCCATCTACACTTAGTTTTTAATAGGCATCAATGGTCTCTCCCCCTGCATCCTTTATGGTTTTTATTTTCAATGCTGATGAAGGATCTTTTGGTATTCCCCCTTCTCTTTGAGCATAATCCATCTCTATTGTCCCCATATTAGATAGTGTGATGGAATGTATAACGGATTTGGGACTATGGTGAGAGGGGATTTAAAGTGAAGTATCATCATGAAATTCCCTCTTTATGGTATGGAGTGTCCCATTGCATTCTTTATCTAACCTTTCTTTACCGAAACACTATGCAAGAATTCATTTAAGTCAGGCGTGGTGGTGGTATAAGAGGATTGGGATAGTGCTGGTGGATGTGCTTAGTGGAAAATATCATATTGTTGTTTTCTTATCCTCTACGTCAGTGTTTGTTTTTTCTAATGATTGTTTCTTTGGGTTTAATTGAGGGTGTCTACCAATAAAAATATTGTTTTTATAGTGGAAAATATTCAGTAGAAAGGTTTAATGTTATAGAATAGGTGATTTGGGCTGGGATGACATTATCTATTCTAGATAGCCAAATTCTTCTGCTGGAGGTGTCAGAAATCTCATCCAATTTGTTGGCATTTCATATAGTGGTTTTTGTTTTTAGTGGATATAGTTTTTCTGGTACTAGGAGACATCAATTACATAGTTATTTTTTGTTTTTACTCTTCTGTAATGAATAATTTTTTTTGTTTTTGTTTAATGATTTAGAGTGATAAAGTTTAATAGAATTTTGAGCAGTTTGTTATGCAATGATGATTAATGTTGGTTGATGATGAAGATTTTTTAGTTTTCTATTTGTGGTTCTGGTGGTGCTATTATTATCAGCTATTAATGATAGTGACCATGCTTATTAATCGTTGGGAAGAATGTCCTCAACCATCTAGTATGTTATGGTCTTGATACATGATGTTCTGTCATTCTCACCCCTAATCAAACTTTCTAAGGGTCAATGCAAGATTTTATGAATTTTGAATGTTTCTTTTGGTATTTTAGTTTTTATTTCACCATTAATTTTTATGTTTTAGTCATGGATTCAATGAATGAATGTTTGATTCCCACTTAACCATAAATTGGTTTATTATTAAAATAAAAGAAATCATGATTGGAAATTAAGAACACAAAGAATGATGTAAAATAGAATAATGTTAGCAATAAACAACTACTATTATCAAGAGTTTACAAGAATTTTAATCACTATATTTTTAAAATCCATTCTCATTATCTTATTCAATTTGTATATGAAAACCTTTAACTTGACAACCTCTAGTATAATAGTGTTGATCCTACATCAAGATGTCTTCATATAGGAAAATAACTCTCAAAATATGGTTTTACAATTATATCACTAGACATCATGACCATAATTCTACTACAATATAAGGAACATTATAATGGTTAAAGAGGGTAAAATGAATTAAAAAAATTAAAATAAAAGCAGGGATAACAAGGTGAAAACACATTGTTAGTAGTTTAACCACTACATAATTCGTAGAATATATTAGTGATAAACATTAGAGTGAACTAAAAACTTAAAGCATCATTTTTTACCTCCTCTGAATAAAAAAAAGGGTTAGTTCTAGAAAAATATAGAAATTAAAGGATTAAATTTTAGTATCATGAGAAAAAATTATATTAGAGCGATAAAATATACTATTTTTTTAAAAGACAGAAACTATTACAAAATAAAATTACATAGAAGAAAAACCAAAACTACATTTACCAGAAAAACATCTAAATCCTCTCAAGAGTTCATTCTTGTGGGAGATAATAATAAATTTGGGGAAAATTAATTTAAAAATGAATAAAAATTTATAAGTCTTAGATGTGCATAGAGAATTGCCTTCTTGCATAAAACACTTGAGTAATATAAGGTTTATATGTAGTACTTTTGTTTTATTTTTCTTTTAATTACTCCCATAAATGATGGTATTTCATATTATCACTTGAATGAGTACACATGGTCTAAAAAATATATGGAAATATTTTAATGGCAAAGAGTATGAGATGCATACCACATCATAGAAGCTTTCTTCACAATATGACTGATTTTGGTTCTTCAAATTTAATAAAGGACAATACCTTTATGTATCAAGTGATAAACTTTATGCATCATGGGATTCTATCTACCGATAAATTATAATACTGTTACATATAAATCCTTATTCAATTTTTTCTTTGTGAAGGACCCTTAAGTAGAAGTATAAATCTTTTAGTGAAAAGGGATTTGATTTTCTAAATTATCTGAGGAATATTACACATTTCTATACTGAACCTTACACAACATCCTCATAGATGAAATTATCCTTACTGGAAAATTAATCAAATCTTATACATGAAATGTTCCATGGTATTACCTTTAGGTGTCATGTTGTTTACTCTTACGTATCATCCAAATGAATCTTATATACCCATATGTGAATGTCTTTCACTTTCAAATTATTATCAATGGATATGTGCAGGAAACTTACACATTATACTAATGAATATTATGGTTTGGTTGAGGTTTGTTTTATATATCCGTCTTGGGGAATTTTACATATCAAGGGACCCAACAAAATAACCCTTAAATTTGATCTTTTATAAAATTTATAAAATTATCTTCCAAAATTTTCTACTTCCAATTCCTTTGACAATCCTTCATAAATTTCTCTTGATTACCAAATTATTCTTCTATAGTTTAACTTCCATGATTCATATTATAGATCATTCATTTTCTGTATGGATAACTAATTCCTCAAATATTAGTTTCTCTGTATGTCGATACATACAAACATTTTATGAACTTCTAGATCCCTCCTGTTATCTTCATTATTTCTTACAATATCATCAAAATAATATAAATTATTATTTTCTCATGACAATTAATAATATAATAATAATAATAATAACTGAAAACCACAATTTAGGCAATTTTCACAATAAGGTCCAAATTATTCCTAAAACATAAATTTGGGATAATTACCCATAAAACATAAAAATGGTAGGAATTAAATACATGAATTAAAAACTAAAATCATGAAAATATATTCTACATTATAGGTACATGTATATTGGGGTGAGGTTTAGGACTCCTTAGTTTCTTTGAATGATTAAAGATATAATAAAAGATAATGATGGGTTTTAGTGAATGATGACACTTGGATTTTTATTAACTACATTGAAACTATGGATTGGTGTGAGACACATTATCTTAGATGAAGAATAGAAAAGGGGCTTCAACCCTTTATTTTATATCATGTATGGTTATATTAAAGGTTTATTAGGATATGGTTAGGTTTTATTGATCAATGAGATTTATTACATTGAAATATGAATGATGTATGAGATGAGTGCTTCATAGTTTGGGGATAAAATGACCATTGGGTCTTGTGTTATTCTAAGGGAATGAGTATCTTGGTGCGATTGATAAGGAAATTAGGTAGTTCATAAACTATAGTGAGTTGGGAAATAGTAATAATATTAATTACTAGCAAGGATAATATATTTATTCCCCAACTAGTTGGAACGTAATATTTATGTGGTGGTGAGTCCATCCAGACTTGTTGTCATGGAAAACAATTGATGATGTGATGTGGGAAGAAGTGTTATATAGTACCATAATTATGTAGAACCTACAGAGAGTATTAGGGGTTTATTTATCATGTTGAAATGATAAGTATTGATAATATCAGCAATCATATGATGATGTTATAAAGTTGTATTTATTCTCATTGAATTATGATATGGGAAATACTATATTGGGGAGAACACCATAAGATGCTTGTGAGTGTGACCCTTATTTTAGGTCAATAATAATTAATGTTAAGAATGTCTTTTATGATAGAACCCAACCATTAGGGGTTGTGTCTTCACATAAATTATTGGAGGAAAGAGACAAAGTTATGGTAGGTAAATGTAAACAATCTATATAAGAGTATCGATATATGAGGATCAGGTAAATTTAGTATACTTTTCGACTAACGGGTATGAGTTATGGATTACATTATAGTGTAATGACCTTGTATGAGTTTTGATAATTGAAATGATAGGGTTATCATGTTGGTTATTTTGGGAATGTATTTTTACCAATATAATAAAGTGATGATTTTCAATAAGGTGAAGTCTCAAATGTTAGGGTGTGTGTTTCAGGTCTAGATGTTTTGGGATACTCTCAGTTATAGTACCTTGTATGAAATGGTCTAGTTTATGAAAAAATGAAATCATTGCACTATGACATCAATGAAATATGAATTCATAAATTTTTCTAGTAGCGGGGAATCAATATCAAACTAGTAGTCTGAATTGTAATTATAGATCACATTCTATTGTCCTTTTAAAGATAGTCGATACGGTGAGATATCGACTGGTGCATTTAGAGAATGATCAAGTGTAAGGTTTATTAAATTCACCGAAACATTTTAAACTTGTGATTATTGATATGTTTGATGGAAAAAAGTGATATGAATCTAATATATTTAACATTTTTACTAGTTTAGGTGATATATCAACATGGTGATAACCAGTGAGAGATTCAAAATTTACACATTCCCCCAATATCAGTAAATGATATGATTAATATGTTTTTTCACATGAATACTTATTAGAGATTATAAGTGTTATTTTGGGAAGGTTTTAATGAAAAAATTCAGTGATTTTTTGTATAATTTAATAAAATTAGGTTCTAATGAGAGGGGAACCATAATTTTTTTTTAATTTTTCATTTTTGATCAGAAATTGGATCATTTAGATGAATTTTAAATGAATCTAAGGATGTATTCAATATAAAATATTAGATGTTAAAGTCTTGCGGAGAAATTTGGGTTGTCTTTTAAGTTAAAAAATGGATTTTGGTTGTTGTAGTGAGTCATTAGGCACTTGGTTGGGTTCCATGGGTACCTGATGGGGGGATTTAGAGAGATTCCCCCTATATGGGGCCATCAGGCAGCCAATGAAAATGCACTAATTACCCAGTAGAAGCTTATTTTTTTTAAGTATAATAATGTTTATTATACAATTTTATTTAAAAAATTTTCTCATGGGTGTTTTTTAGGTTTTCCATGTGATGGGATCCAAACCTATTCTCCCCTTTCCACCCCTTTCTTTTCCTTTTGATGCCAGGTGGATTCAGAGGCCTTGTTTTGATAATTTTAGGTGAGTTTATCTCCATCATTCCTATTCTATTACTCTTATTCAATTATCTCTTATTTTGTGCAGTCAAATATAGGTATTTAAGAATGATTTCATTAGACAGTGGTGAATTCATCTCACCATGATGCTAATTTGGTATGACATATCTAGAGAAGGCCTAAGAGATGGGAACACACATGATTGTGAGTTGTTTCATTATTAGTAATTCATTTCATTAATTTAATTTTTTGTTCATAAATTGGGAATAAATTGGTTGATTAATTAGTGTTGTATGTGGAGGATTTTATATAATTGTACTTTAGAGTGTGTCAAAAGTGAACTAAACCCTATATTATAGGGTTCAATGAGTATATGTTTCCAAGAAATTTAAATCATGATTATTCCTTAATAGAAAGTGATAAACTAGTTATATAAATTAATCATAAGTTTTTTATAATTAATTATGGGCCCTCTTATACGAGTTAGGTTCTTGAGGATAATGATGATGCTTGACGATGGATTTAAAGAGGATGAAGTGATATTTCTTAATGGTGTAACTCCATTGTCGAGGAAGGTGGTCCCAAATATTACCTATTTATATGTTCGTGTATATATTATATGGATTTTAAGTGATGGTAAGTTGGTGACAACGACTCCATATGGAAACAAAGGTGAGTTCCACTATGCGAGTCTATGTTAAGGAGTTTGTGAGACTCTTAACAATTTCTTGTAGTGTTTTATACATATTATTTATCCCTAAACGGTTAGGATGTCTATGAGTGAGGTTAAATTAAAGTGATGTTGGGATCCCACAAGTATTTATATCATTAGAAAATGGATATAATGTCCTAGAATGATATTTTTGGGTTTTTGATGATCACATAGTGTAATAAATAGGTGTAAGACCATGGTTAATCTTAGGATTGGTTTCATAGGATGTGGTCTTAGGTAGAAATGCAAGGATGACCCAAAATTTAACAACTTATGGATTCCATAAATATTTTTAATGGATATGAGATATCAAAATCATGATAGGTAACTTAAACCTTATGTGTGATCACTTGGTCCTTAATGGACATGTCACCTTAGGATAGTGATTTTAGATACAGAGAATAGAACCATGAGGGTAATACTAGTCCTTAGCTTTCATTATGAGGAAATTTTGGAATCTTTTAGTGTCCCTTGGTGGGAGGGAATCATGTTTATTTAACCTAAGTTATGAGTTAGTCTTTATGATCTATAGAATAGAAAGTTCCACAATATCATGAAACTTATGAGATGGGTAGTTTTGTGAGAAATTAAGACATGCCGTGTGAGGCCAGGATTGAGTCATGTGTTCTAGGTATATAATGTGATGGTCATGGGTAAGCTAATGAGTTCTTGGGGGTTTAGTTCAATCAATTAACAATGTGATAGATTTTTCACCATGGATATTCCATATATTTGGTTATAAATAATTTACCTTTCATTTTAAATAAGTGATATATCCTTCAATTATCCTATTTTGAGTATAGTTATATACCATTTACCAAGTGATTCCTTATTCATTAATGTTGTTAAGATCTAGTGATACATCATTCACCTATAAATAAATCATTCACCCCAAAAATTGTGATTAAAAAAATGGGTCATTAAAATTTGGGGATTATCTATGGGGATAAATCATTCAATTCAGATTGTGATATCATTATATATTATTCACCTTGAGGGATTATGTATGGTGATATATTATTTCCATGGGATTATGTTTCAAAGATGGATTGTTCACCATAGGTATTTTGTTATGGTGATAGAACATTCACCTAGGAATTATGATTAGGTGATGCATCATTCACATAGGATTGTGATTTAGCGGTGGATTTTTCTACAGATGGATTATGTTGTGGTGATAGATTATTATCCTAGAGAATTTATTTTGGAGGTTCATTATTCATTTGGTGATTATCAATGATATATTATTCACTTGGTGATTGTTAGTAATATATCATTAACTTGTTGATTATGTTTCGATGACGCATCATTAATCTAAGTATTGTTGTTGATAGATAATTCACCTATGGGATATGATTTGGTGATACATCATTCACAATGGAAATATAATTCAGTGATAAATTTATCACCTTGGGGATGGTATCAATGATAGGTATTTCAACTTTATTGATAGACTGATTGGTGATAGATCATTCAAAATAATGTTATGTTTAGACCATGGGAGATTCATCCCATTATAGCACTCACTAGAGGAGGTATGAGTCAACCATCAAGGTGGATTTTGGAGTACCCTATAGTTTAATAAGGGTATGAATGTGATATTTATGGATTTATTTTATATTAGTATAATATTTCACATATATAATCATTTTTACTTGGTAAAACATTGGTGGTTTTCTAAGTGTTTTATTTTCATACCCTAAAAAATAACTTTGGTGCACAAGAAAATTAATGTTTGGCATGTAGGTCTGGGTGATTTACTATGTTCGATTTAATTAGTTTAGGTTTTCAATGGGGTTAAAGAGAAGAGTCTAAGGTGATTATAAAGACGGTGTAGATTTTCCCTATTATTTATTTTCTATTTAATTATTATATTATCTATGACCAGGTCATAGAGTGTTCATACATTGATATAGGTCTACCTTCATGTGAATTTTTTTATAGTGTAGTGATGATATTTATTTTGGATTTAATTCTACTATAATACAATATGGGAACTCTAATGTTTATATTTTTTTTATGGATTTTCAATTATTTACCTATTATCTCTTACTTTGATACTAATATTATTGTCTCATACCAAGTCATATAAAAACCCTCGCTATTATTTGACGACCATTAAAATATGGGGAGGCATTTATGATCTCACATAACACTCTATCATAGGTTATTGATTGGTTAACATGATGATGATGTTATAACCTTTAAGCAATGACTCTAAATGGAAAACACCATGTAAATAGAGAGGCATGAGAGAAATGGACCCCATCATGATGTCAACCCACTTTTGAAATATCTCCTTAGAGTGAGGCAACAATTTTCTATTAGACATAAAGTAAGATTATGAGGATGTTCTATTTATATAAGTTTCTACTTAGGAAATTTCCAAGAGAGATCCCACCCGTTATAGACATCACCACCATCGAATAGTCCAGTCCTCTACAAAAATTGTGGAAGAGTTCCCTACCACAAAAATATTGGTTTATTAATATAGAATGAGGAACCAATATAGGAAATATACCACCACATCCAAGAATAAGGTTGATTTTATAACCATTATTGAGATTCCTTGGGTTCACTACCAAACCTCAATAGTAACCCATGGAAATTTGAAGTCTAATTTAATTTTGAAGACCTTTATATATTTTGAATGGATGTTAGTGGCCCAATAAATTTATTTGTTCCACTGTAAGGAAAAAACACCATCATGGAGGTCCTCCCCATGGCGATTCATCAATATGAAACTAAGGTCATATCTATTTCAATGAAGAAACCAAAATGTGTATATGTCCTTCGTACAAAAATGAATCCATATAACATGGAGGTCCTACTGACTATATAGGTACATTATACGGTAATAGTAATTATGGTCCTCCCTGAAATGATATATAAATCCCACACAATTTTCCTTATCATGTTGATAAATAACTCAGAAACCATAGAATATATCAATAAGGTAACTATAGTGGATATCCTCTCCATGAAAAATAATCATGATGATATGGAATTCCACCATGTTCCATGGAAGATTTTAACCATGAAGGTTCTTCCCATGGTACCCATTTTATATTTTATCATTATGATAAAGAATGAAGCTTACATAGAGGTACTCCTCATACTATAGAATATGTGAAATAAAGAGTTTCTCTCCATGGTACCCACCACAAATTTCCTTCTCAAGAAAAAGAATATATCTAATGTGGAGGCCCTCTTAATACCATAATATATTTAAGGATACCATTTTATTGAGATATACTTATGAAATTAGATCTAGAATTATCAATAACGTCATTTTTACCCAATAAAAGTTTCTATAAATTTATGCATGTGTTGAGATAAAAAACATTATAAATACTTACATTTTATGATTTAAACTCGGGTGAAGTTGATGTTGATCATGATAATTTGTTCCTACTTGAAAAAGTTTATGGAAAATGGCCCATTGTGGAAATTCAATTTGATGAGGATAATGTAATTTATATGGATGATTCTAATATCTTGATGGATGAATTGGATATAAATAAAATAAAATTTATGTATATCCCCATACCACCTCCCAAAATACTATTTCGGATCTCATTGAGGAGAAATATATATAAGGTATATTCCATAACTTGTGGGAACAATTCAACTAATAAATTTTTAGTGATTTCCTTATACATTATATATTTATCACCTTAGGATTATGGATAAGTAATTCCAATAGGTTTACCTCGCTACCCTCCTAGTAGCATGTAACCCTAAATTTAGAAATTGATGTATAAATATTCAATTCATTTGAGTGAATTGCCATTGGAAAATTCATTAAATAATTAAGGAAGTTTCCCATCAAGTATTCATCAAAATCCAAGGGTCGTATGGAACTCTAAATTTTACCCATCTCATTCACTTTCTAGTAAATATCAAGAGTTCCAGCATAAATCCTTACTCAGAACTGTTATTTTAGGTAGTGAATAATATCATGAACATCATAAGTATAATAAATATGATGAGAAATAGTTCCAATCAATTTTCCCAGTGGGACCACACCATCTTTGAATACCAAAAAAGGCATGTATAATGGGATTAATCAATGAAAAATCTCATCTATATAATTATTAAAATAGTACAGAAAACATTAATCATGAGGTGGTAGAAACCTATGAATATGAAGTCATCCCTTATGGTAAATAACCCTTAGTCTACATTAGCAAGGCCTCATGAACTATAAATTAAAAAAGACACACTACATACAATTTTAATTATAGTTTGATCCTAATAATAAGAGATAGTTATAGATATAATAGTTATAATATTGTGATAAAACTATCCCATAGGGATAAGTTCATTTTTACCCCTATTGTTATCACTAGTATCATCGATCAGGAAGAAAAATACCCTAGTCACTAATATACCTCATTTAAGGAAGTTGACATTCAAAATTCTAGGGTAATACTAATATTTAAACCATTAATATATTACTCATATGGGTTTATGTTCAGTGGTAATCTAAGGTATTTCCCTTATAATTACTTATCATAAGGAATCACCTACTTCACCACCATGAATGTTTCAGATTTCAAAGACCAATGATTCATATAAATAATTATCATATCATTTATAGATTAAAAATACATAATATTAATCATTATAAAGGATCAAGAACCAAATTAATTGAGGAACCCATTGATAAAGGATGTATTCCAGTACTTGAAAGTACTGCTGTGGGTGCATTATCTCTCAAAATTCCTATAGGTTCTTATTTCAATTTTTATCTCTTTCATTCCTTTGAATTTTTTAATAAAGGGGGATAATATATTATGTGTTCCTTTATAAAATGTGGTAGAATTTATAATTACATGGAAATTTAGAAAAGGTAAATAATATATTCAAGGATATTTATTTAAAATGGGAGGCATAAGGACTTTTTGGTAGCTTAAATTTATTTTATAGCTTAAATAATGTTTCTAAAAAATATAAAGTGGTAGATTGAAGATCCCTAATGAATTGAGTTGAAAAATGAGGAGTTTATAATTTAAATATTGATACTTGGTCAATATAGTATTTTTCTCTACACTGAGGTTTAGAGTATTCTCCCAAACATTACTCTATCTAGTAACATGGTGTTTAGATAACTCTTAAGCTAAGAGTGTACTATGAACTGTTTCATGATTTATAAATTCAAAAGATATTATTTTATTATAATAAATTTATTTTCAACATATTAATTAATATATTTTAGTTTTAATGAATTTTTATAAGAGGCAATGGAAATAATATTTCATTATTTTCATGGAAAATAATGTTTTGAAAGGAAATAGATTACACTGCAATTTTTTGTTGAGATAAAAAGTTGTAAGATACAAGAAAATATTTCTATAATAAATTTTAGTTTTTATATTTTTTTTATAATGTATTATTGTTTAATTCTCACATAGATGTTACATTATAATGAAATTTTTTTTGATTTAATTTAGATTGTTTTGGTAAGGTTGGTTCACATTTATATATTATTTAGATGAATTCATATTCAAATATCCTACCTTATAATATAATAAATTAATGTAAAATTTAAAGAAAAGTTAATTTTTTTAATATATACTAAAATTATAGATCAATGAATCACACCACAATATTTACCTATCACTCCATAATAGTTTCTTGGGATTTGTATAAGGATTAGAAGACTAAAATAATTATACCATAATGAAAATTAATAATTCTCTAGTCTATTATAGATATGAATAGATATTATGTATATTATTATGGATTTTAATGAGAAGTGTAAAAGATTTGATATCTTATTATTGGAATCATGTTTAAACAAGAGTTAAATAATAATATAGGGTATTTGACCATGATTTTTGATGCTTTCATGTGTTTTGTAAAGAAATTGAGTTGTGATAATCACTAAGGGGTGAATCAATGCATAAATTTTTTCCCATAAATTACCAAATATATTTCATTTCATGAGAGGGAACCCAGTATGATAAATTAAATAGTTATAGTAGGATATATTGAGGTATATATAATGAGCACATAAATATTATAATTTTTATAGGGATTAACAACTCTTTTTATAGAGTAGTTATTTCATTTATGTAAATAACCAAACTTAAACATTATATAATCATGAATTAAGTTAATAATTAACATTGAGGATCTTTTCAGGTTTAGAGATTTAGATAATTAGGTCATAACTTATACACAGTAATATGGATATTACAAGTTGACACTTCTACTTACTATCCATTTTTTTATAAAACAAATACTCTTAAAAAAAGAAACATGTCTAGATCCATGTTTTAAACAACATAACTTTTCCTTGATCCTATCATTGATTATATTAACCTGTAAGACTTGTAAAAAAACATTTCCAAAAATGGGATGAAAATAAAAATATCAGTGAGGGATACATAAATAAGGAAAACTGTTAGTCTTTAAATAACATTAAAACCATGAATACTTTTTATAAAGTAATAATTTTCACCTTTAAGAAGTACTAAAAACAATTCAATGAATATAAGATCATTTCTTACCCTTTTTGCGACCAAAATATTTCCACTATCCCATAGAATGCAATATATAACAGATAAAGGTAAGTTGAGACATAAACATACTTAAATGGAATAATCATACGGTCAAATTTCACACATATCCCTAAATGGAATAGCCATACGACCGAATTCTATACCAAATGTATTGGATGTTATAACATAACCACCAATACTTGGTTTATCACAAAACCACACATCATTTGGTTTATCTCGTAACCACCTTTCATTGGTTTATCACGTAACCACCCATCAAATGTCCCAATACCATTATATAATCATAACATATAAAATATTGCAAATATCAACATTTCACTAATAACATGTCATTTGTAATCACAAGATATCATTTCAAGATATTTAAATAATCGATCCATTTCAAAAAACATTTTCCACACAAGAACACCAAAAAACAGAATCACGTGTTTATTTTTCCATTTAAAAACATTAAGGATTATAGAGGAATCCAAATATCAAATAACGATTACGGTAATGGAGAGGTCATTGTCACCGTATACATTAAAAACATTAACTTTTTTGTATACTAAAACGCTTAATAGAAAAAATATTACCTTTTAATGAAGTAAAAATTCAAAGGGGTTTATTATACACCGTATAAAATAAGGATGTGTATTTTATCAAAATATGCCTCAATGAAAGGAGATTGAGATGAAGACCCTTACAAATATTGTATCATTAGATTAAATAAACATTAATGATATAATTATGTGTAAAAAATAAAAATACACCCAATAAAAGTAGAAATTAATTGTAAAACAATCATTGGTCATTCACATATATTCATGACATGAAATAATCAAGATGTGGATGATCAACCCAAAGAATGAAAATTGGGTTTAGAGGTTCCATTACCTCGAGTCTGAATTGTTTCGTATGTTCCTTTTTATTCATGAATAATAAACTTAAGTTAATTTATACTCTCTTAGGAACATTTTTGAAGTTTATTATTCCTTTTATATTACTTATTACCTTTCTATAATAATTAGTTAATTATTTTAGTTCATAATGAACATTTTTTCGATGTTCAGAACTTGAGTAAAAAATAAACTTGTTATAATTACAAATTATCCATGTTTTCAGATGTTAATTATCTAGAAAATGATATTCATGATTTTTATATAATATATATATCCAGTATATATGTATTTAGAGCAGTCCATAGAATATGGATTTAATAAATGAAGTACAACATTCATGGAGATGGTAAGCTGTACGTACGCATGAAAGATACTTTCATTTTGTTCATATTTAAAGGAATGAAAACTAAATTATACATAGGTATATTATAATTCTAGTATAATATCATACATAAGTTTATTAACCCCATATTTTATACGTTCCATGTATGGAATGAACGAGTCATACCACTTTAAGGGGGCGGTAGTCCGCACATCCTCAAATGAAATTATCGTATTTATACAACATGAAAAGAATAAAGGTACATTATAAATAAGAATTAAAGAAGCATAGAGATAAAATAAATATCATAAATATCATATATAATTACAGTTCCATCATAATGGCCACCATAATAGGTGGTAGGAGAATACTGAACAATCATCATTTTGTGAGGCAATAGTTCACCGTCCAAAGAAATAATATGTTGTATATCCATTAGACGGAGGTGTGTGTAAGTGTAGTTAGAATAATTCTCATAAACAACATATTATACTGAAGATAATTGTTTTTTATAAAATAATTGAATAAATAGAGTTTAGGTGGTTGGAGAAGGAAAATAAAATAAATAATTTTAAGAGAAGACATTACCTAAAATCGGGTAACTTGTTTTTTGATTTAAGGTAAGAGGACTTCTTTAATTACATACTTCACAATATAAGGCTTATAGTAATAATATAGGTATGTTTTGAGCTTATTTGGGCAGAGTTTGGGTGATCTAAGGTGGCTTGAGAGCTGTGAGTATAGGTTAGATGTGGTGTCCTTTTATAAGTGGGAGGAGGGGCACTTTAAAAAATTTTGAACGTATTATTTTATTATTCCTTGATTATCAAGTTATAATAACAAAAATGTGATATATTTAGAAGATAAGATGAGTATTGGTATAAATAATCTCATAAAATTGATTTTAGACAAGTTTAGGTCATAAAATTAACCTTATCTTTTAGCTTTAACCCCTAGTAAACTAATTTAACTTTTACCATATCTTCTTTTATATACATAATATATGGTTACCATTGTTACTATAAAATGACAAGAGGCCAAAAAATTGATCATTAATAAAATTTTAAACATAATATATGTCATTTTTCCAAATATTATATTTTTAGGACTATTATATCTTTTAATAAAATATTAATTGATTTATGAACCCATTTATGTCAATTTTTATTCTATTCATATCATGACTTTTCAAAAATACATAACAACTTGATTATTTCGAAAAAACATCATTAATTAAAATATTAAAAGTAATAATAATCCCCAAAATTATTTTATGGCATAAAAATTATAAAAATTTATTTATTTTAATATTTATAATCTAATTTATTTAAATATTTCATTAATAAGGTAATCACTACATCACCATTGAGTCATAAATAATTTTTTTATTTGATGTATAAAAATTATAAATAAAATACCATGAGGTATGAAATATTTTTATATTTCTAATGAATATTTATATTCAAAAAGATCACTTATATAACCCCATATAAAAATTGTTTTAGTAAAAGTTAATTGATTAGCTTATATTTTCCTTAACTTTAATTTAAATGTAATTGAATGTCATTTTCACACACAAGTAGCAACATGGGGTCCTAAAATAGAAAAAAATGAAAATGGTTAGAAATATATCATAAAATCGGTTTGGTACATGTTTTAGGATAATATAATATTATTATAACATTATTTTTTACCCTTATTTACGTGATTTACCCTTTAACCATGGTAAATAAAATATTTACTAAAGTTACTATTCATAATGTCTAAAATAAAAGGTACATATTTAAGCAATTTGGATCTCATGATTTCAAATAATGAATCCATTTTTCTAAATTAAAAACACATAGGTTGACAAAATTAATTTAAAAATAATTCATATTGTCAGGGTGTTTTTAAGAAGTAAAAACTACCAAAAGACTGACGTGTGTTTATGTCCAATTTCAAAGTGAAATTACTTAAAATGACAAACATTGGATTAAATTTTAAAAATATAATCTAATTAAAATTTAAAATTATTTAAAAGGACAATCTAATCATATAAATAAATTTTACGAAAAGATAGTTTTGACTTAAAATGCAGTACTTTTCACTATTTATTAAAAAATGAACTTTATCAGAAAAATACAAAAAATTTACCCAAACTAAATTTTCACATCCCGATACTAAAGAAGAAGTTTATTTTTTCAAATGGAAAATATAAAGGTGAAAAAATTGTATTTAAAAAGTGTTTTCCATCAAAAGGCGGTAAATCGACCTTTTAACGAATATTAGAGTATTTCATGCTTAAAATCAGCTACATTCTTATTTTAAGCCTCTAAAATTTATTTGATAAATGTAAGGACATTTAACAAACATGTGTAATAATAATGTATTTAGTTATGTTCATTTCCAGAAATACAATGACTATACTTTAACAACTATTTAAAATAATAATAATAATATTTTATTTTTCGGTATAACTCAAAGTTGTATGTAACACAAGATTTCAAAGAAAATTGTTGTTGCATGTTGAGTACACTATTGAATGAAGTTTCCTATTTAACATAAAATTAATATATTATTCATAAATATTATTATATCTAAAAAATTATTATTCTATATATACCTAGGTCGTTACATCCTTCCCCCCTTTTGGAAATTGCGTCCTCACAATTTTAAAATTGGTCTTGGAAACTTCACTAAAAGTCCCACATTGGAAAAAGAGTCAATAAAACTATCACATTAAAAGAAATAAAGATAAGTACATAGGTCACTTGAGATAACCCATACTAGGTTTCCATGTAGAAAAAAATGGATATGAAAGATAAACTAACCACTAAGTTCTGATGAAGAGTGATAGAAGACATGATTAGGAGAAAGTTAACCACCAGAAAATCACAAACTTGTGATGGGTTAAATAGTCTTTGATTCCCCAGTAGTAAAATTAAATAAAAAATGTTTTTGTTTTAAGTTCATTTTCATAAATTTGAGTAATTTATTTATGATCTTGACTAAGAACATAAGGAAACACACTTACTTGTCATGTATACTTTTATCCTTTACTAAATATTTACCAAAAACTCATATTTTCTCCAAACAATGAGTATTCAAGATGACTTGGTCACATCAAAAGCGCTATAATCAACTTCTAGAGAATCAAATAAATCAAAAAGGTGAATTATATATTAACCAAAACCGAAATGGTTAGTACAAGATTAGATGATCCCCAAAGGATAATCCTTAATAAAAAGAAATACTACTCTTAATCACCAAAATTTGACAAAAAATACCAAAAGTTCATCAAAGACCATTCAATAAAAAAATTTCTTTAAAATTATTCCAAGTAATCCAAACTAAGATTGAAACCCAAAACTCAAAAGGATTTAATCACATAGTCTTCCAAAATAAATCTTAACATTTATCTCTAAAAAACATAAACTACTCTTAAAGTCTCATAATGAAGTGTAATTAACCTAATCACATGTTCTCTATGATAGGTTAATCATTTCCATAAACAACCCGAATCACCATATATCCAAAATAAAAACATATATTCTTACAAAATAAAATTTGAACCATTACTCCACAAATTAGATCCTATAATATTCTATTTTACTTAAGAATATAGTGTTCCAAAAAGAGACAATGTATTCCAAACTAACCTTTATCACTTAATCACCAAATCATTTTCCTATACTAATGATATATATTTGATAAAACATAAGTTCCAAAAATCATCTTATTCTTGATCCATAAAATCATTTAACTAAAAAGAATAAGTTATAATAACCAAGGACTTCACGTTGGCCAGTAGTAAGTGATGTACCCATGTCACCCTTCAGTTATGGGTTCAATTCCCATGGCCTTGCCGGATGTGATGGGTTGTCACCCATCATGCGGGTTGTCTATTTTCTAAAACCATATCATTATTATAAAATTATCAAAAATAAGATAATTTCCTAAAAAATAACCATAACCTATTTTATTCTCAAAGAGTTATCTAATACCTTTTATTTTTCATCCTAAACTGTAATAACCATTTATCAACTCAAAAACAAAAGATCATATGAACTCGTTAGGTTATCCATTATGTCCACACAAGAAAAGATAATTATTTCTTGAATAACATTTTTACATATCAAACTTCAGGGTTACACATTCTAGAAAAAGTCTTCTAAAGTAATCCTATCATTAATACATTTAAACATATCATCATCCATAGATCCAAAATAACTCTTCAATTCCTAAAATGTCTATATATTAATACTTGAACATTATTCATTATACTTTATCCATGTTTTTCCATCTTATACTTTTATACTTCTTTCCTAAAAACAAAATCATAGATAATTTCTTAAAATTTGAGTAATGTAAAAACATGAGCTAAGAAATAATCCATACCTTTCATTAGTCATTGTTAGTTTCTTCAGCCTTAATTTGAATGGAATTAAGTATTGTTAAACATATTTTTTTACAGTCATGATTATCCCATTATCGATCCTTCTTTGTAGGAAATATATTTGTACAAGGACCATGCACACCACATTTAAAAAATTCAATTGATCCCTCAGCAAGAAATTATTTTCCTTTCATGGGGTCAACTGGATACTTCCTTTTTCTATGGTAGGTTCTTGCTTTATAAACTTCATTACCACATCTGAAACATCTTCTTGTCCCTTTGAATCATTTTCCTAGGTGTTTATTTCAATATCCTTGACACATAGGTTTTTGAATATACATACCTTTATGATTATTACCTGGACTTCTATTGGGATTTGTTTCTCATATATATGATTCTTAGAAAAATCACCAAGGTTCAAGTGGTCAATCCTGACTCCAGATAGTTGTTTAAAAATAACCACAAGAGTTCTCATTGTAGCTCCAATTTTATTCGGTTTCTCATTCTAAAAACCACCAAAATTTCCCCCATGTCCATGGTTAATTTGGTTCCTGCTAGATTCATCCATTTACTAAAACCAAAATGGTCAGTGTGATTATATCAGTAAAATCATCATATATTATATCATGAGGAGGGTAAACACTAAGATATACTTATTCATGTTATCTTAAACTTATTTGATTTATCTTAAATAAATATGACTCTTTATAATATGATAACCACTATGTATATGTAACTTGTTCTTAGATAACACCCTAACCTCTAAAGTTATCTAAATCAAACTCTGATACCAACTATAAGGAACCATCATTAAAAATTACACAATCTTGAATTAAGTTAATAATTCACATTGAGGATATTTTCAGGTTTGGAGCTTTATATAATTAGGTCATAACTTATACATAACAACATGAATATTACAACTATACACTTCTACTCACTATCCATTTTTTTATAAAAAACTCTTAAAAAAAGAAGCATGTTTACTTCCATGTTTTAGACAACATGAATTTTCCTTGATCCCATACTTGACCCTATTAATCTTTAAGTCCTATGAATTTTTTTTAAAACTTGGGATAAGAATAAAAACATCAGTAAAGTATACATAAAGAAATAAAACTATTAATCTTTAAATAACATGAAAACCATGAATACTTTATTATAAAGTAATAATTTTCACCTTTAAGATGTAGTAAAAATACTTCACTGAATATAAGCCCATTTCATACACTTTTTGTAACAAAAGGATTTCCAAAATCCCATATAATGAAACATATAACATATAAAGGTAACTTGGGACATAAAAATACTTAAATGGAATAACCTTACTGTTGATTTCCACACATACCACTAAATGGAATAGTTATACAACTAACTTATATACCCAATGCATTGGAGGTTATAACCTAACCACCCATCCTTGGTTTATCACGGAACCACTCATCATTTGGTTTATCACATAACCACCCATCATTGGTTTATCACATAACCACCCGTCAAATGTCCTAGTACCATTATATAATCATAACACACAAAATAATCAAAATATCAACATTTCACTAATAACAATTAATTTGAAATCACAAGATATAATTTAAAAATATTGAAATACTCAATCCTTCTCAAAAACCATTTTCAATTCCAAAACACCCAAAAATATAATAAGGGTTTTTTTCCTTTTAAAAACATTAAGGCTTATAAAGGAAGCCAAATATCAAATAACAATTACATCGGTAGAGAGTTCGTTGTAACGAGACACATTAAAAACATTCCTTTTCTGGTTTAGTAAAATGATTCGTAGTAAAAAGCTACCCTTTGAATGAACATAAAAGTCAAAGAGGTTTGTTATACATTTTATAAAGAAAGGTGGTGTATATTATAAAAATATGCCTCAATGAAAGGAGATTGAGACGAAGTCCCTTACAAAGATAGTATCATTATATTAAGGTTAAATTAATGAAATTATTATGTGTGAAAAATAAACATACACCCAATATAAATGGTTATTAAGTGTAAAATAATCATATGTTTTTCACACATATTCATGTAACGACATAATCAATAAGTATATGATCAGCCCAAAGAATGGAAATTGGGTTAAGAGGTTCCCTTACCTCGAGTTCGAATTTTCTCGTATGTTCCTTGTTCTTCCTAAATAATGAACATAAGTTAATATATACTTTATTAATAACCTTTTTCAAGTTTATTATTCATTTTATATTACTTATTACCTTACTATAACAATTAGTTAATTATTTTAGTTCATAACGGACATTTTGTTGATGTTCGGAACTTGAGTCAAAAATGAACTTTTTATAATTACAAATTATCCATGTGGTCAAAAGTAAATTATCTACAGAATGATATTAATGATTTATATATCATTTATATATTATATATTCATTATATATGTATTTAGAGTATTCCATATCATTTGGATTTAAGAAATGAAATGCACTATTCAGGGAGACGGTAAGCTGGACGTACACATGAACGCTACTTTCATTTATTTATTGTGTTTAAAAGAATGAAAACTGTATGATACTTATATATATTATAATTACAGTATAATATCATACAAAATTTTATTAACTCCATCCTTTATACTTTCCATGTATGTCATGAACGAGTCATATCACTTTGAGGGGGTGGTAGTCCGCACATCCTCAAATGAAATTATCGTATTTATATAACATGAAAAGAATAAAGGTATGTTATAAATGAGAATTAAAGAATCATAGAGACAAAATTAATATCATATATATAATATATAAGTATAGTTCCATCATAATGGCCACCTTAATATGTGGTAGGATAAGATTGAACAATCATCATTTCGGGAGGCATTAGTTCACCATCCATAGAAATAATATGTTCTATACCCATTATACGGAGGTGTGTGTAATTTTAGTTCAAATAATTCTCATAAAAACAATATAGTATATTTTATATACTAGTTTTTTTATAAAAAAATTTAATAAAGAGAGTTTAGGGGGTTGGAGAGGTAAATAAAATAAAGAATCTTGAGAGAAGACATTATGTCAAATCAGGTAACTCGTTTTGATTTAAGTTAAAAGGAATTATTTAATTGCCTTATTCCAAATTTAATGATTATAAGAATATGATAGGGATGTTGGGAGATTATTTGGTCAAAGGATGGATGAGATAATGGGGTTTTAGAGGTGTGAGTATGGGTTAGAGGTGGTGTCCTTTTATAAGAGAGAGGAGGGTCATTTTAGGAAAGGTTGAAAGTATTATTTTATTATTAATTGATTTTCGAATTCTAATAACAAAAAAGTGATATATTTCAAAGATAAAATTATTATGGGTCTAAATAATTTTAGAAAATGGATTTTAGACAAGATTAAGTCATATAATTAACCTTATCCTTTAGCATTAACTCTTAGTAAACTAATTTAAGTTTTACCATGTCCTCTTGTATATTCATAATATATGGTTACCATAGTTACTATAAAATGCCAAGAGACCCAAAAATAGATCATTAATGACATTGTTAACATTATATATGTCATTTGGACGAATATTATATTTTTAGGACTATTATATCATTTAATAAAATATTAATTGATTTAAAAACTCATTTATGTCAATTTTTATACTATGCATATCATGATTTTTAAAAATCCATAACAACATGATTATTTCTAAAAAACATCATTAATTAAAAGATAAAAAAGTCATATTAATACATAAAATTATTGTATGGAATAATAAATTTAAAAATAAATTTATTTTAATATTTATAATCTCATTTATTTAAATCTTTCATTAATAAGGTAATCACTACATCACCATTGTGTCATAAATAAATTTATTTATTTGATATGTAAAAATTATAAATAAAATAGCATGATGTATAGAATATTTTCTTATTTCTAATTACTATTTATAGTTAAATATATCACTTATATAACTCCATATAAAAATTATTTTAGGAAAATATACATGTTTAGGTAATATTATCCTTAACTTTAAACTAAAAGTAATTAAATGTCATTTTCACACACAAGTGACGCCCTGAGGTCCTAAAATATAAAAAAGGATGAAAATATTCAGAAATATCTCATCCAATAGGGTAAAAACATTTTTAGGGTAAATTAATATTAATATAATATTATTTTTTTATCCATATTACCAGATTTACCCTTTAACCATGACAAATAAAATATTTACTAAAGTTACTATTCATAATGTTTAAAAATAAAAGGTAGATATTTACAAAATTTGGACCTCATGATTCCAAATATGGAATCCATTTTTCTAAATTCTAAACATAGAAATTTCAGAAATTAATTTATAATTAATTCTCATTGTCAAAACTAAAAAGCGTGTTTTTAAGAAGTAAAAACTACTAAAAGATTGACTTGCGTTTATATCCAATTTCAAAATGAAATTACTTCCAATGAAAAAAATTGGATATAATGATAAAAATATAATATAATTACACTTTAAAACAATTTAAAAGGACAATATAATCATATAAATAAATTAGATGAAAAGTCATTTTTGACTTAAAATGCAGTATTTTTCACTATTCATTAAAAAATGAACTTTATCAGAAAAATAGAAAAAATTTAACCAAAGTAAATTTTGATGACCCTATTTTAAATAAGAAGTTTATTTTTTAAAATGGAACATATAAAAGTGACAAAAACATTATTTAAAAAGGGTTCTCCATCAAAAGGTGGTAAATCGACCTTTTAAATAATATTAGAGTATTTCATGCTTAAAATTAGATTCATTATTATATTGAGCCTCTAAACTTTATTGGATAAATTTGAAGACATCTAACAAACATGTGTAATCATAATTTAGTTAGTTATGTTCATTACTAGAAATACAATGACTATGCGTCAACTACCATTTAAAATAATAATAATATTATATTATTTTTCGGTATAACTCAAAGTTGTGTGAAACATAAGATTTCAAAGAAACCTATTGTTGCGTGTTGAGTACACTATCGAACAAAGTGTCATAATTAACATAAAATTAATATATTATTCATTAATATTAATAGATATAAAAAAGTATTATTCTATAAATACCTGGGTTGTTACACTTTATGTTTAGTTGTTTTGGTTCTACTTCACAAATAATTATTTTCATATCAATAATGAAGAGTCGATGGAGTAGTAATATTTTACCAAACATCATATAAATATGCAATGACCAAAACAATAGTTGAACTATCCAGATTGTTTTCAAAATTTATGAATAATATTCTTCAATGATTTAGAAGTTCCTCCAATTAATGGATGTTTTTACACCTTATTCTTATACTCAAACATAACCCTTTTCAATCCAAAAAATATCCCTAGAATGGTTTGATGGATATCTATAGGTTTTTCCACCCAATGTTAAGAAAAATTCTAAATATTTATAAGACTTAAAAAATCATTATATTGTATTACAAAATAAAACTTACATAATAATGAAACTTTAATACCTTGAGAACAAATAATGATGTAGATAATTTGTAATGAAATAATATTTTTCATGTGCACAAACAATTATTTATCCATCAAACCATTTTAGTGTAATTCACATCTTGTCACATCATGATTTTTCAAAACTCATGAAATCTTAATTACTTTTACACCTCTATATATCAAATAAAAATCCAACTTATGCGTGTGTATATTGATAATAAATAAATCAAGAAAAAAACTTCTTAGATCAGGAATTAAAAACTCAAGAAACTTATCATAACACACCCGTAATGTTAGAAATATCAAAAGACCAATTTATTAAATATAGAAATTTTTGCGAGAGTACTCCAACCCTCATTATCTAGAATAATACTATATTAAACAAGTCTTATTGAGAGGTTTTCAACTACCCCTCTATAAAATCACATAATGAGGGATATCTACTATAATATTGTACATAAAACATTTTATTGGTTTAATGGTTTAAAAACATCGATTCATGGAACATTAATATAGATAAAAATTTAAACTTTATTTAAATTCTTCATTATATCCTTCTTATAAACCATCATAATCTTATTAACAAATTATATCAATATGGGGAATATATAAAAGAATGAATTTGATAAAATCATAGTAAAGGAAATAATAATAGAAAATAAATGGAGAAAGTAATATACATTAGTGTATTAGTGATAATAATAGTTGGTATCACATCATAAACATGGAATAATGATCATAAGAATATAAAAATCATAAAAATGATACATGGAAGGTGAAATTGAGAAATAATGAAACTTCATATGCATAAGTTTAGATGTATTTACACAAAAAAGTTAGAATAATATCTCTTTACATTTACCATATATAGTATCTCATGAGTTAAAATCCATACATAATAAATTATATGTATTTAAATTTTCCCCATATATCACACCATATTATGTTCAAAATCATGTCTGAAACATTGAAAATATAGAGTAAAAAAATCATACCTTAATCATTAAGTATAACATGGAGAACCCATGCAGAAAAATAAATGGGTTTCAGAAAAATCACATACCTCATGGAATAGAAAAATCAAGGAGTAAAAAGTTTTATTATAGGTAAATACCCATGAAAGAAATGGTAGATGATTAATATTATCCCATTATCATTAAGAAAAAAAATACATCAATCATAAAAAAAATATTTTTCTTAAGAAATGAAGTAAAATTGATTTCAATGGAATAATTGGGGAATTATCCTCTTAAATGTATTGGAATATCAAGGTTAATTTATGTAAAAAAATATAAAATCTACAAAATAATAATTATAGAATAAAATGATAATTAGAATAGAAACTAAATTCAATTATTTTTAAATAAGTTATGGGTTTAGAGGTAGAGAGAGAATATTAAAGAAAAGAAAAAGGATTTTCCATAAAATCTTCATTGTAAATAAAAAGGAATATATAAAAATATATACATTTCCCAAATAAAATGAAAATAAGTATAGATGTATAAATAATTAAATATAAGCCATAAATGAAGATAGAGGAGAAAAGTGAAATTTATTCCTAAAATATAAATATTTAATTGATAATGCGTTACCATAATTTCGGTGCTTATTTTAAAGGTCACGAATAAATAAATAGAAAGAGGGGGTTGGGGTGAATTTCCCTTTAAAAAATTAAATTAAAATAATCCATTATTAAACAAATTTCATTAAGAGAAAGAATAAAATAATTTTTTTAAGCGAAATGATATAATAATAAATAATAATAAATGTAGAAGAATAAAAATAATGAATGATTTAATTTTTATGCGATTCAAGAATAAGAAAAAATTAGAGATTAAGTATTAATTAATGTATTAAACAATTAAATAAAGATTCAAAGTTATAAATAAATAATTCTTTGGAAAATAAATGAGATAATATATTTTGGTAAGTAATTTTGGAAATAAATATTAAAAGAAGACCCTACATCTACCAACCCAGTAGATTGAGGATTTAATATAATAGTGCATTGACTTTATTGGTAGCCAATATACCAAGACTATCCTTTTATTTTTAGTTTATAGAAAGAAACTAGATACATTAGACACTAGTTCTTTAATTTTAAATATAAAAACCTCAAAAATAATTATCCCATTTCATTTTAGAAAAAACTTATAAGAAAAACATGGTCCCTTAATTTAATGATACTAATTATAAAATTTAAAATAAGAAGGAAGAGTTAAGATATCTTGGAAGAAATCAATTTGAATATTGATCTCAATTATCCCAAAGAATATGGTAAACATTAAGAGAGAATGAGAATATAATAATAGAGTAAAAATATATAAAATTTTGGTATATACTCTATAATGATAGAAATGATTTAGAATGAAAGAGCTTTGAGATCAATTGAGTGCATTGGTGTTGATGATCATATGAGCAATATAGTCATTGTGTCATTGAGTTCTTTAAAAAATCCACCCAAGATATCTCTTTATCTGCTCTAAATTATTTATCAATTTTTTGTAATCCTTTAGGGGTTATTAATTCAATGTCATCCATATTTAATATAATTTTAGAACATTAAATTACATCCTTATACTAGTTTTCTTGATGCTATTGGGTACCCAGTAGCCTCAATCGTGTATCTAGTGGACTTCTTGGAAGTAGGTGATTTCTATATGCTACCAATAGTTTTCTGGTGGTCTCATATAAAAACATGTTCACTATACATCAGTACTGGATAGATAATGCTCCTCTTCTAGGTATCTGATAGGGTTCTGATGAATGAGAAAGGAGGTGGGCATGCCATCCGTTGGCCAATGGCACTGCACTTGTTATCCAATGCTTCCTGATACTTTTTGCTTCATAGAGTGGATTCTCCACCCCATTAAACATGACTAAATAGAACACATATACTTATTATGAGGCTTATAAACATCTGTTAAAACTTATTCAGGGATCCCTCAAGGACTTCAAGGAGTTCTATAATGAAACTATCAACCTATATTCACATTAGATAAATTAAAATATTAAACACTTTAAGAGTGTTTGTGATAATTAAAATCAAATAATGGTGAGAAAAAAGAAATCCCCCCTTTTTAATAATAAAAAACAACTGAATAATGATTTAATTAAAATAATTAAATAAAGAAAAAGAGTTACCATGATATCGATATATAGAGATATAAAAATTTTCTCCCCTTTGGGAAAAGATAAAACTTCTCCACCATAAACATTATTTTAAAAAAGCATATCCAAAAATAAAATCTACTGTTTATCTATATAAAAACTCTAAAAATTTCCCCTTTGTGATTACCTAAAAGTAGTAAAAATAGGGATAGATAATAAAGAGATAAATTTAAAAACTATATTTATCATCATTAATGATCTTTTGAGATAGATGAAAATAATTTTTTTAAATTAGTTTGAATTTTTTTAAAAATATTTTTCCAGAAAAGATTAAGATAAATTGAACTTAATAGTTTTTTAAAATAGAGTTTAACAGTTAAATAGAACTTTGAAAAATGTTTTTGAAAAGGCTGAATAAATTTTTTTGAAAAACAAAATATTAATTTTTGAAATTAATTTTGAAAAATAAAACATCTCTTATAGGATCGTTTTAGTATAAAAAATAATACACCTCCCTCAATTAATGCATTGGTAGAATTAAAGGGATCGACACCATTAAATAAACACTGAAATAAAATTATAAATACTTAAAAATAAAAATTTTTGAAAAATATTTTCACCATTAATGTTTATCAATGATTATATTAATAAACCATTTTAAATTCCCCAATAGTGTCAAACTATGTTTTAATTAAAGACCTACTAACCATGCCTGATTTTGAGAAGGGTTAAAAAATCCAATCAAAATTGTTAAGGATAAATCATGATGAGAATCTACATCATAAACACATCCACTTGTTTTTATATATATATGAATGTTTTTATTAGAGTATCACAATCAATTTACATTTCCAAAATTATGAAATGTTTTGAAAAACTTATTTTGAATTTGAAATCCATTTTTTAATTTTGTTTTGAAAATATATTAAAAAATTTATAGATTTTAATGTTATTAATAGATTAGTATCATAATATAATCATTCCTGAATATCCATTTATGATGTCAAAGTGATTAAGATGAAGGGGTTTTGTGAAGATATCAACAAGCTGATGGTTAGTGCAAAAAAATTCAAGAATGATATCACCATTTTGAAAGTGATCTAATAAAAAATAGGGTCTCAATTGAACATGCTTAGTGTGAGAATGTTGGATATGGTTTTAAGAAATAATGATCATACTAGTGTTCTCCCACTTGATAGGGATAGAATAAAATGTTATCCTGATATCCCAAAGAGAATGTCTCATCCATATAACTTGGGGAAAACGACTTCCAATTACTATATATTCCACTTAGGCTGTTGAAAGAGAATTTTTTTATTTATTAATACTCCAAGAGATGAGGTATTTTCCTAGAAGATGACAAGTTTCACTAGTACTATTCTTATCTAGTTTTCATCCTCTAATATTGGAATTGGAAAAATAAGAAAGTTCAAAATAGTATTCCTTAGGATGAAATAATCGAAGGTTTTTAGTTCCTTTTAAATTATTGAAAATTATTTTGAGGAATTTAATATGGTATTCCTTTGGATTGTATTGAGAATGAGAAAAAATTCCTAGACTAAACATAATTCATAGACAAGTCTTAGTGAGGTAATGTAGACTTCCGATCATACTTCAAAATGTTTTTTGTCCAATGATTAAATGGATTATTCTAATCCCAGATTACAAGTTATACTCATGGGAATTATAATTTACTTAAAATGATCTATACCAAATTTTTATAGAAGTTCATTACTGTATGTACGTTAGTTTAAAAAGGTTCCATTATAATTTTCATAAATTTTAAAACCAAGGAAGAATTTAAGTTCTCCCATAAATCTCATTTGAAACTCTTCATTCATCAAATCTGAAAATTCACTAAAAGGAGTTTCTTTAGTGGAGTCAAAAATAAAATCATTAACATAAATTTGAATGATTAATGAACAGATTGAATTTTATTTGAGAAAAATATTGGAATTATATTTTCCAATTTTGAAATAATTTTATAAAACAAATGTAGTTAACATCTTATATCAAGCCTAAAGTGATTTTTTTTAAATTTTATAGATATTTGGTTAACATGAAACTAGAATTTGGAAACTAAGGATTTTCAAAACATGGTGGTTGGTCCCTAAAAATTTTTTCAAAAATAAAACCATTTATAAAAAGAACTTTTTTATATCCATTTTGAAAAGGTTTGAAATTAAAATAACTGGATATTATAAAATAGAATCTAATAGATTTGAGTCAAGAAAAGGGTGAAAACGTTTCACTATAATAAGTACCTTATTCTTGATTATAGAATTTAATAAATATTTGATCCTTTTTTCTGGATAAAATATCATTCTTTTTCACGTTTTTTTTAAAACACACTTCGTGCCAATGATATGATTATTATTAGGATGTTTTAAGATATTAAAAAAAATTCATTTGAAATTGGTTCAACTGCTTTTATTGGGAATGTGAAATATTCTCATCATTAATAAAATCACCATGGGAATGAGGTTCAAGGTTAGAGAGATAATCATGTTTTTTAACCCCACTTAATATTGACCATTTAGTATGAGTTCTATAATTTAATTCTCCAATAACATTCTCAAGAGGATAGTATTTGTATTGATTAAATTAGAGTAAAGGAGATTATGGGGATTTCATAGAATCTTCCATTTCTATAAAATATTGAGATTCAGGAATGATAAAACTATTTTGGTTAATATAATTATCACTTTATGGATGTGATTTAGGATGATTATCATCAAATTTGATGTTAATAAACTCTTCTAGGCTCTTGGTAACTTCATTAAAGAAACAAATGACTTTACTTGAGTTTGAGTACTGAAGTAAAATTACTTTATCAAATTTAGGTTAAAAATATCTTAAAATATCCTTATTAATAAGGAAAAATCATTTACAATTTTAGACTCTCAAGAAGCCCACATTTTGAATTTTACCTTCCAATGTTCATAATTAGTTTTCCGATGATGGTTTTTATTAGGAAAAGGTTAAGGATAAAACATTTGGAATTGACCGTATTGGAAAAAAATAATTGAGGAAGGGAAAAATAATTTAGAATACTATAAATTTATTGGATTGTCTTATTTCTTAATTATAAAATACCAATTTTTAAGGTGTTATGGAAGTGGAAAAGGTGTGATGGTAACCTTTAGAAGCACAAAACTCAACAAATTCCTTTTTATCAAATTCTCCACCATGGTATATTTTAAAGGAAAATGGTTTGTAGCCTTTTTATTTTCAAATTTCCTTGAAAATTTTATAAATACATTACAAGTCTCAATATTATGATCTAATAATAAGACCCATGTAAATCTAGTAAAGTCATAAATAATTAAAAAGGTGTAATTTTTACCTCTGATACTAGATACTTGAGTTGGTATAAAAAGGAAAAGGTCGATAAATTATAAGGATTTAGATAAAGAAACAATTTTTTTGGATGGAAAGAGGATTTATATTGTTTTATATCTTAGAAAAAGGTTCACAAACTAATTTATCTTTAAAAGACAATTTTGGTAAATATCATACTAGTCAGTTATGGTTGATCTCAGAAAGAGAGTGAATATTATGATGGTCATGGTTTTTATGCCTAATCTAATAATAATTATCTTTTTCTGTTAAAAACATAACATTTTGACTTCATACCGAGTTTAAGTGAATAATATAAACATTTGGAATCTTGAAGTAATAAATAAAAGCTTTACTTTAGAATTAAACTCTTAAAAATAATTTTTAAAAGTAATTTTGAAATCGATATCACATATTTGACTGAAAAATATAAATTATTCTTCAAGAATTTAAAAAATAAAACATCTTTAATTAAAAAAGAGTTTGTAAATCCAATTGTGCCTATATAAGAAATTTTACCTTTTAAATCATCCCCAAATGTGACCTATACTCCATTAAAATAATTATAATGATTAAATTTAGAAGGATCACTATACATATTTTTTGAGAACCTACTATCCATATACCCTGTTTATTATGGGGTTTATCTATTTTTTATAAAAAATATTAATAAACTATAGCATTTGGTACCAATATATCTGGTCCAATTAAGTTAGCTAAAAATTATTTTTGAATCCAATCTTATTTGGAGTAATTTTTCCCATTTTAAAAATGTGACAAAATTTGAATGATTTTTGGTCTACTATATCAATAATTTCTAAAATTTAATTCAAACTCTGGATGATTTTTTTTGTAATAATTTTAAAAAATATTTTGATAAATTACTATAACAAAATTAGTCTTTTTAATATTTTTAGAAAAAATATTTTTTTTAAATCCAATTCCATAGAAAATTTTAATTAGTTTTGGAGTACCCAAAATATTATTTAAAATTTCATTCACTTAGGTAAAATGATAAATAGATTTTTTAATATCATTAATTTAAAATTCTAATTTTTTAGTATTTTCTTGATATTTTAATTTTTAATAAAAATATTATTTTTCTTTTAAATTTTTTTCTTTTTTAGAAATAATTTGATTGTGTTTCTTTTTAAGATCATTGAATTTTGAAAGAAGATCCCAAAAACCATTTATAAGTACATTTTTATCATTAAGAGGATTGTTATAAATTAAATAATAGCTAGAAGAAGTAAAAGAGTAAGAAGAGAAAGAACATGAAAAACCATAATTTAATTCATCACGTATATTTAAAAGGATTCCTCACTAGAAATTCAAGTCAAGAACTTTAAATATATCCTAAATTTATTCTTGGATTTTTATTTTCTCTTATTAAAGGGAAAATATAGTATGATATGGACCTTCTTTTACAACTGAATAAATAACCCCAAATTATTGATTTTCCTTTTTGAATTTTAGAGTGGTTCTTTTATTTTTTTTACTTTTCCATCATATTAGTAAAGATGGAAATGTCAAATTCAATTCTATAAGAGTCATAATTTTTTTAATTGAAATAAATAGACTTTTTATTTTCTTTTGCCTCCTTATATTCCTTTTTGGCTTTCCATATCATAGCAATATCATATGTTATGATAGAAATAATTAGATATTCAACCACCATGTTTTTCATGTCTTTATCTACTTGGATTGTGGTAATTTTAGGCTCCAAATTACTTAGTAAAACCCAAAGTATATTTATGACTAATGTTTTTGTAGAAATATAATAACCAAGATCTTTCAAACCCTAAAAATATCTAAAAATTGAATATAAATTTCAGTAAAAGATTCACTAGGATATATAAAAAAATTATCAAAGTCATGTATAATCATATCTAAATTGGTATCTTTTAATTTTCTAGTTCCTTCATCGGTTACTTATAAAAGTTTCCAGATTTCATGAAACCTTTTTCAAGAAAAAACATGATTAAATTCATTTTAATCTAATCCATAATGTAAAGATTTCATCACATTTCCATCTAATAAAAAAGAAAAAATATCATATGGGGTCCCTTTATCTTATTTTTTATAGTTGTAGAAGTATTGAAATGTATAACAATTTTATAAATAGAATATCTAATAGATATAAGAAAAATAGTCATGTGATATTTCCAAAAACCAAAATTAAACCCATAAAAAATAGAGCATGACCCAATGATTTACCTTTCGGACCACCATGAGAACTTGAAAAATCTATTTAAGAAATATATCATTATTTAAAAAATTATTTAAATATTTTAATAAATAAAAATACGATTTGAAAAGAATTTAAAAATAAAATATTTTATAATAGAAAACCTTTTGATAAAAATTGTTATTCAGATATGATTAAATGGAAAGCGAGGGGGGGGGGTAATTTCTCTTCAAAAAATTAAAGAAAAAAAAATCCAAGATTAAAATTTTTTCTTTAAAATAAAGAATAAATAAAAAAGAATCAAATTTTGAAAATGAAAAAAATATAATTATATATAATAATGGAAGAAGAATAATAAAAACAAATAATGTTTTAAATAATTATGAAATTCAAGAACAAAAAAATCAGGTGATTAAGCATTAATTGTCATATTAAATAGTTATATAAAAATTGAAAGTGATAAATAAATGAAATTATGAAAAGAAAATGTGATAAGATATTTGATGGGTTCAAAAATTGTTCTTAAAAAGATCCCCTACACCCACCACCCCAAAATTAGTGTCTTGATCATGAGTTTATTCCCCAATCCACAACCCCAAAATTTAATAAATAAAATTAAAGTTTCAAAGTGAGATCACAAGGTGCAATTTTCTTGAAAAGACTAGGAATTTTAAGATTACACTTGAAAATACCAAAAAAATATTATAATTAAGTTAGAAAATGAAATAGAAAAGGTAATTACCATGTATTTATCCACATACTCACTAATTAACCTTCATATAATCATCAACTCCACAAATCCCCAATAAACATGCAAAAATATTCAAGTTCATCCACTTTACAGCAGATACCCTTATACACATAGTGTTCAATCATTACATAGTGTCTTGAATTTAGTGTTACCTTTACATATGATTGATATCACCCATATGCATGGGTCTAATGAACTATATGGACCCTATTTTCCTTCACACGCCCTTTCTTGTATCCTTAAATATCCTCTATATCTCTAAGATACCCGTACACACTAAATCAATGAAAACATGAAACTTCCAAAATATACTGCCATCATATAGCATCCTGAATTTAGAGTTACCTTTAAGCCAAATACCATTATGAATAGTTCATTTTACCTTCAGGTAGCCTCTATAGAGCCAAGTTACTTTTGTTCATGATCCATTGTACCTTAAAATATCCTCCACATAGCCAAGTGACCATTACACATGATTCACTATACATTTACATAGTATATATATATATTAATATATATATCCAAGTAACCCTTATGAATGATTCACTATACCTTTATATTACCTTCATATAGCCAGATTACCCTTACACATGATTCATTGTGCCTTTACGTACCCTAAATATAATTAAGTTACCCTTACACATAATTAAATTTACTTTTATGTAGCTTTTATTGAACCAAGATACCCTTATGAATAATTAACAGTACCTTTATGAATGATTATTTATACCTTTACATAGCCTCCATATAGCCAACAGACCCTTACGTATGATTCACTATACCTTTATATAACATCTATATAGCTAAGTTACCCTTATAAATAATTCACTGTACCTTTACATAAAATTAATATATCCAATTTTCCCTTACACATGATTCATTATAACTGTATGTAGCCTTCATATAGACAAGATGACTATATTTTATGATTCACTATTGCTTTATATAGCCTCTATATAGCCAAGTGACCCTTAAAAGGTTCAATATACCTTTACGTAGGATCTATATAGACAAGTGATCCTTATGTATGATTCATTATACCTTTATGTATCCTTTATATATCTAAGATACCCTTATGCATGATTCACTACACCAAAAAGTACCCTCCATATAACCAAGTGACCCTTATACATGATTCACTGTACCTTTATGTTGCCTCCATATAGCCAATTTAATTTTATGTATGATCCAAAAAACCCTTATTCATGGATTTAATGACCTTTAAACAACCTATTAGAATTTAGAAAACCTTACCTATACCTTTACATAGCATATGTATATTTCCAAGTCGACCTTACAAAATCAAATACTTCACAAACTAGATTTATCCACAATAAATCCAGAATAATCCAAAACTCCTTTATATATCCTAAAACATCTAATGAACTACAACAAGGATTCCAGCTCCATATCAATAAAATCAAATTAAAGGAAATAATCACAACATAATTTCCCAAAAATTAAAATTAATATTGCGTTCAAACTCATATTTTGTCTTCGAGAACATCCTTCTATCTGGTTTAAAGATAATAATATATAGTGATTTCTCTACTAGTATATTTATTATACACAATTATGTATTATTATTAAATAAAAGAGTCTAACTCCCCCCAAATCATCCCTGATATTATGATAATTTGTTATCTTGGGTTTAAAATCTTCATCTTTATTTTTCTATAATTGGTAAATGATTCTGAATCAACCATAACAGAAGTGTTGATAATAACAAATTCCTTCGTAGAGATGGCCTTAATATTTTAATCTTTTATTTTACCATTTGGATGATAAGGGATGCAGATTTACAATAGAAATATCCTTAAGGTTCTTGTGATAATAGTTATTTATAATTTAGAGTAATCAATATGCTTACAAGTATTTCTCATATATGGATTGATAAATTTGTCTGAGATTTTTTTTCCATTTGTAAGAAATTAAATGGAAAAATCATCAACAATTTAGTTTACTTGGTCATTTTCATCTTGAATAGATATATCATTTTTAATGAACTCAAATGAGTCATTGTAGTATTCATCATTATCACCCATCTTAGGTGGATTATGACACAAAGGAGAGTCAACCAGCCTAGGGGCATACACTGGGCCCATATTGGATTCATTAACCTACTGATCTGTTGAAATAAAAATAGCCTCTACAAAAGAATCATAGTCATCGAGTCTAATATCTTAAGTCTAAGTGGTTGGAACATTGTCATTAGAGATTAAGACTTGGGGAACTTGAGCCTTAGAGGGACTGAATATATCTTTTTTCTTCCCCTTTTCAACCAAAGTATCCTTTTACTTAGTTGGGGGTCAACTTTTAGAGATATATTGATGTATAAAACTATAAATACCCTTAGTATGGTGACCAAATTATAAAAAAGACATATAATATTATAGGATATATTCATAAAAAACATTCTTCTAGAAACCATAATCTCCATTTTAAATCCAAATCTTAGAAAGTAATGACTTTGATAGATCCAAGTTAGTGAATATCCTAGAAAATGAGGGTTGTGAAAGCTTAGCAGTGGCCGAGTAAATTTTAAGTGGCACACTAACTATAATAGAAATGGAAAAGGGCAACATATTTTAAGAGTTTCACATGAAAACTAATAAACCCTAACCAAATCAAGTTAATGTGAGGCTTGCAGAAGTTTCAGAGTTAGGAGACCATTTCATAAACATCATGGTGTAACCCATAAAATTCAGAGATAATCAAGAATAAAAATGATAATACTCATATTTTTAATATAAATTAATAAGTATATGCTTGGAATCAAGGAGGCACAGATCAAAGTGTGAAAAACCAACAAATCCAAAATCTCTCCAAAAAAATAACCATAAGTAGAAACTAGATATGCGAGGAAAGAATATCCACATCTTTTTGGGAAAATATGACCACCATATTTCCTTTATATTGAATGGATATAGGAGAGATAAGATCAGGGATAGATTCATTGATATATTATAGAGAAGAAATGGAAACCACATCAGTATATGAATGATAAGGTTTCACACATGAATTACTCATGTGATCACCTTTTGGTTGATATAAAGTAGATGAGGAAATATAATGTATCTATTTTATTTCTATAACCCTAAAAAGAAAGGGATAGTTTTGGTATATTGGCTACAAATAAATCAAAGAGAATAATACATTAAATCCTATACTAACCCAATTTGATAATGATTTAATGTATTAATCCCTTGTATTTATTGGTAGTGAAGATACCAAAACTATCCCCTGATTTTTAGATTATGACATGATAACTAATATAATATACACTATATATTTAATGATAATGATTTAAACCTTAAAAAGAAATTATACCTTTCATTTTTATAGGAAATTACTTGAAAACCATAGTCTTTTACTTTAATGATAGTAAGCACAAAATTTATACAAAATAGGAATATATGAGATTTCTAGGAAGAATTTACTTTTAATATTGATCTAAATTATACCAAAGAATCTTAAGAACAGTAGGGGAGAATAAAAATGTTATAAGAGTGTGAAAATATATACAATTTTTTCAGACACTCTAGAAGTCAAGTGGATTTAGAGAGAAATATATTTGAGGGAAATTGAGCATGTTGGCAGAAAATATTAGATTAATAAGAGAGTTGTTATGTCGTTTATTTATTTTAAAAGACTACCATAGGTCTCTATTTATAGGTTACAAATTATTCAATATTGTTTTGAAACTATTAGGCAGTCATTAAGTCAAATAATTACATGTTCAATGTACTTTTACTGAATTAAATTACATTATCAAATTAGTCTTCTTAACACTATTGAGTACCCGATAGACAACACTAGGTATCCAATGAGCTTTCTAGAAGTAGGTTCTTGCTGTTAGATACCACTGGATGGCTGTTGGTCTCCTATATAAAACATGATCACTGTATATTATCATCGACTAACTATTGATCCTCCATCAAGAATCCAATGGGGTTTTGTTGTATGTGGAAGGAGTTGGGCATGCCACCACTTGGCTGGTGGCACTACACCGACTAGACGACACTGCATGAGCCCTTTGGAATCACAAAGTGGCATCTCTATTTAATTCAAATAACCTCCATGTAACTGTTATATTTATTATATGGAAACCAAACATACATTAACATATGTAACAGGTTCCTTAAAGGACTTAAAGGAGTTCTATAATTAAGTTATCAACCTAGATGCACATTATTAGAAGAAAATATTAAACACCTTAAGAATGTATGTGATCGTTAAAATGAAAAAATAATGAGAATAACAACAACCTTTTTAGGCCTAAAAGTCATGTATAACTAAACTATGTTTATTAAAAATCTATTATAGAACTATTTTACATTTATATATCTTATTTTTGATCATTTATTTTTATTATACATTATTTATTGCAATTTCTTTATAGATTAAATTACTGAGGCCGAGTTTGTCCAAATCATTTCATGTTTGCTTTAATACTGAAATATTAATCACTTTTATTTTTCTATAAGATTCATCAAACCTAGAAGAATAAAAATTAGTTAACTATAATATATATGAAATATATATTCTACATTAAACATACACAAACGAGGTTATAAGTGATGAAATGACATCATCCTTGTAGGTGGTAAAACCGACCATGTACAGACATATCGAAGGACGAAGAGGGGAAAATGTTAATAATCTATAATTAGTTCATATAAAAACTTTTAAAAAGTTTAATAACTTTTAAATTAAAATTATAAAAAGATTAAATAGAAAATGTGATGTTTTTAGATATATAAATGAGAAAAATGAGGAAAATGAAAAGGAAAAATAGGAAATATTACCTCTATTTATTTGAGCATGCTTACTTTTCTATGTTCCTAACTATTTGAACACTTGGGGTATGTTGGGGAAAAAAATTCTTTAATAATATAAGTATGAAAATGATTGAGAATATTTATATAAGTTATATTATGGGAGAGTTTTTTTGATGTTTTTTATTATAAAATAATTTAATGAGATAGACATAAAACAATGACCTCCATTGGGTTTATTTAATTAGAAATATATATTTTCAATAAATTTAAACCCATAAAAATTTAAAATACACAGTTTTAATAATTTATATAATAAAAAATTAAAAAATAATCAAATATAGTTTTTAATGAGATAAATTATGTTTTAGTATTTATAAAATATTTTATATGTATATAAATCCAATTTATTGTTTTAAATATATTTTTTATCTTATTAAATAAATTTTGGGTTTTTAAAACCATTCCATAATTCATCAGGCCATTATTATATAAAAATATTATCATAAACCATTCTCATATATGAAAAGTTGTATTTTTACTATTCACCCAAAAATTCATATTTTTTAAAAACATATGAAAAAACTTAATTGAATTCCACATGATAATTCCAAATTTGAAATCAATTTTATCTAAATATGTTTCTAAATTAATAGAATTAAATATATAAATAGTATATCAAATACTAGAATTAAATAAATAATGATAACACACATTACCATAAATAATTTCTTTATTTTCTTCAAATGAATTGAATCATTATATCTATCACACTAAATATTATTTTATAATTTTTTTATATTTTTATATTAAAATTTATTAAATTATATAGTCATTTAAATAATTACACATAACTGTTACTTTACTATTTCTATAGCCATGCTACTATTCCCATGACTACATTTTCAATGACTACATTACCATTCAAATGGTCATACTTCATTCCTCTACCTACTATATACACTTTATATACATTAAATTTTATTCAATTGGTTTTATTTTACATTTCTCTATATTTCATCTAAAAAACCACTACCATATTTCTAATATTTACCTTTTTAATTCTAATCATAGGCACTAGAAAATGTGGATTACAAATTTCCTCAAAGACCATGATATGATCTATACTTGGATGAGATAAATCAAGTTTGAAATGAAGATGTATCTCAGTATATAAAAATAATTCAAATGGGATCTAGATATTTCACTAGATTTATAATAAATTAAGGAATACAGATTTTTTTTAAAAAATACCTAATTCGATGGCATGTTTATGAGAAAATATTATCAAGAGTAAGCCATGGATTCTATATAAATCATAAGATTTTTTTAATATTCTTCCACACAACTTTTTTATTAGAAAAACATCATATATGAGTATACCTAATATATAGATGTGTAAATTATTAAAATTTCTTTAATGTGATAACATTTAGATATAAAAAACTCATAGATAAAATGTTATATCCATTTTATGTTATACATACTGCGGATGAGATCATTAAATTTTAGGGGATCAATTATTTTAGATGAAGTCTGAGTGTATTCCCTACATTGACCAGTATGGGAACTTTAATCTGAACTAGTGTGCACACCCTATTCCTAGTTTTTGCACACACCCTAATCCAAAGAAACATACCTCCAAAAATATAGAGGCATCAATTGTTTCCAAATGTAGATCCACTATACATGTTCCAATTTACAAAATTCTAAAGATGTGAACCACCCCCATTACGTTTAAATTTGAGCACCAACTACAAAATCAACAAATATGAGTTCCTGTGATAGTTTTGACATAAGATTTAGCATTAGGCCCTTTGGGTTTCAAATTAGACACTTTAAGACACATAAAATAAGTAATATCATAAGTGTTCCAATTCTCTATGAAAATCCTGTAAGTGAATTATGCATAAAAAACTAAGGGAATGTAACAAAAAACAAAGGTACTCAAGTCAATTATGTGTTTTATACAAAAAACCCCTTGTGAAAGATCACTTTCCCAAGTAATAACATAAACTAGGATAAATGAAACCTATAAAGAAAATAAAAATAAAAATAATGGTCAAAGTATATGCCACCCAACTCCTTCATCTTAAGTCTATTACACGCAACCCTTAAGGGCTATCCAAGGCTCAATGCTCACTAAAGTTTCCTTCATGGGACCAACAACCCTATTTTATACTAGTGAATTTAAAGAACTTAATAGAATAATCCAACCCATTTATAGCCTATAACATACATTTCCCTTCCTTACACTTATACAATCCCACGTTCATGACTACAAAATTTTTAGTATTGATAATTCCCTTATGATCATGTATCCCCTTTATAATGTGAATCTTAAAAACTACAATAAACTCCCACGTAGTATTACTTTCCCTATAATGGGTCCTCAACGTTATATCAATCATGTATATATTTGATAATGAGGATATCATATTTTTAAGAATTAGTGATATATCATTAAATTATATATTCTTTGATGGAAATTAGTGTGACAACCCATTTATTTTTAATAATATACCAACTTAATATTTTATTAATATTCTTGTTATGAATTAATATTAATTTAAAAAATATATTCTATTTTTAAATAATGTTATAACAGCTGATATTATATATTCATTATACATTTAAAAGTATTATGTTTACTTTATGATAAAAAAAATGTTTTAATTAAAGGTTAAATATATTTTCTTAACACGATTTATTATTTTTATCTATTTATAAAAATATTTAATTGTTAAATACTTTATAAAAGTATATTTATATTCTTATTAAGGGTTGATATTTTCATTTATCATTATTAATATTTTACAAATCATTATGGAATGAATTGAGATACAAATTATATTTATTTTTCAAAAAACTGAGTATTTTTATATAATATGGGTTTTATTTAAAAAAATAATATTTAATAGTTAGATATTTATTTTAATAAGATAAATTTTAAGTTTTTATGGAGCATATTAATTTATATAGAAGGTATTTTGTTAAAAATTTAAAAAATCAAGGTGTGATAGTAAATAGTAAATGCGACATATAATCATAGTTTCATTTAAAAATAAAGTAAAAGCTTATAAATGATATTATTGTTTTAATTAATTATTTTAATGAATTAAAATATTTATTTTTAAAATTAAATATTTGAATTAATTATGATTATAAATATAGTGATATATTTTAATTCGAATTCCTTTAAAAATATGAGTTGAATTCAAATTGAATTCTATTAATTATTAATTTTTAAATATATAGATTGTTCTATAATAATTTTAAAAAATATATATAATAAATTTAAATATTATAGATATAAAATAATATTATTAAAAATTTAAATATCAAAATTCTATTTGACTAGGAGTAGAGTAATAAAGTCAAGTTTCTTTAAAAAATTAGAGTTCAGGTTCGAATTGAACATTATAACTCTTTATTAAATGTATGTCTAGGAAGTGAAAGAACACTTAAAGAAGGCATAAAAGATGTAAGAATACTATATGTACATAAGAAATAAATTTCTAAACTCAATATATTAATTCTAATTTGTTAGATATCGAGTAAAAAATTTGAAATTATTTATTAAATAAGAGTTTTAGTTTAAGTGAAATTTTTCCTCTTTTTATTATATTTTTTTAGAATATCATAGAAAATTTTAGAGATATATAGAACATATTAATATACTTAATATACATAAAACATTAATTTTAAAATTTAAAAGGTGAATTTTAATATTCCATAGATTGAGTAAAATATTTAAACATCTTTAAAAATAAGACTTTGTCTTCACATAAAATTCTACTTTTTATTATTATAATTTATCTAAAATCATGTATAACATTATAGATCCATATGAATAGTGTCTTAAATAATAATATACTTAAATTATCATACTAATATTATACAATTAATATAAATTATTTTTTATTTAAATATAAATATGAAAATACATATTGATGTTGATGCCGTACTTGTAAACCATAATAAAAGTAAAGAAATAGCGACTTAGTTTTATTATTGGGAAAAGATATGGATATAATAATTTTTAAGGGATAAATAAGATTAAAAATAATTGGTTTAAAATCTTAAATTGAATTTCATAATTATATAGATATTTTTGAACTCAAAATACAAGAATAACCTTGAAAATCTATATAAGTGGGTTTTTATTAAAAAAATATATAAATTAAATAATTTTTTAAAAAACCTATATTGTGGAATATTGTAAGGATTAATTATCAAGTATATTTTATATTTTACATTTATGATCCACTTTACATTTAAAAATTACATTCTATACCCTTAAGTAATGAATATTTGTGAATATTCCATAGAAAATTGTCTATAAAAGGAGACTCATTATATCCTTTCTAGAAAACATATAAATATATTTTTTCAAACTGTATTATTCCAAAATACCTCTTTAAACAAACCAAAACAAATTATTAAGTCTATTATTTATCAAAAAGTCCCTCATTTAAAAGCATTAGATTAAATCCAAAGGACATGACTCAAAGAGAAGGGTAAAGATTCCTCAATCACTCTTTCCTTTATTATTTGTGATTCTTTTGGATTAAAAAAACTATTTTAAACCACCTATTAATTTTATTAAATGGTTATACTACCATGTTATAAAAACATTTTTATCCATTATTTATGACATATCATTCATTCCTTATCAAAAACCAACCCAACTACCATAACCCAGGTGCCCGAGTCAGTCTGTAGTAAGGTCCAAAGGAAGTTATTGATCCTCATGGGATGGAAAATAAATCCTAGGAACCAATAATTATATTTGGGATTATTTTTCAAATAATTCAACCAATATATCTAAATTAATAACCCAATATGAAATTTCTATATAGTGTAGACTCGTGCACTAAAATATAGGCACAAATAATAAAAGTCTCAAAAACATTGTAAAATCATAATAAAAAGAAACTATCATGAAGCAACCTAATCTTTCCATCCACTAGATGTCCAATTTGGCCTATGAGAGGGCCCAATGGATGTTATTGATCCCCAAAGGCTGACACAAGTTCTTGTCCAGAATAGAAAACCCCATTTGGGAATTATTTTTATGAAATAAAATAATATTTAATAATTATTGGAAATTCTAATGAAAATATGGAATGGACTATCCAAAATCTTAAAATCCATGCCAAAAATAAATAAGTAGAAAAAAATAAATTAATCACAGTATAAAAGTAAAATATAATTTCTATAGCTCACCTCCAACTCCCATCATAGAAAAAACACTTTATATATGTTTCTCCCAGTCTTCACACCCATTAATGAAATAAAAAAATTGGGATGAACTATTTTGTTGAGACTACTAAAGCATTAAAAATTAAATAATGACATACCTAGTTCATGATTCTCTTATGATGTAAGGTTAATATCTAGTCCTGAAACAAAAAACACTCTAATATAACATATAATCTAATCTATAACCTTTCATATTCACTTGATATACTGATACAGAGTGGTGTAAGTATGTTTTGAGCTATAAATCCTAGTAGGGTTACACCAATCAGTCTGTGAATTATATTTTAAAAAATAGTTTAAAAATTCTAGTTTGGAATAAATTTAATTTAAAATAAGTTATAAATTTACTTTTGGAAAATAAATTCATATTATTTCTTTTAAAAATACTTTTTATAAATAAAATGGTTGGAAATATGCTTATTTTTGGAAAGGAAACTGTTTTTAAAACATTTTTTTGGTTAATAATTGAGAAAGCTATAGAAGAAACCAAAAGACCCAAATAAATAATAAAATACATAAATACCACATGTAAGTAGAATAAATACATAGAAAATAATAAAATAAGACCCAGTTAGTTATAATAATTCATATAAGTTCTAGAATGGTAAAGGTAAGAGAACTATTTAAACCTGGGAAGTATAAAGTAATGTAAGAGTAATAGAAAAACCATATAATCAGTAGTGTAAAATAGGAATCATGGGAGAAACTACCTAGAGTCACTAAGTATAGGGTCATATATAACATTTATTCCACTAATTAGAGAGACCCTCAATTAGTGGAATACAATATAAAATCACTAGCCAGTGGGGGAATCACATTTACTTCACTAGTATAACTAGTGGTGGGAGAACCCATATAAATATAATATTTTCTACTCAAGTACCTAGGATTAACATGATTATTTATTAATACCACTTCAATCATTAAACATATTGTTTCCTTCAAATAATTAATAAGGATTCCCAATTCCAGTTCAAACACACACTTACCATTTTCCAATCATTAAGGAACATTTTAAGGAAACCACCACCACCACCACCACCAACAATAATACATCATTCATATTTTTCTTAAAAAAATACTAAATGGGATGTTAAATTATAGTTTAGAAATAAATATTAAAAACCCCATTTGAATACTTATTTGAAAAACTAAAATTAAACATTTAAAGTTATTTTTTTTAAAAACATTACCTTATCATTACACACACACATATTAATGAACATATTAACATATTCTCATGAAAATATCAGAATATATATATATATATATATATATATATATATATATAGACACACACACCCCTACATATGTGTATAAAAACCCAATATAGAAAATACTTTATAAAAAGATATAACTATTAGAAATATTTTAAAACCAAGAAGATAACCCCAAATTAAAAATAATTAAATTCCAAAAATCACACAATAAAAAATTATAAACTCACTTAAAATACTATAAAAATTCCAAAAATATTAAAAATAATCAATAATCATAAAATTAATTCCAAATAAACAAACAAAAAAGTTCAATGTAGAAGAGTTTCCCACCCATAACCCATTTGTAAATCTATTTAATGACTATAAATACCCATTGTAAATAATATTTTTTAAGAACTCAATTTAATAAATTTAAATAATATATAGAATGAAGAATTTTCAAGGGAAATTTATTAGAAGACCCAATAATAACCTATATTTCTATGAAAAGAAGAAAAAATAGAAGAACTTAGGTCAAGTGCAGGCATTGTGAACCCCTTAAATACGATGATAGAAGATTCAAAAGAAGAATACACACACCCTACAGATCAAAACCATAATAATTTGGAAAATGAATGGACCTAGGGTTTATCCCAATAAAATATTCAATAAGGGGAAAAGAAATAATGATAGGGGGAAACTGAATGGAGGGACATATTTGGAGAGTACCTTACCTAGATGGAATCATAAAAGATAATTTCCACAAACCGAATATAGAAAAGAGTGTCTCACATGATCTGAGGGGGGGGGGGAGGGGGTCTGCTATATGGGCGTGCTATATGAGATAAGTGAGAGGATGAGAGGTGGATAATTTTTAGGATTAAAATAATATATGTGTTTTTTTAAATTTTATTTTGTAAATACAAGGTAAAACACATAGTTGCGGTATGGTTTGTCTAACCCATGCATCCACTTTTCACCTATACTAGTCCCACCTAGGGATTTTCATTGTTGGTCTTCGTATTTGGTAAAACCATGCACCAATGAAGAAAAATGACACTGTTAAATTATAGATCCCATATTCCCTGCTACATGATGGTTTGGCTAACCTTACAACCAAATTACACAACATGAAAAATCAATTAAAAATTTAATTTTTTGAAAATAAAATACCTAATCTAAAAAACAATAAATAAAATAATTTAAAAATAAGAGTTAGTGTGTAAAAATTATCCTCATAATTACCCAATATACCCATATAAAGGCACCAAAGTCCCAATCGATGACATAGAGTTCAAAATACAGGTGATAACCCGATGTCCTTATAGGTTAGAAATAACCCTAAAATGATAAAAACATTGCCTAAACCATTACCCTAAGAATAAAGGCTCTTGGAATATAAAAAAGAGAAACATTAAAAAGGGAGGAATCCAAAAAATTAGGTTTCCAATAGATCTCCCACCATTTAAGTCTTCTTATTATTATTATGGTCAAACAAGAATGACAACCCAAGATGAAGGTATAATAAATTACCACCTACTATTTACAACATAGGAAACCTATAATTAATCTTAAAATTTAACACCTCATCCATAAATTACACCAATACAAAAATAATAATCTTCAAAATGGCCCAAGAGAGAATAAAGAGATATATTTATCCTAAGTAAATTCACCAATAATTGAAAATCCATATAAGAAATCCCCAAATAATGAATAAATTTCAAATGGAATCAGTCCTAATCAACCTCAAGCACTCCATTGGAATAAAACAATTGGGAGAACCCCTAACAGGAATGTATATGATAAGAAAAAACCAATTATAAAAAAAGTATAGATAAAACTAAGAATTTACCAATAAAAATAATTCCTAAAAAAGATTAATATGGGATCTAACCTAGAGTTATGGGAGGATTACCTGATACTTGCTCTCAAAACATTGAATCTTAGTGAACCCGATCGATAAAAAGAAATATATCCCATCCAAGATACCCAAAAAACTCACCCATGGTTCCCTATAAAAATAAAAGGACATATTAGGAACCAATTTAGATGTATTACAAGATGGAAGATTACTAGAAAAAGTATAATTCCATAAGAAATAATCAAGGCAATACCCAAAGAAACACCAATTCATAATTTACTCAAAAACCTTAAATGCACTAAATCAATTTACAATAACCTTAACCATATAAATCCATCACCACCTCCCAAAGTATATACACACTCTTAAAATGAAAGATGAAATCGTAGATAATTACATTCTAATTTTTATCAAGACTTTTCTAGAATATACTCAAAATAAAATGAAACATAATCCCATTTATTCTTGTTTTCTATATTTATTTCATACAGATCCAGGAAATAATAATAAATTAAATAAAAAAACAGAACACACCAAATCTTAATACCCTTTTCAAAATTCAACCTTTTCCCTTTAAAATCCAAAAATTTTAAATTTAAAGATTAAGTTCATATTTCAAAATATAACATAAAAATAATTCATCCCATTACCAAAATGTTTTCCATGTTCTAATTAAAGGAACTCCAATAATCAAATTAAAACCCCACTCATAAAACCCCACTCCTTTTAAAATTTATAAATCTTCCTTTAAATCCATTTTTTTCAATACCATGGAATTTTATTTGAGAGCCTATTTTTAAATTACACATTCATTAATAAATACATTTTTAAACAAATTATTCCATTTTAAAATATCATACATTTTACTATTAAAATGTTTTTAAATAAAAAACTCTTCATTAAAACTTAATAAAAACCCAATTACTAAACATCACACAATTTAACCCTATCTTAAATGGGGATAGTTATTGTGAATTAATTGGATACATGGATTACTGGACCGTGTTATAATGACCCAACTATCACTTAGAGTAACATAGAACCATGTGCATGGGATTCACATGAGTTACCAAGCCATGTAATTTTATCATGTACTAGATTACAAACTCTGGTTTCACACCAAAACTCAATAAATACATTAATCGCTCAATAAAACACTAATTAAATTCTTAATACCATCAATTTAAATAAAATAATTCATAATAATAAAAAATAGAGCTCAAAATCAAAAATCAAATCTTGAAATCCCATGGTAACTCTAGTTTTGTCCTAAGTAGTGGTGATCAGGAACCGATCCATATCCTACCTCTTGATCTAAAATGATCCTATATCCACCTTCTAGACATCTGAAATAACATGGGTTACTTTAATAACCTATTTCATCTCAAGTAACCAGGATAAAATACCATTTTATCACAAACCAGCCTGAGTCATTAATCAATTAGATGCCCGATATAGCCAATGACAAGGCCTGAAGGGTGTTCTAGATCCTCTTGGGTTATCACAAGTACCTGGTCATATGTGGAACAAAATTTATAAATGATTTATCAGAAATAAATCATTGTTTAACAATCAACATAAATTCTATTGAAAATTAATGATGAACCATCCATAATTTGGATGTCCGTGACAAACAAGTATGAGGAAAATTATAAAGGAATCACAGTATAAAAGAAAAAGATATTTTTTAGAAACCCAAACTTTATATAAATAAATATTACATATTATTATACAAATTTCTATTAAATATCATTACAACCCACACTAGAACTATAAGTTTTTAGTTTATTTAGAAATTTAGAAACATAAACAACTAGTACATAAAATATTTACACCATCTCCCTCTAAGTTATTCATAACTAGAACCACTATTCAACACATACTACTTAAATATTTTCTTTATATCATGAGGAAAAGAAAACATAATAAAGGTGATATAATATGATTAGTAAGGGTAAACGAAGGAGATATTAATTATTATTTAATAATAACATGAGTATAAGGGTATGATAACATGAAAATAAAATTTTAATATCATACTAAGAAATTCATCAGTCATAATCATGAGTCATGGAATAAATCTTGGAATTTCACAAGATATGAATTAAGATAAACCAATGAACATGATCCATGAGAGTATAAAATTGAAATAATATCATGTCATGATATAATGGAATAACGTGTGGAATAATCATAATACTAGAAATATTATCTCTTGGATACCCACCAAGACATTCATTACATGTTAGTGTTAGGATAACTTCCCACATACCTGCTTTAGGCTTGAGATAACCTCTTATGTGCCATCCTTTCAGGCTTGGGAAAACCACCCATGTACCCTCTATTTTGGGATTGTGATAACATTTAATGTACCATTTTATATCATAAAAAATTATTATTTACCCAATGAATTGGAGGGATATAATAAATCTACCCATAACATAATCCTAATCTATTCATATGTATTCTACAAGATCATTAAAAAGTCATCATTACATCATAACTTAACCCATGCAAAAGAAAATTAATTTCATCACATCCTTAAACCATCTAGAGAAATAATAGGGATAATATCATATAGTTATATCCCCATTTAGTCCTAAGTAACATCAAAGGATGTCATCATATATGACTAAATACTTTTTAATATTTTTGGATTATTTATTGAAGAAAATACCCATTTCATTTTGAAATCACTTATTTAAAATATAAAAATTTCAAAAACATTAAGGAAAATATTTTCTTTGAAAATAACCATGTATAATTTTAATTTAAGCATTAACGAAAATGGAATTTATGACTGAGGTATAATTTTTTCATGTTTTAAATGTAAAAAAATATTTCTTTCACATTTTTAGTAAAAAGTCAAATTACCTCATTTGAAAAAATACCAGAAGATTCCATTTTTTATAAAGATTAGAAAATGAATAAAAATGAATATAAATAATTATAGTAGAAAATTAAAAATATTATTTAATTTTTTAGAAGAAAACATGGACAATAAAGAAAACAATTATTGACAAAATAGAATAACAAAGTCGATTTTCCTTAATATTATTTTTTCAATATAATTAGAATTTAAAGCGATTAAAATTAAATGAAGACATGTCATATCGAAAAATAATAATATTATAATAAAATAAATAATATTTTGGAGATAAATATCATATAATTTCATCATCATAAATTTAAGCATCAACAATCTAGGTAAAAATGAGATTGCAACATAAAACCCTTAGCTCATGTTTGAATTACTTCATAAGCACTCCAAAATCTTGTATAATAAATTTAAATTTGTTATTATTATATAAAATAACCATATTAATATTTATAATATCATATATTACCCAATTATAACATTTAAACACAAATTTACTAATAATTCATTATTAAAATTTTCATTTCTCAGTGTTAACTATTTCATTTTTCATGAATTCTTCAGTTCAGAAATTCCAATATTTATACATTGATCATGGATCCGTAATCAATAGATTTTTTATAATGATATAAATATCATATATATACAATATATACATATTCATAGTCATTATAAAAATTATATATAGAAAAATTAATTACACCATTCTTGAAGATGGTAATCTGTACATACACATAAATGTTGTTTTTATTTACTGAACAAAATATGGAAAGAAACGTAAATAATATATTATACTTAAATAATAATTATTAAATCATAAATATAATATATATTTTGAAAATACATCATTATAAACATCCATGTGAGGTGGTTATGGAAAATGATCTATATCATTGTGTTGAGGCGGTAGTCCACACGTACACACACGTGATACTTTCATTTCACATTTGATGGAAAAGTGGTGAAAATGGTTTTTAAATAATAATAATAACATCTAAATAAATATATTATAATATATTAATAATTTTATGATGGATAATATAGGTTTTTAGGTGGAGGAAGAAGAAATTAAAATGGAAGATCTCAGTTAAGAGTTATACTTCTTCATTGAGAAACCTCCTTTAGTTTACAACATACGATCTGAATAGATGTAATTATGATAATAATAGGAAATATAAGGAATGTTTATAGATTTTAGTAAAGTATTATGGTAATTATTTTTTAATTTAGAATTCCCTTAAAGCATATAGAAAAGATGAGAGAGGGTATCCTTTTATAAGTTGGGGAGTGGACTCACTTAGGATATCTTAAAATATTAAAATATAATAATGTTTTATTCAATAAAAAGGATTAAAATTGGGAATTTATTAAAAATTTGGATAATATAGTGTCTAAATATGGCCATAAAATATGATTTATATAAGTTCAATTGATAATATCACCTTTATCTGTTGGTTTAACAACCTTGGTAAACTCGTTTTAACCTAAACCATGGTTACAATTTTATATTTTTTTACTATTCATTATGAAAAATTTAAAGTTGTATAATTTAAAAACATGGATATATTTATTATAAATATATAATCATTTTTATCAAATTCAAATTCTATAAGTGGAGTAAAGTAATTTAAAAATAAATATACAAAATTGATTAGAAAATAGTTTTCCATAAAAATGTATTTTTAAGTAAAAAATGTTTTTATACAAAAATTAAACATAATATAGATTAAAATAAAATTATTTTAATTATTTTTAATCAATAGGAACTAAATAAATTTTAATATAAATTTAAAACAAAATGGGAATTTGTAAATACTTGAATATAAAAGATAGTTTTATATAAAATCGGTATTTTTTATTATTTATTGAAAAATCAATCTTTTCAAAAAAATATTGGAATTTCAACTTAATCAAATTTTGATATGACGAATTAAAAATGATATAATTTTTATAAAATAAAATATTTATAAGTTTATGAAATTAATTATAACATCAAAGCACAAAATTAAATGAAAACCATTTTTAAGAAAACAAAGATTTTAAGCATAACATAACATTACTAATAATTAAGTACTTATTTATTATTAGTTAATCTATAAATTTTCATAATATAAATAATTTAGACATATTTCTCATACAATGGTGATTATTATTCATACCTATAATTTATTGGATATTTTATAACAATATACTATGTCACAATGCATTTATTCATGGGGTTTCATGTAAAACAAGCTATCAAATACTACAAGTTTATCTCAATGGAATATATATATATATATATATATATATATATATTTAATCTCAAGGTATTGCATTTAACCTCCATGAAATTATTTTTTCCCCCAAAATTATTTCAATATGATACAAATAAATGAGGATATATCTATTTCATAACATCCTTAGGTTCCCATGTAGCTTCTTCGAATTTCTTATTCCTCCAGAGAACATTAACCAGGTGAGTAGTCTTGTTCTATTATAATTTATATACATAATAAAATATTTCTTCCAAATTTTCTTCATATGAAATATCATTCTCTAGTGGTAAAACCTTTGATTCATTTCATGTGAAGGATTAGGTATTTACTTCCTCTGTAGAGATATATGGAACATATTGTGAACATGTGAATGGTTTAGTGGAAGCTCCAAGCGATATGCTGCAATACATACGCAATCATGAATCTTGAAGGTAACAATACAACCATGGATCATATTTAACTTCTTTTTAAATATCATAACCTTATTCCATTTATAAATTCATAGGAATACCTTCTTACTAACTATGAATTTCAGATCTCAAGGGTGATTGTCATCATAAATCTTTTATCGAATCCGAACCTCGTTGACATGTTACTGAATTGATATAACTTTCTATTCCATTTAATATGCTAAAAAAGGTCCCAATTTATTTAATTCTCTAAATTAATACCTAAATTTCATAGTTTCACATTTTCTTCCATTGAAGTACATATAAGGATGCATATGAATGTTCAAGTGAAATGTCTTGTTATAAGAAAATGTTAATAGAGGTAGGTGTTGATCCCAACCACCTTATAAATCTAGAGAACAAGACCCTAACATATACTATAAGTATTAAATAGTTATATTAGACTAAACATCTATATGAGGATAATAGTATGTGTTGAAACAAAACTTCATATGCATATATTTCTTATGACTTCTCCAAAACATTGAGGTAAACATCATATCTTGATCAGATACAATAGAATATGGTACTCCACGAAAACTTACATCATCCTTAATATATATACAAGAAATTTGGTAAAGAGATAAATATTTATTGATATAAATTATGTGTGTTGACTTCATAAGGCGATCTACTACAATTCAAATAAAAATATGGCCTTTAGATATTTTGGTTATTCTAATGATGAAATACATGCGGGTGTTTACTATTTTCAGTATGGTATGGGTAATGGTTGTAACATCCCATTATACTTATATATCTTAGAATTAACTTGTTGACATAACAAACACTAATAAAAATAATCTTCAATATCTCACTTCATGTTTTATTACCCAAAATATTCTTTAGAACTCTATACATCTTCATACTTTCAGGACGAGTATAGAATGACAAACTATGTGCTTTATCCAACATCTCTTTCTTCAAGTATGGAATTGAAGAGATATTTACTTAGTTATTGAACCTTATCATTCTACCCTAATCAAGGTTGAAATCCGGAACATTTCTCACCTTATTTTACGAATCTACATCTTCCTTCTATACCTCATTAGTATTCAAATGTATATATGGTTGAACACTCATTTGAGAAATATCATATTTCTCCCCTTCCTTCAGGATTTCAAGGTCTATCCTTCTTGAATCTATAAATATTATATCTTTTGTGGTAATCATTATAGATAATCTAGCATTATACATTTGGCCCAAAGCATTAACCACCTTGTTTTCTTTCCCAATGTGGTAATGTAATGAGTTTTCATAATCTTTAATCATATCTAGCTATATTCACTGGTGAATATTAAACTATTTCAAGGTGAATATATAATTTAAAATTTAATGATAAGTATGTGTGTCACAGTTTTTTACAGAAATATAATTCCTACATATATTTAATAAAAATATTATCACTTTAAATCTAAGACAAAATTTAGGTAATTTTTCATGTGAACATTCAATTATCATGAGGAAGAAGTTATCACCATATAGATATACATAATAATATTTCATATTCCCTTATTCAATTCATTGCTATAGATCACAAACCCTTTGATACTATATGGTAGTGTGAGTATAGGTTCACTATACAACTCTCTTTTCATTAACTTTAATTTTTTCTCACTTTTATCTATATAAAGGAACATGAATCTATTACAAGTTAAAGTATTGTATTAGATAACCATGAGAAATCATATAAAAACCACGAATAAAGACTTCTAGAAAAATATCAAGGTAATCTCTAAATAAAATATTCTTTAAAACCTTGAAGATAACAAGGGAATCTATAAGAACAAATGGAATCACTATAAATTCATAATGTTGATACTTTGTATAGAAGGATATATTGGTCATGTATTCATTTTTTACCCTCAATTGATAGTATTTAGATTGAAGATCAATCTTGTAAAATATTGAGTGCATCATAATTGATCAAAAATCATTAATATGTGGTGGATGATACTTATTCTTGGTTTTCATATTATTCAATTCCTAATAATCAATATCGAGTAACATTGATCAATATATAATCATAATTTAAAGAAAATATGCACCCCATGGTGATGCACTTTACTGAATGAATCCCTTATAAAGATTCTCTTGGAGTTAATTCTTGAATTCGTGAAACTGAATCGAGGCCATTCTATATGGAGTATTTGAAAGAGGTGTATCACAAGGTATGAGTTATATTAAAAAATAATCTTTATGGTTTAAAGGATAATTAATATAATATTATAAAAATATATCAAAAAACTCTTATGAAATGGGTATATCTTCAATGTTGATTTTCTCCCCAACCATATGACATAAATAACCCTTTTTTATTGGAATAAAGGCCCATAAAATGGATGTAATTTCCATTAGAATATTGTACTTATACTCACATGGATAGATTATTATAGGTTGGTTCAAAATATCAAATGTGATTTTCTTATTCTAGTAATTTACAAGAGATATATTTAGATAGATCTAATAATTTATCAAAATTACATCAAATTACACTAATGGATGAATAATAATATTTTTAGAGGTCACATTCTTGAAAATATTAACATAAAATTCCTAACTATGGATTGGAGGATAAGTTTTACTTATATATTATCATCCACTTTAGGTACTTACATAGTATATACACTTCCTTGGCCTAGGAGTTTTCCCTTTGGATTAGGAAATTGAATCAAACAATTCCCAAGTTACCCACACATATGATATTGAATTATAAATGATACTTTAGGATGTAATTATTTTTATCCATTGAACTCTTAATTTTTCCTCAATAATTACTAGATATATTCCTTTATTTTCCACACATAAATCATCTCCCCATTCCTTTGAGTCATTTTATTAAGTGCTTTTACCCCATTATAAACACAATATAAGATGGATCTTTTTTCTTGTAAGGTATTCATCAATATACTCCCTTGAAATTACATTTTTATCTAATTAGGTGTTTTGTGAAACTCACTAAAGTTGAGGTTGTTAATTATATATCGATACAGATAGTTAGGAATAACCACAAGGTTTCCCATTCTAGATTACATTTAATTTGTTTTCTCATAAGTATAATCATTACATTTTATTTCACATTCATTGTTAACATGGTTCTTTTAGGTCGTGGTCATTGACTAAAACCAAAAATAATAGTGTGAGATGAAATAATCATAGAGAAAACCATATAATTCTTAAAAAAAATTTATAGGATGTTTAAATAATGAAACCTTCTTTTAAACCAATAAAAAAATATTTTTAACCTAGTTAATACATGGTTATAATATATTAAAATCATTTATAAAAATTCATAAAGAAAATGTGAATTATTTGAAGAATATACCCTGGGAGTTTCTATACAGGTGTGCAGTATTAGGTCCACTCATCCCACACTGGTGATGATCGAGTTAATACCTAATCCCCCACATTAAATTGTTACTCCTAGGTGAAATCACTCTAAAACCACATCCATATTCTAGTATCCATGCATGTATGTATTGGACATGAAAACCACACTTCTTTTTTTATCATAAATTATGATGTTATCATATTCTTAGGATTATCCTAAGATTTATCAAAAAATATTTCCCATATTATTTTCCAAAAAAAACTAAAACCTACTTTGATATCAACTAGGGTAAAAAAACTTCACGTACATAAATATTACAACATCTTATATAAATATTTATTAAATATCATTATGATATATTCCATAAAATTAAATGTTTTATTTATTTTGAAACATGGATACCTAAACAACCGGTACATAAAATATTTACATTATCTACCACTAAGTTCTTTAAATATAACATCTTTTTTAGAAATATCACACTTAAAACCTTTATTCATATCATGTGGAAAAGGAAACATATCAAAGAGTGAGAATAGATTACAAAAAAGGGTAGAAAATGGAGATAACAATGACCATTTAAGTATGTTAGGAATATAAGTGTATGCGAACATGATATTAACATTTAAAAATTATACCTAGTAATTCATAAATCATAATCATGATTTAGGACATAGATCTTAATAGTTCATGAGATTAAACTCATAGATAAATAAAAAAACATGGGACATGGGTGAAAAACATTAACAAAAGACTATTTCATAAATGAGTGACACAAAGTGTGGAATAATCGTAATCATAGAAATCTTTTAAAAATTCTACACACCAATACATTTTTTACATGTTAGGCTTGGGATATCAACAAGTGTATCTGCATTGGGCTTAAGATAACCTCCCATGTACCCTCTCTTTGGGATTGGTATAACCTCCCATGTACACCTTTTTGGGTTTGGGATAACCACCCAATTACCATTTTATATAACAAAACATTGATATTTACCCAAAGTATTGGAAGGATATAATATACCCACCCATTAAATAATAATAATCCATTCATATATATATCATTAGATCATGATAAAATTTATCATCTTATCATAAAATAACTCACGGAAAATAAATTAGGTTCTATAATATCAATAAAACATCTAGATAAAGAATGAATATTATATCATAGAATGATATACTTATTGAAACATAAGTAACATAAAATGATGTTATCATTGATGAAAAATTCCATTGAAATATGTCTGGAACTTTTTTTGAGAAAATACCCTTTTTATTTTGAAATAAATTATTTAAAATAAAAAATATTCAAAATATCAAAGATTAATTTTATTTTAAAATATACATAGAAACATGTAAAGGAATATTCAAATAAATTACAAGTAATGATAGTGGGAAACTTTATGCATGTGGTAAACATTAAAACAATGATTCCTTTCATAATATAGGTAAAATTTCAAGAGTACATCATTCAAAAAAATGAAAAAAGATCATTTTAAAAAAATTTGTATAAATTAAAAAATTGGTAAAAATGAATTTAAACAATAATATGAGAATAATAAAAACATTTCTAATTTTTTTAAATAAAATATGGTCATGGAAGAAAAATATTCTCGACAGAATATTAAATTAAAGTCAATTTTCTATAAAAACATTATTTTTGTATCATGAGTAATTAAAGACTAAAAAAATGAAAGATAAACTTATAATATCTATAAATAATCATATTATAATAAAATAAATAATATTTGGGAGAGAAATATCATATAATTTCATCATTATAAATTAAAGCATAAAAATATAGGTTAAAATGGGAATATAATATAAAAACCTTACCTCAATATAAAATTTCTTCATATGTTCTATATCATTTTTATAATAAAAAAATTTATTATAATTATTTTAAAAAAATAATACTTATAATATCATATATAATAAAATTATAACATTTATACACCCATTTATTAGTCTGTACGTACACATGAACATTGTTTTCTTTTTATAACGACCTGAAGGAAAGAAATATAAATAATATTTTACTATTAAATGATCATTATTGAATACAAAATATCCTATATATTAAGTTAATACATCATATTAACATACATGTGAGGAGGTGATGGAAAACGATTCAAATCCCTGTGTGGAGGCGGTAGTCTATATCTACACACGTGCAATACTTTCATTTCCCATTTAATGAAAAAGAGATGAATAATTGTTGGGAAATTTAAATAATAAAATATAATTATATTTATGGAATTTTATTCATCATGTTTTGGTGGATACAACATTTTTAGAGATTTTTTATGAAGAAATAAAATTAAAAGATCTCGGTTAAGAGTTATACATCTTCTTCAAGAAACCTCATTTGGCTTAGACATTAAGCATTGAAAGGATGCTATTATGAAAAAAGGTTCTCTAGGACATAGAGAGGTATATTATTAAATTATTTTTATAGTTATATTTTGATATAAGTGTCTCTTTAAGTTTGTTGAAGATATTAGATGGGGTGTACATTTATATGTTGGGGAGAGGGCACACATAAAATTTCATAAGAGATTAAAATATAATAATGAACTGTTAAAGAAAAATTCTTCGAAATGGACAAGGATTCTAATTTAGGATATTATAGGATCTAAAAATGGAAAAAAAATAATATTTAGACATTTTTAATTAGAATTATTACCCTTTTCTCTTAGTTTGACCCCTTATTAAACTTGTTATAAACTTAAGCATGGTTACAAAATTGTAATATATTTACTATTCATTATGACCACAATTGAAAGTGGAATCATTAAAAAAAATTAAATTTTGAATAAAAATCTATAATAAATTTTATCAAATTAAATTTTCGTAATTTTTATCAATTAATTTTAAAATAAAACGGTAAATACATCAAATAATATTTTTCCAAAAAAATGTAATTTTATGTTCAAAAATTTTTTTATACCAAAATTATGCATAATGTGGAATAAAATGATATTAAATGGATTATGTTTAACTAAAATTAACTAATTAAATTTTAATATCAATTAAAATCAATATCATTCTTTGTAAACACTTTAACGAAAAATATGGTTTTTTATAAAATCGGTATTTTTTACTATTCACTGAAAAATTAAACCTTTCTAAAAAATCCCAAAATATCACCTTTATATAATTATGATATGATGATTTCAAAAAATTATATCCTTTTAAAAAATAAAATTTCTATAATTGGAAGAAATTAATTATATATATTCATGCACAAAATGTAATAAAAACTATTTTTAAAGAAAACATATTTTTGAAGCATAAAATGAATTTACTAAAAATATAGTACTTGTTTATTTTGAATTAATATATAAATATTCATAATATAAAATCATTATATATATTTATCATAAAATATTTATTATTATTTATCCCACCAACATAACATTTAGGTTATAATATTATACTATATCATAGTTCATTTACACTCAGGGTTGCATGTAAATCCAGATTTCAAATACTTCAATTTTATTAAAACGGAAATATATATATAAAATATGATGGTGTTACATAATTATCTTATATCAGATCAAACTCCCACCATATAAATATCCCCTGAGATCCTTTTCCCCCAATCTTCACATGTAAAGTGAGCCACCCATAAAAGAAATAAACAAAACCATGATGACCTATTTATCTGAGATTATTAAGGAATTAAAAATTAAACACTGATATAATTGGATCAAGATCCCCATGTAAACCAAGGTCAATATAAAATATTTAAAAAATCCTCCAAGATCATATAGATGGTTAGACTAAACCTTTAAGGGACACTTGGTATATAGACATTGAGTGGTGTACGTAGGGTGTGATCCAAGAATCATAATAGGGTTTCACTAATGAGTCCATGCATTCTCAGTTTTAAAATAATATAGAAATTCTTATTTGAAACAATTTAATAAAAAAATAAGTTTTAAATTTTATTTTGGAAAATATATTCATAGGATTTATAAAAAATGTTTTTTATAAACCAAAGGGTTAAACTTGTGTTATTTTTGTAAAGTAAACCATTTTTAAAAAATTATTCAGTTAATTTTTGAAAAGATATAAAAGAAACACATTAAAACAAAATAAATTATAAAATACATAAATACCACTAGAAACTTTAAGAAATATATTGAAACTAATGAAACAAGACACAATATGTTATAAAAATAGTAATATATGTATTTATTAATAAGGCCAAGGTAAAATAAATATTTAATCATGGATAATATAAATTAAATTAAGATGAAGAGAGAAACCATACAATCAATAGTGTAAAATAGGCATTATGGGAGAAAAACATAGAGAATATAAGGATAGTTGGTCCTATTAAATTTATGTCCTTAATTAGAGAGACCCTCAATTAGTGGAATATGGTATCACATCATGAGCTAGTGGGGGAATCACATTAACTTCAATAGTATAACTAGTGGTGGGAGAACCCATCCTAATATATGATTTCATACCCAAGTACCAATGTCTACCATGAGGTGTGAATAATACCACATTAATCATTAAATAAGTTTTTTTCTTTAAATAATTCATAACCAATCCCAATTTTAGATCAAACATATACTTCTAATTTTTAAACCATAAAGGGACATTTTAGGGACAAAAAAACAACAACAATAATACATAATTAATAGTTTTCTTTAAAAAATACCAAATTAGATATAAAATTATACTTTATAAATAAATATAAAAATTTCTCTTGGAATACTTATTTTAAAAACCAAAATTAATCATTTAAAGTTAGATTTTTGAAAACTTCTATTTATCATCACACACACACAGAAATATATATTAATTCTTATATTCATATATTCTCATGTGAATATGTGCACATATATATATATATACACTCCTACATATTTTTATAAAAACCTGACATAATAATGATATTTTGAAATCATAAAACTTCTAGAAACCACTTAAAACCATGAAGATAACAACACTTAAAAAAATGTTAAATTTTATAAACCACCCAATAAAACTCAAAGCATTTTTTAAAATAATATAAAAACTCTAAAAATACTCAAATTAAACAAGAATCATAAAATAAAAACCAAAACATAGATAAAAGTCCAATGTAAAGTAATTCCCAACCAATTTCTCTTTTAGAAATCAGTTCAACAACTATAGATTACCATTAAAAATACATGTTACTTTTTAATAAATAAATTAAATAAATTTAAAGAATATATAACATTAATAATAACTAAAGTAAATTAATTATAAAATCATAGAATAATCTATATTTGTAGGAAAATAGGAAAAAATGAAAGTACCTACCTAAGTCACGCATTGATGATGTAAAACCCTCAAATAAGGTGAGAGGAGAGTCCCAAGAAGAATCTGCAATACCTATGGATCAAAACCATAGAAAATTAGATCCTAAACATACCCAGGGTTCAGTCCAATCATGAGAAAAATAAGGTTATAATGAAAGGACTTGAGGGTGTAGAAGAGGAAGGTGGTAAAGAGGAGGAGATACCCTTACCCAAAATGAATCTCATTGGAGTTGTAAGGACAACCACCAAGAACTAGAGTGGGAAATGAGGGTCATGCATAGGGGTTTGGGGGATGGGGTGGGGTGGGTATCATACAAAGGAATGTCTCATAATAGGGGTCGGAGGTGAGGTGTGGTGTTTATTTTTGTTTTAAATGAGGAGGGGGGATTTTTTTTTTGAAATTTCAATGTTTATAGAAAGGGTAAAACACATGATTGTCACACAGTTTTTCCAAACCATGAACCAAACATATGCTTCATACTATAAACACATGGTAATTCACATGACTGAAAAAATCATAGACTATATCATGCTAAAATTTCTCCACCTATTTACGAACCCCATCTACACGACTGGTGCATAGTTTATACAATTATGCGACCAAACCATGTGACATTAAAAAAACCATAAAACTTTAATTATTTTCAAAAATAAATCACATATTGCTAAAAATAAATAAATAAATAAATAAATAAATAAATAAATTAAAAACTAAGGGTCCAGGTGTGACATAAATAGAAAATCATAATGAGATAATACAAGCAACAAATTAAAAAATTCATATGAAAACAACGATCCAAAAAATCAAGGGATAGGATGAGAAACCAATTAGGAGATTCAAAATGAGTATAACATGATTCATATTGGTAAAAAAATAAAAAAATAAAATATTCTTATTACCATGTTACATAAGGTATATCTTCCCACCATGTTACCTATATATACCCCAATGATCTAACTTGAATATATTCCACATTCAATTGACACCTTCTCTTTACCCAAATAAGTGAAAAGATGGTTTAAATACACCTATTGGGTGTATTTAGTGTATAAGATTAATAATACCAATAATAAATCATCAATTATTTCATGCAAAATATTTATTAAAAAAACATAGGCATTCTATCTTGAAAGTAAATGTAAGAAAATAATTTTTTTTAAAATGATAAGAAACATGATACAATGATTTTATAAAGTAAATAATATATAGATAAAAAATATGTAATTAAAAATTTAAAAAGAATAATTGGATTAACTCACAAAACTCACTATGGTCATGGTAACCTAGCTATATGGATCCACTATTTGGAGGAAAGCACCAAACTAGTGTGAAAAAGAAAAACTACTGCAAATTAGCTGCTTGAAAAAGTTTCATCATAGCTGATAATATTAATTCACTAGTTTTGGTGATAAACTAAATTAGTGGTAACTAATTCAATATCCATTAACAAAAAATTACCTACCCAATTAACCAAGGTTTCCATTTAATTGTGATAAATTAAAATAAGAACTGTTCATAAAAATTTCACTAACCAATTTATTAAATATCATTTACTTTCACTGAAAAATGGTCTATAAAACATTTTTATCACCAATAGAATAACAAAATAAAACAATTATTATTAAATATTAAACCACCCTTAAATTGATAATTTTATACCTTTAAAGAATTTTTAAACCTTAAATTTAATGATCAAGTATTAGAGGTTTATCCAATAAAGTTAGTTTACAAGACCACCTACCTTAATTAATGAAATCATTGATAATCTGTGCATATCCACTAAAGGAGACAATAATGATCCAAAAATTAAAAGAAGAAAACTTAATCAAGAACCATCATAATAAAAATCAAATAATATAAACCCTATACTTCTATGGTTACAGGGTAGAACAAAACCAAGAAGAAGAAGTATTAAGGATAAGGGAGAGGTGATAAGCCACTTACCTAATGATTTCCTAGAGATTCTGGGCGAATGATACACAAAAATAGAATGAATATGGAAGGGTATAGATTTATAACACATGAGTAAGCCAAATATATTTGAAATAGAGAAAAAATGAATAATTGATTGGTTAAAAATTTATTGGGTTCCATCATTTCACAGTTAAAAAATACTAGACAGGGACTCCCCATAGTGTGTCCCTACTAGCAATAACATGGTACCCGTCTCTAGGAACCTCTACAACATATTCCTTCAGGCTACAACACATGGATGAATAAAATGGGTGAAATGTCACCTTCACTAGCCACCCCTATAGTGTAGACATTTGAACTATGATGTAGAGGCAACCAAAATGGAAAAGTCAGGTTTCCTAAGTCCTCAGGCCTTCACGACGCAATCTGACCCACCATGATGTGGCCTCACCTATAACACCTTTACATAATGCAAGACCCCCAACATGGTTCAACCTAAACTCTAGATAAAAAATCACCAAAAGAATAGAGATACCCCTCACTAGAATAAAATGAACTACCACACTGTGGATCCTATGGGGAAAACATATCTTATAGAAGGTCAAGACAACATACCACTAACAATTATGAAAATTAATGGATTAATACAAGTATTGAAAATACAAATTATATTAAATAATAATTTATTTACCTTAAAATGAACATGTGAGTGTGAAAATTCTCCCCACCATATCACTTTATGTCCCCAAAATGTCAACCCATATCTTGATATGAAAATATATGAGGCCATTACTCACTCATGAGAGATTATCCCTCACAAGTATCATGAGAGACACCCTTATGTTTCCATTATAGTTGAACCAACATGATATATTTTACATGTAATATATTAACATTAGAGATTCTAATTTGGGAATGTTTCTATATCACCAATATATTTGGTTCCAATTAAAGCTCTTCCTAGTTCAAAACATGAGAACGATATGGGTGGAACATATTTACTCGTGAAACTTGGAAACCATCATGAATGAAAATGTAATCTTGAAAACTTTCCATTAAGAAACCCTTTAAATAATGTTGATGGTCTCAAAATGTCCCACATATCATGGATAAAACTTCCCCTAATTCCTCAATTGTCGATGACATAATCATGCTACCACTTTCAAAATCACTCGATCACCATCTAATAGTTTCAATGGAAAATGATGATTATTTCCATAAAACATATAATAGTTTTGGGTTTCTTCCATACATTTATGTGCAGTTTGGATCTTTTTGATCATATACTAGAAATGGATTAGTACCACAAGGGAAGTTCCACCCACTTCATTCTAACCCAAAGAGGGGAGACATGACTAACTGTATAGTGATTTGAATAGATCCATCCAGAAAAAGGGATGATAATTTTTGTTAAAATAAAATTCAACCAGTATCAAATTTCTATCCCATAAACCACCAAAATATAAAATATATTCCCAGATAATGTATTTTAGGATCTAAATAACATAATACAAATGTCCATCTATTTATGGATGGAAATTTTTACTTAGTTTCTTCTGAGATCCCATAACTACTTAGAGGACCTTCCAAATCCAATAAGTAAACTAATTATCTCTATAACAAATAATGGTAGATTGTATACTATGAATTATTATAATTTCTTGTACTTATAGTTTCCCATGATTCTCTACCATCATGGGACTTTTTATGAGTATAAAATGAAAATATTTAGTTAACTAATAAATCAAGATCCAAATTATATTTTTCTCCAAGGGGTACTATGTAGTTCGATGGTAAAGTCCATGGAAACGTTATCCCAATTCTAGGAAGGGATATGATGGTGTTGGAGAAAACTAGATAGCTTTTCATGTTCATATTTATCCTTATAATTGTTATAAAACCATGATACAATATTAGTGATATAACATCTCATACCAAACCACCAATATCAATGTATCATATTATAATAAATATTGGTGAAACTAAGATTAATGTCCCACTATGATAAATAAAAGTCCTACATCGACAAATTCCTCACAAATAGATGAACTAAATACTATTTCATAAATATAATACTCCCAGGAAAGTGATAAAATAGTCATGTATGGTATCCCCATTATATATAGTTCCTTTGATATAATGAAATTATTCATCTTCTAGTTTCTCTTGTGAAACCATTTATTAGAGATAAGGGTTTAACTGAACATTATCAAGGAACTTACCCAACTTATGCTTCTTTATTATGAAGACACTATTCTAAAAAAAAATTATAATATTCCACTCTTTACTATATTCAATCAAATATTTGTATGAAATTTTACTATTGAGATCATTGATGAGCATATATCCCTTTACTAGTGTATAAGAAATATCAAAATAAAATTTCCAAAGCTACTCTACCAATAATCTTTAACTAAGGTTTATTTTCATCTAAGAGGGGATTTAGTTCAATTATGATAGATATATACCATAAAATTCTCACCAAATATATAATATCACAAAAAATTGAGCACATTTATAAAAAATCCAAGTTAAATTTCTTGGGTGGGATAATTCCTCTCTAGTGGTCAGGGTTTTCATGTGCCATATGATACTAAATGATTAATATATATGATTACACTACCCAATCCCAAACCAAATGAATCAAAAAATTCCATGGTGAAATTAATATAAGGACTGAGTCTAAATATCGCTTTAGCTCTTCAAAGCAGGATTCAAATTCAAATATCCAAAAAATATCACTACTTTTTGAGATACTGATGTCAATAGAGATGAAATAATAGAGAAATAAATAAGTAATATTTGATAATAACCTATTAATAAAAATAATATTCTTATCTTAATAACATTATTTGGCTTCTCCTAATACATAATATCTTTCACAATCTTAGGATTGATAAAAATTATTTGTTTAAATAGCACATACCTCAAAAAATATCTTCATGTATACATAATATATATTTATAAACTTTATCATAGAGCATATGATCTTATAGTATTTCCAAAAAAATTATTAAATGATGTTCATGTTACTCATAAGTCCTAGAATAGACATAATTATCATATGAGAACACCATGAAAAAGGAATTTAGGTTCCAATGAAATATTTGTCTCATAAAATCTATAAAAACTTCAATAATATTATTCATTCCAAAAGGCATCACAATATATTCATAATGGTTATATCATCTTAAAAATGAAGTCTTGGGAATATTTAATTCCCTCACCTTAAGCTGGTGATAACTTGAATGAGGACCAATCTTAGAGAACCAATTTTCCCGTTTTAAGTAATCACATATATCACAAAAACATGGTAAGTATTATTTATTCTTGATATTGACTCATTTTATACTTATATAATCAATACATATCTAGATAGAACCATTTTAATTCTTGAAAAAAGAACCAAGGTAGCCTATGAAGACATTCTAGGGTGAATAACTATCTTAGGGTGAATAAATATCTTAGAAAATAATTCATCTAGTTATATTTTCAACTTATTCAATCAATTTAGATCCATAAAATACATTGTAAATGATATCTGTTACATCCCCATAAGAATATTGATAGATAAATCTACCACTTTCCCAAGAGTTGGACTAAGGATGTCATCTAGGAATACATATGGAGTTCCATTTCCAATGGAGGTTTCTCACTTCTAGAACTCTTCTCATCATCCCATAATAGTAGATACAATACCAAGAGTTAAATCCCAATGACATTGGGAGGAGTAACTCCTACCTGACTAGATCATGGATCCATTTCTCCTTATAATAGATTAACACTCCAATTTGATGTATTAAAATACACCATTTTTTGGTAGTATCCAATATGATCACTAAAAGATGTCATCCAGTCAATCCTAATGATTATATAAAAAGGGTCTATTTAAAGGATAGGAAAATCCCACTATATCTCCACTTGAGACAAATAGATGACATACGAGGGTAACCAATGGCCGCACTCCTTGCTAAGAGGATTTTATATCTCAATAACATATGACATAATCTATAAAAGAATATTTAATAAATACATAAAATATATAGATATAAATAATTTATAAACACAAATATAAAATTAAGAAATACACATATATGATGCAATAAGAATGTTACCTCTCACAATCATTGATGTCACTTATGATTCTATAGGATTTGTCTATACAATAAAAAACTCCCTAAATTTAGTTTGATTCTAAAGAATACCATTAGACTGATGTTCATTACTCAACTGAATTTACCCATATGTGGAACCACTTTTACCACCACACCCATGAGGATATGTTCTTATTAATTTTGATGCATCAGATAATTCTTGAGATCCCTTTGTATTTTAAGAACCAACAACACTCATCACAAAGGTATTAACTATATAAAACCTCTGAAGATTTCCCACATTCCCAGAAGCATGGAACATCTTTACCATGATCTATCCATACACCATACATCATAAAATACCCATATAAATAAAACAAGGAGATAAAAATGTCTACCAAAACCAAGAATAGAAATAATTAAATCTATCTATATTATGTATCAATAAAAAATATTGCAGCAATAGAAAACATGATACCATATCGAAAAAAATCACATTTTGGAAAGTACCTCTCACATACCATCATGTTGAGTCCTCAACCTTCATGGAATATCATATGAACCATGTTTCTAGCTCTAAAATATACCCATGTATTAAGATAAAATGAGAAATTATACCGACATTAATTAACACCCATGTAATTTATGTAGGTATGGGGTAAGTCCAATGAAAAAGTAAGAATATCCAAGGCCTAAAAAATATTGATTTCTAATGTGCATTAGGTTTATATAATAAGAGTGCAATCATGTCAATGAAACACACCCTCCAAGAAATATAACCCAAAATTCACATACAATCATATAAGTTTGGTCATCATGTGCTAAATAGGATAATACGATTACAAAACCTTCCTACTTTAGTACCATGATATATGGAAGAATATAACCTCATACCACAATCCCAAACCACAACTAAAGATGTTGGGTACAGTTTCTAACCAATACCTAAACTCATTTCCTAAGATTCAAGGTAGGTTTTCATGCTACTTCTGATATCATACTAAGAGTTTGATAGTCCTTACTTGGGAGATGATAAATCCCCAACCAAACACCACCTTATCACTTAAGTTAGATCAATCTATTTATATCTCACAACAAATTGAAATTCAGACCCCATCTCACTCATGGATATCTCACCTCATGTTCTTAAACCCCAGAATAGTCATCTCACTCATGAATGAACCAAAATATATCCACCAAACCATGCCTTCTCACTCAAGGCATGGTGAACCCAACCATCTCACTCATGGAAATTCTTCTTCTACAACCACTACCATATCATTAATGGTATGTATTGACATCATGCATACTAGGATCCCTTCTCTCCCATTAAAATATTTCTAATTATAGCTCACTCAGAGTGAGTCCAGGTCTCAATATCCTCTCCCAAACTAACACATGTCATCTATAAAAAGAATATAGTCAACAAATTCAAGAAACAATAATCAAGGAACACAACCCATCTCATAACCCACAAACTCGTCACCAATGAATTAGTCCCTCAAGACTTAGTATCGTATCTTGAACACAAGATAATATCCATTTAAAACCTATAAGGGTTCTATTATATCCTCCCAAACCAATAAAACCATTCTATTCCAAAAGAAAATATCTCAAAATTCTGTAAACAGAACACACATCAACATGAACCAATATACACAGCAAGAAACCACAATAAAAAAACAGAAAAGATTTTGAAAAACTAGGGAATCACCCACATGTGGTTAATCAGACAAAAAAAAACTAAATCATTCCTCTTGGGATTTCCCTTTAAATCTAAGTCAATTACCATTTAAAATAAAATTATAAAATTCACCACATAACATCTTACTCAGACTAGTCACTTATCCAAAATAATATAGAAACATTCCTTAGAAAACACCTTTTTCATATTAATATACCCTTTCAAAACCCTTCTAAAATTACCATTTTAAATGAAATTTAATTTATACAAAAACCAATTTTAAAAGTAATTTTAAAAATGAAATCCATTTTAATTTTTTAAAATAATACATGCCTCTAAATAGTCTATAAGGAGGTCCACTATTTTCCATTTAACCAAGATGTCACTATTAAACCAATTAACAAGATATATAGTCCATTTTGAATATTAGGACAACATGATCCCATACCAACATTATGGAGATATAAAAAAAGTAATTAAAATATGTAGTTAATGACACTAATGAGTAAAAAATATAAAATCACCATATAACCAAGAGAATCAAATAATCTAAAGGACCGCAACATCAATTGGGAATTTGATAATTTATCCCAAGATTATTTCATCTTCCATTGAGTATAATAGAACCCCCTATAAAACAATACCATCAAATTAATTTATTAAATATTTTTAAAAAATTCAAAACTCAACATAATAGGATCTATACTCACTAAGAAAGATAATTAAGCTTAAAACAGAAGACACATGCTTATTTTCACTCTTGACACACACCCAGACCTAATCCATGAAAAAGACCTAAATTATAAACCCAAACCAATGAACAATTTAATAAAAAAGTCAGAAAATAATATAGAAAAACTTACATAAAATTATGAATGAGGAATGATTAATTTATTTACTCCTCTTTATATATCCTATGCAAACCTTACAATACAGACCTATCAAAAGAGGTGATTTATACACACTTCAGTAAAATATTTCCTCCAAAACCATACCCACCAATCTAAAACCAGATAATAATGAAAGTGGTAAAGAATGAGAAGGATCTTAACCTGAATCTATGAAAAAATAACCCCTAAATCACATATATCAAATCATGATAATGAGTTCATGCTGTTAGGACCCCAAGTAGACCCCATATCCCCATCCTTAATACTTTCACACCATGAAGCATTACTTATAGATTTGAATGATACTTAAAGGTCACTAGTCACCCATGGAAGGGTAACATTCTTATAATGAATCCCTAATTCATGATATATATGACTATATAAGGGTCCTCAACTAAACATTGGGGTTATTCATGGTGTGGATTGCACCCATCATGCAGTGAATGACCTATTTCTATTGTTTTTAATATACCAACCACCTAAACATAGATCAGAAACCACCCAATCCTTCAAAAACATCCAAAAAATATTCTAAGGATGTATAAACACTATAGTTTTCGTTCATAGTTCCAATTATCAAAATAAAACTCTCTCCAAATGAAAATTCCAATTACTTTAGGAATTAACAACCCTATAATAATGTGTGTCATCACAATATCCCCATCACAATGATAAACATCATCAATAATCTATAACAACCCTCCAACCACGAACCCTTACCTACCTTGGTTATAAAACCAGTGCTAATTCTATTCATTTCATCTTCAAACACTCAACACGATTTCACCATGAAACTCCAACACTATTCCCAAATACACTGGATTATCCTATGAAAACCTGATCAATCATTGATCTATGTAAATTGCATCAAAAATTATGCTCTTGAGGTGGATTCCACCTCACCACATATATTTCTATTATAAAATACCATTAAATCCTCCCATGTTTGAATTCCCTTAAAAACACTAGGCCTAACTTTCTAATGCACTATCACTTTCCCGACCACGGTGCCTCAACACCTGGAGGACTCTTGAAAATGATCAATACCTATATCAAACTACAAAACCAACACCTTATATGATTATATGGTAGAATAATAAACCAAACCCTTAAACTATCATGATCTACCCAAAATTTGGGACACATAAAAAATTATGACTCACTCTTAGACCACGTTACTACAATCTTGAGCTTATTGGAAACCTAAAAACTCAAACCAATACCACACCCTAATCCCCAAATCGAGTCAATATACTCACAAGAATACCAATGTGGTGTTAACCATCCAGGAATAGTTTTACTATTCCCACAACCCTTCCAACATGAGGGTTTTACACCCTCAACTGACTTGATGATCCCCACCATATGAGTATCCTTATCTTCACCACACTAAACCAAACACATGATCTTCTCCACCCACATATTATCAATTTCCATGATTAATTACTGTATGTGACCACCTACTCACACTTTTGTTCCTAGCTTGAAACATCAATTACAAATTTCCAGTATGGTTCCCAACCACACCCATTAATCTTAAAATAGTAAAATACCCATGATCGATCCAGATTTTAGCTTACAATGATTACCACTATAAGATTACACTACCAAAATCTAATTCTGGATAGCAATGTTTCCCACAATGGGAATAAAATATAAAGAAAACAGAATTCAACTGGTCCTAACCATAATCCCATCAAAATTCACGTTAAGCGTTCCAACTCATAAAATCATCAAAATCATATCATGGAGTATAATCCTTGAACCCAGAAATAAAATTTATATAATATAGGAAAACATCAAATATCCATATATCTCATGATCTCATCATAATAATATCTTTCTAAATACCATGAAAACCCTCCAAATACCCAATCCAAATAGTTAGGATCACCCTATCAACCATCAAGAATCCAACAATAATTTCTACATAAGCATTGAATACTATTTTTAAACCACACAACACCAACCCCAACCATATCACATTACACATTAAAACATCCTATAAAAGTTTCCAAGAAACCATGTAATTAAGGATGAGCATAAAATTCAAGAATCCAAGTAACTCTTGGCCAAAACATAAAATCCTATGTAGTTCAGCTTCCATGGTATTGGTATATTATTTCAAAAAAACATTTTAATCATTTTAAAGACATTGAAACAAAACCAAGTTATTAAAATTCCCCTTATAATTTAAGGGTTTTCACTGAAATGGAAATCTCAAAATCCTCATCCTAGTAAGTCCCTTTTCTCAAATAACATTCAAATTTAAAAAATATATTTTAAAATCCAATTTCAAATTTTTTTTCCTCATTTTAAAAAAATGATAATATCCAAAACTATTAAAAAACCATCTCCATGGTCTATTTAAAATAAAATAATTTCAAGAAACCATTTGTGCACAAAAAGTTATACCACATAAGTTTTTTTTCAAAGCAAGGTTTTTATCAAAATTTCAAAAACCATTTCCCTATAAAATCCAACAATCACAAAAAAATAATAATCAAAATTGACCAAAATATTCCCTCAAATCCATATTAATCTAATCAAACCTTATAATTTATTTATATATATAAATATATATATTAAAACATAATTTACATTATAAGTTACTTTAATTAAAACTATATTCCAGTGAGGCAACATGTCAAATAATATAACCCATAGGCGCGTGTATCATGCACTAAGAATGACACTACCATGATACATATTTAACTCCTTAGATCCTAATAATCCCTATTATTCATCCTAAGTCTCACCCATCCAAAATGAGATTCATTATCTAAACCAACACCTAAATCATCATAAAGTTCCTAGGGCCAATAGTGAACACCCCCCAACAACTTGGTTTTCAATCGATGTCACATTTTCATGGACAGAGTTCAATATAAATCATGATTTCTAACATCTTAACTCGACCTCTAACTATGCTATCCCATAAAAAGATATTATTTGATACCAATCTACCACAACCTATCCCGATCAACCCAAAAAACACCCAAGAAGGGAGTGAAACATGACCTCAAGTATACCTCCCCATGCACCAGAGCCCGTTGAACAGAAATGAGGATCTAACATAGTCATTGGTAAACTATTACCTATTAAAAGAATCCCAAGGTTTATTCCCAAATTATTCCAAAAATTTATCATGACCCACCATATGTTGGAAGTCCCAAAATAAATGTATACATTAAATAGTGATCCAAATAGGGACCCTATAGTCCAAAATATAAATTAATACATTTTATATATTATTCATTAATATGAAATAGATAAGTAGAAGATAACATTGAGTTAAATATAAATAAAACAACACACTATCTAAAAGTAATCACATACCATTATGTTGAGTCCTCAAACTCCATGACCTACAACTTCAACAATGTGTCCAACCCAAATAATACCTATATATTGAGTTGAAATAGGAATTTTTACCCACAAAAATCAAAACCCATGATGTTTACGTAGGTAAGGGGTGAGTCTAAGGACCCTATATGAATAAAAAATTCCTTATAAATATTGAGTGATTCCATGATCAAGTGTTTGTGTAAGCATTATATATAATAAGAGTGTATTCATGTCTATAAAATGAACCCACATAGAAACATGAAACACAATGCACTTACAATCATAAATGTCAAGTTGTCGTGTGATAATCATGATACCATGAAACCTAAACCAACATACTTCAGTACTGTACCATACAAAATTATATTACCTAATACCAAAATCCCAAAAAATACTTAAGGGTTGTATGTAGAGTTTCTAAACAAGTCATAAACCTATAACTGAAGATAAAAGGTAGGATTTCATTCCACATTCAATCTCATACAAAGTGTATGCATGCATTTTCTCATTAGAGGAGGGATGTATTAGTAACCAACCATTACATTCTCCCTAAAGGTAGGTAAATCTATCCATAAACTGCAATATGTTGCATCCCAGACACCATCTCACTCATCATGGTCTCACATTCTAATATCAAACCATAGTCTAGTCATATATATCACGATTAAACTAATAACCATCTATTATCCCCCATATTCTCTCTCATGATGTGTTCGACCAAGGCATCTCACTCATGGAAACCCCCTTACTCAACCACCACATTATCACTCAAAGTCAGTCCTAAAATCATGAATATTTGCATCTAATATCTCTTCTAGAAATCTAGATAACACCGTCCCACTCAAAAAAATACCATGTATGTAAATAATCTCCCAAATTTAAATCTATTTCATATAACAAGAACATAGTCGGTGCATGCAATAAAAAAAATCAGGCATGCAACCCATCTCTTAACTCACTAGTACATCACCAAGTCACTAGTCACTTAAGACCTAGTCTTGTGTCTTGAAAACATCCCAATACCCATCTCAAATATCTAAGGGCTTGATTCCATCCACCTAGAGATACTGACCACTTTGATTTAAAAATATAATTTCTCACAAGTATACACACATAACATGCATCATCATATGCCAAAATAAACACTAGTATACTTCCTCAAAAAGAAAAAAATATTTTGAAAAACTAGGGCAACACCCATATGAGGTCAAATTGACTAAATAACTAAATCAATACTCCTAAACATTCCTTTGTAAATAAAGTCAAATTATATTTATAAATCATTTAGAAAAGGAACTATGTGCTATCTTACACATTCAATTCCCTTGGACAAAATCACATAGAATCATTCCTTAGAAAACCACTTTCTCAGTTTGAAATATACTTTTAAACACTTATAAAATCACCACTCTCATATGAAATTCAATTTATACAAATCATATTTTTAAAATATATTTTAAAAATGAAATATGTTTTATTTTTTAAAAATTTATGCACTACATAAAAAAATAAATAAGGATGGACACCAACACCCATTCGACCAAGGGGCCACCATTGAACCATTTAACAAACTTTGTGGTACATGTTTACTACTAGGTCAATGTGGGACCTTCCAAAAAATATAGGGGGATCATATAATTTATGAAAATATGAAGGAAATAATACTAATGAGGCACAGAAACATAAAATCACCATATAATTAAGAGAATCAAATAATGTTAAGGATCCCTACCTCAAATGGTGATTCAATAATTTATCTACTTCCTATTTTGACTTATATAGAGTCCAAAAACACATGACTTGTAAAATAATACCATAGAATCAATTAATTAAATATTTAGAACCAAATTCCCAACTTTTTATAATCTAGTTTAAACACCGAGGGAAATTCCACAAAGCTGAAACGATAAGCAACAGGGTGCGATTTACTCTCAAAACACACTTAAACCTAATCTGCACATAATCCTAAAAGTATAGAATCGAATCAGTGGAAACTTTTAGCAAAATTTACTTCATTACCCTAGAGAAACTCACTGGACAACATACTTTATGTCAAATGATGAATATTTACTTTATTTCCTCCTCTAAGGATGTCCTCTGAAAGCCACACACAAAAGCACCATCAAATGTGATGTTTTCTTCATACTTGGATGAAACAATTTCTTGAAAACCATAAAAAATGAAAGTAAATAAAACTAGAATGAAGGGGAAATACAAATAAGGATATTACCTTTAATATACCTGAAAAATAACCAACAAATTGTTCTAATAAAATCACACTAAAGGGAGACAAAAGAGAGAGACAAGAGGGGATTTTTCTCTCTACCAAAAAAAAATGAATTAACCCCAAGTTGAGGGGGATACCAAAACAAAACACCATAAAATTACAAAAAATACCAAAAAATAATATTTCTCAACACAGTTCTTAGCATTATCATAGAGTTCATGTCGTGAAGGCCCCTATGAAGAAAATCCCAACTCTATCACCGATACATTAACATTGTCAAGCATTACTTCATAGGGTGAACAATACGTAAGGTTCACTTCTCACCCATATAAGGGTATCATTAATAGAATAAATCCCTACTTCATGATGTTAATTAACATTTGAGGTTCCATTTCCCGATGTAAGGGACATTCATGGAATGAATTTCACCCATCACGTCGTAAATGGACTGCTGTGGAAACTTCTTATAGCACGACCACCCAACCACTGCTCTGAAACCCTTTTTAACACAAAAGAAACCACCCAAAACATAAGATCCATAAAGAAAACATTATAATGATATAAAAACACTCATAATTATATTGTGATTTTGGATTCTAAAAAACCCTCATAAAAAGAACAAATTTCTATCAAGAATTCACAACTCGCAATGACACATGTCATTGTATTATGGGTTAATATTTTGGTTAGGGATTATAAGTTAGAAGTGTTAGATAACGTTATGGGTTAGTATTTTATGGTAAATAATGATTATTCGGTAACAATATTAATTTATTTTTTGATAATATATTATTAATGTTAGATAACGTTTGGGTTTATAATTTTGGATAGAAAATGTTTAGAAGATTTAATAACTTTTAGGAGTTATAAGATATGTTTATAAATATACAAGAGGAAATATTCAAGGTTATTTAAAAAAAAATGACATGAAAATATTTTATTATTCTATATTTAATAATATTTTTTTACTCTATTAATTATTCAAAACTATTTCCCTTATATTAAGGATTTGTTTTAAAAAAAATCAATGAATTTTTTATTCACGATGGATGGGAGAAATTTTTTCACTACTTTATTATCCCTTATAGATGAACCAATTGAAAAAGTTATTAAAAAATATTCCTCAAGGGATTTCAATACTCTTTCCAATATTAAAATAATTTTAAAATGTTTATATGATATAGAAAACTTATTTTCCATACCTCAAACATTTTCATAGATAATGTGAAGAGTTCGATCATATATTAAAATTATAACTCTCCTATCTTCAACAATTAAAAATCACTATAATACTTTATAAACTTTTTATACTATTACATTTAAAGGAAATACATAAGATTCACTATATAGATTCATAGGTGGGAGATCCTTGATCATCACACACACACACAGATATATATATATATATATATATATTATATATAAATTTCATATATTTATTGATTCAAAAAATGATTTGGACCACTTAACTAATATTATATCTAAAAAATTTATGGAAAATAAGTTCAAAGTTATGTCTTAAAAGTTTATGTTCATGATATATAATTATAATTGATGATATATTCTTTTGACACCTATTTTAACCACTTCAAACTTTTTTTTGGAGAAAATAAACATATAGAGTTAGATATGTTATGAAACATTTTCTAACTTCATGGAATTGTTATAATAAAAAATGGATCCATGAATATCATAGAAACTACTCGTTTACTTGGGGATCTTCATTTTGAAGTCATGAATGTAAATATCCCTTTTTATTTTACATGGTTATTTTTTTGAGGAATCAATTTCTTTAAGAGGGAAAATGTGACAAACTGAGTATTTTTAATAATATATCAATTTTATATTTTATTAATTAGTTTTTTTATGAATTTATATTAGTTATAGAAATATTTATTTTATAGATATATTATTTTGTTATTTTATTTCACAATATGTGACATTAGATACTAATTATACATTTAAAATTATTATGTTTCTTTCATGGGATAAACTATGTTTTATTTAAGGATTAAATATATTTATTTGATATGCTTTAATATTTTGATATATTTAAATAAAAATTTAATTACTATATATTTCATAAGTGAATTTGTTTATTCATTTAGTTGATTTAAATTTATATTTATCAATACTAATTTTTTAAAACTTTTTATTGATTAATATGACACCTGGATAATATTTTTTGGAATAAAAAATATATTATTTTTATATATTATGAGTTTTATTTTATTTAATATTTAATAGTTAGATATTTATTTTAATAAAATGAATTGTAAATTTTTAATCATCATGTAAAAATTATGTAGAATTTGTTTTATTAAAAAAAATTACGAAAGATAAGGTATGGTAGTAAATAGTAAATGTGATGTTTAATCACATGTTTAGTTAAAAATTATGTCAAAACAATATGAAAGTTTTTTTAATTTCAATTGAGGTATTTTAATTATTTAAATTAATTATTTTAAAAGTTTATATTTTAATTAATTATGTCTATAATTTGAGTGATACATTTGAATTTTAATTTCTTTTAAAAAATAAGAGTTTGAATGAAAATTAAATTGTATTAATTATTAATATATAAAAATATATAATGTTTTATAAAAATTTATAAATATATAAAATATTTTATAATTTTATAGATATAAAACATTATTATTTAAAATTTAAATATCCAATTTTTTTATTGAATTTTTTGTTCCATTTAAAAAATAAGAGTTCATGTTTCAATTGAACTTTACAACCCTTTATTAAATATGTTTCTATATAGTTATAAAGTACTTAAGAAAGGTATAAATTAATAACAAATATACAAAAAATATCCATTTATGAAGTCAATTTATAAATTAAAATTGGTTAGTTGTTGAGTACCACACACTAACTTATTTTTACAATAAGAGATTGAGTTTAAGTGAAAACCAACATATTATTATTATATTTTTATTTAGATTGGTATAACATATTTTTGGAACATATGGAATATACTAAAATAATGAATATAAATAATAAATTAATTTTCAATGTCAAAATGTGAATTTTATTTGGTTATAGAATGTGTAAAATATTTCAACTCTTTTTAAAGAAAACATTTGAGTTCAAATCTAATTTCATTACTTATTATTATATTTTAATATAGAATTTTGTAGAACATTATAGAAACATATGGGACATATCATGAATTATAATATTTTTGGAATATCATAAATATATTATATAATTGATATAAAATAATTTTTATGTCAAGATAAATATAAAAATACTTATCTGTGCTGATGTAGTGTTTTCTCATCATAGGAGAAGTATAAAATGGTGAATTAGTGATAATATTGATAAAATATATTTATATTACATACTCTAGTGGATAAATAGGATGATAAATAATTTATATAAATATTATAACATGAAATACATATTTATCTAGATATTTTTAAACTCAGATTACATGAATAATTGTGAAAATATATATAAATGTGACATTTTATTAAGAATAATCTAAAATTAATAAAAAATCATAATAAATTATATCGAGTAATATGTGGATTATTATTTATCTAAAATATAATATATTTTCCATTTATTATCAAATTTACTCTTTAAAATTAAATTTTCAAAAATTAAGTAGTGAATATTTATGAAAATACCATCAAATAATATTTATAAAAGGGGGCTCTTTTTAACCCTTATAAAATATATATATAGTTTTTCCACAGTATATTATGGAAGAAAACCCTATAAAATTCCCTATCCATGTTATTATGGCTTTGTTTTAACCAAAAGTGTCTCTTTCAAGGACTTTGATGCCAATCTAAAAGAGATGACTCAATGAGAAATATAAGGGTTCCCAAGTCACTATCTCATCTATTATTTAGGAATATTTTACTGGAAAAATAATTTAACCCACCTATTATTTTTATTAAATGATTCTTTTACTAGGTTATAAAAACATTTTTCATCCATTATCAATGATATATCACTTAATCATTTTCATCAGACTATTTTCATGATTTGTTTCTATGTCAATGTACAAGTTTCAAATTCCATGTCCTTTATTTTATATTCTCCAATAATCTCTTTCAATAAAATAAATAACCTTTAAAAATAAAATAAAAAAAAATAAAATAATATTATAATCTAATTTTTTTATGAAAAAATTATTTATTAGTTTTTATCTTCATTTATAATCTTCTAAAAACATTATTAAGCCATAGTGGTTTTACGTTACCTTATTAAATGATTATGTTTTATTTTTAACTTATTAATTTCATTAATATACTTAAAAAATTTATTTCATGATTTAATATAACATTAATAATAAAAGAGTGTTATTATTAAGATTATAAACTGATTAGATAGTCATGATAATAATTATATTATAAGAAAAATCATAGCTCTTTTTATGTTTTTTAAAAAATATTACCATGGAATATTTTATAAATTATTACCATATAATAAGTTTCTAAACTAATTTACTTCTCAAATGACATAAAATATATACCTCAATAATTTTGGAGCCTATGGAACCATTTTAGAAGTGTCTTTCGCTTTTACTATTATACTGAAGCCATTTTTGAATTATAAACCAAACCACCTCAAAATGACTAACACCTGAAAAATAATCAAATTAATAAAAAATACACTATAATAAAATAATGAAAAAGAATTAATAATGAGATAGACATGATTTACTTTAAAATTGATGTAAAAATTAATATAATTTTATTATTTAGGAATTTATAAAACATATAGAGAAAGAGGGGACTCGAGGTGAAGGAATTTACGACTCAATTTTATTTTATTGAGTTATGTTCCTTCTTACTTGACTATACTATTATAAGATTAAGAATATTATATATTTAAATTATTTCATCTTATATATCTTATTTTTTATATGGATTTACTTTTTTATCTCATAATATATTTCTTTATATATTATTACTTCACTTGTTATAATCTTTATATGGGGATTCTCATATATATTTAGTTTATTTGGGACATATTGTAACACCCTTAAATTTTAAAAGAAAACTGTATTTGATATCGTAAAGGGAACACAACACTAATTTTAGCTTACATTACACACAAAACTATGTTCATCTTGTGTTACATTCAACAATTAGTTTAGATTTTGTTACATGAAACCCAGAATTTTTTCTATTCGATAGCATATTCAGTAGAAAAAAAAACATAAATGACCCATGATATATATTACTATTATAGAAAAAAGGTCCATCCTAAAGAAAAAATCCTAAAATTTTATTAAAAGATAAAAGAAATAGATAAAAAGACAATGGATGGGGTCAAACATAGAGACATTACCTTATCTAGAAAACCAGTTCAAGAGTCATAAAAATAAAGATCATTTTCATAGACATATTCAAAATCATCAGCAGTTTCACACTCTGACTATGAGTGAGTATGATTGAGAATCCTAAGGATCTCTACCTTGGAACATTATGGCTTTAAGTGGGATTAAACTTTAAATACTTGGGTTATTGCCTTGAAGAAACATTCCTTTGTATAATAGAATAATCATTCCATGGACTTATTTTTAGGGGATCCATATTTGTCCATTTATTTCTACTCATCTTTCCCCTTTAATTTATGATAGTCTCCTTAAAGGAAACAACTTCACCAATTCTGAATGGATGAGTGGTGTCCAATAAAATAATACAACATTATTTATCACTTCCATCATCCAAAATGTTTATCTAATTAAAAATTCATGAGGAACTTGAATTTTTCCAGGCATCTTGGATATATTTGTAAAAATATACAACCTTAGGCTCATGTTATTGGATCACAAACTTCCTATAATTATGAGGTTTCAAGGTAGAATTAAAATAAATATCAATAGGATAATAATTAAAAACAGACCCTTTCCCTGACCAATTCTAGCCCCCATCTATGGGGACGCACCTTGGATGACCAATATAATGGAATAAACATCACCCCTATTAGATGAAAGTTCTTTTGAAGATCCAATTTAACTATTAAAAACCCCACTAGTAGAAGTAGCCAAATATAAAGTAGTGAGACCACTTTGTTCCCAAATTTCTCCCTGTTCAATATTAAGAGGAGTAGCATGAGAATCAGTTGATGTTCTCTCCTCTGAAAGATCCACCCAAGAATTCAAGGGTCCTCTATTATCACCATTTGAAGAATTATTATTAAAAAAATCACCTTACCATTCAAATTAGGCATGTGGGAATTACATTTCTCAGAGTCCTGTACACCAACCCCATTAAACAAGGGCCTTATAGACATATTTCCGTCATGAACTAAGGTATTTGAAAACAATTTTGGAATCTTGAGAAAATGAGAGGATAATATTCCATTTATCCCACACCTCTCACAGGAGACCTTCCTCAAATATAAATCTAGTGAGTGACGAACAACCATCCAATAATTACAAAAAATAGTTTTTCTTTCATATTAGACATCAATTAGTATTTCATATGTGGGAGTGGATAAAGTTAACTTATCAATAATGGTAAAGACGAGACCAACCTCCACTAACATCCTTAAAAATGTCCAAATTGTACAAACTTAGTTTTCATTATCAAGACAGGTGGGATTATCAATATTCGTGTCGATATCAAACAAAATTCTAAAATTCAAAAGGAACCAATTAAGTACATAAAGATGAACCCATCATGATCGATGAAATATATTTCCTGAAAGAAAATGAAATCCAAATAGAATTCATGTAGATGAATCCATATGGGCTTCAAGAATAGATATCCAATGATCCACAATTGAAGTTTAGATTAATTTAAGGAGAAGAGATAATGAAAAAAAAACCACAACCAAGGGAGACACATGCCCAGTCTAAGAATCCTGACAAAAATTAAAGGCGACAAATCAAATAATCTAAATTCCATGGAATATCACCTTTAGGTTAAACAAGATAAAAAATCTGGGAGTGTTTTCTAATTGTAAGTCTCTCAAAAAATGATTTCGAATTCCTAGAAACACATGATGAATAACCCTTTAGAAGGATCCTTCTAGTGCAAGATTCCATGAATGATTCTAGAACTAACCTGACACCCTGAAATTTCAGATCCGAAGACATACCCGATCTTCTATTTAGAATCTTATCGAGCAGATATAGAATTCTCACATTATTCACCACCATAACACCTATATATCAATGAATTATTACCAATCCAGTAATCCTCACATTGAACCTCCAAGCATCCAATCCATCTAGCCTTGCATCGACCCTCTGAGCACCAGGAAGTTCTGAAATACATGAGTCACCCGCTCAATTCACTACCAAAGCACGACGATCTATACCTTATCAAATTAGAAACACACCATATCTCCTAGAAAAAAATCATCCAGCCTCACCTCAACCCTATAAGAATCTGTAATATCCAAAATGTGTGCATCACCCACTCGATTCACCATCGCAGTATGATGCTCTCTGACTTATTTGATCAGCAACTCACTTTCCCTTCGAGCAGCATCCTCGCTACCATCCAAGATCATGGAACCAAGGTAGTGTAGAAAGAACATGATTAAAAACCCTAAATCCCATCATAATATTCTTTTTAGTGGCTCTCCAAAACCCTCACCTCCACCATTTCCAAATAAAACTCTTCCAGATTATTTGTTTGTATTATCATTATAACCTAGCTGTTAAAGTGGAAGGTATGAATAATATTAACTATTTTATTAAATATATATATATCACTTTGTGTGTGTGTGTCTATATATATATATATATATATATATATATTTCTTACTAAATATAAATTATTTTATTTTTTTTAGAAAAAAATCAATCAATTTTTAGAAAAGTGATTTTATTCTTCAAAAGTATGTTTTATTCAAAAATTATTTTTATTGCTTTTCATGAAACAAATTATAATAAATTTTCAAAAATTATATAAAATTTATTTGATAAAATGACATTATTTTTTGGAATATAATATCAAAATTTATTTTGGGTTAAATTTTGGAATTTTTTGGAAAATATTGATTTTCTGTGAATAGTAAAAAATACCAATTTTTGTAAAAAAATAATTTCAATAAATTATGTAATTTAAAGTCCCAATATGTTTAAATATGTTTTAAAGTATAATATGTATTATTTAGTTATATTTAATCCACCTAATTAATTTTATTCAACTTTATATTGGTTTTCAGTATAAGTTTGTTTTTGTGTTAAAAAACAGGGTTTTATAAAAACATTTTTAAAATGCATAATGTTTATCAATTTTAATTAATTAAAAAAATACCTAATGGGGAATATTTTAAATGAAATTTATATATAATATAACTATAAATTTTAATTTATTTTCATAAAATTATTATTATTAGTCATATATTTCCTATAGAATCATCTTTAACTCAAAAATACCGTTATTAAAAACCCGATGTCTCTTCACATTTACGATATTTATTTTAAATTAAATTCTTCCACTTTTATGAGTTTAATTTAGTAAAATTGATTGAATATTTTTAATCAAAATAATTTATATTATATAATCATTTCAAATTAAAATTTTACTATAATTATTATTTAAAATAATTAAAATTAATTACCGTGATTAAGGGTTTTTCGTATTACATGAGATTGTATTAAAAATAATTTTAGAAAAAAATTAGATTTTTATTTAATAAATTGGATTTAAAATTTATAAAATTAGTTATAAGTTATCTAATAAATCAAATTTTAATTATAGTCTTAAAGGTTAAATTACCTATGTAAATAAAAGGATACAAGTTACTATGGTAAAAAAATCAACGGGTAAAATTGAGTAAACTTAAAGAATAAGGAATCCATGATTTTTTTGTTTCATTATATATGGTAGAGGTGTTTCTCAACAACATAAAACCTTTGATCCATTATTATTCTATTTCTGAGACACATGAGGTAAGGGATACCTCCAAATATTGCATATTGTTGGGTATTTACAAGAATTTCATCCTCCACTATAAAAGGGTATTTACTCCCCTTATTTCTTCACACCTCTAAATAAATTTATTCAATGACTTAAAATTTTTAAATGGTAATTTTTACTTGAAAATCTGTGTTATATTATATTATAAATACAAAAACTATATCTCTCCAATAATGATGTGAGTATATTTTGAAATGTGACCATCATGTTTTGATCATTATATGGCCATTGGTCAATTATGACCGTTAGTTAATTATGAATGTTGGTCATTTATGAACATTGGTAATTTATGACTGTTGGTTTATATGAACTATAGTAAATATGATAGTTGGAAAATACACACTTAATAATAATTTTAATGTTATAATTATTATTTATAAGTATACATGAAAAAGGAAAATTAATACATAAAAAGATTTGATGTCCTCATCTAGTAGAGTCATTCCATACGAAGACCATTTATTAGAACATGGGAGGGAGGTAGTTTCATTAGTATTTTATCATGAACAATCCAAATATGATCTTCAACAAGTGATTCTTTAATGAAATTACCATCAGAAGAAGTTTAAGTCAGTGGACATTACCACTCAGGTGATATGAGTCGACCCAACCCAAGAATCTATCACCATCACACACCTTACCCTTAGGTCATATGAAGGTGTTATAAGGGGTTATGTGTCAATGCCTTTTTTACTTAATGTTTAATCTATTTTTATAAATAAAATCTTTTTTCCATCAATTTCTTTTTGAGTTTAGTTTTCCAAAAAAATATATAGAATTTGATATATTTTTTCAGATAGAAAGTGTACTTTTTAGAAAAGATATAATTATTATAATAAAGTAAGGCATTATTAATAATGTTTATTTTAATTAAATTTTATGATTAAAACATTCTTATTTTAATTTTAGGGTAAATTTTTGAAAGTCTTCTAATTTTTTTCAGTGAATAGTAAAAATAATGTACTGGGTTTTTGGTATGTTTAATGACAGCATAATGATTTACTAAGTAATTTAAAATGTGGGTAGAATATTTCGGATTATAATAACATAATATGTGTACCTAGTGAAAAATACCATGGGAAATCCATTGTCTTTTAATTTTCTACTACCTCGGTGTCTAAGGAAATTAATAAACAAATCCTCCACTTTTTCTTACAATTACCAGCAATTTAATCATTATATTTCTTTCAAAACTAATCCTACATGAATATATGATATTTTTACCTCCCAAGAAGTCTTCCCAATGTGTCCTCAATCCCCCAAAGTCCCAATATTCATGTTTTAGGAGTTAATCTTCATGGTAAGAGAAATATCAAATTTTCTTTTCCTTTCAAGTTTCCCTTTTTATTTGGTATGCCTTTAAAATTTCAATACTATATTTTCTATACATTTTATTAATTATATTTATTTTATTAAGAGTTTTTTATTAATTAGAGACCTTTTCCTATCTATTTTTAATGTTTTCTAAAAACATGTTTCAAACCCGTTATGCTATTTAATTTTCTTCTCAAAATTTATCTCTTTTTCTCAAGAAATGCTCTTATTTTTCTGTAAATAACCAAAAAAATTTATTTTCTATGGGTACTAACCTATATATAAAAATTATATATTTTATTCTAGTATTAACATTCATGAAACTCACCTTACCTTTTTGTGGGTTAATAATGACATAAATATCTTGTCTTTAAGCACTTATTTTTAAACACCATGATTTTAATATGAAACCCAATTATTTTATTCACCATAGGTAATTTATAAAATGTTTTATTATAATATATGTGAATAAATTTAATTAATACATGTGAAGGGTGTGCCTTGATAGTACTCCAATGCATTGGGTATTGAATTAAATCTTTAGATATGACAAGTTTTATGATACCTTGGTCAATAACCATAGTAATTTTTATAAAACCTCAGGGAAAAACCATAGAGATATGCTTATGAATTTCTAAAATAAATGTTTTATCCAAATTTTAAATTTTTTATTCATGTTAGTTTTTATGATATTCCTCATGTTATCTTTTTCAGTTTATGATGATATTCCTCAAGTTCTTATCAAGATTTATCAAGATCACATATAAACTGTTTCTTTTATTTTCCCTTACTAGGCTGTATGATCACCCTTTCCTTTGATGTATATAACCATGTTATGAGAAGTTGTAAGTTTACTTAGTATGAAAATATTATTATTCCATTAAATCGTATTAAGTAATGTTTTAAATTTTCATGTATTATGTAACTTTTTTCCATGAAACTAAACTTTAAGAGATCCTATGATTTGTAAAATTTAATGAAAATTTAATGTAATAAAAAGAAAAGATTACATAGTTGGTATCAAATAAATGGTTTAGTTATTTATGGAAATTTGGATTTAAAAACTCTAGTAAGAACCTAAGGGTCAAGTTAAAATATTGGAAAATAGTATGGTATTTTGGTGAAATATCAAGTAAGTTGTTTCTTAGAAAAGTAATCCCTATATGAATATGAATAAGTAGATGTGGTTCAAAAACGTATGTATATAGGGGTAACAAATCTATCAAGTTGTATTGGTCCTAACTTAGTGTAACCTGGTATACGACAATAGGAATTTCTCTACACATGGGTTTGACACTCTTTTGAGATATGATTGGTTAGTCAAAATATTTTTATGAACCATTATAAAGTATTTATAAAAAAATGTAATTGTTGTTAATGAATAATATACTTATGTTTTAATATATGAAATTACTTTATAATTATATTATTATTAAATGAAACAAATTTATCACTATGGTTTTCTTATTTTAGAAAATAGTGGTAAATAGAATAAACTTTGTAAATGGTGAGTGTAATGGATAAGGCACTGATGAACTTCTGATGAAATAAAAAATGAAAAAATTCATGAGAATGATGAATAAACTTACCCAAGTTGTGAACAATAACTTGAATCATGCCAAGAGACTAGATTAACCTTAAAGGGAACTAATTTTTGTTGAGTCCTTTATACCTCAACAGCCACATTATTTTAGTGGATATATTGACCCACTAATTTCTGAATGATGGATAAGCTATATTGAATAGGTATTTTGTATACTGTACTGTTAGAAATAAGAGAAATTTACCTTGGATGTGTACCTATTAGAGGGAGAAGCTTATCATTGGTGGAAACTTGTTAAATACATTATTCTAAGAGTAAATATTGATGCTTTGAAATGGGAAGAGTTCATGTGAACTTTTTTCAATAAATATTTCCACCATTCAATGAGAATGAAAAGGGAGAAGGAATTACTAGAGATAATGTAGAAGGAAAATAAGTATGTGGGAATATATGAGATAAAATTTACAATACTTTCTTGTTACACCTCTATTTTTTCATGGATCCTAAGGAGAAGGTTGATAAATTCTTCAGTAGACTAAGACCCCATCTATAGAAGAATCTTTCCAATCAAGACTATGAAAACTACGAAGAGATAATATTAAATTCTATAAAGACTGAACAAGAGTTTGATGAGACAAAATGGTCTCAAAAATCAAATGAAAAGAATAGATCAATGGATACAAGATTAGGGAGTAACTTTGATCATGGAAGAGGAGGAAATAAAACGAAACTTTCCACAAGAAACAAATTTGGGAAGAAGAATTTGAGAAACTACTTTCTCAAGAGTGGTAAGTTTTACAAGTGTGGAAGATATGACCATATTTCTCAAAACTATCTTAGTGATTTTAAGCCTCAAATACTCAACACTAAAATCAAAGGTAGGATAGTTTAGTCCCATTTTGAAGTCCAATGATTCAAGTGTAAACATCTTGGTCACTTTTCTAATCACTGTCCAAATCCGAAGATAGTAGGGGGGAGGAATCACTATCAACCTCATCATAGGCTAAGGGAGATAATTTATGATTTTTATATCATGATGACTGAAGTTGAATATTCAAATGATTTTTTGGAAGGTACTCTCATTGTTCTCTCACAACTATCAAATAATTTTTGTATTTAGGTTCTATATATTCTTTTATTTCCTCCAATTCTTCAAAGAATATAGAATCAATTACAGATCTGGTAGAAGTAGAACTATTAGTCAAAACCCTTGGAACTATTATCCAAGCATAAATAGTGTATAAAAACTCTATTATTTACTCTAGGGGGGAATAACATAATTACAAATCTAGTAGTCCTTCCCATGATGGAATTTGACATTGTACTAGGGATGGACTCAATCTTAAAGTATAATACCACAATCAACTATAAAATAAAATAAATATCAGTAGTATAGAATGAAAAACCTATATTTTTTTTCAAATAAGATATATCTCAACCTGAGTTTTATCTATAAGAACGTCCTATAGCTTTCTTTATATAAATGATCAATGAATATGAAGAAGGAAATGAATGTATACAAATAAAGAATACCCCCATTGTTTTGGAATGCATTAACGCATTTACTAAGGAGTTACATGGACCTCCCCCCGAAAATAAAGAATATTGATCCATTAAAATCATGTATAGATCCATGCTAAAATCATAGACCCCATATAGAATAGAAAATGTGGAGTTGGAGGAATTAAGGAAGAAAATCCATGATCTTTTTGAGAAGGGGTTTATCTATCCAAGTGTGTCTCCTTGGGGATAATGTATTCTCCTTTTCAAGAATAATGATGGATCAATGTGGTTATGCATTTATTATAGAGAACTTAATGGACTCATAGCGAATAATAAATATTATCTTCCCTGAATTAATTATTTATTCGACCAACTTCCTGGGGTTGAATTCTTCTCCAAGATTGATCTTTAATCTAGTTATCATCAATTGAGGGTGAAGAAAGAAGATATTATAAAGACCTCCTTAAATTCAATATATATGAATTATGAGTTTGTTTTTATGCCCTTTGTTGGTTGGAGTGGACACTCAAGAGGGGGGGGGGGGTGAATTGAGTTCCAATTAAATTTTTTGTTAAAACATTGTCTAGTTAAAATCCCCCGATTTATAAAATAAGTTAAACTGTAGTGAATTTATACAAATTGGAAATGTTCACTTAGCTTCTCAAAGATTGATTTGGTCTCAGTTAGTGTAACCACAAGATCAAACTAACTTTTGAAACTAATCTACTGATTTACAATAAGTGTAAAAACTTGCTAATCTAACTATCAAAGTAGCTTCAAAATAATTTTGTATTTTAAAGTAATAGCATCGGAATAAATATAATATATGCTGTATACATTAAACTTAAATAAAATATTCACAACAGATATAACAAGAGGTTCAGTCTCAAGCTGAGACTTATTCCTCTCAAATTAATATAAATTTGATCCACACCCTGGATCGGTGTTAACAACAGTTTACAAAATTGTCCAGGCCACACAGGGACCTCTACCACTGTTCTACGTGGGAAACAAAGCAAAGACTAGGCCACACAAGGACCTCTTCCACAGTTGATGTGGGTAAACAAGTGATAAGAGATTTGGAGTGAGGATTTTGATATCCTCCAGTTTAGTGCGGGAGACAGTGTGTGTATAATAAATACAGAGTACACCACACTGCTCGAAAGTTAATAAATAAATCATGTAGAGAAGATAGATAAGAGTTTAGAAAGCTCTAGTGATTATCAATGCTGCTCGGGACTCATTGGATTCAGCATGAGTGCTTCTGAGTACTTCTCTGTTTTTTTGTTGAAAAACAGAGTGTCGTAGTTCAGCTTGTCTTCTACAGGAGTGAGAATGATCTCTTGATTCGTCGTGTGTTCTTAAGTGGTGTTGGATTGCATTCATAAGAGTTATTTGAAAGACTTGAAATCTCTTTCTTCCTCAGGATTGTTCTTCTCGTTCAGCACAATGCTCTCTGGTGTATGCAAGTTCTTCTCGTTGTACATTCACACTTTCACGTCACTACTTGCGCTTGTTGCACGTGTACTGCATTTCAATATTTCTTATATTCCACAAGATCTGGCAGTAGGAATGATTCCCTTTTCATGGGTATGAGATACAGTTTCATGTCAAGACAACAACTAGAATTAAATAACATTAATTTCATTAAAAACAATAAATATGACCGTTAGCATCACTTAAAATAATATTGACAAAAGCTTAAGAAACGGTGTCACAATGATCATGGAAACAGTGTCTTCTTCATGGTGTCTGATCATTGTGTCTGGTCATAGTGAGTCCGGTGTCTGGGTTAAGCTGAGTGGTCACGATATCTGGTCACGGTGAGTCCTTCATGGTGTCTGGTCACGATGTCTGGTTACAGTGTCTGGTCACGGTGTCTGGTCACGGTTAGTCCTTCACGGTGAGTCCATACTTAGACAAAAAAATCTGTATTTGGACTAAGACAGTGATATGCAGAATATGAGTTAAGGTTACTCATTAGAGATAATATATGAGATAATTGTAATTATGCATAAAACATGTAAAGAGTAATTAACATCCATAAGATTTGTTATTATAAAAACATGATATGCACCTATTGTTGAGTTTGAATAGCATTAGCAAGATGTGCACTGAAGATCAAGATTAATTAACAGTAATGAGATTTGTGATTATTAAAAAATGATTAACACATGAGGAGTCCAACAATCTCCCCCTTTTTGATGATCACAAATCATATATAGGCAGAATAAAAAAGATATGTAATATTAAAGATACTAGCATAGCAAAAAAATTATAGAACAGATACTTGCAGTTTTTCTCCCCCATTTATACTATTATAGAACTAATACTTAGAGGTATTTCTCCCCCTTTTGGGATTATCAAAAAGTAGAGAAATGGAAATGAAACTCGGCAATTATAATTAACCAAAGCATTCATAATACAAAGTACAGGATAAGTACAAACTGGAAACAAGAAATGAAATCCCATCAAATATAAAGACAAGCTGTAAACTCTTTAGGGATCCATTCTTGTCTTTCCTTTATCAGCAGTAGGAGCTGGTGGTGAAGTAGAAGAAGGCATAGAAGAGGTAGACAACGAGGGTAAGGGTAGACCTTCAAAAACAGATGGATCCAAAGTAGGAGTAGTAGAAGATCTAGGCTTAGGTTGGTCAAGAATGACTGGCCGGATCTAGGAAAGGGCTTGGCTAACTGTCATGGTAGTAGATGCTAAGGCAGGAAGTCCAGGTCTAAGGGGTGCAGCAGCTGGAGCAACTATAACAGTACTCTGCACATGAAGATACGACTTCAAAAGATTGATGAAATCAGTAATGATTTCACCACCATACCGCATAGACTTTTCAAAATCATCCTTATTCTCCAGAAATCTGCCCAACAATCTGGTGAACTCTGAAAGTTTCTGAACATGAGCTTTAAAAGCTTGAGTCACCGGAGGGATTCTCAAATTTTCCACAAGATATCTAAAGTGATCTGTCATGTCACTTTTAGAGGAAATCCAGGAAAGATACAAATATATTTTCTTGGAGATCTCTTGTTGAGCATCATTGGCTATATTTGAATAGATCCTAACTAAGTCCAATGCTCTATCACTGTTCTTAATTACTTCTGACAAGGAGGATAGATCCAAGCCACTGAAGGCATTTTTCAATTCTTCCTTAATTAAGGATCTCAGCAGAGAATCATCCAAAGTAGGTGTGGAGGTCTGACCAGAAGTAGGGGAAGCCTTGACAGCTTTGGTTAGAACTTTGAGCTGTTTCAGAAATTTTTGCAGACATCCAATGTATTCATATGTAAGCTTATTTAGAGTTTCCACAAGCTCTATCATGCGTTCCAGCATCTTCGTGTTCCTTTTTTCCAATCTTTTCATCAAAAGATAGAAGGTAAGGATGAAATTGAGACACAATATCCCTAGAAAGGAGGGAATCAGAAGACTCAGGTGAAACAACAACAGGTGTAGGGGCAGAAATAGGAGCAGGCTCTGATCTCATAGATAGCTCATTCTGCAGACTTGCTACCATAATTTTCAGATTTGCAACATTAGCACTCAACAGCTTATTCTCTACTCGTACTTCATGAATTTATTGGACCATCCTTGGTTGAATCTGCAAGATAATATTTTCCAAGAGAATTGATGCATCTTCTTGACTTAATTGAGTCACTGGGAGAGGTTGAGTAGAGACAATTTTCTCAAAACCAGCTAACAAAGTCTCGCCAAAAGCTTTCAGATCATCTTTGGTTACAAAGGAATGAAGCTCAAGTAAGGATGCAGGTAAAGGTAGAGGCTTAGATTTTGGTTGAGGGTTAGAGTCATCTTCAGATTCAGATTCTGATCCAGATTGAGGTTGGGGCTCTAATTCTGGTTCTGAATGAGCTAAGGACTTCAGTTGAAATAGAGAAGAAAGATCCATTCCAGTTGCAGTTACTTGATGTGACTCATTCACATCATAAAAGCTTGGGAACTCATACCGAGAGTGTACAAAGAAAGTGACAGAAGGTTGAGAAGCTTCACCAGATCTAGATTCCACTATATCAAGATTTCGAGTTTCCTCCCCCTCATCTTGTGCTTCCCTTTCATATTCTTGAGGTTTAGGAACATGGACAAGATCCACAGGATCATCCCTAATCTCTTCAGCAAATTCTTGCCTTTCCAGCTGAAAGGAAATTTCCATTCTTTCTTCAGAAGATGTAATAATATCAGGAACCGATTGTTCCACTGGATAAGCTTCCAGACTTACTTATTTCTCAACAGAAAGAGTCTCTTCAACAAAAACTTTTTCAAAGGTTGCTTGCTGTTCTGAACCAGGAAAAACTAATTTCCTTACAGCATTGGGATGATCTTCTTCCTCATGAAGAAAAATTTAAGGATCCTCAGTCCTTTCCTTATCAACAACAACTTCCTCTCCTTGAGGTATTTCAGCAGGGATAACAGCAGGGATAACACCCCTTTCCTCTTCAACAAGAACTGTTTCCATTGGAGATATTACAGATTCTTCTCTAGGTGGAACTTCAGCTGTTACTTCTTCTTTTTCTTATTCTTCTGAGTACTTAGCCACTTCATCTGGTTCCAAAACAGGATCAGCTAGGTTCTTAGGCCTTCTTGGATAGTCAACCGGATTAAACTTTTTATACAGTTGATCAGTATCCTTAACCGATTGCTTTTTCCATGGATTCCAGCTAATCTTCATCCTTCTGATGATAGACATGGATAGGCAGAAATAAAAGTCCTCTAATTTTTCTTCATTTGGTCCAACCATTCTTTTTGAGACTAACATGGCTGAAATCATCCTTGAATAAAATAGGGAGGTGGATTTGGAAGTTACTTTGATCATCTCACAGATATGGTTGATAACATACTCACACAGATTGATATTTTGGCCATTCTTCAATAGGTGAATCAGGAACACATCCTGATACTTCATCACAGCAAAATCTCCTTTTCTTGGACTATCCAGATTTTGAACAAACTTGAACAAAAGTCTTGTCTCCCCATCCAGTTCAGCAGCTATGGACCTTCTCTTGGTTCCATTTCCAGTTAGATTTTCCAAAGCGTTTTCTAGGTCAAAGATGTCAGTTGTTGGAGGAAGGTCTCTTTGGTAATCTTCACACACTCCTTCATGTGGAATTCTTAGGCATGTAGCCCACAACATTGAAGAGAAAGAGCACTTCTGACCATTGATTCAGCTGGTCACCAAAAAGCTTTCTCCAAACTCAAAAGAGAACTTCACATACTGATAGAATTGAGATACAAGCCTCAGGTAAATCGGTCTATTCTATCCAGTGAACCATTCAAGCCATCCTTGTTCTTTTGCAACTTTCAAAACTAATGATCTGCTAGACAACAACCATTCAGGGCAAACCCCTTTTTTAGGTACAACTGTATGGCTTACCAGGTTTGGGTTTAGAGGTCCTTCAGGCGCTATCCTCGGTATCCTCCTTTGTTTCTTAGAGAGGCGCTTCTCAGACGAGGGTAAAGATGGACTCTTCATCCTTGGCATTCACTAAAGGATTGGGCGAGAGGGGAAAAAAGGTTCAGGAGAGAATCCGAGTAAGGAGTCGAATGAAACCCTTATGTTTTATCATTTGGGAATGTCAAACTTCATAAAAACACAAACACAGGAAATCAAATAGCGGTGAAAGAAAAATTACCACGATACGGGTAAAAATAAAATAAAAATAATAAAAATTATCATACTTCTCACGGTGAGACAGAAAAATATCCATCATGGTGAGACAGTTTATAGTGATCACGGTGAAACAGTGAGCATTTTATATAATCACGGTGAGACAGTGAGTTGTCAGACCATGAGCATAAAAATAGTAACTTAGAAACAGTAAGATATTCATTTATGATTAATCATACAAAGGTAATGTATGATGTAGTCTAATATTTCAGAATTTAATGGTTTAGTGAATATATCAGCAAGTTGATATTCAGTACCAATGAATTCTAAAGTGATATCACCTTTTTGATAATGATCCCTCAAAAAGTGATGTCTTACATCAATATGTTTTGTCCTAGAATGAGAAAAAGGATTCTTAGAAATATTAATAGCACTTGTGTTGTCACAATTTATTGAGACATATCTGAATTGATATCCATAGTCTAGTAATGTGTGTTTCATCCACAAAATTTGTGCACAACAACTTCCAGCAGCTATGTATTCAACTTCTACAGTTGACAATGCAACAAAATTTTGTTTCTTACTACACCATGATACTAGTGACTTGCCTAAAATATGACATGTTCCAGAGGTGCTTTTTCTATCTAGCTTACATCCAACAAAGTCAGCATCAGAATAACTAACTAGTTCAAATGATTGTACTTTGGGATAGAACAGTCCTAAATTGGGAGTATGCTTGAGGTATTTGAAAATTCTCTTTACAATATTTAAATGTGACTCTTTAGGGTTTGCTTGAAAACGAGCACACATACACACACTAAACATAATATCAGGACGACTAGCAGTCAGGTAGAGTAGACTTCCAATCATTCCTCTATAAGTGGTCTGATCAACAGATTTACCATTTTCATCAAGATCCATCTTACAGGTGGTACTCATGGGAGTGTCACTACTTTTTGTGCTATCCAATCCAAAAAGATTTAAAAGATCTCTAGTATATTTACATTGAGTTAAAATAATTCCATCCTCATTTTGAAAAATTTGAAAACCAAGAAAGAATTTAAGTTCACCCATTAAACTCATTTCAAATTTATTTTGCATCATTTTTGAAAAATCAATACATAAAGAATTTTTAGAAGATCCAAAGATAATATCATCAAAATAAATTTGTACTACTAAAACATCTTTAGAAATTCGTTTTATAAAAAGAGTAGGACCAGCTATTCCTTTTGTAAAACCTTTAGAAATTAGAAAAGTACTTAATCTATCATACCAAGCTCTTGGAGCTTGCTTTAAACCATATAAAGCTTTTGATAATTTGAAAATATGATTTGAAAAATGAGGGTTTGAAAAACCAGGTGGTTTTTCAAAAAAAACATCCTCAGCAATATATCCATTTAAGAATGCACTCTTGACATCCATTTGATATAGTTTGAAATGTAGATGTGCAGCATAAGCAAGTAAAATCCTAATAGCTTCTAATCTGGCTACTGGAGCAAAAGTCTCCTCATAGTCAATACCTTCTTCTTGACTATAGCCTTGTGCATCTAGTCTAGCTTTATTTCCAACTATGTTTCTGGATTCATCTACTTTTTTTCTAAACACCCATTTTGTGCCTATTGTGAAAGTGTACTTAGGTCTTTCAACAAGATTCCAAACTTTATTTCTTTCAAACTGATTGAGTTCTTCTTGCATAGAAATTACCCAAAATTCATCATTAATAGCATCATCAATGTTTTTAGGTTCAAGCTATGACAAGAAGGCTTGATGTTCAACCTGATTTCTAAGAGAAGCTCTAATCTGTGTCCCTCTATCAAGATTTCCTATAACAGCATATAAAGGATGATTCTTCAGAATTCTAGTTGATCTAGTAAAGGTAGGGCTAGAAATTTCAGGTTCATCAACAGGTTGAGAATCAACAGAAGCAGGTTCTGAAAAATTTCTAGAACTGGACGTTTTAACTATAGGTCCACTGTCTTTATCATTAAGGTTCAAAACAAAGAGATCATCTTTAAGATTTTCAAGAGAGGTTTTAGGCTCATGTGGATCAGTTTCATCAAACTTGATGTGAACAGATTCATCCACACACTTGGTTATCTTATTGAAAACTCTATAGGATTTACTAGAAATAGAGTAACCTAGGAAAATTCCTTCATCACTCTTGGATGAAAATTTGTCGAGATTGTCTTTAGTATTAAGAATAAAGACTTTTCATTCAAAGACTTTGAAGTAGTTAACTTTAGGTTTCCTATGGTTCCACAACTGATAAGGGTTCCTCTTAAGAATAGGTCTGATTAAGACTCTATTGATAACATAACAAGCTGTATTTACAGCTTCAGCCCAAAAATAAACAGGTAGGTCATACTCATTAAGCATAGTTCTAGCAATTTCTTGCAGAGTTCTATTCCTTCTTTCTACTACACCATTTTGCTGGGGTGTCCTAGGGGAAGAGAAATTGTGACTATAGCCTTTGTGAGAGGAGTAAGATTCAAATTCATGATTCTCAAATTCATGGCCATGATCACTTCTCAGAGTTTTAATCTTAAGTCCACTAATGTTTTCTACAGATTTGGAGTATTTAACAAAGTAAGAACAAACTTCACTTTTTTAAGCTAGAAAATATACCCAAGTATATCTAGAAAAGTCATCTACTAAGACATAAACATAGTGCTTCCCATTTAAGCTAGAAACTCTAGATGGTCCAAATAAATCCATGTGAACCAACTCGAGAGGTTGAGAAGTTGACACTTCTTTCTTTGATTTTAAAGAAACTTTATGTTGATTTCCCTTTTGACAGGGATTTCAAACTTTGTCATTTGGAAACTCAAGTTTGGGTAGGTCTCTAACTAAGTTCTTCCTAGTATATTCTCTAAGCGAGTGTATATTGCAGTGTCCTAATATTCTGTGGCAAAGCCAAGTCTCTTTATGAAAAGCATTTAAACAAGTAATATTCTGCTTAGCTAATGAATTTAAATCAACAGCATAAAAATTTTCATTTCGCAGGGCAGAAAATACTAAAGCATGTTTAGAATTAAAAACATTGCATGAATCAATATCAAATTTAACATTAAAACCATCATCAAAAAACTGAGAAATACTTAACAGATTATATTTATGTCCATCAACAAATAAAACTTTAGAAATTAATACTGAGTCAGTGTTACCAATCTGGCCTAAGCCGATGATTTTCCCTTTAGAATTATCACCAAAGGTGACAAAATCTCCATCAACTCTGAATAAGCTTTTAAAGCATGATAGTTCTCCAGAGATATGTCTTGAATATCCACTGTGCAAGTACCAGGTCTTCCTACAGAAGCTCTTTAAGCAGGTTTCCTACAAAACAGATTTAGATAGGAAATGATTTTGGTACCCAGATCTTCTTGGGTCCAGACAAGTTAGCAATCAAAGATTTTGGTACCCAAATTTGTCATATGTGTCTCATGAAAGTTGTAGAATCAACAGACTTTGAAAGATAAACCTTATTAGATCCATAACTATGAATATAACTAGTTGATGCATATAAATGTGAACTAGAATTAGCAGCATTCTGTCTAAATTTAGGAATAAATGTATTCTTAGTAAACTATCTCTATCCAGGTTTGTAGCCTATTCCAGTAGTGTATTTTGGTGCAACTTGCTTTCCTAGCATTTGAGTTAGTGTATCCTTTCCATTTGTGAATTTCTCTAAATCCTTTCTGAGTTTCTCATTAGATAATTTCAGTTCTGTGTTTTCTTTAAGTAACTGAGCATTCTTTTCCATTTCAATATCAATATCAGATTTATGTTTAACAGTTAAAGCATACTGTTTCTTTAAACCTTTGTATTTGTCTTTCAACTCATTACAGGATTCTTCTAAAATATCACAATATTCAAATAGTTCAGATTTTGACATGTTATCAGAGACAGTATCATCTCCAGAATAATAAGAATTTAAAGCAGGAGTTTCATCTGTCACCTCAGAAGTGTTTGTTATAAAACACATGTTTGCCTTATTTATGTGTTCAGTTTCAGAGACTTCAGATTCAGTGGAGCTATCCTCAGAAGCGCTCCAAGTAGCCTTTATAGCATTTTTGTATTTACTATCCTTGTAATCATATTTCTTCTTGAATTTGAGCTTTGGGCAGTCTGCTTTAATATGTCCTTTCCTTTTGCACTCATAATAGACAACTTCATTACTTTTATCTGGCTTTTTCCAATCCTTCTTCCAGTGTTCCTTATTGTCATACTTTCCTTTGTAATTTGATTTTCTGAAAAACTTCTTCTTCCTATATAACTTCTTAAACCTTCTGAAATGTTAGCCATTTCAGCATCACTATCAAAATCACTTTCACTGTCTTCACAACTTGAACTCTCATTTATAGCATGAAGTTTCTCCTTATCCTTGTCATTTGAAGTTGAAGATTTGAAAGCCACAGAATTTATTTTAGGTTCATCTTCTTCTTCTTTGTTTACCATGAATTCTTCCTCATACATCATAAGCTTACCAATGAGTTCTTTAATAGGTAGAGCAGCAATGTCACATGACTCTCTGATTGAAATAGATGTACCTCTCCATCGGTCTGATAAACATCTCAAGATTCTCATTATTTGTTCCTTTGCTGGAACAACTTTTCCAAGTGAATTCATTGTATTGACTATCTCATTAAACCTGAGATACATGTCAGAAATAGGTTCATCAGTTTTCATTTTAAAATTATCATATTTAATAGTATAAGTATTTAATCTCATTTCCTTAACATTGGTTATTCCTTTATGAGAAATAGATAAGGTATCCCAAATTTCAAAAGCAGTTTTACAAGCAGAAATTCTATTAAACTCTTCATCTTCTAAATCACAGTACATGGAATTCATGGCTTTACAAATATTATTGTAAGCAGTCTTTGTAGGTTCATCCCAAGTGGATCTAGCAGTAGTGGAAAGTTTATATTCTGATTCTATGGCAGTCCATATATCAAAACCTATTCTTTCTAAATGAATTTTCATTTTAAGCTTCCATTGGGCATAGTTGGTACCATTGATGAAAGGTGGCATGTTAGTAGCAGCAACCTCTAGTCTATTATCCATAACTAGATTTTAGAAAGACAATTTAAAGAGAAAAAATTTAGAACTAACAGAAATTTAAGATCTTTAGAGATGCAACTAAAATCACATTTGAAAAATAGAGTATTTCAAAAATCTTTGAACAAACAAAAATAAACCCTTTGATACCAAATGTTGGTCGGAGTGGACACTCAAGAGGGGGGGGGGTGAATTGAGTTCCAATTAAAATTTCTGTTAAAACATTGTCTAGTTAAAATCCACCGATTTAAAAAATAAGTTAAATTGTAGTGAATTTATACAGATTATAAATGTTCACTTAGCTTCTTAAAGATTGATTAGGTCTCAGTTAGTTTAACCACAAGATCAAACTAACTTTTGAAACTTATATACTGATTTACAATAAGTGTAAACACTTTCTAATCTAACTTTCAAAGTAGCTTCAAAATAATTTTGTATTTTAAAGTAATATAAGTGGAATAAATATAATATTTGTCGTATAAATTAAACTTAAATAAAAGATGCACAAAAGATATAATAAGAGGTTCAGTCTCAAGCTGAGACTTAGTCCTCTCAAATTTATATAAATTTGATCCACACCCTGGATCGAGGTTAACAACAGTTTACAAAACTATCCAGGCCACACAGGGACCTCTACCACTGTTCTACGTGGGAAACAAAGCAAAGACCAGGACACACAAGGACCTCTTCCACAGTTGACGTGGGTAAATAAGTGATAAGAGATTTAGAGTGAGGATTTTGATATCCTCCAGTTCAGTTTAGGAGATAGTGTGTGTATAAGAAATACATAGTACACCACACTGCTCGAAAGTTAATAAATAAATCACGTGGAGAAGATAGATAAGAGTTTAGAAATCTCTAGTGATTATCAATGTAGCTCGGGACTCCTTGGATTCAGCAAGAGTGCTTCTGAGTCCTCTGGTTTTTCTGTTGAAAAACAGAGTGTCATAGTTCAGCTTGTCTTCTACAGGAGTGAGAATGATCTCTTGATTCTTCATGTGTTATTCAGTGGTGTTGGATTGCATTCATAAGAGTTATTTGAAAGACTTGCAATCTCTTTCGTGCTCAGGATTGTTCTTCTCGTTCAGCACAATGATCTCTGGTGTATGCAAGTTCCTCTTATTGTACATTCACACTTTCACGTCACTACTTGTGCTTGTTGCACGTGTACTGCATTTCAATCTTTCTTATATTTCACAAGCTCTGGCAGTAGTAATTATTCCCTTTTCATAGGTATGAGATACAGTTTCCTTTCAAGCCAACAACCAACATTAAATAACATTAATTGCATTAAAAACAATAAATATGACCATTAGCATCACTTAAAATAATATTGACAAAAGCTTAAGAAACGGTGTCACAGTGATCATGGAAACTCTATCTTCTTCATGGTGTCTGATCACGGTGTCTGGTCATAGTGAGTCCTTCATGGTGTCTAGGTTACGGTGAGTGGTCATGGTGTCTGGTCATGGTGTCTGGTCACGGTGTCTGGTCACGGTGTCTGGTCACAGTGAGTCCTTCACGGTGTCTGGTCCCGGTGAGTCCTTCACGGTGAGTCCATACTTAGACAAAAAAATATGTATTTGGACTAAGACAGTGATATACAGAATATGAGTTAAGGTTACTCATTAGAGATAATATATGATAGAATTGTAATTATGCATAAAACATGTAAAGAGTAATTAACATCCATAAGATTTGTTATTATAAAAACATGATATGCACCTATTGTTGAGTTTGAAGAGCATTAGCAAGATGTGCACTGAAGATCAAGATTAATTAACAGTAATAAGATTTGTGATTATTAAAACATGATTAACACATGAGGAGTCCAACACCCTTTTCCTTGAATAATGATCCTATTATATTTATGAATGTGATGAATAAAATATATTAGTAATAAATTTATAAAGGGAACACAACACCGATACTATAAAAGAAGAAAGTTATGTTCAATATCATAAAGGAAACAAAAAACCGAGTTTATCATTTGTTACAGACAACAATATGTCCATATTTCATTACATATAACACCTAGTTTATTTTGAGTTATAGACAACCCTTATATTTTTAAGTTCTATAGTGTATTCAACACGTAACAATGAACATAAACAACCCGTGATATATATTATTGCTATAACCTAGCCATTAAATTGGTGGGTATGAATATTAATAACTACATTATGATATATATATATATATATAAATTACTTACTCAATATAAAATTTTGATAAATATTTATTAAATAATCAATAAATTTCTAGTTAAAGTGATTTAATTCATCAAAAATTTTTTTTCATCAAAAATAATTTTTTATTTAATTTCATGAAAAAATATTATAAGAAGAATTTAGATCTTTTATAAAATTTAGTTGATAAAATTAACTTCATTTTTTGAAATGGAATATTAAAATTTACTTTGGGTGATATTTTGGTATTTTTCAGAAAATATTTTTTTCTATGAATAGTGAAAAATACCAATTTTTCTAAAAATAATTTTCAATAAATTAAGTTATTGAAAAGTTCCAGTATGTTTTAATGTGTTTTTATATAAAATAAATATTTTATATTTTTATTTATTCCACTTAATTTCTTTGAATCAAATATATTTTTTTTAATATAAGTTTTTTGTGTGTTTAAAAATGGGGTTTTCTAAAAATTATTTTAAAATGCATAATTTTTATCTGTTTTAATTAATTAAAATAACCCCTAATGGGTATTTTTTTAAATTAAATTTATATATTATATGTCATGAAATATTAATTTATCTCCATACAATGATTATTATTATTCATATAGTTACAATATATTAATCTATTGCTAAAAAATAATGTTTTTAAAAAACGATGTCTCCCTGCGTCTGAGGGATTAATTTTAAATTAAATTTGGTCAATTATGTGAGTTTAATTGTTCCAAATGAATTAAATATTTAAAATAATAATAATTTATATTATCTAATAAGTAAAAATTATTTTTTATGACAATTATTAGTGAGAATAGTTAAAATTAATTACCGTGATTAAGGGTTTTGTACATTACATGCGATTTCTATTAAAATTAATTTTACACACACAGAAGACATTTATTTTATAAATTTTATTTAATATTTAGAATAATTATTTATAAATTATTTAATAAAACTTAATTTAATTGTATTCTTAAATGATAAATTACTTAGGTAAATAAAAAGATACAAGTTACAGTGGTAAAAAAAAATAAATGATTTAAATACCAAGGAAGAAAATGAAAAAATATGTTTATTTTGGTGTGTTGGAGGTGTTTATTGACCAAATAAATCCTTACCTACATTATTATTATATTTATTAGGAACATTAGGTAATGGAGACCTACCAATAGTGAACACTTTTGGTTATTTATAAGGAGGCCACTCCTCCTTCATTACAAAATGACATTCACACCAAAAATTTATTCACACCTATAAAGAAATATGGTTTGAAAAAATAATTCCAAAATAACATAATAAATTCCCTCATATTATCCTATAATATTTTTTATAATAAATTTAACCAAGTAATTCCTTTGGTGAAACTAAAAGAATAAACACAAAGAAATGGAAATACTTATCAATGAGGGTTTTTATTTTATTTATTTATCCACCCCTTAAGTTCTTATTAAACCATTATTATATAATAAAATAAGTTTATTAAATATAATGGGATTTTATTATGTTAATTTAATAAACTTAATAATTTACCTCTTACATAAAATGGGTTATGAAATCATCATTTGTGTGTATACCAGACTACTGCCTTACGAAATGACGATATCTATTTTTTCCATTACCTCCTATCACGATTCAGTATGATGATGGATATAAAGTTTATATATTATATTAATAAAATAATTATAATTATGGAGTCATTATATCATATATAAACTTTTTCATTCCATTTGGTAAGGTATATGATAACGTCTGTCATGTGTACGACCGACTACTGCCTCATGAAGCGATGTGATTTGTTTTTTACTAATGTGTTATGCGGAAGGTAGTAAGGGTAAATATAATAAATATATCTTATATAAATTTAATATTTATAATATTAATAAAATATTTATCATTATTTAAATATAATATATCATTTTGTTTCCTTTCCACGCACTGGAAAAAATAATGATTTTGTTCGTGGACGTGTGGACTACCACCTCCTCGGAGCTATGTGATTCCTTTTTTCATGAAAAATAAAAATAATGACATATATAAGAATATATGATTAATTAATATGTTATTTATAATATTATTATCTTTATGTAAATATAAATTTTACTCACCCTATTTCTATTATGATAATTGAAAAATGGAAACGTTACTAATGCGCACATTTGAGCTGTCATCTCCATGATCACAATGTTAGTTTATTTTTCATAACCACATTTAATGATTGGTTTTAAAAGTATAATTTATAAATAAATATGATAGTTATTTCATGATTAATTTCTCATTATTTTTAAATAATGAAATATTTGACCATAGTCAACATACCAAATTCATTTTTGACACATACGCCGAATATGGTCAAAACATTTGACTAAAAATTAATCAATTAAGTAATTATATATAAATTTTTGATAAGTAAAATAAAATTAAAAATAAAATTTAAAAATATTCTCAACAAAGTAAAAAAATTAACTTATGTTTATTATTTTTTATGGTAAATATCTAGCATAATGAATCATACTCGAGTTAAGGGATTTCTGTCTCTCCTATTTTACTTTTGTTAGACAAATTCCATACTAACCAACTATTTATTTTATATAGTGTATATATTTCCAATGGATTTATTTTATGTTTATTATTATGAAAAATATTTTTATTTGAATTTCCTTTTTAGGATCTATCTTTTATGGGGTTTATAGTTCAAAATCTACCAAAATGATAATAGATTTTTTTCACAATTTCCCTTCTTTGTGACTTACTTCCTGTTATGCCCCTATATTATTTTATGAGGTGTATATACTGAAAATTTGACATGTAATATCATGAATTTGTTAATTTTAAAGTAATTTTATGTTTCATTTATGGTAATTATTTCATGAGGCTTATGTTTGAATGTTATTAAATCGGTAAATGTTTCATGTTATAATCTCATCCTTTATCAATATTTTTTGTGATGATGTATCCAATATTAAAATCTTATGATATACTTGTAAATAATTCTCATGAATTTTCTTATCCACTAGTTATTTTATGAGAATACAAATTTTCCCTTCTTGATACTCTATTTATGCACTCAAGAGTTCAAAATAATGTTTTTTATAAAAAACCTTTTAATAAGTTGAAAACTATTTTTATTCCAAAACCATGTTTTCTAAAAATGATTGTAATTTTTTTTAATTTTTTATTTCAAATATGAAAGGATATATTACTTAAGAATTTTTATTTTTATTTTTAATAGATTCATTTATAAATTTTAAGGTTATTTTAAAAGAAAATTATTTTCAAAATGTTTTGTGAACTTTTATTTTTAAAAAGTGATTTTCAAAATGAAAAGGATATTTTTATCAAGAATTTTTTTAAAGATATTTTTATGATATTTCTATTCATAAATTAAAACATCCCTTTATTATTACTTCCAAGGGTATATGTTGTATTGATACCATCCTTCTACTTTTTCTGGATGATTTAATATTGTTTAAAAGCAATTTTTATTGAAACTATTTATTTCCAACGGGTTAATCATGTTTCAAAGATATTGTTATGGAACCCATTTATTTTCTATTGGTTAACCATGTTTCAAGATGTTGTTATGAAATCCATTTATTTTCCATGAGTGTTTCAAAGATATTAACATGAAACCCAATTCTTTTCCATGGGTTAATTAAGTTATAAAATAATAATGATTGTTTTTTATGGGATTTATAATGAAAAGTTAAAGGATAATTTTTTTATTCATTTTTAAGTTATTTGAATTTATATACAAGGTTTTATCCCTATTATAGCTCATGTTTGAGTCCTATATAAATTATATGATGCTCTGAGCTCCATTATATCTCATGAAAAATGGGTGATGACAACATATATTATACGAAGGGTGGGCCCCATTAAATCTTTCCAATGAATTGGGTAATGTACCTTGTATTTAGGGGAAAGAAGGAGGAAGTTGCATGAGGTTTTCTTATATGAATTTAACTAGGGTATAGTATTTTTGGACAGGAGTTTAACATGAGTTTTAAATAAACATTTTCTAAGATACCAATATGTTTTTATGATTTATATGGGTTTATAATGTTTTATATAATAAATATTGATATCTCATGGCTCATTATTATTGATTTTGATGAATATTTACTTTTCAATGTTGTCATGTTTTATGATATAGGTATTGATTGGTAGGAGTTCTTTAATGATTCTCTCAAACACTATGATCATATCATCATACCCTTATGTGGTTCTTATTCTCATTGATGACATTCAATTGCCAATGATTACATTTACCCTTAATAAAAATTTGAGATCACCCTCATTATGTTTAATTTTCCTTAGTTTATAAAGAATTAGGTCAAATGAATTATGTATGGAAGGGATTTATTATGGATAATGACAATGACTTAAGGAGAAATATGAAAAGATGGGTTAAGTGGGATAAATCCCCATTTGATGTCATATGTATTTTATATGTAGGAGTTTTTTCTAATTCAATAAAACTCTAAACCTAAAAGGTCCTCAAAAATGTAAATGATCCAATTTTTCAAATTTATGTTGTAAGGTTCAGATGAAAAAAATAGTTCCTAATTATCATAATCAATGTAGGAAATTTAAAGTTTATGAATTTGACAATGGATTTAGGTTTGCGGGTTCTGAACTATTATACATCTTATACTCTATCTATTTATTTTAACTGTGGAAAAACTAATAGTTGTCCCATAAATTTAACCTCAATCTGGAGAGAAAAGGATAAAGGAAGGCAAGATGTTGTGGCTGAGCCCTCTAAATGTGTTTGTAAGGAAAGAAAAGATGAGAATAAAATGGGTTTGAATTCTCAAGCACCTGGATGTTAGCTTTCAGATTTTGTTCAAGATGTTCTTGATGTCACCAAACCGCAAGAGCACCCTGAATCTGAAAAGAATGAGATTTCTCATTCAATCATGAAAGGAGTTTCAATTTTTGAAAACCAGGTGATTAGCAAAGCTAAGAAGGCGAACAATGAAGTTCTACAACAAGATGTTGATGAATCTCTCCATGTGAATTCTAGTAAGATCCCCAATGTGGGGGAATCGTTGCGTTGGAAGGAACGAAAAGGGAAAAAAATCATTGTGAACCCTGATGGCTTTGTCACTCCAATTCCTAGGAAGGCTAGGAAGCATAGAGAGAATTCTAGCCATGAGAGAACCATTATCACAAGATCATTTGCGGCTAAAAGCTCGGCCCTTGAGATTCCTCCACAACCATTTCCTTCTGAACTGCTGCCCGAATACTCACAATCTTCTGATTATTCTGACAAGGATTCTCCTTAAAGTTGCTAAAGATTTATACAAAGATCCTTATTCTGACTCAAGAGCGTTGCTTGAATAAGTTCTGCTCCTGGATTTTTTTTGGATGTCCTTGTTTCTGTTTGCTGTTTTTCTTATGGAGGTTTAACTCTTTTCAGGAATGGTTTCACCTTCTGGATGTTCTCTACTTGGGCCCGCGGCTATTGATCTTGCTTGGTTTTTGGGTTTTTAACAAAGATATTTTCATGATAAATTCTTATTCTCTGTTCTTGATGCTTCTGAGATTCTATTTGAAGTTTAATTCTTTTCAGAGATGTTCTTAAAAATGTGCTTCAATATCTTAACCGTATGCTGTCTGGATCAGTGAATTTTGGAATTTGTGGCCATTTTTGGGAGTACTAGTTTTTCTTCTGAGCTGATCCTACATTACTGTGTAGACATTTCTTTTTTTTCAGCCTCCTAAATACACTCTATGCTCTGTTATGTTTTCCTGGCCTTGTTTGTATCTATGCAGAACCATTCTGATTTTTCTGATTTGCTGTGTTTCGAGATGAGGTGTCTCATGGAAAATCAGTTGCAGGATTTATGAAAGATGTAATGAGATGTCTGGCTTCTCGGTTTGATGAAGGATCTTAAAAAGGACTGCAGAGCTTCTGCTTCCTTTTGAATCAGAATCTCCTCCCTATTCTCATGGACTCTTGACATACATGCAGCAGGACTGAAATTTTTCTCAGCAGGGCTGATCGCTTGAGGACATCAATAGGGTTGTTTCTCTACATTTCTCTTTAGTTTTCAATGAAGTTTTTGTCTATTTTATTAACATTCAGAGGGTGTAAGCGCATTACACCTCGATATTTCCATGTAACCCATTTTTGTTTAATAAATTCCTTTAACATGAACTGACAGACCAGTTTATGCCAACTTTCTTAAAAAAAAGGAAATCAATATTATATTTTCCCTCCTTCATTGGATATGAATCATATACTACCAATTCCATAAGGGGTTTTTATTAATCCAATCCTCTAATGATTTAAAATCCTTATCTTTATATTGTTCTTAAATCTATCTCTAATATTATCAAATAATATTTTTTCTCATTTTATTATTATCCCTTATTTATTTATATGTAATGCATTACTTCTATTTATTTTCAATAGTGTATTGGTTAAGCTATATGATTCCATTCATTATCTTCCATGGTCTAACTTTGATACTTATACTTATGTACTAAAATAAAAGTTCTTAGGTTTTTTATTCATGATATTATTATTATACATTTTATACGATTATGGGTGGAGATAAAATTATATATCCCCCAATACATTTAGAAATTATTTATTATTAAATGAATTTATGTGGGAATTATTTTTTTAAGTTATTCGATTATGGGTTATTATAAGTGAATATAAGTGATATTATTATAATGTTATGAGAAAATTATATATATTATATATTATCTTTTTTTCTTTAATATAAGTTTCTATGATTTTATTTGGATTCTATAAATATGATTTTTAGTTTGTTACATGATTGAATAAAATTTATGTTCTTATATAAGTTCAATGTTTCTCTCTAAATTATTCCTCATAATATTTCTTTTATTTTTTATACTAATGTGTATGTTAACTTTATTTACCAATTAATAATATTTTTGTTCTCATATCATTTTTTACAATGAAAAAATCAGTAGGTAAAATAATAAAGTTAATTTTTTAGTTATAGTAATTTATTTTTAATAAAGCAAGTGTATCAATTAGAGAACCTATTTTTTGGATTAAATATACACTTTGTGAAAGGTGTAATTTTTTTTATATAATGGAGTTACCAATAATCTAAAACTATAAAATTTAAGGTCTTTAGAATGTGAGTTTTGTAATATTTATTAAATTAACATACAAATATAGTGTGGTCATGTTTGGGTCAATTACACTTAGATCTTCTTCATTTATTTACTTAGATACAGAAATTGTTTGTCCATTATTGTTATCCCCCTCCCATTGGTCCATACTTCCCTTACCTATTTACATTACAATGGGAAGGAGGTACAAATTAACTACAATTCTGGTGTAATTAAAAGACCTTTAATAGATCATCTACTGGTATAAACATTATAGGGTTTCTCATTTATAAGTCCCACACTAAAATACTAAAAGGACACTATCATATTTTGGTTATAATCATATGAAATTACCCTACAAGAAAAAATGGTCCTAGATCCAATACCATAAAAATAATATCATTGGTCTTGGTTACATGACCTTAAAAGGAAGAAAATTGGTCAATACAACATTACTTTAAAATCTATGACATTCCACCTGCTCGTATGGAATTAATCTAAATTTTATTCATCCTTATTTGGATATAATTTGAAATCCCCCATAATATGAGTGTTATTTTTTATCATATGTATTTAAAATATGACATTAAATAGTTCTGGTTTTGATTCTTCCTTTGAGGGTACATTATAATACCTATGTGGAACCAATCCCTATATCGTGAAATTTTCCACCTATACTCATCCTAAACACCTTATTGGATAGTGTTAAATTCTATAATTGATTCATATAAAACATTAAAATATAGTGTAAATTATAATTAATTTCCAATGATAGAGACTATAATTTATTTATGAAGTATTATTTTTAATTCATCAGTTCCAATAAATATCTTTCATAAAAAGGTAACCGATATTATTATTAGGAAAAATCTTCATAATTTCACTTAAATCTATAAGATAATACATGATTATATGAAAAGATAATCTATGAGATGATTTAACCTCACATCCTATCAATTTTAACATGTATTCCCTAATAAACCAACCAAATGGTCTATATAATATTATTATTAGAAACAAAAATGGTGAAGCCAATATTAAATCCTTACAGTTAAAAGATACTTATTGAATATATATTTTAATTTATGATATTATAATGAGGGGTTATTTATTTTTAAATTTTATTATAGAATTTAAATGAAAAATATAGTCAATAGATAACTAGGCATGAGGCACCCCAACCAGCTTGTGGTAAATTGGATAAAAACCTAGGCTAGTATGAAGCAATAATAAATGAAACTACAAACATATAATTTCAATAATTCCATTAAAACTACATCATCTCTGAGGTACCAACATGAACTATCACCTACCTAGTGCCTAAAACAATAGATAGTGAATTAAATAGTCTTATAATTTCTCCACTATGGTATAACTACAACTTTAGTAATAACTCGTGCTAATATAGAGGGATTGAGACCATTAATACCGACACATTTTTGAAAAACTTGTTGGGGATATGTAACAACCCTGACCGAGTAGCCAAAAATTGGTGGGTTTTATTAAAATTTCATACATACAAGAGATCACATAATAAAGGATCAATAATTTTATTAGTGTTTAAGAACTATATACATACATGGTTCCCTTATTATAGTGGTAATTAAACATAATACATACAAAATGGAAAATAAAATTCTTCCTTGATAGTTATTCAATGATTTCAATTTCATAACCTAGTGAAGAAAAAAAAATGAAATGGTGAGATCACATTCTCATTAAGGGTTACATGAATCAATAATAAGTTAATCAAATTTAATAAGGCATGATTACAATGGTAAGGTAAATAAATGAAAAACACATTCCATCAATAGATTGAGAATGTAAATGCATCCATATATTTTTTCATAGTAAAAATATAATATAAATTAATAACTAAATAAGGAATTAAGAAAATTATTAAACATTATAAATCATGTATCTATCACATGAACCATTATACCATCAAGATGGTATAGGTATGTAGGCAAAAAACCCGTCTGATTCTACTTGGAAACAAACACAAAGGGTTTGTCACCAACTGTTTTGTCTAATGAGACCTATCAATACATTGAGAGACTATTTATAACTAGGACCCACCCATCACTAAAATTACAAAAAATATTTCATACATATATTCAATTCATGAATAGAATGACTTATGAAATTGTTCATATTAGGTAGAGGATACAAATTCATCAATATTTTCCCTATTAAAAAAAATTAAAAACCATATTTAAAAATGGTACATGAATAAGTAAATAAGAATATACATGTTATAATAAATATTTATATTTAATGAAATTTTATATGAATGATGATCACAAATGAATGAGAATAATTCATACACCACACATAAAGAATAAGTGAAGAATAAGGCATAACTAAAGGGAATATCATAATGGTGTCTATGAAATAATGGAATTAAATCATACCTGGACATTTATAATGGAAAATAAGAATATATCATGTTATATTAAGTTAAACATAAGTGAAAACATGTAAAAAATGTGTTTAAGAAACTTTATAAATGAGCCTCTTTAGTACGGTGTAAGGGAAAATACTAAAGAAACTTTAAAAGGATAAATGTATAATTGTTTGTATAAAATAAAAATGAAAAAAAGAATGTTTTTCATGATAAAATGAGTGATTTTATAAATTTTTTTTCATCTTGAAATATATCATGGATGGTACTTGAAAATGGGTAAGAAATTTTGAAGTTCCCTTTAATCAGGCTAGCTTATCAGGAGGAATTGAAAAGGGATTCTTATAAAACATGTATTTAACCACAAAATAAATACAAATTAAGACATGTTAATATTTTGGAAACATAAAAACATAATTTATTATAATAAAATAATAATAATTAAGAACTAAATTGTGGGAAATGAATATAAAGCGTAACCCGAATGAAAAATGGCGGGCTGGGGAGAATCACTTACCTTATGTATAAAATTGATATATAATTACACTTAACAACCTAGATAATGAATTTATATTAATTAATAATTTAATTAATATCCTATTAAACATGTATTTGATTTATTATAATTTTATTAAGTTCATTTATGTCATTTTTTATGAGTAATAAGATTCAATTTTGTCATTCGGGAGTGTTTATTTCCTTGGTTTTCACAACTGGTTCACTTGTATACAAGTATGAAAGATCATGTAAAATAACAATAATTCTCAAAAATTAAAATTATATGTTATTTATGGACTTATATAAGATTAAATGATAATATATATAATTATTTTCTATATATTAGGAAAATTAATTAGATAAAATAAAAATGATGGATGCTCATTTTTTGGGGTGAATTTTCGAATATCACAAACATGTTTTTTTAATAATTTGTATATATAATAAGTAAATTTTTTTAAAACATTTAATATGTATAATAAAATCTCATTTAACCATAATAATATTTTTATGACCATCCATTAAGTCAATAATGGAAAATGAAAATGCATCGTCTATGATGACGGTAAATCGACACATCACGAACGATGTTTTCATTTTTTGAATAAAAGGTAGAGGAGAAGAAGTTTAATGATGGTTATTAAAATAAAATAATAAAATTATGGTATATATATTATAATTGAGTTATAATATTACTTTTTATTGGGTAGGTGGGGAGAATATAATAAAATAAAAGAAAATAAAATAAAATGAAAGTGAAAGATTAAGGGTTTTACCCCTTTAATTATTCTCCTTGAGAACATCCTAATAGGACTTGTGTTTGGTATTTTTAGGAGACAAGAAATACCAGAACATGGTATATTTAGGGAATAATTTGGATAAAATTGGACAATATTCAAAGCTTATAAGTTGTGATTAGAAGAGGTAGTGAGGAGTGGTATTTATAGTGGAGGAGAGGGGTGTTTTTTAATTATTTTATTCATTAGTTTATTATTTTATCTTAAGACTATGAATAGTTTTTATTCCTTTTACTAAATAAATAAATAAACAAGAATATTTATAAATTAAGGTTCTTATATTAGAAATTACTCAATAAATTGTGTATTTAACTTATAATGTTATATACTATGAATTACTGTATTTCACTATTCACAAAAATTCAACTATTTTAGAAAATTCCAAAAAATTTACCCTAACTATTTTCAGCACGTAGAATTACTAAATGGAATCCATTTTTTGAAAATAATTTTTTCAATATGATAAATTAAAATTTTAATTAAAATCATTATTTATTTGAAAAATATATATTTTAATATTAAACCAATTTTATAACACTTTGAAAAATTTATTAAGGTCACATAAAATTATCATATAATCATAAGACAACTAAATATTTATTTAGGAATATATTTTATGAAAATAAAATTTATTTTAAATTATTTTATTAATTATAAAATTTTAAATAAACATTTACATTTTACTAAAATATAAACACTTAATTTATTATTTTTAATACTTTTATTTACTTATTCCGTGATATAAATATATCATATTTTCAGTCATAAGATACCTAATTTTCTTTGATACTTTTGTAGGTAAGGTTACTATTATATTTGTTTGATTACTATTCCTAATGGTCACATGACTATACCAACATTCAAATTACTATTTAATTGTATATCACGATTCATTTGTGCAATGTAAACTATCAAGTGAATCAAAATTAATTAAGATGATACATAATATAAAACATTTAAGTGTTATATTTTTTCCTCCCAAAATTTTATCTCCAAAATTTTCCTAAATATTACCTTCTAAACAGATGAGGTTAGTTACTCTTTATAACATCCTCAGGTTCTCGCACCGCTTCTTCCAATTTATGGTTTCTCCAAATAACTTTTACAAGTCAAGTCATATTATTTATCAATACTTTCTTTCTAGTGTCATTAATCCTGATAGGCTCTTCTTAGTGTGAAAAATTGGTTTCAAGTTCTATTTTTTCATAGGTGAGTACATGTTTTGAGTTTTTCATGTACTTCATTAACAATGATATGTGGAACAGATCATGAACTTTGGAGAGACTTGGTGGCATTGCTAATCGGTAAGTTACAACCCCAATTCTGTATAGAAATTAAAATGGTCCAATGTACCTAGTGTTAATTTTACCATTCTTACCAAACAATATGGAACCTTTCCATAGAGATAATCTTAGAAAAGAATTATATCCAATTGGAAATTAAAAATCCTTTCTCAAGTTGTCTGCATAACTCTTTTTCCTATTTTGAGTTGCTTTGATATGAGCCAGAATAGTATTTACCGTTGTCATTGTCTCGTCAATAATTTATTGGCCTCTAAGATTTCTCTCACCAAATTAATCCCAAAAAGATGAAGTATGATATCTCCTTCAATATAATGATTTATATGAAACCATTTGAATACTAGAATAGAAACTATTATTTTAGGAAAATTCTACCAATGGTAAACACTAATCACATATACCTTGAAATTAATGTGTGCATGATCTTAAAATGTCTTATAATGTTTGAATATTCATTTCATACCATCTATCAGTTTGATGGTGATAAGTGTTAGTCAAATAAAGCTCAGTATCCAGAGCCTTATGAAGACTCTTTCAGAATTTTGATATAAAATGGGGGTCTTGATTAGACACAATCTATAGAGGTGTATCATTAAGTCTTACAACTTCAATAATATAAAGACTTTCTTGGAATTAAAGAAGAATATTTTCTCTTATGGTAAGAAAATGTTGCGATTTTGTAAGAAAATTAAAAATAACCCATATTACAACATTTATCTAGGTGTCCTTGGTAATCCTATGAAACATTCCATTACAATTTCATCCCTCTTCCACATAAGAATAGATAAAGGTTGTATGACTCCTCTAGGATGTTGTCTCTCAACCATTACTTGTTGAAAAACTAGTGACCTTGACACAAAGTCTGAAATTTTATGCTTCATATTATCCCACAAAAAATGTTCCATCAGATATATGTACATCTTGGTAATATCAAGGTTTATAGAGAAATTTGAGATATTAACGTCATCTATTAGTTCCCGTTTTATATATGGTATTTATGGAACACATAACCTCTTTATAAATTTCAAAACTCCATCCTTATACATGAAGTATTAAAATCTTACATCCTTAAAAAAATTATTTTTCTTTTGAAAATTCTAATCATCTGATTGAGACATTTTTATCTTCTCTACTAAATAAGGTTTCAAAGTCCTTTAAAAAAGGAGTGACATTTCCTCTTCCATAACAATTCCAATATCCATATGTATGAAATACATGAATATAAGATCTTTATCAATACTTATTTGTGTCATAATTCCATGATATATCCTACTCAATTCATATGCTATCTTATTTTATTTTCCTAAATGGTAGTGTATTGAGAAATCATAATAATTGATTAACTCAAGCTATCTCCTTTTCCTCACATTGAGTTTTTTCTGTGTAAAGATTCATTTCAAACTCATGTGATCTGTATATATCTCACATATTTCACCATATATATAGTGTCTCTATATATTCAGAGTAAACATTCCAAATGCTAACTCAAGATCATGAGCTTATAGTTTTGTTCATGAGTCTTCAACTTCCTTGATTCATATGCAATAACTTTAATATTTTGAATAACGACACAACCAATTTCATTCATTGATGCATAAATGTATATAAAAAACCAATCATTTCCTGATCGAAGAGTCAAAATTAGAGCATTGAACAATCTTATCTTCAATTATTCAAAACATTATGTATGTTACTTTTTCAATACTAGCTTAACACCTTTGTTTGTGATCCTGGTTAATGGGTTGTATAATTGGATTAAATTCTGGTTGAAATGCTAATAGTAACCTACTAAACCCATGAAACTATGTAACTTAGTTATGTTCATTGTAATATTCCATTCTTGGATTGACTTTTTTTTTCATCAGATCAACTATGATTCTATCCTTAGAGATAATATGTCTAAGAATAGAAATTTCCTGAAGCTATAATTCACACTTGCTAAATTTTCCATATAAATATTTCCTTATGAGAGACTCAATAATGTTGTGCTAGTGATTCTCATATTATTTATATATTTTATAATACACCATAATATCATTAAATAATACTATAAAAGATATTCAATATATTCCTATGAATAATTTTTTCATTAGATCCATGAAAATAGAGGGTGAATTAGTCAATATAAAAGGAATTATTGTAAAATTGTAATGTTCATACCTTGTTTGAAAAGTTGTATTTAAAATATCTTCCTTATTTACTTTCAATTTATGATACCCTTAATTACGTTCAATCTTCCAAAAATATTTATCTCTGTGAAGTTGATCCAATTAATTATCATTACATGGAATAAGATACCTTTTCTTTATTCTTATTGCATTGATTTATCTGTAGTCAATTCATAGCCTCAAGGATCCATCTTTCTTATTAACAAAGAGAATAGGGGATCCCTATGGAGAGACACTAGGGGGTATTAATAACTTATTACTCAACTACTCTATTTTTTCTTCAACTCTACTAATTCCATAGTGTCCATTCTGTAAGGAGTCTTTGATATTGGCCTTGCATGAGGGATTAAATAAATGGTAAACTGAACTTCACACTTTGGGGTGTGTCCAGGTAATTTATCAATAAATACATTAATTTATTCCAATAAGATTTTTATAAATCAATTTGAATATGATTTTCCTCATCCTTAGTTGTTGTTTTCTCTTCTTCCCAAATAATTTCATTTAATATAGATAATGGGGGTGGATCTATATAAGAATCTGATGATGATGTTTATACACTAAAGATAAGGTATTCTACATCTTCCTCACAAATCATAATTTTATTCTTATTGTAATAAATTCTCACATTATATTTTGAAATATATTCTAGACTAAGGATTATATCAAAGTCTACCATAGGTACGATGATAAGGTCAGAAAATAAATAGTGTTTATACGTCATAATGGGAACTACCCGACACATTTTTGTTACAATGAGACATCTATTTGGGGTTTTTAATGAAAAATACTTTAATAAATTATATGGTAAATATATAATTTTATTGGAAAATTGGGTAGATATAAAAGAGTGAAATGATCCAAAAAATAAATAATTGGCTAAATTTTAAGATATGATTATTGTACCTTCCACCACATCATTGGGTACTTTTACTTCAGCTGTGGTGATCACATAGGCATGGACATATCCCATTGTCCAATTTTTTGGTATATTCCCCTAAATCTTGGGACTTTGGTTTAAATAATTACCCATATCATTATAGTCGAATCATTTAAAGTCATTTATTTGAATCTTCCTATTGCATTCATTTTATAGATTACACTTTTCACCACACTTATAATAAACTCCCATACCTTTCATGTATTTACCAAGACAGTTCTTTCCAAAATTTTCACATAAGGTAAATTACTTTGTTACCTTATTTTTATTTGAAAAATCAAAATTTCCATGGTCACTAGAAGACCTCTTCTTCTCTTGATTTCCCTTGAACAAACTGGATCTCTCAAATTCCTTCTCCCTTTTGATGGTACTTAATACTATTTCATCATATGATCAAAATGTTTGAGAATACAATTTCCCTCTTATAAATGGATTAATACCTTTAAATATATGATCAATATTTTCTTCCAAATCACGTATTTAATCTATATAATACCTGGTCAATCTTATGAAGGTACCCTCATACTGTACAACACTCTCTTATTTATCTTGATTGAAGCTACACAATTTTCTCTTCATTTTAGCTTATTGCTCTTGAAGGAAATATTTTTCAATAAATGTTTCTTTAAAATTTATCAATTACATGTATTCTATTTTATATTCATAATTTGTATTTTGGATAAACGACCACAATGGATCAACATCTACCTTGAGACAGTATACTGACAATACTACCTTTTTGTTTTCATTTCACCCCAATGCCAAAAATATTTTTTCAAGGGAATTGATCCACTACTCAGCTATCACTAGATTAGTAGTTACACAAAAATATGCGGGATTATACAATATTAAATGATTCATCATTGGTTTAGTATGGCTATTTGTCATAACCTGAGTAATCTTTCATAATATTGTCATGATATTCTCATCTCTAACACTAACTATGTTGACTTTACCTATGAAGAAATACCAATATTGAATATGGGTTTTGATTACCTTATTCCATTAGGTTCCATAAATAAATAATGTCACACACTAGGTTATCTCATAATATTCATGAGTATTGATAAAAAAATTCACAATAAGGGATTATTATAATTCTCATGTTTTCTTAACATATTTTTCCTAGGGTTTTTAATAAACTTCCTCTAATACCAACTGTAACAACCCATACCCCATTAACCCAAAGTCAGTGGTTATTTTATTACAATGGCATAAATACAAGAGCTCAAATCACTATGTATCGACCCATTTATTAGTCTTTATGAACTAGATTCATACATGGTTCCCTTGTTACATTGGAAATTAAACATATAACATAATAAGTGAAATGAAATTCTTAATTGAAACTTATTCAAAGATTTCATATTCATAACTCGGGGAAGGAAAAAAAATGAATGGGATATCTCAAGCACTTAGTAAGGGTTATATGAATCAATAATAAGTTAAGCAAATTCAATAAGGCATAATCATAATTTCAAGGTAAATAACTGAAAAAACATGCCATAAAAAACTAAGAATGTAAATTCATCTATAGATTTTGTCATAATGAAAATATCCTGGAAAGTAATAAATTAATACTGAATTAATTAAATTCTTTTCATTGGATGTCATGTATCTATATCATGAACCATTATTCCATGAAGATGGTTTAAGTCTGTGGGTAAAAACACGTTTGATTTTTCTTGGAAAAAACACGAAGGGTTTTCCCCAAATTGTTTTGTCTCATGAGGCCTATCAATGCATAGAGGGGCTATTTATATCGAATCCACACCCATCACTATATTTCCAAATAATAATTTATATATAGTTTCAATTCATGACGAATATTACTTATCAAAATATTAGAAATGAGTAGAGGTTACAGATTCATCAATATTTTCCCAATTAAAACAACATTCAAAAAAAACACCACATGAAAAAATTGTACATGTATAAGGAAATAATAATATCCATGATACAATAAATTTGTATATTTAATTAAATATTCAATGAAATATGATCACAAATGAAATGGAAGTATACATACACCACACACAAAAAATTAGTGGAAAATACGACATAACCAAAGGGAATATAAAAATGGGTTCCTTGAAAGATTGTATTTAAATCAAACTTGAACATTAATAATGAAAAAGAGGCATATAAAATGATAAATTAAGTCCAATTAAAGTTAAAAAATGTAAAATAAGTGTCTAAGAAACTCTAAAAATGAGCCTCTTTAATGCAGTGTAAGAGAATATACTAAAGAGACCTTAAAATGAAATAAGGAATAATTGTTAGTATAAAAAAATAAAAGAATATAGTTTTTCATGATAATTATTTTGATTTTATGAAAATATTGTTATCTTAAAATATATTATGGTTGGTACTTGAAAATCGGTATGAAATTGGGAAGTTCCCTTTAATTAGTCTTGCATATCGGGATGAATTGAAAAGGGATCCTTATAAAACATGCATTTCCCCATAAAAGAAACATGAATTGATCTAGTTTCATATGTTAGGAAAATAAAAAAAATAATTTAGGATGATTATATAATAATTATTAATAATTACATTATGGTAAATAGAGATAGATAAACTGTAACTCGAATGAAGAATGGATGTTCGGTGAGAATCTCTTATATTCTGTTCAAAAATATTCTTCACTTTCACTTAAAGTTATGTATATTAAAATTAAAATAATTAATAATTTAGATAATAACCTCTTTAACATATATTTGATTCATTATAATTTTATGAAGTTCTTTTGGGGCCTTTTTGATGTGTTAAAAGATTCAATTTTTTCGTTCAATAGTGTTCATTTCCTTGGTTTTCATGATTGGTTCATTTGTATACATGTATAAAAGATCATTTAAAATGGGAATAATTATCCATAATTGAAATTATATTTTATTAATAGAATTAAAAAATATTAAATAGTCTTATATATCAATTTTTTCTAGATATAAGGATGATTCATTTGATAAGATGTTAACGATGAACATTAATTTTTTTGGTTTAATTTTTGATTATCACAAACTAGTTTTGTTTTATTATTTAATATTATGTATATATACTAGATCCAAAAGATTATTTAACTTATAATATATATAATAAATTTTTATTTATCAATAATAATGGTTTTATGAATATTATTTAACACGGTAATGGAAAATGAAAACGCATCGTCCACGATGGCGGTAAATCAGCACATCATGGACAATGTTTTGATTTTTAGAATAAAAGGTAGAGGAGAAGGTGTTTGATAAGGTATATTCCAATAAAATAATATAATTAAGGTATATATAATATATTTGAGTTATACTGTTACTTTTTATAGGGTAGGTGAGGGAAATAAAAGAAAATAAAAGAAAATAAAAGAAAATAAAAGAAAAGAAAACAAAATTAAAGGGAAAGATTAAGGGTTTTACCTCTTGAATTATTCTATTTGAGAGCCTCCTTAAGGGACTTGGGTTTTGTTTTTTGGTGAGACAATTAAGACCAGAACTTGAGGAAGAGTATCAAGAGAGTAATTATGAAGAAATAGGAATGTATTATAGTCATAGAAGGTTCTAGGAGAATAGGTAGTGAGGAGTGATATTTATAGTGGAGGAGAGGTGTGTTTTTTTATTTTATTCATTAGTTAATTATTTTGGATCAAGAATATGAATAGTTTTGATTAAAATGAATAAAAAATATAAATATATAATTTTACTTTGAGATTATGGTTCTTACATAAGAAATTAATCAAGAAATAGTGTATTTGACTTATAACGTTATATAGCACAAATTACCATACTTCACTATTCACAAAAATTCAACTATTTGAGAAATATCCCAAAAATTCACAAAAATATTTATTGACCTTTAGAATTCATAAAAGGGCTCCATTATTCTAAAATAATTTTATAAATATGAGAATTTTTTTAATTAAAATCATCATTTATTTTGAAAAATACTGATTTTACTATTATACTAATTTTACAACACTTTGAAAAATTGATTAAGGTATCATAAAACTATATTATAATAATAAGAAAATAAAATATTAATTTATGAATATATTTTATGAAAATAAAATTTCCATTATTTTTTTATATTAATTATAAAATTTCAAATAATAATTTATGTTTCACAAAAATAAAAACACTAAATTTATCATTTTTAAAACATTTATTTTATTATTGCATGATATAAATATATTATATTTTAACTCATAAAATACCTAAATTTTATTTATAGTTTAATAGGAAAGGTTACTGTTCTATAAGTTGGATTACTATTCGTAATGGTCACATTATAATTCCAATGGTCAATTTTTTATTTAATTGTTTTTCATGATTAGTTTGTACAATATAAACTATCGAATGAATTAATTTTATTTAAGAAGATAAATATCATAAAATATTGGGGTGTTATAGGATATGTTGTCCCTATACCAACATAAAACTTACTCAGAAGTATCTCTTTAGTGTAAGATAATTATTATTTTTATATCTATAGAAATATGAAGATAAAATATCAAACATTCAAGAAACTAATCCAAATATTCCTAAAAGGGTTCTGACCAACCATGGATGTCATAATTATCAAACAAACCTAATCTTCCAAGAGTTTTCTAAGGGTATAATTTCCCCAGTCATTTTGATTCAAATACTAAGGATGAAAGCTCACATAGGGAGACCAATTACTCTAGTGCATAAGTAGTCCATTATTTAAAATATTATAGTTATCCTTGAAACTTATCATCAATCCTTAAAGGTAAAAGGATAAAAATTAAAAATCCCTCCTTATTTTAATCTGTGAACATATTTGAGAAATAAATTTGTGACCACATTAGAAAACTATTTTTCCATAAGTGAAAGAAACTATTCTTATTGATTTTCTCCACATAATAGAATTCTAGGATACCATTATGGTACATAAAATGTCAAATTATAACAAAAAACTATCAAGGTACTACCTATAATATAAGTTGTGACAATAATCCACATGAAAAAAATTTCTTGTCATCATGAAGATCATCCCTATGATGTCACACAAACTCAACCTATTGGTCCTCTCTATAATACCCACTGTGAAGGTATTCTTTGTGAAGAAACAACTATTTGACATGAAATTCCTCCCCATTCCAACAAATGGGAAGGTTTTAACCAACAATGAGGTCCTAAATATGTCAATAATGATGAATAAAATAACTATAGAGGTCCTCCCTATAATACCCATCATGGGGGTCCCCCCCATGGTATAAATAAAGGTGGTGCTCCCCATGATGATACACTGATTCATCATGGATGTCCTATTCATAATCAAACTTCAAAAAAATATAGGTTCACACAAGAGTATTCTCTATTAATGTAATCCCAATAATAAAAATCAATAATCAAGTTACTTTGGAGGTATTCCTTAGGATACATTCCATATAGGTCCTCCCCACGATGAAACAAAAAACTGATAAAAAGTTCTTTGATATTCATAAAATAAATAAAATATCTAATAAAAAGTTACTCATCTTGTTATTCAATAGAATATCAACCATGAAGGTCCTTCACATGGTATTCAATAGAGAAACCACCATGTTGGTTCTTCCCATGGTATCTAACATAGAGGTCCCCCATTCACCATTATTCATTAAAGTTAAAATGATTATGGAGACCTCGTACTATAATTATTATAAAATTATCATCCTACCAATAAGTTTCTAAAAAACAATAACCTAATTCATTAGATGCTCCATCAGTAGTTAGAGATGTTTCCATTGAAAATTAGGTGAGATGAGACAAAAATCATTATCATTTTCTCCACTAAATTACTTGAATTTAGATTAAATGAAGATTCCCAAGAAGAAACTGTTTCACTTGAAAAATTAGCAATAAAAGATACTATTTTGGTTGAAAACACATTTTGAGTTATTCATTTAGAATAAAAAATATCCCAATTTTTTTTTTGTGAAATTGGTTACTGAAAAAGTACCAGTCATGTTTTAGCCTCTAGTTAGTTCTTATTAGGTTAATCATAAGACCCTTGAAGGATAATTTATACCCTATATTGAATATAATATTTGGGAAAAATTCAACCAGTTCATATGTAAACATATTCACTAAGAAGGGTGCATTGATCATATCAAGTCATTAGATGAGAAATGATTCAAGTTTGACTATACTTCTCTTCTAGTAGCACATAACACTAAATCCAGAAAAAACACCATCATTTATAATAAGATCATATAAATAACCCAATGAAATTTTATAAATCATTATTTAATCCCTTCCATATATACACATGAGTATTATGGTAGAATTTAAAGGATTTCATTCACCATAATTTTTTCTAACACCCTTCTAATGCATATTTAAGTGTGATAACTTCCATGAATTTTACTAATCCATTATTGAGACACACTAGTTAGTTGGTTCAGTGAAACAATTATATTTCAAAATAACATAAGATTTTTAAATAAAAAAATTTGTTAATAAATATAATTCTTCATTAGTAAACTAATAAAGTGAAAAAAGTATCAATCTTAAGGCTATTAAGATATATAAAGGTGACATCACAAGTTAAGTTAAATAAATCTTATACACCACTTCCATAGGATATATTGCATTTGTAAATCATCATAATATGATCCCAAAGGGTGAAAAGACACACAACCAAAATGATAATATCATTGGACCAGCCCCAACCCAGAGGACTTGGGGAATATTTACACTGTCAATCACTATTAATACTATAAATCATCCAAAAATATTCTCTAGTATCTAATGTTCCACCTATAATAATTCCATTATTCTTATGGTTATGAGAAACCCCACAATGCATTCATGAGAAAAATCCTCCAATAAGGATACATTTATTCATAGATTATAGAGGATCTGTCATAATTACTTATCCTGGGAAATCTCATATTTTTCTTTGATAAGAATAATGGAAGGAGATTCCAGAGATCCTTTAAGAATGAAAAGATAAAAATCCCACTAAAAATACAATGTGGAGTGTTTATTTTACCAAATCATTGATGGATATTTCAAAGTTACTAAAACTGCTACTTTATTAATATATAAAATAATTTAGTTCTATATTTTATATTAACATTAATCAATATTATCACAACTTCCCCTACTAGTACTATAAATCATGATACTAATAATGAAAAATAAAAATATAATGTTTTTGAATAGAATTTCACACATAAAGAGTTATGTGATGAGGTTGTACAAACTTAGTATCAATAGAAAGACAATGATTTAGGATCTCCTCTTGAATTAACATGATTAAATACTCATTTATCCAACTCCAATTATAATGAAGAGCTGCCTCTACACACACAGATCACCTACCACCCAAGGATGTTGAGGCCATATATGTGAAAAAAAATAATCCCAACACAAATATATAATTGAATGGATTGAGATAAAAAATGTTTATTTGTTTAAAGAAACATACATATTAATCATAACGTCCGGGATGAGGTTTAACATCTTTTAATTGAACCTCCTTTTTGTGAGGGGAACCACAAATGTTTATTCGATTCATAAATTCAAACCAAGAGTATCTCAAAACATTTAGTTAATTGTAGAACCAGTTGAATTCCCTTAATTCCATCTATTGTACCACCAACAATATCATTCTAATGAAATTCATCTAGGATATAACTCAATATAGGTAGTATCATCACAAGCATTAATTATGAATTTCATTAATTATTACGTGAAGGCTTTTAGGGCTTGATGTGTGCCAATAAATCTAGAAAAGAAACCACAATTCAAGTGGGTAGGGTTTAATCTTATTTTTCTTTACCTTAGAAACCATAAATTATTGACATTAAATAGAATTAGAGATCTAGAACAATAAGTTACTTTATTTTATTCCCAATGCATCCTGATGCTAGTAACTCTATAAAAACATGATTTATCCAATCATATATTCTTTATATATACTTAATAGGGATTTATATTTGTCTGGTATAACAATTTGGTAGTTGATTCTATCACTAATTGATTTAATCTCCACCTGAAAATATTTTATAAATTATAAATTGAGTAAAACAACAATATATAACCACTTTAATTGTAAATATTGAGATAATGAGACTGTTTTATATTTCATTTCAAGATGGTTGAGTATAATATATTCCCTTGATATACAACCTAATCAAGATAAATTTCTTGAAATTTTTTTGGGAGATCCTTTAGTATGAGTTAGAAACAATTCTCATCACATAGATATATCCCAATAAATCCTAAGACTTTTCTATAATGATATAATTGATAGAGGTTTCAATTTGGTAAACCAAGGTAAAAACTAGAGTAATACCCACTATAAAAATAATGAAAGTATTTAAAATTATAATAAATATGTGTCATAGTACATATAAATAAAATATAGCACCCAAAATTGAATCCAATAAAGTTCAACACTATGGATCCTTTTATCCAATAAAAAATATTATATATTATAATAGAAATACATTGAAAATTAATAAGGATTATATCTATTTGGTTTTTAAAAATAGAAATAAAAATGTTTATAATTTTATATATGGTCATATTCTAGGATAGTTTATCCTATCTCTAGTGAATAAAATTATTATATTATCCAATTTAGAGAAGCCAAATGCAGAAGGATTTGATGGCTTCCTGAATTATTACCCCTACCATTGAATATTCGGTCACATGAACCAATAATGTTTAATCATCAATGAATTATTATAATATATGGTTGGTAAATGTCTAGTGGTTTTCGGAAACCCATTGACATTATGAAATGTGTGCTAGCCACTTTTTCTTAAGAGAGAGAGAAACTACAAGTGGTGATAGAAAAAATGAAGAAATGTTTTCTAACTAGATGATTGGAAAATTAGTGAATAATGTGAATGCTATCATTAGATAGATACTGGATCAATTTTTCAAAAACCAAATTCCCTCTATAGAACCAACATTAACATCTTCTACATACTATACTTCTAATAATTTATATAAATAACATTGGAATAATTAATAACAAATTGACAAGTCCACAAAATTATCGAATGTAGTCTTTACATTGATTAGCTTCATGCCCCAATTATTGGGAGTTGAAGTCGAAAATGTATAGTTAAAGAAATATATAACAAAAAACTAAATAAAAAATAAGTAAACATTTATAATAATTTTTTGGTTAGTAAAAAAATTATTTGGTTAACAATTTAAATTTACTTATTGTTTTTGGTTATTTATTTTGACAACCTAAGATCAAAATAATAAATAAACTTATAATTTTTTAATTTCTATTAATATAATTTTCTAATGGCATATGAGATAGATTATAACTTTCTAGAAACTAATATTTTTTTCTTTTATATTTATTTCTATGTCAAAATAAATTTAACAATTAATTATTGATATATGATTTCTGTTTGATATGATTAGGGTGTTATTTATTAAAAAAAATGGTTAATTAATGGTTAATGGCAAATAAAAATAAAAATAAGAAAATAATTAGGAATAAATATTAAATAAAACCAATAAAATTATTATTATTTTGATATTTGGTTATTAAAATGATAACTAAAAAACCATATTGTTATTGAATATCAGTTTTTTAAATAAAAATCATCATGACCCCACCTCTAATAGGGATGAAAAAAAGAACCAAAAAATTGAAATAATAATCCAATGAATAAGTTCAATTTTAATTTATTAATATCATTTTACTGACATATTGGTATAAAGATTAATAAGATTTATATAAACCAAAGTTCCCTAATAAATTTTATACAAGAGTCCACCAAGTTAGGGGAGGACCTACATAAGGAATAACCAGGGGTTAGGAAGTCATCCTAAATTAGAGAATATATGATATTGAAAAAAAAAAATATAAATCCAATTAGCCTAACAGGAGTTTTAGTTTGATTCAAGACCCTCCAATGTTCACTCTTCTCATAGTCAATTAGTGGGTTAATTATCTGAACGATAGTCTCTTAGTAGGCCTAAAAATACCCCATGATATAGTTATCCAATCCCATAAATAGAAATAATTCCCGCAAATTCAAATCAAAGGATGTCTTTTTATTGTTATTATCAGCCTTAAATTCCCTAATCTCCTGAGAAAATTCATGATATGAAACATATTACCTTGGATCAAAAGTACAACATGTCTAATCATCATCACATTATTTGGAATGAATCTCAATCTTGGTGAAATTGTTCTTTCAAAATAGTTTATAAAAGAACCCATTTAAGATTTATGAATCCCTAAAGAGTTTGAGACTAATTTAGATAATAAAAAGACATATTATCACAATATTTGGTCAACTAAATTTTATATAGTCATATACTTTATGAAGTAAGATCTAGAAACTTCCATATATTTGAATATAAGACACATATATATATCTAGAAAAATTAAGCATGTTAATATTCATCATCACCTGGTACACCAAAGTTCATGTATTAATATCATTCCTTCTCAAACCCTTTATTTTTTAGATTACACAAATGGTAAATTGGATCATTTTTATTTGAAGATTTAGAGTTATAATAAAAGTAATATAAACCCTTAATGAAGATCAAGCTGAAAAACCAATTCATAAATCTTATATTTGAATCAGATTTCATGGGTTTTCATTAATAAAATACTTCTAATAACTTTCTTGGAAAGAGTTTTATTAATTTTTATACAATAAATCCCACTTCATATCATTAATACTTTAATTATTCAATTGATAAGAAAATTAGAGCACTTTATAGAGATAGTTTCTCATTTTAATCTTACAAATATTTATACATAAATGTGAAGAATTATAATAGATAAGGGAACAAACCATATTTGGAAGATATATCATATTTCATAGTCCTAAATGGGTTAGATACTCCTCCCATTGACCCTTGTAATGATGTGATGGAATGTTTCTCGCTCCCTATCAATTGCGTTGAGGTTAAAAATCCAAAACATAGTAAATCATGTGACCCTCCCAGCTATGGGGAAAGACCCCCAAATCACTTTTTTTATGATGGATAGAAAAAATTCTATTAAACCATATCCCTCTCTAGGAGAAAATATTACCATGTGAACTCTGTGTAATGTTCTCATCTTGGGGAATATCTATCAGAAAATAGGTTTTCATTATACTCATTTGACATTGTTTAGAAACTTCAATAAAAAATAATATATTATTTATAGACAATGAAAGGACATTGGAACAATTTCTAAATTCACATGGTATCCACCGAGACTAAGAATCTTTCACGTAATTTGTATGAGTGCAGTCATGATTGTCACACTGTCATTCTTGTGTGACCATCTAAGGATAAAGAGGTTGATCCGTTATTTATTTTAAATATTAATGATGAATATAAAGATGATGAATATTTTACTAAAATTAATGATTGTGTCTCTATTAATGTTGATGATATAAATAATGTAGACTTAGAAAAAAAAGATAACATGTGGACAATGTTAATTAGTGAATCCGAGACTCTTAAAGGGAAGGTGTTGTTTATTTATTTTTTCAAGAATCATTGAGATATTTTTCATAGAGTTACATTGAAATTACTTGTTTAGATCATCATGAACAAATTCATCACTAGGGTTTTTTGTTAAATAATATATGTATAAATATTTAGTAATAACAATGAATCCCTCTCATGGTTATAATGTAGAGTCCAAGGTGGATAAGAAAATTAAATATAATTTTATTCAAGAAGTCCAGGTTTCCATATGGCTTCCCAATGTTATCTCTATTAATAAAATTAAAGAAACTTAACTTGTATAATTTAATCTAGGAACTTAATACACAATTTCCAAAATTTTATTTCCCTATTGTGATCATATAATTATTGATTTATTCCAGAAACAACTAGTTTTTAGGTCCTTCTATTTATGGACAGGTATTCTGATTATAACCAAATTTTGATTCCCATTAAATATTAATAGGGAACTTCCTTTTAGGAACTTTAAAGCATATAAAATTATTGTGAGATTAATTTTGGTTTAAATAAATATATATATAAGTATCAAAGAGTGATACACCACATCTTCAAACCTATTCTTGGAAATATTATCAAATGTTACATCGATGATCTATTTTTTCTGTAAAAAAATGTCAAGATCAATTTTCAAATATAGTGGTTTTATTTTCCAAATATTAATGTTTTAACTTTTATATTAATCCATTAAAATTAATGTTTATAGTAATTTGTGACAAATTTATTGGTTTTGATGTATCACAGTGGTATTGATGTTGATCTTAGGAAACTAAAATGTATAGTCAAGATTCCCCCTCTGTTTCTCTTAGAATTGAGAGGAATCTTAGGATAAATAAATTCTTTTAGGTAATTTATTATGATCCTAAAAGTTAAATCTATATCCACTATGAATATTATGAATAAGGGAGTAATTTAAAAATTGTAAAAATATTGAAAAAGTTACTTTGTTAGCATTAATCAGTATCAATCACACCCTCCCATCACAATGGAACATGTGCAAGGAAATACTCTCAATCTCTATAAAGTCACTTAATAATAATCTATTAGAACTATTATTTCTCAGAATAATGCTTCAAGTAAAGAATAAAAACTTTATTACCTTATTCATAAAATATTAAAGGATAAAAAAAGATAAGTTACCATTGAAATAATTGTCTATCCTCGATCATTAAAGTAAAATAAATGAATCAATATCTGTATGATCATGAGGTTCATTTGATCTCTTGCACTGATCTAATTAAGTATATTATTTACTATCACATATTTAATTGATGATTAATAAGATGTTATATCATTATTTATAAATTTAATATTGGTTTCATCTCCAAGAAAGAGACTAAATGATAAGCGTTGAAAAATTTTATAGTATCATATTATTCCCAAGAGGAAGAATATTTTGATACATATAATCATGATGAGGTGGTATTCTCAATCCTTAAAGCATTACAAACATGGAAAATTTATTCGATGATTCTTCTCACCATTAAACTAGAAATTTTATAGAGGCTTCAAAACTCAACTAATAATATTTAGTAGTTATATTTATTTTTCTACTAAATCCACTTTTATCAGATCCTTTCCTCCTTTTATAAGGGCACACTATCATTGAGGTAGAATAATATTCCCTTATCAAAACTGTGAAATTGGATTATCAAATATCAGTTACTCAATTAATTTCCAAATAATACACAAATTGGTGATAAAATAGATTAATAGTTAAAATAATTTTAAGAAATATGAACTAATGTTGTTTCATGATTATATATGAGAGTTTATTGTGAAATATCCCTTAGAAAAAGGGTATTCTTGTATTCAATAACTACACAATGATCAAGTAGATGCCTAAAATAATTTTTCCAAAACTCTTTACATCTCATATTAAGAAGAAATGATCATACAATTTTCACATAGATGTGTGTTTATCCCTATTATTAGTAAATAAAATGAAAGAAATTGATGAGATTAACACAACCTTGACTTAAGATAAATCCTTAACCACACTAACTAATAGAATAATCAACTATTTAATTTTTATAGTTAATTACCATAACAATTTTTATTTAATTCATGATAAAGATAATAAAGAGAAAATTCATTTATGAGAAGTTAATTTCATCCTTTTAAGAGGGAATAAACTCTTTGAAAATACTTGAAAAGAAAGGATTTAATGGGATCATTCTAAAAAATAATAAAGGGGAAGATAACCTAACTTCTATTCAAGAATTATATTCCATTGATTTCGGTGAATATTAAATCAAAACCAATATATCTCATAAATTTTAAGACATGGGAAATTCTATCCATCTATGGTGGTTGATTTCATGGAATTCACAAATAATTTCCACCCATATCAGGTGCATAAATATTAATTCACTAACCCCCAAAGTTTCTACCAATCATGAAATAATCCAAGAATATTTATTAATGGTTAATAGATTTAATGTTTTTTTACCCTACTATAATAATTATGAAATTTATATTAATTATTTTTAAAACTAATTTTTTTTTAAATGGGCTAAAGCTGTACCATTAGAGATCAGAATGATATATATGATTAATTTTGTGAATTATAATATCTTAAATGAATTTATAGTGCCTCAAAATATACTAACAGATAATGGAACACACTTTTATGCATAAAAGTTGATGTTTTAATAGTAAAATTACAACATCTAGTCTAATCACCATCCCAAAATGTGATGAAAAATATACAAATAAAATAATTTTACTTGAAAATATAAATTATATTGAAAAATATAAAAGATAGTAATAATTATTATTTCCTTTATAAAATTCTTAAAGATTTATAAAATTACCAAACCACCACATATACTTTTACAGAAAAAAATCACATATTCATTAGTGTACATGAACAAATAGGTCTTGAGTATCAAGGTTAAATTATACTTACATTAGAGAAATATTTGTGAAAAAATGATCAAATATAAACAATATAAAATTTAGTTACATTTACTAGAATAACTTTATAATAAGCTAACATGAGTATTATATAAGCTCATGGTTCACTATAATCACATATATCAAATGTTCAATAATAAATTTCTCCTCTAGAAATTTTTTTAAGGATAATTGAAATTTTCACTAGAGAAACTAATAAATTTTAGGAAAGAAAATTCCAAAAATTGATCCAAAATTAGAAGAACCTTACATCATACATAAGGCTTACTCCAATACAACTTACTAACTGATCACCTATTCTGGATTGAATATAATGTCTTTTACTAGTGGAATGTTTCTTAAAAAAATAAAATTGCATGAGACATTCACATAAACGTCACATGTGCTCATCATGTAATAGTAAATATCATGACATATGGTCCTTAACATATGAAGTTAAACTATAATGTATATATTCATCACCACATGTGATTAAAATACAAGGTGTAGAAATCTAAATTTCATGACTTTATACTACATGATTGGTGGTCTATCTATATGACCAAATATTTATGGGAGTGATTTATTCTATATGACCATAATCATTTAACATTCCATTTATAGGAGCCTAATATATGTGAGACCCCAATTTCTTGGGTGGTTTAATAATTATAATGATATTGAAATGATAAAAGGTCAAGGTTCACCAAATCTATTATATAAATCCCCCTTTCTAAAAATACATGTGGCTTTTTTCTTATTTTCACATGATATATAGCAACCCCTAAATCTCTTATCTTGGTCCCTATTATAAATTCACAATTATTTCAAATTACCATAAAAAATATCCTAGATTATTGGTCTTCCAATTAATATTAGGTTTATTATATTATACTTAATGTATAAGATAATATAATATCACCAAGATCACTTATCTTGGGCTCAAAAAAACTCCCAACTTCATCCCACCCTTCTACACCACAACTTGATACTCTAATATCCATTAATTCATGCCAATTCTAAACCACTTCAATTTTTCTAAAGCCTCCACCTCTATAATTACATATGGATTAAATAGGATTCTTAAATGGTATATAGTAATAAATAGATATCTTATTTTATTCATAGTTTTTAATTCACTTACGATCCAACTACTCAGTCAAACAATACAATTTTATAGATTTTTACTTTTATGTCATGTTTTTTATATAATACCCACATTGGGGTGAAATATAATGACAACTGGATATCTTATCTTGGGACTAGTTTTAAATTTCTTTTATTTTCTATTCCTCACTCCACTTTTATTCTTGATCTCACTAATTCACATCAAGTTTCCTTTTATAGTCTGATACTTTTGTGTAACCTCCCTTTATAAAATGGCATGTAGCTTTATTCTTATTCTCATAGGATATGTGAAAATCTTTTAATATTCTATTCAAGTATATTCCAAAACCTAATATCCATTTTTGGATCCTTATTAGCACTTTATGATAATATTAGTTTATTATATTAAATTTTGATGAATCTAAATATCATTCAATAGGTTCTTACCATATTACAGAATTCATATCTAATAAATTTTAATTACCATAAACATTGCATAACTTTTAGAAATTAATACATATGATCTAAAGGGACTCCCTTAAACATGGTTATGGAACATTAAATATACATATATATCACTTATACTCATTTACAAGGGATAGATTATTAAACCCCAAAAAATTTGATAATATTAGAGTGGAATCCATTTTTAAAAAGGTTTAGGGGCCATACTTGGCATATCTATCAAATAGTATAGTAATGATCCCACCATTCAAATTTGGTTAGTGGTTATCCTATATTATCCATTATTTCATCACTATATTCAATTTAAATACCTCAAGATATAGTTTACACATCTAATATACATGTTTTCACATATTTAATGATGGTTGTAACTAATATACCATCATTATGAATGTAAATTACTAGAATAAACTACTCGATATGAAATTATAGTTTTATTTTATGAGGGCTTAATTTTCTATTCATTTTAGTAAGACCATGATAATTCCACATGAGTAAACCCTATACACTCATCTATGATCTATGAATTTAAACTAAGAGGCATACTTTCCTTAAAACTATAGGAACTTAAACTTCAGACACCCTATATAGTCTAGGTAGTACGAACTTAAACTCTATGAATGCTTTTACCCTTGAGGTTTTCTAGGAAACATTTTGTAAAAAATTCATATTGGGTAGATTATTTCTCTTCTGACTAGGTTTACTACCTCAATTTTAGTCAAAGGTATATAAACATAAACTTAAGAAAATTTTGATCATAGATGTATATATTGAAACCTGATCGACATTTGGTCAAATATTTATGACCTTATGCTTCATACATTTAATCTAGATCAAATTTATGAGACTAGAAACTATAACAAAAAAGATAAAAATCTTGTCTATATGAAAAAATATCATATGTGACCCATGAAAAATTCAAGTCTCTAATTTCTAAGCCTTATCCCTCCATATATTAGGTAAAATTTTAAATTATAAAATAATATGTAAAAAATACTCAAAGGATTTATTATTGACCATATAAAAAGTTTAATCTATGAACTTTCGGTCTATAAATATAAGGAAAAATTCATCTATCTATTCCTCACAGACATTATTTCTAATAATTTATAAAACAATTATAATGATAATATATATATTTTTTAACATTCATGAAAATAATTTCACACATATCAATTACCATTCATAATTTATCTTATTTTGTGTCTTTTATATTTTTATATCCGATTAGACCAACTTTATACCTTGGTGATGTAACATTTGGTACATATAAAACCACCTATACCAATATAGAGTATATTTCTACAATGAAATAAATTCCCCTTATATATTTTATCTAATATACTAACTATAAACATTGATGATGAAACATGAAATACATATACAAACCACTTATGCCAACCAAAGAGCACATGTAATTGAAGATAATTGATCACTCAAATATATTCATCATTTACTTGATAAATTTTGAATCATTATTAAAAAAAATAAATCATCCCTTTTATATTAAATTTTTATTGATTACCTTTTATATTTCCTCTTTTTAATTTTTATGATTCATCAAGATATAATCTACATTTAGAGTGATAAAAATATTAATTTTCTAAACGTAATTTATATATATAATGGATCAATCCAACCTCAGTCTCATTAAGTCTCAATATCACAACCTATCATCTATGGGAATATATTTTCATTAAGATAAAAGTCTTGATTCAAGATCCTCTAAATGGAGATCCTCCTATTGTATATTCAACTCTAGGTTCTTGGAGGAAGTGATATTTAAAATCGTCCTTGACCTTTTCCACTAATCATTCCTCCGGTTTTTTATAGATAGGAATTGGTTGATTATATTAAAAAATTAAATAAAATATATAATGTTCTATTTGTATATTTATCCCACAAAATTATATTCTTTTTCTCTAAAATTATAATTTAGATGCGGGGTATTTTCAGTTAAATGAAAATATGGAACACACTTTTTTGCAAAAACAAGATATGACCAATAATCGAATGAGATGAGATGAACGTGAAATAAAGGTGTATCTTAGTACATAAATATAATGAATAATTGAATCTCTATATGATAAATTATTTCTCATAAATTAAATATTTCAAATTCTTAAAATAAGTTTCTAAATACAATTATATGATGGTGAGAACATATTATAATGATTAAATTTGTTTTCAATATTTAATATAATCAACATTTTATGGGTGATGATGAAGAACCCAATGAATGAATAGGTAGAAGGTTTGAGATATAACTCAGAGTTACCATGCTATTTAAGATTAGATATGACACTAAATATCCATTAAAACAATGAAAAAAGAGTTTAATTAAGAGTTATTTCCATTGGTTATATTTCATGGAGATTATTTATCGATTTTTATTGGAAATAACAAAAAAATAATCTACCATTTCTAGTGTCTTGGAATATAAAAATTCAAGGAATTAAATATATATATGTGATGATTATTGATAAGAAGTTTTAATGAAATTATTATTGGTTCTAGTATTTGATGAATTAATTATCAACAATATATTCTTGATGAGTAGAAGAAGAAACTAATGATGGTGAGATGTTGGATATGATTTTAGTCTACTTAAATTAATGTGGTGTGAGGTCCTATACTAGTGTTATTAAGAATGAATGACACTACAATAAATAGAAAAAAAACATAGATGATGTTAATTTAATTTCAAGGTTAACGTAATTAAGTTGAATTTTATTTGTGAAGAAACAATTTTTGTAGTGATTGGTAAATCATATTTTCTTGATAAATTATTTAATGAAGTTAATGAATAGTGGAAGAAGTTGAGAAAATGGAGTTTCATGATTATATTATAAAGATATCATATGTACTATAATTATATTTTAGAATAATTTATATAAGTATTAAGTTTATTATATAATTTTTAAAATTTATTTAAATAGGGTAGAATTTATATTTGGTGTCTGATAATATTTGTAGTGAAGTTGATAAAGTTGGTAGCGAATCCTTTAGTTTTTTAGTTTTAGATTTTGAATAATTTCACATAATACTAGATGCGTAAGAATAAACTATAACTATATAAGATTAAAATTAAAATTTATACAGCTATATGAGAATAGTTTTGAATTTATGAAAGAATATAGAATATTATTTTGGATTTTAATAATTATCGAAGTGAACATTTTCTTTAACATAAGGTGAATAACTGAAAGATATCTCGGTATCAGTGAGTAGGCTATGGAAGATAATGATTCCAAATGATTTATTTTGATTGGAAACTAATATCATTTTATTGGAATTTTTACTAGTCAATGGTATAAACTGAGTGAAATAAAGTAACAACTCTAATGATTTTGGTCTTATGATTTTTACACTAGGTTCATCATAAATAGGTTTGTGTAAAAGGGAAGTGGAGTGTAAGGGTTATCTGTGTACTTCATTAGAGTGAGTTGGATTGTTTGTTAACATCAGCGACTAATTACCAATTTTGTCAAGGGATTGGAAATCACCAAACTCAAATGGTGGGTCATCTATGAATTTATAGTGGTGGTTAAACAAGATAACTAGATGTGAACCACTGTATAATTGGGGTGGGACAACTTTTACATGTTAGATTCTATGATATGAAAAACAAATCTAAACTAATATCAATTAATTTACTGATCATGTTTTGTATATTTTTACCATTTGATAAATAAAAATGATATAATTATTCTCCCTTAGAAGCAGGAATAGATGAATCAGACAATATAAAATAAAATTTTTCTTTTTTATTTCTCTTTTCTGCCTTTTGTTGATGTTTGAGTTTGTTTTTGTGTGTGAGAAGAAAAATTATTATGGCGATTAGGGTGTGGAAACCTTCTACCTTATATTACATTAGTATCATGAGGTAACATTTGAATAGTGGACACATATTTAGTTATACTATACATTGTGTTTAAGTTATAGATATGTGAACCAAGTGGATTATTGAAGTGTTCTTATACCCTAAAAAGTGCCATCAAAGAAAAGTTTAGGGCTTAATAGTCCAAAATCGATGAAGTCATTGGTAAAATCATTTTACATAGACATTTTATGATTCAATGGTAGTTTAATTATATCATATATAATAGAGTCAAGATAATATAAGGACTAGACAAAAAAATTTATGATAAAGACTTTATATTTTAGAGGATATAGATTGAATATTATCTCATTCAATAGAAACTGGAAATTTTCTTAATTATAATTAAACTAGAAAATATGAAAAATATGGAATGAAAGATACTAGACATAAATTAACCTGGTCTCATTTTAATTTAATTGGAATAAAACATATAATTTAACATTCAGGTGCTGAGAACCACTGTACAATTGATTAATACTATAACTAAAATGTATTAGAATCCATCAACAGTGAACATGGTGCTCATGATGTGATGATTTTTCTTATATATGACTATTAGAAGATATATTCATGGATGACCATGTGAGTGATTTTATATTAATTCTAAGTCATCTTGAATTTTTAACATCATGTTTTTGAAATATGTGCATGCAATGCTATTTTTATCATCCCTTCTAGAGAATTGGTAGGCAATGTTAATCATTATGAGTAACTCTTATGGGAAATATGACATGGTATTTGAGTATTTTTATAGGATTATCCTAAATAAATATCTCAAAAAAGGGAACTGTAAGAACTATAAACAAATTTAGTCAGCGTTGATGGAAGATGATAGCCAATCATTGAAGAAGTCAGAAAAATTTGTGTGGTAAGTCATGTGAAGGGAGTCGAAGAAAATTGGATAGTTCTGGAATACCATATTGGAACTATTAAAATAGATGGAACCTCAAAGATTACTATAGGGAAATAAGAATGAATTTTTAATGATAATTTTTTTAGAAGTACAAGTTTTCTTAATTATATGGTTGATGAAGTTATCATTTTTTTTACTAATGAGTGTGAATATTTTGGTGAAATCATGGACTATTGATTCTAGAGTATCATTTCACTCTATAATAGAGAAGGTATACATAGATAATTATGTCTCTAGGATGTTTTTTAAGGATAAATTATCCAATAGACTATGGAAAATCACTTAGTGATCCATTTTTATTGCAAGATGATTTAAATATATAACCTTTTATATAAAATAAATACCAAATGTCCTGAAAACTAATAAAAGTAACTTCTGAGAGTACTAATATATAGAATTTTCATCTCATAATTTTTAGTGATAAGAACATGAAGATTATTATGGTGAAGGGCATGATAAATTTAGATCATATATACTAGTTTTGATAGTTCCATAATTTTGAAACAATGAATGGTATCATTTATCCTATATAAGAGGACACCCAATATCCAAAATCTAAAACTTATTAAAAAAACTTATAGAGACCTTCCCTTGTCTGATCTTATGGAGGGTTATAAAACTTTTTGAAATTCATGTATTACTCCATGAGGATTATATGGCTTTATTTTTTGAAAAAATAATCAAAAGATGTTTATGTATTTTTTTGGTGGAAGTAAAAAACGGAGAATGATAATATAATTAAGATAAAATTTTTAAGGCCTGGTGATGGTGGTGATCATAGTGGTAGGAGATTCTATAACTTATACAATCAAATAGAGATATGAATTCAGAAGAATATACCTAGAACACCAAATTATAATTGAATGTGTGAAATAATGAACCAAACATTAGTGGATTCGGTGTATAGTATGAGGTTTCACCCATAAATGTCCCTGAAAATTTGGACAGAAATAGCCAATTATGCAAAAAATTTAGTTAATAAGCGTACATCAGCACCGATAAATAAATTAGTTATATAAGTGAAATGGTTTCGTAAAATTTCATAAATCAATCACTATATAGTTATCATGTGTATTTTATATCCATTTGGATGATAAGTATTGAGATAAAATCAATGAAAAATCAAAATAAATAATCTTTTTGTATATTGAGATAGAAACCCTATATTTTTAATTTCGGATGAGGATAAGAGACCAGTAATATAATGTTGGAATAAACACTTCAATGAGTGGTTATTTTATAAATATTTAAACTTATTAGAGAAATAAGATGAAGTAAAATACTCAAATGAAAAAAAATTTAGTTGATCAGAATGATAACTCTTTAAGAGCACATGTATTTGAAAATTTATATGGATGTGTAAAAATTATTGTACATAGGCCAATGGAAGTTGTTCCATAGAGCTATAGATCTATAAATAATTGGATTAGAGTACCATAAGTTGATACTCAGGAAGTTGTGTTTTCAGATAGAGTTGAGTAATAAGAAGCATTGAAAATATTAACTATAGTAAGCAACCAATTTGAAAGGAATAAAATTGACTTAAACTAATTATTTTTAATGAATGAGGGACCTAATATCCAAAATAAGTGATTAAACATAGATATTATGAGATGTGGGAGTTAACCAAGATAGATGAGTTGGATTCAACTCATGTGAAAAATAATTGGTATCTAATAGTTCTACCATACACAATGAAAGTACTTTAGAACACATGGATTTTATAGTTAAAAGAAGAAGATGATGGAAAGAGAAGGTACAAAAATTGGCTAGTGGTTAAAGGTGTTTAGCTAAATTAAGGAATATATATATATTTAAAATCCATTAGTAGTAATATATACTACTATATAGATGATTCTTAATGTGGTTGTATTTGAAAATTTTCACTTATATAAAATAAATTGAAATATGTAATTACTTCATGAATATTTGGAGAAGAAAATTTAAATGAGGAAACCAATGGGTTTCATGGACTAATATTCAATCATAATATAAGTCTTTATATGTTGAAATAAGCACAAAGATAATTGCTAAAAATCTAAACACGTTTTTTGATAATAATTTTTTCAAATATAGAAATGTGGATCACTATTGATACCATAATGAATCTTAGGTTGAGTTTATCATTTTGATTCACTTTTACCTGGATGTTATGCATTCATAAGGTTTGATCATTAGAAATATTCAACAGATGAATAAATATTTGTCTAAAATTTTTACATTAAAGACATCTATTAAGCAAATAAAATCATAGGTATGATAATTAAGTGAGATAGGAATGTTAGAATTTTGGGTTTTTTTCAAAGTGATAACACATAAAAGATTATCAAAGGATTCTATATATCTATTAGTAAGATGGTCTCGAACCCTTTCCCATACCTATCATGTTGTCTGAATATCAAGTTTCTAAAATAGAGGATGTGGTGGATCAAATGTCAAAGGATTTTTTCTGCCTTAGTGAGAAGAAATATAGATGTATTATAGGGTTCATAATCACACAAAAATTGCATATAGAGTATGATTTTTCATCCATTTTTCCTCCAATCTAAAAAAAGAGCACTGGTAATCCATGAAATGGACCATCCAATATTTGAATATAATATAAGATACAACCTTAGATTTAGGGTGAAATATTAATTTTAATGCTATATAGATGAATAATTTGGGGGATATTGAAGTAATGAGAATATTATAACCATTTTTGTATTAATATATGGAGTAATAACATTGAGCTATATATCATGGCTACAATCAGTGGTATTTTCCCCACAAAAGAAGTAAGATAAGTAGTAATCATAGAAGTTTGGAAAGAGTTGATAAGGTGAATATTGGAGGATACCATAAGGATTTTAGAGGATGAATTTATATATTGTGATTTTTAATCTGTAATTCACTTAGTAAAAAATATAGTGTTTCATTTTCAAATGAAACACATCAATCTAAAATATGAGTTCAAATAGAGTGGATAGAGGATAAAGAGATTAAGTTGTGGGATATAACCATCCAGTAGAATCTGATAGACATGTTTAAAAATACTTTTTCCAAGAAATTAAAAGACAAATCTATTCTTTATTGGGACTCGGGTGAATAAAAAGAATAATGGAAAAAACCAACCACTATTACTACATATGCCAAATATTGTGCTAATGATTTGAAGAGATGACATTGTTTCCATAAATTATCCTTTAAGTGGGAGATTATTGGGATTGTGAGTCCTATTAATGTGATGAGTCATTATACTAGTAGAAGAATAACGTAATGATATATTGGTTTTGAGGTGTAGACAACAACAACATATGTTTCTAACTGAGGAAGGTTAATCAGATGATGATATATCTTGATGGGAATGTGTACTTGTCAATGATTCTTATATATTGAATAGAAGTTACAATGTATATCTTTTAATGTTTATTATGGGTTTATACAAAAAAGGATTTCAATAAAGGGAAGTAGAGTCTAAAGATCATCAATGAAATTCGTTAGAGTTATGTAGTTTATTTACTGGATTTAGTAGTCAAACACCAATATCTACAGGGGATAGAAATTCACTGGCTTCAAATAGCGAGTTCTCTATGAATTTTGTGTGGTGATGTAACTAGAAGAATATCTATGAACAACTACATGGGTTTAAACTATAATGCATGCAATGTTCTGTGATGTGGGAAACAACGAAAAATAGATATCAAACATTTCCAGGTATTGTGTTTTATAATATTTATATCTTTTGATAAATGAAAATGGAAAAAATTTTCTCCCATGAACATTGGAATTCATTTTTAAAACCACATGAAATCAAATTATTCTTGATTTTCTTTATTTTATATGTATTCTATTTGTTGATGTATGAGTTTGTTTATTTTTATGTGATAAGATTAATTGAAGTGGTGAGTAGGGTGTGAAAACCTTCCAATATTTTCATAAATCAATATCATAGGGTAATGTATATTATTTGGAGGTTTATAGAGATTCAATATCCATAGTGTGTAAGTTCTAAAGGTGTGCATCCATTGGATTAGTGAAGCATACTTTTACCCAAATAAAATTAAATATAGAGGAATACATCTCTACATAAGAGTATTTCTAGAAGAATGAAAGTCTTTAAAATATTAACTTCAAAAGATGCATGTATTTGTAAAAGTTGCTCTGAAAAAAGTAAGTATATGATGAAATAACTCTTAGACCATAAAATATACATCAGATTAAGTTCATAAGATAGATCTATTTAAGAGTAAGATATTATTTAAAAAGTCTATTTATGATTAACGAAGAACTTACAGCAAAGTAAATCAAAGGAGACTTCATTTGAGTTTTCATGCTATTTTAATTATGATATTATAATAATTAAGAAAAACATTTGAAAGAGAAATATCAGGATATTTAAATGAGATGATTATTTTTTGATATTCAATGATTTTAATATAATGATTCATTTAGATATTATGTTATAATTCAAAATAATGATTTAAAATATATTTTACGATGAATTCTATGCTGTGAGATGATTTCCACACTGTAATGAGTGATTATGTGAGGACTACAACATGACATCATGCATAAGTAATTAGCTGTGAGAATATTCTATCACATAATATTTTAATGAATGATTAAATAATATCTCAATAGTAATTTCATTCAATATACATACAAGACTTGTATTAGAATGTGGATTATCTCATATTGTGAAATATTATTCCCTAGAATAATATTATTACATGTGAAACTAAATACATTCATGGGTTTAAAAAACATAGACCTTATAGAATAAAGTGAAGCTAAGTACTAGGGAGGTCTGAATCTATGAAAATTGAGGAGATATTTGTTAGAAAATTATGGGGTTTCAAAAAAAAATATTTGAAAACTATAAATTGAGATAAAAACCAGATGATATTTTCTTGAAGAATATTTGACTAAATTTAATTAAAAATATCATGTGACTAAATTTCATAGAGTTTCCATATTCTAAGAAATAGTAAATATTCACATGATTGATTTTGTGTTTATAAAATAAAAATAATAATAATAAGAAGAATATAAGTTGTAGAGAAATATAGAGGCCAACATTAATTTTATATACAATATCCTATACATTGATGGAGAAAACATAAGAAAAAAAGATACTAACATGATCCGACATCAAATCTTGAATATCAAGGAAAAAAGAAGAGGCTTGGGAAAAGAAAACCATATTGTTCTTTATATAATATAAATTTGATATTAAAGTAATTGATTGAAGATGAATAAAATAATATGTTGTATCCCACCATATTCATAAATGTGTCATTTTAATGCTGAGATGAAACTTACCTGAATATTATGATACTGAAATATCAATTTAAATTCAATTTTCTTTTCTGAGTAATAGGATCTACTATTATTATGGTATGAAATCCTAAAATACATTGAATATATTGTTCATAGAGTAAGGTTTAATGGACTATTATATACTATAAGGATCAATTAAAAAACTATTCAATTGACTATAAATATTTTGAGTGGTATCTTGAGGGTCAAGTAAGATGCATCTCCAATGTGTATTCATATTATGATATTAGTGAATCACATATGTATTAGAATCAACCAAATCATAACAAAGATATATTAATCCACATTTTGGGAAAACCATATAAAAATACTATATGTTTTTTCATATTTACATTATGTATTACAAGTAGTGTGTTTATATTTCATGAATTGTACAAGATCAAATAATTTTAATTATTTTAGTGGTTTAAATAATTAAGGTAAAAATAATGCGATTAAAATTTATTCAAAGTAAATCACTCTCCCTCCCCCCTTAGTGTATTTTCACCATATCAACAATAAAATCACAATTTACTCCTTAATATGAAATAACATGTGTAACCGTAAACTATTTAGTGAACATGAACTAATATGAGGTAGTGTGAATAATAAAATCTATATCTATTGACCATGTTAAAATCTAGATCCAGTTCAAATGATCTAATCCAAGTCTATATATATACAAAATTCAATGAAACACACCACTCATTTGACCTAAAAATGTAATTTATACCCATTACCTATAAAAAGTTGGGCTCTAGAGATATTTTTTCTTTAAGGATGGGTACCTAAGGTGGTTTTAACTATAAATAAGAACCCTTAACATCTAAATTTGGCACACCAAGACATATATGAGAATAAGGACTAGCCTATGATCCCTAATAATACATTAATTCGTATAGTATATTTATGAATCAAAATATTATGATGATAAGTAATGGAAAATAGGGTTAATTGAGTCCTATAGTGTTTCATGCATAAAACCCACATAAAAGTCCACTTCAGCCAAGTCTTGACATAGAATAGTGTGAGAGAACCCAATGAGTTATATTAAAAATAGAAAGGGATAAATTATATGTTACCCCACTCCCTTCATATTGAGAATATTATTCTCAACTCTAACAAGATTTCCTAGGATCGTTTCTCACATATATAAGAAACTTGGTCAAAGAAAACCTACTTTTACCTATTGTCTCTAATTTTTTTTTCTATTTTCAAAAGAAACACTTTTATGGGCTGTATTGGGAACCCATAATACTGATACATGAAGAAACATTTAACCCAAAAATTGATACAAGTTAAAACTAAAAAACCCAAAATTTTAAATTCAAATTGAGAGAACGTGTTTTGGGTTCAATGCATAAAGGTCCCCACCAACACTATAACCTAACATGAATGATAGAAATACCATGATCCTTCTTACAATAATGATTACCATCTTCCCAAAATATATTTCCATTGAAACAGACTACAATAAAATCCGACGAGACCATCATTTTTGGAATCTCCATAAAAAATTCATGTCTTCATTGCAATAAAGCAACACAAAACTCCATTGCCTAGAAAATCTCCCAAAATTAAGTTAAACTACCAAAAACTATCAAATAAGTAAACCAATCATATATTTCATCATCATTTTCAAAAAATGCACTATCAATATAGGTAATAACACATCATAACCTTCATTAGAACACCAGAAATGAACAACATCAAAATATAATTAAAAATCAGGATAATTATATCTAAAACCCTAAAACACTAAATTAAAAAACCATAAAATCCCAAATGAAACAAACAAATGAATCAAACATACACCCTATAACTTCAAAAAACCATCCATGAAAGTCTATCCAATATGAAAGGGATGAAAATCATCACTAATTTCGGATAATAGTTCTTACACTGATCCATAAGATGACTTTTGAGGATTACCCCTGAGTTAAATTGTCATGATATCTACTACCACAATATTAAAATTAAACCTAGAAGATAGACAAGGCGAAAAATGATAAATGATGCATATGTATTAAAAAAATAATGGATGATAGAGAAGAATCATCCATGAAATGAGAATAAAAATCAAAGGGGGAAGGGATCTACTATAGGTAAACCACACTAAAAAAGAGACAACCAACATCATATAAGTCTAGAAGACCAACTTCACTAGATGTGAGTGAGTGGTAAAATCCAATAGTAGAGAAGAGTCACTATATTGTTAAGGTTCAAAACCATAGATAGAGGAGGAAAATGAATGATAGAGAAATTTGGGTGAAAATAGGGCCATTTTGACCACTTAATACTTTTCCCAAGTGGATTTCATGACCTTAATTGAATTATAATTCCCCTTTATAGCCTTTTAAATTATTATTTTCCTAGTTTTTTTCCCACAATCCTAAATTTATGACAAGTGTATTTTACATATTTATATAGGCCTTACAATTGTATTTACCTTTGATAATGGGAATCTATCATCTTACAAAACACCCCTCCTGATATTACTCTTCCTAATATAGATCCTTTGAGTCCCTTCAATCATGTATCCCTTTGATAATTATGATCTCTTGTTTTAAGGAACTAGTGTATATGTTTTAGACTTATATTACTACATGGTTGTTAGAGATTCTTGGTATACTTTATGGGATAACCATAATGGTTGTTCCATGGTAGTTTCCCACCACCCATGACTGAAAACATACTTCCTTACTTATTTTACGATAGTTAGGTGGTGAAAATAGACATCCATTATAATGTGAGACCCATACCGTCGCCTAAATCATTTTTTTATATAAAATAATGAGGGAGACTCATTCATAATTCCTATACCAAACCATTTCAGGGAACCCTTCACCCAATAGTTTGATTTTTATGAACTTAAACAACAATAAAAAGGGATCCTACCCATATTACCTTAAAAGGAACATCCGCGGTCTTGGTTGTATGAATATAAAAGGAAAAAAAATTAATCCTAATTTAGTGAACATAAACAGTATGACATTGACCCTACATATATTGATTTAAACTAGATTTATTAATTCTTATATGGAAAAATTTTAAAGACCCACTCAAATGTGTTCCATGCCTTTTAAAATGGATTTTTACTATAACATAAAACAAAATGGTTTTTTATTCCTACATTGAGGATATATAGGAATCCCTCTACAGACCCAATCCCTCCAACATTAAAACATTCATAACTCTTAATCCTAGGAACATTCATATATGAAATTAAATTATATAGTTCATTTATGCATGGATTTAAATTAAATATTAATTAATAATTGGTTGAAAACATCAGAAAACATAATTCCCTTATATATAATTTTTTAAATTCACTAGTTTCAAGCAATAAATTTTTTAAAAATTGTAATTGATATTATTAATGTGATATATTTCATGAATATGACTTAATTATATACAAGATATACGAAATAGATGAAAATATCCTTTTTTGGGATGTTTCAACCTCTACCCTTCTAAACGTTGATATATAGTCCATTTAAAACTGACTAAACAAGACATAAAATGAAAACATTGGAAAAAGGGAATTTAAAACTATGATATTTATAGAATACCATAATCCGTCAGATTTCATAAAATTTATTCATGTTATTTTCATATTTTTATTATATTTTTTTACTATTTTTAATTTTATAATATTAATTTATCCTTCATTAATAATATTTTATATTGATAAATATGAAAAATATTTTTTTTTGATGTGGTGAATGTAAATTATTTATAACACAACTTTTACCATGATTTATGACTAAATACATATAAATTGGATACACATAAATATTAAAAATGAAAAGTTATTAACAAAATGTTAGGGTCAATACATCCACCCCCCCACTTAGAAAATTTTCCCTTGGAATTTACATTTATATCATTAATTAATAACATATTGGGGTACAACTGTTTCATTATATCCTTAGGATTCCATGTTACTTATTCACACTTCTGGGTTTTTCATAGCACATTTCAAGGATAGTTTTATTATCTCATATAAATTTTTCTCTGCAATCCAAGATCTTCATCAACTGCATCTCATAAGAGATATCATGATCTTATTTTTCTACCTTTGGATTCAGCACATGAGATTAATATGGTATATAATTCCCAATGAAATAATCCTATAATAAACTATACAGTTGAGGTAGATTTCATAGAAGTTTTAGTCAATTATATTTAACTTCTACATGATCAAAAATTTCAAAAGGGATAATATATCTAGGTTTGACCTTTCCATTTTTTCTAAACATCATAACTCTATTATAGGTATATATCTTATGAAATTATTTATTCCCAACATTGAAATCATGTTCTTTCTTTATGATTATCAATATAAATCTTATATTAAATTTGTTATTGTATAATGTATTATTGAATGGCTAGAAACTTCTTTTTCATAAATTTTGAAAATTTAATGCCCAAAAGATTTTGTTCACCAAATACATCCCATTACATTAGTGTTCTAAATCTCTTATCATATAAAGATATATATGGTTCCATTTGTAATCTTGAGTGATAATTGTTATTATAAGATAACTTGACCAGTGAAATATGTTAATCCCAAAAAACTATAAAGTCCATAGAGAAAGAAATCAATATATATTCAATGGTCAAGATAGTCATTTCAGATTGACTATCTATTTAATGATGATGCAATATACTTAAATCAATTCTATATTTTGTTAGATACAATAAAAAATATATCTTCATATAACTTCACCATTCCTTTAACATATAACTTGGTGAGTTGATTAGGTGAGGAATATTATCAATTAGAATTAATTAATATTCTATTATAATTAGATCCACTATAACCTATATAATGTGATTTCCTTTAGATGTTATCAGATTAACAATGAAAACATTTGTGGTAATGTTCTCCCATTTCCATATTTGTATGGGTAATGGTTTCATCATCCCATTTTACTTATAATACTATTTCATAACTTTTTTTATACCAAGTATCTTGAGGTGTATTTTTCCATCCCTTACATCATGTTTTATAATGATAAGTGATTCCAAAGAACTCAATACATATTAATACTTCATGGGTGAATGGAGATATATTCTCTTTGATTTTATACCTAGGGGATGGTTAGGAAAACATTTGGGAAAGGCAGAGTGTCATACCTACCTTTATAACTTCTATATCTATCATTTTCATGTGAATAAATATTTGATATTTATCAATACTAATCATGGATATGGTAGAAAATTACTTTTAACTAATAGAATCAATTACAGTATTTAACTTCCAAGGATGGTAATGTATTTATTTATAAAATTACTTGATTAATTTCAACCAAATTTAATGATTCATTTTTAAACCCTTATGTGTGAATATAAAATATATGTTAGGTTTCTCTATTTAAAGGTAATTCCTCCAAATCCTTAATAAAAAGATGAAAAATAATTTCTATAGATCATGGGTTGGGTAATTTTTCTTATGAATATTTATTTTTTGTAAGGAATAAGTTATCACTTTATAATTTTTTATGATTATATAAAACATGAATATCAATGAAGAAACATTATATATAAAAAATACTTCTTTATCTAATGATATCCAGAGTATAGTTATAGTGACAAACCTCATCTAAAGATCCTTGAATCTTTTTTCACATTATGTAATTAAGACAGAATTTAATCGCATCAATGTTAAATTATTTAGTGGTAAAGATAATCATAAGTAATTCCAAACATATTACTAGTTTTAACCAAAATATCCAAGAAAACTAAAAATATACATGACCTTTTTTGGACTAAGAAATTATTAAATAGACATTATCTTTGAAATATTTATTGAATTTACTTTTATGGTTTTTACATTTCCCAAGAATTTTACTTTCAACATCCAAAATTGAAACATACTGTATTTTGTGAAAAATTTATCTATCATTAAAATCATTAGAAAATTAATTTGTTATATTAATGATAGTTTTTCACCTATATTATAGGAAAATATCATCAATAAAAAAACAAATTTATTAAGGTAATCCCTAAAGACTCTATTCAACAAATCCATGAAGATAATTGAGGAATTTCTGGGTCCAAATTACATCATGGGAAAATAAAACTCTTTATATCTTATATTAAAGGATATATTTTGATTATCTATTGTCCTTTACTTTATATGATGATATCTATAAAAAATAATACCATTTTAGAATCATTATGGTAGTATATATATATATATTTGTTAAATTAATCATGTTGATATTTCATTAATCAATGTAACACCACATTATCCCACCCTTATCCTTAAAAAAGAGCATTACATCAACCCAAGGTGATGAAATAGGGTTTATAAACCCATTGGTTAAATTATCTTGTATTTACTTCCTTAATTCATCCAGTTTTATTAATGCCAGTCAATAGTGGAACATTGATATAGTTGTTGTAGAAAGTATAAGTTGTATTGAGAACTCTTCCGTATAATTTGGGGTAAGACCATCAAACTCATTCAAGAACAAATTAATATATTCCCAACAAAATGTGAATGAATTCAAGATTTAAAATTTCCTTTACCTTGACCATTTAATAAATATATGCTTCTTTATTATGTATCAAAATAGATACTTGTGAATGAGTTTTTAAATAGGAGTCATTATTTTCCATAAAATAGTATAGAAACATGAGAAGAATTGCAACATAGAATGATATTTCCATTTTTTAATTATTGATGAAATATCTATATAGAGTGTTCCAATCCATGCCCAATTGATCAGTGAATTCCACTAAAGTAATAATTATAATATTTTATATAAAAAGTTTCCCACAAACATTAATTAGGGAAGTTCCATATACATGAAATGAGATAATTGAACAACTAGGTGTTTTTATAGATATATGAAATTCAATGTATCTAGGAGACAATCTAATATTTCCAGAAATATTTCAAGATATGTTTAAATTCACTCAATTTTAATTAAATATGAATTCCATTTTTATGAAGCGAATAAAAAGTGTTCTTTTCACAAATTTATTTTATACCCCATCATTTCCACCATTTTATAAATTATAAATGTTTAGGGTGAGAAGTAAAACACAATTCTATAAACCATTGATAATTAACTTATTTATATTGGTGAATTAACACACAGGTATAATGTAATTTAACTTATGAAATCCATTAGTTTAACCTATGTTTATTTTTTAATTCTACTAAAATTCCTACATTAACCTAAACTTTATTTAATACTAAATATAGTGATCCCTACATCATATAAAAAATCAATAAATAATTTTTATATTAAATATACATAATATTAAACATTAGAAAATAAATATGTTTAATGTTTTGGATAATTATCTCCATACAACATTAATTTAATTTTTTTAAAAATTATATAAACCCTTCATCATATCAATCTTATAAAACATAATAATCTCATTAACACATGTGATCAAACTAGGGTACACAATAATTAAAATGTGAGCTAACAAACATTAAAGTGAAGTAATGATTATAATGAAATGGATACATGAATCAATATAAGTATATAAGAGAGTATAATGGTTGTTATGACATCATTATCATAAAATAATTATCATAATAATATGGAAATACTATGAATGATAAATTAAACATAGAACATGAATAATATTGTATCATAATAAGTATAAGTCAATGTCTGTTATCAAGACAACATAACATAGTCTGGCTAGGAATTCTTCCCATGCTCAATACATTGTATCTCATGGGATACAATATTTACCTAATTAATTATAGGATAATATAATTCTATCCCCAACTATCACATCATAATATATTCAAAATCATCTATTCAACATAGAAAATAAATAGTACAAAAATCTTATATGAATTAATAATCATAACATTGATAACCCGTGATGAAAAAATGGGTTCTATAATAATATCATACCTCATTCCATAGCATAAATCAAAGAGTAAATGTTATTATAATAGGTATATATTCAGTAATTAAAAGTGATAGCCTAAAAAATATTTCATGTTTATAAAAATAATACTTTGAACATAAATAAATAAAATTATTCCAAAGATAAAGTGAGAGATAATTCTAGGGGTGACTTATGAAAAATTCTCTCAAAATTATTCTAACATTAAGGTAAAATCAAGACAAAGACATTAAAATCCATATAAAATATTAATGATGAAATAAAACGAGTATTATAATATAAATTATATATAAATTCTTTAAAGTTAGATATATAAATACATATAGTGAGATAATTTTAAAAAAAGAGTGGAATTTCTATACAATATTTTTATTAAAAAAGGTATTATGTAAAAGTAAATAAATACCCTAAATATAATTAAAATAATATTATATATACATATAAAAAATATATATAGCACAAAATAATATAGAGAAGAAGAGAGAAACTAAATCTCATAAGAGAGATATTTGGTAGATTACCCCTTACAATGGCTCGTGGTCCCTTATTCATTATTAAACCTTATGTATACCAAACTTATTATTGATATATAAATATTAAAAGAGATTTAAATTGATAGGAATTCATTATTGGTTGAATTGAAATGATATTTCAAAAAAAAAACCCTTTAAAATATAGATTCTTTAAAAAACATGTCAATGAAAAATAATTAAATATGCAATGAAAAAAGTAAACAATGAAAAATTGATATAATAGAGTGTTAGGAAGGGGTGGGAAAATAGATGTATGGTAAATTATATAAATTGAAACCATGAATTCTAATTCATAAAAAAATATTAAACAAAATAAATATAAAATATTGTAAAGTAGTAAGGCTTACAGATATTAAGGTAAACATTAAATAATGATGAATGAATTATTTCAGGAAAACTCTCCCATAATGATCATCATCATATAAAGATATTGTATTTAAATAAAAATTAATACATTCTAAAGTAATGAATATGTGGAAAATATTGATAAAAGTATGTATAGAAAGGATATAATAAATATTAAAAAGTTTTAGGATAATAAACCCCTATTTCCTACTTTTTAAATTAAGGATATGTTCAAATTCCTAGAAACTGATTATCTTCTGTCCTAAAGTAGAATTATGATATTATAAAATTATTTAGAAAAATCTTATTAAAATTATTTTTGAATTTTTGATGATATAGAAAATTCATTATCCCAAATACTTTTTTTATTATAGATCGACAGCAAACAAGTTAATATATCTATAAAATCCTTGAATAGAGATTAGTAGAAATAATGCCCCTATCCCTAGGTCTTCTTCCATAAATAGATAAAATAATGGATAAAGTGAATACAATATATGGATTATTTATACCATTTTAAAATAAGTAGAAAATCGGCATTTTAGGCTTAATAGAATTAAATAGAAAGACTAGAAATACTAAAATAAATGAGATTTATCTTTGAAAGAGACCAAAGAAGATAGATAAAAGAGAGGTATCATGATACATGATTTACTCTCAAATTATCCCTTTATTCTCTTTTGTATTTCTCTGTGATCACATGATTTATTTATTCTTATTATATTTCAATTTATTTCTCCTAAAAACATTGAATTTTAAATGTATAATATTTGGATTGAAATATAGAGATTAAATATTAACATGTATATATGTTTTACAAACACTTATATGATTGTTACTACTTTTGTGGCCTTCTATTAGGTTATTCATTATTCTAAAAATTTTCACCACGGTTTTCCTTATAATTATTAATTGTTGAAATTTTTATATTTTTATATTTTAGTTATTATCATATTAAATATTAACATTTAATTGGTAATGACGAGTTTGAAAAAACATCGATCTTATACTTATAATTCTAGTTATCAAAGTTCAGTTGTCAAAAACTCAATTAACAATTTTTTATTAATAATATAGTTTTAATTTCTTGGTTTAGCATTGAAGATATATTTTGGTATAGATTTTATGATTTTATTTTATAATTTGAGATTCTTATTTTTAGATTTGGTCTTGGTATAATGACCCATACTTTACATACATTGTTAATACTTAAAAATTGAAGCATACTTATTACAACATATAACAAAACCACGAAAGGACCATATAGGTATAGTGTCTTTAGAAACTGGGAAACATGAACAACTGGTTCATAAAATGTCTACACTGTCTCCCATTTATTTCATCATATCTATAGTCCCTTTTGGCATATCTTACTTAATAACCTTCTTCCTGACCTGGGGAAAGAAAACATACAAAAGGGTGAGCTCAAATGCTCAGTAAGGGTAAACAAAAGAAATATCAATCACATCATATACATAAGCACATAAATTTTTGAAATCTTAACCTGCAAAAGAGATCATAATTTCATAACATGGGATAAATCATAGTAGTGAAATGTGATCCCAATAATCATAACTTAAAACATGAAACATTGTGGCATACACACATAATCATAGAGAATCATTTCTTATTAGTCAAGACTCATTTCCAAGACTATCTTAGTGGACAAAGTCCATTTCTGAACCAAGTTCACTCCTCGTTTCAGTCCTGTTTCACTGAACCGGTATAACATACCGTTCCAGCCATGTCTATCTCATGAGATATAAAATCTTTACCCAATGCATTGGAGGGAGATATAGGTCCCACCCATCTCATAATGATACCATTCTTATGTGTGCCACAAAATCATAAATCATATATCATTGCATAACCCATGTAGTAAAAATGGGATTCTTAAACAACATGACATCATAAAACAATTCATATAAGATAATGGAATTCATAAAAATATTTCCATCACAACATAATCAAATCCATGTAATAATAGGGATATAAACAGAACCCTATATTATCTTAGATGGAAAATAATTTTGATAAAACACTTGAACTCCATTCTTGAGGAAAATATCCTTTCTAATTCAAAAACACGTTTCCTTTCTTAACATGTCGTACAATTCTAAAATAAAGAAGTTGATTAAAAATAAACTTGAAAAATAGTAAAGGAAGCTTCTTGGAAATAATGTTTTAAAAATCCATTCATGCCATATAAGTTAAAAAAAACATTCTTCTCGTACTTTTTTCGGAAAAGTCAAAAAGTACCTCGTATGAAAAATGACAAAATATTCCTTTCATATATTTTACTAAAAACTCACAAAAGTGTATAATTGGATTTAAACAATTGTAGGTGGATGGAAATAATATTACATATTTAGGAAACATGGATGTGTATGATAAAATACACCCCAGTAAATACCAAAGTATAAACAATCTCGGATAAAAATGAGATTGTGATATTTCCCTCACCTTAGGTCCGATTTGCTTAAAAAGTGTCCAAACCTCCTGTATAATGATTTAAATAATGTTATTGAATTATTCCAGAATCATACTTATTTTTATGATATCATATATGGTCATATTCTTAGCTTCTTAGTAGTAATATTTCATTTCCACTTGTTATTCGGGTGTTTATAACTTTTTGTTCTTATGCGTGTTTTGTCGAATAAATTATTATTATTCTATTTAGGTTATAGATAAATCATTTCCAGAATGGTATTAATGTAATATATATCATATTCATTCATTCAATTCATTTATATAATCATTATGAAATTAAGATCATGTAGAACGAGTCGCATCACATCGTGGAGACGGTATTCTGTACGTACGCACGAGTGATGATATCGTTCCTATGATCGTGAAATTGTATTGGAGTGTATGTATACTATTTCAGAATAAATATAACTTTATAATAGTCATATATAGTCATTATTTACACCATTATACCCATCCAAGTAAGGTGGTGGTGGAAAATAGATTACACCACGGCGTGGAGACGGTATTCCGTACGTACGCACGCGCGGTGATTTATTTTTCCATAGGATGGATAGATGGTGAAATAGGGTTGTTTCATACTTATAATAACATATCAGTATGTGAGTGATACTGATGTTATTACTTCATAATAAAACAACTAAATAAGAAGAAGTGGAAGAAGAAATAAAGATGAAAGAATCGGTAACAGACATTACCTCTTTTTTGAAGTGCTTCTTTGAGACCTTCTTTTAGGGCACTAAAATTGGTCTTTGAAGAATACCAGGACCTCTAGGATGTCTCTAGGGAAGTGGAGAGGTGTAATTGGCAGGGGTTGGCCGATCTTGAAGGCTCAATGTGGTGTGAGGAAGAGGGGGAGGAGGTGCCCTTTTATAAGGGAGGAGAGGGGCACCTTTGGAATAACTAAAAATATTATTTTATTATAAAGTCAAGTTCGGTTTTAAATAGCTCCAAATTGATATATTTCTAATATAATGTGGGGATGGGTAGAAATCCTCTCATCCAATAGAATTTAGACAACTTTAGGACTCAATTTGAACCTTATCATTTAGATTTAACTTTAAGTTAGATAATTTAACTTTTACTGTGTCTTCTTGTTTTCTTACATTATAAGGTTAATAAACTTACTATATCAAGCCAAACGAACCCCAAGTAGTTTATTATTAATATATATAGAATTATATAAGTCATTTGGCCGAACCTTATATTTTTAGGAATAAAATAAAAATTAGTAATATAATATTTGTTTTAAAACTATTTTATATCAATTTTGACACTATTTAGTAATTTTTTTTTCTGAAAATCATAACAGAATGATTATTTCGAAACAAGTTACTTAAATCAATACTAACATGTCATATTATCATATAAAATTAGTTTAATTCATAAAAAGTCTCAAATTACATTTATTTGGGTATTTATAACATCAATTATGTCAATATTTCACTACTAAGATAATTACTGCACCATCGTTGTGTCATAAATAAATTAAATTATTTAATGTATAAAAATTAAAAATAAAATACCATTATGTAGGAAATAGTTTTACCTTTCTAATTAATATTTATAGTCGAATTTATCTTATGTATAACACCATATTAAAAATTATTTACTTATTACACTTTGATTTTGACTATTTAACCCTTCTTTAAATAAATTAATAATAAATGTACTAATCTAATCCAAGTGGGCCTAAATGGTCATATTTCATTCCTAAGGTTGTTTTTGGTCGAATTACACTTGTCCAATAGAATTAGGATATGTTTTAGGGTAATAATAATATCATTTTTACCCTTAATTACCCTATTTACTTTTAACCGTGGTAATTAAAAGTAAAAAGTTACTATTCACCAAAAATTATTTTCATCACATTGAACCAAATTTTAGTCCTTGATATTAACCTTGTCTCTCAGATTTTTGAAATTCCACTCACAGAAGTGGTAAAATTAAGTTTTATGAAAAATTCAGTTTTTTTAACTACCATTTAGTGGTTTCACTATTCATCAAAAATTGAAAGTTTTTAGAAAAATACCAAAATTTCACCCTAGGCTAATTTCGATATTCTGAATCCAAAAATGAAGTCCGTTTTGAAAAATAAAAATTATAAAATTTCAAATAGTGGTTATTACTATTCATAATGGCTAGTTTTAATAATATTTTAATAGCATATCGTTGTTTAGTGAAACTCAGTATTGCGTACGACGCAAGCTATCGAGGAAGGCCACGGTTGCGTGTACAGTAAGCTAATCTAGTGTTGTGTGTAGTAAAAGATTCCTTTGATGATTTATAAAAACAAAATATTTCTCATAAAAGTCTCGGGCGTTACATTCTACACCCCTTAAAATGAATTTCACCCTTGAAATTCGTCACTTTGTCACAAACAGATGAGGATACCTCTCACTTATCATATCCTCAAGCTCCCATGTAGCTTCTTCTAATTGGTGGTTCCTCCATAAAACTTTCACCAAGCGAGTGGTCTTGTTTCGTAGGACTTTTTCGCTACGATCCAGAATCTCTATCGGCTATTCTTCATAAGAAAGATCTTGCTCCAGCGGTACAACTTCTGAGCTAAGTACATGTGAAGGATCAGGTATGTACTTTCTCAGGAGAGATACATGGAACACATCGTGAACTTGAGAGAGATTCACTGGAAGCACCAATTGGTAAGCTACCTTCCCAATACAATCCAGTATTTCAAAAGGACCGATATATCTAGGGCTCAACTTCCCCTTCTTTCCAAATCTCATTACTCTCTTCCAGGGAGATATTCGTAAGAACACTTTATCACCCACTTCAAACTCTAGGTCTTTTTTTCGGTTGTCGGCATAACTTTTCTTTCAACTCTGATCTACTATTATGTGTTGTTGAATAGATCTGACCTTTTCTGCCATTTCATCAACGAGAACAGGTCCTAATAGCTTTCTTTCCCCAACTTCATCCCAGCAAGTTGGAGTCCTGCATTTCTTTCCATAGAGAGCTTCATAAGGATCCATCTGAATACTGGAGTGAAAGCTATTATCATAAGAAAATTCCACCAAAGGTAGGTGTTGATCCCAACCAACTTTGAAATCCATAGAGAAAGCTCTCAACATATCTTCTTGAGTTTGAATTTTTCTCTCAGACTGACCGTCTGTCTGAGGATGATAAGCAGTGCTGAAACTCAACTCTGTATCCAGAGTATGCTGAAGACTTCGCCAGAATTTCGAGGTAAATCTCAGATCCTGATCAGATATAATATAAAGTGGTACTCCATGCAATCTTACCACTTCCTTTACATATATCCTGGCAAGCTGATCCAGAGATAAATCCTCTCTAATAGCAATGAAGTGTGCAGACTTGGTAAGATGATCAACTATGACCTAGATAACATTATTTCCATTGGATGTTTTAGGAAGTCCTGTGACAAAGTCCATAATGATGTTTTCCCATTTCTATTCGGGTATGTGTAATGGTTGTAACATTCCCTTAGACTTCTGTCTCTCAGCTTTAACTTGCTGACAAACCAAGCATCGAGAGACATATTCAACAACATCTCTTTTCATGCCATCCCACCAGAAGTACTCTTTCAGGTCCCTATACATCTTCGTGCTTCCAGGATGAATAGAGAATGATGAACTATGAGACTCATCCAGCAGCTCCTTCTTTAATTCCGGGATGGGAGGAACACAAACCCGATTCCTGAACTTTATTATCCCATCACAATCAAGGTTGAATTCAGGAACATTTCTCACCTTATTTTGTAACTCGACTTCTTCTTTCTATGCCTCTTTAATCTTCACATGTATAGATGGTTGAACATTAATTTGAGAAAGATAAGATTTTTCCCCTTCCATTATAATTCCAAGATCTATCCTTTGCAAATCCAAAATATTGGATCTTTTGTGATCCTCATCATGGATAAACTGGCATGGTCTTGTCGACTTAATGCATCTGCCACCTTGTTTGCTTTCCCAGGTTGATAATGGATTGAGCAGTCATAATCCTTAATCATCTCCAACCATCTTCTTTGACGCATATTCAGCTCCTTTTGTGTGAAAATATACTTTAAAATTTTACGATCAATATAAATATAACACCTTTCACTATAAAGATAATGCCTCCAAATCTTTAATGCAAAGATTACCGCAACTAACTCCAAATCATATGTTGGGTAATTTTGCTCATGGATTTTCAACTATCATGAGGCATAAGCTATCACCATATCATTTTTCATAAGAACACACCCCAATCCCTTCTTGGATGCATCACTATAGATCACAAATATTTCTCCACTACAAGGCAGTGTGAGCACAGGTGCACTGGATAACCTTCTTTTCAACTCCTTGAAATTCTCTTCACATTCCTCCGTCCAAAAAAACATAACTCCTTTACGAGTCAAATTGGTGAGTGTATTAGATAATCGTGAAAAATATTTCACAAAACGTCGATAATATCCAGCCAAACTAAGAAAACTTCAGATCTCAGTTACTATTATTGGTCTCGACCATCTTTTGATGACCTCTGTTTTTTCCGGATCCACAGATATCCCCTCTTTTGAGATTATGTGACCCAAAATTGAAACTTTTTGAAGCCAAAATTCACACTTGGTAAATTTGGCATAAAGCTTCTCCTTTCTCAGGGTCTTCAATATAATTCTCATGTAATCTTCATGTCCTTCCTTGCTCTTTTAATAGACAAGAATATCATCTATAAAGACTACCATAAATTGATCAAGATAATCTCTAAAGACTCTATTCATCAGATCCATGAAGATAGCAGGGGCATTAGTAAGACCAAATGGCATCACTATAAATTCATAGTGTCCATACCTTGTACGGAAAGCCGTCTTTGGTATATCCTCCCTTTTGACCCTTAATTGATGATACCCTAAACGAAGATCAATCTTGGAAAAGTATTGAGCTCTGCGTAGTTGGTCAAATAATCCATCAATGCGTGGGAGAGGATATTTGTTCTTGATAGTGATCTTGTTATGTTCTCGATAATCAATGCAGAGTCTCATTGATCCATCTTTCTTCTTAACAAATATAACAGGTTCACCCCAAGGTGACGCAGTAGGGCGTATGAATCCCTTATCAAGATTCTCTTCGAGTTGCTTCTTCAATTCCTGCAACTTAATTGGGGCCATTCTATAAGGTGTCTTTGAAATAGGCAAAGCACCCGGTACGAGTTCTATTGAGAACTCAACTTCACGGTTTGGTGGAAGACCCGGCAATTCCTCTGGAAATACATCATCAAACTCTTGTACAATGGGAATATTATTAATCGTGAGTTTCTCACAAACCATTTGAGATAAATAACCTTCATTTAGTGGAATCAAGACCCATAAGATGGATGAAATTTCCACTGGAAGGTTATGTTCATCCTTACATCGATAGAAGATCATAGATTGATCTGGAATATGAAATGTGACTTCCCTTCTTTTGAAATTGATATGAGCTCCATATAAAGAAAGCCAATCCATGCCAAGAATCACATAAAATTACACTATAGGAAGGATCACAAGATTTGCAGGAAGCACTTTCCCACAAACTTCGATCGGAGAAGAATTATAAACTTTTGATGCCAATGTTGTGCCATTAGGTGTTGTCACAGCTAACTCAACATCTAATTGTTGAGGTAATACGGTGATACCCTTAGAAAATTCTTCAGAAATAAAAGAGTGGGTGGATCTAGAATCAAATAAAACATTTGCTACTTTAGAGTTGATGGTAAGTGTACCTTTCACCAAATCGTTATCGTACTCCACATCGCTGATAGAAATTGCATGTGACTTTCCGTTGTCTTTAGCATTAAGAGTTTGTTGACGTCGACCATCATCATCAACCCTTGGATTAGGGCATTTATTGGCATAATGCCCCATCTCCTTGCACTTGAAACATTGAAGTGTAATAGGTTCATTCTGTTTATCCCTTCCTTTGTTTCCATCATTAGACATCTTCTTCCCATCATCGCGACATTCAAATGCCCGATGACCTTCCTTTCCACATTTGAAACATTTACTTGTCCCTTTAAGACAACTCCCTCCATGTTTCTTTCCACACTTTGAGCATAAGGGAAAGCTCATCTTCTTTTAGTGTGCTCTTTAGATTTTACTTTTAATTACATTTTCCTCTTCTTATCAAACCCATATGACTGATGGGTTACTCCAATATCCATCTCAACTTTGAGAGCACATCGAACGATTTCCTCATAGCTATTGAAGTCCCTTATGGCTAAGGCCCTTCGAAGGCTTGGTTTTAAGCCTCTAAAGAATCGATCAATCTTACTCTCAGGTTGGATATTAATACCAGAAGTGTACCTTGCAAGTCTTGTAAAATTTGCTTCATAGGTACCAACAGATTCATCATCCTTTTTCTTCAGTTCAAGAAACTCTTTCTCCATCTTTGTTCGGAGAATACGAGGGAAGTACTTATTGAAAAATAAGTTCTTGAACTCATCCCATTCCATGGACTCAATTTCATCCCTTTGCATCGTATTCTTAATAAGATTCCACCATTGATCAGCATCACCTTCCAAAAAATACACTGCTAAGATGACTTTATCATGCCCATAACATTGAAGAACTGAAAATATATTTTCAGTAGTACTAATCCATTGTTCAGCAACTAATGGATAAGTAGACCCGCTGAATGAAGGAGGACGCTGTCTCATGAAGGATTCAACAGAATGTTGCTCCTTCCTTTGCTCTTTTGGAAGTCCTGCATGATTCATAGCTTGAGAATGTTGTGTGAGCATGGCTACAAGATTTTGCATTCCATCTCCCATAATGTTTGGTTGCTTAGGGGGACAATCATTGCATTTCCTGTCACATTCCGTATTAACACGATTACTTCGGGTTCCAGCCATTGACTAAAACCAAGAAGAATAGTGTGAGAAACACTAATTATAATAGGAAAAACACATAATCAAGAATAAGATTTCACACTTAAGGTCTTATCCTAGGTTATTCATGGCCATTTATAAAACACTAAGATTGTGTTCTATGATTAGAATCATCCTTAGGGTTCTTACTAAGGCTTTCACATCCTAGTTTCCAAAGGTTGACTATAACCTCCCTCTGATACCAACTATAACGACCCATAATTTACATACATTGTTAATACTTCAAAATTGAAGCATACTTATTACAACATATAAAAAAACCACGAAAGGACCGTATAGGTATAGTGTCTTTAGAAACTGGGAAACATAAACAACTGGTTCATAAAACGTCTACACTGTCTCCCATTTATTTCATCATATCTATAGTCCCTTTGGTCATATCTTACTTAATAACCTTTTTCCTGACCTGGGGAAAGAAAACATACAAAAGGCTGATCCCAAATGCTCAGTAAGGGTAAACAAAAGAAATATCAATCACATCATATACATAAGCACATAACGTTTGGAAATCTTAACCTGCAAAAGAGATCATAATTTCATAACATGGGATAAATCATAGTAGTGAAATGTGATCCCAATAATCATAACATAAAACATGAAACTTTGTGTCATACACACATAATCATAGAGAATCATTTCTTATTAGTCAAGACTCATTTCCAAGACTATCTTAGTGGACAAAGTCCATTTTTGAACCGACTTCACTCCTCGTTTCAGTCCTGTTTCACTGAACCGGTATAACCTACCGTTCCATCCATGTCTATATCATGAGATATAAAATCTTTACCCAATGCATCGGAGGGAGATATTGGCCCCACCCATCTCATAATGATACCATTCTTATGTGTGCCACAAAATCATAAATCATACATCATTGCAAAACCCATGTAGTAAAAATGGGATTCTTAAACAACATGACATCATAAAACAATTCATATAAGATAAATAAATTCATAAAAATATTTCCATCACAACATAATCAAATCCATGTAATAATTGGGATAGAAACAAAACCCTATATTATCTTATATGGAAAATAATTTTGATAAAACACTTGAACTCCATTCGTGAGGAAAATATCCTTTCTAATTCAAAAACACTTTTCCTTTCTTAACATATAGTACAATTCTAAACTAAAAGAAGTTGATTAAAAATAAACTTAAAATATTTTAAAGGAAGCTTCTTGGAAATAATGTTTTAAAAATCCATTCATGTCGTATAAGTTAAAAAAACATTCTTCTCATACTTTTGTCGGAAAAGTCAAAAAGTACCTCATACGAAAAACGACAAAAGATTCCTTTCATATATTTTACTAAAAACTCACCAAAGGGTAAAATTGGATTTAAACAATTGTAGGTGGATGGAAATAATATTAAATATTGAGGAAACATGGATGTGGAGGATAAAATACACCCCAGTAAATACCAAAGTATAAACAATCTCGGATAAAAATGAGATTGTGATATTTCCCTTACCTTAGGTCCAATTTTCTTCAGAAGTGTCCAAACCTCCTGTATAATGATTTAAATAATGTTATTTAATTATTGCAGAATCATACTTATTGTTATGATATCATATATGGTCATATTCTTAGCTTCTTAGTATTAATACTTCATTGCCACTTGTTATTTGGGTGTTTATAACTTTTTGTTCTTATGCGTGTTTTGTCGAATAAATTATTATTCTTATCTTTAGGTTATAGATACCTCATTTACAGAATGGTATTATTATAATATATATCATATTCATTCATTCAATTCATTTATATAATCATTATGAAATGAAGATCATGTATAACGAGTCGCATCACATCGTGGAGACGGAATTCCGTACGTACGCACGAGTGATGATATCGTTCCTATGATTGTGAAATTGTATTGGAGTGTATGTATACAATTTCATAATAAATATCACTTTATAATAGTCATATATAGTCATTATTTACACCATTATACCCATCCAAGTAAGGTGGTGGTGGAAAATAGATTACACCACGGCGTGGAGACGGTATTCCGTACGTACGCACGCGCAGTGATTTATTTTTCCGTAGGATGGATAGATGGTGAAATAGGGTTGTTTCATACTTATAATAACATATAATTATGTGAGTGATACTGATGTTATTACTTTATAATGAAACAACTAAAGAAGAAGAAGTGGAAGAAGAAATAAAGATGAAAGAATCGGTAACGGACATTACATCTTCTTTGAAGTGCTTCTTTGAGACCTTTTTTTAGGGCACTAAAATTGGTCTTTGATGAAGAACAAGAACTCTAGTATGTCTCTAGGGAATTGTAGAGGAGTATTTTTCAGGGTTTGTACGAGCTTGAAGGCTAAATGTGGTGTGAGGAAGAGGGGGAGGAGGTTCCCTTTTATAAGGGAGGAGAGGGGCATCTTTGGAATAACTAAAAATATTATTTTATTATAAAGTCATGTTCAGTTTTAAATAGCTCCAAATTGATATATTTCGAAGATAATGTGGGGATGGGTCGAAATCCTCTCATCCAATATAATTTAGACGAGTTTAGGTATCAATTGTAACCATATCATTTAGATTTAACTTTAAGTTAGATAATTTAACTTTTACCGTGTCTTCTTGTTTTCTTACATTATAAGGTTAATAAACTTACTATATCAAGACAAAAGAACACCAAGTTGTTTATTATTAATATATATAGACTTATATAAGTCATTTTCCAGAACCTTATATTTTTAGGAATAAAATAACAATTAGTAATATAATATTTGTTATAAAAACTATTTTATATCAATTTTGACACTATTTAGTAATTTATTTTTGTGAAAATCATAACAGAATGATTAGTTCGAAAAAGGTTACTTAAATCAATACTAACATGTCATATTATCCTATAAAATTAGTGTAATTCATAAAAAGTCTCAAATTACATTTATTTGGGTATTTATAACATCAATTATGTCAATATTTCACTAATAAGATAATTACTGCATCATCGTTGTGTCATAAATAAATTAAATTATTTAAGGTCTAAAAATTAAAAATAAAATAACATCATGTAGGAAATATCTTTAGCTTTCTAATGAATATTTATAGTCGAATTTATCTTATGTATAACCCCATATTAAAAATTATTTACTTATTAAACTTTGATTTTAACTATTTAACCCTTCTTTAAATAAATTAATAATAAATGTCCTAATCTAATCCAAGTGGGCCTAAATGGAAATATTGTATTCATAAGGCTGTTTTTGGTCGAATTAAACTTGTCCAATATAATTAGGACATGTGTTAGGGTAATAATAATATCATTTTTACCCTTAATTACCCTATTTACTTTTAACCGTGGTAAATAAAAGTAAAAAGTTACTATTCACCAAAAATTATTTTCATCTCATTGAACCACATTTTAGTCCTTGATATTAATCGTGTCTCTCGGATTTTAGAAATTCCACTCACAGAAGTGGTAAAATTAAGTTTTATGAAAAATTCAGTTTTTTAACTACCACTTAGTGGTTTAACTATTCATCAAAAATTGAAAGTTTTCAGAAAAATACCAAAATTTTACCCTAGGATAATTTCGATATTCCGAATCCAAAAATGAAGTCCATTTTGAAAAATAAAAATTATAAAATTTAAAAAAGTGGTTATTACAATTCATAATGGCTAGTTTTAATAATATTTTAATAGCATATCGTTGTTTAGTGAAACTCGGTATTGCGTACGACGCAAGCAATCGAGGAAGGCCGCGGTTGCGTGTACAGAAAGATAAGCTAGTGTTGTGTGTAGTAAAAGATTCCTTTGATGATTTATAAAAACAAAATATTTCTCATAAAAGTCTCGGGCGTTACACTTGGTCTTCTATCCTGGTAAGAGATTACCAAAACTTGAGGTTGAATTCAAAGTGATCATCACATAGCCATTTTTATATTTATTATAGTGTATTAACTATATTCTTTGATCAATCACCTAATTTTTTATATTGATTATATAAATTTTAGAATCAATTTGCTTTTAATTCATCTATTTAGTGATTCATCTATTTCATATACATTTCATCGATAAGTTTCATAATGTTGATAATTTATTTATTGTTATACTAAAAATCATAGGTTGATATTTTATATAAATATGATTATATTTTTATCATTAAAATCCATTAATCTATAGGATAAATGAGGGTTATATTTTGAGGATGACCCAACAATATCCCTTCTGTTGATGATCAAAGGAAACATTATATAAAAATAAATCAATATTTATAGGTTTTGATTAATTAATATAATATAAAAGTTGAAAAAATATAAATATGTTATATCATATGATTATTACTATAGTTAGATTTCAATTAAACTCTCCACCATTATGATAAAAAATTGTTCCAGGAAATACTCTCCCCCTAAAAAAAAGCTACCCCTTGATGGGATGAATATTCTAGATTTCACTTTTATTTTTCTAAATTAGAATAAAAATGAACTCTCACTATTGAAATAGTAATGATGACTTTAACTAATGAAAAATATATGTGGATCAGGATGGTAGAAGTTAATTCAAATCCATTGTAAAAAAATCAAGCACATATGGTATAGATAATTTATTTGTATTTATTTTGATAAACCCATGACTATGTAAATAAGATAAAACACTTAATAATATAGATAATTTTATAATCAGATCTGGAATGGATATTAAAAGATATATAATGAATTAATAATGATATTCCATTTAGTAACCATAATATGAGATATTTTTTACCATCTTACTAACTATTAAAACATATTAACATATATGAAGAATAGTATTTAATGTAATATTTGGTAGATTCTCTATATATTAGATTCTTATGAATCTTGGTAATGTGTAGAGGTTTAGTGCTGATATAAATTTTATTTTGATTTATTTTTTTTCATTTAGCTCAAGAATTATTGGATTGATTTGAACTATCTATTTTAATATTTTGATTAAATATTTTTCAATTGTATCATTGTTCCTACAAATTTAAAAAAAATTTGCCACCAAACTAATAGGTACATTATGTTTAGAAAAACCTAAATTAACACCATTAAATTTAGAAGAAATATATTTTTATTAATTTTTAAACAAAGGATGATAAATTATATAAAATATTCATGAAAAAATAGAAGGATAAAAAAAATAAACATGTAGTTATTCATATATTATTCTTATAATCCACCCAGCACCTTTATTTTGTTTTCTATTCAACCATAGTAACTTTTGATTTTTTTATAGAATAAATTGAATATTTTCTCATATGTACAATTCATACTCAATTATTCTATCCCTGTAAGAAGTGGGTGATAAAGTAGAGAGAGGTTGTCTAACTAGAAACTATCACCACCTAAAAATATCAAATTTATACAAATAAACCTCAAGGTCCCCAATAAATTTTTTTTATAAATAAATTAACCTCTTTTTAGTATGATACTAATAAAATTAATGATTGACTAGGAAGAGATGTAGGGTTATCCATTATTCAATGGCAACTAAAATCTTTCCATTAATAATTGGGTTTGCTATCCAATTTAAATCACATAATTTTATGGTTCAACCCAATCCATAAGTGCTTCAAAGAAAAATTATGAATAAAACTAAAAGGATAATATATTCCATTATAAAGAAAAAAATAAAGAAATAATATCTATGAAAATATTTTTAATAAAATATTCTTCAATAGATAGACATGGTCATTATATTTTTTTGAGATATGGTAAAAAAATAAGATCACATGGAGGGGATTAAAATAAATGAGAATTATACTATGGAAACATTATAGTCATAAAATAAATTAATGTATGAGAAAATGAAATTACACATGATATTCACCACCATATTAAATTATTAGAGATGTAACCATGAATATGTAAAGTCGCCATTTAGATAAGATTTTTTATGAATTATTTTTTCAAATAAAAATATAAATACTTATTTAATATGGGTGACTTGATATTAATTCATATATTAGTTTTTTAATAAAAATATAATAGTATGGTGTTTATTATGACTTGATGGAGGCCTTTTTAGATGGAGATCTCACTCTCAGCATCTAGGGTTTCTTCCCTCTCATCATCTTCTTCTTCAAAATCTTGGTGCCCCTGACCTTACTCTCTATTTAATTATCTCAAGAATATTCAGGTTTTCTCTTTACCACCATTTCATTATCCTCTTTTCAAGATACTGCTTATTTTCATATCTGTTTTCCTCTAATTATTTTTCTTACAATTGTTTGGTTTTGCCGGTTCCCTTTCTGTTGGATGTTCCCTCTCATTTTGTGGCCCCTGACCACTTCTACCACCTCTCTTACTTCCTGAACCATTGTGATGAACCCCCCATAATTGTTTTTCAGAAAGGATTTTTGGAAGTTTGTGATTTGTTTGGTAGATTTCCTCGTGACTATTCCTTATTGGATCATTCTCAATCCTCTATTCTTACTACCCATTCTGTAACATCCCAGGTAAATAATGATTATGAAACTTTTATATTTATTTATATTTGTGATTTAAATATTAATTTTACATTAAAGTGCATTATATTTTTGATATTGTACCCAATACGTAACAATGAGTTTCTTTTAAATCTTACATTGCACACAATGTTGAATTGTACTGAAAAATAATATAATAGTACTATAATTTTAAATGGTAGATAACACCTAACTGTTGTAATAGAAGTCATTAACAGAACTAACTACCAAATGATTATACATGTTTGTTAAATTTGTTTACATTTATCCAAGAAAATTTAGAGGCTTAAGATGTGAATGAATATAATTTTAAACATAATTTACTTGAAAAGGTTGATTTATCACCTTTTGATGGAGAACCATATTAAAATATAGTTTTGGTAAGTTATATATATCTTATTTGACCAAATAAAATTCATCTTTAGATTCTGGACATAAAAATTCACTTTGGGTAAAATTTTGGAATTTTTTTTGATAAAGTTCAATTTTTGATGAATAATGGAAAATTCTGTATTTTAATTCCAAACATCCTTTTAATATAATTTATTTACATGGTTAGATTATATTTTTAATTTGTTTAAACGTGTAATTAGATTATATTTTTTACAATTTAATCTAATATTGTTCATTGGAATTATTTTCACTTTGAAATTGGACATAAACAAGTGTCAATCTTTTGATATTTAATATTTCTTAAAAACACGCTATTTTCTTTTGAGAATGGGAATTATTTTTAAATTAATTAATCCAAGTTATATGTTTTTAATTTCTTAAAGTAGACATATTTTTTGAATTCAGAATATCAAATATATATTAGGCTGAATTTTTGGTATTTTTCTGAAAAACTTCAATTTATGATGAATAGTAAAACCACTAAGTAGTAGTTAAAAATTGACTTTTTCATTTAAATGAAATTTTAATTCTTCTATGAATGGAATTTAAAAAATAATATATACATGGTTGTTATTAGTAATAAATATGTGGTTTAATATGATGAAAATAATTTTCGGTGAATAGTAACTTTTGACTTTTATTTACCATAGTTAAAGGTAAATAGGGTAATTCAAGGTAAAAAGAATATCATAATAATACAAAATTACCTTAACACTTTTCCTAACCTTATTGGATGAGTCATGGACGACCATGGACATCCATAGGTTAATTTTGGGACCCCATGGATCCACTTAAGAGTGATAATGACACATTATATTATTTAATTTAAAGTAAAGAAAAAAATGACATAAACAAATATCTTTTTGTAAATTAATTTTTACAAAGGGTTATATAAGTTAAATATTCGACTATAAATATTCATTTGAAAACTAAGAATATTTCCTGCATCATGATATTTTTTTATAATTTTTAGAAATCAAATAAATAAAATTATTTATGACAAAATAATGATGAACTGTTTTCCTCATTAATAAACGACATAAATAAATAATATTATAAAGATTAAAACAATATCCAAAACCTGTCCAATTATTATTGGATTATTTTATTTATACCATGAGTCATCTTAAGTTTGACTTTAATTAGTTTTTGACTTTTAGAAACCAAAAATCATTATATAATAAAATAATATTTTAACAGTTTTCTAAAGATCCCCTTCTCCCCCTTATAAAAGCTTTCACTTATAACCCATTATTTACACTTCTAAAGCCCCTTGTATTATCCAAACCCTGATCAAATAATCTCTCAAGATCCTTATATTCCTTTTATAATCCTTAACTTAGGCAGAAGGCACTTCAAGAAGTCCTTTGGGTTCAAACCAAAGGGAGTTACCCGAATTAAAGGTAATAGTTTCTCTTAAATTCATTTATTTTATTTTACTTCTCTAACCCCTAAACTATTTTTATTAATTGTTTTATAAAAAAAATAGTATTATTAATATACTAATAATTTGTTATGATATTTATTTAAACTACACTTACACACACCTCAATCTAGCAGGTAAAGAACATACTGTTTCTGTGGATGACAAACTACTGTCTCACGAAACAATGATTGTTCAAATATCTCCTAATACTTCTCATGGTGGAAATTATGATGGAATTGTATTTATATATGATATATATTATGTTTATGTTTTCTTTATGCTTTGGTATTTTTAATTTATATCATACCTTTATGGTTTCCATTATGAGTAAACTCGATAATTTCATTTGAGGAAGTGCGGACTACCACCCCCTCAAAGTGATATGAATCATTCATACCATATGTGGGATGTATAAAGGATGGAGTTATTGAAATTATATATGAAATTATATTTTAATTATAATATAAATATGTATCATTAAGTTTTAATTCAATTAAAATAATAAATAGAAATGAAAGAAGCGTTCATGCATACATACGACTACCGTCTCCATGAACGGTGCATTTCATTTCTTATCTCCAAATGTTATGTACTATTATAAATACATATATATACTGTATATATATGATATATATGATATCTAAATCATTAATATAATTCTTGAGATAATGGTATCTTTACCACATGGATAAATTGTATTTATAAGGTGTTCATTTTTGACTCAAGTACCAAATATCAACAAATGACTATTATTAACTTAAATGATTACATAATGTTTATAACATTGTAATAAGTGATATAAAAGGAATAATAAACATAAAAAGTTTTCTTAATCAATTATAAATTAAATTATTTTTATTATTTAGGTAGAAAAAGAAACAAACAAGTCATGTCAGACATGAGGTAAGGGGTTTCTTATCTCACTTTTAATTCCGTGAAGATTTCCATTTTTCACCACTTATTTATTGCATGTGTTGTATTGTATACTTCCGTTTTATATATATTATCATTATTATCTTTATATTCATGGTATTATGTGTTTAATTTGGTGGTTAATAACTTTTTTTTCATAAAAATCGATTGATTACAATGTGGTAAGGGGTTTTCATCTCACTTTTTATTCCAGTGAGATTCATGCTATATTTCCCACTATTTCATTTTGTGTGGTGTATGTAATGCCAATGGTTTTATTATTTGTGTAATATACTTTAATTTATGGTTATTTACATCTTAATTATATGGTCCTTCTTTAATGGGGTGTATATTTTGTAATTTACCAACTCAGTAAAGGAACCTTTCACCCTCCTCATTTTAAAATAATTTTTTTATGTCTTTTAATTTACAGCTTCTTTTGTTGGGATATGTTCTTATATATCCTTATTGCTATAAATTTTATGTCCAAATTGTGAGAAACCTTTTTCTCACTTATAAACTCATTTTCTGAATTTTAAAGTGGCACCATTAGGCTGTCGAATTTCTATAAGAGAACTTTTTAACACAATTTTAATTATTTGGGTTAAACTTCTACTTGATTATGTAGTTATATGAATACGTGCGAATAACCTATGGTTTTTTTAAACATAATATCCACTTATATTGGGTGTATTATTATTTTTCACACATAATTATGTCATTTATTTATCCTTAATCTAAGTATATGATATTTGTAAGGGACTTCGTCTCCATCTCCTTTCATTAAGGCATATATTGTTTTATACAAGGCTTTCTTTTATAAGATGTATAAACACTTTTCACTTCTCATTTCACTCAAAGGGAATATTTTTCTATGAGGCGTTTTAGTAAATGAAAAAAATGTTTGTTTTTAACATACGCGGTGATAATGACCTTTCCACCACCACAATTATTATTGGATATTTGGTTTCCTTAACAAGCTGTAATGTTTTTAAAAGAAAAATAAATACCATATACTATTTTATGTATTTTGGTATTGAAAATGGTTTTTGGATTTATTATTTCAATACCTTGTTCAATATATTGAAATGATATATTTTGATTTCAATTTGGAAATGTTATCTTTAATTTATGCTTATGTTATATGTTATGTTAATATTATGGTCCTTAGACATTGTTTACATATACAGGTGGTTCCATGATAAACCTTGGAGGGGTGAGCCCGATATTGCTCTCCAATTCATTGGGTAATGTGATGGAGGTAAACGTGAATGTTTCCCCTTAGAGATTTAAGTAATATACTGTGATGAGTATTCCAAATGTAACTCCCTACATATCTGTGAAAGTTACAATATAAGCATGATATGGATGCCACAATCTACCTTTATGATTTATGATTTCTATGTGTTATTCATAAATCTTACGATCTCATGAAGTATTTTATGATTGAGAAGTATGGTTTCATTGATTTGTATTTATTGATGGGTTGATGTTTCCTTTCCTTATTTTATAACCCTTACTGAGGTTTTTATGCTCATCCCAAGTTTTTGAAATTTTTTACACAAGACTTAAAGATGAATAGGATCGAGGATAAGATCATGGAAAAGTAATGCTGTATAAAACTTGGACCTAGACATAGTTCTTTTTAAAAGTTTATATTTTATGAAAAAAATGGATACTGAGTAGTAGTGTCTGTAAGTAATTTTCATGTTGAAATGTAATAGATAAAGACTAATTCTCTAAAACACAAAACCTGAAAAGATCCTCAATGTGAATTATTCATTTAATTCATGATTATGTAATGTTTAAGGTTGGGTCATTATAGTTTGTATCATAGGTCAGTTTAGATAAATTTAGAGGTTTGGGTGTAATTTAAGCATAAGTTACATAACCATAGTGGTTAGCATGTTATAAAGAGCCATAATTATTTTAGATAAATTGAATGAGTTTAAGATAACATGAATAAGTATATCTTAGTATTTAACATCCTCATAAGATATTATATGATGATTTTACTGATATACTCTTACTGGACTTTTTGGTTTTAGTAAATGGATAGATATAGCAGGCACCAAAGTAAAATTGTATGTGAAGAAAACTGTTACGGTTTTATGAATGAGCAACTAAATGAAATGGGAGCTGCAATGAGAAGTCTGGTGGATATTCTTAACAAACTATATAGAGTCATTATTGACCACCTTAACCTTGGTGATTTTTATAAGGCATCGTATATGCGAGAAACAAACCCCTATGAAAGTTCAGGTAATAATCATAAAAGTAAGTATATTAAAAAAACTATGTGTCAAGGATGTGGAAATAAACACATAGGAAAATGTTTCAAAGGGATGTGAAGATGCTATAGATGTTACAGTGAATGTGATAAAGAAAGAACCTTCCATGGAAAAAGGATGCATCCAATTGACTCCAGGAAAAGGAAAGAAGTTCTTTCCAAGGGGTCAATTGAATGTTTTAAATGTGGTGTGCATGGTCACTACAAAATAGATATTCTTTGAGAATGTTTCAGGAAAGGGATCATTAGGATCATACAAATATAAATTTACCAATTCTTAATGCCATTCTGATTGAAGATGAGGAAACTGAAAATGACCTATGAAAGGTATGTATTATTTCTTAGCTCATGCTTTCAAATTACTAAAATCATAGGGAATTATGCATGATTTTGTTTGTAGGAAATATTTATAAAAGAATAATATGGAAAAACATGGATTAAGAATCAGGAAGGATGTTCGATGATTAAGATGTCCACCTTTTTGGAATTGAAGAGTTATGGATAATGATATGTTTGAATCTATTAAGGATGGGATTAGTTTGGAAATTTTTTCTATTATGTGTAAACCTAATGTTTGATATGTGACAATTTTATTCAAAGAAGAATTATCTTTTCTTTTATGGATATAGTTATAAATAACCATTTGGGTTTATATAATCCTTGAATTTGAGGTAATTATAGGTTATTAAAATTTGAGATGCAAAATAAATTATATTAGATAACCTTTGTGGTTAAAATATGTTATGGTTTTTTTGATGAATTTATCTCATTTTTGGGAATGTTATAAAATTATTTTGTTTTTGAAAAAGGACAACACGTAGATTGTGTGACAACACATCATAGTGGATAAAGCAGCGGGATCCAAACCCACAACCAAAGTGCGACTGGGATTTATTGCCTACCATTGGACAATGTGAAGTTCCTGATTAGTATGACTAATTCTTTTTAGATATATGATTTTACGAATCAAGAATAAGTTAGTTTTGGGTTATTTGTAGAAATGATTAACATATCATAGAGAATATGTGATTAGGTTAATTACACTTCAGTACGAGACATTAAGAGTAGTCGATGTTATTTGGAGATAAATGTTAAGATTTATCATAGAATACTATGTGATTAAATCCTTACAAGTTTTGGGTTTCAATCTTAGTTTGGATTATTTTCAATAATTTTAGGGAAAATTTTATATTCAATAGTCTTTCTTGAACTTTGGGTACTATTTGTTGAATTTTGGAGATTAAGAGTAGTATTTTTTTAAATGATTATCCTTTTGGGGATTATCTAATATTATACTAAAAGTTTTGGTTTTTGTTGATGTCTAAAGACAGGGGAAATATATAGTTTATCTTTTGTAGATTATGTGATACTATAGAATTTGATTCTAGCACTTTTAATGTGACCATGTCAATTTGAATACTCATCATTTGGAGAAAATATGAGTTTGTGGTAGAAATATAGTAAAGTATGAAAGTATACATTAAAAGTAAGTATGTTTCCTAATGTTTTTAGTTAAGCTCATAAATAAATTCTTTAATGAAAAGTAACATAAAACAAAAATGTTTTTTATTAAATTTTCATACTAGGGAATCAATGACTGTTTAACCCATCACAAGTATGTGATTTTCTAGTGGTTAATTTTCTCCTAATTATGTTTTCTATCATAATCCATCAGAAATTGATGGTTTATTTTCTCCTCCATATCCATGTTTTCCTGGAATCCTAGTATCTGTTGTCTTAGGTAACCTTTGTACTTCTCTTCCTCTATATTAAAGTGATAGTTTTATTGACTCTTTTTTCTGTTGTGGGACTTTCAATGAAGTTTCTGAGCCCAATTTTAAAATTATGAGGACGAAATTCCCAAAAGGTGGAAGGATGTAACATCCATGGAAAATAAAGAATATGAAAATTTCATATTTACTAATATCTATGAATTAAATATTAATTTTACGATAAAGGGGATACTATGTTTGATGGTGTACCCGATACGCAACAATGGGTTTCTATGAAATCTTACATTGCACACAACTTTGAGTTGTACTGAAAAATAATATAATAATATTAATATTTTAAATGGTACTTAACGCCTAGTACTTGTAATGGATATAATGAGTAGAACTAACTAAAAAATCATTATACATGTTTGTTAATTGTTTTTACATTTATCCAATAAAAGTTATAGGCTTAAAATGTGAATGAATCTAATTTTAAGCATAATTTACTTTAAAAGGTTGATTTACTGCCTTTTGATGGAGAACCTTATTTAAATCTATTTTTGGTCACTTTTATATGTTCTATTTTACAGAATAATTTTTTTAGAATCCATACTTCAAAATTCACTTTGGTTAAAATTTAGGTATTTTTCTGATAAAATTCAATTTTTGATGAATAGTGGAAAATACTATATTTTAATTCAAAAATGCCTTTTAATATAATTTATTTATATGGTTGGATTATCATTTTAGATGGGTTTAAAGTTTAATTTGATTATATTTTTACCATTTAATCCAATGTTGGTCATTGGAATTAATTTCCCTTTGAAATTGGACATAAACAAGTGCCAATCTTTTGAGAGTTAATATTTCTCAAAAACACACTTTTTGTTTTGACAACGGGAATTAACTTTAAATAAATAAATTCAACTTCTATGTTTTGAATTTTGTAAAATAGACATCATTTAAGAATCCATAATATCAAATATATATTAGGCTAAATTTTTGGTATTTTTCTGAAAAACTTCAATTTTTGATGAATAGTGAAACCACTAAGTAGTAATTAAAAACTGACTTTTTCGTTTAAATGAAATTTTACCACTTATGTGAATTGAATTTTCAAAATATGGCATAAATGGTTGTTATTAGTAAGTAAAATGTGGTTTAATATGGTGAAAATAATTTTTTGTGAATAGTAACTTTTGACTTTTATTTACTGCGGTTAAAGGTAAATAGGGAAATTCTAGGTAAAAAGAATATTATAATAATAAAACATTACCTCAAAACTTTTCCTAACCTTATTATATGAGTCATGGAAAACCATATGAATTCTTTGGGTCTATTTTGGGACCCCATGTAGCCACTTAAGAGTGATAATGACACTTTATTATAATTAATTTAAAGTAAAGACAAAAATGACATCAACAAATATATTTTCGAAAATTAATTTTTACATAGGGTTATATATATTATATCTTTGCCTATAAATATTAATTTAAAAGCTAAAAATATTTCCTAAATAATGGTATTTTGTTTATTATTTTTAGACTTCAAATAAATAAAATTATCTATGACACAATAATGATGCAGTGTTTACCTCCTTAATAAATGATTTAAATAAATAACATTATAAAGATTAAAAAAATATCCAAGACCTGTCCAATTCTTATTGTATGATTTTATTTAGACCATAAGTCATCTTATATTCGACTATAAATAGTTTTTTACATTTAGAAACTGAAAATAGTTATATAATAAAATAATATTTTTACAGTTTCCTAAAGATCCCCTTCTCCCCCTTATAAAAAGCCCTCACATATAACCCATTCAACACACTTATCAAGCCCCTTGGATCGTCCAAAACCTACTCAAATAAGCTCTCAAGATACCTCTCTTCCTCTTAGAAGCCTTAACTTAGGCATAAGGCACATCAAGAAGGCCTTTTGGTTCAAACCAAAGTGAGTACTCGAATTAAAGGTAACAGTTTCTCTTAAATTCTATTCTTTTACTTTACTTCTCCAACCCCTAACCTCTTTTTATTCCCTTTTTATAACATAAAAAGTATTTTTAATATACTAGGATGTTTTATGAGAAGTATTCAAACTAAACTTACATAAATCTTCATCTAATGGGTAAAGATCATAATGTTTCTATGGATGGTGAACTACTGCCTCATGAAACAATGATTGTTCAAATATCTCCTACCACCTCTTATAGTGGACATTATGATAGAACTATATTTTTATATGATATATATTATGTTTATATTTTATTTATTTTTATGTATTTTTAATTTATAACAAACATTTATGGTTTCCATTATGAGTAAACGCGATAATATCATTTGAGGAAGTGCAGACTACCGCCCCCTCAAAGTGATATGACTTGTTCATACGAAAGGTAGGACGTATAAAGGATGAATTTATTGAAATTATATATGATATTATACTGGAATTATAAGATAACTACGTATAATTAAGATTTAATTCAACAAAAATACGAAATAGAAATGAAAGTAGTGTTCATGCGTACATATGGTTTACCGTCTCCATAAACGGTGCATTTCATTTCTTATCTCCCAATGTTTTGTACTATTATAAATAAATATATATACTATATATATATATATTATATATATGATATCTAAATCAATAATATCATTATTAAGATAATGTACTCTAGACCACAAGGACAACATGTAATTTTAAGGTGTTCATTTTTGACTCAAGTACCAAATATCGACAAAATGACCATTATTAACTTAATTGATTACATAATGTTTATAACATGGTAATAAGTTATATAAAAGGAATGATAAACTATAAAAAGTGTTGTTAATCAAATATAAATTAGATTATGTTTATTATTCCGGATGAACAAGTAACTAACAAGTTAAGTTGGACATGAGGTAAGGGATTTCTTATCTTACTTTTGATTCTGTGAAGATTTCAATTATTCGCCACTTATTTGTTGCATGTGGTATTTTGTATACTTAAATTTTATATATATTATCATGAATCTCTTTATATTTATGGTATTATGGGATTCATTTTGTTGTTATTAACTTTTTTTCAAATGACTTGATTGATTACAATGTGGTAAGTGGTTTTCATCTCACTTTTTATTCCAGTGAGATTTATGCTATATTTTCCAATATTTCCTTTTTTGTGGTGTATTTACTGCGCATGATTGTATTCTATGTGTAATATACAATAGTTTATGGGTATTTACATCTTCATTATATGATCCTTATTTCATGGGGTATATGTTTCGTAAGTTACCAAATTGGTAAAGGAACCTTTCACCCTCCTCATTTTAAAAGACCTATTTTTGTTATGTATTTTAATATACATATTATAATGTTGGGATATGTTATTATATATCCTTATTACTATAAATTTTATGATCAAATTATGAGATACCTTTTTCTTACTAATCAAATCATTTTCTGAATTTTAATGTGACGCCGTTAGGCTGTCGAATTTCTATAAGGGTACTTTTCTACCCAATTTCAATTCTATGGGTTAAAAATATACTTCTTGATTATGTAATTATATGAATATTTGTGAATTAAATATGATTGTTTTACAATTAATATCCACTTATATTTGGTGTATTATTATTTGTCACAGATAATCATGTCATTGATTTATCCTTAATCTAAGGATACGATCTTTGTAAGGGACTTCATCTCAATCTATTTTCATTGAGGAAGATATTGTTTTATACAAGACTTTATTTTATAATATATATAAAAACCTTTGAATTTTCCTTTCATTCAAAGGGAATATTTTCTAGGAGGCGTTTTACTAAAAAAATAATGTTTGTTTTTAACTTACGCGGTGACAATGACCTTTCTACCACCATGAGTATTATTTGATCTTTGGATTCCTTAACAAGCCGTAATGTTTTTAAAATAAAAATAAATAACATATAAAATTTTATGTATTTTGGTATTGAAAATGGTTTTTGGATTTATTATTTCAATAACTTTTTCAATATCTTGAAAATATATATTGTGATTGCTATTTGGGAATGTTATCTTTCCTTTATGCTTATGTTTGTGTTATGATTATATTATGGTCCCTAGGAATTTTTTACCTATACGGGTGGTTCCTTCATAAACATAGGGTGGGTGAGCCTGAGATAGATCTATAGTGCATTGGGTAACATGACAAAGGTAAAATTGAATGTTTCTCCTAAGAGATTTAGGGAATATTTAGTGATGGGTATTCCAAATGTAACTCCCTACGTAGCTGTGAAAGCTACAATGTAAGTATGATATGTATTCCACAAGTTAGCTTTACGATTTATGATTTCTATGTGTTATTCAGAAATATTATGATTTCATGAGGTATGTTAGGATTGAAAAGTCTGGATTCATTGATTTTTATCTATTGATGGGTTGATGTTTTCATTCCTTGTTTTAAAACCCTTAATGAGCTTTTTATGCTTATCCCGTGTTTTTGAAATTTTTTCCACAGGACTTAAAGATAAATAGGGTCAAGGATGGGATCAAGGAAAAGTCATGCTGTCTAAAAACTTGGAACTAGACATATTTATTTTTAAAATTGTTTATTTTATGAAAAAATGGATACTGATTAGTAGTGTCTACATATAATTTTCAAGTTGATATGTAATAGTTGTGGCCTAATTCTCTAAATCTCTAAACCTAAAAAGATATTTAATGTGAATTATTCATTTAATTCATGATTATGTAATGTTTAAGGCTGGGTCCTTATACATTCTGTTGTGCTGGAACACATCTTAGGTTGGTATAAAAGTTCATGTGGTGTATTGTAATGGTGTTGGGGGATACATTCAGTGTTGAGGGTTTGTTTTAGTTGGTATTTTACATAGCTATAATTTTTGGTTAAATTGATTTGTCTGGTGGGGGTATGGTGATCCATCTAAATCTAGAATGTTTTCTACTAGTTCATTTCCTTTTTTGTGGTTCTTTAATATTTTTTACCTCTTTCTATTATTTTAGAACAACGGTTTCTATCTTCATTTTGGTGGTGATAAAAATGCGGTTTGTAGTCTAGTCGAAGTTCTCCACTCACTATTAAGACATGGCCTCTCCAAACAATGCTCTTACCTCCTATTCTTTCTTTCCAATCCAGGTCTGTCTATTATGATAGTTATTTCTGAGGTTTTGGGATGGTTCTATTTGATTTGTGGTCAAAATTTCATGGTGTGTGACTTTGAAGATAGTGTTTGTGTTAGTCCTAGTTTTGTGGACTTGGTTTTCACCCAATACATTGTATCTAATTCCATTTTTCATGGTTGATAATTACAGATTTTGATTATTGATGGCTAGGGAGCTCTGATGTTAGTTTATTTGTTAATAAAGGCAGTGGTGGTTTCTGTTGTATGTGTTTTAGTGTTTTTATGGTTATGTATAGTGATTCCTTAAAACTTATTTCAGGTCCTCACCAATGACGGGGGTGTAGATGATGATGATGATGATTGGTGAATTATGTGTGGAGATCGAGGTGACTCACTGTCCATGGTGGTGATGTGTGTTTTTTGAATTTTTTTGAATTTGAATTTGATAGAGTGTGTAGTGGTGATGTTTTCCACTTTTTCTAATTTTGGTATGGTGTAATTTGTGACGTTCCCACTCAACCATAAAAGTATTTTTATTTAAAGAGTGAAAAATGAGATTTAGAGGAATAAATATATAATATAAATTACTCTTTGATATTTCAAATGTTTATGTTTTGGTTAGGTAATATTTTTAATAAATAATAAATATTCTTGAAGAGTGATGGATATGGTGGATTTTTGAACCAATATTTTTCATATAAAATATAAGTCCTTCAGAATACATATTTAATTTGATTCCCCACATTTGTAATTGTTAATAACTACCTTTTAAAATTTTTATTAAGTCATTATAATTTTGGCATAGTTTCATTTAGTTTTTAGTAGAGTATCTAGTTCCATATAAATTATTTTAATTACTATAAAGTGAAAAGTGTTTGTATAGTACTTATTCTTTTTCACAGATATAGAAATAATATTTTTTATATATAATTTTTAATCATTGTACATTGTTTTTTGAATTTTTTGTACGTTTCTAGAAAGGATTTTAATCTGATTATATCCTTTCTGAATTTTAATTTTAATTGATATAGTCTAAGTTCATTTTTATATATAATACCTTAAATTTATCCTATGTTGACTATTTTTTTCAAAATATTGATATTCCTTTCCTTTAATTATTCATGATATGATACCAAGTTTTGAATTTGGTTATTCAGAATTGAGATCCTAGAGTAGGTTTACTTATCTACTTTATTCAAGGATAAATATTCATTAAATCACTCTGATAATCAATCTACACTCTCTAAATATTCAAAATACTTATAATTTACAAATTTTCTAGTATCTGAATATAATTTTTTTGGAAGATAAGATTTTCACTAAATTTAATAAATCCATCAATAGAGATTCAATTTTTTTATTATTCATCATTTTAAGTTTTTATGGATGTGTTAATGAAAAATACTGAAGAAAAAATTCTTAGTTTTTTTGCCCTCCTTCAATTAATGAGTTGACATTATGATTTCTAGATAGTCTATCTGGCCATTATCTTCCATTATTGAATATTTTAGAGTTTCATAATATATTTTCATATATTTAAACTCTTCCACTACTATTTTAAATATTGATCAACATGTGATAAAATAGTACTCATTATTATATTCTGTATAAAGAGATGATAAAGAAAAGTGCTTATCACGAGTAGTGTGAAATGATGAAACAAGTTTCTATATATCATTACTCATGTTTAAGGTTAGAATAATATGAAAATAAATAATTAAGTTACAATTTTAAATTTCATTAAGAGTAAATAAATATCTTTCTTATTGAAATATAAAAAGGTATTAAAATAATAAGATATATAGGGTATAATTTTTTATATAATAAATGGTTCCAAAAGTCTTTCCAAAAGAGAGGCTTCCAAAAAATATGGGATAAAAAATAAATTCCCTTATTAAAAAATTGAATAGGGAATTTTTTTATAAAAAGTTCTATAAAAAAATGAATTTTATAATTAAGTACTTTAAAAAAGTGATAGTATACCAAAAAACTATGAAAAAATTCTGATACATGCTTTGATAAAACTGTTGGAATGAATAATCTTTCCAATGGAGCTTTGATATTGACTTGCTGAAGTTAAATACAGTTTAGATAGTTTCTTTAAATATGAATCATTTTAAAAATAGAGAAAGTGTATGTTTTAATGATTTATATTCTAACTTTGATCCCAATTTTTTTCCATAATTGGGAAGGATATGTACTATAATGGGAATATTGAAAAGGGAAGAATTAAAATTCCTATACAGTAATAAACTCACTGAAATTTTAATTCACAAAAAATTTATCATATACAACTTGTTAAATGTGTAGCATAAAAAAAATCAGGAAAAATGGTCAAAATAAAGGATTAATAATCCATAACATATTAAATGTACGAGAAATAAATAAACATTAAACCATGCCTTACAGATGTGCTCTAGGCCCTTACCCATTGGTATCATGCTAATTGTTTTTGAACATAGTATTTTATACCAACTGAGATAATCCTATAATCACATACAAAAATATTACACCATTTTAGACGAATAATCAATAAATTTATAATAATACACTCCTAAAAACTATAAATGTTTAGTTTATTTGGAGACTAGATATTCAATCAACTTATTTATGAGTAATATTTCACATTTCTGACAAAATTTCTTTTAAAATGAGACCCTTTTAGAATTATCATTTTTAATACCTTTCTTCATAAAATAGAGTAAAGGAAACAAAATAATTGGTGATATTATAATATCGGTAAGGGTAAGTATGAGAGTTTATAATATAATATTATAAATGAGCATAAAATAAGAATAAGGGTATTATAACACGATCCTAATATAATAAAACCATACTAAAAAAGTCATAGAAGATTAATCGTGAGTCATGGAATAATTCTTTTTCATTAAAAATACATAAGTAATAAGAGTGAAGAATCGTCATTAATAATTCATGATCCATAATAAAAGACTATATGAATAAGACAATGACATAAAAGTGTTGTATAAAAATAAACATATAAAACCATTTCCTTAGTTAAGGAAAACATCAAAGACCATCATATGGAATTGTGTCTCTCAGTTGATTTAGTTCAATCCCTATTACCATAAACATAATGGATAATGTTACACAGTAGGTTGTGTTCATTCACAATTCCCTATCAAATCATCTCATGAGATATCATTATTTCCCCAATGAATTGGAGGTATATACAATTCCAGGGTCCCCTGAAACCTAATAAAATCCATAAGTATGTGTTCTATATGATCATAAAACCTTCATCAATTCATCAGAGCTGAATTAAACGATGGATAAGTGATGGATTTCTGGAAAAATTCCATAGAACATTTCTAATTCATCAAGATAAAGAAGGTTTATGGTAGTATTAGATTATATTCTTATTCTAACATAAAGAACCTCAAAGGATGATGACAAAGATGAGAAAAATCATTTAAAATATTATTAAATAATTAAATTTTAAAAATTTGAATAAATACTCCATTTATATTAAAAACAATTAAAACAAATTAATTTTAAAAACCATTTAAAAGCATGTAAAATAATCTTCATAAAGAAAATTGTTTATAAAAGATTTTATTTGTATAGAAAATGTTAAAAAGAGATTCTTTTTTACACAGTAGTAAAAAATTATTGGCATGGAAAAATTTAAATGTTTCCTTTAAAATTTTATTAAATAATGTTAATATATCATAAAATTATATAAATTAATTATTTAATAATATATATGTACATAAATAGAAAAATTCAATTAATATTGATATATAGGAAGAAGATTCTTGAACAAAAATAAATTGTGCGGTCGGTCCAAAATACTAGGATCAAATCATATAAATTAATTACCAATAGAAATTAAATTGAAAGAGGAAATGAATAAATAAAATAATACACAAGGTGAAGATAATGGGTATGGGTTTTATAGATAAACTTTACACACCTTTTTCATATATTTGAATTCATTAAGAACAATCCTAATTTAAAAATGAGATTTAAATAATCTTTTATGACTTTAGTAACACTTGAATAAAAATTACTTAAAATGTAACCTAAGATATAATTTTAAATAGATATAATTTCATGAAAGTTATGATAAAAGTAATGTATTGGGTAGTGTATAAAGAACATAAAAAAACAAGTGGTGAGTTTTGAATATGTCACAAAGAAAGAAAGTGAAGATGATAAACACTTACCTTTTTCTATAAAATTTCATAAAATCTCTTTAACCTCCTGCATAATAAAAATAACCATGTTAATAAATTATTTTATAAAATTATTCTTATCTATAACTCATTAAATTAATTAATTACAATCATTCACAAGAAAAGTATTAGTTTTTTGATGTTTATTTTCATCATCAAATGTTAGTAATTCAATTATTTCACGCATGTTTTGTAATAGAAATATTGAACACCATCAATTGATACTAAGTTAATCATTTAAAGATTATTAAATATACTTAAATAATTAAGTTTCAATAATCTTTTCATAATAATATTCAATTGATGGAAACTATGGGCATGGTTATTGTGAATCAGATACATGGTGTACTTGTTTGAAGAAATTTACTGATATTAACGAATTACTTTATAATGATCATTGATTTTTGTTCCTTATTTTCAGAACCATATTCAAAAAAATAATACTCTTTAATATCATATATATTATTAAAATATATTTTATAACCATATATTTATGATGGTAATGAAAATAAAACATGTCATCCATGGAGTCTCTAGTCACACGTACATAAGAGCGACTTTTTGATTTTTTTTATGAATGTGATTATTAATAGAATTCCTAATTTATCATTATAGGATATTAATTTTTTCATAAATATTATATATATTCATTAAATTAATTCTAATGAATATCCAAGTAATGTGGTGATGAAAATAAACACACTTCGTTCATAGAGGTGGTAGTCCACACATAACATGAGCAACATTTTCATTTTTCTATTGAATGTGATGGGGGTAGAAATTGGTTAACACAAAAATATAATGAAAATAAATGAAAATAATGATAATTATTTCATTATATTATTATTCTTAGAATATATTCAAATGATTTTGGATGATAAAATCTAAAAAGTAAAAATTAGGGAGTGGATAATACTAATGTTGAGAGTTTAAGTGTTCTTTTGAGAGACCTATTTTAAATGGAGGAATTGGGATAATTTATTATAAAAAAGTGTTTAAAAACATGTAATAATATTATATAATTAGTTTAATGGTAATGTTTTTAGGATAAATTTTAATTATATATTGGATTGAAGAAGGTGTATGTGACCTCCTTTTATAGGTAAAAATGAGGGACTTTTCCTTGGAACTGAATAGTAGGTAAAGGGTAAAGGTAGAAAATAATGATAATTATCGTTGTTAGGTGATTAAAGGATGGATATACATATGGGTATGAATTTAAAACCTAAAAAAGGTATAAAAAATGAACTAGTTTCATGTATATTTAACAAAATTTGAGCCACTTAAGTAACCCATTTTTATCCTTATTAACCTTGATTAAAATTTTACTACTATAATTTCTTTCTGTAGTTATAAAATAAAATGAAACATCTAAAAAAAATTATTTTAGGACTCTAAATTTAGACTTAATTTAATCCAATTCAACTTATAAATATAAGAAAATTTACTTTTAATGTAAAATATAAGATATATAGAAAAAATATATTTTTAAAAAATGATTTTTTATACCTTAAATGATTTTATTCTCATATTCCTACAAATTAAAAATAAAATTTGTGTCAATATATAAATTATATTAAAAATATAATTTTTATTAATTTAACCATAATATATTTAGTTTCTTCAAATAAAAATACATAGTTCATTAAAATCTAATTTTAGAAAAAATACATAAAAATGATCTAAATAGTTATTTATCTATACTAATTGCATTTTAAAAAGTAATTTTAATTAAAAATGAATGTTATATTTATTTATAAAAATATTTTATATTTCATAACCTTTAATTATATCCGCTAATTTAATTATTAAATTATAATGGTTGTATCATTATTTATTTTGGTTAGGTGTTTCATTTGAAACAAGTTATCAGAAACATAGAATTTATTTAATTGGGAAATATATTCTAAAATTATATGGTGTTAAATTATACCCCCTTATAATAGTTTAAAATTTGAAATCTGTTACCCTAATAAACAAATGAGTATAATTATTCCTTATTACATACTTGGGTTTCTGTACAGCTTATTCAAATTTATGGTTTCACCACGTGACTTTGATAAGGTGAGTGGTCTTGTTCCATAGAACATTATCTCTTCAATATAGAAAATCCATCAATTTTTCTTTATATGATAGATAATATTCATAATATACAACCTAGTAATTAATTACACATGAAGGATATTGTTGGTATATCACTAGAATGATACTTGCAACACATCAAGAACTTTGGAGAGGTTCAGCAGAAACACCAAGCGACCAGTTATAATCTCGATACGATCAAGAATCTCAAAGGGAGAAATATATCTAGGGATAATATTCCACTTATTTACAAATATCATAACCTTATCTTAAGGATATATTCAATGTAATATCATATTACCAACATATAACTCTAGATATTTCCAATGATTTTTAGTGTAAATCTTTTATCAATTATGAGGTTGCTTGATGTGTTTTCGAATGACTATAACTTTCTATACCACTTCTTATGTTATTTAAATTTGTAATAACATTAATTATCTATATTAAATCAAACTTGTTGGTGTTTCAAACTTCTTTAAAAGGAGGTATTCATAAATAACTATTTGAATTCTAAAGTGAAAGATATTTTTGTAATAATATTCAACTAGAAAAAGGTTTTAAACCCACAAATCTTTTGATATACCTAGATAAATAACTCAACATATCCTCTTTGGTTTGACTAGTCCTCTCAAATTTATTATATATTTTAGGATTATATAAAGAGAAAAATTTTAACTCAATATTCAGTTCTTGATAAATACTTATCCATAATGTTGAGTTAACCCTAAAATATCAATTATAAAGAATTGAGAGTGGAAATACATAAAACATTACCACTTATTTAATGTATATTCTAACAAGTTATTCAAGTGAGAAATATTCTTAGATAGAAACAAGTTAAATTTACCCTGTAAAAAGATCTACTATAATCCAAATGGAATTATAGTCTTTAGATGTGTTTGGGAGTCTTGTGATGAAATACATTGTGATTTTTACCCATTTTCATATAGGTATAGGTAATAATAACATCATCCCCTTATACTTATAATATCTAGGATTAACTTTCCAATATACTAGACTTTAAGATATATAATTTCCAATATCACACTCCATGTTCTTCTACTAGAAATTCTCTCTTATTTCTCTATACATATTTTAATTTCAGGATGGAAAGAGAATGATTTAACTATGTGATTTATTAACCAACTCATTCTTCAATTATGGTATAGTAGAGAAACATATCTAGTACCCAAATCTTATCATTCTATCTTGGTAAAGGTTGAACTCTAGAACATTCCATACCAACCTTTTTTATTTGAAAATCTTAGTTTTTTACAACTTTAGTCGTCACATAGATGGGTGATTGGTCATTAATTTGAGGGAGATAATATTTCTCCCATTTTATCATGATTTCAAGGTTTCGCCTCTACAAATCCGTAGTTATTGAATCAATTTTAGTCCTCATCATGGAAAAGATAGCATGGTTCTTCATACTAAGAGAACCACCCACCTTATTCACCTTCCTACGGTGGTTATGTATTGAAAATTCATAATACTTAATTGACACCAACCATCTCCTTTGGAACATATTAAAATCCTTATAATAAAAAATACACATCAATGTTTTTTTATTAGTATATATATTACACACCTCAAAATAAAAGCAAAAAATCTATATTTTCAAAAAAAAATTACTTCTTCTTTCTCTAAATCACAAGGTAGTTAATGTTTATCATGAAACTTTAATTGGTATGAAGAATACAGTAATACCATGTCATTATATATAATAACACATCCTTGATATTTCTTTACCACATTACTTTATTTTAAAAACCATTCATTACCGCATGGTAGTGTGATCATAGATATATATCACAACCTTCTCCTTAGTTCCTTGAAATTTTATTCATATTAATTTGTCTAAAGGAACGTAGGTGATTTATATGTTATATATGTTAGTTTATTTTATAGTCTTGAGAAATTTCTCACACAGAATCGATAATATCAAACCAATCCATAAAAAATATGGATCTTTGACACTATGGTTGGCAAGGCCATTATTCAATAACCTCAACCTTACAAGTATCTATATATACATCCTCATTAGTGATTAAATGACCAAAGAATTATTCTCTATGTATCCAAAATTCACACATGAAATATTTAAAATATAGTTTATTCTTTCTCAATGTATTTATCCAAATATTTATATGATCTTTATACTCTTCGTTTATCTATGAATATATGGGAATTCCATATATAAATACTATAAAAAATTGATAAAGATAAACTCTAAAGACATTTTTCATCATACCCATGAAAATAGTGGTGGAATTTGTATGTTCAAATGACATCACTATAAATTTATAATTTATATACATGATATGAAAGGATATCTTAAAAATTTGGTCCTTCTATAACCTTAATTGATGATATATAGAATGAATTTAAATCTTTGAAGAGTATTATGTTCCAAACTATTGTTTAAAAAAATTCACCAATATAGGTTCGAAGAAACTAGTTCTTGATAGTGAAATTATTAGGTTCCTGATAATCAATGAAAAGACACATTGATATATCTATATTCTTAACAAAAATCATAGGTGCACTCATATAGATTTAATAGGGTGTATGAAGCCCTTTTATATATTCACTTTGAGTGTCTTATTAAAATAATGAAACTCAATTATGGTTATTATATAAGGAGTCTTTAAAATATGAATAACACCAGACATAAGTTCTATTGAAAACTAAACTTCATGATTTAGGGGAAGAATAAAAAACACTTCAAAAAATACATTGGATTTTCCAAAATAATTTTAATATCATAAATTTTGAGTTTCTACCCAACATTTTGTGCTAGATAACCCTCATGAGTAGGTATTATGATCTGTTTAACAGAAATAATTTCCTTTAAAAGTTCATTGTCATCCTCACTACGATATACAAACATAGGTTTATTCAAGATATAAAATTTAACTTACCTTCCACGTAATTTGATATTGTATCTATAAAAATAGAGTAAATACATTCCCAAAATCACTTAAAATCTAAATATAGAGATAATAATAATCATATTTATAGGATTCATATTCCCATAAACATAAATTAGAGAGGAATTATAAAATAGAGATTCAGTAATTATATCACTAGGAGTTTTCATTGATATTTCATTATCTAATTGTTGTGGTGATGAAATGAAACCCCTTGAAAATTATTAAGACATAAAAGGGTAGGTATAATTATATAGAAATATGATATTTAAATAAAAAAAATGCAAGATACCAATTAATTTCTCCATTAGATTTATGTTCACATCATTTACTTTTACAAAAATGAATAGTTTGAGTATCAATCAATATTATTTAGAGTAATTAATCATATAATAATGAATATCACTCCTAACATGTCCCAAATTATTACACATTCTTTTCAAACATGAAAATATTAGTTTAAATCTTTTTTAAATGCTTATTTCTTAGTTCCATTTCTAACCCAAATATATTCAGATCCCTCATAATGTTTTAAAAAGAGAATTTAAATTCACCAAATAATATCCCCCAAGAGTTTCAAGCTAGGTGTAAAGGTAGGGCTCTTTATCATGCATTGAGTAAAGATCAATTTAATACTTAACATACCTTTTTTAGGGTTATCACACCTAGGTAAATTTATTACATAGTTTGTATCCATTTTTTTTCATCTTGAAAGGGATTTCATTGCTAGTAAATCACATACCCTATACTTTAGAAAAATTCACGGATAATTCAAAATTTTAGTCTTATCCCTAAGGTTTTCAATTATTTTCTCTAGTCCTAATACCCAAAAAAACTAAACCCAACTTTGATACCAACTAGGGTTCCCAAAACCCACAATAATAGGTTTTGTTCCAAAAATACATTTAATAATAGGATCTAATACTAACTAAGAAAAAACTAACATAACTTACATAAATATTACATCATTTTAGATTAATAATCAATAAAAATCATCAAAATTAATTCATAAGAAATGTTAATTTTTAGATTCTTTAGAGACTAAATAAATAATAATCTTATTTATGATTGATTTTCAACATTTTATGAAAACATTTTTCACACAATTTTCCCTTATAGGATTATAATACTTGATAAAATTCTATAAAACATTGGGAAAAAGAAACATAAGAAATGGTGATATCAAATGAAAAGTTAGGGTAAAAAAGGGAGATAAAAATCTAATAACATAAGAGAGAATAATATAATAATAAGGGTATGATAACAAGATCATAACATATAAAAATAATACCAAAAAACTCATAGATCATATATAATGAGTCATGGAATAATGCATGTTCATAACAAAATAAATCTATCATAAGGGTTAAAATCATCATTAATAAATCATAGGACATTATATTATATTACACGAATAATAACATTATATTATAATGTGGTATATACATATAAATATAATATCATTTACATAAAAAACATAACATTTAAGACCATCATATTGGAAAGAGTCCCATAGAGGATTGGGTTCACTCCCTATTCCATTTAATATTATATCTTAGAATACTAATATTAACCCAATTAATTGGAGGGATATATAATTATAAGACAACCAATTATTTAATAAAAATTATACATATTCATATCAAAATGTTACTAATATATCCATCATTTCATAACAGATTAAATAAACCATGTAAAGGTGTTGGGGTTCATGAAAATTTACATTTAATATTCTATAATCTATCTATATCAAGAAGGTTAGTCGTAGTATAAGAAAATATTCCAAGTATAACATAATTAACATAAAAGGATGTTTATATATATGAAGAAACCTTTTAATATTAATGAATAATTTAATTTAAAAAGTAATAATAAATACCCCTTTTCATTTCAAACCCATGAAAACTAATATTTTTTAAGAAATCATTTCATAAAATGTAAAATAATGTTAATAATGATGTATGGTTGTAAAATAATGTTTTTAAACAAAAAACATCCAAAATATATTATTTATATCATTTTTTCAAAAATTACCCATTAAAAACATTAAAATATTTCTTTTAAAAAAATATCAATGAAATTTAAAATAGTATAAAATAAAATTATTCAATTATTCATTTATATATAAATAAATCAATAAAATAATTGAAGGAATATGAATATGGATGAGGAATATTCTTGACTGAAAAGAAGAGGTGTGGTTAGTTTTACTTTCTAGAATCACATCAGGTAAATAATTTACTAGGGTAAATGGAATTGAGAGAGGAAATGAAAAATAAAAAAATTATTGAAGTAGAAAAAAATATAGAGGTGTTTAATGGATAATTTTCTCACTCTTTTTCCTTATATGGGAATTCATTCATGACAATATTTATTTAAAAATGAGACTGGATAGTAACTTTTAAATATTTAGTATTAATCAAATAAAAATATATTAAAAATAAAAAATAATATGGATTTGTAAATCAATGAAATTTTATGAAAGTTATGAAAAATGTTATCCATTGGGTAGTATATATGTCACAAATAAAGAAACAAGTGTTTAATATGGAATGTCTCCAAGGAAGAAAGTTAACATGAGAAATCTTATAAACATTTCTCTTAACATTCACAAAATCTATTTAACATAATGTATAATAAATAAACCATAATAATAAGTTATTTATTAAACTAAATAATATATAATACCTCTTAATTTCATCAATTATAATCATTATCTCTACATTTATTAGTTAGTTATTTTTTATTTTTATTATAAAAAATTTGTAATGTCGATTGTTTCATGCATGTTTTTAATAGAAACATCAAAACCCAATATTTGATTCAAAGATAAAAATTTATAGATTATAAAAGATATTGAAATAAGTTTTTTTAAAATTATTTTTTCAAAACCAAGTTACATTTTATGTAAACTATGTGCATGGTTCACGAGAATGAGATACTTGATGAACTTGTTTCATGAAATTTTTTGATATTGACATATTACATTATAAAGATTACATTTTTTTGTCAGGTATTCAAAAACATATTCATGAAATATATTAATCCTTAATATAATATTTATTAATAAAATATATTCCACAACCAACTCTGTATGGTGATGATGAAAATAAATCACATTATCTATGGAGGTTGTATTCCCACATATGCATGTGCGACATTTTCATTTTCTAGTGAATGATGGTATTAATTGAATTAAAAGTTTATCATTATAGGGTATTAATTACATCATAAATATCATAATTATTCATTAAATTCACTTTTATATCAATCCATATATGGCGTTGAAAAATGTAAGAACCCGAGTTTTTGGAACGGGTCAAAATCCCGACCCTGTTTGAATTTTTTACTGGTTTCTGAGGAAATTGGAGAAAATGGGAAGTTTCTGGAAATTTTCAGACTACACGCCATGTACTTTAAGTACACGCCATGTATGTATAGGCGAGTGACCGGCTGTGTGCTCGCCGAGTACATGTCGTGTGGTGACCGTGTACTAGTTTCTTACTACACAGCGTGTCATTTTGAACATGCCGTGTATACCCCCTACCGTATGAGGCCAAACATGGCATGTAGGTCTGTTGGCCGGGTAGAACTAGGGACAGGACATGTTCCCTTTGGACATGCAGTGTAGTCTAGCCATGTATAAGGGAAACACATGGCGTGTGGGTATGTCGGCGAGGAAGAGAAGAGGAACCCAGTACATGATGTGTACCCAGAGGTACACGCCGTTTACTCATGTCAGCAGGTTCGGAAAGTATGTCGGCAAAATCCTGCCGTCTTATGAATAGTTAAATTAACAATACACGGTGTGTAGTCCTAAAGCACATGCCATTTACTTTCTTTTTTCACGTAAAACGGGCAGTAGCCTCATTTTTGAGGCAGAACACTCCTCCTTCAACCAGTTTCATGAACCACGCCGGCCGAACCCCTTTTCTCCTCCCAATCGTTCATCCGAGACCTGTTTCGATTTCCGATTAGTGCGTTGGACCCCCCTCAGTAAGGCCTCGATTCCACTTTGGCCATTTGTCTGATTTTCATTATAGAATGAGTTATAGGCGTTTTGAACGGTATTGAATCTTTTGTAGATTTACCGCGTTATAGACCACATTGGCGGGTGTTACTGGAGGAGTAGCATAGTGTGAGTCTCAGGTAGGTGGTGCACACTTCTTTTTGTGTTTTCATAGTTGTATGGGTGATGTGGCCGTCAACACGTTTTCAGGTATTTTTGAGCGGGACCCGTTTTATCTACTTTTTCATACTTTATTGCTTATGTGACCTCTGGTATGCTTTTGGGTATGCCCGGTTACCAGTTTGAGTGAGCAGATCCGGGCGAGGGGTCGTTGCTCGTCAGGGCATTTTGGTCAGGGAATGCCAAAATGGTTGAAATTGAAACATTATTGTTATAAACTGTTTAGTTTAATTTGTTAAAGCTTGTTAAATTGTTAGAGTCATTTAAGACCTCAGTGATGGTATGGGACAACACCTGGAATAGTGAAATTCGACTGTTTAGTTAGTTTTCCCTGGTTATATTTTATGGTAAAATATGTTATATATGAAATTGCTAAATTGCATCTGCTGGACCTTTTTTGGGTTGTGTTGGGCTTGGCTCAGTTACGCTATAGTGATGCTGATCATAGGTTGGGGCTTTGCCCGGGTTACTTTGGGTGGTTTTGACCACGGGATTGGTTGTCATGGACGTCGGCTTAAGGCAGTACGACTGTCAAGTTGGACATGGCCCGAGATACTAGGGTGGCGATGCCATCAGACTTGAGTGACATGGTCCCAGGGACACGAGGTGTCATATGTGTTGGTGGCTTAGGACTATTTTGGTGATTACCACTCACCCGAGACTTTGAGTAGTGTGCACACAGAGATACTCCGTGATGAGGTGGTTTTGACCAGTCGTTTGGGTAGAGGCCCCTGTAGTTACAGTTAGGTATTTTGGTTGGGGGTGTTTGCCATATAAATCCATGTGGGAGGTGATGAGCCTTCAGGGGATGGGCGTGCCTTTGGGACGTCGGTACTTGAGACACAAGGTGTCAGGAGGCACATGGTGTCAGGTTACTGTTCTTGGGCGTGCCTTCGGGACGTCGGTACTTGAGGCACGAGGTGTCAGGAGGCACATGGTGCCAAGTTACTATTTTGGGTGTGCCTTCGGGATGTCGGTACTTTAGACACGAGGTGTCAAGTGGCACATGGTGCCGGGTTACACGACAGAGATACTCCGTGATGAGGTGGTTTTGAGTACTCGTGTGTTTAGAAGCCCCCGTAGTTGCGGTTAGGTATTTTGGTTGGGGGTTCTTGCCATAGGAAGCCACGTGGGAGGTGAGGAGCCTTTAGGGGATGGGCGTGCCTTCGAGACATCGGTACTTGAGACACAAGGTGTTAGGAGGCACATGGTTCCGGGTTACTAATTTGGGTGTGCCTTCAGGACATCGTTACTTGAGACACGAGGTGGCAAGTGGCACATGGTGCCGGGTTACACGACATAGATTCCGGCGTTGGCCGAAGCAGGTGACACTCCATTGTGGCTATTTTTCACCAATGGAGTTTGTGTTTATTTGTCCATTGTACTGATTACTGCTTTCCTTGTAAATACATAAATTTCTAAACACATATATTTGGTATGCACCGTTGGGTGGTATCCTACTGAGATTTGTCTCACACCCTGCACGGGCCCATCGAGATGCATGCAGACTTTATGGATTTACGTGCTAGAAAGAGGTCAGCTCCAAGAGCTGGGCTGCATTAGTTGTTGCATGGAGATGGTACGGACCTTGAGGACATACCTAGCTGGGGTTTACTTTGCTGTGTTTAATTTTCTGCATCAGCATGCTTACTTGTTGTAGCTAATGTTGGTTAGCCATTGGGGCTCTTTTTATATCTAGTTGTGTATGACCTACTTTGTATGCATGCTTGGTTGTTTATAGTAGTTGTTGCAGTTGATTGCTGGAATGTTGTTATGTTTACTTTCTGCTACAGTTGTTTTCCATATTTCTTCCACTGTTTATTTATATTGGATATGCTTCCACTTTGAGGGTCTGGCTCGAGTCTGCTGAGTCATTTATTTTCGCTGCATATTTTAGTATTATACTCGGACCAATACCATTCTTATGATCCTCCATTAGGGTATAGCCTCCCCACTATACCTAACAGACCCTCGCTTCTAGTCGGTAGCCTTTGGCGTTCAGGGGAGGTGCGCCTAAGGTAGTGACACCCGACCCGTTTGGCACTGTTCGGGTGGCTGGCCAGGTCCGGGTCATTACAAAGTGGTATCAAAGGAGTTCTTGACAAGGATTTAGTAGCAGTGTTTTTCTGGCTAATAATGAGATTGAGGCTTCACTTTTTATTTTTGTTGGTTTTACTGTTTGGGATATGGTAGACTGGAGATAGGTTTTTATTGGAACTGGGTTTCTAGCTTGTTCTTGGGTTCCTGAAGCCCCAAGTACGAGGGATGGACCAAGTTTCCATGGGTGGGAATCACTATTTGCTTTTTCTCAGATTACGGTTTATATGATTTCCACCTCGATGGCTTACTTGATGTGCGATGTTCTTGATTGTGACATGTGACCCTTGACCCAGTGTGGTAAGGGAGAATTAGACTTTGGCCCGGTATGGCAAGGCTTGTTGTTAGCTTTTGATAGGCACATTTTTTAGGGTATTTCAATTTCATAGTTGCACATATTCTTTGTGAAGTGATAATACCATGTGAATAAAAATCAATTTCCATGATTAATATGTTTTGAAATGTAAATTGGTAAAATTCCTGATAGAATTTCTTGTTTATTGCAATGTGTATGCCATGCTTTGTATTTTGTAAAAAAATTGCATGTGTAGGATATGTGGGTCTGACTCCTATGAGAGCAGGCAGGTATTATGACTGAGGCAGTGTAACTGTCAGGATTGGGCGAAACAGTCGTCGGTTTGAGGCAACGTGAGTTGTCAGGATGGGCATGGCCTGAGGTATATTGATACTTGGCTCTGTTGAGGGCGGGTAAGGAGGCCATGAGGCCAGGATTCCATGGGGTATGGTTTGCGGTGAGGGGGAGTAAGGGTAGTTGTTATGCACTGCCTTTTACTGCTTTCATTATCTGCATAGAATATATTACTGTATATATGTATGGGATGTCTGAACATTTATGGTTTCTATTGGGTTACTCGTTCACGAGTCGATGGAGCCTCAGGTAGGAGATGGTACAGTGCCACAAAATTAGGGTCAGAATTCGGTACAGGCAGAGCACGAGATGAAGGTACAGGCCCATGGACATGATCCGTTTCAGGATCTAGTGCAGGCAGGATAGCAGTCGGGTTTGGCATCGTTCGGGCCGTGGCTCGATGAGCAGATTCGAGCAAGCTTGGCATGCGTCTTGTAGGGGATTGATAGAGGCACGCAGGGTACAAAGCCATCTATGGCGTATCTGACGTGAGAGTTCCAGTCGCAGCACCCACCACTTTTTCAGGGTGAGGGTGGTCCGCAGGCGGCTGAGAACTGGATAGAGAGTATGAAGATGATCTTTGAGCAGCTCGAGACGCCTCCAGGGTAGAGGGTCAAGCTGGCGACTAACATGCTGAGAGGACTGGCAAAGAATTGGTGGGACGTACAGGTCCAGGCTCGTAGGCACGAGGGACTAACAAGGAAGGACTTCGAGGAAAGGTTCTTCGAACACTTTTACCCGGAGACACTAAGGGCAGAGAGAGCTCGGGAGTTCTTGAGTCTTTAGTAGGGAGACATGTCCATTATGGACTACGCAACTAACTTCACAGATTTGTATCATTTTTCACCGGGTATGGTGAGCGATGACATAGCTAGGGTGAGGTGCTTCGAGGATGACTTATGACACACCATTTGGGTACAGGTGAATATCTTCAGGCTGGGTTCCTTCTTTGAGGCGGTGAATCAGACACTCATAGCCAAGGGAAATTTGAGGGAGAAATCTTTATTGGTAAGGATGACTGCTTCAGGTGACGTTTCATACAGAAGGAAGCGAGGACGGGATGAGTTCTAGTAGGGCAGTCAGGCCAGGGATTCAGCTAGACCACATCGTGGGAGTTCCTCGGTGATTAGATTCCAGTGTGGACAGCCGAGACATGGTCGGGCACAGTGCGATAGGCCTCCGAAGCAGTGCTGGGCATGTGGACAAGATGAACATCTTGAGAGGTTTTGCAGGCAACCTTCTCAGATAGCCGACAGGTATGGACCAGGACAGACTACAACATCTGGAGGTGGATCAGGTTCGGTACCCAGAGAGGGTAGTCGAGGTTCACCTATGCGTGAAGGTCATGAAAAAGATAGTGGGACCCAACTCAGGGGTCAGTGGCCGGTGACTGGAGCAGCATCGCAGGGAGGTCAGGCATCAGGCAGCCGTGTTTCAGGCCAGGTTCATGCTGTGGAGCTACTAGAGGCTGAGAAAGCTGGTGAGACGATGACGGTTAGAGGTACACCGCGGTGTGACCGTGATCTCCACGTTTCCTTTTGGCATGACCTGTAGAGGCATGCCTATTTTGAGTGCATGTGGTGCACATGATCTTTGTGTACTGACTAGATGCTAGTCAGTGGGATTGGCACCATATCTAGTGCATGTTATATATATGTATGTATGAGATGCGTAGCATTAGGGCATTGAGGATGCGGGTTACTTGAGGTGCTGTGGGAATCGGGGCATTGTGGATGCGGGTTACTTGAGGTGCCATGGGCATTAGGGCATGGGGGATGCGGGTTACTTGAGGTGCTAAGCACCAGGACCTCATGGAGGCAGACACCGATGCAGTACGCGATATGTTGGGTGTTAGGAGTGATGCAAGAGTGCCAATGAGGTGCAGGGGTGACGATGCATCACAGGAGGACAATGCATCCTAAAAAAAGGTTAGTGAACCCTGTTTGCTTTACGTTTTGTTGGGTTGAGATCGGGTAAGGCGATTCCTAAGGTGGGGAGCCCCCTTGAGGAATTTAGCCAGAACCTTTGAGACCGTGGAAGTCCGGGTTGCTTTGAACAGAGTGGTATGTTTGGTGCCATCTCCAGGTTTCGTTCAGTAGCTCGTGGATGAGCTATATTAAGGTGCGGGGTTTGTAAGAACCCGAGTTTTTGGAACAGGTAAAAATCCCGACCCTGTTTGAATTTTTGACTGGTTTCTGAGGAAACTGGAAAAAATGGGATGTTTTTGGAAATTTTCAGACTACACGCCGTGTACTTTAAATACATGCTATGTATGTGTAGGCGAGTGACCGGCCATGTGCTCGTCAAGTACATGTCGTGTGATGACCGTGTAGTAGTTTCTTACTACACGACGTGTCGTTTTGAACATGCTGTGTATACCCCCGACCGTGTGAGGCCATACATGGCGTGTATGACTGTTGGCCAGGTAGAACCAGGGACACGCTGTGTTCCCTTTGGACACACCGTGTAGTCTAGCCAAGTATAAGGGAAAAACATGGCCTATGGGTATGTTGGCGAGGAAGAGAAGAAGAACTCGGTACACACCTTGTACCTAGAGGTACAAGCCGTGTACTCATGTCGGTAGGTTCGGAAAGTATGTCGGCGGAATCCTGCTATCTTATGAACATTTAAATGAACTATACACGGCGTGTAGTCCTAAATTACACGTGGTGTACTTTCTTTTTTCGCTTAAAATGGGTAGTAGCCTCTTTTTTGAGGCAGAACACTCCTCCTTCAACCGGTTTCACGAACCAGGATGGACACACCCCTTTTCTCCTCCTTATCATCTGTCCGAGACCCGTTTCGATTTCCAATCAGTGCGTTGGAACCCCCTCGGTAAGGACTCGATTCCACTTTGGCCGTTTTCTCTGATTTTCATTCTAGAATGAGTTATAGGCATTTGAACGGTATTGAATATTTTGTAGATTTACTGCATTTTAGACTAAATTGGAGGGTGTTACCAGAAGATTAGCATCGTGTGAGTCTCAGGTAGGTGGTGCACACTTCTTTTTGTGTTTTCATAGTTGTTTGTGTGACGCGGCCTTCGGCGCATTTTCAGGTATTTTGAGCGGGACCCGTTTTATCAGATTTTTCATACTGTATTGCTTATGGGACCTCTGGTATGCTTTTCGATATGCCCAGTTACCAATTTGCGTGAGAAGGGATGGGCGAGGGGCCATTGCTCATCGGGGCATTTTGGCTGGGGAACGCCAAAATGGTTTAAATTGAAACGTTATTGTTGTAAACTTTTTAGTTTTATTTTTTATAACCTGTTAAATTTTTAGAGGCATTTAAGACCTCAATGCTGGTATGGGACATCACCTAGAATAGTACAATTCTGTTAGGGCCAATAGGGGCCTATGTACCCTGAGAGGGGGGGGGGGGGGGGTGAATCAGGGTATGGATATTCTTTTTCAAAATACTTCCTGCCCCACTGGATCTTGACCTCTTTGTTACAAGGGTCACTTTGTTTGCTCTTGTGTGTATACTATGCTCAGTTCTTTTCAAGTTTATCTGATGATAATGCTTTGAGTGCAATGCAGAGAAGCGACCAGGCAGACACAACGATTTTAACTTGGTTCACCACTAAGGGCTACGTCCAAGGAGCACACGCCGACAAGTTGTCGGTTCGTACAAAGATCCACTAACTTCACTAGCTGTGGTTTACGATGTTCGGGCTAGATCACTTCTATGCCCAGGCTCACTGCCTTTACAATGTTTAGGGTCAGCTCACTGCTTTCCCAAGGGTCACTCCCTGTCTCTCTCTCTCTCTGGCTCACTGCCGGTGGAGAGGATATCCTACTTCCTCTTCCTAAGCTCACTGCTCCAGAAGGGATCCACTCACAGTTTATAGAACTGTAGGTCTCTTCATTTTCATGAATGAATGCATCTTCTCTTGTATGTAGATGCTCTGTTGAAGTACAAATTTCACCCGTAGATGAATATCTCTTTGCACCGAAGGTACCGGGCAAACTTCCAGCTTCCACGCAGTCCGAAAAACACTGCAGGAACAAACCTTACTTGGCGCGCAAGTCAACCTCGGCGTGCAAGTATCGGCGCGCAAGTCACAACGGGCGCGCAAGTCCTCCTCTGACACTTGCACGACACAAGCTTCCTCAACTCCAAACTTGCGCGACTCTCTTCCCTTTACGCCCAAACCATCATTGGTGCGCAACAGCAAACCGGCGCGCAACTTCTAACACCGGTGCACAACTTCAACCTCTGGCGCGCACGTCCCACCTGCGCGACCACACACACCACTTGCGCGACCACCACACCTGCGCGACGGGAGCTCTCGTCTTGAACTACGGTGAGAAATGAGGAGGGGTGGTCCGGTATTTATAGGCAATCTGACCACCCTGCGCGACGGCGCGCAAGTCACCTGCGCGACACAGTCTCGGCGCGCAAGTCTCCTCTCCTTTAGACACTTGCGCGACCAAATCCCAAACTTGTGCGATCCTATTTCCTTAGCCATATTTTGATCTTCTGATCTTGAAAAACATGTGGCGCGCAAGTTTCCTGTACACCATGTTCGCGGCGCGCAAGTCCCTTTGCCAAAAACACTTTTCTTCATTTGCCGATATTCAGGCCCAAAAATTTGGCAAACACTGGAAAACGACGCCACCTTGTATCTGTTCTTTTGTACCGCCTCCAGATCATCCATTCCATTTATCGACGTTCTTGAATCAAACATGGATCGTTGAACTCAGCTCTTGAACTCGACATTCAACCATGAAATCCTCTTTGTCAACAATCACAACCTAGATGTCCACTTTGTCAACAAACACAATCACCTCAAAAAGGCTTCAATGATACCTTGAGGGATTTTTGCCCAACAATCTCCCCCTTTGGGTTTGTTGAAAACTCTTCCAAACAAAGATACGTCATTGATTCTTCAACCTCCATTCGCCTCATTGCGATTCTAATAGCGACCAAGGATTTACTCAACACATACTCTAAGCCCACATGAGCAATGCTCGGCATGAGAAACAAGAGTAAATGAAAAGTTCATCAATGAATCACTTTGTCTCTGACATCTACTGTTGACACCAAACACTATCCAACACCACTCTTCTACTTTTATCACGATCCTCAGCTGTCATGATATCTATTATTTGATCGATCACTTCTAGCATCGTCGGATTTAATACGCTCCCCCTTTCTGCTCACAGCTTCAACACCTCTTTAGCCATATTTCCTGTGTTGTCCAAGCTAAGCTCTGGCTAAGCACGTTCAACTAGCTTCAACTCCCCCTATCTGGCTGCTCCACCTGTCAGCTTCTCCCCATATCATTCATGATTTATCAAATCTCCACATTGTCTCCCCCTTGAACAATCACTATTTTCTCCCCCTTTGTCAACGAACCCAACGGCAGTCCTTTGCAGACTGTAACAGAGTAGAGAACAAATCAACACATTAGGGAAAAACACATCATACCTTGGGGAGAGGGGGGGGGGGGTGTCCCGCCTCCACACTATTTCAAGTGCGGGGAATCGACTGAACTCCCAGAGCTAGTCGATGCCTCTCAAAAGCTTCCTTGGGTAAGGCCTTTGTCAGAATGTCTGCAACCTGTAGCTCTGTAGGCACATACTCCAACTTCACGATGCCCTACTCAACTTTCTCCTTGATGAAATGATACTTGATCTCAATATTCTTTGTCCTGGAATGATGGACAGGATTTTTGCTAAGATTTATAGCACTTGAGTTATCACACTGGATTCCGATCGGAGACTTCACTTCAACTCCCATATCTTCAAGCTGCTGCTTCATCCACAATAACTGTGTGCATGCTTGAGTGGCCGCAATATACTCAACTTCTGCGGTGCTCAATGAAATGCAATCTTGTTTCTTGCTTAGCCAAGAAATACACAATCCACCAAGATAGAATGCACCACCTGACGTTGATTTTCTATCATCTGCTGAACCGGCCCAGTCTGCATCAGTATATCCCAATAACTCTGTCTGAGATTTGTCGTTGTATGTCAATCCGAAGTCCACCGTGCCCTTGATATACAGAAGTATTCTTTTCACTACAAGCATGTGACTTTCCTTGGGATTACTCTGATATCTCGCTGCTTGGAATGTGGCGAAAACAATATCAGGCCTTGTTGCGGTTAAGTACAACAGACTTCCAATGATTTGCCTGTATTCTGTGATATTAACTGCGTTGCCATCTTCATCTTTTGATAATCTCATCCGGGTAGTAACCTGAGTCTTCATCTCCTTGGAATTATCCATTCCAAACCTTCTTAGAACCTCCTTGGCATATTTGGATTGAGAAATAAAAGTGCCATTACTTCCTTGTGTCACATTCAGTGCTGAAATAGAGGTTGTAATCAAATCCTCCACGCTGGAAACCAAGCTTCTTCAAGTATTGATCAAGCCTTGAGTACCATGCCCTTGGTGCTTGTTTCAGCCCTTAGAATGCCTTCTTCAGCCTGCAAACCTTTTTCTCATCCTCATGAATGAGAAAACCATCTGGCTGCTCAATGTACACCTCTTCTTCCAGAATCTCATTCAAGAACGCGGATTTGACATCCATCTGGAACACTTTAAACTTTCTTTGCACAGCTATGGCCAAGAATAATCTGATTGTCTCCAGCCTTGCAACTGGTGAAAATGTCTCATCAACATCTATTCCTTCGATCTGGGAGTACCCCTTGCACACTAGTCGTGCTTTGTTTCGAATCACAGTTCCATCTTCATTCATTTTGTTGCGATAGACCCATTTGGTTCCAATGACATTCTTGTCTGCTGGTCTCGAAACAATCTCCCACATCTGGTTCTTGATCAAGCTCTTCATTCATAGCCTGAACCCAGTTTTCATTTCCGGCTGCATCAGAAAAGCATTTCACTTCAACCTGGGATCTAAACGGTGTTTTCTGCAGTGATTCCATTCTCCTTGTCTGATCTAGGGCTAACAAATCACCAATGATATTCTTCATGTCAATTTCAGCTCATCTCTTTGACTATTATGCAGATGAGGATTTTTCTTTTCTAAATCATCATTAGTCACTTATACTCCCCCTTTGTTGCTTTCCTCCTCATCACATTTATCAGAATATTTCTCACTGTTTCATTGTTCAGTGGAATCATTCCTTTCAACTACTTCTCGCAGCTTCTTGGTATCCTGAAAACAGTCAGCTGATACCATAATGTTAGATCAAAATAAATAATCATGAAAACCCGTGTGTTGCTGCTTTTACACCAATCATTCTTCATGAGAATAAACATTCATCCTTCATATCATATTGAGATCATGCATCTGATTAGGATATAGAATGCTCCCCCTGTGTTATGCAACTCTTCAAGTTGTTAGTCCCAACAGTTTAGACCCATAACACGTCTTTTCCTCCTACATCATTTGTTCTCATCTTCCAATCAGATTTGAGCCATTAACGAAATCTCTAAGCCTACTGAGTTGAAACTCGGTGTAGGAAACACGAGACAAAGTTAACAACACAATCACATTATGTTGTGCTCTATTTCTCCCTTTCTTCTTCAACTCTGGTACCTGATTTGAATCAATTGAAACTGTAGAGCATATCACATATCCACTTCGTATCCTTAGATGCCACTTCCCCTTGGATTGTATCTCCCTAAAACCTGAAACACACGGATCATCAGTTAATAGCATTTATATACATAGGGAGAGGGGATTCTTCCAAATTCCTCAAGATGAGGATTGTGGTTGATCCTGATGGGTCAACCCTTTGATTCTTTCTTGAAGAGTATCACACTCTTTCCTTGCTTCTTCTAGCTGCCTAGCCAACTTCAACTGTTCTGGCCATATGACTAGGCATTCTTTTCTCACATTCTGAGCCTTTTTCTGATATGAAGATTATGTAGTCTTGGCCTTTCTCACAATCTGGGGTTTAGACCAACTGGTACACATTTTGGTCTTTGATTTTCTACTGAAATTCCATTTCCCTTGATTGTTTCTCGGTGCAGGAATCTCCTTTCTTGTCATCTTCCCCGTCTTCTTTGTCCATTGCAGGGATCTGCCTTTTTCTTCCACTTCTCGTTGCGGGGCGAATTTTGCAATGCATTCTTTTCTTATATGCCTTTTATCAGATTTATGAGTCGCCACCCTATTTTCCATTGGTGGTGGGTCCTCCATTGAACGTTCATTATTCTTTATCACAACTGGAGTAGATCTCCCCTTAATCTTCCATGTTTGTTCACATTCTCTCCTTGAGAGTTGTTGTGAGCACGATAGAGGAGGTGACTGATACAACTTTCGTTCAGCTCCATGTGATTTCCCCGAGGCTTTAAGCCTATTCTTCTCCTTACCACTTTGTCTCCCAGTACAGGCTTCTTTCTTGTACACTTCTTGTGGTGGAGATCTCTTTTCTTGTTCCTTTCCCTTTCCTTCTTTCTTCTTACTGCAATGTCTCGCCATGTGCCCATAGTGAGAACATATAAAACATTTTCCCTCAAAGGCATACCTCATTTCATCATCTCTCTGCTGAGATGTTGATGCCCCTTGATTTCTTCTTTTGATATTGGGCTCCTGATCTTCCTGACACATACTCATTGTGTGTCCCATTATTCCGCAGTAATAGCATCTAACATATGCTTTCCTCTGAGAAGCTCTTCTTTCTAAATTCTCCTGATGCTTCTTCCTGTTCTCAGATTTATTAATGTTTCTCTCTTCATAGCCTGAAATGTACTCCAGAGCCTCTGTACAGAAGCTTGATGTGTGGCCATGAACTCCGCAGAAATAACACACATCATCACTCCTTGAAACTATCCTCATAGGCCTATCTCCAGCACCTATAGGATTTTTGTTACCTTTGAAATTTTTCACTGCATTTTTCTTATCATCCATAGGAGTGAGATTATCATATCCAATTACAGATTTTCCCAAAAAGGTTGACCTTTGGGAAGATACAATCCTTTCATGCTTCTCCTCTGATGCATCATATTTGGACTTCATTTCATCATCACCTGCCGAAGGATGATCAAATAATAAGTGCAGTGCATCCTTCAACTTGGGCTTATCTCTGGATTTAGAATTCTCCATTTCCTTCTTGACTGATTGTAGCTCTTCTTCCAACTTTTTAATATTCAAATCTCTTGATGCAAGTTGAGCATCAAGTTCTTTTCTGAGATTCTTTCCACAACTCATCTCATATTCCAGTTCATGCTTCAGCTTATTAACCATGACATTTTTCTCTTTTACATTCAATTTTTCTTGAGCAAGAGAATCGGAGCAACATGCATTTTCTTGTTGTAGTTTTTGATTCTTCTGAACTAACTCAGACAGCTGTGTTACTAGATCATCATTTTTGGCTTTCAGATTTCGAACTTCATCGGACTCTTGATTCTCTTCACACTTACCAGCCTTTTGTTTTCCTTTTCCTTTGGCCAGCTTCTGTAGTTCCTCACTTTGAGAATCATTCTTCTCTGTTAGGTCAGTAACTATATCAATAAGCCTTTGATTTAATACTCTTAGCTTGTTGACCTCAGTTTCCAGAGCATGGATCTGTATGCCTTTAGATTTAATTTCCTCAGTGGATTTCTGATCCAATTCTTCAGTCCCATGGACATCTTCCACCTTTTTGTTCAGTCCATCGATCTCTCGTTTCTGTTCTTCAACCTTCAGCTTATACTTACTAACGGATTCTGAGTTCTTTGATGTTGATAAATTAAGTTTCTCAATTTATTCCATCAGCTCAGACTTCTCTTCTTCTTGCTGCTGCATGTAGAGTTTGGCATCGCGAACAATTTTGTTAGCTTTCTTGGTTTTGGCCCTCCAAACATCTATCTCTTCAAGAGCAGCCTCCAACTCAGCTCGCATATCAATTATTCCTTCAACTTCTTCTTCTTCACCGTCAGTGGTTCCAACTTCACTTGGAAAGTCTGGTTCTTCACTCATTCCATCAGCATCATTGACTGAGTAAGTATTTTTGTGGTATGATTTATCCAAATCATTTTTCTGTTCACTGCATGATTCCTTCAGTAAGCTGTTTGATTCTTTTATTTGAATCACAATTTTTCCAAAAACACTTCCACACTGAGGGATACCACCTGACTTCTGATTCTTCTTTGAAGATTTTCTTTTTCCCATGGTAGACCGAGATAAGCGCAAACAATATCTTCAACAACAAAGATCGACTACACCATGTTTAAGCAAACAAATCTGATAAAAGCAACCAGTCCCTTTGATACCAATTGTTAGGGCCAATAGGGGTCTATGTACCCTAAGAGGGGGGGGGGGTGAATCAGAGTATGGATATTCTTTTTCAAAATACTTCCTGCCCCACTGGATCTTGACCTCTTTGTTACAAGGGTCACTTTGTTTGATCTTGTGTGTATACTATGCTCAGTTCTTTTCAAGTTTATCTGATGATAATGCTTTGAGTTCAATGCAGAGAAGCGACCAGGCAGACACAGCGATTTTAACTTGGTTCACCACTAAGGGCTACGTCCAAGGAGCATACGCCGACAAGTTGTCGGTTCGTACCAAGATCCACTAACTTCACTAGCTGTGGTTTACGATGTTCGGGCTAGATCACTTCTATGCCCAGGCTCACTACCTTTACAATGTTTAGGGTCATCTCACTGCTTTCCCAAGGGTCACTCCATGTCTCTCTCTCTCTCTGGCTCACTGCCGGTGGAGAGGATCACCTACTTCCTCTTCCTAAGCTCACTGCTCCAGAAGGGATCCACTCACAGTTTATAGACCTGTAGGTCTCTTCATTTGCATGAATGAATTCATCTTCTCTTGTATGTAGATGCTCTGTTGAAGTACAACTTTCACCCGTAGATGAATATCTCTTTGCACCGAAGGTACCGAGCAAACTTCCAGCTTCCACGCAGTCCGAAAAACACTGCAGGAACAAACCTTACTTGGCGCGCAAGTCAACCTCGGCGCGCAAGTATCGGCGCGCAAGTCACAACGGGCGCGCAAGTCCTCCTCTGGCACTTGCGCGACACAAGCTTCCTCAACTCCAAACTTGCGCGACTCTCTTCCCTTTACGCCCAAACCATCATTGGTGCGCAACAGCAAACTGGCGCGCAACTTCTAACACCGGTGCACAACTTCAACCTCTGGCGCGCAAGTCCCACCTGCGCGACCACACACACCACTTGCGCGACCACCACACCTGCGCGACGGGAGCTCTCGTCTTGAACTCCGGTGAGAAATGAGGAGAGGTGGTCCGGTATTTATAGGCAATCTGACCACCCTGCGCGACGGCGCGCAAGTCACCTGCGTGACACAGTCTCGGCGCGCAAGTCTCCTCTCCTTTAGACACTTGCGCGACCAACTCCCAAACTTGCGCGATCCTATTTCCTTAGCCATATTTTGATCTTCTGATCTTGAAAAACATGTGGCGCGCAAGTTTCCTATACACCATGTTCGCGGCGCGCAAGTCCCTTTGCCAAAAACACTTTTCTTCATTTGCCGATATTCAGGCCCAAAAATTTGGCAAACACTGGAAAACGACGCCACCTTGTATCTGTTCTTTTGTACCGCCTCCAGATCATCCATTCCATTTATCGACGTTCTTGAATCAAACATGGATCGTTGAACTCAGCTCTTGAAATCGACATTCAACCATGAAATCCTCTTTGTCAACAATCACAACCTAGATGTCCACTTTGTCAACAAACACAATCACCTCAAAAAGGCTTCAATGATACCTTGAGAGATTTTTGCCCAACAAATTCAACTATTTAGTTGGTTTTTCATGGTTATGTTTTCTTGTTAAATATGTTATATATGCAATTGTTGAATTTCATTTGCTGGACCTTTTTTGGGTTGTGTTGGTCTTGGCCCGGTTACACTAGAGTGATACTGATCATAGGTTGGGGCATTGCCCGAGTTACTTTGGGTGGTTTTGACCACGGGATTTGGCGTCATGGATGTCGGCTTGAGGCAGTACGACTATCAGGTTGGGCATGGCCCGAGATACTAGGGTGGCGATGCCATCAGACTTTAGCGACATGGTCGCAGGGACACGAGGTGTAAGATGTGTTGGTAGCTTAGGACTATTTTGGTGATTACCGCTCACCTGGGACTTTGAGTAGTGTGCACACATAGATACTCTTTGATGAGGTGGTTTTGACCACTCGTGTGGATAGAGGCCCCCGTAGTTGCGGTTAGGTATTTTGGTTGGGGGTGCTTGCCGTGGAAGGCCATGTGGGAGGTGAGGAGACTTCAGGGGATGGGTGTTCTTTCAGGACGTCGGTACTTGAGACACAGGTGTCAGGAGGCACATGGTGCTGGGTTACTGTTCTTGGGCGTGCCTTCGAGACGTCGGTACTTTAGGCACGGGGTGTCAGGAGGCACATGGTGTCGGGTTACTATTTTGGGGGTGCCTTCGGGGTGTCAGTACTTGAGACACGAGGTGTCAGGTGGCACATGGTTCTGGGTTACACGATAGAGATACTCCGTTATGAGGTGGTTTTGACCACTCGTGTGGGTAGAGGCCCCCGTAGTTGCGGTTAGGTATTTTGGTTGGGGTGATTTCCATAGAAATCCACGTGGGAGGTGAGGAGCCTTCAGGGAATGGGCGTGCCTTAGGGACATTTGTACTTGAGACACAAGGTGTCAGGAGGCACATGGTGTCGGGTTACTGTTCTTAGACGTGCCTTCGGGATGTCGGTACTTGAGGCATGAGGTGTCAGGAGGCACATGGTTCCGGGTTACTATTTTGGGCGGGCGTTCGAGACGTCAGTACTTGGGACACAAGGTGTCAGGTGGCACATGGTGCCGAGTTATACGATAGAGATTCTGGCGTTGGCTGAAGTAGGTGAAACTCCATGGCGGCTGTTGAGAAGCAGTGGAGTTTGTGTTTATTTGTGCATTTTACTGATTACTACTTTTCTTGTAAATGCATAACTGCCTAAACACATATATTTGGTACTCACCGTTGGGTGATATCCTACTGAGATTTGTCTAACACCCTACACTGGCCCTTCGGGATGCGTGTATACTTTATGGATTTACGTGCAGGAAAGAGGCCATCTTCAGGAGCTAGGCTGCATTAGTTGTTGCATGGAGATGGTACGGACCTTGAGGTCATACCTAGCTGGGGTTTACTTTGTTGGGTTTACTTTTATATATCAGCATATATACTTATTGTAGCTACTGTTGGTTAGCCATTGGTGCCCTTTTTATATTTAGTTGTTTATGACCAGCTTTGGATGCATGATTGGTTGTTTACAGTAGTTGTTGCAGTTGATTGCTGGAATGTTGTTCTGTATACATTCCGTTGTAGTTGTTTTCAATATTGATTCCACTGTTTATTGATATTGGATATGCTTCCGCTTTGCGGGTCTGGTTCGAGTTTTCTGAGTCATTTATTTCCACTGCATATTTTAGTATTATACTTAGACCAGTACCGTTCTTATGATCCTCCATGAGGGTATAGCCTCCCCACTATACCTAACAGACCCTCGCTGCTAGTCAGTAGCCTTTGGAATTCAGGGGAGGTGCGCCTAAGGTAGTAACACCCGACCCATTTGGCACTGTTCGGGTGGCTGGCCGGGTCCGGGTCGTTACAAAAAAAAAATGATTCACGTCATCCATGGAGGTAGTAGTCTACATGTAACATGAATGGAACTTTAGTTTTTTTAATGAATATGAAGCAGTAATTTTTTTATTAAGTTAACATAATGAAATATTATTATAATTATTATGTTTATTTAATTATATTAGCATGGTTAGAGAAATATCAGTCAAGGTTTGTTGATAATAATAGAAATAAAAGATTATGGAGTGGATAATACTCACGTTGAGAGTTTGATTCCTATAATGAATGACCTATTGGAAACTCATGAGGGTTAGATGAGTTAGGTATGTAAAGGTTTGTGAGATATGTGGGTATAAATTTAAAACATAAAAAATGTCTATTATATGGTCTAAGTTTCTTACAAACATAATAAAATTTGGGCCACTTAAGTTACCCATTTTTACCCTTATTATCCTTGATTTATTTTTTACCATGGTAATTAAGTTTTTACTAAAAATATAAGATTACCACTATTATAAATTTTTTACATAGTTATTACAAATTTGGAATCCATTTTATGTAATAAAATTTATAATTATGATAAAATTAACCTTTAAATTAAAATATTTTATATATATATACATATATAAAAAACAATATTTTTATGGAAAAATGAATTTTATACATGACAATTTTTTATTCCTTTTTCATATCAATTAATAACTAAAATTATGTTAATATATTATTTATACGAACAATATAATTCATCATAATTTAACTATAATATATTTAGTTTCTTGAAATAAAGATAAGCATATGCAAATCAAATTTTAGAAGAAATATAAAAAAACTAATCTTATTAGTTATTTATATATAATAATTGAATTTTATGAATGAATTAATATTATAGAATCCTTTATTTTTATTTATTCACATATTTCATAATGTGGTAAAATTTATTTATGCCCTATTATTCAATGATTATATCATAACAATTTTATCATGATTTATTTTGTTTCGGTGTTTCATGTGATGAAAATTTTTAAACACATTGAATTACTTAAATAGGGACATATATTAAGAAATCATAGGGTATTACACATACAATTATAAAATATAAATTAAAAAAAAATATGAAATATGATAAATTAAAAATTCATATATATATATTAAAGAAAACTATAGATAATGAAAAAATAATGATTCCAAAAAAAACCTTCCATTCTTGATCAAGCTCAAGTAATGATATTGAATTTAAATAAAATAGGAAGATATTAAAAAGTAAAAAAGATAGACAAAGTAAATAAAAATCTATGGATGGATAATCCCTTGGAATCATTAAAGTGTTTTTGTATAATAAATCCCTACATCAACTATTGTTAATTATGTAAATGTTTCTATCCCTCGAAACTTCTTCGTTGTTAACCTAAAGTGGTATGGGATCTTATATCCAGATCTTGAAAACACTGAGAATAATAAGTGTGTACTTTACAATGTGAAAAACAAGTACTTATCCAAATAAATCCATCAATGATATATCCACAAGAAAAATTTTTGTATCTCGAGAACTTAATTGATTAAAGATCAGATGAAAGAAATTCCATATCCTACAGATTTCATCAATCAATAAATTAAATGGTGGATAGAGAGAATACAATATAGGGGTTCATTATGATATTTTTATTTAACTAAAAAATGAAAATTTTATCCATGAATGAGGTGAATAAAAATACAATAAATCATTGGTTAAATATGATTTATCTTTGATAGAGAGAGGATAAAGTAGATCAAAGGGTGGTACTATGATGCATGAGATCCTGTTAAGTTCTCCATTTAATCTCTTTGATATCTCTTTGTGATCATATGATTTATTTTTTATTATATTTATATTTAGATCTCCTCATGTGTTAATATAGACTTAAAATGACCATTATGAGAAATATATTCATTGAATCTTTACAAGGATTTTTATTTTATTTTTGCTTATATGAACATTGCTTCTTTTGTGGCTTCCTTTGAGTACATAAATTATTTTATCAATTTTCATCATATTTTTCATCACAGTTACTTAGAATTTATATAATTTATTATTATGTTGATATTATTTTCATTTATATCTATGAATATTAAATATTTCCATTGGAGAGGTTATTCTATGTTATAAAAACTATAACCATTATAATTCTTATTTTAGTAATTTAATTCATATTTTTAAGCTCCCAATCATTATGGTTTTTCATTAATCTTAAAATTTACAAGGCATTTTCCAATGTTTGATAGTAGTTTTAGTTTGGTCTTATGATTCTATTATATACCCTAAGTTTCTTTTAATTAGATTTGGTTTTGGTTTTTCATTATTATAATTAAGTTCTCTGGATGATGAGGCCAACTTAGTAGATATCATAACCTAACTCTTGTGATATTTTTTATAACATAGCATATGTCTTATTGGATCTATTAATGAAATTATAAAGTTTATAGCATAGAAATTAAATCACTATGTTTCTAAGTAATCCATTCAGTTATTCATCTATCCCATATATGTTCTAATTGTATGTATGTCAGTTCCAACACATTCTTTAATTATTATACTGAAACACTTAGGTAGAAATGTCAGATAAAAATAATGAGTGTACTGTGATCATTAAAACATGTCAATCTATAGGATTAATAGAGAATAAATCTAGAGTATTAACTAACACTTATGTTTATTAACAAATTATCCAAAAAATTTATTATATTTACTTGTCTAATTTTTATCAATTTTTTCATTATTAATTAATTATCAACTATTATTTATAAATAACATTCATTAGGTCATGTTTTTGGAAATCCTTCAATGTTTTTTTAATATAGTGGTATTAATCACTATTCTTATCTATAATAATAAATGTTATATAAAGGTAATAAATAAATTAAATTGAATATATATATATAGAATATATTCTATACAAATTAATCAATAATGTAGTGATAAAAAAATAAAATAAAACATTCTTATTAGTGGTAATATTGACCATATAATGACGTATCAAATAGGGAGAGGGATAAGCTATGAAAACAATATAATTGAATATATTAGAACAATAAATATGTATGGAAACATTTATATTATATTTATATAATGATTATAAAATATGTGAGATATTATTTTAGACAAAGAAATGGGAATAAAGAGGAAAATTCAACTCCTATTTTATGTTCTTAAACACTTGGGCACTTAGTGTGTGTTGAAACCATAACATAAAAAAATAAGATATAAAGTATAAGGTGAGGGAATATATGTATAAATTATTTATATGGTAGAGTTTTTGTAAGAATCTTGAAATTAGGGAGAGATAAGGTATTTATAGTTGGAGTGCGTAGTATTTTAATATAAAATTATTAATATAAAATCATTTATTGACCGCAACTTATAATGGTGATATCCTTTGTGACTGTGAATAGAACTTAATAAAAATAAATATTTTTTCATGAATTTGAAACCCAAAAAAATATACAACTCATAATTTTAATCATTCAGAGAAAAGAAATATGAATTAAATGTTCATTTAAAAACATACCTTTAGAGGTTAATTCACAATTATAATAACCAGTTTTATATTCTAATGACTATATTCCAAATTAATACATTACCCATTAGAATGGTCATGTTTCTTTTTTTACAAATACAAAAATAATAAAACATATATATTTCATTCATATAAATTTCTCCCACTAATTCTCTATATTTCATTTATAAAGTTCATATATTATTTATAATTCTTGATGTCTTATTTCAGTGGTTATCAAAACTATGGTATTCATAAGAGACCATAAGCCATCATATTTAAAAATTTATTCTTGTTATTTACATGTGTTTATATTTCAATTATAATTGTATTAATTATATATCATGTATTTATCCTTCTTCTATAATATTTTATATTAAATAATTAAAATATTATTTATTTTTTAATGTGGTTCATGTGATTTTATATACTATTCTTTTTTCCATGCTTCATAAATAAAATTAATCTTATAATGTCACACATAATTATCAAGAAAATTAATTTCATATTTAAACATCTAGGTCATTAAATTTTAAAAAAATGAAAAAAAACACAAGGGTCTCAAAGCCAAAACATCCTTCCATTGTCTAGCCTCTAGAGATGTTAAGAATGATCCCATAAATGGTTAATCTGATGCTAGTGAATCACTATATTTAATAGATGTATATAAATACTTGTTTCATTTAGGGGTTACATCTGTGAAAATTATTACTATTATCCTTACTGATATTTTAGAACATGATAACATTAAAGATCTAGATAATTATATCACATCTTTGGAAAACATTACTCATACTAAAGTATAATAATATGAAACATATACCTAGAATCAAATATATTTCCCAAGAACTATGGTCCCCACTAAAATTACCATTGCTAGATTTCCAATATATTTTATATTTTTGGGTATTTAGGTGTTCTATTTAAGGTCCAATATTGAACTAATCATGTTTATTTAGGCCTATTTTGTGGGTTGGAGTGGTTTGAGGAGACTAAAAGTTAGGTTTTGGAAAAGTGGTTTGGTGATAGAGGAATATGAAATAGATAAGATTCTCATTATAACCTCATTGGGGGGTCTCCGAATTTATTTTAAGAGTGGTAGTGTCCACAGTCCCTACCACCCGAACCTCAATAGGAAACATTGAAGTTCAAGTGGTATCCACTAGAGTTTTGGTGAGATCCAATAGTGTTTTAGTGGGATTATTTTTTTTTATGAAAATTTATTTTAAATAAATAAATAAATAAATAAATAACTTGTGTTATAAGAGAAGAAGGGATAGAAATTTAAACAGAAATAACTAGACCCCTTATATCATTTCACTCCTCCTAGAGAATATTTTTTTATTCACCACTTATTCTTCATTCCAACTATCATATGGAGTCAAAATGGGTAAGACTTATCATCCACCTTCATTTGATCATTGGTTTTATCATAATTAAATTGGTTTTTGGATCTTCCCTATTTCATTTCACCTGTACTGTGACTGAACTGGGTTCAATTAACTCAAGTATGCCTCCCAGTATTCTTGAGGATGTTAAAAAATAGATAATGTCTAAGTATAAAGTGGTGAGAGTATACTATATTTATCATAGATAACCAAAAATCATAGTGGAATAAATAATAATCAACCATCATCACAAAATAAATCATAAAAAATATAACATCTAAATGACACGACATAATTAAGTAAATAAAAAGCACATACCATAATACAATGATATATACTGCAATATCACTTGGGGTATGATAATGAAAATGATCTCCCTTGTATAAATAGTATACCACATGGTTCAAATATAATAAAAAGATCAGATATGATAGAAAAATATGTCCCATGAACATTATTGGTCTAATATCCTTGGTCTTACTAAGATCCAGATCCCATCTAAGAACAACAAGTCTATTTCCCTAACCAAGATTTCAAATAAACATGTCTTCTCAGGTATCAAGATACCATAGAAGGGTGTTAGTATAAATATTGGGCCACCACCAATAGTTTCCCTAAAATAGACCAATAAATACATGTGCATTTATAGTGTGATATGCTTAATGTAAAAAACACGAAATAAAGGTAATCATAACATCCTATTATTTGTTTTCAGTACTCTTGATCCCTTGTTTGGATCATGTTTTTTCTAGGGATTTTCTCGGGTTGTTTCAGGTGAAATTAAGAAACTTTTGGAAGCCCTTTGTGTTCTTCACGGTTGGAACATGATTTGGTAAATTGTGAAGTTTATCCTAGAAAACCTTGTTCCCTTTGATGGTTCATTGTAGGGGGAATATGGTTTGTCCAAACTATGCGTATGGACACTCCAAACCATGAAATATAAAACAATTATGGTTTTTACAGTTGGTGCATCTTTTAAAAAATTTTGCTCTTACTTTGGATAAATCATGCACCATAGAGTAGAGGCATATGGTTATGTCACGTGGTTTGTCTAATTGTGCAGCCCTAACTTGAAAAACATGAACATAGATTTATTTTATACTAAAAAATGTTTTAAAATCTATGATACCCCATTTAAGATCCCTGATGTTATCAATCAACACTAAAAACAATTCCTTGGCTCAAAATGTGCTCTAGAGGTGATTTTGGTACCTCCAAATCCATCCTTTAGAAAATCAAAGTGCTGATGGAAGATCTGACCCCCTTCGGTAAGTGGATCTCTTTTTGTTTAATATCTCATGGTCTTTCTTTCCTCCCTACCTAGAGTTTTATAGATCATTAAATATGGGATGGATCTAAACTTTGTTTAATTGGATCACAAATCTAGGATTGATTTAATGATATCATTCACATTTGGTATATATTGGCGTTTTCATTGTAGTTGTTGATAATTTTATTCCATGTTTAAAGGTAGATGGTTATGTTTGATATTTTCCATAGAATTAAAACCATGATTTTAATTTTTTCTGAAATTGATTTAGTTTGGTTTATAAAAACCCAATTTAATATGATTTTAAATTAGAATTTAAAATGGAATGAATTTTGAAAAAATACCACTTCTAATGGATTTGGAATTTGGAGTGTATTTTAAAATTGATGGAGTTGATGAAATTAATTGAGAATAGTTTTGAGAAAAATAGATTAAATTGTAATCATGAAAATATATGTTTTGTTTTTTATTTAAAATACATGAAATTATGAAAAAACCATGTTTTGGTTTTAAAATTGAATTGTAATATTGAAACTGAAAATTTGACACTTTAATTATTAAGGATGATTAATTTGAAATGATATGATTTTTTAAATTTTTGTTGATTAATTGAGAACATGTGATCCTAGGTATTTAGTGTGTTATTTATCACAAGAATACACGGATCTTGATCCCATAACATTATATTGACATTAAAAACTATAAAAAAAATTAGTTCTACATATCTTATCCGAGATGGCATATAGATGAGTCCTATTGGGAATGATCATGAGGGGCATGTGGACACATATTTTGTCTTTATCACTGTTATGAGAAATGGGATGATCCTATAGCCAGAAACTATCGTACTTCTAGGAATATGAAAATGTTTCTTATTTTAAGCATTTTGATTATATATTCCATTGATTATAGAACTTTTTTAATCATAACAAATGAATTAGAGAAATGATTTTATATAAAATTTTTATTTTATACTTTTTTGATATTTTTTCCATCTTTTTGATATGAAATCTTGTTTTGTTTTAAATATGAAAGTTAATTTTCATGCCCTATTTTATTTGAATTGAAATACTTATATGGTTTATTTTTACAGAATCTATTATGGAACACTTGGTGAGATCCTATTAGAATTTATAGCTCACACCATACCTTTTCTATTGTGTGTTTATAGATTTTCTTATACGAGGTCCGAGAAAAGGGAAATCACCTCTTAGAAAAGGTGGATGTTCTTAATCCTTTGGGATTAGAGAGAAATTTCATTTAGGATGTATGAGTTTTATTTTGTAGGTTATTGAGTACTTTGATTATTTACTATATTGGGTTCTGTTATACCAATTTTTTTGGGTACTTTATCCTTTTTTACATTTGAGGAAACTGACTTGTTTCTTTAATACTCTATTGTTTCGTGGAAAATTCAACCCATCTTTTACCTTGTATGATGTTAGGTTCTAGTTTCGAACCCATGGGGATCAAGAAAAAAATTCAGTAAATATTAGTTATGGCTTATGTTGCAGGGTACCAGGGTATCTTTTCTAGTTTGTGACAAAGTGGTATCAATGGTTTAGGTTAAGAATATTTCCTTGATGTCAGTATGTAGTTTGGGAGTTTTTAGGGAATTTGGAGGTAGTTATGAGTAAGCTGCTAAATTGATCTCATCATAATGAAACTTAAGTAACCAATTGTGGTTTAGGAAATGAATCTATAAAAATTATTTGATCAAATTCTAATATTTTCCATGATTTTGATTTGGATAGGTTCAAATCCTAATATTTTTATCTAATTTGATATGATTTATTTTTCCCATTTCTCTTGTTGAGTTTTTTAATTGATTAATCTTCTAATGTCTTTAATGTTTTTTACTGATGTTTTGTAGCATCATCTATTTTATGAGAAATATTAGTAGGCCTCAGGAGGAAGATCTTGATGAACCATAGTGAGTGGATCCTCCTGTAGACCAAAATTTGGTTTAGATTATTGTGTGTGCTCTCCAACCTCTCAGACATGCACCTTCACCCATTCCCATTTAGGTTTTAGTTGTGGAACCTTTGACGAATGAATCTTGAAGTCATTGCCAAAATTTACTACTCCAAAATATAAAAGTGTTCTAATAATCTAATAACCCTAAAGAGGTTAAGGATTAGTTGATGAAGATAGATATTTATTTGGATTTCATGGAAACACTTAATTCAATTAAGGTGAAATGTTCCACCTTCAATCTAGGAGGACCTATAAGGATATGGTGAGATTTGATTATAAGGGTGAAAAATAATTAGGGTTTATAGTGGAAGTACTTTAGTGTTTTTTTCAATGATCATTTATATTTAGATTCTATGGTGCTGGCTAAGGCTATCGAGTTTTTCGAACTCAAACAGGTGTATATGACCATCATGGAGTATGTAAACTGCTTTTCCAAGCTTGTGTAGTTTTAATATGTGATTTTATAGAATGAGGAGATGAATAAATTATGGTTCAAGATGGGTCTTCGACATAATATTCATTATTAGGTTTTATTGATAAATCCCACTTCTCATGATGATGTGTTGGATATGGAATTGATGGTTGAGCATGACTTGGTTGGTAATCTAGGGTTGGAAAGAGTTATTTTTTCTCCCAGTTTCGGTTCTATGATTTCCCTTAAAGGAAATATGAAGCATGAATAGTCTCGTAGTGGATATTGACAGAAGGGTTATTTAAATCCTCCATAATATACCTAGAAGAGGACCTTTGCTTACTTATTAGGTTACAAGACTAGGAATTTGAAATTAGTATTGACCAAGGAACCCAAATCTGTAGTTTCTATATATGATAAAGTCACATTTATAAATTATATTATATCATTTATTCCCCATGTAGTGGAATGAGATAATAAATACCTAAAAGTATCTCATTACAATTAGAAGCTTCCCAAAAAAGGGGATCCAATCAAATGAATCCAGAATGATTCTTCTTAATACAGTGGTAAAGTCTCCAACGGAAGGGTGTAGCGACCATGAGAGGTACCATAATAATAGATTTATCTTTAATGAATGATTTATTTGATACTAGTGAATACCACTCAATTATATCAACTCGTATGGTGAGAATGATAAATCTTTATATGGATATTTTGTTTTGTGTGATTGCTATTACTACGCCCCTCAGAGCGAATATAGAGAAGGGTCTATATTGTATTACTTATGCTTTCTCTTTATCAATGATCGAGCTTACCTAGGATTTTTTGTTTCTCGACATGAAACCTATTGTTGTCATTTTTAGGATGGATTATATTATTTCTAATAAGTCTCTAATTTATTTTTATCTTCAATAGGTATCCTTCAATTTTCCCGATGGGGTGTTCCATATCTTTTAGGTAGAATGAGACCAATGTTAGAGTATATTTGGTCATTATTATTCATAGTTTTAGAAACTAACATCATTTATTTATTTTGTTTTTGAGATGTATTCTTTGAGTGATAATATCCCTTTAGTTTTTATTAGGTTTTTGATGTTTTCCTTATGATTTCTTTAGTTTTCCATTTTTAAGAGAGGTGGATTATTCTATTTATTTGGTATCTGAAACTCAAACATTGTTTTACATCATTACATTATGGAACTAGATGGAATGAATAAGTTGAATGTTTTATTGGAATAATTTATTAAGATAGTTTTTATATGATTGAGTGTGTCACCTAGGGTGGCACCTATTCTATTTTCTAAGAAATCTGATGGAACAATTTTCCTATGTGTTGATTAAGGGAAAATAAATTGATTTACAAAAAGTAATAAGTACCTGTTTTCATATATTGGTGATATGTTTGACCATTTGAAAGGGGAAAAGTGGATCTTGGTGATTTATCTTCAATTTTCTTTTGATGAATTGATAATAAAAGAATATTAATTTCAAAAAACTGCATTCTAAAATAGGTATGGTCATTAAGAGTATCTTATCTTATCATGACATTTGGTCTAACAAAAGATCATTTAGTCTTTATGGATTTGTTTAATAGGACTTCACATGAGTATATTGATACATTATTTGTGTTTTTATGGCTTACATCCTAGTTTACTCTCATTCTGAGGATGAAAATGTGCTTTATCTAAGAGTTGTCCTAGAATTTTTGAGAAATAACTGAATTTATACCAATCTATTAAAAATTAATTTTTGGATCCGGGAAGTGAAGTTCATGGTAAACATGGTCTCAAAACATGATATCTCAATTGATCATAAAATGGTTAATGATATTATGACATTGGAGATACCACATAATGTTCCTAAGATTCAAATATTCTTTGGTTTATTAGGATATTATCATCGATTTGAAAAGGATTTATCAAAGTATACTTCTCTGATGACTAATATCACTAAAAAGGGGTAAAGTTTGGTTGGGATGATAAATTTCAAATTTATTTTTTGATATTAAACATCATTTTAAATTTGCACCAGTTTTAAATCTTCCATAGTTTGGGTAAGGAAATGTGGTCATTTTTGATGCATCATGTTCGAGTTTGGGATATTATCTTATATAGAGTGATTATGTGGAAGCCTATGGATCTAGACATATCAAGACACATGGGAATAATTATCTAAACCATGACCTTGAACTTGTATCCAATATGCATGCACTAAAGAGTTAGTGACACTACCTTTTCAAGGAAATGTTTACTCTGTATTTTTAGAAAAAAAATCCTGAGTTATATGTTCAATTGCAAATATTTTATTCTATAGAAAAGAAATTTAGTGGAGCACTTGTTTTATTTTTATTTTCACATTACCAATACCCTAAGAAAATTTAATGTCATTGTTGATGCTTTGAGTAGGAAACATCCAACTCAGGTTGTGAAAGAGTCATCTGAATAGTAGAATCTGATGGTTTTTTAAAAAAATTACACATAGGTTTCCTGGAAGATGAGGATAATGTTATATTAGTAATTGTTCATTTGACCTCAAATATTCTCAAGATGATTCTTCTGGAGAATCATATTAATGATTATTTACATGGAATTAGGTACACTCTTAATGGTGGAGAGATTTTCATTGAGTGTTTTTTCTCCACAGAGGGTATTCAATGATTTCATAATATCTTTATTGTACATTTTCTAGTGAGAATGAATATTGTGGGGGATCTCCATAATTTCCAATGGGATGTAAACCCTAAAATAGAAAATATGTTTTATATGTGGTGATAATTATAGTGGCTAGGTACGAGATGATACATTTATAATTTTTTTCTTGTAGTTATTCTTTTCAACAAGTCAATACCACAAACTAAAGACCTTGGGGGTTTCCTCAGCCACTTACATTTCTAAATTGGAAGTGGGATGATATTTATATAGACTTTTTGGTTGTGTTTACACACACCCCTCAAAATAATAATGTAATATGGGTTATTAACAATCGATATATGAAATCATCCCAATTCTTTCCCATTTGTGATAAAACCAATGTTTAGGTGTTGGTAAATGTATACACAAAAGATATTGTTTGTTTACATGGAGTTTCATATTATATAGTCACTAATAGAGATCCCCATTTTACATCTCATTTTTGGAATGGAATTAAGGAGGCGATGAGTTCTTAGGTTCATTTGAGTATGGTCTACCATTCATTGATGGGTTTCCAGAAAGATATATTTATTAATATTCTTGAGGTTATTTTTTGTGCCTATATACTTGGTTTTAGTGGATATTGGGATGATCATTTGGGAATATTTGAGTTAGATTTAAAAAATAGTTACCAATTCACGATAAGAATAGACCCTTTTGAGGAATTTTATTGAAGGAAATGTAAATCTCTATTGTGTTGGTTAGAGATTGGTGAAACTCCCTTGGTTGGACCGAGTTTGGTACAAGAGACAATGGTGAAGATTTAGTTGTTTTATCTAAGAATGTTGACCTCAACGAGCTGGTATAAATCATATGTTGATAATCATCATAGAAAATTAGAGTTATTTGTTAGTGACCAGGTGTTCTTGAGATCTTCACCATGGTTGGGTCATCAACCTCTTTAGAGGGAAGATAATATTTCTCCTAATTTTTTTGGAACTTTTTGAATTTGTTGAGAAGGTGGGGAATATGTATTATCATTTAGAACAACCACCACACTTGATGTAGATACATAATGTGTTCCATTTATCATTGATTTAGAAGTATTTTTCTAAACCATCTAATGTCTTGTGATGGGAGGATCTTGATTTTGAACCTAATTTATCCATGACTGAGAATATGGTTATGATTTTATTTTTATTTTGAGACAAAGTTACTTCGTGGGAGGATGATACATTTAGTTAGTGTTCCTTGGATGAACGGTTCTGATTCAAATGATATGTGAGAGAGGGAGGCACTTATGAGAGATAAGTTACCTATTCTATTTGAAATATAGGTTTTTTGGGTGTATAATGTTTTTATGGTGGGGAGGTTATGACATCCAATTAATTTTTTTAGATACTCCTTGAAACTTGTTTTGATCATCCTTTGGTTGAGGCACGTCTTGAGTTGTTTTTTGTGAAATTTTGAAAATTTAGTAAGACCTTTAGGTTGTTAATGTTTGGGACAAGATTAGGGAGAACCATATGGTTTGTCCCATAAAACCATACACCCTTTCACAGTTCTCTATAGTAGTGTATGGTTTTTCAAAATCATGAATCCACTCCCTCCAAATAGTGAAACCTCAAATAGTGAGTGTTTTCATGGATAGAGTATTGTTTTAAAAACTGTGTGCCCACTTAAGAGAAACTATTCACCCCGGAGTATAGGAAAATGGTTAGGGCACACCGTTAATCTAAGAGTGTGCTCCTTCCTTCAAAAACCATGCATGTGTGTTTATTTTATTCTGAAAAATTTCCTAAAACTTTTTATCCCCCATTTAAGATCCATAATCTCCTCACTTGACCCTATGAAAAATTACATCGTCAGTAAGGCTCTCTAGAGGTTATTTTGGGTCATCCATATCCATCCTTTAGGGAATAAATGTGCCAGTGGAAGATCTGATCCCCCTCTAGTATGTGGTTCTCCTCTCATTTAATATTTGTAGATAACTTCTGTCTTCCCAGATTTTGATATATCACCACATATGGGATGGATATAAAATCTATTTAACTGCATTGTAATTCTAGGTTTGATTTCTAGATCTCTTTCACATTTGACATATGTTAGAATTTCCATTATGGGTTTTGGTTGTTTGATTTCATGATTTATGTTATGGGGTTTCATTTGAGATTATCCATATAATTAAAAGATTGATTTTATTTATTTTTTTTCAATCGATTACAATTATTTTATAAAAACTGAATTTGATATGATTTGTAAATTTTAATTTGAAATTTCATAGATTTTCAAAAAAACCCCAATTCTAATGGAATTAGAATTTGGGGAATATTTTAAAATTGATAGAGTTGATGAAGTGATTTGAGATTTGTTTTGAGAAAAATGATTTAATTGGAATGATAAAATCCTATGATTGGATTTGTATTGAAAAGGCATGAAGTGATAAAAAACCCATGTTTTGGTTTTGAAATTGAATTGGATTATTGATATGTATTATTGGGCAATTTAATTGTAAATGATGATTGATTTTAAATGATATGATTTTTTTATTTTTCATATTTCAATTGAGAAAATGCAATCCTGGGTAGTTAGTAGGTTATTTGGGATAAGAACATGAGGATATAAATCCACTATAATTTTATTGATGATGAAAACTGTATCAAAAAACTAGTTTGGAATATCTTATCCCTGGTGGGATGTTGATTAGTCCTATTTGGCCAGAGTCTTAGGGACACGTGTGCACATATTTTGTCGTGATCAATGATATGAGAAGTTTTATGATCATATTACTTAAAACTATCTTACTTTATGGAAGATAATCATGATTCTTGTTTTGATTACATATTCCAATTACCATAGAACTACTTTACCCATTCAAAATTATTTATACAAATGATTTTATATAAAAATTATATTTAATCCATTTTTGAAATGTTTTCCATCATTTTGAAATAAAATAATGTTCTTTTGAATATTTAAATGTATTATCATACCTTTTTTTATTTAAATTTAAATAAGTATTTGTTATATTATTATGTAATCGATTATGGAACACTTAGTGATACCCTACATTGATTTATAGATCAGACCCTACCTTTTCCATTGGGTGTTTGTAGACTTTATTATGCTAGTTCTGGAAAATGGAAACGGCCACATGGAGGAGGTTTGTGTTCATGATCCTTTGGTGTTGGAGTGAAGTTCCTATGGGATGTTTGAGTTAATCTTCCCAGTTATTGATTAATTTGATGATGTACATATTTGGGTTATGTTATACCTATTTAGTTTCTGGTAATTTCTCCTTTTGAAGTGTTGATTATACTTAATTCTATCTTTTATCTTCCGATATTTTGTGGAAATGTTTTTCTCTATTTTACCTTGTATGATTCCAAATGATAGTCTCCAACCCATGAGGATTGGGAATTTCATTCGTTCCATGTCATTTCTGGATCAAGTATCAGTGTACTAGGGTATTTAGGCCAGTTTATGACAGTAATAATAAATATGTCACAACTATGGGTACTACATAACCACCTTGGTGTAATAATACCCACTTCATCCAATACAATTTTATCATAGAACATATCAAATAAAAAATTATTGGTTATCCTTACTAAAGGTTTAAGAAATGGAAATATCATCTCATGATAATATAATAGATTATTTATAGGATATGTGTTTCAATATGTAAGTCACATTGGTCGGTATAACTTCCAATGAATTAGAATAACAAATTCATGGGTAGTATGTCTTGATACCGAAGTCATATCAGTTGGTATACCATACCCATAGCATGATTACCTAGTGGGTATAACATCCTATATAAATAATATACAATATATTATCATGTAACAACTATATCATCAAGATAGGGAACATCAACCCTTGCTATTGGAATATTCATAAGAGGGGAATGAATCATAAGTTCTGGGCCACATGAAGATAGAGGTCAACACATACCATAATGACCATTCCTATACAAGAATCTCTTTTCTTTCATTGGAAGCATCATACTATGGGTAGTATGTCCCCCTTCAATGTGTAAAAGAATCCATCTAGGCATAATGTATCATTAGAAACATTATTAAATACATGTGGTCTTTATATTCGATAATATGGTGGGAGTTAAGTCCCATTTACATTGACATAACATCCCAATCATGAAAATAATGTATAATGGGAATATTTTCCCGCATTGATATCAAAATAACACAAATGGGTGTTTCATCCCAAACAAATTCATCAATAAAAATAGGGTAATATTCTCCACAAATACAATTAAAATCATGTCATGATATAATATGTGGATCAAAAAATAGATATAATCATTTAGAATTAATGTTTTCATAGAGTAAAACTTATAAAAAGTAGAATATAGGTTGGTCCCCCATACCCAACCTATTTTTAAATATTTATCCAAGGTATAAACTTCCTTGTTAATAACATGCTAGTGGGGGAGGAACACTCAGCCCAGATACCAAATTTATCAAGACAAAATCTATTGGGAAGATTATTAGTTCCACATAGGCCAAGCCTTTGGTAATAATTAGGACACACTAATAACAAAACCAACATACCATTTTAATATACCCATCAGATCCTAGATTTATTTGTGCACCAATTTACCTTGATAAACGTGTTGTGTCCTCCTTAGTTCCCAACCATATTCCCAAATGGTTCATCAGACTGATGAATATCCCCACATGGAAAAAAATATTCTCGTAGTTTTTTCATCACTCAAACACTCATAGGGAATCTTATTAAGAGGTAACCCATCCCGAAGGAACTTCATCCCATGCTCACTTAAAATTAGAGTTATAATCAAGAAGGTTATCAAAAATAAATGTGAATCCTTTTTACATGGGTACTAACATTTAGTCTTTTAAACATTTAACTTTCAGGGGTTTTACATTATCTCTCTGATTTGAGAACAACTCCCACATTTTGGACCCTACATTTCAACCTAGGAAGTTCCACTACACTTATGGTTGGGTACATTCTCTTATACAATTGAAATAACTGGTCTATATATACTACACAACCACCCCACCATTTTAATATATCCATTAGGTCATGGCCCTCAATGTGACAAAAAGTACCCAACAAACACATATTTTCCTCTCCTCAGGAGCCACCCATGTTCCTGAATGATTCATCAGATTAATGAAAGTTCCCATTGGCCAACACATATTCTTTTAGTTGAATTTTTCCTCCCAATCACACACCCATTAATATATCCTTGGGGGTCACCCATTCTATAACTAATCCCACCCAAGCTCACTTATATTTAGATTTTTAATAATGTAGGCTCAAGAAAAGAAATATGCACCAAGTCTATATGGGTATTAAAATTTTGTTTTTTATCCCTTTAAGTTTATGGGGGTGGGGTTCTACACCTTAATTAAATCCTTCCAAATTACATACAATTATAGTATCCAAGGAGAATAAATATAGAAATCATGATTTTATATTATATCATTTAACATAAGGGAAAACTCTAAAGGGGTTTCAAGTATAAGGTATAATATTATTTATTTAAAATTAATAGACATTTAAAACCATTATATTAGGGTATAACAACCATAGGGTTCTTCATGTCACTAAAAATCCTTAACGAAATTAATATATGTGAAATGAAACACATTAGTTTAATTCTTCATCAATCACACATAATAAATGAAACTATGCATGAAACATCACATGAATCATACATAAAACATTAAGAATCATTAGGTATCGTCTACCTAGATATTATAAAGTACATGTCATTGAATTTACCCATGCTATTCATCATCAATCAAGGGTTTCTACAAAATCTATAACTACTACTAGTATTAATGAAATATGAATATAGACAAGAATGACAGAGAACCCTATTTAAATAAGAATAAAAAAGGAAGGATGAGGGAACAACTACTAAATAAAGTACAATTCAAGTATAAATTATTAATCATTTTATGTAATTGAATTTAAAACTAAAAAAATTAATAAATAATAATTTGGATATGACCACACCTATCATGGAACAATGCCTTACACTAGGTCAATATTAGAAAATTGAGCCCCATGTCTCCATGGTGAATCCTTCCCCCATTATGGTGAAACACTTGTTCACAAGTCTAGTTTCATGGAAAAACCTTATTCCCCTACAACATGAGGCCTTCCACTAAAACAATATTTTATGGTGCAACATATGGGTTCCAGTATGATCAAACACATGGATTATAATTTAATCTTATATTGCTTAGGATCTACTCTTACATAACTCTTGACACGATGAAACCCCAGTCATTGTGCATGAACCTCAAACCACTGCAAAATTTAATATTACACAACCCAAAAGTATTAATATATAGTTTTTATCGTGATTCAATAATTTTATGTTTGTAACATGAAAACCCATATGTAGTTTAATCTAAACTTAATTCAAGGAAAAACTACCGAAACCAATTCTTGAGTCCTTTATCAATACCCATAACACATAAAACTGAATAAAAATATAAGGTTTTGATTTTTTTTAAAAATAATTTATACCTTATAAATAGGTGGGGTTTTATAACATCCCTACAATATAACTTATCATCCAAAAGATACATCATTGAGTGTCACTAATAAAAAACATTGGAACTACACATAATCATGCAAAAAATGAACTAGCTTCTACCCTATTACACCTCTTGGTAGCGTATTCATTGTGGTTTCAACTAAATCACAAATACCAAAAAATATACCATAATCATAGATACATTAACAAATTTATAAATTTTTTAATTCATGCATCATATGTGACATCATTGGTATAAATAATACAATCACCAACTCAGCACCACATCCATGAATAACAAAATCATACAGGTCTCATCCCAGAGTATCACACTTGAGACTCATACCAGTAATCACGAAGACCATAACCTACAAATCATATATATATATATTATGAAATATTCTTAATTAACTGATCATCATAGTTTGATACCAAGATCGGGTTCTCCCCTACCAAATATATGATTCTAGGTTTATTTTTTAAAAACATGAAAACATAACCCAAATCAACATATATTTAGAGTCTTTATATGTGTAACGCCTTATGGTCATCACCATTTCCTATAACAAGGTTCATACTTGTAAGTATCATTTGGTGTTATTCCCAACATATAATTTTCTTTATCATTTATTAATGAGCATGAACCTTCTCATATACTATCATTAGATAAACTATATTACCAATGATCCCTACTCATTTAAACATGTTAAAATCACAAATTATTCATGATATATGGTATATTTTATCATGGTTATCCACATAAATACTTCCAAAATATTTCAACAATTCATATCCATGTCTCTTGGGTCTTGTAGATATGACTCCAAAATAGAGACTCTCTCACAATCATGTGAATCTTAGATTCCTTCACAATGAAAATTGAAAATCTCCTCTTAGAGTAACATGTAATATCATCAATGAACGACTCCCCATAATTGGGGAATTCTACAACTCCTTAGTAATAATGAAAAAACACTTAGACCCTCAACATCTCACCAAGACGATAATTTCCCATACTAAAATTTTGATCCCTTGAAAAGGTTAAAACCGTTATCTCATATCATATGACCATTTTAGCATATTAAAAATTCTCATGACCCCTTGGTTATTTAATTTTTACACTACAGAGACCTCATCTGATGCATAAACTATACCATATTGTATTAGTAATCACTGATATGTCACATATGACCATCCCATGAGAGACTCCTTATCTAACCACTACACAATGAAAAAGTCAAGGACCAAAATCCCTAAACAAGATAAGGTGCCCTAAAAAATACCACAATCACCTCTTACCAGATCATAACCCAAGTGAGATCATCAAATGAATCGTTCAAGATTCTTATAACCTATCCCAATGTAGTTAGGTAAATGAAATAATGTTATGTCACATCATAACATATATGAACCAATCAAGGCCCTACATCTCATTAGGGCCTCAAGAGACTAAAAATAATTCCCTAACTAACCTAACCACATTATGAAAAGGTGTTTTTTGTAATAAATGTACATTATAAAAGTCATCATGATAAAACAACAAGAGTTCTGTGACCCACCAACACACTCTACCCAACTCATAGAGTTTTCAAAATCCATCTACAAGGATATCCCACATACCATACAAAGTCGATCATTCCTATCCAATGAGTAATCTCACCATCCCAAGGTTGAGTTTAAAAATTACTATCCCACCTATATGATTTTGGTATTATCAAAATATGTCTTATTTACATGATAATAAATAAATCAAGTAATTTTTTTTATAATTCTATACACCTTTTTATATAGTCTATTCAACCTCATACCTGAGCATACATACACCTTAAGGACACCCTTACCTGTAACTCAAATCATTCCAAAATGATTCATATCCCACAATTCCTTGGATAATATTTATAATAAATTTATACTGAATATAAACGAATATAATTTCATAATCACATAAAGAACCACCCATGATTCTATATCCATATTTATTTAGAAATACCTCAAGTATAAATCAATACATTATTATAACTCATTCACATGTCATTAAAATCATGTGAATTATCAAACCATGGTTTCCATGTATAAATAATCCACGTGCCTAGGCTATCCCATATCTCTTAAACTGAAATCATGTATCAAAACTAATCCTAGGTATAAGAAGTAAAAGAAACTCCCTACATTATTATTACTCAACTCTCCAAAATACTGAGTTGAAACTCATCATCACTAGGCTCTCCAACTTAATCTATAGACCTTATCACACATAGGTCACTACCGAATGAAGAAGATCTCATGGGTTTTCATTATAAAACTAAAGGAAAATAATGTAAAATTAACCCATTTTGAGACATTATCAATATTGGGTAGCCCATCACCTATAACAACCCCTTAATTTGGAGATTCAATCCTCTCTAGATGCCCTCACACCAGACTACCCCCTTATGAATAACTACCACATATATATTCACATCAATTATATTACCTGCAAGAAACATGTATCATAAAATTATTATAAAATAATAAAAATTATAAATATAAAACACATCGGGAAACTCCATAAAAACCATAAAACATAAGGGTATCATATAAGTTAGGTGCCATCTCTATCACAAATTAACCTCTATCTGAGCATATATCATGTTACATGAGGCACCTCAGACCCACACTCCTAGGTATGATGATAAAAAAACTTACACTGTAAATTGATACAAATTGAGACATCCTTAAAAAAATATCATTATTTCACATGATTTACATATGTTAAACATTACATATCACAAATAATCACACATTCCGAAAACCCAAAATCTTAGTGACTTTGAGGACTAACTATATAAGTGACTTATTTTATGAAACCTGTGAACATTTATCCATAATTGAAAAAAAATACTCCTTTAAATAATTTTTATAACATATAGTCATATTTATTATCCATCGAATGGAAAAATAATACAGGGGTGAGATTAAATGACCAGTAAGGGGAAATATCATAAATATTTCATCTAGGGTTATATTATAAGAACATGAGAAACTATGAGCATTGATGAAATATATTATAAAATGAACACAGAACATTAATGGTTTTCCATAGAGAACAATAGAATAAAATGTAATATCAAATGAACAATATGTAATATGGAATAAGAGTGTGAGATAATATGCATTAGCCATATAGAAAAATAAATGAAATATGACTCTAAATTTAAAATGTAATGGAAACAACTATGGAACAAACATAAGTATAAAAGATCACAACATAGTTGATCAGGAATCAAATTACTACCTCCCATCACATAGTGGATCGAGAATCATGTTCCTACCTCCCATTACATCGTGGATTAATAATCACGTTTGAACCTCCCATCACATAGTGGTTCAGTAATCACATCCCTGCCTCACATAATTAGTGCATTATGATAATGTTCATACATACCATAACATAGTGAATCGGGACTCATGTTCATTTATACCGTAAATCATGAATCATGAATCAAATTTCTACCTAAAATAATTTTTTGATAAGATATCATACATTACATAATATATTTTATGGATATATTTTAACCCCATAATATTTTAAAAGAGAATCATTATGTTTGATAGTGTATTCGACATGCAACACCGAGCTTAAATGACCTGTGAGATATATGAACATTATAACCTAATAGTTAAATTTGTTGGTATTAGTAGTATTAACTAATTTAGGATATATATAAATATAAATTCCTGAATAAATATAATTTTTTTATAAATAATTAGTAAATAATCAATTTATTAGTAACATAATTTTATTCAGCAAAAATATATTTTCTTAAAAAGTATTATTATTATTTTTGTGAAAAATATTAAAATTAATTTATAGATATTTTATAAATATTATTTGAAAAAATGTAATTTATTTTTAAATCATCATAGAAAAATTAAATTTGGGTGAAATTTTAGGATTTTTTTTAAAAAATAATTATTTTTTAGTAAATAGTTAAAACATCTATTTCTGTAAAACTGTCATATATTTTCAATAAATTAAATGATTTAAAATATTAATTATATATTTAATATGATTAAAATTAATATAAGTATTTTTTATATATTAAATTCACATAATTTAATTTTAATGATCTTTAAATTGGATTTTACTACAATTTTTTTGGGTTTAAAATATGTTTTTTTCTAAATTTTTTTAAAGTGCATAATGTTTCTTTATTTTAATTATTTTAAAAAATACCTAATAATGATTCATTTAGATAAAATTTATAGATTATATATCAATAATTCTTAATTTTAATACATAAAATAGTGATTACTAGTCATAGAGTTAAAATAAAACCATCTTATGCTTGAAAAATACATTTCTTTAAAAATAGATTTTTCATTACATATGTGAGTTTTATTTAAAATAAAATCATGTCACTTATATGAATTTAATTTGGTAAAATTAATTATATATTTATATTCATCATAATTTATATTATATAATAAGGTCCATTTTTTTCATAATGAATTGTGAAAAAGTAAAAATATTTTAATATTATTAAGGTGAAAATGAGTTTACCATGGATAAACTAAAAGGATAAGGATTAAAATGAAATATTTTTTTATGTCATATATAAACCTTATAATATATAATTATTTATAATGGTCTATTTTGGGAACCTTTTTTATTGTGAACAAATGGTTATCACTTTTTATTTTCAAAAATTACAGTTGTGCCACTCACCTCACTTTTAAAAGGTCACCAAATATCATATCCCACACACACATTAAAATCCATTTGGCTCACCGAATACCATCCCAAATACCTTAAATAATTCTGAAAACATATACAATATTCCATTTTTATCTAAAATCTGTATTAAGAACTTTTTTTTTCTAACCTATGGAGGTTATCTGAAGAAGAGGTATCATGCTTAGCCAAACATTTTTATATTTTTTTTATTCAACCTCCTTAAATTGTTTTAATTTTGATGATATAAAAAATATCTAAATTATAATTATATGTTATTAAAATAATTTAATAAGCTAAACCCATCTCCTCTTCCATCAAATGAGAAACAAACCCAAAAATTGTGTATTCGGCGGACTACTACCATTTTTTCATCATCGCCTCTGAAGACATGTTATAATGATGGATTTAATGTATATATATACAATTTGTAAAAAAATTACACTTATGGAATTGTTGAATCACATATACCTTCTTACTATCCATTCTATGGGGGATATGATAATGTCACTCATGTGTACGGTGGAGTACCGCCTCACAAATCGATGTAATTCATTTTTCACTAACGCTTTACACGAATGGTAATAAGAATAAATTTAATAAATATATGTGACATATGTGAAATAATTATGATATAAATGATTTGTTTATCATTCCTAAAAAATATATTATATATTTTTCTTACCTTTCCATTCGTTGAAATAGGATAACGTTGTTCGTGCGTAAGTGTGGACTACCGCCTCCATGAAGCGATATGATTTTCTTTCATCATCACATCACAAGGATGATATATATAAGTGTATTTAAAGAAATAATATGATATTTATGATATTATAATAATAATATAATGATAAAATAATAATTTCCTTCATTTTATAATGGTCGTTGAAAAATGTAAATGTTACCCATGTGTATGTATTGCCTACCATATCTATGATCGTAACATAGTTCATTTTTCAAAACCATTATTCATAAATAATTTTAAAATTATAATGGATTTATAAAATTTTAATTGTTTAATTATTATTATTCAAGATATTATTGAATAATTTTCCCTTTGAAAACAATTAACATACCGAGAGTTTCTTGAAAATAAGGATCAAACATTATCAAAACACTATATGTGGAATTAACTAATTAAATGTTTAATTTTTAATTAAAATGAATAAAATAAATTATTTAAGTATAAGGTATCAATCCATTAAAATAATATTAATAAACAAAATAATTTATATAATATTATTTTATAGGAGTTAAGGGATATACATGGAAAGTCTAGACTCGAGGTAATGGATTTTTTCTCAATTTACTTTAATTGAGGCTTATTTTATAGTTATTCACCAAATTTATTTTATATGATGTATATAATACAAATTTTACAGTTAATATAATTAATACATAATAGATCATGGTATTTTATGTTTCAATTTGAATTATTTAATCCGAGGGTCTTGGACATGAAAGTTACTAAGTGGTAATGTATTTCATAACTCAATTTCTTTCCATTATTTTATATTATTTATTCATTTTATTTGATATTATAAGTTTTTTCATGTAATGGATTTTGGTTATATTTTGTTTTATTTAATTTTTTTTTGTAATTATATTATATATATATATAATTTATTCAATGATTAATTCGCAATTCAAGGTTATGATCCTTGTAAGGGTTACCCGTCTCAAATTGTATTCTTTGGGACATATGTTATGTTATACACATATCTTCCTTTATTAGGTGTGTCTATTTCCTATTTTAAAATTTACAACAGGAAAATAATTTTATTAATGATATTTAAAGTTCATATAATGATATTATTTCATGAGTCTTATGGTTGAGGAGTTACCAAAGTGGAAAATGATTAATGATACAATATCTGTTATTTTCATTATTATTTATCTTCAAGGTTATCTAGGAGAATTTAATATGATATTGCTTTATTAAACTATATATTCATTCCTCTCCTATGGTTATTTATGAAATTTTCAAGTAATAGTATAATTTTCCTTTTTTAGTACTTAAAATGATTGATAATTTTTTATGAAAATATGACTTCATTTCTATCTTTAGTCAAAAATCATTTTTTATCCAAATCCATTTTTAATAAAAATATTGTAATAATTTTCTAAAATAATTTTAAAATTTATTTTTACCCATAATTATATTTTTAAAACATTTTTTAAAACCAATATTATTTTCATTTTCTAAATGTGGCAGTTTTTTACTTTTAATGAAAATGTGAAATGAATATTTTGTTTTAACATTCTCAATATAAAGTGAGTTTTCCACCATCATTACCAATCATTGTTTTAATGATTACAGTTTATATTTTAAATATTATTTTGAAATAATTTATTTTACTTAATGTTTGAAAAAAATAATATTTTAAATAAGTGTTTTCGTAATGGAAAAAATATTTTTTTAAATAAATGTTCCAAGTGTTATTTCAAAATAATTTTCCATATAAAATTAAATCCTTTCATGTTAATCAAAGTAAAAAAGTAAATTTTCTCAAGAATATTTTTAATGATATTTATTGTTTTTTTACATTCATCAACATCAACAACCCTTAATGTTACTTACACTCCAATCTTTATATTTTGTTTTGATACCACCCTTATTATTTCTTCGGATTGATTATGATTTTGTCATAAAACCTATTTATTTTCCATGAGTTAATCATTATATGAATGAACATTGAATATTTTTATGATCGAAAAGTGAAGGATTCTAAATTTTTTATTCATTAAATGTACATGGAAATTATTTATGATGAATGGTTGAGCCAAATACATATTTCTGGAAGAGTTGAGCCCCTTTATAGATCAAAGGTGAGCCTAATATAGCTTACAAGATCGGTGTACCCATACAAGACTAGGTGATCCCATATAGATTTTACGATTGGAGAACCCAGATAAGTATAGTTAAGACTAATAAATATTATATGATGGTTTCACCCATATTGTATCCAAATTTATTGGGTAATGTTACTTGCATTTAGCGAAAAGATAGATTGAGTTACTGAAGGGTTTCTCTTATAGATTTAATTTTCCTTCAGATTTTTTTACATGGGTTTAAAATGGGTTATGAAGATAATGTTCAAAATTTTCCAACAGGTTTTCTTTTTGAATTATATAGTTTTTAATGATTCATTTTTTCAATATTGAAATCTCATGGTTCATGATTATTGATTTTCATGACTTTTATTTTTGATAATGCTTTACACCATGTTTCATTCTTTATGATCCATGAATTAATGGGTATGAATATTATTATTTTATGATAATGAACTTTGATTATGTCATAATACCATTATACACTTACTATGATCACTGATTACATTCAATTGTTCATTCTTATGTTTACCCTTATTGAGAATTTGATCTCACCCTTCCTAGGTTTTATATTAACTAGGTTATGAAGATTTATGATTAAATGAATTAGGTTTCAAAAGGTTTCTGATGTTATAATGTTTGTGGGATAAATTAAAGTCTTAAAATCGAATGTGAAAATATTCATATAGTCTAAAAAATATAGTCCCTTGAATTCATGGGTATTATTTATGTAAGAGTTTTTCCAAATTATATAAAACTCTAAACCAAAAAGCTCTTAGGGTATGTAAGTGATCCAATATTTACTTTTCAAGTTGTAAGGTTTTAGTGAAAAAACATAGGTCACATTTATCAGTATCAAATCTAGAATTCGAATGATGATGTTCTTAGCACTAGATCCGAGACTGCAGGTCATAGGATATTACACATGGTATTAGAGAAGGGTTTAGATAACATTGTAAATTATGTTGTTTTCATGTGAGGATATATTAAGGGTTATGGATACTACCATAGTTTTATGAGTTTAAGGTTGAATATAAATTTAAAATACATTGATAACCTTTAGGTATTATATTATCATTGATGATTAAGGTTATTTTCAAGGATATTCTTCATATTTTTGGGAATTTCATAAGGATATAATCTTATGAAAAAGGACAACCTGATGGTTGGGCTAAAACCCATCACATTCAAAAAGGCCACAGGGATGAACACACAATTAAAGTGTGAAAAGGGTGAAACAATTACTATTAGACTATGTGATATCCTAGTTACTATAAAATCCGTTTTTACTTTTTTTTGAAATATAATGATTCAGTTTTTTTTTGAAACATATTATCACAACCCGTCCCTCAGGGCTCGTGCTGTGACTACCGTATGCCCTACTCCCGAAGGCCAGGGGCTGACAACTAGCACCGAAGGAGTTAACCTAAAGTGTGATGAATTTTTCTAAGTACCTATACATAGAAACATTCCCAAACAAGTCCCACACACTAAAAAGGAAACAAGTATCTATAAAACTAATCTGGGTACAAGTAAAACTAATATAAGTGGGTCAGAATACAATCCCAACAAAAGAAATGAAAACAGAAAAGTACAAAAAAGAAAATATGATGGCCATCTGTGGAAAACCCCACCTCATCGTGAGAGTAGTCTAGCTATAGTAAGATAAAGTATAATGTCCTATCCACCCAATCGTATTGGGACCCACCTGGTCCTAGTCCACCAAGTCCACCATCGTAGCATCCACCATTCTCGTCTCCCTTAGCTTGTTTGGGTCCTAGTCCACTGAAGTCTCTGTTGAAACATTGATCATCTTCACTAGACACAGCCCATGCAGGAGAAGCCTGTGCAGGGGTGAGTGAAAAAAATACTTAGTAGGGACCCCAAAGCAAAAAGTAATGACCTCACAACAATCCTAAAAGTATATCACAAAGCACAAGACAACTCACACTATGTATACATTTAGGGTAGTGATATAAGAATCATCAGTCACATCATTGAACACCTCAACTACTGGAGAAATCCTCCTCTATCAAGAATAGAGGGCCTTCCAAGTCACGAAAAGTGATTCCCACTAACCATGGACTTCTTAGGTACACCTCCTCATCACGCACCATGTTTGAGAAAAGTCACGCAGAAATGATTCCCACTAATATTGGCCAACTAAGGCACTCATCCTCACCACGTACCACAACCCTGCAATGTCACACAGAAGTTATTCCTATCGTGGGATTGAAAATTCAAATATAAGTCCTTCCCACTGGACCATAGTAGAGTCACATATAGTCGAAAGTCAGTTCTCTTCAGGTCTCAGCCAACTGCACGGTTCCGTACATAGTGTGCCTGGTCGAACTACTCTTAAAACTATTCATCTCATCTCAACTTCCATGAAATCCAACTCACAGCATGCCAAAATATCCTACTCATCAAGAGGGCCCCAACTCCACAAATGGATCATCAATAGGACGCCCGGTTTGCATGTTTTTAGCGTTTTAGTAAATACGGCTCGGTTGGCTCTAGGCCTGATCCGACCTGGTTAGACCAACCCGACCTACCCACCCCAAGGGTCCCACATACCTTGGTTTAGTTACAGGTGACTATACTTGACCAGGATTGGTTCTCGGTCGGTCAGTCCTGGCCTGGCCAGTGGGCCAGGCCTAAAGGGATTCGTTTGGCCCGACCTAGTCTGGAAGATGGTCTAGTTTGGCGACACGTTATCATCCATCTTGACTTAAAGGGCACGAGTCTGGACTACCTACATGGGTCTGGACCACTAGAAACATGTTATTACCACTGGCACAGGCCTGGCTCACCTTGCGACGAAGCAGATCATTGGGTGTGGGACCGGACCAACCTACTGGGTGGGGGCACGACCCGCTCTCCAGGGGCATGGACTTACAGCTCGAAGACTGGCCGCACAGGTGGTCGGTGGTGCATTCCTTAGAGGAGGCATCTAGCTGCGTCCCCTCCCTGAGGGCCGCACAGACACAAGGCCTTCCTCCTTCCGTGGTCAAATGATCATGAATACAAGATTGCCCAAGTGGCCCAAAGGTGGGCCACCCCTCCACACGGTGCCCACCTGGTGCCGTGTCACCCTGTTGCTACCACAGTGTACTGATGGACGCACTGATATCTTCATCCCATGGATACCGCCAGTACCAACTCACCAACGGTTCCTTCTATGGGCCACCTGAGTTGCTCCGGTTGTCCGTTTTCCGTTCTGTTAGTGCCTATAGTCTCCGGGGAACGTTATCTTTACTATGAAGGTCCGAAACATGACTTTCCATTGATTCAGAAGTTTTGATATAAAGAAAACACGTGGCGAAGGGGATCATGCATTGTTCTTGTCAGCCTGTACCCTCCATGTTAGAAGTTTATTATCATGGGAGTTCTCATGATTTAAGTCCAATCAACAAATCACAATTTCTACCCCGGTTAAAGAAAATCCCCAAAAAATTAACCCTCTCGCATAAATGTATGATTCGTGGATCAAATATATTCATGGGTTTATTCGTGTTAATTGTTTCTAGAATTAGAACAGGGAATAACATACAAAAACAAAACTCCTACCTCTTTGATGTTCATTGCAACAACATTATGCCCTAGAGGTTTCAAGACGCCGACGTCATTTGTCGCTTATGAATCTGTTCTTTGAAGTTCATTGAAGATGTTTGAAATTAGTCAGAATTTTTCATTATTTATTAGATAGGATATTTTTGGGAGGTTTTTCAAGAATCCTCACAGTTTTATTCCTTGTTCCACCAATGCAACAACCAAAATAAAAGGAAAACACATCATAGCATTTCTGTTATGCTCCAATGTCATGTCTTTACACTGTTTCATTTATTAAACAACGTCCCTGTTATGCATCATTAAAGTGTCATTACACTACAAGTTAATAATCCATTAATAAGCCTTATCAATGATCCCTGTCTCTACATAGCTGCCATTCCATCCACTACTCAACGAATGAGAAAATAAAATGAAATAACTTATTAAATTTATTTTAATATTGTTTTCGAAAAGTATGAAAATTAACTTTTCCATTAGACCCTTTCCGGCTAAAGTTAATTCCTTTCTAGGAAAATCCTGAAATTTTGAATTCAACGGTGCCCTAAGATTTTCGATCTGAGCACCTGTTAACATTTTATAAAAACCTTCTCGCATGTTTACTTAAGCGTACTGAAAAAAGTTCAAAATTCCATATCAGGCTCATCGGGCCTCGGAATCACGTGAAATAAATGAATGTGGTCTCAAAATAATTCCATATAATTTAATAAACTATATATATATATATATAATTTTGGAGACATTAATTTGTCCCCACATTAGGTATTTACATCCTTGAAAGAAAAAAACTTGTCAAATAGATGGGGGTACTGAACATGAATCTTAACCTACTACACTCATGCTCTATCTAGGAGATTACTGTACTTCCAATAAACTTTCACCAAAAGAATAGAATGCCCAAGTAGGAACCACTCTCGTCGATCCTCCGTCTCTATCAGGAACACTGTAAACGTAGCCCATCATCAATGTCCAGCTCTCCCAAGTCGATGAATTGTGATGGATCATTAACGTAACTCCTCAGTTGTGACATGTTTAAAACATCATGTCCCTGATGAATCTATAGGGGAAGAGCTAGGTGGTAATCCTCCTTTCCAAATCTACTCAAGATCTGAAATGTTCTGATGAATCTTTGAAATAGCTTGTCGCCCCAGCCAAATCTACACAATCCTCATCAAGGTGAGACCTAAAGGTTTACATGATCGCCCTCATCAAACTCAAAGGGTCTTCGTATCCTATTGGAATACGACTTATTCTTTCTCTGTGTAGTCCTCATTAGCTCATGGATGATCTTTACCTTCTCGGTGGTATCCTATACCCACTCCGGAACTATGAGTGCCAACTCCATTGGGTCTGTTTACCATAGGGGTGATCTGCTAGGCCACCTATACAAGGCCTCGAATAGTGTCATGCCAATGGTGGAGTGATAGATGTTGTTGTATGAAAACTACACCAGTGGTAGGTGGTACTACCAACTACGACCAAACTCCAGGATGAAAGCATGTAACATGTTTACCAAGGTTTGTACGGTCTGCTTCATCTGAGCATTCGTCTGGGGACAAAAATTTATACTCAAGCGCAGAAGCATCCCGAATGAATCCTATAATTCCCTCCATAGATGGGTTGTAAAGTGAGCATCATGATCTGAGAAGATCTAATAAGGCACCCCATGAAGTCGCACTATCTCCAGGATGTAGAGGCGTCCCAAGCCCTCTAATGGTATCTTCTACCGAATGGGTAGGAAGTGGGCCCCAGATAGAGTCGTGGCCCCTAGATGTGCATGGTAACCCCACCACAATGTCCATCATGATAGCGTCCCATTTCCAATACAGTAGCTCGAGTGGATGGGCCAAGCCTACTGGAACCTGATGCTCGACCCTCACTTGCTGACAAGTGAGGCATCATGAAACAAACTCAACCACCAATTTCATTATCCCCGACCACCAGTACTGACGTCGGAGGTCCCGATACATCTTCTCCACTCTAGAATGTACCACCAAGGGGGTTGTACGTTACTCCATCAACACCTCCTCCTACAACCTCACTGGAAATATCACTACTGGAAAAAAGGCTTATACCCACGGTTCAAAACCGTGGGTATAGCCCCCAAAACCGTGGGTATAGGCTATACCCACAGTTTTGGGAACTGTGGGCTGGAACGCCGTCGGTATAGGTCGCTAGCCTATACCCACGGTTTTCCAAAACCGTGGGTATAGGTGTTCTGCCACCGTGTCAACAAAACATTCCCAATTGCCACGGTGTCAATGGCTTTTACCCACGGTTTCAAAACCGTGGGTATAGATCCTAAAATAAAGCCGCAGGCGGGTTTTGATCCCACGACCTCCTCGCTGCAAAGTACCACGTCTACCACTACCCTACTATCAATTATGTGTATATATATATATATATATTTAGTTAAATATAGTTATATAAACCGTGGGTATAGAGGGAAGAACCGTAGGTATAGGACTCCCGCAAAAAAAAAAATCTTTCCCGCGGAAAAAAAAAATTTCCCGCGCACACATGGGAAACCTATACCCACGGTTTTTCAAAACCGTGGGTATAGGTTTTTTATCCTATACCTATCCCCACGGTTCTCCTCAAAACCGTGGGGATAGGTACCCCTATACCCACGGTTCTTGAAAACCGTGGGTATAGGTCAATTTTCAAGACCTATCCCCACGGTTTTGGAAAACCGTGGGGATAGACCCCCCTATGCCCACGGTTTTCCAAAACCGTGGGGATAGGTCTTGAAAATTGACCTATACCCACGGTTTTCAAGAACCGTGGGTATAGGGGTACCTATCCCCATGGTTTTGAGGAGAACCGTGGGGATAGGTCCATTTTCCTGTAGTGTATAGCTCACCCTCTAAAAATTAGGATGTGCTCCCCACCTATCTAAAATTCATTAGAAGCCCATCCTGAGGATAACTGATCACAACACGTCTCAAAGTCAACATCCACCAGCTATGTCACTGTGGTTCACTATAAGAGTGGGGGAGTAATAGTCATCTAATAAAGGTAAGAAACTATACCATCATCCATGAAAGATATCTGCATCACGACCAACTGCTCTGTCACCTCACTCAACAGCTGCCAACCGGTCCTCCTACTGAGCACATCTACCACCATGTTTTCCTTTTTATGAGTATAGAATATCTCAAAGTCATAGTCCTGGAGAAAGTCTAGCCATCGCCGCTATCTTTGGGTTAGGGCCTTCTAGGAGAAGATATACCTGAGACTCTTATGGTCGGAGTAAACTATAAACTACTCACCCATCAAGTAGTGCCAACACATATTCAAGGAAAATACCACTACAGCTAACTCCAGGTCATGGGTCACATAGTTTTTCTCATGATTCCTCAACTATATTAAGCCATTATTGATCACTATTTTCTCGTTCACCAGGAAACAACCTAGACTGGTACATAATGAATCTAAAAACACTACGTACTCAATTCCCTCTTATGGTAGTATCAAGATGGGGACACTACTCAGTCTTTTCCTCATCTCCTAGAAACACTGCTAACATTTCTCCATCCACACGAAGGGTTTTCCCTTCCACATCAAAGATTATTAGGTTGCTACCACTCTGGAAAAGTCGGCAAAAAACCTCCAATAGTAAACAACCAACCCAAGAAGCTACTCACCTATGTTACAGTCCTGGGTGCCTCGTAAGAGAGAACTGTCTCTATGTTCTCCGGATAAACTTCATCTCCAACCTATGAGATGATGTGTCCTATAGAGGTACCAAGAAAATCCAAAAATGGATCTTCGAGAGCTTACCATAAAGCTGGTGATCTCAGATTTTATCTAGGACTATCCATAGGTGTGTAGCGTTATCCTCCTATGATGCCAAGCACAATAATATTTTTTCAATGAAGACCAAAAAAACCCAACCAAGGTAAGGTAGGAAAAAACCTATTCATGAGTCCCATGAACACTGATGGGGAATTTCTCACGCTGAATGGCATCACCAAGAACTCGTAGTGGCCATAACAATACCTGAAGGCTGTCTTTAGTATGTCGGAATCCCATACCCAAAGATGTTGATATCCTAATCAGAGGTATATCTTTGAGAACCACGTTTTCCCCTTTAGCTGGTCGAAGAGATCATTGATTCTCGACAGTGGATACCTTTTCTTCATGGCCACCTGATTCAGGTGTTGGAAGTCTATTCACAACCTAAAAATCCAATCTTCCTTATTGGAAAAAATCATCGGGGCTAACCATGGTGAAATGATGGGCCTTATGAATCACTTCTTTTGCAAGTCCTCCAAATTTAACCTTAGCTTGTGAAGCTCTTCCAGAGCCATCCGATATGCCAGTGTAAATATCAATGCTGTCTTTTAGTATAATTCGATTCAAAAGTATACCTCCCTATGTGGAGGTAGTCCTGTGACATCCTTAGAAAAAACTACCTCGTACTCTTCCACCACTACATGAATTCTTGGACTCCTCTCATACACTATATTGAGGCTGAGGCTAGACAACTGGTGAGTGATCGGCTATACCCTTCTCCGAGAAATTCCCTACTCTGATGCAAGGGTTTCCTTCTCCCTGGTGAAGGAAAACCTGGTCCCATCTTCGCATACACACAACACTGTGTGCCTAAAATAGTCGACCAGAGCATGGACTATGGATAACTTGTCCATACCCAAGATGATCCTATAAGTCCTTGATGTTCCTATTAATAGATCCCAACTGAAGGTCCCTCCTCCTAGAGTAATCTCACACCACCGACACCAGGGTGTAATTGTCTAATCCCCTCTTGTAAGAGTCTATAACTCTAAGGTTCGAGCCAACGTCTCCATCAGAATCTTTGAGCTCTAAAAGAGAGTAATGGAAAGGAATGAGTGACTAGAACCTAAATATATAAGAACTAAATCTTGGGTGTAGAAGACACATATCGTACCTTAGATCATCTCTAGAGAGCTATGGTCATAAGCCTCCACTTCTTGATGTTGTGATCGCCCATGTCCGCTATCTCCCTGAGGTCGGGGTGGACCACCTGGGTGTGGTGGCAGTAACACCTCAAACATCACACACCGACTTCTGCTTGTCCTCCTCCCTTACCACGTCTACTGCCCTGCTAACATTCTCTCCAAACCCACCACCCTCTGATAACTTTTTTTCATTACACATCCACTAGGGCCCGTGCTGTGACTAAACCAATCTTGCCTCCTGAAGGACAGAGGATGGCGACTATAGCCAAAAGTGTCAACCTACAAGTGAGAGGTGTTTGCCTGAGTACTTGTATGAAAACAGACACCCAACTAAGTCCCACACAATGAAATTAAACAAATATCACAAAAAAAGGTGAGTACAAGTACAACTAATATAAGTGGTCTTGAATTAAAACCAAAAAAAGAACTAAAAACAACAAAGTACAAAAAGAAAACTCTGATGGCCTTCCGAAGAAAACCAAAACTGATTATGAGTGTAGTGTAGCTATTGGAAGCCAAAGTAAAAATTGATGTCCAACCGATCCTACCGGGCCTTACCTCGTCCTAGGTAATAAATTCTACCATCGTAGTGTCTATCGGTCCCATATCCATGATCACCTCTGGGTCCTGGTCCACCTCTTAATCCCTTACTATGGCCCTGCAAAGTTAGACAAAAGTTCATCCCACCAGGCCATAATCGAGTCACACAGAGTCGAAAGTCAGCAGTTTTTAGGTCTCATCCAATCGTAGGGTTCCGTACGTAGCACGCCTAGGAGAATCGGTCCACAATCCATTATTCTCATATCAACTTCCATGTAATCATCCTCAGGTCATTAAAAAATATCAGCCTCTTTGGGAGGGTTCCAATACTTCAAACAGTTATTCAATAGGATGTCGGGTATGCAAGTTATTAGTGTTTTAGTAAACAAGGTCTGATTCCATCTAGGTCCAGTCCGACCCATCATGGGGGTCCCACATACCCTGGTTTAGTTTTGACTGACTCGAACTAACCCAGTTCGGGTTTGGGTTGATCCAGCCTGGCCATTGGGCTAGGCCCAAAGGGTATTGCTAGGCCCATACTGGTTTGGGTGAGGGTCCGACACGCTGGGTCGCCCAACAACCCAGTCTCATCCGAGCCAGTCCGAAGGGAATGATTCTAGCATACCGGCTTGGGTCTGGCCCACCATTGTGGGTCCGGACCACTAGCTGCGGATCTGGCCCACTAGGTCTGAGACTATCCCGCTGGGTGTGGGACTGGCCTACCCCGCTGGCTAGGGGCGTGACACGCCAGAACAAAGACTGGCTATACAGGCGGCCTATGGTGTATTCCTGGGAAGCGGTAGCCAGCCACTTCCGCTCCCTACTAGCCGAATAGACATAAGGACTTCCTCCTACCATGGTCAAATGACCGTGGATACCAGATCGCCTAGGTGGCCCGAGCACAGGCCAACCCTCCCCGTGATACCCTCCTGGTGCCTTGTCACCCTGTTACTACCACAACTATATGACCACAACCTCTTGCCACTGAGGGCTACCACTGGCCACCACCGGTGCCAGCGTGTCAATGTTTTCTTCAACGTGCCACCAGAGTTGCTCTCATGGTCCATTTTCCATTCTATCCCTGCCTACGATCTCTGGAGAACGTTCTATTTATGGCGAAGGTCTGAAAACCTTGTTGTAGTCAAATCAGATGTTTGGCCACACATAACACATGTGGCGGAGGGGATCAATGCTTTTTCTTGTCAGCTTATACCCTCCTTGTTATAAGTTTATAATCATCGGAGGTCCGGGGATTTCATTCCAATCAACAAATGATTATTTCAACCCTGTTTAAATAATATTCCAAATAAGTTACCCTCCTTCATAAATTCATGATTCACAAATCAACCTATTCATGGGTTTATCTACATTATTCATTTGAAGAATAAAAATAGGGAATAACTTGCACAAAATAAACCTGTACCTCTTTGAATTACATTACGGCATCATAACATCCTCGAGGTTTCAAGATGTTGACGTCATTCATCAATTATGACTCTGTTCTTCGAGGTGCGTCAAAGATGTTTGACGTTAATCGGTTTTTGTTATTATTCATCGGAGAGGAAGTTCGTTAGAGGTTTTTTAGAGAATCCTCATAGTTTAATTCCTCATTCCACCAATGCGTCAACCAAAATAAAAGGAAAACAAGTCACCACATTTCTATTATGCTGCGATGTTGAATCGTTACACTATTTCATTTATGAAACATCGTGGATGTTACAAGACATTAAAGTGTCATTACGTTGTGAGTTTACAATCCATTAGTGAGCTTCATCAATGTGCCTTGTTGCTACACTACAGCATCATCGTTCGCCACAAAATTGATGAGAAAAGGAAATAAAATAACTTTTTAAAGTTATTTCGTTATTTTTTTTAAAATCCAAAAAATTAACTTTTCCATTTGGCCCTTGCCAACTCATGTTAATTATTTTCTAGGATAATCCCAGCCTTATGAATTCAGTGGTGCCATCAGATTTTTTATCCGTGCACCGATTCAAATGTTCTAAAAACCCACTCGCACATTTACTTAAGTGTACTTAAAAATTTTCAATATTCCATTCCAGGCACACCATGCCTTGGAATCACGTGCCGTCAAAGGTTGTGGTCTCAGAATAATTTCATATAATTTAACAAAAATTACAAAGAATTTCTGAGGCATTACACATATGTTTTATCGTGTAGATAAACATGGGAATAAAAAGTGATTTAGTGATTAGGTGATTAATTTTATTTCAAAATAAGAACACTAAATTTATGGTATTGTACGATATAACCTTTAAGGTTATTTTAGATATAGGGTTATTCATTTATTTTATGATTTAGTATGAACATTATGTATTATTGTTGAATTTTTGAGGTTTATTAATTTTTGGTAACATTTTTCTATATGCTAACCATTTTGGTTTTGGTCAATGTCTAAATATATGAAAAATATTTTTATTATCCCTTTAATGGGTGTGTGGACCTTTAAAATTTAATTTTAATGCTCTAGGAATTAAAAATTTATCATGAATACTCATCGTTTGTATAAAATGGTTGGATTGTCTTGAAAATTGATTAGAAGATAAATTGAACTTATAAATTTATTATATTTTCTTATTTTCTTAGTCTACATGGTAAATAATTCATCAAAACTATGAAAATGGTCTTTAAAATGAAAATTTTATCCTATCATGTTCATTTATAAAAAAACAATTGTCTTTTTCCCACCTCTTGGGTTTATGGTTTTGTTATTATTTTCTTTTTCATGATCATTAAATTTCTTGTGATAATTGATCTCCATCACTATCCATAATAATTTGGTAGTTAATTATTTCATCCATGTCCAAATATTTATTCCCAATAATTTTTTCTTACATTTAAACCAAGTAATGCATTGTTCCATATGACCTTCATATGTCACTCTCTATCTCTTCAAGTAGAAGTTTTATTAACCCTTTATATGTTGTTGATTTTTTAGAAAAAATATTTTACAATATCAAACCTTTAATTATTAATATCACATTTAAATTGTTTATTAGGTAGGATGTAACACCCTAAGTGTTTAATATAGGAACATTAGTCTTAACAGTGCATTTTACATGAATAACTGAAATTGAATAACCTGTGAAACATTTGACTATTATAAACAAGCCATTAAATTGATAGGTATAAATATTATTAACCACTTTATTATATATATATATATATATAAATTTCCAACTCAATAATAATTTATATATAAATTCTTAGTATATAATCATTCAATTTTTAGAAAAGCAGTTTTATTCTTCAAAAATAAATTTTCTTCAAAAATGATTTTTTTTCATTTTTATGAGAAAATTTTTAAATTAATTTATCAAATATTTATAGAATTTATTTGAAGAAATGAAATTAATTTTTTAAATAATAATATCAAAATTAACTCAGGGTGAAAATTTTGGTTTTTTTGGAAAATATTGATTTTTTCGTGAATAGTGAAAAATACCATTTTCGATAAAACTATAATATATTTTAAATAAATTACATAATTTAAAAGTACCATTATATTTTGAATACTATTTCATGTAAATTAGGTATTATTTAATTATTTTTAATATGATTAATTATATTTGAATCATCATTATATTGGTTTTTATTAAAATTTTGTTTTTGAGTTTAAAAATTGCTTTCTTTTCTTCTGGAAAATAACTTTAAAGAGTAAAATGTTTCTCTATTTTAATTAATTAAAAAACAATAATGATGAATTATGTAAATTAAATTTATATATTATATATCAATATAAATTAATTTAAATTCATACAATAATTATTCCTATTCATAGAGTTAATAAAATATTATTTTATATTTGAAAAATACATTTCTTGAAGAACTTCTTTTTTATTGCTTCTATAGGTTTAATTTTAAATACAATTCTTCAAATTATAAAAATTTAATTTTATGAAATGGATTCCATATTTTGAATAATAATAATTTATGTTATATAATGAGGTCCAATCAATTTTTGTTCATAATGAATAGTGAAAACAATAAACTATTTTACCACGGTTAAAGTGAAAATGAGTTTACAGAAAGGTTAAACTAAAAGATAAGTGTTAAAATGACCTAAAAACCTTTATAAAATCTATATTATCACAATATTTATATATTATTATGTATGATTATTTATAATTATCCATTTTAGAGCCTTGTGTAAAGTCCAAATATGGGTATCACTTTTTATTATCAAAAATTGAAAGTGTTCCACTCACATCACTTATAAAAGAAAATCCACTCTACTAACCCATTAACACCTTCAAATCCATTTGAATAAGCCAATAAATTACCAAATAACATTTCTAATTCACTCCCCATGAAGTATATCTCATAGTTTTATCATAAATCCAACCTAAGAATGATTTTGTGTGAAACTAATAAGGTTATTTTAAAAAAAGGTATCACATTTAATATAACATTATTATATTATTTCTTATTTAACCCCATTAAAATATTATTTAATTATTATGAAATAATAATACAATTATATAAAATAAAATAAAATTTTATTATGTTAATTTTATATGATTAATCTATTTCATCTTCCATTAAATGGGGAAAAACCATCATTCCTGTGTATAGAGGACTACCGCATCATGAACTGATGAAATTATCTTCTCATCATCATCTCTAAAGGCCAGTTATAATAAAAAATATAAAGTATATATAAAATATATATATATATATAATAATTATACTTATTAAATTATTATATTACTTATAATATTTTAATTTCTATTCCGTGGGGATTCAATAACATCGCTCGTGTTTTCGATGGACTACCTCCTTAAGAAGTGATGTGATTCTTTTTTCACTAAGTCTTTACATGGATGTTAAAAAGTATATATTCAATAAATATATGTAATATATATATAAAATAATTATTACATTAATGAAATATATAAAATTTTAAATATATAATATATTATATATTTTCTTACCTTTCCATTCATTGAGAGATAATAATGTCATCCGTGTTTATGCATGGATTGCCACCTCCATAATGAGATGTGATTCATTTTTCATCACCATATCACTTGGATGATATATAAAATAATATTTATATAAATAATATGATATTTATGATATTATTATCATTTAGTAAAGATAAAATAACACTTACCTTCTTTCCATAATAATTTTCGAAAAATGGAAATGTTTCTCATGCATACGTACGACCTACCATCTCTATGATCATAAAAATTCATTTTTCATAACCATTATTAATGGAAGATTTTAAAGGAATAATTCATTTATAAAAATTATAATTATTTTATGATTATTATTATAGATATTATGTAATAATAATCAATTTTACAACCATCAATATACCAAAGCCACAATGAAAGTATGGACTGAATGTCCTCAAAGCAACCGACTTGGATTTAACTGAATAACTATTTAAATATTTAATTGAAATAAATAAATTTAAAAATTTAAGTATAAGGGTTAGAAAATATAACAATTTATTAAAAAATAAAATAATTTATATAATCTTATTATATAAGAGATAAAGGATATAAATGGAATGTTTGGTGTCAAGGTAAGGGATTTGGTCTCAGTTTTCCTTCGTTGATGCATATTCTATTATTATGAACCTAATTTATTTTATATGGTGTATATACTATCCCTTTAACATGTAATATAACAAATAATTCATATATCATGGTATTTTATGTTTTCATTGTAATTATTTCATCCAATGGTATTCTAATTTAATGTTATCAAGTGGTAAATAATTTTATAACTTAATTTCTTTGCATTAAGTTATATTAATTCATCATTTTGTTTGATATTATAACATTATATGTGATAATAATTTTTATTATATTATGTTTTATTTCAAGTTTATTTATTTATATGTATATTTTATATTTATAATTTAGCAATTGATTAATTATAACTTTTATGTTATGATCACTATAAGGATTTCTCATCTCAAATTAACTTCTTTGGAACATATGTTATGTTATACACCAATCTTACATTATGAGGATTTTCTACAAACCTTTTGATTTTTTATATAATTGATTTTTTTATTTTCAAGATATTTAATGTTCGTATAATGTTATTATTTTATAAGGTTTATTATTGAATATTTATCATAGTGGAAAAGGCTTTAGGATACAATCCTCTATATTTTTATTATTTATATTTAAGGTTATTTGGGAGGAAATAATATGATGTTATTTTCTTAGAAAAACTATTTATTATCAAGTATTTATTCGTTAAATTTTCAAGTATTAGTACCATTTTCATTTATTTTTCAATTAATATTATTGAAAATTTTGTTTAAGAAAATTATACTTCATTTATATCTTCGGTCAAAAATCATTTTTCTTCCAAATACATGTTTTCTATAAATATTTAAAAAAATATTTTACTAAGATATTTTAAATTCATTTTTACTAATAATTTGAGATATAATTTTTTTAAAGTTATATTCCCATCTACTTCAAAAAAATTATCATTTTTACTTTGACTAAAAATAAGAAAAGAATCATTATTTTAGCAGACATACATGAACGGAATTTGCCACCATCATGACAACTCAATGTTTTATATAATCCTTTTTACATGTTAAATTTAATTTTTTAAAAAATCTTATCTTTAATGTTCGATAAAATTTTAGATTTTAGATAAGTGTTTTAAAAATATAAAGTATACTTTATTCAAGAAATGTTTCAAGTGATCTTTAAAATTTATTTTTCATCTAAGATAACATTGGTTGATGTGAGGAAAATTTAAAGTGTTATTTTCCTTATGAATTTTTTTAATGAAATTTAATTGTATGTTTATCCATTAATGTGAATAGAACATGAGGTTAATTAAACTATACTAGGGATATGTTGTATTTATAAAATCATTATTTATACTATTAATGATTTATGAAATTTTCATGGAACCCATTTTTTCCACAAGTTAATCGATATATGAGATAAAATTGATTATTTTAAGGATTAAAAAGTGAAAGATTAAAAATATTTTATTAATGAAAAATACATGGAAATTATTGATTATGAATGCGTGATATGGATAAAACTTATTCCAAGGGTTGATCCCCATTATAGCTCATAGGTGAGCCTAATATATCTTATAATATGTGTATGCCCAATAAGTACATTGGTGATGCCGATATATCTTATATGAAAGGAGTATATAGATAATACTAGGTGAGATATATATTTATTATATAATCAATACACCTATATAACACTCCAATGAATTGTTTAATGTTGATTAAATTTTTTATTTAAAAAGTAGGCTGTTATCATAGGGCTTATCCTATCGATTTAGCTTGGCTCTATTTAACCTGGGTTTAAAATCGGTTATGAAGATAATATTCCAAAGATACCAACATGTTTTATTTCTAATTTTATTGGTTTTTACAATTCCTTTGATCAATATTTAAATCAATTTGTTTATGATTATTTATTATTATGACTCTTTTATTTGATAATGATTTATACCATGTTTCATGATTTGTGATCCATGAAATGATGGGTATGAAAATTCTTATGTTATGCTCATGGACTTTGATTATGTAATCATACCCTTATGATGTTCATATTATCACTGATCATATTCAATTGTTAATGATTATTTTTATATTTACTGTACATTTGAGATCACCCTTCTTATGTTTCATACTCCCTAGGTTATAAAGAACAATGATTAAATGATTTGTTTATATAATGGTTTCAAATGTAAAGAAGTTATTGGGAGATTTTAAAGTCTTAATATTGAATTTGAAAATATTGTATATTGGAAATAATACTCCCTTGAATTCATGGGTATTTTTTATGTAAGAGTTTTTCTTAATTATCTAAAAATATAAACCTAAAATGTCATTTGGTATGTAAGTGATTAAATATTTTATTTTGATGCTATAAGGTTTGGATGAAAAAATTGGGTCATATTTATGGGTTTAAAATCTAGGAATGAAATGATGATTTGTTTAGTACATGATCCAGGAGTAAGGTTCTAGGTCTGTTAAATATATAATTTTAATCCCACCTATCACATAATGATAATGATAAATATGTATTCCACAAGAACACAAAAGCATTTATTTTTCACACATCACTTAATTATACCATGTAAAATAGATTGGATTAATGAGAAAAACTTAAAGAATAGTTCACAAACCATAAAAAGTTAGACGGTATCATTAGATTATATTTCCATTTACTCTTAAAAAACATTGGAGGATGTTAAAATAGATGAAAAAACCTTTATAATAAGAACGGTTCAAATGGTACCACATAAGAAGGAATAAATAATTGGATCATTTGATATGGTCCACTTAATCCCCAATAACAAAAAAATAATATAAGGTTATTTAGAGGTTAATTAATGACAAATAATTTCCATGGAAACAAATAAATTTTAAATAATTAGTAAAATTTAATGGAAACCATAAAATATTCATTAGAAAACATTTTTAACATTGTTGTAAGAGGAAAAGTTAGAGATCTAATTCAAATGTTTTTTAAAAGGTGTACTCACGTCCATTAAAAAAAATAAAATTTAAAAATAACCATTTAATAATGTATTCTTGAAAAATATACAAATTTTATACAAAGGAAAGGTATAGTATATGAAAAAACACAGGATCATAAATTCGAAAAACCCCTTTTAGTTTTTTCCAAACACCATTTAATGAAAACCCACATAATAAAAAGGGATGACAAAACATTAGTTTTGAAAGAGTAAAAAGGGTAATGATAATATCACATGAGATATCACATAATTAGGTTTTATTACTAGAGGGGAACATTATACATAATAGTTAATACAGACATCTATGAACAAAATCTCATTAGGAAAGTAAGAGTATTATTATTAACAACAAAACATTTTATAATGAAATTAAACTATAATTGTAATTACATAGAAAATAATGAGTAAATGAATTATAATATCATAATATAATAGTAAAAAACCATCTTATAAATATATATTCAAAGTTGAATCAGTATGAATAAATAATGGAAGTCGACTCTAAAACCCACTTACAAATTTGTTAACACTTGAATCAAAAGGATTGGAAGGAGGCATTAAGGAAAAGACTTTTAAATCCCATGAAAGAAACATTAATAATAATAATATAATCTAATTAAATGTCAATAACACTATATTTGTTAATAACAGGTGAAAATCATAAAAACATTCCTCAATTAATGGAAATTGAGTCAGAAACCCCTACAAACATCATAATTTACTATGTAAGAAATATTTGAAAAGAGTTTTATATGATATTAATGTAAATAACTAGATAAAATAGGAAATAAAATATAATAAAACCAGGTGAAGACCAAAGAAATACTATTCATATCTCCCGTGACCAATGCAGACTAGGTCCGCTTAAAAAAACCAGGTGGTCCTAGTAGTCAAGAAGGGAAGAGGGATTAAGAAGTCATCTCCTGATACGGCTGTTCTAGATCAGCATAGGAATCACGTTCAAAGTGTGGGATTTTGGAGAAACCCGGAGTGGGAATCAGCTACTAGAGAAGAGGGATCCAGTTTGGGGTATGGTGATGACGTTGGTTATTATGATGTTTAACTATGTGTTGATCTGATTCATTTTGGTTTAGTTTTTCTATGGAACTATATGTTGGGCACCGGACACCCCTATGCCGGCTATCATAAAATGAAAAAAATGATTTGCATTTAGAGTTAAGAAACACCCTTATGACTTTTATAATATTTAAATCAAAATATATTGAGAGATATAATTTTATATGGAAATTTATACACCATTAATTAAAGAGAGGGTCATGTTATAATTTTTCCATTAGAAATTATACCCACCATATAAAATAAGATTTGTGTAAAACAAGAAACATGTCTCAAAGAAGGAAATTTGAGATGCAACTCATAACCTTTACTCTAGGATTCCTCAAAATCTCTTTAATATATTATTTTATAAAAAAAAATCTAAATAACTTATTTAATATCCATACAAATTTCTATGACAATATATGAAATTCATCTTTAATTAATTATTATATATTTATTAGTTAATTATAGTTTATTTTTGTCATATTATGTAACCATTTTTTATTGTTTCACGCATTCTTTAAAGTGTTGACGTTGATCCCCATTTTTGATATAAATTTTATAATTACTTAATTATTAAAAATTATATAATACATGTTCCATATTTATTTATAAAGTCACAAATTCTTCCCATGATATTTTTAGGTATGATTTTTGAGTATGAAATCAGTGACAATCTAGTTTCAGTAATTTTTTTAATAGATAAAAGATAGAATATTAATTAGTTAATTAAATATTAAACATACCTTAACTGAAAAAAATATTAACATAATTTTATAATATTATTCATAAATTACATTCTTAAAATCATCCTTGTTTTATGATGATAATAAAATTAACTATATTAATCCATGGAAGCGGTAGTCCAAACGTACACACAAATGCCATTTATGTTTTTCTTATAACAAGATAAACTATGAAATGTTTTACCGTTTAAGTATAATAAAATTTTTATAAATTTTATATTTCTTTATTAAATAACCTTTTATAACTTATTATGTAATGATTTTATGAAAAATTAATTACATCTCTTCATGGAGTTGTAATTCTTCATGTATGAATGAATAAAATTATCATTTTTTCAAAGGGAAAGGTTCAATAATTCTTATACCATTAAAATGATAATAATAATTAATTGTTCAGAGAATATTGTATAATTATATCATAATGGGTAAAATATATCTTCATGATAAATATAGAGAATAAAATGGTTAAGAGGTGATTAGTACTCACATTTAGAGTTTGAACTTAGTCTTTGAGAACTTTTTGAAAATAGAGGATTTAGAGCTATTCAATGGATAAAAGGAATAAAAAAAATTAGAGAGTGATACAAAATAATTAAAAATTGTATATTATCAAGATTAAATATAATTTTAGAGTGTTCATAGAGGGGTGGTGGAAGGCCCCTTTTATAAGAAGTGGGATTGAAAATTTTGTCAATATAACCTCTTAATATAAAAGTAACACATGTTTCACATGGAGTGTTGATTAAAAAATTGTAAATAATAGAGATGAGATAAATTTTTGTTGATAAAAACCTCATCCAATCATTTCATGAAATTTATTTAACATGTTTTATCTATTTTACACTGGGTTAAAATCTTTTTACGTTAATTTAGATTTACCCTAGCATCTATTTTTTAACCAATTTTTTTTGATTAAATATAAAAATAACTTACTATATAATATTGAAATTGTGATTTAAATTATAAAAAAATTATCAAATAAAATTCGTTATGTTTAGAAATGTTAATTTTAATATTATTATAAATTATGCATAAAAACTATTTTTTGAAAAAGTGTATTTCAAAGCATAAATATATTATTTAGGATAAAATTAGAATTTTTTTTATTTTAATAGAATTAATTGACTCATAATTAATAAAATAATATTTATATTTCTTTAAAATCAATAAAAAAACCTAACTCCACCTTGTGGATACTTAATTTAATGAAACTGATAAGAAAAAGTTTTTATTAAACTAAATATTATATAGGTTTCAAAATATTAAATATGTATTTTCCAAATTCAAAATAGTATTTTGAAATGGATAAAATTATTCCTTAAAAAACATTCAGATTCATTAAAAATATTTTAAACATTAAATGTTCTTATCATATAGTTTCGAGGTGATCAATGAAGTATCATTGAATTCATTTTATAATCTTCATTTCAAATCATTCCATTTCGTTCCCAAACATTTCAACATCAACATTAAGGCTATAAGGCCAGCAATAAGAATGTGGAAAAAAATATGTAAAAGATTTTAATTTTGAAAATTTTATAATTTAATAAATAAATTATATTTAATTACACTATAATGTATTAAAATTACCTTTATATATGAATCAAAAACCTCATTTTTCCAAGATTAAGGTATATGAATCCAATAATCATATTTAATTTGAAGGTTAATCAGCTCTGCTACCAGATAGTCTAGAATATGGAAAAGTTTTCCCACGACGTTTTCCATAGGAAACCTAAACTGTAAAATGGGACAACTATATTTAGTCTATTCATATTCCAGACATATTAACTTTTCATATTTTTATTCATAGTAGCATTATTTCAATATTTTATTTAAAAATATTTAATAGTATAAAATAAGGTTTTACCCTTTTTCATATTAAAATTTGTACCTATAAAAGACATCCTTTTATATCTCTATAAAGAACCTTTAGTGGGATCCTAATCCCTCACAGCTGAGACTGCTGAATGGGGGACTGTCGATTGAGCTACTGATGTAACACTAACAGAGGTTGTGAGAGATGTTGTAGGTGGAAATAAGATGGCGTCTCAAGTGTTGTGGGTATGGAGATATATGAATCATAATCATTCTAGTATAGTCGAGGGAACATCAATTGAGAGTAAATTGGAGTCAGTGTAACCCTTCATCCTTGGAATTCCAATCATTTAGTAAATAAAATTAAATTCAAAACATAAATTTAAAAAAATTCATCTAGAAAGAATAGAAATGATAACATATGAACAATACAGAAAAAATACATAACTATGACAATGAATGACTGCACAAATGACATAAGTGGTTGATAAATGAATGAATTACTATACATACAATCATTTTCTCTTTTAATCATGTTTTTTCATGACACCATAATTACTACATGTTCTTCATCAAACCTTTCAAGACTAATATTTTACATATCATGATGGAAAAATAAGTTTTCTTCTTTCTGTTGATGAAATTCATTTTTAGAGGTCAAATATTCCACTTCATCACCCACATCATACAAGTCTCTTTGGTTTACGTGATCAAATACACACCACCCTTCATCAATGACATCATACACATAATATAAAATTTTATCTTATGATGATAATATATAAGAATCTTGTAATTATGGGTAAGAAACATCCATCAAGAGAGAGAAGTTTGTAGAAGTAAATTTTAAGGAATCTCTTTTAACACCCTTGTAATATCGACCTAATTTCATTTTAATAAATTAACTGAAAAATGCATGTGGTAGTTTAATTTGATACTATAATTCAACATTACATAGTATACCACTTCATAAAATGTAAATATACCAATATTCTATACTTTTAAACCCTCTTCCCAACCAGTTTTACAAAATTTATATGCATTCACATTGTAAGCATCTGACATTCTAGCATGTTTTAGAGGACCTCAAGAAAGAAACATCAAATATTCTGACAACATAGCTCGATTATCAGTTTTAAAGATCTAAAAAAGTAATATATATTATTATTTTTAAAGAATATATATATCAACCTAATATCTGTACTGATTGCAATATTTTTGAACTTACATGCCATGCAAACCATTCTACAAGATATTTATTAACAACTTTTGTTATATATTTATCATTTTGTGTTTGACCACTCATTTACCTCTTTATTTGAATCCGAAACTCTTAAATAAATAGATATTAAATATCACTATTCAACAACAGATGTTTATATGCCTATAATAAACCCATTTTTATTAGAGTATCATTTGAGCTCCTCCCAACTGATTAACCAAAAATAGGAAATTTTTTTGATTTCCCATGTAGTTGAGATTTAGTATATGTGTCTTCAACATATACAAATCAATTGAATCTTATCTCAATATCATCCAATTATCTATAAAAAATTTAAGACACTCCTATTCTAAATATCTATTAGAAATAGATCTTTCAGGTTGAGCTTTATTTTTCACGTATGATTTCATATGCCATATATATATACGAAATAAAATAAAAAAACATTATTTTGTATTTAATGAAGTGAAAAGAATTTTTTACTTAAATAAAAACATATTAATAAAGTACCTCTCAATTGGATACATCTAACTATAATTTATGGGGCCTCCTAATTTATTTTTCTTAACCAAATTCACAATTAAATACATCATGAAAGTAAAAAATTATAGACTGAAGATCATCTCCATTACACAAAGTTTCATTTAAAATATCCCCTAAAGGTTTTTAAGCTCAAATGGTTATATAGTTTTCTCACATAGTTGTATAAATGATGTGTAGAATTTTATTACAATGGTAGTAACCTTTTCAGTTAATAATGTACGCAATTCTAATGGTAGTAACTATGGTAATAAAATATATGAATCATGACTTTTCAATCCATGTAACTTAGGATGCCTTAAGAAAAAAACCTTGAGATGTTACTTGAACACCTATAATATACCTTCACATGTTTTAAAATTTGAAGGAAGGTTTATTTATCCCTATTTCTCATTGAAAAACTTCACATAGAATACTTTAAATTCTTATCTACCATAGATAATGATTTATATTCATTGTTTGTAACTATTTTCGAGCATTCAGTTGATCCTTCAATTTTCTATGCTCATTAAGCAATGTGAAGAATAAATTGTCACAAACATTCTTCTCAATATGCATCACATCATCATTTTTCATCAATGAATTAGATTCTTAATATATAAGTTTAAAGAATATACTTTTTTTCGTGCATTGTTGGGTTCCAATTTCAAATGACGATGTACTTCGAACTCGTTTCCCACTATCATTCAAATGATAATCCTTCCCATAATCTGTTTCAACATTTCCAAGTTGTGAAAATATTTTAGAACATGTTAAAAACATTGGAGTTTTTCTATGATAAAAAACAATTTATTTTTGACTTTTCCAAATGAAATCTATGAGATGCATCGAGAAATATTTTATGTCCCAAGAAGCACTATTTTCTACTATGAGGTAGTCATTAGGGCTCAAAATCAAAGTTACAAACAAGACAAGAAAAACTATTTTATATGTTCTAACCAGTTAAATTCTTATGTCTAGGGAAGTCAGTAATGGTCTATATTAGATAAGCATTAATTTTGAAATTTGTTCTAGAAGATGCATCATATGTATCAACACTGTTACTCCATAAATCTTGTAATTATTCAATTAGATCCAAAAAGTATATATCAATATCATTTCGAGGATTTTTTAGTAATAATCATTTAAATGATAAAATATGTTTTTTAATACAAATATATGGAGGAATATTGTATGGGATCAAAACAACGTACCAAATTCTATAACTAATGCAAAAAGACCAAAATGGGTTGAATCCATTAGCATCCAATACCAATCAAACCTTCCTAGAATTATATGATAAGTCTATATTCAATGAATCAAATATCTTCAATGATTGAAAATCTATTGGATTTCCCATTAACCCATCATTTTTATTATCTATATAATGCCACTTCATGTGTTCGTCGTTCATAGATGACCTGAATAAAATTTATAATCGATGGATTAATAGAAAGTAATGGAAAGCCTTTATTGGTGGGATTATTTTATTTTTCTTTATATTAGTATGTTAATTCAGACTTCTAACATCAACCATTGAATTAAATCTAGAAGAAGAACATTTTTAAAATCCGGTATCCTTGTATTCTCACCCCAATAAAACTTATAGTCATTGGGACATTTATGTGTTTTTGTATAAGTCAAACAATGATTATTAATAGCTTTTTTCATTTCATAAAAATATTTAAGGATCTTTTATTTTAGAAATTAATCACATGAAAATTCAAATGTCATAGAAATAATGTTATTTGTAATTCCACATAAGCATTTGATATGGTACAACTTTAGCTAAAAAGAAGGTTTTGAATATTCCAAACATCCATTATACAAATATTGATTTCCATCAACAAATAAACAATGAAAACCATTTTTATACTCATTGGAGTTTTTTATTATATTTGTCTCTATAGGATTTATAATTAGATCCAATGATATGTTATAATCTTGATCTGGTTATCCTATAGTCCCCAAAACGTCACTTGTCAAAATTTTATTTGTTGCACCCTGAACTGGTTGTTCTAATATTTTTTGATTTTGATTTTGGTGCCTTAAATACCAAATTCATCATTTATAAGGTTTTACATTTCATTTTCCATTATTCTTGAAGTTGGGAGATGATTTGTTTGATTGACATCAGTGCTCAAACTTTCTATAATGTTTGATTCTTTTTCCCAACTCCAGCACAAATATTTAGTAGGGAATTTCATTAATATAAAGTGTTCAGAAACATTATATCTCTTCAACCATCTTCTAAATTTACATTTAGGACATTGAAATTTTATTATCCCCTTAATGGATCAATTGGATGTTGTAAAATCGAGAAAATCTTCTAAACCCTTAGCATATTGTGGTGTGTTCCTCGGTAATGTGATCTAGCTTTTATTCATATCATAATATGCTTACATGTTATTTAAAAAAATTAAAACACATATGTATTACTATATAAGAAACTAGATAAATGGAATTGAAAAAAAATAATTAAAGTAGTTATACGAAGAGATATATAAGTAGTAAAAAGGTCAAAGTAAAAATAGGTAACCATTAATCGATATTATTATGTTAAATAAAAGAAAAAGTAAAATCATATATTCATTAATTTAAAATATGAATAATGGGAGAAACACCCTAGGGTTACTAATTCTAGGTAAACCTAGTAATTCTCTATCACCAAAGTAGTGAGTTTAGTGTTCTAACACATATCTAGATAGAGGGGGTGTCACATAACACTTCACTAGCATAACTAAGGGTGGTCTAATAGATTTTATTTATGTATGTTATATTATATTTTTCTTATTTATAGATGTTACAAATCAAAATAACTATAGTGGTTTTAAAATTACTTAATAGATCCACTACATTTCAAGTGAGAGTATTTGAAGATGTTTTATTTAGAGTAAATAATTTGATCTTCCTTACTGATTTTTGTGTTTTAATAATTGAGGAGGATATGACTTATTCTTAGTCACATATAATCTTAGATAAAACTTTCTGAGAAATATGAAATGAAATCATAAATTTCCACGAAGACACTATAATAATGGAGTTTTCTTAGAATGTTTTCCACTTTAATTTTTTTGATACCAATAAGTTCCAATAATAAGAGAACTCAATTTTTTATAATTTAACATTCTAATTAATATCATACTTGTGAATAAATTTGTTTTATATAATAAAATTTTCAATTTGAAAATAAAAAAAGATCTGAAAATTTGATAAAAAACAATTGGGAAAAACATAAATATTATTTCCAACCATCTGAAGAAAAAATAAATTTTGATTTATTTGATGGATTTTACTATTTATTCAATGAAAATGTGTTATACACTTAATCTCTTTCATAGAAAGTTCAAACAATTGATTTGATTTACTCAAATCTATTTTTATCTTTAATACAGCCTCTTGATCTAGATTTAAAATGCTAGGATATTAATTTAACATTTGTATTTCTAATATATATGAACAATAAAAAAATGGTAATGAAAAAATTTAAAAGGGCCACTAAATTGTTATGGGATGATTTTCCCTAAAAATAAACACAACCTATCAATACAATAAAAAAACTAGATCTAAAATATATGTTCCCTGAAATGTAAACAATATAACTAAAAAAACAAATATCCAAAAACATTTGAGTGTTAAGAAAATATGAAACTAGAAAATGACACATAACAATAAATCATGACTCAAGAAAAAAATGGAAACCAATGTAGACTGTAAGGACATGATCAACTCCAGGGCTCTGATGCCAGACAACTACATTAAGAGAAATAATAGAGAAATAAAAAATATCCCTCTTTCCAATATAATAGAAAAAATCATCTAAATACACACCAATGTTCATATGTATGGGGTTATTAATCATAACTAGTAAAAAATAAAACCAAAATATTACCACACATTCTACAAGGAACAGAACAACTTAGATCACAATTCAAAATTTAAATAAAACTATAGAGAGAAAATCCAAAACAACATAATAATTAATTTCAATTAAATATAAATGTTATAAATAATTTATCAATATCATTAAATTAGAATATCTATTACACATTAAAAAAAATAAAAACATGTATACACCAAATGAAGAGCATTCCCAACTCATGATAAGAATCCCATCACACTATTCAAGTCATCATATATACATGAATCTAAGCTTCCCTTATCTAGAACTGACCCATGTTCGATCCCAACATTATGTCATCCTATGAAATATGATATCCTATGATTATAGTATATGAAAAGGTACCACACTAATTAATTTCTTATTAATTAATGATTTTTTAAAAATATGACAAAAAAAATTTCCTTCCATAAGTAAAAAAAAAATTTAAAACCATGAATCTAAAGGTGTTTTTCTTATAACTATTCCAAATTATGTTTTTCTAATTCAACCAAAATGATTTTCTAAAAATTGAAAGCATCCAACATTTTTTTTAAATAAAATAAAATTTTTTTTAAAAAATATAAGACTAACATTTCAAGATAAAGTATAGAAAAGTGAGAATCCATTTATCTAATACGGGTTCCAATTTAAAAAATTTATTAAAATGACATAGAACGATTGGATTTTATCATAATTTCCCATTAATTATTTGATGAAATTGTCCACTAGATTAGTAATAACCTCAAAAAACCCTAGGAGAGAAACATATATTTGAGAGGAATCAAATTGGAATAAATGTTCAATTTCATGTGTTTGAATGGTTTAAATAGAATAAACCCAACTTGATTGAAGATGTGATAGAGAGATTCAATTAATGAATCATTGACATGTCACAAACACTGAAATTAATGTCACCTCAGCTTTAAAATATAGAAAATCATCAATGTTGTGAATTGTATTCCACATCACAAATGTCATTGACTAGAAAACAATTAATTACATAAATGAAACTCATGGAATATACCGAGAAAAAAAATCATATAATGCATAACCATACACTATTAGCACTAGTTCATGAAGTTATGTTATAGATTATAAGATTTCTTCTCGAATAAAATCATCTAGAAATAGAACCTAAAAATTATATGAAATAAAATATATATAATAAAATAGATAATTACATCAAACTAGGGGGATAGGGGACGATCGATTGGGATCAGGATCAGAGAGAGGGTCTAGGGGCTCGTTCTTAGGCTTGGGGAGTGGTGAAAATGAATGTTCAAAGGAGTAGGGAATGATGGTGGCAAACAATGATGGGGAAGGGGTTAGGCAGTGAGGGGGAAAAAGGTTTCAGTGTTGAGGGAATAGGGTTTTCTGGGGTCGAAGTTAAGGTGGTGACAGTCTAGGGTTTGATGGGGTCTGTGGAAGAGTGGGTGGGGGTGTCAAGTTCAGGGGGGGATGTTCCGTGTAAAAAATATATTTTTGGGGTGGTTTATAAAAAACTGCCGCAAAATTTTGAAATTTTTTTGGCGATATTTTCTTATACCAAAACAAATAACCCGCCATTAATTAATGAATATAGTTTAGTGTACAATGACACAATAAAAGTTCATAAGAGAATAAAAAAATAACTCGTACCCCTCAGTATGTGGACCATCAAAATTGAAAAAATAGAAAATTTAAGATGTATCAGAATCAATAATCAAGATCCATGTGACAAAAATCTCAATCAATAGAATAAGTATTAACCTATAAATATAATAAATAAACACCTAAAGTTTTCTTGGGGAATCATTATACTTTTCACTCTTATAAATGGAATTATTATGCAGTCAATATTTATACATGTCACTATTACAAATGGAATATTTATATATATGACTTCCATACTCAACTAATTGGAGTACTATCTGAGAAACACCAATACATGATCTATCATGAAACCACCCAGAATTTTTTTATCACATAAGATCCTATGAAATTTCTATGTACCATTGAAAAACCATCACATATAAAATCTTTCACAACTCATTAGTGAAACCAATAACAACTTTATTAACCCAATGAAAAGGAAATGTTCTATAAAAATATCATTGAATAATGAATAATCCACAGAAAATAAATGGGTTCCATAAAAATATCTTTGAAACACGAATAACCAATAGAAGGTGAATGGGTTCCATAACAATCTATTTGAAACATAAATAACCCATGGAAGAAAATTGGGTTTCATAAAAATATATAAGAAACACAAATAACCCATTGAAAGGAAATCAATTCCATAAAAATCTCTTTGAAATAATATTTACCCACAGAAATTAAATCGGTTAAATTAAAATCTCTTAATGAAATAATCAACTAATGGAAAATTAAGGGTTTTAAAAGAACCTCTTTAGGATATAATCAACTCATGGAAAAGAAACGGGTCTCACAAAAATCTTTTTGAAATAAAAATAATCCATACAAAGAATGAAGGAGGATTTTATCAAAAAAATATATACCTATTATAGGATATGTAAATTTTTTTATTAAATTTTATTAATGGTAATTACCTTAAAATATCATTAAAAAAATTCTTGAGGAAAATAATCTTTAATCATTCCAAAGCATCCCATACCACATTGAAACATTTTATCGATTAACCCCATAAAGGGAATAACATTAAATTAAACATATAATATAATGATAATAAGGATATTCATGATATAACATGTCAAATAGGAAGTATATACAACTAATAAAATAATATAGGCATATAACATGACAAATGTAATGAAGAAGGAAAATTATGATGACGATCCATTACTTCATTGGTAACATTGAATCTATAAACACCCTGAAATAATAATAATAAGATGAAACTTTGAATATCATGATATATACGAATATTCATGATATTAAATTTCAAATAGGCATTATATACCTCTTATAAATTAAGAGAGGTTTATAACATGAGAAACATCACAAAGAAGGTAAATTATGGAAACAATATTTTGCTGCTTTGGAAACATTGAAACCGTAAACCCCATGAAATAGAGATACTAAAATGTATATTTTAATACACATAAAATTATGTTTAATAATAAACCAATATAATTATGGAAATTAGATACACCCCACAACAATAATAAGTTGTGAATATAGAAATAGTCTCACAGAATTATAAATGAGACTAACAATCCACTTACAACTGTGGTACCATATGAATAAGAAACAAAGAAGGTAATAATAATCAAATTAAACATTTAAAAACCATGAATATTAAATAATTAATGATATAATATATCAAAATTTTCAGTATATACACCCTAAAAAACAAATAATTAGTGATTATAACGTATGCCTCACGAAAGTGAAAGTGACACATAAATCCCTTATCGTTATTCCATTTTATCATCATTGTTATCGATATTAATGAATAATAAACATATTTTAATTATAAAATATCTTAAGAACATTTTACAATTTTATTATTACTTTTATTTCCCTTATAAAAAATTTATATACAACTATTTAATCAATAGTGTTTAAGTCGAATATTTTTCCCATATTCAGCTTATGTCTCAAAAACTGCCTTCAATAGGTCAACTGTGGTCAATGTGGTCATTATATAAAAATATATATAATAATAATAATTATATAATTATAATATATATACAAAAATTACACTTTTAATCCCAACCATGAAATATGGTTATGAAAAATGAACCAACGTTAAAGTCACGAAGACGATATGCCATTCATACGCATGAGTGACATTCCGATTTTTCAATGATACTTTTAGAAAGAAGGTAAGTAACATTTATATTTACATAATTATTATTATATCAGATAGATAACATATTATTTAATCATATATACATATATATAATTCATGTGATGTTAAAGGAATCACATCACATTGAGGAGGAGGTAGTCCACACATCCACGACTGACTTTATCACTTTTTAGTGTGTGAAAGGTTAATAAAGAAAATGGTATATTATATTTACGTAAATATAATTATGTAAAAATATAACAAATATTTTTTATATGTCACATATTTTTAATTAAACCCATCCTTAATACATCCCATATAATGTGTGAATGTATCACGTCACATTAAGAAGGTGGTAGTCCACATGTCAATATATGATGTTATCATATTTACACAAAATAAAAACCATAAATGTATGTGTTATATATAAAATTAAATAAGTATTTTAATATCATAAATACTATAAATATCATATAAAAACATGGATTCTATAATAATTCTCTACCATGATGGGTGGTATGGAAAAAATGAACGATATCATTTCATGAGGTGGTAGTTTTTCATATACGAACGGTAATTTCATTACCCATTGGATGGAAATGTGTGTATATTTAGGTATAATCCTTAACCTAAAAATAAATAAGTGTATTTAGGATATATAAATTATTATATAATCATGGGAATATAATAATTTAATATTTATATAAGGAAATAAAACATAAATATAGGTTAAAGAATGTTATCTCTTTTTTCGAATAACTCATTTTGGTTTACACCAAAGGGATTCCTTGGTTGGATTTGTGCATAAGTAAAATACTCAATAGTGGGAGGTGGTATTTTGGAGATTAATTGGTTAGGTTTGGTACTATACAAATGTATTGATAGGTGTGATGAATTGGGGGACGATGAGTGTCTGTTTATAGTGGATAGGGAGTGGCATTCTTGAAAATACCAAATGGTAGACACTATTGGGAGGTATTTCGTAACTAATGTGATTCAAAAGTTGAAAAATAATGGATTCAAGTGTAATTATGGTTAATAAAATATCCCAAATTTCAAAAAGAAATGCATTTTTATAATTTTGTTCCTTACCCTTTATGTTTTTTATTTTTTTATTTTGGGTTTTCATTTAGTTAACTAGTTTTCTAAGCTTTGTAATTCATATATTAAGACTAAATTAAGGATATAATTATTATAAATTTTAGTAAAAAATATTATAAAATATTAAATAAAATATATAAAATAAAAATCCCATATATGTTGCAAATTAATCTTAATATAAACACATGTAATGCCAAAAAACACTACATTAACCATAATTGCACTGAAAAAGCTTTTACTATTTGTGGGTAAATATGTTCATTATAAAATAATTATTTCCACATTAATAGACATTTTTATATTTATTGACACTTAAAATGTACTTGGTAGAATATTTTTTTAGTCATTTGAAATAATTTAATAAAATAAAATTTATTTTATTTAATTACTATCTAAATAATCTTTGTGTTGGTGTTTATTAATAATTTAATGTAATTATATCATCTCTAAAAATTAAATATAAATTAATATAAAAATAATGACTCATTTATATTCTGAAATAATATTTATAAACAAATATACGTATCTTTCTCACTACACTAATGTTTATAAGTGTTAAAGGCATGTAAGGTTACTTTTCTGTCCTTTTCCTTATATAACTTATTATATTTTTCACTTTCATCGAATAATATCCCAATAACTCATAAAATTATATAATAATGTATATATGGTACAAATACTTCCATCAAATGTGTGTTGTAATAGTGTTAGGTCATTTTTACACCTTATATTCTATATTTAATCATTAAGTAAGCTTGATTTTAACTTAATCACTATAATTAATTTTTATTATTTTCACTAATCATTTTGGTCAAAATATTTTGTTGATATTAATGTAAAAAAATTAAAACATATTACTAATATTTATTTCCATTTTCAAAATTCAATTATAAATGTGTCTAAAATTAATTTAAAATTAATCTCGTAGACTCCGTGAGACAATTGATTTTTAAGGATAAAATTTCAAAATTTCAAAATGTTTTTATATCCAATTTCAATGTAAACATTAATAAATTTACCTAAATTGAATTTATTTATTAATAATTTAACTAATTATTCTTTAAAACCAATTTTAAAATAAAATTTAACTATATGAATAAATTAGATGAAAATAAATATTTCAATTAAAATGCAGTGTTTTTCACTATTCATCAAATAGAGGATCTTTTCTGAAAATTCCAAAAATTCTCTCAAATAATTTTAAATTCATGATTCAAAAAATTAGGTTTATTTTTTCATATAAAATTCTAAGAATTCTAAAAAATATAATTAAAACAGGTGCACCAATAAAAGGAAATAAAACTGCCCATTAAAAATATATAGCTATTTTATGATTAGAATTAGATATATTCCTATCATACCACTATCAATATTAATGGATGAATTTTATAACATTTTATGAAATATTTGACAAATAATTTTTCTTAATATATTTCACCAATATTGATTAATTTAATTTATAAGGATAAAATGTCACTCTAGACAAAAAATCGGGTTTCATAAAAACACATCCTTTATATTCAATTGGACTTTAAATTCATTTATAATTAATTTGTAACCAATGAATTATTTTTGTAAAAATGAGTAAGATATATTTTCATAATTTAGTTAATATAATTTATTCCCTCTATTCAAAAGGCTAGGTAATAACAATCATAACAGTATTCATAATATATTATTTCCTTATAAGACTTGGGATTGTGTGTAACAAAAGTCATCAAAGGATATCGATGTTGTATGAAAAGTAAGAAAAAATTAGTGTTTCATGTGATTAAACTTAAACTATGTATTATATATAATACAATCTATTAAATAATTTGAATATATTTGAATAAATATTTTTCATAAAATTTCAAGTTGTTACATCCTACCCCCCTTAATATGAATTGTTCCCTCGAAATTCATCCTGGTTATCAAAGGATTAAATTTTTTAGAATTCATTTATTTAAACCCATATCATAAAAAGAGTTAATACAACATCAATTTAAAAATAGGAAGTGGAAAACATAAAGGTCACCAAAAGTTACGCATGACTAGGAATTCATCTAGGTAGAACATATGTGGGAATGTAAGAAAAGTATAAATAATTATACTTGGTGATTTAGTTCATTAATCATAAAATTGAATGATAAATGGAATTTCATGGGGTTCAAATACATAAATCAATGATAACAAAAAAGTCCATATGTTTATCATAATTGAAGGTACTTTGATAATACCTTCTGTTTCAAGATCCTTTTCCTAGAATTAATGAATTATCTCACCAACAAGCGCAATAGAAAAAAATTAAATATACTTACTTAACGAGTAGAAAATCACTATTTATTCAATTTACAAAGGAAACTAATTTTTTAATCCAAACTATGATCATTCATTATGAATTATTAACCGCAAAAGCACTAAAATAAACTTTTAATGACCACATTACTATAAAAAGAATAGTCAATCTATTGCACCCATTATTAGACACTAACCAAAATAAAAATGGTTATAAAATGGTAAGATAATTTAATAAATGAATAAAACCTTGAATGATACACTAAAATTCAAAATTAAATATTAATACCAATTATTCTTACTAAGTTATTCTATTAATAAAAACTGTTAAAATTATGCAAACATTTCCTAAATAAGTTTCAAATCGAATGATTATATTTTTTTGATCATATATTATTCCAATATAAATAGAACATTATTACTCAAATAAAATACTATATTCTTTCCAAATAAAATTAATATTTACATCAAAAAGGACAAACAAACCCATAATCATGTAGTCCAACGGTAGTGTGTTAAACCCTTATCATCTTTTGGATATGGGTTTAGCCCCACCACCTTGCCTGATGTGATAAGTTATCTTAAAGAATACATGTTTTCATTTATTTTTGTTAAACATGAAAACTAATTCATATATAAAAAACTTCATTTTGATACTAGTGGTTAAAAATACCTCATCCCCAAAAAACACCTCCATAAATCACTTTAAGATATCATCACCGAAAATCACAATAGGGTTTCTAATACTTTGAACTTATTATCATCCTTAATCTTATATACAATATGAAGATATACCAAAATATTAGGATAACATCACATTAAAACATCATAATCACCAAAGTTATCTAAACCGACCTTTGAAACCAACAATGACATCCTTGAACCCACACTACCAAATCCTGTTTTGAAAAATATAAATTTACATTTCTGGATTTGATGTTGATGTTTGTTACTTAATTTTTTCATCTATATCATACAAAATCAAAAGACAAACTTGGATCATGTATAACCTAGAGGACCTTTTAGTTTTAGCATTTTATAGAATTAGCACAAACTCTTACATAAAAAAATCATACTAACTTGTACTCATAATTCATCAAAAAAAATTATCCAATTTAACCTAGATTTTTTTATTTCTTAAAAGGTCTTAAACATCATATGTATGGAATCCTTTATAGACATAAATAATTCAACATCATTTTTAGAACCCATGGAAAAAGAAACATAATAAAGATGAACTCAAATAATCAGTAAGGGAAAATATAATCCTTAATAATTAAATGTAGTAAATGAGATTATGAGTTCATAAGGGTTTGATAATATAATCAAACTTCATGAGTAAATAAAAAAATAATTCATACCCTTCAATACCTGGACCATAAAATATTAATACATAGAAAAATGAAAGAGTAATCATAATCAATAATGATGATCCAAGTGACAACAATATCGATCATTAAAAACATAATAAACCTATAACAATAATAAATAAACACCTAAAGTTATCTCGAGGAATTATTATAATTTTTACTCTTATAAATTGAATAACCATATAGTCTACTTCAAAACATGTCACACTTACTAATAGAATATCCATACATCGGACTTTAATACCCAATATAATGGAGGACTGTCATGGACCCACCCCTACTTGGTCAATCATGGATCAACCCATCATTGGTTTATCACATAACCAACCATTATATTTAAAATTACTATCAATAATTCATAACAAAAAAAATCTTGGGTAAACTTATTAGATAAACCAATAAACCCTACATTAACCCATTGAAAAAACAGTTCTATAAAATCTAATTGAAATATGAATAACCCATGAAAAGGAAATGGGTTACATAAAAATATTTTTAAAATATAAATAAGACATGTAAAGTAAATGGGTTCCATAAAAATCCTTTTGAAACATTAATAACCCATGGAATGTAAATGGTTTACATAACATTCTCTTTGAAACATGAATAAACCATATATGGGAAATGAGTTCCCTAAAAATAACTTTGAAACATAAATCACCCATAGAAAAGAAATGGGTTAATAAAAATATATTTAAAACACGAGTAACCCATGGAAACTAAATGGGTTAAATAATTATCTCATTATGAAATAATCAACCAATAGAAAATAAATAGTATTCATAGCAATCTATTTAAGAAAAAATCAAATAATTGAAAATAAACAGGTTGCACAGAAATATTTTAAAACAAATGTAATCCATAAAAATAATGAGATAGGATGGAATCAATAAAATATATCCCTATTTATTTATAATAAAAAACAAGGGTTGTTGATTTTGGTGAATATAAATGACCTTAAAACACCATTAAAAACAATATTAAGGAAAATAATATTTAAACATTCTAAAGCATCCCGTACCACTTTGAAACATTTGAATCATTAACCAAATTAAGGGAGTAACATTAAATGAAACTTTTAATATCATTAGAATAAGGATAATAATTATATAACCTATCAAATAGGTAGTACATACAACTTATAAAAGAACATAGTTGTATAACATGACAAACATAAAAAAGAATGGAAATTTTGACAACAATCTATTACTACTTTGGTAACTTTGAAATCGTAAACCCCATGAAAGAATAATAATTAAATAAAGCTTATAATATCATGATAAATTAATATATTTTTGATATAACATTAAAAATAATAATTATATACTTCTTATAAAATAATATATGTTTATAAAATGACAAACTTCACAAAGAAGGTAAATTATGGAAACAATCCATTACCCCGTTGCTAACAATGAAACCATAAACCCCATGAAAGATTGATATCCATATGGATATTTATATCCCCATAAATATAAGGATAATAATAACTAAATATATTCATGGTCAATATATATTAACTATAATAAAAATAAGTGGTAAATGTCGAATAAGTCTTTTAGAAATAAATGTGAGAATAGAAATCCTCTTACAACTATGGTAACATATGAATTGAATACCCCAGAAGAAATAATAATAAAATAAAAAATTTAAATACCATTAATATAGAAGGATTAATGATATAATATATCATAATTTTCCGTATATAATCCAAACAAAATAAGTAATGGGTGATTATGATGTATTCCACATAAAAGTAAAAGTGATAAAATAATCACTTACCTTGAGTATGATTTGTCATGAAGGTTCTCTATATTATTGAATAATAAACTTATGTAAATTAAATACTTGATTAAATACCATTTAAAAGTTTATTAAAACGTTTATTTCAATTATAAAAACGTTATAAAAAATTACTCAATCAATATTGTTTAAGATGGATGTTTGGACCATATTCAACATTTGTTTAAAAACTTACTTCGATAAGTTGACTATAGTGAAGGAAATAATTATATAAAATATTAACAATGTTAATCATGATATAATTATCTTATTTATACTTAAAATATAATTTAAAAAAATCATGAAATATTGATATGAAAAATGATCCTACATTACGATCATTGAGACGATAGGTCATACGTACACATGAGTAATGTTCCATTTTTTCAATGATCCTTTTAGAAAGAAGGTATGCAATGTCTAAATTTAAATTATTATAATTATATAATATATAAACCAATAATTAATAATATATAATTAAATATATAATTCAGGTTATCTAAAAGGAATTATATCATCTTGTGGTGGCGGTAACCCACACATCCACGGACGATGTTATCACTTTTCCACTGTGTGAAATGGGTAATAAAGAAACTGATGTATTATATTTAGAGAGGGTAATTATGTAATTAACATAATATATATTTTATTTTTGTTACATATGTTTAAGGAAACACATACTTAATTCATTTAATGTAACATGTGAATGTATCACATTTATTTGAGGAGGTGATAGTCCACACATCCACAAATGATGTTATCTTATTTACAAAAAATAGAAAGAAAAAAGGTACATGTTATATAAAAATAAAAAAAATGAATAAAAAATATATATCATAAATATAATATAAAAATAGTGTTTCCAACCATCCATGAGACGTGGTAATGGAAAAATAAACGACATCATTTTGCGAGATGGAAGTTCGTAATACACGAATGATAATTTTGTTACCAATTTGATGGAAGTTTGTGTCAGTGTAGGTTGAAACCATAACATAAAAAAATATTAGTATATTTAGGATACCTATTTTATTATGTACGAATGAAATAATAATAATTTAATGGGAGGAGAAATAAATAAAACACAAATACTAGTTAAATAATGTTACCTATTTTTTTAGATAACAATATTTGGTTTGCACAAAAGTGCTTCCTTGGTGGAATTTATTTCCAAATTTTTTAATATTGGGTGATAAGTGAGATTTTTATAGCTTAAATGGTAATATTTTGGATGATAAAAATGGATTTGGAGGTGTGATGAAGTGGGGGGAGAGTGAGTATCTTTTTATTGGGGAGAGGGAGTGGAATTCCTATAAATACAAAAAAGTAAACAATATTGGGAGGTATATATTAACTCATGTGCTTCAATAATTGATAATTAATGGACTAAATGGTGTTTATGGTCTATAAAAACTAACAAAAAATAAAAATAAAATCATTTTCATCATTTTTTTCCTTAGTCATTATGTTTCCTTATTTTTTTTTCATTTAGGTAACTAGTTTCATAACCTATTTAATTAAAAAATTAAGACTTAACTAAGGTGAGAATTAATAGAAAATTTATAATAACTAATTATCAAATATTACATCTAATTTATAAAATTAATATTTCGTATGTTTGGGAAATTTCATTTAATCAAAACACATGTAACACGCAAAAACAATGCTTTAACCCTAGTAGCGGTCACAATGTTTTTAGTGTTTATGGGTTAATATGTTCATTATTATATGTTTATTGACACATTTAAGCACCATATTTTATATTTTTTAACACTTAAAAGTATCTTTATATAATATAAGTTTTTTTAGTAATTTTAAATAATTTAATAAAATATAATTTATTATATTTAATTATTGACTAAATAATCCATGAATTGTTGTTTCTAAAAAAATTAATGTAATTATAACATATATAAAAATTAAATATAAATCAAAAGAAAAAAATTAATTTATAAACAAACCAATGTATCTTATTCCCTACTACAAAACATTATAAGTGTTAATGGCAAGGAAGGTTCCTCTGTTGTCCTTTTCTTACATAATATATTATATTGATCACATTCTTGGAATAGTATCCCAATAACTCATAAAAATTGATACGAAGGTTTTTAGTGAAAAAATATGTCCATAAAATATGTTTAAGATTTTTTGGGTCATTTATACACCTTATATTATATGTTTAATCATTAAGTAATCTCATTTTTTTTACCATAATCACATTAATTAATTTTAATGACATTCACTAATAAGTTTGGTAAAAAATTAAATTGATATTATTAGAATAAAATTTTCATAATGACTCCAAATATGTATATCCATTTTCCCAAATTCAATTTACATTACAGGATACAATTTATTTTAAGTTAATTTTACAGTCGCTGCAGGACAACAGGTTTTTAAGAAGAAAAGTTCAAAAGTTCAAAATGTTTTTAAATCCAATTTCATTGTAAAATTGAATAAATTGATCAAAATTGGATTTTTTTTGATTAATTATCTATCTAATTATAATTTAAAATAAATTTAAAAATATTATTTAACTACATAAATATATTAGATGAAAAATAATCTTTGAATTAAAATGCAATGTTCTTCACTATTCATCAAAAAATGAATCTGCTAGGAAACATACCAAACACTAACCGAATGTAAATTTTTAAACTCTGATTTCAAAAATAATTTTTTTCTTATAAAAATTATAAAAATTATAAAATTTATATTTAAAATAGGTGTGTCATTAAATGGTGGTAAAATTGCCCTTTAAAAATACATAGTATTTTTTCCTTAATGTTGGATTTATTTTTATATTAACCCTATCAAAGCTGTTGGCTTAATTTAATAATGTTTTGTTAAATTTATGACATATAAATTTATTTAATATCTTTCAATAATAATTATTAATATATCTTATTAAAAAAATGTCACTTTGTTCATAAAAAAATGATTTTCATAAAAACACACCCCTTATACTCAATTGGACTTTATTTTCATTTCTAATTAATCGGTAACCTGTGAATAAATTTATTAAAAAAATTAACCTATATTTTCATAATTTAGATAATAACATTCCTTCCCACCATTCAAATGACAAGGTAATAACAATCATAATATAATTAATAGTGTATTGTTTTCCATTAAGACTTGAGCTTGTGTGTAACATAAGTCTTCAAAGGAACTCGATGTTGCATACAACACTAGATAAACATGGTTTTGTGCATGATGTAACATAAAATATTTATTATGTTTAACATAACGTATTAAATAATTTAAATTTACTTAAATGAATATATTACATAACATTTTGTGATGTTATAAGTTCAGTTTTTTAAATTTTTAGCAAAAAACAAAAATAATTTTTAATTATATATATTATGGGTGGAATTAAAATTAGTAAAACTAGATTCAAGATTCCTAGTATTTTTAGGTATGTGGATCTTATCTGTGTGTGGTACCTAGCCCTAAAATTGGATGGTTGGGCCATAAGGGTAGATGGTATACAAATTGGGTACAGGTAGGGAAGTGTATAGTCCAGTGGAATGTACTTCTTATTACGAATTTCCCTATTTTAGATATCTTAGATTTATATATATATTTATTATGGTATTTATATTTTAGTTATATTTCATCTTGATAGCTTCTGTAAAAGCATATGTATGACATAGATGTGTTGACACTAAGGCATGATCAATTTAGGGCCCTTATGGAAAATGGTGAAAACGATCAACTTACCTAATTTTAAGGTATCAAAGGAATCTAGAGTAGATAGTTAATATGGAAAAACTATTTTGTGGTCAATAATATCATATTATATTAATTTTTATTTAGAGTATTTATCAAGGGACTCAAAAATCTATTTAGGGTGATTTAGAGTATTGATGATCAAATTTTGGATTAAGTTAGTTTGGACTATCGTTAATTAGAAATGTAGAGAAAGTATTACAATGTATTTTAATAGGGAATATTAAAACTAATTGGGGATATGTAGGTATAGGTTGGTAGACATTGGTGGATGTCATGGAATTATTTTTAGGCATGATTATTTGAGAAAATTATCCCAAGATATTGAGGGCCGACTGAACATGTTATTTTATTCACTCGATGTAAAGGGTGATGGAAATATTAGAATATAATATAGGGTTCATAGGTCTAGAGTGTTGTGAATAAAAATATGATAGATACAATAAAACCTTATTATTGTGATTTGAGTAGGTTGTTCGGTGTTCCATTAGTGTATAAGTGATCAGTTTTTTGGTGGCTTTATTTTTAGAGGCAATGAATCATGTGTTTATAGTAGAGTGGAACTTTAATATATAGAGGAATAATAATTTTGACAGTGGTTTCATGTAGTTTTGGTAAAAATACTATAGGTTTCTAGATGTGTGGGTATGGGGAGGCTCAACTTGGAAAAAAAGGGTAAAATGTTCACCTTCAACTGGGTCAACCTCATGGTGTTACCAATATGATAAAATGGGTCAATTTCACATCAAATGTTATTGACCACACATAGAGTGTTGATCTAACAGAATATGGGTAATATAAAGGGATTCTATTAGATGATATCATATTCAGCTAGATTTTTGGGATCCGGTAAAACATAAGCACCTATGTTAGGACTACAAGTGATTCTAGGAGGTAGTGGTAGTAATTTTTATATAAACATAGGTTATGGTAGAGGATATGGAGATTAGAAATTGGGAAAACATACAATGTAATGTAGGAAATTATAGGGAGTTTACACATCCATAGGTTGAGGCTCAACTAAATTTCATGTGATTGATCTGATCTTTTCACAGTAGGTTGGAGAGACACTGACAGTTTGTAGTATGTTGTGATTGAGTTGATTACTTTTTGTGTGAAAAGTGATGGTGAACTATGTTCATATATGAAAATAAGATCAAATAGGTTCTAGTTGATGTTTTTAAATTTCGAATGATTTGAAGTAGTGGTTAACATAATTGTTATAACACATGTATTCTGAGATGGAGGTTGTTTATTGTGCCATCAATGTATGAGGTATCTTAGTTTTAATGTGATCAAGTAGTTGAATCCAATGTTCAGAAGCACCCGTAGATGGAATTTCTTTTTAGAGTTTTTATGGTAATACTGAATATTTGTATTTGTTTGACTACTTATATGTATTTCAGTTTTACATGATCATTATGCTTGAGATTTTGTCAGGATTGGTCAGTGTGTGGCCAAAGAATGATCATAAATGAAATATTATATTATGGAGATATTTTAATGGTCTAAGTGTTTATGTGGGGGTGTGTTGGGTCTAAAAATAGCCTGAAAATATGAATTAAAGTATATTTAGGGTGTTTTAGTGGTTGTAAGAGACTTAAAGTTAGTTTTTGGGAAAAGGGTTGGTGATGGAATAAATTTTAGATGAGAAGTTCCCCATTAGAACTCTATTAGTAGGTCACCGATTTTTAGAGGGTTAGAGAAAGGCCACTAGACCTACCACTAGATCCCTGGTGAAGGGGCATTTTAAAATAACCATGTTTTTTCTTCATGTATGAATTATTTAGTTTTTAGTTAAACTAATGTAAAGTTACCTTTTTATATCAGACCCTAAATCCATTCCATAGGCTAGTTGGGTAGTTTATTGAAATGAATGGGAAGGAGGGATGGAGGTTAGCTATCGGAGAAATTCACAACTTGTAATTATGATACATGATCTATATCAATTAGACGATGTGTACAAGTCTGGGAAGAAAATCTCCCACTATGTAAAGGTATTTCCCTTAGGGGAATTCTCTAGGATTTAAACGATATATAAATCGATTACACACTGCATAATTTCTCGAACTGAGTTTTTAAAATATGAGGAAGGGATTACCTTTATTTAGATAGAACTCCCCCACCCTAATGTCGCATAGAGGATCACTGGATGAAGTATAAGGTATTAATAGGTTCCATATCTTGATATGAAATCTGATTTCTAATTTTTCTATCACATTGGATGCACTCGAGTAAGTTCTTCATTTATCTTGCACCATTATTCAGTTCTCTTCTCCTCAAAAGAGTTATCTTGGTGCATGATCATATTCCCTATTTTTGTGGAGTTCTTTTATTTTTTCCTTTTTATTTCAATATGGACCAAAGAAAAGGATGATACTGGATGAGTGATCTTCTAACAGCATAACATAGTTGGTATAGTATTTATCCCTTTAGGTCATGATGTTTTATAATATGTGACATGTTTCATATGTTGGTTTCACCGTGCATTTCCCCTAAATTGAATCTGTCTTAAATTGGTTGTCCTTATTACAACCTAATGAATTTTTAGAACCCAATTTATCTTGATATCTTCTACCTCAAGTGAGTCATCCCTTTGGACATTCCCTCTATAAGCCTAATTGAACTCCAAGGAGTTATAACCAAAACCTCAACCAGTGGGTTTGGATTTATTATTTATGATGATATCATTTTGATAGTGGACAAATGTAGTGACATAACATGGTTTATTCCCTTATCAATTATAATTAATTGAAATTCATGTTAGTGGTATGAACACAAATACAAATTAAATTAAAAATGGTTATTCCCTTGTTAGAATGATGGTCAATATTTATAAGGCTCATAGACTGATAATTAAATTGTGAATTATAATGGGCATGGAGACCCTTGATAACTAATAACAAATGGACATGGAATACCTTATATAAAGGTGACATGTGAATAGAGTCAATTATATAAATGTGACACTGGAATGATGTCCCTTATATAAATGTGATACGTGCTAGGTGTCCCTTACATAAATGTGTTACTAGGCATGATGTCCGTAAACTGTGATATAGGCATGGGTCCTTTATATAAATTTGATATTATGCACAGTGTCCCAATACTATGATAATTGGAATTGAATTCCTATACTATGATACTAGGCCTGACTTCCCTATACTATGATATTGGGCTTAGTTACCCTATACTCGGATACTGGGCATTGTGTCCCATACTCTTGTAATAATGGGAATGGTGAACATATATTGTGATAATTAGAATGACGTCTCTTACTACTATGATACTAGGAATTACATACCATGTTTACCTATTCAGGGATATTCTAACATGGAAAGATGTAAGTACTATCATCTTGGTTTCCCCTTTGAACTAGAGATTCTCCATTTATAGTTATTATTACTCATTTTCATTATTATATATACACAATTCCATGTTATACATATATACTAGATATTTAAAGATGTTTTTAGTGGTGGTCTATTGATTTTATCTCACACCATATCCTAGCTATCTATGGTACCAAGAAAGAATAAATCCTTGTAGGTGTAGATACGAGGAAGAATCCTCTTACAAATGTGGGACTTCTAGTGTGACTTAAGATAAGAGATTGATAGGAGAACCTAGGTTAGAGCTTGGGATGCTTGGATTGATTTTGTACTTTTTTTTACCTTTTGAATATCATGTTGTGTATTGACTACCTTCTACCATGTACAATTTTTTTATTAGATAAAATATTTCATCATCCATTGTTTATGATTCGGTTTAATTATTTTCATTATCAATAAGTTCTTGGATAATTATTTATTCTTTCAATAAGGTGGGATACCACTACAATTGTTTAATGTCTATTTCCATTGTGCCATTAGTTTAGATATGATTATGATACTTATTTATTGATGATTCATCTATGATAATCTTATTTGATGGCATAGTATCTCCAAAGAGACAACTTTATCCCCCACTACTAATTGGAAAACTCTGAATTATAGGGAGGTGCACTTGAGGCCATATTACCAACCCGACTTGGCGCACCTTTGAGTGGAACATGGGTCTAGAACATCAAAAATTGGTATCCGAGGTTCTCCATTATTTCATTACTTTTTTGAGACAATATATATATGACCATAAATGCTTTGGAATTTTTTATAAGTGGTTATTGGGTGTAGCTAACCCACATTTTTGGTAAATACCACATTCCCTAAAATAAGAATTGGTGTTTTGTATTATTCATTTTACAGTTGATATGATTTCACCATTAGGAGAAACACATATTATGAAATGGTTCATATTGTTAATATGATTAATAATTGAATTTTATCTTTAGCCCTATGAGATGATGGAAAGGAAGAATTGATCATGCATCATTTTATGCACCTTTTTGGAAATTTATATTCCATGAAAACTCCATTCCATATAAGAGAAATGTGTTTCTCATGTTTACTATGATTTTATGAGTGTTTTGACTACATGAAATAATTCTATCTGACTATGTGTTACAAATTTTAATGGACTAATGTTTTATACATGGGAATAATAAAAATAAATGATACTTAGAGTTCCAATTGTAACAAAAATGTGTTTTATTAAATAGGATAGAAAATAAATCCCAATAAGTCAATTATGGCATATTGAGTTGAGGAACATTGGTCACATGGACAAGAAATTGTCACGGTATAAGTTAAATGGATGGAACACTTAAATTCATATGGTGTATGGGCCCTTATGGATCAAAATTGGTAAATATTTTGCTAAAACTATTTGAAGAGAAATTGAAATGTAATACAGATATAAAATAAATGAAATTATAATTAAAAAAATAGAGCTTGACCCAATAATGAATTTAGTAGTGGGTAGTAGGTAACATCTATTGTGTTTATATAAATGTTTCTCTTACCCAGACCTGGAACTTTGAGATGGTATAAGTGTGTGACTACTACATAAAAAGGCTTTGTACCTATTATACACTTTTATTGGGGGAATATTACATTATTGAATCATATTTTAGGCATGTTTTTGGAATTTTTAGAGTAATTACACCATTAAATCCTCTAATCATTTGTTAGAAGGGTGGTCATGACCATGCTCTAGAGGTGGTGGCACTTGAGTATCTAGTAATACCTCAATTAGTGCCACATGTGGAACCTCATCCTATTCTTGATGTGGGAGATGATGTTTGGTTTTGAGGATATTTCCTATGTAATATTAAAATGATATAGGTAGATCCGTACTCTACCCCTTCTATGAGAGAGTTGACTTGGCAGTTCTAGTAAATTCATCCACTCACATTTTTAGGGGATGAATGACCATAGAATGAAGGTCTATGGCTTAAGAAAGTTATGACTATATTTGTGCTTCTGGAGAAACCACCTGATAGGTGACTTAAACTCACCACTTACATGCATCAATGATCTTAAAAAATCTAGTGGAATATTTTGAATTAGGCTAGTCAGTATTAGGTGCTGGCCAGGAGATATTTCTAGTCAAAATTATTTGGTTATATATTCTATAAGAACCTAAGATGTTGTCATTATTTAGAATTCATGAACCTATAGCAATATTCTCTAACAGTTATCTACTATACCACATTTTCACAAAGATTCATTACTTTACGCATATCTACACTACTGATGAACTAGTGGAAGCAAGTTGATTTGAGGATGGCTGAAGTAATTCTATTCACTATCAAGTAAATGTTTTCTAGTTGAGAAATATATATTATATAGAGAACCAATTCCTTATGATTGAGTAGAACCTAAGGGAAGCAGACAATGCGAGGCAAGGTTATTCAAACCTAGATAGAGTATTGGTTTGACCAGTAGTTGAAAGATACAATTTGATATTTCATGCATGGGGAGCAACATCCAGTTAAGACCCATAGATAGCTACATGGTATGTCAAAATTTTGGGAAGATAGAGAAAAAGAGGCCCTAGTTTCCTAGAGACCCATCATGTATAGAATATGACATATATTGGTGTATCTAAATCATTTCTATTGGACCATCCCATCTATTATGAGTGGAAAAGGATCTATGCCAGCTCCCTCTTCATGAGTAGGTTCTGTAGCACATCTCCAGGAATGTAGCTAGAATACTACTTGCCAAACAGGACGAGGAGGATGTTGTGGTCATGGTATCCAAGCTTTATATATATATATAACTACCATATATAACCTTCTTTGGGTAGTTAGGTTATAGCACATGGCTAGGGATCAGTCCAGATTAATTCAATGTAGCCTATACCATAGGAGTAGGACAAGGGGAAATCTAATGTTCTTGGAAATATTATAGTAGCATCTACTACAGTTTCTTTCTTATTTTATATATGTTCATGAAATTAATTCATATCTATGCCTATTGTAGAGATCCATGGGATTCATGTTGCGTATTCTTGTGGTGTTATGGAGCTAGATACACCTTTGGGTATACATTCTGAGAGTATACACCAATGTAAGGAATGCATGTTTGAGGTAGGAAGCTATGGATTCTTATGGGACCAATTCATCCTCAAGATTAAGGTATTTTATCTAATTCTATAAATGGACTAGTTGGTTCCATATCATGCCTATGTGGGTTTTTATCCTTGGACGGTAATATTTACATCACCAGAGGGTTGCATTTATATTCCAAGGGGAAATTGGTATGTCAAGAAAGGTAGAGATGGAATTTAGCATCATGGGATATGTGAAGTGACCACCCATATTTGAAGATTTTATATAAATGATCAGGAACTATCTTATAATGAGTCCCCTATTATAGTTGATCGATTCGAGGATGTTTTCTTTGATGATTTTTTTTAATTACCTCATGAGAGAGAGGTGGAGTTTAATATTGATCTAGTTCTTGTAGCTACAAAAATATTCATTCCTCATTATATGATAGATATTACAAAGTTTCATTAGCTCTAGTGGAAGCTTGAATATTTAGAGGCTAAGGGTTTTATATGGAAAATACTTCTCCATAGTGTTGACACACCCTTTTTTCCATAAAGGTAGTTGGAAAACTCATGATATGTGTAGATTATAGAACTAAAACCATATTATAATGAAAAAGTTTATACTTTACTTCTTGTTGATGATATTTTTGACTAGATAATAGGTTAAACGACCCAAAATTTTAGTAATAAAATTTCCTCTTAATCTAAATAAATGTCTTATTATGTAAAATTGTTGTGTAAAACATATTCACTTTTTTGGTTTTATTATTTTGGATTTTAAAATACCATCAAGAATTTATACATTTGATAATATATCCATTGAATAGTGATCACATGATAAGTATAAATAATGGGATTTAACAAATCCGATTTACTTAGACAAAGGAAGAGATGGCCTCATCCAGCAGAATTTCTCCATAAGAAGACCATTTATTAGAGATCGGAAAGGAGGTAGAATCATTGGGTTGCACTCTTGGACAAGACCAATCAAATATTTAACATGTAAATTTTGAAGAGAACCCCCTACATGATATGTGGAAGTTAATATAGATTACCACCCGAGCGATGTTATCCTAGCCACCCCAACAGTTAGTCACCATCACACACCATACCATGAGGTCTTATACGGGTGTTATAAGGGGTAATATTACAAGACCCTAATACTATGATTATGTTCATTATTTTTGTATGGAAAAAAGAATATACATTCATTTTATTATTTTTACTTTGTAAATGGGTTTTAAAGCATAAAGAGTATTTTCAGCTAATATTTAAAATTAGTTAAGAAAACTATTTTGATGAATTAATGGATTTTTTAATTAAATAATATTTTAATAAAATATTTTTACTAAACTACTTTTTATTAAATATAAATGATCATATATTTTTTAGGAATACAATGTTATTTTTTATTATGTTTTGAAAGTGATTTTTTACCAAAACACATGATTTTTTTATAAATGTCAGTTTTTATTTTAAAAGTTAAAATTAAAATATTTATAAAATTATTTATATAAAATGAATATTATTTTTGGATTCAGGATGTCAAAATTATATGACGGTGATTTTTTCATAATTTTCTAAGATAGTTGAATTTTTGGGTAAATATTAAATATAGTTTAAATATATAATGTGTTTTAGGACATCATAATGAACAAATAATTATGTAATAAAATAATAAAAAAGATATATTCATCTAATATATGTTTTACCTTGAAAATAATGTCATTTTATATTTGTTTTATAAATTTTATGTTGCCTTATTGGACCCTCTATGACTTATAAAATATTTTAACATTTTAAAATGATTTCCTTGATAGTGTACTCACCTCCACATAAAAAATCCTAAAATTTTAATAAGTTATTCCATTTTAATTATAAAATAGTTTCTTCTAATCCTATTTGAAAAAAAAACAGTTGGCTAAAACCATGGGTTGGTTTGTGGTTTTCAATATTTAATTATATAGATTCCAAAACCTAAGTTTGTGAAATATTAAACAATTCCCCCTACTTTCTTATATAATCCCACCCAAGATCCAAATTCTCTTCACTCAAAACCCTTGGAGCACCCCTTAATCTTCCCTACTCTCTATAATCCTCCCAAGGCACCTCATGATCTCAATAATCCCCTCCCCACGCTCTTAAAGAAACACACTTCCAAGTAAGGGATCCCCAATTTCCTTCCTTATTTATGTCCATGTTTTCTTATATTGGTATGACCTTCTATTTTAAATTAACAATATCAGATTATAATTTAAAACAGACCCTATACTTCCGTAATTACGTTTTTATAATGAGATACACCTTTCTCTCTCATTAATTCCTTCCATGTATAGTCGTTACCATTCCAAAATTCCATAAGGGATTTCTCTCTCCCCATTTACTTTCAAGAAATTAATTTATATTATGGATCTAAATTCAATTAAATATGTTGGTATATTATGTTACATTACACCTTACTTTCCATTTCATGTACAAATTTTGAGATACTTCTTTCCCTCTAATCAAAACATTTTACGATTTCTATTTGACTTCGTTATACTGATGAAGTTAAACAAAAATTTCCCATGCCAAATCAGAGTATAAGTGAATACCATACCCATTTCTATATCAATGTTATTTACCTTTATGAAAATGTAATTTTTGTTGGGTACTTAAATTTATATATTCCATATCTTATATTCATGTAATAAATTATTTTGTTTAATGAATCCTTGTTGTATAATCTCTGTGGAACACTTATTCATGAAACAAAATGTTTAAGAAGGGTGCACCTTGATAGCACACCAATGCATTGGGTAAAGAATAGTGTCATGATAAGCAATATGCAATGAGGTTTTACTCATTATAATTCAAGTTAAATGAGGGTTTACTCATTATCCAGGTTTAATGATCCTTTGATTATGCTATTATCATGTTAAATGTTATTGCCGCATCTTCATGTTATGATAATCAGGATATATCACACCTTTATATTCATGTTTCTCTTATTATTTATTGATATGGCTATTGACTAACATGTATTGTATTCTTCATGTTATTCCTTTTTTACTCTCTTAATGGTATTTATAGCTCACCTTTTTTTATGTATGTCCGCAGGTTATCCCATGCAATGCTAAGTATGAAAGAATGTTGTAGTCATGTAAAAGAAGTTTTCAATAAAGATGTTGTATTTTATGTTTTAAGTTATTATGTAATGCTACTAATTTCCCCTGACACTAAACCTCTCAATAATCATAGTTTTATTAAGTGAATTTTTATGTAATAAATCAAGTTTAAATATGTAATAAAGAGAAAGGTTGTTATATTTTTGTATCAGAGGATAGGTTTAGTTAATTTTGGGATTTGGATTAGAAAACCCCAGTGAAAGCCTTAGGGATAATACTAAGTATAATAAAAACATCCCTAAATATTTATGTGTATATAGTATGTGGTTTTTTAAGAAAATACATCCCTTTATGGATATGAACAAGTAGAGGTCGATTTGGCATAGTTGTATCTTGGGGTAAAATCGAAAAATACCACTTTGAGATAGACTAAAACCGGAACTGGTTCATGTAAGCTGGCCCTTCTAAACTCTTGGTTCAACAATCTTGGTGATATGATTTGGTAAATTCAAAAGATTATTATGAACCATTATTAAGGGGATAAAAAAATTCCCCTAATAATATATGATGTGATGTAAATCATGGATAAAATAGATTAAATATTATAAATTCATATGTTAAGAAAATATATGTAATTTATAATTTATGATTTTTGGTCATTGGATTCCCCTTTAAATTTTACCCCTAACTTTCCTTTTATTTCAGCCAATAGCTGGTAATAGGAGGACTCATGATAACAATTGATGTGAAGATCAATGTGATGACTATTCTAATAAGATGGCAAATCTGTTGGGAGTGGGAATCACAAAAATTTTCACGATACTCTCTTAGTTGACTCATGTTTTAATATAAATTTGGGTCAAGGGGAACATTCAACCCCCTAAGAAAGAACAAGCCGCAATCGAGAGCTTAATGAGACAAATTTCTCCTATATTCTATGGATTATGTGATCCCTCAATCGTTAAACAATAGACCAACTCCATTGAGAAGATCTTCTCCATCCTTCAATGTTTTGAACAAGAGAAGTTTATCCAAGATGTTTATCATATGAGGGTGAAGCTGATCAATGGTGTACAATGATCAAAAATACAAATCATAAGGAAGATATTGAGGTGTTGTTATGGAAGGATTTCCAGAAAATGTTTTTCAATAAATATTTTCCGTACACCCTCTAAATTAAGATGGAATGGGATTTCCCTTCCCATAGGAAAAAAGACGACGAATACATCAGAACATATGAGGAAAACATCACAAGTATTACACAATATGCCTCTGGATTTTTCGTTAACCATGATTACAAGGTTGACCACTTTTGTGGTGGGCTAAAAACTAGCCAATAATTCCTAACGATCCATTAATTTGATTACTATGAGGAAATTGTCTGATGTGCCCTCAAAGTCAAAATGGAGATTGGAGAATCTTATGGGTATCATGGGGATATGAAGAAGAAAGTGGAATTTAATTCTGATGGTATAATATATAAATCCAACAATTCTAAGAAATTCTATCACCCCACTTTCCTACAACATAAAAAGAAGCACCCTAGAAATTACCTAAAGGGGATGAGGAAATGCTTTACGTGTGCACGGGAAGAGAACCTTATAAGGCCCCAGCCTTAAACCTTACTTAATCTTGAGTTATTACAAGATTACACATTGAGGATCTTTTCGGGTTTAGAGTTTTAGAGAATTAGATCATAAAACTTGCATTACATTCCACATATAAACAAAGTGGTTACATAAAGATATTATTCTTCATTCCCATCAATGGAAACACATTTAAAATAAAACATGGATTATTTCTTGACACATCCTTGACTCTATCATCTTATCATGTACCTTTCCCTTGACCTGTGAAAAACATTTCAAAAACTTGGGATGAGCATAAAAACTCAGTATGGGTTATAAAAAAACATGGAAAGGAAACATGAGTTCATATATACATAAGAATGAAATCATACTTTACCCATAAAACATAGGCACTTTAACATACCTCATAAAATCATGAATAAACCATGGAAATCATAAGACATAACGGTAACTTGAGGCATTCATAACATTCTTACGTAGGGAGTAACCCTCTTGGTTACTTTTGGAATACCCATCATAGTATATTCCGTAAAATATCTTCGGAGAAACCTTAAAGTTTCACTCCTTCGCGTTACCCAATGCATTGGAGAGCTATAACGGGCTCACCCGCCCTTAGTTTATCACGGAACCACCCGTCTTCATAATAATGCCCAAGAACCATAACATAATCATATCACATAAAACATGCATAAAGGAAACATAAAATTTCCACATTTCAATCACGAGATATCAATACAACACATTGATGTAAAAACATTATGAAAACCATTTTCAATACCAAAATAACAGAAAAGTAAAACATGGTATTTATTTTTCTTTTAAAAAGAAGGTATGGCTTGTAGAGGAAGCCGAAACTCAAATAACGGTCACGACGGCGGAAAAGTCGTTGTCGCCGCATACGTACGACAAAACATTCCCTTTTGTCGTTTAGTAAACGCTTCATATAAAAAATATTCCTTTTGAATAAACGTAAAAGTCAAAGGGGTTTATACACCGTATAAAATAAACTTGTGTATAAAATAAAATATGCCTCATCGAAAGGAGATTGAGACGAAGTCCCATACCTCATATCCGACTTGACCCGACCGTTCTTTAATCTCCTGAATAATAAACTTGAGTTAATATCTATTGCTTATGAACCTTTATAAAGTTCATTATTCCTTTTATACCATGTTATGGACATCATGTAGTCATTTAAGTTAATAATGTTCATTTTGTCGGTATTTGGTTCTTAAGTAAAAAATGGACTTCTTACACTTACATGTTGTTATTTTGGTCAAAGTTTCGTTTTATCCAGAATGATATTAATGATTTGGATAACATATATATCATATATATTCATCATATACATGTATTTATAATATTACATCACATTTAGAAGTAAGAAATGAAATGCACCATTCATGGAGACGGTAAGCCGTACGTACACATAAACGCTACTTCCATTTCAATTTCGTATTTTATGGAATGGAATCATAATTATATATAAGTATATCATAATTCCAGTATAATAACATATATAATATCATTAACTTTATCCTTTACACATCCCACATATGGTATTAATGAATCAAATCACTTTTAGGGGGCGGTAGTCCGCACTTCCTAAAGTGAAGATATCGTGTTTACCCATAATGGGAACCATAAAGGTATGCCCTAAATGAAAAAAACAGAATCATAAGGAAAACATAAACATATTATATATCATATATAAAAATAGTTACATCATAATGGCCACCTTTGAAGGTGTTAAATGAGTGTTTAACAATCATCGTTTCGGGAGGCAGAATTTCGCCATCCACGGAAAACATATGTTCTTTAACCATTTGATGTAGTTGTGTGAGTGTAGCTCAAATAAATCTTATAACAACATACTAGTATATTGAAGATACTGGTGTTGTTACAAAATAATTAAATAAAAAGTGTTTAGGGGGTTGGAGAAGCAAAATAAAACAAATGAACATGAGAGAATGAATTACCTTAAAAAGTGTAACTCCTTTTGATTTGAGCCTAAAGGATTCCTTTGAAAGGATTCTTCCCAAAGGGAATCCTATAGGATTAGGAGAGGGATGTGGAGAGAGTAAATGGGCAGGGGTTGGCCGATCCAAAGGCTTGACAAGTGTGTGAAATGAGGTAGAGGTGGGGGCCTTTTATTAGAGGAGAGGAGGGGCACTTTTGGAAAGTAAAGAAACATTACTTTATTTGAAAATGTGTTTCGGTTTTAAAAGGTCCCACATTGACATAATTAGTGTATAAGGTGATAAGGGTTCTAAATCCACTCATCCAATTGGTTTTTTCCATGTGTAGTTCATATATTTTACATTGTCTTTCCATTTTATTTAAATCGTCAAATAATGATGTCATCGCTGCATCATTATTATGTCATAAATAATTTAATTTATTTAATGTCTAAAAATTATAAAAAAAATAATATGATTTAGGAAATCTTTTTATCGTTCCAATGAATATTTATAATAAAAAATATGACTTTTATAACCCCACTTAAAAATTGTTTTAGTAAAACATATCATGTTTGTGTCAATTTTACTTTTACATTAAATAAAATGTTATTTATGTCATTTCCCAACCAAAGTGGATCCATGGGGTCCCCAAGTTGACCCATGGCTTGTATTGGTCGGCCATGACACAACCAATAAGGTTGGGACATGTGTCTAGATCATTTCATATTATTAAAACATTATTTATACCTTAAACTACACTAATTACCACTAATCGTGATTAAAAACTTAATAAGTTACTATTCACCAAAAAAATATTTTAATCTCATTGAACCACATTTTACTTATTAATGAAAACCATGTATGTCGGATTTTTAAAATTCAATACACATTAGTGGTAAACTTTCATTTAACTGAAAAATCAGTTTGCTTGATTACCACTTAGTGGTTTCACTATTCATCAAAAATTGAAGTTTTTCAGAAAATTACCAAAAATTCACCCTAAGCTATATTTGATATTCCGAATTCAAAAATGAAGTCTATTTTACAAAATTCAAATCATATAAGTCACATTAATTAATTTAATAATTAATTCCCGCTGCCAGAGCAAATAGCGTGTTTTTACAAATCAATAAGTATCAAAAGATTGATACTAGTTTAAGTCCAATTTCAAAGTGAAATTGATTCCAATTACCACCATTGGATTAAATGGTAAAAATATATTAATATTACACATTAATACCAATTAAAAATATAATCTAATCATATAAATAAATTAGATTAAAAAGCAGTTTTGATGTAAAATGCAGTATTTTTCACTATTCATTAAAAAATGAACATTGTCAGAAAAATACCAAAAATTCACACAAGGTAAATTTTGATGTCCCAATCAAAAAGAATAAGTTTATTTTGACAAACATAGTTTATAAAATTGTCAAAATATAGATTCAAAAAATGGTTTGCCATCAAAAGCCACTAAAACAATCTTTTAAGAATATTAGTGTATTCCATGCATAAGATTGTATTTATTTTCATTTTAAGCCTCTATAACACTATCTTAATCATTAATAGACATAGTTAAAAATATCTATTATTCATTACTTACATGGGATGTTACAAACCTGGCCATTAACTACTGACTAGAGAAACCCACTACTGCAACATAGGAGAGGAAAACTTCATTCGACCCTCAACTCTTTGTTCATTGCTCCAACTACAAATTACCATGGAACTTTGAAAACCAGTGCCCTAAGCCAAGGGTTTTCTAAGGAAACCAACAACCTCCAAGCCAGCAAGGGAGAGATTTTTCCATCACTACCACCAAAGAGAACCTATACAAAAAAGTGGTGACAGGTATTCTAGTTATTCATTCAAGAATAGTGAACACACTTTTTGATTATGGTTCAATAAATTATTTTATATCCCAAAAGTTTAGTAGAACAACCCCCACACCACAAAAAGTCATGGAAGTAGAGATTTATGTGAGAATGAAAAATGGGGAAATCATTGTATCCCATGAATGTAACTCCTCCACTATTTCATTTTTTTATTGAACTTCCCAGCAGACCTTGTCCTTCTCTCTCCAGTGTAATTTGGTCTAATTATTGGCATGGATTGGATTTTATAATATATAGCCAACATAAATTTTCATGAGAGGGAAATCACCCTCCATATAGGGAATCTCCCCTGATCCTATACAAGTGCAAGGAGGAGGATGAATCTTTTTTAGCACTGACATACCAAGTGTAGAAATTAATTCACTATGAGAGCACATATATTTATCAGATGAATGATTCTAAGGAAGAAACTATCATAGAAGACATGCCTATTGTGTGGGAATTCTTTGAAGTGTTTCCCAAGGAATTTCCTGGTCTTCCTCCTTTAAGAGATGTTGAATTCATGATTTATCTTATACCTGGGGAATTTCTAATATCCATGACTCTATATAGAATTGCTATTGTGGAGCTTTAGGATCTAAAGAAATAACAACCAGAGAATCTAGATAAAGATTTTATATGCCCAGGTGTTTCACCATGTGGTGAACCGGTCCTTTTCTTCAAGAAGAAGGATGGGTCAATGTGACTTATAATGGATTAAAGTAAGATCAACAAAATCAAGATAAATAACAAGTATCATTGGACATGAATTGATGACTTGTTCGATCATCTACATGGAGCACAATACTTATCCAAGGTGTATCTTTGGTCAGGATATTACCAGGTATGGGTGAACAAGGAGGATATCCCCACTAATGGTCTTCATACAAGGTACATGCGCTATGAATTCAGAGTATTTCCTTTCATACTCACTAATTCTCCAACAATATCTATATCAATGATGAGTAGAGTCTTTTGAGATTACCTTGACAAATTTGTGGCAGTCTCTATAAATGATATGCTAATATACACCAAAACCAAGTAGGAGCTTGAGGATCATCTAAGCACTGTACTAGAGACCTTGAGAAATGATATGCTCTACGAAAAGTACAACAAGTTCATGTTCTGGTTGAAGGAAGTATCATTATTGGTTTATGTCATCATAAGTAATAAGATATCCATGGATACCTCTATGAAAAATGAAATTGAGGGATGACCGAGGCCAACATCGATGATAAACATCCATAGCTTCTTGGGGTTAGATGGATATTATCGCCGATTTGTGAGAAATTTCAAACAAATGTCAAACACTCTTACCATGATAAATTTAAAGGGAGTTAAGGTTTATTTGAGTGTTGAATATGAAGAAGGATTTAAGGAGTTAAAAAATATGCTTATCATTGTGCCTATGCTCACACTACCCACAAGTCGAGAACATTTTGTGGTATTCAAAAAAGCTTCGAAGAAGGGTCTAGGATATGTGTTGATGAAAAATGAAAAAGTAATTTCCCATTCTTAAGGAAATTGAATGTTCTTGAGAAAAACTATCCAACACAAGATCCAGAGTTTTCTTCACTAATATTCACATTAATACCTCTTTCAGGAAAAGATTTAAATATATAAGAATCAAAAAAGCCTTAAGTATATATTCACAACGAAAGAGTTGAATATGTGCCAAAAAAGATAGTTATAGTTGAACAAAGACTATGACATCTCAACCCCTTACCACCATGGGAAAGTGAAAAAGGTGGCAGATGCTATAAGTAGAAAGGAATGAGCAATTCTATCATTGATGATAATTGAAAAGAATCCAATATTAGTAGATTTTATGAAGATGGACATGAGAATCATAAATAAGGGAACATCATCAATCCTTTCAAAAAATTTTTCTCAACCGTATCTTTTAGAAATGTTGAAGGATGATCAAAAGGATGATGTGGGAATTCAGAAGATTGTGTAAACTATAAAAAAAGGGAAATCATTGGAGTTCAATGTTAATGAGAATTAAATTGTGAGATTTGGGACAAAACTATATGTTCCATAAAATATGGAGTTAAAGAATAAAAATTTGGATGATGCACGTAGTTTGAATTTCTCCCTTCACCCATGAAACACAAAGATATATCAAGATCTATGAGAGCATTATTGGTGGGATAACATGAAGAAGGAGATCACTGAGTATACATCAGAGTGCTTGGTATGTAAAAAAGTGAATTCTGAGAGGAAGATGCATAAGGGTATGATGAAACCATTACCCATACCAACATGGAAGCGGGAAAAATAACTATGAAAATTTTCACCAGACTACCAAAGAAATCTAATGGAAACAATGCTATCTGGGTTGTTATGGATCATCTTACAAAGACTGCACACTTATTTAAAATTTTATAGGAATTCTCATTGGATAAAATAGAATAGATATACATTATAAATGTGGTAAGAATTCATGGAGTACCACTATATATTGTTTCTGATTGAGATACAAGATTAGACTCTATGTTTTGGAAGAGTCTCCAAAATGTTCTAAATACTAAGATGAACATCATCACAACTTATCATCCTCAAATTGATGGCCAATCTGAGTGGACTATCTAAACACTTGAGGACATGTTGATATCATGCTAAATTGACTTCACAGGAGGATGGGATTGAAAAATTCTTATTGTTGAGTTCTATTACAGTAATAGTTTCCACCCAAACATCCAAATGGATCCTTATAAATCCATTTATGGTAAGAGGTGCAGAACACCGACACAATTGGATGAATTTGGGGAGAAAAAAATCATAGGTCCATTAAATGTCTAATAAATAGTGGAGATGGTTAATACTATCAAGCATTGCATTAAAGATTCTAAGAGTTAACAAAATATCAATGCTGACAACTGTCGACGAGACCTATAGTTTGATGTTGGAGACATGGTATTCCTCTTCATATCAACATGGAAGATATTTATGATATTTGGGAAGAAGGGAAAGCTTAAAACAAGGTACATCATCCCTTTTTAGATTCTTTATCGCATTGGAATAGTGGCCTATTGACTGCCACTCTAACCAAAACTATATCAAGTATATGACATATTCCTTGTATCACTATTGAGAAAGTACATACCTAACCCATCACATGTTCTCAATCCAAAGGTCATACCATTTGATAATTAACTCTCTTATGAAGAGAAGTTGATGAAGATATTAGATCATAGGGAAAAAGTTCTACAAAATAAGACAATGTCGCTCGTCAAGGTGTTGTGGAGAAACAACATGTTTAAAGAGGCAATGTGGGAATTAGTGGAAGTGATGAAGCATAATTACCCTCATCTATTTTTGTGTGGTAAAATGAAATTTTATTAGTGAAATTTCTTAATGGAGGAATGTTGTAATGACCCAAACCTTTATTAATGAAAATTAATCTAGATCTAATTAAATATTTTATTTTGTAAAATGGTTTTGTAAAAAATATGTAGGTCCTTGGATTTATGTTTTTTTATTTTGAAATACTATTATGAATTGTTACTATTGCAAATATAGCCATTGAACAATGATCACATTGTTAATATAAATATAGGGATTTAACAAATAAAATTTACTCTAACAGAGGAAGTGATGGCCTCATCTAGTAGAATTGCTCCATATGAAGCCCATTTATCAGATATCACAAAGGAGGTAACATCACAAGGATTTTCAATTGACCAATCACAATCTGAGCTTCAATAGGTTAAGATTGAACAGAACCACCTATGGGATAAGTGGAAGTTAATAGGGATTACCACTCGAGTGATGTTATCTAAGCTTCCCCAAGAGTATGTCACCATCGAAGGCCTAACCCTTTGGTCTTATGTGGTTGTTATAAGGGGTTATGTAACAATACTATATCATAATGATTATGTGCATTAGTTTTTTATATAATAATGAATATACATTCATTTTATTACTGTTACTTTGTTAATGGTTTTTAAAGAAGAAATAGTATTTTTAAGTTAATATTTAAAATCAATTAAGAAATATATTTTGATAAATTAATGTATTTTTGAATTAAATAATATTTTACTATTATATTTTTACTAAATTAATTTTTATAAATTATAAATGATCATATAATTTTGATTAATACAGTTGTAATTTTTATTAATGTTTGAAAGCTGTTTTTGTCAAAACCCTTGAATTTTCGATAAATGTATGTTTTTATTTTAAAAGAAAAAATTTGAATATTTATAAATTTATTTATATATAATATGAATATTATATTTGGATATAGGGCGTCAAAATTATCTAATCATGAAATTTTAAAAAAAATTTCTGAGACGATCAAATTTTTGGGTAAAAATTAAATACCTTTTTATTATATAATGTGATTTATGACATCATAATAACCCAATAGTTATGTAATAAAATACTATAAAAGGAATATTCAAAAAATAGATTCTTTCCTTTAAAATAATCTGATTTTATATTTTTTTTGTTAAATTTTATGTTGCCTTAGTGGACCCTCCAAGACCTATAAAATATTTTAACATTTTAAAATGATTTCTTTGAGAGTGTGACTCACATCCACATAAAAAAGCCTAATTTTTTAATAAGTTCGTCCATTGGAATTATAAAATAGTTTTTCCCACTCCCATTTGTAAAACAAAGGGGAAAACACAATGGGTTGGTTTGTGGTTTTGAAAATTTAATTATATAGATTCCAAAACCTATGTTTGGGAAATTTTAAAGAATTCCCCTCTCTTTTCTTATATAAACCCACCAAATATCCCACTTCTCTTCCCTAAAAACCCTTTTATCACATACCTACTTTACCCTCATCTATCTAGAATACTCCAAAGTCACTTCAAGCTCTCATAAATCCCCTCTCGAATCTCTTGAAGTCACACACTTCTAAGTAAGGGATCCCCGCATTCCATCCTTCTTTATTTATGTCCAATTTTCCTTATATTGTTATTCTCTTATATTTTAAATTAAAAATGTGGAGGTATGATTTATAACCTCCCCTATACTTCCATACTTATGTTTTAATTATTAGATACCCCTTTCTCTCTTTCATTAATTCCTCCCATGCACACCCATTACCATGTCAAAATCCAGTAAGGTGTTTCTCTCTCTTCATTTACTTTCATAAAATTATTTTATATTATGCATATAAATTCCATTAAATATATTGGGATATTATATTACATAAACCCCTTATATTCCATTTCATGTATAAATTATTATATACCCCTTTCTCTCTCATCAACCCATTTTATAATTTTCATTTGATGTCGTTATGCTGCTGAAGTTACACCAAAATTCCCCCAGCCAAATCATTGTGTAAGTGAATACCAAACCCATTTCTCTATCAAGGGTATTCGCCTTTATGAACATGTACATGATGATCAAGAAATTACATTTATGTATTCCACATATCTTATTCATGGAATAAATAATGATGTTTAATGAATCAATATTGTATGATCTATGTGAAAAACTTATACATAAAATGAAATGTTTAAGAAGGTTGTACCCTGATAGTGATCTAATGCATTGGGTAAATAGTAGTATCATGATACGCCATGTACAATGAGGGTTTACTCATGAAAATTCAAGTACAATGTGGGTTTATTCATGCTCCATGTGCAATGAGCCTTGGATCATGCTAATATCATGTTAAATGTTATTTCTACATCTCCATGTTATTATAATCATACTATATCATGAATTTATGTTCACGTTTCTCTTATTATCCCTTGGTATTCATATTTCCTAACATGTATTGTATTATTCATGTTATTCCTTTTTTACTTCCTTAATGGTCTTTATAGTTCACACTTTTTTTATATATGTCCCTAAGTTATCCCATGAAAAGCTAAGTACTCAGGAATGTGGTGGTCTTGTAAAAGATTAGTTTAACAAAGATGTTATATCCTATGTTTTATGTTGGTATGTAATGCTCATAATTTCTCAAGACACTAAACCTCCCCATCCTCAAAGTTGTATTAAGTGAATGTTAATGTAATAAATCATGTTGTAATATGTAATAATTTGATGGGTTGTTATAAAAGGACTGAGAGTGCTCTCAAAGATCTACTTTAGATCAGGCTATCACTAGGTTTGAGTCAGGACTTAAAATATTATAAGTATTTCCATATTTGGTATGACTTATATGAGTTTCGCGTGTTGTCATTCGGTCTTATGAATGGACCTATGATATTCGTGGATATGATGAATATAGTTTTTTATCCCTATATGTAATCCTTCAGGGCGGTCTTTATAGATGCCATCTAGGTGTATTCAAATGAATGAACTAGACAATTCCACTCAACTTGAGATAATTATAAATAAAATTATAGGGCACAATATGTATTCTAAGCTCAATAAATTTAAATTATAGATTGATAAGGTGCACTTCCTAAGTCATATTATCTTAGATGAAGGAGTTTTAGTTGACCTAGATTAGGTGAGATCTGTGGTTACCTAGGAGCAGTCTTGGAATGTATTTAATATACAAAGTTTCTTCAGGATATCTGGTTACTAAATGAATTTTATATAGGAATTATCAAACTTAAAATCACCTCCTATGGGCTTGACTAAGAATGGTGTGAAGATCAAATGGTCTTAATCCTATGAGATAACCTTTTTTGATAAGAAATGGAGATTAACTTTAGTGTTTATCCTGATTCATCTATAGCTGGATAGAAGTTATATAGTACATTGTGATGCATTAGGTAATGGGATATAAGTATTTCTGATTTAGAGTGGTTAATTCATTGTGTACGGGTCATGATAGTTTAGGTCTTTTGAGTGTAATTAACAATGTAAAATCTCAAGGTAGAAGTTGTTGTACACACTTTGCGTTTTTGGAGGCATTAACTAATGGGAGTGTGTTATGTGGTGTCTACCGATCACAAAATCCTTAGATATATTTGAACACAATGTGACATGAATCTTATCTAGAGAATATGGGTTAAATTTTTAAAATCCTTTTATTTTGATCTTGACAATATTCATGGAAAAGGAAATATTGTTGTTAATTCTATTTGAAAGAGGACATAAAAGCATGTACTCTTGGATTCTCATAGAAAATAAAAGCTGTGGATCTATTTTCTAAGATTCACATCAAGGTACCTGACCATCATGGATATTATATACTTGGATTTCTATAAGTGACCTCTTCATTTATTGAATAGGTGGATATGATGTTGTTTTATGATCCTTAAGGATTGGTCATGATGGAAGGTATTTATAGTGAGGGACCACCTTCATATTGGATTATCGATGGTAATGACATCGTACATATACATGGACATACATATATTCCCATAGATATGGGAGATGAAATGATGCATGAGTTGTATGTGTCACATCAGTAAGTTCACCTGGGTATCTTTTTGATGTATTGTGATATGCACTGATAGTATTGGTGTCTAGGGATGAAACAATATATAAGATATTTTATCATAAGGTGTTCCTATTTCCAGAAGGTAAAGGTATAACCCAAGTGACCTAATGGCTTTATACAACCATTACTAGTCCTAGAATAGAAATGGGGGGATTTTGAGATGGATTTTTTCTTTGGATTACTGATGTTATCTTGAGGTAATGATGTTGTTTTTGTAGTCATGGATCTAATAAAGAAAGTATAATACTTCCTTCTTATCTGGGATAATTTCAAAGTTAATGAGATGGGAAGAATATATATTTGTGATATTATATGTCTCTATGATGTCCCTCATACTATCATTATTTATTTGGATTCTCATTTTACATTTGTGGTTCTGGTAGGTGTTACAAGAAGTTATGGTTACACATGCGACTCTATGAACAACCTTTCACCCTTAGACAATGTCCAATTAGAATAGACTATACAAGAGTTAGAGGAAATAATACCAGTATGTTTCATTGCTTTTTGTAGTTCATTGGTGAATCATATTCCTCTACCCAAGTTCTAAAATAATCATTTTAGGAAATGATAAGGATGAATTCTTATTAGGCCCCAAATGGTAGGTCATGTCATTCACCCCTTTACTAGTTAGAGTGAGGAGAAGCAGTGTTATTGGGTCCTCTTTTCATTCAGAAGACATTATAGAATGGTTAGATGATTATGAAGTGGATGTGAACTACTTATTCTTGATATAAATCCTATATTGATTATCATTAAAGACCTTTAGAGTTCATGGTAGGGGATTATTACTTCTTATGGGTACTGCCAAGACTTGAGAATAGATGGATATATAGGAAATAAAAGATATGAATGCACTTTTTGGGCCGTTCAAGATTTTTGATAGAGTTTGAATAGTATCTTATCAGTTTAAATTACCATAGAGGCATCATTATATAACATATTTCATCCATGTTTCATAGCTTTGTCATTATCATGATAACCAATATCATACTTTTGATCCTGAGGATGTTGAGCTAGATACTGATGCTTTTTTTAGAAGACTCATATATAAATCGTTGATCAGATAACAAAGACTCTCTGTGGCTAGTCTGTCACATTAATATGGGTGATATTGTAGCATGACTGGGTACATGATAAGACTTGGGAGTTGGAGGCTAACATATATTCTTAGTGGAAAAAGTTTCTCTCTGATAGTGTTCTACAACCCTTTGAGGGGTAACTCAGAGATGAGTTACTTTAATTGGGAAGACCGTAAAAAATCAATTCTTCATTCAAATGTGAATTATTTAATTTTCAGTTTAACTCATGTTATGCTATCTTTTTTTCTCAGATCATAAGTACCGTCCATGGTTTGATTGGGTATTTTTTGAAAGGATGGAACATGAGGGATGAATGGTGTCTGCTGGCCAAATACATACAGTAATTAGGATACATGACATGTATCAATTACACAACATATAATGTTCTTAGAAGAACTTTCACATCGTATAAATGTATCTTTCTAAGGGAGAAGTACCCAATTTTTACACAACATGTAAATAATTTACAGGAGATGTAATTTCTTGACTTCAGTTTTTGAAATAGGAGGATGGGCTTCCCTTTTTCCAGACAGAACTCACCACTCCCTTATCTCTCATGCAACATCACTCAAGGAATATTAAGGCTAGGATTTTGTGTCATTTCTTGTTCTGACCTACAATTTCACATCTACCTATCATGTTGGATGCATCCAGTATATTCTTCATTCATATTTGGAATTCCATCGTTTCTCTTCTCCTTGATGGAGTTATCTTGGTGTAGGCCAGTATTCCCTATTTTTAATTGTTTTTCAATTTTTAAATTTTCATCCGATATAGAAAACACCGAAGGCTGATACTAGATGTGTCTTCAACTACATGCATAAGGTAGGTGGTCTATTATGTCCCCCTTCAAGTCTTTATGTTTTTTGAAATGTAATATATACCACTTGCTAGTTTCACCGCAAGCTACCCCCAAATAGAATATTTCTTAAATTGGTTGTTATAATTGGAACCAGATGTATTGTTAGAACCTAATTCATTTTGAGATCCACCATCTTAGAGTTATCCATCCCTTTGGATATTCCCTTTATATTCCTAATTGACCTCAAATGAGTTATATTAAAATCCTCTACTAGTGTGTTTGGATTTAATTGTAAATAATGATATCATGTTGATAGTGGATGAATTTTGTGACATATCATGGTCTATTCCCTTATAAATTATAATCAATTGAATTGAATGTGAGTGGTATGAAAATATCACCTAATTAAACGAACAATGGTGATAATATTTTTATAATGATGGTCCATTGTTGTAAATCATATTTGGTGATAGTTAAATTGTGGATTATAATGGGCATGGGAACCCTTGATAATTAAAATCGAATGAGCATGGAGTCCCTCATATAAATGTGACATAGGCATAGATTCCCTTATATAAATGTGACATTGGTTTGGCATCCCATATTTAAATATGATACATGCATGGTGTCCCTTGGGTAAATGTGATACTGGTCATGATGTCCATATTCTATGACACAGTCATGGAGTCCCTTATATAAATGTTGTACCAAGCATGGAATAATTATATTGTGACACCAGAAATGTTTTCCCTATAATGTGATACTGGTCATGGCCTCCCTATACTATAATATTAGGCATGGAGAGCATATACAATGATACTGGGCATGGATTACCCTACTCTTGTCATATTGGGCATGATGACACTATACTTTGATACTTGAAATAGATTCCCATACTACTGTGATATCAGAAATTGCATCCCTTGGTTGCATGTTCAGAGATATTCAATCATGGACTGAAGTTGGTAGTTTCATCCTAGTTTTCTATAGGTACCAGATCCGACCCTTTTACAGTTAGTATTACCACTATTCATTATTATATCTTTACAATTATTTGTTATACACATGAATCAGATATTTATAGACACCATTGGTTTTGGCCTAATGAGTTTATCTCACACCCTATCTGAGCCGCCGATGGCACTTAGACAAACTACATTATTATTGGCGTAGATAAGGGGAAGAGTCCCCTTATGGATTTGTGGCCTATTTCATGACCTAGGATGAGAACTTGATAGGATATGACCAGGATGGAGCTCTAGATACTTGGATAGATTTTGGTTTTTCTATTATTTTTATACCATGTAGTGTATTGGATTTATACTTCCATGTATACATGGTTTCCTTGTTTTGTAGAGACATTACATCATCATCTAATATACATGATTCAGTTTAATGAATTTTATTATTACTTAGTGCTTGGATGATTATTTATGTTTTCTCTAAGGTAAGTTATTGTTCTAGTGGTATACTGTCTATTTTTGCTGTGAAATCAATTTAGATATGATTTCAATACTATTTTATTGATAATTTCATTGTGCTACTCGAACATGGGGGCATAGTCTCTCCACAGACACACCCTAAGCCCTCACTTCTAGTCACAACCTATAATGTATGGGGAGGTTCACTTGAGGCCATGTTGCCAACCAAGATTGGGGTACCTCTAAGTGGCACCCGGGTTTGGGACATCACACACAAGGACCTCAATGGGTTCTATAGTAATTTTTTGAGAGGTACCATAGTTTCAGTGGAATTGGGATAATTTTTTTATTTTTATTTTACTTAACTAATTAATTAATTAAAATAATGTTATAGGAGATGAGGGGGAGGGTAATTCATCCAAAAATAAGTGGAACCCCTACCTATATTATTTCACTCCTCTTAAATAATATCCTCCTTATTCATCATGCATTATTCATGATTTATTTTGAAAAAAGTTTCCACAGGTAAGAACCATCATCTATCTTCATCTATTTTTTGTTTTATCTTTATTACATAAATTTTTGACAGAAATGTCTATTTTATGTATTTTCTATAATTTCATGTTTTAATTAACAACCAGGTAAATTAATAAACGGAATTAGATGAGTTAGATCTTTATAGTATTAGATAGTTGGATACTCTATAATTTAATTATCATATGGGTGTTTTTGGGTTATATGATTTTTTGGCTTTGGTGGGGTCTGTTAAACTAAGAACATAACCATTGATGGTTTCTATGGATTGAGGGAGACATCTTTATGTAGTATCATATAGGTAAAAACATGGTCTATGTTATATAAGGGTGATTTCTTTGTTAGTGTCTTTGGAACTTGAATAGAAATTTTTTAGGTGATCATTCATTGGATGAACTATTTGATGTGGTTCAGTGGAAAATTATAGGTGTGAGTCATGTGTATATGGGTAAATGTGGTTTTTTACTTAACCTAGAACGACGTTGAACACTATCAATGGCGGGGAGATGGAAGTTCACTAAGTTATGGTTTTAGGATGTTGGTGATTCTACTGACATTGGGTTGTATAGATTTAATTTGGGTATAAATAGAAGGGACAATGAGGTGGGATTGACCAGAAAATATTTGGAAGTATCCTTACTATGTTATCCATTAAACTGGTGGAGGGGTACATAGTAGGAAACCATAATATTTTTGGGTGTCTTTGATCACTAGTTTAGAGAAGAATACTCATTATATGTGTAATTTTCCAGGTCCATTAATCTGGAGTGTTTAGAGTATGCTTGTGGAATGTTTTCAGGTGATTACTCATTCACAACGAGGCTATTGGGATGAAGATGATATGTTACATAGTTATGTGATGATGGGTGATGCACCATTATCTCTTATAGTGTTTATAGATCATGGCTGCATCATCCCACTCTAAAATTAGAAAAAGAAAGAAGGGTGCTCACCCATTGACGGTCAAGTATAGAGTGGTGTGGGTTGTATTGAATATATCAATTTCTATTCATTATACCTTTCATAAAATCAAATACGTGTGGAAATTATTTAGGTAAATCATTGGTGGGGTATTATGGATTTAATTATCACATGTTACATGAACCCTTAAAGATGTGCATTGATTATATGGTTTATGAAATAAGAAATGAAAAGATCCATAAAACTAATGCATAGATGGTTATTGGTACAATGAATGTATGGGTGGTATGATGATGGTTTTTTAGGAAGGACCAATTGGATATTATATGTTGAGATAAAGTTCTTGTTATTATTTTGGACCTGTTAATACATGGTTAACCTAAGGTAAGTCTAGTCTATATCTTCATGTATCACATGAAATTATTGAGATTCATTTTTCATACCTCATGTTATATTTTTGAATTTACCCTTAATTTTCATTCATGTTAAATATTCATGTATTCTTCCAATGTTTCTTGTAGTATTTCATATCTGGGGTATAGTCTCCCCTCTATCACTTATATACCCCTGTGTTAGTTCGAACGCTATGATGTATAGGGAGGAGTGCCTGAGGTCTATGGAACTCTATATTGGGTGTCACTCATGAAATTCGAGTTAGAGATAGAACACATGTCATTGAATGGGGAAATGGAATTTATATGTCACCTACCAACCAGTCACAAAAAGCTACTGATATCATCTCCATCGATGAGAAAAAAACTCAATTGAGGAAAGTAATAAAAAAATATTACAAATTAGAGGTAATATACTCCCTAGGTATGATTTATATGGACAATAATTTTATCTAACAATTTACCCTCCATAGTAAGAAGAGGATTCTAAATCCATAAAGGCAGAGTCAAGATGTCTAGTTGATCTAAAATGAAAACTGCTTATCCTGCTAATTTCCCCTCTTTTGGGACACTAATACTTTCATCCCTTGAGACTCCCTCCATCAGAATTTAAGGAACACTAGATGGTTAAGACTTAATCATAGAGATAGATGTCACAAAAATAGATACTTTATGAAAATAATTCTTGATAAGAGGCCATAAAATCCCAACATGTGCCAGTATAGCTAATGAAGAATTTGTTCCATGAGTGGGTTAAATTAACACCTCCACCACTAAATTTTTATAATCATAAAATCTCATCCATATATAGAGTGAGTGAATCATAATAATACCTAACTAATTTTTAAAATTATTTTATAATTTTAAGGACCCAAAAATATAAGGGGGAATCCAAGTATACATATTTTATCCAAACATTAGAAGGAATTTCATTTGGTTAGTATAGTAACCTAATAAATCAGTCTATTAATAATTAAAAGGGTCTTCCCTAGCTATTTACCTAGATATTTATTTCAATTATAAGTAAAAAATGAATTCATAAAATTTTTAACTTTAAGAAATAAGACATTTAGAGAGTCATGGATTTTATTTTTTTATATAAGGGGTCCAGATATTCCCTAGATATATGAATATAATTGGTGTAGTTATTTGTGATATATTTTTAGAACATTCTATATGAGTTATAATCAATAAAAATCCTGAAAAATATCCTAATATATTTTAATAATTTACTAAGAAAACAAATAATTTTGAGGATTACATCCATTAAACCTCAATCAAGACTCAATAATCACCTTCCTCACATACAAGATTACCCAGATAAATAGAGGTTACATCCTTTGATTTTAAACAGGTAAGGATACCCACTATAGTCCATAAAATAACCATGTTCCTAATAGTTCCAACTTTAATACCTTAATAAATATTATATATATATATATAAATAAAAATATAATATATGTTTTCAAGGAGAATAAGTGGCATGGCTCTGAGAGTAGGAGGAATAATGTCTATTCTTTCTGTTCTATGAACATTTTGAGATATTTAATCTCTATCCACGAGACAACAAGTTCAACTTTAAAAAGATCAATAATAGTTAAAAGTAATTATTGAGTGACTACCATATTTATTAACCTTTTATTTAATATACAAATATAAAATTCAATATTTTTTTATATTTATGTAATTTCTCTAAAAAATGGTAGATAAATTCTAGGTGAAGATATATAATCCAATGACACATGTGACTTGTGCTTATACCAACATTCTAGAAGAAGGAAGAAAATTAAAATAAGTGAAAAATAAGAATTTCAATAAATATTATGGTTAGGCAGACAAAAATTCTATAATTCAATTGCATATAATCATCAATGCATAATTAAATCAATTATTAATGAACCTAATTCCCTTAGAAACTCCCATAGGGTTACCGTTTCTCCTCAACCATTTATGACACATCATAATAATTAGTGGTGAAACATAGAATAATTGGAGGAACCCCCTTGGAAACTAACCAAGTGAACTCTTATAGACTTTACAACCCATTAATTTAGATGATGGGAATCATACAACCAAATGAAACACTCCTCTAATGATAGAGATTAGATTTCCATTACAAATGTTATATAGAATGTGCATATGTGTATTGAGTAAAATAATTTTTATAAACTAGAGTAACCAAAAAATTCACATGGAAGTGTTTAGGGTAGAGGGAAACATACTCATGGATCCACTAGAAATTAGAGGTCTATATTGGAACACATTATACAGGCTGCTAAAATAAAGTGAATGGATATTTTATGAGCTTAACATGAGTGGTATTCCAACCTAGGAACAACCAATTCCCACCATAATACTATTTTACTAATTTATAGACAAGAAAAAATATAGTCACATAGTTTCTCATGTTTCTTAATGGGACTTAATATCACCATCCACCAAATAGTAGGGAATCCTTTATACAAAATCCAAAATGGTGTCACCCACACTGTCAACTCATCCCTTTTTCCTCAATCCTGGTAACAAACAAATGAAATGTAACCCTACACATATCATAAAATGAAGATACCAATCTAAATTAAAAAATTATTCTTGAAATATTTTTGATATTGGATACACTTTTTCTATTAAAATATTTCAGGGAACCCCTTTACAAATTTCTATTAAAACTAAATGAGTTTGAGACAGAAACTATATTACTAAGACATATCAGACTGATATCAGATTCATTTAATGTCATAAATATAACAACACCATCCATTTAAACATAATATTAACCTATTTTTACCATAAATATATAATAAACATAACCCAAATATTGAGAGGCCTTGTGTATTAGGATGATTAAGTTCATAATATATAATAAGTGAAGCTAAAATAAAACATATTTATTTTTATTTCGATAAAGTGATATTAAATCCATTTAAGCTCCTAAAATTTCATATGATAACTTGGGGAATACATAAAAAAGATGTGTGCTATAAATCTCGGTTTAGGAATAATTATTATGAAAAATCATAACATATAAGTCAAAAAGCCTGACATGACATCAAAAAAAGGAATGGATCATGAATAATAATATCAGGTATTGAACTAAAGAGTATAGATTCATAAGATAAATAATCATAGGACTACTGTAATAACATAAAATATGACATAAGCATAACCCAAGGATAATAGCCACGATAACATCATATGGTGGACATAATCCCTTCATTGATTAGGTTTACATACCAATACCATATATATCATATCATGAGACATAAACATTACCCAATTCATTGGATAATAATTTGGGAAAACCAATGTGAACATGTGTAAGAATATGTGTTCCATATAAGAAGGGTATAAATAAGTCATGATCCTCATAAAAACTATGGAAGAGAAATGGGTAACATAATCATGTCTTAATACATTTCCAAATGAAATTTCAAAATGAATTCCATGAATGATGAAAAAAACATTCTTGTACATTCCTAGATAAATAATGAAGCATAGGATATGAAAATCAGTCCAAGTGAATTATATACATAAAATGGAGTGGAGAAATAATTTTCTAAATATTAATTTTTAAGATGAGAACTACTACAAAACATCCCTTTAAAAGGGCTAAAATTGACCATTATTACTGATAGAAAAGATCTGACTACCGGATGATGATTTAAAGTCCTAGGATGTTATCTAAACTTTAATAAGTGCTGATAAAGGACCCAATTTATAAACTATTTTATTTAGCACCAATGAAGGGGTCCTTTATCTATGTATTTAATAGTGCTTATAAATAGTCATACTGGAGTCTTCTGTAACAACACACTGCATCCCCATTATTGTGTGTGGTAAAAAACAATGAAAAACCATAAACAACACCAAAATGAATAAAAATAAAGTATAAATATATAATTTATATAAAATAAATTTTGAAAAAAATACAAGAAAAAATATTATAGATATTTTTAACATTGGATTATAAAATTACATAAGTAAAAATTATTACAAACATTCAAAAACCTCAAATTTCATTTGTCATTGTACAATGACCCCAACTCATGCTATTATAAAAAAAACCACCCCTTTCCAAGAAAAATAGCTTTAATTTATAAGAAAAAAATTCTTCAGCTAACAATAATATAAAAAATTAATCAATCATGAAGTGTTAATTTTAAACTAAACTTTGAGTTATACAAGGAACACCATGTATCAGATTGAGTTACAGTTGATTCTTTCAAATAACAGCATTTTTTTATATTAAAGAGTTATCTATTTTAATATTAACTAAAAAATTATAAAATAAAAATGAGAAGTAAATTAATAAATTAATAGATTATATAATTATTAGGAAACAATCAATAATTTTTTTCTTAGTTTTTGGCAATGTGATGCATGTTTTAAAATAAAATGACACATATATATTGAAATAAAACACTTAGATTCATACCAGTCATCTATTGAGTTAGAATGAGGTGCAGGTGATTCTCGAAGTACCCAAATTTCTTATAGAACATTTTTCTAAAGTATTAAAACAATATGAATGATTTTTATTAGTTTGGGGAATTTAACTTTCATTTTTAAAAAGAATGTCATTTTAAATTGGAAACATTGCATTTTGAGTCATACCAGTCACATAATTTGTTATTTTTATGTGATACTAATTCCTGAACATCACAAATGACCTATGAATTTTTGTTCCTAAATTACCAAGAAAATCTGAGCACATTTTATCAGTTTTCAGTGAGTGGCGTATTTTGAACTAAAATGTCAATTTTATAATTATAAAAAAAACACTTTTAGTCATATCGGGAATATCATGTATTAGATTGAGGTAAAATTGATTCTTACATTTTAAAAATGACTTATGGATCATTTTTTTAATGTATGAAAACAATATAAATGAATTTTCTTGGTTTTGAGTATGTTAGTTTTTTTATTAACATTTAAGTCAATGTTAAATAAAAATACACAAATAGAGTCACACCACTCACACCATGTTTCATATTGAGGAGAGGATTATTCCTACATGACTTAATTGACTTATGAATAATTTTACTAAAGTATGAAAACAATATGAATGTGTTTTCCCAATTTTGAGTATGTCACTTGTATTTGTTACTAAAATGTAATTCTAAACTAGAAACAAAACATTTGAGTCATTCTACTAAAAAAATTTGTTGGTTTGATGTGATAATAATTCATAAAAATAAAAATTGACTTATGAATAATTTTCCTAAATTATCAAGATAATCAAATTGCATTTTCTCGGTTTTTAGTGAGTGACACTTTTTGAACTAAAATATAAATTTTAAAATTGTAATAGACACTTTGAATCATACCAGGAAAATCATAATTTAGATTGAGGTGTAAATAATTCATATATGTTACAAATTACTTATGTATTATTTTACTAATGTATCAAAATAATCTAAATGTTTTTCTCAGTTTTGAGTAGGTAAGTGATCATTTTTACTAAAATTAATGACAATTTTAAATAAAAAGATACACCTGGAGGAATAAAAAAAACTAATCAAATCTTATTCAAGTGTTTCGGATTCTTAAATGTGTAAAACGAACAATTTATCATTTTCTTAAAGTGTCAAAACACTCTAAATGTGTTTTTTTGGGTTTTGAGTATGTGACTTGTATTATTTACTAAAATGACATTTTAAATTGGAAACACAAACTTGCAGTCATTACAATCACATCATATGTTGGTTTTATGTAGGATTGATTCCTAATCCACAAAAATGAATTATTAATTGTTTTTATAAAATATAAATAAAATATGAGTGAATTATATTGGTTTTCATGGAGTGACACTTTTTGAACTAAAATGTAAAATTTAAATACACAACAGGCAGGTTGAGTCATACCAAAAACATTGTTTATTTAATTTAGTTTGTAATGATATCTACTGATAGAAAAAACTTTTGTATCATTCTACAAATGTATAAAAACAATTTTAATGTGTTTCATCAAATTTTATTATGTTTGTTGTCTTTTTACTATAATTAATGTCAATTTTAAATAACATGACACACTTTGAATTATACTAGTCACCCATTGGAATCCAGTTGAGGTGAGGATGATTCTTACATGTTAAAAATAAAATATGAATCATTTTACTAAATTATAAAAAAAGTAAATATGTGTTTTCTTAGTTTTGATTACATAAATTTACTTTTTTACTAAAATGTATTTTTAAACTGAAAACACACACTTTGAGTTATACATGTCACATCATGTGTTAGTTTGATGTGAGACTAATTCATGCACATCAAAAATAAATTATGAAATTTTTTCCTAAATTATCAGCACAATATGAGTGTGTTTCCTCCGTTTTCAATGAGTGGTAATTTTGAACTAAAATACATATTTTAAAGTAATAATAAACACTTTGAGTCATACCGAGCACATGGTGTATTATTTTGAGGTTTGTATGATTATAAATTTTTACAAATGACTTATTGATAATTCTTATAAAGTAAAAAAGTAATACCAATGTGTTTTTTTGGTTTTTAGTAGGCCATTTTTCTTTCTTACTAAAATTAATATCAATTTTAAATAATAAGACACACTTGGAGTCATAATGATCACACTATGTATTAGATTAACGTGGAACTGATTCATATATATTTGAAATTAATTATAGATATATCACTTATAGTATCAAAACGACACAAATTTTTTTCTCTATTTTGAGTAATTCACTTGTTTTTTTAATAAAATTTTATTTAAACTGGAAACACATAGTTTGTTTCATATCTATCATATCATATGTTATTCTAATGTGAGACAAATTCCTAAAAATAAAAAAATTAATTATGAATTATTTTCCAAAATTATCAATAAAATCTAAGTGTGTTTTGTTGGATTTCAGTTAGTGACACATTTTGAACTTAAATGTCAATTTTAAATTAATAACAGACAATTTGAGTCAAACCAATCACATCATGTATCAAATTTAGTTGAAAATGATTCCAAAAAATCAAAAATGACTTATGAATAGTCTTAAAAAATATAAAAACAATCTGAATGAATTTTATTGGTTTTGAGTATTCCAATTGACTTTTTTACACAAAATGTTAATTTTAAATAAAAAGATTCACTTTGAGTCATACTGGTCACACCGTGTGTAAGATTTGGGTGTAGATGATTCCTACACATTATACATGACTTATGGATCACTTTTATTATGAATCAAAATAATATAATTGTGTTTTCTTAGTTTTTGAGTATGTCACTTGTGTTTTTTTACTAAAATGTCATTTTAAACTAGAAACATGCCCTTTGAATCATACCAATCACATCGTGTGTTGTTTTGAGGTAAGATTGATTAATACGCATGGAAAATGGCTTAGAAATCATATCCTTAAATTATCAATACAATATGAGTAAATTTTCTTATTTTTCATTTACTGACACATTTTGAACTAAAATATCAATTTTAAACTTATAAAAAACACTTTGAGTCTTATCGAGCACATAGTGTATAGGATTGAGCTTCAGATGATTAATATATATCAAAAATGACTTATGATGTATAATTTTAAAAAAATTTCAAAAAAATATAAATGGGATTTCATACTTTTGAGTTGGTCAATTTTCATTTTTACTAAAATTCAATTTTAAATAAAAATAAACACTTAGTGTCATACCAGTCACATAATGTATTAGATTCTGGTGAGTCTAATTACTACATGTCCCAAATGAGTTATAAATCATTTTACTATCCTATGAAAACAATTCTAATGTGTTTTATCAATTTGCAGTATGTCACTTGTCTTTTTACTAAAATTTCATTTTAAATTAGAAACATGATCATTGATTCATACTAGTCACATAATGTGTTTGTTTGACATGATATTGATTCATGAACATTAAAAATGACTTATAAACTATTTTTCAAAATTATTTCGATAATATGATCAGCATTTTTTTTCTATTTTTAGTATGTCACTTGTATTTTTTAGTAAAAATAATTCCAATTTTTAATAAAAATATATAGTTGGAGTCTTTCAGGGAACACCGTGTATCATATTGAGGTGTTACTATTTCCTACACATTAAAAATGGCTTAAAAATTATTTTATTATAGTGTCAAAACATTCTTAATTAATTTTCTCTGTTTTGATTATGTGATGTGTGTTTTGAATAAAAATGGAAAATATAAACTAAAAACATACAGTCTGAGCCATACTGAGCACACTATGTAACAAAATGAGGTGCGACCGACTGAGTATCTGATAAGTGTTTTTCATTCAACTATCTAGAAAAATCCAAAAAAGACCAAACAAGTTACATTCTGATGGAAGAGAAAATCCTTGTTCCCTAAAACACTTCATGTCTCGTGCAACATGGGGTTTCCTATTCCATCAAAAATGAACATGTTATCTTTTTCTGGATTATTTATGATATTTAAAATTAAAAAATGGATTCCAAAAAGATCTCTGAAAAAAACTAAATAATTATTAGATAAAAATGATAATGAAATTAACTTAAAACTAATAGATAAAATAGTAACAAAATTAATTAAATAAGTAGTAGAATTTACCTTTTCATAATGATTTTATACATTATTTAACCATTTCATTGATTTTATTACCTTAGTTTTTTCCTATAAGACTAATATGTAATGATCATGAGTAGATTGAAACAAACCAACCCAACTAAAAAAATCATCATATAGAAGAAAAAATTATTATGCGAGTGATTCTAGAAATAAATAAATTAAACATAAATATTAAACAATACAATACTTTTATAGAAAATTATTTTAAAATGAAAACATCAAGATTTCATTTTTTATTGAGAAGAGGAAGAATTGTATCTCTTCATACAAAGGTAGTGGAGGAAACAAGAAGGAAATTGATAAATTATAACACTTCAGGGGTGAAATGGTTTCGAGAGAGAAGATGTATGTGGAAGTTTTGGTGAAAAAAGAAATGAAATATAGATAGAAATATTCGAAAATAAATTAAATATTTTTGGAATAATGAAAATTAAATCAACATTTCATTATCATAATTTTTAGTAAAATAAAGTAGGTATTTTTTTATATATCATTTACATCTTTCCAAAGGGTTTCCTTAATTATAGTCAATCATTTTAGGGTCTTCGTAACATCATCATGTGAATAAGACATTTTCAGTATGATTAGTCAAAAATTTAATTTAGATTATGTTAATATAGTACTGAATATTTAATATTATTAGCAAAACATAGTATATTAAAAAAAAATTAACTTTTTTTGAACTCTATTTATTTTTTAAAATGTTTTAGGGATTTAGATACTGTATTGAGAATCTAAATCCCCTCTTTTTTGGACCCATATAACATAAATGGCATTATCTTTATTAGAACAAACATGAACTGATTGTGATGTACCAATGAAAGGGTCTTCCTCAATTCAATTTTCATGTAACTCTAATGTTGTTTTTGTTGCCAGTTGGATAGTCTAGAAATTCTTGCTTTATAGATATAAGAAATAAAATACATGAAATGTATGTGATTCTATTATGAATGGATCATATTTCCCCCCTTTCACATTGAAATTCACCTTTACAAAGCCTAGTTTATCATCTTTCACTCCACCCATATTGTCAACCCATTTCAATGGAAAATCAGGACTTGAAATGTTTTATAATCAAACTTTATATGTATTTAATAATGAAAAAATTGGACATTATTTCCAAAATTATATTTCTATCCTTAGAAACATATATGTGCATCGCTTCAACAATAATAGCTACTCCACCTGTTTTTATTGTCATGTAGTCATCTTGTTATTTTTTATATAATCTATAACACTTGGTTACAAAAACACTAAAAGATATAATATTTTCATTTAGTCCACTAACTTTCCATCGAAGTCATTCAACAATTGAATTTTGAATTTTAGATAACTTCTTATAAATTTTATATTGGAACTATCCTATAAAATGTTGGTTACTTGAATTTGATATCCCTTCTGCCGCCATTGATGGATTCAAATGTCTAAGATTTTCTTTATGTGCCTCAATATATAGAGCGAGATATTCACAATTATGTAAAATGTAATTGTGAGATTGATCCTGCTTTGTGAGGATAATTATGACAACATCTCTTCTACAAATACCATATCCCATAAGTCATCCTATATAACAAGACATTTTGAGACCAATGCTATCAACATCTTATAGGTAATCAATATATAATTCAACAGATTCTTCAACAATATATCATTCTGCAATACAACCTTTTGGATGACTTTGATTATTGACACACCTTCAAAATCATCATATAATATTCAATGGGGGTACATACATATATGATGTATAGAACCACAATGATGAACGTCTATAAACAAGTGAACCCTCTGGTGGACTATTAAATTAATGAATTACGGTGGGAAGAACATCTATAATTCACATAAGAAGACAGAAAGCTCTTTATTCTTGATTGGAAACATTTTCATGTCCATAACATTAATGTTTATGGATTTGAAAAAAAAGACAGCCTAGTTAATGTATATCATTCATTATTCATAATGTAATGGAATGAAATATGCAACAAATCTTGCATCAAAACATGATAGTCGTGTGATTTTAGTCCATGTAACAGAAAATCTGTCAATTAAACAACATTCATGATATTTGATGAATACCCCTATAGAACAGTTACACCATTAAGGAAAAGGAAATTTTCATTTTTTACTTTTTGGATAGATTTTGAGTTTCAAGAGGAAGAAAATTATTCCATTTACACTTTACTGGTGCCAACTCATCCCTTATCCTGATGTTAATGATGTCCAACCTAGAATTTCTTCTATATTTATTTTTTCTAGGAAAAATTAGTAACATGATAATAACACTATCAGATTCATTTTTCTTATATGAACAAAATCAATAAAATTCCCAATGTTCATAAATTTCCAATACGGTAATGCAATAAAAATTGATATCTTATTCTAACCTTATTTTTAAGGTTACTTGAAAACGGATTAGCAAAAAAGTGTTTCTGTTTTTTACTTTATCGAATAGATGATCACATATTGGTGTATATGGTGTTGTAACTTTATTAGTATTCCCATAGAATATTTTAATCCAAGATTGGTATTAATATAATCATGGTAAATATTCATGATGTCCAAAAAACATAGTCTTTGAGGAATGTTTCAACCTAACTGAGTGTGTGCATTATTCAAAAAACAGGACAACCAAAAATTACTTTAATTTTGTAGCCTAAAAATACCCATAAGAGGAATGTAATTTATCATCATATACAATAGGGACATCAATCTTAATTATTCACTTCTGTGAGAATCATACATTATAACACAAATATCCCACATCAATTTCATACATTTGATCAATTGATCCAAATAGACATAAATATCATTATCAAGTTACTTTTTTATATATATAAGAACAGACATCATAATGTATTTTCACTTCATGCATTACCATAGAGGTATGATTTAATTTACAACCATTATGGGGAATATACTATGAGTAATACTCAATACACCAAAATTATTTATTCTAGCTATATATAATGCTCGAAAAAAGTTTCCCATCTCATTTTCAAATTCTTGATTCCCATAATCAATTTTCTAACAATAAGGAGAATCTGATAGATGACATAAGTTCCTATATTTAATTATAGTATCTACATGCCATATAAATTTTCTCAAGGTTTCTTGAAATCTATATTGTCTTATAAACCATGGAATTATAGGAAATTATTAAACAAGTTTCAAAGGACATGATTCATTTTTCTTGTATCAATCCATGCCACACCTATGGAATTTTATGAGTAATTCATGGTCCTTATGATATAATATGAAATAATTTGTACAAGAGTGAATATTTTTATAGATCATACCCATTGAACATATAAATTTTTATGTGTCATATATTCGATGTTAAAGTTCATTTCTTTATATTAGCATATCATTCAAGAGACCAAGTACTTTTGTTAAACTCGTGTCACTCCATCTACATCCACCTTTCAAATTATATAAATTAAATATAGATGAAAATGTTGTGTATTTAGTATAATAGGTACAAAATGGTCTCTTAGTATAGATATTTAATTACTAAAACAACATTATACAATCATGAAGGTCATATTCAATTTTCCTTTTCATTTCTGCCATGCGATCTCCATCATCATTTACACTAGTATTCATATAAAATGTCTTGAAACCAATTTATCATCCCAATTAGGGTGAAAATATTATTTCTTCCCAAGTTTTGTCCAAAATTTATAGCTATGACATATTCCATGAAAAGTGAAATGTTATTCCAACTCTTCCAGACTAATTTCTCTTGAATAAGAACAATGTAATCACGGACAAAGGATTTGAGAAGGTTCGTAAGGATACTCTATTTCAAACAAGATAAAATATTTTACCCCATCTTCATAATATTTTTTCAAACAATTATCATGGATCCATTTTTTAATTCATATTCATTCTTTTCGGTTCATAAACTATTCATTTTGTATAATAAATAAATAAATATTCTTATGATAATCATTATCAATGGTGAAAGTCATAGATAATTCTAATAATGGGAACCCAACAGTTGATTGTTTCAAAAAAATTAAGCATGATTTGATGTAAATAGGTAATTGACTTTATGAAAATAATTACTCAACTTTGTTATGTGTTATCCTATAAATTTATCCATAGGTGAAAGTTATAGGAAACTTTCATCCTCATCAGCTTCACCCCTAAATAGTTTTTATTGATTTTTGTTGCTTGGGACTCATCCCCCATATCTTTTGGACATGCACCAATGTTTCTTGAACTACTCTAAGTAATATCCATCACATAATGGGTACCAGGGATCATTTAAGATGACTACTACTTAGAGTAGTTCAAGAATCATAGAAGTGATAGGGGATGAGTCTCAAGAAACAAAATGAAATAATAATTGTTCAAGATATGAAGATAATGAGAATGATAGTTATACTCCATTGTGTTCTCTAAAAGGTGGTAATGCCTCCCATTTTTTAGAATTACACTATTGGAAGTAGTTATTAACCCATAACCTATTAAAGGTGAGATCCAGGGGGCATAAAAATTCATGTATATGATTCAAAGGGTCTTGGTGGGGACATGTTATGATATATAACATGACAATATTTGAAAATAAAATTTTAATTCATTAAAAGTAATGAAGATATAAAATTCAAAAATTTGAAAGGGAAAATAAATAAATATTTAGCATGAATAGAATAAAATAATTTAAAAAATAAAAGTTTTAAAATAATTTAGGAATTTTAGAATAATTCCATTCTAATATATTCTAATTAAATGGTATATTAATTAATGGAGGTAAAAAAACCTTATTACTTTTAATTATGAATAAAATAAGTATTTAAATTGAATAAAATTAGAATAATAGATTCAATACTAATTATTAAAGTAATAATACATAGTGTGGGTTATTATTAATTATTTTTCATAATTTTATAAATATGTTGAATACATTTTTTCCAATTTTTTTCAAACATGAAAATAATCAATTTGACTATAGTGTTAAATTTTTTATTAGTACCTACTTAGTAGTATAACAACATAAAAATTATAGTCCAATCTATTTTTTAATGTAGGTGAAATAATATAATAAACTGAATATCACATTTGTGATTTTTCAAAGGCATTTTTATTCTATTAATACTTTTGTGGATCATCAGAAATGTATAATTAGAAGCTTTTTAGGCTTAAATAAGGATAAAAGTTAACATTTATTTTATAAATATTACCTGAATACATTAAGTATACACTAATTCATGTTGAAATACCATCATGGGAGATTATATATCCTAGTTTGGATGGATATTTACTCTAAGAGATTTTATCATTTCTCGAGTGGGAAATAAATAAATAAAATTTCACATTTGACATTAGAGTAGGAATTTAATACTTTAGAAACTTGTAGAACAAAAAATGGATTATAAACTTATTAATGGAATTTATGTTATGTAATATTCATATGTCTCTTATTTCCATTAATTATGGAAGTGAATCACAATGCCAAAAGAGTATAGCTACATGTATAATGTAAATTCAAAATATATTTCTTTTAGACATGATATATGAGATAATTAATATAAAATGAAACCTTAATACTGTGTGTATAAAAAATCTTGTAAGAACCTTTAAGACCATTTTATGAAATATATATTATTGGTTATTGTTGAAAAAAATTATAGATAAATTAGCATAAAACCCTTAAAATGATCTATTCAGTGAAAATCATGATCATACACTAGTGCAATACCCATCCCTAAATATTTCACCAAGATATCAAAGGTTTCTCATGACATGTACGTGGAGGCGAACAATAAAATATAACACATTTCAATATAATATTTTTTTTTAAAATAGTTAAACAAACATAAACTCTCCCTCTCCTTCAAACACCCTTTAATGAATAACCCCCATTATAGTAAAATATATAATATAATGATATCAATAACCCATGATCAATCTATATTACAATAAAAAACCACTTTTCACTTATGAATCTACAAGGAGACTAACTTCAAGGGTTTATATAACAAAAATATTAACTTAATTGGAAAAATATATCAGAAATAGATTACAGACTCTGAAATTATGATAAAAAACCTAAAACATTCTATAGGAAACCCATCCAAAACATTTAAAACAACAAAAGGAAACTATACATTTTTGTTCTTTTATAATTTAAAAAGCATCTTGAAAAGTATCCAAACATGTTCTAATTCAAAAAAAGACTTTATAAATACATAATTGAAATTATTTAAAATTCATATGAAATAATTACATGAAAATCAATTAGATTTATTCAATAAAATCCATGGGTGGAATTTTAACAAACAATTTGTGAGCATTATTTTCAGGAAAATAAGTTGAAAAAATTTAAACATAAGAATTTTTTTTGATGTTAATGAAAAATTAAGAAAAACAATTATAAATCCATATCCCCATAATTAATAATTATAATGGAATTTACATAAAATAAAAATGTGGATTTAAAAGATGCATGCATTCATGGTTTCACATTTAAAGGAAATTGAATAGAGCATCCTACTAGAACAGAGGAAATTAGTGTGTGGAAGTCTGAATACACTAAAAAGAAGCAAGAAAATATCTTAAAGGGTCAATACAAACCCAAAATAATAGAAACCCCCAATTAGAAACTCATTATACAAAGGAAATGAATGATGGATAATGAATTAGAAGAGATGATGAACAAAAAAACACAAAACAATATCGAAAACAAGAACTTAACGAGTGAGGATAAGGAGAAAATAACATAAATTGTATTGATGATTTTAATCCTCTAAGAGAAATTAGAGATATCATCAAATCATGAATTTGTTCAAGCATTGGATTTTTTCGATCATTGAATTCATTAGATCCTTTATTTGTTCAAGCCTTGGATTTGTTTGAGCATGGATCCAAGCCCTGATTTCCACTTGGATTTGACGAGAAGGAGCACTAAAAATAGGCAGATTCCATGAAAATCATCAGATATCACGACTGGTTAATGAGTAATTAATGTTCTTTAAATATATTAGGGAGACTTTTATCAGTGCTTCCAAAAAATCACTCATAAGGATACCTTTTATCAACCCAAAATTAATAAGTTTTGGTAAAAGACATCTTTATCAGTGTGTTTTTAGTGCCGATAAAGATAGAGCATTATCATCACTAATGTTTTAGCACTGATAATGATGAATTTTATCAGCACTTTGTAGTGTTGTTAAATGAAAATCTCTATCAATACTAAAAAATGCTGATTAAATATATCTTTCTCAGCTCTTAAACTTTAGCGCTCATAAAGGATTTATAACAATAATTACAAATAAGAAATATTGTAAACATATTTATATAATTATATATGTATTTTATAAGTATACATATATAAATAAAAATGTAGTAAATACATTCATTATTTAAACATATTTATTATTATTTTTTAATTATAACTATATTTATATAATTATATATATATATATTAAATAAATTAATATAAATATAATTATCAATATAGTAAATATATTCTTTTTTAAAATATATTTATTATAATTTTGTAATTTATTAAATATAAAATTATTTATTTATAATAATATAAATGTTTTTTAGAAAAATAATATTTTTACATTTATATACAAATATAAATATCAATATATATATATATATATATTTAAATATATATATATATATATATATCAATACAAAGAAAATAATAGTAAATATATTCATTATTTAAATAAATAAATCATAACTTTAAATATTTTTTTGCAAATATATATATATATATATATAATTATAATTATTGTTATATAGATACTTTTTTTAAATAATATTTATTTATTTATATTTATAAATATAAATTTTATAAATATTTTAAATATATATATATATATATATATTTAATAATATATTTTAAACATTATTAATGAATAAATAATCTAAAATGCAAGCATGTTAAAAATTGATGTAATTGAATAATAAAAAACAAGTACTACTTCAATATATTGAAAAAATTGATATGTTTTATTAATTAAATATAAATTATTCAAAAAATATAAATATATATCGAAATAAAGATTAATTCATATTGAAAATAATAAAACATAGTAAATAAATAAATATAAATAAATAATATAAAATTATTAAATTAACAAAAAAAATATAAAATAAAAAATAAAAAATATTAAAAATAAAATAATTGCTTACCGTAGTAATATTAAATAATAAATAAATAAAATATACAGATTAAAGACATAATATAATAATTTTATCTTATTATAATGAAATTATAAAATTAATGCTAAAGTTGGAATAAATTACAAAAATATATTGTGTATGTGTTTCTCCGAATGACTTCATTTATTATGTAAATATTTGTGTGTTTGTGTCTTATATTTTAAAATACATTAATTACGTAGATGTATGTGAAATTAATGTAACACACATTTTATCTATGTTAAATTGAAAAAAATAACACTCAATTATGTGCATTACTCGATGCAATTAGTTAGTTTTTTAAACTAATGTTAAATTTAAATTATAAACCATTCTTAAATAAATGTAAGACTTATTTAATGTAATGCATAAATAAGTTTTATTATATAAATAATTTTTACAAATATTTTATAAACATATAAACATATATATATATAGAAATATATATGAATATGTTTCTATATTAAATGTATTAATTAATAATTATATCTAAAAACCATTAAAAATGAACAAGACATTAATATGTTTTCAATTATTATATATATTTTTTTATTTTTATATTTATATTCAATTTATATTATCTAATACTATTTATAATATATATATATATATATATATTTTAAACTTATATATTTTTATTAATAAATTTTTCTATAATATATTTTATTTTTCAATTTATTCATTTTTAATTTTATTAAAATTATTACAAAATATTCATTATTAGTTTTTTTTGGTTTAATTTCTATAATTTATTCATTTATTCATTTTTTGTTTAATTATTAAAATTTATTCATTATATGTATATATATTTAATATATACTCTTTATTAATATATATATATATATTAAATTAATTCTTTTTTATCAATAATATTTGATTAATAAAATGTTTAATATTTTTCTTAATTTATTCACTTTTAATTTTTAATTTTTTAATTATTTCATTTTATCCATTTTATATGTCAATATAAAAATATATACTATTTATTAGTATTTATAATATATATATATTAAATTTATTAATTTTTATCAACAATTATTAAATTAATAAATATTTTTGTACTTTTTTTTAATTTAAACATTTTTAATTTTTATTTGTTTAATTATTTAATTTTATGTAAGACCTATATTAGTGCAAAAAAATAACTAATAAAGGGTTCCCTTTATTATCATTAAAAACAAAGCATTGATAAAGGGTAACCTTTATCAGTGCTAAAAAAACCATGAAAATGAATATCCTTTATTAGTGCTAATAGAGGGTTGATAAATGGCAGTGTTTATCACCGATAAATAAATAGTAGATAAAAGGACCCCTTTATCAGCATTTTTTAGCACTGTAAAGTCAGTTCTGTTGAGGACCAATTTGGTAGTTATGATGTTTTAATAAAAAGGGTAATGAATCATTAAAGATGACAAGGGAATAATTTTTACCTTAAAATAAAAAATAAACTAAAAATGGTTTTACATAAAAAACTGAGAAATCTTAGAAACCATATGTGGTTTGGAAGACTTTATGGAGTTATACTTGAAAATGGGTAAGAAATAGAGAAGTTTCCTTTATTCAAGTTTTCATAATTAATGAAATTGAGATGTGATCCATTAATATATGTATATCCCCATAATTGAAAAGAGAATTAATATATATATATATATGTTTGGGATAAATATATTTAATATATAATAATTAAATAAGAATTTCATTGATATAATGTTGGGAAAATAGAGAGAAAGGATAACCCAATGAAAATAGTGCAGATCATTGAGATCGCTTATATTATGTTCCAAAATAATTCTACAATTGCACTTAAAATCACGAGAAATCAAATTAGAATAATTTTTTAGTTAATTTAAAAAATTAGATCTATATTTGATTTAAAATTATATTCTATTATTTTACAACCTTTTCAATGAGATATAATGTTTAATTTTGTTGTTTCAATACTGTTTGTTTCGTAGTTCTTAATTCAGGTCACTTATGGATAATTATTTAACTTCTTACCAAATGGGAAAAAAACTAAATAATTTAAATTAAATTATATTCACATCCTTCTAAAAATTGATATGGTCCCCAATATCCATATGTGTTTTGAAAAAGATATGCTTCATTTAGTATATATGTTACTGTTATATGATTAGTTTATTTAGGTGATTTTTATGACCTTAAAAAACTAGTTTGATTTTATTTAATTAAATTTTAACTAAAACATTACAAAAAATGGATTAATTTGTAGTATAATTATTATAATCATATTTAACCAAAATAATATTTATATAACTATCCTTGAAGGTGTTGGAGAAGAACGAAATACCTTGTTCATGGATGCGGTGATCCAACCATAATGCATGAAATTTTTTCCTTTTAGTATCAATTGATTGGAAGAGAAGAAGGTTTGATGATAGATATTAGATTACCACAATTAAATTAATTTATATATATGATATTTTTTTTATTCCATATTGTTTGTAATTTTTTTAGAGGAGGAGGAAAAATAAAAATTAAAAGGCCTAGTTGAGGGAATTACCTTCTCCTTTGGATGTCATATATTGGGTTACCTCTTAAGTAAGTTTTTTTAGGATTTTAATAAGAAAAAGGATTATAAGGATGTGGTAGAGAGTTTATGGGAGATTTGGGTAGATTATGACTATGTTTTAAGGGTTATAAGTTGTAAGGAGAATGTGTAGTGAGGGGTGGTATCTATTAGGGGAGGAGATGAGTGTTTTTAGAATGTTCTATTTATTAGTTTATTATATTGGATCAAGACTAAAAATAGGTAGATATTGTTACTATATATAGTAAATGGTGCATGTGATTTTGATTTAATGGGTGATTACATCATCAATGACTCAAACATTTTTGTATTTATCTTAGAATGTTAAATATCATATTTTACTGTATTTCACTATTCACAAAAAATTCAACTATTTCTAAAAAATACCAAAATTTCACCCAAACCATTTTCAATGTTTATATTCCAAAAAATCGATTTTATCAAAATAATTTTCTAAATATGATGAAATTAATTTTTATTTAAAATCCTTATTTATTTGAAAAATTCCAATTTTAATATTATGTTCAATTTTATGTCCCCTTGAAAAATTATTCATGGTATCATAAAATAATGTTATCATTATAATAAAACAAAATATTAATTTTAAAAAAAATATATTATTAAATTTATATTTATTTTAAATCATTATTTTAGTTTATAAAAATCAAAAATAAAACATTTTTGGTTTACCAAAATACAAACACTTATTTCACCAATTTTAAAATATTTATTTACTTCTATAATGATATAAATATGTCATAATTTAATTTTATAGGATAATAAATTAATATTTTACACTCCCATAATTGATTATACTTTTCTAATGGTCTAGTTAGTATTTATAATGGTCATATTACTAATCAAATAGTTAGATTACTTTTACAATTGTCAAACTATTATTCCAGTGGTCAAATTTTTAATGGTTTTATAGTCCTATACATTCTATATATAATTCACATTTTATTTATTTTTTATTCACTAATATTTTCTCTAATAGTTATATATATATATTCATTTTCATGATAAATATTGTATTACTAATATTTTTATTCATTTCCACAATGTTGATCATGAGTGCAATTATTCTGGTGGGTCATGCACATCCATATTTTCAATTAAAATTATATTATCTTCTTATTTATCTTATTTTAATTTTTTCAATTCTTATGGAAAAATTAATACTCTATATATAATGTTTGAATTAATAAAATAAAATTTAGTTGGTTCTATCATGTGTTGAATGTGGTCTATATAACTCTAAATTATTTGATATGAAACAATTATAAAATTCAAAGGGAGATTACATTGATAAAATTTTGGGTTGTCAAATTCTTCCCCACTAAAGAAATGCATTCCTAGAAATATCATTTTACATACTAAGGTGAAAAAGGTTAGGGTAATTCTTATTCATTTCTTTCTCTTGTTCCCATGTCACTACCTTGTACATATGTTTTTTCCACAGTACTTTGACTAGGAGAGTGGTTTTATTTCACAGAACGTAGTCTATATGGTTTAATATATTCATTGGATTATCCCTATAGGAGGGTTAATGCTCTAACTATATTACATATATATTCAGTACATGTGAGAGGTTCAACATATAATTTCTTAAGAGTGTTATTTGGAAAACAACATTTCCTTAGGACAAAGTTTGTGGGAGTTCTAGTCGATTAGGCACAACTCTAATGCGATTAAGAATATCAAAGGGGTTAAGGTACCTAAGAATTAACATTCTCTTATTGAAAAATATCTTGAATATCTTCCCTGAATATATATAGGGGGAAAATTATCTCCAAACTCAAACTCCTGGTCTCATCGATGTTTTTTTTATCATAACACATCTTTTGACTTTGATTAGCTATAATGTGATACTGAATGACTTTGACATTTTCTTTCATTTCATTGACCATTTAAGGACCTATTATCTTATGTTCCTCAAATTCATTGCAACATGAAGGTATTATAAATATCTTATAAAAAAGGAACCATATAAATCCATTTAGATTATTGAGGGAAAACTATTATGGTATGAGAACTCAACCAGAGGAAGATGTAAATATCATCCACATTTAAAGCCCATCAAGGATGATCTCAATATGTATTTTTTAATAAAAAATCCCTTATGATAGTTACTTTTGGTTGATGGAGTTTTTTGACAAGGAGTAAGGTTGTTGATAAAGACTGGTTGTGGCATAAAGAGTTAACATAGATGATTGATCCCACTCAAGTGTGAATCTCTGATCTCGCACAAAGGAAAACTGTCTAATCTCAGGATGTGCGAATGTTGAACTGATATTATAGAATATAAATTATGAACTTATCTTGTGGATCATGAATTATGAAATGATACCAAAGAGTGATAATTTTGACCTGATATCACGGAGCATGAATGTTGAGCTGACCTTGTAGAGGGTGATGCTGAACGGATCTCACAGAGCACGAATGATGAATAGATCTCTTGTAGCATGAATATCTGAACTGATCTCGCATTTAGATCTTGAAAATCACTTGATTGAATTTGGATCTCATGATGGTATCTATCACAACACTAATGATTGTCTTTGTATCTCATGATGGGATCTCACATAGCCCCCATGATTGTATTTGAAACTCACGATGGATCTTGCGCAAAGCATAAACATAAATCACGTTCAGATCCTCCACAAAGTGAAAACATGACTCACATCTAGATCTTTCATAGAGTAAAAATAGGACTTGTGCCCTAATCTCAAACTATGTGGTTTTTAGAGTGCAAGGTGCTAGTGAAATGGACAGTTTTATGTAATTTGTGGAGGTATGTTTGTGGATTTATTCCTATAAATACCCCAAACCCATCCATAAACACTAATCATGTTTTGGATCATTGTAATATCTATTCAAACTTATGAGAAGGAGGTTCAAGGAGGGATCTAATTTAGGAGGTCCACAGAGAGATATCATGAATTAATGCACATGATTTATATTATATAAGTGTTTCACATGATCTAAAAAAGAACTCACACAAAGCATGAATGAAAACTCACACCAGGACATTGAAAAAAGTATGAAAGGATCTCAAACATGGATCTGGTGCAACATGTGAAAGGGTATCATTCCATTATCTCATGCAAAGTGAGAAAGGGTCTCCCACTAGGATCTCACACAAAGGGTTTTCACCAGGAAATTGTGAAAGGGTGTCATGCCAGGATCTCATGCTAAGTGTGAAAGGGTCTCCTGTTAGGATATCACGCAAAGTAAAAAAGGTTTTCAGACTAGGATCTCATAAAAAGGGTATACGATATGATCTCCCTCAAGGGTCTTACTCCAAGATCTCAGGAAATGTGTAAAAGGGTCTCGATCCAAGATCTCATGCAAGGGGTTACATGCTAGGATCACCTGTAAGGGTATATGGAAGGATATCCCACAAGGGTACAATCGAGGATCTCACACAAGGGATTATGCACTAGGATCTTGCATAAGGGTACATACTAGGATCTCATGAAAGGAGTTATGTGCTATGTTCTAGAACATGGGAATCACACTAGAGTATTTCACATTGAGATATGCACCTACATTACCATGTGATAAATATCATTATCATATCTGAATTCAAAATAAAGAAGATATAGGATCTTCACAATTCGATAACACTTTCAAAAGGAGTAAATTCATGATTACATTCAAGGTAGTAAAAGGAAGACTTGGCATATCACGAAGATATTTCCAAAGAGGAGTCATTTTTTGTGTCAAAATAAATAGAAGTTTATTCTTGTTTTCTGGAAAGTGGATGTGTTGTATCCAAGTGTTTTCATAGAAGTGAAGGATCAAATTATAAAGAACATCAATAGAGCATCTTCATACAGTTGAGGATGGGTTCATTATTAATAACGAAGGGAAATACATTTCTATAAAATATATGTGGATAATTTTCATATTAGTGAGGAAAGGATGGGAAATAAGGGGATCATTTCCATAGATAGTGAGACATCAAAAGAGAGTTAGGGAGTGATCCTTTGGAAAGCTGTGAGATGACCCTAAACATTGTAATGGAAGTGATACTAGGAATAGAAGTTATCTCGACTGGACCATAATTTGGTAGTGATCTATAGTAAATATTGTACATCAATACATTTTCATTTTATGATCCTTATACATATTCCAGTTAGGGTGAACCATATAAAATCTCTATGTCGTGTGCATGATTTCATTTATGTTCATAAATTTCTATGATAAAGAGATATAATATCATTTTCTAATGATGAAACAATATCTGAAGTGGAAATTATTTTAATATTTCATACCATGATTCACCCCCCTCAAGGTACATAACATTGTTGGGATAATAACTAGTATAATAGGTAAGGGTTCATTTTTGTGTTTCTCTCTATGGGGTTTCAATGGAGGTTGTCAATCACAAATGGATTCCAATATTCAATGGAAAAAATATTCAATTATTGATGAATCAGATGAAACACTATTTATAATCTTTAGGAATTTGTGTATTTACAATAGTGATTCATGTAATTTCAACCAGTATCGATATTTTTACTTTATCCAAAGATGATAAAATTGAATTGGATGTTGATACCTAAGGAATCAATATATTTGGGGATCCCTACCAAATACAATATATAAAAAGGTGATGTCATGTAAATAAAAACGTTCTATATGAGAAAAACATCTCAATAATTATGAGGCTGACTCAAAAGTCTGAAAAGAATAGTTGTACATTCTATGGACAATGATGAGGATATGAGAATGAACCCAAACAAGTATATAGATTCATTATTAGTCCAGGTGAATGTTATTATGGAATAAAATCATAGTATTAGATAAAATATTGATTATATAATTATTTTCAAGTGCATATTGAGAATAATTAAAACTCGATTCAATCCAAATGTTTATTTAGAATATAGAGATCCAAAGAAACTGAGATTAGACAACTTAAAAAATACTGTTATTTCATATAAGATGATAAATGATGATAATATGTATATTGAAAAAGGTAATTCCAAAGAAATGGCATTCAAGGCCATGACAATGCTCACCATTGAATATGGTCATGATGAAGAAGAGATAGATGAGTTGATGTCATTCCTTTCGTCAAATCTCTAAACAAGAAAAGAAATTTTCAATGGGTAAATCCCACTTTTATGATTTTGATGTTGAAAGGTTGGAAATATAGCCCTGAGGTTCCCTTATAAGATTCATGACGATGATAATGATAAATCAAAAATTACTGGGAAGACGTATTTGGCATACATGAAACTTATGGAAAATTTTAAGAAAAATCTCCTCAAAAAGTAGGATATACTTTCAAAAGAAGATGAAATTTCAAAAGAATCTAATGTTATAGAGTTAGATGACTACAAGGATAGTGAATCATATTATATGGTTGTATTTTTCATAAATTCCAAAAAAAGGGAAGAAAGAGATAATGATGAAGGATAAATTGAAGGAAGAGTTTACCTTAAGGTTTAATTAGAAGCTGCACCTGAAGAGATAGATGTTTAGATATAAAAAAATGAAATACTATAGGGTGGGACATGATGAAAAAATCATTTTTAATAAGAAATAAGAAGATATTTATGAGATGATAAATGAAATTGTAATGATTAAATATTCAAAACAAGAGAACTCAGATACTGTCAATTACTACAATCTCACTGTTGAATAACAAAAAAGGGTGACATATAGTTTAAATAAAACTGTAAAATATTAATAAAAAATAATTGAAAATATTGATGAGTAGGTAGTAAACCTATAAAGGAAAGTAAAAGATCAGGATAAACCATTAACTCCAACAAAGAATGTCACATAGGTAGTATAAAATGGAAATTAGAGTTCAGAGAACTAGTGCAACAAACAAAGGAATGTTGGGATACGAAAATGATAGATCTAAACATTAGAACTAAGATATAGATTGATCAAAAATAAAAAGAAGTACTAGTTGATGTCAGACGACACGAACTATATATGGGATTAAAGATTGATTTGGGTCATAATCAAAACTATAAGATTCATAAAACCCAAGCAAAAACCTGAAATGAAGTAGTGATAGACATTAATTCACCCCACATAATATGTTATTATTATGGAATTATGGGAAACTCACAAAAATGTATATTCTATAGACAAGAGGTATTTAAGTAAAAATACCAAAATAGGTATCCATATAGAGGTCAATATTCTAGTATATCATTTTATGGTCATTTTTTTTAAGTTTTGAAGATTTAGAAACATGGAATGATTTTTTCTCATCAACAATGGAGGGGAATGTACCAAATCAGACTAAATGTGATCATAAGTAGCTGTTAAATGTGTCATCAAATGAGATAAAAATTAAAAATTGGTTTTTATCCCTACAAGATGAATCTATACCATCATACTTCAAGGAAGATCAAAATTATTAGTCCATACTGGGTATGAAGCGAAAAACATGGACAAAAAAATAAGAGGGATGAGTATGAAGTGGTTACAGAAATTGTTTTCAAAGAATCAGATCACACTAGTGTAACAACATTTACTCTAGTAGATCATATTTGGTGGTTATTTTATTACAATATCATTGATAAAAGAAATTACATCACAAAATATAGATCAGTTTAGTATCCTTGAAGAACTAGATACATACATGATTCCCTTATTACATTTATAATTAAATAATGAAAATAATAAAGGAAAATAAAATTGTTCTTCAACACATATTCAATGATTTCATCTTCAAAACTCGAGGAAGGAAAGAATGAAAGGATGATCTAAAAAATTCAGTAAGGGTTACATGAATAAATAATAAGTGAAGAAAAGTCAATAAGGAATAATAATAATGACAAAGTAAATAACTGAAAATCACTTACCATAAATAAACTAAGAATTTAAATGCATCCATATAATATTTCATAGTTAAAATATCATGGAATATAATAATAGAATACTGAAGGAATGAAATTATTAATCATTGGATTCCATGTTATTAGCACATGAACAATTATACCGTCATGACAGATTAAGTCGGTGGGTAAAAAAACCTTTCTGAGATGGCATGAAACAAACATGAAGGGTTTGTCACAAAATATTTTTTCTTATGATACCTCTAGATGTATCAAGGGTATATCTATAACTAGGGCCCAACCATCACTGCAAATTCCAAATCATTCTTCATTCATAGATTCAATTCATCAACACTATGACTTATTAAAATATTTTTATTGAGTATAGGATACATGTTCATCAAAATTTTCCCAATTAATAAAATTTTTTAAGAAAACACCATATGTAAAAAGGGTTTACAGATATAGAAAAAATAATATCCATGATATAAGTAGTAAGTATATTTAATGAAATTTTTCAGGAATTATGATAAAAAATAAAATAGAAGTATACATACACCCAATAGAAGGAATAAGTGGTGAATAAGGCCTAACCAAATGAATTATCATTATGGTGTCCATGAAATAACGAGTTTAAATCATAATTGGAAATTAGTAATAAAAATAGGCATAGATTATGGTTGCTGACATGGTGGCGGTGTTATAAGACAAGGCCTCGGAGCGGCTTCTCTCTCTCATCTGCGGCGGCTAGGGTTTTCCCAGGTTCCTCTTCCCTTCCCCCTTCGGCCAAGCTTGATCTCGAAGTCAGCCTCTCCTGGATCGGCTCTGCCTTGGCGTGTCTGGGTGACGGCATAGCGCAGTGGGTCTCCGGCGTGGTCGGCGCTGTCTCATTTCGGTGCGGCGTGGCTCGGCTCTACGGTGTGGCTCGTCCCTGTGGTGTCACTGTGACTTCCCGTGGATCCATTATCGGCTCGGCCTGAGCAGCTCGGTCTCACCATCGTACTCCCGATGTGGCTTGGTTTGGCTTCTCGGTGCGTACTCTTCCGGTGTGGATTGATGCGGCTTGGTCGGGACGACATGGATCTGGCGGTTCAGTCGGACGCATTTTCCAGGTTACGCCTATGGCTTGCTTCCGGTGCTGCTCGTCGAGAGATCTGGAATGGTTTGGAGGGGGGAGGTCCTGCTTTCGGTTTTCTTTGTGGTTTTTTGCAGTTGCTGTTGGTGAGACTGGTGCGGTGCGAATGGTGTGTCTGGATTCTGCGGAGTTGGGAGTGGCGTCAGCACTGCCTGGAGTCGATGGACGCTGTGATGTTAGTGACGACGACGACCGACGGTAGAAAATGACGGTCGACGGTGGGTACGGTCACCGGTGGTGAATTAGTAGTCGTTCTCGAGGGTGTGAGCGACGCGAGGCACTGAAAGGTGTGCGGTGACGGCGTGCGGATCGAGGACAGCTGTATGGGTAATTGGTTTTGAAATTTGAATTTGTATTTGCACTGTATGATGCGGAGTGGTCTTTGGTTACTGTGTCACGTTGTAAGGGGTACCGGCAACCCTTAAACCGGTTGCTTTTTCTCTTTTTTTCCTTTAATAAATTTGCGGGATCAGGCTTACGCCTGGTTCAGAATTTCCTGGTATGGTTGCTGACATCCAAGATTAGTTAAAAAAATATAAAATAAGTGTTTAAGAAACATTATAAATAGTTCTCTTTAGTGCAGTTTAATAGAATGCACTAAGGAGACTTTAAAACAGAATAAGGAATAATTGATTATATAAAACCAGAAGTGAAAAAAATAGTTTTTCATGAAAAAATTATTTATTTATAAAAAATATTTGTAGCTTAATGAAAATTAACGATGGTACTTGAAAATGGGTAAGAAATTGGAAAGTGCCCTTTAATCGGGCTTGCTTATCAGGAGGAATTGAAAAGGGATTCTTATAAAACATGTATTTCTCATCAAAAAATGAATAATTGAGTTAGGAAAATATATTTGGAACGTAAAAACATAATGTTGGTGAATTAAATAATAAGAATTAACAATTACAATATGGTAAATATAGATAAAGTATAACCTGAATGAAAAATAGAGGTTCAGGAAGAATCTCTTACCTTATGACCAAAAGTGTTATGTACATGCACCTAAATACCAGGATAGTGAAATTAGATTCAATAATAATTTAATTTTGACCATATTCAATTTTTTTTGATTTATATATTTATATAATGTTAATTTATGGTCTTTTTTTGAGTTAATAGATTCAATTTTGTTGTTTATGAGTGTTAATTCCCTTGTTTTTCATGATTAGTTCACTTGTATATATGTATGGAAGATCATATAAAATGGGAATAGTTCTCCTGAAATAATATTATATGTTATTAATGAAATTTATAAATTTTAAAGGCTATTATATATATATTTTTTTTTCAATATATATGGATGATTCATTAGATAAAGGGTTAATGATAATCATTTAGATAAATTTGGCTATATTCGATCATAGTAAACATGTTTTGTTCTATCAATTAATATTTTGTAGATATACTAGTTAAAAAACACAATATAATTTTCATTATACAATTAAAAATATTTTACAAAAATTAAAATTATTTTATGACTATCCTTGAAGGAGATAATGGAAAATGAAAATACACCATCCATGATGGCGGTAAATTGACACATCAAAGGCGATATTTTCAATTTTAGAATAAATATGTGAGGGGAAGGAATTTGAAGATGGATTTTAAATTAATATAATAACATTATAGTATATATAATACAATTTAGTTACCAAGAATATTTGTATATAGTAGGTGAGATATGTTTAATAAAATAAATGAAATTAAATGAAATTGAAAGAGAAGGATTAAGGGGTTTACCTCTTGAATTCTTCTCCTTGGGACTCTTTTTAAGGCACTTAGATTTGGTATTTTATTGAGACCAAAAGATCCAGAAAATGGGGGAAATACATGATAAAATTATTGGGTATAAATTATACAATAATAAAGGCTTTTATGGTGCGATGAGAAGGGGTGGTATTTATAGTGTTGGAGAGTGGTGTTTTTTGATTATTTTATTCATTAGTTTATTATTTTGGATCAAGACTATCAAGATTGATGATTCATGTGACTAAATACTGAAAATAATGCATGTAAGTGGGAACCAATAGGTTTATATCTCATCCATACATCATCCATGACTCAATAATTCTTGTATTTTTGCTAAAATGTCAAAACCCAAAAATTATTATATTTCACTATTCAAAAAATTCAATTGTCCATAAAAATTTAAAAAATTAACTTTAACCATTTCTTGACATTTAGAATTAAAAAATGGGATCTATTTTATTAATATAATTTTATAAACCTCAGAAATTTATTTTTTAATTAAAAACATCATTTATTCAAAAAATACCAATTTTAAAATTACAACTCATTTTATGACACTTTGAAAAATTTATTAAGGCCTCATAAAATTATATTATAATGATAATATAGAAAAACATTAATTTATTAATATATTTTATTAAGATAATTATATTAATTTCAAAATTTTAAACAAACATTTGTTTTTCAAAAAAATAACAAAAAATAAATTATCATTTTTAAAAGATTTATTTAATAGAAATATGATATAATTATATCTTATTTCCATTTATTAGATGATTAAATTTTATTTATAATTTCATATGTGATGTTACTGTTCTATTTGTCGGATTACTATTAATTATGGTCATATTAATATTCTTAATGGCATATCACTATTCATTTAATCTTGATGTTGTGTAAAATTTAAGCTATCCAATGAATTAAATTTATTTAAGAAGATACAAATTATAAAATCATGGTGTGTTTTATTCTTTCTTCCATCAGAAATTTCACCATCAAAATTTTTGTTAATATTTCATTCTAAAAAATTAGGATGGTTCTTCTTCATAAAATCCTTATGTTCATATGTTGCATCTTCCATTTTATGGATTATCTAAAAAAATATACCAGTAGAGTCATCCAATTTGTCAATACATTCTACATTATGTTATGAATCTTGATATAATCTTCAAAATAAGACAAATTGAGTTCCAATTATCTTCCTTCAAAGGTTATTACATGCATTTGTTGTGACATTTAGTTCTCTAACAATGATATTTGAAACACATCATGAACATTGGAGAGACCTGTAGACATTTCTAATACGTACGCTACAACTCCAATTCTTCCTAGAATTTCAAATGGTCCAATGTACCTTGGGCTCAGTTTCCCTTTTTACTAAATCTTATAACACCATTCCAGGGAGATACTTTTAGAATGATATGATCATCCATTTGAAATTCCAAATCCTCTATCAGGTTTTCATCATAACTCTTTTTCCTACATTGAGATGCATTTATATGATCCCTAATACTCTTTACCTTTTTCTTTGTCTCATCAATATATTCTGGGCCTATAAGTTTCCTCTCACCAACCATAGGCCACCAATTAGGGGTTTGACATATCTTTACAAATAATTCTTTATATGAAAACATTTGAAAACTATAATGAAAATTATTATTTTAGGAAAATTATATAAAAGGTAAATATTAATCCCACATACCTTGAAAGTGGAGGAAGAATGATCTCAATATTTCATATAATGTTTGAATAGTACTTTCGGACTTTTCATCAGTTTGAGGTTGATAAGGAGTACACAAATGAAGCTTAGTATCCAGCAACTTCAAAAAAATATTCTAGAATTTTAATGGAATACATGGATCTCACTCAAACACAATCGATACAGGTGCACCATAAAGTCTTAAACCATCATTAATATAGAGTCTTTCTAGGAGTTCATGTGGAAAATCATTTCTTATAGAAATAAAATGTTACGATTTTGTTAGACGATCAATAATAACCCATATTTCATCATTCTTTATAATTTTCCTTGGTAGTCCTGTGAAAAATTCCATCGTAATTTCATCCCAGTTAAACATAAGAATATGTTGAGGTTTCACGACTCCTCTAGGATTTTGTCGCTCATCCATCACATGGTAAAAAACTAGACACCATAACACATAGTCAGTAATTCCCTGCATCATATTATCCAACAAAAAATGTTCATTTAGATATTTATACATCTTGGTACTACTAGAATGTATAGAAAAATTTGAGATATGAGAATCATATAATAGTTACCTTTTTAGCTCTTGTATTGATATATCACATAATGTCTTAGAAAATTCCAGAACTCTATCCCCATACATGAATTTTACCAATCTTCCATACTTAATGGCTTTAATTTTATTAGATAATTCTTGTCATCTGATCGAGAGATTTTTATCTTCTCCAGTAAATATGTATTCACAATCATTTGAAAATGGAATTATGTTTCCACATCCATAAAAATTACCATATCCATCTTTGGTAAATCAATGAATATAGGATCATTCTCAATCTTGATTTGGTTTAGAAGTTCATGATCTTTCTTTCTTAATTCATATACTACCTTATTTTGTTTTTTAGGTTGGTATTTTATTTATCAATTATAATCTTTAAGTAACTAGAGCCATAAAATTTTCCTTATGTTGTGTTATTTCTATTTAATGATGTATTTAAAACACTTTGGATCCATATATGTATCACATCATTCACCATTGAGATAGTGTCTCTATATTTTTTATGAAAATATTACGATTTCAAACCTAGGAGCTTGAGTTGGTAATTTTTTCCATGATCCGTCAACTACCTTGATTCATATGAAATATCTTTTTCATTTTCCTAATAAAACAACCAAATACATTCATCGATGCATCATTGTATATCACAAACCCATCATTTCCTAATGAAATATTCAAAATTAGAGCATTGAACAATATTTTCTTCAATTCTCCAAAACATTCTATATATTCTTTTTTGTATATGAACATAACCCCTTTACGTGTGAGATTGGTTAGTGGGTTATCCAATCGGTGAAAATTATAGAAAAAACTCTGATATGAACCTTCTTAAACCAATGAAACTAGGTATCTCAGTTATGTTCATTGGTATAGTCTATTAATGGAATTCCTTTGTCTCCATAGGATCAATTGAGATTCAATCCTTAGAGATAATATGACCAAAAAAAAGAAACTATTTGAAGATAGAATTTACACTTGAAAAACATTCCATATAACTCTTTTCTTATAAGAGTCATCAAAACAATCCCAAAGTGGTTATCATAGTCCTCATATCTTTTTTATTACACTTAAATATCATAATAAAATACCAAAACAAAATTATCATGATATTAATAAATAATACGTTCATTAGATCCATAAAAATAGATGGTGTATTAGTTATTATATATAGAATTATTATAAAATCATAATGCCCACACCTGTTTTAAAATGATTTCTTCAAAATATCTTTGTTCTTTACGTGAAAATGATGATATCTAGAATGTAGTTTAATTATTGAAAAATATTGAGGTCCATGAAGTTGATCAAATAAATCATCAATGAGAGGCATGTGGTACTTGTTATTTATTATATTAGCATTTATTTATCTATATTCAATGAAAATTATTAAGGATCCATATTTATTATTAATAAAGAGAACATTGGATCCCCATGGAGAAACACCAGGGAGAATAAATCCCTTATTAATCAAATCCTATAGTTATTTATCAGATCCACTAATTCCACAATTTTAATTCTATAAATATTCTTTAATATTTCTATGGGTTTATGTATTTGATCAATGTTAAATTCAACTTCACACTCTAGGGGGTTTCCAAGTAATTTCTTAAGAAATAAATCAATTTAATCCTTTACAATTCATATATCCTTTACTTTAAGATTACTTTACCCATAACTAGATGTTGTTTGTTTATCCTCCACAATAATTTCATTTAGTAGAGCTACTGGGTGTGGATATAGATAAGAATCAGATTATGATGTTTCTTCTATAGATAAATGTGATGGTATATATTCCTCACATATCATAATTTCATTCATATTGAAATAAATTTCCACATTATATTTTAAAATCTATTCCATAAAAAAGATTATATCAAATTACACCATAGGTATGATGATCAGTTTACAGACTAAAAAACATTTATGTGTCACAAAGGGGACTGGCAAACAAATTTTTGTTGAATTGAGAATTAAATTTGTGGTTATGATTGACATCCCCCTTATTAATCAAAAGTTAAATGTCTTATTTTTTTGAAAATTATATAGATATAAAAGAGTGTGATGATCTAGAATCAAATAAAGCATTGGATCAATTTAAGGATTAAATTAATGTACATTCCACTACATCAATGGTTATATCTACTTCAACTGTAGTGATGTCATAAACTTAGTCAACTCCCCTTGCACTCTTCTATGGAATATTTAACTGATGCATGTGACATTGATTTTGATAATTCCACATTTAGTTACAGATGAAACATTGAACACCGTTGATTTTTTCTCCTCTTTCATTCCTTTTCTTGATGTCCCTTTTCTCTGCACTTATAATAAACCCCCCTTCCTTTCAAGAATTTCCTAGGATGGTTCTTTCCACTATTTTCATGGAATGAAAAATGCTTCATTATATTCTGATTTTTTGGAAATTCCCCTCTTCCATGGTCTTCATAAGACCTCTTCTTATCTTTATTTACCTATAACAAATAAGATCTAAAAAATTCCTTCTCTATTTTGATAAAACATAATACCATTTCATCATTAGATGAAAATGTTTGAGAAGCTAGTACCCTTCAAAGACATGGATTTAGACCTTTAAATAAATGATCAATACTATTTTTTGAATCATGTATGTAATATTTAACATGCTATGATTGTCATGTGAGGGTATCCCTATACTATGTAACACTCTTTTCTTCCCTTTTCTTTAATCTAAGTATTTTTATTTTCTTCTCAGGACGCTACTCACAAGGGAAACATGTTAAAAAGAATGTTTCAATAAAATTTAACCATTAAATGTCTTCTATTTCATCTTATTCTTTATTATTTTTGATCAAATACCACCGTTGATAGGAATACCCCTTGAGACAATATACATATAGTACTACCTTTTGGTTTTCATTGCATCCAATGCCATAAATATATTTTCATGGGACATGATACACTACTCAACAACCACTAGATCTGTTGTCCCACTAAAATATGGGCGATTGTACAGCATGAAATTACCCAACATAGGTTTAGTATAGTTATTCCTCATAACCTGATTAATATTTCCTAATATGGTCATGATTGGCTCAGATCCATCAATAACTGGGTTGACTTGATCAGTGGGGAAATCCCTACATTGACCGCAGATATTGAATCCCTTCTTTACATTATGTTCTATAACTAAATAATGGAACCAACTAAGATAAATGATAATCATCATGAGTATTCAGCCAAAAATTTACTATAATGGATTATTATAATTCTCATGTTTACTTAAAATCTAGTTCCCATGGTTTCTAAAAAAGTTTCACTAATAAAAACTATAAAAAAATCGACCATAGTATCCTATAGTCAGTGGATATTTTATTACAATGGAATAGATACAACAGATTATATCCCCAAAGATCGATTATTTTAGTAGTCTTTATGAACTAGATACAAACATGATTTCCTTATTACATTGGTAAGAAAACCTAGAATATATCCAAGGAAAAAAGAAATTATTCCTTGAGACTTAATCAATGATTTCATCTTCATAACCCAGGGAAGGAAAATGAATAAAAGGGTATTCTCAAATGCTTATTAAGGGATAGATGAATAAATAATAAGTGAAACAAAGTTAGTAAGGCATAATCATAATGGCATGGTAAATAATTTATAAACATATTAAATCAATAAACTGAGAAGGAAAATAAATCCATCGATTTTTTCATAGTGAAAATCTCATGGAATGTAATTTATGAACACCGAATAAAGAAAATTATTAATCATTTTATATCATGTATTAGTCACATGAACCGTAATACCATCAAGACAATTTATGTTTTTTGGTAAACAACCAATCTAATTCACATTGGAAACAAACCCAAAGGGTTTGTTAATAATTATTTTGTCTCATGAGACTTGTCAATGCATTGAGGGGATATCTATAATCAGCCCCAACCCATAATTGTAAGTCCAAAACATTATTCATAAATAGATTCATGTCATGAACAATATGACTTATCAAAATATCCATATTTAGTTGAGGATACTAATACGTCAATATTTCCCCAATAAAAAAAAAATTAAAAGACAACTCCATATGTAAATAATATTAAATGTAAATGGAAATAAAAATATCCATTAAAAAAGAAATATATATGTTTAATGATATCTTTAATGAATTATGATCACAAAAAAAGGAAGTATATATACACCACATGCAAAAAATAAGTGGAAAATAAGGCATAACCAAAGGGAATATCATAAGGGTGTCCATGAAAGAATGGATTTAAATCATACATGTACATTAAAAATGGTTAATAAGAATATAAAATTATAAATTAAGTCCAAATAATGTGAAAAAATGTAAAAAGTGTTTTTATGTAACTTTAGGAAAGATCCACTCTAGTAGAGTTTAAGGGAAAATACTAAAGAGACTTTAAAAAAGAAAAAGTCAGAATTATTTTTATATAACTATAAGTGAAAAAAGATTTTTTTTCATGATGAAATTATTTATTTTATTGAAATATTGGTAGATTAAAATATCTTATGTATTTTACTTGAAAATGTGTAGGAAAAGAGGGTATTCCCTTTAATCAGGCTTTTTTATAGAGAGCAAATGAAAATGGATCCTTATAAAACAGGTATTTATCATCAAGGAATGAATAATTTATTTAGGTTCATATATTTGGAAAATCAAAATAGAATAGAGGAAAAATAAATAAGAATAATTAAGAATTAAATAGTGTTAAAGAGAGATAAATAATACCCTGAATGAAACATGGAGGTTCGGGGAAAATCTCATACCTTATGTCTGAAAGTGATCTATACTTGCACTTAAATTGATGGAAAATTAAAATAGATTCATTAATAACATAGTTCATAACATATTAAAATTTTATTTTTTTAGTATAATTTTATGAAGTTCATTTATGGACTTTTTATGATTAATATTCAATTTTATCATTCAGGGGTGATTGTTTCCTTGGCCTTCATGATTGGTTCACTTGTATACATGTATGAAAGATCAGTTAGAAGGGGAATAATTCTCCAAAATTGTAATTATATTTTATTAATGAACTTATATAATATTAAATTGTCTTATATATTTTTCCAAATATGAGGATTATTGTTTAGATAAAACGTTATTGATAACTGTTTTGATAATTTTGGACTTTTTTGATCATTGTGAAATAGTTTTGTTTTATTAATTAACATTATATATATTGAAGTTCTAGAATAGTGAATTATTTTTAATATACATTTTACATTATGTTTCATACATTATAATAGTTTTATTATTATCCTTAAAGGATGTAATGGAAAATGAAAATGCATCATCCATTATGGAGGTAATTCAACACATCAGGGATGATATTTTAATTTTTAGAATAGAAATGAGAGAAAAAAGGTTTTGATGGTCGTTTTTACATTAAAATAATAAAATTATAGTATATATAAGATACTATATTTTTCATGCATAATTTGAAATAGGATTTAATAGAAGGATAATAAAATAAATAAAATTAAAAGAAATTGAAAGAGAAGGATTAAGGGTTTCAATTCTTTAATTCTTCTCCTTGAGAACATCCTAAGGCACATGGTGTAAGAAACTAGTTCTTCATTGAGGTATGAATCACTTTTTATTCATCAATAATCAGTTTAAATGCTTCAATATAGCATAATATGAATACCCATTGAGTTAATAAAGGATTAAGGGTGTTTGTTGATGGTACAGAGTCTGGAACCCACGTTTTGTGTGAAATGGTGAGATTGTAATGTTAGTGAAAATCATGCGAGTAGGACCACATGAACCTATATCCAGGATTGTGGGTTTTTTAGATTTTTATAGTTGTTATTTTCCCATTTTTTACAATTTTTAAACTGTGTGGGTAAAAATGTGGGTTCCTCTTGTCCTATAGGAATTAATTCATGATCGGAACACAGTTTTCCAAACTGTGCACCTAAATTGTGCAACCCATGCTGTGTTAGAATTTTTACAATTTATAATTAAATTAAAATTAAAAGTTGAACCTAATTTTTTTTATTTTCTAAAAAACATAATAAAGAGCTCTTGAGATGCTCTCCTCCCCCGATTATTCTTTAAATTCTAATCTATTCTCCACCCAAACTATTATTCAAGTGTAGATCATCTCCTTGGATCCACAACGGTAAGACCATAATTCATTTTTAGCCATTATGAATTCTTCTAGCTATCAGCTATGCTATTTGGATTTAGGCTCATATACAATAATTTCATTTTCTTCAACCGTTCATCAGAAATATTCTAATATCGGTCGAACCAAGAGATGATACTGGATGAGCTATCTATCATAGACCTAAGGTAGGTGGTCTCATGACCTTGGATTAAAGTCAAGCTGTTCATATATGTCGTCATGCCACATCTCCAATTTATGGGTGTCACCTAAAATCAAATTGAACTATATTATATTCAGTAATGTTTTGGGTAGTTTAAATTTTTTTATAATGCATGTTATAGGTTGTATATATTGAATAAAGTCCACCCCATGGGTGAGTTTTCTTGGAATGGCCCTTTATTGATATTGTCCTTAGATTCATATAAGGTATGTCTTTTACCTATTGTTCATGGGATGTATTTAGGACTTGAATTGTAAATGAAATGAATTACGGTAATGGAATGGATAACATTCCCCTTGACCCATGTATGTTATTACTTGTCTAAGAATGCTTTATTTGTTTACGCCTTACTAATGTGAGTAAGGTAGAGGCTATTCCACAAGTTGATGAAATTTTCTTGAATTGATCTAATAGTTTATTTTCCCATGTGATATATATGATAACTAAGCCATGTGATAGCTTGATAGTCTTGTTAGGATTGTTATATAAAAAATGGGCATGTGAGTATTTGATATGCCTTTTAATTTATAATCCCTTGTTAGTCAAAGGGAGTTTATGATTTGTGACAACTTCTTTATGCTTATGGTTCCTTGCATATGAAAATTCCCATGGGAATTATGTTGAGGCCATTCCATGTGATGGATTTATTAATAATGGGAAGCTCATTATCATAATATTCCCACGTGAGTAAACGAAAGGCAAAGCGTTTGAGGTTAGTCCATGGTTGAGTCAACCCTTTGAGGTGAGCAATATTGAATTCCATTGGTTTTGACCTAAAAATGAGTAATTATATATTTAAATTAAATGTAATTGGTTAAATGATTTATAGGTAAGGGTGATATATGGATTTGGATTGTAATTCCATGGATGAATTATTTTTTCTATTGACTTATACACCATGGTTGATACGTGGATTCCCATTAGAATGCCACAAATGGACTCACTGCCTGGAACCTTGATGAAGACATGGGTGATACATGGATCAAAGTGAGGTATTCCTTTGATAAACTCATTGAGGATAGAATTATATATAGAGTAATACATGAATTTTTATGAGAATTAAATGGACAGACTCAAAGGGAATATGACTATTATTCCAAGGGTGATACTCTGTCTTTCGTTGGGAAGCATCATGGATGTAATCAAATGGATGTGACTTTATACCTCACCTAGAGTGACATTGGGTTCTGAAGAGGCTTGTGAGGGACATGATTATATGGTGTTAGTTCATATATCACCTAGAGTTATAATTGAATTAAAACATAAGAATTTCAAAGAAGGGATCAAGTTTTAATTTTTTTATTAATGAAATGAATTATGACCCATCCTCAAAGACAAATCACAAGCTTGGAGTAGTTCTTGGATTATATTGTTTAGATCAACTTCTGTGGCCTATTTTGTGATTCCAGTTACACAGGTGATGTCGGGAATGAGTTGTATTTTGATACATATAAATTCAATTTAATTTAATTGTTAAATGAATATTAAATGAATGGAAAGTAATAAAAATGAAAACCAGATCATACAAGATGTTTATATTAGAGTTCTTACTTTCTTATTGCTTTTCTTTTTACACATTTCCTATCATATATATTCACTGACTATTGGGAATAGACCTTTTGTGGTTAAGTACTGGGATTTTATCTCACACCATGTTTGGTTCACCTTTTGGACCCAAACAGATTATAAGATTACAGGTAAAAATAAGGGAAATCTCTCACATAAAGGTACTTGATTTTATACGTAAGAGAAGGAGAGCATCAGACCAAGCTGCGTCTTGAAATTCTATTAGGATTTTTTTTACTTTTTTATATTTTGGACATGTATTGTATATAACCATTGTGTACTTTTTTTGGATGTTATATTTGAAACATGTGATATGTATCATCTTCTTGTATATGGTATGACTTCTAGATTGGTATATACCATTATTCCTCTATTATTTCTTTCCATTGTATAGTTTAATGATTTTTATATTGTGATGTAATTGTTTTCCTGCTATATTAAATTCGGATAATGAGGATATAGTCTCCCCACTAACACAGCTAGTCCCTCGTTACTACTAATTAGCCTATGGATTTTTGGGGGATGATCTTGAGGCTTTGTTTCCAATCAGGTATAGATCCCCTTTTAGTGGCATCCAAAACTGAGATGTTACAAAGTGGTATAAAATGAGTTTTTTCTCGTTTTTTTATTAAGGGGATACAATATAAATAGATAGAATAGAAATGGGGTATTGTATTGAGTTTTTCCTAGGCATAAAAAATTCACATATAAAAAAATCCAAATTTCATTGAATTGAACTACTGTTTTCTAGATTTTGACTATTATAGTTGATTTGATTCCACTATTGGGTGACACACTTGTATTATTTTACTCCTAATTGTATGAATTTAGGTTCTAGTCTTTTGAAACCCGATGAGATGATGGTTTTACATATCAAGCATCATATAATAATTTATTATAAATCACATTCAATGCATTATTTCCATGACATGTAGAGAGAATTACTTATTTCATAAATGATAATATGATGTGGTATGGATTGGATAAATGATAATATTTTGTCTCTAAGGTGTATGGTCCATCTTGGATCATAATTTGGTGGGTCATAGTTCAACCTTAAAGTGAAATTTTTTGTGGTTTGACATAGGTGGATGATAATCTTTGACCCTTAAAGAGTATGGCCCCCTATGGATCAAAATTAGGAATACCATTGATTTAACCATCTGAAAGGAATTTTATAAAAATGAAATGAGTACCAATTCAATAAATATTAATATGAACTTAGTTTAATATAAAATAAATATGAACACAGGTGAAAATAAAATGGCTTAAAATAGAGAACATGACTAGACCCAACCTTAGTAGATGGATTATGGTAGTATCACTCACTTATTTGACACCCATACTTGACCCATGGGATAGGAATAGTGGTGAGTTCTCATAGAGGAATGTTTTTATCTATCCAATCTTGATATCTACAATTTAAGGATGAAAACTTCAATAATGATGTTGCACTAAGGCGTGTGTTTGATATTGTAGAGCCATTCCACTATGATGACCACCAATGATACGACTGGAGGGTGGATATGGTCATAATCCATAGGTGGCAGGCCATGGGATACCCATGGATCTTCTTTTCATTCTAGTTGTGGTACTAGATGATATAGTTGGTGCAGGTACTGATAGAAAGTTCTATAAAGGCATTATGTGATTCATGCAGACTGTTCAAGGTGAACTATGACCTTCCTTAACTATGGAAGAGTTGACCAATGAGTATCAGAAGTATAATCCATACATATTTTGTGAGGATAAAGGAAAATAGAATGTAGAGACACTTATAGATGCCATTTTTTATATATTAGATCACATAGAGATGCCTTCTAAGAGAAGGGTAAATCTTGGTACGTACATAATGCTTGATTCCAATAAGAGATTATAGGATGTTATCACTCAGATGGATCATAAACATGATATTTTATAGATCTAGTTTCATAAATACTTCTATGATTATTACTATCTCGATAATTTTATGGCTGATAGATCTTTGGAGTTCTTACATTTGGAGAAAGGTGCACAATTAGTTATGTAATACTCACCCAGTTTTACTGAGTTCTAGCACTTCACAACTATTTTGATGGCTGATGTTTTATCAAAATCTAGGAAATTTGAAGATGGTATTCAGTTTCAAATTCAATATTAGGTGAATGTATTCAGGTTGAATACCATTTCTAGAATTGTTAATCAGGTGCTGATCACAGAGTGTAACTAGAGAGAGTTTGGAGGTGCGGGTTGGGGAGGCTCAACATTGAGATTCGATACTTCATCAACTAGTAGTCGGAAGTGTCATCTGGAGCTTCCACACTTTAATTTTATTAGTGAGAACATATATTAGGGTATCTAGGTGTGGTGCTACTAGTGCATTAGGCCAGGACATATGAGGCAAAAGCGTACGAAAGACTCAGTCGAGCATTGATATTGTAACAATATGGTCCATCTATAACATTTCTACAGAACATTTCAACTAGAAGCTAGTGATAGAGGGTCTCAACTAACTCCACATTCAAGAGAAGGGTTATAATATTATAATCAGACAGGGATAAGGGGTAAAACTAGCCGATCAGGCTGTAGTGGTGGTCGTGGTCATGGTAGCCAGACCCTAGGTTTAGATTGATTGTGGGGTGGACCAGGTCAGGGTATCTTGAAAGTGTCGCATGGTCGCGATTCAAGCTAGGAATATTAAGTGAAACTAACCTCGCTGGAGTAGGATATTGATCCTTTTACTGTTAAAGGTACTATCCTTGTAGCATCCATTTTTTTCTTCTGCACTTTTGATACATGATCTTCACATTATTTTATATTTGTTCATGTTTTGGAGATCCTTTGGATATTTGTTTATAATTATGGTGGATTTATGATACTATAAAAACTATTGGGGATCCATACATAGGGTGTGGACTAGTTCATGGAGTCCCTCATTGAGTTTGGTCGGTGTCACTTCATTTGGGAAGTCTATGTCCTTGAGATGAAAGGCTTTGATATCATTATCAAGATGGAATGGATGGTTCCCTTTCATGATTCCTTTGGATTCTATCACCTTAGGGTGATTTTAACTTCACCAGAGGGCATAAAGTTCATTCACAATGGTTAATGGGATGTCTAGGCAAACTGACATGGATTCGAGCATCATGGGATGGGTGAGATGACAACTCCGATTCTTAGTTTATATCTGGATGAAGATGGATATTTTCTTATTGATTTCCCTCTAGTGTTTGATCATTTTAGGGATGTTTTCCCTAATGAATATTTAGGTTTACCTTTAGTGATCGAGTTATAATTATATATTGAGCTAGTTCCAAGGTTATCACCAGTATCCATTCCTCCTTGGAGGACTGCTACAAAACAGTTTCAAGAGCTCAAGAGGGAGCTAGAGGAATTAGAAAAAAAGGGTTTCATCCAAACCAGTACTTATTTGTTGTGTTTATCAGTATTTTTTAAAAAATAGGGTGTCTTTTACCCTCAATATATGTGAAGATTACCATAAATTCAACAAATTAATGGTTATGATCTAGTATTCTCTACTACAGATAGATTATCTCTTTGACCGAATACAATGAGCTCGAGTTTTCTTAAACATTGATTTGATATGTAGTTATCATTAGGCGTGTGTTATAACATTAATCATACATTTTATTGACTTTTATATTAGGTATGATATATATGAGTATTTTCTTATACCGTTCGGTCTAATGAACACACCAACAGTCTTTATGGAACTAATGAAGTGAGTGTTCCATACATACCTCGAATTTTTTTGTGGTGGGTTTTTGTGGATGATATCTTAGTGTATTCTCATAATTGAAACAACCAAGCCTCCCACCTTATGATCATTTTGAATACACTAAGATAGCATCGGTTATAGGATAATCTCGCAAAGAACCACTTCTGGATGAATTATATTCACATCCTTGGTCACATTATCTCCGAAATAGGAGTATCAGTAGACCTAGAGAAGGTGAGAGTTGTAGATTCACATGACCATCCCAAGAAAATATTTGAGGTGTGATGTTTCATAGGAATTTTTGGATAATACATGCATTTTATAGAGTAATTTTCATTCCTATTAGTGTCACTGATTGTCTTGAATATGAAGGGTGTAAAGTATGTATGGAATGAATCATGTGATACTTACTTTTAGGATCTGAAAGGAAGATTCACTTCAACACTGATATTAATTTTTACAAATCCAAGAAAGAGTTAAACTGTATACATTAATGTATTCGGTATCTATCTAGGAGTAGTTCTAAAGCAATTGGATAGAGTCATTGTGTATAGGTTTTTGAATTTGAGACCACATGAGAGGAATTATTTGATACATGATCTTAAGTTAGCTACAGTTGATCATGAATTGTGGTGTTTAAGACATTACTTACAAGGAGAATGTTTTGTGGTGTTTATAAACCAAAACATCCCCAAGTACATATTTACATAGTACTATTTGAATATGAGGTAGTGAAGGTGGGTGAAATAATTTCAGTATTTAGACTTTGAGACAGAATACACACATCGTAAAGGGAATGTAGTGCCTGATGCAATAAGCATAAGGACTCAGATATAGGCAGTAAAACCGGACAATAATGAGTGGTAGATTATGGATTTGTTCAATGAGAAACACTTTGAGGAGCATGAAAGTCATTGGAAGACATTAATTTATTATTTATTTGTTACCTATACCCCTCAAGATAGAGTGGTGGTGAGGAAACTACTAGACTCAGAAGTCCTAGTTCTACAAGAGAGTGTGTTAGGTGGGGACCCTCCCCCAGGTTGGATCATAAGAAAGGATGATATCCTATGGGTATATGGTTATTTATGGGTCTCTTCAAACACATGTGAGAAGATGATGTCGGATTTCTATGATTTATGTTGGGAATTTCATCCTCGTGTCCCAAAGATGTATCTATATTATCATCATCAATATTAGTGGTTGGGCATAAAAAGTGATGTTGATGGTTTCATCATGAGGTGTTCCACCTATCAACAGGTGAAGGCATAACACCAATGTCTACCCAAACATTAATAGTAGATACGCATTCCTGACTGGATGTTAAATGATGTCTCGATGTATTTCGTGATGGGTTTACTGAGTTCAGCTCAAGGTAATGATGTTGTATGACTTGTTATTGATAGGATCATTAATTTCACTGACATCAAACCTATAAAGAAGACCTTTTATATTAATAATATTGGGAGGTTGTATATCCCTAAGTTAGTACAAAATCTTTGGGTCCCTTATTTTATCATTTCAGAAAGGGATGATCGGTTCACTTCTCAATTCTCTAGAGGGATACATAGGGCGTTGGTTACATAAGTGCCACTAAACATAAGTTAACACTCCCAGAAAAATGGGATGTTAAGGAAAACAAATCCGGTTCTTGAGGACATGTTGTGAGAATGCATTCTTGACATTGGGGGATCTTGGAAGATACATATACCCCTAGTTGAATTCACCTACAATAATAAATTGTGGGACACTATTTAGTTGGATCTCTATGAGGATTTGTGTAGTAGACCATTCTGATCACCACTATGTTGGCTATTGGTAGGTGAGGAAGCTATGTTGGGACCTCATCTTTTGTAGGAGACCACAATGCAGGTGCAATTGTTTCGAAAGTAGATGGATACAACATAGTCGCATCATAAATCTTACACTAACCATCATAGATGACCTATAGAGTTCAAGGTTGGGGATCATGTTTTCATACGTGTTTCATCGAGGCTGGGACACAAGTGGATCATGTGATAGGGTAATCTTTCACTGAGGTAAATCAAGTCATTTGAGATTCTAAATGTATCTAAATTGAAGCCTATCAGTTGTAGTGACCTTATAAGAACTAGGATATACATGACATCTTCCATGTTTATCATCCAAAAAATAAATATTCAAAACAATCCCAGAAATTTTAGCTATAAGAGGTTGTGTTATAGGCAGATGAATCCTTTGAGGGACATCCTATTCAAATTGTGGATCATATCATGAAGGTTCTCTGAGGCCAGTAAATTCCTTTAGTACGAGTTCTATGGAAACACGGTCGAGTGTAGGATGAGACGTGGGAGTGGGAGGACAATGTATGAGCATAGTGACTAGAGTTATTCATAAACCATTCTTAACTACCCTTGGAAGCGAAATTCTAGGATGAATTTCTTTAAGGGGGAATTTTTTAAGAACTCGGTTCTTATTTGAGGTATATATCTATTTTTCCCCTCAATTCATATATTAAATGCTTAAATATGGCCTAATATGAACTCTTGTTGAGGTCATAGTGGGATTAGTGGTGTCCAGGTATAGTTTAGAGTCTGAAACCCATGTTTTGGGTGAAAAGAGGAGGCCACATGGATAGTGAAAACTATATAGGTAGGGTCTCACACCCATGCAACTAGGTCTGTAGTTTTTGTAGATTTTGGCAGCGGCTCTTCGCAGAGTTTGTTCATATTTTTTAAATCATGCAGTTAAACCATTTTGGTTCCCCTAGTCCTATAAGAAGTCATGCACAATTAGTAAACAGTTTACCAAACCGTTCACCTAAACTATGTGGCCCATGATGTTTTGGAATTTTTTTAAATTTTATATAAATTAAAAATTCAATTTAAACATATATTGTGTTATTTTATCAAACACACAATGAGGATCTATTGAGAAGATATCCTCCCTAGATTATTCATAAAATTCATATCTATTCTCTATCTTTAATAAAATTAAAGTGTGCCTCCTCTTCTTGGATCCTGAATGGTAAGGCCTTAATTCTTTTTAGCCATTATCAATTATTCTAGCTATCAACTACTCTGATTGGATTTAGGCTCTGTGGCACTAATTTCTTATTCATTGTATGATATTCAGATTTCTTCCAATCCAGGTTGAATCAAGTGTCGATACTAGATGAGATATATAACAAATACCTAAGGTTGGTGGTCTCATCCCTTTCTATTAATTTTTCGTTTTTTCATTTTTCTTAAATTTGAGCTGTTTATATATGTCGTCGTGTCACACAACCAATTTCTTAGTGTCACCTAAAATGAAATTCAAACTTATTGTTTCCAGTCATGTTTTAGGTAACTAAATAGGCTTGATAATGCATGTGAGAAGATATATGCATTGAATAAGAACTACCCCATGGGTGTATTGTCTTGAAATGTCCCTTTATGGATGTTTTCCATGGATGCCTATGAGGAAGGCCTTTTACCCCTTTTTTATTGGATGTATTTTGTTAATTAGTAAATTGATCAAATTGATCAATAGATTTATTAATTGAATTTTAAATAAAATTGATTAATGGTATGGGATGGATGAATTTCTTGTTGAACCATGTATGCCACTACTTGGCTAAGAATGATTGCATTGTTTATGACTCTCCATTTTAGTAAATAAGAGACTATGCCGTGAGTTAAGGAAATTTTATTGGACTTAAATAGTCAATGATTTTACCATGTGTGGTTTATGATAACTAATCCAAGTGATATATTGAAAATCTTGTTAGGATTGTTACATTAAAAATGTCCATGTGAGTATTTAATAGTCCTTTTAATGTCTAGGCCTTTGTGAGTTAAAGGGAGTCTATTCCTTGTGGTGGATTCTTTATGCATGTGATGCCTTGTATATAAAAATTCCTATTTCAGTTACGTTGAGACCATGCTATGTGATGGATTGATTAAGAATAGAAATATTGTTATCCTGATATTCCCATGTAATAAATGAATGGACAAACCACTAAGGTTTTTCCTTTCTTCATTCTCCCCCTTGAGGTGAGTTTTATTGAATGCCTTTGGATTTTACCATGAAATGTTTAATGAATTATTTAAATGGAATTTAATTGGATACATTATTAATAGGTAAGTGTGATACATGGATTCTTATTTTAATTCCATGAATGAAATATTATGACCATTTACTTATATGCCTTGGGTGATACGTTGATTCACATTAGAATCCCAAAGATAGACTCATTGCCTTGATCTTTGATTATGCCATGGGTGATTCATGGATCTAAGTGAGGGATTCCATGGATGGAATCATTGAGTATAGACTTATATACCATGTGATACATGGATTCTTATGAGAATTCCATGAACATACTCAATGATCATTTGAATATAATTCCTTGGGTTATACTCAGGCATTCATTGGGAAGCGACGATGATTAAATTTATTGTCTGGGACATCATTCCATGCCTAGAGTGATACTGGGTTCCTGTGAGGTTCTCCAAGGATGTGCTTGTAGGTTTTTTGTTCATATTTTACCTCGATCCATACATTAATTCCAACTTAGGAATTTCAAGAACTGTCGCATATACTATTGAAATGTTATTGTTTTTCTACTGTGTTACACTCCGCTAATGAGGGAATAGCCTCCACACTAACACACATAGTGCCAATGTAGACAAGGAGGCTGAGTATTCCTCAAAAATCATAATTCATATCATAGGTAAAGCCTATTTTTTTGAGAAATTATATGGAGATGAAAATTGGGTTCAGGATATTTATGAAGATATTGAACAAATTGAGAATAATCAAATATGTGATATTTTTTCGAGACCAACAGATAATAATGTTGTCATTACTAAATTGTACATTCATAATAAGATGATTGAAGATGGTGTAGTCATTTGAAACAAATCACGACTAGTCTGAAAAGGGTTATCCTAGATTGGGGGTATTGATGTTGATGAGAAATTTTTACATGTATAAATGCTAGAGATGATCATATTATTCTTGGCCATAATAGTTCAATGAAAGTTAAATGTTTTCCAGATTGATGTCATATCAGTATATATGAATGGGGTTTTGGAGGAAGAAGTTTATATTGAAAATACATATGGTTTTCTCATTCATGATGATGGGAACAAAGTATTTTGGATGAAGAATGAGATATATGGGTTGAAACAAGTACCAATAGCATGGTATTAAAAACCAGATCATTTTTCTAAGAAGCTTGGTTTTTAACACGATTTATTTGAATACAATATATAAGTCAATAATGATAGTAATCAAAGGATAATGGTTCTAGTATATTTTGATGAAAAAATATTCAGTGTATAAAATAAAGTTTCATGTAATTAGTTCATGGAATTTATGAAAAGTGATTTTAAAAAGTCAATGGTTGGTGAACTGGTGTTTTCCCTTAGTTTACGGGTGACACAAATAAAGAATGACACATTAATTTCTCAATATAAATATTCCAAGGAGGTTTTGGGATGATTTGGAATGGATAATTCCTAGGATATGGTGATTCTACTGGCTACCAAGATGACACAATCATATGATGATGAAGTAAATAAAGTTAATATCACATAATACTAGAAACACTTTCTATGTCTATTGTTCTTGACAGCAAGAAGACCTGATATTTTTTTTTCACATTCCAAAAACCACAGTATCAGAAAAAAATGATAAATAAATCCACTTTATTTCAGTAATAATAATATTTCAGTATATCAAGGGGATGGTGGATTTTAGTTTTATGTACACTGAAAAATTTCAACAAGAGTTATTGGGAAATACAAATGTAGATTGGTCCAGAGTAGTAGATGATAAAAAATTAACCTCAGGTGTTGCATTATATCTTGTAGAATTTTTTATTTCTTATTTAATAAAGGAATACTATTTATTTTAATTATGAATCACATAAGAAGAATATATTATGGCCACTCATGCTTGCACACAATTATTATGGATGGAAAAAAAACATGCTGATACAGGAGTTTAAGTGAAGTTTATGATCAAGATCCATCATGATATTTAAAGGTCAATAAATCATAGAAAAAACTATATCCCTCACTCAATGTAAAATCACATTGAAATCATGTATCATTTTATCCATGATAAGGTGGTGAAAGGGCTTGTGAATTTGGAGTGTATTCCTACTGATCTATAGGTTGTTGAAATTATAACAAAGGCCTTACCCAATGAATCATTTGAATGACATCGACTGGCTATTAGAGCCAGTCAAATCCTCTCACTTAATATTTATGGATCTATGACCCCCAATCCCCAAGGTATGATGTGTCTTTACCTAATGTGAAAATATATGTTCTTTACACTATTTCAGAGCATAATTAAGTAACCTTCAGGTTCGATGAAAAATGATGAGAAATTGTGGCTATAAAAGGGGATAAAATTTCTTAATCAAGATAGTGGGAGAAGCTGATATTAGGAGTAGTGATGTATAGGGAGTTTTAAATCGGATGACGATAAATATGATTGATCAAATGTTATATATCAAGAGAGATGATTTCCTTGATGAAGGTAGTTTATTGTTTTTGGAATGAAGTGTTTCATTTATGAACATTGTATGTTACTCATTTTTCTTACACTCAGCATGGATCATGTGGTCTTAGAGTGCGTGTTGAGTAAATCATTGAACACTATTAGAATCAGAAGAAGATTTTTTTTTGTATAAGATGATAGAAACATTAATGCAGTATAAAAATGTGAAGAGTTAGTGACAAAAAATGAGGATATTTTTAGTAAAAAATACATCATGAGTTTGATTTTGGGTTGATTGTGTTTGCTAAAAAGGATTGAGGTTTTTCAAAAAGGCTCATTTTCTAAAAAGTACTGAAGGGTTATAATGGATATTTAATCTCATTAAAGCATGAATGTATGATCTCATGAAAAGAGAAACAATCTAATTCGTGGAGCACAAATGATGAACTGATAATATAGAGTGTGAATGATGCAATGATCTTAGAGAGAGTAAATTATGAACAGATCTTTTAGAGCATGAATTCTAAAATATTATTGTGGAGCGCAAATGATGAATTAATCTCTTGGAGAGAGAATTATGAACTAATCTCATGGAGAGTGAATGCTGAAATGACCTTGTAGAGCCTGAATGTTGAAATTATCTTACAGAGCATGAACTTCTGAACAGATATTGCAATGAGATCTTGTGGTGTATGTGATTATATTTAGATCATAATATGGAATATCAAAAAGCACTTATGATTGTATTTTGATCTTATAATGGGATCTCATGCAGAACTCATGATTTTATTTGGAACTCACAATAGATCAGGTACAAAACATGAACATAACCACACCTAGATCCTTTGAAAATCAGTAACATGACTCACTCTAGGATCTTGTGCAAAGTGAAAATAGGACTATTTACCAGATCACATGCTTGGAGGCTTTCAGAACGTGTGATTCTAGTAAAATGGATGGTTGTCTATGATTTTTGGAGTTAAGGTGGTGGATTTATGTCTAAAAATACCCCCACCATTCATTAAACATTGAAGATCTTTTTTCTTATTATTATTTATGAAGAAAAATTTGAAAAGAAGGTTCAGGGAGAGGTCTCATGAATAAGGTTTGCAGAGATATGTCATGAGGTAATATATGTGATTTAAATTGTGTAAGTGTTGTGCATGATATAAAAAAGGGCTCATGAAAAGTGAACAATAAGACTTGATCCAAGTTATTGCGCAAAGAGGGAAATGTAATCACACTCAGATACCATACAAAGTACGAAAGGGTATTGAGCTTGGATCTCACAAAAATCATGAAAGGGTATTCTTCCAGGTTCTCCTATAAATGGTATGAAAAAGGATCTCACAAAAGGGGCTTGCACAAAGAACAAAAGGTTCTCACTCCAAGATCTCAAGGAAAGAATGAAATGGTCTCTTTCTAGGATCTCACACAAAAGGTACACACCAAGATCTCATGAGAGGGTCGCACTCTAGGATATCACACAAATCGCGAAAGAGTATTGTGTCGAGATTTCAGGTAAAGGGTAATACATCATGATATCATATAAGGAAATGTGCCAGGATATCACAAAGGGGTACACATGAGGATCTTATGTAAGGGATTACGCACCAGGATCTCGTGGAAGGGTATATTCTAGGATCTCACACAAGTGTATACGCTAGGATCCTATGCAAGGAGTTATGTTCCAAGGTCTCACACAGGGTTATCTGCAATGTACTGGAATTAAATGTAATTTTTTTAAATTATATGAGATTATTTCTAGGCCACATGCTCATATGAAACTTTATTTTGAGGCCCGATGAGCTTGGAATAAGTGTTCGGACTTTATTTAAGTTTATTCAAAATAGTGCACATGTGCAGTTTTTGTAACTTCTAAATGAGTGCTCGAGTTAAAAAACATGGGGAACCATTAAATTCATAATTATGAATTTTCCTATGAAAGGAATTAACCTCGACCAGTATGGGTCGAGGGAAAAAGTTAGTTTTTGTAATTTTTTTAAAAAATAAAATAAAAAATTTCAATTAAGGGAAATAAAATTAAAATTAACATTCATTTTATTTTAAATTCTAATATTGTTTCAATGTAATAGCGATTCATCCTAAGCATAACCAAAATGTTGATTCATAAAAGAAACAGTGTAACAGTGCTATAACGTAATGTAACAAAAATGATGAAATGTGTTTTTTGATTTTAATGGCTTAGCCAAGGATGGATCGTTGGAACAATTCGAGACAACTGAGAACCCTTAGATATTTGGCATTGGTGAATGATGATCGATTGATGACCAACAATGATAAATTTTGGATCAATGAAAGCAACCGTGTGATCTTCACCAATGAATGATCAGACATTATGGTAGGTGTTTGTTCTTGATATAATTGTTTCCCCTTTATTCCTTTCTAAACAATGAATGCGGATCAACCCACTAACAGGTTGATCCATAATTTTTTTGTTCTTGTGGGAGGGTAACTTGATATTGGGGTTTTTGATTGGGGTTTATAGTTGATATAATCTGAAAACCTCCCTCAACTTGTTTTAAACTCTAATGAGGATGGATCGGGTCGACACGAACAAGGACCAGATGCCTCAACTGTGGGAGTTTTGGTGTTATTCATGTATGAAACACCAAATTGATGACAAGACAACCTTGGGCCCGTATTAGTAACAAAAATGATTCAAGGATCCGGAATACACTCACGGATTGCAAAAAATACCCTAGGAGACGACCCGATGGATTGTGGAAGAGATCGCCTACTCATGTCGCTGGCCGCGTGCCGACTGTGTTCCATGATGGAAGACAAATCCATGCTATAGGGGGAACGTGGTCTGTGCATAGGGGAAGATGTTTGATGTTTGAGGAAGTGCATGAAGGACGTTCACAAGTGAGGAGGACCCCAACATCAGCCGTTGGTAGTGGATCAGGTTGCTGACAACAGCCAGCGGTGACGACGTGAGTAGACCCGTTGAGTTACACTGTGTCACATGACTTGAGGGTCACGGTACAACAAGACTATGGGGTGGAAGGAGATGTGGCATGCCAGAAACATCATGGACATAGCATGTAAGCCTGCTCACAGAGGGCCTAGCAGGAGGTGGTGGGCCGCCCCGAGTGGCCTAGGGGGACAGACTCAAGGAAGCCCAGTGGGATGGACCCACAATCCAACAGGTTGGAACCAGACAGGGTCAGATTCAAGTCAGTTCAGTAGATCAAGGTCTGGTCGGTGGACCCTAGACCTGGCCGGGTCAGGTAGGTGTGATTGGTTCTTACTGGAACCATATGCAATCGACCACTTTTTAGTAAAACAAACATAACATCCAATACCGTACGTTTGATTGACGAGATATTTTTCACGTCAGGGCCTTTGCGATAATGCATCTATTTTGACATAATGCAATTGAGTTTTCATACAGGTTGAGTTACGACTCATGGATTGAGGAGTAGATTCTCCTAGAATCAAGAATGCTATGAGAGGAAATTATGTGGCTGGCTGTGATGATAAAGAAGTAACAAGCATACCTTAGTGTCCTGGTAGCTGAGTAGACCTCATTATCTTGGAAGACGAGCATACCTAAGTGGGCCAATAGCAAATAAGAACTCTGTTTCATGAAAAAGAAGTGGACCTCAATGGACTAGTAGACATGGGGACCTCAGTGGCTTGGTATCCAAGTATACCATAGTGTCCCAGCAGATGATAAAACCTCAGTGGACCGACAGACCTTAGTGACTCATTAGGGATGAGTCCCTAAGCATCAAATGATTTCCATCTTTACGACTGATAATATTGATTTCTATACTTTAGGTTATACATGCGTGAGATGAAAATTCTTAGTGTGTACTTCTCATTTTTTGCCTTTGTTTGTGGTTTGGGGTCCCTATTGAGTATTTTGTCACTCACCACTTCACGAGCATCACCTGTACATGATGGGTCTTGTGAATATGATCGATGCTTTAAAGGAGACCTTGGTGGTCCAACACCAGGAAGTTTCCAATGAGATATGATAGGGGAGGCGTACTTATATGGATTCTGGATGATACTCTACACTACCCTTAAGGTAGAATTTCTATGTGGACGAATTATCAGAGACCTTATACTCCCTTGTTTACATATTATTTTTTGTTGGGTTTTTATTCTTGACCATTTTACTTGCTGCTTATACTTCTACATTTAGTGGTTGTCTTATTGGCATGCATATTTTCCTTTTCTACATTTCAAGCAGGGGTTGTGTGCGCGCGCGTGTGTGTGTGAATGTACTTGTAAAATTTCCCCCACTTGCATGATAAATCCATCGATGATAGTCTCCGTCCCCTATCGTTTAGGACACGAGCTTGGGGTAGTCGCGACATAGGCCTCGGGGGATTGGTTATGAAAAATTGGTATCAAAGGAGGTTAGTTCTATCTTAAGAACCAATATTCTATGAGTTTGGTTACGTGAAAAAATGTTATGTGTTTCGAGTTTGGCTTTTAGACAAGAGAATCTAGTGTTGGAGCTGCAATTGATGTATCCCTAAACCAGGATCCTGAATTCTTCTTTCCGACTCAGTATATGAAAACACAAGTTGTGGGAAAAAAGTGATGGTATATGCGTCAAATAATAATAGGATGAGTTTTTGATGTCCTTCTTCGGTCATATCACCAGTTTTACTCTATTGATCATGGTATATCCTGTTTTGACACAAGATGCTTCCACATAGACAGTTATCCAGGATTCCACCGCATGATCACGAGGATGATTTGCGGGGTGAAAAGATGGGTACATGGGTTCATACTAGAGACAACACCAGTAGGTGGGGTACCATATATACCACCACATATTGAGTAGCACATTGTACTCGTAGTACCAATAGTTTAGATGTGAGGGATGAGCCCAATTTTTGAGTTTCAGTGATAGATACTCCTCAGGATTAGAAGTGAGCCCAAATCACAAGTGTCTATGGATTGGCTCGTAGTGGTGACTGAGTTTTCCGTCCAGTTAGGACACCATTAGATCATATGGAGGTCATGTTAGTGAGAATTATATGTGTCTCAATAGGGTGATGGTGGGGTATATATTACCCAATCGTAATATGAGGTTAATATTTTTTGGATAGAGCATGAGAACCATTTTCAGATAAGGGGCTCTCACCATAAATTCTAAGGGATATGCATGCCCAAGAAATTCCTTAGTTCAACAAGACGACATGTCTATAGATAAGTATTCATCTAGGCATACCGACCTTACCAGGTACACGACAAATATGATTGGACCCATGCTTCAGGGATCGGACCTCTGAGCGAAGGGTGTTTAAGAACATCCAAGATAGTGATATTACTCTCTGCACTACTATGTATTCTAGGGTGATAGAGATATCCTTTGTGGTGGAAAGTTCCTTGGTTGAGAAGATATAGCTGGTGGATGTCAACAGTGGTAAAACAATAGCATAGACCTTAGAAGAAGGAAACTGATGTCAATCTGAGGGACTTGGACATGTGAGATCTTCCAAGAAGAGGTCCCAAGAAAAGAGATCTACATATCAAGGCTCATAGGTTGAGTCCATTCATCCTAAGAAGAGGTAATGATTTTCTAAAGATGGTAGAGACATATCGTTAGAGATTTTCCTACCCACTGTGTTGAAAGTGAAATGATGGATGAGCCACCGGGGTAGAGATAGTGAGAGGAACAGATGAATATATAAGGTGGAAGATGTGATAGAGATCTGGGAGAGTAGAAGGAGGTGGTATCCATTTAAAAATGTTACAACCACCACCCTAATGTGTTCTACACTAAGCTCAGGGAGCTGGAGGACAGGGGATGGGAGTAGCTACATACAGTCATGTAATATGACCCAAGGGCTCCAGTAATGATTCAAGGTACAATATGTGTCTACTCATAGCTACCGTATTAATAGGTATTGGTGCTAATCATTCCTTTTTGTCTTGAATCTTGTTCAAGACCTATAGATTCTGGTTAAACTATTTACTTTCCCATTATGTATGAAGATATATATGGGATGAGACGCGATAATCACACTAATGACGAAAGTGTGATCTAACCATTGAAGAGAGAGTTTTGGTTGGAACCTATTGATGGAATCATCGAGGCATTATGATATTAGTTTGGATATGGACTGGTCATCCATATTTCGTGCTCAGATTGACTATTTTAGGATAAAAGGTTATATAATGTTTGCAGTAATGGAATTGGGTTTTCCTAGGTCAGTGAAAAAGGAAACCCAAGTAGTATGGGATAGACATGAACATACAAGGGTTTAACCGATCACTCTTGAGTCGGCTACCTTGAACCTTGGGGCTATAGATTTTATGAGTTTTTAGTACCCAGTACTAGTGGTGAAGTACACTGATATCTTTCTAGGAGATGTTTCTTGGTTTATCTCAACGTAGGGATATAGAATTATTTTTTGTTCTATACCCTGAGATGGAACTGATATCAGCACCAACATAATGGATGGATTCTGTAGAGCTTCTTAAATTGAGGGTATAGTTGGAGGACTTGTAGAGGAAGAGATTTGTGGGACCTAGTGAATCCCCATGGGCAGCCCCGATATTGTTTTCTAAGAAGGAAGACCATATCTTGAGGTTATGTGTGGACTTATGGCGCTTAAATTAGGTGAATGTGAAGAATATGTATCCCCTATCAAGGATTCATTATCTTTACGATCATCTAGAGAGAGAAAAAGTGTTGTTTACAGTTGATGTAGTATGAGTAGAGCTACACAACCCATGACTTGGAGCAAACAGCAATGGTATTTTCTTTGAAGATGTGGCGACACTACTTTATGGGATATTGGTTTACTATCTACTCTGACCACAATGGTCTCAGGAATATATATTCTCCTAGAATAACCTAAATTAGAAGCAATGGTGGTGGATAGAGTTCCTCTAGGAAAATGACTTCGAGATAGTCTATACTCCTTGGAAGGGGAACGTTGTAGAGGAAAAGCTCACCAAGAGACCTGGTTTTCAGTTGATGAGTGAGGCATCCGAGCAGTTAGCCGCGATGCAGATATCCTTCATTGATGGGGATTTGACAACTCATCATTAGTCGATGGATTTTACTACCCCTGATTACAAGATGTTATTGAGGAACAACTTGTGGATGTTGACTGTGAGTCCTGACATTCTCAGTTATCCTCTAGACAAGATCTTGATAGATATTCGATAGGTTTGGATCACATCATCTTTTTCAGCGGAAAAATTATTGTGCTCATGGTGTAGCATGAGGGGGTTTTGAGGGAGTTCCAAACCTACCCTTGGGTGGTACATCAAGGATTGTAGAACATGTAACAAGTCCTCCGACATCAATACTGGTGGCTGGGGATAAAGAAGGAAGTTGTAGAGTTCATTTCATGGTGCCTCACTTGTCAGGAAGTGATGAAATAACACCGTGATCTAGTGGGATTGACTCATCCACTTGAGGTGGAAATGTGGTAGTGAGATGATATATCAATGGAATTAATTATAGCTTTACCCTACAAATCTATGAGGCATGATACCGTCTGGGTGATTGTTGACAGACTCACCATGTCAGTACACTTGCTACCCTTCTAGGAGTAGGGTTCTGTAGAGATATTGAGAAGCCTCTATATGCAGAAGGTAGTTTGAATATATGGGGTCCCATCGATGATAATATCAAATCAAGACACAATCTTTACAAATCAGTTGTGAAAGGTAATTTAGGAGGCATTCAAGACTCAAATTCTCTTAGGCACAACTATCCACCCTCAGACAGATGGTTAGATGGAGAAAACTATATAGGTTTTAGAGGAAATGATTCATGTTTGATTCATGGACTTTGGTCGTAGTTGGGAGGATCACCATCCACAGTTGGGGTTCATGTATAACTACATCTACCACTCCACTATAGGTATGAAACCATTATAGGCACTCTATGGGAAACCCAATAGATCACTGTTATGCTGGAAAGATCCAGGGGAGTCAACACTCATGGGTCTAGAGTTGGTACATGCTACCATCAAGAAGGTGAAAGTAACCATGGAGTGGATGAGGACTCCACAGATCAGAAAGAAATAATATGCTGATAGGAGGAAGAGGCCCTATGAGTTTGAGGAGGGAGACCATGTGTTCCTCCAGGTCTCACCTCGATTTGGATTATAGAGATTTGGATGGGGTGACATGTTTTCTATGATATTCATAGGCCCTTTTCAGATTATGATCTGATTTGGTGAGGTGGCATACCACCTAGATATTCCCCCATAGATGCACCAGGTGCATAATGTATTCCATGTATCATATCTAAGGAGGTACGTTCATTATCCATCAAATTTCATCGACTGGGGGAAGTTGGACATTGATGATTGGGTGACATTTGCAGAGTCTCCGATAGAGATTAAGGATTGATATGAGCAGATCCTTCTTGGATGGATGACTCCTCTAGTGTGCATTAGGTGGTAGTGCAAAAATCTCCCAGAGGGCACTTCAGAGAGGTAGTTTTGTCTTTTTAATCAGTACCCCCATTTTTTTGTTATCCCTTATATTGGATTATAAGGGCATAAATACCTAAAGGTGGGGGTAATGTAATGTAATAGAATTCAATGATTTATGAAATTATATGGTTTTATTTCCGGGATACTACCTTAGACAAAACATGATTCTGGGGCTCGGTGAGCCTTAAATAAGTGTTTAAACTTTTTTTAGGTTTCCTTAAAATACCACATGTGAATAGTTTTTATATCTTCTAAAAAGGTACCCAGATTAAAAAATATGAGGGCACCATTGTGTTCGAAATAAAGAATTTACCTATGAAAGGACTTAACCTCAACTGGTGTGGGTCCAGATAAAAAGTTAGTTTTTTGGAATTTTTATGGAAAAATAAAATAAAAGATTTTTTTAAGAGAAATAATATAATCCTTAATGTTTATTTTATTTGAAATTGGAATTTTATTTCAATGTAATGATGTTTCTACCTGAGTTTAACAGAAACTTGGTTTCATAAATGAAACTGCATAACGATGTTGCAATGCAACATAACAGAATCACCAAGATGCGTTTTATGATTTTAATGGTTTAGGTGAGGATTGATCGTTGGCACAATTCTAGACCACTCTGAACACTTGGAGATTTGGCATTGGAGAATGACAATCAATGAATGGCCGCTAACGATGGATTGTGGAGTGACGGACATAGCAGTTCCAACTTCACCAATGAATGATACAATGTCGAGGTTGAGATTTGTTCATGATGAAATTGTTTCCCCATTCTTTCTTTCTAAACAATTAATGTGCACCAACCCACTAATAAGTTGATCTATAGGTTGTTTGATCTGGAGGAAGGGTTACTTAATCTTGGGTTTTTTTATTAGGGGTTATATATGATATAATCTAAAAGCCTCCCCCGACTTGTTTTAAAATCTAACGTGGAGGGATCATGCCGACATGGACAATTCTTGGATCCCTCTGTTGTTGTCATTATTTAGTTCTTCTTCACTGAACGCCCAAATTGAAAAAAGAGAAATTTGATCCCATAGCAGTGAAAATGATGATATAAAGATCCAAAATACACTTGCGGATATGGAAATGGACCCTCAGGGTAGACCGATGGCCAGTAGAAGAGACCACCGGCATGCCGACGCCACATGTAGGAGGCGACATCCGTCGAAGGCATGTCATTGTGGTAGAGAAAGCCCATGGAAGGGGGACATGAGTGGTGCATTAGGGCCACATCTTGATAGACACAACAATGTGAGAAGGGGGAACACCATGATGATGAGGTGGCCTGCGACATTAGCCTTGTCCGGTAGATCGGGTCACCGACAATGGTTGTTTACATCAGCATGAACATACGTGGAAAGATGCACTGCATCATGTGAAATGGGGGTCATGATCAACCTAGACCGTGGTGGTGGAACCCACGGCGACCCACACAATTGTGGGAGATGAGTCACCCCAGTTGCTTCTAAGTCAGAGCAGGCCGACCCACTCACTTTACACGACGAAGGATGAGGTTGCCGGCCCTGGGCAGCCCAGTGGGCCAGGTCGGTCCCAGATCAGGCCAGGTCAGTGGAACCTGGGTGGGAAGGTGGACCCCCGACCTGGTAGGGTCGGTCTGACCAGGTCTTAGTGGATCCGGACCAAATCAGATCATTTTCTACAAAATGATCATAACTTCCAAACCATACTTCCGATTGAAGAGCCGTTTGTAGTGTTTGGACCCTCACGATGAGGCGGACCATTAGAATACTCTATGTTAGTTTTGGTGGAGGTTGAGTTATGATAGATTTCATGAGGATTATATACTTCTTGAATCAAGCACCCTACGACTAGAAATACTACAAATAAATATGGAGAGAAGGAAGTGATGAGTGACTATAGTGGCCCTATAGCCGAGAAAACCTCATCAGACCAACAGATGAACATAATTCAGTGGACCAGTAGATGGTTAGACCTAAGTGGATCAATAGACAAGCATATCTCAGTGTCCTGGTAGCCGAGTGGAACTAAGGGGCCTAGAAAATGAGCAGACCTCAGTGGCCCGACAGATGAGAAGACCTCAAAAGCCCGACAGACGAGAAAACCTCAACATCCCAATATAAATCAGTGACTTGTTGAGGATGATTCCCTTAAAAGAAAAATACGTTCAATTTTAAAACTAATAATCTTGAATTCTATATGTTTGGTTATAGTTATGTGAGTTGACAATTCATAGTGTGTACTTGTCCTTTGTGGTCTTTCTATGGGGTTTAGGGTCTTTACTGAGTAATGTGTTACTCATCTCTATACAGGCTTCACCTATACATGTCATGTCTTGTGTAGAAGATTGATGCTTTTATAGAGAGTATGGTGGTCAAGGACCAGACATTTTCCAACGAGATCAGATAGGCGAGACATACTCTTACGACTTTTGGTAGCTACTTAACACCTATCCTTCAGGTATGGTTTTCTGAGGATGGATTATTAGAGACCTTTTACTAGATTTTTTTACATCATTTTTTTGTTTGGTATTTATTCTGGCCTATTTTTCAAATAGCTTGTGCTTCTACATTTAGTGGTTTTCTTAGTGGCATGCATTTTTTCTTTTTCAGCGTTTTAGGATGGGGTTGTGAGTGTACGGGTGTATATGTAATTGGAAACTGCCTCCAACTTGTAGGATAAATTCTTTTACACTAGTCACCACCCCTAACTATGGGAGGTGGGATTGTGGTATTCAGGACATGATCCCCAGGGGATTGGTCATGATAGAATCACACTAGATTCCTGAACATGGAGATACACACCTATATTATGTTATGAGAAGTATCATTTTCATATATGAATTCAGAATAATAAGAAGATGATAGAGGATCTGTGCCATTTGACAATACTTGTAGAAGGTATACAATTGCATCTATATTCAAGGCTTTAAAAGGAAGACTTATCATCTCTTGATATCTTTTTAAAGAAGAGGTATTTTTTGTTATTAAAATAAATAGATTTTTGTTCCAGTTGTCTAGAAAGTTGATGTGTTTTATCCAGATGTTTTCACATATGTGAAAGAGATTCTCGAAAATAACTTTATTAAATCATCTATATACAATTTCAATTTCACTCATTATTGACATAGAATAGACCTACATGTCTATAAATTATTTGGGAATCCCATTCGGATCATTGAGAAAAGGAAGATGAAGAAGGTGATAATTTCCATCGGTAGTGAGGCATCAAAAGAGAGTTAGGTAGTGACCCTTGTGAAAGTAGTTATCTTACCTTAAACATTATAAAGGTAGTGAGTCTGTGTGTAGAAGTGATCTATCCCAAACCATGATTTGGAATTGATTCCTAGTAAATTTGGTACATCAACACATTGTTGTTGTATACTCCTTGGATGTAGCCCTATTAGGGTGAACCTAATCAAATAACTTTGTCTCATGTATGATTTCATTTCTATTCATACATTTATACTTGAAAGAGAGAGAGGAGTATTTTTTTAATGATGAAAGAAGAACTGAAGGGGATATTGTTTTAATTTATCACACCATGATTCACCCCTATCTCAGGGAATTTAACCAAGTTGGGATAATTGTATCCGATTGTCTTGAGATTCCTCTCATATTGGCCATCATTTTTGGGTTGGTAAGTGATATTGATGTTTAAATCAGTGTTTACAAAATTTAGGACACTTTTATAGAATTTGGAGGTAAATCATGGATCTCAATTAGATAATATGGATAATAGTGTTCCTTATTTCCTCACTATTTACCTTATGTAAATCCTAGAAAATTAGTCATGCATTACTACAAAATAGGCCTTAACATTGCTATAATTGGACGTTACGAGTGCAAAAAAATTATTGACTACCTAAGAGAGAATAAAATCCCAATTATTTTAATATAAATTTAAAATGTGCTAAAAAAGGACCCCTTTATCAACATTTTTAGAAGATCTGATAAAGTCCACATTTATCATCACTTTTATTGACTTTTAAAACATGATTCCTTAATCAATAATTTGAAAAAGCACTAATAAGGGGGCCATTTATGAGTGATGATAAAGGGATATAATGACGTGTGATCTAATTGAAAAGAATAGAATCAAAAATAGGGTAGTGTGATGTAATAGTACAATACAGTAGGAGAAATTAGAAAAATCCAATAAAAATATAGAATTTTAATTAAAAAAATATACAAAACAAATATAGAGAAAAACACTATATTATAAAGAAAAAGAATGAATCACTATAAAATAAAAAACATAAACTACTCAAGAAAAATAATGCACCTATGGAATAAAACAATTATTATATTATTAATAATAATAAAAAAATAAATAGAATGTGATAATTTTTATCTATGCTTGGAGTCCTACCAAGAACAATGTATATCAGATTGAATTGTGTTTGATTCTTACATGTCACATCATTTTTTTCATCTTCAAGAATTATCTTTGTAAAAATTAACTAAATAAGTATGAGATATTAGTGATAAGGAAATTAATTCGTCAATAATAGATAGAATGATTAAAAATAATCTAGCTATATTTTCATAGTTTTTGGAATGTGATTTACATGTCAAACTAAAATGACACATATATATTGAAAATATATACTTGGATTCATACCGGTCACACCATGCATTAAATTATGGTTTATATGATTCTTACACATCCCAAATGATGTATAGATCATATTTCTTTAGTATCAAAATAATCTAAATGAATTTCTCATTTGTGGGTGTATCAAATATAAATTTTACAAAAATGACATTATAAACCAGAAACACGCCCTTTGACTCATTCTGATCACATTTTGTGTCGGACTGATGTGAGACTAATTCTTATAGGTGAAAAATTATTTATGAATAATTTTCCTAAATTCCAAAAATAATTGGAGTGAATTTTATTAATTTTCAGTGAGTGAGACTTTTTAAAATAAAATGTCAATTTGAAATTGATAAAAGACACTTTGAGTCATGCTGGCCAAATCTTGTATCAGATTGAAATTTGGATGATTCATACACATAAAAATGAAATATATATTTTTTCTCTAATGTATCTAAATAACATGAATGAATTTTCTCATTTTTGAGTATGAATATTTCCTTTTTATTAAAATTAATGTCAGTTTTAAATAAAATGGCTCACTTGGAGTCATTACAGTCACACTGTGCATCTGATTGAGGTTTGGATGTATCCTACACATCCCAAATGAATTATGGATCATTTACGAAAGTATCAAAATAATCTGATTGTTTTTTTTTTCATTTTTAAGTATGTATCTTGTGTTTTTCAATAAAATGTCATTTTAAACTGGGAACACACAATTTGAGTCACAATAGTCACATCATGTGTTGGTTTAACATGAGACATATTCCTTGATGTCACAAATGACTTATGAATCATTTTCATAAATTATCAAATCAATGTAAGTGTTATTTCATTTTTTTCATTGAGTGAAAAGTTTTTAACTAAAATATCAAATTTAAACTGATAAGAAACACATTTAATCATGTTGGGAACATTGTGAGTTGGATTGTGGTTAAGATAATTTCTACAAGTGAAAAAATAATTATATATCATTTCTAAAAATTCTCGAAACAATCAGAATTTTTTTTCACAGATTTGAGTATGTCTATTGTCTTTTTTACTAAAATTAATGTCAATTTTAAATAAGAATTTACACTTGAAGTCATGATACTCATACCGTGCATCAAGTTTAGGTTTTTAAGATTCTTAAATGTCCCAAATATAATATGGATGTTATTAATAAATTATTAAAACAATACTAATGTGTTTTCTCATTTTTGAGTATGTCACTTGTGTTTTCCCCAAAATATCATTTTAAACTAAAAATAAGCACATTGAGTATTATCAGCCACATCAGGTGTCAGTTTGGTATGAGACTAATTACTACACATCAAAAATGACAAATGAATCATTTTAATAAATTGTTGACACACTAAAATATTTTTTACTCAGTTTTCTGTCAGTGAACTTTTTTGAAATATGATCTCAATTTTAAACTCATGAAAGACACTTTGAGCCCTACTGATAAGATCATGTATCATATTGGAGTGAATATGGTTTCTAAATGTTAAACTTGACTTATGTAAATTTTTTATAACGTAAAAAAACTATCCAAATTAGTTTTATATGTTTTCAGTATGATAATTGTTTTCTAATGGAAATTAATGCCAACATTAAATAAAAAGAAGCACTTCGAGCCAGACTGGTCACACCATGCATCAGATTTAGGTGAGGATTATTTATACACCTCAAAAATGACTTATGCATAATTTTAATATTGTGTGGAAATAATATGAAATCATGATATCAGTTTTTAGTACGTTACTTTTTGGATTTTATTAAACGTTTATTTTAAACTGGAAACACACACTTTGAATCATACCGATCACATCATGTATATGTTTAACTTTATAATGATTCCTATATGTAAAAGATTACTTATTTATCATTTTAATAAATTAATAAGATAATTATATAATGTTTTCTCAGTTTTCAGTGGGGGACTTTATTGAAAGAAAATTTCAATTTTAAACTAATAACAGACATTTTGATTCATACTAGGCACATCAGGTATCAGATTAAGGATCAGATGATTCATTGATAACACAAATGACTTATGTATCATTTTACTATAGTATAAAAAATATTATGAAAGCTTTTTATTGGTTTTGAAAATGTTATTTTCCTTTTTATTAAAATTAATGTCAATTTTAAATAAAAAGACACAGTTGAGGTTATACCAGTCACATTGTGCCTCAGATTGAAGTGAGACTAATTTCTACACATCAAAAATTAATTATGGATCAACTTACTAAATTATCAAAAAAATATGAATGAATTTTATCAGTTTCAAGTATATCTCTGGTGGGGTTTACTAAAATAGAACTTCAAACTAGAAACATACACATTGAGATATCAGTCACATCATGTGTCTATTTGACGTGAGAATAATTTCTATACATATAAAATGATGTATGAATCAACATCCTAAAATATCATGACAATCCCTATATGTTTCCTCAGTTTTTAGTGAGTGCAATTTTCATTAATTAATTATCAATTTTTAACTGATAATAGACTCATTAAGTCGTATCAGGCATATTTTTTATAAAATTAGGGTGTAATTAATTACTACAGGTCCTAAATTATGTTGGGATCATTTTACTAATGTATAAAAAACAATATTAATGTGTTTTTTAGTCATAAGTATATGAAGTGCATTATGAACTAAAATGTAAATTATAAACTAAAAACATAAAATTCATGTCATACCATCACACCATGAGTTTGATTGAGGTGTGGATGGTTGATTATGTGATGTGTGTTTTTCCATAAGCCATATTCACCAAGACAAAAAATAAATAAATGTTCCATTTGGATGGAATAAGAAAGCTCAAGATATATGAAATGCCACATCCAAAAGGAAGATGTTCTCTCTTTTCTGTATTATTATAGACAATTGAAAGAAAAATTTAAATTCTCAGAATGAATGTTTCTTGTAAGTATTTCATTTAAATAATGAATGTTACTTATGAACATGGATAATTTTACAAAATGAATGTTTAAATTCATAAGGAATGTTAATTTTATGGATTTCACATGAATGTTGGAAATTTTATCACAAATCAAATTAATAATTGAATAGCCCAAAAAATTCCACCACCCACCAAAGTGAAACCACTATATTTCAATTTTTTAAAAATCAGGATTTAATGAATAGAATTTTATATTTATTTTTTATAGATTTTGGATCAAGAATCTAGATTCTTTTTCAAATAGGTCTTCATTTGGATTTTTTATGCTTCATGATTTCATTTGAAGCATATTTTTTCATTTTTAGGGATGTATTTATAGAGAGTTTTATTTTCATTTTATTCTATGTTTCCTTTGACAAAAATCTTCCTCAAAGACCATGATATCTCAATGATGGTGGGGATATAATAGTTATCTTATACAGTTGTTGTATTTGTTGGTTGATTATACATATATTTATTAAAAAATTTGAGTAGGATTATATACCAATTTTATGATTGGATTGGTGTTGTATGACCATCAAGTAACTATTGGATCCACTTTTAAGATCCTTCTTTGAAGTTTAGATAATCCATGGGAAAGAAACTAAATATCATTTTCTATTGTCGTTCAATTTTTTCATTGTTAGGGGACCCTTTCACAAATCAACAATATTTTATAGTACTTGCGACATGCTAATAGAACTTTTATCGTATGATAATTAGTTAGAAAAAATAAGTGATGTTTTTTTATTTCAAAAAAAATATTCCTCCACATAAATTCCTATACAAAATCTCTTAAACACGTGGTGTAAAACAATTTTTATATAAGAAACCTAAAACAGTTGAACAATTGATATTATCTTAAGTGAATAGTGTTATTCACAATTTATATAACTATTCTTAACAAAACTTGGTATGATCACCAATCTAATCTATTTTCTATTAATTTTATTGTTTTTAGGCCAACAATTCATCTGCTTCTCCTCCCAAGTCTACACATCAGCCTCCTTCTTCACCTCGGTCTCCAATATCAACACTGACCCCATCACCACCTCCCCCTCTTCCTATTCCTTCACCTAAATCTCCACCTACACCACATCCTCCAACTCCACAAACCCTCCAGTATTTTCCAAAAGTTTTATTTTTTGCTAGTGAATGATTATAAACAAATTTATTTCTTCCATTATAATTATCCATGAAAACAGTTCCAAAATAACACATAATAATTATAAAATTAATTATTCAAACCCAAAATATATTTATATGGTTTCATAACCCATGCTTGATAAAATAACAAATAATGGAATCACCTATATTTATAGTTGGAAAATATTCTAATAGATTGTACACTTCCCACTCATATCTAAAACAATTTACTTCTCCTTTTGAGTAAGAATTTTTTGACATCTTGGTAGTACTAAGAAAATATAGCCAAAAAAAATTACTAATAAATATTTATTAATTAAATTGCAATTAAATTTGGATATTACATATTTGTGTATACTAATATTTTTATGGTTTATGAAATCTATCATAAATTTTCAAACATAATATCCACAATCGATTCCATTTTCTTACTTCTGAAAATAGAGAAAAATTGACTAAAATAAGTAAATTATTTTGAAATATGTTTTAACAGTAAAATAGTTTTATATATACCTTAATTTTGTTCCATTTTTAGAAATCTATATCATTTAACTGTTCAGTCACCTACTTTATTAAAAGCATTATTATGTATTTGTTGACCTCCCTATCTTAAAAGAAATCTTGTTAAAATAATGAATGAAACATATAATTCAATTTTTATCTTTAAAATATTGATAAAAGTGCATTAAAAATTCACAATGCACATCATGTGTGGCCAGTTTGTTGGAAAAAAATGCAATGGATCCAAAAAATAAATATTTGGGGTATTTGTATTGACTGCTATTAGCATCAATTGCTACATAAAAAATCAAAGAATGAAATAACCAATGAAAAATTAAAATATATTTTATATGATTATATTTTAATGTTTTAACTATATATTTTAGGTATCAAAAATTGTTTATCATATATAATTTTTTTCTCAAACACTTTGCATAGATCATCGTTTTTCTTCTCAATTTCCTTATTCAGCAATGTAAGTTTTTCAAGAGAAATGATATAATTATTAATGGATCCAAATCATGATTCCAACATTTTTACATTTATATATAATTAATATAAAAGTATGTATAATTTAGGAGTATTTATTAACCTTAATGAACACATTAGCTCATAATTTGGACATACATATTATGAACATATACCTTATGTATGTATTCAAAACTGAGACTCCCTACCATTCATGCTTAAGAATCACATTTATACTCTTGAGGCCAACTATTTCTGTAATGAATGTTTAATATATTTCTTCTTTTATAGAATGTATGATATATTTTAATCTATAAATTGGTTCTATACATGATGTTTTAATGATAATAAATTCCTCTCTGGAGTTATTGGGGATAAGGTACTCCCAAAGGGTCCTTTTTATTTCGTGGTGAATCCACTAGATTGCCTTTATTAGACCTTCCATTTACCCATTTATTTATCCATATGTAGTATCATACCACATATTTGAACTCTTTTCAGAAACTATTAGAGGATTTTAATATGAAAAAATTTGTTGAAGAAATTCCTCATGTATCTATATAATTTTAGACGATCATGCTACGAATGTTCCAATTACATCATGAACTATTATAAAATCCTAATCATCACGTGGAATTGGAAACAATTAATTTGTCTAATTATCAACCAAAATCCACACTCTCATGTTCGGAGTTCTTTTATTTCTATCTTTTCTCTCGATATATTACAATTCATACCTCCAGTAACAAGACAATATGTGGACGTTGACAGATATAAATCACAAACAACTGTACCCTATATAAATTTAGTAATATAAATTTATCTAAAGTTATTTGAATCACATTAAAGAGAAGGAGTGATGAAAAAATTCATTACCTTGGGTAAGGTATGTGGTTTAGGGGAATGACTAGCATCAAAGCTAGTGGGGGTCATTTGGTTCACATGGAGATCTTTATTCCACTTTTAATTCGCTTTAATCATTTCTCATACATTGGTCTTGGAAACCAGACCAAAAAATAATATATTATAAAGAATATATTTTAGTATGAAATAATTTCACTATATTATATGTATCTTCATGAGGTTTTATATTCTCAAATTTTGTTCATGGAGACACTCTAAAACCCAATCTTCTAATGCAACCATATTATTTCACCCACTTCAAAGCTATTGAGGTAGTTTTTATTCCGGTACAATTGTTTCTAATTATTTTTCACTAAACCATATTAAAAATATGTACATAAAGAGATAATTATATTTAATACTATTATAAACCATATTTAATTATTATTATGTCATACATACAAATATTTCCCATACTAATTTTTTGTTTTATCAATTATTTTTCCTTGATTATTTAGACGAGCCTCCTTTAATATCTCATGACATGGAATATAAATGGATTTTGGTTTTGATTAATCAATATGAATATAAAAAAGTAATATATATTATTTCATATCAAATAAAAATTTTATGGTTGATTTAAAATAAAAACCACTTTCTTTTTTAGTGAAGTGTATCCCACATTTTCTTTGTGATATGGGTATATTGTGTTTGATGCACATTATTTATTTTTAGTACCCTTTTTATATTTCATAAATTAACAATTTTAAAACAAATTGGATAAAATAAACATTTTCAAATAATATATCATCGACTAAAATGCACCAGAAATGATTTTTCATTGTGATTACTGATGAAATAATTCCATGTTTCCAACTTTATAATGTGAGAATAACTAACATTTGGGTGGGGTTTAATTAACCTTTACCATCCCAAAGAAACAACTTCGTAAAAATAATTTGAAATCCTCTATAGGATTTTTTAGTGGTCATTAAGACAAAATTATGACATATATATTCTAAAATAAATTAACTCTATAAGGAATAATGAAAATTTAATCAATGATTTGTTTTATAATTTGGAGGTAAAATAGATAAATTATATCAGAACATTACCTTTACATATTTCCTAATGGTATCATTCATTATAGGCTAGATGAGGTTCCATGAATCAATAAAAATTAGAACATTCATACATGTTATGACCCTAAAATAACTGACAATCATTGGATTTTTGGTGTCAACAGATTGGATGCATTGATTCCAACCAACCTAAAATGTTAAAACATTAATTATTTCCTTGATTATTTTGTTCAAAATTGAGATTATGCATTATTCATGTTTTTTTCATCAACATTAAATTGATCCCTTGATAATTCTATAGCTTCATCCTCAACAATATGTTCTTCCTTGGAATTGTTAACTTAATCATGTGAATAATACATTGTATGCATGAGTAGTAATTCATTTATTTTCACCTTAATAATAATAATAACATAGAAAAAGTATTTTAGAAAGGTTTTATGCATTCTGAATTAAAAACATGATGAACTCTTTAACTCCATATTCATAATGTTTTGTCAAACGATTAACATGCATCCATTTTTAATTAAATTGGTTAATTAATTTAATAAAATAATTAATCCACTATGATAGGTTGTATCTTAAGAATTAATCCGGAGGTTAATGTTATAAAGAACTATTATCTTCATGAGCTTCATCTACCAAAAGGTTATTATTGATTTTTTTTCTTGGGACTCATCCTCAATCTCTTCTAGACATAAACCTATGTTTCATGATCTGATGTGACATGTAGTCATCCCATACTAGGTACCAGGTATCCTTTTTAATGACTAATGCTTAGTGTAGTCCAAGAAATACAGAAGATGTTGACTATGAGCATCAGGAAACAAATTCAATAATAAATTTTTGTGCGATAAAGCTGAGGAGAATGTCATTTGTATCCATAAAACTTTTTAAATTATGAAATCTTAATTTGAAATTTCAAATCACATCTAAAAATGATAAATGCTCTAGGACACTACTACCAAGAAATCAACTCATCTCTATTGAGTTTCACCAACTATAATCTAAATTACTATTCATTTTCCTTAACATGTATCTCTAATATAAGAGATCTATATCAACTAAGGTTCAAGTGTATGTGTGAGTATTAAAATCTAAATGTTAATGCTAAGATGCCCCTAAAATATACTACAATTCATATATTTGAGTATATGTTCAAATTATTAAGACTCAAAATAAATATGTAAGTCTATTCATTGTGTAGTAACAAGGATTTCATGATATTCAAATGTAACAACTTCATTTCATTCTAGTGAATTATACTAATCATACCATAATTTAATACCATGGTTTTTTCATGACATTCAAACAATTTAACTAATAAGATGTTAAAAATTTTATCACAGTATGAGAAATAATTATTTATCTCCCTATATAAATAACCAAATAATAGGTACCATGATATTCAACCATATAAACCTAGAATACAATATTAACCCTTAAGGATAACCATCACATTTACTTATTTCATCAAAATAATGAAATGGGTATAGTATAGATATTTTTAGCAGGAAGTTCATTTAAAATATAGGCAAGTCGTAAAATAATTGATTCCATTAAGAAATAACCACACAATGGGTTCCACAATACATTTTTTAAACCTAATTTTTTAAAAACTATAATGAAGAAAAACCAACAAGAAAAATTTCACATCACGATCGCCATAGCCCTTTATAAATCACTAACATGTATATAGTAAATCACATTCTAAAATAATTTATATATCCCTATCATAATACCTATTATATTCTTATATAAAATACCTATAGAACATATATCTTATATATTTATAATTTGTTTATTGTGAAATGTCTATTAATCAAGTTTACTTGTTTTATAATTATTTATTTTATGAAAATAATGTTTGTACTTGTATTATATAATTATATACATTATTTAATTTATATAATTTCATGATTATAAATTCAATTAGCTCAAAATAATTTTAAGATCCATAAAGTAATGTATTTTTCATATGTTTGGTATAGAAAATTGGATCAACCCAAATTGGAAACCACTCCTTGATCAAGATGTGGTTTCTAGTCCAGACGCATTAGGTGCAACTACAAAAGTGGTAACCAAATCAAAAAATTGGTGCTAGTTCGGTGTATTCCAATTATATTGGGGTCATTCCCTTGAAATCTCATATCATATATAATTCAAGGTAATGAGATATGATATAATAAAAAAACATAATACCTTATCAAAAAAATTACTCGGTGAATGATTCAAAAATTCATTAGTGAAACCATAAATTTTCTACAACATAGATACAATAGTATTTCAATATCACCATATATGTATATGATCATTGGTGTCTTCTCAATTTCTGCTACTTTAATATAAAGAATAATTTCTTCAATTTGATCAAACTTATCAACCTGACAGTCTTTACCATCAACAGATCTTGAACTCTACCCAATTTTACCATGCCAAATTCAAGGACAATAAAATGTATTAAAACAATAATAATTAAATGATTATTAATTTAAATACATTTTAACATTGTAATATGTAATCATTTCAACCAAATATATAAAAACGTCATTTTTTTAGAACATTATATTTTAAAAATTCTATAAAATCTTAAACCCTTTCCTATTATTCATCACTTTTTTACAGTTTTGTAACCCAATAATGATTATTTATCATAGATAATAAATTCAAGGTACTAGATATAATTTTTTTTTGGAAAAATGAATTTAAAGTTTCCTTTTAGAAGAAAATTAAAATCAAATAAATTAAAACTATTTCAAAAAATAATATAAAGGAAAATAATTTCAATTTTTTTTTTTCAACTTAGACTTTTTCAATTATAATAATTTCATAAAAATTTATAAAAAAATAAATAATAACATTGGTTTAAAAAGTTTTCCCACAAATTAAACTCAAATTTTCATTCTATTTAATATATAATTTAGTAAATATTATTTTCAAAATGTATATTTAGATATAAATTATAAAATAGAATTAGGAAGAATACGTTAGTGATGAAAACAATATCGAAAGTGGTATGGATCCAAATGGAGGAATATTAATTCAAACATCATATTTCAAATGAAAATGTCACAAATTATAGTAAATAAAAAGTGATATATAATATGAAAATGATTAAATACAGGTATGTTTTGATGTTTTTTATAATTATACTCAAAATAAATTTCAATCTTCTTCTCCTCATCATATTAATTTAGATTGATGCATATTAGTGTACTCTATGAATAAAGATATTGTAGAACGTATCATTAGGGAACTGGTGATTTTTTTTAATGAAATAATTATATTACCGAATGAATGTTATGTTTTAAAATTTCCATTGAAAGTGTGTTTAAATATTAAAATATAGAACATAAAATAAATGGGGGATTACTGTAAAAAATCATTATATTATTCCTATGTTATTCAAACAGAATTATAAGTAAACTTCCCCTATTCCAAAATTACACAATCAACACAATTAAAACTTCTCTATGATGATCATTTAAATATATTATCAATACTCTATATTCAAACACTATAATCCATTATACTTAAAAAAAAACGATTCATAATGTAAAAAAACAATATTCATTAATCATCCAAACACTCATTTGTAAATTAATCATACCATACATTATGTAAAATATTAGTAAGTAAATAAAAAATACATGAAATGTTGTGGAAATAATTAGAAGATTTACAAGACACTCATTCATGAAATAATAATTAATCAAATATAACACTGATTAAATAGTCAATCAAGAAAATTAAACAAACCTTTTTTATCCTAAAACTCATTAAAAAACGGTTCACTCAAATATGAAACCAAATAAACATACCTTATATAACCATTTATAAGAAAGTAAATATGATTTCTGACACTCATTACTCAAATATTAATATAACAATACAACAATACAAAAAACAAAAAATAAAACAGACATTAGATATATGAAAAACCATAACAATGACTAACAATCATAGAGAAATATCAAGTATAAGTAGTTGTTGAGGATGAAGAAAAATTAGAAGTTGATGATGATAGTAGTGATGGTTTCAATTATAACACTAATAATGGAATGATCTATGAATAAAGGTGGTGATAATAATGAAAACAATGATGAAGAATGAGAGAGAAAAATTATGACTAGAGTTGTGGGAGAAGAGAACTAGGGTTCATCATGGTTGAGAACACTGTAATAACACAAACTGTGGAACCCAAACAATAAATCAATGAGTGATGAGGAGGGAAAAAAATAAACCTAGGATTATAGCCTTGAATTTTCTTATAGAATATAGAGGAAGATCATCGACAACATGAGATTTCCGTGAGAGCTTAAGAATCATAACTGAATCAGTGGGAGTTAGGGTTTTTATTAAATAGATCATGGAGACATTTATGACGCTTCCAATAAAGTAAACATAAATATATATGTTATCAACACTAAATTAATAAGCACTGATAAAAGATATATGTATCAATGCTTCTTAGCGCTGATAAAGATTGAGATATATCTTTGTTAAAAAAGTGTTGATAAACAACATATTTACGAGCGCTAAAGGTTTAACTCTAATAAAGATACCTTTTACCAGTACTTTGTTAGCACTCATAAATAATTATCTTTATCACCGCTAAAGAAGCATTGATAAAAGACCATCTTAGTAAATATATTAATAATTATAAATATATTTATATCATTATATATATTTATATAAATACTGTAAAGACCCGTAAAATTCAAGGGAAACTTTTTTCTTAATTTTCATTGGAATTTTACAAGAGCGCGGTTTCAGACGGCACCTGATTCCGAGGCCCGGAGTGCCCGGAATCAATTTCCAAAGTTTGGCTCGGGTACGTTCAGCGAACGAACGAGCGGGAATTCCTAACTTTTGATCCGGTGCTTGGAATTGAAATCTGAGGACACCGATGAACTCGCAGCGCCGATATTCGCTTAAGAAGACCTTTTCTGAAGTTGCGTTTGCCTATGAGGAGTTGTTTAATTTTCTGGATGACAGGAAGAGTAAAATAAAATTGTGATACAATATTTATTTTATATCTTTAAAGTGGTTAAAATATTTTGTTGGAAGTTGGGTGGTTTAACCACCTAAGAGAGGATTAAGGTGAGGAGGGGCCCACCTGAGCCCCACCTTTTCAAATTCCCTAACTCCCCTCTCTCCCTCTTAAAGCTTGATAACTTAACACTTAATTAATTACACAACTCATGAATAATTAATTAAGTGTTTTGTTTTTGAAATTTAAGTTTTTGAAATGCTTGGCTTAGTAAATAAAATAAGGAGGGACCTTATTTTATTTGGATTGTTGGGTAAGGTGTGGAAGAGCTTTGGAGAGAAGCTGAAGAAATCCTACACCTTCTTCATCTCCTTTGTGGAAGAACGCGAAGAACGTCCGCCACCCATGAAGAACACCGACGATGACATCTTGACTCGTCTTCTCCGATTGCTTCCTCCTCGACTTCTTCATCTTCTAACCGACGTCAATGAAACAACGACCGCTTCCCACGACTACGTCAACGTGCGACTATCGAGGTAGGGGTTTACTTCAATATGATTATCACTTTCCATGCTTTCCCCTTCTAAATCTATTGTGGGATTGGTAAAAATGTTTGATGAGGATTGTAGGGAATTTTATTTAATTTACGTGTGAATCGTTTGAAACAAGGTTCAATTTTTAATTAATTAAAAATTGTGCCATTTGGGTGTTGGTTATTCCCGATTGTTAGCATCTAATGCGGAGGGCGCGGGCCGAATGAACACGGCCCGACAACCCTCCGTAATTTTGTTTTTGGTGCGTGGATTTGACAGTGATGAGGAATCGAATCCGTAATGGGAAAATGAGGTATCCGTTCTGAAGATCTCGATTCGAGAAAATCGACGGCGAAGACTGCAAGTGGAACGGACCACCGGAGTGCGTCCGGTGGTCCGCGGAAGACGGTGGCCGCACGCTGCTCCGGCACGGCGACGCCGGCGACCCGCGGCGGAGGCGCGCCGCCGGAGTAACCCACCGCGGCTAAGCCGCGGTGGTCAACAGGCGGCCGACAAAGCCGGCCGCGACGGTCCAAGGGAGGGACCCTTTAGGGTCCCGCGTTTCGTTTTTTGGCCGGCCAAACGGCCGGCCTTTTCCAGGAATTCCGGGGGATTAAACTCCCGGATGAATGCGGAGCGGGCCCCCCACGTGGGGGGGGGGATTGTTTTGCAAAGCATGGGGGCTGCGCCCCCCCCCCCCCCCCCCCCCCCGTTTCCTCGACCAGCGCTCGGCCAACCGGCCGAGCTGAGCGGCCGGGCCGAGTCCAGCGGACCGGGTCCGACCGACCCGATTCGGGTCGGATCCGGGTCGGGTCGACCCGATTCGGGTCGGACCAGGGGGGTCGGGCCGGGCCTAGACCCCAGGTTTCGGACGGGTTTCGATCTTTTGGCCATAACGTGAGCCACGGACCTCCGAATGACAAACCGTCTGCGGAAACACGATCCTTGAATCGAGACGGTCGTTTCGGTATATTACACTCAGGGTTTCGGAATACTTTGAGTTCGGCCGGGTTGGTTCGTACACGAAACCAACCGGGCCTTCGGAGTGGAAACGCTCATATCTTGAGCTACGGACGTCCGTTTGACATGCCGTCAGCTTTGTTGAGTTCCTCTTAGTGAGACAGATCTTTTGGCATACTACGCCAGAGGTTTGGACGTAGGTGGAGTACGGTCGGGTTGGTTTTGCCTTAAAAACCAACCGGGCCCCGGGGACGAAAATGCCAATAACTCTCAGACCGGGCGTCCGATCGACGCGCCGTCTGTTGCGTTGAGTTCCTATTGACGATAAGGAACTTTTGGATACATCAACTCTAGTCTTTGTGATAGTTGATGTATCAGCCTCTCGGCTCGTGGAGCGGACCCTCCTGTACGAGCTTGCTGTGTGCGGGAACCCTAGTGCTGGCTGCGACTGTTACTGTGAATACTACTACTACTACTGCTACTGTGATTGCGACGATGACAGTACAGAGATCCTGTGTGGATTCGACGACGACGACTACAACACTCAGCCATCCTACGTGGATCAGTGCTACAGGTCCTGTGTGGGCTCGATCCTGTGTGGGTCCGATCCTGTGTGGGTCTTTGCGCTCAGCGGTCCTGTGTGAACCAGCGCCTATAGGTCCTATGTGGGCCCGATCTTGTGTGGGTCTTTTGCGGGGGTTAGTTACCTATCGATCCTTCGTGGGTCCGACGACTTAGATGGATCAGAGATCATCTTTACCGTCTTTCGAAAAAGTATACCTGTGTGAGCTGAATCCTGTTGCTTTCCTGTGTGGATTGTGTTGTGCTATCCTATGTTGATTACGTTTTTCTTTCCTGTGTGGAATACGTTTACTTTCCTGTGTGGACTGAGTTGTACTTAGGCTCAGAGGGTGGAGCGTATTTGAAATTGATGACTTAGGTATATGTATGGGCATATACCTAATCAGTGTCAGTTGTTACTTGTGTTTGTATCTTCCCTTGTGGATTATCCTTTGTGGATTTTGTGAGACCTTCGGGGGTCTCGGGGTCCCTACTGAGTAGCTTATACTCACCCTGCACGGGCTATACCCGTACTACGTTGTGTTGGTTGCAGACGACGGACAGCGTTGATCTTGGCTGAGGCTTGCAGAGCAGGACGGTACCTGGAGGTGGACCACTGGGCGGGACGTGTTCGGAGTGGACGACGAAACCCGTGGAGTAGTGGAACTATATGTACCCACCCTTCAGGTGGGATCTCCCGTAGACAGCTCGGTGTAGCGGCTTTTACTTACAGTTGTTGTTTTCCCTTTTTGAGTTGTACTTTACTTTCAGTTTGGGTTTGTATACTGGCGCATTTACTTTTCCTCACTTTCAGTTGTACTCCGTTTTTACTTAGTGTTTACTTTACGCTTGCTTACTCTGTGGTGTTTGTTTACTTTACAAAGGCAATGCCTTCCCTTTTTACCGGGATTTACACCTTGGTGCTAGTCGCCAGCCCCTGGCCTATGGAAGGCGGGCTTGGGGTAGTCACGGCACGGACCCCGAGGGCGGGTCGTGACAAATTGGTATCAGAGGAATTTGGTTCTACCGTGAACTCTGATATTTTCTATGTGAAGCAATAATGTTTAGCGTATTGAGTGTGGTTATCAGTCCAGGGAGTCCAGTGTTGGTGCGGCGGCCGATGTATCCGTACACCAGGACCCTGACTTATGATTTCCGACTTAATGCACGAAAACATTGATTGCGTGTGTGTTTCAAGTTTTCTTTGTGATTACTTATATCAGCTCACCAGGTATACTGTTCTGACCCTGGCGCACCTGTTTCCTTTTCAGGATGGCCCCACGACGGCAGCCAGCTAGGGTTCCGAGAGTCGAGTGTGACGACAGCCCACCGAGCGACGAGGCCTCGGTGCAGGCCCCTTTGTCAGCAGTGGCACCGGCGGTAGCACTACCTGCCGAGCCCCCAATGCTTCCAGCGCCAGCCGCTGACGATGCACGTCGCCTCAGCGCACTGCATGAGTTTCAGCACCAGCGACCGCCCAGGTTTCGCTGGGAGACGGATCCCCAGGCAGCCGAGGACTGGCTGGAGGCAGTGGTACGTGTGTTTAGGCTAGTGAGGACACCAGCAGACCTCATGGTGATCCTCGCTGTGAGTCTACTACACGCAGCAGCAGGACGATGGTGGACCTTGATGCTCCATGTGCACGATGAGGCATCTCTACTATGGACGGACTTTGAGAGCCTCTTCCGCTCGGAGTTCGTCCCGACCACCCTTCGTGCGGTGCATATCGAGGAGCTTCTTCAGCTGCGGCAGGGCAGCATGACGGTCGCTCAGTACTCGGCGAGATTTACTTATCTCTCGCGCTACTCGACCGACATGGTACGAGACCCATTGTTCCGGGACCGGACCTTCGAGCAGGGTTTGAGACACGAGATCAGGGCATCACTAAACTCCCTCAGCATACCGACTCAGACAGGAGTACTGGAGCGGGCCCTTCTGATCGAGAGCTTCCTTGCTGAGTCTACACCAGCGCAGCGACCCACCGCAGGGCGGCACGTGGCAGAGTCATCTGCAGCAGGCAGTCGACGGATGACTCAGGGGTCCAGACAGACTAGACCTTCAGGCGGACAACCTCAGGGCACTGGCTCAACAGTGCAGGGCACACAGTGTGGAGCCAGTCTTTCGAGAGGCAGACAGTGCGACTCGTGCGGCGGGCAGGGCCACATTGCTCGTGACTGCCCGACCCGCCGTGCCGAGGAGCTACAGTCAGTTGAGGGACCACCGAGGCAGAGGCAGAGGGTCGACCGTGGCGGTCCGCAGGGAGGAGGAGGACGAGGCAGAGGAGCTGGTCGAGCAGCAGGTGGTGGGAGACGCTTTGAGGCTCTGCCACCACCACCACCAGGAGGTCCACCCCGACCACAGGGAGCTGGCGGGCAGAGACAGGCACAGCTCCAGGCAGCAGAGGCCTACAACCACGGCGCACCCGAGATGATTCGAGGTACTATCTGTGTCTATTCCACCCTTGCTGCAGTTCTTATAGACACAGGAGCGAGTCACTCTTTCATAGCCGTTGCCCTTGTTCGGAGCTCGGAGATTCTGACAGAGCCGTTGGCTCGATCCTTACGGTTAGAGACTCCTACGGGAGCATACTCGACGATTACATACCGGTTCCGGCAGTGTGAGCTTACTCTAGGAGGCGAGAGCTTCAGCTGCGATCTTCTTGTAGCAGCGTCGAGACCTTACGACGTCATCTTGGGCATGGATTGGCTATCTACGATCCATGCACAGATTGACTGTTTTAGGTGCAAGGTGCGATGTGTACGCACCAACGGGAGTAGGTTCACCTTCACCGGCGAGAAGGGAGCCTTAGCAGCACAGGATGGACTTCCGTGGAGGAGAGGACAACCCATTACTCATCAGTTAGCTAGCCTCATCCTTGGAGCAGTTGACGTGCGAAGTCCTGGTTTTCCTGCAGTGGTGGATCAGTTTGCGGACATTTTTCCTGACAACGTTCCAGGGCTACCTCCTCGTAGAGAGGTAGACTTTTATATTGACTTGTATCCCAGGACAACCCCGATATACACTCCAGCATATCGGATGGCCCCCTCCGAGCTTCGAGAGCTACGGGTACAGTTGGAGGACTTGAAGGGCAAGGGGTTCATCCGACCCAGTGTTTCTCCCTGGGCTTCCCCGATATTGTTTGCCAAGAAGGGGGACGGGAGCTTGCGACTTTGTGTTGACTATCGTCGCCTGAACCAGGTGACAGTGAGGAACAAGTATCCGCTACCGAGGATTGATGACCTCTTTGATCAGCCCAAGGGAGCATGGTGGTTCTCGAAGATAGACCTCAGGTCAGACTATCATCAGCTCAGATTCAGAGACGAGGATGTGCAGAAGACAGCCTTCAGATGTCTGTATGGCCACTATGAGTTCTTGGTTATGCCTTTCGGTGTAACCAATGCTCCAGTAGTGTTCATGGCTTTCATGAACAGGATCTTTCAGCCATACCTCGATCGGTTTGTCGTGGTCTTCATCGACGACATTCTGATTTACTCTACGACTGAGGAGGAGCACGCCTATCACTTGCGAGTTATACTAGACACACTCCGAGAGCACCATCTTTATGGTAAGCTCTCTAACTGCCAGTTCTGGATACGTGAGGTCCACTTCTTGGGTCACGTCATCTCTGAGGCGGGAGTTGTAGTGGATCCTGCGAAGATTGAGGCAGTGTTAGCGTGGGAGACACCAGGGAACGTGACGGAGGTTCGGAGTTTCTTGGGACTAGCTGGATACTATCGGAGATTCATGCCGGACTTCTCTAGAGTTGCGGCACCACTCACAGCTTTGACGAAGAAAGGGAAACCCTTCGTGTTGTCAGATAGATGTCAGCAGAGCTTCCAGGAGCTGAGACAGAGATTGACTAGCGCACCTATCTTGAGGTTGCCCGAGGAGGGAGTAGGGTACGTAGTTTACTGCAATGCATCAGGGACCGGACTTAGATGTGTTCTGTTGCAGGAGCGGGCAGTGATCGCCTATGGATCACGTCAGTTGAGGCCGCATGAGCAGAACTACGCTACCCATGACCTGGAGTTAGCAGTAGTGGTCTTCGCTCTGAAGACATGGCGACACTATCTGATGGGCGAGCGCTTTACAGTCTTTTCCGATCATCAGAGTCTTAGGTATATCTTCTCGCAGAAGGACCTGAACCTGAGACAGCGGCGATGGATCGAGTTCCTCCAGGACTATGACTTTGAGATAGTCTATACTTCTGGGAAGGGGAACGTAGTAGCCGATGCCCTCAGTAGGAGGACTGGAATTCAGCTACTTGAGGAGGCGACAGAGCAGCTAGACTCTTTGCAGATATCCTTCATGGATAGAGATGGAGCAGCCTTCCTTCAGTCTCTCACAGTCACTCCTCCACTACTGCAGCGAGTCAGGGAGGCACAGCGTGGGGATGCTGACTGTGAGACACGACGTGCACAGATATCCTCGGGACAGACATCTGATGGTTTCTCCCTTGGAGCAGAGCACGACATCCTTTTCAGAGGGCGTACCATGGTACCAGTCGCTTTTCAAGAGGAAGTGCTAAGAGATTTTCACACTTCTCCTTTGGCGGTACATCCTGGAGTGGCGAAGATGTACCAGGACCTCAGACGACAACACTGGTGGCCGCGCAAGAAGAAGGCTGTAGCAGAGTTTGTTTCTCGATGCCTCACCTGCCAATAGGTGAAGGCAGAGCATCAGGTACCAGCAGGCTTGGTACAGCCCTTGGAGGTCCCAGAGTGGAAGTGGGATGGCATATCTATGTACTTCGTTACTAGACTTCCATGCACTTCCAGAGGTCACGACTCCATCTTGGTGATTGTTGACCGACTCACCAAGTCGGCACACTTCTTACCCATTAGAGAGCAGGGCTCAGTGGAGAGCTTGGGACGTCTCTACGTTCAGGAGATTGTGCGGCTCCACGGTGTGCCATCATCTATCGTCTCCAATCGAGATGCTCGCTTTACTTCCCGGCTTTGGAAGGGGTTACAGGAGGCTTTCGGGACACAGCTACGTCTGAGCACAACCTTTCACCCTCAGACGGATGGTCAGACGGAGAGGACCATTCAAACTCTCGAGGACATGCTCCGTGCATGTGTCCTCGACTTTGGTCATAGCTGGGAGGACCACCTACCCTTGGTGGAGTTTGCGTAGAACAACAGCTACCACTCCACCATCGGGATGGCACCGTACGAGGCATTGTACGGCCGACCTAGTAGATCTCCTTTGTGCTGGACAGACCCTGGGGAGTCAGCACTTGTGGGACCGGAGATGGTCCAGGTCATGACAGAGAAGGTCCAGGTCATCCAGGAGCGGATGAGGACAGCTCAGAGCCGGCAGAAGTCATATGCTGACAGGAGGCGGAGGCCACTGGAGTTCGAGGATGGCGACCACATCTTCTTGCGGGTCTCACCTCGACGTGGTATTCGGAGATTTGGCCGAGGCGGAAAGTTATCTCCGCGCTTCATCGGACCCTTCCAGGTCCTCAGCAGGTTTGGCGAGGTGCCTTATCGCCTGGCTTTGCCACCTCAGTTGCACCGGGTGCACGACGTCTTCCATGTATCTCAGCTGAGGAGATACGTGCATGACCTGACACACATCATTGACCATGGGGAGCTTGACGTTGACGATGGGGCGACTTTTACGGAGGTCCCGGTGGAGATAGAGGATCGACAGAAGCGGGTCTTGCGTGGGCGATCGATTCCTCTTGTGCGCATCAGATGGCAGCACGGCAACCTCCAGGAGATCACATGGGAGCGGGAGCCTCAGATGCGTGCTCAGTACCCTCATTTGTTTCCCTAGTTTTTGATGTATCTTTATGGGGACGTAAAGCCCTGAGGTGGGAGTAATGTAAAGACCCTTAAAATTCAAGGGAAATTTTTTTCTTAATTTTCTTTCGAATTTTACAAGAGCGCGGTTTCAGACGGCACCTGATTCCGAGGCCCAGAGTGCCCGGAATCAATTTCCAAAGTTTGGCTCGGGTACGTTCAGTGAACGAACGAGCGGGAATTCCTAACTTTTGATTTGGTGCTCGGAATTGAAATCCGAGGACACAGATGAACTCGCAGCACCGATATTCGCTTAAGAAGACCTTTTCCAAAGTTGCGTTTGCCTAGGAGGAGTTGTTTAATTTTCTGGATGAAATGAAGAGTAAAATAAAATTGTGATACAATATTTATTTTATATCTTTAAAGTGGTTAAAATATTTTGTTGGAAGTTGCGTGGTTTAACCACCAAATATAGGATTAAGGTGGGGAGGGGCCCCCCCGAGCCCCACCTTTTCAAATTCCCTAACTCCCCTCTCTCCCTCTTTAAAGCTTGATAACTTAACACTTAATTAATTACACAACTCATGTATAATTAATTAAGTGTTTTGTTTTTGAAATTTAAGTTTTTGAAATTTAAGTTTTTGAAATGCTTGGCTTAGAAAATAAAATAAGGAGGGACCTTATTTTATTTGGATTGTTGGGTGTGGTGTGAAAGAGCTTTGGAGAGAAGCTGAAGAAATCCTCCACCTTCTTCATCTCCTTCGTGGAAGAACGTGAAGAACATCCGCCGCCCACGAAGAACACCGACAATGACATCTTGACTCGTCTTCTCCGATTGCTTCCTCCTCGACTTCTTTGTCTTCAAACCGACGTCAACGAAACGACGACCGCTTCCCACGACTACGTCAACGTGCGACTATCGAGGTAGGGGTTTACTTCAATATGATTATCACTTTCCATGTTTTCCCCTTCTAAATCTATTGTGGGATTGGGAAAAATGTTTGATGAGGATTGTAGGGAATTTTATTTAATTTACGTGTGAATCGTTTGAAACAAGGTTCAATTTTTAATTAATTAAAAATTGTGCCATTTGGGTGTTGGTTATTCCCGATTGTTAGCATCTAATGCGGAGGGCGCGGGCCGAATGAACACGGCCCGACAACCCTCCATAATTTTTTTTGGTGCGTGGATTTGAAGGTGATGAGGAATCGAATCCGTAATGGGAAAATGAGGTATCCGTCACGAAGATCCCGATCCGAGAAAATCTCCGGCGAAGACCGCAAGTGGAACGGACCACCGGAGTGCGTCCGATGGTCCGCGGAAGACGGCGGCCACGCGCCGCTCTGGCACGGCGGCGCCGGCGACCCGCGGCGGAGGCGCGCCGCCGGAGTAACCCACCGCGACTAAGCCGCGGAGGTCAACAGGCGGTCGGCAAAGCCGGCCGCGACGGTCCAAGGGCGGGACCCTTTAGTGTCCCGCGTTTCGTTTTTCGGCCGGCCAAACGGCCGGCCGTTTCCAGGAATTCTGGGGGATTAAACCCCCGGATGAAGGCGGAGCGGGCCCCCTACGTGGGGGGGGGGGGGTTGTTTTGCAAAGCAAGGGGGGCTGCGCCCCCCCCCCCCCCCACGTTTCCTCGACCAGCGCTCGGCCAACCGGCCGAGCTGAGCGGCCGCGCCGCGCCGCTGGCTGGGCTGGGTCCAGCGGACCGGGTCGGACCGACCCGATTCGGGTCGGACCAGGGGGGTCGGGCTGGGTCGGACCGGGCCTAGACCCCAGGTTTCGGACGGGTTTCGGTCTTTTGGCCATAACCTGAGACACGGACCTCCGAATGACGAACCGTCTGCGGAAACGTGATCCTTGGATCGAGACGGTCGTTTCGGTATATTACACTCAGGGTTTCGGAATACTTTGAGTTCGGCCGGGTTGGTTCGTACACGAAACCAACCGGGCCTTCGGAGCAGAAACACTCATATCTTGAGCTACGGACGTCCGTTTGACGTGCCGTCAGCTTTGTTGAGTTCCTCTTAGTGAGACGGATCTTTTGGCATACTCCGCCCGAGGTTTGGACGTAGGTGGAGTATGGTTGGGTTGGTTTTGCCTTAAAAACCAACCGGGCCCCAGGGATGAAAATGACAATAACTCTCAGACCGGGCGTCCGATCGACGCGCCGTCTGTTGCGTTGAGTTCCTGTTGACGATACGGAACTTTTGGATAAATCAACTCTATTCTTTGTGACAGTTGATGTATCAGCCTCTCGGCTCGTGGAGCGGACCCTCCTGTACGAGCTTGCTGTGTGCGGGAACCCTAGTGCTGGCTGCGACTGTTACTGTGACTATTACTTCTACCACCGCTACTGTGACTGCGACGACGACAGTACAGAGATCCTATGTGGATTCGACGACGACGACTACAGCACTCAGCAATCCTACGTGGATCAGTGCTACAGGTCCTGTGTGGGCCCGATCCTGTGTGGGTCCGATCCTGTGTGGGTCTTTGCGCTCAGCGGTCCTGTGTGAACCAGCGCCTACAGGTCCTATGTGGGCCCGATCCTGTGTGGGTCTTTTACGGGGGTTAGTTACCTATCGATCCTTCATGGGTCCGACAACTTAGATGGATCAGAGATCATCTTTACCGTCTTTCGAAGAAGTATACCTATGTGAGCTGAATCTTGTTACTTTCCTGTGTGGATTGTGTTGTGCTATCCTGTGTGGATTACGTTTTGCTTTCCTATGTGGAATACGTTTACTTTCCTGTGTGGACTGAGTTGTACTTGGGCTCAGAGGTTGGAGCGTATTTGAAATTGATGACTTAGGTATATGTATGGGCATATACTTAAGCAGTGTCAGTTGTTACTTGTGTTTGTATCTTCCCTTGTGGATTATCCTTTGTGGATTTTGTGAGACCTTCGGGGGTCTCGGGGTCCCTACTGAGTAGCTTATACTCACCCCTGCACGGGCTATGCCCGCACTACGTTGTGTTGGTTGCAGACGACGGACAACGTTGATCTTGGTTGAGGCTTGCAGAGCAGGACGGTACCTGGAGGTGGACCACTGGGCGGGACGTGTTCGGAGCGGACGACGGAACCCGTGGAGCAGTGGAGCTATCTGTACCCACCCTTCAGGTGGGATCTCCAGTAGACAGCTCGGTGTAGCGGCTTTTACATACAGTTGTTGTTTTCCCTTTTTGAGTTGTACTTTACTTTCAGTTTGGGTTTGTATACTGGACCATTTACTTTTCCGCACTTTCCGTTGTACTCTGTTTTTACTTAGTGTTTACTTTCCGCTTGCTTACTCTGTGGTGTTTGTTTACTTTACAAAGGCAATGCCTTCCCTTTTTACCGGGATTTACGCCTTGGTGCTAGTCGCCAGCCCCTAGCCTATGGAAGGCGGGCTTGGGGTAGTCACGGCACGGACCCCGAGGGCGGGTCGTGACAACTACGTATATATATTTAATATATATATAGTAAATATATTCATTATTGACATATATATATATTATAATTTTATAATTATAAATATATTTTTATCATTATATTTATTTTTATAATTATATATATATTTAACGAATAAATATAAATATAAATATGAATACATTAAATATATAAATTATATAAATATATTTATTATAATTATATATATATATAAGTATTTATATATATATAGTTTTGAAAAAATATTTATATATTTATATCATTATATATAGACAATTATATATATAGTTAATAAATGAATATAAATATAAATATAAATATAAATATAAATATAAATATAAATATAAATATAAATATAAATATAAATATAAATATAAATATAAATATAAACATAAAAATAAAAATAAAAATAAATATAAGTATAAATATAAATATAAATATAAATATAAATATAAATATAAATATAAATATAAATATAAATATAAATATAAATATAAATATAAATATAAATATAAATATAAATATAAATATAAATATAAATATAAATATAAATATAAATATAAATATAAATATAAATATAAGAAATATAATAATTATTTTAATAAAAGCATTATACCTTTATAATTATTTAAATATATATAATTATTTATTTATAATTATATAAATACTTAATTTTATTATTTATAATTATATGTATTTAAATTTATAAATAAAGGAAATATACATTAATAAATATAATTATTTATAAAAATTTATTTACAAATATATTTTTTACATTATAAATGAAGGTATAATCCTAAATGCCCAAATCAAAAAAATGAGTGAAAATGAATTATTAAAAGTGAGTGCACTTTAAAAATAATGGAAAATGGATAAGTTTTTTTAATAAAACATAAATTATTAAGAACATATTAATATATATTGATGTAAAGATGAATACATATAAGAAATTCTAAAAAATAAAAAATATATAAATATTAAGAAATAATAGTAAATGATTAAATTCAACAAAATAATAAAAAAATATTAAAAATGAATAAATAATACCGAACTGCAATAATATTAAATATAATTAAATAAAATTTACTAATTAAATACATAATATATATAATGTATCATGTTATAATGAAATTCAAAAATGAATACTATATTTTTTATAAATTACATAAATATTAGGTGTTTGTGTTTCTATATATGATTTAATTGCGCAAATATTTGTGTGTGTGCATTGTATATAAAAATACATTAATTAAATAACTGTTTGTGAAATCAATGTAACATATGTTTGATATATGTTGAATTGAAAAATCAAAGAAAATTCAATTATTTCCACTTCTCAATGCAATTATAGTCAGTATTTTTAATTAATTGTAATTTTTAATTATAAACAATTTGTCACTATAAATATATTATTTATATAAGCTTAAATATTTTTTATTATAAAAACCATATTTTAGGAAATATTATATACATTGATATATATATATATATGAATATTTTTCTCTGTTAAGTGTATTAATGAATAATATTGTATGGAAACCATTAAAAATGAATATGACATTAATATTCATGTTTTAATTATTACATTTTATTAATTTTCTATATTTATATATTATATATACTATTTATGAATATTTAAAATTAATATAAATATATATAAATATAAAAATTTCTCATCTATTAATAATTGTTTCATTAATAATTTTGTAGATGTATTTTTATTTATTTATTTATTTATTTACAATTTTTTGTATAATTCTTTATGAATATTTTCATTTTATATTTCTATATTTAATATAAACTATGAATTAATACTTATATATCAATATTTAATATAAACTATTAATTAATATTTATAATCAATATATATGTATATTAAATTTATTCATTTTTATAAATAATTATTTAATTAATATAATGTTTAATATTTTTATTAATTTACTCAGTTGAAAATTTTATTTGTTTAATTTTTTCATTTTATTCATTTTAAAAATAAATATAATATATGTAATTTATTAAATTTTAAAATGTGTATATATGTATATTAAATTTATTAATTTTTTTAATTAATTAATTAATTAATGAAAATATAATTAATTCAAACCTTTATTAGCACAAAAAATAAATTTATGATAAAGGGTAACTTTTATCAGCACTACATAAAATATTTGATAAATGTTACCCTTTATCGGTGCCTTTTTAACACTAATATATGCACCCTTTATTAGTGCGTTTTTCTAGAACTGAAATAGGCCAGCACTTTTAAAAGTTTGTTTTATAGCAGTGGTGTGAGAAGTGTTCTCAAATATCATTAAAGTGAGAAGTCAATTTAAGAAGATTCACCAAAACCCATATAACATTATTTCCTTTAGATTTCACTAGAAAACTAGTTATAATGTCCATGGTGATGTTTTTCCATTTCAATGTAGGTTTGGGAAATGGTTACATCAGCCCCTTATATTTTTTTCCTTTATTCCTTCACTTGCTAAAAAATTGGGAAATTTTAATTATATTATATGATCCCCTGATTCATATTGTCCCGAAAATAGTGATGTTAAGGATCTTGATACATCTTAATATTCCTTGGGTGTATAGACAAGGTTGAGATATTTTAAACATTTAATAGCTCCATCTTTATCTAAGGATTTGATCGTACAACTAGTGTTGAACCAAATATTATAACATATTCAATAATTTTTAACTTCAAGGATTTCCCTTTTCTAATAGCTTCCACCTTCTTCTAAATTTCAACATTATTCCTTTTATCATCTATTATCCTTTCATGAAGGGATGATTGAGATATCATTTTCGAAAATATTTATGACGTTCTTTCCTTTATGACTTGTATGACCAAACTTTTCATGTCTGAAAGGATTGGATCCTTCTCAATTTTCATCATGGTTAAAGTTAAATGATCCATTTTTTACTTAGAGAATATTCCACTTCATTCAAATTCTTTAGATGGTAGTGGATTTAGTATTCATAATCCTTGATAATCTTGAACAATCATTGATAGAACATATTTATCTTCTTCCTTGTGAATATATACATGAGGCTCTTATTATTTTTTTTGTTTTACACAATTCTACCAATTGAGATAATGTCAAAACATATTTAATAAAAAGATCACTATAGCCAACTCCAAATCATGTGTTTTGTAGTTATTCTCATGAACATTGAATTCTTTATGGTGTAGTCCACCACTTTATCATTCTAAATTATCACATAGCATAATGGTTTCTTTTAATCATAACTATATACCATGTATCATTCACCACATGAGGGTTATGTGAATACTAGTGTAGATATAATCTATTTTTCAATTCCTTGAAGATTTATTTACAATCACATGTCCAATAAATATTTCACCCCCTTCTGAATTACTTTGGCAAGCCTGTTTTAAGGTATGAATAAGTTTGTCACAAATCATTGATAATACCCATCTATTTAAAGGAAACTATGGATCTCTATTACATATGATAGTCTAGGACATTCCATAATCAACTTTGACATAGAAGGGTCCATAAATATCCCTTTACCAGTAGTGACATTACTGAATAATGATTCTTCCTCCATCAAAAACACACATTAACTATACTCATCATATAGCTTATAATTTTTAAAACTCTTTATAATAGAACTCTAATTCTCCCCATGACCCTATTTTATTTTTGAGTTTTTTATAGTATCATCTCTATATACTACCATAAATATTTAAGACAATATCTACACAATCTATTCATCACATCCAAAAAATTTGTTGTAGCATTCGTGAGTCTAAACGGTATCCCTATGAACTCATAGTGTCCACACCTTGTTTGAATGGTAGTCATGTGAATAAATTCTTTTTTACCTTTAATTTGTGATATGCTTATTGAAGGTCAATCTAAGATAAGAAGTGGGACCCAAATAGTTTTTGAATAAGTTTTCAATCCATAGAGGGGGATAGTTTTTCTTTATCAAGTGATTATTCAGTTAACAATAATCAAGGAAGAGTCATGTTGACCTATCCTTCTTCTTGATTATGAGGATTAGTGAACCCTATAGTGATGCACTCTGGAATATAAAACCCTTTTCTAGATTCTTCTATTTCTGCTTCTTTAGTTCCTCCAGCTTCATGTAGTCTATTATTTATTGAGTCTTGAATTTCGGAATATAACCAAGAATAAGTTTCATTGAGAACTCAAAATTTCATTCAAGAGGAATACTATTCAAATATTTTGTAAATACATCAGTATATTCCCTCATTATGTTTGTGGATTAAATCAGAATTCTCACCTTTATCTAAATAATTTGAGCTAGATGTGATTTATTATAAAGAAATAATATACATTCTTGATAAGAACATCCAAAGGAGATTAATTCTCCTCTGAAAACTTGTATATAATAAGAGGGTGTGCCAAGATGTACAAAGTGATCTCCCTCTCCCGATAGTTTTTGTTTAGTTTATATAAATACAACCAATCATTTACCAGAGTGGCACCAAAATCCACTAAAGGAAGTATGAAAATATTTTTTGGGAGGTTTAATCCAAAAACATTGGATGGTGAGTATTTATATACATGATATGTAATAATTTCCAATTTACTATTTTCACATATAGCATAACCCCAATGTTTTGAAGTGGTGATTGAATAGTTCAACTAAACATTCAAGGTATGATTGAAAGCATAGAACTAGAATAAGATGGTGTGTTCTCTACTATTGAATGGATAACTAGTTTAACAATCTCCGCATCAATATCAATATGCATCTCAGTAGTAGGGAAAACATATGCACATACTTACTTTCAAGGACTTGGTTGTTGTTATCATTTCTTATCTCAGACAACAATTTTCTTAAATAATTGGATTTCATAATGCCCATGTTTTTTATTGTTTAAACCCTAGAATATAAGTTGTGCGTTGATCAAAAACATCATTCCTTCAATCACATTAGTGGTATTTTTAACTTTCTTTGTATTTATTATCCTAATTTCACTATTTTAAACACATGAACTATCTCTAGGTGACCTTAAGATAGTTTTTGGGATACCTCTTCCCACAATTTTTACAAGTGGGTATTTGGGGTTTCTTTCCTCAATGAAATTTATCTATTGATCCATTAAAATTAAACTCTATTTTCCGAATTTTATATCTATCCGAAAAAGACTTATAAGAGCCTCTAATCCCCATGATTATCTTAATAGTATGACAATTAATATCTTCATAGACATCGAATCCTCAAAATGGAAAATATTTTCATATAGATAGCTTTAATACACTAAATAAGTAGTGCACCTTACTTCTTGTGTTGATTAAAAATATAGAGGCATACCATAAAATTATGGTGAAGCTTTACTCATACGCTCTGATTGAATAATATTCCATTTTCTTCTGTCCATTTAATTCCATATCTATTTTAATATTGAGAGAAGAGGTAAAATATTTACTAAAAAATATATTTTTTGAATTTATCTCATTCCATGGAATCAATTTTCTCCTTGGTCATCATATTCTTGATCAGTGTCCAACACTGATCATATTCCACCTCCATGTGACCAACTATTGAATGAAATTATATTATTCTAATAATTAGTGGGAAGATAGTATATTCTCAAGGGAGTCAATAAATTCTTCTATGGTATGGGGATCAAAAGATTTGATAATGTTCGGAGGTCTTTTTCATATAGAAGACTCACCCACAACATTATCTTTCTTAGGAGAATGTGGTTATTCCACATGATCAATGTAATTATATATAACATGAGTCTACTGAACCAATAATTCAATGATGTTATTATCTCCCTCTCTCATCAAGTTAAGCATACTAGTGGTACAATCATCACATTTCCTATCACATTGGATTTTTAAACGATTCCTATTATTTCTTCCATTTACTAAGATAAAGGAAAACTAGGGATGATAATACATTATATAATAAGTATATAGAAAAAAATATGAATATATAAGTAATTTCTCATAAATGACGTATATCTTAACATATGAGTCTCTAGGTTTAAATATGGAGTATTCACAATAATATTATTATTATGTTTTCTAGCATAAAAATCTATCAAATTCCATCATAATGGTTTGTAAAATGTTTATTAATTTTAAAAAGAATAAACCATAAGAGTGTCAAAATTAGTGTTAAACATGGAAAAATTTTCATGCACCAGGTGAAGCTCAAGTTAATACACAATAATACCATTCAATATTATTAACCATACTTAAAGTTATTTATAATCCACATATTATTATAGTATCCATACCAACATATAATTTAATGGGAACCACTCACTATACACTTCACCAAAATATCAGGATATTTTTATATACATAGAATGATAAATATATTTTTAACATTATATTATTATCCTAATATGAAAAATTAACCAAATTTTAAAATTATACTAATTATTTTTGAGATGACTGGACCCACCGAGGCCCTCCTGGCTGACGGAATATATGGACACCACAACCCCAAGCCCACCTCTATAAGCTATAAGATGGAAACAAGGGATGACATGGAATTACTAAAATGGGATGTCCTTTCCTAATATACACATATGTATGAATCCCAATATATCTGTTCCAATGTGAATAGGAATAATTATAAAAGAAATTATCTTCTTGAGTAAAAACCTCACATATAATAACATTTAAGAAAAAACAAAGTGGAATTACTATGTAAAACAAAATTTAATGGGGAAACATAAACATCTAGCTAGAATAGATGCCCAATCATTATAATAATTTGAATAAATTAAAGACAGGATATTCCATATTATGATCTCCATTACTAAACAATGTACATGGTCTATGCACCAAAGTATCCATATGTTCCTCTGAAATCGCAATTGACCTATCTATCATCTGTATAAGAAAAAAATGTCGAGAGAAAATACCATGTATGGGTGAGTATATACATACCCAGTAGAATTCCCTAAAAACTAAAAATGAGAAAAATAAAAAATATGATAGAAGTAATCGGCTTAACCTAATGATAGAATTTCAATGAGAGGATGATATAATAAGTATAAAAAACAAAATATGATCAATAATAAGTTAAAATGACAGAGTAAGGGGATCTAAATCTTCATATCCCATATATGAACAATGATTCTACATATAAATCTAAAAGGGGAAAATCTATGATGTAGAAAATATCTTGTATCCATCGATGTAATTGTGGGGAGGACTCACACCTCTCCATCATGCCACATAGTTTAGGAGGAACAATCTACATGTAGAATACCCATACCCCAGTGCATCGGGGGGGGGGGGGGGGTCCAATAATAAGTTAGAACAACCATGACCTAGTCTGTCAAGTGGTTCCAATCATAAGGTAGAGGAATCACAGCCTGGTGGATTAGGGGGTCCACTCAGAAGGCATATGACCCATGCCGTAGTGAATTATGGGGAACTAATCTATATGTAGAAGACCCAATCCACTGTGCAAATGGGGTTCCACTCAGAAGGTAGAGGACCCACACCCTACTGTGTTAGGGGTTTCACTTAGAAGGTAGGTTAATCATGCCTTAATGTTTCAGGGAGTGACCATCATAAAATAAGGACCCACACCATAGTGTGTTATAGGGGAGGAACTCAGTAGGTAGAGGGCCCAAGACCTAGTGTACCAGGGGTTCCACTCAGTTGGTAGAGGACCGATACCCTGATGCATCAGGGCGGTGCCACTTTTATCAATGCTAAGAGTATGGGGTCCCGTATCGTGGTATTAATGGGCGGGGTTGCAAACCCTAACTTTTATATGATGATCCCACATGATGAATTCCATTTTTATGTGTCTCCAAAATAAGATCCATGATCGGAAAATTCCACAGTATATCACGATATCCACTATAAAGGTCATCATTTCATTCTACATGGAAAACAATCTTGATAGGCTACTCACAATCCCCAACCCCACGTTATCCAAAATCTTGATGAGTGCATGAGGATCAGAATCATCACATGAAGAAAAAATTTCAATCCACCAATATTTCATCACAAATGGTCATGTATGACCAAACAAAGAACAAATTTGTGATCGTTGAGGAAAAATACTTGAGATATGTTATTTATTTTTCGAAATCAAACACTTAGAAAAAAATTTCATCTTACCATAACATACACATACACTGGTTTGTGAGACAAAGCTATGAGTCAGACTAAAATATCAAAAATTGTTAATTAATTATCTGTCTCTATGTATGGGTCATGATGGCATGTGAGTTTTATCATTATAAACCTATGTGAAGAAGTTACTGCTAAAAAAAATAATTAATAATAATAAAATATTATTATTATTATTATTATTGTTTTTGTTGTTATAAAACTTATATAAATTATAATATTTACAAGGGGGTCTTCATAATCTATTTTCTCCCTCTATAACATGTACTGGGAAACTACACCCCTTATCCCTTTCATCTAGGAACCATGATCCACCACTCTCTATTGAATAATAATTAAATTATTTTATTATTATTATCATAATATATAATAATTAGAAAGGGTTATGAAAACCCTCCCATTTCCAAGCACCTGAAGGTGGTCTGGCACCTCTCTTACGTCAGTTTAATCAATAATTTTATTAAAAATATAATAAATATAACTTTTTATTATTATAAAAAATAATAATTTATACCATATGTTATTTATACTAAAATAATAAACACAGAACACATTTCCCTCAACATTTATCCAAAAACCAGATTCCATCCATTCTTTGTTGGAAAACCATCCACACCCATATGTAGTAACCCCATGTCCCGAGACATGACTCTAGTGTGTCTACCACACGACCCTATCACCCCTCTAGATCTTGTATCTATGAATTCTGACACATATTATATTTTTTCATCAATATGTATACAAACTATCGATCCGATTATCTTTAGATCTTCCATAATGAATCCATGGGTATAGACATGCTCTAAACCACCCACAATAATGTCGAACCGCGACACCATAGGCCACCAGTGATGAACACAATGAATAATAGGGGAAAAAACAAGAAAAATAGTAAATCATAATTGAATAATTATTTTTGGAAAACTATTATATAAATGGGGTGATATAATTGGAAAAAATGAGTTTAACGAATCGGTTGCACAACAATTATGTACGAATCATGCAAAGTGATAAATATATCCCAGATCAAAAGATGATTTTCTAATCCACGCACAATATTATTTAAAAAAGGGAAAAATAACCAATTGATGATCCTAATATTGAATATGAATTGATCTTTTGTGAGGAATTAGTTCACTAATGATGGAGATGACCTACTGTGCTAGCTACCTCTCAGTCCACCTCAATTTGGTTGATGTTCATCATTCAATTTTCATATGCAAAAAGAGAACCATTTCCTCATCCTCTGAGATCTAGAAAGTGTTATATGGATAAACATTTTCAATACACCATAATAGGTTATTTATAGATAATTTTAATCATGTCATTTAAAAAAACAAACAAACACTTTATTTATATATTTTAATTAAATGCAACTGCCAATGATTTCCATAATCAGATGATTGTAATCGTGAAAAGTTAGGTCGCGAATAGGGTAAAACTAATGTTTTAGAGTCAAATGTGGTATAGGATTTCTTAAATGAATATTCAGTCAAGATTTAATAAATATTATTGGAGAACTACTTGTTTTTGGTATTAATATATTTAATATTTTTGTGAAATAAATTCTGAGCTCACCAGGTCTTGGAATATCATGTTGTCTTTACTCTTGGATACAAAAATATTTATAGGAATATTCTAAAGTCATACATAGAGAAGATTTATTCAATAAATTATTCCCCCACTCAAGGATTTTCATTCTTGAATAGCACAATCAAAACAAAAAGGTGGGGATAAAGATCTTGTATCTGGATCTACGACAAGAAGGAGTTCTATTGGATTCTCTCATTCTATTTCCAATTATAACCTAGTGGACTACATGCATATTATGGGTCTTTCCAAGAATGTTTACAACCATTACTAGGCATCTTGAAAGATAGATCTACACCATGCACCTAGCTCATCTGGTTTGACACTGTGAAACAATTCATGCACATGTCTACTCTACTATGACAAGTAGAAGGAACCAAGAACCCATTATAACTACAATCACAGGGTCCAATGGTACACCAACTCGCTAACCTGATGTTGTAATTGGAAAAATGGCATATGATCCTTAGATATAGTTTGTTCTCCTAGAAAAATCCCTAGAATCCTTTATATTGAGATATATTCTAGAATAGATGATATCCTCATTGAACTCGAAAGGCCACCATCATCAATCCACAAAGGACTCTTGAAATTTTATAATAAGTAATTATCCTCCACTGGATAAACTAATATTCTCTCCAAACTATCAATATCACCAACCATAGGCCTATAAAGGCTGACTCCCGCTGGCTCTGACTAGTGTAGCGGTGACCTACAGGGTCTTCCATAGATTCCCTTAAATAGTGTTACACCAATTGTGGAGTGATAACTTCTTCGATACATACCCCAAAAGTGGTAAGAGATTCTTAATAATAAAGACCAAATCTAACATGTAATATTGAATCATGTTATCTAAAAACTAAATGGTACACTCTCTTTGGCCTTCTATATGGGGTAAAAACATTAAAATATAGTGCATCTAACTCATAAATGGATCTTAAATCATCTCAAAAATCAGGATGTGAATTGAGAATAATAGTGTAAATGATCATAGAGGTAATATCATCACTACTAAAAACAAACACATTTAACAGTGCTAGAATAGGTCTTTATCAGCTCTAGAAAGGTGCTAACTACTCTATAACGGTTAAATGGTCACATCTTTTATCAACGCTAAAAAATCACTAATAAAGGGTATATTTTCAGTGAAAATAAAAGTGCTAATAAATCATACATTTATTATCCCTTTTAAAAACACTAATAAAGAGATCCTTTATTAGAACTTTTAGAAGCACTGATAACAATACCGATATCAACATTTTAAAAAGTGGGTTAATGGAATCCTTTATTATCTCTCATAAAAGTTTTGATAAAGGCTCCATTTATTAGTGAATTTATTAGCACTGATAGATGAAAATATTTATCATCACATTAAGTAGCACTAATAAAGGTCAAAATTTTAGTGTGATGCCACAACACACTATAACACCAGAAACAGATGTAGCGTACTGTAACAACACACTACACAACTATAAATAATAACAAAAATTACCAAAATACTGAATATAAATGAAATAAAATTTATAAAAGAAATACCAGAAAAAAACACATTTATAGATTATTTTAAAAGTTTATTTTCTAAAATTAATGTAAATTTTGAATAAAAATGTGCACTTTTTGTTATACTGGTCACCCCATGAGTTTAACTGATGTGAGACTTATTCCTACATGTCAAAAATGACTTATGGATTGTTTTCCTAGAGTACTAGAAAAATCCAATTGTGTTTGCTCAGTATTGAGTATGTCAGTTTTGAATAAAAAGATGCACTTTGATTTATACTGGTTGCATCATGTATTAGATTGAGGTGTGTCTGATTCCTACACACCACAAATGACTTACAGATCAATGACACAATGCACCAAACAATTTGAATGTGAAAACCATGGTCCTTTTTTTATGAAAAGATGTTTTTTTTTCTTTAAGGGGAAAACCCACTGAAAAAAAGAACCGAACAATGAACCTACACACAAGGAACAATTATTGATTTCCACAAAAAATATACATCTCTAAACCTGAACAATAGATAGAGGGGAAATAATTCATGAAAGGATAACAATTTAAATGTTAAAATACATAATTTTCTTAACTAATCAATTATTATTTTAATTAGACTTATATAATAAAATATGAACGTAAAATTTCCACAAAACAAAAAATGAGGATACTCTAAATGTCTTCAACACAACACTTGATCCAGAAACTGAGCCAATGTGTTGTATGATTATTTAAAAAAAACTCATCAAAAATCACTTATTGCACTAAATTCTCAAAATGAAGATCATTGGAGAAGAGGAAATGCTCCTCAATCCTTGGATAAAGACCCCAAATGAAAAGAGAAGATTTCAAAAGATCCTTCAACACCACCTCCAGAGAAAAGGAAACCAGCTCTCTAATGTGTTCAAACTAATTATTCTCTATCTGATGACCTTTCTGGACACCCATGAGCTCTTCTATTTTCTTCATCTTCATCTTCTATGGTATAAACCATCAAAAAAATATGTACTTAAAAACATCCCATGGCATCCCAAATTGAATCATTGGTGGGGAAACAACTCCCATTATTCCAAAGCTAGACCCTAGGATGACCCATAAAAACATTAACTCTAATGAATTTGGAATTTCCAAACACTCTTAAGACATTCTCAACTTCCTCAAACAACTCCAATACTTAAATTTAACCTTAATTTCCATGGAATATGGGAAGAATCTAAGGAGAACCAGAAACTGGGTGAGACCCACTTGAAAAATCAGGGATCCTTCTGAGCGGCATATTATAAATAACAAAAAAATTATAAAATCAGGTTCAGAACCAATTCTATACATACTAATACATATGAAAACACTCATAACGATATCGAGTGTCACACATACCCCTATATCACCAGAACCAATAATTTACCACGTTTTCTAACCAAAACAGTTTCTTTTTAAACAAATTTTTTTCAAATTCAACACCATTCCAAATAAATCATTTTAATTTTCAAAATCATTTTCATTTCAAAATCTTACTCACATTAGTCAAGAACAAAACTATACATAATTCATTATAAACCACCTGAATGAGGAACTAGTTGTCATGCTTAACCTGACGATATTGTAGTGGGATATAGTTTACTTTTTATACAAGTTTATTATGATTAAAAATATCAACAACCCACACCACTAATGAAATCTCAAAAGTACCACCATATACATGATACTAGGCCACCAGATTGTAGGTTGTATTAAAAATGACCCTACTTACACTAGCATATCAGTAAGTACTTGGTTCAATTCCACTAGGTACTCAGTGTCTACAACACAAGGGTACCTCTATCTCTCCACTATTCCCTCTAATAAAATCATCTAACCCCTCTTTTAACTCCCCTTATACAAAAAATACACCCAAAATGAAACATAGATACTAAAATTAAAGGGAATTTAATTTTTAGATAAGATTTGGAATTTAAATCTTCTATATCCTCAAGCATTTCATACTCAATAATATTTATCCAAAACTATTCATCCATCTGGGCCTTTGGGCCACTGGTTTGGTCCTCTGGTCCTGTAATGCTTTTGGGCCACCCAAGTCCTTTGAGCCAATCGATTCTTAATGCCTTCAGGCCACCTTATGGCCCTTGGGCCACCCAAAGCGTTTGGGGCACAGGAAATACAGATATACCAGTTATACTAAAAGGGAAAAGGCTTTAGAGGAGGATTCATGGTAGGCACTTTCACTAGAGCAGAGCTAACCAGAATTAGAAGAATGAGAGGGTATGGTTTTTTCATTGGTACAAGGCCTTCGTGGATTTTCATAGGACAACTATCCCACCATCCCTGCGAAGGCAGAGTGCTGATATCATGACATATGTTGGGGAAGAGTAGTTCCATGTTTTCTTGTGTGGGTGATTCACTCTAAGACCTACGAGTCATGTAATTTTCTATAAGCCCTCGGGCCTTGTAAGGGTTCCACCTCACCCCTTTATAGGTGGATTATCAAAATAATAAAAAATATGAAGGACTTCAGGCCATTTTGACAATGGAAACAAAAATAAACACATGATAATTAACATTACATTATAAGGGTCACCTCTAATGGTTACTATTGAAAATTGGTTGACTTTGAGTTGTTTAGAGATGTTTTTGAATTAACATCACTCAGTCAATTATTTATTTGACAAGAATAATGCTATTCATATGATATTATTCTATCTTTATCCAACATAAATGAGAGTGAAAATGTCATTAATATAATTTCTCAAATGGGTCCATATAGATAAGTGATCGATAACTGTTTTTATAAGATAATTTCACCAAGGATTGGTAATCCTTATAAGATCCCCAGATATCAAGAATTAAGGCTCAAATAATATCCTCCCATATTAAGATAGTCAGATTAGAATGGTTGTTAGTATGTGGAACAATAGAATTATAAAATATTACCCATAACATCATTGAAAATTAATGTCCCTCCTATAAAAAAGATAAAAACATCATATACCTATCATATATAATACAATATGGGACACCTTGAAGCATTATTATCTATTTGATATAAAATTAATCAAGTTCATCAAATGAGTAAGCCAATTAAATATAAAATATGTTGTTCATATTAGTTATGTAATCCACTATAACCCAGACAATATCTTTCCATTCAGTTGATCTTGAAAAACAGGTTAAGAAATCAATCATGACTTCATCCCATTTCCTAATATAAATAGAATGTATTGACAGTACTTATTGGTTTTTTATTTTTTCTTTCACTGGATGATAGGTAATTTTTTTTGAGGAATAATATGATTAATTTCATCATTATAGGCCATGAAAACGATGACTAATATTAGGGTACATCATTATGATCATTACCTGAACCTAGACGAGTCATACTAGTTGTGGAGAAGAGATGAGAGGTAGGGATATTCATGGTCAAGAACAATAAAAAAATTAAAAATAAAGAACCCAAAATATCAAACAATGATAGATTAAAAGTAGAAAATAACATACATTAGATTTTAGCCTTGATTTGTGTGAGGAAACATAGAGGAGTCACGCCATCACAAAAGGAGTTCTGTAAGAGATTGAGAATCCCGACAAAATGAGTACTTGTTGGGGTTCTTTTAAGTAGACTTAGAGAACATTTTACATCAATTTTTTAAAGGTACTAATAAATTTTCATTTTATCATCATTGAATCAATAAGTGCTGATAAAAGTGATATTTATGGGTGCTAAAAACATGCTAATAAATCACGAGATTTAGCAGGGCTAATGATTTAGAGCAGAAAAAGATTCTTTTTAATAATTTTTTATCACTGATAGAGGAATTATTTAAATAAATATTTTGTAATTTTATATTTATTAAATATATATAATTATTTATTTATAATTATATAAATACTTATTCAAAAAACAATTATTATTTATTTACAATAATTATAAATATATAAATTTAGAAATATAATAAATATACATTTATAAATATACATTTATAAATATATATTTATAAATAATTATCTAAAAATTTATTTTTAATATTATTATTGGATATATAATCTAAAATACAAACAATTTAAAATGAGTAAAATTGAATAATTCAAAACGAGTACACTTAAAAATTATTGAAGAAATGGAGAAGTGTTATAAATTATATATAAAATTTTAAAATATATGGATATATATATTGAAGAAAAGATGAATATATATTAAAAATACAAAAAAATAGTAAATAAATACATATAAATAAATAATAGAAAATGATCGAATTCAAAAAATAAATAGAAAATAATAAAATATTAAAAATTAATTCATAAACTGTAATAGTATTAAAAAAAATAAATAAAATTGACTAATTAAAAACATAATATATAAAATGTATCATGTTATAATGGAATTCTAAAATATACAAAAATTGGAATAAATTACGTAAATATTAGGTGAAAGTGTTTATATATATTGAATAAATATATTTGTGTGTGGAATAGTATAAAAAATTTCATTAATTATATATATATAGATATGTTTGTGAAATCAATGAAACAAACGACATTTGATATATGTTAAATTGAAAAATCAAACAACATTAAAAATGAATAAGACATTAATATGTTTTTAATTAACATTTTATTCATTTTATGTTTACTTATATTTAATATATATCATTTATTACTATTTATAATATATATATATATATATATTTGTGATAATTATTCATTATTCTTAATAATTATTTCATTAATAAATTTTTAAATAATTTTTAAATTTATTATTTTTAATTTTTTGTTTAATTATATATTCATTTACATAGTTACACGTAACATATACTAATTATCTATATTTATAATATATTTATATTTATATTAAATTTGATCATTTTTATCAATAATTATTTAATTAATAAAAGTTTTACTAATTTACGTAATTTTATCATTTAAATTGTTAATTTGTTTAATTACTTCATATTATTAATTTTATACATCAATATATTTAATATAGACTATTTATTAATTTTTTAAATTTTTATATATTTATATTTAATTTATTCCTTTTTAAAAATAATTATTTAATTAATGAAACTATAATTTTATTTATTTATTTAATTATTTTATATTATTGTGGACATTTACTAGCGCTATGATAATCTATGGATAATGTTTCCACTTTATCAATGCTTATTTTAGTGCTGATAGAGATGAACTTTCTTAGTTAATTTTTCTAGCACTGATAAATATCAGCACTAGTAAACATGCATTTTACAGTAGTCCATGAATCCTAACTAACTCTTTCATGCACATGCATCCCAAAATATCCACTAATCTCTGCTCTTGGATGGGTAGGAAGTGGGTCAACCTGGAGACTCAGTCTACAATCACAGAAGAAGATTCATGACCGCTTGTAAATCTTGGAAGCCTCATCATGAGAACCATGAAAGCACCATACAATTTCAACTTCAACCCAGTACATCTGTCCCCACCTATTAGTTGGTGAGTAATTAATAGTTAAACTAAGAAAAAATCTATAACATCCTTGGATACCAAACCTAAGGACAAATAATCTCAATACAACACCCATATCTTGGGTGTATAACTAATGAAGAAACCACCTTATCCCCATTTATGGAACATGATTGGTGCCATCAAACATCCCTCAACAATAATTTCATGCTCCCCACATTCATGGAACTTATCATGAATGTATTCAGTAGATTTATGGTCACGCATGATCTTCAAGTTGATATAACCAACTCTTGACTCCCTGACGCACTGGAGAATCAGAGGTGTAAGAACCATCTACTAGAGCTACTCTACACCATCCTCTCCCACAAGGGTCAAATATAAATAGGTCCACTACTCAATCACCTTGCTCTACAATAGCAGGCAAAAATATTCTCAATCTAAGAATCAACGGCTATGTCCACGCCCTAGGTGGACTTCAAACAGTCATTTAATGAACCTTTATAAGATCCAATGTCACTCCCATGTCTGAGAATACATATATCAAGAAGTAAAATTTCATTTCTAGAACTGACTCCCTGATATATTCCTCACTAATATCACACCCTGAGCATATATATCACCAGAATCAAATGTATTACATTATATAGATATAATTATAAGGACGTGAGGGTACCATCCCAAAAAACAATTGGGAACTAGTCTAAGAAAGGTTAATGGTATAGCTCAAATGTCTAGAAAATTTTGTTGGGGAACTCAATATGACAATGGGTCTCACCAAGAACTCAAAGAAACTACAGTAGATTAAGGAATTCATGCCTGGTACAACCACCTCTTGGACCTGGGATTTGTAATAACCCTTACTGAGGTCCAACTGTGAAAAATAGTTTAACTTCATCCAATGGGTAAAGAGGTCATTAATTATCAGGGGTGGATACACCTCCTTTATAGTAACCAAGCATGAGTGATACTAATCTAGACCCTAAATCAAGATCTTAGCAACCTCTAGGTGAAAAATACTGTGCTTCCATGGAAAACACACTAGGTATTATGATTCCCCTACTTTGGATAATCATCTAACCACACCTCCAGCTCTAAAAACTATATGGGTTTATTTTATATTCTAGTCATTGGTGGAATTAATTATATAAAACAAAATATCAATGGTGTGGTAAACCTATCATATCCTCAAGATGGACTCCCACATACTTCTCCACCACTGTAGAAAACTAAAAGCTGAGGGAATCCGCTTCTCTAAAGGTAATACTAATATAGAAGTTATAACCTCATGCAAATGTTCTCATCATACCCTACCCCAAGAAAACTACTTATCAAATTGGGAAAACTTCAACTCAAAAAAATAAGAAGTACTACGACAATTTATGGTGGAAATAATCTATGAAATGATGGTAAATGACCATCCAATACCGAGGAAAAAATCATTGGGTACCAATTCCACTATAGAAATATCTCATGCGACGATCTCTCTCCCTGCAAAGTTAGGTCACACTGTCAATAAAAACATGTGATAACAAATCATCTATGTAGGAGCTTCCATCACAATGGTGGAGAAAAAAATAACCTATTGGTATCTCTTGGTTTTTAATGGGGTCTTTGTCCAGGGAAAGTGGCCTGTGAATATACACCAAAATATCAAACACAATAGAAAAGACATGAGTGACACCTCAAATACACCCAGATCATCGAGGTTATATGACTATATGACTTGAAGTTATATAACCACTTTCCTTCCTATTATCCTTAACTAGGGTTTGATATAATAGCTTTTCATCATAATGACCTCAAATATATGTGTATATAATTCATCTTCTATACTTTGACACAGTCCTCTATGGCTGGAAATGATTCACCCTCAAAGTTTTAAAACAAATCACATGAATATGTATCTATGGGGGATTCTTCACTCCTATAATGTTTTAAGACATGCCATACATTACCCACACAGGGCCCTATAGACGCACCACATCACCCTGAAGAAGTCTCACCACTAGGACCACCATTAGGAGGGGTCCTATCTAAGTGGGAAACTAACACCATAGGATATCTCTAGTCCTCTACCACATAATAAGTCATAGTTTGGATCACCATGAAACCTTGGTGATATCTATCTCTGACACCCATGATGTGAACTAGCACAGGTGCATCATATATTGGTAACTATGGAGGTAAAAAATGTTCCATAAAAAAGACAGGTCTCCAATGAAAGTATCTAATTAGTTGAGGCCCTTATAAGCAGGAAAAACCAGACCAATATCCTGATTCAAACCTCTAATACCAATGGTTTTCTCTCATCATGTAACCTCATGTGTCTCCATCACTCTAACATGGGTAATGTTCCAAAACAACATGTATCTTCATCTATTCCTGTTATAGATATCCACTACTCAACAAACTGATTTTCATACGCCTGACCCATAAAAGGATCCACGCACTACTCAATAGGAAGTAGAACTATTTGGTTTTCACATGGAGAAAAGAACCACATGGTTAGGTCCCTAAATTGATCCATCATCACCCAATTGGTCCTCATCACGAAACTATATCAAAATACGAGATGTCTTCCATTATAGAGTCATATCAAAAGTTATCAATATTTAATAAGGAGAAAGAGAATATATGGTGAGATAACCCAAAATTTAAATTCATAGGAAATAATAATATTTGATTCTTGTACTAATTTCCATACAATTTATGTCATGTTTTGTAGAGTTGACAAGAAGGTAGTCAAAGTCTTGGTGTATGGATACAATATATGCCGCACCAACACTATTTTTCTTGAACTGAAAGCCACAATCAAGACACTTCAACATCATTTCCATAATTCCTAACCAATAATTCAAATGGGACAACACTAAACACTATCCCATGAAATGAACTACTCTGGTACAAATTTGAAATGACCTAATCCATCATGGACTGCCTAGCTAGTAGAGACTAGGCCTCCACAACCCTAAAACCACCTCCATAAGCCATAGGTAATGAAAAGTGTTGAGAAGGAATAACATAAATGGGAGACCTTTTAATAATGTACCTATATGTACAAAACCAACTATCTCCATGAAGAAGTGTAGATGAATAAGAGTAAAAGCCAATATCATCCATAGTGAAAACCATGCATGTAATAACAGTTAGGAAAATAAAAAGGGTATGATGGTTTAAACTAACATTTTAATGGAAAATATACATGACCATTCTAAAAAATGTCCTATCCTAGTATAAAATGGAATAATGTAATTCTGAGAGATCCTAACTCATGATTTCCAAGCCTGACAACCATATGTGATCTATTAACTAGAGTATCTTTATGTTCATCTAAAATAACTACCAATATCTCTGTCATCTACATAATACATTAAATGTGTGGTAAAATCACATATAGGAGTGATTATATAAATATCATGAATAATTCCTTAAAAATTGAAGAGGGATAAATTAAATACATGATATAAGTAGTAAGAACAACCCAGTGAAGGCTTGTCAAAAAAATAATACAACAACCATTCACATCCTAATATTCTCAACAAGATTCCCAAAAAGAGAAAAAGGAGATCTCAATATTCATAGCCTAACTAATAAGAATTATTATGAATACAACTCTAAAAAGGGACCACATTGATGACTTTCATTTCATGTATCCAATGAGATAACTGTAGGAAGGACCCACACCTCACCACTATGAATCACAACTGAGGGGGAATAATATTCATATAGAGGACCCACTCTACAGTGCCTTAAGCTGTGTACTACTCAAAAGGTAAAGGACCCATAACCTAGTGCATCGGGGGGGGGGGGGGGAGGGTCTACTAAGAAGGTTATGAACCCATTACCTATTAGGTTTGGGGGTTCCAATCAGAAGATATGGGACCCACACCCTAGTGTGTTGGGGAGGTTCCACTCAATTGGCTGAGTAATCATTCCCTACTATATCCAGGTGTTCCCCTCATAAGGTAGAGGACCCACATACTAGTATAACAGGGGGTTCCACTTAGAATGTAGAGGACCCCAACCCTAGTTTGTATTTGGGTGCCACTCAGATGATAAAGGACCCATGACATAGTATGTGAGGGGAGTAACATAAAGTATGGAACCACCCATAATTTTATCAATAGAATTTACTTCCTTATAATTATGTTATATTGTATAAATCACATAAACAACACATAGATGACACAACAAAAAAAATTATATATGAGGAATGAATAAAATAAGAGATATTTATAGAAATTTAGGAACCTAAATAGATGGAAAAATAATTTGATCATTGTAAGAGTAATATGACAATTAAAAATAGTAATATGGCCCATAGAATAGAAACCTCACCTATGAAAGTGAAAATAATATATTTGTATCTTATAAATGAAAATATAATATATTAATATCTTGGTATAAGTATATAAGTGTTTTAAAATATATTTATAAATTAATTTTTTTGTTTTATTATTATACAATAAATTTATTATCCCTTAATTAATTTTTCAATGTTTTATAAAAGCAGTTATAATTTTAAAATATGTATCTTTCGAATAAATGATAATTTTAATAAAAAATAATTTTTTCATAGTTTAAAAAAATTATTTTCATAAAATGGAGTAAAATTTTTAGTTCTACACATTAAAAAATGGTTAGGGTATTTTTTTTATTTCTCTAAAATAGTTTAATTTTTTTTGAATAGAGAAATATGGTAATTTTGGATACATAACATTTTGTGCAAATACATGAATTTTTGAGTTATGATTGAGTCAAGGCTGATGTAATTTGCTACTATATCAAATTCAAAAGCTTTATTTACTATATTTAGATATAGTAATCCACACTATTGATAGTCTTGATCCAAAATAATAGTCGAATGAATGATATAATAAAAATCACCCCTCTCCTCCCACTATAAATACCACCCTCACCACATCTTCTCTTCACACCTTCTATGCCCTAGAGTTTGATAATATTTCCCCCAATAACTCTCATGAACCTTTTCATCATTTTCTAGTATTTCTTTAATCTCCAAATGATTATTTCAAAGTCCCTTAAGGTGGTTATCAAGGAGATGACACTTTATAGGTGAAGCTTTCCCTCTCTCTCTATCAATTTCTTTTCATTTCTTATCCTTACCTCACCTCCCTTGTCCAAAGTAACATGATAAATCTATTATCATATATATACTATGATTTTTTTATTTTAATGGAATATCCAATAAAAATTATTTCCTCTTCCTATTTTTTTTTTGAAAAAAATGGAAGCATCATCTGTGAGGTGTCAATTCACCACCTTCATGGACGATGTTTTTTCATTTTTTAATACCACCTTCATGTATGGTCATAAAACAAATATGAAAGATAAAATATGTTTTAAAATTTATATTAAAACATATTTAGTGTTCTAGAAACATTATATATTCATAATACTAATTAATAAAATAAATATAGTGTGTGATGATAAAAAACACAATCATAATCTAAATGGTTATCATTAATGTTTTATCTAATGAATTTTCCTATTATCATGAAAAAAGGATATATTAGAAAATTTCATCTTTTGTGTGTTCATTAAGAATATATACTTTTAATTATGTATAACTATTCACATTTTACAATATTATTCATACATGTATACAGGTGAACAAATAATGAAAACCAAGGAAACAAACACTCCCAAATGATGGAATTGAATCTTGAAACTCATTAAAAAGACCATAAATGAAATTAATTAAATTATAATGAAAAAAATGAATTTGGTATAAGTTCTTAATTAAATTATTAATAATTATAATTTCATTATCTCAGATATTATGTGTAAGTGAGGAACACTTTCAGGCATAAGGTAAGGGATTCTCTTTGAACAACCATTGTTCCTCTGAGTTATATTTTTTCTCTATCTAACCTAATAAACTTATTACCCATTTTCAAGTGAACTATATAATATATTTTAGGAAAAAAGAATTTTTATAATGTATAAAATTTTATCATGAAAAACTATATTATTTCATTCCCTATTTTATAAAAAAATCAAGCCTCTGTCATCTTTAAATTATTTTTAATATCTTCAATAAAGCTGCACTAAAGTGGATCATTTATAAAGATTAATAAACAATATTTTTTATTTTTTACACTGCTGTTTTACATATTTTTTCCATATAGACTCATATTTTCTCTTATTAATTTCAATGTATAATTTAATTCCATTATTTCATGGACATATTTAGGATGCACTGATTTTCTATTCCTTAAGACATGATTATGATACCCATTTTTCACTAGGTTACCCTTATGTTTATTACTTACGTTATATTATTCATGTGTCACAAATATTAATAATATTATTATTATGCTTTTACCCAGATATCACTCCAATTCATTGGGTACTTTTTAGTCCCATGATATGTCATGTTGGGATAAGGAGTAATCCTGACACCTTTATAGGCAATTGCCCACCATGTGAAGTGGTTATAGAAGATACCTTTGACTCATGATTAGGTCATGTTGTATATTATTTCAAAATTTCTATGATTCCATAATTACATTATTCCATATTCTATATGTTATTATTCTTTATTTATATTCAGGTTTCATGTTTTTTATGTCATCTGGTTATGCCTTCTAACCCATGCTATATGCTTTATTCCTATGTTTATTCCCTTATTGGGATTTTTAGCTCATTCCATTGTTCATGTAATTACCTAGGATATTCTATATAGATGTATGATATCAATGGAAGTTAGATGATTATTATGGAGATTAGATAAATGAATCTTTTTTAATTTGGTTCCAGTTATTCTGATCATATACCCAATATTCAAAATATAGTAGACTTTATGATCCTTGGTTTGTATATGATGGATAGTTTTTTCTAAAATCATAAATAATATTTTTAAAAGGATAGGAACATTATAGTTGGTATCATAGAACAATGAATTTATTTTTGGAGATTAAAATTAGAAAACTTCAGTAAGAACCCTTAGGATAATTATACCACCATTGATAACATAGATTGAAACCTATGGAGTCAAAAGATAGGATATACTTTGAATCTATAAGTTTATCACTCTATATTAAATGTTTATTTTTAATATTATTATTAGATAATTATTTAATACCCCTAATTTTACTTTTTTTTATAAGTTAATGTCTATAAATAGGAGAACATGTTCCAAAAATTAATGTGATAGACAAAGCAATGATTGTACTAATGTTATTTGCAACCCAATGGAATTTGGAGTGACACTTTTTATGTTTATGAAAATATAGTAATAAAATAATTAAATTAAAAAGTAGAATATAATTGAATTTCCCAACACATAAAATATGATCAGGATAACGTCTCATAGAAGCTCAACTAATTAATAAGATAAAGAAAAAAAGAATCATGTCTATACGTGTCAAAAAATGTGGGTAGAAGAATCCTTAAGGATATCCCAATTGGACTAATATATGAATTAAATTTGTAATATTATTTAAAAATGTGGACAATTTCTGAAGGAAAATGAATATTCCTCATATAAATATCCAGAAAAATAAAATTTAGGCTAGGGTACCATATACAGTTTTGTGTCGTAAATGTATAGTAGTTTTGAATTATCCAAGTTAATGATCTGTTACATGGGGCGACTGGAATATTAAACCTAAAAAATATCCAATACTAAGGTAATGAGGAATCACCATTTTTGAGATGGATCATGGTGATTTATGTATAATAAACCTCTATACCAAAGTTATGTTTTAGTTGTATTATTTTAATTCATTACATATTATCATATCTTGTATGTTTTCAAAGTATATCTAGTCACCAAAAAATATTAATTGATTTCACCAGGGATAAAATATATGATTATTGATTCATTTGATGATATTTATGGAAAATTATTTCTTGAAAATCACATTCGACTTCCATTTTTGGATTTTGATGTTATTTTGGGAATGGATTAGATCTCATTGTACAAATCCAACATTAACTGTTGGGAAAGAAGTAATACACTTAAAATACAAAGAAATAATACAATTAATTAAAAGTGTAAGGAGGATGATGAATATTTTTAATAATCATCATGTTAATTTTGGATATTATATACTTATGAGAAATCTTATCTCGCTCAAATGATTGATACAAATGAGAGAATCATGCTCGAAGACATGCCCATTATAAGGAAATATGATGATGTGTCCCCAAACAATTATATGGTATTCTTCATGGCCAATATGTTGAGTTATAAATTTAACTTTTTACTAGATATTTTTAATTATCAACGAAACCTTATAGAATGTACACCATTTAGTTGGAAGAACTGAAGAAGCAATTGCAAGAAAATACACACAAGAGTTTTATATTCTAAAGTACTTCACCATGGGGCGTGTCAGTCCTCTTCATCAAAATTTTGTATGGATCAATGATTCTTATCATTTATTATCATGAAGTAAAATAAATCATGATAACAAACAATTATTACCTACCATAGATAAATTAATTGTTCAATTTTAAATGTGGTGCCAAGAATTTATTTAATATGGTCCTGTGGTCCAGATATCAATAATTAAAGGTGAAGAAAGAAGATATTACCGACACTGTTCATCAGCGGGTACTTTAGCGGCGGCAGGGCACTGTAGTGGCAGCGATACTGTGCGGTACTGTAGCAGCAGGTTACTATTCACAGAATGTGAATTGGTCTTAGAATTTGGGCCTACGGGCTATGTAATGGGCTACAAGTTCACTGGGCCTTCGGGCTATGTAATGGGTTTCCCTCTACCCAGTTAAAAGAGGAATTTTCTTTGATTTAATAATAAAAATGAGGCTTCGGCCCCAACCTTTAAAAAAAATTATAAATTTTCATGGATATAATGAATCGAGTGGTTATATATTACAAGGAAAAATTTGTGGTAATATTTATTGATGTTATTTTGATATAAAACAAAAAGTAATGTGGTTCATGGGTAGAATTTGTATAATGTGCTAAAGACTATGAGAAGGGATAATCTATATGAAAACAACAATAAATGTGAGTTTTGGATGGTCGAAGTATCATTCTTGGGGCATGTAATAACTAAAAAAGGGATATGTGTGTACCCCTCCAAGACAATGATAATCAAAGAGTGTCCTAGGAAAACATCTATAACAGAGATCCATAGTTTCCTTTATCTATCTAGGTATTACAAATAATATCTAAATAACTTATCATTATTTTCAAACACATTAACCAAGATGACTCAGAAGGGATTAATATTTTTCTATGCCAATAAATTTGAATAATTCTTCAAAAAGTTGAAAAAGAGTCTTATCACTACATGAGTACACACAATACTAAAAAGTAGGGAACTATTTTTGGAACAAAAAATTGATCAAAAATGGATTATATTGTTCCCAGATAGAAAATGAAATATTTATAGACTATGCCTCAATGTAGTTGATAATTCTAGAGAAAAAATACCCTAAATATGATTTGGAGTTGGTAGCTGTGATATATGCATTGAAAATATGGTGGTATGATCTCTATGGGGAAAAGTGTGAGACATATAATGATCATAAGAGCATAAAAAATACATTCAAAAATAAATCAATTAATTATAACAACCCTGCTTTTTCTTACACACTTAAACATGATTAATTACATATAATCGTTACATGATAAAACATATATGATCGATAGGTCTGGTGTGTTATGGGATTAGAAACATTACATAATAGTTTAGAACATAAAACACACAACATCCTTATTGAAAACTTCCTTTACATGACCACCACATTCCCTCATACTTATCATTGAATGGGATAACCTGAGGACATGCATAAGAAAAGGGTGAGATATAAAGCCTTGTAAGGGTATAAAAATGGAATAATATGAGGAATAAAATACATGTTATACAATAGGAATATCAATGGAGCACAAGAGAAACATGAATATAAAGGCATGATAAATCATGATAATCATAACATGGAAATGTGGCAACAACACTTAACATGGAATTAGCATGAGCCAAGGCTCATTACACATAGAGAATGAGTAAACCCTCATTGCACATAATTCCTAAGTAAACCCTTGTTTCACAAGAATTATAATTAGTCAACACCCATTTCACAAGACGTATCATGATACTATACTTTATCCAATGTATTAGAGCGCTATAAGGGCACACCCTTCTTAAACATATAATTTAATACATAAGTGTACCATATGGATCATATAACATGGATTCAATCAACATAATAAGTTATTACATGATTAAAAAATGTGGAATAAATAAATCAAAGTACCATTAAATATGTATATGTTCATAAAGGTGAATACCCTTGATAGAGACATGGGTATGGTACTCACTACACAATGATCTTGTCTTGGAAAAATGAGGTGCAATTTCGACAACATAACTGTGTGAGATAAGGAATTATGAAAATGGTTAAGGAGATAAAAAATGGTGTCTCATTATATGTACATGAAATGGAAAATAAGGGGTTCATATATATACATGTCCCAACAAACATAATGGATTTTAGATGGATAATACAAAAGAATTACTTGGATGTAAAAGAGGAGAGAGAAATCCCTTAGGGAATTTCAACATGGTAACAGGTTTACATGGGAGAAATTAATGAGAGAGAAAGAGGCATCCCATCATCCAAACATAAAGAGTACAGTATGGGGGAGGTTTGAAATCATACTAAAACATTTTTAATTGAAAACAAAAGGGCATAACAACTTAAAGAAAACTAGACAAAAAACGAGAAAGGAAGAAATCCCTTACTTGGAAGTGTGATCCTAAAGGATTAAGAGAGGCTTGATAGAGGCTTAATGGGATCTTGGGGAACCTTGGAAGGACTCTATAAAGATGATGTCATGGGTTGGTAAAACTCCAATGGATTTTAATGAAGTGGAAGTGGGAGCTTGGCTGGGTTTGTATAAGAAAGGAGAGAAAATTATTTATTATTTTGGTTTGGGACACATCACATTAAACTAATCAATACCACAATCCAGCCAATGGTTTTTGCCAAAGTGTAGTGGGAAAAAATATTTTCTAAGTCTTATTTCCTAAATTCTTAAAATAATAGGGTTTCTTATGTGGAGGTGAGTCACACTCTCAAGGAAAACAGTTTAGAAAGACAAAATGTTTTATATGTCATGGAGGGTCCACAAAATCTTTTTAAAATATATAAAACAAATCTAAAATTACATTATTTTATTGCTAAAACATACTTTGGATGAAAATAATGTTTATATCATTTTATTACCTCACTATTGGGTGATTAAGATGTCATAAAACACATTATATATTTAAAATGTATTTAAATTTTACCCAAAAATTCTACTCTCTCAAAAAATTATGAAAAATTCACCATTGGATAATTTTGACGTCCTAAATTCAAAAATAATATTCATTTTATCAAAATAATTTTATAAACATTTAAATTTTTACTTTTAAAATAAAAACTGACAATACTGTAAATTCATGGGTTTTGACAAAAATAGTTTTCAAACCATAATAAAAAATATAATTGCATTCATAAAATAATATGATCATTTATATTTAATAAAAAGTAATTTAATAATAATATATTATTAAAATATTATTTAATTCAAAAATCTATTAATTCATCAAAATATATTTCATAGTTGAATATTAACTAAAAAATCAATTTCTGAATTAAAAACTATTTACAATGTAACCATAATAAAATGAATGAATTTTTTTTATTCAAAAATTAATTTATATTGTCAATGTTCTAGGTTATTTTTACATAACCCCTTATAAAACCCACATAAGACTGAATGGTAAGGTGTGTGATGGTGACAGACTCTTGGGGTGGCTCGGATAACATCGCTCTGGTGGTAATCCTTATTAACTTCCACTTGTCCCGTAGTCAATTCCACTCAAGCTTAACGTGTTCAAGATTAGCGATGGCTTGGTCAATAGAAAATACCAATGACACAACCTCCTTTCTATGCTCTGACAAATGGGCTTCGTACGAGGCATGCCAACTGGATGGGGCCATCGCTTCCTTTGTCTGAGTAAATTGGATTTTTTAAAGCCATGTATTTATAATAATAAGGAGATCATTATTCATCGACTATATTAGCAACCGTCACAATTCATAATAGTATTTTAAAATCCAAATACATAAAACCAATTAAGTCTACATTTTATATAACCATAATAAGACATTTAATTAGATCAAGAGGAATATTCACTAATGAATGTTTGGGTCATTACAATCTTCCCCCCTTAAAAAATATCTCCCTCAAAATTTCCTTTTCCCCCACTAAAACAGATGTGGGTGACATTTCTTCAACACTTACTCTGATTATGATGTTTCTTCTTCAAACCTTTGGTTTTTCCATAACACATTGATGAGGGGAATTGTCTTATTTCGTAGAACGTTTTCTCTATGATCCTAGTTATTCACGAGTTGCTCCTCGTAATAAAGATCATCCTCAAGCTATACTACCTCTGAAGAGAGTACATGAGAAGGTATGATATGTACTTATTTAATAGGTATACTTGGAAGACATCATGTACATTGGCCATGGTAGGTGGAAGTGCTTGTCAATAGGCCACATCCCTAACACGATCAAGGATCTCTAAGGGGATGATGTACCTAGGACTTAACTTCCCATTCTTTCTAATACTCATGAACTTTTTACAAGGAGATATGCATAGAAATACCATGTCTCAAACTTTAAAGACAAGGTCTCATTGATGGTTATCTAAATAACTCTTCTGTCAACTCTAGGATGCCTTGATATACTGCTGAATGGTTTTCACCTTCTCCACCATTTCTTTGACCATTTCTGGTCCTAGCCTCTTATTCTCACTAACTTCATCCTAACATGTCAGTGTTATTCACATATTCCCTTACAGGGCTTCATAAGGCACCATTCAGATGCTCGAGTGGAAACTGTTATTGCAGAAGAATTCAACCAGTGGAAGATGTTGGTCCAACCCTCCATTTAAGTCCATAGAACAAGATCATAACATATCCTCCAGTTTCTGAATAGTTTGGTCAGATTGGCCATCAGTTTGAGGATGATAGGACATACTAAATTTTAGTTCATTATCTAGAGCATGTTAATGACTCTTCCAAAACATAGAGGTGAATCATGGATCTCAATCAGATACAATAGATAGTGGTATTCTAGGTAGAATTACCAATTCCCTGATGTATATCTGTGCCAGCACATCCAATGTGAAATACTACTGAATTGAAATGAAGTTTGCACACTTTGTAAGATGATCCACAACAACCCATATTGCATTGTTTCCTTTTGATGTATTTAGAAGCCCAGTGACAAAGTCCATGGTGATGTTCTCACATTTCCATGATGGTATGGGCAAAGGTTGCATCATCCCCTTATACTTCCGCCTCTCTGCCTTCACTTGATGACACACTGGGAACTTTGATGTATAATCAACGATCTACTTCTTCATATTATCCCACCAATAATGATCTAGTAGATCTCAACACGTATTTGTGTTTCTGGGTGAATAGACAAATTTTAACTATGCGCGTCATCTAAAAGTTCTTTCTTCAGCTTTGGACATGATGAAACACATTGCCCTTTTCCAAATCTGAAAATTCCTTCTTCATAAACATTAAACTCCGAGAATTTCCATTTTCTGATTGCTCCAACACTCTTCTGAATTCCTACATAATCCTTTTGGGAATCCTTTAACCTTTCCAAAAGTGATGGTTGAGAAATAATTTGTGAAATGATTGATGATTTTTCCTTCTTTATGATTCTCATCTCCATCTTCATCAAATCTAATAATATTAGGTCCTTCCAAATTCTCATCAATGATAGAATTGCTGGGTCCTTTCTACATAGATCATCTACCGCCTTGTTCATTTTCCTAGGGTGGTAATGTATTGAGAAGTCATTATCTTTTATCATCTCTAACCATCTTCATTAGCTCATGTTCAACTCTTTCTATGTGAATATATACTTTAGGCTTTTGTGGTACATATATATTTCTAACTTCCCCCCAAAGAGATAATGCCGCCAAATTTTCAAAGCGAAGATCACTGCAACCAACTCCAAATCATGTGTTAGATAATTCTACTCATTAACTATCAATTGACTTGAATCATAGGCAATGAATTTGTCATTTTTTATCAACACACATGTCATTCCCTTCTTCAAATAATCATTGAATACCACAAAAAGTTCACCAGTTATGGGTAAAGTGAGCATGAGCGCATTGATAAGCATCCTTTTTAACTACTTGAAGCTTTCTTCACATTCATAACTCCAAGAAAACGTTACTCCCTTCCGAGTTATCTTGGTAAGAGGGTTGGAAAATCAAGAGAAATTTCTCACAAATCGTCCATAATATCCAGCTAACCCCAAGAATATATGGATATCTGTTACCAATGTCGGCCTCTACCATCCCTTAAATGCATCTGTTTTGAATGGATAAACAGATATCCCATTGCTTGTGATTATATGGACCAAGAATGAGACCTCATTTAACCAAAACTCACACTTTTTATACTTTTCATAGATATTCTCCCTCTGCAATGTCTTTAGTATAGTTCTTAAATGCTCCTCATGATCCTCCATGGTTTTGGAGTATATTAGAATATAATCTATAAAGACTACCACAAATTTTTCAAGGTAATCCTTAAAGAATCTATTCATCAATTCCATAAAGATTTTTGGAGAATTAGTGAGCCTGAAAGGCAATACTATGAACTCATAGTGACCGTATCTTGTACAAAAATCAGTCATGGGGATACCTTCCATCATCTCCCTTACATGATAATATCTCGACCACAAATCCACCTTGGAGAAGTATTGTGCTCCAAAAAGCTGATCAAACAAGTTATCAATTCATGGGAGAGGCTACTTGTTATTTATCATGATTTTGTTAAGCTCACGATAATCGATGAAAAGGTGCATTGACCCATCCTTCTTCTTGAAAAAGAGGACTGGTGAATCCCATGGTGATGCACTTGGGGTGTATAAACCCTTTATCCAAATTCTCTTGTAGTTGTTTCTTCAGCTCCTCAATCTCCACAATAGCCATTCTATATGGAGTCTTGGATATTGGGAATGCCTCAGGTATAAGATCAATTGAGAATTCAAAAGCCCTTCTTGGAGGAAGATAAGACAATTCCTTGAGAAACACTTCAGCAAATTCCTTCAAAATAAGCATGTATTGAAGGACGGTTGCCTCTTTAGACTCAATCATCTAAGCCAGATACAAATGCTCATTGGGCTATAATATATATGCTCGAGATGATGGATTTGAAGAAGATTCATATTCTTCCTCTAACTTGTATAGAATCGAAGGTCAATTCTCCACATGGAGAGTGATTTACCTCTCATAGTAGTTTATGTTGATCTATATAATTATTTCAAATCCATGCCAAGAATTTCATCAAATTTCTCCAGAGGGAGTATGACGAGGTTCGCTAGGAAATTCAATCCATAGGTTATAATAGGGGAGGAGTTATATTCATGGGATACAATGATTTCCCAATTCTCCTTACTCACCAATATCTTTACTTCCTTTATTTATGGTGGTGTTGGGATTGTTCTACTAAACGTTTGGGATATAAAAGAATGAGTAGAACCTGAATAAAAAAGTAAATTTTCGATTATTGAATGAATAACTAGCATACCTTTGACCACTTTGTTGTTGGGGATCACTTTGGCAGTAGTGATGGAAAAATCTCTCCCTTGGTGCCTTCGAGGTTTTTGTTTGCCTCCGATATTCCTTGGCTTAGGGCACTGATTTACAAGATGTGCTGGTTCTTTGTAGTTGTAGCAATTAACAACACGTTGAGGTTTGAATGGGGCATTCCTCTCTTCTATTGCATTTGTAGGTTTCTATTGTCGACAGTTAACAGCTAGGTGCCCTTCTCTTCCACACCTAAAGTATTTTCTTATCCCCTTCAGGGAATTTCCAGGGTTCTTCTTTCCGCACCTTGGGCAAGTGGGGTGCTGGATCTTCTTACCACTGTTGGATTTATCCATCATATGGTCAACATTGATTTCCACCTTATGATTATTATCCCCATGATACCCCTGAGATTCTCCAATCTCCATTTGGACCTTGAGTGTACATCAGACAATTTTCTCATAGCTATAGAAGTCACGGATCGCCAGTGCTTTATGTAGGCTTGGTTTCAGCCCACCAAAGAAGCGGTCAACCTTGTATTTGGGGGTAAAGATAATGTTGGAGGCATATCGTGCAAGCCTTGTTAAATTGGCCTCATACACTCTGACAGATTCATCATCTTTTTTACTTGAGCGCAAGTAATTCCCATTCCATCTTAAGTCGGAGGGTGCGTGGAAAGTATTTATCGAAAAACATCTTCCAGAAATCCTTCCATTCCAACACCTCAATATCTTCCTCAAGCTTTTTATTTTTGATCAATGACCTACATTACTCGGCTTCACCTTCCATATGATAAGCAGCCAGAAGTACCTTCCCTTGTTCAGAACAGTGAAGGATGAAGAAGATCTTTTCAATGGAGTTGATCCATTGTTCGATGATTGAGGGATTAGATGATCCATTAAAAGTATGAGGCCTTTGTCCCATGAAGGTCTCGATAGCGACTTGTTATTTTTTAGGGGGGGGGGGGTGAACATTCCTCTTGACCCATGTTTCTATTCAAAGCATGAGTTAAATGAGAGATAAGAATGAAAAAGTTCGCGATTTCCGATCCCATCGGATTGGGAATCTCATTTGCACATTCATCACATTGATCTTTACTTTGGTTGTTAGCCCAAGTCCTCCTATTACCGGCCATTGGCTAGAATAAAAGTAATTTTAGTTGTAATACATAAAGGTTAATCCAATGAAAAAACTGATGACTTATAAATAACTTTTATTTCTTTAACTCATTACTCCATAGGATTCAATCTATTCTATCCATGATCTACTTTCTAACATATATTATTAGGGTCATTTATTTTAATTCCCTTAATAAGGGTTCATACTAATCTTATAAATTTACCAAATAATATACCCTAAAAGTGTCATAACAAAGAGTGCAATAAGTTTTGTTTTCATGCACTAGTTCCCGTTCGAGTCTAGCGTAAAGAGGTGTTTTCGGGTTTTACCCCTAGGATACATTAATGCCAGATCCGCGTCTACCTGATCGTATCCAGACAGGGATGTATATTATTGATAAAACACTTACTAAATACTCATCAACACATAGGGATGTTTTTATTATACTTATTTTGGTATCTATGTATTCACTAGGGGTTTATAATCCTAATCCAAAAAATAACTATACCTATCCTCTGATACCAACTATAACAAACCTGCTTTTTATTACACACTTAAACATGATTTATTATATAAAATCATCACATGATAAAACATAGAAGATAATTATGTCTAGTTTATTTGGGTATTAGGAACATTACATAACAATTTAGAACATAAAACACACAACATCTTTATTGAAAACTTCATTTACATGACCACTACATTCCGTCGTACTTAGCATTGCATGGGATAACATGAGGACATGCTTAAGAAAAGGGTGAGCTATAAATCCTAGTAAGGGAATAAACATAGAATAATACAGGGAATAAAATAAAATTTAGTCAATAGGAATATCAATGGAGAACAAGAGAAACCTGACATAAAGGACTGATAAAGCATGATAATCATAACATGGAAATGTGGCAACAACACTTAACATTGAATTAGCATGAGCCAAGGCTCATTGCACTTGGAGGATGAGTAAACCCTAATTGCACATAAATCATGATTAAAACCTCATTGAACTTGAATTATCATGAGTCAACACCAATTGCACATGGTGTATCATGACATTATACTTTACCCAATTCATTAGAGCACTAGAAGGGTACACCCTTCTTAAACATTTCATTTCATGCATAAGTGTGCGACATGGATCATATAACATGGAATAAATCAACATCATAAGTTATTACACGATTAAGTAATGTGGAATAAATACATGAATGTACCATTCAATTTGTATATGTCTGTAAAGGTGAATACCATTGATAGAGACATGGGTATGGTATTCACTACACACTGATCTTGGATTGGAAAAATGCAGTGCAATTTCGGCAGCATAACGACATGACATAAGGATTCATGAAAATGGTTGATTAGAGAGAAAAGGATGTCACATCATATTTACATTAAATGGACAGTAAAGGGTTCATATACATAACTATCCAAACAAACGTAATGGAATTTAGAAGCATAATACAAAAGAATTACATGGATGTTAAAGATGAGAGAGAAATCCCTTACGGAATTTCGGCATGGTAACAAGTGTACATGGGAGGCTTTAATGAGAGATAAAGTGGTATACCAACATCCAAACATAAGGAGGACAGTATGGGGGAGGTGTGAAATAATACACCAACATTTTTAATTGAAAAAAAGGGCATAACAACTAAAAGAAAATTAGACAAAAATGAGAAAGGAAGAAATCCCTTACATGGAAGTGTGATCCCAAAGGCCTGAGAGTGGATTGAGAGAGTATTATTGGGAGCTTGGGGCACATTGGTTGGATTTTAGAGAGATTAGGGAAGGGGTTGTTTGAACTCCAAAGGATTTTAGTGAAGAGGAAGTGGGAGCTTGGGTGGGTTTATATAGGAAAGGAGAGAGAATTCTATATTATTTAGGGTTGGGACACCTCTAATTAAAGTAATCAATACCACAAACCAGCCCATGGTTTTTCCCATGGTTTGTTCAAAAGGGGAGTGGAAAAAATATTTTATATGGTCAATGGCCGAACTTCTTAAAATAATAGGGTTGCTTATGTAGAGGTGAGTCACACTCTCAAGGAAAAAAATTTAAAAAGGAATAATGTTTTATATGTTTTGGAAGGTCCACAAAATATTTTTAAAATAAATAAAACAAATCTAAAATCACATTATTTTAATGATAAAACAAATATTGTACGAACATAATGTTTATATTATTGTATTAACTAACTATTGGGTCATTATGATGTCATAAACACATTATATATTTAAACGATATTTAATTTTTACCCAAAAATTCAACTATCTCAGATAATTATGAAAAATTCACCATTGGATAATTTAGACATCCGGATTCCAAAAATAATATTCATTTTATCTAAATAATTTTATAAATATGTGAATTTTTACTTATAAAATAAAAATTGACATTTACTAAAAATTCATGGGTTTTGACAAAGACAGTTTTCAATCTTTAATAAAAATTAAAATTGCTCTCATAAAATTAAATGATCATTTATATTTAATAAAACGTAATTTAATAATAATATTTTATTACAATATTATTTAATTCAGAAATCCATTAATTAATCAAAATAGATATCTTAGTTTAATATTAACTAAAAATACTATTTGTGCTTTAAAAACTATTTACAATGTCATAATAATAAAAAGGATGCACATTCTTTATACAAAAAATAATGTGAATTTTCATAGTGCTAGGTTATTATTAAATAAATCCTTATAACACCTACATAATATCAAAGGGTAAGGTGTACGATGGTGACAGACTCTTGGGGTGGCCCAGATAACATCGCTCGAGTGGTAATCTTTTTTAACTTCCACTTCTCCCATAGTCGGTTCCACTCAAGCTTAACGTCTTCAAGTTTGGCTTGGGCTTCGTCAAGACCAAAGACCAATATGCCACCTCCTTTCCATGCTCCAAAAAATGGGATTCGTACGAGGAAAGTATACTGGATGAGGCCACCACTTCCTTTTTCTGAGTAAATTGGATTTGTTAATGCCCTATAATTATACTAATCTGGTGATCACTATTTAACAACAATATTAGAAAAGGTCAACATTATTAACAGCAGTTTAAAATACAAAAAAAATAAAACCATTGAAGTCCCCTTTTCATATAACCATATTAAGAAATTTAATTAGACCAATAATAATTTTAATTAATAAATGTTTGGGTCGTTACATTAATATGTTCCTCTAAATATGGTTACAACTCTTAAATGATAATGGATTCTCAATCAACTTCCATCATTGTAAGGAAAATAAAGTTGTGGATACATTATTTATAAAGGATCTAGAAACATTATCAATGATGATAATTGAGAAGGATGAAATCTTCATAGACCTACAAAGGATATAAATAGGTATCATTATGGAAGGAATATCATAAATTATTTCTCAAATGATTTCTCAACCATCTCTCATGGAGAAAATAATGGATGTTCAATGAAATGATGTGGAAATTTTGAAAAAGGTAGAACCTATCACAAAAAGGAAAACCCGAGTGTTAAAAATTGACAAAGAAGGAGTTATAAGATTTGGGAAAATTTATTTTGTAGAATCCTATAAAGAGACAAAAAATATGTTTTTAATTACACATATAGGTCAAATCTATATATTCACCCATGAGTCAAAAAGATATTTTGAGATCTCTAATAGAATTATTGGTGGGACAATATGAAGAAGAAGATTGATGAATATATATCAATGTTCCTAGTATGTCAATAAGTGAAGGCTGGAATTCAAAAGTCTAAGGGGATGACTCAACCACTAACCATACTATCCTGGAAAATGGAAAATATCACCCTGGAATTTTTCATCAGAATTACAAAGACATCCATAGGAAATAATAATATATAGGTAATTGTGGATAATATTACAAAGACATATCCCTTTATCACAATTCAGGAAGAATTTTCACTTGACCAACTAGTACTAATATACATTAGAGAAATTGTGAGGCTGTATGGAGTAAAACTATTGATTGTATAAGATCAAAATTTGATATTTACACCCATGTTTTGAGAATGTACCGATCATGATATGAATGATGATTTAAACTTTAGTACGACATATCATCCTCAAATTATTGGCCAATATGATCAAACTATTCATACACTAGAAAAAATGTTGATAGCATGTTCTATGAAATTAAGGGGAGGATTAGACCAACCTATTCCTCTGTTCGAGTTCTATTACAACAATAATTTCCTCTCAAGCATAAAAATGTTTCTATATTAATCAATTTATAGGAAAATATTTAGAACATCATCATGATGGTATGAATTCATTGAATATAATTTTTTATAACCATAAATGGTTGATGAAATTGTAGAAAAGGTGAAAACCATTTAACATCATGTCAAGGTAGCTCTAAGATGATAGAAGATCTATGATGAAAATCACTGATGGGACATAGAGTTTGAGGTTGGAGACTTTGTAATACTCAACATATCTTCATTGAAGAGGATCATGATATTTGGGAAGAAAGTGAAAAATGAGTCCTAGGTACATAGGCCCCTACAAGATTCTTGATCATATTTGAGTTGTGGCGTATCTATTTTCCGTTACACCTACTATGTCTCAAGTACAAGATTCATTCCATGTATTCTTCATGAGGAATTACATACTATATCCTTCATATGAACTGAATTCAAAGGCGGTACATTCAGAAAATGATCTCTCTTACGAAGAGCGGCTAATGAATATCTTCAACTATATAGATAAAGTTATACACAACAAGACTAATCACCTATTCAATTTACTAGGGGATTAAAATACGTATCAAGAGGAAACATGGGAACTAGAGGTACAGATGAAGGAGAAGTACCCTCACCCATTTTCAACATAGAATGTAATATAAAATTTTTAGGGAGTAATTACTTAAGGGGGGAAGAATGTAATGTCACTGAATTTTATCAATGGAATTTTTCATCTTATAATTATGTAATATATTTTAAATCACATAAAAATCACCTAGATAATAGAATAAAAACATTATAAATGAATAATCAATGAAATAAGATGTATTTCCTAAAATATAAGAACTTTTACCGATAGCGTATAAACATGACAATTTGAAGAATAAAATGACCATTAAGAATAACAATCTGAACAATAGAATAATAACCTGACCTATAGAATTGTAACTAAAATTAGGGTATCTTATAAATTAAAATATGACATATTTATATCTTTGTGTAAGTAAATAAATGTTTTAAAAATGATAAATTATGTGTTGGTATTTTTGTAAAGAAATAATGTTTATTTTAAAATTCATAAGTAAAATAATTTTTTTAAAAAATTATTTTCATAAAATATATTTATAAAATATATTTTTTGTCTTAGTATTATAGGATAGATTTAAGAAACCTTAATTAATTTTTCAAAGTGTCATAAAATTAGTTATAATTTTAAAATAAGTAATTTTGAAAAATTTATAATGTTAATTAAAAATAAAATTAGTCATATTTGGAAAATTATTTTCATAAAATAGAGTCCATTTTTTTAATTATACATATGGGAAAATTTATAGGGTGAATATTTGGGATTTTTCTAAAATTTTCTAATTTTTTTGAATGGTGAAATTTGGTAATTTATGATATTTACATTTTAGCCAAATACATGATTTTCTGAGTTATGGTTGATTCATGGATGATGTAAGTAAACATTATATCAAACTAAAATGCTCTAGATATTGTATTTAGTTACAAAAAATTAACACTATTTATAGTCTTCAACCAAAATAATAAACTAATGAATAAAGTAATAAAAACACCACTCTCCTCCAACTATAAATACCACCTATCACCACTTATCCTCACTCCATATTTGCCGTAGATCTTTCTATTATTTTTCATAATTACTCTACCAAACATATTCGTCACTTTTTGGTCTTTTTGGTCTCAATAAAAGTTCATTTTCATGTCCCTTAAGGATGTACTCATGGAGACGACACTAAAGAGGTTAAACTTTCACTCACTCTCTTTAAATCTATTTCCATTTTTTATCCTTCACTGACTTCCCCTATATAAAGTAACATGATAAAAACAATATAATACATATAATAGAATGTAATTATTTTTATGGTATATTCATCATAAAATCTCCTCCCATCATGTTTTTTTCCAAAAAAAATAAATCATCATCCACGATTTGTCAATTCACGACCTTCACAAATGATGGTTTTTTGTTTTAAAATACCACATTAAAGGTTGTTCATAAAACCATTATAATCATAGGACATGATTTTAAAATATATATTACAACTTATTTAATATTATGTAACCATTATATATATACATAATATTAATTAATAAAACAAAACTAGTGCGTAATGATTGAAAAATTGCCAAAATAATCTAAATGGTAATAATTAAAGTTTTATCTATTAAAAAATTATAATATCTATAAAAAATGACATATAAGATCATTTAAATTTTTTGAATTACATTAATAATATCTAATTTCAATTTGGTATAAATACTCCCATTTTACATGATCATACATACATGTATACGAGTAAACCAATCATGAAACCCAAGGAAACTAACACTCCTAAATGATGAAATTGAATCTTATAACTCATCAAAAATCCATAAATGAACAAAATTATTTTCATAAATCAAATAAATGATTAATAGGTTAGGAATTAATTTATTAATTAATCTAATTTCATTATCCATGACATTCTGTGCAAGTGAAGAACACTTTCAAACATATGAAAATAGATTTTCTCTGAACTTCCATTTCTTCCATCAGGTTATGCTTTCTCTCTTTTTAACCTAATTAAATTATTAATTATTATTTTTTAATCACTATATATTCTTTGTGTATGTTCCAAATTTATATAACTATCTCAATTATTTTTTATTTTATTGGGAAATACATGTTTTATAAGGTTACTTTTCAATTCCTCCCGATAAGCAAGCCCGACTAAAAGGAACTTCTTTAATTCCTTACCAATTTTCAAGTACACTCTATAATCTATTTTAATACTCTAATATTCCTATAAAATCACTAATTTTTTCATGAATTCCTATATTATTTCATTTCATGTTTCATATAAAAATTATTCCTTAATTCCCTTTAAGTGTTCTTTAATATTTTCTCTTAAACCAGACTAATGTTTCCCATTTCTAAATATTCTTAAACACTATTTTTATTTTTTACACATAATTTGACATAATTTATCCGGATCTATGCCTATTTGAAATTATTAATGTCTATTTATGATTTTTATCCGTTTTTTCTTTGTCAACTTTATGATTTTCCAATAATTTATGCCTTATAACATGATTACGATACCTATTTTCTTCCATGGGTAACCCTTTGTTTTGATTAAAAATGTGGAACAAATATGCATAAAAATTTTATGATAGCTGTGCCCAAATAACACTCAAATTCATTGAGTAATGTTTTATCTCAAGATACATCATATTGGGACATGGAGTAAACCTGATTCATTTATTGTAATTTTTACTCCATGTTCAATGGTCATGGTAGTTAGCCTTGACCCATGATTATGTCATGTTGTATTTTGTTTCCACATTCCTATGATTCCCTAATTACATGATCCCATTTTCTACATCATATGATTCATTATTTTTTTCAAGTTCCACATTTTTTACGTCATCTAGTTATGCCTTCAAATCCATGTGCTATGCTTTATTCCATTGTTTATGAATTTTAAGGGATTTTAGCTCAGCCCATTATTCATTTAATTCCATAGGTTATCATATGAAGATGTACGATATTAATGGAATTTAGTATCTCAAAATAGAGACTAAATAAAATATATTCCTTATTTTAGATTCATTTTTATAATCATGTACCTATTCTTCCAAAATACACTAGAATATTGGATCCTTGGTTTTTATTTGATGGATATATATGATTCAAATCATATAATAATATGTGTAAAATTCAAGAGATCCTTTAAAAAATGTATAATAACCATATCCAAGTTCTCTAGGGCGTACCGTTCAGTATGAATAAGACCAATTCTCTGATGTGTGTGTGTGTGGGGGGGGGGGGGGGTCCACTCATAACAATCTCAAGATTATGGGGGATCCACACCCTAGTATGATCGGGGTTAGACAAGCCCATCCAGTATCTGATGATCCCACCTAATCACTAAAATCATCAAGAATTTCCTCAATAAGAATCAGTCTTAAAACATTAAACACTATATCGTAAAATCCATTTTGAATGTCACAATTATTTTATACATGGGAATAAACTCAAGAGTGGATAATCACATGGAAAAATATGAGTCAATCTAAAATCTCTATTAACACATGAGTATCACTGTCAGTCTATCAAGAAAAAACAACAATAAACCGATATGTCATTGTAATTGGTCACTATTGGGAATATAGACCACACCATTAAAATCCTCATGGAATGATAGTTAGGAAAGGCTATTTACATTCCCAAATCATACACCCGGTAAAAAAACATTTCTCCATTAAACATATGTATGTTGGTTCACGGGATTTATCCACATTATTGAAAGAAGTATCTAATATTTTCTATGTATCATTCATCTCTATGTAAGGGTCATGATTCAACAGAAGAATCATCTTTCTAACACTGTATGATGAATTTAAAACCCAAAAAATGTATTAATAATGATAAAAGATATATTATTTTTATTTTTATTCTTTTTTTTATTGTTTTTTTGTCAAAAAAATTATATAAATGATAATTTTGATAATGGGGTCTGCTTGAGAGATCCACCCCCTATTACGCATATAGGGGAACTCCAACCCTTATCCCTTGCATGAAGGTGCCACACTCCACCCCAATCTATTTAATAAAAAACTTATATTATTATTAATATTATTATCATAATATATAATAATCACATAGTGGGGAGAAAATCCCCCCATTTTCATGTGCCTATAGGTGGTCTGTAGTGTCTCTTACATCAATATAACAATAATATTTATTTTTAAATATAAAATTTCATTGTTTCTAAAAATAATAATAAATACCACATGTCATTATTACTAAAAAATAATAAAAACACACAAATCCCTCTATGGTCACCTAGATATGAGATTCTGGATGTTCATCATTGATAAACCATCCCCACCCATTCGTAGTAATCGTACGTCCCTTGACGTGCCTCTCATGTGCTTAGCACTCGATCCCATTACCCCTTCAGATCCTTGATCCATATAGTATCACTGAAATCCCACATCATTCATCAATACATCTTAATACCTTTGACCCATGTGCCATTCAGAATATTGTAACGAATCATGGGGTTTGATCACACTCAAACCCACCCCGAAAATGCCAAACTATGGCCCTGTTGGCCACGAGTGAAGAAATTTATGAATTGAGAGGAGAAAATACAAGACTAAATTTAACCATCAAGGGAAAAATATTATTTTTGAATTATTTTATATATCAAGTGATATCAAGGGTAAGATATAGATTAGTATTCTAATTACAAAAGAATGCAGTATGGATCATGTGAAGAGATAAACGAATCACTAATGAGAAGTAGGTAAATAATCAATGATAAACATTTTAAGAAAAAGGGTGTAATCCATATTTTATAAGCTTTATCTCAATTATGGATCAATAATTGGGGGAGAATTAATTTTCTATAAATGGAGATGACCCACTACATTCACTACCTATTGATCCACCTCGATCTGGTTGTCATTCGTCATTCGATTTTTCTCCACCAACATAGAATTCTCTTATCCTTCTATCAGATGTAGAATTTTTTTTACAGATAACCCTTAAAAAATATTCATAATAGGATACTTATAAAAGATTTTAATTATGTCATTTAATAAAAAAGAATAAATAAAATATTTATTTATTTTAATTAATTGTATTGTCTAACGTCTACCATCACCGAACATCAAGTGCGTACCAAATTTAGGTTGTGCCTAGGGTAAAACTCTATTTTTAGATTCATCTATGGTCTCAAATTACAAATATAATGTTCTATTCAAGAGTTATTCCTTATTTTTAGAAAAAAGAAACATGAACAAGATATTAATATATTTAATATTTTTTTAATATCAAGTTCGGGCTCATCGGGCCATGGAATCTCAAACTATCTCAGCGCCTCCTTCGGAAAATATTCCAATTAATATTTAAAATTATTACATTGTGATAATAACGTCTCCAAAATAGTTACCAAATCCTCTTACATATATTATTACATAATTTTTAACACGGATATATAATAAACACAACCCAATGATTTGGAAACATATTTTTTTTGATGAATAGGTTCAAAATACATCAAAATAGAACTATAATAAAACATATTTATTTTAATATCTATAAAAAGATTCTAAATCCCTTTTATCACTAAAAACATTATCGGATAACATAAGGAATACATAAACAAAATGGGTGATCTATAAAGCATAATAAGGGAATAAACATGATGAAAAATCATAACATACGAGTTAAAAGGAATAACATGATATAAAAAAAGGAATGTATTATGGATAATCATATGCAATCTTGAAATAAAAAATATAACATCATAATATCATAAAATAAAATGAATGTGGATGTAGTATAAAACATGACATTATCATAATACTAGGATAACTACTATTCCAACCTCACATGGTGGATATATTCCCATCACTGATTAAGTGTAATCTCTAATATCATATATATTATCTCAAGAAACATAAACATTAACCAACTCATTTTAGAGATAAATGGGTTCAACTTTCATAAATTGTACATGAATATGTTCATCATGTAAGGAACAAATATATAAATAATTTTTTAAAGGTTGGGGCCGAAGCCTCAGTTTATTATTTAAAGAAAAGACCACTTTAGAATGGGTAAAGTGTGACCCATTACATAGCCCAAAATCCCAAGGCCATGTGGCCCAAATACAAGTCTTGAAAGCCCATTTTTTTGGCCCAAAGGACCCCTAAGTGAACTGTACTTATACAGTACCCGCACTGCTACAATACCTGCTACAGTACTGCCTCCGCTACAACTCCTGCTACAGTCCCACCACCGTTATAGTGTCACTATTACTAAAGTTCTACTGCTGCTATAGTAATGCTGTAGTATTCTTCTATAGTACTACTATAGTACCTAGAAATTCATGCCTCCTCATATTTGATCCTGGGTCTTTTTTATTCCAAGGAGGAGCCTGTACCACTAGGGTACATAACCATGTCTTATAAGATATCCAAATGTCATTTGATATTGAATTACATGAGAAAAAGTTATAAATAATTCTTAAATGTTTGTTGATAAATAGTGAGGTAAAATAATTGAAAATGATCCAATGTTAATTTAATAAAAAAGTGGTGTGGAGAAATACTTTTGGAAATTTTCCTTTTAAGTGGTGTTTTAGACAAAATGGAAAGGAATCATTACACAGTTTAAGGGAATAATAATTTACCTAAAATAGAATTTAACTAACAATAATTTTGCATAATAAATATTAAAATTTTAGAAAACATGGTTTGTTTGAAATAGTTTATTGAGTTGTTCATGAAAATAGATAAGATACTCCGATATTACCTTTAACTGATTTTTCATAACGAATGAAATTAATATAGAATCCTTTAAAATATGTATATCCTCATTAAGTAAAAGTGAATTAAGAATAGGTAAATATGTGTAGGACATATATATAGAATATTTAATAAGTAAATATGAATAATAGAGATAGAAATTGTGGAAAATAGAGACAAATCATAACCTAAATAAATATGGTGGTTAAGAGAGATCTCATACCATAGGTCACATAATCATTCTACAGTTTCATTAAAAATACTAATAAATCAAATTAATTTAATTAATTACTTAATTATTATCATTTTAAATCTATATATTATTTAATATTATGTTATTAAAATTTAAAATCATTTTAACAAGATAATTTTTTTAAATTTTTGGTTTCAAGGTCATTTTTTAAGGGTTTAAAAATCAGATCACATGTAGAAAACTATTTATGTTCATGTAAAATTGTACTAAATATTTAGAAGTTAAATGAAATTATATTAATTACCATCTATATAATTAAATGGTACCAAATATCTATAATAATTATGACATATAGAAGATTAAATGGTTAAAATAACATTTAATAACGTTCCATTATATGGTTAGTTTATTTAAGCGGCTTTACCAACCATCATGAGCTATATTCAGTTTATCTAATTAAATTGTTATAGTAACATTAAATAACTTGAAATAAGTTATATTATCCTTATTATCACCATATTTAACAATAATAATTTTTCTATAACCATCCGTGAAGGAGGTGGATAAAAATGAAGTATGTTTTTACTGGAGGTAGTGAACCAACCAAATTGCGAACAACACATTCGTTTATAATCAATTGAGGTTATGAAAAGAGTTTTTATGCTATATATTCAATTAACAAAGTAAAATTACATTATATATGTTATTATAGTGTTATTATTTCTTATTTTATGTATTTTTTTTGTTTGATGTAGAGGAAGTAAAATTAAAAGGCACAGTTGAGGGAATTACCTTCTCGTTTTGAAGTATCTTTTTTGGATTACACTTAAGGATGTTTGGAATGGTATTTTGAAAAGGAAAAGGCTTAAAGGGATGTTGTGGATATATTAGGGTAGATTTGGGAAAATTTTGGGTAAACTATAAGTCTTTTAAGGTGTTAGAAGATGAGGTGGTGATGGGTGATATTTATAAGTGAGGAGAGGGGTGTTTTTTGAATATTATATTCAGTAGTTTACTATTTTTGACTAAAGACTAACAATAGTGATGAATATTGTGACTATATACAGAAAATACATATTATGAAATAAAATATATTACCATTATATTACAACTTAATATTAATTTTAAAACCATTTCTTTGAAATAGAATTTCTTTTAAATCATTATATTTTTTAAAAAAATCAAATAAATCATTTATGTTTAAAAAAAAATGAAAACATTTATTTTTTCATTTTTAGAAAACATATTTACCAGTATCACAATACAAATGTATCATATTTTCGTTTTATAATATAACTAAATAATATATTACATTCCAATAGGTGTGGATACTATTATAATGCTTTTTTTATTATTTCCAGCAGTTAGATAATGATTCCAATGGACTGATTACTATTCCAATGGTTAGATTTGTGATGGTTATATGGGTCCCCAAATTCATATAAATACTTATCTTTTCTTTCATTTTTCATTAACTTTTATTTCCCTTAAAGATTATATATATTTTAATTTCATGATGAATTTTGTATTAGTCATATTTTAGTTTTAGTTCTATTATGTTGTTCATGAGTGAGATTATTCTGGTGGATTGAGAAGAACCAAATTTTTATATTATATTTATATTATTATCTATTTTTATCCCATTGTAGTGTTATCAATTATTATAGATATTTTTATTTTATAATTTTATTACTCAGATTAATAGTATAAAATTTCTTTGGTCTTATAATGTTGTGCATGTGATATATATAATACTATATTAATGAACATGACACAATTATATAATAAAAAGGTAAATTAAATTAATAAAATGTTTGTTTGTTAAAATAAATTTTTCCTATTTTTGAATAAATATAAAAAAATTACCACACATGGCCATATCATGCCCTTATATGTGTGGTAACCTTAATGATTTCAACATTCATGAGGCCCTGGTGGATAATTGTTCTAGGATCAAAAACATTCCTTCATGAACCATACACTATATAGGAAATAAAGAAGATGATTTGCTTCCTTATTATTTGAAAATACAGGGTTAAAATAAAAGTTTATAAATGTCCTTGGGGAAGATCTATTTGAAAAATTTATTTTGGGATATTCTTCATAACACTGATTTTTTATTGGTTTATGAAGACACTATATTCAGTTTTCTATTAGGTAGGGAATTGCTTCATTTTTACATGATAGTATTGGGGTTGGTACCCTTGAACCAACAAATTTTTTAATCTTCATTATATATTTATATATTCAAATACCTAAATATTATGGAATATATTATCACTATAAGAGTGTTCTTCTATTTAACATTAATGTTATTATGTCTTTATTTAATCTATCATATTAATTGGTTATAAAAATTCAACACTATAATGGGCAACATGACGATTTATGACAACATTCATAATCATATTTCCTATGGTCCAAATGATATTTATTGGACAAGGAACAATTGGTGTCTCAAAAGTCAGGTAAATGTTTCTTATAAGAATATGAGGCTTCATCTCATAATGTTTTTAAAATGGTAATTTCAAAGAGACGAAGTTACAAAACTAAAACCTTCATATATTTCATTATGTTCATTCATGATTTTAATCCCATTATTTTAACATTTTCTAGGTAATTATGATATATTTATCATAAAAGTGAATTTTGGATTGAATATTAGAAATTGATTAAAACATGATTTTTAATTAAATTATATGATCTTTGGAATTAATATAATAAATACTACATTCAATATGTATTATTATGATGGCTAAGGTTTCTTTAAATAATCTAAAGTGGGTTCTTAAGGATGTTTATATAGTATATAATCACAAGAATAAAGTCTAATTTTTTTGAAAAGGGGCAAAAAATAATTAGTCTCCAGCAAAAATATGTCTTTTCCACCAAACATAAAACTTTATAAATCCAAAAATAAGTCTTTTATGCAAAAAAATAATACTTTTCTCCCATCTTATGACTTCACTACTTTGTAAAAAATTGATTTCTTGAAATATTGAGAGTAGATATAGAGAGACTCATGCACACATCATGATATGTCCTTAGGTTCCTTTTCATATTTTATGAGATAAATAATTAGGTAAAATTTAAATAAAAATTAAAATAACATTTTTATCAAAATAAAAGAAGAAAAATATATATTTTCAAGATAATTTGATCACGTGGTAAATTTTAGAATTGTAAAATTTGAAGAACATTTTGATGAATATGGGGAAGATATTAAAGAATCTAAGGTTAAATAATGTCAAAGTATTAAAAAAGTTATGGATAAAGAATATTGATGTATATAAATTAAGTATGAGGTTATTTCCATGGGGGGTGAAGAATTAGACCAAGAGTTTGTACAATATAACTATCAGCCACTTTTTCCTAGTTTATCTTTATTGTTTCATAGTATATGATTCCTTCTTCCTCCACAATCTTCCCTATTTCCCTTTGAACAGAGGGGTAATATCATATGTGATTTGGGAGAAGATGGATATCTATTTCAATGCATGAGTATTGATGATTTAATTTATAAAAATACTTTTTTATTGATTTATTTCAGTTGCAATGACTATTTATTTATTTTGAATGAAATTGTGATTAGGGTTTTATTCTTTCTCACATTATTACTTAAGTTGATAATTAATAATATTCTTATACCATGTAAATATTATCTTAATGGAGTAGTTTGGATCATGTGGGGAGTGTCTAACAATCATTGTCACATGTTTGATGATAGTGAATAATTTTTTTATTTATATGGGACACGAACAACAAATTGGGTTTTTCTGGGTAATTTTTGAGTGACTAGATTACTTTTAATACAAATAAGAATAGAGGATGAATAGTAAGTGATCATTATTATATTACTATCCACACTAATATTAAACTTAATTATTTTTATAAATATATCACGGAAAATTTCATATATCAAATAAAAATAGAGGAGTTAATACTTTTAGGGACTTTAATAGCATTAAAAGGAATAATATAACCTCAACCTAACCACATTTTTCTCATCATTATTAAAAATATCCCCCTCAGTATTTTTTTTTGAAAAATAAAAAACTCATTATAATCCCTCTTCCATTACTTATTAATAAGTGGAAATTTTTTTTATGCACTCCCCTCTAGGAGACAACCCTAGGTTACTACTATTACTATATTTAATTTAAGAATAATTAGGAGTCACTATGAATGTGACCAACTAAATTACAATAAATTAAATAAAATAAATCACTAAAATACATTCCCATTATCTTTTTGGTTTATAGTTATAGATAACTAGGACAAATAATTTACTAAAAAACTCATTTCTTTTCCATCTAATTGATATGTTTTATACTGTATAATCAACTGATTAATCTATAATAATTCCTCAGCACCTCATAAGAAATTTACAACCATAATATAGTAATATAAAGTTATAATACATATTAATTATCTTCATAATATAGGGAAATGGAAACATATGAATGGTGTGAGCTTAGGTGCCCACTATTGGTAACTATAAGAAATAAAAATTGATGATTATAAGTGAAAACAAGATAAGTATATGGATATACACATGTTATGTAATAAACATAATCCCAACACATCATCAATCATAAATCATGAAATAAAACAAATATGAAAGAAAACTGTAGAATAACTTATATAATATGCATACACATGGGGTGTGGAATAGAATTAAAATGAAAATCATAATAAAATTATGGCATAACATGAAAATAAATATGGTGATATGACACAATCATAAGTATAGGAAAACAATGTGATCAATATCATCATTATAGCATCTATTTGAACAAATTAATTATGTCCATGACTGAAAATGTGGGAAATATCATTATTCCCATGCCAATGTGATCAAATTCATTAGGTCCACTCCTTACTATCGCATGAGGTATCAATTTTAAAATATTAATTAGATAGTGATATAGGACCCCACCCATCATCATACTAACATATGTATTCTATATGAAATCAATAAATTATTATATATATCCCATAGAAGGAAAATGGGGTTCCCGTACATTTTAAATGAATTCATATAAGGAAGATTTTCATTATTCTATCTATCACTATAACAAGGTATAACGATTGAAAATAAATAGGTATCCAAATATATTTTGTAACTCTATAGGTAAATACCCTTCAATCAAGATAATAATGAATTTGGTATTTACACTATATTGGAAAAGTGTATATGGTTAGGCTAATAATTTCCCCAATCAATAAATTTAGGAAATATTGGTGAAAACCATTCAATCAATGGAAGGAAATAAAGAGTGTCTACAATAGAAAGACATAAGAAGAAAAATTATGGTTATATGTCGAATATGATTAAGTAATAGAAAAAATTTATAGATCATTCTAACAATAGAGAAGATAATTTCATAATCCATCATGATAAATAAGATGGATTGTATCATTTTAAGAATATCCTCAATAAAACATAATATATGTCAAAGGAAAATGGCTTGTATGAGAATTTTATTTGGAGTTTTAGAAAAAATTAACTTTGAAAAAAGAAATATCCAAAATGTTTTGAAATAATTTCAAAATATATCTTTTCAAGAATAGGGAAAAAATATCTTTTAAAAACCAAGAAAACATAGAGATAATGTTTTATATAAATTAAAAAGGATTTAGAAATATAAATTCACATGGTAACACTAGAAGTTATTATTTTGTGGAAATTAAACCATACAAAAAACATTAAAATGGGTTTATTTTTATATATTTTCAAATAAATTCAATTTATTTAAAAATTATTCTCCCAATTTAAAAAAAAAATATATTGATATCAACAAAATGCCGATTCAATGATAAAATACAAGTTAATAATAATTTATATTTTATTGTATAAAAAATAGCTTTGTTAAAAACCACATTCCATAAAAAGATTATAGGGATTCAAATTTAAAACAAGATAAAGAGGAAAAATATCTCAAAAAGGATAACCATAATATTTTAAAATAATTTTGATAAAATAAACAATTAATATACAAATTCCTTAGGTGGGTTATCATATGTGAGAGATCCTTATTTTAAAATGAGGCTAAAAATTAGACCTTACATATTGAGTAGCATTTATATAAATACCATTAAAGGATAAAGGTATTAAAATTGAAATAAAATACCCTAAGTAAAGTATAATTATTGATAATATATAACTATAGGTATTATACACACTATATAAAATAATATTGACACAAAACAAGATATATATATTAATAAATTGAAATTATAACTAGGAAAAACATTTCAAGTTACAAAATCAATGATTCAAGAATAATTTGACAATGAGGTCATAAGATATAATTTTAAACCCATATAAAATATAGAGGAAATAAATTCTAAAGTATTAATTAGGTAAAATAAATATATATTTGAACAATATATTTCAATAATAAATCTTATAACTCAATGATAGAAAATTGATCTAGAAAAAACCATTACACCTTTTGTATGTTTTTGAGTAAAAACCCCATGAGTGAAAAAAATGAAACTAAACATTTAATATTAAGAAATATAAGAGAATAATTATTTAAAATAAAAATTTGGAATTATGCTAACCATAAAACTGAATTCACGGTGTATAACATAAACATGTCTCAAGGAATGGAAAGTTGAGATAAAGAACCCCTATAATATTAAAAAATTTCAAATAAAACCCCTTAAAGGATATGATTTAAAAAAAATTAAAATAATTAATCAAAATTTGATACTAGTTCAAAATATTAATGGCCCAATATGTAGAAAACTTTAATGAAAAGATGGTGCATATAAGAAATATGTCTCAAAAAATTAAATTTTAGAAAAGAAACTCTTAGCTTTTTTCCCTCTTATGCACTCTAAGACCCTATATAAAAAATATACATCTTAAAATTATATTTAAAAACCTTTTTAATATTAATTTATATTTATATTATTAATTTATGTTTATTTATTATTAATATATTTTCTAGTTATAGCTTATTTTTACATTTGAATATTTGTAAATTTGATTGTTCCATGAATGTTATTAATTGATATTAATATTAAATTTATTAGATTATTTAAGGTACAAAAATATATAAATTAGATTGATTAATAAGTCTATTATATCATTACATACGCGTTTTAGTTATTTTGTGTGAAAAAAGAATTAGTGACAACTTATATCAGTAATTTTAGAGACCATAGATAATATTTTAATAATAAGTTAAATAGTTAACATAACCTTTCTAGAACCATAAAAAATCATTAATTTATTATTAATTTATTATAAGATTAGTATTTTTGTTCCCATATTCTTCCATAATATATTTCTATAGTATAATTCTCGTAGGTGGTTAAACCGACAGAATATAGAACACATTATAATTTGATGGGTGGGTATGGTCAATAAATTGGTTATTTCTGACATAATATCATTAGAGAATAATAATATTGATAAATTATATATGAATTTAAGGATCTGAATAATATTTTAGTTGGTTTGGATAAATAATAGAAGTCATTAATAAAAATGAAAAATATTATTTTGTGGAGGTGATAGTCCACAAGTACGCATGATCAACATTATTTTATTTTTCTATGTGGATTAAAATAAAAAATAATGGGTGTTTCATTAATATAATAAAATTTAAAAATATTAATAATACAAAATTAATGATATTAAAATTAATTTATGTTGTGTTTTAATAGGGAAATATGGGTTAAAAACTAGAGATAAGTGACACTCTTGTATAGAGAAAACTAATTTTCTTTTGGAAACCCCCTTGATTTTGAAGTAGTTTTGAAAATCATAAGGACATAAAGGCTAAAGAAAGTGGGGATGAGTAATAAGGGATTTGAAATTGAATATTTTAAAGAATAAATATAAATTCATAAGTATTTAATGAAGGGTTTTAAGTGTTATATTTTTATAATTGATGAGATGGTTAATTTTAAGAGTAGCCATTAATATTCAAAAATAGAATGTAAATATTCAATGAAAAAATGTAAAAAAGTGAAAAATATTTTGTGATGATAAGTATTTATATGAAAATCCTATTAGCTAATTTTTTTTGGGAAATCTAGGAGAGATTTTATTACTATAATTTTTAACTTTTTTGACTTTTACTATAATGTACTTTTACCTTGGCTATAAAGTTTTACATAGGGAAATTTATTTTAATGGAAACAGATTATGATATTTTTCATTTATAGGTATATTAACTATTTATTTATATTACCTTACAACAGTGGAATGGATTTTCTTTAGTTTGGGAGTATTTTTTGGTAGTTCAGATCATTAATATAAAATTTTAGGATGAAAAGAGTTTACAGAATATTTACACACCATGTAAACGGGATACATGACCATAATTTTTTTTATGAGGTTAAAATCACCGATGGTAATGGGTTTTTTTGTGTAAACTAGTAAAAATAATTAAATTATGTGTCATTAAATTACACACAATGTACTTCCCCGATCATAAAATCATTACATGCCATGCAGTGCCTTTTGGTTTCATTCATCAGTGAATCCTTCATTATCTCCACTATAGGGTGACCCTCATTGGATTTAGAGAAATTTATTCATTTACAATCATCATAGATTTATGGTTGATTATTGGTAAGTATTTTTTTTTCAATATGTTCCTCCATTTTCTTATGAAGTAGTGAAACCTTTTTAATGTTGTGGGTTTGGGGGATCATATTGATCTATGATTTCATTCTAGATCTCATTATTCATTGTGGATTTGATTATTCCATTTTATCTTTGGGATATCTATCTTGGTGAATTATCATCAAAGATATTGAGGTAGGTGGACTATTTATTAATTCCTAAATTCTTTAATAGAATTATGTCAATTTAATTGTGAAATTGACATTTCATGTTTAATAGTTTAATCTTGAATTGGATTAAATTATTGGTTAATTAACTAATGGATTGTTGAATTGGTTTAATAACAAGATTTTGAGTTTATTGATTAATGGGAATCAAGGGATGGGTGGATTAACCTTTAAGCGTTAAGTAATTATATGAATAAATTTAAATAAATGATATAATACTGAATTGTCATAATAATACTTGTGAATTAAAGAGATGGACCTAGTTTGTTTAATAAATTGGAAAAAGAAAATTTTTGCGGGAATGTTTTATAAGAATTTCAATGATTCTTAACCTTGATGTATTTGAAATTTTGATATATCTGGTATTGTGATGTATGTGATTTATTTATGTTGGATATGGAATGATGCTTTAAAATCTCATATGTGGTTGAATGATATAGGTATGTGGGACATGGAATGCTTGTTCAAAATCCGAGGTGTGATAAAAATGAGTTGTAATACATAGACTAATGCCTAAAATATCTATGAGGTTCTAGACATAGAATTCTAGGCCCAAAATGTTTTCATTGGATAGTGGATCAATGTAGTTGTGATATGAATTGAAATTATATGGATAATGGAATCCATTGTAATAAGAAATTGTAATTACCAATGTGACATGGATCAAAATCCAGTATGGGATGAATAAGCTATTGATGGTTTGGGTGTCATCGTACACCCAGATAATTTATGTTGTTAATTAAAGAATAATGAAATGTGATGACTTTTTACTTATTTGTACCTTATTTTTTATAAAACTGGATAAACTATTATAGAATGGATATTATTTTAGACACCTTTTGTGGTGTCCTATATAGTTATACTCACACCCTACTTAGTATAACCAATCATTACCGAATAGACTTAATGATTATAGGATAGGATAAGGGAATGCGTCCTATGATATACGAATGTGTTGGGATAAAGAATTGATGAGGGAACCAGATGTGATGTCAGGACATGCATGAGGATTTTATAGTTTTTGTTTATTTTTGGGTTATATTTTGGAATATGACATGTATATGAAATTGAAAATCAACTTATTTGGTTTTGGAAATTGTTTTCCAATTTTTGTCATCATGGTATTCAAGTAAGAATCAGTTTTGTTATTATTCTAGTTATTTTTTATTTCATTTGGTTGTTGTTATTTATTTATTTTCTGTTTTTTGATACTTTGATATAGTGGGTATCGTCTCATGAAGTTATATATATTATACTCTTTCGGTTATTTGAAAACCATTGAAATATGGGGAGGAGAGCTTGAGGTCTTGTGACCAACCATCTTGAGGTATTGTTTTGTGCCACTTGGTTTGGGACATTATAACGTAGAATAAGAAGGGTTTTATTGTCTTTCCTTTTATATTAGTACTCTGGAAATATAGACAGAAGACTAGAGTTATTTATTCCTTGGTCATGAACTCGTGTACTAGTGTAGCTAACCCATGTACTGGGTAAAACCCATGTAATCCGAGGGGATTATTGTTAATGATGTTTTCTGTTACAGTTGACCATTTTTTCACCTTGGGTAATGCGCCTGTTATGTGATGTTATTGTTTTCTAAGAATTTTCTTTAAGCAATTTTATGGAATGAGAGTTATTTATACATCCATTATTTTAGGAACTCATGGAGTATTATGACATGAATCATTTTAGGATCATATGGGAATCTAGTTTTTGGGTGATTTGTTAAAATGAAAATGTGTTACATGACTTTGCAATTTAAATGGAAATGGTGCCTAATATGAAAGTATGAAAATTTAAATGATGAAAATTGTGATAATTTGAAATCAACTAAATTTTTTTCTAATGTGAAACTTGAAATATGAAGGTTTTACCAAATGTGAACCTTGACCCTTGTGAGGGATATTTGAGAGTAGTGATAATGCCTTAGTTTTGACCGTGTGGTGGGTTAGGGGGAATAAATTTTTATGGTTTTATTTTAATCCAACTTATGTATATTTTATAATCATTTTTTATGTTCCCTAAGATGTGTGTTTCGAATTATAGATATATGACTTCAGGTTGATTCTTTTTGAGAGGATGATAAGAGAAAATGGATGGAAATGTGCATCTAGCAACTGAACGAGAGTATCCAATACTTCCATGTGAGGAATCTGGAGAAATATCCCTTAAAAATTCTATTATTATATACAGTTTAAGGAAAGGGTCCTAGGTTAGGTTGTTAATAGTATGTTAGACCAAACACATGTGTTACAATTGAAGCACCCTTTTAATTTTACTAGAGAGGGTGGACCAGAGGTAGCTGATTTATTGGAATGAGTCTATCTAGAAGTTCCTTGACCACTTAGAGAATCCTTTTAAGAAGAGAGTCTAGTTGGTAGATTATATATAACGTTTTCATGAAAAGAATTGGTGGGATATTTAGAGCTCGGATGGAATGTTACAGAGTATGGTGCAGAAGGATTTCATGCGACGTTCTTGGAGAACTTTTTCCCCCTAATATTCTATGGAATGACAAAGAGTTTTTTATTGAGGTTGTCCTAGGTGAGTATTTCTTTTATGGACAATGTTGTTTTAATTAAATATTAACAATATTTTTTTATTGGGTTTGATGGACATGAAGCAATTATAGAGAAACATTTTTAGTTAGTGTTTAAATGTGAAATGAAGTACCGGGTTAACATCTTTTAATTGAAGTAGTTTTTTAGTTGGTGAATTGGGCTCTCAAATCAAAGTGGAAATTGAAGGTAGATTCTAGTGGAGGATATGTGGTTTCTACTAGGTTACTTGTATGTACATGTTTTAAAAGTAAGAATCTTGAATTTAAAAATTTCAACCAGTGGGATGAAAAGAAAAGTGGCTAGGGAGAAGGATCATCCACTAAGGACATTACTAGAGTGAACTTACAAAATTATGGTAAAATGGGACACATTCATAGAATGGTTCCCTGGGCTCTTGTAGAGTTCCATTATTGTGGTAGAGTGAGTCACCTATAATGGTTCTCTAGGAAACCACATTATATGGTTACACATTGAGGATCTAGGATGATCTAGAGTACAAGAAAATGATATTATATACTATATTAGTTGGGGAGACATAATTCTAATATCCTTGGAAGTCCAAGCAGTATACATGGTACTTTTAAGAATGGGTATCCAAATTAGTAGAGTAGTGTAGCTCATGGGACTTAGACTATAGTATAGGAAAGAAGGGAATGAAAGTTTCATGAATTTCATCCTACACATGTAGATAATGAAGTTAAAACATTGATAGGTAGATGTAATATTATTATTGATTATACAATTTCTAGTGCCTTATTTGATAATGCATCCTATCATTATTTTATACCTACACAAAATTTGAATGGGTTGAGTCTAGAAGTTGAATTTATGAGTCGGTTTATGATAATCGATACACCATTAGGGATATGGTCAAAAGATTTATGATTGTGAAAGGAGTGTTCTATCAGGTTTGGGGAGTATCATCTTCTTTAGGATCATTATATCCTCGATAAGTTAGTATTTTACTTAATTATTAGTATGGAATATTTAATATCATAATGAGACCACATATTTTTTAACACATGATAGGAATATTTATATATCTAAAGGATGATAGTAATGTACATCTTAGAGAGTATAGTATTTATGTGGGAAGTGAAGTGCTAGTTCATCCGCAACTGGGAGAGCTCACTATGCATGTTTCAATCCTTTTATGGGATAAATGTGGTGAGAAGCATTATTCCTTCCCACCCTAGTGTACCACATACATGTTTTGTTTCCTGAGTACTTTTTGGGGCTTCCACCTAAGAGGAATAATGAGTTTACAACTAAGATTATACATAATGCTGATCAAATTTATATTCCATAATATATAATGGAACAAATAGAGCTTTAACAGCATAAGAATAAACTGTAATAGTTTATGGATAAGGGATTTATACATATGAGTACATTAGCTACGGGTTCTTCCATTTTTTGGAAATTAATTATGAAAAAAATTGCAATATTTTTTTGATTACAGGAATTTGAATAAAATGATAGCGAAGAACTGATATCCTCTTACACATATTGATGATATCTTGGAAAATTTGAGGGGAGCTACTTTATTCTCATAGATCTACTTGAGAATGGGGTATCATCAGTTGAGAGTTCCACCTTCTGATACATGATAGACATCTTTCAAAACCAGGGATGGTTTATATGAATTTCTTGTAATGCCATACGGGCTCATGAATGATCATACTATTCATATGACCCTGATGAACAAAATCTTACACCTGTACCTATATTAGTTTTTGATTGTTTTGTGGTTGAAAAATTGGTGTACTCAAAGACTCATGGAGATCATTCCAAACATCTTTACATCATCTGAAGTACACTGTGAGAGCATTGACTATACGCCATTCTATAAAAGGTCTAATTATAGATTTATCAGGTACATTTCATGGTTCACCTCATCTCAGGGGATGGTGTATCAGTAGACCTAAAGAAGGTAAATTTAGTTGATTCTTGGTAGATACCCATGCATATTTTTTATATGTATATCTTGTTGGGATTAGTAGTTTATTATCAGAGGTTCATCTAATAATTTTCCTATTTGGAAGCACCTATTTTGATATTGACCTAGAAGGGAGCTTTTTTTGAGTGGTCAGGATCATGTAAAAATTATTTTCAGGATTTAATGAAGCAATTGAATACCACTATGATCATGATCTTACCAAATATAGGATAGAAGTATATAGTGTTTTGTGACACCTTTGGGATTAGTCTTAGTGTAATGTTGATTTTGGGAGACCATGTTGTGTCATATGAGTCATGGTAGTTGAGGCTACATAAAAATAATTACACTAATCATGACCTCAATTTAGTTGTTCTGGTTTATGCCTTGAAATGTTGGTGACATTATCTATTAGGAGAGAAATTTAATATGTATACCAATAAGAAGAGTTTAAATTTTTTATTTCAAATTAATACTTTAATATCTGATAGTAGAGATGGGTTTAGTATATGAAGTATATTTATTTTCAGATGGCATATAATAATGGAAAGGGGAAAAAGGTTTTAATGATTTTAGAATGAAAAATCACACCCAGGTAGTTCATAATTATATATTGGAGTGAAAGATGATTAATTTGTTGGATGAGAATTTTGTTGTGGTTCAGGAGGTCTTGGAAAAGATGACCCACATATCAGTATTAGTGGAGTCATCACTTTTCACTTGGATTCGAGAGATTCAGTGTCATGATCCACATCATTTTCTATTGAGGGAAATCATTGAAGGTGGGAATACAATTTCTTATTGGACCATATATGAGGATGAGATCATCTTTGTTAGGAATCATGATTTTGTGCATACATGTATGCAAGAGGAGCTAATGCATGAATTTCATTCCTCAATGTTGGTGGTGAATCAAGATTTGAAAATAATTTTGCATGATCTAAGTCATAAATATTTGTGCGTGAGCATGAAAAAGGATATTGTAGTGTTCTTGACAAAATTCTATGACTACCAACAAGAAAAAGATGATAATCAGTGACCCAGTGGATTACTATATCCAGTTACAATTCAAGAAGGAAAGTGGGTTGATGTTACCATGGATGTTTTGGTGGATCTACATAGGATTACTCAAAAGAGTGATGTTATTTGGGTGGTTGTAGATTGATTTATGAATGTGACACATTTATTTTTTATATGGAATACTTTCTTAGAGGATCTTTTGGAAGTATTTTAAATTCAAGGAATAGTACGTATACATGTGGTTCCACATATTATAGTTTCATATTGTTACTCATGTTTTACTTCATGCAGTTGGAATGTTTTTTATAAGGCACTTGGTACAAATTTATTACTGATTAAGGATTCCCACCCACACAAATATGGGTAGTTGGAATATACTATACATGTTTTAGAGTATATTCTATCAGTGTACATCCTAGTCTTTAGTGGGTCTTGGGAAACTAATTATTGCTTGTTGAGTTCAGCTATAACACTAGTCATAAGAAGATTATTCATATAAAACCATATAAGGGTGTTTATGGTAGTAAATGAATATCACCTCTATGTTGGATAGATGTAGGTGAGTCATATCTGTTAAGACAAAGTCTCGGGTAGGAGGCATCAGAGCACGTTAAGCGGATTCAAAAATATATGGGTATAGATCAGAGTTTGAAGAAATCGTATGTTGATTGTAACGCCCCAACCCTAATTACCCAGAGTCGATGCATTATTACATAACATTGGCATGATCACAAGAAAGATCAAATCTCGAAAGACCGATTGGTTTAGTAGCCTTGGAAACACTAGATATATTCATAAGTTTTACATTACATCATAAAATGAAAAACTACTACAGAAACATAATGTCTCCATAATCCACACTCATATCCCCACATAACATCCCTGTAGGTAATTCATAATTTACTTCTTCACTTTCTGGGAAAAATAAAACATAGAAAATGGGTGAGCTCAAATGCCCCGTAAGGATAACAATATAGAGGAAACTTTCATAAATAAGAATAAACATTTAAGGCAATGTATAACTAAAACAAAAGCCTTTTAAACTTGAACATTTAACATAGTATGGCATAAATAAAATGAAATAATTCCATTTACTTATTCACATGGTTATTATACTAATCGAATAATCACATGCAAAATCAATAACCACTTTCATAATGATGGAATGCATAATGCCAGACTATCATAACCACATAGCCAAGGCCTCGTGCCAAGACTACAAATAAGATTTTTCCAAGGCCTTGTACCAAGACACTAGTTTGTCTCATGAGACCTACCGATGCATCGAGAAGCTATAGCGGGCTCCACCCGTCACATATTAAGTCCAATGCATTCCCATATGAAAAGGTTTAAACATAACATAAACATTCGTATTAAAACTAGCATACGAAATGTCAATACATTCACCATAAACTATGAATGGTATAAAAATAGCACATCCACAGTCAAACATATCACAAAACCTTCAATACAATATAGAAGTTTTGTATCATAATAAATCAACTTCAAATAATCTTAAAATCCATCAAAGGATGTTGACATAGATGAAATCAAAATTATTTTAAAAGAAATATCTCCTTTTATTTTGAAATCATTTAAGTTCCATATAAAATAAAACATTTTCTTTGAAAATATTCTTATAATCTTGTAAGGAAAACTTTGAAGATTCTATAACGGTAGAAAATAACCGCACTCACTGTATAAGTTAAAAAAACATTCTTACCTTAATTCTGTCGAAAAGGTTAAAAAGGACCTTGTTTTGAAAACGACGGAATGATTCCTCTTATAAAAAGTCAAACAAGGGTATAAATGACTTTAACCCATATTCTTGTAAATAATATAAATGTTTTGAAATACATTTTGAAGAAACATGGATGTGGATGATAAAGAGATCCCAGTAGATTATTACATATAAACAACCTCGGATAATGAAGAGATTGTGAAATAACCCTTACCTTGTACTTTTCCTTGGTTGGGGTAGGTTAACGTCCTGTATAATGGTGAAATAATTGTTATTAAATTATTCAAGAATCATATATATTAATATGATATCATATATGATCTTTTAACATTGATTTGTTAATAATATCTTTTAATTATCGTCGTTTCGGGTGTTAACTTACTCATTTTCTTTTATATGTTTTGTTACATAAGACGTGTTTGTTATTGATAGGTTGTATCTTATTCATATACAAAATGATATAAAGTCCATAAACATCATTTTTAAATCATCAAATTATAATTATACTTTAATGGATACGATGGAGAATGAATCTCATCGCGTTCGTGGAGACGGTAGTCCGTACGTACACACGAGCGACAATATCATTTTTTTGATATTAAAAAAATATATAAATGGATGGTATATAATATATACAGAATCATTAACATGTTATATTTATTATTTACATGAGTCACACATCATTATTATACCCATCCAAATAATAATATATTGAATAACAATTACACTACGACGTGGAGACGGTAAGCCGTACGTACGCACGTATGGTGACATGTTATTCAAAGGGTGGATAGAATACTGAATATGGTTGTACCATATTTATAATAACATCACAGTATATATATGATACTGGAGTTATTATTTTAGAATGGTAACAACAAAGGAAGAAGAATTGGAAGAAGAAATGAACTTGGAAAAAGGGTGGTGAAATCATTACCTCTTCTTCGGGTTCTTCCTTTTGATTTGATCAAAAGTGCTTCTTAGGATGGCTTTCTGATCAAAATAATGCCTCTAGGTTGTAGTGAGGGAATTTGGAAGAGTATTTGGGCAGATTTTGGCCGAACCAAAAGGCATTGAAGGTGTGAAGAAATGAGAAGGAGGAGTGCCCTTTTATAAGAGGGGTGAGGGGAACCTTTGGAAAAGCTAGAGATATTAGTTTATAATAAATTCATAATCGGTTTCCAATGGCTCAAAAGTTGACTATTAAAAGGTTTAGGTGGGGATGGGTCTAAAACAACTCAAACAATAGAATTTAGACAGGTTTGGGTACTTATATTAACCTTATCTTTAAGTATTAACTCTAAGTTAATTAGTTTCACTTTTACAATGTCTCTTTGTATTTTTATATAATATGGTTAATACACTTACTATATACATCCAAGAGACCCCCAAGTGGTCCATTAATGATTAAAATATCATGATATAAGTATTTTGGCCGAACCTTAGATTTTTAGGAATTTAATATCAATTAATAATATAATATTTTTTTAAGAACTCTTTTTTGTCAATTTTGACACTATTCAATAGTTGATTTTTTTGAAACTCATAACAGATTGATTACTTCGAACAAAGTAAATTAAATCAATTATAATATATCACATTATCCTATAAAATTAGTTTAATTCAATAAAAGTTTCATATTATATTTATTTGGGTATTTATAATATCAATTAATTTAATTTTTCACTATTTTAGTAATTAATGCATCATCATTGTGTCATAAATAAAATAAATTATTTAATGTCTAAAAATTATAAATAAAATATCATTATGTAGGAAATCTTTTTATCTTTCCAATTAATATTTATAATATAAAATCCAAAATATATAACCCTATGTAAAAATTGTTTTTCTAAAAGATATATGCTTGTGTTATTTTTGTCTTCATTTTAACTTAATTAAATTAAAGTGTCATTATCACTTACAAGTGGATCCATGGGGTCCCCAAATCGACCCAAAGATGTCCATGGTCGACCATGTATCAACCAATAGGGTTAAGACACGTTTTAGGTTAATTTAGTATTATTATAATATTATTTTTAACCCTTATTTACCGGATTTACCCTTAACCATGGTAAATAAAATATTTACCGCAGTAATTATTCAAAATGTCTAAAAATAAAAGTTACCTATTTACACAATTTGAACATCATGATTCCAAATATGGAATCCATTTTCCTAAATTCAAAACACAGAAGTGGCAGAAATTAATTTAAAATTAATTCCCGCTGTCAAAACAAAAAGCGTGTTTTTAAGAGATAATAACTATCAAAAGATTGACACTTGTTTATGTTCGGTTTAATTGTAAAATTATGTCCAATGAACAAAATTATATTAAATGGTAAAAATATATTCTAAATATACTTTAAAACCACTCAAATTCATAATTTATCACTATTAATTATTTTGATTAAAAAAGTTGTTTTTAATTAAAATTTAGTAATTTTCACTATTCATCAAAATATGAAAGTTATCTGAAAAGTACCAAAATTTCACCATAGGCTAAATTCGATATTCCGAATCCAGAAATGAAGTCCATTTTAAAATATAAAATATATATAATTTCGAAAAGTAGGTATTACTATTCATAACGGCTAGTTTAATTGGTTGTGGTGTGTGTTAAAACTCAAGGTTGCGTACAACACACACTACTATATTATTCAAAGAGAGCGTACCGTGGAAGCTTGGGATGTTTCATTTTAAATTTTTGATGTCCCCATTTAGTCAAAAAGTTTAAAATATTGTATTTAAAAAGTGTTCACTATTAAAAGTTGATAAAAGTGCAATACTGAAAATGAATTTGTTCTTGCATTATATCTAAGAAACTCATAATATGGATTCTAAAATTATAAGGATTATATAAAGTTTAAAATTTAGATAATACTATTCATAACCTCTTTTGAATGGCTTTTTTTTGTAAGTCATGGTGTGATTGAACTCGGTGTTACGTGTGGTGCAAGTTATTGAATTATTTTGAAGAAATAACACACTATGAAAACTTGGGGTGTTACATTCTCCCCTCCTTCAATAAATTGCATCCTCGCAATTTGAAATTGTTCTCCAAAAATAAAAGGTTGAAAATAAAAAATATCTTTGTGGGAAAACCCACATCGGAAATTGGGTTACTAAAATTTATTCTTAATATGAGGAAAAGAGAAATGAAAGGGTCACCACCAAATTATGATCTCGATTATGAGAACATTGGTGGCAATTAGAGACATATAATTGGAGGAAGAATGTAAATATTTATAGGTAGTGATTGAGGTCATCAATCACAAACAAGTATAAAATTTAGGTCCTTAAACTCATCAATCTATGATGATTTAAAATACCATCGGTTCAACAAAACCTAGGTTATTAGGATAACACATTTTTGACATTTCAAAATATCTTAGTTGAAATCCCACATCGAAAAATGAATTAATGAGGCCTCTATTTAAAAAAAGAGTGGAAAGTATGAAGATTACCGAAAATAACACATACTAGGGTTCCATGTAGGAAAATATGGATATGGAAGAGAAATCTAACCTTCAATTATCTGATGGAGAGTGGTAGAGAACATGGCTATGAAAAGGCCAAAAATCCCAAAGACATAAATTTGTGGTGATTTAAGGTACCATCTAGGACAACATTTTTGTTCTATGTTTCTTTTATTAATATTGGGGAATTTATTTATGAGATTGCCTAAGATCATAAGGATATATACTTACTTTATAATTAGAGTTTTATCCATTAATAAATTTCTACCACAAACTCATCTTTCACTCTAAAAGATAATAGAATGTAATTTTTTTTTTCTATTTATACTATTCGTACAGGGTTCCAAAATAAATGAATTTATAATTCATCTACCAGATCTTTTAAAAAAAACTACATTATTTAATCCAGGACATCTCGTGGGCCAGTGGTAGGTGATACACCCTTGTCGCCCTTCGGTTGCGGGTTCAAGTCTCGCAGCCTTGCCGGACACGACGGGTTGCCGCCCGACCTCCGGGTTGTACTTTTACGGCAATCCAAAATAATCCAAACTAGAACTATCCAAAATACTTATGTCCAAACTCACAGTCCAACATTTATAAGGAAGGTAAACATAATGTAGATCCTTTTTACCCCGTAATAGCATATGAATACCTTCATCATGTATTCTTTTAATACACTGAAACATCCTGAATTACCATATTCCTTATTGATTACATCCATTCTCCCTTATTCCATATAGAATGCTGGATATAATTCATCAATCCAAAAATGTTTTAAACCCCAACATTGATGGAATATACAAATCATTAATCAGTTCCAAGGTAGTCAAGAATATCCAATATAATTTATCCAAAACAATCACATATTATTCCAAAATCAGTACCTCAGTATCAGAACTATATTATGATTTATCATTCTCTCAACCATATATTTTCCAAAAATTTATCCTGCTATTGAGTCACTTTTCTTTGTTCCACACAATCTCAAGTCCTTAATGAAATAGTACTGCAGTACAATCCTTATATACTCCATAATTATTATAACAAGTACATTGTTGATACAACACTCAATTGACATAATCAACATAAGTACTCTAATCATTCCTCTTCATCTGTGGTAGTATCATAACTTGATTATTATCCAATAACATCATTTGCGGCATAGTCTGATGACTGGGACATAGGTTCGCGTAGTGTCCAAACTCCTTGCAAATGAAGCATTGTACATTTAAAACCATTTTCTTACCCTTGCAGTCACGTACTTTGTGCCCTTATCCTCCACACTTATAACAAACTCCCATTCCTTTCAGACAAGTTCAAGGGTGTTTCTTTCTACAATTACCACATATGGGAAAATTCTTCTTTTCCCTCTTCCCTTTATCCATCTTTCTCTCTTCCATCCTTTTCTTCTCTTGCTTCCCTTCAAAGCCATAGGACTCAGTAAACTCTTTACTTATCTTATCAACACATGATATTATTTCTTCATATGATGATAATACATGGGAGACTATTTATCTTATAAATTCTAGCTTAAGACCATGAAAGATATGATCCTTCCTTCTCTTTGGATCATGTTCATTTCTGGAGTTCTTATTCCTTCTACTGGGCGCCATTTCTAAACAATGGCATATACTAGATCAGTTTATGAATCAAAATACATAATCCCATACTTATAAAACACTTAACATAAATTGAACTATTTATGGATATAATCCATAATCATAAAAATGTCTCCTTTGAGGATGTATATACTCATAAACCCTTCATAATGGTTTGTAAAGAAAATGAGAATTATCCTAAGCATATCCCCCGGGAGTGTCGTAACCAAGAGTGCAGCAAGGCCCGTTGTTGTGCACCAGTTCCCGTTCGAGTCTAGCTCAAAGCGGTGTTTTCGGGTTTTACCCCTAGGTACATCTGTGCCAAAGCCGCCTCTACCTGCTCGTATCCAGACAGGGATGTATTGCTCGGAAAACTCAAAAAATCTCTACAATACCAAAATTCTAGGAAGTTCTTCTATACTAATCCTCAAAGTTCATCTTATGTCTACGTGCTCTAATCAGAGTTTATCTAAATCTGGCTTCCAAGGTTTGTACTAAACTTCCTCTGATACCAACTGTAACGCCCTGACCCTAGTTACCTAGAGTCGGTGCATTATTACATAACATTGGCATGATCACAAGAAAGATCAAATCTCAAAAGACCGATTGGTTTTGTAGCCTTGGAAACACTAGATATATTCATAGGTTTTACATTACATCATAAAATGAAAAACTACTACAAAAACATAATGTCTCCATAATCCACACTCATATCCCCACATAACATCCCTGCAGGTAATTCATAATTTACTTCTTCACTTTCTGGGAAAAATAAAACATAGAAAATGGGTGAGCTCAAATGCCCAGTAAGGATTACAATATAGCGGAAACTTTCATAAATAAGAATAAACATTTAAGGCAATGTATAACTAAAACAATAGCCTTTTAAACTTGAACATTTAACATAGTATGGAATAAATAAAATGAAATAATTCTATTTACTTATTCATATGGTTATTCTACTAATCGAATAATCACATGCAAAATCAATAACCACTTTCATAATGATGGAATGCATAATGCCAGACTATCATAACCACATAGCCAAGGCCTCGTGCCAAGACTACAAATAATATTTTGCCAAGGCCTTGTGCCAAGACACTAGTTTGTCTCATGAGACCTACCGATGCATCGAGGAGCTATAGCGGGCTCCACCCGTCACATATTAAGTCCAATGCATTCCCATATGAAAAGGTTTAAACATAACATAAACATTCGTATTAAAACTAGCATAAGAAATGTCAATACTTTCACCATAAACTATGAATGGTATAAAAATAGCACATCCACAGTCAAACATATCACAAAACCTTCAATACAATATAGAATTTTTGTATCATAATAAATCAACTTCAAATAATCTTAAAATCCATCAAAGGATGTTGACATAGATGAAATCAAAATTCTTTTAAAAGAAATATCTCCTTTTATTTTGAAATCATTTAAGATCCATATAAAATAAAACATTTTCTTTGAAAATATTCTCATAAGCTTGTATGGAATACTTTGAAGACTCTATAACGGTAGAAAATAACCGCACTCGCCGTATAAGTTAAAAAACATTCTTACCTTAATTCTGTCGAAAAGGTTAAAAAGGACCTTGTTTTGAAAACGACGGAAATATTCCTCTTATAAAAAGTCAAACAAGGGTATAAATGACTTTAACCCATATTCTTGTAAATAATAAAAATGTTTTGAAATACATTTTGAAGAAACATGGATGTGAATGATAAATAGATCCCACTAGATTATTACATATAAACAACCTCGGATAATGAAGAGATTGTGAAATAACCCTTACCTTGTACTTTTCCTTGGTTGGGGTAGGATAAAATCCTGTATAATGGTGAAATAATTGTCATTAAATTATTAAAGAATAATATATATTAATATGATATCATATATGATCTTTTAACATTGATTTGTTAATAATATCTTTTAATTATCGTCGTTTCGGGTGTTAACTTACTCATTTTCTTTTATATGTTTTGTTACATAAGCCGTGTTTGTTATCGATAGGTTTTATCTTATTCATATCCAAAATTATATAAATTCCTTAAAAATCATTTTTAAATCATCAAATTATAATTATACTTTAATGGATACGATGGAGAATGAATATCATCGCGTTCGTGGAGACGGTAGTCCGTACATACGCACGAGCGACAATATCTTTCTTTTGATATTAAAATAATATATAAATGGATGGTATATAATATATATAGAATCATTAACATGTTATATTTATTATTTACAAGAGTTACACATCATTATTATATCCATCCAAATAATAATATATTGAATAACAATTACACCACGACGTGGAGACGGTAAGCCGTACGTACGCACATATGGTGACATGTTATTCAAAGGGTGGATAGAATACTAAATATGGTTGTACCATATTTATAATAACATCACAGTATATATATGATACTGGAGTTATTATTTTAGAATGGTAACAACAAAGGAAGAAGAAGTGGAAGAAGAAATGAACATGGAAAAAGGGTGGTGAAATCATTACCTCTTCTTCGGGTTCTTCCTTTTGATTTGATCAAAAGGGCTTCTTAGGTTTGCTTTATGATCAAAATAATGCCTCTAGGTTGTAGTGAGGGAAGTTGGGAGAGTATTTGGGCAGATTTTGGACGATCCAAAAGGCTTTGAAGGTGTGAAGAAATGAGAAGGAGGAGTGCCCTTTTATAAGAGGGGTGAGGGGCACCTTTGGAAAAGCTAGAGATATTAGTTTATAATAAATTCATAATCGGTTTCCAATGGCTCCAAAGTTGACTATTCAAAGGTTAAGGTGGGGATGGGTCGAAAACAACTCAACCAATAGAATTTAGACAGGTTTGGGTACTTATATTAACCTTATCTTTAAGTATTAACTCTAAGTTAATTAGTTTCACTTTTACAATGTCTCTTTGTATTTTTATATAATATGGTTAATAAACTTACTATATACATCCAAGAGACCCCCAAGTGGTCCATTAATGATGCAACTATCATGATATAAGTCTCTTGGCCGATCCTTAGATTTTTAGGAATTTAATATCAATTAATAATATAATATTTGTTTTAAGAACTCTTTTATGTCAATTTTGACACTATTCAATAGTTGATTTTTTTGAAACTCATAACAAATTGATTACTTCGAAAAAAGTAAATTAAATCAATACTAATATATCATATTATCTTATAAAATTAGTTTAATTCATTAAAAGTTTCATATTATATTTATTTGGGTATTTATAATATCAATTAATATAATTGTTCACTATTTTAGTAATTACTGCATCATCATTGTGTCATAAATAAAATAATTTATTTAATGTCTACAAATTATAAATAAAATATCATTATGTAGGAAATCTTTTTATATTTCCAATTAATATTTATAATCTAAAATCCAACATATATAACCCTATGTAAAAATTGTTTTTCTAAAAGATATATGCTTGTGTCATTTTTGTATTCATTTTAACTTAATTAAAATAAAGTGTCATTATCACTTACAAGTGGATCAATGGGGTCCCAAAATCGACTCAAAGATGTCCATGGTCGACCATGTATCAACCAATTGGGTTAAGACACGTTTTAGGGTAATTTAGTATTATTATAATATTATTTTTTATCCCTTATTTACCGGATTTACCCTTAACCATGGTAAATAAAATATTTACCGCAGTAATTATTCAAAATGTCTAAAAATTAAAGTTACCTATTTACACAATTTGAACATCATGATTCCAAATATGGAATCCATTTTCCTAAATTCAAAACAAAGAAGTGGCAGAAATTAATTTAAAATTAATTCCCGCTGTCAAAACAATAAGCGTGTTTTTAAGAGATAATAACTTTCAAAAGATTGACACTTGTTTATGTTCGGTTTAATTGTAAAATTATGTCCAATGACCAAAATTATATTAAATGGTAAAAATATATTCTAAATATACTTTAAAACCACTAAAATTCATAATTTATCACTATTAATTATTTTGATTAAAAAAGTTGTTTTTAATTAAAATTTAGTAATTTTCACTATTCATCAAAATATGAAAGTTATCCGAAAAGTACCAAAATTTCACCTTAGGCTAAATTCGATATTCCGAATCCAGAAATGAAGTCCATTTTAAAATATAAAATATATATAATTTCGAAAAGTAGGTATTACTATTCATAACGGCTAGTTTGATTGGTTGTGGTGTGTGTTAAAACTCAAGGTTGCGTACAACACATGCTACTGTATTATTCAAAGAGAGCGTACCGTGGAAGCTTGGGATGTTTCATTTTAAATTTTTTATGTCCCCATTTAGTCAAAAAGTTTAAAATATTGTATTTAAAAAGGGTTCACTATTAAAAGTTGATAAAAGTGCAATACTGAAAATGAATTTGTTCTTGCATTATATCTAAGAAACTCATAATATGGATTCTAAAATTATAAGGATTATATAAAGTTTAAAATTTAGATAATACTATTCATAACCTCTTTTGAATGGATTTTTTTTGTAAGTCATGGTGTGATTGAACTCGGTGTTGTGTGTAGTGCAAGTTATTGAATTATTTTGAAGAAATAACACACTATGAAATCTTGGGGTGTTACATTGATAGATGTAGATGTCCCATAGATCTTATAGTGAGAGATTGTGTGTTCCTTTTGGTGTTACCTAGATTTGGTCACTTAAGTATTTAGAGGTAGGGAAGTTGGATGATAGATTTTTTAGACCTTTTTAGATAGTTGAGAGAATCGGGTTAGTGGAATACCAATTAGATATTCCATAAAGGTACAATACTATGAATAATATTTAATATGAGTCACAACTTCAACAGTATCACCCTAAAACTTATCAGGAGATCAATGTTGATGATGTTGATCTTGAGGTTGATGAGTACTTTGAGGGGCATCTAATATGTTTTGTGGATTGTAGTGAGAAATTATTGTGATAAAATACCATGCTGATAGTTGTTGTATTGTGTAAACATTGTAATGTTTAGAAGTAAAAATGGGAGACAATAGAATACATCCGGGATAGTGGACTAACATTTTTACCTTCTAATATTAGATATTATTTGGTGTATAGATTTAGTAAAAAGTGTTATATGGTGGGGAGATTGTAAAAACCTATTAGTTTACATGTACATTCCCTTTTGATTATATCCTTGTTCTAGGGTTAACAATAGTTTTATATTGTTTGAGAGGCTTTATAGGTAGTTAAAATATTTAAATTAAAATTTTGTGCCAAAAATTATTCATAAAAATTACATTCCATGTAAATGGGTTACACGATGTGTAAATTTATAGTTGGGATAAATTCACTTAGGGTGATGAGTTCTTAGTATATAAAATTAAATGGAATTACATGACATGAAATAGAATTACACACCATATAATTCCATGAAAAAAATTTAAATAATGTAATGTGGTTTATTTTTGTTTCATTTTTCTAGGCATCATTCCTCTAATTGAACCTAGAGTGACCCAGAATGGTTTTAGAGAGAGTTCTTCATCTTGTTAAATATAGATTGGTGTTTGATTACCAATAATATATTTTTATTTTGTTTATTTATGTTCACCCTTATTTAGATAATGTGATTAATCCTTTTGATATTTGTGGGATTGGGGTTTTAACATGATCTAGGTTTTGGTTCTAGATCTCATTATTCACTATAGATTCAATCATGCCATATCAATTTGTATATTTATAGGTAGGAAAACATTCACAAAAAATCATGAGGTATGTGGTCTATTTATCAATTCCCAAACTCATGATTTCAATAACATGTATGTAATTGTGAAATTTTTATTGCAAATTTATCAATTTCATATTGAATTGTATTAATTAATTGGTTAAATAAATTTTTAAATAACCAATCAGGGAATTGGTTTATTGATGGGATATTGAATTGAGTAATTTATGGGAATTATAGGATTGTTAGATTAACCTTTAATGGTTTATGTCTTTTATGATGAAATTTTGAAAATGATATAATGGTCTATATTTATATTAATAGATGTAAATTAAAGTGGTTAACCTTGTTTGGTTAATAAATTGATGAGGTATAATTAACTGGGAATTTTTGATAAGAAGGTTAATAATGCTTAAACTTGATGTATATGAGATTCTGATATATGTGATATTGTCATATATTTGATATACATGTGTGGGACATGGAAATATGCTTTAAACTCTCATATGTGTTTGACTAATATATGTGTGTGGGATATGGTATGATTCTCAAAAATCCCATACATGATAAAAATGAATTTTGGGACATGAAATGATGCATCAAATACCCACGGGGAGCTGAAAAATACATTCTAGGCCCAAAATGTTGGCATTGTACTATGGTTCCAAGTATCCATGATATAAATTAGAATTAAACGGATAATGAAAGCTCATTTTTTAATAAACTATGATTCCCTATGTCATATGGTTTATACTCCAACCTCAGAAGAAGTAGGTATTGGGGGTTATTGTGTCATTGTGAACCTATGTAATTTATTTGCTTAATTAAAGAATAATGAAATGTGGGAACTTTTTTCACTTTTTTGTACATTATTATTTATACAATGGTGAATGTATTTATATATTTCATATTGGTGAAGACACCATTGGTGTTGTCCAACTATGTTTTACTCACACCTTACTCAAGTTTCCAAATCAGTACCTGAATAGGCTTCATTTTTGAAAGAGAGGATAAGGGCAAGAGCTCTATGTTATATGGATGAATTGGGATGATTTATGGATGTGGGAACCAAACGTGATGTCGAGACCTGCTTGGGGAGTTTCTATTGTGTCTTTATTCTTGGGTTTTATTTTTACTCATGACACATATATGAAATGGAATGTCTACTTCATAAGTTTTAAATATTGTTTTCCTATTTTGGTTATCACGTGATACTAGTCTATATTGGTTTTGATATTATTTTTGTTACTGGTTATATCATTTAGTCATTGTTTATTTATTTCCTCTTTTTTGATCCAATTATAACGATGGTATAGTCTCTCCATGTTTTATATATTATACCCTCTCTTCTAGTCAGTATCCTCTAGTATATGGGGATATGATCTTGAGGTCATGTAACCAATCATGTTGGGGAACCCAGGTCAAGTTGTTACAAAATAATAAAAAATAAAATTTTAAATAATTTGGAAATTATGATTTCAAATATCATTTTAATTTTAAAAATATAATTTCTATGGTTTACGAAATTTAATTTCATAATTAATGAACATATATTGTAATAATTGTTCTTAGAAAATATTTTTAAAAGATTAAAATTTAGGTATAGGTTAAAATTTTCCATGACATTAAATTAATTAAAAAATTGTTTTATTATGAATGAAATAATTTTTTGTGGCATTCAAGGTAATCGAAAACAAAATTATTCCATAATTTTTTTATTCAAATAAAACAATTAAAAAATATTATTAAATTTGAATAAAATGTTAATTGTGTTCTAAAAATTAAAAATTGTTTCTCTATGTTTAAAATAATATTTTAAAATACATATTTAACCTTCTTAAATAAACATATAACCAATATAAAGGTTTTATAAACTTCTAGGTCTTGTTCAAATATTTATAACATCATAAAATTTAAAATTTTGTAAAAAATGTATATTTTACGATTCACATAGAAATAAATTATTTCAGAAAAAATTCCAAACATTTATAGTAAGATAATTTTGAAACTCTAAATTCAAAAATTATGTTAATTATATCTAATTATATTTCCAAAAATTTTATATTTATATTTTGGATGTGTTTCTTAGACCATCCACTCCTCAATTTTATGACTACAAATCATGCTTATAATAATATTAATAAAATTCGTGCTCTCATGTAGTAAATGGATTTCTAGCCAAATTGATTCTATTTTATATGTATGTAAATTATTAAACCTTATAAATAATTGAACATCTAGAATATATGATGAAGGATTTTAGGGACCAAGCAAACATTTTTTCAAATGCAGTAAGACTCAACTGATCGTAAAGCTGACCATCCACGAAAAAGGGAAAAAATGGTCATAAGAAGAACTAAACAAATATAAACTATTTTAAGTGATCATATTGGTCAAGTTAAAAAAAATATAATGATCTAAAGAAAAATTGATCGACTTTAACAATAGTGGATCAATCCTTTATGTGAATTGGAAACATAAATTAATTGCATACGTGAATCAGCTGTGTTAATCAATCACCTTTGTGAATCGACTATGTAAATCAATCAACAATATGAATTTAGTACATGGATTAATTGCCTACATAATAATATAGGTAGATCAATATTCTATATAACGCAGCTACACAGAATAATTTTCATATACTGATCAATCACCTACGTGATTCACCTATGGGTTAATTCACTTACCCAGAAAAAACACAAACATGAATCTCACCTATATTCTCTTTAGAAGTGTTGAAGAGACTGTGGAATACTGACATGAAATATCTAATATGATGACCACTATAGATTCAAACATTGAAAACATTAAATTTATTCTTTCTATTTGTAAGTATTATTTTATAATAACATTAGTATTATTAATCAAACCACTTCTATATGCATATTTTAATTCATTTCAAATGAATTAAGTGACTATGGATTCACTAATAAAATTAATGATTATTCATAATTACCCTTAAATGGATAGTTTTTGGAGAAACACATTAAATATTAAATACTCATTGTGAAAAATAGAGAATGAATATAAAGATATACTCATGAGAATATAGTAATAAAGAACACACATGATTTTTTGATAATTTATTGCATTTTGTTTTCATTGAATTTTTAATGATAGTATAGAGCATTAAAAAAATCATTGATTATGTTTTTAAAATTATTAGATGCAAATGAGAATAGAAGAACTACCTATAGAGTAATAGTGCAACATACTCTACTGCATTGATTTCTTATTTTTTCCTCTTATACAGTTTTAATTAAATTTGAGATGTCTATGTGTCATCGTTTTTAAATAATAATCACCAAATTATAGAATCAAAAGTATATTATAAGACACTATCGTCTATTTGTTTTCATATATTCCCATGTTGAATAATGGAAGTGGATTCTTCACCTGGGACAACTGCGTGATGGTGTTTTTTTTCATTCTAACCACATATAACTACAGAAGTGGATTTGTGCGCAGAAAACATTATGATATCTTGTTTTCAAAACATGATCCATGTTGTGGATTTGTTTATTTAATAATAATCTTCTTTTAAGTAGGTTATTTTCATGTTTAGTTGATAAAGTATTAAATTGCGACTGAACCCCTTATTGAAAATTCTATTTTGTTGTACCTGTTTTTTATTTATTTTTAAAACAATCCAATTTATAATTTATAATTAATTAAATGAAATATTACATGGTTAGATAACATAAATTGGTGTTCATATATTGTTTTTGATATGGTTAAAAAAGTCTTAAAAGTTTTAAAATTTAAAAAATTATTTTATATGAGTAGTAATCAATATTTTGAGAACTTTTTGAAGAGATTAGATTATCTAATTATACAATTTTTGTTTACAATGGTATTATATCAAATTTTGGGATTTAAATTTTTTTTTTAAAATAAATTTTATTGGAAAATAAATTCACCCATCTTGAGTTTTCTATAGTGATCAACATTTGGCATCATAGAAAAATAAAAAAATCCATTTATTATGATTTAGTTTTTTCTAAAGATATTAGTTTTTTATTTTTTTATAAATTTACTTCCGTATGGATAATCATATATATGAATGAAAACCCACTAATTTGACTCCTTATATTAATGGAAGAAACTATGATCACTATGAAATTAAATGAAAATTCTAATCAAGGGTTTAGGCATTAATATCTGAACTAGTTTTGAAGATAAATATGAAAAACAAAAAGCATATATAGCATATTTAAGGGATTACACAAATTCACCTTATGATTGTAATTATATAACTATAAATTAATTGTATTGTGCTTTAATAGATGATTAATTCAATAGAAAATTTTCTTGTACTCCTGATTTTGAGATTAGGGGTACTCTTCTAATGGAAATTATAATGTTAGGGAAATTCATTAAAATAATTATGCTATTAAATATGATAGTTTCAAGATAAATCCGAATGAATCTATTTTTGGAATTTAAATCATTTTAATGGAATTATCAACCTGATGCATGCATTAGGAAATAAGTTTACTGACAAGAATCAAGTGATGAATCTACTGATATGCCTTCGTGACAGATGGAGTGGAGCATCTATGTCTATTCGAGAATCCTATGACATTAGAACACTACTAGAAAAAGAACTCATTATAAATATCATGATATATGAATAAAACAAAATTAAAATAAATATAAAGTAAAAGAATCATAGAGGAAGTTATAAGAATTTCAGAAATTTTACTCAAAACAAAATAAGTAGATAAAAGTTGAATGTTCAAGTTATAAATAATCACCTTTGGATAATAATGATGAAATTCCTAATTTATCTAGACATTTCAATAATTTATATAGAAAGAAAAAATTCATTATGAATTTGAACTTTGAAGTTGTGTGTGAAAAGAAAGGGAGATAGAGAAAAGTGTGGAAGAATGATGATTCAATCAATTAAGTAATCTGCTATGATTAAAATAGTAAAGGACAAATGAAATAAGACTATCTCAAGTTAAAATATATGAATAAGTATTTGGAAAAAATAAACAATAAGAAAAGGATATGAATACAATTGGATTGGATCATAGGATAGATCAAGTCAACCAAATTCAATAAAATTGAAGATAAATGAAAAGGATAATATGTGTTTTATGAAAAAAATCTAAGGTATTAAATTTTTTTCATGAATTTTATGTCCATACTTCTATTACTTCTTAAACTGAAAATATGGATGAAAATATATTCTGTAACATCCCACCCCTGATGCATTATCTCTGAAAGTGGTGGTGGAGTTACTAGCCTTATAAGACATCCCCAAAACACCAATAGTTGGAAATAGATTCCATGTGAATCAAGAAAAAATGGGGTATGATTTACCTTTTGAAATATATTTATTCAAACCACATGAAAACAATCAAACAAACCTCTATATGATGAATGCGTATAAGAAAAATAACTCAGACATAACCAATAAAAAATAAATATTAGAGTATAATAAGAAACTAAGTGACATAAATAAAGGAAAAAAATAAAATAAAACCAGAAGGTAGTAAATGCATTAACTATTAACTCCCAACGTGCTCCAAGATCCAAAAAGATAAGCCACACCAATGGTATTAAGAAAACTCACTTCATAACTATGATACCTTTCCATCACTTATGCATTCATATATAACATCTTAATATGGGAAATAATGGATAAGCATGGGGTGAATATAAAATAAATAGGATTTACCTAATGGCATCTAAACTCATTCCACATAGAGAAACCTTATTAGTCTATTTTTATAAAATAATTTAAAATAGTTTATATTAGGACAAAATAGTTTTCAATGAAAATAAATAAAAAAAGACTTTTAAAGAATTCTCAATTCCATTTTGCATACCCATTACTTTATTCCACACATCCACTCATCCACACATCTACACATCCACACATACATGCCCAATAAGAAGATATATACCCATATGGGGTCTATTGTTGATCTATCAAGTCTCCCAAAGTTAACCAACACCAAGTGTACCAATGGAACATACCCCTTTCATAGGGTCATGTCTAATTAAAATTAACCCACACTAATACTTTATGCCTGAATACATGTCAATGTATTTAAAATAAAACATTTATTTATTTAAAAAAAATTTAACTACCATTATATATATATTTATATAATCAAAACCATAATTGTAAAATCACCATTTTAAAATTATTATCAAATATGATTTTCAACAAAACAAAAAAATTAAATAAATTTCCCAAAACCATCATACTAGTTGTTCAAACCAATATTTCATAGTAATTTCACAATAAATTCAAGAAAAAATATTTTTTTAATCTAGTACTTGAATATTTATTCAAGTGGAGTTTATAGATAAACAACTTACCTCACACGTGTTGATGGAAATGAATAGAGAAATTTTTTTTCTCTTAACATGATCATGAAAATCAATCCATTCATTAGATACATAAATACTTCATCATAAAAAAATATAGAAAACAATTGTATATCTATAATAGAACAGATATATTTTTTTAAGTGTGAGAAGATCCTTGGATATAAGAATAATAGGGAAGAATGACCACTTACTGATGAATTGGGATTTACAACAGGAATTGAATCACTTAAAAGTGTCTCCCATATCAAAGGGGGTCACATTTCTATACATGGGAGGAAAATTAATTATATATTTAGGAATATTAGTCAATTAAAAGGGGTATCAATACATAATACATGTAAAATAGAAAATATTCAGATCAACAATTGTATAGTTCATGGTTAGGCCGTATGGTTTGGATAACTATTCACAGACCATGAAATGATACTAACTAAAATGGTAGCTAGATTTCATGGTTTCTCTTGACCACTACATAATATTTAAAACTACTAACCAACCATTCCATTCTACTATCTCATACTATAGTAGTCCCGAATAGTTTCTCTTGATCACCCGAATGGTTTGGATAAATCATGCACCAATCATTTGACTACTTAGTTCCTATTTTCATCCCTTGAATGGTTTATAAGAGGTTTTTCATAGTTTCTACTGATCATTCAGAAATGCCAAACCTCTAGAATAGCCTCTAATTGTTGAGGAAATCCCTCATAACCTCCTTTAACATAACCATGTCATCATGAAGCCTTAAAATATATACATAATGAGTCAATTACATAAATAGGGGGTTCTATATTCCCCCCCACCATTATTATTTCAGTCACCTTAATGTAGAAAACTAGAGATTCCCAAGAATATTTTGGGCCATTTCTCCCCCATTTAATTTTTATTCTACCATGATTCTTCTTAAATCTTACCAGATTCCCATAATTCCTACACTAGGACCATGATATTCTAATTCATGATTTTATCTCTCACATCCATAACTTGTACCACCACATGAATAGACGAAGCATCAGTATTTAGGTCAAAATGATCCCATAGAATCCGAAAGTTAGCATCAGGTTGGTACTTCTTCAAATATGATATATGAAACACATTATTCACTCAACTGAACCTTTGTGGATAATTTAACTAATATTCCACATCACAATCTCCTTGAAGTATTTGAAAAGGGCATATAAATTCAGGAGATTTCTTGATATTCTTACCAAAATGATGATGCAAATTCCTTAGAGAGATTCCCAAGAACATATGATCACTCATCTCAAACAATAACAATGGTTGATGATGATCTTAATATGATTTACGAAGACTCTGATCTATCTACATTATCTTCCTAATCAACTGAATTTTTTCTTTGGTATATTCCACGGGTATTAGTCTAAAAAATAAAGTATCACATATTTATACCCGAAAAATTTGATAATGATAGTAATGCCTACAAAATGATTCAAAAGGAACCATATATATCAAGCCCTGATAACATATCTTGTAAATGAACACACATATCAATATGCTCTCATCCCATGAACCCCAAAAATCCATTACACAGGCCCTAGTCATGTCCTCCAAAATTTGGGCCATCATTTTGTATTGTCAATCTATTAGAGGGTGTTACACCATGCTCATAATCAACTGAGTCCCATGGTGTTTCTATAGATATTTCCACAAAAGATATATAAACCTAAGTTCTTGGTCAGATACCATGGATACTAGAATGCCATTCTACTTTACAACTTCTGTGATATAGATTTTGGACAAGTACTTAATCATATAAGAATAATGAATTGGTGTAAAATGAGTTGAATTTATTAGATGATACATAATTAACCATATAAAATATTTTTCCCAAACCATTATTGGATAATTTATCAAAAAAACCATTTCTATCTGGTCCCACTTCCACACAAGACTTGGTAAAGACTACAGCATACCTTCAGGTCATTAGTGTTCTTATATGACATATTTATAGGTGAAGAATCTTGAAACATACTCCACCACATTATGTTTTGTTCCAAACCACAAAAACTAAAATTTAAACAATCTATACATATTTTTAATTCATGGATGAACAACCCATTTCAAATGGTGGAATGAATAATGAATTTGTTCATAAAATCCCAAAGTCACCATGTCATGATTTATAAACCACAACACTAAATTACCATAAATCTTCTATTACACAATGGTATCCCCAATAATGAGGTTTAACCTCATAGAAACACATTTAGAATTAGACATATTATCTTCTTTCACACGATGAACCAAATCAGAAAAAAATGGGACGAAAACTAGAACATTAATATGGTTTGTACAATCTAGGTGAATATATTATATAAATGAAACCATCTTCTACTAATCAAAATATTATTTTTACAAATTATTATTTAAATATATTATTATGTTTTTCAACATTGAATTTCTTTTACTAGTTGAATACATCAAGTCAAAATGGAATAGTTTAAGGTATTCTATCCATTTTTTTCCTTTTATTAAAAAATATTTGTGAGAAAATGTGTATCAAAATATTATGATTTGTAAATAATGTAAATTTCTCACAAAACATTTAATGACACAATGTATTTAAAGAATAGAATAAAAATTATAATGTTGAGTTTTTTTGGTAAATTCATTTCATAAAATAATTTCTTCAATGAACCATAATCAACAATATGATCACCCTACATGAGGAAACATCCCAACCTAGATTCCGATGAATCACAATAGACTACATAGCCTTATCCTGACTCTAGATATGTAAGTATATATGATAATTTATATAAAAACATAAGATTAATTAAATATTTTAAAGATTTCTCATTACATTGGAAATGAATACCTTTACTCATTAAATATTTCTCCAATGATTCCAAATGTGAACAATCATGTACAAAACATATATTGTATCCTAGAAAGCCAAGGGAAGTATATATCATAAATAACTTCTTTATATTTTCTCAAGATATAAAATCATTAATCATTTTAGGATCTATAGAAACTTTTTTTCTTGAATTTAAATTTCCATGGAAATGCATCTCTTGTATCCAAAAATCATAGTTTGATAACTTGGCATACAGATGATGCATCCTTAGGATACCCAACACTATAGAAAAGTATTTTCCATGATCTTACTTTTTTATAGAATACACCGATATGTCATCTATAAACACCAAACCAATGGAATCTAGATACCTTTGGAATATATAATTCATAATTTCCATAAATAAAGAAGGTGCATTCGTAAGACCAAAAGACATAACAAAAAACTCACAATGGCCATATCATATTTTGAAATTTGTCTTCGAAATATACTCTTTATAAACCCACAATTTTGGATTTTTAGAACATAAGTCAATATATGAGAACCACAACTCTCTCACCAATTTATCAAATCAATAATCATTGTATGGAATATGATACTTATTCTTCATCTTAACATGAGTAAGCTTACAATAATTTATAAAAATCCAAAGAGTTGCATCCACCTTCTTCAAGAAAAAGAACTATTTCTACCCATGGAGATGTTCTTGGAAAGATGAAACCATTACTTTTTAAACCAGCCAACTGATCCTTCGATTCCTTAAATGCTAATGGTTTTATCCAATAATGCATAAGGAAAATAAGACTAGTCCCTAACATGATATATATCATAAAATCTATTTCTCTTTTGGGTAGAAACACATAGAATGTTTCAAGAAAAATATCAAGGAATTGGTCACTATAGATTGAAAATATATACTACTGATCTCATATTCAAATTTAAATGAAACTGTTGTCAACATGTAAGAGATAGTTCCAACCACCAATAAAAAGTTTCCTTCAATGCTTCCATCCAATACCCAATCCCCTTTAAAGAGATTTCTAACAACATAAAAATATTTAAAACACACCTTCAAAGAATAAAAAGTGATATATGCCTCAAAGTTTATCATTTAATCCATTCATAAAATTAATTCATGGAAATCCATATCTATCATATAGAAATACCATAAAAACTGAGTCTCATTAATTATTATCAAAGGTGCTATAGATTTTATTTCTTTAAAGTCTTTTTGTCCCAAGGTTTCTTGGAGTTTCAAAATATAATTCCTTACCTCATCATGTAAACCCATAATATCAATGACATGAGAAGATATAAACGAATGGGATGCTCCCATATCAAACTAAACTTACATAAGGTTTGAATTAAAAATGAATCATACCTATCACTATTGAAAGTACCAATTGATTATCTATGATTTATCTCTCAACTTAATATAGTTTCACACTCAGAGAAATTTCTCTTTGTTACTCAGTTGAGATGACACAAGTTGAGGAGTCATGGTGTTCCTAGTTATCAATGGATCACTCAGTTATACCGAGGAGAGATATTCAACTACACTAATCTTATAGAAGCATAAATTTCTTAATGAGCATGAGATGTGTCCCTAACACCCTAACTTGGAGCACTGTGATAATATCATTGTAGATGTCCCATCTTTTCAAAATTGTGACATGATCTAGGGGTAATATCACAATATCTCTTTATGTGTTCAAAATAACTACAATAAAAACATCCAAGATTACTCTTCCACCAAGGAGGATAGTTGAATGATCACATGTTTTGATTATAAGATAAACCACCCCCTTGGGAATTTGATTCCTTCCTCATCTTATTCTTAGTAATGTAGTTCCCACCTAGTCCCATAAGAATTAATATGCTTAATCCAGCATAATTTCTTGATATTTCTATTTCCTCCATTATCACACTATTAAACATTTATATATAATCCATAATACAAAGGAAACAAAAATATTTGAATGAATTTATGGGTTTATCCCTAACTCTAAAATGCATGGCTTCAAATATTTACATTCAACAACTTTTGGTGAAAAGAAAAAAAAATCATAAATTTAACTACACACTCTTTTACTGAGAGACTCTCTTACTTGATAAAAAACATGTTATTATAAAAAGTATGAATTTGTGAGGATATAATTTTTTATTGAAAAATTATTCAAAATCTCCCAGGTAATGTCTTGGTCCAATTTTCCTGAATCACTTAATCCTATCACTGGCTTGCCAGATCATTTTTCATAAACACCACAAAATTCACATTTAAAATTTATGGTTTCCCAAGGAAATCAAAGATTCAATGAATATTATTCGATAATACTTATTCTTGTTTCATCTCCGAATCCCTATGAAATATGGGTGAATGATTATTTTAGAAGTGAAATAAATGATCCAGTTGTCTTGGTTTATCCTTTATGTTCCCAATATCCATATCCAAAAAATCCTAGACAATTCTTTGGCCCAACTGTTAGTTCAAAGATGGATTTAGTGAGACCACATTATTAGGATTGTCTTTTGATTTGTTCTTATAGTTCATACCTGGGGTTATTCCCAATAACAAAAAAAGACTCCATTAATCCTCACTCTCTATAAACTTAACGCTTATCTATTTCTAATTACTATTTCAACAAGTTCAACAATCACGTGTATATAGTTTAAACCATTTAACCATTTTCAAAATACCACCATCATGACTTTTTTTTCTAAAATATCATAATTTGAAATTATTTTCAATGTTTTTATGATATAAATACCTTCATACCATTTCCATAAATCATTAAATAAATGATGAAATATTCAGTCCATATAGAAAATCATACTGCTAATGCATTTCACGAAAATCTCATTAGATAAACACAAGAAGATGAGGTGAAAACTCTCCTAAAAGTGTCTTAAAACACTAATATACCCAATTATATGGTAAATTATTATTTAATATAAATATGATAGCTATTTATTTTTATGATCTACATTTTAAGTACTGAAAATGCAATCTAATTTCTACCAACCTAAGAAATAAATTAACTTATCAAGAATAATATAATTTCCCACAACTAGACTGATCACAACTGATACCCAATGATCCAATTGACTGATACTATTTTTAATGTCCCACCTCTCACCCATTATATTGGGAAGAGAAAGTGGTGTTACTAGACATAGGTGACAATTCCAAGAGACAATATGTTGAAAATAAAAAAGGTCCTCAAGAAAAATTGGGGAACGATTTTACCATTATAGGATAAATATACAAACCAATAAATAATAATCAAACAATACTATATAAGATGCATGTGTACAAAAAAATAAACCATAACCAAGACAAATACCATATCAGAGTATAAGAAGAAACCAAGTAATATAACCAAATTATACAAAATAGAAAAAACCCAAATATTCAAAAGATATAAACCTATAATTCTCAATGAGCTCCGAGATCCAAATTGACAATCCACATCATTGGAATAAAGAAGAATCTATAAATAACTAATATACATTACATTTACATATGTCTCAAGATAAGGATTATACAAACACAAAATATTCCATAAACAGTGGGTGAGTATAAACTTTATAGTATTTCCCTAATAACTTTCCAACTTGAACCACTATGACAAAACCTAGTAGTATAATTTTTAAAATAGATTAAAACAGTAAAAAATAGTTTATACCAAGAAAAAAAATTTTACAAGGATAATAATAAAAAAATATTTTAAAACATTTCTCAATTCCATTTAGGATACCAATTATATGATTCCAAACATCCACACTTCCACACATGAATGTATAGGTGGTAGTTCTATACTCATTAGTGTTATATGGTTGATTTAACATGTCTTGAAACGATAACTAATCCCAGGTTCCCTAATGGCACATAAGCCTTCCATAGGGTCTTCTCTAATGAAAATGATCGCACACCGACCGTGTATGAAAAAACCCATGCCAATACATTTCATATTAAACATTCTTTTAATTACGAAATTTTAATAACCATTTTCCATGTATCTAATCAAAAAAATAATACTGAAATTTCCATTTTAAAATTATCATCAAAAATCATTTTTCAAAAAAATTTCCACATTCCTCAATTTACCAAAACAATTACTAAAGAGGGTTCCAACTAAGATCACACTATAATTTAACAATAATTTAAAAAAATTAAAGCTAAGAATTAATGTTCTAATTCTGCGGAGTTGAGATAAAATCCACCTATCTCACAAACATTGAATAAAATGATGAACAAAACAATTATTCTCTAAGTCTGATCGTGAACAATGATCCCTTCATTATATTTAAAAATAATTCATCATAAATCAATTCAAAACACATATATCTATCTATAAAGTAAAAGATATATAATTTTGAGAGAGAGAAGAACCATGTATATAAGAATAATGGGGACGAATAACCACTTACCAATGAATCCATATCTCCAAAAGGATTTGAATAGCATAAAAATTTCTCCAGAATCAAAGAGGTTTCCTCTCTAGACTTGGGAGAAAAAGGAATATGGGATATTTGAATATAAGGGAATTAAAAGTAGTCTCAAGTGTTAATATGAGTTATATCCCAAAATTTAGGTTTTAAAATTATACGCTTCATGCTTAGAACACAGAGTTTGAAAAAACATGCACCAACCATGCAGTGCTACTCACTCAAATTATAGTTACTCTACACTGTTTCTCAAGGTAACCTACATAGTATACAAAACCATCCACTAACTGTGTAGTGATATTTTCATAAATGATATTAGGATCACATGGTTTCTCTTAAGCACCAAAACATATTTTCTAAACCATGCACCAACCACAGTTTTTCCTAGTCCCTATTATCACCCCTTTCACAGTTTTCTATAGGTGTTACAATGTTTCTACAAACTGTTCACAAACTGTGCACCTCCATAAAAGCCTCCAAAGAGCGTCCAAACACCACCAAACATCCTGTAACTTAACCTGGTCATTATATAGCATCAAAATGAATAAATAAAAGATCATTTACCCAAAATAGAGGGTTACACATTCCCATTTATGGATTATTTATATACTAAAATATGTTTTAAAATACATTCAATGAGTTTAAATATAAATTTAAATGTATAAATTAGAATCATCCGATGTCTCCTCACTTTAAAAATAATCTTATAGTAGGGAATGATAAGAAATATATACTAATTAGTGGAAAAAATCAGCTAAAATTATCTAATGAACTATTAAATAAAGATCTAGATATAATTACTAATGGAAGAAAAAATCTAACCCCTATTATTCGTAAACAAAAACTCCTAAATATAATGTTGGATTTGGATTCCAACCTAGATGAAGAGAAATATATAAGAACATATTTTCCCTTAGTTCTTGTATTTCCAATTCTAAAAATAGTTTTTATTATACTAGACCTAATAAATTATTTATTATTGAAAGTATAGGGCCTTCTTCTAAGAATCTAGTAAAATGATTATGGATTACTTAATCCTTTCTTACTAATAACTCTGGACCCAAGAAAATACAGGTACCGAAATCATTATTTGTTTTAATATTTCATTATAGGATACATTCTTGACGAGTTACAATAAAAAATTATAGTATCTAGATATTCTATTTTCCTATAATATTATTGGTAAATACTCGAGATTCCAGAACCTATTTAAAGTTGGTGGTTGAAAAATCACTTTTGTTGATAATTGTAGAAGAAAAATTTATGGGACTCAGTCAAATTGGCAACTCTAGTGCAATTTTTAATTTCTAAATTTTAATTTGTATATAATATAAAATATAATCTGAGTATTATTTCATAGTTATGCGATGCTGGTTATCAAGTTGAGTATGAAAAACATTATTGAAATGTTTCTTTTTTCGAAATAAGATTTTGTTTTTACTATTACATGTTTAAGGACCAAACCAAAAAAAATTACATAATCATGAATTAATTCAATAATATTAACTTCATTCACATTGAAAATTATTTCAGATTTATAGTTTTAGAGAATTGGGCTATAACTCATACATAAGAAAATGATAATATAAAATATGGACAGTTAAAAATTGTATCCATTTTTTCCAAAATAATAAACAATTAAAATAAATCCTTACCATTTTTATGAAATTATTCCTGACATTCATTATGAATTATTCTAATCCCTTCCTTATCCTTAATTCATTTGAAAAAAAATAAAAACAAGGGATGAGGATAAAAATTATAGTAAGGGGAATAAAAAGAATGAATCTGTTAGACTATTTACAATAGTTGAAAATCATGAGTACATCATCATAAGGTAATTCATTCAACATTAATAAGTAGTAAATAATTTCCATTGAAAATAATTAAGCTCATTACATACCATTTTTTGTTATCAAAATAATACCAAAAAACCCATAATAAGTAAAAAAATACATAAAGGTATATTGGAACATTATTTTACTTATCACAATTATATGTTGAGTAACACTATGGTTGACTTCCATACATGTCACTCTTATAAATGGAATATAAATATATAAGACTTCTATATCTAATATATTGGAAGGTTATCATAGACCCACCTATCATTGGTTCTTCAGGGATCCATCCGTCATTGGATTATCATGAAACCACCCATAAAATGTCCAAGTACCATTAAATAATCATAAAACATGAAATATTTTAATTTTCAACATTTAACTCCTAAAATATAATTTTTAATCACAATAAAACATTTCATAAATTTAAATAATCAATCCATTTTCAAAACCCATTTTCAATACCAAAATACCAAAAAAATTAATGAGGGTTTTTTTTAAAATGATGTCTTGTCAACAAAGCAAAATATGAAAATTGACATAAAATTTCAACCATAGTCCCTTTAAATCCATATAAATTAATATATAAAATAATATTAAGAATATTTAAATAGAGGAAATGATTAAAACATTAAACATTCAAAGCATCCCATACCAAATTAAACATGAAAATAAAAATTCTCATCAAATAATATCATTTAGAAAAATATTAAATAACATAAAAATATATAAATTATCAATATTGAATTAAAAATGTTATCTATATACACCTTATAAAACAATTAAGGTTCATATCACTACGTAATGCCTCAGTGAAAAATGATTGTGACAAAATCCCTTACCTTGAATCTAAATTGTCACGTGGGAATTTATTTTACTGAATAATAATCATATTTTAATTATATAATTGATTCATATAAAATTTAAAATTTATCATTAATTTTATTTCACTTATTTCAATTTTTTAAACTATTACATAAACAATTAATTTTTTGTCAGGTGTTTTGACTATATTTAGTTTATGTGTCAAAACAACTTTGGTGAGAAAACTATAGTCCAAGGGGTCATTATATAAACATATCCTAAATAATAATAAAATAATTCAAATATTTTTAAATCAATTATACTTTTTTTAATTTAATCATTAATGATGGTAATGAAATATGAACCAACATTAAAATAAAAAAGATGGTAGTTCGTATGTACGCTTGAGTAACATTGCCATTTCCTAATTAATTGTATGAAATGAAAGTAAGTAACATCTACCTATATAGTACGAAAATTATATCATATCAAAAATATTATTAATCATATATACTTATATATTTATTTTTTTTGTTTTAAATTGAATCACATCATGTTAAGGAGGCAATATTCCACATGTCCACAAACAACATTATCAATTTTTCAGTGTCTGAAAGGGTAATAAAGAAAATGATATATTATATTTAGAGGATGATAATTATTTCATGAATATAATATAGATGTTATTTATTTCACATATTTTTAATTAAACTAATTATTAATATATTGTTTATAATGTGTGAATTTATCACAACACTTTTAAGTGGTGGTATTCGAGATGTCCACACAAGCTATTATCATATTTATAAAAAATGAAAAGAATGAAGGTAAATGTATATAAAAACAAAAGTATTATTAATAAATCATAAATTTAACATATATATCACATATAGACATTTTACTATCATAATTCTCAACCATTATAGGTGGTAAAGGAAAAATTGAATGGCATTGTTTCACGATGTGGTAGTTCACCATACACAAATGATAATTTATTGACCCATTTGATGAATTTTTGAGTATTATAAGGTAATAAAATAATATAAAAATATATAATTATATTAAGGATACTGAGTTCATTTTATAATCAGGAAATAATAATAAATTTAGTGGTGGATAAAGAAATAAAACATAAATGGACATTGAATAATGTGACCTCTTTTTCAGGCAACTTCTTTTTGTTTGCACCAAAAGCATTAAGTGGGTTGATTTATTCCAAAATTAAGGAATATTGGGTGAGGATATGGATGTAAAAAACTTATTTTGTTAGGTTTTGTATCATCCAATGTGTGAAGATGTTGGAAGTGTGAGTAACTTTTTATAGTGGATGGGGAGTGTCATTATTTTCAATATAAAAATGTAAACTGTATTGGGATATCTCCCTTACATCATGTGACTCCAATAATGGTCCTAATTAGAGAAAATAGTTTATATGGTTGATTAATTTCTATTCCATGGGGTTTGGATATGTTTCTTGGTCAACTGGACTCTTAAGATTTAATTTTAACCACTAAGTAAACACAAATTGACATTAATCATTATAATTTATTTTAATAGCTTCCACATATATTTTTGGAATTTTTTTTGACATTATATAAATTATAAATTATTATGATTCCAAATCTAGAATATATATTTCCAAATTCCAATCCTAGAACTGGAAAAAATTAATTTATAATTAATTTAGAAAAGGAGACGATAAAGCGGGTTTTAGGTAAAAGATTTCTAATGTTTGCTAATTTTGTATATCTAAATTCAAAATAAAATTGTATCTAATAATATAAATTAATTTAAATTATATAAAAATAATCCAATTATACTTTAAAAAACATTTTAAAAATTCTTTTGCAATATAAATAAATTAGATGAAAATACTATTTTAAACTAAAATTTAGTAGTATTCACTATTCATCAATATATGAACATTCTCATAAAAATACCAAAAATAAACCCCATGTAAATTTTGATATTTATAATTCAAAAATGAATTTTATCTTATCATATAGAAATTATTATATGTCAAAATATTGTTTTAAAATAGATGCACCACTAAAAGTCTATAATGATTCATTTTAAAAACAAATAACTTTTAAGCATAAAACTGGATTTATTATTGTATTATGATTATAAAATATATTTGATAAACATAAAAAAAATATAAAAATATGTAAAGATAATATAGATATTACTATTCATTCCCAATTATATAATGGATGTGTGATAACTATATTTTAAATAATATTATTAACTATATATTATTATTTGTTATAACTCAGGCTTGTGTGCAACAAAAGATTTCAAAGAAACTAATTATTATGTGTTAGGTAGGATATTTGATATAGAATCCCATTTAAGGTAAAATTAATATATAATTCCTTATTATTAATAATTATAAAAATTACATATTATTTCATTAAATGGAATGTTACATTAATCCCCCCATTTGGAAATTGCATCCCCAAAATTATAATTTACTTATCAAATACATGGGGTTAATTTTCCCTCATTGAATTTTAAGATTCACATGTTTCCTCTTCAACTATATGTTTTTTTCAATAAAACCTTTACCTAATGAATCACCTTATTCCAAGAAATTATCTCTCTCTATTTAAGAACCTAGACTGGTTGTTCCTCATAAGAATGAATCTATTCCAGTTAAACTATTTATTGGCTCAAAACATTAAATGAATCTAGTAAATACTTTATTATCATTGAAACATGAAATAAATTGTTTACTTGAGATAAAATTAGTGGTATTTACACTCTTTATGAAAATAATCCATCATTATTCAAGAATTCATATGGTCCATTGAATCATGGAAATAGCTTCCACATATTACCAAAATGAATCACACTTTTCAATGAGGAAACTATTAAAAAGGTATGAACACATACCTCAAAATAAAGGGGTTTTTATTTATTTATCTACAAAATTTTTCTTCCGGATCCAAGCTATCATCATGTGTCGCTGAATCAACTGAACTTTCTCTAACATTTCCTCTATCAACTCTTGTCCCATTAACATCCTTTCTTTAACATCATCTACAAAACGCAGGTGTTTGACTATGATTTCCATATAATTACCCAAAAGGAACCACATTTGTACTATAATTAAAAGCATTTTAATAAAAAAACTCAACTAAAGATATATGTTGATCCCTACTTCCTTTGTAATCCATTGAGAAAGAATTAATATTATCCTCTAAGGTTTTAATCATTCTCTTAGACTCTCCATTAGATTGAGGATGAAAAACTGTATAAAAAATTAATCAAGTACACAATGACTTATGATGTCCATTCCAAAAATTTGATTTTAACCGTGGATCCTGGTATGATGAAATAAAGAGAGGAACTCCATGTGACTAGATGATATCTTTTAGATACATTCTATAAATTTTATATAAATAAATCATATCTGAAATTGTATGAAAATGTACAGATATATTTTATCGATAAAGAATATTAAAAAAATAACATTATTACCTTAAGAAGTATTTTGAAATACTACCACAAAATCAATTGACATATTTTTCCACATTCACTCTGGAACTAGGAAAGGTTGTTGAATCCCCACTGGAAACTATCATTCTAATTTAACCTAGTGACAAGTCAATCACATAATAGTAAATTCAGAAATGTCTCTTTTCATTCCATGCAACCAATAATACATCCTAATGTCACTATACAACTTAATGTTTCTTGGATGAATTGAAAAAAGAGTAAAATGATATTCAGTGAAAAAATAGTTCATCAATAGAAAATCACATGGAATACATAATCTTTTCATGAATTTTAAAACACATTATTCATAAATATTAAATATATGAAACTAAATATAGAATCCCATACTTAAGATACATGGATATTACATTATTTTAGATGAAAATCTGGAATATTTCAAAAATACATGCATTAGGACCATAATATTTTTGTATTTTTGGAAACATGGAAACATAATCGTCTAACACAGTGAAAGATAATCAAAATCTCCCCAAAATCTGTCACCCTTTCTAAAATCCTACATAAATCATTTTTTCATAAAATGGGGGAAGGAAACATAACAAATGGGTGAGATTAGATTTTCATTATGGGTAAAAAAGGGTATGTTTAAGCATAACACGATTAAATGGGTATGAGAACATGATCATGTAATTAGAAGGTCATACCCTACCTATAAAAGATCGTAACCATGAGTCAATGAATAAATATTTGCAGTTTATATTACAAGATTCATAATGAAATAAATACCATAATCTATTAGAACATAACATAAGAGAAAGACATGGAATTTGTTAAAGAAGCAAAAATATATAAAAGCATTCCCTAAGACAACTATAATTTCCAAAACATATCTGGACACTTCATGGGGACTACACCTACTTGGTGGGATACACCTCCATCATCTGTCCAAATTCTTTCATAATAAGGGATTTGGTTTCATCATCTTCCCATAGTGGATCAGGTTTCCCCCTTCATCTTATAGTGTATCCAAATTCTCGTTCATCCCAAAGCAGATTAAGCCCATCAACTTCTTTCTCATCATTATCTTATGAGATATAATTCTGTATCCAATGATTTCAAGGGAGATATAGGTCCCATCAATCATGTAAACTATAATATGCTCACATGGTGGTATCTGAGCCACCCCATCGTATAATCTCAAATGAGATTACCCATCACTATCTAGGACACCCCATCGTATAAGCTGTAACAGGCCCACCCAATCCTATATGGGATACCCAATCTTAAAAGATATAACTAGATTACATGATGTTATCTATGCAAGCCCGTAGTATAAGCTAAAATAGTATTACACAATGCTATCTAGGCCACCCAAACTTATTATCTATAATTATCTTACCCGACACTAATTAGGCCACCCCATCATATAAGCTATAATGGGTTACCCAAAGATATTTGGGACACACCATCGTAAAAGCCATGACCATGAACCAAATAAATTATTAAATCTAAAATAAATTCTATATTATCTTTAAAAACATTAAAACAATTATTCATTGATAACATTATTGACCCCTAGAAAAGAAATTAGTTTCAGTTTGATCTCCTTGAAACATGTCTATCCCATGGAAAAGAAATGAATTTCATAACAATATATTTTAAACATGTTTTATCCATTGAAAACAAATGAGTTTCATAAAGATTATATTAGAAAAACATAAAAAAATAATTTCAATAATTTGAATAATATCCTTGGATGATATCTATAGTAAAAAATAAAGTATATCAAAGGATGTTGTCATAGATAGAGAAGTATTTTGAAAGATCACATGGAATATAAATATTATTTAAAAATAACTTTTTAAAAAACATAAAATTTTCAAAATACATTTAATTTATTTTTTTAAAATATATAATTTATAATTAAAAAAAATTAAAAAATTTCATGAGGAAAATATCATTTCTACTTTAATTTTTTTTTAAAATATACAAAATTTGGAAAACATTTTTCCTTTTACTATAAACGTGAAAATATATAAAGAATGCCTGCGTTTTGTTTTAAACAATTCCCCTTGATAATGTATAAAAGTGTATTGAAATATTTTTTAAAAAAATTTAATCATAAAAATATTTCTGATAAACTTTTAAGAAAACATAGTATTCAAAGAACACATATTTTAGATCAAAGAGAGAGATAAAGTCATATTTTCCTAAAAAAAACATTCTTAATTTTCTTAAGAACCAAATATTGATTAAATGGTACCAATACATGAAGATATCATGGATAATTTGAGGTGAATAAAATTCATAAGTTTTATAGAGGGATGGATCATAATATTTCATCAATGGAAGCATAGTTGTAAACAATCCCGATAAATGATGATATTATTATAATAAACTATTACCACTTTGGTGAATTTGACTCATAAAACAAAAGAGATAATAAAATTAAATGTATAATAAAATAACATTAAATAATTATATTGATTATATAACATTTCCAAGAGAATTATATACACCTCATATAAAAATATAGGATCGTAACATGACATGTTTCTCAAAGAAGAAAAATTAAGAAAAATTACATTACCGATTTGGTAACATTTAAACCATAAAACTCATGAAATAAAGGTCATAAAATGGATATGTAAATACCCATAAATTTATTTATAATAATAATATAATACATTCATGGTATCTATACACACCACAAAAAATAAATGATTGGTGAATGAGGTAGAAGTCTCACAAAAATAAAAGCGAGATGAGAATACCCTTACCTTAAGTCTTGAAATTATTTGTACATGTTTAAAACAACTTTATAATAATTATAATCTTATTTTAAATATACAATAGAATGAAATTATCATATATCATACCATATTTTATTTTATTATTACTTTATATTACACTTTTATTAACAATATCATGTTAATGTTATGTTTCTAGTAATATCACCATTGTTTTTCGTATATGTTTTAACTTTTTATTTTTAATCTTCTTAATTAGTTAATTATTTACTTATTTATAGAATTTAAATAATGTATTATAAATATTAAATATTTTTTATATAAAATATTTATAGTAATCTATACAAGATAGAAAAAAGAAATGGAATACACCATTTATGGAGATGGTATGTCGTATGTACACATGAATGTTGTTTACGTTTTATTATCATATAAAAATGAAATTAAATGACACACATATATATTATAATTATATTATAATTGTTATTTAAAATATATAATATAAATATATTAAACCCACCCTTAATACATTCCATGAAAACTGTGAACGAATCACATCCCTTTGAGGGGGCGGTAGTCTATACGTCCACAAACAAAGTTATCGTATTTACACAAAAAGAAAATAATGAAGGTATATTTTATGTAATAATTAAGTAAGAATAAATAAATAATAAATATAATATATATCATATAAAAATATTATGTCAACAAAAACTCAATCCATGAGAGGTGGTAAAGAAAAAATTAACAACATCCTTTTGTGAGGTGGAAGTCTGTAGTGGACACGAATGACAAGCTCTTTACCCATTTGATGGAAGTGTGTATATGTGTGGGTATAACCCTTATAAAAAATATCATTATATTTTTTATGCTTAGGTAATTATATAACCATGTAATAATAATATTTTAATTAGTGGGGAATAAAGTTAAAAACAAATATCTTGTGGAAGGATGTCACCTCTTCTTTGAGTATCTCATTTTGGTTTGTAGAAAAGGGATTACATATACTACTTTATACCAACATTTAGGCTTCTATGATTTTACTAGAGATTTTGTGAGCTTATAAGGGAAGATATAGGATGATATAATTTGTCATGAGTGGTGTATTTATGAGGAAATTGAATACCTTTTTGTAGTGGAGGAGGAGTGTAATTCTTCTAAATACAAAAAGTGAAAAACACTATTGGTAGGTATCCCTTAACTAATGATTCCCAAAAATGGATAAATAATGTATTAAAGGGGAATTTAATTCTATATAAACCACATCTTAACAAAATAACTTCATTTTGATAATTTTTTTCAAAACATCTAATTTTCCCCAATTTTTTTTATTTTGGTTTATATTAAGAAAACCAGTTTTCTAACATATGTAATTTAACCATTGATACTAAAATAATGTGGTAATTTATAAAAAATAGATTAATAAATCATTATAAATATTATATCTAATTTTTTTAAAAATTAAATCTCAGGTGTGTTGGAAATTAATTTTGAAACAAGCGTTTATAACACGCAAAAACATAGCTTTAACCTATAACGTGATTACAATGTTTTCTATATTTATTGGTCTATATAAAAATTATGGAATATTTAATGGTCCATTAATAGACCGTATTATAAATTTATTAACAAACTAATATCATTCGGGATAATCTATGAGTATTAAAAATATTTAAATCTTTCAATAAAATATCATTTATTATAAAATAACATCAATTTCCATTTTGACATTATTTTCCAAATTTGAATTTAGAAAATATCAAGAAAATTATGGAACTTGAATATATTATGTTCACACTTTTTAATAATATTTATTCATCTTAAAAATTAAATTCAATAATTAAATCAATTTAGCTCACTTCTAATATTTTTAGTATTATTAATTTTGGTTAATTATTAACTAAATAATTACTACAGTTTGAATTCCATAAGTAGTTAATCTAAATAATTCAACTCTAAAAATTAAATGAAAATGAAAATGTTGAAAAAAACATAATTTTTTTAAAATAACGAGTAGATATGAACAAATCTAATTTTATCCATATCTCAAGTATTTATAAATGTTAAAGCTATTAATGGGTACCTTTTTGTCTGTAATCCTTAATTAAATTATTATAGAGGTCAAAATCATGAAATAATGTCCCAATAAATCATAAAATTAAAAAAGAATGTATATGATCAAAATATGGGAAGAAAAGGGATTTTTTAAAAGTTTTTAGTTAATTTCCCCCTTAATATTAATGTTCAAACACTATGTGAACTAAATTTTTAACTAATCACTGTAATTAATTTTAAATAATTTCACTAATATTATTTTTCATAACTAAGTAGACCATAATAAAAATTAAAAATTATTCTTATTTAATATAAGTAATCCAATTTTCAAAATATTAAATGTAAAATTGGAAGAAATTAATTTAAAATTAATCACGCAAACTTATCGTGAAAGAAGGGGTTGTATGCGAAAATGTTTATAAGATTGAAATGTTTTTATAACAAATTTCAATTAAAAATTGTCCTTAATGATCCAAATTTGATTAAATGCTGAAAAATTGATCGAATTAAACTTTAAAAAAAATAAAAATTTATTTATCAATATCCAACAATTAGATGAAAACAAATTTTTGAATTAAAATTTAGTGTTATTCACTACCCATACAAATTGAAGTTTTTAGAAAAATGAAAAAAATTCAACCAAATCTATTTAAAAAATGTTGAATTTGTAAATTAAGTATACTATATTAAATTAAATTTCTAAAATTTTCCAATTTTTTTATCATTGTTCACAAAAGGACATAAGAAGCTGTTTACCTGAGAAAATAGTATTTTCAATCTTATAAAGGATTTACCAATATTTATATATCTTATTATCAAAAATATATGCATAATATATAAAAAGTATTAATTAAAATTAATTTTACTAATTTTAATGTATATGTTATAAATATATCATTTAAATAATTATAATAAAATGTTATTTCAAAGAAAAATAATGTTGCATGTAACGTAAGACAAGTTGGTTTTACATTTATCGAAAGATTATATTAGTGTAGTTTGTAATGAAATATTAACTTGGTGCTTTGTAAAAAGAAATAGAAACTTGGTTCACTCATATAAATCAAGATATATTGAGTGTTTCATTAAATGAAAAATATGGAAAATATTAAATTAATTCGAAAAAATTTTCAAAATCATAGGGTGTTATATTCTACCCCTCTCAAAATGAATATCCCTCCAAAAAATTCATTTGGGATATCAAAGGTTAAATAATTGAAATTTCCATTCATATAAAACCACATCATAAAAATTAATACTAAATCATCCTTTAAAAATAAAAGATGTAATCATTACTATTACCCAAAGTAACACATAATTATGTTTTCAAATATTAGAACATTGGTAAAGATTTCGACATGGATGAAAATTGTAAATAATTTTTGAGAGTGATAAAGATCACAGATAAATAAAATAGGTGATCGAGATAATGTTAAAAATAAAAAAAACCTCAAACCAAATAGGCACTAAAGTGGTCTTTCATATTATAAAATGATGATAATATGACAACATTTTATTTCATGATCCTTTAATAAAGTTAAATAACATTCAAAAGGAGTTATACTTTCATGATTTTAGTATAATCTCACTATTTCTTGTTCATTGGATAATTTACACTTCATCTCTTACTCTATGAAAAGAAGGTGAATTTGTCATGCTCGAAGCAATAAAAGATCTTATTATCCATAAGTATGACAATAATTCATTCCATATGTCTCTTGTTATCATCATAAAAAAGGGTTAGAATAGGATATCCAATATTCATAAATCTCAATATGGTGATGTAATACATTAATCTCCAAAACCCCATCTGAATTTTGACATAACCTATTCCAAAAATGTTTAACCTTATACTGTTCACTCTTTATTCCTTAAATAATCACTTATCCTACATCAAAAACATTTGAATTGAAAAATTGGGTTCAACCTTGTACCGAGTGGAATGTTATTTTATTAATTTGTAATCTATTTATTGTGAGATAATCAAATGAAACATCACATTAAAATAATATTTTCTTAGGGGTTATTCATAAAAAATCAAACATGCACTAATAGAAAAATACCATATACCAACGGTTTGGAACCATTGGTATATGTCTCAATACCATTAGATTAGTCTATATCAATTCTTGGGAGGACCATTGGCTGGTTTGGCATTGGAATAGGTTTATACCAATAGTTTTGAAAAAACTATTGGTATTGGTCATATGAAAAACCTATATAAACGATTTCATAAAACTGTTGGTATAAATAATTCCAAAAAAACTGACTTGGTTTTGATCCCACCACCTTCCGTTTATAATCCAATGACCTAACCGCTAACCTAACTTGATTTTCTTGGACATAATTTCATAAATTTATGTATGTATATTCATATGTATTTTAAATTTTGATTTATTTAATGTTATTTGATAATATATCCCATAAAAACATGTGTACATATACCAATGGTTTTTGAGAAATTTTGGTGTAGGTTCTTTTATTTACTAATCTATACTAATAGTTTTGGTGAATTTGATGGCATATGGCGACCTATAACAACTTTTTTTCCCAAAACTGTTAGTATAAGGTCACCAAAACCATTGGTATAAGTCCATATAAGTAACCTATACAAACGGGTTTGGGCAAACCATTGTTATAGATCCAAATTTGTGACATATAGTAGCGGCTTGGCCAAAACCATTGGTATAAGTCATATTAATAATCGTGATAAAATTCCCAAACTATGTAGGGTACGATAAGTGTCACATAATTGTAACGATTCACTTCATCAATTGTGATTAAAAAACAATATCCTTTTCCATTTATCCTTATAATTTTTTTTGTGGCTCATCATCAATGATTTCCCTTAGTTTGGTGAATCTATTTTCATAGTTCCCAAACTCCATGCATTTGAAAAACTAGATTGTACATGGTTTATTTGTTGGAATAATCTTTTCCATAATTACATTAGTCATATTATTAATCATTTTTGGAAATTAATGGACTTAAAGGCCTTATTTTACACATTTAAATTACCTTCTAGTTATAATCAAGAAACTCCCTTGATGCCTGTTCGCACATTCCTGAGACACAGATGTCGAGAATTTCGTTCCACCATTTTATTCTTCATGAGACTCGATCATAATTTTCTTATAAAAACAATGGGAATTATGAAAATATCTATTTTACATATATACTTTTATTGAACATCAAATTACTTCAACATAACTACTAAAGTCTATTATAGCCATGGTCTTTCGAAGAAATGGCTTTAAGGCCACCAAATAAACTATCTACCTTTTTATTCAGGGATGAGGATCACAAGATAATCATACCATGAAAATATTATAAAATCAGCACCATAGGTACCAATATAATCATTCCCCTTTTACATTAACTCATGGAATTATACATCCATCCTTGTTCATAAAATTCAAGGGAATTCCTTATTGAAAAATATCTTCTAAAACTCTTCACATTCCATAGATTCAATTTCTTCTCATTCCCTCATATTTTTAATAATATTCCACCACTAATCTGCTTCACTTTACAATTAGTAAAGATACAAGATTAATTTTTCATAATCTGAGAACTAATGAATGGAAAATATATTTTCAAGGGTAAAAATTCATTCTTTAGAAACAAGTGTATTAGCGGAACAATTAAATGATGGTGTATTTTTCCACTTGATGGAATGAATTATAAAATTGTTTCCTCATTTTATCACTTTCCAGTTCAACATGAATCATATCTTGGGATAGTTTTTGGATTATATAAACATGGATTTACATTCTATCTCCCATATTGTTTGGTTTATCAAAAACTAAAATAATCATATAGTCATCTGCATTCAGCAATAACACAGTTCCGTCAGGTTCTTACCATTGACTAAAACCTGCAAGCATAGCATGGGAAACATTTATAATAGTTTTAAACCCCATAATCATGAAAATAACTTATTTAATGTCTAAATAATGATAACTTGTTTTAAATATTGGACAATGTTGGCTTATCTTTAGAAACATCCATTGACATATCCTTACAATATCCATAGAGAGATCACTAACGTTTTCAGATCCCAGTTTCCCAATGATGATTAAATATTTCCTTTGATACAATCTACTATGACCAAGGATTAACATATATGGATATTAAATCATTTTTTATGAATATTCAACATATTATAAAAAAAAATTCCCAAGGACCATAGTAGTTTAGTTTCTTTGAAAATTTGAAAACTTAATCATCTAACATGGTGATATATCTTCAAAATCTACCTTAACGATATTTCCCTTTTTGTACTCTTACTTAAACCATTTCTTCATAACCTAGGGAAAGGATTCATAAGAAATGGGTGAGATAATATGGTCAATAAGGGTTAACAAGGGGGGTGTATATGAATAACAAGGGAAAATGATTTTTAGAACATGATCATATCATTAAAAGGTCAAACCTTACATATAAAAAGATCATAATGAAGAGTAATGTCATAAATATTGACAGTTCATAAGGCATTAACCACAAGTAAATAAAGGTCAGAATCTATGAAATCATATCATAGGAGTAATACATGGAATTTTTGTAAGAAGTGTAAACATGTAAAAACAGTCCCTAATCCATGTACCATTTCCTAGACTTTTTTGGACACTTCACAAGGATTAAAACTACTATGTGGGACACAACACCATCCCTAGTCATAGTTATTTCCTAACAAGTGATTGGGTTTCCTCATATTCCCATAGTGGATTATGTTCCCTCTTCTTCAAATAGTTGATCAGATTTCCCCTTCTTCCCATAGTAGATCAAACTGATATACTTGTTTCATATCATTATCTCATGTGATATAAATATTTACCTAATGGATTAGAGGGAGATATAGCCCCCACCCATCATGTATGCTATAACGGGATCAGTTTGTGGAATTTGGAAAACTCCATTATATAATCTATAACGATCTTACCTAATGATATCTAGGATACCCTATCATATTATCAATAATGGGATTACCTAGTGTTATCTAGGCCACCCTATTGTATAATCTATAATGGGAATACCCAATGCTATCCAGGAAACCCCATCATAAAATGTATAATGTGATTACCTAGTATTATATAGGACAACCTATCATATAAGCTATAACTGTTTTACCCAATTGAATTTGGACAACCCTGTCATATTTGTTATAATAATGTTACTCAGTGATATCTAGACCACCCCTTCATATAATCCATGCCCATGAACCACAACATGAATAACAAACAAAAATATTTGATACAATCCTAAAACCATATAAAAATTTATTCTTTCATAACATGATTAACCCATGGAAACTAAATTGGATTCATACCGATCTTCTTAATAATGATTATCCCATAGAAAAGAAATATGTTTCATTACAAACTCCTTGAAACATGTTCGAGCAGTGGGAAAAAATTGATATAATAAAAATTAAACTATCAAAACGTAAACCATTCATAGAATGAATATGAATGGTATCAATGGATCACATCCCTTTTAAATCATAAACTATATCATTGGATGCTATCCTAGATGGGTAAGTATTTTTGAATATCACCTTGGACCTAAAATTTCATTAAAAATCACTTTTTTAAAGATATAAATTTTCTAAATACTTTTTTTTGCAAACGAGTTTGAAAACATATAATGGAATCATTGAAAATAATTTAAAACATTTATTGAGGAAAATAGAATTTCTACTTTGAATTTTTTTTAAAGAATAAAAGTGTTTGAAAACCTTTTCCCATTGAAAATAAACTTGTAAACATATAAAGAATGATTGAAACAATTTTGAAGAAAAATTCTATAAAAACATAAAAAATAATATTAAAAACTTATAAAACACTTTTTAGACATAAAACATTTTTTAAACCATTTTAAAAGACATGGTTTTAAAAGAACATAGATTTCTGACTGAAGAGAGAGATGAGTTTATATTTTATTAAAATAATTATTAATAACATTATGTAAAAAGGAGTGGCAAAATGGTACCAATACATGAAGATATCATGAATAACCAGAAGATAAGAAAATTCATCAGTTTTATTGAGATATGGATCATAATATTTCATCAATGGGAGTATAATCTTAAACAATCCTGATAATTGATTATTTTTAGTAATAAAATATTACCACTTTGGTAAGTGTGAATCATAATATGAAAGAGAGAATAAGATTTCACGATGCTTCAAATACCATGAAAGAAGGATAATCATGGCAAAACATGTCAAAGGGAATTATATACACTTAATAGAAAAATATATGTGAACAAAATGTCATGTATCTCCAAGATGGGCAATTGAGATAGAAATACTTTACATATTTGTTCACCTTTGAACCATAAAACCCATGAAAGAAAGATCATAAAATTTATAACTATATATATATAAAATAATGTATAAAAATCATAGAATACATTCATGGAAATTATATACACCACAAAAAAATAATTGTGTTGTTAATAAGGTATAATTCATACAGAAAAAAGAGAGACAAGAAAACCATTACCTTAAGTCTTGAATTTCTTATTTCATGTTCAAACATCTTTTATGATAAGTATAATTTTAATATATATATATATATAACATAACCATATTATCATATATAATAGCATATATTATTTAGATACAACTTTATATTAATTTTTATTAACAATTTCATATTAATGTTACATTTGGGGTAATATCCACATTGTTTTTTAAATATCATTTGAATTTTTGTTCTTCATCATTTTAATTAGTTCATTATTAAATTATTTATAAAATTTCAAAAAATTTATAAATAAAATATGTATTATATATATAAATATTTATAATAATCTATAAAATATAGAAACATTAAATGAAATAAACCATTCATGGAGATGGTAGCCTGTACGTACACATGAATATTGTTTTCATTTTATTATCAAATAGAAAGAAACAAATTAAATGAAACACACTCCCAAACACACAAACAACCACACACACAAATATATATATATATATATATATATATATATTCTAGGGGAATTATTATTTCATATATATCATATCATTATACTAAACATATCCTTGAATCATTCCATGTTCAGTATGAACGAATCACATCACTTTGAGGAGGCGGTAGTCCACATGTCCAAAAATGATGTTATGGTATTTAGAAAAAATGGAAATCCAGAAGGTATGGTTTATGTAATAATTAAATAAGAACGAATAAACCTTAAATATAATATGTATCATATTAAAATAGTATGTACATCAAAATTACCACCATGAGAGTTGATAATGGAGAAAACAAACAACATCATTTCATGATGAGGTAGTCCTCCATAAAAACAAATGTTAACTTTGATACCCATTCGATGGAAGTGTGTGCAGTTGTAGGTAGAAATATCATAATAAAACATATAAGTATGTTTAAGATTCTTATATTAATATATGTTGACAGAATAATAATAATTTTGGTGTTGGGGAATGAAAATAAATCCAAAGAGCTTGTGAAAGGATGTTACCTATTATTTGTGTAAAACCTTTTGGTTTTCTCAAAAGGGAATATTAGTTTTAGTTATTCCTCACATGAGAACTATAGGTTGAGTGGAGGGATTTTGGGAGATTAGTTTTGTAGGGTTTGGAAGAGATAAAGTGGATTGTTAGGTATTAGAAAGGGGAATATTGAATGTAATTTAAAAGAGGATGAGGAGTGACATTCATGTAAATATCAAAAGGTAAACACTATAAGGAGGTATACCTTGCCACATGTTCACAAAATATATAAATATAATTGATTAAAGTGAATTATGACCGATCAATTCCTCTAAAACACAAAATAATTCATATATTTATAATTTCATCCAAAACATCTATGTTTCCCCACTTTTATCATTTTGGTATTTATTAACAAAACTAGATTTATAATATATGTGATTAAAAAAATTAAGAGTAAAATAAAGTTATATTTTTTATAAAAATTAGACCAACTAAATTATAAATATGATATATAATATAAAAAAATTAAATCCCATGTTTTTGAAAACTAATTTTAAAACAAGTTCATGTATCGTGAAAAAATATCTTTAACCCATATCGTGATAACTATGATGACTCATCCCACAGGGCCCATGCCGTGACTACCCTAAGACCGCCTTCAATAGGCCAGGGGCTGGAGACTAGCAATGAGTAGGCATATCCCAGAAATGGGAGGCACTTTATTAAGTACCTATAAGCACACAAAAACACATCTCTAAGTCAAAAATGATCAAATTTAAAAACACTATGTAGTCAAAGTATGCATGCACAATGATAAAATCCAAAGAGTGTGATGGTAGAAAAACTGAAATGTAAACAAGGCCATAAAACAATCCCCCCTAAAGAAAGAGTCTTCCATGTGAACTTATAAGTTCATAAATCTCATCCATAGAAAACCTTACCAAAAGGGTAAGTATAGAAAAAACTTTCGAAAGACGCTGATGCACACCTCATCTGTCGATACACTCTCTAAGAACCATATGGCTCTGGTCGACCAAAGACTTCATCAAAGAGTCAATCATCTTCACAAGACACGACATGTGTGTGAAAAATCAAATGCATGGGTCAATAAAACAATACTCAGTAGGGACCCCCAAACCACAAACGAAAAAACCACTAAGAAATAGATGATGTATACTACAAATGAAACACATGAAGTACACCAAAAAGAAAACACAAGAAGTACAGTCAGCTCATATGGGTATAATTCCATATCACAAAGAAGATAATTTCTAGTTATTATCCATATATCTATCAATTTCTATAGCACTCGAACTTTCATATGAAAATAGAGAATCGATAGTGTACAGATCATAAATGGCGCATTGATTGTTAGTGGAACAGAGAGCTTTTATGGCACATAAAGTGTGAATGGTGCCTGAAGTGTTGATTGTGCCCAGAGTGGTGTTGGAACCTGATACAGCAATGGCACACATAGTTTTTATAGCATAGGAATCACCTATAGTTTAGGGAGCATCGATGGCACATGGGGGTCAATGGGTTATGCATCCCCTAAGTCACATAGTCACCAAGATCACATAGTCACAACTAGCTATAGGATTCCACTCATAACATGCTTATTTCATGAGAACTTACTCCTCAAGACATTAGGTCATAAAACAAATTGCACAGAAACTCACATAGATTATATTAAAATAACTTACTCATCTCAAGGGTCTTAATTCCACAATCAACTAGATCAATGGACAAAAAATTTGAAAATTAAGAATATTTTAACAAAAATTGTCCGGTCTGATCTAGGCTCGACCCAACCCAGCCCAACCTAAGCTCGACCTGAACCAAATCAGCCTGCTACCTATGGACTGCTAGGCTCAGCCCAATTGGATCAGCCTACTTGGCCATGTGGTACATCCTATTGGGACCCTAGTTCAGCACAACATCCTTTGTCTGGCCAACCGCGTGTGGCCCAATGTGTGTGTGATAGATATGGCCTACAATTTTTGGGTCTGTATGGCCAACACAACACCAAACCCAATTACACATGGCCATCCCAACTTCCCTACATGTATACGTGACATTGCTTCAAGTCCCTCATCTTATGCGGCTTCGAGCCACGTCCCTACTCCACTGCGGCCTCCTGTTGTGGCCCTTTCGATCACTGTCTGTGGTTCCCACCTCTAGAGGCCCTACGTGGTCTGACTATGCGGCCTACACAATCCATCCACTACTAGTTTTTCAGTCACCACCGAGGCAACCACCATTCTCCGCCGCATCCGCTCACAGCCGCAGCCGCTACTCTGGTGCTCTATTTATTGAAGTGTAGTTACTTTGACAATCCTCGTGTCACAGGCATCACTACCCTAGGAATTGATCCACATTGATAACACTCCATGGGTCTAATTGTAATTAGAACCCCCTAGAAAATTTTGCTTTGACCACGAGGTTACAATGAAGAGGAACACCTAGAACAGGGATAGAAGGTTTGCATAGAACACACAATGAAGGGATCTTGGCCTTTTTCTATCGTCCTTGATCCATTCTTGTTAGTAAAAACATGAAGTAATCAAAAGAAGATTAATAATTAAGATATATTACATTTAATCCAACAATAATATTCCCTCATGCAATAATTATTGAACCACAGATCAACCTATTCATGGGTTGGCCCACATTCATTGGCTGATTTGTAAGAAGTGGAAAAGAAATAAAAAAGAGATCAACATGAAACCTCAATGATTGAATCAATTATTGACGAATAGTGATGTTATGTGAAATCGTCAATCCTTGATCTGTTCACATTCATCATCGAGAAAGAGATTCCTTCTCCTTACCTTAGGAGAATTCTTGGGTTATGGAGATAAACCTAAATTCCTATGACATGACATATTATAAAAGGAAACCACCACTGTGTAAAAACATAATGTCAAAATGAAATATTTCAAATAAATATTTTAATGTCTTTGATGTCCAAACACTAATATTCACCCTCAACCGACGCCGATCAAGGTTAGGCCCTACCTAAGTTAAATATAATATTTTTAATTCAATGGTCCTCTTAGTTATCTGATTTGGGAACCTATTTAGATGTAATTACAGTTCAAAGAAAATACTTCTACACATTTTAAATTTAAAAAAAATATTATTCAACGAATCATTCTGGGAACACTGGGACTCGAAATATAAAATTGTCTCATCACTTAACCTCATAAATTTTCCAATTAGTATAAAATAAAACTAAAGAAAATATAAGTCATTTAATTCTCAACACCTTAGGGCTCCACGTCCTAGAAATACAAAACAAGGCTACTCAAATAAAGAAGAGTGTTCTCAGCAAAAATTCAAGACTCTCACTCCGAAGTTCTATCTTGAAGATTCCTAGGCTACCACCAAACTTGCACCAGAGGAAGTGACCTCCCATGAATGATCCACTTCTATCATTCCTAGTTCTCCACCGACTGCTCTACAAAAGTGGCCCCATCATTAAGGTGCACCTCTCCCCAGTCGATAATGTGTGATTTGTCATGCATGTACATACTCAGCTATGACATGTGGAAGATATCAAGCATCCGGTTCAACTTTGGGGGTAGTGTTAGGTGGTACACTACCTTGCCAACTCTACTCAGAATTATAAAATAGATAATTTATCTCAGATATAACTTTCCACCATAACCAAATCTCTACAATACCCATTGAGGTGAGACCCGAAAGAACACATGGTCTCCTCCTCAAACTCCACAGGCCTCTACGTACTATCAACATACAAATTTTTCCAGCTCTGTGCAGTCCTCATCTTCTCTTAGATGATTTCCACCTTTTTTATGGAAGCATGTACAAATTCTGGACCCATTAGTATTGACTCTCTTGGGACTTTATATCATAGTGTTTTCCTAAATGCTCACCTATACAAGGCCTTGAATGGCGATATACTGATGGTGGGGTGGTATCTGTTATTGTATGAAAAATCTAGTGCTATCGGAGTAAATCCAGGACTATCCTAATTTTAATTATGTTCAAATCCTCAGATGAAGATTACACTATAATGTCATCAATGAAGACCACAAAAAACTGGTATCAGTAAGGCTGGATGATTTCGTTCATGAGTCCCATCAAAATTTTTGGGGTGTTTTTCATGAAAAAAGAAATAAATAAGTACTCATAGTGTTTGTACAGAAATTTTAAGTCTATCTTCGGTACATCCTCAACCAGTACTTGAAGATGATGAGAACCAAATATTAGGTCAATCTTTGAGAAGCACCTTGCTACCTTAGATGATCGAAGAGGTTATCGATCCTCGATAGTGGATATTTGTTCATCACAATCACCTGGTCCAGGAGGAAGAAATCCACACATAACATCCATCTCCTAATTTTTTTTGGCATACAAAATTGGGGCCACCTAGGGTGAAACACAGGGTCTCATGAAACCCATCCTATTCAAGTCCTAGACCTATACCCTCATTTCATGATTCTCAATGGGATCCATCTGATTTGAATGTTTAGATGTCTGTGTCATCCTAGTGTAACGATCAATGGATAATTATACCTCTATATGATGGATTAATCTATGTAAATGCTCAAGAAATATTTCCAAAAACTCATCCACCACTACCAAAAATAGAGGACTCATCTAATCTAGGGTGATGATGGTCAGGAAAGCCAACTGATGTGTGATCTTATATACCCACCTATGTATATTTCCATTCTATACTGCATGTTTTTCCATCTCTCCAAAAAAATAAATCATTGTCAAAGATCCATGGATGAACCACATTCTGTGCCTTGAATAGTTAACATGGACACGAACTGGGGATACACAATCCATATTGATAATGATGTCATAAATTATAGACACTTACACCAGGATATCCCAAATGAAACTCTATCCCCCAAGAGTAAGGGTACACTGTCAACACCAATGTGTGATTGTCTAATATACTCTCGTAGGAGCCTCTATGTGTAAGGATCGATTCAGCGGTTCTACTGGAATCTATGATTCTCAAAAAAAGGTTGTGGTGAGAATAGAGTGACTAAAACCTGTGACCATTAAAACTATATATAGGGTGGAAAAGACACATATTGAACCTAGAATAATCTCTGGAGAACTGGGGTCATAAGACTCCATAACCTAAAGCTGGAATTGTCCCTACCCACCAGCTTTTTAAGCCCATGGTGGACCACCTGGCGGTGGTGGTTGTAGTACTTCAAATCTCTTCCCACCTCCAACTGCTCGTACATCTACTCTACCATTTATAATGTCTTGAATACTATCATGTTCCTTAATTCTCCTCTTTCTTGGTGGTTAATATAACATATTATAATCATGTTCAAGATGATTCAGGAAATCTCGATCCATGTATCCCTGACTACCGCATGTGTAACACATCCAATCCTTAGACTAACTTGATCTGCCATGGGAGGCTCACATCACAAAGCTCGTTTCCTTGGGTCTCTCAGGAATTTTCTGATATGCTTGGATCACTGCTTCATCTATCAGCTACCTACCATCGAAGTGTCATCTACCTAGTTCCTACTGGTATCTCCCACTACTAGTGTATGCTCTTCCAGAAAGATCTCCATGAGATGATCTCACTCCAATACCCTATCATATGTAAGGATGCTATGGGATATCATGGATGACCTGAACTCCCAGCATAGCCACTACTCAATGGTCTTTGACCTAAATAATGTGTCACACACCATACCCATTGAGTGGAAAGAAATATCTTTAAATATCACCATATACTCTGCTAATGTCTAGTTTCCCAGGTGCAGTTATAGTTTTTCCTGTATACACAATGAACATAAAATCAATGGAAATAACTCTTAACTAAAGAGATTGTCAAATCCTTTCCAAGTGAGATTTGTCTCCCCATGATTCTACTCAACTATGCTCCACCATCACCCCACTGATCCTCAAAGAAGACTCGCAGTTAAGACTTCTATCTGCCCGAGAGGCTTCCTCACTGGGTGAAACCCAAGCATAACCACCACCAGCCAATCCTCAGCTTCGTGGGGGTCTACCTCACCCCAGAACCTAGAAGGTCACTGCCTCTATAACTCATGCAACATAATAATATAGTATGCATCCAGTACCATTATTACCAGCAATAACTGCTACTCTTTGGGTGGTGTTATCATTGGTACACCACATGAGGGAGATATCTCCATTATTGGAACATGTAGCAATGCCTCATCGCATGGGGGATCATCCTCATGATCAAATATTGGAATCTTGGCTGGCTGTCTACGTGGAGGCATCTTGAAATAGATCGAGATATATCACATTCGATATATTATACCTGTTGAGATAACACTGACTCAAAAAGGAAATGATAACACCCTCAATCCTAAATGATTTATGTCATGTTACTTTACCTACAAAAATGTATTAATGTACCTAGTTGGAAGATATAATTCATCGTCTTGGTGTATTGATACATTGGACACCATACCAATACAGGATTCCCTGGCCTGAAATCAAATCTCGAAACCCTCAACACTTTTTCCCCAAACCAATATCATTGACTCTTGGTTCGTTAGGTGGAACTTACCACATTTGACAACACTATGTCATGACCCATCCCCAAGGGACCATGATGTGACTACACCAAGCCCAAATCCCATCGTCCAGGGGCTGGAGGCTGTCATCGAGTATGCATCTCCCACAAATGGGAGGAATTTTCCTATGTACTTGTACACAAGAACACATCTCTTATCCCAAAAGGCTAAAATATAAAAACTCTAGGTAGACAAAGAATGAATGCACTAAGATACCAACCACAAATAATGACAGTAGAAAATTTAAAAAGTAAATAAGGCCAAAATACAATCCCACCAAAAGAAAGAGTCATCCATGTGAATGCACAAATTCTTAAATCTCGTCCACAGAATACTGTACCTAAAGGGTTGGTACAAAAATAGTTTTCTGAAATCACTGAAGCACACCTCATCTTCTAGGCCTCTCTTTATGAACCACCTAACCCTAGCCCACCAAGGAATCCATCAATGCATCCATTTTCTGCACATGACACAACACGTGCGGGAAAACTCCAGGGTAGGGATGAGTAAAACAGTACTCAGTAGGGACCCTGAAATCACAAAAGAAAACACCAATATGAAATACAAAAAGTATACCACAAAAGAAACACATGAAGTACTCCACAAAGAAAACACATGAAGGACATTCAATACTATCCTCTCACACAAGTATAAGTCTAAATCAGAAAGAGGAGTATTTCTAGTTGTTGTCCACCGATCTCTCAGTCTCTGTGACACTAGAAGTGTCCGCAATGCATGGTGTGCTAATAAAACATGGATCATCAATAGAGCATGAAGTATCGTTGGAGCACAAAGAATAGATGTTTCTTGGGACATCAATGGCGCACAAAGTATAGATGGAGCACTGATAATCGATAGTTCATGGAGTGTCCATAGGGCACAGAGTGTCGATGGTGCACGTATCATCAATGGCCCCTAGAGTGTCAATGGTTCATATAGACCCTATTCATATAGTCTCCAAGATCACATAGTTATATCCAACTATAGGATTCCACTCATAGCATGCTTGTTCTATGAGAAACAACTCCTCAATCTAGTAGGTCAGAAAACAAATTCCACAAAAACTCACATAGAGTATCTAAAAAGTACTGTAACACCCCAGGTAAATAAAGAATATGGAATTTTTATATTTATCCATATTTGTGAATAAAATATTAATATTACTTTAAAGGGGACTCTATGCAAGATGGCGTACCCAATACACAACAATGAGTTTCTTGGGAATCTTACGTTGCACTCTAATAATAAAATAATATTATTTTAAATGGTAGTTAACGCCTAGCCGTTGTAATGGCGGGAATGAACAGAACTAACTAAAAAATGATTATATATGTTTGTCAAATATTTTTACTCCTTACAATAAATGTTAGAGGATTAAAAATGCGAATGAATCCAATTTGTAAGCATAAACATTCTAATATTCATTAAAAGGTCGATTAACCGCCTTTAGATGGAGAACCTCTTTTAAATCCAATTTTTATGAATTTTATGTGTTATATTTGAAAAAATAAAATTCTTCTTTATAATAGAGACATCAAAATATACTTGTGTAAATTTTTGGTATCATTCTGAAGAAGTTCATTTTTTAATGAATAGTGAAAAAAGTTGTATTTTAATTCAAAACCTATTTTTAATATAATTTATTTATATGATTAGATTTTTTTTGAAATGGTTTTAAAGTTAAATTAGAATATATTTTTACCATTTAATCCAATAGTGGTCATTGGAATTAATTTCACTTTGAAATCAGACTTAAACTAGTGTCAATCTTTTGATACTTATTGTTTCATAAAAACACGCTATTTGCTCTGATAGCGGGAATTAATTATTAAATTAATTAATGAAACTTATATGTTTTGAATTTTGTAAAATAGACTTTATTTTTGAATTCTGAATATCAAATATAGCTTAGGGTATAGTTTTGGTATTTTTCTGAAAAACATCAATTTTTGATGAATAGTGAAACCACTAAGTTGTACTTATAAAAAACTGATTTTCCGTTTAAATGAAATATTACCACCTCTGTGTTTTGAATTTCAAAATTACGAAATACATGGTTTTCATTAATAATTAAAATGTGGTTCAATGGAATTAAAATAATTTTTTTGGTGAATAGTAAATTTTAAGTTTTTAATCGCGATTAGAGGTAATTAGTCTAGTTTAAGGTAAAAATAATGTTTTAATAATATGAAATGACCTAGACACATGTCCTACCCTAATTGGATGAGTGATGGCCGACCAAGACAATCCATGGGTCAACTTGGGGACCCCATGGAGCCACATTGGAAGGAAAATGACATAAATACCTTTTTATTTAATGTTAAAGTAAAAATGACACAAACATTAAAATATTTTACTAAACAAAATTTTACATGCGGTTATACAAGTCCTAGTTTTTACTATAAATAGTAATTAGAAATCTAAAAAGATTTCTAACATCATAGTATTTTTTTTATAATTTTTAGACATTAAATAAATTAAATTATTTATGACTTTATGATGATGCAGCGATGACGTCATTATTTAATGATTTAAATAAAATGGAAAGATAATGTAAAATATAAGAGCTAAACATGTCCAAAACCTATTGGATGTGGGGATTTAGAACCCTTATCACCTTATTATCTAAACACATCAATTTGGGCCCATTAAAATCCTAAACTCATTCTAAAATAAAGTAACATTTCGTTACTTTCCAAGAGTGCCCCTCCTCTCCTCTTATAAAAGGGCCCCACATCTACCTTTTTACCTCCACTTCCAAAGACTTTGGCTCTGCCACCACTGCCCATTTTGTCTCTAAAAATCCCTCTCTAACTCTTTGAAGCCTCAATTTTGGCAGAAGTCATCCAAAGGAAGACTTTGAGCTCAAACCAAAGGGAGTGACCCGATTTTAAGGTAATGTCTTCACTTGTGTCCTTTTGTTTTATTTTTCTTCTCCAACCCCTAACCTCTTTTTATTAATTTATTTTATAACAAATCCAGTATATGAAATATACTAGGATGTTGTTATAATTAGTATTCGATCTACACTTACACACACCTACATCTAATGGTTAAAGAACATACTGTTTCTGTGGATGGCGAATTTCTGCCTTACAAAACGATGATTGTTCAACATTTTTCTAACACATTCAAAGGTGGAAATTAAGATGACACTATATTTATATATGATATATAATATGTTTATGTTTTAATTAAGCTTCTTTATTTTTCATTTAAGGCATACCTTTATGGTTTCCATTATGGGTCAACGCGATATCTTCATTTAAGGAAGTGCGGACTACCGCCCCCTCAAAGTGATTTGATTCGTTAATACCATATGTGGTACGTATAAAGGATATATTTAATGATATTATATATGATACCATAATGGAATTAAAATACCATTATGTATAATTATGTGTTAATTCCATTAAATATGAAATAGAAATGGAAGTAGCGTTCATGCATACGTACAGCTTACCGTCTCCATGAATGGTACATTTCATTTCTTATCTCAAAATGTTATGTACTATTATAAGTACATATATATAATGGATATATATGTAATATATTACATCTAAATTATGGATATAATTCTGGAATTATAACATATATATATATATCTCATTTTTTTTAATTCCATTAAGATGACAAAAAAATGAAAGTAGCGTTCATGCATACGTACGACCTACCATCTCCATGAACGGTGTTTTTAATTTTTTAACTCCAAAGGATATTGAATAGTATAAAATTAATTTATGCTGGATATATATGATATCCAAATAATTAATATCATTTTGTATATAATGAACCTTTGACCACACGTACAACATGTAATTGTAAGAAGTCTACTTTCGACTTAAGAACCAAATATCGACAAAACAAACATTATTAACTTAAATGATTACATAATGTTTATAAAATGTAAATAAGTGATATAAAAGGAATAATTAACTTGAAAAATTCTCTTAAGAAAATATAAATTAACTCAAGTTTAATATTCAGGACGTTAAAGAACGATCGAGTCAATTCGGACCCGAGGTAAGGGATCCTACTCTATTTCTTTTTCAGTACTCTCTTTTATGTCATTTATTTTAAGATCATATTTCAACTATTTGGGGATGTTATTTTATATTCCTCATTCTGTATGTTTATGTTCATATAATTAGAGACCCTATTTTATCTCTTCAATCCATTTTTGGAAGATTTATGTGGCGTCGTTAGGCTGCCGAGTTTTCGTAAGGGATTATCCATCCCACTTTTATTCTCGTGACATTTATGCTACGTTTTCCACTATTTCATTTGAGTGGTGTATGTAATTCCCATTATTATACACTCTATGTAGTATAATTTTATTTATGGGTATTTACATCTTCATTGTATGACCCTTATTCTATAGGGTGTACATTTCGAAAGTTACCCAACTCGGTAAGGGGACCTTTCACCCTCCTCTTCTTAAAAGACTTCTTTTGTCAAGTCTTTTAATTTACATCTTATTATGTTGGGATATGTTCTTATATATCCTTATTGATGTAAAGTTCATGTCCAAGTGATGAGATACCATTCACTTTCTCATCAACTAATTTTCTAAATTTTGAAGTGACGCCGTTAGGCTGTCAATTTTTTACAAGGGAACATCTTAACCCAATTTCGATTTCTTTGGGTTCAACTTGTACTTCTTGAAAATTTAATCCTATGAATAAGTGTGAATGACCTTAGATTTTTTCAAACATAATATCCTCTTATATTGGGTGTATTTTTATTTCTCACACATAATTATGTGATAGATTTATCCTTAGTTTAAGGATACCCCTTTTATAATGGATTTCATCTCAATTTACATTTCCATTGAGACTTCATTGTTGTTATTCACCAATTCACTCTTATTTGGTGTGTATACTGTCCTTTGACATATTATATCATGAATCCATTTATTCTCATGATATTATAAATCTTGTATTAAATGTTATTCCGCGATTATTTGTATTCAAGAGTCTCTCATTTTGTTAAAAACTCTTTAACAAAAATATCGTTTTAAATGTTTTAAAGATTACTTATTCTAAATATTTATCTTTAATGTCCATGTTTTCAAAATGGGTTTAAGTATTTATTTATATGGACATTAATGTTTTAGAATTATAATTCCATTAAAATCTTCAAAGTGGTATGGGACACTTTGATTCAAAAATCTCTTTTAAACGGTTTTTGAAAGTAGGTTGATTGATTCAATATATTGGAATTACTTATTTTGATTGAAAATGAAATGTTGTTATTGAAATGTTTATATTTTCAATATTTTATGTGTAATGATGTTACTTGGACATTTTACAGGTGGTTACATGATAAACCATATGACGGGTGGTGCCGTGAATACCAGGATGGGTGGTTATGTTATAACCTCCAATGCATTGGGTATGGAAGTTGGCCGTATGGTTATTCCATTAAGTATGTGTGGAATCGACTATATGGTTATTCCATTTAAGTATGTTTATGTCCCAAGTTACCTTTATATGTTATGTGTTCTTTATATGAGGTTTATGGTAATCTTTTGGTTACAAAAGGGTAAGTAATGGTCTTTTATTCAGTGAAGAGTTTTTACTACTTCATAAAGGATAAAAGTATTACTTTGGTAAAGTACTCATGGTTTACGTGTTGTTTTGAAAAAACTAACAGTTTTCCTTCTTTGTGTATCCTTTAGTGGGATTTTTATGCTCATCCCTAGTTTTTGAAATGTTTTCCATAGGACTTAAAGATGAATATGGTCAAGGATGGGATCAAGGAAAGACATGCTATCTAAAACATGGAACTTGACATGTTTCTTTTTATGTTTTTTTATGTTATAGAAACTTAGTAGAAGTGTCTACTATGTAATCTTTTGAGATGTATTAGTTATTTCCTAATTCTCTAAAACACTAAACCTGAAAAGATCCTCAATGTGCAATCTTGTAATAACTGAAGATTAAGTAAGATTTAAGGCCGAGGCCTTATAGTTGGTATCAAAGGTCAGTTTAGATAACTTTAGAGGTTATGGTATTCTTTAAGCATAAGTAACATTACCATAATGGTTAGAATTTCAGAAAGAGTCATAGTTTTAGATAAAGTGAAAGAGTAAGTATATCTTAGTGTTTATCTTCCTCATTAGTACATGATGGTTTTGTGGATATACTCACATTGACATTTCTATTTTTAGTGAATGGATGGATCTAGCAGGCACCAAAGTGACAATAGCTTTGAAGGAAAATGTGGTGGTTCTCTGATTAAGAGACTAGATGAAATGGGGGATTCAATGAGGAAACTCATGGTTGTTCTAAACCAACTATCAAGGAGTCATGATCAACCACTTGTACCTTAGTATGTTCTGTAATGCATCATGTACGATATGACCAATCTATGTGGAAGTTCAGGTAATAATTATAATGGTAAACATTAGGGTTTATATGATCCTTACTTTTGAGGTAATTATGGGTTGTTATATATTATGATAGAAAATGAAATGCATGAGATAAAATTGAGGTTAAAATATGTTATGATTATTTTTGAAGATTTTATCTCGTTTTGGGGAATGATTTAAGAATTTTATAGTTTTGGAAAAAGGACAACATGGAGACCGTGTGACAACCCGTCGCGTCGAACAAAGCTACGGGAATCGAACCCACAACCAAAGTGCGACAGGTATTTATCACCTACCACTGGACTATGTGAAGTCCCTAGTTAGTTTGAAAAATTCTTCTTAGTTAGATGATTTTAGGAATCAAGAGTAATTTTATTTTGGGTTATCTATGTAAATGATTAACCTATCATCGAGGATATGTGATTAGGTTAATTACTTTTCAATATGAGAATTTAAGAGCAACTGATGTTATTTGGAGATAAAAGTTAATTTGTACCTTGGAAGAATATGTGACTACGTCCTTAAAATATTTGGGTTTCAATCCTAGTTTGGTTTACTTTGATGAATTTTATGGACAATTTTTTATCAAATGGTCCTCGTTGAACTTTGGGTTTTGTTGGACAAATTTTGGAGATTAAGAGTAGATTTTTTTTATAAAGGGTTATCCTTTTCTGGATTATCTGATCATGTACTAACCATTATGGTTTTGGTTTTGGATTTTGTCTAAAGACATGGGAAATATATAGTTCTCTTTTCTGGATTAGGTGATTCTCAAGAAGTTGATTATAGAACTCTTAATGCGAAAAAGTCTTCCTAAGAACTCGTCTTTTGGAGAAAATATGAGTTTGATTAAAAAATCTAGTAAAAGTTGAAAGTCTAAGTGACAAGTAAGTATGTTTCATTATGATTTAGTTAAGCTCAAAAAATAAATTCCTCAATGAAGAGTAACTTAAATCAAAAATGTTGTCTGTTAAATTTTCCTACCAGGGAATCGAATACCGTTTAACCCATCACAAGTTTGTGATTTTCTTTTGGTTAACTTTCTCCTAGACATGTTTACTATCAGTCTCCATCAGAACATGACCCTATGTTTTCTCCTCCATATCCATATTTTCATACTTGGAATCCTATTATGGGTTAACTCGGGTGACATTTGTACTTCTATCCCATTCTTTTAAAGTGATTGTTTTACCGACTCTTGTTCCTATGTGGGACATTCAAGGATGTTTCCGAGCCCAATTTTAAAATTATGAGGATGCAATTCCCAAAAGGGGGGAAGGATGTAACACCCTAGGTAAATAAAGAGTATGACATTTTTATATTTATCCATATTTTTGTATAAAATATTAATATTACTTTAAAGGGAACGCAATGCTCGATGGCGTACCCAATACACAACAACGAGTTTCTTGGGAATCTTACGTTGCACTCTAATAATAAAATAATATTATTTTAAATGGTAGTTAACGATTAGCCATTGTAATGGAGGGAATGAATAGAACTAACTAAAAAATGATTATATATGTTTGTCAAATATTTTTACTCATTACAATAAATGTTAGAGGATTAAAAATGTGAATGAATCCAATTTTTAAGCATAAACATTCTAATATTCATTAAAAGGTCGATTAACCGCCTTTGGATGGCGAAACTCTTTTAAATCCACTTTTTAACAATTTTATATGTTATATTTGAAAAAATAAAATTCTCCTTTAGAATTGAGACATCAAAATTTACTTTGTGTAAATTTTTGGTATCATTCTGAAAAAGATCATTTTTAATGAATAATGAAAAATGTTGTATTTTAATTCAAAACCTCTTTTTAATCTAATTTATTTATATGAATATATTATCTCTTGAATTGGTTTTAAAGTTAAATTAGAATATATTCTTACCATATAATCCAATAGTGGTCATTGTAATTAATTTCACTTTGAAATCGGACTTAAACTAGTGTCAATCTTTTGATACTTATTGTTTCATAAAAACACGCTATTTTCTCTGACAGCGGGAATTAATTATTAAATTAATTAATGCAAATTATATGTTTTGAATTTTTTAAAATAGACTTCATTTTTGAATTCGGAATATCAAATATAGCTTAGGATGATGTTTTGGTATTTTTCTGAAAAACTTCAATTTTTGATGAAACCACTAAGTTGTACTTATAAAAAACCAATTTTCCGTTTAAATGAAATTTTACAACCTCTTTGTTTTGAATTTAAAAAATCCTACATAAATGGTTGTCATTAAGAAGTAAAATGTGGTTCAATGGAATTAATATATTTTTTTTGGTGAATAGTAACTTTTAAGTTTTTAATCGCGATTAGAGGCAATTAGTGTAGTTTAAGGTAAAAATAATGTTTTAATAATATGAAATGACCTAGACACATGCCCTACCCTCATTGGATGAGTCATGGATGACCAAGAAAATCCATGGGTCAACTTGGGTACCCCATGGATCCACTTTGGTTGTAAAATGACATAAATACCTTTTTATTTAATGTTAAAGTAAAAATGACACAAACATGAGATGTCTTAATAAAAGAATTCTTAAATGGGGTTATACAAGTGAGAGTTTTGACTATAAATAGTCATTGGATAGCTAAAAATATTTCCTAAATCATAGTATTTTTTGTATAATTTTAAGACATTAAATAAATTAAATTATTTATGATATCATGATGTTGCAGCGATGACCTCATTTTTTAACGATTTAAATAAAATGGAAAGATAATGTAAAATATAAGACATACAAATGTCCAAAACCTATTGGATGAGGGGATGTAAAATCCTTATAACCTTATACTCGAAACAAATCAATGTGGGACCATTAAAATCCGAAAATCATTCTAAAATAAAGTAACAATTCTTTACTTTCCAAGAGTGCCTCTCCTCTCCTCTTATAAAAGACCCCCACCTCTACCTCCATACCTACACATACAAATCCATTGGCTCGTCCAAAACCTTCCCATTTTGTGTCTCCACATCACTATATATCTCTTTGAAGCCTCACTTTGGGAATAAGTCTTCCCAAGTAAGCCTTTTAGCTCAAACCAAAGGGAGTTACCCGATTTTAAGGTAATGTCTTCACTTGTGTCCTTTTGTTTTATTTTGCTTCTCCAACCCCCTAAACTTGTTTTATTAATTTATTTTGTAACAAATACAGTATCTTAAATATACTAGGATGTTTTTATAAGAAGGATTCGAGCTACACTTACACACACCTATATCTAATATTTAAAGAACGTACTGTTTCTGTGGATGGTGAATTTATGCCTCACGAAACGATGATTCTTCAACATTCTTCTAACACCTTCAAAGGTGACCATTAAGATGACACTATATTTATATATGATATACAATATGTTTATGTTTTACTTAATCTTATTTATTTTTCATTTATTTCATACCTTTATGGTTTCCATTATGGGTCAACGTGATATCTTCATTTAAGGAAGTGCGGACTACCGCCCCCTCAAAGTGATTTGATTCGTTAATACCATATGTGGTTCTTATAAAGGATATATTTAATGATATTATATATGATAAAATACTGGTATTAAAATACTATTATGTATAATTATGTTTTAAATCCATTAAATATAAAATAGAAATGGAAGTAGCGTTCATGCGTACGTACGGCTTACCGTCTCCATGAACAGTACATTTCATTTCTTATCTCAAAAATTTATGTACTATTATAAGTACATATATATAATGGATATATATGTAATATATTACATCTAAATTATGGATATCATTCAGGAATTATAATATATATATATATATATATATATCTCATTTTGTTTTAATTCCATTAATATGAAAAAAATGATAGTAGCGTTCATGCGTACGTACGGCCTACCGTCTCCATGAACGGTGCTTTTAATTTTTTAACTCCAAATGCTATTGAATAGTATAAAATGAATATATGATGGATATATATGATATCCAAATAATTAATATCATTCTGGATATAATGAACCTTTGACCACACATACAACATGTAATTGTATGAAGTTCACTTTCGACTTAAGAACCAAATATTGATAAAACAAACCTTATTAACTTAAATGATTACATAATGTTTATAAAATGGAAATAAGGGATATAAAAGGAATAATTAACTTGAAAAATGTTCTTAAGAAAATAGAAATTAACTCAAGTTTATTATTCAAGACATTAATGAACGATCGAGTCAAGTCAGACCCGAGGTAAGGGATCCTACTCCTCTCTTTCTTTTTAAGTACTCTCTTTTATGTCATTTATTTTAAGCTCATATTTCATATGTTTGGGGATGTTATTTTATATTACTCATTCTGTAATTTTATGTTCATATAATGAGAGACCCTATTTGATCTCATCAATCCATTTTTGGAAGATTTATGTGGCGCCGTTAGAATGCCGAGTTTTCACAAGGGAATTTCCATCCCACTTTTATTCTCGTGACATTTATGCTACGTTTTCCACTATTTCCTTTGAGTGGTGTATGTACTGCCCATTATTATACAATTTTTGTAGTATAATATCATTTATGGGTATTTACATCTTCATTGTACGACCCTTCTTCCATGGGGTGTACTTTTCGAATGTTACCCAACTCGGTAAGGGGACCTTTCAACCTCCTCTTCTTAAAAGACTTCTTTTGTCAAGTATTTTAATTTACATCTTCTTATGTTGGGATATGTTCTTATATATCCTTATTGATGTAAAGTTTATGTCCATGTGATGAGATACCATTCACTCTCTCATCGACTAATTTTCTGAATTTTGAAGTGACACCGTTAGGCTGTCGAATTTTTACAAGGGAACATCTTAACCCAATTTCGATTTATTTGGGTTCAACTTGTACTTCTTGACCATGTAATCCTATGAATATGTGTGAATGACCTTAGATTGTTTCACACTTAATATCCACTTATATTGGGTGTATTTTTATTTCTCACACATAGTTATGTGATAGATTTATCCTTAGTTTAAGGATACCCTCTTTATAATGGATTTCATCTCAATTTACATTTCCATTGAGACTTCATTGTTGTTATCCACCAATTCAATCTTATTTGGTGTGTATACTGTCCTTTGACATATTATATCCTGAATCCCTTTATTCTCATGATATTATAAAGCTTGGATTAAATGTTATTCCACGATTATTTGTATTCAAGAGTCTCTCATTTTGTTAAAAACTCTTTAACAAAAATATCATTTTAAATGTTTTAAAGATTCACTATTCGAATTCTTTATCTTTAATGTCCATGTTTTAAAATTTGTTTTCAGTATTTATTTATATGGTCATTAATGTTTTAAAATTATAATTCCATTAAAATCTTCAAAGTGGTATGGGACACTTTAATTCAAAAATCTTTTTTAAATGGTTTTTGAAAGTAGGTTGATTAATTCAATATCTTACAATTACTTATTGTGATTGAAAATGAAATGTTGTTATTGAAATGTTTATATTTTCAATATTTTATGTGTAATGATGGTACTTGGACATTTTATGGGTGGTTACGTGATAAACCATATGACGGGTTGTGCCGTGAATACCAGGACGGGTGGTTAAGTTATAACCTCCCATGCATTGGGTATGGAAGTCGGCCATATGGCTATTCCATTAAGTATGTGTGGAAGTCGACCGTATGGTTATTCCATTTAAGTATGTTTATTTCCCAAGTTACCTTTATATGTTATGTGTTCTTTACATGATTTTTATGGTAATCTTTTGGTTATAAAAGGGTAAGTAATGGTATTTTATTCAGTGAAGAGTTTTTATTACTCCATAGAGGTGAAAAGTATTAGTTTGTTAAAGTACTCATGGTTTACTTGTTGTTTTGGAAATACTAACAGTTTCCTTCTTTGTGTATCCTTTATTGGGCTTTTTATGCTCATCCCATGTTTTTGAAATGTTTTCTACAGGACTTAATGATGAATAGGGTCAAGGATAAGATCAAGGAAATACATGCAATCTAAAACATGGAACTAGACATGTTTCTTTTTATGTTTTTTCTGTTATGGAAACTTAGTAGAAGTGTCTACTATGTAATCTTTTGAGATGTATTAGTTGTGTCCTAATTCTCTAAAACTCTAAACCTGAAAAGATCCTCAATGTTCAATCTTGTAATAACTCAAGATTAAGTAAGGTTTAAGGCCGGGGCCTTATAGTACTGTCTCGTCACAAGGGTCCCAACACTACAAAAAAATCATCAAAACAACATACAATTTAAAATATATAGCCGATTCAGAAAAAAGGGTATGGTCTAGGTTCAACCCAACCCAACCCATGCTGACTGGGTTTGGCCATACATGAACTAGATCACCCCCGTTGGGCATGGAACACTAGGATCATCCCCAAGGCTGTAGGGTCTATCTAGCTGGGCCAATGGTGTAGCCCAGCTTCCTCAGCCCTACCCACCATGTGCAGACCGATGTGTGCGCACCAAAAGTGGCCCACCATGGCCGAATCTATCAAGTCAACATGGTGTTGGATAGTATTTCACAATGCCATAACATCTTCCCCGTGTTAACCCCTAGCTCTTCCACATGTCCCTCCTCCGACGTGACTTCGAAATATGTCCCTACTCCATTGCAACCTCCTTCCACAGTCCTCTAGTCGACACCTGTGGCTCGCACCACCAGTTGCGGCTCCCACCACCACTTTCCCTATGAATTTTTGTTACACCACCTATGTGGGCAAGCCACCACCACATACATGGTCATCATCAGGGTGAAATACCCCCTCTGATGCACCCACACGGGGTTGCCGCCACCTACAGCGGCCGATGGTGGCCCTACATTTGCTGGTCCTCTCTGCTACTCCGGTGATACGTTTTTTTAATAGATAAGATTTCACGATCCTTGAATTACATCCTTCAATGAACTAGGACTTGAACTTCCGTTTTATCACTCTCAGGGTCCGATCACATTCAGTGCGTCATGAAAAATTGTGTCTTGAACATTAGGTTACAACATAAAGGAACAATAAGAAATGGGATTAAAGGATCACATAGAACACCTGAAGAAAAAATATTGTCCTTGTTCATGTCGCCTTGATCCATTCTTGTTAGAAAAAATCGAAGAAATATTGATCTATTCTTCTATGAAAAAACACAAGGAAATAATCCATAGAATAATCACCAAGATCAATTCCCTTTAATCCAATAATAACTATCCCTTCTGTAAGAATGATTGAAACTCGGATAAATATGTTCGTGGGATGGTTTGTGTTTTCCATTTTATTCTAAGAAGGGTAAAAGAATTCATAAAGAGATCAACACCCTACCTCGATGATTGGATTAGTTGTTGATTAAGAGAAAAGGTTTATACCATCATTGATCCTCAATCTACCGGTGTTCATCATCAGTAGATAGCTTCATTCTCCTAGTCTCAGGGGGAATTCTAGGGTTATAACGATGACCTTGAATTCTTCTGATATGAATTATTAAAAAAAATTACACTACGTCAACACGTAATGTTTAAATAAAATATTTTTATTTAATATTTTAATGATATCCACATCCAAAAAATAGATTTCACCCTCAACCCACATTGTTCGAGGTTAGGCCCTGCCCATGGTAAAGTCGCACTTCTAAATGAAACAGTGCCCTCATATTTCAGATTTGAGAACCTTTTTTGATGTTATTGTAGTTCAAATATAAACTTCCCATACATTTAAATTAAAAACTGAGAAATATTCAATGAATCCTTCTGGGCACACTGGGCCTCAGAATCTCAATTCGTCTCAGCGCCAGGCCTCAGAATTTTCACAATTAACTTATAAAAATAAATTCAGTGAAAATATAAGTCATTACCCTAACAATGTTTTTTCTATTTAGATGTTAATATGTTCAATATAAAATAATTATTGGTCCATTAATAGACCATATTATTTATTTATTAATATCTAAAAATATTTTTTTATAATACATGATTTAATGTAAATTTTAAATCTTTTAATAAAATATCATTTATTATAAATTAACATTAATGCCCACTATGACAGTATTTAATTGATTTAAATTTTAAAACTTATAAATACAAAGATGGAATTTTATTCTACTAAGATCACACCTATGAAACGTGATATATTAATTTTAAAATATGAAAGGAAATGAATCAGTAAATTTACATCAATTTTAATTTTTTTAGTATCTTTTATTTTAGTAAATTATTACCTAAATATTGCTTTTGGAATTCCTTAAGCATTTAATCCAAATAATTAATCTATACAAATTAAATATATGTTTATATGATGAAAAAATTCCTTTAACTTTCAAAATAATGTGTACAACCAAACTAATGTAGTTTTTTTCATATCTCTAGGCTTTATAAATGTTAATGGTAAGGAAGGTTCCTTTTTGTCTTTTTTCCTCACATAACTTATTTGATAGATAAAATTCAAAAATTAACGTCCCAATAAATCATAAAATTAGAAACAGGAGGGTATATGGTCAAAATGTGGGAATGAAATGGGTTTTGGACATGGTTTTAGGTCTTTTACACCTTAAGATTTATTTTTAACCACCAAGTAAACTATTTTTTCTCCTAATGACTATAATTTATTTTAATCAATTTCACTAATATTTTTTTTCAAAACAATGTTGAACATACTAAAAATTATAAATTATTATGATTCCAAATATAGAATCCATTTTTCAAAACTATAAATATAGTAGTGGAGGAAATTAACCCCACAAACATGTCACAAAATTGTGGGTTTTAAGTGAAAATCTTGATAAGAATGAAATGTTTTTTTACCTAATTTCAATTTGAAATTGGTCCTAATGACTTAAATTGGATTAAATTGTAGAAAATGTATCTAATTACTCATTAAATTCAAACTAAAATATATTTCAACCATATAAATAAATGACATGAAAAATAAGTTTTGAATTAAAATTCTATATATTTCACTATTCATCCGAAATAAACTTTTTCAGAGAAAACCCAAAAAACCACCCTAAGATAATTTTTACATTATGAATTAAAAAATTAAAATTATTATGTTAACATAAATTTATAAAAGAATCTAAAAAATAATTTTATTATTTCTCATAAATAGACATAAATAGTACTTTACTTGAGAAAATACTAATTTCAAACATATAAATACATTACAAAAAATTATAAGTTTTATTATAAAAATAATTTAAAACAATATTTCAAAAGTAGTTATTACTATTAATGTTAGTAATTTTAATTCATATTTTATACCTATATAATTTAAATAATTATAATAAAATGTTGTTTCGTTGAAACTTAGTGTTTCATGCAACACAATCAAATTCGATGTTGTGTGTAGTGCATCAATATGTTGGTGTTGAGTATAGAGAAATATTAACATAGTGTATAATAAAAAACAAGAATAAATTGGTTCTTTTATATAACTTGAGATATATTTAGTGTTTCATTTAATGATAATTATCAAAAATATTAAATTAAATTTAAAAAATCAAAAAATCTATGAGTGTAACACATACCATTCTTAAATTATTTTAGCTTTTATTATAAAGATTGGTCCAAATTATGAGCTCTCTTAATCATTTATAAAAAACTTGACTACCCTGAAACTGAAAAAAAAATATAGGATGTACCTATATCCTAAACTTTTAGACCTAAATTAATCTAATCATCAACCAAAGGGTTACGTTACAAATGTAACATGGTTAATATAGTATTATTTTTTCTACTCAAGGCATGATACACCTTTTTAATTTTTTGGGATTTTCTCGTATCATGAAATCATAACTGTTGATCAGTTATATCCATGTTCCATATCTCATGTTAAAAACTTTTCGTGTGAATATACAGGTCAATATTTTGGTGATTGGTATATATCTCAGAATTTAATCCATACAAATGACGTCTCCATGTTATTTAGGGAAAAAAATAATAGATAATCACAAATCATGTGTAAGGTAATTTAACTCAAGTGGTTTCAACTCGTGGGAATAATAATAAACTAACTTTTGATTCTTAATAGGGATAAAACCATGTCCATTTAATGATGTATCACAGTAGATGTAAAAAACACCATTTCTGGAAGGAATGGAAAAAATAGGGGCACTGACCTATATTTCTTTATGTTCCTAAAAAAATAACATTATCCTATATAGATACACCTAACACCGTTTTTGTTTACATATTCAGTGGTATATATAAGAAAGCAATGTTTTCAATACATAGTCATTAATTACCCTATAATCTATGAAAACTATGAATCACTTTGACATTGGTAGGTCTTGGACACAATTTAACAACTTTTGTTTTAGTGAGGTTAATAATTATTCCATATTTAGAAAAAATATTTCCAATGAATGAATTTGTTTAGCCAAAATTAACTCTTAGTAAACATTTCATATAGTTTATTCTATTTTAAGATATTAGAATCAACCTTAAGGTACCTTTTATGTTCCACTTTAATTATATAATATTCCCAAAATATAATCTATAATCACAACTAAAGACATATTCAATAATTGTTTTCTATACTAATTAAAATAGGCTTAATAAAATATTTATTATGAAAACTATTCTTAATTTCATCCCATTATTTTGTATCAATATATTCAAATTGTATAATATTATATACTATTGAACACCAATAATTGGGTTCATCTAAAAAATGGTAAATTTCAATAGTTTTATTTTGGTGATCTGAAAAACCAATTGAATTGAATATCTTTTCTTGGGATTAAATCTGTCATTCTTCTAACACTAGTTTAGATAATCCATTGATTGATAGAGGATGTTTACTCGTAAAATAATAAAATAAATAAGTGTTCCTTCAGGGTAGATTGGGTTCTTATCTAGTGTGGATACCTTCTCCATTTATCACCTAAGAAACTGATCCATTACTGCAATAAAACAGTTACTTCTGATTACCACCATCTTAGGATTCTTTTTAGACGGATATCATCCTCAATGTTCATTACCACTATAACATCCTTATTACCTTTTAAGAAAAATATTATGAATATACATAAATTATATTAAATAATATGATAATCATTAAATGATATATTATTCTTACCTAATATAAAGTAAAAAAATTATAAGGGAATATTATTACCACTATCCTATACTATAATGTTCTATAAATATTTTACGTGATACCAAATATAAGGAACTATCCCAAAAAAGTTACATAATCTTCAGTTATGTGAATAATTATTTTTCATGTTGATGATCTTTTCAGGTTTAGAGTTTTAAATAATTATTCCATAACTCATACATAATAAAACATTGAAATAAAAAATGGAAACATCTTAATAGTATCAGGTTTTCTTATAATCTAAAACAATTAAAATAATTCCTATTATCTTTTTTCAAACCCATCATGACAGTCAACCTGAATTCTTCTATTCCCTTACTAATCCTTAAGTCGAGTGAAAAACATTAAAAAATGTGGTATGAGCATAAAAAGAACAGTAAATGATATAAAAATATGGTATATTTTAGTCTATTGATAAAGATTAAAACTCATGAAGGATTTATTATTAAGTAATATGTTTTACCATTAATAAATAGTAAATAATTTCATTTTAAAATAAGCTAATTTTATACCTTTTTTATAACAACAAGATTACCGTAAAACCCATTGAAAGAATAGAAAATACATAATGGTATTGTGGGAAATCATTATACTTAACAATATTATAAATTGAATGTCCTTGTGGTTTAATTACATAAATATCACTCTTACAAATAGAATATTCATACAACTAGCTTCCATACCCTATGCATTAGAGGGATATCCTGAATCCACCCATCATTGGTTAATCACCGAACCTACTGTCATTGGTTTGCCATAGAACCACCTGTCAAATTTCATAGTACCATTATATAATCATGATAAAATAAATATGGAAATTATCAAAAATTAACTCACAAAATTTAATTTTCAATCCCAATAAAACATTTTAAGATATTGAAATAATCTTTCCATTTTAAAAACCCATTTTTGATAACAAAATACCCATAAGAAGTGAAGGAGGGGTTTCTTTTTATTTTAAAAATATGAATGCTTGTAAAAGAATCAAAATATCAAAATAGACATAAAATTTCATCTATAGTCATTTTATATCCATATAAATTCATATATAAACAAATATTTAGAATTTTGAAATGGAGGGAAATTTAAAACCTTTAATCAGTCAAAGCACCCCATACCATTTTGAACATTTGAATAATAATCCCTATGAAATAATATCATTAAAAAACATTAGATATCATGATAATAGATAAAATATGTATATTTAATTTACATTTGGCTGTATATACACATTATAAAATAATTGAGGTGCATATCACCAAGAAATGCCTCAATGAAAGGAGATTGAGATGAAATACCTTACCTTGAATCTAAAATTTTGTGTGTCTTCATCATCCTGAATAATTAAATTATGTAAAATATTTAATTTATTAAGAACCCTTTAAATTATTATAATAACATATATTTAACTTATTACAATTTTTTAAATAACTACTTAATCAATTATGTTTACGTCGGGTGTTTTAACCATATTTGGGTTTTGTGCCAAAATGACTTTGGTATGTCAACATTTTCTCAAATGGGTAATTATATAAACATATAAATAATACTAATAATGATATAAATATCATATTTAAATATCAGTTATAATTTTAAATTGAATCATGAAATATGGTTATGAAATATGAACCAGCATTACAATCATGGCGATGGTATGTTGTACGTATGCATGAGTAAAATTCCCATATTTAAATTATCATTAAAAAAAGAAGGTAAGTAAAATTTATCATTAAATAAAGATAATTATATAATATATACGAAATTATTTAAATATATTTACTTGTATATATAATTATTATGTTGTAAAAGGAATCACATCATGTTGAGGAGGCCATAGTCCACACATCCACAAACGACATTATAACTTTTTTAGTGTGTGAAAGAGTAATAAAAAATGGTATAATATATTTAAATAAGGGTAAATATTTCTTTAATATCATATATATGTTATTTATTTTACACATTTTAAATTTAACCCATCTTTAATACATTCTATTTTATGTGTGAATGTATCATATCACATGAAAGAGGTGGTATTCCACATATCCCAAAACAATGATATCGTATTCAGAAATAAAATTGAAAGCTTCAAGGTATGTATATATAAAAATTAAAATGTTATTAATAAATCATAATTATAATATATATAATATAAATCATTGTTTCCATCATAATTATGAATCATTATTGGTGTTTAAGGATAAATTAATGACATCGTATCATGAGGAAGTAGTTCTCCATACACAAACGATAATTTTGTTACCCATTGGATAGAATTTTGTGTATGTTTAGGTGTAACACTTATTTTAAATACTATATGTATATTTATTATTCTTATATTATTATATAATCATGTACAAATAATAATTTAAGGGGTGGATAAATAAATAAAACATAAATGAATGTTAAAGAATGTTACCTTCTTTTTCAGGTAACTCCTTTTGTTTGAATCAACTGGATTACTGGGATATATTTCATTCCAAAGTGATGACTATATTTTGAGGAGATATATTTTTTGATATTGTTTGGTTAGGTTTTTGATGATCCAAATTGTCTTGAGACGTGTTAAGAAATGGGATGGGTGAATGATTTTTATAGTAGAGGGGATGACTATTATATAGTAAAGGGGGTACCAAATAGTAAATACACTATTGAAATACACATTGTAACATCTATGTGATCATGATCAGCTTGCATCAGTTTTAAAATTATATAAATTAGGGTATGTTGTCTAATATGGTCACATAAAATTTTTGTGGACAATTTTATCGGTCATTTGGACTCTTACTGATTAATATTTAACCACTAAGTAAAAAAATTACATTAAATGCTGTAATTAATTTGTATTCACTTTCTCAAATATTTTACAGAAAAAACAAAGGTAAAATTATTATATATTATAAATAATTATTATTAAAAATATTTAATCCATTTTTACAAATTCCAATCATATATATTGTAGAAATTAATTTCAACTTAATCCTATAGACGGGACGACAAAGTAGGGTTATTAAGTAAAAAAGTTTAAATGTTTACATAGTTTTTTATATCTAAATTCAATTTTAAATTGGTTATAATTAACTAAATTGGTTTAAATGATTTAACAATTATATAAATATACCTGAATTAAAATTAAAAACATAATTTAAATATATAAATAAAATTTAAAAAAGGTGTTTTGACCTAAATTTCAATATTTTTCACTATTCTTAAAAATATGAAAGTTCTCATATAAATAACAAAAATAAATGCAAAGTAATTTAAAATATTTATATTTAAAAAATTATGATTATTTTTTCAAAATAATTATAAAATCACTAAAATTTATTTTTAAAATAGGTGTGCCACTAAAAGGCGATAATTGTTTTATAAAAATAGAGCTTCTTAGTGTAAAAATGGTTTTATTATTACTTTAATCTTATAAAATAAAATTTTTTGATTTTTAAAAAAATTACATAATGTTTAAAAATAATAATAATATTATTATTATTCATAAATACCTATATAACAACTAGATGATAACTACCTTTTAAAGAATAGTACTAACTGAATATTATTGTTTGGTATAACTCAGTCTTGTAGGAAATTTAAGATTTTAGAGAAACTAATTATTTCCTCTAGGGTACGATATTGGACGTCAATTCTTGTTTTAGGTAAAATTTCTATAGAATTAATAAATATTAATAATTATGAAAAAGTCATATTTTATCATTACCTGGGATGTTACAATGAAAAATGATAATTTTTATGGTGATGATGTAAATTCCTTATTTACATAGAATATTTTATGTTTAAGTTACTTCTCTAAATAATCTTGGATTTGGAGTAGGAGACGAGGAAACTAAAATATTCACTTAATTATAAAGATAAATATTAAAGAAATAGTCAAGGATTTATAAAAACAAGAATTCCTAATAGGCAATGTCATTAATGCATATCAATATTGAAAGAAACAAAAAATATATTTTAAACTAAATAACGAATTTTTAACTTATGAAACTTTAGTGTTGGATTAAATTGATTTGTTAGGACCTTATGGTGTTTCTAGTTTTGTAAAAAAATTATGACTTTTTATAGGGGATTATTATTCAATATATAAATGGGTATTTTACCTAAAAAACAATAGTGATGTTATTTACACTTTTTCTAAATATGAGAGATCAATAAAAAATATTACTTGACATAGAATAAATATAGTATAAAAGTGATCTTGGCTGTGAGTTTGAAAATATCTAGATTGAATAATTATACTCCCAACATCAGTATAATCATAAATTTTCCACTCCTAGGACCCCAAAGGAGAATAATGTAGTAGAAATAAGAAATAAAAACCTTTAAGAAATTTCTTTCACCATTATCAATGAGTAATATTTACCTATTTATAATTTGGTTGATGTTATGACCAATTTTTTTATATAATTAATATAATTATAATTATAAATCTATTAAATAATATGTCTTATGGATTATGGAATAGTCAAAAACCAAAATATAATTTCTTTAGAGTATTTCATTTAAATATAGTGACCTAGGATTATCATATGTAGAAATTAATTTTTCTTGATACATATTTAGTAAATTAAAAAAACCACACCTAAGGACTGTAATATTGTAGTGTCTTTAGAAACATGGAAATAAAAACTACCGATCCGTATGAAAACTAAATCATACCCCACTATGATATTTATAACTATAACCCTTAATAGAAATATCATATGGAATTAATTTCTTCATAGTGTGGTGAAGGTAAACATAATAAAGTGTGAGATAAGATGATTTGTATTTGTAAAAACGGGAGATACATAATCATAGCATGAGCATAAGGGTATAATAAAATGAGAGTATCACTTTAAAACCATTCCCTTTATATAAAAAATCTTTTTCATTATTCATGTAATAAATATCAATAGTTCATAAGTCATGAATCATAATGGAATCAAATAACATGGTCCATGAGTGTATAACATTTCCATAAGACAAAGATTTGTGTCATACAAAAAATAATATATAATCATTTACATTTTAGTCAAGGATCGCTACCAAGGATATGATATTAGAATGAGTTCACTCCACAAACAATCATAGTAGTCATGGTTAACTCAGAAGACCATAATAGTGGAATAAATACCTCACTGAACTTGGTTCACTACCCTTTCGAGTACTATATATCTCTTGTATATAAATTATTACCTAATTCATTAGGAAGCGATATGGTCCCCAACCATCTTATAATGAAAACACTTTTTGTGATCCAAATGATCATAATAAAATCATCATTTAATAACCCAATAATTGAAATGGATTCCATTAACATTTGTTTATATCATAAACTATGGGAAATGGATTTGTTTCATAATAATTTCATTATCTAATCAAATCATAAATCTTTGACAAATAAATGGGTTAAATAATAATTTTAATATTGAATAAAATGTAGAAGAGAAAACAGTTTCATAAACTTCATGAAATCAAATCATAAATCATTCATATAAATTATATGAATGGTATCAGTGGATCATATCCATAATAAGGAAAATTTAATATCAATGGATGTCATATTATATAGAAAATAATTTTGAACAACCACTTAAAGCATTTATTGAGTAAAATATAACTTTCTATTCAAAGAAAACTTTTTAAAAAACAAAACATTGTTAGAAAGTTTTTCATTTGAAAATAAAATTGAATAAATATAGTGTAATATCTAAAACAATGATTTTTCATGATGCTGGATAATTTTTTTCATGCCGGGAACATAAATATAAATATTCCTCAATTTTTTTAGTAATATCAAAAAGGGAATGGTTTTGAAAAAGAAATGAAGATTCATTTCAAAAAATATTTAAAATTTACAAAATGGGTAAATTTTGTTTAACAATAATATGGAAATGATAAAACAATTTTAAAAATATTTTTATAAAATATGGTTTTTGAATATAACATAATTTCTGACTCAAGAGAGAAATGAAGTAATTTAAAAAAAACAAAATTATATTAAGTACCAGAGAGTGAAAAAATGGTAATATTAAATGAAAATATGATGAATAATAATTTTATAAGAAAATACATGATTATTTGAGAGATGTCTCATGATATTTTATCATCATAAACATAATCATAAATAATCCTTATAAATGATAAGATTGTAATATAAAATCATTAGCACTATGGAAACATTAAAAAGTAAGAAACATGAATAAATATAATTAAATTAAACATAAAATATCATTATTATAAATATATTGATGATATTATATATCATATTTGTTGTATATACAAACTATAAAATAATATTAGTGTATAATGTAATCACATGTCTCAAAGAAAGAAAAGTGTGAAAAAAATCTATTACTGCTTCAGTAAAATTTTTAATCATAATAAAAAGTAAAATGTAACATAAAATTAATTATATTAATGATATAACATGTCAAAGGTGTATTATATACACCACATTAAACAAACAAATGGTGAATTTTCATATGTCTCCCAGAAATATATAAGTGAATAGAATTCCCTTACCATATGTATCAAATTCATTTGTATATTTCAAAAGTCATCTATAATGAATATAATTTTATAATAAATATATTATGGAACCATAATTATATATATTACACTATACATTATTTACATATGACCATTTATTACCCATTTATTATCATTTCTTTTTTAAAATCACATGTTGGGTAATAACTACATTATTTTTCGTATATGTTTTGATTTTTTATTTCTTGAACCCCTAAATTAATCATTATTTCATCATATAAAAAATATTAATAAGGAAATAATTTTCAAATTTATAAATAAATTATAATTTTAATATCAATCATAAAGTATTGTTTTAAAAAATGAAGTATTTTACGATCATAGAGACGGTATAACGTATATATGCATGTGTTATGTTTCTATTTTTTAATGATCATTATGGAAAGTAAGATAGTAATATTTTATTTTTATATAATGATGATAATATAATAAATAACACATTATTTATTTATATATACTTATACATGTCATCCTAGTTTTTTGGTGGTGAAAAGAGAGAGTCAAACCATTTCTTGAAGGTGGTAGTCCACACAAACAAGAATGACATTATCATCTATTAGTGAGGGAAAAGTTAAGAATGAAAAGGAATATTTTTTATTTTAAAAATGATAAATATGTGATGAGTATCAAAATAAGTTCATTTATATCACATATATTAATTAATTTATTTTTATCCTTCATTTAATGTGTTATTGAAAAATTAATCACATCACTTTGTGATGCAGTAGTCCTCTGTATACACAAGAGATGTTATCATATCCCATACGGTATGAATGTTAAGACGTTATAAATTATATAATAACTCTATAGGTAAAATTATTTAATAGATATCATATATATAATTTATATCCATCATCATACCCTGCCTTAGGTGGTGGTCATGAAAAATGAATCACAAAAGTTCGTGAGGCGATAGTCCTTCAAACACAAGAATGATGTTTTCATAACCCATTTGATGGAAGTGGAGATAGTTTTTGGTCATTACCTTAACATAAAAACATCTTGATATATGAAATCTACAGAGGATGTCATATAATCAAAATATAAGATTAATTTAATGTTGTGGAGGTTGCAATAAAATAATAACACTCATTAATGAAAGTTATATATTTTTTGGGTAACCTCCTTAGGTTTTCACCAAAAGCCTACATAGGATAGATTTATGACCAAAATAAGGATGCTATGAAAATATTAGATATTTTGGGAAACTATTTGGGTAGTTATTGGTCTAATAATGGGGATCAATGAGTGAATAGTAGAGTATAAGGAGTTTTCTTTTATAAGTGATGCAAGTGGAACACTAGTAATTTTTTGAAAATAAAAAGTTATTCCTATGTTTTCATCATGAAAAAAGTTTTAAAATAGGCTAATATCGATCCTAGAAGAGATAATTCATAAATATGGCAGAAAATGGGGGTTTTACATGTTTTGGGTAATATTTAACCATGATTTTTGTAGTTTAATCCCCAATAAACTCATTTTTACCTTAACTGTAGTAAATAATTTTTATTTTTATTACTACGAATTTTGGAAAAAAATTATGTTTACCTTCACAGATAAAATAAATTCTTTTGATAGAAAATATTTTATATAATTCTCAAAATTCCATTGATATATATGGTAAATTTAATTTAAAAATTATTTCCACATACATAATGGGAAAGTGAGGTTTTTAATATAAAATATTTTAAAGTTTACAAAGTTTTTATATAGAAATTAAATTTAAAATTGATTCTAGTAAACTAAATTGTGTAAATGGATATATAATTGTACTAATGTTACTTTATAACCAATTAAAAATATAAGTTAATTTTTGGAATAAATTAAATGAAAGGATAGTTTTCAATTAAAATTAAGAATTTTTAAATATTCATCATAAAATAAATATTTTTTGAAAAATTATTAATCTTCATCATAATAATTTTTTTACATGGTGATTCCAAAATTGATTTTTATTTTATCAAATTATTTTTCTGAAATTGTGATATATTAATTTTATTAATTTTCATAAAAATAATTAATTGTTTTTGAGAAAATGGTATTTTCGATGCATATAAACACATTATAAAAACTTAGTACCTTTTTTATAAATACGTTTCCTTTATGAAAATAATTATCATTAAAATTTGAAATGTATTTATTATTATACATATTTTTATGTTTAATTTCTTGGTCATAACAGCCTCATTTAAATACCTATATTAATATTATATGGTGGTTTTATTTAACCCAAGTTTCTTGTGTAACACAAACTTACCCTATTTTTCATTTATAACATGCTTAACTTGGTGTTTCATATAACACTAAAAATCAATGAAATTTAATTTATTTAAGAATAAAATAATCATAAAAACCCATGTGTTTCATTCTACTCACCTTAAAATAAATTTCTCCCTTGAAATTTTTCTCTCTGAAAAAACAAATAAGGATACTTATACCTCATTGTATCCTCAAGTTACCACATAGATTTCTCAATCTAGTGGTTTCACCGCAATACACTTACCATGTGTGTGGTCTTATTTTGTATAATTTTCCTTATACGCTCTAGAATATCTACCAGTTATTACTAAGAGTAATGATCTTTCTATATTTGTAGAATCATTACATTCAGTAAATATAAAGTGACATGTATGTAATTCCTCAGAAGTGATAAATGGAAGAAATTTTAGACTTGGTGGAGGTTTGGTGTGAGCCCCAAGTGATTAGTTGTGGTCCTGATATGATAAAAGTTTTCAATTGGAAAAATATACCTAGGTAATAATTTCCCATCCTTCCTGAATCTCATAACCTTATTCCACGGAGAAATTCTTAGAAACACCTTTTCACCAACTTCAAATTCTAGATCACACAGATGAAAATCAGCATAACTTTTCTACCCACATTGACCTTTCTTAATGTTTTTATGAATGACTCTAACATTCTCTACCATTTCTTTTGCAATCCCAGGTCCTAAAAGATTTCTTTATATAACTTCATTTCAATACTCTTTAAATCTATATCAATTTATATATAGGGATTCATAAGGACCCATCTGTATTATTGACTGAAATATATCTTTGTATGAAAACTAAATTAGGGGAAGGTATTGATCCCAACCAACTTTTGAGTCCAAATTAGAAGATATCAACATATCCTCTAGGGATTTAATCGTTTTTTCAAACTGTTCATCTATTTGAGGATAATACACAGTTATGAAAGTCAACTCTATATCATGTGATTGTTGAATGCTTCACCAAAACACTATGGTAAACATAAGATCATGACGAGACACAATAAAATGTGATACTCCATGAAACCCTACAACATTTTTTTATATCCTTACATGTTGATTGAGAGAGATTTATTCTTTGATAGTGACGAAGTGTGATGATTTAGTAATGTGATAAAATACAACCCATAGAACATTCTAGTATGGGTAATGGATGTAAAAACCCCTTAGTAGTTTTTCTTCCATCTTTATCTTTATGACATACTAAGCATTGAGATACAAACTCTGCGATATCTCACTTCATTACATGGCACTAGAAATTCTACTCAAAATATATACACATCATTTTACATACAAGGTGAATAGAGAATGAATAATTATGATCTTCTTATAAAAAACACTTCTTAACATTTTTTATAGAAGGAAAACATACATGGTTTCTCAAACATATCATTACATCATGATCGAGGATAAACTCAAGAATTTTTTAACGTATTTTTTCATATTTATATATTACTTTTGTGCCTATTTAATCTTCACATAGATCAGTGGTTTATCATTCAATTGATATAGATATTATTTTTCCCATTCTATCAATATTTATAGATCCAACATTTGAAAATCCAAAAATATTTGTTTTTTTGTAATCCTCATCATGGATAATCCAGAATAATTCTTTCAAATATAAGCATTGGACACCTTGTCCACTTTCCCAAGGTGGTAATGTATTGAGTAGTCATAATTTTTTGTCAGATCTGACCATATTATTTGGTGAATATTCAGTTATGCTTATGTCAATATATACATTAAAAGTTTATGTTTGTGTATATATCACACTTTTATCCATAATGATAATGCCTCCATAAATTTAGGGAAAAAATTACCATAGATAACTCCAAATAATGAGTTGGATAATTTTTCTCAAAAATAATTAAATTTTGTAAAGAATAATATATAACTATTTAATTCTATATAAAAATACATCATAATCCCTTTATGGATGCATCACTATAGATTAGAAAACATTCTCTACTATAGGGTAATGTACGAATATGTGCATTGACTAATCTAATCTTCAGTTATTTGAAACATTTATAATATTAATCATTAAAGAGAAAGTTAGATCCATTTCAAATCAACTTAGTTAGAGGATTATATTGTTATGATAATTTCTCTACAATCCTTTGATAATATCATGCTAAACCATGAAAATAATGAATCTCAATCACTATAGATGGTATGATCCAAAATTAAATATCCTCATTCATTGATAGATCAGCTGATATGCTATATCATGAGATTATATATACCAAAAATGAAACATTTTTCAACCAAAATGTCAAAAAATTCAATTTTTTTATAGTTTCTCCTTTCACAGGGACTTTAGTACAATTCTCAAGGTCTCTTAATTATATTCCTTTCTCTTTGAATATATTATAATATCATTTATAAATATTTATATAAATTAATAAAGATAATCCATAAGGACTCTATATATTAAATATATAAAGACAGAATGGGAATCAGTAAGTCCCAATGGAATCACTATATATTTATAGAGACTATAACATTTAGTGAGTGATATCTTGTGTATATCCTTATTCTTAACACTAAATTGATAATATACAGACTGTTGTTCTTTTATATAAATCTATATAGCTCCACAAAGTTGATCAAAAGTGTCATAAATAAGGGGAAAAAGATATTTGTTATTAATTTTGATTTTGTTTGGCTCCTGATAATCAATGAAGTGTCACATTGATATATTTTTATTTTTACAAATTAGAACAGGTGGACCCCAAGGTGACACACTTGTCCCAATAAATCTCACCCCAAGGTTTTCCTAGAGAATCTTCCATAAATTCCCAAAACTCAATTAGGTCCATTCTATAGGGAGTCTATGAAATTTGTTTGGCACCAAGTATGGATTCTATTAAGAAATTGACTTCACATTTTCGTGGAAGGCCAAGAAATTATTCTAGAAGTATATCAAAAAAATCCCTGCACAATACTAATTTCATTGATGTCAAGTTTATCACAAAAAATTTGATAGAAACACCCCTTATGAATGACAATTTAGTCCTATATAATGTATGTGATCTCTATCAAAATATCATACTTTTCATCCCATTAATAGATTATCATCATTTGTTTTGGAATATAATAGGAAAATTCCCTTACTCCATAATTGATTGGGTATTCATAAAGATAAATATAATTAATTTCCAAGATAATATGTATTTAAACCAGAGGAATATTGAAAGGGTTTGGAGGAAGCATGTTCCCACCAACTTCATTTCGAGAGGAATCATATACTTAAGATTAAATCATCATACCATTAGGGGTTATGACTAATAATTATATAGTTAAATATTTGGGAGGAGTCATTATACCCTTATAAAATTATTCAGATACTAAATAATGGGAAGATGTATATTCAAATAGGACATTAATAGTTTTAGAGTTGATGGTATGTGTACATTTCACCTTGTCATTATCACACCCCTTATAGGAAACAATTATAACATGTAATTTCCTTTTTTATATTATATTATTAGGTTTCTGACATCAATAATCATCGTTAAACTTCATATTTGGGAACTTTTTTTCATAATTACAATACTCCTTGAACTTGAATCATTAGAGTGTGGTTGGCACGTTGTGTATATATTTTCCCTATTTACACTTTCAGCTAACTTCTTCACATCAATTAAATAATCAATTTCCCCATGAAATTCTCTTACAGAGTTAAAACATTTAATAGTCCACTTAAAATAATTTCCTATAATCTTGTTCCCAAATGTTCAGTATATATGACAGCTCACGTCTATCCATATATGGTTCTTAGATTTTCATTTGAATTCCATTTTTCTATTCTTATCAAAACATAGATATTGATATGTAAATAAAACCTGAATTTCCACCTTGATATAAAATTGAAAAATATAATCATATCTAATAAATTCTCTTTTGGATAACTCCCTTAAGAGACTTAGTTTTATTCCACTAACTAATAAATCAACCTTACTTTTAGGTTGGCTGATAAAACTAGAATCTCACATTGTAAGTCTTGTAAAATTTCAAATATACCAGATGATTTGTTATTCATTTTCTTTAGCTTAGTAAACTCATTATCTATATTCATATGTAGATTATAACGAAATTACATATTTGAAAATATGTTCTTGGACTCATAACATTGAAAGGAGTTAATTTCGTCCTCTTGCCTCAAATTCTTGATATGAGTCCGCCATAGATCTACTTCACCATCCAAATGGTAGATATCCAAAATGAAATATTCATGTTATGAACACTAGAGAGTGAATAAAATATATTTAGTGGTGGTGATAAACAATTCAGACACTTGTGGATTAGAATACCCACAATTTGAAGGAGGAAATTTCCACCTAAAGGAATCAATTGAATGTTTTTCCCTCCATTGTTTTTTTGGAATTATACCATAATTCATATCGTGATAAATTTGTGTAATCATATCAATGATATTTTTTATTCCAAAAAAATATATTATGTGGTTTCTTAAGGGGAAAATCATTACATTGTCTCTCATACTCAACATTAACTCAGTTCATTAAGGTTACATTCACTGAATAAAAAAATAACGATGTAAGAAATATTAATCATTATTGGTAACCACATATTCATGAAAAATCATTTATAAGAAGTCTTAATTGTGAAAAATAATTTATTATATGGAAAAAAATATTATCCACGGTTATTCATAGTTATAACATATTGAAATTCTTCATGATGGTTCATAAAGATTTTGTGAATTTCCAAAGTGTATACCTCGAGAGTTTCAATATCGGTGTGAAATAAGGCCCATTTTTGTCAACTAGGTAACCATTGAGTTTATATCGATGCCCCATTTTTTTGATTTATTAACACTAGGTACCTATGTGCTAGATCCATATCCACTTGTACTATCTAGACAGGGATGTAATATCTTGGATACCACTCACTCTATCTGTTACAAAAATTCTATGATATTCAACTATAATTTGAATCACTATTAGACATATACTTAGACATGTCATTTGAGAAATCACTATGGTTTTTCCATCCTAGTTTCCATAGGTTAACTAAAATTACCCTCTAATACCAACTATAGTGACCCATGCTTATTATATATAGATATTACATCATTTGTTTTATTAATTTTAATTAAATTACCCAAACACATTCTTAAGGACTGTAATAGAGGGATGGACGAGGGGAGGAGGATGATCAGTGGAAGAAGACAATTCGTGCCTTTTAGCAGAAGACCCTCAGGAAGTACGAGGGAAGCATCTCTAACGTGGAGACAAAGAGAAGGCTAGAGGAGGTGGTGATAGCTTTCAGCTTGATCAGGGCTCCGACGGAGTACTGGGTTCCTCTAGCTATAAGACAGATGCATGGAGCAGTGCGTCTGTGATGGATGCTTTATCTTGGTTATAAGAGGGAGGATGAGGTTACATGGGCTAACATCGAGAAGGAGTTCTGGGTAGAATTCATCTCTTCAACTATGAAGGCTGAGAAGAGGCAGGAACTATTCTCCCTCCAACAGGGGAGTATGTTAGTGAGAGAGTTGGGGGTCCAGTTTAAGGATCTCCTACTCTTTGCTCTCGGCCTCTTTCCGGATGAGGAGTCTCGGGCGAGACGTTTAGAGGAGGCACTTCGACCTTCTCTCTAGTATGCTGTTACTCCCTTCACACTATCGAATTACTTAGAGGTCCAGAAGAAGGCTGAAGTGGCGGAAATGATGCACATGGTGGGAGGTGTATCGCAAGAGGGAATCCAGTTGGGCTCGTCAAAGGGGAAGGCCATCAGTAGCAGGCCTCCTTCATCAGGACTTTCTAGGTTTCAAAAAGTAGTGATCATGCTCCAGCAGTTCTAGTTCTGATCCCCCAGTCCTCGCCCTTTCCTTTAGAGCCCATGAATGAGGTGCTTAATCTGTGGCAGCCATGGGCACCTTCAGAATCAGTTCTCAGAGAGAGTGTAGTACGACGGGGGTGGGCAGGCTCAACGCCCTCCTCAGCAGCAACAGTTTCCACCTAGGCACTTTCAGCAGCAGTAGTAGGGGCAGCAAGCTCCCGCTCCTCCGAGTGAAGTTGTTGCAGGAGGGGGTTGACCTCAGGGAGCTCCTCAAGGACCTTGACCATGGCACGACCGGGGAGGCGGCCGATAGTCGAGTGGCTGGGGAGCTGGGCATGGGTAGTTGCACGCTACAGAGGCAACAGTTGCAGTAGGGCTAGAAGTCGTTCGAGGTACGATCATCTTGTTTAGTAATCTTTCCTATGCCTTGTTCAATACCTGAGCTTCACAGTCCTTTATTGCTCCCAGTCTAGCCCGTGATCTGGGTTTAGATGCTAAGAGACTTCCAGTGCCCGAAGTGCTAAGCACACCAGTCGGAGGTTAGACCGACTTGTTTTATGTTTGCTGAGGGTGTAGACTGATGATAGGGTCACATCAGTCTATCAGAGATCTGATAATGTTGCAGATAAAACCATACTATGTCATCCTAGGAATTGACTGGTTGTTATCAATATGTGTTTTAATTGACTACATCTGATGAAAGGTCATGTTTTTAGATTCGGACGGCCAATGTATAACTTACATCGGTGAGCAGGGTTTCCAGAAAATCAGCAGGCGAGAGGAGGCCCTCCTTTCCTTGTTAGCTGAGCTATCAGTAGAGTAAGTGGATGGAAAAATAGTGGAACTTCCAGGGGTCTTCCGAGATTTTATGTATGTCTTCCCTGAAGACGTGGCAACTCTACCCCCTCCGTGTGATGTTGAGTTTGGGATAGACTTGCAACCTGGTGCCCGTCCGATTTCGATGGCTCCCTATCAGATGACACCTTCTGAGTTACGAGAGTTACAGATTCAGATTGATTATCTAATGAATAAGGGTTTTGTTCAACAAAGTGCATCACCATGCGGTGCTCCAGTCTTGTTCGTAAAGAAGGCATATGGTGGTCTGAGGTTGTGCATAGACTACAGGAGACTGAACCAAGTAACGGTTAAGAATCGTTACCCCCTCCCGAGGATAGACGATCTCTTTGACAAGCTAAGGGGAGTAGGTTGGTTCTCTAAGATAGATCTGTGGTCTGGCTATCAACCGTTGAGGGTGAAGGAGGGAGACATCTTAAAGACTGCCTTTAGATGTAGGTATGGACACTTTGATTTTGTAGTCATGTCGTTCGGAATTACGAATGCACCATCTGTGTTCGAGGGACTCATGAACTCCGTCTTCTGGGAATACCTGGATTGGTTTGTAGTCGTGTTTATTAATGACATCCTGATCTACTCAAGATCAGAGTGGGGTCACAATGAGCACCTGATAACAGTTTTGGAGGTCCTCTGATAGCACCAACTCTATGGGAAGTTGTCCAAGTGCAAGTTTTGGATGCAAGAAGTGCACTACCTTGGGCATGTGGTGTCTGATAAGGGAATATCGGTGGACCCATCAAAGGTCAAAACGGTTGTTTCTTGGGCAGCACACAAGAACATGGTATAGGTTCGTAGTTTCCTTGGACTGGAAGGTTACTACTGGAGGTTCGTGCCCAACTATTCCCGAGTTGCAACACCTTTGAAAGCCTTGACCAAGAAGGTCTAGGCATTGTTATGGGATGGGCAGTGAGAGGAAAACTTCAGCTATCTGAAGGAGAAGTTGGTTAGTTCCCCAGTGCTATGTTTTTCAGAAGAAGGGGCGGCGTATGAGGTGTTCTGTGATACTTCTGTATAAGGCCTCTGGTGTTTACTGGTTCAACGACAAGGGGTGATCTCTTAAGGATCTATAAAGTTACGTCCCCATGAGAGTAATTATTCCACCCATGATCTGGAGCTTACAGTGGTCGTGTTAACACTAAAGTTGTGGTGGCATTACCTCATTGGGGAGCACTTCGTGGTCTTCACGGATCACGAAAGCATTAAGTATATCTTCTCCTAGCGGGATCTGAACATACAATAGTGAAGGTGGATGTAGTTACTTTAGGACTACAACTTTGATATTTCCTACACCTCAGGAAATGGGAATGTGGTGGCTGATGCCTTGAGCAGGAAGTCGTAGAAGGATGCGGTTCAAGAGTCAGCATATGTTTGGAAGGCGATGGAGGAATTGGCTGCCCCGAACCTGGATGCGAGGAAGGATGGTGGCAGGGGTTGCCTATATCAGATGACAGTATAGTCTACTCTGTTGTGGTAGGTGGAGGAGTCAAAATGGGGAGACATAGAAAGTGAAGTGATTCGTGACAGGGTTAACCAAGGCGATGATCCGGAAGGGTAGATGGAGTATGGTAAGAATCAGATGATTTTCTGAGGGAAGTTGTTTGTTCCAAAAGAGATGCATGATAGGGTTATTGGTGAGTTCAAAAAATCACCCCTAGCAGTTCAATTGAGAGTTTCTATGATATACCAGGGACTAGGGAGTCAGTTTTGGTGGCCCGGGGTAAAGCGGGCGGTGGCAGAGTTTGTGGCCAGGTGCCTAGTGTGTCAGCAGGTGAAGGATGAACACAGTGTTCTAGGCGGTCTACTACAACCTTTAGATGTACCCGAGTGGAAGTGGGATGACATCTCAACGGATTTCATCATAGAGAAACCTGAGGTTCAATGAGGCTGTGGCGCTATCTGGGTAGTGGTGGAAAGGTTGACAAAATCAGCTCACTTTCTGGAAATCAAGGAGTCGGGTGTTGTGGATGCCTTAGCACAGTGGTACAGGGATGAGTTGGTGCGGTTGCATGGGGGGGGGGGGGGGCTGAGATCCATAGTCTCAGATAGGGATGCACGGATTACCTCACAATTCTGGAGGGGATTGAATCATACTTTCTGCACTCAGCTATGTCTTACCACTGACTTCCACCCCCAGACAGATGGGCAGACAAAGAGCACCATCAAAACAATGGAGGATATGCTACGAGCATGTGTGTTGGATTTTGGGGGATTGTGGGTGTGACACTTGCCTCTGTTAGAGTTTGAATACAATAATAGCTATCACTCTACCATTAACATGAATCTATTCGATTCTTTTTACGGAAGCCCTTGTCTCTCACCTGTGTGCCGGACCGAGGTTGGGGAAGCAGGTGTTCTTGGACCGGAAGTGGTGCAGAGCATGACGAAGAAGGTTCAGCTTATATGGTAGAGGATGAAGGAGGACTAGGACCGATATAAATCATATTCCGAAAATAGGAGGAGACTCTTGGAGTTTGAGGTCGAGGACCACATGTTCTTAAAGGTCTCCCCTTGGTGTGGGAAACAGAGGTTCAACAGGGAGAGTAAGCTTTCTCCCAAGTTCTTAGGACCATTCGAAGTGCTACGGTGGGTCAGTGAAGTGGCTTATCAGCTAGCTCTACCACAGCCACTACTGAGACTACATGATGAATTCCATGTGTCTCAGCTCCGACAATATCTACACGGCGATTCAAACGTCCTCAACTGGGGAAATCTCGATATCTAGGACGACGTGAATTTTGTGGAAAGAGTGGTGAGGATCAAGGATCATGAAGAGAAGGTTCTATGTAAACAGACTGTTCATTTGGTTCATGTGTTGTGGAGGCATCGTAGGTTTGAAGAAAGTTCCTGGGAATGGGAGACGTAGATGCTCGCCCAGTACCTAGAGCTGTTTTGAGTTTTGTTCCATTTTTTATGTAATTTTTTGTGATGGAACTCTTTACCTTGTTAACTATGGAACGTGAGGTTTTCATTATTCCGTTGATTTTTGTGAATATTACTGACAATGGGGAGGGGAGGACCCGTTCCCTAATCAAGACACATTAAGGTGAATGCGATTAAACCCGTGAGGCTGAGTCAGTGCCACCCAAAGCGGATAGTGTCTTGACATAGAGGAAGAAACTCCCTAACCCATATGAATGGACAATTTGACCCTCGAGTGTTTCCTGGTTACATGAGGAAGAGGTGTTCCTAGATGTCGATTAGGTTCACTCATAAGAGGTATCTCTCGAGGTGGTTGTTTGGAACCCATCTTTTCTTCAGGTCTAGTTTTGATTCTAGAGGGCGAGAATTGTTTGAGAGGTATCTGATGTAATGGCCCGGACCCACTCGGTCCATCACTTTGCCAAAACACTGCTTCACAAAAATGATGGCACCATTTACGGTGCCACCGTGATGGTCGCACACTTCTCAAGGTGGAACCAGTGACGATGGCACCGTAAGGTTGAAACCATGACTGTGGAACTGTGAGGGTGACACCGTGATGGTGGCACCTTGTCCTCACCATCCAGTTTCCGACCTTTCTGCTCCTGCAACATATCTTTTGACATAAAAATGATCTAATTCCCCCTTTCATAGCTATTTAAATCCCATACATAATATATAGAATCCCCCAAGAGTCGGGAAACCCTTAAGTTACCAAACATGTGTTTTTTCCTCGGTATCGCACCCTTCCCCATACCTTCTAGTTACGACCCTGTTATGCATTTCCTTATGTTCAAAGAAAACTGTTTAAAGTATAGCTATTATGACCTCCCCTCTGAGGAGAATTGTTAAATGAAAATTAATTCCACCGTGCATAACTGCCCAACTGTGTGGGAAACCATGATCCGACATTAAATCCGTTCAAATTTCCATATTATGTAACAACGACATATCAACTTTATATCACCATAGAAGTTCTTTCTTCTTCTACATGGCAACTCTCCTTTTCTTCCTTGTGCGTTTGGAGTTCCCCTTCCTGAGGAAAGTGGTCCGCCTATGCCGGAGCCTTTCTGCTCATCCATGGAGTCCCCAAAATTCCTCCCCTACAAGTCACGCATTCCCAGTTTGGCGCGTGGAGAAGAACTTCAATCCTTGATCATACAGGTAGGGATTTTCCTTCGTCTATTCTTACTGGGTGTCATGAGGGGTGGGTACGCTACAGTTTCTTTGGGAATGGATGAAACCAAACCTTAACAAATATAATAAACTAACTGTTAAAGAATCACGGGGTGTGTCTGACATTTCTACTGTAGTATTTTTTAATTGTTATATGTTTTGAACTGTATGGGCTTATGATCCCTGAAAATCAAGACCGTTGCTGGTCTTTCCCTACGCACTAATGAACCCTTGTCTTCTGTGATGATTGAATGACTGTAACAAGGAAATTGGTTAATCACCTAACCTCGGTTGGTTACATGGATGCCCAGTGAACATATATCCTTGTGTGGTCACCCCGGTTAACCAACAGAAAGAAGAACCTAATGAATAATGTGCCTAAACCTGGAAGTTTTACTAATTTGTTTTGGTAGTAGGTGTGTTGTTATGCTTGATGCTTATGCGGTGATGTGGATGGGGATGAGATCCTCTGTTGTGGCATGGTTGTTGGTTGTGAATATGAAGCTATGTGGGGTTATATCTCGAGGTTTTATTTGGTTCCAGTAATTTGATGGATCTCACTGATCCCTTTGTTGTTGTGACTTCACAAGAGAACCGGGTTTGAATGCCTAAATTGTTGTTTGGTTGTTTCTCTTTCTTTGGATTGTGGTTATGATGGTTAGTTTTCCAGTAGTGAAGAATTGAATTAAATGGGATCACTTGAACATGAAAGCAAGAATGAGTAAAATGGGGAGTTGGTTTTGGGAATGAGTTGTGACTTGGTCGTGAGTGTTGTGCCTTTCTTTTATGAATGAATATTAATGAGGGTGTTTGTTCTTAGGTCTGCATTAGAAACCCTAGGTTGGGATGAGTGCTTGTTACATATACATATAATTTTTGTTCTTATGTTTCTTATTTGCGCCCCACCCTAGGTTGAGAACTTAGTGTCGAACACCCCCATTTCATGGGGGAGGGTGTTTTTCCCAACACTCTTATGAGTGGCTGGTTATTATCTCCTTTTATGCTCCCTTTCCTAAATAGCCCAAGACTCTTCGGGAAGGCTATGATGGACTGAGGTCCATTATAGCCCAAGATTCTTTGGGCAGGGTAGTTGTGGTGGTTGGCCTAGGTGTGTGCGGGCAGGTTGTTTCCCAAGAGTCTTCGGGATGAGGCCCATGTGTCTTCGGGCATGGCAGTAGTTGTTCTGGACCATGTGTTTGTGGGTGTGGTTACGCGTGGTGGTTGTGGGCCAGGTGTTTGTAGGCAGGATGGTGGTTGTGGCCCAGGTGTTTATACACATGATGCTTGGTTGTGGCCCAGGTGTGTGCGGGTGGGGTGTGGCAGTGTGACTGTATTGAGAATGGCGGGAGAGGTTCGATGCGTAGGATGTCTTCAATAACTAGTGAGAAAGTGGCGCTGGGTGCCCAAATATCGATGTGCTATTACTATACATTACTTGACTTAAGTTATTTGGGGAGTGTGCTTTCGTGAGGCTTGGGTGGATAGTTTTCCTTGCTAGGTGCTTTGGAAAATTATTTTAAAAGATCATTTAAAATGTTTCCAGATGAAAATATCATTTCCTATTTCAAAAAAACATTTCAAAATAAAATATATATTTTGAAGATAATTTCATCATAAAATTATCTTGATAAATTATAATAAAATATTTTATGAAATTAATTTTTTTATGGAAAATAATTCTGTTTATGTTGTACATGTTAAAATAAATGATTCTTTTACATTTTTGGTAAATCTGAACATGAATTTTTTGGAAATTGACATGAATATTCCTTAAATAAATAAAATGTAAAAAGTTTAATTTTATTTAAAAATAATTGGAAAATAGAAAACCTTTTTCAATTTTTTTTAGAAAATTTGGTTTTAGAATATAACATATTTTCTGACCAAAGGGTAACATAATGTCAGATTTTGTTCAAAATAGTTACACAAATATTTTACTTAGTAAAGAGTGAAAAAAATGGTACTATTAATTTAAAATATCATTAATAACCATAGGTGATAATAATTAATTATTTTCCTAATGGATTTATCATAAAATATTTTCATTAGAAACATAATCATAAAAAATCCTGATAAACGAAGGGATGTAACGTAATATAATTAATACTTTAGTAACATTGAAATGTAAGACACATGATGGAATATAATTAAATGAATCTTAAAAAATAATGTGCATAAATAAATTCATGATATTATATTTGAAAATTTATATATATACACCTTGTAAAATTATATAGGTCCATAACATAATCATATGTCTCAAAGATGAAAATCTGAGAAAAAAATCCCTTACCCCTTTAGGAGTATTTTGAATCATATGAACCAATATAGTATAAAATAATATGAAAATTTAGTATCATTAAAAGGAGTATATTCATGATATATTATTTTTAACGGGTAATATATAAACTACTGAAAATAAATAAGTTGTGTATTTTCATATGTCTCCCATAAATAAAAGAGGGAATGAAAATCCATTACCGTAAGTGTCAACATACATCATACACATTCATAAATATTGAATAATGAATATAAGTTTATTATAAATATATTATAAAATCATAATTAAATATATCATATCATATATTATTTACTTATGACCACTTATTACTTATTTATGAACAAGTCCATGATAAAATCACGTTTCAGGTAATGACTTCTTTTTTTCATATATGTTTTTATTTGATATTTTTTATCCTTTTAATTTTATCACAGTTCCATAATCTACCAAATAATAATAATGAAATATTTATCATATTTATAAATCAATTATGATTTTAATAAAAATTATGAATGATTGTTTTGAGAAATGAATTACATTACGATCATGGAGACTGTAGGTCATACATACACATTAGAAACATCTCTATTATTCGACGATCAATATAGAAAGATGGAAGGTATTATTTTAAATTCAAATAATTTTTAAAATGTCCTAAATAATGAATTATTTTATTAATTATACTTATAAGAATCATCCATCTAGTTTTGTTATGAAAATAAAGAGTCACATTGCTTTAAGAAGGTGATATATCACACATACACGAACAACGCTATCATTATTTAGTGACAGAAAAGGTAATAAATAAAATGATATATTATATTTTAATAATGAAAAAAAATCCATTAATATAATAATAATTTCATTTATACCACATATATTAATTAATTATATCTTTTTTATCTTCCATGTAATGCATTAGTAAAAAACTAATCACATCGCTTCGTGAGGCGTCAGTCTGTCGTACACATAAGCGATGTTATTTTACCTAATATAGAATTGAAGTTAAGAAGGTATATATATGATATAGTGATTATAGATGAATTATATATATATATCATATAATTAATTTATATCTATCATCAAACCCAACTGTGGGAGGTGGTAATGGAAAAAATGAATGACATCAGTTCGTGAAGTGGTAGTCCACTGTACACACAAATGTTGATTTCGTAACACTTTTTATAGAATTGGAGATTCTTTTATGTCACAAAAAAATAAAATAAAATGTCATTATTTTTAATATATTTATGATATTATATCATTATGGTATAATAAGAGTTTTAGGAACGGGTGAAGAAATAAAATAATAACACATTTTGAATAATGTTACCTCTTCTTTAGGAAACCTCCTTTAATTTGCACCAAAATCCACACACGGATAAACTTTTACCGAAATTAAGGATTCTAGGATACAATTATGGATAACTATAAGTTATTTTGGATGTTCCTGGACAAAAAAATGGTTTTATGCTATGAAAAGCAGAGGTGAAGGGGTTTCTTTTTTAAGTAGTGTGAGTGACACACTTGTTATTATTTTAAAATAAAAAGGTGTGTCAACGTTTTTATCAGGTAAAAATGTTTCAAAATGGATGATTATATAAAATTGAATAAGTAAGTTCTATAAAATTAGATTTATGTAATATTTGGGTTATTTATATCCCTTATCTTCTTAATTAAACCCCAGAGTAAATCCAACTTTACCTAAACTGCAGTAAATATACTTTACTATTCATTTTGGTAAAAAATTAATTTAACATTATTAAATAATATAAATATTTCTAATTTATAATATGGAATCCATTTTTTGAAATCACATTCATATAAATTTTAAAATTTAATTTAGAATTAAGCATGCATACCCGACGAGAAAGAGTGTTTTGTAAAGAGAAAATGTTCAAAAGCTTACAAATTATTTATAAACTAATTTAACATGAAACTGATTCCTATTACCTAAAATGGATTAATCGATATATAATAAAAAAATTTCACTTTAGAAATTTATAAATATAATTTAATATTTTAAAGTAAATTAATCAAAAGGCAGTTTTAATAATAATTTAGTATTTTTATAATATTCATCAAAAAAAGAAACATTTCAAAAATATAAAAAAAAATCACCCTAAAACAATTTTTACCTGATATTTTAAAAAAATTGTTTTTTTAAATTAATTTTCAAAAATTATGAAAAATTAATTTTTTAAATATTCACAAAAAATAAAAAATATATTTCTAGAAAATAGTATTCTCAAAACATATAAAGAAATTATTAGGAAATCAGTACTTATTTTATCAATATGTTTCAATTATGTTATAAAATTATAATTAATATTTAAAAATTAATTATTAATATTCATATCCTTATGTTTAATTTATAGGTTATAATGGTCATGTTTAAATTTATATATAAAAAAATATATCATGGATTTGTTAATACATAGTGTCATGTGTAATTCAAGAAAAAATTGTATTGAGTATAGTGAATGATTAACTAGGTGTTGTGTATAATGAATGTTATTAAAGAATATTAAATTTTTTGAGAAGAAAATAATTTATAAAAACTCAGAGTTTTACATGTAATGTTTTATACTCAATAAAAAATATTATTTATATAACATCTCAGGTAAATGAAGAATAAGACATATTTCATATTTATTAATATTTGTGAATTAAATATTAATTTTACTTTAAAGGGGTTTCTATTTTCGATAACGTACCCGATACGCAACAACAGGTTTCCTTGAAATCTTACGTTGCACACTAATAATATAATATTATTATTTAAAATGGTAGTTAACTCTTAGCTGTTGTATTGGCAGGAATGAACAAAAATAACTACAATATGATTATACATGTTTGTTAAATGTATTTACATTTATCCAATAAAAAGTTAGAGGCTTAAAATATTAATGAATCTAATTTTAAGCATAATTTAAATTAAAAGGTCTATTTACCGCCTTTTAATGGTGAACCCTAATTAAATCTAGTTTTGATGATTTTTATATGTTTAATTGACCAAATAAAATCCTTCTTTAGAATGGAGACATCAAATTTACTTTGTGTATATTTTTGGAATTTTTCCAATAAATTTCATTTTTTTAATGAATAGTGAAATTTTTTGTATTTTAATTCAATGTGCCTTTTAATCTAATTTATTTATATGGTTAGATTATCTTTTTAATTTGTTTTAAATTGTAATTAGAATATATTTTTTCCATTTAATCCTATATTGGTCATTGGAATTAATTTCACTTTGAAATTGGACATAAACAAGTATCAATCATTTGATAGTTATTGTTTCTTAAAAACACGCTATTTGTTTGATAACGGGAATTAATTTTACAAATTAATTAATGAAACTTCTATGTTTTGAATTTGGAAAAATAGACATCATTTTTTAATTCAGAATATCAAATATACCTTAGGCAGATTTTTTGGTATTTTTCTGAAAAACATCAATTTTTGATGAATAGTGAAACCACTTAATGGTAGTTAAAAAACAGACTTTTTCATTTAAATGATATTTTACCACTTCTGTGATTTGAATTTCAAAAATCTGACATACATGGTTGTTATCAAGAAGTAAAATGTGGTTCATTAAGAAGAAAATAATTTTTTGATGAATAGTAACTTTTGACTTTTATTTACCGCGGTTAAAGGTAAATAGGGTAATTTAAGGTTAAAAGAATATTATAATAACTCAACATTACCTTAACACTAGTCAAAACCTTATTTTATGAGTAGTGTCCGACCATGGGCATCTTTGGGTAGATTTTGGGACCCCATTGAGCCACTTGGGAGTAATAATGACAATTTAGATTAATTAACTTAAAGTAAAGGAAAAAATGACAATAGAAAATATCTTTTAGTAAATTAATTTTTATAAGTGATCATATAAATTATATTTTTGTCTATAAATATTCATTGTAAAGATAAATCAATTTCCTACAGGATAGTATTTTATTTATAATTTTTGGACATCATATAAATTAAATTATTTATGACACAATAATGATGCAATATTTACCTCATTAATAAATGATTTAAATAAATAAGATTATAATTATAAAACTTTTATCCAAAACATGTCCAATTCTGATTGGATGATTTTATTTCTACCATGAGTCATCTTGTCTTCATCTTTAATGTTTTTCAGACCTTTTGAAACCAATGATATGTTTAGATTAAAATAATAGTTTCACACTTTCCTAAAGAGCCCCTCCTCCCCCTTATAAAAGGATACCACTTCTAACCAATTACTCACACCTCTCAAGTAATTTGGCTCGTCCATCCTCTGCCCAATTAATATCCCTACATCCATATCCTCCCTCTAGAAGCCTTAACTTTTTCATAAGTCACTTCAAGAAGTTATTTTGGTTCAAACCAAAGGAAGTTACCCAAATTAAAGGTAACAGATTCTCTTAAATTATTTTCTTTTATTTCATTCTCAAACCCCTAAAATCTTTTTATTCCTTTCTTTTGTAAAAAAACTAGTATCCTCAATATACTAAGATGTTGTTATGAGAAGTATTAGAACTACACATACACACACCTCCTTCTAATGCGCGATGAACATAATGTTCATGTGGATGGAAAACCAACGCCTCACGAAACGATGATAGTTCGATTATATCCTACCGCCTATCATGGTGGGCATTAATATGGCACTATATTTACATATGATATATATTATGTTTATTTTTTCTTTATACTTCTGTATTTTCCATTTATAGCATGCCTTTATGGTTTCCAGAGTGGGTAAATACGATAATCTCATTTGAGGAAGTGCGGACTAGCACCCCCTCAAAGTGACGTGACTTGATAATGCCTTATGTGGGATTTATAAATGATAGATTTAATGATACTATTTAAGATATTATACTATGATTATAATATACCTATGTATCATTATTCTTAAATTCCATTCAAATTAAAAATAGAAATGAAAGTAGCGTTCATGCGTACGTACGGATTACCGTCTCCATGAACGGTGCATTTCATTTCTTACCTCCATATGTTATGTACTATTATTAATACATGTAAATACTTGATATATATGATATATATGATATCTAAATGATTAATGTAATTCTGGATATAATGAACTATTGACCACATGGACAACATGTAATTATAAGAAGTCCATTTTTGACTCAACTACCAAATATCGACAAAATGGACGTTATTAACTTAAATGATTACATAATGTTTATAACATGGTAATAATTGATATAAAATGAATAATAAACTTTAATAAGGTTCTTAATTAAGTATAAATTAACTTTTGTTTATTATTCATGATATTAAAGAAAGAACGGGTCAAGTCGGACACGAGGTAAGGGACTTCATCTCAATCTCCTTTCATTGAGGCATATTTTTTTCTATTACAAGACTTTCTTTTATACGCTATATAAAACAACTTTGACTATTAATTTCATTAAAAGGGAATATTTTTCTATGAATTATTTTACTAAATGAAAAAAAGGAATGTTTCTTTTAACGTATGTGGTGAAAATGACCTTTTCCACCACCGTGAGTATTATTTGATCTTTGGCTTCCTCAACAAGCCGTAATGTTTTTAAAAGTAAATAAATACCATATAATCTTTTATGTATATTTCTATTGAAAATTGTTTTGATAATGTATTTTTTATGTCAATATATTTAAGTGATATATTGTGATTGAAATGTGAAAATGTTTTATTTCCTTTATAATAGTTTTATGTGTTATAATTTTATAATTGTACTTAGACATTTGAAGGGTGGTTACATGAGAAACCAAATGATAGGTGGTGCCGTGAATACCAGGATGGGTGGTTATATTATAACCTCCAATGCATTAGGTATGGAAGTTGGCCGTATGGCTATTCCATTAAGTGATATGTGTGGAAGTCAACCGTATGGTTAATCCATTTATATATGTTTATTTCCCAAGTTACCTTTATATATTATTTGTTCCCTATATGGGTTTATGGTAATAATTTGTTTACAAAAATGGTAGGTAATGATCTTTTATTCAGTGAAGAGTAATTACTACGTCATAAAGGTGAAAAGTATTACTTATGTTAAAGTATTCATGGTTTACTTGTTGCTTTGAAAAAATAACAGTTTTCCTTATTTGTGTATCCCTTACTGAGCTTTTTAGGCTCATCCCAAGTTTTTGAAATGATTTTCATAGGTCATAATGTGGAATAGGGTCAAGGATGTGATCAAGGAAAATTCATGTTGTCTTAAACATGGAACTAGACATGACTCTTTTTTTCAAGAGTTCATGTTTTGTAAAAAAATGGATACTGTGTAGAAGTGTCTAATTTGTAATCTTTTGAGATGTAATAGTTATGTCATAATTCTCTAAAACTCTAAACCTAAAAAGATCCTCAGTGTGAATTATTCATTTAATTCAATATTATGTAAGGTTTAAGTCCGAGTCCTTATAGTTTGTATCAGAGGATGGTTTAGATAACTTTTGGAGATAGGGTATTGTTAAATTAATATCCATAATGAAATTTATGTTAATATTATAATCATATAGCATTTTAAGATTACCATGTTTCTTCACCTAAGATATTTTTGTGTTCAGAATGCTTTCCACAGAGGAAACAACAAAGATATGTTGGGAAGACATCATGAAGAAGACAACCTTCCAAATCAGAAACCTGAAATGGTCAGAATCGGAACTGAACAGTTTGTTGCAGTGATGGCATAGTTGAATCTGGCTATAAATGGTGGTGGTATCCAAGTACGAGATCAGCCAGATCAACCAAAGAGGAACATGTCAGTAGTGCAGCATTTCATGAGGCAACTTCGCCCATCATTTAGAGGATCATATGACCCTATGATAGCTGAAGGTCGGATTAAAGAACTGGAGAATATTTTTGATGTCATGGGTTGTTTAGAACATCAAAATTTTACTCTCGATGTTTACTGTTTTGAAGGTGAAGATGATCAGTGGTGGTCGATGGTGAAAAATATCAGGGATAGTTAAGAGATTTATGCAATTTTTTTGGGGTGAATTCAAACATATGTTTCTTGGGAAATATTTTCCTAAGGTGGTTCTTCTTAGGATGGAAAAACGATTCCTGGAATTGAGGAAGGAGGATGAATCGGTGGATGCTTATAAAGAAAAATTCCCTCGATTGGAAAGGTATGCTCCAAATTTCGAACGAGATCTTGATAGTAAAATCAACCATTTTTACTCTAGAATAAATCCATGATATCTAAGATAATTATCCTCTCGTGAGTTAGAAAGTTATGAAAAACATGTTCAATGTGCGGAGAAGGTGGAAATTTAGTTTTCTGATGATCAGGTGTTTGTTGAAAAACAACAGAATAAGAGGTCTAGTTGGTAGGAAAAGGGAATGAGTTCATGAAAGAAGCCTAGAGGTAAGAAAATTAAATATCCAACTTGTGATAATTGTGGTAAAAAGAATCCTGGAGAATTTTTATTGAAGTCTGTAAAGTGCTTCCGGTGTGCTAAGTCTGGTCATATTGCTCATAACTGTAAGGAAGATGATCAAGATAACAATGAAAACTCATCGGTAAGATGTTTTAAGTGTAATGAAATGGGTAATTATGAAAATGAGTGTCCAGCAAAGAACTCAACTGAGGGAATGCAGCCAGACTACAAGCATAAATGGGTGGTGAAATACTTGGCAACTACTTCCGCAGATGTTGGGCCATCAAACGAACTAGTATCAGGTACAATGTCTGTTTGTTCAGATTATGCCAGTGTGTTGTTTGATTCAGGGTCTACACACTCTTTCATTTATGGGAAGTTTTCTATTAAATTGGGAATTCGATCTCAATATATGAATACAGAAATTACGGTAAAAACACATGGAGGAAATGTAGAGATAAAAAGAAAACATAAGAACATTCTTGTCCTTGTGTGCGGAAAGAATCTACGTGAAAACCTTATTTTTTTGCCTATGGTAGAGTTTGATGTTATATTGGAAATGGATTGGATTTCCGTTTATCATGATAAGATTGACTGCAGAGCTAAATAGGTTTCTTTTCTGAAAGATTCTCAGTTTGTATACAAAAATGAACCCTTGCTTTTGATAACATATCATGATGCTGAGAAACTAGTTAAAAATGTAAATGAATGTTACCTTTCACATATTGTTGAAAATAAAGGAACTATTTAGATTAATGATGTGCCACTGGTAAATGAGTACCTTGATGTTTTTCCTAATGATTTACCTGGTATAATACCTGACCGGTAAGTTAAATTTACTGTTTACTTAGTTCCTGTTTCTAATCCAATTTCAAAACCCCCTTAACGAATGGATCAAATGGAACTTTTAGAGTTAAAGAAGCAATTGTAGGAGTTATTAGATAAAGGTTTCATTCGACCTAGCTCATCACCATGGGGTGCTATTTTCTAGTTTTTTAAAAATAAAGATGGTTCAATGAGACATTACATTGATTATAGATCATTGAATAACATTATAGTTAAGAATAAGTATCATTTTCCTCATAAATATGATTTGTTTGACCAGATCCAGAGAGCTCAGTATTTTTCGAAGATTGACGTGAGGTCGGGGTACCATCAGTTGAATGTAAAGGAAGAAGACGTTCCAAAGACCACATTTCATACTAGATATGGCCATTATGAATTCATAGTTATGCCTTTTGTGTTAACCAATGGACCTGCTGTATTCATGGATCTTATGAATATAATTTTCTTTGAGTTCTTGGATAATTTTGTGGTTGTGTTAATTGATGATATTTTGGTTTATTAAAAAATTAAATAGGAGCATGAAATTCATTTAAGGGCTGTCTTTCAAACCTTAAAAGAAAATAAAATTTAGCGGAAATTCAGCAAGTGTGAGTTTTGGTTACAACAAATTTCTTTCCTTGGTCACATTCTTTCAAAAAATGGCATAAATGTTGATCCTTCTAAAACCAATGTTGTTGAATAATGGCCAAGACCCACAAATATAAATGAGACTCGTACTTTTCATGGTTTGGAAGGTTATTACCAGAGTTTTGTTGAAACTTTTGCATGGTTATCTAGTCCAATTACTAAGTTAACTCAAAATGGTGTCAAGATCATCTAGACAAAAGAATGTGATGATTATTTTCAGGAATTGAAAAGAAGATTGGTGAATGCTATAGTTTTGGAACTTCCATCCAGAAATAGTGAGTTTGTTATCTAAATTGATGCTTCATTGAAAGGAAGTGGATGTTTACTAATGCAGAATGATCAGGTAATTGCTTATGATTAATTTCAGTTGAAACCTCATGAGATAAATTACCCTACACATGATTTGCAATTAGCTCCTGTTGTTTTTGCTTTAAAAATTTAGAGGCATCATTCTTGTGGAGTAAATTGTGAAATATAGACTGATCACAAAAGTTTGAAGTATATATTCACTCAAAAATAGTTGAACATGAGACATAGGAGATGGTTGGAATTAATCAAGGCTTATTATTTCACCATCTATTACTATCCAGGAAAAGCAAATAAAGTGGATGATGCTTTTAGTCGAAAAAGTAATGCTTCATTTACCATGTTACATTTGGAATGAGATCATTTGTTTTTTGATTTGATAAACTTTGGCATAGAAGTTGTTGGTGAAGGAAATTCTTCTGTTTTGTTTCAGGTGTCAGTGGAAGCATCTTTATCAGACAGAATTAAGAAAGCGCAGAAGCAAGATAGTGAGTTGCATAAAAAGGTAGAGTTGGATCAGAAAGGTATATTATCTGATTTTAACATTGATAATGATTTTGTTTTGATATTTGGGAAAAGATTATGTTTTCATTGTGATTCACAGTTGAAGAATGAGTTGTTATGTGAAGCTCATAGTTCCCCATTTTCAGTTCATCCTGGAAGTACTAAGATATACAGAGATCTTCAGGAGTATTACTAGTGGGATGGAATGAAAAGAGATATTGCTGATTTTATTGTGAAGTGTTTGACTTGTCAGTAGGTTAAAGCAGAGTGACAGTTACCGAAAAGAAGGATTCATCATTTACCGGTGCCATAATAGAAATGGGAAAATATATCCATGGACTTCAATGTGGGATTACCAAATAGATCTCGAGGTAATAATGTAATCTGGGTTATAGTTGACCGACTGACTAAATATGATCATTTCCTTTCTATTAGAGATACTTTGTGTTTTGATCAACTTTATCAGTTGTATGTTAAATAGATAGTCAGGTTGCATGGGGTTACCCTCTCTATTGAATCTGATCCTTATCCTAGGTTTACTTCTAACTTTTGGAAAGGCCTTTAGCAGTCATTGGGTACTGAATTAAATTTTAGTACATCTTTTCATCCTCAATCATAGGGGAAGTCAGAATGAAAAATTCAAACCTTGGAAGATATGTTATGTGATTGTTTGATGGATTACCGGGGAAGTTGGGACCATCAACTTTCTTTGGTTTAATTTTAATATAATAAATGTTTTCATTCATGTATAAAGATGGCTCCATTTAAGGATATATATGGAAAGCGTTGTTGATGTCCAGCTTTTTGGGATGAAGTAGGTGAACAGAAGTTGATGGGACCAGAATTGGTAGAAGAGATGGAAAAAAAATTTCAGTTGATTCAGAAGCACATGAGAACAGCTTAGAGCAGACAGAATAGTTATGCTGATAACCGGAGGAAGGATCATTCTTAGAAGGTAGGCGATCATGTTTTTTTTCAAAGTTTCTCCATGGAAATGTGTGATGTGTTTTGGTAAGAAGGTAATGTTGAGTCTGAGGTTCATTGGACCTTATGAAATTTTAGAGAAAGTAGGATTAGATGCGTATAGAGTGGAATTACCTCCAAGTTTATCCCTGGTACACAATATTTTTCATGTTTTGATGTTGTGAAAGAATATATCAGATCCATTTCATGCTTTGAGCCCAGAGGTAGTTCAGTTAGAAGAGAATCTCTCTTATGAAGAACAACCGGTCCAGATTCTTGACCGTAGAGAGCATGAGTTGCAGAATAAGGTAATTCACCAGGTAAATGTTTTGTGGAAAAACCATATCGTTGAAGAGGTAATGTGGGAATCTGAAAATTCTATGAAGGATAAATACCACCACTTATTTTGATAAGTGAATAAAAATTGCGAGGACGCAATTCCCAAAAGGGGGAAGGATGTAACATCCCAGGTAAATGAAGAATAAGAAATATTTCATATTTATATATATTTGTGAAAAAAATATTAATTTTACTTTAAAAGGGTTTCTTTTTTCGATAGTGTACCCGATACACAACAACAGTTTTCTTTGAAAATCTTATGTTGCACACAAATAATATAATATTATTATTTTAAATGGTAGTCAACTCCTAGCCGTTGTATTGGCGGGAATGAACAAAAATCACTAAAATATTATTATACATGTTTGTTAAATGTATTTACATTTATCCAATAAAAATTTAGAGGCTTAAAATATAAATGAATCTAATTTTAAGCATAATTTACATTAAAAGGCCGATTTACTGCCTTTTAATGGAGAACCATCATTAAATCTAGTTTTGGTAATTTTTATATGTTCTAATTGACCAAATAAAATACTTCATTAGAATGGGGACATCAAATTTTACTTTGTGTAAATATTTGGAATTGTTCTGATAAAGTTCATTTTTTAATGAATAGTGAATAATATTGTATTTTAATTCAAAAATGCCTTTTAATCTAATTTATTTATATGGATAGATTATTTTTTTAATTAGTTCTAAAATGTAATTAGAATATATTTTTACCATTTAATCCAATAGTAGTCATTGGAATTAATTTCACTTTGAAATTGGACATAAACAATTATCAATCTTTTGATAGTTATTGTTTCTTAAAAACACGCTATTTGTTTTGATAACGGGAATTAATTTTAAAAATTAATTAATGACGCTAATTTTTTTTTGAATTTGGAAAAATAGACATCATTTTTGAATTTGGAATATCAAATATAGCTTAGTCTGAATTTTTGGTATTTTTTCTGAAAAACATCAATTTTTGATGAATAGTGAAACCACTTAGTGGTAGTTAAAAAACTGACTTTTTCATTTAAATGAAAATTTACCACTTCTGTAAATTGAATTTAAAAAATCCGAAAAACATGGTTGTTATCAAGAATTAAAATGTGGTTTATTGAGATGAAAATAATTTTTTTGGTGAATAGTAACTTTTGACTTTTATTTACCATGGTTAAAGGTAAATAGGGTAATTCAAGGTTAAAAGAATATTATAATAACTCAAAATTACCTTAAAACTTGTCCTAACCTTATTGGATGAGTATTTTCTGACTGTGTTCATCCTTGGTTAGCTTTTGGGACCCCATTGAGCCACTTGGGAGTGATAATGACTATTTAGATTAATTAACATAAAGTAAAGACAAAAATGACAAAAGAAAATATCTTTTAGTAAATAAATTTTTAGAAGGGGTTATAAAAATTATATTTTTGTATATAAATATTCATTGCATAGATAAAAATATTTCCTATATGATAGTATGTTGTTATAATTTTTAGACATCATATAAGTTAAATTATTTTTGATACAATAATGATGCAGTATTTACCTCATTAATAAATGATTTAACTAAATAAGATTATAATGATAAAAATATTATCCAAAAAATTTCCAGTTCTGATTAGATGATTTTATTTTGACCCCGAGTCATCTTATCTTCATTGTTAATGATTTTTGGACCATTTGAAACTGAAGATAAGTTTATAATAATATAATAGTTTCACACTTTCCTAAAGAGCCCCTCCCCCCCTTATAAAAGGAGACCACTTCTAACCAATTCATCACACCTCTCAATACATTTGGATCGTCCAAACTTGTCCCAATTAATCTCCCTATATCCCTCTCCTCCTTCTAGAATACTTACCTTAGGCAGAAGGCAATTCAAGATGTCCTTTTGGTTCAATCCAAAGGAAGTTACCGAAATTAAAGGTAACAGATTCTCTTAAATTGTTTTCTTTTATTTTACTTCTCCAACCCATAAACTCTATTTATTCATTTCTTTTGTAATAAAACCTGTATCCTCAATATACTAGTATGTTGTTATGAGAATGATTCTAACTACACATACACACACCTCCATCTAATGGGTGAAGAACATAATGTTTCTGTGGATGGAAAACCAACGCCTCACGAAACGATGATTGTTCGATTATCTCATACTGCCTCTCATGGTGGCCATTATGATGGCACTGTATTTACATATGATATATATTATGTTTATTTTTTCTTTATTATTTGGTATTTTCCATTTATAGCATGCCTTTATGGTTTTCTAGTGGGTAAATACCATAATCTCATTTGAGGAAGTGCGGACTACCGCCCCCTCAATGTTATGTGACTCATTAATGCCTTATATGGGATGAATAAAGGATAGATTTAATGATACTATATATGATATTATAATGTGATTATAATATACCTATGTATCATTATTCTTAAATTCCATTAAAATAAGAAATCGAAATGAAAGTAGCATTCATGCATACATACAGCTTACCGTCTCCAGGAACGGTGCATTTCATTTCTTACCTCCATATGTTATGTACTATTATAAATACATGTAAATAATTGATATATATGATATCTAAATGATTAATTCCATTTTTGATATAATGAACTATTATCCACATGGACAACATGTAATTATAAGAAGTCCATTTTTGAGTCAAGTACCAAATATCGACAAAATGGACGTTATTAACTTAAATGATTACATAATTTTTATAAAATGGTAATAAATGATATAAATGGAATAATAAACTTGAAAATGTTTCTTTAAGCAAGTAGAAATTAACTTTAGTTTATTATTTAGGATATTAAAGAACGAATGGGCCATGTCGGACACGAGGTAAGGGACTTCGTCTCAATCTCCTTTCATTAAGGCATATTTTGTTCTAATACAAGACGTTCTTTTATACACTGTATAAACACATTTGACATTACATTTCATTCAAAAGGAAATATTTTTCGACGAAGTGTTTTAATAAAAGACAAAAAGGAATGTTTCTTTTAACGTACGTGGTGACAATGACCTTTTCTACCACCGCGAGTATTATTTGATCTTTGGCTTCCTCAATAATCCGTAATGTATTTAAAAGTAATTAAATACCATATAATGTTTTATGTATTTTTGTATTGAAAATGCTTTTGATAATTGAATTTTTATGTCAATATATTTATGTGATATATTTTTATTTAAATGTAGAAATGTTTTCTTTCCTTTATAAATTTTTTATGTGTTATGTTTTTATAATGGTACTTGGACATTTGACGAGTGGTTACATGATAAACCAAATGACGGGTGGTGTCGTGAATACCAGGACGGGTTATTACGTTATAACCTTAAATGCATTAGGTATGGAAGTCGGCCTAATGGCTATTCAATTTAGTGATTTGTGTGGAAGTCGACCATATGGTTATTCCATTTAAGTATATTTATGTCCCAAGTTACCTTTATATGTTATTTTTTCTTTATATGGGTTTATGTTAATATTTTGGTTACAAAATGGTAATTAATGATCTTTTATTCAGTGAATAGTATTTACTACCTCATAAAGGTGAAAAATATTAATTTTGTTAAAGTATTCATTGTTTACTTGTTGCTTTGAATAACTAATAGTTTTCTTTCTTTGTGTATCCCTTACTGAGATTTTTTGGCTCATCCCAAGTTTTTGAAATGTTTTTCACAGGACATAATGTGGAATATGGTCAAGGATGGGATCAAGAGAAATTCATTCTATCTTATACATGGAATAAACATGAGTCTTTTTTTCAAGAGTTCATGTTTTCTAAAAAAGATGGATACTGTGTAGAAGTTTCTACTTTGTAATCTTTTGAGATGTAATAGTTATGTATTTAATCTCTAAAACTCTAAACCTGAAAAGATCCTCAATCTGAATTATTCATTTAATTCAATATTATTTAATGTTTAAGTCCTGGTCATTATAAATTAGATATTTTTTCTTCCAAAAGTGATAAGATAATTTTCCTTGGATATTATATAACTAATAAATCAAATAGATTATTTAATAAAAGGATTATGATTGTGGAAGATTATATAAATTTCATGTTCAGTGAGATGGATCCACAAGTGCCTAATACACCTTTAAGAGATCTCGAGGATGAACTTTTACACAATGATGTCAATGATAAACCTACTTACAGTCTTTCTATATCTCTTATAGAAAAATTACCTTGTTCTCATGAACAACTCAAACCCAAAACTGTAAATGATAATGGGGTGTGAATCAATTATATTCGTAGATTTTTTAGAACCCACAAATTTCACCATTTATATTTCGTTATTGGTGACCTATATAAAGGAACATAGACTATATAATAACTAAGAAGGAATGTTAAACATAATGATTTGTTTTCAAATATTGAACCTAAGAACATAAATGATGTATTTAAATATTAATTATAGATAATATAAATAAAAAAATAAAAAAATTCGTTTTAAATTAATATAGTCTAGGAATTAGTTGAAACCCAAATTACAAACTATATATTGGCTCTAAATTGGTGTTTATAAACGAATTTGATGTGTCATGAAAAATAATTAGGTATAACGAAAGATTGGATTCAAAATGGTATAATCGAGAAGAAGGTATTGTGTATAAGGAATCCTTTTATCTAGTAGCTAGACATGAATCCGTTAAAATATTTCATTGATATGCAACATATTTTATTTTCAAATTATATCAGATGGATGTCAAAAGTTGATTCGTAAATTGTTTTATAGTTTATGATGTTTTTTTGAACAACCTCCAAGATATCGAAATACCTACATTCAAATTAATTTTTTAAAATAAAAAATAGATTTATAGGGAATAATACAAGAACCTAAATCATGGTATGATAGGCTGAACACATTTTTTGATTTCTAAATATTTTTCTAAAGAAAAATATGACTCTAATTTATTTATTAAATTAATTTTAAAATATATATTAGTTGTGAAAATATATGTGTGTGATATGTTTTTTGGATCTTCATGATGTTCTTGGCATAATCTGTTTTAAAAAATGATGGAATGTTAATTTAAAATGAGTTTTATGGTTGAACATAAAATATTTCTTGGTTTTATTATTTTTCAAAATACATATTTAATAATTTAAAAAAAATTAATCACACAAAAAAATTATAAAACATTTTATTATGGATATTAATAAATTTAGTGATACTCCAATGAGTATAATATATAATATCAATACTTATGAATCTAGAAAACTAATTAATCAACCAACTTTTAAGGGAATGAATTAAAGCTTAATATAATTAAATTCTATTCATCTTGATATAATGTTTGGTGTGTGTATGTGTGCTCATTTTAAAGAAAATTCAAAAGAGTCACATTTACGTGTTTTGAAATGAATTTTCAAATACCTCAAAGGTAAAATAAATTTGGGGTAATTTGTAATTAATGGGAAATAATATTAATTATTATGATATTCATATAATATTTTTTGTGGTTGTAAGTTATATAGAAAAATATATTCTCTAACAGGTCACTTTTAGGTGAAATATTTATTGTCATGGTATAGTAAAAAACACATTTTTATTACATTATTTTCAATTTATGTTGGGAACATAGCTGTAAGTAGTTGTAAATTTATTATTTATATGAAATAATCATTACAAAACTATAGATATAAATTATGACATGTCTTTATATATTTTGAAAATACAAGTGCTATAATCATTTCTATGAATCATATGTCATATTCTAAAACATAGAATCTTGATATATAACGTCACATTCTTGTAGAATATTTTTAAATTGTATACATCACTATAAAATTCATTATTATATAACATTTTCTTACTTATATTTTTACAATGAATTTTAATAATTTTTGAATTAATTATACTAAACAAGAATTTGGTATGATTAATTTTAGATATTTTTTTATTTATTCTTCTCATATTTTTATCAGTAATTTTAATATTCTACGGATTGTGTTTATCACATATTTAAATTAGTTTATATATCATATGGAAATAAATTAGATGTTTTTGATACTCTCAACATATTATTATACAAATAAATCAATAAATTATTGTAATGTTGAATAAAAATCAAATAATCACACCTTTTTTAAAACTCAAACCAGAAACTATTTTTTGGAATCTTATTCTTTGATTTCCTAGTAACTGAGTTGAATTTCCTATAATGAGTAGTTAAAATGAATGTATTATTTTGTTATGAAATTGATAAATAATTTACGAGATTCAAATCGAGCTCAATAATGTCTACGAATATTTTTAAACCATGCCTTATTTCTCATGTAGTAACAATAAGAGAAGTATATATTGAATTGTTAAAAACCTGTCATTAATTGATCTGGAGAGAATTTTTTTAGAACTGGTCAAGTTTACTTTTAGATAAAAAATTACCTTAAAATTCAACCCTAGTAATATATACATATGTAAAAATGGTTTTTTAAGGTGATTAATATGCTGATCTTATTCAAATAGTTGTTGATGGTCAAGAGTGAGAGTTTACCTCAATTTTCTAAGATGAATACCTACGAGTTTCACATATTAGAGAAGTGGAGGACTACCTTAGATCATATCCAGTAAACCACTCGTATTTTGAGATTATAAATTCCTTTTAATAACAAATAAATTACATAACCTTTAGAATACATGTTTTGAATAAGATAACTATAGTGTATTGACAACTGTTATAGTTTATTCATCCCTATATTTCCCCAAGAAAGGGATATTTTAGTTCTTTAAAATAACTATATTTTTTATTTATTTATCTAATGGTTCATGTTATTTAGATCATCTTTCCTAATTATATAATGATACATATGTTTGATTTGACAAATTCATCTTCTATGTTTGAATAAATTTTTTACCTTATGTTCATTTTATTACTAGAGGAGTAGAAGGGACTAGTTCCTATTAGAGTTTAAAAGAATTATGATTCCAAATAGTGTATGTTTGAATCAGGATACCTGCAAGAGAATAATGATTTGTTTGAATCCATATATAAATATGTGGGTGGATGATGAGGTTAATATCTATGAAATATTCAATAATTTTTCCTATCCTAGTAAGCTATGAGATATGTTTACCCCTAATTTCGATCTAGATGATATATTTTTAGAAAATTTCTCCTATAACTAAAAATATTTTTAATCTCCTATAAATATAGATGATGAAGCTATATGTTATTTTGAATAAAGAATATAAATAAGTATAGTAATGTTTATAGAATTGATTAAAATTTAATAGAATAAGCTACATCAGTTTTTGGTTCTAAAGATTATATTTATATGTTGTTTAAAAAGTGTAAGATATTATCGTGTTAGATGGATCTGTTGAAGAATAATATATATCCGATGAGGGGGATAGACTTTCAAGATCTATGTTTTTTAGACTATTTATTACAGAATTTGAAATATATGAGGATATTTGTAAGGCCCCTACCTTAAACATTACTTAATCTTGAGTTATTACAAGAATACACATTGAGGATCTTTTCAGGTTTAGAGTTTTAGAGAATTATATCATAAATCAAGCATTACATTCCAAATTTAAACAAGGTGTTTACATCAAAGATAATATTTTTTTATCATATTTAAAATAAAACAGGGATTCTTTCTTGACACTTCCTCGATGCTATCATGACATCATGTACCTTTCCCTTGACCTGTGAAAAAATTTCAAAAACATTGGATGAGCATAAAAAGCTTAGTAAGGGATATAAAAATACGGAAAGGAAACCGTAGTCCATGTGTACCTAAGAATCAATGAAATAATAATTCAATCATAAAACATAAGAACTTTGACATACCTCATGAAATCATAATATTTATGAATAACTCATAGAAAACATAAGACATAAAGGTAACTTGAGGCATTCATAACATTCTTACATAGGGAGTAACCCTCATGGTTACGTTTGGAATACCCATTACAGTATATTCCCTAAATCTCTTAGGATAAACCTTATAATTTAACTCCTTCGTGTTACCCAAAGAATTTGAGAGCTGTCACAGGCTCACCAACCCTTAGTTTATCACGGAACCACCCATCATCATTAAAAATGCCCAAGAACCATAACATAATCGTATCACATAAAACATGAATAAAGGAAACATAAAATTTCCACATTTCAATCACAAGATATCAATAAAACACATTGATATAATCAAAACACTATCCAAACCATTTTAAATAAAATATAAGTAAAACAAGGTATTTATTTTTCATTTAAAAAAAAGTTATGGCTTTTAGAGGAAGGCGAAACTCAAATAATGGTCACAGCGGCGGAGAAGTCGTTGTCACCGCTTACATAAGAAAAAAACATTTCCTTTTGTCATTTAGTAAAACTCTTATTAGAAAAAGATTCCTTTTGAATAAAATAAAAATCCAAATGGGTTTATACACCATATAAAATAAATTTGTGTATAAAACAAAATACGCCTCAATGAAAGGAGATTGAGACAAAGACCCCTACCTCGTGTCCGACTTGACTCAATCATTATTTAATCTCCTGAATAATAAACTAGAGTTAATTTATACTTTCTTAAGAACCTTTTTCATGTTCATTATTCATTTTATATCACTTATTACCATGTTATGAACATTATGAAATTATTTAAGTTAATAACGGTCGTTTTATCGATCCTTGGCACTCGAGTCAAAAATAAACTTCTTATAATCACAAGTTGTTCATGTGGTAAAATATACATTATATCCAGAATTATATTCATGTTTTAGATATCATATATATCATATATATCCAGTATATACACGCATTTATAATATTATATAACATTTAGAGGTAAGAAATTAAATGCACCGTTCATGGAAACGGTAAGCCGTACATACGCATGAACGCTACTTTCATTTCTATTTCATATTTAATGGAATGAAATCATAATGATTTAAAGGTAAATTATAAATATAGTTTAAAATCATATGTAATATCATTAACTCTATCTTTTATACATCCCACATATGGCATTAACGAATCAAATCACTTTGAGGGGGCGGTAGTCCGCACTTCCTAAAATGAAGATATCACGTTTACCCATAATGGAAATCATAAGGGTATGCCATAAATGAAAAATACAGAAGAATAAGGAAAAAATAAACATAATATATATAGTATATAAATAGAGTGACATCTTAATGGCCACCATGAAAGGTGTTAAAAGAATATTGAACAATCATCATTTTGTGAGGCAGTAATTTTCCACTCACAAAAACAGTATATTCTATAACCATTAGATGGAGGTTTGTGTAAGTGTAAATCAAATAATTCTCATAACAAAATTATATTATATTGAAGATACTAGTTTTGTTACAAAATAAAGTAATAAAAAGAGTTTAGGGGTTGGAGAAGAAAAATAAAACAAAAGGACATAGGAGAAGACATTACCTTTAAATCGGGTAAATCCCCATGGATTGAACCAAAATGGTTTCGTGAAGAGATTTATGCCTATGGTAAGGCTTCTAGGATGAAGAGTGGGGCGTGGAGAGATAAAATGTGAAGATTTTGGCCAAGAAAATGGCTTGAGAGATGTGGGTAAGAGGGTAGAGGTGGGGGCCTTTTATATGAGGGAGGATGGGCACTCTTGGAAAGTCATAAAATGTAACTTTATTATAAAATGAGTTTCAGATTTTAAAGGTCCCACAATGAAATATTTTTAGGATAAGGTGATAAGGGTTCTAAATCCACCCATACAATAGTTTTTTTACAAGTCTAAGTCTTATATTTCAAATTATTTTTGATTTTATTTAAATCGTTCATTAATGAGGTAATCACTACGTCATCATGGTGTCATAAATAAATTTACTTATTTAATGTCTAAAAATTATAAAAAAATACCATGTTGTAGGAAATATTTTTATATTTCCAATTAATATTTATATTATAGGATATCATTTATGTAGACAAAATTAAAATTTCATTATTTAGGTGTTACATACTTTTGTTATATTTAACATTCTTTAAAAATATAAAGATAAAATGTCACTATCATACAAAAGTGACTCCATGGGATCCCAATGTTGGAAAATGTAATTCCATGGTCGTCCATGACACAAAAAGTAGTATTAGGACACATGTTGGGGTCATTTTATATTATTATGATATTGTTTTATTACCCTTATCTACCCGATTACTAATTAATGAAGATAATTAAAGATAATTACCGTCGTTACTATTCATAATGTCCAAAAACAAAAGAGTTTTAATTACATAATTTGGATCTTATGATTCCAAATATGGAATCTATTTTACCAAATTCCAAACACAGATATTATAGTAATTAATTTCATAATAATTTCTATTGTCAAAACAAATAGCGGGTTTTTTGAAACAATGTCTATCAAATGTTTGACAGTTGTTTATGACCAATTACAAAGTTAAATTAATTAAAATGACCAAAATTGGATTAAATGGTAAAAATATATTCTAATTATACTTTAAAACAAATTAAAAGTACAATCTATCAATATAATTAAATTAGATGAAAAATTAGTTTTGATGTAAAAAGCAGTATTTTTCACTATTCATTAAAAAATGAACATTGTCAGAATAATAAAAAAATTTATCCAAAGTAAATTTCAATTCCTCGAATATAAAAAATTATTTTATTTTGATAAATAGAGCTTATAAAAGTGTCAAAATATAAATTTAAAAATGGCTCTCCTTCAAAAGTTGGTAAAACAATCATTTAAAAATATTAGAGAATTCTATGCTTAAGATTTGATATATTCTCATTTTAAGCCTATAAAACACTATCTAATTCATAAATAGACATAGATATAAAAATACATAATTCTTTACTTACTTTGGATGTTACAATATGGACCCAACTCTTATTAAAAGTAATCTTATGTTTTAGATAGTGGATCACAAATTTTTGACACATCTCCTTCTAGTGAACAATTTTTGACACCACATAAGTTGTGGTTATGGAAGATTCTATGAATTTGTCAAAGGCCTAATTAAAATAGACTAAAATACCTCTTGGGTTCGTTTCTCTAAAGGAAGAACCTTGGATAAAACCTCATATTTTGATTGATCATATATTTGATACAAATGATGATTTTTTTCTTGAATTCGCATCTTCTTAATATAGAACTGCTCTATTTCATGAAGTTAGAATATTTTTTTGAGTATTCACTAGTAATATCATTTGAAGACATAATTGAGTTTAATAATGAAATATTTATGCTATAAAATCCAATTTTCATTGGAATTAGTTCTCTAAATTACATAGACAATGAGGAAGATATTGCATACACTATTCAGAAATATGTTTCTCATCTCCAGAAAAAGTTTTCTATTAAAAAAGATAATTCAAAATAAAAAATTAATTCTTTTAGAAGATAATATAATGTTCATAAACTCAAATTGGTAAAGTCTTAGATGCAATTTTAGATATGATAGTGAAAAAATACCAAATTTTAATCAGTTTAATATTTCCCTCATAAATTTATCCTCATATTAGTCAAATTATTGATGAAGAAAATATTAGACAAATAATTGTGGATTATTTTGAGAATATGTTTGATGAGTTAATAAAATAAAAAGAAGAAGTGTTTGATGGTTTTCAAACACATGAATCTAATAACATAGAATTTGTTAAAGAAGATGTGAAGAAATATGAGAAATATTTAGAAACAATAAAATTTTTATATATTTATATCTCATATCTATCATTACCATGTCAGATTTAAAAGGAATGTGAAGAATAATTTACATGGATAATAAAAATTCACATATGACTAAAATGTTAAAATCTATTTTTAAAAAGTTATAGGTAATTAATCCTCCACTAAATAATTTTATAATATGTAAATAAAAGTTTCATTATGTAATATATAATGAAATAAGAGCATATTATAATATCAATAGGATTCTAAACTTTATATGTATACTTTTAATAACTTTATGTGGGAACCAACCACTTTTATAGTTCCATTTTTCTTAATTTTCATCTTCTACTTCAGAAAACATTTCTACAAACTCTACCTCCCCTATACCTCTAACTGGACCTTTGGTCATCTCTCTTTCCCAAGTCCTTGGTTATTTTGTATCATTTTACAATGATATCTCAATTATAGGACCTCCTTCTATTCCTTCTTCTACTTGTGTTTCTAATATTCAAAAAGGAATGAAACCTACCCTTCCTAGAGATATAGATTTTGATCATACATTTATAGTACTATTTTATATTTAATTATATATATTCAATACAATACCAAATATCACTCATTTTCTATGATTTAATTTATTTAGTACTTTTGTTTTTATAATTTAAACGAGAGAGAGAAAATATGCATAATATGAATTATTTTTATTTGGAATATTTTCTTCCTTTTTCATGTCTTTTAAACATATGACATGATTTGTGATCTTAAAAGGTGGATAATTTTGGATAAGACCAAAAAGTTCTTTATTTTAATGATCCCGACTCATGTTTATAAAATTATTAATGAATTTTATATTCAATGGTAGTAAATGGATTCTGGTAAAAATAATAAAATTTTCTAAGTCTATAAATGACTAAAAAATATAACTAATCTACCATGGAGAATATATGATGAATTATTTGAGGTACTACATGAACAACTACTCAACTATGGTAACAGAAACGTGACCGTAAAGCTGATCCTCTATGAAAAAGGAAACAAATTTTTATAAGAAGAACCAAACAACCATATAATGTCTTAAGATACCATCATGATCTTGTTATAATAGAATGTATTGACTGAAATAAAATATGATCGACTATAATAATATTAGATCAATCACCTATGTGAATCAGCTACATAGATTAATCGCATGTGTGAATCAACTATGTAGATCAATCTCCTACCGGAATCAGATACATAGATTAATCACCAATATGAATTGGATATATAGACCAATAACCTATATAAATTGTCCAGGTGGATCAATTGTCTATGAAAATCATATACATGAGTGAATTCAGTTATATAGATCAATCTGTTATGGGATTTGTCTACGAGGTAAATTTTCTTACATAGAGGAAAACAATTATGATTATATACACAATATTATCATGAAATGTTTTGAAGAAACCATTTAATGATGATAATAAATATATGATGTGATCCAATATATGAATGATGACATGTAAAAATTTAAATAGTCCATTTTATGTTAAGTAATAATTAATTATATTTTGATTACTATTAATCCAACCACTTTTCTCTATATATTTTGACGTTTATCAAAATAAATAAATGAATATGGATTCACTACAAAAAAATGAGGATCGCCATGTTGATCTCCCGAGGTATATTTTTAGGAGAAAAAATTTAAATATCAAATATGTACAAAAGAACAATGAGAGAAAAAAATTATAGAGTTATACTCATGAAAATAGACAAATCAAAAACAAACTCTATTTTTTGATCATCTATGACATTCTATTCACATTAAATTTTTTTTCAACAAATATAAATTTTGAAATCACAATGAATATATTTCAAAAATTAGGTGATGAAAAATGGAATATAAGAACTATATAGAGAGTAACAGATCATCATACTATGTTGCATCGATTTCAAATTTTATTAATTTTAGTTTATTTTAATTAATTTCAATTTGTCTTGGTATTTATCTTATTAAATCATAAGAACCAACTCCTATACTAAAATCAAGAGTGGAAGATACTCACTATTATTTATTTTCCTATATTTCCATGTAGAATAGTGGAATAGGATGCTTATACTAACCTACCTTTGTGAATATGTTTTACTTCATTTATCTGATATATATCTATGGAAGAGGCTTTGTTCCTAGATAGACTTATGAGCTATTATTTTTATATCTTGATCTAGGTTGTGTATAAGTTTATTTTATAATAAACATACTAGAAGCTGGTGATTACCAAGTGTAGTGGATTATGTTTCAATATGAGACTGAACCCCTTATTTAATTTTTTTTGTTTTACCTATTTTTCATTCATTTTTTTAAAACAAACCAGTTCCTATTTTCTGATTTATTAAAAAAAAAATTTCACTAGTAGTTAAATTATATTAGTTTTTATATAAAATGTCTTATATGAGTATATTGTTTTGGAAATTCTAATTACATTCAAAATTATTTTAACAATGATGTGTTCAAGCTTTTGATATTCTTTTCAAAAGATCAAATTCTATAATTTGTCTAATTTTTTAACTGGGATATATTATCAAATTGGGGGATTTAAACTTCATATTTTTTAAATATATATTTTATTCAAAACTAAATTCACCTAACTCTATAGTTTTACACTATGACTAATATAAATAAAATATTAAATATAATGATAAACCACATTTATTAAAAAAATTCGTTTTTGAAAATTATGTTATTTAGTAGTATTTCATAACAATATATTACTTGAAGAATGTTAAAACATTAGTTCATATTTTTAAATATCATATATTATAATAAAAATAATATAAAAATAGTGAATTTAATTTATTTGTGGACAATACAATACACTAAAAAATATTTTATTTTGAAAAGAAAATTATTTTTCCAATTATTTATTAATCGTCTAAATTTAATAATTTTATATTGATTAATAGATTTTTATTTGATATAAGTTTTAATGATTTTAAATTTTGTTAACAATATTCATCAAAATTGTGGAAAATCATTTTTTTGTGTTGTGGGTGAAACAAGATAATAAAGATAATATTAATTTAGATAAAAATATACTCCAAAATATCAAGTTGATACATTCTACCCCTCAAATTAATTTCAACCTCAAAATTTTATTTATTACTCACTGAAAAAAGTAGGTGAGGGTATTGTTAACATATTTACCATTCGGGATATAACTTTTAATATGACATCTAACATACTTTCTTAAGATATATTAAGTTACATATCTTTCCTAAAAAACATTTATCTTTAATAAAATCATATAATAAAGTATGTGTAAACCCTAATCATAAGTTCCCCAAATTGTACCTTTATTAAAACCATCTAAATCACTAAGCCCTTAAAAATAGTGAAACTCTATATTCTTATTGAAATTGGCACTACATTTATCCCCCAACTAATATTATTATATATATCTTAAAATCACACTCTATCCAGTATATGACACAACACAAAAAATGAGATGAACTTTAAAAAAATATATTAGGAATCAATTGTTAATCCCAAGGTTAGAAAAAATTTCCAAATTAATTTTTCCAAATCAATCTTCCATTTATTATCTCAACATCATGCATTTATTAAAGCAATGATTTATCTATCCCTCAATCATGTTTTCTAAAATAGTAATCCAAAATAATATAACCTCTTAGTAAAATAACACTTCATGGTTATTGATTCAGTTTAATATATTTTGAATTGTAGACTATAAAAGAAAAATCCATAAACGCTTCACATAATACTCATAACATTTATATAATATTAGGGCATCATTAATAAATATTACTCACCAATTGAAATTGATAAGATTATTAATATTTTATTTCTATTAAGATAACAACCTCACAACCTTTGGTTATACTAAGAAACTCACCATTTACACCAAAATTGAAGTATATTAATATTATCAACCCTTTAAGCATACTCCATTATTGGCTTATAATTAGTAGTGGTTTCATGATACACACCTTTCCCAAATACATAATCACGACCCCGTTTCAAAAAAATAATAAAACAAAAAATTATTATAATAATATCAAAATTATAAATATGAAAACATAAATCTAAAAATTTCATCCCCTATGACACCTTTATTTTTAAAAAATAATACTTTCAGTTCAACCTATGAATCTTCTTATTCAATAATTGGATATCCCACATCATTTTACAATTAGGTTCTCAAACCTAATTATTTAACATTATACTAAGATCTATCATAATTATCTATAATGATCACGTGAATGACCAAAGCATTTACCTTAAGAGTTTCTAGATAGTTCTGCAATCTTAGGCCCACTTTGGAAGCATAAGAAGGGTGTTTGGGTTGATTATAAACCATACATTTTTAGTGTGGTTACCCTAAGATTCTACTATGACACAACCACTTCCATTTTTCCATATCTAGAAAGGGAAGTAATTACTTGGGGAAATATATAGTAACCACTTTAGTAAGACATCAATATCATGTCCTATAATTAGTCTTATACCGTAGATATATCCATAGGGTTCTCATTAAATTAATCCCTTCATAATCCCTAAAATATTAAATATTTTATCAACTAACCTATATTGTTATATATACCTTTGAAGTTATGATCAAACTTAAATTATTAACCCATAAATTATCCTTAAATAATATCTTAAGCTCTAGAGTTATCTAAACCATTCTATGATACCAACTACGAATCCCCAAAATTTCATGAATTTAAATCAATTAATATGTTAAAAATATTTCACACAAACTTTTTGGTTTTGAGTTTTAGTGGATTAGTATAAAAAATTATCCAATAAAACTATTTTATTTTTCATCTAAAATACATTTCACACTATATAATAAAATGATCAAGACATAAAAATATTCAACATATATCACAAAATAATACACATATGAGAATATTCGAGACAAATCATACATAATAATTTTCGTAAAAATTTTAGAAAATGGGAATTAAATAATGGGGTGAGATCAGATGCTAAATAAATGAAAATGTAAGGGACATCAAGAAAATATCATATGTGTTCATAAAAAGAAGATATTAGTGCAATCATGATACATTTGAAATTTATACCCAAAAATTAATAGATCATAATTCAAGGAATAAGACATGAAATAACATAAAATATTTAAATATATTAAAAAAAGACACAAAAATAGAATTTAACATATAACATGAAAAAAACATAGAGATATCAAAAATCTACAATCATAAGAAAATTTTATAAGAAATCCCATTATTCCCATACCTATTTTAAGAAAATAATTATTTCCATGCTTGAATATGCCAACAAACTCATTATGCAAGCTCCTATGTGAATAATATCATTATGTCTATGCTTGACTATCCCATGAGATATCGACCTAAATTAATGCATTAGAGGGAAATATTGGACCCCAACCACCATCATAAATATATATGTGTACCATATGAAAAAAATCATTCATTATAAAGAATAATGAGAATGAAAATGGGTTTAAAATCACATTCAAATGAAATTATATAATGAATCATTCAAAATTCCATTAATAACCATAATATTATATAAATTTTGTTTATAATCGTGTTAACTGATTTCAGTTAAATCCTTATCTTTACTTATATTCCTATTTAATTGAGTGCATATTGAGACTCCAAAAGATGGATTACATTTTCTAAGAAAAATGGAAAAAATTTCAAGGATGTATGTTTTTATAAATTAATTGATTATGGGTTGTGTTAATGGATTTATAGGGTTCTCCATGAGTTTGGATAATTCTCGAGTAAGTTTGATGTTTTTTTAAAGAATCAGATGTTTTCATTATTTGTAGAAAATTTACATGCTGGGTAAGAAGTACATGATGTGTAATTCTTTCTAGGCTCATGTCATGAGATTTGTATATAGTGTTAATGATTACACATCATGAAAGGGTTACAAGCCATATAATGTTAAAATATGGGGTTTTAATAAAATGTAAGTATGTTTTTCTGTGTACATAAGTCCCAAGGATTACAGAACATGTAAAGTGAATACATACCATTTAAATGCTATGATTTGGGGATTTATGGAATTATTCAGCTGTGGTTTTATTCATTATTTTGTATCTTTCATTTCTCTCAACTATGTGATCTTCTCCTATAATTTTGGGAGCCTATGTTCATTCCAAATTGCATTTTTCAGAGTTGGATCATCACGTCAGTTGAATTGAACTTTTATAAGTACGAGTTCCATTCTACCAAGTCATTGAATTTGATACCAATTGAACCGTTGGATTGATACATTAGTTTTATTATTCCTCGATGATGTTTTTTCTTGTTTCCTTATAGATCTGTGAAACGATACTTTTTCAGGGGCCATTTCATTTTTTGGTTGTGGTGTGGAGGGTGTGAATTCTTTAGGTATGTGTTTTTCCTCTTATTCAAAGAACCATTTAATTGAATAAATTATGATATGTATAGATTTATTTTGGGGACTACTTTGTTGTTATTGGTTTCTTCTGTGTGGTGGATCCCATTATAGGTGTGTGTGACCTATGTTTTCAGGTAGGTGGTTCCATCTGTACCCTGTTTTTTTAAACTTAATTACTAATATTTTTAATGAATAGTTTTATTATATGAAATGAAAAGATATTACTGATAATTTGTGTGTCTGTGTGTGGAATTGGTATCTTGATAAAATATGGATTTCCCCTGGTTTTTCTAAATGAAAAATTATATTTTAAAGCAATGTGAAATGGTTTTATCAAATGAGTTTCAAATCATGATATGATGTAATGATATAATGAAATTATTTGATTAACTTGTTTTTAAAATTGATCACCTAGGAATCCTTGTGTACTTTGGTGGAAGGTGTAGTAAAAGGCCACTTCCATTGTCAGGGGGTTTTCTCATGGGGCATTCCACTACTTCCAAACACTCATGTTCTAGGGACTTTTTAAACCTGTTCGGGTTTGGGGGGGTTCAATTTATGGTGTGTTATTATTGTCTTTATAATTTATATATATATAGAGTTTGGATGAGTGAATGATATTCTATGTTAAGTATGACTTTCCTATCTATCTCGACCTAGTGTGATCCTTGGAAAGATGTTACCTGTTCAACATATTGGATGATTTGGGATGCCTTTGGCTTGTACTATTTTGATTTTATTTCCATGGATTTTCTATTATATTTTATTCATGTATTTTTTCATTTTATATATCTATTTTTTATATGTATATAAAATTATTTGAATCTTATTTACCTTTTTATATTGAAATTTGGGAAAAGGAGAAATTAAATTTTTTTTCTATGATTTTGATAAAAACTGTTAAACTATATATCATTATCCTTTTTTTATTATTGAACATGCATTGATTATTGTTTAGAGACATTATATGGAAAACCTGGGTGTGACCCTACTGATCCATTTAGGTCACAACCCTCGTACCCCTTTGACGATGCATATAACATGTTATTTCTTTTGATATAGAGAAATGAAATGTGTCAAAATGAGGCAGTGAGGTTTTTTTATTAGTTGGGTTTTGGGTAGCTAATGGTGATATGGTGTTACTTTTACCATTATATAAAATGGAGTTATTGGAGTATATGTTTTAGTTTTTCCATCCTTTTATGTTGGACTTGTCTCTTGGAGATTTTTGTAGCTCTCTTTTCATTTGTATCATTTATAATATCTGATGTCTGTTATAGAATATATTTATGTCATTCACTATTTATATCTATGGTGTGTATATATTCCATTTTATTACTTCAATTTGGTAAAAATAATTTCTTTTTATTGTTGTTGAGGCCCGAGTGATTTTCTCCAGCCCATGGGGATCAGGAACACCCTTCGAGTATGTGGCAGATCAATTAGGGTTTTAGTTTTGAGATGATATATTTGATGGACACATACACATGGAAAATAAATTGGAATCAAAATATATTCAGTAACATTATATGTAAATACTCTTAATCCAATATAATAATGATTATGGTATTAATATCATATATATAAAGGATATATAAATAAGTCAATAATTTCCCATATAAGGGCCCCAACCCTAGTAACCCAAAGAAGGTTCCTTACATAATTACATTGGTACTAAGAAAAAGGGTTTTAATACAAAATTACCAAATAGATTAGTAGCATTGGAATACTAGATACAAACATAATTTTTAGATTACATCTTTTAATAGGGAAATTAACATAACCACTTCATTGGAAACACCAAAAAATTCCGTGATTCTCTGAGAAAGTCATTCATAATATACTCCTTCACATCCTTTGGAAACAATAGAATAAATGGGTGAGCATATATTATATGTAAGGGTAGTAATGTAGTGAAATATAACGTAAATTAAAATAATTAAAGGTGAATGACTAAAAACACATGCCATTGAAACATAAACATGAGAATAATAAGGTAGGAATAAAATTTGGATAATGAGTACTATATAAATAATAATATGACAATAAAAACATAACCATGGATATTTTACTATTCTAATAATAAATTTTATTATCAATTAATAATATCATAAGGATGGAATGCATAATTTTGGACATTAAAAAACAAATTGTTGAGGCCTCGACCAAGACATCTGAAAATAAATTGTTAAGGCTTCGACCAAACCTATAGAAATTTTCTATAATTAAACATACCGATGCATAAAGGGGATATATTGGGCCCCTCATGTCACATACTATTTCTAATTAATTCTTTATATGAATTGGTGGATCCATATACAATATATAATTAACTTTCCCCTATTAGTGAACATAATCACTAACCATTCAGAGTAATACAGTGAATAATAGCAATATAACACATCCACAATCAAACTAATCATAAGAAATTTAATAAAATATGGTATATTATATAATAAATTATTAATACTATTTACGAATAATATTTAATATAGGGTGATGAAATATATGAAAATACTCCAGTAAAAACATTAAGGAAATTTTGAGAGAAATATAATTTTACTTTGCAAGGAAGAGTTATTTTGATTTTTTTAATTTTTCATAAAACAATATATTAAATATGAATATTCAAAAAAAAATTTAAGTAAAATTAAATTTTGATTATGTCAAATTTTATTTCAAACTAAATTAAAAAGGTAAAAGTAGTTTCTATGAAACATTAAAAATAGGCCACTTCCTTGTGGTTCAAGGGAAAATGTAAGAGTCTTTAAAGGAGACTGAGGATTAATTGATTACATAAAACTAGAATTGAACTATGATATATTTACATGATAAAAATAGATATTTTATAAAAATATTGGTCTCTTAAAACAGATTAGGGTGTGTACATGAAAATGGGTATGAAATTGGGAAGTACACATTAACGGAGCATGCATATAAAGAGGAATTGAAATAGGAAACTTATAAAATATGTATTTACCATAAAAAAATATGAAATGATATGGATATTTGATTTTTGAACATATAAAGATAATTTGTAATAATTATATAAAAATAAATAATTATTCAATTATGTTAAGTAGAGATTAAGTGCAACCCAAATGAAAAAGGGAGCTCTAAGAAAAAACCCTTACCTTATATTTGAAAGTGGTCCGAATTTGCGCTTAAAGTACAATATAATGGAATTAGAAAATTTAATAATTTAATTAAATACATAATAAACATGTCTTTCACTTATTATAATTTTAATAATTCATTTATGGTTTTTTTTGATGAATTATGAGATTCAATTTCATCCATTCAGAGCGTTGTTTCCTTGATTTTCATAATCGGTTCACTTATTTATATGTACGAAACATCATGTGAAATAAGAATAATTATAAAAATTTTAAATTATATTTTACAAATGAACATATCCAATATTTAGTGTTATAATATTTCATTTATATATATGAAGATGATTCATTAGATAAAGCATTAATAATAACCATTTAGATTATTTTGGCTTTTTTTCGATCATCACGAACTAGTTTTGTCTTATGTAATTATATTTTGTATATATAATGGTTTTAAAAATATTAAATAACATCTGTTATATATATATATATATATATATATATTAAATTTTGGTTTAACCATAAAAAATATTTTATGACTTGCCTTGAAGGTGTAATCGAAAAACAAAAAACTCACCATCCACAAAAGTGATAAATCGACACCTAATGGATGATGTTTTCATTTTTAGAATAATAAAAGTGAAGATAAGAGAATTGATGGTTGATATTAAATTAAAAAAATAATTTATACATAATATAATATAGTCATCATGAATTTTTGGACATAATAGGTTATAAATGGATTAGAAAAAAAATAAATTGAATGAAAACTAAAAGAACGAAATGGAATTTTACCTCTTGAATTCCTCTCCTCAAGATCCTCATTAAATAACATTGAAATAGTATTTTTGCTAAGACCAAAAAAACTAGAACACATGATAGAGGACTGGGAAAGAGATTGGGTAGAAATTTCACAAGCTTTATGGATTTGGATGTGTGAGGAGAAGAGGTAGTGGGGGTGGAATTTATATTGGAGGCGTGGGGTGTTTTTTGATTATTTAATTCATTAGTTTATTGTTTTGGGGAATGTTTATGAATAGTTTATATTCCGATGAATAAATACATTAAATATACAAGGATATTTCATGACTATTGGATTATATCAGCCATACATCATCCATGACTCAATAATTTAGGTATTTCTAAAATTCATTAAATTACTATATTTCACTATTCATAAAAAGTAAACTTGTTTAGAAAAATCGCAAAAATCCACCATAATTTTTTTTCCAATATTTATAATTAAAAAATGGAATCCATTTTATGAAAGTAATTTTATAAATATGAGAAATTAAATTCATAATTAAAATAACAATTTACTCGAAAAATAATGAATTTAATATTATATTGTTTTATGACACATTGAAAAACTAATTAAGGAATCCTACAACTATCTTATAATCATAATACAACAAAATATTAATTTATGTATCTATTTTTTGATAATATGTTCTCTTTTAAATAATTATATTAATTAAAATATTTTATATAAACATTTATACTGCAAACAAATACTAACACATTTCTCATCATTTTAAATCATCAATTTAATTTTTATGTTGTAAATATAGTATATTTTTATTTATAATATACCCAATATTTTTTTATACTTTCATAGGTGAAGTTACTATTCTATTGGTTATATCACTATTACTAATGGGAACATTACTATTCCAATGTTCATATTTTGTAGTATATTATGGTTTTAAAATCAGATTTTCATGAAGCTTAGACTATCTGAGATATAAAATTTTAAAAGAGACATACCATAAGTCTTGGGGTGTTAAAATATCTCCTACTACAAAAAATTTTGTTTTTAAAATTTACTGAGTGTCACCTCAAAAAATGATTTGGGTAATAATTCATCATAATTTCCACTATTTCCCACATCATCTCTTCAATTATATGATTTTTCCAATGTACCTTTAATAGCATAGTATTATAATTTTTCAAAACCATATTCATTAGTGACCTGAATCTGGATTGTCTCTTAACATTAAGATAAATTCTGTTCCAATTCTATTTCTTTATAGGTGTGGAAAACTTCTTGGTATGTCATGTACTTCTTTAAAAAACTGATATGGAACACATTGTGTACTTTAGAATGTCTATGTTGCATCAAAAAATGGTAGGCCAAATGTCCAATTATCTATAATATTGAAAATGGTCCAATGTAACTATAGATCAATTTCCATTTCTCTCTAAATATTATAACACCCTTCCATGAAGATACCTTAGATATGACATGATCTCCCACTTGAAACACCAAATATCTCGACCAGTTTTCTACATTGATATTCTTCCTACATTGTCCTACTTTTATATGTGTTTGAATAGTATTTTTCTTTGTTGTTGTTTCATACATAATCTGTGGGCCTAAAAGATTCTTTTTACCAACTTCATCCTATCATGTTGGTTTAGAAAATATCTTTCCATGAAATAATTCATATTATGTCATTTGAATAGTTTGATGTAAACCATTATTGTAGTAAATGTCTACAAAACATAAATAATGATCCAACATTCCTTGAATGTTTTGTGAGAAATATCTCAACATGTATTCTATAGTTTGGATCATCCTTTATGACTGCCCATTACTTTAAGGGTGATATATAATACACAAATGAAGCATTATATCCAAATGTTTCTTAATTATTTTCCATAATTTCGATGTAAATCATGGATCCTGAAAAAACAAATTTAAGGAGGTGATCCATGATGTCTTTATACATAATTAATATAATTTTTTTGAAAGGTTATCCAGTGTAAAATCCTCTTTTCTAGCGAGTAAATGTTCTTATTTAGTATGTTGATCATCAATTAACCATATTTCATCATTATTTATTGGTGTTTTTCATAATCCATTGACAAAATCCATAGTATTGTCATCTCATTTCCATGAGAGAATATACAGTGGTTGCATGTATCCTTAAGGATGTTATCTTTTATCCTTCACCTATTGAAAATCTAAAAATCTTGATATATAATCCACAATTTCCACCTTCATATTATCTCACCTGAAAAGTTCATTAAAAATCTATCCATCGTAGTGATACTTGGGTGTAATGAGAAATATGTGGTATATAAATCATCCAATAATATCCCTTTTATCTTTGTTATAGAGGAAACACAATTCCACATCCCAAATTCTATAATTCTATACATATTCATGAAGTCTTCCAACTTCCCATCATTTACAACATCAGTTTTCCATAGAAAATTTTCATCTTCAAACTAAGTAATTTTAATCCATTCCAATAAATATTGTTGGGTAACCAATTGAAAAAGTAATGATGTTGAACCTTTCTTGATAATTCCCATATACATCTTCAATAAATCCATGAAAACATGATCCATTTCAATCATAATTTTTTTAGAACTCTATGATCCTTCCTTCTCAATGGATACACTAACATATTTTCCTTCCCTAGGTGATAGTGTATTGAATAATAAAAACCCTTGAGTAGCTCTATCCATCATGTTTTCCTAATGTTAAGTTCTTTCTATGATAAGATGTATTTCAAACTCTTGTTTGATGTATATATCTCACATATTTCATTATATAGAGATTGTATCCATATCTACCTAGAAAATATTACAACTGCTAACTCAAGATCATGATTTGGACAGTTCTTTTCCTATGTTTTTAACTTTCTTGATGCATAGGAAATAAATCTATCATTATGTATAAGGACATATCTAAGTTATTTCTTTGATGCATCACCATAAATAACCAATCCCTCATTTCCCTGTGGCAGAGTTAAGATCATAGAATAAAATAATATTCTTTTTAATTCACTAAATCATTCTTCTCATTTGTTTGTTAAAATAAACTTAACCCATTTACGAGTAATATTTTTTGACGAGTTAGCTAATGGAGAAAAATTATAAACAAAAATATGATAGTAACATGCTGAATCATTGAAAATTTTTATGTCTGTTCTGTTCATTTGTGTGGACCATTCCTAGACTACATTTTTCTTTACAATATCAAATAAAATTCTATCCTTAGAGATAATCTATCCAAGATTAGAAACTATTTACTGAAATAATTCACACTTGTTATACATCCAATATTACTATTTTCTTCTAAGAGTCTCTAGAACAACCTGCAAGTGGTTATAATGTTACTCATATATTTTGTAATATATAAACAGATCATCAAAAAATACCATATATAAATCGGAATGATATTCCAAGAACACTCAATTAATTAGATTCATAAAAATAGAGGGTGTATTTTTCAGTCCAAATGACATTATTGAAAAGTCTTAATGTAAATAACTAGTTCAGAATGCTTTTTTTGGAATATATTCTTTCCTCACAAAAATTAAACAATATTCAGATCAAATTTAAATCATTGGAATATATTGAGCTTCAGGAATTTGATAAAATAAATAATCAATAGTAATATGATATTACTTGTTATTTATTGTAATAACATGGATTTATCTATAGCCTATTCACAACCTCATGAATCCATATTTCTTCTTAACAAAGAGAATAAGGGATCTCCATGGAAAACCACTAGTGAAAATAAATATCTTTTTACTCAACTCATCTAGTTGTTTATTCAGTTCCACTATTTCTATAGTGTCTATTCAATAAAGAGTCTTTGAAATTTTCCTTGCATCAGGGATTAAATCTGTAGAAAAATAAAATTCCTACTATAGGGGATGTCCATGTAAATCCTCTACATATAAATCACTGTATTCTTATAAAATAGGTACATCCTCAACTAGAATATTTTTTTCCTTATCCAAAGATGATGTTTTATATTCTCCCATAAGAATTTCATTTAGAAGATCTACTGGAGGTGGATCCTAATATGACTTGGATGATGTAGTCAACACTATAAACACGATAACTTCCGTACCATCATCAAAAATCATAATCCACTTCTTTTTTTAATAATTTTTAATTATATTTTAAAATATAGTCCATACCAAGTATTATATCAAAATAAACAATAGTTTTGATGATAAAATCTACATGTTGAGCATGTTTTTGTTAAATAATAAGAACTGCTCGACCCATATTTATTGTAATCAGGTTTCCACTAGGTTTCTTAATTGAAAACTCCCTTGTTAAGGTGAATTGGAAATATAAAATTTTAAAAGGAAAACTTTGAAGATAAAATGTAATGTGATGATCCATATTCAAATAATGGATTAGATAAATTTTGGGAGATGATTAATGTACCTACCACTACATCATTTGGGAATTCAACCTCTACTATTGTGACTGCATAATCTTATCCTTGATCCCATGTCATTTTTTGAGGAAACTATCCTTAAAGATTTAGACAATCATTTTCATAGTGTCCCATATCCCAACAATTATATCATTGATAATTGATATCTTCTTTATTTACCTTGATATATGGGAATGTTAACCTTTCTCACCAAATAAGAAGAAAAATCTTTTTCCATTTAAGAAGACATGAGGGTGATTCCTTCCATAAGTATCACACATTTGCAAATCCTTTTTTTCATCATTTTATTTTTTATTTTCTCCTACACCATATTATTCTACTATTTTCACTTAAAATTCAGAAGACATAGATATTTTTTTCTCTATATTGATAGAACATGAGACTATATATTTATTTGAGGAGAAATTTTGGGACACGAGTGACATTTATAGGAATGGTTTTAACCCCTCAAAAAATTGATCAATATATCATTTTGGATGACATACATAATCAAAATTATAACTTTCCAAACAAGTAAAGTTAGATTTATACAAGAAAATGTTTTCATCATCTTTTTATCTCAGACCTGAGAATTTTCTCTACATATATTCTCATTGATCTAGTGGTAAATATTTCAAATTAAAATATTCTTAAAATCATTATATTCCATATTTTCAATTTTTTCTTCCATTGTATTTTGATACAATTAACACCATGGATAAACATATCATGAGAGATGATACATTATCATGAAAAAATTCTCACTTTCAATAATTCCATAAGGGAGAAATATCTTCCCTAAGAAACTTATCCATTGCTTATTAACAAATAGAATTTTAGACCTATTAAATGACCGAGGTTGTTGTTTTATAAAGAGGTATAACCTTGTTACATTGGGTTGTGGATAAAATTCTCCATTATAGTAATGTTATTTCTCATATGGTGATTTATTTTATCCAGTATAATTATATGTTTCTCATATCTACTTGTAGTTCATACTCCAAAATCATTATATTGCATTGAAGGGAAATCCCCACATTAAATAAGCGTGTTGATATGATTTCCATTCCTTCTACTAGGTACCATTTCTAAAAAATGGAATAAATTAATTTATGTTATGAATTCTAATGAATAAATTTTTTACAATAAAATAACTAAACATAAGTTGTAAATTTGTTCATATCTATTAACATAATTTTAACCCTCGGTTTCTTTATGAATTTGTATACTTTAAAATAATTCATAATGGTTAGTAAATAAAATATTAAATATCCATAGCATATTCCCAGTGAGTGCCAAACTAGATGCACAATATGTCTCTTTGTCATGTACCAAGTTATGTTATGTCAGGCCCGATACACCTTGTTAGAGTTGTTACGTCGAGGTGTGTATCTTCTAGAACCACATCCACTTGTAGTATCCAAATAGGGATATATTTTTTGGAAGAAAAACATAATATATACCTTAAAAAATAATAGGATGTTATTATATTCTTATCATTAACATCTATATTTGGGTTATGTTACTCAATCTATTATTTCTAAATATTGTTTCAAATGTTTATACGGAACTTCTTCCAATACCAACTGTAAAGTTCCCGACCCGAGTATCCAAAGTCGGTGCCTCTCTTAATTACATTGGTACTAACAACAAGAATAAAAATCCTAAAGGACCTAATAGAATAGTATATTTAGAAAACTATACAGAAATAGAGTTTTTATATTACAAATTTTAAAGGTAAAAACCACATCAACTTCATCGGAACACAAATAAATTTTTAGATTATCCCTAAAAGTAATTCGCAATATACATCTTCAAATCCTGGGGATAAAATAAAATAAATGGGTGAGATGAGATGCTCATTAAGGGTAGTAATAAAGATAAATGTAACATAAATATTCATAATACAAGGTGAATAACAAAAGAAACATTCCATTAAAACATAAAAATGAGAATAATATTAGAGGAATAAAAGTTGATTAATTAGTTCAATATCAATAATAATATAAAAATTAAAACTAAAATGAATATTATACTTGTAAAATAATTAAATGGATTATCAATTACTAATATCATAATCATTTAATGCATAATGATGGACATATGAAACATATCATTGAGGCCTTGGCGAAGACAGCTAAAAAAAAAGGTTAAGGCCTCATCCAAATCCATATCTGTTTATATTAGGAGACATATCGATTCATCGAGGGGATATAGAGGACCCCACCCATAACACAATAATTCCAATTAATTCCTCATATGAATGAGGTGACACCTAAAAAAATATACATAACATTACCCAATTAGAAAACATAATTACTAACCATTATGAGAAATTTGGTTAATTGTATCAATATAGAACATCCACAATAAAACTAATCATAAAACATTTTAAAAATTATGGTTGATGATATCATAAATGATAAATCAAAATTAAAAATAAGATTTAATAGAGTGTTTTTTAAATAGATTGAAAAACTCTTAAAAAACAATCCAGGAATTCCGGAGTGAAATTCCCTTTATTACTTTACAAAGTAGAGTTCTTTTTTGATGAAATCATTTTCATTTTTCGTAAAATCATGTTTCAAAAGTCTATATCATAAAAATAGAAATTTAAGGGTAATGAAATTATTTTCGAGGAATTTTTTTGTCTAACTAAAGATAAAATAAGTAAAAAGTGTTTTTAAGAAACTTTGGAAATGGTCCACTTCTGTGTGATTTAAGAGAAAATATAAGTCTTGAATGAGGAAAAAATATTTTGTTTATAAAAAAACAGAAATTAAATAAGTTATTTTTTCAATAAAAAATATTAATTATATTAAAATATTGGTATCTTAAAATATATTATGTAATGTACTTTAAAGTGGGTAAGAAATTGGGAAGTTCCCTTTAACTGAGCTTGCTTTTCCAGATAAATTGAAAAGGGGACCTTATAAAACATGTATTTCACCAAAAAAATAAAGAATAAATGACCTTTATTAATGATTTTGAAAAATTTAAACATAATTTATAATATGTATATAAAAATAAAGAATAATTACATTAGGGTAAATTGATAGTATACGTAACCTAAATGAAAAATGGATGTTTTGAAAAGAAACCCATACTTTATGAATGAAAGTGATATGTACTTGTGATCAAAGTCTTATATAATGATATTAGATTCATTAATAATTTAATTAAGAACCTATTAAACATTTATTTTATTTATTAATATTATATTAATATCATTTAGGGCCTCTTTTTATGAGTTATGATATTCAATTTTGTCATTTGAGAGTTTTCATTTCCTTGGTTTTCACGATTTCTTATGTTTTATACATGTAAAAATGATAATTTTAAATGGAATAATTTATCTAGAATTGGAATGATATTTTATTAATGAAATTATATGATATTTAATGGTATTATATATTATTTTTCTCTAGATAAGAGTATGATTCATTAGATAAATTTTTAATGATATCCATTGAGTTTTTCTTTTGCGTTTTTTCGAACACCTTGAACTTGTTTTGTCTTATGTATTAATATAATGTATATTTACCTGTTAAAGAACATAAAATTAAAAATATTTGATATATTAAATTTTTTTGACCATATAAATGGTTTTATGACCAATATTGAAGTAGAAATTGAGAAATTAAAACTTGACTTCCATGATAGCGGTAAATCGACACCTACCAAAAAAAATCTCATTTTTATAATAAAATGGGAAAGAGAAGAGAATTCATGTTTCATATTCCATTAACATAATAAAATTATATAATTTATAAGACAATTTATTTATCATGAATTTTTTGATAGAGGAGTTAAGGAAATAATTAGAAATGAAAAGAAATTGAAAGAAAATTAAAAGTACAAATGAGATTTTACCTCTTGAATTCCCCTCATGAAAAACCTTCGTAAGGAACTTTGAAATGGTATTTTGGGTGTGAAGAAAAAGGTAAAAAATTGGGAGAGATATTTGGTATATGTTTTAGGAATATATTTGACAAAATTCAATAATTTTGATGTCTGAGAAGAAGAAGTGGTGAGGGGTGGTATTTATAGGATATGAGAGTAGTGTTTTTTGAATATTTTAGTCATTAGTTTATTATTTTTTCTCAATACTCTGAAATGTTTTGATTACAATGATTATATACCATAAATAGAGAATGATATTTCGTGATTATGGTATAAAATCACCAATAAATTATTAATGACTTAATAATTTTTGTATTTATTGAATACCGTAAATTACTATATTTTACTATTCACATAAAATTCAAGTATTTTAGAAAAATCCCAAAAATTCACCCAATTTTTTTTTTGGTTTATAATTAAAAAATGGAATCTATTTTATGAAAATAGTTATCTGAATAAGTGAAATTTTATTTTTAAATAAAATTATCTTTTACTATAAAAATAACGATTTTTATAATATATCTGTTTTTATAACACTTTGAAAATTTATTTAAGGACTCATAAAATTATCATATAATAAACATACAAGAAGAAATTAATTTATGAATATATTTTATTAAAATAATTTTACTTTTAAATCAATATATTAATAATAAAATTTTATGTTAACATATGTTTCACAAAAATGACAAAACATAACTTACCATTTTTAAACCAGTTGTTTACATATTCCATTTTGTAAATAAATCATATTTTTATTTATAAGCTACCCATGTTTTAATTATAATTTCATAGGTGAAGTTACAAATCAATTTGTCATATCACTATTTCTAATGGTCACATTACTATTCTTGACAGTCATATTTAACATTATATTACGGTTTTAAACTCGGTTTTGCGTGAAGCAAAATCAATAAAGGATATTAAATTTTAAAATATAAATACAATAGGATATGGGGGTATTACAACCAAAATAATTATATGTATGGAATTTATGTGAACACCTGTCAAACAATGGAATAGAAAATAGAGTTCTCATAGAGGAAATACATTGGAATAAATATTGTGGTCATACATCAATAAGGATCTGGAAAGACAAAAGAGAAGACATGTCAATCCCATACTAGGATAAATAATTTTATAATACATATAAATAAATAATTTGGATGGTATCATTTGAATTATATTCTCAATCGAGCATACCATATTTAAAGTAACAATGGATTAGGTGAAAAACATATTTAGTAGTTTTAAGAAAAAAACATTTTGATGTATGAAATATCCTTACTCTTTTAAATAATATTAAAAATAAATATTTTAAAAAACATAGATAAAGAAATAATTTTTATGAAACCATGAAAAAATATGTGGGAAGTTTCATATAAAATGATAAAGGGGTTGGAATGATATTTTTACAAGGAAAAGATAATAGATTTTATTTTGTAAAAAATGACCCGTACAAAAAAATTTAAAATGGATTTATTAAATAAATTTACTAGAAAGAAGAGTTATTTTAAATTAACCTTTTTTATTTTTTGAAAAAATATAGGAATATCCACAAAAATTTGAGTCCATGATAAAATATGAATGAAAAATAATTTTCATTTTATTGTATTAAAAATAACATTATTAGAAATAAAATCATTGGAATAAATCATAGAAAATACAATTTAATACAAGATAAATGGGAAAAAAATATAACCAAGGATAACTAGTGGAGTAGAAACTAATTATTATATTGGAATGAAATAATTTTAAAATTCCATAGATGGGTAATCAAATTTGAGAGATCTCAATTTTAAAATGATGTTGAGAAATAAAACCCTACAACTTGAGTAACATTCTAATTAAAAACCATGAAGGGTAAGAATAATGAAATTTAATTTAAAATAGATTTAATAAAATACAATTCATTATATAATATAAAAAAGTAAATGTATACACAATATATTAATGTAAATTAGTGAAAAACAAGATTCAATTTTTAAGAAAATGAATTTATACCCTAAAATAACATTCAAGTAACATAATAGTTTAAGAAAGAATAGATTTATATTTATCTTATAAGGTCTAATTTTAAGAACCCATAAAATTAGTAATTCAATTATAAATGATTATTATTTTAGAATAAATAAAATGTGGAAAAATTGAAATCCATAAGAATGCTTGTAAATCAATTCTAACAAATTGAGTTTGCAAAAACCCTTAAATCTTTTATTACTTTAGATTCGAAACTCCATAATGAAAGTAACATGGAATATAATATTTAATATCAAGAAATATAATCGTTTCATGATATAAAAAATACATTGTGAGAAGTAAGTGACCCATAAAAAATAAATCATGGTGTATAATATAAACAAGTCGTTTGGTATTATATGATCCTGACATTTTCTATAGTTTAATCCAATTTTTTTACAAGTAATCTTTTGTTTAATTTTGTATATTTTTTTGGGATATAGCTTGGGGTGTGTTTGGGTGAATTTTGAAAAAATTGAAAAAATATAGGTTATGCACGGTCGGCACATGGTTAAAGAAATCTATGCTATGATTCCAGTAAATCATGTAACCATAGATAGTGTGGGTTTTCATGGCTAGTGCACGATTTATCTAACTTTGTTCCTTAAAATTGAAACCATTCACCTCAAAAAATAATTAGCACACGGTTGTCTCATGATTTTGGTAAATCATGTGTCCCTGTGCTGGAAAATGTGTGTGGGATTTAGAGTTTCATGATAATTTATTTAAAAATTCACCAAAATCCAATAACTCATCTATTTAGACCCCTATTAAACCCTAGGATATATTTCAAGTTTTAGGATTTCTCTAATAAATTTTTATGGTCAACTAACCACCTTTCATTGTGATTCGAGGCCTAAATCGAATATATTCATTCTTCAAGGTGGGTGAATTATATCCTGTCATCATATCATTCATCCCCCTTCCTTATGTATATATTTTGATGAGATATAATAGTTTAGTTTCCAAGATATAGAAATATATTTGAAGAATCTATTTAAAGGATTTTGGATCTATAATTGTAATTAAATTGATCTTGATTTACTGATCTTAATTTGGGTTTTGAGATGCAAATATATATCTGCATTGTTGTGCTGCCTAATTTTTATAAATTTTTGTTAGGTGATATTCATCAACGTTTCAATTTTGTGGTCTATAATTAAAACCCTATAGTTTTTATTTTGACTATGTGTATTCCAATTATAAAATTTCTAGATATTTTTAGCAATTATATTTTCAAATAGAAGTTCTTAATTGGGTCAATTAATTATTAACGGAATTATAAAATTTTTTGATTTTGGGTATAACTAATTGTAAAATTATTTTTGTGATATTGATGTTGTTAAATTGATAAATAATTTTTGAATTAATTAATAGAACATTGAAATAGTTGTTCTAGATAATTAATTGTGGAATTAATTATGTGATATTGACATTGTGAAATTGATAATTAATTGTAGGATTATTTATGAGAATATTGAAATGGTTGATTGAGATACAAAATTTTGGAATTAAATATGTGATATTAAAACTATGAAATTTTTAATTAAATGTCCTATTAATTATGAGATATTTAAATAGTTTATTTGGGATAATTAATGGATGACTTAATTTTGAGATATTTGGATCATGAATTGAGATAATTAATTGTTGTATTTATTGTGTGAATTAATGAATAGTAACACAATCATTCAATGTTCTGAGGTAATTAATGGTAACATGGTCATTAATTATGTGAAATAATAATGCTATCATGGTCTTTCAATTGTGTGAATTTATGAATATAAACATGGTCAATAATTGGTGTGAAATAAGAATGGGAACATGGTCATTCAGTTGTTTGAATTAACGAATGGTAACATGATCAATCATTTGTTTGAATTAAAGAATAGAAACATGGTACATAAATTGTTGGAATGAATGGATTGTAACATTGACATTTATTTTAGAAATATAAAAATGGAAACTTAGAAATTTATATATGTGATATCCCTTGGTGATTTCTTCGATTCTGGAATGGGGTGATGTAGGTATTGAGGTTCGGGTGTCCTCAGGAACCTTAGAGTTTATGTGGTTGCAATAGAGAATATTTAATGATGTGATAATCTTTTTATTTATGAATTATATTTATTTATATATATAACTGGACACACAACTATTTACTAGAATTGTTTTATACAGCATTGTTGATGGCCTACTGAGTTGTACTCAAACCATACATAGGCTTCTTTATCAGCACCAAAATTGATGTTCCGTTTTCTAGACAGGTTAAGGGAAAGGACTTATATAGATGGATGATTATAGATAGATCATGGATGAGGGAATCCAAAAAGGCCCATGAAGCATTTGAGAGTCTTGGGTGTGTTTATTTTCAGTTTTTATTTTAGACACATGGCACGTAAATTGGCATGACATGTTTTCTTCTTCCTTTGGAAGTTTTATTTTTCTTATATTGATTATGTTATATATTGGTATTGATTATGGTTATTTAGTATTCCAGTATTGTTTATTTATTTCCACTAGTATTTTACTCTGATAAATTAGGGTTTAATGTTTTCATGACTGACTTATCGGAAACTCCCTACTAGTTGGAATCCTTTGGAAAATCAGGAGGTGCGCTTGCGGTAATGTTGACGATTGACTTGGGGAACCAACATGTGGAACATAGGGTTGGATGTTAAAAGGTGGTATTAGAGGATTTTTTATTATCCTTTATTTTTTATTACAATTTTGGGAAAATTATTATTAGAAACAAGTAAGAGTTGTACCCTGGTAATGAACTCTTAAACCAGATATGTAAACCCATGTATGGGGGAAAGCCCATGTACCTAGGGTGGGATTGACTCTATTACTATTTTCTGTTACGGTTTAATATTATTTCACCTTCAATTACACAGTTGTTATGTGTTTTGATTTTTTTTTATATTTTCATAGAATTTACCCATGGCCAGAATGGTAGGAGGGTTGAGTCTTCATGAATCATTATAGGCACTCCATATTCTATTGACATCCATCATTTTATACATGCATGAAAAAATGGGTTTTGGTTAAGTTTTTAAAATGGTTTTTTTCTTTGATTATGAAACTTAATTGAAAAAGGTGCCTAATATTAAATTTATTAAATAAAAATAATGGAAAATGTGAAAAAGGGTGTCAAAATCTTAAATTTGAATAATTAAAATGTGTTTACCCATGTTAACCACAACCAAGGTAAAGATGTTTGAGGGTAGTTTTTGCTTATTAGTTTTAACTGTGTGGAGAATTTGGGATAAAGATTGGTTGTTACATTTAAGTATTTTCCTATTAAATAAATATGTTAAAGATGAGTCATGTTTCCTAATACATGTGTTTTTAATTGTATAGAAACGCTTCTGTGACGATGCTTGTTGCGAGAAAGGACTCTGGGAATGACTAGGAATTATCCACTAGTGATGGATCATGAATAACACATTGTCCCAAATGGGGAATACGGGGATAATTTCTGAGACAACATTCCTATATTCATGAAAATCTTACAAAGTGAACATGGGCCAGTTGTGAAAATAATTTTCTACATGATGAAGTATTTTTAGTTATAACAACCTTTTAATTTTACTAGAGTGGGTGGGCCTAAGGGAGAAGAGTATTGGGATAAGTCCATTGAGATGATAATTGATCATTTGGAGGATTCTTCATAGAATAGAGTCATAACAAACATTATTTGTTATGAGTATTAGAGAAGTGATGGTGGGACATTAATGTACAAATATGACATGATGATGGTATGCTATTTAATTTCTATTTGGATGAGTTCTTGGAAAACATCTACCTAGAGAGACAGGACAAGAGAGGGTAGAGGACTTAGTGCGGTTAACTTAGGAGAGAATGTCTATTATGGACAATGTAGAATGATTTATAGATCTACAGTTATTTTCTCAAGTGTTATTAAGAGATGAGACATCTATGGAGAGGCATTTCCAAAATGGAATTTTGTTCTATATTATGTCCCATGTGTATCTATTTGAATCAAAGAAGTTTGACGAGGTGGTAGATCATGTTCACATATTTGAGAATAACATGAATAAAGCTCCCAATTCTAAAAAATAGTTGCTACTAGATGGCCAGGAGCTGAGAATTCCGTGACCAGGAAGCATCATTATGAGAACCTTAGCTAGGGTTGTGGAAAGAAGAGAACACAGATAATAGGATTGGTTTCACATGTCCTAACAAGAGTGATCTATCATCAGTGCACTAGTATGTTCCATTATCATCGATTCTATCCCCAACCTATATTAGAGTGTTGGTTTTACCGAAATATGGGATATATATATAATATTTTTAGGTCACAGTTTTATATTGTTAGTGAGGGTGCAACTAGACAAATTTAGATTGTGGGATGGGGGTCTTCTACATGTTATCAGACAGAAAAATTCAGTTTTAATGGACTAGGTGGTAGAGGTAGAGGATGTATTGCTTCTAGGAAATATATCCCACATAATTAGAGAGGTGAAACATTGGGGAGTTAGATATAATGACATGGGAGAGGTGTAGGATAGTTTCTTGTGATGAAAACTACACAAGTAGATAGAAATGTTGGACCATCGAAAATGAGAGGTACTATTCTTATAGATTACAAATTATCTAGTACCTTATTTGATACTAGTTCCTCTTACTCATTTACATCATATAATATTATTAATGTTTTGAGATAGGTAGAGGTGCTTGTGAGTAGGGTAAGGACTTCAGTTACACCATTGGGAGTTCTATCTAGAGATATATGTTTGTACAAGGGATGTTATTTTGAAATCATGGAGCATTGTTTCCTTTGGGAACTCTACATTATTGTCATCTCAAGATTTTAATTAATTATGGATATGGACTGGCTAGCCATATACCTTGCCTGCGTTGACTATTACCACAAGAGGGTGGTGTTTCATCTCCTAAGGGTGAAAATTAAAATTACTATTGGGAGTGGGAGGTCCATGCATGCTGAGCAGGGCCAATTACTCCACAATTGGGAGAGCTCATAGCACAGGTTACTAGACTTTTTTAGATGCTGAAGGTATAAACAATAATATCATTCTAGTAGTATAGGAAGAGTTTTAAGATGGGTTTTTTAAATAATTCATAGGTCTTCCACATGAGATAGCTTTGGAGTTCACTATTGAGCTCATGCCAGGGGATAAGAAATAATCTATTACACCATACATAATTTCAATGATAGAGCATTAGGAGCTCAAGACACGGATAGTGGAATTCAAGGATAATGTGTTTATCTATCCGAGTACATCACCTTGGGGATCAACTGTGTTGTTTACAAATAAATCTGATGGTAGTATGCATTTTTGTGTCGATTATAAGAAGTTGAACAACATGACTAAAAATAACTTTTATCTTCTTCTACATATCGATGATATTTTTGACCAGTTGAGAGGAGAATCAATGTTCTCCAAGATAAAAGTGAGATCAGGGTATCAGAAGCTAAGATTTCAGACATCTGATATGACAATGACTTCTTGCAAGAGTAAGTATGACCAATATGAGTTCTTTGTAATTCCTTCTGGGTTAATAGATTCTCTAGTAGTGTTTACAACTGTTATGAATATAATATTTCATCCATACCTAGATCATTTTGTGGTGTTTTTTTGGATGAAATATTTGTGTACACTAAGACTCATGATGATCATTTACAACATATTGACATCCCTCAGAGTATACTGAGAGAGAATCATCTATATTCCATGCTATGTAAGAGTTAGTTTTGGATTAATTAGGTACACTTAATGGGATACATCATCTCAGGGGAAGGCGTGTTAGTGGAACCGGATAATGTTCAGGTAGTGGTATCTTAGGATAAACCCCTGAATGATTTCAATATCTATATATTTCTAAGGTTTTTTGAATACTATCAGTGATTCATCCCGGAATTTTCCCTTTTGGTTGCATTATATTTGTTCTTAATAAACAAGGACATAAAGGTTCATTGATTAGAAGATTGTGAGGTTTCCGTTCAAGAGATGAAGAAACATTTGACATCCGCACTGATCCTAATCCTACTGATGATATGTGAAGAGTATGTGGTGCATTGTGAAGATCATGATATCGAACATAGATACGTATTTATATAAGGATATTGGGTTGTGGAATATGTGTCTAAGTATCTGGGGCCACATGAATTGACTACACTATGAATGACCTCAAGTTGGTAAGTGTTTATTATGATTTGAAGTGTTGGAGACACAATCTTTTGGGAGAAATGTTTAAGGAGTTCTCCAATCAAAAGACCTTAATGTGTACCTTCTCATAGTGAGATTTGACTATTTGGATGTGGATATGTCTTGATTATATATAATCAGTTGATTTTGAACTAGCATATAAAAATTGGAAATGAAAAGAGTAGATAAAACATTGAGTAGGAAAAATCATAATGAGGTGGTTAACGAGTATAGTTCGGAGTGAAAAATGATGACCTTGGTAGCAGAAATGCATGTGGCAATTCAATAGATTGAGGGGTAGATGTCCCTCATATCAGTTTCAGTGTAGTCCACTACTTTAAGCCGGATCAGAGATAAATTGAATGAGGGCAGAGAGCGTTTGACCTCAAGGTATAGCCTTGATGGTGGGGAGACACCATCATAATGGAGCGAAAATGAGAATGATTTCATCTATGTTAGAAATAGACTAGTTGTACCTACTAGTATGATAGAGGAGTTGATGATGGAATTTCTTTCCATAGATTTGGTGGTACATCGAGGGGTGACCAAAATGTAGTGTCACATATGAAAATATTTTTTATAGACATGCATGAAAAATAACATACTAGGGTTCATGAAATGATGAATCACATGTTAGTAGGTGAAGGAACTGCTTCAAAAAACTGCTGGTTTGCTACAAGTACTTCACATTTTAGAGTGAATTTTTGATGATATAACCAAGAATTTTGTGGCGGGTCATCTGAATACAATTAGGTTGAATAATTATATCTGGGATATTATGGATCCACTGAAAAACTAGTGCATTTTATGTTGATATAGGTCACATTATCTGTGGAGTAACTGAGAGACTTTTCTATTAGAGAGATAGTCCATATATATAATGTTCCATGAACTATTATTTTAGATGGTGACCCACGTTTTAAATCACTATGTTTAGGGTCTTGAAAAAAGTTCATGGTATATAGGTATGATTGATTATGAATTTTTACCCACATGAAGATGGGAATTTGAATTGTACTGTATAGGTTCGTGAGGATATGATGTTGGCTTGTATGCATGACTTTGACCGGACATGGAATAAGAATGTGGATATTTGGAGTTTTCATATAAAAATTGTTATCCATAAACTATATAGATGATATCATACATGGATATTTATGTCGGGCCATGTAGATTACGACTACACTAGATGAAGGAAGGACAACCCAAATTTTTGGGGCTGAGTCTCATGCAGGAGACGTCAGATAAATTACAACTGATTCAAAAACATATGGATACAAATAAGAGTTGGAGAAGCCATATGATAATATATAGAGATGATACCTATAGTTTAAATATGGTGATCATGTATTATTTTTAGTTTCACCTAGGTTGGATTACCTTAGGGAATGGAGGCTAGGCATGTTGGAACATGAGTTTGTTGGACCGTTTGAGGTTATGAAAAGAATCAGGCCAGTGGAAAAACGATTGGATCTTCCATTAAAATAAGATTTTACGCATGATGTTTTTTATGTATCAAAACTATGATTGTATCACCCCAACCATCTTATGTAATCTATGAGGATGATGTTAAGCTTGAGATAGATGCACCCTTTGAGGAGCATCCAACATGTGTGTTCGATTTTAGTGAGGATGTATTGCGGGGAAATACCATGTTGATAGATCATGTAATATAAAAACAAGGATTTGTGATGCAGGAGGCATGGGAAATTGATTCATATATTTGGGCTCATAGGTATGATATTTGTTCTCAAAATCATAGTGATGTTTAGGTGTGAAGATCGAGGATGAGATTTTATCAGGTAGGGATATTGTAAGATACTAAAATTTTCTAGTGATGACTCAAACTTGGTTGTAAGTAATATTTTGTTCAATTTATAGTAATTTTTGATTGGGTTATATCTCGGGGGTTTTTAGGTGAATTTGGGAAAAAATGGCAGAAAAATGGGTTACGCATGGTCTACATATAGTTATGGAAAAATATGCACCCAACCCAGTAAACCATACAACTCTAGACAGTGGGGGTTTTCATGGGTAGTGCATGGTTTGTAAAAAACTATTCCCAAAACAGGGAAACTATGCACCGCAAAAAATAATAGGTACATAGTTTGTTCATGGTTAGGGAAAACTATAGACCCCTATACAGGAAACCATGAATGGGATTTAAAGATGCACACAAAATTATTTTAAAATTCCATGGAACCCTAGAACTCACCTATTTTGACCCCATTTTACCATAGTATGTATTGAAAATTTTGGGATCTCTTGGGAAAAATTCCAAGGCTATCCGACTTCCTTTATTTACAATTCTATCCTGGATCAAAGATCATTATTCCTCACAGTAAGTGGATTTTATCTCGCCGTTATCTCATTCATCCTATTTCATTTTCTTGAACTTTTGATAAGATATAATATTCTATTTTTCTATATCTATGATAGAGGATCTATACTTGGAATTAATGGGATCTTCATTTTTTTGATCTTTCTTAGGGATTTTAGATTCGGATCTCGATCTGTTTTGTTGTTCTTTCCAAATTTTGGAGATTTCAATTCAGCAATCGTTATCAATGAATCAACGTATGTGGTCTTAAATTTAAATATCATAGTTTTGATTTTGATTATGTGTATAAATATTTTTTAATTGATAGACTTTTCTAGAAATTATAATTAAAAAGATTATTATTTATATGGGTGAATTAATTGTTGAAGGAATTATGTAACTGTGGAGTTTGGGGGACAATTAATTGTGAAATTAATTTTGTGATATTGAAGTTGAAAAATTGATAATAAATTTTATTTTTAATAATGGTAATATTTAAATAATTGATTGAGATAATTAATTGTGAAATTAATTTTGTGATATTTACGTTGTAAAATTGATAATTAATTATATGACTAATTTTGAGAATATTGAAATAGTTGAATGAGATAATTAATTTTGGAATTAACGATGTTATAATGATGTTGTAAAATTGACAATGTATTGTCATATTAATTGTGAGATATTGAAATAATTGATTTTGAATAATTAATGGATGAATTAATTATGAGATATTGAAATCATGAAATGATATAATTAATTATTGTATTAATTGTGAATGTTAATGAATGGTAACATGGTCATTAAATTTTTTGAATTAATGAATGGTAATATGGTCACTTATTGTTTGATACAAGAATGTTAATATTGACATTCAATTATGTGAGTTGATGAATGATAAAATTGGAATTATTATTTTTTGAAATAATAATGGTAATATGTTCACTCAATTTTGTGAATTATTGAATAATAATATGGTCATTAATTTTTGTGAATTAATTAATGGTGACATGGTCATTCAATAATGTGAATAAATGAATGGAAAATTTTTCATAAATATTTGAAAAATAGTAATTGTAAAATGGACATTCATAAACATGATATACCTTAGAGACAATTTAGATTCTCACATGAGCTAAAGTAGGTATTGACGTTCGGGTGTCCTCGAGAACCTGAGGGGTTATGTAGTTAAAAAGAGAATATATATTAATGTGATAAGCTTCTTATTTATGCATTATATTTATTTATTTGTGTAAATGTGTAAAATAATATTTACTTGAACTATTTAAGACACATTTGGTGGTGGCCTAATGAATTGTACTCATGCCCTACTTGGTCTACCTCATCGAAAACCAAATAGACTTTGTGTTTTCTGGATAGGTTATGGGAAAATTCCCTATGTAGATGGATAATTGGGAAATGAGCATGGATGAGGGAACTAGTCATTGTTCGAGTCCCACTAGAGAGTCTTGGGTGTCATTATTTTCATTTTTCATTTGAGACACTTGACCCATATATTAGAAAGAAATATTTTCTACTTCATTTGGATATTCTATTTTAACTTCATTGTTTATCTGAGATGTTGGTATTGATTATAGTTATTTATACTTCCACTATTGTTTATTTATTTCTGTTGGGCTTTACTCTAAAATAAGATGGTATAGTATCCCGACGATCGACTTATCAGACCCTCACTTCTTTTTGGAAGACTCTAGTGTAAGGAGAGGAATTCTTGAGGACATGTGAATGCCTGGATCGGGGCACCTGTATATAGCACCCAGTTCAGAATATTACATGTATTGAAATTTGAGACAAAGAAAAATTACGTCGTTATATTTTTTTATATAAAAACCCCTTCAACGATATGATTTAAAAAATAAAAAAAAATTAATGAATAAATATAATATAATGAAAAAAAATATTAATCAGTGATTAGGTACACCATTCAAAAGAAAAAATAATATATAATAAGAAATATGTCTCAAGATATTAAATTTTTGACTAGAACCCCTTATAATGTTTTTTTACATTGTCCAATGCATTCTTTGATTATGTATAACAAAAATGTATATCATAATATTATATTTTATATCTTTATTCATATAAATAAACACTTACAAACTTCACTTAAGGTTTCTTATTGTTAATATATTAGTTACTTAGAACTTATTTTTACCACCGAGTATTAGTAATTTTTGATAGTTTCATGAGTGTTATATAACGTTGATACCAATATCCATCAACTGATGTTAATATCATAATTAATAAATATGTTTACTTACAAGAACATATATATCATTTATTGATTTATAAATATATTATCTAACACCATAATTTTCATAGCTATGTTGAGTTAAAATGGAATCGGTTTCAGTATATTTTTGTAAATTTTGATATCCCATATAATATATTTACAATAAGTGTAATATATAATATAATTTTTAAATAACCATAAAATATGATTTAATTATTAATTTATTATAATTATAGTATTTATGTTCCAATATTTTTCCATGGTATATTTTTATGGAATCATTTATATAGGATGTTAAACTGACCCCAAAAAACAATCTATAATATGATTGATGAGTAAGGTAAAGCAATTTTTTATTTTGACATAATATCATTATAATAGAATAAAGATGATATTATTTAGTTTTTTTTATTTTTTAAAGCATATTTTAGTTGTTTTATTGTATATAATGATGTTCTAGATGAATAGTGAAAATTTTATTTCACGGAGCTGATAGTCTTCATATATGAACATTCAACATTTTTTTTGTTTTTCTAAGTTTATGGGATGGAATACATAATGTTTGTTCTATCAAAATAATAAAATTTCATAATATTAATAATAATTTTGTGTTTATATTAGAATATATTTGGGGGTGGTAAAATGAAAAAATAATGAAGAAAAACTGAAGGTAAACATGACACTTATATTGGGGAAATTAATATTCTCTTGGAAACGTCCTTGATTTGTAATGGGTTTGGAAAAAATTAAGGAAAGAAGGCCTAATAACAAGGGTCAGGGTTCTAGGGGAGGTAGAATTTCCTAAATTTAGGAATATATTTTATAGAATAACCATGGTAGGAATAGATTGAAGTGTTTTATTTTTTATGTTAATAGAAGGATAATTCTGGTAGTACCCATTCCTTTTTTTAAAAGTGGAATGTTACTATTTAAATTAAAAAGTTTGAAAAATGAAAAATATGAAGTTGATATAATTATTGGGTCTATTATCCTCTCTTAAATCATTTTGGAGACATAATGGAGGGATTAGTGTCTTGTTGTTTACATTTTTTATCTTTTACCCTAAGGTACTTTTACATTAGTAATAAATTTTTAACCTTGGGAATTATTATTATTAAAAAAAATTTAAAATAAACTTATCTAATAATTTTAGAAATATGATTTAAAATTTTAGAATAATTTTATCAAATAATATTTCTTTTGTTTGGAATCATTGATTTCATAATTAAGAGACATGATGTGTAAAAATAGTTTTTAGAAAGAGTGTTTTTAATATTAAAATTTATGTATAGGTTAAAATTTTTAATGTTATTAATTTATATGACATAAATTTTCTAGTATAAAACTAATAATATTTTTGAATTTTAATTGAACCGAATATTAATTTTACCATGATAATTTTTAATTAATAAAATGATTGAAAAATAATTTTAAATTAAAATACAAAGGTTCTTTTGTTAAAAAAATTACACTTATGTTTTATGGGTCCCAATTTTTATAAATTAAAATTATTACTCGATGAATAATTTTTTGATCAATTAAAAGGTTTTATTTACAACAATATCATTTTGATATATTAATAATATCATAATTTTTTTCAATTTTGGTAAAAACAAAAATTTTCATTGTTCACTTATAAATAAATTATTTCATAAAAATCCAAAAGAATCATACAAAGATAATTTTGAAATTGTAAATTAAAAAATTATTATCATTTTATGTAATTATAATTCTAAAAAGTATATATTTATCTTTTGGATGAAAATGAAAAACATAAAGATAAACAGTTTTAATTGAAAAATGTTCTTTTTGAAAATTATTTTTTTAATATTATTTCATACCAATCAATAAGTAAATTAACGATAAAATATTAGATCATATATAAAAATAATAATTATTACAATAATAATATTTTAAAAGTGGAGATTTTAATTTATTAGGTTAAATTACACAACACATAAAAAAACTACTTTATAAAAAAATCATTTTAATAATATTTATTAATATTATAGATATAATAATTTCAAATTGATTTAAATATATTTATTTAATTGATGTTTTATTATTCTTAAATTTTCTTAATAATTATTATATAATATTTCATGACTCTTTTTCGTTTTTTATTTCCTATAAAACAAGTTATCAAAGGTTGTATTAATTTAGAGAAAAATATATTCCAAAATATCAAGTTGTTAAAAAATGAAAATTTTCATTTACCACATCCCATGATCGGTGTGTGTTCAATAAATGACACCATTTTGGATAGTTAGTTCACAAAACAAAAGAATATAATCAATATTTTTCAAGAACATGTCTTTTAATAACCAATAACACAATTTGTAATAGTAATTGAAAAGACTTTGATAACTAGACCAAATAATTTAATTTCACCTACATCCATTGAGTATAATTATTATATAGACTCATTTGAAAAAAAAGTATTCCCTTTGATCCTATAGTCCAGGTGTACAATCCCAACCAAACATAAAAGATATACGTTCACCAAATTTTGTAAATCAAAATAATCAAATAGCTATTCTAGAATTGAAAAATGAATTTGAATTAAAAACCAGATCAATCCATTTGTTTATCATGTTATATAGTCTTATAGGTGAATACCACAATATAAACACTCATGAATTTTCTTATGTCTACTCCACTTTGATTCCCTGATGAGTAGAAGAAGAATAATTAAAGTGGAGATAATCTTTTTTCTCGTTTGAAGGATATTCTAATGAATGGTTATACAAAGTAAAATAGTTGAAGTTCATAATGAGAATGAATTATAGATATGAATCATAAAAAGATAAATCCCAACCTCTATGAGTAAAACTATAAATAAATATTAATATTCTACTAGAAAATCAACCAGATAAACTATTTATTAGCACTGGGAGATATTTAAAATGATCTATTATAGGTGTAAACATCAAGATTTTGAATATAACCACTTCTTTGTTACCTATAATCAATACATACTCTATAATAATTTAAATTTATTTGATAATACATATAGATGATGTTTAATTAAAAATTTTACAGGAGAATCCAATGTCCTGATTGAGAATATTTCATATAACGCAGAATAATTTTTTATAAGTGGTATATTTCCAAGAGGAATTAACAAGGTAATAAATTCTAATTATTCACCTTTTATAGAAACTATGCTTTATGAACTAATAATTTTGCTGAGACATGTTCTCCTGACGAAGGTAAGTGAACAATAATCACTAGTCAAGGTATGTGTTTTTTTTATCACAAAATAATTTAATTGACCAACGTGATGAACCACATGTCATGAATAGGTTTGTAAAAACATTTCAAAAAATATAATTTTAATAAAATAAATGATGAACGGAGACTAAACATGTCTAACAAATACTTTAAAACCAAAAAATATGCTAGACCCCCAATTCCGTAACATGTTTCAACAACACTTTTCATTTCTGAAGTAATATGAACACCCAAAACCTTTTCAGAAGACCATTAAACAAACTCATAACCAAAATATATAGAAACAAAAAAAAATTCTACTTTATAAAAAAACCTTCATTATGAATAGACATCCACCCGTGCACCACCAACTGTTCATCAATAAAAATATTCAGAGGTGGATGATATTTGGACTGAAATTAACAAGAAAATAAACCTTCAAGATGTATTATCCAAAAATATGGGTAAGATTCTAGCCCATAAAATCCAAAATTTGAGGGATAATTGAAGAATGTTAACAAGAAGAATTTTAATAGATATTTACCCCATTAAAATTTTTGATTTAAAAAAAAGCTACAAATCAACAAGGAATAATGAGATGAGGGTCCTAAAATACAACAAGAAAAGACCGAACTTAAAGAATAGTATGTGGAAAAAGAAAATAAAACTAAAAAGAAACAGTTGCTGATGATCCTAAATAACAGTAAAAATAGAGATAATAAATAAGGGATGATATAAAAATACCATCTTAAATAAATTGGGGACTTGAGACACCATTCTAAATAAAAAATGGGAGAATAAGGATCAACCACCTCCTTTCCCATCAATAATGTTTCAATATAAGAAAATTTAAGAGGAATAAAATCCAACTGAAATTCATATAACATTACAGAAATTTAAAAATATTATTTCCCTTCCTTAGTTACTCAAATATATTACTAGGTACACTGAATTTATTATAAAACATTTCATAAAAAATAGGAGGCTTTAAGGGAATTTATTTACTAACATGATAAAAACGTATATCAAACATAACCACTCCACAATTACACAAACAATGAAAATATATGGGGACATTATCTATCTATTTCAATACTAGATACATCCATTTTTTATCACATTCTATTTTTTATGAACTTCTATTAATTTTATTCCTCACTTAGTGCTTATAAATTTGGAGATAGAATAATTAAATACCACAATAGTGGTGTCATGTATTCAAAACCGATCCATTATATTTATAATAGAAGTATTGGAGGATGTAATAATGATATTAGATGACATATTATTCATAAAATAATTTAATTTATTTAACATGGAGGATGGTGGGATCTCCTCACAATAAAACATTATTTCTAGTAGATCATTCTTGAAGATAACCAAGACCTTCATTAATGTTCATAAAAGAAATCATACCAGGGTGTTTAAAGGCAATACAATCCATTTAAATATCTTTGAATCTACATAGAACCCATCATATGACCTTTAAATTACTACATTATCTCACTTTCAATAGGCTGAAACTATTAAAGACACGGGTAGGTTTCATGAAATCATGACTCTAGGAGTTCAGTTAATGATTGAAAATACCATAGAAGTTGAAGCTAACCAGGATTTAGAAGAATCAATTTTAATGATGACGGATGAGGTATCTTATCAGAATCTTGTGGGATTTATTTTTTTTTTGTTAATAAATAAACTAAATATATTTAATATTGTATGTATAAAATAAATCTAATGAAAATGATAAATTTTACTATGATTTCGTAATTAAAACAACCCCTTACTATGGAATTAAAAACATTCCAATTGATTTAAAGTATATTTACCAAATGAATGGAAAACATTTAGTGGTTATCATTTAAAATAATGTGTCCATAAGCAAATAAAATTATTTAATTTATTATTCTAAATTAAATATGGGAGAAATAAGGTAGATTATTGGAGATAACCATGGAATTAGTCGGTAAAACTACTCACACAAAATTTTCCTTGAAGAAGAATACAGAGCTGTTAGGAATCCCTAAAGGATGAGAAATTCCAATTTAAAGGAGGTAGTGAAAAGAAATATAGAGAATATATAGGTATAAACCATCATTTATCCACTATATTACTCATAATGGGTCATCCCAATATATATGATTCTTAATAGTATTGCCTTGAACATTGTTGAAATGATCTAAATAAATTGATCCATGTGATAATTTTGAATAAATTGAGATTTCATAAAGATTATTGAAATAAAAAAAATATTCAAGATAAAATATCACTTCCCCATCCAATTAATTGACTATAATCAAGAGAGGATGCCATGTAAATCAATTTTTTTTTGTTTTAGATGGGTTTTCAAGATATTTTTATGTACCCATTTTCATAGAGGACGGTGATAAGACCACATTCGCATGAAAATTTATCACCATTTCCTTTGAAATGATTCAATTTGTGTTATTTATTGTCCGAATAACTTTTTAAAGGTTACTATTAAGTATTTTCTCATACTATATGGAATACTATGTGGTGATGTTCTAGGTTGATTTCACTATTTTTAATAATAGTTTTATCACTATTAATGAAATATGTAATAATATTTTTTAAAAACAATTGGAAAAGATATTTTATTAAATTTTCAAATGTGTTATTTAATGGTATAAATAGAAAACGTTCTTGGGAATTTATTCTTCCATAATGGAATTGAGTTAGATAAGAAAAAAATTGAAGTGATATGTTATTTTACTTACTGATCTTTTGTAGAACATGTATGTCCTTTTCTTGGACCTAATGGGTTTTACATGATGTTTTCAAGGTATTTTGTATGTTTTATCATCATATATATTGGTTACTATTTAAATATGATGGTTTTCATTTTAATGATAACCATTGGAAATAATTTGGTGAAATAAAATGGGTATTGATAACCCCAGAAGCATGGGAGTCACCCAGTTATGAGAACAAATTTAAGATTATTTGGGAGTCTTATAACCATGATTTGGTATTAGTTCATTCCCATATAATTTAATTATTATCTTAGGACATTTATTATAATTTAATGAATCTAAAAGCTTCCCATATCAACTATAATACTACTTAAAAGGAGTTTTTTGGTTTTTTAATTAGATAAATTTATATCTTATATTTATAGTACTACAATCACCATGTTTTCTAACCGTAAAATTCTTATAAACATGATCGATAAATATTGATAAAATAGAAGGAAATAAATAATGTTGTTTTTATTATAAGATTTCGTCATAGATATTAATGGAAAATTTTTTATGAAAATAAAGTGGTCGATCACCTGATGTTACCAAACCCTATTAAAGAAAATATTGTGAATGAGAACCCATATAATGACTAAGGACCAGAATAAAAATTATATATAGATGAAATGAAGTACCCTGGTTTGCAAATATGGTACATTATTTGATAACTTTCCAAGTACCAACTCATTTAAGTTTTCTTAATATTTGGAAATATAATTTTATTTCAAAAAATATTTTTCGGGAAAATACATAGATACAAGAAAATTGAATTGATAATATATAAGAATATGTTTTAAATCAAGTGAAATTTAGTATATTTTCAAATTTACAATAATATAGTATATATTGAAACTTTTAACCACAATGAACTAAAATTATTATATTACATTCATGAATTTATTGACCCGCTTTTTTTATTATTCACACAGGTTTTATAAAAAAATGAGAAATGACAATTTTCTTTAAAAATCTCAATGGGACAAGAAATTTCCCAAAAACCATTCATGTATTCATAAACTATTAAATTTTAAGAAATAAAATTAATGTTACTATTTTCTATATCATATGGTAACTCTTAAATTCTAATTAATCTATATTATGCTTCCAAATGGGTTGATTTTAATGCCATTAAAATTGATGATTCCAATGTTTATGTGTGATTTTGTCAGCTATAATTATTATTGTTGGTTTTGATTTCTATGTGCCATAAATATTGACCAAGGAACTCAATTTTTCAATGGGTAATTGGATAATTTTCTATGACTATATAAATTACATCATAATAAATCCATATTTTATCTTTTATAGAAAAATGGATAATCAAAATTATCCAATGGGTAAAAGAAATGAATTTTAGATAAAAATACAAATCCAATCAAAAAATAAAATATTCAGTGGTTGTAAGAAAACATATGTGATTACAAGAAAACCCAGAAGATACCCATAGAGATGATCCCATATAGATTTATTTATAGGAAAACATGTCATATACATATAGAATTATAACAAAAAGCATATTTTTTAGTTAAGAAAAAACTCAAGACCAAGATAAATTTAAAAAAGATTTGAAATTAAAGCTATAAGAACTAGAAGAAATCATGATGGAATACTCTAATAATTGAAAAATCTACTATTAAAGGAAATGAGTGGATTATGAAATGTTGATACACTAAAAGTAATTCTATCATAGAGACCTAGTTTTGTTATAAAACTCAATTTTGAATTTGATGCAAGGTAAAATTCTTTATATGGGATGTCCCATTTATAGTTACCAATTTATCAACATGTTCTATTGTGAAGGTTTTGAAATAGGGAAACTAAGATCCATAGTCTAATAATTTCTATATACTGAATTAGTATATTTAGAATGTATCCCAAGAACTAGTGGAGGATATCATACTCTCCAAAATTCTAATTAATGAATACCACTTTTTTGTACATCTAATTGTGATTCATCTTTTCCACAAGTCAATTTAAAATATTCTAACATGAATGAATTATTTGGACTGAATTGCTGACATTGCATCATTTTTTTGGTTGATTGAAACTTTGTAGTTAGGGATTTTCATATTTTTGTGCCTTTCGAAAAGAAATTTTGTATTTTATTTATCATTTTTAATATGTATTTAAGAAGGGGGATTAAATATAATACCATTTAAAATAGTAAATCTAGGCCAATATTGAGAAACTTATTTGATCCAATCACTCAATATTGATGAATATTGAGATGATTTTTTTCAAATTCTATGTGAGTAAATTTCATTCAAACACCTTAATTTTTGAAACTCAGGTCCATATATACATTACAATATTTTTAATCATATATTTGAGAGGCTTCTAGACCCATTTTAAAATTTGTATTACAATTCCCTATTTATTAAGATATCCAAGACATGATTGAATAACAAGAACATGTTATGTAATCTAGTAAAAAACATGGATCATTAAATGGACTTGTGTTTTAAATGATTTAGGAATTATGTTTAATTAAATCCTACTTTTAAATGTCCCATTTTTTTAATCCAACATTCATAATTATTTTTTTATCCTTTAGTATCTATGAATAAATATTTTTTAAAAACAAAATACAGGAAAAATATCCCTTTCTAAATAATCATTTGGCAATATCAAATTAGAATTCATGTGTGGGATGGAGAAAATTAGCAAGAAAAATCGGTTCGGTGTATTTTTTTATTTTAAAAACTAAATTTTCATTAACTTTTTGGATGTTTTTTGGAGAAAAATAATTATGTTATGATTTGAAAAATGTTATTATTTTTTCTAATGTCTTCCATAACCCATCCAACTTTTTTGAAGTGAAAATTTCTCCCTTTATTTCATAAAAATATGATTCTAAAGAGAAAATACATAATTGAAAATAGTTAAAACAATATTGCTAAAACTATTTTATATTTTGATTAAATTGAGGATACTACTAACGTACTAAATGATATAGAATATTCGTGAATATAAGATAATGTTTTGTGGAAATTTAAAACTGAAACCTACATGATAAGGGCTCGAGAATGAAAATTTTATTTTAGAGAAGTTTATTGAGTGAAGTTACTACTATTTATATATTAAAAAGATACGTGAAATACATCAAAATGGGGGTAAAAAATTCTCACATAGGGGAGATATTGATATAACACCTACCAAAGAAGAAATCATAACACTAACTCCGACTATTATAGAAGAACCAAACATAGTGAAAATTATTCAAGGTAATAGAGAAAGAAATTCTTAAGACTACTAAATTAATAAATAATACAGGATATCTATAAATAATAAAAATCAATAAAACTAGAAAAATTTAATAGTATGTTCAGAGTGATTCAATTCTTTGAGGAAACCAAAAATGATGCCTTGAGTTTTTTCTTAGAGCCAATCCTCCCCATTTGGCCTCAGTAATTTAACAAGAAAATACTACCAAACCATAATATATTAAATAACCATAATTAAGATCAAATTAGACGAACTATCACTTGAATAATTGGCTTGATATGACTAAATTCCTTAACGCTCTAGTGAAACCAATATCATATTAAAAGGATAAAAATATTACATGAAAATAATACATGAGTATTGATGAAATATTATGGGAATTTAGGTATATGTATTTATGTGGGGGTGAAATAAATGAGAATTATTTGAATTTACTTAGTGGATAAAATAATGTAAATAAAATTGATGAGGAATTGTAGCTTGAGGTATATGTTTTTTGGTAAAGTTAATTACATTACCTATGTTTTTATATTTATCATTGGAAATCTTTTGAATTTTACTTGTCTTGATAATTAAGGATTATGTGTGGGGGAATTGATAGAGTCAATACTTTAATAAATTTACATATGTATTTTCATTATTTTTATCACACTATTTTATCATTTACTAGATAATTATCAATTATTTAGAATATGAAAATATTTTAGATTGATTTATGAAAATGATTTAAAACATTGTTTTTATTTGCTTTATTTGATCATTGAATACAATAGTATAAATAAAAAACTAAATTTATATGATACACTAGAATAGGACTAAGGGATAATTTTTTTTAAAGGGGCATAATTTATTCCTTTTACACCAAAAACAAGTTTTTATAAAGCCAAAAATTAGTTTTTTTGGGCTGGAATGTATGCATTTTATCCAAATTAATTTGTAAAAAATGTATTTAGGAAGATGAATATGAGTCTTTTGGGGACTCATCAAAACCACCTGATATGTTCTTAACTATAAATTTATCATTCATGAGATCAATATGAGGATACAATGTGTATATAAATGAGAATATTACATATACCAAGTCCTTTACACATATTTTAACATAATTTTTAACATAAATATCAATTACATACAACCCATTTATTTATATGACTAATGTATTTGGGAGACTAGGTATATAAAACATTGACATGAAAGTAAAATAAAACAACTTTATTTTTATTTTGATAATGATATCATAATTCATTTTGAACCTCTATAAATACATATTTTAATATTATGAATATATAAACAATGTGGGTGATCTATAAGTACATGTAAAGGAATAATATTGATAATAAATCATAACATATGAATCATAATGGCATAAAATTATATCATAAAATACAAGGCTCATGAATAATCATAGGTTGGAAGGACATACAAAAGATTGAATGATAATATCATGGAATATTAATAATTTGGGAATAAAATTAAACATAAAATAATTGTATGTCACGGATCACCGCCATGTAAACATAACAATTTAGATGTAGTCCCTTCATTAATTATGTTTGAAAAATAATCTCATAATTATAATCTCATGAGATATAATCATTACCAGCTTTGTTTGAGTTCTATATAGGCAGACAAATAATAATATTTGAATTCATATGCTTTCCATATAAGGAAAAAAATATTTATGGGATAAGCATAAGGAAATCCTAATGAAAAAGTATAGGGGTTACATAATCTTTTCTTAAAACATAAAAATTTGAAATATTTTAAAAATTCACATAAAATAATGTATTTATGATTATTTTGGATGTTCATGAGGGAGTAGAAAATAATAGTTCATAAAAATAAATTCTCTATTTTGTGAATTCATAAAAATAGTGGAGAAACCCATTTTTTAATGGACTTCTTATGTTGGGTTTTAAGAGAAAGGTTTATGAGTATTTAAAGAGGGTAAGAGCATAATAATTTAAATAAATCTAAAAATTTAACAAAATGGTTTTCCATTTAAAATTATTGTTTTTAGAAATGATTAATGTTTAGAATCATTTAATTTATTAGTGCTTGAAATTAGGTATGAAAATAAAGAACTTCCCAATAATTTGATACTCTTGAAAAATGAAATTGAGAGGAGGACCTCAAAACATGTATATTGATATCAAGGAATGATGAATTAAACTGGTTATATATGTGGGGAAAATTATACATAATATAAATGAATAAAATAATAAAATTATATGGATAATGTGAGGTAAATATATATAATATCTTACCCATAGAAAATAGGTTCATACAATGAGACCCCCTAACTCAATTCCATTACCACTCTATATTTTCACATTAAATTTTGAATAATAAAATTATATTTATTAAATAGATGATGGATAAAATTATTAAAATCTATTTTATTTATTATACATCATTTGTGTTAGTCAAGGGTTATTTAATTGACATGTCAATACTCTTTCTACAATTCCATGGTTGTTTGTGTCATGCATCCATGGTCATATTAGTTGTGGATTATTATTGGAGTTCTTTATGAAATGGTCACATAAATATAGTTGTATAAGGGTATGGAGTTAATTTATTACATATTGCAAAAGTTTTTTAGTATCCAATATTATTCATAAATAATCATGATTTGTAATGCATTATTGTTATATTATTATGACATTTAGTTGAGTTATCCATCCATACTAAACTTATTGTGTTTCCTTTAATATTATGTCTATATATTCACACTACTGAAAATGTAGCATAACTCAATGGTTTAAAACTATTGGAATGTTTTCCATTATGATATCCCTATCCCATCGGTTTATAGTAAACAATTGGAATAGGCTGGTTGAATTTTAAATTAGCCTACTATTTAGTCTAAACAATTAGAATAACTTTAAAGCTATAATTTAATCTATTGGGAACAACCTATGCTAACAGTTTTATATGAACTATTGGAAAAGTATAGACGGAATCCATCCCAATGGTTGTCAAACCATTGGGAAACATAGTTTTTGGAATGAAACTATCCCATTGGTTTCAAACTATTGGGATATGCCTTTTACAAGGCTTGATACACCCCCATGCTGTAGCTGTAACATCCTTGGTATACACCGCCCCAAAACTGACCACCCTGCAGTATCCATGGTAAACCCTCCCAGCCAACCTACACTGCCGACGCTGCAGCACTACCCACTCCACTGTAACATCCCCCAGTCCAATCCAACATCCCACCACTCCACACTCCTATTAAACACCCCCAGTCTACTATATCATCCCCCAATACCCACTCCACCACATCACCCCCACTACACACCACTCCACTTCCCACACATCCCACCTGTAATCAAACACACAAAACACTCCAATGCCAACACAAAACAACCCAACTTCTTTAAAAAACAGACAAAAAATAACATCCCACCTGGAAAATGAGTGTATTTTTTTGAATAAATAAATACTATATGCCCCCTCTATGGAATTGATTTCCTAGATAATTGAACTAGAGACACCCAAAAAGTAATCTACCATGATTTTTAATTCACTTCATCATGCACTATGATGTACATAAGTGATACACATAGGTCAATTAGTGTGTATTATGATGCATGTACACATAGAAAATAGTTTGTACTAGATGTGTGGAATGTGACATATACAGGCCATGCAATGTACTTTATATAATATTAGGAGGTTATGATATAATCAAATCCTAAATAGTTTGTATTAGAAAATACACTAGCTTAGAAGACTATTGTTCTTTCTAATTAAGGACAAAAAGTGTGTACGGGTAAATAAAGAGGCCAATGATAATGATTTTATCACCCCTATAACCCAAAAAAATAATCCAATAGAAGGAATAAGGGTCGCTACATGAGAATCTATAGTCTAGAAAGAAAAAACAACATCTGGTTTTTTATTATTATCAAATAGTGGTTTTTTATGAATAATTAGAGACTCCATTCCTCTGTAATTGAATTTAAATCCTGGATCACTAAATAATTGATTCCATTATAGTAACCCTCCATGATTTTTAATTCAGTTTCCCTTGTATCGGTTTATAGAAGAGTGATATACACAAGATAATAAATTTTCATTAAGATGTTTGTATACTAGCTAATAAATTTTTACAATAAGTATGGAATGAGATATATATATATATATATATAGGCCAAAATACATACTTAAAAATATAATAGGAGGTTGTGAATGAATTTGAGGCTAAGCAGTATGTACATGGAAGTAGACATCCCCTATATAAAACCATGATTTCTATTTCTAGCCAAGAGTGTATACTAGAAAATAAGAAGGAAAATGATAAAGAATGTGGCACTCTTATAAAATGGAAAGCACATTTCATAAGGGGGAATCAGAGTCAATAAGGAAGAAACTATATCCTGTAAAGAAACAATAAAAACAACTAGGTTTGTAGGGTTCTCTTATGTATTTCTTGGTAGTCCTATTTGAGAAATAATGGGATGTGATGCCGTTAAAAAGGGAGGGTTAGAGAGAGTAGAGGGTGAATGTACTCTAAAAGAATTTACTATTTTTCTTTTACATGACAGAAGAAAGGACTCTTGTGTATTCCTCTCATCATCTATTCTTATTATTGCTCTTTTTGGGTGAGAAATTTAAGGGAAAATTTTCTGCTGAAGATCTAAAGATGAGAAAAAATATCAACAAAGTTTCTTTCACCATTTTGGAAGTCTTTATGGAAATTGGATACCTTTTAAAGAGATTAAGGTTATATATATTACTAATTAAAATTTATCATATGCAGAACTTTTTATTAACTTCTTAGGAGGTTATAACGGGAAAAACGTTTATATACATAGTGAGAGACCATACAACTTGTATGACTCTGGGAATCATAGAAAATTATAGGTTACCTCAAGGAATATCTAATATACCTCAAGATAAAGTGTATTTTTGAGATATTTGCATAATAATATCATATAATGAATTATGTCTCTATCTCTAATGAATTTGAAATGGAAGTTTCAAAAGATAATTTAATGAATATAAAAATGAACAAGGAAAATAAGGAAAGGAAAGATATAATATAAGATAAGGATCAACCTCTTCCTGAAATTGAACAAAGTGGCAAGTGTAGATCTAGAGAATCTATTTATACAAATCCTTATGATATTTCAAGTAAAAGATATAGAGAGTAATGAGAGATTGAAATTGTCAAATACTTCTACTCTCATATTATTTATTATTTTAATAAGGTTCCTTTTGATGTTATAGATTATATAATTGGGTTTTATGTAATTCTTTGATGAAAAATAACAACATGGGGAAGTTCCCCAAATGGATCCCAAAACTAGTGGTGAATATAACTATAAATTTAATGGATGTAAAGAATATTGATCCTGATATATTGATATTCATTTAATGTATTATGGGAAACTTCTAGTGTTATTAATTATTTTGAAACATTTCCATATATGTTTTCTATTATAGGCCACTGGAGAAGAGATTATAATAAAAAACAAGTAAACCTAACCCATTTAGCAATAGTATGACAAGTTAGGTATTAACAAAAAAAACCAAAAAAAAATGATCTAATGTATTAGAAATCAAATATAAAACCATTAACATTCAACCCAAGATATACAAGCACATTAAATGCATGAAAATACATTTTAGAAAAAATTCTTACATGCATGATTTGAATTTATGTTGAGTTTTTTATGTCATTATTTTAATTGGTTTAGAAGAGATAACATTAGTGATGCATGAAGTTTTAGAGGATATAATTTAAGATAACATTTAATAGATTCATAAAGGTTTAGAGAAGATACATGATGGTTTATAGGAGAGAACCTAAGAGAACAAGTAATAGATGCATGAAGGTTTATAGGAGAGAACTAAAGTGAAAATGTAATTCATGTCTCTGAAATATACCCTAGGGTTAATTTATCATTAAAAGAAACCATTCAATTATATTTATTTATATTAGGCTCACTAGAATATATATTTTTCATTCGATAATAAATTTGGTCATTTATCTTCTACTTACACCTGGTCCGGGGAGTGGGAATCAAAGGGTATTATAAATGGGATAAACAGTATACCAATGATTCTGATGTTATAGTATTTTATGGATGTAGATATTCTATATATGTGTGAATGAATATGACTATTTTCAATTCTAGGTAGAATCCAAGTAGAGTTGACCTTTAAGCTCCTTCATATATGTTTTTTAAATCAGATGCTACCGGTTGCACCTGGAAATATAAGGTGAGGATTGGGAAGATGAAGCCCATATTAAGTAAGTAATGGAGATAAAAAAGGGTCTAGGAGATCTTCCATACAATAGGATGGTGTTTCACTTATTGGTGGTGGTTTTCATTTTGATTCTCTAGCTGGAACTATAAAAAAATTAGAGTTTCAGATTGATGGTATGAAAAATTTTAGTCCTCCCTTTCATATTGTAGGCCCAATGAATGAATCATATGAGATCACAGATATTATTTCATCACCCATTAAATATAATGTGGATAATTAATTTGGTTTTATAAATCACAAGGTGAAGAGACCGATTGTTGAAACTCACGGAATTATGATTTATCAATCAACTGTCTCTTAAAAACTACTCGTGGATGCAACATAATATGGTAACAATATTAGTTTCTATAAATCCATAAAAGTTGATTTTTTAAATCTATCAGATGATATCCTAACATAAAATGATCATTTTAGAGTAAAAGGTAATGTAATTTTGAGAAAAAATATAAAAAAACTGATTTATGGATAATAACAAGAATCCATGTCAAAAGCACCATGAAGTTGAGAATGCTAAGGTATGGTTCATAACAGTTTGGACAAATCGAATGTAAATGTATTAGAATATAGAGACAGAAAATGTAATATTTTATATTGATGGAAGGATTGTAGATTCACTTCAATGTCCTATCCAGACCAAAGGGCATAGTAATTTTCATAAATCAAATTCCTAATCTCTTAAGATATCCATAGAACACATGGATGCCTCATCGTATTTGAATGAGAATCATGGGAATGGTCATTTCCAACACAAAGGAATTTATATGTTATTACAAAACAAGATACTTAAACAGTAACGATCACTATCATATGAGTTCCTTAAGGTTTTTACTCTTAGATTAATGAATGTTAAATTCATTATGTCTAATTTTACATGTTTTAAAATTAATTATGAACTTTTTTGAACCTAGAAGATAAGTCAGTGGAACTTTTCCATGAAAAATGAATAAATAAATATAATAGTAACACAACTACCCAAGATGAAATTCCCAGCTTTAGTTGCATTAGGAAATTAGATATATTTTTCTAGATAGGCATACAATCAATTTTCAATGAAATTTTTTCAAGTATTCTTCTCGTGTTGTGTTGTGTTTGGAATTAAATCATAATATTTTTGGTTAAACATATCATTGATAGATGAGAGGCATAAACCAATGGGCTAATAACTAATTATATGGGGATTAATTCAGAGAGAATACATATTTCCTCCAAAAATTCATTAAATATTCCAGACAATATCATATTATAATGCTTGAAAGAAGTTTGTGAAAGATGTGTTAAAGAGTTCCATAAAACAAATGAATATGTTAATAACCTAACAAGAAATGTTCAATATGGTGTGAAAGGTATTAGAATTCTATAAAAACTATAAAATAACTGTTATGTTGAGAATAACAAGAATCTATATTAAAATCCACATGAAGTTTAGAATGTTATGATAATGTTCTTAAAAGTTTTGCCAGCTCAATTATAAATGTATCAGAAAATAGAGAAAGAAAAAATAATCTCTAGTGCTAATAGAATGAAATTTTGTTTAAAATAATAGATCCAAGATAATGAGGGGTTTTCCATAAGTGATAATCTAAATATTAATGATTTTTTTATAGAAAATGTGAACAAGATGGATATTATATAAAAATATGTGAGTCCATTCAACCAATGAATGTAAAATTAATGATGAAGGTGACACCGGTATCAATAAATTCAGTTCCTTTAATGGATTTTTTGAATAATAATATTCCAAACAATGAGAATTAAATGATCTTGAAATATATATATATATATTTTTGAAATAAAAATTTTTATGAAGAAATAACTTTATACTGAGATCAGATGGAATAATGGGTTTAGGTTGTGAGGGAACTCTCAGCCTTTTTTTCAACTGGGGAAGTAATTGTTTCTTAATCATTTAATATTTTCTTTATTTCTACTACCATGTAATAAATTAATGAATTTGTTAAAATAATTTTTCAGAATAGTGTCGTATACATTGTATATAAAAGAAGGTGGAAATCATGGAATTACCAAAAATACTGTGATAAAATGGAATGAGACCCCTATGTAATGGGGGATATGAAGAAACTCTACAAAATTACTATTATGTAGTGTATTAAAATTTTTTGGATATCATTATTAAACTATATAATTAGGTAATAAAATCACAGTTATTTCCATTTTTTGATAATATGATATATTTTTATAAAGGGGGAGTTTGTGATGATGAGATAAAAAGGATGTTTTTCCTCATGCACTTTATATTTCGGTGTGTTTGTTGGTATGAGAGAAAAGAGAAGTTTGGTCCTATTTATTGGTTGGGCCTCAACACTTGTTTCTAGCCCTTAATATATTAATTATGAACTTAGTGAGTTTTCTTGATTGAAATTTAGGATGTGACAGATTTTTGTAAATTTTTTGGTAATGAGTTTGGAGATTGAAATAAAATTTTGGAATGACCCATATGAATTTCGGTTGTCCAAACTGAAGGAAAAGAAAATAAATAAAAGCAACATAGTATAAATGAAAAAATAAACACACTAATCAATCTCTAAACTACCCCAATATCCCTCACCTTTAAGTAAAATTGCCTAACTGCCTCCAGTGTCCTTCAAGCCCCCTTTATTGAATATACCTACCCTCTATCCACATAAAGTAGTAAAAGTCCTATGTGGAAAATACGATAAGGAAAATAAAATATAAACTCAAATAAAACATATATGTCTTTTGTGACCATATATGTCACCGCTCAAGATATAAAGTCCACAATGCTCCATGGGTCCAATAATGTTATTGTAAGCAAGGGGGAAAGAGATCCACAAATTAAAATGATACTATAAAATATTAAATTCTTATTAATTAACAATTACTCTTCCAATTAATTATTTATAATCATTTTGGTTCAAGTTTCATCTTATTTTAGTTTTGTTCGATACAAGTTTTTTTGGTAAATTTTTATTAGATTTAGTTTTACTTGTTTTTTTATTTTCATGGAAAATTTAATTTATTTGGATTCTATTTGATTTAATTTGATTACATTAGATTCATTTCTATTAGTTTTAGTTTTTGTTTTGTTCGTGTTAGTTGGGGTCATGAATCATAAAACCCAATAAAACAATTTGTGAATTGGGATAATATATACCTTTTCATGAATTTAACAATATTTTTTTATATAATAGACACACAAATGAAGGTCCCGTTTAAGTTTATTGTAAAGAAAAACATTATTGATGTAAAAGTAAACACACTTGGTTGAATGAAGTTTCAGAAAATTAATTCATCCAACATTTCAATTAACTGTATCTTTTTAGAAAGTTTAATACTTTAATAGGTAATAGATATATGTATTAGACTTGGTACTAAGTAGAAAAGGGACTTTATCTCTTTATATTGTGGAAAACTAGTAAAATATGATAAAAAATAAAAACTCATATTCTATAGAAGGATTTTCACAACCTGAAAATGGCTACTCTAATTCCAAATTATAAATTGATATCATCATAACCAACAATAGAATAGGTGTTTGGAATGTATATAACCAATGTTTGAATCTCCTTGAAAAACATGATACCCCCCATCAGGGGAAGTAATGTGGTATTTTAAAAAAAATCAATCTTGGAATTAATAATAATTAGTAAATCCATATGAATAATTATATCCATTGGTTCTATATCTGGAGTAAAAAATACCTAGAAATTAATGATATCATATAAGAAAAATCCTAAGGGGAAATATGAGACCTTTCCATCTCATTTTACATATAGGCATTGCAATTTAAATCACACAATGAATGACATCAATAAAATGATTAATCATGTACACAATATAGGTATAAATAATATAATTAGTGGGAATTTTTTAAAAAGAACTATATAATGATGAATCAATATTAATTGTAACTCTAACTATTGTTGGACCTACATCATCTATCATTGGGTTATCATATACCATGAGATGAAATGTCTTTCATAATTCATGTGGATTGAACATAAATATTTCTTATTTATCTGAAAATACCCCATATCCTCTTAGAATAGAAAACCCTAAACTATTATGAAAAGTGGTAAAAATTATGGAAAAAACATTACAATTGATCATATTAATTGTAAGAGATTCATATCTTTGAGGTCTTCATGTAATTATTAATATAGTGCCCAACTATTGAATATTAGTAACATGTCAGTGGCCCTTTAGAAGACACTGCAACCATTTTATAGAATTTCTTCTATTAAGGAACATAAATACTTTTTCCACGATGAGATTTATCCCTCTTCATCATTCCATTAACAAAACCACTAAAAATTACTATGTGAGTGGGAGGAAGTTTATTGTACCAAAAAATAAAATCTAGATAAAATTCATCCTTCAAATATATGTCCATAACATATGAACATAGTGAATGATTCAAAATACTTTCACGAGACCAAATATACGATCAATAACCAAATAAAAACCACCATGCTATTATCTTCACAATCTATACTGCATTTGGTGGTAAATTTGAATGTTCATAAAAATTATTTTCACTCTGAGTCATTTCCCTATCCATTGATTAAGGTGAAGGGCCTCAATATAATGTTCCAAAGGAATTTGAAATATTTAGTATTTATCTGTAAAAATAATCATAATGCATTATCACTTCATGACCTAATTCAACAAAAGAATAACTATCACACCCACCATCTCCAATGAGGCCTATAAAACTTGAAAACATGTCACCATACCATAAAATAAGCTATCATATCCCTGATTTCAAAATGTTTCCAAATATTGTAAAATTATTCCACTACCTAGTTAGGATCAGTCACACCATATAACGATCATCATTTATATTGCTGATATTCTTATGAATGATATTTTTTGGCTTCCCTCTATGTTAAATTATATACATCCAACATATATTCATACAATAATCATGATTTATACTGATGATATTCTTATGAATGATATTTATCGGCATCCCTCTGTGTTACTCATGTACATGCAATCGATATGTAGGCAAAACATCTTATCCTACATCAAAAAGACATTCCTTCCAACCACTACATTTTATAGGATTATTAGAGGGTTTTCTAGATATGGTTCATCAATAGAACTTTCAATTAATATTTTAGGACATCTTAATGGCTAGATCGTAAAGTACAAAAATTAACATATAACAAATAAAAATATTTCAATAGAATCAAAAGATTCATCTCTATTCTTCAAAACTCAACATGGGATGTCAAATATCATATAAATTAACTAAAAAATACAAAAACTTGATAAAAAAACTCCTTGGATAAACTTTTAAAAAATAATTATTTATAAGTTAATGATCATAATAATGAATGATAAAATTAAGACCCTCATAACCAACCGTTTTTGTCAATAAAATCATGCATCATATATTCCATGACACCAAAACGTATTACAAATATCCTAAAAAATACATGGACAACATTCATATATATTTAACATGAACAAACCAACATAGCTTGCCTAAATGATAACTAAACTCGTCCTGACTTGGCTTGAATAAATCTATTGAAAACTGTCAAAAACATATTATATTACTCACATAAATATACAAAACCTCAAGGAACTTTCAAACCCATCGGGTAAGCAACATTCTCGTAGGTATTAAAAACATCCCTGAAAGATTTATTTATATTATAGAACAAAAAATAAAAAATAATTGAATATAAAACATAAATAATCAATATTTCAATACATAAATCATGACTAAATATCAAATATTATAGATAATTTAATTAAATAAAATTATCGATCATAATTAAAACTAAAATATTATATCTCAAAATAACCTGTATATCCAATAGTCCTATAACGACCACCATCTCTTATTGTCCACATACAATGAACTATTTCATCCTAAAGACTGTGTTAATGGCATAAAATCAATAATTGAGAATCTATAATGGGTAACCCATACATTGTACAACCATGAAACATCAAATATAAAGTAATAAAATTGAAAAATAACCTAAATGAGATTAAAATAATGAATATAATATCAAAATTAAAAAAATGAATTCTAAAAATAAGAATCAATGAATGAAGAATCAAACATACACTAGTTCAAGTTGAAAAGTATAATAAAACATACCGAAATATAATGAAAAAATAAACCCATATATCCCTTGTACAATATCATGTTTCTAACCATACCCCAACTCACCCATGGATAAATAAACATGAGATGATTATACCAAAGGGTAAATCATGAACATATACACATAACATGAGATAAAAACACACAAAAATAGATTTGAAGGATGTATAGTAGTGTTATTCATGCAATTCATACCTAATATAGATTTTTCATGGGCATATAAATCACCAAAATCCCCTAATTAAATTGTTCCAAACAATGGGGGTAGAATAAACCAAACAAAAATAGTGAAAAATTGTGGATGATGAACCAAGATGATCCAAATATATTTTCATTTGGAAGTGGATTCCAAATCATGTTTGAGGTGGACCCAAATGAACCATGATACACCCATAAAACAAGAACCAAGTGAGAATTAATGAACTGAAAAACCCCTAGGGTTCAACTGAATGACATCTCAAAACGAGAGATTGTAAATATATATGAAATTGAAAAATTAGATAACACAAATTCTTACCTCTATGTACCGACCAAGAACCCTTATAAAACTCCATAGAAATAGTGAGAGGAGAGGGAGGTGAGAGGGGAGGATGTTGGGAAGGGAGTTCATCCATGGGGGGTCTCGCATGCGAATAGAGAGGATAAGGGGAATGAGGACATCACTGGAGGAGAGGGATCCAAGAGGGGATGTGGGAAGTATAAGGTTGAGAGGGAAATGAGAGGGGATGGGGATGTTGTCGGAGGAGAGAGAGCCTAGAGGTGTTTAGGGTCTGGAGGTAGAGGATAAGATGTTGAGGTGGATGCAGAGGCTGAAATGTCGAGGTCAGTGAGTGGAGGAGAGGATTGAGAGAAGTAGAACATGGAGGGGAGGGGGGGTTTTATGCGAGGGGATGGGAGGGGATTCTGATAAATCAGACACATATTATTACAGTTATTGAAAAACCGTATGTGTATACAAGATGGTATCATTTATACAAATAGTTTTTATAAATCATTGGTATAGAACCATGTGTATAAACCCATTTTCCTGTAGTTTCATTCAAAAATATGAAAAAATACATAATATATATATAGGTGATTTTTAACCATTATAAGTATATTTAAAAAATACTTTATGGTTGTAATGAAAATTAGAAAACATCATCCATGGAGTTGGTGAACCGATTTTAATATGAAATACAATTTCATTTTTTATACAAAAGTAAAGATAATGTTAGATAAGAGATATTCCATAAATGTATAAAAAATAAATTATATTGTAATTAAATATTATATCATTATATCATGGAAGAAATAAACATGATAAGGTAGAATAAGAAATAATCAATAAATAGTTTGTTTGAGAATATTACATCTTTGAATGTCCTCTATTAAACCTCACCTTAAGGCCCCTTGGATTGGGATTTCAATGGTACTAAGGTTTATTGGGATGTGGTGGAGTTATTGGAAGACAATTTATTAGATATATTTTTATGTAAAGTATTTTATAATGTGTGATCATAAGGGGAAGTTATGCATGATATTTATAAGGGCTATAAATGGGGTTTTATGAATAAAATAATATTTTATTTTTATTTTAGATAAAACATATCAATAGTAGTGATTATTATGAATAAATATGGTTATTTATTTATTTAATGTTGACAAAAGGTTTACATAAAACATCAATGAGTCAAATATTCTTATATTTTTATTATAATGAAAATCATTTCATTTTATCGTATATTACTATAAAAAAAATTAATTTTTTATAAAAATAGAAAAAATTAAACCTAACCATTTTTAATTGTTTAAATTTAAAAAATAAAATCCTTTTTTATTTTTTTTGTAATTATTATAGTTTTATTTTTTAAGTAAAATCATCATTTAATTGAAAAATAACAGTTCTAATATTATGTTCAATTTTACGACCCACTGAAAAATTTTCTATGGTTTCATAAAATTTTAATATAATTATAATAACAAAGAATATTGTGTCTTAGTCTAATTTTAGGGAAACCATTTTTTCTAAATATTTATATTTTTATGGAAATATTAATAAAACATGTATATTTGAGAAAAATAAAATCATTTATTTTATCATTTTTAATACAATTATTTACCGATATCATAATATAAATATGAAATATTTTCATTCAACAAGACACACAAATATTATTTTCCAATTATAGTGATAAAGATAATATTCTAAAGGTTAGGTTACTATTCCCAAGAGTGTTCTTACTATTCCAAAAATCTGATTACTATTCCAATGGAATGATTTGTAATAGCCATATGGGTTCTTTTCCATCTACAAATACCACATATTTAATTCATTATTAATTTACACCATTTTTATCTCAAAGCTATAAATATTTTCATTTTCAAAATGAATATTTCATTACAAATACACCTTATAAATTCTATAGTGTTGTTCATGAGTGAAATTATTCTAGGGATTGAGCATATCAAGAATTTCATGTTATATTTATCTTATTTTTTATTTCTTCTCCCATTATTACACTTTCAATTATTATGTCCATATTAATTATATATATTTATTGATAAAATTAATATAATTAAATTTTTTCATTTCAATCATGTATTGAATGTGATTTACATAATACTGAATTACTTAATATGATTCACTTATATAATAAGATGGGAAAATTATTTGATATAATTATGGGTGGTTACATTCCCCACTACCCAAGAAATTCCATCGTCAAAATCTAATTTAACCATCTAAGAATAATATAGATGGGTTTACTTATACTATATTGATTAATTTTATTTTCATTTTACCCATTTTTACTTGTAAATCTATCATATTACATTGACATGGTAAGAAGTATTGTTGTTTAAAACATTGTCCCTACAATCCATGATCATTAAAGGATACTTATCATAAGAGATATCATGAAAAAATGTACCAACACTATATTATGTACATTTGAGGGGAATTTTACGTACTTACTCAAGTTGAACAAGTGGAACATATCATTTTATTTGGATAGGGTCAGTGGGAGTTCAATTAACTAGTACAAAAGTACGATGCAATTAATAATCTCAAAGTGACTAATGTAGTTGGGACTTAGCTTTTGGTTCTTCCAAAATCACATGATTATCTTCCAAATATATATTCTAAAGAAATTATCTATAACCTCAAACTCTAGGAATATCCAATGGTTATTATTGTAGCACTTTTTTTGACTCTGACGTACCTATATGTTCTACTGAATGGGGATGACTTTTTTAACCATTTCATTGACCATTTTGGGCCCAAAAACATGCATTCACTAAATTAATTGCAACATATGTGTTCTACAAATTTTTACATAAAGGGATTCAGATATATCCATGTGGGTTCTTGATTGAGAAATATTATTATACAAGAATTATACATAAGGAATATTTTGATTCCATACTCTATTAAAGTCCATCGAGAAGGCTCTCATCATGTCCTTAAGTATCTCAATAGTATTATTAGGTTTACCATTATTTAGGATATGACATTCCAAATGAATGTTAAAATAAATGTTTAAGTAATGTTGGATACTATTGCAGAGCATATAGGTAAACCTTCAATCTTGATTAGATACAATTTATAGTGGGTTTTCACAATACCCCACCAATTCCGAGAAGTATATCACTATAAGTCAATCATGTAAGAATTAATCTCAAATTTAAGTGAAGTGTTTAGTCCTAAAAAGATGATCCACTATAACACATATGGAATTATATATTAAAAATTTATTTGGAAGACCAATAAACAATCAGTGGTTATATTTTCAAATTTCAATGTAGGTATGGTTAATGGTTGAATCATTCCATTGGACCACTTCACCACTTCCTTAAATTTTTGACATAATAGGAACTTTGGTGTGTATTCCAAGATCTCTTTCTCCATATTTTCCCACCAAAATACCTCTAAGAGATCTTAATACATTTTATTTCTCCTTGGGTGGATGTAGAGGGTGAATCTCTCTTCACCACTCAATAAATACTTCTTCATATTTGTAGGATCCCAAGTATTTATAGAATAATATTTTTTATCAATTAATATTTATGAATAAGAAATTAATTTTAAGTTAATAGAAACAATTTTTTTGATAGCACACTTGTTATGAAACAACAAGTTTCTCTGAAATATTACATTGCACACAATATTCAGCTATATTGAAAAATAATAAAATAATATTATTATATTAAATGGTAGTTAACTCTTAGATGGTGTGTTGTTATGAATGAATATAACTAACTACAATATGATTATACATGTTTATTAAATGTTTCTATATTTATCTAATAAAATTTAGAGGCTAAAAATGCCAATGAATCCTATTTTAAGCATAATAAACTCAAATATTTTTTAGAGGTAATTTTACTGAATTTTGAAGAAGTACCCATTTTAAATCTATTTTTTTTTCACTTTTATATGATCTATTTGGAAAAATAAACTTTTTATATAGAATTGGTACATAAAAATTTACCTTGGTTAAATATTTGGTAATTTTCCAACAAATATAAATTTTTAATTAATAGTGAAAAATACTGTATTTTAATACAAACATGCATTTTCGTCTAATTTATTTTTATAGTTATATTTTCATTTTAATATATTTTAAAATTAAATTGGGGATTTTTTTAAAATTAAATCTAATGATTTTCATTGGATGTAATTTCAATTTTAAAATTGACATAAACACATGTCCATATTTTGATAGTTTTTACTTCTTAAAAATGAGCCTTTTGGTTTTGACAACAACAATTAATTTTAAATTAATATATTCAAATTTTGTGTTTTGGATTTTGTAAAATAAAATTTATATTTTTAGTCACCAGTTACAATTTTTCTAAATAATTACCTTTTATTTTTTAGATATTATAAATATTATCTTTAGTTATTATTTTTATTTATAATGGTTAAAGGGTAAATATGGTAAATAAGGGTAAAAAATAATATTATAATAAAATTCAATTTTCCTAATAACATGTCCTAATCCTATTAGATGAGATATTTCTAACTATGGCCATGCTTGTGTTTATTTTATGACCCCATGGAGACACTGGGGTGTGATACTGACATGTTATAATTATTAATTTAAAGTAAAGAGAAACATAAGATAAACATGTATCTTTTACTAAACCATTTTTAATATAGGGATATATAAATGATATAATTTAATATAAATAGTAACTAGAAATTTGAAAAATATTTCTTATATCATGGTATTTTATTTATAATTTATATAAATTTAATAAATAAATTTATTTACAACACATTGATGATGAGGTGATTACCTTTTTAATGAAAGATTCAAATAAATGATATAATAAATATTAAAATAAATGTAATTTTAATATTTTTAATCCATAAAATAAATTTATAGATGATATTTACATTTTTATATTTGAGTTAGTGCCTTTTTTTAAGTAAGAAAGTTTTTATGATTGTAACAAAAATCAATTACAAAATAGTGTCAAAATTGGCATAAATGAGTTTTTAAAACAAATGATAATTCATTAAAAGATATATTACTCTTAAAAGTATAAGATACGGTCAAATGACATATATAATGTTAAAAATTTCATTACTTACCAACTTTTAGTTCACTTTTCATTTTGTAATAAATAATTTAACCATATACTATGTAAAGTAAAGAAGACCTGATAAGAGTTAATGTTTTTAACTACAGGTTAATGATAAAATGTAAAGTAATTTTTTTACATAAACTAGTCTAAAACCTATTTATTGAGATTATTTAGACCCATAATCATTATATACTCTAAATAAAACACTTTTTTACTATTATAATTCTAAAATCATTTTATAATAAAATAATATTTCAAGACATTCCTAAAGTGCCCCTCCTCCCTCTTATAAAAGGCCACTACCTCTACCCACATAATCACTCATATTAAGCCCCTTGGCTCATCCAAAATCTGATTAAGTATTATCCCAAAATAAATCCCTTTCCTCATATAATAATTATCTTGGAAATAAGGAAATTCAATAATTCCTTTTACCTCAAATGAAAAGAATTTACCAAATTTAGAGGTATCATCGTCTCTCATGTTCCTTTCTTTTATTTTCATTATTCACTCCCCATGATCTTCTGATTATATGATTAAATATCAAAACTAGTATCCTAAATATTGTTGGATGTTTTTATGGAAAATATTACAACTACACCTACACAATCCTCCATCTAATGGATAATAACATATTATTTCAGTGTATGGCGAACTACTTCCTCACAAAATGATGATTGTTAAATTTTATCCTACCACATCTCATGGTCACTGTTAGGATGAAACTGTATTTATATATTATATATAATATATTCATATCATTTCTATGAATTTTTAATTTTTATTTACCGCAAACCTATATTTTTTCTACAGTGTGTAAATACGATAATTTCATATATCGAAGTGCGGACTACCACCCCTTCTATGTGATATGAATTGTTTATTCAATAAATGGGAAGTATAAAAGATGAAATTAATAAACTTATGTAACATATATAACAAAGATATTAAAATTTAATTATATAATACGTATTTTCATTTAGTTTTCATTCCATTAATATGGTAAAGAAATGAATGTAGTGTCCATGCGTACGTAGGAACTACTCTCTCCATGAACGGTGCATATAATTTCTTATATCAAAATGTTTTGGACTATTATAAAAATATATATAATTGACATATAGGATATTTAAATCAATAAAATCATTATTTATATTATTTAATTTTGAATACATTGTCAATTTACATCATAATAAGTTCATTTTCATCTCAAGTACCAAATATCGACAAAATGACTTATATCAACATCAATAAATATGTGATTGTTAAAATAAGGTAATAAGTGATATAAAAGGAATAGTAATATTGAAAAAGGTTATGAAACAAGATGATATTAACTAATGATTATTATTCATGAAGAATAAAGAACATACATGACAATTTGGACTCAAGGTAATGGACTTCATCTCAAGCAATTTTCATTGATGAAAATTTTGATTTATATTAGACAATTTTTATATGGTGTATAATCAATCAAATTGAGATTTAATTTAATTTAATGGGTTTAAAATGTTATATTTTCTGTAATAATCATTATACTAAATGACAAAAGAAATGTTTTTTAATGTACGTGGGACAATGACCTTTTTGCCGTCTCAAGAATTATTTAATATTTGGATTCCTCTACAAGAAGTAATGTTTTTAAAAATAAAATAAAATAAAATATTCCTTTTTATATAATTTGGTATTCAAAATGGTTTTGATAATGTATTAATTATATCAATATCATAAAATTATGTCTTATTATTGGAATGTGGAAATGTTATTTTTCCTTTAGTCTTTTTCATGTGTTATGATTATGTAATGGGTTTTAGGAATTTCTTAAGTATATGGGTGGTTCTGTGATAAACTGATGATGGGTGAGCCTATGATTGCTCTCCAATAAATTTGAAAACATTATGGAGGGAAACATTAAGGCTCCCCCAAATATATTCAGGGAATATAATGTGATGTGTATTCGCAACATAACCATGAAGGTTACTCCTTTTGTGTCTATGAATGCTACAATGTATGTACGTTATGGATTCCACAAGTTACCTTTTTTATTTTTGACTTCTATGAGTAATTAATATATCATATAACATCATGAGGTATATAAAATAGATTATTTTTATGAGTGAAATGTATGATTTCATTGATTTTTAAATATTCATGGACTAATGTTTTATTTCTTTATTTTATAACCCTTACTTATGTTTTTATGCTCATCCCACATTTTCGAAATGTTTTTCATAGGCATTAAGGATGGTTAAAAGAATGGAAAAATTCATGAATATTTTTTTCAAGAAAATAATTATTGGTTTTTATGGATTTTTATATTTGTAAAAAAATGGATAGATCGGAAGTGTTTACTTTATAATATTTGAGATTTAATGTAATATTTATGTCCTAATTTTAAAAAACTATAAACCTAAAAAAACCTTAATGTTTATGAATGTAAATTAATTATAAATAATATATCTTATTCAATGTTTAAGGATATGTCCTTATAGATGGTATCCGAGGTTAGTTTAGAAAACATTAGGAGTTAGGATATTGTTAAATTAATATCCATAAATTATTTTTCTTTTTTGTAAGAATGAAGTGATATTGAATTTGAATATTAATATGATTCTTTATCTAAGATATGTAAGTTTTTTAATGTATTTATATAGAGGAAATATGGAATCTATGATGGGATGAAATCTAGAGGAAAAAATACACCAATTCAATAACTAAAAATGGTCAGAATTCGAACTGAACAATTTACTGCATTGATGGAATATTTGACTCAAGCTAAAAATGGTGATGATATCCATGAACGAGATTAGCTAGATCAACTAAAAAGTAACATTTCAGTAGTAGTGAATTTCATGAAGCAACATACCCCATCATTCAGAGGATAATCTAACCCCGTTCTAGATGAAGGGTGGATTAAAGGACTATAATTTTTTTGACGTTATGGGGTGTTCAGAACATCAAATGGTTAGTCTTTTTTTTTACCATTTTGAAGTTGTAGCCGATCAGTGGTGGTCAATTTTTAAAAATATTAGGGATAGTGGGGATATTGATGCTTTTTATTGGGATGCATTTAAAGGTATCTTCATTGGGAGATATTTTCATAAGGTTGTTCGACATAGGATTTAGAAAACAATTCTTGTAATTGATATAGGAGGCTAACTCAGTGGATTCTTATGAAAAAAATTCACTTGACTAGAAATGTATGATCCAAATTTCAAATAGTATCTTGATAGTAAAATCAATAGTTTTTACTTGTTATTAATGACAAATTATCAAAGGTAATTATTTTCTCGTGAGTTCAAAATTATGAAAAATTTGTACAATGTGTGAAGAATGTGGAAAAAGGGGTTTTCTATAATCATGTGTTCATTGAAAAACCACAAAATAATAGGTCAAGGTGGGAGAATAAATGGAGGAACTCTTCAAAAAATCTGATGTCAAGAAACTGAATTTTCACTATTGCAAAACTGGGTTTCCGTAGTGTCATCCATTAACAGCGCTAAAAAAAGCATTTATGGGGGGGGGGGGTTTAACAATGCTAAAAAAGCGATGATAAAGTTCACTTTCAAGAGTGATAATAATGAACTTTTAAAAGTGACCCTTTACCAGCATTTTTTAGCACTGATAAAGGCCCCCTTTATGAGTGCTTTTTTTAGTAGCACTGATTGGGGGGTTTTACCAGCGCTTTTTTCAAGCACTAACAAAATTAAAAAAATCATGAAAAATAATATATTTTTAATTATGTATATTTATATTGATATAAATATAATATATATTTTTTAAATAACTTTTAGAAAAGTATAAGTAGACTATTACATATAATATTTAATAAATTTAGTTAAAATAGCCTTAAAAATATTTTTAAAAAATATTATTTATTATTAATTATTAATTTTGTATTAATAATCATTTAACAATCATTTAATCACAATTTTAAGACATAAAAAGTCAAAAAAATAAATAAAAGATCTAAAATATGTTGAAAATGTAACTCAAACTTCAAATAACCATAACTTTTGATCCACGTGTCCGTTTGATCTCTAAACCATATAAAATCAAAGCATGGGACAATATATACATTATTGTAATCTATGGGAAACTTCCATAAATTTTTCAATCCCAAAAGGGCCCATAAGGCCTCCAAAAATGAGTTTTCAGTCAGGATACACAGATTTTTTAACATTGAAACATGTATAAATTTTGATCTGGCTGTCCGATATGCCTGTACCACATAACATATCAAAGATTGTTTCATTTTCCTCGATTTGAATGGTTGTGGAGTTGATGCAGACATGTAAATTATATGTTATGGTAATTTATACATTCTATGGCTTTTCAGATACACATATATATGAATTTAGTCATAAATATATATATGTGTGTGTGTGTGTCTATGTCTGTGGGTGTCTATGTATGTGTGTGTGTTGTATATATGTATATATGTTTTTATTTATTTATTTATAAACACACATAAAATTGAATATTTTAAAATTTTATTTAAAACTATTCTTATAAATATATATTAATATAAAAATAAATATATGGATAAAAAATTATAACTGAATATATATATATAAATAAATATAAATATAAATTAGTATAGGAAAAAATATATATACAAATATATGAATAAATATATATGTATTAATATAACTAAATATATTTATATTAATATGAATCTATATTAATATATGAATAAATATAACTATATATATAAATATAAATAAATATTAATATATGAATATATATATATATATATATTAATTTACCAATAAATATATATGCACAACTATAACTAAATATATTTATATTAATATATGAATAAATATAACTATATGTATATATATAAATAAATAGATATATCATTAAATGAAGAAAAAACGTAATGGATTAGTGGTAAAGGTGAAGGTGCACATGGGGGGAGGTCACGTTTTTGAGTTCTGGTGGAAGAAAAGAGGGGATCGTGGGCAAGTGTGGGCTGCACCGACAAGGGTAGCACGTCAAAGAGTGGGAGGGGGTCTGCCTAACTCTGATAAAAAATAAGGTCAAGAACTGCTAAAATATCCCATGAGCATTGTATTTTCATTTTATATTTTTTTAATTTTTTTGACAGTTATAATCACTACAAAAAACGGCTGATAAAGAGCCTTTCTATCAGCACTTTTTTAGTGCTTATTAAATTCACCTTTTATCATCTCTTTTTAGAGCTGATAAAGGAGCCCTTCATCGGTGCTTTTCTGAGAACCGATTAAAGAGATCCCCACCCTTTATCCTCACCATGATCGAAAACTATTTTTTGATGTTTTTAATTCCCTTTACTAGCACAAATAAAGGCCATATTTATAGTATTATTTACAGTTTCTGAAAATTTTGGTAAAAAGAACACTGGGGAATGTCTTTTGAATTTTAGTAAGTGCTACTGATGTGGTAAAATGGAAAATAAAGCTTATAATTGCACTAAAAATGATCAGGGTAGTGGTAAGATAAAATCTAATTTAAAGTCTGTAAAATTTTATATGTGTAATAAAATAGGTTATTATGCAAATGAGTGTCCAAAGAAGAAAAAAAAATGGTAGAATGTAGTTAGACTACAATCCGAAAGGGGCGGCGAAATCATTTTCAACTACTTTAGTAGATGTTGGGCCATAAAATTAAGTTGTATCAGGTACATTGTTGGTTTATTCAGATTATGCCAATGTGATTATTGATTCTGGGTTAACACATTCTTCAATTTTTAAGAAATTTATTTTAAATTTGGAATTCCATCTCAAGATAGGAATCCCGAACATGCATAAAAACACATGGAGGAAATCTTGATAGGAGAATAAATTATAAGATCCTTCTTTTCCTTGTGTGCATAAAGAATCTACCTGAAAAACAAAATGTTTTTCCTTAGGAGAGTATCACGTTATTTTTGATAAGGATTCGATATATATTTATCATGATAAGATTTACTATAGATATAAAGAGGGTTATTTTTAGAAAGAATTTTTGTATGTGTACAATAATGATCCCTTAATTTTGATAATATATTAGGAAGCTAAAAAACTTGTAAAATATTGTAATGAATAATACCTTGCACATATTTTTGAAAACAACATAACTATTCGGATTAATGATGTTCCAATGTTCAATGAATATCCTGATGTTTTTCATGATGAGTTTTCTGGTATAATACCAAATAATGAAGTTGAATTAACTTTTGACTTGTTTCCTCTCATTAATCCAATTTCACAACCACATTATCTAATGACTCAATATGAACTTTTAGTGTTAAAGAATAAATTGAAGGAGTTATTAGATAAAGGATTCATTTGACCTAGAACATCACCATGAGATCACTGTGTCTTGTTTGTTAAAAAGAAATATGGCTCAATGAAAAATTTAATTGATTACAGAACCTTGAATAACATCACTGTTAAGAACATGCATCCTTTGCCTCATATCGATTATTTTTTTGATCAACTCCACAAAGAATGGTTTTTTCAATGATTAAGTTGAGTTTGGGGTACCATCAGTTGAATGTAAATGAAGAAGATATTTTGAAGACCACGTTTCATTCTATATAGTTCATTATGAGATTTTCTTTATGCCTTTTGGGTTAACCAATTCAACTACTATATTCATTGATCATATGAATATATTTTTTGTGAGTCCATTGCTAAGATTTTGGTTGTGTTTGTTGATGATATTTTGGTATATTCTAAATGTAAAGAGTAGAATTAAAGTCATTTAAGGGTTGTCTTTCAAACCTTAAAATAAAAGAAATTGTATAGGAATTTTTGCAAGGGTGAGTTTTGGTTACAACAAATTTCATTCCTTGGTCACATTGTTTCAAAATATGGAATAACTATTGATATTACTAACAAAAGTTGTTGAATAATGAGAAAGACCCCAAAACATAACTTAGATTTATTGTTTTATTGGTTTAACAGGTAATTATTGGACGGTTGTTGAAAACTTTCCATGGTTTTCTATCCCGCTGACTAAGTTCACTTTAAAAGGTTTTAAGTTCATCTGGAAAAAAGAATATGATGAATGTTTTCAAGAATTGAAAACAATATTGGTGAATATTCCAGTTTTGGAACTACCTTCCAGAAATGGTGAATTTGTTATCTATTACGATGCTTCGACTGAAGGACATGAATGCGTACTAATGAAAAATCATCATGTAATTGATTTTTCATCATGTCAGTTGAAAACTAATGAGTTAAATTACACTACACATGATTTGAAATTAGTTGTTTTTGTTTTTTTTTCTTTATAAATTTGGAGGCATCACCTGTGTGAAATGACATGTGAAATATATACTAATAATATAAATTTAAAATATATATTAACTCAGAAATAATTAAACGTGAGTCATATGAGATGACTGGAATTAATCAAGTATTATGATTTCACAATTCATTACCATTGAGGAAAGTAAAATAATGTGAATGGAACATTGAGTTGAAAGAATAATGCTATATTAACCATGATACATCCAAAACAGTATATTTTGGTTTGGATTTGATGAATTTTGGATTGGATATTGTGGGGTCATGGAATTACACAATTTTTTAGGTGGAAGTGAAATAATATTTAACATATACAATTAAACAAGCACATAAAAAATATAGTGAGTTGCAAAAAAGGTTACATTGTATCAAAAGGGTATCATACTTGAATTTAACATTATAAATACTGTGTTTTGAGGTTTTTGAAAGAGATTATGTGTTACTTGTGTTTCACAGTAGAAGAAAGAGTTATTATGTAAAGCTCATAGTTCTATGTTTTCAGTTCATTATTGCAGTACTAAAAAGCACATAGATCTTCAATAGTATTACTAGTGGGATGAAATGAAATTAAATATTGTTGAATTTACCCAAAAGTTTTTGATTTTTCAGCAGGTTTATGTAGAGTGGTTTTTATTGAAAAGGATGCTTTAGCCAATTTCAGAGAAAAATGGGAATGGGAAAATGTGTCCATAAATTTTGTAGTGGTATTATCAATGTCTTCTCAAGGAAACAATTCAATGTACATTATTGTTGATCGATTGAATAAATTCGATCATTTTATATCTATTCGAGATACTTAGTCTCTAGATCAACATTCTCAATTTTAAATTATAGAGACAATAAGGTTACATGGAGTTCCCCTATCTATTGTATCTTATAGTGATTCGATGTTATCTTTTATCTATTGGAGGGGACTTTAGAAGTCATTGGGTACAAAATTAAATTTTAGTACATCCATTATATGCAATCTGATGGGTAGTTAGAATGAAATATTTAGACATTGGAAGATATGATACATTATTGTAAAATTGATTACTAGGGATGTTGGACCCCCATCTTTCATTGGTTTAGATTTGTCAAAATATATGTTTTCATTCCAGTATATAGATGAAAAAATTTGAATCAACTTATGGAAATAGGGGTCTTACTCCATATTTTTGGGATGAAGTAGGTGAATGGAATTTCATGGGGCTAGAATTAGAAGACAAGATGGAAAAAAAGATCAGTTGATTTAGAACCACATAATAATAGCTCATAGTAGGAAGAAAGTTATGCGAATAACTTGAGGAAGGATCTTTTTTTGAGGTAGGTGATCATGTCTTTCTTAGTGTTTCTCCTTAAAGAAGTGTGATGCATTATGGTAAGAAGGGAAAGGTAAGTCCGAGCTTCATCGGACCCAATGAAATCCTAGATAATGTTGGATTAGTTTTATATATATTGTATTTATCTCTTTTTCTATAGTAGGTACACAATATTTTTCATATTTTAATGTTGTGAAAGTATATGCCGGATCTATCTCATGTTTTTTGTCCAGAGGTTGTTCAGTTGGAAGAGAATATTTTTTATAAGGAACAACCAACACATATTCTTAACTATAGAGAGAAAGTGTTTTAGAATAAATTAATTCTTTATGTAAATGTTTTTTTGGAAAAAACAATATATTTGAATACGAAATGTGGGAATCTAAAAATTCTATGAGTGATAAATACCCCCACTTATTTCATTCGTAAATAAAAATGCGGGGAATCAATTTAAAAAACATGGTAATGATGTTGAATCCCAAGTATTTATAGAATAATACATTTCTATATGTACTATTATTTAGGAATAATATATTAATTTTACGTTAAAGGGGACACTTTTTATAATAGTGTACTCGATATGCAACAATGGTTTCTCCAAAATCTTAAGATGGAAAGAACGTTGAGTTATACCCAAAATAATAAAATAAACTATTATTTTAAATGTTAGTTAATTCATAGAAATTTTATTGGTAGGAATGGATATAACTAAATAAATATGAGTATACATGTTCATTAAATGTGTTTACATTTATCTAATAAATTTTAGAAGCTTAAAATGATAATGAATCCAATTTTAAGCAAAAAATAATCTAATATTTTTGAATGATCTCTCCACTCCCTTTTGAAGGAGAACTCATTTTAAATCCATTTTTTACTCTTTTATGATCTATTTGATAAAATAAACTTCTTCTATAGAATAGGAACACACAAATTTACTTTGGAAGTTTTTTTTGTAATTTTATGATAAATTTTCTTTTTTCATTAATATTGAAAAATACTAAATACTAACACAAAACTACCTTTTTATCTTATTTATTAACACCATTATATTTTTATTTTTATTTTTATTAAGGTGCAACTAGATTATTTTTTTGTTATTTAATCAAATTTTGGTCATTTTATATAATTTAATATTTAAATTGGACATAATTAGATGTCAATCTTCCGATAGTTATTACTTCTTAAAAAACCGTTTTTTGGTTTTAACAACGAAAATTAATTTTAAATTAATTTATGGAAATTTTGTGTTTTGAATTTGAAAAAACCTATTCCATATTTCCAATTTAAATTCAAATTGTTTGTAAATATGTAACTTTTTGTACATTATTAATAGTAACTTCACAAATTATTTTTATTTATCTAGGTTAATGTGTTACTATGGTAAATAAGGGTAAAAAATAATATTAAAATAATATTAAACTACGCTAAAAAATGTCATAATCCTATATTATGAGACATTTCTGACCAAGGGAATCTTTGGGTCAATTTTAGGATTCCATGGATCTACCTGTTTTTGATAATTACCTATTATAAAAATTAATTTAATGTAATGAGAAATATAATATAAACATGTGTCTTTTACTAATTTTCTTAATATATAAATTATAAATAATCCATTGGACAATAAATATTCATTAGAAATATAATAATATTTTCTACATCATAGTATTTTACTTATTATTTTTAGAAATTTAATAAATAAATTTATTTATGATACAATGATGATGCAGTGATTACCATATTAATGAATTATTCAAATAAATGCTTTTATAAATATAAAAATAAATTTTATTTTAATATTTTTATTCCATACAAGAAATTGTTGGATTATATTTATATAATATATTTGAGTTAATGCATTTGGTTTGAAGGAATCAATTTGTTATAATTTTTTTGACAAAGCAAGATGATATATTAATCATGAAGGTCAGCAGTTACATAGTCATGCAACCAAGAAGGGAAGTGGTGAAGATAGATATGATTCACGCCGGATGTGCTGAAAGATGTCAGGTGATGGGCTGCTTCATTTCCTTCCCTTTAAATGAAGGAGAAGGAGTAGGTTGTGAAGCATGGACTGAGAGACTGGATATTCCTGATCACGGGGCCAAATATATGGATGCCACCATCATTAATCCTAATAGCATTGATGATGGTGAGGCAATCGTATTTAATGTGGATATATTTCCATCCTCGATCTTTTGCAAGTGTCAGCCCGACGAGGACAGCGAAGGCTTCAGCAACAGTGGGATCCCAAAGAGCACGGGGAGATTCATATTTGGCAGCAATGATATGACCATGACAAGCCCGGACCACAAGTCCAATTCTGAAAAAACCATCAATGGAGAGAGATGTGTCAATGTTAATCTTGAGGATTCCATCTAGTGGGACCATCTTGATGAAACTGTGTGAGTGCGAAAGAGTCCCTAGTAGTTAGAGTCCTGATTCCACCCCTCAATCCAGGATGAGGCCCATTCAATCCAAAAACTAGGGGACGTTGCAATGTGATTAAAGATGAAGTCATTATGTCGTGCCCAGACGATCCAAGACACGATCCAAACTGAAGAACCTTTTTCTGCAGTAAACGAAGACGTCCACATCATCAGCAGTGTCGGAAGGTCCGGCACCGTATCCAGCATAAGCTCTAGATCTAAGCCCCAAAAGTTCTAGATCTCTTTCACCCCTAAGCATTGCGTGATCGCATGCAGAGGAGATTCAAGTGCACCTGAGAAGATGGGACAATGCTTGAAATTCATGAAATGTCGGAGGGCAAGGAAGTCCATAGTGGGAAGAATAACTGTGCAGACCTACCACCAGAAAAAAAAGATTTTCAGGGGTTCCATAAGATTCCATAGGGTTTTCCAGAGCCCTCCCCTTTCCTTGCTTTCAGTATCAAGAGCAAGCAAGTATCCTGACTTCACCGTATAAGATCTAGAGAAATCATTGATCTAGAAGGGAAAATCTGGCCCCGCCTCTTTCACATAGGGGATGTTAAGCATGATCCTTTTGTCCCTTTCGTTGAACCATTAGTTGATTTTATCAATACACCACCCAGAACCATGATCGTCGAACAAGCAGCAAACAGTGGCATTCTCATAGCCAGGAACAACGGGGGAGGTAGATTACAAGCCATATTTATCAATCAGCCAAGGATCAATCCAAATATTTTTTATCGTACCATCTCCGACCCTCCAGACCACCCCTTTAAGAAATAAATTTCATGATCCCCAAAGGCTTCTCTATAGAAATCTGGGTTGGGGGCCAAGGGAGGAGTTCTAGAAATCCGAGTGCAAGAAGTATTTTGCACGAAGAATCTGCGCACAAAGCGAGGATTTATGAATCACGAGTTTCCAGACTTGTTTATCCAAAAAGGAATCATTAAAGAGTAGGAAGTCTCGAAATCCCATTCTGCCGCCTGTTTTAGGTGTGAAAATTCACTTCCAGGAAACCCGGTGAATTTGTTTCCAGCCATTATTATGACCCCACCATAAGTTAGCAATGAAAAGGTGGATATTGTCAACAAGCGCGCCAGGAAGCTTGAACATGGAAATAATATAGCTAGGAATGGACTGCATAGAGACTTTGGTGAGTGTTTCCTTCCCCTCTTTTGAGATCATTTTTAGAGTCCAGCCTTGGATTTTTTTCTCTATTTTATCCACTGTAGAAGAGAAAATTTCTTTTTTTGAGAGGCCAACAATAGTGGGAAGCCTGAGGTATTTGTTGTGTTTTTCAACCATTTGAATGTCTGCATTAAGAAAATTATCTGATCTCTTGGTCGGTGGGACTTTAGAACTAAAAGTGATTTTCGATTTGGTTGGATTGATCACTTGTCCAGATGCCCTCTCATAAAGGAAGATCACCTGGCATATAGCGAGGCATTTATTATGAGTAGCTCTGGAGAAAAAAATGTAGTCGTCGGAAAAGAAGAGGTGTGAGACAGGTGGGCTAGCCCGACAAACCTTTTCCCCCATGACTCCCTTTTGAGACAGTGGCCTAGAGAATGAGGTTAGAGAAGACGTCAGACACTAGGATGAAGTGAAAGGGGGAAGGGGATCTCCCTGGCGGAGGCCACAGGTAGGTGAGAAGCCGCGGGCGAGTCCACTATTAATATTAATCTGAAAAGAGATGGAAGAAACACATTTCATGATCATATCTGTCCATTTGGGGAAGAATCCCATTTTTGTCAGGATGTCCTGGAGAAAGTTCCATTCCACACGATTATAGGCCTTATTTATATCCAGTTTCCAGGCCATAATACCTATTTTAACAATATATCACATTTTAATATAATGAAAAAATTCATGGGCCACGATGGCATTATCCATGATAAGCCTCTTTGCTACAAAGCACTTTGATTTTCAGATATAATATCAGGTAACCACGTGCGTAGGCGATTAACCAGGACCTTTGAGAAAATATTGTAGGATGCGTTACAGAGACTGATAGGCCTGAAGTCTGAGGCCGTAAGGGGTTTCTTGATCTTTGGGATGATGTTAAGAATAGTCTCATTAATAGAGAATAGATTAATTTCGCCAGACCAAATGTTTTTTAGTATCACGCATATGTTAGGGCCGATAATGTGCCAATATTTCTTAAAAAAGAGAGCATAGAATCCATCAGGATAGGGGGATTTTATGGAGTGTTATTTTTTGAGAGCCTGAAGGATCTCATCGTCCGTGAAATCTTTTGTGAGCTTGTGGTTCATCTCATCGGTAATCACATGTTTGATGCAGGAATCAACCTCCGACGATAAGATGGACTCTCCTATATTATAGTGTTTTTTGGAAATAACCTGAAATATTATCATGGATACCTTCAATGTTGGTCACTGTTCCCCCATCAGGGTGGGTGAGGACCGAAATGTTGTTTTTGCGGCACCTTCCAAAAGACTTCTGGTGAATGTAACAGGTATTAGCATCCCTTTATTTGATTTGGATTTCCCGTGTGCACATAGCCCGAATTTTTTCTTTAATTTGAAGAGCTGCATCCAGTTCACTTTGAATACGAGTAATTTTGGAGAGAATATCATCCGTTGGGGTTTGGGTAAAAAGGCCAGCGAGTTGTTGTTCAAGGGAGTTACACAGCTTGTCGGGTTGGGGAAATTTTTTATTGCTCCATGATCTCATATTAGCTACCACCTTCTTGATTTAGCAGTATTAAATCCTCATTTCACATTACTTATCTTGATACTAAATGTTACCCAATGCATTGGAGCGCTATCAGGGCGCTCCCTTTTTAAACATTTCATATCATGCATAAGTGTTCCACATGGATCATACCACATAGAATCATTCAACATCATCATTTTTTTGAGATAATGGAATGTGTAATACATACATGAATCTATTTAAAAAATAAGTAAATTTTCATAAATGTGAATACCCTTGATAGAGATGGGGGCATGATATTCACTACATAATGACATTGGCTGGGAAAATCGTGTGCAATTTCATCAGAATAATGGAATTACATAAGAATTAATAAAAATGTTTCATGAGAGTGAATGGGGTGCCTCGTCATATATACATGATTTGTATAGTAATGGGGTCATACAAATAAATGTAAGAACATGAGTAATGGAATTTTTGATTCATAATAAAGAAGAATGGCTTAAATGTAAATGAGGAGTGAGAAATTCCATATGGAATTTCATCACGGAAATCAGTGTGCATGGAAGGCATTAACGAGAAAGGAAGGGGTATCTCATCATTAAATCATAAGTTAAGTAGTATGGGGGAGGTTAGAAATCGTACACCAACATTTATAATTGAATATAATAAGATATAACGATATTAAGAAACATGGATAAAATGAGAACAGAAGGAATCCCCTACATGGAATTATGATCCCAATGGATTGGGAGGGGCTTGAGAGATGCCTATTGGGGGCTTGGTATAAGGCCCCAGCCTTAAACCTTACTTAATCTTGAGTTATTACAAGATTACACATTGAGGATCTTTTTGGGTTTAGAGTTTTAGAGAATTAGATCATAAAACTTGCATTACATTCCACATATAAACAAAGTGGTTACATAAAGATAGTATTCTTCATTCCCATCAATGGAAACACATTTAAAATAAAACATGGATTATTTCTTGACACATCCTTGACTCTATCATCTTATCATGTACCTTTCCCTTGACCTGTGAAAAACATTTCAAAAACTTGGGATGAGCATAAAAACTCAGTATGGGTTATAAAAAAACATGGAAAGGAAACATGAGTTCATATATACATAAGAATGAAATCATACTTTACCCATAAAACATTGGCACTTTAACATACCTCATAAAATCATGAATAAATCATAGAAATCATAAGACATAAAGGTAACTTGAGGCATTCATAACATTCTTACGTAGGGAGTAACCCTCTTGGTTACGTTTGGAATACCCATCATAGTATATTCCCTAAATATCTTCGGAGAAACCTTAACGTTTCACTCCTTCGCGTTACCCAATGCATTGGAGAGCTATAACGGGCTCACCCGCCCTTAGTTTATCACGGAACCACCCGTCTTCATAATAATGCCCAAGAACCATAACATAATCATATCACATAAAACATGCATAAAGGAAACATAACATTTCCACATTTCAATCACGAGATATCAATACAACACATTGATATAATAAAAACATTATGAAAACCATTTTCAATACCAAAGTAAAACATGGTATTTATTTTTCGTTTTAAAAAAAAGTATGGCTTGTAGAGGAAGCCGAAACTCAAATAACGGTCACAACGGCGGAGAAGTCGTTGTCGCCGCATACGTACGACAAAAACATTCCCTTTTGTCATTTAGTAAAGGATTCGTATAAAAAAGATTCCTTTTGAATAAACTTAAAAGTCAAAGGGGTTTATACACCGTATAAAATAAAGTTGTGTATAAATAAAATATGCCTCAATGAAAGAAGATTGGGACGAAGTCCCATACCTCGTATCCGACTTGACCCGACCGTTCTTTAATCTCCTGAATAATAAACTTCAGTTAATCTCTACTTTCTTATGAATCTTTTTCAAGTTCATTATTCATTTTATACCATGTTATGAACATCATGTAATCAGTTAAGTTAATAATGTTCATTTTGTCGGTATTTGGTTCTTAAGTCAAAAATAGACTTCTTACACTTACATGTTGTTAATTTGGTCATAGGTTCGTTATATCCAGAATGATAATAATGATTTGGATAACATATATATCATATATATTCATCATATACATGTTTTTATAATATTACATCACATTTAGAGGTAAGAAATGAAATGCACCGTTCATGGAGACGGTAAGCCGTACGTACGCATGAACGCTACTTCCATTTGTATTTCATATTTTCTGGAATGGAATCATAATGATATAAGAGTATATTATAATTCCATTATAATAACATATATAATATCATTAACTTTATCCTTTAGACATCCCACATATGGTATTAACGAATCAAATCACTTTCAGGGGGCGATAGTCCGCACTTCCTAAAATGAAGATATCGTGTTTACCCATAATGGAAACCATAAAGGTAATCCCAAAATGAAAAACACAGAAGCTTAAGGAAAAAATAAACATATTGTATATCATATGTAAAATTATTTACATCATAATGGCCACCTTTGAAGGTGTTAATTGAGTATTGGACAATCATCGTTTCAGGAGGCAGAATTTCGCCATCCACGGAAACCGTATGTTCTTAAACCATTTGATGTAGTTGTGTGAGAGTGTAGCTCAAATAAATATTATAACAACATCCTAGTATATTGAAGATACTGGTGTTGTTACAAAAGAAGTAAATAAAAAGATTTTAGGGGGTTGGAGAAGAAAAATAAAACAAATAAACATGAGAGAATGAATTACCTTTAAAAGTGTATTTCCTTTTGATTTGAGCCTAAAGGCTTACTTTGAAAGGATTCTGTCCAAAGGGAATCCTCTAGGATGAGGAGAGGGATGTGGAGAGAGTAAATGGGCAGGGGTTGGCCGAGACAAAGGCTTGAGGAGTGTGTGAAATGAGGTAGAGGTTGGGGCCTTTTATAAGAGGAGAGGAGGGGCACTTTTGAAAAGTAAAGAAATATTACATTATTTGAAAATGTGTTTCGGTTTTAAAAGGTCCCACATTGATATAATTAGTGGATAAGGTGATAAGGGTTCAAAATCCACTCATCCAATTGGTTTTGGCCATGAGTAGTTCATAGATTTTACATTGTCATTCCATTTTATTTAAATCGTCAAATAAAGATGTCATCGCTGCATCATCATTATGTCATAAATATTTTAATTTATTTAATGTCTAAAAATCCTAAAAAAAATACTATGATGTAAGAAATATTTTTATCTTTCCAAATACTATTTATAATCAAATATCTGATCTTTATAACCCCATGTAAAAATTGTTTTCGTAAAACATATTATGTTTGTGTCATTTTTACTTTTACATTAAATAAAAAGTTATTTATGTCATTTCCCAACCAAAATGTCTCCATGGGGTCCCCAAGTTGACCCATGGCTTTTCTTGGTCGGACATGACACAACCAATAAGGTTGGGACATGTGTCTAGGTCATTTCATATTATTAAAGAATTATTTATACCTTAAACTACACTAATTACCACTAATCGCAATTAAAAACTTAATAAGTTACTATTCACCAAAAAATTATTTTAATCTCATTGAACCACATTTTACTTCTTAATGACAACCATGTATGTCGGATTTTCAAAATTCAATACACATTAGTGGTAAACTTTCATTTAACTGAAAAAAATCAGTTTGCTTGATTACCACTTAGTGGTTTCACTATTCATCAAAAATTGGAGTTTTTCAGAAAATTACCAAAAATTCACCCTAAGCTATATTTGATATTCCGAATTCAAAAATGAAGTCTATTTTACAAAATTCAAATCATATATGTCACATTAATTAATTTAATAATTAATTCCCGCTGCCAGAGAAAATAGCGTGTTTTTACAAAACAATAAGTATCAAAAGATTGACACCAGTTTAAGTCTAATTTCAAAGTGAAATTGATTCCAATGACCACCATTTGATAAAATGGTAAAAATATATTCTAATTTTACATCAAAAACAATTAAAAAAATAATCTAATCATATAAATAAATTAGATTAAAAAGCATTTTTGATGTAAAATGCTGTATTTTTCACTATTCATTAAAAAATGAACATTGTCAGAAAAATACCAAAAATTCACACAAGGTAAATTTTGATGTCCCAATCATAAAGGATAAGTTTATTTTGACAAACATAGTTTATAAAATTGTCAAAATATAGATTCAAAAAAATGGTTTGCCATCAAAAGGCACTAAAACAATCTTTTAAGAATATTAGTGTATTCTATGCATAAGATTGTATTTATTTTCATTTTAAGCCTCTATAACACTATCTTAATCATTAATAGACATAGTTAAAAATTTCTATTATTCATTAATTACTTGGGATGTTACATCCTTCCCCCCTTTAGAAAATTGCGTCCCCGCAATTTATTTACTTATCAAATAAATGGGGGTACTTATCCCTCATCGTATTTTCAGATTCCCATGTTGCCTCTTCAATCATGTGGTTTTTCCACAAAACCTTTACCTGCTTAATCACCTTATTCCGTAACACTTGCTCCCTGTGGTCAAGAATCTGGACCGGTTGTTCCTCATAAGATAGGTTCTCTTCCAGCTGAACTACCTCTGGACTCAAAACAAGAGATGGATCTGGCATATACTTTCTCAACATCGAAACGTGAAAAACATTGTGTACCTGAGATAAACTCAGAGGTAAAGCCACTCGGTATGCAACTGATCCAACTCTTTCCAGAATTTCGTATGGTACAATGAACCTTGGACTCAACTTTCCTTTCTTACCAAATCTCATCACACTTTTCCAAGGAGAAACCTTGAGAAAAACATGATCACCTACCTCGAAAGATAGATCCTTCCTCCGGTTATCCGCATAACTCTTCTGCCTGCTCTGAGCTGTTCTCATGTGCTTCTGAATCAGCTGAACTTTTTCTGCCATCTCTTCTACCAATTCTGGTCCCATCAACTTCCTTTCACCCACTTTATCCCAGAAAGCTGGAGTTCGACACCGCTTCTCATATAATGCCTGAAATGGTGACATCTGTATACTGGAATGGAAACTGTTATTATATGAAAATTCAACCAAAGAAAGATGTTGGTCCCAACTTCCCTGATAACTCATAGAACAAGCTCGTAGCATATCCTCCAAGGTCTGAATTTTTCGTTCTGACTGCCCATCTGATTGAGGATGAAAAGCTGTACTAAAATTTAATTCAGTACCCAACGACTTCTGAAGGCCTTTCCAAAAGTTAGAAGTAAACCTGGGATCACGATCCGATACAATGGAGAGAGGAACTCCATGTAACCTGACTATCTCTTTAAGATACAAACGGGAAAGTTGATCAAGAGAGAAAGTATCTCGTATAGCAAGTAAATGAGCAGATTTGGTCAAGCAATCAACAATAACCCAGATTGCATTATTACCTCGAGATGTCTTCGGTAATCCAACAACAAAGTCCATGGATATATTCTCCCATTTACACTCTGGCATTGGTCCTTTCGGTAACTGCCGCTCCGCTTTAACCTGCTGACAAGTCAAACACTTCACAGTAAAATCAGCAATATCTCTTTTCATTCCATCCCACCAGTAATACTCCCGCAGATCTCTATACATCTTAGTACTGCCCGGATGAACTGAAAACGGAGAACTATGAGCTTCACATAACAACTCTCTCTTCAACTGTTAATCACAAGGCACACATAATCTCTTCCTAAATCTCAAAACACAATCATTATCAATGTTGAATTCAGACAACTTATCTTTCTGAACCAGCTCTACCTTTTTCTGCAACTCATTGTCTTGCTTCTGTGCTTGCTTGATTCTATCTGATAGAGATGATCTCACTGATTCCTGAAACAAAACAGAAGGACTTCCTGCACCAACAACTTCTATGCCAATGTTCATCAAATCATTAACCAAAGGATCACGTTCCAACCACAACATTGTTAATGAAGCATTACTTTTTCGACTCAAAGCATCAGCCACATTATTTGCTTTTCCCGGATGGTAATGAATTATACAATCATAATCCTTGATTAATTCTATCCATCTCCTTTTTCTCATGTTTAACTCTTTCTGATTAAATATATACTTTAAACTTTTGTGATCGGTATATATTTCACACTTTACTCCATACAAATGATGCCTCCAAATTTTTAAAGCAAAAACAATAGCAGCTAATTCCAAATCATGTGTAGGGTAATTTACCTCATGAGTTTTCAACTGTCGTGAAGCATAAGCAATTACCTGATCATTATGCATTAGGACGCAACCAAGTCCTTTCAATGAAGCATCACTGTATATAACAAACTCACCATTCCTGGAAGGTAGTGCCAAAACTGGAGCATTCACCAATCTTCTTTTCAATTCCTGAAAACAATCATCACATTATTTTGTCCAGATAAACTTAACACCCTTCCGAGTTAGCTTAGTCATTGGACTAGATAACCGTGAAAAATTTCTAACAAACCTTCGGTAATAGCCCGCCAAACCAAGGATGCTACGAATCTCGGTTACATTTGTGGGTCTTGGCCATTCTTCCACAACTTTTGTTTTTGCAGGATCAACAGTTATTCCATCTTTAGAAACAATGTGACCAAGGAAAGAAATTTGTTGCAACCAAAACTCACACATGCTGAATTTCCCATACAATTTCTTTTCTTTTAAGGTTTGCAAGATAACCCTTAAATGTTTTTCATGCTCCTCTTTACTTTTAGAAAACACCAAAATATCATCAATGAAAACCACCACAAACTTATCCAAGAACTCATGGAAAATTCTATTCATTAAGTCCATGAATACAGCAGGTGCATTGGTTAGCCCAAAAGGCATTACTAAAAATTCATAATGGCCATATCTCGTATGGAATGCGGTCTTCGAAATATCTGCCTCCTTTACCTTCAGCTGATGGTACCCCGATCTCAAGTCAATCTTTGAAAAAAACTGAGCTCCCTGGAGCTGATCAAACAAATCATCGATATGAGGCAAAGGATATTTGTTCTTAACAGTGATATTATTCAAGGCTCTATAATCAATGCAAAGTCTCATAGAACCATCTTTCTTTTTAACAAATAAAACAGAAGCACCCCATGGTGATGTGCTAGGTCTAATGAAACCTTTCTCTAATAAATCTTGCAATTGCTCCTTCAACTCTAAAAGTTCAATTTGTGCCATTCGATAAGGGGGTTTTGAAATTGGCTTACCATCAGGAACTAAGTCAATAGTAAACTCAACTTCCCGATCTGGTATTATTTCAGGCAACTCATCAGGAAAAACATCAGGATACTCATTTACCACTGGCACATCATTAATCTGAACAGTTCATTTATTTTCAACGACGTGTGCAAGGTAACATTCATTTCCATCTTTTACAAGTTTCTCGACCTCTTGATATGTTATCAAAAGTAAGGGTTCATTCCTATAAAAAAACTGAAAGTCTTTCTGAAAAGAAACTTCTTTAGCTCTATAGTCAATCTTAGCATGGTAAATAGGGAGCCAATCCATACCCAGGATAACATCAAACTCTACTAGAGGTAGAACAATAAGGTTTGCAAGTAGGTTCTTTCCACAGATAAGGATAGGAAGATTCATATAAATTCTTTTTGCCTCGACACTTCCCCCAGGTGTTTTTACCAATAGTTCAGGAGTCATTTCTTGAGATGGTATTCCCATTTTACTAGAAAAGGTTTCAGAGATGAAAGAATGTGTAGACCCCGAATCAAACAACACACTGGAATAATCTGAAAAAACAAACAAAGTACCTGATACAACTTCATTTGATGGCCCGACATCTGCTGAAGTAGTTGCAAAGGATTTCACCACCCCTTTCTGTTCGTAGTCTAACTGCTTCCCATCACTCAAGCTCCTTTTCAGACACTCGTTTGCATAGTGACCCATCTCATTGCACTTATAACATTTCACTAATTGTAAATGAAATTTGTTCTTACCTTTAACTTGATCCTTTTCAGTGCAATCACGAGCCTTATGTCCCATCTTCCCACATCGGTAGCACTTTCCAGAATTCAGAAGACATTCCCCAGCATGCCTTTTGCCACATTTATCACAAACTGGAAACATAGTTCTCTTACCATCAGACTTTTTTGAAGAATTCTTACCTTTCTCCTGCCACCTCGGTCTCTTCTTCTGCTGGTTGTTATAGAAAACTTGGTCATCGGCAAACTCCATTTCCACCTTCTCAGCACATCAAACAAGCTTTTCATAACTTTTAAACTCACGAGAAGCCAATGCCCTTAGATACATTGGCTTTAATCCTGAGTAAAAATGATTGATTTTACTATCAAGGTCCTGGATAAAATTTGGAGCATACCTTTCCAATCGAGTGAACCTTTCTTCATAGGCAGTCACTGAGTCTTCCTCTTGCCTCAATTCCAAGAATTGATTTTCCATCCTAAGTCGAACAGCCTTAGGAAAATACTTCTCAAGAGACATACCTTTGAATTCATCCCAGTCAGGAGCATCAATCTCATCGGCATCCCGGATATTTTTATCCATAGACCACCACTGATCTGCTTCACCCTCCAAACGGTAAATGGAAAGACTAACCTTTTGATTGTCTGAACACCCCATGACATCAAAAATCTTCTCCAGTGATTTAATCCACCCTTCAGCTAGCACAGGGTCAGATGATGCTCTGAATGATGGTGGATGTTTCCTCATGAAATGTTCCACCACTGAAATGTTCCTATGCGGTTGGTCTGGCTGATCTCGTGTATGGATACCACCGCCATTTATCGCTTGAGTCAACTGCGCCATCACTACAACAAACTGTTCAGTTCCAATTCCGACCATTTCTGGATGCTTATTCGGAAGGTTATTTCCTTCTGTATGCCTTCCAAGCACAGCTTCCCTGTTTCCTCTGCGGAAAACCATTCTGAACAAACATGTCTTAGATGAAGCAACATGGTAATCTTTAAATGCTATATCATTTCAAAAAAAAAATTGGATAATCATTTAATAGAATTCTAACTCCTAAAGTTATCTAAACCGACCTTTGATACCAACTATAAGGCCCCAGCCTTAAACCTTACTTAATCTTGAGTTATTACAAGATTACACATTGAGGATCTTTTTGGGTTTAGAGTTTTAGAGAATTAGATCATAAAACTTGCATTACATTCCACATATAAACAAAGTGGTTACATAAAGATAGTATTCTTAATTCCCATCAATGGAAACACATTTAAAATAAAACATGGATTATTTCTTGACACATCCTTGACTCTATCATCTTATCATGTACCTTTCCCTTGACCTGTGAAAAACATTTCAAAAACTTGGGATGAGCATAAAAACTCAGTATGGGTTATAAAAAAACATGGAATGGAAACATGAGTTCATATATACATAAGAATGAAATCATACTTTACCCATAAAACATTGGCACTTTAACATACCTCATAAAATTATGAATAAATCATAGAAATCATAAGACATAAAGGTAACTTGAGGCATTCATAACATTCTTACGTAGGGAGTAACCCTCTTGGTTACGTTTGGAATACCCGTCACAGTATATTCCTTAAATCTCTTCGAAGAAACCTTAACGTTTCACTCCTTCATGTTACCCAATGCATTGGAGAGCTATAACGGGCTCACCCGCCCTTAGTTTATCACGGAACCACCCGTCTTCATAATAATGCCCAAGAACCATAACATAATCATATCACATAAAACATGCATAAAGGAAACATAACATTTCCACATTTCAATCACGAGATAAAAATACAACACTTTGATATAATAAAAACATTATGAAAACCATTTTCAATACCAAAGTAAAACATGGTATTTATTTTTCGTTTTAAAAAAAAGTATGGCTTGTAGAGGAAGCCGAAACTCAAATAACGGTCACAACGGTGGAGAAGTCGTTGTCGCCGCATACGTACGACAAAAACATTCCCTTTTGTCGTTTAGTAAACGCTTCGTATAAAAAATATTCCTTTTGAATAAACTTAAAATTCAAAGGGGTTTATACACCGTATAAAAGAAATTTGTGTATAAATAAAATACGCCTCAATGAAAGAAGATTGAGACGAAGTCCCATACCTCGTATCCGACTTGACCCGACCGTTCTTTAATCTCCTGAATAATAAACTTGGGTTAATCTCTACTTTCTTATGAATCTTTTTCAAGTTCATTATTCCTTTTATACCATGTTATGAACATCATGTAATCAGTTAAGTTAATAATGTTCATTTTGTCGGTATTTGGTTCTTAAGTCAAAAATAGACTTCTTACACTTACATGTTGTTAATTTGGTCATAGGTTCGTTATATACAGAATGATATTAATGATTTGGATAACATATATATCATATATATTCATCATATACATGTATTTATAATATTACATCACATTTAGAGGTAAGAAATGAAATGCACCTTTCATGGAGACGGTAAGTCGTACGTACGCATGAATGCTACTTCCATATCTATTTCATATTTTCTGGAATGGAATCATAATGATATAAGAGTATATTATAATTCCAGTATAATAACATATATAATATCATTAACTTTATCCTTTACACATCCCACATATGGTATTAACGAATCAAATCACTTTCAGGGGGCGGTAGTCCGCACTTCCTAAAATGAAGATATCGTGTTTACCCATAATGGAAACCATAAAGGTATTCCTAAAATGAAAAAAACAGAAGCTTAAGGAAAAAATAAACATATTATATATCATATATAAAAATAGTGACATCATAATGGCCACCTTTGAAGGTGTTAAATGAGTATTGAACAATCATCATTTCGGGAGGCAGAATTTCGCCATCCACGGAAACCGTATGTTCATTAACAATTTGATGTAGTTGTGTGAGAGTGTAGCTCAAATAAATATTATAACAACATCCTAGTATATTGAAGATACTGGTGTTGTTACAAAAGAAGTAAATAAAAAGATTTTAGGGGGTTGGATAAGCAAAATAAAACAAATAAACATGAGAGAATGAATTACCTTTAAAAGTGTAACTTCTTTTGATTTGAGCCTAAAGGCTTCCTTTGAAAGGATTCTGTCCAAAGGGAATACTCTAGGATGAGTAGAGGGATGTGGAGAGAGTAAATGGGCAGGGGTTGGCCGAACCAAAGTCTTGAAGAGTGTGTGAAATGAGGTAGAGGTGGGGGCCTTTTATAAGAGGAGAGGAGGGGCACTTTTGAAAAGTAAAGAAATATTACTTTATTTGAAAATGTGTTTCGGTTTTAAAAGGACCCACATTGATATAATTAGTGGATAAGGTGATAAGGGTTCAAAATCCACTCATCCAATTGGTTTTGGCCATGAGTAGTTCATAGATTTTACATTGTCATTCCATTTTATTTAAATCGTCAAATAATGATGTCATCGCTGCATCATCATTATGTCAGAAATATTTTAATTTATTTAATGTCTAAAAATCATAAAAAAAATACTATGATGTAAGAAATATTTTTATCTTTCCAAATACTATTTATAATAAAATATCTGATCTTTATAACCCCATGTAAAAATTGTTTTCGTAAAACATATTATGTTTGTGTCATTTTTACTTTTACATTAAATAAAAAGTTATTTATGTCATTTCCCAACCAAAATGTCTCCATGGGGTCCCCAAGTTGACCCATGGGTTGTCTTGGTCGGCCATGACACAACCAATAAGGTTGGGACATGTGTCTAGGTCATTTGATATTATTAAAGAATTATTTATACCTTAAACTACACTAATTACCACTAATCGCGATTAAAAACTTGATAAGTTACTATTCACCAAAAAATTATTTTAATCTCATTGAACCACATTTTACTTCTTAATGACAACCATGTATGTCGGATTTTCAAAATTCAATACACATTAGTGGTAAACTATCATTTAACTGAAAAAAATCAGTTTGCTTGATTACCACTTAGTGGTTTCACTATTCATCAAAAATTGGAGTTTTTCAGAAAATTACCAAAAATTCACCCTAAGCTATATTTGATATTCCGAATTCAAAAATGAAGTATATTTTACAAAATTCAAATCATATAAGTCACATTAATTAATTTAATAATTAATTCCCGCTGCCAGAGCAAATAGCGTGTTTTTACAAAACAATAAGTATCAAAAGATTCACACCAGTTTAAGTCTAATTTCATAGTGAAATTGATTCCAATGACCACCATTGGATAAAATGGTAAAAATATATTCTAATTTCACTTCAAAACCAATTCAAAACATAATCTAATCATATAAATAAATTAGATTAAAAAGAATTTTTGATGTAAAATGCAGTATTTTTCAGTATTCATTAAAAAATGAACATTGTCAGAAAAATACCAAAAATTCACACAAGGTAAATTTTGATGTCCCAATCATAAAGGATAAGTTTATTTTGACAAACATAGTTTATAAAATTTTCAAAATATAGATTCAAAAAAATGGTTTGCCATCAAAAGGCACTAAAACAATCTTTCAAGAATATTAGTCTATTCCATGCATAAGATTGTATATATTTTCATTTTAAGCCTCTATAACACTATCTTAATCATTAATAGACATAGTTAAAAATATCTATTATTCATTACTTACTTGGGATGTTACACTTGGAGTACCTTGGGAGGATTATATAGAAAGGAGGACAGAGTTTAGACGAGCTTCAAAGTATTTGAGTGATGAGGAAGTGGGAGATTGGGTGAGTCTATATAGGAAAGGGGAGGGAATTATTTATTATGTAGGTTTGTGTCACCACACAATAAACTAATCCAACCCATAATCCAGCCCATTGTTTTTTCCATATTTTTGTCAAAGTGTAGTAAAAAAATTTTTTATAAGGACAATGGCCTATGTTTTTAAAATAATAGTCTTTCTTATGTTGAGGCGAGTCATACCCTCATGGAAATCAATTTAAAAAGTTAAAATGTTATATATGTCTTGAAGGGTCTACTATGGATCTGTAAAATAAATCCAACAAACATATTATCACATTATTTTTATTCTAAACATATATTGTACGACCATAATGTTTATAGTATTTTATTACAACACTATTGAGTCTTTATTATGCTGTAAAATACATTATATATTTAAACGGTATTTAATTTTTACCCAAAAATTCAACAGTCTAAGAAAATTATGAAAAATTCATCGTTGGATAATTTTAACTTACTAATTAAAAAAATAATATTCATTTTATCTAAATAATTTTCCAAATATGTGAATTTTCACTTTTATAATAAAATAGGACATTTATCGAAAAAATCTTGGGTTTTGACAAAAACAGATTTCAAACCTTAATAATAATTATGATTGCATTTATAAAATTTTACGATCATTTATAAATAATAAAAAGGTATTTAATAATAATAATATTTTATTAAAATATTTATTAATTAAAAAATCCATTAATTTATCAAAATAGATTTGTTAGTAGAATATTAAATAAAAATACTATTTTTTCTTTATAAACAATTTACAAAGAAAAAAAATGAATATATATTCTATATAAAAAATTGAAAATAATCATAGTACTAGGGTCTTGTTACATAACCCCTTATAAAACCTATATAATTTCAAAGGTTAAGATGTTTGATGGTGAAAAACCATTGTGGTGGCTCGAATAACATCGCTCGAGTGGTAATCTCTATCAACATCCACTTCTTCCGTGGGCGGTTCCGCTCAAGATTAACATATTCAAGCCCAACATGGGCTTGGTCAGGAGAGAACCCAATGAATTCACCTATTATCCAAGATCTAAATAATGGGATTTGTATGATGCAAGTATACTGGTTGAGGCCATCACTTCCTTTGTCTGAGTAAATTGGATTTGTGAAATCCCTATATTTACACTAATCACGTGGTCACTGTTCAACGTCTATATTAGTAACAGTAAAAATGCATAACGGTATTTTAAAATCCAAAAACATAAAACCAAATAAGTTCAAATTTTATATAACCATTTTATCTATTAATACATTTAATTATATCAAGATGAATTTATATTAATAAATGTTTGGGTCATTACAGTCTTCACCCATTAAAAAAATTCCGTCCTCACAATTTGATTACACAAAAAAAGAACACTGAAATTCAAACACGGTTTCAAGGTTGGTTACCCACCACCATTAAGCATTCCCCAACCCTCATTATCATGATGATCACTGAGAGAGAGGTTCCACTTATTGAAACAATACATTAATGCACATTCAATGTCTTCCACTTCCATAGTCCAAACACAGTCCGTGTAACATGGATTGTACCGATGAAAAATGTTATTCAATTTTTGAAAACATTTTCGTCTAACGTATAGTTCCAAAACATCACCTTGTACCAGGTTTTTCTAAAATACTCATATAGAGTCAGATTTGAAATTTTTGAAATTTGGTTCTTCTAATATATTTTCTTTGTTTTCAAACTGACTAGAAGACAAGACTATATATATTGGCTGCTCAAAGGTCTCCCTCTTTTGTAGAAATTTTAAAATCAAAAAGTGAATCATACTCTCTGAATAGGGTAAAATATATGAAAATACCCTGAGGGTAACTCCCTCGTCTTGAAAGGTGTGAGAGTTGGGAGCTTCATATTTGATCATAGGTGATCCATGATCCCTGATGATTCTGTGGTATGGAGGAGGTGTTTGATATATCGTAGAGCGTCTTGCATGAAATTTGGAAATTTTAAATGGATTCGATTCTATAAGAGCATGAATTCGCAATAATTATAGGTAGTATGTCCTCATAAAGGTACATTAGTGTTGTATGAGGTTTGTCCCCTTCCATCTCAAAACTATCCTTCAACCTACTGACGAAACATATCAAATTTTGAGTTACCCTGTAGACATGATTAAATTGTGATATTAAACTACTCTAAGTCTATTGATTTATTAATTCTTATTGAAAGGAAAATTAGGGGTAACACATAATGTGCAATCTGAAGACAAAACATATGAGTTATAAACATCTTTTATTTCATTAACTTATGAATCTATAGGATTCAGTATATGTTATCCATGATCTACTTTCTAACATATATTCTTAGGGGATTTCTTTTAATTCACTTAATAATGGTTCATACTAAGCTTGTGAATTCTCCAATGCATATCCCCTGAGATATTTTTAACTAATAGTGTAGCAAGGTCCATTTTCATGTACCAGGATACCCTATGTGAAGACCGGAACATCTTGTTGGAGTTTTCACTCCTAGTTATATTTGTTCCAGAGCCTCCTCTACCTGCTCGTATCTATAGAGGGATGTATTTTCTTGATAAACCACTTACTCAATACTCACCAAAATTTAGTGATGTTTTTATTATACTTATTCTTAACCTGAAGTATCTCACTAGGGTTTTCTAATTCTAATCCCAAAAATAACAAAACCTCCCTCTGATACCAACTATAACAAACCTACTTTTTATTACACACTTAACAAAAATTATTAAATAAAAACCATATCTTAAAAAAAATAAAATATTAAGAGGTTTAGTTTCTTTTGGGATTAGGAATATTATATAAATAATAAAAATAATACTCACCATCTTATTGAAAACGTTTCTTACATGACCACTACATTCCCTCGTACCTAACATTCCATGGGATAACCTGAAGATATAGATAAGAAATGGGGGAGATATAATGCCCAGCGAGGGAGTAAACAAGGAATAACAAGATGCATAAAATACATGTTAGGAAATAAGAATATCAATGGAGTATAAACGAACATTAAAATATTTTATTGATATATCATTATTATCATAACATGGAAATGTGTCAACAAAACTAAAAATGGAATTAGTGTGAGCTAAGACTCCTTTCGCATTGAGCATGAGTAAACCCTCATTGCACTTGAATTATCATGAGTAAATAAAAATTTTACTGGAATTAGAAATATTAAATCCTCATTGCAATTAACGTATAATGATACTAATTATTACCCAATGCATTGAAGTGCTATCAGGGCGCACAATTCTAAATCATTTAATTTCATTCATAAGTGTTCCTCATAGATCACACATCATTGAATCATTCAAAATAATAATTTATTCCATGATAAATGAACATAAAATACATACATAAAACTCTTTAAAAAAAGTTAATGTGTATAATGGTGAATAACCATGATAGATAAATTGGCATGGTATTCACTACACAATGACTTTTGAGTGGAAAATCGTAGTGCAATTTCAACAATATAACGACCTGCCATAAGATTTAATAAAAATGGTTGATGAGATTGAATGGGGTGTCTCAACATATGTACATGAAATTTACAGTATGTGGGTAATATAAATACATGTACTAACATGATTAATGGAATTTTTGATTCATAATACAAATGAATGGTTTGAAAGTAAATGAGGAGAGTGAAATTCCTTAAAGAATTTTGGCATGGTAACAGGTGTACATGGAAGACATTAATGATAGAGAAAAGGGTTAATAATAATTAAAAAATATATATAGAAATATGGGGGAGGTTTGAAATCATACACCAAAATTTATAATTGAAAATAAATGGACATAACAATATTAACAAAACTTTGATAAAATGATAATGGACGGAATCCCTTAGATGGGAATGTGATCCCAAAGTCCTGGGAGAGGTTTGAGAGAGGCCTTTTAAAAGAATTAGGTGCCTTGGGAGGATTTTAGAGAGAGGAGGACATATGTTTTATGAACTCCAAAGGCTATTAGTGAAGAGAAAGTGGGATCTTGGGTGGGTTTATATATGAAAGGATATGGAATTCTTTATTATTTAGGTTTGGGTTACCACACATTAAACTAATCCAAACCACAAACAAACATATGGTTTTGCCAACAGTTTTTTAGAAATGAGAGTGGGAAAAAATATTTTATAAGGCCAGTTATAAACATCTTAATATAATAGGGTTGTTTATGTATCAGTGATTCACACCCTCAAGGAAATCAATTTAAAGGGCTAAAATGTTTTATAAGTCTTGGAGGGTCCACTAAGGCATTGTTAAATAAGTCAAACAAAAATAAAATCACATTATATTAATGTTAAAACAAATATTTGATGAACAAAATGTTTATAGTATTTTATTACATCACTATTGGGTCTTTATGATGTCAAAAAACACTTTATATATTTAAATGGTATATAATTATTACCTAAAAATTCAACAGTCTCGGAAAATTATGAATAAAACACTATTGTATAATTTTGATATCCTGATTCCAAAAATTTTATTCATTATATCTAATTAATTATATAAATATGTTAATTTTTACTTTTAAAATTAAAATTGACATTTATTAAAAAAATAACGGGTTTTAAGAAAAATAACTTTCAAACCATAACAAAATTTCAATTGCATTAATAAAATTACACGATCATTTATTCATAACAAAAAGTATTTTAATAATAATAATATTTTATTAAAATATTATTTAATTTAAAAATACATTAATATATAAAAAGAGATTAGTTAGTTGAATATTAACTAAAAATACCTTTTTTGATTAAAAAAATATTTAAAAAGTAACTACACTAATAAAATGAATGTATATTCTCTATAAAAAAAATGGGTTACATAATCATAAAACTAGGGTCTCATTACATAACCCATTATAGCACCCGCATAAGACTGAAGGGTAAGATGTGAGATGGATACAGACTCTTGAGGTGGCTACGATAACATCGATCGGGTGGTAATCTCTATCAACTTCCACTTCTCCCATAGGCGGTTCCACTCAAGATTAACATATTCAAGCTCATATTGGGATTGGTCAAGAGTGAAGACCAATGACGCTACATCCATTTCAATCTCAGAAAAATTGGATTTTATTGGAAAAATATACAGGACGAGGCCATCAATTCCACTGTCTGAGTAAATAGGATTTGTTAGAGACCTATATTTATACTAATCATATGATCACTATTCAACAGCTATATTAGAAATGGTCACAATCATTAACGATATTTTAAAATTTAAAAACATAAAACCAAATATGTTCACATTTTATATAACCATTCTATTGAATAAGAAATTTAATTATATCAAGAGGAATTTCTATTAATAAAAGTTTGGGTCGTTACAACTATAACTACACTTACACACACCACGATCTAATGGATAAGAACACATTGTTTCAGTGTACGGTGAACTACTGCGTCATGAAATGATGATTGTTCAGTTTTATCGAACATCCTCTTATGGTGGCCATTATGATGGCACTGAATTTATATATTATATATATAAATTATATTCTTATTATTTCTATACTCCTTTAATTTTCATTTACCACATACCATTATTCATTCCATAGTGTGTTAATACGGTAATTTCATTTGAGGATGTGTGGACTACCACCCCCTATAAGTGATGTTAATCTTTTCGGGAATACATGGGACATATAAAGTACGGAATTAATTAACACCTGTAACTTATATAACATAGATATTATAATGTAAATAGAACATAACTTTTTGTCATATAATTTTTATTCCATTAAATGACAATGAAATGAATGTAGCGTTCATGCTTACGTACAACCTACCATCTCTATGAATGATGAATTTCATTTATTACATAAAAATGTTAGGGAATATTATAAATACATATATCCTGGATATATATGACATTTAAATCATTAATATCATTATGTATATGATTTAATTTTGACTACATAGACAATTTACATCCAAACAAGTTCATTCTCCACTCAAGTACCGAATATCTACAAAAAGACAAATATGAACAACATTAAATATATGATTATTATAACAAGGTAATAAGTGATATAAATGGAATAATAATATTGAAAACGGTTTTTAAATAAGTAAAAATTATCTTATGTCTATTATTCAGGAACAACAGGGAACATTCATTATGATTTGGACTCAAGGTAAGGGAATTTGTCACAATATCCTTTCATTGAGGTGTATTTTGATTTATATAAAACCTTATTTTATATGGTACATAATTAATCAATTTAGAATTTAATTTCATTTATTATTTTTCAAAGGGAATATTTTCTTTATGAAGAATATAACTAAATGACAAAAATATAGTGACTTTTTTAAAGTATGTTGAGACAACGATCTTTTTTCCGCCTCAAGAATTAATTGATATTTGGATTCCTCTACAAAACGTAATGTTTTTAAAATTAAAAGTAGAAAACATATTATTTTTTCTTTAATTTGGTATTGAATTTTTTTATAATTTATTTATAATATCAATATCATAAAAGTGTGTCTTATCATTTCAATGAGGAAATGATATTTTTTCCTTTATGTTTGTTCCTATGTTATGATTATGTTATGGTTATTGGGAATTTATTAAGTGTACATGTGGTTCTGTGATAAACTGAGGTTGGGTGATCCAATGATATCTCTCCAATGCATTTGGTAACGTGATGGAGGTAAACGTTAAGGTTCCTCCAAAGATATTTAAGGAACATATTGTGATGGGTATTCCAAACATAACACTAAAGTTTTCTCCCTATGTAGTTGTGAAAGCTACAATGTTAGTATGTTATGGATTCCACAAGTTACCTTTATGATTTATGATTTCTATGAGTTATTCCTAAATCTAATAATTTCATGAGGTATATTATATACATTAAGTTTTATGGGTGAAAAGTATTAATTCATTTATTTATATGTATTCATGGACTAATGTTTTCTTTCCTTATTTTATAACCCTTACAAAGATTTTTATACTCATCCCATGTCTTTGAAAAGATTTTCATAGGGTATAAATAAGGGTAAGAGAAAATAATAATTCATGAATATTTTTATCAAGAAAATAATTCTTGTTTTTTAAAATGTTTTATTATTGTGAAAAAATTGGAAAGAGTATAAGTGTATACATTGTAATATTTGAGATGTAATGTAATAGTTATGGAATAATTATCTAAAACTCTAATCATGAAAAAATACTCAATGTTAAATAAAGTAAATTCTTGTTAAAAATCAATATTATTTAATGTTTAACGATAGGTCTTTACAGCTGGTATCATAGGTTTATTTAGATAACTTTAAGAGTTGGGATATTTTTAAATGAATATGCATAAATTATTTTTTCTTTATAGTAATATTGAAATGATATAGTATTCTAAGATTACCATGTTGCTTCATCTATGATATGTATGTGTTCATAATGGTTTTCAATATATGAAATAGGCTATCTATGATGGGATGCCATCAAGAAAATACAACTTTCCAAATCAACAACTAGAAATGGTCGGAATTGAAACTGAATCGGATGTTTCAGTGATAGAATTTTTGACTTAGTCTATAAATTTTGGTGATATCAATTCTTGAGATTAGCTAGATAAATTACAAAGGAACACATTATTAGTAGATAATTTCATGAGGCAACATCCCCCATCATTCAAAGGATCATCTAATCCCCTTCTAGATAAAGGCTGGATTATTGAACTGCAATGTATTTTTTGATGTCATAGGGTGTTTAGAACATTGAAAGGTTAGTTTTCATAATTACCATTTTATATTTGTAGATGATTAGTGGTGTGCGATGGTTAAAAATATCTGGTATAGTGAGGAGATTGCTGCTTTATATTGGGATTCATTAAAAGGTATATTTATTGAGGAATATTTTTCTTAGTAGGTTCAACTTAGGATGGAAAAACAATTCACGAAATTGAGATGGGGGGATTACTCAGTGTCTGCTTATGTGGAAAAATTCACTCGACTAGCAAGGTATGGTCCTAATTTCATAGCGGTTATTGATTGAAAAATCAAAAAAATTTACTTCTGATTCACCCCAATTTATCTAAGGGAATTATCTTTTAGTGAGTACAAAAGTTTCGAGAAACCTGTTAGATGTGAAGAGAATGAGGAGATGGAGTTTTCTTATGATTATGTGATCTTTGGAATACAGAAAAATAAGAGGTTAAGGTAGCAGATGAAGGGGAAGAACTCTTCAAAAAACACTGATGGTAAGAAACATAAGTTACAGTTTTTTGAAAGTTGATGTAAAAAGAACACTGGTGAAAGCCTTTTGAATTCTTGTAATTTCTTCTGATGTGGTAAAATGGGACATAATGATTGTAATCACACTGAAAAATATTAGGGTATTGTTAAGTTAAAATCTAATTTATAATCAGTAAAATGTTTTAAGTGCAATTAAATGCATAATTATGAAAATGAGTGTCTGATGAAGAACTCAAATGATGGAATTCAATCAGACTACAAGCAGAAAGGGCTGGTGAAATCCTTTACAACTATTTCATTAAGTGTTGGGCCATCAAATGAAGCAGTATTAGGTATATTGTTTATTCGTATTTTTCCAATGTGATGATTGATTATAGGTCTACACATTCATCCATTTATATGAAATTTTATTTTAAATTGTTAATTCCATCATATGATTTGAATCCTGAACTTCTGGTAAGAACACCAAGAGAAAATGATCAAAAAATAAATTATTAGAAGCTTCATGTCCATGTGTGCAGAAAGAATCGACCTGAAAACCTTATTGTTTTTCCTTTAGTATATTTTTATGTTATTTTGGGTATGGATTAGCTTTTGGTTTATCATGTTAAGATTTATTGCTGAGATAAAGAGGTTTTTTTGGAATGAATTTTTGTTTTTGTACAATATTGAACCCTTAATTTATATAACATATTAGGAAGCTGATAAATAATTAAAATATTGATATGAATGTTACCTTACACATATTGTTAAAAATAAAGGAACTGTTTCAATTAATTATGTGCCTATGGTCAATGTGTATCATGATGTTTTTCTTGATCAGTCATCTAGTACAATACCTTGTCGAGAAGTTGAATTTATTTTTGACTTGGTTTATGATGTTAATAAAATTTCTAAAGCCTCTTATCTAATGGATCAAATTGATCTTTTTGAGTTAAATAAGGAATTGAACGAGTTATTAGATAAAGGTTTCATTCAAACTTGAACCTAACCATGTGATTATCCTATCTTGTTTGTTAAAAAAAAATGGTTCTATGAGAATTTTAATTAATTATAGGTCCTTGAATAACATCATTATTGAGAACAAGTATCATTTTCCCCAAATCAATGATTTATTTGATCAGCTCTTGGGAGCTCAGTATTTTTCAAAGATTTACTTGAGGCCGGGGTACCATCTGTTGAATGTAAAGGAATAAATCATTCTAATGACTGTGTTTCTTACTAGATAGGGTCAATATGAGTTTTTAGTTATGCCTTCTGGGTTAACCAAATCGCCTACTATATTCATGGATATTATAAATAGAATTTTTTGTGATTTCATTGATAATTTTGTTTTTTTGTTTATTGATGATATTTTTGTATATTTTAAATGTAAAGTGGAGCATGAAATTCATTTAATAGTTTCCTTGAATCCCTTAAATGAAATGAAACTATATGGGAAATTCAAAAAGTTAATTTTTTGGTTTCAAAAAATTTCATTCCTTTGTCGCATTGTTTCTAAATATGGAATAACTATTGATCCTACTAAATTGAATTTTTTACGAATGTTCAAGAACCTCAAACATAACTGAGATACATTTTTTTCTTGGTTTAGCAGGTTATTAATGGTGGTTTGTTGAAAACATTTCATGGTTATCTATCCCACTAACTTTTTAAACTTGAAAAGGTGTTAAGTTAATCCATAAAAAAGCATGTGTTGAATGTTTTCATGAATTGAATAGAAGATATGTTAATGATCCTATTTTGGAAATTCCTTCAAAAAATAGTGAATTTTTTATCTATAGTGATGCTTTATATAAAGGACATGGTTGTGTCCTATTACATAATTACTAGGTTGTTGATTAGGATTCACGTCAGTTAAAAACTCATGAGTTAAATTACCCTACACATGATTTGGAATTAACTGTTGTTGTTTTTTTCTTTAAAAATTAGGTGGCATAATATATATGATGTGAAGTGTGAAATATATAATGATAAAAAAAAATTGACATATATATTCACATAGGATTAATTTAACATGAGACATATGAGATGTTTAGTGTTAATCAAGGATTATGATTTCATGATTAATTACCATCCAAGAAAAGAATATGAATTGGACGACACATTGAGTTGAAAGAGTAATGCTACATTAACCATTCTACAATTCGAACGAGATCCTTTGGTTTTTGATTTGATGAATTTTGGAATGGATGTTGTTGGTGCAAGGAATTCCTCTATTTTGTTTCAGGTCGATGTGAAATAATCTCTATCAGATAAAATTAAGAAAGCATAGAAAGAAGATATTGAGTTCCAGAAAATGGTAGAACTGTTGAAAATGGGTACTTTACTAGAATTTAACAATAATAAAGAGTGTGTTTTGAGGATTGGAAGGATATTATGTGTGACATGTGTTTCACAGTTGAAGAAAGAGTTTTTATGTGAACTTCACAGTTCTTTATTTTTTGTTTATCCTGGAAGTACTAAGATGTACATAGATCATCAAGTGTATTAATATTGGGATGGAATAAAAAGAGATATTTTTGACTTTACCATAAGATGTTTGATTTTTTAATAGGTTAAAGCAGAGTGGCAGTTATCGAAAGGGATGCTTCAGCCATTTCCAGTACCAGAGTGGAAAAGGGAAAATGTGTCTATGGATTTCGTAGTGGGATTATCAAAGACATTTCAAGGTATGAATTCAATCTTGGTTATTGTTCATGGATTGAATAAATATTCAAATTTTTTCTTGTCCATATACTCTCTTTAAAGATCACCTTTTTCGATTATAAATTAATTATATAGTCAGGTTAATTAGAGTTCCCCTCTACATTATATCTGATCGTGATCCCAGGTTCACTTCTAAATTTTGGAAGGGAAATTAGAAGTCATTAGGTACTGAATTAAATTTTTGTACAACATTTCTTCTGTAATATTATTGGTAGTCAGAATGAAAAATTCAGGCATCAAAATATAATCTACACAATTTTTCAAATAATTACTAGGGATTTTGGTACCAACATCTTACTTTTGTTGAGTTTTCTTATAAAAACCTTTTTCATTCGAATATATAGATGGAACCATTTGAAAAATTACATTGAAATAGGTGTCAAACATTATATTTTTTGAATGAAGTAGGTGAAAGGTTGTTCATGGGACTAGAATTGGTAGAAGAGATGGTAGAAAAAGTTAAATTGATTCAGAAACACATGAGAAGAGATTAAAGTAGGAAGAAAAGTTATGAAAATTACTAGAGGAGGTATATTTATTTTCAGGTAGGTGATAATGTCTCTATAAATGTTTATCCATGGAAATGTTTGATGCATTTTTGTAAGAAGGGAAAGGTGAGTTCAATTTTTATTGGACCCTATGAGATACTGAAGAAAGTTGGATCAATTTCCAATAGAGTAGACTTACCTCTAAGTTTCTCCCAGGTATACACTTTTTTTATGTTTAAATGTTGAGATAGTATATGCCAGATCTATCTCATGTTTTGAGTCCATAGGTTGTTATGTTGGAAGAGAATCTTCCATATAAGGAACAACTGGTACATATTCTTGACTTTAGAGTTAACATGTTTCAGAATAATGTAATTATTTAGGTAATGGTTTTTAGGAAAAACCATTTTGTTAAAGAGGCAATGTAAGAATATGAAAATTCTATGATGGATAAATACCCACACTTATTTGATAAGAAAATAAAATTGAGCAGACATAATTTCCAAAATGGGGGGGGGGATGATGTAGGATCCAAGGTATTTATAGAATAATTGATTTTTATATATTCTAATATTTATGAATAAGACATTAATTTTACATTAAATGGGACACCTTATCAGATATCATACATTATACACAACAATGGGTTTCTCTGAAATCTTATGTTTCACATAACACCGAGGCATACTGAAAAATAATATAATAATTTATTATTTTAAATGTTAGTATTTCTTGGCCATTGTATTTTACGAAATAAATATAGCTAACTATAATATGATTATACATATATGTAAAACAGTTTTATATTTATCAAATAATTTTTAGAGTCTTTAAATGAGAATGAATCAAATTTTAAGCATACAATACTCTAATATTTATAAAAGGTCATTTTACTCCTTTTGAAGGTGAACCCATTTTAAATATAGTATTTTCACTTATTTATATTCTATTAGATAAAATAAAATTCTTCAATGGAATAGGGATATCAGATTTTACTTAGGATAATGTTTAGGTAATTTTAGATAAAGTTCATTTTTAATGAAAAGTGAAAAATACTACATTTGAATACGAAACAGCTTTTTCATATAATTTATTTAAATAGTTAGTTTTTAATTTAAATTGGATTTAAAGTATCATTGGATTATGTTTTTATAATTTATTCTATTTTTTTCATTTTATGTAATATAAATTTTAAATTGGACATAAACGCCTATCAATATTTTGATAGTTTTTACTTCTTAAAGACCTTTTTTTTTGTTTTGACAATGAGAATTAATTTTAAATTAATTTATTAAAATTATGTGTTATGAATTAGAAAAAATTTATTCCATATTTGGAATCATTATTTCCAAATTATATAAATAAGTACCTTTTTATTTTAGTACATTATGAATAGTATATTTTGAAATTATTTTTATTCACCTTGGTTAAAGGGTAACTCTTGTAAATTAGGGTAAAAAATAATATTATAAAATTATAAATCTACCTTAACACATGTATTATTACTATTGGGTGATATATTTATGATCATGGTAATCATTGGGTTGACTTTAGGACGCCATGGGGCCACATGGGTGTGATAATGACATGTTATAAGAATTAGTTTAAAGTAAAGAGAAAAATAACATAAACATGTATCTTTTATTAAAAAAAAATTAGTATAGGGTTAAATAACATATATATTTGACTACAAATATTTATTAGTAATATAAATATATTTTATACATCATTTTATTTTATTTATAATTTTTACGCATTTAATAACTAAATTTATTTATGAAACAATGATGATGAAGTGATTACCTTATTTATGAATGTTTCAAATAAATAATATTATAACTATTAAAATAAATTTCATATACGAATTTTGATGCCACAAAATACATTTATAGATTATATTTACATATTATCTTTTATTTAATTCCTTTTTTGAAGGAATCCTATTTTTATTACTAATAAAAATATCAATTAATAAATATTGTTAAAATTGAAATAAATGAGTTCTTAAAAGAAGTAATATTTTATTAAATCATATAACAGTCCTAAAAATTTAATATTCGATAAATTGAATTAAATAATTTTTAAAATTTTATTAATTATCAACATGTGGTTCTTTTGGCATTTTATAGTAACTATAGTGACAATATATAATGAAAATACAAGAAGATGTGGTAAGAGTTAATGTTTTTAACTAAGGGTTAAATAAAAAAGATAAGGTTAATCTTTTGATCTAAAAATGTCAAAAACAATGAGGGTAATTCTTCAAATTATCATTTTATCCTCAAAATATGTCACATTTAACTATTATAATTTGAATATAATTTTATAATATAACAATATTTCAAGATATCTCTATAATATCCCTCCCCCTATAATAAAAGGCCACTACCTCTACCCAATTACTCACACCTCTCAATCCACTTGGCTCATCCAACATCAGATAAAATAATCTCCAAAAATACATACCTTTCCTACCAAAATCCATAACATGGGTGGAATGCAATTTAAGAAAGTATTTTGGCTAAAATCAAAAGAAGTTACCTGATTTAGAGGTAACATCTTCTCTCAAGTTACTTTATTTTATTTTCCTTCTTCACTCCATATGATATTATTATACTATGATTACATAACAAATCATGTATCCTAAATATACTATTATGATTTTATGTTAATGATTTCAACTAAACTTACACACACCTCCATATAATGGATACGAAGATACTATTTTTGTGTACAGTGATCTATGATGATTGTTCAATTTTCTCTTACAAACACTCATGGTGGACATTATGATGGAAATGTATTTAAATGTTCTGTATGTTATATTTAAATTGTCTCTATTCTTATTAAAATTTTATTTACCACATATCATTATTCTTTTTATAATGTGTAAATACAATAATTTCATTTGAGGAAGTTCAAACTACCACCCCCTCAAAGTGATATGACTCATTCATGACATACATGTAATGTATAAAAGACATGATTAATTAACTTGGTTAACATATATAACATATATATTATACTGTAATTATAACATATATATGTATCATTTAGTTTTTATTCATTTAATATGAAATATAAATGAATTTAATGTTCATGTGTACATACGGCCTACCTTCTGCACGAATGGTGAATTATATTTCTTATCTCCAAATGTAATGGACTATTATAAATAAATATATAATAGATATTAATTCTATTTAAATCATTAATTTCATTATGGATATGATGCAATTTTTACTTCATGGGAAATTTAAATCAAAAGAAGTTCATTCTCTACTAAAGTACCGAATATTTACGAAAGAACTAATATGAACATTAATTATTATGTGATTGTTATAATAGAGTAAAAAGTTATCTAAAAGGAATAATAAATTTGAAAAAGGTTATAAAACAAATATAAATTAAATTATGTTTTTTATTCAGGAATAATAAGGTACATACACAATGATTTGGACTCAAGGTGAGGGACTTCATCTCAATCTCCTTTTATTGAATCATATTTTGATTTACATATGAACTTCTTTTATATGGGGTATAATCAAGCCCTTTGAATTTTAATTTCATTTAATGGTTTTTAATGTTAATCATTTCTTAACAAATACTTTTAATAAATGAAAAATCAATGGTTTTTTAACGAACATAGCGAAATAACCTTTCTATCACCATGAGAAATATTTGATATTTGGATTCCTCTATAAGAAGTAATGTTTTTAAAAATAAAGTAACTACCACATTCGATATTTATGTGTTTTGGTATTGAAAATAGTTATTATAATTTATTTTTTATATCAATATCTTAAAATTATGTCTTATGATTGCAATCTAGAAATGTTATTTATGCTTTATGCTTGTTCATGTGTTATAATTATGTTATGGTTATTAGGAATTGATTAAGTATTCAGGTGGTCCCATGATAAAACTAGGGTGGTTGAGATCATGATAGATCTCTAATGGTTTGGGTAACATGGCAGAGTTAAATGTTAAGCTTTATCATAATAGATTTAGAAAATATATTTTTAGGGGTATTTCAAATTTAACCCTAGAGGTTAATTCCTATGTAGCTATGAAAGTTATAGTGTAAGTATGTTATGGATTACACAAGTTAAATTTATGATTTTTTATTTCTATGAGGTACTCATAAATCTTATGTTTCCATAAGGTATATTAGAGATATTGTGTTTTATGAGTGAAAAGTATGATTTCATTGATTTGTCGGAATTCAAGGACTAATATTATCTATCATTATTTTATAGTCCTTAGTATGCTTCTTATACTCATCCCGTGTTTTTGAATTTTTTTCATAGGGTATAAGGAAGGGAATGAGAAATTAAGGGTTCATGAATAATTTTATCAAGAAAAGAAGTCTTGTTTTTAAGGTGTTTCATTGTTATGAAAAAAATGGATAGAGTAGAGTTGTGTACTTTGTAATAGTTGAGATGTAATGTAATAGCCATGGAATAATTATCTAAAACACTAAACTTGAGAATATCCTCAATTTTAAATAAAGTAAATTATTAATAAAAATTAGGATTCTATAAGGATTATGTTTTGGGCATTATAATCTTAGTCGTAAATGGTACACATAGTAATGAACAAATTATTACAACTCTATCATGTATTTTGAAATGCATATATTTTGCATTTTTTATAGCATATACCTTTTGGTATTTCAACACTGTCTATTGGACTATCCTTTATATTATCCATAAGGGATGGTCGAGGAATAATTTTTTAAATGTAGGATTTTGATTATTTCTTGAGGAATTAAATATCTAACACATTCAACTGTATTTGGATCCTTCTCAATTATCATGAATGATAATGTTGCAATATCATTTATTCTTAGTGTATCTTCAAATTTATTTTCCTTTCATGGATGGAAATGAATTATGCAGTAATAGTATTTAATAATATTTACCCATATTTTCTAGTTCATATTATGCTCCCTATATGTAAATATATACTTGAGTCTCTTTTAGTCCATATATATTTTAAACTTCTCTCTAAATAGATCCTGATTTCAAATATTCAATGAAATGATCACTGTATCTTAATATGAATAATGTGATGTATAATTACACTCATGAAAACTCAACTACATTAAGGTGTAGGATTTCAATTTATAATTTTTCTGTAGTACATATTCCAATCCCTTTATAGAAGAGTCATTGTATGTGATGAAATGATCCCCGCCCGAGGGTAGTTGAAGTATTGGGGTAGTGATAAGAATATTTTTCAATTATTTGAATCTCTCTTCACATTAATTGGTCTTGTAAAAATTCACTCTCTTCTATTTTATCTTTCTACATAGGTTTGAAAATTGGGAGATGTTCCAAAAAAATTGTCAATAGTAACCACCTAGCATAAGAAAACTAAGGATCTTTTTTAGAAATGTTGGTATGAGAAACTCCTCAATCACAATTATCTTATAAGTAATAATATATATATATATATATATTTATCCCTTTATTTTTTATAACATTCTTAATTAATGACTCTTATTTTATACATAACATACATTGAATAAAATATTTTTAGAACATCTCCTTTCACAATGCTTTTGGAATAACACTCAAATTATCTATATATCCCTCCTCACTGTCGAAGTATATCATAATATCATCTATAATGACCAAATTTTTTTGAAGGTAATATATAAATACTATATTAATCAAGTCCATTATTATTTATAAAAAATCAAAGATCGCCAATGAGCATGTACACAAGTTGTATAAGCTCCTGCTTGTCATCCAAAAGACCGATGATCAAATCCGGGAAAGGATGAATTTCCTAGTGACTATAGTAGTACTGTAGTAATGCACTATAGCAGTGGTAGGGCTATAGTAGGGGAGGCACTTTAGTGGTTACTATAGTGGCGGCAGTACTATAGCAGCGTGGGTACTATAGAATTACTATTCACTGAGGAGTCCTTTAGGCCAAAAATTGATCTTTCAAGCCTTTTATTCATGCCAATTGACCTTGGGCCTTCAGGCTATGCAATGGGTCTCCTTCTACCCATAATTAAAGTGGTCTTTTATTTAATAATAAATTGAGGATTCATCCCCAATCATTAAAAAAAATTGGGAAATAAAGATTCCAAAGGGATTCACTATGAACTCATAATGTCCAAACCATGTTAGAAATGCAGTATTGGGAATAAAGTTACTCCTCACCCTTAATTTGAAACATCCTAACTGAAGTTCAACAATAGAGATATACTAGGAACCATATATCTAATCTAAAAATTCATCAATACATGGTTGGGGATACATTTTCTTTATCATTATGTTTTTTATTTCATGATAATCAATGTAGTGGTTCACAGACCCATCCTTCTTTTTGATGAAGTGTACTGACCCACACAATGCTGAAGAACTTAGGAAAATAAAACCCTTTTCCAAATTATAATTTAACAGAATATTATGTTCTTCAAACATTAGAGTATATATTATATAAATACTCCTGGATATAGGTAGATATCTAACCATATCTTCAGTTGATAATGCAACCTCTCGGTAATAAGGCAGATTAAGAAAACTATTTAGAAAATACATACTTATAGTCCCTCATAATGGGTACATATTCAAGTACGATTTTATACATTTTATCACTAATTAGAGCTATATATTATTTCTTATAAGGAAATAATATCCACTAATTAGAATAATATTCTAAAATATATTTATCCTCCTCCATAATCTTGTAAATAATTAGAAGATGAATAAAAATATGGGTACTAATATCGCTCTCTAATCATTTGATATAGTATTTATATAAGAAAAAATAATCCAGGACCAGTATATAATTATATTATAATAATGAAAGTATAAAAAGTTTTTTTGGGGGTTTCATCCACAAACGTTTACTAGGGTGATATTATATACATTGTATGAAATAATTTCTCTATTTTTTGATCTCAGAGGTAACTCAACCCTCATGTTTTAATGTGTCAATTTAATATCTTCAATAAACTATAATGATATAAAAAAATGTGTAGACCTATAATCATATGAAATATTTTCACATAAATAATGGATATTAAGTGTTCTAATATTTATTTTAGCTTGGTTTTAATCATTTACTAAATATACTAAAATAGTCTGAATGAAAATACTTAAATTAATAATTATAAAAAATGGGAAACTATTAACATAGAAATAATAAATTATAAAGGACATGTATTTCCATACTTATGAATCTCATAATTTCAATCTGGGTTATTCATGATAATTTTATAATTTTATTTTCTAACCTATAAATATATTTTAACACTTCGTTATTCTTCATTAAGAACTCGTAGATTAACCAAATCATATTCCCTAAGACTATCAAGTCAGATATGAATCAAGGACTCATTGTCACACACCTAGTATAATTTGAGTTAATAACCAATGATCCTTTTTGGGGTTATTAACCCTAAGTACATGTGTTCAAGAGCCACATACACATGTTTTATCAAGACGGAGATTTAACAACTTGTAAACCATTGGGTCTATACTTTAAAAAAAAATACTGATGTTTTCAAATACCTATAATTATCCCTAGGGGTTTTTCTCATCAATTTTTTTACATAATACCCATAAAAACTATAAATTTCCATAAAATTAACTATATATACCCAATCCTTTTACAAAAAAATATTTGCTAATTTGAAAAACATTCAATAAAAAAAAACACAAGGATCTAGAGGCCTAGTGTCTTCCAAAGACTGGGTAAATAAAAATTGACATGAAACCAAAATAAAAAAATTTATTTTAATATTAATAATTAGCTTCTAAATCCATTTGAGATTATGAAAATGAACATGATATCCTGGGGAAGACATAAACAAAATGGGTGATCTATAAATCTTTTTAAGGGAATAATAATGATGATAATAAATATCATATGAGTCAAAATGGTATAACATGATATTATAAAATAAAAGCCTCATGAATAGTCAAATTGAAGTATTATATAAATTAAATGGATTCATAAGATCATTTTATCATATGAATGTGAAAAAATAATAAAATAAGACATAAATATAAGTCATGTCACACTGCCAAAACAACATATAATGATTTATAGACTCCTGTTGTAGATTGTATTTACTCTTTAATCTTATACATTATATCTCATGAGATATAATAAATACTCAATTAATTGGAGTAGTATGAAGGTGAACCCATCATAACATATATATGTATATTTTTTCACATAAGTAAAACATTCATAATGAACATGTGTATGGGAAACCTCACAGAAAATTCAAATTGGTTACAAAATCATGTCTTAGAGAATAAAAAAATGGAATATCATAACTATTCCAATGAAATAAGGGATTACGATTTTGTTTGTATGTTCATGTGGTAGGATATAAATTCAGGAAATGAAAATAAATTCCATGTTACGTGAATATATAAAAATAATGGAGAAACATGTTTTATAATGGACTTCTTAATTAGGATTTAAAGGGAAAGGGGAAATGTGTCTTTAAAAAGGGTAAAAGCTCAAAATTTTACATAAAACCATTAATTAATAAATATGTTTATACCTATAAAAATGATTTTTTATAAACCATGTATGTTAAAATATATATCATTGAGTGTTACTTGAAATGAGGTATGAAAATAGAGATGTTCCCTTCAATGGTCTCCTCTAACAAAATGAAATTGGGAAGGGAACATGGAACAAAGTTAAATCCCAATAAAAAAGGCATCTCAATATTCGTATATACATTTGGGAAATATACATAGAATATAGAAGTAGTATATAAGAATAATACAGAGGTAACATAATACAAAGAGAGATAAATTAGAACCCAAAGAAAATAGGGTGGTTCTGAGAGATTCCTTACCTGAGATTCATATTCTCTCTATAAATTTTTTTAAACCCATGAATAATAAAATTATATTTATTTAATAAATTTTTTATGCCATCAGTAAAATAAATATGATTTATTATCATTTTGTTATTTTAGTTTAGAGTCATTTAATTGAGATATCTTTTTTTACACTTTCCTAAGGTCGTTCGTGTTATGTGTCCAATATCTCATTTGTTGTGGATGATTGTTGGATATATTTATTAAATGGTTATATATCTATATAATAATGAGTTCATGGTTTTAGTGTGTTTACATAAGACTAGAATGTTACTATTATCCAGTATTAGATCTAAATGAATGTGATTTTAGAGTTTATTTGTTATATGCTTAGTTCATTTAGGTATGTTTTCCGACCATGATGAACTTATTGCATTTCCAGTAATATAATTTATATATATTTATTATTTTATATGAAAAATAAATAATAAAAACAATAAGTTCATTTTTAACCATCAAATTTCATTTTAATGGGCTATGATGGTGGTAATAGAAAATGGATCACATCATCCAGAAGGGTGGTGAATCGACCATAATATTAATGATGTTTTGATTATTAGAATAAATGAATGGAAGAAGATTAGACAAGGGATACTCCATTGATATATTAAAATTTTAGTGTAAAGAAAATTAGCATTTTATCATACAGTAATCGTTGAGAAATATATGATAAATTATAATAAGAACTAATCACATGATAGTTTGGTTAAGAATATTACCTCTTTAGATGTCTTATCTTAGACATCCCATTATAGAACCATGGATTGGTATTTTATGTAGACGAAGGATTATTGGAAATTTGTATGAGATATGGGGAGATAATTGGTATAGATTTTGTAATTTAGGGAATTCATAATGTGTGGGGAGAAGAATAGGTGATGAGTTTTATTTATAAGGGGACGTGAGGGGTGTTTTGAATATATAATAAACATTTTATTATTATTTTAGATCATGAATATTAATAAGATTTTTTATTATGAAAAAATTTAGTAATTTATGTTCTTGAGTATGATCTAATGGGAACTCACATCATCCATTACTCATTTATGCCTATATTTTTCTTATAATGCAAATTATCATGTTTTTTTACTACTTTACTATTCAACAAAAACTAAACCATTTTACAAAAATATGAAAAATATACAATTATAATTTTCTGATGGGTAGATTCCAAAACGAAAAATCTCATTTTTAAAATTATTTTCTAAAAATTATAAATATAATTCAAAAATAAAATCATCAATTATTTGAGAAATAGTATATTTTATAGTGTGTTAAACTTTCCAACCCTTTAAAAAATTTCTTATGGTTTCATAAAATTATGTTATCATAATAAAAAATATATCATTATTTTATTAAACTATTATATGAAAATAAATTATATTTCAATATTTATGATTTAAAAAAAAACCTATATGTTTTAAGAAATAAAAACATTTATTTAATATTTTTTAAAACATTTATTTAATTATATAATGATATAAATGTTATATTTTAATTTTATATGATAACTAAATTTTAATTAACAATTATATACTGGAGGATACTATTCTATGAGTCATGTTACTATTATTAACAGTTATATTACTATTCCAATAGTTTTATTATTCATCCAATGGTTAGATTTCTAATGGTCATATGGGAGTCCTACCTTTTACAAATACCTCATATTCTATTAATTCTTTATTCAATTATATTTTCTCTCAATGATATATATTTTTTCATTTTCAAATTAAATATTTAATTACTAATACTCTATTTATTTTATACAGTGTTATTCATGATTGAGATTATTCACTGTGATCAAGTAGATCAAAATTTGTATATTATAGATTTTTTTTTACATTTTTACAACTATATCATCTTTAATTATGATTCCCATATTTATTCTCCAGATGTAATATTGAAATAAATATAATAAATGTGTTTTCATGCTATCATGTTTTTCATGTGATTTATATAAAAAGACATTACAAAATAAGAAAAATTTAGTTATTCACAATGAAAATTCCAAGGACAAAAATATGGGTCATTACAATAATTATTTGATAGAAATTGTTGAAGTATGTTATGTATTTTTAGGAGAATCAGATTATGAGAGAGATATTAGAACTACATATTTCAAGGAAGACCAGAAAAAGTGGGTGAATATGTTGAAGTTTTGATGGTATAATAATCTAATAGGATTTACCAATATTAAGGATAAATAACACAAGTATCTATAAAATAATCGAAAGGAAGTAGTAGAGGTGGATCAAGAATTGGACAGCACGATCATGCTTAAAAATTACTTTCTATTGCTTCTTTATTTGTTTTATTCTTCTAGTTTTATTATATAATACATCCTTTCTCCCAAATCGTTTTTATTCCATTTGAATAGAGGGGTAATATCTTGAGTGGTTGGGGAATAACTAGATCGACATCACAATGATTGACTCTACATGTTTTAATGAAAACAAATATTTTCTTGAAGATTGATTTTAGTTATCGAGGAATGTTTAATTATTTTTAATGAAATAATGTTAGGGTTCTTAAAGGTTTCACTATTACTACATATGATGATAATTAATAATCCCCAATAACCGATCCATCATTTATCAGAGTATGGTGAATGATTCAGTTAGTTTCTAATAAAATATTGCACATACATGACAGAAGTGAATGATTTTTTAATTTTCTATGGAAATTATAACATCCGGTTACAAGATATTATGTAATTTTATCACCTGATTTTGAAAAACATTTACTTGGATAACGTTTTAGGTTTTTCTTGGAGTCTTTTAGAATTTTTTTTATATTTATGGGCTAGTTCAGAGTTGGAACATGGTTTTGAAAAACTTTTAAATCAATATGAGGATACTCTATTCAATGTGTTGGAGTTTTGGAGGGGGGTGGGTTCATGGTTAGTTCAAAACATATGACTTCCCCTATAACTGTGTAAGATGGGATAGTGAGTAGTGCACCATAGGAACACATTTTTCAAACTATGTGTCCAAATTATACACCCCATTTCAATAATCTGAGGAGAAAGAGAATCGTTGGTGCCTATTTTTAAAACCATGCATTAAAATATTTCAACTCTCTCTAGAAGCCCAGTATGAGAACACAATACTACAAACAATTAGATCTAACTGTGTAACCTAATCCAGTAATGCACATTATAGTGTTTTTATTCCTAAATTTTTTTTAACTAATTTCATAAAACCTCGGTTATAAATTATATACACCCCCAATCAAACCTAATTTAACCATCTTAGTTTAGGAGGCTCTATAAGGCAATTTTTGCTCATTCGTCCTCTTTTCTTAACAAATTGTAGTGTAAGTGGATTCTAATGACCCCTATCCATTAAATGTAACATTTTTGTTTGGTATTTTTTCTTTATCCCTCTCTTAGTATTTTTATAGTAGATAAAACTCTACTTATTGATGGAATGTAACATTTATTTTTTGGTTTTAAACACTATGGATTCTTCTTTGATCTTCCTTGAATTTGAATCTATTTTGGTGATTTCTATATTAGATCGTTAATTGATTATGTTATAATATTTGCTATTCTATATGTTTTTCCATAAATTTAAATCCATAATTTATTTCTTGAATTAAAGTGACAATTAAATTGATTTTTGAAACTTGGATTGAGATGATATAAATGATTATTCACAAAATTCATGGATTTTTGAAATAAAAACCTACTACAAGGGATTTTAAAATATTAGGCGGATTTTGAGAACATATGGATTGATATAAAAATCGATTTGATGATATTACATGATTACAGGTTTTCAAAATAAATGGAATTAAATTAAATATTATTTATAAAGGAATGACATTTTTCAGAACTTATGATTTAGTTTATGAAATTTAAATGGAACATTGAAAAATGAAATTTGAAATTTCAACTGTGAATGATGAATTGAATTTTAAAAAATATTTACACATGATTTCTCAATTTATTGATTATGAGTAATTGTGATACTGAGCATTAGAGGGTGACTATGATAACCATGTTGGGATTATAAACCCCAAGAAATGAAATAATGATGACAAATCAAGCTAAACCTAATTCATAATGACTTTACCCAATGGGGTGTTTATTGATTTTATCCCAATGGAATGATCTTTAGTGACATGATGAATATTTGATCCACAATTTATAACATGAGTATTTCAAGGATCATAGTGCTAGGAACTACATAACCTTATGGAATATTTACATAATAATTTTCTTTTATATTTTTATTAAATTCCAATGTTTTTTGAAATATTATTTCATGTTCTTCAGTTTTATGTAAATTTTCATTTATGTACATTTCTAATGTACTTTTAAAATACTTGACATGAAATTTTATTGAATAAAAATTTGAAAAATAATTTCCCATGATTTGTATTTATTTAAAATAATGAATAAATGATTAACTTGTTATGTAATATCTTATGAAAAATTTGGTGATATCCTACTAGGAAATTTTACTCACGCACTACCTTTGATTTTTTGTGTTTTTAGATTATGTTAAGCCATGTACCACAAAAAGAAATGTTCTACTTAGAGGTGGAATGTGTGAATGATTAACAAGACCTTGCGTGATGGTAGTGACTTGTGTAGCTATGATCTACTTATTACAAAATGATACTAGGATTTTAGCTGGATAAATATTGTGTCATTTAGTAGATGATATACTACTTTGATCTTACGATATTTTTTATCTTTATTTGGAATAATAACTATTCATAAATTAATAATATTTTTTCCGATATTAATTTATTATTCTTATGGAAATGTCATTCCATATGACCCTTTTTTGATTCCTAGTGTGTAGTCTCCAACCCATGTAGATCGGGAACACCCTTCAGGATATGTCAGTTTCTTCTCGGATGCTGGTAAAAAATGGTATTCATGTTGGTTCATGAAAAATAATATTTATGTTTAATTTAACATATTTCATTGACATCATTATGCACTATGAAATGTACTATATGATATGAGGTTGTATTATTGGGACATAAAGGGTAGTTCCAAAGTGGGTGTTTGGCTAACACTCATCGAAGCGATCCTTGAGTCACCATTTGTATATGTGAATATAATAATTTAGGGATAAAATTATCTAATTCAATGTATAAGGTATTCAGGACATATGCATCAGTAATAGAGATTCTTCACCCAATGGATGAGTCTCTAGAGGATGGTGAGGTCAGTCTAGTAACAGTGAGATATACCATCACTATTGTTTCATATTTAGTGACTAATATATTTGATACTAATTCTTCTCAATATTTTATATCAAATCACATTATGAATATGTTAAACCATACTAAAATTATTTTGTTAGATGTGATATATTTTTAATGACCCATAGAATGAAGAGAGTTAAAGTTATCGCATTCCCTTCTTTTGAATTATCTTTATCATATATTGAAATCATTTTGGATTTTTTGGTTCTTGATATGAAACCTTTTAATTTTATACTTGGGATATACTTTTTGATTTTCCATAAATCATAGATTGTATATTCTATTTGACCGGTCTTCTTTACTACCCCTGAGGGGGTTTGGCGTGTCTTCTAGGAAGAATGGGACTCATGGTCGAGTAGAGATAGACCAACAATTTCAAATTTTGACATGATGATATATACATTTTATTTTTACCTAGAGTAGAAATATTTGTGTGGTGATCTTACTCTGGTGGTCATTGATTATCCCAATTTGATTATATCCAATGTTTTTGGTTTAAGACCTGTATAAGAGGTATTGTTTCCTATTGAATTTGTAGTAGATACCCAACCTACCATAATTACCTCATACCATATATAATAAGATGAATTTAATATGTTAAAGACCCAGTTGAATGATTTGTTGAATAATGGATTTATTTTCTTGAGAATCCCACCTTGGGCAGTGCCTATGCTTTTTATGATGAATAATGATGGAACCCATAGCATTTTCATTGACTACCAGAATATAAATCAGGTCAAGATATTGATCAAGTATCAATTTTTTCCGATTTATGATTTGTTTTATACAATAAAAGGGGAAGAGTGGTTCTTGAAGATTAAATTTCAGTAAATTTATCACTATATTAGAATAAAAAAATATAATGTTACAAAAAACCACACCCTTGAGTAGGCATGACCATTATGAGTAAGTTCTTATTTTATTTGTTCTAAACAATAATATTGCGGTTTTTATTGAGGTGATAAACATGATTTTATATAAGTGTATTTACTAATATATAATTATATTTGTGGACAAATTATTAATTACTCTAAAGACAAGGTAGATCATGTGCATCAACTGATAGTAGTTCTAATATTTTTTAATGATCACTGAATATACTCCAAGCTATCAAAAATTAATTTCGTGAAATGGTATGTTATGATATTGGGACTTGTTGTATGAAAAAATAGTATTATAGATTATCATGAAAAGGTAATGGCTGTTGTGACATGGGAACAACTCTGAAATTCTTTCGTGATTCAAAGCTCCTTGAGCAAAGTAGGTTATTACCATGAGTTCGTTAGAGATTTCTCAAAGTTGGCATGTCTAATGATAAATCTCACATGAAAAGGAGTAATGTTATTCTAGAATACAAAATTTCACAATTATATTGATGTATTGAAGTTCCTTTTTTACTTCAACATAGTTTTTTAGGCTTCAATAGGCTATTTAAATAAATTTGACATTTTTGATACATCATGTTTGGGGTTAGGAAATGTTCTCATGAATGGTAATCACATGGTGGACTATTATATCGATAGCTTCTTCCATATGAAAAGAAATATGCTACCCATGATCTCTAAATCATAGATATGATTCATGATATTAATATTTAATGACATTTCATTTTGGAATAAAGGTATAATATTTATTCATACAAAAACCATTGAGATATATATTCTTGAAAAAATATTTCAATCATCATGAGAGGTGATATAGGGAGTAACTATAATATTTTGATTCCCACATTTCCTATAACCATGGTAAGAGGAATTTAATTTTTGATGCTTTGAGAAATACACTTATGACACACACTATGAAATAATCATCATATGAATGTATCATTATGGGTCTATTTTCATGCATGAGATTAGGATTTTGGGGGGATTATAACGATATTGTTCTAGTTTGAGTTTAGTTGACCTCCTCTCTTCCCACGTTTATTCTCCAGGAACAATAGCTCGATGAGTAGTTCTATGGAATTAGGGACTAAGTTTATAGTGGAGTGACCATCATTGAATGGTCAATATCTTATAGTCTTATCCTATTCTTTTGGAACTGATATCATTCCCTTTCATTGAAGAAAAGTATATGATTGGGGGGGGGATCATAGTTCCACGTGGAAAGTATACCGTGGATTAATGAAAATATTATATGAGATTAAAAAAATAATAATTATGGTGGATAGGTGGGAGATGGTATATCATTCATTTTGTTTCTAAATTTTATACCAATCAGTAGGTCAAAGACGAGTACCCGAAAAATTCATGTTTTCATCACACCTTCCTCTTCCAAAATGAGTGTGGGATGATATTTTTATGGACTTCAGGGTTGGGTTTCCACATGAAAATTGGGTCAATAATGTGATATGATTTGTGACAAATCTACTAAATAAATTGTCTCACTTTTTTAACATTCAAGATATAACCAAAGTTGATGACTCGAAAAGTATGTTTATGGAAGGGATTGACAGGTTTCATGGAGTTCCATTTGTTATAGCTTTTGAAAGACATCCTTGACTCACTTATTATTTTTTGAGAGGAATTCAGGAGTTGATAGGATCTCAAGTTAGTTTTATCACAAGATACTAAAGCAAAAAACATTGACATACAAAATGTGACAACCAGGTGATTATAGAATATAGTTTTTTTCATTCTAGATTTAAATATGTAAATTCATGAAAAATGTATAATAAAATATGTAGTTGTTAGAGAAATTAATGTATTCATAATAATATAATTGAAACCCCATCTATGAAAATATAAATAAAAATTATTTATATTATTATTGAAAATATAATATATTTATATCATGAAACAAGTAAAAACATGTTTTGAATACAACAAAATAAGTGTTGTTAATTTGGTGTAACATTAATGATTAATTACAATATTACAATTAATACATGGATAAAAATAATTATCTTCAATAAATAGATTCATAATTTTTATTTTTTTGAAATTATATGAAAATTTTATGATACTTTAATCAATTTTTCAATGTCCCGTAATATTTTCTATACTATTACAATAAATATTTTTGGAATAAATTATTAATGTAAAGAAATTTTAAATTTCACTAATTTGGAATATTATTTAAAAAAAATGGAGTCCACTTTTGAATTCAACACATTGAAAAATTCTAATGGTTTTTTTTGTATTTTTCTAAAATAGTTGAATTTTTGGTGGATAATGAAATACGATAAGTGTGGATATTTAGAAAATAAAGTAATTATTAATTCATAAATGATGTGTGGATGATGTGAGCTCAAAATCTTGAACTAATCTTCCATAATTAATTAATGTTTTCATGAAAAAAAAATTCACAGTTATGAACCAATTTAATAAACTAATTAATCAAATAATCTAAAAAACACCCCTCCTCCACTATAGATACAACCCCTCACCACCTCATCTCTTCACACATCCAAATCCTTGTAACATGTATAATTTATGACCAATTACCTTCCCAAAGGTCTTAATCACATCCAAGGCATTCTGGAATCCCAAAAATTCCAAATTCAAGGGCCTTAAAGAGGTTCTGACGGTGAAAAATTAATGAGGTAAACCCCTCTTTTATTTTATTGTATTTCATTTCTTTTTCTTTTATTTTCTTATTATATCATCAACTCCCATCATACAAGTGACATGATAACTCACATATCTTACATATATTGAACTAGTATTGAATTATTTTAATATCCATCATCTAACCTCTCATCTTTTAATATTATTCTAGAAAATAATATCATCACCAGTGACAAGTCTATTCTCCACATTCATGGATGACGAGTTTTCATTTTCTATTTTAGCCTTCTAGGATAGTCATAAAAACTCATTATGATAAAATCATATTTAATTATAGATATTATAAGATATATAATGTTCTATAATAATGTTATAATCATTATATCTAATAAAATGATGTATGTTCTTAATTTTTGAAAATAACTTCCAAAATAAATTAAATCATTTTCATTAATGATTTTTCTAAAGAATCATCCTCATATCTTAAAAAATGATATATATAATTATGGAAACTTATTAATACATTTTCTTTATACTTTTTTTGTTTTCCATTCATTCTATATATAAGTATATAATGAACCAACCATTGAAACCATTAAATAAATATACCAGAAAACAATGGAAATAATAAAATATTATTAATAAAGGGGTGGAAGGACATTATAAAAGACTGTAAATGTTATTATAAAAATGAATATAGTTCTATAATGAATTAATAATACTCTTTAAACCATTATACATGAGAATTTAACATGTTTCATGTATCTTAGGCATGAGCTAAGAAATTATTAATAAAAATACTGTTTTAAAATGTTATTTATACAGAATTCAAATGTAATGTTTTTATAAAAAAAGTATTCATGTTTTATGATATTTTTTCATTCTTTTTAGATTTTTATGATGATGGGGGGGGGGGTCCCTAATATCCCTCCAATTAATTAGGTATTTTTATGTTAAAAATTGACCATTATAGTTATTCCAAATGTAACTGTGGTGGTTACACCATATGTTAGCCATTGAGATTACAATCTAAGGTAGTCGTGAGGGTAACAATACTATATAATTATCCAAATAAAGTGATACCCCAAGATACCTAAATGGTTTATTTATATTTTCTATGTTTAATTGAAATCGTACATCATCACAAAGTAAATATTTGATTATTTACTATGGTGATGTGTATCTTAATGAGAATGATTCCATATGTTTATATGTATTCATGGAAAAATGGTTTCTTTACTTTTATTTATGTCCCTAATTGATATATTTGTTCTTATCCCAAATTTTATAATATAATTGATAACATTTAAATATGGTTAATATAGAATGAAAATTCAAGATGAATGAAGTGAATATTTTTACTGAAAACAATCAATGTTTTATTAAAAAAAAATTATTTTGGAAGAAATGGATACTTTTTTAAGAATTATCCTATTTGTATTATTTGGGATTGTCATGTGTAAATTATGAGTTAATTATAAAAAACTCGAAAATAAATAGATATCTTTTAATGAAGGATAATGAATTCTAGTTGAATTAACAATAATATTTAATGTTTTAGGATGGGTCCTTATAGCTGGCATCAGATCATGGTTTAGATAACTTTAGTGGTTAGGATATTGTTAATATAATAAAACACATATTTTAACCTTATTATTGAATTGAGATGATATAAAATATGGAAATTTCGTTATTTATTTATCAATGATATGTCTATTCAGAATTGTTTTCCAAATAAGAAATGTGGAATGTGAAGTAGGAAGTCCCCAATAGGATGCTATCTTTCTAAATAAACAACATGAAATTGTTGGTACTGGAACTGATCAGTTTGTGGTAGTAATAGATCTTTTCAAGAACTCTATAAATGGTAGTGTCATCCATGAAAGATAATATTTAGATATATAGAAAATTAACATGATGATAGTGGATCATTTTTAAGGAAACACCATCCTTCTTTCAGTGGATCTTCTGACTGAATGGTGGCTGGAGGGTGGATTAAATCCCATGAAAATATATTTGATTTCACCTGGTCTTCGTATAATAAAAATTTAAATAATTATATTATCATTTTAAGGTGAATCTGACTAGTGGTGATCTATGTTCATGAATTTCAATGATGGTGAAGAGATTGAGGCCTTAGAATGAGGTGAATTTTAGAATATTTTTCTTGAAAATATTTTTGAATGGTTGTTTGAATTTGGATTGAATGTAAATTCCATGAATTTATTAAGTTTAAGTGTGTGAAGAAAAATCCACCACAATAGATATTTATATTTAAAATATTTTTTATGATCTTGATAGTTAAATAAAACATTTTTACCAGGTATTGAATCCAAGATATTGAAGTTAATTTTCATCCTACTAATTCAAAAGTGACAATATTTTTTTTTGATTTGATGAGTGGGAATAAATTAAGTTTTATTAATATCATGTTTACATTGACAACATGTTGAAGAAAAGACGTAGATTACATGGAATGTGTAGGGATAAATCAAACAAATATGAAGGTAATAAAATTTTGTTTCTTGTTTGAGGAAACTGTGGAAAGAAGGATCCTGAGGAATGAAATAACAAATCTAGGAAGTTTTTATGATGGTTTATATTTGGACATATTGATTGATATTTCAATGAAAAATATCACAGTGATGATATAATTAATTATGATATAAAAACTATATAGTTTTTTAAATGTTGTGTGATGGTTCATCATACAAAAACCCGCACAAAGAAGGATCTAAATATAAGAAGAAATCAAACAATAAGAATAAAGGTGTAGTGAAATACTTTTTGACTAATTAAAAAGATGTTGGCCTATAGAATTAAGTGGTATTAGGTACATTTTTTTATTTATATTTTCATCATTTTTTTTATTAAAGTTCTACACATTCCACTACTTCCATGAAATTTTTTAGTAATTTAGAAAATTTCCCTCAATAAATAAAACCATATATTATATTTAAAACACCATTGGGAAATAATATGGTGAAAATGAATTATATAAATATTATAATTGTTGCGTGTGTAAATACATTACCTAAAAAATATCTTATTTTTTCCTTAGTAAAGTTTAATGTTAGTTGGGTTATGGATTTAATTTATTATTATGATTCTAAGATTGATTATAGAGATAATTATGTTTTTTCAGAAAATGTTTTAGTTTTTATATGATAATGAACTCATGACATTGATAACATATTAGGAAGATGAAAAACTATTAAAATATATATATGAAATTTATCTTGAAAATATTGTCTAAAATAAGGTAAGTGTTCATATTAATGATGTTCTAGTGGTAAATGAACACCATTAGGTTTTTTTCTAATGATTTTCTCAATGTAATAACTCATCAAGATGTTTAATTTTCTGTTGACTTAGTTCATAATGAAAAATTAACATCAAAACCCCATATCGGATGGCATTAGTGGAACTTATATAATTGTAAAAATGTTTTAGTGGATTCATGATAATATTTTCATTAATCCCATCACTTTACCACTGGTTGGTCCTGTTGTTTTTGTAAAAAAGGATGGTTCCATGAGTCTTTGTGTTGATTATATAGCATTGAATAATATTATTGTTTAAAATAAGTATCCACGACCTCATATTGATGAATTTGTTGATCAATTCCATAGATCATATTATTTTCTCAAAATTTACTTGAAATAAGGGTACCATATGTTGATAGTGAAAGAGGATGAAAGTATAAAAACATCATTCCTATCTAGATATAAGAATTATGAGTTTGTTATTCCCTTTGGATAGAAAAATTACCCTTCTATATTTATTGATATTATGAATAGAATCTTCCATGTATATTTGAATAAATTATTTGTTGTTTTTATGATGTTTTGGTTTATTCAAAATGTTATAAGTTACAATATAATAATTTAAGGATTGTTCTAATAACCCTTAATGAAAAGAAGTTATTTTTAAAATTTAGAAAATGTAATTTTTGTTTCACCAGATCTATTTTATTAGAAAAATTATAAAAATGGATGTAATAATAGTGGATCTTTCTAAAAATAAAGTGATTGATGAATGGAAGGGTCCTAAAAATGTTACTGATATTCATAGTTTTCTGTTATTACTACACTATTATAGAAGGAATGTTAAAAACATTTCACGGTAATTTAGCCCGCTTACTACGTTTACACAAAAAGGGGTTAAATTTAATAAGATAGAAGAATGTGATGTTTATTTTTAGGAACTGAAAATATGATTGGTGATGTTCTTATTTTGGACCTACCTTAAGAAATGGTGATTTTTTTATCTACAGTGATGATTCATTAAAGGGATACAGTTGTTTTCTAATGAAGTATGATCAGGTAATTTCATATTCTTCAATAAAACTAAATCATCATGAGTTAAATTTTCCCACAGATGATTTAGATCTAGCATGTGTGGTTTTCACTTTCAAAATATAGATAAATCATTTATATAGATCCAAATGGGATATATTTAATAACTGTAAAATATTGAAGTATATATTTATTCATAAGAAATTGAACATGAGGGATAGAAAATGGATGAAAATGATGAAGGATTATGAAAGCACGATCAACTACCACCTTGGAAATGTAAACAATGTGGTAGATTATTTAAGTTGAAAAAATCATGCAAAAATAACCATGTTATGTTTAGAACATGACCCCTTGGTTTTTGATTTGATTAATTTTGGATTAGAAGTTGTTTATGTAAGAAATTCCTTTATTTTTTTCATGTTTCAGTGTAATATTAACTGTTAGACAGAGCTAAGAAATGGAAGAAATAATGCCATGAGTTACCGAAAAGGGTAGAATTGGTGATTAATGGTAATTTTATAAAAATTAATATTGATAAATATTTTATTTTGGGATTTGGGAAAATATTATGTGTGACTTTTGATTCACAGTTAAAGAAAGTGTAATTAAGTGATACTTATAGTTCATCGTTTTCATTTCATAATGGTTGCACTATGATGTACACGGACCATAAAGAGTATTACTGGCTGGATGTAATGAAATGAGATATTTTTTACATTATCATGAAATGTTTGACTTGTCAAAATATTAAGGTATAGGGAAATCTTTGAAATAGGATTCATCATCCTTTTCCAATTCTATAGTGGTGACGAGAAAATATATACATTAACATCATGGTTATACTTAAAAAAATCTCAATGTAATAATGTTATTAGGATTATTATTGATTGACTTACTATATATGATCATTTTACTCAAATTAAAATTACTCTATCTTTATATTATCATTCTCATATTTACCTTAATGATATTTTTAGGTTTCAAGGTGTTCCTTCCTTAATTGTATATGACCATGATCCCATGTTCACATTTAACTTTTTGAAAGAATTTTAGATGTTTTTGGTAATTAAATTAAATTTGATAAGTTTTTTTCATCCTCAATATGATTGATAGACCCAGAGAAAAATTCAGGCATTGGAATAAATTATTTGATCTTGTTCAATGGATTTCCAGGGAAGTTGGGATTATCATCTTTCATTAGCTTAGTTTTCTTGTAATGAATGTTTTAATTATATTATACAGATGCTTCCTTTAGAGGCATTGTATAGAAATTATAGTCGAACTCTATCATTTTGTGGTGATTTCAGTTAAAATAATATTATTGGGAAATAATTATTAGAGGAAGTGGATGAGAAAGTAATGATTATCCGGCAACATATGGGGACATATCATAGTGGACCGAAAATATATGCATATAATCGGAGGAAGGATACTTGTTCCAAAGTAGTTGAGTATCTCTATCTCAAATATTATCCTGGGAAAAGTGTGATTCATTTTGGGATGAAATAAAATCTGAGTCTACGATACATTGGGTGTTATGAAATCCTAGATAAAGTTCGATCGTTTGACTATCGAATAAATTTTCCTCTGATTTTGTTCTAGGTACATACTTTTTTTTTCATATTTGGATTTAATGAAACTATGTTCCATAATAATATCATGTTTTGAGACTATGATTAGTTCATTTGGAAGATAACCTTTCTTATGAGGAGAAACTTGTTTAGATTATTGACCATAGAGAGAATGCATCATGGAATAAGATAATTCACCAGGTTATTGTATTGTGGAGAAACCACATGGTTGAAGAAGAAATATGGGAATCTTGAAATTCTCTTTTGGAAATTCATCCTCACTAGTTTTATTAGTGAATAAAATTTTCAAGGACGCAATTTCCAGAAAATGGGAGAATGTAACATCCAGGTTCTTATAAAATAATTGGTTTTCATTTTAAAATTAAATAAATAAATTCGTTATGAATGTAATATGAAATAAGTGGGATTTGAAGAAACTAAGAAATATATAGTAATAGAATAGTAACCTCACCATAAAAATTATAAATAAATTTTTTGTATCATATATGTGAAAATATGATATATTTATATCATGGAACAAATAAATTAATGTTTTGAAAACAATAAATTAATTGTTGATATTTTTTTGAAACATAAATGTTTATTTACCATTTTTAATTAATATAATAATTTAAAAGATAATATATATATTCATAATTTTAAATTTTGAATTATTTTAAAAATAGCATATTTTTTTGAGCCCTTAATCAAATTTTCAACGTATAAAAAAATAGTTATATTTTTGAAATTTATATTTTTTGAATAAATGACTAATTTAATTAAAAATTAAATTATCATATTTAAATAAAATATTTTTAAAGTCTGGAGTCCTTTTTTTAATTCTTCATGTCAAAAAATTGTTAAGGTTATTTTGTTGGGAGTTTTCTAAAAGAGTTTAACATTTGGAGAATAGTGAATTATGGTAATTTATGGTATTTAGTGAATTCTAGATTTATTGAGTAATATAGGATTTATGGATGTAGTAAGAACAATAATATATAACTATCCTCATATATATAATTTATTTATCCATGGAATCAAAACTGTACATAGTCTTTAACAAATAAAATAAACTAATGAATAAACTAATAAAAAAAATACATATCTCCTCCACTATAAATACCACCCCACACCACTTAATCGCCTAAAACATAAAAATCCATGTATCTTGAAAATTAATTCCACATTAGCTTCTAAATCCTATAACCCACGTCTATGACCTTCTGATATAACCAAAAACCAAATCCAAGGGCCTTAAGGAGGATCTCAAAGTGAAAAATTCAAAAGGTAAAACCCAGATTCATTTTCTTTATTTAATTTCAATTTATTCATTTTCTTTATTCCATACTCACCTCCCATTATACATGTGTAATGATTACTCCATTATCATACATATACAAGAATGATATTTGTTTTATGGAATATTCACCATCAAGCCTATTCTCTTCCCTTATTATTTAGGAAAATGAAATTATCGTCTATATTGTGCCGATTCACCACCTTCATGGATGAAGAGCTTTTATTTTACATAACATCCTTCAAGGATGGTCCTAAAAAAATTATTATTTATAGATAATATTTTATTGAAGTTAATATATGTTTTATTATGTTTTAGAACCAATATATAATCACGATATTGAATAAAATGATATATTTTTGTAATGGTAATAAATAAATACAAAAATAATTTATATCATTTTCATTAATGTTTTATATAATGACTAAAAATCATATCAGAAAACAAAATGATATATATATTTATGGAAACTAATGAATTCCATTTCTTTCTACTTATTTATTTTCACTTCCATTCGATATGAAAATTTTATAATGAACCGAAAATGGATACCATGAAATAAATGCATCTGAAACAATGAAAATAAAAAAATATTACTAATAAATTGGTGGAAATATATTATAAATGTTTTTATAAGGTGTTATAAATATGAATATAGTTATATAATAAATTTATAATATCCTTAAATCCATAATACATGGGGTTTGAACATGTTTTATGGTATTCATAAATGACACAAGTAACTTATCATTTAAAATCATATTTTAAATTTCTATTTTAAAAAATTCATAAAGAATGTTTTTTATGATTCAAGTATTCATGTTTTATGATTATTTTTTTCAGGGAAATTTTTTCTGATTTTGGGTGGGTCCATGACCACCCTATAATGCATTGGGTATGTTTATGTTGGAAGCAGACCATAATGGTTATGCTAAGTGTAACAGTAATGGTTACACCATAGGGTAGTCATGAAGGTCACATTGTAATGTATCCATGAGTGTTAGAAATCTTAAGGCTACTATGAGGGTTACAATCATTTTTATGAATTCATATAAAATGATTCCCCATGTTACCAATTTTTTTTATAATTTTTCTGCTTATTGGAAATCGTATGTTATCTATAAGTAAGTATATGATTCTTTATGGGTGAGAAGTATATCATTGTGAAATTTATGTCAAATGTTTACATGTATTCATGGGAAAACAGATTCTGTCAATCTTTTTTTGTCCCTTACTAATATTTTTTTGATCATCCCATGTTTTAAAATGTCTTTTACATGGTTTAAGGATGGGTAAGAGTGAAAAATAATCCAAGATGAATGTTGTGAAAATTATTCATGAAAATAATTCATATATTATAAAAGAAAATATTTTAGAATAAACTGATATTGTTCTAAGTATTATTATATTTTTTTTTTGATTTTATGTTTTCATTTATAAACTGCGAACTAATTATCTAAAACTTAAACTGAAGAGAATATTTTGAATAAAAGAAAAATAATTATAGTTGAATTAACTTGAATATATAATTTTTAAGGTCAGGACTGTATATAGAATGATCTATATAGGTTCTTGAAAACAAGGATCATGATTTATATATTGTCTTTGGTAGTGTTTGGCATAACCACATGGTACTGTTTGAGTTTTTATATAACAACAATTTCTGTTGATCCGTTAATACGGAACCCTTTGATACCCTGTGTGGAAGACTATGTAAATCATTATTATGACGGTTAAACATCGATTAAGATTACTTAATTGGGGATAGATTCATCCAAGGGATAAAGACAATGATTTATTTTATTCATTAGATAGTGGTAGTGGAACAAAGATGATAAAAATACAGTGTTGATTGTCATCGACTCCCTTCATATTTTTCTATTGGTGCTCAGTTTTCTTTGAAATGTTGACCTCACTTAGGTCCCTGATGGTTTAGAAGGAATGGGATGATAGCTCGAAGGTACATGAGACTATTTTAAAATTTTCATCATATTAGAATTATGGATTATTATTTAGATTTACCACCTCAAATGAAGCTAATTCATAACATGTTCCATGTGTTAAAGATCTGAAAGTCTCTATCTACACTATTTCATGAATTGAGTTCGGGGGACCATGATGGGAAAGATTATTTATCCATTACTGAGAACCCATTTAATATTTATGATTCTATGATGAAGTCCCTTGTTGGAAATTCTATACCCCTAGTTCATGTTCTTTGGAAACATGGTTCTGATTCCCAGGAAAATTTGAACCTGACTAACTAATGAGAGAGGGGTGGCCTTGTAACATTGATATTGAGTATTCTTGAGAGGATTTTTGGGGGAAGAGTGAATTTATTTTCGGGATATTATAGAAACTCAGTAAAAGATTTCATGTACTTTTATTCTTTTATTTTGATCATTATTTGTTTGGACCTTGTATCATGTTGTTTTCAATGAAATTTGGAATTTTTTAGGATGTTTATGGACCAGTGCATTATTAGTGAAGTGTTAGGAAAAATCATGCAGGTCAACCCAAGGAATTGTGTTCCATGTGCTAGAATTATGGAGGAGGAACAAAGTTTATTCAAAACATTTAGCCTCCCACTAAAATGGTGTGGATTGGGATAGTGGAGAGTGAACATTTGGTGCATGTTTGTGAAGACAAATAACCAAACCATGCCCCCATTTTCAATTATCGTAAGAGAGAGATAATGGTTGGAACACAATTTGTTAAACCATTCTTCTGAACCATGAAAAAATCTATAGAATCCTATTAATGGTACATAGTTAGGTACAAAATTAGCTCTAACTAAGTTTCTTAACCAAGTGAACCATGTCATGGGGTTTTTTAATGCTCCAAAATTGTAATGAATGTCCCAAAAACCAATTTATAAATTCTAAAAACCCCCTAAGATAAAATAATTCAACCCTCTATTCTATGAGGCTCTATATTAGAAATTTTGTCACCTTAAACCCCTTTTATCTTGGATAAAAGTGCTAGTGGTTAAAATTAGCCCATACAAGGTAAGTGTAAGTTATTTTTCTTGAGTTCTAAATTGTTCATATCTCACATTCTATGATAGTTTTGAATCCTATTTTATTTGAAGGAATGGAACCTTGAATTGATGGATTAAAACTCTAGGTATTTTTATTTGATATTTATCCGCTAAAAATATCCATTTGCGATTCTTATTTTTGTTGAGTTATTAATCATTTGAATAACGATAGGTGGTTCTATAAGGATTTTTCCTACACTTGAAAGTATAATTACATTCTTGATTAAAAGTTAATTTTTAATTTATTTCTGAAACATTATTTTAGAATATAGAAATAATTCCTTTCAAAAGGAATGTATTTGTGATTGTATCTATCATTAAAGTGATTGGAAAATATTGGGTGGATTTTGAGAAAACGTGGCTTGATAATAATAGTTATTTGATGAAAGGAATTGATGATGATTTATTATAAAAACATATTTAAATATTATATTATTTTTAAAGGGTTAAACTTAATATAAACCGGTGATTTGGTTTTGAAATTGAAATGGGTTATTGAAAACATAAATGGGTTATTTGAACTCTAAATGAATAGTGTAATTGAAAAGAAAAAATTTCCTATAATTTATTGATTATTTGATTAAAATAACATATTATAATGATTATTTAGTGGATTAGTAGAACAATAACACGAGGTATAATCCCATTATGAATTGATTAATGATAAAAAATATAACTAAATCTAATTCAGCATGAATTTCGTGAGGGGGGGGGGGGGTTGATTGATTCTATACTAATGGATTGACACTTAGGGAAGAGTTCACACTTTGATAAATTATTTATTGCATATGTAGTTTGTGGATCATAAATGGTTTATTTGCTATGGAATTACATAAGGAATATTCAGTGATATCCTATAAGTAAATTTTCCTCACAACCTGACTCTACATTATATTGTTTGAAGATTATGTTATAATGGGTCTAGGGATAGAGAAAGTACTACTTGTAAGAGGATGATGTTCTTAATTAGGGGGTCATTAGGTGTTATGGGGGCTTGGTGGAGCTATGATTCACTCATTTTATGTAGATTCTATAATTTTATTTGGATGAATATTGGGTCATTTATTAGATGATATACATCTTTGTTCTTTTTTTATTCTTGTAGTACTTTTAATCTTTGATGAGTGTTTGTAATACCATATATTTATTGATTTCTCTTTCATAGAAAATTATTGATTGATGTTTCCTATAGAGAAATTATTCCCTCAGACCACTGGTGGATTCCCAAGTTCTAGTCGTCAACCAAGGGGGCTCAAGAATTCACTTCTGGTCACCTTAGGGATGATTCATTTACAAGTGTACTTGAGTATTCAGGTTGGTTTCTAAAAGAAAAGTAAATTCAGAATTGGGTTTTTACTCAATAATTTAGGAGCGTCTTGATATCATTCATATATACAGGAAGGAAGGCAGACTATGTAATAACCATAGCGAGATCATTCTCTGCACTTACATTTATCCTAAGGCATTTGATGAATCTATTGGTTAATCATGAACTTATAAAATAAAAATAACATATGTGACTCATTTTTGGGAGTATTATAGTGTTAAAAGTTGAAATCCAACATTAAAAAAATCACAATTATCAATATATTCCATCAAAATATTTTGTTTTAGGTTTATTTTTTTTTTCCAAAATAGGAAAATAAAAATAACTCTCTTTTTATTTATCTATTAATCTTGTGACAACTAATTTTTGCGTAATCATATATAGGATTAAACCAAATGATACCCCAATAAATAATTATAATTTAGAAGAAATAGTCAATTTTGGTCTGCACACCATACAAAAGGTGTTCATTTAATATGTCATGAGGGAAAACCACTATTAAGAATTACACATATTATTTGTGTGACTAGATATTCTTATATTTGGACATTCATATTACTCCTTAGACTTGATATTACAATTAATTTATATCATGAATTATATTCATTAATGTATTATAATAATAATGGCATAATATACTTATTGTGAAGTAAAATATGTTGGGTGTGACAAAAGTGATTTGAAATTATTTGAATAAGTCAAGAAATGATTTATTCATTCCATTGTGGGAAAATTATATAATAATCTCTTTGATTGAAATATTAATGTCTAATGATGTCCATGTCCACTAATATGTATCAACAGGTATATTTTATGTGATCAAAGAATAACATTCAAGTATGTAAGCTTATGATTCTAGTATGCAACAATTTTGATAGGATATAAATATAATGGTTTTATATTGTAATGTAATCTTTCAAATAAGGTTTTTGTCATTGTTACATTAATTTTATTATAAATAGGTGCCATAATTTATTGTTAGATGTTAATCTTATAATTTAAGATTGATTTTCTAATACCACAAAGAAATATCCCAAAAGGGTCACACTTAGTATATCAAAATATAAGTTAAATTAAATTTTAACATTGTAAATAAATAAATATTATGTTTAAGATCAAGGAATAAAAATAATTCATTTTTTTAAAGACTTCATAAATTCAATCACCAGTTGGTTTGGTTTGTAATATATGTGAGTTGATTATTAAATAAATATTTATTAACTAGTTAGTGAATATAATATTAATATTAATTTATTATTTATTAAATGTGTGATATAATGATATTTACGTAATTAAATGAATATTTATTTTTCTTGGTTTAATAAATTAATTGAAGGATTCATTGGATGAGGTAATGTTATGATAAAAATGAAATATTTTATTTAATGTCATTTAAATAAATATTTACTAGTTTATTTTATAAAAGGTGTTTAAAATTCTTTGACATTGAAAAAAGTACATAATATAAGAATAATAATATTACTTTTTGATTAGGGGTTTACTTAGAATAAGGAAATTAGTCATGGGACTCTAGGTAATAAATAATTGTCTAACCCTATGTTTATAAATCATCTTATATAATCTCTTCGGTAAAGTGTTTTTTTGTGAAGAACATAATCTCTAAAGAGAATTGTCTCAAGAGTAAAGAGAACACTATCAAAAAAAATTCTCAAGAATGAGAGACAATAATCCACCTACTCCCTCTCAAGACCAAATGAATAAAAAAGAATCTTTCAAGACTGATAATATTCATGGTGTGATCAAAAATAAATATACATGTTTATTGGTTCCTCCGAGATAGCACTTGAAGTTCCATCGATGATGTTATAAGATTTTAGAGCATTTGGGAATACCACTAGATGAATTATTATTTGGTTTATTTATAATAATGATATTTAATTATGAATATCAACCAATTTGATCAATTAAAATGGAATAATTACCAAGTAGTGGAAATTATTATATTTAATTATTTATAAATTATAATTGAAAAGATCATCTCTTTTATTATTCAGGGTTAGTGTTTGTCCAATTATGTAGACTTATCCATTCAAATAAATGTAATTCATTTTTTGGATTGAGATCAATTTTTTATATTATACCCCAAATCCCTCATGTTTTATGAAAATATTTCAATATTAATTTATAATTATTTATTATTTTTTCATCAGTAACACGCTATATTTCTAGTTTTCCATGTCTATTTTTTTCAATATTTAAATATTATGGATACCATGATCATTTAGTTTCATATAGAGAAGAAAAATAAATTAATTGATGAACAATTATTGAAGTTCTGATCCAAAGGTGCTAATAATACATGACAAGTGACATGGTTGTAAGGAAGGTAAAAATATATTAAAAACTATTTAACCATGGTTAAAGAATTATGATAAACCCATAAAATCATGACAAATGTGTGTGTGGGTTATGTAAAAGACATAATTATATTACAAGTATTTAATTCTAATTTAGAAAAAAGTATGACAGTGTGTACATAACAAGTAGCGAGTGTACACATAGTATATCCCCACATGGTATGTCCATGCTTGAATCATGAAAAATGGTGGAGTCAATGAAAAAACATATAATTTATACATTTAGAATAATTAATTTTAGTTGAGAAAAATATCATTACATGAATTACATGGAATGTTGTGGGATTTACATGTCACGACCCGTCCTTAGGGCCCATCCCGTGACTACCCCAAGCCCGCCTTCCATAGGCCAGGGGCTTCCGACTAGAAAAAAAGGTGTATTTCCCTATGTTAGGAAGACATTTCCTTTATAAAAAGTAAACACACACATTCGGAGTACACAACTAGAAGAAAAACAGTATGAAAAACTAAATACAGAAGAGGTGTTGGAAAGTAAAAGGGGCTGGAAATACAAGACCAATAGTAAATTACAATTACAACTAAAAACAAGTATAACTTTAAAAGGGGAAAACCGCTGAAAAGTAAAGGGCAGCGCCTGGATCATCCTCCAGGGTTCCTACCTGAAGGGTATGTATATATGGACACCTAAGAACTCCACATCTGTCAGACTCCTCTATGTACCATCTCATCGAAAGGTCCACCTCCAGGTACCGTCTATTCCTGGCGCTCTCGGCCTCCGTCAGCATTATCTGTCATCTACATCCAACACAATGAGGTGAGGGAATAGCACATGCAGGGGTGAGTATAACGATACTTAGTTGGGACCCCGAGACCCTCAAGGTCTCACAATATCCAACAAGGATAAACCAAAAATTAATGGAAACATCGCTTAATCCACACTTAGGTATATGAACATACATATACCTAAGTTATCTAGTAACCCATCTCAATCATGAGGAAACACAAAAGTCATTAACTCAGCTCAAACTAGGATTTTTATTATTGAAACCGTGGTTGATGGAGAACTCCTCCTCCATCGAGAACAGTGGGCCTGTCGCGACACCAAGGCACTTCTCACTAACCTTGGACTGTTGAGGTACTCCTCCTGCCGAGTACCGCGGGTCTACTACCAACTACCAGGCCCTCCTCCATTGTGGGTTTCCCGCCGACTACCAGGCGCTCCCCCTAACAGCCTACAGAGGAACTACTCCTATCGAGTACCGCAGGTCTTCTGCCAACTATCAGGCGATCCTCCACCATGGGTCTGCTACCAACTATCAGGCCCTCCCCACTGGGCTAGTCGAATCGGTCATGCAGTCATCAGGTTTGTCACCCACTATGTCTCCGCTCTCTGTCTGCTCGTCACTGGAAGAATCTGCTCCCCGAGCTACAGGAAAAAACTCCAATTGTCGAGAAGTCTCATGTAGAAGTATCTTAAAGGTCCTTCTCATCTACAGGATCTCAATGCAACAGATGCCGCATCATTCGGATGGCGAGTCTGTTAGTTATTGGCATTTTCATTCTAGGGGCCCGGTTAGTTTTTAGGTTAAAACCAACCCGACCGTATCCCAACTATGTCCAAACCTCAGGCGGGGTATACCGAAAGAACTATCTTGGTTCAAGCTTTATGTCGCCATAGATGGCTTTCTGATCAGACACTAGTACCCCAAGATATGGGAAAAAAGGTGTAATCAGGCCATAGCGAGTTTGGGTCAGGTCCGACCCAGCCGGACAGACCCGGCCAGACACGGTCCGCGGGTTTGACCCGATACGAGTGGGCGGTCCGGCCCGAGGGGGTGGCTTGGCCCAAATGCACAGCCCGGCCCAAGGGCGGCCCGACCCAACCCGTGGCGGCCCGGCCCGAGGCGGCCCGGCCTACGTGGGTGGGAGGCGGACCGCCGACCAAAGCTAGCGGTGGCAGCAAGGGGGGTGGTGGGTGGTCATCACCCCCCTCCCCTTGTCTCCCCGTAATGGTCAGCACGTTGCACCAGCCTGGTATCCGCGGGACCTAAGGGGTCCCGCCTGTGAAGCGTCAGCTGGTGGTCGGCTCAGTCGGCCGCCCTCATCTGTCTGCTGCAATGCACATTTCCACAGCCTACCTTCCTCCGGTGCGGTACGACCACACCGCGCCCCTCCGGCACCGTCGCGGCTCACTTAGCTGCGGCCCGGTTCTTTGCACGGCGCGACAGCGCCACACCCCTTCTGCATCCTGGTGACTCTTGCGCCACTGGTTCCTCTCACGGCCGGCCCGTCGCCGTCTTCCGATTCTCCACCACGGTCCTCTCTTCCGGTGGCGTTGTTGCGACATTGCCCTCGTCAACCAATCAAGATCCAAGGGAGGGACGTCAGGCCGTGTTTTTTCGGCCCACACCCTCCTCTTTAGGTGATAACAATTAGCCAATATATAACCACAATAGACGACAATGAATGAGGATTTAATTCACTCCAAACAAACCACTACCTCGATTGTCGCTCGTTGGTGACAGAAGGAGGTGACGTCATCGTTGGTGACGTTCATCGCGGGCAGTGTCTCCTCCATTGACACGGATGAAGTTCGTTGGAGATGGCGTGGGTGTTCTTCAGGGGAGTTCCTTCCCTTTCTTTCCCCGGTTGAAGAAGGAAGAAGATGTCGACGATTCTTCATGTTCTTTGTTGAGAGTAGTTTCTCTAAATTATTCCGAGGCCACACCAAATAATTTTTCCTACCAAAATAAAGTTATAGCATTACCATTATTTAAAATGGTTGGTATGAATTCAAATGGATTCAACTAATTAATTAATGAACCATTAAATAATTTATGTTGAGTGGCACACTTATGAGGGAAGGTGAAGAGGCACCCCAATTTAATTGGGAGTTCCAAGGGGTTAAAGGGGGGTGTTTAAATCTCATGTGGGACCCACCTAAAAATATCCTCCCAAGGGTGGTTATGTGAGATGGGTCCCACCACTAACTTTATCTTGGAGGTTTTAACCACCATTGAATAAAAATAAACTAACACTTATTTTTATTCAATTCACCTAAAAACCCAAAAATCCAACTTCCATTCTCATTAGAAAAAAACTGTGGTGAAGGTCTCACTATGAAATTACCGATGCTGCGAGTTTAATGGTGTCCTCGAATCTCAGTTATGAGCACTGGTTCAGTAGATATAAAATCCCTCTCATACATTTATTGAACGTACTCAAGAAAAAGTTCTGAAAAATATTATTAGTCACCCTCGACTCACTGTGGTCATGTTTAGGCTCTTCCTAGGTGAATCACACCCCAAGGAACCCAACGGTACTCTTGTATTTTCAATATGAGTCACCTTTTAGAAGTTATGAATATTACAATAAAATAACTGTCACTTAATTATTTTATTTGGTGCCAAAAACTAACTTTCTTAGGTGGCCATTTCCGGCCAAAGTTTGTATCTTCGTAAAAAAATAATACAATCTCGATTTTAATGGTGGTCTCAGATTTTTACTCTGAGTTATTGTTTATGAGTTATAAGCATTTGAAAAATAAAATAATTTATTTAATTATTTTATTTATAATTGTGCCATTTTTCGGTTTCCTCTAATATTAAGTCACGCCAAGGGTAAAATCGCCATCCTGAGCGCAACGGTGACCTCAGATTTCTGATCCAAGTTACTATTTAAGAGTTATTCCACTTTTTCAGGAGAACTGCTTATGCGCATAAACATAAGCTTAACAAAAACTTCAGAAATTGATTCTGGGCACACCGGGCATTGGAATCATGCACTGTCAGAAACTAAAGACTCATAAAATTCATGTGTATTTTATATAAAAAAATTTCCACAGAATTTTCAGGTCATTACATTCTCCCACCTCAGGGATTTTCATCCCCATAAGCTATTACTCAAACTAAGGGAACAATTGGTGGTATTGAGTACACAACTGAGCCTCCTGCTCCACATGTACTCTCCTGGAGGTTCTCGTGCTGCCAACAAACATGTATCAATGGAATCAACCATACACAAAGGACATGCTCTTGTTGATCCTCAATCTCTACTAGAACATTCGTAAAAGTCACCCCATCATCAACATCCAGCTCTCCATGGTCGATGATGTGGGAAGGGTCATGCACATACCTCCTCAGTTGGGATACGTGGAAGACATCTGATGCAACTGAGGAGGAAGAGCTAAGTGGTACGCCACCTCACCCACTCTGATAATTACCTAGAAAGGTCCGATGAACCGTAGAGATAACTTGTCGCCTCGGCCAACTCTCCGTAGACCTCATCGAGGTGAGACTCGTAGAAAGACATGGTCTCCATCCTCGAACTCCATAGGTCTCCTTATTCTATCAGCATATGACTTCTGCCTAATCTGTGCAGTCTTCATCCACTCCATGATGATATGAACCTTCTCCATGGTATCCCACACAATCTCTGGTCCCAATAGTGTTGACTCCCCTGGGTCTTTCTAGCATAGCGGTGATCTGCATGGTCGCTCGTACAAGGCCTCAAAAGGTGCCTTACCTATGGTGGAGTGATAGCTATTATTGTATGAAAACTCCACAAAAGGAAAGTGATCATCTCAACTGTGACCGAAGTCGAGGAAACATGCACAGAGCATGTCCTCGAGGGTCTGAATGGTCCTCTCAGTCTGACCATCTGTTTGAGGATGGTAGGCGGTGCACAAACGAAGCAATGTCTCGAAATCTTCTTACAACCCCTTCCATATCCGGGAAGTAGACCATGCATCACGGTCAGATACAATAGAAGAAGGTACTCTATTTAAACGAACTATCTATTGCACATAGAGGTATCCCAAGAGCTCTACTGAACCCTTCTCTTTTATCGGTAGGTAGTGGGATGACTTGGTGAGTCGGTCAACGATCACCCAAATCAAGTCGTGACTCCTGGATGTACGTGTAAGACCCGTAACGAAGTCCATGGATATCTCATCCCACTTCCACTCTGGGACCTCTAAAGGATGAACCAAGCATGCTGGTACATGGTTCTCTTCCATCACTTTTTGACAAGTGAGGCACCGTGAGACAAACTCTACTACTGCCTTCTTCAAACCTAGCCACCAGTGATGTCGTCTGAGGTCCTGGTACATCTTCACTACTACAGGATGTACCACTAAAGGGGATGTGTGGAACTCTATCAGCACCACTTTCTAAAGTACAACTGGTACCCTAGTATGTCCATTGAAGAGGATGATGTGATCCCCACCTTTAAAAAATCCATCAAGTGCCTGCCCTGTGGATATCTGAGCACGTTGCATGTCACAGTCAGTGTCTCCATGTTACGCCTCCCTAACTCGCTGAAGAAGTGAAGGAGTGACTGTAAGAGAATGATGATAGGCTGCTCCATCCCTATCCAAAAAGGATATCTGTAAGGAACCTAGCTACTCTGTCACCTCTCCTAGAAACAGAATGCATGATCTCCTACTGAGTTTATTCGCAACAACGTTCGCTTTACCAAGAGTATATACTATCTCAAAGTCAGAGCCCTAGAGAAACCCAAGACAACGCCTCTATATCAGGTTCAGGTCCTTCTAAGATAAGATATACTTGAGACTCTTGTGATCATATTACATGGTAAAATGTTCACCCCTCAGATAGTGCCGCCACATATTCAAGGCGAAGAACACAGCTGCTAAATCCAGGTCATGTGTAGCATAGTTCTGCTCATATTATCTCAACTGTCGAGAACCATACCCGATCACAGCTCGCTCCTGTATCTGAACACACCCGAGTCATGTCCCAGATGCATCACAGTAGACTGCGTACCCTATGCCTTCCTCTGGAAGCCTCAAGATGGGGGCACTAGTTAGCCTCTTCCTCATCTTTTGAAAGATCTACTATCATCTTTCTAATCACATGAAGGGTTTCCCCTTCTTTGTCAAGGATGGTAGTGGTGCGGCAACTCTGGTGAAGTCTGGAACAAACCTCCAATAGTATCTATCCAAAGCAGACATCCCTCCCTCTTAGGGGGGGGGAGGGGGGTAATCATGGAGTCATCTTTTGAAAAGATGTCCCCATGTTCTATCACTCTTGTTTGGAACTAGAAACTCAAAAATCCAGCTACCATGATAGTAAGGTTGGACGACTCAACAATGATTGGTTGCATGCTCATATGAATGAGTTTAACCTGGGCTGCATGGGCTTCCTTTTCACCAACCAAGGAAAACCCCTACCTAACTTTGTAGATAAACCACGACCTCTTTGCCTAATACATTCATTATGAGTGTGACCTGTGGATGTCATTTCCAATCCCAAACTAACGTCATAAGGCCTCGATCCTACCACCAAGAGATCCCAACAAAAACTCTCACCTCAAGGGACATATCACATTGTCGGAGTAAGTGTGATTATTGAGTCTCCTCCAAGTGTATCTCGAGAGGCGAGGGTCGTGTCAATGGTTTAACCGAAAACTCTAGGTCTGGGACAATATTTTTTGAAGCAAGGAATGATTGGTACCTATGTCTATTGTAATAGAGGCTAGTAGTAGACACATACCATGCCTTGAATCATTCCTAGAGCCTTTGGGTCGCACTCTTTCACCACATGTAGCTACTCTCTTCACTTGTCCTCATTCTCCCTGAGCCTAGAGGGTTCCACATAAGGGGGTGGTTATAACATGTGGAAATGCACACCACTTCATGCTGCTCTCCTAGCCCTCCTTCCACGACTACTGCCCTATATATTCATCTGTACTTAACACTTCCCCTACCCAAAACATTTTTGACACACTTAAGTCTCTAATATTGGCACCGGTTTCTTGATTTCCCACTGATAACATTCACTGGATATATCCATTCATCCAAATAACATTATACCAAAAGGTATTCTCTAGCACCCTAGTATAAGCAGGAAGGATAGAGGAATAGTACTGGCTCAGATTTCATTTAAACACACCTCGCTCTAAAGTTCTAGTCCCGAAGCACTGGTCGTACCGTATTCATCAAGTACCAAGAAAGATCGGTATGCCTCGATGAATACTCAGCTACGGACACGTCGTCCTTCTGAAGTTGCATAAGTTCTAGGGTACTCTTAGACACCTCCTCAAGACAGTCCTCAACCGCCTTTGAGTCGGGCTCTTCTTGGAACCTGAGGGGTATCTGATGCTGAAACTCGTTTTAGGAACTAATCCTACATGTGTCATCTACTGGTACCGCCAATTGAAACTCCTGAACAACAGGCAGTGATAAAGCTGACACACTACCTGAAGTTACAATCCCGACCAATGGTCCACATACTAAATCCTCATCACTATGTGGTCCATCCTCATGGTCACTCACTGGGAAACACTATTAGCTAAGATCACCATATGCTCTACCGGTGTCTCAACTAGGTGGAGAACTCTACAAATCAACTCCAGTCCGTCCTCTACTACCTAGGAATCTGTCTCACCTCATATCCTCAAAGGCCCCTGCTGCTGGAACTCATGAAATGCGCTCAGTCAGCATGCATCATCCACCAGTGTGGCTGGGGGCACCTACTTCTCAACGGGTGGCGGTGCTGCTGGTACACCACCCGAAGGTTCCAATTTAGTAAGAGGTCCCTGCACCGGGGCCTCGTCGCTCGGTGGACGTCATCTTGTGCACTCTCAGAACTCTAACGGGATATTTGGTTTGAGGAATCCTGAATAGATGTGACATGGTCAAAAGTTATACTTGGTGAGAGGACCTGGTTGAGCTGACTTAAAGAAAAATTTGAAAACACACACACATTCAGTGTTTTCATGTACTGAGTCTGAGATCATTAGTCAGGGTCCTGGTGTATGGATACGTCGGCCACCACACCAACACTGGACTCCCTGAACTGAGAATCACACTCATTAGCCTTAACACAATTTCTTCATAGAAAAGAAAGATCAATGTCTTAATTTCACTGGTAGAACTGAATCCTCTGATAGAAATTTTTCACGACAAGTCCTCGGGGCCCATGCTGCGAATACCCCAAGCCATCCTTCCATAGCCCAGTGGCTGGCGACTAGCATCAAAGGCGTAATTCCCTAAGCTGGGAAGGCATTGCCTTTATAAAAAGTAAACACACACATTCAGAGTACACAAATGAAAGCAAAAAACTAAGTAAAACTGAATACAGAAGAGGTGCTGGATTGTAAATGGCGACGGAAATACAATCCCAACAGTAAAGTACAAGTACAACTGAAAACAAGTACAACTGAAAAAGAGGAAAATTACTGAAAATTAAAGAGAAACTCTTGGATCATTCTCCGAGGTTCCTACCTAAAGGGTGGGTAAAAATGGCCACCTCATCACTCCATGTCCGTCAGACTCTTCTATGTACCGTCTCATCGAAAGATCCACCTCTGGGTACCGTCCAGTCCTGGTTCTCTCGGCCTCTGTCAGTGCTGTCCATCGTCTACATCTAACAAAATGAGGTGCGTGCATAGTCTGTGTAGGGGTGAGTATAAAAATACACATTAGGGACCCCAAGACCCTCAAATCCTCAAAATATCCAACAAGGATAAACCACAAAGTAATGTAAACAATGCTTAACCCATACTTAGGTATATTCCCATACATATACCTATGTAATCTAGTAACCCATATCAATCATGAGCAAACACAAAAGTCATTGACTCACCTCAAACCAGAATTTTCATTATCGAAATCACGGCTACTGGAGAACTATTCCTCTATCAAGAATAGTGAGCTTGTCGCGACACCAAGGTGCTGCTCACTAACCCTGGACTATTGAGGTACTCCTCCTGTCGAGTACCATGGGTCTGCTGCCAACTACTAGGCGCTCCTCCGCTGTGGGTCTCCCGCCAACAACCAGGCGCTCCCCCTATTATCCTATAGCGGTACTCCTCCTATTGAATATCGCGGGCCTACTGCCAACTACCGGTCTCTCCTCCTCCATGGGTATTCCACCAACTACCAGGCGCTCCCCAATGGGCTTGTCAAATCGGGCAACCAATCGTCAAGTCTGTCAGCCACTAGGTCTCTACACCCTTTAGGCCCGCCACTGGAAGGATCCACTCCCCGAGCTACTGGGAAAAATTCTAATTGTAGAGAAGTCTCACATAGAAGTATCTCAATGGTCCATCTCGTGAACGGGATCTCAATGCAACAAACTGCGCATCATTCGGACGCCCGGTCTGTTAGTTATTGGCATTTTCGTTTCAGGGGGCCAGTCAGTTTTTAGGTTCAAACCAACCTTACCCTAACCCAACTATGTCCAAGCCTCATGTGGGGTATTCTATAAGAACCATATCGCTCTAATATTTCTCTCACAAGAGACGGTTCAACGACTGGACACCCGTAGCCCATGATATCGGCGAAAAGGAGTAATTAGACCATAGAGGGTCCGGGTCCAGTCCGACCCAGTCATACCGACCTGGCCCGAGTGGGTGGTTAGGCCCGAGGGGGTGGCCCAGTCCCAGGGCGGCTAGGCCCAAGGGCGGCCCGACAGGTGGTAGCCCGACCCGTGGCAGCCCGGCCCGAGGGGACCCGGCTGGCCGGCCTGCGCGGCTGGGTGGCGGATAGCAAGCCGAAGCCAGCAGTGGCCGTAGGGGTGGGGGGGGGGTGGTCAGTGCCCCCTGTCTCCCAGTAACTACTGGTTCGTGGCACCAAACCGATATCTACGGGAACCGAGTGGTCTGACCTATTGAGCGCCCACTGGATACCGGCTCAGCCAGCCCCCTCTTCCGTCCGCCGAGGCCTTGGTCTTCTCCAGCGCGGCGTGACGACGTCGCGCCGTCATCGTCCGCCGCGACCCACCTTCCTACGGAGCGGTGTGGTCGCACCCCGCCCCTCCGGCAACGACATAGCCAGCCTGGCCGTTTCCCAGTTCTTTGCACTGTGCGACGACACCATGCCCCTTCGGCGTCCCGATGACCCTTGTGCTGCCAGTTCCTATCATGGCTGGCCCATCACTGGCTGCCGATTCTCCACCGCGGTCCTCTCTTCTGGTGGCATCGTTGCGCCATTGCCGTCGTCAACCAATCAAGAACCAACAGAGGGAAGTCAGGCCGTGTTTGTCCAGCATGCGCCCTCCACGTTAGGTGATAAAAATTTGACAACATCTAACCACAATGGACAACAAGTAATGGGGATTTAATTCAATCAAAATGAAACCCTACATCAATTGTCTCTTGTTGGCGACGAAAGGAGGTGACGCCATCGTTGGAAGCATTTTTCGCGGGCAACGTCTTCTATTTTTATACGGATGAAGTTCGTTGGAGATGTCGTTAGTTCTCTTTGCGAGCGTCGCTTCCCTTTCTTGCCTCGGTTGAAGAAGGAAGAAGATGGTGACTATTCTTCGTGTTCTTCATTGAGATGATGTTCTGTTAATTCTTCCAAGGCTCCACCAAAGAATTATGCCAACCAAAATAAAGTAATAACATAAAATTTATTTTAAATGGTTGGTATGAATTCAAATGGATTCAAATAATTAATCAATGTACCATTAAATAACTTATGTGGAGTGGCACACTTATGAGGGAAGGTGAAGAGGCTCCCCAATTTAATCGGGAGTTCCAAGGGGTTAAGGTGGGGGGGGGGGGGTTAAATCTAGTGTGTTCCCCACAAAAAAATATCCTCCCAAGGGAGGTTATGTGCGGTGGGTGCCACCGCTAACCTCTTCATGGAGGTTTTAACCACCATGGAATATAAATAATCTAACACGTATTTTTATTCAATTTAAATAAAAACCCAAAAATATAACATCCATTCTCATTATAATGCTTCTGCGGTGAGGGTCTCACTAAGCAATTACTGACGCTGTGAGTTTAACGGTGTCCTATGATTTCAGTTCTGGGCACTGGTTCAAATTATATAAAATCCTGCTCGTACGTTTACTGAACATACTCGAAAAAAATGTTCAGAAAATTATTATCAATCACCCTTGACTCACTGCGGTCAAGGTGAGGCTCTGCCTAGGTGAATCACTCCCCAACGAACCCAAAGTTAATCTAGGATTTTCAATCCGAGTTATCGTTTTGATGTTATGAATTTTAAAATAAAATAATAGTCACTTAATTATTTTATTTGCGCCCAAAAACTAACATTCCTTGGTGGCCCGTGCCAGCCAAAGTTAGTATCTGATTAAAGAAAGAATTCACTCACGATTTCAACGTTCGTCTCATATTTTTAATCAGAGTAACCATTTGTGAGTAAAAAGAATTTGAAAAATAAAATAATTTATTTAATTATTTTATTTTCGATTATTCCATTTTGTGTTTCCTAACAGGAGGCATGCGCTGACTAATCTTAAGTCACGACAAGGGTAAAATCGCCATCCTGTGTACAACGGTGGCCTCGTATTTCTGATGCAAGTTACTGTTTCAGATTTATTCCACTTTTTCAGGAAAACTGCTTATGCGCATTATCTTAAGCATAAAAAAACTTCAGAAATTGATTCCGGGCAGACCTGGCCTCAATATCATGTGCCGTCAGAAACTGTGGACTCGTAAAATTCCCATGTATTTAAGAAAAAAAATTCCATGGAATTTACTGGTCTTTACATTACATGAAGTGAGAAAAGTAACAACTCATTCAGTATAGATGAAATGTATATAGGCATGTAATGTGGGTGGCTAAAAATTTATCACACACCTAATATATAGATGTATATTCCATGTAATTCAATAAAATCATTCATGGAACATGATATGGTAGGAGAATTGCATTGTTGAAGACATGTGAAGATTTAATTATTTAAATCAAAACCCATATACATGAAATATTACTATATGTACTCACCATGATATTGGTCATTTTTTCTGAAATAACTTTACTAGGGATTTATATGAGTGATTTGTTGTATTAAATGTGTTATTAATTATTTTTAATACAATTAAATAGATATAATACATGTATGGTTTTCATACACACAATTTAAATTTAATAAACTTAAATCAGTACACAACGTATATATTCATGGAATTCTATGTTTAACTAAAATGCATGCAGACTACTTTGCATGACACATGGAATATAAAACTACATAAATCATAAAAAATTGCACATTTAATTCAATTACATTGCATATGACAGGGATCAGACACAAATTTTTTATTATGTTATGTCATGTGATAGTACGTTCTATGTAACAGTAAAACACCAAAAACAGATTAAATAAAATAGAAGGGAGTATTTCATACCACCTCCATTACACACTTAGTATTTAATTAATTTTAAATTAAATGTAAATTATATAATTTAATTAAAATTATAATGTATATAATTATCAAGTATAGTTTGGATAATAAATTATGATTAATGAATGAATCAATTAATAAGGCAATTAAAAAGTTAATTATATATATTTGTCTTAGTAAAAGACAAATTTAGGTGAATAGAAACTTGTTTAATTTCATATTTGTTAGATACCTGAATGATCATGAGATTTTTAGACCAATGTATGTGTTGGGAGTCTATAAAATTTAATTATTTATTATAAATATTTTTATGAACAATATATTATTATATGAAATATGATAATAGGTGTATAGTCCCTTTATATTTATTAAATATGTGACTGTAAGACAAACATTTCTTTTGTGTAACCCAATACCCATTGCACCCGTCACTTGTGAGTGAGTATTCATATATAAAAGAAATAGCTCCTGAAGAGAGTAGACAATTCTAGGCAGATTTGAGTTGAAACCATCTAAGGAGATAGATATATAAGAGGTGGAATTATATAACTCAATCAAATCCCTTATTGTGGAGCTATTCCATGAGGGTTAAGGGTAAGATTATCTACCACATAATAAATATACAATTTTTTAAAAACTAATGTACATAAAAAATGTCTTTTTTATTTTGTTATGTGAATTTTTTATCTATTTAAATGATGAAATGTTTATTTCACATTTAAATATGACAAAATAGTGTAAATAAAATAAAAAAAGGCTAGGGTAAGGAATAATAAATGAATTTTATCTTCATTTTTCTTTAGATATGATTACTTAAATATAAAAAATCCATATAATATTTACAACAATGTAAAGTATAAAATAAAGAAATATGAATTCATACAATAAAAAAATTCCACATGGAAATATTTTGTTATAAAATTCTTCCATTACATGATTTAAAATGTATCCATATATCTATGTTTTAACACATTAATATTTTATGATATATTTCTTTTCAAATAAATTTATTTATTTTTTAGACTATGATAAACACATCCATGAGTCTAGATGAACCATAAAATACTTACAGTGGATTTTATTTCTTTTTGCGAGAAAATAATATCAATTTTTATTTCATTTCAGTAAATTTATGTAATAAAATTATCTTTTTGTGTATTAATAGTTTTAAAATTTTATTTTATTGAATTTTTGAATATTATTTGAAAAAATATTTTTTTGATGATTAATGAAAATACTATTTTTCATGAAAAATTATAATTTTTTATGAATTAACAAAGATCCATTTTATTTTTAAAATTTATAAATTAAAATATTATTTGAAAAATATTATCATGATTCAAATTAAGTTTATTATGATAATAAATTTATTTAAATAATTTTATAAAAAAGTTATATATAAAAATATATATAGACTACCGCTTTTTATCGTGTATGTGGGTCTAATTTTAAATTATAAAATATAAAATTTATGCATGAAATTTGATAAAATGGATTCTATAGTTGGAATAATAATAATAAATATTATTTAATAAGATCAACTTAATGTTTTTCCATAATGTATAGTAAAAAGAGTTAAACATGTTACGACGGTTAAGGGTAAAATAGGTTCATCATGGGTTAAAATAAATATATAATGGTTAACATGATCTAAAATATTTTATAAATTATATTTTATGTCCATATTTAGACCCTTTATCATAAAATATCATATAATGGTCTATTAGTATCTAAATGGGGGCTCATTTAACATTATTATATTTTATTCTTTTAAAAAATGTCACTTGTGTCCTCCCTCTCACTTATAAAAGGACCCCCTCTACTCTTTTATCCACACATAAATAGCCATTTTCAGCCATTAAATTATTAAATACCTTCCTTAAATGACTACCCCCTACATATAGTCCATTTCTTGATCATAAAACCATCATAGTAAGGCATTAGGTATAAACTTAAAGAGGTTTTCTAAAGAAGAGGTATTGTTCTTAACTAGGGGTTTTCATTTTATTTCTTCTTCAACCTCATTCAATTTTTATTCAAACATGATGAAATAATAAAAATAGTATATTACATATAATAATATTTTATTATGTTAATTTAACAAATGAAATCCATCTCCACTTCTATAAAATGGGAAACAGAATCGTCAATCGTGTGTATAGAGGACTACAACCTCAAAAAACGATGTAATTTAATTTCCATAACAAATAACCATGTAGTGATATAATTATGGATATAATTTATATATATAATTTATTAATTAATTACAATTTATAGTCAAAATATTACATCTAACAACTTTCTTTACAATTATTTGAAAAATGATAACGTCAATTGTGCGTACAAGTAGACTACTACCTCTATGAAGTGATGTGACTCATTTTTCATTTTAGTTTCACATAGAAGGTAATAAGGATTTATTTTATTCATATATATGATTTATTATATTGTAATAATTATTTAAATTTGAATAATTTTTTACAATTCATTCGTTCCATCCTTTGAAAAATGAAAATAGAGTTCATGGAGACCTACGACATACCGTCACCTTGAACAATGTCTGTCCTTTTTCTATCTCTAAATTGTATGGATGGATTTAAATATTTATATAATTAATATTTAGAATATATATATAATTAAGAATATTTGGAATATTATGTAACCATTAATAAATTAATGTTTTCATACTACCAAAAAATATACCTGAAAACAAAGCTGTGCTCACCCAGAATAGTGATTTTAATAAAAAAGACATGTGATAAAAGGGTATAATTATGTCATATATGATATTATATATATTATTATGTTCATGTAATATATTTATAAAAAATATATAGTTATTATATATGAGGATTGAACAATTAAAAAGTAAGTAGTACCTGATGTTAGGGATTTATATTACAATCTCATGGTTTATTATGATTGATTTTGATTATGTTTCTAATGATGAAATTTCAAGATATTACTATCAATAATATCCTAAATTTTATTCAACTATTATTAATTTTATATAATAATTTCTTTACATTCTATTTATTCTAGTTAGGTACTCAATATACTGAAATAATGCTTATAAAAAATTGACATTATTTCTCTCTTTGGTTGAAAATCCTTTCCCTTACATGTCTATGCATTGTGAACATGTTTTTGAGAATTTTTTTCTAATGATTTTTCATTACATTTTTTCAAATTTATTAATTTTTAAAATATGTTTTAAAATTTTATTCTTTTCATTTATTTAACAAGAAATTTTTTATTTTTTAAAAAAATTGTGTAAGCAATCATTATTTTATCTTATACAGCATACACATAATTTCAGGCCCCCATTACTAATCAATGATTTAAAGATTAATTTAAATATTTTTATGATTTTTTAGGAAAATAAATTTACTTTAAAAATAAGGGGGTTTTTTAGTTTATATAATTTATTTCAAAGAAACGAATTCATTTTACTTATGAAAAGATACATTTGATCTTTCAAAAAATTTGTATCTAAATTCGAAAAATTATATGTTCCCTAATATTTAATAGTGACTTGATCCAATAATATCACCCATATCCTTTATTTAGATGGTTTATGATTTTCATGAATACATGTTTATAAAACCCATTCTTTTCTATTTTTTTTTTGTTATGATGAACTTATGAAATGTGTATAAAACATATTTTATTTCCATGATTTATTCTATGATGAATTTTTTTTGAAAATCATTTTTTTCATGGGGTTTTTTATGAATATATTATTAATATTTTATGATATTGCGTTAATAATATGCATGTTTTTAACTATGTGATGGGTGGGCCAAAATTATATAGCCCTCTAATACATTAGTTAAATATGGATATCTCATGAGACAAACAAGACTGGAATAAAGAGTGAACGTAGTTCAATAAGAAAATATGTCCACTATAATTATCTTGAGTGTGATCCTTAAATACTATGATGGTTAGCAGAGTGAGAAAAATCCACTCTGACTGTCTTTGTATTAGTAATTGACTAATATAGAAATTATTTTAATTGGCTATGTGTATGCCTCAAACTTCTGTATTATGTCAATGTTATTAATTCATGGCTCATTTAACTAATTTCATTATGATTCATGTATTATAAAATTATATTCATTATTCCATGCCAAAAGATTATGAACTATTTTATGAATTGTATTCTTGTCACATGTTAGTCTCATGTTTCTATAACCTTATTACCATGATATAATTATCTGATCATTGATATATTCTATTCTTAAACATACGATGTACTTGAGCTCACCCTTTCTTATCATCCTTTCCCTAGTGTGTGATGAACGGTATTATGAATGACATGTTAAATAACGGTACCAATAAGGAAAAAATAGTTTGAGATGGTGTAGTTCACATTTGAACATGTTTTTTTATGAATCCAGGTATCCAATGATACTATAAGTATATTATTTTAGTGTTTATCATTAAGTTTTGTAATGAATATCTTTCTAATATAACGAAATATATATTTATGAATATTATGAGTCTCTGTAGTTGGTATCTAAATATGGTCTAGTTACATTTGGAAACCAATATGAGAATAATTTTTTAAGAACCATTAATACAATCCAATCTATATGATAAAATCCTAAGTTATGTAAAATAAATGATTTTCGTTTTCTTAAAGAATCACCCATGTATGGATACTATAAGGAATTTTGGTTTTAGTAAAAATATATCATGGGGTAATAACAAAACAATTTATTGGTCAGTTATATCTAGTCCATCTATCTGGTTCATGGTGTATGCTTACTTACTAAACACATTTTTTGACACTATTAGTGTATATGCTTAGGATAATTAATGTTTTCTTTACAAACCATCATGATGGTTTTGAATGTATAATTTTCATTAAAAAACTACGTAAAACCTAATGTTTCATATTTTGAAAATAAGTTGTTATGATTTATAAATCTTATAAATTATTTTTCATGATTATACGGTTTTATACTAGGATTATTGTAATTGAGAGTATTTATCTCGATTTTAGATAATTTATTAAAACTAAAGGAACCATTTTAATTCTAAATTTGATAGAAAATGCAACAGGTTTTCCTCCTAATAAACCAAATGTTATAGGAGCAAGAATGAAAAATCATTTTCTTATGCCTTATTAAATTTCTCATGCTATGAATTAATATAAACATCTAAACATGAATAGGACTGAATAAGGTTATGTGGATTCCTTTATGAAGAAAACATCTACCTTATTTTAGTGGGTCTAATAATCCACTATTTACTAAGAAATGATTCAGTACCATTGAAAAGATATTTTTAGTTCTCAACTATTTAGAGCATGAAAAAATCATTTTTCGTTTATATATTTTAGAAATAGCATCATATTAATTGTAGCCTCCTATAGGAAAATATATGAAAAATTGAATAAATTTACTCATTAGAGTGGGATAAAAACCCAAGAATTATATGTTGATCACATCCCACGTTTATAATTCTTTTTTGGTCGAAGTTTGTTGGTATGTGCTTCCTATAAATCTTGTTCTTATTCCCATGGATTAATTTGATGTAAGTTAGGAATGTATTGTATTTTCCAACATAAATCCCAAATCAATTACTGAGGAATAGATTCCATATTTTAATTTATGAACCAGCCAATGATTTTCCATCAATGTTGTGATAAATATGAACTTCCAATGGATGTCACAGGTATTTTATGGTATTTGATTCATATTCAAAAGAGGTTTTTATCTCAAATGAATTATGTGAAACTCAACATTGATGATTTACCTATTTTGTTTGTTTTTGTGGATGTTTTCGAAAATATTTTTTTTGTATTCAACTAAAATATGAAGTAATTTTCTCAATTTAACTCATAATTTGTAATACAAAAATTCCAAATATTTTATAGAGTATTTATATGATAGAGTTGTAGAAATGTATGAATAAAATCCAAGAAAATTATAAAAAATGATTTATTTGACCAAGTGTTCCACTACGGTTTGAACGGATTCATTTTTAAGAATAAATAATGATTAATGTGAATATTTATTGATAATTAGGAACCTAACATGATCATATCAAATAATAAGTATCTTCAGCCTCATATTGACTATTTATTTGATCAACAACCTAGAGATCAATATCTCCCAAGATTGATCATCAATCTAGATATAATCAATTAAGGGTCAAGAAGGAAGATAAACCCCAAAAATAATCTCACACATGGAATAAATAGTGTAATATATAGTGATTTTATTTGGTCCTAAAAATTCACTATTTTATCTTAATAAATTTAAACAGTAGATTAATTAGTTATTTCGTTGATCAATTTTGGGTATTCATCATAGAAAATATTATTAGGTTTTAAAAGATCAATGATGGTAATGGAGATCAGTTAGAATTATAATTAATACCCTAATGAAGGAGAAACTACATTTAAAATTTAAAAAATTTGAATTTTGGATAATCATGGATTCATTTTTGTGTCATATAATCTCAAAAGGGGGTATATTGATGGAAATATAAAATAGATAAGTCATTGAACATTATACTAGACCAAAAATAATTAAAATGATCTATAGTTGTCTTTGGGTGGATGGATGGATAATTTCGAACATATATCTAATCCTCTCACCATGTTAACATCTTAGGGATCCCAGTTCTACTAGATAGAATAATGTGAGTAAAATTTAATGGAACTGAAGAGAAGGATAGTTAGCACAAATGTTCTTAAACTAACCTACAGATGAGAAGGTTTTGTGAAATTTAGTGATGGATCTAATAATGTAAAGGAATAATTCCTATTGAAAATTTATAATATATAATATATGCATCATGAAAATGGAAAATTAATGAGTAGAATTACCCAACAAGTGATTTAGATTTAGGTGCAGTTATATTTTTCCTCAAGGATATAATAGAATTATTTCTTGGGTTAAGGTTATTATATATGTACTTATCCTAAAATTTTAATATATATATTTACATAGAAAGAGATGAATATGATCCAAAAAATATGTTATAAATTTATTAATGAATATTTATTCTCATTTTATTACCACTATGGGAAAGAGAACGAGGTGGAAGATTCTATGATTCTAAATTATCATGTTATCTTATCTATGATGAGGATCACAAACGATCTATGATTTTTAGATTTTAAAAGGATGTATCTTGAAATTATGAAGGAATGGGTGGAAATATTATCTTTATAAAATTATTTTTCAAACATGTATTCATGTGATAGATAATGACACATAGAAGGAAGACATGGAACTAAAGGATAAGGTAAAAAATATTACCATGTTCGAGAATGATAATGATTGAATAAAAAGGTTCTAAAATCATGCATGTATTTTGTCCATACCATATTCAAAGAAGGATCTATTATATGTGGCTTATAATTATTCATTATCTATTTATCTAGGAATAAAAATGATATATAGTGATTTCAAAGAGTGTTTATGATGGTGCAACATGATGAGAGATATTAAAGTGTTAGTATCTTGGTGTTATGTATGATATAGAGTCAAGGGTGAGAGTGAAAAGTTTAATGGGATGTCACAACTATTACTCATACCAAAATGTAAATAAAAAAACATCACCTTAAATTTTTTCACTAAAAATCCCAAAACGTTTATAGGGAATAATTTTATTAGGGTTTTATTTAATTTATTTATAAATTCATCACACATCATTTCTATTAGATAATATTTCTCTTTTGATCATATTTTTATAGTACACATTTAGGAAGTGTTTATTTTCTATGGAGTACCATATTCAATTATATTAGATCAAGATATGATGTTCACTATTATGTTCTACAAAATCTCAAATAACCTATAGATTTAGATTTAGGTTTCAACACTACTTATTATCCTTATTCATATGGTCAGTTTGAGGGATCCATTTAAACACTAGAGGATATTTTGAGATATTATTCTTTGGAATTAAAAGGTCATTAGGATCGACATATTCCTCTAGTAGAGTTCTCTTATAGAAAATATTATTTACCCAACCATTCAAATTTATCCTTATAAATCCCACTATGGAATGAAGTGAAGAACGCTAAAATGTAAGGATTGTGTTGGAGAAAATAAAAGCTATTAGGAATTGATCTTTAAAAGGAAATGGCATAGAAATACAGACTCATTCAATATTACATCAAGATATACCAGATTCAACAAAAAAGTTACGTTCATAATCAATGATGATATTTGTAGTTTAGAGTTTGTGGGAAGAGGTTTTTTATGTATTTAAGCATGGGATAAGGTTATCAGTATCATGATGAATAAAAATCTAATCCCTAGTTATGTTGTCGCCTTCTAGATTATTGTTCGATTAGGGAAGGTATCATATCACATGGCCCTCCCACCAAACTGCACTCATGTTCAAAATTTGTTACATGTATCCCTTTAGAGTAAATCCAAATATAATCCTTCACATTTACTAATCATAGAGGTAATACCACAAGATCATAATCTTTACATGGAATATTAACTAATAGAAATCATTTATTATAGAGATAAAGTTCTACAGAACAAGACTACCCACCTACTTAATCTTTTTTAGAGAAATTTAAAATTCAAAGAAGCTACTTAGGACCACATAGTTGCAATGAAACCTATATATACTGTTTTTTATATCATATTTATGATATGTCAACATAAAATTCATTTTTAGTGGGTCATAATGCAACACCCTAATATATTATAATATATTTCTTTTCAAATAATTTTTTGATAGATTCTGAAACACATAAACCTGAGTCTATATTTACTTTAATTTATTATATCATTAAAACATAGCTATTAAATTGGTTGAACGAATAATAATTACCACATTTTTAAAATGTTTATGAAGGTTTTATATATTGAAAATATATTTTTAGTAATATATTTTTATGCTTTAAAAAAAGTACTTTTTCTATAAAATAATTTTTATAGTTTTTCATGAGAAAATAATATAAATAACTATTTTCATATTTTAGAAAATATATTTGAAAACATATACCCTATTTTTAAAAACAATATCTCAAAATAATCTTTCAATGAATTTTATAGAATTTTATGAAAAGAATAATTCTTCATTAATAATGAATATTATTTATATTTATTAAAAATTATCTTCTCCATTAAAAAGATTACAAAGGTAAATTATGTTTTAAGATAATTTTTTAATTAAAATTATTTTATTTATGCGTTTTTTAATATTTTTTTTATTGAAATCATTTTTATGGTGAATATTTATATAGAAACTTTGTATACACAAGAATTCTTTTTCATTGGAATGCCTCTTTTCATCGCACTTGGGTGATAAATTTTAAATTATTTTATTCAAATTATGTGGTTTTAATTTGATAAAATAGATTCCGTAATTATAATAATCATAAGTAATATTAGTTAATAATTTCATAATAATTGTTTTTCTAATGATTAATAAACACAGTAAAATATGTTTCCACAATTATCGTTAAAATAGATTTACTAGAGGTAAAACTAATGAGATAATGGTTTACATGGCTTAAAAACATGTCTAAATTCTACTTTGTGGCCATATTTTGACATTGGATCATATTATATTTTCTATATCTCCATTTGAATCAATTTTATGTGAATAAAAAATTGATATATTTTATTATTTTTTAAAATCCCATGTGTTCCCTCTCTCCCACTTATAATATGAAAACCCCTCCCCTCTTATATACAAAACTCAAGAGCCATCTTATCAAAAAATATATTCCTAAATACCTTCCTTAAATCTCTAAAAACTACATATTTACACTTTTTATCATACAAATATCCTAGTGAGCCTTTAGGTATAAACCTACATATGATGTCTAAAGAAGAGGTATAGTTTTTAACCTAGTTTTTTATATTATTTCTAATTCGTCCACCTTAATTTTTTCCCAAAATAATAAAATAATAAAACAAGTGTCCGTAATATATTGAGATGTTATTTTGTTTATTTGGTAACCTTTTTTCATCTCCTCTTCAATCAAATGGAATAGTAAATCATTGATCGCGTGTATGTAGAACTACCACATTATGAAACGATGTAATTCATTTTCAATCACCACCTCTGATGGCATGATATAATGATGTATTTAATTTATATATATTAAATTATTGAAAATTTTACTTTAGTAATTATATTATCATCTCTACCATCTTACCTTTCTATTTTTTAGAAAGTGATAACTTCTTTTGAGCATACATGGTGACTAACACCTCTTTGAAGTGATTTGATTCATTTTTCATTTATATTTAAAATGTAGGATAATAAGAATGGATTTTTGGAATATATATGATTTATATTATATGTTAATAATTTGTTAGTTTTGAATTATTAATTAATATTTTTTTCTATCCATTATAAAATGAACAAAATGTTCATTTGTATGTAAGACCTACATTCCCCCTAAGAAGTGTCATTCATTTCTCTAATTCTAAATGTTATGGATGGATATCAGTATTTATATAATGAATATGCATAATATTTATATCATGATTACCATTATTATAATTATATATGATACATATAATTATGGTTTTGTAACATATATATAATAATTCTATATTTCTTATATATGGGGTTTGAACATTTAAAAAGGAATTCAGCCCTGATGTTAAAGATTTATGTTACAATCTCATTAATTTTCAATATTGTTTATTATTATGTTACTGATGAATAAAATTTATGATCTTCCACCCAATAATATCAAAACCTTATTATCCACTTGTTATTTATATAGAATAATTTATTTAATTTCATTTTATCATCTTTATGTACTCAAGAGACTGGAACAATTCTTTTAATAAAGCATGATTATTTTTCCCTTTGGTTCAAAATCCATTCCCATAAATGTACATTATTTCAAAACCTATTTTTGAAAATATTTTTAATATTATCCAATTATTTTTAAAATCCAATTTTTTCATTCTGGTGTTTTAAAAAATGATTTAAAAGAAATATTCTTATTATTTTCTGAACATGGTATATTTGAAATTTTTACCAAAATGCGAAAGGAATTTTTATTTTAACATATTGAGAATAAATAGAATTTAATTACATAATGAACAATGAATTATTTTAAGCATACATTACAGGTCTCGAATGATATTTTTAAGTAAATGTGTTATGTAATATTAATGAAAATTTTATATTTTAATTAAGTGATTTCAAAGGAAAAAAATTATTTTACTTAAGAAAATAACTATGAGATCTTTTAAGATCATTTTTTATCTAAGATAAAATACATTAATGTTTCCTAATAAATAATAGTTATATGATCCAATGATAGAATCAGTATTATTTCTCTATACGATTTAGGATTACGATTAAAAGATGTTTTTCTTAAAACTAATTCACCTCCACAATTTATTTTAAGATGAATAGATGAATTGTTTATTAAACCCATTTCTTTTCCATGTTTATTCCATTATGAAATGTTTATCAAGCCCATTTTCATTCCATTGGTTATGTTTTGATGATATGAATATTGTTTTATGATGTTGTGGTACACATATGTAAGTGTTATATTATGTGATGGTTGGGCCCATAATTATATACATCTTCCATAAATTTAGTAAATATAGATATCTAATGATACAAAATATACTAGAATAGGTAGTTAACTAATTTTGAAAAATGAATATGTCCACTATGACAATATTTGTAATGATCCTTAACTATTAGGTTTGTTTGGTGAGTGAACCCAATACACATTGATAGTATGGGAAGAAGTCCTTGACTAACAATGAAATTAATTTCAATGCTTATGTGTATACCTCAAACCTATGTGTTATGTCAATGTTATTCTCTTTTAGATCAAGTTCTATGATTTCTTTGGGGTTCATGTCTTATTAAAGTTCATGATTTATTCCACGAGTCATGAATGTGATCTATGATATTCAAGAATGATTTTCAAATGTTATTCTCATATTATCGACACCTTTAAATTATGTTTTAATGTGATAATTGAAATCTCCCATGACTAACCTTACTCTGTATGTAAGATCACCATTTCTTATGTTGCAATTCCTTTAGTTATGAAGATGGGTATTATGTATGACATGTCAAAGAAGGGTAAAAATTATAAAGAATATAGTGATAGATGATGTAGTTCTCTTATGAACTAGTGGTTTATGTATTTAGATTTCCAATGATTCTATTCCAATATGATTCTAGGCTAGATAATTATTTTTTTAATCAAAAAATATCTAATATTATAGAAAATATATGTATGAAAATAATGGGTCTCTATAGTTGGTATCTGATCAAGGTTTTGTTACCTTTTGAAACTATGATGAGAATACTTTATTAAGAACCCATCAGATAATCTTATGTATAGAATAACATACTTAGTTATTGAAAAGAATGTTTTGTGGTTTTATTTAATAAATATCCAAGTTTGGATACTAAAAGTGTTTATGGTTTTGGAATAGATGTATCTAGGTGTAATTACCCCAAAAAGAGTGGGTCAATTTTATCTCATCCTTCATTCGAGTGTATGGTGAGTGAACCCTTAATTCAAACCTAGTTTGAAATTCCCAAAGTATATTATTAAGTTAAGTCATGTTTTACTTACAAACAATAATTCACGATTTGAATAGATAATGATCATGAATGACTTAGGAAAAACCTAATGTGTCATATATTGAAAATATGTTTTCATCATTTAGAAATCTTATAGATGATTTTTCAGGATAACTTGGTTTCAACTATGATTATTATTACTCACAATATAATTATTTTCTTTATTCCATTTATGAAACATAAGGGAACTATTTTAGTGCTAAATGTGAGGGATAATTCAATATAATGTTCCACCTAATAAACCAAGTGTTATGGGAGAAGAGATAAAAAATCCTATTATAATTATTACAAACAATTCTCAACATATGAATTAATCTAAACATATAAAAAATAATCGGAGTGAATAAGGTTTTATTGAGTCATTCATGAGGAAACATCTAAATGATTCTGGTGGGTCCACTAATCCACTAGTTAATATAAAATAGATCAATACCAAGGAAATAATATTTTCTACTGTCTAGTGTTTAGAGCATGAAAAAATAATTTTGGTCTTTAATCATCTTGAAGGTGAATCAGATAAATTGTGATGTTTTATCAATAATTTGAGGAAACATGAATAAAACTGACTCCAAGGAGTGGGATGAGTTTAATAAATTATTTTTTTAATAACTAATTTTCACATAATTATTATATAAAATAGAGAATAAATTCCTTGAGTTAAATATTAAGGATAACGAATCGTTTGGTACCAATGAGGATAGTTTAAGAAGATTTATATGTTACGATTATATTATTATCATCCATACTAAAATTAATACAAATTGATATTACTGTGGATTAATACCAATTCTCCTAAATTAGTTACCCGCAAGGAATATAAGTAGCTATTAATTAATAATTCAATGTGATGTAAATGTGTAAATAGATATTGTAGTTACCCATCGATCTCGTGGTTTTGATAAGAAAAAGAATGTTTTAATTAAAATGAAACTAAAAAAATCCTAGATATAAGAATATGATACTTTGATTATGATCAATGTATAGAAGTAAACATGGAGGAAATTTTCATATGGGGATTGGTAAATATTTTATGTATAGAATATAAGGACATCAGGCAATAAAATTTTAAACTGATGGAAATAATTTCCCTAAGGAAAATAATATTGGAAAAGCTACATATAATGCACCACTGATACACGAGTTATTCAAATAGAAATATTATTTTCATTATGAAAACTTATGCTCAAATATGAATGTTAATGATGATAATCGATATCAGTAACTTTTTAGTCATATAGAAAAGAGAAATTTCATGCGTTCACAATATATTACGAGGGGTACAATAACAAAATGGTGAAAGGTACACTTACCATCATCTAAAGAAAAATTATTTAAGATTTAATTGTATATCTACTCAATATTTTGTATTTGAATAATTCTATAAGGGTTTTAAAATTCCATCCTAAATTTTTTACATTGAAATAGTATTAATCCCCAAGAATGGCATGATGATCGCATGTAATGTATCTTGATTATTTTATGATTGGAGTTTTGGGGAATGTGGTTCATGTAATTATTATTTTCTTCATCTTGTTGAATTTTACGCTATCTAAGGTATGGTTTGGATTTTTCTAAATATATCCAACACAAATTTTTGAAGAAGGGAAGTCTAATTTGATTTAATGAACCAAAAAATGATTTTCTATAAGTACGATGATAAATATGAACATTGAATGGAAAGAAAATATATTATATGGGCCTTGATTCATATTCAAAAGGGGTGTTTATCTCTGATTATTTGGATTAAAATCAAAATTGAAGGAATTCCAATTGCGTGGGAGTTTATTGATGTATTTTTCAAAGAGTTCCACTGTATTCCACAGAATACAAAATTCAGTTTCCCAATTGTACTCCTAAATACTTCTATTGCAGTTTCAAAGATTATATAGAGAATAGACCCGATATATGTTCAATAATATAAGAACCATCCCCCAAAGAGTCATTAAAATGGATTTATTTGACCAATGGTGTCACCTTAGGTTAGACCTTTATTTTATGATGAAAATTAGATCAATGTGAATCAAGATTGATTATCAGCAACATAAAAAGATCATAATCAATAATAAGTATCATGGGACTCTTATTGATGATTTATTTGATTAATTCAAAGGAGTTAAATATTATTCAAATATTTATCTTTGTTTTTGATATGAACAATTAATGGTCATGTATATCGATATATCCAAAAAATCATTTCATCCATGGGATAGACTCTGTGAATATATAATGATTCCATTTGTTGCTAAAAATTCACTTAATATCTTTATGGGTTTTAAAAAAATATAGCCTCTAGATATTTCATTGATCATTTTATGGTAGAATGTATAGATATTATGTTTTTATATTCATAGTTTAAGGAAAAGAATGAATATAACATTAGAATTGTAATTAATTCCCTAATAAAGAAGTATTTATTTGTTAAATTTATAATGCGTCAATTCTAGATAAATAGGGTTTCATTTTTGTGTCATATAATATCAAGAGAGGGTATATCGATTGAACCTGTAATGATACAGGTTATTAAAATTTTTTAGATGGACCATGGTGACTAAAATCCATAGTTTTTATGGTTTGGAGGGTTTTAATTTTTTTACGAACATCTAATCTACTAACCAAGTTAAATCATAAGGGATACAATTTCCTTTTCTTTCTTAGATGAATGCGAGGAAAATATCATTGAACTGGAGATAAGGTTACTTAAAACACATGTTATTAATCTAACCTATAGTATATAAGAGTTTGCGACCTTTAATGATTAAAAAGAAATTTAATTGGATGATTACTCATGAAATTTTATATGGTTATAACATATGCAACATTAAAATTAAATATTCATGAGAAACATTACCCATCACAATATTTAGAGTTTGATGTGGTTATTTATTGCATCAAAGATATGATGAAATTATTAGTATAGTTAAGGGTATTATATATTTAATGGTCATAAATTATTTATATATATATTTAAATACAAATAGTTTAATATGTTCTAAATAATATGGTGTTAATTGATCTAATATTAGGAATTATAAATAAATTATCAATTTGGGAAAGAAAACAAGGATGCATATGATTCAATTGAAAGGATTACACTAGATTTTCTATGATGAGGATAAAAAAATATCAAATATTTTTTATTTTTAAAAGATGTATTTGGAAATATTTATGTGAGGGGGGATATTATCTTTTTCAAATGCTTTTTCTACCATATATTCATGTGACGATTAAATAAGTATAAAAATAGATTTTTAAAAACAAAATAAGGTCAAAAAAATTCGTGAGTGAAATATTGATTAGGATAGAACTATAAGGTTCTAAAATAATGTTTGGGTTCCTTACATACCATATTTAAAGTAACTGTTAGAGTAGGTTTACAATTATTCATTCCATATTCATCTAGGAAGTAAGATAATGTTTAGAGACTTGAAAAATTATTTTTGGTGGTACAACATGACAAGATAAATTTCATAGTTTGTATCATGGTTCTTTGTATGTCAGTGAGTTATGGATGAGATAAAAAGTCCATGGGGATGTTATATCTATTACCTATATCGGAATGGAAATGGGAAAACATCACTATTAATTTTTTCACAAGACACCCCAAAACATTTAAAGTCCATAATGTTATTTGTATTGTAGTTTATTTCATTAAAACTTTTATACACATCATTTCTATCAGATAATATTTTTTTCTTGACACAATTTTTAAAATATATATTAACAAAGTGGTAAATTTCTATGGAGTTCCACAATCAATTGTATCTGATCAAGATATAATATTTACATTGATATTCTATAAAAGTCTTTAAAAATTTATAGATACATTTTTATGTTTTGAAGATACATATTATCTATAGAAGGATGATCCATTTTAGGGAACTATTCAAACCATGTAGGATATGTTGAGATATTATTCTCTAGAATTCAAAGGTGTTTCTGATTAAAAACATCCACAAGTTGATTTCTCTTAAAAATATTTCACTCAAGAATTCAAGTGTATAATTATGATGAACTCTATGGAAATAGTTTTAGAACTCTAACATGTTGGGATTAAGTTAGAGAAAACTAGTTCGAAAGAGCTTGCTACTAAAATATCATATAAATTTATAACCCCTCCACATCACATCAAAACATCTTAGAGACAATAAAATGTTATACAGATAATCATTGATGATATTGGGAGTTTGAAGTTCATAAGATGTATTTTATAAGAATTTCATCTTGGATGAATGTTATGAGATTCAGGATGAATGGAAATCTGATACCCATTTCTATTTTCACCGTTGATATTTCTGATTGAGTATGGATGGTAACTTATTACATGGTGATCCCACAAAACATTTCTCATGTTCGTAATGTGTTCCATTTATCTATTGTAAGGAAGTACATACATTATCCTTAATATTTATTAAACTCTTAGGTCATACTATTAGAGCGTAGTCTTTTCTATGAATAAAAAACAATATAATTTATTGATCATGGTGATAATGTCCTATGGAACATGACTATTCAACCAGTTAGTATTCTTTTCATTATTCGGAAATTGAGAGAAGCTACTTCGGAACAAAAGGATGAGATGAATGATATATATGATTATTTTTTTATCAAATTCATAGAATTTCAAGGAAAAATATATTTCTATGGGTGTAGAATGTAACAGAAAGATATTTTATAATATATTTCATTTCAAATAAATTTATTTTTTTCAATGTAAAAAATACATGAAACCCCAATCTTAAATGAATGATAATATATTCTATCATTAGAAATTAACTACTTAATTATTGTAATGAATAGAAATTAACACATTTTAAAAATATTTATAATGATTTTATAAATATAATAATGTTTTTTAGTAATGTATTTGAATGATTTTAAAAAATAAATTTTCTTTAATATAGTTTTTTTTGGGAAAAAATATTATTAATAAATATCATGCCAATTTGTGAAAATTTATTTGAAAAGATGTCGTCATTTTCTGAAATCAATATGTAAAAATTTCATAAGAGTTATTTTTTGAGGTATTTTTGAAATTATTAATTTTTTGATGAAAAATGAAAAAAACTGATTTTTATTAAAAAATATCACTTTATTTAATGAATTTAAAAACAGAAATTTTTCGTAAAAAACATCTATTAAATAGAAATTAGTTTAATTGTATTATTTATAATCCAATTTATGTCACTGTAATTATTTTTATGTTAAATTTTTATCTAAAAAAGTATTCATGCTTAATAAAATGTTCTCTTTGGGAAACAATTATTTAATCCTACTTGTGGGTTTACCATTAAATTAAAATTTTCTTCTTAAGGGAATTTAATTTTATAAAACTTATTCCATATATCAAATAATCAAAATTTATATTATTTAATATGCTTAGATTTATTTTTGTTCTTAATGAATGGTAAATACATTAATAACTTGCTACCACAGTTTTGGTGAAAAGTGGTTTACTCGAGGTTAAACTACAAAAATAAGGGCAAAAATGTCCTAAAAACTATTATAAATTCTATTTTTAGGAAATCATTCAACCCTTTCACTTTAAATATTCATTAATGGTCTATTTTGGATCGTTATAGTGTGAATAAGATATTAATAATATTTGTCTTTTAAAAAATCTATGTATGTCCTCTTCCCCCAAAAAAAAAGCTCACACCCTATCCTATATAATCTATAGTAATGTTATATTTTGTTTGTTTAATACCAAAAAAATACCTTTTTTAGATCCATCCCAATGACAATTATTCCCTATTTGTGTTATAAAACCATCTTAATAAGGCTTAAGATATAAGGCTAAAGAGGTTGTCCAAAAAAGAGGTATAGTTCTTAACCAATAGTTTTCATTCTATTTCTTAATCCATCTCCTTAAAATATTTATAAACTATTATTATTTTATAATATAATATATTATATATATATATGTTATTTATTTTATTTAATAACTTATTTTTATCTCTTATTCTATAAAATGGAAAATGAAACTCTCATTGTGTGTATGGCGGACTACCACCTCACAAACTGATGTAATTTATTTTCCATCATTTCCTCTCACATATGGATATAATGATGAATTTAATATATATATATATATATTATTTATGAAATAATTATAATTTTTTATTATAATACCATATCAACCTTCATACCCTGTAATCCTTTAGAAAATGATTATTTATTTGCTTGTATGTGTGGAATACCACCTCTATGAAGTTATGTGATTCAGTTTACATTAAGGTTTTAGTTGGATGCAAGTAATGGTGGATTTTATAAATATTTAGGATTTATATTATATGATAATATTTCTATACATGTGAATTATTATTTTCAAACTATCGAAAAATAAAAACAACATTAATGCATACATACGACTTAACATATTCATGAATGATGTAATTCATTTTTTTGTCTATAAATTTCATTGATGGATATAAATATGAATATAATTTAAATATATTATATTTATATCATGATTAAAATTATGAATATAATGGAACGATTATAAAATTACAAGGTCCAAAATAAATAAACTAAAACATACATGAAAAAAAAGTAGTTATCACTCAGAATAGCAATTGAAATTAAATAAAAATAGATAAAAGGATATAAGTTTGTCATATATGATATAATATATATGAATATGGGATTTAAATAGATTTATAATAAATATATATTTATTATAAATGATTTTTGAACATGTGTGAAAGATGTCAGTCTGGATGTAAGAGTTTTATATTAACATGACATTATTTATTGTGATTATTTAATATTATGGTTCTGATAATGAAATTTAGTGATTTTCATATCATGAATGTCAAATATATTCTTATACTCTGGTCATTTTAAGAGAATAAATTTATTCATCTAATTTTACTCTCTTTATGTACTCAAGAATCCAATGGAATGTTTTGAAGAAAAATCGACTTTATTTCTCTCTTTGATCAAGAATCATTCTCTTCCATGTGCATGTTGTAAATTTTTTTTAAATAATTTTGTTATTACGTTGAAATGATTGATTAAATACATGTTTTTCCATGTTTTAATTTTTTAAAATGGTTTAAAAAGAACCTTTTTCATTTTATGAATGATGAACTTTTGTATTTTTTCCAGAAATGTAGAAGGAACATTTGTTTTAGTATATAAAACATAAAAATAATTTTCTATGGTTATGGAAACTGAATGGTTTGAGGGTTACATTAAAATTTTCAATGTATAATTTCAATGAAATATTTTTCTTTAATATTTTGGAATTTTTTAGATTTTTAATATTTGATTTCAAAGTAAAAAGGGTATACTCTCCAAGAAAAGTTCTAGGTGAACATTTAAAATAATTTTTATCTAATATATAATCCATGGACGCCTATTAATATTTACATGGGATATTATCCAATGATTTTATCCTTATTATTTCTCCATACGGTTTAGTATTATGATGAAAATAATTTTTAACCCTATTCCTTTCGATGGGTTATGATATGATGAATTGGTGAATTGTTTATGAAACCTATTTCATTTCTACTGTTCATTTTGTGATTAAATGTTTATTAATCACATTTTCTTTACAAGGGTTATGTTGTGATGAATTGTGGAATGTTATATTATATTCTGACACACATATATGTATTTTTCATTATGTAGTGATTGGGACCATAATTATATATCCCAATAATGCATTGGGTAAAGATAAATATCTCATGAGACAAATGAGGATAGAATGGGGAGTTATCCAAGTATATTAAGGGACTCCATCCACTGTTACAGTATTGGGAGTGAACCATATCTACTATTATTATTTATGGAGCGAAAACAATACACTATGATTTTCTAGGACGTAAACCATGGAGACTAAATAAATGATTTCATAATCTCATGTGTATACCAAAAATAAATTTCTTATGTCAATGTTATACTCTCATGTTTTATATTCTCTGATTCCTTTATGATTAATGTCTTATGAACTAAAAAAATTTGTATTATGAAATAAGATTTTGATATATGATATACAAGTTGTGGATTTCAAATGTTATGCTAATGTTATCATTCCCTTAAGATGATGTTATGTTAATAGATAATTTATATCACCCTTATTTACCCTTACAGAGCATCTGACCTCACCATTTATTATTTATCCTTTCTCAAATTTAAGAAGAAATATATAAATTATGACATGTCTAATAAATGGTCAATATATAAATAATTATATGGGATATAATGTAGTTCACTTATGAACCAGTTGTTTATATATCCATATTTTCAAATATATTAGACCAATATGAGTATAGCATGGACCATAATGTTATTTAATTAATATTCATCTAATAATCAGAATTATCAAAAAAATAAATGAAAAAACATTGTTGTTCATGTGCCCATCCTCTTTTATTATGCCAAGGACCCTTCAAATAATAAATTATTTCTATAAAACCTTCATTATTTATTACATGAATGGGAAAATATGAGTGATTTACTAAGATGATTCAGGTTTCAAATCATGTAAAGATGCATACATTGATATTGGATACAATAAGAGAGTGGGTAAGAAGAATTCAATGGGGATTGAAATATTGGTGGTATCTCAAAAAGGATTATAGCATACCTATACTATTACATAGAATAATTTGAAAGATACATTATTTGAAATTATATTCTATATTAGAGTATAAAAATATAGACATAAGAAGTCACTGTTATCTTTCTTCTAAAGGAAAACACCCTTAGAATAACATCTTCTCTTATAATGGAAAAATATAAATGTTTTAAAACTACCATAATTTATTTAATAATGGAATCAAAATAAAATAACACATTTTCATATCGATCCTGGATTAGAGTTTATCTATCATAAAATGGGATTTATGAACACTAATTTTATATAACCAATGAATTTTAGAAAAAAAAGTGAATCTATAGAATAGAACTCATGGTTTTGGATCATATATCACTATTAAAAAGGTCTAAGTGGGACACACATATTATTATTTTTATTCTGGATTATTATTACACCCACATAGAGGATAAAAACCCAATACAACCAATAATGGATAAGCATACTAATTAGTCCATTATCTTGTGTGAAACTAATAATATGAATATTAAATATCTCCATGTTCTATTTGAACGTGGTGTATAATCAACAATTAATTAGATTAGTCAAGTGAGTTTGGACACTGAAGAAGTTACGTAATATATTATATTTTTTATCTTTCCATTACAATTAAATAAAAAAATAGTATAAGAAAGATTAGTATATAAAATTTCATTAGTAACTGCAAGATTTCGTTACATGGAGTCACATGGAGATTCTAGGATTCGATCCTTGAATATTCATCAATATCCATATATTACTAACTAATAACTATATATATTATCAAGTATCAATAATGATGAGTCCATATAATAGTTCAATGATGGAGGACACACTTGGTAAATTCATTTTTGGATCACTTTATCTTAGAGGTTTAGTACCTATAGTGGAAATATAATATACTATATGTTAAGAAGAATAATTGGAAGATTAAATATTTAATAAATAATTTAGTTCTTAATCATCAATTCTATGTTTTTGGATTCCCATTGCTATAATGAAATTACTAATTAAGAAAATAAGGGTTTTTAAATATCTTTGTTTTAGGTATAGGTACCTTAAGTAGAATAAAAAACTATTTATATAGGCCATGCTCATAGATATAACCTTTATTCCCATGACTATAACCAATAGCCATGATCATTGTGACCAGGTAACATATTAGGACGACTATAAACCAAAACCAATAACCCCCACCATATCTCATGGTTATATCTATTTTTAATTTAAGCATATTTCACATGTCACTTATATCCATAGATAATATTCTTGTGTCAATAACAATTTTATGAAATAAATATTACGTGTTGTGTTTTTATTTCCAAAAACAAGGATACATGTCAAAGAACATCACAACTATACTATAAAATTTATATATATATATATATATTATTTAGTTAATTATATTTTTGTCCCCCTTAAACCCTATAAAAACCATCTAACCTGACTATAGCTATAAGTACCCTATTTCCATAGTCCAGCTGAACTGTGTGTATACCTCCCCTCTCAAACACCCCATATTCATGATTGAGTTTTAATGTTAAAGTAACTATATATTTTATTTTATATTTTCCTATAATTAAATAATCTGGTTAATAACATGATCCACACATAATTCTAATCTAAAAAATTGGGTTACATTTTATTAAGATAAAATTATACGTATTAAATCTGGCCAGTATAATGTAGCGGTTGAATTTGTGGTTATAAATAAGAGTTAAATAATTTTAAATTAATTTTTTAATTAAAATTGAATCCATTTTTATTCCAATTCATTGTTAAAATTTAATTTCTGTAGATAAATAACTAATAATTTCATTTTATGCTTATGGTGTAGTTTTTTAAAATTATTCTTAAATAATTTTTATATTCAAAAAAAAATTATATTATTTTTAATGGTTGATATAATATTTTTATATGGAAAAAATATTGTCACTAAATTAACTAGAACTTGAAAAAAAAATATGAAATATAAAAAATAAATTGTTAAAAAGTCAGTTTCCTAAAAAACAGTTTTTATTTATATCTTATGTGACAATTTAAAATATAAATTCATAAATTTCATAGTTTTAGTTTTAAAAAATTAAATTACATTTTTTAAAAATAAAATAATATTATATTCAAATGATTTTTCTAATTTTGGAGAAATATTGATTTTTAGGTGAATAGTGAAAATTTGAATTTAAAAATTATAGTATCTTTTATGACACCTTCATGATATATATATGAATTAAAAATTCATGAATCCTTTTTTATGAAAAAAAACTATATTATGATTATATTAATTATTTTAAAAAAGATACCATAATATATTTAGAAGACAACTATTTAGTATTTTTTCACAAGGGAATTCTTTATTCTAATAAACAAATGTATGTCATTTTTTTATTTTTATTATGTTTACTTAAGGTTTAATTTTGTTCTGAAAAAATTTTAAATCCCTAAAAATTTGATTTTATTAATAATAAACAAATAAAATAATTAAAAACAATAATATTGATTTTTTTTATAAAAATACTTTTTATGCATAAAAATACATTTTTTCTAAAAATTGGATTTTAAACCTTACATACCCTCCTATTAACATTATTTATTCACATACTAAAAATATTTATAAAATAAAATTGATTTAAAATATGGAATTATTTATCTAAAATAATTTAATTTGGTCTATTTTTTAGAAATAAAAATATTACATATGTAAAATATAGTTTCCATTTTAATAAATGGTAAATGTGTACAATCTACAAGTTAATTTCTTAAAAAATATAAAAAAAATTTCTTAAATATTTTTTTTATATTTTAATTACCCTAAATCATCTCTCAATCCATTATTTGTTACTGTGGATCCAATTTCCATGTTAACATGTGTTGTCATTATATTAGGAAGTAATATTAAAAAAATCATTAACTCCATTTATAAAAGAGTAATTCATTCACCACTTAAGATCCACTAAAAAAATTATATGTTACCTTTAAACTCTGATAGTTTTACTTCCCTTATAATCCCCTCACTCATGACTAAGAATTTTATCACCTGATGTTCTCTTAATTCCACTATTTATAAGAAAAACTTTAAGAGAAATCTTAAATTATCATCGTATATATTAATAACTCTCTAATATTTTTTCCTTATATATCTTTCCCTCCCATAAATGTATTTACAATTAATAAATTATTAAATAATAATTATTTATATTCTGATATGTTTCAAATTTTTTTGGAATAAATATTTCTTACCATTCACTATTTTCCTTAGAAAAATGAAAATATCATTAGGCGCATGTGGAGAATAACGTCTCCATGAACAACATTTTTATTATTCATCAACACCTTAAATGGATTATTGAAAAATATTTTTAATGAAATAATACTTTATATAGAATTACTAATATTTTGTAAAGGAATATTATTTTCTCAATTTCACTCATTTTATTTAAAATAAATATATTGTTTGTGTGTACGTTTTACCTAACTTTTCCACATAGAGACAAAAAATTTTTCACCATCACACTACATAGATGATGTAAAAAATTATTTTAATTATAAAAAATGATATTAATAATATTATTAAGGCTCTGTAAGTAAAATATTATCATTTTCATTTATATTAATATAACATTGTTCAGTCATAAAAAATTACTCAAACAAACTCATCATAGATTCCATCTTTATTAATCATAAAAAAATCATGGATTGGAATATTATCTTTATACACATTATAAATATTATATTACACATATTTATAATAATATATTAATTATTAACTTATATCTAGGAGAATAAGTGTTAAAATTTTTGTGTAAAAATTCATTTGAAGCAAACAAGAAAACTTAGATCTCATGATAAAAATAAAGTTTAACTAATTAATAAATGTATAAAAAATTATTATAATATAAAGAGTTTTAAATTATATATATAAATGAATAAGTTTTTTTAACTATGTCAATACAATTTTTATTTTCATTATATACGATGTTAAGGTTTCATGGAAGTAAGGAATATATCTGGGGTACCCTCATCTCAATTTTCATTATTTGAGAATTGTATCTTATCCACCGCTTTTTAAATTTTATATTATTTATATACTATACATGAATGTATTTTTATTATTCTAGTAATGAAATTAAGGGCATTAAATTTTACATGTCATATTATATCCTTAATTTTTTTTGATTAAATTGTTACCGAAACCGTTAGGGTCTTATTTATAATCTCAATTAGAAAATGACATTACTTATGAGTAACAAACCATTATAGTAACTTGTAATATATTAATATCATATTAAACAGCCATATTATTTTTCCATGTTTCTTATTTATGTTTTACATGGCCTCTTATGGATCCATTTCCCATTAATATATAATTTACCCTAGGTTTTTTGTGATTGTAAAATTGACTCCACCTCTTATTTTTAGTCATTATTTTTATCTCTATGTATAAGGTCATTAGATTGTATTTTACATTTCCATATATTTGTGTCAATAATTTATAATGTTCATTTTTAATAACCATTAACTTCTTAAAATATTTTAAAAATAAATCATTTTATATTTTCCAGAGTGTTCTTTTTTACAAGTATGAAAACAACATCCCTTTAAATTTATCTGTATAAAGACATATTTCCCAAGAATTTTATTTTTATATTAATATTTAAATAATGATTTTAGTTATTTTAATAATATTTTTATTCTCTTAATTTTTTAAATAATTACATTTAATTTAATGTTTTCAATATTCATGGAAATTTCTTCTTGTTTTCAAGTGATTTTTATAATAATACATGTGAATAATTTTCATTTATGTTAGTATCCATTAGTATAACATATGAATGATTGAGGTTACTCTTTAAATGGAACCATCAACATTATTTTAATTGATGTATGTTGATAATTATATATGAAAATATATCATGAAACCATTATTTTATTAGTGTTTAACTAGGTGACTTTGTATGTGTTAATGTTTCAATGTTTTGGTGGAATATAGATATATATTATCATTACATGATGTTTAGGGTCCTATATCACCCCAAAAAATATTATTGAAGATTTTATATCTCATGATATGGTGATTTTATGCATGACCCTTATTTCTATTAATATATTGATATTAAACAATGTATGGATATGATTACTATTATGAGACATCCATAAGGTTATATGTGGGCCTGCTTTATCTTAAGATATGTCAACAAGATTATGTGTTGGCCTGATTACGATAGATCCATGTCCAAAATACTATTTGTGTGGGTGGTTTATGTTAATCTATGACATTAATGTTTTGATATTATATACCTATTTTTTTCCAAACCTTTATTCCCTTTTAGGATCCCTCACCTCATGTTATACACAAATCCTCACTTGGGATTTATTATACACATCCATTTGGGTATAAAATCCTCATGAAGTGTCTACGAGACATGATTATCTTTTCATACACACATATTTTTCTTATTCTCACTTTTGATATTTGACTATTTTATATAATGTTTACCCTTTCAAATCATATTTTCTCACCATTTTCTTATCATTCTATTCTATTAGTTAGGAAGATGAATATAAATTATGATATGACATGAATATTTTCTAGAGTGGTAAAAAAATAGAATAATGTTCAAAATTGTTTTAAAATAATATTTTTTGTATATAATCATAAAAAAATAAACCTTTATATCAAGGGAATTCGAAAATTATTTCTCAGTTTTAATGATGAACTTATTAAAATGATGTAATATAATGTTATTTTATCTCAGGTCTCCTTAATTAGAAATAGAGTAGGATTTAGTAATTAATGGGGATTTGTTTGTTAAATTTTGGGGTATGGATGAGAAAGATTTAGTGAAATTCCTAATTATATGTCTAAGATTAGGATAATGTATTATATTTTTTAAAAGTATTGATTGTGTGGTTTCCTAAAAATGGAATCTCTATCTCGACATAGACAATTGGATACAGTCTATAACACAAATTTACCTTTGAAAAATAACACTAAAAATACTAGTTGGGTATTAACTTGATCTTCACCTGGTTCTTGATAAATAGGTCTAATTACACAACTTATTTTATACTCATAGGGGACAAAAACATTTATTCTCATTTTCATTATGAAACATTTTCAAGGATTTAAACGGAGTTTAAAATGTAATGTATAACTAGTTATGTTAGATAACCTAATAAGAAAATTCTGATAGAAAACCTTGGTTAAACCAAAAGAGTAACAGGTTGTAAAAAATATATCATAGTTGAATTCAGTGTATCGATGTTTTAAACAATGGTGTAATCAAAAGAAATACATTTTACAATTAGTATTTCAAATACATATAATCCATTACTATGATTTTATTATATATTATCATAACCATTTTGGTTTTAGTATTTAGTTGGAAAAAATATATTGATTCTTTGAGAGGTGTGCCTATAAAAACCCATGTCTTATTATACAACTGAGTAAGATTTTTGATAAATGGTTTTGAAAAATAAAAATTCAATAATATGATTTTTGATGAAAAAAATATGCGTTTCCAAGTGTTATATAACATAGAGAGGTTAATATTTCATAAAAAAGTATACCTGGATTATTTTCCATCTTATTGATACCCATAACTATTTAATTAGGGATTGATAATTATGTTTTTTAGGAAAAAATTTACTTAAGGGGGAGAATTTAATACCCAGATATTTTAGTATATAATTTCTTTTAACAAAATAAAACACTGTATAAATTTATCTACAAACAAGACATAACCAAAACAAACCCAAAATTATTTTATTAAAATTAAATTATAGTTAATAAAAGTAATTGTTATCAAGTGTTATTTGAATTATTGGGCATAAATAGAAGTATCCACAATAAAAAATACACCATTAATGAAAAATTATGTTCAGTACAAAAATTATTTATAAAACTCAACTACTTTTGCTAAATAACTAATATATCTTTTATATTCTTAAAAGTTGTTTTTTTTTAAAATTTAATTTTTGTTGCATCATTTATGTATTTCAAAAAAAAATTATTTTTTGGTTATAATATTATTAATTATATATTTTATATTAATAATACTACAAAAATAATTTAATTTGAAATTTATAGGAAGTAAAAATATTAATAGATAATATTTTTTAGATTTATTTCTTATAAGACATGTTTTTAGTTATATTTTATACTTCCAGGTAAAAGTTAAATTCAATAATTTCATAAAATGATTTGGAAAATTTAACATAATTTTTGGATTGATCAAAACTATATTAGAAGAATATTATTTTTTATTATTTCTAGAATGATTTACTTATAGGTGAATAGTGAAAATATATATTTTTAAATATTGTAATTTTTAATACATAATCGGGATATAAATATTGATTAAAAATATATAAAAATTTTAGTGAAAAAATTGTTGAGTCAAAAGTTCTCCTTTGACTTCTATACCTTGTTTTAGAAATCACAAATGTCTTTTACCATGCTGATCGTACTGACCATGCTGATCGTACTGAGCATGCTGATGGTACTGACCATGCTGATCATACTGACCATACTGATCGTACAGAGCATGCTGATCATACTGAGCATGCTGATCGTACTGACCATGCTAATCATACTGACCATGCTGATCATACTGACCATACTGATCGTACATAGTATAATTTTCGTACTGACTCTGTCAATCATATCGTACTGACTCTATCAATTGTACTCACTTTTTTGTATCTTACTTTGTATCATATCAATACATTACATTCATTAATACTTATAATACTCATACATTCATCACTTGCTTGTTTTGGAACATAGTAAAAAACACATGTTTCATATTAATCGTACTCTTGTTTATCATCTTCATATATCTATTGTTTTAACCAATATGATGTCGTTGAGTTAGTTACAATCTAATAAAAACGATGTCATGCTTTCTGTTTCAATATGACTGTTATAATTCCTGGTGTCCAAGTCCCTCTAGGTTTTTCAGAGGAATATGACTGTTGGAGGAAATGTGACCGTTGGAACCTGAGGCCTATAAATAGGAGGTAATTTGAAGCTGAAGAATAACAGTGATACTTTGCTTCTATCAAGTTCTAGAGAGTGGCGTTGTGACGTCTCTCATGATTTGTGGTTTGTAAGAACGATCTTTGTATCGAGGGCTTTCAAGTGATTGAAAGACAGAGGTATCGATTACCTACAAAATTGAGGGCTATTGAGGATAGGTAGACAGACATACCGATCATCGTTTCGAGGGCTGCCGGGGATTGGCAGACAGACATACCGATCATCATTTCGAGGGCTGCCAGGGATAGGCTTACAGATGTTCCGATCATCGTATCGAGGGATACTGGGGATTGGCAGATAGACATACCGATCATCGTATCGAGGGCTTACCAAGGTGGTGGTAAGATAGACCTCTTATCATAGGTGAAAGGATAACCCTTCTATTTGGGTCAAAAGAATTGTAACACTTTTACATTTCAACTACTGTTTGTATTAGAAAGTAATTTTTATTGTTTCCTTTCTTCATTACACTTTCAATTGTAATTGATTCAATTACAATTATTCTATTACATATTGTATTAATAGATTCTATACGATTTATGGTAGAATATCTAACACTTTGATTACTCTGATTATTGTATTCATCTTGAATTCAATTACTTTAATTTTCTAATAGTATTACATCACACCATACCTTTATTTTCAACATAATTTTGGTTGTTTGTTTTTGTTTTGAACTGTATTAGTTTAAGATCATTTAAATTAATTTCTTAAGTGTTTAAACACAAAGTTATTAAACCTACAATTCACCCCCACTTGTATTGTTCCATCTAATATACATATACATCTACATTTTCGATCCAACAATTGGTATCAGAGAATGTTTCCATTGATTTGTATTACTTGCTCTATTTCATTCAAACTTTCCATTTAATTACTTACTACACTAACGTGTGGAGTGGAAAAGATTTTATTTCATTAGATAACAGGAATGAATATTGGGTCAATTGACAATCTAAATCCTTCTAGACCACCTATCATTGATGGGAATGATTATGAGTACTAGAGAGATCGAATGAAGACATTTTTTATCAATGCTGGTGTAGAAAATTTTATTATGCTTACAGAAGGTTACAAAATTCCTGACAACAAAGTCAGTACCTTCACTACCCAAGAGAAGAAAGAATATTAAATGAATTACAAGGTTTGAAATACATTACTATATTCTATGATCAGGAATATATACAGTCAGACATCTTCTTGTGAAGCATCCAACTATATTTGTAAGGAGTTGGAAGTCACACATTTTGGTACATCCAAGGTTATAGAAACAAGAAGAGCAATGCTACGAGCAGAGTATCATGTATTTTTTTTCCTTATGGAGAGACAATATGTAAAGTGCAACAAAGATTTATGACAATTGTCAACAGTTTAAAATCTATGGGAGAAAATGGTCTTGATGATGAAGCTATTTTAGATAAGATTATAGATATAATATCGAACGAATGGGAGTCAAAAAGGACAGTTATTGATGAAAATAGAAAAGCTTCCTAGATTACTCTTGATGAACTCTTTGGAACTCTTCTACATCACGAGACAAGAATGAAAAGAGATTCTGATTTCAAAAAGATGAAAAATGGAAATGGAAGTGTAGCATTTACATCTAAAGCTAAAACACCTGAAAGGATAACAAGATCCAAAGACAAAATAGTTATTATATCAGAATCAAGTGATAGCAATCACTCGGATAATTTGTTAGCCAATCTTGCTCGAAGGATTAACAAGATTGTGGGAAATAAAGACTTCCAATACAGATTCAAAAAGAAAGATAGGAAGTATAATAAAGATTGAGAGGTAACTTGTTATGAATGTAATAAAGTGGGACACATAATGCCTGAATTTCCTTTACTGAAGAGAAAATACAGAAAGAAGAAACATTCTGAAAGAAATAAGAAAACGTATTATAAGACAAAGAAAGTCTTAAAGGAAAATGATACTTGGAGTGAAAGTGGTAGCGATTCTTCAGATAATTTTTCAGAATATGAGTCCATAGGACATAGAAATATTGGACTTATAGCCAGATTACCAATTGAAGATCATTGTCTCATGGATAAGGTACACAATGATGAAGCTATTAGAAATGTCTCATTAAATGCAAATTATACTAATAATAAATATTATGAATATTCAAATGATGATTATTTATCATTATAATATAACTCATTACCTTCTTTTTAAGAAGTGTCTAGGTTTTCTAAGTTACTTGAGAATGAAAATTTTAAACTCAAGAAAAATCTTGATAAAAAAAATTCTAGAATTTCAATTTTAACCAAAGAATTATCAGATCTTTCTAATGATCTTGATATGAAAACGTCAGATTTTGAAAGTATTTTAGAAACCCTTGAGAAAGTCAAATCTGATAAGGATGAACTTTCTAAGGATCTTGAAAATGTAATTTTCAAGAAAAATGTTTTAGAGCCTAACTCTAGTTTAAAATCAAATGTTTTGGAGGATAAAAATCTTGTATTAAAACTAATGTCAGAAATCTTTTCTTTGAAAAAATGTTTGTCAAATTTTACTTATTTCAAAGAGAACTATAATAAAATGAAATCCCAAATCCGGCCCTAGAGAAATAATTCTGGACTTGGTTATACTCATTCAAAACCTGTTTTTAGTAATAACTATTTTGTTCCACAAAATAATCCTTTTTGTTCTAAGTGCTAATGTGGTGGACACTGGAAAAGAGAGTGTTCTCTTAATAAAACTCAATCTTTAGGATTTCATAAAGCTCATTTTCAAAACCATATGTGGATTCCTAAAATTCTCTTATCTAACCCTTCTGGATCCAAACAAGTTTGGATTCCAAAAAAGTAATTGTTTCTTTTTTAGGAAAATAAGAGATGCACCAATAAGAATATTTGGTACATGGATAGTGGTTGTTATCGACACTTGAAGGGAAAAAAATATTTCTTTGAAAATATTATCAAAACAAAAGGTGGGAAGGTTACCATCGGAAATAATTCTCAAGGAAAAATTGTTGGGATAAGTAATATTGTTTTTCTTGGAAAAGTTGTTATTTCAAATCTTCTGTTTGTTAAAGGTCATAGGCACAATCTCATCAGCATAAGTCAGTTATGTGATGAAGGATACCTTGTGAATTTTAGAAATGATAAGTGTCTAGTTAACAATTCCAATGATAATTTCATTCTATCTACCCACTGGCAAGAGAATGTATACACTCCTAACTTAGAAGACCTTAGGAGCCAAAATTTACCCTGATTAAGTGAAATAGAAGACCAATCATGGCTATGGAATAGAAGACTTGGACACTGCAATCTAAGAAAAATTTGTAAAATCTCAAAGAAAATACTTGTAAAGGGACTACCAGATCTTAGATATGATTCTTCAAAAGTCTGTGATCCTTGTCAATTTGGCAAGCAACATAAAACTAGCATTGAATTAATTAATGAAGTTTCAACTTCTAATGCATTGCAGCTAGTGCATATGGATCTTTTTGATCCTTCACAAAATGAAAGCATTGGAGGAAAATACTATGTATTTATTTTCGTTGATGAATTTATTAGATTTATATGGGTCTATTTTCTAACAATGAAATATAAAGTCTTTTCCTATTTCAAATCTTTTAGAGCCCAAGTCAAAAATGAGAAAACCTAACATTGATAACTATTCATAGTGATGATGGTGGTGAATTTCAATATTTTGATTTTGAAACTTTTATAGTAAGAATGTTATTACTCATAATTTCTCAGCTCCAAGAACTCTTCAGAAAAATGGTGTTGTTGAAAGAAGAAATCGTATTATTCAGGAAATGACTAGAACCAGGTTGAGTGAATACTTAGTTGCTAAGAACTTTTTGGCTGAAGCTATTAGTACTGATTGTTATACTATAAATCGTGTCTTTAGAAGACCGTTTCTTAATAAAACACTTTATGAATTATGCACTGGACGAAAACCTAAAGATTCATACTTCAACATTTTTGGGTGAAAAGTATTCATTTTGAATACTAAAGAAAATATTCACAAATTCGCACCAAAATATGATGAAGGAATCTTTCTAGGCTACTCCACAACATCTAAGGCTTATAGAGTTTTCAATAAAAACACTTGTACTGTAGAGGAAACAATACATATAGATTTTGATGAAACTGATCCTGTTGCTTTTAAACCATCCCAACCTACATCCTCAGATGTATTTTCAAAACCTGATATTCATCCTTTGTTAAAAGATCCTTCTGATATGGAAAATGTTCAAGATGATACTTTTGAAACATTTACCCTAGAAGAATTTCTACCATATGTTGATGGACAAGTTTTAAAAACCCCTAATAAATTGCTTCTTAGGAATCATATTATTGATAATATCATTGGTGATGTAAATCAACTTGTAAGGACCAGAAATTCCTTAAGAAATGGAATAGAACATCTTGATTTTCATTCGGAATTTGAACCTAGAAGTCCAAGTGTGGCCTTAGCTGATGAGGATTGGATCAAAGAAATGCATGATGAACTAAATGAATTTATGAGGATTCATGTCTGGACTTTAGTTGAAAGACCTAAAGAAACAACTGTAATTAGAGTAAAATGGGTTTTCAGAAACAAATGTGATGAAAATGGAATCATTCTATGAAATAAAGCAGGACTTTTTTCTAAGGGCTATAATCAACAATAGGGAATAGAATATGAGGAAAAATATGATCTAGTAGCTAGACTTGAATCTATTCGTATTCTATTAGCCTTCACAGCTTACTTGAACTTCAAACTTTTTCAAATGGATGTTAAATGTGCTTTTCTAAATGGTTTTGTTCAAGAAGATGTCTTTGTCGAACATCCTTCTGGTTTTCTAGACCCAAAACATCCTAATCATGTTTTTAAACTTACCAAATCCCTAATGGTCTTAAAAAATACCCTAGATTATGGTATGATAGACTTACAGTATTTCTTTTACAAAACAATTATACAAAAGGTACAGCAGATCCAACCCTTTTTATAATAATGGAAAATAATTTTTTTTGATTGTTCAAATCTATGTTGATGACATCATATTTGGATCAACTCAGCAATCTTTAACTGATTCTTTTGTTAAATTAATAAAATCCTAGTTTGAAATTAGTATGATGGGTGAGTTAACATTCTTTTTAGGTTTTTAAATTTCCAAAAAACTAGAAGGAATATATATATCTCAACATAATTATATTAAAGACTTGCTCATTATGTATGGATATGACAATACTAAAAGTATTAGCACTCCAATTGGTACCTCAAATACACTTGATCTTGATGAAACGAGGAAACTAGTATATCAAACACTTTTTAGAGGTATGATAGGAAGTTTTCTATACTTGATAACTACTCGACCAGACTTAATGTTTTCTGTATGCATATCTGAAAGATACCAATCTAATCCAAAAGAGACTAATTTAATAGCCGTAAATAGAATCTTGTGGTATTTAAAAGGCACTATAGATTTAGGACTTTTTTTACTCTTCTGGAAATGATTTTGTTTTAAAAGGTTTTTCAGATGATGACTTTTGTAGTTGTAGAATGGATAGAAAAAGTACATCTAGAACATGTCATATCTTAGGAGATTCTCTGGTTTCTTGGTCATATAAGAAACAATGTAACGACCAAATCTTTTTGAGTAGTATATTAACTTACTCTTATTGATTTAATAAGATGTTAATGGTTATCTCAGAAAGAGGAGTCGATGGCTTCATCCAGTAGACTCAACCCTTATGAAGCCCACTTATCAGAGCTTGGGAAGGAGGTAGCATTTGTGGGCTTCTCTTTGGAACAAGTCCAAGCCGAACTCCAGCGTGTCAAGCTTGAACAGAAACGCCTACGGGAGAAGTTCAAGTTAGTAGAGATTACTACTAGGGCAATGTTATCTGAGCCTCCCTCAGATTCTCTCACCATAGCACACCTTACACTTAGGTCTTATGCTAGTGTTATAAGGGGCTATGTGACGAGACCCTAGCTTCCTTGTGTAATCCTTTTGGGTGAATAAATTGAGATTTCTTCCTTTAGTGATGTTTGTGAAATTTCAAATGACTAGATAATTTTAGAATGTATTTTATTGATGAATTTTGAAAAAGGGATATTTTAAAATATTTATGTAAACCCTAAATAACTAATGATGTGTAATGATTTTCAAAAAATGGTCTTCCACAAAAGTGTTTAGTAAGGAATTTGGAGTATAATAAGATCAACTTAATTTTTGATGAATAGTAAATTATGAATAGTGATTTTCCGCTTAGGATTAGTAATATGACCAAATGGATTAATATTTTCACTCACAAGAAAGTTTTAATAATATTTAGACACCTAGATTAAGTAATGTGATTCAATAAAATGGGTAAATAACGGTTTCATAAATTATTAATCAAGTATTAGTTTCTTCGGGTGAATAGTGTTTTTTAATTAAAAATTTAATTAAAAATTATTAGAAAATTATTTTTATAAAAATGACTTTATTTTTGAACTCAGAGCATCGATATTATGTTAAGGTAATTTTTGGGGATTTTTCTGAAAAAAATGAATTTTCGATGAATAGTGTTTTTATTTAAAAATTAAATTAAAAATATTTATAAAATTATTTTTATAAAATGGATTTCATTTTTGAAATCAGAGCATTGATATTTGGTTAAGGTAAAATTTTGGGATTATTCTGAGAAAGTTGAATTTTCAGTGAATAGTAAAATTACAGTTTTAGGGTTTCGGTATGTTTAATGACATCATAACGGTGTCATGATGATGTCATGAGATCTTTTGAGGGTTGGCCGGCCAAGGGTGATGAATTATTGTTTTGGGGGCCCCATGTGTCCTAACTCCATGATAAATGCCAAGGGAGAGCACATGGGTTTGAGAAAAGCACATGTGAGGTGTCCCTTGGCCATTAATGCCTTGTCCCCTCACTTTCCCTATAAATACCCACCCTTTCCTCCTTTGGTTTTCACTCCCAACTCCCCCCCAACGAAGTTCTGGTCTTCTTGCCTTCCAAGGATTTCTCCCAAGGTGCCCCCAAGCCCTGAAGGTCCAATCCTTTGAGTTTCAAGAGTCACGTTTTAAGGTAAGGGATCCGACCCCTCTCTTTCTTTTCATGTAACCTCTTTTATGTCATTCCTTTTTATGCTCCATGTTTTTATGTGAGAGGATGTTCTTTTATATTCCTCTTACTGCCCTTTCATGTTTATATGATGAGAGATCACCTCTTACTATCATAATTTCGTTTTATGAAAGTTTAAGTGACGCCGTTAGGCTGCCGAATGTTTAAGTGATTCTTTCACCCTTCTCATTTTTCAAGTTCGATTTTCATGTAAAATCTTTCAAGTTCCTTTTTATTATGTTCGGGTATGATCTCTATATCTATAATACTTATCTCCTATGATCATATGATGAGAGACCCTATTTGATTTGTTCAATTCATTTTTATTGAAGTTTAAGTGACGCTGTTAGGCTGCCGAATTTTCATAAGAGAAATCTAATTTTTGTCTTCCTTCCATGTTTTTCATTTCAAATGGTATGTCCTTGAAATTTCATTACCATGATCATGTATCCTTCTTATTCTGTCCATCTACTGTTTTATGGGTCATTTATGAATGTTTGACCCATTTTCCCTCTCTTTTTAATGTCTTCTAAAACCTCGTAACATAGCCGTTATGCTGCAGAATTTCCGTCTCAAAATGTCTCTCTCTTTTTCTAAAGTTCTTTTATATTATTAAGTGAATACTCAAAGCTCTTTCTTCTAAAGGGGTATTCACATATACATCAAAATGTTCTATTTTAAATTCTGGGATTTACATACATGAGACCCACCTTCCTTTTCTGTGGGTTTTAAAGTGACGTAAAGATCATGTCTTTAAAACAGTTTTTAAAACGTTGTGATTATGAAATGAAACCCATTTATTTTATGCTATATGGGTTATTTATGAAATGTTTGATGATGATATATGTGGATCACATGATAATAAAGGCAAATTTAAGGGTGCGTCATGATAGCGCTCCAATGCATTGGGTAAAGACTTAATCTCTAGAGATGACCATTTTAACGACGCCTTGGTGAATAACCTTGGTAATTTTTAACGACACCTTGGGGATGGACCTTGGTGAAACGAAACGATTGTCAATATTAAATGTTGCAGCCACATCTTCAAGTTATGAAAAATGTTATTTTTATTATGATGTCTCTCATGATTTCTTTCTCATGCCTTAAAGTTCTTTTCATGTCCTTATTGAAATATCTCAAGTTCACTTGTAAAATGTTTCTCTTGTTTCCCTTACTCGGCCTTCTGCTCACCCTTTTTTTGATGTATGTCCCCAGGTTATGAGATGCATAATGAACATAGGATGAACTAAAGGAGAAGCCTTTCAACTGTTTAAGAAGAATGTTTTATGTTTTTTTTGTGTATTATGATCCTTGTTTCCAAGACACTAAACCTTAACGATCCTCAGTTCCGTGTAATGAAATGAAAGTTATGTTATAAAAAGACGGGATGTTATAGTTGGTATCAAAGGATGGTTTAGTTATTTTTGGAAATTAGGATATAAAAACTTTAGGAAGAACCCTATAGAAAAGTTTAAATATAGAAAAACTTCCTGGTATTTTGGTAAGTATTGAGTAAGTGGTTTATCAAACAAATACATCCATGTCTGGATACGAGCAGGTAGAGGCGGCTCTGGCACAAATGTACATAGGGGTAAAAACCGAAAACACAGCTTTGAGCTAGACTCGAACGGGAAATGGTGCACGATAACGGGCCTTGCTGCACTCTTGGTTACGACACTCCTGGGGGATATGTTTGGTTAATCACAAGCTTTTTATGAATCATTATGAAGGAATTATAGAAAAGTGTAATTGTCTAAGCATGAAGTCTTAGTTAAAAGATTCATAAATGAAATAAGTTTCTTACTAAGGTTTTATTCTTTTAGAAAATGGCGGGCAGTAGGAGGAACAGTGCCGATGGTGACCGCAATGCACCATGTGCTGACGGCCCTCCGATGGAAGCCGGAATGGAAACATTCATGTGAATGATGAACCAACTGACTCAAGTTATGAGTAATAACTTGAATCAAGCTGAGAGGCCGACCTCACCACGAAGGGAACAACACTCTGTTGAGTCCTTCATGCGTCAACGACCGCCAACATTCAGTGGATCTACTGACCCATTGGTTATGGAACAATGGATAAGCTCCATTGAAAAGATCTTTTCTGTACTTCATTATTCGGAACAAGAAAAAGTCACCCTTGCTGTTTACCGCCTAGAGGGAAAAGCTGATCAGTGGTGGTCACTGATCAAAAACACGAAGCCACGAGGAGAGATCGAAGCTTTGGAGTGGGAAGAATTTCGGGGAATTTTCCTTAACAATTATTTCCCTCGTTCCATGAGAACGAGAATGGAGAAAGAGTTTCTCGAGCAGAAGCAGAAAGAGAACGAATCTGTCGGAAGCTACGAGATGAACTTCACAAGGCTTTCCCGTTATACCTCAAGCTTTGTCATGGACCCTAATGGGAAGGTTGATAGATTCTTTGGCGGACTACGACCTCATCTACGGAAGAATCTAGCCAACAGAGACTATGATAGCTATGAAGAAATAGTTCGAAGTGCTATGAAAGTCGAGCTGGAGTTTGGTGAGACATAGTGGTCTCATAAGCCAAATGAAAAGAAGAGATAATTGGAGCCCAGTTTAGGGAAGTCATTTTATTAGGGAAGAGGTGGAAAGCAAATGCAACTTACCACATGCAATAAATGTGGGAAGAATCATCTGGGGAAATGCTTGAACGGAAGTGGAAAGTGCTACAAGTGTGGAAGAGGAGGCCATATTGCTCGGAATTGCCATAGTGAGGTGAAGCCTCAGCTTCCCAACACTAACGACAGAGGAAAGATGGTTCTGGCCCTACCCGAAGTCACATGCTTCAAATGTGGATAGCTTGGGCACTTTGCTAACCAATGTCCAAATCCGAGGGCGGTGGAGGGGAATCACCACCAACCTCAGCAGAGGCCAAGAGAGCAAGGTCGTGCTTTCGCTATCACAACAGCTGAAGTTGAAGTCCCGAACGATGTGGTAGCAGGTACTCTTGTCGTCCTCTCAAAACTAGCAAGTACTTTATTTGATTCTGGTTCTACGCATTCCTTTATTTCCTCCAAGTTTGCAAGGAATATAGAATCAATCCCCGAACTGCTAGAGACAGAGTTGTCTGTCAAGACTCCAAGTGGGATTATCCTTGAATCAACAGTATTTAGAGACTCTAGTGTTTACTTTGGTGAGCACAATCTTATCTCAAATCTAGTAGTCATTCCCATGATGGAATTCGACATTATACTGGGGATGGACTGGCTCTCAAAGTATAATGCTAATATCAAATGCAGAAGTAAGGATATCTCAGTAGTCTTGAATGAACGACCTATAGTTATCTTCCATGGAGAGATATCCCGAACTGATCCTTATCTAGAAGCACCTCCTATAGATTTATTTATGGAGTTAATCGGTGATGATGAAGAAGGAAAAGGGAGCATACAAATAGAAGATGTTCCGATTGTTCAAGAATACATGGATGTATTTCCTAAGGAGTTACCTGGACCTCCCCCAGAAAGAGAGGTAGAGTTCTCCATTGAACTCGTACCTGGGTTTCAACCGACATCAAAGACTCCGTATAGAATGGAAAATGTGGAGCTAGAGGAGTTAAAGAAACAACTCCAAGACTTGTTGGAGAAGGGGTTTATCCGACCGAGTGTGTCTCCTTGGGGAGCACCAGTTCTCTTTGGGTAGAAGAAGGATGGATCAATGCGGTTATGCATCGATTATAGAGAACTGAACGGGATCACAGTGAAGAACAGATATCCTCTTCCAAGAATTGATGATTTATTTGACCAACTTCGTGGGGCTCAATTCTTCTCTAAGATTGACCTTCGATCCGGTTATCATCAACTGAGGGTGAAGAAGGAATATATTCCAAAGACTGCCTTCCGATCAAGATATGGGCATTATGAGTTTATTGTTATGCCCTTCGGCTTGACTAATGCTCCTGCTATTTTCATGGATTTGATGAATAGAGTCTTTAAGGACTACCTTGATAACTTTGTGGTAGTTTTTATTGATGATATTTTGATATATTCAAAAAGTAGTGAGGAGCATGAAGATCATCTATGGGTTATATTGAAAACTCTGCGGAAGGAGAGGCTCTTCGGGATGTTCAACAAGTGTGAGTTTTGGTTACAACAGGTGGCTTTCATGGGGCACATCGTAACCAATGAAGGAATCTTGGTTGACCCTGCAAAGACAATGGTTGTGGAGGATTGGCCTCAACCCACAACAGTAACTGAGATTCGTAGTTTCCTTTGATTAGCAGGATATTATAGGAGGTTTGTGAAAAACATTTCACGGCTTTCTAATCCACTAACCAAGTTGACTCGAAAAGGGGTTAAGTTCATCTGGACAAAGGAATGCGAGGAAAGTTTCCAAGAGCTGAAGAAGAGATTGTTTACTGCACCTGTGTTAACACTACCCTCTTTCGGAGAAGGATTCGTTATTTTTATCGATGCATCTCTGAAAGGGATTGGGTGCGTCCTCATGCAAAATGACAAGGTAATTGCATATGCATCTCGACAGTTGAAGATTCATGAGCAGAATTATCCTACACATGATCTAGAGCTGGCGGCAGTTGTTTTTGCTCTAAAGATATGGAGGCACTATCTTTATGGGGAGAAATGTGATATATACACTGACCACCAAAGTCTAAAGTATATTTTCACACAGAAAGAATTGAACATGAGACAAAGGAGATGGTTGGAGCTTATTAAAGACTATGATTGTTCAATTCATTATCACCCGGGAAGAGCAAACAAAGTCGCAGATGCATTAAGCAGGAAAGATCCTGTTGTTTTGGCAACAATGAGGATCTTAGGAGATCCCTTGATTAAATATCTAGTAAAAATGGACATGGGAATTATAAGGAAAGGGACATCATCAACCCTATTCCAAATGATTTCTCAACCTTCATTACTAGAGAGGATCAAGAAGGATCAAAAAGAAGATCATTTGCTGCAGGAGAAGTTTGAGGCTGTAAAGGATGGGAAGTTCCCTGATTTCAATATTGATCAAGAAGGTGTATTGAAATTTCGTACAAGACTATGTGTTCCATCTATTCCAGAGATAAAGAAAGAATTGATGGATGAAGCTCATAGCTCTACATTCTCTATACACCCGGGAAGCACTAAGATGTATAGAGACCTTCGTGATCATTATTGGTGGGATAACATGAAGAGGGAGATTGCTGATTACACTACAAGGTGCCTGGTGTGTCAGCAAGTAAAGGCAGAAAGACAACTTCCTAAGGGGGTATTACAACCACTACCCATACCAGTATGGATGTTGGATAATATCACTATGGACTTTGTAACTGGTCTCCCAAAATCATCCAAAGGAAACAATGCGATATGGGTTATTGTGGACTGTCTCACCAAGATAGCCCATTTTATCTCTATTCGGGAAGATTTCTCTCTAGATCAGCTTGCCAAGATATACGTGAAGGAAGTGGTAAGACTGCATGGGGTACCACTATCCATCGTATCTGATCGGGACCCAAGATTCACATCAAAATTCTGGAGAAGTCTTCAACATGCTCTGAATACTGAATTGAATTTTAGTACGGCCTATCATCCTCAAACTGATGGCCAATCTGAAAGGACTATTCAGACACTCGAAGACATGTTGAGATTATGCTCAATGGAATTTAAAGGTGGATGGGATCAACACCTCCCATTAGTTGAGTTCTCCTATAACAACAGCTTCCATTCGAGTATTCAGATGGCACCCTATGAAGCTCTATATGGAAAGCGGTGTAGAACTCCTACTTGTTGGGATGAAACTGGTGAGAGGAAGCTTCTTGGGCCTGTTCTCGTGCAAGAGATGACGGAACAGGTTCATGCCATCCAAAAACAGATAAAGGCTGCTCAGAGTCGGCAGAAGAGCTATGCTGACAATCGTCGAAGGGACTTGGAGTTTGGTGTTGGTGACAAAGTCTTCCTTCGAATTTCTCCATGGAAGAGAGTCATGCGGTTTGGGAAGAAAGGGAAGCTCAGCCCTAGGTACATTGGCCCCTATGAAATCCTTGATCGCATAGGAGCAGTGGCCTATCATCTAGCACTTCCACCGAACCTGGCTCATGTTCATGATGTCTTCCATGTATCTCTCTTGAGGAAGTACATACCCGACCCTTCGCATGTACTGAACCCAGAGGTGGTACAACTGGAACATGACCTCTCTTACGAGGAGCAGCCAGTGGAGATCTTGGACCGTAGAGACAAGGTCCTACGAAACAAGACTACCCACCTTGTGAAAGTGTTGTGGAGGAATCATAAATATGAAGAAGCGACTTGGGAGCCAGAGGAAACAATGAAGCAAAAGTACCCTCACCTTTTCGACTAGGCCTCAAGTATAAATTTCGGGGACGAAATTTCTTAAGGGGGGAAGAATGTAACGACCCAATCTTTTTGAGTAGTATATTAACTTACTGTTATTGATTTAATAAGATGTTAATGGTTAATGCAGAAAGAGGAGTCGATGGATTCATCCAGTATACTCAACCCTTATGAAGCCCACTTATCAGTGCTTGGGAAGGAGGTAGCATCTGTGGGCTTCGCTTTGGACCAAGCCCAAGCCGAACTCCAGCGTGTCAAGCTTGAACGGAAATGCCTACGGGAGAAGTTCATGTTAGTAGAGATTACTACTAGGGCAATGTTATCTGAGCCTCCCTCAGATTCTCTCACCATAGCACACCTTACACTTAGGTCTTATGCCGGTGTTATAAGGGGCTATGTGACGAGACCCCAGCTTCCTTGTGTAATCCTTTTGGGTGAATAAATTGATATTTCTTCCTTTAGTGATGTTTGTGAAATTTCAAATGTCTAGATAATTTTAGAATGTATTTTATTGATGAATTTTGAAAAAGGGATATTTTAAAATATTTATGTAAACCCTAAATAACTAATGATGTGTAATGATTTTCAAAAAATGGTCTTCCACAAAAGTGTTCAATAAGGAATTTGGAGTCTAATAAGATCAACTTAATTTTTGATGAATAGTAAATTATGAATAGTGATTTTACGCTTAGGATTAGTAATATGACCAAATGGATTAGTATTTTCACTCAAAAGAAAGTTTTAATATAATTTAGACACCTAGATTAAGTAATGTGATTCAATAAAATGGGTAAATAACGGTTTCATAAATTATTAATCAAGTATTAGTTTCTTCGGGTGAATAGTGTTTTTTAATTAAAAATTTAATTAAAAATTATTAGAAAATTATTTTTATAAAAATGACTTTATTTTTGAACTCAGAGCATCGATATTATGTTAAGGTAATTTTTGGGGATTTTTCTGAAAAAATTGAATTTTCGATGAATAGTGTTTTTATTTAAAAATTAAATTAAAAATATTTAGAAAATTATTTTTATAAAATGGATTTCTTTTTTGAAATCAGAGAATTGATATTTGGTTAAGGTGAAATTTTGGGATTATTCTGAGAAAGTTGAATTTTCAGTGAATAGTAAAATTACAGTTTTAGGGTTTCAGTATGTTTAATGACATCATAACGGTGTCATGATGATGTCATGAGATCTTTTGAGGGTTGGCCGGACAAGGGTGATGAATTATTGTTTTTGGGGCCCCATGTGGCCTAACTCCATGATAAATTCCAAGGGAGAGCACATGGGTTTGAGAAAAGCACATGTGAGGTGTCCCTTGGCCATTAATGCCTTGTCCCCTCACTTTCCCTATAAATACCCACCCTTTCCTCCTTTGGTTTTCACTCCCAAATCCCCCCCAACGAAGTTCTGGTCTTCTTGCCTTCCAAGGATTCCTCCCAAGGTACCCCCAATCCCTCAAGGTCCAATCCTTTGAGTTTCAAGAGTCACGTTTTAAGGTAAGGGATCCGACCCCTCTCTTTCTTTTCATGTAACCTCTTTTATGTCATTCCTTTTTATGCTCCATGTTTTTATGTGAGAGGATGTTCTTTTATATTCCTCTTACTGCCCTTTCATGTTTATATGATGAGATATCCCCTCTTACTCTCATCATTTCGTTTTATGAAAGTTTAAGTGACGTCGTTAGGCTGCCGAATGTTTAAGTGATTCTTTCACCCTTCTCATTTTTCAAGTTCGATTTTCATGTCAAATCTTTCAAGTTCCTTTTTATCATGTTGGGGTATGATCTCTATATCTATCATACTGATCTCCTATGATCATATGATGAGAGACCCTATTTTATTTGTTCAATTCATTTTTATTGAAGTTTAAGTGACGCCGTTAGGCTGCCGAATTTTCATAAGAGAAATCTAATTTTTGTCTTCCCTCCATGTTTTTCATTTCAAATGGTATGTCCTTGAAATTTAATTACCATGATCATGTATCCTTCTTATTCTGTCCATATAATGTTTTATGGGTCATTTATGAATGTTTGACCCATTTTCCCTCTCTTTTTAATGTCTTCTAAAACCTCGTAACATAGCCGTTATGCTGCAGAATTTCCGTCTCAAAATGTCTCTATCTTTTTTTAAAGTTCTTTTATATTATTATGTGAATACTCAAAGATCTTTCTTCTAAAGGGGTATTCACATATATATCAAAATTTTCTATTTTAAATTCTGGGATTTACATACATGAGACCCACCTTCCTTTTCTGTGGGTTTTAAAGTGACGTAAAGATCATGTCTTTAAAGCAGTTTTTAAAACGTTGTGATTATGAAATGAAACCCATTTATTTTTTGCTATATGGGTTATTTATGAAATGTTTGATGACGATATATGTGGCTCACATGATAATAAATTCAAATTTAAGGGTGCGCCCTGATAGCGCTCCAATGCATTGGGTAAAGATTTAATCTCTAGAGATGCCATTTTAACGACGCCTTGGTGAATAACCTTGGTAATTTTTAACGACACCTTGGGGATGGACCTTGGTGAAACGAAACGATTGTCAATATTAAATGTTGCAGCCTCATCTTCAAGTTATGAAAAATGATATTTTTATTATGATGTATCTCATGATTTCTTTCTCATTCCTTAATGTTCTTTTCATGTCCTTATTGAAGTACCTCAAGTTCACTTGTAAAATGTTTCTCTTGTTTCCCTTACTGGGCCTTGTGCTCACCCTTTTTTTTGATGTATGTCCCCAGGTTATGAGATGCATAATGAACATAGGATGAACTAAAGGAGAATCCTTTCAACTGTTTAAGAAGAATGTTTTATGTTTTTTTTTGTGTATTATGATCCTTGTTTCCAAGACACTAAACCTTAACGATCTTCAGTTCCGTGTAATGAAATGAAAGTTATGTTATAAAAATACGGGATGTTATAAACAACACTCAGTAGCACTATCCACTACTGAAGCAGAATATGTAGCAGCTAGAAGTTGTTGTGTTCAAGTGTTGTGGATGCAACACACGCTCATTAACTATGGATTGAGTTTTTTTAAAACCCAAATTCTTTGTGATAACAGTAGTTCTATAGCCCTCAGTAAGAACCCAACACATCATTCTCGTGAAAAACACATAAATTTTAGGCATCACTATTTTAGGGATCACACACAAAAATAAGATATTATTTTACAAGTCATTGGAATGCAAGAATAACTTGCTAACATTTTTACAAAACCATTACCTTCAAAAAGATTTGAGTTTATAAAACAGAATCTAGGAATGATTACATTAAAATAATCATTCATATCTACTTCATGTTTTACATTTCTCCTTACATTAAAAAAATCCTCTTAGAAAGGGGGAGAACATTTCTTAATGTTTTTTTCCTTATCTTATGATATTTAATTATTTATTCTCCTAGAATGTATTTTTTACCTATCTGTTTATCCTATTGACAGTTTTATCATATTATTTACCTTTCTGTTTATCATATTGATAGTTTTATCGTATTATTTACCTATCTGTTTATCGTATTGACAGTTTTATTATATTATTTACTTATTTTCTTATCGTATCGACCGATCATGGTAATGATTTTTTTTCAATCGACTCGTCCAATCATGGTAATGAATGTTTTTTCTATCGGCTCGTCCGTTCATGGTAATGAATTTCTTTTCCACTGGCTCGTCCGATCATGGTAATGAATTTCTTTTCCATCGGCATGTCCGTTCATGGTAGTGAATTTCTTTTCCATCGACATGTCCGTTCATGGAAATTAATTTCTTTTCCATCGGCACGTCTATTCAGGGTAATGAATTTCTTTTCCATCAGCACGTCCGTTTATGGTAATGACTTTCTTTTCCATCGGCACGTCCGTTCATGGTAACAATTTTGTTTTCCATCAACTTTGCAGTTCATGGTAATGATTTTCTTTTCCATCGGTATGAGGATTGATAATATTCTTTTACTTCGTACTTTTTTATTTTCTTTCACTATTAATACTATATAAACCAACAATTACCTTACGATCTCCGGAAGGTAGATAATTTCCTCATTTTTTTAATTTTTTTTTCATTTTAATCATATCTGTTGATTTCTTTTCTTCTAATCTCAACCGTAGAAGACCAACAGTCAATTTTTTCTGCCTATAAATATACCCTCCCCTCCCAAAACCCACAACAATTTTTTCAGCATTTGTGGTGAAGCTCTACTCCACTGATTTAAGTAATCGTATGATCTTTCAACAACTTCAACTATATGTCTCAGTCCTCTGCCAATAATCCTGCAGAAATGTATTCAAAGATCTTTTCAGAGAAAAACTTTTTTAGAGAACAGTTAGTTTCTCGTGACTTTTTTGATTCGTATGATTCTACAATCAAAATAATCATTTTGTTTCAAGGCTGGGAGCATTTGTGTATTGAAAAACGAGTAACCCAAGATCCGGTTATTATTGATGAAGTCAGTTATTTATAAAAAACCGTATCGTTTAATAAGAACATGAATATCAACTTTGCTGTATATGATATAAAGATTTCTATGTCTGTGAATCAAGCAGCTCATTTTATGAATGTTCCTATAGAAGGTGACTCTTTCTATCCATCTCATAAACTACCAGAGGAAGTTGGTACGTTTAACAAAGAGAATGCTGAAATGTCTCTATTTATTATAAACGAAGAAATGAGGAAAGTGGATCATCTTTCACCAGATAAAATATTTGTGTCGCTGTGGATGCAAGGTTTTCTTATCCCAAGGAAAGGGGATAGAGAGACTTGGAAGGTTTCTGATATCTTCATGTTGGACTATCTTGTCAACACGAGAAAAGTAAATCTTATGGGATACATCTTTGAAACGATTAATAATGCTAAGTCAGTAGAAATGAAATCCCCTTTGATTATGTATCCGGCTATCCTTACAAAGTTTATTCTCTAGAGCATGAATTTTTTTAATATTTCTTTAAAAGTAAATATAATATATTTGAATCTATCCTTGATTATTAAGAGTAAATTGATGAAGTTGAATGCTTGTTTTGATCAGAATTCAAAACTTTTTGTAAAATATTTAGAAGCTGAATCGGCTCAGAATCAATCGACACCTATGCCAGTCAAATAAAATCCTTCTATAGGTGCTCCTCAAACATCATATCTTCAAACCAGTTCAAAGACAGAGAAAAAACCAAAGTACAGTAAGGAGGTTGTGGCCAAGTGGAGAAAATAAAGAGAACAGAGAAAGGAAGGTGATCCGAAGTTCGGTCTTGACCCAGCTAAAGCTTTTGGATAAAGAATAAGGGTAGAGGAAACCCTTAATGCACAAAATAAAAAGAATATTGTTTTGAAAAGAAAGGCTCAAGACATTGATATCTCTAAAGTACTGAAAATGGTTGAGGATGATAATGCTCAACTAATGGAATAAGTACATCAAGAACCGATCATACAGAGTCTTCCAAATAAAGAAAAAGGGAAACATATGTTATAAGAGATAGAGGAAGTTGAAGAAGAGGAAAGAGATTTTCTTTAAGAATTCCTTCAAAGTTTGAAAAATAGTATAGAAGAATCTTACCAAAAGAAGAGTGAAGGTATTCAACAAGTTCCTCATATCGATCAAACACCGGTTGAATCTTTTGAAACCCCGGATAAAATACCCTCTCAAGCAAAGCAAGGTGATGAATCTTCTCACATGGAAAAGGTTATTGTAATCAGTGATATAGTGGAAGAAGAATGAAAATAGTATGATAAAGAAATAGGAAAATGGCCAGTTGTAGACTCAAGACGATCAAATGAACTCCATTCGTACGATGAAGATACTGATTCAGAACAAACAATCTCTTTCAAGAGAAATGATTAAATTGTTCATGTTTAAAGGAGGGTTGAAAAGACTATTCCATATTTCCCCAGGATGGAAAGGGAAATTGATTTTTTCACTGAAAATTAAAGAAAGATGTTCATCTCCGTAAGAGAATTGAGAAAGAAATTTTTTTCAGTTGAAGCTGATTTGAAAGTTCTATCTGAAACTTCGGCTACTCATAATAAGGCTTACAACAGGATGACCAAGTGGTCATACAAAATAGAGAGCTCAGTGAATGACCATGAGATAGAAATTGAAGACATAAGGAGGTTGTAAAATGATCTTGCTATTGATTTCAACAAACATGACAAAGAAACTATTGAAAGAATGAATCAGGTTACTCATGGAGCAGATATCCCTCAGTGAAAGAGTTGCAAGAAGGAATGAATGCCTGTCAGTCTGAATTTTCAAAATTTTCATCTTTCAAAGATGAAATGGTTTTGTTAAAGGAACGAAATTCTGTGCTATCAAAAGATAACAAGAATTTTCAAGATAGAATTGATACTCTTGAGGAAGTAATCAGATTCCATGAGGAGACCATCAAGAATCAAGATCATATTTTTACCGACCAACAAGAGCTTCTTAGATATTAGGGTGATTCAATTTCTGACATCAAGAAAGAAATAAAAAAGATGAAAGTTGTTCTTCATGAGATGATAAAGAAGGAAAAGGAAAGAGAAAACAAATTATTGTTGTATTTGTATTTCTTTTCTTATGGAACCTTTCTTTATTTTGTAATGGAATTTATGTTACTCTTTATTTTGTCCTGAAATTATTTTCTCTAACTCTTTCAAGAAACTCAAGGTTACCCCATTCTTTTTGTAAATTACAAAGGGGGAGAATGTTTTATAATGGGGGCGAATGTTTTACAAATGGAGAATTTTTTAATCAAATACTTCGAAACCAAGGAAAATATGTGAATAAAATCCTTAGGAGTGTATATACCTAAGGGGGGTTAGTTTTATTCAAATTCATATTCATAACAGTTTCCAATAACTCACGTGGAGATAAGTTTTTCTTGTTATATTTACTCTATGTTTTGTGCTTTCCAAAAAGGGGGAGATTGTTTAGTCAAAAGTTCTCCTTTGACTTCTATAACTTATTTCGAAAATCACAAATGTCTTTTACAAAGATGATCGTACAGACCATGCTGGTCGTACTGACCATGCTGATCGTACTAACCATGGTGATCGTACTGACCATGCTGATCGTAGTGATCATGCTGATTGTACTGACCATGATGATCGTACTAACCATGCTGATCGTACTGACCATGCTAATCGTACTGACCATACTGATCGCACTGACTATAATTTTCATACTCACTCTGTCAATCATATCGTACTGACTCTGTCAATTGTACTCACTTTTGTGTATCCTACTTTGTATCATATCAATACATTACATTTATAATACTTATAATACTCATACATTCATTACTTGCTTGTTTTGGTACTTATTCAAAAACAACTGTTTCATATTAGTCGTACTCTTGTTTATCATATTCATATATATTTTTTTTAACCAATACGATGTCGTTGAGTTAGTTACAAACTAATAAAAATGATATAGTGCTTTATGTTTCAAAATGACCTTTATAATGTCATGTGTCCAAGTACCTCTGGGTTTTTTGAAGAAATATGATTGTTGGAGGAAATGTGACCGCTAGAACCTGAGGGCTATAAATAAGAGGTCATTTGAAGTCGAAGAATAACATTGATACTTTACTTCTATCAGGTTCTAGAGAGAGATGTTGTGACCTCTCTCATGATTTGTGATTTGTGCGACCGATCTTCGTATCGATGGCTTTCAAGTAATTGGAAGACAGAGGTGCCGATTACCTACAAAATCGAGGGCTACCGAGGATAGGAAGATAGACATACCTATCGTCATGTCGAGGGCTGCCGGGTATAGGAAGAAAGACATACCGATCATCGTATCGTGGGCTACCAGGGATAGGTAGACATACGATCTGATCATCGTATCGAGGGCTGCCGGGGAAGGCAGACAGACATACTGATCATCGTATCGAGGGCTTACCAAGGTGGTGGTAAGGCAAAATTCTTATCCTATGTGAAAGGATAACCCTTCTCTTTGGGTCAAAACAATTTTAACGCTTTTACATTTCCGCTGCTGTTTGTATTAGAAAGGAATTTGTATTGTTTCCTTTCTCCATTACACTTTCAATTGTAATTGTTTCAATTACAATTATTCTATTACATATTGTATTAATAGATTCTTTATGCTTTATGGTAGAATCTCTCACGCTTATATTACCTTGATTACTGTATTCATATTGAGTACAATTACTTTTCTTTTCTAATAGTATTACATCACACCATACCTTTTTTTTCAACACAATTGTGGTTTTTTTTTGTGAATTTTATTAGTTTAGGATCATTTAAACTAATTTCTTAAGTGTTTAAACACAATGTTTTTAAACCTAAAATTCACCCCCTCTTGTATTGTTCCATCTAATATACATATACATCTACATTTTCAATCCAAAATAAATCTGTATATTATGAGTAAAATATTTAATTTTAATAAAATTATTTTTAATTTGGAAAACTTGTGTTTAATATTTTGAAACATAGGTAACCATTTATTCGAATAATTTTTTTTATCATTTAAGTGTTCAATTAGGTAGTAAAAAGTTGGTACTATTTTTTTATGAATTTTAAGGAAAATTAGATATTATTTGGTTAATAATGACCCATCATATCTCATAAAAATTGTTGAAATTTATTATTTTATGAAGAACATAATTTTATTGCTTCAAATTAATCTTTTCAAAAAAAATTTCATACATTATGTGATCATTGTTTAAAATATAATTCCACCAAACATATAAATTTAGTTTGAAAAAAGGAATTTCATATTTGGTATCTGTAGGTAAAAATAATGTCATGAAGTCTATTCTATCATTAGGTATACAAATAAATTATTTTTTGTATGTATTAGTTTCCATGGTAAAATCCAAAAATGGTAAAAGTGTAAAATATAAGGATAAATGACGTAAAATATATTAAAATTGCATCAAAATATATTTTTGTAAAATTATTGGTCTTAAAACACCCCTATATCCATTACTATCCACACATTTTCTACTTTCCATGTGAAACATCTGCTCTCTTTATATTAAGAAGTTATATTTACTAGTAGAAATTACTCTACTTATAAAAGTAACCCTACACCACCCCATAAAATACATTATAAAATTAGTGTTTTTCTTAAAATTCATCCCATTATACTTTTCAAAGAATCTTATTCTATATCTATATACCTCTGGTTACAAAGATTGGGCCTAAGTCCCCTATTTATAAAAAAAATATCAAGGGAATGTTCAAATTATCTACATAAGTTCTAATCTCTCTATATCATTTTTCCATGTCTATCCTAATCTTAAAAAAATATTTCATATTTAAAAATTATTACATAAGTATTACTTATGTACTTATAAGTTTTTATATTTATGGAAATAATATTTCATACCTTCAAAATTTTTTTACATTAGAATAATTAAAATTTCATCATATGTATCTGCAATATACCGTTTAAATGATTTAAATGTTTTAATGTACCTCACCAACATATATAGATCAACAATTATTTTATTTAATAAACTAATATGTTATTTTTAAAAATAATAAAAATCAAAAAACATAAACACTTTTTTATATTCATCCCTTTCAATGTAAAAATAGTATATTTATTTTGTGTATATGTGTACTATTGGCTCAATGAATAAATGTGTTTTTTTTCAAAATAACCAAAATTATATAATGATATGAATATATTTAATGAATATAAATTATATTTCTAACATTATTTTGTTTATTTGTGTATTAAATTAATATTTACATGTTTTTAATGAACATATTTTTGTCATTCAATCTTAAAACAATACGCTCATCACCAATTCCATATTCATGAATCATAAATAAAAAATTCATGGAATGAAATAAGAAATTTATAAATAATTATAAAAAATATATTCCATTAATATTTAAAAAATTTAATTTAAGAACATGTATTTGAGAGAATATGGATCAACATCATCATTAAAAAACTCGTTCAAATAATCCAAAACTACTAACATATGATGGTAAAAACAAAAAATAAATAACTAAGATATATATAATAAAATTTTATAATACTAGATTATAAAAGGTCATTGATATGTATAATTTTATGAAATATGTTATGAAAATTTTAATTTTTATTAAAGAGGATGTGAAATTTAATTTTTTTAATGTCAAGAATAGGTAAGTTGTCCTCTTATCTATTTTAATTCATTGAGACGTATTACATATCCACCATTTGTATAATTTAATATTGTTTATATACTAACCATGGATATATTTTTTGTCATTTTATTTGTGAAATTTAAGTGATTTAAATATCTATATATTATTATATCTTCTATGGGTTTTTATTTAAAGGTTACAAAAGCTGTTAGAGTCTAATTTCCAATCTCATTTTAAATGTGAGATTGCCTATAAGTGATAAACTATTCGAAAAAAATGAGGATTTTTTTCATTAAAAAAAACCATAATCTTATTCTCCTATTGTTTTTCTTGATGTTTTATATGGTATCTCATGTTTGTATTAATCCACGATGCATAATTTAGAAGAGGTGTTTTGTGTATATAAAATCAATGCCACCTCTTCTTTTTGGTCAGGAACATTCTTAATCAATATCATTATCCATTGGATGATTTTATTGATCTAATCATCTTTGTCTCAATAATTTATTAGGTTATTTTTAACCCTTATCCTTTCCTATAGTAGTTTAGAAGGTAATAATTTTATATTTTCCACATGGTTCATTTTTTAAAGTTTAAAAAGAGTATGTCATTAAATTTTTCCATAAAAACACATATTTTAACTATAATTTAATTTGTTAATGAATGTAACCTTCTATAATTTTAATCATATTTAATGAAATTTTTTCTTTCTAGGTTTTATGAAAAATAGATTACTAAATGTTTTCCATGATCAGGTTTCTATGTGATTTTACAAATACTCCCCCAGATTAATTTTAATTTATGTCAATTTATTCTAGTATATGTTGTGATATATAATGGTTATGTTCAAAATGGTACCATATAATTTCTCTCCATAGATATATTTTGATAATTTATTTTATGAATGTCTATCATGAAATCCATCTCCATTACATGGGTAAACTATGTGATGTTAGAAGTATAAATATTTTATTGTTCTTGTGCCACATATATATGGTTTATCATTATGAAATTGTTGGGGTCCTATATCACTCAAAATTAATTGGAAAAGGATTTATATCACATTATATATTTATTTTATTTAAGGGACCAATTTTTATTAAGCAAAATCTATTGGATTATCTTTGGTCCGGATTTCACTAAAGCTGCATCTTCAAGAATATGTGTGGGCCTGATTACTATAATATATGTCCATAATAATTTTTGTGGGTCAGATTGTTGATTTGATATTCCTGCAAGACAATGTATATTCCTAATGAATTTTATGTTGCATACAACATATTATGATACTCTATGATTTTATATGTAACACATTTCACAATTTTATAATATTCCCATGGATAATATTAGGCTCACATCCTTAATCTGGATTTATGAAACATGTTTATTTTGGTATATAATTTTTATAACATACTCATGGACAATAATTATTATCTCATTCCCACATATTTTTACTTTTTTTCACCAATGATCTTTTATTATTTCCTCTAATAATTACTCTTACTGAGCATTTCAACTCATCCATTATTGGTGTCCCCATTCCCTAGGTTATGAAGATGAATATAACTTATGAGGGGTCTAAAAGGGGGTATAGAGTTAAAACATTACAGAGTAAACTTCAAAAATATTGTATAATAATATTATTATATAGATAATCATCCAAGACACAAATCTATTGGGACTTATTAATTGGTAGAATATTTTTGAGTTTTGAAGTTTATCTTATAATTTTTTTGTAAAATAAAGATATCTTTATTTTTGGTCACCCTAACCATTGTTATTCCCCCTAACCATTAAACCTATAGTCTATATCTACATGGAATTTAGTTATAAAACATTCCCTATTATCTTATATCCAAATTTCATCTTGACAATAGTTATACCATCCTTCCCATGCATCCTATTGCCATGGTTTAGTCAGGCCATTGTTATAACCTCTTTCCCATATACCCTATATCCATAGTCTAGATGGCCCATTTCAATAACCCCCTCCCCAATAACCAATTTTCAAAATCCATCTAGACCATTGATATACCACCTACACATGAAAGTTATAGCCATATTTATTTTTGAATGTGGATATAACCCATTAGCTTCAGCACCCTATATCCATGATCAATTTTGAATGTTTATATATGAACTTTCCAGATCCGTTCCTTCTAGAAAAATTGCCCAGAAAAATGTGGTCAAACATATAGAAATATGTTGAATTTTACCTGGATACATTGGGTTTTAAATTGTGTAATTTGGGTATCACCAGCTTCAAATGTTCATTGATGAAGTGAAATCTACAACTTTTAACATGCCTTAAAGAGTGTATTTTATATAGGATGATTAGCTTTGGTTTTATGAATTTATGTGGTATAAAATGGAGATACATCAAATATTTAATCCCCAAATAGTAAATTTTATGGATTATTATAAATTATACCTAGTAATAAAATTGGAATAAACCAAGTTGGGTCGCCACCTAATCAATGCTCGACCCAGTCAGCGGCTAGGACAAAGTGGTATCTCCTCTCCCCATGGGAAAGCACAAATTCATGTGTATCAAAAATAATATGTGGGAATTGTTTACCTAAAAAAACAGAAAACAACTAAAAGGATAGATAAATTAAAAAAGAATAATAGATAACCAAACAGGACCTTAAACTATGATTAGATTTAAAATTTACAACTTGAACTAAAAAATGAAAGAAAATGCAATAGTGGAAAACTAAAACTCATACTAAAACCATTGTGCTACATGAGGAGAATATCCCCAAGCCCCCAACACCATCCTATTCCATAAAAATAGATTAACAACCCAGACCATCATTGGTAATCCTGATACCTCGAATTGGAATACACAAGAAACAATATCTATATACAACAAAATGTGTATATAGGGTGAGTGCTTAGATCCTAGTAGTGTGCCACTAAGAAAATATTCCACACATAAATATTATTTGAACTATACTTTTACATGTTTAAATAAATGAATGGAAACCAGAGATTGATCAATTATAAAGAAATAGTTTCAAGGAAAAAATCATCAAAGAAAACAACTGAAATTAATTACACACACTTACATTTAATAGAACCCCAATGTTACACCATATTATAATGGTGATCATAAAGTATCAAAGGATAACCAAATATAGGATAATCTATATATTTATTATTGAATAGTGGGACCCTAGAATATTGTGTCTGGGTGAATGGTTGTATAGGAACAAAAATAATATGCGTTCTAGGTCACAGGAAACATGTAGGGAATGCGACCATAACCCAGTGGCCTCCAATCATCTTCCTAAATTTTAGTTGATATTGTAATCATTAATCTAGCTCTGTGAAACCATACTAATGTTGTTTTAGTATCACTAGCACATTTGTCCTATTCCTCCATCTGAGTCCCCGAGTTTTCTATTTTTTCTCAAGAGGTTCCATGTCCATGTCACATGTCATATTGAAATAAGAAAAACGAAAAAAACTACCCATACCCAATACAACACATTCACACAAAAATTAAACTTTTAAATAATACACACATCAAAACCCATTTAAAAATCAATTTCCATCATTTACATATTCAAATAAACCAACTGGACAATTAAAAAGATATAATTTCACAATTAAACATTCCACTAGAAAATTTATTAAAAAATTCCATGGGAAATTCATGACTTTAAAGACACTAAAGTCTCCATTTACACACCCTAAAGATATTTCAACAATATACACACTAATTTTTTTTTAAATTTGACCTACTCTATAAAAATAATTTGGTAAAACCCTTACACCATTTATAGAATACTATTTCACCATTCATAAAAATTCAATAAACCATAATTAAAAGAATAAAATACAATTTCAAAATAAATCACTTGGATTTACTCCCTAAACCTACACAACACTTTTTTATGAACAATCACACACAAAACCATTTCAAAAACTAAATGCACACCACATGAAATGAATAAAAATAAGTGCACATTTTATTAAAACATTATCGATTGATAAAATATATGTTTTCTAAAAAAATGATACCATACCATATAAACATGATACCAATCAAATCCAACACATTATAAATTAAAAAAAACATAATTCAAGCCAAAAATATTAATAAAAGAAAATAATAAATTAATTAATCAAGCTAATTAATTTATTAAATAATATTTATATGGGGAACAACCTACCTCGGTTTATAAATTACCAAAATTGAAAGAGAAAATCCAAATGATCGCCGATCCCAACACAAAAAAAACACAAGGTCAAGTAGAAATCAATAATTAGGACAAAAAACCACAAGAATAAAACCCAAAAAAAACTAAATAGAAACCCTAAAGAAGAAGAAGGATGCCCACCTAGTTTGTTTATAGTGGAGACGAAGGATGAGGAGAGTCAATGGGGGTCTGGGAGGCTACCCCTTGAGGAGGGGATCTTCTAGAAAGGAACCGTGTCAGAACATGGTCATGCGGACATGAGGTTTCAGGCTGGTTGATGCTTCACTAAAATGGATATGAAGTTGTGCAACATAGTAGGTATTGATGATGTTGTGTGGCTAAAAATAAAGGCCCAATGAAGATGGCGGGTGAGAAGGTGATGGATGGTGCGACGAGGCTAGCAGGCGCGAGAAGGCTGGTCATCCAAGGGAGGGAGGGGGTGGGGCGAGCTAGGTAAGAGGGGGGTAGAGCATGATTCCACCAAGCGGAAGGGATGGGAGAACTTGAAAAAAATAAAAAAAATAAATAATGATATTTCAATAACAACCTAAAAGTAAAAATCTTTAAATAACATAAAAAATGAAAATGAAAATAATATTAATAATATTAATAATTTGTCAATAGTTTTACAATTATTATTATAATAATAAAATGTTTAAAATTTTAACAGTAATATCTATAATATTAATGCACATAATAATAACAAACACTAATAAAAATAAATATATTTATAATAACAATAATTTATTGATAATTGTCATTATAGATTTACAAAACATTTACAATATGATCAATTTAATAATGTTAATAATAATAACTTAATTAAAATAATAAATTTAATAATAATAGTAATAATAATAATAATAATTTCGATTATTTTTATTATTGAAATGATTTATTAAACTTAATTTTATTTTTCTTATTTTACTTTTTCCTCATATTATTATTCATTTCATTTTTATTTATTTGACTCAAACATCGGGCATCCTACATGGAGACATAGGCAAAACCACACATCTTTGACCGCACCCTACCAATGTGATAGATGACGTTAAGGCCAAAATATTCCTTTATCTAATATTACAAAAAAAATATTCAATTAGGCTCAACCCACACCTCAATAGAAAATTTTATTTACAGATAAAATAATAGAATAATGTTATTTCAAAAGTCCATGTGTGATAATTCTTCATACAATAACGGTTTCCACCCATAAAAGGCCACAATGAGACACAGAAAACTATATTTATACCCCTCTTAACTCAAATAGGTTCTCAAAAATGACCCAAAAGAGAAGAAATAAAGCTAACAAAAAAAAAGAAATGACCCACAAAATAATCATGGGTGACCGAAATGGACTCCCCATTATGAGTCACCTGCCCCCAATAGTTCAGACATCTCTAGTTGATAAATCATATGAAATGGGATTTCCCACAATGTATAGTCCATATTCATAAGTTAAAACACCTCAAACAAAGAGAAATATAACCAACACCACTCTTCCTGAAACAAGTGAGAAAACAACCACATCCTAACGAATGATCCCATAACCTATAACCAATTAATTTCTAGAAATAGAACCAAATGATCGATATGGGGAGTCCAGAATAGACTCCCCACCATTAGGAACCAACCCACCCATGTGGAAGGACTTGAAAACTGAAAAGGGGATGCTTAATGGACTCCCCACCATTAATAAGAGGCTAATATCAGATTATTCTCGATGAATTTTTTAGTGAGACTGACAATGGGTCTCACCACCATTAGTTCCAAAATAAACACATGAACTCAGAGGCATCATAGCATTCACAAAACACACCACTAAAAGGTGCGGGGTGGGAAGGGCCCAAAAATTGTGGTATCAAAACCAAATATGTAGAAAAACCAACATCTTCACATACCCGGGTGATCACTAATCAAAATCGAGACTGATTTACCCAAGAAGTCCCTTGAGGAATGCAAAAAGATATTACATCTAGTGGGACACAACCACCAGGACATTAAGGTAATGAGATGACCACATCTGCTCAAATCCACGAGAAACCTCACACACCCAAATAGTTTATTAGGATTGGAAAAACTATAAGAAATAATTTAAACTACCTTCACCTTAAGCATCAATGAATAAACTAAGGGCAAGGTCACATACACTATCAGTGTTCCATACCATGCACCATCTCCACTCTGAGGCCTATGGCTAGAGCTTTGATGATTGAAGTAACTCCTGCATCATAACCAGGAATTAAACCCCCCGAAACAAACTCGTGTCTCTGGTGCCATAAAGAAACTATACAATAATCGAGGCATCACCATCAGGCACAACACACCGCGACATCCACTTACACCAATACAGAACATACTTTGACACAAAAGATAAGGTGGTTCATGATTATCACCCATTTTTACACAGAATGAGAAACATCAAGAGGAATGACATATAAATGACACATTAATATAAAGTGGAGGAGTTTGAAATTTCATGAAAGAAAATATACTACTGTTAAGATATCTTCCCTTGGAAAGTTTCACAACCTTTTCCATATAAAGGAACAAGAGTACAACACTGAAAAATTTCACAAAACATGAACACTGTTTCTAAAAGAAACATTAAAATTAAATGGACATTAAACTGAGTCTTAAATGACACACGATTCCTAAAAACAACCATATTGTTCTCTTATTACCCAACATGCTACACTGGTGGTCCAAAATGAATCCCTTCATAGAAAATTCAAACAAAATACTTAAAGGCCATTTAAGACAACAACCAACACCTCCAACTAAAAACTGACCATCTTTTCTCACTATAATTTCCTCCACCACATTTATATAGAGACTATATACATAATGGTGTCAAACATAACCTTGAAAAGCCTATACAAATCAAGGAGACAAAAACTACCTTCAACTCATCTCACATCATCTATCTTACTTCATAAGGATCCACATAATCAAAAATGAAAAAAATAATAGACATAGAACTAATAATTAAAAGTGAAAGACCTTACTTTGAAGAACTAGAGTGCTCAGCAATGGAAAATTTTCTATGGCCTCACTTCAATAACATGTTAACACTTTATGGGGGTGTACACTAGCCAAGAATGAAAACTATGGATCAAAACTAACTAGTTTGTTTCTTAGAAAACACCATGAGAAATCACTTCATGAATGGGGAAACCATTTTAAAGGCCTACCAAAAAACAATAGGAGAAAAACAACTAAAAAATACCTTTAATAAACTTACCAACAAAATAGTAGCTTGGAAAATCTTCCAAATAATAATGGTTTTCAAAACTCATAACACCAGAATAAATGATTCCACAAACACAAAAAGACAAGCCATAAAAATAAGCAAGATCAAACACTCCATACCTTCTATAAAAAATCAATTCCCAAACTAAAATTAGGAGGGATGGTTGTACATTCACAAATGGTACCTATTGGGCCTTACACATGCATGCTCTCATTTCAGTCAGGCACAAATTCAGCTTTCACATATTACTCATCCATGTGGTTACCCATGTAAATACCAAAGGGTAGAAAAATATTCTTTCCATTTTCCAGAAACAATAAATTAATAACTCTTCTTTTCAGAACCAATAGATACAATGATAAAACCCATTTTATTTTTCTCACAAAATCCACTTTAGAAAAGCATCAAAACATCAAATAAACCACATTTCTAGTCTCACAATTTTTTTATAAAATAACCAATTTTCCAAACACAAATTAATTTTCAAACACTAAAAGTCAATTTCAAAACACTTCATCCTATTCAAAAAAGAATTATTCCATTTAACAAATTCCATTGCAAATAGATTTTCAAAAACCACCTTAAAATCACCCATGTTTCCCAAACCATCAACTTTGTAAATCGAAATGTTTTAATTATAAAAATATCCAATCTCATTTTAAAAATAAATAATTTCCTAAAAATCCACAATTTTAGAACCTCGTTCCAAAGAGTTATGAAATCCCATGTTCCACCACTTTGAAAATAAAGTCATTTCCATATAAAAATCTAGATTACATAAATTTTCCAAAATATTTTTTCAACATGATTTAGAAAACACAAATGGACACAATAAAATGAAAGTTGAAATTAGTGCCAGTGGGTGAATTTGACAAAAGGTTAGTAGGCATACACTAATCAATCCACCATCATGGAGAGTATACTTGAGTAATGTACCCATGTCCACATGGATTTCTAAGCCTTATGAGCTCTATTAGATCATTGACCCTACTCCCTTTTTATATCCCCCAAACAATATTAACCACATGAAAAAAAAGAATCAATCAAACCTAAACGTCCACTTGTAACTCGAGTCTTGCCCCGAGGTGGGATGGTCAGGCACCATAATCATAAGAAGAACATCAATTTCTTACACACTTTACTTTGGACTACCGTGATGCTTCAAAAAAAACAAGGCCCAAGATAGACAAAATGGTTCTAATACAATTTTTTTCACAAACTATGTAGGGTGGACAACCAATTAATACCTGACCTAGTTTGCGGAAAGGCCCGAGTGGCCTCCATGATCCCCATGGGATGGAAGAAGTGCCGAAGTATCAAAAATAATACTTGGGAACAATTTAAACAAAATAAAAAAAACAAAAAAGGAAAAAAATTTAAAAAAATAGGTAACCAAATAGTACCTTAAACTATGATCAGATTTAAAATTTAATAAATGAACCAAAACCCATAATGAAAAAAAAATAAAAACAAACTCCTACTCAAACCACTGTCTGACATGAGTAGCCACATACCCATGAAACCAACACCAACTAGTATGAGAGAAATCCCCTGACAACACAAACCACCATCTCTATGACCAATTCCTTGACCTATAATACACATGAACAATATATACATACACCCAAAGGGGTACGTAAGGTGTGAGCCAAGATCCTAGTAGGATTCCACCGAGAAAAGATTCCAGACAAAAATATTATATGAAAAATAAATTTTAATGTTTAATAAACGAAACGAAAAAAAAATTTATGCATTTTAATGAAACAATTTATGTTAATAAAACACAATAAAACAACATAAATTAGAAACACACACTTACCTTTCATATAAACAAAAAGGTACATCGTATGCTAATGGTGAGCATAAAGTAACCATGGATCACAAAATATTGAATATGCCCTATATGTACAAGTGAAATGTGGGATCGTAGAACATCACATATAAGTGACAAGTGGAATTGTAACCACAATAAAATGTGTTCTCATGCACAAGTAATTAGTATGGAACAAAACCATAAACTATTGGAGTCCAATCAACATCCCAATATTTATTTATCGATGTAATTGTTAATCTAGCTAAGTGAAATAGGGCTAATGATGCTTCTGTAGCACTAGAACACTAGTTCCAATCCTCTAACCTAGTCATAAGTCATCCTAGTTGTTCTCAAGAGGTTCCAAGTCGATGTAAAATTTCATATTAAATAAGAAAAAATGGGGATGTATCTATACTTAATACCACACTTGCAAACACAAATTCCTCATTGAAATAATTCGCATAGAAAAAACCATTAGAAACTCAATATTCATCATTTAAACAATCAAGTAAACTACGTGTAAAATAAAAAATATTCCATTTCTTGATTAAACAAACCACTAGAATTTTTTTAAACAATTCCAATTGAAACTCTTGACATTACACACACTAAAGTCTCTATTTACAAATCCAAAATATATTTCAATATCATACGCACTCAAATTAAAGTTCAAAATGTGACATTATCTATATAAGAAATATATTAATAGCCTTACACCATTTATAGAAAACTTTTTTACCATTCATAGAAAAACTATAATCCATAAATAAAAGTGTATAAGGAAATTTCAAAACAAGTTACTTGGCTTTACGAACTAAACCCACACAACACCTTTGCATATGACCATGAAAACACAACCCCACACCAAAAACAAAATTCAAACAACTTGTTGAGTTGAAAAATAAATTACACATTTTAATAAAACATTAAAGACTGACTAAACATATGTTTTTAGTAAAAACGCACCCATACAATATGAACATGCTACCAAACAAATCCAACACATGATAAACATCAAGAATACAAAATTTGTACACAAAAAATAAATCAAATAACAAGATAAATAAATTAAAAAAGTATATTAATTTGTTAAATAATATTTAAACTAAGAACCACCAACCACATTGTATAAATTAGAAAATTTCAAATATAAAATCCAAATGCACACCAATCACACCACAAAAGACTCAAAATAGACCCTAAATCAATAAATTAGACAAAAACCATGAGAATTGAACCCAAAAAAACCATAATAATGAACCTTAATGAGGAATAAGGAAGGCTACCCATTTGGTTTTCACTTGTGGAAAAGGATAAGTAGCCTCAAAGGGGGTCCAAGAGAATGTTGTGCGAGGAGGGGGATAGATGGAAAGTAGCAACTTAAAATCAAGGTCGTGTTGGTAGGGGGTTTTACACGAGTTGAGGATTTTCTAAAAGGGATAGGGAGGCATGTAGTGTAGTAGGGTATGGTGTGGTTGGCTGGCCTGAAAGCAGGGTATGGTAGAGTTGGCCTGCACTATGGGGCTAGATGACAGGACAAGGCAGGCTTTCCAAGGGACGGAGGGAGCAGTACGACATGGGTAGGAGGAGAGACTGAGCACGATTCCACCAAGGGCGAAGGGAGAAGAAGAGGAAATAAAAACAATAAAAAGAACAAAAAAATTGAAAGAAATCTAAATGAAAATTTCCAAAAACCAACCTGAAATATGATAACAAAAATAATAAGAATAATAATAATATGTTAATAGTTTTATAATTATGAAGATAATAATAATAGGTTTATAATTTTAATAGTAATATCAATATTATTAACAACTCTATTAAAAAACGTATAATAATAATAATAATAATGTTATTGATAATAATCATAATAGCTTAACATGATATTTACTATATGATTAATATTAATAATATTAATAATAATAACATAATTAAAATATTTACATTAATAACAATAATAATAATTACCATTATTATCATTAAAATTATTTATAATACTTCATTTTATTTTTCTTATTGTACTTCTTACTAATATTATAATTTATTTCATGTTATTTATTTAACTCAATCATCGACTAAGACACACGAAAAACCGGGCGAAGCCGCACGACATCTACCACGCCCTGCCCGTGCACTGGATGATGCCAAGGACAACATATTAATTTATTATCAAAAACCAAAAAGATCATTCGGGCTCAGCCCACACCTCGATAAAAAATTTCAAATACAAATAAAATAACAAAATACAGTTATTTCAAAAGATCGAGATTAGTAATTTTTTTCAAAAATGGTATTAATTTTACTAAACTTGAGATGGTTTTCTTCTAAGATACAATAGTATGATTATAAGATGAATTTATTTAAATACCCATTTAATTTAATTACTAGTAATTAATTTTAATTTGTTTTGTGATATATCCACCATGTTTACTATGGCACCCTGCCTTTTTATTACATAACTTTTCATTTCATTTTACAACCAGAGGATCTTTAAAGTCTAGTGTCATGGAAATGAGGAACTTAATACATAAAAAAAGCAGAAAACATTATTCTATACCACTTTTCGGGCTTCATCATAGGGTCAGACTACATACAACTACTGCATATCATATCCTGGAGACATACATCAAAGGAAAGGGTGAGCAGAAGGCCCAGAAAGGGTAAACACAGGAATTAGATTACTTGTTCGACAATAATAACATAAAGACATGAGAAATGGAAGTATATAGATATCATAATTAAAATAACATGGAACAAAACATGAATATGTGGCTAAAACATTTCATTTAGACATTCATGAACATATCATGGAGGTTTATCCCTGAGGTGTCATAAAAATTGCCATGGGTATTCACCAAGGTTTCGGGAAACCTTTCATCTCTAGAGATTAATTATTTACCCAATGAATTAGAGCGCTATATGGGCACACCCTTAATATGTATTTACTTCCATGTGATCCATATAGATTATAATATAATATTTCATAAATAACCAATAGAGTATAACATAAATGTGTTTCATTTCATGATAGTGACGTTTTAAAATTTCATAAAAAAAATTAGATCATTATGCCATTTTTAACCCTTGGAAATGGATTGAGGGTTATATGTATGTAAATTATAGAATAAAATATATCATATTTATATATTTATGAACACCCAAAAAATTAAATAGTTCTGGGTATTAAAATAAATAAGATAAGAGAATTACGGGAGATAAAGAGATAGAAATTTTGAGGTGAAATTTCTGCAGCATAACGGCTATATAACAGGGTTTTAGAAAACATTAAAAAGAGAGGGTAAAAGTGTAACATACTAATAAATAACATATAATAGAGTATAAATATAGAATAACATGTAGATAAGAACATTTTATAGAAATTTTAATGACATACCACATGAAAAGGAAACATGATAGAAAAGAGAAGACACAATTACTTTTATAAAAAATTCGAATGCCTAACAGCGTCACATAAAAATTCATAAAAAAAATTGATGAGAGTGGAAAGGGCCTATCAACAATTAGCCATGAAATGGATAGTAATTATAAAATATAAGAACATACCCTCAACAATAAGATATGGAAACTAGAAGACACAATATAAAGGAATTCATGGCTTAAAAGAAGAGAGTTATAGATTCTCTTCCTTGAAGAGTAACTTCAAAAGCTTGAATGTTGGTAGATTACCTTGGGAGGACTCCATGGAAGTTAAAGATACCATAACAAAGTTGAGGAGGATTTTGGAATGAAATGAATGAGTGAAATGGATTTGTATTTATAGGAAATGTGAGTGAATAAATTAATAATTTCTAAGGGACACGTCATCGGTGGTATTTGAAAAACCATGGGCTTGACCATGGTATTTTCCACTTGAGACACCTCATAGCATATCTCACTATTCATAAGTCGACCAGAAATCTTACATCATTATTACATCATTAATGTTTTCATTAAACACCTGAAACTCAAAATTGCATTTTTAAAATTCACTGATAATTCAACTGTTTCAGAAACATCCCAAAAATTCACCCGAGCCTAAATCGATGATATGAATTCAAAAATGATGTCCATTTTATTAAAATAAACTCCTTATTATTTTAATTTAATTTTTAAAAAAAATCATTATTTCTTCCAAAAATACAACTTTAAGACTATAACTCATTTTGTAACACAATAAAAAAGTAAACAAGGTCCCATAAAAATATCGTATAACCATAAGAAAATAAAGTAAAAATTTATGATTACATTTTAAGAAAATAAATTTCTCTTTTAAATTATTAAATTTATTATAAAATTGAAAATAAAATATTTATGGCATACAAAAAATACCAGAACAAAAACTATGATCGTTTTTTTGACTTTTAAGATGTCTAAAATGTATTTATACATTCATGGGTGAAGTTTCTATTTTTTTGGTCAAATTACTATTCATTAATATTCATTACTATTCATTACTATTCACATGGGTATGTTAATATTCCTAATTTACTATTCACTAAAAACCAAATTTATCTTATTATCCTCTAAATTTCTTACTGATCATAACTGTACAATACCATTTTTTGATAATCGTTTTGCATTATTAATTATTTAATGAATACAAAAACATTATAAAATACCCCTTTTTTCCTAAATTAATCAATAATACACATACTATATTTATCAGGATATTGGAAATTCAAAAACATTTCCATAATAAGAAATAAAAATTTTATTTATATAATAGGATTACACAAAGCAGCTAAGATATTGTTACATATCCCCTTAAAACACAAGCATAAGACCTAAGTGTTAGGTGTGCTATTGTGATATAATGTTGGGGTGTCTTAGAAAACATTTCCTGAGTGGTGATTTCTATTAGCTTGAACATCTCAAGTAGGCAATTCCGTTCAATCTTCATATGTTGAAGTTCGTCTTGGGCTTGGTCCAGAGCAAAGCCCAGTGATGCGACCTCCTTCACAAGCTCTGACAGATGGGCTTTATAAGGCTTGAGTCTACCAGATGAGGCCATTTATCTTCTTTCTGTATTAATTAACCAAGATAAACATATTTATAAAAACAAAATGTTAAGATTATAGTTTCCAACTGTCATATTGTCCAACGGTCATATAATAGTCAAAACCCAACAGCCTCATTTTAATTATACCCACTTCATCAATTAAAGGATATATTTTTGTTGAGTATAAAATTAAATACCACACAAAATTTGGAAACAAATATAATTAAATAGTTCATGTCGTTACATTCTTCCCCCCTTAAATAAATTTTTTCCCTGAAATTTTATCTCGAACCCACTATAGGGAAACGGTGTGGGTACTTATCTCTCATGGACTCCTCTGCTTCCCACGTGGATTCTTCACATTTTTGGTTCCTCCACAACACCTTAACAAGGTTGGTAGTCTTGTTGCGTAGAACCTTGACTCTACGATCCAAGATCTTTATCTGCTGCTCTTCATAAGAGAGGTCATGTTCTAGTTGTACCAAATATATATTTAGTACATGTAAAGGGTCAGGTATGTACTTCATTATGAGGGATACATGGAAGACGTCATGAACTTGTGAAATATTTGGAGGAAGTGCAAGCCGATAGGCCACCGCTCCCACGCGATCAAAGATTTCATAGGGAACAATGTACGTAGGGCTAAGGTTCCCTTTCTTCCCCAACCTCATGACACTCTTCCAAGGTGAAATCTGAAGAATGAATTTGTCCCCAACATGAAACTCCAAGTCCCTTTAATGGTTGTTGGCATAGATCTTTTTCCAACTCTGAGAATCCTTAATGTGTTGTTGGATGGCATGGACCATTTCTGTCATCTCTTGAACAAGATCAGGCCCAAGAATCCTTCTCTTACTGGCTTTATCCCAACAAGTATGTTTTCTACATCGCTTCCCATAAAGTGCTTCATAGAGTTCCATTTGAATGCTCGAGTGAAAGCTGTTGTTGTAAGAGAACTCAAATAAAGAGAGATGTTGATCCCATCCACCCTTAAATTCCATTGAGCATGTTCTCAGCATGTCCCTGAGTGTTCGAATTGTCCTTTCAGATTGTCCAACAGTTTGGGGGTGATAGGCCATACTGAAATTCAATTCAGTGCTTAGAATTTGTTGAAGACTTCACCAGAATTTTGATGAGAACCATGGATCACGATCAGATACGATAGAAAGTGGAACTCCATGAATCCTTACCAATTCCTTCATCTAAATCCTGGAAAGCTTATCAATAGAGAAATATTTCCTAATGAAGATAAAATGGGAAGTCTTGGTGAGACGGTCCACAATAACCCATATCGCATTATATCCTTTGGAAATTCTTGGGAGACTAGTGACAAAGTCCATAATGATATTGTCCCACTTTCATGCTAGTATGGGTAGTGGTTCCAATACCCCTTTAGGAATTTGTCACTCTGCCTTCACTTTATGACCTACTAGGAACCTTGAAATGCAGTTAGCAATCTCTATTTTCATATTATCCCACGAATAATGATTGTGAAGGTCCCTACACATTTTTTTGCTACTAAGATGTATAGAGAAAGTATAGCTATGAGATTTATCCATCAGCTCCTTCTTTATTTCTAGAATATATGGAACACATATTTTGGTGCAAAATTTTAGTACACCTTCTTGAATAGTATTTAACTCAGGAAACATCCAATCCTTCATAGCCTCAAACTTCTTCTATAACAAAGGATCTTTTTTCTGAGATTTCTTAAACTTTTCTAGTAGTGATGATTGAGAAATCATTTGGGATAAGGTTGATGATTCCCCATTGTTTATGATTCCCATGTCCAGTTTTACTAGGTCATTGATCAATGGATCACTTTGAATCCTCATAAAGGAAAGAACAACTGGGTCTTTCCTACATAATGCATCAACAACATTGTTTGCTTTTCTGGGATGATAATGAAATGAACAATCATAGTCTTTAAGGAGTTCCAACCATATCCTTTGTCTCATATTCAATTAGTTTTGTGTAAAAATATACTTCTAACTTTTATGTTCTAGGTATATACCACGTTTCTCCATAATGATAGTGCCTCTATATCTTCAGAGAAAAAATGACCGTAGCCAGCTCCAGATCATGTGTAGGATATTAATACTCATGAGTCTTCAAATGTTGAGATACTTAAGTAATTACCTTGACATTTTTTAATAGGACGCACCCAATACCTTTCGGAGATGTATCACTAAAAAACAAATCATTCTCCACTTGAGGGTAGAGTTAACACAGGTGTTGTAACCAATCTCCTCTTCAGCTCTTGGAAACTTTCCTCACACTCCTTTGTCCAGATGAACTTGACCCATTTACGAGTTAATTGGTTAATAGATTAGAATGTCGTGAATAGTTTTTCACAGACCTCCCACATTATCCTGCTAATCCATGGAAACTATGAATCTTAGTTATTGTTGTAGGCTGAGGCCACTCCTCTACAACTTTTTCTTTCCAAGGTCAACATTGATTCCTTCATTGGTAACTATGTGCCCCAAGAAAGCCACTGGTTGTAACCAGAATTCACATTTAATGAAATTTTCAAAAAGTCTCTCCTTCCGTAGAGTTTGTAAAATAACCCTTAGTTGATCCTCATACTCCTCATGACTTTTGAAATATATCGGAAAATCATCAATAAAAACTATCACAAACTTATCAAGGTATTATTTAAAGACTCTATTAATCAAATCCATAAAAATAGCAGGTGTATTAGTCATTCCAAAAGGAATAACAACAAACTCATAATTCCCATATCTTGATTGGAAGGCAGATTTTGGTTTATCTTATTTCTTCACCCTCAATTGTTGATAACCAGATCGAAGATCAATCTTATAGAAGAATTGAGCCTCACGAAGTTGTTCAAATAAGTCATTAATTCTTATTAGATGGTATTTTTTATTTACTGTGATCTTGTTCAGTTCTCTATAATCAATGCATAGCCGCATAGATCCATCCTTCTTCCTCACAAAGAGAATAGGTGATCCCCAATGAGACAAAATCGGTCAGAAAAACCCATTATCCAAAAGATATTGGAGTTTTTTTTAATTTCTCCAACTCCACATTTTCCATCCTATATGGGGTCTTTGATTTTGGACGAGATCCTAGTATGAGTTAAATAAAGAACTCTACCTCTACTTCTGGGGAAGGTGCAGGAAACTCCACAGGAAATATGTCAATGTATTCCTGAACGATGGGTACATTTTCAATCCTCAAACTCTCATTTAATTCTTCTTCTTCACCGATCAATTCCATAAAGAAAGATATATGAGGTTCTTATAAACAAAAATTAGGTTGAGATATATCTCCATGGAAGATAACTATAGGTTTTCCATTCAAGACTACTGAGATTTCCTTAATTCTGAATTTGATCCTAGCATTATACATTGAGAGCCAGTCCATCCCCAGTATAATGTTGAATACTAGCATGGGAATGACTACTAGATTTGCGATAAGATTGTGCTCATCAAAGTAAATACTAGAGTTTATAAATAATGATTTTGCTTGGATAATCCTACCATGAGTCTTGACTGATAACTCTACTTTTAGAAAGTCGAGGTTTGATTAAAAATTCTTTGAAAACATGGAGGAAATAAAGGAATGCGTAGAACCATAATCGAACAAAGTACTTGCTAGCTTTGAGAGAACAACAAGAGTACCTTCTACCAAATCATTTGGATCTTCAACTTCATCTGTTGTGATATAAAAAGCATAACCTTTCACCCTTGGCCATTACTGAGTTTGATGGTGTAAAGACCCGTAAATGTCAAGGAATTTTTTTTTCATAAATTCTTTGGGATTTTACGAGTACGCAGTTTCTGACGGTACCTAATTTCGATGCCCGGTGTGCCTGAAATCAATTTCCGATGTTTAGCTCAGGAACGTTCAGTGAACGAACGAGCAGGTTTTTCTATATTTTTATCCAGTGCTCGGAATAGAAATCTGAGGGCACCGATGAACTTTCAGCACCAGTATTTGCTTAATATGACTTTTACCATTGATGCATTTGCTCGGGAGAAGAAGTTAAATTTTGGGGTTTAAGTGAGAAATAAATAAAATTGTGTACAATGTTATTTTATTATCCTTCGAATTTAAAACTCTCTCATGGGAAGTTGTTGGTGGGGCCCACAACCACCCAACTTCCCATGTGTGGTTATGAGGGAGGTGGGGCCCACAGAAGCCCCCTCCTTTTCACATTCCATAAACCTTAACCCCTTTGAACTCCCATGATAAATACATGGAAACTTCCGATTAATTTTTGGTATCCTTTAATTGTGTAACACTCCCCTCTCTCCTATTTAATCTTGACAACACATATCTGCATTTAATTGATCTAGTGTTTTGAAAATTTAAATTTTGAAATGATCGATAAAGTAAAATAAAATAAGGATAACCTTATTTTATTATGTTTAGCTTGTTGTTTTAGGGATTATAGGAGAGAGAGCTCTTGTTTTTGGAGAACATCATCTTTCCGTGAAGAACGTCTCCACTTCAATGAAGAATGCTAATTCTCTGACGAAGAATGCTGACTCGGCGGTTCCGGTTTTCTCCATCCTCTTCTTCCTTCTTGACAAGGGAGGAGACGCCGACGATGACGGATATGACACCAACGTCTGCAGTTCTTGACAACCGCAAACTTCCTCTGAGGTAGAAGTTATCTTCGTTCAAGTTTAAGTTAACTTTCTTCATTGATTAATTTGGCCGAATGTTACCAACATAATGGGAGGTTATCAGACCACCCAAAAACCGCTGATTTCTCCTACCTGTTTTATTGTTTATCAATAATAATGTATGAGGTGAAGGCGGCACGATGCCGTCGCACCGTGCGGGATTGAAGGGAACCACGATGGTTTTGTGCGGCGCCGTCACAGTGCACCGATGAGAACGAAGGAGGCCGCGGCCAGGAGCTGGCCATAGTGGAGGGGTGCGGCGCCATCGCGCCATGCCGAAACTACAAGGGGGTAGTGGCCGTGGCGGTCCACGGTGGTGGGGTGCGGCACCGGCGCACCGTGCCAGTCGGACGGGAGCCGCAACCTAAGGTCGCGTCGTTCACCAGCAGGGGCGGGTGGGCTCCGCCAGCCGTCGACGCTCCAGGAGGTGGGACACCTGTGGGTCCCATGGCGGCTCACACTGTCCGACCATTATGTCTTGCCTTTTCCGAAGAAACCAGGGGGTGTAACCCCCTATACTTTCCTAGGGTGGACCCCACCGGTAGGGGGCCGCCATTTCTGAAAAAGGGGGGTTGCGCCCCCTTCGCACCCCGCTCGGCCGCGAGCTGAGCCGCGGGCCAGGCGGCGCCCAGCCGGGCCGGGCCCCGTTTAGCTAGCCTGGGGCATACCCAACTGGGCCAGACCGGGACCCGGGTCTGGTCATCCCGGTTCGGGCTGACCCAGGGGGTATTGGGACGTGTCAGACCGGGCCCAAACCCCATGTTTTCGGACAGGTTCGTTCAAAAGCCCATATCTTGGGATATGGACCTCCGATCAACGCACCGTCAGTTGTGTTGGAATCCTTGAATCGAGAATGTAGTTTTGGAATATTACACTCAAGCTTTTAGTAAAGTTTTGTATGTTTGGGACGGTTCAAACCTGAAACCAACTGGGCCCTTGTAGCAGGAACACTTATAACTTAACGACTGGACGTCCGAATGACGTGTCGTTGATCAAGTTGAATTAATCTTAGTGAGACGGTTCTTTTGGCTTACTACACTTGAGTTTTAGATGCAGCTGGAGTATGGCCAGGTTGGTTTAGTTTAAAAACCAACCGGGCCCCTTGGACAGAAAAGCCAATAACTCCCAGACCGGACATCCGATTGACGTGCTGTCTGTCGTGTTGAGTTCCTATTGATGAGATGGAACTTTGTGATACATAAAATATATACTTCATGATAGTTGATGTATCAAACCCTTGGATCGTGGAGTGGACCCTCCCGGAATCGAGTGTGCTGTGTGTGGGAACCCTAGAGCTGACTGAGACTGCGACGACTACCGTGCTGGGATCCTTCGTGGGTTCGACAACGATGGCGACTGTACATGGATCCTACGTGGGTTAGGTAGTGAGTACTACTGTACATGGATCCTCCGTTGGTTTGGCAGTGATGAAGGCTGTACTTGGATCCTACGTGGGTTTGGAAGCGATGGTTAATATACTAGGATCCTACGTGGGTTCGGCAGTGACGACTTCTGTACTTGGATCCTATGTGGGTACGGCAGAGGAGATGATTTAGAGGCTACATATATCATCTCCACCCCTCTTAATGAGTAGTATACCTGTGTCGGATATGTCTTGACTTTCAATCATTATATTCGATAATATTGTCTTGATTTTCATGTGTGGACTGAGTTGTACTATCCTGGGTGGACTGGGTTGAACTTGGGATCGAGAGTTTGAGCCGAAATGGAATTGATTACTTAGGTATATGTTTGGTCATATACCTAAGTAGTGTTGGTTCATAATTCGTGTTTGTCTATTCCTTTGAGGATTATTCCTTTGTGGATTCTGGGAGACCTTCAGGAGTCTGGGGGTCCCTACTGAGTATCGTATACTCACCCCTGCACGGGCTATGCCTGCAATACATTGTGTTGGTTGTAGAAGATGGACATCACTGATCGTGGTTGAGGCTTGTGGAGTGGGACGGTACCCTGAGGTGGACTATCAGGCGTGACATACTCAGAGCGGACGGCCGGACCTGAGTAGCCGGCGAGGCTATCTGTACCCACCCTTCATGTGGGAATTCCAGAGGTCGACATTGTGGTTTCTTCATTACTTTTCAGCTATTGTACGTTATTTTCTCAGTTTTACTTTATATTCAGTTGGGTTTGTATACTAGACCATTTACTTCCAGCACTTACTTTCATACTCGGTTTACTTAGTGTTTACTTCATCTTGCGTACTCTGTTGTTTTTGATTCCTTATATAAAGGAAATGTATTACTTTTTATCCGGATTTACATCTTTGGGGCTAGTCGCCAGCCCCTGCCCTATGGAAGGTGGGCTTGGGGTAGTCAAGACACGGGCCCCGAGGACGGGTCGTGACAAATTGGTATCAGAGGAGTCGGTTCTACTGCAGAACTCAGGACTCTAATAATTTATTCTATGTGAAGAAATAATTTTTAGAGTATCAAGTGTGGTTATCAATTCAGGGAGTCCAGTGTTGGTGTGGCACCTTACGTACCCAGACACTAGGACCCTAACTTATGATTACTGACTCAATGCACGAAAACATTGATTTCATTTGTGTTTCAAAAGTTTTCTTTGTGATTGCTTTGTGTCAGATCACCAGGTTTACTATATTAACCATGGCGCACCTATTTCTTTTCTGGATGTCCCCACGACGGCAGCCAGCTGGGGTTCTGAGCTTTGTGCGGGATGATAGTCCACTGAGTGATGAGGCCTCTGTGCGGGGCCCCATTACAGTGGAGGCACCGACAGTACCTCTACAGGCTGAGCCACCGATGCCACCAGCCTCAACAGCCGAGAGTGCACGTCTCCTGAGTGAACTGTATGAGTTTTAGCGTCAAAGATTGCCTAGGTTCCGTGGGGAGACAGACCCTCAGGCAGCCGAGGATTGGCTAGAGGCTGTTTTTCGAGTCTTCATATTGGTGGGGACACCATCAGATCATATGGTGATCCTTGCTGCGAGTCTCATGGACGCGACTGTAGGTAGATGGTGGAGCCTAATTCTCCAAGTGCACGATGAGGAATATTTTCTTTGGTTGGATTTCGAGAGCCTCTTGCACTAGGAGTTCGTTCTAGCCACCCTCCGTGAGGTGCGCATTCAGGAGTTTCTACAACTGTGGCAGGGCAACATGACAGTAGCCCAGTACTCGGTGAGATAAAATGATCTCTCTCCCTACTCTACAGACATGGTACTAGACCCATTATTCCAGGCCCAGACCTTTGAGGAGGGACTGAGACATGAGGTCTGGGAATCGATGATATCCCTCAGTATTCTGACGCAGGCAGGAGTACTGGAGCGAGCCCTTCCTCTGGAGAGCTTTCGGGCTGAGCCTTCACTAGCAGCGAGACCTACCACAGGGCGGCACGTAGCGGAGTCTTCTGCAGCCGGCAGTAGACAGATGTCGTAGAGGTCCAAGCGGATCAGACCATCTGGTGGACGACCTCAGGATACTGGTTCAGAGGTGCGGGTCACACATAGTAGAGCCAGTCATTAGAGAGGTAGACATTGCTATGCATACGGCGTGCAGGCCCACAAGGCTCATGACTGCCTGACCTGCCATGTAGAGTAATAGCAGACGGTTGAGGGACCACCCAGGTTGAGGCAGAGGTTCGACCGTGGCAGTCCGCAGGGAGCAGGCGGACGAGGTCGAGAAGCTGGCAGAGCAGTAGGTGGTGGACAATGCTTCAGGGCTCTACCACCACCACCAACAGGAGGTCCACCCTGACCACAGGGAGCTGGCGGGCAGAGGCAGGCTCAGCTTCAGGCATTGGAGACCTATGACAACGGTGCATCTAAGATGATTCGAGGTACTATCTTTGTCTGCTCCACCCTATCCGAAGTTAATATAGACACATGAGTGAGTCAATATTTCATTGTCTCTGCCCTTTTTCAAAGCTCAGAGATTCTGACCGAGTCGTTGGCTCGATCCTTACGGCTAGAGACTCCTACGGCAGTAGACATGACAATTACGCATTGGTTCCAGTAGTGTGAGCTTACTCTACGAGGTGAGAGCATAGACTTGGATCTTCTTGTAGTGGCGTCGAGGCCTTACGATGTCATCATGGGCATGGATGTGTTATCTATGGTCCATGCTCAGATCGACTATATTAGGCTCAAGGTGTGGTTTTTCCGCACAGATGGGAGCATGTTCACCTTCACCGATGAGAAGGGAGACTTTTCAGTGTAAGATGGACTCACACAGAGGATAAGATAGTCGATTACCCATCATTTGGATAGTCTCATTCTAGGAGAAGTTGATGTGCATAGTCCGAGTTTTCCTGTTGTGGTGGATCAGTATGCGGACGTTTTTCCGGACGACGTTCCAGGACTACCTCCTCGAAGAGAGGTAGACTTCTATATTGACTTGTACCCCGGGACATGCCCGATATCTACTCCAGCATATCTGATGGCTCCCACTAAGCTTCGAGAGCTTCAGGTATAGCTGGAGTAATTGCAGGGCAAGGGATTCATTTTACCCAGTGTTTTACCCTGGGCTTCCATGATTTTGTTCTCCAAGAAGGCGGACGGGAGCTTGAGACAGTGTGTCGACTACAGTCGCCTGAATCAAGTGACTCTGAAGAACAATTATCCACATTCGAGGATCAACGACCTCTTAAATCAGCTCAAGGGAGCATGATGGTTCTTGAAGATAGACCTCAGGTCAGGCTATCATCAACTCCGATTTCGAGACGAGGATGTGCAGAAGATGGCCTTTAGGTGTCGGTATGTCCACTATGAGTTCTTGGTTATGCCTTTCGGCGTAACCAATGCTCAAGCAATGTTCATGAGTCTCATGAAAAGGATCTTCCAGCCTTACCTCGATCGATTTGTCGTAGTCTTCATCGATGACATATTTATTTACTCAACTACTCAGGAGGAGCACACCTACCACTTGCGGGTTGTACTGGACAAACTCGGAGAGCACCAACTTTATGGTAAGCTCTCGAAGTGTCAGTTTTGGATTCAAGAGGTCCACTTCGTCGGACACATCATCTCTGAGGTGGGAGTTGTGGTGGATCCTACGAATATCGAGGCATTGCTAGCATGGGAGACACCCAGGAGCGTGATGGAGGTGCGGAGTTTTCTAGGTTAGGCTGGGTACTATTAGAGATTTGTGCCAGACTTCTCCAGAGTTGCAGCACCACTCTAAGATTTGACGATGAAGGGGAAACCCTTCGTGTGGTCAGATATATGTCAGCATAGCTTCCAAGAGTTGAGACAGAGATTGACCAATGCACCAATATTCAGGCTACCAGAGGAGGGCGTAGGGTATTTAGTTTACTGTGACGCATCAGGGACTGGACTCGGGTGTGTCTTGATGCAGGAGTAGGTAGTGATCACTTATGGTTCATGACAGCTGAGGTAGTATGAGAATAATTACGCTAACCATGACCTAGATTTAGTAGCAGTGGTCTTCCCCTTGAATATGTGGCAGCACTATCCGATGGGTGAGCTCTTTATAGTCTACTCTGACCACTAGAGTCTCAAGTACATCTTCTCGCAGAAGGACCTGAACCTGAGACAACGACGATGGCTTGAGTTCCTCCAGGACTATGACTTTGAGATAGTCTATACTCCTAGGAAGGGGAATGTAGAAGATGATTCTCTCAGCAGGAGGATGACTATCCAACTACTTGGAGAGGTGACCGAGTAACTAGCCACATTGTAGATATCCTTCGTGGATAGAGATGGGGCAGCCTTTCTGTAGTCTCTCACAGTCACTCCTCCACTACTTCAGTGGGTCAAGGAGGCACATCATGGGGACATTGACTATGATACGCGACGTGCACATATATCCTCAAGACATGCACCTGATGGATTTTCTGTAGGAGGAGAGCACGTCATCCTTTTCATGGGACGTATCATGGTACCAGCTGCATTACAAGATGAGGTGCTGAGAGATTTTCACACTTCCCCATTGGCGGTACATCCAGGTGTAGCGAAGATGTAACAGGATATTAGACGACAACACTGGTGGTCGAGTATGAAGAAGGCTGTGGTAGAGTTCGTTTCACGATGTCTCACTTTCCAGTAGGTGAAGGTGGAGCACCAAGTACCAGCAGGCTTGGTACAACCCTTAGATGTCCTGGAGTGGATGTGGGACGAGATATCTATGGATTTCGTGACAGGGCATCCATGTACTTCCAGAGGACATGACTTCATCTGGGTGATCCTAGACCGACTCACCAAGTCGGCCCACTTCTTACCTATCAGAGAACAAGGCTCAGTGGAGAGCTTGGGGCATCTCTACGTTCAAGAGATTGTATGGATTCATGGTGTACCGTCATCTATCGACTCCGATCGGGATGCATTTTTTACTTCCCTTCTTTGGAAGGGGTTGCAGGAGGAATTTGGGATGCCGCTACGCCTGAGCACCAGCTTTCACCCTCAGACGGAGGTTCAGATGGAGAGGACCATTCAGACTCTCGAGGACATGCTCCATGCATGTGTATTTGACTTTGGCCTCAGTTGGGAGGATCACCTACACTTGTTGGAGTTTTCATACAATAACAACTACCAGTCCACCATCGGGATGGGACCATATAAGGCATTGTACAGGTGACCTTGCATATCACCTCAGTGCTGGACAGACCCTAGTGAGTCAGCACATATAGGACTAGAGTTCGAGGATGGAGACAACTTTTTCTTATGGGTCTCACCTTGACGTGGATTATGGAGATTTGGCCGGGGCAACAAGTTATCTTCATGCTTCATCGGACCATTCCAGGTTCTCAGCAGGATAGGCGAGTTGGCTTATCGCCTGTCTCATCCACCTCAGTTGCACCGGATGCACGGCGTCTTCCATGTATCTTAGCGGAGGAGATATGTGCATGACCCGACACATATCATTGATCACGGGCAGCTGGATATCGATGACCGGCGAGTTTTGCGAAGGTCCCATTGGAGATCGAGGATAGATAGGAGCATGTCCTACATGGATGGTCGATTCCTCTAGTGTGCATTAGGTGGAAGTACGGGAACCTCCAGGAGAACACATGGGAGTGGGAGGCTCAGATACGTGCACAATATCCTCGTTTTTTTCCCTAGTTTATGATGTAGTTTTATGGGAACGTAAAGCCCTGAGGTGGGAGTAATGTAATGACCCGTAAATTTCAATGAAATTTTTTTCATAAACTCTTTGGGATTTTACGAGTACATAGTTTCTAACAGAACCTAATTCCGAGGACCGGTGTTCCCAAGAATCAATTTCCTAAGTTTAGCTCGGGTACCTTCAGTGAATAAATTAGTGGGTTTTTCTATCTTTTTAAGCCATGTCGGAATTGAAATATGAGGGCACCGATGAACTCACAGCGCTGGTATTTGCTTAAGATGTCTTTTACCGTTGATGCATTTTCTCGGGAGAAGAAGTTAAATTTTGGGGTTTAAGTGAGAAATAAATAAAATTGTGTACTACTTTATTTTATTATCCTTGGAAGTTAAAACTCTCTCATGGGAAGTAGTTTCTGGGGCCCACTACCACCCAACATCCCATGTGTGGTTATGAAGGAGGTGGGGCCCACAAGAGCCCCCACCTTTTAACATTCCATAACCCTTAACCCCTTTGAACTCCCATGATAAATACATGGAAATTTCATATTAATTTTGGGTATCCTTTAATTGTGTAACTCTCCCCTCTCTCCTCTTTAATCTTGCCAACACATCTCTTCAATTAATTGATCTAGTGTTTTGAAATTTTAAATTTTGAAATGCTTGGAAAAGTAAAATAAAATAAGGAGAACCTTACTTTATTTTGGTTAGCTTGTTGTTTTTCCAATTACAGGAGAGAGAGCTCTAGTTTTTGAAGAACTTCATCTTTCTGTGAAGAATGTCTCCACTTCAACAAAGAATACTAATTCTCCGATGAAGAATGTCAACTCGGCAGTTCTGGTTTTCTCCATCCTCTTCTTCCTTCACCACAAGGGAGGATATGCTGACGACGATGGAAACGACGCCAACGTCTGCGATTCTTGAAAACCACAAACTTCCTTCGAGGTAGGGGTTATCTTCGTTCAAGTTTAATTTATCGTTCTTCGTTGATTAATTTGGCTGAATGTTACCAACGTAACAGGAGGAGATCGGACCACAAAAACACAGACAATTTCTCCTCCTTGTTTTATTGTTTATCATCAATAACATATGAGGCAAAGGCGGCACGGTGCCGTCATACCGCGCAGGAATGAAGGAAACCGCGGCTAGAGCGGGCCGTGGCGGTGGTGTGCGGCGCCGTCGCACCGCACCGATGAGGCCGAAGGTGGCAGCGGCCAGAAGCGGTCCATGGCGGAAGAGGGCGGCGCCATCGCGCCGCGCCAGAACTATAAGGGGGCCGTGACAGGGGTGGGCCGCGGTGGAGGGGGGCGACGCCATGGCGCCATGCTGGTCGGACGGGAGCCACGACCTAAGGTTGCGTCGGTTACCAGTAGGGGCGTCCGGGCTCGGCCGACCGCCGACACTCGAAGAGGCGGTACCACTGCGGGTCCCATGGCGGCTGACACTGGCCGACCATTACGGCCGTCCGTTTCCTAAGAAACCGGGGGGCGTAACCCCCCGAACATGCCTAGGGAGGACCCCACCGGGAGGGGACCACCATTTTCTGAAACAAAGGGGGCCGCTCCCCCTTCGTACCCCGCCCGGCCGCGAGCCGAGCTGCGGCCGGCTTCCGAGCCGGGCTGCAGGCCGCGCCCAGCCGTGGGCCGGGCCGTGCCCAGGCGGGACGGGCCGCACCCAGCCATGTCGGGCCGTGTCCAGTTGGTCCGGGCCGCGCCCAACCGGGCCAGACCTAGACCCGGGTTGGCTCACCCGGTTCAGGCCAACCCAGGGGGTATTGGGCCGGGTCATACCGGGCCCAAACCCCCCTGTCTTCTGGAAGGTTCGTTCAAAAACCCATATCATGGGTTACAGACCTCTGATCGATTCACTGTCAGTTGCGTTGGGATCCTTGGATCAAGACGGTCGTTTTAGTAAGTTAAAGTCTAGATTTCTGTAAAATTTGTGTATGACAGGGTTGGTTCGAACCTGATACCAACCGGGCCCTTGGAGTAGGAACGCTTATAACATAACGACCAAACGTCCGAATGATGTGCCATCGATCAAATTGAATTACTCTTAGTGAGATGGTTATTATGGCATAATCCACTCGAGTTTTTGACATAGCTGGAGTACGGTCGGGTTTGTTTAGTTTAAAAGCCAACCAGGCCCCTAGGACAGAAAAGCGAATAACTCCCAAACTGGGCGTTCGATTGATGCACCGTCTGACGTGTTGAGTTCCTATTGATGAGACAGAACATTGTGATATGTCCAATCTAGACTTCCTGATAGTTGATGTATCGACCCCTTGGCTTCTGGAGCGGACCCTCCCGGAATAGATCATGCTGTGTGCGGGAACCCTAGAACTGGATGTGACTGCGACGACTACCATGCTGGGATCCTCCATGGGTTCGACGACGATGGTGACTGTACTTGGATCCTACGTGGGTTCGGCAGCGAGGACGACTGTACATGGATCTTCCGTGGGTTCGACAGCGATGACGACTGTACTTGGATCCTACGTGGGTTTGGCAGTGATGGTTACTATACTATGATCCTACGTGGGTTCAGCAGCGACGACTTTTGTACTTGGCTCCTACATGGGTTCAGCAGAGGAGAAGATTCAGAGGCTACATCTATCATCTACACCCCTCTTCTTGAGTAGTATACCTGTGTGAGCTAAGTCTTGACTTCCAATCATTATCTTCGATATGATTGTCTTGATTTCCTATGTGGAATGAGTATTACTATCCTGTGTGGACTGAGTTTTACTATCCTGTGTGGACTGAGTTATACTATCCTGTGTGGACTGGGTTGAACTTATGCTCGGGAGTTAGAGCCGAACTGGAATTGAGGACTTAGGTATATGTATGGGCATATACCTAAGTAGTGTTGGTTGATAATTCCCCTTTTTCAATTCATTTGTGGATTATTCCTTTATGGATTCTGGGAGACCTTTGAGAGTCTCAGGGTCCCTACTGAGTATCGTATACTCACACCTGCATGGGCTATGCTTACACTACATTGTGTTGGTTGCAGACGACGGAAAACACTGATCGTGGTTGAGGCTTGTAAAGCGGGACCCTACCCGGAGTTGGACTATCAGGCGTGACATACTTAGAGCGAATGGACGGACCTGAGGAGCCAATGAGGCTATCTGTACCCACCCTTCAGGTGGGAATTCCGGAGGACAACATGGTGGTTGCTGCTTTACTTTTCAGCTGTTGTACTTTTTTTCTCAGTTATACTGTACTTTTAGTTGGGTTTGTATACTGTTCCATTTACTTCCATCACATACTTTCGTACTCAGTTTACTTAGTGTTTACTTCATCTTGAGTACTCTGTTGTTTTTTATTCCTTATATAAAGGCAATGCCTTACCTTTTTATCAAGATTTATGCCTTCGGTGCAAGTCGCCAGCCCCTGGCCTATGAAAGGCGGGCTTGGGGTAGTCACAGAATGGGCCCCGAGAACAGGTCATGACAGATGGTGGTTCACCTACACTGCCCTCGTATTCAGACAGTGATTGGAAAAGTTCCCCAGTTTTCCACACTTAAAGCACTAGACATTAGGTAGGGCCTGCTCCATATTCCCCTTGTCGTTAGTATTTGGTAGTTGAGGATTCACCTCACTATGAAAATTCCTTGCAATAGGGACATCTCTTCCACACTTGTATCATTTCCCGCTCTAGACTAGGCAGTTCCCCGAATGCTTCTTCCCTCATTTATTACATGTGAGACATTGCACTTGCTTTCCTCCTCTTCCTTGATCAATTTTCCTCCCAAATCTTGGATCAATTTATCTCTTTTTGTCATTGGATTTATATGACGACTGCGTCTCACCAAACTCCAGTTCGACTTTCATCACACTTCGCACAATATTTTTATAGCTGTCACAATCTCGGTTGGCTAGATTATTCCACAGATGAGTTCTCAATCCACTGAATAATCTATAAGGCTTTCAATTTGGATCCATGAAAAATCTATAGGTGTAACATGAAATCCTTGTGATGTTCATCTCGTAGCCTCCCATAGATTCATTCTCTTTCTGATTCAACTCCAGAAACTCCTTCTCTATTCTTGTTCCCATGGAACAAGAGAGATAATTACGCAAGAATATCCCTCTAAACTTTTCCCACTCCATAGAATCATCCTCTACTCATTGCCTTGTGTTTTTTAGCAGCTCCCACCACTGATCAGCTTCTCCTTCTAAGAGATATACAACAAGGATGACCTTCTCTTTCTCTGAACATCAGATCATAGAAAAGATCTTCTCGATGGTGTTGATCTACTGCCCAGCAATCTATGGGTCAGTCGATCCACTGAAGGGTGGTGGTCGTTGATGCATAAAGGACTCAATATAATGTTGTTCCCTTCGTGGTGATATCGATCTCTCAGCTTGATTCAAGTTATTTCCTATAACATTAGTCAGTTGCTTCATCATTCGCATGAATTTTTCCACTACGACTTCCATCGGAGGGCTGTCAGCACATAATCAATTGCGGTCACCATTTCCATGATTAATCTTATTTCCCTCCATTTCTAAAAGAATAAAACCATAATGAGAAACTTATTTCATTTATGAATCTTTTTAGTATAATTGATTTATGTCTTAAAACATCAATAAACAATTAAATTCCTCTATAAATCCTTCATAATTATTCATAAAAAGCTTATGATTAACCAAATATATCCCCTAAGAGTGTCATAAGCAAGAGTGCATCAAGGCCCATTTTCGTGCACTAGTTCCTGTTAGAGTATATTTCAAACCGGTATTTTCGGGTTTTACCTCTATGTACATCTGTGCCAGAGCCACCTCTACCTGCATGTATCTAGACAGGGATGAATTTTCTTGATAAACCACATACAGAATACTCACCAAAATACCAAGAATTTTTCCAATATTTAAACTTTTCTATAGGATTCTTCCTAAATATTTCAGAGCCTAATTTCCATAAGTAACTAAACTATCCTCTGATACCAACTATGGAATCCCGCCTTTTTATTATATAACTTTTCATTACATTTTTCAACCAGAGGATCATTGAAGTCTAGTGTCTTGGAAATCAAGAACTTAATAAATGAAAAAAACATAAAAAATTATTCTAAACAACTTGTAGGGCTTCATCATAGGTTCAGAATCTGTAAATCAACTACATCTCATATTCTAGAGACATACATCAATGTAAAGGGTGAGCAGAAGGCCCAGAAAGGGTAAATAAGGGAATTAGTTTTCTTATTTAACAATAACCACATAAAAACATGAGAAATGGAAGTATAGGCATATCATAATGAAAAAAACATGGAACATAACTTGAATATGTGGCAACGACATTTCATTTAGTCATTAATGAACATATCACCAAGGTTTATCCATGAGCATTCATCAAAATTACCAAGGTTATTCACCAAGGTATCGTGAAACTTTTCATCTCTAGAGATTAATTATTTACCCAATGCATTAGAGCGCTATTAGGGAACACCCTTAATATTTATTTACATCCTTGTTATCCACACATATTATAATAAAAAATTTCATAAATAACCCATGGATTATAAAATAAATGAGTTTCATTTCAAGATCGTGATGTTTTAAAAGTTCTTAAAAAATAATATCATTATGTCATTTGTAACCCATGGAAATGGAGTGAGGGTTATATTTATGTCAATAACAGAATTAAATACATAATCTTTATATATTTATGAACACCGAAAGAAACAAAATAGGTCTGGGTATTCATATAAATAAAACAAGAGAATTTCTAGAGAGAAAGAGATTGAAATTTTGAGGCGAAATTTCTACAGCATAACGACTATATAACATGGTTTTAGAAAACATTGAAAAAAGAGGGTACAAGAGTACCATAGTAATAAATAACTTATAATAAAGTATAAATATGCAATAACATAAAGATAAGAACATGTTATTGAAATTGGAATGACATACCACATGAAAAAGAAAACATGAAAGAAAAGAAAAGACACAATTCCTTTTACGAATAATTCGATAGCCTAACGAAATCACATAAAAATTAAGAAAACAAATTGATGAGAGAGGAAAGGGCCTCTAAAAAATTATACATGAAATGGATAGTAATTAGAACATATAATAACATACCCTCAACAGAAAGATATGGAATCTAGAAGACACAATATAAAATAAGTCATGGCTTAAAAGAAGAGGATGAAATATTCCCTTACCTGGAATAGTAACTTAGAAATCATTATGGTTGGGACCTTGGGAGGATTTAGGGAAGCTTGGGAGGACTCCATTGGAGGTATGGAGACCATAACATCATCGAGGATGATTTTGGAATTAAATGAATGAGGGAAATGGCTTGGTATTTATAGGAAAAGTAAGTGAATAAATTATTAATTTCCAAGGGACACCTCATCGGTGGTATTTTCCATACCATGGGCTTTCCCATGGTATTGGACACTTGGGAAACCTCATAGCATATCTCACTATTCATAATTCAACCAGAAAGCTAAAATCATTATTAAATCATTAATGATGTCTTTAAACACCAAAAACTCAAAACTGCATTTTCACTATTCACTCAAAATTCAACTATTTCAGAAAAATCCCAAAAATTCACACAAACATAATATCGTTGCTCTGAATTAAAAAATGAAGACCGTTTTATGAAAATAATCTTGTAAATATTTTTAATTTAATTCTTAAATAAAATCATTATTTTTTTACAAAAACACAACTTTAAAACAATAACACATTTTTTAACACCTTAAAAAAGTAAATGTGGTCCCATAAAAATTTCATATACCCATAAGACAATAAAGTAACAATTTGTGATTAAATTTTATAAAAATAAATTTCCATTTTAAATTATTAAATTAATTATAAAATAGTAAATAAAATATTTATGGAATATAAAAATACCAAAACGTAAACTATGATCGTTATTTTAATTTAAAGATGTATAAAATATATTTAAAAATTTATGGGTGAAGTTTATATTTTTTTGGCCAAATTACTATTTATATGGGTGTGTTACTATTCATACATTACTATTCAATAAAAACCAAGTTGATCTAATTAAACTCTAATGTTTTTACTGATCAGAACTGTGGAAGACCATTTTTTTGAAAATTATTTCACATTATTAATTATTTCATGGATAACAAAAAATTTTAAAATACCCATTTTTTCCTAAATCCATCAATAATACACATCGTCTATTTATCCGGATATTTGAAATTCACAAACATTGCCATAATAAGAAATAACAAATTTTATTTATATAAAATGATTACACAAAGTAGCTAAGGTATCGTTAAATAGCCCCTTATAACACTACCATATGACCTAAGTGTAAGGTGTGCTATGGTGATATAATCTTGGGGTGGCTTAGACAACATTGCCTGAGTGGTGATTTCTATCAGCTTGAACTTATCCCTTAGGAAATTCCATTCAAGCTTTATACGTTAAAGTTCGGTTTGGGCTTGGTCTAGAAAAAATCCCAGTGATGCCACCACCTTCCCATGATTTGACAGATGGGTTTCATATGGCTCAAGTCTACTATATGATTCCATTAAATATTTTTTTGGTATTAATTAACCAAGATAACCATATTTATAAAAACACAACGTTATGATTATAGTTTCCAACAGTCATATTATCCAACGGTCATATAACAGTCGAAACCCAATAGTCTCATTTTAATTATACCCACTTCATTAATTAAAGGATATAGTTTTTTTGAGTATAAAATAAAAAAACCAAAAAAATTAGTAAAAAAATATAATTAAAAAGTTCAGGTTGTTAAATTTACCAAGGTGACCATTGACACTCCCCCATGCAAAAAAATTATTATTTGAAGTGAATTCATGAAATAACTGTGTATATTTGTTTCTTCATTTCATAAATTCATAGTATGTGTCAATATTTAATGAGGTTAATGAAAATTGTGTGACCCATTAGTGTCAACTGAATTTATCATGTTTTTTTAATACCATTATGGGGTATATTTTACACCCGCCGATCTTGATAGTACCTGTAAAAAAACATTTTATTCTCTAATTTGATACCATAGAGAGATCCCATAGTTCTTTTTTAACCCATATGAATGAAGGGGGGGGGGGTAAAATTGTATTCTATCTTAGCTAAATAATGTTAGAAGAAGATACTAGATATTCAATTGTTGAGAAAAAAATATCTCACTCATATATTATTATTAAAAAATTCATGTTATTATTTATAGTACCCTGAGACCACATAGTCTCTCTCATTGATCTATCGATGTATATACCAAATTTTCTCATATATATATATTTATATAGAATGTTCAGTGAGATGGGATATTATAATTTAGTTATTAAATACCAATGTTTTCTCTAAGAAGCAAACCAAATGATCATAGTAAACATTCGTTCTCACTATCCACCAAACACCAGAAGAATCTACCCTACGAAAAGAACATCATAATAAAGAAATCATTTTTTATTATAGCCTCTAAATCATGGGAGTTGAATTTTGATAAAACTAAATAATGTCTGACTATAAAGTGGATGGATTACCATAATTATACTGGGGTTATCATGGGTGTCATCTCTATCACCCTTATATGGGAACCTTTTCTATAATATTTCCATGTCTATGAAGGATACCACAAAATTAATTAAGAATTCCCTTATCTCATCACAATTAAGGAATTAGATATGAAGATACCGATTAATGAGTTAAATATAAAATGTGAATTTGATTTCATGAACAAAAAATTAGCCGGGAAATTCTATTCGAAAGGCCAGATTAATATCACTACTTAATGACTCATGGGAGTTGATAGAACATTTTCCCACTAAGTTATTCACTTGCTATGTGTCAAGACTAAAAAATTTACTAATTAATAGAGTATCCCACATGGTAGCTAGCCTTATCAACCATGATCAGAACAAAATGATTATCTTTGTAGATAATTAATGAGTGATGACCCCATTCATCAATAAAAAGGTGGAATAAGATAATGAGATTGAAATCACTTTTACCTAGGTTGTGTCCACGTCAAAATATAAATGAAAGAATAATTGATTATTCTAAATAATATACTACTTCCAAAATTTATCCCTTCCATTGGACTATGCTGAATGGGGTATGATCCATAGATGTGTGTGAATAGTTAACATTTACGAAGTCTTACATTCTATATAATTTATTTACAAGTGAATGTTAAATGGGGTCCTTCTAATGTTCATTTAAAATGGAGAAAGAATTTAATTTTTTAAAATAAGACTATGTTATTACATGTGACTCCTAAAAAATGATAACTAATCTCTCCAATATTATGTATAAGACTAGGAACTATTATCCTTTAATTATTAATGATTTCATGGTGTTTTAAAATTTGTTTCAGGGATGAAAAAAGCATAAAATATCTATTAATTAACCCATAGATAACTTATATAAAATTAAGTATTATATAATTTTTCTATATAGGAAATAGATATCATTTGTTCAAAATATCTGATAATTATTTGAGAGTTTAGTTTCATCATTACTACTGTTCAATAAATCTCAAAGAGAGTTGAATTAAAACACGTAAAAGAACATGGAATACAATCTATAATCACTTTCATGAATGTTGATTTCATAATTAGATTCTGAGTTTATCAAATAATCTAAATTGTTAAGAGAATAAAAATATATTCATAAGAGTTATGTTTGTATTATTTAACATAAAAAATCCTACAAACCCATTATTCCCTCTATCACCCAACTACTAATCAATATATAGAGGACTTTAAAAAGTCCTTGTATAATATCTTGTAGAAGATGGATGATAAAAACAATAATGCATGACATGAAAATCTCTTTAATACTCCGTAGTCTTATCACACCACTAAATGTACCCCTTCCCATGTGAATCTATATTCCTTCGTGTAAGTTACAAAAATAGTATTTTCTATTAATTGTAGTTAGATTAACTTATGATAGCTCTTTAAGAATTTTTAATTTATTACAATGATTCATATCTACAGTAATATTAGTTTAGAAAGTTGGGGTGAAGTAAGGTTTCAAGAAATATATAACATTGAGGTTAACTAAAATTAGTTGATCCAATAATTTATTTTGAAATTATACATATCATTATTTATCCAAGGAGATACCATGATATATTAAAATGCACTATTAATACTAGGAAGGAATCCTTCTAAATTGGAACCCAAATTCAGAATCTATTAGATGATACACAAGCACAACTCCCATAGAGTGCTCTCTTAAATTCTCCCAGATAGAGAGCATAATATTTGTCTTAAAAATGTGGTATTTTTAAGAGATAGTTTTCATAATAATAATTCACACCAAATTCAGAAATCCATGTCACACGACTATAAATGAGATGATATACAGTTCTTGTTCTTAGACCATAAATTTTAATAAATTCAATCCTCATTTCATGTTTATAAAAAAATTCCTTATTTTACATATAAAAATTCTATAAATGAAATCATATGTGGTACTTATTTCATTGACATAAACTATATAATATTTGGTCCTTATTTTGGAACCTCATACTATATAACATATAGTTTTTCATGCATGAACTTAAAATTCCTATAATGGTGTATATTTTATAACCCTAAATTTCGTTATTTTATCCATATATTATGATGTTTAACTATATATCTTCACTCTTATAGTGTATGTGAATAATATATATGGATATATATAGAACCAAAACCTATAAATTAGAGTCCTCTCTGTAATTTATGTCCATATTCGACTTTGAAAAATTCATGTTTTAATTAATATTTACAAAAGATATATATTGATCCATAGATCTCCTATACTTGACCCAACTATAATACTCATCTTAATATCACTTCACATCCCATTATAACACAATAATTTCATTTGTTAATGTTAATTCTATTTTACTTCATCATTTATATGATTATCCTTTATTCCTTAGTCGTACATTCAACAAATATAGGTGTATTTATTAATATATTAACAATATATCTGATGATGAATATATATCATATCTAAGGACAATGTGTATGTTTATAATGTATTCTGTTTCCATCATTACCCTCTAGTGTATTATTCCATTTCAATTCCTGTTGAATTTGATTTTGAAAACCTACACTGAGGTTTCTTTCTTTTAAATAATATTTTGTTGATTAATTCCTATTTTTATTGGATATATAATGATAATTTGATGTATTTATTTAGTCCCAACTATAAAATTTATCTAATTTAATGTATTTTGAATAAATTCCCTATATTTTATGGCATTTGTTATAAATCAGTTACCCTAATATGTTATTGAATAAAATAATAATTTTCTAAATCGGCTTTTTTGACAATTAATTCATTCACCAATAAATTTAATATATTTTAATATTATATAACAGTAACATCTTCATGGGTATAGGAAAATGAGGGAATCTAATCTAATTATGGGACACTTTTGAATTATAAAAAGACATGTGCCTGTAATATTTATTGGCTATACCCATTGTTATATACTTATCCTAGATAAAACATTCCTTAATTATAAAAATCTTTGATAATATTAAAATAGATCCTATCACTCTGATTTTGTTGGTGTTCATCCTCAGTATACCTTCCTTATGGTAAAACAATAAAACTAGATAATGTTTATCCTAACCTATCTATCATTATTTATTCATATCTGATTCTAAAATTATATTTTCTGATCTACCTTTGTAAAAAATATCTATGTTAAAATAGATTTAAAAAATCCCTATGTTTTATTCAACCATACAATATGACACACTCTATTAATTTAATTGAAAATTTGATTGAATTTGTAATATAATTTCCTTACCTTCATCATGTTCAGATTTCATCTTCCCGATCATTATTTTAAACTAATTATTCCCATTGGTGTTACACTTTATTTAAAACTCAAATAATGTGTGATAACACATTTTCAATTTCCCTAAGTAAAAACCCTCCACATCACTCTCATTCAAAACCCATTGTTATTATACATCACTTTTTTTATGGATCACACACATAAGAAAGATATTATTCTTAAACTCATCGGAACTCAAGAACAACTTGGTGATATTTATATAAAACCTTAAAATTTAAATATATTTGAATAAATTAAATATAATATAGGGATGATCAATTTATGGTAAAAATATATATATAATTATTGATTAAATCTTCTTCTAATATTAAAATACTCTTTATTTCAAGGGGAGTACATATTCTTGTTTGTTATTACTTATTTCACTTTTTATAAAAAAATTATCTTTATATATGGAAATATATCTTTATCTATGAATTTTTTTAAGAAATTCTTGGATTGGAAATTCTTAGAATGGAAATTCATGGAATCTAAAACCATTAATAGAATTCTTATAATATAGATTAATTCGTTAGAGTATCCCAAAAGGCACACTTTCTTCCTATCTGTTATCTAATATTAAGTTTCAATTGTTAGTATTTCAAAATTCTAAATGCATTGACTACCTTTCCACAAAAGATGGGATTTCAAATTTTCGACATTCATTCTCAACTATTAGATCAGATCATGTTATTTGCAGCCATTTGATTATCTAATAGAAGGTGAAAGGTCAAAATTATTCTATATAAGGGGTTCATTGTTTATGAGCACCACACCATATTCTATGATCTACGTTCCAATGTTCTATTTCCTTAAAAGTATACATTCTGATTCCTCATTCTCTTACACTCAGAATGTCGCTTGAATCCCCAGCAGATCAGATACTGATTAAAAAATAAATAAAGGATTGGCCAATCTTAAGGGAATGAATGGTATACGCAAATTTCATTGCAAAGTACAACTCCCTCATCTCTAAGGTCAAAAGAACTAATAGATGGGAAAGTGTATGTGTGCCTAAGGAGAAAACGTAGGATTTTATTTACCCATATTTAGTCATACAATTATATAAATCCATTAATTTCATTCAAAAGGATAGAAAGGATATGTTTAAGATCAAATGTTATGACAAGACTTATATAGTTCCTTATAAGAAGGTTTACAATTTTCTCAAAATACCATATGAAAGAGAGAATCTATTAACAGGGAGTATGGTAAGAAAGAATAATTCTTATTTAAGGGGGAGTTTATATTAAGAATATAATTTTATCTAAAGGGGGTATATTTCATTAAGAAAGAAAATCGTATCCTAAATATCAATAATACCACCCTTGGGAAACATAACCTAAGGGGGAGTTAGTTATATTCATCATAAATTTCATTTAATGGGGAAGATATATTTTTCTTAATTGTTTTTATATGTCAATATATTCTTCTTCAGCAAAGTTGTTTGCACATTCTAGAAAGGGGGAAGTTGTTGAGTCAATAAGGATCTTTTATGACTTCTCCGTTCCTTATTGTTTTATGTTTTTAAGATCAAAAACACGTTTACTTATGTTCTATTTTACTTATAGATTTTTCATTCCACTATACGTAAATATTTGTCAATCTGTTTTACTATCATATTGGTCATTTTGTTAAACTTACAAAGTTGTAATTCCGTTTTACTTATAGATTTTTCTTTTTATTTTACTTACAAATTTGTTAATCCATTTTACTTTCAAATCATTCATTCCACTCTACATAAAAAAATTCATTAATTTTTTACTTACATCTTTAATGTTAGGGTGTACTTAAGATTCTGAATTATTACTTCACATAAGACTAAGTGATAAGGTTTTTCATGATACATATACCGGTAAAACTTTCATATTGATTTTATGATACCGGTAATCAAGAAAACTGATATTTTTTTCATCAATCCAATTTTCATTTTCTTAAGAATCCATTTTCATGATAATGGTAGAGTTATTTAATGTACCTTCCCAATATTATCAGATTTTATGTTTTCTTATACATAACATTTATCTTAATCTTAACATCATTTCTTATTCATTAAATGATGTCGTATAATCTGTTATAAACTAACCACCTTCTGTTTGACACATTCCCATATCCCTCTAAAATTTAAGGAATATATGACCGTTGGAGTGGAGCCGAACGTTGAGAAGTTTTTCCTATAAATACAAGTTCATTTGAATGAGATAAAGGACTATGATATACAGTGAATAGAAAAGTGATCAATGTTTGTGATGCTATTTCAATATATTGAGGATCTTACAACTCTTAGTTATTCATGCCGATGTCATGAACAACATGTTCAAGCATGGAAAACTTGTTCAGGCATGCTTTGTGCAGACTCCGATCATGCTGATCATGGGATTTTGGGATTGTAAGACAAATGTTCTAATTTCTATCCAAATCGTGGGCTTGCAAGGATAGGAAGATTGATACAAATCATCAAATTGATGGATTACCTGGTTATGAGTAAGACAGACTTTCATGAATGTATAAATCATTGAACCTTTATCCAAGGTTGTTGGATACCCTTCTCCTTGGGATAAAAGAATATTATTTTTTACCTCGTTTCTATTTTATGTGTTTTAATTCCACTACAATTTTAACATTGTTAAAGTTATAAAGTATATAATTCTGATACTTTCTAATTCTATTACTATAATTATACAAAAGATTCTATACACTTTATGGTAGAATATTTCTTCTATGAAAATCTTCCTTCGGTTTTTTATCTTTTGGTTATTAAGGTTAATAAAAGTTTCCTTTAAAGGGATTTTGTAATTTTTGTTTAATATTGTTAAAATAATTTTTTTAAAGTTAATATATATAATTAAGAAATATATTCCATTAAGGTTAAGAAAGTTCCTTAGAAATATTTTATATCAACTTTAATGGTTCCAAAAGAAATTTTTACAGAATAAAAATTCACGCCCTATTGTATTTGAGCATCACATTATAATATTCGATCTTAAAATTTTCCTTTCTCATGGTTGATGTTTCGAACCCTTTTGATTTGAAGGTCTATGTGGCTGCTTTTTAGACGTTTTAATTGCTACATATCAGGTAATATAAAATCTCGAGTGTCTTATTTTTCCTTTTAAACGTTTTGGGCTTTGGATGTTACTTATTAAAGGTACTCATGCTCTAAGGAAGTGATGAGTCAGAAGTGGGTGTTGTTTTTAGATTCTTTCTATTGGGAACCCCCTGTTTTGTTAGGAGCCAGTCTATGCTAGTGGGTTCATGATGGAAGGTCTGGCCCTTGTGTATAATCATTCTGCAAAATTGGTGGGGAGAAACATCAATATTCTCATGTGTATCATGAGTTGGGTTTGGGTTTGTGAGTGGGGTTGATTCGGACAGGTCAATGTTGGCTATATTTCTAATATAGTGGGAAGTCCATCATAAAACAAACACAAGGGAAACTGGGTCTTTAATGAGTTCTAGATGGGGAAATCAATTATTTCTTCTACACCCAACCCCAATCATGGAAATTGTTTAGCTGGATAATGGGTCTCGTGATGAATGTCTGTGGAAGTTCCACCAAGCATTGTGAATTTCTATGTTTGGGGTCGGGGTTCCCCATGTTGATATATTTTTGGAGAGGAGGGTATTTAAAAATCATTCCTCTCATTTAGTGGTTCGAGTATTGGGATCTTATTGGATGATCCTCTAGTTAACAGGTCAGTTATTTAATCTTAATTATTAAATAATCAAGGAAACCTTTTTATTATCATTTCATTTTGATATGTACTATCATCAAACGATTTTTTTGTGAATTTTTGGGGTTGGAAAGAGTCATGGTTGGGTGAATTGTCACAACCTAACCTAACACTAATCTTTTATTATAATTATTTTATTCATATTTGGACTTGTTATAATTTTGTTTTGAGAGGTCTTGAGACCCGATGATTAGAGGGCCGATTTTTTTTATTTTTTGAAGGTCTTTTTTGTGTCAAATGTTTAGCCTCTAGGTTTAGGGTAACAATGCGGTACTCATTTGACTGGGTTATGTCACTTGATAGAGCCATTCCTCACATCTTCCACAATGTCTTTCAAACTGCATGTCCTCCTCTAGAAATATATTTTGGCATGTCTGGCCTAGGTAGTGGCCCTCGCAAGGTTGGCACACTGTTTAGAAAACCAGGTAGCCAAACATAGTGGTTACTTTGTTTTTAAAAGTTTATATTTTTTGTAGTTTTTCCATGATTTTTTTATTTTTTATTTTTTATTTATTCCCCTCTTTCTCCCTTATTCATCGCATGAACCCCCTCCCCTTCCACTCCAGACACATTCCTCCCTCTCTCTCAATCCTCTGTTTCATCATAAAAAACACATAATTTCCACCAGTTCTGCAGTTGTCACATCGAGGTAGGCCATCATAATCTCTCAATCTTCCTCCTTGAAATATTTTTCTCTTCCCCATCAACCCTTGTGGGTTTGAACAACCCCTAGGGTCCCATGGTGGCTGATTGTTTATGTTTATTTCACTATTAGGATCAAAACTGGTCTCTTGGCTCTATTTCCTTTTTTGGTTTCGACACCCGCCATCGAAAGTGAAGTATATCAGACCATTTATATCTATCAACCACAATTTAATGTTTATTTTTACATTAGATTTTAATTTTTTATTCATTTTTATTATGGTTTTGGTGATGCTTGATTTCATAATCAATTTTGGGTTTGTTTTTGACCTTATTGGGATAGATACTAGCCACTGCCTTCAAGGGTAGTGAATTATACATAGTTTTGGGTAAGGGTTCTTCGATTTATTGATATTGATTTAAATTCAATTAGAGATTTTGTGGGTTTTGAGTTGTTGGTAAATTTTTCTAGTGTGTGTTGGGTCTCATTGATTTGGTTTTGGGCTATGAGTACCAAGAATGCCTATTTGTACATGCATAGGTTAAGCCTATATATTTATATTCCCTCATGGTGGGAGGAACATGTGAAATAAAGATAGGTGTATATATATATATGTATAAATTCATTTGAATGTATGTATGAATGATTGGTTTGAGTGTTAATCTTTGAAAAGCTATGTGTTTTGAGGAAGGTTCCTTATGTGTCGAGTTCTAATTAGAATTTCTTTTATTTGTTAGTGTTATTTTAAAAACATGTTTTATAATTTTAAGGAATACATATTCTATATATATATATATATATATATTTGGTCTTATAAAAGTAGTTTCCTATATGGTTTTGAATGTAGAATGGATATCTCAAAAATTTTGTGGCCTTTTGGCCAGTTTTTTTATAAAAGTTTAATGACATGGTTAATTTTACAAACTATTCCATAGTTATTTACAAAATGGATTTTGGATTGAAATATAGGTAAGAGGGTGATTTTACTTTTATAAATGCATTACCTAATTTAAAGAATGGTTTTAATATTGTTTTTTAAATACGTGGTACTGTGGTTTATTAGTTTAACATTCAAAAGATTTTAGCAGATGAAAACTGTTGGGTGATTATGTTTTCAAAAATGAAAAGTATTCCTTAAATGTAATTAATCTCATTTGGATATTTGAGAATGGTTTTTGAAAGTGGAAAACCCCTCTTAATAAATTCCCATAGTTTTGGAAATGTCATTCAAGTGTTAATGTGTGATTTATGATGTGTTCCAAGTGTTACAACTTGTGCATTATTGTATAACATAAAAAGTGGAATTCAATCAAGGAGGGAGATCAGTGGTAGGATGTTGAATGAGTTATTGGATAAATAAAGTGATATGTTCATATATTTTTTCTTAATAAAGACACAAAACTACATGAAATAGAGCACATGGGAAACTTGGTTGTCAATGTGGGTAGATTATAATTCGTACACTAGTGACGGAAACATTTCTAGTCTTTATTTCAATAGCTGGATTGATGTGTACAAAAGTAACTAAACTATGATGATAATTGATATCCATGAGAATTTTTGATGGTTCTCCTCACTAGTATCTAATGAATGAGGATTCAAACAAATGTTATTACTATTCTATATTTCATCAAGTTATGGGGTCTCAAGGTCCCCACTAGTGCTAGTTACATATAAGGATTTACCATTGTTCTCATTTGTGAAAATTTTCTTGTGTTTTTATTTTCATTTTAGTTGTTTCTTGAATGTTCTACTCCTTTATTTAAAACATATTTCAATATAAATTTATTTCATTTCATTTTGAATTTCCAATGCATAATTGGAATCTATTTAAAAAGTGTAGTGGAAGAGAAATGATTTCCAAAAAAATTAAAAACTTGTTATCTCAATTTGAAATGTATGAAAACATTATTTTATTATGTTTTTTATAAAATATGAATGAATGTTTTTCCTTTTATGGGTAATTGAATATTTAATTTTTTTTCTCAGGCATTCCTACTAAGCATCACAGTGCTCACACCAACTTTATATTTTTCATTTCTAGTTTTGGATCAATTTTAGAGACATTGTGGTTACATGTCCCTTGTTGACACTTGAGGTCACCTGTGTTATGTTTTGTCACTTAAATTTCAAATAAGTTCTCAAATAAAAGGCGTTAAATTGAATTTTATAAAAATTTTGGTTTTTATGTGTGATATTGGGTTTTTTCTTATCTTATGATTATAATATCAATTTGGGGAATATCGAGAATATTTTCTTGAATATATAACATATAAATTTAATTAAATTAAATTCACTAGTTGTAATTAATTTAAATTATTTAGATTAGTTATATATTTCATATAAATATAGTTTTTTATAATGTCATTCCCTTAGTATTAATTTGGTTTTTAATTTCTTTTCTAATTAATATATAACCATTGAATTCAACAATATATATTTTCATTAATTAGTTAATCCTATAATTTTTTATTTAATAGTTATCTTATATCATATTAAATAATAACATTTTGATAATATAATATTGTTCTGTAACACTCGATCTGGCATGATATGAAATCCATCGGGGACTGTTAGTCCTATGTGTAATGAGATCTTATCTTAGTGTTCCATGTAGAGAAAGCTACAATTGGTTTGGAGTGAAGTGAATGATTAACATGGTGTTGCATAAAACATAAGTATGAAATATTGCATTTATATAAAATAACCTATTTTAAGAATTCTGAGAAATTGAAAATATTAAAAATATTTAGTTAATTAGAAAAAAACAATTCACAAAATCTCAGGGTATTGCATTTCCCCCCCCTTAAAATTAACTCCACCGTTGAAATTTTTAGCTTATCAATGGTTGAATTCTTCAATGTTCCTTTTATAGAAACCCATATCATTAAATATGACCACTAAAACTTCCTTAAAAATTGAAATTTTGAACCATAAAGGTTACCCAATGTAACTCATAACTAGTTTCCCACATAGGATAACATAGGGGGAAAGTGATAACATGGATTTGGAGGAAAAGAGTAAATATTTACAGGGAGTCATTTATTTCATCAATCACAAGAAAGTGTTAGATAAATTAATAGATGAGGGCCCCAATGTAAAAAATATATGATTACTTAAAGGGACATTAGTTCAGTAAACAAATTAAGATATTTTGAAAACATGTTTTCATTAATTTTACTAACATTGAGTAATTATATTACTGACCAATAATACAATGTAATATACATAATTGATATATTTATATAAATAAAATTTTATTTACTATTTATTCTTTGATTAATTACTAATTCATCGTTTACTATAATATGTTTATTTCAATAAATTTACCTTGATGCTTGAAGCACTAAAATAATATTTTTATCGATATTAGGGCCCATTAAATAATGAAATGTCTAACTATTTGTCTCTAAATATTATTCAAAATAAAAATGGTTAGTATATAAATATCTAAACATTAAAATTAAAAAAATATTTCATAATTAATATTTATTCCTCAAAAAAATAATTACACATTAATTTGGACATTGAGTGTGTCAGTGGTTGGTGTGAAAATCTTATAGTCCTTCAGTCAGGGGTTTCAGACCTATATATTTCATGGACTTGATTTGTTATAACTTGACATTTATGATGTACTTTTATAAAACCAAGGTAAGATAATGTCCAAAATTAATATGATGGAAATACATGATATAATATTAATCACTAAATTTTATTTTAAGTATTATTTTCAATAAAACATCAATACATAAACACTACCTTTGATGATTAAAATATAATTTAATGAATAGTTTACATTATAACCTTTTGAAATATGAAAATAAAATATATTAGAAATAATGTCATGATATTAGCTTAACATTTATCCCCCATATATCATAAATAATCTCTTGGTTTTCACATTCCAAATATTTCAATACCCTAATCATAAATCCTTTAAAAACAAGGTAATATCCTAAATGGCCATATATCATTTTAGAAAACAAGTATACTTCATAATTATAAAGATTAATTTATATATTAATTAGATAGAATAAGTTTTAATGTAAATACATGATGACATAGAGCACATTTTCAGAAAATCCTTAATTGGTTATATCATCATTATTAATATCAAATTTAATTTATCTAAAAAAATAATCTCATTATCTTATATAAACTGAATTTTATCTGTATATTGATCTTGTTAAGGGATAACTTCTCTTATTAAAACATAACCTTTTCATTAAAAACATTTATAGTCCGTAAAAACATTAAACACAATCTTTTAAATCCATAGTGAAGAAATAGAAAAATGAAAATCCTTCTATATTTGACCAATCGTATTGCATAATTATTTAATCCAAATATATAAAAACCTATATTATTCCACATAATCCCTAATCCATTAGAAGGATACCTCATACGATTACTTAATAACTATTTTCTTTCACATTCTATCTGTAGTCTCATCATAATCTCCAATATAATCATTACTTGTACAACCTTTATTATCCCCTGATGTGGATTTCAACAAAAGACATCATTTTCCATAATGACCATTCATTACACAAATAATGAATTTTATAATTGATAATATCTTAGGGAGGAAAATATTCCAATCCATTTTTTTAACTGAACCCTTAATTTTTCATTTGGATTTAATTTCATTGTTTCCTTATTTCCTATAGTAATTTTTTTTATTCATCTAATAATGTCACTTGGTTGATTATTTCCACTATTTTCTCCAAAGGGAAGTGAGTATTCTTTCATTCATGGTCTCCATTACCCAGACTCTCACCTAACTCTTTAATTCACTTCCTTGGTGAGTTTGAGAGTTAGTTATGGAACACACTTTAAATAAAGTTCCTTGAAATCTAATTATCCATGATCACAAAATACTTCACTCCAATGATCATCCCATTTGACTGGTCATCAAAAAATTTCCCATAATATTCAATATTAACCTAGTTTTTTCTAGTTCATGCCATTCATTAAAACCATAATGCATAATGTGAGATATAATTATCATTGTGGAAAACCATATAATCATGAAACATAATTACTTATATTATGTCATAATTATAACACCTTCATTAAATGTTTACTCCTCAGGGTTTTCATAGTTTTTTCATTGAGTAATTATATTTAAATACTTCATGATGGTTTGTGATGAGCTATATAATTTTAAAAGAGTATCCATGGGTTATATCAAACTAGGTGTGTAGCAAGGTCTGTTTCCATGTAACAGGTTACGTTTAGTTTGGCTTTACACAACTTTTTTTAGTTTGTACTCCTCGTAAAATATGTGAAGAAGCCACATCAACTTATATTATCCAAAGTGGGGTTTATTTCTTGGAAACTACTCTATCTATCCTATAAAAATATTTTAGGATACATTCATATACATTCGTTATCCATGGAATTATCTTTATACATAACCATAGGGTTCTCACTATGGTTTTCTCATCCTAGATTCCAATGGTTAACTAATAATTTTCTCTAATACCAATTATACCAACCGTATCATAATTAACATAGACACTACATAACATATATAGAATACTAAAAAAATTAACAAATAGTCACAAATGACCATATTATTTTTTTTCCTTCAGAAACATGGAAATAAAAACACAGTTACATGAGTGATCTACATTATCTCCCACTACATTGTTCATGAATAGAAATATTATTAGACACACCAGAAATTATATATATCAGCAAATCATAGGGGGAGGAAACATAAAATGGTGTGATATCAGATACTCAGTAAAGCTAAACAAGGGAGATATATAAGAGTAAACATGAGCATGAGGGTATGATATTGTGATTATGATATTAGAATATCACACCATGTATATCAAATATCATAAATTAGAATCATAGCATAAAAATTTGTAGACCAAATGTCATGAAACATTAGGGAAATAAGATCATAAATATATCTTAGAAATGTTATGTAAAATTCATGGCATACAAATACACATATAAAATCATATGTATATGATACCTACCAAGACATTCAAATCATGTTTGGCCTGTTATAATAACATATTTACTAGATTTCGTGTTGGGATTCCCCCCATTTTCCATTTGTTTCAGGATTGGGATGTCCACATGTGTACCCACTTTTTTTGTGATTAAGATTTCCCATTGTTTCAAGCTTTTTATTCCCTCTAGTTTCAGTTTTGGGATGCCATACCATGTACCCACTTGGTTTGGGATAGGGATTCCATCATGTGTACGCTCTTGAGCTCATAAGAGATTTATTTTTACCCAATGCATTAGAAGGAGATATTTGTCCCATATTTCACATTATAAAATCATACATACATGTTCTATAAGATAATAAAACATCCATTATACCAATGCCCATAAAAATAGATTTGTTTTATAAACATTATATCATAACTCCTAAGATGAAATCAGTATAATATAAATTTAATCACATTATAACATATGGAAAATATATATGTTTCATAATCATTTAATCCGAAAATAACCCGTGAAAGGAAGCATGTTACGTAATCATTCATCATGGTAAAATCCATTAAATATTAACAGGTTTCATAATAATATAACCCATGTAATGGGAATTAGTTTCATAAAAATATCACATTTTAAAGAGAAATGGTTTTTTAAAAACGTAATGGAATCAAATCATAAACCATTTTGAGATATAATATTAATGGAACCATTATATCATTTCGTAAAAATAAATCAGAGACAATAATAGATTTCATCATAGAAGGAATATGATATTAATGTTTCTTTTAAAAACCTTCTTTGAGAAAAATATATTTCTTCTTTGTAAATTTATTTTTAAAACATTAAACCATTTGAAAAAAAATTTCAAGAAAATAAACTTGAAAACATAAAAATAAAACATAAAAATATTATGAAAATCATTTCCATTGAAATATAAAAAAGAAATCATGAAATCATTTTGAAAACTATTCCCCTTGAAAATAAATTGAATATTTATAAAAGAATATTTGAAAACATTGAATTTGATTTTTTTTAAAAATCATTTTTAAAAAATTTAAAGGAAGCCTTGAAAATAATTTAAAACACTTTTTAAATATAAATTATTGTTGAAATTTTTTTTTTGAAAACCTCCTTAAAATAATAAATTACTAGATTATTGGGAAAATATATTATTTTAAAAAATTAACTATATATTTATCTATGAAAATCTTAATGGAAATTATAGCAGGTAAATTATCATATGGAAAACATTCATTTATCACAGTAAATATCTAGAAAGGTTCCTCGATAAAAAATAATAAGAGGATTACATATTACTTATAAGAATTTAGTTAAAAGGTAAAACATGGTTAAAAATTGATTTTAATGATCCTGAATAATAATATAATATTTTCATAAACATTACTTTAGAGAGAACATGTTTTTTTAAAAAAACATATTTTTGATGGAGGGTAGTGTAAAATAGACCATTCTTAAAAACAATTTCTTAACTAAATTGTGTAAAAATAGTGTAAAATGGTATTAGTACATCAATATATCTTGATTATCTATAAGAGAACAATATTCATGAGTGTTTTTCAGATATGGAACATAATATTTATGTTAGGTTATAATAATTAAAAGATACACAGGTGGTCAATTGTATCTTTTTTATAATCTTTATAGATTTTCATTTTTAAATCACTTGTGATATATTCTAATATGAATCATTCTACTCTATAATGAATATGATGAGTGGATATATAAAATGATTGATAACAAAAAATTAATAGTGTTTTAGGGAACAAATATCCCACAATTCAATCCAATAATTCTCTCTCTATGATTTGGTGATTTTAAGAAGAGGTCCTATTATCACAAGACATCCAAAACCACAACATACTGAAGGAAGATGAGAGCTTTAAAAAATGGATAAAATAATCATTTTGGTGATTTTTAGAGAACTGGTTATCCAAATATTAATAGAAAATGTTGAAACCTCTCTATAAATGAGAACGAGTAGTCGAAACTCTAATAAATCAAAATATTTGATTTACTGATTGTTCTAGTAGTACATCACAATTATTGTCGCAGTAAAATATAATATATCGAACTTCTTCTTTAAAAATTAATGTCTTTAATAATTAAAAACACTAAAGTGATCCTTGTTTCAAATGATATTAAAATTGAATATCAATAAAATAGTTATACGAGGTAGAAGAATTATATCTTTAAAGTGTAACATCTTTAAGAAATAATAGAGTTAAATGATCTTTTAGTATATCTGAATGCAAACGATATGACCAAGAATCCAAAATTATTTTCATTGAGTCTCATAACATTATCTATTTTGATAATTCTTTGTACATATATAACTCATTTTTAGTTGAGTAGATCTATGAAAATATCATGAAATAGGTTTCAAATTAAAAATTTCTATGGGAGTCGTAACATCCCTTTATAATAGGAGTGATTGTTTATATTGAATTTTGTTCTTTGTATCAATCATAATGAGCCTTTGAATCAATCATATAAATTGTTTTAATCGATATTTTATTTTAGTCAAGATCATTTCATAAATCTTTGATAAAATAGAGAATTTTATCTTTATTGTTTTAGAAAATGTAGGGTTGAACTATGTATCATAGAGTTCCTTTACATATCATAGGGTTAGTTTTTGTAGTGTAGGGTTAATTTCAAAGATAAAGGTTACTTTGCACAGTTTAGTGATAATAATCCATATCTTCATCCTTCTAGTGTACAATTTATTAGAAACGTAATGTTGTTTAAACATACATTTATTCCTCAGATATAGTGTATGAATAATGATTCCTGACATCAATTTTTGGTTTATATTCCATATATTCATCAAAAAAATAGTGTTGTCGAACCATATGAAAACTATTCAGTGTATGAATAGAGTTTTTATTAACACTAAAATGATTACTGAACACTTTGATGAATTTTAATTAGGGATGAAAACATAAATATAATTTCAAAATTTTGCAAAGATTATTAATTTTATGAAAATATCTTAAAGGATTTTTCTTAGTAAATCAAACATGGCTATTTGTGAGAATCAAAATCAAGAACATTAAAAGAGTATATTTGAGATAATACATGCTCAAAAATATCTCACATTTTTTCTGATCATAAATCCCATAACATAATTTATATATATGTAGGAATTGTAAACACGAAAAAAATAATATTTTAAAAAAATATTTGTTTGTTTTGAAAATAAAATTTTTATAATAGTATTTCTATTTTATAGTAATATTTAGATTTTACGAAAATATAGTCTAAAATATATGATAATGTAGTGTTTTAAAAAATTTCTCCCACTTTTTTGGGTATATAAATCAATGTATATGAAATTGAATTTAAACAAATATTAATTTTCAAAGAACAACAAATTTATGTTACAGTTTACTATGTATAAAAATAAGACAAGATATATGGTATGGTAAATGTTAAAATAAATGTATAAAATGATATTAAACTCCCAAATATAAAAGTAAACTCACAAGAAGATATAATTTTCTGAAAATAATGAGTACATCTCACAATCAACTATATAAATATTCAAAATGATTATCAAGGTTCAAATTAGTTTTATTGATCAGAGTCTCCACTAGTAGATGGTGTCATGGGATGAGGAATGGTCTGAGAAACACCATTAACATCATAGAGTTTCACCAACATGCTATGTAAATGATTGTTGAATACATGTGTTCACTAATGAAGTATCTTCTTTTATTCTTGAAAAATTACCATGCTTTCATCCAAATTCACCTTAATAAACATTGTAACTATTTCACAAGATTGAATGATGGAATTAAACATATCTATAACTTGAGGAATCAGTAATCCCAACCCAGAATCATTAGTGGTCAGTTAAAATACCCAATTACTCAATTTTTTAAAAGAAACATTAAAGTTTCACTATTTCACTGAGGAGTGTACTGTCTATATTTGAAATTAGATAACATAGTAGTTATGGAATTAATTCTACATATCATTTCTGGAAGAGTCTATTGAAAATAATTTAAATCCGGTTGACTTTATCTGATATATTGAAACTTTGTACTCAATATCGACTTTATCACATCAAAATATAATTTATTTATAGATTCATCCTTCAAATATCTAAACTCAACAAAAAACATACTGATGAACTCTTCAAGGTCACCCACAAACACAAAGAGTTTCTTAAACATCTCTTTATTTTAATTGAAGTGCCTCAAACTCAGCCTAAGGAACTATTGAACTTCTGATATCTTCAAAATTGTTTCTCTAAACATATAACTCTTATATCATAGTATAATTACATTCATTCACTTGATTGTAACTTAGAAACAAATATTTAGTATTTCATTCTAATTAGTCGGAATAATAAGAAAATTTTGCTTCGATTTGACCAAATTCTACCAAAGCCAATAATAGTCCTTCCTCTAAAATTTATGTTCAATATCTCAATTAATATATAGTATAATAAATTAATTCAACCATATCTAAAGAAATATTTTTAGGGGAATCATGATCACAACATGAAAAATCTTCCCTATATTGATCAATGACTTTAGAAACTTGCTCAATATTCTGAGTTACATGAGACAATTTCTAAAATACCCCTTCTTCTCTTTTTTGACCAACTTCAACTGGATACAAAATATTTTCTGAAATTATTATTCTTAGTGTAATACTAGCCTCATAAAATCTTGAATTTTCTTTATCATCAAGCCTTGGTCTCATAGAGCCAATATAAGGTAAAAAATTTAGACACCCCCTGAGCACTACTCACAATCCTTTCCTATTATTCAATACCAAATAATAGTAGATATCTAAATGATTCTCTATATAATTATAATAACTTCCAAATATTTCTAGCATTTAGAATATTACTATAATGAAATATTGAAGAAAATGTGATGTCTCTTAACTTTAACATCCTTAGTAAAAAATGGTAGAGAATTATTCTATAAGGATAAAATTCCTATATCACTTAATTCTGACAGAAATGACTCAAATAACTTTTCATGTACATAATTAAGCCTATATTAACATTGATTAAATATAAAAATAGAATATATATATATATTGATAAATAAAAATATCAAACTCTGTCATACTTGGAATAATTAGAGATTGTATGAACATCATCAAGTCTCTTTGATAAAAATTAAGCTCTACTGTCATCATTTTCTTGACTGGTCTAGTTCAAAAGAGAGGAAACATTATATCCATTCATTTGAAATTAATATATTTTACATTTCTAAAATCAAAATGAAATTCCCCCTCATAGAAAAGATATTTGATCTTATCATTTTTCGCTGAAGAGATAGAAAACTCATCATGAAGAATCTTATAAATAAATGTGTCTTCCTCATTTCCAAAACTAAAATAGTCATTTTGATAGAAATATTTTACTTCTATATAAGAAAAGGGAAATTTATATCATGAAAAATGAATTCCAGGACTTGAAATATTATTTTGGTCTTTAAAGATAGATTTTTTGGTTCATCCAATCAATATAAATTATCTTCCCTTGAAGAAATTTCTAATATTTTAGATGTCAAATAGGCACGCTTGGTCTAACTTCTTCAACTGTACCTGATGATTTCATTTCTAATGGTTTTAGTATTGATTTTTTAAGGATAGGATGTTGGTAAACCAAATGGATATATTCTCTATAAACCGATAGACAGTGAAGGAGTAGAAAGGAGAATGGGATAATTCTGGCAGTTTGCTTTTCATTTTCGCTTGCTAATGATGTTGTGTAATCATAAAATTTTAATTTAAAAAATATTCATTATAAAAATATAATATGAACAAAATTTTTAAAAAATAAATAAAATAATAATTGGAGAGTTAAATTTAAATATAATAAAACATATTTAATCTATATAAATATTAATTTAAATAAATTGATAGTAATTTATTTAAAATTAAACAATTCTAACCCCGCTTAATAAAATCAAATCATGTAATTGGAAGTGGTTTAGTAAAAATAATATCTAATTGATATTCAGTATTTACAAATTCTAAAAATATACCTTCTTTATGAACATGATACCTTAGAAAATTATTTTTTAAAATTAAAATGTTTTGTCCTAGTATGAATTATAGGATTTTTTGAAATATTTATTGCATAAGTATTATCATTTAAAATAGATAGATTACTATAATTTTGTCCAAAATCCAATAGAAAATTATTTTTACAAAACACTTGTGCACATGAACTCCCAGTAGACACATATTTTTGGGCTATTAATAGGGAATCTTAGTGTTGTTTCTTACTAGACCATGATACTAAATATTTTCCTTGGAAGCGACATGTCTTAAGGTACTTTTTATATATAATAAAAAACATCCAAAAATCAACATTTTAATATGAAATTACATTGAAATCATATGTTTTTGTGTAAAGTATATATTGAAATATAGTTCTTTTTTAGTCTATAAAAAATATATTAACATTAGTAAGATGAGATTCTTTTGGATTTGACGAAATACTATCACATATACATACAAAAAATATTATGTATCTTCTAGTAGAATTATGATATAATAAAATATCGGTCATCCCTAAATATAACTTGTTTTTAAATGGTTTTAAATATAAATACAAATCATGTTTTTAGTTGTATGAGTGAGATTTATATAGGTATTACTGGTTTCAAGTACAAAAATTTTCAATAAATCAATAATATATTTACATTTATTTAAAACATTCCTATACTATTTATGATAAATATAAAATATTAAGAAGATATTAAGTTCTCTTATTATACTCATTGTAATTTTTTTGTATTAGGTTTTGAAAATCATTATAATTATTTTTATTATTTTAACTGAAAATATCATAATCAACATAAATTTGAACAAATAAAATATTAGAAAATACTGTTTTTCTAAATAGAGTTAAATTTATTAATCCAACAAAAAATACATTTTCCATAAAAATGGATTATAATCCATGATACCATGATCTATTTTCTTGTTTAATGTCATGAATATATTTGGTAATTTTAAAAATAGAATTTGTTTTATAGGGATTTTCAAATGCTGGTGGTTGTTAACAATAAAAAATCACCATTAAATAACCATTTAAAATGGAAGATTTAACATGCATATGATATAAATTAAAATTCATATGAGTTGAATAAGCTAATAGGATTATAATAGATTTAATATATCTATAGGTGAAATGGATTCGTCATAATCTATATAAGGTCCCATCCTTAATCATTAAAAAATCTTGATTTTTGATAAAAAATTACGTTATTACACATTGATGATATTTTTAGGTTTATAATTTTAGGGAATTAGGCTATAAATATTACATGACATATAAAATATTAAAAAGTACACACTTATACACTATATAACTTTTTCACAAAAAATGACTTTAAAAACAAGAATTCTTTTCATGATAAAAATGTTCATGATTTCTTCCTTTCTCTTACCATTACATATACACTATGAAAAAAATTCAAAAACGTGGTATGAGCATAAAAATCTCAGTAAGGGTTATAAAATAAGGAACAAAAACATTAGTCTATGAATACTTACAAATCAATGAAATTATAATTTTCACCCATAAAACATTAGATATTTAATAGGCCTTAAGAAATCATAATATTTTTTAATAACTCATAGATTTCATTATCCATAAAGGTAACCTTTGGAATCCATAACATACATACATTTTATCTTTCACTACTACATATGGAATAACCTTCATGGTTATGTTTGGAATACCCATCATAGTATATCCCCTAAATATACTAGGAGAAACCATAAAGTTTACCTCTGTCAAGTTACCAAATTCATTAGTGATATTTAATGGTCTCACCCTCCATTATTTTATCATGGAACCACCTGTATACTTATGCAATGACTAAGAACCACAACATAATCATAACACATGAACAAGAAAAAAGGTAAAATAAAATTTCCACATTACAATCATAAGACATAATTTTAAGATATTGATATTATCAATCCATTCTCGACACCATTTTCAATACTGGAATACCTAAAAAAGGTATTTGGTATTTATTTTGTAATATCATTACGGCTTGTAGAGGAATCCAAAAATCAAATAATGCTCACGGTGGTGGAAAATTTGTTGTCTCCACATACATTAAAACGAAATATTTTTTGTCATTATATTAAAATAATTAATAAAGAAATATTTCCATTTAAAAAACATTAAATTAAATTAAAATACATATTGGTTTATTAATCACCGTATAAATGAGGGTTTTATATAAATCTAAATATGCCTTAATGAATGGTGATTGAGACAAACTCTCTTTCCTTGAGTCCAAATTATCACATATGTTACTTTTTCTTCTTGAATAATAAACTCAAGTTAATTTCTACTTGTTTTAGTTCAATTTATAATTTTATTATTCCTGTTATATCACTTATTACATTGTTATAACAATCACATAATTATTGACGTTCATATCAGTCATTTTGTTGATATTTGGTACTTGAGTCGAGAATGAAGTTGTTTAATGTAAATTGTCAATGTGGTCAAAATTGCATCATCTCTACAAAAAAATTCATGATTAAAATATAATATGTATCTAATATATATGTATTAATAATAGTCAACAACATTTGGAGAAAAGAAATGAAATTCACCATTCCTAGAGATGGTAGGCCGTACGTACGCATGAGCAGTACTTTCATTTCATTGTCATTTTAATAGAATGAAAACTAACTGATAAATATGTATGTTATAAAATATATTTTATCATTTAAGTTGTATATTTCACATAAGTTCATTAATTACATCCTTTTTACATTCCATGTATGGTATGAACGAGTCATACAACATTTGGGGGGGGGGGCGGTGGTCCACATTTTCTTAAATAAAATTATCGTATTTAAATATTATTAAAATAACAATGGTATGTTGTAAATAAAAATAACATAATCATAATGGAAATGTAAATATAATATAGATCATATATAATTAAAATTCCATTCTAATGGCCACCATGAGAGGTGGTATTAAAATATTAAGCAATCATTGTTTCGTGAGGCCGTAGTTCACCGTACACAGAAACAATATTCTTATATCCATTAAATGGAATTGTGTGAAAGCTTAGTTAGAATACATATCATAATAACATACTAGATCATTCATTCTACTGGTTTTGTTATGTAATCATAGTATAAGAAGATCATATGGAGTGAATAAAGAAAATGATTGAAAAGAATTTAAGAAAAGACGTTACCTCCAAATCAGGTATCTTTTTTTAATTGGAGCAAAAATGATTCATTTAATTGACTTCGTCACAAGTTAAGGATTTTAAGAGGAATGTTAGGGAAGTTGGGATATTTTTTGAGATGAATATAGATGATCCCATGGGATTTATAGGTGTCAATAAGTCTGTAGACGTGGTCAACTTTTATAAGAGGGAGGAGGGGGAACTTTAGGAAATCCCTGAATTATTATTTTATTATAAAATTATTTTCGAATTACAATAAATAAGAAGTGATATATTTCTTGGATAATATGATAATGAGTTTAAAAACTCTAATAAAATAGGTTGTAGAAAATTTTAGGTAAAAAATTTAACATAATATTTTGTCATTAACCCTTTGTTAAAAACCATTACCCTTACCATGCCTTCTTGTATTTTCTTAATATATGGTTACTCTAGTTAATTTTAAATTAAAATCGAACCTAAAGAAGATAATTAATGGCATTTTTAACATTATATAAGTAATTTTTAAAAATTGTATATTCTTAGGACTATTATATCATTTAATAAATTATTATTAGTTTTAAAAACTCATTTAAGTCAATTTGGACACTATATTGTAATTGATTTTTTTAATGTCATTAAAATATGATTTTTTAGAACCAAATAAATTAAATAGAATATAACATATCAATATAATCCCTAAAATTCTTTTATGGAATCAAAATATTAAAATTAAATTTATTTTAATATTTATTATATCATTTAATTTATCCATTCATTAATAAGGTAATCAATGAATCATCATTATGTCATAAATTAATTAATTTATTAAATATCTAAAAATTATAAATATAACACATTGATGTAAGAATTAATTTTATCTTTATAATTACAATTTATCGTCAAATATTTCAGTTATATATCACTATAGTAAAATCATTTTATTAAATGATACATGTTTATGTTATATTTGACTTTACTTTAAATTAATTCTTATAACATGTCATAATCACACCCCTATGGCTCCATGGGGTCCTAAAAGCTACCTAAGGATTTCCACGGAAACAATATCTCATCCAATAGGGTTTTTATATGTGTTAGGGTAGTTTATAATTATTATAATATTATTTTTTACCCATATTTACAAAATTTACCTTTTAATAAAGGCTAAAAAATTAATGAAGTTACTATTCATAGTGTCAAAAAATTAAAAAGTATTTATTTTGAAAATGTGGATCTTTTGATAAAAAATGTGGAATCCATTTTTTGAAATTAAAAATACCTAATTGTTTGAAATTAATTTAAAATTAATGCCTGTGGTCAAAACCAAAAGTGAGTTTTCAAGAATTTAAAACTATCAAAATAATGAACTGTGTTAATGTCCAATTTTAATGTAATATTGAATCCAATAATGAATGTTAGATTAAATGAAGAAAAATTAATCCAATTATACTTTAAAACTAATTACAATGAAAATCTAACTATATAAATAACTAGAATTAAAAGGTAGTTTTGAATTAAAATGTATTATTTTGAACTATTTATTAAAAAAAGAACATTATATGATAAATAAAATAAATATTCAAAGTAAATTTGGATTTTTAAATTCAATATAAAAATATTATTTGGTGAAATCAAAAATATAAAAGTGGCAAAAACTAAATTTAAAATGGTTTCTCCTTCAAAATGTAGTGAAACGTACTTTAAAAATAATAGAATATTCTTTACATAAAATTATATTCATTCTCATTTTAATCCTCTAAAATTAATTATATAAATGTACAAACATTTAAAAGACATGTACAATAATATATTATTTAGATTTATTCATTTCTTCCAAATAAAACAGCTAAAAATTAACTACCATTTAAAATATTATTATTATTATATTATTTTTCAGTGTAATTCAATGTTGTGTGCAACGTAAGTTTTCAAAGAAACCTAGTGTTGTATATCGAGAATTATATTATTGGAAAAAGTGTCTCCTTTAATGTAAAATTAATATCTTATTCATAAATATTAATGGATATAAAAAACATATTATTCTATTGAAACTGAGGATCCTATATCATCCCCATATTGGAAATTTCATCCACATAATTTTATTTACTTACCACATAAGTGGGGGTATTTATCCCTCACAGTATCTTCAGATTCCCACATTGCCTTTTCTACCATATGGTTTCTCCAAATAACCATTTTCTGAATAATTACATTACTCTGCAACACTTTCTCTCTATGATCAAGAATCTGTAATGGTTGTTCCTCATAAGAATGATTCTCATACAAGTGAACTACCTCTAGAATTAAATCATTATATGGTTCCAGCATATAATTTCTCAAAATTGAATCATGAAAAATATTGTGTAACTAGGATAAATATGGTTGTAAATCCACTCTTTAGGAAACTGATCCAACTTTATTTAGGATTTTATAGGGTTCAACAAACCTCAGACTCAGTTTTCCCCTCAAAACAAAGTATATTTCACTTTTATAGGAAAATAATTGAGAAAGACATGATCACCTATCTCGAAAGAAATATAATTCTTCTGTTTATCCACATAACTCTTCTTCCTACTCTATGTAGTTCCCATGTTATTCTGAATCAACCGATATTTTTCTACCCTCTCTTCTACTAATATTTGTCCCATCAACTTACATTCATTTAATTAACCACAAAAATTAAGATTTCGACACCCCTATCCATATAATGATTCAAATAGTGCCATAGGTACACTGGAATGAAAAACTTTATTATAAAAAACTCAACCAAAAAATATTTTCACCCTAACATACCTGGTAATCCCTTCAATAATCATAGAGAATATATTCTAATGTTTTAATTATTTATTCTAACAACCCATTTGATTAAGAATGAAAAAATATAGTAAAATTTAATTCAGTACCCAACAACTTATGAAAGCCATTACAAAATTTATAAGTGAACTAGGGATCACGATCAGATACAATATAGATGTGAACTCTTTGAAACCTTACTGTTACATTAATATATAATCGAGATCATTGATATAGAGGAAAAGTATCTATTATCGAAAGAAGAATCATATTTACTCAATCAATCAATAATAAACCAGATTTCATTGTTTCGTTATGAATTATTTGGTAATATCACTACAAAATCCATGGACACATTTACCCATATTCACTATGGAAATGGAAAAGGCCAAAGCATCCCATTCGGTAACTGCCACTCTGCATTAACCTATTGAAAAATCAAATATCTTAGGGTAAATTCAACAATATATCTTTTCATTCAATCCCACCAATAATATCCCAATGATATCTATACATCTTAGTATTACCAGTATGAATTGAAAATAGATAACTATTTGCAACACATAATTCCTCATTCGTAAATTGTGAAAAACAAGGAACACATAATCTATTTTCAAATCTAAAAACACAGACCTTATCAATGTTATATTTAGGTAACTTACCATTCTAAACCAATTCTACCTTTTTCTGTAACTCGTTGTCTTCTTTCAATATTTGCTTAATTCTTCCAGATATTGATGATTTCACTTCCACCTAAATCAAAACAGAGTAATTCCCTTAAATAGAAACATCCAATAAAAAATTCATCAAATCAAAAAACAATAGATAGTGTTCCAAATGTATCATGGTTAATATATAATTACTATTTCGACTCCAATAGCCCAAAACATTATTTTTATTTCCTGGATGGTAATTAATCATGAAATCATAATCCTTTATTAATTCCATCCATATCCTCTATCCTATGTTTAATTATTTTTTACTAAATATATATTTCAAAATTTGGTGATCATTATATATTTCACAAATCATAACATATAGATTATGCATCAATATTTTTAATGTAAAAACTACTATAGTTAGTAAAAAATATATTGTAGGGTAATTTAACTGATGTGTTTTCAACTAACATGAAGAATTACCATCTACCCGATCATTCGGCATTAGGACACATCCAATTCCTCTCAAATAATAATCAATATAGATAACAAATTCACTATTTCTGTAAAGGAGTACAAAAACTAGCGCATTCACCCATCAAATTTTTTTTTTCATGAAATAATTTATCAAATTCTTTTATCCATAAAAAAGTAACACATTTTAAAGTTAAAATAGTTTGTGGAATAGATAACCATGAAAAACCGTCATCAAACCACCCATAATAACCTACTAAAACAATAAAATTGTGAATCTAAGTTATATTTGTTGGTCTTGCCCATTTTTCAACAACTTTTGTTTCAGTATGTTCAAATGTTATTCTATATTTAGAAACAATGTGACCATGGAATGAATTTTTTTTTACCAAATCTCACACATGATAAATTTCCAATACACTTAATTTTATTTTATGATTTTCAAGAAAACACTTAAATTAATTTCCAGACCCCCATTATATTTAGAATATACCAAAATATCCTCAATAAAGACAACCAAAAACATATATAAGAACTCACAATTTTTTTTTCAAAATATCCATGAATAATGTTAATGTATTGGTAATCCCAAAAGGAATAACTACAAAATCAAAATGGTCATATCTAGTATAAAACTAAGCCCTCATAATATCTTATTTCATTACATTCAATTGATGGTAAATTTAACTCATGTCAATCTTCCCAAAATACCGACATCCCTAGGGCTGATAAAATAAATCATTAATTTGAGGAAAAGGATACTTGTTCCCAATAGTATTGTTATTCATGGATCTATAATCAATGTAAAGTCCCATTGAATTATTTTACATTTATTTTAAAAAAAGGGATAACCCCATGGTGATGTGCTAGGAATAATGAATCCTTTATCTAACTACTCCCACTATTTCTTCTTTAACTATACAAGTTAAATTTGGCCCATTTGATAAGGGGTTTTGAAATTGTCTTAGCATCATGAACCCATAGTAAATTCAAATTCTCAATTAGGTATTATAATAGAAAACTCATTAGAAAAAACATCAAGAAATTCGTTGACCAATAGAAAATCATTAATCTAAACATTTATTTTTTTTAACAATGTGTTAAAGGTAACTTACATTTCCATATTTTCCTATTTTCTCAACCCCCCGATATGTTATCAAAATTTATAGTTTATTTATTTTACGCAAACTGAAATTCTCTATGAAAAGAAACCTATTTAGCTCGGCATTCAATATTTTCATGATAAATAGAAAGCCAATCTATACCCAAAATAACATCAAAATATACTAGAAGAAAAAAATACGGTCGTAGGTAGATTATATCCACACACTAAGAAATAAATGTTCTTATAATTTCTTCTATTTCTCAAAACTTCAACCAAGTGTTTTTTCTAGAGCTTCAATATTTATATCTTGAAATGGAATTCCTAATTTACTAGAGAATTTCTCAAAAATGAATGAATGTGTAATCCTAGAATCAAACAACACATTGTAATAATACAATTAAACCAACAATGTACCAGATGTTACTTCATTTTATTGCCCAACATCTCCTTTATTATTTTCAATGTATTTCACCAACCCTATCGTCATATATTCCAGATGATTTAAATCATTTTAATTATTTGTTAGAAACACATTTATATAACGAACCATTTCATGGAACATAAAATTTTATACAGACTATAAATTGGATTTTAATTTACCACTACCCTAATATTTTTCAGTGAATTTTTGTGCCTTATATACCTTTTTACAACATTACAAACACTAACTATAATTCAATGTGAATTCCCCAGAGTTGGTTTTTACCAAAATTTTTACAAAATGTAAACATGACTTTCTTACCATCAATAATTTATTAAGAGTTATTTCCTTTTGTTTTCCACCTCGACCTCTTATTTTGTTATTTTTCAAATAACTCCTATTCATCGACATACACAATTTCCATCATCTCCGCTAATAGAATTTTTTTCCATACATTTTGTTATCACGAGAAACTAATTACATAATATAATTTGTATTTAATATTATGTTGAAATGATTTATTTTACTGTCAAGATCCAGTATGAAATTTGGAGAGTACCTTGCTAGTCGAGTGATTTTTACTTCATAAGCAGCCACTAAGTCATCCTCCTTTCTCAATTACAAGAATTGTTTTTCCATCCTATGTCAAACCTCCTTAGGTAAATATTTCTCAATGAATATACCATTGATTGACTACAAATCAAGAGAATCAAACTCCCCACTATCCTTGATAATTATAACTATCCACCACCACTGATTGTCTTCCAAATCAAAATAATAAACAACAAGACTAACCTTTTGATATTATGAACACCCCATGACATAAGAAATATTTTCCAGTGCTTTTATCCATACAATAGCTAGCACGAGGTCAGATGATCTTCTAAATGATGCGGGTTTTTTCCTCATGAAATACTCCACTACCAAAATGTTCCTTTTTGGTTGATCTGGATAGTTATGTGAATGGATACCACCCCAATTTATATCCTTGATCAACTATTCCATCACTACAACAAACTATTCAATTCTGATTCCAAACATTTCTGGTTTCTTATTTGGTAGGTTGTTTTCTCCCTATGTAATCTCATTAATGCTACCCTATTTCCTCAAAAGAAAACAATTCTGAACGCAGACATATTTTACACAAAGTAAAATGGTAATCTTCAATTTTTATATCATTCCAATATTAACATAAATTAAAAATAATTTATTGACATTCATATAACAATATATTAACTCATAAAGTTATCAACATCGTCCCTTGATACCAACTGTAAGGCCTATCCTTAAATATTAAATAATCTTGATTTTTGATCTGGAATTACATTATTTCACATTGAGAATATTTTTAGTTTTAGAGTTTTAGAGAATTTGTCCATAACTATTACATTACATCTCTAATATTACAATGTATACACTTATACTATCTCCAATTTTATCAAAAAATTAAAACACATTAAAAAATTATTTTCTTAATAAAAATATTCTTGATTTCTTAATTTTTCTTACCCATCATTATACACTATGAAAAAATATTTCAAAACATGGGATGAGCATAAAAAGCTCAGTAAGGGTTATAAAATAATGAAATAATACATTAGTCCATCAATACATATAATTCAATGATATAATAATTTTCACTCATAAAACATAATCTCTTTAATATATCACATAAAATGATAACATATATTAATAACTCATAGAATTAATAAGTCGTAAAGGTAAATTGTTGCATCCATAACATACTTACATTATAGCAGTCAAAAAAATATTGGGAGTAACCATCATGGTTACATTTGGAATAACTGTCACACTATATTCATCAAATATCTTAAAGGAAAACTAAACATTTACCTCCATCATGTTAACTAATGAATTATAGAGTTATCAAGGCCTCACCCGCCATCAGTTTATCATGGAACCACTCATATATTTATGCAATGCCCAACCACCATAACGTAATCAATACACATGAACATGCATAAAGGGAAAATAACATTTCAACATTGAAATAACAATAAATAATATTAATATATTGATATAATCAATCTAATATCAAAACCATTTTCAATACCAAAATAACTAACAAAGAAACATGGTATTTACTTTTAAAAAAAAATTATGGCAGTAAAAAGGTTGTTGTCAATGCATACTTTAAAAAGAAAAATTCCTTTGGTCATTTAGTAAAATGGATCATAAAGAATATATTACCATTTAAAAGAGTTAAATGAAATTAAAATTCAAAGGGTTTGATTATACACCATTTAAAATACAGTTCTATATAAAACAAAATATTCCTCAATAAAAGGAGATTGAGATGAAATCTCTTACCTTGAATCCAAATCGTCACATATGTTTCCTGTTCTTCATAAATAATAAAAATAATTTAATTTATACTTTTTTAATAACCTTTTTCAAGTTAATTATTCCTTTTATATCACTTATTACAAATTTATAACAATCACATAATTATTGATGTTCATATAGATCATTTTGTCGATATTTGGTACTTAGGTCGAGAATAAACTTGTTTGATATAAATTATCCAAGTGGTAAAAAGTCCATCATATCCAAAATATTATTAATTTTTTAAATATCATATATATGAAGTATATATGTATTTATAACATCCCTTATAATTTGGATAAATGTAATGAAATGCACCGTTCATGGAGACGGTAGACCGTACAAACGCTTGAACATTACATTCATTTCTTTTTCATATTAAAGGATTGATAAATAAATGATATATATGTATGTAAGAATTATATTATATTATTTATTCTATATTTGTTATATAAATTCATTAATTACATCCTTTTAACTTTATATGAATGGCATGAAAGAGTCACATCACATTGAGGGTGCAGTAGTCCGCACTCCTTAAAAAAACTATATCCTATTTACACATTATAGAAAGAATAAAGGTATCCTATAAATAAAAATTACAGAAGCATAGAGAAAATATAAATATAATATTAATCATATATAATTATTGGTACATCATAATAAACACCATGACAGGTGGTAGGAGAAATTGGAACAATCATCATTTTGCGAGGCAGTAGTTCACCTCACAAAGAAACAGTATATTCATATCCAACAATTGATGGCATGTGTAACTGTACCTAGAATTAATATAATAAAAAAATACTATTATATTTAGGATACTGGTGTTGTTATGAAATCATATAATAAGAAGAGAATATGTATTGATGAAGGAAAATCAAATAATGGAACATGAGAGAAGATGTTATCTGTAAATCGAGTAACTTCTTTTTATTTGATCCAAAAGGAATTCTTGAATTGCCTTATGATCAAATTAAGGATTATTTGAGGAATGTGATGGATTTTGGGAGATTATTTAACAATAATTTGGATGATACAAGGGGATTGAGAGGTGTCTGTAAGTGGGTATATGTGGTGGCCTTTTATTAGAGGGAGGAGGGGCACTTTAGCAACCTCTTGAAATATTATTTTATTATAAAATTAGTTTCTAATTAAAATAGTTAAAAAGTGATATATTTCTAGGTAAACATTATGATTTTTTCTAAATCATCTCAAACAAGAGTTTTTACTCAGGTTTAGGTAACAAAATTAACCTTATCATTTAGCCTTAACCCTTAGTTATAAACATTAACTCTTACCATGTCTTCTTATATTTTATAATATATGGTTAACTGTAGTTACTATAAAACACCATGAGAACCAAAAGACAATCGTTAATGACATTTTTTACATTATATATGTCAGTTTGACGATTACTATATTATTAGGACTATTATTTCATTTTAAAAAATAATATTTGTTTTAAAACCTCATTTATGTACATTTGGACACTAATTTGAAATTGATTTTTATAATGTCATTAAAACGTTATTCCTTCAAAAAAAGTCTTTAACTCTAATATAATATGTCAATATTATCCTTAGAAATAGTGTATGTCATTAAAATTTTAAAGTTACATTTATTTTTATATTTATTATATCATTAATCTGAATCTTTTAATAATAAGTTAATCACTACATCATCATTGTGTTATAAATAAATTTTTTTTAATGTATGACAATTATAAATAAATTAAAATGACATAGGATATATTTTTATGTTTAAAATTTGTATTTATAGACAAATATATCAGTTATAAAACAATATATTAATATTGTTTTTGTAAAAGAAACATGTTTCTGTTATATTTTCGTTAAATTAAATTAATTCTTATAACAGGTCATTATCACTTCCATGTGTCTCCATTGGGTCCTAATATTGACCAAAGGATGCCCATGGTCGTAAATATCTCACTCAATTAGATTATAACACGTTTTAGGCTAGTTTAATATCATTATAATATTATTTTTAGCGATATTTACCAAATTTCCCTTTTATCCCTGGTGAGTAAAAATAATTACTAATGTTTCTATTCATAATATCCAAAAAGAAGGTACTTATTTATAATAGTTAGAAATTATGATTCAAAATGAGGAATAATTTTTTTGAAATTCAAAGAACATAGTTCATAGAAATAAATTAAAAATTAATTTATGTTGTCAAAACCCAAAAGCGTATTTTTTATGATGTAAAAACTATCAAAAGATTGAAATGTGAATATGTATAATTTAAAGGTGAAATTTCATCCACTAACCCAAATTGAATTAAATGATAAAAAATTAACCCAATTACACTTTAAAACCAAATATAATAAAAATCTAACTGTATAAATATATTAGATGAAAATGTAGTTATGAATTAAAATGCAGTACTTCTCACTATTCATTAAAAAAGAACTTTATCGTATAATTTCCCAAAAATTATCCAAAGTAAATTTTGATGTCCTGTTTCTATAAAAAAAGATTATAATGTCAAATAGAAAATATAAAATTGAAGAAAATTTATTCAATATGGGTTCTTTTTCAAAATGTGGTAAAATGTCTTATTAAAAATATTGGTGTATTTTGTGATTAAAATTGGATTCATTTTCTTTTTAAGCCTCTAAAATTTAATAGATGAATGTCAAAACATTTATCAAAAATTTAAAATCATAATTTAGTTATTTCTATTCATTCCCACCAATACAACAGATATGCATTAAACACCATTTAAAATAATTATTATATTATATTTTTTTGGGTATAACTCAATGTTGTGTGAAATGTAAGATTTCAGTGAAACATGTAGTTGTGTATCAAGTACTCTATCAGAAAAAGTTTCACCTATAACATAAAATTAACATATTATTTATAAATATTAATATATATATATATATATATATATATTATAAATACCTGGGATCCTAAAATCTATACCCTCTTCATGATTAAATCGATTAAAAACTAAGATAACTTTGTTTTTTGTTATGATCACTTGATCATCCAATTTATTTCTGAAGATCCACTTTATTAATATTACTATAATATATGATGGTATTTCCACTAAATCCAAAACAACATTTTTTTATATTGGTTCAGTTCTCCTTGCATGGATAAAATCAGACTATAATATTCTAAAGCTTCTTCATAAGACTTGGGATATAATTGAAAATAAAAGGTAGAGAATTCAGCTAGGATATCTATATTTTTTCTAGTTATTATTTCTTTTTCTATGTCTCCAATAATAGTTTTTAAAGGATTTTGCATTAATTTTATTCACTATCTAGGTAATAAAATTTTTGGTTCTTTAATTTTATGTTATTCTAAACATGAATGAATTTTATTAATTTTATTTTCTAAATCAGGCTTATGTCAATCCAATCCCATGTTTCCGTAAGAGTCGGTATTTTCATTTGTTTTATCATTATATTTTTTGAAAGGGTTAGTTTAATCAGAAATCATATGAATTAATTCATAAATAATCATTTAATTTATATTAGTCACTCTAAATGCTTTAGAAGTAGCAGAATATGCTAAAAATATTCATTCATCTCCTATTGAATTGAATTTTCCATGGTTATACAAAGTATTAAAGATATATACCATGAATCCAAGGATATTAATGTACTTTCCTTTTTGTTTTCTATTATTCCAAATTTCATAGAGTTTCATTATAATAATTGGTCTTATTAAAATTATATTCATAATATAAGAATGTTTTCTTATATATTCTACACAGAAATATGTAAGAAGATTTTATTCATTCCACATAGTTTATTCCATTTGTTGAATAGTTCTATTTATCGTTTCCATAATTATATTTTGATGAGGTGTTATTTGGGTAGATAACATGTGTATAACACCTATAGTTTATAAAAAAGAAGAAAATTATTTATTCTCAAATTATCCATGAAGATAACTTCTTAATGATATTATTTTATAATATTATTCATTTTGATCAAGTTTGTAAACTATTTCAGGAAAAGTGAATACCTCACTCTCTTTTTTTAGAAAAAAATCACAATCACATTTAGAAAAAAACAACTAAAACATAAACATATAATTGAACAACTAATATTTCTACCCTAGATGGTACAAACAAATCCATATGCATAATTTGTAATGGTTTAGATGTTGATATGTTTTTAATTGATTTGAAAGATGATATGTGTTGTTTTCTAATTTGACAAGAAACACCGAATCTGTCATTTTGAAACATAAGAATATGCAAATCATAAACTAGTTTTCTCATATATAATTTTTTTAAATAATATATATTTCAACTTTAGAGTCTTCTATTACAGATACGTGACTCATTTATCTTAGATGTTAAATAATTCACATTATATTAACATAATAAATTTTGATCTAAAGTATAAAAATTCTAGTTATTAGCACTCAAAATTTAAGTAATTTTTATTTCAAAATAAGGCAAGAATTGTTAGATAAATCAATATAAAATCCATCATTACAATGCGGATAAATACAAATATTGTTTTTCCTTAACTCGTGTATATGCAATAATTTATTTATTGAGATATTCTTTGGATCTCCAACACTTACAACTCCAACAATCATTTCTTTTTCCTTGTAACCAATAGTGACTACACCTCCCTCTATTACAGTAAATGTAATTTTTTTATTAGTCACAATTCATGTCTCAATAGCATCGATTATCCATTTGACATATGGATTTTCTTTTCCAGTGTCCTTTTTACTAAAAAATTAAAACATTAGTATTTTTGGTACCCATATTTTTTTGGGTCCATCAGTGTCAGCGAACAACGATCATAGAATCTAGATCAACCTTATTTTCCCATAATCCATATCACTAGCTTCATATATATTATATGAAATAAAACACTTTTTAATAACCCAAATTCCTAGGATTTCTCATGTAACAATTATTATTTTAATGACCATTTATTCCATAGCATTAATAATTATAATTTTTTTAATTAGGCACAAAATAGTTTTTGTATAATTTCAATTTTTCATATATACTTCCACTTCCAATTTTTTCTATTTCAATAACAATTTTTATAGAATATCATTTAATTTTTTTTTATCATTTTGTATAATTAATTTCAAAAAACTTATTATATATTAAATCATCCGGTAATTCATTTATTCTTTTTTCATGATCAATACTGTTTGATGTAGATGAGTTGAATTTTTTAATTAGATCTTGATATTATTTTAGAAGAGTGTCTCCACCACCTAAAAGATCATGATAAATAAATTTCAATGATTTATGTTTCTTTATATGGGAATTTTATTTCTCTTATAATATAGTTTTATAGGTAGCTAATTTATCATTTGAGCGACTAATAGTATCAGAATCAGAAGTGTAATAGGATTATATAGCTTCATTTTCTTTATCCATAAATCAAAATTTGGATTCTAATTTTTTGGTCTATTTTTATGAATAATATTTTTACTATCCTATAGAGACTTTATATACACTCCATGTTGTTTTAATAGATATTTTTATTTTATGCTTATAATATACATTATTTTGGTTTTTCAATTATATCCTTATTTATTTGTTTTTCAATTCTGGGATGTTAGAAGTGGTGTGGCCCAAATTTTATAATTCATAGAATATTGTATCATTAGGTTCTCTGTCATCCCCCTTAAAGAATTTTTGAATGCATTTATTTTAAATGTAGAATTTGTTGAATTTTTTTGGAAGATGTTCTGGTTCCATTTCAAAATCTGAGGAGTCTACAGTTTTGTTTAGTATAAAGTTTCATTTTGAATTTGTTTCATGCAATAGAGATGTCAAATTAAGGGTAGTATTTGTTATTTTTTTCATACTTTTGATCATCAAAATCATCATTAAAATATGATTTATACATCATTAATCCCCTAATTAGTTCCTTCATAGTCAAATTCTTGACAAATGATGATTTTCAAATAGCTACATATTTTCCATTCCATTTTGAGGGTTGAAATCTCTGTACCTTCAGCGCATGATCATATTGATAGATAGGAGATCCCAAGAATGTAATATTTTTGATAATAAATTTTAATCTTTCATTTATTTGTGTGATTATTTCACCAAAAATCATTTTAATGTTTTCAAAATTTAGTTTTGTAGTTTCATACCTCATCTTTTAGATGTTAAATGTTCCTTCATAACCAACAATAATAGTTTTCCACATACCATGGGATGTATGAAATTGTGAGACTCAATTGAATTCATCATTTTCATGTCCATAAATTATAGAATTAAATTTTTTTTGAGTTGATTTCATGTTCAAATTATTTGTTAGAATACCATGTCTCTTTATTTTTATGAATTTCATAAGGAATTGAGATCTAACAATAAATTTTGAATCCCATATTATTCATGTTTATAATCCTTCAAGATTTCTAGAATAAATAGTATTCATCCTCAAAATATAGAGAGTATTCTGTAGACATCACTTCTTTTATATCATTAATTTATATCATCTTTTAAGGGACTGTATACTTTTTATTTTTCTAGAGATTTTTCACCAAAACTAACCTTTGATACCAACTGTTGGGTTAGCATAATAAAAATATACACAAGAGCGGTGTGAATTGTGTCTTTTGAATAATATTGACAAATTTTGGATTTTAAATCTAATTGTTATTTATTACGATATGAAACATTATCCTCTATAATGGGTATGATGAGCGGATAACCAGAAAGAATGAACACAAAAAATTTATAGAGGTTCAGGGAAATAAGATTTCTTAGTCCACTCTATCAACACACTCTCTACAAGCATGTGGATTTTAGTATAAAGGACATTTAATAACACGATCTTTAAAACCACATCGATGTAATGATAGTTTAATCCTTTATATATAATCTAAATAGGGCCTTTAGGTTCATTTATAGGGAACCAGTTAAACAAATATTTGAACAATAATTTGACACTTCTACATGACATAGTACGAGTAGTTGAAACTCTAATAAATAAAAAGAGATTGGATTGCTGATGGTTTGGGTTTTAATTAATAATTACAACAACATCAACAGATATTATATGGTTCGTATTCTTAAGAAATTAATGAATTAAGGAAAGAATACCTCTGAGGGGATCTTGGATGCAAATGATCATCAATATGAATATAAAAAACTTAGTACAAGGATTCAAAAGAATATATAAAAAGTATATAATCTTTTAGAAAATTATATAGTAAGATGTTCTTTCCAAGAGATGTGTATTCTAAAATTATACACAATTATGATGAAGTATTTTCATCGAATCTAGCAACATTATCAATTTTTAGTATATACTATTTATATGTAACTCACTTTTGGTTAAGCAGACCCACAAAAATATCCTCATATATGGGAGGTTTTCATAGTCAAATTATCAATGGTATTACTAACATCCCATTAGAATATGATTTATTTTTCCATTGAATATTGTTCTTTAAATAAAGAAAAACATTCCTTTGAATCGGTTATTGAATGGATTCCAATCAATATTTTATTTCAGTGAATACCGTTGAACAAATCTAGGTTAAAATATTAAATTTAAATTCTCATTGAAGGGAAATATAATAAATGTAGCTATGAACTACATAATACAGGGTTCCATTCCATAGTGTAGGGTCCGTTTCTATAGAGTAGGGTTCCATTGGGTTTTATATGGTTACTTTTCAAAGTGTAGGGATTAGAATCCACATGTTAATCCATTCATCGTATTGTTGATTAGAAATGTATGGTTGATTAACCACACATTAATTCTATGAATGTAGGTCATGAACAAGGATTCCTAACATCAACATTGGGTTGATATTCCATACATTAATCCAAATATAGTGTTTCTCATCCATTTATAAACTTTTAAATGTAAGTATAGAAAAACATACATGCATTAATCAAACATAGGGATCATTCCTTATATTACAATACCAATATAAGTTATGGAAAATATTTCTAGAAACTCTAAAATGATTTTTGCATACTTTTATGAATATTCATTTCAGATTAAAAACATCTATATTATTCCAAAATATTACCAAGTAATATAATTTAATAAACCCTACTTAACAAATTATCATCATTAAAATAAACAAAGGTATTTTTGAGCATTAAAATAATAATATTTATGAGTATAACAGAGATAATACACACCCATAAATTTCATAAAATAAATAATAATGATAAATAACCTATAAAACTGATGATATTGTTTCAATAATCTCTTACCACTATGTAACATTGAAAAATACTCCCCATTAAATAAAATGAAATTACTAGAATCATAAAATATGATAAAAAATGGAGATTCATGACATAAAATTTCAATGTTAGTATATACACCTCATTGAAAAATATGGGTGAATAGAATTTCATGTGTCTCATAAAAGGATAATTGAGGAAAAATTACTTCACCAATTTGGTATCATTTGAAAAATAAACCTCGTGAAAGAATGATCATCAAATAGGAATTTAAATACCCATAAATTAATGTATATAAATCATAGAATAAATCAACAAAGAGTATACACACACCAAAAAATGAATTGGTGGTGAATAAATCTATTTTTTACAGAGATAAAAAGTGAGATTAAATTTTATTACCTTGTGTCCTGACTCTCATCATACTAGTAAAAACCTCCACCTTTATGGGTAACACCATTTGGTTTTCAATAAGGGGCTTTATAATATTTCATTATACAAAATGTTATGTTTTGATAAGGAAAGGTGGGATGTTTAGAATCTATTTTTTTATATATTGGTCGAGGGAAAGTGGCTTTGAAGGTTTAAGGAATGGAAATAGGTGGTCACCTTTTTTAAGGGAGGAAAATATAAGGACCCAACCTTAAAACATTACATAATCTTGAATTAAATGAATAATTCACCTTGAGGATCTTTTTAGGTTTAGTGTTTTAGAGAATTATGACATAAATATTAAATCTCAAAGATTACAAAGTAGACACATCTACTCAGTTTCCATTTATTTCACAAAATATAAACTCTTGAACAAAAGTTTCATGTCTTGTTCCATGTTTTAGACATCACGACATTTCCATGATCCCATCCTTAAACGTATTCCACTTTATGTCATGTGGAAAACATTTCAGAATCATGGGATGAGCATAAAAATATCAGTAAGGGTTATAACGTAATGAAAGGAAACATTAACCCATCAAAAATAAAAATAGATGAAAACATAATTTTCAATCATAAAATTCCGTCTGAAATAATAATTTTTTTGAATAACACATTGTAATCACAATTCATAAATGTAACTTAAGTCATACATAACATACTTACATTGTAGCTGTCATAGCTACATAGGGAGTCACATTTGGAATACCCATCAAAGTATATTCCCTAAATATCTTCAGAGAAACATTATTGTTTTCCTCCTTAACATTACCCAATGCATTAGAGATCTTTTTCATGCTCACCCACCCTAGGTTTATCAGGGAACCACCCGTATATGCAACATTGGCCAAGAACCATAACATAATCATAAAACATAACTTAAGAATAAAGGAAAGATAAAATTCCCACATTCCAATAACAATATAACATTTTATGATATTTAAAATCCATTATTAAAAATCATTTTCAATACCAAAATATATTATAAGAGTTTATGGTATTTATTTTTATTTTGAAAACATTACGGCTTGTTAAGGAAGCCATAGATCAAATAATACTAGCGGCGGCGGAAAAGGTCGTTCTCACTGCTTACGTTAAAAAAAGAAACATTACTTTTTGTCATTTAGTAAAACGCTTCATAGAGAAAAGATTACATTTTAATGAAAATGAAAATTAAAAAGGGTTTTATACACCGTATAAAATAATGTCACGTATAAATCAAAAGATGCCTCAATGAAAGGAGATTGAGAAGAAGTCCCGTACAAAGATGGTATCCTTAAAATAAAGATAAATCAATTACAAAATTATGTGTTAATAATATAAATACACCCAATATAAGTGGATATTAAGTGTCCAAAATCATAGGACATCCAATCATATTTATAGCACGACATAATCAAGATGTAGAGGATTAACCCAAATAATATTAATTGGGTTAATAAGTTCCCTTACAGAAATTTGACAACCTAACATCGTCACTTTAAAGTTCCAAAAATGGGTTGATGAGAGATAAAAAGTGTAAATCATCACTTGGAAATAACATTTACAGAAATAAGGATATATATGAACATATCCCAACATAAGAATATGTAAATTAAAAGACCTAACAAAAATAATTCTTTTAGAAAGAGGAGGGTGAAGGGTTCCCTTACCGATTTGGGTAACTTTTGAAACGTACACCCCATAAAATAAGGGGAATACAATGAAGATGTAAATACACATAAATTAAATTATATTACATAAATAATAAAATAATGGGCATTACATACACCACACAAAAGTAAATAGTGGAAAATTTAGCATGAATCTCAGGAAAACAAAAAGTGAGATAAAAAGAAAACCCATACCTCGTTGTAATCAATCATGTCATATGACCAAAAGATAATAAGAACCAAATGAATCAAATAATTATATTAATACAAATATAATAATAATAATATATATCAAATTTCAGTACAAAATACGCAACATTAAATAAATAATTCGTGAATAATGCAAATCTCATGTAATTAAAGCTCAGATAAGAAATCCCTTATGAAGATTCGACAGCCTAACGGTGCAACTTAAAACATCCGAAAATGGATTGATGAGATGAAATAGGGTATCTAATCATATGAAAATAAAATTTACAGTAAAAGTAATATAAAATAACATACCTAACATAATAATGAGGAGCCTAAAATAAGTGACGTAAAAATGAGTACTTAAAAAGAAAGAGAGAGGTAGGATCTATTACCTCAAGTCCGACTTGGCTTGTTCGTTTCATTATATTCCTGAATAATAAAAATTTGTAAATTTATTATTTTTATGGAAATAATTTAAATTTTATTATTCAATTCATATCACATATTAACAAGTTATAATAATTAGTTAATTATGAGAGTTTATATCATACTTTTTGTCGATGTTCGATACATGAGTCAAAAATGAACTTGTTGAAAAGAATTGTCCATGCAGTTATAAGTAAATCAACTAAAGAATAGTATTAATTATTTAAATATCATATATATCTTTTATATATTCGTTTTATACTATTCCATAACATTTTGAGATTAAAAAAATTAAATGCACCGTTCATGGAGACGGTAGGCTGTACGTACGCATAAATGCTACTTTCATTTCTTTGTCATATTAATGGAATTAATACTAAATGAGATATATATATATATTATAATTCCAGTATAATATATATGTTATATAGGTCACATAAGTTCATTTATTTCATTCTTTATCCATTCCATATATTGCATGAACGAGTCACATCACTTGAGGGGGCGGTAGTCCACATTTCCTCAAATGAAATTATCGCTTTTTGCACAACATGCAAAGCATAAAGGTTTGTTTTAAATATATAATACAGAAGCATAGAGAAAACATAAATATAATATATATCATATATAAATATAGTTCCATCATAATGGCCACCATGAGAGGTGGTAGGAGAATATTGAACAATCATCATTTCGTGATGCATTAATTCGCCATCCACAGAAACAGTATGTTCATTAACCATTAGACGGAGGTGTGCGTAAGTTTAAATAAAATACATCTTAGAACAACATCCTAGTATATTGGAGATACATGTTTTGTTGAAAAGAAAGAAATAAAATAAATTTAGGGGGTCGGAGAAGAAAAAAAAGACAAAAGGACATAAGAGAAGACATTAACATTAAATCGGGTAACTTTCTTTGGTTTGAACCAAAAATGTTTCTTGAAGATCCTTCTACCTAAGGTAAGGCATCTAGGATGAAGATAGGGATGTGGAGAGATAAAAGGAGCAGAGTTTGGTTGAGCCAATGGCTTGAGATGTGTGGGTAAGGGGGTAGAGGTGGGGGTGTTTTATAAGAGGGAGGAGGGGCACTCTTGGAATGTTATAAAATTCTACTTTATTATAAAATGATTTTAGGATTTCAAAGGCCCAAAAAAGATATATTTCTAGGACAAGGTGATAAGGGTTTGAAATAAACTCATATAATAGGTTTTTACATGTGTATATCTTAGATTTGACCTTATCTTTTCATTTTATTTAAATCGGTCATTGATGACGTACTCATTGTATCATCATCGTGTCATAAATAAATTTATTTTTTTAATGTTTAAAAATTATAAAAAAAATATTGAAATTTAGGAAATATTTTTATCTTTATAATTATTATTTATAGTAAAAAATATGACTTTTATAACCCCATGTAAAAATTGGGTTAGTAAAACAATATATGTTTGTGACATTTTTTTTACTTTAAATAAAATGTATTAATGTAATTATCTAACAGAAGTGGCACCATCGGGTCCCAAAAACAGACCCATGGATTGTCTTGGTCGGACATGACTTATCCAATAAGGGTAGGACAAGTTTCAAGATATTTTTTTATTTTTATAATATCATTTTTACCTCAAATTACCCAAATTACCTCTAATCGTCGTTAATAAAACTCAAAAGTTACTATTCACCCAAAATTATTTTTTCATCCCATTGAACCGAATTTTACATACTAATGACAACCATGTATGTTGGATTTTCTAAATTCAAATCACATTAGTGGTAAAATTTTATTTAAATGAAAAATCAGTTTTTTTAACTACCACTTAGTGGTTTCACTGTTCATTAAAAAATGATGTTTTTCATAACAATACCAAAAATTCTCCCTATGATATACCTGATATTACAAATTCAAAAATGATGTCCATTTTACCAAATTAAAAACATATAAGTTGATTTAATTTATTTTATAAATAACTCCCGTTGTCAAAACAAATAACGTGTTTTTAGGAAACAATATCTATCAAAAGATTGAAACTTGTTTATGTCCAAATTCAAAGTGAAATTAATTACAATGACCACAATTGGATTAAATGGTAAAATAATATTTTAGTTACCCTTTAAAAAAAATTAAAAAGATAATCTACTCATATAAATAAATTATATTAAAATGTGGTTTTGAATTAAAATACAGCATTTCTCACTGTTTATAAAAATATGAACTTTATCGGAAAAATAAAAAAAAATTAAACAAAGTAAATTTTGATGTCCCGATTCTAAATATGGATTTCATTTTTTCATATATAACATATAAAAATGACAGAAAGTATATTTAAAATTGGTTCTCCATCAAATGGTGGTTAATCAACCTTTTAAGGAACATTAGAATATTTATGCTTAAATATCGAATTCTTTTCTTATTTTAAGCCTCTAACTTTTATTGTAAAAAATATTTAACAAACATATAAAATCATTTTGTAGTTATTAATATTCATTCCCGCAATTACAACATCTAGGACTTGACTACCATTTAAATTAATATTATTATATTATTAGTGTGTAAAGTAATATTTTCAAGAAACTTGTTGTTGCGTATTGGGTACACCATCGAAGATAGCATTCCCATTAAAGTAATATTAACATTTTATTCAAAAATATTAATAAATATGAAATCTCATATTCTTTATTTACCTGGGATTTTACATCCTTCCTCCCTTTTGGGAATTTCATCATCACAATTTTAAAATTGGGCTCAGAAACTTCGTTGGAATCCCCACATCGGAAAAGAAGTAAATTAATCTATCACTTTAAAAGAATGAAAGAAAAGTAAAAAGGTCACCCGAGTTAACCCATACTAGGATTCCATATAGGAAAACAACGATATGGAAGAGAAAACAAAATGGAATGTTCTGATGGAGAGTGATAGAAAACATGATTAAGAGAAAGTTAACCACATGAAAAACACAATATTATGATGTGTGTAAATGGTATTTGATTCCCCAGTAGGAAAAGTTAACAAACAACGTTTTTATTTTACATTTCATTAAGGAATTTATTTATGATATTAACTAAAACATAAGGAAACATACTCACTTGTCATGTAGACATTCATCTTTTACTAGATTTCTTACACATTGTCATATTTTCTCCAATCAATGAGTATTTCAGGATGACTTATTCATATTAAGAGCATTATAATCAACTTCTAGAGAATCACATAATCCAAAAAAGTAAGCTATATATTTCCCATGTCTTTAGACCTTAACCAAAACCAAAATTGTTAGTACGAGAATAGATAAAACCCAAAAAGGATAATACTTTATAAAAAGAAATACTACTCTTAATCTCCAAAATTTGTCCAAAAAAATCCAAAGTTCATCAAAGAACATTCATTAAACAGCTATCCATAAAATTATTCAAAGTAATACAAACTAATAATTAAACCAAAATCTCCGAAGGATTTAATCACATAGTCTTCCAAGATAAATCTTAACATTTATCTCCAAATAACATCAATTACTCTTAAAGTCTCATACTGAATAGTAATTAACCTAATCACATATCCTCCATGATAGGATAATCATTTCCATAGATAACCGAAAATAAACTCATTCCTGATTCATAAGATCATCTAACTGAAAATAATTACTCATACTAACTAGGGACTTCATGTAGTCTAGTGGTACGCGATAAATCCCTGTCGCACTTTGGTTGTGGGTTCGATTCCCGCAGCTTTGTCCGACACGACTGGTTGTCACACAATCTATGTGTTTTCCTTTTTCCAAAACTACATTATTCTTATAACATTCCCCCAAAGGAGATAAAATCTTCAAAAATAAAGATAACATAATTTAACCTCAAGTTTATCTCATGCCTTTCATTTTCCATCATAATAGAGAGTAACCCATAATTACCTCAAAAGTGAGGATCATATAAACCCTAATGGTTACCTTTATAATTATGACCTGAACTTCTACACCATGTTGGTTTTCTAATACATGATGAATTAGAGAACTATCCAAGTTTCAAGTGGTTAATAATGGCTCCTGGTAGTTGTTTTAGAATAACCATGACATTTCTCATTGAATTTCTCATTTCATCCAGTATCATAACCAGAGAACCACCATAGTTTCCTTCAAACCCATTGTCACTTTGGTGCCTACTGGATCCATCCATTTACTAAAACCAAAAATGTCAGTGTGAGTATACCAACAAAATCATCATGTAATAATGAGGAATAAAAAAACCAAGATATAATTATCAAAGTTATCTCAATCTCATTTTAACTCTCAAAAATAACAATGAATTCATCTAATATACAAACCATTGTGGTTATATACAACTTGTCACTTATGTTTAAACAATACTCTAACTTCTATAGTTATCTAAACCGACTTTTGATACCAACTACAAGGACCCATCCTTAAAACATTACATAATATTAAATTAAATGAATAATTCACATTGAGAATATTTTCAGGTTTAGAGTTTTAGAGAATTAGGAAATAACTATTATATCTCCATGATTACAAAGTAAACACATCTACTGAGTTTCCATTTTTTCAAAAATATAAACTCTTGAACAAAATAGTCATGTCTAGTTCCATGTTTTAGACATCATGACAATTCGTTTATCCCATCCTTGACCGTATTCCACTTTATGTTCTGTGGAAACATTTCAAAAACATGGGATGATAATAATAAACTCATTAAGGGTTATAACATATTGAAAGGAAACATTAACCCATCAAAAATACAAATCAAGAGAAACATATTTTTCAATCATAACATACCTTATGAAATCATAATATTTATGAATAACACATATTAATCACAATTCATAAATGTAACATAAGGAATACATAACATACTTACATTGTTGCTATCATAGCTACATAGAGAGTCACATTTGGAATACCCATCACAGTATATTCCCTAATTCTCTTCAGAAAAACATTCACGTCTACCTCCTTCATGTTATCCTAAGCATTGGAGAGCTTTCTTAGGCTCACCCGCCCTAGGTTTGTCAATGAACCTCTTGTATACGTAACAATGTCTAAGAACCATAACATAATCATAACCCATAACATAATCATAAAAGAAAAGAAATTCCCACATTATAATCATAATATAACATCTTAAGATATTGAAAATCCATTCTTAAAAACCATTTTCAATACCAAAATACATTATAAGAGTTTATGGTATTTATTTTTCTTTTGGACAAATTACGACTTATTATGGAAGCCATAGATCAAATAATACTCGCGACGGTGGAAAAGGTCATTGTCACCGCCTATGTTAAAAAATAGAATCATTCCATTTTATCGTTTTATAAAACGCTTCGTAGAGAAAAGATTCCCGTTGAATGAAAATGAAAAGTCAAAAGTGTTTTATACACCGTTTTAATTAAAGTCATGTAGAAATCAAAAGATGCCTCAGTGAAAGGAGATTGAGACATAGTCCCGTAAAAATATGGTATCCTTAGATGAAGGATAAATCAATTACATAATTATGTCTGACACATATAAATACACCCAATATAAGTCGATATTAAGTGTAAAAAAATCAGATGTCATCCACACATAATCATATCACGACATAATCAAGAAGTAGAGTTTAACCCAAAGAATTGAAATTGGGTTAAGGAGATCCCTTATAGAAATTCGACAGCCTAACGACCCACTTTAAAGTTCAGAAAATGAGTTCCTGAGAGATAAAAAGTGTATCTCATCACTTGTACATAACATTTATAGGAATAAGTATATATAAGAACATATCCCAACATAAGAATATGTAAATTAATAGACCATAAAAAAGAAGTCTTTTAAAAAGAAAAGGGTGAAAGTTTTCCTTACCGATTTGGGTAACATTCGAAACGTACACCCCATGAAATAAGGGTCATACAATGAAGATGTAAATAAACATAAATTAAATTATATTACATAAATAATTCAATCATGGTCAGTAAATACACCACACAAAAGGAAATAGTGGAAAATGTATCATGAATCTCACTAGAACAAAAAGTGAGATAAAAAGAAAACCCTTACCTCGTTGTAATCAATCAAGTCGTTTGACCAAAAGATAATAACAACCAAATGAATCATAGAATTCCATGAATATAAATATAATCATGATAATATATATCAAATGTCAGTACACAATACACCACATCAAATAAATAATTCACGAACAATGGAAATCTCACGGAATTAATGATGAGATAAGAAATCCCTTACCAAAATTCGGCAGCTTAACGACGCCACATAAAACATACAAAAATGGATTGATGAGATAAAATAGAGTCTGTCATCATATGAAAATAAAAATTAATGTAATAGTAATATAAGAGAACAACCCCCAACATAAAAAATAGGAGCTTAAAATAAGTGACATAAAATAGAGTACTTAAAATGAAAGAGAGAGGTAGGATCCCTTACCTCAAGTCTGACTTGTCTTGTTTGTTTCTTTATATTACTGAATAATAAACTATGGTAAATTTTTAATTTCTTAAGGAAATACATTAAATTTTATTATTCAATTCCTATCACATATTATCATGTTATAATAATTAGATAATTATGTGAGTTCATATCAAACGTTTTTTCGATGATTGGTACATGTGTCAAAAATGAACTTGGTGAAAATAATTGTCCATGCAGTTAGAAGTAAATCATCTCCCGAAGAGTATTAATTATTTAAATATTATATATATCCCGTATATATTCGTTTTATACTATTATATAACATTTGGATATAAAAAAAATGAAATGCGCCATTCATGGAGACGGTAGACCGTACGTACGCATGAATGCTACTTTCATTTCTTTGTCATATTAATGGACTTAAAAATAAATAAGAGATATATATATTATAATTACATATTAATATATATTTTATATAGTTCACATAATTTCATTAATTTAATTCTTTATACATTCCATATGTTTCATAAAAGAATCACATCACTTTAGGGGGTTGTAGTCCACACTTCCACAAATGAAATTATCGTATTTGAACAACATACAAAGCATAAAGGTATGTTGTAAATATAAAATACTGAAGCATAGATAGGAAATAGATATTATATATATCATATATAAATATATTTCCATCATAATGGCCACCATTAAAGGTGTTGGGAGAAGATTGAACAATCATCGTTTCGTGTGGCAGTAATTCACCATCCACAGAAACAGTATGTTCATTAACCATTAGAAGGAGGTGTGTGTAAGTGTAAATAAAATCCTACTCATAAAAAATCCTATTATATTGGATATGCTAGTTTAGTTACAAATTAAAGGAATAAGAAGAGTTTAGGGGTTTGGAGAATCAAAATAAAACAAATGGACATAAAAGAAGACATTACCTTTAAATCGGGTAACTCCCTTTGGTTTGAACAAAAAGGGTTTCTTGAAGAGATTTATGCCTACGGTATGGATTATAGGATGAATTGAGGGATGTGGAGAGATAAAATGATCAGATTTTGGTCGAGCCAAAGGCTTGAAATGTGTGGGTAAGAGGGTAGAGGTGGGGGCCTTTTATAAGATAGAGGAGGGGCACTGTTGGAATGTAATAAAATGTTACATTATTATAAAATGATTTTAGGATTTTAAAGGACCTACAATGATATATTTAAGGTATAAGATGATAATAGTTTTAAATCCACTCATCCAATATGTTTTTGACAAGTTTTAGTCTTAGAATTTACCTTATATTTCCATTTTACTTAAATCGTTCATTAATAGCGTAATCACTTCATCATCATGGTGTCATAAATAAAGTTATTTTTTTAATGTCTAAAAATTATAAAACAAATATAATGATGTGGGAGGTTTTTTTTTCTTCTAATGAATATTTTTTGTAAAAAATATGACTTTTATAACCCCGTGTAAAAATTGTTTTAGTAAAATAATACATGTTTGTGACATTTTTATTTTTACAATAAATAAAATGTATTAATGTCATTATCTTACACAAGTGGATATATGGGGTCCAAAAAATTGACCCATGAATTTTCTTGGTCGTCCATGACTCATCCATTAATTGTAGGACAAGTGTTAAGATATTTTTTATTTTTATATAATCATTTTTACCTTAAATTACCCTATTTACCTCTAATCGTGGTTAATAAAACTCAAAAGTTACTATTGACCAAGAATTATTTTAATCCCATTGAACCAAATTTTACTTACCAATGAAAACCATGTGTGTTGGATTTTTGAAATTCAATTCACAGAAGCAGTAATGTAATGGCCCGGACCTCTCAAGTCCATTTCTTTGTAAAAAAATTTGATGTGGTCAAACACGACACGTGTTGTAATAATAATCTTTTTTATAATAATAATTGATAATGGTGGCGTGAAAATATTTGGTGTTAATTAGATAAAATGGTTTTAATTTAATCATTGTAAAATATAATAAAATCGAATATATTTAATAAAATGATGGTAGGCGCATGGAATAAGTTATAAAGGAATAAATTACAATAAATGAGGCTCATGTAATAAATTATAAATGAATGAAATGCATGGGGTGCATGGGTGTGACCTTGTACAGGAGGCGTTGTGCGGTTCTCCGCAATTAAAGTTGGAATTGTGTTAATAACATTAAAAGGGTATTATTATATAATAATTTGTTATAATAATAATAACGTGAAGAGGCACGTGAATGGGGTTCCCAACCATGCATGAATATAATGTTATGGGATATATGGAGTAATTATATGAAAATAATGGGCATCAATAATAATAATTATTATTAATGTTGATGATGGGGACCCGTTGATGAAATTGAAAGAGGATTTATTACTATTGAATTAAAATAATAATAAAGGTGACAGAAATATGTGTGTGATTGGTAAATTAAATTAAATGGGTTTAATTTTTTGTTAGTAAATTAAATTATTTGAATTTAATTAAATGGAATGGTTTTAACTTAATAACCATGGTAAACTAATTTAATGGGATTAAATTAGTACATTAATTACGAGATCTTGTATCCAACGTATCTCCCTCATACGGAATCGGATTGACGATACGTCAGCGATAGCGTAACCCTGAAGTTATGACGGTCATTTTATGACCATTAATGAGCTACTTTTATGACTCATGCCTCAGGTCAACGAAAGACCACATATTGATAGAATTATCATTATTATTAAAACGCGTGGAAACCGCGTGACGTGGTAACCAATCAAAACATGTAACGTATGTACGGTCACATCATATATTCATTAATGCACGCTGAATACGGATTTACCTATTCGTTGCCTATATAAGAACGAGGTCATGTTTTATCTTCCATATCGATCGCTTCTTTGTCGCACGACGATGCTCTTGGACAATCGAGAAGTATTCCTCCTCTAACTTCTTTGTCCGAGCTCCGAATTACGATCCGTCAGCGGCCACATGATCGTAGCGACGAGACGAAGCTTCTAAGCCCAGACTTGTCACCTTTCCTTCCGGACTTCCTTCTCCAGCTTCCATCCTAGGAGGCGTTTTTCGGGTTTGGCGAAGGCGGAGGACACCGAAGGACGTCGTCGGAAGCGACGTGATCGGGACCTTTTTGAGGTAGGGGTTTACCTTCGTCTCTCTATTTGGTGCAACATGTGGGGTGGGATATTTTTATTTTGTTCCATGGGATGCAGTTGAACTTTAAATAAAGATAATAACCGGATAAAGAAGGGTTTGGGGTTTTGTGCTGTTTCTTTTGCCTTCCAGTTTCTTTATCTTCTGATTGTGATTTTGGATTGAAAGGCCTTTGACTACTGAAAATCAAGGCCGTTGGTGGCCTTTGCATGCGCAATTGATATCTGAATTGTTTGTGGTTAGTTTTGTTAAAACATGGAAAATGGATAAGCACGTAAAGGCTGGCTGATTAAATGAGAATGAAAACCTTGTGTGATCACCCCGATTGAACAAAGTTGGAATAATGAACATGTTGGTGGTTTGGTTGTTTTGTGGAAAATGCCTTTATTTATGAAAAGTGTTTTGATTATGAAAAGTGTTTTGAAGTAAAAGGTGTTTTCAAATGCGGAAATGTTTTGTGTGTGGAAAGGGTTTTATGTGTGGATCTTTGAAATAAATGAAAGATGGAATGTTGTATGGTTGTGATAATCTCTTGTAAATGAAATGGCATGTGGTTGCTTGCGTTTTACCTAACCTTGGTTGTGGATGGCAGGGATATGTTTGTGAAAGGTTTTGTCTGGATGTTAGTTGCCTAGTAGTAATAATTTGTTAAACCGTTGCATGAAACATGAAAACCTAAATGGGGTTGGGGGATGATTGTTTGGTTGTTGATGCATGCTTCGTGGTAGCAGTGCCGAGGCACATGCTCATTTTCTCTTTTTAAGAAGCCATAGGTTGGTCTGTGTATTTGGTATATGTATATATATAATTGTATCTTTGTGTTTTGTCGCACCACACCCATGTCAAGCACCTAGTTCCGAACACTCCCATTTTATGGGAGAGGGTGTTCCCCCTTAGTTACTAGCTCCTTCCTGCTCCTTCTTCCATAGGCTATGATGGCTTGAGGTGACCTTACACCCAAGACTCTTCGGGTAGGTCTCAGAGGCTATGATGGCTTGAGGTGACCTTTATCCCAAGACTCTTCGGGCAGGCTTACCGTTCCCAAGAACCTTCGGGATGAGGCCCAGGTGTCTGCGGGCGGGTTAGTGGTTGTGGCCCAGGTGTGTGCGGGCGAGATGCGTGGTTGTGAGGCCCAGGTGTGTGTGGGGGGGATGCGTGGTTTGTCCCAGGTGTGTGCGGGAGGGAAGAGTGTGGTAGCATCAAGACGTTTGCCGTTAGGAAGAGCATCATCTAATTAAGTGGGAAATGGTGCGGGGTACCCAATACTTTTGTTCTATATATATATACTAAACTTGTTTGTGTTACTTGGTGAGTGTGACCAGTGAGGCTTGGTGGATAGTTTTTCCATGTTAGTTTCTGGTTCTTCTGTTTTCTCACAGGACCTTAGGGTGTCTCCCCACTTGTGCACGAGAGCTTTTGGTTTCCCTACTGAGTATACTTGTATGCTCACCCTACGTTTACTTTCAGGTTTCCAGGAGGACTGCCAGGGCCATGCGGGACCCTACTAGTCGGACAGTTGGAGTTGTTGCAGTTGTTGTTCTCTTGTTTTCTTTGGAATTGTACTTTTGAGCTTCCTTGTACTTGTACCTTGTTATAAAAATTGTTTAAACATGCATGTGGGCTTGGTTTGGGTTTATTTATATACACTTGTTCTTTTCCCTTTTTGGTGGTTAACTTGTCCTATTTCCCGATCCAAAATAATAAAAGGGTAATGCCTCCCATATTTGTGTAAACTCATACCCTTGGTGCTAGTCGCCACCCCGGGGCCTACTGGAGGCGGGACTCGGGGGTCATTATCTCCCTTTCACCATTGCCAGCTCAAGAGGGTCATCTTTGATGGAAGGGGGTCGTGACAGAATGGTATCAGAGGTGATGGTTGAGAGATAGGATGGAGTCTGGAGTTAGGCACAGTGAGGATTGAATGGGATGGTAGGGCAACATTGTTCGTTAATCTTGGTGCGTGACATAGGCCAGGGAAGACCGGCTAGGACACGGGATTTTAGGGCCCCCCGTGATCCGATGCAAGGACTCTGAACCTACCGAACGACCAAGTGAGACTATATTGATTGCAGGGTAGAGACCCTAGGGAAGGTACATGCATTATAATGTTTGTGTTTTACTTGATTTGGGTGTTCTGGGAAAGAAATTGAAATAAAATGATAAATTAAAACTTTGAGTTTTTCATTACTACTTGGGCTTAGGCGTTCCCAATTTACCGAACAACTATGGCACCTAGACGTCAACAGAACGACAGAGGAGTTGGACACAGACAGTTTCATGCAATAGAAGTGGAAACCCTAGCAAGGCCAGAGATCAAGAGAGATGTTTCCGGTTTTACTTAAATGCTCTCATTTCTGTTTTGTTTAAATTCAAGATCATCACACTCCTTTGTTGAAACTCATTCTCGCCCATGCTTTGGGCCTGGACCTTTTTTTTCATTAATTTATAATGCTAATTTTTTTCCCTCTTTCCTTTAAATGTGTGTGAAGAGTCATAACATGTGGGGAGAGGAGGACCTAATCCCTAATCAAGACGCATTAATGTGGATGCGATTAAACCCGTGCAGGAGAGTCAGTGCCGCCTAAAGCGGATAATATCTCAACATGGGAGAAAGAATTCCTCAAGCCATGTGTTCAGGAAATTTATTGATGTTTTTTATGGTGTTGAGGGGCAGTGTAAGTTGGAAAATCCTAATATATGGAAGTGGGAAGGCTCAGTCCTTAATTGAGAGGCATTAATGCGGATGCGATTAAACCCGTGCAGGCGAGTCAGTGCCGCCTAAAGCGGATAATATCTCGACATTGGAGAGGGAATTCCTAACTCACATAATTAGGGTTGTCTGTTGTTTCTTGTTATGACAAGAGGCCTGAGAGGTATCTTGAGGGGTGGTTGTCCGGACCTTTCCCCCTTTTATGGGTTGGTTTTAATTCTCGAGGATGAGAATGTTTTGGGAGGTATCTGGTGTAATGGACCGGACCTCTCCGGTCCATTTCTTTGTAAAAATATTTGATGTGGTCAAACACGACACGTGTTGTAATAATAATTTTTTTATAATAATAATTGATAATGGTGGCGTGAAAATATTTGGTGTTAATTAGATAAAATGGTTTTAATTTAATCATTTTAAAATATAATAATATCGAATATATTTAATAAAATGATGGGAGGCACATGGAATAAGTTATAAAGGAATAAATTACAATAAATGAGGCTTATGTAATAAATTATAAAGGAATGAAATGCATGGGGTGCATGGGTGTGACCTTGTACAGGAGGCATTGTGCGGTTCTCCGCAATTAAAGTTGGAATTGTGTTAATAACATTAAAAGGGTATTATTATATAATAATTTTTTATAATAATAATAACGTTAAGAGGCACGTGAATGGGGTTCCCAACCATGCGTGAATATAATGTTATGGGATATATGGAGTAATTATATGAAAATAATGGGCGTCAATAATAATAATGATTATTAATGTTGATGATGGGGACCCGTTGATGAAATTGAAAGAGGATTTATTACTATTGAATTAAAATAATAATAAAGGTGACAGAAATATGTGGGTGATTGGTAAATTAAATTAAATGGGTTTAATTTTTGGTTAGTAAATTAAATTATTTGAATTTAATTAAATGGAATGGTTTTAACTTAATAACCATGGTAAACTAATTTAATGGGATTAAATTAGTACATTAATTACGGGATCTTGTATCCAACGTATCTCCCTCATACGGTATCGGATTGACGATCCATTATTGATAGCGTAACCCTGAAGTTATGATGGTAATTTTAAGATCATTAATGAGCTACTTTTATGACTCATGCCTCGGGTAAACAAAACACCACATATTGATAGAATTATCATTATTATTAAAACGCGTGGAAACCGCGTGACATGTTAACCAATCAAAACATGTAACGTATGTACGGTCACATCGTATATTCATTAATGCACGCTGAATACGGATTTACCTATTCGTTGCCTATATAAGAACGAGGACATGTTTTACCTTCCATATCGATCGCTTCTTTGTCGCACGACGACGATCTTGGACAATCGAGAAGTATTCTTCCTCTAACTTCTTTGTCCAAGCTTCGAATTACGATCCGTCAGCGGCCACAGGATCGTAGCGACGAGACGAAGCTTCTAAGACCGGACTTGTCACCTTTCCTTCAGGCCTTCCTTCTCCAGCTTCCATCCTAGGAGGCGTTTGTCGGGTTTGGCGAAGGCGGAGGACACCGAAGGACGTCGTCGGAAGCGACATGATCGGGACCTTTTTGAGGTAGGGGTTTACCTTCGTCTCTCTATTTGGTGCAACATGCGGGGTGGGATATTTTTCTTTTGTTCCATGGGATGTAGTTGAACTTTAAATAAAGATAATAACCGGATAATGAAGGGTTTGGGGTTTTGTGCTGTTTCTTTTGCCTTCCAGTTTCTTTATCTTCTGATTGTGATTTTGGATTGAAAGGCCTTTGCCTACTGAAAATCAAGGCTGTTGGTGGCCTTTGCGTGCGCAATTGATATCGGAATTGTTTGTGGTTGGTTTTTTTAAAACATGGAAAATGGATAAGCACGTAAAGATTGGCTGATTAAATGAGAATGAAAACCTTGTGTGATCACCCCGATTGAACAAAGTTGGAATAATGAACATGTTGGTGGTTTGGTTGTTTTGTGGAAAATGCCTTTATTTATGAAAAGTGTTTTGATTATGAAAAGTGTTTTGAAGTAAAAGGTGTTTTCAAATGCGGAAATGTTTTGTTTGTGGAAAGGGTTTTATGTGTGGAACTTTTAAATAAATGAATGATGGAATGTTGTATGGTTGTGATAATCTCTTGTAAATGAAATGGCATGTGGTTGCTTGCGTTTTACCTAACCTTGGTTGTGGATGGCAGGGATATGTTTGTGAAAGGTTTTGTCTGGATGTTAGTTGCCCAGTAGTAATAATTTGTTAAACCATTGCATGAAACATGAAAACCTTAATGGGGTTGGGGGATGATTTTTTGGTTGTGGATGCATGCTTCGTGGTAGCAGTGCCGAGGCACATGCTCAGTTTATCTTTTTAAGAAGCCATAGGTTGGGCTGTGTATTTGGTATATGTATATATATAATTGTATCTTTTTGTTTTGTCGCACCACACCCATGTCAAGCACCTAGTGCTGAACACTCCCATTTTATGGGAGAGGGTGTTCCCCCTTAGTTACTAGCTCCTTCCTACTCCTTCTTCCAGAGGCTATGATGGCTTGAGATGACCTTACACCCAAGACTCTTCGGGTAGGTCTCGGAGGCTGTGATGGCTTGAGGCGAACTTTAGCCCAAGACACTTTGGGCAGGCTTACTGTTCCCAAGAACTTTCGGGATGAGGCCCAGGTGTCTGCGGGCGGGTTAGTGGTTGTGGCCCAGGTGTGTGCGGGCGAGATGCGTAGTTGTGAGGCCCAGGTGTGTGCGGGCGGGATGCATGGTTTGGCCCAGGTGTGTGTGGGCGGGAAGAGTGTGGTAGCATCAGGACGTTTGCCGTTAGGAAGAGCAGAATCTAATTAAGTGGGAAATGGTGCGGGGTACCCAATACTTTTGTTCTATATATATATATACTAAAAATGTTTGTGTTACTTGGTGAGTGTGACCAGTGAGGCTGGGTGGATAGTTTTTCCTTGTTAGTTTCTGGTTCTTCTGTTTTCACACGGGACCTTAGGGTGTCTCCCCACTTGTGCACGAGAGCATTAGGTTTCCAGACTGAGTATACTTGTATTCTCACCCTACGTTTACTTTCAGGTTTCCAGGAGGACTACCAGGGTCGTGCGAGACCCTACTAGTCGGGCAGTTGGAGTTGTTGCAGTTGTTGTTCTCTTGTTTTCTTTGGCATTGTACTTTTGAGCTTCCTTGTACTTATACCTTGTTATAAAAAATGTTTAAACATGCATGTGGGCTTGGTTTGGGTTTATTTATATACACTTGTTCTTTTCCCTTTTTGGTGGTTGACTTGTCATATTTCCCGATCCAAAATAATAAAAGGGTAATGCCTCCCATATTTGTGTAAACTCATACCCTTGGTGCTAGTCGCCACCCCGGGGCCTACTGGAGGCGGGACTCGGGGGTCATTATCTCCCTTTCACCATTGCCAGCTCCGGAGGGGCATCTTTGATGGAAGGGGGTCGTGACAAGTAAAATTTATTTTAAGCAGAAAATCTGTTTTTTAACTACCACTTAGTGGTTTCACTATTTATCAAAAAATGAAGTTTTTCAGAACAATACCAAAAATTCACCCAAAGATATACATGATATTAAAAATTAAAAAATGATTTCAACTTTACGAAATTAAAAACATAGAAGTTTCATTAATTAATTTTATAATTAATTTCCCCTATCAAAACAAATAACGTGTTTTTAAGAAACAATATCTATCAAAATATTGACACTTGTTTATGTCCAATTTCAAAATGAAATTATTTCCAGTGACCACCATTGTATTAAATGGTAAAAATATATTTTAATTAAACCTTAAAACGAATTAAATAAGAAATCTAACCATAAAAATAAATTATATTAAAAGGAGGTTTAGAATTAAAATACATTATTTTTTATTATTCATAAAAAAACGAACATTATCAGAAAAATAACAAAAAATAACACAAAGTAAATTTTGATGTCCCGATTTTAAATTTGGATTTTATTTTGTCAAATATAAAATATAAAAATGACAAAAATTAGATTTAAAAAGCGTTCGCCATCAAATGGCGGTTAATCGACCTTTTAAAGAAGATTAGAATATTTATGCTAAAATATCAAATTATTTTCTTATTTTAAGCCTCTATCTTTTATTGTAATTTTTTTTTAACAAAAATATATAATCATTTTGTAGTTAGTTCTTCTCATTCCTGCGGTTAGAACGGCTAGGCATTAACTACCATTTAAATTAATATTATTATATTATTAGTTCACAACGCAAGATTTCAAAGAAACTCATTGTTGTGTATTGGATACGCCATCGAACATTGCATTCCCTTTAAAGTAATATTAACATTTTATTCAAAAATATTAATAAACATGAAAATTTCATATTCTTTATTTACCTGGGATGTTACAGAAAAGGACTCATTTGGTATCTCTAAAATCAAGTAAGGTGTAACAACACTTTTATCTAAATAAAGTAATTAAAAGAAAACCAACAACAAGAAATGAAGGTGAAAGGATGGATTAGGTTTATCCTTTGGTTATAGATAATTGGTTAGGTCGTTTGGACCATTATGTTTATGGTTTATTCCCCTGTCAAGATTAAATTTACTTTAATTGTTAGAATTAATTTTAACAACATTCACTAATATTTTTGGTTAGAAACAATGTTGATATTATTATAAATTATAAATTATGATGATTTCAAACATTGAATTTTTAACACCCCAAATGATAAATGGTTAAATTACTAAATGATATGACTCAAGTTAACAAGGTGCACATTCTTTTTCAAGAGGCTATCTGATTAGAACTCCATAGTTAAGCGTGCTTGGCTTGGAGTAGTGATCAGGATGGGTGACCTTTTGGGATGTTTCCCAGGGTGTCTGTGAGTGAGGAAAAAGGACACTGAAAAGGACATGTGTTGGCCTATGGGGACTGTCATTAGTCAGATAACCCGTCCAGGCACGTGGGTGGACCCTGGGGTGGGCCCCACGTGTCGGTAGGGGAAACTGGTGGTACCTGGTAGGCCAGGACCCGACGACCTTGTTAAGGGTGGGGGGTGTCTGTGCTGTAACCGGGACCCGGTTGTCACATTTGGTATTAGAGGAGGAAACCCAGCCATAAGTGCGGTGCACTGCCTAGGTTGAGACGTATGGCCCACAACGAGGGTGTTGTGCTCTAAAGGGGGAGTTGTGATTGTAACACCCCAAATGATAAAGGGTTAAATGACTAAATTATATGACTCATGTCAACAAGGTGAACCTTTTTTTTCGGGAGCCCGTATGATTAGAAATCCGCAGTAAAGCGTGCTTGACTTGGAGAAGTGATCAGGATGGGTGTCCTTCTGGGAAATTTACTTGGGTCTCTATTAGTGAGGACAAAGCACACGAGAAAGGACATGTGTTAGCCTATGTGGACTATCATTAGTCAGATGACCCGTCCAGGCATGTGGGTGGACCCTAGGGTGGGCTCCACGTGTCTGCGGGGGCAACTGGTGCTACCTGGTAGTCCAGGACTTGACGACCTTGTCAAGGCGGGGTGTCTGTGCTGTAACCGGGACCCGGTTGTCACAAAATTTATTTTTCTAAATTCCAATATCATAAGTGGAAGAAATTAATTAAAATTTAATCTTTCAAATGGAATGAAATGTGTGTTTTTAATGTAAAAACATCCAAATGTTTTCTAGGTTTTTATATTGAATTTAAAGGTAAAATTTAATCCAATGAGATAAATTATATTAACTGATAATAATATTATCCATTTAATATTTGAAACCAATTTAAAATACAATTTTACCTAATAAATGAATTATTTGAAAAGGTGGGTTTGAATTAAACTTTAGTATTTTCACTATTCATTAAAAAATGAATCTTTATAGAAAACACAAAAAACTCACCCTAAGATAATTTTTTTAACATTTATGTATATTTTGAAATATAATATTTACAAAATTTACAATTTTTTTATTTGAAATATCTTCTCTATTAAAAGCTGTTATATCTACTTTTATAAAAATATATGTTTCTATATGTAATATTTGGTTTTTAAGTATCTTTTACTTATCAAATATATTGGATGAATATCAAAAATATTTTTTTGGAATATAAATAATATAACTTTAATTAATATCATTCAATAGTAATAATCTATTTAAATTATTATGATAAATATCTTATTTCATAGAAAAATATTCTTTTCTAAAATCATTCCCTTTATATTCATTTGGTTTTTATATTCATTTATAATTAGTAGATAACCAATGAATTCAACAATATGTATTAATAAGTTATTTTATCATAAAATAGTAAAATTAGTGGATATGTTACATATTATTAAATAATAATATTTTAATAATTTATTATTTTTTGGTAACATTTAGCCTAGTGTGTTACGCAAGCCATCGAGAGAAGTCATTCTTTCATTAACTATACATTAATATTGATTTTACGTTTAGAGAAAGCTAAATTTTTTGTTGTGTGTAGTGAAAAATTAACTTGTTTTTTCATATAACATAATATATGAAATGTTATTTAAAAAAATAAAATATTTTCAGTGTGATGTGAAATTAAATTTATTTAAATGATTAAATTAATTCAAAAAAATAATTCACAAAAAATAAAATGTTATGAAATATGATCTAGGTAGTTTCTCTACAACATTACAAATTGAATCATTTTAATTTAGAAATAAATTATTTGGTTCATGAGTGTCCATTGATATCATGACATACTCAATATTTTGGGGCATGATTTCAAAATAAGTTCATTAAATAAGAGATTCACTTCATTTAAAGGATTAAGCGATGATACATCCATAATTATACTGAAATACATTTTATCAAAGGTGCTTATGTTTTTTTTGATTTACTTATGTTGAATATGTATGAACTAATTAAAACCCTCATTTAATGTCCCAAAATATTGTATAATTATGAAATTATATTTTATATTTAAATCATGGAATTAGTTAGATAAAAATTTGGTCTTTTTTAATATTATAATAATGGATATCATTATAATAATTTTTTAGGATTAGAAAAAAAACTGTTCATATATAGAAAGCTGCATGGGAATTGTTTAAATTGGGATTTTATTAATTATAAAAATATACATTAGGATCTAGCTATAGGTTTCCACTAAGTAATTAGAATAGTTACACTTAGTACATGATGATCCAGAAAATGGATACCGGTCGAGTACACGATGGTGTCCAATCACTTTTTTAAAATGGGAAATCATTTTATTATTTTATATTTATTAAAAAAATCTATTTTAGGTTCTATAGGGTAGAAAAATTTGAATAATTAATTGGTTTACCCCCTTTATTTTCACTTCTCCTTCTTTCACCACTTTGATCCAGTGAGTTTTGAAGGGATTTTGGATCACTAATTTGAGTTTTTTCTTTGTCCTTTTCTTCCTATTATTATAAACAATTCATTGATTTTATCAGTTTTGTGGGGGATTTAAGAGTGGTTTTTTAATATCATCATATATTTATATATGATGAAAGTGATTTCATAGGCCATAACTAGAAGAAATTGAATAATGATAACCACATTTAATTGATCATTTATTATTATTACATGGTTTATGGTGTTGTATTTAGTATCTTTCATAAATTTATTGTTAAATTGAATGTTTTTTCTCTATAAAATTTATAGATTGGTGATGTAGGAGACTCAAGATTTGTTTGGGTGATTTCTAGGTGATATTCGGATTAAAAATTGGGATTAATCAATTTTTAATATTTTTTTACTATTTTTAGGGAGTGTTTGGGTGGATTTAGTATTAGAATGTTCTTATTAATGTGTTATTTTGGTAGGAATCCTTATTACCCATAGTATTTATATTTTTTTGTCTATCATGTGTTTGAATATTATTTTTTAAAACCACAAATATTTTATATTTTTATGTTATTGAATAAAAAAATAATCAAATAGAAATAGAAGGTTTAAATAAAATAATTATCCTTTTAATTGGAATGTTTTATTTTATAGGTATTACATGACTATATTCATTTATAGTTAGAGTATTTTTTTACACAATTACATATTTTTTTATTAATAATGAAATTATAAATTTGTTAAACAATAATTTTCTATAATAAAATTTAGATCCACATATAAATTATATATTTAATTATTTTAGTTTAAGAGGATATTTTAATAGTCGATGTGTATGTTTACATCTCCTATTATATTTTTTTAAATATTTTTAAACATGTTATCTAGATTCTCTAATATAGTTTAATGAGTAAAATTTTCCTTCCCTTAATTAAAATAAATGAATTATCTATCAATAAACTAAACATGTCCTATTTGTTAAGTGGTTTCATCGGTGAATATTTAATGTTTACTTTATGAGGAATAGAAAGGGATGATTTGGACATTTTTATTTATATCACATTTATAAAATTACTATTTTTTACTTATAGTTATTTAAATAATTAACCAATATAAATTGTAAATTGGTATCACCGGTATTTATATATAATTGAATTAATGATCATTAATGTTACCATATGTAAAATACTAAGATGAATTATTGGTTTCATGGAAGTATGGGAAGGATGGATTTGATTCCATTTATTTGGTTAGTTCCTTTTTACTAATTTATTTGATAAATTTTATTATCTTTTTATTATGATCATATTAATATCTCTAGAATGATCATGTTCAATTACACATTTATTCAGAGAGTTAGGATAGTTAGGTATCTCTATTGTTGATTTCATACAAGTTTTTTTCTTTTTTTAAATATCCTTTATCATAGTTAGTTGACGAAATATGTTCATAGTGTGAATGTTGATTGATTGGATGATAAAGTGACAATTTTACAAGTAATTTATTTAAAATAATTTTTATAATATACCTATTTGTATTTAAATTTAATGGGAATTAATTTGTTGGTTCTATGAAACATTTATAATAAACCATTGATGGTTTTACACTAAAATTTATAGCAAGTGAAAAAATGTGATACCAATGAGCCAGTGCAATGAGATACAAAACATAGATGAACAACACACCCAAAAAAATTAAAAATAATGACGAAATTAATTATGTTATTATAAAAGATCTATTTTAAGAAAAAGATCAATAGAAATCAAGGAAAATAAAAATTGTTTTAAGGTGATTCAATACTAAATAAAAATCAACGGGGAGTACAGAAACAAACTTATTCAAGTAAAATAATGAATACATCAACCATTAAATTAACTCATTTATGTATAATAGATCATATTAACCATAAACCTATTGGATGTAGAACCAGTCTAGTGCGTCATGTAGTATCCATCTCATGATCTTCACTAAGATAAGTCCACCTATTCTGATCCCCAGAAAAATACCTACACTCAATCAAATACCCCAACATCCTTAAAAATCCCATATGCTATATAGTTATATCTTTTAATTATTTTTCCATATTACAATTATTATTTATTTCATTTTCCAAAAAACAGAATTACCCCTATGTTATGTGGTCATGGATAACATATACTCACAACTTATGGATACATCATTTAAATTTATTTTCTGATTACACTATCCCGTTATTAAATATAAAAAAAAATTTGGGTTTCGATCATCTTGACATATATAACTACTCTCGAACACTTTCAGTATCACCATTCAAGCCATAAAAAATTATAAATATTTAGGTCCTCCTCATAGTAGACTAACCATTCTACAAAAAAATTATTTTCAAAGTAATTCATAATAAAATCCTAATTGAGAATAAATTATTGATAATTTGAACCAAGTCAGCTATTATATCCTATATACCTCTTTCTAGTATTGAATATTTTGTTACAATATGAATTTTCCCCTTTAATGCATTTTGTGAATCTTATTCTATATAAGATAAGACACTACCTCAGTACATCCATGAATATGACCCTTTCAATTGATTTACCAGTATTGAGTCCCTTATATCATCCAAATATTTATCACTACATCATCTAAAAGATTCCCAATAAAGTATAATGCATATTTTTTTAATAGTGAATCTCTCCTTGTGAATCCCAATGGTTCATCTCGTCGTCTTTCCATATTCTGAGAAATTTCACCAATCCAATTAGCCAGATAATCTATTTTATAGATTTTATAAGTAAAAAATACTCTTCCACTATCTTTTAAAGTGAATCTAGAAATTTTTGCTTTATTAAAAAAATAATTCCAATTAAATAATTTTTTAACACATATGTGATCGTGTTTTTTTATAGTTTATCTATCTCCTATAAAGTATGAGATTAGAAAAACCATAGAATGAATCATCATTTTTAAATTAATGTTCCTAGATTCTAAAACCCTTTTAATAGAAGGTGATTTAATTTTAAACCTAAACCTGTTCTCCTCTAGGATTTGACATCAATTTTTTAACAAATCTAACTTATTTCATAATATCTAAAAGAATAAAATATTGAAATATATCATAATTAAAATGAATGATTAAAATTTAATTTATTTCATACATTCTACCTTTTCTTATATTCATGGAAACTTATACACTATTAAACTGAAATGTATTCATATGGGTGTGGTCACTAGGTTTTCTGCCATAATTAAAAATCACTCCACCACCTTCCAAATATAATTCACCGTACTCTATTATAAAATATCATATTATAACTTTATCATAATATAAAACCCCAAAATCTATTTTACCTTACCGAGATCCTTATTCTTAAAGAATCTAAAAAATACAAAATTTTATTATTTATTGATTTTTTAAATAAACCAAAACAAATCATATCATTGATATAGATATTTTAGATAATGAAAATCACAACATCTCACACCTTCTGATAAAAGGAATAGTCAACATTGTTTTGGATGAACTACCTCTTCTTAATTGATTCATTTGAATTCAAATTACAATTAAATAGTTCCTACATAAAACTATAATGTCTCTGGTTTTGTATTCACATCATTTTTATTTTTTTATGTATGAAACCATTCATATAGTTGTTATAAATTTCCCAATCTAGGTTCCCAAGAAGAAATGTTACCTTGATGTCAAATTTTTCCCCATGAATTCCATCCATTTTGACTATACTAAAAATTGTTCGAATAGTTATATGGTAAAATAACAGGGATAACATCTATGATAAACATAAAAATTATAATTATTAAAACCCTGTTTTTATTATATCATAATTTTTCCTCTTCCTTTTATCCACTTATCTATTTAAAAGGTGCACCATTATATTTTGAATAAATTTTTCGAAGAAGCTCTCTTCATTAGATCCCATATTTCAAATTCATGGATAGAATCAATCTCATCCTTTATAGATAAGTCACAATAAAACATCTCACCTCTTATATGATCCACGGATATGCATAATCTATTATAAGAAGGTAATGAAGATCAATATAATACTACTACACCAATCACCTAACTCTAGTAGATCTATATAGTTAACCGCATGATTGTCCTTGTTCTAATACTAAAACTTCTATAATTTTATCTTTTTGTACTTTTTCACAAGTTTCTATATTACTTGACCCTTAAAAACATCAGTTCATGGAAACCCCATCATTATATGACTAATGTTTGGAAATTCCTCTTTATAGTCTGATGTTTCTGATAGTGATGTTCATCATAAATTCTCTAAAACATATATATATTTTAGGTTCCCACTGATTTGAAAATCAATATGTAATGATACTTTTATATCATTATTATTATCTTCTTTGATTTAATCCATCCATAATACCTCTTCAAGAACATCTCATTTTATATATTATCTACCAATAAAATTTTGTAGTCGCTAGCTCAAAAATGAAACTCTTCCTCTCCATATACAACAATGTAACTAAAATAAGAATTAGGATCAAAATTTTTCTCCCCTTTTAATCAATGTTGATATTGAAGTTTGATTTGAGGATATTGAAATTATTTAAGTCCACATTCCTTTATGATCAACTTGATTCTAGTAGTTCCATCAGAAATAGATAATTATGACCCCATTGATAAAATAGTCCCCAAAATTCACGACATATACCAGAAATCCTTATGGAATATCATGTGAATTCTCATACTACTATCTCTTTATAATATTATTAGATTCATACTCTATGTAAATTTGTTATGTTTTAGTGTACCTAATATTTTATACTCATATAATTTTCCATTCTTATAGGATAACCTCTAGAACTATGTAGTTCTATACTCCCCACAACTATCATACCTCAAGAATATAAGCTTAAAAATGGAAAACATGACATACATGGATATCTATTGGATAAATATTTCAGATACCTCAAACTTGATTTTGAGAAAGAAAAACCAAACATTTTGTGATAAATCCTCAATTAAATTTAGATAATAATTTAATCCTCTATGATAAAGAACCTGAGTTTGTTCGTGTATATCTATATGAACCAACTCTACTTTTTGGTCCATGATATTTTACCTTATGTTTAGAATGATGTGTTATATTACTTATATATAATCCATTCCATGTATATTTTATAATCCATGATTCTAGACATTTTCATCCTTTTAGTGTTTATGACTCTTGTCACTTTCTCACTATAGGGACCTAGACAGTCATACCATAACATCATGAAAAATACTAGTTCATAAAGTATTGAAACTTATAATAATTATGTAAGATAGAAAATTTAATATTTATATCATTTTTCTAAAAGCATATAACTAATTTAAATATGATAATCTTTATCCAAAAATGGTCAACATAAACCCACATAATCAAAATATATAAAATAAATTATGATCTTCCATAATCTTGAGATGTTTAGTACTACATCAAAATTTAATAATATTTATCTTCTTGTACAATAAGAAATTTCTATCCTAGAAAAAATAATGATATAATTATTGTAATCCTGATATACCATGGTCAATATTCTTGGAATATACTCTATTACATATCATATCCCAAAATATGAGTGAAATGACTCTCTAAAGTCTATCACCCAAGAATTTTGTGAACAAGTGGCCCTTAAAAATGAGAAACTCATATCTTCTATCAAAATATTTTTGAATCAATTTATAGTGGAATATCTTACATAATTCACTCTTGGATAATTGAAATCTTTAATTTGGTTTACTTTCTTTCCATAATTACAACACATGAGATCACCATCCTCTAAGCTACTTCTTCTTTGACTTCTTCTTACATTATAATTTTTATTAAACTGTTAGTTAGTGAATTTTTTCTTTTCTTTTAAAATATAATAATTAAAAAATAGATTATATTATAATAAACCTCATTATTAAAGAGAATTTCCTAGAAATTTTTTTTTCATTCTTCTGACTTGAGTTAAATAATGTGGTAACCGTCACATACAAAGACGTAGGGAGTGATGAGTGTAAAAACAATTCTCATTCCAGATCATTGAATTTTACGTTAAATGAATCTAGTTGAATTATCATCGTCTAGAATTAATTAATATGATTTTATCAATACATACCTTTTAACATCCTCTTATAAAATACCTCCCCAATAATAAAACAATAATCACCATCATGACATTATCATATATGTTAGAGATAATGTACATATGTTCTGATATAATATTCACATAATAAATATTAAAATAATAATTCTATGATAATTATATTTATATTAGCACTAGTATTTTCTTGTATATCCAATGAAACAATTCAATTTTACTTTCTTCCAAATTGGATCATATCATTGGAAGATCAACGTACTTCAGATGTAGAAAATCATCCATCTATATTCTCCATAACCCATAATCCATTTCATAAAACAACACTACATTATAGATACTCTCTTCCAATTCCAATCCTCTAAAATTATAAACCCAAAATAAATTATGATAAATATATAAAGAATATCATGAACATATTATTAATATCCTCCTACCATGAAAAGGAATGAATGATGCTATTAAAGTGATACCTAAAACACTTTTACCGTATTTTATCATCCATAACACTCATAATAAGGATCTAATACAATTTTTTATCTCAAAAAAACTTCTATTAAACCAATATATGGTTTCCAAATGAATGTTTTGAAGTTAAAAAATTAATGAAAATGATAAAAAACTAAAAAATATTAATAATGGAAAAAAATACCTAAATCACTATACAGAAAAAACCTCAAGATTCATGTAAAAAAGAATAATTAGAATAAAACAACTGAATGAAAGAAATTAAAAAATAATAACACACATTTTAATTTTATTCAGTCTTAAATACTAATCTATTAGTGAAAAACTAAAAATCTATTATTCAACAAAAAAATATATAATTAAAATCCCAAAAGTTTCCTAGTTATGTTTAGTTAATCAAGTGAACCATATTACTATATTTAGTATGTCCCAAAAAATTATTATAGTAGTCACTGCCTCTAAGCTATCATGGGGAGAAGTCTACTTAATAATGCCTATATGGAAATCCCTATTCATTTTCAATGACTTCCACCACCCATAATCACTTGTCTGGGGAATAATGATATCTATCAATGAATTTTCAATATAATTATTATAATAATTTCCATAATTATAAAACCACATCCCCCTTACTAAATGATTAATGATAACATATAGTAACACCTTTAGGATGTGTTGTTTGACTATATAATTCAATTTCATAATATAGTAATCTATTATACATAAGTTTTTGTTTTCAATCATCAAGATATTAATCCCTCACCATTATCACTTCTGTTATATGTACACATGCTATCAAAATTTAGAGGATAAATGTTACTCCATTACGTAGACCTATGGATGAAAAATGGTTTTCACAATAGAGAATAACATAATTAACTACTTTACCTTTTCATTTTATTATTGAGCTAATTGAAAATTCTTATAAATTTTTAAAAAAAGTACCTTAGGAAATATTATATAAAAATCAGTGTATATTAGAACATTTAAATTATTGAGATTATATATGAAACAAGATTAAGTATAATTTTAGATTTGTATATATAGAATACAATATAGATATTGATTTCTATGGATATAATATGATCATGTTTCTTATCATGTATGATGAGTATCTTATAGAACAAAGAGAAATAATCCACATCATAATTTGGGTTTGAAATATATTTATAACACCAACTATAGATATCTTTATCCTATAATCACTATTTACTTAATGACCTTTGAACCAAAATAATAAATCCTTACACAAGAAATATAAAGAGTTTATGTTGTTGTTATTTTAGCAATTTTTATCTTGTGGAAAATATCATACAATCCCATTTGTTATATAAGATACAAAAAATGAGATCATCTCCAAGATTCACTAAAATATTTCATACTTCACCTATAGTTCGTACATAACATCAATCATGCACTCCAAAATCCATGTTGTACCAAATTTATCACATCCATCCACACATCATTATCACCATATACATGCGTCATCCACCTATAAATATTATTTAAACCACAATTTAATTCAACCTTTATTAAATAATAAATTAATAAAAACCATCAAAAAATGATATCTTTCATTTAACAATGATCTATTGTATTGTGTAATCACCTACAAAGTCATCATCAAGTGCAAAAATTCATATCATTAGGATACTAGTGAGTATCAATTCATCTCAAAATGTACAAGTGTTAAGATAAATATATTTTTTGGATATATATTTTTTTGAATGATATAAAAAATGGGTAATGTGAATAAATATATATAGGGCTTAGGTCTAGTAATATAACTATGAAGGTTATATGTGAATCGATGTCCTCTTTTATTTTTATGAATACATCACTTTTATTCCAAACTCTATGTCTAGTTAAATTTTGATCCTCTATTTTCATGAATCTTAGCTTTACTTGAGTAAAGTAGAAAATATACGTTGGAACACATGATATTTATATGGTTTATCCTAAAAATCTTACTCCATTCCATGTTTATGATGATTCTTCAGTATTTGTTTCTCTATTTTTAATCTTATTGAGTACATTTAAAAAATATATCTCAAATATTATTTAAGAAATATCAATAACATCTTATTACAAAGTTATTATAACATCCACTTTATGATAGATTCATTATTCCATATCCCACTTCTTATAACTCTTAAAAAAATATTTATGGCCATATATTTATGGGGACATTATACTCCCTACCCATATAACATCAAGGGTCCCATATAACTCTTCCTTCGAATAATTCTTTAACTTCCCATGTATATTGATTCAATAAAATATTGTCCTTGTTTCTATTAAATTAATTTCAATATGGTCTTCCAAATAATCACATACAATTACTCAGACACTCTTGGGATGAGTATGATGTATTAAGGTATTCTAGATTCTCGAATTATTTTCAACATCAACATTAAAGAATTAGAATTGGAGGCCTGAACTTTTATTACATAACACATAAGAATTGATAAATTTAATTGAATCCTTCTTTATCTAAAAAAATAATTCTAGCATTTTTTATATTGAATTCTAAAATTCACTACATATCATAGTTCATTACCTATAAAAAATATATTTATAACATATTTACATTAATAGTTGTTTAAAAAATTATATTTTTGAAACTCATTGATCATTAGTAGAAAAATATATCTTAAATTAAATATCATTCAATGGTATTACCAATATATCTCATCATTCAAACCCATTTTCATTGAGTCTGGTATTCCTTAATATTTAAATTTTAATCCCTAGATAATATTTTATTATCAATATCTCATAATATTTGATAATATCATAGTTATTATTTAATCTTAAATATATTTCCATGTATTCATGATCATATAGACTATGATGAAGAACACTAGATTAAAACATGTAACTCTCAACTAATCACACCATCTCCTTTGGTTTGATGCTTTATTTTCAACATGCATCACAATTCATTTGAGTGATTGTGATATTTACATTCTATGAATAATTACTTGTGAATCCATAAAATTAATTAGTAATTCCTCATAATATTATAATTTTTTAACTCTTGGATAATATATCATGTTTAATCATACATTAGGTTGGTCTTAGTCAACCTTATGAAGTTTGTGTACCCTTATGAGGACATTGTATCTACCTTACATGTAGCTATCTCAACTTTATTTGAATCTGTATCATTCTTATGAATAACTTATCCTATCTACATCTTCCTTATGATGAAACAAAAAAACTATATTAACCACTTGACTAAACATTATATTGGTTTTATATCAACCTAGTAGTGAATTTCCTAAACCTTACACCGATGGATGTCTCCACCATTTTATGACCTCACCAAACCTTATAAAACCTCCCCTTAACAAAAATATCATCAAAACCTCTTCAAAACATTATAAGGACTTATCAAGCATTTTTAACATTATCTAAATATAATATAATTGTATTCCTTCACATGATACATCATTTGGTATGGTTGGTTCTCTATAGTTGAATCCTCTAAATTCAACGCTAGAGTCTCTTAATTTAATAACAGGACTTATATATCGTCACATTATCTAGCATCATACAGACTCTATATAAATTATTACAGATAGTGTCTTATCATATAGAACATCTCTTTTTAATTAAATATTTTCCCACTTAAAATATTCACATGTAGGAATGGTTTAATATTCCATCATATGTAATTAAATATGTATCTCTAACAACTCTATTATTTTTTCCATATAAAATAATAGAAACTCACTGAAATTCACATATAGTCACAACACACATTGACAGATTCTCCATTCAATTTAATATTTAATTGTTCAGACTCACTTATTTTATCCTTGTCCATCTTCATGAAAAATGGTACATTTATGACAACGTTTTCTATATATTTATCTCTAAACTATAATGGTATTCACATTTTGAGGTATGGATGATACCACACTCAAAAAATCTAAGAGTATTTGGTTAATATAATCAATGTCTATTTTTGGAAATGGCTTGTAGAAAAACATTATTCACTAAGGAAATGAGGATTTATATATTTAATTCTCGTATGTGATACCATTCTCAATTTATTCTTTTAGGGGATGCAGAAAAGATTTTGTAATTAATATTTCTCCAACTCTCATCACTGAAATAATCAAAAAAAATAAAATTATTATTCGCATATATCCTCTTTTATCTCTACTATTTCACCAACATCACTCTATAATAAATGTTAGATATGATATAATATATTTAAGGGTAAATAATATGATTATAATACATTTATTTTTTTATTTAATTAATTTTTTATAGGAATGACATATTGACTAGAAAAATATTTGAATGACATTTCTTCCGAATAGATCCCCCTTAAGGGATGCACCACATCAACTATTCACCATAATTGATTTTATTTAGCATGATTCCCTGATTGAAACCACATTTCTTTATGTAAATAGTGATTGTGACACAACATCAACTCCCCTAGAATAGTTTTCCATCAATTATCTATAATTTTGTACACAAAATTAAATAAGCCAATGTAAAGACCCTTAATCCATTAGCGCATAGTTAGTGGTTACATTTATATATTGTCATAAGATATATATAATCACATCTCAAAGGACCAAATAGTAATGTATTCTTGAACAACTAGATATAATCATGATTCTCATATTATATTGGAAATATAATATACATATCATATAGTAGTTCTATCATCCTTCACATTATTCATAAAATCTATCATCATATACTGGGGAAAAAGAGACAAATAAATGAGAGATATAATATTCTCAGTAAGGGTATACATACAGTAGAATATAATATGTCATTAATAATATGAAAATAATAATTAATATTCAAAATAATGTCATATAAATAATATCATGAACTAAAAATTTTCAATGGATATCATAAAAAATTTAATAATCACATAGACATCAATAACTGATTTCATAACCATGGAATAAATAATATTTTACATCTAAAACATACCATTAATTTATTTTCCTATAAATCTTAAAATACAATCAATGCATTGTTCCATGGAATCAACATAATTGGGTAAGGCCTCATCCAAACCCAATACAATTTTTATCATGAGACCTACCAATACATTAAAGAGATATAGTGAGCCCTTCATGTCTAATACTATCTCAAGGTCATTCCAAATATAAAATTGCTTAAACATAACCAATGTAAAAAATCATATTTAATAACCAAAATTGAAAATTTAAGTATTATTAAATTGTTATAATACATCTAGAGTAATATATATAATGGTATAAAAGTAGTACACCCATAGTAAAACTGATCAAAAACTATAACACCTAAATATTTTTTGACCCATTTTTTCAGATAAATTTAACCCTTTAAAAATTTTACATTACACACAAACCTAATTTTATACTGTGTTACACACAACATTGATCTTATCATATGTTACATAAAATACTCAGTTTAAATGAAATGTGAAATAAAATCAAAATTTTATTATTTAATATGATAAATATCACCAAGCTGTTATAATAGAGAGATAGAAATGGATTAATTGAATTATTAAAATATTTGGTCTACTCATGTATATAAAATTAATTTTTTTGATTAATGAAATATAACTAAAAAACATATTTGAAAATAAAGAAATCATTCCTCAAAACACATTTTTATGAACACAAACATGTTTTACCTCATTAAATTAAAAAAATAACTTATATTGAATTATTTTTGTAAAATTTATATATTTTATATTCAATTAAAATTTTTACATCCATCTTATGTTTTTTATAGACATTAGATAAGAATTTGTCCATTTTTTCAGCTAAAAATTTATTTTTCTAAAAAATAGTTTTGCTGCATTTTTTGCACTTATTTTAAAAATGGGTTTTCAAACATTTAGAATATTTAGTTCCAAAAATTAATTTATTTTTTAAATTCATCACATAAAAATTATCTTAAGGTTATTATTTTTCGAAATTTCATAGAAGATAATTTTTTCAATGAATAGTGAAAAAATACAGGTTTTTATTAGGAATATTCAATTCATTTAAACCATTTAATTACATCAAAATTGTTTTAATATGATTTATAAGTTAAATTAAATAAATAATATATATATATTATTAATTTATATTTCAATTGAATAAATTTAATATTTAACTTTTATATATAAACTTTTCAAACTCTTCAACATTTTTTATTTAGAAAATTACTTTCTCAACGCATCTCGTAGATTAATTTTAAATTAATTTTTTACACATATGTTAATGAGATTTGGAAAAAATGCATTCTATATTTGGAATAATAATAATAATCCATACGATATAGAAAGGCCAAATTATTTTTTTACCATAATGTATACTATAAAAGCTAAAAATTAAATTCCACGGTTATAATAAAAATGGGATTACTAAGGGATTTAACTAAAAGATAATGGTTAAAAAAACATGTCCAAAACCCATTACATAGAAATATTTAGACCATATGTTATCAATGTTCTATAATGGACCATTTTCCCTTGTGGAAAGTGAATAGACATGGGAACACCCTTTTGCTTTCAAAAATTATAATTGTGCCACTCAACTCACTTATAAAAGGCCATCACTCTCCTCTCAACTTCACACATAAATATATCATTGGTTAAAACAATACCAGACTAAATAATTTACTTAATTCCCTCATATCATCCAGGAATCCTTAATTTGGTCAAAAAATTAACCAAAGAACCATTTCGGTGTAAACCAAATGAAGTATTTTGAAGAAGAGGTAACGTCTCTAATCGAGCATTATATATTATTTGTTCCATAACATACGTAAATTATAATTAAAACATGATGAAGTAATAACATAAGTATAGTAAATATACATGAATTTTTTATTCTAATTTAATTACCTGATCTATTCTCCTCTCCCATCAAATGGTTCACCAAATCATCATTTAGGGGTACGGTGAAGAATCAATCTCTAAAACAATTTTATTCATCTTCCATCACCACATATCAGTGATTGATATAAGGAAAGATTTTTTATTATATATATGATATTTAAATTATAATTAAGCTTCTATAATCATGATATTGCAAATGAATTATTACGTTCCATTACGTGGGAATAAGAAAACCTTGTAAATGATTACGATAGACTACCACATTACGAAGAGATGTGATTAGTTGATGTTATTGATGGAAGAGAACATAGGTTTTTTATTTAAAATAGGAGATATATTTAATAAAATTGATTATATATTGATAATATATTATTTACCTTAATTTTTGTATGTTTTTTGAAATTAAAAACAACATTCATTCGTAAATATAACATACCATCTCCATGAATGTTGTATTTCATTTTCTATCTCTAACTTGTATGGATATGTATAAATAAATATACAATGAATAATATATATATATATATATATATATATATATATCATTTTTCAAATTCAATATATTATGGAACCAAGATCCAATTAAGAGTACCAAAAATAAAAAATTAACACGTACCAAGAAATAAGTTTTTTCTTGAAACATGAAGGTAACATGTAAATGTTAATAAGCAGGTAACAAAAAGTCACAATTAAATCATTTATTGTATTATATATATATATATGAGTATGGTTATGATTATGAAATATATTTTTAATTATCTTATATCTATAATAAAATTATATTTACTATAATCGAGGTTTGAACATGTACAATGGAAGTTGGGACTTATGGTATGAGATTTTAATCTCACATTTATTTCATATAAGACACAAACCATATTTACGACATGTTTTAAGGTTTGTATACAAATCCCATGAATATATTTTATGATTATTATCCATGAAATTTTAAGGGTTTACATATACAATTTAGTATATCTTCTTCATGAGTTTAGAGTTCAAATTTAACCAAAGTGGTAAGATATATTTATCTCAAATTGCCTTTTTGGGGACCTCAGTTATGTTATGCCGCTATAATATTATTTGAGGTTTATATACTACCTATTTGTCATGTTATATCATGAATATACTTCTTTTAATAATATTATATGTTTCATTTAATTTAATTCAATCACGGGGACTGTGATTCAATGTTGCAAAAGTGGTAAGAGTTCTATGTTACAATCTCATTGTTTAGGAGGAATATTCATGATTATGGATCCAATAATGAAATATTTTTAAATATATCTCGAAAAAAACATTAATTTTGATAAAAACATTGTAATTTTATTAGAATAATTTTTCCAATAAATATCCACTTTTGTTATTTTCATGTGTTCAAAAAAAGTATTTAAGAAAAAACATCTTTATTCTTATCTTCGGTCAAAAACCTTTTTTCTTCCAAAACCATGTTTTCTAAATATGTTTTCAAAAAAGGTATTTAAAATTAATAAAATATTAATTAAATATATTTTTACCCATGTTTTAAAATTTAGGACATTTTTTAAAGGAATATTCATCTTCTTTTCCAGACAAAGCATAATTAGGTTTTAAGAAAAATGTTAAAAGAATAACAATTGTAATGTGAAATGAATGAATTTAATTACTACAATTATGACCATTATTTTCATTGATTATTCCATTATATTTTTTCAAGGTTATAGGATAACAATTTTTTGCCTTCCTCATAACCATTTTAAAAATAAAACTTTTTTTAGTATTACATATGTACTACAACCTCGATTAATGACGTGATCTATTTTTTATATCCACAATATAATGGTGGTTCAAAGGGGGTATTAATAATGAAATATTATATTTTAAAACATTATTAGGAACCTAAAATTATTAAACATTTCCTATATTCATCCAATTCTATGTAAAAAATGTTTTATAGTGAATACATGGAGACTACCTCTCTACAAAAGAGACATATTTTTTACATAGAGTAATTTTATTTTTTAAACTATATTAAAATATATCAAAACCCCTTATAAATTTAATATCATATGATTATACATATTTAATAATGATATTATGATACAATACACTATTTTTTAATCTATACACACTGATAGATTATAGAATGTTTTTGTATTGATATATTTAACAACCTATATAGGCAATGATATTTAATTATTTAGTGAATGACTATAAATACATGATTATTGTTGTTATTGTTACTAATGAGAAAATATTTTTGTATGGTTCCATAATGTTTATATTAATATTTAACGAACAAAAGGGTTGTATAATAGTAACATGTTAAATATTCATATAACCTTTATGGAACCATAAAAATTATTTTCTCATGAATTACTATAACAACAATTATTATGTTTTTATGGTCACCAACTACATAAATATATATTTTTCATATATGTGTGGTCAAAATAACCCAAACTAGAATATGCTGTAATCTCTTAGTGATTATAGTTAAAAAAGAGATTATTATGTCATAATATCATTATTCAACAATTATAATGATATAATATAGATTTTAAGGGGTTTCATTATATTTTAATGTAGGTAAGAAAATAATATATATATATATATATATATATAAATGTCCCTTTTGTAGAGGGGTAGTCTACCCGTATGCAGAATACACACATTATATTACATAGAATAGTATAAAAATATATAATGTTTTTTAATTTAAAGATATTAATTAATTTTTAAATATAATATTTATTCATTAAATACTCATATTGAACGAACCCTGTAATGTGGTTATGAAAAATGGATCACGTCACTAATGGAGGCAGTATTTCATATGTAACACTAAAAATGATTTTATTTTTCAAATAGTAATGAGGAAGATATAAAATACTTATCTAATTAAAATAATGAAATTAAAGTTTAATTATGACACTGATATAATTTTTAAAACATGTGTAGATTCTATTGGGAAGAGGTAGAAGTTGAGAGAAAAAAGCGGTAATTGAGAAATTTACCATACTCCATGGAAGAGATCATTTTCAAATTGGATTAAGGATTTAATATGTGGGTTTTTAGGATCATATAACCAATATGTATTGTTCAGTATTAATTTCTAGTTATTAGGGATGATTTTGGTTGAGTCTAAGGGGATTATGATGTGAGGAGAATTGGGCGATGATGGATCCTTTTATAAGGGAGATGTGTGTCATTTTTGTAAAAATATAAATGTTATAGTCTCTATTAAAAGTTCAATTAGATAAATAAATAGAAATTAATTAAGTGGGAAATATGTAAGGTAGATAAATAATTAACCATTAATGTTCACACATGTTTCTAATTTGTTTCCTTTTACTCTTATATTTTTGACTTCTACAACATTTTTACTATGTTAACTAATTTTTATCTAAAAATAAAATTTTAATGCATTAAAATATAGTGGATATTATTAAATAATTTTTATCAAATGAATGAAAATATATTATATATTTTTAATAAGAAAATTTATTGGGTTGAAATTTTTATTTTTAATAATAGCACACATTACGCGTAAAAATAATTTTTAGAAAAAGTCTATTGTTATCATTAAAAATGATTATAAAGATTAAATTTCTTATTAAGTTTTATTTTTATGAAATTAATTTGATTACCATTTACAAAAAATACTTATATGGTCTTCATAGTTATCCAAAACCAAATTATACCTTATGGATATTTATTTAAAAAAATGTTCCAAAAATAATTTTCATTAGTGTAAAATAATTCTTATGTTTCTATAATGATAAATATTAGTTATTTGAATAGAATTTTTTATTCTTAAATGAATAATTTTATTCCTTTAGAAAAATTAATAATTAATTTTGTTAATGTTTTTAAGTTGTATTTTTTTCATAATAAATCCATGAACACTACAATTTTATTGAACATCGTATTTTTTACTATTCACCTTGAAATCAACTATTTCATAAAAATACCAAAATTCACCATAAGATAATATTGAATGAATTAAATAAAAAATGATTTTAAAAAATAAAATCCTATAATATTTGAATTTATTTTTAAATGGGTATATAAAATGTATTGAAAAATGTTTTTAATTGAAAAAATACTTTTGAAATATTGACTATTCTTATTTGTAATTCATATCAATTAATAATTAAATAAGATTTATTATATTATTAATTTTAAAAATATGTTATATGAATAATATATTTATTTCCATAAAATATAAATCCATAGAATATAAATAAGAAATATATAATTTAGAAATATGTATTTTTAAGCATAAAATGAAATTATCCATGTCACACACATGGTAATAACTATTGTATAAATGTTAATTCTTTTAAATTTTATAAATAATTTTCTTTAAAATAAATATTGAGTGACGTGTTGTTAATTAGGCAGTATACATTACCAATCAATTGATAAACATTTATTTCATTTAATTTCATAAATACATCATAATAAAATATAATACAAACAACAACAACAACATTAATAATACGTAATATATATATATATATATAATATTTTAATATTTTCTATAATATAAATATTTATTATTTTTGAATTTTATTATTCTAAATTTACTACTAACAACAAAAAAAATTCGGTATAACTATGGGATAAATGAATATCCAATGACCAAATTTCCAATAACAATATTTCCAATGACCATATTTATAAAAACTTTATTTTTCCCTACATATATCCTCACTAACATAATTGATTCGATTAAATTATAATAAATAATACAACTCATTTCTATTTTTTTTTATTTATTATCTCACAATATTATTTCTCCTTTTATGATGTTCTTCATTATTATAAGTTTTATTTGGCCATTGGAAATACTTAACTATGAATATGATCTTGGATATATCATAGTTTTGAAGATTAAATTATTTTATATTTATTTTTCCATTTTAGATTATGTAATTTTATTGAATATAATAATCCATAGTGTTTGACACATTTTTTCATGTCCTTTTTTTGTAATAATTAAAATTTAAAGAAGTTTTTTTAGATTAATTTTACTATTTTTTAATTTAATTCATAATATATTTCACTTTATTTAATCAAATAGAATAAATTATAATTATAAACATATATTTTATAAAAAAAATTGTTTCACAAAAACCTATGACATTACACTCTCCCACATAAATAAATTATTCCCTTTAAATTTAAATTATAACTTTTCTAACATAAATATATGTGTGTAAAAATGATAATGATTGCTCAAGATATAGATTCAATTGTGATGAAACCATTGTTTACGTAGAAAAGACTATGTTACATATTATTACACACATGATATGAATTTATTATGATTCTCATCCATTTATTCAAAATATTCCTCTATAGAAAAGTATAATTTCATTATCATTTTTTGACAACATAGTAAAACCAAAAATATTTTGATAATATAAAATGAAGTCAGACAAAATGATCACAAGAATATAAAAACACAATCCTATAATGCCTACTCTAATGACAACTTAATCTTAACCTATCATAATTTTGGTTCAGCTATGGTGTAATTGGATCAACCTATAACTAATTCTGTTTAACAAAGGGTTTCCCTAGTAATTTTCCCATTATTTTTTCTAGCCTATCATTTTTACTTTATCATATTATATTGATATCCTTTCTTTTGGTTTTCAAGGGGTATGTAATCAACCAAACCATATCTCTTGAGTTTTTATTTCTGGTGTGTAATCTTAGAACAACTAATTATGCACTAATTGAGGATTCATTTGATTCTCAACCGTGCATTTTTAGTGTGATTACAGTATGGTGAACATTTTCTACCACAACATCCAATTTCAAAATATCAATATAAGGATTTAAATTCTATTAAACCACATACTCCAAACATTACCAAAATTATATGATTCTATCATTTAATTAAACCAATCCCTAGGGATTTCATTAAATATATCTCAATATAATTCCCAAAATAACTAAACTAATCCTTAAAAATAACTAAACCCTACTCTAACACTAACTGAGGCACCTCAAACTTGCATTCTCAGGCCCGATGGTAAAAACAATATCGTAAAATTATGTCTTTTATACAAGGTGAGATTAATGAAGATATATATATATATATATATATATATATATATATATTTCACATCATTTTCATAGCATCAACATTAAACAACAAAAATAATATCACAATCACAATAAAAGAAGGTTGATTATCTTTGGGGACTAGCTACATAATAAAATTATTTTATAATACTTGTAAAAATTTCTCTATAAATGAACCACACTATACCCCTTCTAGATTTCTCATAGATTATACTCATATTTATGAATAGGGGAATAAGAAAATAATTTTATGGTGAGATTAAACACCAAGTAATGGAAAACTTATCAACACATCATTAAGGATTAGATCATAAGAATTTTAGAAAACCTGAGTGGATGAGAAATTTCTAATAAAAAATATCATGAAAAAATAAGAGTTTTTTAGATGTTATGATACTAGAACATATAATATCAAATGAAAAAAAATGTACCATAGAATTAGAGTGTGAGATAATCACGAAAAAAATGTAATTATGGAATGATATTGTAATTTCATATAATAATAAATTTATGGAAAGAAATAAATAATGACCTCATAATCATAATTCAAGGATCACTATTAAGAAAACATAACACAGTGTGTTAGGAAAACTTAATATGCACCATAATTGCTATATTATGACATGATAAAATTACACAATTAATTATAAGGATATATATTTGTTTGTTCCACCCATCACATTATTAAAACTATACAAATTTGTTCCATAAGAACCTAAACACATTCAACACTTAATTAACCCATGGAAAATAATAATATTTTATAAATACATCCATATAACATTTTATAATCCTTATAGAGAGAAAATGAGGATGGTTTTCTATGAAAATGTCCCAATTATAAGATAAAGTGTATTTAGGATGTTGACTAAAATTAAAAATGTGTTTGTATTATTATTAGATAAATCTTGTCGACGAATTATTAGGAATATCACTCATCAATTTAAAATCATTTCAATACAGTTTTGTTTGGAATCAAATTTTAAACATGGAAATTATTATTCATTGATAATAATGGTAACAATAATAAATTAATATGATTACATGGAAAAACCATAAGTGATAATTAAAAGCAGTTTTAACATTTTAAAAAGAAATTAAGAAATGGGTAAAATTCAAAAAAAAGTTTTTAAAAATGTGAACTAAAATTTATTGGATAATTATACGACTAAAATTAATCTTAAATTACAATGACATAATTAAGACATAAATATTTTATCATTGAAATATCTATGAAAATATCAATCCTATGATTATAGAAGGAAAACACTTGTAGTATTTAAGAATACATTTTTTGAAACCTACATCGTAAAAAGTATAATAAAACTTTTATTTTAAATGATGAAATGGAAAAATTTATTGTCATATGGTATATTATAAAATTGAGTTTCCAAATTTAAATAATAACATTATAAAAAATGGAAAATGTGGTCAGGGAAAAAACATTAAGGATAATAAAAAATATTTTTAACATTTTCATAATTTTATGGGGAAGAAATTAATCGGGGTTAAATATTTGGATAAAAAGTGTTATTTTCTATAGATAAAATGATAAATTTAAATATAATATACTTTTGTTGAAGAAAACAAGAATATATGTAAAAACATCATGATAAATGATTATAAATCAAACAAAGGATGTTTAAGTTAAAAAAATCTCTTACATCTTCAATATCATTTTAATCGATAACCTATGGAAAGATAAATTGAGATCAAATTGTAAATCAATTTAATTAATTGAATGTTAATTTTAATATAACTCATAGGTTTTTATATATACCATAAAAAACAAAACAGATAGTGAATATAGAATGTGTCATGAAGAATGAAAATTAAGAAGAAAATCATTATAAACATAATATTTCATGAAGTAGGTAACATTTCAAAAAGCTTTTATGTGATATAAATTTAAATAAATAGAGAATAAAGTTACTGTACATACTATACTTATAACAATAAAATTAAATAAGTATAATACAAAATTAGTGAATGGGAATTGAGTTAACAAAAACATTCACCTTTAATTTTTTTTTCAAAACATGTTCTACTCTCATATATATAAAATAATATTTATCACAATCCCCAACATAAGAAACTTATTCATACCTATAATATTTTTTAAAATTATTTATTATAATTTTTTAAAATTATATAACTTATATTTTATTCTAATTGTTGGATTTTATAAAATTTAATTATTTGTCTAGTACTAGTTCCATAGAGAATGTTCAGAATCTTCAATATATATTCAAATTTAATAATTTAAATAACATTATCGGATCTAAAATATATAATTATTATTTAAAATGTAATTTTTTTAGGATTATTTCTGATTTTTTTGGTGATGATCTTGTTTCTGTAATTTTTAACAAACTAAAAGGTTGTTACATTAATAAAAAAATAAATGTGAATATAACTATTTAAGAACTATAAAAAAAATTATTATCACATTAATGTAAAATTAAACTATTATTTATTTTTTCACAGTCACCCATGATTGTAATTTATATAACTATTAATGTATATGGAAAAACTGACCCAAATAATAACAATTTATAATGTACGAGTGAGTATGGTTTTAAAAGATGTAATTTTGGAATAATATCATTATTATAGAATCATAATTATATTATATATATGTTTTTTAATCATATTTTAGTAGTTTTTTATATGTAATAAATTTTTTGATGAGAAACTAAATACATCACCTTCATGGAGTTAGTAAACCGTAAGTACCCAAGGGTGGAACATTCATTTATGTAGAAAAAAGGGGGATATTGAATAGACTATAAGCAAAAAATCATAATAATATTTTAAATAAAATATTTAATCAATAAATTTCCCCATTTAATCTACCATGTAATATTATTATGAAAAACGGATCATACCGCATATATTGACTGTAGACCATAGATAACATAAGTGGTGTTTTAAAATTTCAAATGGTTAAGAGGAAGTTTAAAAGTGGATATAAAATAAAATTAATAAATGATTAGTGTAATTATGATACTTATGAAGTTATTTAATCATGGGTAGATTAGGTTCATTGGAGGTAGATGAATAAATATTGAAATAGGATATAAAATGGAGTAATTGGGAATTTTACCTTACACCGTTTAACAGATCCATTGAATATTGGTTTAAAGTTCAAATAAGTATTATTTTTAGAAGACCAGAACCTCTAGAAAGTGTATAATAGTATTTGAGAGTTATTTGAGGAGATTTTTGTTCAATATATGAGTTTTTGGGTGTGACGATGTGTTAGGTGTTGATGGTTCCTTATAGAATTTTATAATAATATTAAAGGTAATGTCCTGATTATTAGGTAAAGTGGATAAAATATTGGAAAATAAGAGATTTGGTTATGAGGTAAGGTTGATAAATAATTAACCATATATTTTACAGTATGATTTTTAAAAAAAATTAAGCCTTTTACTCAATGGTTTTTCAATTTTACAATTTTTATCAAGCTAACTAATTTTTACCAAAGAAATTTAATTTTAAAGCATATGAATAAAATGGTACTTTTTTAATAATTTTGAACTAATGATTAAAAATATTAAATAAATTATTACAATTGAAATTTCTATGGGTGTTAAAAATTATTTTTAATATTTTCACATGTTTCATATATAAATAATTGTTCGAAAAGTTTATTTTTTGGCTTAAAATTTATTATTAAGATATAGTAATCCATTTAGTTGATTTAAATGACATTAATTGGTTTGTTTTTTTAAAAAAATACAAGATATTGGGATTTCAATTTAACTAAAAACTAATTTCTACTTGTGGAGATTTTTTAAAAGAAATAGACCAAAAATACATTTTATGGAATAAATTATTATTTAAGATTTAATAATGTTAGACAAGTGTTCTGTAAATTAATTTTTTTTTCTAAATGGATACTTTTACTCCATAATTTTGTAACATTATGTTTTTTAAATGTTTTTGGGTCATAATTTTTTTGTGATATGGTTGTAAACACTACGGTATCTGTGAAGACTATATTTTTTATTGTTCACCTAAAATACACTATTTCAAAAAATACAAAATATCATATTAAGATATTATATATATGATAAATAAAAAATAATTTCATTTTTCAAATTCTTAGTAAATTTTTTTTAATTTATCATTTAAATAGAAATTTAAAATAAAATTAAAACTATTTTTAATTGGAAAATGAATTTTTAGATAATTACTAATATTATTATTACTTCGTATAAATAACTAATTAAAGTAGTGTTAATATATTATTCATATATAAAATATATTTTATCCAACATATATTTAGTTCTTTATAATGTAACATCATATATAAAGATGTTTTTTGAAAAATAATTTTTTAAGTATTAATGAAATTATCCTTATTACATGCCCAATAATAACTATTGAATAGATAATAATTTATTTTTTTTAATTATTATAATTACTTCTCATTAAAATAATTTTTAATTGAGTAGTTTTTAAATATACACAACACATAAAAAATCTCTTTGAAAAATATTAATTTTATTAGAAAATATTCATCAAAAAATACCATTAAAATTAAATATTTATATTCTAAAATGTTTACTTTACTAATCCATTGATATTTTATTATTATATTGAATTAATGAATTATATCATACATTAATACTAATAATAATAGGTAACACATAAATATATAAATTTCTTTATAATATATTAATATTATACTAATATTTCATTATTTATTATTCTTGAATTTTATTAATTTAAATTCACAATTAAAAATACACGACTTCAATATACCAATTGGTTACATGTATATCTTGTTAATATATTTCTAAAATCCATATTTCCAGTGACAAAATTTAAAATGACCAAATTTCAATCCTATATATAGCCTTACTATACTCATTTACCCAATCCACACTTCTTATTTTAAACTTCTCATTTCTATAGTTTTGATTTTAGATCTCACCATATTATTTCTCCTTTCATGATGTTCTTCCACATTGTATTATTTCTCTGACTATTGGTGATCCATAAGGTTGTTGATGATCTAGGAGATATCTTAGTGTTAGACGGTTTAATCCTTTCAATTTATTATCCATTTTTAATTTATAAACTTTTAATGGTTCTAACAATCCATTGATCCTAATACATATTTTCATGTGATATTATTTTAATGTTTTACTATAATTAATGTTTTATTAATCCATATATTGTATAAATTATTTACAAAACTTTATAATTCTATTGAAAAATAGATCAAAATTGTTTATAATTATAAAAATAGAGTTTATGGAAATAATATACTCACTAATAACATTCGATATTAATTTTTTTTTCTTCACAGAAAGAAACATCTCTTTATTTCAGTTATAAAACCACTTGATTCATGCCAATTTCTTATAAATGATACATTTTACTATTATTCCTAGTATTTTTTTTTCAAATCCCACACACTAGTAGTTGTAAACCTTGAAACCCAATTCTATGTATTTCTAATTTTCATATTGAAAAATTACATTCTATTTAGATAATTAGCTTACTTTTTCATCTTCTTATGAGAGGGTGTTCTGTTCTTAATTCATGTTAATTTCCTATTATATTATAGGGAATTTATTACAATTTTATTGAAATTGAAAATATCCATTATTATTTTTATAGCCTTTATAACTGGACAAAACAAAATCAATACCACTTGAGAATATAAAACCAATGTATACCTCGTTATTACAGTTTATATTATATATATATGGATTACCCAAATATTTTTGAAAAAAAATATTATAGTATTTTCTCATGGTATTTAATATATTCTCAACATTAAGAGACCATGATTGTTCCTTGTAATTCCCTTCATCTTTTATATCTAATTTTCCATAAATAAAATCCATAATATTATCTTGTCTCCTAATCATTTACATGGAAAATTTAAATTGATATTTGATATCACCCTCATTTATATCATTTTTTTCATTTTCATATGATTTTAATCTCCTATTCGGTTTTATATTTTATTAAGGAAGTTAAATGACCTTTTGTCAACATATACTTAGGTTTTTCTTCTTCATCCCCATCGCTTTTTTGATTAGTCATTATTTCTTTCAACAAGAGAAATGAATATTCCTTGAGTTTGAGAGATACCTTCATCATTTGAATCGCTCTAAGAAGATGAATCTTAACTTCCTTCTCTACTCATAAAATCCCCTTGAATTTATTTAAAGACTCATTATTTCTTATAAAATAAATTTTCTACATTTTCTTGAAGCTTTACCTAGTAAATTTTTTCTTTCTCATCATTAAACTAGGATTTGTAAAAATTTTATTTTTTAAATGAATTTTAAAATTAAAAATACATCCACAAATAAATAATTTAATAACAACAAATCCTTTTTATTTACATTTCACTCTTCTAATATTCTGGGTGATAATGGGTATGGAGTTATTATTCTCCAAACTTCTTTCATCCATACTTTTAGAATATGAATTAGATCCAACCTTATTTTCCTTCATATTTTGATATTTCATGGATTTGAATTCTACTACCATTTTCATTTATTTTGAATAAAATTTCATTCACCATTTAATTTTTATAAATGGTATTATATAGATCATCATAGGATGGGTCTCTAATCTCTTCCAGGGATTAAATATTTCAGTTGAATATACCTATTAAATTCCTCATAAACATCTTTAAAATAGGTTAATCATTCAAATTAATGAAAAAACAATTATATGAATGATAATCTCTCAAAATTGGGTAAATTATCTATTTATTCCCTCATCATCATCCATTTAGATGACATTGAATTTATCTCTCTGAACATGATGTATAGCTTCTTTCAAATTTACATTTATTTTATACATATTCTTCAATTTAATCCATATATCCTTGGTAGTTTTTTATTACCATTATATATGAGTGGACTTTATCATACAAAGATGATAATATTGTATTTATTTCACTCAATATACTTGTATATTCTATATTCTAGAAAACATTGTGGGTGAGTCTCAACCAAGTATAGTAAATACCATAGTTACATTATCACATAACTAAAGTACCTGTTATAGAAAAACTAAAGCATAAAGTTATTAGAATAAAGAAAATAATTTACATAAAATTGAGGTTTTTTATCTATTTTTTAAATGAATGAGATTATCCATTCCTCACTTTGGTTATTTCAGATGAAACCTTGATTAGCTTTAGTACTACATATAATGCCCATTTCTAATGAGATTACATGGAGAGTGATGCAGTAAATTAGTTATCTATTTTTTAGAAAAATATATCCTCTAATTTAATATTTATAGATTGCTAAATTGTAATCCTTTTTTTATTATTTATATCAAACTTAGTCAAGAGACACAATAAATAAAGGCAAGAATACATCAGAGCTATAGGGTTTTTTCTTGAAATGGCACTTCTTCTTATTAAGGATGTGTTATAAGACCTCATTTCTACAATTGGAATTTAACATATAATATTTATAAACTATATTATAAATATTATATCAGAAAATATAATTAAATTCATCATCCCATGTGATCATAAAGGCCACCTCTTGACAGGATTGTTATACTAGGTCTAACCTGTTGAAGTTATTACTCAAAAATAATCTTCATTTTCTCATAATGAGGTATTTATACTACCTATAAATAATTAATCAAGGTTATTAATGGAATAGAATTTTTAAAAGGCCTTTTGAATATCTCATTTAATGATTTAATGGTAAATTTACCACGTTCTCTTTCATTTCATTTCACCCTAGTCTTTTAAATAATTATAAATCATTTCTCTAATATTATCATAATGATTATTAAGTAGAAAGATGTTCATAATTATCATATTCTTCACAAATTCAAAACTATAGCTGTAAAATTACTCCCATTTATTATTTCTCAATGTAAATTAATTATTAAATTTTTTAAACTCATTCTTTCTAGATACACAACAAGTCTATCATTTTATTCAGTTTCAAATTTTTAATTTCTCAATATATAATAAATCATCATATATAAAAAATTTATTCCCTAAAATATTATGGTGTATAGTGGTTTCCAAAAATTAAATTTTGAAAACTAATTGATCTTGAATAGTGGAGTTTATCTCCTCTATTGAAATGGTTAATTTTAATCCTGATCTATCAGTTTATTTTAACTCATTTTAATTATAGTCATGGTAATATTCAAGTATTGTAGTTTTTTATTTCCATGTGATTTTTTATTAACAACATATAATTAACTACAAAAATATTATAGTGGTAATTTCATTCAAAAAATCCTTCAACTTATGCATGAACACATTCAATGTGATGGGGAACACGAGGTTGTGGAATAGAACTCTCATCTTACCACAAAATAACTGTCAATTTGATTCTTAATTCTCAACATGAATTATAAATCATTTTATTTATTTTTATATTAAATTTACATGAATATCAACATATGAATAATCTTAAATAATTATTTCATTTTTATAATTTTTAAATTAAATAACTATCACAATTTTCCTGGGGGTCATTTATGTACTCTTATTGAATGATTTAACTATATATTTTCTTTGTACCAACCTTACGATGTTTTTTTCTAATCCTTATACACACCCACCACATCCTTACACATCACTATACCTACCTTATAAACAACTTATCCAATCTATCTCAATATTATGATGACTCAATAAAACCATACGAGCTACTTGCCTAAACATACAATGTATGGTGATATCATCCATAAGGTGGATTCCTATAACCATACATTGGTTGCTCTATCAACATTAAAACAACTTTCTCGTACCATATAAAATCCATAAATCACTAAAATATCATTATAACATCTTCAACTAAATCCAAGGAATTCTAAAAAACATACCCAATTCATTAAACATCAACTAATGGTATTCCATAACTTGATTCAATAGCTGTTATACTTAGTGTTTTATGGATTAATCCTCAAAGATGAAAGACTGATTCAATTCATTTAGAAATTGGTCTTTAATATCCCAAAATTAAACAGATTCTTCTAAAATAAATATAAATTATTACAGATTTTATATTTTCTAAAGGAAATTGGATTTTTTCATTGAATATCATTTCATCAAAAATAATCTTATATAATTCTGTTTGAATATATCATCCTAAATTCATTAGAGAAACATCTCTAACTTATTCATTAATTATATTCCTTGAAAAATGGTGTAATCTGACTCGAATCCCCACATAATGTTATTGTAAATTGAAATATTATCTATATTATAGTTCTTCATCTTATCTAAAAAAAAATAAAATATATTCATATTTGCTTCAATATGCATGTGATGGTATCAATGGTAGATAAGAGATTAACAAGCCCAGATTCATCCAAAATGGGTAGTTAACTAGACTAGTTTATCTATATGTAGAGTAAATGTAATTAAAGAAATTATATTAAACTTATATATTACTCAAGTGTCTTTAGTGTCATATAAACATGACATTACAAATAATGTTCCCTTAACAAAAAACAAATACATCCAAGTGAGGGTATGGATTCTTATGAGGTTTCTTATTAAGAATGACATTGAAGGATGATTTTAAATGGTTATATGGTTTGTTAGTTGACAATATATGATGATATAGAGTTGGTTTATAAGATTTTAAGGAATAATATGAGAATATTTTAATCCACACCACTCTTATTTAATTGAAGTTGTCTAAATCCTAGTGCTTGATTCAAGTTTTATCCTTAGATACTTCACTAGAGTTCTATATTCATCCAATTATAAATCAATTATGTTTGAATTATGTCTCATTGATTATAATCATCCATATAACACAATCCAATGATTTATAAAATTGATATCTAAATCTAAACACAATCTTAATAACAATTATGATCAACCAACTATGCATAAGTAATTACAAATGAAAAATACGAGAGGGAGAAATGAAGATAAAGAAACCACATGTTAAAATTTATATTACTCCTAAATATCATAGTATTATCCAGTAATTTAATCATATTCCTTTGTATGACTCTCATTTTTTGGAAAAAAGTAACCACCTTTCAAAAAATATTCATTGGTTCTCAAAAAAATAACCCCTTATATTTTTGGTTTGCTCTCCCTTTTTTAAAATATAGAAGTTTCATTTAATATGTTCTGTATTATCTACTCACATGTATAATAAAAAAATATTATTTAATCCTCCATATAGAGTTCTATAATAACATCATAAATATTAAGGTAATGTATTCATGTTTTCTTTTACTTATCATCACATAATAAAAACACATGTAGATATAGTTCAACCCTTTCCTAATTTGGTAAATCATAAATTTATAAGAATGTTTCACCTTATTAACTCAAAGTATATATTAGTGTTATGATCTCAATAGATACCCCCAAGCATTATAGATCGTATAAAATATTCACATAATCACATAATTATGATCATTAAGGTTCATGGTAGGTGATTGTTATATTTTTGACCTTCATTTGTGATGATGTGAAGATGAAAGTACACATCCTACATGGACATCATAAATAACATCTTGAATGTGTCATAGATTTTGTAAAATTATATGGAAACATTATGGATCTGAATAGTGTGTGTTGGATGATGATGTATCCTAATGAATATTATTTTACTATATGTTTACTTTGTTAACCACTATTAATCATTTCCAAAAAATGGGTTCAATATGATGTTATGTTGGGTTGACTTCACTACTGATATAAGATTTTTAGCACTTCATCTTATTTTTTTTGCAAACCAATGACGTGAACACATCAGATACATGGATATCTTAGCCTATATAAAAAATAGTGTCAATTATTTCATTTTACATGAGGATATCATGAAAAAATAGAAATTTCAATACTATAATATGTTATTTGTTTTAAATCTTAAATTGTGGGTTGGTTGGAATGTAGAATACCTGAGATTTGATTCGTTAAGGACACAATTTAAATTTTTGTTGTAATTTGGTGAGTTTTAATTGAGTTTATAAAATCGTATGAATTTATTGGACTAATGATTCTTCAATTATATATGGTGTTTATTATCTATAGTCATGATTACATAGAAATTTATTATAAACAAGTGTTTGTATGAGGAGGATGAAACGATGAATGTTTGATTCATAATTCAATTTAGTTTATGTGTAATGGGCGGGAATCCACATAATAGATTTGAATTTTTTCATGGGGTGCATGAAAACATCCGATTTAATATATATAAACATATTAAAGTAGGTTTAATCATGATCTACATGTCTAATGTGGTGAAGTTGTAAACATTTATGTTTCAACAAGTTTGTAAAATATTTCTATTATGGTTTAAATAAATTGGTGATGTGAACGATTATACTGAGATATTCTAAAAAGGGAGGCCATACAAAGTGTCTGATCAGTTTTAATAGAGCATAGAATAACTAGGAAATAATATTAGACTAAGTGAGGGTGTAAAAAAGATCAGTTCCTAGTGTTGATACACGACTTGTGATTTGGTGTTGATTGATACTTAATCTCATTGTTGATCGGATAAATTAACTATATAATTGAACTGGTGTATGATTTCAAATAACAGAGCATCATAATACCACATAAAAACTGTGTTTAATGTTTTTTGTTATAGATTTATTTAAACTAATTCTATGTTTTTTAAATTTATTTAAGGGAAATGATTTGTTAATTATACCCAACCATTTTAAGAATTAATATATTTGAGGAATAACTAATCTAATTCCTTCCATACAATACACTTGGAATTTAGTTGGTGTATTATTCATTGAATTCACTTAGTATAGAGGTTATAATATTAATTGTGGGTTCTATAAATAAACACACACAATCTCTCAATGCCAATAAATCCATATTAATGCATAGGTGATTTATTACAATTAAGTAATTAAATAATTTTATTTTTTAAAATTTAATCGATTAATTTCGTAGATCATAAATTATTATATTAATATAATATACCATGTTAATTTATTAGATTATTATTTATTAGTGCACAATTAACTGTATTCATAATTAATTGACTGTACATTTATTATATTCTACAAATTAGTCTAAATAATTAATGAGAATATGTGAATAAAATCCACTTCATATCATGAAACATAATATAAAAATCATAATTTTATGTCCTCTACATAGATTATTATTACCTTCCATGTATCAAAATTTACCATCTAAATCAAATAAACATATAAATAATCCATAACCACATGGTTTATTCTATATCCCCAAGATATTTCTCATGTAATGAATTTGTACACATAAAATGAAGGGAAATATTTATTTATAAAGTGTTTTGAATAAGAAAATTTTATAAAAATATATTTATAAGGTACAATATAATGTCATACATATTACAAGATCCTTGAATTTAAAAGGAGACATACCTTTATTCAAAGTATATTCAATATTAGATTCATTATTGATACACTGCATTAACACTTTCTTATATTTATCATGTTCCAATATATATATATATATATATATATATTAAATGTCGATGTGTTCAATTTTACAATATTTTTTTATTCTTAATCATACAGACCACATTTATAATTTCAATATATATAACCATTGCTCCCAAGATGTAATCCATATCTTTATGTCATGATATAAAATTCTTTTTTCAAAAACATTGACAAGCGGGAAAAAACAAAAAAATTATATTATATAATAAGAATCATTGTTTTTGTCTATTTGATACTTTTCTATGACAAAAATCAACTAGAGATAATAAATATGTAACCTATGGATAATTATTATGAACTAAATACAAATAAATTATACATATGAGTTTCCAAAAACATCAAAACTATTTTTCAGAAAATATATTAGAATGTAGTATTTAGTCCCATTTAGGTATCTTCAAAACATTCTCATGGACATTTGATTATCTATACATGGATTACTTTTATATCACCCAAAAACTCAGAAATCAAATGCAATATCAGTCCTTGGAAAAAATTATGAATATATGAAATTACCAATAGAAGGATCATTCTAGGTGGATTTAATTTTCTTTTAATACAAACCAATTTTGGGGCATTAGTTCATGTTTAATTTATCACCCCTGAAAGTGGGTTATATAATTGGTTCTTATTTACCCATAATAATTCTTTATAAAATTGTATTAATAATTATTTATTGAGATAATAAAATAATTCACCTCGACATATTTCTATGAATATTTAATCTAATGGAATAAGATACATCACCCATATCATTGATGTGAATGATTTTTTTAATGAACCAATTCCACTTCCTATAAAATATTTACCATTAATATCAATTTAAATTTCATCTATAAATAAAAAAGAAATTATTTTTTACACTTATTGGTCTTGTGGTATATAAATTGATTTCTAATGACTTATTTAGAATATTATTAATCTATTAAATCCATAAATCATAAATACCACTATTAGAATGAATTTTTTTAACTATAGATATACCTTAAGAGTTGTCATGCCAAATTATCACTATTGCAAGAGAGGAATCCTTCTAGTTGATTCATGAAAACTTCCTCACCTATATTTTTATTAAAAAATTTACTTTCACAAACATTTTCTATAATTATTTGGAAAAATTAACTAATTATTCTAATAAAATCTATATGGAATACTTTTGGTATATTATAGAAAATATATTCCTACAATTGATCCCATTATTTTTTTATCCACTTTAGAAACTAGTCTGGTTGTATATCTTTCAATGTCACACACTAAACATTTAATTGATCTAAATAACCCATTTTCTACTAATAGGGTTTCCACCAAGTGCCTACTCAACAATTTCCCAAAACATATTACCTTTTCTAAAATTCAAATCATCGATAATTAAGTCATAAAACCTTTTTAACTTTTGAAACTCACGTATTGTGACCATGATTTATAATCATTTTTAGCTCTAATATTATATTATGAAAATTATAAACACACTATATAATCACAAGAAAATGATGAATATATCCTTCTTGTGAATCTTTATAATGATTCATAATCATTTTTTTTGAGAAAACTATATTTTAAATGGTTGATTGAGATATTTTGATTCTTTATCAAATGTATTTAGCATTTTATTATTTATAGTTTTTGAAGGATATTTTTTTGAACATCACTCATTCAATGATGAGTTTTTTAAAGAATTATCATTTGTTCACCTAAGCCAGTCAAAGATATTAACATGTCGAACTAGATTATACATAATAATTGAAAATTAGACTGATCCCACTAATAAGATAATTTACTTGAATTTTTTCATCCCTTTATTATACAATTCTAGGGTTCATTGAAAGATAAGAAAATGGTATTATTTGTACATATCCACATATCCAATGAAGTATGCACCAATGGTTTTAGGATCCAACGTATTTTTTTGGTTTACAAACTCTCACTATTGAAGGACATCCCGAATAATGAACATGTTATGAACATAGTTTCTAAACCATAAATAATTTAAAATGTGTTTTTTATAAAACCATAATCAGGGACCAATTCAAATCATATGGTATCATTTTCAGAGAATAATTACATATGAATTTAAGGTCCTTATATCTATTAATCATAATTCTTACCATATCCATTGTAGTTTGGTTTATTATTTTACCAACACCATTTTGGTATAGTGTAGTTTTCCTAGTCTACTGTGGAACTATTCCATTTTCTTGAAGAATGTTTGAAAATGGACTTTGTAATTGTGTACAATATGTGTATCTAAAATAATATTCTCCACCATGAGATAACATCCTTATATTAATTTTTTATCAAATTTTTTCTTTACATCGTCATTAAAAACATTAAATAATAAACATAATAATTTTAATTATGTTGAAAATAGATATTCATATATATAGAATAGACATCAATGAGTGAAATAATGAATTTATAATTGGTAAATCTAGTGTTTGATATATATATATATATGTATATATATGTATATATGATTTAAAATATAGTTGAACATCTATCATAACCTTTAATTGCTTTAATAGTTTTCATCCCATTAATAAAATGAATATAGTTTTCAGAATAAGTAAAATCAATAGTACTAAGAACTTTACCATGAACTAATCACTGAATCCATTATTTATAGATATCACATAATTTCTTGTTCTATCACATTGTGGAAGTTTCATTTATAACTCTTATTCTAGTACCAATATAGATAAGTATATTATAATTATCAAAACTAGTACAAAAAAATAGAGATAATACCATCCTTCAATGTAACATAACTAATGATGTCAATTATATTTATAAAGAAAAAAAATAGTTCAAAAAAACTAAATATAAAACCCAATTTTATTTGTTAGGATAACAAAATCATGTTCCAAGAGAAAAATAGAATATAGAATGTATTTATATATATAAAGTAAACCCAATACTCAATTATTCAATGAATGTCCCCAAATATTACAAATTTTAGTGCATCTTATTTATTAAAAAATATCAGAGCTCACTACCCACTATGTACAAAGGTTTTTCATACCCCGTGATCCGTAAAAAATATGGATTATAGAAAATAATCAATCTTGATAGTGTTATATATTTTATCACTCATATTTGATTCATAAAAAATTAATTGAAATACCATTTTTGAATAAATTTTTGAAATTTAAGACATATTCATTTCATGTCCTTATTACAAAATAAAAAACGAGTTCCTTCAAAATATTATGTTTGGGTAGTAATTTATCTTTCCCCCTCTCAATTAGTATGATCAATGTGCGACATTTTTTTCTACTAAACTATTGAAATATTTTTTTTTAAATTATTATAAAATACATTCCACCTCATAGATACATAATATCATTAATTCATTAATTAACCATTTTTTTTATAGGATTGTCTAGAGCCATGAAATATTAGAACTCAATGATGGACCCCAAATCCAATTGACTAGGGTTAAAAGGATGAAATCCCCGTGGAAGAATTATAATTCATTCATTGATGTAAGAAACAACGTATGTTAAAGGTGACGCATGCTATGATGATGCTAGTAAATGATGAAAGAAAATGATTTCGACTATGATGTCAATGCCCATGGCTTAATTTTAGAAAAGAAATTATTATGTTGGGCTTTGAAAAAAGATTTTATGCCATTGGGATTTTGATTCATGTAATGGGTTATATGTCAACCCATTTAAAAAGGGTTGTTTCCTTTATTTTTTTAAAAAGTGTCTTGACCCCAGAATATATAAAATTATATGTGTTGTAACATATATTAAATGGACTATATAAATGTGTAAGAGTATTAAGAATTTATTACACTAGAAATAACACAAATATATCGACCTCAATATTCCTAAGCTGAGCATATATATCCACTATCAATATGATGTTCTCACATTCACCTTTCAATATGGTGAGTCTCATGGATGATTACTTCATGATCAATGTTCTTGTTAATGCACTATCTGAAGAGATAAGGTAGTCATCTATTACATGTATCATGTCAGAATAATTTTTATTCTCATTGACAGAACAATAAATGTTACCATGTAATTTAGTTTTTATGGACACTATAATTGGATCGGTCAACCACTCCCAAATTTCATAAAATGTTATATAATCAAGTGTCATATATTATGTATTTTTGGTAGTTCATCATTCCAAATATAATAACTAAAATCTATCCTTCATACATGATGAAGAATTTTATCCCTCCAAATATTATAATTATAACCCATTAATTCACAATTATCACATATAATACCAAAAAACCCAGATGGAATATTTGAAAACTAAATAGATTATAATAAGTAAAAATAATATAATTTTCATAGTAAACATTGTTAACTTGAATCTAAATAAAATAAAATTTCATGCGGGAGAAATTTTAAATTTAATAGATACAAAATATTGATTATGAATTATCAACAACAATTTAATTTATAATAAAATGAATTATCACTAATTTAATATATATATATATATAATTAATTATAAATGTTAAATTTGATAAACTCCATGAAAAAATATTAAATTTGTTATAGTCATTATCCCTTTAAAAATTTATCAAAATTAATTTTTACGTTTCATATATTTAAAATATAATAAAAAATCTTGTTGTATAAAATTCAATAAAATTTTCATTGATATTATTTAATATTATTTCATTTATATGTATATTTTTCTTAAATATGAATATTTTCACAAAAAACGTAATCTTCTGAAAATTTGAAATTATCAAACTTAAATATTTATTTTTCAGAATGGAAATTTAATAATATGTAATAAATATATTGAACATTGAAAATTAAAATTTGTACATATATATTTTATTAAATATTAATGAATATGTAAATTATAATTAATTATAAAATTTCAGTATCAATATAATTTTACGAAAATTCAAAAAATAATCACAATTAAATAATATCTGAACTAATGAATTTATGGTGTGTAATAAATATCTTTAATCACTAAAGATTGGTACAACTGTATAAATTAAATTATTAGAATTGTTTTAATTTTACTTATCATTAAAAGGGTGTACAATTATAAATAAACATTGATAATGACTCGATGAAATCAAGACTAAATAATTTAAACAATTAAAAATCATCATAAAAATGATGTTGTAAGATAGTATGATAAATGAAAATGTTTTATTTTATTTAAATATTTAAACAATAATTTATTAAATCATGATTTCTATTTAAAATTTGAATTTAACTTATTGAATGTGTTTTTTAAGTTATCATAAAGAATTGAAATTAATAAATTATTGAGATAAAATATTTTATTTCTAAAGCCTTTAATTAATATAGAAAATGAATGTTCAACATGACTGTATTCCAAATGAATATATAAAGATGAAGAAATATAATAACAATTGTGTAATATCTAACCCCTAAAAATTAATGGTTATATTCAAAATAGATTTTATATAAATTTATTTCAAAGGATGAGGTATATACATGGATTTGATTAAAAATGAAGGAAATATAATGATCATAATTAAATATTTTTTTTTTAAATTTTTTAATGGACAAGAACTATTAATTTCCTTTATCCATTGTAAAAAATTAGAAAATTTAAGAATATTAAACTCAATTCCATACACACCATCCTTGAGGAATTTAGATGTTTTATTTTTTCTGATATCCATTGACTATAGGTGGATTAATATGTATAGTGGGTTCTACAATCAAAACTCTCCCCAAATCACTCCATCGAAGAAATAGAGTTAATGTATGATTGATTTATTTCTATTAAATAATTAATTAATATTATGGACCGAAATTTATAAAATTAATTTAATAGACTATAATTTATTGTATTATAATGATGGAGAATATTAATTTTATGGACTATAATTTATTTTTCAAACATTTATCACATTCATGAATAATTGATGGGATATTTATTAATTTGTTCAACTTTGAAGAAGGTACCATCAAAGATGGAATGTAATGTGTTTTCATGACATGAAGCGCATTAGAACAACATTGTTTCAGGGCTTGACAGAGAAGGACTATAAGGTATTGTGCTAATGCTCTTGGTGGTGAAATGGCTACCCCTTTACATTTTCTACATAATTAGAAAATGATAATTTTCTAAAATAAATAATAATTGAAATATTTTGTGAAAAATAAATTATAAAATGATCATATGTATATAAAATAAACATAGATACAATTTAATAGATTGATATATTTTAATTTTAGAAGACAATATTAATATTAAAATATGGATTACAAGTTTGCTACAAAATAATTAATTTAAAAAATTAAAAGGTAAATAAATTAAAGTGTATACATGTTAAACTAAATATTTTAAAAATGAATTATAAAATTATATAATATTTAAATATAAGTTAGTTTATTAGTTATTTTAACTAATAAAATTAAAATAAATAAATAAACATATTATACTGTAAATATAGTTATCAATTAATTTATTGATAAATAAAATATTGTTCCAGATTTATTATTATCTTAAATATATTTTGGTACAATAATATAAATATAAACAAAGTCTGATAAATTAAATTATATATTGAAAAATTATAATATGAATTTAATTTATAATTAAGCCAGAACTAATATAATAAAATATATAATTTATTTAGAATATTTATTATTATAATAAATTTTTATTAAAAAAATTATTTAAAAATACAACTTATGTAGTTATGATTGTGAAATATATGCAACCACTGAAAATTAATTTTTAATATTTATAGGTAATAAAAATTAAAGGGTAGAACATGATTTATAAGGCACCGCCACAATAATAACCAATGTATTTGTGTTTGAATGTGAAAATGTTTGTTCGAAATGAGTTTTTCAAATATATATTTTTAAACCCCATAAATATATAAACTCAATAAAAAATGGTTTTTTGGCCTATATTCAAAAAATATATTAAATAGGATTGTAAAAATTGCGAATTTTTTTGAAAAATCACACCACCAAACTTAAACCCGATTATCCCCAAGCATAGAAATTGACATTATCACAATGTATTCCACCACGTGAAATGATTATTTTAAAACACATCATGATATTTTAAATCATATATTTTCATGAATTTTTATTATTAACAAGAATTAATGTTATTATTATATCCCACCTTAATTCAAGTTAATAAAAGTTAAAAAAATTTACTACAGTTAAATTTTTCCATTAAATGACTATGTAATATTAAAAATTTAATTCTTCCTCTGGAAAATGAATATCCTCATCAATTATTCTCTCTTATCTTTGGGTACAGAAATAATACTTATTTTACTTTTTTGGAAATAAATTTTTTCTTATTGACTTAATAAACATAAATTGATAATATTTAGAAATAAACCTATTTAATTATAAGGAATCACCCATTGTTAATTGTGACATCTAGGGAAGTGAACCAATGTTGGACAAATAACACTGAATATTTTTATTTCAACATTATTTTTTATAATTTAAAACTAAGATACTCAAATATTTACACCCCGTGAGGCTATTTGTGACACTCAAGTTGTTGGAGCATCATTGAAAACCCATTCTCAAATATATTTTAAATTTTTTTTTTATGGAATTTATTTTCACAACAAATTTTATACACAAATTACCCATACATATTTGAAACATTTAGATTGGTTTTGTTACATTAACTATACTACACCATGAAATTATAATATTTATTGAAAAATTAAATCGTGTTTCTAAAACATCTCTATTTATTAACACTCATCAACCCACCAAAGTAGTGACATCATTTTCCAATACACATTGTAGCTTTATAATTTATTCAATTCCATTTCAAATAAATAATAAAAAAATATGATTTTAAAATCAAGTAATTATTGATATTCACAAATTAAAAATCTCGTTGGTCAGAAAATATGCCTTGAACCACCCACTCAAGGAACTCTTTCTTGTTCTACAATAAATATGAGAGTGACCCTTTGGTCTTATTCCAATATTATCTAGGATAAAGATTACAACTAAGGGTTTATAACATGGTCATGATAGGAATTAAACTCATATATTCCAAAAACATAACAAAAAATAACTATTAATCTCTATTACATAACATAAACCAAGGCTAAAAATTCAAAATTGACACTAATAGAAAAATACCCTATACCAACGGTTTGGAACCGTTGGTATAGGCCCAAAAACCGTTGGTATAGGCTATACCAATGGTTTGGAGGACCATTTCCAAGTAATCCGTGACAATAGGTCTATACCAACGGTTTTGGGAAAACCGTTTCTATAGTACTATGCCAACGGTTTTGAAAACCTTTGGTATAAGTAATATGAAAATCTATACCAACGGTTCTCGAAACTGTTGGTATATGTATTTAAAAAAAACATTTGGTGGGATTTGATTCCAGAACCTCTAGTTTATAGTTGAATGACTTAAACACTAACCTAAAATGATTTCTGCGAACATAATTTCATAAATTTAAATATGTATTGTTAAAATTATTTTAAATTTTGATTTATATAATGTTTTCGGTAAGAATATACGTTAAAAAATTGAAGGACCTATACCAACGGTTTTGATAATCGATGGTATATGTCCTTGGATTTTGGGACCTATACCAATGGTTTTGGCCAAACTGTTGGTATAGGGGGGACCTATACCAACGGTTTGGCCAAACCGTTGGTATATGGTCTTTATAAGGGTCCTATACCAACGGTTTGGCCAAAACCTTTGGTATAGGTCTATATAAGTGACTTATACCAACTGTTTTTGCCAAACCGTTGGTATAGGTCCAAATTTATGAACTATATGAATGGTTTGGCCAAAACCGTTGGTAAAAGTCATATTTCCAGTATTGTGATGATATATCAATAAATATATAACATTCTCCAAACAAAATGTTGAATAAAACTCTGGAGTATTAGCTTCAAAAAAAAACTCCAAAAACAATGATAGTACTATGTATTTTAGTCACTTAACTCTCCCTAGAAACAAAAAAATAATTTATATATATAAGGGTGAGTGTAACATGTATACTCAGTAGGATTATACTCAAGATCTTTCATGTTAGTATTAAATAAGTATACAAATTCTTAAGTGAAAAAAATAGAACCAACCAAAACTTATCATGTAAAATACCACCCCACTTAATTAAAGCCAACTCAAACAATATCTCATCCAATTATTTTAAAATAATATTAGTATAATATAAGAGAAATGTATCCCTTAACAACTTCCCACTAGTTTTTCTTTCTCGTACCCTAATGTCAAAGGTCATATGCTCCCAAATCCATTCAAAAAATGTTCCAAAACACATCATACCTCATGCCATAAATATATAATCATCATCATCATGTATCTATAAATGTTTTGTATCATTAATAGGAATGATATCAACCCCACATACTCATCATACCACTCACCAACTCACCATATATCATCATATGAACATCACAACATCACATCACATCAATACAATAAGGCCCTGACCATAAACCTTACTTAATCTTGAGTTATTACATGATTACACATTGAGGATATTTTCAGGTTTAGAGTTTTAAAGAATTAGGACATATCTAATACATCTAAAAAGATTACATAGTATACACTTCTACTTAGTTTCTATAACATAAAAAAAACTTAAAAGGAAACATGTCTAGTTCCATGTTTTAGATATCATGTCTTTCCTTGATCCCATCCTTGACCCTATTCATATTTAAGTCCTGTGGAAAACATTTCAAAAACTTGGGATGAGCATAAAAATCCCAGTAAAGGATACACAAAGAAGTAAAACAGTTAGTTTTTCCACAACAACAAGTAAACCATGAGTACTTTACCAAGTAATACTTTTCACCTTTATAAAGTAGTAAAAACTCTTCAGTGAATAAAAGACCAATACTTACCCTTTTGTAACCAAAAAATTACCATAAAACCCATGTAAAGAACACATAACAAATATAGGTAACTTGGGACATAAACATACTTTAATGGAATAACCATACGGTCGACTTCCACACATACTTAATGGAATAGCCATACGGCCGACTTCCATACCCAATGCATTGGAGGTTATAACGTAACCAACCGTCCTGGTATTCACAGAACCACCTGTCATATGGTTTACCATGTAACCACCCGTAAAATGTCCAAGTACCATCATTACACAGAAAATATTGAAAATATAAACATTTCAAGAAAAACATTTCATTTTCAATCACAATAAGTAATTCCAAGATATTGAATTAATCAACCTACTTTCAAAAACCATTTAAAAGAGATTTTTTAATCAAAGTCTCCCATACCACTTTGAAGCTTTTAATGGAATTATAATTTTAAATCATTAATTTCCATATAAATAAATACTGAAAACCATTTTTAAAACATGGACATTAAAGATAAATATTTAGAATAATGAATCTTTAAAACATTAAAAACGATATTTTTGTTAAAGTGTTTTTAACAAAATGAGAGACTCTTGAATACAAATAATCACAGAATAACATTTAATCCGAGCTTTATAATATAATGAGAATAAAGGGATTCATGATATAATATATCAAAGGACATTATACAAACCAAATAAGAGTGAATTGGTGCATAACAACAATGAAGTCTCAATGGAAATGTAAATTGAGATGAAATCCATTTTAAAAAGGGTATCCTTAAACTAAAGACAAATTTACCACATAATTTTGTGTGAGAAATATAAATACACCCAATATAAGTGGATATTAAGTGTGAAACAATCTAATGTCATTCACATATATTCATTGGATTACATGTTCATGAATTACAAGTTGAACCCATAGAAATCAAAATTGGGTTAAAATGTTCCCTTGTAAAAATTCGACAGCCTAATGACGTCACTTCAAAATTCAGAAAATTAGTCGATGAGAGAGTGAATGGTATCTCATAACTTGGACACATACTTTACATTAATATGGATATATAAGAACATATCCCAAAATAAAAAGATGTAAATTAAAATACTTGACAAAAGAAGTCTTTTAAGAAGAGGAGGGTGAAAGGTCCCCTTACCGAGTTGGGTAACTTTCGAAACGTACACCCCATTAAAGAAGGATCATACAATGAAGATGTAAATACCCATAAATGAAATTATACTACACAAATTGTATAATAATGTTCTGTACATACACCACTCAAATGAAATATTGTAAAACGTAACATAAATGTCACAAGAATAAAAGTGGGATGGAAAATCACTTACGAAAACTCGGCAGCCTAATGGCGCCACATAAATCTTACAAAAATGGATTGATGAGATCAAATAGGGTATCTCGTTATATGAACATAAAATTACATAATGATAAATATAAAAGAACATCCCCAAACAAATGAAATATGAGCTTAAAATAAATGACATAAAAGAGAGTACTTAAAAAGAAAGAGAGGAGTAGGATCCCTTACCTCGGGTCCGACATGACTCGATCATTCTTTAACGTCCTGAATAATAAACATGAGTTAATTTATATTTTCTTAAGAACCTTTTTCAAGTTCATTATTCCTTTTATATCACTTATTTCCTTTTTATAAACATTTTTTAACAATTTAAGTTAATAATGTTTGTTTTGTCGATATTTGGTTCTTAAGTCGAAAGTGACCTTCTTACAATTACATGTTGTACCTGTTGTCAAAGGTTCATTATATACAGAATGAAATTAATGATTTGGATATCATATATATCCAGCAGCATATATTCATTTTATACTATTCAATAGCATTTGGAGTTAAAAAATTAAAATCACCGTTCATGGAGACGGTAGGTCGTACGTACGCATGAAGACTACTTTCATTTTTTTGTCATATTAATGGAATTAAAACAAAATGAGATATATATATATATATGATATAATTCCATAATGATATCCATAATATAGATGTAATATATTACATATATATCTATTATATATATGTACTTATAATAGTACATAACCTTTTGAGATAAGAAATGAAATGTACCGTTTATGGAGACGGTAAGCCGTACGTACGCATGCACGCTACTTCCATTTCTATTTCATATTTAATGTAATTAAAACATAATGATACATAATATTATTTTAATTACAGTATGGTATCATATATAATATTATTAAATATATCCTTTATACGCACCACATATGGTATTAACGAATCAAATCCCTTTGAGGGGGCATTAGTCCGCACTTCCTTAAATGAAGATATCACGTTGACCCATAATGGAAACCATAAAGGAATGCCATAAATAAAAAATACAGAAGCTTATGTAATACATAAACATATTATATATCATATATAAATATAGTGTCATCTTAATGGCCACCTTTGAAGGTGTTAGAAGAATGTTGAACAATAATCGTTTTGTGAGGCAGAAATTCGCCAGCCACAGAAACAGTATGTTCTTTAACCATTAGATGTAGGTGTGTGTAAGTGTAGCTCGAATAATTCTTATAAAAACATCCTAGTATATTTAAGATACTGGATTTTTTACAAAATAAATGAATAAAAAGAGTTTATGGGGTTGGAGAAGCAAAATAAAACAAAAGGACACAAGTGAAGACATTACCTTAAAATCGGGTAACTACCTTTGGTTTGAGCTCAAAGGCTTCCTTGTGAAGACTTCATCCCAAAGGTAGGATTCAAGGAGTTAGAGAGGGAAGTTTAGAGACAAAAGTTTTAGGGGTTGGCCGAGCCAAAGGCTTTGGAAGTGTGGGAACGGAGGTAAAGGTGGGGGCCTTTTATAAGAGGAGAGGAGGGGCACTCTTGGAATGTAAAGAATTGTTACTTTATATTAGAATGGGTTTCTGATTTTACTGTTCCAACATTGATATTTTTCGAGTATAAGGTGATAAGGGTTCTAAATCACCCCATCCAATAGGTTTTGGACATGTTTAGGTCTTAAATTTTACATTATCTTTCCATTTTATTTAAATTGTTAAATAATGAGGTCATCGCTGCATCATCATGATGTCATAAATAATTTCATTTATTTAATGTCTAAAAATTATAAAAAACTACTATGATGTAGGAAATCTTTTTAGATTTCCAATGACTATTTATAGTCAAAAATAAGACTTGTATAACCCCATGTAAAAAGTGTTTTAGTAAAACATCTCTTGTTTGTGTCATTTTTACTTTAACATTAAATAAAAATGTATTTGTGTCATTTTCCAACCAATGTGGCTCCATGGGGTCCCCAAGTTGACCCATGGATTGTATTGGTCGGCTGTGACTCATCAAATGAGGGTAGGACATGTGTCTAGGTTATTTCATATTATTAAAACATTATTTTTACCTTAAACTACACCAATTACTTCTCATCGCGATTAAAAACATAAAAGTTACTATTCACCAAAAAAATATTTTAATTCCATTGAACCACATTTTACTTCTTAATGAAAATCATGTATGTCAGACTTTTGAAATTCAAAACACAGAGGTGGTAAAATTTCATTTAAACGGAAAATCAGTTTTTTATAAGTACCACTTAGTGGTTTCACTATTCATCAAAATTGAAGTTTTTCAGAAAAATACCAAAACTTCACCCTAAGATATATTTGATTTTCCAAATTAAAAAGTAAAGTCTATTTTAAAAAATTCAATACATATAATTTGAATTAATTAATTTAATAATTAATTCCCGCTGTCAGAGCAAATAGCGTGTTTTTATGAAACAATAAGTATCAAAAGATTGACAGTAGTTTAAGTCTGATTTCAAAGTGAAATTAATTCCAATGACCACTATTGGATTAAATGGTAAAAATATATTATAATTTTTCTAAAAATAAAATTGAAAATATAATCTAATCATATAAATAAATTAGATTAAAAAGAGGTTTTATATTAAAATACAACATTTTTTTACTATTCATTAAAAATGAACTTTTTCGGAATTATACCAAAAATTTACACAAAGTAAATTTTGATGTCTCTATTCTAAATAATAATTTTATTTTATCAAATATAACACATAAAATTTTTAAAAAGTGGATTTAAAATAGGTTCTCCATCCAAAGGCGGTTAATCGACATTTTAATGAGTATTAGAATGTTTATGCTTAAAAATTGGATTCATTCGCATTTTTTAATCCTCTATTATTTATTGTAAGGAGTAAAAATATTTGACAAACATATATAATCATTTTTTAGTTAGTTATTTTCATTCCCTCCATTACAACGGCTAGGCGTTAACTACTATTTAAAATAATATTATTTTATTATTAGAGTGCAACATAAGATTCCCAAGAAACTCGTTGTTGCGTATTGGGTATGACATCGAGCATAGAGTCCCCTTTAAAGTAATATTAATATTTTATTCACAAATATGGATAAATATAAAAATGTCATATTCTTTATTTACCTGGGGTGTTACAAATACCCCATAGGGACTACAAATGCACCTATCATAAATATTCATCTCATTACCCCCATATTGGTTTCAATTTACCCTCATATTAATTTCACCATATAATAATAATAAACAAATGGTTATTTTTATACACCTTATATTTAGCTAGTATGATCATAACTACCTAATGGAATCAAAATCCATACCACACCAGAAATGGAGAGCAGGAAATTGGGAGGAGTCAAAAAATTTTCCCTCAATGACCATCGTGTTGTGAAGAAAACCCAAGGAAGAATGCTTATTGGGTTTTAATAAGGTCATACCAATTTTGTAGCTATTGTATAAAATCGTAAATGAAATAAAATTTGTAATACGATCACACACAATCTAAACCTATTAGGTTCATTCCCACGAAACACTACCATAACCTACCATAACCTACCATAATCACTGAATTACCACCACCAAATTTACCTAATAAAACCACAAAATAGCCTCAAATAATTAAAAAATAACCAGTACAAACATCCACAGTGTTCTATACATCATTATTTTATTTACATATGTAACATTATTACTCTACATCCTGTCACATTTCAAGTTCATCATTTAAAATTGTGTTCTACACTACTAGAATATTACCAAATGATCGCAATAAAAACAAATATTTCACCACCCACCAAAACCCCCTAATTACCTCCTTCCAACTATAGAAATGTTTTTGTGACCTCACTACATAATACATAACCTCTACTGTGTCCCATTACACCACATATGTAATCTTCTGAAACACTCACTATGAATGAATCACTCAAGGCCTATATATAACTACTATATTACTACATAAAACCCCCATAATAACTATTAAATAAAATACACACACAATATTCAAATCATATCCACAAAATAAATTCCATCATAATTTCTATTACAATCTACAATATTTAATTTTTTAATGATAATTAATTTATTTCACAAAATAAATTAAGTAGAATATATATGTTTATAAGATTTTATGAGTGGTTATAATAGAAAAAACATCATATAAATAACACAAAACTTTAAAAGTGACAATTATTTTGAAAAAAAGTCATTAATCACATAAGGAATAACACTATGGCAAGTAAAAATATGAAAACACCATTTTTTCAAAAAAAAATTAAGTTTTTTTGTTATATTTATAGGAGTATAGTCCCCAAAATCTCCCCAAATAAAACAAAATAATTCTAATTCCACATTACATTGTCAAGATATGTTTTTTAAAATCCCTTACATTGAAAATAATCTTCAAGGGACCACCACATAAGAACAGAGAAACAAGGGATCAATTAATACTAACCAAAAATGTAATCACTTTGTAACCTAACCATTGAAATATACATTAATAATTTCTTAAATATCAACACAAAAATAAGGTGAATTTATATATAATATAGTGACAATATCCTTTTTCACAAAACATTATATTATATTAAGAATAATTATACAACAGAGTACAAGCTAGGGATCTTTAAGTCTAGTGTCTTGGTAGACTAGTTTCAAAAAATATAAAACATGGGTAAAAAAGAAAAATTATTTATTTAATCACCATAAAAATATCTTATCATTATGTGATCCCATACATATGTAAAAGGTGTCTTGGGGAACACATGAACAACATGATGACCTAAAATTCCTAGTAAAGGAAAGAACATAAAAATACAGCTTAAGCACAAGTGTTAGGAGGCATGGAAAAAAATATCAAAACTGTGAAACATATGAAATCATATAATATATACATGGTATCATATAGACATGGAATCACATAAATTTTGAATAATAGTAAAACATATAATTATTCTGGTTCACGGATAACTACCAATCCCATTTCCAATTTTAGTACCGGTTAATGCTAACTGTCAATCCTGTTTCACATTTTTGTATGTGTCTAGGATAACCACCAATCTCGTTTCACATTGCATCTCATGAGACATAACATTAACCAAGTAATTGAAGTTCTATCTAGGCACACCCATCTCAAAATTTTCATGAATATTCTTTCCACAAAAATAATCATACAGAATCAACCTTAAATAAACATAATGTTACCCATGGAAGGAATTGGGTACCATAATCAAGACATAAAGCATAACGAATGGGTGTATCAGAAATGTTTCCATGAAAGAAAAGGATTAATACTTACAAGAAAGTTCAGAGGGGAAAAAATCATATAAAATTGTACGTTATTTAAAACATAGGTGAAAACATATAAGAAATTTATTTGAGAAACATTAGAATAAAAACATTTTTTTGCAGTTTTAAGTAAAATACTATAGATATTTTTAAATAGAAAAAATAAAATTGTTTATATAAAACCAGAATTTAAACCAATAAATTTTAATAATAAAATGAATGATTTTATAAAGATAACGGTGCTATATAATAGAGGATTGAATACACTTTAAATTGGTTAATAAATTCAGACAGTTCCCTAAAAACATGTTTGCTTATCAGAATGTTCTAAGGAGGGAATCTAATAAAAACATCTATATCCCCAATAGATATTGATGAAAGGGTCTTTATAAATTAATTTTTTAATACTAAATATAATTTATAATAGGTACATAAATAGATAATATAATTTCATTTTATTAAAAATAATTATATCGAAACCTAAAAGAACAATGGGGGTTCAGGTGGAATTTGTTACTATTTATTGGCATGGTGTAGGGTGCACCCAAGAGGGCTTGATGAGAGAAAACACAGTTTTCTAATCAGTTATAAATCATTAGGGAAGTATGGGGGACGGGAGAAATCATAACCCATCATTAGGTATTACACAAAAAATGTAATATCATATAGTACATCTAGATTAAGAGTGAAATGGAAAGGATCCCTTACCTTAAGCCTGGTGGTGTTCTCCACTTGTTATTAATGAAATCTTGACTCTACCTCCTTTGAAAACCTATAAAGGGGTGAGTGTTGTAATTTTTAATAGAATATGGGACTTTGTATGTGGTATATGATATTGTCGAGAGATTTGGGAAGAATATTGTCAAGGCATAATGCTTGAGATTAGTGAAGAAAAGGGGGAGTGGGGGGGGGGGGTAATAGTGTTGGATAAGAGGGTTTTCATAATATTATAATCATTATTTTATTATTTTTTCAAAATACCATCAATACTGTGTATTAAATAACATATAATAGTAATAAATTCATATGAGTTATTATAAATGGTCATTTACACCATCTATGGCTCAAGAATGATGAAAAAATTTATGTTTTAGTATTTATTGTCCATTATCAGATTTTACTATTCATTAAAAATTCATGTATTTTAGAAAAATCCCAAAAATTCCCCCAAACAATTTTTTCAATGTGTAGAATCCAAAAATGAAGTCCATTTTCACAAAATTAATCAAAACACTATTAATTTAATATTTAATTAAAATCAACTTTTATTATTAAAAACCTAGTTTTAAAACATCCATTTACTTATTATAAAATATAGGTATATCATACATGCAACAGAAATATTATTTGTATATTATAATATGTAAGGTTATTATTAATTAAGGTATATCAATTTTAATAAGGATATTTAACTATTCATAAGGATGTGTCACTATTCACCAAAAAAATAATTTCATCTTATTGGACTCCAAATAACTTACCGGTCACAACCATGTATGTCGGATTTTCGAAATTCAAATCACAGAAGTGAAAGAAATATTCTTAAGGATCACATAGATCTTAGTAATTAATTTTGTTGTGATTTTATGACATATTTATAAGACATCAATTTCTGTTTATAAATCATTCAGTCGTTACATTCTTCCCCTCGTATGAATGGTTTTCCCTAAAAATATGGATTTACATTCTAAAACAAAAATAAGTGAGGGTAATTTTCCTTTATTACCTCATATAGTTCTCATGTTGCCTCTTCATACATGTAGTTCCGCCATAGTAATTTGACCACATGTGTAGTGTTTTTATATAAAACATTATCTTTATGATCCAAGATCTTCACTGGATGTTCCTCATAATAAATAGAATCCTCTAACTGTACCACCTCTGAAGAGAGTACATGTGAAGGGTTTGTTATGAACTTCCTTATTAGGGATACATGAATGACATCATGTACATTCGACATGGTAGGTGTAAGTTCCAGTCGATAGGCCACAACTCCGAATCTATCAAGGATATCTAAGGATTCGATATAATAGGTAGTTAGCATTCCATTCTTCCAAAATATCATGACCTTTTTCCATAGAGATACTCATAGAAATTTCAATGTCTCTTACCTTGAAATAAAGCTCCTGTCAACAATTATCTACATAATTCATTAGTCAACTTTATGATTCCTTGATAAGATACTGGATGGTTTTCAACATTTTTACAATTTTGTTGACTGTTTCAGGTCCTAGCATCTTACGCTCTCTGACTTCATCCCAACACGCCAGTGTTCTTCACCATTTACAGTAAAGGGATTCATATGGTTCCATTTGAATGATCGAGTGGAATCTATTGTTGTATGATAATTCAACCAGTGGAAGATATTGGATCCATACCCTTTTTATGTCCATAGAACATGCTCTAAACATATTTATGAATGTGTGAATAGTTCACCCATAATGGCCACCCATTAGAGGATGATAGGCCGTTCTGAAGTTCAGTTCAGGGCTTAGAGCATGTTGGAGACTTTACAGAACATTGAGTTGAATCTGGGATCATGATTAGATACAATAGATAATGGCACTCAAAGCACTATTACCACCTCTTTGATATATATCTGTGGAGGTTGATCCAATTATAAGTCCTCTCGAATCAAAATAAAGAGATATGTATTTGTAAGATCATTCACAATAACCCATATATCATTGTTTCTTCTATAATTCCATATAAGTCTAGTGAAAAGTCTATTATAATGTTCTCCCACTTACATATTAGTATGGGTAGGGGTTGTATCATCCCATTAGACTTATGTCTCTAAACCTTCACTTGTTGACATACCGGGAACATTGATGTGTATTCTATAATCTCCCTTTCCATATTGTCCCACCAAAAGTTTTCTCAGAGATCTCAATACATATTTGTGCTCCTTGGGTTTATAGAGATGGTTGAGGTATGTGCATCATTTAGAATCCCCTTTATCCTTGGATCAGACGGTACCCATAATCATTACCCAAATATTATGACTCTTTCCTCATCATCCTTGAACACCAAGGATTTCACATTTCTGATAGATTCCACCCATTTCATAATTTCAAAATCCTTTCATTGAGCATTCTTTATTTTCTCCATAAAGGATGGTTGATAAATAATTTGGGAAATATTGATGATTTTCCTCCCTTAATGATTCCCATGTTCGTCCTATAAAAATTTAAGAAGATTAGATCCTTTTCAATTCTCATCATTGATAAAGATGTCAGATACTTTCTACTTAGATCATGCACAACCTTATTTACCTTAGTGGGATGGTAGTGTATTGAGCTGTCATAATTCTTGATGAGATCTATCCATATTCTCTTGTGCATATTAAGAAATTTTTCATTTGAAAATATAATTGAGACTCTTGTGGCTTGTATATATCCCACACTTCTTACCATAGAGATAATGTCGCCAGATTTTCCACGCAAAGATAAAAACCTCTTCCTCTAGATCATGCATAGGATAGTTTTTATCTTGGATTTTTAGCTACCATGAGGTGTAAGATATCTGTTTATCATTTTTCATTAGCACAAAACCTAATTCCTTCATTGAGCAATCACTATACACCATAAAATGTTCTCTACTTTTTGGGAGTGTGAGTACGGGTGTAGTGATAAGCCTCATTTTCAACTCCTTGAAATTTTTTTCACATTAATGATTCCAAACAAACATTACCCCCTTTTGTGTTATAATGGTCATTAGGTTCTAAAATAGTGAAATTTTCTTCAAAAATCATTTATAATACATAGCTAGACCCAACCATCTTTGGATCTCCATTACAAATTTTGTCTTGGGTCACTCATCAATTTCTATTGTCTTGGAAGTTTCCACATATATCCCTTTGTGGCTGATATAATTCCCCCAGAATTATACTTCCCCCATCCATCACTCACATTTAATATACTTTACAAACAAAATTATCCCTACACAAATTATTTAACATAGTATTTAAATTGTCCTCATGTTCCTCATTGATCTTGGAGTATATCAAAATATCATCAATAAATACTACCCCATTTTTGTCAAGGAAATATCTAAATACTATATTCACTAGATCCATGAAATTATTTGGAGCTATACTGAGTCTTCGAGCCATCACTAAGAAATCAAAGTGTACATACCTTGTTCAAAAGGTATTCATGGGAATATCTTCTTTCCTCACCATTAGTAGGTGTTATCCCGACTAAAGGTCCACCTTAGAGAAATAACTATATCTATGAAGATGATCAAACTCGTCATCTATCTCTGGAAGGGGATACTTGTTCTTTATCATGATTTTATTGAGCTCGTGATAATCAATGCAGATGAGTGTTGATCCATCCTTCTTCCTAATGAAAAGGACTGGTGCACCCAACAGTGAAGCACTCTGGTGTATAAGACCCTTCTCCATATTTTCCCACAACTTCTTCTTCAACTCCTCTAGATCTACAATAGCCATTATATATGGTGTCATTGATATAGGTTGAGATTTAGGGATAAGTTCAATTGAGAACTCATCCTCTTTATCATGAGGAAGATGAGAAAACTATTCACGGAATACATAAATGTTATACCTCACGAAGGGCATGTCTTCAAGCAAGATTCTCTCTATTGTCTCAATCAGTTGAGCTAGATATGCTTTCTCACAAGGAATGAATATCCAAAATTAAGACAATTATTATAAAGGACATTCATCCTCTTCCTTACACTTTTATAAAATGAATGAATGCTTCAATATGAGAAGAGTGATCTCCCGTTATCAATAGTTGATGTTGTCCTTGTAAAAATATATCCAATCCTTGATAAAGAGAGCATCGAACTCCACTAAAATAAGAATGGAATGATTTTCTGGGAGGTTCAGTGCACAAAAATAATACGGGAGGAGTTATAAACCATGGATGAAATAATTTCTTCATTCACTGTTCTAACAGATAACATTACCTTTAAATTTTGAAGTGGTGTTTAAATAGTTCTCCTAAACTTGCAACATTAAAAAGAATGTGTAGAAATAGAATCAAATTTTACATATTCTATTCTTGAATTAATAACCAGCATACTTGTCACTGCATCATTTTTAAGCTCCACCTCAGCATAAGTGATATCAAAATCCCTTCACTGTTGCCTTGGAGGCTGTTCGTGATTACCTCCGACAACCCTCAGATTAGGGAAATTGTTCACATAATTCCCATGATCCTTGCAGTTGTAACACTGCACTATTGGATGAGTATTGATCTGAACCTTCATTCCTTCTTACGCATTAGTGGGATTCTTCATATCTCGTTAGAAGTTTTTATCCAGATGTCCAAACATTCAACATTTGAAGAAATTTTTGGTTCCCTTAAAAAAGTTCCTAGGATTATTCTTCCCACAACATTTACAAGGGGAAAAGTCAGTCTTGTTTCCACCATGGGTTTTTTTTGATGAACCACCCATTTTTTTCTCCATTTTCCGCTTCATGGAACTAGGTCCATTAGACGACTGAGTGTCTCCAATATCCATTTCAACCTTGAATGAACAAAATAAAATTTCCTCATAACATTAGAATTCCCAAATCTCCAATGCTTTTTATAGACTCTACTATAGTCCACTAACGAAGTGTTCCACCAGGGTTTCGATGTTCATGAAAATGACAGAGGTGTACCTTACAAGCCTTGTAAATTTTTATTCATACACCTCGATGGAAACATCTTCCATCATCTTGAGTATAAGAAACTATATTTACATCTTGAGATAGAGGTTTTCAGGATAATATTTGTTGAAAAACATCATTTTGAATTCTTCCCAATCCTTGGAATAAATTTATTCTTAGGGCATTGTAATCATGATCGATATCCACCACTGATCATCTTCCCCATCAAAAATATAGACCGCCAGTACAACTTTCTATTATTACAAGCACTAGAGGACATAGAATATCTTTTCAATGGAGTTAACCCATTTTCCGCAATGAGGGGATCAGAAGGTCCTCTAAACATGGGATTATTTACCGCATAAAGGATTCTAAGGAAACATGATCATTCCTTAGAGTAGGAGGGTATTTCATTTTACTCAAGTCATTATTCATAACTCTTTGCAGCTGAGGAAATACTATCATGAGGTTTTGAGCACCTGTTCCCATCATATGAGAAATATCCTTAGGGTAATATTCACCTTACCTATCACATTGATTTTTGGAACGTGTTCTTCTATTTCCCACCATTAACTAATAAAAATAATGTATAATTAGAGGTCTTGAATACTTAGCTATTTATCATAAAAAAGGAAATATTGAACATAAAATGAGAATCCTATAAAAGAGAAGTATATGTTAACTTGTGATTCCTTAGGTTTTAATCTTGGTTATCATAGATCTATTTATTAACAAATATTCTTATGGTATTTTTTATTCCCTTAATAATGGTTTGTACTAAGATCATTAATTAAAAAAATAATATCCCTCTAGAGTGTAAATACAAAGGGTGTCGAAAGGACTATTGTCTTGTACCAGGATCCCCCAGGTCATGCCTGAGACTCCTTGTCAGAGTTTTCACTCCTATGTACATTTTTTCCAGAGCATCATCTCTCTGTTTGTATGTAGACATGGATGTCTCTTCTTGATAAACAGTTCTTATATACTTTCTAAAATTTAGGGATGTTTTATTATACTTCATCTCATTCTTAAGGTTCCCACTATGGTGATCTATTCCAAATCCCGAAATTAAATATACAATCCTTTGATACCACCTATAGTGACCCTTCCCTTTTTTTCACATAACATTAAATGATTTTTTCTCATAATTATACATCAAATTAAAATAAAAATATCATTTTATCTTATGTATTGGAAGACTATGTACATAAAACATAAAAAATGGGGTTAAAAAATACTTATTTATTTAATATCTATAAAAAAATCAATTCATCCATTGAGCCCATACATATTCATAGGGTACCCAGTAGAACACATAAATAAAGGGATGAGTTAAAAATCCTAGTAAAAGAATGAACATAAGAATATATCTTAAGAACATGAGTTATGAGGCATGACATAATGATATGAAAATCGTGGAACATATGAAATTAAATCATATAAAAATGGGATCATATAAAATGGAATCATAAAAATGTGGAAGATTCATAAAACATGTATGTAGTATGGTTCAAGGCTAACCTTCAATCCCATTTCCCATTTTAGTATTGGTTAAGGATAACTGCCCATCCCATTTCCCATTTTATTTTCGGTCAAGGTTAAATGCCAATCCCATTTCACATCGCATCTCATGAGACATAACATTACCACGTGCATTGATATACTATCTAAGAACAGCAATCTCAAAATTTTCTTGAATATTCATTCCACATAAATATTCATACTTAATCAACCATATATAAACATAAGGATACCCATGGAATGAATTGTGTACCGCAACCATGACATAAAGCATAACCCAAGGGAGTCTCAAGAAAGTGTTCATGAAATAATAGGATTAGGGCATACAAGGACGATAATAGTGAAAATTAGGAATAAAACATGGAAATTAATGTCAAATATAATTTAAATCATATAAGAAATGTATTTGAGAAACATTATCTTTAAACCATTTTTGTGTGGTTTTAAGGAAAATACTTTAGAGATTCTAAAATAGAAAATAGGATAATATTTTATATAAAACCATAATTTAACCTATAAGGTTTTCATAATAAATATATTTATCTTATAATGACAATGTTGGACTAATAAAGAGTATTTAGTCCCCTTTAAATTGAGTGAAAAATTTGGAATGTACTCTTAAAACTGGTTTTCTTATCAGAATTTCTAAGGAGGGAATCTTTTAAAAACATGTTTATCTCCAAAAAAGAATGATTAAAGGGTCTTCATAAGTTTATTTTATAAAAATAAATATAATTTATAATATTTATATAAATAGATATGATAATTCCATTTTGATAAAATGAAAGATATAGCAACCTGAAATAACAAAGGAGGATTGGGTGGAATTCGTTACGGTTTATCGAGATGATGTCAGGTTCACCCAAGAGGGATAGATGAGAGAAAAAATATTTTATAATGAAATATAAATCACAAGGGAAGTATGGGTGAAGTGAGTAATAGTACCACATAATTTGGGATCACACATAAAATGGTAAATCATATATGATATCTTTATTATGATTGAAATGGATAGGATCCCGTAAGTATGATGGTGTTCTCCCCTTGTTATTGATGAACTATCGAGTCTACCTCCATTTAAAAGCTCTTATAGGGAGAGTTTTTTTGTATTTTTAAGAGAATACGAGACTTTGTATGTGGGGGAGGATCTTGGGGAGAGATTTGGGAAGAATTTTTTCAAGGAATAAGGATTGAGGTTAGTGAAGAGAAGGGAGAGTAAGGGGGTTTTATAGTGGAGGAGGGGAGGGTTTTCATAATAATATAATAATTAGATTATTATTTTTTCATAAGACAAGAAATAATGAGTATTCATTGACCTAAAATAGTAATAAATGAATGTTAGTTCAAACAAATAGTCATTTAAATCATACATGACTCATTTATGATGCAAAATTAAGGTGATACCTTTTATTATGAATTACTAGATTGTTCTATTCATAAAAAAATAAACTATTTTAGAAAAAAACATAAAATTCACCCTGACCATTTAATGATGTGTAGAATTTGAAAATGATTTCAATTTTTGAAAAACAATTTTTTAATTATGATTAATTTAATATTTAAATGAAATCATAATTTGTTATTAAATACCGTGTTTTAAAACATTCATTTACTTATTCTAAAATAAAGGTATATCACACTTTCAAATAGAATATTATTTATATATTATCATTGTTGAGGTTAATATTAATTATTTTATATAACTAATCATAAAGATATCTTACTTTTCATATGGTTAGGTAACTCTTCCCCAAAAATTATGTTTTTCTTATCAGATTCCAAATAACATACTAGTCAAAACTGAGTATGTCAGATTTTTGAAATTCAAATCATTGAAGTGAAAAATTATTCTTAAGGGTCGCATATCTCTTATTAGTTAATTATGTTTTGATTTCATGTAATATTTATAATAATGTTATTTCCATTTATAAAACATTTGTTCTTTACATAAGGCCACTATAATGAAATGAAAAAGGAATAAAAAGAGATGTGAAGAAGAGTGGGTTCCATGTTTCAAGAGAGTTTGATCTGTACATACCCAGAGGCATAAAAATTCATGATAAATATTTAATGTGAATTGATATATCTTGTTATTTGTATGTTTTTTAAGGAAGGGAATTAAAATAAAACCATGTACGGTTATTCCCATTATTTGTAGATAAATATTAGCTAGTCTGCACAATGATGTTGTATCTTTGACTATAGTTGTGGTGACTCTGATCAATAATAGATTTTATTTTACAAGTTTTTTAAATGACTTATCCATTTAATCTAAAATTCATTAAAAATCCACTTAAAAATTATTGTAAAAGAACTAAATTTTTTACTATAGTGTGGGGGATACAATTTTGATCCCAAGATTAGAAACATATATTTATTCCATAGAATAATACCATTCCATTTTATCTCATGACACCCAAGACCATGCCATGGAGAACTCCTACTAACCATTTCCTATAAACATTTCCTAGATAATTGTTTATTTGATTCACTAGCATACCATCAAAACTAGGAATTTCAATAGTGCCTCTTTACCCTGTAGAAACAATTCAATTTTCATGCTCATCACCATGACAACACCTATATTGTGGATAACTCCAATTAACTCAATGAATATACTAATAATTTCAAAATCAGTATTCCCTACACCATGTTCATGGATCCCTTACCTATTTTAAAATGGTTAATTATCCTAAAAAACATCTAACATCACTTGAGTTTTAGGACTCATGGTTCACTAAGCACTATATTGGATGAGATCATGACCAGGAATTCAAAACAACTTAATATACCAAAATATCTAAAATGGGAAGCCCATGGTATCAATAATGACGATAACCATGGTTCAGTGAACCTCTATATAAAAAAACATTATTCCTACCTTTAGAACACCTCCAAAATCCCTCTTGATACCTCCAAACATGAATGAAATGTATTAATATTTCAAAAAGGACTAATCCATTAAAATTGATACCATGTAAATGATTTTTGTTTCCTAGAATAAAAATGGAAAACTAAATAAAAAATCAGATGGTCTAAAATCGACACAAGATACCTATAAAAAATGAATTACAATAATTGAAACCCAATTAGGACCTAAGGGACAACAATATCAATCATGTCAATGTTGATTCAATCATTTAAAAATAAACTAACTCCTTGTAAGGATCACGCCACTCATGGAACCTCCAACTAATCCACAATAAAAATTAAACAAAAGGTTAAACAAATATTAAACACTCACAACCAATTAATCCTGAATCTTACTAAAACATTATCACAACTTAAATAGAGAAATACCTTAAAACCAAATTACTAAGTGACATTTATGTCAAATAATTATGTTACTAAAGGGGTACCCATAGAAGTTTTTTTTAAATGAGATAAAACCAATCAATTAAAAACAAAAACTATATATTCCTACAAACCTTTAATCATTTCACACATAAAAAAATTAGAAAATAATTTTTACAAATAAATTCATTCAAAAAAAATTGTTTCAAAAAATAGAAACATTTATGTAAAAAACACATTTTTACTTTGTTTTTCAGGAAATCAATAAAAAAATTTAAATCATACCCACACAATCAGAAATATTAACTTTTTTTAAATCCATTTAATGACATATTGAGTTAAATAAAACCATAAAAAGAACTTGTATCGAAAATTAAAATGTTCATTTAAAAAAGGAATTGAACATTAATAGAATAATGTCACTAACACAGAGAAAACTCACTCTTATATTACCAAACCAATCATTACCCATCATAACCTATTATATGAGGAAAACCATACATACTACTATGAAACAGTTCACATTACCTAAAAACAATTAATCCATCAATCATTGAACACTCATAATATTGATACTTATTTCAAAAGAAAAATACAAACTTATTAATCATTGGAACCCTATAACTACACCAACCTAGGGCTCAAAGCCTTATTATGACTCTATAATATCCTCCCACTCTCCACTTTTACCAACCATAAAGACCAATTTTTGAGGAACCATCTTTTTTCTTTCCAATAATAGGGGTAAATATCCTCTTATCCACATCTACACAGTCCCTCACTTCCATCCAACTTGGCAAACACAAAATATCATCCTTCCTTCAAATAAACAACATAAAATCAAAGATAAAATGTAATAAATGAATTTATTCATTCTACAATTGTTATAAAAACATGGAAATAAAAGCAAAAAGGGTAACATGATTGTACGCCCATGTTGGTACAATTAGATCTCATTAATATGTTCTTATCTCTACTCAAGAGGTACAAACTCCTCCAAGACCAAAGATTAGAACTGTTGTAATGAAATCTCATCGAGTCAACAATGATTTTCCATTCACCACATGTGAGACACATGTAAATGGAAACTCAATGGTAGGGAGACTGATAATTGATATAGATTCTGTGAAAATTTCAATTTATCCTTGAACTCATCTAACCACTCATCTACCATGAGGGTTATTCCCCCACCAAGAAACATTTAGGCCTTATACTGCTAAAATATAGAGAAACCCTTATCCCATGGATCCTTTAACTTCAATATCATAAAAACATGATGATTATCCAATAAAAAGTCTTCAATATAAATATACAATGAAATAAATAATTTTAACAAAAAATTAAATCATATAAAAACATTATAGAAACTCAATCACCCAGATGAATCATATTTCCTCCCATATACCAAAACCACTAAAATAACTCATTGTCAAAATAAATATCACATTCCACTAATATCATTACAATAACATATTCCATAAACAAAACATCATTGTTATCCCTCATACCACCATCCATAAATCCATTTAACAAAAAAATCTCATTTCTATTTCCTAATAATCATTTTTGACATAAAACATGCGAAAAATTAGTAGAAAAAGAAACATTAGTAATACTCTACATGGAAATAATAAAACCCATTATGTAATTTATATCACTTGAATCATGGTTGAAGTGAATATAATACAAAACATTAGTTAAAAACATGGTAAATATTCTAAAAAAACATATTTAAATTGTCAAAATTTAACAAAACCATTTAGAAATTTCGTAATCCACAAAAATGAAAACCCTTTTGTAAAAAAGACATTTTTTAAAATAACATTAATATATTCAAATTGACCACATTTTTTTTTCAAGAATTATTAAATTATTATCCTCAACATATTTAAGAAAACTCTTTTAAAAAAAATATAAACATTCAGGTATGTGATGAGAACTACACTGAATATCACTTCACACACTAATACAAGACATGAAATAGTCACCATATATTAGTATTCTTAAATTGAATAAAATTCCAAAAAAATTTCACTAAAAATTAAACATACTCAACTAATTGGTAAACTAGCCAATTAAACTTCTCATTTTTATAAAGGTAATAATATTTTATCCATTTTTATATTATTGTTTAACATAATTACTATTAAGAAAATAAAAACCCTTAGAAAATAAAAAATACTATTCATGATGACCAACATAATATTTAAATCATTATTTACTTAACATATCATATTTCATAAAATGATAACAATGTTATATAAATTCATCACATGTTTAATTTGGATTATATAACACAAACAAGATCATCATATTACTCATATTAACATTTTTTAAATTTTTCTAGAAAACATAGATTCACACATAGTAAATTATTTAAAACAAGAAATTGTGTCAAATCATTTCATACATTTCAATATCATCTAGATTACTAATAAATTTAAGATCACAAGAATTAACCAAGAAAATAATAAAAAATATCAAGATCATAATGTGATTTATAAATTATAATGTTTTCTATAATTTGTTTAATATTATATAAAGTAATTACTTATTTATTGTCTGCAATTAGCAGAAACATTATATTTCATTAAATAATACGAGCACGTAGAATAAAAACATTGGACTTAAATAGTTATTATATGATTAAAAAAACATTCATAAATATATAACTCTGATAATTCCACATTCATATTCCTAAAATAATAATGTAGACTATTATTAAAAAAACCCAACAAACATGATATCAAGTAATTTCCTAAAGATTAATCGATAAGATTCACATTAAATTCCAACCTCAAAATGACCATGGTTTAACCATAATCATGAACATGTATGATTCATGTTACTATCCTAGTTATATACCCAACAAGTGGAATCACTTCATTTAGAGCATTCAAAATTAATAATGTATATTCAAGAAATCATAATGGGACCTCAATTACCATGTCTGAGCTAGTCTCTCAGGGTTACATAATGAACTGTGTTAAACAGACAATATTTCCCTACCAAACCATGCAATATTCATTAGTTCATAAATCCAAACTCTATCAATACTCCAAACCATGATTTATGTTAACACAATGTTATGACCACCCTAATGGAAACAATATTAGGCCTATAGTGAAGATATGGGTGAACCCCGAGACCCACCTACAATAGGTATTGGGTTGGGAGCTAGAAAAAATGGTATATAACATGAAAATTTTATAAATTACATTCATATATCATTGAAAAATATAAGGAAAAAATACAATTCCATAATATAATGTAAACAATGAAATTTAAAATAAAAAGGACATGTTGTATCAGAAAATTTCTAGGGCCTCGAAACAAAATACCAAATAAAACTGCTATGAAACATCTCCTTCCATAACTCCTTGAATTAATTTGTAATTTATTTCACAGTCATTGAAATCACTAAGGAAAATGGAAAAGTGGAACATATATATATATATGGATGAGAAAACATGTATACATTAGAATTTTACACAATAAAACTCATGAAAATGTTGACTAAGAATATTAATGATTCATTGAACAAACTATATAACAAACAGAAGCCTATTGAACCAAATATCACCCCTCCTCCCCAATATTCACTTACCAAATAACACATACAAGTGTAATAAAATAAAATGAAAATAATATAATAGTATGGTTCGATAAAACCACTTATCGACTATTTTTTTTCTCTAACACCCCAATGTCAAACATCGTGGGCTCCCAAACCCTTCTATAGTCATGCAATAACCATATCATCCTCATTATCATGCATGAAATAAAGTAGGATATCATGAACATGAATGAAATAAACCATGTTTCCTCATAATACTATAAAATACCCCCACCATATGTCATCACACCATCATCACCATATCATATCATATGAATACCCTACATGCAATGATAAAAGATTTTGGATCTGTTATATTATTATTTTCTTCAATATCTTAGGTCATATAAAACACAAAACTAATTCAACACCTTATAAAAGAAAGCTAATATATATTATAATATAATAAAAACATAATCTTTATTATATAAATTTAAAATAATAAAATAATTTTATTATTTATTAATATTTTATTTGATTAATATTTTTAAAATGATTTTTTAATGAACTATCCAAAAATGGTATTGTATTTTACATTAGTAAATTATATTTATCCAAGATAATTTTTTAAAAAAATAAGGAATATTTATATTTATAAAAAATAAGTCAACATACAATTTTTTATAAATTTCAATAAAATGAGATAAAACACGCTATAAGTATAAAAATGTTATTTTTTTAATAAATGAGGATATTATTTTTATATTTTATTTTAGTTAAAAATAAAAATTTATAAATTTTAGAATTTAAATTCATGAAAATCAACTCCATTATTAGAGAAAACATGTAATTAATAACTTTTTATGAAATTAGTATAGTTTTATAATATAATTGATTGTTAGGGTAATTGTAAAAACATTGATTTTTTTAATACTATAACTTTTAAAAATATATAAGGACGAGGATAAATTAAAGGTAATTACAAAATTTTTCATAAAAATATATATATTAGTAACGTACAAAAACAATTTTTAAATACTATATTTAATTTATGAAACTAATGTTTTATGATTTAGAAACTCAAGTAATCGTTTACTCGCAAATATTAACAATTAGTTTTCATAAAATATAGTAACTAAACAAAAAATATATTCCATATCATACATTATAATGTTTATAATATGTAATAAGGTCAATTTATTTTTAGGAATAAACGCTTGATTAATATGATTAAAACTAATTACAATTATAATGTTGAATGGAATAATTTAAATGAATTATTTAAATAATTGGGTGATTTTTTATCATATATATTAGAATGGTATATTTTATATAATTACCCATATTTTCTTTTTTACGTGTTATAAAATGTTTTATCACTCATATAATTGGTAATTAATATTATGTAATATTAAGAACACTTAATAATGAAAATAAAATAATAATTACTATACAGGTTTACAATATGTAAAATTTTATAATTTCAAAGACAATAATCAATTATTTAGAAATATAATGATATTTTATATAAAATAAATTTATGTTCATCACACAATAATTTTTTAGATGTATTATATTATATTTTTTAATATGATTCGTATTAAATTGATGAAAATTACTTACCAAGGAAAAATTGAAAATGAAGAAATGTGAAAACAAATTTGTAAATGACTTGAAAAAGGTTTAAAAAATTATGAATTTTTTTTGAGGATTTATTTACTCAATATCATTCCATGATCCATTATTTATCACTTTTGGAACTATTTATCCTTTAATAGTTTCATTCAATTATTGAGATGTAATGGGTGTTCTCAAAAGATCCCTTTTCTTCACTTATAAAATGGGACCAATTCCACCCAATCAAAGATACACATAACCTTAAAAGATACCTTCAAATAATTCTCAATTTTATATTCCTAAAATTACCATCATTGAAAAAGTACCAAAGTCACCCTAAGTTATCCTAATCCCTTCATTTCCATGGAAGCTTTTATAAGTAAGTTCGTGGTCCCAAAATGAGTATTACTTTATACTTATCATTTTTTCTTAATATTCCACATGAAACATATAATTATTGTAGTAATATAATTAGGGAATTAAAATTACAATACTAAGATTTATTATATTAATGTAACAACCCTTATTTATTCCATTACCCCAACATATAAAAACAAATTAATCTTAATCATGAGTTGTGTAGACTACCGCCTCCACAAAGCGATGATTTTTCCCAAAACCTCTCATTACTCGTTATAAGTATGAAATTTAATAATTAATGTTACATATATAAAATTATTAATATTATGTATATTAAAACTATAATCCAATTTTTTTCCCAATCATTCATTAGGAAGTGAAGAAATTAATTTAGTGTCGTGAAGACTAGTGCCTCCATGAAGTAATGTATCTCATGTTTCATATAGTTTGATTATTATTTATCAAAACATAATAAAATTTGATTCACCTTGATAACATTATATTAATAAAATTATAATACATTTTTAATATTGATATTATTCTGAGAGAAACAAAATTTATAACCATAATCATCCACTAATTATACTATGTTCTTATATCGATCTTTCTAACCACCTATCTAGTCATTATTATAATATAAAATCATATATTACAATTAAAAATTAATTACTGATGATATAGGATTTAAATAAATAAAAAAATATTTTGATTTTATTCATTGTAAATTTATTATTAATTTCATTAATTATGATATTAACACATATTATTTAAAAATAAATATAATGTGATCATTGTAGATTTTATCTTCAAGGGTCATATAAAAAATTTCAATAGAATGAAATTATAAAATTATAAATAATTATAAATGATCAATTATATTAACTTATATGATCTTGAAATTATTAATTTTCTGATAGAAATGCAGAACTACATTAAAATTATAAAAGTAATTTTAAACTATCATTATTGCTCACACATGACACTAAAAATGGATAATAACTGACGATTATAATATTATTAAACTATAATAATTTCATTTTATTAAATTTTACGTATATAAAAATGGTTCTAAAAATTTTATTTATATATTTATTTTTTATGCAAAAGCAGAGAGTGCATTCGAATATGAAGGGAAATAATTCAATGGTTTTTGGTTTCAAATCATCACCCTTTGAAAAATATTTCCTAGTATATTCCATGTTTTGTTAAATAGAGTATCTGATTCCCCTATAATAGTTTGTTGTTATTATATTATCATTATTAATAGTATTTAAATTATCAATTGAAATCAAATCCTTCAATGGGTTTTACCTAAATTTTTTCTATTTTTATAAGGGGTTATTAATCTCAAATTTAATTTTATGAGAAATCTTTGATTTTACAAACAATTATATCTTTAATATAGAGTATTTACTACATTATTTATTTCAATTCTAAAATATCTCACATTTATTTTTGTTCTAATTTTCATTTCATGATATTCCTCTCAAACTCCTTTTATTCTTACATATTCGATATTTTGAGGGTTTTATCACTAATCTCATTTTCAAATAGATATTGCTTTTAAAATACAACATATTAAGTGAATTTATATACTATTTCCACTAAAATGCCTATATTTTTAATCAATAATTTTAATTCTAGGTGTTTTAATTTTATTCTCTCTATTTCATTTTCCATTTGGCTCATTATTTATATACTCTAAAGAAACAGAACCTACCATTTCTTTTCAGTCGGGAACCCACCATTTTCCATATCCACATTCATTAGATACTATTTTTAGTTTACTTATCTCTACATCAATAATTAATTATTTTGATTTATTTGTTTATGATATTATTTAAAAACAATCAATGGATTTTTAATTTTTTTTGGTATCGTCAATTTTCGCCAAAGTGTGAAAAAAGTCTTGTTTTTCATTTTCCATGTGAAATAATCATACTACCACATTATTCTTCCTATATGACACTATATCTCTTTGTTTTTAATATTTATAATTGATATTTTTTCCACATAGTTTTATAAAATATTTCCTTTAAAATATAATGAATATTTCAAGGATATTTCTTATTTAGAATTTTTTTATAAAGATCAAAAAACATGATATTAATTATTTCATTAACCTTATATATATTATTTTTGATTAAGGATATAATTCAAATGATACCATCAAAATTGTATCTCGAGTTGGATTTTTAAATTTTCATTTTTATCATAGAAATGATTCATGACTACAATTTTATTTCATAGTCATTAAAATTTCATAAACCATGTTTTTCCTCAAATGCATTTCCTTTATGGATTCCCAATTTTTCATTTCATTGATTAAAGAGTGTTCAACAAGATTCCATACATCGATCTATTGAAGAAGTTTTTAACATAAATTTATAACCTTTATCAACATAGTTTAAAAAACATATTATATACTATGTTGGTTGAAGGGTATTTATCTATAATTTTGCTAAATATATTTGGATAATTGTTTATCGTACATGGGTACATAATATTATGAATGAATGATGAATTCATTCTTATCATATTCTTTTTTAAATGTTTATGAGACCTATTTTATTTATAGGGGTTATTTATAATTAATGATTCATTTCTTATGGTACACAAAAGTAAAGATGATGGTGGGTCCCATATCTATAACAAATTTCTTGGATTATGTTTATATGAAATGAGATAGTTAGGCATGGGAATAATGAGTTTATTCACTTAATAAATGGAATAATAAGTTTTCTTACAATATTTTGTGACAATTATAGTTGTTCTATATTTAAATGTTGTTTTTCATGTAAATCTTTCATTATATGTTTCCTTTATTTCATAAAATGTTACATTCTATGATTATGAATAATTTATGAGATATTTCACATTGTTATGTTTTGTTATACCAAACACTATTATTTATGATATATTCATTATTGGTTCTAGCTTTATTATGTGTCATGATCACAAAAAATATTACCATCTTATACTCATTTATGATATTTTATTGTTATCGTTTATGTTTACCCTTAATAGGAATCTAATATCACCCATTTATTTTGATTTTATTTCCATAGGTTACAAACATATGTAATATTTATGTGTCACATGAAACATACCAAAATTCATCGTTGAGTTTTAATATTTTTTGTGTCATCATTATTTTATATAGTGTATTTAATATACTTGTACACCTACATGATATATTGTGATGTGTGTGTTGTATTGTTCCATGAGTCAATATTAGCAGTCTATGTGGTGTCTATGACAATAAAATATTCCTCTAACATTCATTATATTCATCAATGGATATTCCTATGAAGTACATGACATGTATTATGGACACAGACATCATGTTTATATATAATAATGTGGAAATTAGTTAGTTAAATGATTGAATTCAACCTGACCAGTTGAAAATTTCATGATTTTTAAATCATAGGAAAAACCCTATTACATAGTATATATGTCGTTAAACATGTTTTATAGTTCAATTTTGTTTAATATTAATTTTTCCTTTCCCATGTTTGACTAAAACTACACACCTTTCTCAGTGTTTTATATACATGATTTGGAATGAGTTATATGACATGTATAGTCCACCACAAAATGTATAATTCATTATTATACAGCCTCAATATACACATAGAAAAATGACGCGTATAATTCATTGGATTTTAGGTGATACATGGGGTTTTAAATTGGTTTTATGACATATTGTTTATATAATATCCTGTTTATTTGTAGGTAGTCAATAGGAAACATGTATTAAATATATTTTTCATACTTTTACCACATGTCTTACAAAATTACCATGGCATCATACTGTATGGGATTATGGGGCATGAATATTAGCTACAAAATATGTTCCTCTATAATGTTTCATTCCAACTAGATGTTAATACATAGTGTGTAACAAATCCAAATACAAACCCCCATGGTGTGTCATGATTTGTGTGGATTATCCTTATGTCATTGAATTTGGATAATCGATGTGTAATTTTCTGTTAAATGTCATGTACTTGTGTTATATATCTATAATACAAAGAATCTATGGATAGGATATTGAAACATTATTTATCTTCTATTTCAAAAAATTTAGAAATATGATAATAATGATCATGTAATCAAGAATTTATGATTGAGTATGACAATGTAGAAATGAAATAATTTTAACATTATAATAATTTCATAAAAAACTAATAAATAATTATAATATAATATGTTACCTTTATGATAACACATTGAGTTTTTAGTGTATAGATAATTGATTTTAGACCATTACAAACAATGTTTTCAATAATTTATATAGATAAATCCATCGAAAATGATGAACACACCCCATGAATCTCTATAGAATGGAATCTTTTCACATTTAATTTATTATATTTTTTATAACAAGAGTTACCTTATCTTGATAATTATTTCTTTATGATGATAAATTTGGATGAAAATATTATCATATCATCATTTTGGTAAGGAATTTAAAGTTAAATTCCCCTTGTGGCATCCACATATGCTCCATTAATCATGGAATGTTTCCATTAGAACATAGGGTGTTAGCCTAGAGGAACCAAAGGTATGTATTCATCCACCATTAATCAAAAAAGTAATTCTATTGGTATTGATGAAATATTTCACATGGTCCCTTGTTCATTAGGATAATAGGAGGATAATATCTCTTAGACTTTAGAGAATTCTAGAGTAGTTTTTTTATTTAGAGAACTATGTAGAGATAAAATGTCATGTAATACATTTCACCAAAAATTAGAAATTTAAATAAAATAAAATATATAATTAGGATTAAGTATTTCATATTTTATTAATTTAATTCAATAAATATTCTCTCTAATATATACTCCATGTTAAATAATAAAAATATTAGTATATTTACAAACATTCACTAACATTCCAATATTTATATTTTATTATATATATATATATGTTATTGAATAATGGATATCATATCTATCTGGCCCTTAAATTAGTATGTCAATCCATCTTGACATATATCAAATTAAAAAGAGTAATAATTCTTTTAAATTAATACATATCTTTATATTATTTATATCATAACCACCCCAACTAGTACCCATCGTGGTCGGAAATGTCGATAATGAGTGACACCTGAAGCCCATATCCAATATGCCAATGTTTGGGCACTAGAACCTTGGGTATTAAACATAAAATAGAGGGAATTACAATTATAATATTTTTTAAGGATAATAGACAAGATGAAATATATAATCAAAACCAATAAATAGAAAATAAAAAAGAATTGTATAACCATAAGACCCCACAAATTATCATATGAAATACATAATAAATCTCAAAAATAAAATAAAATCTCATAGAAACTACCAATACCAAGATATTATTGTAAAACATAGTCTCTAAACCCCCGTGATGAACAAAAAAATTTATAGGGGTGATCATAACATGTATACATAGCAGGATCCTTCTTTGGATCTCTCATGTAAATGTGAAAAAATCATACTAATGATCTAGTTTGTAAGAAATAGAACCAACCACATCTATTAGCTAAACTATCCATTAAAAGGATAACTAAGTCTCACTCATTATGTATTGCACATAATTTAATAAAGAAGTATTATAATAATATAATAATATGAACCCCACAATAACATGCACATTTGTTTTCCACTCTCACACAACTATATCAGACATCATATGCTTTTATCCCGTTTGTATCTATTTTCAGTCATATCAAATCCCTACATACACCAACCTATATTAAAGGTAAAATATTATATGTTAGTAATAATAAATATCGACATATCTCTTCCAATAATAGTAGAGTAATATGAACATTAAGTACACAAACCCTCTTCCCTCCTCCAACTATGCATGCCTCATCTATACATACTACATCATCCTCCAATCATCATCTTTTCATTGGTAAAACTAAACGCGAATCTCACACCTTTGACGATCTACTACTAAAGGAAGAAAATGATAGAGGATATTTCTATAAATCAACTCTCACCAACCTTGATATTATAGAAAACATAAGGAATGAAATCATTTTTCATCTGTATAAACTACTCAACTCAGGTTGGGTGTGATAAAATCTACATCAAAATAAAATGATAAATATTCACATACAATTAAAAACCTATGGGTGAACACTAATAACCCTAAATAAAATAATAATTCTAAACCATAAGGTCATTGATACTCATCAACAAAAAATTATACCTATTGAATATAGATTAGACAATTGTTAATAAAAAATAATAATAAAAAACTACAACCTTGTAATTTAATTCTATAATTTATTAAGAGTCATATTTCTATTAAAAAATATTTATTAGGTATATTCATTCATATATTTCCTATAATGAAGGGAAACCACACCACACATCACCCATATATAATCATGGTTTTATTCATTCATTTCATGAATTTATATTTCAATTGTAGTCTATATCTATTTTATTTTTTTTCCATGAAAACCTTACTAGATTTATTTGATGACCTAAAATATATTATTCTACCTAGAAACACGTTTTAATTTTATTAAATTCATTCCATACCATTCCATTAAGAATCATTAGAAACAAATCATATTCCAATAAAGACTAACAAACAACCAACAACACTAATTCTATAAGCATATAATATATGGGATAAAATAAAAATCATTTTAATTATAGGATACTTTAATGAACCCTTTTTTAATTAACCATATTTGATTACCATTTAATTATGAAATGTTTTTTCATCACAAAATAATAAAAGATATCTGTTAATCTTAAATTCACAAAAGCAATAGGGATCATATAAACAAAAAACACATAAAATAAAATTAATTCATCGGGGGGGGGAGTTATCACATATATTAGGATTCACATCAAATTTCATTCTAAAGTATTTTCTATCACTTCTTTGGTGCAGTTTAGTTATTCATACTCAATTTAATATGTATATATAAATAACAATAATAGATTTAAAACCCTATAATATAGTAAAATTACTTATATAAAACATCCCATTCTACATTCCATTTTATCAATTATTTATCTTCTTAGGATTATTCAAAATAAAGACCCCAATAATTATCAGTATGATAATTTCACAATTTATTAAAAATAATGGAGAAATATTGTAATCCCCAAACTCAATTTGGATGTATAATATTGTTTTAAAAAGAAAATATGATGAATAAATAACCTATAATGAAATCATACTCTCTATAAAATTACTACAGAAAAAAGACATAATATGTTTCTAGATTCTAAGTCCAAGAAATTGTCACTCTCTATAGTAAACATTCAGAATAAATAAGAACAAAAAAAATAAAAATAATGGAATTGAAGAAAAACATGATCCAAGAGAGAAACTTTTAATGAAATAATGCTTTAAACTCACCCAAGATAATATTTTTAAGGGATTATATGTTCATTTTATTACAATTCATCTAATTAACACCAAACTAGGGATTTATGTTAAAATTCATTCTATTAGTCCTATCCTCAACCATTACAGATTTATGATTCAATCCTATACACAAATTTTGTGGTTGACAATTAAATTTTTTCCATTTGTTGATTCAAAATAATCTTTTTATTTTTTCCATTACATTTATTTCATGAATCACAAACACATTCCTAAATATATAATATCTAACAATTATATGAACGATGCATTACTACAATGTTTTCAAAACAATTTACATTATTCCCAAATTTACAATAAATTTAACAAAATGAGCATGAATTTTATCATGATCAAATTCACCCATTCAAATCGTTTTAATGAAATTCTGTTTTGTATTCATACTATCAAAAGTCTTAATTAGATTTAGAATTACAATTAATACCATAATATTCAAAATCATTAATTCAGAAAATTGTAATAATAAGTAAATCACATTAACAATCCATGGGATTGAAAAATATATCAGTTTGAAAAATCTATTTTACTGAAGAAACCATCATATTGGAATATGTTTTTCATCTGAATAATGATAAATTTGATACGTATGACAAAAAGTGATGATGTTATTTTAGTTACATGTTAACCGTTGATGGTCCAGGTGTCCATGATCCTCTAATATTTCTGGAGAAAATTTGACCATTTGAGATCAAGATGATTATTGGGATGAACACCTATAAATACCAGGTCATTTGAAATATCTCTATAGGTTTTTTCTCAAGACATTATGTCTATGGTCTGATAATTTTTATATGTGCAATAGTACTGATGTTTATATGTTATGAAATACTTATTATATACACTTATAAATTTATGAATTTTTTCTTGGTGAGATATTGATCATTATTATTATGATTGAGGGCTTCCAATGATAGGAAGATAGAGAATCTGATCACTATCTCGATCACAGGATTTGGGGGATTGGATGATGGATGATCTCATTACCTTCTTCATTGAGGAATGTTGGGGATATGAAAATAGACCAAATCTGATAATCGTATCAAGATCGTACCATGGTGTGGGTAAGATACACTTTATTGAAATTATAAATCAAGGAAATTTATCCTAGGTTATTTGATACCATACTCTTTGGGTTAAAATAATTATACTCATTTACTTGTATTTAATTTCTGCTGCTATTGTTATAAAAAGTGAATTGTTCTATATATTCATTTTTCTATTATATATATATTATTTATCATAATTGATCAATGAGGTTATTATTTACCAGATTATGATCATTTCATTTACTCAAAAAAATTCTTTATACATTATAACAGAATAATTATTTATTACTATAATTATTGTAACCACTTTGATTATGATACATACCATTCTTACTATGAATACCATTATATATGACATGGGTAATAAATATTAGAATCAAACTAATAATGATATATTCTTTATTTGACCCAAGATCTATTCTGTTTATATTTATATGATGTTTTGATAATTTCTTTTGTTTTAATCCCTTTAAAATAAAGCACTTTAAGGATAAAACATAAATTTTTTTAACATAAAATCCACCACTCTGGTAGTTTTTAGATGAATATAAATTGTTTATCCAACAATTGGTATCAAAGCCATGTCTTTTTAATACTAGTATTCACTGTTGGTATCATAGGAGGATTCCACTACTCATATTTGTCCATACACTAATTATGTATGCTATCTTAATTCTTGTTATAATTTTTTTTTATAATTATTTGTCACTCTAACTTGTATTGTGGCAAAATATTTTGTGTATTATTTTAAAAATCGAAGAAATAAATATAGGTTGAATTAAAAATAGTAATCCAAAAAGACCAACAATTTTAGATGGAAATGATTTTTAATATTGGAGATATAAAATAAAGTCTTCTGTGATCAACACCGGAGTAAATAATTTTGTTATATTGACTAATGACTACAAAATTATTGGAAAATAAACCATAAATTTTACATATATTTAATAGTTAGAATATGAGATACATTACGAGGTTAGGAATACTTTATTATGTTCTATGAATAGAAACATATATAGCCATATTTCCTCTTGTGATGTAGTATAAAATAATTGGAAAAATCTTCATATTTCACATTTGAATACTTTTAATGTGTGTGAAACCTAAATAAATATGCTAAGAGTATATTACTATGATTTTGAATTTCATTGAGAGGAACCTTTTTTATAGTTACAAAAATGGTTTATATCAATCGTTAATAGTTTACAATATATGTGTGAAAATGATTTTTTGATGAAATTATTATTGAATATATCAATAATATTATGAAAATTGTATGAGAGTCAAAGAGAAAAACTATTTATGAATCAATGAAGATTAAAAATATTATAATTGATGATTTATTTGAAAGTCTCTCACTTTATGCGGGTAGGCTAAAAAGAGATGATATGAATGCTAAAACAATAATGGTGTAGTTTCTATTACATCTATATGAAATCTGATGAAAGATCATACTCCTGATAAGATTGTAAAATTACTAAAGAAAAATAATAGTATTCAATCAGACACAAGTGAATTAGAAAATTATGAAAATTAGATATACAATCATGCTTGATGGATGAACGATATTGTGGATAGAAATTATTTTCCAGAGTAGTACAAGATAATTAACAAGGAATGTAATGATAAGGAATATTCTAACGTTACCTGTTATGAATGTAAAAGATCTGGACACAGAATTCCAAATTTTACAAAACTCAAAAGAAAGGATAGAAAGGAATGAAATTATGATATAAATAAGAAAAGTTATTACATGAATGAAGGAAATAAACTCTTTAATGCTATTGAGTCATGGAGTAATAGTGTTGGATATTGTTTTCATGAGTCCATTAATAATGATATTATAAGATAGTAGAATGTTGGCCTCCTTTCTCGAATACCTATAAAAATAATTTCCTTAAAGATAAGGAAAATACATCTGATTCTTAAAAAATTATCGTTAAATCAAATCTATCATGATGAGAAAGGTTATATTTATTATGATGAAGAAAATTTCTTAGTATAAAATGACACTTTACAATCATATGAATAATTCACTAGATTTTAAAAATAATATGGAAATTAAAAAAGTAAATTTATTATGAATCATTAAGAATTAAATTATATAATAAATTATTTAACCAAAAAAGTATCATATATTTCCAATGATATGGATATTAAAACTATTGAAATATTTTTTACTTCTAAAAACCATTAAAATTATAATTTTGAGAAGGATGGTCTTTCTAAATATTTTGAAAATTATATTTTGGATGGAAATGTTTTAGAAACAAATACAAATTTTGAAACTAAAACTAATGAGGAAAAGAATTTAGTTATAAAACTAATGATTGGCGTTTTTAATGAATCATTTTTAAAAATTTACCATTTACAAGGATATATTTGAGAAAATTTATAAACAAAACCATCCTCATAGAAATGGGTCTATATTTGGTTACCACAATCCAATTTCTGTTTTTAGTTAAAATTATTTTTTCATAAAAGATACCCTTTTTCACTGTATATTGAAGTGGAGGTCATTTAAATTTTTTATTGAATAAAATTAAATACATGGGATTAAATTAATCTTATTTTATAAAACAAATTTTTATTACTATTATTCATTTTACATTCATTGATGGACCTAGGAATGTTTGGGTTCCAGAAAAATATTTGTTCTGTTTTCAGAAAATTAAAGTAAGACTAACAAAATGAATATATGGTAGATGGATAGTGTGTGTTCCCATCACATGAGTGAAAAAGAATACTTTTTTTGAAAATATTATTGAAATGAAAGGTGGAATAGTTTCTTTTAGAGAAAATTCTCATTGAAATATTATTGGTATATGTAATATTTTCCTTCTAAAAAAATATATTATTTCAAATATTTTATTTGAAAATAGTATAAATCATAACATTATAAGAATAAGTCAAATTATTTGATGATGGTTTCCTTTAGAATTTTATGAATTATAAATGTATAATACAATTTTTCAAGGACTATTTCATTGTTTCATCCCATCATCATGATAATTTTTTCACACATAACTAAAAAGACCATAAGAGCCTAGAAATACCTTGACATAGTGTAATGGAAGACCAGTCCTAGTTTTGGAATAGATGTTCATGATATTTTAACATTAAGAACATATGTAAATTAACTAAGAAAATAATTATTAAGTATATATCATAACTTATATTTAATTATTCAAAAGTCTATTACCATTTTTAATATGGAACACTACATAAGTATAGCATTAAATCTATTAGTGAAGCATCAAAAAACTAATGATTTATAGTTAGTGCACATGGACTTATTCAATCCTACAAGAACTGGATTTATTAGAGGAAGGTAATTTATATTTTTTTAATTTATGATTTCACTAGAAATAAATGGGATTATTTTCTATCAATGAAATATAAATACTATTATTATTTTAAATATTTTTTTTCTAAATTAATATATTAGTAGAACCTTACATTGATAACTATTAATAATGATGATGGTGGAGAATTTTTAAATTATGAATTTGAATATTTTTTGTAATAAAAAAGGCAATACAAATAACATTTCAACTCCTTTAACTCTTCATTAAAATAGTTTTTTTGAATTAAGATATCAAATTCTTCCGGAAAAAAATAACCATGTTGATTGAATACTGGATGGATAAAAACATTAGGTATAAATATTTGGGTACCGCTTTCTATACTATAAATCAATTTTTCATTAGACCATTTCTTTATAAAACACCTTATTAGTAATTGAGGGCCAAAAAACAAATGATTCTTATTTAATATTATTTTTATGAAAAGTATTCATTTGGAATAAAAATGATATTTTACAGAAATTTTCACCTAAATACGATGAATGAATATTTATAGGATATCTCACTACCTCTAATGATTATAAAGTAATCAACAAACAAAATTTATTATTCACAAAATAGAAAATGTCAAATTTAATGATATATATACACTTTTGTTTTTAAACATTCCGAAACTACATCTTCAGATGTTATTTCTAAAAAATATTATCAAACATCGATAAAATACTCTTATAATAAAAAGGGTACTCAAGAATTTATTCAAAATTTATACAATCAGGAATAATTTCTACCTTATGTTGATTAATAGGATTTAAAAAAACCCAAGTTAGTTGTTTCATAAGAATCGTCATATTTTTTGAATCATTATTGATGTAAATCAACCTATAAGGACTAGACGATCTTTGAGTAATGAAGTATAAAATTTACTATTTTTTCTCAATTTGAACCTAAAAAACATGATGATTCTTTAGGTGATGAATATTAGATTAGTGAAATGAAAGATGTACTAAATTAACTTCAATGGAACAATCTCTGTACCTTGGTTGAAATAAATAAAGAAACCTCTCTAATTGGAGTAAAATATCTTTTTTGAAATAAATGTGTTGACAATGGAATAATTGTATGAATAATGACATATTAAATGCCAAATGATATTACCCACAAGAGGGAATATATTATGAAGAAACATATTCCCTTGATAATAGTCTAGAGTATTTTAAAATAATATTATCCAATATAGAATTCTTCCATTTGAAACTATTTCAAATGGATGTGATGTGTTTATTCAATAAGGGATAGGTACACAAGGATGTTTTTGTTGAACAAACTCAATGTTTTGAAGATACAAAACATCCGGAACAAGTTTTTATACTTCAAAAACCATTATATAGACATAAACAATCCCCTAGATCCTGGTATGATTGATTAACAAGATTTTGGTCATAAAAAAATTATGTTTGGGGAACAAATAATCCATCTCTTTTCATATTGAAATAAATAAAAAAATTATTGTTTAAATTTATGTCGATGAAATTATATTTGCAAAAACTAAAATAACTTTAATAGATTCTATTTTTAATCTTACTAAATATGATTTTTTAAGGAGCATGATGTGTGAGTTAACAATTTTTTTAGTTTTCAAATTTCACAAAATCCAGAAGGGACTTATATATCCCGACATAAGTATATCAAATACCTTTTAATTTTTTTGGATATGACAATTAAAAATGTATTAATATTCCAATTGGTACCTAAAAACACATGATCTTGATGATGTTGGGAATCCATTTGATCAAAAAACATTTTTGGTAAGATAGGAAGTTACAATACATAACAACCAGTCTTCCAGACATAATGTATTCTTTATTATTATTTGAATGATATCAAAATAATACAAAATAATCTCATTTAATATATGTTAAATCAATTTTTCATTATTTATAAGTTACAATGGATTTAGGAAAATTTTATTCTTCCAAAAATATTTTTTTAAATATATTTCTAGATTATAACATTGGTGGTTGTGGAATGGATATATAATGTATAACATGAAATTCAAATTTCTTAGTTGATTCATTAGTTTCTTGGTCTTGTAAGAAACAAAATATATTAGAAATTTCTACTACCGAATCTGAATATGTGGTACCTAGATGTTTTTTTTCTCATGTCTTGTGGATGAAACACACACTCACTGATTATGGAATGAGTTATACAAAAACTAAAATACCATGTGACAACACTAGTTCTATATATTTAACTAAAGACAATTAACATAACTCACCTTGAAAAGGAATATATATTAGGAATCACTTTATTAGGGATCAAACTCTCAAAGGTAATATCAATTTACAATTCAATAGAACACAATAATAACATGATTATATTTTTAAAGAACCATTACTTTCGAATAGATGTGAATATATTAAAATGAAGCAAGGAATTATCACTCTAAATTAATCTTTCATATCAGATTGTTATTTAAAAAACTCTTTATATTATGATTAGTATTTTCTTAGTGGTATATATGAATTTTTTTATAAAAATTCACATTCATTAATTTGTTTTAAAATAATATTTGAAATTTTATTTTTGGATATAAAAAATATGATAGGATTTAAAAACACAGTCATATTTGAATTCCAAAAAGGATTCAAAAACAAAATCATATTTATATTTATAATTGGATTTAGAAATTAATTTGGTAATTGAAATTCAATTCAAAAATTAATTAGATTTATAAATTCAATCCGATTCTGAAATTCAATCGGATTATGAAATACAATTTAACTATGAAATATAAATAGATTTCAAATTCAAATTGGATTCATAAAAATGACCAGATTCTGTTTACAAATCAGATATGAAAAATATTTCAATATATATTTTGTTTTTAAATTTATTTTCATAGATTAAATAAATTTTAATTTTCAACTTTTTATTTAAAAAATAAGAACAATTTATTTTTTGAATATCATCAATCCAATAGGTATTCTTCTTTCCAAACACTATTTCAATTTAACTACTTTTTTTCTTGTTGGATTCTATACATAAATGTCTTATTTTATTAAGTTGTTTTACTATTTAAAATCATATTCACCTATAAATGTATTTTTTTTAAAAAACCTCAAAAGATTATTTTGTAAGTAAAAATTTATCTAGCTTTAATCTCAACCATCAGATTAGATAGACTATTTTTATCCATTATATTAATCTTAGAATTTCAAAAATAACTCAAATTTTACTTAAAAATTGGGGAACCCCAATCCCACATTGGTTATCTTTAATGTCTTCTTCATAAACTACTACCAAATTTATGACTCAGAGTCTAATTCCCCATTTATTATTCTTCCTTTTCAAGCCCTAATATGATGAATCAAACTCTGGATTATAGAATGTGGTTTTTCTTTCAAGAAAGGTATGTGTCTATATCATTTTATGAAAATTAAGATTCATCATTAAAAATAATTATCAAATATCAAGGATTGGAATCAATTTTGATTAAATAGTCAGATCCAAACATCAATTATATTTATTTAAATATTAATCATGATTATTATAAAACTATTATATTCTTTACCATTATTGAAAAGAAATGATTTCATTCATTATTTATGATAATTCTAATGAGATATATTAGGATGAATCTACTGATGTTCATGTTGTATTGGATGATCGAGATAAAATTTTCCCTTATAATAATTTTCTAGGTTCAAAGGGTTCATTTATAAAATAGAGAGAATAATGAGGAACCGAAAAAACTCACACATATTATTCCTGATCATAGACTTCTAGAAACATTGATACAATGGTTTCTTAACCAACAGAGAGGATAAATAAATACTCTTAATGTATCGATTTTTTTTCATATTATCTTATTAATTTTAAGAAGTCAAATATTTTATTCATTATTATACTAAAAAATAATGAACATTAAGAAGAAGTCAATCAAATATCAAATAATCCTTTTTCTTTGTTTCATTAGAGAAATTATTTAAAAATGGATTAGGTATTTCAACATTGCTATCAAATCCAATCCAATTTGAGAAAAGTTTGGTTTTATGAGTGAGGATACTATCATAAGGATAAAACATGATTATGATTCAAATTTAATTTTTTTTGTAAAGAATAATCGGGTATCTGCATAAGAGGAAAGACCTTCCTTGACTAAGAAAGTGGGGAATGATGATAACAATAAAATAATATATTACTATATTCTGTCCATGAATGAAAAGAAACATAATAATTATTAAATAGAAGTCTTGCATGAATAACAGAAGAAAAAATAAGAAATAATTGAGGGAGACCCTTAGATTTGTCTCAAATCTATAGATGCCTTTATGGTAAAACATGATGGTGAATATGTTTAGGAAAAACAATAAAAAAGATAATAAGCATAATAAAAATATTTCTAAAGCCTAGATATGTGAAAAAATTAAGAAGGGTGTTAAATAGGCTTAACCAAACTTGTTTTAACTAAATTGGATATTACTATCATATTGAAGGAAAAACAATAGGAGAATAGTTCTAAAAATATTTCTATTAGAAATCCTATTCTCTCATAAAATATATTATCAATATCAAAAAATCATGTTGAAATGAAAAAAATCTAAAAGATATAAAAATCACATAAAAATCCAAGAAGGATGATGAGAATTAAAAGGCTAAATATTAGTAAGAAGATGGATATAGAAGATATAAAAATTTCATAAGAAAATAATGTTGATCAGAAAGTGATAAAATTATATCAAATAAAAATGAAGTGAAAGATAATGGAACATGAAGTTGTATCAAGAAAAATAGTCAGAAAATTATATTCTGGATCTCAAAATTCAATAACAGCCTAAGGTATTGATTGAATTTTTCATACCTTAACCAGAATAGAAAAGTTTTTTCCATATTTTCAATGATGGTAAAATAGTTTTTAATTTGTTTTAGAAAACAATAAAATATGTTGGATTTTGAAAATAATTTGGCAGAATATATTATTCGATTGGATGTAGGTTTCAAAACCATCAATGAAAATTTAGAGGCACACAAAAGAGCTTCATTATAATTTTGAAATTGTCTCATGAAGTTGATGCATATTTCAAAATTATTGAAGAGAATATTGGATATTTGTAGAAAATCATGAACAAATGGATTCATCCTTGAATATTTTGATAAGATATATAGAAAAGAAGGATTTTTTGTTGAATACCTTTCAAATTGTATCTGAGAAGTAGGATAAATATATCTCAAAAATTAAAACTGAATTAAATTTATTGTACAAAGAGATTTATAGAATTATGGAATAAAAATAAATCATTACTTTTATTATAAGTCACCAAAAAAATTATAAAAAATTATTATAAAAGAACCAATTAGATATTGATTTTTTTGTAGAAAATGTTTAGATTCAATATTAGGAGATGAACTATCATAATGAAAGTATTCGAGCCCTAGAAGAAATGACAAAAAATTTGAATAAAATACAGGGATGAAATTTTGAAAAAAAGTGGAAGTAGAGAAAAAGTATTTCAAGAAACAAAGAATAATTTTCAAATACTTGGTTCCACTAAATAAAGTCATATATTATTACAAACACTTATTTTATTATCAATAATTTTGAATATTTCAATGAAAAAAAATTTCATCCATATTTATTTATTATTAAATTTATTCCAACGATTATTGGATGAATTTTCTTTTAGTTAATTTTTGATGATTAATTAAATTATAATATATAATATAGATTTTTTCTCTAACCATTTTCAGGTACCAAAATTACTATTCCCATTCGATTATAAAAATCACAATGGGGGAGAATGTTTTATAAAAATGAAAATATTTTTTAATCCCATAGTAAATTGGAGATTAACATACAATGGAATAAAATACAATTCATAGGGAATCAATTTTCCTAAGGTGTTATTAGTCATATTTAGAAGAGTTATTAAATCAGTGGGAGATAATTAATATTTACCTTTGAATATGATAGTTATGAAAGAGAATGTTGGAATCCATGTTTTTCAAAGACATTGTTATTTAGTATTTTTGGCATTTCATTCAAAAAATGGGGAGATTGTTGATTATAAAGTATCATTTTAACTTTTCCTTTCCTTTTATTTTGGAATTCAAAAACTCATTCTTAAAAATATAATATCTAATAAATTAATGGAAAAACATTTCCTGCAATTTTATCATAATGATTTTATGTATTCGGATATTTATAATACAATTAACATAATGAGCTTGAATCCATTCATGATGGGATTAAACATTTCAAATCACTTTAAATACATTCAATTTTGTATTCATATTATTAAATTTTTAATTGAATTTAAAATTAGAACAAATACGATCAGATTCACAGTAATTAAGACAGTTTTAATCACATATAAATTTGTCATATTAACAATCCATCAGATGAAAAAATCCATCGGTTTAAAAAATCCATCAGATTGGCCTCTTTTTTACTTCTTATTATGGAAAATGGTTTTTTAATAGAATATATTTATATATGTGTGAAAAAAAAAATTCATGATTTCAGTTACACTAAAACTATTGAAGGGTCAAGAGTCCAGACCCCTCAAAGCATTCTGGAGAAAACCTGACCATTGGAAATGAAGATAAGTATTCAAATAAATGATCATAAATAATAGGTTATTTGAATGAGCTCAATTGATGTAGTTGAAGAAATGTTCGAGAACTCTACTAAATTTTATATGTTTAAAATATCTGATGTTTACATGTCATGAACTACTAGTTCAATACACTTGTAAATTCCTAGTGTTTGAATTTATTTGTGCAAGAATGATCATTGTGATTTTGATTAAGGGATTCGTGGGATAATGAGACCGATAATCTAATCACTATCATTATTGTGGGACTCTATGGATATGAAGGTAGAGGATCTAATTATCTTCATGATCAACGGCTGTTTGGGATAACCAAACATACTAAAGCTGATAATCATATTGAGGACGTACCCTGTTATGGATAAGGCATACATTCCTGAATGTATAAATCCGGGGGCCTTTATCCTAGGTTATTGGATATCATACTATTTAGGTTAAAATAATTTTAATCATTTACTTTTTTTATTTTTACTTCTATTGTAATATAAAGTAAATATTTTTATATATTCAATTTTCTATTCTATATTATGATTATAATAATTGATCTGATTACGATACATTTGTAATACATTATGATTATGATCTCTATAATTATGATTTCTGTGATTATAATCACTTTAATTACACTATATGACTCTATAAAATTTGCGAGAGAATCATTATTTTGGTTTAATTTAATTATCTAAAGCAATATGATTGTGATTCTTACCACACTTAATGTGAAAAAGATTTAATTCAACCGGTGGAATACATATCAGAATCCTCCTTATTATGATATATTTTTTATCGGCCCCAGGGCCATATATTTATATTTAATAAGTGGTTTTGTTAATTAATTTAGTTTAAATACTTTTTATACTATATTCCATTATTGTTAAAATTGAATGTTTTTAAACACAAAATTTTCCGCCTCTTATAGTTTTTCAAATACATATATATTTAAAACCAATAATTGGTAGCAGAGCATATTCTCTATAATACTTATAATCACACATTTTATTTATTGGGAACTCATTTATGTTTAAAATTTTAATTTTAATTAATAAAATGGTTATATCTCATTAGTGGAAAGACCACACATACACGTGAATATTACAACATACATAAATCCATTGAGAATCTAAAATGATCACCAACCTCATTTTATGAAATTGTAATTATTTCATTAATCTAGAAACATTGTATATATTCTCTAATCCTTTTTTCGACGAGTCATACATAAAGAAATAATCTAGGAGATTCCAAAATAACCCAAATTATTAATTAAAAACCAACACATTTAATTTAATAATTTAAATTTTAATTCAAAATATTTACAATTTAGAATAATCAATAAAATACACACTAAGTGGACTTTTCACACCCAAACAACCATAAATTACACAAGGGAGTTCCATGCACTATTCTCGGCACTATCTCATGTCAAATCACTATCAACCGATATAAATACAACAACTAATTTATTTAAAACAATTGTAAAAACCCTATGGAAAATTACAACATATAGTACCTTACTTGAGTCACCATGAAACAATATAAAAATAACATTATATGATATCAACATCACAAGAATAATGAAATCCCTTTGATGTTTAACCAATTAAACTAGGATCTAGTGGAATTGACATCAAATACTTATCCAAATGATACAGAATTAGATAATAAAAAATGACATGAACATGCGGAAATATGTATCACTATATAAAGTTACATAACTTAAAACACTAATGAGATATAACAACCCATAAATTAAAAAATTTGATATTACATAAAATATGTAGAATATTCATTAGAAAATATAAAAAATCCATGATAGGACCACATATGTTTAGTTTCATTATAAAATGGAAAATATAATCAATAAGTTTAAAGGACATATTCATTATGTCACACTTATTTTTCCATAACTATCCCCCTTTTTGACATATCATACTTAATATGCTTCTTTTGGACATGAGGAAAATAAAAATAAGAAAGGGTGAGATATGTTTTTCCATAAGGGTAAACATGAGACATATCAATCATTACATTATAATAAGACATAAGAACATAACATTTGGAAATATTGTCCTGTATACGAATGATAATGATATTATGCCATAGTAGAAATCATGAATTTTCATAAAAAACAATGTTCATAATCCAAAAAGTCATAAAAGAATACATGAAGTTTGTTTCATATACATAATAAAGGAAAATTATATCATATTATTAAAGTCTCATTTTCAAGACCATCATAGTGGAAAAATTCCATTACTAAACGGAGTTCACTCACCATTCCAACCTTGTATTACTGAACATACATCATTTCCCATTATAGTTGTGTTTATATCATGAGATATAAATATTTACCATATTAATTTTAGGGCTATATATGACCCACCCATCTCATAATGAAAAAGTTATTACATATTCCATAGTAACATAAATCATTTATCATAACCCAAGTAATAAAATGGGTTTCATTAAAAATCATTCCACCATATATTAATATATATATAAAAATGGATTACGAAAATATAATTCCATCATAAACACTATAAAATCATAGTAAGAAAAGGAAATTGAAATTGAAATTTATCACTATTAAATAATTATATCTTAAATGGAAATTAATTTAGATATAACACATGAAATTAATCTTTGAGGAAAACATTCATTGCTCCTTAAAAACACTATTTTCTAAAAATGCCACACAATTTTAAAAGAAAATATATTTTTTTAAATAAACATGAAATAATTTAGAGGATTATTCCTGGAAATAAGGTGTTATAAATTTATAAAAATCAATTCATACGGTATCAGTTAAAAAACATTATCCTCATACTTGTTCTAGAAAATTCAAAATGAAGCTCATATCGAATTTCGAAAAAAAAAATTCATTCATACCATTAAATAAAAATTTAAAATAAGGTAAAATTGAATATAAAAATTATAGATGAATATAATTAAATAATTATTTAAGAAACATGGATGTGGATGATAAATATACCCCAGAAAAAACTTTTGTGTAAAGAGTCTTGGTTGACAATGAGATTGCGAAATTATCACTTATTTTAGGTATGATTTCCATTGAATGTATCTAAAACACTTATATAATGATTTAGATAATTCCATTGACTTATTTAAGAATCATATTAATTTTTATGATATCTAATAGGATCATATTATCATCTGATTATTACCATCATTTAATTATTACTTTTTATTCAGGTATTAACTGCTTTGATTTGTTATGAATATTTTATCGAATAAGTTCTGGTTCTCCTTAATAGGTCATGGTTATATAATTTAAAAATATTATTTATATAATTTAGACCATATTTATTAATTCTATACATTTTTTTTATCAAAATTCAATTAAGATCACCGAGAGTGAATACATCACATCATGTAGAAGGTAGGCCGTACACACTGACGAGCATTGATATCATTCCCATATTTGTTGAACAATATTGAATTGGATTAGGTATAATATTTAATAATTTATATCATGTTATAATAATAATAAATTGTAATTATTTCAATCATTATACCCATCCATGTTAAGTGGTGGTGAAAAACTGATTACACCATGACTTGGAGATGATAAGCTATACGTAAACACGTGTGGTGATTTCATATTTAATAGGATGGATATAAGGTGGAATACAGTTGTTTCATAATTATAAAAACATATAAATAAATAATTGATAATAGAATTATTAACTCATAATGAAAAATCTCAAGAATAACAAGTATATGAATAATTATGTTTGAAATAATATGTAGAGGATATTACCTCTTCTTCGACACGATTCATTTAATTCTCGTATTAGAGTACTAGAGTTCATATTTTAATAATACCATAACCTCTTTAATATAACTAGGGAAGTGAATAATGAAAAAATATAGGTTATTTACATGATTTAAGCCAAAATGTGTGGTTAATTGGTGAGGGAGAAGGTTTCTATTTATAATTGAGGTGTGGGGCACTTTCGGGATCTCAGAAAATATTAATATATAATAAAATAAAACCCAATAACAAACCTCCAAAGATACCCAAATTATAATATAACATTTGATAAGGTTTTAATATCATAATCTAATAAATGTTTTCAAGTATTCTTTTCAAGTTTAACATTATCATGTTAATTATGTATTAGTTATTCATTTTACTTTATAACTATGGTAACAAATAATTCAATATTAAAAGGGTGAAATATTTATTATTTGATGTAAATTAGACCATAATTAAATACATTAGAACATTTTATACCCTATCATGATTATTATATATATTTTAATTTTTTTTATGATTTCTCAATAATTTAAGAAAACAATATTTTGATTAACAATAAATAATTTCTATTATGACACAATTCCAGTCATTAGTGTCATAAAAATTTTAAGATAACACATTCACATAAAAAATATATTTATTTATTTTCCTAATAGGTAAAGGTAATATATAAAATTCACTATAAATATAAATTAGCCATATTTTATTTATTTTAATATATTTAATATAATTTTATTTTTCATTCCCATAAATATAATAATTACAAGATCAAATTTCTATAATTTTTTAATATACAAATTTTATGAATAAAAAATAAAAATAAAATAATATTATGAATATAAATTTTTAAGGTTGTAGAGGAATTTTTTAATCGATTTTTTCTTCTAGAAAATAAAACCTTTAAAAATATTATAATTCATAAATTTCAAATGTGAGAAAATCAACATCACTTTAAATAAAATAACATAAGTGTTATAATCACTACTGTAAGGATCCAAATGGTAACTAACTAGACCATTTGATGGTTATGGTAGAGATATAATTGACTAATAAGATATGGTAATGTTTTTGGGTCAACTAATGGTTACAATAATTTAAATAAAAATTGAATTATAGATTTCTCATCAATAAATTAATTTCATTATCATCAATGTATAACCCTTTAAGGTAATTTTTTATGTCCTAAAAATTACAAATAAATTACGATGTTAAATAAAAACATTTTAGATATAAAATTAGTATTTATAATTGAATTTAACTTCTGTATAAAATTTTATAAAAAATTCTATATTTATTAATATTGGAGTTCGATATATTTTTGTTTTTCATTAAGTAAATTAAATTAAGTGTCATAATCTCTCTAAGTGAGTTCCAGTAGACACCATATCTATCCAAGGATTATTTAGGTAGAAAAAAACTCATACTAGGATATTAATGATAGTTTAGGGTCATTTTATAATAGTATTCATAGACTTAATTACTCGATTTACCCATTTACCGTTTTAATAAAAATTACCGAAGTTACTATTCAAAATGCCCAAAAATAAAATAAATATATTTACATAAATATTAACTATGGATTCCAAATATGGAATATATTTTTCAAAATTAAAAATATATAATTTTCAATAATTAATTTAAAATTATTCATGTTGTTGAAAAGAGAGAATGAGTTGTTAAGAGTTAAAACATTTCAAAATATTGAAATGTTTTTTACATCTGAATTCAATGAAAAAACAATGGTAATGGTATAAATTATATTTAATAAAAAAATATATTCTATTTATACTTTAAAAACATTAAATATTATAATTTAACCATATACATTATTTCAAGGTCTTTTTCCAATTAATATTTGGTGTATTTATCTATTCATCAAAATTTACATGTTATCAGAGAAATAAAAAAAATTCATCTAAAGTAAATTTTAGTATCTTTCTTCAAATGGAAATGTATTTTTATCATGTAATAATTATTAATGTGTCAAAATATTATTTTCAAAAGCGATATCTATTAAATAGTGGAAATGTTTCACTTAAAAATATAAGTTTTTATACATCAAATAGGGTTTATTCGTACCCTATGACAAACATATATATTTTATGAATATCAAAAATATTTTATTAAGATTATTTATATATCAAATATATTTCATTTGTTTTATTTTTTAATTGTAATTAACTATATTTTTAAAAAAAATTAATATATATAATTGATTTATATTTTTCATAAATAATATGTATTGAATGAATTCACCATATATTTTCTTAAGTGAGTTATATTTATTTTCACTAAGCTAATCAATTTGTTAAAATGGTCCTTTATTATAATGGAATACAATAGTTCATTTAAAATAATGATTGTGTTCTAGGTAAGTTGTTGAAGAATTATTGTTATTTAGAGAAAATATTTCATAAAAATATCTTGCTGTTACATTCTAGCCCCTTAATCATAATTTCACTCTCCAAATTCCTCAAATGTATACAAATGGATGATTATATCTCTCCCTAGTCATATATTAATGTTCTTAAAAAGCATCCTCAAATTGGTGGTTCACCCATAAAACTTTAACCAAGAGAGATATATTGTTTCACAAAACTTTTTCACTATGATCTAAACTCATTGTCATCTATTCTTCAGAAAAAAAATATTGACCTAGAAATATGATGTAACAACTGGGCCCCGATGAGAGCACATACACCCCGCATTTTACATGGTCGTCGGGTCCTGGCCCGCCATGTACCACCAATTGACCCAAAGTCACGTGGCCCCCCTGGGGCCCACCCACGTGCCCGCACGGGTCATATGACTAATGACTATCCCCACAAGCCAACACATGTCCTTTCCAGTTTGATTTTTCCTTACTCACACATACCTTGAGAACATCCTAGAAGCTCACCCATCCTAATCACTACTCCAGACCAAGCATGCTTAACTGTGGGGTTCTAATATGACATGCTCCAGAAAAGGAAGGTGCACCTTGTTGACATGAGTCATATCATTTCGTCTTTAACCCCTTATCATTCTAGGGTGTTACAATCACCCCCCTTTTGAACACAACGTCCTCATTGTGGGCCCAACATCTCAACCTAGGTAGTGCATCCAACTTAATGTTGAGTACCACATCTGATACCAAATGTAACAACTGGGCCCCAATGTCAACAGAGACACCCCACCTTTTACATGGTCTTTGGGTCCTAACACCCCAGGTACCACTAGTTTCCCCAAATACATGTAGTCCCCACCCCTAGGGCCTACCCACATGCCCGCACGGGTCATCTGACTGATGACTATCCCCACATGCCAACACATGTCCTTTCCAACATGATTTGTCCTAACTCACACACACCCTAGGAAAATTCCCAAAAGCTCACCGATCCTGGTCACTTTTCCAGTCCATGCACGCTTAACTATGGAGTTCTAACCAGATAGTCGCTCGAAAATGAAGGCGTACCTTGTTGACATGAGTCATGTCATTTTTTCATTTAACCCTTTATCATTCTGAGGTGTTAAAATTTGTCATAACCCATCCCCCAGGGCCCGTGCGGTGACTACCCCTAGCCCGCCTTCCATAGGCCAGGGGCCGACCTCTATCACCAAAGGCATCAATACCTAAACTAGGAAGGAATTGGCCTTATAACTTAAAACACACACAACAAAGTACACATATGGATACAAAACACTAAGTAAAATTTTATATCAAGAGAGTGCTGAAAAGTAAAGGGCCCTGAAGTACAAGCCCAACTGAAAATACAAGTACAACTAAAAAGGAAAAAAATAGCTGAAAGGTGAAAAGATGCTCCCGGATCATCCACCATGGATCCTACCTGAAGGGTAGGTATAGATTGACTCATCAACACTCCACATCCATCAGTCTCCTCCAAGTACTAACTAGTTGTGAGGTCCACCTCCGGGTACCGTCCAATTCTCGTATACTCAGCCTCGATCAGCGTGTTCCGTCGTCTTCCTCGAACAAAATGAGGTTTTGGCATAGCCTGTGTAAGGGAGAGTATAACAATACTCAATAGGGAACTCAAGACACTCAAGGTATCACAAAATACAACAAGGATAAACCAAAAAGTATGAAATCAACAGATAACCCCACTTAGGTATAGGCCCATACATATACCTAAGTTATCAATTAATCCATCTCAATCATGAGAAAACACAAAGTAATGACTCAAATCACACAGGTATACAAATTTTTAAGAGATATAGAAATTACCATATGTAGCCACTGAATCATCTATTCTGTCGAACCCATATAGGGTCCAGGAACAGTTATTCTGTCGAACCCACACATGATCCCGGAAAAGAAGTCATAACTGTCGAACCCACATAGGATATAGGAAAATCAGTTGGAGCTATCAAACCCACATAGGATCTAGTAACAATTGTCAGTGTTGTCGAACCCACATAAGATCCAAGAACAATCGTCACTGCACAACAAGCCACAGGGTTTCGTACGAAGCATGTTTGATTCTGGGAGGGTCCGCACCTCAAGTCGAGGGTCGATACATAAACTGCCACGATGTCCCAAGATGATGTATCTCAATTGTCCACCACGTCATAGGGGTCTCAAAGCAATAGATGGTGCTTCAATCGGACGCCCGGTCTGTGGGTTATTAGCCTTTTAGTCCTAGGGGCCTGGTTGGATTTGTGTATGATCCAACCTTACCATATCTCAACTAAACCCCAAACTGTAATGGGGTATACTCAAAGGGATGACTATGCTCCAGGATTTCTAGCATCGTTGAGGGATCATCAAATGGACATCTTTGCAAAAGATATAGCCAATGAATGTAAGGTTCGGTAGTGGGCCGGGGTCCGGTCCGACCCAGTCGAGCTGACCTAACCCGATATAGTCTGGGCCGACCGAGTTCGAGTCGACCCGTACTAACCCGATGGGTCTGGCTTGGCCCTTTGGGTTTGGCCAGAATCGCTTGGCCCATCCCAACCAGCCATGAGAGTGGTACGGCCTAGTCTCGGGGATGGTTCGGCCTGGTGCACTACGAGAGCGCAGCCCGACACAGCTCGGTCCGGAGGGAACGGCTGGGGCCCGTTCAGCCAGGGCACCGCGAGGGGGGCCAGGATGCCGGCTCGGCCGGGAGGATGTGAGGGGTCCGAGACACTGGCTCAGCCGGGAGGCCGTGAGAGATCCTGGTCATCGGCTCAGTCAGGAGGCCGTAAGGGGGCCGGATCAGGGAGGTGCGCGGGCCAAGTGCAGAAGACGGAAAGCGGCCGGTTTGTTCAGGGTGCAACCAGTGCAGGCCAGCGTGACCAGTAGGCGTACGGCTGGGCGGTTTGTTGGCTAGGAGGCACACGGCCAGGCAGGCCGGTCAACGGTTAGGAGGCCAGGAGACCAACAGCTAATGGGAGTTGGGAGGCATGGGCCAGTGGAAGGGGCGGCCGGGGCGGCTTTGCTGGAGGGCATGGTTCGCACCAGAGCAGTGAAGTGTTGTGGGGGCATCACGGTTCGCAGAGGCTGAGGGTAGTGCGACCTTTGTCGTCGCTGCTTCCGTCGCCTCATTGCTTCATCTCTAAGCCAAAGTTCCATCATAAATAAAATCAGCGGTGGGATCGGGCCATGTTGGTTTGGCCCACACCCTCTACAGTTCGGGTGGTATCAATTGGTTCATTAAGAGGATGAAAGTTAAACATCAATTATTTTTACAATCCACAGAAACAATTTTTAAGGACCCATCCTTATTACATACATAATTCATGAATTTAGTCAAGAAAACACTTCCTTTTACATTTATGATCTTTTCAAGATTAGATCATTATAGAATTAGGACAAAACATTCATAACATTACACATTGTTACAGAGTGGATACCATAAAAATAGTTTCTATTTATTTGAAAATAAAAAACATTAATACATAAAACACGACTCCTTGAAAATTATTCAACATTTAACGTGTCTCCGTTCCTGGTATTACACATCCATTAACCTATGAAAAATCATTTCAAGACATGGTATGAGCACAAAAGCTCCGTAATGGATGGAAAAGAAGGAAAAATCACATTTTCCTATGAATACTCATAAGGTTTGAAAACATTTTCAAAAGAAATTCATTTCACCCATAAATACATACTTCGTGTAACATGATATTTAATAAAGATCCACAAAAACATGAGAACATAAATATAATCATAGAGTTATCTTGGGGCATCAATTACATAATCTTGTAACCATTCTTGGCTACCATATAATCTGTAACCCTCATGGCTACCTTACTTTGTGTAACCATCACAGTTACACTTGGAGTAACCATAAGGCAGACCTCCAACATACACATACTCAATGAGGATAAGGGAGAGATAGATCCTGCCCTTCATCATAAATAATTCCCATGAACCAAAACATAATCATACAACATGAATACTTCCATAAAAACATTACATTGGAATTTCATAAAACCGAATTTAAAAAAAGGATTTTTAAAGAAAAGACCCTTAAAAATATCATACAATTGAAGAGATACTTAATAGAGTGAATGGAGTATGTATATATTCTTTAAATACACATAATTAAACATAATATAAACCAAACCCATTAAACAAACAATTTAAATAACACATAAATGATGAAGTAGATGGTTAACCCAAAGAATGGGAATCAGGTTAAGAATTCCCTAACCTTGGGTTTGTATTACTTAAAACTTGTTTAAACCTCCATTATAATATTTATAAGAGTGTTATTACTATTTTACAAAAACATGTTAATTTTTATAACATCTTATATGATCATTTAATAACATCTTTTCACCCTTAATTGTTAGTATTTTTCCCCTTTCACTATTTTTGGTTGAATTCTTTACATGATTTCTATGATAGGTTCATGGTTGAAATTCTTGTTGATTGGAAGTGAAAATCTAGAATTGGAATGTATTAGTCTTTTCATTTAACCAATAACATAAATTATTCCATTTATCATTTTGAATTCTTACATGATGATTATTCATAAGTTAGAACATTAATGATGTTCATTTAGATCATTTTAGTGGTTCTTTGATAATAACAACCTCATTTTTCTTATAAATAGGAAATATGAGTACAAAAGAATTACAGAACCATGGGTGAGTCATAAAACATATATTATAACCTGGTTCAACCATATAAATGGTTTCATGACCAGACTTGATAGAATTAATGGAAATCGAAATCACATCGTCCATGATGTCGATAATTCGACACAAACAGACAATGTTTTTATTCGTTAAATAAGTGGGAGAGGAGAAGAATAATGATGAGAAATTTTTCATAAACATGATAAAATCCAGAGTATACATGATTTCTGGAGATTTAATTCCTCTTGGGTAAGGATATATGAAGAATTAATAAGGAAGGAACTCAAAATAAAAGAAAAAGTGAGAAATTTCATTCAAAAATTCGGCTGCCTAACGGCTACACAACATGGTTTTAGAACATATTAAAAATAGTGGGGACAATGGTCACCCATCTATAAATGAATCATACTATATATGAGATCATGAATAAGAAGTAAATAATAACATGGTATTGAAACTTGAAAATTATACCACATAAAAGAGAACTTGAATAGAAAAAGGAGAAAATTGGGAATTTTCTTAACTTGTAGAGTAACCCTTAGAACATCATGTTTGGGACCTTGGGGGATTGAAAAATCCTTGGGAGGAATACTATGAAGGTAAGGAGGCCAGAGCGTTGTTGAGGATGAATTGGGAATTAAGTGAATGGGGGATTTGGTTGGTATTTATAGGGAAAGTAAGGGAATATTTTAATAATTTTCAAGGGGCACCTCATGAGTGGTATTTGCAAAACCATGGGCTTGACCATGGTATTTTCTCAAGGAATAAGCCAAATGGGACACCTCACACCTTATTTTTACTATACATAAGTCTACCATATTAATGAAATCATTATTATACCATTAATGATGTCATTAACACCCAGAAACTAAAAAATGTATTTTTTATTATTCACTGAACAATCAATTGTTTCAGAAAAATTCCCAAAATTCACACAAACCATTTATCAACGTGTAGATTTCAAAACAGAAGTCCATTTTTTGAGTATAATTTTCTAAATATTATTAATTTAATTTTTAAATAAAATCATAATTAATTCAAAAATTAACAATTCTAAATCTGTAAATACTTCGATATCAAAATGAAAAACTATCCTAGATTTTATTATATTAAAGCCTTAATAAAATTAAGTAATAATAAAATTTAATATTCACTAGAATCATATCACTATTCATGTTACTATTCATAAGGGTATGGTTCAATTCACTAAAAAACAAGTTGGTTCCAATAGACTCCAAATAACATACTGAACACAAATGTAGATGACAGTTTCTTGAAATTCAGAACATAGAAGTAAAAATGTTATTTTTTAAAGGATAATTAAAAATATAAATTTAAAACAAAGTTCCTTGCATTTCTATTTATTTTTAGAAAAACAAGGGTTGTTTCATTATCCCCACCTTTTGGAAATTGCATCATCGCAATTTTATTTAATCATTAAACAATTGATGGTACTTTTACCTCATAGAATTTTCTGACTACCATGATTCTTATTAAAACATGTGGTATCTCCACAAAACCTTTACCTAGTGGATTACCTTATTCCGCAATACATGTTCTATTCGATCAAGAATCGACATCAGTTTCTCCTCATAATAAAGGTTCTCTTCCAGCTGAACTGCTTCTGGGCTCATGAAATGTGATGAATCTGGCACATACTTTCTCAACATCGAAACATGAAATACATTGTGCACCAGAAACAAAATCATAGGAAAAGCTATGCGGTATGAAACTGTTCCAACTTTCTCTATGATTTCAAAAGGAATGAGGAACTATGGAATTATCTTCCCTTTCAAATGGAAATGCATCACACTTTTCCAACGAGAGATTTTAAGTAAAAAATGGTCACCTACCTTGAAAGAGAAGTTTTTCCTTCTGTTATCTGCTATATTTTCTGCCTACACTGAGCTATCCTTATTTGCTTCTGTATCATCCTCACTCTCTCTGCCACTTCTTCAACTAATTTTGGCCCCATCAAATTTCATTCACTGACATCATCCCAAAACACTGGAGTCCGACACCACTTTCCATACAAGTCCTTAAAAGGTTCCATCTAAATAATGGAATGAAAACTGTTATTATAAGAAAAATCAATTAATGAATGATGTTGATCCCAAATTCCTTGATAGTCCATTGAACAAGCTTGAAGCATATCCTCCAATGCGTGAATTGTTTGTTCTGACTTCCCATTTTATTGATGATGAAAATTTGTACTGAAATTTAACTATGTGCCCAATGACTTCTAAAGTCCCTTCCAAAACATAGATGTGAACCTGGGATCTCGGTCAGATAAAATGGAAAGAAGAACTCCATGTAACCTGACAATCTCTTTGAGGTACAATCAAGAAAGTTGATCCAAATTCATTTTATCTCGAAGAGAAATAAAATGTGCAGACATTGTTAGCCGATCAACAACAATCCAAAATTACATTGTTACCTCGATAAGTCGTTGGTAATTCCACCATAAAGTCTATGGATACATTCTACCATTTCCACTCTAGCACTGGAAAAGGTTGATGCATTGCCTTCGGTAAATTTCACTCTTCATTAACCTGTTGACACATTAATCATTTCATGGTAGAATCAGAAATATCTCTTTTCATTCCATCCCACCAATAATACTCCTGAAGGTCTCTGTACATCTGAGTTCTGCCAGGATGAACAGAAAATGGAGTACTATGAGCTTCAATAAACAATTCATTATTCAACCATGAATCACAAGGCACACACAACCTTTTTACAAATCTTAAAACACAATCTTTATCAAGATTCAATTCTGGAAACTAGCCCATTTTAACCAATTATACCTTCTTCTCTAGCTCACGGTCTTCCTTCTGTGCTTTCATAATTCTATCTGACAACGAAGACTGCACTGAAACCTGAAAAAAAAATAGATATATTCCCTGCACCAATAACTTCTAATCCAAAATTCATCAAATCATTAATCAATGGATAATGTTCCAAACATATAATTTTTAATGATTCATGATGTTTCCGACATAATGCATCCACAAAGTTGTTTCATTTTCCTAGATAGTAATTGATCATGCAGTCATAATCCTTTATCAGTTCTAGCCATCTTCTCTGCCTCATGTTTAATTCATTTTGAGTGAATATATACATTAGACTTTTATAGTCAGTATATATTTGGAATTTGGTTCCATATAGATGATGTCTCCATATTTTCAAAGAAAAAACCACAGCTAAAAATTCCAAATCATGTGTGGGATAATTTAGCTAATGTGGTTTAAGTTGTCTCAAAGAACAGGTAATTACCTGATCATTCGGCATCAAAACACAACCATGTCCCTTCAAAATCGCATCACATTAGATGAAAAAATCACCATTTCGGGAAGGTAAGGAAAAAAATGGAGCATTCACCAATCCCTTCTTCAGTTCCTAAAAAAACACATCACATTCATCTATCCAAACAAATTTAACCCCTTTCCATGTTAACATAGTTATCGGTCTAGATAACTGTGTAAATTTCCTAACAAACTGTCAGTAATAACATGCCATGCCCAGAAAACTACGAATCTCTATAACATTTTAGGGTCTTGGCCATTCATCAACTACTATTGTTTTGGCAGTATCAAATGTTATTCCAGCCTTATTTACAATGTTCTGAAGAAAAAAAAATTGTTGTAACCAAAAATCACACTTGTTTAATTTTCCATATAGTTTCTTTTTTTAATGTTAGTAAAGCAATCCTTATATGTTTTTCATGCTCTTATTTATTTTTAGAAAATACCAGAATTTCATCAATAAATAAAACTACAAACTAATCCCTGAATTCATGAAATACTCTTTTCATAAGATTCATGAAAACATCTGATGCATTAGTTAATCCAAATGGCATAACAACAAATTCATAATGCCTATATCTAGTGAAAAAGGCTATTTTTGGGATTTCATCTTCCTTCACTTTCAGCTGATGGTTTCTGGATCTCAAGTCAATATTGGAAAAGTACTGAGCTCCCTAGAGTTGATCAAACAAGTCATCAATTTGAGGAAAATGATAGATAATTTTAATAGTGATTTTATTCAAAGCTCTATTATTATTGAAATTTCTCATGGAACCATATTTATTTTTAACAAACAAAATAGAAACTCCCCATGGTGAAGTGATACGACAAATGAAGCCTTCGTCAATCAAATCCTACATCTGATTTTTCAATTCAAGAAGTTCTATTGGAGCTATACGATATGGGGGTTTTGAAATTGACTTAGCATCCGGAACTAAGTCAATTGTGAATTCAACTTATCGATTAGGTATGACACCGGGTAACTCATCAGAAAAAACTCAAGGTATTCATTTACCGTGGGCACATAATTAATTTTAATAGTTCCATTGTTTTCAACAAAATCAGAAAAATAACTTTCATTTCTATCTTTTAATAGTTTCTTAGCTTCCTAATATGTTATCAATTGTATGGGTTCATTCTTGTATACAAATTGAATCTCCTTCTTAAAAACAACTTCTTTAGCTCTACAGTCAATCTTAGCATGATAATAAAATAGCCAGTCCATACCCAAAATAACATCAAACTAAACTAAGGGTAAGACAACAAGGTTTTTAGGTAAAGCCTTTCCACATACCACAATAGAAAGATTCTTATAATTCCTCTTTTTTATAAAATTTCCCCCTGGTGTTTTAACAACATGTTTGGGTCTCATTTATTGAGGTGACATTTCCAATTTACCATAAAATTTCTCAGAGAAGAAGGAATGTGTAGAACCAATATCAATCAAACCTTTAAAAAAATATGAGTGAACAAACAAAGTACATGATAAAACTTCATTGGATGTCCCGACATCTGCTGACGTAGTCGCAAAATATCACACAACACATTTCTGCTTGTATTCTGGCTTCTTTGCATCATTCAGATCTCTCTTTGGGCAGACATATGCATAATGAACCATCTCTCCCCATTTAAATGACTTTACAGTATGCTTACCAATATTAGTATTTGGATCATTTTCATTAAAATCTCGGGCCATATGTCCATACTTAAAACATTCAAAACACTTCCTAGTTTTTCTATGAAATTTCCCTGGGTGTTTCTTGCCACACTTTTCACAAACTGGAAGTTGGATTATCATAACATCATATTTCTTTGGATGATTTTTATCCATTGCTTTCCAGATGGACCTCTTATTCTCTCTGTTTCCAAAATGCATGTGATCATCACCAAACTCTATCTCTATTATCTCAGCACCTCAGACAAGTTTCTCATAACTTTTTAATTCACGAGAGGGCAACGCCCTTCGATACCTTGGATTCATTCCTGATTAAAAGCGGTTGATTTTTCTATCAAGATCAAGAATGTGATTTGGAGCATACCTCTCTAGTCGGTTGAAGTTCGCTTCATGCACGACCACTGAATCCTCCTCTTTTTTTATCAATTCATGGAATTTATTCTCCATTATAAGTCGCACCACCTTAGGAAAATATTTTTCAAGGAAAAGATTTTTAAATTCATCCCACTCTAGGGAATCAAATTCCTCTCTAACCCTGATATTCTTTACCATTAACCACCACTGACCATCTTCCCCTTCAAAATGATAAAAGTAAAGACTTACTTTTTGATTGTCTGAACATCTCATAACATCGAATAACTTTTCAAGGGATTTGATCCATCCTTCAGATGCTACTTGGTTAGAAGATCCATTGACTATAGGAGGATTTTGTCTTATAAAATGTTCCACTACTATCATATTCTGTTGTGGTACCTCTATTGGTTCTCTTGCATGGATTCCACCACCATTTATTTCCTGCATTAGTTGATCCATTACTATCACAAACTATTTGATTCCAATCCCTACCATTTTGGGATGTAGTTTCGGAAGGATGTCATTCAGTCAGTGCCTCTCCTCTTCAACATCACTATTCCTTATGCGTACAACCATTCTGAACAATCATATCTTAGATGAAGCAACATTCTAATATTTAAATGCTATAAAAAATTAACCATATAGTGAAAATAATTTATGGTATTCTATTATCATTACACAAACCCCAAAAGTTATCTAAACCATCCTATGATACAAACTATAAGGTATTGGCCTTATTAAATACATAAATCATGAATTTAGTAATGAAAACACTTCATTTTACATTGAGTATCTTTTAATTATTATAGATTTATATAATTAGGACGAAACAGTCATAACATTACACATTGTTACAGAGTGGAGACCATAAAAACAGTTTCCATTATTTTCAAATTATAAAACATTTAAACTTAAAACAAGACTCCTTGACAATTCATCAACATTTAATGTGTCTTCCTTCCTTGTATAACACATCCATTAACCTGTGAAAAATCATTTAAAAGCTTGGGATGAGCATAAAAGCTCAGAAAGGTATGGAGAAGAAGGAAAAATAACATTAGTCATTGAATACTCATAACGTATGAAAACATTTTCAAAAGACATACTTTTCACCCATAAATACATAATTCGTGTAACATGATATTTACCAAAGATCCAAAAAAACATGAGAACATAAATATAATCATATATGTATCGTGGATAATTACATACATAATCATGTAACCATTCTTGGCTACCTTATAATATGTAACCCTCACGGCTACCTTACTTTGTGTAACCATCGCAATTACACTTGGAGTAACCATATGGCCGACCTACAACATACACATACCCAATGCATTGGAGGGAAATATAGGTCCCACCCTTCTTCATAAATAATTCTCAAGAACCAAAACATAATCATACAACATGAATAATTCCATAAAAACATTACTTTGGAATTTCGTAAAACCGAATTGAAATGAATTGTTTTCAAAGAAAAGCCCCTTATAAATACCATAAAACTGAAGAGAGACTTAATATAGTGCATAGAGTATGTATATATTCTGTATATACACATAATAAAACATAATATAAACAAAACCCATCACACAAACAATTTAAATAGCAAATAAATGATGAAGTATAAGATTAACCGAAAGAATGGGAATCAGGTTTTGAATTCTCTTACCTTGGGTCTATCTTACATCCAACATGTTTAAACCTCTGGTATATTAGTTAAAAAAGTGTTATTAATATTTTAAAAATCATTTTCATGTTTATAACATTCTATATAATCATTTAATAACATCGTTTCACCCTTAATTGTTAGTATTTTCCCCTTGCATTGTTTTTGGTTGAATTCTTTACATGATTTCTATGATTGGTTCATGGTAGACATTGTTGTCGATTGGATGTGAATATATAGAATTATAATGGAGTAGTATTTTTATATAACTTGTAACATAAATTATTCCATTTTTAATTTTTAATTATTACATGAGGATGTTTCATAAGTTATAACATTAATGATGTTCGTTTAGATCCTTTTAGTTGTTCATTGATAATAAAAACATCGTTTTGTCTTATAAATTTGAACCACGTGTAAAAAAGAATTATAGAACCATGGGTGAGTCATAAAACATATATTATAACCTGGTTCAAAAATATAAATGGTTTCATGACCATACTTTATAGAATTAATGGAAATCAAAATCACATCGTCCACGATGTCGATAATTCGACACAAAATGTTTTTATTATTTAAATAAGTGGGAGAGGATTTTAATAATGATGAGTAATTTTTCATAAACATGATAAAATATAGAGTATACATGATTTTTGGAGATTTCATTCCTCTTGTGTAAGGAGATATTAAGAATGAGTAAGTAAGGAACCCAAGATAAAAGATAATGTAAGAAATTTCTTTCAAAAATTCGGCTGCCTAACGGCTACACAACATGGTTTTAGAAAATATTAAAAATAGAATCGACAAGGCTCAACCATCCAAAAATGAATCATAAAATAGAGAATATACTGAATAATAAGTAAATCAGAACATGGTATGGAAACTTGAAAATTATACCACATAAAAGAGAACTTGAATAGAAAAAGAAGAAAATTGAGAATTTTCCTACCCTATAGAGTAACCCATAGAACAAAAAGGTTGGGACCTTGGTGGATTTAGTATGACTTGGGAGGAATAATATGAAGGTAAAGAGGCCAGATATTTGTTGAGTATGAATTGGGAATGATGTTAATGGAGGAGTGGGTTGGTATTTATAGGGAAAGTAAGTGAATATTTTAATAATTTACAAGGGACACCTCATGAATGGTATTGGAAAAACCATGGGATTTCCCATGGTATTTGCTCATGGTATAAGACACATGGGACACCTCACACATTATTTAACTATACAAAAGTCGACCATATTTTTGACATCATTATTATATCATTAATGTTGTCATTAACTCACTAACACTAAAAACTGTAGTTTTTACTGTTCACCCAAAAATCAATTGTTTTAGAAAAATTCCCAAAATTCACCCTAACCATTTATCAACGTGTAGATTTCAAAAATTAAGTCAATTTTTTTAAATTAATTTTTTAAATATTATTAATTTAATTTTTAAATAAAATCATACGTAATAAAAAAATTAACAATTATAGTTCTTTAACAACTTCTATATTATAATGAAAGACTAAACTAGATTCTATTATCTTAAATCCTTAATAAAATAAAATAATAAAAAAATTTAATATTCATTATGGTCATATCACTATTCATATTACTATTCATAAGGGTATGTTACTATTCACCAAAAAACAAGTTGGTTCCAATAGACTCCAAATAACATACTGAACGCAAATATAGATGACAATTTCCTAAAATTCAGAACATAGAAGTAAAAAAGTAATGTTATAAAGGCTAATTAAAAATATATATTTAAAACAAAGTTCCATGCATTTATATTTATTTTTAGAAAAAACATGGGGTGTTACACAATTCCTTTCATTCAAAGAAGAGAAAAGGAATAACGAATTACACAAAACGACCCCTACCTTTGATCGTCGATCGTTGTTCGTTGACGGAGTCACGGATGTCCGTCATTAAAGTCCTCTTTCCATGGATGAAGCGTAGAGGAAAAAGTCGAATAAGGTTGGCATTCTTCATTATTCTTTCTTCATTGGGATATGGGGTTATTTGTTGGAGAAAACTAATTCTCCCAAGCTCTCCTCTCATTGGCTTCCACTAAATGAGAAATTCCAGGAAAAAAATAATAATAGATTGTCTATTATTTTAGATGTTGGCACAAATTTCAAATGGAGAATTAAATTAAATAGATAGTCTCCCCTTAATTAATTCAAGGGGTTGGCACAAATAATTAATTATAAGAGGTGAAGAGGATCTCCCTCATTAATGAGGGATTGTTGAGAGGTTTTACTCTCCTCCATAAATAGGGGTTTTAAGCCCCATGAGGTCCCCATGCGCTAACCTCTTGAGAGAGGTTATGTTTGGGTGGGCCCCACCTCCATAACTTCTCATGGGAGGTTAAGGTGTGGTGGTCCCACCTCTAACTACCATGTGGAGGTTTTAACCACCAAACACCCACATGGCGGCTCCAATAAAGTAAAGTTAAAACTCACATTATTTTATTGATTTCCACGAAAACCCAAAATCTATCGTCTACTCTCAACCAACTGTTGTCAAGGTGAATGTCTCCGTAAACTAATACCAGTATTACATGTGCAATAGTTCACTCAGATTTAAATTCCGAGCACCGGTTCAAATGATAGAAAAACCCTCTTGTATGTTTACTGAACGTACCTGAACAAAACTTCAGAAATTGATTCTGAGCACACCGGGCCTCAGTATCAAGCGCCGTCAATTTTCGCGGACTCATACAATTCTCGTGTATTTATGAAATAAATGAAATTCTTCGAAATTTCAGGTCTTTAAATTCTACCCACCTCAGGGCTTTATGTCCTCATAAGCTAAAACTCAAACTAAGGGATCATATGGGGGTACTAAGCACGCATCTGAGCCTCCCGCTCCCATGGGCTCTTTGGGAGGTTCCCATGCTGCCAACGGACGCGCCCCAGAGGTATCTACCATCAACGAAGGACCTGATCCTGTTGATCCTGAATCTCAACTAGATCCTCCGTAAAAGTCACCCCATAGTCAACGTCCCACTATCTATGGACAAATATGTGAGAAGGGTCATGAACGTATCTCCTCACCTAGGATACGTGGAAGACATCATGTACCCAATGCAACTAAGGTGGAAGAGCTAAGCGGTAAACCCCCTCTCCTACTCTACTGAGGACCTGGAAAGGTCCGATGAATCTCGTAGATAACATGCATCCTCGGCCAATTCTCCATAAACCTCATCGAGGTGAGACCAGTTGAAAGACATGGTTGCCATCCTCGAAATCCATAGGTCTCCATCTCCAGTCAATATACAACTTCTGCCTACTCTGTTCAGTCTTCATCTGCACCTAGATGATCTGCACCTTCTCTGTGGTAGCTTGTACAATCTCTGGTCCCAGTAGTGCCGACTCCCCTAGGTATGTCCAACAGAGTGTAGATCTATAAAGTCAACCATTCAAGGCCTCAAAATGTGTCATCCCGATGGGGGAGTGATAGGTGTTGTTGTATGAAAACTCTACCAATGTTAAGTGATTCTCCCAGCTGTGACCGAAGTCGATGACACAAGAACGTATCATGTCCTCGAGGGTCTGAATTGTATGCTCGGTCTGACCATCTATCTAAGGATGGTAGGTGTTGATCAGATGAAGCTGCATCAAGAAAGCCTCCAACAACCCCTTCCATTGCTGGGAAGTAAATCGTCTGTCACGATAAGAGACAATAGAATAAGGTACTCAATTTAGCCACCCTATATCCTACACATAGAGGTGTCCCAAGCTCTCTACTGAACCCTACTCTCGGATCGGTAGGAAGTGGGCTGACTTGGTGAGTCGGTCGACGATCACCAAGATATATTCATTTCCCTTGGACATATGTGGAATACCCATCATGAAGTCCATGGATATCCCATCCCACTTCCACATTGGCACCTCTAAAGGCTGAACCATGCCTACTGGTACCTGATGCTTTGCCTTCACTTGCTGAAAAGTGAGGTATCGAGAGACAAACACGGGTACTACCTTCTTCATACCTGGCCACCAGTGCTGTCATTGAAGATCTTGGCACATCGTCACCACTCAGTGATGTACTGCTAGAGGATATGTGTGTAGGTCCCTCAACACTTCCTCCTGAAGTGACACTGGCACCATTGTATGTCCTCTGAATAGGATTACGTGCTCCACACCTTCAGAAAATCCATCAAGTGCCTTCAATATGGATATCTGAGCACGTCATGTCTCGTAGTCAGTGTCTCCACGATGTGTCTCCCTGACTTGCTGAAGAAGTGTAAGAGTGTCTGTAAGATACTAAAGGAAAGATGCTCCATCTTGGTATAAAGAGGGTTTCATTAAAGCAGCCAACCACTATTTCTTCTCTCCAAGCAGCTGTGTACTAGATCTCTTCCTGAGTGCATCTGCTACAACGTTCCCCTTCCCATGAGTATAGACTATCTCGAAGTCATAGTCCTGGAATAACTCTAGCCAACGTTGATGTCTTTGGTTTAGGTTATTATGAGAAATGATATACCTGAGTCTCTGGTGGTCAGATAAGACTATAAAATTCTCACCCATCAGATAGTTTCACTACATCTTCAAGGCGATGACCACTGCTGCTAACTTCAGGTCATGGGTAGCATAGTTCTTCTCATGCTGTCTCAGCTGCCGAGAACCATATGCCATCACTGCTCGCTCTGGCATCAGGACACACTCGATTCTGGTCTCTAATGAATTGCAATAGACAACATACCCTTTGCCCTCCTTTGGAAGCCTCAAGATGGGGGCACTGGTCAGCCTCTGCCTCACCTCCGGAAAGCTCTACGGGAATTTCTCCGACTATACAAAGTGTTTACCCTTCTTTGTCATGGATAATAGTGGTGATGAAACTCTAGAGAAATCTGGTATGAACCTCCGATAATATCCAGACAAACCCGAGAAACTCTGAACCTCCGTCAACTCATGGGTGGCTGCCAAGCATGTACCACCTCAATCATTGCTGGATCCACGACAACTCCTTCCTCTAAGATGACATGTTCCAAAAAGTGAACCTCTCGGATCCAAAACTGGCACATAGAGAGCATACCATAAAGATGGTTCTCTCAGAGTGAGTCTAGTACTGCCTGAAAATGGTTGGCCTGTTCCATTTCAGTAGTTGAGTAGATTAGAATGTCATTAATGAAGAATATGGAAAAGCGATCAGGGTGTGGCTGGAAGATCCTGTTCATGAGTCCCATGAAAACTGATGGACCGTTGGTTATGACAAAAGGCATAACCAAGAAATTTTAGTGGCTATTCTGACATCTGAATGACATCTTCTGTACATTCATACAATGAACTCTGAGATGCTTATAGCATGATCTATGGTATATCTTCGAAAACCATTGTGCTCCCTTCAGTTGATCAAAGAGGTCATCAATCCTTGAGATTTGGTACTTGTTCATCACGATCACCTGCTTCAGGTGACGGTAGTCGACACAAAGCCTCAAACATCCATCCGCCTTCTTGGTGAACAGTATCGGGGCTGCCCAGGGAGAAACACTGTTCCAAATGAATCCATTCCCCTACAAGTCTTCTAGATGTACCTGTACCTCACGAAGATCAGCGGAAGCCATATGATATGATGGTGTAGATATCGTTGTCGTCCCGGGGTATAGTTCAATGTAAAATTCCACCTCTCTGTGAGGAGGTAGACCTAGGAAAGTTTCAAGGAAAACATCCACGTCCTGGTCCACCATGATAGGATATCTCGAACTCTCCACATCTACCACTCTAAGGGTAATGCTGGCGAAATGATGACTGATCAGCTGGACCCTCCTCCGAGTAAGACCGTCCTACCCAGCAAAGGCACCCTTCTCACTGGTGAAGGTAAACCTGGTCCCATCTATGTAGACAGATAATACATTGCACCTAATACAGTCGATCTGAGCATGGACTATAGATAACCAGTCCATACCCAAGATGACGTCGTAAGGCCTCGACACCACTATGAGGAGATCGCAGCCGAAGCTCTCCCCTCCTATAGTAAGATCACACAACCTGCAGTAGTTCATAATCTTTGAGTCTTCTCTAATATTAGTCTCTAGCAGTAAGGATCATGCCAACATCACCATTAGAATATCTGATCTCCGAACGAGGGCGGTGGCAATGAAAGTATGACTTGAACTTGTGTCTATAAGAACTACATCCAAGGTGGAGTAGATACAAATCTTACCACAAATCATCTCTCGATCACTGTGATTTTAAGACTCAACTGCCTAGATCTAAGCTCTCCCCTATCAAACTACTCCCTGCGGTCAGGGTGGACCTCCTGGTGGTGGTGGTGGTAACACCTCGTAATGTCGTCCACCGCCAGCTACATGACCAGCTCCTCTGCAAACTCCACCAGCACCCTACAGATTGCCTTGATCAAATATCTACCTCTACCTGGGTGGCCCCTCAACTATCCTCTGATCATCCATACATTGGGTCAGATAGTCTCAATCCATGTGACCATGCCCGATACATGTTAAACACTACCTATTCCTCGAACGAATGGCTCAGTCTCGTGTTCCTCGCACAACAGAACCCGTGTCCTGAGGGTGTCCAACATATTGTCTAGTCCGCTTGGACCTCTATAACATATATTTTCATCCAACTGCAGATGAATCCGCTACGTGATGCCTGGTGGCAGGTCTCGCTGCTGTTGACTGCTCATTAAGGAACCACTCCACAGAGAGGGCTCACTCAAAAACCACCACATGCATCAGGATTCTATGAGTGATAATCAAAGCACTGATCTCTCACCTAAATCCCTAATCAATGGTCTGGGACCTGAAAATGGGTCCTTCACCATCTCTTTTAGTAGCACGAGAGGTTGGTGAACCTCACTGATTACTGTTCCACCGTCATGCAACCCTGATGTAGATGAAGTAGCTCCTATATCTGCACCGCACATAGGGTGGTTGTGAGAAACTCTACCCGAAACAGGCTCTTGATGTCTACTCATAGAGGATTCGCTTCGTCATGAACCTAAATAATTAGGCTCCACTATATGCCCACTGCATTCATAAGGAGACCAATGGAAAGAATCAACATAATGTATGCTGGTGTCCCTACTAGTCTGATGATTCTCACCACAACCTGTAGTCAATGCTCAGCTGCCTGTGAGTACGTATCACCCCTATACCTCGGCAGCCTCTGACACTGGAACTCGTGCAATGTGCTCATGCAGTGTGCACTCTCTACTGATGGGTCTGGTGGCATTGGTGGCCCAATGGGTAGTTGTACCGCAGGTGCCTCCCCTGTGATAGGGACATGCACTGAGGCCTCATCACTCGGGGGGCTGCCATCTCATACAAAGCCTATGAACCCTGGATGGTTGTCTTCATGGAGGCATTCTGTAAAGAAACAGGTTATCCATGGTCAATATGTTATACCTGTTGAGCTGACTCAACAATATCATTATGAAAACTCTTGAAACACAAATGCAATTAGTTTTTTCATGCACTGAGTCAGAAATAATAAGTCAGGGTCTTGGTGTATGGATACATTGGCTTCCGCACCAACACTGGACTCCTTGAACAATAAACCACACTCACTACACTCAACACTATTTCTTCATAGAGAATAAATATCAGAGTCCTCAGTTTTGTGGTACAAGCGACTCCTCTAATAACAATTTGTCACGACCCATCCCCTAGGGCATGTGTTGTCACTACCCCAAGCACGCCTTCAATAGGACAGGGGAAAGTGACTAGCACCAAAGTCGTATATCCCTAAACTGAGAAGGAATTGCCTTTATAATTGAAAACAAACACAACCGAGTACATTACATGATACAAAAAACTATGTAAAACTGTATATCAAGACAGTGATGGAAAGTAAAGGGGCGGGAAATACAAGCCCAACTGAAAGTGCAACCACAACTGAAAAAGACAAAAATAACTGAAAGGTGAAAAGAAGCTCTTGAATCGTTCACCACAGATCCTACCTGAAGGGTAGGTACAGATATCCCCTTCATCACTACATGTCCTTCAGTCTCAATTAGGTACCAAATCGTCGTGAGGTCTACCTCTGGGTACCGTTCAGTCCCCATACATTCATCCCCGGTCAGTGATGTCAATCATTTCATCAAACACAACGAGGTGTGGGCATAGTCGGTGCAGGGGTGAGTATAAGGTTACTCAATAGGGACCCTGAGATGCTCAAGGTCTCACAAAATAGAATAAGGATACACCAATAAGTATGAAATCAATAAATAACCCCACTTAGGTATATGCCCGTACATTTACCAATGTTATCAAGTAATCCATATCAATCATGAAGAAACCACAGTGTACTGACTTAGATCAAACATGTATAAAACTTTTTTAGAGAGATAGAGATGATTAGATGTTTCCATTGAATCAACTATTTTTTTGAACTCACATAGGTTACAGGAACAAAAATCAGAATTGTCGAACCCACACAGGATCCAGGAAAGTTATTCTGTTGAACCCACACAGGATCCAAGAATAGAAGTCAAAACTGTTGAACCCACATAGTATCCAGGACCAATAGTCAGAGCTGTAGAATGGACATAGGATCCAGGAACAGTCATCAGTGCTGTCAAACCCACACAGGATCCAGGAACAGTCGTCAGTGCACAAGCAGCCACAGGGTTCCGTACGAAGCATGCTTTATTCTAGGATGGTTTTCCCCTCAAGCCATGTATCAATACATAAAATACCACTAAGTCCTATGAAGATGTATCTCAAAGGTCCGCCACATAATAGGGGACTTAACTCAATATACGTCACGTCAATCGGATGCCGAGTATGTGAGTTATTATCATTTTAGTCCGGGGGCCCGGTTGGATTCGTGTATGATCCAACATGACTGTATCATAACTAAACCCCAAATTCCAGATGGGTATACTCAAAGGGATGGCTATGCTCCAAGATTTCCAGCATCGCTGAAGGATCATCAAATGGACATCTGGTGCTAATGATATGTCCAAAAAAAGTAAATGGTCGGTAGTGGGTTGGGGTCTAGGCCGACCCAGTCAGACTGAACCGACACAACTCAATCTAGGCCGACTCGGTTTGGGTTAACCCATACTGACCCGAGGGGTCCGGCCTGACCCGTTGGTCAGGCCGGCCCGTGGGGTGTGGCCCGACCCACTGGGCCTAGCCCAGCATGCCGCAATAGTAGTCTGGCCCGGGCTCGTGGATGGTTAGGCCCAGTGCACCGTGAGAGCGTGGCCTGGTGCAGCTCAATCCAAACGGCAAAACTGAGGCCGGTTTGATCAGGGCACCGTGAGGGGGTCCAGGACACCGACTCGTCTGAGAGGCCATGAGGGGGCCGGGATGCCAACTTGGCCGGGAGGCCATTAGGGAGCCAGGCGCCTGCTCGGCTGGGTGGCCACAAGGGGTCCAACTCAAATAGGCGCGTGAGGCACGTGTGGAGGCCGACATGCAGCTGGTTCTGGCATGGCGTGGCCTATACGGGCCGGTGCAGATGGGAGGCATGAGACCAAGTGGTTCAGTGGCCAGGATTTGCGTGACCAGACGGGCCGACAGCTCGGAGGAGCATGGCCCGGCGGGCCAGAGACATACGGGAGGCTGGCGACGCGGGCCGATGGCTGTGCAGCCGGGGTGGCTCGACTGGAGGGCCGCGGTTCAGCCTGGAGCACCAGAGCACCAGAGCACCAGAGCACCGCGGGGGCGGCGCGGTTCGCGGAGTGTGTGGGTAGTGCGGCCTTTGTCGTCACTACTTCCGTAGCCTCATTGATTCATTGACAAGATGATGTTCAACCATAAACAAGATCGACAGTGGGGTCAGGCCATGTTGGTTTGGCCTGCACCCTCCACATTTAGGCTGGTATCAATTGGTTAATCAAGTGGACGAAATTTGTACATAAATTATTCTTACAATCCACCCAACAATTCCTTTCATTCAAAGAAGAGAAAAGGAATGAAGAATTACACAAAACATCCCCCTACCTTTGATCGTCGATCATTGTTCATTGAAGGAGTAACAGATGTCGGTCTTCAAAAACGTCTTTCGATGATTGAAGCTTTGAGGAAGAAGTCAAACAAGGTCGGCGTTCTTTGTTCTTTGTTCTTTATTCTTCATTGGGAGATAGGGTTCTTCGTTGGAGAACACTAAATCTCCCACGATCTCCTCTCAAAGGCTCCCACCAAATGAGAAATGCCAAGAAAATAATAATAATAGATTATCAATTATTTTATATGTTGACACGAAATTCAAATGGAGAAATAAATTAATTAGATAGGATACCCATAATTAATTCAAGGGGTTGGCACAAAAAAATTAATTAGGGGAGGTGAAGAGGCTATCCCTCGTTAATGAGGGCGAGTTGAGAGGTGTCACTCTACTCCATCAATAGTGGGTTTAAACCTTCTCTGGTCCACACCTAGTAACCTCTCGCGGGAGGTTATGTTCAGGTGGTCCCCACAACCATAACCACTCATAGGAGTTTAAGATGTGGTGGGCCCACCTCTATCTCCCATGAGGAGGTTGTAACCACCAAACACCCACATGAAAGCTCTAATAAAATAAAGTGAAAACTCACTTTATTATATTACTTTCCACGAAATCCCAAAATATATATTCTACTCTCTACCAACTGTCGTCGAGGTGAGAGTCTCCTTAAAAAAATAACGGTGCTGCCACTTCAACAGTTCCCTGAAATTTGAATTCCGAGCACCGGTTCAAAAGTTATAAAAACTCAATCATACGTTTACTAAACGTACCTGAAAAAAACTTTAGAAATTGATTCCGTGAACACAGGGCCTCAGAATCAAGTGCTATCAATTTTATTGGACTCGTAAAATTCCCATGTATTTAAGAAAAAAAAATCCATGGAAATTCCAACTCTTTACATATTCATTCAATGTTTAGTACATGTGAAGGATTAGGTATATAGTTTCTCATGAGAGATAAGTGGAACACATAATTTACATGAGGGAGATTTAGTGGAATTCTAAATCAGTAAGCTATCTACTCAATATGATCCAGAATTTCAAAAGTACCGAGATACCTAGGGATCATATTTCCCATCATTCCAAATATCATTACTCTCTTATATGTAGATATTCGTAAAAAAAATCACCCACTAAAAACTCTAGGTCTTTTATCCCGTTGTCAGTATAAATTTTTTTTTCAACTCTAAGATTTATATATGCGTTGTTGAATATATCTGAGACTTCTTACCATTTCATCAACACGATCAAGTCATACTATATTTATTTCCACATCTTCATCTGATGAAGTTGGAGTTCTTCACTTTTTTCCATATAGGGATTCATAAGGATCCCTTTGAATACTGGAGTGAAAGAAATCATTGTAATAAAATTCCAATAAGGGTGGGTGTTGATCCCAACAACCATTGATATCCATAGCCCAATATCTCAACATGTATTCAATAGTTTAAATTTTCCTCTCTGATTTACCATCTTTTTAAGGATGATAATCTGTGATGAAACATAACTGTGTATATAAATCCCACTAAATGCTTTTCCAAAACTATGAGGTAAACAACAGATCCTAATCAGATATAATAGGGAGTGGTGCACTATGAAATATTATCACTTACATTACATATATCATGGAATGTTCATCAAAAGAGATATTTTATCTAATAGTAATAAAGTCTTACGACATCATAAGGCGATCAACTACAACCCATATAGAATTATGGAATATAGATTTATTGGGATGTATAACAAAAATTTCCCAAGTGAGGTTTTATCATTTCCATTCTGGTGTGGGAAATGGTTGTAACACCCTCATAGACCTCTGTCTCTTAGCCTTAACTTACTAACTAACCAAGAAATGAGAGTCATATTCGACAACATCTATTCTCAATCCACCCGACCATAAATAGCCTTTTATTGTCTTGTGCATCATTGTTCTTCAATGGTGAATAGATAATGAAGAACTATGAGCCTTATCCAATACCTCCTTCTATAATTCTCATATGGGAGGAATAAAAATCATGTTCTTGAACCTTATTATTACATCATAATAAAGGTTTAATTTATTAACATTTATCACCTTCTTTATTAGATGTTCATTTCTCTTCTACACCTCCTTACTATTCAAATGTATAGACAGTTGAACTGTTATTTGAGAGAGACAATATTTATGTCCTTCCATTAAAATTTCAAGATCAATCATTTATAAATCCACAAATATTGTATATTGTATGATCCTAATCATGGATAGGCTAGAGTGGTCCTTTTGACTCAAAGAATATTCCACCTTGTTCACTTTCCCAATGAAGTAATTTACTAAGCTGTCATAAGATTTAATCAACTCAAACACTATTATTTGAAAAATATTTAGCTCATTTTGTGTAAAAATATACCTTAATGTATTATGGTTGATATATATATATATCCCACAATTCACCATAAAGACAATTACTCAATATAATTTTTGTAAATATTACCACAACTGAATCCAAATCACATGTTGGGTAATTATGAAAATGTATTTTAAATTTTTACAGGGAATAAGCTATCACCATATCATTTTTCCAGATAAAACATCCCTAACCCTTTTTGGATGCATCACTATAGATCAGAAACCTTTCTCCACTACAAGGTATTGTCAGCATAGGATCACTAGCTATCCTTCTTTTGAGATATTTGAAATTTACTACACATTACTCCATACACACAAAAATAAATCCCTTTTTAGTCAACATCTGGTGTGGATAAGTTAATCATGGAAAATAAATCACAAAAGTTTGATAATTTCTAGCCAAACCAAGAAAAAATTGGATCTTAGTTACCATTTTTTGTCTAGGCCAACATGAAATAACATTTGTTTTTTGGATCCATTGATATTTCTTCTATAGTGATTATGTGTCCAAAAAATTAAACATTCTTATTTCAAATTCCTTCTTAGTAAATTTTTGCATAAATATTTCCATTCAAAGGGTCTTCGGTACAATTATCAAGTGATATTGATGTCCCCCTTTTATTTTCAAATTGAACAGAATATGATTTATAAATAGTACCATAAACTGATAAAGATAGTATCTAATGAATCTATTCATTAGATACATGAATATTGTTTGGAAATTAGTAATACTAAAATCTATCACAATAAATTTTTTGCGTACACATAATGTAAATAATGTCTTATGTGGTATATCACAATTACAGACAATTAATCAATGATATACAGAATGAATATCAGTCATGTAAATGTATTGATCTATTATTAGTGGTTTGAATAAGTAATAAATTTTATGAAGAGAATATTTTTTCTTGACAATAATATTGTTATGTTCTTGATAATTAGTATACAGACACATTGATCAATCCTATATCTTAACAAACAGAACACGTGAACCCCATGGTGATTTAGTTGGGTGTATGAACACACATTCAATATTTTCATGTAGTTTCTTCTTCAATTCATGAAACTCTACTAGGTCCACTCTATAATTTTAATTTTAAATAGAAATAGAACCTTCTATAGTTATATTAAAAACAAAACTTCAAGATTTATTGGAAGACCTATTAATTTATATATAATTATATCATCAAACACCCATATAATGGGTGTATTATTAATTATGAGTGTCTCCTCAAACATTTGAGATATATAACCTTCATTTATAGAGATCATGACCCATAAAATGTAAGAAATATTATCTGGAAGGTCACACTCATCCTTGCATTGATAGATTATCATAGATTGATCTGAATTATTTAATGTGACTTCCCTTAGAAATTTTAATAATCCACAAATAAGGAAATCCAATATATTCCATGGTTAATATCAAACTTCACTATAGGAAGGAGTACAATATTTTTTGGAATAAATTTCCCAAAAAATTAAACCAGAGAATAATTATAAACTTTTGATGTTACCATTGTGACATTAGGATTTGTCACAGCTAACTCAACACCTAAATGTTGTTGTAATATGCTGATAACATTGCAAAATTCTTCAGAAATAAAAGTGTTGGTGGATTGTGAATCCAGTATATTATTTCCTACATTAGAGTGGATGTTAAGTGTACAATTTACCAATTATCGTACTCTTTATCACTGATAGTGATTTCATGTGAATTTACATTGTCACATTCCTTAAGAGGTTGATGACATCGATCATTATTAATAAACATTAGGTTAGAGAATTGATTAGAATAACTCCCCATTTCCTTTCACATAGAACATTGTTGTGTAAGAGGTTCATTATGTGTGTCCTTTTCTCTATTCACATCACTAGAAAAAATTTTCTCCTAAATTTGGCATTCAATTTATAAAACAACTTATTTTCCAAACATAAAAAATTTACTAGTCCCTTTAAGTCAATTTTTTCTCTGTTAATTTCCACAGTTAGAGGATAAGAGAAATCACATCTTCTTTTTAGTGTGGTCTATACAATTTCCCTCAAATTCCATTTTTCCATTATTATCAAACCCATATTGTTGATAAGTTACTCTAATATATATCTCAAAACATGAAATCAAATCAAAAAATTTACTTTAGCTATTGGAGCCCCTTATGGATAATTCTTTTTTAAGACTTGATTTTAAGACACTATAGAATTGGTAAATTTTAATCTGGGTTGGATAATAATTCTAGAAGCATACCATGAAAGTATTATAAAGTTATCTTTTTAGGTACCCAGAAAATCAACATCCTATTCATTAATTATATGTAACTCCTTCTATATCATTTTTGAATAATTTTAAGAAAGTACATATTGAAGAATATGTTTTTTAACTTGTCGTATTCCATGGATTCAATTTCATATCTTTTCCTCATATTATTAATAAGGTCCTACCATTGATTATATTCTTATTTAAATAGATAGACTACTAATATGAATTTATCATTTGATAAATATTTGAGAAAAAAAATATTTTTTAGTGGTACTGATCTACTATTCAGACACCAATGGATTAGAAGTACCACTGAAAGAAGGTGGGTAATGATTCATAAAGGGCTCAAAAAAATGTTGCTCACTCATTTTCTCATTTGGTAGTCAGGTATGATTTATATATTGATAAATATTTGTGATAATTTCGATATGATTTTTCAATCAATATCCCATAATATTTCGTTTATCAAAAGGACAATCATTGTATTTTCCATCACATTCACCATTAACACAGTTCCTTTAGGTTCCAGGTATTATCTAAAACAATGAATCATATTGTGAGAAACTATAATCGTAATTAGTAAACCACATAATCTAGAATAAAATTAAAATTTACGAAACTTTATACATTATACTATGTTATTCATGATCATTTCTAAAATATTAGTATTTTATCTTATATGTTGACATCTGTATTGGGTTCTTATTGGAGTTTCCTCTTCTTAGTTTCCAGAGGCTAACAATAAATTTCTTCTTATACCAAAAATAACAACCCATACATTACATAAATTTTATATTAATTCAATTTTGAATAATATTTTTTACAAAAATATAAAAATTACATGATAGTATCATATTGGTATTATACCTTTTGAAACTAAGAAACATAATGAAGTGGTTCATTATACATCTTCATTGTCTCCCACTTATTTCACCAAAACTAGACCCATTTTGACATATCTTTTTTAACACCATTATTCTTAACATGTTGAAAAGTAAAATTTGAATGTGTGATATCAGATGATTATGGAATGATTTATTAGATATTACTCATATCATAATCATAATACATAACAACAAAACATTTGAAAATCTTAGGCTGAATTTGAAATATCATGACATCATTCCCTAAGATAAATCATGAAGGTTCATAAGAGTTAATGAACATAATCACAAAAGACATCACACAATACATGATGTTTTATAGAATAAACAAAATCATAGAAAATCATTTCATATTAATCAAGGCTCATTGCTAAGACCATCATACTGAACAAAGTGCATTACTGAACCGACATCACTCCTCATTCTGTCTATATATTATATAACCAATATCAATTATAGTTCCAACCATGTCTTTATAATGGGATATAAATCATTAACCAATGATTTGGAGGGAGATATAGGTCATACTCGACTCATAATGAAATTATTATTATATGTTCCAAAAATAACATAAATCATGAATCATAACCCATAGAATAAAATGAGTTTCTTTAAACATAATTCCACCATAAGATAATCCATATAAAAAATATATTTCATAGATATCATTCTATCATAAACAAAATAAAATCACAATAATAATTATTATACTATAATTGAATTATAACTCTATTAAATAACATCTTCTTATATGGAAATTTATTTTGATATAACACTATAAATTAATTTTGGAGGTAAATATCCTTTCTTCTTAAAAAATATTTTCTTTTCTCAAAATTCCACACAATTTTAAAATAAAATAATTTATTTGAAAATATACATGAAATACTGTAGAGAAATATTCATTGAAATAAGTCGTTATGAAGAGTTAAAAATAAATTCATTCATATATGTTACGAAACATAATCCTTTTACTTTATCCATAAAAGTAAAAAAGAACCTCATATCGAATATCGAAATAATATACTTTTCATACCATTTAATAAATATTACATAATATATAAAATTGAATTTAAAAAATTAAATAAGATTATAAATAATATTACATATTTATAAAACATGGATGTGGATGATAAATATACCCCTACAAATACTTACATATAAACAATATCGTATTATAATGAAATTGGAATATTATCCCTCACCTATGGTTAGATTTCCATTTGCACATATCTAAACCAATCTTATAATGAATTAAATAATTTAATTGACTTATTTCAGAATCATAGTTATTATTATGATATCAAATATGATCATATTATTATCCTTTTTTACAATATTTCATTATTACTTGTTATTCAGTTATTAACACCTTCATTTTCTTATGCATGAATTGTAGAATGAGTTCTAGTTCTCCTCCATAGGTCATAGATATATAAGAAAAAATTAATATTAACATTATATATACAATATTTATTGGTTCATTACATTAATATAATCATTATTTAATGATTATCATCTATAATGAATCACATCGTATCGTGGGGATGATAGGTCGTACATATGCATGAGCGATGATATAATTACCATATTTGTTGAATGATAATTAATTGAATGGTTTTTAATATTTCATAATTAAAATAATATTATAATAATCATATATAGTTATTATTTCCATAATTATACCCAACTAAATGGTGGTTGTGAAAAAAATGTTACACCACAGTGCGGTGGCGGTAAACCGTACGTATGCACGTGTGGTGATTTTGTTTTTTATAGGATGGATATAAGGTGGAATATGGTTGTTTAACAGTTATAATAATATAAATTTTTTTAATTGATACTATTGTTATTATGTTATAAGGGAACAAATTCTTAAGAGATGTAGAAGAAGAAATAAGTTTGAATGAATCGGTAGAGGAGATTACCTATTCTTCAACGTGTAACCTCTAAACATCCTATTAGAGAGATAGAGATGTTTTTTGAAGATGAAAAGAACCACTAGAATGTAACTAGGTAAGTTGAGAAGGGAAAAGGGTGTAGTATGGCTGAGCATTGAGGCTAAAATTGAATTTAAGAGGCAAGGAAGGATGTTGCATTTTATAATTGAGGTGGGGGCACTTTTGGGATCTCCAAAAATAATAATTTATAATAAAATAAAACCCCATCTAAAAACCTCAAATGTCCCAACAAAGAATATTATATTAGGTTAGGTTACAATAACATCAAAAAATATATTTTTACATGTATTTCTATCAATTTAAAACATATCATTTTAATTAATACTAAGTTATTCATTTTACATTTTAACTGGGGTAACAAATAATTCAATATTAAAATGGTGCAATATTTACTTATTTGATGTAAATAAGACCATAAATAAAAAATATAGAACATTTTATACCGTATAATAATTATTTTATGTTTTTTGTTAAATATTATTTTTAAATAATTTCAAAAACAATATTTTGACAAACAATCAATAGTGTCATTTTTGAAACTAGTCGAATAATTTATTTTTTTAAAATATTAATATATCAAGTTAAAATTGAACCAGCAATATTATTATATTTTTAATATGTAAATGTAATATATTAAATTCATTATTTATATTTATAAACACAAATTATATTTATTTTAAAAGTTTTAATAACATATATTTTTGTCCTTATTAATAAATTAATTACTACATAAATATTTTGTAATTATTTAATAAAATTATTTTTTAAAAAAAAAACACATTGATTAAGATAAATATAGTATATTTTAGAAGAATATATTTATTATAATTTATAATCTAGAAAATAATTATTTAAAATTTTATACTTATTAAATTATGAATGTGACAAATTTTACACCACTTTAAATAAAATAATAAATTTGTCACAATATATTCTATAATGCTAAAAATGAAAACTAACTGGACCCTTGGATAGTTATGGTCGACTTATAATCTCCCAATAATATTTGGTCAAATTTTTGGGTTTTATGATGGTTATCAAAATTCTAATAATTTTTTTTATGGATTTCAAATCAACTAATTGATTTTTACATTATCAAAGTATGAGCTTTTAAGGTAATTATTTATATCCAAAAAATTACAGATAAATTACCATTATTAATATTAACATTTAATCATTCATGTGACTATTTATAATAATTTTTTGTGTATCCTTATTTTTAAAATTATATTTTAAAAAAATTTATGTAAGATATATTTATTTTTAATAAATAAAAAGAATTGAAAGTCCTAATCTCATCCATGTGGATTACAAAGGACACAATTTCAAACCAAGTATGATTTAGGTAGCATAACACTTATCCAATTATATTAATATAAGTTTTTTGGTAATTTTATTATTATATTCTTACCTATAATTACCTGAGTTAACCTTTTACCGCATCAATAAAAATTACCGAATTTTATATTCAAAATGTCCAAGAAAGAAAATAAATTTATTTACATAATTTGGAACTACTAATTTCAAATAAGGAATCCATTTTTTAAAATTAAAATTATATATGTTTAAAAAAATTAATTTTAAATTATTCCTATTTTTGGAAAGATAAAACTTGTTTTTAATTGTTAAAACATTTCAAAAGATTGAACAGTTTTTACATCTGAATTTAGTGTAAAAATAATGTTGATGACATGCACTATATTGAATGGTAAAAATATATTCTATTTATACTTTTAAACTATCTAATATTATTATTTAACCATAAAAAATATTTCAATGAAAAAAGTTGTTTTCTTTTAAAATTTAATGTATTTTTATTATTCATCAAAATTTGTAAGATATAAGAAATTTTTTAAAAATTCGTCTAATGTTAACGTTTATATCCTTCTTCAAAATCAATTTTTTCTATCATATAAAAATTATTAATTCATCAAAATGCTAATTTAAAAAGGGATATCCATTTAAATTCCCTAAAGTTACCCTTTATAAATATAGATTTTTATGCATCAAATAGGTTTCATTCATACCATATAAAAAAAATATCATTCAGATGAATATAAAATATATTTTATTAAATATAAAAAATATATATTTAATTATTTTCATTTAGTAATAGTAATACTCTCAATTTATTAATATAAAAATATAAATATAAAATTGATTTAAAAGTTTCAGAAATAATTGGAAGTGAATGACTTCATCTTATATTTTCATATATTAGTTATATTTATTCCCACTAACATAAATTCTATGTTAAAATGGTAATTTTATGTTATGGGAAATTTTCAATTTTTTAAAACTAAAAATTGCTTGCAATGAATGATATTGAAGAATTAAAATTATTTATAGAAAATATTTCATAAAAACATCCAGGTGTTACACGAATGGTGTGAAATCCTACCAAAATCAAAGATGAAATAACGAGGAAAGTAGTCCCACCATTTCACATGAGTTGGTGAAGGGAAAATATGTTGTCATATAAATAAAATCAAGTAGGTCAATAAGATTACACTTATTATTATCCAAATATTTTTCCACACGTTTTTTTAAGCATTGTTCCAACCATTCAATGGGATCTTTCTAAGAAGAACACTTTATGCATTTTACAAAACCAAATTCCATCCAAGAGGCTTGAATTATCTTGATCTACAATATTTCTCTTAGTTAGATTATAATATGGAATAAACCTTTCAACAACCACATGTCCAACCAACCTCACATAGTTTACATTTAGATAACACATAGTTACCCCCAATCATGTTATGACCATTAAACTAAACCATGCTCACTAGATAATTAACTAGATACCCCATCACACATAGGGATGTTCATGGTTTATCATAAACCAAACACACCAAACCATGAATCCCTGAAAAATTTCAATTGAAAACATTTAAAATTCAAGAAAAATCTATTTATTCTTTCTTAAATATATGTGGCACGTATCTATTGTCAAACCAGATCCAAAAAATCATATTCGGATTCTTGAACCATTAAATTATATATTTTTATCCCAGTTCACAAAATTAACTATCCACAGAGCTCATGAATATAAATTCAATGATAATTTCATAACTCTAAATGTTTATAGGGTTTTATAGATTTTCATTTTGTAATATTGATTTGGTAAGCAATAATAATAAATTCCTCCATACCAATTTTTTTTGTAATTATCATAAAACCAACCACTATTCATAAAAGTAAGGTGAAATTTCAAAACATAAAAAAGCTACTAACCTCAATGGAATGTTTATGTAAAAAAATATATCCATCAATTATTTTTTGAATAATATTAAATATAATATAACAAAATAACAAAACAATCATACATAGACATAATGTTTTTTATAAAAATACAATAAACCTGCAATAAATGATACCAAAGGGCCAAGATGACATATAAATCTGTTAATCCCTATCCCAAATTGAAATTCTTATGCTATTTTGTTTTGGTGTTGTAATGAAATTTAAGATAACATTAACGAAAAAAATATTATATTCCAACACATGTAAAAGAAATAAGCTACTCAAATAAGATATAATCAATGGTGGAGAAAGGTATGTAAAATATATATGTACAACATTCTCTACATCCATAAATTATATCATAGTTTATCCAATCCAATAATTCACCAAATTATTCATTGAAAACATATTTTTTGATACATTCAAGAAGGTAGAAATCAATATCCCACCTATGGAAACTATAAATGAAATAAAATGGTATGATAATATACTATTATTTTCCAAAGAGGATGAAATTACATTATAATAATAGAGTGAGTTTAGGAATAAATTTCACTTCCTTATTATATCAATATATTTATAAAAAATGTTGTGATCTAGAAAATTTATATATACTATAATTTATTTGGAAGTCATTATTCACCAATGAGTTATGTAAATTTTTTTTAAATTTAAGACCCCCATCCATTTACCCTTCTTTAAAAATATCATAACATAAAAATACATTTTTATTTGTTTTTTTCTAGAGAATAAACAATATATTAATTTTTTAGTTTTCGAGTACAATTTAGTTAACACACTATACATTATTTTAAATTTGAATTTTTTTTAAACATTTATGAAGAGAAACTTAATTCTAATTTAATTTCCATTCATCTAATTTCATTCAAAAAAAAATATTTTATAATAAATGTTCATAATAGAATGGTTTAAATGGATTTATTTGAGGATATTTTTTACATTAATATTTTATATTCAATGAGATTTCCCCTCGAATAACAATCAATTATTATACATGAAAATTGTATAATTTTTGTAAATGGTGAAATGGATTTGTGGAAAAAAAATCTGAAAATTATAAATCAATTGTTGTATGAACATTATTTGGATGGAAATTAAAATATTATTAGAAATACAATATGAAAAATGGTTGAATATGACGATGAATTTATAGTGTACTTTTGGATGGAGTTTTTTAAAATATGATGATTAACCTAATTATTCCATTTTTTAAATGTGGGTAAAATATGTGAATGAAAAAAATATATTATGTTAAATAATAACACTATTGTAATTTTAATACCATGATCTAAATTAAGAAATTTTTCTTTTGAACAACTTCAAATAATGAATGAAGTAATTTTAATGGAAACTTGGTGAAATTTAATGAGTTATTACCTTAATTTTCATACAATGTATATATCATGAAAATGTGTCTAAACTCATGATAAAATCCAATAGTATAATTAACCCAAAATTTAAAGATGTATTACAAAAGGATATAGAATAAATTTTTCAAGAAAAAATAATATTTCTTATTTTCAATTCATAATGATTATATCCCATGAAATTTTTTCCCAATGAAATCCAGTATCACACTCATTGAATATGGTAAATATGAACAAATTCATGTTTGGATTCCAAATATATTGAGATATGAATGGATTATAAAAAAATAAATAGAGTCACTAAAAGTATATATCCCTTTTTCTATTTATAATCAACTGTTTGAACATTTAGTTAGGGATACAATTATTGTTATATAGATGGGTTTGTCATTATATTTAGGTCCCCATCAAACCATAGTACTAATATAAATTGAAATTCACCATCCCATTGGGTGTTTAAAAAAAAATAAAGAAGTTTCTTTTTTTATGAAATGCATTTTGTTTCTATAAATAATGTTTGGTAATTATATTATAATAAGTAATTGAATATTTATGATTAGTAATTTTGGGTGGTGTCACTATTTAGGAACTATAGTTAATATATATGTCTCAATAATAAATAAATATTTAATAAATTCAATTGAAAATAAATTGTTTATTAATTATGAAAATTTTCACTGCATAGTAAAAAATGACATTATTTTAAGTTATATCATTTAAAAAAATTTATTGATGTTTATAAATATATAATTAGCATAATCATACATTTAGTATTCATTAATTATGTATGTTGTGTTGGATCATTCATTAATTATACAAGGTTCTATATAAGTTTTGTTTGAAATTTTTGTATGAAAAATTTTATATTATCCTTAATTATTTTAAATCATACTAAATTAATTTTCAATTATTCATATATACTATAATATTATATGGAAAAATAAAGACACAACACACTTCTCTATCTTCAAACACCACATTGGGATCCATAGTCTGAGCTATTATATGTTGTGTTGAATGAAGATGTTTGAGTTTTTTTCATAAATGGAGGAGGGGTGATCATATGTCATTTATTATGCCTAAGGAAAATTGGATTAAACAGAAGTGACCAAACAAACAATGTATACATATTTTCATATAATTTTTTTCATTGTTTATAATTTTCACTAATATAATTTAGACTATTAATTTATTTTTTATTTTGATGATATAGTATTGTAATACATTTTGAATAATGAATATGTGAAACCAAGATGGTTGAGATGTATAATCATGCAACTATAGTTTGATTTGGTGATCGAGGATAAAAGGGATGCGATAATATAGTATTGAACCACATGATACATCTTCCATATAAATAATAGGTACACACCCATGACAAGGTACTATTACATGACATCCATTAATATAAGAAACATTGTTTTATCTCAGGTTAGATTATATTATACCCTTGAAATATTAAATTATATGTCACCTATTTGACTCTTCATAATCCTTATATATTTTTTTAATACAAAATGTATATTTAAAATATTTTTTTAGATGAAACATACCTATGGATGATTTATAGTAATTATGTTATTAGAATGTTCATTTTTGATGTAACACCCAGAGACTTTATAATATTTTTTTTCAGGTTAAATATAATAATTTTCATTTTTTTCTTTTTATGTGAGACCATGTTAGTCTTACGCTACACAGAATAGTGATTTATCTTGCATTATACACATGCCCAAATTTACCAATCAATATATTTTTAAAATATTAGTATTCAGTATAATATATATCCTTACCATTTAATTGGAGGATATGAATAGTAATAAATAAAATTTTAAATTTATATATTCTATATAATATTAACATTCATATTATGTATTTTTTATACATGATCTATGAAAAAATTCAATTTATCAGATAAAAAATAATTTTCAAAAAAATGCAATTTGGTCTCATTTTAATGGTTATCCAATTTTAATTAAAATATTTGAAAATTATATATAATATAATTTAGAACATAAAATTAATCATTGAAATAATAATATGTAAATTTAATTTGGATCAATTTTGGTATTTTTTTGCTTAATTTATTATTTTGATGAAGTGTAAAAATATACTAAATTTTTATTGGAAACAAAAATTTTCAGTAAAATAATTTTTATAGAGAAATTATTTTATATAATGTATTAAAATTAGAAATAAAATATACTTCTAACATTTATTATAATTTTATTTATTGGTATTAATTTTATAAATAATCTTGATGTAAACACATTTAAATAATTTGCAATGTTTCAGCTTTTAAAAAACCATTTTTCATTCTAATAGGAGGTTTCATTTAAAATTAATTATTGAAACTTATGTGATATTAATATTGAATAATTAATTCTATATTTGTATTTAGCGGTTTCTAATTATATAAATAGGTTCCTTTTAGTTTGGAGTGTTATGAATAATATCTTTAGTAAATTTTTTATTACCGTGGTAAAGGGTAACTTGAGTAATTAATGGTACAAATAATATTATAAAATTAATCAAACACATGTAAAAATACTATAGGATGAAAAAATTAAACCCTTATCATATAAGGATTAAAATATAGTCATTTATTGGACCATTTCCATTAAATATGACATGGATATTATTAAAATTAATGAATATGAAAAAATGTCACACTCTCATTTCTTATATGTATAATAATTTTAATATAGAGAGATCAATGAGATTCCATCGATTAAAAATAGTATCTAGAAATATAAATGAATTATACACCTCATAGAAATTTATTAATAGTTTTTATAGATTAAATAATTTCAATTAATGATGGTACAATAGTGAAGTAGAAATTATTTTTTTAATAGAAATATAAAATAAATAATAATAAAAATATTAAAATAAATATTATTTGAAATAATTAACGACATAAATTAATTTCATAGATAACTTATAAATTTTGATGACAAATTTTATGTATTTATTCTAATTTATCATGTTTTTTTGACTTTCTAAAAATGAAAATATTAAATATTATTGAAATTGTTATAAATTATATTCGAAAATAAATACTAGTTTATTAAAAGATATAATAGTCATAAAAATGTATGGTTCAAAAAAATATTTTTTATAACGTAATATAGGTCATAAATGATCCAATTTGGGTTCTTTTGTCATTTTATTATAAATATATTAACACTATAGTGTCAAAATAAATGAAGACACGGTAAGAGTTAAATTGTTTAACTGATGGTTAAATCCAATAGATAAGGATAATTATATGACTTAAAATGTCCAAATTTCATTTGTTTAATTTATTTTTACCCATGTTCATATTATATAATAAATATATAGCTTTGTATATTTTAGATACTGGGAATAAATTTATAATAAATTAATATTTTATGATCATCCAAAAGATCCCCTCACCTCTCTTATAAAAGTGCACTTCTTATTCTCATTAATTCACACCTCCAAATCAATTTTGATCGACCAAAACCTTCCTAATTATCATTAAAACTTCCATTAAATCATACTAGAGTTTAAACATTGGGAATAAATCTAGGCAATAGAGTCCTTTTGTGAAAATCAAAAGGACATACATGAAAAAGAATTAATTGTTTTATCATCTAAATTCTATTTCATTTCTTCTTATAATTCCTATGACAATGTTGTTTCCATACAAAATTAATATATCTAATATCATATACATTATTATATTTTATTATGATCATAGTACACCCCTATTCCTCTTTTTACACATCCTATAGAAAATAATATCACCATGTGTCTGTTTGTATGGCTTACCGTCACCACCCAATGTTGAAAACAATTTTTCATTTATACATATTTTTTATAGATATAATGATGAGTATATTGGATTCAAATAATTAATATATCATTTATATTATTCATTATAATTAACATACCATCAAATTCCATACCATTATACCATGATTTGAATGATACCGTCGCTTGGGCGTATGTACGACCTATTGTATCCATGATGTTTTGAGGATCAGACTCTACGTTAGCCATCCAAGAATGATTAACAAAATTATATAATGGGTCAAAATCATAATAATGAACTTAATATCATTATGTTTATGAATAAAATAAATCATTTTCATAACAATAATAATACACATTACAAAACATGGATAAAAAAAATTAGTTACCACCTGAAAGAATAGTAATACTGAAATATTATTATCAAAATGATATAATAGAATCAGGTATGGTATCCTAAATACGTAAATTTTCATATTATAATTTAATAACCATATTCTACTAATATATAATCGGTTAAATTACCCTCTATTAATGGAATGATCATTGTAATGGTTAATTTCACAATCTCATAATTATTCAGGGTTTTTTATATATAAATATCTACTGGGACATCTTTATCATCCTTGTAGATGTTTCTTAGAATTTATTTAAAAATATTATAGACAATTTATTTTAACTCAGTTTTACCCTTGTTTTAAATTACTAAAATGTATTTAATTGAATATTTTCCTTATTTTCCAAATAAGGAACCTTATGTCCCTTTTGAAAAATTAATGAATTAATGTTTTTTAATATATAAAGTGTGAGTGGATATTATTTCACCTTATAAATCAATAAAATTTTGAAGCTTCTCTTACAATATTACAAGGTTATTTTTAAAAGAAATTCTTTCTTTTATTATTTCATCTCTTTTAAATGGTTTCAATGTAAACAATGGATTTCTCTCTCAAAATGTCCTAATGATTTTATTATATTATTTTCATCTATGTCAACATCATTTGGGGGATTTTATGATTTATTGAGGTATATTAGGCATGATAAAATATTACGTATTGTATTAAAGTTTATATGATATATTTTACTATGGAGATTCTATTTTTATACCTTTATCCAGTTATGGTTAATCTATTAACATTTCATATTCTAGTTTTAATACGAATAAAATATTATGTTTCTCCCTTTTTATTAGTGGGATGTATTTTACTTATTAAGTACAATTTGGGGCCCTATATATCCATTGATGAATCAATGGATCTCTTAAGAAAAAATTGATAAGGACTTGGTCGAGGCCTTTCCCACTTATTTTGACATATTGTTTGGCCAAGGTCTTAACCATTCATTTTCAGATGGCTTAGATGAGTCGTCGATATTAGGATTAAGATGTCCAACCTTACGCATTCACTCATTAGGAGATTAGATTTTGATATTAAATGTGATTATTAAACTAGAAGAATATCTATGTGATTATTTAAATGGAATTATTTAATTTATCCATTCTATATTATTTGGATGATTAAGTTTATAATGATTGTGATTCATTTTTATAGTTTCCTTAAAAGTGTGTGATTATTTATGAAAGCTTATACTATATTGTTTAACTATAATTGTCATCTGATCCCATCCCTTTTTTTGTTTTATTTTACCAGGATGCTAAGAAGTGTTTTATGACTAATATACAGTGTTAAGGTAGTATAATAATGGAATTATCAAAGAATTATATTATTAATTTTTAATTATTTTAATTTCAATGTAATGATAATGTATGTAATTGATTTCAAAAGACTTATAAACTGATTGATACTCAATGATTTTATTCCTTGTAATCATTCTAATTTATTAAAATAATGCACCAGCTATGGGAATTTGGGTTCGGGGTGTTACACATGAGAGTCATCACCATTCAATATGTACATTTCCCCAATCAATTTCATATAGGGTACATTTATCCTAAAAAATATGGATACAAAAGTGGTTGATTTTGGATTATATTGGTACTATATTTTTTGATATTGACATGATTTTCAATGTATTTAATGAAAATTTCTATTTTGTTAAAACAATATTAATTGGTCTAAAATGGCTAAAAAAAGAACTTTAATGGGATTTTTTATTCACTAGGGAAAAAATTTATAAGCATGTTTCTAATTTATTTTTGGTTCATTTTCATTTTTAGGCAGTTTACTATGTTTTTATGTGGGTAATGTCAAAGGATTTTAGAAATCCTGATATGCATTTTTTATTGATATTTTCTTAGGAAAAAAATTTTAAATAATTTTTTATATACCGATGATCATCATAAGTGATAAAGTAACTTATTATTTATAATAGGAACATGGGGGAATTTATAAAAAAATATAGATTACATCATCAAATGTTGAAATCATGAAATTCCATATATAATGGGAATGTGGAAGTATTGAACCAATAAGTATAAGAGATTTTATAAAAAACGGTTCAACAAAACTATAAATAGAGAAACACGAGTTTTGAAAATTCATTATTGGTATATTAGAATATATTCAATAAATAGTACATATACAACCATGAAATATTGTTTTTATGAAAATGTACCACATCATAGTAGATCTTGTGAGTAAATACTTTAGAGATGAAAATAAAGTGGACAAGGATATATTGAATGTTAGGGAGAAAAGAAAGATCCAAATATAAGAACTTGGTGAGTTAAAGATATAATTATATGATATTTAACCACATTATAATAAGAATACTAATAATTCAACTGACAAGCTCATCTTGATGAGATATTTGAATATTGTATATTGGGTAGTTTTTTATCAAATGGATAATGCTCAGGCATGGTAAGTTAAATTTCAAATGAACTGGAACATAATTTTTTACAAAATTATTCCCTTATGGTGTATTGGATATAATAGGTAGAACATTTACAAATATCATTCATACTGACTGGCTATAATATTGATGATTTATATGATTATTCCTAGAAGGAACTAGTAGAGGGGCTCACACTCCTCCCAATGTCCAATAAACAAAGGTCCCGATTTTACTAATCTATCACCCTATTTTTTTGTTTTGAATTTAATATTCTAGATATCATTGATTGATTAATAATTTCATTCCATTTTGGATGCGGACATAATTAAGTGTTGGGTGGATGAGTTAATATTTTTTGTATTAAATATTTTCCATTAATTTGAAATGTTTTTTTTGTTTTTTTCAATTTATATTCAGTGTTATCTTATTCTTAAATGAATATTGTATATAATATTATGACTATGAAATATTTTATGAGTAATTTTATTAATTTTTAAAACTATTCATTAAATTGTTATAGATATGAGTTTCATTTATTTATTTTTAAATTTTTAACTATTTTCATGATTTTTTACCTGTATTGGAGATTCATACCCCTATATTATAATCCAAAATCATTTTTACATTCATGATTGGTATTACAGAACAATTTTCCTATTATTTACTATCATTGTACATTTGTGGGAAATCTTTAGACATAATTTTGTGATATTTTTCCTTATTTTTTATTCTATAACTATTTTAAGAATTTTATATATGTTGTGGGGATTAAGGGACATCATAATTTGTATTCCCTTGATTATAGAATAGACATAACTTGAAATTTATCTTCCTTAAATCCAATTAAATTAATTAATTTCATTATAGATTAAACCACATTTCATTTCAAATTCACCTTTTAACATCACTCTTAGTTTTTTAAATTGTTATATTTAATGAAAAGGGTTTGTGTGGGAGTATTTTATGGGGTTTCATTTGGGTTTGTAACATTTTTTAATGAATATGTCTGATTTTATTTTAGTTAGTAGTGAGAAACAAAAAATTATGAATTCATTATTCCTTTTTATAATTTACCTCTTATTGTCGATCAAAAAAATAGTTAAAAAATGTGTCAAAAAGATGAAGTAAATTAAAGAAGAATAAAAAGCATGAATTCATAATTGTATTCATTTTATTATCATTGAATTTTTAATAATGGGAAATGTTTATGATTAAGTGACTTCATTTTAAATGATGTTAAGTGAGTTTCAATACATTGAGTAGTTTGATTTTCACTACACATTATACATTGGGGAAAAACTCCTCATTGTTGTTTTTATTTTTAATAGGGTCACTTATCAACAATTAATACTCATAATTAACCTTATGTAAGTCCTCATGATTGGTAAATTAATATGGATTTTGATTTTAGAAATGAGATATCATATAAGAACATGGAAACCTTATGTGTTTCATGAATGGGCAAAATTTTATAAGTATTGTTTTCTTCTGATAGAGGTGTGATATAATTTACATTGGGTATATAAATGATTTCTAGAAAGTAAAAATTATTGGTTAGGAGGGGTGTGAATATAAGAGAAGTAAATATCAATTTAATTGAAATCAATGATGAAACATGAAAAATCCATATTTGAGAGTGATTGAAAAAACACTATAATTATTTGTCTTAGTGGTAGATCATCATTATGTTATATATTTTTGAGAGTAGAATAGAATAATAGATAATTTTATTCATATATATTAACATGTCTTATTTTTATTTTATTAGAATAATATCCCTTATAAAATTTTATCAAATTAGCATTAATTAAATATTTTTTGTTTAAATTTTATTTGCGAATTATTTTAATAGTTTGTAAAAAAATTAAATTTAAATGACAAAATATGATTTTGAAATTAAATCGTTGTTGACAAATAAAAATGTTGAGTTTTCAATTGTTGGAGTATTAATATTGTGGTTGGATTCAAATATTTTAAATTCAATGGGGATATACATTTTTATGGATTTTTTCCACATATATAATTACATATCAAGATCAAATTACAAACACTGACTGTGTCACTCCATGAACTAGTTTAGGGTGATATAATCTCCCTAACACCTACCCAAGAGATATAGATCCTGGTAAAACTACTGAATTATCGATTATTGATGCATAATTTTAATTCCCTGTATTAGAATCATCTAGAATTTGGCATACAGAGCACCAACCATCATGGAACTTCTAAGTAAAAATTAAAAAACACACTTTGATCATGTAATGTTCGTGAATTAACTCACAGGTTTAGTAGATTTCACTATATCATAATTCACCTAATGTTCACAGATAATTGTATAAAAACTAAAAAATCCAAGATTTATCAACTTAGTTACATCATAACACACATTTAGAGCCACTGGTATATGAAGAAATTTACAACCAAAAGTATCCCATTCTATTACATGATTAATCCATGTTTGTGTATCATTGAAGAAACATCCTCCCCAAAATTATTATTTTCACATAACATATCCATATAAATATTATATATTTCTATTCATTAAAATTATTTCATCCAAGAAAATATTTTACATACCTAAAAATCCTACCATGATGTATTCTCCCTCTTATAATATACATAAAGTACCATAGGACTAATTGATAAACATTTATTTAGATTAAAATATGAAAACCCATATACTTCACATGAATTAGACAATAACATACATAACATGATTCATATGTACCCTAATATTGCAAATGTGGGTAATCAATACATTGGTATTTTTCTATATAATATGAATTTTAACATGAAGCCATAAAGATCCACATGTAAATTAATTTGTTGTAGCTATAATTCATTAGTAAACAATAATCCATGCCTTGATCATCCCATGTCATCCTCAAACTTTTAGTGATGTAGATAATGTCTAGCTACCCCCGACCACATTTAAATTATAGTCACACTAACACCAATATTTACATGGATAAATAAACATTGGTTGTTTTAAAAATTAAATGTACATCATCTATTTCTAGCTACCCTTTTAGAAGGCTAGTTGAAATGGTGGGTTATTAAGTGGTGATTTATGGGATTTGAGTGAAACATGACACCTCAAAACATTACTATAAAAATTAGGCTTTATGATCTTCTAGGATCACCATCATTTTAGCGATAAAGCTCCTTGTTTGTGATAGAGAGGTATGAGAGATCAATTCTATAGAAAAAGTGGTTTGGAATGTGAGTTTTTTGTAATCATTGTTCATGATAAAATAAAGGGTGGTTTCCTGTGATATTATTCATTCGTTGAAACTTGATAAAAATAAAATGTGGTATTAGGGCCATTTTCTTGAAATTAAGGACAATAGATTAGATATTTTGATTTCTAAAAAACTAAGTTGGTCAAATTTTTGTTTTGAATATAGATTCTAATTATTTGAATCAAGGTGATTAAAATATAAAAAATGGATCAAAAACAATGCTAAAACTCATTCCCTATTGGTCTTCAATTTTTAGGTGGATCTCAAATGTTATAGTACCCCTTTCTATAGCACAATTACAATGTTCATCCAATAATAATATTTTCATTGGGTTTTCTAATAATACCTCAGACATGCCACACCATCACTTTTTCATCACCAAGTCATCAATTAATCTATATTTTTATACAATATTTATCTTATATGGATAAATAAAATAACATTTATAATTATTCAAAACTCTATTCCACCATTTTCAACCATTAGAAATTCAATAGTATACTCCAATACTCTAAATTCTAATCTCAATTAAAATGAATTAAAAATCAATAGAGGGATAATTCATATAAGGGATGATAATGAGGAATTCATAAAACTACTATATTTAGATGTCTCAAATTGAATATATCCTTAATGATTAAGATCTATAATACCCATATATTTTTCAATATATTTGTCATTAATTAAATACAACAATTAATAGCTTTATCAACACTCAACACCGAACTAAAATAACCTTCATCATATTAGGTGGATATAATAAATAAAACTATAAGAATAATAAAACCTATAGTATATAAAAATATATTATTCAACTAAAATTTCTAATATTAATAGGATAAAAAATAAATATGATTTAATATAAAAATGATTGTTCTTCTAAATATAATATTTTTTAAAAGCGGTGTATATTTTCTCCTATAAAAATGAATTGAAAAGATTAAAAAAATACTAATAAATATTAACTATCATATTAAAAATTTTAAATTATGAATTTATATGATTTTTTATTATGAAAACATAAAAAAATATTTTTTATATAAAAATAATTTTTATAATTTAAATATTAATTTAAAAACAAAACTTTTGAATTTTATAAAAATAATTTTGTAAAATGAACTTCATTTTTTCATTGTAAGATAAATATTTTATTAGGATAATTATTTTAGATCTTTCTAAAATTGTTGAATTTTTGAGTGAATAGTGAAACATGCAAATTTTAAAAATAATTTCACATTTATGACATTTTCATAATAAATGAATTTTTTTTATGTTATTGAACATTTTTTTAAATAAATAATATTAAATTTTAAATTAAAATAAATTTTTAAAAATAAATTTTGATTTTATAAAACAAATGTCTAAAATTTTTATAACATAAGTAATATTTTAATATAATAAAAACAATTTTAGAATATTTATTTTATCTATGTATACAAAAGGTGGAATTATGCTTTGGATTACATTTTAAGATATATAAATATTATCGGTATAATAATAGACCAATTAAGTTCATATATTTCAAAAAACCGTGATAATTTTATAATAATCATTATTTTTTATTATAAAAATAAAATTTTTCAAAAAATCATGTTTACATGATTGTGTGCTAATATTACAATTAATTTTAACCCCCCATAGAAATATAATTTTAGAAAATTTATTTCATATTCGGAATAAGTAGTTATAAATTATTTAAAAATTTAATTTTTATTTTTTTAGGATTAAAATAAAATTATTAATTATAAATTCTTTACCTTGATAAAAAAATGGTAAAAGTGAAAATATAAAGAATAAAGAACAAAAAAACATGTTAAAATTGAATTAAAATTTATTGAAGAATCTTTCTATATGTCAACACTTCCAGAAATCAATTATTGTACATTATTGGATACTAATGGCATTTGAATAGTGACTTCACATTTTTATATTCTTATAAAAATGACAATCTTCTCCCTTATAAAAGGATCCATCACCAACCAACCTGTTCTCACATAACAATCCTAATATATTCAACTAAAATCTAATAAAATAACACCCAATCCAAAAAAGTCACATCCTTGAGTATATAGTCTTCTTAAAATACCACCTCTAAAATATATAATATAATTTGACATGTATCTCTTATAATGAGTAAGGAAAAATTCATAAGTACACCATTTTAATATATTTTCCTTTGTTTATTATTATCTCCCATCCAAATATAATCTACCAATATTTATCTAAATACATTAGTATCCTAATTAGCACTAAATTTTATTATTTTTGAGGATAATCATTTTATATCGTCCTCCTAACCATTGAAAAAATAAAAATGTCATGTGTGATACATGCAGACACCCTCCTCCATAAGAGACGTGATTTTGTTCTCATACCAAACATACATGGATGGATTAATAGCGGATATTTATGGAATACATAAGATATATAAAAAAGTAGCAATATTATGAATATATAAAAAATAAATGTCGTGGACCCTTTAAAAGGTGTTGAACCATTTAATTTTTTTCATATATGGGTAAAGCCCAGAGTTGGGGGTGTTTTCTTATTAAAGATAACAACATAAGGTATTGAAGGGAACTATGAAACATTAAATAGTGGAACATAGGTGGATAAGGATAAGAAAATTGATATTCAAGTTCCACCATCTATCTGGTGGAGAACTAGTGGCTTCGCATGTGGCTAGGGATTAGTAGCTGGCTAGTGAACCAAACACCTACCATCCATTGGTTCATCAGATCACTAGTTTCCTCCCTATGTATTTTTATGGGAGGTCCAACCCTATAATTTCAATGGGTCCAGCCGTTTAAACCCCTACATAGAATTCTATTATTTCAATCATTCAGTAAAATCCCCATATGTGTTTCTCTCTCCCTCTATTTGGTTATTCACAGATTCCTTTGATCTATTGGTATTTTGGTTGTTAATAAATGTGATATTTTTATAAAGGTAATTCTACGGGCCCTCTTCTATTTTTTTCATTATTTATTTTCCTATCAAGTTATATCTCCCCACTTTTATTTAATATTTCAAATTCCTATAGATTTGTTTTTCTTATTTGTCTTCTTTCAATTTAGATTGTCCCAAATTTTTCTATATAATGGTTTATATATGCTAATGATATTATAGGAGGTACCTACTTCTTTCCAATATTATTCATTAAATTATAAGTTCATGAGTTGTGTTTTCACATAAATGTATGTTGTGTTGACTATAAATCTTGTTTAGAGTTTTAAATTCAACATTTCAATTCTTCTATTCTTTGAAATTGAATTTTTAATTTCCCTTCTAAAATTTGACCCCAATAGGATTCATTGCATGGAAAATGAATGGAGAATTATCAACAAAAAATAATGGTTAATTATATAGTACTTATTTATGTTTGGTTTGGTAAATGACCAAATCGTCATAAAAATTGACTTATGCCCAATTAAATAGAAATATATGACATATAAAATTGGGTATATTGATACACCCAAAATCTATAAATGGAATAAGAAACCAAATAATTCATATGAAATAAAAATGTTTGTTATAAAAAGATATTGAAATGGTAAATGGGTAAACCATGGGTTATGAAATCAGATATGAATGTTTTTATGTGAATTGATGTCAAGTGAATTAAAGTGACATTGTGAAGGAAATTAATAAATTTTAAAAATGTGAAATGAGGGAATTTTTTATAAGGATAATAAATTGGTTCCTTAGAATGGATTTTATGAAATGTTTTTTATTTTCTGTGTTAGATGGGAAAACACCCTTAGGGTTTTTTTTATATTATATAGAAATTTACTTTTGAGGAATTTTATGATACAAATATAAGGTAATACCTTTATATGGTCAATGATTCATCATATATAAAACACCATAAGTGTAGAATCATGATGAGTGAAGAAAACATCCCACACATTGAGTTATATAATTACTAATTGAAATTTTACTCATAGGGATATTTATAATGACTAAAGTGAACTCCCCTCGTAGTGTAACAACCCCAAAATTTAAGAATAAAATTCCCATTAATTTATTCAATTAAAATTATTATGGATATTGAAAAAAGATGGATATTTTTTGGGATTAAAGAACCGTTAAGTATCATTACCATTGATAATATAGTTGTTGAATAGTGATCACATGACTAGTATATATTTACGTCTTTAACAAATCCATTTGACACCAAAAAAGGAAGTGATGGCATCTACCTGTAGGATCATTCCCTTTATATCCCATTTATCAGATATTTTGTGGGTGATATATTTTCTCATCTTTTCCCTAGACCAATCCCTAGTCTATATCCAATAACATAAGAATGAGAGAAACAGCTTATGGGAGAAGTTCAAGCTCATCTAGATCCCGACCCAAACCATGTTCACCAAACAACCCCAAGAAATCCCCACCCTCACACACCATACCCTTAGGGAATATATTTTTGTAATAAATGTATATGTAACAAGTCCCTAGCATTATTATTATGTGTATTATTTTTGAATAGAATAAATTATAATCATTTATTTTATTATTTTTACATTGAAAATGGTTTTTAAAAAACAAATAATGTTTTTAGTTAATCATTAAATTAAATTAAAAAATATATTTTTGTGAATTAATGGATTTTTCAATTAAATGATATTGTAAAAATTTATTATTACTAAATTTATTTTTATTTAATATAAAGGATCATAATATTTTTAAGAATACAATTGAAATTTTTATTAATCTTTGAAAATTATTTTGTTCAAAACTCATTAATCTTCAATAAATGATGGTTTTTATTTTAAATGCGAATATTCACATATTTAGATAATTATTTAGATAAATTAATAGAATTTTGGGAATTTGGAGGTCGAAATTGTCCAAAAATTAAATTTTCATATTTTTTGAGACATTTAATTTTTTGGGAAAAAATTAAATACATTTTAAATACGTAAGGTGTTTTATGACATAATAATTAACTAATAGTTATGTAATAAAATTATAAAAAAGGGTTTTTCGGAAAATATATGTTTTACCTTTAAAACAATAAGTTTTTATATATTTTTTGATTAATTTTATAATGCCTTAGTGAACCCTCTAAGACTTATAAAATATTTTAACATTTTAATAATTTTTCCTTGAGAGTGTGACTCACCACTACATTATAAATTCTAATATTTAAATAATATCGTCCTTTTTCCATATAAAATAATGTTTATTCACTCACTTTTTCAAAAAACCATGGGTAAAAACCCTAGGATAGTTTTTGGATTTGAATATTTATTTATATAAATTCCAAAACCTATTTTTATGAAATGTTAAATAATTCACCTCTATTTTACTATATAAACACACCCATTCTCCCACTTCTCTTCAAAAAAAATCTTTTGATTAATTCCCTACACTACCTCCTCTCTCTATAATCAACCATAGGAACCCCATGCTCTCATGAATCCCTTATTCATGCTCTTGAAGTCACACACTCAAGTAAAGGATTTATTCCATTCTTAATTTTCCCCATGTTTCATTATTTTGATATACAATTTTATTTTCCATTACAAATGTTATCATATGATATCACACCTCTCCCATGAATCCCTCCTTATGTTTTAATGATTAACGACCTATTTATATCTCATTAATCCCTCCCACATACACCTATTACCGTGACAAAATTTGGTAAGACTTATTCTATTTATCCTCTTTAGTAAAGTTTCTTCATTTTGTTATACTTTATATTTCAAAATTACATATGTTGGTACATATATCTATATGACCTCGTTATTTACCATTTCATATACATATGATGAGATACCCCTTTCTCTCTCATCAACCATTTTTTATGAATTTTTATGTGATGTCGTTATGCTATTAAAATTTCACCATGATTTTCCAATCCAAATTAATTGTATAGTGAATACCAAAACCATTTCTCTATCAATAGTATTAAACATTATGTAAATATAAATATTGATTTTTACATACATTTATTTATTTCAAAAAACATTATAATGGAATAAATTATAATTTTTAATTATTACATATAATATAATCTATGTGGGACAATTATGAATGAAATATAATTTTTATAAAGGGTTCTCCTTGATAGGGCTCCAATACATTGGGTAATGTGTCATATCATCATATACCATTTCAAATGATTGTTTACTCATTATAATTCATGTTCAATGAGGTTTTACTCAATCTAATTAATGTGTAATGGGGGTTTAATCTTTCTAATCCATGTGCAATGAACCTTGGGTCAAGAAAATATCAAGTTGGATGTTGTCGCCACATTCCATGTTATGATAATCATTCTATATCATTCATTTATGTTCATTTTTCTCTTGTGATCCATTTATATGATTATTTTTGTAATATGTGTTGTATTCTCAATGTTATTCCTTGTTTACTCCTATACCAGGCTTTATATCTCACCATTTTGTGGGTATGTCCACAGGTTATCCCTTGTAATGCTATGTACGAAGGAATGTTGTGGTCATGAAAAATAATATTTCAATAAAGTTGTCATATTTTATGTTTTATGTTGTTATGTAATGTCCTTAATTTCATAAGACACTATACCTATCGATCCTCAGAGTCTTCTTAAGTAAATATTTATGTAATAAATAATGTTTATGTGTGTAATAAAGAGAATGGTTTTTATAGTTGGTATCAAATTAAGGATTAGTTATTTTTGGATTAGAATGAGAAAACCATAATGAAGTCATTTGGTATAATACTAAGTATATGACAAATTTACCTAAATTTTGGTGAGTATATGGTATGTGGTTTATCAAGAAAATAAATCCTTGGATAGATATAAATAATTAGTGGTGGATTTGATATAGATATATATAGGGGTAATACATGAAAACCCTTATTTGAGCTAGAATCTATAAAAATGAGTGCACGACGTGGGTCTTGATCCATGATTTTTTTGATAGTCATAGGAGATATTCTTTGGTAAATTAATAAGCTCAGTATAAACCACTATTATGGGAGTTAAAAAATTACACAAAGATTATATGTTGGGATGTGGATCACAGATAACATAGATTGAATCATATAAATTCACAAGTCAAGGAAAGGAAATAAAATTTATAATTTATCCATTTTTTCATTGAATTACTCTTTTTCTACCACTAAAATTTATTTTATTCCATCCAATGGATGTTAATAGGTGGACATGGGGAAAAAACCTACGCAAAGATCAATGGGATGAAATTTTTAATGATATGGAAAATCTGATGGGAGTGGGAATCACAATCATTTTCAAAATAATATCTCAGTTAAAAAATGTTTTGAATAGAAACATGAGTTCAGACGAACATATGAACCCCTAAGAAAGAACAAACTACAATCGAGAACTTTATGAGACAAAGGCCCCCTAACATTAAAAGATCATCTGATCCCTCAATCTCATAACAATACATTAGGTCCATTGAGAAGATATCCTCCATCCTTCAATGTATTGAACAAGAGATGATTCTTCTAGTAGATTATCATATGGATGGTGAATCTAATCATGTTCTGACATTGACAAAAAATATCAAGTCTGAGGAAGAGATTGAAGAGTTGGAATGGATGGATTTCCAGAAAATTTTATTCGATAAATATTTTTTTTTCACCCTCCGATATAAGATGGAATGGGAGTCCCTTGAGCTTGAGAAAAAAAGTACAACAAATCCATCAGAGCGTATAAGAAAAAAATCACAAGGCTTGCACAATACACATCTATCTTTGTTCATACACCTAAATTAAAGGTTGACCACTTATTTTGATGGATAAATCCTAGTCTACGAAAATCCATAATGATCTGTGACTTTGATAGATATGAGAAATTTTTTTGATGTTTCCTCAACCTCAAAATGGAGATCAGCGAATCTATGGGGTATCGTGGAGATAAGAGGTATAAATTGAACTTTAATTATGGTGGTCTGATGGATAAATCCAATTGTGCTATAAAATTCCATTTCCCCACTTCTCAAAGGTGTAGAAAGATACACCTCGAAAATTTCTTGATGGTTATAAGGAAATGTTTTTTGTGTGGAAGAGATGGTAACCTACACATTAATTATTGACAAAAAAATATACTACTGTGAAGTTGGAGGGGAATAATACTTTAAACCCTAAATTCATAGTTTATTACATCAACTGCAAATAACCAAGACACTTTTTAAACCAGTGTCCTAAGACAAGGATTTTTAGAGGCAACCAAAAACCTCCAAGGCAGCAAGGGAGATATTTTCCCATCAGTACCACTGGAAAGAATCCTAAAAATGAAGTAGTCACAGGTATTCCAGTTATTTAATCAGGAATAGTGTACATCCTTTTTGATTCTGAGTGTACTCAATACTTTATATCTCTAAATTTTAGTAGAACAATCCAAATACCACAATATATAATGGATGTGGATATGTCATTGATAATGGAAAATGGGTCAATAATTTATTCTCATGAATATAGAGGCTCCCATTTCACAATTTTTTGATTGTACTTCCAAGACAACATCGTCATACTCCCTCTGGTGGAATTTTATATAATTCTTGGAATGGATTGTATTTCCCTATATAGAGCAAACATAAATTTCTGTGAGAGGTAAATCGATCTCCATATGGAAAATCAGCCCCTGATTATGTACAAGTTCACGGAGGAGGATGAATCTTCATTAGAAACATATTCTCAAGAATGGATATTACAACCTTATGAACATGAAAATTATAATCACATGATAGTGTATATGTAAGGAACTATCCTCAAAGACATTCCCATTGTGAGGGAATATACTGAAGTGTTTCCAAAGAAATTGTATGGTCTTATTAATAAAATAAATCTTCAATTATTGATTGATCTTATACCAATGGCATTTAGAATATCCAATAATTTATATAGAATGGATGTTGTAGATATTAAGGAGATAAGTAAACAAATACCAGAGAATCTTGATAATGGGCTTATAAGCCCAAGTTCTTCACCATGGGGTGAACCATTTCTCTTTTTCAAGATGAATGATGGGTTAATGCGCCTTTATATTAATTACTGTGAGATCCAAAAATCATGATAATGAACAAGTATCCTCTTCCATGAATTTGGGACATGTTCGATCAAATATGTGGAGCAAAATACTTCTCCATGGTGGACCTGTAGTTAGGTTATTACCAAGGAAGGGTCAAGAAGGAGGTTATCCCCATGATTGATTTTTTACAGGGTAATAGCACTATTAATTCATACTAATACCTTTCAGACTCACTAATTATCTTGAAATTTTTATGGAAATAATTAATAGAGTCTTTATAGATTACCCTGGGAAATGTGTGGTAGTCTTTAGATAAGATATTTTAATAAACACTAAGACTAAGGAGGGGCATGAAGAGAATCTAAGCACTTTACTAGAGACATTAAAAAAGGATAATCTTTATTTCATGTACAGAAACTGTGAGTTATTATTATCATGGGTCTCATTATATGGTAATATCACCACAAAAATGGGATATTTGTGGAAACCTCTAAGAAAAAATCAATTGAGGGAAGGATGAGGACAAAATCAATGACTGATATCGAGAGCTTCATTGTGTTAGCTGGATAGTACTGCCAGTTTGTGAGAAATGTTTCCTGATTGTTAAACCTTATTACAAAGCTATCATAGAACAGATTCAAGTGTGTTTTGCATGATGAATATGATGATATATTCAAGGATAATAAAAGGAATCTTATCAATATTCATGTTCTCACACTACACAAAAGTGGATAACTTTTTGTGGTATTCAATGATGCATCGAAGAATGGTTTGGGTTGTCTGTTGATGAAAAATGAGAATGTCATTTCTTATGCTTCCAACAATTTGAATTTTAATGAGAAAAAATATATAACACATGATCTGGAGTTGGTTGAGGTAATATTCATTTTAAAAATATGGCGACATTATCTTTTTTGGGAGAATTATGAAATATATATGGATTACAAAATCCTCAAATATATATTCACACAGAAAAAGTTGAACATGATCTAATGAATATGGTTAAAGATGAACAAAAAAATATAACTTCTCAATCCATTGACACCAAAGGAAATATAACAAGGTGCCATATGCTCTAGGTAGAAATTACCCAGATATTCAATAATAGATGAGAATTTAAAAGCATCCAATCTTTATTGATTTGATGAAGATGGATATGACAATCATAAGGAAGAGATCATAATCAATCTTTTTATAAATTATTTCTCAACAATCTATTTCGGAATGTTTAATGGATGCTCAAAAGGATGATGTGGGAATTCAGAAGAAAGCAGAAACTATCAAAAAAGTGAAATCCTTAGAGTTCAATGTTAATGATGAAGGAATTGTGAGATTTTGGTCAAGACGATGAATTCCTTCAAAGATGGAGTTAAGGAAATATGTTTTGGATTATTCAAATAGTTTGAATATCCCTATTCACCCAGGAAACACAATGATGTATCAAGATCCATGAGATCATTATTGGTGGAATAACATGAATAAGGATATCACTGACTATACATCAATGTGCATACTATGATAGCAAGTGGAAGATGAGAGGAAGAAGTCTAAGGGAATGATGCAACTGTTACCCATACCAACATGGAAATGGTATAACATCACCATGGACTTTTACACTCGACTACTGAATACATACAAACGAAGCTATGCTATATGGGTTGTTTTGGAGAGTCTTACAAAGACTACACACTTCATTAAAATTTGATAGTATTTCTCATTGGATCAAATGGAATAGATATACATCATAGAAGTGGTAAGGATACATGGAGTACAACTATCTATTGTATTTATCAAGAACAACTATTCACCTATATGTTTTGGGAGAGTCTCCAACATGATCTGAATACATAGCTGAACTTTAGTACATCTTATCATCCTCAAATTGATGGTCAATATGAGTGGACAATCCAGACACTTGAGGACATGTCAGAAGCAGGCTCAATGGACATCAATGGATGATGGGATCAATATATTCCTCTTCTTGAGTTATCTTACAATAACAATTTACTCTTGATAATCTAAATGTATCCTTATGATTACCATTATGGGAAAAGTTGTAGAACACTGGGTTGATGGGATAAAGTTGGGGAGTGAAAACTCCTAGGTCCAGGAATGGATAAAGAAATGATAGAGAAGGTTAATACCATCCAACATCATATTAATGCTGCACAGAGTCGACAAAATATCTATGCTGATAATCTTCAATGATACATATATTTTGATTTCAGAGACATGTAATTCTTCCTAACATCATCATGGAAAATAGTTAAGAGATTTGTGAATAAGGGAAAACTTATTCCAAAATATATCAACCGTTTTGAGATACTGATTGCATTGGAGAAGTAGCCTATCAAATAGAACTCCCACCAAATCTATCACATTTACATGATGTATTCCATGTATCACTTTGGATAAAGTAGACACCTGACCCATCACATGTAATCAATCTAATGATGGTACCATTAGATAATGACCTCTCCCATGAAGAGAATATGGTGAAGATATCAGATCATAGGGAAAACGTTTTCCAAAATAAGACAATTCCCCTTGTTAAAGTGTTGTGGATAAACCAAAATATTGAAGAGGAATCCTAGGAGCAATAAGAATTGATGAGAAAGATTTACCCACATATATTCTAATGTGGGAAATGGATGATTTTAGGGTAAAATATCTGAAGGGGGGATTGTTGTAACGACAGGAACATTCATCAATAAAATTCATTTTATATTATTTAATTAATTGAATTATGGATATAGAAAACACGTGCACATTTTTTTTTGGGACTAAATGACCATTAAGTATCCTTAACATTATTAATATAATCATTGAATAGTGATCACAAGAATAATATATATATATGGGTTTAAAAAATTCTTTTGACACCGATAAAGGAAGTGATGACCTCAACCAGAAGGATCATTTCCTCTGAAGCCCATTTATTATATTTTTCGAGGGATATATTATTTTTAGTGCTTTTCTCTAGACCAATCCCATATTGATATCCAAGATCTTAAGCATGAGAGAAAACATTTAAGAGAGAAGTTAAAGCTAGTCGATATCATAACTGAAACCATGTTAACTGAATTACCCCATGAAAGCCCTACTATCACACACCATACTCATAGAGAATACGATGGCGTAATAATGGTATATTTAACAAGACCCTAAAATTATCATTAAGTGCATTATTTTTTATTATATTAGTTAATATAAATTAATTTTATTAGATCTAGTTTGTTATCATGTTTTAAAGCACATAGAGTATTTTTTGTTAATATTTAAATTCAATTACAAAACCAATTTTGTTGAATTTTTGGTTATTTGAATTAAATAATATTTTAATAAAATATTATTCAAAAATTAATTTATATTAAATATTAATGATCTCATAATTTTTATCAATAAAATTGTATTTTATAATAAGGTTTGAAATTTTTTTTATCAAAACTCAATAATTTTTTAAAAAAAATCATGTTTTATATTAAAATTAAAACTTCACATATTTAGAAAATTATGTACATAAAATTAATATTATTTTTTTAATCATGAAATTGATATTATTTAATGGTGAATATTTCACAATTTTCTGAGATAATCGAATGGTTCGGTAAAAATTAAATACCTTATAAATATATAATGTGTTTTATGAAATCATAATGACCCAACAGTGATGTAATAAAACATTATAGAAGGTATATTCGGCCAAATAAATGTCTTAACTATAAAATAATGTGATTTTTTTTATTAATTTTATAATGCCTTAGTGGATCCATCAAGACTTATAAAATATTTTACCATTTTAAAATGTATTTTTTGAGAGTGCGACTCACCTCCACATAAGGAAAACTAATATTTTAATAAGTTAGGACTTTTGCCATATAAAATATCTTTTGGAACTCCCCTTTGGATAAAAACATTGTAAAAACCATTTTATGTTTTTTGTTATTAAATATTTTATAATATAAATTTCAAAACCTATGTTTGTGAAATATTAAATAATTTACCTATCTTTACCAATATAATCCCACCCAATATCCCAATTAACAACACTAAAAATCCTTTTATACTATCCCCAATATTCCCTCCTCACTCTAGATTCCTTCCAAGGCTCCCCATTCTCTCAATAAGTGCATATTTTTGTTCTTGAATTCACACACACAACGAAGGTATTTATTCTTTTCTCATTTTTCTCTATTTTTCTTTATATTGATACACCATTTTATATTCAATTAAAAATGTTGTGTTATGATTTATAATCTCCCCCATAATACACTTGTTATGTTATAATGATGATATACCTCTTTATCCATCATTAATCCCTCCCAGAAACACCTATTTCCACGTTGATTTTTCATAATATTTATTCAATTTCTCCCCTTTCTTCAAGTATCTTTTTATGATGATCCATTTATTTAAAAATTAATTGTTTTCATAAATGTATATATATAACCCCATTAATGTGAATTTAATTTAAAAGTAATGAGATAACCCATTCTATCTCATAAACTTTTGTTGTGAATTTTTATGTTACACTATTATGATGCAGAAATTGCACAACGATTTTCCATGCCAGAATCATTGTGTATTGAATACCATACCCATGTAACTATCAAGGGTATTAAATATTATGAAGATATGCATATTTAAAGGTACATAAATATTTTTATTACACATTAATTTATCATGGAATAGATGATGATGTTGAATGATTCTATGTTATATTATCCATGTGGCACACTTATGCATGAAATGAAATGTTTATAAAGGGTGTGCCCTGATAGCACTCAAATGGATTGGTTAATATTTAGTATGATGATACACCATCTGAAATGAGGGTTTAAATATGATAATTAATGTTAAATTAGTGTTTACTCATGTTAATTCATGTGAAATAAGGGTTTACTCATGCTAATATATGTGCAATGATCCTGGTCTCATGACAATATCTTGTTTTATATTATTGCTACATTTCCATGTTATTATAATCATGCTAAATCATTCATTAATGTTTATATTTATCTTGTTATCCATTTATATTCCTATTGACTAACATTTAGTATATTATTCATGTTATGCCTTGTTTACTCCATTTCTGGGATTTATAGCTCACCCTTTTCATATGCATGTCCTTAGGTTATCCCATGCAATGATAAGTACAAATGAATGTCGTGGTCATGAAAAAGAGGAATTCAATAAATAATTTTAAATGTTTTAAGTTATTATATAATTTTTCTAATTTCTTATAACAATAAACATCACTATCCTAAGAATTTTATTAAGTGAAAGTTTATTTAATAAATCATGTTTAATTGTGTAATAAAGAGAAAGGTTGTTATACATAAGTAAGTCTATGATGAATTAATAAAACGTCACTTATTTGGAGTTATACCAATGAGAACACCCTTTATGAGTGAGTTTGGTATATATATGGAAAACACCTGGTAGATTCATCATAATACTTGGGTTTTCTTGACCTTCACAAAATTCTCATAAACATACTAACATTGGACAATCTTTGTTGGGTCAATCAGATTCACAAACCTAAGAATCAATAGTGGTAACGACTTTTCTCTTTTGTCACCACGAAACCAAGAAATTTGTGGTCATTTGCTTCTTTTAAATGAAATTTTGAATTTTTTTTGTATCAATTATTAGTGCACATTATTTTAAAACTATTATATTTAGCTATGTTATTGTTGGTGGTCTACTGTGTTGTACTCACACTCTAATCAAGATGATAGGGTACCTAGGTACCCTATCATTTTAAAAATGGATGGATTTTTAGCATTGGATATGGATTTATGATTTATGGTTTGGAAATGAGGATAGGGAATTAGAGGTTGGTATCAAACTAGATATTGGGACTATTATATGGGTTTTTTTCCCTAGAGATTAGTATTAGTATATTGGGTTTTTATGTACATGAATTTTTAATAATGAATTCCATTCTATACAGGTTTTATACAATAATATTCTAAATCATGGTTTATTTAAAAAAATTATAATTATCTGGATGACATTTTACATCTTTATATATCATGTAGTTATACTCTATTAATTAATTTTGAACATAGTTTCTATAATCTAATATGTTTGTATAGTCTCCCCACTATACCACTTTAGACTCATTAAAACATCTCGAATATGAGGAGGTGTGCCTAATGTATTGTGGTGGCCACTGGTCCAGGAACTGATTAGTTGAAATGGTTAGTGTCATGAGGCATTGTCTTTTGGAACTCTTTTGGGTGGAGCATTGACACTGTCATCAATAAAAATAGGGTAATAAGTTAGGAATTTCTGGATCAAGTCTCATGTAAGAGACCACCAAATGTCTTCTATTACTCTTGGTAATGCGGGACGAATTCCCGAGGTAGGTATAGGTAATAAGATGATATATTTCACAAACATAGTGAATTTCTGGTGAGTAATTGTGTGTCCTTTATAGAGTTTCTTAGGATGGTGAACAATCAGGTTCTGATGTGCATGGTGGTTATACCCATGATTGGGGTCGGTAAAAATCTTGAGGTAACTTAGTGATGGGGATTGATGATGCTTATCATTAAAGCTATAAGCTGTGTTTTTATATGTTTCGATGTTTATAAGAACAAAAAACATTGTGAAGGTATGTGTTTTTTGACCAATGATTAACGTACTAGGTTAGGCTTGTGATTTTTAGAATAGAATCATATCAGAGATTTTGTGGGATCTTAGATGTGTTTGGGTTGTGTGGTGGAAAGTTAGAACTATATAAAATCTAATGGAGTTCCACCATCTATCCATTATTGAGCCACTATCTAGATGATGGTATACTAGTTTCCATGCATGGGTCCTAGGCTCATTGGCTATTTTTTTTTTCAAAAACCCTCTGGTGGATCCCAACGACTTATTGGTGGACTCATGATGGCTTTTTAAATAATGGGAATCCCTAAAATTTCTTAGGGGTGACCCCTTTAAAACCTACATGAATGTTTTTCCCTCAATGATATTGAAGAAACCACATACATACCTCTCGACATATCGTTGTGTCTTAAATGATGTCCTTTGATCCTTGGATTTTTTTTGTTATTCATTAACTACAATCGAGTACTAGAGGTATAGTTACAAGTAATCTACCTTCAAATATTTTTTAATTCAATATCATGAAATTTCTGAACACTTTTAAGAAATATTCACTATTTCTAGGGTTCTTTTATGATTTATTAGTTTAATATAATTTAGTAATAACCAAAGGCCAACATAGGATGTGTGGAATATTTTAACGCTATATTATGTGGTTCATAAATTATTCCCCTAATAATTTATAAATTTTAGGTGCATGGGCTATTTAGTCACAACAACATATAGTTTATTGACCCTAAATTTAAATAAGAGATTTAAATTCTAACATTCCGTCATTTTCTGACCAAAAATAGAATTTTTGCAATTCCCTTCTTCAAGGTGATACCATTGAGATTCCATAAATGAAATAATGAAAATATGATGGAATTTTTAAATTGGAATCATTTATTTTTCATGATAAAAGTTAAAGAGGGAATTATAAATAGAAAAAGGAGCCATGGTTTTCGTACATAATTATGATGGATTTTTTAACAGAAGAATCCACTTTAAATAATATTCTTGTAGCTTTTGGAATGGAAATTGATGACATATAACTTATTATAGATTGGGACTCCCAAAGTGTCTAATTAGAACAAAATACTAATGGTTTCAACCAAAATGAAAATTGAAATTGTATAATTATATTAATATGTTAAATGTGTAATCCTAGGGTTATGAAATGATAAATTAATGTTATGATGTGAATGATTGTAATTTGAATTTAAATTAATTGATAATGTGAATTGGTAGATGTTAAAATTTTTAAATGGTGTCATTATTGTAAATATATATTAAAGAGGTTGTTTGTAATCGATTCTATGAAATAATTTTTTTTATATGTTTAGGTTATGGAAATTATATTAAGGTGTTTTTGATATTATATAGAAATATATCTATGAGTTGGTCTGTGATACTCATACCAAAATCACCCTACAAGGTAGTCTATGATTATTTTCAAAAAAATGACCTAAGAGGTAATTTATTTTGTATATTGAAAAGTCACCTCATAGAGAGGTCCATGCTGAGTAATGATAACTCCCATCATAGTGAGGTCTAATGAAAAACATCCCTTTGTATGGTGGTCAATGATGATTACAGAAAACTCCCCTTGTTGGGAGGTCCATGATAATAAAGAGAACACCCCTATTGGGTGGTCTGTGATACTTATAAGGAAAACAAGTCAATGTTTCGTTGTGATAATATGGTTAGAATGACCCTCAAAATGTGCTCAAATACACCCTGACACTAGCCAAGGTAGTCATGGTCAATTGGGGTCATTGTATGAGAGAGTGGCTGTGGTATAAACTAAAATAATATGTAACCCTAAAGCCTACTAATTAGTTAATATTTATTTATTATAAATTAAACTATAATTTTTTTTATTTTTTATTGTACTTATGCATGTACGTTGTTAATGACTGGATAATTTAATTGGTAGTGGAGTAATGAGTTGTACTCATTCCCTACTCAGGCCTCTATAGGACTTGGTTCCTTGAGTATATGTTTCATGACTGTAGGTATGAGTTTTGGAAAGTAAAAATGCATGGAGGTAGTGTTGCTTGGAAATATCATGGGAGTATGAGACAAGGAAAAGGCATGGGACCATTTTTTAACTTTCCCTTAGTTTTAACATGTTGTAATTTTGGGTCTGAGGTATAAGAATTAGTGTTGATATATTACTTGAATAAATTTCATATAAAATTTAATTTTTATAGTATGTATTATTTGGATTAATTTTTGGAACTTACTTGGACTTAATTTCACAAATTTATTTAATTGTATGTTATAATTTATTATGTTATTTTTTCCAATGCTGTTACAATATGATATTCCAGTATAGTCTCCCCAACGTAGCACATTAGACCGATATTGATAATCTTTCATATCTGTTGTATGAGTAAAATGCCTATGTTACTATATAAAAAACTAGTCTAGGTAGTTATTAGTGGATTGTGGTGTTTGTATATTACAACAAATTTCATATTTCTTTTCATTCTATGGAGAAATATAACATTTCATGTCTGTACGTGAAAACTACCACATCCAGATATCAATTTATTTCATTTTTCATAATTTTATTTATTTATTGAACTCTCATTAAATATGATTTCATAAAATAAAAACCTAAAAAAATATCATAATTATTATTTATTATTGATATCATACTAAAGGAATTATTTTCATAACCATACTCACCCATCAATTGTAGAATGTTCTTGTTTGGGTCAATTTTACCACCTATGAGAACAATAATATAAATTTATATCATGGATGATTAAATAATACCAAATGATGGTATTTTGATACATAAACTTTTAAATAATATTTTTTTTTGTTTATGGGATGTTTATACAAATCTTTAACATCATATTGACATACAACCCTTTGATCATTAAAAATTACCAAAATAAACACATAACTGATTTCATACCCATGAAATGTTATGAAAAATTACATATAATATAATAGGGACATTATAAGTCATTATAAAAAATCATTTCTACTACCTTAATTAATATTTTATTTAATAACATTGTTTTAATAAATTGGTATTGACATAGATATCTCAAATAATGTGTAGAACAATTATAATTAAAGCCTTCCAATGATGAAAATAAATTATATATAACACATAAATGTGCAATGAATAATTTTACTATATGAATATTAAAGGTAAAATATATGAATAAGGATTTTAAATTAATTATTAAATTTTTTATGTGTGTTACACATAAATTTCTAGAATGCTCAATTATGAAGGAATACATGTTAAGGGGTTTTCTCATCTCAATTTTTTGTTTTTGAGACATAGGGAATATCAACCCCTTGTGTACATTTTAGTGGTTTATATACTACCCATTGATATATTTTTATCATAATTTAAATAATCATAAAAGGGATTATATATCCTTATCACGTAATATTTTTCTAGGTCATTTTATTCATGGTTTACAAATGTTATGCGAAGTTTTTCTTGACTCAACATACCTACATGAGAAATAATGATTTATAATTGAATATTTCATTATAAGATGAGTATCTCATTTTATATGATTATTTTATAATACCTTTCCACCTTATTTTATAGGGAATTACATTTATTTACATATACCTATATAAAATTTTATGATGTTAAGAATTACTCACATTCTCTCCAAATAAGCTATTTTGGTTCCATATCCATATTGTCTATTCAAAATAATGTTTCCCTTTATGAGTGGAATCCTAACTATGTTTTATATAGTATGGCCAGAATATTTAAATTTTCTAATTTTTTTAATTATTTTTTACAAACCCTTTTTACAATATGATTTTCCAATTTGACGTTTTGTAACATCAACATTGTTTTCCTTTCCTGATCATACATTTTATCATCAAATCTATATTTCCTATATAAAAATATTATATTAATACAAGGTTCCATTATTGAATATTATTGTTAATGTTAATAGTTTTCAAAAAACAACAATTCACCTTTTTGAAAATATATCTTTAGTATGACATGTATCTTTATCATTTATGACTAAGGTAAAAACATTTTCAGAAAAATATTTAATGGTTTCATTCACCATTTTTAAAATTATTATTTATAAAGAATCCATAAAATGTTTTATAATTAATTTCCAAATGAATTTATTTTTTTAATAATTTTTAAAATAAATGAAAATGTTTTTTTTTGTTTTTTAAGAGTAAATTATTTATTTTAATAAGGAAATCTAGATTTTAAATAGCTATTTTAATAAGATAGTGTTTTTAAGATATAAAAATTTATTATTTTTATATGATCTCGAAGAAAGTGTTTTAAAATAAAAAACCTATTAAAATATTTTTTTTCTATTTAACTGATAATTATTAAAGGAATTATTGAGATTAATGTATTCTATTTTAAATAAAACATTTTTATTATTTTTCATGCATTTCCAAAAGCGATGTTTTTATTTTTTTCTAAGTGAATTATCAAATAATCTCAAAAGAAAGTTTTTCACCAATGTAAAAATCTTTTAAAAATATTTATTTTACAATGAGGATATTGTTTATAAATATATAATATTTTGAGGGATATATTATGTAAGGTTCTTGTAAGGTCATTCTTAAATACGTTATCATTTACATAGTTTAACAAATTAATGATTAAAGTATGAATGTTTTCATTTTCTAATTGGATATATATATATATGAGTGATTATTATAGGATATGTGGATCCTATATTACTCTATAATTATTTTGTAAAATATTTATATGTCATGATATAATAATGTTAAATGTGTTGTGATGCTCGATATAAAATGGAAAATAAGATGTGATTCCTGATCCATAGTGGGAAATAGGTTGTGTTTTCTAATCCACAACGGGAATCAAGTTGTGTTTCCTAACAAAATATATAGAAATATATATATTGGATGATCCAATATGGAAAATAAGATTTTATTTTTAATCCCATATAGGATAAAAGAAGTATTTCTTAATATAATAAGGGTTACAGGGATAGGTGTGTGATACGCTAAAGGAAATAGGAAGAGAATCATGATCAAGTATGATATATTTTTTTATGATTATTTCTATTACACATTTATATATTATATTTCTTTTTTATGATACACTAATCATTTTTATTGTGACATAAACATATGTCATGTTACATGGATGCTCATTTGATATTTCATTCCAGCTATCATTAATTATAGATAATTTGTATTATTTTATGTTTTTTAAATAATATATGTGTCCCATGATCAAGTTTTCCCATATAAAGATGATATAACCCCTGATAAAATGTTGATATATTATTCATAAAAAATAATTTTATCTCACCCATTTCATATGTTTTTTCAAGCATTACCAACCAAAGCCATGCATTTCACCTCCACAAGTGGATATCAGATTAGCAGTAGTGTTTCTTACCTATCAGGTCCAAAAAATCCTCTATTTTCATGTATTAGGAAATTATGGGTGATATTAAAAAAATTATTAGGATCAAAATTTCCATTAATAATGACATGCACCAATATTATGGTGGGGTTGAGTGTTTCTTTGTTATCAAAGTCATGAGTTGTATGGGCATCTCCGAAAAGGTGGTGGATATATTCTTTAGATGCATTGGGTGTCTATGGTTGTCTATCACATTTAAGGGGAGAAGTTACCAATTATCTAAATTGGTTTGAGGGATAAGTTAAGGATACAACATCTCATCCAGTTTTTTATCCTGGTTCAAGATTCTTTTAGAAGATACATAAACAAATATTTCTCTTAATGGTGTTTCCATCCTTTTTAGTGAAATACATCTTCTCAGGCAATACATACCTCTTTTTTTAGATGAAATTATTACATTGAACAATTGGATTAGAAGTAAAATTTAAGGGAAAATCATATTCTTCATGTTTAATACAACAAGAAAATTTACATCACCAACTGTGGGAAGAGTAGTGTTTATATCTCAAAACAATGATCAAGAGAATAGGGTAAAATACTCACAAAAAAATTAAGGGTGGTTCAAATTCAGTTTCCCATATAATACCTAGGGAAAATATTTTTCCTAGGGATGATTCAAATACACCATTTTTATGGTATTGTGGATAAAATCATTACCCATAATCTCAATTAGAGGAACAAATTTCACTAATTTGGTGGGAGAATTACCCGGGTAAACAGTTTGTTAAACATTATCCCCATGTTTATCTTATCTACCAATATTAATCCGAAGACTATCATTATAAATGTTGAAAAAATCATTGGTATATTTATTTGTGATACTAAAGTAGATGTAAAATATCATTAGGCCTCATGGCATATATTTTTTTGTGGTCCTAAGGGGTGTGTTATCAATATCTGAAGTGTCATGGATTCCATGTTGTACATTTATTCCAATCTAGATTGGGATGTTTTAGAGGGGAAATATTTTTGGGAATGGTTCTACATTAACAAATATGGATCTTTTGTTGAATTCATAGGTGGTATATGTTCTATTCTTTGGGAAGTTACTTTTCATGATATTGTTAATCTATAACATGAATTGAGGTGGATTTTTGGAGAGGGTTTGATTAGTTTATGCAGTGGTAACTATTCTAGAAGAATCATTGAATTTTTGGGCTCTCTTGTTTTTGATTATTCATACTTGAAGGAAACCTCATTCTTTACCTTCACCCATATAGTTCTCAGTCATCCTCTTTTTTCCTTATTTCACTGTATAATTATTACTAATGATCTAGATCAGTTGGTGTTCATGCGATCAAAATCTAGATACTTCTCGTGAATGTCCTATAATAATGATTTACAAGACAGTGTTAGAAAAGGCTCCTGGGGAGGGTCTCTCTTAGGAAATATGAACCCAAAAATTCATAACATCATTGTTTTGTTCCTTTATAATAGTGATCTCTCCCTTGATGAAGAGTTTTATGAAAAAAGGGTTTCAATTTTATTAAAATTCCACTGATATCATGGATATAAAAGAGTTTTCACCTCCAATATTTTTTTTGAGAGAAATTCAATCAGCCCCATATAGATGACCTTCAGTGGTGAAATAGGGATTGAGGTTCAAGGTATATCTGAGGATGTTTTTCTTGAGTTATGGTTTCATGATTTTCCAGACAGTGCACATGATCATACAACATGGGATATGTCTTTTACAGAGGGCTATTGGATCCTTTTGAAGGCAAATAATAATGATAGATATGGGGTTATCATTAACTAAAACATGGATTTTTTTGGTTAGGGAGAGATCATTAGAAATTTAGATCGCCCCTACTAATTAAGGGTGACCACTCTCCCTCCATGTGAAGACATACGAGTACCAACAGAATTGCCCTTTTTTCATAATGTGTGAATTCCACTTGATGTTGAGTTTGTTGGAACTACCATAAATTGGAATTTAAATTTAACATAAAAAAATCATGTTTTAATGGTTTCATAATGGGTGAGGGTTATTTATCTTATCAGGAGGCTTGTTGATTTTTTCCATTAAACATGTGGATTGGGAAGTGACTTATTGTTAAGGATTATCTCATGCTCAATGTCTTGAAACTTTATAGCTCCCACAACATCAATATTTAGTATGTGGAGACCAAATACAATATTCTACACTAGGAAATCCAAGATTTGGTCTGTATTCCCTCAACAATCACATACTTTATTGATAACCATAGAAGGATCTTTCATGATAGAATTTATATTAATCACATGAGGAGAGAAGGAAACAATGAAATATATTTCTTGGAATCATGGTATTCATTGGAAAATCCTTGTTTTATTTTCAGTTATTGATATTAGCTCCCCCACCCCATGTGTGTTATTTTGGTTTGCACTAACGCTTTAGTTTTTCACTAATTGAGGCCACCTTAACCTGTTTCTGGCCTCATCAGCTGCTTAAATTTTGAAAAATTTATCAATGGTGGATGGATATTACTATATGTGAGGTTATGTTGTAATTATATCTCCATAATTTCAGAATTATTAAAGTATTTAGAATAATAATTAAAACAAACACACCTTGTTTAAAAATTTATATATTTTTTATCGAACCACAATAGGATTATCCAAAAACCATCCTATATCGGCTTTATGATTACACCAAATACTATAGGTTATTGGAAGGGAATTAAGAAATATATATTTTTTATTCTGGTATTGTCCAATCCAATGGTCTTTAAATGTGTGTAGAGGATAATAGAGTTGGTGGGCTATTATAAGTGGTTGGACAGCTATGGAGTTTTTGGAAAGAATAAAATGCACCCTTATTTTTTAACATGCCAAAAAGATCATAAGTGGGCCGTTATCAAAAATTATAGGTAATAAGGTTGATATATTTACATATAATGGGTGTTTTTATAGATTTATAGGCCATTTTATCCTTTTTATTTCTAGTTTATATAACACCACATAATGATAAAAGTTTAGATCACTAAATCATATGACTAATGTTGAAAAGCTGAACCTTTATTTTTATAGGCCTACCTGATTAATGTTTTATAGTTAAGCGTTCTTGTCCTGGAGTAGATATAATGAAGGGTGACCTTCTGGGATGTTTTTAAGGGTTTGTGTAGGTGCAGAAAAAGAACAATCAGAAGAAAATGTGTTGTCCAATGGGAGCAATTATTAGATTGATGACTTGTTTGGGTACTTGGGTGGGCCCTATGTAGGGGACCACAAGTAAGTGGAGAAACTAGTGGACCATTGTAGAACAGTACCTATAAAACATGTTATGGAAGGTTGTTTCGGCTTTCAGAAGGGCCTAGTTGTCACATTTGTAACATAACAAGAACACATCCTAAAGTGTAGTGGCACGACCATGGTTGAGATTTTGGGTCCACAATACAGATATTATGTTCTAAATTGAAGGTGATAGTAACACACTAGAATGATAATTTTTTTAAATGAATAAATGATATGAATAAATTAGACAATGTGAAATATAATGTTTAGGATTGTACATGATTATAATTCCATAGTTAATGTTCTTGGCAAGGAGTAGTGATCTAGATGGGTGAACTTATAGGAAATTTCCCTGGGTTCATGAGAGTAACGAATGTCACATTGTATTGAACACGTGTTGCCCTATGGGGACATTACTAATTATAATGAATCATTTGGGAGAATAGATGGGGCTTGGGAGTGGGACCACATGTTAGTGGAGAAACTGGTGGTACCTACTAGACCTAGACCCAATGATCTTGTCATGTCAGGTTTTATATGGTATCATTGGGGCCCATTTTTTATTGTTTAACACCTCGATAAAAATATTTTATCCACAATAATAGTAAATATTTTTTCCAAATTTTATTATTCATTTATAAAAAAATTTCTCTTTATTATATAATATAAACTAATATTATTAAAAGTAGTTAATTTATTATTCCAAATTCCATTTACATAAGTTGAGAATTTTAATTTACAATTAACCCTGAAAACACAATGGGAATGCGGGTTTCCAATGATGAAATTTTGAAATTTTTTAATAGTTTTTATATGAAAGTTATATATAAAGTTGATTCCAATGACCTATAATGGAGTAAAAAATATATAATTAAATCAATTTTTCTTTTAAAACCATTTTAAAATATATAAATAATAAATTCGTTTAACCAAAATGCAGTTTTTTAATAAAAACTTGTATTTTGAACAATTCACTGAAAAAATTATCTTTTCGGATCATTATAAAAAACACTATAATATATTTTTTACATGCTAATTTATAAATTAAATTCAATTTTTTAAAAAAATTCAAACATTTTTGAATTTGATTTTTAAAACAATTATAATAAATAATACAAAACAACTTCATAAAAAATTATATTTTAAGTGTATAATTTGAGATATTATTGTCTCATTCTTATAAATCACATAAAATTAATTTTATAACTTTTATTGATTATATAATATATAATTTTTTTTTAAAATAATTCACAAAAATTTATTTGTTATATTTATTGAGATAAAACATGTTTGAGCACATAAAAATATTTTTTTTCAGAAATAGATTTCCTCTATAATCATATTTTTTTAATTTAAATTTATAAATAAATTTTTATCAAAGAATATATATTATATAAGTTTTATAACATTACATTTTGATTATTTTTTTGATTTCTATCCATATCCACACTTATAATGGATATATTATAACTGTCATATTAAATATTAATATTTTAATAGTATATCCTGATTGGTTAAAACAATGTGTTACATGTAACACAAGCTAACAATGAATTTAAATATATTAGAAAAAACAATTCTAGAAAAAAAAATTGAGTTACATTATCCCTCTCTTTAATAAATTATGTCCTAACAATTTGAACTTCTTCAGAATAATCTCATGTTTATCATTTGAACACCCCTTTATGGGAAACCCTCATCATAAAAAGCGATAATAAAACATCATATTGGAATGAGAGTAATGGATGTGTTAAGGTCACCTATATGAATAAATAAACATGCTTCCATGTATTAAAACATTGGTGGAAAGTTAAAAGTTGGACAAAGAGAAAACTAATGCTCAAATACAGATTGAGAGTGATTGAGGACGTGGTTGGGAGAATGTTAATGACTATAGAGCTGTAAATATGCAATAGGTTAAAATACCATTCATTCATAAAAATTAACATAATTTTATAATATTATATTTAAAAGTCTATTTCATAATGTCTTCAAATTATCCTGACAAGATAATCATATATAATTTCTTTCAATTTCACTATCACAATCTCATCCTTTGGTAGTTCCTCGATTAATTTTTCCATCATCACTTTCTGTATGAGATGATTTTTTTAATTAATCACTAATAAATAGTATGAACCATAATATAATGAATAGTAATTAATTATACCCCTATTAATTATCAAAAATAAAATGGTTAGCATATGTTATCCAATATCCATATATATTCATATAGTGAAATAATATAATAATCTATAAAGAAACAGCCAAAGATGAACATAAACCATTCCATAAATGGTCAAGCTTATGATCCTTATACAATAAAATTTTTTAATTAAGGTCTCTAAATTTCCCAAAATTATCTATAATTAATCCCATATATATCATTAATCATCTCATAATGGTTAAATTCCAGATATGTAAAAACCTTGGTCATATAGTCTCCAGAATCATGGTAACAACAGAAATTACTATACAACCTCAACGAAATCTCACATTCTTTCTCATTCATAAAATAAAATAACATATTATTAAATATATTTCTTATATACAAAATGTATAAATCTTTATTAGAAATTATATAACCACTTTCTCAACAAATCATTAATCAGTTCTAAGTTCATCATTACTATCCAAAATAATATATATAAATATCAATATATCTTTATCAAATCTAAGTAAAATTTTGTGACATAAACTACATATTAATGGTTAAATTACCTTAATGTTGTGTTTTCTATAAAATATTAGCATTCCATTAAATCACATTTCAAGGTTTTCAATACCATTCAACATATTCACACAAATCCATAATGAAAAACTTCTATATAAAAATCCTTATATATTTCATAATAAATTAATTATGATATATAAAAACCTAAAACATTCGGTTTTATTCATAAACCATTAACCATGATTCATTATATTATTATTTAATACTTATTTCTTGTAACATGAAATATTAATATTTAATTATGATTCATGAGACACATTATGAAAATGATTCTTACATTTAACATAAACAACACTAATAAAATTGATCGTACCATTAATATGTCATTCATAAACTATTCGTATTCAATAATATAATAATTATTCATACAATCTTGTTGATTCTATTCATGAGCTTTACCTCTATCCCATTAATTTTAAAAATTCTCATACATTCAACATTTAAAACATTCATCCATTCATAATACATTAGGGAGAACAATATTCTCATTTATTTTATTATGTGAATATTTTATTTTCCATTAAAAAATTACATAATATGTTTCCCTATTACCCAGAAATAATTTCTCTTTCTCATTACCCTGATACATTCTATTCCGTGAATCATCCAACATTCTAGACAATAAGAAACAAAATCTTCGTTCCTATGTGGTCTCTACCACCCTAAATCTCAAGGTAATATTTCATTATCTACAATAGTGAGTCTGATAGTTGGTTAAGGGGAACATTTGTAATCATATTTTGTGATTACTAGTTATTTATTATCACAATATCTATCACTATAGTGTATTTCATATTTTTTTTCTTATCAACAAATTGTATATGACATTCAGCAATAACCTAGTTCATTATTGTTCCTTTATTAAGAAAAACAAAAAATCAGTGTTCGAGATACAATAATAACATTAGTAAACCAAATAATCATATAACTAACTTATATTATGTCTAAATCATGAATACATCATTACCATCCATGGAATGATCAGTTCAACCAACATCACCCATATTCATTATTCAAATCCTTCATGATGGTTCAAAAATACATTGTGAATTTCTAATGCATATGCACTGGGAGTGTTAGACTCAGTGAAATGTAAGGCCTATTTTCTTGTACCTCTTAAATCATGAGTCAAGCCATACCTTCCTTTTTTAGAGTTATTAGCCATATGTAAAGCTTTTTAAGAATCACATCCACTTTTTGTATCCATACAAAGATGTAATTTCATAGAAAATAGTAGAATATATTCTTTACCAAATCATTAGGATGTTATCATAATCATTGTATTATAATAAGGATTATCACTATATTATTGTCATCCATGATTCCAAATTTCTTATAAATATGTCCGTTTAAACCAAATATATTGAACCAAGGTTATCCGACATAGATATTACATATTATTAATGAATATTAAGTACATTACACAAATACATGCATGCAGATCATAATTTTTTGGTGCCTTTGGAAACATGGGAAAATAAATAACTAGTTCAAAAGTGATTGACAATGTCACCCCCATAGTTACTCATTATTATAACCCTTATTATACATAACACACAAAATACATATCATTATAACATTGGTGAAAGAAAAATATGAAATGGTAAACAGAAATTCTCAATAAAGGTAAATAAGTGAAATACATAGAGACAATTTGAGCATATTTTTATGAGTACGTGATCATGAAATATGAAAACCATACCCAAAATTTAAATGACTAAAATCATGAGTCATGGAATAAATATTGGTTGTTTCTAAGAGATGATTCATTAGTAAATAAGAGAACATGACCCCGGATAGAATTAAATTGACACAAGACAAGGAATTGTTCTATTCACATAAGCATAAAAAATAATTCCATGAGTAGTCAAGGAAAACTTTCCAAGCTATCATAGTGGGACGAGATCACTCCACAAACAAATATAGTAGTTAATGATAACTTCAAAGACTATCATAGTGTAAAAATCCCCTTACTATATTTGGTTCACTCTTCATTATATTATTTTTTATCTTCTGATATATCAATATTTACCCAATGAATTGTAGGGAGAAGTATTTCCCGCCATCACATATTTAGAATCATACATATGTGTCCCATAATACCATAAAATATTCATCATCTCAGAAACCCTAATAATAAATGGGCTTCATAAAAAATTAATAATATCAGAACCCATGAAATGAAATGTGAATAAAAAAATTCATTATACAATATCCCAAAATAATAAATCAGTTTCATAAAACATTTTATCACCAAATCATAGAATTACCAATGGAAAAATAAATGGGGATCATTATCATTTTATAATTGTATAACCTTAGGAAAATAAATAGTTTTTATAATATTCATTCATAATAAAAATAAATTATCTAGAGATTGAATAATGATGGTATCATTATATCATATCCCAAATAAATATTATGTTGCATCAAAGGATGTCATCCTGTATTGTAATTTATTTCAAATATCACTTGGAATATTAATTTAGGAAAATATAGATTCCACTTTTAAAAGTACTCTTTAACACATAATACATTTTCAAGAACATTCATTTGAAAACATACATGGAAACTTATATGGTAAACATTAAATATAATTTAAAACATTTCTTGAGGAAAATAACCATTCCAGTGGGATTTTTTTTTAAAAAAATAAACATTAAAAAAAATTTCCCTAAACTTATCCTTTTAATTTTATAAGGTTATATTTTAAATATTGTGTGGTCATAAAATTAGAAAATTCTGTTGATGCTCTAAATGTACTAATAATGATTACTTTTTTATTTCTCATAAAATCAAAAGGGGCATTGTTTGGAATAATACATGTATATTCCTTTTAAATAATTTTTTAAAAATAAAAATATGTGTATAAATTTTTCAAGAAATCATTTTGATAATGAAAAAACAATCTTAAAAACCTTTCAAGAAAACAAGGATATGGAAGAAAATGTGTTTTTAACTGAATATAGAATTCAATTAAGGTTTATTAAAAATATTATTTTTTAACATTGAGTACATAATGAAAGTAAAATGATGATAAAAATTTTATTCTAAAGTAAAAACCATTCAAAAATAAAATTCATGAATATATTGAGAATTTGATCATAACATTTCATCATCAAAAGCTTAATCACGAACAATCCCAATGAACAATGTGACTGTAACATCAAACCCTTACCGCATTGCTAAATTTTGAATCATAATCCCGATGAAATAAATAAATTTATATGGATATTTATATACCATAATTTCATGATAGTAATAAAAATATATATATATTGTCATTATAGACACCAAACAAAAGACAAAATAGGTTTATAATGCATGTGACCCAAAAAAAAAGTGAGACAAAAAAATCATAGCTTATGTATAAACATTCATTGTACACATTATAACCGAATGTATAATAAATACATTTTTTATACAACTATTATAGAACCATAAGTTTATATATCATATAATATATTAATTACTTATTACCCATTAATATCTATTTGTTATTAATTATATGTTAAAATAACATTTTCGGTTAAAACTCTTCTATTTTTCATGTATTTTTTCATTTTCAAAATTCAATAATAATAAATTTATCATAGTTAAAAAATATAGTTAATGTTATCCATTATTTAAATATCATATTTATTCAGTATATATTTTCTTAGAGTAATCCATTAATTTAGAGATACATCGTTCATTGTGATGTTAGGTCGTATGTGAGCATGAAAATTGTTTCTATTTTATCAACGGATGAAAATAAGGTGTGGTGGATAATATATTTATTTTTTCAAATAATTTTTATTTCATATATATCACATATATTCATTAAATATTCTTTTATTACCTTCCAGGAAAATGTTGAGTGAAAACTGAATCACATGACTTCGTGAGGTGGTAGTCTGCTATACACAAGAATGAAGTTGTCATATACCAATGGAATGAAAATTAATAATTATATGAGATATAATAATTAAATAAATATAATTATGTTATAAATATAAAAATTATTCAGTTTATCTACCCTTATTATTATATATGTAAAATAGAGATTAAAAACACACATCATTGGTTCATGAGGCGTTTCTTCATTATAAACATGAGAGACGTTATTATATTCCATAGATTTAGGTGGAAATATATTATATGTGGTATTGTGACCCCATATGTAAAATAATATAATATATATAATATATATATATTCAATAAATCATTATATACATCTTTGAGGTGTGGTGATGGAAAATGAATGACATTAGTTCACAAGGCATTTTTCCATTGTATACACGATCAACGGTTTAGTTTCCCATTTGATTGAAGAGGAGATTGAATTAAATTATGAAATTAACATAATAAAATATATGTATATGGAAGTTAATAGTGTTATTATTGCAAGATAATTGAATAATATTTGAAGTAGTAAGAATAATATGTTTAAAAAAACACAGAGTTCAAAAAGTTACATTCCTCGGAAAACCAATTTATATTTAATCTAGTTCCTTCTTATATTTTATTTATGACCACAAAGTCATATTGAATATGGGTATGGAATTAATAAATATATTTATATAGGTATTGGAAACACAAAAGCTTGTTTATGTGTTTATAATATATTTTAGCGAGTGGCCTTTTACCAATGGGTGTGGACACACATCAAATGTTTTAAAAAAAGAAAGTGTACCTACATTTTTTCACATGAAAAAATTATAAAAATAAATAAATTATCAAACCATACATGGATTAAATTTTAAATATTGAAAAAATGGGTTTTAGAAAATTTCTAGGTCATTTTACCTGATATATTTCTTTAGTTTAACACTATGGTAAACCTATTTTAACATTAACCATGTTAATTAATTTTTACTAATTTTAATAATAATTTTGAACACAAAAATGTTATACATATATAATAATTGTTATTAATATATGGATTATAATAATGGGATCCATTATTACAAATTACATACTCATAATTGGGAATATTTAATTTAAAATTAAACCCATAAAAATGACGAGAAAACAGTTTTCCGTAGAGAAAATTTCAAATGTTTTTAAAAGTTTTTATATAAAAATTAAAAATATTTAAATGACCTAAATTGGTTTAATTGATATATAATTTAACTAATTTTACTTTTAATACCATATAAAAATAAAATTTATCTTGTAAATTCATTGAAAGAAATGGATGTATTTTAAAAAAAACAAGTACTCTTCTGAATTCATAGGGAAAAATAAATTTTCAGAAAACACTCAATAAATCATTACAAGATAATGTTAACATGATTATTTAAAAATTACGTAAATCTTTCCAAGAAAAATCTCAAAAAAATTTAAATATTAACTTTAAGATAAGTGTTCCTAACACAGAAAAATTAATATATATGATAATATAATTTTTAAGTGTAAAAATAGATTTATTGTTATCTTATGCATAAAAAACACATAATAAGAATTTTAAACATTGGATTGAATATATAATATATAAACATAATTAAAATAATTAACCATGTTTTATTTATATAAATTATTTAGATAAAACATGTTTTTATGCATAATGTATTTCCAAGAAAATAATTTCCATTATTTTCAAATGGTTGTCTATTTACATTTATAAATAATTTTTCACCAAATAATAAATTATATATCTCTATATGTATACTGAATATTTTCCTAATTCATTTAATCCTATACATACCAACTATTTTAATGTCTTATAAAAACTATCATTTTATATAATATAATTTTAATAGAATGTCATCTTTCGTTAAGAATTAGTGTTGTGAGTGACTAAAGCTATCAAAGAATTTACCATAGTTTGTATTCATAAATACCAAAAATGAAATTGAAATATGTTTTAAATTTTAAAATCCTGATTAAAAATATGGAATATATTTTTTATTATTAATTTTTATGAAGTTGTAGAAATTAATTTTAATAAAAGTGCACAATACAAAATGAATTTTTTTTTCAAATTTTCTTTCATGAATAAAAATGAACATATATAAAAAAATTATTATAAATATAAAAATACATAAATTATATTTAATGAAGGGGAATTTATTTTAATTAAGAAATACACAACAAAATTTTTATTTTTTATTACTTTCTAAAAAAATTGAAATGATTATTTTTCTAAAAAATATAAACGTTATATAGTCACTCATAAATAAATATTTTTATAAATATGCATAAAAATAACTCATTGATTATTTTAAAAGAAAATTTTTATTAAAAACATTAAATTTTCAAATAAAATTTCTGAAATAAAAAAAACAAATATCTACATAAAAAATATATTAAACAATATTTCTAAAATAAATCGTAATTTTTAATGAATAAATTAAACTTATCTGAGTAACATTTAAAAAAATTAATTTAGTTGATTTAATATATTATCTACCCATTTTAGTAGAATCATTTATTAATAGTGATTAATTTAATATATAAGAATAAAATTCATTATTCAAATAATTTTTTTATAAAAATATATCATTTACCTGCAAAAGATGGAACTTTCATTTCTAAAGAATTAATTATTAATGTATTATTTATTATTCATTTTATTAATGAAAATATGTATCCTTATATTTTAGAACATGTTATTCCAATTTATACCTTCCAAACTGATGACTAGATTGTATGGAAATATATGAATAATAATATCTCTATAATGTATCGTGAGTCAGTTATGAAATGTGTTCTGTATAGAATAAAATATTGAATATATTAAATAATGAAAATAACTTCTAAAATCTTTAACTCTTACAAAATTATCACTTATTTTATATGATAACTACAATCAAAACATATTGTAATGTGATAACTTATCTAAACCCCTCTCTTCAAGATTTTTTAATTTTCTATTATACATATATCAAAATAAACACAAGATAATTAAAATGTAAATATATTTCATTTATTATCCATAAACACTAATAATTCCCTCAAATTCAGTTAATATATTAAAGAAAAGAAATATATTTCTTGTAGGGTTCACTTTTTAATTTTCAAACATATTATATAGGACTAGATTATTTTCATTATTAACATAAACATTGTCATTATAAATTTGGTACAATTTATTCAATATTGCCTTGGAAATAGTTTATCTAATAAACATTAAATATAATTAGATAAAAAAAACTATAGATAAGGTATTCTTACCCTTTGAATCTGTATCGAGATGCTTTCTATCTTCATTAGTTATTAACAAATCTGAAACATCACCAACTAATATAACATAAAAAGTTATTGAGAAGATTATAATACAAGAGATTATATGTTATATTTAAACCAACTCATCCATACATAACAGTTTCATCCATCAAATAGAAGAACACAAATACTTTTAATTGTTTTTTCTATAGTGGTCTTCAAAATGATAGACACAATTCTGGTATCTTTGCATATAGTTCCACTAGTTGGAACCTAATATACCCTAAAATGGGATCAGGGAATTAGAGTTTTTGATTTTTCATAAATTTTAAAGGATATTGTTCCCATATTATGACGAAACTGTAAAATTTATATATATAATCACACAACCACAATAATAAAAGATATAGAAATTAAAATACAAGAAACTGTAGTTTTTCTTTGGCACACTGTCATTGAATAATTCAAGGAGTATATGCAAATGATGAATATTTTATAAGAAAATACACTATGTTTCACAAGTTTTGTAAAATTCAATCTTTTATCACGATATAGAATTTTCATGAACACTATAATTATAATTTTTTCAAGGATAGTGCAGTTACTCCTTCAAATCACTTATGTTGACTCCCCTTAAACACACTTCTTTAAATAATATCTTCCTTGGTTTAACAAAAGGAAGGACCCTTCCATGTTCTAAATAAAATATTCCTTCATTATAATCATGATATCTTTATTATGATTCAACAATAAGATCTTTAATATTTAGAAAAAATAATTGAAATTCTTGATTAAAAATGACTTTCTCAAATCAACCTTTCTTGAAAATACTACATGAATTATTTTTTACCATGACTATAATTTTTTTTCTGGGTACTTTTCTTTATGATATAATTAATTATATTTTTTATAGTTATTTTCAAAACCTTTTTTCCATATTCACAATAAATCCACATTATGATCCGCATCCAGAAAATCTTATTTGTGAGCTACTAAGCACTTTGTGAATCCCAACTGCTCTATGGGCCCATTTTTTTTACAAACTGACCTTGATTACAAATAAAAATTTCAATAAAAAATTATTACCTTCGTCATTTTCTTTATTATTCACTTGATATTATTTTATATAATAAATATACTTATTGAATGCATCAGTGGGTATTTATGCACAAATTCCTCTCAAAAAATCGTCATTCAACAAATTACTATTCAACACATTACTAAATTCTATTCAATGACTCCTTTTATGGCCCCCAAAAAATATCACTTATTGACTAAAAGTGATATCCAATGTGTTATGTTAATTGAAAACCTCCTTCATAAAACATCCACCACATTCCTTCTTCTTTAACTAGTTGCCACAAACAGCCACCAGGATTCCATAAAAAACTATGTATTTTCATTTAAAATTTTATTGAATCACACAAATAATTTTTTTTCAGCAAAATTTAGATTCCATAAAATCATAAACAATTCATGAAAATAATTTGTGAACTCCATACATAGTATTCTACAAATATGTATTTTCCCCTATTAAATTGGAGAACAGCAATAAAAACCCATCACTTGTTTCCATATAATAATTTGGAAAACAATGGGAATATATAACCATTAAAAAAAAGTCAATTCCAATTAACTTAATCCATTTTAATGTAAATATTTTATTTATAATTCTAATATATTTATAAACCTTGAATATTATTGAGAACAATCATAATGTATCCTACAACACCATCCTGGATCACCTTGGTCCCAATACTTCCACCCGGATGAAGTGGTGCATGAATCTATTCAAAAACAATAGTGATATGAATTTTTTAATTATAGAAGAATTGAAAATAGTTTTAGTTTTAAACCACTATATACAGGTAAAACTATCCAAAAATGTCATCTATAGACTATTTTCATGTAAAATATTCATTTTGTTAGTATTTTTTAAAAAAATTCTATAATTAACTTATTTTTTTCAAAATTTTGGAAAGATAAATTCCCATTAAATATGAGGGTATATTTAAATAATGGTATCACACTGTTACCCTTATAAATAAAGATATATACACCTACATAGTTTACTGTATATAAGTATTAAATTGGTTACACATACACACAACACTAGGTAGGGGTATACTCTTGGTACCATGTCACACAATGATGCATAAGGGTAATCCCCTAGTTACCATATACAATAATTATACATGAGGTAAATACCAAGGTTACCCTTATAGATAATTTCATTTTAAGTTAATCCCCTTTGTTATATTCATAAAACATGACAAAAATCCTGGAAATCTCACATAACCTTTTTAGCAGCAAAACACACAAAGAACAATCAAAATTATGAACATAAATTGTTAACAAATTAAACTCAAATATAATAAGTCATTGAAACATAAAAAATATTGAAAATTTTCATAAATATAATTTAATCCATCATAATCATTATAAAATTACTCATCCTATAATGTTGTATAATTTCAAATCCAAAAACACCCAAAATGTAGGCCCATATTTAAAATCACCAAAAAATAGACATAAACAAAAATATTCCAAAACATCATATAAATATAATAATCCAGTAATGTATTTATTAAATCATTTTAAAACATCAAAAAATACATAAAATTTTGAAATATATACAAATATAAAATTTTAACAAAATTTTAAAACATTGACACCATTAATGTGTCTAAATTCACATGGTCAACCCTATAACACAACTAAATTACCATTTTTTAATATCTAAGACCTTAAAGACTAACCAATATATGATGGATCATCCCCATGATATCCCAACCACTTACTGATGAACTCTTACCAACACCAGAGCATTTTATCTATGAATTCCAATAACATAAAGATGATATCAAACACAACCATCTCTACCTCAAATACCTAGAAATCCTTGAAAACCCAACTAAAAAAATATAAATTCCATATATTGTAACTCAAACATATAGTAACTATCAAATAATTATACATGGTATCCCACAAAAAATTTTAAATCCCATATAAAACTATAATATTTAGATCTAATAGAAAATCTAATAAGATGAGATCTCAATAATAAATTCACTAAGTACACCTAAAATTTATACTGGGTTCTTAGCATAAAAAGGGAATTATGTTACCACTATCCCACCATATAATTTCTTTTCCTAATGATTCACTACCACACTTCACTTGTACATTTTGGAAAACAAGTCCTATAGTTGATCTCGAATTCCAAACGTCTACTTTGATGAACCCCCTTTAATTCAGTCATGATTCCCTTGAACCCATACAAATGAAATCAACTCCACACATAGAGTAATCTATCTATGACTGATGGCGTGAATTGGATTATATTTGAATGATGTATTGACTTCAAGATTGATGTCATCAATATTTATTACATGAAATGGGTTAGGGTGATACTACCATTTACACAATATAAGAAGAACTTCATATAATAATATGAACCACTATGGAATATCTAACTAGTATTCTACTATACCATCCAATTTGTGGTCTAAAATGACCCCAAATGATCGGGTAAAAATTTCCTTTATCTCTACAAAAGGTGATGTCCCAACATAAAAAACACCCATAATAACACCTAACCACCAAACTCAGACTTCATAGGGTTTCTTTATCCATCATATGATATCTTCCAATTCTAGGAGGTTTTGATATTCTTCCTAATCAATTATATAATCCTTGATGTCTCTTATATTAGGTTCAAACCTCATAATTATTGACTCTCTAACATATATCCATGATAAGAATCATACGAATGGCCTCCCATATAAAGTATATAATGACATTATCTTAATCAATTCTTGGAATCTATTATTTTATAATAAATTTTAGGGATAATTTTTTATCTCCAACGAATCCCACAAATCATATACACATGCCTGAGGAATGTTCTAAAGTATATGGATAGTGAACTAGGATTCGCCTTATATTTCTCGATGAAAATAGTTCTCATATAATGTTGCGTACCAAGAGCCTTTTGTAATATCTGGTATAATCATGAACGGAAATGGTCATACCTTTCTATAATAAAAATATGAGGTATCCCGGGTAAGTGTAACATGTCACATACATAGATGACACCCATCTCAATAATCCAAAAAGTATCCTAAATAGATAATAACTGACAGATATTATTTAAATGATCCCCAAAAAATAACAACACATCATTCCTCAAGGATAACTCAAATCCCCATCATGAAAACAATCATCAAACCACCCCACTTCTATTAACTTTTTGTAAGTGACTAAATAATACACTTAGGTCACTGGTTCTCCACCTCCACCTTGTATGAAGTAGAGAGCTATGGGATAAATACCATAATAACCATCATCACTATGAAATCTGATTCTATAAAATGAATCATATTCACCATAATAAATAATGATTATGTGATAGATAGGGATTTTAGGGTCACCTGGACTAGGTACTCTTGGATGAAGGTATTAATCACAAAATACAGGGTTCAAATTTTCTACTCACTTCTATAATCCCACATCATATTATTTTGAAACATCCTACTCAAAGTATCATCAATGATGTTACCCTTCCTAAGGGTATAAACCAATTCCAAATATAACCAATAATGTTAATCTATAAACCATAACAACTAATGGATCAGGTCTTGGTATAAGAATATACACTTTAGGCTATTATAGTTGCAGTGTACTCTGAACCTCTCACCCAAGAGTTACGTTCACTAACACCATATGTAATTATCCACTACCAATGGATCAAGGTAATGAATAGAGTGATTTAACTAAAAAAAATCATATTCATATACACATAAGTTTCTATATGGCCATAAAATATTAGAGTCACTCCCATGAAAACACATAATTCAATACAATATATGGTATAGTCATTACTTTGTCGTGGTAGGTTCCAAATCTGTGTGAACTTCCTCCTACCTTTCAACTACAAAAATAATTTCTAGCAAGACTATGATTATAAAACATTACAACCTTTATTACTCAAGAATTTAAAATGGTCATCTAAGTGTGATAAGTCCTGAATAATCCATCTATAGTAATTAGTAAAATACTCTATCGTACATTACCCACAGGTACCAACCCAACTCTTATCTTACATGCTTTTATCATGTTAAATCTTCTTGATACCAATGCTAATATATATAATACATCTAATAAAAAATATAAATATTATATATGGTACAAACCAATGGACAAAATAAAATAAAATTTACACATTAATCGGTATTCCAATTCAATCTCTACCTTATACAGATCAATATCACCACAGCCATGACCCAACTAATTTAGAGAATATACATCGATGAAATGTACGAACATACCCAACATAGAAGTATCTTAATGGAATATCCTTGTAATAAAAAAATGAAATATATACACCACACCCCATCCATTACTAATGTAGTGACTGGACGTAGCTGTACCACTCACACATGAGTACCAACTCGAAACATCAATTGATGTATTTTTATATTCCCCTAAGAGAATCATACTTGGAATATATAAAAAACATAATAAATAATCGTTACAAAATCGATTAAAAATGATTCCATCCCCAACCTATAAATTATCTTATAATACTCCTCGGGAACGACAATCAAAATTTTAAATATTATACATGTTAAAATCCTTCTAGGTGGCACTAATATATAGAGTCAATCCCTGACACTCATTTAATATTATTAACCTAGATAATCCGTGATAAAAAAAAACTTGATCTATCCATGGTTTCACCTATAATAAAAGACATATATTATTAATTTCCCTCAAGGACTTGTAAAAACATACCCACTCTAAACCATTTTAACTTCTATAGATTCAATAGTCATTCGAAGATAACCAATCATAACAAACTATCCCTTACACACTATATGGAACTACACTGATATTTTATTATAATGATTCCAAACCGGACCCATTACCCAAACAATGCACACCCAAGTAGGAATTCACCCCAGTGTCACACTATCATATCATTGAAATCATACCATCTTCAGTCATACCCTATAAATCTTTTGATATCATTATGAAACCACTAACCATTCTCAATACATTTATATCTTATCTAGCAAGAAGAATATCACATGATTATTTATTTCCAATAAACCTAGTGAATCATTCTCTTGATAAGGCTAATCACATAGTTTCCATGCAAGTCAACCAATACAAAAGATCAAATTGTGTCTACCCACACTCCATCAATTCTAAATCCAAACATCTACGTGTGCCAAAAAAATGGGCATAAAAATGAACAGTATTACCCTTGGAAATCATGAAACTGCTTACAGTATCATGGATTGATATATACATTAAAAATAAAGATGCCATATTTTTTTATATAATTTTTTGTCTACACTTCCTATGATAAAATTTTAATGATAATAATATATCATATATCATATATTTATGGAATAAAAATTTCTTGGATAACCCATCTATTGGTTAACTCTAATATATCACATCCATCACGACATTGAAGGAAAGAACTTGCTATTAAATCATATAACTAACATAACTAATATCCTAAACTATATCATAAGGAACTAATCTATTCAACAAATCCCATAACCTTGCCTTACATAAGTTAATATTGACAATGTAAAATATCTTATTCCCACTCAAATAAATTAAGGTAATTCATGTTCTAGAAAATACCCACTTTATGGCCCTCATATATATGTAAATAGTAGGAATCATTACTATTAATATTCTAAATATGATAATATATGGAAATATAAAAGGAATAAAGTTATTAATTAAAATAAACCCCACATCATTAGAAAATCATAAACTTAATTTTCTCACTATCCTTGTATACCACTAAAATATTGGGAGGTGATGTCTATTTCATTATTCTTGAATTATATTCATCATAATTTATATCATTATATTTTTGTGTCTAAGTGATTTTGTGGAGTTGTGTTAATTTAATTTAATAAGATCGCACAAGGGGTCATAGTAACATCATCAATTTACATCATCTGATGGTGTTACAATGAAATAATAGAGGTATGAATGTTTAAAAAGTATGGGGTTACCGAGTATGTCATTTCAATAAAGTAATCATGCTTGGTTGACCACGATTCTTAGGGAATAAATTAAACATGTTTAGTAGATATAACTCATTATATAAGTGTGTGGGATCTTAGTTATTTTTCACATTAGTTAAAATTATGTACTGCTAATTAAAGATCATGTATAGTTATATATCATAGGAAGATGACATGGACTTAGTAATCTAAAAATGTAATCTCCTATAATTTTAAATTTTTAATAATAAAATCATAATGGTGTTTCTCCCTTGAACACTGGACATATAAGGACACAGAGAAAAAAATATTACATAATATTTAGTTTTAGTAAAAAAAAATTCTTTTAATTTTTTGATCTTTTTGGGTTTATATCATTATATTTGAGGCATAATACATACATAAAAACCCAGATTTATACAAAGATAATACTACTAAAACAATACACATTTTTTCAAATATAAATATTTTAAAATAAAAAATGATTTTTTTGACAAATCAAAAAAATATTTAACATGAATTCCATTCCAGAAATACACAACCTTATAAATTGGGAATTTTTTTTAAAAACAAGGGATGAGAAAAAAAATATCAAAAAGGTATATATTGAAATAAAAATTGCTAGTCCATTGAAAACATGGAATCTCATTAAATACCATTTTAGTTAAAATTCATATAAATTCATAGAAACCTATGTAATTTACAAGAGACATGTTTACCACATAAATCATAAATTCATCATTTCACATTGAATAACCATTTAGGGAACTTCCATCTTTGGAGTACCAAATGCATTTGAGTGCTATAATGGGCCTCACCCGTCATTTCTTGATCTATAATGGGATCAATACAACATATATTTAGTTATAAGGTGGATAAACCCATAATATATTTAGCTATAATGGGATCAGTTTTACATAAAAAATGGCGAATGAATATATCACAAATAAATCTCTTGATAACTCATTTAAACCCATAAGAAAAACACAATTTGATATCATGATACAGTTTTACTTAAAAAATTACTTTTAAAATTTAAAAAAAATGCACATAATAATGAAACAACAATATTAAAAAATAACTAAGAAAACATATTATTGAAATATATAATTGTGAAATTAGTAGAAACTTCTCATGCCATATATAAAAAGAACACCTTATTGAATTCTTTAAAAGGGAAATTTAACATGTTTTTAAAAGGAAAGTCCCTTACTTAACACATGAAACTGATCTGTCTCCAGTAAAATAAGAGAAATTATGACATCAATATCCAAATACATGAATTTATAAAAACCATTTTTAAATCATATACAAAAAATTGAAATATTTAGATGAATAAATCTTTAAAACATTTAATACAATGTTCTAGTTAAAGAGTTCATTACCTTGAGTTCCAATTCCTTAAAATGCATTAAAGCACTCTGTATAATAGTTTTTATAGTGTTATTAATTTATTAGAGAACTATAATCATATTTATAATACCTTTCATGAACTTCTTATAACGTTTTCATCCTATTTATTAACAATATTTTGTTATTTCCATTGTTTTGGGTTCCTTATTTTTATGGTTTTCTAGGTGAGTTTATTATTGTATTGCATTTCAAAAAGAAATAATAATCTAGAAGTGATAAAATATATAAATTTATGTCATTTTAAATACTTGAATTTGAATTTAATCTTTATATGATTTTGGTTAAAGGGAAATGAGGAATCCTTATCCATGAATGTGTTGAATTGAAACACCAAGAATGAAAATTTCATTATTTAAGAATAAAAGGATATTCTGAGAGATTTTATGATTATTTTAAATTAAATAACAATATTACATTATATTTTTTTGATACTGAAGTTTCCATAAAACATTGGATAAGACGTGGGTATAAGGTAGAAATGAAAAATAATTTAATTGTGAAGAAAAATGAATCATACTTTTTAAATATTCATCCTTAACAACCTCTTTAAGGGTCTTAGAAGTAGTCTTTTTGTGAGAAACAATTCTCAAAAAAATTTAAAGGGATTATGATGTGGTAATTTGGAAGATTATATCTATAAAATAAGGCTTATGGTGATGAAAATTTGGGAAGGAGGGAGGATCCTTATATTTTTGAGGTGTGGGGTAACATATGAATTATTCAAATTATTAAAACATAATAAATTTATGTTATGGTTTATGACTTATTAAATGATTAAAAATCATAGGATATCACATTTTATATGGATTTTTTTTATTTTTTTCCTTTTTCATGATTTTTAATATGTTAAAATAATTTATTATAATACATTATTCATGAAAATGTAATTTTGTAAAATTGAAAACAATTAAAAATCATTATTTAAATCACTTGAAAAAAAAATTCTAATTCAAATTAAAAAAGATATTATATCTTATACGTATTATAAGTACCATTATAAATATTTAATAGACAAAAAAATATAATGTTATATTTTTTTTGTAATGTTGAAATCATTAATTAGATTTATTTATTAATTTTTTTTCCATAACAATTGTTGAAGACATTAAGGAAATAATTTTTTACATAAAATTTTGAAATAAAATTCAATGAAAATGATAATTTTTTATATTTTAAAATAATATATTTTTTGATTATTCTTCTTGAAATCCTAATATAAAAATATTATACTTTTTGAACATTATAGCATGAATAAGTTTTATTTGTTTTTAATGAAATAATATAAAGAGACTAATATGATCCATATGGGTCTAAAATGTACCAAATTAAAATCTAAAAATTATATTTTTCAATAAATTATTATGAAAAATTGTTTATCAATAATTTAAAATATTTAAAAATTCTTATTATTGTAAGAAAAATATTTTATTTATTTTTCATCTGCTTGTACAAGAACTCCATCATCATGGAACATGCATTGATGAAATTTATTTAATATATAAAAATTAATAATAAATAAACATTGGAAAAACGTATAATTATGATCAAAATAAAATTCTAGACTCATTTATTATTTATATTCAATAAAATAAAAGACAATATAACATCTTAATTTTTTTATTTTGTCATTTCTTTCACTATGCATGCATTGCATTTAAATTTTGTTAGAAATAATGTTATATAACTATAAAATTATGAATTAAAAGAAAAAAACAATAATAAATAATAATTAATTAACTTGTCTTGAAATTTTTTTATCACTCCATTATTATTTAAAAAGAACCAAATTTTACATTTTTGATGTTGTGTAGGCACATCATTGGTATTGATAAAAAGTATTAAACATGTCATAAATAGTATATAATTTTCATATTCGAAGTTATTTCTATAAAATATTCCAGTTATAATATAATTATTTAACTATTAAATAAAGTTTATAAATTTTATATAATAATAATTTATTCATTACATTAATAAATACCGTATTTTTGAAATTAATGTATTTTTTAATATTCAACAAAAATTAATGGTTTTCAAGAAATATGAATATTTTCTATAAAGACAATCTCAACATTCACAATTCAAAAATTCAATTAGTTTTTTTTAAATTAATATTCTATAATTAAAAAAGTAATCCATTCAAATAAATAACTATATAATAAATTATACATTTTAGAATTATATTTTCAGTCAATTATACGAATAATAAAATAATTCTATAAATAAATGTGTCTTAACATTATCCCCCCATTTTTTAAATAGAATCCTCAATATTTTTATTTACTTATAAAAAAATGTTTATACATTTCCCTGATATACATTTCAAATTTACATGTTTCTTCTTCTACCATGTAGTTTCTCTACAAAACATTATCTTTATAAATTAACTTATTCGGTAAAAAATGTTATCTACAATCTAGAATATGAATAGGATTATCATCATAAGAAAGGTTTTCTTCTAAATTAACAACTTATTGATTCCAAACATGATATGGATCTTGCACATACATTTGTTAACATCGAAATATAAAAAACATTATGAAACTAAGATAAACTCAGAGGAAAAACTACTCAGTAGGTGGCTGCTCCAACATTCTCTAGAATTTCATATTGTCCAATGAACAATGGACATAAAATTACATTATTAAAAAAATGCATAATTTTTTTTTGTGGATAGATTTTATGCACAATATTATCACCTTCCTAAAAAGAAATATCTTTTCTCTAGTTATCTACATTTCTATCTTTCATTCTTTAAGGTATCATTTTGTGTCGCTGAATCAATTGAGCTTTTTATAACATTACCTCTACTAAATATGGTCCCATCAACATCCCTTACTCGACTTCATCCCAAATTTATACAGTTCAACCCTAGTTTACATATAATTTTTCAAAAGGATCATTTTTATTGCATGAATGAAAACTATTTCTATTAGAAAACTCAACGAAATAAATATGTTGGTCATAAATTCTTTTGTAACCTATTGAAAAAGCTCGTAGAATTTAATTTAATGAATGAACTGGTTGTTATAACATCTCTTATGATTGAGGATGACAAAATTCGCTAAAACTTAATAATTTCCATAATGACTTATGAAAGCCTTTACAAATGATTGAAGTGGACCTCAGCACAGGTTCTGATACAATAGATGGAGGAACCCCATGTTACCTGACAATTTCATTGAGGTAAATTTATGAATGTTGATATGAATATAGAGTATATTGAATAGGAGGGATATATGATGATTTATTCAAATGATCAACAATGTCCAAAATTTAAATGTCACATCGTGATACATTTTGTTGTCCCACCATGAAAACCATTGATATATTTTCTTATTTCTAGTCTTGAAATAGAAAAGGTTGAGGCATACCTTTTAGTAAAAATAATTCTAATTTAACTTGTTGAAATTTCAATCATTTAATGGTAAAATATGCAATATTCCTATTAATTTCATCCCACCAATGATACTCTTGAGGGTCTCTATACATCATTTTGATTACAATATAAACATAAAATGTGGAAATGTAATATTCACATAACAATTATTTATTTGGGTGAGAATCAAAAGGAACATATAATACCCTTCCAAACCACAATTTTTTACCAATATTAATCTTAGAAAATATACCATTCTAAACAAATTCTACCCTTTTATGAAACTCACTATCTTCTTTCCAAGAATCCATTATTATTTATAACTGAGACAACTATACAAAGATCTAAAAATAGATTAATTTTCAACAATAATAACTTCTAAGATAGTATTCCTCAAATAATGAACCAAATGGTCACATTATAAATATATCATGGTTAATGTAGCATTACATTTTTGACTCAATTCATCAACCACTATGTTTTGTTTTCCAGGATGGTAATGATCCATGAAATCATAATCCATGATTAATTATTTCTATCTTCTTTGTCTCATTTCAATTCCATATGATTAAATATATACATAAAACTATTATGGTTAGTATATATTTCACATTTTATTCTGTAGAGATGATACCTCTATATTGTTAATGAAAAAATATGTGATAATTTCAAATCATGTGTAGGGTAATTTAGCTCACAAGGTTTCAATATACATGAAGCATAAAATGTTACATGATCATTATGAATTATAAAAAAACCATGTCCCTTTAACAATTCATTACTTTAAATGAAACATTCACCACTTCTAAAATGTACGTCTAGAAATTGAGTATTCACTACTCTTTTTTCAAATTCCAAAAAACAACCATCACTTTTTTTACCTAAATGATCTTCACACATTTTCAAGTTATCATATTCAGTTGGATAGATAAACAAGAAATGTTTTCAAAAAACTTGTGATAATAGCCCCCAAAAGTAAAGAAACTATGGTTCTCAGTTATATTTGTGGGTATTTTAAATAATTCAACAACTATTTTATTATTAGGATCAACAGTTATGCCATATTTGGAAATAATGTGACCAAGGAATGAAATATTTCACAACGAAATTATACACTTTCTACATTTTTCTTACTGTTTATTTTATTTTAAGGTTTTAAAAACAACCCTTACATGTATTAAATGATCTTATATACTTTTATAATATAACATAATGTCATTAGTAAACACAGACACACACATGTCCAAGAACTCATGAAATAATGTATTCATAATGTCCATGAATTATCTACGTACATTAGTTAACCATAACAACATATCAAAATATTAAAAATTCCAATATTTTGTATGGATCACCATCTATTGAATATCTTATTATTTCACATTAAACTGATGGTACCCTGACCATAGGTCAACTGTAGAAAAAATATTTTTCTCCTTAGATCTGATAAAAAAATAATTGATACGAGGAAAAGGATAGTTATTATGAACAATTATGTTATTCAAGGATCTATAATCAATAAAAATTGTCAACAAACCGTATTTATTTTTTACATGAATGATAGGAGCACACCATTGTAAAATGATCAGTCAGATGGAGCCTTTATCTAATAATTCCTATAAATTCTTATTCAATTCTATATGTACCATTGGATTCATTCGATAATGGGGTTTATTAATTGTCTTCGAATCAAGAACTATGTCAATAGTCAAATATACCTCTCTATCATGAATAACAATAGGAAAGTCACTTGGAAATACATCAATATACTCATGTACCACTAGAACATCATCAATATGAACTTTAACATTATTTTCAACAAATTGGTAAATATAAGATTAATTTCAATATTTTAAAAACTTATTTTCTTCATGATATTTTATCAATGGTATGGTTTCATTCTTTTACACTAACTAGAATGATTTTTTAAATAAATTTCTATTTCCCTAAAATATATCTTAGTAAGATTAAAGTAAATCCAATATATATCAAGAATAACATAAAAATATCATAGAGTAAATAAAACATGATTTATAGGTAAATTTCATCCATGAAAAAATATAGGAATATTTGTATAATTTATTTTCCCCCAAAATTATTTACAGGGGTTTTTACCATAAGAACAAATATTATTTTATGAGGTATAATTTTCAATTTAGTACAAAAATTCAAAAAAAATAAGGGAATGTATTGACCCCTAATCAAACAACAGATTGAAAAAATTTGTAAAAAACCATTGTACCTTATAAAAATTCCTTTGATAGATCAATATCTACTAAAATGTTTTCAAGTGATTTTTTAACAACCTCGTTCTTATAATATTTTTGAAATCACCCTTGAGTGACTAAATTCTAACACACATTAGGAAAATAATTGAATTCTTTGTTGTTAAAGAATATTATCATCATTATATTATCAATATTCTGAAAATTTTACTTGGACTCTTGATATATGTTTCTAAGCATTACACATTTCTAGAACATCCCATAAACTACAAGACATTATACAAGAAGCTTTTTAATACAAATGTTATAGTAATGTAAATTTATTTTCATAACGACTTATTTATTTAATGAATTATTTCCCAAACACTTTCCAACTTGACATCTTTTTATTCTTGTCATAATAAGGCACATACATGTTATAAAACTCAATCTAATCTTTATTTTCATAATGAATATGTTTCTCAATGATTTTAAACTCTCTCGAATCATAAGGTCTTCCTATAAATTGTTTCCGAATAGTGTAAAGTCAATTAATTTTAATGTCAAAGTCCCGAGTAAAAATTTGTATGTACCATTCTTGTATCATAAATGTTTCTTCACATATAGCCACAAATTATTCACCATTCTACTTTACATCCTAAAATTTGATCTATATTCTGAGTCGAACATTTTTATAAAAATAATTTTATTGAAAAAGACTATTAAAATTATCCCTTTCCAAACTTCCATGATCAACTTTTTCTCTCTTATTATTAACTATAGAACACCATTGATTAGATATACCGTAAAAAATATAATGAAAATGGTTTCCTTTTATCATTCTAAACATCAAATGAGAGTAAATATCCTTTCTAGAGCATTAATCCATCTTTTGTCTACCACTACAAATGAGGTCCCTCCGAAATCTGTATGATATTTCCTCATAAAATTGTCCAAAAAAGGTATGTCCTTCGTGGTAGATCAAGTTACACTATTGATTGAAAACCACAACAAATTTTTACCACTTTTAACAGAGCCATTACTGTAAAAAACCTACTTTGTTCCAATTCCCACCATTCCAGGCACCAAATTTGGATAGATATCAGTATCTCGGTGCCTTCCTACTTCTATTTCCCAAATTATTTTATGGAGAAACATTCCTAACAAAAATATCTCAATATAAGAAACATGGAAATCTCTATATTATATGTTATTTTAAATTAATCATAATATGAATATAATTTACCGTATCTATTAATATCATCCAAACATATGTGGTTTTCTAATCTATCATCTGATACAACAATTATATATAATAGATAAAACATTATATAATATTTTTTTATACAAAAATTTACATTCTTTAACATTTAATATCTTTTCAACTTTATATATTTAGAGAGATAGGACACAATACGTAGATAAAACACATTAAGCAACTAAAGAGGATACAATTAATACATTATCATTTTTTCAAAAAAAATTAATATAATTAATAATAAAACGAGTTTTATTTAAAAATATTCATAAAATATAACATGAATACCATAATTATCTTAAATGTCCTAATAACCTTTTAAAAACATATAATAACATGTGATGAGCACAAAATGCTCAGTAAGGGATATAAGGAAATTAAAACTGTTAGTCCAGTGAAAACATGAAAACCCATTAATATTTTTTTCTTGAAAACTCATAACCATACATAGACACATATTGTATTGTCATTCAGAAATATTTTTCATTTCACTCCTACATTCAACCTTACACGTGGAATATTCATTCTGTCAACTTCCAGTTCAGGAGTACCCAATAGAATGAAGATCAAAAATTGGGATCACCTGTCATATCTTGAGCTATAATGGGCTCAACCAAACATGTATTGACCTATAATGGCGATAAATCCATAATATCATGTGATATAATCATCTCATATAGACCTAAAAAATGACTAAGGATCATATCATGAATAAAACTCTTCACAACTAATTTAACCCCATAAATAAAACACATTCAATTATCTTAATACAATTTTTCTGTAAAAAAAACATTCAAAATATAAAAATAATGCACATAATAATGAAATAATATTATTAAAAAATAACAATAAAAACATATTATTGAAAAATATATCAAAAAATTGTAATGAAATCAGGATACCCCACTCATTTTATATATAACAAAGAACAATCTTATTGAATTTGTTATAAGAAACATTTAAAAGTAAATTAAAATAAAAATCCCTCATATAAAAAATGAAAAAGTTCACATTAAAAAAATGTTAAAAAATAACATTAATAACCTTATAGATACAATAATAAAAATAATTTTGAAAACATATAAAAAAATATAAATATTTATATCAATATGACTATAAAACATTTTAAATAATTATTTTGTTAAAGAATCCCATATATCTAGTTCAACATCCTTCAAATGTGTCCAAACCTCATGTATATTGGTTATAAGAGTGTTATTAATTTAATAATGAAATATAATAATGATTTAATAACCCCAAATGATTTTTTGGTAATATTTTCCTCCCATTTATTATACTGTTTTTCTTATTTTAGTTATTTCATGTGTGTTCTCATTATAGTTTTCAAGGTCTGTTTATTGTGGTATTCAATATAAAAAATAAATAATAATCCATAAGTGATAATATATAAATATTTATTACATTTTAATCAATTACATGTTAATTGATACTTTCTATGATTTTTGTAAAAGAGAAATTAAGAATTAACATCCATGAAGGCATTGAATTGACACCCTAGGGATGATGAATTGGTTATTTAATAATAAAAGGACAAGGTGAGATATTTAATCATGTATTTAACATAAACACAAAAACATTACAGTATATATATGATATTATTTTTTTCTAATACAATGGTTAAGATGGTGGGATAAGGTGGAAATGAAATAGAATTTAAAGAGTAGAAAACAAAATCTTACATCTTGAAAGTACCTCCTTCAGAACCTCCTTAATGATCTTTGATGTGATCTTTCTGTGAGACCAGAAGCTCAATAATGTAGAAAGGTATGAGGAGGATGGAATTCAGTAAATATTTCTTAGAGACAAGGTTTTTGGTGATGAAAATTTGTGAAGGATAGATCCTCTAATTATAATTGAGGTGGGTGCTAATAAAAGAATTACGCAAATTATTTAAATACAATAACTTTATTATAGGTTTTACGACTACCAAAAGGACTCAAATTAATAAGATATACCATTTAAGAAATAATATTATAATTTTTATAATTTTTTCATTTTATTATTTTTAAATAATATAAGAAATTACTTTATTCGTGGAAAATTAATTTGGTCAAATTTAATACTATTCATAATTATAACTTTAAGTACATCAAATAAATGTTTCCAATTAAAAATTATTATTATTTTATATCTTATTCACATTTTATGTACATATTAATATCATTAATTTCCTTAAAAATATAAAATTATATTTATTTTATTATTTTTAAAATCATTAATTTTATCTATTCATTAATTAAATATTTACTTCATCATAATTTTTAAATCCATTAAGGTAATTATTTAACACGCAAAAAATAAAAATAAAATTTTATGAAAATTATAATTTTATTAGATTTTATTATACTAGTATTCATAGAAATAACAATTTTGAAATCTCATATTAAAATATTATAATTATTAAACATTAAATTATGAAAAAGTTGTGTATCTATTTAGTAAAATAATATTAAGGGACTAATGTTATCCAAGATTTTCCAAAATATCCAAAATTAAAATATAAAAATCATATTGTTCAAAGGATGTTCAGATAAAATGTTTTACCCTTAATTTAAGATATTTAATAATTTTTATAATTTAATTGAAAACAATTTATTTATTTTACTTATGTTTGTATAAGGACTACATCAGCATTGCATAGACATTGATGATAATTATATAATATATAAAACATATCAATAAATTACTTTCATAAAAAAATTAAAAATTTTCAAATTAAAATTATATATTTCTTCATTGCATATATTCAAACAAATACATATCAAGAAAACATCATAAATTTGTAATTTTTTTATTTCTTTCACTGTGCAAGTATTACACATACATTTTGTTAAGATTAATGTTATATGACTGTAAAATAATACATTAGTAGAAGAAAATCAATAATATATAATAATTAATAAACGGTTCTTAAAAATAATATTTTAAATCTATTATTATTTAAAAAAACCAAATTTTACATTTCTAATGCTACACAGGCTCTGCGTCGACACTGAAAATAATTTTTTTTCTTTTCAAAAATAGAATATAAGATTCATGTTATAAGTTATTTATGTATAATATTACATTAATTATATCATTATTTAAGTATAAAATAAATTTAATAATTTTTATATCACATTTATATATTCCTGACATCACAAAAAATCTAATTTTTGTACACGACTGTATTTTTTGTTATTCCCCAAGAATTAAACTTTTCCTGAAAAATATGAAAAATTCATAAAATCGTAATTTGAAAATTATAAATTTTGAAATAAATTAATGTTTTTCAATTTAAAATAAATCAATTGAAAATTTAATTCTTTCTAATAAATTACCATATAATAAATTAATTATTTTAAGAATTACTTTTTAAATCAAGAATAGTAATATAAAAACTATTAAATAAATAATTGGGTTGTTATTGGACTCATTTTGTAAGGCACATTAAATTCATATGTACATATATTGTTTTTGTATCTTTTATTATTGGTTTTTATCAGTATTATTAATTTTTTTGGAATTTATGATTCAAATAAATCATACATTTAAAATATATAGTTGAGGGAGTCCTTTCTGATGATTAGGTCCCATTGTGCATCATCGACTGATCTTTATTTGGAAGGGTACATCAATTTGTTTAAGAGAGGTATCCTTTAGGGTTCTTATTGTATTAAGAATATATTGTAAATGGATTCATATTAAGAGGAATTATATTAGGGGGGTTTGTTTTGGTGAAAAAATGAGAATCCCTAATATTTTTAAATTTCTTTTTAGTCACAGTTTACTACCAATATAAAAAATTGAAACCAATGATAACACGTTCTAGGATGAAAAATATAAAGGAAATTTTTTACTTTAGAATATGTACGTAGATGATCATGTAATTAAAATTTTCTTGTATATTCCACATCATTCAATTCATCAAGAGAAAATGGAAATAATAGAAAGGGAATAGATTGATATAAGGATTTGGAATGGGTTCAGATATCATGGTGAAAAATGTCATCATCAACAACCAAGTAAAGAAAACTATATTTTAGGGAATATAGGTGTTATTAGATATGCCTGAGAAAATGATAAAAATTAATCATGACACAATGTATGATTATATTAAGGGATGTTGATGTCATACTAGTAATAGATTATTTTAATGATTTCCATATGATCTATTTGTATCTTGAATCATAGAATGTATCCTTAACGATTGATATGTTGGTTTGGCTATGATTATCTGTGTATTTGGATAGATAGGATGTAATAGAATTTTTTTAGTAATTCCCAAAAAACTATGAATTAGTATTTTGACGATATAATGAACATGATTTTTAATGAGGATATTACTAAATATAATTCAATGAACCATCCAATGATGCACATAATAAAAGTGATAAAGGTTGGTAATCTCATTGAATGGTGAATTATAATAATCCTTAGGATGATAAAATGAGGGAGAATATACAAATAAATTTTTATGGTTCATGTCAAAATTTTTGGTAATGTTGAAAAAACAGCACATTAATAAGGATTGGATGAGTCACGTTCAAAGATAGAGAATAATGTCAACATCTAAATTCTAAAATTATGTAAGTTTAATAGAAGGATGAATTATAGAATTACATTTTTTGAATATTATGGTGGTTTCATTTGTGATTGACATAGGAAAATCATTTTATTATATGATATATCATAAATTCATTGAAAATTATGAATCAATATTTTTCAATAAAATACATATAGCGGATGAAAATTCATTATATATCATATGAAAAGGATATTTTAATATTTATATGAATAATGATGGTGTTCTGAAATGAATCTATAAATATCACAAGAAAATAAAATAACATAATTTCAATAAGAAAACATAACAGAGTGGGCTATAGAAATGGATATCGAAATGTGATTCGAGGATACATATTGGTTTCAAATTTCTGAAAGGATAGATAATATTATTTTACCATAATTATGGATGAGATTATAGTATATGGATTCATATCATTTAAATATCTATAGTTTTTGAATTTCAAGATCATATATATCTGTTATAATGAAACAGTCTTTTTAACCTCCAATATAATATTAATTCTTGATCACAAGGAAATAAGAAGGTGTGAATGTTGTATGATGGGGAAACAAATTATAGTTTCGTTGAATTTAGATTGATGGAATCATGTATCCCAAAATTTTAAATTCATTCACACTATTACTTATGGAATATTACCTATTTAATTCCTTAGATGTTCTCTTTACTATTTAACTTTAACAATTTGATTATGAAAATTATATGGGTTTACTTTTAATGATTTAGTATAATGTTTTTAATGTATTTTTTCAATGAAAATTCTTATATAAAAGATAATTTTTTTAGAATAGAAAATTCAGATGTTCTAAAATAGTGGTGAGAATACTAGATATGATATTTAGATATTCTATATGGAGAAAAGAATAATTCATGAGAATGATGTTCTAGAAACACCATTGAAAAAATCTATGGTTGAGAGAATGAATCATAGGATAATAGTGAAGGATAAAATCATGAATATACACTATAATATTTTACGGAATTTTACGGGAAAACTCTAGGAACCCTTATACCTTGTCAATGGAAATCCAATATCAGTGGTTGTGTGTGAAATTTCAATGGTTCTATGGATTAATAATAGACTAAAAAATTTTAACCTCAGAGTCGTTAGAGGCTTGGTAAAAAGTATTATTGATTTTATTTATAAGGAAAATAACAAGGCTAATTAAAAGTCATATTTTTCGGGCATTGTGTTGAGAGCTTCATGGTCCATTTTTTAAATGATGAATAGAATCATGCCATCATAATAAAATATTACCACTTCAAAAAATTATTACATAGAAGAAATATAACATAGTGGAGTATGGATTTGATGGAAATAACATAACTATTGATTTCCAGTTTTTTATGACTATGAAAAATATATGGGGTGATGTTTAAGAGGAATCCGATATATGAATTTGATGTCTAAAGGTGATCCTAGTAGAAGATGTACCAAAATATTAAATATTAGGTGAGGCCCTAATAAGAGATATATATGTTAGGTTTTGTAGATAGAGTAGAGAATAGTAGTATATGGAATTCATATGAGTTAGGTAGATAAAAATGTATTAGAAACCAACTTTATAGTTTTGATCATTACATGATATTTCTACTCATAACAGATACACAATAGAAATAATACCTAGAATAATTAAAATTATTTAATGATTAATAATAGAGGATATCATCAATAGATGAATAAATTTGTTCATTAAATTTCAATAGGACTTGGAGGATGATATATTTATAATAATGAAATGATGAAATTGAAAATATATGGTCATTATAATTAAATATGAGGCTATATACATAAGAATATAATATAATTTGAGATAATAGAATGTAGTTGAATATTAAGACCTATAAAAAAACATTATGTTATCCTATGTACATGAACCAATATCTAAATAGGTCCACTAGTAAATATATAATATGACATATGAATTAGTGGTTAACTGCATGATGTGAAAAATTATTTTTTCATGGTCATATTTTGTGTTTTTAGTGCGATTCTTAAGATGGACCAGGTAAAATGTATGAATAGAAATATTTTGGGATATGAAATGGATCAATAGATACATAAAATTTATTGATGAAACCAAATTGTACTTTGGGATAGATAAACTTGTTTTCAGATTTTACGATATTGAATTTTATAATTTTTCAAACACCTAGAAGAGCATAAAAATTTATATTTTTACTTATAAAGGGGAAAATAATAATTTTAATTTCACTGGAATAGAAGATAGTAACTCTAGGTATAATGGAATTTGAGTATGTAGTTACAATGTAATCGAGAAAGGAGATGGTCTAGATGATTTTTTTCTTAATTAACATAATAGGAGATAGAAAGATATAGTTTAATTCTATGATAATTAGATTACAATCTATTTGGACCAGAACTATTTTTACATACAATAAAAATTATTATAGTCCGAAATTATTATTTCATATTGAAAATTCTATAGTATAATGAAATATATATTTGAATGGTAAATAAAATTCAAAATATATTAGATATTTTCACACATGATATTATAAATAATTTTCGTAGGAAATAGCATACGTCAGTAGAACATGGGTTGATGCATCTCAGAACCACACTCTTAGTTCCAGTAAAAAAAGAAACAATTTTTCTAAACACTGTATTTGAAACAAGTGTTATGACTAAAGATTAACCCACAAAAATTTCACAAAAATTAAATAAATTAATCCAAAAATCATATAATAATATTACAATAATTATAATAGAATTTTAAATGTCTTTATTGATAAACTAAAACTAATAATTTTATGATACCCAATGACATTTATCAGTAATAATTACTTACTATACTCCATTATATACTTATCATATGTTATTATCATCATCATATCCTAGGGAATGGAAACATAAAAAATAGTGATCTAAATTTCATAAGGTAAAACATAACCTCCATTTATCTTGGGTTAGTTCATAAATGTTTGATAATACATGATAAGGAGTGAAATTAATTATTTATAATGACATGGAATAATAAGAATAATTTTTGATGTCATTATATAGGGACATTAAATATCAAAATAAAAAACATATACCATGGAAAATTTTTGCAGAATCGTGAGATAATAAAAATTATCCCTTGATTATAATCATATGAATATGGAATGGAAATGAATCATACACATGAAACATATAATGACAAATAATATTGATATAATCATATGTATTGGGTATCGTCACCTTCATGTGTCGCTATATGTAACCTTTCCTTCATGAGTCCTTACTCTTAGCCAAACCATTATGAATCAATAGTAACACCAACACATGTTTTTTAAAATTATTAAAACAGAAATATAAATATATATTGAGATATTAACATTGAACTAATGAATTAGAGGACATTAATGGACCCAATCAATCTTAGGGATTTATCAGACTCCAATATTCTATGGGTTGTATTAGTCTTAAACTATATCAAGTCTTTATAAAACCCAACCTGTTTTAGGACTCTGTTAAACCTAAATCATCTTAGGGATTCATCAAACCCTACTCATATAGGAATTTTTTCTAAAAAACATATCAATGATTTATCAGGCCAAAACTATCCTAGAAATTTATCAGACCAATATCACCTCAAAGATTTATTGGACCCAAACTGTATTTGGGATTTATCAGACCCAATCAATCAATCATCTATGAATATGTGTATAAATTGAAATCAATTACTCATATTTTAATTATCACCGAATTATCCAATGCCAAATGTTGAGTTTTCATAATTTGATTCATTGAATATTTTATATAACATAAAATGAAAGAATATAGATGGTATCGTATTTACATATCACAAGTTTAACATAAATAATTTCAAAGGATGTTGTCAAAGATTTAAAAAACTATTTTGAAATTATTATATAAATCCCATTAAAAAATAATGTGTAATTAACCTTGTAAATAATCATGAAAAATCATTAAAAATGTTTCCTTTAAAATTAAATACATTGATTTTAAAAAAAACAATCACAATTTAAAACGAAAAATTGATTTCATAAAAGAAATTTTATTAGATAATATTTTTAACAAAAACATTATATGAGAATATATAAAAACTAAAAATTGATCTTTAAAAAAATCCTTTCAATTCTATTTTGGAATCAAAAAATTATTTTTAAAATCATAGATTTTCTTCTGAAAAATATAATAATATTTATTTTTATTTTCAAAAAAATTAAGAGGTAAAATAATATCAAGATCCATTTTAAAACTTGTAAAAGTATATTTGAAAATAAGAATTTGAATTTTTTTATAGAAATTGTAGAATAGTTTTTAGAAAAATATTTTACGATAGTTTACAAAGATGAAGTTATGGTTCATAAACAAAATTTATTTTAAAAAGGGTGAAGTGAATTTTTTGAAAACATTTATTCTAAAATTAATCATCAATGTTTAATCCTTAATAAAAATATATATGTTTTCCAAGATAAATTTGAAGTAGATCATAAATAATATGTACTTTAAATGGTAATATTTTTAAATACATTGAAAATAAACTTAATGAAATACCTATTATAATGGATGTTATAAATTTTTCATTTATATAAGTAGTGAGAAGAAATTATAACATTTCTACAAATAAAATGTATTTTTATTTGAAAATAAAAATTTTGAAAATAAATTAAAGAGTTTATTTAGATATATAATAAAATGAGACAATTTATAGGGAATGATAATTATTCATTACATCATCAAATTTTATAAATAATTAAATCAATCAATTTAATTATATTGAAAATAATGTGGGGAGGCGTTATAATATCATCATATGATATAAGATAACCATATTTTAAGACAATAGTAAAATAGGTTTTACTATGACTCATGAAAATATGTTCAGTCAAGAAAACACCTTACCAACTAAGATATATCTTAATATAATATCCATAAAATAAAGAGCTTCAAATTGAAAATAAAATTCGATGATAAAAAATAAACCATGATATTATACCACTTATATGTTTTTAAAACAACTATAAAATAAATTTCGATAATTACACAAAATATTTCTCAAAATAATGAAATTGCAAAAAAACACTCTTATTACATATTTACCTTTTTAATTGAAACCCCATGATTGTTATTACATGATATGTATTATAAAATATCATATATTTTGTAACAAACCCAACCCTAGTAACCCAAGATGGCGTGTTACATTTTTACCATAGAATATATTTAATGAATCAAATTCGGAAGGACCAATCAATTTTATTGGTTTGGAGAACTAGAAACAAATATGATACACATTTTACATTGGTAATAGAAGATAAAACATAATACATGGAAAAATAAAAATTTAATTTCCTCTTGAAAAATAATTCCATGAATTATTATTAATATCTTAGTTATGGTAAAAAACATGTATGAGATCAAATTCTCATTAAGGGTTAAGTATAACGGGAGATATTAAGAATCAATAAGAACAATCAATATAGGATGGTATTTAATTGAAAAATAATATTCCATTTATATTACATGAATATCATGATAACAAAACAAAAAACTTAATATGGAAAGGTAAGTAACAAAATAAAAATTCTATTTTATCAACAAACATATAATTAAATGCAACCAGATATAATATCATGTTGAAAATCCCATGGATAATAATATATCTATATTCTAAATGAATAGAATAATTAATCAATAAAAGTCATGTATTATACAAATTAAGTACTATATTGTCACGATCTATACATAAAATATTCTAATACTAATAGTCATAATATTATCACATTTTTTAAACTATTTATATATGGTCAACACCATTCAAAATACATTTTAAATCTATTCGGTAAAAACACATTTAATTTGGAAAAAAAAATTATCTGATCAGACCTTTCAATACATCTAGGGGATATCTGTAACATCCCTCACTTGTATATTCATGTTAATATAATTAATTATATATCTAATAATTTAATTAATTGAATAATTTTTATTACCATCAAATATATTTATTTAATTAATGATATAAATATATCAATATTTCATGAAAAAACATTCAATGTAAACAGCAGGTTTAAAAATGGTATATTGATTTAGAAATAATAATATTCATCATGAAAAAATATGGATATTTAATATGAGTGTAATTTAAAATAAAAAATGATTAATATAAAGGGATTGTTCCCAGATAATGTTAACAATCAAAAAATAAAGTGATATAATACAATAACTATTACCATTTAAAAATTATCTTTTAATATATCATTGAATGAAATGAATCCAATTAAAACCAAAACAAATCATGAATTATTAATTTAAAATGAAAAAATATGTCAAATTGTTAGTATATATACCATTAAAATGATAATTGGTGAATAATAACCAATAAGTCTCAATGGAATGTAAAATTAGAGGAAATCACATACCTCAAAATTCCATTAGATTGAACATTATTTAACCCCTTGTATTGTGGATTTGAAAACATTATTAAATTCACGATAAAACCATATTAATATTTATAATATCAAATATGATCAATTTTTATCATCTTATTAACCTTTAATTAATAATCATTGATTATTGTCATTGTATTGTGTGTTAATTTTCATGTTTTCTCAAATGTGTCTTTTCATTAATGATCTGATTCTTGTGAATATTAAAAAATTTCATCATTTACAGAATAATTATCATGAAATAATATTCATATTTATAGATAAATTATACTCTTATGAAAAATTGTGAAATATGGTTTTGATAAATGAGATATGCTATGATCCTACAAATCATAGGTGGTACACACACATGAGTAATGTTTCGATTTTCCAATGATCATAAAGGAAAGAAAGGAAGTAATATAAAATCATTACATAATTATCTTAATATAATATATATAATATTATTTATATTAATATACTTATACATATTATATGTGTTGTGGTGATAAAAAGAGTGTCACATAATTTTGTGATGGAGGTAGTCCATAGGTACAAGAAATATGTTATCATCATTCGTTGAGTGAACGATAATAAAGAAAATGATGTATATTATATTTTAATAATTATTAATGTGTGATGAATATAATAATAATTTCATGTATATGAAACATAATCATTAAATTTTTCCTTATCAATATCCATCTATATAATTAGAGAAATATGAATCACATTACATTGCAATGTAGTTGTCTTCCATACACATGAGTGGTGCTATCGAGTCACCATCGGAATGGAAACTAAAAAGGTATTTATGATATAATAACTCCATATGGGAAATTATGTTATAAAAATAAAATAAACAAAATATATTCATCATCATTATAAACTGTTAGAGGTGGTAGTGGAAAAAAGAATGACATCAGTTTTTGGGGCGGTAATCCGCCATATATAAGAATGTTGATTTCATAACTCATTTAATGAAAGTATGGATGGTTTTATTTAATAACCATAAAATTAAAAATTATATGTATAATAAATATATTGATGTTATTATATCAACATGGATCAATAAAAATTGAAAGATGTAGATGAATTAATATAAAAAGAAGCTTGTTGATGACCATATATCCTCCTCGATAACATCATTAGGTTTGAAGCAAGTATGTACACAGTTGGCTTTAATTCCCCAATAATGCTTAATGGATGATATTATGGATGTTTGGAATTTATTTTTTACATTTTCAAAAATAAATATGTTTTAATGTGTGATGAAATGGGGGAGTTAGTTAGCTTTTATTATTGAAGTGGAGTGGAATTTATGTAAATACCAAAAAAGTATATAATATTGGGCGGTCACACTCACCTCATTTGAGTTAAAAAGTGGTAAATAATTCATGGGATTTATTTTACGGTTGATACACAACTAAAAATAATCATAATACATGTTTTTAATATTTAATTTCAAAGCTCTAATGTTATACTCACTGTTAACATTATAATTTTCACTATGGTAACTAGTATTTTAAACCTAGGAAAATTATTCATTAGGAATAAAATAATATGGTACATATTAGAAAATTTATACATTTGGAATATTATTATTTAGTACAACTTATTAAAAAAACATTCATTGTGTGTGGAAAATAAATTTTAATATAAGCACATGTAATGAACAAAAAACCATTTTATCCTTATTCAAGGTAATTAATTTTTAACTATTTTCACAGATCACATTGGTAAAAATTAAATTTATATTATTATTTAATATAAAATATTCATATTTAAAATATATAATATATTTTTAATATTTCTATTAATATAATTATAAAAATTAAATTTAAAATTAATCTCACAGGCGCAAGGAGAAAGTGAGTTTTCAAAGAGAAAATGTAGAAATTCCTAACATGTTTTAATATCAAAATCAAAAATAAAAATGATAAAATTGAAAAAAAAAATATTTAACTAAAATTTAATTAATTTTACTTTAAATACATTTATAAATATAATTTATCAATAAAAATAGTTTCATCTAAAATGAAGATTTAAATTAAAATTCAGTATTTTCACTATTCATCAGAAAATTCAACTTTTCCAAAAAAATCATACATCTACCATAAGATAATTTTGATATTACAATCTTAAAAATATTTTATATTTTTTCAAACTATTTTTATTAATATGGTAAAAATTAATTTTTCATTATGTATATAAAGCATGACTAAACCATCTTTTATTAAAAATACGGTTTTTAGAGACCATTAATTTTTTGTTAAAATAATTATTACTTTAATTATCTTAAATATATAACCATAATTTTCATAATTTTGATAGTAATATTAATAATATATAATTTATTTTATAGTTGACAACTATCATATAAAATATCATTATTTTAATACTATGACACATTTTATTAAACTCAGTGTTTTATGAAAAGTAAGCCAGACCCTGTGTTGTGTGTAAATACATCTAAACACTGTATTTCATGTAACAAATGATATACAAAACAATGTTATTATATTATAATATTTTCTTATTTTATTCTGATGACCTTAAATAAATTTCATCCTCTCAATTTATATTTGTTCTTAGTAATCAAGGGTTTGATATTTAGAAATACCATAGTTGAAAACCCCACATCATTGAAAGGTTAGAAAATCACCCTCTTTAAAAGAGATAAATGTAAGTGTGAAGGTCATATGGAATATCACATATTAGGTTTAAAAATATGATAACATATGTGGGAACTGAAAACATGAACATATAAAACAATACTAACGCCCAAATACTGATGGAGAGTGAGAGATAACATGTCCAACAGGAAGTTGATGACCACAAATTCATAAATTAATGTGGTGTGAAAAAGGAGATTAATATCCTAAAACTTGTTGATAATAGGAAAAAAAAATTGTTTCAATATCATTTTACGATATTTTAGGAAATCTTTCACTCTCTATGATTGTAAGGATGCATTATTTCGTGATATATTTTGATTTATTTGGAGAAATTTTATCCATCGACAGTTCAATTAATTTCCAATTCATCACATACTCCATGAAATGAATATAAAAATGATTTTTTTATTCATAATGAAATAAAATTAGGTTTTAATAGATCATAATATTCATAGTATAATGATAAATCATTCCATAAATATTTAGTTATCATAATGGAAAAAATGGCTAGCATAGGTTATCCAATGTACATGAATCTCTATAAGGTGATGTGATATATTAATATCTAAAACCTCAACCAAAGTATAAATATAAAAGTTTCATAAATATCTATCCATATTAACCTTCCAAAATATTATTTTCCAAAAATTTATAGAAAAGTTCTATAAATTTCACAAAATAAATTATCATTGTTCCATCAAAAAACAAGAAGTAGTTATTAATCATCAAATACAAACCATACATGTAACATCATAATGTATTCAATTAAAAAATGAAAATAACATTAATTAACACAAAATGATATTTAAGACCTGAAATCATCCTTATTCTTTTAAAAAACATTGATTATTGGATATATTCCTTAGATCCAAATTTTTTTTAACTCAATTAATGATATAATATACTACATTGTCAATAAATCATTAATTAGTTCAATGGTATTAATTACTATCCAATTTAAATTATCCATATAAATCTTATATTTATCCATACATTATTATATAAATATCATGAACATAATATGGGAATCATTTTTATCAATATGGGGTTTTCCATGAACTTCAACGAGTCACTGAATCACTTTTCTTGTTTACTAATATCATTCAATATATGCTTCCAAATATTAATAGAAATGTATTTCATTAATATAATTACATATTTCATAATTTTTTCCTTGAATATTATTGATTAAATAATAAAATGACATAATTATTGAATCCATACACAATAACATTAATCAATCCACTTTAGTTATATTAATAACATAAAGTTGACCTTGAACCCTTAACTTTTTTGTAGGTATATTCTCACGATTCTTATGATATTAACATGCATAGTGCTGATATCAGTATATTGTAACAATTGCACATTATAAACTTCATTCTTTACCTAGCCATCATGTTCATGGATTCGATTATATCGACACTTGTATAAATCTACCATTCCCATAAAACATGTATTAAAGTGTTTTTCAACCTGTTATCACATGTGGGAATATATGTCATTCCCTTATTCTCTTTATATGAATTTTTTAATTCATTCTATTCATACTATGCATCCCTCAAAAGTTTGATCATGTAGATAATTATATATATTTAGTGATAAAATATAAAACTAATTCATTGTGTGAATAAAAATCATTGGTGACTATCTCCCTTCAATGAATTTTCTTAATTCATTCAATTAAATGGTCAATATTATACTTTGTATTCCATATGTAATATTAGAATAACTAGTTAATTTTATAATGTTATATTCATACTATAAACAAATTCTAAATACTTTTTACTTAGATTCAGAACATTATAATCTTTTCAATTTGTTTCTCATGAGGGAAATATTTTTCATACAATGAATATTAAAAATCTTTTCTTTCAATGAGTTCTATTTAATCTCCCTCCATTGTATTATAGATCAATGACCACCATTGATCATCATTTCCTTTGTGATATTACAATGCATGTGTAACATTTTAATTTTCACTAGATCAAAATCCCATAAATATAATCTCTAGAGATGTAATCTGATTCTATTATACCACTGGATTATTAGTCCATCTAAATCATAAGGTCTTATGTTATAGAAAACAATCCAAAAGAGGAGAATTTCATAATGTAAAAGGTTTGTCCATATAATAGTGGTTATTTTTCATAACCTAATTATGGTGCCTTAGTGTAGCCATTATTTTCTCAGTTCTAATAACATGATTATTACATTACGCATAAGAAAAAATATACATTTTCCCCATGTATTAATACCTTTCATCCTTCTAGGTGCCATTTCCAAACAGTGGAATATACTAGAATAACATAAAAAATTTTGAACATTAAATTACAATGTTTAATTATATATATGATATAACACTTGACATAAATTAAAATTAATGGGTTTCTAAACATAGAATTATAATAGAATCCTTTAGGATATATTTATTTTCAATTTATTCACTCTTGTTTGTAAGGGGAATGTGAATTATTCTAAGAAAATCCCCGAGGAGTGTCAATAGAGGTGCGTCATAAGACATATTTTCATGCACCAAGTGATGGTCTATTGGATCGTAATGTGCCATTTTCAGCATCATTTCCCCTATATAGCTCTTTTCTGGTACCATATCCTCTTTCAGTATCCCGATAGGGATGAATTTTAATAAAAACATAAATAATATATACCATACCAAAATGTTCAATGTTCTTATATAGTTATACTCAAATTATATCATAGGGTTATGATTCATAATAAATGTTTTCATATATCTAGTTTCAATTGTTTTTAATAAGTTCTTTTTATACCAGTGATTAAAAAAATACCGCAAATAACTGGATCAAATGTATAATAGTATTTACCTTAGCATGGGTATATGGAATCAAATCCTAAATGACCAATTAATTTAAAAAATTTAAAGATCCAAAAACACACATGACACCACTTTTATATTTTTAATAGAATATAAAACATTATACATAACAAAATAAAGTGAAATGAATCCATGAAAAGGAATTCATTGAAATGTTCATCATATCCGAGGAAATAGTAACCAAATAAAAGATATAATAAATATTCCATAAGGGTTATGTACAACTAATGCTATCATAAATTAATAAGCCTAATATATATGTAATGTTTAATAACATGAAAAAATTCCATTTAAATAACATAACTATCATGATAAGACAAGAAATAATTAATATGGAATGATAAATAACTGAAAACACATGTCATTTAATAAATAAACTAAATATTAAATTATTGTAGATAACATATCATGAAGAAAATCACATGAAAAATAAGATAACTAAATTATAAATGATGGGAATGCTTAATTATTGGAATTCATGTCCTTGAAAGATGATAAATTTTATTTAAATATATTTTCCCATCCCAATATAAATCTAATAGGTACAAGCTAATCTGGTTTGGAAAACTCTGTCTCTTATATCAAGACCATTCATAAGATAATTTAAAACTACTAGGTATAAACTCATTTGTTTTTTCATATGATTTGTCTCATTAGATGTGTTGATGAATCAAGGGGATATATATAACATATCCCTCTTATTTATTACTATATAAATAATTCTTTATATATAAAATAAATGATTTAATTTATAAATAATGCCGCTTATCATTAAATATACATATTTAATAATCAATATCTATTTACCAATATGTCCTAGGAAAGAAAAAAACACTCAATGTAAACACTATATGTAAAAATTATATAATGTTTAGGAATTAATCATACCATCAATACATAATTTTGATATTTAATAATAGTTTAATTTATATTGAAAATTTATTAAAATAAAGTGATTTTTCAAGAGAAAGCTAACAATCCCCAAAAATTGAGATTGTACAATAACTTTTACTAATTGGTAATTTTCATTTGAAATAAAATTACATGAAATGATTCAATGTGAAACATAAAATAAAATTATTTATGAACTAATCCTTATATTACTTGTTATAATCGAAGTATATTCACTATATAAAAGTGAATTATCTCATTATATAAAATATGTCTCAATGGAATGTAAATTGAGATGGAATCCCATAGATAATGATTTGTTTTGATTGAACATTATTTAATATCACGTGTAGTGATATTAATATTTTTATTAAATAAAAAAATAATAAAAATAATATTTATAATATCAAATATGACACTTTTATAACATTATTTTTACACATTCATTAATAATCATTCATCATTTTCATTTTTTGGTTTTTAATTGTCTTGTTTTCTCAAGTGTATTTTAACATTAAAGATATTATTCAAACCTAAAATACATATTCATATAATATAAAAAATATTAATCATGAAATAATTATAATAGTTATATAACAATTATTTTTTAAGACCAATCATTAATGATGTTTTTGATTAATTTATTATGTTACGATAATGGAGATGGTAGTCTATACGCATTCTAAAATAACATTTATATTTTCAAAAAATAATTATGGAAATAAGGTATTTAATATATTACCCATAATGATATATCTTAAAATAATATATAATATATAATATTTATTTTAATATACTTATATATATGTCATACCTATGGCGAAGAGATGAAAAAGTCACATTGTTTCGTGAAGGTGGTAGTCCCCACATACACAAATAATGTTATAATCACTCATGAAATAAAATATAATAAACACAATTATATATATTATCTTTTATTAATGATAAATATTCCATTAATAAAATAATTATCTCATTAATATCATATATAATCACAAACATTACCCTTATAACCATCCATGTAAAGCATTACTAAAAGATGAATCACATCACTTGGTGAGGTGGTAATCCACCCTGAACACAAGAGACAATATTACATTTCATAAGAAATTGAAAATAAAAAACATATAAAAGATAAATTGAATAAATTAGGCTAATTTTTTTATAAATATAATATATATTCTTTTTATCCATTATCACATCAAAATGTGAGAGGTGGCAATAAAAAAATGAATGACATCGGTTTATGAGGTGATAGTCTGACATACACCTAAATGAGGATTTCATAACCTTTTTGATGGAAGTGGGGATGGATTTACATAATTAAATTAAAAAATAATAGTATTTAGAATATACTGATACTACTATTTTATCATGGATTTATAAAAATTTACAGAGTTAGAGAAGTAAATAAAATGAAAATGATCATTGAAGAACATCCCATGATCTACGGGTGACATCCTTATGCTATAACCAAATGTTTATCACTTAGGATTAATGGAAAAAATAATAATTATATGACGAGGTGAGGTATTTTTGGAATCTAATTTAGATGTTATTTTTCATCCTATATAGTTTTGATGGTGTGAATAAGTGAGGGGAGTGAGTACCCTTTTACAAGTGAGGGGGAGTTTCATTTTTGGAAATACCTAAAATTATTCATTAATGGAAGGTTACTATCATATAGAATGCTTCCAATATTTAAAAATAATGTATTATATATATGATATGGTCCAGAAACACCCCTTGCACACACAAAACCATGTTCTCAACATGTTATTCCTTAGTCCTTAATTTTTTCTAACATTTACTATTTTAATTTTCACCATGGGTACTAGTGTTTTAACAAATGTAATGTATAATTTAAGACAGAAAAAATATTATAATTAATAAAACATTTATACGTAATTATTATAATTATTTACATTAATGCATTAAATAAATTTTATTTGTTTTTGAAAAAATAATTTTAACAGTAGCACGTGTAATCCACAAAAACCAATTTTGACCATAATCACCATATTTAATTTGTAACCATTCTCTATAATTATTATTTTAAATAAATTATTTTAAAATATAATTACTTGTAAATTATTATTATTTTATAATATCAAATCCATTTTCCAAATTAAATTCACAAGAGGTGAAAAAATAAATATAAAATTAATCCTAAAGACAGATAAGCAAGAGGGTTTTCAAAGAGAAAATGTTAATTATAAAATGGAGACATTATATCAAAATTCAATATGAAGAAGATAAAAATGACCTAAATATTATTACATGATATATTATTTGACTAATTATAATTTAAATCGAATTAAAATAATTATTTCTTATTATAAATAATTTAAATGAAAAGATCATTTTCAATTAAAATATTGTATTTTATACTAGTTATCAAAAAATGAATCTTTTCAGAAAAATACAAAAATTTAATAGTAGATTCATTTTATATTATAATTAAAAATATGATTCTTTTTTTTCAAATAAATTTTATAATTATTTAACAATGATCTTTAAATTACATTCTCAAAGAGCAAATAATCTATATTTTATAAAAGGTACAGTTTTCTGAAAACATTATTATTTATTTTCAATGATTTTTATTTTAATTCAAATGAATATAGATAAATAATTTTAATAATATAAATAGTAATACTTATACCCAAAAATTTATTGCCTATGCGATAACTATCATATTTAATATTAATATATTAATAAGATGACACATTTCATTTAAACTCGGTGTTGCATTTAAGGCAAGCTAATCACAGTGTCGCATATAACACAAGCTAGCATCAATGTTAACTTTAATGTATTCTATTGAAAAAAAATTTGTTCATTTAAAATATCATTGTGATAAAAATTTCATGAAAAATTATTAATAAATTAATAGATGGCCAATATAAACACTATAAACGGTCATACATAGTGAGTATACATTATATATCATTGAAGACAAATTAATTTGAAAAAATCATTACCTTTTATTCTCTATGTGTTGAAATATTCTAAAATCTCATGTATAAATAAATATTTTAATTACAATTTTTAAAACTATTACACATATAAAATTTTATACACTTAGTTTAAAATAATTTATTTTAAATACATTAGTTACCAATATAGTTTTTCCGTTATTGGATATTATCAGCTTCGATTTTAGAGTTTCAGCTAGTTTCATAGTGGAGGAGTCATTAAATTTTATAAATTATAATTCCATAATTATAATGAAATTAAATTTATATTAATATAATTATTATAAATAATTTTAATCTCCAAATTTTATTTCTCATCTATTTTAGTTGTGATTTGTGATTGTGAAGTCAGTGGAAAGCTTGTTTTGTACATTTTTAGGAATGAAGGGTAGTGTCAAATAACATGTTATATATAACTATTATTATTCAATAATAAATAATAATAATAATTTACATATTTTATTACAATATAAAATTTGATTACATGTCCTTATATACTAATACTAAAAACATGTATCATTATTCATGTCAGTGGTTAAACTGATCGAAATAAGAACAAGATATAATCAATGGGTGAATATGGTTAGAAAAGTGATTCCATTGACAAAATATAACTATTATATAAACATGGTGTTATTACTTATATTTTTTAAGGTGATTAATAATTTTATAATATAGTTGGATATATACCAAATGACATCTGTTTAGAATTAAATAGTCCACTATCATAGAGGCAACAATCCAAATATATAAACAGTTGACAAGTTTATTTTATATAGACTAAGAGGAATATAGGGAATGGGATATAATTTTATAATAATAATAATTTTTCAAATATAATAGTAAATCATTAAATACCCCCTATTATCAAAATATATACGCCAGTTATGAAAAATGGATTAGGTCGCATATGGATGAAGTAATCATCACACAACACGTGGGTGATTTTCTTTTTTCTGAGTGGTTAAGAGGGATGTACTAAATTATTTATATTTTATGAATCCTAAAATTTTATAAATATACTATTTATTAATTAAATACCTTTTTACAACCTTCCATGTATGTTGGTTATGAAAAAAGAAGAATGTTATCCTATTACTAGAATCATACATATAGTTCTCACCGATGATCTCTCATCCTAATCTTAAAAAATAAATAAACTAAACCAAAAAAATAATCCCTTATCTAATACCCACTAAGGTTCTCCAAACACACATACCTAGGTTTTATTCAAAAAATATGTTTATTAAACAATGGATGGGATACAACACGATATTAACTAAGATAACATTATCATATTTCACATCAATTTCATAACTTAATCATAGTATCTAAAATTAATCATTCAATCCCTTGAATGTAATTTTCTTATTCAAAACATCTATTGTTCTAAATATCATAAAAACTATTTTATGTGTTCAATGATATCATTTCATATGTTGTATGTTAATGATTCCTTTGACAAATTTGGTTTTGGGCATCTCATGAGGACATCTTGTTTGAATCATTAATGAAACATGATGAATATTTATCAGAGACTTGATGAAACTTTTTAAATAAAGAATTAAATTTCTTCTACCATTAAAAAGAAGTTAATGTATTCTTTAAATCCATGGAGGTGTTTATACACTAAAAGGTAGCACCGTCTAGATGGTGTATATCTACCGACCTCCTCGTTATGAAGGTAGAAGCCTATTCATGTTGAATAAGTGCTCTAACTAGATATTAAAAAATGATAGTAGATACCTTTATAGAAAATTTTCAACAAACACCACTTACTGGCTCAAATTTTTGGTTGGCTTAGTATAATTCTAGTGACCTACAACTGTTAGGCCATCTACACAATTAGTGCTACCAGATATATGGTAAAATTGCAATATTAACTCTGATCCATCATTTAATGATGGAAAAATCATCATAAAAATAGTATTCCTTAGTATAAATTACCCATTTATTCTATATGGATCCCAAATAACTTGTATAAATTAAATAGACCGATTAGATTCCTTGGAAACTCTACATCTTACCTCATCATGTGCCAACATTTTATGATTTCTGAATTTCCTTAATGTTCAATCAGTTCCAAAGTTCTCCCCTTATTCAATATAGATTGTGATAATTTTTTTATTATTATAAAATCTCCACTAGATCATTATTATTACAAAAAATCATATAGTTATTATATAGATATAATCAAGACCATTTTTAAATGATATTTCCTCCAAAAACCTTCTCAAATTCTATACATCTTCTTCACATGCTCAATACCATTTAATATGGGAGACATGGGTATCTAACCATAACTACAAAAATAATGGTTTTACATATCTATGAGGTTTCTCATTAAAACAACGATATTTATAGTGTCAACACTATTATGGTATTTTTATATAACCTTTAAAAATAAAGAGTGTTTCAGTATCATGGAAACTATCAATGCAAGGGACAGATATATTAAATCATTATTCTATTGAGGTTGGAGACATTGGAATTAATTTGGATATTTCTCTAGTCCAAATTAAAAAATAATGTGCCATATTTACATACAACATCTTTATTTATTAATATTATTTATTCAAGTAATTAATGATTATTTTAACACATCAGTTTTCTTAGTCATTTAATTTACTATTTGATTTTTCTTGTTTTATTCTACTTTTATAAAAATATATTTATTTAATTTAACATTAAATTTTTGATTAAATTGATCATTTATTTTTTAAAATCAATAAAATGATTTATTTGTATTCAATATCTCAAAAATTAGTTTTTATGTCATTAAGAGATTAATTTTTTTTCAATGGCCAATTAACCACTCCTTCCATTTTTTCTTACTCCATCCTGAATATTATATCGATGATTTTTTTAATTATTTTAATATATTTTAAAATATATTTTATTTTCAAAAAATAACAATTTTTTTATGAAAATATATTCTTCATAAATGATTTTTCAAAAACCAAATGTTCTTTCGAAGAAAACTATATAGTTTATGCTCAATTTTTTTATGAAAATAATTATGATTATGAAAAATACCACATTTCAATATTTCATAGATATACTGGATATCCCATATGGAAGATACTTATGCAATGTTATGATCATACTACTATAAACGATAAAAAATGGACTATGGATGATATTACTACATTTGAATCAGACAAGAAAAGTACCAGTGGAACATGTCATCCATTAAAAAAATACACTGCCCCGGAGAGTTATAAAAAGAAAATAACTATTTATATTTCTATAAATGAAGTATAATACAATTATTTTTATGTTTTATGACCAAAATATATGTATGAAACAATCTATAATACTCTTTGAGATTTCATGTGATCATTTCCCAACAAGATTTGGAAACAATAATATGATAATCCTGATCTTTTTTACACACTTAAACATGAATTATTATAAATAATGTTTACATGATGCAATATGTATGATCTAGAGGTCTAGAATATATAGGGCATAGAAACATTAAATAATATCTTAGAACATAAAACACACAACCTATTTTTTTGAAAACTTACTTTACATGTCCACTACATTCCCTCATACGTAGCATTGTATGGGATAACATGAGGGCATTCATAAAGAAAGGGTGAGCTATAAAGCCTAGTAAGGAAATAAACCTGGAATAAATTTAGGAATACAATACATTTTATTAAATAGGAATATCCATGTAGCATAATAGAAAATTAAAAATAAAGTCATTATAAATCATGATAATCACATCAAGGAAATGTGGCAACAATACTTAACATGGAATTTTAATGAGCCAAGGCTCATTGCACATGGAGCATTAGTAAACCCTCATTTCACATTAAGCAAATGTAAACCTTAGTTTCAATTTAATTAGTATGATTCAACACTCATTGAACATGATGCATCATGATATTATACTTTACTTAATTCATTAAAGTGCTATCAGGACGCACCCTTCTTAAACATTTCATTTCATTCATTAGTGTGCCACATGGATCATATAAAATAGAATCAATAAACATAATATGTTATTACACGATTAAGTAATGTGTAATAAATAAATGGATGTGCCATTAAATATTTATATGGGAATAATTTTGAATACCCTTGATAGAGACATGGGTATGGCATTCACTACACAATGATCTTGGCCTGGAAAAACGTGGTACAGTTTCAGCAGCATAACGGTGTGACATAAGGATTCATGAAAATGGTTTACAAGAGGGAAATGAGAGTTTCATCATATGTAAATTAACTGGAAAGGGAGTAATATATATATATATATATGTCCCAACAAATTTAATGGAATTTTGATGCATAATACAAAATAATTACTTGGATGTAAAAGAGGAAAGGCAAATCTCTCACGGAATTTCGTCTTGGTAACGTGAGTACATGGGAGGAACAATTGAGAGAGAAAGGGGTATAACATCATAAAAAAATAAATAGAGTAGTATGGGGGAGGTGGAATATCATACCCCAACATTATTAATTTAAATCAAAAGGGCATAACAGCATAATGAAAATTGGACAAAAATGAGAAAGGAAGAAATCCCTTACATGGAAGTGTGACCCCAAAGGCTTGGGAGAGGATTGAGAGTGTATTCCTGAGAGATTGGGGAACCTTGAGAGGATTATAGAAAGATGAGTTAATGGTTTAGAATAACTATATTTTCTTTTATTGAAGAGGAAGTTGGAGAATGGGTGGGTTTATATAGGAAAGGAGAGGGAATTCATTATTATATAGGTTTCAGACACCTCAAATTATACTAATCAAAACCACAATCCTACCGATGGGGTTTGACCATTTCTTCCATAGGGTAGTGTAAAAAAATATTTTATAAGTCTAATGTCCCAATTTCTTAAAATAATATGGTTTCATATTTGGAGGTGACTCACACTCTCAAGGAAAACAATATAAAAAGGAAAAATGAATTATAAGCCTTGAAGGGTCCACTAATGCTTTGTAAAATAAATAAAACAAACCAAAATCACAATGTTTTAATGGAAAAAAATATATTATCCGAACATAATGTTGATATTATTTTATTATATCACTATTGTGTCATTATGATGACATGAAACACATTATATATTTAAACAATATTTAATTTTTTGTAAAAAATTTGATTGTCTCAGAAAATTATGAAAAATTAATTATTGGATAATATTTACTTCCTGATTCCAAAAAATTATATTCATTTTATCTAAATATTTATATAAATATGTGAATTTTTACTTTTATAATAAAAATAGTCATTTACCAAAAATTCATGGGTTTTGACAAATACAACTTTAAAACTTTAATAAAAATTACAATTTCATTCATAAAATTATATGCTAATTAATAAAATGTAATTTAATAATAATAATATTTTATTAAAATATTATTTAATTAAAAAATCCATTAATTCATCAAAATATATTTCTTTGTTGAATATTAAAAAAAAATATTTTTTCTTTAAAAACTATTTACAAAGTAACAATAATAAAATGAACGCACATTCATTATAAAAAACATATTGTACATAGTGATAGTGCTAGAGTACTATTATATAAAACCTTTTAAAAAATGCATAAGACTGAAGGGTATGATGTTCGATGGTGACAAACTCTTAGTGTGGCTCGAATAATATCGCTCAGTTGGTAATCTCAATTAACATCCATTTCTCCTGTAGTCGGTTCCTCTTAAGCTTAACATGATTAATCTAAGCTTCGACATGGTCAGAGTGATGCCCAATGATGCCACCTCCATTCCGATCTTGGACAAATGGGCCTCGTATGGGGAATTTCTAATGGATGAGGCCATCTCTTCCTTTGTCTGAGTAAATTGGATTTGGTAAAGCCATATATTTATACTAGTCAAGTGATCACTGTTCAATGGCTATATTAGCAACAGTAACAAATCATGATTGTATTTTAAAATCCAAGAAACATAAAACCAATAAATTTTACATTTAATATAACAATAATAATATATTTAATTGTATCAATAATAATTTTCATTAATTAATGTTTGGGTGATTAAAAATATTGCAATTATTATCTCTAAAAACAACATCTAACTTTCACTCATTACTCACTTTTATCTGAGACATTATTTTCTATGAGATCACATTAAAAATGGTGATATACGGTTCTAGATATTTTTTCACTAATTTTCAATAGAATATTATCTTAACAATCCCTTCCCCTTGTTTACTTTCACATCATTAAATGTGAGCAGGGTATGATTAGTTTTTGATACTTATATCATAACATTATTAATGTTTATAATTTTCTAGAAAATTATTTTCATAAATCTTTAATTTTTATCAAAAAAGAATCTTTTATAACTAATTATTAACTAATTTATTTTAATAAAATATCTTAAATATGGTAAATTGAGTGTGATAATCTTAAAATTATATTCCTATATAGATAAAAAGTATATTTTTTGGTGCATATGAACCTATAGGTTATTACATTAAGAATTAATAGTTTGGTTCATAATATGATATTCACCCAAGTCGTGAGTTGTGGTCATTTCCAACACACCTCGTATGTTACTCTAATGGAATTTTATATATTTTATTAACATAATCATTTCTAGTCATTAATGATTGAATAGTTTTTCAATTTTTTGGTTTTGGATATACTGAGTTATTAATTTTTCTTTTTTTAGTTTTTTAATAGATTTCTCATATTTATAATAAATTATTTTGTGGTAGTTAATGTTTTTAATAATTAAATTATTCTAGATGATACACAATTTGTTTTCAATGAAATTATTTTATTTTTTAGATTCTTCAAATATGAAAATTTTAATGTATTTATATTCATCTAGATAAATATTTTATAATGAAACAATTATTTGTTCTTTCCTCTTAAACATTATCATAAATATATCATTAAAAAAATTTAGTTTTATTAATTATTCAAAATCATTTTTTTCAGGTATCTCAAAATATAATTAATTTCAATTTCTTTTTAAATTACATGTGTCTCATATAGACTTACATCATCAATAAATAACTTTTAAAAACATTAATGATAGATATATAATAGTATTTTGAGAATTATTTAGTAATTATAGAAACATAATGTAATTATTTATGATCTATTATGGGGGATAAATGTATTATATTGTGGTGGAAAAATGAATAATTTATATAACATAGTATACTTTTTAAAGAGTATTTATTTATTCAATTTTTTATTCTCATCAAAAAAACAGGATATATTTTTCATTCTAACAATATTTTAATTAAATATCATAAATATTTTTAAGGCGTATGATAATTTCATTGGATATATTTGCTATAAAATAGTCACCTGAAAATTTTTGTTATTAAAAGATCATGTTGACATCTTATTATAATCTTTAAATAAAAGAAAAATTATATAAATGAGTCTTTATGGCCATATATAACTCGTAACATTACATTATTTGAACCACAGAAGTCATTGAATTGAATATTGAAGGTCATATATTAGTTTGGAAACTAGTTGGTATCATTGGATATATGATAAATAACAATTGATTAATAGTTCTTGAAATTCATAGCCTCCCAATGTAATATAAGTACACCAGCCAGTTAGAGGAGGATCACTTCCTAAACGATTTATATAGAAAGTAGCATCCTTTGGGGAAATTATTATATGCCATCAACTAAGAACTAATAGGATATTGGATTGGATTAACACAATTCTTTATACTAGCATCATCTACATTTGTTGCCTAAAAAAGCTATTTGGTATCTAGTATAATAATTACGAAAGCTATGAGAATGTATTTAATGATTTAAAAAAATTTCCTTATTCAGCTAAAATGACCACATTGAATTAGATAATGTTTTTGAATCTTATAAAGGATATAAATGTAGTATCCCGACCCCAGAAATACTAGATCCAGTGTTTGATATCAATTACATTGGAATGATTACAAGGAGTAAAATCTTGATTGATCATGATTTTTATATCCTTGGTAAACTAGATAAATATATGAGTCTTGTATAAAAAATGTATACACTAATTACTACAATGTTTTTTTAGAAATAACATCCACGATAACTTTATTCCATCTGGAATATCCATCCATATCATTAATAGTACACTTCTAACATTCCAATTAAAAAGGAATCCAAATAAGGATGAGCATGAATTATTAGTAAATGTAAATTATAGTAGATCAAATAGTGAATAAATAAGAATAATAATTTTGACATGGTACATAACTTAAATCTTATTCCATATAAACAATCAACTGTGAAGGAAGTTTATAAACAATATGGAAATGAAATAACTACAAACCCATGCCAGTCAAATAACTAGATAAGGAAAAATCAATATGGGAAGGTAAGAAACTAAAACACATACCATTTAATCAATGAAATTAAATTTAAATATATCCTTTGTTTTCTTGATGAAAAATATAATGGATAAATATTGAATGAAACTACATGAGGGAAAGATTAATTATTAGATGTCATGTCTAAGGCACATTGGAAAATATTCCATCCGGGCCTTTCAGAATATGTTTTAAAATCAAGAAAAAACACATTTAATATTAAAAACATTTTTGTGTCATGATTAAATATTGATTCATCAATGATCTATAAAATTTCTGGGCTCAATCCATCAATAGCAGTCTAAATCATTCATCATATTAAAAAATCAAAATAAATTATATGCCTTATCAAATATCATTATTGATTAAAGAATTCATAATTATCAACATTAACCCAGAAATAATAATATGTATAGAAGTATACAATACATATACAATGTTTTATTGTCTACAAAATAGATATATCCATTATTAATTAAATGGATAATTTAGGGTAAATTCAATGTTGAATGATCATTGGAGATTGAAAATTTCAAGGGGACTAACAAAAAAATCAATGAAGTGAATATGAATACTATACTGAGGAAAATAAATCATAAACCATCCATAGGAATATTGATGATTTTATAAAAAAAATATTCCCAGTGAAGTAAAATAAATGGTTGTTTTCATTATAAAATATAAATGAAAATATCTTTTAATAAAATTATTGAGGAAAATATCCTTTGTTTTTTGAAACTATTTGAAACCCCATTTCATTGAAAATAACTTTTCAAAACATTTTAAAAAAATTTTATATTTTAAAAGAAATCATCAATGAAATGATGGAGAGTAAATCTATACTTTTCATACAAGGTATAAAAGAACATTCATTTTTTATGGTAAAAAGGATTGAAAAATGCATTGTTTCAAATGTGAAAAGAATATTAAATTGAAAACAATAGAAAAATAAAAAAGGATATAAATTTCATTACAAAGTCATGTTAATTTTTTTTTAAATATTTTTTATAAATCAGGGTTTTTTATTTTTGAAGAGGTTCTCTGATTAATTGAGAAATAATGTCACGTTTTTCTTAAAAATCGGTAATAAAATATTTTCACTACCGACGAGTGGGAAAATGATAATATTTCCTCATAAAGGTCATGAATAAACAGAGTAAAAGAAAATTAATAGAATTGTTAGAAATTTATATACTAATTTACTTTTGTTGGGAATTTATGTGTAAAAGTCCCAAACAAAATGAGATTGTGAAGAAAAACTTTAAAAAGAATATAACGTTGCAATGAGAATAAATCAATGAGTAGAGTATTTGTATCAAATATAAGTCCATGGGAAGAAGATAAAATACAACAATATATAGTCAATGTAATTATAAACAAGATCATAAAATATTAACATTAATGAGGAAGTAATATAACCAAATTAAATGAAATTGGGTTCTAAAATTCATTTCCACTTGGTAATGATTAACTCAAATCCCCATAGATGAAAAAAAATTCAAATTTAAAAAAAATATCATGAATAATGGCTAAATCATGATATTATATGAATAAGTGTAAGAACTGGTACCATATATAAGAATTTAGGGGAATAAATATAATGTATTTATTTTAAGTGAAATTTAACAATCTCAAAATGAATTGAGATTACAAAGGAAGTCATTAAAAACATTTCTAGGGGAGTAATATTTAAACATTTCAAAGTGTATCACCCCATTTTTGATCATTTTATTTATAATCCACATGTATTAATAACATTAAATGAATCTAATAATTTCATTAGAATAATGATTTTAATGATATAAATTTTCTAAATTGAATTATATACCCCATATAAAAGAATCTTGATGCCTAATAACGAATTCATCCAAATGTAATGTTAATTTAGACAAAATCACATACCTTTTTATTCCATTCTAGTTAATATCGTTTGGCATCATATATAATATAATTATGTTATTTATTTACATTTTGAGATACTTTTTAATCTTTTTCATTAATTTTAATTCAATTATTTTAAGTTTTTATACAACTACTTAATAAATTATGACTACATTGGGTGTATTTACCAAATTCTCTTTATGAGACAATAAAATAGAAAGTAATCTATTTTCCAAGGGTTCATTACAAAAAAATATCCAGGAAAAGAGAAATAAAATATTTATAATATTTATATATCAATTTTACATTTAAAAACAATCACTAAATACTGTTGTGAAAAAAAAATCAATTTTACAATAATGGATACCGATGTTTTTACATAAGCATGGGCAAAGTTCTCATTTTTTTATGATAGTTATGGGAATAAGGTATGTAACATTATATATTTCTAGAATGATTATTATATAATAAATTCTATATTTTTTTATTGATATATTCTTATATGTATAATTCTTATGATGTAAAAGGAATCACATATTTTCGAAGATGTGATATGTCACACATCCATGATTTACATTATTAGTTTTATTTTTGTGAAATGTAAAAAATGAAAATTCTATATATATATTATATTTTTCTGAACATAATTATTTAATAAATATTATATATATTTTTAATATGTTAAATATTTTTAATTAAAATCATTCTTCATACATTCCATGTATTGTATGAATGATTCGCATCGCTTTTAGGTAGCAGTAGTCCACACTTTCACAAACGATGTTATAATATTCCCAAAAACGGAGTGCATAGAAATATGTGTTATAAAAAAACAGTAAAAGTAAAAAGAAATTAAAAATATCATATATAACATATATAAACATATTTTCTATCATAATTACCTCCATGAGAGGCGGTAAAGAAAAGATGAACAATCATCAGTTCGTGAGGTGTTAGTTCTCCATTCACATAATCTGTATGTTCAATACCCATTAAATGTGAGTGTGTGTAATTTTATGTCAAAACATTTATATTAAAAAATTATAGTATGTTTTGGTTACATTATTTGTATATTTGTATAATAATAATAGTTTAGTGAGTGGATAATGAACACAGAACTAAAAATCCTGATGATGTTTGTTACCTCTTATATGGGTAATTTCGTTTGGTTTTCCCCAAAGGGCTTCAATCGATTGACCTCTGAAAAGGTGCATGCGTCTAGGGAGATGGGGAAAAGATTTAGGATCTATTTTGATTGATCTTTGTTTATAAAAATTGAGTTTATATGTATGAGGTATTGGGAGGATAGGAGGCCATTTTTATAGTGGAAGAGGAATGACACCCCTTTAATATTTTGAAAAAAAAAATTCCATACAAAATTTTAACATTATATGCGGCACCCGTAATGGTCCAATTTAAATTAATGTGGGTATAGGGTCGATATGGGGCTATCTAATTCCTCATATATATGTTGCTACATAATTTGGTCTCTTATGATTATGGTTTAGCTCCTTACTAATCCTTATTTTACATTAATCTTTATAATGGATTTTAATTACATTAAAAATTCATTTTCATAAAAAAATAAATTGAAACTATTATAAATTATTCTAATTATAAATATTCAATCCATTATTCAATGTTACAATAACAAAAGTGGATGATATTAATTTAAATTTTATATCATATACGGGATAACAGTTATGGTTCTTAATGTAGAAACCATCAAATGTTTGGTATGTTTTTAGTCAATTTCCACATTAAATCGATTAAAATGACCTAAATTGGATTAATTTATAAAAATATGACATAATTAATCATTAAAATAAATTTGTAATTTAATTTAACCTTATATATATCAGATGAAAATTTAGTTTTGGAAAAAATATAGTATTTTTAATTATTCAAATTAATATACCAAACAATAAACCTAAAATAATTATATATTTACACAATATAATATGATGTTTATTTTGAAATATAGAATCTATAAAATTTCCATAAATTTAATTAAATATGTTTCTATATTAAATGGGGTCAAAAATTCATTAATTAAAATATTAGGTTTTATGTTTAAAAATGGGTTCATTCTTATCTTATTCTTATAAAATATATTGGATGAATATAAAAATTATTTCATATAATATACATTAATAATATTAAATTAATACTAATCACTAATTATAATTAATTTAATTTATTATTGAAAAACAACTATGTGACCACGAAAATATTTTTCAGTAAAATATTCTACATATTTTTAATTGGATCTTATCTTCATTTTTAATTTATTTGTAAATAATTAATTTATATTATATTTTTGTAAGCCATATCTTTTTATAGGTTAGTTAATAATATTCATAACTAATAATTTAATAGAAAGGTAATATATTTTTATATTATGTAATAATAATTTTATAATATATTATTGTTCATTAAAACATGCTATTGTTTATAATAAAAGCTATTGAAGAAACTCGTTACGGGTTATTTCAAATCTTAACTCAATATCATGTGCATTTAAAGTTATATAATATATTAAATTTATTTAAAATAGAAAATATATTGTAAATTCATTGGATATTATATTCCTATATGAATTTTGTGTTGCATGTCATACACTCTATTAAAAAGAACCTTCCTATATTATATTTTCATGGATTTACCTAATTATCACCCTGATTAAATTTCATGCTCAAAATTTAGTCTCAATATTGGTGATTGGTTTTTTAATATTTACCATGTTTAAAATTCCTCATCATCAGAAGTGTTTGCAATACATATTCAAGAAAAAATATATGTATAAGTATAAATGTAAAATTTACTGACATATAACTATGTCTCAATGAAGAAGAATTTTAGATGAATGTAGAGATACAAACATGGAGAAAGAGAATAAAAATTTTCAGAAAGTGATTTTAGTCAATAATAAAAAAACAATAGAATTTTCAATGGAAATTTGATGGCCTAGAATCCATAAAACTATTATGTATTTGAAAACTATGGGATTGTTAAAAATTATGGTATGACGATGTAAAAAAATTATGATCATTTAATCTGGTTGAGAAATTACTTTACGGCCAATGAATATATGGAAATTAACATTCATGGTGTGTTTCAATTTCCAATAAATAATTATATATTTTGGTTGTGCTTGAATCATATTCCAATTCACCACTTTATGAAATGTATATCCAAAAAGTAACTTTGATTCCTAAGGAAAATAAACATAACTTTTAACTGATCTTAAGTCCCATAAAAGAGTGAAAACACTAACTATTTCACTATAATTATTCTCCAAAGATAATATGGTTGATAAATTAATATCTAAACCTAAAAAGGTACTTATCAGGTTCATCATTATTATTTATTTATCAAAATTCCCAACTAAAAACGATGAATTGTTAACCAGTACATTACATAGGCAAGTTGTTAGTGTTAAACCATATTATCCTTCGGTCGTGAGATCAAGTCCCACAGCCTTGATGGACATTATTTATTTCACCCGACATCAAAAATTTCCTTTACAAAAACTTATTAAAATAATTCCAAAAACAAATATTATAGTAAACCTTTATATAAGGTTAATCACAGAATATCCTTTCAATAATGGTTTTAAATTCACCTCTAATACATAAATACATTATCCTTGTATTTTTACATAGATCATTCCAAGGTCTATTGTCTATCCATAATGTCAATTTTGTGATTTCAAAATCAGAATACCTCATATAAAATGTAAAACTCAATAAGTTTATCCTATGTTATTCATTGTCAAAATCCATCACATGGTTTGTAATGAAAATATGAATTCTCTACAAAATATCACCATAGAGTGTCAAAATTGGTGCACAGTAAGGCTCATTGTTACGTACCCTATTATTCTGAGTTAGGCTTGACACTCATTTTAAGAGTTGTAACATCTGGGTACATATGTTTTGAACCGTGTCTAATTGTATTAACAAAACATGAATATATTGTTAGAAACCCAGATAATATCTTTCTAGCCGAAACATTATGATGTTTTTCGATTCTTATTGTAAAATATTTACTTAGTGATATGTTATCTAATATATGTTTTCCTAAATCTAGTTCCCAATGATGCTACCAAAATTATTCTAATACAAACTCTAGTAACCTAACCCCATAAGGCCTGGAGTCAGTGTCTACTATAAATTAACTTGGCATGATAAAATGTTGTCAAGTCATGAATGATTGATAGTTAAGTAGATGTGGTAAACAGATACATACATGAGCCTTGTATAAAAAATGAATACACGAAATACAACATAATTTTAAAATGGTATAAAATTTATGAAATTTTAGTATCCATTGTAAATGAAATAGTTAAATTAAGGGAAATTCAATGTTCAATGATCATAAGATATTAAATATTACATGGGGAAAAATAAATAAATCATGAAAGTTAATGTGATGCTATCCTTTTCCAAATAAATTATATAACAAATAGTAGAATATAAGGATGGTATTAATAAAATATATCCTATGTGAATTAAAATAAAGGGATTTTAATTTTTATGAATAGAAATACAGTGGTATTTTAAAAACATTCTTGAGAAAAATATCATTTATCATGAAAACCCTTTATTTTATGTTTACTTTTGAAAATGTTTTCTTTTAAAAGTATCAATTTAAACATGCATATGAAACTTCAATAAAATGAAGGCATGTAAATCTTCATTTGCTGTAAATGGTAAAAAAATCATTTTTCATGGTAAAAAATTTAGAAAAATTGATTTTTAGGAAAGAGATAATAATAATCATTTGAAAAAATTGGTAAAAAAAGATAAAAATTTATTTTAATAAGACATTTTAACAAAATTTAATTTTTTTAGAAAATGGTTTTTTTAGAAGAAAATATTTTCTCAGACTAAAGAGAAAAACAATTTCAAGATTTTCATAAAAACATTTTCAAAAACATTTTGAGTACCAATTTGTGGGAAAATTTTACTATTACCTAATAAAATCCATGAATAACCATAAAAGAATAAATTAAATGTCTTATTAGATAATTATTATTGAATTTACTTGGATGTAAATATATGTTTAAACAATCTAGAAAAAAATAATATTCTATAGAAAATTGTTGAAAAGATTATAATGTTAGAGTGAGTATCAATTAATGAGTAGATTATGTGTATCGACTATAAATCCACATATAGAAGAGAAAATACATCAACACTTAGTCATTTTTATTATACACATGGTTATAAAATATTTATGTCAAAGGGAACCTAATATAACCCTATGAAAAGAAATTTTGTTATGAAATTATTCTCTATTTGGTAAATTTTATCTAAAATAAACTGAGATGAAACAAATTAAATTGAATGTAAAAATAAAGGGAATAATTATTTAATAATGTTAATAAAAAAATGGTAGTATCTGAACAATATATATGAAATTTGGTTTAGAAAAGTAATTTTATTGTTTCAATAAAATAATATAAAACACAAAAGTATGTAAGATTTCAAATATAATCATTAGAAACATTCTTGAGTATAATAATCGTTAATCATTCCAAAGTGTCTCATACTACATTGAAACATTCGAATCATAATATACATGAAGGAATAAAATAAAATAAATTAAAATGATATGGGAATAAGTATTTCAATGATATAAAATTTAAATTTATAGTATATACACTATATAAAATAAACTAAACTCATAATAAGAAATATGTCTACATTTAAGGTAAATTGAGACAAAACTCAATGCCTTGCATTTCATTTTAGGTGAACATTATTTAAAATTATTGATAATAAACTAATGATAACTATTTAAATAATTGATAACTACATAATTATTATAATTACTTTTATTCCACTTATGAACTTGTTTTATATAATAACTTAAAAAAAGTTATCGGTTGGGTGTTTTGACCACATTCAGTTTATGTTTCTAGAAAAACATTTTTAAGAAAACTATTGTAAAAATGTGTCATTACATAAAAATATCCAAAATAATAATAATGAAATTGTTATAATATTGTTATATTACTTATAACTCTAAAATAAATCATTAATTATGGTTAAGAAAATAAATTAATAATACAATCATGGAGATGGTTTCTCGTACGTACACATGAGCAGCGTTCTCATTTTTAATGATCTTTAATGAAATAATACAAGTAGAATTATATTTTTCTAGAATGATAATTATATATTAAATAATATATTATTTAATCATATATTCTTATATATTTAATTATTTTGATGTAAAAGGAATGATATCAGATTGAGGAGGTGGTATCCCACAGCTCTACGAACGACATTATCAGTTTTTAAGTGTGTGAAAGGGTAATATATAAAATTATATATCAATATATATTATATTTATAGAAAGTAAATTATGTGATTAATATCATATATATGTTCTATATGTCACATATGTTTAATTACTGTAATCTAATATACATTCCATGTATCGTTATAACAAATCCAATGTATTTTAGGAGACTATAGTCCTCAATTGCATAGGCTATGTTAGGGTATTCCCACAAAATAAAGTGTATAATGTCATGTGTTATAAATTAATTAATGAAGCATAAAGACACTATAGATTTAATTTTTAACATATAGAAATTGTGTTTAAATCATAATGAACACCATGAGAGGAGGTAAAGGATGAATGAACAATAACCTTTCTGTGAGGCTATTGTTCTCCGTTCACATAAGCAGCATGATTGTTACTGAATAGATGTGAGTGAGTATACATTAATGTAAAACCCGTAATTAAAAATATAATAGTATATTTAAGATATTTTTTTGTTTAATCATTGTTTATGAATATGTTATTGAGTGGATAATGAAAATAAAACTAAAAATCTTTTGGATGTTTGTTGCCTCTTATTTGGGTAACTTATTTTAATTTGAATCAAATTGATTCATTGGATTGATAAATGCACTAGGTGGGGATTATAGTTGATGGGAGGGACGTTTTGAGATAATTTAGAAGATCTTGGTCATTAAAATGTGTCCGGATAGGTATAAGGATGTGGGAGGATAGGAGGCCTTTTATAGTAGAGGTGGAGTGGCACTCTTGTATGATTTGGACAAAGGAATTACATACACGTCTTCAATGTTGAATGTTTCTACCATAATGTTCGAATTTTATCCATGTAGTTGTAGGTTCTAAATATTTACAAATTTTGGATCTCAGACATTTTTTAAGGTCTTTTGGGACCTTAATATTATGGTTTGTCCTTTATTATGCTTAATTTTACCTTAATCGTTGTAATTAATTTTAATTAAATTATGAAATGTTTTTTAGAAAAAATTAGTTGACCACATTATAAATTATAAATTATTTTAATTATAAATATTGAAACCATTTTTTCATGTTTCATTCAGAGTAGTGAGAAAATTTAATTTAAATTTAATCCCATAGACGATATGAGAATAAAAAGTTCTAAAGTAAATTTGATCAAATTATTGGTATGCTTATATATTTAATTTAAAAATGAAATTGATTAAAATAACCTAAATTAGATTAATTGATAAAAATATGATCTAATTTATCTTTTAAATAAATTTTAAATTTTATTTAATGTTATATATAAATCAGATGTAATATAGTTTTGAAATAAAATTTTATATTTTTAATATTCATTACTAAACAAAACATCCCAAAAAAACAAAAAATAACCCAAAACAATTTTTTTTCAAATTTCAATGATTATGTTTATTGTTACATGTGTAATCTATAAAATTTTAAAAAAATTAATTTCAAATAGGTTTTCCATTAAAATGTTGTAAAAATTTCAATAATATACATATAAGTTTTTTGTGGTAAAATTGGGTTTGTTCTTATCTTATGTTTATAAAATATATTTGATGAATACAAAAAATTATATTTAAAATAATATATATATATATTACATTAATTCTAATCACAATTTTTAATTAATTTAATTTATTATGTAAAAATATTTTTGTGATCATAAAAATATTTTTCTATGAAATATTCCCTTTCTTTTGTATGGTCTCTGATTTTTATTTTTAATTAATTTGTAACTAATAAATTAATCTTTTATTTTTGAATGAAATATATTTTCATATTTTAGTTAATATTATTCATTAAAAATAATTTAATTCCTAGTTTATATGTTTCTATTATTAATTAATAATATTTCAAAATTTTATATTGTTTGGTAAAACCTAGTCTTGCATGTAATGCAAGATATTGATGAAATTCATCATGGATTAAGTGTCACACCAACATAGTATCACATTTATTACCAACTATAGAATATATTTAATGTATTTAAAATATTAAATATATTATAACCTCTTGGGATATTTTATTCCATTACACTATTGTTGTTCTTTGTCATTCATTTTATTAAATACATTGTTCCTATTGTGAATTTTTGGGTTGTTGCAATAAATAGTCAAATTGGGTTCCATGTATATACATCTCCCTACAATATAATACAAGAAAAAGATATTATTTCCAAATTTCATGTAGTTTATCTAACAGTTTATTTTACTCCTTCCTCAATAATGTTTGTGATCTTATTATGTTAATCTTCCCACTGCCATCTATATTTTTCATTCACACATAATGGGTTTCTTATAGTTTTGAAAGAATCAAGACAATTCATATACCTTATTTCATTAAAAATACTATTATTCTTCCATTATCATCTTTTAGTTCTTACTAACTTTTTAAGAAAGGGAGTTGGGTTTCTTTCAATAACCACAAAAACGGTAGGGAATACTACTCTTTTATTCTTCTAAATAAACAAATAAAACAATAGGTTTGATTGTATTGTTATTTCTTACCATGACCATTAAAATAATTGAGATATTTGGAATATTGGATACAGTTAATGGTATGGGACTAATACATTAAATCCCTACACCATTGAGGTGGGATATATAGGGTATTTTGTTGATCCATTATTTAAATTCCATGAAAAATTATGTGCCTTCATTACTTTATATGACTTTATTTATTATTCAATTTCATTCAATTAATTATTCATTAATTTAATACATATATTATCTTAATCATTTTATTTATTATAAAAATTCTGAAATACATACTATTTTAGGAACACAGAGTTATTTCAATGTTCTTTCAAAACAATTTACAAAAATAATGTGATTTTTTTAAATCAATTTTTTTTTAATTATTTTCAAAAAATCACAAATATGATTTTATTATATTATAATTTTATCTTTCCATTTTTTTCATAGGATAATAAACCCCAATTTATACATTACTATACTCTGACCTATTAAAAATTGCATTGTGTCCTTGATAATTATCTATACATGTAACTTATTTTATGATTCAATTAATCTTTTATCTATAATTGATCCACACCGGACTCCCTTCAAGATATATTAAAAGTTATAAAAATAGTCATATCCTATGGAATGTAAAAAAATAAGGGGTCACCTAAAATTCAAGAAAATTGAAAAACATACCAGACTATAATCAAGGGATAAATTATAAAAATAAGATAAAACTTTTGAATGTTATAAAGAACATATAACACTTAGAGTTGTCAATTATTCGTGACAAAAGTAAATATAATCTAAAATTTACAAAAATATTCTAGGAAAAAGTGTTGTCATTGAAGGTATAATAAATATGATATATAGTGTATAATAATATTTATATAAAATTATAAAATAACATACAAATTAAACATTGATAAACTGTGAACATTGGAAAATTCATAAGCATAGGGTATAATCACTTTCTTATGTCACTCTATGAACTCATGCCTTTGTGAGTCACTAATTTCCCACATGCCTTCACGAGTCACTACTGAAACTTTCTATTTGTAGGAAAACATAATTAAACACAATCATTAATATCTCAAGAGATATTATATAATAAATAATTAATTAAAGGGATCTAATAGACCCCAAATATCTCATGGATTTAACATTTTTAAAAATATATTAAAGATTTATTGAAGCAAATTTGTATTATGGAATTATTGAACCTAATGTATCTCATGAGCCTATCAGATCCAAATTTTATTTTATATTTATTATACTAAAACTATCTGAGGAATTTATGTGACCCAAATCATCCAAGGATTTGTTATTACTAATATTTTTAACTAATTTATTATACAAAACTATCTCAGGGATTTATCATACCAATAAGAACCCGGTTTTTGCTGCAAAAGACATTGGAATATTTTTGATGATATTCCAGAGCAGTACCTTCAGACGGGGTGCAATTACGAGCCCCAGAGTGGCCGGAATTAAATTTTCAGTGCGTTCACACTGAAAATGCTAAATAAATGGAATAACTCCTAAACGGAGTTCCGGATCAGATATCCAAGTGTAAGGATGGGTCCAGAATGGGGTTTTTACCCTTGTAACGACATAAAACTTGTCGGCGCGGAACGTTTGGACCCCTCGCCCGCTTCTTGAAAGTTAAACGGAATAATTAATTAATTAATTAATTCATTTAATGTTGAAACGTGGGTATCTTTTAAACGGTGGCTCGGATTAGAAAACTGAGGGCACTGTTGAGTTCAGAGCATGCTTTTTACCCTAAGAGGGGTGTACGTTTCGCGGGCGCAGCCCGTTTGTGAAAAATGGCCCCAGGGGCATTTTTGTAATTTAGTAGCTTCGGACGTTAAATTTTATAACTTTTGAACGGGGTGTCGGATTAAAATTCCGAGACCTCTGTTCTGCTTGGGAGGTGGTGTTTACCCTAGGGGAGGCTTAACCTTGACCCCGTCGGGAGTCTTGGTTACGGGTTATTTTGGGGTGTTTTAAAATTAAATTAATTAAATTTTATTTAATTCCTATTTAAGTAAACCCCTCCCCTCCTCCCTTATTTCTTCCTCCTGGAGGAAGGAGTCTCAACCAAGGCCTCCTCCATCCTCTCCTCCTCAAGGTGGTGCGTTGCGGCGGCGGCGGATCGCGCGGGAAGCGTCGGGCGAAGCCCGTCGAGGTAGGCGGTGTTCGTTTGAGTTTTAAATCTCGAACCCCTCTTTGAGTTCAATTATTTTCATCAAATTGCAGCTATTTCTTCAAACAAATCCCATAATCATGTAGTATAATTTATGAGCTTTCCATCACCCATTTTGGAATTTAAATCGGAGTTTGGAGGCGATCTTCATAGTCCGGCGAAAGTTGCGGTTTTTTGTTTGTTTCCGGCTGGTTTTGAGTTTTTCCGGCGAGTTCGAGCGACCGAGCGTGGTGGCCGAGTGAGCAGCGACGCGTGGCGGTGGGGTGTTCGACCTCGGTCTACTGAGGGTGTCGGTCGGGGCTCGCGGACGACGAGAGGAGGAGGCGGAGGCGGCTTCCGGCGACCGACGCGGTGGAGGGGGTCTCCCGAGGAGGAGCGACTCCCTTCTGCGACGGTGGTCCACTGGGGCTGCAGGAGGCGTCGGCCGGGCGAGGGTGCATGCGTGCGCCGGCCTGGCTTGGTCAGCAGGGGAGCCCGAATCGTCGACCTCGGGACTGCGGAGGAGGACTGTCCCTCCTGGCCGGTCTGCTGGGAGACGAGGACCCACAGGAAGCGGGTCCTTCTTGCAGCAGAGGAAGAAGACCGGCCCTCCTGGCCAGTCTGGTTTTAATAAAAAAAAGAAAAAAAATAAACAAATAAGTTTTATAATAATAATAATATTATTATTATTAATATAATATGATTTATTTATTTTAATAAATCATGAACCGTGAGTCGGTTTCACAAGCCGTCTGCAGTGGCGCGTGCCTCATAATGGGAGGAATATTTTGAGATGCTTCCGGGGAATTTTAATCCACGAAATGAGGGGCTCGGGGGCGCGACATGACCGTTATGTGGACGGGTGTTCATCTGGGAATCTTGTTTTTGACGGCACGAACGCGTCCGACATCCGATTTAAGCGTCGTCCGCGGCGTTGAAACCCTGGCGCCGAGACGGAGGCTTCCAGGGTTGTTTCAGGCGTCGAGGCCGAAGTTGAGGCGCGGGCCCCACATCCCATCGTTTGAGCTGCGTGCAGCTTTTAGCGACTCTTTCCTCGGATGTATGTTTGGGGCGTGCGAGCTGTCGAAGTTGAGTGTTTTTCCGAGGGCATCGCGTTGGCGCAGTCTGCCCGCTGTAATTCCACACGATGGTGCGGGGCCCACGAGGGCCGTTTGGGCGTCGACGGTGATTTTCCATTTTTGTCCCCGGGTGACCGTTTTGGACAAGTGAATATTCCATTTCGTGTACTTTTTCGAGAGGATCACAGCGGTGTGATCCGTTCGTTGAGTTTCGGGGCTGGGATGCGGGTCCCACGTGGCACCGCTCGTGTGTGGTGCGCCGGGATGCACCATTTTCTCCAGATATCCGTTGCACTCAAGTGAGTAGTGCTATTGTCGTGTTTTCCTGAGGGAATCACAATGGTGTGATGCGCCTGACTGTTTTCGGGGCCGAGGCTCGGGATCACGGGACGTCGTTCGGGCGTGAGGCGGTGTTGGTGACTTTTCCGTCGGATATCCGTTGGAGGCGAGTAAGTAGTCGATCTCGCGTGTTTTTCCGCAAGGATTACAACGGTGTGATCAGTTTGGTTGTGCGGAGCCTCTTGAACGATCTTTTTGAATGTGTAAGCATGGAAGGTGCTCCAGTGGTGGTTCGTCCTACCTTGTTTATAGCGGACCCCTGGCGTGTGATCGCGCACTCTTGGGAGAGTGATATAAATGGTTCTTGAGATGTGGTTGGTTGTGCCTCAGCTGATGAGGTGGCAGGTTGGAGTTGTTATGTCATGCCTTCGCATTGATGTGGGGTGCCGTGTGCACGATAGCCTATGGGCTGGAACGAGGTATACTCTGGGAGTATACGGGAGCGCTTGGACGTACGTATGGTTTGTACCTAAGGCTGTTTGTGTGCTTGGTTAGGGGTTTGACTTGGGGCCACACGTCGTGTGGGCCCTAAGTGGGTGTTGTGTTCTACTTCGCGTACTTGGACCTCTTGCGGCATAGAGGGTCCCTTTGTGCTCGTTGGTTTGACTAGCAGGGTGGAGTTTATTTCCCCTGGCATTGTGCTCATTTTTTTGACAAACAGGGTGGAGTGGTCTCCCCCGGGTTTCGTTCTCGATGGATTGGCAGGTAGCGGTGCTAGTGACATCCAGTGATGGAACAGGCGTCGAACCTCATTTGGTGAGTTGTTCTGGAGTTGGGTGGTTGCGCGATACCCGCTCTATGTGCAGTTGTCCAGTGTTGTACCCTCTAGTGGAGATGTCCAGAGCAGTTCTAGGGTCTACCCTCGAGCAGAGACTAGGCAGTGTGTCACCTGACGCTCTTAGGGTCTACCCTCCAGCAGAGACTGGGTAGTGGGTCACCCGACGCTCATAGGGTCTACCCTCCAGCAGAGACTGGGCAGTGGGTCACCCGACGACCACTTAGGGTCTACCCTCCAGCGGGGATGGGTAGTGGGTTGCCCATCGACTAGTTCCAGGTCTACCCTCCAGCACGACTATGCAGTGGGTCGCCTGTCGACTTATTCCAGGTCTACCCTCCATCGGGGCTGGGTAGTGGGTCGCCTGATGATGTGTTATGGTCTACCCTCCAGCGAGGCTGGACAGTGGGTCTCCTGATGACGTCTTATGGTTTACCCTCCAGTAGGGCTGGTCAGTGGGTCACCCAATATCTTATTATGGTCTACCCTCTAACGGGGCTGGGCAGTGGGCCACCGGATGATGTATTATGGAATACACTCTAGCAGGTCTGGGTAGTGGGACACTTGTTAGCATTCCAAGCTCAGTCCTTTCTACTAGGCTAGCCTGTGGCTTTACTCCGTGATTACCAGAGCGGGACCCTTGGTTGTACGGGTCGGTGATGGAACGACTTGACTTTGAGGAGATCTCTCGACTGAAGGGCAGTGATGAGGTGTGGTTTGGCTTTCCTAGAACTCTCAAGTACGAGGGGCGCTTTCCCCACCGAGACGCGTTCTTGTGACGTGATCTAAAATCGTGCGGACGAGTCAGTGCCGCCCAAAGCGGATAGTATCAAGGTGTGGTGACTGAGCCCCTTGGCTTACTGTTCAGGGCAGACGTGCAGGATGCTGGGCATCAGTGATTGGGTTACACTGGGACTGTTGGCTACTCTTTTCTTGGGCTGAGCTACGGGATAAATATCCCCTTACGAGCTTGTTCGGGTTTCTTGTTCAGCATATAGATATCTATATACCTTTTTTCTGGTTCCCACTTCATGGGTTTGCTTACTCTCCATCCAGGAGAGGTGAAGACGTGCGGGTTATGCCACGTGATTTCCGTGTCTAGCTTCTCTTGGTTGGACGAGTCTACTCTCCTGGTATAGGCAGTGAAAGCTCGACGAGAAGTGCATCTTCTCGCCGTTCCTTGATTCTTGTGTTAGGATGAGTCTTCTATGTTTCTCTTGTTGGGTTGAACTGGACTCTTTACTGCACTTTCAGCTGTACTCCTCTACTTTCCCTATTCTCTCTACTGCTCACCCATCGGTACCTCTTTTGTTTCTCCCTCAAGCCTTCGGGGTATCTTACTGAGTATTTTTATACTCACCCCTGCTTGGGCTTTGCCCGCACTTGGTGTGCCCGTGAAGATGACAGACAGGTGGAGCGTGACTTCAGTGGATCGTAGGAGCTTGGGAGCTTGGACTGCGTGCAGTGGTTGTGGCCGGGTTCCAGGTGGGAGACCCGTCAGCTGTTTCCTTTTTGTTTACCTATTGCCGGGTTGTGGCACTTTTTGGTTGGGCGCGTGTTTTTACCCTTTTCTTTTTAGCTTGTACTTTGTACTGTTAGAGGTCGATGCACACTGTGGTTTATATACAGCACTTTCCCTTTACTCTTCTTGTTCTTTCTTTTACTCTGTACTGTTGCATTGAGTTTGTTGTGTGTGTGTGTGTACATGTACTTAGGAAAAGGCATCCCCGAGTTATTGTGCCTTCGTCACTGGTCGGCAGCCCCTAGCCTATGGAGGCGGGCTTGGGGTAGTTGCGGCTCGAGCCCAGGTAAGTCTCGGTCGTGAAAAATTGGTATAAGAGGTGGTTCGTTCCTTGGGACGTTGTGAAGACGTCCCTAAAAGAGGAAATGGTTGGGATTCAGGGCAACAATGTTAACGTGTCTCGAGAGCGGCTCTCAGGACAGGGAGTCCAGTGATGGTGCGGCGGCCGACGTATCCATTCACCAGGACCTTGATAACCCGCTTGTCGACTTGGCATGCTGAGGCACTTGTTGCAGGGAAATTTGTTTGTGCATCACATAGGACCAGGTCTTGACTGTCCTCGAGTCAGCTCCCCATTGTTGTTGTTGGTGGTATATACATATATTCTCATCTGACCGCGGAACTCCTTGATAACATTCATTATGTCTCCGCGAGGACAGCCAGCCAGGATACCAGCTTTGCTTCGTGACAACGACCCTATGACCTATGAGGCCTCAGTATAGGACCCATCATGCAAGCCCTTTCTCCGGGTGGCCTGGTAGCAGCACCCCCCACCTGTTGAGCAGCAGACAGTTTCTGCAGAGCAGGCTGAGTTTGAGCGCAGGTTGAGAACGCTCTGTGAGTTCCAATGGCAGAGACCGCTGAGGTTCAGTGGTGAGCCAGACACTCAGGCAGCAGAGGTTTGGCACAAGGTAGTGGTTCGCCTTTTCAGGATTGTGCAGACACCGATAGATCTGAGATTGGCTTTGTCAGCCAGCCTTTTCTGCGGATCAGCTCGGCGTTGGTGGAGTCTGGTGACTCACCTTCTTGACGAGTCGTCGCTTTCGTGGGACGACTTCCAGTTTTTGTTTCGAGAGGAGTTTTCCCCTCCTGCTTGCGCTCTGTTTGGATTCAGGAGCTCCAACAGTTTCCGCAGGGATGGATGACGGTGGCCGAGTACATGGATAGTTTGGCAGACCGTGCATGATTTTACCCGAACTTGGTCCATGATGACAACTTCTGAGCACGGAAGTTTGGGCAGGGTCTCCGCCGAGAGATTAGTGCTGTCAGAGTACCCTTGGGCATTTCAACAAATGCTGGGGTGCTAGAGCAGGCACTGGTGACAGAGGGCTACCTGTCGCATTCTAGTGTTGGTGGTGGCAGCAGGCACGTCGGAGCCGGGACATCTGTCATAGCTAGCAGGCGCCGGAGGATAGGACCTTGATGCAGGTGGCCTTCCCACTGCCGGTTTTGGAGACGTGGTCGTATACCACTGTGGTGAAAAGGCGCAGGGCCTCAGCCGAGGATTCCCTTTAGTGAGTGGATCCTGGGCCGTGGTCGTACACCACAGTGGCACCGAAGGGCACCAAGGCAGCCCAGAGAGCGTCGGTGCTATGCTTGTGACAGGCGAGGTCACTTGGCATGATACTACCCGACCCGAGTTGCTGAGAGCTTCGGGCAGGCAGCAGGCGCACCACAACGGCAGAGGCAGCGCCGTGATCAGAGTAGTGGCCAGAGGGGTGGTGCTAGAAGAGGATCGGGAGGAGCTGGGGGTGGGGGACGACATTACGAGATCTCCCCATCACCACTAGGCGGTCCACGTTAGGCTCCGAGAGCTGACGGTTGGGACTGCGGGTAGCCGCGAGCTTTAGATGTCTACAATCCTGCAGAGTACGGGATAGTGAGAGGTACCCCTTGCGACGCTTCTACTTCTTGCAGTAGAATTGTTAGGCTCTGCGTGTGAAAGGCGTTTCTCCCTGCTCCTTGTTTGAGGTGTTACCAGGGTGACGCAGGGCGTCGGGTGTAACCCTATGTTGGTAATGAAAAAGTCTTGAGACCTTTTCCTTTAGTCGATGGTGTTGGCTCCTTCCCCTGTTGAGCGTGTAAGAGAGCATCGGCTGTGAAATCTTGTGTGGAAAGATATCCTTCGGTGCTTCACCATATAAATATTCTAAAGGAGGGAACCATCGAGCCTTGACCATGCTCAAGCGGTGATTCCTATTGCGGCTTGCGACGTAGAGGTTTGACCGGGGAGGTGAGCTACCCCCGAGGGCCTCCGGGCCGTTTGAGACCGTGCAAAGGGATGGCGAGGTACCCTACCTCCTTGCCTTAACCCCGATTTCTGGAGTGGGTGCACGAAATCGGCAAGTCCCGACCTAGAGAGAACATATCAATACTTTGGTCTATGTGCAAGGACACAGAGCTGTGCGTGGGTTCTTCTGGGTACGAGGAAGCCAGGAGTGGGCTTAGTACCTGATGTGGCTCCCTAGTTTTGCTTTTCGGGGATGAAAATATTGAAGGAGGGAATTATGTAAGAACCCGGTTTTTACTGCGAAAGACTTTGTAATATTCTTGATGATATTCCAGACCAGCGCCTTCAGACGGTGTGCAATTTCGAGCCCCGGAGTGGCCGGAATTAAATTTTATGTGCGTTCACACAAAAAATGCTAAATAAATGGGATAACTCCTAAACAGAGTTCTGGATCAGATATCCAAGTGTACGGATGGGTCTGGAATGGGGTGTTTACCCTAGGAACGATATAAAACTTGTCGGCGCGGGACGTTTGGACCCCTCGCCCGCTTCTGGAACGTTAAACAGATTAATTAATTAATTAATTAATTCGTTTAATGTTGAAATGCAGGTATCTTTTAAAAGGTTGCTCGGATTGGAAAAAAGAGGGCACCGTTGAGTTCAGACCGTGCCGTTTACCCTAGGAGGGGTGTATGTTTCGCGGGCGCGGCCCGTTTGTGAAAAATGCCCCCATGGGCGTTTTCGTAATTTAGCGGCTCCGGACGTTAAATTTTATAACTTTTGAACGGGGTGTCATATTAAAATTCTGAGACCTCTGTTGTGCTTGGGAGGTGGTGTTTACCCTAGGGGAGGATTATCCTTGACACCGTCAGGAGTTTTGGCCACTGGTTATTTTGTCGTGTTTTAAAATTTAATTAATTAAAATTTATTTAATTCTTATTTAAGTAAACCCCTCCCCTCTTCCTTTGTTTCTTTCTCCTGGAGTAAGGAGTCTCAACCAAGGCCTCCTCCATCTTCTCCTCCTCAAGGTGGTGCATTTTGGCGGCGGCGGATCGCGCGAGAAGAATCGGGTGAAGCCCGTCGATGTAGGCGTTGTTCGTTTGAGTTTTAAATCTCGAACCCCTCTTTGTGTTCGATTATTTGCATCAAATTGCTGCTATTTCTTTGAACAAATCCCATAATCATGTAGTATAATTTATGAGATTTCCATCGCCCATTTTGGAATTTAAATCGGATTTTGGAGGCGATCTTCATCGTCCGGAGAATGTTGCGGGTTTTTGTTTGTTTTCGGCTGGTTTTGAGTTTTTCCGGCGGGTTCGAGCGACCAAGCGTGGTGGCCGGGTGAGCAGCGACACGCGGCGGTGGGGTGTTCAGCCTCTGTCTGCTGAGGGTGTCGGTTGGGGATCGCGGAAGGCGAGAGGAGGAGGCAGATGTAGATTCTGGCGACTGACGCGGCAGCGGGTGTCTCCCGAGGCGGAGCGGCTCTCTTCTTCGACGGCGGTCCGCTGGGGCTGCAGGCAGCATCGGTCGGGCGAGGGAGCAGGCGTGCGTCGGCCTGGCTTGGTCAGCAGGGGAGCCTGAGTCGTCGACCTCGGGGCTGCGGAGGAGGACCGGCCCTCCTGGCCGGTCTACAGGGAGACGAGGACCTGCAGGAAGCGGGTCCTGCTGGCAGCGGAGGAAGAAGACCGGCCCTCCTGGCCGGTCTGGTTTTAATAAAAAAATAGAAAAAAAATAAACACATAACTTTTATAATAATAATAATAATATTATTATTATTATATTATTTTTTTAATAAATCTGGAACCAGGAGTCGGTTTCACGAGTCGTCTGCGGCGGTGCATGCCTCATAATGGGAGTAATAGTTTGAGATGGTTCCGAGGAATTTTAATCCCCGAAATGAGGGGCTCGTGGGCGTGACATGACCATTAAGTGAACGCGTGTTTATCCTAGAATCTTGTTTTGGACGGCGCAGATGCGTCCGACGTCCGATTTAAGCGTCGTCTGCGGCGTTGCAACCCTGGTATTGAGGCGGAGGTTTCCAGGGTGGTTTCGGGCGTCGAGGCCGAAGTTGAGGCGCGGGCCCCACGACCTGTCTTTTGAGCTGCGTGCAGCTTTTAGCGACTCTTTCCTCGGACGTCCTTTTGGGGCGTGCGAGCAGTCGAAGTTGAGTGTTTTTCCAAGGTCATCGCGTTGGCGTAGTCTGCCCGCTGTAATTCGGCACAATGCTGCGGGGCCCATGAGGGACGTTTGGGCATCGACAATGATTATCCATCTTTATCATAGGGTGGCCATTTTGGACAAGTGAATAGTCCATTTCGTGTACTTTTTTGAGAGGATTGCAACGGTGTGATCCGTTCGTTGAGTTTCGGGGCCGGGATGCGGGTACCACGTGGCACCGCTCGTGTGCGGTGTGTCGGGATGCACCTTTTTCTCCAGATATCTGTTGCACTCAAGTGAGTAGTGCTTTTGACGTGTTTTCCCGAGGGGATCGCAATGGTGCGATGTGCCTGACTGTTTTCAGGGTCGAGGCTCGGGATCACGGAAAGTCGTTCGGGCGTGAGGTGGTGTTGGTGACTTTTCTGTCTGATGTCAGTTGGAGGCGTGTAAGTAGTCAATCTCGTGTGTTTTTTCGCGAGGATTACAACGGTACGATCCGTTTGGTTATGCGGAGCCTCTTGCATGATCTTGTTGAATGTGGAAGCATGGAAAGTGCTCAAGTGGTGGTTCGTCCTACCTTGTTTGTAGAGGACCCTTGTCGTGTGATCGCGCACTCATGGGAGAGTGATATAAATGGTTCTTGAGATGTGGCTGGTTGTGCCTCAGCTGATGAGGTGGTAGGTTAGAGTTGTTATGTCACGCCTTCGCATTGATTTGGGGTTTCATGTGCATGATAGCTTATGGGATGAAACGAGGTATAATCTGGGAGTATACGGAAGCGCTTGGAGGTATTTATGGTTTGTACCTAAGGCTGTTTGTGCGCTTGGTTGGGGGTTTTACTTGGGGCCACACATCGTGTGGGCCCCAAGTGCGTGTTGTGTTCTGCTTCGCGTACATGGACCTCTCGCGGCGTAGAGGGTCCCTTTGTGCTCGTTGGATTGACTATCAGGGTGGATTTTATTTCCCCTAGCTTTGTGCTCGTTTGTTTGACCAGTAGGGTTAGGTGGTCTCCCCCTGGTTTCGTTCTCAATGGATTGGCCGGTAGCGGTGCTAGTGACACCCAATGATGGAACAGGCACCGAACCTCTTTTGGTGAGTTGTTCTGGAGTTGGGTGGTTGCGCGATACCCGCCCCGTGTGTAGTTGGCCAGTGTTGTACCCTCCAGTGGAGATGGCTTGAGAAGTTCTGAGTTTTACCCTCCACCGAGACTAGGAAGTGGGTTACTCATCGGCTTCTAGGGTCTACCCTCTAGCAGATACTGGGCAGTGGGTCACCCGACGCTCTTAGGGTCTACCCTCCAGGAGAGATTGGGCAGTGGGTCACCCGACGATCTTAGGGTCTACCCTCTAGCAGAGAATGGGCAGTGGGTCACCCGACGACCTCTTTGGGTCTACCCTCCAGTGGGGCTGGGTAGTGGGTCTTCTGTCGTCTAGTTCCAGGTCTACCCTCCAACACGGCTGGGTAGTGGGTCGCCTGTCGACTTATTCCAGTTCTACACTCCAGCGGGGCTAGGTAGTGGGTCGCCTGATGATGTGTTATGGTCGACCCTCCAGCGAGGCTGGGCAATGGTTCGCCTGATGACGTCTTATGGTTTACCCTCCAGCAGGGCTGGGCAGTGGGTCACCCAGTATCTTATTATGGTCTACCCTCCAACGGGGCTGGGCAGTGGGTCGTCGGACGATGTATTATGGATTACCCTCCAGTAGGGCTGGGCAGTGGGACACCTGTTAGCATTACAGGCTCAGTCCTTTCTACTAGACTAGCCTGTGGCTTTACTCTGTGATTACCAGAGCGAGACCCTTGGTTGTACAGGTCGGTTATGGAACGACTTGACTTTGAGGAGACCTCTCGACTGCAAGGTAATGATGATGTGTGGTTTGACTTTCCTAGAACTCTCAAGTACGAGGGGCGCTTTCCCCATCGAGATGATTTCTTGCGATGAGATCTAAAACCGTGTGGGCGCGTCAGTGCCGCCCAAAGAGAATAGTATCAAGGTGCGGTCACTGAGCCCCTTGTCTTGCGGTTCAAGGCAGACATGCGGGATGCTGGGCATCAGTGATGGGGTTACACTGGGACTGTTGGCTACACTTTTCTTGGGCTGAGCTATGGGATAGAGATCCCCTTAAGAGCTTCGTCGGGTTTCATGTTGAGCATACATATATGTATATACCTTGTTTCCAGTACCCACTTCTTGGGTTTGGTTACTCTCTTTCCAGGAGAGGCGAAGATGCGTGGGGTATGCCACATGCTTTCCGTGTCAAGCTTCTCATGGTTGGACGAGTCTACTCTCCTGCTATAGGCAGCAAAACCTCGATTAGAAGTGCATCTTCTCACTGTTCCCAGCTTCTTGTATTAGGACGAGTCTTCTATGTTTCTCCTGTTGGGTTGAGCTGGACTCTTTACTTCACTTTCAGCTATACTCCTCTACTTTTCCTGTTCGCTCTACTGCTCACCCTTCGGTACCTTCTTTGTTTCTCCCTCGAGCCTTCGGGGTATCCTACTGAGTATTTTTATACTCACCCATGCTTGGGCTTTGCCAGCACTTGGTGTGCCCTTGCAGACGACAGACAGGTGGAGCGTGACTTCAGTGGAGCGTAAGAGCTTGGGAGATTGGACCGCGTGCGGTGGTTGTGGCCGGGTTCTAGGTGGGAGACCCGTCAGCTGTTTCTTTTTTGTATACCTGTTGATGGGTTGTGGCACTTTTTGGTTGGGCGCGTGTTTTTCCGCTTTTCATTTCAGCTTGTACTTTGTACTGTTAGAGGTCGATGCACACTGTAGTTTATATATAGCAGTTTCCCTTTACTTTTCTTGTTCTTTCTTTTACTCTGTACTGTTGCATTGAGTTTGTTGTGTGTGTGTGTACATGTATATAGGCAAAGACCTCCCAGAGTTATTGTGCCTTCGGCGCTGGTCTCCAGCCCCTGGCCTATGGAGGCGGGCTTGGGGTAGTTGCGGCTCAAGCCCGGGTAGGGTCGGGTCATGACAATACCTTTATTAAATCAACAATTTATCATACAAAAACTATAACAGGTCATTATCAGACCAAAACATTTAATCATCCATAAATATATGGGAGACATAAAAATCAATGATTCTTTTATAAAATATCACCTAATTAACTCATTGAAAAATGATGGGTTTTCATGAAACCATTCATTGAAAACTTCATTATCTATTGGGAAAATTATCGTGGATGGTATCATACAAATATATCACATCTGTACCATGAGTATCATCAATGGATTTTGGAATCAATGTCAAATAAACTTTTAAATTATTAGGTAAATAAATTTAAATACCAATAATAAATATATTTTTTTCGAATTTTTGAATACATATTAACAATATATTTTTTAGAATTAAATATTTTAGTACGATAAAACCAATAAAAATTTACCTTTTAAAAATATAAATTTTTTATAAATTAAAAATGATATAAAATAAAATTTTTTTGTGAAGGATTGATAATATTAAAAACATATTTAAATATATCATTCATTAACATAATATCTAAAATATATAATATCTTTTTAATGTAAAAGTTTTACTTTTTAAAAATATTATAAAATTAAATTTTTTGTTTCAAAGAAATTTAGATTTAAAATCATTTAGAAAAACATTTTAAAATATGTAAAGTATGATTTATAAGGAAGAATATGTATAATTGTGATACAACAAAAAATGAGTTTTTATTAAATATTTTTACAATAGGTGTAAATAATGAAGGTGTGTCTCCCATTGAATATTATTTCTCAAAAATGAGAAATGACTATATTGAAAAACATTAGACTAAAAAATAATCAATAAAAAATAAATAATAAAAACATTTTGTTTTTCTATCAAAAATATTTATTGGATGATAATAAGTGTGAACATAAAAGGGAAATAATTTTTTATATTTTGAAAATACATTTTATAAAATTTAAATCTTAAAGAGACTGATCAATATTTCATTTGAAAATATATAATGAAAAAATTGGATAATAACCCAAATAAATAATATTTGGATATCAAAATAATAATAAAGAAAATTATATAGAATACATAATATTTATATGGATAAAAAGATCTCATTTAGAGATAATGAGAATTATTTTAAATATGATAAAATTTTATAATGAAAAAAAAATAATCATTTTTATTCCCTATAAAAGTAGGATGAAATACATTATTTTACCATATTATATTTAAATATAACTATTTTGGGAAACCATAGTTAGTGTGGAGTAATTATGGCTTAAAAAAATAATCTATGGCAAGAAAACCCCTTACCTCTTATGAAATGTTTAATAGAATACCATTGAAAGAGAAATCAGGAAATTGAAATTAAAAGAACATGATGAAAAGATAAGTTAGGATATTATATATCCAAGAGGAATTATACATATCATTTAAAGAAAATTATATATATATATAAAACATTTCACAATGACTGGAAATTAAGAAAAAAACCATACATTTTCATTATATTTTGAGTTGAAAACCCGTGAAATATAGATTAATATATGGAAATATAAATATGTTATATTTTAGAAAATATATGTTAAAATAAATACATGGACAATATATAAAAATAATGGAAATAAGTGGACAATACACCTCATATCCCAATGTAGAAAAATCATTAAAAAAAATATTTACCTAGATTCCCATTTAGTTGAAATGTTCTCTAACCTAATATAAAAAATTCATTATCATAATCACCAATTTATGAAACCTATTTTTCCAATAACCATTAATAAAACGAATTTAAAACCATTTATTTAAAAAATATTAGGATGTTATATTTTATTTTCTTCAGAAGATGTTATTTGATTTCATTATCTTTTGTACTAGTTTAATAATTACAGTGTATATTATTTTTTATCGATCAGAATTAAATTATTATATGATCATTAAAAATTATATAATAAATTTTTAGCAATTATTTATAATCAAATAATTATATTCCACTCATATTTTAACATTGATTTATGTTCTGTAATATATGTTTTTTTAAATCTTTTTCACATGGTTTCTACTAAAATTCCTCTGATATGAACAGTAGGGCCCTGACCCGAGAAGGCCCAGAGTCAGTATATAATATCAATTCAATTAGAATTATTAAAAGTAGTAAATTCCCAAAGGAAAATTATTTTAGTATACATTGTAAACCAGATACATACATGGGTTTTTTATTAAATAAGAATACACTAATTACAATATATTGTTCTAAATGATTTCATTGATAACATTTTTTAATATAGTATACCCTAGTATATATTTTACATTACAACTCTAGTATTCTTGAAAAAAGGAATAAAAAATAAGTGTTATTTGAAATGCATAGTAAAGTTAAATTATATGAGAAGATAAAATGAATTAATGAGAATATTAAGTATGAAATGGTAAATTACTGAACTCACATCACATATAATCAATAAATTGACAAGGAAGTGCATAAATAATATAGATAGGTAAAAACTACAATCCCATTCCATTCAAATAATATGATAATGGAAAATCAATATGAAAAGGTAAAAAACTGAAACATGTGTCATCTAATCAATAAAATGAAAATGAAATATCTTCATAGATATAACGTCACAAAATATATATGATGAATAATGATCGAAACCAAATGATGTAAATGATTAATTATTATACACCTTGTCTTAGTCAATTGAAAATTTATACCATAAAGACCATTCACAAGATAGATTAAATCCATAAATAGAAACATGTTTCATTTGTATAACATATTTTTTTAATAAGAACCTACTTGTGCATTGAGGATAAATATAAATTTCAGGATCAAACCGTCATTACAAATGAAAATAATTCCTCATATTTAATAAAAAATAAAAAACATGCATTATTAAATATCTGTATTGAATAAATAATAAGGAATTATCCATATTTCCATAAATAATCAAATAACATTCAAATTAGACACCATATCTTAAATGATATACAATTTATGAAATAGTAATATCTTAGATAAATTAAATGGTTCATTTAGGGGAAATTCAATGGTCGATGATCATAATATATTTAATATTTCATAAGAACTAATAAATAAATAATGGAATTTAATGTAATACTATCATGGGTCAAAAAATGAAAAACCATATAGAGGATGAAAATGTTTGGTATTAATAAAATATATGCCACGTGAAGTAAAATAAAGGGTTGTTATTGTTGATGAATAGAAATATATTGATATTTTAAAAACATTCATGAAGAAAAAATTAAATTTGTTGATAATGTTTTCATTTAAGATCACATTTGGAAATGGTTACCTTAAAAATTAAGCATTTAAACATTAAAAGGAACATCAATGAATTGGTTTCAAGTAAGTCTATACTTGCTATAAAATGTGAAAAACAATCATTTTTTAGGGAAAACAGTTTAAAATAAATTATTATTTGGAATGTGATAATAATATTTCTTTGAAAAAGTTGTATGATATGTAAAAAATTTATTTAAAAAGGAATGTTAAAGAAATTTTTATTTTTTTAGGAAATTGGGTTTTTAGAATAAAATAGGTTCTCAAGGAAAATAGAAAAATAATGTGGGGTTTTAAAAAGAAATTTAAAAACATTTTGAATACCAATGATTGGGAAATTGTAATATTACCTAATAAAGGTTGTCAATAACCATAATAGAATAATATTATATGTCTTATTTGATAGAGGTAAAACAATTTACTGGGATGGAAATTAATGTGTAAAAAATGCTGAAAATAATTTGAATATAAATTAAATTCTGGATATGATTATAATGTTTGAGTGAGTATCAATCAATGATAAGATTATGTGTATCTACTATAAATCCACATATAGAAGATTAAATTCATTAATATATAGTAAATTTCATTATACACATGGTATAAGAATAGTAATGAAAAAGAGAACAAAATATAACCTAATAAAAAGAAACTGTGTTATGAAATTATTTTCCATTTAGTAACATTTAACTCAAATCCTCATAGATGAAATAATTCAAATTGAATCAAAAAAATATCATGATTAATTATTTCATCATGTTATTATATAATAAAATGGTAGTATGTGAACCATATATATGAACTTAGGTGCACCAAAATTATGTTATTGTATTCATGAAAATTTTACCAATCAAAAAAGGATGTCAGATTGAAAATATAGTCATTAGAAATAATCTTGAGGATAATAATCATTAAATATTAAAAAGTGCCCCATACCACAATGAAAAATTAAAATTATAATATCCATAAAGGAATAAAATAAATGAAATTATATTTTCATGTGAGTATAGAGTTCAATGATATAACATTTAAAATTATTTTATATACACTATATACATTAATCAAAAGCTAATAATAAGAAATACGTATCAATTAAACTTAATTTGAGACAAAATCTACTACACTGCATTTCATTTTAGGTGAAATTAATATAAAATTATTGATAATAAACTAATGATAATTATTTCAATACTTGATAACTTATTCATACATGATTAATTTTATTACACTTATGAACATTTTGTATTAATCTACTAAATCAATTATATTTAGGTCAAGTGTTTTGACCAAATTCAATTAATGATTCAAGAAAAACATTATTATGTCAATAATTGTTAAATGGTTCATTACATAAAAATATATAATAATAATAATAATGACATAGTTATCATATTTCTACTTAAATTATACTTATAAAATCAATCCTTAAATATAGTTATGAAAATGAATTTACATTACAATCATGGAGATGATTTCCCACATGTACACATGTGTAATGTTCTCACATTAAATTATCAGTATAGAAAGAATGAAAAAAGAATAATATATTTCCAGATTGATAATTATATCATAAATAACATATTATGTAATCATATATTCATATATATTGTCACGACCCGTCCCCCGGGGCCCGTGTCGTGGCTACCCCAATCCCACCTTCCATAGGCTAGGGGCTGGAAACTAGCACCCATGGTGTAATTCCCTAAAACTGGGAAGGAATTGTCTTTATAACCTGTAAACACACACACAAGAAAGCACACATCTGGATACAAAACACCATGTAAACTGTATAACAGAAGAGTGTTGAAAGTAAAAGGGATCAGAATAAAAGCCCAACTAGAAATTAAATGTAAAAATATGATACAATACAATTGAAGAAAAGGTAATGTAAACAAATGGGTCATCCTTCAAGGTTCATACCTGAAGGGTAGGTATAGATCGCCTCCTCCAAACTCTTCATTCGTCCATCTCCTCCGTGTACTGACTCGTCGTAAGGTCCACCTCTGGGTACCGTCCAGTCCTGCTACTCTCATCATTAGTCAACGTTGTCCATCGTCTGCACCAAACACAATGATGTGTGGGCATATCTCATGCATGGGGAGTATAATGATACTCATTAGGGACCCTGAGACCATTAATATATCGTAAAATCTACCAAGGACAACCAAAAAAGAATGAAATCAACATATAACATTATATAGGTATATACCCATACATATACCTAAGATATCAAGTAATCCATCTATGTCATAAAGAAAACACAAAGGTTTTGACTCAGATCACACGAGGATTTATAATAGGTGTTGTTTTAAGTAACATTCCTAGTTACAACATCAAACACCATGACTGCTAGAGAAATCCTCCTCTATCGAGTACAGTGGGCCTGCAGCGTCACACAGAGGCGCTTCCCACAAAACTTGGACTGTTGTGGTACATCTCCTATTGAGTATCGTGGGTCTTTCATGTCACCAAGGTGCTCCCCACCATGGGTATGCCGCATCACCAAGGCGATCCACCTCTGAGCCTTCTATGGTACTCCTCCTGTCGAGTACCGTGGGTCTGTCACGTCACCAAGGAGCTCCCCACCGGGGGTTTTCAGTGTCACCAAGGTGCTTCCCACTAGGCATGTCGAGTCACTCGAAGTTGAAATGGTCAGCAGTCATAAACTCTCAGCCTTCCACTGAGTTCCCACATTTTTCTCGCTCTTCTCCGGGAGGATCTGCTCCACAAGCTACAAGTCGATACTAAAACTACCAAGAAGTCTCATGAAGATGTATCTTAAGGGTCTTCTAGGTCATAGGGGTCTCAACGTAATAGAAGGCACATCAATCGGACGCACGGTCTATGAGTTATTTTCCTTTTAGTTTCGGGGGCCCAGTTCAATTTGGGTTCGATCCAACGGGACTCTTCTCCATCTCAATCCAAAACTAAATGGGGTATCACTCAAAAGGACCAACTCTCTCCAAGGTTCCCAATTCCACTGATGGATCGTCAAACAAAAATTTGGTGCCAATGTTATGAATAAATGGAAGTAAATGGGTCGAAGTGGGCCCGGGTCCAGCCCGACCTGATCAGACTGACTCCGCCTGACCCAGACTGGGCCTACCCGGTTCGGGTTGACACGGCCTAGCCCATAGGGTCTGGACCGGCCCGCAGTGTGGCCCGGCCTGTTGGGTTGGTCACGCCGACTAGGTCCATCCCAACAGGCCGCAAGGGGTAGCAGAGGACCACAGATGGCCGCAAGGGCGTGAGGCCATGGAGCAGCTCAGCTGGGGCGGCTCGAAGGGTCGTCAGGTGGTGCAAGCCAGAGCGGCTCTCTGGGTTGTGGGCAACGCGATCCGGGGCGGCTCGAAGGGCAGCGACGTGGGTCGTTCGGCCTGGGTGAGGGGTCAGTTCTACTGGGAGGCTGGAGCGTTGCGGGGCGGCTCGGTCGTGAAGCAGAGCTGGGGAGCGGGGCCAGTTGGGACGAAGGGACGAAGCACCGTGGGGGAGCGGGGCTGGTTTGGCTGGGAGGCTAGAGTTCCTCAAGGCGACTCGGCTAGGGCGTGCAGTCGGTTCTGCAATGAGACTGAAACACCATGGGGGTGGCGTGGGTCGCGGATGCCATTGGTGGCGGCACCGTTGTCTTCGACACCTTCATCACCTTTGTTGCCTTCCTCCATTTCGAATAGTACACCAAACAAAAATGAAATAGGGGTCAGGCCATGTTTTTTTGGCCCGCACCCTCTGCGTTTAGAGTGATACCAAGTAGTTCACAAATAACGAAGCATGAATGTATATGGACGATATTTTAAAACATCATGTCCTTCAACCCTCATCAATCAATATTCCCAAATCCTATAATAAAATTATAAGGGGAGAACATGGGATGTGATAATCAAGAAACCCCTACCTCGTTTTCTAGATGACGTTGTTGCAAATAGGTAGTATGGTCGTCGATTCTTTGTTGGCGAAGCATTCTTCATTGGAGAACTTTTTCCCATGTTCTCCCTATCCTCCTTTACTAATACATTTCCAACAAATGAATAGCTTTCCATCGAAAATAAGTTTATCTATTTATTTTGTTGCAAATCAATGTTGGATTAATTAAATGGCAATAATAAATTGGTTTCGTTGGCATAAAATTTAAATTGGAGGATACTAATGGTTGGAAAAATTAATATGGAGGTGGGATGAAATAATTAAGTAGGGATCTCAATAGGTTTCTCCCCACTTAATAGGGAGGTCAAGAGGTTTCTACCTCGGGTGGTCTCCACCACCATAAACTCTCTTGGGAGGTTAGGTTCCGTTGGTCCCCACCACCGTAACCTCTCATTGGAAGAAATGGTTTGGTGGTCCCTACATTCAAAATTCAACATGGAATTTTTAACAAATAAAATAAAAAAAATCTACACAACATTATTTTTATTTTATTAATTCATGAAAAACAAAAAATCTATCTTTCACTCCCAACCCACTACCGTCTAGGAGAAATTATTTTTAAGTGAAAACTGGTGCTATGAGTTCAATGGTGTCCTCGAATTTCAATTCCAAGCACCAGTTCAAAAGTTATAAAAACCCGCTTCCACATTTACTGAATGTACTTGAAACAATGTTCAGAAATCCATTCTAGGCACTCCTGGCCTCGAAATCATGCACCTTCAATTTTCAAGGACTCATAAAATTTCCATAAATTTAAAAAAATACAAGGAAATTTCAGGTCTTAACATTCTCCCCATCTAAGGGCTCTATGTCCCTGTAAGAAACAACTCAAACAAAGGGAACAAGTTGGGGTACGGAGCACTCATTGGATCCTCCCGCTCCCATGCGCTCTCATGGAGGTTCTCATTCTTACAACGAACGCGCACCAGAGGAATCAATTGTCCATGAAGGACCTGCTTCTGTTGATCCTCAATCTCTACTAGAACCTCCATAAAATTCACCCCATTGTAGACATCTAGCTCGCCATGGTCGATGATGTGATAAGGGTTGTGCACATATCTCATTAGCTAGGATAATTAGAAGACATCGTGCACCTAGTGCAACTTAAGTGGAAGAGCTTAGAGGTAATCCACCTCACCAAATCTAGTGAGGATGTGAAAAGATCCAATGAATCTCAAAGACAAATTTCCACCTCGGTGAAAACTCTGCAATCATCATCGAGTTGAGACCCATAGAAAGACGTTTTCGCCATCCTCAAACTCCAGACGTCTCCGTCTCCTGTCATCATATGACTTCTGCCTGCTCTGTGCAGTCTTCATTTTCTCTTGGATGATCTAAAACTTCTCTGTTGTAGCCCGAACCATCTCTAGACCCACGAGTGCTGACTCCCCTAGGTCAATCCAGCACAAAGGTAATCTGCAAGGTAGCTCGTTTAATGCCTCGAAAGGTGTCATCCCTGTGGTGGAGTGATGACTATTGTAGTATGAAAACTCAAAAAAAAAGTGATCCTCCCAGTAGTGACATAAGTCAAGGACGCAAGCACACAACATAACATCGAAGGTTTGAATGGTCTTCTCAGTAGGACCATCCGTCTGAGAATGGAAGGTGGTGAGAAAATGAACCTGTATCCTGAAAGCGTCCTTCAACCCCTCCATTAGCCGGTAAGTAAAACGTGATCATGATCAAAGACAATCGTTGTGGGTACTCTATGTAGCCGCACAATCTCTTGCACATAGAGGCATCCCCATCTCTCTATTGAACCCTGCTCTCTGATCGATAGGAAGTGGGCTGACTTGATGAGTTGTTCAACGATCAAATAGATAGAGTCATGTCCTCTGGATATATGTGGAAGTCTTGTCATGAATTCCATTGATATGCAATCCCACTTCCACTCTGGGTCATCTAAAAGCCGAATCAATCCTTCTGGTACCTGATGCTCTATCTTCACTTTCTGAAAAGTGAGGCATTGAGAAAAAAACTCTGCTATTTCTATCATTATTCCTGGCCACCCATGCTCTAGTCGGAGATCATTGTACATATTCGTGACTCCAAGATGTACCGCTTGAGCTGATGTGTAGAACTCCCCCAACACTTCCTCCTAAAGTGACATTGGTAACATGGTATGTCCCCGGAAGAGGATGACATGCTCCCCACCTTCAGAAAATCCATCTGGTTCTTGTCCTGTGGATATCCGAGCATGTTGTGTCTCGCAGTCAACGTCCCAACGTTGCACCTCCCTGACTCATTGATGAAGTGGGGGAGTGACAATATGAGACTGACGGAAAACTACTCCATCTTTATCCACAAGGGATATCTTCAAAGCGGCCTCCTGCTTCATCCCATCGCTTAGCACCTGTATACCAGATCTCTTGATGAGTTAATATGCAACAACGTTCCCCTTCACTGGATTATAGACTCTCTAGAAGTCATAGTTCTAGAGTAACTCAAGCCAACGTCTATTTCTCAGTTTCAGGTCCTTCAAAGAGAAGATATACTGGAGACTCTTTTAATCAGAGTACATGGTAAAATGATCACCCATTAGATAGTGTCGCCAAATCATCAAGGCGAAGTCTACTACTTTAATTCCAGTTCATGGGTAGCGTAGTTCTACTAGTATTGTATCAACTGTTGAGAACCATAAGCGATCACTACTCGCTCCTACATCAGAACACATCTTAGTCTAGTCCCTGATGCATCGCAGTAGACCTCGTACCCTACGCCCTCCTATGTATGCCTCTAGACGGGGGAAATAGTCAGCCTCTACCTCAATTCTTGAAGACTCCACTGGAATTTCTTCGACCAAAAGAAGGGTTGTCCATTCTTTGTTACTGATGATAGTGGTGCTGCATCTCTGAATAAGTCTAGCACAAATCTCTCGTAGTTTCTAGAAAATCCCAGGACACTCTGTACCTCTGTCACACTCGTGGGTGGCTCCCATGTAAGTAAAACCTCAATCTTTGCTAGATCTAATGAAACTCCATCCTATGATATGACATTTCATAGAATTTGAATCTCTCAGATCTAAAAATGGCACTTCTAGAGCATACCATAAAGCTGGTGCTCTCAGAGTTTGTCCAGTACAGCCTCTAAATAATAGACAAGCTCCTCCTCAGTATTTGAGTAGATTAGAATTTCGTCGATCAAAGCTACTACAAGTCGATCAAGGTATGGATGAAAGATCATGTTCATGAGTCCCATGAACATTACTGGAGTGTTGGTTACACCGAATTGAATAAAAAATAACTCATATTGATAGTACCAAAATTTGAATTTTGTTTTATGCACATCCTCATCTCGTACTCTGTGCTGATGATAGCCTGATCCAAGGTATATCTTCTAGAACAACCATTCTCCCTTCAACCGATCAAAGAGTTCGACAATCCTCGGGAGTGGGTAATTTTTCATCATGGTCACCTAGTTCAGGCACCGATATTCGAGACAAAGTCTCAAGCTCCCATCTACTTTTTTAGCGAACAAAATTAGGGTTGTCCAAGTAGAAACACTAGGCCAGATGAATCCCATCCCCTACAGGTCCTCTAACTATACCCGTAGCACACGAAGCTCCATTGGAGCCATCCGATACGCTGGTGTAGATATCGGTGTCGTCCCGGGGTACACGTTAATCTAATAGTCCACCAATATTTGAGGAGGTAGATCTGGGAAATCATTAGGGAAAACATCTGTGTATTGGTCCACCACTATAGGATAACTTGGTCTCTCTACTTCAACCGCTCATAGGGTAAGGCTATCCAACTGATGAGTAATCAGCTGCACCCTCCTCCTAGTATGTCCATCCTGCACTTCAAAGGCTCCCCTCTTCACCGGTGAAGGTAAAAATAGTCACATCTATGCAAACACACCAAAATTTGTGCCTAATACATTCAATATGATCATGCACAGTAGATAACCTGTCCATACCCAAGATGACGTCGTAAGGCTTCGACGCCAATACTAAGATATCCCAGCCAAAGCTCTCACATTCTAGAGAAAACTCACATTTCCAGAACAAGTGTGTAATCATTTAATCCACTCCCGTAAAAGTCCCTAGCCTTGAGGATCGAGCCAACGGATCCCTTAGAATCCACGAGCTCCGAACGAGGGTAGTGGAAATGAAAGAATGATGGGAACCTATTTCTATATGTACTGCAACTAAGGTGGATTAGACATTGATCTTACCTTGTATCATCTCCAAAGATCCATTATCATAGGCCTCAGCTACCTGGATCTGAGGTATCCCTTGTCCACCTGCTCCCTACGGTGGGGTGGACCTCTTGGTGGTGGTGGAGGTAACATCTTGAATCTTCGCCCACCGCCAGTTCCACGACCAGCTCCCCCACCACGTCCATCTGCTCCCTATGGACCCCTCGGTCGTACCTTTATCTCTTCCCGTGTGGTCCTTCGACTGTCTACTGAATATCTAATGGACGGGTCGGATAGTCATGAGGCATGTGACCATGCCTATCGCGTGAGAAAAGTTTCCTTCTCCAAGAATAACTTGCTCCACTTCAAGTGCCCCTCACAGCCTATCCCGAGTCATGCGGTCGTCTACCAGTAGGTCTGGTCCCCTTGGACCTTTGTGACATTTTTCTACTTCCTGCTGTAGAGGACTCTACTACATAATGACTCGTAGTGGGTCTCGCTGCTGGTGAATTCTCAGCAAAGAAACTCTCAATAAAGGGGATTCTCGATAACACCCCTTCCTGTGTCGGGATGCTGAGTGAGATCATTGAAGCCCTGATCTCCTGCCTGAGCCCCTGCTCGAATGTCTGGGCCTTGAAGAATGGGTCCCATTCCATATTAGTAGAGTAACATGAGAGCCTAGTGAACCTCGCTGAGTACTGAGCCACAGTCATACTGCCTTACTGCAGATGAAGTAACTCCTGAATGCACACTACATGAAGAGTCTCTAGGACGAACTCTACCTGAAATAGCCTCTCAATGTCTTCCCAGAGATGTGTCACCTTATTTTGAACTTGGAGAATTAAGCTCCACCATCTGCCTACTGGGGCCTATAGAAGTCTGGCGGCAAGGATCACTATGAAATCAGCTGGTGTCCCTACCATTCAGTAAACACTCACCATGACATCCAGCCAATCCTCAGCTTCCTGTGGGTCCATCTGTAACCTGATCTCAGGTGGCCTTTGAATCTGGAACTCATGCAACATACTCAAGAAACGTGCCCAGTCTACATCTGGGGTTGGTGGAATCGGTGGATCAATGGGGAATACTACCATTGGTGCCTCTATTTGAAGAGGGCCATGTACCGAGGCATCGTCGCTCGGTGGGCTATCTATGTGTACAACTCTCAGAACTCTAGATGGTTGTGTGCGTGGAAGCATTCTAGAATGAAACAGGTGTTTTATGGTCAAAAAGTTATACTTGGTATGCTAACATGGTTAGTTTTCTAAAAAAATTTAGAAATAAGACTCTTGAATACACACACGCAGTCAGTGTTTTCGTGCACTGAGTCAGATATCAGATGTCGGGGTCATGATGTATGGATACGTCAGCCGTCGCACCAATACTGGACTCCCTGAAGTGAAAACTGCTCTCATTACCCATAACACTATTTCTTGATAGAAAATATCAGAGTCCTAAGTTTTGTGGTAGAACCGACTCTTTTGGCACAAATTTGTCACAACCCGTCCCCCGGGGCCCGTTCCATGACTACCCTAAACCCACCTTCCATAAGCTAGGGGATGGCGACTCGCACTAAAGGCATAATTCCCTAAAACTAAGAATGCATTTCATATATAACCTATAAACGCACACACAAGAAATCACAAAGCTGGATAAGAAACACAAAGTAAACTGTACAAAAAAATGAGTGTTGAATGTAAACAGTGCCATAAAACAGGCCCAACAAGAAAGTACAAGTACAACTATGATACAATACAACTTATGAAAAGGTATAGATAGTTTATTGGTCATCCTATGAGGTTCCTAATTGAAGGGTATGAACAGATCTCCTCCTCATCACTCCTCATTCGTCTGTCTCCTATGTGTAATGACTCGTCGTAAGGTCCACCTCTAGGTACTATCAAGTCCTAGTACTCTCATCCTTAGTCAGCGTTTTCCATTGTCTGTACTAAACACAAAGAAGTGCGGGCATATCCCGTGAAGGGGTGGGTATAAAGATACTGAGTAAGGACACTGAGATCTTAAAGGTCTCACAAAATCCACCAATAATAAACCAAACATAATAAAATCAACAGATAACTTTACATAGATATATGCCCATTCATATATCTATGTTATCAAGTAATCCATCTAAATCATGAGTAAAACACAGAGGTTCTGACTCAGCTCACACTAGGATTTATTATTGGGGTAGTGTTAAGTAACATTCGCGATCTCAATTTCGAACACCTTGGTAGCTAGAGAACTCCTTATCTATCGAGTACAGTGGGTATGCCGCATCACACAGAGGTGCTTCCCACTAACTTTGGACTGCTGATGTACCCTTCTTGTTGGGTACCATGGGTTTACAACGTCACCAAGGTTCTCCCCACCGTGGGTCTGCCACGTCACCAAGGCACTCCCCCTCTGGTCATGCTGAGGTAATCCTCTTTTCGAGTTTCGTGGGTCTTACACATCTCCAAGGAGATCTCCATTGTGAGTATTCTATGCCACCAAGGCTCTTCACACTAGGCCTATTGAGTCACTCTGAGTCGAAACGGTCAGCAGTCATCATGTCTCATCCATCCACTAGGTTCTCACACTATGCTCTCTCATCTCCAGGAGGATCCTCTCCACAGGCTACTTATAAATACTCCAACTACCACAGATTCTCATTAATAAGTATCTCAACGGTTTGACAAGTCATAAGGGTCTGAACATAACAGACGTCACTTCAATCGGATTCCCGGTCTATGAGTTATTAGCATTTTAGTCCTTGGGGCCTAGTTAGATTAGTTCTCAATCTAGCCTCACCATTACCCATCTCAATCCAAAACAAAGTTTGGTATCATTAAAGGGACCGACTCTCTCCAAGGTTCCTAACTCCACTGACGGTTCATCAAACGGACATCCGGTGCTAATGTTATGAATAAAAGAAAATAAATGGGTCAATGTGGGCCTGGGTCTGACCCGACCCGGCATGGGTGGACCCGGTTCAGGTCGGCCCATCCTGCTGGGTCGGCCTGGCCCGCTGGGTCGATCCGGTCTGCTGGGTCTGGCCTGGTGGGCCGTGAGGGGCCGCGGATGGCCGCAAGGGTGCAAGGCTAGGGATGGCCGTGAGGGCGCGACGCTACAATCCTAGGAGAGCTCGGAAGGGGCATCTCGAAGGGCCGGTGTGTGGCGCGAGCAAGGGTGGATCAGAGGTCCATGGGCGGTGTGATTTGGGGAGGCTTGGAGAGGTCATACTGAGGGAAGTTCGGTCTAGGAACGAGGTTGGGGCATGGTGCCGGTTCGGCCAGGAGGACGGAGCACCGTGGGGCAGGTTCGCCGAGGCACGGAGCTGAGGCGCATGACAAGTTTGTCCGGGAGACCAGAACACCACTAGGGCGGCGTGGGTCACAGAGGATGCGGTTGGCAGCACCGTTGCCTTCGTCACCTTTTTCTCCTTCTTTTCATTCCTCCATTTCTAAGAGTACACCAAAGAAGAACTATGGAGGAGTCGGGACATGTTTTTTTTGGCCTGCACCCTCATCATTTAGTGTGATAGAAAGTGGTTCACGAAGAACAAAGCATGAACATGTAAGGAAGATATTTTAAAACATAATTTTGCACAACCCTCTTCAATCTCTATTCCCAAATCCGGAAAAATAATTAGAAGGGGAGAACATGGGAATTGATAATAAATAAACCCCTACATAATTCGCTTGATGACGTTTGTGCAAGATGGTAGTACGGTCATCGATTTTCCATATATGAGGACATCCCACATCGGATGATATACCGAGGAAGGCAGTCGATGAAGGATGGAATTCTTCATTAGCAGAGTGTTCTTCATTGGAGGGCTTTCTCCTATGTTTTCCCAATCCTCCTTTTCCAATACTTTGGAAAAAACTGAATATCCAACCAAATAGAATATATTTATCTATTTAATTTATTGGAAATCAAAGTTGTCTTAATTAATTAGCAACAATAAATCTGTTGAGTTGGTATAAAATTCTTATTGAAGGATAACAAGGGTTGGCACAATTAATGTGCAGGTGGGTTTGCATAATTAAGTGGGGATCTCAATAGATTTTTCCCCACTTAATAGGGATTTCCATATATTTCTACCTCGGGTGGTCACCACCACCATAACCTCTCATTGGAAGTTAAGGTTTTGTGGTCGCTACATCCCAACTTTCACATGGAGGTTTAAACAAATAAAATAAAAATAAATCTAAACAACTTTATTTTTATTTTATTCATTCATGAAAAACCCAAAATCTATCTTTCACTCCCGACCCACTGTAGTCTATGTGAAAGAATCATTCAGAGAAAATCGACACTACGAGTTCAACGATGTCCTCATATTTCAATTATGAGCAGCCGATCAAATGTTAGAAATATCCACTCGAACATTTACTAAACGTACCCAAAATAATGTTTTAAAATTTGTTTCGGGCACTCCGGGCCTCAGAATCACACGCCGTCAATTTTCTCTGACTCGTAAAATTCCCATTTATAAAAAAAAATTACATTGAAATTATGCATCTTTACATATATAGAATTATTCTTATGTAAATGTAATTTTATCATGTCGAGGAGGTGGTATCCCACTGGTCCATGAACAATGATATCACCTTAAAAGTATGAGAAATGGTAATAAATATAATTTTATATTAATATAAATTATATTTATCGAAAGGTAATTATGTGAATATTATTATATATTTTTTATATATGTCACATATATGTAATTAAAAACATCCATTACACATTATATTTATCATGTTAACGATTCACATGGATTTTAGGAGATTCTAGTCCACACTTCCAAAAGCTGTGTTATCATATTCCCACAATATATAGTACATAAATACATGTGTCATAACAGAATTAATGAAGTATAAATACACTAGAAATTGAAAATTTAAAATATATAAATATATTTTTCATCATAACGAAAACCATGAGCGGAAGCAAAGGAAGAACGAACAATCATTGTTTTGTGAGGGGGTAGTTCTCTATTCACATAAACTGTATGTGTAGTACCTGATAGATGAGTGTTTGTATAAGTGAAGGTCAAAAACGTAACAGAAATAAATAATAGTATATTTATGATATTTTTTTGTTATATAATAATGTATTAGTAATATTTTACTGAGTGGATAATATAAATGAAAATAAATATCTTGAGGAATTTTATTACCCCTTATTCGGGTAACTCGTTTTGGTTTCCCTCAAACGAATTATAGGGATTTATCCATGCACAATGTGAGAATTATAGGGTAAGGGGATGGATGTGTATATATATATTGGAATAAATTGGTCAATAAAATGTGTCGTGTGAGGTTTTATAATGTGGGAGGAGAGGGGGCCTTTTATTGTGGAGAAATGGTGGTACTCTTGTATGATTTTGACAATAGAACTACAAACATGTTTCTCATTGTTAATGTGGCTACCATAATTGTCTAATATATATATATATTGAAATTTTTTGTATGATTCTTCAAAATTGATCTTCTACCAGTTTATAGGTCCTTTGGGCCCATAATATTAAGGCTTTGTCCTTAATTAATCATAATTTCACCTCAATCGTTGTAATTAATTTTTACTACATTACCTTATATTTTTAGTAAAAAACTAGTTTACCACATTAGAAATTGTATATTACACTAATTAAGAATATTCAATCCATTTTTTCATATTTCAATTAGATATTTGGAAAAAATTATTATAAATTTAATCCATTAGATGAGACAAAAATATGGGGTTTTAAAGTAAAATTAATCAATTGAATAGTACGATTATATAGTAAATTTCACAATCAAATTGACTAAAATAACCTAAAATTGATTAATTGACAAAAAAACTATCTAATTAAAATATAAATCCAACTTATAATATTATTTAATGTTATATATAAATCAGATGAAAAAATAGATTTGATCTTAAATTCAATATTTTTTACTATTCATTAAAAAAATATCATATAAAAAATACCAAAATTTGCCATAAAATATTTTTATGTTTAAATTTCAAAGGTTATGTTTATTGTGACATATATAATCATTAAAAGTTGAAAATATTGAATTTTAAATTGGTTCTCTATTAAAATGTGATAATAAATACTATAACATAAATATAGCTTTTTTGTGTTAAAATTGGGTTTGTTTTTTTCTTATCAATAAAAAATATGTTGGATGAATATATAAAATTTTTTATTCAAAAAATATATATATTATAATAATATCACTCACTTGAAGTAATTAATTCAATTTATTATGGAAAAATATCTTTCTGAGCATAAAAATTGTTTCCTATAAAATATTCCCTTTCTTTTACATTTTCCATAATTTCCATTTCTAATTATTTTGTAACTAATGTATTAATCTTCTATTTGGGTAATAAATATATTTTTATATGTTAGGTATTACTATTTATAACATATAATTTAATTCCTAGGTTATATCTTAATATAATTAAGTAATAATATTTTAATTATATATTATTGTTCGGTAAAACCTGGTCTTGTGTTTAATAAAATATATTAAAGAAATTCATTGTGTCATATGTTGCATAATATCTTAGTATCACATGAATTTCAAGATAAAGGATATATTTAATAAATATATAATTGTAAATTTATTATAAATTCTTTGGATATTATATTCCCTTACATGATTGGTGATGTGTGTCATTCCTGTTATTAAATACAATATTCCCACATTTGATTTTTTGGGGATTTGAAATAAATAGTTTGTTGGGTTCCTTAGTTATACATGTCCCTATCATATGAAATATCAACATGCTATTATATCTAAAATTAAAATAGTTCTTCTCAATTTTATTTTTATACCTTTCTACAATCTAGTGTGCTATCTTATTACGTTATTCTTATCAGTATCATCTATATTTATAATTGTCTAAGAGTGGTTTTCTTATTATTTTGAAAGAATCACGACCGTTAATATACATTATTACCTCAAAAGAATAATATTTTTCTACCATTATCATATTTTAGTGCTGACTAAATTTTTATGTGAAGGATTTGGGACTCTTTCCATTTGTCCTAATAAGAAAATGACTATTTCTATTTTATAATTCTAGATAAACAAATAAACAATACATGGTTGATTGTATTGAAATTTCTTACAGTGACCCTTAAAATTAATGGCATAATTGGAATATTGTATACCATTAAAGGCATGGGACTAAAAAATTAAATCCCTAAAACATTAAGGCTAGATATATAAAGTATATTTTTGATTTATTAATGAAATTCCTTGACAAATTGTGTGTGATATTTACATTCCATATATTAATTTATTGTTGTTTTTCATTCAATTAATAAATCTTTCATTCAATCTTTCAATTCTATTAACTATTTTATTCATTCTACACATTCTTGAGTGATTCTTATTTTATGAACATATAATTGTTTCATTGTTATTTCAACCTTTATTTACCATTGTCATGATATTTATTTAAATATATTTTTTAATTATTTTGAAACAATCACTAATATTTTTTTATTTTATAATAATTTCATCTTTCCATTTTTTTAACAGGATACTCAACCCCACATTCTATTTTACAATACTCTAACCTATTAAACAGGTGTAGTTTCCATGATTATTAGCTATATAATGAAATTATTTTTTGATACATGTAATCATTTTTTATAATTGAGCCACACTAGACTCCCTTATAGACATATTTCAAGTTATACACATCTTTATAACATATAGAATGTAATCAAAATTATTGGGTGATCTAAAATTCAAAAAAAATTATAAAAATACCAACCTATCATCAAGAGAGAAATTATAAGAATAAGATAAAATATAAGAATCTTAAAAACATATATTACACAAAGAGTTATCTAAAATTAATGATAAAATGACATGTGGTATCCAATGAAAAAACATATTCCAGAAAAAAAGTGTTTGAAATGAAGGGATATTAAATTTGAGATATTGAGTATAATAATATTACAATGTAATGAAAACATAACATACTAATAAAAATATTATTGACAAATAACATTGTAAAAATAATATGAATTGGGTATCAACAACTTTTTAGGTCACTACATGCACCCATGCCTTTGTGAGTCACTACTCTCCGACATTCCTTCTTGATTCACTATTCACACATTCTCATGGTGGGAAAACATAATTCAACCCAATCATACATATATGAAGAGGTATTATATTCTAAATAATTCTTTATAGGGATCAAATAGACCCCAACTGTCTTATGGATTTACCATACCTAAACTATATTAATGATTTATTTAAACCAAATCGTATTAAAGACATATTGAACATAATGTATCTCAAGTATCTATCAGAACCACATTATATTTTGAATTTATTAGATCATAACTATATATATATTTTATGTGTCCTAAACCATTCAATGGCTTATTATTCCTAATACGTTTAAGGATTTTTTTCATACTATAAATATCTTAGAGTTTTATCATACCATTATAAATTATGGATTTAGCAGACACAAGCTATATTAATGCTTTATCATACCCAAACCATAAATTATCCACACATATATTCAACATATAAAAATAAATGAAACCTTTTTCAATTTCACATAATTAACTCATTTAAAAGAGATGTAATTTCATGAAATAATTAATCAAAAACATCATAAACCATATAGATAAATGATGTGGATGGTATCATATAAATATATCTCAAGTGTACCATGAGGTTCATCAATGGATGTTGGAATCTAGATGAAATAACCTCTTAAAATTATTACATAATTTTTTTTAATACAATCAATAAATATCCCTTTTTTAAATTCATGAAAACACACTATAAATATATTTTTAAGAATGAAATAATTTTAGTAAGATAAAACAAATTAAAAATTAACCATTAAAAAATATGATTTTTTAAATAATATAAATATGTTTTCAAATAATGTTTTGTTACGGAATAAATTTTTTCAAGATTTATTTAAAAAAATATTCTTTTAAATCATATCCGAAAACTTGAATTTCGTTTTTATGTAAACCATTTACTTTACAAAAATATTATAGTATTTAATATTATTTTTAAAGAAGTTATGAGTTAGAATCATTTGGAAAATCAATTTAAAATATTTAAAGTTAAATTCATAAAGAATAATATTTATAACAGTGAAAGAACTAAGAAATGAGTTTTTATAAAATATTTCTAAAATAGTCATAAAAGATTAAGGATTGTATCACATTCAAAATTATATTTAAAAATTGCGATGTGACAATTTTGGAAAATTTTACTTAAAAATTTTACAAGTACCAGATTCATGAGGAAAAAAATTATTTTTTTCTATCCAAAATATTTAGTTGAATATTAAAATTTTGATCTTGATGGGAAAATGCATTTTAATATTTTGAAAATTCATTTATTGAAAACTAAATCTTAAGGAGGATGATAAATATTTCGTTTCAAAATAGGTAATGAAAAAATTCGATATTACCCAAAATAAATAATATTTGGATATAAAAATAAAAAAAACAATATTATATAGAATAATTAATATTAATATGGTAGAAAAAGTGCTCATTTGGTGATATTGAGAATTATTTAAAACATCATAAAATTTTATAAAAACAATAATCAATGTTATTACCTTTAAAAGAATGATTAAAGACACTACTATATCATATTATAATAAAATATAACCATATTGTGAAACCATAGTCATAGTGGAGTAATTAGGACTCAAGAAAAGAATCTATGTCATGAAAACCACTTAACTCTTAAGAAACGTTTTATTAGATACCCCTTGAAAGAAAAATAATGAAATTGAACTACAAATCCCATTAAAAAAGATAAATCATGATATCATATATCTAACAGGTTCTATTTATACCATTGAAATGATATTATGTCTATGAAAAACATGTCACAATGAAACGAAATTAAGATGAAAAATTATTACATTGTCATTATATTTTGATTTGAAATCCCAAGAAAGGTAGAATAAGAGATAAAAAATTAATCTATTATAATTTAGGAAAAATATTTTAATATAAATTAATGGCAAATATATACTACAAAAAAGGAAACAAAGTGAGAATACACCTCCGATTCCAAAATAAAAAAATTTTATATGAAAAAATATTTATCAAGAATCCTGTTTAGTTGAAATGTTCTCTAACCTACTATTAAAAATTAATTATTTAATCCATTATTTAAGAGACATATTATTCTTATTACCATTAATAAAATTAATTTATAATCATTTATTAAAAATATATTAATTAGTTATATTTTATTTTCTTCATCGGATGTTATTAGATTTTATTATTTGTATTATACTTGTTTCATATTATTTTGTAGATTGTTTTTTATAGAATAATATTTTCTAATTATTTATTATCACATAATTTTATTCCATACATATTTTAGTTATGATTCTTGATGATGAAGTCAATGATGAGCTTATTTTGGTACTTTATTGTGAATAAATGGTGATGTCATAACAAAATGATTTATATTACCCTTACTATTCCAAAAACAATGTATTTTCAATATAAAAATTAATTATGTTTTATTAGTTATACATAGTAGCGATGGTATTCATGACAAGAATCAAATTCTATGATTTTGAGGACTACATGTATTAATTAATTATAATATAAATAAGTATTTTTAGTACATCATGATTATTTCTATGGATGATGTAGCATGTGGTAATATCCAATGAATATATGTTCCCTTAAATGGTCATAATAGTTCTATGCAATGATGAGAACCTAGAGGTTGCACAAAAGAAATCCTAAAAAAATTATATATTTAGATGATATTATTTTACCAGACATATATGATACATTCTATCAAGGGTAGAAGGATCATATGATATCGATAAAACATATTACTGTTTAATCCGATGGTTATATCCTTGGAGGGAGGTTAAAGGAATGGATCTACTAATAAGAAATCAACATTTTATGTGTCATTGTATATTTCTATCTACAAAAGAGTGTATTGATCCTTTAAAAGTAATATTATCATTAATGGATATAATAAGTCATGTAGTTTGATATATTGATTAAAAAAATTATAACCTATATTCATGGAGAATTAAGAAGAATTGTGTAGGATATAACATCTAGAGATATATGAATTATATTATTTCAAATTTATTTAAATTATTTGATTACTTGAGTTATAGGAAATTTCTATTTTTATTTTGTATACAAAACTCTATTATAATATTAAATTACATATAACATCAAATTTCATCGATAACTATTGTTTCACGTAAGGCCGAGTCTTACCAAAAAACAATATATTATTGTATTATTATTTAATACAAGATTTTTCACAATGAAATTATATTCAATGTTTTAAATATGACTAAATACATTATCTTTACACTTGTTTATAACTGTTTTACATTTATCCAATAAATTTTATATGCATATGATAAACATAAATCACGTTTTATGCTTAAAAATTCATTTTTCTTAAAAGTAGTTACATTGCCTTTTAATAAGGAACCTATTTTCAAAGTAAATTTTGACCCTTTCATAATTTTCATATGAAAAATAAATTATTTAATGAAAGTATTATATAAAAATTTACATCGGGTTAATTTTTATTATTTTTATGAGAAGTTTCATATTTTCTTGAATGGTGAAAAATACAAAATAATATTTGAAAAATTCTTTTTTATATAATTTATTTTTATAATAAAACAATATTTTTAATTTTGTTTAATGTATATTTACATTAACAACAACAAAATAAACACAATAGATGTCTTTTCAAATAAATTTAACATTGAAATTTGATTTGAAATCTTGTCAATCCTTTGAACTTTTCTTTTTAAAAAATATTTGTCTCATTCCATCAGCGGGACAAATTTTAAATTAAATTTTAACACTTATGTGAATTGAATTTTTCAAAATATACTAAATATTAGGAATTATAATAATTTGTATTGTCTATTTCAGTCAACATAGGTTTTTACCAAAAATTAATAGTGACTGTAATTTAAATTAACTAAAATGTTTTTGGTAAAAATTTGTTTACGTATTGGTGAAAATTCAATCATAAGAGGAAAATAACATAAAAACATGTATAAATTCCATTTAATAGACATATTTCTACCCTAAAAACATTATTATAAATTTTATGACTTATTGAGATACTATTTCATGAATTTTACATATATAATATGTTCTATTAGGGAAAAGACAAAAAAGGAACTACCATTGTCTTTAACATTTATAATGCATTCGAGTTGTAAAGAGGCTAAAAAAGTTTGTTTATTAATATTTTTTGTAATATGAATTCTTTTTTTAAATCATAATAATTAATGTTCAATTTTTATAGTCGATATAATTACTTAAAATTATTAAGAAACGCCAACACCTAGATTATTTAGTAAATATTTAAATAAAATAAATGATAATTTATTAAATAATTTAAAATTAATAAAAATATTATAATCACCAAAATGATTTTTATGTTTTAATAAATATAAAATATAGTCCATTCATGGTTTAATTTATCTTATATAGTTAACAAATTGACCTATAAATAGTAAAAACATTATTAGTGCAGTTAGGGTTAAAGTGGTGTTTTTACACATCATATGAAATTCCACCAAAATTAATTTCAAATACACAAGTAAATTTTATTTTATAAATTATCTTTAATATTTTTTAATCATTTTATCTTAACTTTTTAATATTTCTTATATTAATTTATTCTTTGTAAACAAATTACATTAGTTAGAAAACTAGAAACCTACATTAAAACCCAAAATAATAATAATGAATCTTTATGACTATGGATGAAATTAGAAAATAAAATTTAGTTTTGTGTTCTCTGATTGTGGACCAACTATAATTCCACTTTACTCCATAATTTTTTTATATGGAAGCACATGAGGAATGGAAGATATCACAATAGTTCTTACTTTTGTTATATAAAAGAATGTCCCTACTCCATCACAACAAAAACTCATTAAATATTCTCATATCTTCAAACATATAATGCATTTTTTATAATAAAAACCTTCCCAAATCCACTAAAAAATACCTCATATAATACTATAATAATCACATTAGTAGTAAATTAATTCAAGTAATCCCTTTTTTGAATACCAAAAAGGGATACCCAAAAAAGAAGTGACATTATTCAACAATCTCTTTTGTTTTATTTATTTCTAAAACCATTAAGGTTTTATTATTTTGTGATTATATAAAAAAATCAGTATCTTAAATATAAATATATGTATTTATGTAAATGTAAATACCTAGAAATAAATATAGTCCCATTAAATGGGTAAAAAATAACATTTGCGTGTACAGTGAACTGATGCCTCCGGAAAAGATGTTGTTAATTTTTTTTATTTACATCCTATATCATATAATAATAATGATATACATAATTTATTTATGAAATGTATTCTTTATATGTATTATTAATACTTATTTAATTTTTATTTAAAACATACCAACATGATTCCCATTATTTTAAATATGATAACATCATTTGGGGACATAAGGTTTAAAACCTCCTCAAAGCGATGTGATATGTTAACACATTACATGGAATTCATTAAGGATTATTTTAATAATAATTAGTGATAAAAATAAAATATAAAATAAATTAATTAAATAATTAAACTTATTGAAAAATAATATATCATTTTCTATATTACCTTCTCACACACCAGAAATGGGATAACGTCATTCAGGGATGTCCATACTACCGCCTCCACAAAGTGATGTGATTCAATATACATCAAAATAATTATATATATAAGTATAAAATATTATATAATATTATATATATTATATAATGATAATTTTATAAATATAAATATGACTTACCTTCCTTCAATAATTATCATTGAAAATGGGAGTTTTACCTATGTGTATGTACATCCTACCATTTCCATGATTGCAGCATTGATTCATTTTTCATAAAAATATTTTATGATTGTTTATTAGATAATAATTAAGGTATAAATATTATAATTATTTCAACAATAATATTCTATATTTTTTTTATAATTACATCCCTAACCATAGAAAACCAACCATAGTTTTTTTGATAGATATATCGAATATGGCTAGAACACTTGACATAGACGTAATTATTTTAGTAGTAGCATAAAACATTGTACGGTGTGAAATAAATGTAATAATAAACATGAAAAGTTTTTTGATGAAAGGAAATAATTTACATAATTTTATTTTCTAGGATTAAAACACACACGTGACATATAAGATTCAATGTAAGGAATTTTGAATAAATCTTCTTTAATTGAAGAATTTATTTATGATATGCACCTATATTATTTTATAATGTGTATATACAGACCCTTTGAAATTATATATCCATATTAAATCTATATTCATGTTAGTAAATATTTTTTAAATTTCAGTCTTTCATGGGGCTATTGATTTAAATGCTCAATGTGGTATGGGACACCCTGAATGTTTAGATATTTAATTCGAAAATCTTTTCTCTATGATAATATTCTAAAAATTATTTTACCTATTTATATATATGGATATAAAAGAATTATAATGGTTGTTTTATCAATTTTATTAAATTATATAAATTTTTTAAAAATTATTTTTTACATGTCTTAAACAAAACATTTTGACATATGATAATAGATATGTAATATTTTTAACTTATGGCGATAATGACCTTTCATGTTTTCAGGAATTTTATTTGATTTAAACATAAAATTGTAACAATACATGTGTTCTTAAATGAACAAACCAATTTAATTTTATTTTTATATTTTGGTATTGAAAATAAATTTTCATAGAAAATGTTTTTTGGGTTTAAAAAACGGGGTTTTAAAAGAAAATGGAAATGTTATCTGAATGTGTTTTTCATATGAGATAAAAAAGTGTTTTTAAATGTGGTTAATGATAATAGTTTTTTATATTTGATATAGTAAATGAGAATTATATGAAATGAGGTATCCTGATAATGATTATATGAAAAGTAGAGCCCCATCATGATCATGAGTGAGCCCAATATGGCTTATACAAATGGCAGTTCCCCATTATAGCTCATGAGAAATGGGTGAGCCTAATATTGATTATATGAACTTTTTATCCCCATTATAGTTCATGGGTGAGCCTGATATAGAATATTCAAAGATTGAGCCCAATTATCGATCTCTAATTAATTGGGCAATGATTGTGTTAAATTAATACTCATGGTTATTCCAATTAAAATGTATTTGAAGTGGTTTATGTATACGATGGTTTGAGACACCAAGTGTGGTTTAAATTTGTGATATTGATTTTATTTATTTTCATTTAGAAAAATATGTATTTCATATTCCTTTAAAAATTTTAAATTTTATATAATCAAATAACATTGAATAAAAAGTTTAATTATATATGAGTTTTCACATTTTTACATAAAAAATAGTTTCTTTTATTTTTGTATCCCTTAATGATCATTTGTTCCCATAATTTTTTTTAAAATCATTGATAGGGTTTGAGGAACTGTAAGGGGAAATTAAAAGTCAAGTAGAATTTTTGGTAGATTTTATAAGAAAATAATTCATGTTTTTTAATACATTTATATTGTGGGAAAATGGAAAATGAGAAAAAAGTGTTCATATTGTATTTTATTATTTCTATTATTTATTTATGGACTAATTCCCTTGAACTCTAAACTTTAGAAGATCATCAATTTAAAAGAAAGTAATTTCATGACTAAAACTCAAGAATATGTAATTTTTTAGTTTGGTTCCCTATATTAGGATTCATAGGTCAATCTAAGGATTTGAGCGGTGTTATAAGTTCTTATTTCATCCAAAATATAATAAAATATACATTTAATAGGAAGCATGCACTACACTCACTCCCTTAATCAGATTCTTGTCCTATAATGATTTCATGTTGTGGACTAGATTCATAGAATGTACTGATTTGATGTCTTGAACTAGTTACACATCCTTAATTGAGTACATGTCTGAAACTATTTTCACATCCATAACATGTTTCAGGATTTGAATTGGTTATAATCCTTCAATTGGTCACACACCCTGAACATCCATTTTTCAGAACATGAATATTTTTTTCACCATAGCTCGTTATTTTTGACCACCAAAATCAGTCCATATGTGTCCAATGTCATGGGTGGCCTTAGTTAAGTTCAAATCATGGTTTATTTTCTCTTTGGGCTAATGTTACACACAATAGAGTATCCATAAAAATATGAACAATTTCCTTAAATAAAAAACCATTAATTAATAATAAAATTACCTAATTCATAGAATTAAAAAAATGTATACAATAAATGAATGTATCAAATACACTACACATGAATTCAATATTATCCTCATATATGGTATCTCAACATATGAAAAAATACTCTCAATTTACCATGATTAACATTCAATGTTAGGAAAAGAAATTGATCAGATGGTAAAATAAATATTTGATTTTCACATAGGAAAATTCATCAATACCAGATTATTCATAGAAAGAAATAAATAATGCATTTTAATATTATCTTTTGAAATATCCATACCTCTTCATTCATTCATTTATATTTTTAAATTTAATAATTTTTACCATTCAATTTGAAATTTACTTGACATTAATTTTTCTACTCATTTTAAAGGTATAATTGTAAATATAGTATCGAACATACCTTCAAAACATGTCACTTACCCAAGGATGGATATTAATTTACTATCTCCTCTACATAAATATAAAATCATAAATAATTATGGGTGCTTCATCATTAGGTTCAAATGGATATGAGGGTTTAGGGTAGGTGTGTTAATGATGATAAAAGTAATGCTCTAAATATAGGTATCACTATAAATAATAGTTCATATTAAAAAAAATTATAATATCGATGAATATAACCTTATATATATTCCATTTCTCTTTTACCCACGAAAAAATCAATGAGGATGACAATAAATTAATCACAGCAAATTAATCAACCAAAATTTCTTCTAACTTCCTTCTTTTAATATTATTTTTTATTTTTAATTGAAAATTGTGATTAAGGAAAATTTAACATACACCACCTAAAATAATATAATTAAAATATCATTGATTAGGTAATGTTGATTTTTGATCTTCATAAGAGACAAACCATGTTTTATTATATATATACATCAAGAGGAGTGAATAATAAAATTTAATGAATTATATCTTATCCACTCTCGAAATCACATGATATACTCGAAAATAGTCTACTGAATGAAATATTTCCTTATCCAACATTTAAATTATACCCCAAAATTTATTAATTTAAATATCATGAAATATATTAATACGTTTTTAGTAATGGATAAATTGACTTTTAACTCTGTTTATTTCCTAATAATGCCATTAATAGATTCCGTATGATTAAATATGAATAATGTTAGGTGGTTCCGTGGATAATGTGTGGAACAAATGATACCTAATTCATATTAAAATTTATTTTATTCATTCATATATGTGATAAGATACCAAGAATTTTCCTAAGAACAAATGACCTTGTCTCGCTAGAAATGTACTTAAAAATGAAATGGAAAATATATTACTAAAAGGATGTCTCTAAAATGAGAAAAATAGTTGGATAATATTGTTATATAATTGAATATAAATAATTAATTAAAATTAATAAAAATTTCCAAAATTCATGGTAGGATAAATCTTAGAAAAAACAAAATTATAAGATTTAAAATTACCCTATTAAATTATTATCTTCCAAATCCTAATTCAAATTCATATCTATACTAATTATTTATCCCAAAATTATCCTTAAAATTTATTGAAAAAATAATTTCAATTCATGGAATAACCTAAATTTTAATAATTTTATGTCTCCTAGTTTATTTAATTAAACCCATTATCAAATGTGGGCATTCAATTGATACGTAAAATAATAAATTAATTCAAATTTTAGGAATATAATTGAATAAATCAGAATTTAAATTCTTATTCCCCTATCTATGGTATTTTGAATATTGATATGTGGTTTCTTCATATATATGATTCATGACCAGAATGGTTTTAATGGATTGTATTCCCTTGGATTCATAATGTGAAAGGGGTCAATTACATGTGTTGAATTTACATCTTCTTCTTGGATTTCTACATGTTTCTGCCTACCAGGGTCGTAATAGTCATACAAATTAAATATTGATAGGTGAAACGCAAGTCATATCAATTAAATTTGATATATTCTGGTCATAGAGCATGAAAAACTGAAAAAAATAAATTAAATAATAACAATTTCTATAATCTCAGGTTTCCCCTAAAAAGTGAATTTATTTACTACCATTGTCCTAACATTACCTCCTTGTCCTTTTTCTTTCATGATGGATGATTTGAAATATTTTAACCAAGTAGGTTCTAGAAATAGCCACAATTGTTATTTTTATATGTAGATATATCAATTTCTTCCTCCTATAAACAAATTAACTCTTCATGAGAGGAATACTTTCTTAGTTTCTGTAGGAATGATCCATGATTTTATCCTTAATCAAAAAAACTAAATGGAAGGTCATTTAACATCCATATATTTTGTCCTTCTCAATTATTTTGGTGTTATTATTCATTTTTATTTCTATTGTCTTACAAATCATATTCTATTTCTTATTAATAGTAATTTTATTTTGAGTGACCACTTTCACAACAACTTCTACCCTGTTTAATTTTTAAAACTCTTAGATACCATTATCTTTGTAAATTTTTTCATCTCAAAACTCATTAACTATTTTCAAATAAAATTTACTCATCATCAAGAGTATATTGAAATATACTTGTTGAAATTCAACACTTGATTGTTTTATCTACTTTATAGGTCAATCAAAACTCATCAGATGACCAAAAATTGTCGACCCAAAATGAGTGGGGATCGCACCACTTCCATATCTAGAAATGAAATTTCTTCAAAGAAGTAGAATTTATATACATTGATTATATTATATTATATGAACCCCCATGTGTGCTTTAATGTTGAATATTATAGTTCAAGTGAAACTCTTGTAGGTTTTTTTCTTATATCTAAAGGATTTTGATGGTAATATATAATAATCTATTGAAACTAATACCTAAGAAACAATAATATTCTATAAAGTAATTATCTCCAAAAAAATATATTAATTTATAAACTACCTAGATCATACTGCTTCTTCTGTAGGTCCTTTGATACAACCACTGAACACTATTATGTGAAAGTAGTTGTTCTAATTTTCTCTATGTTATTTATGATTTCATTAATTGTTTTGAGAATTATTAGTAGGTTGGAATTTTTACAAGATCCTCTATGAATGTAATGTTAATATTAAATTTTTTAAAGTGTTCCAAAAATTTATATTTTATTTCTCAATCATCACTCAAACTAGTTGTTCTAAAAATTACAGTCTCTCTATGTCCTACGGTGCTTCTTATTTTTTATATTCTTCTACTAATTATTCCTCACTCTTTTATAATTATCATTTCATTATTTCATTTACTTTTCTTAGCTCAGGATGATCATGATTGATTTTTACCCTCCACAAAGCTATAAATTTTGAATATTCACATTGATTCATTTCATGGAATCCTAAATGTACTTCTTGTTGTCCTTCTTGGAGTTACTCAAAAATATATCAGACATGGTATTTTAGGTTTTGGATTGATAATCTCTGATAACTTCATTCATCCTTCATATTATTTTGATGCACTTTGATCATTTTATAAAACTATCATTTATTTGATTGAATCATGAGTGGAAGTCATGAATCTAGCTAGTTTCTTATTCTTCATGTGGACTTGTCTCCACAACGATGGCCCTTGATATACTTGAAAACCATTTTTCTCTACTGGTATTATTGACCTTAATTTTTTTAGCTAGAAGTGTTGAAAATTATAACCATGATTATAATCTGTATAAGTAACCTATTTTGTACTCATATGTGGGTATTTATATTGAACTCACATCAATGATTCAAACATCATTGTCAATGAAACCATTTTGGGACCATCCTATCATTTTTATTAATCTTCTAGATAGACTTTTATATTATCACATCACTTTCCCATTAAAATATATCGCTTTACAAAAAAATCTAGTATGATTTATCTAACCTAAGGGGATATATTTATCAGTGATCCTACAAATTAAGCATATAAAATAGAATTTTTCCAAAATAAATGTCATTTACAATAATATTATACTAAAATCAATATCTCCTATACCATTATGAGGTAATTTTAGAGTAGTCTCTTTATAATGATCCCAAGTAATATAATGAGATTCAAAGTCAAAATGAAAAAAGATAAGAATATTTACACATATTTACATCAATATAGAATCTCAGAATAAGTTAGTATGAAATTTTCATAATAACATATCCAATATAGTGAATGAATGTGCTATAATGATAAGATCCACCCTCTATCATGTTTTCATAATGATAATTGTAACAACCTAAGGTGTTCCTCATCACTTTAAAAATCCTAGAATTGTAAGGGGTCACATATCTTATTAATTCATCCTAGATGCATGTTAGAATCTTATTATGGTATTCCATTGAAATCAATATTGTTTAATATCATCTGTATGATTGTAGGTTTGATCTCAAAATACTTTTAACGAAACATAATGTGCTTCGATGCTCTGTTTTAATCTTGTGTTCGATGGATTATCATAGTCTGCCATCATATGTTTCCCAAGGTGCATTTTTAGAACTCCACAATTATATTATAGCTGATTTTTTTCAATGTTTTCCATTGTTATAACAGCTTTGTTATTTAATAGAGTGTTTTTAATATTTTTGTAAGAAACACAAATTGTGAATACAAAAATTAAAATAAAACAAAAAAAATTAATATTTAAAACCCTAAAAACTAAATTTCAATGTCCCCAACAAAGATATTATTTTTTACAAACTGGTGGGGTATCATTATTTAACCATTTGTAAAATCAAAATATAAAATTTATTAACCTCCACAAATGAATATTAATTAATTAAAATGATTAAAAAAGATACATCAGGTCAAACACATGATTTTGATAAATTAGTTTATTTAGGATTTGAAAGAATTTTTTTTATTTAAATTACTTTTTCGAAAATAGAGAGGATAAAAAAATAGAATTTTGTTTTTACTAAAATATTAATAATAAAATAAACTAAAGGTAAAATGATATGTTTTTTTGGAAAATAATATTTGACGGAATGCCTTGGTTTTGTATCTTTTATAGTTATTATGAAAATGGATTTATAAAATAGTTTAATTTTTTATAAATGTTGTTAGATTTTTTATAATGTATATTCAATGGTTATGAAATACCCTCCTCGACATAGAAGTTCCTCTTTTTTCATTTTTTGGTAATTTATGCCCTCACCGAATCGAGTTTGACTCGATACCAATTTGAACCAGTTTATCATATATTTGAAAATCATCATTAATCAAATAGGTTAATCAAATTCCAATTGAAACGTTTTTTTTTCAAAATCGAATATAAATTTTCATTGAAAAATAACAAAAAAGGATTAGTTGTTTATTCAAAATTACAACACCCAAATACTCGAATAAAAATAATTAAATAGAATAAAATTATATCTATCCCCCATTGGAGGCATTACAATAAAATAATTCATGATATCACCCACATCATAGTGATGTGGGAGAAACGTGTAATGGAAAATGGGAATGAAATCATAATGAAATCATAATGAAATCATAATGAAATCGGGGAGATGAAAAATGATGTGGACCCTACACACCTCAACTTCTTACCCAATTACTTTCTCTCCATAATTAATCCATTGATGTTGAAGAAATTATGTTTATTTAGGGTTATCTATATGGAAATTTTGGGCTCTATGTAAACATAAATAAGGACTATTAAGAGTCTCATGTAAATTTGGGGTGTTGATCAGCATTTTGGGAAGTCATTACATCTAAAATACCAGCCAACACTAAATTTACATGGAAAATCCCATGACATTCATATCTCAACTATATTCTTTCATAGTATTGATTTAAAATCATGAACTTGAATTAAAATGTGTATTAGTTTAGCGTAACTGACATTTTAAGACTTATGAATTAATTACACCTCATGAACTAGATTCACATCCATAACAACTTACAGGTCATAAATAGGGTACCATCCATTAACATCAATTTTCGTGAACTTGAAGCTAAATTTCCCCCATGTTATGTTATTTATTATCCCAATTATACTTCCATATGTATAAAATAACATGGGATACCATATTTAAGTTTAAATCATGGTCTATTTTCCTCATCATTCACATTAACCAAAAATTACAATACCCTTCAAAATACAAACAATTCCACTAAATAAACAGGCATTAATTAATAGTAAAATTAACAAAATAAATGCATTTTAATCTAAAAAATGTATCAAATAAATTCATGTATCATGCACAAAAATTTAATTTTATTCTTAGTTGAATGTGATTTTAGGGGATAAAGTTTAACCTTTTCATTGGATGAAACATGATATATATGTGTGCAGGACTTCAATGCTTTGGGATATAATATCATAATTAAGCAATGCTATGAAGAGTTTTAGGGGTATGAAAAATCATAAAAATGTTACATGTACTTGGAAATATATTTTTTATAATCTCTTGTAATTTTATTTTTTTATTGAAAACGTATCAACTATGTTTCTCCTTTTACCATATGAATCATTTTACGATGCTCATTAAATACATATATAATTATATATTTTTCCATTTCTTTTTTTTCTCCCAAGGGCTGAATTTTTACAATTCATAGGATTACACTATATCCTACGTCTTGTAAAATTTTATAAGGGAGAAATTCTAGATGAATATTATTTTTTGTGTATCATCTAGTGATGTCCTTCTATTAGGGTACATTTGTTTGTGTAAGGGAGATAACATATAGTGTTCTCATAGGAATCAAAATAATGTATTCATAAAATGAAAGAGTTTAATTTCTTATACATAGTGGATCCAAATCATTTATTTTATTTTTTCTTTATCAATATATTTTATAATTTATGATCAATAAATTGAAATTTTAATGGAATGTTTTAAAGAACGACACATTAAAATATTTATTTAATATTTCATTTAACTGATACCATATAATAATAAAGACTCCCAACCATATATATGAAAATTTCCACCATATCATGAATAAATTATATAATATGCCACTATAATTTTATATAGTAAAACTACATATATATTTGTAAGAACCCGGATCATCGTTCATGTATGTTTTCCCTTTTTCTGGATTTTTTAAGGAAAATAAATTTTCTGGAAATTTTAGAAGTACATGTTGTGTACTTTTTGAGTACACGTCGTGTACTCTATTCCAGCTCGAAGCCGTGTGCTGGCCGTGTCCGGGCCACACACACGGTGTGTAAGGCTGAGGTGGAGGCCGGTTAATTCGGAGTATGGAAAAATTTAAGTACACGCCATGTACTCAAGAAATACACGATGTGTACTTTGTTTTTTTCATTAAACGGAACGGGGTCATGCCTAACCTCTATTTCCATCTTCTTCTCCAGTTTTGGACCATCCGAGAGCGACCGTACAACCGTAACTTTGACGAACTCCTACCTCGCCGTCCGTTCTCCTATTCGAGCATGGTCAGTTGCATTGGAATCAGAGCGGTGAGTTATTCTTTCTGCTTTAGCCTTGTTTCTTGATTCCTCCTCGCTTCCTAGTTATCATGGGATGAACGTTTTGTGCATCTTCTCAGATCTACGTTGTTCTAAGAAGAATCTATCGTCGAGGTTCATGTATATCGATCTCCTCGGATCGAGGTAGGTTGTTTGTGTCTTTACGCAGAAGGTTGATGAATATTTTATGCAATTTCCACTAATACCCTTGATCGAGGTATTGTGTGTTTCCTATTTTTCCCTTGTTACTTGCCTGCTTTTCTTTATTTCTTTAGTAGAGGTTATTTCTTGTGATTAGAGTATTTTATTAGTGTTCAGATTTCTTTGCCATGCTTGTTCTGCCAGTTTGGCATTTTTCCAGTTGCCATGCTGATTCGTAGGATAGTGGAACCATTGTTTTATTATTTCATTTGAGGCTTAGTTTATAGACAAGTAGTTCTTGAGGATTACTTGGACGATACACACACGTTGAGCATGTTTAGTTATACTCAGGACTGTGAGAACCTATAGTAGTAGACTAAAGGGATAATTGATGAAAGGGCTTCTCCAGAGTGTCTTTTAATTACGATGCGAGACTATAGGGGGAATTGATGTTGAGTGCTTCCCCAAAGAGTCTGTAGGTCCACGATGCGGGGCATAGGGGGAAATGACGTTGAGGGCTTCCCTAGAGAGCCTTTAGCACAATACAAGACTATAGGGGGGGAATTGACGGTGAGTGCTTCCCCAGAGATTCTGCTTAATTATGTAGCTGAACCAGAGGGGTGAGACTGTGTGTTCCACCCAGAGGGTTTCTAGTACTTAGAGGTTGAACCATAGGGGTTAGACTTTGAGAGCTACCTAGAGGGTTATCTATTTTCTTCTTATTGCTGGTTTCTTGCTTGTGTACTTTACATGTTGGAACTGTGGATTGTAGTTGGTTGTGCTTTTCTGTTTACTGCTTCTTGTTTATTTACTGCACTTTATTCACTGACTATTAGGAAAAAATATTTGGGTGATTACCTACTGGGATTGTATCTCACACCCTGTTTGGGCCATGCTTTTGGGCCCAAGCAGACTATGTTGCTGCAGGTATAGATAAGGGAAAGCGCCCTTCTACTTCAGGATCTAGACTGCATCAGGAGGTGGGGATCATGGGACCGAGCCGTGGCTGGTGATGCTGAGGAGATTACTTTGTTTTCTTTTGCACTTGGTTTCAGTTTTACTTCTGCACGTTGTTGTGTTTGCTGTTTTCCTTTGATACTTCTACTTGATGCATCATTTTCATCATAGTTATATATCTACATTACGTCCGTTGTTTGGTTTCTGTTGTTATGCATGTTTGTTTCTATTTCCTCTGTTTATTGTGGTTTTCTTACCTTGTATACCTTACCGAATGAGGTCATAGTTTCCCCCCACCGACTCACTAAGGCCCTCGCTACTAGTTGGCAGCCTCTGGCATTCGGCGAAACGTGCTTGCGGTCATGTGGAGAACCGTGTACGGGGCACCAATGGAGGGGATCTGGACTCAGGACGTTACAAATTGGTATCAAAGGGAGGTTAACGTCAGCACTGATACTAGTCTTCCCAGAGCCAGGCAAGATCTACACTATTTATTGTGATGCTTCAGGCGTCATGCTAGGGGCTGTGCTTATGAAGGGAGATGAAGTCATTGTGTATGGGTCTCGGCAGGTGAGGCCACATGAGAAGAACTACCATACACACGATCTGGAGTTGGAAGCTGGTGTTCATGCCTTGTGCTATTGAAGACACTATCTTCTAGGAGAGCGCTTTGTGGTCTTCACTAACCACAATAGTCTCAAGTATATATTCACTCAGCGTGATATGAATCTGAGGCATCACAGGTGGGTCGAGTATCTTCACTCCATTGATTTCGATCTTGCCTATACACCGGGAAAGGGAAACACCGTGGAAGAAGCGTTGAGCAGGAGAACTCAGATTCAGGTAGTTCAGGAGGCTAGTAGTGAGTGGCAGTTGATGGCTCTATTCTCTGAGATGCATCTGGAGGTGCACGATAGACGGGGACACACCTTTATATATTCTGTAGCTGTTACCTCCACACTACATGATCAGGTACGGATGAGGAAACTATCAGACTCAGAAGGCTTCGTCCTGCAGGAGAGTGTGTCAGGAGGGGACCCTCTTCCTGGATGGACAGTGGGTGAGGATGAGATCTTTCATTTCCAAGGATGTGTATGGGTGATAGCACACATATGCGAGGTGATGATGTGGGATTTCCAGTCCTCAGTTTGGGCAGTTAATTCTGGCATCGCCAAGATGTATCGAGATCTTCATCGCCAGTACTGGTGGCCAGTTATGAAGAAGGATGTTGCTGGTTTTTTCATGCGATGTTCTACTTGTCAACAAGTGAAATCAGAGCATCAGCGATCAACGAGGCTTTTACAATAGTTACCCATTCTTGAGTGGAGGTGTACTGATGTTGCAATGGACTTCGTGACTGGGTTTCCAAGATCACCTCGAGGGAACGACGCTATTTGGGTTGTCGTCGATAGGCTTAAGAAGGTTGATCACTTTGTGCTGATCAAGGAGACCTTTAGTGTTGATGATTTGGGATGACTTTACATCAGAGAGATCATTCGTCTTCATGGAGTTCTTCGCTCTATTTTTTCTGAAAGATTTGTGCGCTTTACCTCTCGGTTCTGGCATGGACTTCAGAAGGCCTTGGGTACACATGTACTTTTGAATACAACATACCATCCCCAGACTGATGGCCAGTCCGAGCGCACGATCCAGGTGCTTGAGGATATTCTTCGAGCTTGCATCCTTGAATTTGGAGATTCATGGGAGAAGCATATTTCTCTGGTGGAGTTCGCCTACAATAACAGTTTCTAGGAGACCATTCTGATGGCACCATACGAGGTTTTGTACGGTAGGCAATGACGATCCCCCTTATGCTGACTGGAGGCAGGAGAGGAAGCTTTTCAAGGACCTCATCTTGTACAGGAGACTTTAGAGCAGATAGAGCTGATTCAGAAGAGGATGGCTACAATAGAGTCTTGGCAGAAGTCTTATGCTGATCAGCGGAGACGACCTCTGGAGTTCGAGGTCGGTGATCGGGTTTTCTTATGTGTCGCAACTAGGTCAGGACACAAAAGGATTCTGAGACATGGTAATCTTTCACCGCGGTACGTCGGGCCGTTTGAGGTCTTGGAGAGTGTGGGGTAGGTCACCTATCGGTTGCAGCTACCTCAGAGGTATCGAGCCATGCACGACGTCTTCCATGTCTCTCAACTCCAATGTTACTTTTCAGAACCTTCTCACGTCTTTCAGCACGAGGAAGTCGATCTTGAAGCGGATGTGTCGTTCGAGGAGCATCCTATCCGGATTGTCTATCATAGTATGAAGGTTCTCTACGGGCGGTCTATTCCTCTGGTACGACTGCTATGGCAACACAGGCAAGTACAAGACGAGACCTGGGAGAGGGGGCCGATGTATGATCGCAGTGGCCGGAGCTGTTCGGGGATTCTTCTTCTCCAACTCATTAGGGAAATTCAAAGATGAATTTCTTTAAGGAGGGAAGTTTGTATGAACCCGGATCTTCGTTCAGGTATGTTTTCACTTTTTCTATAATTTTTAAGGAAAATAAATTTTATGGACATTTCAGAAGTACACGCCGTGTACTTTTTGAGTACACGCCGTATACTCTATTCCGGATCAATGCTATGTGTTGGCCGTGTCCGGGCCACACACATGGTGTGTAAGGCTGAGGAGGAGGCTGGTTAATTTGAAGTATGGAAAAATTGAAGTATACACCGTGTACTTTCTTTTTATCATCAAACGGACCGGGGTTGCGCCTAACCTCTATTTCCATCTTCTTCTCAAGTTTCCAACCGTCCGAGAGTGACCATACGACCAGAACTTCGACGAACTCCTGCCTCGTCATCCATTCTCTGATTCGAGCATGGTCAGTTGTGTTGGAATCGAAGCGGTGAGTTCTTCCTTATTCTTTATCCTTGTTTCTTGATTCCTCCTCATTCCCAAGTTATCGTGGGATGAACGTTTTGTGCGTTTCCTCAGACCTGTGTTGTTCTATGAGGAATCTGTCGCCGAGGTTCACGTATATCGATCTCCTCGGATCGAGGTAGGTGGTTTGTGCCTTTCCGCAGAAAGTTGATGAATATTTTGTGCAATTTCTACCAATACCATTGAACGAGGTATTGCGTGTTTCTTGTTTTTCCTTGTTACTTTCATGCTTTGATTTATTCCTTTAGTAGAGGTTATTGCTTGAGATTAGAGTATTTTATTTGTGATCAGATTTCTTTTCCATGCCTGTTCATCTTGTTTGGCATTTTTCCAGTTGACATGCCTAGTCGTAGGATAGTGGAACAGTTGTTTTATTATTGATGTTGAGCCTTAGTTGACATCCAAGTAGTTCTTGAGGTTTACTTGGATGATACACACACATTGAGCATGTTTAGTTATACTCAGGACTATGATAACCTAGAATAGTAGACCAAAGGGAGAATTGACGGAAGGGCTTCCCTATAGTTTCTTTTAATTATGATGTGATACTATAGGGGGAATTAACGCTGAGTGCTTCCCCAGAGAGTCTGTAGATCCACGACGCGGGCCACAGGGGGAATTGACATTGAGTGCTTCCCCAGAGAGCCTTTAGCACGATACGAGACTATAGAGGGAATTGAAGGTGAGTGTTTCCCCAGAGACTCTTCATAATTACGTTGTTAAACAAGAGGGGTGAGACTGTGTGTGCCTCCTAGTGGGTTTCTAGTACTTAGAGGTTAATCTATAGGGGTTTGACTGTGAGAGAAACCCAAAGGGTTACCTGTTTTCTTCTTATTGTTGGTTGTTTTCTTTTGTACTTTAATTGTTGGAACTGTGGATTGTAGCTGCTTGTGCTTTTTTGTTTTATACTTCTTGTTTATTTACTGCCATGTATTCATTAACTGTTAGGCACAAATCTTTGGGTGATTTCCTACTGGGATTGTATCTCACACCCTATTTGGGCCATGCTTTTGGGGCAAAGAAGATTATGTTGTTGTAGGTATAGATAAGGGAAAGCGCCCTTCTACTTTAGGATCTTGACTGCATCCGGAGCTGGGGAGCATGGGACCGAGCCGTGGCTCGTGATGCTGAGGAGATTACTTTGTTTTATTTTTCACTTGGTTTTAGTTGTACTTCTGCACGTTGTTGTGTTTTTTGTTTTCCTTTGATACTTATACCTGCTGCATCATTTTCATTACAGTTATATATCTACATTGATTCTGCTGTTTGGTTTCTGTTGTTATGCATGTTTGTTGCTGTTTCTGCTGTTTATTGTGGTTTTCTTACCTTGTATACCTTACCGAGTGAGGGCATAGTTTCCCCACCAACTCACCAAGTCCCTCACTGCTAGTCGGATGCTTCTGGCTTTCAGGGAAACGCGCTTGAGGTCATGTGGAGAACCGAGTACGGGGCACCAGTGGAGGGGCTCCGGACTCGGGATATTACAATATTTCTTGTGATACATAACAAAATCTAATCCTATCTCATGGTCAATAAAAAATAACTAAAAATAATGATAATGACATGTTAAAATATGTTCTCGATATAATGAATTTTCATATTCCATATTTAAATTTTATACCAAGAGTAGAAATATCATAAGTTTAGAATATATACTAAATGAACCACTCTATTTGAAATTACACAACAAAAAATGTAAAAACCATGAATAATAATATCACCCATAGTAATATGGTTTCCCCCATACATGGGTTCACTACTCTCTAACATAATATCCACACCAAATCTTGATATTTTTATATCTCATTTTCATATTTATTAAATATAAAGAAAATTGAAAAGTTGATTTGATACTACTTTTGGAAATACCCAACTAGTGACCACTCAACATTTTCTATACAAGTGGTTTCCCATGACCTATTTCATTCCTCTCCATTTTCTAGATCATGGAGAATGGTAGTGATAGTATTTTTTGGTTGTTTTAAAGGCTATACCCGCATATCAGAGTCCAATAAGAGCTGAAATAATTTTAATATCACATATTATATAAATAATGAAATCATGAATCTGTTATAGTTCAGAAAACCTTATACACATTACATACTATAAAAACATGGGTAAGGAAAATTTCATACAATCCACAAAAAAAATAATGGATCCCAAGTAGGTGACCCATATAAACCAATATAAATAAATGAATAAAAGAAATAAAATTTGAAAAAACTAAAAAAATAGTCTCATGTACTAGCCATGTCTTATCCCAAATGCTTCACAATTTTTAACAATCAACATTCAGTGATAGGGATCCTTCCCTAGCCCCTCTATAAAAACATGAAATCTAGTTGGGTACCATTGTATGCTAGTTTAGGTTATATGTTCAACATCTTATCTCACTCCAATGATGTATATAAACATATATTTTCTGATTAATTGCGTATTTTGAGGTGAATAAAAAAAACATAATAATGAAACAACCAAATATCTTTGGGTTATAATATAGAACCTAACATTGATCTTACCAGATTCATCATGTTCTAGATATCTCTAAATATAATATGTCATTGTGAATAATTGTTAAATCCTAGGGGTGATCCAAAGCATTCCAACAAAGTGGATACTAAATAATCCTCAAAGGTTATCATTAAAATCCCAAAGTAGCAATAAATAATGAAATCCATTGAGGTGATCCTATATATTCAAAAGTATCTTGCTACTATTGAATCCTATGAGGTGATCATAGTCATTCCAAAGTATCCATTTAAATTAGATAATTCATATGATTTTTCATGAAATATGCATATTCATGTGATCTATTTTATATATTTAATTAAAAAAAAGATTTATATTAAAGGTGTATCTAATATATTATAAGTAATTAACTATAATCCTTTATATTTTTACTCAGTCATCAAATTATTTTAGGTAACCCCTAGGGTTACCTCTTGATTTATCCATTTAACCTCATGGTTTGGGACACCTCATTTGGTTTTCAAATTGATAGTATACACTTTCCAGCAGACTGCTCTTTTTATAACAATATATATTAATAGAAATGGCCTACATGAAATTTATTAATATTTTTTGGACAATATCACATTATGTTAGTGTGAATAAAAATCACATGAACTTGGAGAAAGAGTAAGAATATATGGGATAAACATAGGATAAGATAAACTATTCTAACTGGAATATACTCACTAAATACTAGGTGATAATACAATCTCAAACTAGATATATCATAGATTTTGATAATATATATAAAATAGAGTAGAATATTTCATACATCGGGTCATACTGGGAAACAAAATGAGAAATCATCAGTGTAATAGATATGAGGATTATATTTACTATAATCCTCCACCTAAACCAAACAGGTATTGAATCCATTGAATCATAAGAGAGATTACACTATGATATGGTGAGAAGAAAATGAGAAATTTAATATTGAAAACACTACATTAATTTTAAAATATTAATCAACCCTATTTGTTAGTTATTTTTTCACTAAAATAATAATTGCAAACTTTTTGGAAAAAATATTGATAAAACTCAATTTTTTTGAAATCGTTGTAGTCGTCATTACCCTTGAAATGGGAAATACATGAGTAAGGGTAATACTTGATTTTCAATATCCAAGATTCTAGGTACCCCTATATATTGTGTTGATTATGGGAATCCTCCCATTTACCATTATGCACGACGTTGTATAAGGGTGAACTGCATGCTAACCTAAATCACAACACTTCACAAGGGTAATCCCTTAGTTTTCCTCACATAGTGAAACTCTATGATGTTAATACCTTAGATACCCTTATATGTTGGTGTTGGGTAAGGTTAACCTCTCAGTTACATTCATAATGGACAACAAAGACACAAAAAACTAACCCTATCAATTTTTTATTATAGAAAATATAGACAACAATCAAAAAATTTATAACATTTACAAACACATGAAACAAAAAAAATATCCATGAAACTATAAAAATATAGAAAATTAACCCAAAAATTTATTGAACTAATTAATGTAACTGAAAATTCACCATGCATATAATATATTTTTATTTATTAACCACAAATTTCTAAACTATTGTTTGACTTATAAAATCACAAAAAAAACTGAAATTAAATGTATCTAAAATTTACAATTATTAATATAGCCTTTCAAATGTATTGATAAATAAATAAAAATAATATAAATCTATAGAACACTATAAAATACCACCATATATGGAATTTAAATAAAAACGCAATCCCCTAATACCTATAACGTGTCTAAATTCACAAGTTTAACATTTTTTCTAACTCAAACTACAATGTAAAATACTTCGAAACATTACAACCTATCCACCATATAATAGATCATATCTATGATATCATGACCACATAGTGACTAAATAATACAAACACTTTACCATCATTCTATATGAATTATTATGACTCTGATATTATGGAAAACACATCTATCTATTCCCCATATACATGGACTACACTGACAGACCAACATAAACATATCAATTCATTTTTTGGGAACTGCCCAACATTATAAGTTCCAAATGGTACATAAATTTTGTACCCAAAACATTTAAAACTCCATATAAAACAAGATTTTTTTATATCTGATGGAATATCATTGAATTTTGCATACAATGAAACTCATCAAGTACACCAACATTTTAAACTAGGTTCATACCTCAAAAAGGGTGTCTGTTACAATGATGAGATTATCAATTTATTATGTAATGAATGGATCCACTTAGAATCATTAAAATAATAGATGTTCCCTCATTCACATAACACCAAAATGAGGTTCCTGAGGTATGTATTTATAGGCCAAGGGGTGTGTTTTGGTAAAAAAATTCCTAATACCAATTAAGGATCAATATTTCCCATGTAAACTATATTATCGTGAATTTTATAAATCCATTTATTTTTTAGAATCTTTATTTAAAATATCTCCAGGAAATATATAGGTTTTGGTGTTCTGTAATAAGATATATTTTTGAAATATCAACCAATAAGCTTGATTATTAATAGTTTCATATGTATTCATTAGCATAGAATTTACTACGTCAAATGGACGAAATGGATTGGATGATAAAATGGATAGTTATAACCCATATGTTAAGGGATTTTACCATAGAATTTCAGCACAATTATTTTAAATAAAACCAAGCGAATATCTATTTGTTTTCTAATAATGTAATTGGAATTTTAATATTTTTATTTGTTTTTCTAAAATTTCATCTGGATATTTCTAAATAAAATTTCTATACACTAAAAATATTAAAACTAATGAAATTGAAAAGTTCATAATAAATTAAAATTATTCACATGAATTAATGTTGATTTTTAATTAATTCTTATGTTATTTTTTTAAATCTCAAAATTAGATTAAAACTCCACTATAAGGATCGTAAAAGAATCTTATTTTTTATTTGATCAACCATAAATACTTAAAAATATTTATAATAATATTATAAATAATATTTTTTTTCAATTGGTGATACATAGATCATGAATGAAACTTATAAAAAATTATGGATACACAATATGAACATTGAAATTATTATAATTTCAAGAAATGTTACTTTTTAATTCAATAATTAATTTTTTTGGATAATAATTTATTGGAAAAGGGATCCTAAATGAGTACCATGAAGAAAAAATTTCATGATATTTTGGTGAATACATAATAATATATATATAATTTCTATATTAATTTTATTTCCCATACATCAATAAATATTTAATTCAAAATTTTATTAATTAGATTCATTAATGATAACATTAATTCAAAATGGATTAAATTATAATTAAAATTGGATTATAAAACAATATATTATTATTGGAATAAATACTTATTTAGGATTCAATTATTAAATTTTTTAATCAATGTTAAAAGTATATTATATACAAAAATCATGGATTAGGGATGGGTTGTGTTTTTTTGTTAAAGATAATGAATTGCCTAATAGTTCATATTAGACATTACATGATTGGAATAACTATGGTATTATTATACTTACATTATTTTTTGTACTATATGACTATAAATATTGATGTTAATACATTTTTTGGATAAAAATTCATGCTTTATTCTTTCCATAAATATGTCATTTACATTTTTTATAGAATTTATCTAATTTGAGTTACCGAAGGTGGCTAGAACATTTTCAGGAATTCATTTTTTGGGCATCATATATAGTTTTTAAGGTAAATGTATATGTAAATATATTAATTATAAATTCATTGAGAGAAATGGATAATTGATTTATTGAATAGTTTAAATTTGTGATTATTATAGATCAAATTATTTTCTATATAAAGGATATGAATAAATTTTATTTTTATGGTTGAATTATACTTTTGTATTAGTGGATTGTGATAATTGGGGGATGATAATTTTCCATATGTTTATATGGGAGGGTTATTTGAGATCATGGATAGATTGAACAAAATAACATAATATTGATCATTACACCTAAATTGGGTTATGGTTCTCTTAAAAAAATTACGGGGTTTTCATCATGGGTTTCCATTTTCACAAACCAACATGGATTACCCAAATTACAAGAATCTAATAAATTCATAACATTTCCTAGAGGGAAATCATAATCCCCTAGTGTAGGAAATTAGTTTATCGGATTCAAGAAAAAAATTATGAATGATTTCACTAAACCAGATACAATAACAATTTGGGCATAAATGGAGAATAAATGGTACCAAAGAATATTTCAAAAATATTGTCAAACTATGGTAAAAATATATAAATGGAAATGTAATTCCAAATCCATGTATATAATACATGAATAAATAATGTAATATAGATAATTACTACTACATCTATGTGTTATGTTGGAACTATCCTACAAGCTCACCAACTAATTTCTAAACCTTGTTAACAAGAATTCATATCACCTCACTATAGAACATTGTCCTTTCCTACGTCCAATAAAATGATGTTTACACTCATTTGAGGGTTTATGTAGGGTTTGAGAGAAAATTCCTGCAGGATTCCACCATTTTCTCCATAAATTTTATTTATTAAATAATTCAATTATTCTTGTTATAAAATATATAAGACATGATATATACTTTTCAAAAATTAACATTTCTAATTCACCATTGTCAATATTTTATAAACAATTTCCCATAAATTTGATTTTAAATCACTAAAAAAGTATCCATTTATCGATTATTCATGCATGTATCTTTAAGACACATAAATATAAATAACAATTGAATATATTCCCAGGATAAAATATGTTTGGTCCAGCTTGGATCTTCACCCCATGTGATAAATAATAAAAGTATGATCTAATCAAGGACCTGATATGATGACCTAAGGATAATATTAACAACATTTTTTGGGACCCCCCTATGATTTCTTGAAAACACGGCCCCATTATAATTCCTTAGGGATCCTAACTATACCATGTTGTTTTAACCTCTCTACGAGTCATGAAAAAATGTCCCTATAGAACCCACACCACATTAGTACCCCATTCCAACATGTGATGAAAATTTAAATTAATTTGGAATGTTAGTATGACATTTAAACACTAAAACCAAAAATATTTTTCCATAAGAATATCATTATTTGAAATTTATTTTATACAACAAAACAAACAATGAATATAAATCAACTGTTCTTTATCAAATACAATGGGGGGGGAAACATGTTATATAAATAACTATCAAATAAAAAGTTCAATAAATCTAAGTTCATTCCATTAATAGTTTGGAAATAATTTTTAGATATGAGAGTGACAATTTCATTAATAAGATAATTACTTTTTATGAAACCACTAACCTCAACCACTTAGTATTCCAAAAAATCCCCAAGAACCACATAACAATGCGGATGATGGATCAATTAATCAAGAAAATATCCTAAAAATGATTAATGATACATAAAATTAGAATTCATTGATGCTAATATTTATGGGTAAAAAAGAGAGACCAAATTTTAATGATGATAAAAAATATTTAAATAGTGATAAACAATAATATAAATAATTCCCACAATAATATATGGTCTAATTGAAAAACAATTAGATCATCGAAATAAATATAGATCGAGTTAATAAAAATCTAATATATGGATACTATTAAGATAAAGGGGTGATATTAAAATCATGGATAATAATGATGATTAATTGAATCATAAAGTTGTAAAACTATATTTGACACCCAAGGATCCATCAATTTTTTCAATAAAAAAACATGGAATACTCAAAATATAAAATAGATGTATCATAGGTCAAAGGTCAAATTCATGTGGAAAAGAATGAAAAAAATAAGGGTGTTTTAGGTCATAAACATAAAAATTTATATTAAATAATTAGAATCACACGGTTAACAAAACCATCTTCTAAACTTGATCTCCTTTCATGATTTTGGAAAAGAAACATGTTTTGGTTTCATAGATTTAAAAAACATGCCCAAACTATTTGAAATTCCCCATTCCCATAACAAAACTACTGAGGAGAGGGCCTCAAAATTTAGACGGACTATGCACCAACATTATACACTCTTAGAGGACTACAACATATTTCATAGTATCTGATATAGACCACAAGTTATACTGTGACTATGCACCATAACATTCATTGGCCCAAAAAATATGAAACTTAAAAATATTACACGTAGTAACCCAATACAAGATAAAAAAAGGTGGTCAAAACAATAGAATATATATACATGAATTTAATATTGAGAAGTGATAATACTCCCTATAATGTCACTTTATTCCTCTAAAAGTATAGTCTTATGATGTTGATCTATAAAGAGACGAGGGCCTTTCCCTTACATCAATTATTCTATATCCCACATATCATGAGAACCATTTGTATTTTTCTATAACAATAAAACCAATAGAATATACCTTTTATATAGAAATTTGTCAAAAGAATAAAAAATCTACACTCAACCAAACATACATTCATTTCAAGATAACTCTCCAAAAAATTAATGATGTAATAAGAATAAATAGGATATTTCGTATGTTAAGATAATTTGAATACATAATGAATAAAAATAAATTGGTACGGTAATTCCAACTGATATCAAACATTTTCAATAAACTAAAATATCCTAACTTTTTTAACATATCATACATCTAACATAAATTATTTCCCATGTAGTTAGTAACCCATCCTAGATGATACACTGAAGAAAAATTATCCACTAATTGAGAATTCCATGTGATGTTTTCTATGGTCCACATAAAATTTCAGTAAAAAATTATCCATTTCCACTCATTTATCTGTAAAATATATCATTAAAATTTTCTCCTAGATAATTCTAGATTCTATAATTGAATAATCAACCACCTATAACTAAACAATAGTAAATTTACAAGTGTAGACAAAGGGAACCTTAAAAGGGATAATTATAATAGAAAAGTGATAGATATTGTTATCAAATTCTCAATAAGTCCCAGATGGCTATCCCATGATAGGCTAAAATACATAATTCATTAAGGAAGAATATCATATATGATCTAACTAGAATGTTATGTCATGACATTTTTTCTAAGTATGATAGGCTATACACAAAATTAAAGGAGTCCCCAACACCTACTCGATACCATTCCCAATCCATGAAGTAATCCTAGGATCCATATATGATACAATAATATAAAAACCCCCATGGAACCATGTTTTTTTCTTCATATATATCTTTCAAAGATCCTCATATTTGTTGGTGTCTCGATTTAGAATGAAGAGAATAGATTCTGTCAACATATCAATCACTAACCAAATAGGTTACTTTCTTTGGGGAGTCCATGGTAATCCATTAATGAAATCTATACATTGGATTTTCCATTTAATTAACTAAATAATAATAGAATTAGGTTGAAAAAATGGATTTTTTTTTCTCAACTATAATCCCCAATAAGGTATAACAGTTGGATACAAAGTCAGCTATGTCACATTTTATTCACTTCCAGCAAAACTGATTCTTCATGTTATAAGATATCTTTATACGTTCAGTTTTAATATCCTAAAAAAACTATGAAGATAATACATAATGTCTTTCCTAATAAATATGGGGATGATGAACCAAATCCTATAGTAAAAAAGGTCTTTTTAAATTTATAGAATATATAACAATAGTTTACTAAGAAAAAATGGATCCCATAATTTTTCTAGGAATATAATCCTACCACCGTTTTTGGATATTATACATTAAGAGACATGAATCCTACTAAAAAATGGAATAAATATAACTTGTCACATCCTAAATCACCTCTTGGTGAATTAAAGTAAATATTTATATGATATTATATTATTAATTAAATTATAGGATAGTAGGATAGAAAAATTTCATACGAAGGATGTCAGCAACAACATTCCCCTTTCTAGGGGTATAGACAACGTCAACATAAAATTTAATAATTTACTCTACCCAACACATCTTCTTGACGATCAAGTTTTTTTAAGAAGATATATCCCAAAATATTGAGATAAAAAAAGAAAAGTGAACCTCTCCCAAAAAGGTGGAATCACCCACACTTTAGTGCATGCATACTATGTGTTAAATGTCATGAGTGGGATAGTTCTCTTCATGTGGTCAAAGATGATGTGAGTCATATTATACTACATTGTGTTATGTCATAAGCACATGTCTCATACCTAAAATATAATCCTTAACATGGACCACAAATCTCTAAACATTTTCTACTGAAATCAATACAGTATATGACTTCAGATATAGCTTCAATTCATCAGAGGAAATCAACTATTTTCCATTCTAAAAGAATATAACCACTATTTTGGTAAGAGCCTTCAATAGTGGTGAATTTTTTTTATAATTATTTCATGAATTATCTATAATAACCAACTAAAGCCAAGAATTTTTATATTCAAAATACATTAAATGGTTCCTCACATGATAAAATAACCTTAAGCCTCTCGGAAACATATAATATTCTTTGTTATGAAACCACTTGTCCTATGAACTTCACTCCACAAAGAAATTAAAACATATCATAGATAATGTGAAACAAAATGTTTCATAAAATATATTTTATGTGTTACACTTTTGGCTATATAGATTTTAAATAAAAAAATGATATCATCCAAAAATACTAAATAAAATGTGTTGAGATAATGGTGAAATATATGATTTACTAAATTAATCATATTTACAAGATAATTATTTAGGCCAAAGTTTTTAATAATGTATTATATATGTATATAGATTCTTGTAAAAGTTTGCTTCAATATATTAGACTCTTTATCTCAAAGGTGATGCTAATAGGACCTGAGGTCGATTATCAAGGACCAATTTTAACCCCTAAACTGATCAAGAAATTCATAAATATGGGGAAGAATATGTTTATTCTTAATCGTTAACCAATTAAGCTTTCATTAATTAATAAAAATAAGAACTCTTCTATCATCAATTTTGAAAAAAGAATAGTATATTTCAAATCTGTTATAAAATGTTGAATAAAAACATTCACAAATAAATCTTCAAATTGAATATTCATATCTATTAACACATCGTGTGTCATGTGATAGTAAAAAATATATTCTCATATGGTTTCATGAACCATATAGATAGAAAACTCCACCTTTATATCTAGAGGATGTCTTCAAAATTAATCTTGGAATAAATTGAGTAAATATATGATAACTAAATGATGTTCAGAACTGGAGGAATCATTCCCAAACCTGACTACATGTGCAAAAATAAATCTCCCAAATTATGAAAGCTGAGGTATTATTCAATAAGTCTTTAGATTCAATTAACCATAAAAAATATGGGATTACTCATCAAGAGAAGTAATCGACACCTTTTAATGATATAAATCAGCCATATATTTATGGTAATCTATCCAATAAATTCAAATTATATAATTAAAAAGATCTTATTTAGGAACCATAAAATCCCATACTCACTCAATATAAGGGATTGAGAAATAGAACACGGGGAATTGAAAAACCTTCTCCATTCTGTTTACAATAGTTCATTTCAATTCCATAGTGAATTAAATGAATACTATTGGGCCTTTTAAAATATCCACAAAATAGGTCGATATAATGGAAGAGAAGTCACATGTATTACCTAGATTAGTTTCTATATATTATGCAAAAATGACCATTCCTCTATAAATCATTGGGCCTGTTTAATATTCCACTGGAAATACCTTTAATGTGTTAAATTTATGTACTCTATGGTATTGTGGATGGAAACATGTAGATGTATAAGCTTCATATTACACCATAGATACCTTTTAGTATGATGAAATAGAGAAATAAAGAAGGTAAATACAAATCTAGATAGAACCTTTTCAAATATCTTTAATGAATATAAGTACTATAGATATTCGAACGTTTGGGAAAATAACACTCAGTGTGTCCCATCATTCCACGGTATTGTTAAATCGTAGGAACACTTCCATATTTTACTGTTGATTTTGAGGTAGCCCATTATTGAGATGTACAACCACTAAATTTAATATTATTAAGATTATTCCTCTACTATCCTTGTGATCAACTCAATGTTCTATTGGGTATAGATGGATGTCTACATTAATTTAAATTTATGAATAGATCTATTTCATCAATCATATATTTATCTACCATAAATGTGTATGTGACGAGCTTATATATGAAGAATATATAACATATTTCTAGCAAAAAACCTATAAGGAATCTACAAGACATCGTCTTGTCATCTATTTCAATCATAAAAGAATAATGGGCATATTCACTAAAATTGCTGGCATTCTATTCCATTGAGGTTTCATTCTACTTAATAGAGAGAAAATGTATATAACTATCCATATTGATGGATTTTAAATAGCAATATTGATCGAATATGGTCTTGAATCCATTCCAATCAATTCTCATAGTTTAATTTTCCTAGAAAATTTCATCCCACTACATACTATTATGACCCTTGAGATTAAATATAGAATAAATTTACATAACAGGTTATTGAGTCTCTATGAATTAAATTATAGATTGATTATTATCCAATAATTACATTAAATTGTGAGGGGAATACATCATATGAAATGATTGATTCATCTAGATGAGAAATTATGGAGCTCAATCATTATCTCTACCAGCACTTGGTTTCGATTAAAATTCATGAGTTCACTAAATAGTAATACTGTTGTCCAATGCATGAAATTCCCATACTATAATCTAAAAAAGGTTATTATTAATTTGTTTGTTACCTTGTAATGAATCATCTGTCCCAACCTCATGGGGAACATGAGGAAATTATTGAGGACCAAATAGATCTATTTCAATGAAGGAAAGTAGAACCCATGAGAGGGAATAAACCTTCATTTGAATCAATAAATAACAATATAGGAACTAAGATGAAGTTAAAAATAAATATGAGAGGCTCACTTCCCAATAAAATTGTTTAACTTATGTGTTTTTACAACGATATATGTGTTGAAACTCCATCCGACACTACACCTTTTGTCCTAAAACTTCTATATCATGTCTACCAAACATCACAAGAAATGAAAACCAAAGAAAAAAACAACCTTTTATAAAACTTTTCTATAAACCAAACTATATTTCCCAACAAATCGTAACGCAATTATTTCTTGGAATAGACCTTAGTGTGTTCTCGATCCCCAGAGGCTGATGAAAAGCACTCAAGAATTAGGAATAACCTAGGGAATGATTTATCACAACCATATATTATAACAAGAACATTGTATATAATCAATTTATGAATATAAAAATATTTCATAAATAGTGTAAAACAATAGTAACAATACATGAAAATAAAAAAATATTAAACCAAGGAAAATGATCTCTGAATAACTAAACTACACTAGATGAAAAAATTATCTATATGTTATTAGTTGGAAATATCCCACTAACTCACCACCTTAGTTCCAACCCCATTGGACTAAAATACCTACTACGTCTCAAAGACTCTATTCCCTCTATTAAATCGAATAAAACCATTTCATCACACATTCGAGGGTGTACATACTATATGAAAAATGTGTATAGCATCTTGATATTTATATCACCTATGGAATTCCCCTTGGGTTCATTTCTATGTGTATTGAGGGGTTTCTAGATGAATTGGATCATTTTAGAATGCAAGGAATATTAATGGTAGCATGTAATGCTTTCAATGGGTTAATAAGGGGATCTATAAATTTTATGTGCCCACTGGTTAGCTGGTCGGTCTTTACCATCCCATCAGTGGAATTTATAGTAGCTACTGAAATTCTATAGTAGCCACCTGATAGCTCGTGGTGGAACTAGAAATGCCTTATCATATATATTTTATTATAATTTCCCACCAAACCCACAATTTTATTTATTAATCCTTATTCCTCTACCCTAGCATGACTGACATGAACCATGAGTAACCACATTGACATCATTATCTCTCCCAACACCATATATTAACATACTATAGTGTCAATTAAACTGACGACCCCCTCCATGCATTTATTTCCTTATGTGATATTGATCTCTATTACTTTACTTATTCATTCCTCCTAAAATATATGGATTCCTTTATATTCATTGTATCATTAATGGCAATTATTTAATTATCAATTGAAGATCACTTGAAAATTCTCTTGATATCTCCCTTTATTAATTCAATGGTGACCATCGATATAGACGAATATCAGTTTTATTATGGTTTGATATTGGATATTATAAGTAGGTTTCATATATCATTTTTTCTTAATATGATTCATGTATTCCATAATTCCATTTTCAATCCATTTGATTTTTTTAAACATGGTTTGATCATTATTAATAATAAATGACCATTTACATAGTAAATGGTATTTTAAATGGCTAGTTTCATATTAATAATTCATCCTCTCTTTTTAGATGAAATTTGTAATACCACTATTTGAAATGATACATGTGTTTCTCTGTAAATCAGGGACTTGATTATTAATTTTAATTTTATTTATGTTTTTATGTTTTTACTACCAATGTGGCTTTGCATATTTTAGTAATCCCTTGTGGGTTTTAGGGTGGATAAAAGAGATGAATTCTATTTCGAGGTTCTTTCCAGGCCTACTGAATGGTGAGAAATAAGTGTGGTTAATCAAGAAGTCAATATAGGAACTGTTATGAGGTCTCTCTGTAGATTATTATGTTATATATCTTTGTAATGTTTAGTTTGATTTTTAACCCAAGACTGATGCATTATTAATTTTGATACAAATTTAATTCACAGATGAGAGGCTGGTTCGAAGGGTCCTTATTTTTAATGGATGATAACATGTGTGTTTTTAAGACTTTTTTTTGGTTTTTTATGTTTATATAAATTAATAGTGATTCTCAATACATTGAAAAAAATATCAGTTAATGATGTTTTCATTTAAAGTAATTTGTTTTTTAAAACTACCCCAACAGTGTGTTTTATTAAGTGTTGGGCTTGAAAATTGAATTTTAAATACTAATATAGGATGTATTAATGGAATTTTTTTGGTGGGAATTTTTTTATTATAATGGATTTAAAATAGAATTATTTTTGAACAATGAATTTTGGACTAATGTTTTAAAACCATGGGATATGTTTAATGATCTATAAAAAATATTTTAAAGTTATAATGAATTAATATCACAATTTCAAATTTCGGATCTATGTTAGGATAATTTATAAATTGGGAAAATAATATTAATTTTTGAAACAATGATGTTTTGTTGAATGATATACAGGGATTCATTTGAATGCTTTTTTTGTGTCTTTTTTTGTTAGTGGTATTTTATTTATGCCTCTTTTGATGTGCATGTGTTTCATGATTAACACAAATATATCAAGTAATATTTTAAATTAATGATTTAATGTTCAATTATTAGTCTGGTCTATCAATTATCCAAACACATTTCCCAAAAATTGTTGTTTTAATTTGATGAATCTACCCTAGATTTAAAACGATAGGCCTATATAAAGAATATATATATTTTCGGTTGCGTAGGTGAGTCAGGTTCTATTGATGAAATGAGGAGGATAAAATATATTGAGTGAAATTTCAATTCCCTCAAGACTCCAGATGCACTGAGTTTAAATTATGACTCAACCTTATTTAAAGTACCAAGAAGAGAGTGGTGGGAGTCATTTTTTATTCACATATATATGAATGAATTTATAGGGAATTATTCCATTCATTTTTCTTTCTATGGAAATATAATGAGGGGGTGAAGGAGGATAATGATTCTAATATCATGGTTCTCATCCATGTTGAGTGGTCTATTGTGGAGTATTCCAAAAATATCATGTTTTGTTGGGTTTCCCAAATGAAGTAGTTGGTGATAACCCCCATGAGGATATATGTTTCATGTGAGGTCTGAACATGGTAGAAATAACATTAAAATTAGTCATCTATCAGGAATATTATTCTATGTTTTTTAAAATATCCATATCAACGGGTGGAGAAATTGAAAAGATAATGGAAGTGTATAATTCCTTATTAATTATTATAATATGTCAAAATATTGCATCTGAATTATCATTGATGAATATTGAGTAGGGATTGTATTCTATGTGAATGAATATGTTTCACATGTTCTTATATTGTGGATAGCATGTTCATTTTAATAGGTCATTTTTTCAATCACCAAGAGTTTGGGAATAGTGTGTCCATGTGGGATATATTTTGGGGTTTTGAATATTGGGCTACTAAAAATGGCATTTTAAGTTGTAATTAATTTGTGGGTGGTGTTTTTATTCTAGGGATATGTTATTTCTTATTTTTTAACTGTTTCTATCATATGAATAATTGATTGATTTTTTTGTGAATGGTAATCATTATGTTTAATTACAAAAATGTCCTTAATTTAGTTAAAATTTTATGATTTAATGTATAAAATGATGTTGATCTTGAACTTCATTGGTTTTAATATCATCATTTTTAGGGATTATTAGCTTAAAATGGATCCATTGAATAATATAATCATTAAGAAAATTTGGATGTAACCATACTCCTTAGATATAATAGTAATTTCGTTGTAGATGAGCTTCTAATGGTAGTTTATGTTGGACCTTATTATAAAATTGATTATGTCCTTTTATTTATATTTCACACTTATAAATGCAATGTAATATTTTGATAGAAAAAATATAATTATTTTGTGATATCACCTTTAAAATTCATATTTCTTACATCCATGACTGTCTTCCTTTGGTTTGTGTTGTAAATAACCTTTTCTAGTTATTTTTTATTTAGTATCCTATTTTTTTGTTCCATTTGGTCAGAGTTCAATCTGTTTTTGTTGAGTGAACTACCTTATAAGAACATTTTTATCCTATTTTTGAAATGGCATTACCATTGAAATCAATTTCAAATTTTACTTTAATAGGACATTATAATATACTCATGTAACTAGTATAGTATTGGTTTTTTTGGATCATGAATATGGTGGTTCCCATGTTTTTTCTAGAGAGCTCATAGAGGGTTCAGTCTCAATGTTGAAAATCCTAGGTTACTATCAAGCACCCGAAAAACATATAAATACATGTTAATTTTTTTCATTTATTATGGATTTTTGGATCTTAAATGGATTTTTAGGGAAATATTTACTTTATAATCATTTGACTGTGGTGGGTGTTCCTCTCCTTTTCATTTGTTATTAATACTCAGGTTTTTTATTTATGGTGAGTTATTTTGGATACTTATTTAGGATAAATGTAATTGTGTTGAGTAATTTAATTCTCATGTGCTAATAATTTATAAGATATTTAAATTTTGGAAAGAACTATTCTAAGTATTCATTCTTTGTCAAGAGTCAATATTTTCACAATGATGTTATTTGGTTTTCTAGGGCAATGTCACCATCTATGAGAGTCTAGAATAAGAATAATTTTTAATGTTTGTGGTCAATTAAGTGGGATTTATGCTGAGTTGATCCTTTTTTGGTAATTTGTCCTTCATTTCATGAACTATCCACCTCATGAGGTTGGTGTAGGGGATCTTTTCTATATTTTTTATTCTATATATTTATAATAATATTTATAGCGATATAATCTGATATCATGGGGAGAATATTATCATTCCATTTTTACTTTCATCAAAGGGACACTCCTAAAATTTATCATTGGGTGGATAAAGGGGTTGAAGGATGACTCATATACTTGTAGAAAGTGTGGACCATAAAATTAATATTTTTATAGAGAAGAGTGTCCACTTATCCGTTGGTGGACTTGGATGTGGATATATCAATAATCTATATCCACCAGCAAGCAGGTGCTGTACGTAGAAACAACTTATGTTATGGATAATATAACAATTTCACTAGAAAACACTTATTGTTTGTTATTCATTTTCAATTGACCCTAGATCGACCCACATGATACTTTGGAGACCTCTTTGACATATTTTGATCCCCAACATCATCTCTTGGAAGATTAATGTTCTAATCCAAGTAGTTATCCTCTTATGGTTTATCTTTCTCTTTATATCATTCAGTATATATTCTTATGTTGATTTATTCACCCTTGTTACATTTGAATCCTTGCAATTCATTCGATCTAGAATTATCATTGTGTAATGAGAATTATAGGATATTTTATCCCTTATATTGATATATCTCATCTAAATTCATTGATCATCATTTGAGGATAATCATCAGATGGTTCTTATAGTTGGATTTCATATTTTACAAGTAGGTGTTTTTCTGTAGTTTCTTTATCTTGTGATTCATGTGATTATTAAATTCATTTTTATTATGTTTGAAATTAGTTTTGAATGATTTGATAATTATATATAATAAAATTACTCTTTATAGTTAAAATGTTACATAGAATATCTAGTTTCATATTAATAATTAATCATTTTCTTTGAAATCAAATCTGGATTATTGTTAATCATGTTGTTTTGGATTGATGAAATTTAAATCCTTATTTTAAAAAAATGTTTAATTCATTATTTTTATTTCAAATGGAATAATATGTGTATTTTTCCACGAAATGTATTTTTAAATGATTTAAATGATATCATCTGATAGTTCATTTTAAAAAAATTATTTTAGAGGATGTTTCCAATCATTTAAGGTATTGATTGGTTTCATTTTCCGGTTTTCTTAAAGGACCATCTGAAACATTTATGTATACTTTTATTGGAAATTAGTGTGTTTAGAAATTTTTTTGGATGTTTTAATGTGATGTTTGTTTAATTGAGAACATTTTGTTTATCAATAGGTTTTACTTAGAGGACCATTTATCACTTTATACATTATGTTCCCTTGTTTTTTAATTATTCATTAACAGTATATATATTTTCTCTCCTTATAAATGGTGCTCAAAGGACATGACCAAGAGTTTTAAAAAATAGATAGTACTCTTGGAGGAGGAACTCATGTGAGGGTGAGATGTGAACATCAAATGTGATTTAAGGATTATTTGGTATCATGATGTCATTTTGGATCCATGTTGTACACCTTGATTTCATTTTCATAAAATATACATTAAAAAACATTTTCTATTGATACAACAAGTTTGAAATACCCTTATTGTTTTGTAACTCTATTATCAATACAATAGTGCATGTGCTTCTTCAAGCATAAATGATGTAAAATAATTTTTTTAATATTTGTATAATCCTTATCTAGTTGGTTTATAATATATAACTATGCTTCATAAACAACATCCATGTCACGACCCGCCTTCACCAAAAGGAGGGAAGGGTCAACAGATTGTCAGGCCCTTCCTTCTTTAAGTTGAAGAAGAGATAATGACCCCTGAAACCCACCTCTAATAGGTCTCTAAGTAGAAACCAGCACCAAGGGTATAAAATCACACACTAAATGGAAGGAATTACCATTTTTCTTTTAATAGGATCGAGAAATAAGAGAGTAAATCCCATAACAACAAAACTGAAAGTGCATGTACTGTTGAATGTAATCCATTCCCATATGCATGTTCAATGGTAAAAGATACAAGTCACAAAACTCAAAAATTAAAGTACCAAGAAAATAAAAACGACAACATAAACTGCCCCAAGGTCCGAGCTAGTACGGTCCAAAACGATCCCTGATGTCCTCCGAGAATCTTGAAACCAGTTTTATATATGTAGGGTGAGCATACATTTACACTCAGTAGGGAAAGACAAAAACTTTTTTGCACAAGTGAGGAGACATTATAATGTCCCGTGTAAAAAGAGATAACCAAACACCAAACTAGGAAAAAGCTATCCACCCAACCACACAAAGTTACACTCCCAATATAACGCAAGTCATGTAATGTATAGTAATAGAACATCGATTTTTGGGTACCCCACGCCACATTCCCACTGGTTATTGAAGACATCTTATGCATCGAACCAATCCCGCCATTCTTACCACAGTCCCATAGCCAAACCCAGCCCACACACACCTGGGCCATAACCATTATCCTGCCCATAGACAGCTGGGCCACAACCACCACACACAACCATACCCGCAAACACCTGGGTCAGAACAACTACAGCCACGCCCGAAGACACTTGGGCCTCATCCTGAAGACACTTGGGAAACAACCTGCCCGCAAACAGGTGGGCCAACCACCAAAACTACCCTACCCGATGATTCTTGGTCTAATAATGGACTTCAGGCCATCAAATCCTACCCGAAGATACTTGGGCTATCCGAGAATGGGAGAAGAAATGAGCTAATAACCAGCCACTAATAGAAGTGTTGGAAAAAAACACCCTCACCCATGAAATGGGGGTGTTCGACACTAAGTTCTCAACTTGGGTGGGGCGCGAATAAGAAACACAAGAACTACAATTATATATATATAAGTAACAAGCACTCAACACAACCTAGGGCTCCACACCTAACCCAAGCATGAACAGTCTAGTCACTACTAATAGAAACCATACTACTCACAACCGAGTCACAAATCAATCCCAGAATCAATTTCCATATTAACCCATTCTTATTTTCATTTTCACGTGATCTCTTTTAAGTAAATTCTTCACTATTGAGAAACTAACCGGCACAATCACAATCCTAGGGGAAAAAGTTACAGCCAACATCAATTTAAACATTCACACCCAGTTCTCTTGTAAATTCACATCAATGTGAGATCCCTACAAGTATTACAACCAAAGCAGGCTTCAAGATACAACCTCCACATCCCCATAACTATGGATAAAAAGGTTTCACAACAGAAGAGGATTACACCCTAATTTATGGTATAAGCAGATCATCCACAACCCCAGATTCACAACCAGCAATTGTGCCACATCAGAGGATCCCATCCTCACCCACATCACCCAAGAAATATAATCCCCCATCCATGAAAACCATAAGGTCACCCGTATTCCGCCTGTGGAAGAAACAACCAAACCACTTCTACCAACACAAATAAGTCCCAAGCAGGTATATTCAGATTTAAAAGATTTAACACACTCTATGGTTTCAATTCCACTGGGCTTAAACCAGGGTTATCATAGAAAAGGAGTTGATCCTGGTGCTTCCAATTTATTTAACCGAATATACGTAATTAAACAATTTCATTCACAACATAATGTCGACAACCAAAACACAAGCCATTTAAACATCACAGGTTGTAAGAGTTTATTATTTCACAGAGAATGACCACCAACGACCATGATTTTCAGTGAGCACAGGATCGTACAATTCACAACACATAACAATATAAAAAGATAATATAAAAACATAGGTAACACCCCCCTTAATTCTTTAAAGGTCTGTTCATTATCATCATTAAGTTTGGTTTCATCAATTTCCACAGAGACAAAAGCATGCCCACCCTGCATGATACGCAGAAGGATATTCGAAGGATAAAATCGCTACCTGAAGGATCAAGGAACGACATTAAGTCCTCGCGTGATTAGCAGGAACTCCATAGATCATGATCAAGGAAAACTTCGAGGGGTTACAACTCATCAGGAGGAAGGGTACTCTGAATGCAGGGTGATCGAGAAAATGAAATGTAGGGAAAAGCCTTCAGGTTATAAAGGCTGAGATAATGCATTCCTGTGATGGTTAAGATTCCGAAATAAGCGGGATCGTGGGATGACCACGAAACCACAAAAGAAGCGGGATCGTGGGTTGACCACATGACTGGGCCACCCCACACATGACTTAAAAGATCCACACCCTTCGATACGGTTAAAACAGACACACACCTCACCAATAATTTAATTGAAATGCCATTAATGGGTATTAATGGGCTTTAAAATAGGATTAAAGGGGTCAAACCCTGGTTAAAACCCCAATTTCTATAAAAATGAGGTGCTACTGATAAACCCGTGGGGGTAGGCTAGATCTACCGGTAGCCGAGAGCAACCAGTTGGTGACTGTTACTGGGAGACGAGAGCTACCGGTAGAAAAGAGCCACCAGTTGGCGATAACTACTGGTACCCGACAGCTACCGGTAGCTGAGAGCCACCGGTTAGTGACAACAACCGGTAGCCGAGATCTACCGCTAGCCAAGAGCCACCGGTTGGTGGCAGCTACTGGTAGCTCTCGGCTAACCATAGCCAAGATACACGGGTAGCCGAGAGCTACCGGTAGCTGAGAGCTACTGGTAGCTGAGGGTTACCAGTACCCCATGGTCACAGGTAGGCTAGGTCTACCAGTAGGCTGAGGCTACCGGTAGGCCAAGGCTACCATTAGGAGTCACCGAGAAGTTGGGATGGCCTTCCAGACCACCTATAATACCTCAAACATCAGATATTTACCATGTAATGTACCCCAAAAATCAGGCCGTTACATCAGGTACTTCTCAATCTATTCTCGTCCCCGAGAATATAAGAACAACCCAGGAAGGAGAAAAGTGGGGTCCAAAACAACCAACCTCTAAAGATACTTCTCAGGGTAAAACCCCTGAGTTGTTCGAAAGATGGAACAGAACCATCCCCCTACATCAAGAATACTCCACCAAGATTTATCAACCACAATCATTCACTACAATCACAAGGATCACACTGTCCAACACATGAGTTAGGGAGTCCCATAATACATGTCAGGATATTATCCGCTTTGGGCGGCACTTACTCGCCCGCATGGGTTTAATTGCATCCACATTAATGTGTCCTGATTAGCATTCAGGTTTTCCCATCATTAGACATTCGTACACACTCACACAAAGAAAACATGGAAAAGATCATCTAATGGCTAAGAAAATCATGAATTTCATATATTAGAGCACAAGGTACAATATCTCAAGGATCAGAACAAAAACAACATGGAAGTTAAAACTGCTCTGGGTACTGAACGCATAACCGGGCCTCCCATTCCCAAGTGCTCTCTTCCAGGCCACCATGCCTCCACAACACAGGAACCAAGGGAATGGTTCATCCACGTAGCACTTTCTCTTTACAATCCTCGATCTTGAATGGTCGTTCTATGAAGGTCGCATCATCTTCAACATCTAACTCTCCCCAATCGATGATGTGTGAGTCGTCGTGTAGATATCGACAAAGTTGGGAAACGTGAAAGATGTTGTGAACATTCTCCGAGTGAGCTTGCCATCCCAGCTGATACGCCACCTCACCAACTCATCCCAATACCTCGAAAGGTTTGATAATCCTAGGGGAGAGATTACTTCCCTTCCCAAACCTTCGCTACCCATGTCAAGGTGAAACCTTCAAGAACACATGATTCCCAACCTCAAACTCCATGGGCCTCCTCCTATGATCATCATAAGACTTCTGCCGGTCCTGGGCTACCTTCATCATTTCACACTCGAGTTGAACCTTCTCAGTGGTTCCCTATACCACTTCTGGCCCAAGAGCAGCTGCTCCCCCAATCTCTGTCCAACAAAAGGGTGAACAACATGGCCTTCCAGGAAAACGATGTTCAGCCTTTACTTTCTTGCACAAAAGGAACTTTGCCACAAACTCTTCCACCATCTGCTTTACCCCAGGCCACCAAAACCGTCTCCTCAGACCATGGTAAATCATTGAGACCGTAGGATTTACTTTTAAAGCCGATCTGTGGAACTCACGGATAAAACCTTTACGCATCATCTTTGGAATGAAAAGCCTTCCACGGAAAATCATCTGATGCTAACCATCCTCCGACCATCCCTCAAAACCATTTCTAGGATAAAAATGATCCTGCATCACTTCTACCTCGGAGTCCCCCCCCACTGAGACTCTTCCACCTGCACCACTAAGGAGAGAACTACAGTCATATGAAACAGACAACCTCTTACACCTTCCACCCATGCATCTAAATGCAAGGCCGCTAACTCTTCCATCGCTCTCCAAGCATCTTTAGATTCCCGAACTACTTCCTTCCGTGATTTCCGGTATAGGGCATCAGCCACCACATTTCCATTCCCTGAGGTGTATGAAATCTCAAAATTGTAATCCTGGAAGAACTCCATCCACCTTCGCTGCATTATGTTCAGGTCCCACCAGGAGAGGATATATTTCAAGATTTTCTAGTCCGTGAAGACCACAAAGCGCTCTCCGATGAGGTAATTCCGCCATAACTTTAGTGCAAAAACGACAACCGCAAGATCCAGATCATGGGTGGCAGAATTACCCTCATGGGGAAGTAACTGCCTAGAACCATAGAAGATCACCTCTTACCGCTGCATCAACACACACCTGAGGCCCTGCCCTGAAGCATCACAGAATACCTCATATAGTGCCCCTTATTCTAGAAACCTCAACACTGGGGAACTAACCAACTTCTCCTTCAGATTTATGAAGGCTGCCTCACACTACTCTATCCACAGAAAAGCCTAGTCCTTTTTGGTCAAGGCTGTCAAAGGTGCTGCAACTCGGGAAAATTTGGGTATGAACCTCCGATATTAACCTGCCAGCCCGAGGAAACTACAGACCTCTGCCATGTTCTTGGGTGCTGCCCAAGAAACAACCACCACAACTTTCGATTGGTCTACAGCTACTCCCTGCTCAGACACTACGTGCCCAAGGAAGTGCACATTTTGCATCCAAAACTTGTACTTCAACAACTTCTCATAGAGCTGGTGTTGTTGGAGGAACTCCCAAATCATCCTTAGGTGATCAATGTGATCCTCCTCCGATCTTGAGTAGATCAGGATGTTTTCAATGAAAATGACAACGAACCGATCCAGATACTCCCGGAAGATAGAGTTTATAAGCACCATGAACACAGCTGGAGCGTTTGTAATTCCAAACGACTTGACCACAAACTCGAAATGCCAATATTTGTACCTGAAGGCCATCTTTGGGATGTCGCCCTCCTTAACCCTCAACTGGTGATATCCTGACCATAGGTCGATCTTTGAGAACCATCCTGCCCCTTTCAACTGGTCAAAGAGATCTTCTATCCATGGAAGAGTGTTTCAATTCATGAATGTTACCTGATTCGGACTCCTGTAGTCTATGCATAGCCTTAGAACATCATTCACCTTCTTTAAAAACAACACATGTGCACCACACGGTGACACACTCGGTCGAACCCAACCCTTCTTTATCAGATCGTCAATCTAAATCTGCAACTCCTGTAGCTCCGAAGGCGCCATCTAGTAGGGAGCCATCGAAATCATACGAGCACTAGGATTCATGTCTATCCGAAACTCGATATCACGTCGAGGGGGTAGATTCATCACCTCCTCAGGGAAGACGTCCATAAATATATCGACGATCCCTGGTACCTCCACCATCTCAGCATCCACTGACTCTACTGAAAGCTCGACTAACAAAGAGAGGAGGGGTTCCTCTCTCCTACTGCCCTTCTAGCCAATCCGCTCACCGGTGAAAGTAACATGTCGGCCACCCACGTCTGGGAACACAACCCTTCCTCAGAAGCAGTCGATGATGGAACACACAGAGAATAGCTAGTCTATTCCTAAGAATTCATTGTATGGTTTTATTTGTAGCAGTAGTGGATCCCTGACCAATTGATGTGGACATATTGTCGGTCTGTATCCTATATAAACATATAACAAGTCAGTCTGACCTCCGACTACTGTGCTTAGCACCAGGGGAACTCGAAGTCTCTCAGCATGTAGACCTAGAGAATGGGCCAGACCGGGTGCAAAAAAGGAGTACAAAGATCTGGTATCGAACAAGGCGTAAGCATGGGTACTGAAAAAACGGATAATATCTCGAACAACCTTCGGTCCTACTGGAACCACTGCCTCCGCGACGTGCAACTTTCCACGCCTAGCTCCTCTGCCCTTCGGCCATCGGCCACCTCACCGACCATGCCCTGGTCGAGGTCCCTGAGGAGCGCCCTGAGGTCGGCCTCCCCCTTCAACGTCTGCCCTTGGAGGAGCAGGAGCTCGGTACCCTTTCTGCTTCTGCTGAAAGGGCCTAGCTGGAAGTTGCTGCTGAGGCGAGCATTGGGCATGTCCAACACCGCCGTACTATACTCGGTCCGGGCACTGATTCCAGAGATGTCCATGGATCCCACAGACGAAGCACCTCGGTCCTAGGCCTGAAGGGAAAGGTCGAGGACCGGGGGACCGGAACTGAAACTGCTGTGGCCTGCTCCCGAGTGGTCGGAACCTAGAGGGTCCCGATGCTGGAGTTCTGGGGCTCATGACCATTCCCTTTGACAGACCTAGCTGAATCCCTGCTCGTGACACACCTACCAGCAAGCACATCCTCTCCCAGAGTTCATCCTTTTTCTGCACCTCTATGTATGTCGTCAAGGTGATGGGGTTGACAACGTACTGGAGGGAAGGTCGAAGCACCTCCTCTAAACATCTCACCCAAGACTCCTCATTTGGAAAGAGGTCTGGAGCAAAGCGGAGGATACCTTTGAACTTGATCTCTATCTCCCTTACCGATATACTCCCCTACTGGATGAATATTAGCTTCTGCCTCTTCTCTACCTTCATCGTAGAATAGAGGAATTCTTCCCGGAACTCCTTCTCGAAATCATCCCATGCCACCTCATCCTCTCTCCTCTCCCCCAGGTAGAGCATCCACCACTGACACACTGCTCCCTACATCTGGCTCACGGCCAGAGGGACCCAGTACTCTGTCGGAGCCCGTATTAAGCCGCAAGCTATCACTAGCTCCTCTAGCCACCTCTCCATCTCCATGTCTGAGGTGCTACCCTAATACTTCTCGAGGGTCTACCGCTGGATAGCACGAAGTGTCTTCAGCCACTGATCATCCTCCTCTTCTCGATCAGCCCTCTACCGTTCTACCACATCAACCTCCTAGGCCTTGATCGCTCGTACAGCTCGTGGTCGTCTCCCGGGTTCCATAACTGCAAGTTAAACAAAGAATGTCTTAGCCGATGTTGTGCCGAACATTATTCTTAAAATTTCATAAAATTATTATTTATTTCAATTTCCCAAAAAAAAACAATAAACATGAGAACACAAGTCATTATGACGCATGTACCTTTCCTAGGGTCTCTACCCTACAATCAGTGTATCCTCACTCGATCGGTTGGTAGGTCCAGAGTCCTTGCATCCGATCACGGGGGGCCCTAAAATCCCATGTCCTAGCTGGTCTTCCCTGGCCTAATTCACACAACAAGGTCAGTCAAAAATGTTTCCCTACCATCCCATGCATTCCTCACCGTGCCAAACTCCAGAATCCCACCTATCTCTCAACCATAACCTCTAATACTATTTTGTCACAACCCGCCTTCACCAAAAGGAGGGAAGGGTCAGTAGATTGCTAGGCCCTTCATTCTTTAAGTCGAAGGAGAGATAATGACCAACGAAACCCACCTTCAATAGGTCTCGAAGTGGCGACTGGAACCAAGGGTATAAAATCACACACTAAATGGAAGGCATTACCCTTTTTCTTTTAATAGGATCAGGAGATAAGATAGTAAATCCCACAACACCAAAACTGAATGTGCAAGTATGGCTGAAAGTAAACCATTCCCATATGCATGTTCAATGGTAAAATATACATGTCACAAAACTCCAAAATTAATGTACCAAGAAAAGGAAAACGACAACAGAAACTGCCCCAAGGTCTGAGCTAGTATGGTCCCGCACGATCCCTGATGTCCTCCTGGAAACCTGAAAATAGTTTTATATACGTAGGGTGAGTATACAAGTACACCCAAAAGGGATGAAAAAGACTCTCATGCACAAGTGAGGAGAAATTCTAATGTCCCGTGGAAAAAGAGATAACCAAAAACCCAACCAAGAAAAACCTATACACCCAACCTCACCAAGGCACACTCCCCAAATAATGCAAGTCACGTAAATTATAGTAATAGCACATCGATGTTTGGGTACCTCGCGCCACTTTCCCAATGGTTATTGCAGAAATCCTACGCATCGAACCAATCCCCCCATTCTTACCGCAATCCCATTGCCAAACCCCACCCACACACACCTGGGACATAACCACTATCCCGCCCGCAGACACATGGGCCACAACCACCACATACAACCATAATCGCAGACACCTGGGTCAGAACAACAATAGCCATTCCCAAAGACACATGGGAATCATCCCGAAGACACTTAGGAAACAACCAGCCCACAAACACCTGGGCCAACCACCACAACTACCCCGCCCGATGATTCTTGGGCTAATAATGGACTTCAGGCCATCACAGCCATCCTGAAGATATTTGAGCTAACCGGGAAAGGGAGTAGAAAGGAGCTAATAACCATCCACTAATAGAAGTGTTGGGAAAAACACCCTCCGCCATGAAATGGGGGAGTTCGGCACTAAGTTCTCAACTTGCTGGGGCACGAATAAGAAACACAGGAACTAAAATTATATATATATATATATATATATATATATAGGTAACATGCAATCAACCCAACCTAGGGCTCCACACATAACCCAAGAACGAACAGTTTAGTCACTACTGCTAGAAAGCATACTACTCACAAACGAGTCACAACTCATTCCGAGAATCAATTTCCCAATTAAACCATTCTTATTTTCATGGTCACGTGATCCCGTTTATGAAAATTCTGCAGTATTGGGAAACTAACATGCACAAGCACAATCCTAGGGGAAAAAGTTATAGCCCACAACAATTTAAACATTCACACCCAGTTCTCTTGTAAATTCAAAACAAAGTTAGATCCCTCCAAGTATTGGAACCAAAACAGGCTTCAATATACAACCCCCATATCCCCAGAACTCTGGATAAAAAGGTTTTACAATAGAAGAGGATTCCACCCCAATTCGTTGTATAAGCAGAGTATCCACAACCCCAGATTCACAATCAGCAACTGTACCACCTTAGAGGATCCCATCCTCACCCACATCCCCCCAGCAATCTAAGCCCCCATCCAAGAAAACCATAAGGTCACCCGTATTCGGCCCGTGGAAGAAACAACCAAACCACAACTATGAACACAAAGTAGTCCCAAGTAGGTATATTTAGATTTAAAAGATTTAACACACTCCATTGTTTTAATTCCACTGGTCTTAAACATGGTTTATCATATTAAAGGAGATGATCATGGTGCTTCCAATTTATTTAATGGAATATACGTAATTAACCAATTTCCTTCACAACACAAGGTCGACAACCAAAACACAATCAATTTAAACATCACAGGTTGTAGGAGTTGATTAGTGCACAGAGAAAGACCACCAACGACCATGATTTTCAGTGAGCACAGACCCACACTATTCACAACACATAAAAACATAAAAATATTATAGCATATCATCGGTAACCCCCCCCCCCCTCCTTAATTCATTAAAGGGTCCGTTCATTATCTTCATTAAGTTAGGTTTCATCAATTTCCATAGAGACTAAAGCCTTCACACACCGCATGATACACAGAAGGAGAGACGAAGGATAAAATCCCCACCTGATAGATTAGGGATCAACGTTAAGTCCTCGCGTGAGTAGCAGGAACTCCACGGAACGCGATCAAGGAAAACATCGAGGTGTTACAACTCGCCAAGAGGTAGGGTACTCTGAGCACAGGGTCATCGAGAAAAAGAAAAGTAGGGAGAAGCCTTTATGTTATAAAGACTGAGATACAACATTCCTGTGATGGTTAAGATGTGGAAATAATCAGGATCATGGGTTGACCACAAAACAACGAATGAAGCGGGATCATGGGTTGAACACACGGCTGGGCCACCCCACATGTAACTTAAAAGGTCCCCAACCTTCGGGGAAGTTAAAACAGAATCACAACTCACCAATAATTTAATTTAAACTCCATTAATGGGAATTAATGGGCTTTAAAATAGGGTTAATGGAGGCAAAACATGGTTTAAAAACCAATTTGCGTAAAAAGGAGGTGCTACATGAAAATCTGTGGGGGTAGGCTAGAGCTACAGGTAGTAGAGAGCTACCGGTTGGCGACAACTACAGGTAGCCGAGAGCTACGGGTAGCCAAGAGCCACAGGTTTGTGAGAGCTACCAGTAGCCGAGATCCACCATTTGGTGACAGCTACCGGTAACCGAGAGCAACCGGTGGCCAAGAGCCATCGGTTGGCGACAGCCACCGGCAGCCGAGAGCCACCGGTAGCTGAGAGCCACCGGTAGATAAGGGCTACCAGTAGCCGAGGGCTACCAGTAGCTGAGGGATACCGGTTCCCAAAAGTCACTGGTAGGATAGGTCTACTTGTAGTATGAGGCTACCGGTAGGCCAAGGCTACAGCTTGGAGTCACCGAAAAGCTGGGATGGCCTTCCAGACCACCCTGAATACCTCAAACATCAGCTTCTTACCCAATAATGGACCCCGAAACCCGAACCATTACATTCCACTTTCTTAATCGTTTTAAAAAACAATTCATCACTTTCTTACCCAGTTCTAGATAGAAACGACTCTTAAAATTTTGAAAAAACTCAATCATATTCATCTACCTGATTTTTCAATATATAAATATAGTATAAATAGATAGTGTATAAATAATTATTAATCACTTATTTTTTTTCAAGATCATGAGACCATTTTCTAATATTGTCCCATAAAAATATAACTATATCCTCTTCATTACAATTTTCATGTCATGAAATATTTCCCCAAAAATCTCTATCCTGAATATTTTCTAATTAGAAATCTTCCCCAAAATCACCGACTCTCATTATATATGTTTCACATGAAAATTGTTATATTAAATTCTAATTTGACCAATATTTATAGACAAACATGAAATGGGATGGTTGGGAAACTGATTTTATTTTCCTGCTCAATAAAATTCCAGAAACTATAATTTCACCAACATTTCAATTTTATATTTGACCATTTCCGAACGCCTCAACTCTTATATATTAATCATGATATTTTATGAATCATCCCTTAACATCATCCATCATCTAACATACAAAAAAATATTTAGTCTGACATAATTTAACATTCTAATATTGTTATTCATTCTATTTGGACATACGTAAAACAATATAATTCTCATTTAGATGCTCTAAAAATTGAAAAATTTATAGCATTCTACAATATATATTTTTTAAAATTATAAATATATTTAATCCCTTTGAAACCCTTTTAGTATAATATTCATGACATTTTACCTTTTTCTAACTTTCTTGGAAGTTCCTCAAACAAATGAAAAACTAGGTGTGATAAAGTAAAATATTCAATGAATTTTTAGTGTTAGTATGTATATAATGATTAATTAAATGTTTCCTATCCAATGGATCAGTCTTTTATATTATTTTATGACTCTTGACCCAGTGGACATCACTCATGCTTTTATACTCATATCGATAAAATCAATAAAAAATCATGGAGAGTAAAGCCTAGAATCTGTGTTATCGGATTCAGTACAATAAATTCTGTTTTGTTTTTTTATATAATGGACAACTGAAAAATAAAAATAGAATTTTAATATCCCCAACCTTTTCTACTTTTCATTTTTTAGATTTTGACAATAAAAATATATTTTATTAAAAAACTGAATTTCTTTGTTTTGATTAACTCCATAACAAAATGAACACCTTTGAGAAAATATATTAAACATATAGAATATATATTTAAAAAATAGGGTGAGCATAATTTCCAAGTATGGGTTTTCAAGAAGACCAATGAAAAAGAATTTTGAAAATTCTTGTTTAAAATATTTTTCTAACAATAACATTAAATATTCTATAATGTTTGAAAATAATTATGAATTGATTTTTTTTAAAATAATCTAGGAATTTTTTCAACAAACAATAACCAAGATTTTGATAAAAGAACTTGAGGCCACTTGAAAAATTTTAGGAATTTTGGGAATACCCATTTTCTAATGGGACAGGTTCACTTCCCACTTTTGTATCCTAATTACAATGTTCAAGTTCCAAATTTATAAAAAAAATATTCTTCGTTTACATATATATAAATTTTCTAAACGAATATATCCTATTAAATCATAGAAAAATATTTTTATATATTTATATATTTATAAATATATAATTTTATAATAAGGCATCGTTAAGATATAATGAAACCAAATATCATCTTGAATATGAATTATATAAATACTTGGAATTCCAATTAACATTTATGTCTTAAAATTTCATTCATAAACTGATAAAATCTATTGTTAAAGTAGTTCCAATAAAGGAATAATTTATTCAATTCTTATATATATATACATATATTCATGTATGAAATGTATCGAAAAAAATGATGCATGGCCATAACCATGATTTTCGAATGACATGTAAATTGATTGATAACATTATATAAATTTATAGTACTCTTAATGATTACTTTTTACAAAGAATAATATTTAGATGATATGTCTCTTCACCAACACAAATAATTATAAATAATTTATTTTAGAAAGTTTATAAACAATAAAAAATGCATGTATATATATTCTCAAATTACATGAAAGTTTGGAAATAATATATACATATATATATATGCTTGAAATATAGACAATAGTGTCTATATACATATCTACACACACTGTTGATTAAATATATTAAATTAAAATTAGTAAAAAAATACATAAATTTCATACACACTCACATATCATAAATTAAAAATAAATTAATAAAATATCTCGTTTACAGAAGAAATTTTTTGAATTAAAACATACTTTAGATAACTTGAAAATAAATACAAAACCTATACATATAATAATAAATAATTTTCATAGAACATTAAACATATTTTCATTATATTTAATCTATTGAAAAATATTTGTTAAAAAATATAACAATTAACTTATTTGATTTGAATAAAATCAGAAAACATTCATTTTGTTACTGCTTCAGCCCCTAATGTGCTTTAAAAAATATCTAGTATTCAATAATTAACAAAAAATGAATGGTCCCTTATATAACGTTAATTCTACTTCACACACATAAATATAAATTATGTCTTTTTCGATTTTGGTTGTAATATAAACAAAGCACATTTAATATTGTCGAGTGATCTTATAACGAATTTGGATATACGTATACTTTTAAATAATTCATTGAATCTTACTTTTCCTTATTTTTATTTCACATATTGAATGTAATATATATATATATAAATATATATAAATAAATTTTTTTATTTATCCCAACATTAGGTGTGAGGACAATAAAAAAGTGGGGCTCCCACTTTTGTTTTCAAGTAAGTCACCTTTTCAATTTTTTATCTTTTTTTAATTTTAGTTTTTGAAATTTTAAACTTTTTTTCATTTGTCAATATATTTTTTTCATTTTTTAAACAAATGATATAACATTTTTTTGATGTTTTTATTATTTTTTCTCTAATCTGATGTTTTCTCATTTTTATCATTGTTGTAATTTTAAATATGACATTATTAATTCATATTTTATAATTTTTCATTATTATTTTCTTTTAATAACATTTTTAAATTAAATTTGTATATAATTAATTAGTAATACTCATATGATTATAATAATATATTTCTAATTAATTTTTTAGATGTGTTAATTTATTAAAATAAAATATATTACCTTAATTTAATAATAATTATTTAATAGCTATCACAATTCCAAATTTTAGTGAACAAAGTTTTATATAATATATCTTAACGTGGTAATAATAATAATTTTATTTTAAAACAATATTGTTTACTATTAATTATAATTTATTTAATTTATTTAAAAATCATATTTATTTAAAAAACATTTTTCGTAGTATTATTATAAGAAAATATTTTCAATGTAATTTATTTAAATTATTGATATTAATTTAATTAGTATCCAAAATTTATAGTAAAAATTAAAAATATAATTTATCATGTTTTTATTTAAAATCATATTATTTTACTTTTCTAATTAATAGAAATTTTTTTATTCAAATATTAATTAAAATTTCAATTTAAATTTCTTGGAATGTAACATTATTCCCCCATTGAAAGAGTTGTGCCCTTACAATTTATTCACCATAATTAACAAAATTATAGATTTATATCTATCAAATTTGGAAAAAATAGAACTGATAAACATTTATACTGTACTACAAATATTTTCCTAAAACCATATCATCTAATATCTAATGTTTTCTAGACCGTCGCTCTAATACCCAATGTGAATTAATGATGTTGTGCTTTCGGATTCAGTACACAAAAATACTGTATAAATGTTTATATATGAATGAAAATTGAAAAAAACATAGAATTTTTCACTCCATGAACTTTTTGGTCTATGTTTTGGATATTTTTGCAAAAAAGATACATTTTATCAAAAAATTACAGAAATAAAATTAAATAAATAAATTTATTTCTATGTTCTCACTCCATTATAGAAACGAAAGACTTCAAAAAATTCTACTAAACCTCTCAAATATAATTTAAAATATAGGGTGACCATAATTTCATAGAAATGGGTTTCTAAAAGGCCAAGGAAAAATAATTTTTAGAATTACTTTTAAAATATTATTATTAACAAATAAATTTAAATATAATATAAGAATATGAAAATACATGCACATGGAAAATATATTAAAATAATCAAGTAAATTTTTAGAAAACATTATGCATGATTTTGGAATGAAAAATCTTTGAGGCCAATTGAAATACTGGAGACTATTTGTGACTACCCACTTAGTGATGGACGAGTTCCCTACCCACATCCCTACCATGTTTTCAAAATCAAGATCCATGTTTATAATAAAAATTATGCTTTATATATATATATATATATATATATATTTCTAGTGTTTTTCATTAAAAAATAACAACACATTGGAATACATTTATATATTTATACATATATAGGTTTATTAGAAGCCAACTTCTTGATTTGAAAAACCAAATATCATCATCAATAAGAATTTCATAAATGAATAGAATGTTAATTTACATATATGTATTAAAATTCCCTTCATGAACAAAAAAAGCATTTTGAAAGTGGTTCCCCAAAAAAATAATTTAATCAATGCTCATGATTACATATATAAATACATGTACATATATTTATATATGAAATGTATTGAATAATCAATGATGTATTTCCATAATAATTATTTATGAATGTCATGTATATGCCATGAATGAATTATATGAATATATTGTATTATTAACCATTAATTTCTACACAGAATAATACTTGGATTATATTGGTTATAACTTACATAAATAATCATAAATAATTTATTTAAGGTAAAATATAAATATGAAAATTGTACATGTATATATTTATTCTCAAATAACATGACTATTTAAAAATATTTTATACATGAATAAACATGATATTTTAAAAATATTGTGTGTATATACATAGACCATCAGATTTTTTTTTGATTTTATCAACATAAAATACATAAATATAATACACCCTTTCTTATCAAAAATTGACAATAAATAAATAATACACCTCCATTTTAGAATAATATATTATAATTAAATCAAAATTTAGATAAATGGAAAATAATTACACATCCCATAGAAAAAATTATAACCACTGTTAATAAAGCATTAAATATATTTTCATAATATTAAATCTGTAGAAAAAAAATTATGTTTAAAAATAATTATTCCATTACTTTATTTTCATAAAATCATAAAACCATATTCTACTACTTTTTAGAACTATAAAACTCTACAATATATAGGTTTTATTCTTTAATAAAATACCAACGAATGGTCCATTATATAACACTAATTTTACTGCACACTCATATTTAAATTATATCTCTGTCGGTTATGGTTTCAAAATAAATTGTGCAAATTTAATCATTCCATGAAATCTGATACTAGTTTGGATATAAATATAATTTTACATAATTCATTGGCTCTTACTTTGACTTTCTTCGTTACACATATTATATGTATTATATTCATATATATATTATTATCCTTACATTATGTGTGAGGAATTTCAAAATGTGGGTCTCCCGCTTTTGTTTTCACCAGAGTCACCTTTTCCATTTTTATCTTTTTTATTCATTTTTGCATTTCACGTTTTCTCATTTGGTTAAAGTTATTTAACAATCTTTATTTTATTTTTATAAATCATATAAAATATTTTTTATAATTTTTTCATTTTTTCTTTTCTCACATTTTTCCTCTTTTATAACTTTAATTTAAAATATTATATGAAATTATTAAATAAAAATTTAACATTTTTCTTTAATATTTTAGATTTACAACATTCTTATCTTATATTTTATATAATAAATTATTAATAGTCACATTATTATAATCATGTATTAATAATTTAGAAGTATTTTAAAAAATTATAAGTCTTAATATAATATAATAAAATCTATGACTTTAATTTAATAAATGATTATTTATTAATTCTCATAATTAAATTTTTATATAAAAATGAATTTTATATAATAAATATTACCTTATAGTAATAAATAAAAATTAAATTGTTTTTTATTTCTAATTTCTAATTATATAATTTCTTTGTTATTTATAATTATTTTTTAGGTAAGATTGTTATAAAATTATTATATAAAAATATATTAATCTTAATATATTTCAAATTATGATACATTTTAATTAGTATATGAGATTTATAATTAAATTTATTAATATAATATATCATGAAATTATTAATTGTCATATTATTTTAATTTAAATTTAGAGAATATAATATTATTCAAATCCGTAGTTAAAAAAATATACAGGTAAATTAATATAACATTTAAAAAATATATTTTTTTAACATATTCAAAACATTCTATACTGAAACATTCGTTTAAATAAATAATATATTTTATTTTATTTTCAGAAAAAAATCATTTATTTAAAAAAATATTATTTTTTATAAAGTGATATTTTATAATTGGAATCAAGTGTTATTTTTATTGTAAAAAATATATTAGTTTTATAAAATTATAGTTATTAAATCATTTCCCAATTTGTTTCAAATTATAAACAATCTATTAAATATATACATAGTGAAAATTACTATTTAACTTTATAGGGATGTTACATTAAGACCACACATTCATATGTTGATTAAAATGGTCTATAAAATGGTTGTACAAAATCTGATTGATTGGCCTTTCAAACTCTTCTTTTTTATCGATACCAAAAAATTTAAAATTCCATCCAGTTTCTAAAAGAACACTGAATTTGATTCCCCAATGATACCAAAAATATTTATGATCAATCAGTGTTAGAAAATCTTTTTATGGATTGGGTTTCACATTGCGTGTAATGGAAAACTATCCACAATGGCTTCAACAAAAACAATTTATGTTAACCCAAAAAACCATCCAATAATATAAACAATGTTAGTGTCTAATACTTCTAGCACTAATGATTTAAGACTGGAATAATTTGACTTCATATTCTATTTACTTCCACAAACATCTACTTTTATCATAGTTTCATCACAATTTTGAGAAAATTAGAATCAATATATAATTTTTTGACTGTGGTTGTATAGTTTTATGTGTTCCTATATTCATAGAACCTTCTTTATATCAATCGGAAACTCAAGAATGATTTTGAAATATTTGAGAACATGGACACCTTTTCAACACTATCTTTTAAAAAATCTTGAATAAATTTCTTTTAGAAAACTTATGATGTTATGTACATAAAAAAAGAATATTCAGATTTAAATATCTAATGTCTTTAAAAAAAATTCAATTCTGATACAATGCCAAACTATGATAAAAAATTTTGATCTAGACAAAAATTGTTTGTAAATTAAAACTTCTAATAGAAAACATTTTCACAACAAAAAACTAAATAAGATTGAATTTACTAATAAAATTTCTTCCAATATATTGATTATAATACACATTTGTATGATCACAAACACATTTTATTTTTCATAATGATTGTATTTAAAGAAATAATACTTTTACATATTATAAATCATTACTATTTTCTATGTCCTCAACATCATAATTTACCTAAAAAAATTTATTACGGTTTTTTTAATTAATTTGAAAAAAGTGTACATGTATTAAAAAACAAGATAATCGATTTGAGTTTTTTATTAAAAGAAATATGGTGTTGAGAAGAATGGAATTCATAGATTTCTAAAATCATATTCATATGATTTTTTATCAATTCTATTATTCATAACATCATGAAGAAGTCATGATACAATTATTATTTTATTGAATAAAATATAATATGAAGTAAATGTATTTTGTTATTTGATCATTGAATTAATATTTATCAAACATTAAAATTTTGATTATCTATGTTTATTTTGGATGTATTCAGAGGATTTGTAAGATGTTGTGTTTATACTAGTCTATTAGATGGGATGTTCCACCTATCAATTAGTGGAGATGTTGACACCAATCTATCAGAAATTTATTTCGTACTTTTAGAAAACTAGATGCAATATTCTTTTGTATTCTATGAATAATTGTTATATTGTTGGAATCAAAAGAATATAAATGATTTAGATAATTATTAATGATTTGGTGTAAAAAAAATGTTGTCAACCATTTTAATCAAAGCATCAAAGTGCGATCTAGATAATTTTTCAGTTGGTCAAGAACATTAAGTCATGTGTGGTTTTGATTATATCAATACTCAATAGATAAGATGTGAAAATGCTCCATCATATGAGAATTAGTGATCGATTTATCAGTTCCAAACAAACACCAATAATTCATCTGATGTTTTCATTCATCGGAAAAACCATTTCAGCGGTTTGAATAATTTTAGAGAAAAAAACGAATAGGTGAAACATTTTGATGCTGATATTGAATGTTTATTTATGTTTTCAATATCTGTAGAATCAATATAGTTTTTTTGGGAATAACAGCCTTTAAATTACAATTTATTTAGAGCATCAGAATAAGAAGTCTTCAGTTTAGCATATTTTCAATAGTTGTGGATAATTATATCAGAATGAATAGGTGTGTCCGATGGAATATTTTATTATTATTAAAAATAAGGGTGATGTTATTAATATGATTAAAAAGTCCTCTGAATAAAATATAGGAGCAGAAAAGTATTGAAATGGTTAATCATAAAGTTGTATTGTTAGTGAAAATTGAGTTTCTGGAATTTTGTTGAGCAACAAAATAATATTTCAATCCCACCTAATTTATTTGTGACACACCTATTAAAAAATTTAAAAATAAAATATACTCTGATAATATCAACATTCAAAATATATGTAGAGTTAGGAAGTTTTTTTGTGAATAATTATAAAGTGGAAAATATTTAAGACAAATCTTTCTTAAGAAATATTTATATAAAAATGAAGTGTAAGGAATCGGTAATAGTCAATGTCTTTTAGATCATTCTGAGAATAGAGGATAATGATATTCGGGGGAATAAATATTTTATTCAGAATTTTTTACATACCATCTATTTATATGAGTTTTTTCAACTAAGGAATTTGAGTGATGAATCCCACGTAACATCAGATTAAAATTTCATAAAAAGTCTATAATATTAGTTTCTATCTACTACTGGGAATGAAAGTGAATATTTGTTTTTATGAATTTTTAATATAGTGAAACATTTTCATGTAGCACAGTGACATTTTTTCAAAAATATGGTGAATGTTTCTAAACATGAAACAAAACTAATTTTACATCATTTTTTTCAAAATAAACACATGAATGGACAAGATGATCATAGTACTACAATAAGTCAAAAGGAAATTACTACTTTTTGTATCTACAAAAACTATTTTTTTCTAGTTTATTTTTTGGTATTAGTTTATTTCTAAACCATTCCATGTGATAGCTACTCTTATTGACTTGTAAGACTTATAAATACTTATTTTCCCATGGATGTTTGAATGATTAGTTTTAAAAAAGTGATAAATCTTTAATACATGGATTTTTTATAAAACAAATATTATATAAAAATAAAACAATTCCCTAATTCTTCCAATCCACTTCTCAATGTGATTATATTGATCTTGGCTGGACATTTTCCAGTGGTATCTGATTGAAGGTTCTATTTTTGTTACTCTTTGCTAATAGTTTTGAAGAGAGGTTGTTATGGAGAATTTGAATTGCATGAATATTAAGGTAATTGTTGTATTTGATGGAATGAATGATCATATAATGAATTATAAGATATAAAAATTTAATGTGTCACTTGTAATTGTTGTTTTGAAAGATGCTATTCATGGATTTACTCTTCTAATTGAGAATATGGTGCTTATTTTTATTCATAAGAAGAATTTGGATAACAATGGAAGAGTTGATAATTCTTTACTCTCACTTCTTTCTAAAAGTGAGTTCCTTATAGTGAATGGAGTAACTACTACAATAGGTATCTAGGATAAGTATAAAAACATTTATGAAGGCAATACAAAGGATAATAATAAAATGTCAAAAAATACTGATTGAGCTTTGAATATCTCAGAAATGGATGAGTATGGATCATTTAGTAATGTATTTTCAATGTTGAATCATATTATAAGCACTATTATATGTCATTGTTAGAAGATAAAAGATTAATCTTTTGTTTAAATGATCTTGATAATCGTTCCTAAGGAGTTTGATTAAAAATTTCTTTTTTTGGAGGATAATTTCACAAACAATATCTCTATGGATGTCCATCATAGTACTCCAATTAATTATGATATTATAATGTATAATGTTATAAAAAAATTAAATGTTGATCAAGAAATGTATTTCATGTTTGAAAATAAATGACAATATAAGAATATAATATATGAAAATGAAGGTGGTGACTCCATATCCGAAAATTAGGATTGAAAAAATATTGATTATTTTTATCCATATTTTATATGAAATTTAAAATTGGCACCTGAAAGTACAAAGAGATGATAACTGAAAACTGTTTTTAAGGTAGACATACTAGGAATTCTACAACTTATTTTCCTCAAAAATGTTTTTAATAAGTTTGTGATGGTAATGAAATAAGGACACTGTTACTTAGGAAGAAACACGTTGATATATCAAAATATAATTATAAGGTAAAAGATAAAAAATTATTCAATTCCAAAAGGAAAGGTTTTTTTCAAAAGATGTTATAGATGAGGAAATCTTTGTTGAGGTTAAAAAATACACAAATTATTATATAGAAAATTCCATTATTGTAGCAGTTATAGATTCTGATTTGGGAAGAATTAGTTCTAAATATAAAGTGATTGATTTAGTGGTTCATCTAAAAAGTGATTTAAAATAATCTGTTAGAAATGTAACAAAATATTAATGAGAAATAAAGAATATAAATAAATAATGTCCTAAAACAAACAATCATTAACATTATTCGAAATTGAAATATATTTTTCTAGAAGATATTAATTTTTTTTAAAATTCACTAGAAAATTTTAAAAAATTTAATTAAAATAATAATTTAATGTTAATATAAAAGAACTAAAATTATGAATTTTCATCAAATGTTCTCTAATGTTGAGTTGGGAGTTATATGTTTTGAAAACATTATCTATGAATTTTGATTATTTTTCTGTAACTGTGAACCTAGTAAATATGAACAAAAATTATTTTTAAATATTGAACATAATGTTGAGGTTTCTTCTAATAAAATTTAAGATTATAAAATCATGTTTGTGAAAAAACAATGTTTTTATTTCATAAGTTCCAATAAAATTTATTCTAAAACAAATTTTTCTAATAATTCTAATTTAAATCAATTTGGATTAAATATGTGTTCAAAATAATATTTTACATGATAATTTCATTTTTTTGGGACAACTATATTCCAAAGGAAATGATATGATAGTTTTTGAAAAAATGTTTACAACTCCAGTTTTCAAAAATGTTATATAGAAAAGTATTATTTACTTGGGTACTTCAGGAATTGTGATGGATTTTGGAATATGTAAAATTTGTGTTAGTTATATCATCAACAGTTCAATTTTCCCATGAGTTGTATGAAGAAACGTTCAATGGGGATTTAATACTCTTAAAAAATAATTATGAAAATTTTTTTTGGATTACTTAAAATAGATTACAACTTTCCGTAACTATTTTTCAAAGGTGTGAAAAACATGGACGTATTTCTAGTGGATGTATTTTTTTGTTACTGTGATGAAAAAATGTTCCAAAAAAGTCCAAAAACCGGTGTATCAAATAATATAATTGTAATTAAAAAAATATTCCTATAGAGATTTCTATTATATAAAAGGAGAACAACCATTTATTTTGGATAGTGGATGTTCTAACCATATGAAAATATATATAATTTGTTTAAGAATATGAAATATTAAAAATAAAGAACTATGAAATTTGGAAATGATGAATTTACTATAATAAAAACTATTGGATCCACTATTATTAGGGAGGAAAATTTGAAATCTAAGAAGGAAATGATTGTTCAAGTGCTGAAAAACATCTTTTTATGTTTTTCAAAATATTTTAACGAGGCCAATAATGTTTTTTAAATATGGGTTTTCTATGAAACTAATTGAAGATAGAAATGTTATTATAGGAGGCCATCATTAAAAATTGATCATGTTTCATGTTTTGGATGCCCATAATTTATTATTTAATAAAATTATAGAAGATAATTAGTTGTTCCATAAAAGGTTCATAAATAAGTGTTAGCAAAACATGACCAAGTTATCAATGAAGGAAGTTGTTTATGATATTCATAGTATGAAAAGAAGAATATATTGGTGTTGTGTAATTTTTTAGAAAGGGAATATTATAAATTCAATGTATAAGAAAAATAAAATTCGATCAACCAACCCCATGGAATAGATTTATTATTACATTAGTGGGCTAATGGGTTAACTATAAACATTTTGAGATCAATATGTTATTCCATTGGTTTATTTCACTCGCAATACTTTTGGTATGTATTTGAAACATAAATTTTATGCTTTAATAATGATTAGAATCTTCAATAGAAGAGATGAAAAAGAATGTGAGTATTCTAGGAAGAAGATAAAAAATGATAATGGTGTAAAATACAATAATGAGTAATTTAGAATTATTGTTTAAAATCATGGAATTTACAATTTGTTAACTATACCATGTACACCAAAAATAAATTGAGTTTCTATAAGAAACAATAGAAGTTTGGTTAGGATGGGGAATACAGTGTTACTTAAACATGGAATTTTTCACTACTTATGGTGTATAGTAGTTAATAATCAGATTCTGTGTTTCTATAATAAAAATTCTAATTTGAATCCGTGTAAAAAATTTTATGCTAAAACACCAATGTCTACACACTTAAGAGTTTTTGGGAGACCTTGTATCATAATGAAAAAAGGTCGAAATCATGGAAATTTTTATCTAATAGGCGATGTTGGAAATTTTATTGATTGTATTTCCGATGAAATATATTATATATGTTTCAAAAAATAAATAAGAATAGTATTTGAATCTATAAATTTATATTTTCTTGAAAAATAGAGGATGATGTTTCACAAAAACATGAAAAAGATAAAGATGAGTTAATGTATTTCTGAGAAGCATGAAAGGAATAAAAAAATATAGTTTGAAAACATAGTTTGAAGAATAAGACTCATTTATTTATAGTGAGAATGAATAACTTCATTCATATCACCCTATGATAATGAAATTGGTGCATGATCAAAACATCTTTGGTGATCTGAAAAAAAAATTGTAGTAAGAAGAACGTAAAATGTAATTTCATATACATATATATATTCAAAAGATGATATGAAATTAGTTAATAAAAAATTTTAAACATCATTATTAGATTCATGTGATTAATGAAGAGTTGGATCATATTCAGAAAAATGTTACTAGGTAAGTGGTACCTAAAACAAGTGATAAAAAATTTTTTTTTACAAAGTGGGTGTTTCATAATAATTTTAATGTGTATGGTAATGTGGGAAGAAAAAAAATATATGTTTTATAATGTTACATAAATATTGATGGAATATTTTTTTATGAGACATTTCATTCGTTACAATTGTTAGAATCAATAATAATATTACATTCCATTATTAAAATATTAAGTTAAAAAATATTTTAGATTGATGTGAAGGCTTAATTTATAAATGGATAACATTCAAAATAGTTTTATATTGAACATACATGTGGATTTGTTATTACAAAAGATCATAGTAAGGTTTAAAATTTAAAGTTATATTTTTATGTGTTATTGAAAGCTTAAGATAAAGGTATTCAATATTTAAAACCTTCTTAACGATGTTAAACATTAAGAATGGAGGGTTTGATAGTAATCTCTACAAAAAATTAATTATATTTTCCTAATTATTAATATATATATATATATATTGATTATATTATTTTTTCCTAGAATTATTAATTAACATGTTGAATATTTTCTGAAGAGATGAAGAAGTTTTCTGAAATGTCCACGCTCAGTGAAAAAAATATATTCATTCCATAAAAATCATCCAAATGAATAAATAAATTATTATTATTAAAATAATTATGATAGATAATATTTTATTTAGTTTTATATGAAGAATTGAAATCTTATTTAGACACCAATTTCAATGGTAGCCCAGATGTCTTATGATAGAGAAGGAAATAAAGTTGATTTAAAAGAGTTTTAAAAAATGATTAAAATATTTTTTATATCTGACAGCATGAAGGCCATGTATTTATTATTATGTTATCTAATGTGAAATGTCACAAAGTTCCCTAAAGGAATAAAATATATTATTTTGAAAAATAATGATTAGGTATATCATAAGAAAAGAAATTGGTTTCAAATAAAGTATCTCTGAAATAATTGATTTTCGTGGGTATACAAATGATGATTAAGTAGGATGTGTAGATGATATATAATTCAAATACGGTGGAGTTTTCATTACGTGATAAATTTATGTACGATGGAATAATAAGAAAAAATTCCATTTACTCTTAGCATTAATGAATCTGAGTATGTCCCTTACACTCATGTTTCAAAAAAACATATGGGTATGAAGACTCATTTGTAAGACATACTTATTGAAGTGAAGTTATCTTTTCTAGTGGGAGGTTATAATAAAAAAGATACTAACCATACATGAAATTTATTTCAACATTTTCATAAAAATATATTTATATCAAATAACACATCACCAAAGATCACATGATGATGAATGAACTGATGCTGAATTATGTTCCTATGACAAAACAAGTTACTAAACTATTCAAAAAACCATTACTAAGGGAATAATTTTTCATACTGATATGGGAAATTTGATTCCAACATCATTCTCCTTAAGGTTGATTAATGTGTTTTTATCCCCTCTCTAATCAATACATTGGATAGTGTTTTTAAGGGATGAAAATGATGTTTCATACATATATCCATTAATATATGATAATAATTTTAAGGAAGAATATATTTAGTGGGAGTTATGGGTATTATGTGAGACTAGTATGTAAGTTTGTAAACTCTTCTATCATTTTGTATTGTAGGAAAGTTATTTTTAAAAGATGAACTATGTGTTGAAGAGGTGGTTAGTTTGAATGGTTTTGAGTTTCATGAAGATGTTTGTTATGTCACTACTTATGGAAAACATGGTTTTTCAATAAATAGTTCTAATTTAATATAATAAGATATCTCACATGTGATTAGAAACATTGATTAGTGATCCATAGTTTGAGATAAAATTCTACAGTGTTTTATAAAACTTCTTTCACAAAAGAATACCAAAAATCATCTAGAACATATTCGGGTGCACCAATACCACATTAACCCATCATATTCTCAAAAAATAAAACCTCCATTGATATTTTAGATTTATGGTAGGGATGTTATTGAATGATTTGGATATGTTCCAATTATTTATGATTTTATACGAGAAATATTCTTTAATTTTATGCAGCTTTTCATGGTTTTTTCCTTTGGTGTGCTCAATAACATATCTAGGATGTTCCCATGAATTATGGCCGCAAGAATTGAAAATAATACAAGATATTATATTCAATTTATTGATCATTACTTGGAACTAATGTTTCTATCATTGAATTAATTAATTAAAATAATTGATTCATATTAGGCACTATCGGAAACCATGTATTTCCATCCTATGTTGCATGATTATGTGATATATTGATCCAAATAATAGGTTATTTATACATTGTCAAACATTTATTATTATAAAATATTCAAATCCATTCTAAAAATCCCTATATTTAATTTATTAAAAAGTTTTTTTACATGTTATCTTATTTAGGTTCCTAAATGGATTTTGGATTTCCATTTATTAAATATAGAACGTATTAAAATTATTCATTATTAAATAAAAACCATACATTAATTTATTTTTTCAAACAAGTATATTTGAATTGAATGGTTGTTAAATTTCATAGAATTCTTAGTGGTATCCTATTAGGCTATTTAATATCACACACTCTATCTATAATTTTTTCTTTTCAACCTTTATATATTTATAGAAGTTACTGATGATCCCATAAACTCTCATTATGTGTTCATGATTGGTAAGTTAAGGGTAGGTGACATGAGACATTATGGATGGTCGGGGACCATGAAGTGATGAGTGATCATGGTTGTGTTTTCTATTTTATGTTTATGTGTTGTGGTATAATTTTTATTGGTTTTATTTTGATGAATTGGTTGTTATGATATGTTATATTTGACAATTTTATTTGTGAATTGTGTCATCATATTATTGAGAAAAATCATTTCGCAATTATTTTTATTTGTGAGGAGAATCTTTTTGTCAGCTAGTAGCGATCAAGACCACCCTACTAGCTAGCGGTGACCATTTCAAATGTAGATTTAAATGGTATTTCATGTTGGTTTATTACAAAACAATGCTACTGGGGTCCAAACAAGTATTCTATATATAGTCTTTGTAAACAATATGCAAATTATCATATTAAAAGTAAACAAGGCATGATATATATTTTTCAAAAATTAATCTAAAGGAATTTAATTGACTATTTTAAATAGTTTATAAAAAATTTCACATAAAAATATTTCCAAATAGCATTAAAACAATACATTTTTCTTTTTCAAAGTATTCAACCAAAGACCGCATTAACGAAAAACATAGTAAAATGTAACCCTATGATAATATAAGTCCATGATGGATATGATCCTCATCCAATGTGATCAATAATAAATAGTTCACTGTAAATATTTCTTTAGTTTGATGACCTAATGATTATAAGAATACCTTGATATTAGATCCCCCTTATGATGATTATAAACTGATACCCAACATAATGGATTGAGGAGCAGAGAAACACCCTGATATTTGAACCTCCCTATGATTCACAGAATCATGTTCATGTAGGACCACCACCTCTTAATTATACAAGGCTCTCATCTACTGAGCATTTAAGATAATTTCAAATATTCATAGAACATTTCTATAATAGAATCAAAAGCTTTTTTCCAGAATAAAACCATTCTTTGAAATTAATTTTTCCCAAAAAACGGTTCTTTGAAATCATACATTCATTATAAAATAAAACGGGGAATCCAATTTTATATAAAAAAATTATATATATTAATTTTGACAAATTTTTTTTTGGATATTAATAGTTTATAAATATGGTTTATAAATGAGTGGGAACATGTAATCAGTAGGAAAAATACATTATATGGAACCCAAAACATAAACAACATATTATTCTAATGATTACATTAGATCCCCACAAAAAAAAGATAAGATGTATCTATGAGTCGGTACAAAATCCTAAACCATGAATCTAATAACATCAAATTCATATTTAATGATTCAAACAACAACAAATAATATATAGCGAAGTAAAATATTGTGTAAATATAAATGATTCTTGAAATGATCAACATGAATCTAAAAAATTCCACCTCTTTCAACAGCTTGTTTAATTGAAGAAAAATTAGATAATAAAACAATAATTGTATCTTGATTATATACTTTTTTGTCTATGGTATATCTCAATAGAAATGGAGTAGATGTCAAATCAATGGGACAGATAATGAATAACAAAGACATACTAATGAAAAAATACATGCAACACCCAAGGATTCATTAAATTTGATAAATAAATGAAAATAAATCAAATTAATATCCATGTAGAGCCTTATAAGAAAAATTAATAATTATCTACAAGAATAATGAGGCATTTTGAAGAAGTTTTGGGTATTAAACATAATATTCTGTTTAATTATTTTCTATCACATGGGGTTTCCATACGAATTAAGAATTCATGTGCCAACCATGGACACCCTTATAGGATACTTGAAGAGTCTCATGGTTTTGTCACATGGTTTGAAAAACCATTCACTAATCATTTGAAATAATCATGTCATATACCATACTATTTGAGGAATACGTCCCACATCTGGGCCTGAATATGTGTCAACTAGGTGTCATCTTCTAGAACTCCAAATCATATTACAATGTTTTATAGGATGACATGGGTGGTTTTCCATATCATTTATCCTATCAATTAATAGTCCTAGTATAATATAAAACAACCAAACATTTACCCTAAAATACCCATGATTATCCCCAAAAAGGTAAAAAAAACATATGGTTATCCATACCTAAAAGTTGTGTTATGTTCTATCATCTTTCACTAGATTTAGGTTATTTAGCATGGTGAAAATGTAGTGCACCATTATATTAGACACCAACCATTTTTTCTGAATTAAAGTGGGAACTATATGATCTCTTATCATGGTTATTTTTTTTAAATATTCTATGGCTGAACATAAATGATATGACAGAATGTTATATCCATTATATATCCAAATGTTATAATGGGATTGAATTTTATAAATTCTATTATTATAATTACTACAACCTCCTCAATTATGTGAATCTGTGTTGGTGATCATTAATCTAAATACTAATTAATATTTTTTTATACAATAATTAATATTACATTTCAATATTTTTAGAACATATTATAAAAATAATTCATAATGTATATGGTATTAAGAATATGATAACATATTAGACTGCAATTTTGAATTCATGAATTTATATGGTCATTTAGAATAACTTTTTAAAAAATGAGTTTATTTATAGCTTAACATACTAAAATATGGATAATACCATAAAAACATAAAAACATTGTTTCATATGACAAGAGTTTATGTCAAAAAATTGGAGGGAACATTAGATGATCCTACAATATTATATATTTTCATATTATAATATTAATAAACATATGATCAACGTAGAGGATTTATAATTATTGTTATATTGATATTTGTTATGCTATATTATGTGGTGGGAAGAATGTTTAGAAGAAATGCTAAGAGAGAGGGGGTGTAGAGTCAGTGTTTCGGTGTTTTTAAATGTTTGAAAAAATAACCCTCAGAATCTACCTTTATCATGTTGCTTTTTCAGTCACACAATATGCAATGAATACAAAAAAAATAATAGTATGAATATAAGGATGGATATATGGTTTTTATATGGTATATCCCCTAATATGGAAACTATGTACTTTTGGTGCTTAAATTCACCCATGATACCAATCACATCAATTTTTAATGATTTTAATTTTAATGTTAATAGTTATGTATCATCTTTAATAATTGAGAATTGACCTTGTATAATAAACTAATAGATATTGGTTGTTTATTATTAGAATTCATAATGAAAAATATATTCTTCTAGTAATTTTATATCCTTTATTCAAAATGTTTCCTAACTATATCTATCATTGACTGAGAATTATAGAAACAACATCTATGAATTTAACAATTCTATATTAATGAATTATCAAAAAAATATTGTTTTTCATTGAAGATTTATATTAATCAGGGTCAATATAAACATTTAATCCCACATATTCCACATAATATTCTTTGATAAATAAATTACATTAAAATATTGGTCATTATAATTCTTAATTATAATTTATTAAAGTTATTTAGAAACATAAAATTATGGAATGAAAACTATTTATGTATTTTTTATCACTAATATTTTTGACCAATTTAAATAAATAGATCCAACTATATTCTATAATCAACTATAATTTAGAATAATTATTTTAGTTAAGAGTTGTATCTTAGATGAATCGTAATATTATTCGATCGTTCATCTGTTTCCAAAGGTTTTTTCATTACATTTGGGATAAAAAAGGACCTTATACAATTAATTCATAGAAAAATAACAAAAAATTATTTTATGAGAGAATAAATCCATAAACATACATTTTAAATGTTTAGTAAATTTTATGAATATAAAATATATAATTTCTAAAATATGAAACTCTCCAAAAATTTAGATGAAACTATAATTATATCATAAATATTACTATATATATTCAAAATGAAAATACACACATTCTATATGAAAAATTAATTTCATTGAAAAATATTTTTCCAAATAACTGAAATTAAATATCAAAGAAACATAAGTGCGGAATTTATAACAAATAATACTATATCTGAAAATAAAATAATAAATTATTAATCTAATTAATATTATTAAAGATAACAAACAAAAAAACTAAATATTTCAATAAAATGAATGTGAAAACATATTACTGAAGGAAAACAACAAGAAAATCAAAATGGGAAAGAATATTTCATGAAAACTAAATTTAAATTACTATAAATGAAATGGAACGAATTAAAATAAAATAAAAAATACTTGTAAAAATAATGTGAATTTAAAATATAATATATAATAGACTATTCAATTTATTTTGAAGAAATAATTTAACATTATTCGATGGGTAAATTTATATAAATAAATATTATATATACAAGGAATAATGTATAATAAATAATTAAATATAATCTCACAAATGAAACTTCCAAATAATTAAAATAATTTTATACCATTAAAAATATTATTTTGAATAACAATATTAATTTAATGAAAAAATTGAGAGAGAGAGAGAAAATATTCTATCTAAACATATAATTATTACTAGTAGAATAATAAAAATATATATCAAATTGTAAAAAATATCAACAGGAAGAGAAATATTTTTTCTGGATTTCCAATCGCCAAAACCATTCATGTAATAAGTAAAAGATATTTTTTATGATTTGGTTAAGAAAATTTTTTAAACATATTTTCTAAAGGATAAATGAAACAAATATATATATTATGATATAACAATTATATTTTCTATAAGAAATATTCAAAACAATGGTGGTAGTAATTATTAAAACAAATTTTTAATGAAGTATAATATTATTTCATTAGAGAAAAAAACTTATCAAAATGTTGCTAACTTCTCCAAATCAAGATTTTTCAAAGTAAAAAATTATGACATAAAATGTTAAAAAATGGTTTAAAATCATTAATATGAGTGAAAATACACCAATGAAAAAGAAAATTTACTAACTACACATGAATATATTATTTTATTAGAATTCCAAAATTGATAGCAGAATAACCCGAAAATAATATTTTAAGAAGATATATAATTAAAGTACGAAGAATAAAAACTTTTAATGATTCGAAATGATTCAGTTCTTCCATTTAATAATTCTAAAAAATTGATGATAAAATTTATTCATTTATTATCACTAGCTAAATGTCTTGACAAATAATACCTTTGTTAGTATTAAAAATTTTACTAATAAAATACATTTTTATCTATATTATTTAGGGATGATAATGGAAATCCATTATAAATTCTTTTTATAGCACTGAAAAAGGGTACCCTTTATAAATATTTTTTTAGTGTTGATAAAAAATTTGAATTTCATAAAAACAAATAAATCATTAAAAACAATAGTTTTTTTTGAAAATATATTTCTATTGATATATATATATATTTGAAGAAATATGATTTATATAATACTAAATATGTATTTATATATAATATATAATATATTTAATGAAATATGATATTTAAAATAATGCAAATATTTTATTAGTTAATAATTTGGTAAATAGTATTGAGTCGTAGGTTTTTAACCACAATTTCATCATAAAAATTTAATAAGGCCATTATTCTGTATAGATAAGTTGAAAATATGACTTCATCCATAAACGACCATAAATATTGGTCCATGTTTCCATTTTTACTCAAAATAATGTTAAATTATAGAACATATCTTGATATATATAATATAAATCTCAAGAAAACCCAATCCTTACATTTTCTCAATAAAAAAATCTTAAACACTACTAGATTATGAGTATTTGTTGGAGAAATTTTTGTTACTACAATTTGGTAGCTGTCATTGATTGTATTCACAACCTCTAAATGGAGATCGTTATAGTTTTCCGAATTCTAACATCTAGACCCTCCACTTTTACCCCTCTCATTTAGAACCCTACCTGCTCCCGCTTCAATCCCATCCCCATCACCTCCCTCCTCCTTCCCCCATCAAGTCTCGAATCCTCCCACTGTCACCCCCCATATCACACCAACCATTTATCCTTCTCCATCAACTCTACCCCCACATCTATTTTTTCAAACACACATCACTACACTATATCAAGCTTCAACATACACTCCCTTCCATTTCATTTTGTTTCCATATTCCCAAACTATTTTCATCGATTTTCCGAATGCCCTCCCCATCATATAAACTCATAAAATTCTTCTCCATGTCTCTTATCTTGGTATCTAATTCTCTCTTCATTCACTTCATATGTTGTAATTCTCTAAATTTCCATTATAAATTTTATACACTCTTTATTTTTTTTATCTTGAGTATTTTATTTATTTTATTTGGTTGTGTAATTAGATATTTAATATTTTAACGTAATAAAAATCATTAATGGGACTTCCCTTTGTTTTTGAATGTAAATATAAGAGTTTTTTTATGTTAAAATTAATCCAAAATTGATATATTTGATGGATCATTTTATAACATCTTTCTCGATATACTTCCTATTATATAAGTGGGGATAAGAAAACATCTTCCAATTAAGAATATTATATTTATAAAATTACCTATATTTATCATCAATAATTTATGTGAAAAAATTTATACAACCAAGAATATAACTTTCATATAAAATAATGAAATATTCAAAATGGAAAAAACCATAGAAGAAAATTTCTATCCCGAAGTAGAAAAAACACTCATAAAGAAAGAATCAATAATGGTGTATATGGAATACCTATCCAAACCACATGCCCAGTGAATGTTTACATTTAGTTATAATTATGTTTATATTTGATTTGAAGAAATATGAACAAATTAAAAATCAAAAGTTATATTTAATCTTATATTATAAAAAATTAAAAAAGCAGAAAAATAAAAATATTGCCTTAATATGGATACACATTTTATTCGTACACATGTCCATTGAAACTCTATAATTATTAATTTTATATTATTGTTATCATATCCTTATCCAATTTATATTCTCTATAATATATTAAAATTTCTTATAAAAACATATTGTTAACTTACTGATCATATTGTTCTATTTAAAATATTCACAATTTCTAGGAATTATATATATAATAATATTGTACACATAGTTATCATGATATATAATCACATTCAGTTTCTATATTCATTCTGCATTTACAATAAAATAATTTTCTCCTAATAGCGTATCAAATTTTTATAGATTATAGTGAGTATCCATTACATTATTTATATCTCGTATATATTTGTTATATTAATTTAATATATGCATACTCATTATGAAATTTACAGTCAATCCTTATTTTTAATGAAATTTTAATTTCTTTATAGTATGCATAACGAATTATCATATGATGTTCATGTAGAATTTCCCTTGCCTCTAAAGCCTCTATGATGTTTCCTAATTATAAAAATATTATTCATTTTTGTATAAACTAAAACACATTGGTTTATTAATATATAATACAATTTTATTTTATTATAGTTTCATTTTATAAGAAAAGTTATATTTTTTAAACATCTAGTTTATCTTTCTGATTAAACCAAAAAATTAATCTAAAAAAGAAAATTGTATTTTGTTTTTTCAATACTAGTTATTTTCCTATTTAATTTTTTGATCTGCATAAATTCCCTATATAATAAAATTGATTACATGGTGATCATATTTTCTAATTTAATTTAACTAAAAAAGTAAATGATATATTGAAATTCCTTTTAGATAGTATGTTGAGAAATTAAAATTTTTTCTTTAACCTACTTATAATTGTCCATGTTAATTTTTTAATAATTTTTATGCCTTTCCTTTATAAATAAATTCAATACATTGTGATCATACATTCCAATTTACATTTTGAAAAATCTATATGCATTTTTGATATAATAACATATTATGAATAGTGGTAATTATATAGAATCAATTTTAGTCCTTATATTTTATACGTAGTAACCATGTTATACAATAATTGTTTTTTTTCTACATTCTATATGCATTTTATGAAACATTATTTTCAATTATTATATATCAAATAAATTTTATACATAGTTGGAATCAATATCCTTAAATCTTATTAGTGTATACTATATATATAAATTTCATGTATTAATATTCTATATAAACATAAAATTTATTGCTTGTTTTTAAATTTCATCCATAAAAGTACACTGTACTTTTACATTTATTATTTTTCTATTTATATAATAAATCCACCATGATTCCATTAAGTAATGATAATTTTATACTATATTTATCCGATAGGTTACACTACCGTTTAATTAATTCATTATTATCTCCCCTATAATAATTATAAAATATTTTTTAATCTCCTGAATAATGATCATTAATACACAGTTATGCTGTTAAAAAATGTTCACTTATAACCATATAAAATATTGTTTCTATATTTTCTTAATTAAAAAATATTCATTATGTATGGTCAATTTCCATTATATATTACTATATTTTAATAAACTAATCTATATTGAACTGAAACATAACTTCAGATGGATACAAAAACATGATCATGAATAAAATAACCAATCATGTCTAATGAATAATCAAAAGATGATAAAAAAATAGAGTACAATGTGGAAGAAAACTATGCATTAATTTAACATAAACAATAATACAAAAGGAATATCATAAAAATAAAATAGTAAAAGATAAAATTCATGTATTTATGCAGGAAATAATCACAACCAATCATTCTATCAAGGAATACAATGATAACCAATAGAATTTGATGAACTACCTAACACCATTCCATTAAATGTGTCCCAAAAAAAGATCTAAAAACCCCAAAAGATTTTTTTGGTGCAAACACTATATCCTAATTGGATACCACCAAAGAATCAATTCAATGTCCAGTAACTTGAATCTATTAGTTCAATATTTGACAATAAATATGCTTTATTAATAACATTTAAATGAAGAACCATTTTATAAAACATTATTTTTTCATCAATGAATTTCATATTCACATAGTCTAGGAAGATCACATTTACATGAATCATTATCATAAATTAAAATATCCATGAAAATACCAGAATGTAAACACATGAATAACCAAACATGAATAATATAATCATATATAAAACCTAGAAAAAGTGGGGTCGACATATTGGAATTTTTTATTGGATACTTGAAGGAACACTATCCCAGACATAAGATGAATCATGCCGATATCGATTCCTTTCATAGTCTATCAATATCAAAATAATTAATAATAGTGTTGAAACACTAAAAAAGGTTTGTTTATGTCGATACTAGATGCATTCAACATTCTTATTGTGTTATGATTTCTAAATGAATTTATTGAAATATTCTCATAATTTTAAAAATATTTTTCCCAATAATTGACCAACACTCCCAACCATTAATAAAATTTTTAGAGTCAACTTCATCTGGATAAATTTCATCAAACTTAATATGGTCATAAATATGTTTTAAGAAATCATTTTCATGCCAATAATCAATTATTAAATATGTTTCTTAATCCTAACGAATGACATAACAAGAAAATTTAGTATTTATTGTGCAATAAAATTTTTATGGAGACATGAACCTCAAATAAGATCAATGATTAATTAATATTAAAACTCCCAATTGAGACTCGAATAATGAATAGTCAATAGAAAAAAACCTTTTCCAGACCTCCACTGATCTCCTTTTGAGGAATAATTTTAAATAAACTAATAGAAAAATATCTCCTTTGATAATAGCCACCCACAAGAGGTTATCTTAAATCAAATGTACTAAATCATTGGGGAAATAGTATTAATGAAAAAATGAATTGCATTTTGTATAATTAAAAACCCAACTATAATTTCACTATTAAATTAGTATTATTATTAATTTCATGATCCTATATGGCTTAAAAAAAATTCTAAAAGTATTTCATTATTTTGAAAACACATTATAAAAATATAACTTCTATTTTAGGATTTTAAAATAAAATAAAAGCATTACACGTTCATGAGGGGGATGAAGAAAGGAAATATATGACATTTAATTTTTTCCCGTAATCATCAATGAGTAAGGGTTTCCATGTTTTAACCTTACAAGGATAATATCCATTGTGTGAGGGTACTGAGTTACCCATTCAAATCCATTGAAATAAAGGTACTACCCTTACATAGCTCAAAATACCCTTTTGTAGTGTCCAGGTTACCCTTATATAACCTTTGGAATAAAAATATTTCCTTTATGTGAAACAATAATTACACTTACACATCCTTCAAAATTGTGGATTCCCCTTATGATAAGAGGATAACACCCTTATAAAATATTTAGAAATAATTCATTCCATTTACATTGGGGGTTGAAATTCCACTTACTCTTTCATGGTGGTGGGTCAACTCAGTACGACTCATGTAAATAAGAAGTTACTCTTAGAAAACACTCAAAAACAAACCTACGTATAAGTTCATATAATTTACCATTATGAATTCTCTATTCCATATGTAAGGTTATAAAATAAATAAAAAAATACACAATATAAACATAAATGAAATAAAAATAAAAATAAAAATAAAAATGGGGTTTGAAGAAAATTTAAAAAATATGAAAGTTATAAATCACCATCATCACTTTTGAAACCAGTGAATGTACTTGAAAAGAAAGGTTGTGATGTTAAAATTATTTCCATGAAAATTATTTATACAACTAGATTATTCTAAAGACCATAGCATCACAAAAAGAAAAGTAAAATACATCCTCTTAATTGATACATTCTCCCATGTAATATGGATATCCCTTATATATTTCAATTGCAAATGGACAAAAGTAATTGTTTTACCACACAATACCTTATCATGATAGTTTATAATATTAACCAATTGTTAAAATCCATAGGGTTTGATAATAATATCAACATCTTCTCATTCAATAACATAGGAAGGGTTTGGTATATACATATTTATCTAGGAAACATAAAAAATCATGAATAGACCTCATATGAGATAGAAAATCTAACTGATATGACACCATTATAAGATGTACCACAACATCAAAAGGGATAACAAAAATAATATCCAACATTAATATAATACCCAATTGATGATTTCTCATGAACGGATAAAATCTATAGAAGACCCCATCACCAGCATCAACCTATAGAAGCAAAAGAAGAATGTTTAAATAGGATTTATAAAGACTCTATGTAGGTGTTAACCTTCACTGGATCAACTGTACCATTTATAATATCTCTTGGAATAGGTTTGGTCCAACAAAGGAACACACTCCCAACACCAACCAACACAAGAGATATCATCACTAATGCCCATACAATACTACAAATGTTTTCATTTTAATCAATTCCTAATAACTAATTTTGAGTAAAATTCCACTGAAGTATGATTCCTGTCCCACGAAGAATAAAATAAACCATTTATTCTCACATTATCCTTAAAATATAACTAATTATATCATCTAACAAATCCATCTATGGGTGATATTCTTGGAATAATTTTATGTGGATACCCATAAAATCTATACATGATTTCCAATAAAAGATGAAAACCATGAAACCTTATTTGAAATAATTTCAAATGAAACACCATGGAGCTTCAAGACCTCTCACACATAAATGTTCCTATGATCTTAAAACATAATGATCTTTTTAATAGGGAAAATATGTGACAATTTATTAATTAGATTATTGAATATTCAAATCACATAATTCACCCAAGTATTTCACGTTAAACCTATAATAAATTTCATAGATATCTCGTCTCATTTCCATGTCAGATTGGGTAATGGTTTCAAAACCCTAAAATATATGGTTCCCCATCATTATCTATTGAAAAATAATACATTATGAAATGAAAACTATAATCAAATTCCTCATACTTGGAAAAAATACCATGGACTAAGAGCATGTCATATCATGGCACTTCCATGGTAAATAGAATAAAGATAACAAGTTTCCACTATTCAAAATCTCTTTCCTCGATGATGTTAGCATGAATGACCTACCTATGTAATAAAAACCACCAATGGGAGACTGATAGTATTCATTACAGGGATCCCCACAATTAATTAATTTTCTATAATTCTATAAATAATTTTTAGATTACTATTCAAGATGAATATGCCCATCAAATAATGAGATAGTATTTATAGAATCTAATATACCATGACCAAAATCATATTCTATTGAGTGGTGTGATGTCCAAGACCATGATTCTACTTAATAGGTTCCCTAAACCTAGTGAGCGACATGGCCTCAAGCGCATCTCCCTGAATGATAGAGGATTTTTGATATTAGTGAGGGCCAAGGGTGGGTTCGTGGGAAGACTATTCCCTCATTACCAAAGTGTTATATAGTGGATGATTGTAATCAAATGTAAATTGTGGAAGAAATGGAGGTAAATAGAAGAAGCATACAAAAGGAATAAATTATCAAGAAAAAAATATATGAAATAATAAGAATAACATTCAACAACTAATGATTATATGTCATGTCACTATAAAAATTAAAAAACATGGAAACAAGACTGCATGCATGACTTGTTCCAAGAAAGTATAATGGTAATATAAAATATTATCCCAAGAATCCCATGATCCAACTCGGTCTTCTCCTATAAATATTTAGTATAAACAACGATAAATCAACTGAAAAAATTTGTTTTCTATCCTCTATCAACACATGAATTAATGTAATCTACCATGGGTAATAGACGACCCCTAGAGAGGGTGTAAGATAAATCTAAATGGGCCACCACCAAAGGTATATACATCATCTAGCCCATGTAATTGAAATGTAATGGTGTACATGCCTGAATCTATACATACATAATGTATATAATACATTGTAACTGAATACCCAAGTATGTGCTTCAGCCCCTACTAGTGTCTGAACATATAACCAAGTCCTTATTTGATTATTTATTAAGAGTTTCTAAATGAGTCACATGTTAATAATATTTAAGGTTCAAATTTATGAAATTTCAACCTATAATTACATTTAATAATTAAGTTCCATGTTAATAAACATGGAACTATAATCCTAAGGGGTCATTAAATATGTAATAATTATAGCATGGAAAACGGAAAGTGTGTAATCCATAGGGCATCTTCCAAGGAATGCCACAATAATATTCCTACCAAAATCAAGGTTACCATTCATGGTATAACGAGGCTAGGTAGACATAGGGCCCTATGGGCTGAAACCATGGAACCTACATATCAATGTTGGATCCAAGGAGTGTTCCCACAGAATCCATTAATAAAAATGAATGGGTCGTATGATGTCTTACTGGGAATAAAAATAATAGATTAGGATGAAAATATAGGTGGGTTTAAACCTAAGAAATAATAACCCTTGAATCAGAATGGGGTTCCCCAGTGATCAAGGCATTCCCTAATATGAAACTAAGGAAAGAATGAGCCAGTCCATTCTTATTTAGTAATGAATTGATGTGATAATTCAATTAGTTCAAGCCTTTCCTACAATTAGGGTAAATAGGACTTATATAATACAACCATTCATTTAATACATTTAAGGTGTATTCTATATTCAAGGTTCATTTTGCTAACATCCATTGGGGTGGAGAGGGGTGAAATGGACATGAAAGCTATTATTCCTTAAAATTTAACGCCATGTTATAATATTATAATACTTTCAAACTTCAATTTATAATTAATTTTTCAAATTTACGAACATACCTTAGGTTGGTCAAGTGGAAGTGACATGGTATATCACATTAACCAATACATGATTCAATAAGAATTTAATATGAGGAGGCTCGCCATTAGTGTGGTTAACATTGAGAACATCTGAACGATGGATCAAAAGTGTCAAAAAAATAAAACACTCAAATATGGCATAACACCCAACATGGATTGTATGGAGTTGTGGGAGTAAACACCCACAATTAATCAAATTATTGTTAAAAGAATAGCTATATGGTTCTAAAGAGTACAAGAAATACCTATAATTTTTCTAAACAGAAAATGATGTTATTGGAAGTCCCCACATTACAAATCCAAAATCCACAAACATGAGGAATGATTTATATAACACACTCCTTAGGATTTTACGACTCTCCTCCTCCAATATTGTCCCTTTATTTGGTTCGGATTGCAGTAGATCTAAGAAAATGATAAAAATTTTCATACCACGATAACTGGGTTAAGATAAATATAGAAGGAGAAAGGATTAAAAGAACTGAAGTACATATCGTTTCACATCCAATGTGATTAATGAATGCTCAATCAGATCCCCAATGAAGGATATCTCTTGATTACTACAATTGGTCTTCAAAAAATAACAAAATGAGGAAAAAAGGATAATCCCGCTAGTTCACGGATTAGGGAAGAGGGATAGATCTCATTAGATTATTAAGGGGGAAAGAATAATTTATCTAGAAAATTGGAATGTGCATGGTTTGTCAGCACAGTTTGAAAAACCATGTACAAACTATGCATGGTTATTTGGGAAGAAGTGGAAATTGAATGGTTTGGTCACAAGACTATAAACGAACTATTTGATATGGTTTTTTATGAAATAACAACATCCACACAGTTAGGCAAACCATGTTCCAACCATGTTCCAACCATGGGACATGGCCAGTTTCTGCAAAAAGAGGGGTTACGGGTTATGAAAATTAACCAAACACCCCTTAGACCTTTTCTAACTCATTAGGCATCCATATTATGTCCAACATATAAAATTATCCAAAATTTAAAGGATCCATTATTGAGTGAAAATAGGGTTCTTACAGTCTTCCCCCCAAAAAAGAACTCCACCTCGAGATCAACTTCTATGGGTATGGATACATTGTCTAAGAACAAAACTGGCCATTAGGCACACATGTCATCCTCCTACTCCTGAGTCTTATCCTACATGTGTCCATGAATCCATAACACTTATAGTAGAGGGAATGAATGGCGTCAGTGAACCATAGTGGTTTGGTAGACGATGCAGACTAGATACTCCTTAAAGACCACATCTTCATCTATGTTAGCTTCCGCGAGACCAATGGTATGAGAATTTTCGGCATGAAACATGAAAATCTATGAATCATGGGAGACATAATTCATGAAACGATGACTCTGTGGTAGTATAAACCGATTAGTGATCAAACCCACTCTTTCTAGAGTCCCAAAAGGCCCTACGTAACAAGGTGAAAACTTCCCTTGAATTTGTAACCACCTATGACGTAGAGTGGCTGATACATAATTAAAAACATGATCCCTAACATCAAACAATAGAGGTTTTTGATAAAGATTGAAATAAAAGTTTCTCCTCTACTGTATAGTGGTCATATGTTTCTTGAAAAGCTGAACCTACTCTAATGCCTCTTGAATTGGATGAGAACATAGTAGGGCTTCCTCACCTTCCACTATCCTACACAGGGGTGAACGACACGACCTAACATATATGGTCTCAAAAGGTTCTATCTAAATTTTCACCTGAAAGCTATTATTATTGGGGAAATAGATCATACTGATATGATTATCCATGGTACCAATGAAATAAAGGAAACATTATCAGATCATGTCATCACATATCTGTATTATATATTTTGATAGTTCATTAGTTTGATGTTGAAACGTTTTTCTTAAATTCACATATATTACCATTACCTAATGATATAACCTTCACAGACTTGTAAAGTTAAACGAGAATCAATATCAGAAACGATATTACATGGAACTATATGTAGCAGTATGATTTCATGAAAAAATAATTTTCCCAAATCATCAACAAAGAATGTATCTAGAATAGGAATAAAGTGACTAGATTTAGTTATTAGGTCAATAACATCCCATAAAACATCATTGACTCTCAACATAATAGTATAACCTTCCACAGAGTCCATGGAAACAACTTCAGATTTCAATTCTGGGGCTATAAGTGGATGTAACAAGACTACAAGTCTCTAGTTTTATGCCTTCACCTACAGATAGGTGGAATACCTAGTGAAAAATCCTGTTATACGACATTTCATCCATGGCCACCAATATTTGTGTCACATATCTCAGTACATCTTGGAGATTCCTGGATGAAATTCCTAATGATAAACATGGGAATATTTCATTAATTCCACTCTCATATTATTAGGTTCCCAGAAACATCCATGGATTCCCAATATTTCATCTCTATCTACAAACAAATATAGAGGTAGGTTACCTCATGATATACTCTCATAGAGTACCATGACATTATGATCTGAATACTATCTACCCATTACCTTCAAAAAGAGGGAGGATGTAACTACCTAACACGAGAGACTATACTACTCGGGACAATCCTGAAACATTGTATATAGCTCAGAGAAAAGGTCCATTGACATATATTCCTCATAGACATCCCATATGGAATGTGTTTGTGTTTTCTTACTTAGCCCATCTATAACCACATTTTACATTCCTGGAATATGGTATAACTAAAAATGAAAGTATTGTAGATATTTGACCATTATATTATGCCTGAAGTTCATGTCATGTTATGAAAACATATATTGGAGGATCTTATGGTCCGTGCACACCACAATGTTCTCACCCAAATGATAATGTCTTCAAAAATATAAGGAATAGAATATTTTTTCTAGATAATGTTCATGTGTCAGGTTGTTTCTCTATGGAGGTCTCAACTATCGATATCTATACGCAATGATCCAACCATCCTGCATTAGTATTTCTCACAGGCTGATTCTTGAGGCATCACAGAAGACGGTATTTTTTATGTTTGGCTCTATTAGTGTCAAAATAGGTTCCATTAAATCCACCCTTTCATGTCCAGAATGGATTTATAACATGGATCTGTCCATAAGGACTTGGCACCATTCTTTGTAAGATTAATAGGTGGTGAATAATGGCATGAGAAATCTTGTATGTATTAGTTTTAATATCCTAAAATACCCCAAAAACACTTAATATCAATCATGTTCTTGAGATTATCCTAGGAAATTATAACACTAACATTTTATGGGTCAACATATACTCCTGATTCTAATATCATATGAACCATGATGGAGAATGTTTCGATCTATAAGTGTTATGTATCATTATTTTCATAAATCATATTCTCTCATAGTGTACTTAGGATGATCTCAATATATTTGGAATGGTTGATAAAACTGTGAGAATACACAAAGATGTCATCCACTAGGACCACAAAAAATGTGCCCAAATAGGGGTATAATAACCTATTCATTAGAGCCATGAAAATGGAGGGTGCATTCATAAGACTGAATGAAATAACTAAGAACTCATACAAACAATATCTACTACGGTATGTTGTATGAGGTATGTATGATTTTCTAACTTATACATGATGATATCCCGATATCTGGTTAATCTTGGAGAAAAACCTAGCTCCTCAGATATAAAGACGCATAAATTTCAAGGAAAAGTTTTTCTTAATTTTCATTGGGATTTTACGAGTACGCAGTTTCTGACGGAACCTGATTTCGAGGCCCGGTGTGCCCGAAATCAATTTCCGAAGTTTAGCTCGGGTACGTTCAGTGAACCAACGAGTAAGTTTTTCTAACTTTTGAACTGTTGCTCAGAATTGAAATCCGAGGGAACCGATCGAATCACAGTGCCGGTAATTGCTTAGGAACACCTTTTCTAGAGTTGTGTTTGCTCGGGTGAGGTTATTAAAAAAATGGATTAACTAAAGAATGAAATTAAAATTTGTGCAATAATTTTTATTTCTATTATAAGTACATATAACCTATAAATGGTGGTTGGAGTGGGACCCACTACATCCTAACACCACTAGGTAGGATATTAGTGAAGTGGGGCCCACACGAGCCACACCCCTTCAAATTCCTTTAAACCACCCATGTGCATTTAATTTTTTAACTCACCCACACCCTAATTTAATGGAAAGTCAACCCTCAAAAAATAATTTGAATATTAAATGCTCTTCAATTAAATCAATTAATTGATTAAGATCTTTTTGAATTTCAAATTAATGGCTTGCGTGTGTGTTAATAAAATAAGGCAATGACTTATTATATTTGGGGGTTGATTCGTTGTGCGGAAACAAGGAGAGGAATCATGTGCTCTTGATGAACATCTTCTTCCTCATCGAAGAACACAAAGAACGCCAAGACTATGATGAAGAACCCCATCACCGCAAGGGAATTGTCGTGCCATCCCCTCACCTCCCGCAGCCGGTGAGGGACACCTTATTCAGAGAACGATCGATGGGCTGCATCCTTCTTCGGGCGAACACCGACGACGTATACGGAGCCTCGTTCCGTGATTCTGTCTTCCGCGACGCCGTCTTCCGAAACGCCGTCTTCCGTGATGTCGTTTCTCCACGACAACCATCGTTCAACAACTCCTTGAGGTAGGGGTTAACTTTTGTTCGTGAATATTCTTTATCGTTAATCATCTTTTATTTTGGGCTGTCTGGTATCGTTATAATGGGAGGAGGTCGGACCACATGAACACGGCCGACCATCCTTCTCCTTTTTGTTGAATTCTTTGCTGCTCGAACTATGGTGGCCAGGTGCAACGGAACCTCATGGAATCAAGGAGGAACACATCGAAGAAGCGAGGCACCGTCGCACCGCGCCGTTGAGGCCGAACGTAGCCAAAACAGGAGTCGGGCCGCGGCGAAGGGGCACGGAGCCGTCGCGCCGCGTCGGAGAACCACGAAGAGGCCATGGCCGGAGCAGGGTTGTGCCAGAGGGGCATGTTGCCGTCGTGCTGCACTGGTCGGACAAGGCCGTAGTAGTGGGGGAGCGGCGGCCGCAACCACTGGCCGCCGGCGCAAGGAGGGCGAGACCCTCGAGGGGGTGTCCCGCGGTGGCACACCGGACGGCCAAACCGGCCGGCCGGTTTCCAAGAAATCCGGGGGTCATAACCTCTTGTTGGTAAATGGAGGTCCCCCATGTGGGGGGGGGTTCAATCAGAGGGGCAGCGCACCCCCCCTTTCAGCGACAGCTCGGCCAGCGTCGAGCTGGCCACATGGGCCGTGCCCGCGCCTGGCCAACCGGCCGCCGAGGCTGGACCGGCCACATCGGGCTGGGCCGGGCCGCGTCCAAGGGGGCCAAACCAGAACCCTGGTCGAGTTGACCCGGTTCGAGCTGCCCTAGGGGGTCTTGGGATGGGTCGGTCCGGGCCCAAAACCCCCTAAAACAGGACAGGTTCATTTAAATGCCCGTAACATGGGCTACAGACCTCCGATCGACGCACATTCAGAAGCGATATGATACTTGGATCGAGACAGTCATTTCGGTATATTACACTAAAGGTTTTGAAGAACATTGTACACGACCAGGTTGGTTCAAACATGAAACCAATCGGGCCCTCGGAGCGGAAACACTTATAACTTGAGCTCCGAACGTCTGATTAACATGTTGTCGACCTTTTTGGATTCCTCTTAGTGAGACGGACCTTTTGGATTACGCTTCTTGAGGTTTGGACGTAGTTGGAGTGTATTCGGGTTGGTTTTGACTTAAAAACCAACCGGGCCCCTGAAACGAAAAGGCCAATAACCCTCTGACATGGTGTCTGATTGATGCGTCGTCTATATCGATGAGTTCCTTTTGTCAAGACAGATTGTTGGGATACATCAAATCCGGACCACGTGTCAGTTGATGTATCAATCCCCTTGTCTCGTGTAGCGGACCCTCCCGGAATCGAGCATGATGTATACGGGAACCCTAGAGCTAGCTGCTACTGCGACGACGATGACGACTGCACTGAAATCCTCTGTGGGTTCGGAAGCGACGACAACTACACTGAAATCCTCAGTGGGTTCGGAAGTGATGATAACCATACTAAAATCCTCGGTGGGTTCGATAGCAATGACTACGGTTCTTGTATCCTATGTGGGTCCGCCAGTACTACTGTTCTTGTATCCTAGGTGGGTACGGAAGTGTTTGACTCTGTACTTGTATCCTACGTGGGTCTGGTAGAGTAGCTGGTCTTGTATCCTACGTGGGTCCTATAGCTTAGCTGGATTACTATGCTATGTGGGTCCCAGCTCAGATGAATCAGTGGCTACGTCTGATCATCTCTATCACCTTACAAAGAAGTATACCTGTGTGAGATGAGTCTTGACTTTCAATCACCATCATCGATATGATTTACTTGCATTCCTATGTGGATTGGGATATGCTTTTCTGTGTGGATTGGGTTGTACTATCCGTTGTGGTCGTGATCGAACTTGGGCTCAGATGTTGGAACCAAACTGGAATTGATGACTTAGGTATATGTATGGGCATATACCTATGTAGTGTTGGATGTTACTTCGTGTTTGTATATTTCCATTGTGGATTCTGGGAGATCTTCGTGGTCTCGGGGTCCCTACTGAGTAACGTATACTCACCCCTGCATGGGCTATGCCCGCACTACGTTGTGTTGGATGCAGACGATGTACAACGCTTATCATGGTTGAGGCTTGTGGATCAATTCGGTACTTGGTGGTGGACCACTGGGCGGGACATACACGGAGCGGACAGATAGACCCGAGGAGCTGAGGAGGCTATATGTACCCACCCTACAGGTGGGACTTCCAGTGGACGGCTCGACATTGCTGCTTTACATTCAGTTTCTGTACTTTCATTCAAGTTGTACTTTACATTTACTTTGGGTTTGTATTCTAGCCCACTTACTTTCTGCACTTACTATTGTAACCAGTTTACTTAGTGTTTACTTCTGCTGGCTTACTCTATGGTTTTTGTTTACTTTATAAGGAAATTCCTTCCCCTTTTATCAGGATTTACACCTTGGTGCTAGTCGCTAGCCCCTGGCCTATGGGAGGCGGGCTTGGGGAAGTCACGACACGGGTCCGGAGGACGGGTCGTAAAAAATTGGTATTAGAGGAGTTCTGTTCTACTGCAAAACTCAGGACAATGATCTTTCTTCTATGTGAAGAAATATTGTTAAGGGTATTGAGTGTGGTAATCAGTCCAGGGAGTCCAGTGTTGGTGCGGAAGCCGACGTATCCATACACAAGGACCCTGACTTCTAATTTCCAACTCAGTGCACGAAAACATTGATTTATTGTGTGTTTCAAAAGTTTTTTTGTGATTACTTTGTGTCAGCCCACCAGGTATACTGTTTTGACCGTGGTTCGCCTGTTTCTTTTTAGAATGTCCCCACGACGGCAGATATCTAGGGTTCAGAGCATTCTACGAAACGACATCCCACCGAGCGACGAGGCCTCGGTGCAGGGCCGTTTTACATCGGAGGCACCAGCGGTACCTCTACCCATCGAGCCACCGATGCCACAAGCCCCAACCGCTGAGAGTGCATGTCACCTCAGTGCATTGAACGAGTTTCAACGTCAGAGGCTACCCAGGATCCGCGGGTAGACTATCCCTCAGGCAGCCGAGGATTGGCTGGAGTCTGTAGATCGAGTTTTTAAGCTATGGGGGACACCAGCTGACCTCATGGCGATCCTTGCAGCGAGCCTCCTGCACGCGGCAATAGGAAAATGGTGGGGCATGATGCTCTAGGTGCACAACGAGGCATCTATCCTCTGGATGGAATTTGATAGCCTCTTCTGCTCGGAGGTCGTCCCAGCCACCCTCAGTGCGATGTGAATCCAGGAGCTACTACAGCTGTGGCAGGGCAGCATGACAGTTACCTAGTATTTGGCGAGATTTACCAATCTCTCGCGCTATTCGACGGACATGGTACGAGACCCATTCTTCCGATCCTGGACCTTCGAGCAGGAATTGAGGTATGAGATAAGGGCATCGATGATCACCCTCAGCAATCTGACACAGGAAGGAGTACTGGAGCAGGCCCTTATCATAGAGAGCTTTCTTGCTGATCCTACACCAGCAGCGCGACCTACCGCGGGGTGACACGTAGCAGAGTCTTCTGCATCTGGCAGTCAACGGACGTCATAGGGTTCCAGGTGGACCAGACCATTAGGCGGACGACCTTAGGACACTGGCTCAGAGGTGTGGGGCACACAGCGTAGAGCCAGCCTTCCGAGGAGCAGACAGTGCTACGTATGTGGCGGGCAGGGCCACATGGCTCATGACTGCCCGACCCATCGTATAGAGGAGTAGAAGATGGTTGAGGGGCCACCCAGGTAGAGGTAGAGGGTCGACCATGGCGGTCCGCAGAGAGAATGTGGACGAGGCAGAGGATCTGGTCGAGCAGCAGGTGGTGGGCGACACTTTGAGGCAACCACCAGGAGGTCCACCCCGACCATAGGGAGCTGGCGGGCAGAGACAGGCTCAACTTCATGCAGTAGAGGCCTATGACCACGGTGCACCAGAGATGATTAGAGGTACTATCTATATCTACTCCACCCTTGCTGATATTTTTATAGACATAGAAGCGAGTCATTATTTTATTACCGCTGCCCTTTTTCGGAGCTCAGAGATTCCAATGGAGACATTGGCTCAATCATTATGGCTAGAGACTCCTACGGGAGCATAATCGACAATTACGCACTAGTGCCGACAGAGTGAGGTTACTCTAGGAGGCAAGAGCTTCAGCTAGGATCTTCTTGTAGCGGCGTCGAGGCCTTACGACGTCATCTTGGGCATGGATTGGTTATCTACAGTCCATGATCAGATCGACTGTTTTAGGCACAAGGTGTTGTGTGTTCGCACTGATGGGAGCAGGTTCACCTTCAACAGTGAGAAGGAGTCCATTGCAGCACAGGATGGACTCACTCAGAGGAGAGGACATCCCATTACTCATCAGTTGGATAGCCTCATCCTAGGAGCAGTTGACGTGCAGAGTCCGAGTTTCCCGGTAGTGGTGGATCAGTATGCTGACGTTTTTTCTAATGACATTCCAGGACTACCTCCTCGTAGAGAGGTATATTTATATATTGACATGTACCCCGGTATAGCCCTGATATCCAATCCAGCATATCGGATGGCTCCCGGTGAGCTTGGAGAGCTGTGGGTATAGCTGGAGGACTTGCAGAGCAAGGGATTAATCTGACCTAGTGTTTCACCCTGGGATTCCCCGATTTTTTTCACCATGAATGTGGACGGGAGCTTGCGACTATGTGTCGAATATCGTCATCTAAACCAGGTGACCGTGAGGAACAAGTATCCGCTACCGAGGATTGACGACCTCTTCGATCAGCTCAAGGCAGCACGGTGGTTCTCGAAGATAAACCTCAGGTCAGGCTATCATCAGCTTAGAGTTCGGGACGCTGACGTGTAGAAGACAACATTAAGATGTCGGTATGGACACTATGAGTTCTTTTTTATGCCATTCGGACTAACCAATGCTCAATTGGTGTTCATGAGTCTCATGAACATGATCTTTCATCCATACCTCCATCAATTTGTCGTGGTCTTCATCGAAGACATATTGATATTCTCGACCACTGAGAAGGAGCACGCCTACCACTTGCGGGTTGTACAGGAAACACTTCGGGAGCACCAGCTTTATTGTAAGCTATCGAAGTGTCAGTTCTAGTTACGTGAGGTCCACATCTTGGGACATGTCATCTCTGAGTCTGGAGTTGCGGTGGACCCTGCGAAGATCGAGGCAGTGCTAGCTTGGGAGCCACCCAGGAGCGTGATGGAGGTGCAGAGATACATGGTTCTAGTATGGTACTACCATAGATTTGTGCTAGACTTTTCCAGAGTTGCGGCACCACTTTCAGATTTGACGAAGAAGGGGAAACCCTTCATGTGGTTAGATAGATGTCAGTAGAGATTTCAGAAGCTGAGATAGAGATTGACCAGCGCACCTATCTTGAGTCTACCAGAGGAGGTAGTGGGGTACGTAGTCTCCTGCGATGCACCAGGGACCAGAATTGGATGTGTCCAGAAGTAGGAGTGAGTAGTGATTGCCTATGGATCATGTCAGTTGAGGCATCATGAGAATTACTACGCTACCCATTACCTGGAGTTAGCAGTAGTGGTCTTCGCTCTGCAGATGTGACGACACTATCTGATGGGAGAGCGCTTTATCGTCTACACTGACCACCAGAGTCTCAGGTACATCTTTTCACAGAAGGACCTGAATCTGAGACAGCGGCATTGGCTCGAGATCCTCCAGGACTATGTCTTTGAGATAGTCTATACTCCTAGAAAGAGGAACGTAGTAGCCGATTCTCTCAGCAGGAGGACGAGAATTCAACTTCTTTGAGAGGTGACAGAGCAGCTAGCCGCTTTCCGGATATCCTTCGTGGATAGAGAAGGACAAGCCTTTATTTAGTCACTCACAGTCACTCCTCCACTACTACAGTGGGTTATAGAGGTACAGCGTGGGGAAGTTGACTGTGAGACACAGCGTGCACGGATATCCTCCGGATAGGCACCTGATGGATTCTCTTTAGGAGGAGAGCAAGACGTCCTTTTCAGAGGACGTACCATGGTACCAGCTGCTTTGTAGGAGGAGGTGTTGAGGGATTTTCACACTTCCCCTTTAGCGGTACATCCAGGAGTGGCGAAGATGTACCAGGATCTCAGACGACAGCACTGGTGGCTGGGTATGAAGAAAGTTGTAGCAGAGTTCGTTTCTCAATGCCTCACCTACCAGCAGGTGAAGGTGGATCACCAGGTACCAGAAGTCTTGGTGCAGCCCTTGGAGATCGCAGGGTGGAAGTGGTACGGGAAATCTATGGATTTCATGACTGGACTTCAACGTACTTCCAGAGGTCACGACTCCATTTGGGTTATTGTCGACTGACTCACCAAGTCGGCCCACTTCTTACCCATCAGAGAGCAGGGCTCAGTGGAGAGCATGGGATGCCTCTACGTACATGAGATTGTACGGCTTCATGGTGTTCCATCATCTATCGTCTCCGATCGAGATGTTTACTTTACTTCTCGACTTTGGAAGGGGTTGCAGGAGGCATTCGGGACGCAGCTACGACTGAGCACTGACTTTCACCCTCAGACGGATGGTCAGACGGAAAGGACCATTCAGACTCTCGAGGACATGCTCTGTGCATTTTTCCTCGACTTTGGTCATACCTGGGAGGACCACCTACCCTTGGTGGAGTTCACATACAACAACAGCTACCAATCCACCATCGGGATGGCACCAAACAAGTCATTGTATGAATGCCCTTGCAGATCACCTCTGTGCTGGAAAGACCCTTGGGAGTTAGCACTTGTGGGACCAGAGATGGTCCAGGACACGACAGAGAAGGTCCAGGTCATCCAGGAGTAGATGAAGATAGTTCAGAGACTACAGAATTCTTATGCTGACAAGAGGAGGAGACCACTGGAGTTCGAGGATGGCGACCACGTCTTCTTGCGGGTCTCACCTCGACGTTGATTACAGAGATTTGGATGGGGCGACAAGTTATCTCCACACTTCACCGGACCATTCCAGGTTCTTAGCAGGATGGGAGAGGTGGCTTACCTCCTGGATCTACCACCTCAGTTGCACCGGGTGCACGATGTCTTCCACGTATCTCACCTGAGGAGATACGTGAATGACCCGACACATATCATCGACTATGGGGAGTTGGACATTGACGATGGGGAGACTTTTGTGGAGGTCCTGGTGGAGACTGAGGATTGACAAGAGAGGGTCCTACGTGGGTGTTTGATTCCTCAAGTGCACATCTGATGGCAGCACAGGAACCTCCAGGAGAGAAAATGGGAGCAGGAGGCTCAGATGCGTGCTCAGTACCCTCATTTGGTCCCCTAGTTTGTGTTGTATCTTTACGGGGATGTAAATCCCTTAAGTAGGAGTAATGTAATGACTTGTAAATTTTAAGGAACTTTTTTCATAATTTTCATTCGGATTTTATGAGTATACTGTTTTTGACAGCACCTTATTCTGAGGCCCAATGTGCCCGGAATCAATTTCTGAAGTTTAGCTCGAGTACGTTCAGTAAACGAACGAGTCGGTTTTTTTAACTTTTGAACCGGTGCTCGGAATCGAAATCTGAGGGCACCAATGGAATCATAGCGCCGATAATTGCTTAGGAACACCTTTTCTAGAGTTGCGTTCACTCGGGTGAGTTTATTAAAAAAATGGGTTAACTAAGGAATGAAATAAAAATTTGTGCAACAATTTTTATTTCAATTCTAAGTACATATAACCTACAAATGGTGGTTGGAGTGGGACCCACTACATCCTAACACCACTAAGTAGGATATTAGTGAAGTGGGGGCCACACAAGCCCCATGCCTTCAAATTCCTTTAACCCTCCCACACAAGTTTAATTTTGTAACTCACCCACACCCCAATTTAATGGCAAGTCACCCCTCAAAAATTAATTTGAATATTAAATGCTCTTCAATTAATTAAATTAATTTAATGAGATCTTTTTTAATTTAAAATTAATGGATTGCATGTGTGTTAATAAAATAAGTCAATGACTTATTTTATTTGTGGGTTGACTTGTTGTGCGGAAACATTGAGAGGACTACTGCGCTCTTGAGGAACATATTCTTCCTCGTCGAGGAACACGAAGAACGTCGAGACTACGATGAATAACGCCATCACTGGAAGGGAATTTTCGTGCTATCTCCTCACCTCCCATAGCCGGTGAGAGACACCTTCTTCGGAGAATGATCGACACACCGCATCCTTCTTCAAGAGAACACCGACGACGTATAAGGAGTCTTGTTCCGCGACGCCATCTTCTGCGACGCCATCTTCCGCAACTCCGTCTTCTGCGATGCCGTTTCTCCGCGATGACCATCGTTCGACAACTCCATGATCTAGGGGTTAACTTTTGTTCATGAATATTCTATTCCACCCATCGTCTTATATTTTGGGCCACCTGATATCGTTATAACAGGAGGAGTTTGGACCTCGCCAACACGGCCAACCTTCCTCCCCCTTTATTGTTGAATTCTTTGCGGCTCGAACAAAGGCGGCGCAGTGCAATGGAACCATGCAGAATCAAGGAGGAACATGGAGAAGAAGCGTGTCGCCATCGCACCATGCTGTTGACGCCGAACGAAGCCATGGCAGGAGTCGGGCCGCGGCGAAGGGGCGCAGCGCTGTCGAGCCGCGCCGGAGAACCACGAACAGGCCGAAGCCAGAGCGAGGCCACGGCGGAGAAGCACGACGTCGTCACACCAAACCGGACAGACAAGGCCGCGGCCTAAGGACGCGGTGGTGTGGGGAGCGGCGGCCGGAACCGTCGGCCGCCGGTGCAAGGAGGGCAGGACCCACGAGGGGGCGTCCCTTGGTCGCACACCGGCCGGCCAAACCGGCCCACTAGTTTCCGAGAAATCCAGGGGTTGTAACCCCCGGTTGGAAAAGGGCGTTCCCCCCTTGCGGGGGGGGGGGGGGGGGTTCTCAATTAGGGGGGAAATGCGGCCCCCCTTTCTATGATAGCTCGGCCAACACTAAGCTGGCCACGCGGGCCGTGCCCGCGCCAGGCCATCCGACCGCCCAGGCCGGACCGGCAGGGCCACGCCGGCCGGGCCTGACCGCGCCCACTAGGTCGGGCCGCACCCACCGGGCGAGGCCATGCCTTTGTGGGCCAGACCTGGACCGAGGTCGGGTCGCCCGGTTCGGGCCGACCCAATGGTCTTTGGACGGGTCGGTCCGGGCCCAAATGCCCCTAAAACCGGAAAGCTTCGTTTAAATGAAGGTAACATGGGCTACAGACCTCCAATCGATGCATCGTCAGTTGCGATGTGATCCTGGGATCGAGATGGTCGTTTCAGTATATTACACTCATGTTTTCACAGAACATTGGGTAAGGCCGGGTTGGTTCGAACACGAAACCAACCAGGCCCTTGGAGAGGAAACACTTCTTACTTGAGCTCCGAACGTCCGATTGATTTGTTGTTGACTTTTTTGGTTTCTTCTTAGTGAGAATAACCTTTTGGCTTACTTCGCTTGTGGTTTGGATGCAGTTGGAGTGCGGTCAGTTTGGTTTTGACTTAAAAAACCAAACAGGTCCCTAGAACGAAAACGCCATTAACTCTGAGACCAGGCGTCCGATTGACGCGCCGTCTGTCTGGTGGAGTTACTTTTGTCGAGGCGGAACTTATGGATACATAAACTCCAGACCACGTATCAGTTGATGTATCGAACCCCTTGGCTCGTGGAGCGGACCCTACCGGAATCGATCATGCTGTGTGCGGGAACCCTAGAGCTGGCTGCGACTGCGACAACGAGGATGACTGCACTGAAATCCTCCGTGCGTTCGGCAGCAACGAGGACTGAACTCAAATCCTCTGTGGGTTCGGCAGCAATGACGACCGAACTGAAATGTTTTGTGGGTTCAACAGTGATGACTACTGTTCTTGTATCCTACTTGGGTCCGACAGTAATACTATTCTTGTGTCCTATGTGGATCCAATAGTGTTTGACTTTGTACTTGTATCCTACATGGGTCTGGCAGAGAAGTTGGTCTTGTATCCTAAGTGGCTCTGACATCTTAGCTGTTTTAGTATCCTACGTGGGTCCTAGCTCAGATGAATCAGTGGCTATGTCTGATCATCTCTATCATCTTCAGAAGAAGAATACCTATGTGAGCTGAGTCTTGACTTTCAATCATCATCTTCAATATGATTGACTTCCTTTACTATGTGGATTGGGTTGGACATTCCTGTGTGGATTGGGTTGTACTATCCTGTGTGGACATGATCGATCTTGGGCTCAGATGTTGGAGCTGAACTGGAATTGATGACTTAGGTATATGTATGGGCATATACCTAAGTAGTGTTGGATGTTATTTCATGATTGTATCTTTCCTTTGTGGATTATCCTTTTTGGATTCTGGGAGACCTTCAGGGTCTCAAGGTCCCTACTAAGTATAGTATACTCACCCCATCATGGGCTATTTCTGCACTATGTTGTGTTGGATGCAGAAGACAGACATCGATGATCATGTTTGAGTCTTGTGGAGCAAGTAGGTACCTAGAGGTGGACCACTGGGCGGGGCATACACGGAGAAGACGGCAAGACCCGAGGATCAGAGGAGGCTATCTGTACCCACCCTTTAGGTGGGACATCTAGTGGATGGCTCGATGTTGCTGCTTTACTTTCAGTTGATGTACTTTCTTTCTAGTTGTACTTTACTTTTACTTTGGGCTTGTATTCTGGCCCACTTACTTTCTGCACTTACTATTGTACCCAGTTTACATAGTGTTTACTTATGCTGTCTTACTCTGTGGTGTTTATTTACATTATAAGGCAATTACTTCCCCTTTTATCGGGATTTATGCCTTGGTGCTAGTTGCATGGTGGTTCAACATTATGTAATCCATGCATTGACATGAGATTCCATCCGACTTATTGGATGAAATCACCAGTGAACACCAAGAGGATGTAATGGGTTGTATAGAAGATTTGGTCTCTAAATCCTCTAACTATAGATTGTTCTCCTCATGACCTATATGTGCCATCCTGTAAAGAGAAATGAAAACTAGAGATGCACTTAGAAAAAGCTAAATTATAAACACTACATCTCTATCAAGTGGTAATCTAGAAAAACTCATCGAGAAATACATCCTTGTAACCATCAACTACTGGAGGAAAATCACATTGTCAAAAACCTAGATCCACCATGAAGAGATGTTCAATCTAGGTGATCACTCCATTGGGCCTCTATCACATTGATGATTCTTTTTCCCCATATTCCTCACTGATCGAACACTATTGAGCGATTGAAATAGGCACTAGGGTTGTCACTAACCTGATAAGAAACCTCATGAGAACACATCCTGCCACCTGAAGCAAAACTGGCCTACCTCGACACTGATCCTTTATACCTAGTAATATTATCATCACATAGGATACACAATGTGATAAAATGCTGATTAAACATTGAAAAAAATATTGGCTAGTGAAATACATTCCACTGTGTACGGATAGTTTACATGGTCCCATCGTCGAAGCATCTAGAATATGAATTCTCATTACTGACTAGAAGTGGTGAAAGGAAATGTAACTCCAGGAAACATGCTGAAAATTACCTAACTGACATAGAACCCTTCTCATTATGCATGACCTATTTTCATATCTCATCTCTCGACATTTGATAGAAGATCTTATCATATATAGAAATATGGAAATTGACCCATAACATGAAGTGATAAAGACCTACTGGGAAAATCACATCCCTCTAACAGTTTTCCAAGTCCTGAACCATGAATGTAGAAAGATTTAACATCTACTCTGGAGGAATCTCGATATGCTCAATGGCTGATAAGGTGGCCTCTATTTTGAACTCAGCATCTTGTATACCTCCATCCCCTATGAATGTAAGAGGATGTTGATAATATAAATCACACATCCGATCAGCCATCGTAGGTGAAAGCCATGGAGAACCATGCATGGATTGAATCTATTGTATAAATCTATCACAAACATGGGAATCAGTGCCTCGATTAGGCACTTTAGGTGGTTCCTTCAGTGTTACTCATGGAATTAATAGTGGTGTCTTATGTCCCACCACATCTAAATCATGGAATCCACCACCCTCCTAGCGTACGATTGGAGGACGCCATGGCATAATAGGTCTAAAATTTTGAAACACACGACTCTGAGCAAGATTTAGTAGAAATAAAACATCAATAGAAAAAGATGAATGTAATAAAACTCACATAAAAAGGCATACTACCGCAACTACTAGCTTATACGACCATGTGTTGATAAGTACTCAAAAATAATTTTATTTAATTTTCCATTTAATTTATATATTCACTCCTTTAAATTTAAAATAAATGACAATGTGTAATGAAAATGTTCAAAAAAATAATTTTAGATTTCATGATTCAATTTATAGTTGAAATATATTTTTGGGGAATTAGTTCTAATACATCTTTTCATTGGAAATGAAACCCATTGATTTATAGCATAATGGATTGACTCGGTAAATTACTCGTCCCAAACAATGAAGGTTCATACACCTCACAAATTGAGATATGATATAACTCAATTGATAAAAAGTGTAATATAAGTATAATTTAACTATCAGAGTATTATTCAACAACCAAAATCATTTCAAGAAATGAAAACCAGCGAAATGCACCAATATGAAATAAAAATTTGCATGACATGACAATTCAAGGTGCCAATAACGATGCATGTAACAATGCCCATTTCCCTCATATCATTGAGAAAAGGATGAAAGAAAATCCCCAAACATAGTCATAATCAAAAACATTGCACATTATATGGGTGACCCAACAGTGAAATAATATCAAATATAAAATGTAAAGTCATAACAACAATTATAATTTAGGAAACATGGTTTTTACCAAGAACATGTGTTCACGACACCCAAGCTTGGATAATGACCATGTTTCTAGAATTCCTAATATCATGATTATTGTCTCTAAATATAAAATCGTTATAGAAAATCCTCCTCTAATACCACATTGTGAAGTCCTGAACTTGGATGACACTTAATAGGTGCCTCAAACCTTGTGGGCCACATAGCATCAAGAAAATCTCCTTGAACGCTAGAGGTTGCCGATAAGCAGTGAGGGCCTAACATGTGTCTTTGGAAGGAATATGCCCTCAATATCATAGTTTAGGGAATAAGATGAATGTAAACATATTTGAACAGTGGTGCAAATATAAGTAAAGAATGGATGTACAAAAAAAATTATAAATAAACATATATAAGAACAACTTGAAATAACCAGAATAACATTCACCAACTAAGTATGATATTCCATGTCACTAGAAAATTTAAAAAAACATTGATACAAGACACCAGACATATCATGTTACACAAACGAATTAATGGAGGAAAAAAGATTATTCCATGCATATTGAGATTTAACCCGGTCCTTTGATATCAAGGTCTAACCAAAATAGTAGTAAATCAAGTCTTTAAAGTAATGTGATTCCATTTATAAACACCTGAATTCCTATAATCTACTATAGGTACCAAATGGTTTATGGATAGGGTGTGAGATAAATCTAAATGGGCCACCACCAATTTTGTATATAACATCAAGCTCATGTAATGGAGATGTTACAGTTTATCGTCATACATTTATAAAATATATAAAGTAATGAAGTAAACTATAACTAAATACCAAAATAACTACTTCATCCCTTAGTAGGAGTCTGAACATATAACCATGAAATTATTTTATTATTTATTATATTGTTATAAATGACTCACATGTTAAAAATTTTCATTCTTCTATGTTATGACAATTTAACCTGTAATGACATTTAATAATGATGTTTCAAGGTAATAAACAAGGAAACATAGACCTCAAGGGAAACCAACTGGGTAAAAACTATACCCTGGATAATAGAAAAATTGTTATCCAATGATCACATTACGAGTCATCTAGAGCTGACCCTGGTGGATAGATGTAATTTTCATAGACCACCAGTTGATGATTTCAATAGGTTTGTTTTTGGGAAATGGTATCTGAAATATCGTGCAGTCGTTGGACTTTTGGAAAGTCAGTATTTGATGATATGCTTCGCCTGGGAGGAAGACCTGATTAGGGCATGGGCTAATGCTCCAAGGCGATGCAATGGGTGTATATTTCTTCTCATTCGATGGAAGTTTGATCTCTGTATGGACCAAGATCTTACCTCCGTCCCGATTTGGGTAAGTTTCCCTAATTTACCTTTACCTTCCAAAATCCAGCGATTTTGTGCTTTCTTGGGAACGTGGTTGGTCGATTCTTGTGCTCTTATGCTCGAATAGCCTTTGTGAGTCACCCGATCAATCCTCAACTATGTGTGGAGTTGGATATCTCAAGACCTCTGGTTGAATGGGTTTGGATTTCTGTGGGCCAGGAGTTTAGATGGAAGCAGGAAGTGGTATATGAATCGTGGATCGATTATTGCAATACCTGCAATAGGTTGGGGCACTTAGATTGTAGCTATCAAGATCGACTTAGCAGTAGGAGGTCCTCAAGTATGGGGAAAATGATAGAAAAATCTGTTTATAGGGGGAAGCCTGCTGTTGATGATCCGTAGGACAATGCATCTAGACATGGTCCCTATGCTACACCTGTTTTGGATAAGGCAGTTGATTCCGCAAATCCTCTGGTGTCTGTGGTGATGAATAGACTGAATATGGACTTTCAATGGGGGAATATTGCCAAGGGAGCTTTAGAAAGAAGTGGTGCTGCTACTGGCATGGTAGCATGCACACCGGTGGCTGCAGAGGAGATGCAAGAAGCTTTAGGGATAACTAGTGTTGTCATGTCTCCTCTTGATTGCTTCATGAAAGAAGGTGGCTCGCTTGTTTGGGCTGTTGTTGTGATGGGGTGTGGTAGTGACAAGGTGAGCAGTGGGAAGCAGGGGCCATTGATGGAAGATGAGGATAGAAATATTTCTATCTCTCTTGTCAATGTTGGGTTCAATTGTGCTGGTCTGAATGAGGGGGGGATGCCTTCGATTTCAGAACGCCGTGGGCAAATGAAAGATTCTGGTCATTGTCTGAACAGTGAGACGAAGAAGATGAAACTGCAATCTTCTACATTAGGGAGTAATGTTTCTACCTAAAACCGGTTCAATGTTTTGGAGTCTGAAGAGGAACTGGAGGCTTTTTAGGAGATTGAAGGTAAGTATGAAGGTAGTAGTTCAATCAATGCAGTGAATGTGGTGGATGTCAGCCAAGTGATGGAAGGGCAGCTGCCATGTCTGGATGTAATTGAAAGTAACAGATGTAATGAACGGGCCCCAGGGGTGGTTGATAGTTTCAATGATGACATTGTAGCTAGAAATTTGGGGGATGTCTCGGATAGTGACAAGGAAAATCATGGTGTGATGGTTAGGCCTTCCTATTGTGAGGTTCTCAAGGATAGGAAATTGAAATCTGGACAGGAGGTTAACATCACAGCAAAAAGATGGACGAGGAAAGACTATTCTGATCTGCCGAAGCCGCTATCCACTAGATCCTCTGTCAAACAATCTATGCATTACTTGGTATCTTTGGAGAAGTTTAACCTTAGAAGGAAGTATGCCAAAATACTAAAGCACTATGAAAGCTTGGAATGGGAGATAGCTACTACGGAAGGGGGTTCTAATGGGGGATATGATGGTTATGAAGTTTATGATATGTAGGTGTGCTTCTATGTACTGGGTGTAATTTTCTTTTTAATTAATAAATATTTATGGGCCTACCTCTGACTGACTTTCCTGTTAATGCTACCAAATCCAAGGTGATCATGAAATGTAAAATAAGTCTATGTAGGTACAAGGCCCTATGGGATGTAACCATTGAACCTAGATGTCAATGTTGGATCCAACGAGTGTATCATATTCATCCATTAATGATATTTAATGGATATAATGGTGTCATAATATACTACCAAATAATAATCATGGATTAGGATCTAGGTGGGTTTCATCCTATACAAGGCCCACCCTTGAATCAGAATGGGGTTCTTGAGTGCTCAAGGAATTATCTGATAAGAATCTTAGGTAATATTGATCTAGTATATTCTTATTTAGTAATTACATCATGTAATAATTCAATTGGATCTATCCTTTCCTTCATTTAGTGTGAATAGGCCATATGGCATCCAAATATTAATTTATTCCCTTTATGCCATATTATATAACCAAATTTTATTTTTGTACCTTCCATTAGTGTTTTAAGGGGTGCTACATACATTCAAAATTTTATTCATTTACATTTAAGTCAATTTCCTAATGTTAGTATACTTTCAAATATCCATTTTAATTAATATATAATATTTAAGAACATATCTAATGTAGGTAAAGTGGAATTGAAATAGTAAATGTCATTCACCATTATATGATTAAAAAATCTTTTAATATGAGGAGGCTCAACATTAGTGTTTTCAACATCAAGCATATCCGAACGGTGGCCCATAAGTGTTGAAACACTAACAACTCAAATATGGCATAAAACCATACATGGAGTGTTGGGATTTATAGGAGTAACCACCAATAAATATTTGCATAATTTTAGAGTTAATAATTACATTGTTCTAATTAATGTAATAAAGATATATAATTTATCTATACAAAAATCAATGAAATCAGGGATCCCCATATGACAAATCCAAAATGAACAAACTTAAGGGATTAGTTATAGACCACCCACCTTAGTCTTTTAAAAATATCATCATTAAGTATGGGCCCTTGATTTTTCTCAGATCAGGGTAGATCTATGAAATAGATAAAAATCCTCATACATCGATAATTATGTTAAGAGAAAAAGAGAATGAGAATGGATTAAACGAACATGATTACATACAGTTGTACACCAAACATGATGAACAAAGCTCAATTGGACCCCAGACTAAGGAGATCTATTAATTCATCATTTAAGTCATCAAAAATCTCTAACATGAGAGAAAAATAGGTTAATAACACTAGTTCTCATATTATTAATGAAGGGGGGATCTAATTGGCTTATTAAGGGAAAAACATTTCATGGAAAAAAGTCATTTACATTGTTTGTCTCCACGATATTACAAACCATGCAGAAACCCTGCATGGTTATTAAGGATGAAGAGGCGCATTCATGCTTATGTGAACAAATTTGAACCAACCATGCCATATAGTTCGGTCCAAAAAAAAAACATTCTCGCGTTTAGGAAAACCATGTGCGAATCATGTGACACGGCCATTTTCCCAAAAAATATTTTTTTCATCCCTAAACATCCTTAAACACCCATGAGACATTTACTAAATCATTAGGCATTCATATAAAGTCCAAAATTAAGAATTAGAAAATAATTAAATAGAATCATACCTGATTGAAAAACTGGAATCCTACAAATGGTACCATGAAAAATATCATGGTTTGATAATTACAAAATATAATATCATGATTAGTGATATTCTATATAACATTAATAATTATTGACATTTTTTTTATTCTGTTTACATCTTAATACATTTAATACTACAATTTTTTAATTCTATTTAAAATATGTTTTTATTAAGAATTATCTTTTGGTACTTATCATATATATTGATTAAAGTATCATTTTCTATGAATGTTATAAAACATAATTTTTTTTCATTTGTGTTTTTTAATAAGTTTAACCTTATTTACATCATAACATTTAATTGTTTAAAATATCAGTAGATTTATTTATTTTATTTTTCAAAAAACGTTATTTATTTTTTATTTTTTTTTCCTAGTATATTTGAGTCTCTTAGGACCATTAATTATCTTCTTTATATGACATAAAATATTCCAAAAAAATAAATATTTTGATAATACTAATATCCATTTTAAAATTCATGTAGCCAAATAAGAATCCATGCAACTGATTTGTGAACCATGAAGCTAATTTTCCAGATTCAGTTACATTTTGAATTTTGACAATATATATGCATACACAACACCAAATTGAGAAATTCATGATAAGATAGAAAGGGGAAAATAATAATAAATTAAATTAGAATATAGAAAACACATAATAGTGCTATATTTGTTTCCATGTTAGATTAAAAATTATATAATTATATTTGTATAGAAGTTTAATTTTATTCCTAACAGTTGTTCTAATATTTTTTTTATTACATGGGATTTATAAATATGATTAATTTGATCATTTTTCTTTTTTAATTATATTTTAATTATGTAAATATAAGTCAATTGAAACCAATTTTAATTCATCAATTATGAATCAATATTTAAATTCAGACTCCTTATATGTTTTGTTGTCCATAATTTTCCAGAATCACATATGTGAATTTGGCTCTAGGAGAAATTCTCTTACATGAGAAACAAATACATTGATATTCAATTATGTGAAAGTTATTTACATCATGAAAAAATGTAATGTGTATTTAAAAATGGTTATGTAAATTTCTTACATGAAATAGCTCTGTAAATTCTCGTATGTAAATATGTTATGAAAAATCAGTTATGTGGAACACATATATGAATTCCCTTTTGTAAAATTTGGTATGTGAACGCCCATACATTAATTTGGATATGTATGTTAACTTACATAGTCAAAAATTGATATGTGATAATCCCTATTATATTAACCTATGTGATTATTTGAATTTAAAAAAATATAAATGAAAATATTAGATATTTTACATTATTGTTAACTTTTCTATTCATTTCATGTTTAATATAAATATAATTACTGTTTATAAATTTAATAATTAATCATTAATTATATAGAATACCATATAATAGATTAGAATTTATTTAATGATGAATTAAATAAGATACTCTAGGGATTTATCAGGAACTAATATTGACCCAAAAATTTTCAAACATGTAAAATCCAAATTCAATTTTTTTTTGAAATATTATGTCTTTTACTCAAATATTGTACATTATTTTTTCATGGTTATAAATATTTATCCTTAACTATTTTATTAATTATTATAAATTTGTTTCATTCTATAATGGATTTTTTATATAATATCAAGAGAGAAATCCAAAGTTGAAATGTTCAAATTAGAGTTTTTTTAAATGAAGTGTTAGTGCAACATATGTTTTTAGAGTATTACAAATATATATGTTATCAAAATTTATTGATATATTAATGATTATATTTTATTTATTTATTCATTTAATAATTTGTGTAGTATAATGTTTTTTCCAGTTTACGGTATATCGATTGAAATTAAAAGATACCTCCACATGAATATTTTAACATTGGAATATATCAAGTAGAATCATTATTTATAAAGTATAGAACACTATTTTTATTTTATGATATATAAAAAACCATGGAATCATGTAGAGAGATTATTGACATATTTATGATTTTAGATTATGTGTTGTATAGTTTGAAACTGATTCCTAGAACATCATCATTCAACTATTTATTGTAGTAAACCACTTTTTACCCATGATTCACTATTTCAACAACTTCAAGTGCCATAACACAACTTAATTAGAATGAAAAAAAATTCTATCAAGGAGCATTTACTGGGTCACACTATTTTATTCTTTCATTCTTTTAAAACTATCTAGATTTTTTGTCACACATAGTGTATCTTTCATGGGGTAATAATACATTATCATAATTGAAATCTTCATTTGTAATGTCACTATAGAATAATGAGTTTATTATATCCCCTTATAAATTCACGTTCTACATAGCTCATAAAATCAATACAGAATGGAATTCTCTTGTAAGGGCCTAGGTATAGTCTATCCACTTATAAGTATGGGTTTCTCCTGAACCGTAAAATAAAATATGTTAGGAATAAACCTGTGAATTTGTAGGCTGGGTTTTCACCTATAAAATTCTAGGTTAGGTTTTATATTATAAAACATTGGATTTTTTTAAACCCTAATATGGAATCACTTTAGGATTAAGATTGTAAAATTCTATGTTTGGGACTTCTTTTATAAAATGATGGGTTTTTATCTGAACTCGTAAAGGAAAAAAGAATTGGGTTTATCTTACATATGTGAAAAAGGTGGATGTAAAAAGTTTACACTATACTTAAAAAGTGATATATAATAGTATGATTTCATACACAGTTCATGTGTGTTTATAGTATACGTATAATAATTAATATATAAACTACTGTAAAATTAATGGGTTCATCTTCCACTATTTATCTTTTTTTTCTCATCGATTTATTATATTAGTGTTTGATTTTTTTTATCAATTTAAATGATCATTTTATAGTCATTATGATTATACTCTAGTTAATTTTCAAGCAAATACAATTCAACCCCACTTTTCCATTTCCATATATATCATTGACCAAACCATTGATATTGGAAGGTTTCTCTTTTACAGATAGGTATTGTTATCAAATCTATCTATTACTTAATAATTGATGTAAGAGAATGAGATTTTGAGGATAAATTAGTTTATCACATTGTTTAATATGTCACAATTTGTTTTGGTAGGTTTTCACTCTTGTGCATAAATTTTTCCTCATTTTTTTATTTTTTTTACGATAAATTTTATTCCTAGTTCATAAAAAGACTACGGTAATGATATTTTTCAATGATGGATAAATTAAAGAATAAAAGTTGTTTGATGTTTGTATTACAACCAGATTTCAATGGTATTACGTATAAATTAGTGGATGATTTATGTGGAATCATACCTAAGGATTATTGATATTCTATTTTGTCATATTGTGATTAAATAATATGATTTTATCTAAATATGAGCTAGTTGATTTTCAATGAGATGATATTGTTAAAACCGATCATAATTATAAGGTCATTAATATTATATATTATTTCCTTTTCTTGAAATATTTTTCAAGAAAATGTATAGTTTCATCATTACTTATGAGATTTGGAAATATATTGAAACAAATACATTTGAATAATGAGTTTCCATGAAAGCTATTAACTATAATTATATAAAATCTAGATTTATGAAACTAGAGTGTCTATTCAAAAAAAATGACAGGATAATTTTCTAAAAGGAGATATCATTTATGGTTAATATTATTTTAAATTCGATTTTTTTATATTAGTTGTTATGGATTTAGGAAGATAGTACATATAAAACCTAACTGTCTAAATATAAAAATCCATAGAAGGTCATTAGGAATGGATTTTTTTTGCATCTACATAGATTGATTATAATAGATTATTTAACAGTATTGAAAGACCAATAGAAACTGGTAATATTACATTTATTTCAAAATATTATTATGCAACATTTTTACTGCCCAATTCTATTTAATGTGATCTTGGTTCAAAGGAAATAAAATTTAAAAATATATGTGTATAACTTATAACTAATTATAATGATTTAATTTTTTATTCTAATGTTTTTATCAATTCATGATATGTTTTTCCATGTATAGATGATATGAAGAAATTTTTTATCCATAGGAAGATAAAAAAAATAAAAAATCATTACATGTATCACTCAAAGATAAATATAAAAGAGTTCATGAAAATAAAATGGTATTTTATGTTAAATATAATAATTTTTATGAATAAATAAATTATCTATTGAAATTGATAAATTAAGAGACATGAATTTTGATTCTGAAATGCTAATGATTAAAGAGAAAATTTTTTAAATTAAATATTTTCCTTCCAAGAATAATCAATATCAAGAAAAGTAAATTAATTTATAAATGACTGATATGTCTAATGTTGAGGTTAAATTTAATAAGACTAAATGTGAAAATGAAATTCATAGAAACAAATATTCTTACAGACATGAAATGGTTTTTGATGAGTTATGCACTATTCAAAATGAAAATAAGTGGTTGGAAATGAATTTTATAACGATATAAATAATGATGATTTTTTAAATTCCAATTTTTCATAAATTTCCATAAAATATTAACATTAGATTGATTATTATTTCAAAAAATGACATGATAAAGGAAAGAACATATTTTCGATTTTTTTATTCCTAATAGGTTTAAAAACAATTAAGTGAAAGAACAATATATTGAAATTCATCATTTAATTTATTTAAATGTGGATCTTATGTCCGTTATGATTGTGATTTTCCTATGATATTCACTCAATATTTAGTTTAAAAATGAATTTTATATCTATGTTTTAATCGAAGGAAATATTACGTAAATAATATACTATGTGGGCACCTAAAAGTATATATTCATATTAATATAAAATTAATCCACTCATTTTACCTAGGTAATGGGTATTTTTTGGTTCTAATGATCAAAAAACATATTGTTATAGATAAATCTGTACCATGATGGAATAATCATTATATGATTTAGTATTTTGTTATGGCTAGGGTTGAATACATAATATTATTTAGGGATAAGACTATATCTTTAATTTCGGATAGAAATTTAATATGGTCATCATATTTATTTTGAGCGGAAAATTTTCTTTTATTAGATTATTGTAATTTAATTTTATGATATTATAATATTGGTACTTTGAAAATTATTTAAATATAATATTGAATGTTTTATGGATCTATGATATATTAAATGAGGTTTTTTATGAATAACCAATGATAGAATTAAATTTCTACTCATAATACATTGGTTTTTTAATTTTGATAACTGATCATTAGTTTATGGGGGTTTAATCATGTTTTTAAAAATTATATATAAAATTAAATATGTGGGAAAAAAATGTGTACTTACTATTTTATCTATGATAGATGTGAGGTGAAGATTCTCTTTTAAAATTTAATTTTATTAATTAATATATAGAATTCATCAATTAATGGGGGAAACATATTTCAATTCTTTAATTTTTTTGTAAATAATTATTTTATTTTATTAATGTCGAAATATGATTCTGATTTTTGTTTTTAATTCTTAGAATTTAAATTTTTTTAAATTTTATAATTTATGGATGATTAACATTATATGTTTTCATTTTATAAAATATATTTTCAAATAAGTTTAATAATGAAACATCATTGTTTTAAAATATGTTTATATTTTTGTTTTTATTTTATCATTGTGTATGTTGAATCAAATTTAGGTTTATTTTTTATAAAATTATCATTCAATTAGAATCATGGATAATCATAATTTTTTCTTAAATTTATGAGGACTTTTACCATGATTATATGTATATGGAAATTCTGAAATTTCCATAAAATCTATTGAAATCATAAATAGGTATTATCATATTACTAATTTTAATTTCAATATATATTTTTTATTATATATTTTTTTATGTTTTCGAATACATACTATATGATCTTTACACATTTTTTTGAACATTTATTTTTCTTGAAAGGATAGTTTAAGGAGGATTTCTCAATATAATTCATAAACATATTTTAAAATTATGATCAGTTTATACAATTCATGATATAATTATGGAATGTTTTTAGTGGATTCTTGATCTATGTTTAAATGTATAAATTTTTATGAATTTTATAAAATAAAATTCATTTTATCAGAATGTTTTATATTTAATTTGAAATAATTTTTTTATTAATTGTAATTATATAATTTTCATATTGAGACTTAAATTTTTTAAAATTTCAAAAGGGGGGATATGTTTTGAAATTATACATGGTTTTTTAATTATGAAAATGGGGGTACTATTGAGTTTCTCCTAGAAACACTTCTTGATTGAATAATTATACAATATAGTATCATCATTAATTATAACTTTCATAACCTTTCTATGTATTATCACTAAGTTCTTATTATTTATATGTTTTAGTACACTGATAACATTACTTATATTATTATCTTTAACATAAATCTTAATTAAGTGTTATATTTAGGTTGATGAAAAATATATTCATTAAGGAATAAATAAATTTGATTCTTGTATAACATAACTTGTTTTCTATTTTTTTATATTATCTGTTTATTAAGGTAAGTTTATGATTTTTTATGTCATAATTGTTTTTAAATATCTATATATTTCATGTTTTTATTGATAAAAACAAGTTCTACTAGAGTAATAATGATTTCTATGGATAAATAATCTATTTATAACCATTAAATATTATTTATATGTTATTTAAACTATTCTATGTAGCCAAATTTATAAAAACCAAAAATCTTGTTTAAAATTCACAATGAAAAATTATGATTTACATAGTCGATTTTTCAACCATGTTACCGATTTCCCAAAATTGGTGACCTTTGGTATTTTTCCATTTCATTGGCTAAACGAAAAAATTTGAGTAATTATTGATGTGGTGGAAAGGTAATTAAATTTTGAATATTTTTCGAGAATACATAAAACTCTTAATATATATCTATCATGTATTAAATCACCTTAAAATATAGTAAATTTTTTCAGAGTTAAATCTAAAAAATTATAGAATAGTTTTGATGCATTTTTTTGGATAACATTTGATCAAAATTATGATTAATTTTATTGTTTATCATTTAGAAATGTAATGAAATTATCTAATTATATTTCAACTAGACCATAAGTTAATTTTTCCATTTTGATGGTCAATTTATTGCATGAAACATTATATTTCCTAATATCTACAATTTTCCAGAATTACCTATGTGAACATGGTTACATTAGAAATTATATTACCAAACAAATAGAATAGTGGATATTATATGTTTGAGATTTATTTCCTATGTGAATAAATTGGATATGTAGTGATTAATGGTTACATAATTTTTCTTATATGAAATATCTCTGAAAATTCCATTACATAAATCTTCTATATAAAACAGTTTATGTGAAATACCTATGGGATTTCTATTACATGATATTATGTATGTGAATTATTATATATAGATTTAAATTCCATGATTCTATTATTTAGTAAAATATTTTTACATAATAATCCCTATTTAATTTTCCTATATGGTTCTGTGAATTACTACAGGTTTTTATTAAATAATTATATGTTTTATGGTATTATTCACTTTCCCATTTACTACATATTTTTTTAGTTATAATAAATTTTTTTTATAATTACTTATTATTTATATAGAATCCTCGAAAATCTTTTTATGTTTTTTAACGAGGCATTACATATGATTCCCATGGGATTTATCATGAACTAATATTCAGGTGGAATGTTTTGAAAATACAATAACTAAATTCAAATCTTTTAATTATGGTGGGTTACAATGTAATATTTTTTGGGATTGTTTCATGGATATTATTTTTTATTATTTAATATTATATTAATTTTTCTAAATTTGTTTCTTTCTATTCAATATGTGTTTAAAATAATATCGAGATAGAAGTAAAAACATGAAATTTTTATATTAGAGTTGTTTTAAAAAATGTAGAGTTATGAACTCATAAAATATGGGAGTATTAAAGAATATTAATTATCAAGATTATGGATATATTCCCTAATAAATTAAATGTTTATTTATTATTTTAATAAATATTTGTGTACATTCTGCATTCCATTATTCATTATATCAATGTAATTTAAAAGATACATCCACATGAATTTTTTAACTTTGGAATTTAAATACAATATTTATGTTTTTAATTAGATAAAATATGGTTTTCTATTTTTTTCATAAAAATCACATGAAATATAGTACATACAAGAGTGATGTGACACTTCATTTATTTTTTTTCTTTATAGTTCAAAACTGAGTCATGTAGCTTCATCATTTAATAACTTGCTAAAGTAAACATTTGGTTTCATGAGCTACATTGTTTCAGTATATTGAAGATCCTAATAAATACATGATCCAAATGGTAGAATCCTAATTAGTGATCATTCAGCAGATTAAAATATTTTATTATTTCATATAACTATAACAATCTGGGCTATTTTGTAACACTTAGTGTTTGTTTCACTAGGTTATACTAACCAAACAAAATGTAAGTCTAGGTTTTATCGATCCACTTGGAATACAAGGTTTAGTCTATCCTCTAAGTATAAAATTATCCTATTAAACCATAAAATTGAATAGGACAATACTTCTCTTATAATAGTGTAGGATTATTCTATCCCCTTAAATGATAGGGTTCCTCTTTTACCGTAACATAGAAAAAGTTATGACTGATCCCATCAAAGCATAGGATGTGTCTAAATGTGTAAAAGATTGTCTTAGGTTTTCTCCAATAAGATATTATGTTATATATAATATCTAATAATGAAATTGGTTAGTATTAATCATGAAATTGTATAGGTAGTAAATTATCTTGTAAATGGATGGGTTTTTTATGACTGTGTAAAAGATAAGGGAATTCGGATGAGTGTTTGCTGTGAAAAGGTAGATACAGAGAGTTTTCACTATCCAAAAAGATTATATTCAATAGAAGATTCCACACACCATTTGTTATGTTAAGATAATTTTTAATGTCATTTAGATTCAACTACTATAAGATTCAAACTTCCATCATTTATTTTCATTCATTTTTTTCAAAAACATTTTATATTGGTGTGGTTTAATTGTTTATCATTTGACCTGATCACATAACTTTCAATAAATTTATACTCTGATTTTTTAATAAAATAATTTTCACCCCACTTTTTCATTTAAATAACCTTATAGGGACCTAACATCTTCCACTCCAAATATCATATTGGAAAAAACCCATGAAGGAATGTTCTTTTAATGATTCCATCAAATCCTAGGTCATTGACATCTTAAACAAAGAATTGGTGACCACATTCCATTTTTCATGAGTAGAATAAATATAAAAAACAATAACTTGTTGTTACTTAGACCAACATCATTTTTTAATGTTCATATCCCTATGTGTAAAAATAAAATACATGATCTTATGATTAGTGTATACCGTAAAAATTTTCCCAAGGATATAGTGTTGCCATGTTTTTAGAGAGTTCATCTTAACTGCTAACTCATGATCATTAGAAGGATAAATCCACACATGAGGGAATAATTGGAGTGGTCCATATTCCACCAACTACATTCCATGTATCATAAAACACCCAAAACCTATACCTACAGTGTCGCATTAAACATCATATCCTTATCCTAGTTCCTGAAGAATCAGAACTGGAGATGATGTAAAACTGTTCATTAATTACAAAAAATATAAATATCCATTTTCATTCTACTTAAAAATAACACATTCATAGATCAATTATTTTCTCAGATAAAAAATATTAATTTAGACACGAATAACACTCCTATAATTTATAGTTATGTCCAAGAATATCTAAATCTCAAAAACATTTCAAGGACACTCTCATAAAATAAATACATAAATCTCTTCAAGATCCACTGGTATTCCAATCTAAAATATAAGATAGACCATAAACATTTAATCATGGATATAAAAGTATCATTTGTAATTATTACAAGATATATTTTTGAAACACCCCATGTTTTTGAACCAGATTAAAATCCGAAAGAATTTAATTTTTTTTGTAATTAAAGGAAAAAACTGATTTTAAGAACTTGCGTCGGAATAATGTTCAGTGAATGGGAAATTTGAAAACGCCAATGTTAGGCTATGCACGGTGAGTCAATCCATATGAGTTCGTGATGCGGGATACCCTGGGTATCCATTAGCAAACACATGGGATGTACACATTTTTTCAAACCATGTGGTTCATGGAGTGCGATTACCATATTTTAAAAATGAAATATAAATATTATATTAAATAAATTTATGTTTTAAAAATAATAATAATATAAGGATATTATTTTTGTTAATATTATGATTAAATAATAAAATTATGGTGAATGCAAATTTAATTAATTGTGGGAAATAAATTCGTTATTTTTTTGAAGTCATGAGATGTTAATTTAAATAAGGAATTTTAAGAGAATCTTATTTTTAATGGAGATGTGGTGTTTATAAAATATTTGAAATAATAATAATAATAATGAGTTTATTATTATTTTTAAGATTGTGATGGGTTTTCATATTTTTAGTATTTATTATAATAAAAAATATTTACTATTTTAGTTGTATTTAAAAAGGGAAATTAAATATTATATTATTATTTTTGGTTTTTTTGAATCCATAATAGGGGCCATGTTTCTCTTCCTTCCTCTACACACACAAGGTGGCCCGACCCCTCTATTCCTCCTCCTCACAAAATTAACTAACATGTGACCTCCTTTATCCTCTATGTCACAATTACCTACTCTATATATCCTCCACCTTGTTGTGTGACCCAGTAGCACGTGACCCTCAAACGGAAAACTTGAAGTGGAACGCATCACATTCTAGGAAAAACTAATATAGCACATTACAACTGATTTTGGTTCCTTCCTTGCATGACAATTCATCAATTTTTATTCTTATTTATATCCAAAATTGTAATGCTATGATCTCCCATCATACCGAACTTCATAATATTCGAGATTTTGTGTGTTTATGGTACGTGATTTTGGTTTTGACTTAAACCCTAATTTTTTGTTTCAATCTGATTTTTGGATTTATCTGATTTTAGTGTATGCGATTAATGTATAGAAAATCCCTAGATAGTATTTTTCCATATAATGAGGATGTTGTGGTGGGCAGGTTTTTTTTTTCACCTCCATCATTTAGGTTAGGAATTATTTCGTTGATTGGTTTTTCAATGTCTATTTTGGAGTCTGATATTTAATCTGAGTATCTAGTTTATAGTGGAATGTATGTAGACCTTGCTACACTGGTTTTGGTCTCCCATTGTTTATTTGTTTAATTCATAATCAATGTTGTAGGGAGAATATATATATATAATGGTGTGTAAGTGCGACTATGTGCTGGTTGAAACTGATTGCTTCCAAGTACATTAAAGTGTTGAGTAATTAAAATGGTTCCACCCTGAGGTAGTATCCCTATCATTACCCTTTAATTTATATATGATTTATGTTACAATTATTTTTTTCTTAATTACGCATATAATATAGACATCAGTTGTGGAAAAATATATTTTTTTGATGAATTTTTCACTATTCGTAGTTCCTAATTATTACAGTGTGGCTAGAATTTTATCCTTTCTTACTTAAAAGTCATGATATCCCATTATATAATGTGTATAAATTTTCCTTGTTAGGTATGTATGAATGATATGACTTGGAGAAGAGAACCCACACAAAACATAATTCCATTCCTCAAAATATTTTATGTGTAACTGGTAAGATAACTAATCTTAGATGGTGAAATCCCCTAATAAAAATGTTTATAACTTCAAAAAATTCGTCATGTTTTGGAAAACTGAGCATTAAGACCCTGAAAATGATGACGCTTACTAAATGATATGTTTCCCTCTTAACTACAATAAAGTGTTTAAGTTTAAATGTAATATATTATATTGGTAAAACCATTCATTTGGTTAATATAGTAATCATGGATTATGATAGCAATGTTGTCCCTTGATCCAATTTTCGATGTTTAGGAAAATTTAATGAGATGACCTTGGTAAGGAAAATTTCACTAAATAACATTATTTTAATAAATGGGTTGACCTAAAAGAAATGATAGCCCGGTATTAAAGGTTTTACATGAAATGGATTCATTGACAATGGAAGTGAATGAGTAACCATGCCTTTATAAAAACATAAGATGTTATGCCTCATATATCCCTGAAAACGGAATGAGACAACTTCTTAATGATTAATTGATATACTTAAGATGGTATTTCTTAATTATAAATATTAACATGATTGTTTATGTGCGTTTAGACTATGATCAATGTTAGGTTGTCCTTGATTAATCCATTCCATGTTTTTTAGGATGGGTTTTTGATTATATGAAATTTGGGTTATTAATTATATGAAATTCCAATTAATATCTTGGATTTCATATAGATACATTAATGAGTGTCACATGCAATGTATTTTTAAGGGAATGTGAGATCCCTTGGCTAAGAAAACTATGGTAGTTTTAACATATTTCAAAGGAACTATGAGAGCCCTTGTCCACAAAAACTATAGGAGTTTATATAAATTTCCAGGGGACTATGAGAGACCGTGTCCACAAAAACTGTGTGGGTTTCCATGTTTACATATAAGACCGTGAGAGCCTAGGGTAATTGTTTGACACCAGGGGGATTAACTGTGATAGCTCCCGAAGTGGTTGTTTATGTTTAATTAATTGTATCATTGATCCAAGGGGGATTTACTGTAATAGTTCCCCATGTGATAGATTATATGAAATTGAATAACTGAATGGATGTGAAACATCTGCCAAGCCAAATCATATTCTTGGATTAACTCCCTACTTTATTGTCTAGATGATTTCTAATATATCTATTGTGATTACTCAAATGGGGAAGGTTGGGATTACGTTTTATCCTGAGACTAGTATACTTCAATGTAATTGAATTATTACTGAACATAAATTTAATGTGTGAAAATTATTTTGTATGTATACAATATATATGGTGCAGGTTCAGACAACATTTGAGGGTTGAAGCAGGTACTTGGGTATTTCAATACATTACACTACCGACCTTATATAGGTATTCTTTCACACTATTTATATTATATATTGATTATCTTGATATCGGGTAGACACTGCTGGTTCCAGCATTCGGATATTTGTATTTCACACCCTACTATGGTGGCCATTTTACTACGGTACCCACATATATTCTATTTAGTTTCAGGATTTTTCTGTTTTCATATACTTGGGAGATAGGAGAAGAGGACCGAGCCAGATCTCGGGAAGCTCAAGAAGAAATCCCATAGGTATTTTTTGTATTTTATTGTTATTTTACATGATATGTAATGAATGATGTATTATTTATCACTTTCATAGTTGTAACATCATAAAATTTATTCATTGTATAACATCAGTGTTGGATATTTTTATTTTATTCACATTTTATAAATTTATATCGTTCACTGGTTTATCATTTATTTTCACTAATTCAGCTATTTACTATTGTTGTCCACTTTTTTAACTCTTATAAGAGGATATAGTCTCCCCACCAACTATCCATACAACCTCACTACTAGTCAGCAGCCTCTCGCATATGAGGAGGCATGCTAGCGATCATGTCGCGACTTGTCCAGCCACCAATTCAGGGGAGATCTAGCTCGGGACATTACAAAGTGGGATCAGGGGCTTATTTTACTATTGTAATTCTATTTTGTGTTGGTAGATATATGGCTTATAATTTTATGTCAATTAGTTTAATAAAAATGCTTGGGACTGATCACCCAATGAATGTGAAATGACCATGTGACCAGGGCTGGGACTGATGTTCATACTGTTTACTATTACCATTGATATGATTTCATGTGGGGTGATTTTTGTACATTAACATGTTTATTGATTATGAAAATTTGGAAAATTTCTCTTGACCTAACATGGTAATTATGTTGGATTACAAGTGTCATATTATGCACTTAGATATTCATATTCCACGTATATATTTTATGCCATATAGTTGAACTAGTTGGATGCATGCTAATATTGATTATGTTCTGGAATATATGCCATGTATTGAACATATTTAGCATGACTTTTTAAATATCGGGTTTTGGTGGTATAATTGAAATGCTTGGGATATAATGTTCCATGTTTTCTATCATTCTTATGTTCCATGATTCTGTGTTATAGCATTTTTTTAGTGGATCCATCATGTTTCTCTATTTTATCTTCTTTTAGTGACATGCTAGCTTGTTAAATGATTGGTTTCGTTTTCTATATATTATTCGTTATGCCTATGAATGAAGTAGTTTCATTTTAAAGGTGTATAGGAACCTTATAACTAGGAAAAATGGTAACCCATGTGTTCAAAACTGTGTAAGAGGCTACTAATTAAATCACAAAGTTAGTTGATTTGGGTTAAATGGGAACCAAATTCTAATGTTAAGGTGTATAGGTTCCTTATCGATTGTTAGGTGACCACCCATGTGAAAGAGACTCATATTACCATGGTATGTTAAAAATTGAGTTTGAATGTAAAAATGATGAGTTTTGATTATAATGAACTATTTTGGAGTTGCATTCTGAAGAACTCGTACTGAATAAATGTAACCCTCGAAATTCGCCTTCCTGGAAAAAGAAATTTAGATTCTAAACTGCATGTTTATGTTTGAATAACACTGAATGTAACATTTTTAAAAAGTATGTTCGCAATAGCTTTCCTATTTTCCTTATTGGGCGTTGGTTAAAAACCAAGTGACTTTTTGTGAAAAAGTACTTGTAGGGTGGTTGAAATTTAATCAAATGTATAATGGTTGAAATGAATTAAAATTAATGGGCTAAAAAGAAAAAAAGGGATCCTTGAGTCTAGTATATTATCTGTCTTGTGTGACCAAGAGATATGGTCATCACATATGCTTTGTATGGGGTTATCCCATGGCAGGTATCACCCTTAGAGCCTAAAAATCAGTGTTTCCGCTGGGAAATTTTAACATTGGTTCCATTTCGATGATGTTGTCTGTAGTATGAATATTCAGTTTAACAAAATATCCTTGTTCAGATTCATGGTCATCATACATTGACTTTTTAATTGAGAATGAGAATTGAGGAATTCTTGGTTAACTATTATAGACATGTCGACGGTATGGTCAGCTACTTTATTCATTGCATGGACCTTTATTCGTAATATAGATGGATGAATAGTTACAACATCACTTAGGATAATAGTCATATGAGGTAACACGACTTTGAAATAAATTTTCTTGTGATGTTGAGTACGGTTTCAGGTCATCTGTATAATAGATTGACTTGAGAATTAAATAATCAGTTCATCCAATGGCTAAAGAGGATTATTTTTACTCTGTTGTTTTGACAGACAGTTTGGTTTAAATTTCAACCTTCATGCAAGACGTCAATGTGGTGATATTGGTTCAAGGAAAAACACATTTGTGTTTATGGTGTTCTGATCTAGAGTGATTTTTAGCATCTATTCTATCTCTTCCTTCTTACGATTAATAAACTCTTAAGGAGGAATGTTTCATGTCTGTTCTGTTAAATAAGATTCTTTCTGGGGTAGAACTAACATGGCAGAAGAGGGCCATTAGATAATGGTCAAGTGGGATTATTTTCTAAAAACCATGTGAGTTTTAAGTGATTTTGGTACTTGATCAACAAGATAAGGATGGTGGGGTGGGATGTGTATGGAACCATTAAGTATCTCTATTAGTCATGGATTTACTATGCAGGTTAAACTTGAACGATCATGCGATACTATGAGTGGTAAAGGCTCGAAGATAGGTTAATGATTGTACATCGATAGGTGAAGCTGAGTTCCTTCTTTGAAATCGACTATTTATGGTTTAACCATTTTTCCTTCCAATAGTAGGGTATGTTCAACTAGAAGTAGTTGAAATCCTCTTAGTTTATCCTGAATAATGAAGGGCATTCCCCCATATCATGACATCATCCAGTTTCATGAAAAAATGATTGGTTTTACGCCACACTAAGTTCATAAAATCCCTTTGACAATCTCTATCATGTTTCATGATAAATGCGTAGTTATTATCAAATATCTTCTAGTATTGAGTGAACCATAGATTCTCATGTAATAATTCCTCGGAAGAACACTTTTAAACTAGCAGTATCTTCTTACAAGACATTCAGGAGGATGCCGCTCTGGGATCAATCAATATTTTAATGAGCACATCTAGAATTTATACCAACGTCTCACTCATAAGATTTTGGTATGGACTACCTTAGGATAGATTCTAACACACATATAAGTCCAATATAAGTTTATCCTAGACTTTTAGTCAAATTAACTGATCCTTAAATCAAGTAACATCAATGTAAGTTAGGTACGGACATTGATGGACATGTACATAGTGAATGCGAGGTACTTTGGAATAAGGAATTACAGTTCAAATTGTAATACAAAAGCTATCTAAGCCATGTGTCTTCTTTAATGGTCGGGCGTTTTTGCTCATCATGGGAATTGAGGTTGATGGAAAATCAAATTTATTATCTGTTTTGGAAATCCCGCAACAAGCATTGCTAGAACACTGAAGGGTGTGTCTTGTGGGAAAGTATGATGGTGGAATGTGTCATGGCTCACCTTATTTACCTTTCAAATGTTAAATCCTACATTGGAAAGTAACTTTGACCATATGTTTAATGAGACAATGACATGGTTGTGTCTCTAGCTAAACAGGTTTGGATATGTGTCATCTCGGTGTTTCAGTTAGGAAACGCACATAGTATTAGAACATAACCGCTTATGTGTCACATTCGTACCCATTGTTTGAATGCACGTTGGGTGTTTTGGAGAGGTAATGCGACCTTTTGTCAAGGGCTTCATGAACCTATAGATCGAGTGAGAGTTATGTTGTTCTGCAAGGCTTCTTGAGGTCGATAAGCTCTATGGTAGGAAGGTTGTAACATCCTTTTTTTTAACCGGATGAAAATATGATGGAATTTATTTTTTTGGTAATTAGTGGATAAATATATTTTAAGACCTAGCATCAGAATAACGATCCTTGAATGGACCATCTTAAATCTTCAATGTCGGGCTGCACATTGTTAGTCAAATCATGCGAGTCAGTGATGCGAGATACATCGGGTATCCATTATCGAATACACGGTCTGCACACTATTAGTCAAATAGTGCGGGTCAAGCCATGAGGTTACCCAGTTTTTAAAATTCATTAATTAGTTTATCTTATATAAATTTATGTTTTCATAATAATAATATAATGCTATTATTATTATTAATATAGTGATTAAATTTTCAAATTCAGTGGAAATATAATGTGGATAACTGTGGGGAATAAAATATAGATTAACAATAAGTCATGATATTATAATTTGAAAGAAGAATTTAATAAGACGTGTTTCTTAATGTAGGTGTTGGGTTTATCAACGGTTTGAAAAAAAATAATGGGATTATTATTTTGTTTATGAGTGTTATGAATATTTTTATTATTATTATTTATTATACTAAAAACCTTTCACAATATTAATTACATTTAAACAGCTGTATTAAATATTATATTATTATTTTAGGGTTTTATGAATCCCTAATGGGGTCTATGTTTCTCTTCCTTTCTCTCCTCGTTCAAGGAGGAACAAGCTCTTGTTCTTCATCCTTGCTGCACGATCTAGCAAGCATCCTCCCTTATCCTCCATGGTGTGGATTCCTTCTCCGGATCTCCTCTAGCATGTGGTGTAACCCTGTAATGCACGACCCTCGAACAGACCCCCTGTTGTAGTGTGCGTCACCATTCGGGCAGAACCACTATAGTGCGACACCCCCTTGTTGCAGGTCCTTCCTTGCATAGTGATTACTTCATATTGTTTCTTGGTTTCAACGTGAATCTTCATGGTATGATATCCCCTCATACCCTCCTTAATAGTTTTTGTGATTCGATGCATTTGTGGTATACTATATTGGGTTTTTCCAAAAACTCTAATGTTTTGGTTTATTATGATTTTTGGATTTCTCAGATACTAGTGTTAGTGATTGATGAATCAGGAAACCATTTCTCATATTCTGGAAACTATCACTAAACCTGAGAAGGATGGGGTCATTTTTAGTCACTGCCACTGGTTGGGTAAAAAAAATCATTTTTTAGTTTGGTTTTGCACCATCCATTTTGGAGCCTGATATTTTATCGATGTCCCTGTTTTATAGTAGTATGTTCATAGACCTTGTTGAACTAGTTTTAGTCTCACGTTGTTGATTTGGTGATTTTTTAGTCAATTTTGTAGGGAATTTATATATATATAACATATATATATATATAATGGTGTGTATGTGCGACTGCATGCCGGTTGCAACTAGTTGCTGCAAATTACATTAAATAGATGTCTAATTACAATTTTTCCTCCTGAGGGTGGGTCCCTGTCCTTACCATATAGTTTATATATGATTTCTATTACCTTAAGTAGATTTTTAATTCTTGTTAACATATTGACTAATTTTTTTGGAATAAGATGTTTGCCAGATGATTTTCTTACTATTCATAGTTCCTGATTAACGTAGTACGACTAGAATTTTAATCATTCCTTCATAAAAGTATTGATGTCTCATTATGTCATGTGTATGAATTTTCCATTTTATATTAAGATGAAGGATGTTACATTCATAGGAGTACCCACATGTTATATGATGAATTTCAAAGAAATAATCTAAGTAATATTATCAGGATGACCAAAGTGAGTTGGTGATATCCTGTAATTGAAATGTCTATGCCATCAAACAATTCTACATGTTTAGGAAAATTGAGTATGAAGACCCTCAGAATGATTGAAATTAATAAATGGAATGGATTCCATTAAACTGCATTATATAGTATAACTTTAAAATGAAACAAATTATTGTTGTCAGACCATGCATTGGGTTAATGTAGAAAACATGGCTTAGGATAGAAAATTGACCATTAAACCAATTTTTCATGTTCATGAATATTTGATGATATAGACATGGATCAGAAAATGTCACTAAATGAAAATATTTTAATAAATTCTTTGATCCAAATGAAATTCATTCCTTAAATTAATGGTTTTTCATGAATTATATTTCTTGAGAATTGATCAGATTGAGTAACCATGCCAATGTAATGAATAAAGATGTCATGCCTTATATATCATTAAGAACTGAATGATACCACTTATTTACGTTTAATTGTTATACTTAGGATGGGTTTCCTTATGTATAAATGTGAAAATGACTATTTAAGAGATTTTGGCCTATGATTCTTATTAGGCATTCCTTTTTTCCCATGCATTGTTTTTTTATGATGTGTTGTTGATTATATGAAATGTGTGTTGTTAATTAGATGAAATTACATGGAATATCATAGATTGCATGCAGAGTCTGTAATGAATATTACATTCAATGTATTTCCATGGGATTGTTAGAGCCCTTTTCCAGGAAAACTATGGGGGTCTTCGTGCATTTCCAAGTGATTGTGAGAGCCCTTGTCTAGGAAAAATGTGGGGGTTTCCATGTTATTACATAGGACTTTGAGTGCCTAGTGTAGTTGTTTTACCTGAGAGATATTGACTAAGTGAGCTCCCCAGGTGTTCATTTATATTTAATTAAGGGGATGTTTTATTCAATGGGTTTAACTATTGGAGCTTCCCCTGTGATAGATTATATTTAATTGAATTATTGAAGGATTCTGACTCGTCTACTAAGCCAAATCCCATGCATGGATTTGGTCCCTATATTATTGTTTAGATGGACTTCTGTGACATCTGTTGTGCTTACTCACAAGGGGAATTTCAGGCTTAGGTTGGATGTTGATATTAGTAGAATTCAATGTAATTGAATTGTTAATGACCATGAAATTATTGTGTGAAAATGGTTGAGTATGCATATGAAATTTATGGTGCATGTTCAGACCCAAGATGAGGGATGAAGCATGAAATTTGGTATTTAGTTACATTGTATGGCTTACCATATTTATGTATTTTTTCACTCAACTAAAATTATATATTGAATGTCTGGATTTGGGTTAGACACTTATGGTTATAGCCAATAAAGTTTTATATATCATGCCCTACTCTAGTAGTTATTGCACTGCGGTACCCAAATAGACTCTATTTGGTTGCAAGATTGTGCTGTTTACATATACTTGGGAGATAAGAATAGAGGAACAAGCATGATATTGGAATCCTCATTGGGAATGCTTGTAGGGATTAATTATCATTTATTCGTATTGTATTTGATATTTAAATCATGTTATATTGTTTATCGCTTTCATATTTGTGCCATCAAAAAATTAATTCATTGTATAACATTGGCGTGGGCCATTTTTGTTTTATTCATGTTTTATAAAATTATGTCTTTTTATACTTTATAATTTATTTGAACAACATCAACAATTTATTTCTCTTTTCCACTATTTTTACTCTAATAAAATGGTTTATTCTCCCTACTGACTATCATTACACCCTAGCTTTTAGTTAGCAGCCTCTGGCCTATTTGGAGGCACTCTTGAGGTCTAGTGGTGATCGGCCCGACAACCAGTTTAGGAGTGATCCTGGTCGAGTTGTCAAAATTATGTTCCTTAAATATTCTCATAATTATTTCTAAGTGGTTCATTTTATCCTTCTTTTACATGGTTTATACAAAAATATCATATAGAAAGAAATATTGAAAGAGTACAAGAACTGAAGAAAGATTTATATTATTAACTATTATAATACATTTTTAGTGTTTGTAATACGAAATTTCATATTTGGAAATACAAAAATGCTCATACTAACAGCTAAATGCTATCTTAGGTATATCCTCTCCTCGAACGCTCAACCATTAGTACCTCAATCCCATGTATATTGTAATAACCATTTTTTAACTTTTAGAAGATCAAAAATATTTTCAATCCTAGAAAAAGTCTTTTTTATTATAAATTGTCCCCAAATTAATATTTTTTTTATAAATAAAAACATGAGGCTTTTATCCTATATCTTTGGAAATAAACTAGGAAAATACAACAGTGATGTCGTGGGATGAATAAATCCATTGACATCATGATCCATAACCTGAGATTTATTTCTTTTAAATTAGTGGGTTTTATTCAATATGAAAGAACAAAAATGGGAATTGTGCCATGAAGTAGGTAAATAATGAAATCAACCCCTCTCTGAGGCGGTCAAACAAGACCATAATAATTAGGAAATTCCACAGGGTATGAACTCTCCACAGTAGATAGTCGTCTTCTCAGACATCGTTCTAGTCCGTTGAGGAAAATATCTTAATAGTGGCATTATATAAATCCAACATTAGGAATGACAAAACCTGGTCTCACTAATATAAAATCCCACACAACCCTATAAGGCAGGATGGATTCCATTGGATGATATAAAATATACTCGATGATGGTAAAAGTTGATCTGGTCCATGGAACTGGTCAATCAATCCATGCTGAAGATATGTTATAAGATATCATGATCATGAAATATTAAATATCACTCCACATAAATGTCAAAAATAATCACCCAACACATGGAACATTTATAAACATATTCTAACCTCTTTCTGAAGTGTCTAGAATGTACAAACATGAACACACAAATATATGAGTGAAATTAAAATATTTCATTGATATTTTAGGATATAAAATAATGAGATTCACATATATCCAAAAATTCTAAAACAATAGAGGATGAGATAGACATTGTAACTATATTAGTAGTTGGCTTTTCATCATATTCCACTAGCACATATTATACCACATAAAGATATCTGGTCTCAAATCTTCCATGGGATTTCATAATTTCATGATATTCACATTAGAATAAGATTGAGATCATCCACCATTTGATTCAACATAATGAACAAGTGATCCTTTGGAGATGGTGGATCTGGCTCTATTACCTTGGGAAATTCTTCTAGATAAACTATTGAGTGATTAGATTGTTCATAATAGTGATATTTCCAAGTTTATTTCTTATATTTCCCATTAATTTATAAAAAAAACCATTTTTTATTAAAGTATACCAAAAAACTGGACTAAATGTAAGCTGATTATCCTTTGGATGGAATTTTTTATCTAAATTACATAGTTTTAATCCCTCCTACAGCAACTAAATATATATTTATACCCATTTTACAAGCTATTTCTACCTTATCAATAACCTCTTAAGAAACTTCCTATTCATAGGTCAATAAGAATAAGAGAATTAATATTAATAGAATATTTTCCCTTAGACCAATATAAAACCATCTATCATTATGGTAATCATTAGAAACAAGATCGATTTTTTGGTAAAAAAATTAGGGAAATGGGTGGAATAAATCATAACCAAATGCTCCCCTTATTATATAGTTATAAATTCCAAATTCATTTCCACAAAAAAAATTTATAAAGAAAGTAATGGCCGAATAGCTTATTGAATGGTTTTTAGGTGACATTTTCTCGTAGCATATATTTCGTGATAGATTCCAACAATTTTTTATTTGTCCTTAAAAATTGTTTGTGGAAAAATCCACCATAAAATCTTCTATAGTTTTCATTCAAATTAATATCCTATTAATTAAACTGATCCAATTTTTAGATTCCTAAGGTCCATTTTAACTATACAATTTAGGTGGATTTTATTTAAGGAATTTTGAGCAATGATACACCACATATCCTATATTTTTGAAATCTTTCTGACCTATAGTTTGAATTTTATAGATATCACTTTCTTTCAATGAAGTGTCTACTAGGGATTTGCACAGAAAATTGTCTTATATATTACCCTAGTGGATTTGTAATAGCAATTCTTTTAGTAAATGTATAATAAACACAAATCAAAACATCGAATTAACTTATAATATAATTCCCAAATAAAAAACATCAAAAATAATAAATTCAACCTCCTGAAAACATGAATTTAAATAATCTATGTATTGAATGTTGACACATAAAATAATAAAATGTAATATATTTAGTTAAATAAAAACAAATTCTATTTCATATATGTAACCACAAACAAAAAGAATCATTGTTGGTAAAAATTCCCTAAAAACTCATGGTAACTCGAGTTGAGACATAGTGGGTTTCCATCTTGGCACCCTTTGGGGCTTACTACCATAATTTCAACAGTTCTAACTCTTATCTATCATAGAATGACAACTAAAATCATGCAGTTTAAAAAAACATCTTGTGTGGTAATATTTATAATACAGTTTTTAATGAACCAACCTACATTGATATACAACGTCAACAGATATAGTCGTGACAAGGTGATGATCAAAAAAATAACTAAACAAGTCACACGAATAACCAAAAAAAGACAAAAAAAAATTGTATAATTTTAAATAAGTGTACATTTCAATGAGACATAAAAATTCAATATAAATTTCTAAACTTCTAAATAAAAAATCACAGGGTAAAATTAGCATCTCTATGTAACCAATTATTACCGGAAATCTATCTCTTAAATAAGGTGATTACAACTAAGAGAAGCCGATGAACTACAAGACACTCAAATAATTACCTATGAATTGTAAAACAAGATATAAAAATTTACAAAAAAATATTCTTATGATAACTAATGAACATTAGGATACCATTAAAAATCTATACATGTTTTATTACCATCCATCTCTTATCTCTATATTTAGAAACAAAATAATTATGAAAATAAATTTCAAAAGATAAAATATTTTCAAAATTCTCATTTTTTCATAAAATCATATCATATTAACATAAAACAACAATATAAAAGGTAAATGAATGATGGTATAAAAAGTAATTTAAATTATCCATGTAAATAACCTAGTTTACATGAAGAAGATCAAACATGAATAATATCATTATGTACAAAACCATGAAAAACTGACATCTAGCCTAATGGAATATGTTCTAGGACATCGGAATGAAAACTGAGCTAGGAATAACATGAATCATTATAAAATCATGTGTCACCATAGTCTCTCGATATCATAATGATAACAACTAATAGTTCCACAGTCAGTAAAGTATACATATGTCCATATCGTATGCACCCAAGGTTCCTTGTGTGTTATGTTTTTAATGAAAAATTGAATAAAAATGATGACAATTTAATAAATCAATTTCATTTAAAATAAACACTTCTCCCATGCCTGAAAATAAATATTAGATTCTATTTAATAATGAAAAAATATATCAAACATAGGTTATTAAAAAATAATAATTTAATTATAAATCCCTTAAAATAACATTTTTATTCAAAGATGAAATAATTAAATAAATTTAATAAACCAAAACAAAGGATTTATAATAATATTTAGTTTTTATTAATTTATACCTTTTTATAGAGATACCGACTTTAGAAATAATCAACAGTCACTCAACATGAAAAATAACAAAGGAGTTGAGGCATGAATAGCCAATGAAAAACTACTTATATAACCAGTCTATCGATATCATTGAAATAAAAAATAAGAAATAATCCAAAAAATTTGATAAGGATTTTAGGACATACCCCCTAAATACCACCTTTTTGTTATCGAAATTATTAGGAAAAAATATAAAAGAAATTTTAAAATCAAAAATGGTTTTCTAGTTTATAGTATTAAGATCCCCAATATGTAATCATGATTTTATTTTTCTTGTTATTAAAATCATTATTTAAGTATTTTTATAATCTTTAAAAATAATGGCGATAACCTTTAAAAATTCATAAGATTTAAATTTTTATTACTGTAGGATATTAAATCATCTAAATTCATTATATTAACATGATAGGGAGGATTTAAAAAATAGGATTTTAGATTATTTTTTCCCAAAATGAGAAATGTGTAAGGATATGATGGTTTTGGACTTACATGGATCATCGAAGTCACATGTGGTCATAGGGATACCCATGCACATCCTTTAAAATCATGGAAGGACACATACAAAGATCATCATACCCTTACACATCAGCCATGTTACCCTTAAGCTAAAATTCAAAAAAAATGTTTCCATTAAATGAGAAAATAGTAAACCTTATGCATTATATGAAAATATGACCTTACCCTTATTCCAATTTTAGAATATCCATATGATACACTTAAAAAAATAGGTCACCTTTATATAGTGGTTGTAAATTTCTCATACCCTTATACAGTAGTTTGTTTATCCTAATATAACTTGAGTAAATAAAGAGTTACCCATAAAAACAACCCAAAACCACAATGTGTGTAGTTAAAATGAATTTACCTTTACATCGGCCCTATTTCATGCATAAGGGTAAAAAATCAATGAGAAGTTATTTAATTTCAACATAATAGACATATAAATTAAAACCTAAAGAGGTTTTAAATAACATTTAAAAACTATGAAAATTAAAACTCACAACTAATTTTTATGAAACCCAAAGAAAACTACTTAAACCAAATAAAATAATAGTATGAAAATGCCAAGAAGTTACACATACATTGAATTTTTTTCAAAGATATGATAAAAATAATACTTCTAAACTGTTTTCATTTCATCAATAATTAGGTTATGATTTTTAATTGTTTTATTTTTACAAATTATTTTTGTTTATAGATTAATTTCATTAAAATAAGTATTTTTTCGGAGAATCATATCGAGGAACTCAAATAAACTATTTAAACAAGCACACATTCAAATTATTGAAGTCAAAACATTATTTTAGCTTTAATTATTTATTAAATATTGTATCTTCGAACTTCTTGAAAAAATATATTTTTTATTTATTTTATAAGCGATTATGTCTCGTGAAAATGTATATGGGGGACGTTAAACATAGGTATAATTTTCCCAGGATGGAAGAAAACATAATTATATTGTTTTCGAACACTTAAAAACACTTTTAATGATCAAATTAATTGAAAAAAACAATGATATAATAAGAAATAATTGTAACAATTTCTTTTAATTATAAATTACATGAATGAGTAGACGACACATCGATTGGATGTTAAGGTGTTCCAAATGACTGATTACGCATCTTTTAATGGTTTATATCCATTGAAAACATGTGTTATATCTTAAAACAAAACTAAATAAAAGAAAATAATATATATAATTATAAAAAAACAACTATAAATTTATTTCTTAAATTATATAATTAAATGAACATCAATACTCGGTTTATTTTTCCCATGATGGTAGTAAACAATATATTGTTATTTGAAAACCCCAAAATCTATGTTTAACAATAAAATCCATTTCAAAAGATCAAATAAGGATGTGAAACCATATGAAAAATGTATTTTTAGTTTTTTTGACATGTATGAGTAGAAGGAAAATTATTCGGATTTCATGTGTTCCCAAAAACACCGAATAAGTTATTTTTAATGGAATGGTGTCCAATAAAACATCAATTAGGTGGTCAAAACCAACTGAATGACCTATAAATTCAATGAAATATGATATAAACGACCATAAAATGACATTTTAAATATATTAGTTAACATAACATCTATATGGGTTTGTATTTCCAAAGATGACTTGATTTTTTTGAAATCACCAAAACCATCATTTGATGGTAAGATGAAAAGAAAATGACAACATAATGATGTGGAATCATAAGAAAATATATTGGTATTACTTTTAATATCGAGGTATTTATGAAACATAAATCATAAATGTGGTGTGAATGTAATGACAATATAAATTCCATTTAAAGGTATTTTGGCCGTAAAAATGTGCATTACGATGTAAAAACCAACCGAAAAACCTATTAATGCAATAAAATAAGATGTAAAAAACCACACATTGATTTTTTAATTAGCGGGGATCAAAGAATATAAATGTATATTTTGTTCCAAGAAGACTAGAAACACAGTTTTAATTTTTTAAAATACTAAAATGTTAGTTTATCGATTAGATCTACAAAAAATTACTTTGGGATTATGTGAAATCGTATTAAAACTATGTTTTCATAACTTATGACATATTATAGTATATGAAATATCAATAGAGCTATTGTGTGCCTGAAAAAACTAAATAATAACTTTTTAAGTGTTTTTAACCCTATAAAACATGTGCCTAGTGGTCCAAATGAACCAAAAAACCTCTGAAATCAGTCAAATTAGATGAAAAATCATTAAATTCAATTTCTAAATTATATAGTTAGAGAAAATGGAACCATTGTTTATATTTTAATATGATAAATATAAAATAACATTTTTTGTTTAAAAATATAAAAACCATGAATTTAATGATCATTTACATAACAAACATCGTTTGAATGACATAAATTCATAAGAAAATTGTATTAGAGTTTTTTATGACATATATGAGTAAACAACACATAAATAAACAGTGAAAATTTTATGGAATGTCCAGAGAAAACTTTTTTAATGGATTAAACCCCTTTAAAAATATTTTTTATGGGGTCAAAATATACTAAATAACATCTTAATGTCATAAAATAAAACAAAAAGAACATACAAGAATTTTTTAAATAGTTAAACTAGAAGAATGTAAATATATGGAATAATTTTCATAGGATGATAAGAAACAAATTTTTATTTTTTTATAAATCCAAAACATGAATTTACCATCATATCCATATAAAAGGACCAATTAATAATATGAAATCATTATAAATTTTTTTTTAATATTTTTTTTGGTATTAGTAGAAAATACATCAAATAGACATGTGGTCTACCCGAAAAAACTGAATAAGCAGTTTTTTATTGTTTAACACCATTAAAAAGTCTCCAATAGGGTTTCAATACCAACCAAGAAACCTTGAAATAATATGAAATCATATGAAAACAACATAACTATAATTATTTAAAAGGTGTAGGGGAAATAAGGTTAATATAATCTTTTTTTTCTAGGATTACTAGAATCACATTTTAATTATTTTAAAGAACCAATACTATATTTAATGGTTACATACATTGAAAAAAAACATCATAATGAAGTATAATAATAGGGAAACAATTATTGTATTATATTTTATTTATAAAAGAAGATATAACATCATTCATACATGTGGTATTCTCAGAATGACATAATATGTAGTTTTAATTGGATTGATGTAATTTAGAATTGTGTGTGAGGGGAAAACCCAATTGAACGATTTATAAATTCCATGAATTCAAACTATATCAAATTTATATTTCTTTTTGAAATGGTTCAGAATGAAAAATTCAATATTATGCACTCATTTCATAGGATGACAAGAAACAACATATAATTGTTTTAAAAAACGAAAACATGAATTGAAATATAAAATCCATAGAAAAAAAATTTAGAATGAAATGAAATAATTAATAAACATAATTGTATCATTTTTATGTGTATTATTAATTATATCATAAATTACACATTTATTATGACTAAAATGATGAAATAAAATGTTTTTAAAGGTTATGATCCCTTTAGAAACTTCTGTAAATGTGTCAAAACTAACCAAACATCCTCAAAATGTCATAAAATTAGAAAAAAACGATCCAGTTATTTTTAAATGGTGATGTATAATGAATTTTGATAAGATGATTATTTTTAAGGATAAAAAACACATTCTAGTTGTTTTTAGACACCAAAACCAATATTTAATGGAATGACCCATAAAAAATACCCCATAATGATGTGAAATCATAGGATTACATTATTTTAATTTTTTTATTTGTATAAGTAGATGAATCATCATGTGGATGTGAGGTTCGAAAATAAATACTGAATAAGAAGTTCCTAAAGGTTTTGTTCCCTTTAAAAACATGTTTCAATGGGTCAATAAAGCTAAACAACCTCTGAATTCGTTGAAATCAGATGAAAATTGTAGTAATGTGATTTTTCAAATGGGTGAGATAATGGAATGTCAATCTAAGGATTAATTTTCTTGAGATGACTAGAAACACAATTTTATTATTTTTAAAATCTAAAACATTACTTTAAATGTAATATCTATATAGAAAATCCCCATAATGACTTGAATTCATAGGAATTTATGATGTGTATGAGTAGAAGACATATTATTTAGAGATGTAGTGTTTCTGGAATGACTAAATAGCTTGTTTTTAATGGTTTTAGGACCTTTATAAACATGTGTTTGTTGGTAAAAAACGACTAAACCAATAATGAATGGTAAAAAAGTAGGAAAAAATAGTAAAATTATTTTTAAATGGATGAACTACTGGAAATTCAATGTAACATCCTAAAATTCTAAAGTAAGAACATTGTATTCAATAGAATGTTCGAAACACAACACCAAGCACATAAGGGAATATAATGTCCCAAGGCTTTATTATATTCTATATATTTAAAAAAATTAATATCTAATATATCATGAAATTCAGAAAATATTGATTTATCTTACATCTGACATAATAATGTCTTTCTTCAAGGACATGCATTCAACAAAAGACTATGTTTTACAGAACAACAAAATATTAATAAAACCTTATTATTTATTATGATATTAAATATCCTAACATTTAAAACATATGTTTTGAATAATGTTTAATATATTATGAATATATATCATTTTAAAAAATATAAGATGAATTAACAGTTTACCAATTAATTAGAAATGAATATAGAAATAAATTAAATATAAATGAAAAGTTTTTAATTTCAAAAAGGTGTTTTATTCTAATAAATTAAATTTATTAAAATTAGTGAGAGTTATTAACGTAATACATATATTAAACATTCATTCAATTTTTTTTCATTCATCCAATAGATTTTATAGTCATAAATGAAAAATATTTGTAATTTTAAGTATAGAAGGCAATATTTTTCAAATGGAAATTTAACGATATTTTATTAAAAAACCTATTTTTAATACACTTTTTAAACTTTTATAATTTTTATTTTCCAAAATAAAAACAAATTTTTAAATATAATCATCAAAATTAGGTTGGGGTAAATTTTTAGTAATTTTCAGAAATATTTCATTTTTTAATTGAAAGTGAAAAATACTGAATATTAAATGAAATATTCTTTTTCATCTAATTTATTTATAATGATAAATTATATAAATAATTTATTTTAATGTTTAATTAGATCACATTTATATCTATTAACCCATTGTATTTCATTTTAATCAACTTCACTAAGAATATTGATATAAAAATAAGCAATCTTTTTAACTTTTTTACTTTAAAAACCAACTTTGATATTCTGTGTATAGGATGGATTTTTAATAAATTTCATTTATTTAATTTATTAGAACATGGAAAAATATATTCAAAATATAGAATTATATAAATTTATAATTTATAATTTATAATTTAGTGAACATATTTTTTAAACAACAACATTATTGAATGTAATTAAAATTAATTACATGAAGTTAAGGATAATTAGCTTTACAACAGTATAAATATTAAACAAAAGAGCCAATACGACATAGTGAATTGTCCAAAAATTCATTTTATGTTCACATATCTAACTGGTTTCCGATTTAATTGAATTTTCTTCATTATTGGTTCCAATTGACTTGGAAAAATCATGGATGAATTTCCCTTTTTAAAAATATACAAGATTGTCAAAAATACTTCACTATAAAATGGCACTAACACCCTCACAATTACTCTTACCTCCCAATCCATTTGGATCACCAAAATATGATCAAATAAGCTCCCAAAAAGCTCAAAACTCATCAAAAAATCTACAATTTGTATAGAATGAAATCCATGGATGGCTTTTTGTATAAAAAAATAGTTACACAAATTAGAGGTAATATTTTCCAATAATCACATTTTTTTTATTTATTTATCCATTATTTATTTTTTTCTAATTTCATCATTACATAACTAGAAATGTTTCTTAAATATAAGTATTTGTTTTAATGTTAGTGTTTCATCATAAAACTAACAACTCATCCTTCTAAGGGGGAACGAACATACCATTCGTGTCTGAAAAACTATCACTTCGTCAAATGATGTTGTTTATTTGTACTCTACCACCTCTCATGGATGTGAATTATGTTAGAAAACAAATTATATATGATATATATATTATATTTTAAATTACTATTTTCTTCTTAAATTATTATATAACACACATATTTATGCCTTCTATTTTGTGAGAATATGATAACCTATTTAGTGGGTGTGTGGGCTACCACCTCTTCAAAAAGATCCGATTCTTTAATAGTATAAATAGATTATATACAATATTATTTTAATTAGCCCATGTGACTTATATGACATAATTAGTAAACTATAATTATTATATAAATATATATATCACAAATTTTTCATTATTTTATAATACTACAATGAAATTGAAGTAGCGTTCATGCGTATATACGACTACCATCTCCATGAACAATGCATTTTATTCCCTATCTCAAAATATTATGAATTATTATTAAAAAAATATATTGAATATATATAATATTTATATCATGTTTTAAATTATAGAGATTATTAAATCATGATCAATGTAAAAGGAACAAAAATAACAAATTCAAATATACCAGAAAAACTAGGTAATTAACATAATAAATAGAGAAAATAATGGATGATTAATAACAAATGGTCATAATATAATATAATAAGATTGTGTATGATAATAATATTATTAATATTCTTATTTTATAATTTAGTTACATGTTTAAATGATTATATTGTTTGTTAAATAATGTTCAACTAAAAGTAAACACAAGGTAAAACATTCTTCTTCACTTTTATCTCCATAGGGGAAATAGTATTTTAACAACTTACTTATTTGGTATGGTTTATCTACTACCCCTTTTGATATATTTTATCATTAATTATTTAATATTAATTATACTTAATTTTTATTTAAAATAATATTTTTAATAGAACATGTTATTTAAAAGTTACTAAGTAGTAAGGGACTTTGTCTCAATTTCTATTCTTTGAATCATTTTTTATTATTTTGCTCATAATTTTTATTATGTGGTGTACACATCTCCACTATGACATGTAATATAATTATTCCTTAAGTATTCATGATATTTTGTGTTTCAATTTGATTATTTCATCTAAGGGGATTTTAATAGGGCATTACCCAGTAGAAAATAATTTCAAAACATCATTTTTTTCTTTAGGGTATATTTTTTCATCATTGATGTTATTTTATTATGAGTGTGCTGTTAAATTTTTTTTCAATCTATAGTTGTATTTAATCTTATTTAAAAAATAATTGTATATGAATCTCATTTTATATTTATTGATTAATTCTCACACCACCTTTATGGTATTTTCAAGGTTTTACTACACAATCTCATATGGTTCGAGATTTTTTATACATGAATTTTCATTAGAGGAAATTATTAGATAAATGTTTAAAAAATTATTTATTTTGATTCTCCATAAGTTATTCATGACCTCTTCCATGTAATAGTACCGTTTTTATAGTCTTTTCTTCTAAAAATATTTCATAAATTTGTTATATGAAAACCCGACATCATTTCTCTCTTAAGTGAGCGAAGCATTTTTTTTCAAAATCCTCTATTAAAAAAATGTGTATAAAAATATTTTTTGTCTTTTAAAAATTACATATTAAATATAATTTTAAACATTTTTTCTCTTATGAATGTTTTAAAATAAATATTAATTTATTTTTCTAAGGAACCTTTCTAAAAAATTAATCTTGTATAATGAATTTTTCATACCTTTTACAACAGGTATATACATACCTACAGTTATTTTCATGGTGCTTCCTTTGAAATTTTAAAAGGATAATTTTTAAAGGAAATGTTTTAATTTTTTTAATGAAAATAATCATCAATAATTTTTCCTAAATTAAAATGATATTCTCCCCAAAAATTTTATTAATTTGTTTTTCTAGTATATATATTTTTCAACTAAAATAACCCTTTTTTTACTCCACTTGGGATTTTTCCTATTGATTCCATACTTATTTTTCATTTACTTTTTTTATGATTCCATTTACCCAGGATAGTATTGTAATTCACTACCATTATTTATTTTTTCCCCTTGAAAGATTTAATTTATTATGATCATTGAAAATTACATTTCTCTAAATATATTTATATAAATTATCATGGATATGATAATTATTTAAACTATATACTATTTTTACATACATTGTTATATTAAATTTAATTTTATAAATGGGGAAATATTAAAACATCCACATGTTTAACACAATGAAGATATTTAATAATAAACATTATTCATTAATTAAATAAGTTATTCGATATATGTGGAATTCATTGGACATGTACAACATGGGTGTTACCCATTTTTTGATATCACCTTAATGCATTGATAGTATCATTGGATGAAAAATTTGGATATCATAAGATAATGGGGTTTTCAACCAATATGTTATAAATTGTCTTTGGAAAACCCCTCATAGTAAAGGTACCATGTTCCTAGGAAACATAACATCCTATAACTATTCAATTCCTTTATTTCGAATCTGATTTTATTTTCCATGAGATTTTCACTATGACGAAATCTATGGATTCATTTCATTCTGAATTTATGAATTAAATGGAATAATTTTCTTTTACTGTTCTTTCTATATTGTCTATTCAATACGTAGTTATTTACATGGAATTTCTCTCCAATTATTACCTGGTTATATCAATAATGATTATTTATTAACTATTTATTCCTCTATTAATAGACCCTACTGAGCATTTAATATCACAATTATTTTGTTTCCTTTTCATAAGAATCCAATATGTATACTAATAATGATATTTAACGATACACTAGATGGAGTAACATGATTCTATAATAAGGGAAAAATTATGTTGTAATTAGTATATTAAATTTTAATACTGGACACATGTATGTATTTGGATAACTAATACTACAAAACTATTTAGTCTATAGGGAATTGATTATTTGTAATCATTCCAATTTAATGCTAGTATATGTAGGATCTAGGCTTTCCTGGCTTGAGTAACTATAGTTTGATGGAGAGGAATTTTAGTAACAACCATGATAACTAGATTAAAAAAATCAAATATTATAGAAAAAATCCATAAGTTAGACTTTGAGGATAAGTATATAAAATCATTAAAGAATTTTGGTAAGGCAATGATTATGTAGGTCATCCGAGATATACATCCACATATGGATACTACAAGTTGGTGTTGTTCTAGAACAAATATACCCAAGGGTAACAACTCTGACAATGTGTGTTGGGATTTACTCAAGCGTAACCCGATACATGGAAATATACCTTACTACATACTTGGTTTGACACGCCCAGAGTATATGATAGGGATAATTTAAATTTTCTTTACAAACCATTATAATAGATTTGAATAGATAATGAAAGTGAACTACCTAAGTTGAACCATATACCAAAGGACAATTGATATTGAAATAAAATGGTTGATGTATTTACAGGGATACTATAATTAAATAACTCGAGAATTCTGACACATATTATATTGGTAATAAGAATTATAAAACATCAGCTGATTTTCTAAAATATTATATGAACATATGTTTTCATTAACATTAGTGTTTTAGAATCCATCATGTTTATTTGAGTTTAGTATTGATGATAATGTTTAATTATTATACATCACTTTTTAGGTTTTATGGTATTTGTGTATAATGGGATTATATATATATTATAAAATTTATGAAATTGTATATTTTAATGTAGATTTTATTTAAATAATACTTTCATTAAATTTCATATACATGTGATTAATGAAATTGATAACATATAGGGTTAAAACATAGTAAAATAATATTTATTTATTAAATTTCAAGGGTAACCCTCATAAATTTAGAAACATTATTACAATTTTATTAAAATTGCTTTAGAAAAGTAAAACCTTTATGTTTTGTGACAACCCATCATGTATGTAAAGGAAGTGCGACTTTATCTCATGATTGAAGGATAATAAGGGTTTCATTCCTAACACATGCCAACACGATTTCCTAGTTAATTGTCATATTTTAGTTAAATAATATGAAAAATAATTCTTAATGATGAACTATTAGTGTAAATTTTAAGGTGTTTTGATTAATATACTAAACATATTTGATTTCTAAAATTGTTAGAGACAAATGGGAAGACATGTCACTCATTTATGGTCATCAAGATACATTAAATTTTTATTTTAGTGCTTCATAAATAAAAAATGGTCATTCATGGATATCAATTTCATGGAGTAAAAGATGAATTGAAATTCATTCGTAGAACTACCAAATATGTAATAGTTCATATAACATTGAAACCAATATGGTAAATATATTTTCCTATATTAATGAATAATAAAATAATTCATCATTATTACAGAAATGATCATAAAAAATTCCATCCTAATACATTATTTTTTTGAAATAATATTATTTTAAATCATTATAGATTTATAGATTTGTGGCCCTAAAATTTCTATTTTTCACTAATTTTTTTGTGATTATTGAACTCAATAACACCCTATATATATTTACATTTTTTTCATCCATGTAAATTTCTCCACTTTTAACTAATGTTCTCATACATATAGAACTCTTTATATTCTATTCCATGTGTTCTTTTTACAACTCATTCTTCCTTTTCAAGAGGAAGTTTTATATACCCTTATAAATATGTGGGATTAAAATAAAAGAAATATCCAAAATATTATTAACAAAGTAGAATTAATTTTTGAGTACATAATTCTATTCTGGTGGAGAGAATGTAATATAGTGAAAATTTAAATATAGAATAATGTATTCAATATAGTGTATGACTCACAACACAAAGAAAACAAGAGAATAAAATATCCCGAGACTTGATAATATATTTAATATTTAAAAAATTATATATATAATATATCATGGAATGATTCAAATAATTTTTATCTTGCGTCAAACACACTAATGAAATTCTTTGATGACATTCATTACATGCAAGACTAAGATTTACTAAATGATAATACATTAATAAAATGTAATTATTCAATATAAAAAGAATTAAAATAGTATTTAAATTATAGGTTTTGAATATACATAAAAGAATTATGAAAATATATGATTTACCAAAGTATAATATGAATTTATAGGTTTTTAATTAATTAGAAATGAATAAAAAAACCAAAACAATATAAAAGAAATATTTTTATGCTCAAAGTGGTGTCTCATTTTAATTAATTAAATTAATTAAAGTTATTGATCGGTATAAATTTAATATATATTTTAAATATACAATAATATATTTTTTATATTCACCTAATAATTTTAGAGGCATAAGATAAGAACAAACCAAATTTTACGCACAAATAGTAGTATTTTTATAAAAACAAATTGACAACCTATTAATATAAAAAATATTTTATAAATAATTTTTAGAAAAAATTTGAATATTATTTTCTAAAAATAAATTTAATTTTTTAAAGAAATCCATCAAAATTAGTTTAGTGTAATTTTTTTTATTTTTGAAATAATACATTTTTAATGAATACTGAAAAATAATTAATTTTAATTCAAAACTTATTTTACATATAATTTATTTATAAGGAATAAATATATCTATAATTTTTGATAAAGATTAATTATATAAATTTTATATCAATTAATAAAATTTAGGTAATTTGGATCAATTTCACTGTTAATTTGGTTATAAAAACATTGCAAATTTTTTAGCACTTTCACATTAAAACCCCAATTTTGCGTCCCGTCTATGGGGTTTATATTAACTAAATTCCCTTCACATATGTTATTGAAATTTGGAAAAATATATTATATAATTGGAACCATTATAATATTTAATTTATAATTATGTAAAATTAATTTTTACCATGAATATTAATGAATGTAATTATAATTAATTATAGTGCTTAAGTGGATAATTTCTTAATAATGGACTGAACATTAAAATTTAGTGACGAAATGAACTATAAAATTTTAAAAATTACATTTTATAATAATATTTATACCCTATAATACCTTTTATAAAACAATATTCATTATTAGAAACACTTGAAATTAGAAAAACATGGGTGGAGTACCCTTTTATAAAATTTATAAGAATCCCACTCATCCTCCACTACAAAAAAGAACTCACACCTCAAACATATTTATAAATATAAAGCAATTTTTTGGGATCAATGTTAGATAGAATAATCTCTCAATATCCCACCCATGATTATAAAATCATTACTTTGGGATTAAATAGAACCATGTGAATCTTTTGGTATAAAAAAATGAGTTATCCAAATAAGAGGTAATGTTCTTCAACAATCACTATTGTTATTTTTCTTTCTCCAATACAAAATTTATTATTATTACAACACTATATAATAAAATATATATCCTATATATAAAAAGATTGATTTTTTATTAATGGATCAACCTAAACATACACACACTTCGATCTACTGGGTAACAGACATTCCAATTTTGTATGAAAAATGATCGCCTCTTGAAATGATGTAGTTAGTTTGTCATATACCACCTCTCATGGTTGTGAATTAAGTTGGAAAAACCATTTATATATGATATATATTATATTAATTATTTATTTATGATTCTGAAATTTTATTATAAAACATTATTATGTTATTATATTTTCTGGGAATAAAATATCATCATTTGTGGAAGTGTGGATTACATCCTCCTCAAAACGGTGTGGTTTGTTCACACTACACATGGAATGTATAAAGGCTAGTTATAAAAAAAACTACGTCAAAATATGACATGAAAATGATACTGGAATTATAATATATATATATATATATATATCATTATTATAAAATACTTCAATGAAAATGATGTAGAGTTTATGTATATGTAAGGACAACTATCTCCATGAACGATTCATTTCTGTTCCTATCTCTAAATAAAATGAATTATTGAAAATAAAAATTTAAGGAATTAAGTTAAAATTTAAATCATATATTAATTTCTAGATACTATTAATTAATGATCTATTTAATAGAAACGAAAATAACTAGTTGAAATATACAAAACAAACTAAGAAATTAACCCCCAAAATAGATTAAAAAATTAATGATTATTAACAACTAATTAATAAGATATTATAAAAAAAATAACATATAATATTATAAATATGAATATGGTTATGTTATAATTCAATGACATGTTTAAAACCATTATACTTGAATTTAAAGGGCATCCACCTTTAACGAAAGATAAGGTATGCAATTCTTATTTAACTTCTCTTTATATGAGGAATATGCCTTCTTCACAACTTACTTCTTCTGTGTGGTTAATCTACTGGAATTTGTGATATATTATATCAGGATTTATTTTTTATTTATTTTCCTTAATGTTTCATTTAATATTATCTCTTTCATGGGGATTAATATTCAAATATTACAGTGTATTAAGTTTCTTCATCTCAATTCCCATAATTTATGATATACTATATTTTTGTGAATAATATTTCTTATATATAGTGTTAATACGACCAATTTGACATGTAATATAATTATTTTAACCTTATTATTTATATTCTGAGTTTAAACTGTAATTTTTTTCTCTAAGGGTGTTTAAATTAAGCATCAATAAATGGAAAATGATTTCATAATCCAATTTCATTTCTTTGGGTTATAATACTTCCTTGATGTTAATAAAATTCTAGGATTTTGTTTTTATTATATTTTTACTATCAATTTTATTATTTACAAAATTTTTATGTTTATTTAGATTTTACAGACATAATATATTTATTTATTGAACATTGCATCAATGTTATGGCCTTTTAAGGGTTTACCACAATATCACATTTTGTTCAGGATTGTTTACACCTGAATTTTTATCATATTAAATAATTGTTTCATTGTTTAATAAATACTTTTATTTTATTATACCACAGATATTCTTAAACGTTTCCATCCAACAGTGCCAATTTTTTAATTTTTAGTAGTCAAAATATTTTATAAAATGTTTTTATGAAGCCCTGATTTCATTTATCTATTTAGACGGAGAACCAATTTTCTTCCAAAAACCATGTTTTCAAATCATGTTTTCTAAAATTATTTAATATTTTGAAAAATATTTTATTAATGATATATTTATCCTTTTTAAAAAAAAAATGTTTTTCAATTGAATCTAACATCATAGATTGCTATTGGAAATCAAAAAAGTATATTCATGTATATTAAAATAAAATTAATGGTTAGTTTTAGTTTTATGAAGTGTTTTATTAGATATTTAACTTATTATTAAAATAGAATATATGAACACTTATATTACTAAAATAATCCAACACTAATTTAATTTTGACACAAAAAAATTAAAGAAACAAATAAGAATTTAGTAAGTAAAATATAATAATAAATGTCTCATATTAAATTTAATATAGAACAATAATTTTATAAATAAGTTACTTATAAAATTTAATTAGATTATTAATGAAGTTAGGTGAATATTCATAAAAAATCACAAATAAGGTATGCGATTTAAGTCTCAAAATTTCTCCCCTTGCAATATATTTCTTAATATGCACCATGATTTATTTTCTATACGATAAATACCTAACCCTTAACATATATATCATATATCACTTTAGATAGTGGGAAATTGAATTCCTTTTATTCTTTTCATTATTTTGTGAAAAAATAATATCTTCCCAAAAATAGAAGGGGTTTTCATTACTCAATTTTCATTCATGGTTTATAATATTTCTTCTTCTGCATTATTTTTACTTTCATACAATATTTAATATCTATGTTTGGTGAGATAAATTTTGGTTCAAATATTTTTTGATGATTTATTTTCATTTTTGAAAATTTAATATTTAATGGAAGAATTCTCTTCTTATAATATGAAGGTTTCCCCTAATTGTAAATAATTTTTGGCACGCCAAAGTTCTTCTCGTTAATTAGAATTGAAATTATGTGTTATCTTATGCGACATTAATAATTATATTGTAAAATTTTTTAATATTTTTTTATAATAATTCATATGATTTCGGACTTCCACAAAGGTTTTTAAAACATAAAAATTTGATATTATGAACCCATACTCTTTTCTTTTTTGTTGCATGTTCTATTTATTTTTCTTCTATTTTTTCCCCATTATCCTGTATTTATATAAAATTCCACATATATTTTATTATGTATATACCATGTTTAATATAAATTTTCATTAGGTTGTTAATAAATGATTATCATTTCATTAATATTCACATATTTATGTTAACATGACTTATGGAAAAATTGAGAATATCTTATAACCTAAAATGTTTAGCATCCATTAAATGATTTTTCCTCCTTAAATATATTTTTAAAATCCTCATTTATTCATGTAAAATAATACTATTTATATTTTGGTTTAATGTTAAATAATTACATATTTCCTTATAAAAAATATTATATCCTCATTTATAAAATAATCACATATGTGGTTATTTATTTTTCAATTATATCTTCGTGATGCTTATCTTGAATTTTTAGTCATTAGAACAAATGTTTACTGAACTATGTTTATTTTTTAAAATATTAACATCTAAAATTATTTAAATGAATATTCTCATGGGAATATATATAATATATCCTTTTGGATTTACTTTGAGACATGATTATAAATCACACTTCATTCTCATGGGTTTTATCCTTCTTATGCATTATGAATGGTTTATTTATCACATATTGAGAACATATAAATGTACACACTCTGAGTTTAATAATGTTATGGGTGATACCATAATTATATACCCTCTACAATAATGGATAATGATTTCATCTTACGATATACCATGTATGGTTGATGGGCTTGTAGTTTATTTACACTATGTTATATAATGATTAGGCCTTATATTATATATCCCTCTAATGAATTGGAAAATGATTTATATATCTTGATATTCCAAAACCCCAGACCCACAAATTGCAACCCCTAGGCCCATAATTGAAGAAGGGAGATAGTGACCCCATGATTCTCGCCTCTAATAGGGCCTAGGTTTAGTGACTAGCATCATGTATATTGTAAACACACAAATGAGAGTCATTACCATCTAATAAACCACATTTTAAAGAGAGAGATTATATAGAAACAAAATAAACCAAACTCATAATTCAATATAAAATAAATCCCAATTACACATAATTAAATTCAAGAAAAATACTACAATTTAAATTGAAAACTAAAAGTACCAAGGGAATGTAAAAACAATAGTAACAACGAAGCCCGAACCGCTTTTGCAACCCCAATCAAGATGTAACCAGCCTATTCTACATCATGATCAACTGACCTGAAAAATAGTTTATAGATATGATGGGAATGTATAACAGTATAATCAGAAGGATCACACATAGATCCTCTCATACAAAAGTAATGAAAGCCTACTTGTGTAGAGTGAAAAAGAAGTGAAACTAACTCGTCACGTAAACGTGTATACTATTTTTCGAACCACACCATGGCTACCCCCACCAAGTATCAAATACAAGATTATATTATATAATAAATAATATCAAGGGTACCCCACTAATACCACCACTCTAGTTTTCCAATTTACACTAACATCGCACATCCTATGAAACACTCTATGAAAAGTCTTTCCCGCGGACACTTTGGAGAAGCACCACAACATGCACCTCATGCAATGCAACCACCATGTCCATGTAACCAAATTAATCACATTTTTTCCAGGAGCCACCATAGCTCGTATAACATGTATCATATGTTAGGCATTAATCCTAAAGACATTATAGCCCATGCACTGAGTAAGGATCCTTATGCCATCACAACCTATACACATTACACATATTATAGTCCATATGAAACTATATCCAAAATAAATATCTACAAATAACCACAAGACATTACGTCCCTCTACACACATATATGTGTAAAAAAACCAATGTGCCGACAAGCACTAGTAGCTACTAAGAGAACAGAGAGGGAAAATAGGGGTAGTCAGCCATCCATCATTCCACTAGAATGTTGGGGAATACACCTGAAGGGATCAGAATCCCCAGGGGGTCAGTTTCCCTAGCTGACACGGTGGAGTATCATATAGAAACAAAAAATGTATATAATATACTATATCTCAGAACCCACAATGGGAATAACCTAGTCGTGGAATCAACTAAAGCTAATATCCTTTGGACTCCTGGTTGCCACTACTAAGACTAGGTATCCTCTATGCACAGAACCATTTAAATAGATTTATTACATTACTTCATTCCTTTTTTATTTATAGAACATTACCTTAATTAATTCATTAATCATTAATTAACCATTAATATGTAAGCAATATATTCCATTATAATCATACCCAAAGTCCATTTTCTTTTAAATATGACCCTAAACATTTCATCCCATCATGATCCAACCACAAGGGTTAACATCATTTATTCAATCATTTATTAACAAAATTATTACTTCTCCATATTCTTAGGAATTATGGAAAAACATTCTATGCTACCAAACACAAGTGGGTTCAATATGGTGAGTAGATGAAATACCCATAAAGTTCATTACACATATAACAGGAGCATAGACTCATCCCCCCTCTAGAATAAAAACACATAAAGAACTTGGAATACCTAGTACATTATGGATTCATATTGGAAGTAGGGTAGAAAAACCTACTACCATGAGTAGTGGGGAATGTAATGATGACAACCAACCAAAAATATTCAGCAAACATACAACATTCGTATCCAACTAGTTTTATCATATCATGAATTGTCCTTGACACCCATATGTATAAACTGATGCATCTTTCCAAACTAGGTTTCAACTTCTACCACAACCAATGGGCTTCCCTAACCCCACATATTACAAAAACTCTCTCGGCACACATCACAACACATGAAGCAAAAAAAATATTATCCATCATGAATTGAATCATATTTAAATCTTATAAAACAAGGAATATAATGTGTTTTTTTAAATTAATAAAATAAATTTGTGGAACTAGAAAAATCTGAAAATTCGATGAAGGAAAAGTGAAACAGTTCTAGAAACACTATACATGAGACTGTTTCTATGACACCATTTTTGAAACTCTTTTTATGACACTATTTCTGTGCCATCATTTCTAAGACACCGTTTCTGTGCCACCATTTCATTGACATTGTTTCTCAACCACCATTTCAGTGACACTATTTATGTGCCACCATTTATGTGACATCATTTCAGTGACACCATTTCTATCATACGATTTTTGTTCCATCGTTTTTATGACACCATTTTTATGCCATTGTTTCTGTAACACTGTTTCCCTGACACCATTTTGTCACAAAGTTTCATGAAACAGTTTTGAAAAATTGAAAAGGAAGTGAATCCGTTTTGTGAAACAGTTTCATAAAGCAATTTGTAATTTTTGAAAAGGAAGTGACAAAGTTTTGTGAAACAGTTTCATGAAATAGATTGGAATTTTTAAAAAGTATGTGACATAGTTTTGTGAAATTGTTTCACAAAATTGTTTGGAATATTGACAATGTGCTAGGGATAAGTCACCATTTCCTACCTGAACACCTCAAGCACCATATTTCAGAAAAAATAACGGACTAGAGTGGTCCAAGACATTACCTCAGAAACATATCAAAACATTCTTATCCTCTAGAATCCAAAACCAACACAGATAGTAATAAAAAATTGTTTAAATAACCATTCATCGAGATTCCTCACATTGATAGAAATACACAAAAGAAACAAAAGAAAGCCATCTCATAAAAAAATAAGGCTTCCAATAAAAAACAAACATTATAACATGAAAATAATTAAACATCTAACTACTTGGGGTACTGATCTGGTATCTGCGGCACATTTTCTCATGTGCTCTACTCCATTCCACAATGTTCTTACAGGACACAAACCAAGGGAATTGAACTCCCATGCAAAACCTTCTCCTTGCGGTCTTGTATCTCCACAGTTATCTCCTCAAATAGAGCATCATTATCAACGTCGATATTCCCACAATCGATAATGTGACAGTCATTGTGATGTTAATGATGAAGATGCAACACATGAATGCATTGTGTATCAAACACATCTATTGGGGAAGTGATAAATGATATTCCATGAATCCAATACAATCTAGTATCTCAAAAGGCCCAACAGAATGGGGAGAAATCTTACTCCAATGACCAAAAATTTTCTTCCCTCAATGTGTATTCACCATATGAAACCTGTTCCCCCAAAAAAATTCTCTAATGGTCTCTCCTTTGATCGAAATATGATTTCTGAGGACGTTGTGCTGCCTTCAACATCTCAAGAATCACATGAGCCATCTATGTCATGTTCTATACCAGTTCTAGCCTGAGAATTGCTGACTCTCCGAACCCAGTCATTCACAATAGAGAATGAAAAGGTCGTCCATACAAGGTTTCAAATGGTATTATACTAATGGTGGAGTGGAAAATATTGTTCCAGGGTAACTTTAGTAAGGGTAAGTGACTCATCCAAGAACCTCCAAAATATAGGACAAAAGAGGGAAACATGTATTCAATAGTCTATATGGTTCACTTTGTCTGACCATCCATCTATAGAAGAAAAGATGTGCTAAGGAATTGATGATAATCGAAATCATGATAGATTCATGTCCACACCATAGAAGTTAAATTAGGATCCTGATCAAAACTGATCATCCTCAGGACATTGTGGAGTCTCACAGCCTACTCCAGACTATGCATCAAAACAAATTCCACTACGGTCAACTCTTTGATCTCTATAAATTAGGATTATTTTTTCAAATGATCTATAACCACCCATATAGCATTATAGACACCCTAAGCTTGATGTAAACTAGTAAAAATGTCCATTGAGATGTCTTTCCACTTCCACAGGGAACACATATTGGATGGAGTAAACCAAAGAGGACATGGTGCTCGAACATCACCTTCTGGAAGACCAAACATTGAGACACAAACTCTACAGCTGCATGCTTCATCCCATTCCACCAAAACAGACACTTCAAGTCTCGGTTCATCTTTTTCATTCCAAGATGTACCGCTAAAGGAAAAAAGTGGAACTCTCTATGAATTGTTTCATACATTGCCAAAGGATCAAAAATACTTTCATGATAGAACACCTGGTGTTTTTCATCCTCATTCCATATATCCACCTTTAGAACCCCTTACTAGGAATCATCAACCTACTCCACCAGAGATAGCTACAACATCATCTGAAAAAGAAAAACTCAACCCCAAAAATCTCATATATCGAGATGTAATGCTAAAAGTTCATCCATCAGTCTCACGAATCACTATATTTGCACACTACATCACTACGAGAATTACTTCTCAATGAATCAGCTAGAACATTCCCCTTTTAATGTTTATATGACAGTTCGAATTCCTATTCTTGTGATAACTCCATCCACCGATGCTACCACATGTTCTTGTAACCCTGGGAGAAAACATATATCGTGCTATTATGATAAAGGAAAACCAAAAAGCAATCTAGAATGAAGTAATGTCTCCACAAATTTAGAGAAAACACCACATCAACCAACTCGAAATTGTGGGTGTAATATTTATGTTCATGGGTACACAACTATGGATATCCATAAGAAATGGCATGTCACTACTGCATTAGAACACAACCTAACCCTAGATGTGATGCATTGAAGAAAAAATCAAACTGAACTCCCTCTACTGGCAGAAAAAGAACCAGAGAACTTAACAACTTATCTTTCAGATATTCAAAAGCTGCCTGACAGTAATCATTACACACAAATGCATGATCCATCCTAGTCAATTATGTTAGAAGGGTCAAAACCATAGGGAAACTATCTACGATCTTCCTGTAGTAGCATGTGAGACAAAGGAACCTTTTAACATCTTTCACTGTCTTGGGGGATTCCTAAGAAACAAAACAAAATCGATCTTTGAAAGATATAAGACTACTATCTAATGGGAAATGACAGGCCCAATGAAACAAACTTCTCTAGGCCAAAAATCACAGTTTGAAAACATCCCAAAAAGCCGATGCTAGAGAAGAACTCCCAAATTGGCCTGCATATACTCTACTTTCTCTTCTTCAGACGCGAATTACACAAGGATTTCATCATATAAAACATCAACCAACAAATATATGAACTTACAGAACATATTGTTCATAAACTCCATAATCCATATTGGATCATTCATCACACCGAATGACATTACAACGAACACATAATGCCCATGATGACAACAGAAAGTAGTCTTCAGGATGTCTTCATCCTTCCCACGCATCTGATGATATCCTAACACAAAGAAGATCTTTAATAAACAACATTTACCCTTTATTTGATCTAATAAACCATTATTTTATAAAATATTATAGTGATTATCCACTATCACTGCATTTAAGTGATGATAATCAATACACAACAGCAAACTGTCATCAGCCATCATGAAGAACAAAACTAGTGCACCCCATTGTTCCACACTTGGATGAACAAAACCACACTATAGCAGACTATAAATATCTTTACCCTGCTCTCGTAACTCAGACGGGGTCATCCTATATATAGAAATAGAAATACGATACACTCTTGGATAATTCTCGATCCCAAACTTGATCTCTAGTCAAGGGGATAATGTTGTAACCTCTCCGGAAAGGCATCAGGGTACTATTCTATAACCCTAGGAAACACCACCTACTGAACCACCAAAAAATTCAACACCATCTATTCAATAATGATTGACATGAACGATAAACGTCTTTAACCCATAAGAGGGTATCACTAGCCAACAAACACTACTGGATATCCAGCAGCGTCGAAGAATAGAACCTGACTCCGGGATCAATCCACGATAGCCTGCACAGAATACAACCAATGTAGGATGAGGATTACATAATATGGTTGTATCAGTATAAATAGGAAATCTCCCTAGGATCGGTGCTTCCCCAACACTAGATCATCGTCCCTACATACTATAAACAATTCCGGTCAACCTCCAACTAGCGTAGTCAATAGCAAGGAAACTGAAATCCACTCTAACTTAAGTCCCAAATAATGGAAAAGGAAAGGTAATATGAAGGAGTGTGTCTCCACTAAATTAAACATGGAATACACCAATGTAGAAAAAAGAAAGGGTAACCTCGAACAATGTTTGGCTTGCCTGGAATTGGCAACACTAATGGATGAATTGGACGATGAACTCCTCCATGAACTCTATGACCCTGATGAAGACAACCACCATGGATGTGCTCGTCAATTTATGGATGGGGAGCATCCCGGGGCTGTCATATACCATCCCCATCCACTCTCTATTGATCCAAATCTGGTGAAATCTAATGTTGTTGCCTCAGCTAGAATAACCTCAACAGTGGAAATTGGAGAAGAATACCTAGCGCATGATGAATACTCTAAAGGGTTGGGAAATCATGCTACTTAGGACCTCATCCTCCTCAACAAAACTAGTAACTAATCCTATTGCATTGGATTGAGAGATGCCTCCCATGGAGAAACAGGGTACTGAGTTTTGGGACCTACCCCCTACCAAACGAAAACTCATCTGTCCTGAAAACCTTGAACCCCAGACCATTGATCTAATTTGTGAGGAATCTTGATGACTCCCATATAGTGATGATCTATTTCTAGATAACGTCCTCTCAATGACCTATGCCATCATAGACACCTGATGATATTCCTTCAACAAAAATAGGGTGACCTAGCGCTGGATCTCTAAATGAAAAGCCTCTTTGAAATGCCTCACCCTGGCATCTTGTTATGAAAAAAATTATGAAGAATATTGTAAAATGGTATGGAAACATATTCTAAACTCTCGCATGCTAGAGATCCCCTATCAAAGGGTATGTATCTTCTAGTGACTGGACTCCATGGTGATCTAAGAAAGAAACTCGACTCTGAATTTGTATCAGATCTCCTCCCACGAGATTGTTCAATCGTTACAATCCCCAGGGAACAAGTACCACCATTCCCTCATTTCCCAACACAATATTGTCACAACCAAATACACCCAGTGCTCCATCTGAGCATGAATCAAACTGAAGTCTATCTTACCCTTCTCTAACCACTCTTTCACGACTACATCCGAAATAGATACCCCATACTTCTGCAAAATCTGGTTCTAAAAGATTCGATGTGTCTTCATCTATTTGTAATCCCCATCAACCCCTACCCATGTTCAGTCTGATGGAATAGTATATAAGAAATATTCTTCGCAAAACTAATGAGGTCATACAACTTGAAGCCCTAACAAAAAAATAACAAATAGTTAGATCACGTAAACGTGAAATATGGAAGAATCAAAATTAATAAATTGTTATATTTTTTTCATTTTAGGTTAACATATCCAAAGGTATACCTAATAATAAAAATGTGAAAAGAAAAATGATGCATGTTCTAGTACTAGGTCTCTACCATGCAACCATTATCACCTCGTTTAGTAGCTACTGTAAACATAATGGTCCATTCATCAGATCAAAAATGGCTCTAAAATCTGATTGCTCAACCATACTCATGTATTTACACTAATTTATAAACATAACTAACATTGTTTCTCTACCAAACCATGAATCCTCATCTGTTTCTAATACCAAAGTCTACTTTGTCACTCATCAAGAGCTCATATACCACTCATTTATGACTCCCTTCCCACAGAGAGCACCCCACTTAGGTCATAAATGCGAGAAGGGAGATAGTGACACCCATGTATCGCATCCAGTTGGCCTTGATTTGGACACTATCACTGAGGGTATAGTAAAAAAAACAAATGGTAGGTATTACCCTTCAATAGAACACATGAAAAAGAGATTGATAAGACAGAAACCAACAAAAATTAACTTAGACTGAAATATAAATAAAATCCTATGTACACATACAAAATTTAATGAAAAACAACAAAAACTAAAATGAGAAACTTCAAGTACTAAATAAAATTAAAAATAATAACAACCAGAATGCCTGATCACCTCCTGCAACCCCGTCATAGTATAACTAGACAGATCTCCAACCTACTCCAAGCCAACTAAAAACAGTTTATTTATAATTTGGTGAGTATATTAGTATACTCAGTAATATCATCCCAAGTGCCTCTCGTGAAAATGTAAAGAAAGAATACTAAAGCATAGTAAACAACAAGGGACACTAACTCATCGCCTAAAAAGATATACTATATTCCCACCCTCACCCTGTTTTCTATCACTATGTATCACATTCAGAAGTATATAATATGATAAATAATATCAAGGGTACCCTAGTAATAATTCCCTACTAGCTTGCCTCGTATCCCTAATATCTCACATATTAAGCATATCTCTACAAAAAGACATATACGAAGACACCTCGTCAAAGCACCACCACATAAACCTCAAGCAGTAAAACTACCACACCAATGTATCATATGTAAGTATATAGTTTTCAAAGGGCACCATATCTCATATAATTTGTATCATACATAATTCATTAAACCCCAAGCCATTATATCACATACACTGAGTAAGGATCCTCAATCCATCTAGAATATGTGTGTGTTAATAACCACAAGCCATTAATGCCCTCTATACAAATATATGGGAAAAAATATCTATTGTTCCTACAAGCACTAGAAGCTACCAAGGGAAGAGTGCATGGATAAAAGGGGTTGGCAGTCATCCATCCTCTCAAGAGAATGATGGGGAAAACACCGTCAATTGATCAGAATATCTAGGGTGTCAGTTTCACTATCTGATAGGGTGGAGTAATTTATAGGAACATAAAAAGTACAAAATATACTATAGATCACAACCACACTATGGTCATAACCTAGTAATAAACTCAATTATATCTTACATCTCTGGGAATCCCAACTGACATTGCTAATACAAGTTAACCTATAAGAACACAACTATTCAAAGAGAATTATTACATTACTTCTTACCATTTTTATCAGTTTCACTTTTTATTAATTGATTCATTAAACAATAATTAACCATTAACAATTAAAAAAGATATTTCATTCGATTCAAACCAAAATTCCAATGTTCCTTTAAATTTAACCCTCATCATTGCGTCCTAGGAAGTTCCAACCACATGGATTAACATCATTTATTCAATCACTAATTAATAACATTATTACATTACCATATTCCCAAGAATTATAGAAAAAAATTATAAACTACCAAACCCAAGTGTGGTCAATATGATGACTTGACGAACTAACCAAAATTCTATTCCACCTATTATAGGAGTGTACAACTATCCTCCTTCGAGAAGTTGAGCACAGAAATCACAGGGAATACCATACACGTATTCACTTCTTTTTGGAGGGGGTAGCAAAACCAGATTCCTGGAGCAGTTAGGAATGCAAATAAGATAACCAACCAAAAAGATTAATCAAATATATATCATTCATAGACAACCTGTTTCATCATCTCTAGAGTCCTCCCCGACACCCATATGCATAAAATAATGTATCATTCCACTCTAGGAATCAAATGCAGCAACAACCAATGGGACTCCCTTCCGCCACATATCATAACATCCATCTAGGCCCACATCACAACAAACATAGTAGGAAATGACCATCATATAAATTAGGCTTTGAACCAGCCTTAAATCCATTAAGACAATAATTTTTAATGTGTTTTTAATTAATGATAAATTTAAATTAGTGAAAATTTAATAATCTATAAATTTAAAAAAGGAAAAGGGAAACCGTTCTGGATGTAATGTTCATGAGAAAGTTCATGTGACACCATTTCAATGACACTATTTCAGTTCCATTATTTCTGTGACACCATTTCTATTCCACTATTTCTGTGCCATATTTTATGTACCGTGATTTTTATGAAACCATTTCTATGCCACCGTTTCTATGACAATATTTCTATGACACAATTTTTGTGCCACAATTTTTGTGCCACAATTTCTATGACACTGTTACTGTGCCACTATTTTTCTACCACCATTTCTATGACACTGTTTATATGACGCAATTTTGTAACAAAATTTCCTAAAATAGTTTGGATATTTGTAAAAGGAAGTGAAAATATTTTGTTACAAAGTTTCATGAATCTTTTTTGAATATTGGTAAAATAAGTTACAATGTCTAATGAAAAAATTTCATGAAACTGTTTGGAATTTTGGAAATTGAAGTACAGAGTTTCTTGAAATAGTTTCATGATATATTTTGTATTTTTTGAAAAGGAAGTGACACAGTTTCTTGATACAATTTCATGAAAAAGATTGTAATTTTTGCAATGTTTTAGGGATAAGTCACCTTGACCTCCCAGTACACCTCAAACACCAGATTTTAGTAAAAGGAGGGACTAGAGTGGTCTGGTCATTTACATGATATGTTATGTATGGGATTATATACATAACCTAAAACACTATGGATATATATCCACTATGTTTATGTTAATGAGGAGTGAACCAAACAATTTTTTTTTTGATTTTTTGCACAATGTGATTATGGTCAAAATAGTAATCCTTTAAGTATACATATGACTTCAGGTTCTATGTTGTTTCCCCATATTTTCTATTAATTGAACTTATGATATAACATTAATACTGCTTGTTTACATTCATATCATACGATTTGATATAATGATACATTTTTTTCTTTTTAGATTAAATTTCACTCCTTCATGGTTAATGAACAACAATTTTTGACACATGTTTTTTAATATTAAATTTCCCCCTACTCTAGTTTTTTCATTTTATTATTATACAATACTTTGTTAGATATTGAAATGATTTTAACATACTATGTAGTTTATCTCACCCATTTATTATGGTTTAATTCCAATGTTTATCAATATCTATATAACATATCTATAGTATAAAAGGATTTCTAAAAGAGTTATATTATGTATAAATGTTCACTTTTTTCGAAAAATATATCACCAATGCAATTAAACCTCAAAGATACTAAAAAGGATTATATAATCATTGTGAGATTCATGAGAGAATTAATGTTTATATTTTGGGTAATAGTCTAAAATTAGAGTATGTTTATCTTGGGTTAATATAATTTATATCAAAGTATAGTTTAGTTATTTTTAGGATTAAATTATTTTTATAGTGACTAGTATTATAGAATATTAGATAAAAACATGTGCATTAGTCTATACATAGGATTATTTTGATAAATTCGGAAATATTTCGGATTTCTGGGTTTTCTATACAGTAACATCCCTTTCTACATACTATAAGTGGATTCAAGATATAAAAAAAATATACCAAGGATAACTAACCATAAAATTGGTGTGTTTGGTATTAACTCACCACTGAATTATTTCATGGAAAATTTGACTAACAGTAAACCTTCTTTGACACTCATTGGGGTCATTATATGTTAAATCACAATATCTTATTGATATATCATTATGCATCGAATATTTTAAAGAATTATGAAAATAATAGTGAGAGTGACCAAACTATTGAAACATATATTGAACAACGAGTGAACATGTTTGAACTAAAAGATAGCCCTATAGTTGCAATGAGTAATACATTACGATATTTAATTTTTCAATAGATAATTAATGATAATTACCTTTTGAGGATATTTTTTCATCATCCAAGATATCCATTTTTATAATATATTATAGTTAAAATCCAAACGAAGCATTTTCAAAATTGGTTTCATAGGGAATATATAGATTTTAAAAAATAGAACCCAAATGGTATATGATATTGAAAATGAAATATATTGATTATACCGAAATATATGTCATGAATTATGATTAGTATTGTAAATATAGTTGAAATTATGAAAAAATATAATTAATATATGGATAGAGGATCGGGAATGTTCTATTGATTAATATGATAAATGAATGATAATTAATTATAATTCAAGTAAAAATTGTCAGAATAGATACCTTGGGGAATGAATCATTGAAACCTAATGATGTTAGATCTGTGATAAAGGATGTAATCAAGTATAAATATTCAAAGGAAAAAAAGGAAATTATTAGTTGATAATATGGGGAAAAATAATGTTCCTTGTAAGAAAAAAATGAAATTATATGTTTCATATATTATGACTTTGGGTAATCTGAAAACTAGTTCACTAATCTATGGTATTAGTATAGAAAACAATAATAAAAACATTTATGATCGTGGGAACATGGGGAATCCTATATGAAATGAAATTCTAAACTATTTATCAGAAATGATATGGAGTGAGGAACACTGATGATTCATTTGATATCTATGAAGGGTTTCATTTTCATGTTACTCACCCCACTACATAGAATCGAGAATGATTATTACGGACATCAAGATTTAACATTGATGACAATATGTTTATTTTTTATTAAAAAATTCTGGTGGAATGATTATTATATGACAAGTATATAACTCATTAGTGATAGATGATTATTAAAATCTTATTATTATAAAATTCGTTATCCAACCTTTATCGGACGTTAATATGATATTAAGTAGGGATTATCCCTCTCTACATAGTGACAATAATAATTTCCAAGATAGGGAAAACACATTAAAGATCCAAAACCAACCCATATTCATGTATTGGTACAAAGATGAGTGTAAACTACTTATAAAAAATTACATCCTTTATATTTGGATATTTTTGAAAAAAATGGTTAGAGAAAAAGTCATTATTAGTTATATCCACATTATAATGGAAAATATGAATTCAATAGTTGACTGAATGATAATAAGTGTAAAAACTCCTTATAAATAAAATGTTGATTCATTTATATATTTTAGATACACTTAGATGTTACCATTAGTTGTTAATGAATTAATATACAGAGGATGTTGTTTATTTAATGGGAGGATAATTTTACATTGGAATATATTACTAAATTAAAATTGTTTTATATAAAAATTTTGTTGATAAATTTCTTCATATGCACTACCAAACCAAAATGAACTATGAATCATTATATAACCATTGAAATATTGTGCTTCAGTTGGAGGGAAAAATATTTTTATCCATGTTACTAAATTCTCATAGAAATAAAATCAGGGTAACTTATTAATACTATTGTGTTGATAAAATTTATAAATAATAAAATCATTTTATGATAAAAATAAAATGTCACCGAAAATTTGATATTATATTTTTTATTTTAAGAAAAATATATTTTTTAGATAAGGTATATTAGTTATATTAATAATATATAAAATTTTATATGAATAATAGAAAAAAACTAATTTTATTAGTTTTATAGAAAATTTTATATAGATTTTTTGAGACTTTGAAATTTTATTTCTATATAATGAAAATTTCATTATATTTTAGGATTTTTTTAAAAGTTAAAATCCTAAAATATAAAATTTAAATATGTAAAAAGTTACTATATTATATGATTTTGAATGAACATATTAACATATAATAAATTTTGGGAAATTTTATAGAATAATTGATTTTTAGGTCAAAAGTTAAAAAATACTAATATTGCTAAAACTTTCACTTGATTTACCTATTCATAATGACATAATGTAATAAATATTTTTGAAAACATTTTCTAATATATATATATATATATATTAAGTAAAATAAATCATTTAAAATAACTATGTTTTATTTATAAAAGAAATGTAGATAATTTCATAAAAATAATCAACATTTTACAATAAAAAATGATTTATTCATATATATTAAAAATATATTTTTCATCACATGTATAATTTAAATAAAATTAATAGATTTATTATTTAATATTAATATGGTCATATAATATAATATGGCTACTTTCATTTTCGGGAATTAAATTATGATTTGTAATATAAATGTTATAGACCATGACAATGGAAAAACTCATAATTTTTAAATATTATATATTAATATATATATTTTTTTTATTGAATAAAATAATTAATTGTTACAATAATAGTTTTAATATTTTTTTATTTTAATATATATTAACTATATATAGACTATTCCTAAAAGTTTATGATAGGTTTTGGTATTCTAAAGACCCTGAGATTAATATGTTAAAAATATTATATACATGAAAAAGTAAAAAACTAATGTTTAATCAACTAAATTTTAAACCAAATTCATCAAAATCATGCATGAGAAATCAAAGGAAGAAGATGAATCTAGAAGGAAGTGTTTACCCTATGAGTTATATAATCATGGTCAGTGTTATACATTGTTTGGAAGTGTATTAATTAGAAATCACCCTAAAATTATTAAATGATTTATTTATATAATTTATTAAAGGCATTTACCTAGACCATGACTCTATAAATATAGGGTTAGAATAAACCTCTAGGGTCATCAAAAGAATCATGTAATATTAGATTAGAGGAGGATGAGATCAACCATTGGTGTTTAAAAACCCAGGTTCATAGATCAATGATAAACGATCGAGGAGATTCATCGGATAAATAGTAAACACTATGAATTATTCGAAAACATTTATAAAGAATATGTTATTCCACAATGATTGGTATGTTCTCTAAATAGGGATCATTATATTTTAAATTCTTACCATGTTATTGATTTCAACAATTGGTTTGATTTTATATTAATGTATTTCTTGTTTTCTCACAAAAAATAGAAGTGAAGTAATTTTTTTTCATTTCCCTAGTTTTATATTAAAATGTTTGGACTAAACAATTATGATTTTTGTCCATGTTTACATTGGAAAAATTTGATCTATTATTGTTTTTATTCCTCATCTTCCTTCATTTTTTATGTTATTCATTATTTTCCCTTATGTTCAATGATTTGACATTTCCAATTCTATAAGAGTAGGATCGAACCCCTGAAATCATGATGGATTCACAAAATAACATTGGATCAATGATTTGTGGATTGATAGAGTTAGAACTATGGATTATTACAAATAGTTCAATGGAATTTATCCTAGTCTTGAGATTGTAGGCATGTTTATACATCTTCTAGTAATGGGGAATCTGACTTCCAACAATTTTATACTATGAATAAATGTTCAAAGGCATTTAAACTTGATTGTGGTGGGTTTCAAGAGACTAGGGAACTGTTGCTGGAGAAATTGGAAGATGAAATGATGTTTCTGGGTGAATTTAAGAACTCAACATAAATCCTAACTATAAATCATGTACTCTTAAGGAAAACATACAATCATTAACCATGTCAGGCATTGGATATGGTTTTGGACCAAGTTAAATATCAGATGTTGCGTGGATAGTGTCACATTCTATATGATATAGCTGGAGTGGTGGATTCATGTACTAGGAGAACATGGCTTGGACCATGGTTGACTAGACATTCCATGTACCATTAGGGACATGTTCTATGATGTTTTATGGCTAGTCATGACATGTATAGGTAGGAACACATCCATTCCATTGGTAGTTACGTACAGAAACTATGTGCCTCAATTCGAGCATCATGTACATTCATTTTGACTTATTACATTGTGTATATCCTTATTCAGGAATTGGATTAGTTATTATGAGTAGAACACATGTATTAGAGTCCATCATAGCATGAAATGGTTGACTTTATTTTGGAATCATATATACCACAAGATTCTATACAATTAGGGTTCTTCTTCTGATAATGCTTAGTTGATGGTTTAAATCATGATTAATCATCTTAGTGATGTTGGTTCAGTACTCCCCTAACTCACAATTCAATGGGTCCCCCATTTCCTATATACATGTAATTTTGGTACACCCCTATGATATAGAGTGTGGGGATCGTCTATCTATATAGAGGTAATCCCCCATTATAGTGATCTTTTAGAGAGAGGGTCCTTAAAAGAAGTCATTTCTCTCTCAGCTATTTTATACACTAGTAAGGAGTATATCCTCCACTTGGGTTCTTGTGAGGATTCACATAGTTCATATAATTGGATACGAGACCTTTAGAGATACATTTATACTCAACATTCCTAGTTGTAAGGGGATTTTATGATTATACACATTGAATTTGGTTTCATTATGAGCATATAATACGTTGGATTTCCTTTTTTTCATTGATTTCTGGGTTGAGCTAACTATTTTTTAAATTACATCCATAATGTGATTTAGGATTTCATAATAAGTATAATAATATATACCCATATATGGGATTTATCTTAATGTGTGATGCCTTATATAGATTATAGGAATATTATCGATGACTTAGGTTGACCCAGTATTGGTGGAGTTGAGTAGTACTATGAGGAAATAACCATGTTTCTTCATTTGTATGTGAGGTTTTGATCTTATCAGTTTTTTTATTTACCATTTTCATAGTTTATCATTTCGGTACATCATTTATATCTTCATTTCCATTTTTTTCTATTATAATTTTATATTACCTTTTAATACTTTTATGTATTTCCTAGAGGTTTTTTCTTACAATTTCTACTCTCTAGTGGTATTTGTTTTCTTATATATCTAAACTATGGTTTGTTTTATGTTGTGTTCATGTGTATAGGTACATTAGGAAAATGATTCCCATTTCAATGATAATCCATGTTGGTTCTTATATTTGGTGTCGGGCCATTAGGAGGTAGAATTACAGTGTTGCATTCGACTTATTGCTGACCCATAAATGGCCCTAGTGTGGAAGAATATGATTGTGTTGTATTAATGGTGGGTTTTAATAGGTAATGTTTTTTTGGAATTAATAATATTATAAGTATTGAGTTTAGAACATAGGGATACAATTTAATAGTGTCTCAGTTTTGGATCTTAGTGTACAAAATCCAGGGATGGGGTAGTGGATGACATTACTATACACTAGGACTTTGAATACCTAAATACTAACTCAACATAATGAAGAACCACATGTAGTGGAACCGATGATATTTTAATCCTATATAAGTGGGTATTTTTACTTATATATCCTTATTTAGTTATATTATGAGACATGTTAATTTTACTATATAATTTCGTTCCAATTTTCATAATTCTTACATGATAATTTCTATCTAGGTTTCTGAGATTATTCCATGAATGTTACTAGTTGAGCGATGATTCCATATTATAGAGTCATATTCTTAAGGTGAGCCCTCAATAAAATAATATAGTATCACTACAACCCGATGGGGAGTTCATATACTAAACTCCACTGGTTCAATTAGATGATAATCTTCATGTTACGCACCTGATATCTCAAGTGGTTCAAGAGGATGATGTGTGAATTATTAGTAATTTTTTAAAGTTCCAATGATAGAGACCTATCATGTTTCATAATGATCTAGAACCTTAAGAAGTGTAGGATTATATTTAGTTAGAGGTATGATTTATTCTAGTACAAAAAAACACAACCAATAAAATGGATGCATTCATAACTAATATTCTACATGGAGAATCATTGTGTTGGTTGGGAGTGATCAGTCAAGACCATGATAATGTGATTATATATTGTATAGATATTAATTTTTTTAATTGATGATTATTTTCCATGTATCTTGTGATGTGTGTGGATCCATGACATTCTTGAGCTACAAAAATTTGATATCACAGTTACTGAGTACACACCATGGTTTAATGAACCATTTGTTACTCTCCTAATATGGTGTGATATCAATAATTTTAGGCATCATGGTTTGATTAGGGAAAAATTAGGTAAAAATGGAGAGAAATTTATCTTTTTGTGTTCCCTATTTTATTGGAATGATATAGATGAGAATGGTGAAAAAGTGTTATCTAGAATAGTGGTGATGGGATATGAGTGCCTATATTGTACATCCTAGAGAGGTGTCGTCAAAAGAAACTAAATGGTGTAAAATTTTGTAGATTCATTTTAGGATGCATTATCCTTATTGGATTAAAAAATAAGGATATATTAATCAATAATCACAAAGTGGTTTGATCCATTTGAGTGAAAAATGATGTTATGCTTCTAATGGTTTATATCACTTGGATTGATATTACAAAACCTAACATGTCATAGATATTATGTAGAAGCTGGATGAACCTATATGTAAGAGATATCTTAATGATTAGGGATCTCCTAGGAATGATCCAGAAGACAATTCGAGAGGTTGTGTAAAATTAGTGTGTGTGAGGGGGGGGGGGTGTTCTGAAGGAGGAGCTATAAGATGAAGAATATTCTTTGATCTAGTTACACCAACACCACCACTATATGGTCCACTGTAGTATATAATATGTTCTGAAAGAGTACATTTCTAGTTCATGGCTATAGAAAAATACAACAAATCTACGTATGATATGATTCAAGGTATGATACTTATCTTCCCTACATTATAATGTACTTTTGAACACCAACATGAGTTGTTATTTTACTTCCATATCCAATGTGAAATGGAATTTTATTCCTATTGAGTATTTGAACTGTCACAATTCATACTAGTGAGGCATGTTCCATGACTCCCCAAGCCCACGTCTAATAGGCTAGGGGTTGTTGACTAGAACCAAGTAGGCATATCACTATCATTATAGGAATTTCTTAAGTACATGTACACACTAACACATCTCCAAGCCCCAAAATGATTAAATTTAAAACAAAAAAACTAAGGAACAAAATGCATTAATACAACTAAAAGCAACCAATAGAGTACAACTAAAGTAACATGTAGAGAGTAAAACATGTCCCAAACTCAGGACCACTAAAAAAAGATTCATCCATCTATAATTTCCAACATGTATGAACAAAAATGTTTTGAGACTACTCCTCCATATCGTAGAAACACCTACGACTATAGGGAACTAGAAAAGCTTGATGTGATCATGGTCCACCATTGACTCATTCAAAAGGTTTCTCATCTACACAAGACACAAAAAGTGTGGGAAAAGCTTGTGCATGGGTGAGTATACCAATACTCAGTAGACGAACCTGAAAATCACAAAGAAATACCCAATGTAAAGGTAAAATAAGGTCTACCAAGAATATGTATATTGAACATATAATAATAGAAACCCAATATAGATATACTCAATCCCATACCCATAGTCTAGTGTCAAGTCCCACGACCGCATATACCCACTAGGGATTCTGTTCGAAGGTTCCACGAAGCACACGTCTGGGAGAACACACTCCATGAGTCTGATAGCACTTACGACGTCCATCCAAGATGTAATGTTCATTAGGAAAATCCATGAGAGATAGATACACTCAATATGGAAGAAAACACTCCACAGTGGGGAAAGATCACGATACATAGATGAGGATAACTCTCAGGGCTTGGAAGATATTACGACTCATTCAGATTCACCTGCTAAGTAGAGAATCGTCATTCGATAAGATTATTCATGTTGATACATGACTCTACATTGGTTCATGAATGGATATATGATCTCTCTCTACCCCTGTTGGAGGGATACCTGACTATATCGTAGAAAGTCCTGCTTAAGGGTTCATAATCATGTGGTTGGAAACAAATACCTGATCTTCAACAGAACATGCAAAAAGGGGAACTAACCCAAAAGAAAATTTTCCATGGATGGTGGACAAGAGTATCAAGCCACGTTATAGGATATAAACTATGTGTAGAAGGGATCACATGTTGTGTCTGGAAACTCTGGGTACTGCCCATGTGTAATGGCCAACGTTAGAGAGAAGATGTCATGTTGAAATGTAAGTAGGCAGTGTGTAGGACAAACCACAAGATGTTCCCGAGTAACCAGGATCTACTCAATGTATAATGGCCCTATGCCTGTAGAAAAATTCATCATGTGTGTGTCATCCCGCGTAACCGGTTCACATGATGACCTATGTAATTGTCCTAGTATGGTCTTGTGGTGGAGTACAGGGAAGTGTACTCCACCCTATCTTCTAGTATCTCATGAGATACACACCGAGTCTTGCCTAAGGACCCACATTCTATTTTCGTTGGAAAACATGCTATGTCATTTCTTCTTATACCATATAACCCTAGCTAATACTAAGAAAACTACACATAGTGTGTTCTTTGGCATACACTTTGTGTGTTTCGGAAATTTCCAGAAAATGTAGTTCTTAGTTAGATACTGTGGAGGATACTCTGTTCTTCGATCTGTTCACTCGATCACCATGAAACTCATTGTTTTTAGTTACTCTGAAACCAATAAGTATATTTTTTTTCTTAAAACCTTTTACCAGCCCCAAAAACATGTTATGATTCACTCGCTCGAATAACTCTTGAAGAACATGGACTCACGAATCATATTGATTTGTCTGCCGCTATGACCATCGCACCTCCGATGAGTCATCACTATTCCATATATCTATTTTGGGACTGTTATGCCCTAAAATGGGGGCACAAAGATTCCGTGTTCTAATCCCCACAATGAACATGATGAACTAGGCGAAGAGGGAGGATGATCAAAACAATAAAGGAGGAACGAACCTCGGCCATTTGTTCATCAAAATGTTAATTTGCTCCTCTTATAATGTTTAAATGGGGAAATTAAAACATTAAGAAATGAAAATCATACCCCTGGAATGATCCCGAAAAACAAAATCCCTCCCATATTAATGACGATGCATGGGTTAACTAGTTCATGGGTTTATCCACATTCATCATATAATTATAGAACGAGGAAGAAAAAAATTCAAAACACAACCCCAACCTTGAGTAGGGTTTGATCACTAATGATGGGAACATGCTTCCATCATCACCAATATCTTTCAACTCTATTGGCATAGTGATTCACACTTTTGAATCATCTTCGTTCATTATCGAGAGTTTTTTTTTGCTAAAAGAATTCTCTTGAGATCCTATCAATTTTACAGCAATGAAAAAAATTTTATTAACCCATAAAAAGCAGGTAAACTGTTTCGTCTTTCCATTACACTACAACAATAATTAGTCAATGTTATTATTTCAGTGTCATTATGTTGTATGACTAAATATCTAAACAGATGCCCCATCATTACAAATGAACGTTTCTAAATAATATAAAATATTCCTTTTATACTATTTTATTTTACTTTATTTTACAAAAATGTTTGAAAATTAACTTTTTTCATCGACCCGTACTTGTCGAGGATATGCCCATTCTTAAATAAATTCGTAATCTTGGACGTGATGGTTCCATTAGATTTTTTAATCTAGGAATCTATTTGGAACCTTCCAAAAATGCCAACACACGCCAACTCACATAACTTAAAAAAATTAGAACCACCATTCTGGGCTCACTGGTACTCGGAATGACATGTCATCTCCGCACTTCTCCTCGGAATAATTCTATATAAATAATTAAAAGTAATTTAAAAAATTAAAATTCATTACATTTTCCCCACCTTTGGGATTTGTGTCACAAAAATTCCAAAACAAGGGATACTAAACATGATATGGGTATTGGGAATGGATCTTGGCCTCCCACTCCCACGTTCTCTCCTGAAAATTGACATGGTGCCACCAGATGCACACCAAGGGAATTGATCTCCCATGAATGATCCACTCCAACTGATCCTCAACATCAACTGGGTAATAAGTAAATATCTCTCCATCATCGATTTCCATCTCCCCCTAGTCAATGATGTGTGATGGTTCGCTCACATACCTCCTCAGCTTTACATGTGGAAGACATCATGTACATGGTGCAAAATCAGATGTTGAGCTAATTGGTATACCACCTAGCCAAATCTGTGTAGTATCCAAAATGGCTTGACAAACCATAATGATATATTTCCACCCCATCCAAATATTTGTAACCCTTTTCATAGTGATACCCAAATTTAGACATGGCCTACCTCATTGAAATATAATGGTCTTTTTCATTAATCAACATAAGACTTATTCCGGATCTGTGCAATATTCATCCACTCCGGGATGATCTTCACCTTCTCGGTGGTATCTCACTCCAACTCTGGACCAACAAATGATGACTCTCCTAAATTGGTCTAGAAGACTGGGGACCGATAGAGTCTCCCATATAAAGCCTCGAACAGGTCCATACCAATGGTGGAGTGGTTAATTTTATTTTACACAAACTCCACCAATGGGAGGGGGTTCTCCAAACTTCTACCTAAGTCCAAGATACATTCCCAAAACATATCCCCTATATCCTAAATGGTCCTCTCTATTTGGCCCCCCATATAGGGATGGAACGATGCCCTCAAATTTAACTAGATCCCAAATGCCTCCTATAACCACTTCCATAATTGGGGTGAGAGACAATCATCGCGATCTGAGACTATCGGTGAAGGGATTACATGAATCCAAACTTTCTCTTGCACATAGAGGCATCTAAAGCTCTTTACGGAACTGTGATCCCTGATAGCTAGGAAGTGACTGACATGGTGAGTCAGTAAATGATCACACTAATGGAATCATCTCCCTTGGATGATCGTGGTAATCAATTCATGAAGTCCATCGATATACCTTCTCACTTCAACTCAGGAACCTCCAAGGGGAGACCTAAACATGCTGGAACATGGTGCTCATCCTTCACCTATTAGCATGTAAGGCACCAAGACACGAACTCTGCTACTACATTCTTTATAACTGACCACCATAACTGTCGTCGGATATCCTGGTACATCTTCACCATGCATGGGTGTACCACCAAATGGATGTATGAAACTCCCTCCTGTACTTCTCTCACAATTTAACCGGTACAACATTAAACCCTTTGAAAGGAACAATGTGCTCCCCATTATGAGAATATCGATCAATATCTTGTCTTATAGATAACTGATCATGTAAAGCCTCACAGTCGATGTCCCTAAGCTCTGACTCCCTATCTCGTTGTTTGAGTGGAGGGTTGAGATCCTTCAACATAAGGTAAGATGCATCCTCTCTATATACGAAGGATTGTTGTAATGATGCTAATTTCTCTATCTCCACATTCAATATAAGTGATATTGATATCCTAATAAGAGAATATTCCAACATGATCCCCATCCAAGTATTATAGTTGATCTTGAAATCATAGTCCTAGATAAACTCCAAAAAATGCCTCTGTCTCAGATTCAGGTCCTTCTGTGAGAAGATGTATTTGAGGTTCTGGTGCTCAGAGTAGACAATAAAACACTCGCCTATAAGGTAGTGTTTCCAAATCTTCAACGCGAAGACTACCACTTCCAACTCAAAATCATGAGTGTCAATGTTCTTCTCATGTGGTGTTAGCTATCATGAACCATATGTAGACCCTGTTTGTCCCTTCATAAGGACACAACCATGCATGTTCCTTGATGCGTTACATAAAAATATGTACTTGATGCCCTCATCCGAAAATCTAAAAATTGGGGCACTTGTAGAACTATGTAAAAACTACTTGACATCCTGGTGGAAATTCTCTCTTCATGTTAAGGGTTTACCTTTCCTAGTAAAGGCTATCATCGATGGAGATATCAAGAAGATATCAGAAATGAATCTCTGTTAATATCCCGCAATCCCAAGGATGCCCGCACCTCCGTCACCCTCTGAGGTGGCTCCAATGCTAACAATACATCCCCCATGGTTGGGTTTACATATACTCCATATATTGGGATGACATGTCATAGAAATTGGCCCTACTGAATCTATAACTGTATCTTCGAGAGCTTCCCACAAAGGTGGTGATCTCAGAGTATGTCTACAAAAAATCTCCAAGAGTCTCGCGTGCTCCTCCTATGATTCCATGTAGAGAAGGATGTCATCAAGGATGACCACAATGAACTAGTATAAATATGGTTAGATGATCTGGTTCATATGTTCCATGAATACTGTGGGGGAGTTGGTAATGCAAAAAGGAATAACCAAGTAATCATAGTGGCCTTAGCGGCATCAAAATGTCGTCATTGGTATATCGTCATCCCATACTCATAACTGGTGGTAGCCTGATAAAATATCAACCTTATAAAACCATTATTACCCTATTAGATGATCTAAGAGGTCATTGATCATCTTAAGTGAATACATTTTATTCACCGTTATCTAGTTTAGGCACAGGTAATCAATGCACACCCTCTAACTCCCATCTACCTTCTTGAAAAAAAAATTGGGGCCACCCAAGGTGAATCATTGGGTCTCACAAACCCCTTCCTCGGAAAATCTTATAGTCTCACCCTCAGCTCACGTAGCTCTGCAAGAGCCATTCGATATACTGGTGAGGATATTGGGGGCATCCCAGGATGCAAGTAAATGCAGATGCCAATCTCTCGGTAGAGAGTTAGTCCTAGCGCATCTTCAGGAAAGACATCCTTGTACTCCACCAAAACTACCGAGAACTGGAATCACACAGCATCTACTACTTTGAGGATTTGTCTAGCCAACTCATGAGTTATCTATTGTACCATACAATGCATGATTCCCTGCTATGCTCTTAAGGACTCCATTTCACCAACAATTAAAACCTCATCCCATCCTTCCAGACACACCATGCTCTGTGCCTAATGATGACCATTTGGGCATGGACCAAAGATAACCATTTTATCATAGGAATGTATTTGTAAGGACTTGATGCTACAACCGATATTTTTCAACTGAAACTGTATCTTCAATGTGTAATATAACACTTCTTACAAAGGCGTTTGATCATCGAGTCCTATTCCATAGGTGCCTTAAAACATAAGGGATGAGTCAACAACTCAACCAAAATCTCATGCTTTCACACAGACATGTGGTGAGGAATGAATGAATGGATCATATGTCTATAAGTACTACTACTAAGTTAGAGAATAAAATTATTTTACCTCAGATAATCTCTACAGTCCTTAGGTCATATGCCTTAACCACATGTAGTTGTACTGACCCCTATTTCCCAGCTCCCAAGGAATGGTGTGGACTTCCTAATACTGGTAGACGAAGTAGATCATTGTGTCTGACTCCACCTATTTCTCTCCCTACTTCTCTTCCATGTCTTCCACCTGGCGTGTCAGTCTGATCCACACTCTGCCTCTACCTCAGTGATCCATCCACTGCCTCTCTGTCTGCAGCTCAACATGAAAGAAAATCTATAGAGATAATTCCTCTACTATCGCACGAGTAGCATCGCCTCTCCTAGGCTGAATGGATATAGTCTGAGAGATCTTAGTGGTATATCCCATGTATGGTGTATTCTTGTAAAGTCTCCCGCATCCCAAAACATGTGCCTGACATCATCTCCATGCTGTCGAGCACTCTGCACCTGTCTTTCTACTGCTGACTTCCACTGGCTGTCTCTGCTCAACCAAGAAGCTCTCTGTCACCATGTCCCGCTCCATCACTCCAGAATAAGTTGAAAAGCATATAGGAACACCACTAGCTCAGATGTTATGTCATAGACCTCAGTCAAATGTTGGATCTCTAAAGTAATAATCTCTGACCATATCCATCAAGTACCTGGAGAGGTTGGTGAACCTCGATAAATATTCAGCCACTATCAAACTACCCTACTAGAGTTGGAGATGCTATTGGATATGCATTTCTCTCAGCAAAACTAGAGATAAGTCCACCCTAAAGAGTTACTAAAACTTCTTCAATGAAAGATAATCTACATCATGAGTCTATGTGGTCAAAATCCACCATTGTCTCGCTGAACCCTATTGAAGACTCGCTCCAAGGAACACTGTCTCGTATACTGGTGAACTAATTAGATTAAAAACTCTGGCCACTGCCTCAAGATAATCCTCATCTACCTAAGGGCCGGGATCTACTTGGAACTTAAGGGGTCTCTACCTATAGAAATCATGGAGTGTGATCATCCTAGACCCCTCGTGTGTCAGTACTATAGGTACCACAGGCTGCTCCACTAGAGGTGGAATAGATGGTGCACCACCTGGAGGTAACGCCTGGGGAACTGATCCATGTATCAAATCCTCATTGCTGAGGGGGTCGTCTTTATTATAACAATTCTGAATCCTAGAGAATATTATTCTCAGGGGAATCCTATATGGTAACAATATGTAGCACAATCAATGATTATATATAGATAGCCGACACAAAGGACATGGAAAACACAACTCATTCCTATATGATATATGTAAAATTCTTTTACTTTCTCACACATTTTTTTCATGATCCAATTCGAAAATATGGTAATTAGAGTCTTGGTGTATGGATAAGTTGGACACCCACACCAACACTAGAGTCAATAGCCAAAAAAACCAAACTCAAAACACTTAACAATGCTTCCTCAAACCAACCTCATAGACTCTTGGTCCAAAGGTATAACTGACTGCTCCGATACAACTCTGTAATGACCCATCATAGTGGGGCCCATTCGGTGACTCCACAAGCCCATCTTCAATAGGACAGGGGCTACTAACTAGCACAGAGTAGGTATGTCATTAACATGGAAGGTATTTCCTGAGTACATGCACACACACACACATCTCCAAGACCACAAATTCCAAAATGTAAATAAATACCACTAATGAAAAAATGAATGCATACAACTAAACCCATCCAAAATTTTACAACAAAAGTAATGCGTGGAATTTAAAACTGGGCCAGAATACAATCCCACCAAACAAATAGTCTGAATACTACAATGTTCTACATATAATAACAAATTGGTACTAAGACTGCTACTGGAAGTCGTAGGAACACTTCGGCCTGTTGGGAACTCATAAAGCTCGGTATGGTCTTGATCCTTCCTAGAAAATATAAGAATTATTGTTTTCTACACAACCCATGACACATGCATGAAAAGCCCGTGCAATGGTGAGTTCAACAATACATATTATAAGACCCAAAAACCCACAAATAAAAACCCAATGTAATGGTAAAATCATATCTACATAATATATTTCTAATAAACATATAAAATGAGAAACATAGTCCAGATATACTCAAAACCCAGACTCGTAGTCTAGAGACAAGTCACCTGACCACATACCCCCACTAGGAATTCAGTTCAAAGATTCCTTGAAGCACCCATATGGGATAACTCACTCCATGAGTCTGATAGCTCTGATTAAATCTGTTTAAGAAGTACGGTTCTTTGGGAAAATCCTAGAGAGAGATATACCCACATTCTGGGAGAACAAAATCTTGATTGGGAAAAGATCATGATACATAGAAGATGATATATTCCACATCCTAGGAAGATACCATGACTCACCTGAATTGACCTGCTATATAGAGGATCGACGTCATATAAAATTATTCATGTCGATAACCAACTCTACATAGGGTAACGAATGGATAAAGGATCTCTCTTCTGGCCTCATTGAGGGATACCTGACTCTGTCTTGGAAAGTCCTGGTGAAGGGATCATACTCCTCTGGATATAAAAGATACTTGACCTTTAGGGGAATTAGAAAAAAGTGTAACTAACCCGAAAAAAACATTTCTATAGAATGGTAGACATGGGGATCAATCCATGATCTAGGATATAGACGACATGTTGAAAGGGGTCACACGCCATGTCTCGCAACCCTGGGTACTTCATGTGAGTAACAAATTAAACCAGAGGGAACATTCTTTGTAGAAAGATAAGTACACAGCATGTAGGATAGACCATATTCCATGTCTGAGTAGCTGGGGTCGACTCCATGCATGGTGTCCCTAGTCCCGTACATGGATTCAACACGTGTGTGTCATCCGGTGTAAATCATAAATGTAGTGACCCATGTAACTAGCCTAGTCTGGTTGTGTGGTGGAGTACATGGTTGTCTACTCCACCCCGTGTCCATGTAGTGACCGAGATACATGCTAAATCCTACGTAAGAACCCACATGCCTTGTTCGTTAGAAAACATTCCATGTTGTCAATTTTTTCTCTATGTAACCCTAGTCGCTATTTATCCGGCCCCACAAGACGTGTTCTTCGAAATACATGTCACGAGTTTTGGATATTTTCTAGAAAATGCAGTTCTTCATCTGGTGCTATGGGGGATGTTCTCTTATTCGATCTGGCCACCCTATCACCATTAAAATCAATGGTTTTGGTCTCCCCAAACACCACAAGCCAATAATGTGGGTTTTAGACCTTTTATAGTCCCTAAAAACGTGCTTTGATTCACTTACACAAAGAACCCATGAAGAAAGAGATCTCTCGAACCATGTCTATTCATCCTATGCTATCATCGTCGCACCTCATCTTGGTGATCAAGATGTCAAATATCCATTTTTTGGATCGTTGTTCCATGAAATGGGAGCACAATAATTTCTCATTCATATCCCCATGAAGAATGCAAGGAAGAGGGAGAAAAAAACAACAAAAGAGGAATGAACCTACACTATTGTTCGACACATCGTTAATTTTCTCCAGTTATAAAGATTAAATGAGAAAATTGAAACATTAAACCATGAAAAAACACCAAGAATGATCTCAGTAAAGAAAATACCTCCTTTAAGAATGCCGATGTGTGGGTCAACCAGTTCATGTGTTGATTCGTGTTCTCCATTTAATTAATTAATAGTGAATAAACAATTCAAAACATAACCCTTACCTTGATAAGTGATTCATCTCTAATGAAAGAATGACACTCTCATCATCACTGAGATCATTAAAATCAACTAGTACAATGATTCACACATTTAATTCATCATCATTCGTTGTTGAGAGTTCTCTCCAAGAATGTATAATTTTCTTCTCTGAATTTTCATCCAATGACCAATATTCGATTAAACAATAAAAATGAGGGAATGTTTTTTAGAATACCATTACACAACGGCATTAATGTATTGATGTTTCTATTTTTGAGTCATTAAATATTGAAACAACTTACCCATCATTGTGATGTAGTAAATGTTTCTTAATAAAATAAAATAATCATTTCGAATTATTTTATTTTATTTTATTTTACTAAAAATGTATAAAAATTAACTTTTTCCCTCGACCCAAGTTAGTCAAGGTTAGGCCCATTCTTAGGTGAAGTCCTCATCCCAGATGCTACAGTGCCCTCATATTTTTAATTTCGGTATCCATTTGGAAACTTCCACAACTGCACACACATGCAGTCTCACATAACAACAAAAGTTCAAACCTCCATTCCGGGTTCATCGTGCCTCAGAATGATGTGTCCTCTCCACAGATTATCTTGAAATAATTTCATATAATATTTAAAATAGTATAAGAAAAATCCAAGACATTACATTCTCCCCACCATGTAGATTTGTGCCCCTGAAAATCCAAAAAACGTGTTTCTTAAAAAGAGGTGGGTACTGGGTACGGATCGAAGACTCCTGCTACCACATGCTCTCCAGAATATTCTCATGATACCACCAGACACACATGTAACTATACCATAAAATGAGACTACAATTTTATATAGGAAGTGAAAATTCTATATTTAACATATTCTTGAAGTGACAGTTGGATCTATGTAAAAAAAAATCCACGTGACCTCTTGTTCACTGTGATGAAAACATATAATTTCATCTGAAGTAGGAATAAAATATTTTTAATACAAGATCAGATATAATTTAAATATGTAGAGTTAGATTTATATGGGAGTATGGGATGGTGATGTCCATAAATTCACAGAAATATTTTTTTGTATAATTATTGGGGCTCAATACTAGGAAACTATACCCTATCACCCATTAGAAAGGGTGTTTTTTTACTAGTCTAGTAGAATCTTTAGATATATGACATCCATTAGTTGATTATTATTATGAATAAGTTCTCCATGATGATGTTTTTAGACAAACTACAAGGATGGATATAAATGTATTCATTTAATTTCACCATAGGGACACACTGATAACTTACATACCATATTAGAGGGGCCTTTCTAAGCTATGGAAGCTAAAGGTATTGGTTGAATCCCATCAAGAGTATGGTTTTATCAGACCAAGTGTGTCCTACTAGGAATCTCTAGTTTTGTTCATATAAAAGTAGGATATGAGCATAAATCAATATGATGATTAATATTTCCTGGACCTGATGATGATCAATAAAAAGTACCTTGTATTGGGGATTGATGACCTCTTTTACCAGTTGGAATGAATGAGATTATTCTCCATGTTTGATCTCTGATATGGTTACAACCATTTGATGGTTCAAAATTATGAAATTAGGATAATGAAATTCTTGTGTCTCGATTAGAATTATGATATCCTAGTATTTTTTGGTGTGATAAATTCCCCTACTGTGTTCATTGTATTTGTGAATGAGATCTTTAAACATTATTTGATAGGTTCTTGGTTTTCTTTATCGATGATATTCTCATTTACTATTTACCCCAAGAGGAGAACACACTCTATTTGAGGATGATATTATACTTTATCTAGGTGAAACAACTGAACAATGTTCTATAAAGGTGAAGTTTTTTAATTTAAAGATTCAATTTTAAGGTCATGTCATCTCTCAGTTTGGTGTAGTAGTGGAACTAACAATGATTAATGCAGTACTAACATGGGAACTACCAAACAGTGTGATTGAGGTAAGATTAGTCCTCATTTTACCAGGGCACTATAAGAGGGTTTTATTTAAATTTTCTTATATTCTTACCCTTTGACTTATGGGATGAGAAATGATTAACTTTTTTCATTGATTTTGAAATGATAGGATGTTTTTTATGAGATATGATAGAGGTTGACCAATGATCCTATGTTGATACTACCATAAAAGGGGGTCAAGAACCTGGTGTTTTTTAAATCCTCCAAATGTGGGATCATATGTGTGGTGATTCCTAGGTAGGTGGTGATTACATATAACTCTTCATCATTTAGATCCCATGTTTAGAACTACAAAATCAATGAATTGGAATTGGTAGTGGTAATTTTTCCTTAAATATGGGGTGGGATTATTTTATGGGAGACCACTTCATTGATTTATCATACCTCCAGAGTCTCAGGCACATCACTAACCAATTGATATTCAAATTTGTATAAAGAAATTTCATGGAGATCTAACATGACTATGACATTGAAATAGTTTATACCCTATATAAGAGAAATGTGGTGAATGATGCATTAACCTTCATATCCCCGTATCTATAGATTGAGGAGGAGTTAGAGAATATTTCATCATTACAGGAATCCATGATGAAGGATATATGGATTATTTTCTTATGTCATGGTTGGTGACTCGACCACATCATCAGTGATCGAGAGAAGCTCATTTGGGTAATGATGACTTCAATGATCTATGTGAATAGATATCCTCTGAAGATAAACAAAACATATTTTACAAATGTGGGAATCACATATTCCTTTTCAAATGATTGATCGTAGATTCCATTGTATTTCATGATTTGGTTTTGAGGGAGATTCATAACCCCCCTGGAAGAACATATGAGAGTTATGAATATTTACATAGGCCTTCAATCTATTTTTTTTGGGATGGAATGAGGAATATTATTGTTTAATATTTCCCTTGATGCCTCACATGTCAGTTAGTAGAGACTGAAAATTTCGTTCCACTAGGCCCGACAAAAACTCTTCTAATCCTAGAATGTAATTGGAATGGGAAATATACGGATTTGTTGAGGGGTATTCCATAGATAATTATAAAAAATTTCACTATTTGGGTGACTTTTTACCTACATAACATTTGATCACACATCATTTCTACATGGGAGTTGTATTTGGTTTAGAGTTTGGGACATTTTTATGTGTAAGAGATTGTTTGACTTCTTTGGTTACACATGAAGATCATTTCTACACATGATACTTGGATAATTTTGAAGTTATGTAGAGTATTGGAGAACATTTTCATGACCAATTTATTAATGATAACAACATTTCACATCTAGATAATTATTAAAACATTGTAAACCATCATGTTTTTGAATATATGTTGATATATTTCATTTTAGATATATGAAATATCTAGGAAGATAAATTAAAATTATTTTTTTCCTATAGTAATATATTTCATTCAACCCTCACCATGGAAACATTTGAGGTGCTTCATGGGATACCATGAATGACATCCTTGGGTTGGACCATGATTGGAGAGAGATGTCTTGTTTGGGTAGATCTAGTGAAGGTGATGAAAAGAATGTTTATAAGATATATGATAATATATATATATATATATATATTTATATAATAGTTGATAAATATATTACATTGATAAACATCATTGGCCATTGGAGTTAATTTAGGGGGATCATATCTTCTAGAGAGTCTCCCAAAGACATGGATTGTGGACATTTGGTTGGGTTAGTATGTTATCTATGAAGCTCATCAGGTCATTTAATATCTTTTGGGGGGTTGGTGAGGTTTCATACCACTTGGACATACCCCCACTAATTTATTGGCTGCATGACTTCTTCTATGTGTAACAGATGGGGTTCTATATGCGAAGCACAATGAATGTTATGAAATGGGATGAGATACACATTGAGGACGGATCTACCTTCTCCGAGTACTGGATAATTATGTATAATTAATTGGGTATAATCATATGTGGGGGGAAAATTTCAATTTTTCATGTGTCTATTAATTATATGAACATACATGAGTGCTCTGAAGAGTGTGAGGGAATGATGCAGGATTAGTAACCTCACCTTTTTTGTGATGATTATTCTTTTTAGAGTGAAAATCCCTGAATTATAGGAGAATATAACAGATCTATATTTCATAGTTTTATCCTTTGAATATTAATTTATGTATAATTATATTTTTACTCATATTTCTAACAGTTTTTTTTGGGTTTTGTTGGACCCTAGAATTGATATAATAAAAATATTATTAATTATTAAATAATTTCCATGTAGTTTATCCACATAATTTTTTTTCACATTGATCAAAACCTCACATTTTAAATATGAATTTTATGTTGAAACCAAAACATGTGGTTTACCCTGGGCATGATATATGTTTTTTCTTATTCTAATGTTACACTGAAGTGTAGTCATTTGCAATCAAATTTAATAAATAAATGATTTATTTATTTATTTTATTAAATACATTATTCTACCCTAGAAATAAATATAATGATATAAAAAATATCTTTGGTAAACTAAATAATCCTTTGATATTAAAGTGGAGTAAAAGATCCACTGTCAGAATGGATGATCCTAGGATAATGGATAAAAATATTTCATTCATGGAGATTCATGGTTAAAATATATAATGTAGAGGAATCTAAAATGAAATTTCTAGAGAATGTGTTATTCAAAAATAAATAATCTCTTATTTGGGTAAGGATTATTATTTAATGGATTATTTAATTGTTATTTATTACTATAGTGTACTTGGTTTCTCTCCTAGTGATTTATTTTTTTCACACAATGATTCATTAGGCAATAAATTTTCTTATCCCTTCACCCAATATTATTTTATAATTTCCGGACGTCAAGATTATGATCATATGACAGTTTTATAAAATAAAATTATAAAATAAATATTTTATTTCTCCTCTACCCCTTTATTTTATCATATTCTTCATCATTTTCACAAGAGTTCAATGGTTTGAAATTTCCAGGCTAGTTCTAGCATGGATGGACCGCATAAATCATGTAAAATGCCTAAAGACCATTTAATTGAAGGTTGGTAAAGAGATCAAGATATAATTTTGAGTATTTGTTAATTGTTACATAGATCAGGACCCTGTTTGGAGATAACAGGTGTGAAATGAAATTCATGATCAATAAAAAATATGATTTCCCGCTACTAGAGGCTTGTAATCGGTTATAGAAGTCATTTTCCTTTATTTTGGTTTTTTGGGAGAGGCTATGATTTTATTTTATGTGATATTATTGGATGTATTGAATCTTCAGGAGGAATATAGGGATTATAAAAAAATATTTACTATATATATTCAATTCTATAATAATATATTCCTTAGTTATCAATTTCACATGGAAGATAGGGTTCAACCTGGGATAAATATCCCATTTAATGAAGATGGGCTGAAACACCATGTGATACTTCCATGTTGGTCAATTCGTGTTCCAAGAGGTCATGGATGTGATCCCAGGTGATCAAACACACCTTTATCCCTCAGTGACATGTTTTGTAGAGGTGAATTGTTATTTGGGCAGTGTCCACGGAAGCAAATTTCTAGGTCCTCGATTTGTTCCATATGTCATGTTCATTGATGTTCATGATATGTACATTGATAAACTAATTTAATATTGACTATATCACTATTTAAGACTCATATTTGGCATAAAAGTATCCCACTATTAGTATAATTCCATATAGGATGTGGTGTTGGACTTTGTTTTGGAATAAGAGATATGACATGATTTGATACAACTATAATTTTTCTTCTAGAAATGTTTAGATTATGACAGCAAGAAGGTATGATCATTAAACTGATGTTGGGTCAGTACTATTTTGACTCACCAAATCACGATAACCCATATCCTATATATAGGTAGAGTAGAATGTCTCCAAAACTAAATAGGGTGAAGATCCTCTATCTATAGAGTTTTAATCCCCTGCCATTTTGCTCTGATGGGGAGAGGATCCTCCACATTAGCTTGTGCTCCATCAGTTGTGTTATTTAGTTGTGAGGTGGGGCAATCCACTATAGTTTTTATGAGGTTTATGATAGTTTTAGGTATTGTAGTTGTGTCCTTGGAAGCTACATACACAACTCATCTTTATTAGCTAGATGGGGAGTTTAATATTCTTATATTTGACTAGGATTTATTTATGATTATATCAGATGTTAGATTTTAATTCCTTCTTTGATCTATTGGTTGGGATGAATATTTGAGACTATTTATTCCGAATTGGGTTTTGTGATTTCCAATAGAGTATATTTCTAATAAACCATTTATTTTTTTATCCCATACATGTAATTTATTTTGAATATGATGAGAGGATTGGCGGGGACATTGGTGGGGATACTATCACTGGAGCATAGTAGAACATGGAGGCACTGGCCATGTTTGATAATTATCATGATAGGTTGTGATCCTATTGCGAAATTTTACTCAACATTAAATCTTTTTTTGGTTGGGTAATATTTTATCAGTGGTTAGGAATTTATATTTCCATTTATAGTTTGAATTACTTTGCTTCACTATTATATAATTTATATAGGTTATTTGTTTAATTCATTACTCACTAGATGTTTTAGATTTATAATATCTTTAAAAAATTTCATAAAGATTTGTTTTTGGATATGTAAAATTAAATTAGTATAATTATTCCCATTTTTGTTGTATGGATACTTGATGATTATCGCCATACCTGGCCCTATTGAAATTGGGCTTAGAGTATAACTATTAGATTGTTGTTGGCCCAAGAAATGCCCTAGTGGGTTAGGTCATAGAATTATTCTATTCTCAAATAATACTATAATATTAATTTTTGGACTATATTATAATAAATAAATCACATTCAATTTTTAATAAACACTATATATGATTAAGAACACTTAGTGTGGAAAATGACTTTTTTCAATAAAACAAGTTTTTCTATATATAAAATTATTTAACTTAAAAGGTAATTTTGGATTAATTTGAAAATTTAATTTAATTAAATAAAGATTAAATTTGGTTTTATAACACTAAAATTTTCTAAGAGTTTCTATTTTATATTTTTGTTTAGGTAGAAGTTAATTGAAAAAATAAAATTTTCCCCGATAAAAACAAAAAAAAGGTAAAATTTAAAATTTTAGAAAGAAGGTCTTTTAATATTTTTAAAAATATTTAGAAATAGTTGGTTTAATCCTTTTCATACCAATATCACCACACACTCCATTATTTCAAAATTTTAATTAATTGTCCCTTTAATAGTGTTCTGATATAATTTAATTGTAAGGGATATTCACAAAAGTACATTTTTCATCACTTATAAAATTGAAAATTTCCACAAATTTAATCCATAACTATTACAACAAATTAATTATTGAATCCAAAACATTTATATACTCCTATAATCTAAAATTAATTTCATAATACTCTATTCCAAATTATTTGTTATGATCCCTTTATTTTCAAGGAGAAATTTAAGAGAATGTTCATGGAACTAAATTTTGTATTACATAATCCACACATTTTCTTCTCAATATTTCACCTCCAAACCTACCCTTAATATAATAATATAATGAAAAATGTATCATTATTATAATAAATTTTTTATAGTAATGGAACAACCATTATTTGTACATTTACACCCACATATAATAAAAAATGAATGTTAATCACGCATTCCCAGGACTACCTTCTCCTTAAATTAACATATTTCATTTTACATCATGGTTTTATATCATTTTTCAGAAACACCTACAACATGATCTCCAATTTAAATAAATATTAATAATAAAATTTTTATTATATTATAATAATATTTTACTCATCAAAAGTAATACCCACCTATCATGATATAAAGTGTTCATGTTTGTGGTTGGTTTAACAACATGAATTAATTATTTCATTAAAATAATTTCATGTTTAAAAATTGGAACATATAATAAAAATATTTTTATGCATTTATAATAAAATAATTTTTTTTTGGTTTTTATTGGTGATATTATTCATCTAACTTATTTTTAAAAAATCAGTAATGATTAGTAAAATTTTTAATAAAATAAGCTGTAAAAGATTTAATTTTTATAGAAATATAAGAAGACACAATAAAATAAATAAATTAAATATTTTAATTGTAACACTCAAAGGATTCACATTACGTTATTTCTTATAATTAATTTAATAACATGCACTACACGCAACACGAAGTTCCATCACAACAAGACTTACCAAACTAGTTGTTCAAAAGTGATTAAGAATAATATTAAATGAGTTTTGATCATTATATAATCCTTATAATTTTAGAATCCATATTTTGAGTTTATAATACTTAATGTAAGAACAAATTCATTTTTTGAGAAAAGAAATTATTATTTAAAAATGAAATTTTACCGCCTTTTAATGGAGAACTCTTTTTAAATCCAATATTTGAAACTATTATATACTCAATTATACAAAATAAACTACTTCTTTAAAATCGGGACATAAGAATTTAGTTTCAAAAAATATTTGTGGTTTTTCTAATAACTTTCATATTTGGGTGAATAGTGAAAACTATAATATTTTAACTGAAAACAACTTTTTTAATCATAATATTTTATACTGTTTAATTATACATTTTATTGTTTTGGATGTATAATTATATTATATTTTTACCATTTAATCAAATGATGGTCATTGTAAGTAATTTCACTTTGATATTGGACATAAACAATGTCAATCTTTTGATTGTTATTATTTCTTAAAAATACGCTTTTTGGTTTTGACAACGAGAATTAATATTAAATTAATTAATGAAACATATATGTTTTGAAATTAGAAAAATAGAATTAATTTTTGAATTTTGAATGTCAAAATTATCTTAGGGTGAATTTTGGGCCTTTTCTGAAAACGTTCAATTTTTATGAATAATGAAAAACACTTAGTTGTAGTTTAATGTTGAATTTTTATTTAAATAATTAATTATTTTATTTAAATTAATTTTTGGTCAAAGAGATACATAATTATTGTATATGTTAAATGTAATTCATTGGATTCATTTTGTAATAAAATTAGATATATATATTTTTTGAACTTTTTACCTTCTTTTACCCACCTTCTTGGAGCATTTAGAAATTTACATAAAATTTAATTTTACCGCTTCTGTGTGTCGAATTTCAAAAATCCTAGAATCAAGGTTAATATCAAGGAGTACAATTTAGATCAATAAGATAAAAATAATTTTTGGTGAATAGTATCTTTTTTACTTTTGTTATCACGGTTAAAAGTAAATAGGGTACTTAAGGGAAAAATGATATTATTATTATCCTAAAACATGTCCTAATTCTATTAGATAAGTATAATTCTACCAAAATCAACCTTAGGAATAAAATATGAATATATTTGGTCCACATGGATTAGATTAGAACATTAATTATTATTTAATTCAAAGAAGAGTTATAAGTGTTAAATTCAATGATTAATAACTAAACTATTTTTAATATAGGGTTACACATAAGATAACTTCTACTATAAATATTCATTATAAATCTAACTTTATTTCCTAAATAATGGTATTTTATTTATATTTTTAGAAATTAAATAATTTAATTTATTAATGACACAATGACAATGGAGTAATTAACTAATTAATAAAATATTAACCTAATTGATATTATAAATATCCAGATAAATGTAATTTGAGAATTTTTTTGAATTAAAATAATTTTATAGGTTAATATGACATGTTAGGGATAGTTAGATTAATTTTTTTTGAAGTAAATATGTGGTTATGAATTTAGAAAAAAATACCAAATAGTGTCAAAATTGACATAAAAGAGTTTTTAAAACAAATATTATATTATTAATTGACATTATATTCCTAAAAATCTATGGCATGTACAAAAGACTTATATAATGATAGGTTTATCATTGATGAATCAGTTGGGGTTCGCTTTGATTTATATAGTATGTTTATTAACCATATTATATAAAACTACATGGAGAAATGGTATATCTCAAACTATTTATTTAAGAGTTAAATTAAAAAGATAAGGTTAATATAATGACCCAAACCTATATAAAACCTATTGGTTGAGTAGTTTTAAACCATCCCAACCTTAGACTTTAAATAATTTACTTTGTATCCATTAGAAATCGAAAATGATTATATTATAAAATAATATTTCTAGCTTTTCCTAAGGTGCCCCTCACCCCTCTTATAAAAGGGCACTCCCCCTTCTCTCCAATTCAAACCTTCAAATCCATTTGGATCCATGAAACCCTACCCAAATACATTCTAAATTGTACTCCCTTCATCCTAGAGGCCTTACTTTAGTCATTAAGCCAACTTAAGGGTCCCTTTTGATAAAATCAAAATGAAGAACTCGAAGAAGAGGTAAACATTTCTTCACCTCTTCATGTTCCTTTCTTATTACACTTCCTCTTTCTTTGTTGTTTCCATTATAAAATAATAACTCCAGTAACTTCTATATACTGTGATGTTATTATAAATATGGTATAACCATATTCATTATTCTATCCATCCTTTGATTGACATGTCACTATACGTGCGTACATACGATTTACCATTTCCATGTCATCATGTAATTGTTATTCAATACATTATTATATGGATGTGTATCATAATTATGTATAATTAATGTAAATAATAAAAATAACATGTTATTGATTTTGTATATATATGATATAACATCGATTTAAATATGATTTTAAATCAAATGAATGATATTATCCCTCATGCATATGTACGGATTACCGTCCACACGACGTGATGAGATTCAATTCCATGTTCACCATTCAACGATGATTAGAAAAATATATATTATTAATAAGTATTTAATATATGACATAATTATTCTACTTAAGATATATATATATATACTTATATATATTTGTTCACTTACTTCTGTTCAATATAATATGAAAACGAAAACAATGTTTATGCGTACGTACAACATACCGTCTCCTTAAATGGTGCATTCCATTTCATATGTACATCTATTATAAATATTTATATTTTAAATATATATGATATATAAATCAAGGATTATATTCTAGAATCATTTAAATCATGATCTAAATGATACGATCAAGAATAACAAGTTAAAAAGCATACGATAAGGAAAGAGATTATTACCCAAAATGTTAATTTAACATAGAAATCATTATTAAATGGGTTGTATAAATTCATATATGAATCATGTATTTTATAATAATTATTAATATGGTTTGGGTATAATTTAATAACAATTATTTCACCATAATATAGGAGCCAAACCTACCCTCGACCAAGGAAAAGTGCAAGGTAAGGGTTAATTTCACAATCACTTTATTATCTAAGGTTGTTTTTACGTAAGTATCTACTGGGAAATATTTTTTATCCACATCATTGTATCAGGAAAGAGTTTTAAAAGGGATTATTTTAAGGGACTTTTTTTTACTAAAACACCATTTTAAATGTTTTAAATTTTTATTCCTTTAAACAATTCTCATTAATTTCCATGTTTTCAAAATTGTTTTTAAGGATTTATCTATCTGGATATGAATATTTTTAAAATGTTAATTCCTTTAAAAAGGTTCAAAGATGTATGGAACAGTTTGATTAAAAAATGAATTAAAATTTCTTCAACTATAATTGTGTGACTTTATATTGTTTTTTATGAAAAATAGATATTTCTCTCAAAGAGTTATACAAATCATCTTCATCTATATCAACATCCATTGATGGATTTTAAACTTATTGGAAGTAGATTTATTATGATACAAAACATCCATATTTTATTGAAGGTTATGTGATATGTTTGAATGTGGTTGTGTAATTTTTATACCATTCATAGTTTATGAATAATGTATTGACCTTTCATATGCTAGTTTTAATATGAATGTTTATGTTATTTTAAAACTTTTAATATGAGTAGTGCATTAGACTTAGTGAGTGGTGGGTGGAGATTTCTATAGCTCATAAATGCATTGGTAGGTCTCATGAGACAAACTAGTGTCCTAGAAGATGGCCTTGAAAAAATCTTATTTGTAGTCTTTGTACAAGGCCTTGACTATGTGGTTATGAAGGTCTGAAATTATGCATTCCATCATTATGAAAGTGACTATTGATATTGAATGTGATCATTTGACTAGTACAATATCCATGTGAGTAAGTAAATAGAATTATTTTGATCTATATATTTCATATTATGATGAATTTTATGTTGAAAAGGGATTTTATTTTAGTTCTATATATTACCATAAATGTTAATGCTAATATATGAAAGTTTCCGCTATATTGTTATCCTTACTGAGCGTCTGAGCTCACCCTTTCTATGATTTATTTTTCCCAGGATGAAAAAAAGTATTTTATGACTGACCTGCTCGGATAGTCTATGGGATATCAATGTTTTCCATGGAAACAATGTTGTAGTAGTTTTCCATTATTTGATGTAATTTAATCCTTATGAATATATATAGTACTTATAAGGATACTAAACTAATCCGTCTTTCGAGACTTTATCTTTTGTGATCATGCTAATGTTATGTAATAATGCACAGACTCTGGGTAAATAGGTTCGGGGAGTTACAATTGGTAATAGACGAAGATTAGTACCAACCTTGGAATCTAGATTTAGATAAACTCTTATTAGAGCACATTACCCGAAGATAGACTTTGAGGATTAGTATAGAATAATTCATTGAATTTTCGTATTGTAGAGATTTTGTGAGTTTTCCAAGAAATAAATCCATTTCTGGATACGAGCAGGTAGAGGCGGCTCTGGCACAGATGTACCTAGGGGTAAAACATGAAAAAACCGCTTTGAGCAAGACTCTAATGGGAACTGGTGCATGACAACGACACCTTGTTGTACTATTGGTTACGAAACTCCAAAGGGATATTATTAGGATAATTCTCATTTTATTTACAGACTATTATGAAGGGATTATGAGAATATAAAATCTCAAAGAAAATATTTTTATGATTATGGATTATATGTATATACTTTTCAATTTATGTTAGGTATTTTACAAGTTTGTAAATAATCGTTGCAATTAATAAACTGACCTAGTGTATGCCATTGTATAGAAATGACACCTAGTTGAAGGAATGGGACCTCCAGCAATACGTGTGATCCAAAGAGTAAAAAGAAGCATATATTTTATTGTATTAAGCCAACATTAAGAAGGGAAATAGTCTCCCATGAATTTTAAACATATCAACAAATATTATCATGTATTAGTAAGATAAGTAAGGATTTTATGAGGGCTATGGATTTGATGGGAAAAAGAGAAGAAAGGGATGGAACAGATAAAGATGGATAAAGGGATGAGAAAAATGAAGGATTTCCCATATTTGATAGTTTTGGAAAGAGTCATCTTGGTAAATGTGTAAAGGGAATGGGATTTAATTATAAGTGTGGAGAAAAAGTACACCAAGTACGTGATTGCAAGGGTAAGAAAAATGTTTGAAATGTACAATTCTTTATCTGCAAGGAGTTGGGACATTGCATGAATCAATGTCCAAATCATCAGAGTATTCCCCAAATGATACTATTGGATAATAATCATGTTATGATACTATCTAAGATGAAGAGGAATGATTAATAGTTCTTATATTGGTATTAAAGTATTGTGTCATTTAATATTATATTAATTATTTACATGTTATAAGAATAATAGAGTATATAAGGATTTTACTGATGTACTATTTCATTAATGACATGAGATTAGTAGACCAAGAAATGTGACACAATAGCAGTATAAAATTTTGGAAAATATATGGTTGAGAGAATGATAAACCATATTATGGTTCAGATATAAAGGTAGTGATTTTTAGAATAATACATGATTGATTTGGATAAATTATATTGGATATTATTGAATACCTTGAAACTGATTAATGATTTTTGTTTTCCATCATTGTTGGAGTTTACAACATTTTTGGAAAGGAGTATATCTAGTATTTTATAAGGAATAAGGGATCATGAATGTAATCAAGAAGGTTTAATGGTAATTCAGGATGTTTCGGAATTTTAAAAGGATACATGATAAAGGTGTTCACATGTTATTAAGTGGAAAAATAGATCTTCATTATGTTGACCTTCCTTATAAATTTTTGACTGTGAGTTTGGACAGAAGTATTTTGGATAATTCTAGTTTGAGATTATTTTTGGATTTCCAAAAAACCAACAACTCAGAGGTCGGGCGACAACCCGTCACGTCTGTAAAGGCTGCGAGACATGAACTCACAACTGAAGGGTGATAGGGGTGTATCACCTACCATTGGCACACGTGATGTCTTGGATTGAATAATGTAGTTTTTTAAAAGGTCTGGTAGATGAATTATAAATTCATTTTTTTTAGAACCATATACGAATAGGCTAAATAAAATATTTTTTTATGTTCTATTATCTTTTAGAGTGAATGATGAATTTGTGGTAGAAATTAGTTAAAGGATGGAACTATACTCGTCAAGTATATATATTTTTTCTTTCTTCTATTATTCTATTTAGAAATTAATTCTTAAAATTCAAGTAAGAGATCTTAAAAATAAAAATGTGTTATCCTAATACCTTATGTGTTGTTGAACCGATGATATTTTAAATCATCATAGATTGATGCCTTTAAGGCCCTCAATTCTATAATTTTTTATGACTGATGACCGCAATCACTCAATATAAATATTTACGTTTTTCCTCTAATTATGTGTCTCTGATTTCCATCAATTTTCTCCTAATCGAGATCATAATTTGGTGGTGTTTTTTTAATTCCCCTTTTCCTATTATTAATAATAAATTTTATTAACCCAATTTCTAATGTGGGTTTTCCCAGAAAGGTATTTTCTATTTTCAGCCTTTTATTTTCAAAGAAAAATTTCAAACTATGAGGATTAAATTTATTGTTGGAGGGAAGAATGTAACACTCCATGATTTCATATCACGTTATTTCTTAAAAGTAATTCAATAACATTCACTACACGCAACACTGAGTTCAAGTGTACCAAGACATACCATACTATCCATTCAAAAACTCTTATGAATAGTATTAACTAAATTTAAAAATTTTTATAATCCTTATAATTTAAAATACATATTATTAGTTTTTATACATAATCTATGAACACATTCATTTTTTCATATAAAAAAAGTATTTTTCAAAAAAATGCAATTTTACCACCTTTTAATGGAGAACACTTTTTAAAGATAATATTTGAAACTATTATATATTTAATTTTAAAAAATAAACTTATTATTTATAATCGGGACATAGGATATTAGTTTCAATAATGTTTTGGTGTTTTTCTGATAACTTTCATATTTGGGTGAATAATGAAAAATACAATATTTTAAATGAAAAAAACATTATTAATAAAAATAATTTATAGTGATTAATCATAAAATTTAATGGTTTGGAAGTATATTTAGATTATATTTTTACCATTTTATCCAATGATGGTCATTGTATGTAATTTCACTTTGAAATTGGACATAAACAATGTCAATCTTTTGATAGTTATTATTTCTTAAAAATACACTTTTACGTTTTGACAACCGGAATTAATTTTAAATTAATTAATGTAACATATATGTTTTAAAATTATTAAAATAAAATTAATTTTTGAATTCAGAATATCAAATTTAGCTTAGGGTGAATTTTTGGTCTATTTCGGAAAACTTTCAATTTTTGATGAAAAGTGAAAAACACAGAGTTATAGTTTAAAATAGATTTTTTTAAATAATTATATATTTTATTTATATTTATTTTAGGTCATAAAAGATAAATAATTCATTTATATGTTCAATTTAATTCATTTGATTCATTTTGTAATAATATTATATATATAAAATTTTATTGAACTTTTCATCGTCTTTTACCCACCTCTTAGGAGAATTTTCAAATTTACATAACACATAATTTTACCGCTTTTTTTAGTTGAATTTTAAAAATAAAATGGAAATGGTTAATTTCAAGGATTAAAATTTGGTGCAATAAGAGAAAAATAATTTGTGATGAATAGTAACTTTTTAATTTTATTTACCATAGTTAAAAGAAAATAGGGTAATTAATGGTAAAAATGATATTATTATTATCCTAACGCATCTCCTAAATCTATTGGATAAGTATAATCAGACCAAAAAAAACCTTAAGAGTATAATATGAACCTTTATGGGCCACTTAGATTAGATTAGGACATTTATTACTATTTAATTTATAGAAGAGTTAAAAGTGTTAAATTCAATGTTTAATACCTAAACCATTTTTAATATAGGGTTACACATAAAATAAATTCGACTATAAATATTAAATATATATCTAAAAAACTTTCCTATATAATGATATATTATTTATATTATTTACACATTGCCTAATTTATTTTATTTATGACGCAATGACGATGTAGTAGTTACCTAATTAAAAAAATATTAAAATAAATGATATTATAAATATCCAAATAAAATGTAATTTGAGAATTTTTATGAATTCCACTAATTTTATAGGTTAATATGACATTTTGGAGTTTCTTACATGAATTTTATTCAATGTTATAATGTGGTTATGAATTTAGAAAAAACAAAATACCAAATAGTGTCAAAATTGATTTAAAAGGGTTTTTAAAACGAATATTATATTATTAATTTATATTCTATTCCAAAAAAAATAAGGTCCTGAAAAAAGACTTATATAATGATAATTGTATCATTATTGAACCATTTTGGGTTCTTGTGGAAGTATATTGTATTTTTATTAACCATATAACATAAAAATACAAAGAGACAAGGTAAATGTCAAACTATTTAATTAAGAGTTAAATCTAAAACATAAGTTTAATAAAATGACCCAAACTCCTCTAAAACCTATTGGTTTAGTGGTTTTCTCACCATACCCACATTATCCTTTAAATAAACTAATTTTTAGATATCAAAAACTGAAAATGACTTCGTTATAAAATAATATTTCTAGTTTTTTCTAAGGTGCCCTTCACCCCTCTTATAAAAGGGAACTCCCCCTTCTCTATAATTAACACCTTCTGAGCCATTTGGCTCATCCATACCCTACCCAAATACCCTTGAATCTATCCTCCGTTAATCCTAGAGTAATTCCTTATGTCCGAAATCCAACCTAAAGATTCTTGTTGATCAAATCGAAAGGAAGAACCCCAAGAAGAGGTAAATATTTCATCACTTTTTTCTTGTTCCTTTCTTCTTCCACTTCCTCTTTCTTTGTTGTTTCCATTATAAAATAATAAATCTAGTAACATCTATATACAGTGATGTTATTATAAATATTTTTCTACTATTTTCATTATTCTATCCATCTTTTGAATTACATGTCATTGTACGTGCCAACGTACGGCTTATGGTCTCCACGTTGTGGTGTAATTGTTATTCAACACATTATTATTTGGATGGGTATAATAATGATGTATAATTGATGTAAATAATAAATATAACATGCTAATGACTCTGTATATATGATATAACATCTAATTAAATATGATTTTAAATCTAAATAATTATATTATCACTCGTGTGTACGTACGAATTATTGTCTCCATGACACGATGAGATACATTTCCATGTTCACCATTCAACGATGATTATAAAAGTATATATTATTAATAAGCATGTAATATATGAACTAATTATTCTACTAGAGAGAAATATATATATGTATGTATGTATGTATGTACTTATATATATCTTATTCACTTACTTCCGTTCAATACGATATGAAAACGGAAACAACATTTATGCGTACGTACGACCTACCGTCTCCATAAACGGTGCCTTAAATTTCAAATATACATATATTATAAATATTTATATTCTAAATATATGTGATATATAAATCGAGGATTATATTTTGGAATCATTTAAATCATGATCGAAATGACACGATTAAGAATAAAAAGTTAAGACACATACGATAAAGAAAGTGATTATTACCCAAAATGTTAATTTGACATGGAAATAATTAATAAATGGGTAGAATAAAGTCATAAATGAATCATGTATTATATAATAAATAGCTATATAGTTCTATTATAATTTAATAACAATTATTTCACCATAATACAAGAGGTTAGCCTACCCTCGACCAAGGAAAAGTTTAAGGTAAGGGTTAATTTTACATTATCTTTATTATCAGAGGTTGTTTTTACATAAGTATCTATTGGGACATATTTATTATCCATGTACATGATTCATGAAATATTTTTCAAAGGGATTATTTTATGGAATTGTTTTTTACTAAATCATCATTTTAAATGTTTTAAATAATTATTCCTCTAAATCGTTCTCATTAATGTCCATTTTTTCAAAATTTGGTTTTAAGGATTTATCTATGTGTACATGAATGCTTTTAAAATGTTAATTCCATTAAAAAGATTCAAAGTGGTATGAGAAACGTTGATTCAATAATGTTCTTTAGATTTATTCCTTTATAAATTTTGTGACTTTTAAATGATTTTATAAAAAATGTATATTTCTATCAATGATTTTTACATATCAATTCCATCTATATAAACATCTTTTGATGGATTTTAAACTTATTTGAAGTTGACATATTACGATACAAAACATTCATATTATATTGATGGTTTTGTGATATGTTTTAATGTGTATTTGTTATTTTTATACCATTCATAGTTTATGGATAAAGTATTTACATTTCGAATTCTATTTTTAATACGAATGTTTATGTTATGTTTATTCCTTTTCATTTGAGGAATGCATTGGACTTATTATGTGACGGGTGGATCCCACTATAGCTCCTCGATTTATTGGTATGTCACATAAGGGAAACTATTTTCTTGGCAGAAGGCCTTAACAACATTGTATTCGTAGTCTTGGTACAAGGCCTTGACTATGTGTTTATGAAAGTCTGGCATTATGCATTCCATCATTATGAATGTTGCTACTATTATTCCATGTGATTATTCGACTAGTATAATATCCATGTGAGTAATTAAATGGAATAATTTTTCTTAATATTTTCCATATTATGATTAATTTTATTTTTAAAAGTCTTTTAATTTAGTTTTATACATTGTATTAAAAGTTTATGCTTATTTATGAATGTTTCCACTATATTTTTATCCTTACTAAGAATATGAGATCACCCCTTTCTATGTTTTATTTTTCCCAGGATGCGAAGAAGTATATTATGACTAACCTACAAGGATACTCTATGGGATCTCAGTGTTGTCCATGGAAACAATGTTGTAGTAGTTTCCCATTTTTGGATGTAATGTAAACCTTATGAATATATACAGTTATTCCAAATATATTAAACTAATCGTTCTTTCAAGACTTGATCTTTCGTGATCATTCCAATGTTATGTAATAATGAACTGACTCTGTGTAACTAGGATCAGGGTGTTATATTAATATAATTACCATATTAAATATAATAATAAAAAAACTCTTTTTAATAAGTCTTTAAATAAACTTAATTGGATTATTTTCTTTATTTCAGGTGCATGCACATAATGAATTTCGGTTAATTTAAGTGTTTCTTTTCTAAAAGATTCCCCCTTAATAAAATATTTCATATTATACTTTATGTTTTTTGTTATATAGTGTAATTGCTACCAAATTGAAATATAATATAATTTTTCTTTTTAAAATTTTAATATTTTAAAAAATTATATTTATTACTTATTGTGGGATATGATTGATATCTCCCATAAATTATAATCTTTTTTTATAAATCAATTATAAATACAACGTTATAATGTTTCCATATGTGAGTAATTTGACATTTCACATGGTATAACCTATTTATATCATTAGATATAACTTTTTATTTTCATATTTATTACTTTTGAGCACTCTTCCTTCTTAAAAATTCTTCTTCGTTATGAATAATTATCATCCTCTTAAACAATGGTCCCACCTCATTGTCTGTAATTTTTATTCCCACCAGTGATCAAAATGTTAAATGAAAAAATATATATCTTTACTAATGTGATCTTTAGGTTTTCATTATCCTATTTTAAAAATATTTTGTTTATTATCTTTATTTTTGTCTAATATTTTAAAAAATGTGTTTTAAAACATAAAATGGGATATTCTATGATATGAATTTTTATTATTTAGTAACACAGTACCTTTCTTTTTCTCTTTTTCTGTTTTACATATCATCATTTTTTTATTATAAATATATTATATATGTTCTTTACATATATAACTAGTCTAATATACCATTACATGTTTTGTTAATTCGTCTTTTATATTCTGTTTGAAATTTCATCTTTTTTGTAAACTTGAATTAAGGGAACATTCTGAATACTGGTTTAATGACAAGGGTCACAACCATATAATTTTATTTTCACCGTAAGTATATTTTCATAAGAATAAATTTTTATCGAAAACCTACTAGTTTTATTATTGTATAAAGGGAAATATTATTCTATTTCTTGCTTTAAAATATCCCATCCCATTCCGATAAGCCTCACCTATACATGACATTTTTTGAATCATAATTTTCATTGATCATTATCATGAATTTTCCATTATTGAAAATAAATATTGAAGGCCTGTGTTCATTATTAAATTTTTTTTATCCAAAATTATTTAGTTTTATATAAACTTGGTAATATTTATGATACATCCTTTGAATTTTAATTGGGAGAGTACTGTGAATCACACTCCATTCTCGTGGGTTTTATATTTCCTATAAAGTTTTATAGTTACATTTCATAATTTGGAACTTTGATACAGGTGCATATTATATTTTTCAATATGTGATGGGTGGTATCAGAATTATATATCATGATAATGTAGTGGGTATTATTTTCATCTAATGACATACCATATATGGTGTATTGGATATTATCATTAGAATACTATGTTGTGTAATGGATGATATTGAAATTATATATCCATTAAATGGATCAGTTAATTATTTGCATCTAATTAAATGGTATGTATGGTATTAGGAAACAAACCTAATTCACTCTGGCTATCATTACACTATGTTTCTGGGAATGAGGATTGTACCCAATCCATTATGGGATATTAGCCAATATATTACGATGGTATTGGTAGTGAGCCTTTACTTATTATTATGATGCTATATTTTATTTTTTTACACATATTTATCATTACTTTAGATTATGATATCATTTCAAGATTAAATGTTCCAATAATTATGTATTTTTATTATATTATTCAATAAGATTGTTCTTTGTAGATTACATGTCATTCCTTGGGGATATATGAACTACAATAATTTCCCTATGATACTATTAATAATAAATGTATCCATTAACATGTTTTATTATATTATTATGAACATACCCTTGATGAAATTTTGGATGGTTCTTCCTTATTTGTTGTTTCGGATCACCCTTTATAATATTTCCCTAACCAATGTTATGAGTATAAGTAAAAATCACAATATTTAATATATGGGTCCATAAATGTTTGATAATATACAAGTGTTCAAATGTATTGTAAAATAATTTACCTATGTAACCAGTCTAGAATGTCAAAAAATAAAAAATATAGTGACCTAGGATTTTTATTTATGGATGTTAAATCTTTTTAAATGAATATTCCACACATTAAATAAATTTATGCCTAAGGATCTTAATATTTTAGTGAATATTGATACTAGAAACAAAATATTCTAATTTGGGAAAAGATATTGAGAGTATCCAATAATGATCTTTCCATTTTTACTATTTATAGTGATACCATACTCAATTTGTTTTTAAATAAACTATGGAATGAAAACAAAAGAAAGTTTGTGCTCAAATGTTCCTCTTTGGTAAACATAAGCGATATCAATATGTGATCATATAAAATAAGTAGATAATAATATGGGTATGCTATGATGAACGTAACATACAACGTTCATAACTGACCTGTCATAGATAAAAAACATGATTCATTGCATAAAACATTATCACTTTGGAAAGGATAGTCCATAATAGTTAAAAATCATCATAAATCTTTGATGAAATCTAAAATCATATTATAATATAATCGAAAATTCAAAAATATTGAAAACCATTTCGTATTTCAAGACTAAATACTATGACCATTAATACAGTGACCACCAATTTGGAATTCTGAATCATGACTCATAACATGTTTTTTATAGTGGATCACTAAGATAGACATTTTCACATTATAATCTCATGAGATGTAAATTTTTACCTAATTCATAGAATACATAAATAATTCCAAACTATCACATAACTAATAGAATAAATATAAAGGCCACATGATCATAATAAAATATAATATCATAACTCATAAAACGAAATCAGTTTCCTAAACATCTCATAATGTCATAACATGTGAAAAAGATAGATTTCATAATCATTTAATCATTTCATCATAGCATAACCTGGTAAAATATGATATTCTCATGGGAGTTCTATCTTGGTATAACCTATTGAAAATAAACTAACATTTATAATAATAATGTAATAATAATCATAAACCTCTAAATGAATGAATAAGAATGGTTTTCTTGGATTATTTCACCAATCAGATAGATGTAACATTAACATATGTCATCTTATATGGTAAATTATTTTGATAGATAGTTTAAATCATTTCATGAGTAAAAAATAATTTCAATTTTAATTTTTTTATACATAAAATAATTTTAAAATAATGTTGTACAAAAATAACCTTCAAAACATTTCATCTATATATCAAATAAGTTATTGGTCATGATGTCATAAAATTACCTTCATGTTATACATGTTAAAATAATTAATCCTTTTACATTTTACTAGAATCCAAACAAGAATTATTTAGAAAACGACATGATGATTCTTTAAAAAAGTCACAAAATTTAAAAAATTGGAAAACATATGATTAAAAAATCATTTTCAATAATGAGTTAATTTTTTTAAAACAGGGTTCTAGAAGGAAACATGATTTTGATCGAAAAGCTGATTATTCATAAAATAATTATATTAATATCTTCATTACATAATGGGATAAAATGATAGGAAACTTGTTATAGCCATATTAGCATAGGTTTATAAAGGTATTTTCTCTCTTTAGATATGGATTATATTATTTTATCATAAATAATAGATACATAAATAATCCGAATTAATGATGATATTGTAACACTAAATCATTACACATTTGGTAACATTAAATCCTAAAATCCTAATAAGGAAAAAATTTAATGGAACAAAAAATGTCATAAGGATAATAAAATTAATTATTACTAATTTAAAAGGGATTTATATACACCTAATTGATGAATATAGGTGTATAACATAACATATGCCGCAAAAAAGGAAAAGTAATACAAATATCACTTACCATTTAGGTAATCTCTTGAACCGAAAACTCCATGAATAGAATATTATAACATTTATATTAAAAAATAATAATTTGAAGTAGATAAATAATAAAATAAATTCCTGGGAATCATATGGACCACCTAAATGAAACATTTTATGAATATTATATTTTTCTCAAAGAAAGTTAATGTGAGATGAAAATCCTTTAAATTATGACTTCAATTCCTTTATATAGGTTCAAACATCATGTATAATGAATATAATTTTTTTTATAATTCTATTATTTAACCAAATATATATATATAAATTGTTTTATATTTTTAATCCTATTATTATCTATTAATTAACAATTCGATGTTAAAGACATATTTTAGGCAAAAACTTCTTTGTTTATAGTCTTTGACTTGATAAATTTTTTAGTCAACATACTTCAATAATAATTTCATAATCACCAGAAATTAAAAACATATAAAAATAACACATACATACAATATATATATTTTTATATTAGCCTATACAACTAATTAATGTAAAATTTAATACACAGTTAATGGAGATGATAGGTCATACGTATGCATGATCATTGTTTCCATTTCCATATTGAATTGAAAGGAAGAAATTAATATATTCATATATATATATATATATATATTTATATTTAAATTATAGAATACTATTATGTAATATAGATCATATATTTTTATTAAAAACTTCCATATTTCATTCCATGTAATTTGTAAAGAATCACATCACTTCGTGATCTGGTAGTCCATCATACACATGAGTGACAATATCATATTCTCACAAAATGGAAAAAATAAATCTTTGTGTGATATAATAATTAAAAAATCATAATAAAATCATAAATCATATATATATATTATAATTAATAATTCCATCATTATCTACAAGGTTTATATATGTCATTGCAAAATTAAATGACATCAATTAGTGAGTGGTAGTCCTCCGTACACATGAATGATAATTTTTAACCCATTTAATTGAAGTGGAGATGGTTATAGGTAATTTTCATAAAATAAAAAAAAATCTTTATAATGGATGTTACTAATGGTTTTATATAATCATGATATAGTAATACTTTATGGTGGTGGATAATGAAATACAAATTACACATCTGGATAAACATTACTTCTTCATAGAGTATGCTCCTTATATTTGCACTAAAAGCCATTTTTGTTTGATTTATGTCTATTATATGACTCATATAATGAGATTATGTGACTTTTATAGGATATATGTTTATGTTATGTATAACCAATGGGTTTATATTTTGTGAATAAGATATGATAGGCAGATGCCTTTTCTAATTGGGGGAGAGGACACACTTGATATTTATTAAAATAATTGGGTGGTACCAAATTTTTCAGTAGAAAAATTGGTCAAAAATTGAACATTATAGAATATAATAGTTGTAATAATCTAAATTTTTCCATTAAATATTTTGTTTGATATTTTTTGTCATTTTAAACCTTATCATTTTAGTTTAACATCTACACAAACCATGTTTTACCATAACTCCGGTAAATAATTATTACTATTTTTTTCAATTTGGTGAGAAATTTATTTGAAATCATTATAAAATACCAATTATGATGATTCCAAATATGAAATCTATTTTTCAAAATTCCATATATATTTATGAAAAAATTTAATTTAAAAAATATTCATATATATAAAATGAGAATGCTTGTTTTTAATAATAAAATTTTTAAATGTTAAGAAAGTTTTAATATCTTAATTAAATATTAAATTTATTCCATTTACTAAAATTGGATTAATGGTTGTATATTTTATGTAAATTTTATTTTAAAAAATTGAAAATTTAATTCAATATTATAAATAATTTTACATATAATGCATTTTCCAATAAAAATTTTGTATTTTTTATTATTCAATAAAAATAATATATTTATAATTTTTTATAAAATTTACCATAATATATTTTTGCACACAATGATTTAAAAAATTATTATTTTTAATTATATCTATATATGTTTCATTAAAAAATATGACAATACGCACAGAAGAGATTTTTTTTCAAAAAGTGTATTTTTCAAGAAAAAGATGATATTATATTTACTCTATGTATAATAATAATAATTGACATAATCTTAATATAAATTTATTGAAATATATTATATAATTTTAACTGGAAACATTTCTTATTGGGTGATATATTAATGAATTAAATTGGAGAAACCTTATGTACTTAAAACTAGTTTGAAAACAACTTTTTAATAACTAAATATAAAATTATACTAAAATATAATATAATGTTGATTCAAATGTTCATAAGTGGGATAAATATAAGAAAGAATTATTTTGTTACTTTAAAACAAAATTACATTATTTATTTATGAGAAATTATAGTTTAAAAAAAGGCATCATTTTTTATTATTCAAATGGATATCAATATATTTAATAAAGTCCATTATTTTATTCATAAGTTAATTTTTATATAATTATTCAAAAAATGAAGTTTATTTTACCAAATATGTTTCATAAAATTCCTTTATATTAGTTATAATATTTTCAAAAAAAATTAATACAAATAATTTTTGAATAAAATAAACTTGTGGTGAATATAATTCCATTACTAAGCATTTTTTTATTTTTTTTACAGTGATATAATAAATAAATTTATATTTTTTAATTATTTTATTTTTAGTTAATTATTTAATATTATTTATACCATCCTATTTAATAGATGGATAATAATATTCATATTTATTATAATATTATATCACAGACTTCTGAAGCTTGGTGTCGCATGTCATGCACTCTATTGAAGAAGCTCATTTTTGTAATTAATGAAATCTCTCCACAATTTTTCATATAATTTATCATCCAATCATTGATAAATGTAATAAAATTATAAAAAATATTAAATTCATTTGAAAATTTTTTAAGAAGTATTGTGGTGTCACATTCCACCCTTTTGAAAAGAAATTCCCCATCAAAATTCATCTCAGTGGTCAAAGGTTTTACATTTGGAAATTAATTTATGATATTCCCCATAATAAAAATGAAAAATAAAAAATCAAATAAAAAGGGAATTTTGGAAACATAACAGATACTTAAAGTAACTCATAACTAGGATTCAACATAATAGAGAATATATGAGATGTGAATATTTGGACATGGAATAAAAACCTAAATAATTATGGAGATTAAAAGAAATCATTGATCAGAAGAAAGGGTGTTATCAAGATAAGGCAAACAGTTACAAAACAATAAACCAATGAGGCATGAAAAAGGTTATTGATATCATAAGAAATAATGATAATTGGATAATAATTAATTTCATTTAAATTTTCCTAATTTTATATTATTTCCATGATAATATATACATACATGATTTTATTCCATTTTATAAGAACAGTTTCAACCTTGGGTTATGATTTCATCAATTTATACCTCATCATTTACTCTATAATGTGAAGGTGATTTTTAATGAATGAACACCAATAAATACAAATATCCATAAATATGACAATTCATTATTTCTACAAATAGTTGAAATAATAATATAATGGTTATCACATGTTATACAATATAAATGAATATTATTGTGTTGAAATAATTAATATATCTCTAAAACTATATTTTATGTTATACAAAAACCATTTCATAAATGGGTATTCTTATGAACATTATGAAAAACTAGCATAAAAAACTTTAGAAATGAGATTTCTAAATTTCTAAGAAGATTTTATAATTAATTTGCTAAAAAATATAAAATATTTCATAATTTTCAAATACCAAACCGGTTAGTGCCTCCATCACATATTCTATTGAAACTAGAATTACCATAAAACCTTAGTGAAAAAAACATGTTTCTCCATTCTATAATTTAAAAAAATATCATTGGATACCTTTTTTTCATAAAAAAAATAACTTAAATTACATTACTAATAGATTTGGACACTTTTTCTAGATATCATATATATGTTCTAAGGAAATATATTTTATCCAAATTACATTATCCAAATTAGTCATCACTTTGTCCAAACATCATTATCTAAACATCTAAGACATATTAAGGTTTATTTTCAAAATATCATCTTACCCAATAATAACTATCAAATTCCATCAACATTATTAAACAGATTATCTACAATCCTTTAATCAAAACTTATATAGAACAATAATTATATATTTTATGATTCATATACCATAATCTTTAAATTCTAATACATAAATACTACATTCAACTATGTTCCTTCTCAGTCCAATATATATGATTAATAATTTTATTTTTCAATACCTATTTCCTTTCATATTCTATTTTTAGTCTCTTCATCATTGAAAACATAAAAATTAATCATACAAACCTTTGGACTTCTATGACAATATATTTTATTAAGACACTAATTTTTATAATTCAAATAATTTATACATGTAAAGAATTAAATTTTCGTTGATATTCTGGGAGATCCATATTCGAATCCAACTTCTAATATAATATTTTAATTTTTCCATTGCATTCACTTTCTTTGTGTCGTTTTCCATTGTTAAATCAACCTCTCGTACCTCTAATACATTCCTTTGAGTGCTTCATCCTGCATTATTGACTTATAGTGAACCATATATTTGTTTCTCTATGGTCTTTAATAGCCAACATTTCAATGAAATACATCATTATATTCTGTGGTGAGTCTGAGAGTTGGTTAAAGTGCACATTTTTAATCATTTCCATGAAAAATGATTACAAATAATCAAAATATCATTTAATACACTAATCAAACCATTTCCTTTTCCATTTGAAAACTCTCTCTCACATTCAATTTTAACCTATATTGTTGTGGTTCCAACAATTTTCTGATTAAAAAATGAGCTTTTTAGAAACAATAATCATATTTTAAACCAAATAATAATGAAAAATAACATATTTCATGTCTAAATAATGAAATGTACTTTTCAATCAAAGGAACCTTAAGTTTCTCCTAGGTCATTTATAATAATCATCTATTTAAATACTTTATGATGGTTTGTAATGAATTTGTGTATATCCAATGAATATCACATGTGATTGTTAAATCAGGTGTAGAGAATATCCATTTGTGATGCACTTGATCCCAATTGAGTATTGGTTAATATAGTGTTTCTTTGATTGTTACGCCTAGGTATATCTATTTCAAAGACATGTCATGTTGTTTTATCAAGAAATAGAATTAATTTTAGAAAATAACTCACTCTAACCATTTAAAAAAAATTATCATACATTTCATAATACATTGAGTAATACTTATACATATCCTGAGATTCGTCCCTAGACAAAAACATATAAATATTCATAGGTATTTCATGAATGTTTTCTCATCCTATTTTCCAATGTTTAGATGAACCAATTATTCGACACCAACTATACAGACCCATGATTTCTATACATTGATATTAAATCTTTTAATATGAATATTCAGCACATTATGAAAAAATATTCCTTAGGACCATAATAATTTATTATATTTTGAGACTAATGACATAATATTTTAATTTTGTAAAATAACCATAATATTCCCATAATGATCTTCCCATTATTCACTATTCGAAGACATAACCTACTCAAAACCGTTCTAAATGATTTTTTAATAGGAAAAATATGAAAGGGTGAGATTAGATGCTGATAAAGATAATAATATGAGATATAAATCTATTATCGTATAGATGAAAAATATAATAAAAATAGTATGTGATAATGGAAATGACTTAAAAATTTCATCCCAAACATGTCATAAATCATAAACATGATTGATAGTGAAAAAAGTTATAATTTTTGAATACATGGTCCATAAGGGTGATAAATCATCACAAATCAATCATAAACCATAACCTTATCTCGTAAAAGTTTGTACCCATCGTAAATATTGAACACCATTTCATATTTTATGATTAACTACTAAGAAAACCAACATATCTTGTTAGGACTCATTACAAATTTCCAATTATGGATTTGGACTAATCACATATTTCTCATAGTGGGTCAAGACACACCTATTTACTATAGTGGATCAGGACACACGTGTCTCCCATTGTAGATAATGACGTATCACTAACCTATAGTTGGTTAGGAAAAACTATTTCCCATAGTGGAAGAATCTCATAAACATTTCACTCATTATTATGTCACAAGATATTAATCATTACCCAATGCATTATAGGGAGATATAGGTCTCAACCATCACATAATAAAAAACATATATATTTGTTCCATAAGATAATAAAACATCTATAATATCATAGCCATTAAATAAAAAAAGTTTTATTAACATTTGATCACATCCTAACTTATGGAAAAGATATAAATTTTGTAAATATTTTTTCATTTTATATTTTCATAACCTGAGAATATAATCAAGTTTCATAACATATATATTATAGTATTACCAATGAACAGAGAATGTGTTTCATAATAATATTTCCATCCTGAATAAAATTCATTTAATGAAATAATAAGAATTATATCATTGGATGATATCCCCGATAAGGAATATGAAAAATTAACGGATGTCTTCTTTGATATAAAATTAAATTGATTGATCATTTAAATAATCTCTTAATGAAAATATCCTTCCCATTAAAAAAAATAATATGCATTTTTTTTAAATAATTACCTTTGAAAAAAACCTTGAAAATTATAATGTAAGTTTCAAATACTTTATTGGTTAGAAATTCATTAAATTTGGTTCATTTCATACATAATAAAATAATGGTTTTTGGTGCTTCATTTTAGTGTCTGTATAGAATGTGGTGGGAGGCTTGTTGCGGTATCCGTGTGCATAGGATTTTAGAGGCGGCAACAGGAGTGTCTTGCGGCATTTTCTTCATTGGGTGTAGTCTATCGATGGTGATGTTTTGGTATTTGTTCGATTCGGTTTTTTTATTTTAGTTTTTTTGAGGCTTTGGTTGCCATCTCCGGGTGTCTGGTGAGATTCCGGCTTTGGTGTTTTGGGTTTTAGATCTTGATGTTTGGTTGGGGATTCTCAGATCGATGGAGGTTGTGTGTGATCTTGGATTCAGTTTCGACGACCGGTGATGGAGTTTTGCTAAACGGGATTTTGGTTCGGGGTGATGTGCGATGAACCGTGACGGCTTCACGGTGGCTGACCAAATTGATCGCAGCGAGGGTTTTGCGGCGGTGGTTTTGTATCATGTTGGATGGTTTTCGGGAATCTTTGAATGGTTTTTCTATTGAAATTTTCAATCTGTTTAATGGTTGGTATTTTTGTTTTTAGCTTTTCAGTTGACGATATATGGGTCAATGCATCCGGTTCTCATCAAAGGACGACTCCAGAGGAGGTTTAGAGCAGCGAGCTTCCACCTGTCATAACTATCCGGAATTGGACGACTAGGAGGGTATGGTGTTTTCCATCGGTACCATGCTCGTGAATTCGTGCACGAGACTGCTAGCCGAACAAAAATGTGAAGTTGAAAGCTCATTTTAATGATTTTGATGCTAGGGAGGAACCTTCTTTGCATATTTCAATCAGATTGTTTTTTATTTTTCGATATTGGACTAGAGGGCTTGAATGTCATTGTATGTCATTGAAGTAGATTGGGTTCTCCATTTTCCCTTAAAAGGGGGTATATATCTATAATAAAAATAATAAATTTTCAGTCAGTAATACATGGGTAAAAATTACTTCATTTAATAAATTTTTAATGAATGTTAATAATTTTTTTAAAAAAGGGATTTTTTTGAAAATGGACTATCGATTGAGAATATGATTTTTTATAAAGTTATTCATTTCAACTATTGAGTACATAATGGGATGAAAACATAGGGAAAACATTTATTATCATGAAATAACTACATTAGAATAAATCTCATGTGTTTCTTGAGAGATCAATTTTAATATTTGATCAGAATATACATTTTCATAAATAATCCTAATAAATAATGATATAGTTTCATAAAATCATTTCCACTTTGGTGACAATGAATATTAAAAATCATGAAGGAAGAAAATAAAATGGAACATAAAATATCATGATGAAGAATAAATTATTTATAATACACGTCAAAGAGGATTTATATGCACATCATAAAATAATATAGGTTTATAACCGAACATATGTCTAAAAGAAAGACAGTTGAAACAAAAATCTCTTAATGATTTTGTAAATTTGTAAATCTATTCCCCATGAAAGAGAGATCCAAAAATGAAAATTTAAATAAAAATAATTTTATGTATAATAATAATAAAATTAATTCATGTTATGTATATACACAATATAAAATAAATATGTGGTGAATATGGATTTTTTCCCACAAAATGAAAAAGTTAAAAGAGAATCCCATACCTTAAGTGTTCACTTCCTTCGTTCATGTAAAAAAGAAATGTATACAATAATATAATTTTATTATAAATATATTATGGAAATATATATATATTTTTTAACATATATTATTTATCTATTACCTTTTATTATCAGTTTATTAACAATTTCATGTTAAATTCATGTTTTGGGTAGTTGATGCTTTATTTCTCGTGTATGATTTGATTTGTTATTTTTCGTCATATTAAAAATATCATGGTTTCGTCATATTAAAAATATAAATTATTATATAAATATTTTAAATATTTAATATATATATATATATATATATATTTAGAGTATACTATATAATATATCAATAGAAAATGAAATACACTCTTCATGGAGATGGTATGTCGTACGTAAGTATTAATATTGTTTCTTCTTTCTGGACAAATTGATTGAGAAAAATTAAATGAAATATATATTATAATTATGGAATATTTTATATATCATATATATATTAAATAATTATATTCAACCCATATTTAATATATTTAATGTAATGAACAAACAAAAAAACATTACATTACGAGGTGGTAGTCTACAATACAAACGAATAACGTTATATTATTGTAAAAAATAGAAAATATAAAGGTATGTGTTATATAATGACTAAAAAATTATGATAAAATAATAGATATAAAATACATCATAACTAAACAACAAATATATCATTTTTTCGAATCATTACATGTTGTAATGGAAAATAAAATGACATTGGTTAGTGAGGCGATAGTCTTCTGAGCACATGTCGGATTATTTCCAAACCCATTTCATAGAAGTGGATTTGGATGTTGGTATTGAACATAATACAACAAAATTCCAGTATATTTTTGTTACATTGGATATTTTATTATTATGATATCATAATAATAGAAGGAGGTAGATTATTAAACACAATAAAAAATGCTTGTTGATCAACATTACCACTTTTTTGAGTCTCCTCTATAGTTTTTCCACTGAAGTATTCGAGGTTGGATTTCAATCCAAAATAAGGATTATTTTTTTATAGGAATGATATTTGGATGTTATTTGGGAATTTATTTATATACCTAAATGGTTTTAATGTGTGATTAATATGGATATAGGGATGAATTTTATTAGTGGGGTCAATGACACAGTTGGTATTTTTGAAAAGAACTGAGTGATCCCATGTTTTCATAAGAAAATGGGTCCAAATGCAGAATTATCAAACCTTAGATGTGTAATTGTCTAAATATTTCCCTCAAATAGTTTTTAAAGAATTTTTTCTTTCATTTAAACTCTCATATTTTTATATTTTTTCCCATTAAACCCATTTTTATCTTCACCATAGTAAATATGTTTTTTTAATTTTACTATTAAATTTGGTAAAACATTTAGATAATATTTTTATATAATATAAATTATTATAAATAAATATATGGAATAAATTTTTATAAATTCAATTAACATAATTGAAATCAATATAATTTAAAAAGTATTCTCATAGATGCGACAATAATCAATGTTTTTAATGAGAAAATGTTTAAATGTGTACAAATTATTATATCATAATAAAATAATAAATCGTTTATAAGGAACTAAATATAATTAATGTATTTATCATTTATGTAATTATACTTAAAAAAATGAAAATATTACTTATCATTATAAATAAATAAAAATAAAAGGTAGTTCTAAATTTTAATTCAGTATTTTTCATTATTCACCAAAAAAAATATTTTCATAAAATTATCAAATAAACAACACTAAAATTTTCATCCAAAAAATTTAAAAATTTAATCATATTTTTTAAAATTAATATTAAATAAGTAAACACAAATTTAATATTTAGAAAACCCAAAAATGTGTTTAAAAACTTGGCTTTTGAATTGTTTAATTTTCAAGAATAAGATGATTTTATAACAAATCTATGTATAATATTAATAATTATAGGAATATATATTAAAATTTATTGAAATATAATCTGTAAATTTTATTTAAAAAATTCATCATTAGGGATTTTTTTATAAAATTCAAATGGAGAAACATTATGTACTATAAAACCGTTTTAAGAAAAAACAATACCAAAAAATCAAATTATACTGAAATAAAATATAAAGTTGATTGAAAAGTAGTTAATCAGATTAAATATAACTATATGAAAATTATGATACTTTAAAATATAATTACACAATTTATTGAGGGGAAATTATTGCCTTAAAAAGTCATTATTTTTCTCTATTCACTGAAAAACAAATATTTTTTAAAAGTCCCAAAATTTCAGCATAAATTAATTTTGATATGATGATATAAAAAGAAATACAATTTTAAAATATTAATCTCCAAAATTCTCTATATATTCATTATAATACTTTTTCATATAAATTAATACAAATAATTTTTTAAGAAAAAATATTTTTAATGAAATTAATTACATTACTAATAATTAATTGATAAATTACTAAAATCTAATAAATAAAATTATATTTAGTTATAAATTTATATTTCATTTTTAATAAGGTATTTAATAGAATTCAACCCATCATATTTAATTTATTATTTATAAAATTCATATTTATGATAATTTTATTTCATTGTTCTCCATAAATGATGTCATGTGTCATGCATGCTATCCAAAAAGCTCATTTTTTCATGTAATATAAGAGAAATATGGTGTTTCATATAACATAAGATATAATTATTGTTTCGTGTAAAAAAATATCAAAAATAGTATATCAATTTTTTTTTTCACATATTCTCAAGATGTTACGAAATGATTTTCCATTATCTATTAGATTTTTTTGATATGTAATTTTTAACTTTTTTAATGGTTTTAAATAACGATATGTTTAGTTTAGATCTCTTTAAATTTTATAAAAGGAGGGTTTTAATATTTTTTTAGTATTAACTTAAATTTTCAGGAATTATAATAAGTGAACCATAATAAAACCCTTAGGGATATGTTTGTGTTCAAGATGACATCCTTAATCCTCTGTAAATGTTATGTACATGTGGTTTTCCATACAACAACACCCTAATATGGATACTAAATTTGGACATGGGATACAATAAATATGATACTATGTGTTTTAACCATGAGAGTAGTGTATTATTCATTAACTCAATCATCACAAGTTCCATAATAAAAAACCATAACTATACACATGGTTTGTCACTGATTGGGTTATTATTTGGCAAATAACATTACATTATCATGTCATTACTAAGGATTTTTTAGGATAAGTATTTTTGAGAAAATGTATGTGACATACCATCATAATGAAATCTAAATTTTTTTAAGAGTTATTTAGGATGATATTAAGTCTAATGTTATGAATTTAACGAGTAAGACATTTTACGGTTGTGTTTTTTAGAATATAAATTTTTATAATTTGACTATGATAATAATTAATCATCACACACCATAAAATATTTAGATTTTAGTAATTGCATATGCTATACTGAACCACATTACAAGTAGTGATAATGTATAGTGTGGAGATTTTCCTAATGATCTATCCAATGGGACATGAATGTGAATTAGAGATCATTTTTAATATTGAATAACAATAATGAATTATAACCCAAAACATAAATATAGATGAAATCCTAAAATATATTAAATATATAAGGATAGATTATAATGGTTGTTCATTTGATAAATATGATCAAGGAGTAATGATTCAATCAAATTCGTGTCAAAAATATGGAAAACGTTATCTAAGCGATTGTATCAATAGAACTGAAAGATATTTGATCTAAGTTAATGGTGGGAATCAACCGACATGATTTTGAGGTGGAATGAAAATTTTAGTTAATATGATGTGGTAAAATTAGTGATCATTGTAAGGTTTCACTAGTAATTTGATGTTTAATATGTGAGTACTTTAAACACTATGTAATCTAGTACACTAATCTAAGGTATTAAGATGATAATTGAAAAAAATAATAGCAATGTCTATGTGAATAATTGATATCCAGTGAAACCAAAACTAGTAAATTAAATTCCAAAAATTATTGTAGAGTGAGTAACATTGATCATCAAATTAATAACTAGAATGTGATTTATTTTTTCCCTATTAAACCAACTTTTTTATACCTGGAATGTTTTATAAGGACATCAAATCATCACCATGATGAATATATGTTGATTTATTAATAGAAAATTCTAGGAGTATGATTAATGTATCGCATATTATATAATTCGACTCTATTATATGATAATACAAATTGTATTCTTAAAAAATATTATTAATATTATTTTAGTAAAATTTTATTTGGTATTAGTTATGTATTTTCTATCTCTACATAGAGACCACGAAAATTTACAAGATCTCAAAAAAAATTAGTATTCCAAGTCAACCGATGACCAAATATTGTTTCATAGTTGATTGTATTCTCCCTATGAAAAATTAATCTCACTATATTGTGATATTTGGAACAAATGGTTTGAGGGAAACTCAAAATTATTTATATTCCTATTATAATAGAAAATATGAGTTAACCAGTCTAACATAATATAGTAAGGATGAAACCTCACATGAAATAATTGTTGAGTAATGTTTGAATTTTATATACAAAAAAATATTTTAATTTTTAGTTAATAAATAAAATTTTTAAGATGGAATTTCTTTTAGTATATCATAATGTAATGTAGATTGAATTTATTTTATAATTTTTCTTTCAAATAAAAATATTTTTGATACCTTTATTCATATGAAACACCAATACAAAATAAACCATTAGGTATTATATAATTGTTGAAATATAGTCATCGAATTGGTGGCTAAAAAATAGGTAAAATCAATATGAAATACGTATACAAATAAACAAATGTTCATTTATTTATACTAATTGATTGACTAAATCAATAACCAATAATATAATTTTATTCAAGAAATATATTTTCATCGACAATTTGATATTTTTGGTTATTTATTATAAAAATTAAATATATTTCTATTAAATAATGTGGATCATAAGAGTAATATAAATATTTATATGAATAACATATAAATAGAAATATTTTTAATAATTTATATAAAATAAAAATAATATCTCTTAACACTTTGATAATTGTTTTTCACATAAAAACACTTTTCATTATATGTGATGATTTTATCTAAAATATAAACTCTAAAATTTTAAAATATTAATTTAAATAAGTTAAATAAATTTTTATATTTATTATAAATTTATTAGCTTAGATTTGTTTTTTTATTTTTATAAAACAAAATTGTTTGGTAACTAGTGGAAAAATACAAATATTTCAAAATTATAATATTTTAGGACATTATAATAATGAAATATTGGATTAAATTTTTTTTTGAAATTTTTTTATTAAATATATATATTTACATGTTATAGAAATTATTTCAAATTACTATATATATTTATAAAACCCATTTATTTAATTTTGTACATATAATTAATTTTTCAGATCACTAGAAAACTTATTCATTTATATTAAAACTTTTGTTTTAATGACTTCTATAAATTAAATAATCATGGATTTAAATGTTATATAAATATTATACTATTATTTAATAAGAAAAAATTCATTTTTATTATATAAAATTGATCACTATGATTAAATTAAATTATCGTGATACTAGTAAAATAGTTATTTTCAAACAATTAATTTATTAATATTGTGTAATTTTTATCTAATCGCATAAATTAATCTATAAAAAATTGTAAATATAAAATAATTTTTACTACTATATTTAATAAAACATCCACTCATTATATTGGTAATCCATACTAAATTTGATTGATAAATATTAACGGTGCAAAAAAATATCTTTCATATAACATTTTTTTAATATGTATAATTTGTCAATTTAAATATTTATTTTATAATTATTAAAAATTTAATTAGAGTAGATTATATTAAATTTATATTAAACAAAAAAAAATTTAGTAAAGTTTTTTGTTTTATTTATAAAGTAAAATAGATGTTACTACGGTAAAAACTAGTTACCCAAGTAAAAAAATAAATGCTAATGAAAAACAATACTAATATCAAATTACATCAAGAATATTTAAAACATGTGTTGAAATAAATTTATGGGGATATATAAACCAAGATCAACTATAAATCAATTATTTATTACTTTTTGAGTCATTTACATATGAATAATGAATTCATATATTTTAAAATTAATTATTATTCACAAAACCCGAATTTTCATTAATTATGAAAGGCGATAATTCTACCCCTTCTTTCCACAATCGTTTAATTGAAATACATAATGATAAATTTCTTTAATTATCCTACATGAATAATTTATCAATTTAATCTACCCCTATTTAAATATATTTTTCCTAAATCCTTCATTTCCAAGAAGGCTTTTAAGAGAAATTTCAAGGTACCAAAGTTAGAATTTTTTATTCCCAAACTTTTATTATCATTATTTATATTCCAAAGCATGCATAAGGATATTAATATAATTACATCAGTATCATTATTATATGTCAGTGTAATTAATTTAATTTAACAACCATCATTTATTCATTTCTACTCATTTATAAAATAAAAAGAATAATAATAGTGATTTGTGCGGACTACCACCTCGACAGAGTAATGCTCTTCATTTTTTATCATTATTTTAAATAATTAACCCAAATAATAAAATATGATATTATGAATAATAAAATATTAAATAATATCATTATTCTTCTATTATAAAGACAATATAGGCATTCTTAACAATACTCACCCATCAAGATATAGAGTTTTCATTGTTTTGGTTTATTTATCTCCCTACATGAATAATGATATTTATAATTATCATTGATGAATATGAGAAAATAAATGCAAATATTATGATAAGTTAATAATAAATAAATTATTAGGTTTATATTATAGAGTATTTTAATTACATATTTAACTTATCATTAAAATATCATCTTTGATCACTAAAATTTTCCAAATTATCCAACAACAACTAAATTTTCTCAAAAACATAAGCACCAAATATATACTAAATAAATAAAATATTATAATAACTTTTCTATATTAAAATAAATATATATTAATATGGTTCATAATAAGGAATATAATTATGTTAAATTAATTAGTCACAATTTTAGTTTCATTCAATGAATTAATTATGACCAATATAGGTGTTATGTGACCCAAATTTTCACCTAATAAAAGTATTTCTTATTATGAAGACATTTTTCATATATATGTTGAGTCTAAATTCTCAAATAATTATAATATAATATTTTTTTAAATTATTAAATTCACTTCTATTTATTATTTTCATTTATATAGAATATTATTGATATTTTCCCTAAATTTTGATGGGTTTTAATAACATAATCATTTTTATAGAGTTATAATGGTTTTCATTAAACATGAACATTAATTTAAAATATTACACCAAATTTGAACTTGGGAGATAAATTGTGATTTAAATTTTCATTAATTATTCTTTTTTATTATTTTTGAAAATGAATATTTAGAATAGTTATCATTCTCTTAATATTTAATTTACCTTCCTCTATAATTTCCCTTCATGCCAATGTTCTCATTTTAAATTGGAATCATAACTGTTTGTTATATATTGTGACTATGATATTTCACTTATACACATTTTCAAATAATTTTTTAATATCTAATTTATTATGTGATATTTTAACAATTGTGTTTTAAAACATAAATGGGATCTTCTAAAACCACGCTCATTAATTTTTGGTTACACGTTTTCAATTTTTGATGTTTTATCTATATTATTCAAATGAATTTATTCTATATTATATATATATAATGATTATATATATATATAACTAGTTTATTATAACTTTTCTTCTTGGGGGTTAAATCATGTTTTATATTCCCCTTAAAATTCCAAATTTTAATTAAACCTCTCTTTAGGGAACATTCTAATTTCTTTTTTCATGATAAGTGATACCTCTATAAAACGTTTTTTCACCATAATTGGATTATAAAAAAAATTAACATTATGGAAAAACACCTTTTTTTTAATTCTCTTATAAAGGATAATAATAAACCATTTTCATTTTTAAAATAACCTATTATTTTTTTGAATTTAATCACTTATGTGGTTGATTTTTAAGTCTTATATTTTTGTGAAAATCTTCATTAATATTCCTACATTGGAACTCATTTTAAATACCTACTATTATTAACTAAAATAAGAAAATTCAAAATGATGTATGTCCTTCTCTTATTGAAAATTATTAGAACATATCCTCTTGTTATTCTTTGAGACAATATTAAAAAACCCACTTATATCTCACAGGTCATATCATGGTTATATTTTATGTGATATTTAGTTTCCTTGTATGGAATTGGTATACATGTATATAGTATGATTTTAATTATGTGAGTGGCTGTAATTGAAATTAATATCCCTCTATTTCAATACATGTTATTTTTATCTCATGAGATACCATATATAATGCGTGGATTTTTAGCCCACAAACATTATGTTACATGACCAATGAGCCTGAAATTATATATCCCAGCAATGATTTGGGTAAAGATTAATATATCATGTATTTTTATGTATTATATTGGGAAGTGAACTAAATTGAATTTGTGTCACAATGTATTATGATTAATAAAACAATGTGTGAACCTAAAACACTATAGAACATTGATTACTATTTGAAGATGGTCATGGTAGTGAGAATTGAAATATGCCTATAATATTATGACTTAGGATGTTTCAATGTATTAAAAATTTGATGAATAATTAATATAATTTTATAATTCCATGTTTATATGATTATCTCACACTTATCTGTCAATGTTCATGTTGGTTCTTTTGACATCAAATTGTTTTCATTCATAATTTATGACCACCTCTTTTTACCTAATTTCCCTTTTAATATGAAATATATAATTTTCCATATTTTATTATATGATTATAATCCAAACCTTGATTTAATATTTATATAATTTCTATTTATGATATTTTGAGCATAATACATTCTTTTTGTTTCCCTTCTCTAAGATATTAAGATATGTTAATCTTTTGAAAACACAATAAGGGGTTCTATAATAAATATATTATGGATGAGTGTTCAATGGGTTTTGTAAAATAATTTACCTTTGTAAATAGTCCTCAATGACACTAAACAATATTATTCCCTGATTAATGTGATATTTTTGTGAGATTTAATGTTTAAATATTTCAAATGGTTTAAAATAATGGAATATTTAGCTCTGGTCTCCTTCATTTTTATCAAAGTAGGGTTTAATTATTTTTTTGAATTAGATTAATTTTTTTAGGAATTCAAATAAAATAAATTTTATGAAAACCCTCAAGATATGTCTAAGGGTTAAATATGTGCGTTAGATAACAACATTAAATATTCATAAAGATAATATTGTGTGGTTTTCTGGGAAATAAAATCCATGTATGAATACTACAAGTGGATACAAGCTGTGGAAAAATCATACGAATGGGTATTAGTCCTAAATGTGGTGTATTGGGTATTAACTCAATCATTACATGGTGAAAAAATGGCCTAACTACAAAAGTTTTTTGACTCCCCTAGGTGACTTTCTTGGGTCAATCATGTTTTCATTACTATATTTTAAAAATGATTTATTATCTAAAGGAATTACGATAACTATTATGTGAGACCCATCATAAAAAAATAGGTTGAGTCAATAGTGATTTTGGTTAAAATAAATTTTAATGTAATGGTTTTAGAGAATATGACTTATGAAGGATTAGTTTATAATGAGATATTTTTTTATATTTAAATTATGATGATAAGTTGTCATCATTATTTTAAACTTATTTTTTTTGTACTGATTGTAGCCCTTTTAAATAATTTTAACATTAGTTCTATAAATATGAATATATTTACCTAATAAAAAAGGATAAGAGATGAAATAAATAATTTTCTGATTATTCCGAACTAGATATTAAAAACTATGATTAGAAAAGTTTACATAGTAAAAATCCTTGGAAAACTAATGAATGTAAAAATGGATTATCATGTATGTTCATCTTATAAAAAAAGTGAACCAAGAACATTTGATATCCATCATGTAAAATATGTGGGAAGATACACCTTCATAAATTTATCAATGAATGTTAACGATATTTAATATGTGTTAAAGGATGAAATAATAAACCTACTATGGAAAAAGTAATAGATCAATTATCATAATTACCATAACAAATTTAATTATTAATTATCCACTAGTAATTAAATTTTTTATATCTAATTAATTTTGGAACAATGAAAAAAAGTTCACTAATTTGATGGATTAATATAAGAAACCTCAATAACTACTTCATCATCCATGAGAATATGTGGAGTAATATACAGCCACAACTGGGGAAGTGTGATCTAAAAATGATATTGAGTGAGGAACATTGATCATACACTCAAAAACTATGATGTATTATATTCATATCTTTTTTACCAACTTTTTGGTGTATTGATTATTTTTTATTGACATAAAATCCATAACATGATGACTAGAAAATGATTTATTTATAAAAAATATAATGTTTTATTATTTTATCCCATAAATATAACTATACTATAATATATTCTTGTAGAAATTATCTCCTTATAAAATCCTTGTATGTTTCATTTTGTTAAATTTAATGTGATATTAGTTAGGGATTTTCCCCCTCTCTATAGATACCACAATTTTTTTAATGATCGGGAAAATATATTTAAAATCATAAATCGGCCAACGATCTTAATTGTTACAAGTGTGATTATATACCCCAAAAAATAGTTCCATTATATTGGGGTATTTTTAATATAAAGTAACATATTTTTTTAGTTGGAAATTATATTAAAGAATTTTAATAAGAAATTATTTTTTTAGTACAATAATGATCAGAGTGTCATATTGGAATTGTGACCATCAATATTCCTCCAAATAAATTTATTAGATGTGTAATTAGGGAACAATGTAGCTTAAATGTTTGGGGATCATCCAGGGGGTTTGGGGATAGAAACTAGCATTTTAAAAAGGTGTACCTCAATGAACATGGATGGAGCATGTTTAGTGCTAACTATGACACCATACCATGTGGTTGATTTTTTATTAGAACATAGTTTGAGAAACCACCTGGAAGGATATAGGAAACCATGTGGATATATATAATTATCTACAAACAAGTTTCATGGCTGGCACACAATTTGACTGACTGTTATCTAAAACAGTGTGAGGTGAAGGTTTCTAGGGATTGTAGGACTACACATTTGGATTATTGTTTTATAGATCATGTATTCACACCATGTTATTAATTAAAAATAAAAATGGTACCATTTCTCTTCCTCCCCACAGAGGGGTTTTCCCCTCTTTTCATTATCATATCACCTAGGGGATTCCATACACATTTTATCGTATATATACCTTCCTAAATAATAGTTCTTCCTCATTATTTTCCAGATTAAATCATTGTCATATTATTTTAAAGCCTTAAGGAAAGCCTTCGACTTTTTTGTCCATTATTTTTTAACTTAACTTAATGCTCTATGTTTTATTTCTACTATTCATGTTTTATACATATTTCTAAAATATCATGGTGGAATCAGTTATAGGTGATGCGGAATTCACTCCTCATAAGAAGACAGTCATGTGAGAGGTCATCTTCACATTTAACCTTATCATTTTGTCATGGTATGACACTATAATTTTTTTCCAAAAATTAAATCTTAATTCAAATGTTTAATTTTTCTATTATTTTTGACATAATTTTTTAAGGATTTTGCTCTATTCATGGTTTTTAATGTGTTTAGGGTTGTTGGTGTGAAATATGTCATTGTTCCAATGTGATGAGGTTGAATGATGTTGTTTTGAGTTTTATACTATTTTAATTCATGTTGTTAAATTATTTATAGCTCATTGATCATTATAAAGTAATTGTAATTTATCTATAATTAATTAACATCAGATGTACTAGATAGAAAAAATGACATTGTATATCACTATTGATATTACACATTCCCTCGATGATACTACTTACATTTTCGAAAATTAAATGGAATCATTTTTAAAGGCAGATGGTCTATTGTACTTGAACTATTTTATTTAGCCATGTTTGTAGTATTATGTTCATGGTTAGTATTTCCCTTGAGAGAGACAACTGTATTTAAATTTTTTTTCAAATAGACTATGTAATTGTATTATCCTTGACAATTAAATGGATTAAAACTAGTGGAAACTAATAAAAACTATTATATATCATCATTACTCAAATATTACTGTGGAAGAGGATCCCATGTAAGATTCACCCACTATATCATTACAATCAAGATAACTAATATGGATTCATCATTTTGTATATTAATCTTGATCATACTATGTTAGATGGATCCCTTCAAAGCAATATTAGAGGACCCGGTGGATTCACTAATGTTTGTCAAATAATGTGATATACATCATGGGTTTGGGTAGATATTGTTGTGGATGTCACTAAACAACCTGTACCGAACTTTTGATCCCATGTGGCAATGGAAGTACTATTAGGATTAGTCATTTTTTTAACCATACTATTTTTTTCATTTATAAAATTATAACTAAGGTATATATGATTTTAGGAGTTCATCATAGTTTACAGATGATATTCCTAACATGATGCAATATGTGACTTATATTCCTATAGGATATTCCAGATATCAAGCATCTAAGGAATTTAATTTATATTTATAATATTCAGGTTTATTGAAATACTTCATAAGATCCAACTATTAAGGCTACATGAATGACTATATAACAGGGATTCCCATATGTACTTCATGGGACTTGTATTTTCAGATTTTCATCATTTGATGTTGGATATGGCACTCAAAAATTTTTGGGGATAGTTATACATGACATTACATACAATTTTTTGGATACACTCAAGTATAAATACCCTTACGCCAGGAATATTCTAAGACACTCCCTAGGTTTAGGTGGTTGTCCCATTTATATACACATTAGACTTATCTAGGAGTGCGATATTGCAATTTTTTTAATGAATTCAGAAATTATACATAGATTTAGTGAGATTTCCTTATACATCACCTATATATCATCACCATTTGTGATTATCTATGTAACATTAATGTGATTTCATGTTGATTGAGATCATTGATACATACATTAAAATACGTTTACATGGAATGAGATATATTACATCTAACTCAGTTCCATATTTAAATGATTCTTAGACATAACCATGAATCATTCAATATAGTTTTTATATGTGAGTTCAGATTACCCCAATGTTAGGAATTTGTTACCCCTATAGTGGCATAGCTTTCTCAGAGGAACTCCAAGCACTAGTCCAAGAAGGAATTATCAATAAATATTTGAGACTAATGATCACCTTGATTAGACATGTCTTGATTTTCAAAATATCTGTCTCAATGCCTTATTAAAAATATGTATATTTTATTAGAATTAGAAGACTAAGAATCAACAATGGAAATATTTTATTTTTTATTTACAACCATGACTCTACTTGGTGTAGGAAATTTCCATGAGAATTCTTGTATAACCCATTATTTTTGTTTTGTTTTAGATGTTAGTTATTTTTATCCTAAATTTTACCATGTTTCATAGCTCAGATATAAATACAGACGAGATGTACCAGCTATGTACATGTCAACATTTTTTATTACCAACTAATTTTTGAAATAAATTTCTTATTTAGCTACTACTTAATAGAGGTACTTTGGAATATTCTCACTTGATTACATGCATAGGTTGGCGTACAGTTTGAGGCTGGTCGAGTAGGACTGCTTGAATATACATATGAAGACTTATATTGTTATTTCTCTCAAAGATAGTTGTATAAGCATGAAAATTTATTTTTTTAATTTATTTACTCATGTATATGTTGTCATCCCAATGGAAAATCCGTGATAAATATTGAAATGGTCATTTGTGCCTTGAATACATTTTATTTATTATTTTTGGAAACTTCTATTTTAGTTCATTTACTGATTCTATACTCTGATTATTAGTGATATGGATTATTATTTATTACATATTCTATTTACATAATCAAAAATGATATAATAGTCACCCCACTATCACACCACTAGTCCTCACATTTAATCAATAGACACTCGTTTATGGGGAGGTATGAATGAAGGATCATCGACAACTGGCTTGGGAATCGCTTTAGTGTCTTGTTGCCAAGAGATTAAAAAATGGTAGTAGATATATTCCTTGTCTATTTTAATACTATTAGGGATTTAATAGATAGTTTTATTAGGAATGTTTCAAAACTTCGGTTGTATATCAATATGTTGTGTTGATAAGAACCATTCGGGTATGATGTCTTGGTAGTCTGGGTTATCAAATTAGTTTTCTTAATATGTGATGTGATATTTTTATATTATTTTTACTTACAAGGATAGACATGTTGTTTGGAATTTATGATTTATTTTTAATATATAGATTTTGGCCATTGATGAGAGGCTAGTGACTGGTTTAGAATCTTGGTCAGAAAAGGAATGTGGATCTCAGGCATCATATTTTTCATGTTGGGTCAAAATATTATAATAATCTAAGTGTGTTATATTACAGAGGATACATGGCAACAATTTAAATTTTTTTCAACAACATAAATGGTTTTTCCTATATTATATCACAGAATATTTTTTCTCAAATGGATCATATTGAATATATTTCCTTCTGATAGAAGACCATATGTATCTATTGTAGGGAATTTGATTGTGAGTATAAGGATTTAGTCCACGTAAAAGGGATGTTTCGTGACCCTATTTAGTTGATAGGGAACACAGATCCGGAGTTATGGACTCTATATGAGGATTTTACCTTTTTTTTGTTTTTTAATATGAATCTAACAACCTATATATTGTTTTCATAAATGACATGGAAATATATTCTATTTAACTGAAACAAAAGTCTATAATATGAAACTAATCATTGAGATGATGTTGTGAATATATTGTTGACCCTCATAGGTCATCATTATATGTTGATAATGTTTTCGATGTTACATAGTCATGATTTGGGGTTTAATATTTATATGTTCCTAAACCATTATAGTGAACTGGGACCTAAATGGGTATTACAATATTGGGATTCATTTTGAGTGTTAGTTTATTATAATTTCTTCTTTTTATCATGATACATTAATGGGAAGTATGTTATGGGTATTCCCCAATAGATATCAGGGCCCGAGTATACCAGTTCGTGGAATTTGATTCAATTATAATATTTCTTTATAACTAATAAATAACAATGGGTTTCAAAAAAAAGGGTTCCAAATTATAACTTATGGGGTGTTAAACTCTATATAATAAAATTTAAAAACATTATAATGATAACTATGTTGATTGGTTCTGAAAAATGTAGCTCATGTTTTCCTTTAATCCAATAGAGAAGTCTGTAAAGCACATTAGACGGATTGCGTTGAGAAATGTGTTTTGATGATGTATTATGAAAAGTGACCATCGTGAGAGATTTAATTTATGGTCTAGGTCATCATTCCTAGAGACCCTATTATGAGAATTTTTATATACGGATAGTTGAAAGACATAGACTCCCTTTGATGTGACTAAGAGCCTTGTAGGTAATTTTTATTTTTTGAATAATGATAACCTACCAGTGGGGTTAGCCTGAGTTTAAGGATTACATGGAAGTAGTGTGATTAAGAGCATGCTCTTATTAACATCGATGCATGGTAGGTGATAGATTTTTATAATATAGGATGGTCGAATAATTCCATTTCTTTAAAATCACCTAAAATTATTGTATATTGCGATAGTGTTTGGACGGACGGTTTTTTGGGTTTTGGGACCTGTTGAATAGTTGATTGAATGATTTTTCTTTAATCTGATAAGAATATTTTTTGAGATAGGTGGTCGTCAAATAAATCATGGAACGTGAGGGGTGCCAAATATTTTAGAGGATATGTAAGATAAAATTGGATTAATTAAATTGGAATCCCATGTATGATAGTAAAATTAATAGTGCTATTGATGACACATTAGAGCATGAGTTGAGTGAAAATGGTTTGCGCATGTTGTGTATGGTATTATTTAAATTGTTGATCGGTGAGAAACTATATTCATCTGAGGATTGATAGTTTTAATGGATTTTTAAAAGTACGGTTTAGAAGTTTTGAGATTAAATGATGAATATTTCTTCATGGTAGAGGGGATATCAAGGATAAATTAGGTTTCATGAGGTGGTTGGCCCCTGCTTAGACATATATAATCTTTTTTGAGAGGCTAGGTGTTGGTTGTTGGTTAAAGGAAAGTATAATGTGTTTTGATATCAGAATCTCTTAGAGAGGGATATTTATGCCTATTTATGGGATCATAGTGTACTCTTATTCTATATTTGAGAATTCCAAATATCACCACATCATCCTATGTTATCGGAGAGACAATCAGCTATATATAAAACTTCATTAATTATTACATATCTTTTATTGTTTGATGAAGGAACTCCATGGGTGTCGTGATGAAGGAGTAATATATAGAAATACATATAGTGGGAAGTGAACCATTGGATATTTTAATGGTGTGACCTTCGTTATGAGTAAAAAATCATATTTTCCATGGAAAAAGTTCTTGGAATGTGGGAACATGTGAGGTTTTTTTTCATGTTTTTGGTCAGGATGACAAATTTCTAACCACACCATTCACAAAATTTAGTGATAGAGAGAGATTTTTACATATATCTTGTAGTAATGTTAAAATTTTATAAGGATTCTCCTATGGTGGGGAGAATCATTTTTCAGATTGTGAGGATAATATTCATATGGTAGTTTGGCTATGAGATTCTATGAATTAATGGAAATAGGTTACGGTGACACCTCATCCACTGAAGACATTAGTTTTCTAGAACAATTTTCTTGAGATATTTTTTCATGAGTTATCTATGTTTTTAGATTTTTCTGACGTGGAACAATATTTTTCCTTCTATTGGGATTATATGGGTGTTTACTAAATTTTATCCATTACTATTCATGGAAAAGATTGTGTGGCTAGGTTAACCAAGATCGAATAGAATTTGGTCATTATGTAAAATTGAGAACTGTGTGTAGGGACCTCATTTTTATTAGATTAATCGTGTTAAGAACCATTTCCTAATAATTTTCATGATTCTATAGATGTGTATATTTTTAAAATTATGAATGTGGTTTTACCATGATTTATTACTGTTCATTTAAATGAAATAACCTATGGTAGGGAACTCCATGGTTCGTTTGGACAGTTGGATTGTGAAATGATAAAAATCATTTTTATATGATATCAAGTATATGTTTTTTAATTTCTTGATAATGAATATAAAAATATTTTTGGGTTTTTCAATGTTAATTTGCATGAGTTTAAAATATCATTTGGATCTTCATTGGGAGTTTAGAGATGAGATGTAGCAATTTAGATAGGTTTCATGACCCATGTAGGTCAGGTTGATAATTTTGACACCATCAAAAACATATCAGGAATGATTAGTGTTATGATAGGGAGGATGTAACATTACATGTTAATCTAAGTCATAATTTTTTTGAACGAATTTTTATATTATTTCATTATACTAATCAAATCATGTGCAGAGTGTTATAACAAAATTTTGATGGATGATTATCCTATAAATAATATTTAATCATGTTGAATGAGGAGCAATAGTTTTCATAGAGGATTGAAAACAATCTTGCTGGATTGGGACATGAAGTTGGAGTTTTTGAATGGTGTAGCTCCTCGCACACGGTTGGCACACTATTTGTTCTAACCATTCATATTAACAATACATTTCATTTTTACACGTTCATGGTTGTAGAAACCATGTTGCATTAAAGGGGGAACTTTATAGGGGGTGGAATTTATAATGAAATTTCATGATGTTGGAACATAGTTTGACTAATTCTTTGCTTCAAACATGTAAAGAGGAGGTGTATAGTGATTATAGCACCACATGTTCGGCGCATGATTTTCTAGATCATGTCTATTAGTTGTGAGGATTCATAAAAGTGGAAAAAATAATATTTCCCCCTCCAACACATAAATGAGTGTACATCTGTTATATCCCACATTTCACCTAGGATATCTTCTGGACGTGCAAGCCTCCTTCTCTGTTACTATATTAGAGTTCTTCCAAATTTATTGCCAAAATAAAATGTAATTAGAATATTTGTAATATTTGAGGCAATACATCGACTCTATTATCCTTAATTGTGTTAAATTCAATTATATTTTAAGTAAGCTTTCTCAGTTGGGGGTTTTCATCTAGATTCAACTAGATAATGGTGGAATATGATAGTTATCATGGGGATTTATCTCTTACAAGTATGGGGGTGACCTGAGTTGTCATATTCAATTTTTATCATGTAGTCTCTTCAAGGTATGTCGGCATACTAATTTTACAAGGAATTAAATAATTTGTTAAATTTTTGTGTGTTTTTTTCTTGACTCCATTTAAAGGGGATTGTACTTTATTAAAGTTTGCAGATGTGTTGGGGGTTGTTAGTGAGTGATAGTGCTCAATTTACTATCTTATGAGTTTGAGCAATGATCATTTCAAATTTATGCCTTCATAGGTCATGTTGGTTAATTATTAATATCTCATTGAAATATATTAATTATGTATAATGTAACTATAACAAATAAAATTATGATTTTTTGGAAAAGAAACATGACCATGTATGTCTAGATTGAGAATGGACATCCCTTATCAACAGCTTCTTGACATTGGAAAAACGAAATGGAAATATTCTTAAAGGAAGGGGGTATTTAATACTATATATATGGTGTTTCATATCAAACCTATGGTATTTATTCATGTTTATGATAGTATGTGACTTCCTTCACATTCCCCAAATGGTGATTCCCCCGTTTAGATTTATTATAATGGACTGGTTTATGAGTATAACATTTTTAATTAAATTGGTGAGCACCAAGGGGAAAAATTAACCCTAGTTATCTATATTCATGTTTATACCAAAGAAAAGTGTGATAGAGGATCTAATGATGGATGTAACCACATGGTTATTCCTTTTTAAGACCCTAATAATGATTCTTTTATTTATAAAAGAACATCAAGGTCCCTTAGTGGGATGTTTCTTCTAAGAACATACCTTGGGGACCTAGTGGGTTACCCAATGATTGATTTACCCTATTCAAACACATCATGGTTTTGGGTAAATAGTTTATAGATTTTAACCTTAGAACCTATAGAAAATATGTTTTTTAGAAGCTATGGTAGTAAATATAGGATTAGGCATTCATTCACCATCTATCTTTTATTTATTAATTCACTAGTTTAGTACTAATACATCTATGATTTCAATATGAACATCCTAGTTTTTTGTAAATATGTATGATACAGTGTCATATGTGATGATTATTATCAAAGGTGTTTCCTAGAATACATCTTATATGACATATATTTTATTTATTTTTAATATTTGTATTCTTAGATGTAATTCCTTCAATATAGATATTCATCCTACATGGTTGACTATATGACAATGATTCCGAAAGGTACGTAATTGGATATGTATTTTAATCCTTACCTGATTGAATAATAGACATGGAACACCTCATAATTCATTTGGGATGGATGGGAATGACACTCCATGAGTTCTTTATATACACTCTAGCATGATTAATATCTCAATGAGATACTCCTAGGATTCTCCCAAGGGTTTGGTGGAAACACTATTACAAAACTCACTTGACTTCTCTATTAGTGGGATACTGAACCATTTATTGAAGATATTCTAGGATTAAAATTGAATATTAAGATAATTACATACATATTGGCCAATGTTCATCTCCTATAGAGATTATCCATCTTGTAATATCATGATTTTTTATAGACTAATATATACGATTCAGACAAATGTCTGGGTATACATTGCATGAGTAGTATGAAATTCATCTCATGGCCATATTTACATGATATACCAATATAGACTAGAATCCTTAATTATTGTTATCGGAGGTGGGTATAGATGACAGCGAACATTTATCCCCCAATAATTACATAGATTTCTTAGTTAAATTTATTGCATTGGTTGAATCAGGTATTGTCAATCATGATTACATACATAATGATTTACATAATTACACATTAATAGACTAAAAAAAATCTAGATCAATGAATTATTAAAATTATTTCTTGTTGATATAGATCATGAACCCAATTATATACATTAGATATGTTTTATTCCTTATATCTAATGATGTCTTGGTTGTGCTAACCATATTTCCATGACTAGGACTTATATATCCTTTTTCATTCCTTTATTTTCAGAAGATAGTTGTTATTATTATTATTATTATTGTAATATTGAGATGATAAAATATACAAACACAACATTTTCTAGCAACGTATAGGACCATATTGTTTGTTCACTATGTATTTATCCACTAACACCTTACTCGGGCCACTAATTCAACATGGATCTTGAGAACAAGTTCACATGATTGTATGAATAGTTTGAGATAAGTCTAGGGACTAATCAAGTGGGATGGATCAGATATTAACATGGATTTTGGGTCCATGGTATGGATTAGAGATATAAGTAAACCCAAATATATATATTTTATTTCTTTTATCAACTCTTATATATGTTGTCAGCCCAATGTGTGAGCAGTGTGTATACATAACATGTTTGTATAACCCTTTACCTCATTCCATATATTATTATATCAAAGTTCAATTTCTATTCATTTACTTCTTCTTCAATATAATTATTGACTAATATGGATGATGTTTTTTATATACACTATTTTCATAATGTTATATGAGGGTATAGTCCTAACATTATCAAATTTTAGGCCTTAGATGATGGTTCTAAACCTCTCACGTATGAGGAGACAAGATTGAGGCCTTACAAACAACTGGACCGAGGCATAATTTTAGTGGATCCTAGGATAGAATGCCATATTGAAAATGTATAGACATAAAAACAACAATTCTCATATACCTATCATCATGTAAAATATGTGTTCACTAGTTGAACATAAAATAGTAATGATAAAACCTCACTAGAAATAAAATATTGACTCATGTATATCCATTAGATACATTTATATGTTATAAATGGTATGTAATTATTAATATAATGATGACCTAATTTTATTATTATGGACAATGTACGACCCCATGACTATAGTTCATATATTTTTCTATAAATATAAACAATGTTGATAACTTTCTTCAATCCCAACACTAAACCCAAATAATCTAAGAAAAATTATATAACAGTTAAAATGTTTTAATTGAATTTTCAAGTAAAAATATTGGTTACTAAATTATCAAATAACTATATAAAATCAACTAATGTCAATTTTTTAATACTAATTCATTGATTTAATTAACAAATAATATGATAATTTTATGATATAAATATAATTTCTTCGAAAACTGTATTTTTTGTGAATTTTATAATAACATAAATATGTTATTGACATGTTATGGTGTTGATTTTAAAAATATATATTTGCAAATCAATGTTTTATTAAAAAAAATTTATTAGTAATTGATTTAATATATGAATAATAATAGATAATACTATTAATTATTATATTCATATAAAAAATATTATATTTTATTATAGGATTTTATTTAATAATGTACTTATAAAATTTTTTAATTTGTTATTTAAAAAATGAACTAGATTTTTTTATTCATCATAAACTAATTTTTAATGGATATATTATTTTTATTTCTTTTAAATATACGATTTTTATATTAATTGTGTAAAATCAATGATATAGATAAATCCATCACTTTTATGCTTATATATTTAACAAATCAGGTTTTCATGGTTTAGTAATTTTAATATTTATATTAATAATTGTATTTTTCCACAGAGATGGAATAGTGTTTTGGTGTCTAATGACCATGTAAATAAATATATTATAAATATAAATATAAATAAAATCATGTGCTTGAATATTTTTAGTATTAATGTTTTTTTCATTATTTGATACCATGGATGGTAAATCCAAGACAAAAAATACTTCTATAATGTTTAGTTTAACCAAGTAGCAACATAAAGATGGTCAACATTGGATGTTCAGTTTGGGGAAACTATTGGCAACACCTCAATAAAAACAAATAATATTTTTTATATATTTTATTTTAATTACTTAAACCCTAACCCTTCTTATAAATGTGATATTAGTGAAAATATCCCTGGTTTTCCATATAACTCTAGGATATCAGAGAGTATGAGATCTATCAATGAATGATTATAGATCATGGATTAATAATCATTTTTAAAGGATTTGACTTCACAAATGAATTTTCTAGAACACTCCATCAATAAAATCTCAAACATTTTCTTCATTAGTGATCAATTAAAATATGAAATAGGGAACAATATTTATGGTTCTACTTCCATTTATTAATTTCAAAACCATATATATTATATTTCATTTTGTTGCTAATGATTTATATTATTCACATGATCCCAATTAATTATTTATTTATGATTTATCGATTTATCCCATTCATTCATTGATGTTATCCTCAATAAATTGATAAAACCCCAAAAATTGTCTATAATAATCAGTCACATTAATTTTTTTCTATTATATCCTCATTTAATGAAAATTTATTTTCGACGTTTCTGGGGAAGGGAATTTTGACATATACATGATAGACTATGGTAAACCAATTTTTCTTTAACACAACATATCATTACTACAGAATCCGGTTAAAAATAAATAACATAAATGAGGTGTGATATGGTGTGACTAGAGATTATAGATGTTTTAGTGGAAGATCAAGTCTCTATTTTTCATTGGTTTCTATGTTCTAAGGATCATTGTGATAGGACTGATTAGCTAGTTCTTGAAATATCCTTAATCTAGCCACTGATGATAGATGCCATGCACTTATGCCAAGATATGAGTCCCATGGTGGATTTTTTAGTGGATCCAATGGATTTGGAGGAATGGGAAAGACATGTGAAGAGTTATTAGGTTTTAATATATCCAAAAAAAAATTATGCATTTTCCAATAACACATGTATTGTAGTCCCCTTGAAGCAGTGAATTGTGTTTCAAGAATAGTTAAATATAACACCTTGTGTATGACCCATACACGTTGCATGACCTGGTACCAATGACTAACTGTGTACCCCATGAGTACAAGATCATGGACACAACTAGTACCTAGGAAGAACCAATGTAGGAAATAATACCAATTTACTCAAAGAAATCCAAGGCACCTAGACATTACCAATGTACACAGGCATGATCGGTGTACACATGAATGGGTCAGAGTACACATGTATGGACTGAATGATACTGGCATACCCGAGGTATCTATGAAAGGATGCGTACAACTAATACATTTTGTGTAATTTTCTACGAGACATTGAACATCTGTATCGCCTTCTTTGGGTGGCATATTTGGGCTTTTTAGTATCTTATCTAAATAAATATTCCACGTAGGAGGTGATAACAAGCATTTTTACACTTTAGAGATTCAAGTAGACATATTATGAGCATGAATATTCATCCGTAATTCTTTTCCAATGGAAGTGATAGGATTTGGTCACTATAGGTTGTTAGTGTTCAGTAATACCCTACCAAACCATCGTAAATATCTCCAATAGACTTTATATTGGTAGAGTAAGTACTCCACTATTCTAAAGTATAAAATAGGTCCTTTCTCTATATACTGGTACTCCCCCATCATCGATCTATAGTAGTTAGTGGCCCTCTAATGGAGGTAGTTCTCCTTTGAATATATAATATAATATCAAAGAATGGGACCCTCCACAAGTATTCTTTAATGGTTCTGCACGGTGATGGCCATTGAATATTTAACTTTAGATCTATAGTCTGACTTAACATTCTTATCTAGTTACGGAGATAGATATTCCGTTTCTCGCTCACAATGGATTCTTTATGATCACATATGTTGGGTTTATCATTACAATTTTTCTTATAGGTAGAGTTAAATATTTTATAATTCTATTAATTCTGTATTAGTTTTTAAGGATGAACCCCTTGGTTTGTATATACCCCCCCCCCCCCCCGCATAGGATTTTCCCTCCAATTTTATTTCATATACAGACATCTAGATGATCTATATTTATGTTTGTTGGTTATGTCTCATAAGAAAATAAATATAACTACAGGAGAATAATGTTTTTAGTGGCTGACATTAGAGATTGTGAGACTTTAAATCTTTATCACAATTTTTTCTATTGTTTTTTGGTTGGGACCTCATTTTAGGTTGGATATGTATTTTTCCACTTTATAAAATGATTAATACACTATTTCAACTTGATTATTTAATAGATGTTATTAAATTCATGTTTTACACTATAGATATTTAGTGTTTTATTTTACCTATGAATTGTTTCATTGATATGGTTGTGTGTATACATGTAATTAATTTACATAGGGCCTCCCATTTATGGCATATGACATATCAGTGATAAAACATAGAACTTGGCATATTAATGCCGGGATTGTGGTGTCACTATCAGCTTACTATATGACTAGTGGTCCCTTGAAGGTTGTCCTTTGATATATTTGAATCAATGTGTTTTTCACCTGTGTTAGTATTGGGAGTTAGTCCCCATTGTGAGTTTGGGTATGACACATCATGAAATGGGTTTGGAGTGTCTCATGTTTAACTATCAGGATAGGTAACCCAGTGTTTATCTGGAGTATGACAAATCCAATAACCAAGAATCTATAAAATTACTTGTTGATTCAATATACAAAAGCATTTGTTACATGGAAAAAATCACGCATGAATCATGTATGAATGATCATGTCTTTTTTTATACCATATACCCATATATTTTCTTCAATACATGGATCATCTTGATAACTTTTAGAATTCTACATTGATCGTATCCCACTAGGATGATGAAATGGGATCATGATGAATATCAGTTGAGTGAGGAGACCTTAGTTCAAGGAGATTCTCATGAGGTGTTCCCCCCAATGGTCAAGGTAGAGGATCCATTTTGTGATGAACATCAGATAGCTTCGACATATAGTAAAATGATTCACATAGTCTAAACATATTACATAACTTCCAAAAATAATGAATGCTAAGGATTCATGCTAAGACATACCCTCAGCTTTTGGAGAATTTTCTTGAGGAAGTAGTATGTGTTTTTAAGCTCATTAACATGTTAAACAATCATACATTTTCAATTGGGAGAAGCCTTCTTCATGAAGCAATAATCATCTTGTGGAATTTGATCATCTAAAATCACAATGTGGATAGTCAAATTGTTATATATTCATCAGAAATTCTCTGATGAGTATTAACCTTTGAGAATGTGCATTAGAATTATTCAAGAGATTCATGGGTTTCAGCAGGGTGATATGCCAATTACTGAGTGCATTTTGAGGTTTACCGACCTCACATTAAACTCGATCGATATTGTGTGAGATTGATACTTCAATATTAATATGTTTGACTAGGGTCTTTATAGATATATAAATGATAACATTGTATACTAGTGTATTCCAACATATCCTTATGTGTCTTGCTGGATTCTGGTTATAGAGTGTATCCTAGTAGTAAGACATCATGTGTTTCGAGACAACAATTGTAATAATGGGGATAGTTATATTGCATTTTCTAATAGAAGTCAATCATTAGGTTCTCAGTGTATGAGTTATACTATTTCATGGAAATAAACATGTTGATTTTCGTAACATTGTTCATATATTTTTTAGTCATCCATGAGAGAGTAAATTATATTATTATGATTGGAGAGGTAACATGCATTGTGATTTCTTAAAAGAACATGTTAATGAAGTAAGACTAGATATGGATAGATATTCAACAATGGGGCATCATTATTACATGAGATCTCCAAGACAAGGTCGAAGTTGCCCCCAAGGAGGTAGTTCTTCTAGAGGATCAGGTGTAGATCATAAATGAGGTGTTATTGGTAGAGGATGACACTACAAGATACTCCCACCACCACTACCACATGGTGGCCCATTCCATTCATAGAGGTATAAAAATTGAGGCTTTAGGTAGCTTAATGATATGAAGGGATATGACAAGGCTACTCTTGAGATGATATGAGGCATGATCTATGTATTTTATGCTCATTCTCCAATACATATAGACATAGACTTGAGTCATTAAATTATCTCCATATCCCTCAGTTGAGATATATATATATATATATATAGATTCTAATTAAGTCTTCATCCAAGTAGTTATGGCTAGAGATTCCTATTGTGAATAATTATTACATATCACAAATCGACTAGTAGTTTGAGACAGAACTCAATGGAAATAGTTTCTCATGTGACCTATTGGTCACCACGATGATTTTTTTTGGTTTCAACATGGGTATGGATTGGTTTCTTGTGGTGCGTTTCTAGATAGGGAATCATCACCTGAGAGATAGATTGATCTATAATAATGGTGTGAGATTATCCTTCATGGGTGAGAGAGATCATATGACTATGTGTGTAGAGATTGTGGGAAATAATCTACGCCCTTTCCCATATATATAGTAGAGTATATCCTTTGGGTAATTGGGATATTTATTAATCCTTAACAAAATAGTATGGTAGAATATTATGAATGTATTCCCAGAAGATATTCCCGGACTACCTTTGAGGTTGGATATTGAATTCTATATCGAATTTCACCCCAGGACCGTGTCCATATATTTTATGGAATATCATATATCCCTTATAAGGATTTGGGTCTAAGGGAGTAGTTGAAATGTGTTAAATATAAATCTTTGTTAGATATATTGGGTCACCTTAGTATCTTCCAGTTTTGTTCATGAAAAAATACACATGAGATTGAGGATTCGTATTGATTATTTGTTTTCGAAAAAATAATGAATTAATAACCCATAACTAGAATTGATTACCTATTGAGTTGTTTAAAAGTAATATTTTGTTCCCAATTATTGACCACTGGTACAAATACCATCATTTGATGGGTTGTAATGATTATACTCAAAAGGTGGAATTTTGATGTAACTACATACACTATGAGATCCTAGTGATTCCTTTAGTTGTGAATAATTCGTTCCCTATTGTCATTAAACTTATAAACTATATCTTTTTTAATACATGGACATATTCATAGATACAACATTTATGATAGAGTCATTTACTTTACATGATAGGAGCAGCAATCAGAGTTTTTGAGGATGGAAATAAACTTACTCTAAGAGAACCATCTATTTGGTATGATCTCTATGTGTCAATTTGGGATCCATGAGGTTCACATTCAAGAGAATATCATCCTCGTTAATGGTTTAGCTATTGTTCTAGTAATGGTTGATATAGTTTATTCGTGGTCACCATGAATGAGAATGTTATAGGAGTAGTGTTTTATTGGTATTGAAGGGTACATCTTCTGGTTCTTGGAAAACGTTTCCATGGAAGCATCCCCTTTACCTACATTATCACCAATATTTTATGTATGATTATATCTATTGAATATATCTTTACCCTTGTTTATTATGAATTGAGATGAAATTATTAATTTTATTTTACTCAATTCAGGGTTTCTATGGTATAAAAATGGGTATATATATGATCAACATTAGATGGGATTTCCACAATCCTGTTTTGACTTATACACGTGAAAGGGAAATCGATGGTTAAATTGGTGGACCGGGTTTTAGAAGATCATTAATATTACTAGATGATATGAACATGTTCAGTGGTTAGCCTTGGAGATTGCAATGTTTGGTGTTTTTAGTCTCCCTTTTTAGCACTTGTTATGTTTGGACCACCTTTCGGGTTAGGAATTTTTTTCCCCTTTCAAAAATTTTTACCACATTTTCATACTTTGATGCTTTCTTAAAATTTACTTTTTTCGGAATTACACTCTATATTTATATTCTTTTTATATATCTTATCATTATTTTACAGGGCTAGTTGTGTTAATGTGTACATGTTCTTAGGTTAAGGCCTCCCACTAAATTTATATTCTTTTTTGACATTAGTAATAAAACATTAGAATATTAGGGGCTGGGTTGAGGTGTAATACCCAACTTACCACTGGCTAGTCAATCCCTGATGGATCGGGTTATGTCATTATCATAATAAAATAATTTTTTATTTTTTTTTAATTTTTTTTGAAATATATATATATATATATATATTTATATATTTGTAAAATAAATAATTTTAAAATAACATGTTATATTAATAAAAAAATTATATTTCATTTTGGAAAAAGAAAACTATGTTTAACTATAAAAACTTATTTATTATCTTATAGAAAGAATTTAGTTTTTGTCACATTGATAAATTAAACAAAAACATATAGATTTATTATTTTCTTTCCAAATAAAAATATTGTATAATAAGGATAGTTTCATTTTTTTTGAATGAATGTATGATTACTAAAAATGAATATAATAACAATGGTACTTGTAAAAAAGTTATTTTTAATGAATTGATCCACTAATATTGCTTAATATTTATCTAATATAATTAAATAATATCCTTTAAAATGATAATTTAATATAATTTTTGTTCAAATATTTAAATAATTTATCTCTTATTCAATTAGTAATATATAGTAAATAATATTCAGAACCCTTATTGGTGAAAACTACATTTTTCAACTATGATATTATATATATATATAATGTTTTCATTTAAATGTTAACTTTATAATATATAAAAATTTAATTATATTAAATTAAATTTCATCATAACCAAATTTATTAAGAGGAGTTATTTTATATGTTATTTCATATATATGTTACTTGGGTAAAAACAAGAGACCCTAGTAAAAAAATGTAAAATTAGAAATATATGTACAAATTACGTGAAAATGTTTCAAACTAACATTTAAAATCATTTTTGTGGCCTTTTAAACTAAAAATCTACCCAAAATCTGTTTTATAACATTTAGTGTCATTATCTGTTGACTAGTTTATTGATATGACTGAATATTAAATTTTATTCCCAAGAAACACATTTTCTTCTCTTTTAAAATAGCGAAACTTGCACCACTTTTTGCCACATACATTCCTAAAAATATATTCCTAAAACTATCCAATTGTCTTACACCTATAATTCTATATAATTTTATTCAGGCTATTGTGTATATAATTTACTATAAGACATTAATTTTCAGTGATACATTTAATCAGATATTTATGGTTACAAAGTTAATTTTACATAATCTATTTCTTTTCTTCTTAATCCTACAGTACAAAAACTACAATAAAAATAGTTGTATAATAATCTTAATATATTTATTATAAATAAGTGTAATTAAATTAATTTCAAATCAATTATTCATACATTTCCTTCCACATACTCAATCATATTATTGTTAATCATACTTTGTGCAGACTACCACCTCCACGAAATAACATTAATAAATTTTTATAATTATTTTATACATTATAAAGACATCTAAAATATGATTAAAACATTAAAAAATATAAATTATATAATTTTGGTTTTATTATAATGATATTATACACATTCTTCACTATACTCATCCATCAAGGTTTATTGTGGTCACATTTGGGGAATGATTAAAAATCTTTTTATACAATGATATGAACCTCATTCATGGATGAATATGGGAAATTAAATAGCAATATTACTATATTTTAATAAGAAATTGGTAATTTTTTTATTGAATGGTAATATTATTTACTTAACTTATTTAAAAATTATCATCTTTTCTTGCTTAAAATATTATAATAATCCTAAAATAATTGAATTTTTAAAAATAAAAAATAAAAAATATATGTTCAATAAATTACATATGATAAAAAATAAAACATATTAAATTAAATATACTATAAAAGGATCACAAGTATGTATCTAATGGTCTTAATTTTAATATTTTGGATGTTAGGAACATGAAAAAGAATGAATCTTTATTATGATAAGGGACTCTAGTCTTAAATTTTCACCAGTTGATTCATATTTCATATTATACACCATGGATTATTTTTTATGGAGTAACTACATCCCATGGAATTATAATAACCTAAATTAGAATTTAACATTGGAAAAAAAGATCATTCATTTTATTCCTTGTTTTTTTATTGATATTTACCATATAATATAATGGTTTCACATAATGTATCCATTCTTCTTAGGTTATTATGATTCTATTTCAGTATAATATTTCATTTCATATCACATAACCTAGTTTTATATTTTTAGATGTTGTTGGATTCGAATATTCTATATTTATAACATCACTATCTAAATGGTAACATAATTATGTTTCCAATAGTTCTCATCCTCTTAAAAGTTAGTTCCCTTTATTGTCAATAATTTAACTTCATTCCAATGGTTCTGTATTAATTATAAAACTAATTATCTCTCATTTAATGTGTTATTAATATTTTACTTTTACAATTTTCAAAATAATTTTTTATTATCATTTTTATTACATTGTATTTCCATAATGGTTTTCTAAAACATAAAAATGGATCTTCTAAAACCGCACTCATTATTTTTGAGTGACACATTCTCTTTATTTTAATCATTTTTATCTATCTTATTCTCATATATTTATTCCATGTTCTATATATATTTTAAGTACATTTATACCTTGTTTACTAAACCCTAATTTTTATTAGTTAATATATTTTTTATATTCCCTTTGAAATTCCCAATTTTATATAAACCCTACCAAAACGAACATATTGTTTTTTTATTTCATGAATACATAACCTACATAAATTAGTTTCTTAATAAAAATATTTTTTCAAAAAAATCCATATTTTATAAAACACCACACTAATTTATTTTTGTCCTAGAGAGAAATAATAACTTATACCATTAATTAAAAGATACTATGATAATTTAAAAAATAATCACCTTTTGGGTTCATTTATTATTCATACTTATCCCTAATCCTTCTCAAGAACATTCCTAAATTTTTAATCTATATTCAAGCACTTAGCTGATTTATTAATATTTGAAAATCCAAAATCTTGTAATGCATCCATGTCTTGGAAATCATGATGACATTTCCTTTGGTTATTATTAGAGATAAGGTAATGAAACTATACTTCTTTCTCATTGGTTTTATCAAAATTATGCTTTATATATGGTTTTTTCTCAAGTAGAAAACAAATTATTATACATATTAGGATTTTAATTATTTTATTTGTGTCCCCATAATTTTATATATCTCTCATACATTTGGAAATGTTTTTATCTCCTGAGAAACCATGTATGATGTACATGTAGTTATGGTAAGTACTCATTGTTATGAAACAGGTGGAACCATAATTATTTATCTCTCCAATGAATTTAGTAAGGATTTATATTTCATGAGACATTTTTATATTTATAGGGAGTAAAAATAACACAATATGGGACTCTTTCCACTATGATTAGGGGAACAGAGTGTTAACACAATACACTAAGGGACGTTTTCCACTATGAGTTGATAGTTTTGGTATGGGGGATTGATTTACACCTATGATGACATGTATTATGTTATTTCAACATATTTTGGACTCCTTGGTATTATTATTTGATTTTAATAGTTATCATTTCCCTATATTTGTCATCATATAATGTTATGTTACATGTTTTTTCTATTGAGATTACATATCTTTCCTTCATGAATTATAGACAACTATTAATATATAATGTTTTAATTGGAAATTTTTCATTATCATGTTTTATCATATTATTATGATATATCCCTTGATGATATGTTGATATGTTTAACCCTTGTTGAATATTTACGTTCTACCATTTCTTATGTTTCTATTCCCTATTCTATTGTATTTATTATAACTTAGGAAAAGTAAATAATGGTGTTCATATGTATTTTATAATAGAGAAATGAAAATATGTATTGAATAATAAGTAACATATGTAACTGGTCCTTGAAAACCATAAATGAAAAGGTTCATTAATATATGTGGGATTTTTTTAGATGCAATTTTTATCTTTTGGAAATTGTGTAAAATAAAGGTATATTTTTCTTAAGACTCTTTATATTTCATATCTTATAGTAGTTTCATTTTTTACTAGTATACGTTGACTTATCCCTTGAAGTATTTGAATCGAAAATGGATAATTTTGATAGGATTGAGATGTGTCATATATACATTGAGGAGGTAAAATTGAGGTGAACTTCATATCGTGTTTTGATTCATTCTAGGTCAAGTCAGTGTTATGCTATGTAATGTGATTCATCTGATATATGATTTTTGTGTGTGATTTTTTCAATTGATTATGTGCTAGAATTTGGAACTATGTAGTTACCCACTGTATAACACCCTAAGATATAGGAATATATTTTTCTCCAAATTAAATACATGTCGAACAGTTTTTTCTCAAACATGACTAAACTAAAATGACCCATTAAATATAAGATAATTATTTTTTAAAAAAATTATATGAATAATAAAACACCAATAAATCAAAATATATTACTCAACTAATATAACATACATTAAGTGGATAAATAATTAAAAATAATTAATATCAAAAATAATATTGTATTTTAAATAAATTTTGTTTATAATAATGATATATTTTTTCATAAAAAATTAAATTGAACACTTCTAAAATATTAGTATATAGGATGTAATATATTAATATTCATTAAATAAAATATTTATAGAAAATAAAATTAAGAACACTTACACATTAGAAACATCAATTTTCAACAATGTCAGTTTTTATATAATATATATATATATATTCATATACAAGATTAATTTATAAATATTAATATTTGGAGTATGATTAAGATAAATTCATTATTTAATATATAATGTAAAAATTATTTTAGGATGATTTCATGGGGTTTTTTGAATATTTTATCTTTAGGTGAATGGTGATAAAATTATTTTTTACTAAGGACATAACATTTATAACTATACTAAGAAGTAAGTAAAACATAATAACATATAAAATAATTTCCATGATAAAATGTTTATTAACTCTGTTGAATTATTAATTTGGTAGTGTTATTCTAATGCCTTGGTCTAATGACAAATGAAAAAAAATTTGTAAGTAAATAAAAAGTCAAATAAGTAAAAAAGTGGAAACTTTTTGACAATATTTTTCATAATAAGGAGTAATATCTATTGGATGTTTATCTAAACACATGCCACTATTGTTAACTCCTTTTTTTGAAATACCATTTTCCACTGCATTTTCTTCTCTATTAGTGTGAGTGATGATATGATTTCCTATTGAGAGGTGTTGATGAAAATTCACCCATTTGGATATGAGAGGCCAAGAAATGTGCACGAATCCATTCTAGAGGGATTACATGATGGCGGTGGAGTCACTTTTTTCCTTTATTAAATTATTCATTTGAATGTTCTATGTTTAATTTTGGAATCCCTTCTCTAATAGTGTTTAAATTTAACAATATTTTTCAAATAAATATTTTTCATTCATTCTATTTTAATTATGATTTTGTTGAAGAAATTATGTTCTCAATTTATTTAAAATTCATAAAACCATCAAGAAGTTATTAAAAAATTAAATTGAAAAATCAAATAGTTTTTTCCAAACATAACATTTATGCACATATATTTATTTTTTCTAAAATCATGTCTTTATGATATTCATCATCTATATTTGAAATAATTTTTTTAGAATATAAAAATTTTATTATATAATTGATTTCACTATGTTAATTAGTAGTTATAAATTGTTTAGAAATTACCATTTTATATTTATTTATTGAATGTACATTACATTGGTAAATTTTTTTAAAAATATTATAAGCTGAAAAATGTTTGTGAGAAAATTCATCGATTAAAATACTATTAATCGTGTCTAAATTTTCTGGAAAATGATTGTTGAAGGGAATATAGAACACAAAACAACCCCCAATCCACTATTTTCCACTTCAGATTCACCTCCAATCCACTATTTTCATCTTTAGATTCACATTCCATGTGAAATATGTTCTATATTTATATTATAATGTAATATTTACAAAAATAAATTATTTCAGTCACCTATAAAAAGATATCCCGACCACCACATTTCTCCAATCATTAAAAAAATACCTCTCCCAAAACACTATTGTGTAACCAAATACACTCTCTCCCCTCATCCATGATATCCTTCTATTTCTCAACAACCATGCTAAGGTGCCTTCCAATTTTACCGAAGAGAAAATTTCCAGAAGGGGAGATAATATTCTCAACCCCAATTTCTTCATTAAGTTATACTTTTAACACAAAAAAATATTTAATATGTCAAATTATTATGACATAAATAGAAATATTATGATTAAATTTACATACACTAATGTAATATTATTTATCTACCTTTGTCCAAATTAATTTATAAATGAACACATTGCCTTGCATTCATGCAGACTACCTCCCCATGAATGATGTGTCCTATTTTTCATTAGTTTATAAAATGGATTGTTTTAAAATTTTATTTATTTAATTAATGTGATATTCTAAACATTATTAATAGTTTAAAATATAAAATATTCAATATATTCCTCTATATCGATAGAAAACAAGTGGACCATAAATGTTTTTATGTGGAGTTCCTCCTATCTTAATGTGACATATTTCATTTTTCACTATAAATTTTTGTTAAAAATGAAAATATAATAAAAATATTATCTTCCTTAAAAACTTCTACATAACATAATTATGCATCGGTAAAAATAAAATTATTTAAATGGAATCACATTCTTATACAAACCCACCCTAAGAATATAGTTTGTTTCTAATTTGGTTAGTGTAACTGCCGATATAAAAAATACAATAAATTTATATCATTATTAATGTAATATAAGTATACATAGGTAAAATTTAAAATCAATATCTAAATAATGTGTTTTTAGGATTGGTAATTATCCTATCAAACCATTTATTGTGATACCACCCTTCATTCTTGAAATTTACCAGAACATGAACACCACTAACTTCATCATAATAAATCATAATTAAAATATATAATAAATTAAAATATAAGTATATTAGTAATTATAAAACAAATATTACATATCCATTAGTAATTTAAATTTTTTGAACTTTATAACTATAAATAACAATCGACAGAACCACTAAGAATACAGTGCTAAAAAATAGTCAAAGATGACAAGTTTCTTATTATTATAATAAAGAATAATTATATAATGTATTTATAGTAGTTTATTATAAATGAAGTTAATAAAATATTGTAGATATGATTTAATTTAATAAATAGGTTTTATTGATATTTATTTTTGTTAAATTGGAGGTTATAGAATGTTCTTCTTAGAAAGATATAAGATAAGGGTTTTTTATAACAAATTATATTTTATTTGAGATATGATGATAATTCTTGAAACCAAATAATCATGTTTATTTTTTTTCATTTTATTTTAATAAATTTTAATTAAACGTTTCTTGGATTTATAAAATTTTCCATTAATTCAATTTGGAAGAGCCATTACTTATATGATTATTATATTAGTAAAGGGATTTAATATAAATATTTTACCATAGATACATGATGGGTATTCATTTTTATTTCCATAATTTGTGTAATATAGTCCCTAAATTTCATCTATCATAATTATTCAATCAATATATGGGATTAAAAAACTAATCTTATGTTCTACCTATCATGTTTTTTTAATTTGAATAAAGATGAGGATGTTAGGGTGTTTCATTTTAAAATCCATTCATTGAGACATGTTTTGTTTGTGCACCAAATTTTATTAAAATGGATTATATACTTCATATTATATATATACAATCATGAATTGTATTCTTTTCATAGTATCATTAGTTCATTTTCAATCATTCAATTTCATTGGGGGTGTATTAAACTGTTTTTTAAGTCTATAAAAGATTTTGGTAACTCAAAACATCTTTCATCGAGTAATGATTTTTATTATAGATATTATTTCAAAAATTATTGCATTCTTCCACCAAAAAATTACATTATATTATTTTTTATATATATAGAAAAATAATAATTTTTCATTAAAATATTCTTCCATGATGAAATGTTTTCTAATAAAACTAAAACATTATTAAGAATTATTCTTATCCATCCCAAGTAATCTTCTTTTCTTCCATATCCATGTTTACGAATCCAACCAATGTTCAACATTGTATTTATAAAACTTGTTATGTGATTGTGACATCTAATTATCATTGGAAATGTGTGTTTTTAACCTCTTCATGGTTTTAATTTTTCTGTTAAATCGGTAGGGTTGATAAGAAATTATAAGGATACCTATAATGGTGAAGTCATATATTTGATTAATTTTTAGAAAACATATGTTGGTTTCGTAGCCCTCTGGGGATTTAAATGACCTGTAATTCAGTTACACTACATGTAAATTCTAAAATAACAATAAATACATTTTTCACAAAATGTGATTGGTTTTTCGATGATTTTGGGATTTTCAATTACATGTTGTGTAATTTGGTTACCCACAGTTTAAAGTATAATGTTTTTTTAAATAATAATCTTGGATAAAAAATTTATTTCCACCTATAAAGACATCCTTGACCTCTGCCAATATTCATCCACATGCAATTTAGGAGAACTTAAACCCTTTGGGATCATTTCAATAAACAATTGAACATTATTGCGATTGTAGTATAAATTTTAGTGTAATTGTTATTCTTGTATCTTTTTTTCATTCTCTTTACATAAATAATGTATGATCGATAATAGTTAGATTGAAAAATATAAACCATTTTTATTGAATCTGAGTTGTTGTTTGAGGTCCTTGATCTTTTGTGCCTTCATTATTATCGGTGGGATATATTGTGGGATTTGTGTTTCCATTAGAATGGAAGGTGGTTCTGTATAATGGATAAATTTTATAAACCAAAAATTATTTGATTTAAATTAGTTTAATTTATTTGAATTTATTTTATAAAAAACTAATTCTATTAGTTTATTAAAACCACAATTCCATTGAATTAGAGGATTTGGATTTCATTTGGTACAAATATTGGAAACCCCCCCCCCCCATTCTATTAAATTGTGGGGTGTTTGTGAAATTTATTAGATGTTTTCGAATTTAAATTGTTTAATTTAAATTATGATATTGATATGTTAAATTTTATTTTAATATTGCATTTGATAAAATGGATTTAAATGGTTTTGATAGAAACCCATTGGATTTATCTTGGAAAAAGGAATGTTCTGATTACAAACCCATGTATTTGTTTCTAAATGTGAAATTAGATCTTTTGAAAAGGGAGATTGGTGGAATTCAATTTTAAACTGTTTTATAATAAATTTCCCATCATTAATTGTATTAGAGCACATGTATGACTATTTAGTTATTGTGTTATTAGGTTAACACTATTTTAAATCATTATAACTGGAATAAAACATTGTATAGATGGTCCTATTCCAAATGGGATGACGATGAGTCTCCATTGGCTAGTGTTAGAGGGTGATGTGTACACACATATTTTCATGATCAACATTGAGTGTGTGAGGATCCCAGAGGCTGGAATTATCATTCCTTTTGTAAAAAGACCATTTTCTCATTGTTTATGTTTGAGATATAAATGTATTCAAATTATTTTTAACTAGTTTACATGCCTTATTAATTTATGTAAACATTTTTATACAAAAAATTCATTAATCAATGCGTTTAATGTATTTCAGTCATTTGAATTGTGAAGCATGATTGTTTTTATTTATTCTATGACCTGACATGCCTATATTTTATAATTTAAGCTTTATTTGTTTAATTAAATGTTGGAATCTTATTATGGAATCATTAGTGAGACTATACAGGTATTTTACCTCACACCATACCAGTTCCTTCATGTGTTTTTATATTATATTATTTCATGTTTTTCCAATGGAAGGGATCTACTGAGAGGATGTAGTAACTATTGATCATTAGGCTTGGAGAGTTGAGTCCATTGGGACATGGGTTTCTATCCTGTTTTCTATAAAATTTTTGTAGTATTTATGTTGTTTACCAATTTATCTTTTTGTGCATTACTCTTTGGGGAGTATTTCATGTAAGAATATTGAATTTTTTATCAACTTCCACAATTTTTATGGAAATATTGTTCATTTATTCATGTTGTATGATATTAGGTTCGAGTCACCAACTTGTGGGAATCTAGAACAACCTTCGGGATATATCAATACAAGATCTGTTATCATGTTACTAGGGTACCCTGGCTATTTTTTGAGAAAGTGTTATTAGATGTGCATGTTTTTCATCTTCACATGATGTCAGAATTTAGTTGTGTGATCTTTTTGGGACTTAATATTTAGTTGGGATTACTTTCATCACTATTTATCACTACAATGAGCCTTAGGTCACCAATATTTTATTGGAATGTTTTCTTGATGATTAGTTCTAATAATTTCCATGCTTTTGATTTGAAACTATTGAAGTCCAACTATTATGTTCTTATCTATTGGGATTAATTATACCTTGTACTCTATTTGAGTGTTAGACTTGATATATTCTATGTTTTGTACTAATTTTCTATAGTATCATGCCTCTGAGAATACATGTGAATCTGATATAGGAGGAATATACTGTTAAACCATAGCAACAGAATCTTCTTCTGCACCCGATTCTGGTCTAGGTGATTGTGTATATTGTCTATACACTAGGACACGAACCTCCACCAATTATCATACATGCTCAAATTGTGGATGAATAGAGGGATGTTAACTAGATTTGTATTCAAAATATCCTTCACTATTATCCACTAATATTTAAATTCTCCAATGTACCCCAAGAGGTTAAGAAATGTTATAGATGGATGAATCATGTGTTTAAATTCATTGAGATTTCTGAGTAGATCAAGGTGATGTGTTAAAACATTGTGCTAACAGGACCAAATAAGATATGGTGGGACACTATTGTGATGTAGATAAAACATTAGGCTTAAAAGTGTAAATTCCTTATGGATAATTTAACCAACCAATTTTAGGAATATTTTATGCTATTATCCAAGAAAATAGAGTTCTTAAAACTATATCTGGTTGACAAACTGTGATTGATTATGTGAACTATTTGGATGAGATAGTGTAGTAATCATATATGGTATTATGAAATTATAAGCTGAAGACTAAATAGTTTGATTTGGTACATTCAATTAATATTGTTTCTAATTTTTCTTCTTAATGTTTCATTATTATGCTGATTTGATGGATAGAACATTGATTGTTGAAATGGACATGGATGGAATGTTATGGTTTTTAAGAGTTTCATTCTCTTCCAGTGGAAGTGTGAATTCCTATAAAGTATAGAGGAAGAATGTTTATTATCATGGTGGATCTTGAATGATGGTTTTTTCTATAACTTTTATAGTTCATGGAAGAGTCCCTTTGATTATATACCAGTATCCCAAGCCTAGGAATTCAAGGAGGGTTTTCACTGAGGGAACAAAGATTTGTGACTCTTGTAGATGTCTGGGTAACTTGAAAAGGTTATTCCAATATTTATTCCTTCTACATGTAGTGGCACAAAATCATTACAATAAGTTCAAACAAGTGTTCAATCAGAATCTTCATGAACAAAGGTGTTCTTTCCATAGGCTACTGGAATGATGTTTCTTCACATAGTGGAAGATGTCTCTAGAGGAAGCTGATACAGGTCCAACAACATTGATACATACCATCAATATAGAATTATCATTAGGGACTACTTTAGTTGTTGTTTGATCATCTTATTTGGTTCTATCAATTCGTATTATGAATCTTATAAATCTTCTTATGGATATTTTTCCTTATGTAACAAAAATTTGTACTCCCCTTGGATCAGACAGAGAGTAGGGCATCCACTATCCCTATTATGCATTCTCTTTATCAAATTTAGAGATTTTATTATGTTTTTTGATTCTTAACATAATACCAGTAATATTCATGATAGATTGATTCAATTTTAATAAAGAAAAACTGATTTCTATGTTATGAAAGTCTCATTTACTACACCTGATGGTGTATTTCATGTCATTCAAGGATAATAAGACCAAGGTTGAGTAGAAATAGAACGTTTTATCCCAAGATGGGGAAAGTGATACATGTGTTCGATTTTGATCTAGAGTGAGAATATTTGAGCAGCTATCTCCCTATTTTTTTAGTTGAGTTTCATGATGTTCTTAAATCTAAATTCCATGTCCATCTACATGTAAGTGAGGTAAATTTTTCAATCAGTTTTGTAATGGGTAATCAACTAGTGTTAATTATATATTATAAAATGAAACTATCTATAATGAGAGAGTTGAATATCTATATGGATGATCTTCTAGAGAAAGGAATTATAGGCCAGAGTGTCTCACCATTGGTGGAACTGGTTCAAATTTCTACGAACTTTTATGGTTCAATTATATTTTTTTTATTTAAAAAAAACTAAGTACATTCATTTTAATGAAAATGTATCTATTTCCATATGTTAATGATCTCTTTGTTCAATTAAAAGGTGAAAAGTGGTTCCTGAATCATGATCTTTGATCTACTTACAATGTGTTTAGGATAAATGAATCTAAAATTCTAAAAACCTCCTTTCAAAGTATTTATAAAAATTATATATACCATTTCATGCCTCTAGGTATAACATATTCTCTTGTAGTCTTTATGGATTTAATAAACAAGATATTCCATGATTATCATGATACCATTGTGGTAGTATTTCTGGATGAAATCTTCATTTACATTATGTCCCAAGATGATCATGTTCAATATCTGGGAGTATTTCTAGATATGTTGAGAAATCACAATCTATATGTCAATATTTCAAAATGTAATATCTTGATTCAATAAGTGTAATTATCTAGAAATATCATTCCATTAAATGGTATATTAGTTCATCATAAAAATATAAATATGTTTTGACATGGGAAAATCCGTGAAATTATTTCAATATTTAAAGATTATTGGTTATAACTAGGTATTATCAATGGTTAATTAAGGACTTATCAAAGATGGCATCATCGATTATAGCTCTAAATCATAAGGGAGTAATGATTTATTTGGAATAAAAAATGGATGTTTTTTTGAGATGAAACTCCTTGTGAATACTACACTTGTGGTAAAATGTCTAGTGTCTATGTAGGGTTTTGTGGTATTCTATAATATATCAGGTTTAGGTTAAGGATTCATTACTATGTTTGGTAATCATGTCCTTTCTTATTGATCTCAACTTCTTAGTCCACACGATAAGAATGACCAAACCCATGAAGTTGAACTTGCATCTATGATGTTCATACTTAAGAATTGGAAACATTACATTTTCACAAAATGGTTTATTATGATTTCAGATAACAATAAATTTAGTTATATCATATCTCAAAAATATTTGAATCTATCCTAGTGACATTGTGTGGAATACCTAGAGTAATTAGATTTCAGCATCGCCTATACCCTGGGGAAATGAGATGAAATTTAATATTATTTTACTAGGAAACATTTAACTCGGTCAGTGAAAAAATCATTTGATGAGTGGAACATAATGTAAAATTTTTGACTGTTGCATATTGAATTCCATGAAATAGGAGCCAGGGATTATTTGGCCAAGTATTAGTTCACATTCACTCACATCGATATGGTTCAATAGTAATAATAGCTTGATGATGGGTTTCACTACTTAAGATACTCTCTTTATAGTGGGGATACTTTACCTGAGAGGTCATTATCTACAAAGTGAATTCTATACTAATGAGATTGGTTTTTTTGTGTTTCTAGTGGAAATGGATGTTGTGATGGTGTATTTCCATAAAAAAATACATCTGCACCTAGAAACCACAATGGGGTTATATGACATTCATTGACGATTCTAGTGTCTATGTATGAGAATGAATTTGTCTCTCATTGTTATACATTACAATAGATCAAGTATGAGAACCAAAAACATTAGGTCTCGGTTAATCAACTTTTGGATCCAAAATGAATGTGGGATGAGATATAAAGGGAATTTTTGGTTTGGATTCTACATACATAGAGAAAGAAGAATGTGATATGAGTTGTGATCGATCGACTGACAAAATCAAATCACATTGTACCAACCTGTGGAACATCCAATATTTAGAAGTTGGAAATTCACTATGTGAAATTGATTATTCATTTTCATATATTTCCATCTGTTTTAGTCTCTGATAGGGATCCCTTGATCACTTTTCTCTTTTAGAAATTTCATAATGAGGAACAGCGGTCTAATGTTTGTTTGGGTACACCATACCATTAGTAGTCAGATGGAGAGATAGAATGTGCTATATATAATCTTGAGGATATTTTTTTTGCTAAGTTCTTGACTTTTCAATATATTGTAATGACCATTTGGAAATGGTTTAGTTTTCTTATAGAAATAGTAACTATTATGCGGTCAAAAAAATCATTTTCAGGACTTGTAATTCATTCCTTGCTAATCTTCCATGTGATAGTTAGATTTTTCAAAATGTTCATTAGATGGAATGATCTTGGTAAATTGAAATAACCAAAAGATTCATTTTATTCAGAAGATATTTTTAATGACATAAAGCCATCCTAGTTCTTATGTAGATCGTGTTTGTATACTGTTGGTTTTTGTTTGTTGGTTACTAGGTGTTCTAGAAAGATTCACCTCAGTTAGGTCCTCTACAGATTAGGAGAGAATTAAAACATTCTCAAAAAAATTGTGACATTTTGAGGTTGTTGAGAATGCTGGGAATGTTTCTTATTATTTAGAATTACCACAATAGTTGAAGTCAACACATGACTTGTTTGATATATATCATCAACAGATCTGTCTATCTAATCCATCTCATTTTGTGAGCTAGAGTGATGTTGAGTTTGAACTAGCTTTATCCATGACCAAATGACCAGTTAGGATAATTTATTATGAATCCATTATACATCACTATAGTGATATACCTTTGGTTCATGTACTATGGCATTAAAATTCAGATCTCATTATATAAAAGTGTGTGAGGCATTAATAAAAGTGCATTGTGCTCACCTTTTCGATATTGAATATTATTGAAAGAATTTATGGGGATGAAATGTTTTTACTGTGTGGAGGTTGGTGCATCCCATTACCTTTATTAATGTTTTGTTTTGAACAGTTTCATGGTTTTTATTTTTTCTTAACTATATTGGGCTGAGAAGGAATCGAGATAATACATATATTGGTGAACTTTTTCATTTGTTGAATTTTTTAAAAAAACATTTTATTTTTTTACCCTTCTCCATATTTACACAATGTGTATTATGGTTATATGGCATGTGAATTTTAAAATAATAATAAATCATTTCTTAAAAAAAGTTATGGGGGTGTTTATAGATTTTGGGATTTATCAATTATACGACATGTAATTAGTTTACACATCATGTAATGTCCCATGTGTTATTTTTTAACATTAAACTGGATGAAAATTAAATTTCCTCTTCTTCAAACATCCATTATCTTGAACCAATATCCAACATTATATAATTTTTGATCTCTCATACCATTCTAGATCATTTTTTCAACAATTGAACATTGTTGTGATTAGTGTGTCTTTTTTCATGAAATAATTATCCCTATATATTCAAATTTTATCTTTCCCTCCTTAGTGAGGGATTGCTCATCATAAGATTTATTGATCTAAACCACAAGATGATGAATAATTTTTCATGGATGAGTTTCAAAATCTAATTCACCTTTGTTATTGTTAGCATTTTCTGTTGTTGGCATTATGTTTCCATGATAATGATAGGTGGTTCTTTTATGATCGAAAAATATGATTAACCCTAAATTTCAATATTTAAATTAAATTGATTGATTTAAATTCAATATCCTAAAACTGTATTCAATTATTTTTTTAAAAACCAAATTCCATTGAATTTGAGGATATGGATTTGATTAGGTTCAATATTTTGAAAAAACATCCAATTACATTGAATTGGGGGTGTTTTGTGAAAGTTTTGGATAATTGGGAAATTGAATTTTTTAAATATAAATTATGTAATTGATTTGATGAAATTTATTTCATTGTTGTATTTTAGAAAATTTCTTTAACTATTTTTGATATAAAACATTGGTTTTATCTTGAAAGGGTATGTTTCGATTAAAAACACATATTTTGGTTCGTAAATGGGATGTTTGGGCATTAGAAATTTGAGAATTGAATGAATTTTATTTTAAACTATTTTAAAATAAAGTTCTAATATTTGATTGTATTATTACACATTAATTATAAGGTAATTAGCGTGTTATTGGGATAAAACTATTTTCAATAATTAAAACAAAAACAAAACATGGTGCAACATGTCGCAACCTTGAGGGGATGGTTATGAGTCATCATTGGCCAGTGTCAGTAGGACATGTGTATACACATATATTAATGATCATCTTCTATTGTGTGAGGATCACTTATCGAGGAACGATTGTACATTTTATCAGTGACTATGATTCTATTTTTTTATATTTTATATACAATTGTGTTCCAATGTTTGTAAACTATTTAATGTTCTTTCATAAATTTTTTAAAATGTTTTCTATAAAATTATTATTGATAAAAAAATTAAACTAATTCAATCCTTGGGAATTTAAATAATGAAATATTGAAATTATTCTCTGAACTACCATAATTGTTTATTAAAATTGAATGATTTATTTGGTTAAATAAATGTTTCCAATTTATTATAGAATAATTGGTGAGACCAAATTCGACTTCTATGTCACACAATACCCATGCCTCCAAGTGATTGTAGATTTTCTTATTTGAGGTTTGTGAAAGGGTAAAGAGAATCTTAGAGGTGGAACTATATGTAGATCATTGGGCTTGTATATTTTTATTGGTTAGGAAAGGGGTTTTTATTCTATTTTCTAGACCATTGCAATAGTACATTGGCATTTTTACCCATTTTACTTCTTGTACACCACCCTATATGGTGTTCACCATTTATTAATATTAACCAGTTTATCATCATCCATAGTGTTTTTGAAAAAATCATTCCCTCTTCTATGTAGTACGATTATAGGTGCAAGTCACTAAATAATGGGGATCAGGTACCCCCTTCGGGCTATTTTGAGAAGAGATTGGTTATTGGGTTACTAGGATACCAAGACTGTATCATGACAGTGATGAATATAATGATATTTCACATTTCAATTTTCTTTTTTTCAAAATAAATTTCTATTCCCTATTTTAAAATGTGATATTTCAAATAAATATTTTTAATATATTTAAAAAATTTTCCCATCCATGTTCTATTCTTTAATTTCTACTATATATTTCTATAAGTTAGTCATTATGTATTTCTCAAGTATAATAATTTAAAATTTATTTTTACAATTAAACAATTTAAATATATTAAACATCATATTTGTTAAAATTAATATTTATAGTTACTTTAATGTTATCTTTAATTCCAGTGATAAAAGTGTTTTCTCAAAACAATTTTACTATTTTCCTTTCATTTTTTTCATTATATGATAATGAATTATTTACTTGTAAATAAATTTGTAGGAATAATCCTATATATTTTCTTATAAATTACTATTTTGGTTTTATTTAAATTTAGGTATCAACTGTTTAAAATCTAGAGGTAAGTTTTGGTGTTACCATTTGAAAGTATTTTTTAAAAAATTTATTACACATATTCATTATGTTGTAATTATTGGTTATTTTAATTTTGAACACATATGAATGGGAGATATCTAATTGTCATACTATATTTCTCTCTAATTTATTGGTTAACTTATTATATATCATCAGATAAAGATGTCATGTGTGTACATGATCATTATATAATTTTTTATATGGTTGTGTTTAGATATAATCGTCCAATGTTATTTTCACAATGTTGTGTGTGGATATGATTTTGTATTAATTTTTCACATGATAGGGCATAGTTATAATTTCATTTTCCTTATTCTATTTGATGGTGTGTGAACATAATCACACATAACATTGACCATTTTATTGTGCATTTCTATAATAATTTTTGTTATTCACAAGATTGTGTAAGGTCATGATTTATCCTAATATTTATTAAAATATTACGACTTATTATTCATATTATTATCCCATATTTTTACTTTCTAATTATTATTATCCAAAACATATGATTATTATCTAATACTCTTATGAAATGTTACATGTTATTTCAATTAAGATTACATCTCATTATGTCATTCCATATGGAAAACTCCTATTTTACCATGTTCTATTCATATGATTTTTATATTTTAATAATGTTTTATCATATGGTTATTATATGAAACTTAATGATATTTTAATTTTTTTTCTTATACAGAGCCTAAGAACACGCCAATTTTGTATGGTTTAATTCCTTGATTTATGAATATGTGTATAAATTATAAAAATTATAAAAGATATTCTATGGTGGCCAGATTATAGAGAAATTGTAACATGTATCATAAAATAATATTCATATATATATAAATGATCCTCCAAGAAAGAAAACAATTAATTCATTTTATTGTGTTATTAATATAATATATAATGATAATTATTTAAAATATATTAATCTTTTCCTTTAAAAATATTACTTTGTGTCAATTTCAGTTTTTAATGAAAATGTTTTGAGTACAACAACTGTGAGTGCATGTCTAGGGCGCCTCATTTGAAATCTGATATATCTTTAATTAATTTTTGGATTAGTTTACTAATTTTTGAGAACTACGATAGGATATATTTAGTGGAAACAATCTAGCAATTTTTAAGTGATATGCTTATGTTTACGATATCATCCAAATATTTTATTATTGTTTTTAGTATATGGATTTCTAAATATTACAAGCATGTCTTGACAATAGAATGTGGATATAAATTTGGAATAGATTCACCTAGGATTATTCACCAAGAAAATAGATGGTTGATTATCAACATAGTCTCTACTTGCTAAATGATGATTATTCCTATGACTACACACCTAGATAGAACATCCCAGGAGAAAAGGTTTGATTAATTCAAATTAATTTTATCAAACATTACAAAGGATTTAAATGGAAGTTAATGATATTATGTAAATATAATTAGGATAGGAACCCAAATATCAAAATAATTGTTATATTACCTATGTCAAACTAAAGGAGTTATAGGTTGAACCACTCGTATTATAGTTGAAACAAAAGTATCAATGGTTAAAATTAATTTTTCATTAGATAAGAATACTTAGGATTGTCTTTTAATAAGAGCATTTAAATTGTGTTTTTAGGGACGATTTATTCTATTTTGGTTTTATCATTTCTAAGGTACCAGGATCATGAAAATGAGGGTTTGAATGGTATGTCTCTATGAACCCCTAAAATAGTATATGTTTTTCCGAAAACATTATTAGTTTTACGAAAGATAAAAATTAATATATAAATAGAAATTTAGAAAGTAATCATGTTTATCTTATGAACATCCATAACTATTTCATTAGTGAGTAGTAACCAATGTTTTGATGAAAACTTTTATTTAAGAGGGATAATGTAACACTATGAATTTTTTCGATATATTTTTCAATAAATTAATACCATTTTGAATAGAATTTTTTTCATGAAACCAAAAACTAAAATGATCTATGATATAACAGATTAGAATTATTAACATAATTAAAAGCTTAATTAAACCATTTTTATATAAAAATATCACTAAAAGGGAATTTCTTTTTTTTTTGAGGATAAATAATTATTCTGATTTAATAATAAAAATTATTTCAAATTCTCAAACAATAGTTTTTAAAAATGTAATGTTTTACATCAAAATAAATTAAATAGAAATTTTTGAAATTATTATTATATTTAATTAAATTTACTCACAATCTGAAAATTATAAATTTATATGAAAAAATATTATGATCACATGATGTGTAAAACTATATTTTTTAATAAAAATAGTTATTAATTATATTTTATTTATTAATTTTAAATATATATTTTAATATTTTGAAGATTGAATTTGATTAAATTAACTTATTTTGTTAATTTAGAATTGATAAATTATATTAGGATTATGTTTTTTGATTTTTTGAAATAGTTTATTCGTAGGAGAATACTAAAAAATACCATTTTCAAAAAATCAGTAGTGTTTAAAACTATATAAAAAACTATGTATAAATTAAAAAAATGAAATTTTTTTATCATTATAAAATATTTATATTTTTTATTTAAATTAACAAATTATATGTACTATTTTCAATTTATAAAACCCATTTCTAACATTTTTAAAATTAAGAAATATTTTTATAATAAATTTTTTAGTTTTTCAATTATAATTATGTTTATTCTTGGTGAAATGTGGTTATGGATATATTTTAAAGAAACTTGAATATAATTTTGTTAGAATTAAAAAAATAATTTCATAAAATCATGTTAAATGAAGTTGTTTCAATAAACTTGACACTAATTCCAAAAATATATATAATATTTTTATAAAAATATGGTTTTAAGAGTTATATGGGATAATGATAAAAACGTTCTTATCAAAATTAATTTTTTAAATAGTGGATTTAATATAAAAATAAAATAGATAAAAATTAATTAATAATCCAAATTATATTTTTAAGCATTAAAATTAAATTATAGAGTAAAATATTTTTTATCTCAGTAAAAATGAAACCTGGTAAATGTGAAAGATCTAAGAGTAAAAGAGATGAATCCATTTTGAAAAAATGTGCATAAACTCCTTTTAGGGATGATAAATGGTACCTCGATACAAACTCCATTATTTTTATAATTTTCTTCATATACCTTGGTATATATGTTATCTCATTAAATTAAAAGGTTTTATATAGAAAAAAATTCAATTATAAACACCAATAAAAGGATCTCACCTATACCGCATTTATCCACTCATTTACCAAAAGTAAACCATATTCATTAATACACTATATACACATGTCCATGAATCTTTTTTCTTATAAAAATACTTATATATGGATTTTTAAGGTGTTACCTAAGGAGAAATATACCAACAGAAAGACAATGTTCTCAAGTGAGCACTCACAATTCATTTCTTCTTGTACCCCTTAAAAATTATTACCACCATGAATTTACGAAAAAATTTATATTCATAATATTATAAAATGTTATTATTATAATTATATGTAAATTGTTTACCGTCCTAAATATGTATTCAAAAATGTATTTTTCATAATTAATACACATGGACTACAACCTCCATGAACGAGGTGTTCGATTTTTCATAACCACAATACATGATTGTTTCTAAAAGACAATTAAATTTTTTTAATTATTTAATCAATTGTTAAAAATAGTAATTATAACCCATTCCTGATATTCATGTCACATTTTATATAAAAGGAACTGCATATGCATACATGAAGATTACCACCTCCAAGAATGTGACATATTTCAATTTTCACACTTTTTTTCTTATATATATATAAATATTTTATAAAAATAAAAAATATTAGGAATACCAAAATAAAAACATTAGTATTATTTAATAATTATTTCACTCATAAGGGATAAGTTCATTGATCATCCTCACACATATATTATAGCTTGTTCTCGTTTGGTTCTATTTAACAAACTACCTGAAAATGATATAAATTTCAGTCATTCAACGATAAAGAAATGAAATATTTATTATATTGTAATAAAATATATAAATGATGTTTTTTATATCTATAATAGTAGTGGTAACATTTATCCCTTTATGAATATACCTCGTTCATTCGTGAAAATCAATAAACAAACCATGTCACAAACTTTGCATTCAAGATTCATAGCCAAAATACTTATTAAAGGAAATCATAAAATTATTAGTAATTATAAAACATAGATTCCATTATATATAATTATATTAAAATTATGGTAATTTATTATATAAATAAAAATCTATATAACCATTGTAAAACTTTTATGAAATAAAACTATCAAAACTAATAAACATCCAACGATGAAAAGAAAATTTAGGTAAATAATATTTTTATGTTAGATGATTTTAAATGATATTTATAATATATTATAGGTACGATTATTTTTCTAAAATAGGTTATTACTATAGTTATTGTTTCTATATAGGATATTAGGGAACATCCTATTAAGTTGAATTTAATGTTATTCTTTTTCAGAAGAAAAATATGTTTTCTTTTAAATTTAATGAAAATCATTTAAAACCATTACTATAAGATGAATTATTATTTCATATTTATGAATGAAATTATAATTTCACTTTTTATGGATCGAATTTTTTTACTTATTTACTCACATTATGAGGAATATTTCATTAATTTTTATCATATTCAAAAGGGGTTTGAATCCCTATTTTTATTCATTGAGATATGATGTGTATTAATAACTTGAATCTTTTATGATGTATATATTGGACATTGGTTTCATTTTTCATTATTATTCATTTAATATAAAATATTTAGAAATCCATAATATTTTCTAAATATCCTGGGTATCTAATTTTAAAGATGTTGATGATGTAAGGGTGCTTTATCTCAACTTCCATTCTTTTAGAGATTTGATGTCTATATAACACATTTCATTTAAATGGTATTAATAATTACTAGTGGATATATAATATCCAGAATTATATTTTATACATTATATTGTAAGTATCATATCATATCCACTATTGGGGGGGGGGGGGGTTATTAAATCATTTCTCAACATCGTAATGTATATCAATGATAAAAAACTGTTTTATTGATTTATGATACTTCAGTATCATTTGTCATTCATTCCTGGGTTATTCCACCCTAAAATTAGACTATATTTTATATTTTCTTCTGTTTTGGGGAAAAATTAATTTTTTTTCAAATATCCTTCCACTATGAATTTATATCACAGAAAATCATAATGTTATTAAGAATAATTATCATCCTATACAAGTAGGATTTTGTATTCAATATCCATATAATATATTACTATAAATTTAGAACATAAATTTAAAAACCCAATTATGTGATATTTATTTTGATCTTTGTATTTTAACTTTTTTATTTACAATATTAGTTTTTATTACCCTTTTTATGATGTGGAAATTATTCAAATGTATTTTACTATATTAAAAACATGGTTTAGTCAATGTTCCTTAATAATTTTCCACTCTACATTTCCTTGATATATTCATTTTATATTTTGGAAGGATAAACTATTGAATGATATTTTCAAAAGTATTTTATTTCAGTGATTTTCAATTCACCTTTTAAAAAAATCTTTCCTACGTTATAAAAGGATTACTTTTTTAAACTAATTGAAAAATGTTTATTTAAATAGTGATTTTTGATTTTTCTTCCCTTTTACACTTTATCATTAATGGATTTATTTACTTAGATATTATTTTACATTAATAATCCTAAAAATATTATAATAAAATACTCTTTTGGGATGATTGGATTTCAGGTATCAAGTGTTTACATTATTGATGTAATGTTTTTTGATACCTTCAAGAACTGTTACAATGCCCATTTTTCATTCCTTGGGTTCTTTATGAAGTGATGAATGACTGCATTATATTGGAACATATATTGGTAGTTGACATACTATTGGGAGTACAAATCTCACTATAATTTGTTTTTATGTTTATTATTTTTCATGAGATGACAATTTTATGTGTGAAAGTGATCATGACGATCTTTGTTAATATGGTTTGTGTGAAAATGATTGTATTATGCTTTATTCCTATGATGCTTTGTGAATATGATAACATAATTATTTGTTCAAATTCTGTTTCATGATCATGATCATATATTTATATTTTCACATGATTGTGTATGGACATCACCACAAGATTATATGTTTATGACACTGATCCTGAATATGATTTATTTTGACATTGTTCACAATATTATTTTTTCTCCTGCTAATACTGATACCATAATTTTATATTCCCATTATTAGGCATCATAGATCATGTTTATTATCTGAGAATATTATTCCCTAGTAAATTATTTTTAATTTTATATTATGTGTCTTTTTATCATGTCTTTTGGAATACTATTATAGTCATATGTTATTTTAATATGAAGCATATCTCCTGTTCATGTTTTATTACATTGTTATGATATAAACATGGATGATATGTTGCTATTTCTTCCCTTATTAATTATTTGATCTAAACCTGTTCATATTTTTCAATTCCTTGGGTTATGAAGATGCGTATAACATAAAAAGTATATATGGTAGTCTATTGTGGTTCAATTTTGCAGAAATTTTCCTGAGTATTGTATAAAATGTTTCATACGTTGTAATCTCTTAATATAATTAAATTGTTATTTGATAGTATTGCATATTTATATGTGAGATATAATATTTTATTTATAAAAATAATTTAATGAAAATATTTTTTTATCTTGTTTCGTCTCTTGTTTTTTTTAAAACTATTGTATAATGAATTGGTATTTATAACTAGAATTGAGAGTGCGTATATGCGGAATATCACCCCCATAAGATGAAATTCCCCAATCAAAAATTGTACTTAGAATCATTAATTATTACATGAATACGTGACTCCACTATATTTTTAAGGATCTATTTATATCTCATTTGGATTATAAGATTCTAAATTTTATCTTCACCCACAAGGGGTTGAATCTTCGGCTGATTGATTGGATGTTTTATCTCATGAACCTTAATATTTATGCACATTATAAAATTGGAAGGGGTAATATAGTATTATATTCATTGTTGTTGAATCTACCAATAAAATTCATGATATGATTTAAGAATGAATTGATTATTATGGATTTGTTTGATGAGATGTGGTTGGATGTGGAAATACAACATGTGTATGTGTTTTTGACTAGTGTGTATATTGTGACTTACCTGGTTGATTAAATTATACTTGAGAAAGAAGTGTAACTACAATCTTCATAGATTAACAGTGCTTTATATAGTGGGGAAAAGTCCATTTTTTGTTCTTGTACTTCTGATGATTCCATCATGATTCAGTACGGGGGTGTAACTATTGAATAATTGAGGTCAGAGATAATAGAGGGTGGGTTCCATTTCTTCTAGTCTACTCCCAATTTCACTACTAAGATACTTTTTTAGTTTAAAAGATAATTTATTTTCCAAGGATCCATCATTAATGTATCAATTTTGTAACTCAATGTCTCGTAGTTCATATGCTCAAAATCATGCATCTGATACCATGACTATTATTACATTCTTTTTATTTATTTAATTGATAATGGGATGATATTTTATGGTTTTTTTCGTCAATTTTAATTATACTCATTGTGGTATGGATAATATGTGGATGATATAGATCATTTGATTAAAGTTTCCAATTTACATCCTATAAAACATTCAATTTTATTGGGGGATCTCATATACCTTTATGTTTGTGTGATCGTGAGGCTTATTTGATTTCCCTTTACTATTGGTTTTAAAAGAGTCCCTTACATCACCTCAGGATTATAGATTATCCTATATGACGTGATGTGTTATGAAAAAAAATTAGAATATTTTATCACCCTCAGATGGTTGGTCTAACTGAGTGGGCCATCTAGATCCTCAATTTTATGGTTTGAAAGTGAGTTATATATTTTTCTAGGTCATTGGAGAAAAATTAATAGTATATTAAATTTAGTAATAAAAATAATTACCATTATTCATGTATTATTTTTCCCATTGATGTTATTTATATTAAACTATGTCAATTAACTATATATAGGAATGAATTTGGAGAGTTCCCAATGTTAGGGATTAATATCATTAGAGGTTTGATAGAGAAAGTGTAGTTAATCCAAATGATATGGTGAGATACCAGTGTTATAAAAACACAATGTTAACACTTGAATTTTTTTAGTTTTTGGACGATTAGGGTGTTTTAATTGTTATTTGGGACACCATCATCTATGATGAAAGGTAATAATGGAAACACATTATACTGGTCCACTTTTGATCATTGATCATATCAAGAAGGTTGAATAACAGATATATTTCATAACACATATGATTTAAATTCAAAAACATATTTTAAATCTCTCAGTTGAATAATTTGCATCGAAACTTGACCCATGCATTTATGTGAGATGACTTTTATGTGGAGTTTAACATGTTAGTTATTAAGAAAATTATTCAAGGAATAAATTTTTAGATTAAGGTAATATAATTTTAATTGATTCCCTTAGTTACTATAATTTTGAAGTACGGTATATATAGTTGGGGTTCCTGGGAGCATTAACAATTATTGGTAGTGTAATGACCTCGCCATTACATGCATTAAAAACCTTAATGACTTACTAGGGGATGACAGAGTCATGGTGGAGATTATTTTGGAACCCTCTAGATCACTTGTCTATATTTATTTTGACTTTTTTATTTCAATTTCATTAATTTTAATATTATTAGGAGTCAGTTGTTTAAAATGTGAATTTTTTAACCCAACCAAGGGCGTATGGTTTGAAAAAAATAGTGCTAATTGTAAATTCTATACCGTAATATTTTTAAAGGATTAAAATTCCATTTTCCACGAACACCATGTGGGTTTTAATTACATATATGATCTTATGGGTAGTTCTGTGACATGTTTTTGTAAAAATATATTGGCCTATATTTTTAGGGCATTGTTTTCATATCCGTGAATCCAAAGCATTAAGTCTCCCCATATTTTAAATTTTTTTTACCTAAATATTTTTTTCAATTTTAACCCACATTATTCTACTAATAATTACATTTTCATTTATTTACCCCCTCGTTTAGAGATTCATACAATTCCCTTTTCTATTTGGTGGATTCCCTAATTTCATAGTTTTTTTCTTGATGTAATACTTGATTTCATTGATAATATCCCTCTCTAATCCATTCACATCAATTTTTTCATTTTATTATGGATTTATATAAACATAAAATCCTATAGGTATAATAGAAGGATTTAATTTTTGTTTTTAATGGATTTTATTACTGATATAAGATTTTAGGGATCCCATTCTTCCATTTCTATTTGTTTTTTATGAGGAAATACGATTTTATCATGTTGGATGTATGCGTCACTGCCTAATGGATCTTTTCAATGGAACACCATATATTATAAATTTAATTTGGTTTAATTTTTAAAAAAAATTCTTTATATTAGTTTCTAAGGGTAGTATTGGAATTATTTAATGTTATTCATCACAAGTGTTTGTTTAAAGGGGGGTTTCAAATAGATTTCATTAGAAATAATATTTATTCATTAAATGGGTTTCATAAAATATTTTAAAGGTTATATGTACTATGAATGAAATTTCATAAAATATTTGAAAATGTGTTTATTTTATATTGGTATTATATTGTTTATGGAAACCTAGAATTATTTGGTATTTTTTATATTGACATTGTTCTTGATGGTTCATTTTCACTGGGAAATCCATGAGTGAATGGGTATATTTGACTAAAGAATCCTCAATATATATTTTTCATTGGCTAAGAATGTTTCCCAATTAGCCCATATGATCTATTAAGAAAAATTATTTTTCCCAAATGGGATGATTACATTTATAGTTAGTCTAAGAGTACTGTTAGGATGGTAAAATGTTCATGTATGCATATTGAATCATAGTAAAGCATCCTAGGTTCTTTATACCCATTTGTTTCATCCCATTATTTATGTATAGATATGGATATGCATTTTTTATTATTTAATTAATTTTATTACTTTAATAAATACTTTATATTCCATTCTTCACTTGGATTTTTTATAATTTCATTGTTCATTCTTAATTTTAAGACATTGATAATTTAAACGAATCCAAATGTTATTAAATAAAATGGATAAAATGAATTTGATATCAAATATAATTTTCAAAAATGGAATAATATTTTTCATGGTAAAATATATTATAATGGTTCACGGTGGCATTCTACTAGGGATTTTCTAACACCATATATAAAACCTTGGTTTATATTCAAACATATTTTTATGTACATGGGAAAAGTCCAAGGTTTCATCTGATTTTTCATCTCTTCCTAATATTTTTATTCCATAATTGATTTGTTGGATTTTGTGACCACATTTTATGAGGAGTTTTGTATCATGTGAATGATTTTATTATCCTTAATGATTTTTTGGTTATTTAGTATTACCCACGTCATCCTTGACCATGTTTTGGTGACCTTGTTTTTAGATATTTTCTATAGTTTTATTTATAATATTATCTTAATGTTTTGTGTTATTGGGTTATTATTGACTATAATTATGTTAAGTTTATTTCTGTAAAAATTTTAAAAAAAATTATTTTTATCATATGGGATCAATTTATATCGATAATACCATATTTTCTAAAGCAATACACATGGTTTTTATATTTTTTTAATGGAGAAATAATTACATGTAATTAATATTTAATACCACAGTGTTTTTCCCAATCCCATAGAAATTGATAAAATTATTTGGGAATATTTATAGCTAGATCATGTGATGTGTTAGGTCGACCATATAAGATTCGTTACAAAATAGTTTCAAATTCTTCTTGGTATTGACGTAGTAATTTTTAGATATAGATATTACTATCTTTGTGTTAGAGGAATGTTTAGGGGTGTGATGAAACAACACTCCCTCGTGTAAAACATTGAGTTACCATGTATAGTTTGAATCACTCTCATGAATTTGAATTATATTTTGATTTTTTTCAATGTGGATTGGTGTTTTTACCATTTATTATTGCTTTCATAGAGAACACAAGTGTTGTTTTGGGAAATTTAATGTTTTTATGATAAATGGGAATGGAAATGAAATGTTTTCAGCTAAGTCACAAAGTTATATGAATACATATAGTACCCATATGGACATGGTTGTTACCCCATCCAATTCCATTACATAGTTTGTGCATAGTTTTCCAAGTAGTGTAAACACACCATTAACAATGATTAAATATAGGAATACTCAATGTTTTCACACCATTATATTTATAATTTATAATATATAGGTTATTTATTATTTAACATATTTTTTTGGTTTATGATATTAAATTAATGATATTGACAATGAAATGAAGTTTTAATTAAGTTTTACTCCTTATGTTACATATGTTATTCTTCCTCGAATGTCCCCTACAATCCCAATAGAGGGAGTTATGGGGAAAATCATACTGAATAAACCTAATCCTTAACATGTTACCATATAATTTGTTATATAAAACATATAATATATTGTTAAATGGGATAAAAGATGAAATATGAAAATAGTGGACAATGATCCAAAGTATACCATAAAAAATAAACATATTTTTAGTGATAAAGGAACTCGGAAGCCCAAGGGTTGTGTGGAATGGATTGAGTGTGTATTTATGTTTTATATGGAATAATATTATTCTAATGTAATATACACAACATATATATTTGATGTAAATAAATATATGTGGTGGTATTCTATAAATGTTACACAAAGATATCACCTAGGCCCAGTTCAAGATTATTCTAAATCAAAAGTTCTATGGTGGAGAATTGATGGGGGTGAAGGAACATGAGTTCTTGACCTCAGAACAAGGGAGTCAATTAGTAATGGATTATTCCACCAATTTCGCTAATTTTTTTGTCTTTATTATGTTATAATCTTGAATGGTTAACTAAAATATCAATTCTTTAAAATATTTTTAAATATATAACGGCTTAAACTATTATAAATAAAATTCCCATTGTGTCTTATTATGCAATATGGATGCATAGAAAACATCCTCTTAATCCGTATTATTTTATCCTATAATATTTAAATGAAAATTATGAACCCTAACCATTTATAAAATATCCATTTAATAGCGATCACATGATTATTTTAAAAATAGAGTTTTAACAAATCCAATTGACATAGATAAAAGAAGTGATGGCCTCAATGTGTAGAATAATACATTCTATTGCCCATTTATTTGAGCCTCTAGGGGATATTCCCTTGACCATTTCTTATTGAATATCCAAGTACTTAATCATGAGTGAATCCATTAATGGGAGAAGTTCAAGATCATCAATATCACATCATGATCCATGTTTGCAAAACAACCCCAAGAAAATCTTACAGTCCCTCACCTTACTCTTATGTAATTTTTCCACAAATTAATGTGATATGTATAAATACCATAGTTATATGATTATTTATATTATTTTTTAATAGACATATTTTCATCCCATTATTGTTATATTATAAATGTTTTTTATTTTCATATAATAAAGCACAAATAGTATCATTGGTTAAGATTCCAATTAAATTAAATAATTTATCAAGATAAATTAATAGATTTTTGAAATATATATTATTATAATAAAATATTATTATTAAATAAATTTTATTTTATCTAAAAAATCATTTAAATTTTATAATTTCAATTATATTTTTTATAATGGTTCAAAAACTATTATTGTTAAAAAACCATGCATTTTTGTTTAAATGCCAATTACTATTTGAGATGTTAAAAATAAACTATTTAAAAAATTATATAGATAAAATCAATTTTATTTTTGGAATCAGACAACAAAAAATATCTAATGTTTACTTTTCCATAATTTTCCAAGAAACTCAAATTTTCAGGTAAAAACTAAATACCATAAAAATATAATTTCGTTATTGTTATACCATAAAGAGACAAAAGTAATGTAATAAATAATATAAAGGTTATATAAAACAAAATATTTGTTTTAACTTTATAATAATTTGATTTTATGCTTATTTGATAAATTTTATATTTCTATTATGAATCCTCCAAAATCATTAATATATTTTAAATTTAAATAAAATCTCTCTAAGAGTATGAATGACCTCCACATAAAAAAAGAGTATTATTTTATTATTTTATTCCCATGGTCTTAAAAAATAATGACAAAAACTATTATTTGGAATAAAATAGGGGAAAACCATGGTATCTTCTGTTGTTTTGGGTTTTTATTATGTATATCCCCAAACCTAAATAATAAGGAAATATCTAACAATTTCTATATAAACCCTCCAAAGAACACATTTATAATCCCTAATAATACTCAGAGAAGGTACTTACTCTACCCTCCCCTCTATATATTCCACCCAAGGTTCTAGAAGCTCTCATGAATCCCCACCCATGCATGTGCATTCACACACTCAAGTAAGGGGTCCTTATTGTATCTTCATTATTAATTTTTTTTATCTTATTCATTCAATTTAAAATTCTTAATGTTGGTATATTTCATTACTTGTCCCTATGAATTCCCATTTCATTTCTAAATTATGATATACTTTTTTCTGTCTCATCAACCCATTTTAATAATTTTTAGGGGATTCCATTATTCTGCAAAATTCTAGGGAAATTTTTCTATATGAAAACATTTATGTAGTGAATACTATAACCATTTACTATCCAGAGTGCTCACCTTTATACACTTATATTCTTTCACTGTTGAGGTACATGTATTAATTCCCAACTCCTTGATACAGAGGTAAAATTTTATGATTAATGAATCCATGTGTTATTATCAATATGAGACACTTAAGGATGAAAAATAAATGAAAGTGATGTCTGTGCATGTAATTATATATTACACAAATACATTTGGTAATATTAAATCTCATGATAGGTCATGTTGGGACATGGATTGAAAAATATTCCATTATGGGATTTTTCCCATCATTATTTCGTGGTAGTTAGCCTATATTTTTGTTTATGATATTGTATTTTAAGATCTTGCCTCATTTCCCATGTGATGATAATCATGTTATATCATTTATTATTTTTCTTTCTTAGTATTATCATAAGTTTTTTTCCACATTGATATGATTATTTTTCAACATGTAATGTTACCTTCATGTTATTCCATGTTTATTCCCATAATTGTATTTATAGCTCAACCATTTCTTATATATGACCCCATGTTATCCCATGCAGTTTTAAAAGACATGGAATTTTAGATGCTTGATATGGATGATTTAAATAATGTTTTTATATACTTTTTTGAAGATGTTATGATATGTAACATATTCTCTAAGACAATATACTTCTCGTTCTTCTATGTTGTATTTTTTGTAATTTTATCTGATAAATAATGTACTAATGTTAAAAAATATAAATTTTTTATAGTTGTTATCAAAATAATAATTTAGTTATTTTTGGGATTATGATCATAAATTTCCAGTGAATTCATTATAAATAATAATAAATAAAATAAGACATTCAAAAAATTTGGGTAGTATTTAGTTAGTTTATTATCAGGAAAATAGTTTTATTTCTATGTATAATAAGTTCACGTGGTTCAGTAACAGATGTATATAGGGGTTACAACTCCAACAATGTGTGTCAGGCATGAATCCTCCAAACATTGTACACAATAATTAGCCTTACTATGTAACTAGTTTAACACTCCTAGTGGATTTTCATCGGTAATTTCATTATCCCATTTTGAATCCTTATTAATGGGACCAAAAAATACCATAATAATATTTGATCAAAAATAGATCATTTATGTCATAGGTTAAATCATATAAATACATTATTTATATAGTTAAATGTAAATTATAAGGTATCCCTTTATTTTAATTAAATTATCATTTATGTTTCTAATATTTTAAGAGGTCTAATTCCTAATTTTCCCTTTATTATATCCAACTAAGGAAATGGGTAAACAATCAATGTGACGGGCAATGTAATGACTAAACCAATGAGATATCCAACTTAATGGGAGTGGGAATTGAAAAAATTGGGTTGATACTCTCTTAGTTGAAAAATTTTATGAATATAAACGTGAATCAAGAAGAGCTCCCCAATCCCCCTAAGAATGAACAACCATTAATTCAACCGTTTATTCAATAACGACATCCATATTTCAATAGATCATATGATCGATTAATCATGTTATAATGGATCAACACCATTGGTATGATCTTAAACATACTTCACTATTCCAAACAAGATCAGGTTTTGTTGGATGTTTATGGTATAGAGACATATGATTATCAGTGGTGGACATTGATCAATAATAAATATCACAAGTAAGAGGTTGATGTGATGGGGTGGAAGGAATTCCAGAATTTGTTTCTATAAATAATTTCCTACCACTATTCATATTAAAATGGAATTAGGTTTCCTTTACATCAATAAAAATACAACGAATCTTTTGAGGTGTACTGGGAAAATATCCCAATTATTGCATGATACATATTCAACATTTTCTTTACCTCCGAATGCATGGTTGAATGCCTCTTTGGTGGGCTAAAACATATTATATGAAAATAATATGTTATACATGAAATTGATATCTATGCATAAATAGTATGATGTTCTCTCAAATCGGAAATGCTGATCAGAAAATTATAAGGGTGTCATGGGGATAAGAATTGAGAAGTAGAGTTTAATCTTGGTGGTAGGATTGATAAATATAATGGTTCCATAAAATTTCACCAAACCACTTGTCAAATGTTTAGAAAGTTGCACCCTAAAAATTGGATAATGGTGGTCGGGAAATGGTTTAGGTGTAGAAATTAAGGGAACCTAGAAGGTGACTACTGACAGTACAAACTCTCTAATATGATGGAGGAAAGGAATGTTGATTCAACCCATATCACATTGTTCATTACTAAAACATTATGGAACCAGGGAACTTTGAAAATTATTTCTCTATGCTATGGATTTTGGGGGACAACCAACATCTACCAAGAAATCAAGGGTGAAATTTTACCATCATAACCCCTATGGTGGATCCTGAAAATGATGTGTTGACATGTATGCTAATTATTCATCCAAGAATAGACAATGAACATTTTTAATTTAGTTCTATGCATTACTTCATAACAAAAATGGTTTGTAAAAGTATTCAAACAACATTATAATTCATGGAAGTAATGGTATCAGTGAAAAAAATGTTTTAATTATTAAATCATGTGTATATAAATTCTTCCCTATCACAATTTTTCGGTTGAACTTCCCAAAAAACATGTGATAAATATTTGGTGTTATTTTATTCATGTTTTTGTTTTAATTATATTACCATGTGTAGACCCAACATATATTTTTATGAGCATAAAATCACACTATATATCACAAATCGACCGCTGATTATTTACTAGTTCATTGGGAAGGATGAATCTTCATTACCAACAACATAAAAAAATGGTATCATTTCTCTATGAATAAGAGTATCTAGGTCAAATGATTGATTATAAGGTAATAATCATCCTTGAATACATGACTACTATGAGTAAATACAGTGATGTGCTTCCTTAGGAATTTTCAAATCATTTTCCTGGTAGAGAGGTCAAATTTTTAATCAAGATTATACCAGTGGTGTTACCATTATCCAAGAATCAATATAGTATAGTTATTGTGGAACATGAGTAGATAAGTAAACAACTAAAATAGAATCTATATTAAGATTACATACACCCAAGTGCTTCACCATGGGTTGCACTAATCCAATTGTCAAGAATATGGTTGGGTCATTATGCCTTTGCATTGATTATCTTTATCGCAAAAATATCATGATAATGAAAAAGTACCAACATTCACAAATTTATGACATCTTTGATCATCTACGTGGATTACTATACATTTTCAAGGTGGATATATGGTCTTTATATTACTAAATTTTGGTGAATAAGGAGGATATCCTCATGAATGATTTTCATACAAGGTACTAGAATTATGAGTTTATAGTAATGCCATTAGGACTCACTTATGCTCTAGAAATCATCATGGACATGATGTATATAGTATTTTGAGATTACCTCAGAAAATTTGTGATACTATTTATATATGGAATTCTAATATACAATAAAATTAAAAAGGATCATGAGGAGAATCAGTGAAATATGGTAAATACCTTGATAAAGAAGAATCCATATTCCATGTACAAACAATGTGATTCATAGTTAATATTTGTCTTATTCTTGGGGAATATCATCATAAGTAATGTGTTATATTTGGATCCTTACAAGACAGAAGAAATTGATGTATTTTTAAGGCCAACAAATGTGGAAATTATCTGTAGTAATTTTATTTTATATGGTTACTATCATTAAATTTTGAGAAATATTTCATGATTCTAATACACTAACAAATTTAACTCAGAAGGGAGTCATGTTTTATAGAATGATTAAAATGAAGAAAGCTAAAAGAAATAAAAATGGTGTCTTATAATTTTACATATACTCAAACTACCCTCATGTTGAAAACCATTTGTGCTGTTCACCAATGAATTAATGAAGCGATTGGGCTATGTGTTAATGTAGAATGAAAAATCCATATCCTTTGCTTCAAGGAAGTTCAATGTTTACAAACATATATACCCAACACATGATCTAGAGTTTAATAAAGTGGACTTTAATATAAAAATATGACATAATTATCATTTGGGGGAGACATGTGAAATATATATAGATCAAAAAATATTAATGTATATATTCACACATAAAGAGATGAATATAATCCGAATAAGATAGTCAATGCTGATAAAGACTATGAATTCTCAATCCGCAACCATCTAGAGAAATAAAATAAAGATGAATAATCTTGTTGTAAAATGTATCCATAAATTAGTTTATTTATTTTAATTGATAGTATATTCTCTTTTTATATTTGAAAATGATAGACATGAGAATCATAATGGGAGGAACACCATCAAAATTTTCACAAATGATTTCCCCACCCTCCCTTCTATATAAGACAAAGGATGCTCAAAGAAATGATGTGGGAATTCAGAAGAGAGTGTAAATTATAAGAAAACTGGAATAATAGAATTTTAATTTTAAGGAATAAGAAGATTTTAGAGTTGGGTGAACATTATGTTTACCATCAAATCACAAGTTAATGAAGGAGCTCTTGGATGATGCATATTGATCAACCATCTTCATCCACTGGTGAATCAAAAAGATATTCCAAGAACCCAGAGAACTATATTAGTGGGAAAATATATTGATGAATATCACAGAATATACATCAGGATGTCTCGTGTGTAAGAAAATGAATGTAAAAAAAAGAAAGAAATAGAGGGGATGAACAAAAAACAGCCCATAGGTAGAATAACTATGGACATTGTCACTAGCCATCTGAAGTTATCATTAGGGAATAATGATATATGGGTTTGGTGGATCATCTTACAAAGGATGCCCAATTAATAATGATTTGAGAGGATTTATCTCTAGATCATCCTGCATGGATATATTTTAAAGAATTTTTAAGGTCACATGGAGTTCCACTATCGACTGTATCCAATAGAGATCTTAGATTCACATCTAGTTTTTGGAAAACTATCCAACACACTCTAAGTGATATAAAGAAATTACACATGGGATATCACCACTAATATAATGGCTAATATAAGTATATTAACAAGGTACTTGAAGATATTTTGAGAGAAATATGAATTGAATTTAACATAGGATAGGTTCAATATCTACCTCGGGTTGAGTTCTCTTACATTGAAAGTTTCCACTCAAGCATCAAAATGGCTCCCTATAAAGACCATTATTGGAGGAAGTGTAGAACACCTTCTTCTTGGGAAGATGTTGGGTATAAAAACATATTGGTCATAAAATGGTTGACGAAATGGTTGAAAATGTTATGAAAAATCAGTAGCACATCAAGGTTGGTCAGAGTCGACAGAAGAGATATACTAACATTTTTTTACAAGACATAGAGTTTGATGTTGCAGACATATAATTAATCTACAAATATCCAATGTAATAATGTTATGAGATTTTAGAATTATAGAATTCTTAGTTCAAGATATATCAGCCCCTTTTAGAGCCTAGATCACATCAGAGCGGTATCCCAACAACCTACACTCTAACCTACCCTATCTCAGGCCAATGATGTATTCCATGTATCCCTATTGAAAATGTACATACTAGACCCATCAAATGTACTAAATATATGGGTTTTACTATTGTAAAATTATCTCTCATGTGACTAGAAATAGATGAATATCAAATACCATAGATAAAAAGTTATATGAAATAAGACAATTCACAATGTCAATATGCTCTGTAGAAACCACATGTTTAAGAAAGAAATGTGGGAAAAGTGTGAGGTGATTAAACAATACAAACCTCATCTGTTATAGTATGGGAAATGGAAAAATTATGTCAGAAAATTCTTAATGGGGGAATATTGTGACGACCTAAACTGTTATAAATAAAATTCACCTTGTGTTATATTATGAAATATGTTTATTGAAAAAACATTCTCATATTTGGTTGTAATATGTCATATCATATTTAAATAAACACTAATAATCATTATCATTGATAAAACAGTCATTGAATATTGAAAAATGATTAGTTTAAATATAGGGTTTTAACAATTCCAACTAGCATAGAATACGTAACAGATGGACTCAGCCAATTGGATTATACCCTATGAATCACATTTATCAGAACAAATAATGGAGATAGAAACAATTGAATTTTCTCTTGAGAATTCCCATACTGATATCCAACAACTTAAGAATGAAAAACTCATTTACAAGAGAAGTTCAATGTTATAGATATCACATCCCAAAATATGTTACATGAACCTCCCCATTAAAATCTTATTATTTTCACCTTACTCATAGGGTGTTTTTAGGTGTATATAATGGATATATATCATGACCTCGACATTATGAGCATGTATATTATTTTTTATTCAATATATATTTATCCTATTACCATGACATTATAAATTATTTTTTAAACCTAATAAAACAATGATAATATTCTTGGGTAATATTGAAAATAAATTTTGGAATTTTTTTTGTTGAATTAGTTTATTTTTTTAATAAATACTATTTTAATAAAATATTATTATTTAATGATTTTTGATAAATAAAAATGCTCATATAATTTATATGAAGGAAAATTTAATTTCTATACGTTTTCAAGAACAATTATTGTAATAAACCAGTATTTATGATTTAATGTAGATAAAAAAATTATTTTTTGAATTAGAAATTCAATTTTATACAATGATGAATTTTTCCAAATTTTGGGAGGAATTTTATTTTTTGATAGAAAATTAAATACATTATAAATATATTTTGTGTATAATGACTTTATAGTAATCTAAAAGTTTGGTAATAAATGCTATAAATGATATACATGACCAAATTCCAGACGTACCTTTAAAATAATTTAATTTAATTTTTTGACTAATTTTTGTATGCACTTATGAATCCTTAAAAACAGTTAATATATTTTAAGGTTTTAAAACCATTTATGTAAGAGTATGACTATCCTCAAAAAAATAAAGGTATTACTTTATTATTCATAGAACATGGCCTTATATAATATTAGAACCACTCGCATTTGGCAGAATTCATGGTAAAATCAAAGGATGGTTTTTGGTCTAGTTATTTAATTATATAGAGTCCAAATCCTAATGAATAAATAAATCACCTACATTTTATATACAAACACACCCATGAACCCATTGATATTTAAACAAAATACAATTAACTCATCCTTACACTTCCCCAATCTCTCTAAAATCCCCTGAAGGTGCCCCAAGCTCCCATGAATCCCCTCCCAAGCATTTGGAGTCACCCACTCATATAATATATCCTTTTCTTATATAATATATTCATTTTTCTTAATAGTCTTATGCCTTATTTTTCCAATTAATAATATTCAGATATGCATTTTCAATGCCCAAATTACATCTAATTTTTTTTCAAAATAATGAGAGATTCATTTTTCTATGATCTTCAATTTTTTTATTTTTATATGACACAGTTATACTGCTAAATGTTCAGCACCAATTTTCCTTACCAATAAAATTTTGTAGTTAATAACATTCCCAATTACTATTAATTATGCTCACCTTTATACACTTATAATTATGTGACTCTAGAATTACATGCATGTATTCCACAAACCATGCTCTTGGAAAAAAAATAGGATGATGAATGAATACATGTTTTATGATTTACGTGGCATACATACGAATGAAAATGAAATGAATGTGGTGGGATCACTTAGAATTATGTAGGTCTCCAATGCATTCGGTAATTTTTTGCCTCATTAGATGTCATTTTCAGATAAGGAGTGAATGTAAATCTATTTTGGTACATTTTCCATCTTGATGTCTTGAACGTTAGCCTTGACCTTTATTTATGATATATTTTTTATGTTGCTTCCACATTACCATGTTTATGATTATCATTATATATCATGCCTTATTATTCATGTTTATAATTTTCACACCTCTTAAACCCGATTGATATACCTATTGTATACAATTTATTATTCTATTCAATTTATTCCCAGTTTAATCTCTTACATGTATTTATATCATGTCCCTTTCTTTTGTATGTTCATAGGTTATCTCATGATGTTTTTAAATAAATGTAATTTTAAATTAATGTTAAAGAAGTTATGAATATTTTTTTGTATCCCATGTTCAATATATTATTATATACACTTAATTTTTAAAAACACTATAATTCTCGATCGTTGGTGTTGAATTATGTTTAATTTATGTAATAAATCATGTATTAATTTCAAAAAAATATAGGGTTTCTAAAAAATAAAAATATCAGGTAATGTAATATTCTATATTTTTCACTAACCTATATAGAGGTGGTGGATAATAAATTTTTGGTTGAGAAAGATTATTTTGTTTTTTGGGAATTAGTGGATCCTCTTCTATTGTCTAATGTATAGTGGGTTTTTTTATATATAAAAGTAAGAGAGATAATTTCTAATACTGTAATGGTTTGGGAACTCTTGGTTTATCATATTAATCTCTAATGGAATCCTCAGGTCATAAGGTTGTGGATTCCATTCAATGTGTGATCCATTCCATTCTAAATTATGTTCTTAGAGTTTCCCATTAAATTCCATTAGTACAGGTGTCTATTCCATATTAAGAACAATTGTAGCGTACCACAACAAGTATGAAAAGTAATATATTATTTCTATAGAACCTCATATATTTAGACAAATGAATATAATGATTTAGGACCACATCCTGAGATAATTTGGTATTCTCACCTACCTAAGAAATTTTAGTGTGGGACTATGTTTGTGAATCTTTGGTAGTCAATATTTTTTCAAAGGACATTGGTGTTAGTATCTCCACTTTGAGATATATATTGTATAATGATTCTTCTATAGATTTTAAATTTTTTAAAATAGGAACATATCATTCTATTATGTATTCAATGTTGATTTATACTTTGGGATTTTGGTAAAATTGATGTTTTATGTTACAGATCTTTCAACACTATTGGGATAATGGAAGGGGATGGAATAAATGTGTCACGAGTGTTGAGTTGTGATTTCTTATTTTGGTATTTTTTTGGGATTTAATATTCCACAAGATAGGTTTTTCAATCTCATTATTGGCATTAATGGGATGATAAGTTTATGGTGATAATAATCTACTATCATAATATATTCCAATTATTATCTCCACATGTAAAACTAATGTTTTCTATGGTCAATGGGATACTATCTCATGGAAGGAAAGATATTTGTAAGAGTTATTGGATTAAAACCACATTATTAGTATAATTTTCTCAAAAAAATTGTTGAGAAGGATTCTATGTTATAACCTCCATTGGTTATATATATATATTTTGAGGTCTTTCCAGATGAATTTTTTGGATTTATTCTCTAATGGATGGTAGATTTATCCATTGAATTATTTCCAAGGAAGATCAATATCTCATTTAGAACTAACTATATAGATCATTATAATATAAATAACATGAAAATTATTTTATATGTTTTTAATGTTAGTGGATTTATTCGATCGAGTGTATCACTATTTGTGTCGTTGTCTCTCTTTGGAACTAAGGTAGATGAAAGTATCCAAAATTCAATTGATTATCAGATGATCAACCAGGATACTTCTAATAAAAAATACAATTTGTATCTATTTACGATCTCTTTTACCAACCCAATGAGGTGTGTGGTTCTCAACAATCAGTCTAATATCAAAATACAAAAAATTCCGGGTTTATGTATTTCATGTTTTGAAACCCACGTTTAGGAATATGTACCAGTACTATGAGTATTTATTTATGCCATTTTTTCAAACAAATGATTATATAGATATAAGGGCTCGTATGAATTATAAATTTCATCACAATATGGATTATTTTGTGGTGGGTTTGGGGATATCATTGTAGTATACAATACATCATAAAAGGAATACAAATAGTATCTAGTATTTTATCTAGAAACATTAAATGATAACATATTATATGATATGTTATCTATATTGTATTTTATTTCAGAATGTATGATTTTTTGGACATGTGATATATGATAAAACTTGCTTCAGGGATCTTGAGAAGATCTAGGATATGATGTGTGGGGAGTATCCCATGAATTTATTTGATATTATGTAATTACTATGTATAATATAATATTAAAGGAATTGTACAGTATGATTTACAGGATATATTAACCATTAACAAATTTGAGAAAAAAAATTTGGTAGACAAGTGTCGAAGAACCATTGAGGAGATAAAAGTTAAAATATTGATATCTACAGTTTTGATTCGTCATGAGTTGAGTAAGGTTTATAATGTGAATTGTGATTATTCATGTTTGAGATTGGGTTGTTTGTTTATGAAGATTGATCATATAGTGACAGTTTTCCCTCACCAGTTGTTCCCTCACTATAAGAATTACACCACTCTTGAATAATGATAGTAAGGGTGATGTATGCATTAATGATTTGGGGTCACTATAATTTCGGGGATCAGTTTAAAATGTTGCAGGATCATTGGGTGTAATATATATCTTCATCAATAATTAAGTGAATATTTAATAGAGAAGATTAGTTTATTATATATAAGGATATTTTTTTTAAAATTAAATTTTACCCCATGGAAAAAAGGAATATATTAGTTAATTTTTTATGTTTTAGGAAACCAATTATGTATGTTAAAAAATTCATAAATGAATTATAATTGAAATGTTTGTTTATAGAGATCTGTTAGAATGATAAATAGGAACATGAGGTGGTGTTCTTGACTTGTGTTCAAGTCACGGCTTTCCTAGATGATCTAATTCAATATTAGTATGAAGAGGAACATTATTTTCGGTATATTAATAGATCATTAAATGATGTGGAGAAATCAGTATATTGGACACTATCATTTGATGGTTTTTATCAATATTGAAATAATCTAAACATTGTAGTAGATTTTATGAAAGATATAATAAAGCTTGGGAGTTATAAAATCATGTTCATTCACACATGTCCTATCAAGATGTTCTTTTAATTGAAATTCTAGTGTTCTGGATCTAGTTGAGGTGGTGAATTACTCGTTTTTCCTCTCAATCTCTAACCTATCAGTAGATCAATGTCACTTATCATAGATTGTATTGTTTATTTTAGTCCGTTAATATTCTGGTTCTGAACTACGGCAATATCTCATTGGATTTATTGATGATTTTTCTTCACACAAAGAGTGGGAAGTATGATATATGTGTGATTATATAACATTCGTCTAAAGATTTATTTTTTTCTAATAAATTAGTTAATAAAGGTGTGGGAGTACAACCAAGTGTATATCTAATAAATTGCGAGACATCATAGAGGGCCCTTAGAAATTGATTCTTTCTAGGAACCTAAAGTAATATAACTATTTATAATAACATCAAGGTGGTCATGGGTTATATCAGGAAGTTGAACGTGTTTTTTCACCATCGCATGTATAGTCAGAATATATGAGCTACCAAGATCCCTGAGGGTATGCTCCAAGCATGCATTATTGATTTTTTTGGTTAATTGGAAATGGATTTATCTATTTTTAAATTGTCTTAAAATAATAGTTACCAATAATTTATTAATATGCATAACATTAAGGATATATATGGGACACAACTTCTATCTCTTCTACGAAATAAATAATTTTTTGAGGACTAATTATTTGGTCAAAGAATCATTCAAGAGACGAGAGAGAAAAATTAGTTGATCTAAAATAGGTTAGTGGAATATAAAAGACATAATAAGTTCTATATTTACTATTTATGTTATCTTTTATAGTTTTTTAGTTATATGGTTTTAATGAGAGTCTCTCCTAAATTTTGTCCCCATCAGTTGGGAAGATATGGATTTCTGACACTGTGTTTTTTGCAATTTTTTATCATAGAGAGTCTTGAGTTACTAGAATACTGGTTTTCTTTACCACCATTTATGGAGTCCATTCATGAAGTTTTTCATTTCTCCCTAGTTATAAATTACAATACCAACCCTTCTATCATTATTAAGAGAGAATATTTGGATGTCATGCCTAACACCCTAGTAATTTATTAGATAATTCATATTCTGACATTTTTAGGAAAATGGTTTGTGTGGTAGATTTGATCCATTGGAATTTGTAATATAGAAGTGTATATAATACAAAACTGATTCATGGGTGTTTTATGAATTTGTGAGGGTGTGATTATATCATAATTTTAGAGATTTAGAACCAGGAGGACTTTATGCAGATAGAAAATTTCTTGGTTTATATAATTATGAAACTAGATGAATCAATTGTGTGTATTTATATATATTTTTAATTTTAATTAATTATATTTAAATTTATTCATGTTTGGGGATCAAAAAATTTAATTCATGGGAAAATAATCAAGTGAACTTATTTAGCATGTGGTTATTGATATTTTTTAACTAAACAATGTTAACAGGGGTAAGGAATATGTTACATTTTTTCACAATTACCAAATAATTTTTCTAAAAATGAGGTATATTCTATATAACCATTTATTATTTATTTTGAATGGGTATTCACTTGCGTGATTTGATTTAGGATTGTCGTATTTTGTTAAAAAACCATCATGTCATCCATAATTTTATAAAAATCAATGTAACCAAAATACCCTTATGAGTTAAAACCTCTCCCACTAATATTATCCTTACTAATGAGACTCATCCTCCTCAAAATGGATAAATTGGTCTACCTTTCTCCTTTGGTGGATTCTCTTCATTTTGTGATGTTTTCTCGAGGCAAGGCTCAATTTCATAGAGATTCATTTTCTCCACTTCTTTTCTTTTGGTTCCCATTATTTTAAAATGATTTCTATAACATCCCAAGTAATTATTGAATAAATATTTTTCATATTTATTAATATTTTTGAATTATAGTATAATTTTACCATAATGTGATGCTTTTTCTGATAGCATACCCAATACGTAATAATGGGTTTTTTTAAATCGTACGTTGCAAAAAAGATTGAGTTATGAAAAAGAATTATTGAAATAATACTGATATAAGCTCTAGTTATCGCCAAGTCATTAAAATGGATGGAATGAACAATTTTTAACTAAATTATGAAAATATTTTTTAAACTAGTTTTTTTAATGATTAATTAATTAACAATCTAACTAGAAATGAGACTAAAAACAAATTTAATATAAAGGATTTTTTTTTGAAAAACTATTTTAATTGTAATTAATTAATTTTTTAAAATACTAAAATCTATTTTATATGATTTTATTAATGAAATATAAATTCAGTATCATATTTAATGTAAATATTTATTTTATCAAGACAACATATATGACAGAATTCATTTTTACATATAAAAGATGTATTTTTCTTAAAATTTAGTTGTTCCACATTTTAATAGTGAACACATTTAAGAAAAAGTTTTTGACAATTTAATAAGTTAAATTTGAAAATTTTAACATGTTATTTTGAAAAGGGACAAACAATTTTTTTGGTATATTTTTTGTTATTTTTATGATAATATTCAATTTTTAATGAAAAGTTAAAAATATGGAATTTTAATTGAAAAACTGTTCCTTAAAATATAGTTATATAGTTAATCTATCTTTTTAATTAGGCTTAATGTTTAATTAAATTCATATTTTAAATTTAGTCCAATTTAGTTCATTGGTATTAATTTTAAATTTAAATTTGATATAAAAACATTTTAAACTGATGAACGTTTTTACATTCAAAATATGCTTTCTAATTTCATAAAAGGAGTTAATTTTAATTTTTTTCCACATTTGTGTTTTAAATTTTAAAAAATGAACATACAAAGATTCAATCAGTATAAAAACATTATCTTATATGATCTACTTAATTTTTGTAGAATAATTTCTTTTAAATTTTATTTGTCGGGGCTGAAGTTAAATCAAGTAATTTAAGCTAAAAGTAATATTATATATATTATCATACTACCCTAAAACAAGTAACAATAATATTTTATGAGTTAATTTTGACAAACTGAAATCTATATGACGAAATTTATGCCTTTAGAATCGACTTGGGTGTCATTATGACATTTATAAACATTTTATTTAATGTAATGACCATGATGACAAATCATTCCTCTCTTAACAATAATAATTTTCATATGGAATATTATAACTTATATATTTGAATATATATATTATTTAGAATAATAAAATTATTTCTTACATCATTTAATTTTCTTTATTATTTTTTTAAACTAAATTATTAACTAAAATGGTCACACAATGATGATGTCATATGTAAGAACTTCAATAATCATTTCAAGTATGGATATTGATTTCATGTTGTTTTTTAGGGAAAAGGAAGAGAATAAATTTTTATATGTACAGGTCGGTACTCCCGAGTACTTATTGCGTAATTATCTTTTCATGTACAATCGTGTACTGGCTGTGTAACATACGAGTACATGGTCATGTGGTGACATGAAAACCTGCATAATTCGGAGGCTAGTTAAGGCTACTACATGACATGTACATTTAAATAACACACTGTGTAGTTTTATTTTTAATTGATATATCAGAGTGGGTTATGTATGATATCTGGAACCTCCATCTTCTTCTAGTGTTTTGTATATGAGTGCCAGAGAGCAATGAATGAAGAAAGAACCCTCAATTCTCTATATGAACTCTAATTGAGACATAGTCGGGTGCATTATAATCCCTCTGGTGAGTTCTCTAATCATCTAGACCTTTTATTTTGGATTCAATATTTCTTAGGAGTTATTCAAGGTTTGCATGTTTTTACCCTTTTGTAGATCTATGCCAATCTTGGCCGATTTAAGGGATAACATTCAAGTATATTGATCATATGACATGGAGGTGTGTGGTTTGCACATTTTTTTCATCATTGAATTATATATGATAGAATTTACACATACCCACATTTTTAGGTTATACATGATTTTTAGATTGACCAAGTTTATTACCCTATATGGGTATATTGATTAATAAAGCATTTTTTCTTATGTGGAAGGTTGGATACCTTCTTTATGAGACAACCCATGGGTGCATGTTCCCTTAATTTATTATTTATGGCTATTTGGTCTAACATACCTGTTAGTATTTCCATGATTTCCGAGTCTTGTCTTGTATGGAGATGTTTTTTATATGATGTGCATGTGATATGCTTTGAATTTTTTTCCATGTAGTAGATATTGATTATGTGTGTTGATTTTATGTGTTATGCGTGTTATTTTGACAATGGGCCGTGAGATCCATGGAAAAAGAAGACTAAGGGGACATCTATATTAATTAAACAAGATTGTGAGAGTATTAGCATAGATGACTGACCCAAGGGGTATTGACCATGAGAGCTGCCTAGGTGGTCATTTATAATTTTTTTATGTTATGTTGACCAAGGGGTATTGACTGTGAGAGCATCCCAGTTGGTCATTTCTAATTGATCTATACTATGTAGTACAAAATAGGACAGACCATGAGAGTTTTCCTATAGGGTATTTATTTAATGAATTTGTTCTATGTTGAACTAAAGTGTTTAGACTGTGAGAGCTTTCCCAGAGTGTTGCATCTAAATGATTGTATGATTATAGAGTGTATACCAAACCAAAGAAGAAGCTTGGACTCAGTATTACAAGATTGTTTAAATGGTTTACTAAGACATATATTTTTTACTATTACACATGGGGATATAGATCTTAGGCTAGATCTTGAGATTACATGATTCAGTGAATGAATAATAAATGTAAATGAATGTAATTGAAAACTGTAGGATTGTTTAATTTTGAGTACTTCATGTATTATTATGTCATTTCTTCATATTACCGACTATATATATATTCATTGGATATTTAGCCACAAATATATAGGTGGATTACTATCTGGATTCATCTCACACCTTGTTTGGGTCATGTTTTGGACCCAATTAGATTATATGATTGTCGATATAGATAAGGGAATGCACCCTTATTCATCTGGTAGTTCATTGTTGTTGGAGATAGGGAAGATGGGACCAAGTTGAGGCTTGCGATGCTATTGGAGTTTATGTGTTAATTGATACTTTAGTTTCAATATTGTATTTATAGAATTCTAAATTTTTTTGATGCTTTCCTAGACACATTATATATTCATCATTTATATATCTACTCTAGTAGTTTTATTAATATCAGTCTTTTGCTATTTAATTTTGTGGCATTGTATTACTACTTTCGCTACTGTTTAATATTTTTTATTATACATTGTATACTCTGCTAATGAGGAAATAGTTTCCCCAATATCACACCTTTTACCTCACTTCTATTTTGAAACCTCTATCATTTGCAGAAATTCCCTTGAGGTTATGTGAGAGACTGGGTTTAGGGAACCTTTGGGCAGAACCCGGATCTAGGACATTAAGAAGTTGTATCAAAGGATGTTTTATTTTCATCTTTTCATTACTATTTGGAGAAAAAATATTCAAATTGGAAGTAATAGGTAGTTGGTAATGCATTTTCAATGGGATTAGATAGCTTTTGTACAGGTAAATGCCATGTTACATCTAATATTTTAACATTTCTATGGTTTCCAATTGATATAGTTGATTTGATTTCACCATTCAGTGACTAACTTATTTTGTGCTATTATGATTCATATCATTATGGTTGAATTTTCGTTGCAACCCCTTGAGATTAGGGTATTCCATCTCATGCATCATATATTAACTTACTATACATCACATGCCATACATTATTGTTATACCATTTTGCATGCATTATTGATGGCATGTTGTTGCGATAGATGTTTTGTTATATATCTATGTTGTTGAGATATATTTCAGGATTGAATACTTACTAATTGGACAGGGTATCAGTATAAGCAATTTTTCATCTTGATGGACATCAAGCTTTGGACCCTGAGATATTATTGACTCTCTGGGATCATAAATTTGGTGGATCATGATTGAACTTTAACTGAATTATGTCATGTTTGGATATGAATAATGATTCCAATCATTGATCTGTGGGGACTATAAGCTCTCAATGATTGTAACATGGCATGCCATGGCTAAATATTATGATTTGGGGGTTCTTGAGATGTTTCAGAGGGTTAATGTCCAAAAAACCCGGAAAAACACTGTGTGTGATTTTATGAACACACTCCATGTGTTCTTCCATTCTGGAAGAAAAGACTTTTCTTAAATACATGCAATGTACCACATGTACATGAAATGTTGTTGTTGGACGGGTGAATGATTGTGTGGGAAGAGACATGTGGTTGGTAAACTCTTGGTAAAACACATTGTTTATAGAAATACAAATGGTGATATTGTAGACTGTGTATCGGGACATCTTTCTAACAACATGGATGGACTGAACTTTTTTTGTACATGTCGTTTCTAGGGTGAACACATCATGTAGTGTTACCGTAATATGACTAGGTAGTTTTAGTCATGTAAATTTACTTGGTCAAGAGGGGATATTAAAGCACACAATGTGTCTTCAGAGGAATGTGTCATGTGTATAGGGTGTAACACAACTAGGATGGAAGAGGTACATCCCAATGTTATGGATTAAAGGGAACACATCGTGTAGTATCTCTACAGACAATGTAACCATCTTTTGTAAAATGTGAATGCTTTCATTCTCATGTTTAGTTCTAGAAAAAATATGTTTCTTTTATTGATAATATTGAACTGAGCTGTGAGCTCAAACATACAGATTGATTACACCAAGACACACTCTATTTGTACACCATTTTCAAGGAGATGATCAGACCCTCGAAATGGTAGATTAGTGACTCCCAACAGATCCTCCCATTATGCCCGTCATGGAACCAGCTATTATACTAGACACATGGGCTGACTCATATTTATATAATTACCTTATGAGGATTACGAAGACATTTTAAGGAGAACCACATCCTACCCCGACTATGGAAGAGTTGACGTGGGTGTTCTAGAAGAAACATCAACTCACATTTTTAGGGTATGGAGTTCCACAGGCATTACAGTCAGGTTGGAGGCCTATATTTTTTATCTTGCATCATTTGGATACTCTTTATAAGAGGAGAGTGAAGATCACAACTTACATACTATGTGATTCCTCCATGATATGGTGGAGGTTATCTCATAGGAAGGACATCAATGGGATATGGCTTGGGAAGTGTTTTATAGGACCTTGTATGGATTCTTCTACCCAAAGTTATTGTGGTCTGGTCGAGCCCGGGAGGTCAATTTTTTGTAGTAGAGATATTTTTCAGTGATGGATTATTTTTATATCTTTATAGAGCTTCAAAACATCATAACTGTTTTGGGAGGTGAAGGGTTATCACTGGCTAGGTGATTTGAGGATGGTCTCATGTATGAAATCTAATTTCACATGAATGATTTCCGGTTGACTTCGATAACTGCTATATTAAACTAGGAATTAATTACTGGGTAAAATATGGGGGAGTATGGAGTAGATATCTGGGGTTGTTCAACATACAGGGATGGTACTCTATTGGTTAACAATAGTAAGCGTCATAGAGAGCTTGCATGCGATGGTTTTTCTAGTAGTAGGGATGTTTCTTCTGGTAGCCATGTGGCGTGGTACCAGGGTAGTAAGAGTGGTCGTATGAGACCGCCATGCTCTAGGGACCCAGTTGAGTGGTGATCTTGATGCAAGATGGGTCATATCTACTATTTTCGTAGAGAGTTACCACCATCAGTGAGTGAGAGGGGATAAGTTAGGACTCCATGTTTAAGAGAATCTCCACCAGATTCCCATTAGTCAAGGAAATGGAGATCGTCAGGCTATATAGACCGAGGAGGTGGTTGTGGATATGGTAACTAGAATATGGGTTTTCAATGATAGTAGGGTTGACCAGATTAGGGTAAGAAGGCATGGTTGTAGGGTCGCTGTATAGTTCAAGCATCTGCGATGGAACATACCCATCATTAGAAAGATCAATATTCCACTACGGTTAGTAGTATGATTCTAGTTTCCTCAGTTTTACATTATGAATTATTTGATACATGAAATTCCCATATCTTTCTATCTATTTCTGTTTTGGAGATCATTGGGCTCTGAACCTTTACTTTGGATTATTTATGATGTTAGACACTCCCATGGGGATTAAAATGGCCATTTTATATTAGTGACAGGAGTTCCCTCTTGAGGATGTTGGGTGTCATTTCTTATGAGACCTCTATATATTAGAGATGAAAGGCTCAAATTTCATTTTCAGAATAGAATGGTTGGTCTCCTTTCAGGACTTTGCTGACTGATATCACTAAGGGTGTGTTTCACATCACCATAGGGTGAATAGTATCTACAAAAGGGAGAATGTGATGTCTAGGAATGTTGATCTAGAACTGAGCACTATGTGTTGGGAGGAATCATAGACCAGATTTCTATATTATATTTGGATGACCATGGGACTTCAAATATGGACATTCCTCCAGTGTTTGATCATTTTAGGGATGTCTTTCATGATGAATCATCAGGTTTAACTCTACAGTGATAAGTGTATTTCTTTATTGATCTTGTTCCAAAAATGGAAACAGTGTCAATTCCACCTTATTGGATGGATACACCAGAGTTACAAGATCTCAACAAGCAGTTAGAGGAGTTGTAGGTGAAAGGTTTCATCCTACACTGTACTTATCATTGGGGTTTTCTAAACCCATATATAAATAAAGTGTATGGCACCCTTAGACTTTTTGTGGATTATCATAAGATGAACTAGTTAATAGTAAATATCCAACATACCTTTCTGAGTGTTGATGACCTCTTTGATTAGATTCAAGGAGCTCAGGTCTTCTCAAATATTGAGTTGGGATCATGTTGTAAATAGTTTCATGTTAGGCCATCAGATATACAACATATATATTTTCAGAATAGGTATGGTCAATTTGAATATTTCATTATTAAATTCGGTCTCACAATCACCCAAACATTTTTCATTGAACTGATGAATGTAATGCTCAATCCATACATTTATTTAGTTTTAGTAGTCTTTGTGGACAATATCGTGGTGTATTATCCCACTCGAAATAAGTAGGCCATCCATCTTGAGATTGTATTTAGATCACTAAGAGAATTAGTTATATGACATGTTCACTAAATGCCAAAATTGGATGGACCAGATACACTTCTTAGGTCATTTAATCTCAGATAAATCTGTTTCAATAGACCCAGAGAAGGTGAGAGTGGTAGTTTCATAGGATAATCTGAGGAATATCATTAAGGTGTGGTGTTTTCTAGGGCTGGATGGTAACTACAGACACTTTATTCATGAATTTTCATTCTTCGCACCACCACAATTGGGCCTAACTAAGAAGGGTACAGTGTTCTTGTTGATAGATTCCTATGATTTAGCCATTCAGAAGATAAATGGTAGGTTGAATTCAACACTGAAACATATTTTATGCATCCGGGCATGAGTTACACCATTTAATGTGACACATCATGCATGTTACTGGGAGATATGCCTATGTAGGGGGAATTAGGAATTGAGTATATGTCATGGATGTAAAGGCCACTTGAGAGGAACTACCCAATGAATGTTCTCATGTCGGCTTTAGTTGTGCAAGCTTTGAACTGTTAGGGACATTATATGTTGGGAGAGAATTTTTTGATATACACTGACCACAAAATGAACTTGTATATAATTAATTAATGTGATCTGAATTTGATACAATTAATGTGGATTGATTACCATTAGTATATTGAATTTTATCTTTCTTAAATGATTTTGGAATGGAAACATAGTGGCCGATGTGTTGAGTAAGAGAACACATATATAGTAGTTTCGGAGGCCAGCAGTGAGTGGAAGCTTATGGATAATTTCCCTGAGTTGCATTTGGGGGTGCACGATAAGGAAGGGGAGAAGTTTCTTTCTTCTATATTTCTTACTTCTACTACATTATATTGAGTCTGAATGGGGAATATTTTGGATTTTTATGGATTATTACTACGGTAGAATGCGTCAGGCGAGGACCCTACTCTTTTGTGGACCTTAGGCAAGGATGAGGTTTTGCATTTTCATAGGAACGTATGTGTGTCAATTGACATACGTGAGTATATGTCGTGATATTTTTATGCCTCAGTATCGTCAGTTAATCCTGGTTTCACCAAGATATACCAAGATTTATATTATCACAACTGGTGGCCTGTAATAAAGAGGGATGTAGTTGGATTTATTATGAGATGTTCCACCTGTTAGTTTGTGAAGGAAGATCAGTGACTGGTATGTCAATTAGAACATTTACCCATTCTAGAGTGGAAGTGGAATGATATTAAAATTGATTTTAGGCCGGGATTACATGGTTTCCTTGATAAAATGATGTTTTATCGGTTTTTATTGATATCCTCATGAAGGTTTTACATTTCCTACCGATCAAGGACACCTTCATAGTTGAGGAACTTGGGAGGTTTTAAATATGAGAGGTAGTACGTTTTCATAGGTTTCCTAACTCTATCATTTCATTCAGGGATGCTCAGTTTACTTATAATATCTGGTAAAGTCTAGAGAGGGTGTTCAGTATACTGGTACTTCTGAGTATAGATTACCATCCCTAGATAGATAGAAAATTTGAGTACACGGTATAGGTTTTGCAAGAAATGGTTCTTGTATGCATTCTTGATTTTGGGGGCTCTTGGGAGATACACATACCACCGATTTAGTTTTCCTACAATAATAGTTTTCAGGAAACAATTCATATGGAACTGTATGAGGATTTGTAGGGTAGGCCATGCCGATCACCCTTTTGTTGGCTAGAGGCACGAGAGGCATTTGTGAAGGGACGTTTCCCTATCCTAGAAGCCACTGATCAAGGGGAGTTGATTTGGAAGAAGATGGATACTACACAATCTTTCCTGAAATCCTAGGGTGATTAAAAAAGCTAACCTATGGAGTTCAATTTTGTAGATTAGGTTTTCCCACATGTCCCACCATGGTTGCGACATGTGAGGACTATGAGATAGTTGAAGCAGTCACTGAGATAGGTAAGGCCATTTGATGTTTTGGAGAGATTGGGTGAGGTTGCATATAGATTTTAGTTACCTCTAAGGTACATGGCTATACATGATTTCATTCATGTTTTTTAGATGTAACATTACTTTTTAAACTTGTATCATGTTCTTCAACCAAATAAGGTTGAGTTGGAGGTGGATGCATCCATCAAGGAGAACACTATTCATATTATGGATCGCAACACAAAGGTTATCTGTGGTTGGTCTATTTCTCTAGTATGGGTGCAATGGAAGAATGTGAAAGTGCAAGATGAGACATGGGAGAGGGAGGCCTATGTGTGATTGTAGTGGCTGAAGTTGATCACAGATTCTTCTTCACCTCCCTTGGAAGGGAAATTCACTGAAGAATTGCTTTAAGGGGATTTTTTTTTAAAATTTTGGATTTTAATTTCATTTATGGATCATGACATCGGATTGTTTTTTTAGGATACCGAAAGAGGGTAGTTTTTTCTAAGTCAAAAATTTGTAATCCTTAGTACACCTAGATAACCTAGCTTGCTACGTATAACCATGTAGTAGTCATGTTACGGCTGAGTACATTGTCATGTGGTGACCTGACAGATTGATTAAGTCAGGGGAAAATTAAGGCTACTACACAGTGTGTAGTTTTAATGAACAAGCCATGTAGTTTTCATTTAAATTGATATATTAGAATGGGGTCATATCACATATCCGAAAATGTCTTCTTCTACACAAGAATTGTATAGGACTGATCAAGATTGATGAACGAATATCGAACCCCCGATTCTTTTTCCAATCTATGATTGAGACACCATCGAGTGCGTTGGAATCCCAATGATGATTTCTTGAATCCCCTAGGGCATTTATTCATAATTCATTCTTTCTTGCGAGTTATTCAGGGTTGGGTTTTTTTACTTTTTATAGATCTATGCTGATCTTGGCCGATTCAAAGGCCAATGTTGATGTATATCAATCGTAAGAAATAACGGTATGTGGATTGTGCCTTTAATTATTCATATTTGTATTATATATGATAAATTTTCCACATGAACATGTTTGAGGTATTTCCTTATTTTAAATATAACCCTTTTTATTATGTTTTATGGTTTTATTGACTAATGAAGGCTTATTTATTATGCATAAGGTTAGATACCTTGTTTATGGGACACCCCATGGGTTGGTTTGCCGTTGACTAGATATTTATGGATTTTGTTGTAGGATGCCTGTTATAATTTACATACATTCTATGACTTGCCTTTTTTGGATAAAGTTGTTGTTTATATGATGTGCATGTGATTTTCTTTGAAATTTTGTCCCCATGTATTAGAGGTATATTACATGAGATGATTTGACATTGTATGTGCACTATTTTTTCAACGGACCATGAGAGCCTGATTCCAGGAAGACTGAGGGGACTTCGATATTATTTACACAGTACCATAAAATCCTTAGTGTAGATGAATGGCCCCAGGTATATTGACCGTGAAAGCTAACCAAGAGGTCATTTATACTTTATTTATGTTATGTTGACTAAGGGGTTTAGAAAGTGAGATATTCTTAGGAGGTAATTTGTAATTGATAGATAATATGTGGAACCAATGCGGTTATACCAGGAGAAATATCCGAGAGGGTCACTATTTAATGAATTAGTGCTATGTTAAACCAATGGGGTTAAACTATGAGTGTTTTCTAAGAGGGTTGATTTTGAATTATTGAATGATTTGGAAGAGTCTTCTAATCCAATGCACGAGGTTGGACTCAATATTACTTGATTATTTTGATGGTTTTCTAGGACATCAGTTTTGTTACTAATAAACATGATGATATAGAGATGAGGATAGATCCAAATATTTCATGATTCAAATAATGAATAATAAATGAAAATTAATTTATTTGGAAACTGTAGGAATTTTTTCTTTAGTGTAATTCCAATTTTATTTCTTCATTTCTTCGTATTCCCTATTAAATATATTCACTAACAGTTACGAATAAATAATTTTGTGGATTCCTACTAGGATTTGTCTTAAAACCTATTTGGGCCATGTTTTCTATTTAAGTAGGTTATATGATTGAAGGTATAGATAAAGGAAACCTCAATTCTTCATCAGGTACTTGATTATGGTTGGAGCTGGAGAAAATGGGACCAAGCCTAAGAATGAAATGCTATTGGAGTTTAAATTATTCAAAATTTGGTTTTTGAATTGTATTTTCAACATTTTTAAATGTTTATCTACATTCCTAGACAGAGATGACATGCATTTTTTATATATATGATCATGTTGTTTTATTCTTATCAGTCATTCAATGTTTTCTTCGGTTGTATGGTATCAATGCTTATGCTATTGTTTATTATTTGTCTTTCAGCTGTGTATACTCTACCAATGAGGTCATAGTTTCCCTAATATCACACCTTGTCCCCCACTTCTAATCTATAGCCTCTTTTGTTTATAGAATTGTGCTTAAGGTTATATGACCAACCAGGTTCTGGGAACATTTAGGTGGAAAACAGATTAGTGATGTTACATAGTAATTATACAAATATTGAAAAAATTAAAAAATAATATTATAAATAATAAAATAAATAAAATATGGGAGAATTTATTTAATAATATAATTTTGTGGAATAATTTCACATGTTGGTAATGAATTAAAGGATTTTTTTTGATATTTTCTTTATGTAATTTTATTTTTAAAAAGACAACTATTTAATAGTTTTGAAATTGTCACTATTTGTATTTTAAAATATAAAATATTTTATTAAAATTTATAAAATTATAAAAAATATATTCTTTCGGAAAACGGTTACTAGATATCTATAAATGACATTAATGACTCATTAATGTGTCATTTCATTTATTATGGTATTTAATTTTACCCTCAAAGTGTAAATTACTTGATAAAAAGATAAGATTTAGAAGGGGTTTAAAAAGTTAAGGATTACAAAAATCAATACACATAAAACAATTATTTTTTATATGATTTAAAAATAATCTCACCTTATATTAGAACTAATATAATTTTTATTAATTTGGTGTTAAAAACTAATTTATATTAATTTATTAATTTCTAGGTATCCAAGGGTTCTCCTCCCTTACCTTAAAAAATAGCACACATTTCCCTTTTTTAATAACACATAAATATCATTTTGAATCATTAACTATGTTACATAAACCATTATAGAATATCTACCTACATTATTGATGTCTTTTTTTAGGTATAATAGCCTATTTGGAGGTGCTAATGTCTTCCTCAATGCTGATCAACCGAATAAGAGGTATCATTATTTTTTAAGTATTTCTATATTATTACTTCTTCAACTTGATCAAATAAACATAAACCATGATAAAATAATTAATCTAGTATGATTAATATACATAGATCATATTATGTTAATATAATATATTTAATCTTTCTCCAATACTATCAAATGTGAAATTAAATATTTTTAGTGCGTACGGCGAACTACTACCTCACGAACAGATATTGTTCTTTTTTCGTCACTGCCTTTAATGAAAGGTTATAATGATATAATTAAAGTTCATATTTTATATTAATGACAAATTAATAATTATTTTATAGTAATATATCAATTACATTCTTACATTACCATCACATAAATACGATTACATAGTTCATTCGTATGTGTGAAATATAACCTTCACGAAACGAAGCGATTTTGTTTATTAAATAAATCACCTTTATGATAAATATAAGTATATTTAAATGATTAATATGATAATAATTATTTTTTTAAAATATTTTAAGATTCAATATTACATAATTTTTTCACATAATTATCAATTAAAATTGAAATTGTTACTCATGCGTACGTTCGCCCTACCATCTCAATGATTATAACGTGGTTCACTTTTCATAACAACACATAATGGTTTAATTTTAAAATATAATTTAATTATGAAAATGATAATAATGTAATTATATTATTTTGGAGATGATGGAAATTTTACCTTATGGGCTATTAACATCTTACCATGATCATTTTCGACTCAAGTACTGAATACCGATAATACACCATAAATGACATTAAATAATAATGAAATTATTTGAAAATGGTAATAGGTGATATTATATGAATTATAAATATTAAAGAGGTTATGAATTATGTAAATAAATAACCTATTTTTATTATTCAATAAGACAAAAAACATAATTGATGAATCAGACTCGAGTTAAGGGACATTATCTCAATATCATTTCATCAATGCATATGTTGATGTTATACACCATAATTTATTATAAAAGGTATAATGAACCCATTTGACATTTAACTTTATAAAAAGGATTGGAATATGAATCTATTAGTATGAAGAATTTTAAATTCATTACATAATGAACAAATGAATTTTATTTACATATATGGTTATAAAGAATTCTCCACTTCCAGAACAGTTAATTAATATTTGGCTTCTTCTATAATACTTAAAAAAATTAAAATGAAAAGAAATCCATTATTTATATTTTGGGTATTCTAGTATTGAAATTGGTTTTTTTATTAATTTAATTTTTTAATATCATTAAATGTCTTATTTTTATTGAAAACGAAATTCTATGAGTGAAGTGATAAAAATTGCAATCATTTATGTGTTATGTTTATATAATGGCACTTATATATTTGATGGTAGGTTATATAAAAATAGAATTATGGGGTGGGTTTGTGAGAAACAAATTGATGGGTGGTTATGTTATAACATAAAATTCATTAGGTTTTTATGTCACTAGTATGGCTTTTCTATTTGTAAAAGTGGCAAGTATGGATGTCGACCACATGGTTACTTGATTTTTTAATGATTATGTCCCATGTTTCCTATATATGTTATATGTACTTTTTATGTGGTTTATTGTAATATCATTATTACATAAACATTATGAAATGAGATTATATTCAGTTAACACATTTACTACCTATTAAGGGTGAAATGAATTACATTATTTTAATGTGATCACATGATTAGATGTTTTCACAAGACTAAAATTTTTCCTTCTTTTAGTAACCCTTATTGAGATTATTATGCTCATCTCATGTTTTCAAAAGTTTTTAATCGGAAGGAAATGATAATAGCGTAAATTATGGGATCATGGAAATGTTATTCTGATTAATCATGAAATTAAAGCATGTTTGTTTTTAAAATATATTTTTTGGGGAAAATATATATATTGAGTAAAAGTTTCTACATTATAACATTTGAGTTGTTATGTATGAATTATGGAGTAATTATATAAATCACTAAATATGAAAATATCCTCAATGTAATATAAATTAAATTTCTCAACTTCACTCTTGATAATGTAATGTTTAGGGTCATGGTTTTATATTATGTATCAAAGGATGGTTTAAATAACTATATTGGTTAGGTTGTTATTTATAAGTCACATGTTTTATATAAAAATAATGGATACACTGATAGGAAGTGTAATATTTATTTTATGAAAATTTAATAAGTTTGATATATAATGAATGAAGATATATTAGTGTTTACCTTCCTCATAAAATGTTATATTTTATTTTTCAGTTTACCAAAACTAAAAGTTTTTGTTTTAGTAGATGGATGGATGTAGTAGGAACCAATGAAAAAACATATGTGATGGGAAATGTGGTGGTTCTCTGAATAAGAAATGGAATGAAATGAGGGATAAAATGAGAAATATTGTGGGTTTTATAAACCAACTATTAAGTGTAATAATTAACCACTTAAACATTGGTTATTTTTCTGATGCATCATATATGAGCGAAACGAATACATGTGGACGTTTTGGTAATTATTATCATAAAGGTTAGTATATATTCAATGAAATAATGTTCAGGGGAGTGAAATGAAAACCAATGAAAATTTTTTAAAGGGAAGGGATGATATAGTATATATGTTAATGAATTTCGTAAATCAATAACTTACGAATGAAAATTGAATAATTCAATTGAATCTAGAGAAGGTAAATAAGTCTTTTCTTAGTTATCATATTAATTTTTTAAATGAGGTGAGAATGGTCATTACGGTAATAAATTTCCTAAAAATAATGTTAGGTAATAGGATCATGAAGATTGTAAAATTTAATTTGTAGAAATATAAACTCCATTCCAATTGATGATGATGAAACTCAAAGTGACTGATGAAAGGTATGGTTTATTTCATGTCTCATGTTTTGATATTATTAAATATTAAAACACTGTTCATATTTTTGATTGTAGGAATAAAGTATTAAAAAATAATATGGAAAATCATTATTAATGTATCATAAATAATTATGAATTATTATGAAGTATGCATATAATGTATTCAAGAGTTATGGTAGACTTTAGGATGATGAAAATTTTGATATTATTAATGATCTTTTGATAATGGGATTACATTGGATGGTTTTTTCTAGTATGTGTAACCCTAATTTATTTTTATGTGAAAAAGTTTTTAATAATATTTTTCTTCTTCTTGTGTGGATATAATTATAAAGTTATGAAAAACCTTTAGGGTTTATATGTTCTATGGTTTTGAGCTAAATATGGGATATCACATTTTTGGATGCAAAATGAAAGGCATGTGTTTACCATTGAGGTTAAAATATGATTCAGTTATTTGGAGGATTTTATCTCATTTTTTGAATTTTGTAAGATATATATAGTATTTAAAAAATAAAAACCTACTATAAGTGTTAAAAACACATTGTGTAGGAAAAGTATAGAGCAAACGAGCCCACAACTGAAGGGAGAGAAGGCTTTAATTCCTAACACTGACCTATGTAAATTCCCTGGTTATTATGACTTTTTATTTTTTCATATAAATGATTTGATGGAGTAATTAAATGTTTATTTTCGGAACTTATGTTTTATCATGTGTATATCCTTCGTATATGAAAATGATTTGTTAATTATGTGATAAATGATATTTTAGAGGATATTTATTATTTTTTGAACATTATATGATCAGGGGATATATGATTTTTTGGGATTCTAATTGAGGATATATAGTTAAATTATATTTTGGATGAATATATGATATTATTGTGGATTTATATTAATTCATATTATTAAATGAAATGATTAAGCTATATTGGTGAACATGTAATATGGGTAACTACTTTTTTGGTATGAGATATTTGGAGTGATTAAAGTTATTTAGAGATAAGTGGTAAAAATTTTCTTTGAAGACTAGGTTATCAAATCCTTATAATTTATGGGATTCATTCTTAGGATGGTTTATTTTTAATAATTTAAAGGGAATTTATTTATCAAAATGTATATGTTGAAATTTTGTTAGTACAATTGAATTATGGAGACTAAAAATCATTTTTCATCACACAATAGTTTATTCTTTTAGGGGAATTACCTAATATTATAATAAACAATTTTTTTGGTTAATGTTTAATGTAATATAAATATATAGTTAATCTTTTTTGGATGATTCTATTGTTTAATGTCTATTATAGTGCTTCAGGTTTGAAAATTTTGTCATAAATTGTCATCGATTGATGAAAAATATGAGTTTGATGGGTAAATTTATTAAAAGATGAAAATATAGTTTTCAAGTAACTATATTTATTTATGTTCTTAGTCAACTTAGTAAAATAATTCCTAAACTTTTTTCAAAGGATATTAAGAAAAAACATTTTCGATTAATATTTACCACTACAAAAACAAATACCATTTAATTAATAACAAATTTATGGTAATGTGATTATTAACATTCTCCGGACAATGTTTTTTATCACTCTCCAATAAAAAATGATTGTTAGTTTTATCTTCCATATTAGTTTTTTCCTACAAGGATATATATTGTTTATTATCTCATGTGAACTTCTTACTTCTCTCTCTTTCTTTAAATGTTAGCGTTTTATTGGCTCTTTTTCTGATGTGGGGTTTCAATGAACTTACCGAGCCAAAATTTAAAATTGCAAGGGTATAATTACTAAAATGGGAATAGTTGTAACATACCAGGTAATTATAAAATATTAAATTTTTTATTTATTAATATTTATGAATTATATTTTAATTTTATCTTAAAAATGATATATGTATGATAGTGTTCACGACACACAATAATGGGTTCCTCAAAATCTTATGTTTCATACAAGATTGATTTATACAAAAAACTAGAAATACTATTATTTAATATGGTAGTTTTTTCCTAATTGTTAAAATTGTAGGAATGAACAATGTTAATTTATTTATGAAAATATTTTTGACAAATGTTTATATAATTATTCATTGGTTAAAAAACCTGAAATTATTCTAAAACCCAATTTAATATATAGTGTTTATTTCTATGAAAAAAATTAAATTATAAATAATTTTACTTCTAAAATATTAAATTCAATATTTTTTTGAATATATTAATGAAATATTAATTCAATATTTTATATAAAATTCATCATATATTTTTTCTATACATGATATATAAGGAAATTTAATGTTACATATAATATATTTATTCTTCTAAAAATATAGTTCCGCTGCCTCTTGAAAGTGAGCACATTTTTAATTATAGTTTTTGACAAATTGATATTTCATATGTGACAAAGAAAACATATTGTTTGGAATATTTATGTGAAATTTTATATTGTTTTAATTTTATGTACTATTATGATAATATTCATGTTTAATGAAGACTGAAAAATAATGCATTCTAATTCAAAAAAACATTTTTGTGTAAATTCATTATATTGTAATTTAATAATTTTTTATAGTTTTAATGCATAATTAAATATTTTTTTATATTTTAGTCCAATTTAGTTCATTGGAATAAATTTAAAATTGAAATCAGATATAAAAACTTTTTAAACTTTTGAACATTTTTAATTTTAAAAATCGCTTTCTACTTTAGTCAACAAAATTAATTTTATCCAAATTTCTTGTTTTAAATTTTAAAAAATTAAAATATCTAGTTTCAATAAGTATAAAAAATGTGATATTATATTAGAAACTTAAATTTTAATGAAATAGTAACTTTTTTATTTTTTTACCATCGTTAAAGTTAAATTAGATGATTAATTGAAAAAATAAAATTCTATATATTATTAAAATACCGTAAAACATGACCAAATATTCATGGATGATTTATTCTTTACCAATGATTTTTATGGTATGATATTTTGACCTTTTTATGACACTTGTGTGTGATTATGACATTTTTAAACATTTTATTTAAAATAAATTCCATGATGTCGTAATCATGCCTCTCATAACTAAAATAAATTTAATTTGGTGTTATATAAGTGAAATACTTGACTATAATTATTATTTAAATATATAAACTTATTTAATATATCATGGTAATTAATTTATAAAATTTATATAATAATTTATTAAATATAATTGTTACACAATGATGATGAAGAAATCACTTAATTAATGAATTAAACAAATAAATGATATCATAAAATATAAAAAATAATTAATTTGAGAGAATTGTTCACATAAAATAATTTTCTGGATTAATTTGACATGTTTTTGATGATTTTATATAGTTTTTTCAAAAAAATATTATTGTTATGATATTTTTTGAAAAGTCAACTAATGAATAGTTTTATAATTGACACTATTGGTATATTAAAATTTATAATAATTCATTAAATGTAATAAAATTCCTAAAAAATTATATTCAGAAAAATGTTTATTATAAGTCTAAAAATATCATTCATGACTTGTTAATTAGTCTTTTGGTATGTCATGTGAATTAATTTAACAATCATAGAGTAAATTACAAGAAAAAATAATATGAATTAAATGGGGTTAAAACAAAAGATATGGTTTAAAATATAATCAATACAATTCTCAAAATTATTTTATGATACGATTTTGAAAAATAATAACCTTATTTTCGAAATAAAATATTTTTGTGTTAGATTTAGTTAAAAATAAATTTATATAAATTTAAAATGTTAACGGATTCCATGGGTGCCCATTAACTCTCCTATAAAAAGTCATTCCTTATTCTATATTAATCACACATCAAAATCAGTCATTATTTTTTAAGATATTACAAAAACATTCCTAGAGTACATAGAAATATTATTTAGAATTTTTTTTAGGAAAATATTCCCTTTTATAGGTTTTAAGTTGTTCTTCAATATTGATAAATCGAAGAAGAGGTATCATATTTTACATATTTATATAGTATTTATTCTTACTATACTTCAAATATAATTAAATCATGATCAAATAATAACTATAGTATTTTAAATTTACTAATATGTTATTAGGTTATTATAATCACCAAAATCCATCTCTAATTTCATCAGATTATAAATGATATTTTCATTCATGTGTATTGCAGACTACCTCCACACAAAACGATATCAAAGGTTTTTCATCAATGACATTAATGACATGTTATAATTATGTAATTAATGTTAATATGTGATATTAATTAAATACTAACAATTATAATATAATTATATATCTATTACGTTCTTACTTTATATGTACATATAAAATGATAACAGTGTCCGTGCGTACGTGTGAAGTATCAACTCTAAAAAGCGATGTGATTAATTTTTATTCCCTACATCCCATTTATGATATATATATATATATTAATTATTTATATGATATTACTATTTATGAATATTATAAAAAAGATAAATTAGTACTTAACTTATTTCCCTAATGATCAATGAAAAATGTAAAATGTTACTCATGTGTAAGTACGACCTACTATCTCTGTTATTATAATGTAGTTAATTATTCAAAATAATACATAATGGTTCGATTTAAATGTATAAATTATGTATAAAATTTAATAATAAATTATTTATATTAATATAAAGGTGATAGACTTATGACCATATGGACTTATGACATTTTACCATATTCATTTTCGACTCAAGTACAAAATATCGACAAAACGTCCGATATTAACTAAAATAATAATTTAATTTTTATAGAAAGGTAATAAGTGATATAAAATATATAATAAATATTAAAAATGTTCGGTATAATTTAAATAAATAACTTATTTTTATTATTAATGAATATAAAGAACATACTTGACGAATCTGACATGACATAAGAGGCTTCTTCTCAATCTCCTTTCATTGAGGCATATTTGGAATATATACACCACCTTCATGAATAAGGTGTATAACCAATCCTTTTGAAATTTATTTTCATTAAAATATTATGATTTGGAATATTTCAATATGACTCATTTTAATTACTTTACAAAAGTACTAATGGGATTTTTTTGTATATGGAGACAACAACGTCTCCACCGCCATAACCGCTATCTAATATTTTGTTTCCTATACGCGCCATAACATTTTTTTAAAGGAAAAGAAATCCCTTTATTCATTTTTTTTAATTTTGGTATGGATAATGGTTTTGAATATGTAACTTGAAATGATTTATTTTTATTTCAAATGAAATTAAATTATTGAAATTCTGAAAATTGAAAAAAAAATTCTGTTATGTTTATATAATGGTTATTTGAAATTATATTAGTGGTTATGTGATAAAACATAGAAATGTGGTAATGTCATAAACAAAATATGGGTGGTTATATTATAACATCCAATGAATTGGTTTTGAAAGTCAGACGTATGGCTATTCTATTTGTAATAGTTTCATGAATGGAAGTCAATGACATGGATATTATAATTTTGAATGATTATGTCCCAAGATGCCTCTATATGATATATGTTATTTGTATTGGTTTTATTTTGTACACATAATTATATAAAATTTAATAAATGATCTCATCTAAATAGAATGTATTTACAACTTTTTAAGGGTTATATATATTACTTTATATATAATGTTTTCATTGGTTTAAAACTTTTCATAACAACAATATTGTTACTTCTTTGTGTATGCTTTTCTGAGATCTGTATGGTCATTAAATGTTTAGAAATTTTTTCATAGGAATTAATGGAGAATATTTTCAAGGATGGGATAATGGAAAAGATATGATGTTTAATCAGTAAATGAAACTAGGGTCCTTTTTAAATGATTTTTTTGTGAGTAAAATTAATTTTAGGTAGAAGTGTCTATATTGTTACGTTTGAGTTGTTATGTATGATTAATGGAATAATATTTAATTATCTATACATCAAAAAATCCTAAAAGTAAAATGAGGTAAAATACATTACTAAACTCAAGATAATGTAATGTTTAATGATGGGGACTTATAATTTAAAAAACCCTAGAATCCAATTGATGATGAATCTATGGATAGAGATGATGTTCTAAAAAACAATCTTGTGGATACATACTGGTGTGGATTCTTCTCAGCAATTAATAGTTTCTCTGGATGAAGGATATTATATTTTATCTAATTTTAGGCTGGCTTCTTTAACTAATTGGAATTTTCCATAGAAAACACTAGGCTCATGATTTACTTTGGTATCATTTGACTAAAAAAAATTTATATGAGTTTTCAGGTATTTTTCATGATTATATTTTTATTTTAATGGGTATTGTTGGTTTTAGATGGTATTTAAAATTGGTTTTCTAAAAAATCAGTTTTATGTGTATATGATTTTTGTAAAATGTTAAAATGATATTTTTAGTTTGAAATTAATTATAAGGGATATTTTAAAGGTGTTTTCTTGGTGATTTTTATTTTCTTTCTTATGTAAACTGTTGACTATGTGGTTATGATTATAATGAAACTATGTTTATTTTTTATTTTAACATGGTAGATAATTGCAAGTTGGTTTAACAGACTAATGTAGACCTTCTGTAAATATTGTGAAGGATATGGAATGTTTTTTAATTATCTTATGTGAGAGAATAGGATTTACTAAATTTACTAAAGTGATGATTATGTTCTTGGATAGTTTTAAAAGACTATCTCGATGGTAATAGGATCATGAATATCTTCTATATTTCATATAGTATTTCATTGTTTCCATATACCCATAGGTTTGATCTAATATTTCATGTGTGTATTTTGATGTAAAATTGTTATATGTTTTTTAGTAACCTTGGATTTTAATATATGTTTTCACCAAACTATGTCAAATATGTTTTATCGGTTTAACAACTTCAAAAATCAAAAAAAATATCACTTTATGTTTGTAATTATTTAATATTATAATAGATACACTAAAACAATACATTTAATCTGTAAGTATGAATTGTTGTAACTGAATTGTTAAATATAATAATATATAAAAGTAATTTTATAACAAATTTAATTACTTAATTATTTTGTTTAATGAATAGTAACAAAAATGACACTAATGATATTTTATGATATGTAAAATTTTAATTAAATGAATTATTATTAAAAAAAATTGAAAATTGAAATGTGGGATGGTAAAGTCTCAAAAATTTCATCAATGTACATATTTTAACTTTTCAGAATATATCTAAAATTAGAATCCATAATGGAAAAAAATTGGTTACCAAGGTTAAGGTTATAAAATTTTATTGAAGGGGTTGACATGAAATTAATTTTCAAAATGACACAAAACAAATATAAATTTTATTTAATGAATATATATTTAAGCTATACTAGTTTTATTCTAATAAATATAATTTTTGAATCATTTTACATGAGAATAGAATTAATTGTATTTAATCATTTTAAGTAATTTAATGTCTGTCTCTCCCATCACATATAAAAGGGAACCATCTATCCTCCATTTATCAAAATAGAAGAGCCTCATTGATCATCAAATAATTAACCCAATAAATTATTAGTATTTTTAAATGTATTTGTTACCTCATTTTCTCACCCTAATGCAATCATATGATGGTTTTTGGTTCAAGATAGAGGTGGATTTCTACTGAATATGAATAACTCATAATTGATTCTTTTCATTTTATTTTTTATTCTACCTCCTTAAAATATTATATAACAATGATAAATTGATCATATCAGTATATTAAATATACATAAATGTTATTAATATTTTTTATAACCCATTTTTCAGAGATTATTAAACAATGGAAAGCATATACATTCTTGGTGCGTAAGTACAAACAACAGTCACCACAGAGTGGTGTAATTTATTTTTCAACACCAGTATACATGGATTATTATAGAAATGTAAATATTTAATATATATGATATATATTACATTAATGTTATTCTAGAAATGAAATATATCTTCTACCTTATTCCCCAACAATAAATTAAAAAATTATAATATCGCTCATGTATACATGTGGACTTCCACCTCTATGATGCGAGGTGATGCATTTCTTAGGTCTTCCTATGAATAATGATATTAAATGTGTATATAAAAGGTATATTAAATTTATATCATTATAAAAAACATGTACACTATGGAACCATGGGAAAGATACAGGGAATGGATCAACCGAACTGAAACATACATGAAAAATTGAATAACTAACACTCATAAATGTTGATTTACCTAAAACATTATTATTAAATGGGTCATAAAATGTAAAGAGTGTATCATATATTAAATTATATGTATAAAAAATTTAAAATTATTATATATGATGTTAAATTCACACAAAAAAGTAAGTCGGTCCTGAGATAAGCAGCTTTTTCAAACACATAATTAATTGGTATTATTTATGTTTTATATTATGTTATAAAAATTATATGATATTTCTCTCATAAACCACATATATGTTATTATAATATATATATTTCTAGAAATTTAATCATTTTCAATATTATTACAATCTCTATGTATTAAATTTTCTAAAATAATGTTTCTAATGATGACATTCTTTTTTTCTTCTCTGCTAGTAATAGTTTTCTTCCATTCCAATATTTTAATTGAATTTTTTTCATTAATATTTTTTCAATTTTTCAAATATTTTTTATGATTAATTTTTCAAGTGGTTTTTTTCTATGAAATTTTTTAAATTCAATATTCTTTTCATTTTCCAAATGTGGAATCTTTTACTACGCAATTAAACATAATATTTGTTTTATCATACAATACATGAATAAATTTTCACAAAATCATGAAAAATCGTTTTTTTAAGATTAATATAAAATTATACATGGATATTTACAATGCATATGGATTTCTAAATATTTTTTAAATTTTAATATTTTAAATAAGTCCTTTTAAAATTCAAAAAACATTTCTTCAAGAAAATTTCAACGTATATTTAAAAATATTATCATCAATGACAAAATCTTTTGATGATATTTATTACTTTTATAGATTATAATATAAAGATAAAATCCACCATATTTTTTAAGGGATTTTATGATCATTTTTACTGGAGAAATTATCAATATTTCATATTTTAGTTATTCTAGAACTGAAATATATTGATTAATAAGGCATGCTAATTAAAATGTACTGTGATTTTATATTGTTAATTCATTAGATTAATTATGTTATCGGTGAGATCCGTAATTTCATAACACTATGATTATGTAGTGTGTATGAAGAGAAAAAAACAATTCATGTATTATTAGTATTCTTTATCCATTCATACACAACTTATTAGCCTCAGCCCTAAATTGTAAGTTTAAGATGATTGAAATTATGAATTCACTCATTATTAATAATGTTATAAAAATCAATTTGATTATTATAATACTAATCTTATACATGGATAAGTTTATTCTATTGTGATTATTTTGAATTCAATAATTTTTCATATTTTATTCCTTCCATGTTATTCTTGAATTATTTTTTTATAATATACTTATTCTCTGTGAATTATCTTACTATGTATTTGATCTCACCATTTTATTTAGTTTTTATTCCTAGGATGTGAGAAAAGGTACAATAATTGATGTGAAAATATGTTTTAGAGTGAATAATAATGTTCTAAATGAAAATAATATACTTTTCTTTATGTTCGCAAATATAATTTTATATTTAATAATTTATTTAGTTCTCCAAGACTATAAAAATTTTAATTCCTTAGGATGAGATCACTCTAGTTCCAATATAACAATGTAATCACTAGCTTTTGTATGAAACTGTTTGAGTTGTTATAGTTTGTATGAGAGTATTTTTAGTATAAATCATGGGAGTAGAATTAGTGAATCATATATTATAGAAAATAATACTATGATAGATTATAGACATAATTATATGTATACGGTAATAGCAAGAAGCCTTGGAAATTTTATATTATGGGGTTTTCAAATAAAATATATTCATATATAGATACTATAAATTTCATGTGGCTATTGAATAGATTCAAGAATGGGTAAAAAATAAGAATGGAAGATATTTGGTGTTATCTGGATCTAAAACTATTCATAATGAGTGTGCCTAAGACAACACACCTACCTATACCATCCAGGGGAGGGTATATGTGGGTTTATTCATAATTTTTTATGATCCATTATGATGAACGTTAATTTCACACCAATATAAGCCGAAGATATTCTATATGGATTGGGGATATAACTCCAGATTCATTAGTTGATAAGTATGTGGTTGATCATATGTTTAATGTTATAGATACTCCTTTTATGGTTTTATGTAATGATAATTTAAATTGCTTAATGGATGTTTTTGATACCTTTATGGGAATATTACCCTGTGGATTAATATACATTTTACTGACAATTTTTTATAATTGTTTTTATTTTCGTACTTAAGTGGATTTTTTTAATACATATATTTTTAGTATAGTCATTTAAATTAGTACAGTTAATATGGATAAAATTGTTATTGAATTATTAGCATATATATTTTATCATAAAAATGTGACCACGAGATTAATAACTGATTTTGTGACCATGTCCTTAATTTATTTTTTAATATGTGCTCTATATTATGAACATTAAATTATTAATGTAAATGGTATCATTTTGGACTATGATGGGATTTTATTTGAAGAATAATGGATGTGTTTTATTTTGTAAGTATTTATCGTTAAATGTTCAATTAATGTGATTTGGCTATTTAAAGAGAATGGATAAAATATCTGGGAGATTATACGATAGTTCATATAAATTTTTGGAATTTGAATATATAAGTAAATATTTTTTTGTATGAAAATGTAAAATAAATTATAAAATAATTTGTGATAAAAACATTTAGATTTTTTAGTTCTCAACATAGTCAAGAATATTTAATTGTTTAATGGTTTTTAACATATGAAATGAATTATGTAGAATTTTGGATTTTATTGTTCAGTATGTAGAGACTAATTTATTATATCTTTCAATAAAGGTTTATTATTATTGGATATATTTTATCTTGTTCTAACCATTTAATTTTGAGAATAATAACAACATTTTAATTAGTTTATGGATCTTATAATTAGTTAAAATTGGGATTTAGTGCATTATTGTTAAAAATTTAATCTTGAATGTTTATGTCATGGAGTATGTGATGTGAAAAAATTGGATATTAATCGATCCATAAATGATGAATGGAATTATACATCTTTATTGAGATTAAACCATGTTTGTATGTTTTCTTAAGATATATATATTAATAGTAAAATAATATAAAAAATATATCGAGTATTATTCAGAAAGAAATACTCAACTATCAAGGTACAACAATAGAAACTAGTTTTCAAGTTTAATACTTATAGTGGTATATGCAATATAATTTTCCATTTTATATCATTAAAAAAATTTCTTATAAAATATAATTATCATTTTGTTACTATATTATATTTAATTTAGAATATAAGGATTATAATTATGAGGAAATAATATCTATAAGAAGTGGAGAATTTTTTCCCACAATATTCTAGATAATATATTCATATGCAAGAAAACTATGTCCCATTATATCAACTACATGAAACCGTGATCTTACTAGAATTGGTAAATTATATTATTTTAATATAAATGTAATAACCTGCTTATTTTTTTGGTGGGTAGAAGTATGAATAACCAAATACTGAAATATATATAAAAAGTAATTAATTTATACAAATAATGATATTAATAAATAAATTTAATATTCATCAAAATATTTTTACTTGGAAATGAATAAGACTAAATTCATTTTTTTCTTTAATGTTACTTTTCTTCTAAAATATTCAGTATTAAATTATGGTAATAGATATTATAATTAATTAAATATAATTTTGTAAATAGTATTAAAATATATATATATAATTTTTATAATCAAAATATCATTATATTCTTATGATAGATTTTATATATTAATCAGAAAAGTTTATTTTTTCTTGAAAAGTGAATAAATAATGTTTTTTGGAAAATTTTCATTTTTTTATCATGTCCTGAAATTTAAAAGTACCATTATATAATTAATTAAATATTAAATAAAAATAATTATCCTTAAAATTATATTATCTTATTAATAAAATAAGATTCATTATTATATAATATTTTTTTAGGTTTAATTTTTGGCTTAAAATGACATTGATTTGAAAGAAAATCACTGCATTTCAAAAATTGATTTCAAAATATAATTTTGATACATATAGGTATTCTATCAAGATTAATAGAATTATTATTTAAAACCCCTATGATTTAATTTGTTAAATAGTTTAATTTTTTAGTCATAATGAAAAGTAATAATGGTAAACGATTATCACCATAATAATTGGTAAAAGAAGTTAATTAAGGTTAAAAATATGGAATATGGTCTTTAAATAAACCGATAACTATATTAAATTTCATTTGATGAGACTATTTTTATCATCTAAATCATGAATTTTAATATATGTCATTTTGGTTCCATTTTCCATTGATTATAATGTTTATAAAATATTAAGAAGATGATAAATATAAAATTTCACTCTCATGACATTAATTTCAATTATGTGTAGAAATTGTGCTAAATTTAAGTTATGAAGTATATAAAATATTTTTTTAATAAATAAAAATATTTTTGGGATGTAAATTTTAAATATATTTCTTTTTGATGACATCTATACCATGATCTTTTACACAATGATGACTCATTGCTAGTGCAAAAAATTAAAAAATCATTTAGATGATTTTTAAATCCATAAAAGAAATATGTAATTTATTATTTATTATATTCCATGAATAATATTATTAGTAAATCTATTAAATTCAGGGTAGAATATTTTATATTTCTAATCCATTATTATTATAATCTCTTCATTTTCAATGTTAATGTATAGTTTAAAAAATTACTATAATGATATTTTATGTCAATTAATATTTTAATAAATGTTTTAGAAATAATAAAAAACATTTGTATAATATTTAAGTGACGGGAAATGTAATGGAATTTTTTTGTAGACCAATTTTTTTTCAAATTTTAAGAGAGAATTTAATTTATAACCCTTAATGGTAAAAAAAATATATTATCATCTTTAATGATAAAAAATGATAACCAATGTGTTAATTATAAAATATGGATTAAAATGAGATGAAACCAAACATAATTTTTTTTGAATAATTATATTTTGACCTTATTTTATTTTCCCAGGAATAAATGTCTTTTTAGATTCATTTTACATGAGAAATACATATATTACATTTAAATATTTTTAAATAATTCTATGTGTATCCCTCCCCTCAATTATAAAAGGTCACATACTCTCATCTGATATTCAAGTAATTTGAGACTTTTATATTATCCATTCCATACTATAATACCATCCTAGATTCATTATCTTCATTCTTAGGCTTATGGTCTCACCCTAATACCATTCTATTAAGGCATAAAGTGTAAGAAAAATGTTTTATTCTAAAGAAGAGTTTTAACTAATAACTGGGTATTTTAATTTTATTTATTCTAATACATCGCAAAAATATTAAATAAAAATAATCATATAATAAAATTATTATATTATATAAACACAAATGTGATTAATCAGTTTTTATAACCCCTATTCGACTACATTATATCACATGGAAAAGAAAAACATCGCTTGAGCGCCTGTACAACTTACAGCCTCTAAGTAGCTGTGTAATCCATTTTTCATCACCATTATACATGGATGCATTTAATGATATAAATAATGAATATATAGGATATTTATGATATGATTATTATTTTTTCATTATATTATATCATTTTAATTCTTACCCTTCCACCCCCTAAAAAAATATAACATCACTTGCGCATACTTGTGGAAATCCACCTCTATGAAGTGTTGTGGCTCATTTTTCTTATACAAACATCATGAATGATTATAAAAATTTAAATAAGAATTATAAAAGATATCTATATGATGATTAAAATTATTTATATGATGTATCAATGAAAATATTTGGAGGAATGAATTAAAAAAACCTAACTTATATGAAAAACTAAACAACTCACACCCAAAAATAATGATTTAACTAAATAATTATTAATAAATATGTGTTGAAATGTTATAATTGGATTATATATGCAATTATATAAATGTAATGTTTTATTTGATGTATTTTTATTAAATTTATATTTATTATTCTTTATTTTAAAAACATACAAATAATGTTGGATTGTTGTGACGGGTTTATTTCAAAATATCATCATTACTCGAGATCGTTTATGTTTAATTTTATATTAGGGTAATTATATGATATTTCAATATTAAACCCCTTATATTTAATTAATATATATATATATATATATATATGTGTAAAAAAATTAAAAAAAACATCATTTCACTTTCTAATCTCATAGAATACAATAGTCCAAATAAATGTTTTTATAGAAAGAAGACATTCCATATCAATTTATTTGGGAATCCTAATATTATATGACCACATATTAATTAAAATGTTTTTAAGAATTTTTTTAAAATTATTCACTGATTTTTTAAATCTATTTTTACCCATGTTGTTATTTTTATAAAACAAGTTAAAAGGAATCTTCTTGATGTTTTTTGAACAAGGAACATTTTTCTGAATGATTGAATGGAATATTTTCATTAATGAGAAGTGTTTGAATAGATTTTACCTTTATCATTAATGTTATTTTAATTGAATCTTCTATTAGACATTTCATTTTTTTATTCCAAAAGAATTTTATTCATTATTTTTATTAAATTTTTATATTTTAAATAAGTGATTTCCACGTTCAATGTGTTTTTTCACAATAAATGTTATAGTTTATATTTAAAACTATTTTCATATATATCCACAAACTTTTATGATTCTTATAATTCAAAGAAGTTATACTATAAGAATAAAATCCACTGTATAAATATGGATGTAGTATTATACTTTTTATTGGGGAATGAAATGTTATTCTATATGATGGTTCATCCAATATTAATAATCATTTATTATCAGGGGTTGATGATTATATTTTAATATTTAATTATATGATTAATTCATGGGAATTTCTATGTGATGGGTTCGACCTATAATTTTGTATACCTTTAATGAATAAGTCAGTCACTTGAGAAAAAATATGTTGGGTATTTGAAATATTCCTTAAAAAATTTATGCATAATGAATTAGACGTAGGAATCAAATTTATGTTTAAGATGTTAAGTATTAAGAATTGAATAATTATGAAATTAGATGTTGAAGTCAATGTGATTATCATGATAGTCATGTTATCCATGGATAAGTTTCAAGATCATGTGATTATTTATATCAAATTATTTATCAGTCAAATGTTCTTTCCATATCGACCATTCATTATTTATTGTATAACATCTTCCCTTATACACATTCAATTACCACGTTTATTAGATCGCCATTTTATTTTTATTCCATTTCAGGGATTCTAGGTATTATACTATGAATGATATAAAATGATATTCTATAGGGAAAAAATTATCAATAAAAATCCCATATTTTAAATTATGTTTTCATATACAATTAGATACTCAATTATATGTCTATATGTTCACGACTACTGATATATTTGAGACCATATAATTTGATCTCTTACATATAGTGTGAATTTATAAATGTAAACCCCAAATCATATATAGATGGGTTTAGATTATTATTATTTTTATCTGATTGTGTTTAGTAAAAACCATGGTAACTATATTTATAAAAACATATATTATAGAAAAACAGCTCTAATTGATTCTCGGGATCAGCCTAAGTATATGGTAATATAATAAATATTTGGTTAAACTGAGATTGTTATTTTTTCTGTAGAATCCACCCCTCTGTTGATACATTCATGTGGATGTGGTTGGGGAAAAATAACCTAGGTGTATAAAAATTAAAATTAGAATATTTAGTATTAACTCAATCATAACTGGTGAATGGTGAGTGGGCTTAAGACTGTACACATAAATAGAAACTCATGTGGTGTATTTTCCAGTTAATTAGAATCTTAATTAAAAAAGATATGAAGAATGACAATATAGATCTAATGGAAACCTATGATATTTCATTGTGATATGGGATAAACCAAAAGTTTCAGGGTTTGATATGTATAATTTTAATCCTAGGATTAATGTTTTATATAAAACTTTTAACGTTTTACGTGGTGAGAGTGTAAGACGAATAAAAATATTTCAAAGAAATTTATGGGAATAAAACCTATGGATTAGAATATTTTTTATTGACAATCTTATTTGAGGATGTGTAATTTTTTAATTTTTTCTCATAACATAAAATTCATTGATAACTTTTATGTTTAATATGATCCTTGATGTTAATATAATTAATTGGGATGTAAGAGTTGTTACATTTTCAAATAATATGTTTTATCATATATATATATCCATTGGATTAAAAATTGGTTTTTTGACTAAGTGATTAGTTTTATTTTATTTTTGTAATTCTCTTATATTGGCTAGATTATATGATTAAGGAAATATAACAATTTTTTACAAATATATGCTTTTATGTTTAATGTAATTTATGAGTTTTCTTTTAGAATAACATATGATGTTAATGTACATTCATACTAATTATGTTAATTTATGGGGAATATTGTAATATTTTCATGATTTTTTGATAGGGCCTATGTATTCTTTGTATATGACATTATGAGTGATTAATTTTGTATAGAGATAAATTTATTATTTTTATTGTTAAAATATGTGATCAAATCTATTGGTCTTTTGCGTTCTCAGGTTATTCGGGAATAAATTTTTTATATTTTTAGAGTTTTTTTAATTTTGTAAGGATTTAAGATCCGATGTTGGTATTATAGTTTAGGTTTTTATGATTAATGTCGAATATCATATTATGAAGGTTTATTCTTATTGGTTATTATTTTATATTGATCTAACCATTATTTTTTTATAAATGAAAAATATCATGTCATATTTTAGTCAATCGTATAGTCAGTTAAAAGTTGAATTTATTTCATCAAGACAAGAACACTTAATCTCAAATATTAATTTCATGGAGTATGTGATGAGATAGATTTGAAAATTTGATAAACTATAATAGATGGAATAAATTATTGTTTAATATTGAAATGAAAACAATTACTCATACTTTCTCAAAATCTCTATCTTAATAATAAATTAATTTCTCATATTATCAAGTCATATTCACAAATTAATATTCAACATTGAAAGTATGATTTTACATAAAAAATTTCACGTTTTCATCTTGTAGACCAATTTGAAAATATATTTTCTATTAATATATTTCAAATTAAAGTACATTATAAAAACAATATCAAATATTATTACTATGTTATATTCTGTTTAGGAAATAAAAAAAAATTATGAGAAAATTTCTATATGGTGGGAAAAATAAAATATCCTGTTATTTTATGTAACATATTCCTTATAAATAACACTATATTTGATAGTTTACACCACATATAATCTTATCCTTATAATAATCAAGATATAATATTATTTAAATTTTATTTTTAAAACTTATTCATTGAGTTTGATAACATCAATTAGAATAACTAGAAAATTAAATTTATTAATTAATAAATTTCATAATAGAAATAATTAATTAAATTTGTAAATTTAACAATACTCTAATTATATTGACTTAGAAATGAATAATAATAAATTCACTTTAAGCTTTAATGATACTTTTCTTATAAATGGTTTTTATTTAATTTTTTTCATCCATATTATTGTTAATTTAGAAAAATAATCATTATTTCAAGAAATATATAATTTTTTAAAATTGAAATTTAAAATATTCTTATAATTATTTATTGGGATTTTTTAGGAAAACTTATATTTGTAGTGAAATGTAAAAAAATACAGATTTTCATAAAGATATCAATTCTTTTCATCAAATCAAGTTATTAAGAAGTCCCACTACATATTTAATTTTATGATTACGTAAAATAAAACTCATTTAATTAGAAATAATATAATAAATTACATATGATTTAACATTAATTTGGATTTTTTTAAAGGTCATTTTTGTCAAAAAAACACATTTATCTAAAAAAATTCCTTTCAATTTTATACATTTATATTAAAATATATTTCTTTATCTTATATGATTTTAATCTTTTAAATAATATTTTTAATTTAAAAAATAGATATTTAAATTTTAGAAATTGAGAAATTTAATTTTTATTCATAACAAATATTAACCATGGTAATAGTTCATCACCACAATAATGGGTTAAAGTGGTTAATTACTTTTATAATCATTGGATACCATCTCAAAAAAATCCCAAAATATGATTATATATCATTGGAAGAGTTTAATTCAACCTAGACCATTTTAAATTCTATAAGTAATTATTGTTCCAATTTCTATTGATTATAACATTTATATTTTTTTTATGATAACGAAAAATTAAATTTTTTAGTCTCCTGAATTTAATTTATATTATATGTTAACATAGAGACAAAAATTAATGTAAGATAAAATTCAAATGGTTAATTTGAACATAATTAAATTATTATTTATGATAGTAATTTTTATAGTATTTTGTGGTAGTGTAATTACATTAAATTTATTTGCACTACTGACTAAATAAGTGTATAAATAGTAGAAAAATATAATAGTTAGGAAGAAGTATGGGAACATAATTGTATGGAAATATCTCTATTACTATATAAAAACATGGTTAATTTTTATTATAAATGTCTATTTACAAAAAAAATCTCTTTACAAGAATGATGGAATACTATATTTTAAATCATTGGACATTGTAATGACCAACTTATTATCATTATGATGGGAATACGATGACTCATTACATGGACTCATGTGATATCCTCAAGATGACCATGGCAGAAAATAAATGTCGAAGGGATTTCATGTGGGGAATGATTTTTCTTTTAATAAATAATCCACTAACCCCTGAACTACAACCGAAAACCCCTATATGATGAATGATAAAATCAATTCAATTGAACAATCATATTTATATCAAAACAAAACAATGTGCACGATAGCATAATGAAAAGAAACTATAAAAGTAAATAGTGGAAATAAAACTAATAAATTCAAATGCAGCAATAATAATACATGATCCATATGCTACATGCTCTGATATCACCAAATAACCCATGTATCACGAGTTGGTGCCAAATATTTGTGATAATTTACCATTTCCAATTTCACAAAAGATAGAATCATAAAAATTGCCAAATCTCTAATGTAAGGGTGAGTATAAAACATAGTATTCTTTCACCCAATGACTCCCCAACTCACAAAACTAGTATAGAATAATAATTAACATTAATATAAAATAGTTTATATCAAAAAATATTCTAAATGAGTTTATAACTAAATATAAACCTTATCAAAATAGTGTATAACTCAATATAACAAAATAATATATCAACAATTTCTTTAAAAAACATTTTAAAATGAAAGATAACAAAAAATGGCATTATCGCATTTCACACATTCCCTTTGGCATAACTAAACCATTATACAAATATATAAAACCAACCATACATGTTTCATTATGACATTTCTGATAATCATGAGAGTTTTCTCATCAATCTACAAAGTCATCTAGAGATAATTATAACCTATGTTCCATTACTCCTTTGACACATAGAACATATTCATTTTTAAAATAAGCCTTGGAAATTAAACATTAACACAGACACCAATTATGCCCAAAAACCATTCCAAAAACCATTTAAAAATTTATCCTTTTTATCGAAAAGTTTTTTATATCAAATCCAAATCAATTCAAAATCTATTTTAACAAAACACCTTTTTATATTGAAAACCATTTCTCTAGAAAACCATTTAGGAGTTTCAATAAATCCATATTTTAAATGAACTGTTTCAAATTAAAAAAGGTAAAACCTGTTTTTCACAATAATTCAACAAAAGTACAAAATTCCATCAAATACATTAATCCTCACTAATTATTTTTATTGCCTACATTTCACACCAATTCTATAAAACAATTTCTGAAATTAAATCCATTTGAAATTAATCCAATAAATTCTAGAAATAGGAGTCATTAGTGAAGCCACATCCCTCAATGGTTTTGATGAAAACTAAAGAGGGACGAAGAACGCTCACAAATACATGTAAATATTATATAGAACTTCCTTAGCTCCCATATTATATCATTATAATGACCAAATATCTTCATCATTATCATCTGGAATAATTGATCTACCCATAACAAGTTTTTATTTATGCAACCTAGAGGAGATGTGAAGAGAATCTATTTATATATATATAATCATGACAATAATGGTGAAGAATGAGAACTTAACGCAATGAATCTAATTATAATCACTAATATAAGCCTTTATATTGATTCCAAAATGAATTGGAGGGGTTCTAAAACCATCATTGGAGAAGAATCAAGAGTTACTGAACCAGTGGACAAAAACCAGTTACTTAGAGTCAAAAATGAGTGAGATATACTTTAAAAGGATCTCATGGTTTACCCACGCACGATTGGTTTGCATGTTTAGACAATCCTTATTCTAAACATACCTTAGCTTCTATCTAGGAAGTCCCTCTCATGATCTCCCCACAAGTTATCCATACCTGTTCATAGACTATGTCAATGCTACTATCCAACATCTTTCAAATTGAATGGTTTCTCCTAGTATTTCAGCACGGTTTAGAAAAAACATGTGTAGCAAGTCCACTTATCCTTTATCTCCAAAAAAAAATTGAAAGTTACAAAGAATCCCTCAACCTTCACCATTATGATTTATATACACAAAAACATAAATAAAATGTTACATACCAGAAAATTGGGGTACTAAATTATCCCCATTATTGGTTTATAAGTCCATGGATTAGAAAACAATTTCTATTTGGAAAGAGTTCTGACCATTTTTCTTGCATTTACTTCTTGTGTTCCCCGGTTTCTTCATGAATCTGTCCATGTTTCAATAAAACACACACTGGAATGGTTCTTTTCCAAGAAATGATTTATCCTGTATATCCAAAATTTTCCCCAAGATATGTATCAATGATACAACAAACTATTGGTCAACGTGATCCCATCTGATCACATAGTCAGGATCATACTGATTACTTTTTAGCTCTGGTATATAAAACACATTACGTGATGCATTGAACCATAGTGGTAGTTAAAAGTGATATTCCACCTCTCTAACCCAATCATGTATCTCAGAAGGTCTTATGTATCAATGAGATAACTTTCCCGGCTTCCCAAAACATTTATGTCCAATAGTTGGAGAGATCCATAAGGACACATGATCACTCATGACAAATGAAATCTTTATTCAATAATGATATTACTATGATTTAAGAAAAATCTGGTCCATCTCTATATGTGCCCTAATAAACTGGATCTTCTTAGTTGTTTCCTGGATAGTGCTCAACTGAACTAGTAAAATCTATCCTGTTTCAATCCATCAATAGTGGAGAACGATAAAGACACACATACAATGCTTCAAAAATTCCCATATGTATCGAGGAATGATAGTTTTATTATATAATAACATCCCAATGGGTATTTTATCCTCCCATGAGCCACCAAAATCCATTACATAAGACTGACACATGACATACAACATCAGTATCAACCATTTATAATGTTCATATATATGAGTATAATACGCCATACTCATAGTAAGATGAGTCCAAAATGATTTTGGTAAGGATTTCCAAAAATAATGTGATCCTCAGATCCCTATCTGAGATGGTCTAAACATGTATTCCATATGTCTTTACAACATCTATAATATTGATTGTGGATAGATCCTCCACCATATGACTTTACCAAATAGTGATGAAATGAATACAATTTATTAGATGATATGTTATCACCCACATAAAATTGTGTTTTGAACTTCTCATGGGATACTTTTAACAAAATATATAGATACCTAATCCCATCTTAACACTATAATTTGTAATGATTGCAACATACCCATTGGTCTTTGGTGCTCTTCCTTAACTATCTAATGAGTTAATCACTTTGGGTGAAACTCATCCAAATTCATTTTCTTTTCAATCCACCAGAACTACACCATAAACGCCCTACACATCTTATATATACCCTGATATACATTCCATTTGAAATGGTGGTAAGCATGAATGATTTTTTCATATAAATCAATGTGTAAAACCATCAAATTTCTAAACCATAATTCCGAACTTCGCTCGTGTTTCCAACCCTCAATGTTCTCCCCACCATTGAGTTTTTAACTCATAACAAGGCATTCAACATTAGTTGTTTCTTGCTCTTTGACAATTTTTAAAAACTCATGAATCATGGAAACTAAAAATAAAATCACAAAATCACCTCAATCTTCACATTTCACATGCATTCCAACTAGGACTGACATCAACTGACATTCATCGGAAGAATATTTTTCCAACTGAGCATATGGATTTTTTTTTAATGCATCAACCACTGAATTACAATATCTTAGTGTATACATCTAGTCAAAGTCAAAAATTCTGAAAAAATTCATCCATATTATTTTCTTTATATTAAAATATTGATGTGAGAAAACATGTTTCAAGCTATTATGATCCATGAACATGATAAATTTATCACCAAAGATATAATGATGTCATGTCTTTAATGCATGGATGATTTCATCTTACTCCATATAAGGTGTTGGGTAATTCTTCTCATACATTCTCATCATCTTGAATAATAAAAAGAAACATGGTCTCCTTGAATTAGAACACATCCCAACCCATATACTAAAGCATCACAGTGCACCACCTACCCCGATATGGATTCTAGAAAAATCACGATAGGAGGTGATGTAAGATGAACTCTCAACTCTTAAATAGAAATCTATCATTCCTCAATAAAAATGAATGTAAATTTCTTCTTTTTCAATGATATCATATGCGATGATAGTCGTGAGAAGGACTGAACCAAACCTTGATAATAACCAGCATGAATATGAAACCTTTTTATCTCAAAGACATTTTTCGGGGGTTTCTATGAGATAACAACTTCAATATTTTCTAGATCCACCAAAACTCCTTTTTCAAAAATTACATTTCCAAGAAATTGTACCTCTTTTATCCAAACATCACACATTGATAATTTCGCATACCACCAATGGTCTCTCAAGATTTCCAATACTATCACCAGGTGTTGCTCATGCTCATCCATTTTTATTGAATGCCCCAATACATCATGCACAATCACCACAATAAAATATTATAGATAACACTAAAATATATGATTCCTCAATACCATAATGACCATTGGTGCATTCATGATACTGAAAGACATTATAAAATATTCGTAGTGGGTATATCTGATTCTGAAATATTTCTTAGAAATATGGTCTTTATAAAATTAAATTGATGATATCCTGATCATAAGACAATATTAGAAAACCTCTGAACCATGATTAATTGATCATATTGATCATGACTGCATGGAAGTGGATATATGTTCTGTATTGTGACTTGGTTAAACTTAAAATAATCAACCAACAGTTGAAGAGTTCTATAAGCTTTTTGTTTTTGACACTTTAGTTAGGGAGAGCATCCATCCATTGAGGACATTCATTTGTTTTCCCACATTCATGCATTCCATAGGGACACAACTTTCATCTCTTATTTAGGTAAATTTTCTCCATGATCAAAACAAGATGATGGGCTGTCGGTTAATCCTTCTGTGGATTTCTCCTCAAAACTTGATTCATAGTCTGGGTCTCCCTCAATGTCTTAAAATGTTGTTTGTGAATCTCTTCTCAGTTCCATGTTTTTATAGACACTGGTTAATGAAGCTACGTCTACCAAGACATTCCGAGGGGTCAAGCTAGGGCAACAGCCTTTGGTTGGGGACGTAGTCTCCTTTGACATCACTGTCATTTCTGGACACTGGAACACTGATGCAACTGGGTTTATTCTCCTTATGATAATGCTTCTTGAGGGAGGAGAAGCATGAGGAATCCCACATAGAATGCGGAGAATCATATTCCTTAGGAATGTATCTGAGGTTTTCCTCACCCTACCTTTTTTAATAGAGGGTATGCCATGAGTTTCATGTCTATCATAGACAAATAATATTGATCAGAACACTGATGGGAGTGGATCAGAAGGGTGAAATCCTAGGAGGGATCAATGAATGTGGGGAGTAATGCATGGTTAGTTTCTTGATTACAACTAGGAGTAGTGAGAATGTGGGGGACATGATCTCACCAGGATGTGGACGAACGGGTGAGAATCAAGATTGTATGGATTGTTGAGAGTAGTTGGGGAGTGAGATGGAGATGAAGTGAGGGAGATGGCGATGTTGGTCTTGAGCCAGGTATTGACTTCCTACATATCCCTATGGTAGTGAAACAAAGACCATGTTTTTCTACGGGATGATGGGACACCTGAGGAGGCGACTGTGAGAATGGACACATTGATTTGATTTAGAAGAAGTAGAACATCTGGGTTAGGGAATTACCTTCTTGAAACACATATAACTGAGGGAGAAAGGCCACAATGGGACAGGAGTGATGGGATTCATCCTTATTAAGGTTTCCTACAGATCCCTATAGCAGGGAATCAAAGTCCATGTAGTTAGTGATGTGGTATGGAATCGGCGTGTACACAAAAGAAATGAACCTGATGGTATAATAGGTCTTATGCATAGTTAGTAGCCCAATTTAGTCTAACTCCTGGGCACAGACCAAAGGTGTGGGTCCCAAAGATGGGGACTACGATGGCCTAATGTTGATTGTGGTCTACAATGTCTTACCACTCGACGAGGTTAAAACAGCATACCACTGGATAGGGACTACATGGCTTACCACTGGTTGGGGATAAAAACGGATTATCATCGATTGATAACACAATATCATAGCATTGATTGGGGAACACAGTGGATTACTGTCGCTTGGGGTTGGACCACAGGGAGGCTTCCAATGTACCATTCCTTAGAGACAAGGATCTAATACCATGTAGTTTTAATGGGTATATTTTAATATCTTGTGGGGGTGAAAATGGGCATACTGTCTAAAGTAATGCAAGATGAAGGTGAAAAAACATGAATGGGATTAGATAAGTATGTGTTGGGCTTGATCCTCATGGTATCTTCCTACGTACCATTCCTAGGATTCAAAGATCAATGTACACATAGTTTAAATGTAGAGATATAGTTTAACATCATGTAGGACAAGGATGAACCAACTTGAAGTGTTTAGGACTAATGGATATTGGGCTTGACCCTCAGAGAGGCTTACTAAGTACCATTCCTAGGAGACAAGGATCAATTTCCATGTAGTTCAACATAGTTGATATAATTTAACATTATAAGGGATGAAGGTGAACTGGGATGAAGAGGTCGGGACAAGTAGGTGTTGGGCTTGAACCTTAGGGAGGCATCCCACGTACCATTCCTAGGAGACAAGGATCAATGTCCATGTAGTATGGGATGGTGGATACAGTTTAACATCATTCGGGATGATGGTGAACCGACATGAACTGGTGAAGACCTGTAGGTGTTAGGAATGAACCTCTGGTAGGCTTCCTACATTTATTTCCTTTTCAAGGATAAAAGTCCACATAGTTCAGGATGACAGATTAGCGCTTAAGCTCCAGGGATTCCTAGGAAAGATTCCATGCTCAATGTTTAATCTAAGTCCATAAAAATCATGCTCGGTGTGAGAAACAAGAGGTACAAAGGCCAAACGATGACGTCATGAAAGGTGCATCCATGAGAAGTGGAATGTGGTTTATACATGGTTATCAGCCCAGGGAGATGAAGATAGGTACATATTCTAGAATGGAGTCCCAATGAAGAAAATTACGAGAAAGATATGGACAAGATAAATAAACCCCTTTTTCCCATCAATCATCTATTATTTTTCATAGATGAACATAGTAAGAGCATGGATTATACCTTCTATAAGAAAGGACATGGTCTTTTACCAAGATGGGTTTCCTTCCCCACAGACAAGCGCCGCTCCAACAAAGAGGATATCATTGTATGTGAGGAATATGTCACTCCTGTGTAAACGATTGAGTGTAGAGAATTTCTGAGACCGGGTTCCCTACGTGTTTCGCATGGGGCTAGGCAACAATTTAATGTAATGTGCTGAGGATTATGGTGCTTAACAGTTTACATTTCACCAGCATAGAAGAGGTGGGTTCACTATACACTCCAAGGACATACATAACCAGCATGCTTTAACCCTTTGTGAAGGTAAGGCATAAAAACTGTTATGTTGAGGGGTTTTGTGGAGTGATCCATTGAGGGGACCACAATAGCGTGGCTACGAGAATAAGAAATAGTCATTAGAGTGCTTATGAAATGAAGCATAAGGCAGAGCAAGACAACATGAAGCATATCCCAAAAGACCTAGAAATCACTTCATACAAACATGGATGGTCGTTTGGGATAATGGTGTGTATGATAAATGAGTCATGTAAAATAGGTGCTCAGACATGGGGCCTTAGGGAGAGAACTGCACATGGAGGACATAAGTGATTTTTCCTGCAAAATAGAGGGTTTACATGCAATTGGGACACAAAAGGGAACTAGTGAACTCAAAAAGTCTGGGTGTGTAGATAAATAAGGTGTTCTCTCAATTATAATAGGTTTTTTGTGCAAGCAGCCAAGGTTGGCGTGCATGTAGATGGACTTGAATGCAACTGGCCAAACAATAAAGGACCTGGGCGAGGGAGAAGACATGAAGGTTTTACACAAAGGTGGACCCTTAGGAGACATGTCCTGTAGACTTCGGTACATGAAAGGTATATTTAGAACACAAAATATGTGTATTAAGAATGTGGGATATTGTTAAAATTCATCATGTTGGAAGTAAGGGGATATCCTTCTATTAATATAAAAACGAGAGCTATTAGGGGTGTGCTGATTTGTGAGGGGGGAGGAGGCATGATTCCAAGGGAAAACACCGAGACCCATGGCTCCAATGGGGGTGGAACAATGAAGTTAGTTCATGTGTCATGAAATTGTTTTTTTTGTTCATGGAAAACTGAATTTGATCTTATAAAATTCATTGGGGGTCCCATTGTCCATACGAATTTCTCGCATGATAAGCTCCGGTGATCTAATGCACCTAAACTCTCGCATGCCTTTACCTATAATCTGACCTTCATTCCACAGAATTCCCCATCATTGGTTGTAATTTTACCTTCTACATCTATTTTCCATGCCACTCTATTGGTTTTTCACGTTGCCTTATAATTATCTATGTGCCACACTCATCTTCTCACGTAAGCTCTAGGTTTTTTTCTAGACATTACCAAAAAAGAGATAATTGCTGATCGGGGTGACGCTGGGAGAGAAGATGTGTATGTCGCTCATAAGGATGAGATGGTTGAAAACCCTGGGGTCTATGGTGCGAGGAAAGATGTATCCGACAAAAAAAATCTCTTCAACATGTTAACTGAACCCCAAAAATATTATATGCTACCAGAAAACCTACAATAATGGGAATTAAGAATTTTAGAGGAGGCAACAGGTCTGAAATTTGAAGTTGATACACTGCGGTCGTGGGTGACCAGCAATGATGATATTCCATGATATAACATCACACATAATTTTTATCCTACCAAAAAATCCAGTCACATGGATGTCTATGTCTTAAATCCAAGCATGAGAACCATCTTTGGATGTGATTTGGCCATCAAGGATTCTCTAGCCCAATCTGCAAGTACCATATAATAGAGCATCACCGATGAGACCAAGGGTTGGTTGTAGGACTGGGACCTAAGTTCTGGAGGAAATTTCACAAGTGCATGGGCCTATGAGTTTTGGGTATGGTAATCATGTGATCATTTTGGGGCAGAACCATGGAATATTGGCCTGTTCGAGGCCATGTGGACATCGCAGTTCCATTTATACTCCCAACAAGATATCATACCGTAGTTGTATAGCTAGTGGTACCCTGATACCAAAACCATACATATAAATCATGTACAGGTTGGTATCAGTCTTTGGGACGTTCTCTACATTAGAGGAATCCCATTGGATGGAAATCAGTACGACGAGTTTCTTATAATAGAGAATATCTCATGTGATAAGTCATAAACTCCCATCCTAACATGGCATCTATTAGAGTTGTCCAAGGAGTGGCTGGTAGTCATGTAATTACTATATTAAATCCCATATTCTATGTGTTTAATCATGTTTATGAAGAAATATCCAAATAACAAGATGTCAGGGAAAGGAAACAGTGTCTAAATGTGGCATATAGGATCAAGACAGGATCATATTAGAGGATCCTTGATGCTGGGGAATATAAATCCTAGGGAATTAGTGTGGATGAATGTCGAGACCCAAAATTTTCGTATTTCAAATTTCATGCATCTATCATGAGTGGGTGGATTCTTCCAGTAAGGGACAGAAGGATGGGAGTCCATCCAATAATATTAGTGATGGCTAGAATCATGGCTACCAATTAGAGGTTTAACATTGTGGTCCCAGTGCTTTCCCATATGTACTCCATTCTAGGGATTATATTAAGAGGAGGCTCACCAAGGAGGATTTATTGTCCTTTCCAAATTCTTCATGTTTGGATTGTGGATCATTGGTTCATTTACACCTTCCCAAAAGTCCTTAGTCAACCAAGAAACAACCTGTGACCTTCCTTGTTGAAAATTTTTGGGGTAATGCCACTTATGATCAACAAAGAGGGGATGCTGATTAGGATCAAAAATCACAAAAAAATTACATTAAGTATGTTCAGCACCCCGGCTAGCCTGATTGTAAATGATGGGAAAGGATCCCTTGTGAAAATATAATACATGCAGAGCATCAGTGGTGGGGTCATTATGGCCTAAGTTGATGTTAAGATTCTCTATGAGCCCTATGTGTCGTCACAGTTATCCAGACAGCTCTAATGCCTCCAGTGGATGAGAAATAATGTGTATATAAATATTCGGGTGGAGAAATATCCTTGAATTCTTTGTCAGATATGGATGATATTTACAAAATATGGGTCTGGTTAGGTATTTACCATTACCCCACCGGATTTGATAATGTCCTCTCAACAAAATATGTTCATCATTGTGTAGCAGCATATCCTAAAGGGCTCCTGAGGATGTGAGTCTAGTAGGTCAATTTTTTTCAATGAGGAATATAGGTGGAAATAGAGAAGAAAATGGACCGTCAGTGAGGAAACGCTAGAAATATTTCAAGTAGTTAGGTTAGTACCGACCGATACTTCTGAAGAGGAAATATCACATGGAGTAGTTGTTCCCTCATCGTCCGGCAGGAGTTGGGATTGTGAACAACCTCACAGATCAGCCAAGGATCCTCATGGGAAGAAGTGAAGGTATCAGATTCATCATTTTGAGGAGGAAATATTCCCAGCACTATGGTTATCTTGGTTGAACCTATGGAAGTCAATGAAAAATGAAGCCCTTTTGAAAAAAGATGGTATGATATGGGATCCAGCTTCTAGAAGATGGACTGATTAAAATCGATGACAAGGTGAAATTTCATTGTCGGAACACATATTTGATGGACATGGACATATATGAATGATCTAATGATAAATCGAGGAACCAAACCTCCTAGTAAATGTGATGCTTTTCCTGGATAATGATTCGGAATGAATGTCATCCGAAGATGATGACGGTGATGTGGAAAAATAGGAGAGCTAATCAGTAGAAGAAGATGAATATGATGATGAAGAAATCAGAGAAGTTGAAGAGGATAATGGAGGTGGAAGGTCTTGGGGGATGTACCATAAATGGATTCCTTAGTAGAATGGTGAAATTTCTATCCTTGATTTGGAAATGGCTAAGCAACTTGAGGTATGCATCAATTCTTATCCCAATTTTTATTATTTTCATCATCTGTAATCATAAATCATATTTTGTTCATTTTCCCAATAAAGATGCATATTGTCGCTGGTCAGGAAGCTCTATTCAAGGGGGGTGACGATGAACTCACAGAACATGGTGGGGATCTGGCATCCGTTATTGAACATACAACCACTGAAGGATCTTCTATAGTGAGATCTCCTATAGTGACTGAAACACCTTATGTTTATGCGTTGAGATCTTGTATGTTTCATTACTTAGAAACTTATATATGTTATCAGAGATCTCAGATGATCAAGTCATTCATTGTTTGTGCAGTAATAATTATATTGAATGCATGATAGGCCACTAAATCTATACCATATGCAGAGAATCTAATGGCGACTGGACCATCCAAAATAGAACCAGCAATTCAAACTAGGCCAATCTCGACACCCGGTGAGGGAGGGGCTGTAAACAACGATGATTCCATTATAAGGGAGGAGTCTGAAGTTGGAAGGGGCGAAATATCTGAATCCAAGATGAGTGGGGAATAAGTCCCGCATATTGAATTGACTAACCTCTTGGGAGAATGCTTCAGGGAGACCCAACCAGTGATCTTATGGCTTCATTCCCAAAATATCGGCCTGAAAACCCTGATCAGATGGATGATTCTGATCATGATGCATCTGAGGATAGCAGTATGACATGGGGAAAGGGGTGTATGTTTAATGGGAACATCTTGAAACATCTAATATCTAATGGACTCCCTCTATAGGATCGATGTGCACATGGTGGTTCCTTCTCTGTGCTAGAGGGGTGGATTCTCAACACCATAACACAATGATCTCTTATTACCTGGATGAAAAGGTGTGAGATAACATCTAATATCATACCATTGACCAATGCCAGAAAAGATATGTAGGCATACTAAAGTACATTTAGGCTGAGCCAGAAGTTCGATGGCTTAAAGAATATGAAAATGAGTGTGCCATCTTATTTGCAGACCAATACAATATTAGCCTATAATTGAAGACCTAATTGGTTGAATCCAAGGAGAGGTTAGCATATGAAACCATAAAATGGATGGGTTTCAAGCTGAGTGGGACTGAATACAGATTAGATCTAGTGAGCTCTGCTCTATAGTTGTTGATGAAGATTTGGAGCTCCCGAAGCAGGAAGTAGTCATGGAGTTTGCGATCTAGAGTGTGGTATCATTGGAGAAATCCAACAATGGGGATGGTCTATAAGGGTTGTGTTTTGGTAAAACATATAAACATTAATTTATTTGTTTTCTGATCCTGAATTGCTTGCATATACTTATCATCTTCCTGGTTGTTTGTTTTGACAATCACTTATCAAAGATAACTGTTCATTAACCATCCATCAATACCTAAGCCCATGTGGGTCATTCTAGATGTGAGAACGAATGGGTGGCCACATTGTTATATATTCTGAACATTATAGGGCCAACCAATCATCTGGAAGCCAGAGTATAAATGGCCAGTATTGGCTTCCAAGAAGTAAAAGGGAGTCCTCACTAGTAAATGATGTTCTCCAAATAGTTGAGTTTCTATTTTTTCAATGTGGTCTAGTGCACGAGGAGAGTAATGTTAGGGGAGTCAGAATCAATCGAAACATAGGGGAATTGGAAGTGTGAATTAAGATACCCAAAATTCGGAACACTATGGTGTGGAATGTCAATTAAGGATAATTGTTTACTATGTTCGAAACACAACATCCCTATTATGTTAGCTTATAATGGGGATAAAAAATGAGGGTGGACCGCAAACCATGTTTGAAACAATGATCCTGACTCAAAATTCCATCCATTAACCTTTTAAAATGTTGTCCCAAGACAGTAGGAGATCTATAGGCCTAGCATCCATACGGTTCGAGGGTTACTTTAGGGATTGAATTGGATAAGGGTCCGAATGAACACACGTAATGCACAGAGGGTGGAGTGATGTGTTGTTCTAATAGAGTTCTACACTCTTGAAATTAAACCCCATGGTGGAAACATATTAGGTGGAAACCTCAGTCTGATCAGGGATCAAACATACTTCCAAACATGACCCTTCTGATAAGGACCTATAATGCTCTATAATTTTACATCATACCAATGAAAACAAAAAACCAATAGTTTAAACGACGTATTGTAGTGAAGGTTCACATAGTTTAAATGACCTAGGGTTGGGCCCATAGAGATTTGTCAGGATGTCTCAATGTATCACATGTGTATGGGAATCAAGAAAAACGTAGTTATTGTGGATGGTGTGGTCTGAGATCAACATTGGTGGGGGAAAATCCAATTTAGCGAGGAAGCTGATGCATCCCATGGTTAACATGGGGAATCCCAACCTTGTCTGGGGTAGAACTGAAGTTTATTGTCATAGTTTGGGGAAATTTTACCCAGAAAGAAAACATGTAGTGTGGAAAATTTCCTTGTGTGAATTAGGACCATAATCTTCAACACATCACCATGTGTTCTTGATAGTATTATTTAATCCATAGACCATGGATGGCCTGACATGGTGCTAAAATCGAAAAAAAGTTTCCAGTAGTTCTTATGCACCCCATTAGGATGAGAATCATGCCATACATAGTCCTAAGAGGGTAGTTTAATGTCATGTGGGAGGGGAGGCATGTGCGATTTAACTGATTCATTACATTTGCTACCAAAACAACTAAACACAATTGAGTCATGATCGATGAGTGAAATAAGAAGTAGTGGTGAGATTTTCATGGTACCTGAAGGCACACATTAGGTGTAGTGGAATGCTAGGTGAATTACATCCAAACATATTGACCCACCTGATTAACACACATAGATGCGTGGAGACTTAATATAGTGTGGTGGAATTACACTTGAACACATGGGAGTGGAAGGATGTGAATCAGAGAACCTGATATCAGGATCACACTGATGGTGGCGCGACGATAGATGATAACTACTGATCATGTTCAAAATATTGTATTTGCTTAATGTTATCTTAGAATGGGGATAGAAAAATGAGGGTTCATCGCATACCATATTCGAAAAATGGGACTTGTCACAAATTTTGTATGCTGTCTTTAGGGGCATTGTCCCAAGACAGTATGTGAGACAATGTTTTATGCTACCAGGTCGTAAATGCGGTCACTTTCAGACATGGAAAAGGATGGGGATCCAAAGAAGGGATCATGAATCCTGGAAATGAATCAAGGGAATTTCCATCTAAAAATTCCACACTATGATCTCATTATCATGATGCATTTGAGTGTGACAATAAAGCGCAACAGATAGAGGGATTCAAATCCATTTCCAAGGACAATGTTCATGCGGTCACATGCTCCTAATTTATGTTCATAAAGTGGACCATTATAAGGGGACATTATTTCATGAAATTATCGCATGGTTGTAAAGTAGTTTAACCCAATGCATAGTTCCGATATGGAGAACATAGTATAGGGTCATAAAACCCAGAACAGGCTGTAAGGTGACAATGGAGGCACATGGTACGGTGGATGAAAAACCTAACGTAAATGAGAACCCAATAGGTACTCACCGCGCCACATGATCCAAAAGGATTTTGGTCCTGGGAGATGAAATAGGGGGGTATGGTTTAATATTCATGGGTTGGACCTACAGACGGAATGTCTTGGTGTTCCTACATATCCTATGAAGATGGAAATAAAGCCACATGATGTTCATAAAAATGTCGCGCATTGTGGTGTCCTGTGATATGGATGGTTGGATAATCGTTTAAAGGTTCTAGAGTTTGTACCATAGATTGAAATGAGGGAGGGAGACACATGGTGCAGTAATTTCAAAACTTGACATGAATGAGGATGGTAGAAGTCCATATCACACCATGTGTTCTCTGAGGATGTTTTAGGTCGAGGAACAAATATTAAAGTTAGGCTAGGGCCAAGTAAAAGTTCTTGAGCATTCCTACATACCCCATTATGATAAGGATCAATCAATACGTAGTTCAAGAAGTGGCATGTAATGGTAAAAATTTTGGGGACAATACTTTTGTCTAGGTCTAGCCCATGCACCAAAAGAAGCATCATTTGATAGATCTTGTTATTTCATTAGGATTGATGTGGATTTTTTCTGAAGCAATAATCCTTGGACGGGGAGTACATGCTTCATTAGAGGATACATTTCATATATAGGCATTGGAAAATGGTATTATGGATAACCAAAACCAAACATGTTGTCCCCTCGAATACGAAAATCACAATGTGGTGCCATTATTTTCATGTGGAAATGGAGATAATTTTATAGTTTATGTTTGTATTATAAAACCATACAATGAATTTTAACATTGTAAAATAAATATGGAATAGTTTGAATTAATTTGGGAACAAGAAACATAGTTTAACCTCATATGGTATGGACACATACAGAGGAAACAATGATTTAAAATGAATGCACATGGTGTGATGAAGCATAACCAATGTTCATTAGGATAAAATCCCATACCACACAACATAAAATTCTAGGGAATAAACCGTAGACTGAGGGGCTAGAAAAGGTGATAGAATATGGGGCTAGACCCATATAGGAAATTTCGAAGTGTTTATACATATAACATGAGGATGGGGATCAATCCATACATAGTTCTAAGAGTGGAGTTTAATATCATACAAGACGAGGGGAAAGAGAGACACTCTCCAAGAAGGGGAGTTTGTGGTATGAATTTTAAAAACCTTACTTGAGTGAGGGAATAATCCCATAAATTCCATACCACAAAATCCTATGAATGTCTGGTCCAAAAATCCAAATAGAAAATAAAATTAGGGCAACCAGGGTGGGACCCAACGATGGGATATTCAGCATTACAACATACCCAATAGGGATGGGAGTCGAGATGAATGTAGTTGTAGGAATGTCATGTATTTTTTTGTATTTCAGAAATTACGTAGAGTGATCTTAATTTAAGAAATTATAGTTCAGACACTATAAAAATGATACTCTTCCAAATAGCTGCAAACCTCGACCGATACCCTAATCCCACATGAGCAACGCTCGATGTGGGAAACAATGGTGGAGAAGGCCATTGCAACACATGGAATACAAGAAAAGGGGAAATCAGTGCAGGGCCTCAAATGATTGATCACCATGGCTTTCTCCTCCTAATGTGTGAAGGAACATTGAGGGATTGCACCAATAGTGTATATATTTCACTTAGACACGATGGAGTGGAAAACGAAGTGAATAATGCAATCAAAATTTAGGGCTTCATGGGGTTAGTGTGACTATGGAAGATAAATGTTCACTGTATTTGATACACAAAATCCAAATTGTGTGACCTAAAATGAGATAAAAAAATTAGAGTCCACCACTATCCAATTTCTCAACGAGGGACTTATGTCAGTTATTCATTCCAAATTCTTGAGGTTGTTAGCCAAGGATGGTAGGAGGGCACTGGGGTTGAGCATCTGTGTCGTCTGGGGGGCTTTCAAAATTGAAAGGTGATGAAAGCCCAAATGAAAGGGAACTTTAAGCACAAGGATGGGAAGTAACATGTCTATGTAGAGTCCAAAATTCTAGATCATAATCCAAAGTGCTCATCAGCACATTGGTGAGTTTCCAAAGAGGATCATAGGGCCCCACTTAAAATAATCCAATTCGAAAAGAAGAGTGACAAACAAGGTTATGAAGAGATATTTGTAAAAAGAGGTATGTGGGATGGTTGTTAAAAACCCAACGTGAATGAGGACATTAGACCATACCACACCTTATACCCCTTTAATGGAATAAATCATGCTATGGGTCTTGGAATATAAGGAGGATTTTATGAAATGGGGATGGACTTGTAAGATAAATGTTCAACTGGTTATATGTATCTGATATGGATGAGAAAAAATCCATGCATAGTTCTGGAGGTTGTTGTGTATTTTTACCTCAAATGAAAATGTTGCTGATAGGGGAAAGGTATCTCAACGAGGGATGTGTATGACACGTTGACTTACCCGACATGAATGAGAATAGAATCCCATACACACTGTACAATCCCAAATGAGAATTTGGGCTGGGGTGGAAAAAGTATGAGGGACCTAATATATAAATTCTAGACTAGTTCATAGTTTAATATCATTCTGTGAGGACGAAGGTTCTCTTAGTTTAAGGTCATAGGGATAAAACCACCAGTTAAATTTAACGTCATGCAGGATGATGAAAGAGGTAGAGATCTCTGGGGAGATGGATACATAGTGTGTTCATGATGAAATTGATGTGAATGAGGGAAAAATCATACACCACACCATGTGTTTATACCCAAAGAAAGATTATGAAGTTTGAGGTTGGGCCTATAAGTGAAATATATGGGTGTTCTTACATATCCAATAAGTATAAGAGTAAATAAAAAAGTAGTGCTGATAGGGCCATGCAGTTTGACAACGTGCGGTGAGTATGTGGGAGGATAGAATAATTAGGAGAGGCACATCATGCAATTTTCATAATCCTGACATGAGTGGGGCCAATGAAGCATTCAATACACCATGTGGGATACTCTAAGGAAACTACACCCCTGGGGGTTAGTCAAAGAGAAGCGTATGGGGGCTGGAAACATGGTGATGTTTCTAAGCATTCATATGTATCCCTTGAGGATGGTAATCAAGCTATACATAGTTCTAAAAGGTTTAATACAGTTTAATGTCATGATGTGAGGATGTTTTCTATGTAGTTTTATATCCTTCAGTCTAGAAAAATCACACATTTTAATTTCATGTGGAAAAGAAGGAACAATTGAAGGTCATGTGGGACCATATAGATCTTAGTTTATGGTCACTATGCTTGGAACATTTTACATTTTATCATTATGTGGGATATAAAATTAGTTTATTGTCATGCAGGATGTAACAATTTACAGTCATGTAGGATGAGGTGTACATAAGAAATGCATTTCATGAGAAACATGGCATTGGTGGTAGGAGTTATTTGCTCACCATCCATGGTAACCTCGGATTATGCACTATTTTGGTAACCCTTATTAATGGTGTAAGGCTCATTCCATTTGGGATCCATCTTGGGTGGTTTCCCACCAGGTATAATTGGTTTTCTCCAAGACAACAACAGGTTAACTTGAAAGAAATAGAGGAGGGAAACTCTCTTTTCAAAATCTGTGGATATCTTGTTATGATGCCTTTCCAGATTTTGCAGGGCACGAAGCCTGTTCTCATCGAGCACTTCAAATTTAGCTAGACAGATTTCAACTAGATTATCTAGATCTTTCTAATCATATATGTATATGCATATTGATGGAAATTGAATATCAAGGGGTAGTACGGCCTTCGTTCCATAGACTAGAATATATGGGGTCATTTGTGTGGAATTGGGATTCAATTTATAATTGTCCAAGGTGGCGTTGCGGAGTTTTTACGGCCACATCTTCTTGTATTGACCTACCATTTTTTGTAGGATGTAAGAGAGGGTTTTTTTATTGTCTTGATCTTCCCATTTTCTTCCGCGTGATAGTAGGAGGTATGGTAAGATCAAATGTGGTACTTAGCATACAATTTCTTCAACACAACTACCTGGAAGTTGGGGTTGTTATCGGCGAGGATGGAGTGATGCACTCCAAATTAGTAGCAGAAGATGGATCTCACTAATTCAACTTTAGAATGGGCCTCGACATCCTTGAGCATAATTGCCTCAGCCCACATGGAAAATAAATCCGTAGTGGTCAGGATGAACCTCCACTAGCAGGCTATCACTGGTAGATATGGTCCCATTACATAGAGTCCCCAAACCACAATGAGCCAATAGCAGATAGAATATTGTAGTGGTTCTGGTGGCTTATGATCAAATATAACAAGAATTTGGCATGTATGGCACCTCATGGAAGTGTTGATGCAGTCAAAAATCATAGAGGGCCAAAAATACCTCAGTCTCTAAATATGAGGAGATAATTTCAGTCTAGTATGATGAGCCATGTAGTAACCAGCATGAACCTCCTTCATGAAATGAGAAATATCAACACCTCGAATACAATCAAAGATAAACCCATCAAACCCATTCTTGTAGAGGATATACTTGAGACTAGAACTACTCTGGAGGGTAAACTGAAGCCACTACTAGAAATATGATCTATACCAACAGTTTTGGGCAAACCGTTGGTATAGCTCAATAATTTGGACCTATATCAATGGTTCGGAAAAAAATGTTTGTATAGGAAACTTATATGGACCTATAACAATGGTTTTGGACAAACCGTTGGTATAGGGGGGACCTATACCAACGGTATAGACAAACCTTTTGTATAGGTTCACTAATATGGACTTATACCGACAGTTTGACCAAAACCGTTGGTATAGGTCCATTATAGAGACCATATACCAACGGTTTGTCCAAAACCAATGGTGATAGGTCCCAAAGTCAGAGAACCTATACCAACGGTTCTCAAAACCTTTGGTATAGGTACACGTATTTTAAATGGAATCTTCTTATAGTGGACATTAAATATATCTAAATTTAAAATAATTATGATAATACATATATATATTTATGAATTTATTTTCACAAAAGTATGTTAGGATACTGGTTAGGTCCTTCAATCAAAAATTGGAGGTACTGGGATCAAAACCAATCGGATGATTATTTTTTTTAATTTCATATACCAATGGTCTATGGAACCTTTGGTATAGATTTTCATATTAATTATACCAATAGTTTTCCCAAAATTGTTGGTATAGACCTATCCTCATAGCTTACTTGGAAACGATTATTCAAAATGTTTGTATAACCTATACCAAGGGTTCTAAACTGTTGGTATAGGGTATTTTTTCAGTAGTGAGCACACGGCATCAGATTCGCTCACACTCGACTCGATCTACTGGGTGATTACCATGCTATAGGTACACGATAATGGGGGTCCTCTAATCTAGAGTTACATCCAACACTTCATCGTGGGGACCTAAGGGTTCTGACGTGGAGGTGCTGGTGATAAGGTGGCTTACCTATGGGAAATGATTGTCTTCTGGAGTAACCGGGGCAATGAATCTTTAGTTTTCCACATGGATAATCAAATCACCCTAATTTGGATCCGCAAGATATGCAGGTAGGATAGCCAAGTTGTCAGCTCGATTTTTCTGAGATCAAGGGACATGGGTAACATCTGGAAAATATTTGAACAGGACCATCAGCTAGCGGGTACATTCCAAGAGTGCTACGAGCTTTGTCTTCTTAATGATATAGTCATCATTGATCGATTTGATGACTAGTTCAGAGTCCCCATGCACATGCATGTCAGAAACATCAATCTCAAGGGACAAATTGAGCCCAGTAATGAGGGCCTAATACTATGACTCATTTTTGGGATGACCTTCTTATAAAAGGAATGAATATGGTAGGATGGACTGTTTTGTCATAATGAAGAAGATACCCAAGTATAATCTATTGTGTTTGGGTTCATTGAGCCTTATGCCGATAGGGATCCAGGATTCTCCATCAATGTGAATTTTCCTTCATGGAATGGATTGATCTATTGAGAATATTTTTTCATCAGTAAAATCTAGGCCTAGAGACTGGAATAAGGAAGGTGGATTGGGGTCAAGGAATTCTGTCGATGCTTTCCCCTTAATATCCTTCCACTGGAAAAGCCTGATGTTGAACTATTGGATGATCACATCCCACCGAGCTATACGGCCTATCAACATGGGTTGGTTGATGATGTACTTCATCGGATCCAATCATGAAACCAGTTTTAACTCATGGTACTACATGTTTTGTCGCAATTTCTATATTGGTAATTCCACTGAAAGGCATATCTTCTCAATAGGGGAGTGTTTGGTCTCCGTATCAAAGAGTAGGTGGCTGAGATTGTAGAGATTGTTTTTTGAACCCTCATTGTTCTTCGGGGAGAGAGGGGTTCCACGTGATCATTCCAGGGTGGTCACATAAAGGACCCAAGGCTTTCTAGAAATGTGTGGAATCAGGACCAGATTTTGGAGCAATTACTTCTTGATTTCCTCGAAGGAAGTCTGACATTATTCATTCCACTAATAGATAGTTCCTTTCTTCATGAGACGAGAATAGGGATTACAATTTCTGGCCAATTTCGTGATCAATTGGAGAATTTAGGCCATGTGTCCTTGAAATCCTCGAATGTCCCAAATGATTCGCAGAGAGACATATAGCTGATGGCCTTGATCTTCCATGAGATGATCTCGATTCCCCAATATCTAAAAACGAATCTGATGATCATTTCGGAGGTGACACCAAAGGAAAGATTCAATGTTTCATCATCATATGAAGATAACAGAGCAAGTATAACACTCTATAATGGTATTTTATATGGTCCTCACACTGGTATAATTTTACCACCTGATCATCCACATAATATTCCACAAATTTCCGAAGGATCGGCTTAACGATGCAGTGAATAGAACATTGATAGGTGGATCCTGTATTCATTAGATTGAAGGGAATTAATTGGTAAAAAAATTACCTTATTTTTCCATGAAGGATGTATACTCTTCATCATTTTGAGCCATTCAAATATGATTATTCTTTTAATACCCATCCATTATGGATAGGGCATGGAACCCAGTAGTGGTGTTGATCAATAGTTCTATCACAGGAAGGGAAAAATCGTCCTCCAGACATTAATAGTTGAGTTCCAAGAACTTGATACAGACTCTGAACTATCTATTCTTCTTCATTAAATGAACAATGCTGGCTAAACATCTAGGGTACTAGATCTCCATGATGAAATTTTCTCTGATGATATTATCATCTTCGACCACAACCACGGAACTGTGAATATGGTGTATTGTTCTAGGAGGATATATGAGCACACATTGATTTTCAAGAAGATAAAGGTGTTGGACAATGACTTCAGTATCTAGTCCTCAAATATCCTCAAAACTCCTAGAAAGTACATAATTATGTTTCTTCAAGGTGTCCACATACTATTGTGTCTCTTTGATAGGCATAACAGAACTTATCAATGTGGGTTTCAGGTCCTTCTCGCGACCGAGGATCACATGTACTTATTCATCGACCGTGGTGGAGAAACCCTTTTCAAATATAGGATGTGCATACTCTAAATCCTATTCTTAAATTAAGGAGGAGGTATCCTTAATGGGAGTATATTCCTCTAAGTCAACAAATTCAAATGGGAAGATGGTTCCAGCCTGAGCAGTGGTAGACACTGCATCGGGGGACTCCTGTAAACCATAGCGATGAATGGATTTGATCTAATCCTAGATGGTATCTGGAACAAAGGGCCACGATTAATGAAATCGATGAAATAGTGGCATGTCAGCCAGAGCCAGTTTATCCCAGCCTGAAAAAATAAGCATTTATGGAATATTGTTGTTTCCATGTGGCGGATATCCTGATACCTTATAAGAGTTTGGAGCTCTGGGATCACCTGGTCTTGATTCTTGTAGGTATACGAGGTGATATTCTGACGTCGCATAGGCTGGGAATGTTCTTTTCCCTCAATCATGAAACCATAATGCATTGTCCCATATCCATGGTCATAGCCTCCAATCAGCGGATCAGAGAAATGTTGGTGTAATCGTGGTCTATCCACGGGTAGGTCTCAACCATAGTGTGTTCAACCATGTCATCTTGAATTTTTTTGTACATTCTTTAGTAATAGTTTTCATCCATATAATGGTCATGAAAAGAGTATTAGGAAGAAAAATAACCTTGGAGTACACCCAATTGACCATTAATGGTGTATTTAAGACACTGGTGATATGATGATGAAACCACATCATGTAGGTGAATCCATGGCCTACCCATCAGCGCATTGTTGGTGGTGTCCTGGGAGACAACCATGAACATGGTGCTGGATACAAGACCACTGAACTAGGTCATTAGGAAGATCTTGTTGACCGAAATCTGTTCCTTCTGATTATAAACATGTATTTTTAGCTTATATGGACTCAGATCATCCACGGATTTCCCGATCATTCGTAGTGTTTGGTCGAGATTAGTTTGATCCCAAATCCTGTGTCGAAAAGAGAGAGACGAACCTCCATGACATTGATGTTTTTGGTGATATATAGTGTGAGGATGATACCCTCTATAGAAGAGCATTCATCTTGTACAGAGAAATAGATTATGGCCTGACATTTAGTGTTCTCAACAGCCTCAACATGGAAAGCTTCTATAGCTACTATCTCTGTCTCAAACTAGAGTTGTCAGCTTAAAGCTTCAGCGAGGCCTTCATTCATATCCATTGATAATCAAATAGCCTCAAGGATAGAGCATAATATAATACTTCTTATGATATTATTAAGTATATCATACTTCTAGGCCATATTTAACTTCTTCTAATTGGATTTCATTCTACAGTAGGGGGTATGATGAGCCCTTTTGGATGAATCGACATCTGATTGGTGCTGAGATTGTCTTGCATATTACTAGTTGATGCTTGAGGAGTGACTACCAGATGAGTCTTAGATGACTTATGCCAGCCCGTAACAGAGTGCAGATGATCATGACATACTCAGGGAAGCTCTTCCAGATCAAGTAAAACAAAAAGTGGCAAAGGTGGACCTGAGGACACCGGATGAGAAGGGTGTTCATGTGGAGCTCTACGCTGGTCATGTGGTCTGGTTTTGGTGGCATGCATAGTCAGGTCAGATTCACTGATCGAGGTACTCTGAAAAACCATATATCCATGGATCAATTGACACTAGAAACTACTATGAACATTGGGGGGATCCGTCTGGCCATCCTGGACATCAGAAATTATGTAGGGGTTTACCAGCACCACGGTGTTAACTGAGGCATACCCTTGATCTTCAACTAAAAAAACCTCCCTTAATGGATGGATTCTATTTGGAATTTCCATCTATGGGGACATTAAGTAGCCTATGGAACGAGATGATGATGAAATTTGTGGGGGGGCTATTTTTTCCCTTGTTTCACTGATGTCTTCTCTTCTAGGAAGAAGAATGTAGAGCTGTAGATATAGAAGTACTTGTTATAGCTGATTTTGTTTCCCCTGATAAATCAGGATGATTTTGACATGCCCGAATAATACCATGTGAATAAGAAACTGCCTTACGAGCCATCCAGTTTTCATGCTTCTGGGGCGCACAGTTAGAAACTAGTTTCCACTCACCATCACAGTATCTATCATTGTATGGGTTCACGAATACACATTCCACTTTTATAAGAGAAAGGCATAAACTGACAATGTTATTACCAACATATTGTTGAATCTATTCTTTAAATACATATCACTATTTTGAGGGTGTTCCCTAGGATCCGGTGATAGGGGCAGTAAATGGGGTGATCTATTAGATCATCTTCTGTCGACCTCCTACATTAGTGCAACTGTATAATTCCCATTTCCAAGGAAATTTAGAAATAACTAGGGACATGAGCCTCATTGAATTAGTAGTTTTTGTTTCTCCTATATGGGGAGAAGATTTGGGAACTCGGCCTTGACGAGGGGTTGTAGGCGCCTATCAACGATAGGGAACCTGGTTATCTCACCAGGGTGGTGCTGGTGAATTATGTTCAGTCACTTGAGATTCTAAGTTGGGCACTGCTAGGCCGGAGGCTGCGCCAAAGGTGGAGGGCCCCTATAGGGCTATAGATATGGATCAACATTTAATAACTCTAATTTTCTGGGAGCCTATACTTTTTCCAACATGACAGTCTAAACATTAGATGCCCTTCTTGTGGGAATTTCTAGAGGTGACAGATGAGCCTACAGTAAGGCTTCCTCTAAACGATGGGCCTTATCATAAAAATCATAGAATCCCTCAAGGTAATTCGGTGTAATAAGAGAGGTGACTAGTTTTGTCTTGACATTCCCCACACACATTGTCACTAAATGTTTCTATGTCAGCGGCATATCCATGGTGTAGCTGTGACCTTTCCACCAGGCGTCAAATTCTACGACGCTCTCATCAGGCTTCTTCTTACACATGAAGTGGTATGAAATACACATTTTTTGGGACGTAGATATTCACAAGTAAATGAACTATATGTGAAGAAATTACCATATGGAGACTTACCTAATGGGTAGCTGGTTGTTCCAGATAAACGCAGTCCCTTCCAATGTCCTTAAAAAACATTAGTTTTTAGTGGCCACTTGCTATGTTAAAGATCCCATCATGGGTCCACACCATGAAATTATGTTGTCCAGATGCTACAGTGGGTTTCTCATCCCATAAAAATTGGAAAATGTGGCGTTTTCACATCCCAGGGAGCTGGAATATCATTGACCCACAGCGGATAGGGATTTCCATTTGTCAATATTTCCACGGGTCATGTTTCTAATACCTCAAGGTGAGAAATGAGTGCCACCATTGGGTTATCTGGGTAGATATTCCTATCATGATGATGATACATGACACCCATTATGTTAGATGGTTCTTCAATATGATAAGAAGGCCCGATGGCTCATGGGGCAGCTGGTTGTATGTCATGTGGAGTAGCTGGGGGAACCTGAGCTGGGTCTTGGGGATTATAATACCGCTCATGTGGATTTGGTGAAACAAATCACACACTCTTTCAATACGTTCTGGCCCTTATCATGTCTAAGTGGGTAGGATGTTCAGGGTCTCTTAGGGGAAACTTGTCATGGGAATGTTTTACCTTCCCCTCCTGCCCTGGTCGACAATCACAGTAGTCTGGCCACTACTTTAAGGAACATTCTACAAGGAGGGAATTGACCATCTTCTTGTGCTCCATGATATGTTGATGTAACACCGATTTTTCCGGAATATCTTCCGTATTCTTCACTAAAGAATATGGTTCATAGTGTTAGTCGGCTATGAGGTACTCTTTTCACTTATTGGGATTTCGGCTGGGGACTAATGCCTTGGTGGGAACATGAAGACCGAATATATTTATTATCTGGTGAATAACCCTTCCAAATTGATAGAATAGTTTTGGAAATCCCCTAGAGGGTATGTTCATGTCATGATGCTCCAACTCGTTCAAACCCTCTCATAGATCAGCCATGTTAACAGTGAATCAACCTGGAGGCATATCATCGATATTGCCTGACAAGTCGGGCTGATGCCGAATACAACTGAAATAAAGGGCTGGATTCTACCCCCAACCATGGAGTCGAATATGGGGGGAAGCCTCCATTATAATTTTGTGAGGCACTTCAAATATCTGAATGCATCATTACTGGAGGTCTGGTGGCGAATGGGTGACTCAGGGCGATGCACCAGAAGAAGTGTATCCAAGTAGACTATACGAAATAGCTGACCAATATTCTCAAAATTTTCCTGACTTTTGGGATAAACCACTCACTGATAATAGAGAAGAAAATGGAAAACCAAGAGGGTTTGGAAAAATCACACGACATCCTCCTGGGTAAGTGATTTTGGTGCACTGAAGTTTGCGATCGCAATCAGCCAGAACATTTCTGGGAAATGAGTCACTGCAAGGATGTTCCAAAATATCATTAGCTCGTACTCAATATATGTCACATGGTTTCCCCACTCATCAACTTGGGGAGGGTGTGGGATCTATAGAGGTAGTAAAGAAGACGTTTGAGATGGTATATTGGCAGGTGTAGTTTACAGAAAACGGGCTAACAAGCCACCGTATCTTGGGATTTCATGCAATGAATGTGACAACTTAGCCATTATATCTTTTTTGGATGGTATGGAGACCACGAATTCCAGTGCAGGGGCCATGGTCCCTGATGTTGGGCCATGCTGTTGTACAACCTTTACTGTTCACCAAAATAACACTCCATGATCTCAGGTTGAGGTAGAGAATGAACATATTGACGATAGAGAGGATTGAGAGGCCAGACCTTAGGAAAATGACAAATTATCCTCCTCTTAGATGTATGTTGGGAGGGAGGTGGAAATATGATGGACCTCAAATTCTAGAAGGATGAGGATTGTACATAGCATTCCTTCCCTAACCCGCAACATAGAGGATTGAGGTGAGGGTTCCATTTCCAAATTTAATACTTTTTCAGAAACTGAGAAGCAGACGTGCTTAATTTTAGTATAAGTCCCCACCGTATTCTTCTTATGGAATTAGTGACCCTCCTACCTACACTGGTATGGCTTATTAGGATAGATTTGATTTTAGGCTTGAGGTGGTCCTTTGGCAGAATTGATGATAAGGTGGAGAGGATATCCTCTTGGGGGAGCAGGGGTTTGAGAGGCACCTGGATAGATTTCAATGGGAGCACTAGGAGGACTACCATGTATACTAGCTGACACAGAGAGGAAATATTTACGGGATGTTTTGGATCGGGTAGGACCTACACTGGAGATGGAAGGATCAGAGGAGCATCCACCAAGTTTATTTCCTTTGGAAGCATCAGTGTAAGAATCGTCCTTGTACCACACGGGTAGGACCTCTGTGTTTGGTGCCCATGATGTGAGTAAAACCTCTATTTCTCCAATTACAAGGATTAGGAGGACATTATTCATCTTCTGTAATTACATGGGGAAGTCCCCCACACTAACGGTTGACTGGACGTGTTCCATTTTCACAGTGGTGAATTGTGATAGGAGGAACGTCTCTATAACTGAGGTGATGGGTGTAGATGAGGCATTAGTACTGGGTGTTAATGCAGTGGGGTGGACCATAATTTGGATTGATAGTGGCCTGAGGATAACCTCCATTCTGAGCTTTGGAGTAGGGAGGAAACACACACACACATTTTGGATGGTACAAGTAGGTTCTACATAATGCGTGTCATTTCCTCCACAGGTCGGCCTTCAGCGGATGCACCAATGTCAGCGACAAGGGGAATCGACCCAGCCAACCCATGTGTGGTTGGGGCCATAATCTAGACCAGGCATATGTGTTCCCTTTCTCAGCATAAACATGTGACTGACGATATGTGTCAGCGATACCAAAATCCATGATATTTGTCGATGATGACGCCCCTTAGCTGGCCCCCTCCTCAACTTTCACCTATTGCTGGAATCTGGATAACTAGAATAGGGTCGACGGTGCACGTGAATATCTTACCTACTCATCATCCCATGGGGAAAAGTGTTGGAACTAACATGGCATGGTGGGAGCCCCCCTTGGAAGACCCTATAATGGGATTCCATCTTGGTTGGCCCGATCATCCATCACCTCATTAGCGTAGGGGAGGGAGTCATCGAAGCATTCTGGTGAAAGTCTCCAGAAACAATTTACGTCAGAGTGGGGATAAGTGGCTCTCAGTGTAGCCCTTGGGGAAAACAATGGTGATGAGGTGCAGAAGTCTCTATGTCTGTTCCTACAATATCCCAGTTTGGGATAATCCTATCTTCCTCGTATCATCTAATTAGGAATTTAACATACCATATCTAAATTATTTAGGATGGGAAGATAGGGTGTGGTTTCCCATTAGCAGTGGATGTGTAGGTTTACATGGGTGAGACGAGGCTATGTGGGATTTCTGCATTGACGTTGCCCATGTTTCAGTTGGTTGGTGGTGATTAGTTTTTTTGTCTTGTAATCATGGTTCCTCAAAAGCAGGGTGATTTAACCATTAGTTCTAAAAGTAAAAAATAGATTCATAGTGCCCAAACACCATTCCATCTTCCATGGCTGGTAAAAAGGATCCACACTGACAACTTCACAGACCAGGATGTCAAACGTTCAACTATTCCAATTTTTGGTGAGTTTTAAACTAGGACAACTGTTTTCTTGGAATAACCAAATGTCGGATACATGGATCTGGTGACATGATAATCCACTTATGTATTGATCTCTAGTAATCTCCACATTAAAGAGAAAAATTTCACATCATGTTCACCAGTTCTATTTTCGATGATTCTGACAGGGTGTGCATCCATCATCCAAGGACGCGTAATTGTTTCCCCGCATTCACGCTTTCCAAAGGTAGATGGAATCTATCACTTATTCAGGTATTTTTCCTCCTTTATTGAAACTGGATGATGGGATGGTAGTTCCTCCATCCATATATTTCTCATAGGAACTTGTTCCCTAGTTAGGGTCTCGCTCATAGACTTAATACATTGTTTATGAAACTCTTCCTAGTGAAATGTCTTCATGGGCACCGATTAATTACACGACTTCTATCAAGAAATTCCAAGGGGTCATGATAGGGTAGCAACATTTAGCCAGGGTAGTAGTCTCATTGGCCATCTCTGGCGTGTCTAGACTCTGGAACACTAGTGTGTCTGGGTTTCTTCACCTTATGATATGGCTTCTTGAGGGCGAAGATGCCCTTGGAATCCAACATATAAAGCATGGAATCATATGTCATAGACATGTATCTAATGGTTTCCTCATCTTCCCATGTTTAACAAAGAGTATTCTGTGATTTAAATGACTTGTGGAGATGGATCAGACAGATCATAACACAAAATGGAGTGGATATGGTGGGTGAAACCCAATTAGGGATCGCTAATGTCGGGGACTAATGTGTGGTACGTTTTCCAATTAATTTTAAGATAAATGAGAAATTTGGTGACATGATCTCTCTAACATATGGTGACCCTGGTGAGAATCAGGATGGATATGGATTGTTGAGAGTTAATGAAGAATGACATGGAGTTGACGTGAGGGTGAAAATGATATCATCCTTGAACCTCGAAGAGAATTCATACTATCCCTATGGTAGGGAATCAATTTCCACATAGTTTAGTGGGGCAATGAGACACTTAAGGAGGCATCCCATGAGAATAGACACATTGATAGGATCTAGAAGATGTAGAAACTCTGGGTTGGGGCATGACTTTCTCGAAACACATTGGCTTAGTGGAGAAAGGCCATGATGGGAAATGAGTGATGGGATTTAACCTTAGGGAGGCATCCTACATATCCCCTGAGCAGGTAAAAAAAGTACAAGTAGTTTGGGATGGGGTATTGAAATGGAGTGTACACATAGGATAATGACCCGATGGTATATAGGGGATTACACGTGGTTAGCAACACAATTTTATCCGATGCCAGGGGAAACACCAGAGATGTGTGTCCTAACGAAGGGGACTACGAAGACTTACCACTGAATGCAGACTACAACGGTTTACCGTTGGATGAGGTTATAACGACATCCCAATGGACGGGGAATACAATGGCTTACAACAGTTTGGGGATCACAATAGCTTACTGTAGATCGAGAAACACAACAGATTACATCGACTGGGGAACACAAAAGATTTCCATAGATTGGAGAACAATATAGCTTACCATTGATTTTGGAACACAAAAACATACCGTCAATTGGGGGGTGGATCCCAGGGTGTCTTCTTACGTACCATGCTTAGGAGACAAGGATCAATGCCCACATAGTTTGAATGGATACATGTTAACATCCTGCAGAATGAAAAGGGTCATACAGATTAAATTCATGGGGGATGAAGGTGAACTAGCATCAATGGGTCAGGATAAGTAAGTGTTGGTCTTGAACTTCAGGGTTTCTTTTTACACACCATTGACAATAGAATATGGATTAAAGTCCTCGTAGAATGAATGGAGGGATACAGTTCAATTTCAGAAAAGATGAGGATGGACCAATGTGAAGTGGTCGGGACCAATGGGTGTTGGTCATGAACCTTATGGAGGCATCCTACATACCTTTACTAGGATATAAGGATCAAAGTCCACATAGTTCAGGAGGTTTTAAACAGTTTAACATTATGTGGGACGAAGGTGAAATGACATGAAGAGGTCAGCAGAAGTAGGTGTTGGGATTGAACCTCAGGGTGGCTTCATACATACCTTTCCTAGGAGACAAGTATCAATTTCCACGTAGTTTGGGATTTTGGATATAATTTAACTTCAAACGGGGTGATGGTGGACCAACATGAACTGGTCGAGACCAATAGGTATTGGGTTGAACCTTAGGGAGGCTTATTTGTCACCTCACCTTGGCTAGGATCAAATTCCACATAGTCCTGGTTAGGGGATTAATTCTTACTTTGTTGGGTGGCCTAGGAAAGATGCCATGGTCAATGCATAATTTATGCTAATGTGAGTCATGCTCGCTGTGAGAAATAAGAGGCAGTAATTACCTAATGATCACATCATGAATGGTGCATCCATGGGAAGTGGAATGGGGATTATAACTGGTTAGTGACCCAAATAAGTAACATGGGCTTATGCATGGTTAGCGGCCCAGGGAGAAAAAGATTGGGACATACTCGAGGATGGAGGACCGATGGTGATAAATCCCATAGGGAGAGGGATATGATAATGAATGCCCATGTGCTTATCATTCATATAGTCTTTGGCGTTGAGGATGAGAGGAGGAACATGGATGATATATCCCACAAGAAAGGATTTAGTATTTCACAAAGATTGCTTCCCTTCCCAACTGATAGTAATCACTCTAGCAGAGAGGATATCATTCCATGTGAAGAAGATATCACTCCACTTTAGACAACTAGGCATAGAGAATGTCCAAGATGGGGCACCCCACATATGTCACATAGGTCAAGGCCATAATTTAACATAATGTGGTGAGGATGATGTTTCTTGGCAGTTTAACTTAATGTAGCTTAGACGAGGCGGGTTCACTTCGCACCCCTAGGACATACATAACCAGTGGGCTTTAACCCTTGGTGAAGGGAAGGAATCAGAAATGCCGTCATGAGGGGGTGTTGTGGAGAGATACACCGAGGGGACCACAATAGCATGGCTATGCAAAACATCAATATTAGTTAGCATGCCTATTTGAGGAGAAGAGGTCTAAGCAACACAACATGAAGCACCACCCAAGATGCCTTGAAATCACATCATACAAACCTGGAGAATCGTAAGGGAGAAGGATTTATACAAAATAGGTGTCTTGTAAAATAGGGGCTTGGACATGGAACCTCAAGGGGTGGACGAATGATAGAGTTCCCAAGTGAGGTTTCTGTTCAAAAGAGAGGGGTTTCACACAATAGGCATGCACATGGGAACTGGTGGGCACAAAAATCCAGGATCTGAAGATAAAGGAGGTGTGCACACAATTGGAGGAGGTTTTACGTGCAAGCGGCTGATGTTTTCATGCATCTAAATAGACTTGCGTATAACTGGCCAGACAATAAAGGACTCAAGCGATGGTCCATCCACAAGTATTTTGTGCGAAGGCAGACACCCAGGAGACATCTCACCAAAAATTTGGTACCTGAAAGTCATCATTTTCAGGTAGAAGTGGTGAATTACATGCATGGGTGACTATTAAAATTATTAAGCCCTAATGAGGCGGGGGGGGGGGTCCATCTATATAGAGGTGATTAAAAGTCTCTTGGAGCACCCAAAATACATCCTGCATGGAAATCCCGACCCATCAATCGGCCATACAGAACATTCTCTACCACACGCAAAAACTCTTTGGGGTGAGGAAACATGCGCGTTGTTGGAGTGGATTCACGCGTACTTCTCTTATTTTAGAAACATGATTTCTTCATGTCCTCGACTAGTTTTCTCAGTCATGATCATCCTTTGGTTTTCCCCAAATTATTTGTCTGAGGTCTTCGGTGGATTTCAACGTTTACCCATTTTTTATAAACAATATAAGTACATCCCATAGAGGTGTACTGTAATGAATCAAAACATTTCATTCCATATCCTCTAATTTCACATTAACTTCCTTTAACTCTATTGGTGGCATCCTATAAGATGGAAGGGAAATATGACTATCACTCAAATGGAGATCAATCATAAAATCCACTTCCCAAAGAGGTGGTATCCCTATGATTATCTTGATAAAAATTATGGAAATTGACACAATAGTACTTGAAATCTATGTTCTTCAATATATTCAACTCATTCCATGGTAAACGCCACAAACTAGTATGAGATCATACCCACCACTAGTTCAGAATACATTTTTTGCTTGTTTATACTTCCCTTTTTCCTATGAAGAGATTTTTGACAACATCCTTAGCTTTTAAAATAACTATACTACTATAATAGTTGATGTGAGCCTTGAATGTTGTCATCCAATCCATACCTAGCATTAAATAATTGTTATCTTTCTCCAATATTGACAAGTCCCATTTCTACTCGACTCCATCAATAATAATAAATCATTATTTACATTGGAAGGCTCTATATAATCATTTTATGAGAGGAGTTTGAAGTGTTATCATAGAGGTAATCATCTCATGTTATAATTATAGAAAATAAATAGAATGCAAATAAATAAAGTAATTGAATTAACCAGTATCAAGAAATATTTTCATATGGGTCGAATTCAATAGAATCATACCTATCACCATAGATGGTCCATCCTAATCATCCAAAATCAGTTTCTCAACTCCTTACAACTACATAGCTGCTTTAGTCGTTTCCTAGTTTACTTGTTTGTATCCCCCGTACTAAGGAGACATGGTGATCCTTGAATCATTTGGGCTCACTCTACTCTATTGAAGAGACTAATTTTTTTGTCCTCATCCAACCGAAGAATATGATTCATGTGATACATGAAAAGTGCCCTGAACACCTGACTTCGGAGCACTATAAAAAACGCACTTAATATATCCCATGTGTTTTCTGAAATTATATAATTCTCTATGTGGTGTTTTAAATTATTTCTTGATGTGACTCAATTAACCAAACTGTAATAAAAAAGGTTGTTTCTTCAATATTTGAGGAAAACTAATTTCTCTCATGGTCTCATTCTGATGTTTTCTACCGACATGAGAATGATTGCCCCTATTTATTTTACTCTATGTTCTATAGTTCTCACCTCCTCTTATCAAAACAACCATACTTCCACTACTTGTATATCAAGAAATGAATGATATTGTAAAATCAATATCCTACTACAATCTGGCTCAATGGATTGAAAATCTACCACATTGCTTTTGACCAAATTTTGCTTCACTTGTAGCTTAGGTGTAACCAAATTCTTAGTATCCTATTCCAACTAGTTATAATGACACCTACCAGGTTCCATTTTCTAAAAAAACAACATTTTCTATAGCGCCCACTCTCTTGTAACTGAAGGCTTAGAATTTCAAATTCAATCGTGTCGACTAAAATAAGTTTTTTTTCAAAATCATGTTCGACCCATTCAATAACATTTGAAATATATATTCATTTTTTTAAATGAACACATTTTAAAAATGTATCATCCTTTTTCTTTTCAAAGTCATTCAATTTAAAATAACAAATTTTTTTCAAAAATTTCAACTATTTAAAAAAATTATATATCATTACTAAAAATTAAATATGCACTCCTAGTGTGGAGTCATTCATCTAAAATGCATGACATACATGTATCATTGGATAAACCCATGAAAATGTGATTCCAAAATCCACTAAGTTTCTAAAAAAAGCATATGTACCCAACTCCCTTGTAACATTATGTTCAATATAAAATGGTTAGCTAGGAATTTTTATGTTCTACATTTCATGTTCCAAAAATCCTACTCTATATTAAGATCACAACCCAATGAATATTCACAAATGAATTTCAAATCCAAGGCAAGGAAAACTATTGACCAATTGTTAAAAAATGATGGAACAATATAATACCACTTATCTGAAAGAAATTTTGGATCGAAAAAACTGATAGCATTTTTAATGACCCATTAATTCTAATTGTCTTGAGAATAGGATGAATCCTAACATGGACTAAATATACATTCCTAATATTCCAAAGGTAGGAAATAAATGTTAAAGGGTTTCAAATTCTTGTGGGGTTGATTTAACCTTTCTGAATCCAACCACTATCCTAACAACCAAAATAGAACAACCACTATATGATGTATGATAAAAACAAGAAAACTCAACCATCATATTTATATCAAACCACACCAAAGTGTACTCAAGTGAAAGAAAAAGAAAATTTTATTATAAATAGTATAAAAAGAACTAATAAACTCTAATATAACCACATTAATATATGCTCCACAAGCTCCTTGCTCCAACATCACCAAACAGCCTGAGTATCCTGAGGTGGTGAAAAATGCATGAGATACATAACCTTTCCCATTTCCTGAAAGATATCACTTCTTAAAGCATTGAAGTTCTAAATAATGGGTGAGTAAAATACATTTTAGGATTTCCCCTAATGACTTCCCAACTCACACAACTAGTATAGAAGAGTTACCCACAACTATATAAAACATATTCTCTAAAACAACTACCAAAATAGTTTATAACTAAATATACACAAAATCAAAACATTTTATAACTCAATAAATACAAATTATATATCAACAATTTTCTAGAAAAAACCCTTTTTCAATTAAAGAAACCAAACAAGGTCTTATCAAATTTCAAATCTTACCTTTTTTATAACCAATCCATTTCACAAATCCGCACTACAAACCATGAATGCTTCTTTATGATAGTTCCAATACTCATGAGAAGTTTCTTGTTGATATACAAATACATAACAAGGTAATTATATACTATGATATATTAAACCTTTAGCACTGAGAACATGGCCATATTTTAACCTATCTTAGAAATGCAATATGAAAACACACAACATGTATGCCCAAAGACCATGCCAAAACCTTTCTAATAAAATATCCACAATATAAAAAACATTTTATTTCTATACGATTTAAATTCCAAACCCAATTCATTAAAAAAATAGTATTATTGAAAAAAATATTTCCTAAAACTATTTGAAAGTTCTTACATTGAAATATCCTAAAATAACCACTTAAATTGCAGAATATAAATCACTTTTCACAAAAATTTACCAAGACAACACAATTCCATCAAAACCATAAATCATCCAAAAAGAATATTTATTCCGTGGTTTTCACACCAAATTCATAAAAAAAATCATGAAATAAAATAAAAATTCAGTCTAAGACAATCAATTCTACTTAGATGAGTCGACCGTAAAAAATCTACCTTGATGGCTTTGAATAAAACAATAAATAGATGATGAACTCTCACGAAAAAATGGTAAGAATTACAGGAAACTACAATAGACCTCATCTCTTATCATTATCAAGAAAAAATATCATCATATTTGGAATAAAAGATATTATATCTACCAATAACAGGTGTAGTTATTTGAAAACAAGAGTGGAGGAGAAGTAGATCTATGTAGATCTAAGAAAATGTGACAATAACATTGAAGAACAAGAACTTACATTGATGAATCGAAATTTAGATACTAATAGAAACCTCCAAATAGATTCAAAAACACTTGGTAGACGTTATCCAACCATCAATTTAGAATAATCTATTGTTATTATGGTATATGAGTAAAAACAATGTAGTTAGAGTCAATAAAATTTGTGAGATCCAATTTTTTAGGATCTCACTTTGGCCCTACGCATTGTTAGATTACACGATTAATCAAATTGCGCGCTAATTGTGTGTTGATACTATCATGAAAGACCCTATCATGAACTCCTTGAAAAGTCTCCCTAACCTTTGACAGGCCATGCCGAAGCTATTGTCCAACATCAGCAAAAGTACACATTTTCTACTAGGAATTCTGCACGATTTAGACAAAATGTGCACAGTGTGTGTTCTTATCCTATAGCCTAGAAAATTCCATGAATGTTCCCAAGGCTATCCCAACATTCATTTATTATCATTATGTAACAAAGAAAAAATATAAATAAAGTGTTGAATTATAGAAACCTAGGGTAATATAGACAAGATCAATTCTTAGTCGTCACCCACTTATTTTCATAACATAAGCCATAAATTTATCTTGATTCAATTTTTGTTTGATGATATATCTCATGGAAATGATGATTTCATGGAATTTTATCCATCTGAAAGTTAAATACAATAAGGGATGAAGATTCTGATTTCTTGTAGTCTTCACAATAATGGAAAATCCACATTCCAACTAAAAAGTAGACTAACATCTTTACAATTCTTTTTCAACCTTGTTGACCATGACACAAATTTTAATATCAAGTTAATTGGTATCCCCCCATAGACCATTGAGATATCCCTTAAAATCACCATTCTGATTTTAGAAGATATATCTAATTCTTAAAGGTTCTAGATTTCATATTGATGACTCATATATGTTACATTTTCTCCATCCAATGTCTGTAGGAATCCACATTATGCCAAAATTTTTCAAAGGAGGTCTGAAATTTAATGCAATTAAAAGACACTAAATATTATTAATATCATGAAAATAGTTATTTCAATGATAATGTTGAAGTAAATTTTTATTTTTCATAATTTATTCATAATATGTATCGGTTCTTCTTCATGATTTATTGAGGTATTCTTATAAACAAATTTTCTTCAACAATGCTGTAGAAATTGAATCACTTTTTTAATTCCAATAATAAGAAGACTAAAAATATATTTAGATATAGGAATCCTGATGATGGATTTGAAATGTTTTTGAATGAATATTTTCAATAGAATATACAATTTAATGAAATGATATAAAACCTGATAGAGCGATGGAATATTGTCCGAACTCCAGAAACAATGGTTAATGTCATACCAGTTATGATTATTAATAAATCATTTAGAGAAGATAGAAATTCATATAAACTGAAATAATGGATAAAATGGGATCTTGGAGTGCACCATCCACCAAATGAGTCTACATATGGAGGGGTATATCCATTTACTATTCAAATTTTGAGTCCAATTGATTGTGTACCCATATGAAACATTGAGTTAGTGTAGTTTGGAGATGAGAATTACATTAGGTTTAGGTTCTCATATTCAAATTTCACAGCGATAGATGAATGTTTTATTATAGAACACTATCATGAATTAAATAAGAAGCACATACAAATAAGTTACTAATTTTTCTCTAATTTAGTGTTACTGTAAAACAATGGTTAAATTAGATTTATGAAATTCAGAAGTGGTGTACCTATGAAGTTGTTCAACCAAAAAAACAAGAGAGAAATTCAGATTAACCAACAAATCAAAGTGTGCTGGCATATTAGAGAAATCGACCTTGAGGTACAAAAATATGAAGTAATCCACAGAAATTAAATTTCTAGAATTGATCCTACATTGAAATCAAATAATTTAATATATTTAATTTATTAGACACTACATAAAATGTGAAAGTATCGATTTATTTAAATTACCATTATTTAGTAATTCCATGTACTATATAATCAAAGGGTTAAAAATACTACTTCTAGGGGATAGTTACGAGCCTTCTCTGAAGGGTTCTGTCACAATAGATATTATTTTTGAGGGAAAATTTACAATCTTATGAAGGGTATACAAAAAGTTTTAAACCATGAACATATAATCTAATTTATAAAATAATATTTATTAATCAAGACAAACCCTATCGCACATCAATAACACATTTCTTTTCTATGAATCTTACAAATTTCTGACTTGAATGAAAATTTGGAAAATCAAAAATATTGAGTTCTTCCCTAAAACATTAGAACACAATGATACGTGAATTGTAAAATATATTCTCTAACTATTAACTCATTTATAATTTCAACATTTCAGGAATCAGTAATATAATTTTCATTGTTTTAGACGGTTCTTATTTAGCTAGTCTCCAAACACGAATCATTTTCATTTTGAAGAATTCATCCCATGATATTCTTGTCATTTATCATTACTCTTTGAATGAAGAGAATGATTTAATAAAAATATAATAAATGGGATGGCCAGTATTAGACTATGGTATATCTATGGGGTTTAATCTTTTTACTCTCCCACAAATTTAGTAAATTTCTACATTGATACTCTTTAATAATATATTTAAAATAGTTGAGAGAGTATCATCTTGTCAGAAACCAATATAATATAATAGGTATCCCTCAAGATATCAATTGATTACAATTAAAATATTGGTTGATCTAACAATAATATTGACTAATTTGATGAATGCATCATCAAAACCAAATCTTTTATGGACCTTACAAATGAAAACCTAGCCCATTATATTAATGGAATTTCTTCCATCATGTTTCAAAGTAATGTTTTCTCCCCTGGTGGGTTTTATATGATGGTTGAAACATTGATAGGTAATAATAAGGTATCCATTTATGGTCTTTCCTTTAATGAATCCAATCTGTTTTGATGATATATAATTTTTATAAACTGAGGAAATCCTATATGCAATAATTTTAAAAATAATTTTGTGGATTCTGTTTATAGGATCCAGTGGCCTAAAGAGATGAATTTCAGTTTCTTTATTCAGCTTATTAATGAAGGATATGAATTAAGATGGATTCTATGAGAAAGGTTTCATCATTGAAAAACTGAGGTAAATGTATAAAATATCATATTAGATAACCACCCAAATGTTTTGTAAAATTAATTTAGTAAATCCATACATGTTAGGGGTACTACTATTATATAGACCAATGAAAACATCACTGATCAAAAAAAACAAAAGAATATATGAATTACATTTATTATCCCCATGATTTAAAAGTAGAGGATAATATCATCCAAAAAATAAGTACTTCAGATATCTCTATTAAAAAGTCTCATATAGAAGGAGGCAACATGATCAGCTTGTTCACTCCCATTATTAAAAAATTTGCTATAAACATTGAAAAATGTCCAAGGGTATGCAAACATTCATTTAACATTAAAGGGAGTATAATAAAATGGAATTTATATCCCTATACATAATCCAAAAAACATTATAATTATCTTTATAAAACCACTCAATTATTACTAAAAGGCCGTTGAGATCAAGGGAGATCACACTTTCCATCTCAATACATACCAAAAAATCATTATATGTTTAATTCTTTAGAGTTCAATGAAGAGAGAGTTAATGATAAGAAATTTTCATATATTGAGATATGAAATAATATCTTATTCATTAATTTATATTGCCCTATTATAGCATTAACTCTGGGAAAAAATACAAAGAATCATTCATTTTATTAAATGAAATCCGGTTTTCATGAACCAGATTTATTTAATTTATGGGGAAATATAATAACATTTTTAATTATAAACTAGAAAAATTATTTAGAATATTTTTAACATGATTTTAAAATGTTAGATGATTATATGAATTTATTCCTCCAATAGTTATACATGATATGCAGGAACAAGCACTTTTATCTACTTCTAGGAAACAGGCACTATCTAGTTTACTATCAACTATTTTATTATGTATTTTTCTATACTAAGTATATTTTCAACCCAAAAAAATCACATAATAGTTGTTATTAAATTTAATATGGACTTATAATTAACTAACTTCTGTATAATTATGAATCATACTTATCCTCTAATATAGATTGATAATGTAATAAATGATCCCAAGTAGAGGCTATGTGTTATTTATTGAGCCACTAAAATATAGCTTGTTCATTCCTAAATCACTTTAGGAGAGATATCCATTTTATTAAATATAATGGAAAAATTAATTCATTAATATGTTATTAAAATTTATAGTGACCATATATAATTTTTTAATGTTAAAACAATGTACTCCTTGACTTGGATAATCTAATTCCAAATGTCTTTTTATCTTGTTAGAAGACTAAATAGTTAAATAATATTTCAATTGATTATAATAACATTTAGATAAGTATTTTATGGATGAAATAAGGGTTACCATGAATTATAGAGTTAATTATAATGTTAAATTTAGGGTAATGTAGTTTATATTATAGATCCACTATTTTCATTACAAATATAAACACAAATAAAAGGAATTGTTGTAAATAGTTATTTAATGATATTTTTTATTAAATAAAATGTTGTGAAAAATATTATAATTATGAAAAATATTGAAAAAGGAAAATTAAGTTAATAAAAGTTATAAACTTTCATCCATGCAAAATATTATCCATTTTTTATTTTATAAATAAACTTATGACCATTAAATGATAAAACAATTGTTGCAAAAATTAAGGTTAACATGTGTTTACAAAGGTCTTAATATAATATATAATATTTAAAATGACCCAAAAACCAATTAAAACTATATTTTAATATTATATTATTTTTATTCCCCCTTTTTTATAATACATGTCCTTTTACAAATATTTTGCATTTGAAATTCATTAATAATATTTAAATATTTTATGGAATTCTTTGTCTTTCCCTCCACTCACTTATAAAATTGATCCTTAAATACAACCATATTTTTAAAATATGATCCCTATATATTAGGTAATATCCAAATTAATAAATATATATCTTAATTCTATTCATTATTTAGATCATGGTCTCACCCAACTACCTTATTTTTAAGGCATAAGGTTTACACCAAATGTGATTTTCCAAAAAAGTGGTATGGCTCTAACATATGTTTTTTCATTTTATTTCGTTTTTAATCATAATAAAATAATATATAAACCCAATAATAAAATATTATCAATATATTCAATATATGTAAATTTTATTATTCTTGTGTCACAACCCTTATTCTTCTATATTCCTTCATATAAAAAACAACAATTGTGAGTACGTAAATCCTATCATGTCCGTGTAGAGGTGTAATTATTTTTCCATAACCACATTACATGGTTTGATATTAAGATAGAATAAATTAATACATTAGTTAATTTAATGAAAGGATTAGTTGTACATATGAACACATTTATCTTATTATGCTTCAACTCGTTAAAAATAGATAACATTTCCCGTGCGTACATGTAGACGACCACCACCACGAACTGATGTTATTAATTTGTTATGTACGTCATTTATGAATGGTTTAAAATATTTTTATAAAATAAAGATATTGTTTTAATATAATGATTAGCATTCTATAATTGATTTAAACATGATAAATATAGAACTATTGAAACCAATAAATAATAAATTACATGAAAAAAGGCAACACTTCAAAAAAAAGATTTTTATATATAGTTATTAATTAACAAGTAATAAATTATTATAAATTAACTATATATTCTATTATATGTTTGTATATTATTTATTAATATAAATATAATAAATTAAAATTTATTAAATCCTAGTATAAAATAACTTGAGAATTAAATCATACTTGAGGTATTGGTTTGTTTTAGAATCTCATTATTATTTGGGATTTTTTATGTTTATGTTTCTAAAAGTGGAATTATAAAATAATTCTATATTATCCCCCATATAATTTCATATCCTTTGTATATTTATATAATGTACATGTTTGACCCTCATTTTCTCTCTCTCTAATTACTCAAAACTATGAGATAATGTATTTAATGAAAATTTACAATGTTTTTCTATTCAGTTAGAAATAATTTCTTACCATGTTCATATTTTCAAAAATATATTTGAAGAAGTATTTTTATTAATATAAAATGGTTGAATGATATAAATTTTTTAAATATGTTAATTAATAAAAAATGATTTAGAGGAAATAATATAGTTGTTTCTTAAAAGGGGATTTTTACCAACAATTTTCATGAAGTCTTATTTTTAATTAGTATCATGAAAAATAATTTTCGTACCACCAAGAATACTATTTTCATTTAATATTTTATTACATGATTCCATGGTTCATTCTAAAGATTTAGTTTTACTAATATTTTGGAATTTTTTATATTTTTAATATGTGATTTTAAACTGAGGGGGTTTGTTTTCCTCAAGAAATGATTTAATGATATTTTAAAATAATATTCATCTATACCAACATAAAGTACTTTTTCTAAATTTTTATTGAGTTTATACACTAATGATACCTTCCACCAAATTTATGTGGATGAATTTTGATCATTTTTTTGGGAAATGAATTAACATTATGTATTATAGTTCCTCCACTCTAGATAATTATTCATTTTTAAGTCACACTTATTATGTTGTATAGTTTATTCATATAATTAATAAATTTAACATATTATGTTATGGGTGGGGTTGGAAATAAAATAACCCCTTGATGAATTATTACTTTTAATTAGGTGAAATTTTTTGTTATTTTATATATGCCTTACACATTTATGCATGATGTCTTGACACAAGGCCTCGATGAAATGTTTAAGATTAATAACATTATACATTCCAAAATTATGAAATAAGTTATAAATTTCCATAAAATAATTAAAATAGTAATATAATCCATGGTTATGTTTTGAGATCATATGATTATTAATATGACATAACTTTATTCTTTTTATTTATTTAGTATTATTATTACAATATTTATTTTATTATTTATTCCATTATAATAAATCTTAGACTGAAAATATCACCTCACCCTTTTGGTTTTCTTAATTTCCTAGGTTTCCATGAAGCATAATATTATTAATATTTAATGTAAATTTTTAAGAAATAATAATGTGCTCAATTAATATACGATGTTTAATTTTTTGTTCTTAAATGTCATGGGAGATTTAATAATATATCTGGTTTTCCTAAACTACTAAAAAATTAAATCTATATGTGGGAGATCACATGTATGTTGTGATAATTTAATAATGTAACCACTATATTTGGGATATTTGGGTTGGGATTACTAGTGATTTTATAGAGAGTGACAACCCATTTTTTGGTAGTTAAAAAATGGAATAAATTTTCACTTATTAATGGTGAACTTATCTCCTCATATTCCATTACCCAAAAAACTAATTTGGAAAAGAATATACCTAAACCTTACATCTACATCCAAATATAAAATTATGATGATCTTATCTACATAATGGATCCTTCCTTAGAGGCTTTACCCCTTTGAAATATAGATATTATAGAAGTATGGTACAAATTTATTACAGTTCCTTTCTCATATATATTATTTTATGTTTCCTTATTCTTCCTCTAATTCAATTAAACTATTATAAAATGATAATATTAATATCACTATTATTTTTATATTTTTTATAATGATGGTATAGGAAAAAATCACCTCTCCATTTTCAATTATACAAAACAAAACATTATTTTATGAATGGTGAGAACTACCAAATACATTATGAAATTTTATTCAATTTACTTTTTCTACATAAATAGTGAATACTAAAAGGAAATTTAATATATAAGTATGAAATATATGGTGTATTTTTTTATTCCAAAATGACAAAAAATATTACTACGTTCTAATATTCAAGAAAAAAAATAATTATCCATGCATACCTTGGGACAAACACATTCACTGAATGAATGCTTAATGTTTTTTTAATTATAATACCAAAATATTATAAAATTTGAAAACTATGTTTGATATCCAATACATAATGAAAAACCAATAATAAACAAGCAACTAAATATTTTATTTATATATGATCGTTATAACCAATCCATTGAATTGACGGGCTGAAATTTGACTAACAGAATTAATAAATATATATGGGTCCAAATAAATAAACAATTATGTATACATTCTTAAAAAAATAATTAATAAAAATAGTAGTAAATATATTTTATTCTTTGAAAATATGTTTTCTTCTTAAAATTTGGTATTTATTTTTTAGAAAACATTAAATTTAAATTTTTAAACATTTTGGACTTTTTTTGACAAAAATGATATATTTTCTGAAAAAATAGGATAAAATATTTCTTAACGGGAAATCATTACATTATTTTGAAAATGATAATTTGCACTAAATAGTGAAAAATATCAAATTTTCTAATACTATTATTTTATTACACTAAAATAAGTAAATTTAAACCCCTTTTTAGTTTTTTGTTTTATTTCAATGTAAAATAAGTAATATTTTGTTATATTTAACATAAATAATTGTTTTTGAATAATCCTTATACCCAATTTTTTATAAATTTATTTTCATTTTAAAAAAATAATATTTCGGAAATTTTTATATGACCATGCCTCTCTATTTTTGTTAATTGAAATAAAACCTAATGAGGAATTATTTAAATGACATATATATATATTATTTTTCAATTTATATAAATTTTAAATCATTTATTTATAATTTTTTTCCATATAGATAATATAATATAATTTATTTCTTAAAAAATATTTTTCATGAAAATTTTCTTCTCATCATGTTTCGTTGGGTTATTAAAAAATTAATTTTGACCCCTTATATGGATTTAATTTGGTAAAATTGATTTTAAATTTTAAATAAGATTAATTTATATTATTTAATGAGAAAAATATGACATCTGGTCATTATGAATAGTAAAAAAGAGTAAAAAATTTCACAATAGTAAAAGGGAAAGTCTTTTTAATGTATGTTAAAACTAAATGATAAGGCCACAATTAGTCATCTTAATTATTAATGGATAAATTTATATCTACCCTTATTATCATGGGCCATTTTTTGTGTATAGATGAATGCCTCCACACAAACTAATTGAATTCATTTTCTTTCACCACCATTAAATATTTGTTTTAGTGATGGATTTAATGTACATAAATGATATTCATGAAATATTTACAATTCTGAAAAAAAATATCATTTATGATATTACAATTATATTTACTAAAAAATTATAATGACATTCATTAATGTGTGTGGAATATATCTTTTTCTAAGTTATGTTATTCATTTATCATAACTGTAAAACTTGTTGGATATATAATATTTTATTTAAAAGAATAATATGATGTTTTTTACAATTTAATTTTATCAATGCTAAAATAGAACAAAATTTATTTTTATCCTGATCATTAAAAATGGAAATGTTACTCCTACGAAAATATTATTTTCTATCTCTCAGATTGTAACATATCTCATTTTTCATTGTCATATTTCATTGTTTTTTTATAATTATAATTTACATATAATATTTTTAATTATATCATTAATATTATTCATTAAATTATGAGAAAATTTTATATTTTACCCTTTTGAACCTTCTGAAATCATTTTAGACATGTCAACTTAAAATCATCAAAAATTATTACCTGATCATAATAGATTATGTATATAATTATAACAGGGTAATAAATAAATTAAAATAAATACTTAACCTAAAAAATGTTTTTTTAATGTATATAATTAACAAATTTTTCATATTTAGGAATATAAATTGCATATGTAATGATTCGAACTAGAGGAAAGGGGTTTTGACTCAATTTATTTACATTGAGGAATGTTACAATATTTTATTACAATTTTTTCATATGGTGTATATAATACCCATTTTACATGTTATATATTGAATAGTTCATAATACAAGGTATTTTTAGTTGAAATAAAATTTATTTAATTCAAGGGATTTGAATCAAATGTTAACAAGTGGTAAGGAGTTTCATAGCGCATTTGTCTTTTCATGGTGTTATTTTACATCTTCATTTTCTTTGATATTTTAATGTTATATTTGTAATATAGTTTTCTTATTATATGATATATTTAAAAAAAATTGTGGATTTACATTAGATACACAATGTGAATTCATTGATTTATTATCACTTCAATTGTATTATCATATTTAGTGATTTCTTCACAATTTCTAAACCATTGAGTTAAATTTGATAATACAACAGACTTATTTTTATGAGGAGTATATACTTAACATTTGATATTTTATATATATAATCAATATATATTAATGTTATTTAATGATTCATTTTATGTTATTTCATTCATTGGTTTTAAAATTAAGAAATTACCAAAGTTGTGGTGGTTTATGAATCGTTATCATTTTGATTTGCATTTTTTATAGATTAATTTCAATTGAAAGATATTATTTCATAATTTCTTAATAAACACTATTAATTATATTCTAATATATATATTCATGTAATTTTAAATTAATCAAACCATATTATTCTCCATGGTACTTATAATCATTAAAAAACATTTTAATGAAAATCTAAATTTATTTCTATTTTTAGTTAACTTTTCTTATTCCATGCCCATATTTTCCATAATGTTATTTAGAAAATATTTTTAATGTTTTATAATGATATGATAAATCTATTCTAAACAATTATTTAATTTTTATTCATATTTTAAAAAGAATATTCTTCTTTTTTTTGTAGGGATGTACGTTATAATTCCCCAAGCCACTCTTCTGGACTCTGTGTATAAAAATGCTGTGTAATTTTTTTATAAAATTAACTTAATAATTTCACAACAATTTAAACAAACAGGGACCTTTTACCGGTCTAGGTTATGGAAGATTAGACATAAACTTACATTTATCAAAGTTAAAACAATAAAATAAAACATCTCTCCACTACGCTTTCGTGCGTGCTATCTCCAATAGTGATGACATCTGTAAATAAACATCTAATATGACTGTTAAAATCATTTTTAAAACAAAGGGTGAGCATTTAATTTCCCAGTAAAGGGTTTTGAAAATATTTGATAAAAACCATTAAAATATTCATTTGAAATTCATTTGGAAAATTCAATTAGAAATTAATTTTTAGAAAAAACATTACATAATACTATAATGATTTGAATTTTAATAATACTTCAAAAATTCTTTTAATACTAATCGAGTGATTTAGTTGAAAATATTAAGAAAACTCTTAAAAATAAAACAACTGGAGCCACTCGAAACATTGAAGGCTATCTTGGGCCGACCCACTTGGGGGATGGATTTACTATCCAATTCCCTATCGTATTTACAATGTTTGAGTACCATTTTTTTATAAAACATTTTTTTATTATCTTGTCTTATATACAAATAATTCTCACGGGTGTTTTAGTTTTAAAAATATATTCATAATCATGTTTGGAATAAATTAATACAAATCTTTACTAAAAATTATATATATGACTTTGTATGATGAGATCTTCATGATACATGTGTTTTCATAAACACATTAATGTTAAATCAACATCCACAAACTTGATATTTCAAAAAAATATTTAATAAATTTATTTTATGGATGAAGGTATAAACTAATCACAATAATGAACACATAATGTTATCTTCTTCAAATTAATCAATAACAAAAGATGATTATTTGTCGTGCACGAAAATCATCAAGCAACATTTCTTTAATAAATACAATTATTCTTTTATATATACTTATGTCTCAAGGAACATGACTTATATATATGTATTTATAAATGTCAAGATAACAAAATCATTGATGTATGGCCATAACCATGATTTTTATATGACATGTATATGACTGGAAATAAATTGTCACATTCATAACTTGAATCATAATTTATTTAAAATAGTTATTACTATAAAAAGAGTATCCCTAAATAATTATGTGTCTCATAATAATAGAATAAATTCATGTTCGAATAAGTATTAGATAAATAGAATCACCTCTTAGCATGGCAAACATGAAATGAAATTAAAACATTAATACATATTTAGATATATCTCTCTCGTGAAGTCAAAATGATAACAAAGTAATAATAATGGTGATTTTTGAACACAAAACTAAATAATAATAACAATAATTCTATACTAAAATAATAATGGAATTGTAATAAGATTATAAATAAATATCTTACAAGCATCACTAGAAAAATAAAAATCATATTTTTAAACTGTGTACCTCTTATTAATTTTAGAATAGATAAAGAATCGCTAATTTTAATGTAAAACAAAATAAAACCTCCTAATTAAAACCATAAAACTAAAAATGATATATCATAATTTGACGAAAAAATTTTATGGAAACATATCCTTTATGAAAATACATTAAACAGAAATTATAAATTTGAAATAAAGAATAATTCTCTTATGAAAATATGATCTTGAAATAAATATTTATCCCAAAAAAACAATAATGTGGAATTGCATAATTTTTTTTTCAAATGTACATTATCCCTTCAAAAAATTTAAAATAAAACATTTTAATTTAACAGGGTAATTCAAATAAGTTATGGAATCAAGGGAAAAATAATTTTCATTACAATAAATTAATGCAAATCAGAAAGAAATAGATAGTGTGAAATAGAGAGTCCCTTACCTTATGGACTCAAACTTACTTGCAGAAGAATCCAAAGTAGCATTCTAGAGTTTTATAAAACCGAATCTCTCATATTCACTTCCTCCCAAAAGGGAAAAACATAATAGGTAGGCTTCGTCCCTCTGCCTCACTGGCTCTAATGATTCAAATAAAAACTCTCCGAACCTCCTTATATATACCCAAAAAAATGGTGGAGGCAGTTGCAAGGCCAACTTCTAGATAAATGAGTGTGTGGCGTTCAACCAATGAGGAACATTTTCAATCACTAAATCCAGAATAAGTCAAAGAAAATAAAACCAGTTTGGTATCATTCCACATCCAAAATGGGGAAAATCAAAGGATATATTTTCATTATCAATTATTATATATAACTAATGATGATACGTTCAATTATATTATTCTTGTGGTGTAAGAGTTAATGAATCGGGACAAATTTCCCGAAATTATGGATTAAAAAGTATATAAAGAAGTGATATATATTTGAGATAAAAAATCAAGAACTTGAAAAAAATCTGATAAGAACAACAATCATTGATTGATAAACAAATGGAAGAAACTGAAAAAAGTATAATATTAAGATGATTACAAGAGATTCGGATAACAAAGAAACAATTAAATAACACCAAGTTGCAAGATATAAGAAATCTGAAATAGGAGTATGTTGACATCAGATAATAAATTGAGAGAAGATGTCAATTTCTAGAGGAAAATGAAGAAATAGACAAATCAGATATTATTACACCCTAAAACTAATCTGAAACAGGATTCGGATAAAGAAAAAAATAAAAAATAAAACCCTTGTCACGGGGTAGATCTTCATATCGAGGATCATTTTTCCAAATTCTGTTTCAGATACATCAATGTGAAGAAAATCGACTGCATTTGAACCCTAACCGTGCTTCGCACGTGACGCTTCAAAACTACTATTTGCAATTGAATACTGGACGATGCCCAGGCATCAATCAAAGGTCAGACCCTTACGGCTTGGCCTCGACCTGGACTGTCGCTCGAACTCGACGGAAATGAGACCTGCGACTTTGCTTCATGAAACTACTCAGTTTTCTCTTCAGCTAGAAACCCTCACGGCGACAAGAGCTTTTTCTCACTACTGGATAGATGATCTTTCCCAACACTTCTATACCAACGGTTTGTAAAAACTGTTGGTATAGCTACCATTTCCCAATGGTTCACCAAAACCGTTGGGAAAGCCATAGATTTCCCCACCTTTCCCAATGGTTTGGAAAACCGTTGGGAAAGGGTCACTCTTTGCCAACGGTTTATGCTAAACCGTTGGGAAAGGGAGTGTTTTGAGCCTCTTTCCCAACAGTTCACCAAAACCATTGGGAAAGGGTGTGTTTTGAGCCTCTTTCCCAACGGTTCACCAAAACCGTTGGGAAAAAACACCCAAAAAATATAACCTTCGGCCTAAAGAACTCAACCCTCCCCTAAACTAACCCAATGGTTTTGAAAACCATTGGGATAGGTGCTTTAATTTTCTTCCAGATCTACTAACCGAGAAAATTATATAAATCAAAATTTTAAATAATTATGATAATACATATATATATTTATGAAATTATGTTTACATAAGTGATATTAGCTTAGTGGTTAAGTCGGTCGATTATAAACGAGGGGTCCTGGGATCAAATCCTAGCGGATGTTTTATTTTTGGAATTTATATACCAATGGTTCCATTACCGTTGGTATAGATTTCATATTACCTATACCAACGGCTTACTTGGATACGGTTCTCCAAACCGTTGGTATAGGCTATACCAACGGTTTGGAGGCCTATACCAACGGTTCCAAACCGTTGATAAAGGTTAGTTTTCCAGTAGTGTCTCCTATCACACATGAAGCCGTGCTAATTTTAGTCTCCTTCTTGCTTCGATCTCAAGTCCCCGAACACAGAAAACCCTACCCGACGTTCACCTTTAACATTTCATTTTTTTAATAGAATAATTATCTCAATATATATATCCTTTCGTCTTATATATTTATTTAGGATCTATATTCTTTTTTGGTTTTCAATTTCAATGTTTTTTTTCATAATTGTTTATTTAACTCATAATTAACATAATTTCACAACATAATTTTATAGTTTTTATATTTAAAACATATATGTGATTTTATATTTTAATATAACATTATTAATTATTTTGGTTTTAAATTCATATGAGTATTTATATAAATAATTAAATTTTGAATATTAAATTGTAATGTATATGTTTATATAATAACTTCCAGAAAAATGGTCTTAAATATGTTCATTGTTTTTTTATTTAAAATTTTTTATTTACATAAGTATTTAAAAACAATTATTTCTCAGATACATCATTTTAATTTGAATAATATTCTAAGAACAATTTGTAGTTATAAAACCAATTCATAAATATATACTATATAGAAAACCTTATGGATCTCTTAAATAAAATATATTACATCTAATATTAGTTTACATTATCTTTATTTATCAAATAATTACATGCCAGGATACTATATATCATTAATGTGTAATTAATATGTCTTCATGTTTTTAAAAAGTTGTATTTTTGGAAAATATTATAATTCAAAGAATCAAATTTTCATTTTAATTAAATGAAATCACATAAAAATATTTCATAAAATTATTTATTTAAAATTATAAAAAAATATAATTACTAAAAATATTTGGGATGCTACATTCTCCTCCCATTAAATGAATTTCACCCTCGCAATTTTTTTGGTCGGACTTATGAAAATTTGGAATTCCCATCTAAAGAATTTTTACGTGGACTTAATTACCTAACAAAAATTCTAATTTGTAGATATATATTCCTAAAAATACAACATCTAATCTCCAAATTTGTCTAGACCATTCCTCTGAATCCAATTATAATGCCCCGAGCCACTCTTACGGACTCGGTGTATAAAAATGATGTCTAAATTTTTTATTAAATTAACTTAACAATTTCCCAACAAATTAAACAAACAAGGACCTTTTATTGGTATAGGTTCTAGAAGATTAGACATACACTTACATTTATCAGAGTTGAAATAATAAAATAAAACATCTGTCCACTACGCTTTCGCGCGTGTTATTTCCAATAGTGATGAAATCTGTAAATAAACTTCTAAGATGCCTGTGAAAAATCATTTTAAAAAAAGGTGAGCATTTAATTGCCCAGTAAGGGGTTTTAAAAATATATGATAAATCCCATTAAAATCTTCATTTGAAATGAATTCGGAAAATTCAATTAGAAATACATTTGTAGAAAAACCATTACATAATACTATAATGATTTGAAAATTAATTATACTTCAAAAACCCTTTTAAAACTAATCCAGTGATTTAATTAAAAATATTAAGAGAACTCTTAAAAATAAAACAATTGGGGCCACTCAGAACATTGAAGGCTATCTTGGGCCAACCCACTTGAGGAATGGATTTACTATCCAATTACCTACCGTATTTACAAAGATCGAGTACCATTTTTTATAAAACATTTTTGTATTAGCCTTCCTTATATACATATAATTTTCACTGGTGTTTTAGTTTCAATAATATATACATAATCATGTTTGGAATAAATGAATACTAATATTTACTAAAAATTATACAAACGACTTTGTATGATCAGATCTTCATGATACATGTGTTTTCATAAACACATGAAGTTAAAACAACATCCATGCACTTGAAATTTCAATGAAATATTTAATAAATTTCTTTTATGCATGAAGGTATAAACTGATCAAAATAATGAACATATAATGCTATCTTCTTCAAATTAATCAATAACAAAAGATGATTATTTGTCATTAACGAAAATCATCAAGAATCATTTATTTAATAAATACAATTATTATTTTATATATACTTATGTCTCAATGAACATGACTTATATATATGTATGTATAAATATCAATATAACAAAATCTTTGATGTATGGCCATAACCATTATTTTTATATGACATGTATATGCCTTGAAATAAATTATGACATTCATAACTTGAATCATAATTTATTTAAAATAGTTATTACTATAAAAATTGTATCACTAAATAAATATGTGTCTCATAATAATAGAATAATTTCATGTTCGAATAACTATTCGATAAATAGAATCACCTCTTAGCATGTCTAACATGAAATAAAATTAAAACATTGATACATATATAGATATATCCCACTCATGAAATCAAAATAATAACAAAGTAATAATAATCATTATTTTTGAACACAAAACTAAATAATAATAACAATAATTCATTAATAAAATAATAATGGAATTGCAATGAAATTATAAGTAAATTCCTTACATGCATCACCTGAAAAATAAAAATCATAATTTTAAACTATGTATCTCTTATTAATTTTAGAACGGATAATGAATCGCTAATTTCAAAGTAAAACAAAATAAAACTTCTTTTTTAAAACCATAAAACTAAAAATGATAGATCATATTTTGACGAAACCACTGTATGGAAACATATCCTTTATTAAAAACCATTAAATAGAAATTATAAATTTGAAATAAATAAAAATTCCCTTATGAAAATAGGATATTGAAATAAATATATATCCCAAAAAATCAACAATTTAGAATTGCCTAAAAATTGTTTCAAAGGTATATAATCCCTTAAAAAAATTTAAAATAATACATTTTAATTTTACAGGGTAATTCAAATATGTTTTGGAATCAAGATAAAAATAATTTTGAATATAATAAATTGATGAAAATCAGATAAAAAACAGATAGTGTGAATTAGAGAGTCTCTTACCTTATGGAATCCTAATTAGTTTCCGCACAATCCAAATTAGCATACTAGAGTTTTATAAAATCGGATCTCTTATATTCACATCCTCTCAAAAGGGAAAAAATAATAGGTAGGCTTCGTCACTCTGCCTCACAGGCTCTAATGATTCCAATAAAAAATCTTGGAACCTCTTTATATATACCCAAAAAATTGGTGGAGGCAATTACAAGGACAGATGCTAGATAAATGAGTGGGTGGAGTTCAACCAATGAGGATCATTTTTAATGATTGAATCCAGAATAAGTAAAATAAAATAAAACCAGTTTGGTGTCAATACATATCCAAAATGGAGAAAATCAAAGGACATATTTTCATTATAAATTATTATATATAAATAATGAAGAGAAATTATATTATATTATTCTTGTGGTGTATGAGTGAATAAATAGGGAAAAAATTTCTGAAATTATGGATAAAAAGAAATTTAAAGAAGTGATATCGATTTGAGAAAAAAAATCAAGAACAAGGACAAACTCTGATATGAATAGGAATCATCGATTGATAAACAAATGGATGAACCTGACAAAAAAGGATAATATTAAACTGATTGAAAGAGATTAGAATAACAAGGAAACAATTAAATAACACCAACTTGCAAGATATAAGAAATCTGAAATATGAGTATGTTGACATCGAATAATAAATTCAGAGATGATGTCAATTTCTAGAGGAAAACAAAGAAATAGACAAATCAGATGTTAATACACCCTAAAAATAATCTGAAATAACATTCAGATAAACAAAAAAAAAAGAATAATGAAAACCAACATCGCGCGGTAGATCTTCAAATCGAGGATCATTCTTCCAAATTCTGTTTCACATACTTCAATGTGAAAAAAAATCGAGTGCATTTGAACCCTGACCACGCTTCGCACATGATTCTTTGAAACTGCTTTATGGAATTGAATAATGGACGATGCCCATGCATCAATCGAAGGTCAGACCCTTACAGCTTTGCCTCGACCTGGACTGCCGCTCGAACTCAATGGAAATTAGACCTGTGACTTTGCTTCATGAATCAAATAAGTTTTCTCTTCGGCCAGCAACCCTCACGGTGACATGAGTTTCGTCTCTCGTCGCACTCGAAGCCGTGCTGATTTCAGTCTCCTTCTTGCGTCGACCTCAAGCCCCCGAACACACAAAACCCTACCCGACTATCACCTTTAACATTTAATTTTTTTAAAATAGAATAATTTTCTCAATATATATATCATTTCGTCGTATATATTTATATATGATCTATATTTTTTTTCAATTTCAATGTTTTTATCATAATTGTTTATTTAACCCATAATTAACATAATTGCAAATCATAATTTTATTGGTTTTATATTTAAAACATATATGTGATTTTATATGTTCATATAAAATTATTAATTAATTGGTTTTTAAAGTCATATGAGTATTTATATAAATATTTACATTATGAATTTTAAAATGTAATATATATGTTTATATAATAACTTACAAAAAAATATTCTTAAATATGTTCATTGTTTTTTTATTTAAAACATTTTATTTACTTAAGTATTCAAAAACAATCATTTCTCAAATACATCATTTTAATTTGAATAATATTCTAAAAAAAATTATAGTTATAAAACCAATTCATAAATATATACTATATTGAAAACCTTATAGTTCTCTTAAATAATATATGTTACATCTAATATTATTTTTGATTATCTTTATTTGTCAAATAATATCATGTCCGGATACTATATTTCATTAAAGTGTAATTAATATATTGTCATGATTTTAAAAAGTAGTATTTTTTCAAAAAATTATATTTCAAAGAATAAAATTTTCATTTTAATTAAATGAAATCACATAAAAATATTTTATAATATTATTTATTTAAAATTATAATACTTTTATTAATTACTAAAAATATTTGGGATGTTACATACATTTTTTATTTTATTTAATATTTAGAGGGATACATTATTTTATCATAAATAGAATGAAAATAATTTTCCCACTGTCATTGCCATTATTTTTTATATATATTTTCTACTAAGTATCTATGATTATTTTTCAAGAATCTCATTCATACTAATCTAAAAAAATTATATTTTGATAAATTATCTCAAAATGAAAATAATTTTTTCGTAATATGTTTTTAATGTTATTTTTGTGTTTTTTATATTCATCAAAAGGAAGAAACTACCATTTTACATATACCCAGATGGGTATATGTTATAATGAAATTTTCCATTTTTTTATTAGGATTTTTTTGATAGTTTGACATAGAAATATCATGACATTCCATTAATTGATTACTTTTTTAGTGATTAACATTTTCATAAATATTTAAATTCTTGTTATCAATTGACCATTAGATTTATATTAAATATAAATTTTATTTGTATCTTAGATAAAAATATTTTCCTAACTCATATATCATTTCTATATATTGTGTTAACCATTATATTTAGTTAACCGGATGATAAAATATTTATATTCCACATTATTTAGAAAATATGGATATTTGTTGATAAAGTATATTTTTTATCAATTAAATTGATCATAAAAAATAGTAGTAATGAATTGGACATATAGAGATGGGTGGGGAAATTTTATAGATATCCCCTAGACGCATTGAGAATATCCTGATATGGATCTATTGGATTTCCAAATTAAATTTTTATTTGGTGTATACCTTCCCATAGATTAAAATATATAGTGCAATGTCTTGATGGTATAGATATCATGATGCATTATACCAATAAATAGAAAATTATTCATTTATTTCAGTGAGATTTCAACAATTATTTAAAAATAGATTATTGCATTTATATTTTACATTGATTCATTTCACGCTCAAGTTATTGATTAAATTTTATGTTATTTCAGTTATTTACAACTTCAAATTGATTAATCCTTATTGACCATGATACCTTTAATTGTACAAAAACATTAATGATCATCTATGCTTACCATTTTTTCATTCCCCAATACATGAAGAAAGATTATTTAAATGATTTCAATGATGAATACTATTTATTTTTCTTATGATGTAATTTATGTTTTCAAATATAATGTGAGACCCACGTAAGATTCTTGTATTCCATGAGTACTAAGATATTTGGCCCTTTGGGATTAAATATAATGTATCATATGGTAATGAAATAATGTAACCATTGAATCCGGGGTACTGTAGTAGTGGTCTTTATAGTTTGTATGAGAGGAATTTTTGTTGAAACCATGGGAATAATATTTATAGAAACATAGATTAAGTAACATACCACTATGATAGACATATTGGATATTCAGTCAATAAACTATTTACATTTTTAATATGAGGATGTTTTAATATTTTTTGGTGCCATCATGGCTTACTCAGTATTAGGATGATTATATTGTTAAATTCAGAGAAATATATTGAATGGTTTTATGTGATGGAAGTAACTTAGAGACATTCAATTAGTTTTAATTGGAATTTGAGGAATATGAAATGCTTAATTTTAGTTTTTTTTTTATAGAGGATTATTTTTGGAATAATTATTTTATATTTGATGTACATATTTTTTATGTCATTGATAAAATTTTATATAAAATTGATCAATTAAAATTATATAATTTTTATGGAAATATATTCTATATTAGAATCCATAGTTTTTAAAAAGTGAGTTCATACCCAATTCTATTTTTGAGTAGATTAATCATATATATGTGAATTTTTAAGAATTATATTAATATATTTTTAGAAAATGGACAACACATTATTGTCGACAACCCATGGAATCTGGAAACGATATGGTGCATCTACCCATAACTGAAAGGTGACAAGGGTGCGACGCCAACCACTAGAAATCATGATGTCCAAATTAGTATAAAATTGTTTTTACATAATCAAATGAAAAATTCATTTTTGGGTTATTTTAAGAGACATATTATGTGAGTAAATATTATTAGATGATTAATGATAAATGAAAATGCATTATATTGGGTTGATGTACAAATAAACTTTAGGTTTTACAAAATGAAATATTTAGGAAGATTTAATCAAATTTTTTTAGGGATGTTAGTTAAAAGGTCTAAAATCACCATTAAGGTGAAAACATCTTTAATCATGAGAATGTTTATGTTAATTTGAATTTAGGTTAATATATATATGCACTAATATTTGTTGGACCATTGCTTAAATATTTTTAGTAAAATGTATTATTTCATCATATGAAGGTTTATAAATTTTTGTTATTATCTTACCATGTAGTAAACATCTTATTTTTGGATAATATTTAAAAAAAGTAGGAATAAATTACTTTTCATTTTTGAAAAATATTAATAGTTAAATGTTGTTTTAGTACTTTAGGCACATAAAATTGATATTTTATATCCATTTCCATGTAGTAAGAGATAAAGTGGAAATGTTTTCAGAATAACCCAAATATGAATAAATGCTTATGAAGTAGAATGATAAAAAGTATATTTAATTAATTTTTTAGTCTATATGATGATGGAATTCCTAAAATTTAGAAACAACCAACTTTTCATATTTAAATAATTTCCAATGAGTTGGTAGTATTTTCAACCATCATAGATTTATGACATTTTGGCTGTCAACTTTCTTCTAAACATGTTCTATATTACTATCTATTAGACCGTGTCAGTTTTTTTTCTCCTCAATTTCAATATTTTCACATCAGAATAATGTTATCTTATTTTGAAACACATTTTTATGTTATATAATTTTACCTATATATTTTTGTTTTCCTTTTTTAAGATCATTTTTCTATTAACCCATTTATGTTGTTGGCTTTTCACAATTTTTTTTCAAATTTCCAACCCATTATTTACAAGTAGAAGATAAATTGAGAGGATGAAATATATATAAGTTTAGTACAATGTAACATCATGATAGTTTTGAGTAATAAATTTCTATTAGATAAAATATACGACATGAATCACCAAGCTTAAAAGACCTATGAAAAATATTATTTAAATATTATATATATAACATAGAAATTGAATTTGGGTGTATGAACCCGATTAAAGGAATTAAAATATATATATAAGGGTACAAATTAATATTATTTATTGAATAATTATTAGTAAATACTCACTCAAATTGGTAGTAATTTCATTTTATTCTTAAGAAATATAGGTTCATCAAAAATGATTTTTTAAAATTATGTCAAAAAAAATTATTAATAATTTCACGAACATTTGAAATTTTATTTTATAAAATGAATATAATATTTAATATTATAATATCACAATTATATTTTTTTTGAAATTTTAATTTTTTTGAAAATGTTGATTTTTTAGTGAATAGTAAAAAATATCTATTTTTTAAATACTATAATTTTTTATAATTATAGTAAGTAAAATAAAATTTACAATATGAAATTATTTTTATTTAAAATTTATATATTTATTATTTATTTATATTTCATATAATTAATTACATTTTCATTATATTTGTATCATATTTTTCAGTATGTTTATTGTTTCACAAGAGTGCATATTTAAAAAAAACTATTTTTTGTGTATGTATTTATATATAAGTCAATTAAAATAGTATCTAATTATGAAGAATTTAAAATTAAATTATATATTTAATATATATTAATATGAAATTAAATTTATATAGTCTTTATTAATAGTCATTGAGTTAATATAAGATTATCTTTTTTGTTAAAAATGGATTTTTCTGAAAAACATCTTTTCATCACGTAATGAGGTATTATTATAAAATAAATTTATTAAAATTATATGGAGATAATTTAATATAATTAATTCTATATTTTGAATCTAAATAATAGAAATATTTAATAAGTCCAATAAACTTTTTGGTCTTTATGAAATTTAAAAACTGTAAAAAATTCAACAGCAAATTTAATGAAAAAATATGTTTAAACTTTGTTAAAAAAAATGTGATAAGGCCACAATTTTTCAAATTAAAACTTATATATGATTATATTTTCATAATTACAATTATTTATTTGTGATTAAATTAGTAATGGGACAATTTCCCAAAAAATGACTTATATTGTAATTTATGTAATGAAAGAAGACAAAATGTCACTCTCTTTCGTTTAAATATCTCTTATAGGTTCATATAGGGATAAAAACATGTAGTTCATTAATATTAATTTTTTTTGTATAATGAAAATACTTTCATTCTGGTAATTTATTTTAACTGTTTTATTATATATTTACCTTAAATGTTTATAGAACACCAATATAGCGCTTGTGAAAATAGTGGAAAACCAAAAGAATATATTTTTTAAAATTTTGAAAGATATGTTTTTTTATCTTTATTTTAACAAAATAATTTGATTATAAATAATTATTTATTAATTATTGTTTAATTGATTATATTTTAAATTCATTATTATTATTATTACATTAAAATAAAACTATATGAACAGTGTGAAAAAGTATATTAATTATAGTGTTTTCCTAATATAATATTAAATTATTTAAAAATACTAGAAAACATAAAATATAACAATGGAAAAACAAATTATAAAATTTAATACTTTTTTTATTTAGTATTATATTTTTATCTTATGAATAAAATTATAACCCTTTTAGTTTGAAAATTTTGTATCACATTTAAGGTTAAAATGACATTATTTATGATTAAACCAAGAGGTATTGGTTATTTTTCTGATTATAATTTTATATATTCTATTATATGGATATATTTCAACATAATATTATACAAAATTCTAATACATATCCATTTTTTTAATTTTAGTTGAATACAATGCAAGTATAATTTATGATTTTATAAAAATTTGAACGTTTTCCACCCCTCACTTGTTTAAAGATGTCTCTCCTCCTCTTTTCATCAAACTTCAAGAACCATTCGGATTATCCAAATACAACCTAAATAACATCCGTAAATATATCCAAAAATCCTTGAGTAATTTTTTGATCATAAAACCATCCTACAAAAGATTTTGGTTTAATCCAAATGTGGTTGTCTAATGATGATATGTTGCTCTTAACCGAGCATTTTTATTTTATTTCTTCTTCTGAATCCTGTAAATCCTATTCCAAATATATAATATATTAAAATAATTATTTCTAGTATACAAATATTTATTTATGATAATTTTATACCCCATATTCATCTCATTATCCATCAAATGGTAAATGAAACTGTTTTTTGTGTTTATAGTGAACTTCCACATCGTGAACCGATGTAATTCGAATTCCATCACTACTACTCATTAAGGGTTTTAATCATGTAATTAATGTATAAATATTAAAATTATAAAATATAAATCATTATAAAATCATAATATAACATTTAATTTCTTTTCATTCCTTTCATTAAAAATTTTAATTTCATTCATGCGTATGTGTGGACTACTGCCTCTATGAAGCAATACGAAAAATTTATCCACAGAAATGATATAGATGATATATATTAGGGTATTAAATGAAATAATATGATAATTAAATTATAATTTTACTTATTTAATTATAAAATAAAACTTATTTTCTTTGCATCTTGATCGTTGAAAAATAGAAATTCCACTCATCTGTATGTACAACTTACTGTGTCTATGATTCAAATAGATTTCATTGAAAATAACTATATTTAAATGATCTTGATAAAGTATAATTTATATAAAAATTGATAACTATTTCATGAATAATTTTTTAGATTTGAATAAAAAAAATTAACATATACCTTTATCAACCAACTATAATCATTTTGGCCATGTGAACAAAATGTCATCAGAACATCAGATGTGAAATTAATTGATTTAGTAAATAAGAATAAAAATTAAATAAATAATTTAAAATGATTCTTAAAGATGACTTTTCATATAAATTAAATATATAACATAATATTAATATTTTAGAAGATAAAGTACATATGTGACAAGTAGAACACGAGGTTAGTGATTTCATCTCAATTTCTATTTATCAAATAATACTATAATATTTACACTAATTTATATTATATGGTGAATATAATTCTAATTTAGATATTATATATTGAATAATTAATAATTCATGAAATTTTATGTTCCACTTAAATTTATTTCATCAAATGGTATTTGACTTAATGGTTAGCATGTGGAAAGGGTTTTATAACTCAATTTATTTTAATTGGTTTATATTAATTCTTCATTGATTTTGAAATAAAAAAAATATTTGTTTAGTTGTTTTGTATTAAATTATGTTAAATTTAATATTTTTTATGTGTATTTACATTTGAATCACATAATCAATTAATTTATTTATTATCAATTCTATTTTATGTTCTTTTTAAGTGATTTCATTTCAATTTTCAATCCATTGAGACATATTTAATAATACACAAGTAATTATTTTTAGAAGTTATATTTACCACTAGTATGAAATTTCATACCATGAATATATTTATCTTCATGGTATTTAATGTTTCCTTTTAATTTATATATTTCTTTTGGGGTTTGATTCAAATGTCACTAATGTAGTAAGGTTTTATTATTTAATGTCATTTTAAATGGGAATTTTATACCTAAATTTACATTGAAGGAAATTATTTGATCATTGTATAATTAAAAGATTTCATTTTCCTCTCCTCTAGTTATTCATGAATTTTTCAATAAATATTATAATTTTCTATTGTTTTGTCATTAAAATTATTGAGATTAATTTTTTATGAAAATCACACTTTATTTCTATTTTAAATTGAAACTATTATTTCTTCCATATGATTAATTTACATAAAATTTTTAATTTTTTTTTCGAATGATTTATTATTTTCATTTTTACCCATGTTTAAATTTTAAAAAAAAATGCTTTAAAAGGAATATTATATTACTATTTTGAATAAGGTAATTTTTTATTTTACCAAAAATATGGAGGGAATTTTTTTTAACGTACTCAACATAAATAGAATATTCCCATAGTTAGGAAAAGTAATTTATTAAAACTATAGGTTTTAGGTTTCTATGATTCATTTTAAAGAAAATATTTTCCCAATATTCTAGAAATATTTTGTTTTGAAAATATTATTTCAGAATGAAAATGTCATTTTCCTCAAGAATGTTTTTCATTGTATTTTTATTGTTTTACTATTCATCAATGTCAAAACATATTTATTTTATTTATAACCATTGGGGATATTTGGTAATGATTACACACTTGTTCTTTATCAGTATGGTTTACTTTCAGTTTGACTTGGATATTTATTGATATTCACTTTCTTGATTAATTTTATATTCTTTATCATTATCATGAACCAATAACCTTTTTTGGCCATTAGACACCAAATTTCAATTAAACATACACTATATTTGTATCATGGTCATGAATATTTCTTAAATAGTATATCATCTCTACATAAGGAATTTCTTCATGAATTTTATTTGATTGACTAGAGAAAAATTTATATTCTGTATAATTTAGTTATTATGGATATTTTTTGATAATTCATTTTATATAGGAATTAAATTTATCATTCAATATATTAAGAAGGAAGTATACCCGCAGTAATGGGTGGGGCCTAATGATGGGTATCCCCTGATGCCAAAATATTCTCCTGAGAAAAATTAGTTTTCTAGAATTTTTTATTTTTTTGGAGTATACCTAAAAATTGATTAAAATATTATCGAACAAGGACCTGATGGTATATATATCATGATGTTCTATATCATATCATCCAACAGTATTCACTTCCATCATTGAGAATTCAATTATTATTATCCTTTAGATTACTATTTGGATATCATCTATGGATAAATACTTTTCACATTACTAAATAAATGGAATTTGATTTCAGATATTTACCTATCCATAATGATTATACCTTATTTACTCATTATATCATCCAATTTATGTAACCCTTTCGAGGTTTTGGTAATCACAATTTATTTTTTTCCTTTCAAACATCTTGGATATAGGTGATGAACAATGGTTCCCCAAACCAGGTTGGTCACATGACCTCATGAAAATTTCCCCAAACATTATAGGATGATAAATAGCAAGGGGACCATGACCTGATAATGGGGAAACTATACCCTCATTGGAAGAGTATACAAAGGTAAATAATAAATAGTAAAAAGTAGCATAAGAAGTAAGACCATACAATAGATGTAAACAATAGAAGAATGACAGAAAATAAAAAAACCGCATCATTAAATATAAATAAATGATACAAGTCACATGTATATTGGGAAGTAGCTAAACAAGTCACAATGATAGAAATAAAATACTGAAACCATATTATATAATATAATAATATTTAATAGAATCCCAAGCCTCATCATTCTTCTAATTTCTCTACCTCCAACTATCATAAAGTACCTGATGACGAAGGGCACTTCCCCGTATCTATACCTACAAACATGTAATCTTTTTGGGCCCCAAAGACTGACACATATAGGGTGTGAGACGAATAACAGTGGGAAAACACCAAATGATTTGTGCCTAACTATCTAAGAATATATATAGATGGTAATATGCATAAACTAAGAAATAAACATAGAACTATTAAAAAGTAATCATTCCTATAGTTTCCATTTAAATTCATTCCCATTTACTAATATTTGAACACTTGAATAATGAATCTCATGATATAAACTTGTCTCTATAATAATATGTGTAAAATTAAAATCATATATCTCAGAATACCATCTATGAAACCATGTAATACTGAGTCCAAGATTTTTCTTTGGCTTTATATCCTCATCAAAAAAATATATCATTCATAAAACCATCTGGGAATTCTCTCACGGTCATTCCCATTTAGTTTAAAAATAGAACTAAACAATTTAAAATGACCACATGGGTATCCCTCATGGTCAATACCCCATGTGTCAACATAGTATTAATAATCATAAATCTCTTACAAATAGCTCTCACAGTCAATACCCCCATGTGTCAAATACTGCACCAAGGCTCTCACAGTCTTGTATAAATAAACATGGAAACCCCCATTGTTTTCCAGGACAATGGCTCTCACAGTCCAAAGGGAGATTAGCACTCATATCATTACAAGGAAGAACAAGTAATCTATATCTACTACATGAATATATTCTCAATGATAACACATGAAATTAATATAATCAATCAATGCCATCCTAAAAATTTAATTGCGCGGAAAACAAGATATTCCTTAGAGTAATCCATGGCCAAACAACCCAAAGTAATCAAACTAGGGAAACACACCCATGGGTGTCCTGTAAAGAGAGAATCAGTACATAAACATATGCTATAAACCCTGTGAAATCAATTAAATAATAAGAAGTAGATGATAGGGCTAAAACCCAAAATATTAAATTCCCCAAACACGGGTATTATTCTCTTTTAGAATATATAATCCCAATAAAATCAAAGAATGGAACAAATCACCTATCTTAATGTTGCTAGATCACTATATTCGAATTCTAACCCTGAAATCGACCTAGAATGATGTAGATCTACAAAAAGGTTGAATTAGTTCATCCTTGGATAACTCAATGGAGATGATAAATTAGGACTGGTTGATCTAGGGGATGGGAGAACTCACCGGTGGAAATCCAATTCACCAGAAAATGACTCAATCGGGGATTGGATAAAGAATCAGCAGGTTTTCAAAGTTGATAGTCATCTCATCACTCTTCTATAAGAAACATAGGAAGAAGAAGAGAGTTCTAGAGATGAGATGTGACCACGCTCCAATTAATAATATAAAAAGAAAAGGACATGGTTTGTTAATTTAATTTGCACATTGTGTACTAGCCTTGATCATCTCCCACTTTATGAAGCCTACTAGGTAACCTACACGACCATGTACTGGGCCATTATATGGCCAGGTCATGGTTACCCACAATAACCGAGTATATGACATTTACCTATAAAATCTCACAATTTATCCATTTTACTCAAAAAACTGAAAAAATGATCTATACCTGAAATGAAGATCTGAGTTCTTACACACATCCCCCCATCAAGTAATTCATACTTGAATTTCCCATTCATGGTTTGTGAAGACAAAACTTCGAATAACTATGGCCATTGTGATCGTATGTCGGGCTTCCTCTCCCATGTCTCATCCATTAATTCCCATATTTCCATTGCACCCATAACAAAGGAACCAACTGGCCATATAGAACCCTCATCCTGCGATTCACTATCTGAATAGGGTTCTCCATGAATGATGCATCAACCTCCAACTCAACCTACTCAGGTTGAAAGACATGAGATCGGTCTAAAAAGTAACATCGTAGCAGAGAAACAATTAATATGTCGTGTATAGTCTGCTACCTCTGAATTAACTAGAATTGATAGGCATTTGGAAGGACTCTCTTCAAAACCACAAATATCCCAATGTATCTGAGTGAAAGCTTCCCCTATATCATAATTCATCTATGTACCAAACTCAGTTTGGCATGTAAGAAAACCTGATCCCCATCCTCAAATTTTATATGTCATATTAATCGATCACCATATGATTTCTATAGATATAGTGTAGTAGCCAACCTCTTCCAAATCAATGCCACCTCCTCATTGGTCTCCTGGATAAGATGAGGTTCCATCATAACAGCCTCTACTATTTCCAGCCAACATAGGGTTTATAATCATGGACTACCATATTAAGCCTCATAAGGTTCTATCTGAAAAATCTCATGGAATCTGTTCTTATAAGAAAACTACACTTGGGGTATATGTCTCTACCGAGAACCACTGAAATGGAGGAAGAAATCTCTTAGCATGTTCTCCAAAACCTGAATCGTGCACTCAGACTGACCATTTGTCTTGGGATGGCAACTGACACTCAGATGTACTTGTGTACCCAATTCCCACTATAGTCCCTGCAAGAAACGATATGTAAATCGAGCATCCCGGTCTGAAACAATAGACATCAGAACCCAATGATTACGTATAATCTCTCGGATGTACAACCATCCATGATAAATAAAACTGAAGGTTTCCATAACCAATAAAAAATTAAAATCCTTCATGAGTCTATCGACAACAAACCAAACTGTATCATTCCCATGTGGTGATCTCGGTAAACCCTTAAAGATATCCATTGTGACATTATTCCACTTCCACTCGAGAATAGGTAATTATTGTAAAATCCTTATAGGTCACTAATACTCTGCCTCCACCTGCTGATCGATAGAACAACTCATAACAAAACCAGCTACATCACTCTACATACCTAGCCACCAAGACTGATGGTGTAGATCTCGATAAATCTTGCAAACACCAGGATGAACTCCACAAAATGAGGAATAAAAATATCGCATCAAATCATCATGTATGTCTTTTAAAACCCATATTATTCCATGGAAATGAATGATATCACCCTCGACTACGGTCCACCCAGTAGTAGTGTCCCCTCTAGACACAATCTCTCATAGGACAAGGCCTTTAGAATATTGTAAATGCATCATTCTCACTCGATCTAATAGAGTAGAGGTAACATCTAAAGAAGAAAGAAATTTCTTCCTAAGTCTATCATGTAGCCCAAAATTCATCTCGAAAAATATATCCATAAGCTGCCAATCACTATTGGCATCCTGAACTGCATGTATCTGAGTCCCCCTACTCAATGCATCAGCTAGTGTGTTTCCTTTCCTAGTCGTGGAATCATGATCAATATAAAAATAAGGAAGGTTCTCAACCGACATTTGTTGTCTCAAATTAAGATCAAGTTGAGTGAAGATATATTTGAGACTCTTGTGGTAAGTGATTACCACAACATGATATCCAAAAAACAATGTCTCCAACAACAAAAAGCATGGACAAGTGCATCTAACCCGAGAACATGCATCAAGTATTTCCTCTCACATGGACTCAACTTCTATGACCCATACACAGTGAATCTGTCGTCTAACATATTAAATACTCCTAGTCTGATACCTTAAGCATCACATTACATTGTGTAACTCTTTTATGTATCCAAAAAAATCAGCATCGTTGTTGATTTCAGTCTCCCATTCAACTCTTAAAACCTTGAATTGTAGGAATATTTAAATAAGTAATTTCCCCCCTTATTATTCAGGCCCATTAGATGCGTTGTTAAGCGTGAAATGTTCTGAATAAAGCCCAAGTAGTCACTATCAGGCCTTAAAAAACATTGTGCCTCAAAGATTTTCTTTTAATGATCCCAGGAAACAGTTTCACTCACATTATCTAAGTATAATGATACTAATTTTGTCATGACCCGACCCAATGGGGCTCGAGTCGTGACTCCCCAAGCCTGCCTTTAATAGGCCAGGGGATGGTGACTAGCTTCGAGTAGGTTATGAAACACATAGGAGGCATTAGCATAAGGTCCCTGTACACACGCACCCACAACTACATCCATGCAACAGTCTAGATATATATAAAAATATGGAAATAAATTCATGAATACATATAACCCACAACAAATGTACATCAAAAGTACAAAAGGGAAAAACAATTCCCACAAAAAAACTACAAAATCGTCTAACCTGATCAAGAGGGGAACACTGCCAAATTCACCCGCTAGTAAGACCCTCGACATATCTCTAGTAAACACCCCGGTCAGTCTCTCTCAAAATGCTTCGCCCTCTTCGGGTGCCCCTGTGACACCGTCAAAAGGAATGTGGTCTGCACAAGACAAAAATATGTGCGGGAAAAGCCCGTGCAGGGTTGAGTATAAAAATACTCAGTAGGCACCCCAGAAAGGCAAAAAAAAAATGAGTGAAACTGAAAGGTAATAGTCATATCATCCCAACCAGAGGGACCCAGACGAAAGATAAACTCAATGTCGAGGCCATCCCCATCTAACAAAACTAGTCAACTCAATTCAGGTTCAGGACCATACATACACCTTGAGCATCCAATGAGGTATAAGCTCATATGTATGTTATGAACATTCACTCAGGGATACGCCCATACATATACCAGGAGCATCCGCACAGATATACATCCACACATATACCATGAACATCCAAATATACTTGATACACACACCAAGCCACCAGAGGTACTGCCCTCATCACCAGAAACAGTTCACAACCAGGAGAGTACACTCCAAAATCATTGTCATCCTAGATGACACTCATCCAATAGATAAACTCCATCAGTTCTCACACAAACATCTCAGATGCTCACCTGAGAGATCACGCTCGTCAGATATCATCGCTGAGGAAACCTTGAGGAAACAACATAAAAACCAGACTTCTCAGATAGGGGATCACTCTTAGGGTCCCCTAAGGGATACCAGAACCCACACCGGTATACGAAGATCTCACAGATAGGGGATCAATCCTAGGGTCTGTTGGGGGATACATGAACCTAATCTGGCATTCGTAGATCTCATAGATAGGGGATCACTACAAGGATACTCTGGGGGATACCATAACCTGATATGGAATTCGTAGTTCTCATAGATAGGGGATCAATCCCAGGATCCAGTTGGGGATACCACAACCCGATATGCACACTCATCAGAATCACGTCACTCAAATAGAGGATCGTCACCCATGTCATGACGATCAAAATGATACTGATACCCAATCTGGTATATCTCGCGTTGTACGGGATTGAACTTACGATGCTGCAACCATACAGAAAAAATGGGCTAAGTAGGGGATCGTATGACCAATGATACCACAACCCTAGTAAAATCCTCATGCTGAGTAGGGGATCATATACCCAGTGATTCCACAACCCTAATAAGCATAGCCCACTAGGTTGGGGATCATATTCCTGATGATTCCACAAACCCTACGGGGTTAACATGTTATATAAGGGATTGCCCACCGTGGCTAAGTAGTCATAGCGATACTAAGAACCCGATCGAGGGAAACGATGCTAGAGGTTCCCGTTCTGGGACCACAGGAGGGATTCCACCACTCTAACACATTAAACATGCCATCAAGATGATCATAATCCTATACTAATGTTTTGATGTCGCGCGAACCCTCGTAGGAACGAACCAATGGGGTAACCTCAACCACTGCTGGTCCAAACGTCGCTAACCTGAGCGACCCACAACATTTCAACCCTGTGCACCTCCTAAGCCGATATTGAGGCCACCATTGCGGTCTACGTAGACAAACATTCAGGATAGACTATTTACTCACCTAAAACACACAACCTTTGAACAATGTACTATTCACTATAGCCTACCCGTGTAGATCCCACAACACGATCCCAAAACTCATCATTAGGATCACACCATTGTGATCCCCTCGGAAAAACCCACAAGATCGAATACTCGATCATCCAAAATAGACACCAGGTAAAAAAGGTATTATTCACCATAGCCAGCCTGGGTGGGGCCCACAGCAATATCCCAAAACTCATCATTCAGATCACACCATTGCGATCCCCTCGAAAAAACAAACAAGATCGACAACTCGGTCGTCCAAAACTGACACCCAGCAGAAAAGTCATGTTTTTCCGCAAACACCGGAACCCAGCCTCATGGGGCTGACACCCTGTTCTTCATCCCAACACACAAAAACAATCTTGAAATGTCCATCGTATCATCAAGGTCTCAATACCACTGATGACATGTCATTTGGACACTACATGCAAGAGTTATGGTGGATTGAAATTGAAAATAATAAAATATAATTATTATTTTGAACATTTCATGGCCCCCGTCCAAATAACTGACTCAAAAAATATTCTAAAGAATCTCAAGAGGTTAGTCTCGATACCGGTTTCACGTCGCCGAAAACAGCTATCAAGTTGGACTCTTGGTTTCCGAGTTACATGGGTTTAAAGAACCCCCGAAAAAACCAGGCCGGACCACCGCCTGCCTCGCCGAAAATCGCCTCACCGCTGCCGCTTCACCAGAATCAGCCATAGTCACCACCCTTGCTGCTGGAAAACCGGGTATTCCACTTGAAAACTTCCGGTAGCACCCAGGAGGACCCCGGTGCTCCAAATTCAGATACGGAACATGTTTCGGAAATATTGTGACCTGAACTACACAACCCATAAAACATTTAGACGGAAAAAACACATAAATGGGATCTAGGATTTTAATACTCTAACTGCATACCTTTTGGCAGATCACCGATTCTTTGCACAATTTGCTACTGCTGGTGCATGTTCCGGGAGTGTCTATCATCAGGATCTGAGCTCGTGGGTGCTTCATTTTCTTGATTTTATGGATCATTAATGAGCTAAGGAAGAGGAAGTTTAAGGGGCTCGTCAGTACATAGAGGAAGGAGGGGTGGGGAGTTGATATTTATTTCTTTTTTTAAAACACTTAAATCAATACACGACCCCACCTCAGACCAAACCTCTCAGCGTAGAGAAGATGAGGTCGCCCCTAGGTTAAATGTGCCATTTTGAAAACAATGGCCGGTTATGATTATTGATCTGAGACTCTATTCAGATGTTATTCGAACTGACGCTCGTAAATAAACTATTTTGTTTATATACGAAAATTCCCCTGGTGTCCTTTTCCACAGCAGGCTCATGCCTGCAAAGTTTACACCACAACTAGGGTAAGGGGCATGCTCCAGACACAACCATGCCCTATGATTTCTGATTCGAGCTACTTTTTAAGAGAAAACACAACCCTTCCAGAAGCATAGTATAAAAATACTAATTATTTTTATAAAATTTATTCTAGGCACACCAGGCCACTGAATCGTAGCTCATCTTTGCGCCTATCTCTGGAAATATTCATATGAATCTTCTAAAGTCTGACAGGTCCAAACCCTAAGTAACTACATCCTCCCCACCTTAGAGATTTTGGTCCCTGAAAATCCATAAGCACAAGGAATGCAACTGGACTCTCAATTGGGTATCCCACACCAGCATGTTCGCCAACACACACCCATGGCCAGACTCATAAGTGAGAGGAACTCGTCCAACACACCTCAACACTATCGTCTTTGGGTGGCACTGAATCTCCCGCAAGGTTATAATCACATCACAAAAATCTGTCTCGGTGGGCAAAGGATCCCTCTTCCTAATGCATTTGAAGCACGCCAAAAAACACCCACACAGGGTCTTACCAACTCCATGAACAATACTTAAGAAAGAAATAGAAAATAAGGAGTACCACTAAAAAGTGTCTATAAAAATATTGTTGAAAGTATAAATAACACAAGGTGTACCTATATCCATCCGCGGAGCCTCTGGGTCAACAACGTCCATGGCCTACAGCTGTCCTCGCCCTCACCCTACAGCTCCATGAGCTCGGCGTGGACCTCCTAGGGGTGGAGGTGGTGGCACCTAATACCTCCTACCACCTCCCACTACTGCACCCACTCCATCGCCTTGTTTTATGCCCTTCGGACCACCATACATGAGCAGTTCCGTCTACCAAGGCGGACTGTCAACCGACACCCTCTTAGTAGCACAACGTGTCGGAAAATATCTACCATGATGTCCCCGACCATCTCACACGTAACACCACCTATCCTGTGGCAGACCAAAACTCGCATGTGAGCCCATATCCTGAGATCCTATATCCTGGGTCGCTTCCTAAAACATCAGCCATGCCCAGACCCCTGCGTCTGCTGCCACCTACCAGCTACCGACGTCCCAACTGCCACATGTCCAGCACTGACGGGATGAATCTGTTCAAACAGAAATCTCTCCACCACCATGGCTCGCTCTATCACTCCAGTATAGGTGGGAAGACACAAGGAAACCAAACCTTCCTGGATATCTCTGTATAAGACCTTCTCGAAGGCTCGAGCCCTAAAGATCTGGTCTCGAACCATATCTAGAGAGTAGTGTGATAGGTCTGTAAACCACGCGGAGTACCCCGACATTGTCATGACCTCCTGTCAATGCTCTAGAAGCTCCTGGATCTGCACTGACCTCAGCATATCTGGATAGAACTCTTCCTTTAAGAGTCATTAAAACTCTGCCCACGTGAGCATATCCTCATCATAGGACTTTGTCACTAGGCTCCACTATCGCCCAGACGAACCATGAAGAAGGCTCGCCGATAGGACCACCATCTGATCAATAGGTTTCCTCACGAGGAAGATAACTCAGGAGACTACCTCAAGCCAGTCATCAGCTACATGGGGGTCTAGATCAACCTAAAACCTAAGAGGTCGCAGCCCCTAGAACTCATACAGCGCACTCAGCCTACACGCAACATCATCCTGCTCTGCTGGCACAACAAGGTGCTCGATAGGTGGTGGCCCCTTGGGTGGACAACCTAGAGGTCTAGCCTCAGAACCTACACCCAGGTACATAGCCTCTACACAGGGAAGATCGTCACCACAATCATGCTTCATAACTCTCATGGGTTTTCGTCATAGAGGCATCCTAAAATAAAAGCAAGACACACCAAAGGAAAAGATTATATATGGAGAGCCGACTCAAGAAGAACAAGGGGAAACAAAAAAACCCAGTCTTATCTGATGCGTGCACCATTATGTCTCTACGACTAGTGTCTAAACATCACGAGTCAAAATAAAGGTTATCAGAGTCCTCGTGAATGAATACGTCGGCCGGCACACCAACATTAGAGTCCCTGGCCTGAAAGCCAAACTCGAAACATCTTAACACTGAGGCTATGAAACCCAAAACAAACTCACAACTAGACCAGATATGCTCTGAGATCCCAATGGTGTAACCTCCTCTGATACCACTCTATCACAACCCAACACAACGGGGCTCGAGCCGTGACTCCCCAAGCCCACCTCCAATAGGCCAGGGGCTGGAGACTAGCACCGAGTAGGCTATCACACTCATGGGAGGCATTAGCCTAAAGTACCTATACACACACAACCACATACACCTCAATGAAACAGTCCAGATATATATAAACAACTAGAAATAAATGCATGCATACATCTGACCAACAACTAGAGTACATCAAATGTACAAAAGGGAAAAACGGGGCCCACCAAAAGAAAACTACAAAATCAACTTACCTACTCAGAAGGATGGAAATGATGCCAAATGCACCCGTTGGTAAGCTCCCCGACACAGCTCCCGTAAAACCCCCAGTCAGTCTCGCTCACAAAGAATCACCTCCTCTAGGTCCTCCTGAGAGTCCGTATAAAGGCATGTGGTCTGCACAAGACATAAACATGTGCAGGGAAATCCAGTGCAGGGTTGAGTGTAAAAATACTCATTATGCACCCCAAAAATCCAAAAAAAATGAGACAAAATGAAAGGAAATTGTCAGCTCATCCCTGCCAGAGGGAACCCATATGAGAGAGAATATCTATCTGGAGACCATCCTCAAATAACACAACTAGTCAGCTTAATTCAGGTGAATTCCCATACATACACCTTGAACTTCTGCTCAGGTTTATGCCCATATATATATCCTGATCATTCACTGAAGTATACACCCAAACATATACGAGGAGAATCTGCATAGATATACGTTTCTCATATACCATGAACATCCAACTATACTCGATACACACACCTAGTCACTAGAGGTACCGACCTCATCACCAAAAATGGTTCACAACTAGTATAGCACACTCCATAATAAATATCATCCTAGATAACACTCGTTCGAGAGATACACTCCATTGGGTCCCATAAAAACAGCTTAGATTCCCACCCGAGAGATCATGCTCATCGGATATCGTCACTGAGGAAACCTCAATGAAACAACATAAACACCAAACTCCTCAGATACGGGATCGTTCCTAGGGTATGCTAGGGGATACCAGAACCCACAGCGGTATACAAAGATCTCATAAATAGGGGTTCACTTCTAGGGTCAGTTGGGGGATACCACACCCTGATCAGGAATTCATAGATCTCATAGAAATGGGATCACTACCAGGATCTATTGGGGGATAACACAACCTGATCTAGCATTCGTAGATCTCAAAAATAGGGGATCACTTCTAGGATCCACTGGGGGATACCAAAACCCATTCTGCGTGCTCGTCAGAAACACTTCACTCAGATATAAGATCGGCACTCATGTCATGACGATCATGACGATACAAAAAACTTGTCTGGTACATCTCCCACTGTACGGGATCGAACTGATGATGCATCAACTCTAAAAAACCACACGCTGAGTAGGGGGTCTTATAACCAACGATTCCACTACTCGACTAAAATCCTCATGCGGAGTAGCGGATCGTATAGTCGGGGATGCCACAACCATACTGAGCATGACCCACTGCATAGGGGATCATATTCCCATTGATTACACAAATCCTAAAAGGTTAACATGCTAGATAGGGGATCACTGCTCAGGGATAAGAAGTCAAAGCGATACGAAGAACCTGATCTAGGGAAACAATGCTAGAGAATCCCGCTCCGAGCCCACCGAAGGGATGCCATAAATCAAATAGATAAACATACCATCTAGAGGATAATAAACCTATACTAAGGTTGGGATGTCGTGTGAACCCTCGTAGGAACGAACCAAGGAAGTACCCTCAACCACTGCTGGTCCAAACATCACTAACCCGAGCGACCCGCAACATCGCCACACTGCACACCTCCTAAACCTATACTGAGGCCACCATCACGGTCTACATGGAAAAACATGCAGGACAAGCTATTTACTCACATGAAATGGACTACTAGTGAATAAGGTACTATTCACTATATCCAGACCGTGTGGGGCCCACACCATGATCCCGAAACTCATCAAGAAGATCACACCATTTCGATCCCCTCGGAAAAACCCACGAGGTCGACTACTCGATTTTCAAAAACAAACACACAGTGAAGATGGTACTATTCACCACAGACAGACCAAGTGGGGCCCACACCATGATCCCAAAACTCATCAAGGAGATCACACAATTGCGATTCCCTCGAAGAAACACACAGGATTGACTACTCAATCGTCCAAAACGGACACCTGGCGGAAAAGTCACGTTTCTCCGCAAATTCCGGAACCTGACCTCATGGGGACCACATCCTATTCGTGATCCCAACACCCAGAAACTATCTTGAAATGTCCTTCATACCATCGGGTTCTCAACTCCACTGACGACACATCATTTGGACACTCTGTGTAAGAGTTATGGCGGATCGAAGTTGAAAATAATAAAATATTATTATTGTTTTCAACATTTCATGGCCCCAGGCCAAAAAACCCACTCAAAAAATTCTATAAAGAATCTAAAGAGTTCAGTATTGAGGAAAGATTCACTTCTTCGCAAATGGCTCTCAAATTGGACTCCCAGTTTGTGAGTTACATGGGTTTAAAAAACCCCCGAAAAAACCTGGCCGGACCACCGCCTGCCCTGTCGGAAACCACCGCGTCGCTGCCGGAATCCAACATGCCGCCACAGGATTCCACCACTCTACCTCCTGAAATAACCATTCCACCGCCGCAACACTGCCACCGCTTCATCAAAATCCGCCATGGCCACTACCTTCACCACTGGAAAACCTTGTTTTCCACCAAAAAACATCTGCGAGCCACCATGAGCACCATGGTGCTCCAACTTCAGATCCGAAACATTTTTCGGAAAGCTCTGGACCCGAAATACACAAAACTTATGAAAATATGAAGATTAAAAAAACACATAAACGAGATAGAGTATTTTCAAACTTAAACTGCATACCTTTTGTCAGATCCTCGATGCTTTGCACGCTCCGCTACTGCTGCTGCACGATCTGGGAGCGTCCGCCATCAAGAGAGACCTGCTTTAGATCCTTTGGAACAGAATGATCACCATGCTGCTGCCATGGTTTCACATGGTGCTATGGATAATGCACCATAAACAAGTTTTTCTTCTCAAACATCTCCCAGCATATCTAGTGATCCATGTTTTCCTGTTCTGATTACCAATGGTGTGCTTTCTATTAATGAGGCAGAGACTAACTCACACAGCACTTCACACACTCTCTCTTTTCCACTTACTGAGACTTTGAATAATCCTGCTATAGAAGCAATTCCTTCAATGGTTTCTCCTCTTTCATTGACAATGCCTACTATTTCTTCTTCTTCTGCTACTGAAAAACTCATATCCACGATAGCTGATACTGCTGCACATGCTGTCAATGCTTCGTTTTCTATCTCTCACAGTACTTCATGCATTTCCCCTGTTCCACAATCTGTTTCTGTCCAGCCCCTTGCTACTGCTAGCAAAGGAGACCCCAATCCTATTTTAGACATACAGAATTCTGCTATATCACTTCCAAATCCTGCTATTTTTTCTTCTAACAATGCTGAAATAGACCCTACTGTTTCATCTAGAATTGCTGCAAGTGCTGCCCACCTTAGCACTCCTAGTGACTTAGCTCCCTTATTCTCAACCTTCGTGCCTACTGCTCTCACTTTAGGTCAAGAACAACGTTCACCAAGATCAGAGGACCCGGCCAGGACCCTGCCCTTAGTCCAGCCTCCTATTCTTGATACTGAACAGGTTCATTCTTTGGACAACACCCCTTTAGATGCACCAGTATCTGACCACATTTCCAAACAAAAACCTCATACCACCCCTATGGTCACACGAGCCCAAGGGAAGAAAGGCTCTGGAAAATCAAAAAAAAGAAGGGTGCTAACCCAAAACATAAATAGCAATGAATTTTCTCTTCTGGAATTGCCAAGGTTTGGCTAATAATGATACTTCTGCAACTCTTAAGAGGTTCTTAAACACCCATAGGCATCATCTCTTTGCTACTTCTAAACCTAAAGTCAACTATAAGATGAACTCCATGGGATTTGGTTCCCTTAAATATAATTTTCTAAGCTCATGTAAAAATGGTTCTCAAACTGACTCAATGTGGATATTTTATTACAATTCTCTTCAAAATATCAACATATTTAAAAATACTGATCAACAACTCACCTGCGACTTATTATGGAATGGTCGCCATACCTATTGAACCATGGTTTATGCCAATAATATGTATCAACAAAGAAGAACTCTTTGGCATGATCTTCTTGATATGGGAACCTCTATTCATGATCCTTGGGTTGTGATGGGAGACTTTAATGCCATTCTTAATTCGGGTGAAAGAATTGGTCCCTCCCACCTTTCTATATCCTCTAGGGAATTCAGATCTACGATTGAAGATTGTGAACTCTTCGAAGTCAATCTTATTGGTGCCAAATATACCTGGTACAGAAAACATTATAATAAAACTGTTGCAAGTAAGCTAGATCGATATTTTGTCAATATGAAGGCTCTTGATACTTGGGATTGCATCTATAGTATTACTCTGCCTAGACTCAACTCTGATCATCATCCTATTCTCCTCAGCATCAGTATGAACAGCTGTAAGCTTATCCTGCCTTTCAAATTTAACAATGCTTTGTCTTTAACCCCTGATTGTGTCTCTTTTATCCATAACTCAAGGAACTCCATGAGTCATCTCAATGATCCCTTTGATTGTATGTAAAAATTGAAAATCTTAAAGCAGGCCCTTAAAGGTTGGTGTAAAACTGCTATCTCTCAAATTGACCTTGATATTTCCTCCCTTGAAAGGGATCTTAGCCGGGTCCAAACTCAAAATACCTCATCTGATTTTAATATGGGACCTCAATTAGAATCTAATCTCTCTCTCAAACATAATGATTTGCTCACCCTTAAAGATAATGTCTGCAAAAAATGTTTAAGACTAAATGGATCATTGATGGCAATCGTAATACTAAATTTTATAACACCTTTCAAAGAGTCAGAAATGCAAACCGCCCTATTTCTAAACTTACTCATCAGGAATTGACCTTTGACTCTGAAGAGGCTATAGCGGATCATGTTATCTCATTCTTTTATAATATTTTTAATGGTACGAAGACCAATGCTGATCTCAGATCTGACATTATTCCTTCCTTGGTGGATGAAAGTGACAATGAATCTCTTCAAAGCATTCCTTTTGATCACGAAATTAAAGATACTGTTTTTGGTCTTAACCAAGATAGTGCACCCGGACCGGATGGGTTCAATAATGGTTTTTTTCAAGAACATTGGGATATTGTTCACAACGATGCTTGCAACCTTGTTAAGATCTTCTTTAAACATGGATCTCTTCCTCATGGAGTTAATGCTCTGTTCCTAACCCTAATACCCAAGGTCGAAAATGCCTCTGAGATCCATCAATTCAGACCAATTTCCCTGATTAATACTCTCTATAAAATCATCACCAAACTTATTACAAATAGACTTATGCCTATTTGTAATAAAATTGTTTCTTGGAATCAGTTCGGTTTCATTAAAGGTAGGTCCATCTAAGATTGTATTTGTATTGCCTCCGAATATACCAATTGTCTTAATAAAAGTTGTAGAGGGGGATGTGTGACCATTAAACTTGATATCAGGAAGGCCTTTGACACCATTGATTGGAACTTCATCTTCAGTGTTCTAATACCTTTTGGCTTTCATGATTCTTTCATTAGAAAACTTAAAACCTTATTTTTCTCAGCTTTTATTTCGGTTCTGATCAATGGTACCCCGAGAGGTTTTTTCAGTTGTACTAAGGGTGTTAGACAGGGTGACCCTGTCTCTTCCATCCTTTTTGTTATCGCTGAAGACTACTTAAGTAGACTGCCCATTTACCTGGTTGATCAAGGAAAGCTCAAGCCTATTCAAGCTGCCAAAAATCTAAATACCCCTACACATCTTTTCTATGCTGATGATATAATCCTATTTCTCAAAGGTGATCAAAAGAATATACATGCTCTAAAACAAGCCCTTAATCATTATGAAGAGGTTTCTGGACAAGCGATTTCCTGGGATAAATCTTATATTTTCTTTGGCAAAGGTTTCCCTGCTAGAAGGAAATCTAGTATCATCGCTTCTCTTGGTATCAAAGAAGGCCTCATTCCTTTGAATTATCTGGGTGTCCCTCTATTCTGGGTTCGTCCTAATGCAAACTATTTCACCAATATTAATCATCAAATTATTAACCAACTCTCCAACTGGAAGGGAAAACTGCTCTCCATGGCTGGTAGGATATGTATGGTCAAATCAACCATTTTTTCCAAAATGGTCTACTCTCTCGTGATCTACAATTGGCCTACCGTCATTTTCAAAAAGATTAAAACCTATATAAAAACATCATTTGGACGGGGAGCATTTTTGAAAGGAATATCATCACTATCCTTTGGAATTCTTGTTGTAAACCTCTTGATAAAGGTGGCATGAGTATAAAAAATCTAAAGCTTTTCAAAAATGCTCTCCAAACCCGCCTTACTTGGCGTATCATTAATGGTACCTCTAAAGCCTCTGAGTTCTTAAATCATAGATTCCTTCCTAAACTCATGAATGGGAATTTTAGTTACATCAACTCTTCGATATGGCCCTCTATCAGAGAATTGTTTCACATAATCATGGAGAATTCTAGATGGATGGTTAGTGCGGATTCTTCTATTAATTTTTGGTGTGGCAATTGGTGCGGTAACCCCTTGATTTCTTTGCTTCCTACAAATACCTCTCCTGGGGATACTAGTCATTCTATAAAAGAGGTCCTGCGGTCCCATCGACATACCCTCCCCGATAATATTACTCAGATCATGGATAATCATCCTTTCTCTCCCCATGGTGACTTTCTGGTGTGGGAACCGGCTTCGAATGGCATCCTTGATTCTAGATCCTTCTATAATCATTGCTTCTCTAGAGAGGATTCTAATTACCAATGGGTGAGTCATTTTAATAAGCCTTGGATAAAACCTTCTAGGCTCACCCTTATTTGGAGTATTGCTCACAATAGAATTCCCACTGATACTTGTCTTCAATTATTTAGCATTCAACTTTGTTCTAAATGTTGCATGTGTAATCAACATAGGGAGGATGGTAACCATATTTTTCTGTCCTGCGCGACAGCCTCTGCTTTAAGGATATACGTTCTGAATCTTTTTAATTGCAGATGGCCAGCTTTTGATTCTATTTGCTCGTTTCTTAAAAATTGCATTAGATATGATGCTTCTCTGCAGATCAAGAATATCTTTCTTGCGGCAGTGGCAGATCTTCTTCATGTGATCTGGTATGCTCATTATGATTTTATTCATAACAACCACTCATTAAGTCTCAATGTAGGTAAATCTCGGATTCGTATTGCGATTCATGAAGCCGCTTCAGTCCAAAAAGATTCTTGCAACAACTCGGTTGATGAATTTGTGATCCTTCGACATCTCTGTATTCCTGGCATATATCCAAAGCCCAAACGCTTCTTTGAAGTTTTCTGGCCAGCCCCGATGCCAGGATGGATTAAAGTGAACGTTGATGGAGCTTCCAAAGGCAATACTGGCCCTGCAAGTTGTGGTGCCACCTTCAGAGACTCATCTGGTCAATGTCAGGGCTGTTTTTATGTTGGTTGTGGTCTCTCTTAATCGCTTGAGGATGAGATGTTGGGTGTCATCCATGCGGTTGATTTCGCGCTTCAAAAAGGCTAGATAAAGCTCTGTATTGAATGTGATTCCACCACTATCGTCCAGGCCATTTAGAACAGCACCACTCGTCTTGCCTGGCCGCTTACCACTCTTTGGATGAAATGTCTGAACTTACTTCACGGGATTGATCATATTGCTACTCATGCATACTATGAAGCGAATGCTATTGCTGACGCCCTCACAAACAAAGGTATTCAGTAAAACATGACTTGGATCGACACTCTTCCTGCTGACTTATTACCTCTCTTTGAGAGAGATTGTAAAAAAATCCCATCTTTCCGATCTTTCTAATCCTTTTGCTCTCTAATATATTGTGCTTTTGTCATTGACCGAAGCATTACCTTTAAAAAAAATTAAATCAACACACGACCATGCTTCAAACCAAAGCTCCCGGCGCAGAGAAGATGAGGTCGCCCTTAGGGTAAACGCGTCGTTCTGAACGCAATTGAAGGCTATGATTTTTTATCTTAGACTTCGTTAAGATGTTATTTGAGCCGATGCTCATAAATAATTTTTTTTATTTATTTAAAAAAATGCCCCTGGTGGATTTTTCCATAGCTGGCCCGCGCCTGCCTAGATTACAACCCGCCTAGAGTAAACGACATGATCCAGACCCAACTGTGCCCTCTGATTTCTGATTTGATCTACTGTTTAAGAGAAAAAACAACCCTGATAGGGCCATAGTATAAAAATACTTAATATTTTTATAAAATTTATTGTAGGCACACCAGGCCTCAGAATCGCACGCCGTCTTCGCGCCTAGCTCTAGAAATTTTTTTAGGAATATTCTAATGTCTGGGAGGGCGAAAAACCGAGTCAGAAAAAAGTTATATAATATAACATGAACCATGATGTGAATATAGTCTTTCCAAAAGTGGAATTTTGAGCACATAAAATACATCTGATTCTCTATAATTATACTCAAAATTATATCAATATTGTTATCATGGTCATGTAGAGTTTGATAGTACATCAAGATATCGTCTATGAAGACCACCAAAAAAGAATCCATTTATGGATGGAACACTCAGTTCCTCAGTGCCATGAAAATAATAATCATGTCTGTGGGACTGAACGGTATAGCCAAATTCTTGTATAGACCATACCTTCTTTGAATGGAAGAAAGATATATATATGATGATATAACATGAAAATGATGATGACCAGAAATCCTGTAAATCTTTGAGAAAACCTATGATACTTGAAGCTGGTCAAAGAGATCATTAATCCTTGGAAAAAGATACAAATTCATGACCATCAACGGGTTCATCATCCAATAGTCCACTCAAATTCTAAGAGCATCATCTTTGTTTTTCAAAAAAAGGATAGGTGAATTCCAAAGAAAAGTACTGGGTCAGAAGAAATAATTTTCTTGTTAATACTCTTACGTTATCTTGATCTCGTTTAAATCAAGTGTAGCCATCATATATTGGGGAATGGACACCTCTGTCACTCCTAGAAGATGATCAATAGGTAAATCCACCTCTCTCTCTCGAGGTAAACAATAAAAGTCATTTAGAATGTCATCCTTGAAGTGATCCACCACTAGAGAAAAATAATTCTATGAACACCCCTGGTCATCCACATTTAAACATGAAATCAAGGCTTTAATTCCTCCCAACCCATAGTTCTTCGGTTTATCTCTGCTCTCCTAGACATCCCATTCACCCATGGGTATAAAATAGCCTCCCTCCGTTGACGTGAAACTCACCCAATAGCGATAGTGGTTAATATGGTCTTGAAAGGAGATAACTAGTCCATTCAGAGAATGACATCAGTGCCTATCATCTGTAAGACATAGAGGTCCCATAAGAATTTACACCCACAAACCTCAATAGGTCACTCCTTTAACAGAGGTACAATACCCATCCTAATTACCAATGGAGATTCTAGCATCCTAACATCATCAGAATTAAGGATGCAGAGCCCAAGGCTCTCCACCATGAAACCATATATAAAACTAATGGATGAACCAGTATCAAAAAGGGTATAAGATAAAACTGAGGAAAATAAAACCGCACCTCAAACTATAGATGATCCATGATCCTGCTCCAATTGGGTTTGATCCCCTAAAAAAGTATGACCTGTATCAAAACCCTATCACCCTGCCACACAACCTTGAGTTGATCCACCCTTCTGTTACTGAAGTTCTGCTCTCTGGCTACCATGGGCCATAACCACCACCTTGTAATGAACATCCAAACGAACTATAGTTTCCAATCTAAGGGGAAACGGGTGGTCCTTTTCAAAAACGTGGAGTCATAACTGATCCCGTCTAACTTTATGATGGAGAGAAAAACTGGAAAAAACAATAAATATTTCCCATCATTCTTAAAGATCAGTAGTAATCTTTGTATCGCAGGCACTGAGGTCTCGTGTGACCACTCCCCTACACTAGTATCACTACACCTGGATACATTTAGATATGTCCCTTCTGTTGGAATCACCACGTTAAGGCTCCCATTGTAACTTTTTACTATCAAACGATGGAGTAACAGCACTGGATGCAGATATGTAATGGCTCGCAGCTCCCAATTCTTTCAGATTGTGCTTCATAATTAGTGTATGGTTCACTATTGCAGTCACTGAAATGTGTATGAAGAAATTCAACTACGATCACTTGTCATAACTAAGAATATCCTCAAACAAACTTGTGAAAGATAACTCATCACCACCCATAATATGTGCAAAGTGATGTAGCCCTGTAATATGAGATGATCACTTCATCACTGAATGAACACCACACTCCAAATGCATGAACTCTCAGGATTGATTGGCTATCAATGTCTCAGGGTAGAGGTAGACATGGAATGTCCTCGGAAACTCTTCACAAGTCACATCCCGATGTTGTCCCACCTTTGAGACAATATGCCACCATCAATTGGTGGAATTACGTAGCATGTACATAGAGAGATGGAGACTCCTCTCTAGAGGAGTCTCCATATAATCAAAGATATAAATCATGGCCTCCAACCATGACTCTACATCATGTAGTGCTCTATCCTAAGAAAATGTGGGAGGATGTTGGTTCAGGAACACTTTAGTGAACTCTTCCATAGATGGGGGAGGATGCAATGCTCCATAAAAAGTATGTAACATACTCATAAAGCTCACATGGAACTCTGCATCAAAACATGTGTATGGAATAATATCTTGTTCCAATATTGGAACGATAGAAGGATATTTTGGTAGTCGTAGATCTACCATTTTCGTTGTCTATTCATTTCCATATTTTTTGCATACAACCGGAGGATGTATTGTGGGCATGACTCTACAAGGCGAACTGCACACATCAGTTAAATATTATCATGTAAAACAAATCAAATGTTAAAGAATGAAAAATGATATAAAACATTCATGTATTGCAAAAAAGTGTTTAAATACATGTATAACCCCTACACAGTGTGTTCCTTTAATCATTTTACATGGCATGTACCACTTCCAAACCTGGTAGTGTAACACCCATAAACACGACATGTTCCTCCGGATACAAAACAGGTAATGGAATTTTCTCTCCTATCCATGTTCCTCGACACATCTAGAACTACTTGATTCACACTAGGGTAACACTACACAGCTTGTTCACCCTATATATGACATGTACTACTTATGTCTTAACAACCCATGTCATTATTCACAGGGTAAAATACGCAGTCCAAGCTACATGGTGTGCATAAATGAGACACGATTTGTACAACCTATGATTCATCCACCCTTGTCATCGGTCACATGACTAGATACATGGTTCTCTACAACACAACATGTGAAATCCATACACGACTTGTTTTAGAAATACTTTCATAACCCTCTATCTCTACTCACATAGTTAGTCACAAAGTTAAGCACTACATAGGGTGTACTCCCATTATAAATCATGTACTTACAAAAATTTGTTTTTTTCAGAACAGATGAACACATGGCATGTGATCATAACATCAAACATCATGTTGTCAAGGTTTCAATATAGTAAGCCTCTAAAAATTTTATAAAACCCTTCAAAATGTAATATTTTTTTCGAAGGCATGAATAATTCTTACCCGTGAGAGCCCATACTCCCACTAATCAATTTTTTTCGTCCATATTCATATAATAACTTGATAAAATAAATATTAATGTTCAAACCAGATCCATCAAATTCAAATCCAAGAGCACCTATATCCCCTCAGGGGCCAATGTTTGGCGTCCTTCCAAATGACACATTACATATTCCAATACACTATAAAAATATAAGTTATTCTATCATAGCTTCTATCACAACAACATGCATATCTCGCACCACATCTATCGCAACCACATGAAATCAGCATTACACCCTAAATGGCATGACAATAATGCATGAAATGTGATCTCAATCAAGTTCATATAAGATTCATTAGATGGAATACCCTCATCTCACTAGTTTCTAACATAAATGGATCCACAATGATATAAATGATAGTAGAACAAACATTTTAATTACCCAACAGTGAAATCAAATCAACAGTAGGAATTGAAAAAGCCAGAAAAATTGCAATATTCGAGGAAACATGTATTTTCCCTATACATTTTTAGCTATCCCTGTAACATCTTCTTACCAAATATTAATTCCTTTATATCCATGTCTATTGGATACAAATAGAAAGACAAATAAGAAAAGAATCTCTTTTGATACCACTTTATAACATTCTAGTTCTGGGTACCGACCAAAGGTGCCCTGAACACAATTTGTCACATGACCTCAAGCATATTTCCCTAAACTTTAGAGGGTCTGACTAGAAGCAAGGGCCAAGGTATGAAAATCGGGAAAATGTTCCCTCATTGATAGTGTATAAATAGTGGAATAATAGATAGTAGGCAGTATAAGAAGAATTAGTACCATACCACAAAAGTTAACAACAGAATACTTATATAAAATAATAAAACTACATAATTATATATAAATAAATGATACATGTCACATGTATCTAGAAAAGTATGCAATAAAGTCGCAATGTAAGAAGTACAATATTGAAACCAATGTACTATATCAGTAAACTATAACAATATCACATGCCTCAGCTTGGACATATGCTTTATATCTTCAACTGCAATCAAGTAGTTGATAAAGAAGGGAACATTCACTTATCTATACCTATAACCATATATTCTTGTTTGGGTCCAAAAGTATGACCCAAACATGGTGTGAGACGAATCCAAATATTCAACCACCAAAAGATCAATGCATTCCTATTAGTGAATATATATAGTATGTAATATGATGAATTGAAGTAGTAAACTTGGATGTACCCCAATATAAACAATACTAAAATTTCCAATTACATTCATTTGAACTTATTAACTATTCATAACCTTGAATAATGAATCCCATGATCTAGCCTAAAAATTGTATCCCTCTGTGTAATAGTAACATCAGATGTCTTATAAGACCCTCTAAGAAACCAAGTAACACCGAGTCCATGATTGTTATTTGGCTTGGAAGACTCATCACCAAAATAATCAATCATTCATAACAACCCTCTAGAAAATCTCTCACGATATATCCCATTTGGTTTTAGCATATAACTAAACAATTTCAAATCACCAACATGAAACCTCTCATGGTCAATACCCCTATGTTCACGTCGCATCAATAATATATACATGTCCTCTGGGCAGCACTCAAGGTAAATACCCCTGGTCAATATGTATAAATAATAATAAACTACATCGGAGTAGCTCTCAAGGTCAATAACCCCTTTTAAAGAGTCTACACCAAGTCTCTCATGTTCATGGGTAAATAAACATGGAAATTCCTCATTGTATTCTTGGTCCAAGGCTCTCACAATTAATTGGAAGATCAGTGCGCAAATCATAACAAGTAAAAAAATTTATCGATAAATACAACATGGATAACATTCTCAAACATAACACATTCAATTCATATAATAAATCAAGTCCATCCTAAAGAAATCAAGGAATGGAAAAAAGGTTTTGTTGATAGGGAACCCTGGTTAAATGGGCCTGAATAGTCAAACTAGGGAAACACACCAATGGGTGTCTCATAAATAGGGATCCAAACATTATTCATATGATATAACAACTTTTTAATAAATTAAACCATAGAAGGTATATAATATGAAAAAAAATTCAAAACATGAAATACACTAAACATGGGTATTCTTCACTTGAAGCATATATAATCTTAATACAATCATAGAAAGTCACAAATCACCTACCTTGATGTCTGGAGATCACTATAGTTGAACACTGACCCATTAATAAAATTAGACCAATGTAGATCTACAAAAAAGATAAAATATTTCTAACTTGGATAACTCTAGAGAGAATCTAAATCTGTAATAAAGGTGCTATGGAAGAGATAACTCACCGGTGGAAATCCAACCCACCAAGGAGCATCATAAATGGGGCTCGAATGAAGAATCTGTTGGGGTTTGATGTTCTCAGCCATATCGTCACTCACCTTCATAAAATTGAAGAAGAAAAAGATGGTTCTAGAGATGATATGTGACCCCACTCTGATTAATCAATTAAAAAAATGTACATAACATGTTCATTTAATGTACATGCCATGTACTAGCCTCAATGATGTCCTGATTTAGGTGGACTGGAAGGTCACCAACAGGACCATGTACTCGACCGTTACACAACTATTATATAGCTACCCGCAACCACCAAGTACATCTCATGTACTCCAAAATACATGGCATGTACTTTGATAATATCCCAATTCATCATTATTTATAAAAAAGAACCTAAAATAATGATCCATGCCTGAAATGATGATTTGGGTTCGTACATCCTTTCATTGGGATATGATGTCGGAATAAATAATTGTGTTGTAGGTTATAGAATATTTAATTTCACTATGATGTAAATTTATCTATAAAATGTAATGAGAGACAAAATTATTTATCGATATTACTATATATTGTAAAATATTCTCATAATTGGGATGTGATCTCTTGTTTTTTATGGTATTGTAATAAAGAAATACCTATTTATGGGCTTCTACAGTCATAATATTTTAAATATATTACTTTAATTGTTGGTCATGAGAATATGTTTAATTGATATATTTGATTTTATGAAAATAAAATGGTCCTATAAATAAAATTTTATATTCAATTGAAAATAATTATAATAAGCAGCTCAAATAAATTCAACCATCCAAAAGAGCACAGTAAGATAAAACAATTATTCTTTTTTAAAATGAAATAAATTCATATAGGTCATATTATTTATTTAATAATTTAATATTTATATATAATTCACTAATAAACACTAAATAAGATAATTATTTTTTATATAATGATATTAGAAAAAAATCACTTCATATTCATCAATTAATTATAACATATTTTTGGTTGTGTTAGTATAACCACCTAAATTAACAATTATATAAAATAATACTATTTATGACTATGAGAACATAATTTCTCATAATATAAAATACAAATATGTACCCAATGATTTGTTTTTAAATTTTAATATTATAAAATTGACTAACTTTTTAAAAAATACTCTTCATTTACAAAAGAATCTCAAAAACATGTTCATCACCAAATTCATGATTAAAGGTCAAAATTTATAATTTTATAGATTGAAATAATAAAATTTAAAGTAATTATAAAATATTAATTCATGTGAATTTTATGACATGGGAATAATGAAATTTTGTAGAATAACAGAGACAAATCTGTTATAATTAAATTTGTAACAACCCGATATTTTATGATAAGTATTCTTTTTGATTTATTTGATGTCATGTGTTTTATACTACAAAAATATTATCTTGTGCTATAAGCCACACTGTATTAGCTTGAAGTATACGCAACACTATTCTTAGATTTTGTTACACACAATCTCAAGTTCATTTTATAATAGTCATTCTACACAACATAGAGTGTATATATATATATATATTCAATGTATAAATGAAATATGGTTGGATTATGTTATAGAAAACAACAATGAAGTCTTGCACTACACACAACCCTGACTTGGCTTGTATTACACACAATAAAGTCTTTCCTCGATTACGTGTGTTGTACGCAATACCAGGTTTTACTAAACAACGATATATTATTATAAAATTATTATGAACAAGCCGTTATGAATATTATTAAATAAATTTTGAATTTTATAACATTATTATTCTTCTTACACATTTTCTAGAACATGGTATAAAAACAAAATAATTTTTTCGAGTAAAATAAGTATTTTTCAAAAAATGCAGTTTTTCCGCCTTTTGATGGCGCACCCACATTAAATCTAGTTTTTGACATGTTTATAAGTTAAATTTTACAAAATAAACTTCTTCTATTGAATCAAGATATAAAAATTTACATTGGATAATGTTTTGATATTTTTATGATAACTTTCATATTTTAATGAATAGTAAAAACACGCTATATTTTAATTAAAAACAAATTTTTTCATCATAACAACTTATGTGATTAAATTATAATATTTAATGGTTTAAAAGTATAAATAGAATATATTTTTACCATTTAATATAATTTATGTCATTATCATGGATTTTACATTGAATTCCTAGGATAAATAAATTCAATCTTTTGCAATCTTTTAAACAAAAACCCGTTTGCTTTCGACAACAGGATTAATTTTATTTTAATGTCTGCAACTTATGTGTATTGAATTTGGAAAAATGGATTCTATATTTGAAATCAGTGGGTCAAAATTATATTAATAAGCTACTTTTTATTTTTGGGCGTTATGAATAGTAACTACGGTAAATTTTATTTACCATAGTTAAAGGTAAATCGGGTAATAAAGGGTAAATATAAGATTATAAAATTACCCCAACACCTGAAAAAATCTTATTGGATGACTAAAAGTCGACCCATATCATCTAAGAGTTGGATTAGATTCATTTAATGGACTTTGTTCCATGAAAATAATTTAATTATTATTAAAACCAAAGAAAGTGACAACATGTCACTCTCTGAAATCTTTTAAGTATATTAATTTTAATTTAGTGATAATATTCATGAAACTTCGAACATGAATAGTCTACAAAAATATAATACAATTATATACATCATATTAATTTATGTATAATTTTTAGGGATTAAATAATTATCATTAATTGTGACACAATAGTGATGCAAAAATTGTTTATCTAGTGAAAAATCAAAAATATCGTTTTGTTTAAACTAATAGTGACCATAAAAGGCACAAAACCCTGACCAAAACTTATTGGTCATGTAAATGTAAACAATAATCATTCATGTGTAGAATATTTTACCATTTTTATCCTTATAAAAGCTATTATGACACTTATATTATTTTATTTTAAATGATGCCAAAGTTGTCACTTTCATAATTTAATAAATATAACAATTTAAATATTGAGATTTTAAGATGATAAATTCGAGTAAAATTATTATTTTAAAATTTAATAGATTTATATTTATAATAGGATTTTATTTTTAATTTTTATCCAACAAATAAGTATATTAAATAATTCTATAATAATGATGAAGTAATTATTTTATTAAGAGATAAACCAAATAAATTGTTTTAAAAATAATAAAATAAATATTATATGAACTATTTAATGTGCTCCACTAATTTTATAGATACATATGACATTTCATGAATCTATTAAAGCTTTTAGTATGAACATATCTTCTGTATATATTTTATTTAAATTCAAATAAATGAATAGTGTCAAAAATGACACTATTATTATTTTATAAAAATAACAAATTATAAAATTGTTTAAAAATCAAAAAGATATTTAAAAATTATAAATTTAAATTAATATGGTCTAAAATATTATTAATTATCCAATTATGGAAAATTCACAACAAAAAATTAATTATTTATAATAATTTAAAATTTATAATGTTATTACCACAAATAAAATTAAATTGATTAAATAAGGATAAATCAAGTTCATAATGTTTAAAATAAATTCCTAACATGTCAAAATTTAATTGGTTGAGGAGATTACAACCCTATCTCATCTAATATTTGGATTTCAGTCATTTTGGAAGTTTTTATGTGGGGTTGGGATTTAATATAAATTAATATTTTCTTATATTTCTAAAGGTGCCCCTCTCCTCCCTTATAAATGGGAACCTCCTCCCTCTCCTCCTTACACCACTTTTAGCCATCAAGCTCGGCCAACCCTTGCCAAATTCTCTTTTCTACTTACCTAGAAACACCCTAGAGGTCTTGGTCTTCTTCAAAGACCAATTTTAGTTCCCTAATAGGAGGTCTCAAAGAGGGGCTTCAAAGAAGAGGATGTTCAGATAAGTACGAAGCATATCGGACCTAAGGTAAGGGATAATTTTGCAAATCTCATTTTTATCCGATATTTATTATTTGTAATTATTTATTGGGGTTATTTCTATAATCCATGGCCATGTTTTATAAAAGTGTTTCATGTGTGTTTAAAGTCCTTTTTACACATTTTTGTCTTTTACTACATGAATGTAAGGAATCTTTCTTTGTTTACGTTACGATAAACTTTTTTGACTTTTCCGGCAAAAGTACGAGATGAATGTTTTTTTAACATATATGGCATGAACGGATTTTTACGGTTTTATAAAGCCTTATTTTCATGAAGCTTCCTTCAAAATATTTGATGACTATTTTCAAAAAAAAATCTTTTTCTTTTAAAATTGCATGACGTTTTGTGAAAGGAAAATTGATTTTGAAGAAGAAAGGATATTTTCCTCAGGAAATTATTTCATGTGTTTTATCAAAACCATTTTTCATCTAAGATGACATTATTTCACATGTGTATGTTTCAAGTATAATGTCTCTATGATTTACATGGATTCACTTTTCTTATTATGAAATGTTATCCATTTCTTTTATATAGACTATGTGATGATGGAATGACGTTTATGACATCCATTTTATTCATTGGGTTATTATGAATGATATATGTTTACTTTGTGTGGCACAAGTAATAATGATTTCATTATGAGATGGGTGGGACCTATATCTCCCTCCAATGCATTGGGTAAAGATTTATATCTCATGAGATACACATGGCTAGAATGGTAAGTTAAACCGGTTTAGTAATACAGGACTAGAACGAGGAGTGAACTCGATTCAGAAAGGGACGTTGTCCACTAAGATGGTCTTGGTAGAAATGCCTTGGATACTATGGAAATCATATCATGTGCTTAATGGTTTCCACAATTACATGTTTTATTCCCATGCTATTTTATCATGATAGATGTTCCCTTATGATATATTCCATACGTACTTTCACGATTCATGTCTTTGCTCAAGATTTTGATGTTTAGATTTTATGTTCAAGTGTTTGCATTCAAATGTTTATGGATTGTTTTAGGTTCTATATGTTTACCCTTACTGGGCATTTGATCTCACCCCTTTTATCTTTTCTTTTCCCCAGGATATAAAAAAAGGTTTTACGTAAGAAAAAAAAGAGATGATCTTTATTGGGAGATGTTGAAGATCTTTCACCATGATTAGAAGATTTTATTACGAGTTTCCAAAGACACTAAACTATTATGATACTTGTGTTTTGTATTACGTATTCCACAAAAGTAATGTATTTTCCATGTACTTCATGCTTGGGGTCTCTACAGTTGGTATCAGAGGAAAGGTTTAGTCGACCTTTGGAAACTAGGATGCGAAAACTTTAGTGAGATTCCTAGAGATATTTCTACGGTTTGTCTAGGGATGTCCCTAAGGTTAATTATAAGTATAGGTTATAGTCCTAGAATTATGGTAACGATATTATATTAAACATAATATGTTAGATATTGAAGTTACTCCCCCTTTATTATGATTTTTTCCTCTCACACTATTCTTTTTTGGGTTTTAGAAAATGGCTGGAACAAGATGATTCACGATAATGGAGGATATGATGGACAATGGAATGATATTATTCATGAGCAACCAAATGAAATGGGATTTGGAAGTCCAGAAATCATTATTATGGCGAATCAACAATCTCATAATATGATCAATAAACTCAAATTTGGTATGTTTCCTGACTCGGCTAATAAGAGAAAGACAGAGTTTCATGATGATCATAGAGGAAAGAATGTTCAATTTACCAAATAAAAATTATGTGGGAACATGAATCAAGGAGAATGTTTTAAATGAACTGGAAGATGCTTTGGGTGTAGAAAATAAGGACACAAATCCAGTATGTACAAAGGAAAAGGTTCAATTAACACCATGGATGATGATAATGGTATTGCTACGACATCAACAATGGTTAAATGTTTTAAATGTGGAATGTACATGCATTATGCAAACCAATTCCCTAAGGGAAAGTCTCATGAATAGAATTAGTATGGTCGTATGGGTAGTATTTATGTAGATGATGATGAAGAGACTACCAATGATATGTGAGATGAAAGAATTGTTGAAGCTCAGTCAATGGTTTAAGAAGGTAGTGGAATGATTACATTTTTATCAAGTGTAATGTTGTATAAGTAATATCATGGTACTATGGAATAAAGAGACATCTATGGATCGTTACATTGTTGTCTTTCCTTATGTTTTGAAAGTGTATGATGAATGGTAACAGTAACCATGAAAGGTTATTCGGATATTTTTGGAAAGTAGATGATATGCACATAATGAAGGGATAAAGAGAAAATTAAATGTTTGATAGTATTCATGATCTCATGACAGATATAAGGAGAAGGTTATATCATGGTTTGAGTATATTGAATTTTTGGATTTTGGTATGTGGAAAGAGTTAACTTTTAACAGCATTCATGTTTTCACAAAGTTTTAATGAGTATTCATTTTTCAAGAGAATACATGATTAATTTATTCACATGATTGGAATGTGACCCACAAGATATTGGGGGATAAATGATGGTTGGTTGACGACATTTGAAGTAATCGTTTTCTTTATACTATGAGCTTGGACTGAATTATTTTAGATAAAGATTGGAATGGATTATGTTTGATATAAGATAGTATTGTTTAAGGATAGAACTTTTTTTCGATATTATTGATGGGATGTTATAGTAATGTAGTTTTATAAAAAGGAGAACCTCCAGGACGAGCGACATCCCATCGCGTCAGACAAGGCTGTGGGAATCGAACCCACAATCGAAGTGCGACTGTTCTTTATCGCCTACCACTGGCCTACAGGAAGTCCCTGTTTAGTAGAAACTAGTTTTATTATATTAAGCAGTATGATATATGAAGTATAAGTCCATTTTAGGAACCATATATGATTAATCCCACTATAGATCAACTTATGTATATTTAATAAATTTTTCTAACCTTTTTTTGAGACAGATGAAATGACCCGTTATTCTATCACATGATCTGCTAACACTTCACGAATAACAAATTCAACTTCATTTCTTTAAGAGATGAAGTGGAAATTGATCAAGGCACGAACAACAGTGAGATTGTACCATAATAAGGTAAGTATTTATTCTAATTAAAATTATTCAACTTTATGGAAATGATCGTGAAAAGCAATGATGTTGTCCTAGTTCCCTTATATCCGATGAATCATATGGTACCCTAGATCATCACAAATTTATCGATTTGTTATTGTTGGCTTTTTCATAGCCATGTTTTCTACTACTCTCCATCAAAACATGATGGTGATATTTTTCTTCCATATCCATATTTTCACTTATGTTCTCCTACGTGAAAACCTAGTGATGAGTTAATTTGGGTAACCGTTACATGTCATACATTAGTTTTTTTTAATTTTAAGATTTGGAATTTCATTTTACGATGTGTTTTGTAATTAAAGAAACATTCAAGTATAAAACCAGGTATAACCCTGACAAATTTCATGGGCGAAATTAATTTTAAGGGGGGTAGAATGTAACAACCCGATATTTTATGATAAGTATTATTTTTTATTTATTTGATGCCATGTGTTTTATACTACAACAAGATTATCTTGTGCTATCTTCCACACTGTATTAGCTTGAAGTATACGCAACACTATTCTTAGATTGTGTTACACACAATCTCAAGTTCGTTTTATAATAGTCATTCTACGCAACATTGAGTGTGTGTATATATATATATATTCAATGTATAAATGAAATATGGTTGGATTCTGTGATAAAATACAACAAATAAGTCTTTCACAACATGCAACCCTGACTTGGCTTGCATTACACACAATAATGACCTTCCTCGATAGTGTGTGTTGTACGCAATACCATGTTTTACTAAACAACGATATATTATTATAATATTATTATAAACTAGACGTTATGAATAGTATTAACTAAAATTCGAATTTTATAACATTATTATTCATATTACACATTTTCTATAACATGGTATAAGAACAAAATAAATTTTTCGGGTAAAATAAGTATTTTTCAAAAAATGCAGTTTTGCCGCCTTTTGATGGTGCACCAACTTTAAATCTAGTTTTTGACGTGTTAATAAGTTCAATTTTACAAAATAAACTTCTTATTTTAAATCTAGATATAAAAATTTACATTGGATAATGTTTTGATATTTTTCTAATAACATTCATATTTTAATGAATAGTAAAAACATGCTATATTTTAATTAAAAACAACTTTTTTCATCGTAACAACATAACTGATTAAATTATAATATTGAATTGTTTAGAAGTATAAATATAATATATTTTTACCATTTAGTATAATTTATGTCATTATCCTTGATTTTACATTGAATTCGTAGGTTAAATAAATTCAATCTTTTGCAATGCTTTAAACAAAAACCCGTTCTCTTTTGACAACGGGATTAATTTTATTTTAATTTCTGCAACTTCTATGTATTGAATTTGGAAAAATAGATTCCATATTTGGAATCAGTGGGTCCAAATTATATTAAAAATATACTTTTTATTTTTGGGTATTATGAAGAGTAACTACGGTAAATTTTATTTACCATAGTTAAAGGTAAATCGGGTAATTAAGGGCAAATATAAGATTATAAAATTACCCCAACACCTGAAAAAATCCTATTGGATGAATAAAAGTCGACCCATATCACCTAAGGGTCGGATTAGACTCATTTAATAGACATTTTTCCAACAAAATAATATAATTATTATTAAAACCAAAGAAAGCGACAACATGTCACTCTCTTAAATCTTATAAGTATATTAATTTTAATTTAGTAATAAGCTTCATGATACTTATAACATGAATAGTTTCTAGAAACCTAATACAATTATCTACATCATATGAATTTATTTATTATTTTTAGGGATTAAATAATTATCACTAATTGTGACACAATAGTGATGCAGAAATTGTTTATCTAGTGAAAAATCAAGAATATAGTTTTTATTAAACTAATAGTGACCATAAAAGGCACAAAACCTGGACCAAAACTTATTGGTCATGTATATATAATAAATAATCATCCATGGGTCGAATAATTGACCATTTTTAGCCTTATAAAAGTGATTACGCACTTATATTATTTTATTTTAAGTGATGCCAAAGTTTTCACTTTCATAATTTAATAAATATAACAATTTACATATTGAGATTTTAAGATGATAAATTCTAGTAGAATTATTATTGTAAAAGTTAATAGATTTATCATCTTGAAAGGATTTTATTTTTAATTTTTATGCAACAAATAAGTATATTAAATAATTAAAAAAAAATGTTATAGTAATTATTTTATTAAGAGGTAAACAAAATAAATGGTTTTAAAAATAATAAAATAAATATTATATGAACTATTTAATGTGCACCAATAATATTATAGATACATATGACATTTCATGAATCTATTTATGCTTTTCGTTCGAACATATATTCTGTATATATTTTATTTAAATTCAAATAAATGAATAGTGTCAAAATTGACACTATTGTTATTTTATAAAAATAACATATTATAAAATTGTTTAAATATCACAAAAATATTTAAAAATTATAAATTTAAATTTATATGGTCTAAAATGTTATTAATTATCCTATTATGGAAAATTCACAACAAATAAGTAATTATTTATAATAATATAAAATTTATAATGTTATTACCACAAATAAAATTAAATTGATTAAATAAGGATAAATCAAGTTGATAATGTTGAAAATAAATTCCTATCATGTAAAAATTTTATTGGTTGATGAGATTAAAACTCTATCTCATCTAATATTCGGATTTGAGTCATTTTGGATGTTTTTATGTGGGGTTGTGATTTAATATAAATTAATATTTTCTTATATTTCCAAAGTTGACCCTCTTATCCCTTATAAAAGGGCACCTCCTCCCTCTCCTCCTTACACCACTTTTAGCTTTCAAGCTCGGCGAACCCCTACCAAATTCACTTCTCCACTCCCCTAGAAACGTCTTAGAATTCCTGGTCTTCTTCAAAGACCAATTTTATTTCCCTAAGAGGAGGTCTCAAAGAGGTGATTCAAAGAAGACGATGTTCGGATACGTACGAAGCATATCAGACCTAAGGTAAGGGATAATTTTGCAAATCTCATTTTTATCCGATATTGCTTATTCGTAATTATTTACTGGGGTTATTTCTATCATCCATGTCCATGTTTTATAAAAGTTTTTTCATGTATGTTTAAATTCCTTTTACCCATTTTTGACTTTTACTACATGGTATGTAAGGAATATTTCTTTTATTACGTTACAAGGTACTTTTTTGACTTTTCCAGAAAAAGTATGAGAAGAATGTTTTTTATGAAATATACGGCATGAACGGATTTTTAAAATTTTATAAAGCCTTATTTTCATGAATCTTTCTCCAAAATATTTCATGACTATTTTCAACAAAATATTTTTCTTTTAAAATTGCATGATGTTTTGTAAAAAAAAATTGATTTTAAAGAACAAAGGATATTTTCCTTAAGAATTTATTTCATGTGTTTTATCAAAACCATTTTTCATCTAAGATTACATTATTTCATAGGTGTATGTTTCAAGTATAATGTCTCTATGATTTACATGGTTTCACTTTTCTTATTATGAAATGTTATCCATTTCTTTTATATGGATTATGTGATGATGGAATGATGTTTATGACATCCATTTTATTTGATGGGTTATTATGAATGATGTATGTTTTTTTTGTGGCACAAGTAACAATGATTTCATTATGAGATGGGTGGGACCTATATCTCCCTCCAATTCATTGTGTAAAGATTTATATATCATGAGATAGACATGGCTGGAATGGTATGTTAAACTGGTTCAGTAATATAGTACTGGAACGAGGAGTGAACTCGATTCAGAAAGGGACTTTGTCCACTAATATGGTCTTGGCAGAAATTCCTTGGATACTATGGAAATCATATCATGTGCTTAATGGTTGCAATAATTACATGTTTTATTCTTATGCTATTTTATCATGATTTTTGTTCCCTTATGATATATTCCTTACTTAATTCCAAGATTCATGTCTTTTCTCATGATTTTGATGTTTAGATTTTATGTTCAAGTGTTTGCATTCAAATGTTTATGGATTGTTTTATGTTCTCTATGTTTACCCTGACTGGGAATTTGAGCTCACCCCTTTTATCTTTTCTTTTCCCCATGATATAAAAAGGTTTTTGGAAAGAAAAAAAGGGAAGATCTTTATTGGGAGATGTTAAAGATCTTTCACCACGATTAGAATATTTTATTCTGAGTTTCCAAAGACAGTAAATTATTATGATCCTTGTGTTATGTATTATGTATTCCGGAAAATTAATGTATTGTCTGTGTACTTCAAGCTTTGGGTCTCTACAAAACTAGTTCAAAACAATCCTGATTACTCACTCCCAATATCAAAAACAGATAATGGCTAACTAGCACACATTAAGATAATAATTATAAATGAAGTTTATAAAAGGTTTTAAATATGATAAAATATATTATATTATTTATTATTATAGTTATTTTTTTATACAATAAGTAATAGTGCATTTCAATTAAATAGTAATTAATGAAACAGTTTCTCGTCTCAAATTTTCATCCATTGATTTATATTTCCTATTATAAAACGTGTTTTCCTAGGACTAGTATACCTACTACATAATGAGTGTATTATATCATATTAATGGAGTCCTAATGAGTCATATCATTATCTATCAGCAATGGGAATCAAATCTAATTTTGATAATTGAAAAATGGTGATTTTTTATTAAAATAACAGTCAACCTATAAGAGATTAATTTTTAAACCATATATTAAAATTATGATTTTTTGATTAGTAATCCATCATGGGAATTTTTATTGTTCATAAAAAATCTAATAATTTTTATTTTATATTAATTGGGATTTAATTTTCCCTTAAAAATATCATTTACCATTGACTCTAACTTTTCATGATGTGTTTTTTGTATGTGTAACTAACACAAATCACCACTTATTAGTCGAGAACCCCCCTTTTACATATCATTATTTGTGTTATTATATTTTTCATTTTTCGTATATATGATTACATAAGTGATTAAGTAAATTTAATAATATTATAATTTCCCAAAAAATTATAAAAGAAATGTTGAATGTTTCTTTATATAGGTCATTTTCAAGAAAATCTGAAATACTACTCTTTTTAATGTTGATGTGTTAACATATCATTTTGATGACTTGATCATTTTATATTAATAATTCCATTTATATTGTCTGTTTGGCTTTAAAACCTTCATTTTTTTTATTTTGATAATCCACCTTTGAAGGGGTGAGGTGGAACCCTTACAAGGCCCAAAGGTTAAGAGAAAATTAAAAGAACCATTGGTTTTAGAGGGAATCACCGAGACAATACATCTAGAAACTGTTCCTCCACAGCATATGTCATTATATCAGAACTCCTTATTCACAGTGCTGGTCAGCTAGTTGTCCTATGAAAATCCGCATAAGCCTGGTACTAATGGGAAATTCATACCCTCTCATTAATCTATTTCCGGATAGTTCTACTATAGTGAATGCACCTACCATGAACCCTCCTCTAAATCCTTGTCCCTTGTAGTCTGACTAGTACATCTACATTTCATGAGGTCATAATGACTTGGGGTGGCCTAATGGATTTAAGGTGGCCCAAATTCCTTGAGAATCTACTGGCACGAAGGCCATGGGTGGACCAGATTCCTTACAGGACCCGAGGTCCAAACCGGTGGCCCAATGGCCCAGATGGATGAATTGTTCTTGATGCTACATTACCGAACAATACCAGTTATAGTTCATGTTACAGTGCATGTTACAATACCTACAATAGTACTTCTATAGTACCATGGAAATATGCCTCCAGTCTAAGTTGTTCTCTAGTCTCTTGAATGCACCTACTGAGTCCTCACCAACCGGGCTGAGGCTCATGTTCCATTTATATTGTCATAGTTTATAAAAGAAATCATTTTTACACTTTTTATTAAATTGTTCATTTATATTGGTTTCCAAAGACAAAATATATTTCTAATTTCCAATGTTATGTTTCATAATCACGTAAAAATAATTTTTTATCTGATATATTTTCCTTGACATACCATATGACTGCTTGAGGATATTAACAAAGTATTAAAATAAAAATTCCATCTATAGTTAGATTATTTAATAATTTTTTTCCATGAAGCAATGATATTGTTGACACAACATAAAAAAAGTAACCAAAAAGATATTCAACCTTTGGAATCTTCAAATCCCAAAAAATGATTCAAAGAGTACTAGGGAAAAATCAAAAAATACTCCCAAATATCAATGCGATGTAGTGGCATATAGGATCTTCTCGACTGAGCTACGCGGCTCAACTTCTTGACCACGCTGCGAGGCTCAGGTTTGCGACCTAGCAACGAGGCTGATCTATGTGTGAGAATACTTTTTATGTCCCTAATTGGAGCACCTGCGCAGTGGAACTGTGCAAAATACCTATGCGGGAAAATTTTCAACGACCATGCCTCATCTGTGCATATAAATAGGACCCTTGGGTTCCCCATTTCTAAACTGAAAAAAAGTGAAGGACTCTCTCAAGCTCCCATTGTGTAGCTCGTTTTCCTATATCTATCAAATTGTCTCAGGTAGTTCTCTAAACTACTAAATAAGGGATTATTAAAAGGTATAGGCATGTTTTGAAGTTCTTCCCATTCTTCAGTCTTTATTCATACATACATGGTATATCTATGCGCCACACATGCGTGCCACACCTACGCATTATATCTATGCACCACACCTACCCGATAGGGCCACGTGGGGTACCTACAAGGAATACTTGCAGGAGGTACCTATGTGACCAGATCAAGTACCCTTCATTAAATCCATCAATGATAGGGTATTTCCTTCCTTGGTTCCCCTATCTGAAATGGGTTAAGTTGAAGCCTCCACCAAAACCTCATCACTCTTCATACCTTTAGGAAAGGTACATCAACGTGTCTACAATTTGGGTTTGTATTTACAATGCCCGAGTTTCCCCCCATTTGTTTCACAATGGGGCTATGATTCATGGGATGTTTGTGGGTTTTTATATCCTCAGTCACATGGTCTTTTCTCCCAGAAATAGTTTTGGGATGTTCCTGGTTTGGAGGATGGTGGGTTACCAGCTTCACCCTTCTCAAAGAGGTGACCTGGGACCTCAGGTATTTGGTAGGGAAGGTACACTTGGCACTTTCCATTCTGTTCTAGTATAGTAGACGTATCCCTCCCCTACCAAAACCAATTTTCGGGCAGCCATCTTGGTATAAGCCCCTCAACTTCACCCCTTCATCCATTTATTGGGCCCTTGTCCAATGTAAATAGAATAGAGGGAAGGTTCGTCGCCTCGCCCTCTTCCACGGTTGATGCACCCGCTTTCATCAGCATAGAGAAAGAAATTTGAATGTGTGAAGTGTCTTTGTTGAATATTTCACAGACTCTTGTTTCTCACACTGAGCATGAGTCACGTGGGCTTAGAGATACATGATAGTTGCAACATGTGCAAAAACACCCATCCAAATGAATTGCGAGAACTCCGATTGATGTTCAAGCAAGGATACATAGGAATCTCTTTTAGGGATCAAGCTCACAGGATATCCTCCTCAGTAATCCAATCGTAATTACCCCAATTTTGGCATCCTCCATTGGAAATAATCCCCAAATTCAATCCACAAATCATCAAGGAATCATTTTTTATAAAGTAAGCCTGAACTCATTTCTCTCAGAGGACTATACTCTACTATGATACTTTTTGAACTATGTTGGATTTGATTCCCATTAATATGGGATATATAGGAAGCCTCTTTAATGTTCAAACACAACACTTCAAATCAACCCTATTATTTTTTGGGCCATATTACCAATATTGTCTTCTCCTATTTGGAAACTCATATCCTTTCCATGATCCATGGGATGATTCAGCATAAGTCCCACACTATGTTTCAACTAAGCACCATCCACTTATAGGTCCTTATAACCTGACCTTAAAAGTTATGACTTGTCCTACTAAGCAACACCGAACTACTAGTGTTCTGATTCCTTTCCCAAGGATTCGTAGGTAGCTCATTTTATGAGAACGATCCCATGATTAAAACACACCTTCTTCTTCATTGATGACAATAAATTCCCGAGTGCCCTACTGAGTGGCTTAAAAAACCAGAATCATCATAACGATGATTAAAAGAATCTCTAATCAGTATATTAGAGGACACAATTGATGGAAAAACACGAATACTTATAGATGTTTCTATTAAGGAGGAAACTTGAATTCATACCGATGATTCTAAATTTTACACATGTTAATAAGTTATTGTAAAATACAAAGGATACATATGATATAATTTCTGAATTAATAAGGATTAATGAAAATATTATAATTTTACAAATAGAGTCCTGGAATAGACAATAATTTCCCCCAAAAGGGTGTGATGAGTCTGACCTCCCATCCTCTTGACCAATGCACTTTCTTAAGTATAGTAAAGTTAAAAACATAAGGAACCCCTTCCTTTGGAAAGCGTTTCCTCATGGGATAAATAACTTTTGGAAGTCTCAAGATCCATGAATAAATACAATGGCAATCACACGGAAACATTGATTCTTATATCTAGAACACTCTTTTCAGGGAACTAAAAATCAAAAATGGTGAACCTGACGTGAATCCTTAACCAAGTTAATAATGTTACCCACATGTTAAGCCCATGTAAATTGATAAAGGAAGGCCATAAAAAAGAATTAATCCCACTTTTATCCATCTAAACTGATGTTTCTTTAATAATGTTTTTCATTGTTCTTAGTTTTCCACAGAACACCCTTCAAACCAAAGAATGACTTTCTCCAAGACAACATTTGTGAACCTCCCAACTGCTGGTCAAGCTTGATCTCCATCCACGGGAAGGAAATTATCACCAAACCAGCATCTATAATGCTAGGTATCTAATTTAATGGTGGAGGAATATCTTTAGCACGATACAATATTGACTTTGGAGGCTGCTCGACTGGCCCTCCAAGTCAATAATAATCCTCAAGAATCTTTCCAACAATGACCATTGATGAAGAAGAAAATGGTTCCAACCACCATCTCCAATAGTTTTGTATCTTCATCCTCGGGACAAAACAATAAATCTCTCCCATGATACATGGAGGTGGATCAAGAGGTCATTTATGGCCTCAATTCAAGAATACAAGTGTCATTTATGAGGACTCTAACCAGCAATCACCACCCGAATCATGAGGTAGTGTATCCCAAACATGTTGGAGGTGTTTCCTCTTGATGTTTGGCCAAGGTCTCTCAGACCTGGGCATGCAAAACGAACCACTAGGGATAACATCCAATTAACATGGAGTAGGTTCTCACCTCTACCTCCACCAGGAATGCCCATCAATTTATGTCGATGGAAAACAATGAGCGGGCACATAAACTTGTCCGTCCTAATTTTACTGCTCAGCAAACTCATCTAACAGCAACCAATCGATCCCACCAGATAATCCCACTGGAGTACCGTGAACAGGCACATACACCTGTTTACAAGTTATCAGCCAGTCAGCAGGCTCGCCTGACTGCATTTAAAGAGACCCACAAATCTATTATTGTGGAAACTGGTAAACATGAACATACACCTGTTTAAAATCACCAATTCTATCAACAGTATTGTCTTCCAGTATTGAAGGAATATCTTCAACCATACTTGATGAAACACATCCAGTAAGAACATAAACCTACCAATGTTCATCAAGCCTACCAACAATCATGTTCGGTAGTTCCTGGAGAAGTCAGTCGAAAAGAACCGATGAAAAATTTGGGGATACCCAACTCTCTACCCCTATGCGTCAGTACTATCAATATCCATTGATAAGAAACGGAGGACATGAGTAGGCACATACAAGTAATACAAATATAGAATGGATGTATATTCCCTTTCCTGCAGCTAGATTCCCCAAATACATCTTATCAATGGTGAAAGTGTAGACGCAAATCCCTGCCCATATTTTGGAAGCATGCTGGGATATTTTAATAACTACTTCAGTAGTATCAGGGGAATAGACACATAAATCTGTCCCCACACATGGGATGTCACATTGGCATGCCATCCTAGAGCAAATACATGCCTTTTTTCTAGTCCAAGAGGGTCATGGGGCATACTCCCTCATATCATACAGACAACAAGATCGTGAACATACACCCTTTCCAATTTGAGGTAACCGGTCTTATCCATTATCTAATCCAAGGTATGCACATATACCTTCCCATGATAACCACTTTTCTTAGAATGTGGCCTCAAATATGTATAAGAGAACATCCAAGAAAAAATCTCACCAAATACCATTGGAAAATAAAGATTCAAGCTATGATTTAGCTCCTCTTAATGTTAGAGTTCATGAATCCCTAAGACATTTATCTATTGCTACTAAATATCCTACTCACTCATTACCAAATTTTTGTAGTGGTAGTTTTAGTTCTAAATTTTATCACCAGAAACTATATCATGAAGGCTTCCTTCATGAAATTTTGGTCAATATAGAGTGTCTATCTTTTAATTAGAGACACAGCAACCCTCCATGTTTATGGAAGACCAAGAATCATGATGATTTATCCCTTGTAGTAATACATCGTGGTGATCCTCCCCACGATGGAATTCACTATGAAAGTCTGTTCCACAATAGTATTTCTCATTGTCAAAACAATTTTATATTTGACAATGTAGCAGAAAGAAAGCCCTCCTATCTCGAGGCACTTGCAAAAACAAGACCAGTCATGTCTGATGCCTTGTCATTTGCAGGTGAAACACTTTTTTAGTGAAAAGGCATCATAAGGGAACAGTCATTCTAAGAACCTTCGTTGAGTCATTTATCCTATAAGGCAGAGCATCCACATTGGTCAGACCATGTGGAGAAAAATCTAGTTGAATATGATGAAGACGTGTTGAACATGTGGAAACAATTAGCTAAAATGGAAATAACAGTCATGTTTTGGCCTTCATCAAATTCATAGTTTGATATTCTAGAATTAATGAGTGAATATTGCATTCATGAAATTCATCTAAACTAATGGAAAACACTTTGTCATTTGAAAACTAATTTATTACCATATGATAAATATAAAAATCATATAAAGGTAATAGAAGGGTTAAATCACCAAATTGACTTGGCATCTCATTCAGTTTCCCAACATCCACGGGTTAAAACCAACAAAAGAACCCTTCAGTGTTCATGTCTCAATGCTCTGAAGAGGCTACTCCAATTATTTTCTGATTCTCTATCTAATGTTTGCATCAAAGGATGGGGTGCATATGGAGCATTGCATTTCTCTACACTCCAAAATCTGAAAATTCCACCAAAAGTGTTCTCATGAAATGTTATTTCCCACGGCTGACCATAGTCAATAGGTTTGGAATGTAATCAAATGTATGCTCAAGAACTGTCCTCAACCAGTTCTTATCAGAATTAGGCCGAAAGAGAAGAAGTTGTTGAATTACATATACATAAAGCCTATGAGAATCCCGATAAGGTGTCTTGTTTAGATATTTTTTGGCGTTAGAGGATGAAAATGTCACAAATATCACATCGATCTTCTGAAATATGTGATTTATGTAATTGTCGGATGATGCACCCAGTTAATTTCTGAACCAAAATCCACAAAATCAGAAGAGTAGTTGCACTAATTTCAGCTATAGTCGTACACGAATCAACCCATCTTTCCAGGCTGGGGGCTCATTTAATGAAACCTTCAAATTTATTAAACCATGTTCACATATTTGAAAAAGAAGAACAAAATCAATCCCAGCCTGTAAGGATGGGGGAACATCACAACTATAATCCCCTCTTCAACGGAAGTCTATTTTCTCCTGATTAGGGAATAAGCCGCAAGGTAAGCATAAAACTGAACTATCTAATGATTCCCTTTATATTAATATATGATAAATAGATTTAGGGAATTCTTAAATAGGAGATTAGAGTTTCGTGAAAGACAAAAAGGGAGACGATATATCAGAAACACTAACAAAATGCCAGTAATGCATTATGTGTCAGTGAATGTTATCAATACCATTGCAGAATATCCTCTAGAAAATAAGTCTAGTTTAGGGGAATCAAAAGGTGAAGTTCATTTCCACAATACAGCACCCACTGAGGAAAATGAATAAGGCGTGCGTCCCCAAAATCAGAGGCTTACCCAGAATATAGGTATACCTTAAAATAACAAACACCCCCTCTCCGAAAGGAATCCACTAAGGGTAAAGGAAAAAATTTAGATTTCATATCACTTTCCCACTGGATAAGATCAATCAATTTCACTTGAAGAGAGACTTGCGCAACATGAAGAGGAAATGAAGGATTTGAAAAGAATCTATACAGAGTTGCCTCAAAACAAAATATTTGCAAGATGTACTCCCCACACAAGTCCTCAAATTGAAAATCTTATAGGAGCTCTTCAGCAAATAGGATTTGTAGTATCTACATATGTGTATAATGAATTCACTCCATTGGGTACACAATCATGATAGATATCAGCACCATCATCAGTGGTCTTATCGATTACTGCACCAGCTCAAGTTCTAGTTGAAATACATGCAAAAAATTCACCTCATTCAAATATTCCCTAAATACTTAGTAATACAATTGAGGCATTAACAACTTAGTTGGAAGCTATAGAGGAACGATGTGCACCAGTTCAACTAGAAAAGTTATCTTACCCTGAATGTGTGGAGGAAATTCCCCCCCCCCCCCAGGAAATTTTGTGAATACCACATTGCTAATTTTTAATGGTTCATGAGATCCAGAACAACACATAATACATATTTTTTCTCCTTGTGATCATATGATGGGAACTTCTCAACAACAAAAAAGAAGTTAATCTTATGTCTTTTCTGAAATCATTACAAGGACCAGCTTTTGTCTGTTATACAAGTTTTCAATCTCAATCCATTACTGGGTGGGAATATCTCCATAATAAATTCCATCTTCAATTTAGCTCAACATTTCCAAATACAATAGTTTTTGATCATACCAATTTTAAACAAATGGAAAATGAAAGAGTATCAAATTACATTGTTCGCTAGAAGGGACTAACATATTCTATAAGTTTAGAACTCTCTCAAGAAGAGTTTATGGCAATCTATGTGGAAAATCTGCTTTATGAATTACACACTCCATTGATCCCTGTGAAATACACATGAGGGTTTCGAGACCTTAATTCAATCGCTCAACAGATAGAAGACTCTATTATAGATCCTATGTCTAAAAGTCATGTAATTCCATTAGTTCTAGGAAGGATAATATGAAAGGAAGATGATAATATAGTTACAGTCAAATAGGCACCTATACCTACTTCTACTTTAAGAACTTCATCATATAGAAGGGCACCACTTCCTGAGCATCAGCAGTAATGACCACCTCATCAAGATGATCAAAGAGATCAAATGTGGAAATAGTTTGAGGAATTAAAGAATAAAATCTATTCTTTGAAGAATGAGAATGTTTCTGGATACTTCATCTCAACCTTATAAAATAATTTGGTTCAGTTCCCATGTTCAATGAAGCCAAATAATGATAGAGATGAAGATCATCCAAATTATTATCCCTTTCATCAAATGTTGGGACACCCCATTCAGGATTGATTTTTTTTCAAATACCATCTACAAAATATGGTAGACTTTGGACAAGTGAATGTGAATAGTTCATCATCTCAAGTATCATGTGTTACTGCCACCAATATATAGGATGAAAGAGAATAAAAAGAAGTTAAAAGTAAAAATGTACACAAATATAATGATTAGAAGGTCAGGAAAATGATCAACCAGACTCATACTATTTTGCAAACATTGTTGAAACAGCCAATTGTGTCTTCTACCACTCCTTCCATAGAAAAAACATCTTCATAAAGGGTTAGTTTGTCAACGAAAAAAGGTGGTAATAAGAATAAATACCACTCCTAAGAAGACAAGCTCACATAAGGACAAAGTTGTCCTTAACACTGGTTGATTTTATGCCATCTATTTCAAAATCATGGTCACCACCCCGTCAAATGATACAACTAGAAATAACCTGTCATGCAGAATCCTCATTAGATGAAGAACTGATCTTTGGTTCTGTTAATGTTATCCATTTAATAGATCCTTATGCAAATGGTGATTCTAAATCTTTTGAGCTTTAATTCCTTATGCCTAATGGGGAACTATAGAAAGAGGCCAAGGTCGACGATAAATGGGAAGACATGGGAATTATAGAAACCATCATTTTAACTCTACCCCTGATCAAACCATATATTTATTAGAAACTAGTGGAAGAGCCCTTTTTCGAGAAAAACAAGAACAAGGAGTTCCTTCCATGCAAACAAGGCTAGTTCTGGCACAATTATTCTAAAGTACAGATTAAAAGATACATAATCATTTTCTAAGTAGATGAATAGACATTTTCAGTCTAATTTACCTATGTCAGCAGTACTTCTCACTTCTATTTCATCACAGAATACATCTAAAACAAAAGCATCAACATCCAAAGCACCTGGAAAACTACATCTTAGTGCTAGGAAACACAGGCCTTTTGACCAAAATTATGAGGTCTTGAAACAATTGTCCCATGTACATGACATGTTATCAATTTTGGATGATTTGAATCTGTCAAAAGATCTTAAAGAAGAACTCGTTGAGTCCTTGTTATGTTCTCATGAATTTTTAACCGAAGCTGTTGTTGCTGAAGTTTACCGTATAGAGAATTATTCTACAGAATGTCATGCAGTCATATCTTTTATAGATAAAGATAATGACCATGTGGTATATGGACACATACGACCATTGTATCTGTATGGAAAGTCAATGGCATGGATATCCGACGAGCCTTCATTGATAATGGCTCCGAGGTCAACCTCATTCCCATTCGTACACTTCATTGATTGGGCTTGACTGAATATGACTTATATCCTTCAAATTTAAGGTTTCAATTATATGAAAGGAATGAACTATAACCTATGGACAAAATTACACTCAAAACATAGTTTGGAGATCTTGTGTCTAATTCATATTTCATGGTTGTTTGTCAGGACACAACCTTCAATATTCATCTTTGAAGGCCTTGGTTGCATCAACATGCATCCATACCTTCATCATATTACCAATGTCTGAAATAATATTTCAATGGTCAAATCAGAACATGTAATGGTGACAAGGCTCCATTCAAAACATATTAATCTAAATACATTTAGGTAGAGTTTTATCACACAAAATTAAGGAAGACTATGACCAAGGATATAACCAGAGTTAATGGTCCAAAATGGATTGGAAAAGATTCAAGAAAATAAAGTAATGCATTTGAGTACAGATTATGTGTTTCTCATCAAACAAGTTGAAACGGTAAAGCCAAATCCTTTCACAAATTTAATATTTTCCATAATGTCAATTGCGGCAATTGAGCCTGATAACATGGGAGAAATTATTGATACACCATGCAATGATGGAAGCATGAAGGGAGATGTTTTCATTTAATCTATTGAACTACAACGAGCCTCTATTTCATCAATCAATGTAGAATAAATTGTAACAATTCTAGAGGGAGACAAAGATGTTTCTTCTCAATCCATCAATCCCTCTTTACCATGAAAAATCAGTAGGGTTAGATAACGTGGATTCTTCTTTAAAATGTTCAAATACTTACTCCTCCCCTAACATAAGGAGTATTTACTTGTCATTTACCATGAAAATGGAAATGTAAGTAGTAACACATAATAAAGAAGAAGTGGAAAATCTCGAGGATGCTCCTCCATCATTTGAAGAAGGTGTTTCTACCACCGTGGATGAACTCAGTGAAATAAATCTCAGTACATGAGAAGATCCTCGCCCCACCTTAATTAGTGCATCCATGACCTCTAAGGATCAAGAGGTGTATACTTCCTTTGTCAAACAAAATCGAGATATATTTTCATTGAATTATTTGGAAATACTAGGTTTTAATCCTGATGTAGCCACCCATCATTTGGGTTTTCCAGATGACAATCATGGGATCAAGCAAGCAGTAAGGAGAACACACCAAACTCACACCTCTAAAATTGAAGATAAAGTTGATAAGCTTATAAAGGATAAATTTTCTAGGGAATTCCAGTATCCCAAATGGATAGACAATATTGTTCCATTGAAATTGATGAATGGGAAAATTAATGTCTTCATTGATTTCAGAGATATTAACGAGCATTTTCCTAAAGATGATTTTCCCTTCCCAATTATAGAACATATATTTGATGCAATGACTGGCTATGATGCTCTTTCCTTCATGGATGGATATTCTAGGTATAATAAAATTCAAATGGAGTAGGGGGATTAAGAATATATAGACTCTAGAGCTCCTGAAGGTGTGTTTTACTATCGGGTAATGACCCATGGCTTAAATAATGCAGGCGAAACATACCAACATTCCATGAACAATATCTTCAAACCATTCTTATGGAAATTTGTTGAATGTTATGTGGATGGTTTTTAGTCAAATAAAAAAAACATACCAATCACTTGGCTAATTTTGAAAAAATATTTCGTAAACATTAGCAATATAATTTGAAGATAAACCCCTTAAAATGTGCTTTCGGGGTAACATCAAGAAAATTCATTGGCTTCATTATACTCCATCGTGGTTTCAAATTTGATCCTCAGAAAAAAATAAATCCTTGGTATGCAACCTCCTCAATATTTGAAAGAATTGAGAGGGATTCAAGGACACTTGGCCTATATTCGGTGCTTTATCGCAAATTTGGAAGGCAAATGCTTACCTTTCACCAGAATAATGAAGAAAGGAATCACATATCAATGGAATGAAGATTTCCAAGAAGAATTTGATATAATCACAAAATATCTATTGAGACCACCAGTATTGATGCCACCTATTGAAATATGACCACTCGTTCTTTAAGTAATAGCATTAGAGTGATCACTAGGTTCCTTCCTCACCCAGAAGAATGATGATGGAAATGAAAATAGCCTTTTATTATCTCAGTCGCACAATTCCTGATGTGGAAACTCTATATTCATGTATTGAAAAGTGCTACCTAGAATTAATATTTTCTATTTAGAAATTGAGAAATTACCTGAAACATCATGAGATCCAATTGGTATCTCGTAATAATCCACTAGAATTTATCCTCAGTCATCCAATGCTTATAAGACAACTATCTTGGTGGGAAGTTATTTTGAAACAGTTGGATATCCAGTTTTTGCCTCAAAAGGAAATAAAGGGCCAAGCCCTGGCTGATTTTCTTGCTGAGCATCCATCTATAGAAGATACATCATTTAATACTGATCTTCATGATGAAGTGGTATTCTCTATTAAAGATAATTCCCAAACATGGTAAATGTATTTTGATGGTTCTTCTAGAAGTCCAACAGGGAAGAGACTGGAAAATCTTAAACTCAACAAGGTTGGATTAGGAATAGTCGTTATTTCCTCAAGAAAGGCAGTATTTCCTTATTCATTTCTATTATAGGAAGGTGGTACCAACAATTAAGCATAGTATCAAGGCTCTCATCATAGGTTTGGAATTGGATCTTCAATTAAAAATAGACCATTTAAGGGTAAAAGGTGATTCAAAATTTGTAATCAAACAAATCAATTGGAAACACTCTATCAGAGAAAAATAATTAATTCCATTTTGTGATTACGTTAGAGTGTTTATGGATAAGTTTTCCTCAGAACCAAACTTCTCCTTTTTCTTGTGATCACAAAATGCCCAATAAGATGCATGGGAAAATGTAGCTACCTCTTTGGCAGATCCAAATCAGGATGAGACAGTTATCATCATAACCCATCTCTACGTGGTTTCACCTTTTTTTCAAACTAAAAGGGAAGAAATTAATGAAATTTTCTCTATTTATGAACTGTATGGTCATACCATAGGATGGAGAACATCCATCATGAAATATCATCAAAATGGGATACTTCCACCAAATAGGGATGAGATGGAGCAGATCCGGCGATGAGTGGCCAATTTTACTCTTTATGATAGTCTAGACCCCTAAAAGATTCATTACAAGCGAGGAATTGATGGAATTCGTTTTAGATGTATTGATGGAGAAGAGACCACAACTATCATGAAAGAAGTACATTTAGGAGTTTGTGGTGGCCACCAATCTAGGCACAGACTCTCCGCTCAGATCCAAGGGCTTGGATACTTTTGGCCGTCAATGACATAGGATTTTACAGAGTTCACAAAAAAATTCATCCATCTGATGTGCATGAAAACTTCATCCATCAACCCCCAGAGATTCTACACTCAGCTAAATACTCTTGGCCATTTTTCACTTGAGGAACGGATGTAGTAGGGCCTTATCCTCCACCCAGGGATAAACAGTTCAAGTATATTCTCAAAACTACTGATATCTTCTCTAAGTTGGATGAGGTAATACCTCTCAAGGAATTCGGAACTGAAAGAATCAATAGTTTTGTCAAAACTAATATAATCACCATATTTGGCGTCCATAATACTATTTTTATGGACAATGGAACTGAATTTTGTTCTACTAAATTAAAAAATTTATATCAATAATATAATATCAAATCCAACCATTCATCTCGCTATCATGTGGTTCCCAATTAACAGATAGGGGCTTTCTACAAAACCCTATCAAATATACTGTAGAAGATGGTGAATAAACATAAAAAATCATGGAAAGATAAACTTTTGAATGATTAGTGGGATTATCGAACAACTATCCGTACTGCCACCCAAGAAACTCCTTATTCATTGGTCAATTGAACTGACGTGTTTTTCCAAATTGAAGTACAATTCCCCTCACTTAGAGTAGCAATCTATGATCAGTTATCTATAGACTAATGTTCTCAAAATTGATTTAATGAGTTGGGAACAATTATATGAGAATAGATTACCTACTTTGCATCATATAGAAGTATATCATAATAGAATAGCATGATATTTTAATAATGAAGTTCTCCTTCGTTCATTCCTCCATGGAGAATTGGTATTGGTCCTTAGGACTCCAATGATACCAGGAATGAAACCTCCAAAACATGAACCAATATGGTAGGGACCTTATTCCATAAATAAGGTCTATTAAAATGGAGCCTATGATTTAATCTAAATGGATGGAGATTTCATTACATATCCATTCAATGTGATATTTTTGAAGAAATACTTTGTGTGATTATACCCATTAGTCCTCAATGTCAGAATTTAAACTACACAGTACAATGTCTTTGCTGCAAGACTGAAAACCACACAAAAACCAATGTCCATGTTTCCAGACATTAAATTACATAACAACAATAAGCTTCCATGCTGCATGATGTTAAAGTGCATAGTATCTTCGTCCTTGTTGCATGACGTTAAACTTCACGATATCATATGTAAAACTAATCGTTTCCCTATTTATTGTTAGTAGCTTCCTTAAGAGAATGTTTTTAATATCATCACTACTTCTTAGTAGTACAAGAGTCCCCCTTTTTCTTATGATGGATTCTGATCTGCATAGTGACCATGTTTCAAGAACTACGTATGGATTGATTCTCATTTACAATGAGATACATATAGATGCTTAAATCTCCAATTTTGGGCCCAGCCACAATCACAAAATTATCTTATTTTCTTTTCTCCTCCTGTATATGAATCAGATCTATACTAGGAAATTCCTTAGGATATATGATTTGGTCCTTATACCATATCACGTCTTATTATTTAGCGATCTTTTATAAAAAATCAAAATCCACATTCCTCATATCAAACAGATCGCGAGGAATGATTGTTTAAAGAAAAATGAGTGGCTTGATTCTCATCTATTTTGATATACGTAGAGATGCCTAGATCTCCAATATTGGGCCCAACCACAATAAAAAATTCCAATTTTTCTGTAAAAAATAAAATCTACACAGGGAATGATTTAAAAAACTATGTATTACTTGATTATTTCCCCAACAAGACAAAAAGTGACACTTGGGTTTTATCTCTTAATCCAGTTTCTATATGTATTTCCTTTCATATAAGTTCATTATCGTCCTTACCTCATGAAAATAACTGGAATGAAAACCTAACACCTATATTCTTAATTTTCATCACATTTGCATTATAAAAGAAACCCTTACTAATTTTCGTTTCCCACAAACATCACAGCTCACGTGGGATTAAGAATTGAGTAAATAGATTCTTTATATAAGGTGGATTAATTTTTTTATGGGGTTACTAATGTCTTTAATGCATGACTTGAAACTTCATAATATGATGTCCAATCTGCATGACCTAAAACTATACATTACCATATTCATTCAATGGAAACAAAGAAAGTATCCATTTTACATATGAGTCAGATCTATGTAAATGACATCAAATTCATGGTGAATATTGATTCAAATATTTCTCATATACATTAGGAATACCCCACTTCCATATTTCACACTCTTAATATTGAATTTTTCTTTTAGATTTTCAAAATATTTCTTAGGGTTTCTGGTGACAAGGATTCCAATATCTGAGAGTTCTTTTTCCTAACTATGCAGCATGTCTCCTTAGGCAGCATAGCATAAGTTTCCTATATAACAGTCATGTCAGTCAAAAGATTCCAAAATTTGACTATGCAGTATATGCCATTTTCAGCCCTGCATAATACCACCCCCATCACGGGTTTTTCAAATAATGGTAACTTCGTTCTGGGTTATAGTATCACTGTTCCCTTTAATTATTGTTGACAATATACAAGAATCATTATTTTTAAAATAGTAATTTAATTACACTTGTCCCAGTATCTTTATCACTGTCTAAAAGTCTTAAAAACCATGGTTTACACATTTACCTCATCATGTGTTTGATACACTATGAAATAATCTTGAAATAACATTGCATCATGTTATATATTATTTTCATTTCATGTACTAGTTGTATGACCTAAAACTACATACATCATATCATTTTACATTTTGGTCAGACCATTGAAAATGTCTTAATCCTCGGATTCTTTGGATATATTGATTGGGAATACCCTTTCCTTATTTAGGTACCCTTTTCTTTAAACCTAACACTATGCTTTGAAAAATCAGAATCTCCATAAAAATTCGTTGACTTTTAGCAATAGAATGTCACACTTATTAGAGCTCTTTTTCCTAACTATGCACAACGTGCCCTTAGGCGGTCTTGCATAAATTGCCTACATGACAGGCCTGTCAGTCAAAAGATGCCACTATTTGACTATGGAGTATATTCCCCAGTTGGCCCTGCATAATACAACCCTCATAATAGGTTTTTCAAGTAATGGTAACATCGTTCTAAGAAAATACTTCCTCTAATGCTTCTAACCCTTTTCCCATACCATTCCTCAGTCTCAAAAATTATCAAATCACAGTTTACAATTTTCCCTTTCCTACCTGAATATGATATTATATTTCCAAACAAATTATCAAGAATTTGGGAGATTTTCATACTTTTGGTTAGAACTAAAGACCATTAATTAAATCCACCCCATTTGTTCAATGAATGACTTAAAACTACACATCACCAATGTCCTCACTCCATGACATAAAATTGCACAGTACCACGTCCTTACAGCATGACTTAAAACTACATAGTACCAATGTCCTCACTGCATGACTATTGGTTTAAGATAACCCTTTTTTATTCTTATGATTCATTTTATTGGAAAAACCACATATTTTGGTCTTAAGTCACCGAAATCTTATTTCCCCTATCTATTAACAACAAAACATTAAATTCCTCAATAGCTCTTTCGCACGACAATGCATCACATGCCCATAGGCAGCCTTGCATATGTTTCTTACATAACAGGCATGTGAGTCAAATGATGCCAATATTTGGCTATACAGAACATGCCCTAATTGGCCCTGCATAATAAATCACCCATAATGGGGTTTTCAAATCATAGTAACTTCGTTCCTAGAAAATACCCACATTTTGTTGATACAAGCTTTAAGATTTTGTATCAATAATAAATAATGGGCCATGATTCCCCTTGGAAATGTTTAAAGAATATTAATGAAATTCTTATAAAAAGTATTTTGTTTAGGATTTAATTCAAACATTATGGTCAAAGCTTTTTCAACCCAAAATATCAGCTCTTTATAGTCCAACATGCATGAATTTAAACTACCCATAACAAAAGACTCGATAGTCATTAGATTTAAATCTTTCAAGGGGAAATCTAAACAAAAGTCTTGTCTGACCTCACTAAACAAAAAATTTTGTATGATTTAGGTAATATTAAGCAATAAATAAAGATAAAATGACACAAAATTTGTGGGGTTATACATATAACCCTACCAACAGTCAAATTATACTCATTAGGTCCCTCGACTTAAAAAGAAAATTTTGGGCACTTCATTCTTATTATAATAATAATGATTGTTTAATATAAAGGGATAATTATCATCATTTACCTTTCATATTAACATCATGAAAAACAAGAATGAATATTTATATGGTTGAAAACAAAATTTCATTCATTTATATTCAAATATCGGGCCATACACAAAATGGAACCTCTATATCACGTTTTAGAATAAACTCTCTACATGAATTTTCATTTGTTGGGCTTCTTCATAAGCTCTATCAGCTGCCTGTTGAAGTTGAGATAGTTGAAAAAATCTAGCCTTCTCTTCCTGAAGAAGTGATTCCTTCACTGTTGAAATGGAAGTTATTCCCTCTAATTGGGTTTCTCTTAATGTTCGATTCAATTTGTCAAGTTTGTTATGAACATCATCCAGTTTTTGTTGAAGAGAAAACCACTCCTTTGTGGATTCTTTGACTTGTTGGCTAATGTCAAGAGATTTCTTATTATGATTTTCCTCCACCTCAACTACTGCAGCATGAAAGCCCTCAATATTAAGGAGTCGTTTATCCTCTTCAAAATCGTGTCGCGGTTTATGCTCCGGCTCCCGTCGGCAAATAGTCTATTTCATGGCATCGTAGATCTGCCGATAATTGAATCCACCAAATCCCAACACGCAGAATAATGTTGGGATTTTTAGAAAATGGGACTATAATTCATTTAATGGATTTGAGAAATTATGCTCCAAATCTACCACCATGTATTTTTACGTGCCATTCCAATATCATAGTGTATCTCTAAATCAGAATCTGAGTCACTACCATGAGGTAAAATATACTCTAGAAAACAGGTCTCTTAGAGAGCTACCTTGTTCTACTTCTCTTGGGACAGTAGAAGCTTCACCTTCAGATCTAGGAGCTGATAACTCTAAATAAAAAATCAAGGTTATTATTAGTTTCAAATGGATGAAAAAAATATGATTCAGATGGATGATTATATTTACTAAACAATAAGTCATCTACTTGATTAAATTCATCCAGTGTATTCTCAGCTCCAATGTTTTGAGCAGATGTTTCTTGAGACATGGTAATTAAATTAATTTGCACATTTATCCCATTACATATTTTGATGAAAGATCCTTTGTGTGTATTTCCCTAGCTCTATCAGAAGGATAAAGTGGAATACCTCATTCTTGATGATTTTTTGCGACATTTTCTACAGATAAAGTTGAATAAGCTGATTTTTACGTAAAAAATCATGTTGAAGAACACATTATGTTTGTAAAATGCAATAATATGGGCTTACGTCCTTGAAATTCCTTATGAAAATCCCCAAACTCCTTGATAGAACCTAGAATATCAATATTTGGATTAAGGGTGTCCATCATTTCAGTTTATATGGCCTGAAATGTTACAGAATCCTCACCTTTTAAGGTATCCAGAAATTATTGGTTGATGCCCAAATTGGCTCTGTTGACAGTTGGTTCCGTTGGCTCATCAATTGATATGGTAGCATCAGGTCCTTCTAGATTTTGGTCAACATGAGCATCTATCTTAGATTGTTGTGGATCTTTATTCCTTTATTCTGAAGCAACATGAATATCAGTGTTGATTATTTTAGGATTCCATGACAGAATCCAATATGGAATGTATTTTATCATACCACGGCTTTCCTCTCCTTCAGAAGATCTGGGAGCCGGTAAAGCTAAATCCCTTGATGATTTATCTACTAAAATTGCATATTCGTCATCCTAAACATGGGTTTCCCATGTGGATTCTTTTTTTGGTCTTAAAGAATCAAATATTAATCCCTTGAGAGAGGAGAGATACATATATCCTACAAGAGGATAAAATGTGGTCACTGGAACATATTGAGCAAGTTGTATTCCCTATAGATTTTATAAATACATACTCTTTCAGTAAAGGATTCAAAGAAATATTCTTTCTCACTTTTTTGATTCTATCAAAATATTTAGGAGAGATTGAAACACTTCTCTTAGAAAAAGAAACACGAGTTAATGGTTGAGAATTATCTTTTTCCATTTCCCAATTCATGATTCATTCTCCCGGAGATAGATATAGTGACTTGGGAGTATCATTCGTTGCGTCAATTGGAGAACATGTTAGACTATACTGAAGTGATTCATAAATTGGTCCGGATCTTCCTTCTCTATATTCTAGCTGCAGAAATATATTTTCATCAAGACTAAAGATGATAAATGATAAAGATTAGTTGAGATGAAAGGAAAAGGGAAATAAAATATCAGTATTAACATTAATATACCACTCCTCTTTATAGTCGATAATTACCACTTCACAGACTCCTAAGTCCATCATATGAGATACTTATTTAGAGGATGGATTTGTTCATTGGTTGCATATATAAAAGTCCCTAACTCCACAATATACTTATGTACTTCATCCATGTTATTATCCGAATTGTAATCAGAAGGTTCCTTGATATCACCAATATCTGGTATTCGAATTCTAGGCTGAATAAATTCCCAGGCATTCCTAAGATCATAGGTTAAACTCTTCCAATGATGAATGGATAAAGGTCGCAAATAATTTGATCATGGCCTGGTTGACTGTGGAAGAGATTCAAAAATTTATAATTGAAGAGATTATTCGGAAAATTATTCCTTAGATAGTACAATATATGGAATATGAATCATAGTTTGATTGCGGCGACTAGACGGCCTTGGTGTTGGAGGTGTTGCTTCTCAAGCCTTGGTCTTCCTAGTATACTTCCTGTGACGACATTTTGAGGGCTCTGAATCCTCTAAAATTTCTGTATCATCTCTGGCATTGGACTTCTTGCCATGATTCCCAAATGAAAAAGTCATTGTAGCCACAACTTGATATATTATTTTTGTCTAATCCCCATGAGGATATGAATAAACCCAAGCTCTGGTATACCCAGCTTCCAATCCGATTGATCCATCTTGTGGATGTAATGTAATTGAAAATTTGGATACCTCTAATGTTGTTATAATCCATAATTGTGGCATTAACATTGGGTGCTTGTCATGTCAGACATATGTTGGTGGGAAAGTATTTTATTGTTGAAGAAATATGAACTAAAAAGAAAACCTATAGGGGAAATAACCCTCACAAATAATTTCACCCTCAATCCTGGTTGATAATACACCATCCCTGAATGACATCATATAAGTTCTCAGATCATAATTCATTTGCTAACCATCATCATTAAATGTTCCTGTTGGTGGATTACCAAAAGTAATGATGTTGAATTCTCCTGAGACATTCAATACCTTCAGTACCTCATCAGGTCTCAAGTTCAGAGGCATAATAAAAGAAAAATTCTGTAAAAATAAGGTGAATCGACCATTAGGAACTCTGACCGAGTTCAACACTGAGTATGAAGAAAATGTGCTGCAATCCAACCCCACAACACTTTGAATGGCCCTGAAATTCTAAATGGAGACTTCCCACTGTATAAATGAAGCAGGAGATGGTAAATTCTTACCAAAACATGGGTTTCTAGCCTAATATACTTCTCCTCTACCAATTTAGCTATAATGATGAAAGTCCCTGATCATACACCTCCTCTAGATTCACGGACTACAGGAAAATAAACAATTATCCACATTTAAAGTAAGGAAGCTAAGCAAAATTTTTCATCTATATCAGCTTTGACTTTATAAACCTAGTTCTTGTAATTTCCTCTTTCCAATGTAGGCCAATATGTGCCTAAAATGCCTCGGTTATCGGCAGAAGAAAAAATAGTATGATATCCATTGGTTGGATGTTTCTATGTTTTTGGTTCTAAGAAGGCTTTCCTCCACACTGTAGCATGGATATATTTCTTATCCTTGGGTAAATTCTTCACTATCAAAAGTAATTCATTGACCAGTGGTGGTGTTCTAGTAACATTAGCCCATGTTTAAGTAGGCAGGATGAATTCATGATAAATTTCCCCGTGAATAGGAATTACATCTACTTGATAAATGTCCCGGTGACTAATACCAACTTCACCATGCATCAAATGAATAGAATTCGTTTGTGAACTCCATCATCTTAGTAATTTAGAAATGAATTTTTTTTTGTAGTCATATGATTTACCCCTCCATAAATCTTTGTAGATATAGACTTTTGATAACTCATTTCTGAATTCTGCACAAGTCCGACATACCCAGAATGCCCACATCCACTTTGGTTTTACACCCACTCCAGAATGAAGGTCCAAATCTCCTTTTCAACAATTATATTGATCTGTTTGAGAAGCCATAAAAGTGGAATCATAACAATGGTGTCTTGGATCTACAACATGATCCTTCATGTCATGAGTGCAACCATTATTATGAATGATGCAACTAATAGGGACCGGGAATTCATGAAATGGAACCCCCCTTGCACTAATATTCATGCAGTTACAGTTGGAATACTGATAAAACAGATTCATTGAATGTAATTCTTAATAGATGGAACATGGGTGTTTTGCAAAACCATGCCCGTACAAGGGTATGCAACAACTTCATAGATAGTCACGCTGGTACGGAATTATACCCTCCCATAGTACAGGAAGAGTACATTCAACAAAATCATAATAGTTTGGCCTAAAAATATTCATCATTTCATTTTGGTGAGCTTTAACTTCTTTGGTATGGGTAATCAAATGATTCATTCCTTAACAAAAAAAAAGAATTACCAAACTTTCAAGTCAGTTTTTTTAAAGAGGAAAGTGATTTTTTTTACAAAGTACATTGTTCGCGTAGGTTCTCGGACATGGTCCTTCTATAAGGTCCTTTGACAAAGTACTTCGTCAAGGTCCTTTGATGTGGTTAGTCATGTAGTTCCATTGACAATGATACTAGTTCAACTCTATCAATGAAGTCATTTTGGGGTAGCTCAATCGCTTAAACAATTTTTCCTTGATGAAATTTCAAGAGAATTATGCGAGAGCACAACATGATGCAGTTGGGTGAATGAGCTATGCACAAAGAGCTCTATATTTTGGTGAAATCACACGTGAAGAAAAAATCGCAAAAGTTTGAGACCTATTTATAGGCAACAGAAGACCTACGCATCATGGATGTACGACGAAACTGTGCGACATACCTGCCCGAAGTTCATACATGAAAAAACTGTGCTATTCAATAATCTATCTTGATATTTTTCCCAGACATTCACCTCAGGACTTGACCCTTTTTTTATATTTTGGATCCAATCCTGAGGGCGGGATTTTGTCGAGACTAATTAAAAAAAAGTAACCAAAAATATAGGAAACCGTTGGATATTTTAAATCCCAATGAAATATTTAAAGAGTAGAAGGGAAAAATAAACAAATGATCCTAATTCTCTATGAAATATATTAGAATCCAGGAACTTCCCGACTGAGATATGTGTCTTAGCTTCGCGAGTAGCCTACATTGCCAAGCTATGCATGAGAAGATTTTTGATGTCCCTATGCAGAGGACCTGTGCGGTGGACCTGCACGAAATACCATCACGGGAAAAGTTTCTTCGGCCAGGCCTTATCTGTGCCTATAAATTGGACCCTTGGGTTCCCCATTTCCGGACTGAAAAATAGTCAAAGACTCTCAAAAGCTCCCAATGTGTAGCTATTTTTCTTAGATCATTAACATGTAGATCTCTAATCTACAAAATAAGAGATAACTAAAAGGGATAGGCATGTTTTTAAGTTCTTCCCATTCTTCATTCCTCATCTATACCTACACGGTATATCTATGCCCCATTCCTGCGCGCCACACCTACCCGGTATATCTGTGTGCCACACCTGCATGACAGGGAAATGCAGGGAACCTAAATGGCATACAAGCACATGGTACCTACACGACCATCTCAAGTACCCTCCATTAAACCCATCCATGGTTGCGTATCTCCTTCCTTGGTTCCCTTATCTAGAGGGGGCTAAGATGGAGCCTCCACCAAAACCTCTTGTCTCCTCAAACATTTTGGTAAGGCAAATAAGTGTGTCTCTTATTTGGGTTTGTATTTCCGTAGTCAGAGGATTCCAACATTGTTTTCACAATGGTGTTAGGATTAAGGGGATATTCGTGGGTTTTTATATCCATAGTCACATGGAATTTTCTCCCAAAAACAGTGTTTGGAAGTTCTAGGTTTGGAGGATGGTTGGTTACTGGCCTCACCCTTCTCAAAAGGGTGACCTGAGACCTTAGGTATCCGATAGGGAAGGTACACTTCACCCTTGCCATTCCACACAATTATAAGAGATGACTCCCTCCCCAACCATAACAAATTTTAGGGAAACCATCCTGGTATAATCCCCTCACCTTCACCCCTTCTTTCTTACATTGGACCCTCGTCCAATGTAAATAGAATAGAGGGAAGGTTCATCGCCTCACCTTCTTCCAAGGTCGATGCACCCTCTTCCATCCGCATGGAGGAAAAAATTGAAAGTGTGATGTGTCATTGTTGAACTTTTCTCAATCTATTATTTCTAAAACTGAGCATTAATCACGTGGGCTTAGAGATACATGATGGTTGAAACATGTGCACAAACACTCTTCCAAATAAACTATGAGAACTATTATTCCTATTCAAACTAGGTTACATAGGAATATCGTTCAGGTATTGAGCTCATGGGATATCCTCCTCATAAATCCAATCCTAATTACCCAAATTTGGGCATCCTTCTTAGTAAATAAGCCCCAAATTCAATCCTCAAATCATCAGGGCATTCCTTTTTTATAATGTAAGACCAAACTCATGTCTCTCAGAGGGAAATACTCTCATTTGAGACTTATCGAACGGCATGGGCTATGATTCCCATTAATATGTGATATGTAGGAAGACTCTTTAAGGTCGAAACAAAACACCTTAAATCAGCCCTTTTCTCTTTAGGCCAGATTACCAACATGGCCTGATCCTATTTGGAATGTCATATCCATTCCAAGTTCGTTGGGCTACATCAACATAAGTACCACACTAAGTTTCAAGTAAGCACCTTCCACTTAGAGGTCCCGATCACAAGACCATAAAAGGTATGATGTGTCCTACTATGTGTCACTGAACTACGAGGGTTCTGATTCCTTTCACAAGGATACACAAGTAGATCATTTTATGAACACAATCCCAAGATTAAAATAATCCTTCCTCTCCCTGGATGACAATAAATTCCGTAGTGGCCCTCTATGTGGCTTAAAAAACCAGTATCATCATAACGATGATTAAAAGAATCTCCAATCGATATATTAGAGGATACCATTGATCAAAATTCACAAATACATACAGATGTTTCTATTGATAAAGAACCATAAATGCGTACTGATGAATCTAAATTTTACGCATGTTAATAACTGATTGTAAATTCCAAGGGATACTTATGATATACATGGTGATTTAATAATGATTTATTAAAATATTTTAATTTTACAAATAATGTCCTAGAATAAACAATAATTTCCCCCAAAAGGGTGTGATGAGTCTGAACTCCCATCCTCATGATCCATGCACGTTCTTAAGTATCGTAAAGTTAAAATTATAATGAAAACTAACCATTGGAACGAAGGTCCTATTTTGTATAATGACCTATTGGATGTTTCCGATACCATGATTAAATCCAATGTAAACTGCCTAGAAATAGTGATTCTTAAATATAGATCACACATTTCAAGGAACTACTAAAAAGATACATTATTGTCTTTTTCTTTCTTAACCATCCACCTTGAAAAGTAAAAATTTTTCTATCTTTAAATTTCCTTATAAATACCATGATATTAATTTCTTGTATTGAAGGGTGTTCACCAAGATTCCATATATCGATTGGTTGATTAATTATTTACATAACCATATATACCCTTTTCTATGTGGTCTAAATAGCATATTCATTATTATTTGGACTGGATGGTATTTACCTAAAATGTTACATTATGTGATTTAATGACAATTTATTTTCTATAGTTTTAACGTGTTATGATTTTTAATGGAATTATTAATGATTTTATTTTTTGAATCCATTGGAAAAGGATATGAAATCCACCGTATTTCATGGATTATTTATTATGTGAAGAATGAATGATTCTCATGTGATAATCAAAATTATGGATTAATGAACGGTGTGGAGATATAATACCACAATGAATTATTTAAAATTTAATATATCTTGAGATAAGTATTCATGAGTATATTTTAGTATCATGGAAGTGTTGAAACTGATGGTGTGGCACATTAATTTAATTTTTCCATTTACTAACATATCTTACTTATTTGATAGATGTTTCAACATTTTATTCTTGTTAACATTATTATCTTATGATCTCATAGATTATAATTATTGAATCATGTTTAAACAAGATTTTGATGCATTAACTATGTTTGGTCGGGCCTTATGTCATGATATATGGTGTATTATTTTTTGGGCATATGTTTTGATGAATCCATGTCATATCCATATTACAATCCAATGATTATTTTTGATATTTTATTAGTAACACTTATATTAACCCTTACTTAGCATATAAACTCATCCATTTCATATACTTGCATTTACATAGCTTTTTATGATTGTAAACATATGAAATGTAATGATGAGTTCATTATGAGAAAATTTTATGGGAGATATTAAAGTCTCATTATGAAATAAATAATTTCATATATAATTAGAAATATATATAATTGGAATAAAATACATGGGTTTTGTTAAATAATTAGTTTTCTTAATTATATATAAATATCAAAATAATATTTACAAGGAATGAATTATAGTGAAATATTTTATTTATGTCATGTAATTATCAGATGGATAGGTTTGGGATAATATAGTTTGTACCATGGTATGGTTCAAATAAATATGTTTATTATGATGATTTAAAATGAGGTTAAATTGGAGTAAAAATATCATCAAAAGTTGATAAGTTAAGATCTATTATAATTTCAAGGTTATAGATAATCCTTTAGATCATTTTATGTAATATTTTGATGATTATGATATAAGAAATTTAGTGAAATACTTAAGAATATGTCTGTATGTAGGATAACATCCTAAAATCTTGGTAAAGTATATATTTTTTTTAGCAATAAGATCATTTTTTGGATACAATTATTTGATGTATGCTTTTAGATCATATATTCCTTAATTTAATATCCCTGAAAAGTGTATATTTGGAATTAAATCTATCTTCCCCAGATTCATGATAAAAATTCATAACGATAGACCTAGTTTGAAATTACTAGAGAATTTTCATTGGTTAATCACATTCTCTTTATAAACCCTTATAAAGTATTTATTTCATTAAGACATTAAGGGATTAATTTAAATGTACAAGAGAACATAACCTAATGTAATGTCGATTGAACAAATGCATCAATGGATGAAATAGAGGTAAATTTTTTGAAAACATATTTTTATTCAATTTTCATATCTACATGATAACTTTCTATAATATTTTTGATAACCATTTAGGTTTAAATTTTTTAGTTGAAACAATATCATAATAATTATTATGAGAATGTTATATATCTAAAAACCACTATCTCTTATAACTAAATAAATAATTATAAATATATTATTGAGAATATATGTGTATGCATGTTATGATGAAAAATCTGAGTCTCATAGTCTCACATAAGAAAGTGCGGTTATCATCATAAAAGAAAATTTTTAATGATAATCCAATATATTTTGACTATTTTTTTATTTTTTTATTATAATCATCTATATTATAAAATATTAGAGAATTATGAAAAATATTTAAGGATTATTCACTAATAATTTTTTCCATTAATATATAAAAAACATATATTATAAATTATCAACAACCATGAAATGCAATTTTATGAAAATGATATATTTTTGTGAAAAATATCTAATAAATCATGATTGATACATATAAAACCCTTAGGTTTAATAAATCATTGATGTTGAATTAGAACATGGAGGATTTATTTTGATTGAAGTAAGTTAGATTATATTGATATCCTTGGAATTTTTTTATTTTTAATGAAAATGTGAACCTTGAAATTTTTAGTAATGTGTATGTAGTATTTAAGATTAGGATATATATTAATTATTTAGAAACATGATGAAAGATGGATTAATATTTTTATGGTTTAGTGATTGATTTAGTTTTTGGAGGAATATAAAATGTCAAATTTTTTTACTATCCCAGATATTCAATCATTTTGGGAGATGTATGTCATAGAGTATATAGAATTGGGTTGCATACATACATCAATGCACTATTTTGTGAATGGATTATATTTTTTGAGGAAGGATATGTAACTTAATATATCCAAATAGAGTATTTTTGGTTTAATATTAAAATTTATGTCTTCATTGAATAATATGTTATGAATACTATCACATACAGTCAACAATTTAGAATAATTTACATTGTGAGGAATCAATTTATTTGAGGTTGATGAATGTAATGGCTTGAGATATTAATATTTTTTTTCTAATTAAGTCCAATAAATATGATAGGTTTCTTCACATGCAACACCATACTCAAATGAAACCATAGTATATATATATAATAAATATTATATATGATCTCTAAAAATATAATTTTAATTAGTTGGTATTAATTACAGTAACCTCATTATGAATTATATTAATATGTAAATGTAATTTTATACAAAATTACATAGATAATTATTGTGTTTAAAGGTATATAGTTTCTTGTGCTATAATTTTTATAAAACAAAAAAATTATATTATTTTATAATTATGTGATAATAAACTATAATAAAAACTTAATATTGAAATCTTTGTTAGTGTTTTTTTAGACATAATGAATAATACCAACTAGTATTTTAAAATTTTATTTCCCTAAAAAGAATATTTTTTACTATAGTTTATTTTTTAAAAGATTGATTTATTTTATTTTCAGTTTTAAATTTATAAAATTAAAATCATTTTTTTGATTTAGTGGTACAATATTTGTTTTGAAGTAAACTGTAAATATTTTATTAAATATGATGATTTTAAATAGAATAGTGAAATTTTCTACATGATAAATACCATTCCTTTTATAGAATTATTATTTTTTATTATTTTTTTCAAATTTAAAAAATATTTTGTAATAAAGTATTTATTTTATATGTTAAATTATGTTTTTAAGAATATATTTATTAAAAACCCGATAATTAACATTTTAGAAAAGTAATGAAATCTTTTAGAAAAAAGATGTTTTAATACATTATACAATAATTTTTCGAAACAAATTTTTACTAATAATATAAAAAATTACATTGAAATTTATAATTATTAGGTGAAATTTATTTTAATTGTTTCATTTTATTTTTGGTAATAATGGAAAAGTTACCTTATATAATAACTAGTTACCACAATATAAGAAATCGGGGAATATGTTAAAAATATAATTGTATTCAGTTGAAAAGTTATTTAAAACATGTCTATTAAAGGGTGGTTGAGTAAAATATCAAACTTATATGTTTCGAGATCTATTATTTCTTAATTTTCGATCAAAATTCTATGAGAGGGAATTCCCATTATTAATAGGTTTTTGTCACTTACAAAAATGTCATCCCCTATCACTTATAAAATTGGATATTTGTTATTCACTATAACATAAACTAAAACCCCATTATATTGGCCCAATAATATCAAAATAAATCTTACAAACTCATATCCACATTTAACCAGTTCTGGTCATCTAAAAATATCATCATATAAAGGGATAACTTCATTTACAAAGAATATAATTCAAGAAGTGAGGTATAAATTTTAACTACTCCATTCTCATTAAAATTTCATTATATAGACTTATTATTCATAAAATCACATTAAAACATCATAAAATTATAAATTCAGGATAATTATTAGACAAGTATGTTAATATATAAATGGTATAGTTCTTAAAATCCATTTATTTTTCTATTAATAAAAATCGAATAACCATTAATGAAATGTATGGAATACCACATCCGTGATGCAACATGATTTTATTTCCAACACCACAATACTATTATTTTCAGAATATGGAATTAAATATATATAAATGATATTTATATAATTTTTTTATTTTATGATTATGAAAAAATATTATGCATTTTTTACAATCTAGGAAAATCAAAAACATCATCAATGTGAAAGTGTGGCCCACTAACATTGTGGAATGATAGTTTTCTATTTTTTTAATTTCATCACTATATTACATGGATAGTCATTAGAGTGAGATTAATGTATGAATATATTTTTTATCATATTATAATGGTTTTTAAATAAAAAAATCTACAAACTATAAAAATATTATCAATAACCAAACGTGGTAAATTCAAGCACAGAAACTAGTCCTCTACGAGAGAAAAATTTATTATTAAAACATTGAAATAAAATTTCATTGGTTATATTCTTCTTCTAATTCATTCCTATTACAATATATCAAAAAACATAAATAATAATATTTTCAGTCTATAATGATCTTATAGATAAATCACTTCATAATCATCCATTAATTATTGTATGTTCTTTATTTACATTTTTTTAACAACCCACTTGAACATTACTGTAAACTTATAATGTGAATGACTATGATAAATTAATTTTAGGTAAGATATGATATAACTAATTAAATAATGATTAATTTTTTTAAATATAAATATAAAAAACTAAATCAATATTTAACAGAACATCGTTCATTCGCCAGGACTCATCAAAACATGCTCATCATCAAAATTATTTTTATCATCATAATAAAAAATACCATAGTAGGGAAATAAAACAATATAGATAATTATAAAAAAATATATTAACATATTTGATCTAGAAATAGTGTATTTTTTGGGATTAATAGTGAAACTACTTCTATTAGATAAGTAGTTCAAAAAGATAAATATGATGAACACCAGATATCAAAAATAAATTATATTTAACTAATATAAATATATATAATTATTATAAATGATGTATATAAATGGATATAAGTTTGTGAAGGTTTCTGAAATGGGTTATTTGTAACACCCCAGGTAAATAAAAATATGACATTTTCATATTTATCCATATTTGTGAATAAAATATTAATATTACTTTAAAGGGGATGCAATTATCGATGGCGTACCCAACACGCAACAACGTGTTTCTTGGGAATCTTACGTTGCACTCTAATAATAAAATAATATTTTTTTAAATGGTAGTTAACATGTAGCCATTGTAATGGCAGGAATGGATAGAAATAATTAAAATATTATTATATATGTTTTAAATGTTTTTACATTTATCCAATAAAGGATAGAGGCTTAAAATACGGAAAGAATTCAATTTTAGGCGTATATGCCCTAGTTTTCACTAAAGGTTCACTTATCACCTTTTAATGTTGAACCATCATTAAATATAGTTTTTTTCACTATTAAACATTCTTTTGGACCAAATAAAACCCTTATTAAGAATCAGGACATCAAATTTTACTTTGTGTAATTTTTTGGTATTTTTCCGATAAAGTTTATTTTTTAATGAATAGTGTAAAATGTTGTGTTTTAATTCAAAACCTCTTTTTAATATAATTTATTTATATTATTAGATAATATTTTGAATTTGTTTTAAGGTGAAATTAGAAAATATTTTTACCATTAAATCCAATAGTGGTCGTTGGAATTAATTTCACTTTGAAATCAGACTTAAACTAGTGTCAATTTTTTGATACTTATTGTTTTATAAAAACATGCTATTTGCTCTGAAAGTGGGAATTAATTATTAAATTAATTAATGTGACTAAAATGTTTTGAATTTTGTAAAACGGAATTCATTTTTTAATTTTGAATATCAAATATAGCGTAGGGTTATGTTTTGGTATTTTTCTGAAAAATTCCAATTTTTGATGAATAGTGAAACCACTAAGTGGTAATCAAGCAAACTGATTTTTCAGTTAAATGAAAGATTACCACTAATGTGTATTGAATTTTGAAAATACAACATACATGGTTGTCATTAGTATGTAAAATTTGGTTCAATGGGATGAAAATTTTTTTTTGGTGAACAGTAACTTTTTTTCATTAATCGCGATTAGAGGTAATTAGTGTAATTTAAGGTAAAAATGATATTATAAGAATGTGAAAACACCATGACACTTGTCCTAAACCTATTGGGTGAGTCATGGCCGACCCAGACAAGCCATGGGCCAACTTGGGGACCCCATGGATCCACTTTAGTTGGGAAATGACAATAATATATTTTTATTTAATGTTAAAATTAAATTGACACAAACATGAGTTGTTTTACTAAAACAGTTTTTAAATAGGGTTACACAAGTCCAAATTTTGATTATAAATAGTCATTGGAAAGATAAAAATATTTCCTACATAATATTAGTTTTTTTATAGTTTTTAGACATTATATAAATTAAATTATGTATGACATCATAATGATGCAGCGATGACATCATTATCTGACGATTTAAATAAAATTAGAAGATAATGTAAACTCTATGACCTAAACATGTCCACAACTTATTTTATGGGTGTATTTCGAACCATTATCACCTTATACACGAATTATGTCAATGTGGGACCTTTTAAAACCGAAACACATTTTCAAATAAAGTAATATTTGTTACTTTCCAAAAGTGCCCCTCCTCTCCTCTTATAAAAGGCCCCCACCTCTACCTCATTTCACACACTCCTCAAGCCTTTGGCTTGGCCAAACCCTGCCCGTTTACTCTATAAACATACCTCACCTCATAATAGAGGATTCCCGTTGGGAAGAATCCTTTCAATTGAAGCCTTTAGGCTCAAATCAAAAGGAGTTACACTTTTAAAGGTAATTCATTCCCTCATGTTCATTTGTTTTATTTTGCTTCTCCAACCCCCTAAACTCTTATTATTTACTTCTTTTGTAACGAAACCAGTATACTCAATATACTAGGATGTTGTTATAATATTTATTCGAGCTACACTCTCACACAACTACATCAAATGGTTAAAGAACATACGGTTTCCATGGATGGCGAAATTCTGCCTCCCGAAATGATGATTGTTCAATACTCATTTAACACCTTCAAAGGTGGCCATTATGATGTCACTATTTTTATATATGATATAAAATACGTTTATGATTTACTTATGCTTCTGTATTTTTCATTTTTTTCTTACCTTTATGGCATCCATTATGGGTATATGCGATATCTTCATTTTAGGAAGTGCGGACTACCGCCCCCACAAAGTGATGTGATTCGTTAATGCCATATGTGGGACGTATAAAAGATGGATTTAATGATATTATATATGATATTATACTGGAATTATAATATACCTTTATATAATTATTATTCCATTCTATAAAATACGAAATAGAAATGAAAGTAGCGTTCAAGCGTACGTACGGCTTACCGTCTCCATGAACGGTGCATTTCATTTATTACCTCTAAATGATTATGTAAAGTTATAAATGCATGCATGTACTGGATAAATATGACATATATGATATCTACATCATGAATAAAATTCTTTATATAATAAAAATTTGTCCACACGAACAACATGTAATCGTAAGAAGTCAACTTTCGACTTAAGAACCAAGTATCGAGAAAACAAATATTATTAACTTAAATGATTACATAAATGTTTATGACATGGTAATAAGTGATATACAAGAAATAATGAACTTGAAAAAGGTTCTTAAGGAAGTAGAAATTAACTCAAGTTTATTATTCAGGAGATTAAAGAACGATCGAGTCAAGTCGGACCCGAGGTAAGGGATCCTACTCTTTTCTTTCTTTTTAAGTACACACTTTTATGTCATTCCTTTTAAAGCTCATCTTTCTTGTTATTGGGATGATATTTTATATTACACTTACTATAATTTTTATGTTCATGTGATGAGAGAACATATTCTCTCTCATCAATCCATTTTGGATGTTTTGAGTGGCGTCGTTAGGATGCCGAACTTTTCGTAAGAGATCTAACCTCTCTCTTTCTTTTTATGTACTCTCCTTTATGTCACTTCTTTTAAGCTCCTCTTTGTAATGTTGGGGGATGTTCTTTTATATTCATATTTCTGTAAATTTTATTGTAATGTGATGAGATACCCTATTTTATCTCATCAATCCATATTCGGAAGTTTTATGTGGCGCCGTTAGGCTGCTGAGTTTTCGTAAGGGATTTTTCATCTCACTTTTATTCCCGTGAGATTTATGCTACATTTGCCACAAATTACATTGAGTGGTATATGTACATCCCATTATTCTACACTTTGTGTAATATAATTTTGTTTATGAGTATTTACATCAATGATCTATTCTCATTCTTTCATGGGGTGTATGTTTTGAATGATACCCAAGTCGGTAAGGGAACCTTTCACCCTCCTCTTTTTTAAAATACTTCTTTTGTTGGGTCTTTTAATTTACATATTGTTATGTTGGGATATGTTATCATATATCCTTATTGATGTAAATTTTATGTCCAAGTGATGAGATACACTTTTTATCTCTCATCAACTCATTTTGATGTGATGCCATTAGGCTGTCAATGGAACTTTTTAACCCAATTTCGATTTCTTTGGGTTCAACATGTAGTCATTGAATATGTCATCCATTGAATATGTGTGAATGTCCTTTTATTGTTTTACACTTAATATACACATATATTGGGTGTATTTATATTTGTCACACATATTTTTGAGATTGATTTGTCCTTAATTTAAGGATACCTTCTTTATAAGGGATTTCATCACATTTGACATTTCTATTGAGGGTTCATTGTTGTTATGCACCAATTCTCTCTTTTATGGTGTATATACTGTCCTTTTGAGTATTATATCATGAATACATTTATTCTCATGATATTATAAAGTTATGACTAAATGTTATTCCTCAATTATTGTATTCAAGTGTCTCTAATTTTGGTAAAACCCCTTTAACCAAAATATCGTTTTAAATGTTTTAATTATTTGTTATTATTAATATACATGTTTTCAAAATGGATTTAAGGATTTATTTATATGGATATTGATGGTTTAAAATATTAAGCTTCAAGGTGGTATGGGAAACTTTGATTCAAAAATCTCTTTATTAAATGTTTTAAATGGTTTTGGAAACGGTTTCTTTTTGAATGAATTCAATATTTCAATATACTAAAATGTTATATTGTGATTGAAATGTGGAAATGTTATGTTTCCTTTATGCATGTTTTATGTGATACATTTATGTTATGGTACTTGGGAATTATTATGAAGACAGGTGGTTCCGTGATAAACTAAGGGCAGGTGAGCCCGATATAGCTCTCCAATGCATTGGGTAACGCGAAGGAGTGAAACGTTAAGGTTTCTCCGAAGAGATTTAGGGAATATACTGTGATGGGTATTCCAAACGTAACCAAGAGGCTTACTCCATACGTAAGAATGATATGAATGCCTCAAGTTACCTTTATGTATTATGTTTTCTATGATTTATTCATGGTTTGATGAGGTATGTTAAAGTTCCTATGTTTTATGGGTAATATATGATTTCATTCTTATGTATATATGAACTCATGTTTTCTTTACATATTTTTATAAACCTTACTGAGATTTTTATGCTCATCCCAAGTTTTTGAAATGTTTTTATAGGTCAAGGGAAAGGTACATGATGTGATGATAGTGTCAAGGATGTGTCAAGAAAGAATCCGTGTTTTATTTTAAATATGTTTCTATTGATGGGAAGAATGAATATTGTCTTTTATGTAACCACTTTGTATAAATGTGGAATGTAATGCAAGTTTCATTATCTAATTCTCTAAAACTCTAAACCTGAAAAGATCCTCAATGTGTAATCTTGTAATAACTCAAGATTAAGAAAGGTTTACGGCTGGGGCCTTATAGTTGGTATCAGAGGTCGGTTTAGATATCTTTAGAGGTTAGGGTATTCTCTAAGCATAAGTGACATTACCATAATGGTTAGGATTTCAAAAAGAGTCCTAGTTTTAGATAAAGTGAATGAGTAAGTATATCTTAGTGTTTACCTACCTCATTATTAAATGATGGTTTTGTTGATATACTCACACTTTCATTTCTGTTTTTAGTGAATGGATGGATATAGCAGGCACCAAAGAGACAATAGGTTTGAAGGAAACTGTGGTGGTTCTCTGATTAAGATACTAGATAAAATGGAGGGTTCAATGAGGAAACTCATGGTTGTTCTAAACCAAATATCAAGGAGTCATGATCAACCACTTTAACCTTGTTATGTTCTATAATGCATCATGTACGAGATGACCAATCGATGTGGAAGTTCATGTAATAATTAAAAAGGTAACCATTAGGGTTTATATGATCCTTACTTTTGAGGTAATTATGGGTTACTATATGTTATGATTGAAGTGAAAGGAATGAGATAAAATTGAGGTTAAATTATGTTATGGTTATTTTTGAATATTTTATCTCATTTTGGGGAATGTTTTAAAAATTATATAGTTTTGGAAAAAGGAAAACACACAGACCGTGTGACAACCTGTCGCATCGGACAAAGCTGCGGGAATCGAACCCACAAAAAAAGTGCAACTGGTATTTATCGCCTACCACTGGACTACGTGAAGTCCCTGGTTAGTATGACTGATTCTTTATAGTTATATGATTTTATGAATTAAGAGTAAGTTGATTTTGGGTTATTTATGAAAATGATTAACCTATCATGGAGGATATGTGATTAGGTTAATTACTTTTCAATAAGAGACTTTAGGGGCAACTGATGTTGTTTGGAGATAAATGTTACGATTTAAGTTGGAAGACTATGTGACTAAATCCTTAAAATATTTGGGTTTCAATCTTAGATTGGTTTACTTTGAAGAATTTTATGGACAAATTGATTATAGAATGGTTCTCGTTGATCTTTGGGTTTTGTTGGACAATTTTGGAGATTGAGAATAGATTTTCTTTTTATAAAGGGTTATCCTTTTCTGGTTTATCTGATCTTGTACTAACCTTTTTGGTTTTGGTTTTGGTTAGAGTCTAAAGACATGGGAAGTATATAGTTCTCTTTTGTGGATTAGGTGATTCTCTATAAGTTGATTATAATACTCTTAATGCGAACAAGTCTCCCTAAATACTCATCTTTTGGAAAAAATATGAGTTTGATTAAGGAATCTAGTAAAAGTTGGAAGTCAACGTGACAAGTATGTATGTTTCCTTATGTTTTATTTAAGCTCAAAAATAAATTCCTCAATAAAAAGTAACTTAAAGAAAAAATGTTGTCTATTAATTTTTCCTACTGGGTAACCCTACACCGTTTAACCCATCACAAGTTTGTGATTTTCTTATTGTTAACTTTCTCCTAAACATGTTTTCTATCACTCTCCATCAAAACATGAAACTATGTTTTCTCCACCATGTCAATAGTTTTCTACATGGAATCCTAGTGTGGATTAACTCGGGTGACCTTTGTACTTATCTTCCTTTATTTTAAAGTGATTGTTTTACCGACTCTTGTTTCGATGTGGGACGTTCAAGGATGTTTCCAAGCTCAATTTTTAAAAATTGCGAGGACGCAATTCCCAAAAGGGGGAAAAGGATGTAACACCCCAGGTAAATAAAGAATATGACATTTTCATATTTACCCATATTTGTGAATAAAATATTAATATTACTTTAAAGGGGATGCAATGCTCGATGGCGTACCCAACACGCAACAACGAGTTTCTTGGGAATCTTACGTTGCACTCTAATAATAAAATAATATTATTTTAAATGGTAGTTAACATGTAGACGTTTTAATGGCAAGAATGGATATAAATAACTAAAATATGGTTATATATGTTTTTAAATGTTTTTACATTTATCCAATAAAGGATAGAGGCTTAAAATACGGAAAGAATTCAATTTTAGGCGTAAATGCCCTAGTTTTCACTAAAGGTTCACTTATCACCTTTTGATGTTGATCCATAATTAAATATAGTTTTTTTCACTCTTAAACATTCTTTTGGACCAAATAAAACCCTTATTAAGAATCGGGACATCAAATTTTACTTTGTGTAATTTTTTGGTATTTTTCCGATAAAGTTCATTTTTTAATGAATAGTGTAAAATGTTGTGTTTTAATTCAAAACCACTTTTTAATATAATTTATTTATATGATTAGATAATATTTTGAATTGGTTTTAAAGTGAAATTAGAAAATATTTTTACCATTAAATCCAATAGTGGTCGTTGGAATTAATTTTACTTTGAAATCAGACTTAAACTAGTGTCAATCTTTTGATACTTATTGTTTTATAAAAACACGCTATTTGCTATGAAAAAGGGAATTAATTATTAAATTAATTAACGTGACTAATTTGTTTTGAATTTTGTAAAATGGACTTCATTATTGAATTTGGAATATCAAATATAGCTTAGGGTGAAGTTTTGGTATTTTTCTGAAAAACTCCAATTTTTGATGAATAGTGAAACCACTAAGTGGTAATCAAGCAAACTGATTTTTCAGTTAAATGAAGGATTACCACTAATGTGTATTGAATTTTGAAAATCCGACATACATGATTGTCATTAGTATGTAAAATGTGGTTCAATGGGATGAAAATAATTTTTTGGTGAATAGTATCTTTTTTTCATTAATCGCGATTAGAGGTAATTAGTGTAATTTAAGGTAAAAATGATATTATAAGAATGTGAAAACACCATGACACTTGTCGTACACCTATGGGGTGAGTCATGGCCGACCAAGACAAGCCATGGGACAACTTGGGGACCCCATGGAGCCACTTTAGTTGGTAAATGACAATAATATATTTTTATTTAATGTTAAAATTAAATTGACACAAACATGAGTTGTTTTAATAAAAAAGTTTTTAAATAGGGTAACACAAGTCCAAATATTTATTATAAAGAGTCATTGGAAAGATAAAATACTTTCCTACATCATAGTATTTTTTTTATAATTTTTAGACATTAAATAAACAAAATTATTTATGACATCATAATGATGCAGCGATGACATCATTATCTGACAATTTTAATAAAATGAGAAGATAATGTAAACTCTATGACCTACACATGTCCAAAACTTATCGTATGGGTGGATTTAGAACCCTTATCACCTTATACACGAATTATATCAATGTGGGACCTTTTAAAACCGAAACACAGTTTCAAATAAAGTAATATTTCTTAGTTTCCAAAAGTGTCCCTCCTCTCCTCTTATAAAAGGCCCCCACCTCTACCTCATTTCACACACACCTCAAGCCTTTGGCTCGGCCAACCCCTTCCCATTTACTCTCTACAAATCCCCCTCCTCATCCTAGAGGATTCCCTTTGAGAAGAATCCTTTCAAATAAAGCCTTTAGGCTCAAATCAAAAGGAGTTACACTTTTAAAGGTAATTCATTCTCTCATGTTCATTTGTTTTATTTTGCTTCTCCAACCCCCTAAACTCTTTTTATTTAATTCATTTGTAACAACACCAGTATCTTAAATATACTAGGATGTTGTTCAAAGATTTATTCGAGCTACACTCTCACACAACTACATCAAATGGTTAAAGAACATACAGTTTCCGTGGATGGCGAAATTCTGCCTCCCGAAACGATGATTGTTCAATACTCATTTAACACCTTCAAAGGTGGCCATTATGATGTCACTATTTTTATTTATGATATATAATACATTTATGTTTTACTTATTCTTCTGTAATTTTCATTTTTGTCTTACCTTTATGGCTTCCATTATGGGTATACGTGATATCTTCATTTTAGGAAATGCGGACTACCGCCCCCTCAAAGTGATGTGATTCGTTAATGCCATACGTGGGACGTATAAAGGATGGATTTAATGATATTATATATGATATTATACTGGAATTATAATATACCTTTATATAATTATTATTCCATTCTATAAAATACGAAATAGAAATGAAAGTAGCGTTCATGCGTACGTACGGCTTACCGTCTCCTTGAACAGTGCATTTCATTTCTTACCTCTAAATGATTATGTAATATTATAAATGAGTGAATGTACTGGATATATATGACATATATTATATCTACATCATGAATAAAATTCTGTATATAATAAACATTTGGCCACACGAACAACATGTAATCGTAAGAAGTCCACTTTTGACTTATGAACCAAGTATCGGCAAAACAAATATTATTAACTTAAATGATTACATAAATGTTTATGACATGGTAATAAGTGATATAAAAGGAATAATTAACATGAAAAATTTTCTTAAGGAAGTATAAATTAACTCAAGTTTATTATTCAGGAGATTAAAGAATGATCGAGTCAAGTCGGACCCGAGGTAAGGGATCCTACTCCTCTCTTTCTTTTTAAGTACACACTTTTATGTCATTCCTTTTAAAGCTCATCTATCTTGTTATTGGGATGATATTTTATATTACACTTACTGTAATTTTTATGTTCATGTGATGAGAGAACCTATTCTCTCTCATCAATCCATTTTGGAAGTTTTGAGTGGCGCCGTTAGGCTGCCGAACTTTCGTAAGAGATCTAACCTCTCTCTTTCTTTTTAAGTACTCTCCTTTATGTCACTTATTTTAAGCTCCGCTTTGTAATGTTGGGGGATGTTCTTTTATATTCCTCTTTCTGTACAATTTATTGTAATGTGATGAGATACCCTATATGATCTCATCAATCCATATTCGGAAGTTTTATGTGGCGCCGTTAGGCTACCGAGTTTTCATAAGGGATATTTCATCTCACTTTTATTCCCGTGAGATTTATGCTACATTTGCCACAAATTCCATTGAGTGGTGTATGTACTGCCAATTATTCTACTCTTTGTGTAATATAATTTCGTTTATGAGTATTTAAATCAATGATCTATTGTCCTTCTTTCATGGGGTGTATGTTTTGAAAGATACCCAAGTCGGTAAGGGAACCTTTCACCCTCCTCTTTTTTAAAAGACTTCTTTTGTTGGGTCTTTTAATTTACATATTGTTATGTTGGGATACGTTCTCATATATCCTTATTGATGTAAATTTTATGTCCAAGTAATGAGATACACTTTTTATCTCTCATCAACTCATTTTGATGTGATGCCATTAGGCTGTCAATGGAACCTTTTAACCCAATTTCGATTTCTTTGGGTTCAACATGTAGTCATTGAATATGTCATCCATTGAATATGTGTGAATGACCTTTTATTGTTTTACACTTAATATCAACTTATATTGGGTGTATTTATATTTTTCACACATATTTTTGAGATTGATTTGTCCTTAATTTAAGGATACCTTCTTTATAAGGGATTTCATCACATTTGACATTTCTATTGAGGGTTCATTGTTGTTATGCACTAATTCACTCTTATATGGTGTATATACTGTTTTTTTGAGTATTATATCATGAATCCATTTATTTTCATGATATTATAAAGTTCTGACTAAATGTTATTCCTCAATTATTGTATTCAAGTGTCTCTAATTTTGGTAAAACCCCTTTAACCAAAATATCGTTTTAAATGTTTTAATTATTTGTTCTTATTAATATCCATGTTTTCAAAATGGTTTTAAGGATTTATTTACATGGATATTAATGGTTTAAAATTTTATGGTTCAAGGTGGTATGGGACACTTTGATTCAAAAATCTCTTTATTGAATGTTTTAAATGGTTTTGGAAATGGTTTCTTTTTGAATGGATTCATTATTTCAATATACTAAAATGTTATATTGTGATTGAAATGTGGAAATGTTATGTTTCCTTTATGCATGTTTTATGTGATACATTTATGTTATGGTCCTTGGGAATTATTATAAATACTGGTGGTTCCGTGATAAACTAAGGGCGGGTGAGCCTGATATAGCTCTCCAATGCATTGGGTAACGCGAAGGAGTGAAACGTTAAGGTTTCTCCGAAGAGATTTAGGGAATATACTGTGATGGGTATTCCAAACGTAACCAAGAGGGTTACTCCCTATGTAAGAATGTTATGAATGCCTCAAGTTACCTTTATGTCTTATGTTTTCGATGATTTATTCATGGTTTGATGAGGTATGTTAAAGTGCCTATGTTTTATGGGTAAAGTATAATTTCATTCTTATGTATATATGAAATCATGTTTCCTTTACATATTTTTATAACCCTTACTGAGCTTTTTATGCTCATCCCAAGTTTTTGAAATTTTTTTCACAGGTCAAGGGAAAGGTACATGATGTGATGATAGTGTCAAGGATGTGTCAAGAAAGAATCCGTGTTTTATTTTAAATGTGTTTCCGTTGATGGGAAGAATGAATACTGTCTTTTATGTAAGCACTTTGTTTAAATGTGGAATGTAATGCAAGTTTAATGATCTAATTCTCTAAAACTCTAAACCTGAAAATATCCTCAATGTGTAATCTTGTAATAACTGAAGATTAAGTAAGGTTTAAGGCTGGGGCCTTATATTATTAATATAGTTTATGTCTTCATACAGAATTTCAGAGTGTATTTCGACTAATCTGGAATTAATGTTCTGATGCCTTGTCCAAAATTTTCACACGTTGAAATTTATTTCCTATTATACACCACAATTTATTGTTTTGGGGTACCTAATACAAAATAGATTTATTTTATCATATTCAGTGGGTTTCTGATAAACAATTAGTTATATAAACGTTTTTTTTAAAATATAATGATGTAAAAATGGTTCTTTTGATAAAAATGTCCCTCAAACCGTAACGATTCCACCTTCCAATTTTTGTTTCAAATCATGATTTTTTCAGAATGATAATTCATATACGGAATTCTTATTCATTTTAAATGACCACATTAAAATCAAGGGTTATTAATGAGTATTTATATTTCCTCTAAAGATTTCATTTCTCCATGATTTATATTTTACTTGAAGTTATTATTGTAAGTGTAACTAACCCTATTAATAATTAATGGATGAGAACTTACCTTTTCAAAATTTATATTTAGTGGATTATTTATCAAGTGTTCATAACTATTTATAAATTGAATATTTTGTTTATTTTATTAATATTTTTCTTCATTCCTATGTTTTAATGAAATTGCAATCATTTTTCCCAAGGAAAAATTTCATCAAAATTTTAATTTTTTTAAGGTTTATGTGTGTACACGAAATTCTTCTACCATTATCAATTTCAATGAATAATTAAATCTATTTTTTCATTAAATGTAAAATAAATTATTTTTCAAATAGTTTTATAACATATTTGGTTTAAAAAAATTTCATATGATTATGGGTAATTATTATTTTAAACATTATTTTTCATAAACTAGTAGAATGTATTAATCATTTGAGTTATTATCCATGATATTAAATATGAATGAATGATGATAATTTTTAATTTTTATGATCAATATTAATTATATATATGTGTTATGATTTTTTCTTCTATATTAATGTAATGATATATTTCTACCTTTATCTTTCATAACCATCCAATACAATAAAGAATATTTTTTCTTCCAGTCCTTTTGCATTGTGAATATTATATTTTTCATTTCCATGATTGAAGGGTGTTCAAAAAGATTCCATATATTAATTGATTTCAAAAATTATTATGCTGACTATATTACCATTATCTTTATGTATAAATATCATATAAATTATTATCTTTATAAAATTGTATTTTCCTATAATTTTATATGATGTAATTATATACCTATTTATATTCTAGGGGTTAATCATGTTTTAATTAGTTATAGAATTATTAGTGATTTTATTTTGTGAAAACATTGGAAAAAGATATGAAACCCATTTTCATGACATTGTTTCTTTATGAAGAATTTAATGAAACCCATTTTCATTCCATGGGATACTTATTATTTACAATGTGAATTATTTTCATTTGAATATTTTATTAAACCTAAATTATTTCAACGTTTTAATTATAATGTCACAAGTGATTTGTTTTCATGTGTCACTCATAAGTATGGATGAATGACATGTGTGTCTATATATCTACGTAAAATTCAATTGGAAAATGTTTATATCCCATATGATAATTATTCATGTGTAAATTTTATTTGATCATAATCATAGAAATTCATGGTGTGGATCCCTATTTTAATGCATCCCTATATTAATTTTTTTCTAAATTTGAAAGATGTTCAATGGTTTTATTATTTTTCTCGTGATTGTGTTATGATGTCACTACACATGTTTGTTGACTCTTGTTTCTACACTATTTTTATTTATATATAATTTCTGTCCATTCCTTGTGACAAGAATTAAAATACATGATTTATAGGGTATAAATTAATTACATAACATGGTAATATCAATATCCTAGTATTATGAAAATTATCATATCAAATCTTTAACGATTATGTTTATGATTTCTAACCATCTATGATTTACCCTCTATCATGATTCTATTTTTCTATGTTCTTAACATCGAAAAATAATGAACCTTTTGGGTGATTTCATAATATGGATAATTTATGTATGATGTTGAAGACATAATATTGATTAAATTATTTTTTATAAAATTGAAAAAATATCCATGTTGTACGAAGATTTTTTTATATGTTTAATGTTTTTTTCTAATTATATAAACCTATAAAACTAAAATATCATTTGAATTTAATATAATGGAACATTTTTTTTCATATAATTGTAGGATGTTTAGGTCTATGATGATATTGTTTATTTCCCATTTTATTATTATATTCGATTATTTATATTTAATTTTTCTTTCATTTTATTTAGTATTTAATTATTCATTAGTATTATCAGTGATTATATATTGTTTAAAAGAAGAAAAAAGTTTTAAAATTAAGTGTTTTAATTGAAATGTATTAAAAGTTTTTTTTTGAATCATGGACTAATGATAAGATTTATACAATAAATTATGTATATTTGGTGCCAAATCATGCAATAATATTCCCCACACCCTGAATATGTTGATGGGGTTTTTATAGACATAAAGGTCTATTATAAAAGTAATATTTGGAGTTCTATTGTGTTTGGAATGTACTAGAAATTCCCTATATCCTTATTGATTATCTGGATGTTGTACTATTTGGTAATAATTAGACTGTGATTGTGTGTCCCAATTTGGAATCCTCAGGGATTATTGGGGAATTCTGTATCTCCCTCTTCAAAATTGAACATATTCTATTATCTTTTTATTTTGATTTCAAATATAGTTATTTATACTTTTATTTGTGATGTTATGAGTTATTGGGGTTTTATTATTGATGTTGGTGTCCAATTTGTTTTTTATAATATTTGGAAGTAGTTTATGTGTTGGCATGTAAGTCCAATATAAATATGGATCATGCAGGTTTTCCAAGAAAAATATATGAGAAGGTTATTTTAATTCTGATGGTGAAACCATTCCCTATAGTTAATATTTTATACCGTTGTGTTGGTCTCCATCCCATAAGTATTGGGAACACTCATTGGGAATTATATTAAGTTATATTGGGTGACATGTTTGGTAAACCCCCTATTATTTTTTACACACACCTCAATAATGAATTAGTACACTATTGAGGTGCTCCCCATGGACACCATCACAAATGTAATTGTTGTATTGAACATCCAACCAACATGAAGTTGCTACCCATAATTAAAACAAAGATTGATTAAACAAAAATTTCTATGTTAGTATTATATTCTTAAATATATTTCTCATTATAACATGTATCTCTATTAGAATGACATTCTTATGACATGATCATCCAATAGGTTTTATCTTATCAAGATACACTTTCAAAATCATAACAATCATAATAGACACTCCACCTACGACTAGTAATGTCTCTTCCCACTAAATGGGTGTGTTTAAAATTTGATCATCATCAATTCCTCCAATAGATCGTGAAATCCAAGATATAGTTTAAGAAAAATGATTCTTCCTCACTTATAATGATATTATAATAAGATAACTTTATAGTCAATGTCGTTTAAGGGAATATACAAAAAAGATAAAGAATATTTTATAATAATATCGAAGTAGTTAGAAGAAGAAAAAAAATTCTCCATCTTATTTTCTATCATTACTTTTACGTATGATACTCATGAGATTCGCTTAGTGTAATAGACACCTCACATTCATTATAATCAACGTAAAGTGTTCACCAATCTCTAGTCCACAAAGCTAACTAGAAAGGTAATAATGATCATATCAAGATAAAAAAATATCATTGTATCCAAATTGAACTATGCAATCCAAATATCATTTACTTGGTTGTTTGGAATGAAAAAAAACATCATAGTTTTTTTATATATTTCATTATATAATAATATATAAGGTATGACAATTATTTTTATATAAGTTTCTTATAGCCATATCTCATTATAATGTAAAAATGATGTCAATTGATGATGGATTTCATGAATGGGATTAGAATACATCACAATGATAAAGATAGAAAATTGGTTATTATTTATTGAATGGCTAATATTATAATCATTCCAAAAAAATTATATATAATATTTATATTGTCTAAAAAATTTTTCTGTTAGGAAAATTTTTAACATCCTGGATTACCTTGGAAATTTTATTATAAATTGATATCTGATTGGTATCAGGATTTTTTATGGATATATATTAATCCCTATATATTAATATAAATTCTTGTATCATATATGACTCATGGAATAGTGGTTAATCAGTTTATAACAATCATATTATAGTGGATATTTTTTGAGGTTAAATTCTATGAATTTTAATTTTATTGGAAGATCACATAGACTATGTTTATTTATACTAAATTATCTTATTAATTTTTTAGATATAATATTATTTGTATCCTAGAATAATTTCTTTTCTTAATCTATATTTCATAATGTAGTGATTTTATAATTTCCATTTCTTTGGATAAATTTCATATAAGAAGTCATAAAATCATGTACACAATATTATAAAATAGATAGATATAATTATATGATATAATGTTAGGTATATTGACCAATTATTTTAACAATAATATTTTACTGTTAGATATTGAGTACTCTTATGGGTGACACTATAACTAGGAAACCACAGTTTTATCATGTTTCAGAAACTATTATCCTGGTTCATGGGTCTATTCAAAATTTTATAGATGATACATACATTGGATTATCAATTATAAATTTCACATTATAATATTCTGATTCAAAAAGTATCATTATATAACTAATGTAATATAATATTATACATACCCTTTATATGCGATCAATTATTAAAAATTGTACTTGGAAAATGATTCCTTATATAAGGAATGACCAGTGTGCTTTGTACATTAGATTGAAAAGGATCTATGAGTGAAAATTTTGACTCAAGATTGGATGTTCATTCATTATTGATAATTAGATATGAATAAAATAGTATGAAAAATGGATATGAGGTTATAATATTAATTTTTATACCTTGGGATGATCAAGGGCTCTTCTTTATGACATGAATACATATAGTGAAGATTTTTTATTGAACTCATATTATAGTATGATTTTTATTATTTAATAATTTTTATTATTTTTTCCATTAATTATATTTTTTACAAAAATTTAATAGCTGAGATAGTAATAAATGATCTGAGAAAATTTATGTTCTTGGGTTCTTCATGTAAATCATATAAGGATAACTCTTGATTGGTTTCAATATCAACTTTTTCAATTTAATGTTAGATTTATTTGGTAAAGAATATGTATAGAAATTATGAAATTATTTATTGAAATTTTTAGGGGTCTATCAAGGATAATAAAAATATATTACTCATTTATTTCATGTGTATATAGTCTTTCTAATTTAAAACGGATTTTTTGAGACCCGATTGTAAAAAGTGAGGTAAAATAGAGCAATAATATTAAATTGATGTTTCTTTGGAATAAATGAATGGTAGGTTTCAAATTTATATTATTGTGAATTTCATTATATATGTGGTTTTTTGATTATGTGTATGGTTATTCAATCATGCTCTATAATTTTACATCCAATTAAATAAAAAAATATATTTTAAAAAGTGGAAATTATTGAAATGAGAATTCATTAATCCCTAACGTGAAATATAAATACTCTATGGGGTATCCATAAATAATACATGTCCGTATAGAGTTAAATATTAAATTATTAATCCATCAGCAGTGGTTGCCTTATCCTATAATCATTTAGTATTGGTAAGTATTTCTTATTCGTTTCCATTATCGATTGGAGTTAATTTTTTTATACATCCATTTCCACTAATTTAATTGGATTTTGGTAAATATATCTCTATAATTAAATAAAGTTATATTTTCATGAGTATATCTATTTTATAATTGGGTTGGAGTTACCAATCCTTATTATTTGTAAATTTAATATTTTCATTTGTGACGATTCGTTGAGAATGAGTACATGCTTAATAAAAACCCAAACAAGAGTCTATAGTCTCTAAAATTTTAGTGACTAAATCTTGGGACTAATATAAGTAATAGAATAAATTATTTCATGAATAAATTTATAATTGGGAAACATATTAACCATTCCTTTTATCCTTACATTAAGTATTGTTTGTTGAGAAACCAAATAAGTGTTTTTGGGGTCTTTCATATTTAATAAATTGTATCATGTGGACTAATGTGATCATGATTAGTGATCCTAAATAGGTAAATAAAAATTCATAACATCTAATGATGTTTCTCAACATATATTATATATATTTTTTAGGGTCAATCCCCTTTTATATAACATTTAAAAGAGAGATACCCCTTTTATACTTGTAAAAGTCGAGAATCCATTAAATGATCTAAAAAAAATTTCTTCAAATAAACCTGACCAAAAGGACTTATCATGATCATAAATTTCCAATAGAAAACATACATCATGACCTGTTATTGTCAAATGTCTCTTCTCCCCCTAGTAAGAGAATGAAACAGTGACTCTATTTAATGATGAAGAATTTCCCCCTTCCAATATTTCATTGCGTTGCAACAAAACATGGATGAGAACTCATACAACCCATACCAACATATTAAAGAATGACTAGATGATGGGTTCTAGAACACCTACCTCTCTTTAGAGTTTCTCACCCGGAATTGAATTTGATACACTCACTACACTACCATCCTGATGAGTCAAATGATTAGACTGAAGACAATATGTATATCGATGACTTGATACCCATCATTCCATAAAAAATGATAAGAGATTGCAAAATGATGGGTGTCACCACACCCATCCCTATTTTGATGTCACCCACCAGATAATACCTAAAATGAGAAGAATATCAACACAAATGAAATAAAAAACGTAACTAGAACTCACATTGACATCTGTACCACAGAAAACAATCAGTTAAAAGAAACTGTACAGTGAAATAAAAATCAAGAAGAAACAAACTACCCATCTTCAATAATCAATATCCAAAGAACCATGAAAATCCCTTCAACAACAAGATACATCAAAACAACCGAACCATATCCCGAAGGCACCTAATACCTAGAAACATACTAGAACACCACTATAAAAAATATTAGCAACCCATCAATCCTAAAAATCGAATAAACACAAAAACTACCCCACACTGACACCTATTATCAGAAAAAACGTATAGCCTACCAGGTGTCTCTATCACCCACAACTAAGGAAATGAATGTTCTGTACACATGTTCCATATAAATTCCACACCAATGACAACTAGATCTTACTTCAACACATAAAAAATAAAAACCCCAAGATTATTATCCTTTGAATATCAGTATCACAAAACATAAATGTCAGAATCCATATCTATACAAGACTAGATATGAAATTTGGGAGGACTCACATTGATCACTAACTAGAATCAACACCGCCACCACTAACAACATAATGAAGCCCAATGAAGGTCAATCTTCAATGGATAAGCCTGAAATGATTATGAAAACCTGGATGGCGAAAGAAACCGAGAGGAGAAGAAAAACAGATCAAATATCCATTGAAGAATAATCCTATTAAACGTTCCTTGAATAATACTATCTTGAAAATCTAGTCTAAGAAAAGGAAGAAGAGGTGATAAGGCTGTCATAAGAATATAAAGAAGAAACATTATATGAAAGTCTTTGAACTGCTTGGAGAGTACAAAGAAAAATTACATTAAGTGTGTGCTAGTAATGGTAGAATGGGACGATATTTTGGATGTAATCCTCCATTAGTTTGAAACTAATTTCCATCTAAATAATTATGGATTTTTTTTAACTTATTTGTTGTCTAATGAAATTTTAGTAAATCAATATTGTGGGGAAATGGAGTAACATAATATCCATAAGGGTTAAGGATAATATTGGTCTGTAAAATTCATTATTGATTAATTTTATTTCACTGTATGTACTATGTTATATTGTAATTATAGTCTAATGGATATTATTTAAGAAAGTATTTATTTCTCAATGGAACATAGGATTATACTGAGGGTAGATTTTGTAATGTCATGGTTCATGTATAATTGAGTGTCTATTTTACACCTCGCGAGATATATGTTATTCTAAATTTCCTGATATGGCATGAAAATGGATAAAATAATTCGTAGTAAGACTCAAAATGTAATTTGTTATAGGAATATTGTGTTACTTATTACCTCATAATGTGATAATAGATAGGTTAATTATGTTAAATCAAAACTCCTAACGTGTCATTATATGGCCCTATGGTACTATGGTGTACATGAAAATTCAAAAATTAAAATTTATTTGGGTTGAATTTCGTAGTTCTTTTTCAAGATCATAATTACCAAATTTCGTAATATTTTTATATTATAATGAAACTATTATTTTTCATTTTTTTCAATAACACATTGTCTTATATTATGTGTAACATTAAAAACCTGTTAGTGGTAACCTAATAGTTTTTTTACTCACACGCTACATATTTAATTTTGTTTATTTATAAACATCATATCTCTTGATATAGGTAAAGGAAATATCCCAATGGAATGTTTATGATATAATGATAGCTTAAACGTTCATGGTAGTTAAGAGCTACCATAGAAAAATTATTAATTATTATGTTAGAGTGTGTCCATTATATTTCGTTATTTTTGAATATTTTCTTATATAAATTCATTATAATTCAAGGAATATGGTGTCAAATATATGTTAATTTATGACAAGAAATAATGGATAAATTTTTAGTTTTTATTTATTTTTTATATTCAACCCAATTATTTAATTCCAAATAATTATTTCTCAAAATTTATTATTGTTTTTATATTATATTATTAATGATATCTGGTATTTTTAGATGATGAAAAATAAATTTTGAGTAATTTAAACTCATAACCTGTCCCCATTAATAAATCCATTAGTGAAATAGGGTCATGTGTAAGGTCATGTGGCACTCTATGAGGTTGGTCATACATTCTTTAGGACATTGTATATCAATATTTTAAATATTACTACTTAAATTTAAAACCAATTGGATAAATACTATAAAGATTAATTTTAATCTTCTTGTTACGATAATAATATATTTTATTAATATTGAGGTGTTAAAAAATTTACAAAAAGTGAAGTTAAAATATTATTAAAGAAATAATAAAAGTAATATTATGTATAAGGATGATAAAAATCGATGTTATGAAAGTGAGGTTATCAAGATTAATTTTTATGATCATGTTGGAAATAATTTTTTTTGAATTTTATTAATAAAATTTAATAATACATTTTTTATGAATATTATATGCAATGAGAACAAATATGTATTTATTCTTTAAATAGAAATATTTTTTCCCACTATAAGTGGCATTATGATGAAATAATTTTATTTTCCCCCCCGATTGTAATACCCAAATAAATAAAAAAAATCATTGTATATATACTCCCTTAAGATACATTAGTGAGTATGTTTCCATTCTATGCTCTTAAAACTACATCATATACCATATGAATTATCTTACAATCTGGGTAATTTTCATTTTTTATATAAGATAAATTCTTGTGATAAAATATTTAAGTATACAATGGTGTTTTTTAACTATTGGAAATCCAACTATGAAATCTCCCATGATTCTTTCCCATAAATATATAAATGTGTATAAAATAAGAGAATGGGATAGTTGAATTTTCATCAAATTAATAGTGAAAGAAACAAGTGATAAGGATAAAAGAGTTTTAAAATTTTATATGTTAAATTGACATTACATTTTCATAAATTTTTTTCACCTATTTTCTTTTCGTGAACCAAAGAATCCAAAAACTATTTTTAAAATGGTGCTAATTCTTGAGGGGATGATTTTAGTTATTTATTGACCATATAATTCATTTTTTCAGAGAGTGGTGTAGTAGGTTTATTCATGATAAAATTATAATTTGAACATGGTGAAAAAAATTCAGGAAAAAGAATGATTAAAAATTAAATTAAAGAGACAACAATAAAAAAATTCTTTTTTCCAAAACTAATTTATCCTATATCCATGTTTGATTCAAATAGATAATTAAATTAAAATTAATAAAATTAAATAATGAGATTGATAAGAAGATGATTTTATTTTGATTAAAATATATCGTCTAATATCTATTCTCAACATTAAATTCCTAGACTCATAGTTTTTTCATACTGCCTCTTTTTATGTGAAGGAATGATTGTAATTAATGATTAGGTTCTACAAATTTTGAAATAATCCATGTTCTGACAATAATTTTCATAGATCACGGGGATCACCCATGGATTGAATCATTGATCTTAATGTGGTAGTCATAAATACTAATCAAATACTTCATAAAAATTTAGATAAAAACATTCATATATGTCACATACCAAACATAAAACATGCATTGGCTCCATAAAATAAGAACATAGATTCTCTAAAAATTCATTTCATTCTTCAATTGGGTTCCTAGTTGACCCTTAATATATTTTCCACTTGAATAATTTTTAACAAATTATAAAAAATTGAGATCCACATATCGCTGATAATGTTCAACATTTTGGTCATACAATAATAGTATAACATAATATCTCTATTACAATTGGAAATAAATAAACCTTAAATAATAAATCCACTTTACCATAATTTATTTCTTTAATTTTTATCAAGAAATTACTTTGGAAATGGTTTCACTATTTATTATCATGTTTAAGTCAATATAAAAACAACCTTATTTTATTCTTTTTGGATTAGGATGGTCATATTTAATCAAAGATACAGTCACCCAATATTCTGATCCAATCCAATGGACATATTCAGTGGTGGCTCTATTAATCAAATTTTATGATTTATTAGACCATCAATATTTTGTGAATTATATGTTCCCATCTAGGTAACTAAAATCTTTAATCGAACACATGGTATTCACACCAATGAAACCATGCATCTATAACATCATAAAACAACAATACCTTATCCCTATTTGATATATTAAATCTATTTTAGGGGGAATACACATCAAATGAAAATAATTATATGACTAATCTCTATCCCACTAGTCTCCCTAGAGGTCTCCTTGACTAATATATTTCTTTTTTTAATTAATTATTTTTTAGAATAATTATCATACATGATCAGATTCATAGTTCTATATTTGCGCATCATTTTAAAGTTCAAAATTCTTCCACAACGGTGAATATTAATAAATATTCACTTATATTTCATCCAAATGTTGAAATATAATTTAAGATTCCACATAACTCTATTTCACAAAATGTAAACACTACATGGGTTCTGTAAATCTATATCATTCCAATTGAACTCTATGTAGGGATCCTAGTTTCTTTATTTGAAATTCTTGGATAAATACTAGAAATTTATAGAAAATATATACTCTATCAATCAGCTCTATATAATTTATTTTTAAAAAATTTAAAATGGACATGGAAGTTTATATTAACACATTATAATATATGGTGGCCCTTATTGTAGATTTTGAGAAAATAATATTACACTATTTAAATGGATTGTTAACTCTTTATATTTATAAAATAAACTATATGTACTCCACTTGAAGTCCTCTCTTAGGACATTTTTTAAACAATATGTAACCACCTAAAATCATCATATGTGAAAATTGTTAAAAGTATTTGTGAAATCTATCAATTCAATATTAAAACCATCACTTCCAAAAAAAATTAAATTGAGCAATTAAAATCCTAAAAATAAGAATTAAATTTTTTTACTATTATTTTTTTAAATAAAATATTTGAACTTTTGAATATATTACTTCTACAAAAAATTTCCTTAAAATTACATATAGAATTATCATTAAATAATTTCGAATATTATAATAAAAATATTCAATGTAATATTTATAAAAAATAAATACAACACCATTTAATAATTGACTAATGTAAATTCATTTTTAAGTACTTTTAAAATATAAATTTTCTCATTCAAAATGATCCAAATTAATTATTTTATCAAATAGATCACATTTTAGGAACTAATTCATAATATAGGATAAAATTAAAAATAAATTAAACCAAATAAATTTTAAATTCCATACATTTAACAGACTTTTTATCCTCAAACGATCAGATTTTTTTAAATTTAGTTGAATTCAAATCATCTTTATAATGAAATATTTTTATTTATATAAAAGGGTGATTATGATAATGATCCCCCAAATAAATTTTCTTCTAATAAATATTATGTCATCATTTAAAAATAATGTGATTTTTAATGGTTGGTTTTCGGTATAAAAATTATACTTATTATTAAAAAATTTAAAATAAAAAAAATGATAGTTTTCATTAATTTTTTATTCAAATGATTCCCTTCATTTATCAAGTTAAAAAAAACATATATTTGAAAATATATAATAAAAAGATACAATCATTATATTTTAATGTTTAATAAATTATGAGTAAGTACAATTATATCATCCAAATATTTTATATTAAAAAATAAAATACATAACATGATTAGTATATCATTTCATGTATAGTTTAAAATAAAAATTGGATGTTTAAATAAGAAAAATTTTAAAATGAATAATGATTGTAACTATTACTCCCAATGATTGATAAGAATCATGAGTTTTTATAATATTAATCTAAATTACGGCACAAGATTTTATTTATGGGGAAGTAAAAATTATAAATAAATCAATGTTTCAATACAATCCTTATATCTATGAAGAATTAAAAACCAATAATATTAATGTTAATGATTGAATGAAGTCAATATATAAAAATATTAGGGGATTTTTTTTGAATATTCAATAAAATATAGTTTCGAATAATGACAGACCCATATATCTCACTTAAACCCCAATGTTTTCCATAATGTTGTATCATATGGTGGGAGAACAATTTAAATAATTCAGTTCCAACAAAAATTTTCAATTCTTGAATTGGAAAATCATGTTTTTTTTGAACATTAAAGTTCAAAATATATTTTTCACTCAACTACATCCAAATAAAAAATAAAAAATTATGAAATAGATGTTCAATCAAGTAAATATATGTAATTCTAATAAGGAAACATGATATTTTGAGGAGATTAATTCATAATCGAGATGTTCGAAAGGATTTAATTCAACATAGATTTTAGTATGTAAAAGTACTAGTACCCAAATAAATAATATTTTTTTTATAATGTAAATTAATTATATATGTGATTATAGAATTTATTTTATCACTATTCATCTCAACTTTCATCAGTTAATTCACTAAAAAAATAGTAGAAATAATAATTAGAGATTGAGGAAAAAATGTATAGATTTTTTCAATAAATCACTAAATTTGTAATCATTAAATTAAATGATGATGTAATAACAATCATCCCTTTTTTATTTATGTAAATTACAGATGTTCAAAAAAAATTTCCTACAATTATAATTAGATAAGAATTATATCCCATGATTTTATGCTTAGAAAATAAAAAACAACTTTTGAATTGGAAGGAAATGTGGTTCTAGTTTCTGAAGTGCAAAATATTTTTTTAATTAAAAACAATTGAAATAAAAAATTAGTGAATTGAGATAATTGTTAGATATTCTATGAGAAATACTACATATTATAATTTTTTATCTTATTAGTTCTATAGTCCAAATAAAAATTACAAATCATTACAGTGGGGGAAAAGGAACTTTCCTTTAAAAAAGAAATTTCTTTTTAGCTTAAAAAATCAGTAGAAATGGGAAAAAATAATACAATTTAAAAAACAACTAAAATATCTATGGTTTAAATTTTATTAATCAATATGTTTAATGTATTTATTTATACGATTTAAATGATCAATTTTCTATCATAGAGATTGTATTCAGGAGAGTTGGGTTCCCATAAAATAATTGTTTTATTTTATATTCATTAACCAAAAAATGAATATTTATATTGTCCCATCCAAAAATATACTTGAATCAATTAACGAAAACTCCAAACAGTTTGAAAGGTCTAGAATACATATATTTTATATTTTTATAGAATAAAATGAAACATTGATTTAAAACAACATCTTTTTTCAATTAATGATGGTTCTCTATTTAATGATGAAATATTGAAAATATTATCCCATTACATATAATTCAAATAATTTTATATGATTTTATGAAGTACGTAATGTATTAGTTGGAGAAAAAACACACAAATATAGAAAATTTATTAAAACAGGAATTGCAAGATTAAAAACATTATGTGGAATAAACATGGAACATCATAATATTTTCTGAAAATGAAATAATTAATATGAAAGTAAACTGAGATAAGATATTTTTAGATGACAAGAAACCACAGCAAATCTATTTACTTTGTTGTAGCCCATGCAAATCGTTGTTGTTGAAGCACCTAAAACTAATCAAATGAGATCCTCGTATCCAGCATTTCATTGGAAGTAGGCAATAATTTATGAGAAAAAACATGTGAAGTAAAAAACATCACTATCTAAACCAAGATATATTAGTTGTCTGTAGCTCCAAATCATAAAATTAGGAGAAAAAACCACAAAAAAATAAATAAATAAATTACCTTGAACAGTTTTTATTAATACCGCATCTAGTGAAGACATCCATGTATTACTATATCTAGATAAAGCCTCACTAAATCATAATGATCAATATAATTCTCTACAAAGACACAAGATTAAATTTGTTACAATGCTTTGGTAATATCCCACATGCATCATAAAATATTTTTAACAAGTATCCATGATCATTATAATATCACCAAGGATCATCATCCAAAAAAAATATTCATGTGCATATAATGTGTTTCAAAAAGTATTCATTCCTTCCTAAAAATGCCTATTGTGATATAGACCATATAAGAAAATGAACCAAAATATTGAAAAAATATTATCTATAACAATAATAGTAGCCCATGACCAGCAATTCAAATGTTATAGCACACTAAAAAATAACAATCAGGTAATTTATTTTAATTTATTTTAAAATAATCTAACATAATCAAATTAATAACATTTTTCTCACCATAATATTTAAAATCAATTGATAAATCCTTAAAATGTTTTTAATAATTGTGCGGAATCTCAATAGCTATGTAGAATGATCCATCAAATAGAATCATTTATTGATAAATCCCTATATGGGTTTTCTAGGTAATTATGAAGTCTCAAAACACCTCATTATTTTTTGAGAGAAAACCTTGGTATGGACCAAAAAACCTTTTTTATAATAAAATTCATAATCTCCCCATTGTAAGCCTCATCCCTCCCACATGAATGTGTATGATAATTACTTATAGTATTTTCACAAAACTATTAATTTCAATAATTCCACAAAAGATCACAAACATAATAGTTGTAATTATATTCAATAATCCTTGGTGAGTGTGATTATATTAATTTGTGAATAAAAGTATGCATTGGAAAAATGTGGGACTTCGAAAGAAAAGTGTTTAATTATAGACAATGGATGTGTACTGGAAATGAATTTTAAATATTTGATATATGATATCATATACAAATTATAGTTTTTATTGATGTATCTATTTATGTAGTTTTACAAAATGAATAGAAGTCCATTACCTTAAATCCAAACATGATGGAAATGGAAAAATAAGTAATTGTGTAATTTTTTTACTTTGGTACAAATAAATAATATAAAATGATATATATGAAGTTGAAGGAAGATATTGATGTATTTTAGATTAATAGGATTTTTTTTGGAGTGGAAACCATTTCTAATTGAATTCTAATTTTACAGGCTACTATAATATTAGGGATTTGAGTATGAATGAGTGATAAAAAAAATTAAATTTTATAAAAGTGATATTGAGATTAATCTCCAGTAATGATAACTATGTATTTATTAAAAAAATGGAATGCCTTGTTCGAACACCCAATCAACCCAACACAAACCAAAGAGGGTGTCTAACTACAAATAAATGAATCTAATACTATTATGAATGTAAAGGATGATAATTGTGGGGACAATAGAAAATCCATGTTTAGTCACACTTGGAAAGATTTTTATATGTTAGCATAAGGGGTGAGATGGTGCTTAGATTAAATCATTTATATAGGAATGGTATTCTTGTATTGATCACTATATCTGTGTGGGTTTCATCGAGAAAATAGATGTATTGGAATAGAATATTAACTAGTTCCACTCAAATCCAAATATAAGTGTAGGATGACTAAGTATCACTAATATTCACATTTTCAATATATGAACACAAAAATTTAAATGAAACTGCACTGAGAATCATCTTCAACAGCATGATCAATTTGTAATCTTCATTTCTCAAAAAACCACATTTAGGATCCTCTGATCAGACAAAGATCATGAATGTATGAAGATAATAAATGTTATTATTAACATCTATAAAGATGGATAATAACTTAGGTGAATGAAAATAAATGAGGGATATTAATGGTTTATTGAAGTTAATTTATTTATACTGAAGATGGAGAAAATTGTGTTATGTAGAAAGTAAGAACAAAAACAAAGATTATAATGATATAGTACATTATGGGGACTATTTGGAGAAGAAAAATTCATTAGGTTGTTTTCAAAATATTGAAATTGATATCAATATTTCATATTAAATCTGAAGCGGGTATGAAAGGTCATTGTTCAAAACATCAAATTAAAACCACATAAAAGTTCAATCTCAAGGGTATTTTTAGTGGTTTTGTAAATATGAATTTGACACTTTATATAGGAAATCATGATTATTCATAAAAAATCACTTCATGGAATGATAACCATAGTTAGTATGAACTCACTTTGTTAATTATAAATATATATAAAGAAAAAACAAGTGGTCTGAAGCCACATTAAAATGATTATGAAATGTGTAAAAGATATTCTCATAAGGATTGTCTACATATTATTGAATACATCATTCATATCATATGGAATTCCAAAATACATTCAACGCACATATGAATTCTTTCTTAATATCATATGATTTTGGAATATATAATGTTCATCATATGTCATTTTGCATATATATTTACATCATATGTTTTTAATGTTGGATAAAATAATTTCTCTTCATAATCCTTTCGAAGAATTATAATATGTTAATCAATTTATGATAAGATATTTTTCCATCACTAAAAAAACATCATGATTTATAATCTATGATTCATTATAAATACTAATGAAGTATCATACTATAGGAAAAAAAATTGTTTTCATTTTTTCATGAATCAATTAAAAATTTGGTACAAAAATATTTAATGACCTCCAAATTTAAAGTATATTAAAAATGATGAAAAATGGGAATCCTAAAAAACATTATGATCTCCATATTAAAAAATAAAATTATATACAATTAAAAAAAATATTTATGGAAGACTCCATGTTTATTATACTGTAATATAATATTTCCACATGTCACTTTGAATATATATATACATACATATATAAAAATATATGAAGGATGAGGATGAAAACAATTTTTTATACATTAATATTTTTTTTCGTTTATCAGGTTGTTATAATGTGAGATAGATATAGATTAAATAATTTTATTCTTATTACCTATTATGGAGTTCGAAAGAGAATAAAAAGAGTCTAATAGTAATGTGATTTGCTTATATCAATGAAGAGAAGTAGATTAGTAAATTAACCTTTTCCCATCACACCAAGAAGAAGTATCAACTATCAAATAAAGGAAAATAATAAAAATAAATAAACCATAAAATATTCATAAACTTTAAAAATAAATCGTAGTTAGAGAATAGAATAATTGAAAACATATTTATTATCTCCTATAATTGAGGATCATTAAAATTTACAACCACTATGATTTAATATCATAGTATTTGAAACTGATGAATAAGGCCAAATAGTATTTGTATTATCTAATAATTAACATCGTATTAATGAAATACATTTTAGTTAAAGGGTTTCTTAAAAATTATTATAACCTTTCAAAATGACACCATTGAAGAGCTGACAATTTCAGTATATGAACTTTCATATAATTATAATGATTAATTATTCAAATATATTTTAATATGGATGATACTTAACTAAGAAATGTTTAGAACTTATTACTACACTTATAATGACTAAAATTTTTAGTTATAATAAAATATGAGTACATGAGAAGAGTGAAAAATGATAGTGGGTAGTCTCGCACATTAAAGATGAATCATACAAAATCCATTATCGGGGTTCTCTATTTTTTCTTCATTTCACTCTTTTATGGATGAGAGTGAATTAAAAATCTATTCCACTAAGTCAATGAATAGTTTCAATTATAATGTATGGATAAATAATATATGAAACATATAAAATTGTAATATGTTTGATAAAATTATTAAATATCACCCCCGCTCAATAACCTTGTATAATACATTAGGATATGAAGGTAAAATCATAGATAATATTTTTTAACCAATGATTAGATCTATGATTTTTAATTAATTATTTTTACAGGATCTGTATGAAATTTATATTTTAATAAAATTTCTAACTTTCATGAAAGTAGATTTTAATCTCTATCTATGTTAAAAAATAAGTTCGGGTTTTGACTATAACCATAAAAAACAAGAAGAGGAATATTAAAAATATATTTATCATAATATCAATGAATGCTGAGAAAGGTCAATCACTAATTGAATCTAATTAAGTTGATAATTTGTTATATCCGAAATTTTTTCTAGTTATATTTATGACGAAGTGATTTTATGACATTTGGACAACACATATGGTAATTCTACAATACAATATTTAAAAATTACATAATACATTTTAATAGAATGTGATGAATGTTTCGGATGAATTTGATTCATATATAATTGGTATGTTCAATGAATATATTGATGGCAATGAACATCTAGAAGAAGAAGATAAAAAAATTAAAACATATTTGGTTAAGAAATAGTAAAGGATCAATGTTCTAAAAAGTATTATATAGTAAAATAAATAATTCATATATATTATAAATGAAATATTTAAACTGATTGAAGAAAAATTAAAAATAAAATTTTTGTGAAATCATTGTTACAAAAATTAACCAAAATAATGTAATCAATCCATTTATAAAATTTTATAAAAACCAAAAAAATTAAAATATTCTAAGAATGAGGTCAAAGAAAAATTTAATTAATTATACTGATAAGTTTTGAAAAGATTAAGGAAATATTAATGAAGGTAATTTTAAAAGATATATAGATGATTGAAGTTCCATATGAGAATAATTGAGTATGTAAAATAATCCTTCAACATGTTGTGACTTGAGTACAGGTAGAACTGAAAAAATATGTAAACTACTTAATATGAACATCAAAAAATATTTATATAAGGTATTATTACACACATGATTCAAAAGAATATATAACTCCAAAAGGATTTAATAATAGCATGAAAATAAAACTGAGATCATTTGGCGAGGCATCCACTTATATATCTTGGAAATAATAAAATCCCAATCAAAATTCAATAATCAATCAAAATATGAGTCTCTATATACTATAGGTTGTAAAGATAAAAATATATACTATAATTTATTAGGAAAATTTATCATAAGTATTCCACCTTATCAATGATTGATAGACGAGGGTTTGAAATTGGTGGTTCACCAAATAATTCCGATGAAATTTTGAAATCTATGCAAAATAAAAAGCACTAAAAATAAATAAAGGATTGTATACAACTGCAGGTATTATTACTGGTTTAGGAATAGATAATTGAATTTTTATAAAAATATATCAATTTATGAAACTCAAAAAGTTATTGCATTGAGGGTGGTATATCCATAAATGACATATCCATGGGTAAAAAACCTGATTACTATTACTAGGTTAGACATTCAACCTAATCACTCAAAAATATTAACTTAATTTGGTTATAATGAAGAACTATTGTGTGAACTAACATAGTATACATGTAAAATACAATAGTATTGAAAAAAATATGGGCAATGTATATAGGGAAACCATTGAAAATAAAAAGGATTTTATTTTTAAAATAAAATCCACAAATTCCATAAGAAGTTATAAATAATTTTGTAAAATATAATCATATTCAATAAATAAATGGAAGACCATGGAAATATGAAAACAATCCCTGGATTATTGAATTTATGAATGAATGAAAATGAAAATTTGAAAATTATTTAATAAAATACACCTAGGGTCTAATTTAATAAAAATATAATGTCAAATAACATTGTTGTGAATTAGAAAATGGTAATCCTATTAGAAAAGATAATATGATTATTCAGATATGTGATTTCTAAATAAGATATAAGATTAAAAATAGTATACAAAATTGAAATTCCCAAATAAAATGATGAAATTATAAATAAATATCTCTATGGGAGGTGTATTAAGTCTAGATATATTACTAAAAATTTATTTATCAATTTTCCAACCCATGAATAATTATTAGGGATGTTGAAGATAAAAAGGCTAAAAACTATCTATAATGGATTATGAGAAGAGAAATATTCCATATAAATAAGTAGTTTTAGTGAAAATTTAAATTTTCCCTAAAGAAAACTTATAATTAGATTCAAAACATGTTAGAATGAATGGTGAAGATAAATTAGAATCTTAGATAATAAAAACGATTCAACATTATTCTACACATTGAAGAATATTGAGTTTTAACTTATTCTCTTAAATTCAGGTTACATTTCTGTATTATTTAATGTTGTAAATTGAATATTAGGTTTATAGTTGTATGTACATTAAAAATATATTAGTAGTATAAAATTTAAGGAACTAAAATCACTATTCCAAACATGATGGATTCTTGAAGTGTTCTATTTTGGTACTCTCTTGACATGGAATGTCTTCAAATTCATTCATAAAAGATACTCACCTTGATAAAGATTAGTGGGAGTGTCTTCCATAGATAGATAAAAGAGAGATGTATACTGAGAACCATCCAAATATTGATGTTGATATGAAAAAAGGGATTTATATAATGTTCTTAAGGCAATATAATTGAAAATGTATGGGTTTGTAGACTCATAACTGTGGTAAAAAAATATTATTATCCAGACATTATGTTGGAGAAATATATATTTAATAAATTGGATATAAGTGAGATTTAATGTATGGTTCAAGGATAGTTTCTATTATTTTAAACCATATAATTTATTTTTGATTAATCTATTATATATGTAAATTAATGTTCATAATATTTGATTGAAAAAATATTTTAAAATCCATAAACAATTAGTGTCAAATATTTTTTTAACTAAAAATTGATTTAATTTTCATTAAATGTTATTTTATGAAAGCCTATAATTAAGTTAATAAGTTTTCATTGATTTAAAATATAAATAGAGAAAATTCACTATATGGAAGGAATAAATTCCTCCATTAAGGGCGGGTTAAAATGGAAGATGTTGTCAAATAATATTTTGTTGAGGGAATATTTACTATGGACAATAACTTTTCTATCTCTTAAATGAGTTATTCTAATCATACATTCCTACTATAATTTTTTCATATCAAAATTTTTTAAAAAGGGGGTGTGTTGGATTATGAAAAAATATAGTGATAGGGAGGTAATTAAATATTATAAATGGAATGAGAATTTGGTTGAAACCTTGTTACAACCCCCAATCATAGTAGTCAATATATAGGACAAATAATTGTGTTCATACCCTTCCATTTTATTCATTAACCTTACATAACATTTTCATAATACTTAATATATTGGGAAACAAGAATCCCAATGTCCGTATTAGTTTAGTGCCTTTGGAATCATGGAAAAACAATATTCTATCTAAGCGAAAAATCATTACTATTTCCTAAAAAGTCTTTCCCCTAGTAATTCAATTAATAATACATTATTTATAACATAGGGAAATTAATCTTAATAAAGGGGTGATCATGAATTCACAATAAGGGAAAATAAATTAAAATCATAAGAACAACATGACCACAAGGGTATGAGATCATGATCGTATCAATAAATGATCATAACCTCCATATTGATGATCATAAACATGAAACGTGAAATAAATATTAGTAGTTTATAAGATATAAATCATAAGATAAATGAGAATATAATCCATTAAAGAATAAAATAGGAATACGACCTAGAATTTTGGCATACTGACGAATTTATAACATCATGAACATGTATAATTATAAATAGATTTAGACATTACACTAAGTACATAGAATCTGTCTCTTTCATAGAATTAGGTACATGAAACCAGGTTTATGAATAATGGTTTGAACATGAAATCAGGTTCATGTATAACCTAATGAACATGTAATATTCTTCACACATTAACTTCCGGACATGAAACCAAGTACTTGAATAATATTGTAAACATGTAATATGGTTCACCCAATACATTTTGAAAAAATAATATGTTCGAATTCTAACATTGAAAACATGTAATCTGATTCACACATAAACTTATTGACATGAAACCAGGACTATTCATAACATTGTAAACTTTTAATCTGGTAAACACTTAACATTTATACCCTTGGTACATCCATAATTACTCAGTACATTAGATGAAGATATTAGTCCCACCAATCACATAAAAAATCCTACGGACATATTCAATAGGAAGATAAAACATTTATCATATCATGAACATTGGAATATATGGGTTACATAAAAGAACACGACCCATTAAATGAAATGGGAATCATTAACATTTCATCATATCATACCCTATAGAAAATAGATAGGTTTCCAAATCAGTTATTTAATGAATATACCATGAAATGTAGTAGAATTCAAAATAATATAACCTATACAATGGATATATATGTCATAAACATATATCCAATGACATAGAAATGGATTTCATAAACATATAACCTATGAAGGAGAAACGGGTTTCATAAACATATAACCCATTAAATAGAAATAGATTTCAAATATTCCATGACATGTAGAATAACCCATTCATAGAAAGGATGTGAATGAAACCATTAAATAATTCATATAATAGCATAAGTAACATCAATAAATGTCATATTAGATAGGAAATAATTTTGAAATAACTTTCAGAATTTTTTTGGATGAATATGTCATTTCTTCTATGAAAAATTATATTTAATGTATAAATCCATTTGAAAAGAATTTTATTATAAAATACCTTGATAAATTATAAATAATACATGGAGTAATTTTAGAAAACGTTTTCATTGTAAACATATCTGTTATGATAAAAAAATAGAAAATAATTTTGTTTGAAAACACTTTGAAAACACTGAATAATATCCTGAAAAGATTTTGAATCAATTTTATTGAAAATACATAGTAATAAGTCTGGAATAAATTATGATAGAATTTTTAAATGAAAAATTATTATAGAATCATAATAACATTTGGAAATTTATTTTCATTGAAATGTATTTTTAAAAAATGTCTTCTTAAAAATTAACCTTTTAAACATGGAAATGAATCTTCAATGAAATAACGGTGGGTAAAATCTATAAATTCCATATCAGGTAAAAATAATATTATTTTGTCCGATAACAAGATAATAAAAATTACTGGTATAAAAATTTATAATAATATTCATTTCTAAAAAACTGTAAAATCCCAAAAGGGTAAAATTTTATTATAATAATTATAGGATAAATAAAAATAATTTTGAAACCCTTTTAAAAAAATGTTATGAAGGAACTCATATTTTCAACCAATGTGATGGGTAAATTTGAACATCCTTAAAAACACATTTTACACCAAATAGTATAAAAATGGTATTAATAAGTTATAATATGGTGAATAACTAGAGTATAATGTAATTCATGAGTTTTCATAATATATTGATCACAACACTTCATCAAAAAAATCCTAATAATTAGAAATCTCTTAATGTGATGAGATATATTCAATAAATTCTTATCACATGGTAACCATGAAACGTACTCCCCATATAAGAAATTAAATTACATGTAGGTTAAAATATCATGAATATAAATATATACATGATATAACATTTCAAAGGCAACATATATACCTCATGGGAAAATATAGGTGGATAACAAGTCACTTTGCTAAAATATTGAAAATTGAGACAAAATGATTTTATAGATTTGGTAACCTTTTCAACATAGTATCCCTGAAATAGATATAATAAAATTGAAATTTAAATACCTATAAATTTAATTATATAATACATCCATTTTTAGTATACAAACCACAGTGAAGAAATTTTGTGGTAAATAAATCATGTATCTCAATAAAATAAAATGTGAGTTGAAATTCCATTACCTTGTGTCTTGACTTTCTTTATAGTCATAAGATCCTCTAGTATAATAAAATTAAGAATTATTATTAATATAACGAACTATATTATTATATATAATTCTATATATGTTTTTATTATGAATTTATATAACCCTCTTGTTAGCAATTCTATATTAAGGTTACGCTACAGGTAATATTTGATTGGATTTTCACATGTATATTAATTAGTTATACCATTTCTACCTATACATATGTCCATATTTATATAATATAAACCATGATATAAATACCACTCATATTAATTATATTTATATTATAATTATCTATAGAGGTATGAAATGGAATATACCATTCATGGAGATGGTATGTCATACGTATGTCTGAACGTTTCATCTGTTTTATTGACTTATTGAATGAATGTAAATAAATAAAATACATGTATATGTATATATTTATATAATTTAATTTAATTATTATTATTATGTCATATATATCTAATATTTTCACTAAACATATCGTTAATATAGTCAATGTAGTGTGTGAACGAATCACATTGCTTTGAGGGGGTGGTAGTCCACACTTCCTCAAACAAAATTACCATATTTACATCCAATAAAAAGTATGACAATAAGTGTTTTAAAATTATATTTTATTCTAACATAGATAATAAATATCATATATATTACATATAAATATAGTTTTTATAATATTGACCACATTATAGGAGGTAATGGAATAATGATAAATCATCATTTCGTGAGGCGGTAGTTCACCGTACTCAAAAAATATACGTCTGTTACCCATTTGATAATGGTGTGTGTAAGGGTAGGATGAATAAAAAAATAAAACAATTATATTATATCTAGGATAATATTTTTTATACAATAATTGGGTAAATATATTTTAGGGGTGGAGAAAAAAATAACAGAATTTTTCTTGAGAGAAGATTTTATCTCTTAATCAAGTAACTCATTTTGGTTTTCCAAAAGACATCATTGGATTTATCATTTTCTCATTAGAGGACTATATATGGAAGTTATAGATTTTGGAATGTGTATTGGGAAGATATTGTCCGAACCAATGTGTTTTGAGAGGTGTGAAGAATAGGGATAGGTGGTTGACTTTTATTTGGTTGGGAAAGGACATACATTGTATTTTTGAAAATAATTTATGTGTACAAACGTTTTAACCTAAAAAAGTCATATAAAACCAAAAAAAACTCATTAATGGAAGGTAATGTAATGATAATTTCCATAAAATGGGTGTTAGAAAATTTTATAAATTGTTTTGGGACTTAAATATAATGATTACCAGTTTGTAAACCTAATTTTTTCCTTAATGGTTGGTAATTAATTTTAACCACCTTCCAAAATATAATTGGTGAACAAATAATTCGGCCATTTATGATATTTAATATTATTCAGATTAAAAATTTGGAATCCTTTTTTAAAAATTATAATCACAAAGGTGCATAAAATTAATAAAAAAATAATCCTGCTGGCAGACACTGCAGGTCTTTAATGTAAAAATATACAAAATAACATTATGTTACTATTACCAATTTCAATGTGAAATTAATTCCAATGACATAAATGGTATTAATTGATAAAAATATGATCTAAATAAACATTAAAAATAATTAAAATATAGTTTAACCTTATAAATAAATTTGATGAATATGCAATTTTTAATTTAAATCTAATATTTTCATTATTCATTAAAAAATGAAACATCATAGAAAAATAACAAAAATATACCCCAACAATAAATGTTCCATTAATGGGATATATAATGGGAACTCCATTAAATGGCGGTAATGAAACCTTAATAAGAAATATATTGTTTTATACATAAAATTTGTTTTTGAATTTCAATTATATCATTTATGTTAGATGAATACCAAAATTATTTTGTAGAATATAGAATATATATATTATATTAACATAAAAATATAATTATAATTAATTTTATTTTTTAGGATAAAATAGAATTGTTAGTATTAAAATATTTTTCTATAAAATCATTCCATTAATTTTCATTTATTTTTCCTTTGTAACTAATGAATTAAAAAATGTATTTTCTTATGTTAGTTCAACCTATTCATAACAATAATATTAATGATTAGGTTATATCATTTTATATTAAATAATAATATTTTTCATAATATATTATATTTTCATAACACACAGGATTGTGTGTTATGAAATCCATAAATGAATGTCAATATATTGTGTAATGTATACAAACCTTGTGATTATTCAGGATACTAAATGGATGGTCATTAGAGACTCCACTCTTAGCTGCTGGAATAACATGTTTCTAGATCAACCCTTTCATTACATGAATGTTCCAGCCGAAGTTTCCTCTTTTTCAATATCGAATTTTTTATCACTTCAGACTTTGCAGGAGCTGAACATCTATGACTATGTGTTGTCTCAAATTAATAATTATTCTTTTATGGATTGTGACAAACTGATCCGCCTTTATAGAATGACTGACATTTTTGACCCCAAGGATTTCTACTGGCTTTCTTGTGGCGGTACCGATCATTCCCAAACATGGCTCATGAAGTGTAGGTCCCCCTTCATTTGGCCAGCCTAGTTTCTCTTGCTTTGGAGGATTTGGAAGAACAGACTTCCCATATCTGAACATTTGAAGCAAGATAGTTTTCAGATGGCCTCCAAGTGTCCTTTATATAGGTCTGGGGAGGATACCACGCACCACATATTTGTGGAGTGCAGGAAGGCCCGACAACTCTAGAATTACTTGGGAGCTTTTGAAGCCGAGTTATGGGTGATGATTCATGCTATAAGGTATGTTGTCCAATATAATTGGAGATGGCATTGGATTGAATCTGACTCTATGACTTCAGTTCATGCTTTGAATTCTAGAACACGTAATGTGCCTTGGCGTGTGCTCCCTCAGTGGGTTGAGTTCCTCCAAAAATATAGTCAAATACACATGGTTGTTTCTCATGTCTATCGGGAGGCCAATCGGGTTACTGGTTCATTGGAAAGAAATGCTATAATTGATTTTGACATGATGTGGTCCTTTACGGCCCCTGCTTATTGTGCTCTAATGGTGGATGCAGATAGATGTGGTGTGTTGTATACTCGCCTATGTAATAACCCCTTGTACGCCTGACTCTTTATTTTTATCTATTATTTATGAGGACCAGCCCACACCGGATCCTTGTCTTCTTACTATACTAACCTTGTGGTTATATATAAAGAATGTTAAAGTGTCTATTACGTGTAATACACGATAACTTGGTTTTTCATTTAATGAAAAAAAAAATAAAGTTCCTTAATATAAAATAAACTATTTTCTGGGTTGCATGAATTAAAAAATATCAAAATATTTAAATTAATTAGAAGAATCTAGAATTTCATTGATTGTTACACTCTACCCCCTTTAAAATGAATTTCTCCATTAAAATTATTATGGGTTATAAAAGCATTAAAAATTGAATGTTCCTTTCCTAGAAAAACACATATTAAATAAGTAAACTAAAATATCCATTAAAAAAGGAATGTTGGAAAAATAATGATCACCCAAATTATCACATAACTGGGGTCCCAACTATGATAATATTGGTTGTGTGTGAAAACATAGAATTGGAATAAAATCATAAATATTATTAAGTTTTTATTTTGGTCATCAATCACAAACATGTTAATGGTTTATGAAAATTTTAGGGCATCAAATTCATAAGTCAATTATAATTTAAAAGGCCATAAATTCAAAAAAGCTAGTTATTTGGAAGAAATTATATTTATAGATCGTTTTCCTAAAGCTAATGAATTTTCATGGAAAGATATTCATTCATCATTCTCATAAATCCTCACCCTTTTTTGTTCCTTGATCAACATTACCTATTTCTATAAAAAAGTAAGTGAATTTATTTTTCCATAATTACTAACGGATCACAAGAAACATGAGATGCCATCAAATTTTTCACCAGTTATCATCAACATAATGTTGTTAGATGAAGCTATAAATTAAGCATAAATCCTTATGTAGTGATATAACACTTTAATTTTAACAAATTATTTAAATTTTTAATTATAGTATCCCAAAATGGTTATCATTATAACCCATCTTAAAGCTGATAATAAAAATAAGTTGAAATAATTAAATGAAATATTACAAACATTGATCCCAAATATATCACAATGTTTCTCTTGGTTTCCACATTCCGTTAATGTGAATACCTTCATCGTATATTCTCTTTACACATGTTAATAAACTGAATTACCATAAATACTTTTGGAAAACATGCATGTGGCCTTGTTATAATGAGTACTAAAAACATTCATTAAATATAGGATATTTTATGCTTATAACATTTTGAAATAGAAAACATTTTAGTAATTAGTTTCTGGGTAATATATATCTTCCAATTTACTAATTCATATCCAATACATGTTTATCCAACCAAAATTATCTCAACATCCCACATTAATTAAGGGATACCTTCCCATATTTAAAATTTCACCATTCTATGAAATCAATTTTCTATATATTTATCACCAATCAATATTTTATTTTCAATACTTAATGAAAAATTATTAATAAAATAATTATATATTTTATATTTTATATATCATAACATTTGAATTCAAAAACATACATACTTCATTCATCGAACATTATTCTTAAACCATTACAGAGGCTCAATCATCGTATTCATTAATACATCATTCCTATAATATGAAATATGAATCATGTATTGAGGTTCCTCAACATAAATCATAACATTACTAATATTATTAGAGTAAAAAATAGTTGAATAATGTTACATACTTTTTTCACGTCGTTTAAATTCAGTTTAACATTTAAAGTATTACCAATAATCATACCATCATCATTACTATTGTTCTTGTTATTTACACATTGGAAAACAAATTTCATAATGCCCCTGAATTCTTTATATGAAACATTAAATGTTAACCATGTTCGGTCTAGTTATCTCTATTGACTAAAACCACAACATATAGGTTGGGAAACACAAATCATAGAAGAAAAACACATAATCAAAAAGAATTTCTTAAAGGATTTGTAAATCAAGGAAACATCTTAAATCTAAAAAATCATAGGAATATTTTAGGTTTTTCATATTAAAAATAAACTTAAATATTCACTATGGTCCATTAAGAGATTATTCATTTATAAAAACAAATCCCTCGGGGGTTTCAAACCAAGTGGTAGTAAGACCCATTTTCGTTCACCAGATTACACCAAGCCAGGACACATAATTTATTGTTGTTGTTGATAACCATAGGTACATCTATTCTAGAACCACATACCCTTGTATTATCAAGACATATATATATTTCGTTGAACCCACTCAGTCCATCATTTAGCTAAAGATTAATACATTTTCCTATGCTTTTCTTTAACCATATGAATATCGTTATACATGTCCTTATAGGTATCACTAATGTTTCCCCATAATATATTCTATAGGCTAAATAAAGAATCACTCTAATAACAACTATGGAGACAAATTATATTCATACATTAACATTACATGAAATTTTTGGAATACATAATATATTACAAAAATACATTCTTGGAGACCATATTAGTTTATTTGATTTTGAAACATGGAACCTAAATTTTATAACTAAGTGAAAGATCTTCAATATTTCTCCTTCATATATCCCCTTAGTAATTATGTTTAAAAACCATTGTTCATATCCTCAGTAATGGAAACATAAAAAAGTGGTTATCAAGAATGATTTTTATGGTTAAAAAAATTATATCATAAGACTAACATGAACATATGGATATGATAACACAAGTCTATCATTATATGTTCATAGCCTATATATCAAATATCAATAACATGACTCATGGAATTAATATTAGTAGTTCATAAGATATTAATCCTATGATAATATGAAATATAATCCATTAAATCATAACATATTAATAAGACATGGAATTATGGAATCCATATAAACATATAACATCATGAACCCGTATAATTATAAACTAGTGCAAAAATGTTGTCAAGTATTTGATATTACACCCCCACATAGAAATAAGGGCATGAAAAAAGGACCAAACATATTGTTGTGAACACAAAAATAGGTTCTCATGTACCATTAGTAACATATAATTAACATCATGCATTAACTTATAGAAATGCAACTAGGTCCATTCATAAAACTATAAACATGTAGTTAGGTTCACTCATAACATTATGAACAAATAATATTGTTCTATCATAACATTTTCAACATGTTATGTACATCACATATAGACTTATAGACAAGCAACCATTTCCATGTATAAAATTTGGAAATGTTTTCAGGTTCATGCATTACATTTATACTCAAGAGTCATCCATAATTATCCAATGAATTGGATGGATATATAGGTCATACCCAACACATAAATAATACACATACATGTTCCTTAGGGAATAAAACATTCATCACATTCTGTCCTGTTAAACTATAGGGGCATCTTAAACAAAAATCATAACTGATGAAATGAAATGGGAATCGTTAACATTTAATTATATCATAACCTTTGTTAAATGGATAAGTTTCCTAATAAATTCATTAAATCATATCCCATGAAAGGAAGATGGATTCGAAAGAATATAACCGATGGAAGATAAAACTATCTCATAATCATATAACCCATGAATGATAAATGGTTTTCATAAATATATAACTTGTGAAAGAGAAATGGTTTTGATAAACATGTAACCCATGAAAGGGAAATAGGTTTCATAAGGACTATGACATCATGAATAACCCATTTAGATAATGAATAGGAATGCATCCATTACGAATTTTTCATAAAAATTAATGCATAACATCAATAGATTTCATCTTAGATGGAAACTAATTTTTTAATATTTTTCACAAATATTTAATGATAAAATTATCCTTTCATATTTGAAAAATGATTTCTAATGCATAAATCCATTTAAAAATTATTTTATTAAAAAATAACATGAAAACATATAAATATTAATTGAAATTTTTTTGAAAACCAATTTAAATGAAAACATATAGGATAAGATAAATGGAATTAAAATAATTACATGAAAAACCATTATAAAATTTTAACAAAATATTGAAATCATTTTTAGAAGCATTTCATTGAAAAAACATTGAAAATTTATAAATAAACAATGAAAATGTTTTGAAATCCTATTTACTTGAAAAAATATGAATGAATAATAATATTGTTTTTTTAAAAAATAATCCTTGAAGATTACTTTTAAAAAACATATTATTTCAAATTTCCATTTTAAACATGTAAATGAAGATCCATAGAAACAATGGAAGGTAAGTCCTTTCATGTCGTATGAGGTAAAATGATTATTTTTTTCAAAATAAAAATGTTATAAAAATTTCAAGTTTATAAATAAAAAATAATATTCCTTTGAAAACATTGGTAAATGTAAAAAATGGTAAAAATTATTTTAAATATTATTGGATATTATTATAATATTCTTGCAACCCATTTTTAGAAAACACAATGTAGAAAGAACTTGTATTTCTATTTGAATAGAGAGGTAAATCATTTTATACTTAAAAAACGTTATTTACTATGTTCTATACCAAAGAGTGAGAAAATGGTACCAATATATGAAGACATAATGATTAAAAATGGTATAATGAAATAAATGAGTGTTATTTTGAGACGAATCATAACATTACATCAAAGGAAACATAATCATAAACAATATTGAAAAACGATGGGATTGTTTCAATAAACACTTACAACATTATTTACAGGAACCATGACTGTACCAAACCTTTTTTGTAGTATGAAAATATTACCTAATGATTTTTATGTTTTTAATGGTTATGTTGGATGTTTTGGAAAACATCAGAGTACTTTTGTAGGGTTTTGTGTAAAAAAATGGGTGAATGGTTAACACATTTTTTAGTCAAACCGTGTGGCCATACTGTATAGGGCCAAAATGAGTTCCCTGTCTTTGTGGATATAATTCAATTATGAGATCTGTCTGACATATTTGGCCAAAGTAAACCCTAATAAGAATATTTTCTCCCTCATAGGCCAACCAGTGTTTAACCATCAATCCAAACATTTTCCTTGATAAATCAAAGTCAGATTCTTGAAGTAATTAACCATTAATCAAAATTTTCATGATGGATTCTTAGCTCTACAACTACTTTAATCTATGATTCTTAAATCTACACCTACTATGGGAAAATATAAGATATTAGAGGACATATATGATTATATCTAGTGTTTTTTCATGACAAAGTATGGCATATTGATTAGTTTCTTGGAATCGAGACTTGGATTCTTAACTGCTCTTATTCAGTTATCGGTTTTCGTCAAAATGAATGTGGTGGCTATATTCACTCTCATATCTACATTATTGAAATAATTGAAATTAATTAAAATTAATTAAAATTTAGTTTTTTATGAAATTGTTTTTTATTATTCTATTGTTAAACCCTCTTTAGTGTTGGGTTGTGGAAAACGTGGAAAATTGGGGGGGTTTTGTCAAAAACATAAGTTATTTATATTAAATGAGGATGTTAAAATGATGTATATTTTAGAATTTTTTAAAAATTATTTATTTAGAATTTTTATAGTAGATATATAGGGGTTTTATATGATTTAGGTTATTTAAATTGGATTGTTGGAATGTTTTCAATAAATAGTCATTTTTATTAATACAACTGAAATTGTTTGAAATTGGTTTTGGTTTTTTGAAAACATGGTTGGAATATTATATTGCTTTACTATGCATTTTGGAAATATTATCATGTTACTAGAACCAAATTTTAAATCTAATAGGGGAAATAATTACCTTGTGATGACTTGGTAGATCAACAAAAACAACCCATGAATAATGACCTCTTATAACAATGCAATAATTTTTAGTAGCTGTTATTGTGTGATGTTTTTTATTTTTCAAAATTAATTTTCAGAAATAATTTTAGTGATTTATTTATATTTTTTACTTGGAGTATAGATCTTCAGAAAATTGGTTATCATGGTTTTTGATTATATTCAGTTATAAATGCTATTGAGAGTTGTTTATATTTTGATATAAACTATTTTCAGAAATTGTTTTATATATACTATTATATATAAATGTGGCTAACAGTTATATCATATTTGCATGAGTATTATATTCATTAAAGAAATCCTATTGAGTTCTATACTCAGCCCTAGTTTGGTACTTTGTTTCTCTTTTAGATTTCCTCTTCTAGGACATGGGAAAATGTAGTGTGTAACGGGATTTTAGAACCACTTATTGAGTTGGCGAGCTTCCTGGTGGTGATGGAGCATGAAGGTGTTTGATCCTGTAGTATTTTTGTTATTTTGATGCCACGTTGAGTTATATACGTATGTTAGGATTATTTCTAGTTGTCTTCATATATTGGATATTTTTTTGGGCTCACATTTTAATAAAAAAAGTTTCTCAATTGTCTCTATTTTGTTCATGTGTCATATAGCTGCTACGGATTGTGGTTGGTTATATAAGTAACCATCCTTAAAAATTACTTAATCTTGAATTAAATTAATAATTCACATTGAGGATCTTTTCAGGTTTATAGTTTTAGATAATGAGGCTATAACTTTTAAATCTCAAAAGTTACAAAGTAGACACTTCTACTCAGTTTACAATTTTTTCATAAAATAAAAACTCTTAAAAAATAGTCATGTCCAGTTCCATGTTTTAGAAATCATGACTTTCCATGATCCCATACTTGACCCTATTCCACTTTATTTCCTGTGAAAAACATTTCAAAAACATGGGATGAGCATAAAAAGTTCTGTAGGGAATACACACAGAAGGAAGCTGCTAGTTTTTAAGTAATCCATGAATACCTAATCATAAGAAATAATTTTAACCTATATGAAGTAGTAAATAACCTCCACTGAATAAAATATCATTTCTTACCCTTTTGTAACCGAAATATCACCATTAAACCCATATAAAGAACACATAACATATAAATGTATCTTGGAACATAATCGTACTTAAATAGAATAACCATACGGTCGAATTCAACACATTTCACTAAATGGAATAGCCATACGAACGAATTCCATACCCAATTCATTGGATGTTATAATGTAAACACCTATCCTAGATATCACGGAACCACCCGTCATTTGGTTTATCATGTAACCACCCGTCAAATGTCCAACTACCATTATAAAATAATAACACATACAACAAATATAAACGAAAGAACAAATTTCCACATTTCAATCACAATATATCACATAAATATATTGACTTAAAAAATACATTTTCAAAACCATTTTGAACACCAAAAATACATAATAGAGTATATGTTATTTAGTTTCATTGATAATCATTACGACATGTTGAGGAAGCCAAAGATCAAATAATACTCGCAGAGGCGGAAAGGTCGTTGTCACCACGTATGGTAAAAGAAACATTAATTTTTGTCATTTAGTAAAACTCAACATTGAAAATATTCCCTCTAAATGAAATTAAATGTCAAAGGTGTTTATACAGCGTATAAAATAATGTCTTGTATTAACACAAAATATGACTCAATGAAAGGAGATTGAGACGAAGTCCCTTACCTCATGTCCGACTTGACTCGATCATTATTTAGTGTCCCGAATAATAAACTAAAGTTAATTTCTACATGATTAATATCCTTTTTAATGTTTATTATTCCTTTTATATCACTTATTATCATGTTATAAACATTATGTAATCATTTAAGTGAATAATGTTCATTTTGTCGGTATCTGGTACTTGAGTCAAAAATGTACTTCTTATAATTAAATGTTGTTCATGTGGTAAAAGGTTCATTATATCCAAAATGATAATCATGATTTCGATATCATATATATCATATATATCCAGCATATACATGTATTTATAATAGTACATTACATTTAGAGTTAAGAAATGAAATGCACCGTTCATGGAGACTGTAAGCCGTACGTACGCATGAACGCTACTTCCATTTCTATTTCATATTTAATGGAATTAAAACATAATGATACATAATAGTATTTTAATTCCAGTATTTTATAATATATAATATCAATAAACCTATCATTTATACCTACCACATATGGCATAAACGAGTAATATCACTTTGAGGTGGCGATAGTCCACACTTCCTCAAATGAAATTATCGTGTTTACCCATAATGGAAACCATAAATGTATGTTATAAATTATAAAATACAGAATAATAAGGAAAACATAAACATAATATATAACATATATAAATACAGTGACATCTTAATGGCCACCGTGAGAGGAAGTAGGAGATAATTGAACAATCATCATTTTGTGAGGCAGTAGTTCGCCGTCCACAGAAACAGTATGTTATTCACCCATTAGATTGAGGTGAGTGTCAGTGTTTCTCGAATAATTCTCATTAAAACATCCTAGTATATTTTAGATACTGGTGTTGTTACAAAATAACATAATAAAAAGAGTTTAAGTGGTTGGAAAAGCAAAATAAAGCCAAAGAACATAAGAGAAGACATTACCTATAAATCGGGTAACTCCATTTAGTTTGGACCAAAAGGGTTTCTTGATGATCTTTCTGCCTATGTTAAGGCATATATGATTAATAGAGGAATATTTGGAGCATATTTGATTAGATGATGGATGAGAAAAATGGCTTGAGAAGTGTGTGATATGGGTAGTAAGTGGGGTCTTTTTATAAGGGAGAGGAGGGTCTCTTTGGAAACCTTGAAAATATTATTTTATTATATAATGATTTCGGTTTATAAAGGTCAAAATATCATTAAAGTTGAAGATAAGGTATTCCATGTTCTAAATAAAATCATCCAATAAGAATCGGACAAGTTTTGGATATTATTTTAAACATTATCTTCTTTATTTATTTAAATCATTCATCAATGACGTAAACACTGCGTCGTCATTGTGTCATAAATAATTTTATTTATTTGATGTCTAAAAATTATAAAACAATTACCATGATATAGTAAATATATTTATATTTCTAATGAATATCTATAGTCATAATGATAATTTATATAACCCCATGTAAAAATTGTTTTAGTAAAATAATACATGTTTGTGGCATTTTTATTTTTACTTTAAATAAAATGTATTAATGCCATTATCTTACCCAAGTGGCTCCATGGGGTCCCAAAAATTGACTCATGGATTGTATTGGTCGGCAATGACTCATCCAATAATGTAAGGTCAAGTCTAAAGGAAATTTCATATTATTATAACATCATATTTACCTTAAATTACACTAATTACCTTTAATCGTGATTAATAAATCTTAAAAGTTACAATTTACTATAAATTATTTTCATCTCATTAAACCAAATTTTACTTACTAATGACAACCATGTATGTCATATTTTCTAAATTCAATTAAAATAAGTTGTAAAGCATCATTTAAATGAAAAATATAGTTTTTTAACTACCACTTCGTGGTTTCACTATTCATAAAAAATTGACGTTTTTCAGAAAAATACCAAAAAATCACTCTAAGCTATATTTGATATTAAAAATAAAAAAATGATGACTATTTTACAAAATTCAAAACATATATGTTTTATTAATAAATTTTATAATTAATTCCTATTGTCAAACCAAATAGCGTGTTTTAAAGAAACAATATATATCAAAATATTGACACTTGTTTATGTCCAATTTCAAAGTGGAATTAATTATAGTGACCACAATTGGATAAAATGGTAAAAATATATTCTAATTAAACATTAATCCAATTAAAAATATAATCTAACCATATAAATAAATTATATTAAAAATGAGGTTTTGAATTAAAATACAACATTTTTCGCTATTCATTTAGAAAATGAATTTATCGGAAAAATAACAAAAACATATACAAAGTAAATTTTAATTTCCCGATTGTAAAGAAGAATTTTATTTGGTCCAATAGAATGTATTAGATTTACCAAAACTATATTTAATGAGGGTTCACAATCAAAAGGTGATAAATCGACCTTTTAGTGAATATTGGAGTATTTTTTCCTAAAATTAGATTCATTCGAATTTTAAGCCTCTACAATTTATTAGATAAATGTAAATACATTTAAAAAACATATATAATCATATTTTAGTTATTTCTATTCATTCTCACCAATACAATATCTATATGTTAACTACAATTTGTAATAATATTATTATATTATTAGCATGCAACGTAAGATTTCAAAGATATTCGTTGTTGCGTATCGGGAACGCCAACAAACATAGAAACCCCATTAAAGTCAAATTAATTTTTTATTCAAAAATATTAATAAATATGAAAATTTCTAATTCTTTATTTATTTGGGATCTTACATCCTTCCCCCCATTTGGGAATTGCGTCCTCGCAATTTTATTAACTTATAAAATAAATGGGGGTATTTTTCCCTCATAGAATTTTCAGATTCCCAGATTTCCTCTTCAATAATATGGGTTTTCCTCAAAACCATCAGCTGATTAATTACCTTATTCCACAACACTTGCTCTCTATAGTCAAGAATCTGGACTGGTTGTTCCTCAAAAGAGAGATTCTCTTCCAATTGAACTACTTATGGGCTCAAAACATGTTATGGATCTGGAATATACTTTCTCAACATTGAAACATGAAAAAAATTGTGTACATGAGACAAACTTGGAGGTAATGAAACTCTATATGAATCTGATCCAACTTTTTAAATGATTTCATATGGTCCAATAATCATTGGACACAACTTTCCTTTCCTTCCAAAACACATCACGCTTTTTCACGGAGAAACATTGAGAAAAACATGATCACCTACCTCAAAAGAATGATCCTTCCACCGGTTATCCTCATAACGTTTTGCCGACTATAAGTTGTTCTCATGTGATTCTGAATTAACTGAACTTTTTCTGCCATCTTTTCTACCAATTCTGGTCCCATTAGCTTCCTTTACCCTACTTCATCCCAAAAAGCTGGAGTTGAACACTGTTTTCCATATAATGCCTCAAACGGAGCCATCTGTATAATGGAATGAAAACTGTTATTATAAGATAATTAATTCAAGGAATGATTTTGGTCCCAACATCCCTGGTAATCCATCATGAAAACACATAACATATCCTCCAAGGTCTAAATTGTTCATTCTGACTTCCCATCTGATTGTGGATGAAACGATATACTAAAATTTAATTCAATACCCAATGACTTCTTAAGGCCTTTCTAAAAGTTAGAATTAAACCTGGGATCACTATCAGATACAATAGAGAGGGTAACTCTATGTAACTTTATTATCTATTTGAAATACAATCGAAAAAGTTGATCTAAATAGAATGTATCTCTAATAGGAAGGAAATGAGTAAATTTTGTCAATCGATCAACAACAACCCAAATAGCATTATTACCTTAAGATGTCTTTGTAAATCCTACAACAATGCCTATGGATTTATTTTTTCCATTTACACTGTAGCACTGGTAAAGAATGAATATTTCCATTCGGTAACTGCTGCTCTTTTTTAACCTACTAACAAGTCAAACACTTCACAGTAAAATCAACAATCTCTCTTTTCATTACATTCCACCAGTAATACTCCTGCAGATCTCTATACATCTTTGTACTTCTAGGATGAACTGAAATCATGGAACTATGATCCTCACATAACAACTCATTCTTCAACTGCGAATCACAAGGTACACATAATCCTTTCCCAAACCACAAAACACAATCATTATCACTGTTAAACACATGAAACTTACCCTTCTGAAGAAGCTCTACCTTTTTTTGAAACTCACTGTCTTTCTTTGGCACTTGCTTAATTCTGTCTGTTATAGATGATCTCACTGACACCTGAATCAAAACAGAGTAACATTCTACACCAACAACTTCTATTCCAAAGTTCATCAAATCAAAAACCAAAGGATCTCGTTCCAAACGTAGCATGGTTAATGAAGCATTAATTTTTTGACTCAACACATTAACCACTTTATTTTCTTTTCCCGGATGGTAATGGATTGTACAATAATAATCGTTGATTAATTCCATCCATATCCTCTTCTCATGTTCTATTATTTCTGAGTGAATATATACTTTCAAATTTTTTGATCGGTATATATTGCACAGTTTAATCCATACAAATGTTGCCTCCAAATTTTTAAACCAAAAACAATAGAAGCTAATTCAAAGTCACATGTATGGTAATTTAACTCATTAGTTTTCAACTGACGTGAAGCATAAGAAATTACCTGATCATTATGAATAACGACACGACCAAGTTCATTCAACAAAGCATCAAATTAGATAACAAACACACCATTTCTGGAAGATAGTTCCAAAACTGGAAAATTCACCAATCTTCTTTTCAATTCCTAAAAATAATCATTACATTATTTTGTCTAAACGAACTCAACACCTTTTCGAGTTAACTCATTCATTGGACTAGATAACTGTGAAATATTTTCAACAAACCTCCGGTAATAACCTGCCAAACCAATAAAACTACGTATCTCAGTTATGTTTGTGAGTCTTGGCCATTGTTCAACAACTTTTGTTTTTGAAGGATCAACATTTATGCCATTTTTTGAAACAATGTGACCAAGGAATGAAATTTGTTGTAACCAAAACTTACACTTGATGAATTTCCCATATAGTTTCTTTTCATTTTATGTTTTCATGACAACCCATAAATAACTTTCATGATCCTATTTACATTTATAATAAAACAAAATATCATCAATGAACACGACCACAAACTTATCACCTGAGTCAACTAAGACATCACTGCTACAAACTGTTCAATTCTGATTCTGACCAACTTACGATGCAGATTTTAAAGGTCATTTCCCTCTGTATGGAATTCCAAAAAAATATACTCTATTTCCCCTACAAAAAACCATTCTGAACACAGAAATATCATAGGTGAAGCAATATGGTAATCTGTAAGTGCTATATCATTAACATAAATTAATTTATAGATATTAATTTAACAATACCCTAAAACCTAAAGCTGTTTAAACCAACCTTTGATACTAACTTTAAGGACCCAGACTTAAAAAATTACTTAATATTGACTTAAATTAATAATTCACATTTAGGATCTTTTCGGGTTTAGAATTTTAGAGAATTAGGCCATAACTATTATATCTAAAATATTACAAAGTAGAAACTTCTACACAGTTTCCCTTTTTTCATTAAATAAAAACTCTTAAAAAAGCGTCATGTACAGTTCCATGTTTTAGACATCAGGACTTTCCATGATCCAATCCATGATCTTATTCCACATTATTTCTTTTGAAAAACATTTTAAAAACTTGCGATGAGCATAAAAAGCCCAGTAAGGAAAACACATAGAAGGAAACTGTTAATTTTCAAGTACACCATGAATACATAATCATAATTAATCATTTTCACCTATATGAAGTATTGAATAACCTTCATTAAATAAAATATCATTTGTTACACATTTTAACCAAAATATCACCATAAAACCCATATAAATAACACATACCATATAACGGTAACTTGGAACATCAACATACATAAATGGAATAACCATACGGTAGACTTCCACACACGTAACTAAGTGGAATAGCCATATGGTTGACTTCCATACCTAATGCATTGGAGGATATAATGTAACCACCCATCCTGGTTTATCACGGCACTACCCGTCATTTGGTTTATCACGTAACCACCTGTCAAATTTCCTAGTACCATTATAAAATCATAACACATACAAAAAATATAAATGAAACAAAACAATTCAACATTTCAATAAATATATATCACATAAATACATTGAAATAAAAAAATCAATTATCAAACCCATTTTCACTACCCAAAATACATTATATAGTATATGGTATATATTTTATTTTAAAAACATTATTCCTTGTTGAGGAAGCCAAAGATCAAATAATACTCACGGTGGCGGCAAGGTCCTTGTCACCGTGTACGTTAAAAGAAACATTCATTTTCTTCATTTAGTAAAACTCTACACAGAAAATATTCCCTTTTAATGAAATGAAACGTCAATGGTTTTCATACAGCATATAAAAGAAAGTCTTGTATTAACAAAAAATATGCCTCGATGAAAGATGATTGAGACGAAGTCCCTTACCCTGTGTCCGAGTTGACTCGATCATTCTTTAATCTCCTGAATAATAAACTAAAGTTAATTTCTACTTTCTTAATTTACTTTTTCAAGTTTATTATTCCTTTTATAACACTTATTACAATGTTATAAACAATATGTAATCATTTAAGTTAATAATGTTCATTTTGTCTGTATTTGGTGCTTGAGTAAAAAATGTACTTCTTATAATTAAATGTTGTTCATGTGGTCAATGGTTCATTATATCCAGAATGATACTCATGATTTGGATATCATATATATCATATATATCCAGCATGTACATGTATTTATAGTAGTACATTGCATTTACAGATAAGAAATGTAATGCACCGTTCATGGAGACGGTAAGCCATACATACGCATGAAAACTACTTCCATTTCTATTTCATATTTAATGGAATTAAAAAATAATGATAAATAGTAGTATTACAATTACAGTATTTTATAATACATAATATCAATAAACCTATCCTTTATACGTACCACATATGGCATGAACAAGTAATATCACTTTGAGGGGGAAATACACCGCACTTCCTCAAATGAAATTATCGTGTTTACCCATACTAGAAACCATAAAGGTATGTTATTAATGAAAAATATAGAAGAATAAGGAAAACATAAACATAGTATCTAACATATATAAATAGTGTGACATCTTAATGGCCATCATGAAATGTAGTACGAGATAATTGAACAATCATCGTTTCGTGAGGCAGTAGTTCGTCATCCACAGAAACAGTATGTTTTTCACCCATTAGATGGAGGTGTGTGTATGTGTTTCTAGAATACTTCTAATAAAAATAGCCTAGTATATTTTAGATACTTGTGTTGTTACAAATGAAGAGAATAAATAGAGTTTAAGTGGTTAGATAAGCAAAATAAAACAAAAGAACATAAGAGAAGACATTACCTTTAAATCGGTTAACCCCCATTGGTTTGAACCAAATGGGATTCTTGAGGAGATTTCATACTAAGGTAAGGCTTGTATGATGAATAGAGGGATATTGGGAGCTTATTTGAGTAGATTTTGGAAGAGACAAAGGGCTTGGGAAGTGTTTGAAATGGGTAGGAAGTGGGGTCTTTTAATATGGGAGAGGAGGGGCTCTTTTCGAATGCTTGAAAATATTATTTTATCATATAATTATTTTCGGTTTCTAAAGGTCCAAAAATAATTAAAGTCAAAGATAAAGTATCTCATCTGCTAAATAAATTCATCCAATAATAATTGGACAATTTTTGGACATTATTCTATACATTTTCTTCTTATTTATTTAAATCATTCATTAATGACGTAAACAATGCATCATCATTGTGTCATAAATTATAATATTTATTTGATGTCTAAAAATTATAAAAAATTAACCATGATGTTGGAAATATTTTTATATTTATAATGAATATTTATAGTCATAATGATAATTTATATAACCCCATGTAATTTTTTTAGTAAAACTATACATGTTTGTGACATTTTTATTTTTCCTTCAAATAATTAGTATTAATGTCATTATCTTAACCAAGTGGCTCCATGGGGTCCCAAAAATTCACCCATGTATAGTCTTGTTCGGACATGACTCATTCAATAAGGTTAGGACAGGCTTAAAGTCAATTTCATATTATTATAACATCATATTTACCTTAAATTACACTAATTACCTTTAATCGTGATTAATAAAACATAAAAGTTACTATTTTCCAAAAATTATTTACATCCCATTGAACCAAATTTTACTTAATAATGACAACCATGTATATCATATTTTTTAAATTCAATTCATAGAAGTTGTAAGGTTCCATTTAAATGAAAAATTCTGTTTTTTAACTACCACTTAGTGGTTTCACTATTCATCAAAAATTGATGTTTTTCAGAAAAATACCAATAATTCAACCTAAGCTATATTTGATATTCAGAATTCAATTTTTTTTTATATTTTACAAAATTAAAAAAATATATTTTTCATTAATTAATTTTATAATTAATTACTGTTGTCATATCAAATAGTGTTTTTTATGAAACAATATATATCAAAATATTGACACTTGTTTACATCCAATTTCAAAGTGAAATTAATTATAATGACCACCATTGGAATAAATGGTAAAAATATTTTTTAATTAATCTTTAAACTAATTAAAAAAGATAATTTAACCATATAAATAATTTCGATTAAAAAGGAGGTTTTTAATTAAAATACAATATTTTTAGATATTCATTTAAAAAATGAACATTATCAGAAAAATAACAAAAACATACAAAAATTAAATTTTGATTTCCCGATTCTAAAAAAGAATTTTATATCATCCAGTAGAATATATAAGAGTGACCAAATATATATTTGAAGAGGGTTCACCAACAAACGGTGATAAATCGACTTTTTAGTGAATATTGGAGTATTTATGGTAAAAATTATATTAATCTGCATTTTAAGCCTCTAACATTTATTAGATAAATGTAACAACATTTAACAAACATATATAATCATATTTTAGTTATTTATATTCATTCCATCCAATACAATGACAACATGTTAACTACCATTTAAAAAAATATTATTATATTATTAGCATGTAACGTAAGATTTCAAATAAATCTGTTGTTGTGTATTGGGTATGCCATCATACATAGAAACCCCATTAAATAAAAATTAATATTTAATTTACAAATATTAATAAATATGAAAATTTCTTATTCTTTATTTACTTGGGATGTTATAGGTTATTTTATTGTGTATCTATAAAAAGATAAATCATCCACCATTAGTCTTCGAAACCTTACGACATTTATTTATAGCCTTTAGAATCTTTGATATGTCTCATAGCCTAAGTAATGACTTATTGAGTTTACAAGGTAATGAGAATGTGTGGGTCATTACAAATGGTATAATATTGGTCCCTTATATGAGGAATAAGTATTCTTGAGTTTTCATGGACTTGGAGTTTAAATTCTTCTAGTATGTTCTTTGGATGGTCTATTTAGAAAAGATTAGGATTGTCAGGACATGAGATGTAGACAAAATAAAAATGTAGCTATCCTTTTTATATTTAATATCCAGTTACTTTAGAGTTGCATACGTTAGTGGTTTGGTAACACTAGTAGAATGGTGAAGTCTCATGGTTATGGGATTAGAAAATTAGATCATGGTTATATTGATTTCACAAGCATCACATTCCACAAAGATTTTACATCTCATTTTGAGAAACGAAATATTATTTGAAGAATGTTTTTTGTTTTTGAAAAATTAAAGAAAACTTTTTTCAAAGGAAATAATTTAAAAATTAAATAGATTATATATTTTCAAAATGTTTAGATTTTCCAAAAAATAGTACTTTTTTAAAAAATGGTTAGATTTTGAAAATGATTTTTAGATATTGATGTTATAGAATTTTATAGTCAAGTCAATCAATTTCTAGATGTCTGAGACTTACTGAATTTGTTTTTTTGTTTAGAAATGGATTCTAGTAGGCAGTGTAGAAACCAACTGGAGGAAGTTAATAAAAATTTCGTTTCACCTAATCCATAGGTGAACCATGAGCTAGTGAACTTTATATTCAAGTAATTCCAAGATGTGGACATGGGGAACCGATGGGAGGTTCCACGACAGGTGGACCACTCCATCTAGTTTCATAAGAAGTATCCACCCATCTTCTACGGTGATTTAGAAGGATATATTTAAGAGGATTGGATGAATAGGATAAACCAACTCTTTGAGTTCATCGGAACACCAGTAAATATGATGTTCAAACAAGAGACATATATACCGAAGTATCATTCACTGCAAATTGTGTTATTTGGAGGTGAACTCTAAATAGGATTGAGGGTTGATTTGGGATGATTTTGAAAATTGTTTGACAAACAATTCTATCCTCACTTTTTTTAGAATCTTGAAAAAGTAGAATTTTTTCCGTCGGAATTAGGAGGGCGTCACTATTACAGAATATGGGGCTAAATTCATGAATTTATTTCAATTTTAATAATATGTTTTCGATTTATTGAGAATGATGACACAGATCTTCTAATGGGGACTCAGATAGGATATTCAGTCAAAGATTGTGGTACTTTGTATCCCATATTATACAGAGATGGTAAACATGGAGATAGAGGTTGAGTAGGATATATATAGATCTATGGGAGGAGGAATAATGAAGATAATGATAGGAAAAGGTGAGAACTCATGTACTGGGATAAATAGGAAGAGGGAAACATATTTCTAGTGTGGTAATGGGAATCATGTTCAAACAACATGATTTAAAAATATTCTTACTAAACCAATGGGACTTATGGTATGTTATTTGTGTGGTTATTAAACTACACCATGAAAGAGTTTATGATATAACATCAATAATTCCACAAGAGTAAAAAATGGGACATATTTAGTGATATTTTCAAAGTTCTTGAATGTATGGTGCATGGGAGACTTCTCAGGTTTTACAGCCATCATATGCATCGACAGGGTGGGTCCTGCAGAATCAGAGCCTCCAGCTGTTTAGATATAGCCATGATGATTATAGTAACACCATGACTCCTCAATAGGGGAAGTCCCAACTAGTAAACAAATTGAAAATTTCCATAATGAATAAGTTATATATTGTAGATAATGGGACTTTGGATGATCAGGATAGACTATATATGGTGCAAGGTATGATTATTCTGAATTATAACCATATGGAAGTTTTATTGTTATAGGTGAATCAAAATCCATTATTTATTCTGTTATTATTCATTTTTAGAGAATGAAACAAGAAATTATTCCTTCTGTGATAAAACTGCAAAATCTTTTTAGTGGTAGAGAATGTCTGGCCTTCATTTGTTGAGCGTCCTCCATAAATTTTGATGGACCTAATCATAAATAGCATTTCTCAGTTCTGGAGATGGATTTATTTTATATAATACATGGAATTTATTTTTTGATAGCCTGTAAGACTCACACCAATTGTTAAATTGGGATGGTTTGTTTCACAACTATGTTTTGCGTAGATCATCTCTTACAAGGGTTGTAAAAATAGGTGTGAAATGCTTGTTGGAGCAACTATTTAGAATGATCTCTTATAAGTTTCTGACATTGAATTTGTAATTGATGGTGGGGATCAAGGATATCATTTTTCCACCAATAGTTGATCAATTTCTATATTTGTATCTCTAAAATTATACTAGGTTACCTCCTATATGGGAATTGAAGATTATGATGGATCTCCATCCAGGGACAAGTCATATCTCACTTCTATCTTATATTATGTAACTAAAAAAATTAATATCTATTAAATTTATGATAGAGGATATGGAAATAATTTTTTCTAATTCATATATGTTTGTCTCTATGGGAAGAATTAGTCTAGTTTTTTAAGTAATCACATAGAATTATTTTACGGTGTGTTGGTTATCGTAAGCTTAAAAAAATTACATTGAAAAATCAGTATCATGTTGAACACATTTATGATCCATTTGATCAATTTATGGGAGCTCAGTGGTTCTCATAGATAGACATGTGATTAGGATATAACCAATTTCATGTTCAGAAGTATGATATTCCAAAGACATATTCCAGAAGTAGATATAGCCACAATAAATTTGTGTTAATGCCTTCCATTATAAAAAATTGACAAACGGTCTTTAAGGATTTAATGAATTGGGTATTTCTGTAATATATGGACTTGTTTGTTGTGGTTTTTGGTGAATAAATTGAGTCTATTAAATGGAAAGGGATTATCTTGAGTAACATGTTAATATAGTGTTTCAAATCGTGAGATATCACCATTTGAATGACAAACTATCTATGTGTGATTTTTGGATACATGAGATATGTCGTTTGGGCCATGGGAATTCTAAAAAATGAGTTTTAATGGATCCTTAATTGATTAAAGAATTTTTCTCTTCAAAATCTCTGAAGATCATTTTTCAGATACAATTATTTCTTGGTCTTATTTGGTATTGTCAATTTTTTTCATGAAATCTCAAAACTAACATCATCAATGACAGTGTTCCCCACAAAAAATGACCCTTTTCAGTGAAGTGAAGAATTCCAGAAGTCTTTTCAAGACTTTAAAGTTAATTTTACATCACTACCTATATTGATTTTCCCATAAACTAGAGTGAGATATGTATTCAATAGTGATGTTTTCGATATCTGAGATCGTATGTGTCCTCATACAGGGAGATAATGTGGTTTGTAATGGTCAACTATAGTTTGGAGTTCATTATAAGAAATTCCTAACACATGATTTGGATTTAGTGGTTGTGGTTCATGTGTTAAAGACATGGAGTCACTATATATTTGGTGATAAATTCAATATGTTTACCAATCAAAATATCTTGAAACAAATTTTCTCAAAAAGGGATTTAGATCTGAGGAAAATGAGATATATGTAGTATCTATAGATTTTTGACATTATCTTGATGTATACATTGAGAAAAGGGAGTTGGTGGATGATTCATTAAAGTTGAAGTCATATCATCAATTTGAGAAGGAAGATTTAGGGGAGTGATAGTTGATGCCGGTATTAGTTGATATGCATGAGGAATGAAAACACTGAGGTCATTTTGGAGTGTTCTTCTCAGTTTTTTTATTTCTTGATTTGGATAAAATGGTTAAAGAAGAACATATATCTAATGAAGAATGCTTGATTTTGTGATCAAAACTCAAAGGATTGAAGACCATTGAGGGATGGAAACATAATGGGACATAAATTTTGAGATTCTGAGATTGGATGGTTTTACCCATCACTTTTTAGATCAACTTCTTTCTGGATACCCCCATTTAATATAGAATATACATCCGGGGATACAGAGGATGTATACAGGGTTGAAGGAATAATTTTGGTGGAATGGTATGGAGCGAAAAGTTGATGAGTTTGTTTGAATGTACATAAATTTTTAGAAAGGTATGGAATAAATTCAATTTACATAAGTTATTTTAAGACATTATTTTTTCCAATTTGTAAATGACATAATTTTTTTTATATTTTGTTATAGGTCTCCAAATAATGATATAGAAACACGATGTCTTATGTGTGATAGTAGATCGACTCACCATGTTCACCCATTTCATTCCAATTTATGAAACTCATATGGTGGAGGATCTATCTGAAATCTATTTCAAATATGTGTTGAATATACTTTTAAACCTGAGAAGGAATTGATAATGTAACGACCAAAACTCATTTAGGTATGTGATGGCTTTGAACATTCTGTGGATGGAAAGAAAAATTTTGGGGAGAATGTATCACCCCCAGGTATCAATTATGTAGACCTTAAAATATTTTTTTTCATATGTTTAATGGTAATGTGGGATGTTTGGGGAGTATTTGGAGTACTTTTTGAGGGTTTTGGGTAATGAAAATTCGGTGTACGGTCCGCAAATAGTATGGCCAAACCTGGTGTCCAAACCATCCAAGGAAAGAAGAATTCTCTATCCTTGTGGATATAATTATGTTTGGACATATATTTGATCAATATCTGCCCAAATAAACCATAACAAGACTTTTATCTCCCTTATATTGAAATGGAGGTCCTCCCATCAATTTGGAAGTGATATGAACCCGTTCCTTGAAAATCGATGGATGATTCTTGCGTTAAATGCATGTTCTTCATCGTTTTATTCATATTTACATAGATATACTCCATATTTCATTTATTATTCTTATATCTACACCCAATATGGGTATATCTAAGAGTATTGAGGATAAATATCTTTAGATCCAGTGTCGTTCGTGATATGCAATGAGATCTTGGGTGGTATCATGGAATATTTACATGGATTCTTGAGTGTTCTACATCCATTGTTAGTTTTCGTTGAAATGAGTGAGGTAGAGGGATTCAATACCATATCCCATTATTGGAAGAGATTTTCATGCATTAAACTTTAATTTTTTATGAAAAAAAATCATCTACCCACTTTTTAATCCCTCTATAGTTATGGGTGTTGGAAAACATGGAAATTGGGGGTATTTTTGAAAAACTCTATATTTTAATTTAAAATGGCGATCTTAAATATATATATACTATAGAATTTGGAAAATATGATTTATCTCTAATGTTTCTATAAGATATATTATTCTTTGAAATGATTTATACTCTTGAAATTATATGGTTAGAAATTTTTCAATAAATGGTGTTTTTTTGAAACAATGGAAATTGTTTTAAATAGGTTTTGGTTTTTTAAAAACATGTTGTGTGTATCATATTGAATTACAATTAATGGTTGAAATATTATAATGTTCTTGGTACCCTAATTTAAATAAAACATAGTGAATACTTACCTTGTGATAACTTTGTAGATCGGTGAGAAACCACTCATTAGTATGGAAATTTCATAACGATTCATGAATTTTTGGATGTTGTTATTATATAGAGTTTATAGGGTTTTCAAATTAGTTTTCAGGAAGTGTTTTAATGATTTATATAAATTTTTATGAGAGAATAGATTTTTGGAAAATTTGTTCCCATGGTTTTAGTTTATATTTAGTTGTCATCTGTTTTAAGAAATTTGTTATATTATTTTTTTATTTAAATTTAGATAACTCTTATATACTAGTGGATTTAGTAGATAAGTTATTGGGGTAATCCTAATATGTTTTATACTCACCCCTTATTTGGCACTTTTATACTTTTGTAGAAGTCATCTTCTGGGACATGGGTAATGGTAGGTTGCAGCAAGTTTTCAGCACTACTTCTTGAGTTTTTGTGCTCTTTGGTGGTGGTGGATGATGAAGCTTGTGGATCAGAGATCATTTTGATTATTTTGGTTTCTTTTTGAGTTATTTTATGATGTTAGGTTAATTTCTAGTTCTCTTCCACTGTATCACTATTGTTTGGGCTCACTTTGGTGTAAATGCTTTTCTGAATTGTCATTATTTTGATTATGAATCATATAACTACTATATATTTTAGTTGTATGTATTATAGTATATATTTAAAATTTATGTTTCCCCCACTAGTCCATGAAACCCTTCATTATTTATTTATAGCATTCAGCATCTTGGAGATGTCGCCTAATGCCCAGTATTGACTCATTGTGTTTTCAAGCTAATGAGAGTGAGTGGTTCATTACAATGCTCTCCATCCAATAAAATAAAAGTACATGAAGCTTATAATATATGAAATAGAAAAAAGTCACGATGTAACATCTATAATTCATTATATACCCCTCATGGAAAAATATATGTTCATAACATGGCATGTGTCTCGATGAAGGAGAATTGAGATGAAATTGTTTCACAGATTTGGTAGCTTTTCAAAAATTGTCCCCATAAAATAAATATAATCAATTGGATATTTAAATATGCATAAATTTATTTATATTATATTTAAAAGGTTTTTATACAAACCACACAAAAGGAATGGTTTGTGAAAAAAGAATGTATCTCATGGAAATAAAAAGTTAGATTAAACTCTCTTATGTTGTGTCAATCATTTCACTATACTCATCAAATAATCATATATAATAAATATTATATTATTATGTATCTATCATATAAATATAATAATACATAAAATTCCATATATGGTTTTATTATGACTTTATATTATTGTCTTTTTAACAATTCTATGTTAAATTTATGCTTCATGTAATATTTACTTTTTTTTTGTATGTGTCTTAATTTGTTATATCATTGGTCCTTTTAAAAACATGATGACTTAAATAAAGTAATAAATGATATAAAACCCATTAAAATTAAATATATTCTAACTCTAATAATCTATTGGACAATTAAATGGAATTCACCGTTCATGTAGATGGTTGGTCCTACGTAAAAATGAACGCTTCTTTCGTTTTATAGATGTATTGAAAGAAATTAAATGACATATATGTTTTTGTATATATTTATATAATATCATTAAATAAGAATTTTTAAGTCATATATATCTTATATTCTCACTTAACATATCCTTAATATATTACACATAGTGTGTGAATGAATAATAACGCTTTGAAGAAGAAGTAGTCCACAGTTCCTCAAAAGAAATTATCACTTTTATGCCAATGGGAAAGAATAAATATTTGTGTTGTAATATGATTAATGATGCATAAACACATAAAAAATATCAAATATTTATTTTATATAAATATATTTCCAACCATAATTCCCTATATGAGAGTTTGGAAATGATAAATGAATAATGATCGTTTTGTGAGGTGATAGTTGGTCGTACACATAAACAAAATGATCATTACCCATTACATGGAGGTGTGTGTATGTGTAGGTTTAATACATCTCGAAAAAATCCCAGTACATTAAGGATATTTTCATAAAAATCATTGTATTAAATAAATTTTTGGGGGTGGAGGAATAAAATAAATTAAAGGATTTTGGTAGAAGATATTACCTCACTATCAGGTAACTTCTTTTCGTTTGTGCCAGAAGGATTCCTTGGAAATAATAATTCCAAGAGGGATGCTTATAGAAATAATTTAGGTATTTTGGGAAGTGTATTAGGTATATCATGTATAGACATAAGTGGTTTCATTGGTGTGAGTAAGTGAGAGAGGTTATAGGGAATGGTATGAACACACATGGAATCTTTTGAGAACAAGGTAGGTGTACCCATGTTTATACATATAAATCATCATACCAAATAAGAAAAATACAATAATGGAAGGTGAAATAATGAATTGAAAATGTGGGCTGAAGATATTTATAGGTCATTTTGGGTCAAAAAATTTTAGTTTAATAATATGTTAAACTAATGTTTCTATTAATCATTATAATTAATTTTATTCACTTTCACTAATAATTTTTGTAAAAACATATTTGTCCTAATTAAAACCTTTAAATTATTCTTTTTCCAACTATTTAATTCGTTATTCAAAATTCTAATAACAATGGAGAGGAAATTAATTTAAAAATTATACTACTTATGGTACAACATTGAGGGTTTTTAAAGCAAAAACATCTAAATGTTTTCGGTGTTTTTATAACTCATTAAGAAGTTAAATTGATTAGAATTACTTTAAATTGAATTAATTTATAGAAATACTATCTAATTAATCTTTTGAGGAAAATTTAAATATAATTTATCCTTATGATAAAATTACATGAAAATACAGTTTTGAATTAAAATTTGGTATTTTAACTATTCATTAAAAAAATTAAACTTCACAGAAAAATAGAAAATACGTTCAATAACGTAATTATTATGTTAAAATTAAAAATAATGACATTATTTGGCTTATTAAACTATTAAGGTTCCAAAATCTTTATTTAAAATTTATTATCCATTAATATGAAGTAAAATACCTTAATAAGAAATATATTATATTATGCACAAATTTTGATTTGTTTTAACATTATGCCTATAAAATACATTGGATGAATATTAAAAATTTTGAATTTATAATATAATATATATTAATATAAATAACTAATTTTAATTAATTTATTTTATTTCGATAAAATAAAATTGTGAGCATAAAAATAATTATTTATAAAAACATTCCCATTATTTTCAATTCAATGTCAATTTTGACTAATTAATTAAGCCATATATTTTCTTATATTTGTTCATCCTATTCAGAAACATCAAATTAATGAATTGTTTATATATCATTATAATAAACAAAAATATTTTTTAACAATATTTTATTTTTTTTATCACTCGATCCTGTGTGTTACACAAGCCATCAATGAAATTGATTCTTGCATGTAATTCATGATAACATCATTGTTCCAGGTAAATCATGTTAAAAAATTTTGTGTGTGTAGTTCATGCTAAAATCTGTGTTCCCCCCTTAAAATGGATTTTTCCATCAAAAATAATTAGTGTTAGAAAATTATTAATTCCTGAAATTTACTTTCATATAAATTCTTATCCTAAATATGAACAGTAAAAAAACTATAAAAAATAAGTGTTGGAGACATAATGCATTCTCAGTGTATCATGTAACACGGTAGTCACATATGACAACATAGGTGGTAAATGGAAACATCGACTTATATGAAAAGTGAAAATATTCATTGGGACTGATTTAGGTCATCAATAATAAACCAGTAAATGATCAATGAGAAGTTGAGGGCCTCAATTTCATAAATCTATGATGATTTAAAAGGTAATATGTTCATACAAATTAAGTTATTATGACAAAAGTTTATTTCTAGATCATTTCCTAAAATTAGAAAATATTTCAAGGAAATATATACTTGAATAATTTATGTAAAACCTCTCCTTTTGTTGATCAATGATCCACTTTACATTTTTATCCAAAAAGTCACATATCTATAATCATATCCATTGTAGTATATACCATCAAATTTTTGAATACATATCCAACATATCCTTATCCATTCATTATGAGATCAATATTAGGCTTTAATTAAGGATTCCCTTCCCTTAATCAAAATATCACTTTCCCAGGAAATCACTTCTCTATATCTTCATCACCATTATACATGACCTTTTAAATCCTTAATTAATACTTATAATGAAATCACTTATATATTTGAAAATTCATATAACAAAATATTTGAATTCCAAAAAATAAATACTTAATTCATACGAAATTATTCTCAAAACCATACTCATGATTCATTAACGTATTCTTTGATAACTATTTCCATGAATATGAAATATGAATCATGTCTTGAGGTTCCTCCACCTCAATAAAATCATTCTTTTAATGAATTATGTAAAAAATATAGTGGTAACATCACATACATTTCACATGTTAGTTGTGGTATTTTTATCCTCATTAGTACAAACAGTACCCCAAACACCTTTTTTATTCCCTTTAAGAGATTTTTTCTTGGTAAATAAATTTTAATAAATAATAAACGTTCCATATCTAAAACATTCAATATTAACCAGAATCTTTATAGAATTATCCATCGACTAAAGTTAGAAGGCTCATATTGTGAAACACTTATCATTGAATAAAACAACAATATCATTAAAATTACATATATGATGTATAAATCATTACACATTATTTAATATATGGCACCCTAGATTTATCGAATGTTATTCCAATACAACATAAATTAGAATCATTTATTATGGTTTGTGAATAGGTTTTGAAATCTCATATCATACCCCCATGAGAGTGTCAAACTAGGTGTACAACAAGCCCCATTTTTGTGTACAATATTTCCTAAAGTCAGGACTAGTACATATTGTTAATGTTTTTACCCCTCAGTAAATCTATACCATAGCCACATATACTTGTTGTATCCAGACATGGATTTATTTTTAGTAAAACACTCACTCTATACTTTTCCAAATTTTCGGTACATTTTCCAATACATTTTTTATCCTTATACTTATGATTAGAGATGTCCTTAGAGTTACCAATATGGTTTTCCCATCCTTATTTTCAAAGGTGTAAATAAAATTAACTCTAATAGAATCTATAGATACCGTCCAGTTTCATACAATAACATTACATAACTTTTATATAATGCATAATACATTAAAAAAAACTCCCATTGACTATATTAGTTTAGTTTATTTGGGATCCAGGAACAAAAATATCCTATCTGATTAAATGATATTCAATATTTCACCAAAATAACATCCCATAGTAATTATATTTAATAAAAATTCTTCCTAACTGGGAGAAATGAAACATAAGAAATGGGTGACCTCTAATACTCAGTAGCGGTAAATTAAATAAACTCAAAAGCATAATATGAATATTATGGTATTGGAACATGATAGTATCATTATAATATCATAACCTACTTATAAATGATCTCAAAAATTAATCATGGAAAAATAATACTATTTAATAATATATGAATCCCAATTCAATTGATAACATAATCCAATAAATCATAACCTATGAATAATGAAAATTATTGTGGGATACACAACTACGTATAACATCATAACCATGTATATGTATAAACAAGATTACACATTAAGTTAAGGACATAAAATATGGCACTCAAATATACTAATAGATATGTAACCATTTCCATGAAAATTTTTTTGAAGAGGAAATAAAGTTTATGTGAAACATTATGAACATGTAATGAGGTTCACACATATAATTATGGACATGACACTATGTCCATGAATAACATTGTAAACATTTAAATAAGACCTAAAATGATATTCTAAACACCTAATAAGGTTAACATAAAACAATGTGAACATGTAATGAGGTTCAAAAATAAAATTATGGACATTAAACAAGGTATATCCATAACACTATGAACATTTAATTAGGTGCACAGATAACATTTACATTCATGAGTCATCCACTATAACCTAATGCATTGGAGGGATATATAGGACCCACCCATCACATTAAAAAATCATACATATAGGTTCCACAGGAAACATAAAATTTATATCAAATCATGACCCATATAAAGATATGTTTTTCTTAAGAAAAAATCATAACCCATGAAATTAATTTGGTGTTAATAAAATATCATCATAGAAAACCTATATAAAATAGATATGTTTCCCAATCCTTTCATTAATGTATGACCTATTGAATTAAGAAAGATTCAAAATCATAAACAAAGGAAAAATAAATGGATTTCATAAACATATAACCCATGAAATATAAATTTATTTTGAAAAAATACAAACCATGAAAAATAAGGGGGATTCATAAACATACAAACCATGAAAGAGAAACAAGTATTATAAATACCATTATGTCAAGAATAACTCATTCAGAGAAATAATATGAATTAATCATTTAGATAAAATATAATTTATTATTTTAAAATTATTTACAATTCATAAAACCATTTGAAAATAATTTTCATTAAAAATAACATAAAAAAATATAAATAAGTGTTGAAATGATTTTGAAAATAAAATCGATGAAAACTAATTGGATAAAATTACTAATAAAATCAACAACATTTTTCTTTGAAAACAAATAATGGAAGACTGTATATTTTTTAAAACCTATTTCTTTGAAAATACATTGAAAACCTATAAATAATCCTTGAATTTTTTTTGAAAAAAAATTTACCTGAATTTTGTTGAATGAAGTTTGAATTTGTTTAAATACTATTTCTTCAAAATATATTTTAAAAAAAATTTTCTTAGAAATAAACTTTTTAAAAATGGAATGAACGAATCATAGAAATGAAGGATTGTAAATATTTAGATATTGTAAGAGTTAAAAGGAATATTCATTTTACATGGTAAAATGTTAATAAAATTTCCATGTCCAGAAAAAAATAAAAATATTACATTAAAAATATTATTAAATGAATAAAGGGGAGAGAATTTATTTTAAATATTTTTTGAGAATAGATTAATTTTTTTGGAATCAATTTTTAGAAAACATTTTTATGAAGGAACATATATTTCTGACCAAAGAGAAGGGGAAAATTCAAAATTCCATAAAAATATATTAATTATAATAAGTAACAATGAGTGGAAAATTGTAATATTATTTAATGGTATATGGAATAAAAATATGAGAAAAACTTCTTCAGATTTCTTGAGATAAGGATCCTAACATTTCATCAATGGAATCATAATCATTAAAAATCATAAAAAGTGACAAGATTATTAAAATATTCCCTAACCCTTATGGTATCCTTGATCCATAGTCCACATTTAAAAAATTAAATTAAATTATTCTTTAAATATCAGTAATATAAATATATTAATTTTATATTATTTGAAATGAATTATATAAAACTTAGGAAATTATATAGCTGCATAATATGGCATGTATCTCAAAGAAAGGAATTGACACAAGATTATTTTAAGATAATGTAAATTTTGAATAATAGTGTGCAGAAAAGATATATAATCTAATGGTTATGCTAAATACCAATAAAATTTAGTATATAAAGCATCCATGGGTAGTAAACAAACCACATAAGATGAATGAGTGGTGAAAAAAGCATGTATATGAGAGAAATAAAAAGCGAGACTAAATTCCCTTACCTTGAATCTTGAAAAACGTCATAATTGTATGAATCTCATGTATAATAAACATATTTTTATTGTTAAACTTTAATGAAAAATATTATTATATATAATTTCATATATATATTTAATTATTCCATTACACTACTTAGTAGTTAATCATTCAATTTTAGTATTATGCTTTACGTAATATTCAATTCATTTTTTACAAGTATTATAATTTGTAATATCATTGGTCCTTATAATTATTTCAGGATTTTATAAATATAATCAAAGATATAAATACCATTAATATTTATTATATGTGTATTATAAAAATCTATCGTTTTATGAAATTCAAAAAAGCGTACATGAATATGGTAGGTTATACGTATGCATGAACATTACACCCATTTTATTGACATATTGAGGGAAAGTAAGTAAATGAAATATATGTATATGTATATATGTATTTAATAAAATAAAAGTATAATTATTAATTCATATATATCATAATGGTTTCTTAAAATATCATTTATATATTCCATGTTTTTTGTGAACAAATCTCATCACTTTGAAAGGGATATAGTCAACACACACTTCCTCAAACGAAAATATCATATAAACCTCAAATGGTAAGTATAAATATATATGTTCTAAAAGGTTTAAATATGTTTATAGACATAATAGATATCATAAATATTATTTATAAACATATTTTCTATCATAGTTTCCATAGTGATAGGCTCTAAAGGAATAACAAACAATCAATATTTTGTGAGGTAACTGTTCATTGTACAAATAAAGAGTATGTTCAATATCCATTAGATGGATGTGTCTATAATTTAAGGAAAACCCCATAGAATAAAAAAAATATTATTATGAATATAATTTTTTTATAAAATATTAGATTATATATAGTGTAGGGGAGGACAATGAAAATTATAAAAAATGATATTAATATAAGATGTTACCACTTAATCAGGTAACTCCTTTTGGTTTGTGTCAAAAGGATTCCATGGATTTATATATATCTAAGGGGAGAATTTTATGAGTAAGTTAGGTATGTTTGGTTGTGTATTATTCATATATTGGATAAAACTATGTGGTTTGAGAGGTGTGAATAGGAGGTAGAAATGGTTTCCTTTAATTGGGAAGGGAAAGTACATACATGGCATTTTTAAAATCAAGTTATGTGTACCCACGTTTTTAACTAAAAGATGTCATAAAAAACAAAAAAAATTCAATAATGGAAGTTTAAGTTCCTAATATTTTCCATAAATGGATGTTTTATAAGTTTTTATGGATTTTTAGGTCTTAAATATAAGATTTAGTACATTTCTAACCATACTTTTCTCTTAATAGTTGTAATTAATTTTAATCGCATTCACTAACATTTTTTTAAAAAATAAGTTGAATTGAATATAAATTAAAAATATTTTTTAATAAAAATCTGAAATCAATTTTTTTATAAATTAAAATCATATTTTTGTAAGAAATATATTTATAAATAATCCCACTCACGGTAGGACACTACGAGTTTTTAAAGAAAAAACATCCAAAAGTTTTCTAATATTTTATACGCAATTTCTATGATAAAAATATTAAAATAAAATAAATTGTATTAACTAAGAAAATAATGTTATGATTAAAATTTGTGACCAAATTAAACAATAATTTAACCTTATTAATTAATTATCCAAAACAGATTTTTGGAATTTAAATCGTATTTGTTCATTTTTCAAGATATGATGAAATTTAACAGGTATTTTTTAAAAAAATAACCTAACCTTATTTTTTTGTTACAATTTAAAATATAATATTTTTATATATCATGTCTATAATGTTTTCAAAAACTATATTTAAAATGGTTTCACTATTAAAAGGAGGTAAAAATTACATTATAAGATATATATTATTTTATGCATATATTGGGATTGCTTTTATATTAATGCTATCCAATATTTTGGATGAATATATAAAATATTTGATTGAACATATAATATATATATATATATATATTAAATTAAATTTTCTATACAATTTTAATTAATTTAATTTATTAGTACAAAATAGAATTGTGAGAATAAAAAATGCCTATAAAACCTTCCTTTCACTTTAATTTCTGATTCATTTGTAACTAATGAATTAATCTATTTATTTCCATAAGTTAGTTCAGCCTACCCATAAAAATCAGAATTATGGATAAGGTATATCTTATTATATTAAATAATAATATTTTTAATAATATATTATAGTTTTGTGACACTTGGTCTTGCTTGTTACGTAAGCCGTAGAGGAAATTAATTTTTTGATTAATGTACTCTAACCTCAGTTTTCTATGTAGAGCATTTTTTTCTATTATGTTGTCTCTATTTGATGAGTATTTATATTTTCATATAATCCAAGACATATATTGATACATATTATAAAAAAACTATTTATAGTTTTTTGTTCAATTAAAAGGGTCAAAAGAAATTAAATTTTTTCTAAAAAAAATATTTCTGAAAATCTCTGTGTGTTAAATTTCATATAACACATATTGAATAAGTGGTTTTTGAGGGTATTAATGGGAAATATAAAGGGTAGATTTAATATATCATTCTTAATGGATTTATTTATTTCCAATAGACCTCAATTTGAGTGATTTTTTCAATACGTGTGTAAGTTGTTGGATTGGGAAAAAATGGGGGTTCGTATAAAAGGTTTTATAGTGTGAGTTATGTATATGGAATAGATATTTTTTAAAACATGTATCTAAAATTTAAAATAAAGAATATTCTAATTTTTGATATATATATTTGGGAAGTTTGAACAAATGTATAAAAAGGCCAACCAATAAATCCAATCAAGATGGAAATTAGTTTTGATATAAAGGAGTTGTTTTTAGACTTCCAGACATATAATTAAGATAAAAGGTTATGTATTAAGTGATTCCATGAAATTTATAGATTTAAAATGAATAATAATTGGGTATTTTTTACTGGCTTAAAATTATATTTGCATGATATTTTTACATGATACTATAATTATTTAATGTGAATATTTATGAGTGGTAGAAAAAAATTCAATTACGGAAACGAAATATTCAAAAGTTCATCCATTAATTTTAACTGATATTTTACCCAAATATAAATTCAAACCTTATGTGTATACTAAATTACCATTGAACCCCCCCCCCCCCCCCGATGGTGATTCCATAACATGATTAATGGAGTCCAGTACTAGGATGCCTATGGAGGAGGTTTATCATGATGCCAATATCAGGATAAGGGAAATGAGTTCATGCATATAGGATTGTAGGTTATTTAATTGGATATTAGGTTTCTAGCATCACATTTTTGGGTTTTCCGAGGAGGAAAATGTAGATTAGTTTATAAATTTGTGATTTATAGAGATAATTGAGGGTGAAACTTGGGTAATTAACGAGTACCACTAATAAATATAAATAGATATCAGATGAATGTGTATCGATTCTATTCATTTTTAAAATATATATTATCAATTGATTAAAATAATATTTCATAACACATTTCCTTCAACATCAATATCACGTGATTTTCTACATGTGTCAAGTAACCACATAGATGCTCTTATGATTGAACCAAACTCATGAGGGTATCTACCTCACACATGTTTATTGAGACATATAAACATTCCAAATTATTGATTTAAGAATAAAATCATTGGATTTATTAATGATATATTAATGATAACTTTTTTGTAATTTAGGTGAAGACATGGGTGTTATATGGAAGGGAATAAGAAAAATGATGCTACCAATGTTGTGGTTCACTTGTAGTGGTTATTTTACGAATTAAAAATCACTATGTTGTTATTCAAAGCATAAAATAGTGATTTCAATTTCATAGTGAATATCCTATTTGAATAAAGATATACATGCATGAAAGGTTGTTTGACACTATTTCGTAGTTCAATTTCTATGGGGGTTTTGAGGTGATTCTCAAATAAATATGTATCACTCTATATGAGGAAACATGATAATTCATATGAATTATCTTCCAAGGAGTTACTGTGATAGACATTATTCCTTTTGATTGTTGATGAGAAGGATCTATAATGAAAATACTAGTTTTATGAAGATACATGATGAATATTATGATATAATTAATAGGAATTCCAAGAAGGATATTCTATATATTTTATTATATGTCTCTCATATGAAATTAGTGTCAATAATTTTTATGATCATATTAATATTTATTTGGTAATGTCAACTGAATTTGATGTAATAAATATGATTGCGTGCCTTTGAGAACAATTATTTTCACTCTAATTATTTTAATGTTGGTCATATGACATCAGTTTTTAAGCCTTTTGGACTTGTCATATAATAATCATTCATATCATAATGAAACTTTCTTAATTTAAAATGCATAATGAGGTGCATTATTTGATTAAATATAAATAAGAAATAATTTTCAAGCCACATTAAATCCATATGTGATTCATTGAATTTTTTATCAATTCAAAATTTAATGAAAATTTAAGGTTCTTTATGGATGAAATAAATATCAAAATGTTAGAAAATTATTTAACATAATAAAACAAAAAGCTCTAAATCATTAAAATTTAGATGACATATAATTGAATACTGAGAGTCCTGGGATACTAAATGTTCAAATAAAATGTGAGAATATATTTATGAATCACTTTAAAAATATATATATCAAAGAATCCAAATAGTTATATGTTTTAGATGATGTTATTCTTATTGTACCTTCAATAAGTAAAAATAACATACGAGGGGTAGAAAAATCTATTTTATTCTTGATACATATTCTAGGGGATGTAGGAGAAAAAAGAATAGTATGATAACTAGGCATATTTCTTATATCTAAGAGGTGGTTCAGATTATAATGAGATCATTTAAACATCCCATAATGATTAAGTATCATATATCTAAGAAGGGATAAAGAGGAATAATTTAACTACCTTAACATATTCATATATTGTTGAAGAAGAATGAGTATGAAAAGATACTGATATTGAACTTGCTGATTAACTCTTAGAATCATGAATCATAATGATTGGGAATCACTGTAATTTAATATAATGGTGAATAAGAGTGATGATCGAGATCAACATATATGTGTAATTTTTTATCCTTATCTAGTATTTTAAGACCTGTTTGTTGGTTCATTATGAATTATTAAATAATAGATGGAAAAAAGTAATATCAATCCATTAAAGATTTAGATCTTTTATTATAAAAAACACCATATAATTTAGAATATTATTATTTAATTCTTATAGATATTTAGATGATACAACTACAACTAGTATTTTGACATAATACTGCACTTTTAATCATTTAAATTTTTGGTGATAAAAAAATATGATTACTCAAAATATTTGAACAAAACAAGGATTAGAATTTTAAATTGAGGTAGAACATTATAAATACTTATGTTTCATTCTGGTTTTATCCTTTATTGAATAAATGTTTGGATAATAGCACATTAAATATTAATTGCTTGTTACCATGGTATAGGTTTGAGTAACAAAATTGGAGAACTTAAATAGAAGAAAGTATAAAATTATAAACTATTTGGTACATAGACCCCATCAATGATATATGATTTTCGATATCTAAATATAGAATATATTTTCCATTTAATAAATTTTAGAGAACTATTTTCATGATTGTTTGGAAGTTATCTAACCACTGCCTATATAGAAATATAGAAAACAACCAATACAATATAATTTATACCTTAGGATAATGGGAATAATACCATATAATCTAACTCTAATATATAAAAAATTCACCTCTAGACTTCCATCTTTAGGAAGTAGTTTCTCATTGAAAAATTTCCTATTTTGGGAATTTATTATATTCCCTTATTATTATTATATCGTATTTGAAAATTTAAAGATAATACATACCTATTTTTATCACTTTGGAGGGTTTTAAGTCATATCTGGCCTTACCAAGGTAATGATTGAAATCCTTGTAAAAAAATATCATATCTTCCACATACACACACCTCCTAATGATTATATTGACACATCATTTAATCAAAAAAAGGACATCCAAAAAGTAGAAAGTAAAGGATTTGAACTAATTTATTTCTATTACTATATATGAAATACCATAGCCTCATTCTAAAAATAAAAACACTAAAATACTCCCCCACCACTACTAAATAATCAGTGATAAACAACATTACACTTTTTTAGTGCTACCTAGAAAGTGATGATAAATGTACTCATTATCAACATTGATAATGGAATTCCTTTATGAGTGTTTTTTGGTGTTCAAAAATACGACCTTTTATTAATTAGTTTTTGTGGCCTTTATAACTTCAAAAAAAGGAGGTAAAAATAAAATTTTCAAAAAAAGACATTAAAAGTCAAATAAAAATATATAAATATATTTATTTTGGTAAGAATATAATATATTTTCTTAAATGAGGTTTATTTATGAAAGAATTTTCATTTACAATTGAAATATAAGATATTATGTCGAAAATGAAATATAATATAAGAAATAAAATATTATTAAAAATATTATTCGATTAGAAATATATATTAATATATATATATATATATATATTTAAAATATTATTTATATAATACTAATGTCATATAAATCATATTTATATTTCACAAACATAGTTAAAAATGGATTATGATTCTATTAAAAATTAATATTAATTTAAAATATAGAGTAACAAATATTAATGGACATTTAATGACATTTTCTACATGGGAAGATTTTTTATTTCCATTCGAAAAAGATATCACATGAAAAATATTTAATAATTGATTATAAAATAACAAAATATATTACCCTTAATATGTCATATAATAATTTCACAGGTATATAAAAACTATTTCAATTTTATAGAGACAAATATATTCACAAAAAATAAAATGTTTATATTATCATTTTAGTTTTTTTATTTATTAATATTCAATGTTTTATAAATAAAGTTTTCATTTATGAAATTTTTATTATTTTTAATATTTATATTTATTATATATAATTTATTAATTATTAATATATATATATATATATAATTTATTAATTTATATTATCATTTATTTCATTAATAAATTTTTTTAAAATTTCTTTAATATATTCATTATTTATTTTATATGTCTAATGTTTTTTTAATTCTATTATTGTTTAATATTTATATATATGTATTGATTAAAATTTCATATTTTTTAAATAGTTGTAATTTAAAAATATCTTATATCTACAAAATTGATTTTAAACACATTTATGTAATTAATATATAAAAACACATGGCCATTCCTTTAATGTAATTTTTTATATTTTCAATATTTATTTTCAAATAGTATTAATTAAAAGAATACATATATTTAATATATATTTTCTATTTTAAATAATGAAATTATGTTCATTGGTAATATTTTTATTCAATATATACTTCGTAATATTATTTTTTCAAAAAATCATATTTATTTAATTTCAATATTATTTATTCCTTAATATTCATAATATATTTTAATATTTTTGTATCGTATTCATTTTTAAATTCTTATGGTGTAATATATTGTATAATTTTATCTATTTATAATATTTTTTACAAATTTTTATTAATTAGTATTTAATGTTATTAGTGTGGTTAAAATTTATATAATTAATATTTATTGATTTTTATTTTAACATACAATGAATTTAAACTTTTTTTTAATAATATATATAATTAATAATTATTTTTTATTATTTACATCATAATAATTTTTATTCGGATTTATTTTAGTCTTTAATTTTTTTGTATATATATATATATATATTTTTGATTTTTGATTTTTATTGGTATAATATTAACGTATTTTATTCATTTTTAATTTTTATTAGTAAATATTTTCTAATAATGATTTAGTTTTTTTAAAAAAAATTAATTTTGAAAAATAATATATGTATTCATTTGGGTTTTAAGTATTAAATTTTAGTTTTAAATATTTTATGTCTATGAATATATCTTATTCCTTTATTTAATATTTTTTTTAATCTACTCATTTTGTTATTAAATTTCACTCAAATATAACATTAGTCAATTTTATATATTTATTTAATAATATTACGTTCATTTTACTTTTTACTAATTTATTCATTTTTAATTTTTATATGTTCATTATTTTTATAATTTATTCATTTTTTAAATTTTTTTATACATATTCATTTATCAATATATTTAAAATCATTAATATGAAAATAAATTTAGACACACACACAAATATATATATACATATAGTATTTTTTGATAGTATATATATTAAAAATGTGTTTTTATCATTAATAAGTTATATATAATATGAAATGGCTTACAATTTTGAATGTTTTATTAATTATAAAAACTGAATAATAAGTGTTAATTAATGGGCGTTATTCTATAATTTTTAGTTTTTTTAATGTGCATTGTATGATTTATATAATAAAAATGAATTATATTTCATTTTAGCATTTATTCATTTTAATTTCTTTATAATTATTATCATATGAAACACTTATTCGTTATTTAATATTCTTGCAATATATTGATTTTCTAAATTATTAAATTTTACTGTTCTTTTAACTACATTAATTTTATAATATTTTTTTACACAAAGTGTTAATTTTTTAATAATTTACATATTTCAAATATATATTTATACTTATTTATACATATAAATATTATTTTATTAATATTTATTCAATATTATCTTAGTATATATTCATTTTTAATATTTTCTAAATTAATTTTTTTAAATAAAAAACTTTTTAATTTTTTTAATATTTTCAAAGTCTATTAATTTTTAATTACTTACTTTCACTCAATGTTCACATTCTTGTAATTATGTTAATATGTTCACTAATAATGTTAATTATTTTTCATTTCTATTGAAAATATATTCATTATTAATATATATTCATTTAATATTTCCCTATTTTATTTTAAACAGTTTTTTTCTATGATTTCTAAAAAGTGTTAATAATTTTTTTTATCATCACGAAAATTAGTGGATCATATAAAAATTTCTTTTTCAGTGATATAATTAAGAAATTATAATGATATTCTATATCAACATGTCATATTTTAGCACGGATAAATCCATCATTATTAGTACTTTTTGAAATGCAATTAAAAAACTCTTCTCGATCTTATAAATTCCTTTATAAGAGAACCAAGTTCTTCATACCAGTTTATCTTTCACAAAAGTGGTCCTCTTTCTCCACTCCCTCATACACCTATCAGAAAACTCAACCCTCTCTAATCATGAGGCATATGAAAATTTCTACTCATCTTTAGTTGGACATTCATTATTGCAAAATCATTATGCTAATGATTCCTCATTATATACATATAGGTCTAACCTCATTGCGCATAATATGCCAATGACATATGATCTAGTCACCCAAATCTTCTAATCCCCTGAAGCCATCATTAATGTTTTATATATTTTGGATTTCAATACTCCACTTTTGATCATTTAGTCTCCTAATTTAAACATGATTTATTTCCCAAAAATAATAGAAAATCATCTATGATGTGTCTACAAATTCATTTTTAACAATAATATTAATTTCCATGCCATGGATAATGTGAAGGTAAATATCCTAGGGATTATATATTAAAATTGGTTTAAAAAAAATGAAATCATGGTTTGAGTATTTTAGAAAATAGGTAAACCCCATTCACATATATCTACTACATAGTAATTGTGAATGATTTTCACAATCATATTCTCTATTTTTAGTTATTTCATCAAGTAGAATACTGGATACTATATCCATTTCTATAAATTTCAATCATATTAGTTTCTTCATCCTACAAACCCATTTTATTATTCCATATAATTTCATCTATCCACATTCCCAATTGACATGTTGGGATTTATTTTAAGTGTTTTCATCCACGTGGACCCACATTCATTCATTATGAATATGATTAATTTTATTTATGACATCCTTTTGTTTTTTTTTCATTTTCTTCACTTTGTCCCATTGTGATCTACCCATAGTATTAGTTAAACCCCGGTCCTAGTTATGGGGACTCCCAATACCCCCCATTAATGATCCAATCAAATTTCCATTTAGAAATTATATTTGAATCGTGGTCAGCACTAAAAACATCCAAATCTGCTTATGGTTTGTGTAAAAATTTCTTCACGTTTCTTTAAGAAAATTTATTCAATTTTGATTACCTCTTTTATATTCAATAAGGATGATTTTTGTTTTCAGTAGATATCCGCTATTTGTTATTATACAAAAATTATTATTTTGAGAATATAACTTCAGATACACCCATGTGGAATCATCATTAACTTGTTTTTATTTGGATTATTCCATCTAACCCAAGAATAATTAGCACTATTTTTATTTTATATTTCATTAAATCCATGTGATATTTTTAATGATGATGAATTTTCCCATCCCCTATTAGATTTATTTTCTATTTTCCTAGTATCTCGAGAAACATAACCCATGAAATCCTTTTCAGTGCTTTAGGTTTGAGTGTTTCTGCAAATGTTGGTTTCCCAAGACCATGTGATTAGGACCTAATAACATTTTCATCATCAAATTAATGACTACCCACATCAATTACTATTAACCCCATCACTAAAACTCCACTCATCCTACACCCTAACTAGTGATAAAATGAACAAACATAATGTTTTCTATAAATACATTAACCCTAGTATCCCATTTTCATTGGTTACATTATTACATTAACATAGGATAAGTTATATTTTATCCTAATGGACTGGATATTTTTTTAGTCTTGACAAACTAGATAAATACTTGAATATCATAGTACAATGTAATACATGAAATATGACATAGTCAATGTAAAATATTTTGAATCCTTTAACACATTTGAATATTCATTATTTATATCTTAGGGAAAATAAAAAAATAAGGGTGAGATCAAATTATCAGTAAGATTTTTTTACAGTAAAATAATTCCAAAATCAATAAGGCATGATCAATAAGGAATGGAAAATAAGTGTTAGTGCATTACATTTTATCAATAACATGGCCACCAATTTTTGATACAACATAATCAATACATAAAGACAAATAAATTAACTCACATACCATTTAATTAATAACATGACTATCATGATTCGTTATTGAATAATTAATATATTAAGATAAATAACTAAACAGACATTAAATATAAAAAAATTGATACCCAAAGTCATTCATGGATAATATTAATGAAATTATATCATATATAATATTAACATAATTACCAACGTATTTAATGATTTATATTGGATGACATGATCTCAAACATCCTAATATCCATACATTTCATTCCTTTTTCTAAGAAAATTAATGATACGTTGATGTATACATCATAAAACCATTTAATTCTAGAATATTATTCTTTTTTATGAAATTACTGATGTATTTATGGTAAATTTAATTTTTTCCCACCCATCACTTCATATATGATACATTCCTTATATAATAAATGATTTATTTAATTCTTGAACAATATAACTTATCAATTAATGCATGTATTGAACATAGATTATATAACATCAATATTTATTCAGTGAATAAAATTTCATTCAAAGTAAAAAATTTTAAATAAAAATTATGAATGATTTCTGTAATTAGAGTAGCCATGATAGATAATTGGGATATTTAAGAAATTTTTTATGTCTACTCATCATAAGAAAGTGAATGTTTAAAGGGAATGTTATTGAATAAAAAATGAATCATTAATGTAAAAATTTGTATATTCCATTATCAAAATAGTCATGAATCATTTATAGAATTTATTGGGATGTATCATTAGAACATTTCCTTAGTGGAAGATAAGTAAAATAAGTAGATATTGTTTTTGATGAAAATAAATACCCTAAAAAAGATCATTAAAAGTATTCTTGAGGAAAACACCATATTCCCATTTAAAATCACCTTTTAAAAAATATTAACATCCAAAATTACATGATTGAAATTTTATTTGATATTAATATGTTTTTCTTGTAATGGAATATTCAAAAAAATGCGTGGTTGTGATAGTGGGAAATTTCGGTGAAACACATATGTTAAAAAAAGTTTCAGTTCACATTTTTGTAACAAAAGTAAAATATTATTTTATTTAGAAAATGATAAGAAGATTAATTTTATGAAATTTTATAAAAATTCCATCATCATGAAAATTAAATTAAACTATCATAAGATAATGTTAAAAATATTCTTAAATGCATTTTTAGAAAAACATGTTTTGGGGAGAAAAGGATTTTTTGTTAAAGAGAGAAATAATGTCGAATTTTACGAAAAATATTTTCCAAATAATATTAAGTACCAATGGCAGAAAATAGTAATATTGATTTAATATTTAATCAATAAATAGAGTACAATAAAACTTAATGGTGTCATATATAAAATAGTTAAATAATTTAATTTTAAATAAATTCTTTAATAAACAATCCCAGTTAAAAATATATTATAAAATAAACGCATACAATGATCATAACGTTGATATTAGAATCAATAAAATAATGGATCATATGTGTAAAATGTAAATCTATATAAAAAAATAAAAAATAAAATAATCAAACCAAATTACACAAATTAACATACAAAATCAATGCAAATGAAGATATAATATATCATAATGAAAAAAATTACTTATGAAATTCCTTACCACATGGTAACATTAATGTCAACTCCACTTGGATATAATTTAATATGTGAAATAAAATACCAAACTGTTTGAATCATTCATGATATTACATATAAAAGGGGTAGTATACACTCTAAATAATATAAATCAGTTGCATAACATTAAAATATGTCTTAGTGAAGGGAAATTGATACAAAATCCTTTTACTGAATGCTAAGTTTTATTTGAATGTTATATAACCCCCAATATAATAGATTTATGAATTTAATTTATTTATATTAGAACGATATTAATATTTATAATATCATATATTTTCTTACTATAACATCACAAAACCATTTTTCATATAATATATTATTATTATCATTGTTTCGTGTGTTAACTACACTGTTTTTTCCTTCATGTTTTTTCAAAAATATAATGGTGCTGCACATAAGATTTAGATAAATCATTTTAGTTTTTCTTTAATTTTATAAATATAGTATTAATTATGTGGATACATTTTTATAACCATTCTTGAAATTTTGATTTGGAACATGAATCACAACTCATTATGGAGATATAAGGATATATATACAAATGAGAGAAGATATTATTCCCTTACATGGTGAAATAGTAAGAAAATAGATAATATATTAATTTTATAGAATTAATATCATGACACATGTTTCGTAAATATTTAATTTGTACATTAGTTTGACTATCTATGTGATTCAATGATGTAAAACAAATTACATCGATTCGTGAGGTGGTAGTCTTCCATACACATGAGAAATTGATTTATATAACATTTTTTGTAGGATGAGAATGATAATTATTACTCCATAAATATAATAAAATATGTTTAAAAGGGATATATGGGAGTTATTATAATATCAATTTTAATTAATATCTAACGTTGGAAAATGAATAATAAAATAAAAGAAACATAATGAAGACAGTTACCATTTCTTAGAAGAACCTCATTTGGATCTCTTATTATGGAATATAATATTTATATTTTGGGAAGAAAATAAGATATATAATTTATGTAATGTTTTTTATTGTATCGTTAGATAGGTTTTGTTGAAACGAGTTAGTTGATATTTAGAATGAATTTATTAGTGGGGGGAGTTCCTTTTTATAATTGAGGGTCAAATATTTTTTAAATATACTAAAAAATCAATAAAGTGAAGTCAATCTGAGCCCTTATGCCTTCAAAATTTATAAATACTATATTTTCTGTAAGTTAATGTCCACAAACTCCATCAATGAATAAAAATATACAATTTTTAAACATGTTGATTTTTATTCTCTATGATTACTTACTTTTCTCATTTAATTTTTCACAAAAGTAAATAGTTTTTTATCCTAGGAAATTTATACATTAATAAAAAAATGAAATAAAAATTATTAAAAAGTTTGAACATACTTATTTTAAATATTAAATATAATTATTAAATTAAAAAATTTATGTTTTGGAAATTTATATTTGACACATGTTCTTGTAACATGAAAATTTTCGGTATAATCATAATCACTGTAAATAAAATTTATCTATATTATCTAATAATAGTAAACAAAAAATTAATTTTATATTAATATATAATAAATATTTTTATCATTCTAAATAATTAATACAAATTATGAAATTTAATTCAAATATTTTTTTGTATTTAATTTAAAAATAAACCTATAAATCTTGTTTGAAGAAATTATTTTAAGATATGTATTTTTCAAATATAATATGATATTATAATAATTTTATTACCAGTAATAAACATTAAATGTATTTAAATTAATTAATTTAGATATATAATAATTAAATTTCATTTAAATATTTTTTTTAATTATTGGTAATTTAATTAATTTAAATGGTCGAACATCATTCATTTGAAATCATTTTTTAGAAAAAAATATTTTTAATACAAATATTAATCTTATAAAAAATCAGGTATAAATATTTTAGAATTTCAATATAATTATTTTAAATATATAAAAATGATACATTTTTTACTTTTATATCAAATTAAATTACTATTAGGACTCTTAAATACAAAAAACTATTGAAATGAAATGAACTTTTTATAAAAAGTAGTATTTCAGAGTATTTATTTGAAAAGTTATCCTTTCTAGAAGATTTCAAAAAAATTATGATATGATAAATTTTATATGATTATAATAAATATTCCTATCATTTTTTAAAATAAATTTTCAGAAACATTAAAAAATAAATCTTATTATTTTCTCATAAAAATCATTAAATAACTTTTTGTGGAAAAAATACTTATAAAAAAGGTCAAGAATATAGATAATATTTAGTATTTATATTCAAGAATATTTTATTTATCTAAAATATATTTACTTTATTTTAAAAAAGTGTATATTCGTATTTTGATATCTAATTTTAACAGCTATCATATAATGACCATGTTTAAATTATAATATTTTTATAGTATGTCAGGGTTTGATTAAATTAAGTGTTTAATATATAATACAATTTAAATGATAATTTAATTCAGTTAAAAATTTTGGGCTTTACATAATCCCAATTTTTGGGCTTGTACCTCGCAATGTAATATAATTTATCATTTAATTACTCTAAAATTTTCATAGAAAACATATAAATGTGAACCTATAAAAAACAACATGTTTAACCCAGGTTATTTCACCACATGAAAACCATGTGTTAAATGATAACATGATAGTAATTATGACCAATAAAGTATCATGGTTATATATATATATAATTATATTGGTAGTGTATATGACACACATCACCAATGCCAAATGAACCATGAAATGTTAATATTTATATATTACTAATATAACCATGTCATTAAATTTGTGGGATTAATAATGTTTAATTTATTATATATATATATATATATATAAATAACCAACATTATAAAAAATTGCTGATAAATTTTTAAGAAATAATCAATCAGTTTTTATTTGAGTTGTCTAATTCTACAAAAATACTTTTTCATCAAAAATGGATTTTATTGATGTTGATGATAAAATTTCATAATTACCTTATGGAACATTTATATTTTTTTATTTATAAAAAAATACCATTTTTATATCATCATATCTAAATTAGTTAAATTTCATTTTTTTTGTTATTTTGAAAAGTATGTTTTTTAATTGACATCAAAAAATACTAATTTTTATTGAAAAATGAATTTTATTTTCCAGTGCTTACAAATAAAAATTCTATATTTGAATATATTAAAAATTTTATTAGTTACCTTTTAAATTAAATAATATAATTATAACATTTTAAATGAATTTTCTTCTTTGATATAGCACAAAAAATATATACATAAAATTCATTTTCTGAAAAATTGATTCATGTTAGGTATTTTGATTCCAACTGATAATTAAATTCAGTCACATGATGGAATTAAATTTTGAAAAATTGGCATAAATAATTGGAATCATGAGGAGGAATTTTTTAAAATATCCCTTTTTATGTTTAATTATTATGAATATTTACTATAGTAAATAAAGTCACCATAATATGGGTTAATTAGGTAATTAAGGAAAATAATAATATTATAAGGACTATAAAATGACCCTACCACATGATTTTATCTTATTGGATGAGTGGATATAGGAACATCACAACACCTTCATGAATATATGGCCACATTGGGTGGTATTTTATATGTTTTGACATTTTTTATATTTAAGTAAAATATAAAAGAAAATAATGTCGCTTTCTTACATTTAATAATTATATTAGTTAGTGATTGGGATAAAAATTTCATGTATTCTAATATAAATAGTAATTTTAAAGGCAATTTGTTTTTAACATTGTTATTTATGTATAATTCTTAGTAATTAAATAATATCCTCAAGTTATTATACTACATAGACATGATATTTTCTCAATAAAAAAATTTAAATGATACTAAAAATATGATTAATTTTATAAATTGAATTAATTATTATGGTTAAGAAATATTTTAGATAAATATTATTTTTACATTATTTGAAGGGATGATATTTTAATTTAATTTCATTTATATGTCTTCAAAATAAAATTGAAATTAACAAATCTAAAAAAATATATTAATTATATTTTAAAATAAATAATATTTTATTAAATCATTACACATTCTTAAAATCCTATATTCACCCAGGTGATTAGGATATGGTTGAAAATATCAATAATTTTCCATTTATTATCCAATTTTACATTTATTATTACTATATATACCCCTAAATAATAAAAACTATATTTTCAGGGTAATTATAAAAAAGGGTTAATGTTATTTAAAACAAAAGATACGGGTAAAATCCTAAACATTTCATGAACTCCTGCCTCCAATGATTCCACTTGTCTAGAAATGAAGAAATAGAGATGATGAACCCCATGTCCCACCTTCAGTTGGCCTCAACGTGGTGACCAACACCAAGGGTATGTAATCTCAGAAAATGGGAGGCATTTCCCTTTTTAAGAAAGATTGATCTGGAGATAATATGGTCTATTTCAATGGAACTCCAAATACAACATATATAAAAGAAATCTATAATCCATCCCATATGCATGTTTTAAAAAATAGAATAGTTACAAATATAATAAAACACAATGTAACATCCAAAAAGTATTCTGAAAAAAGACATGAAAATGAACCCAAAGTCTAAGCTACGACAGTCCAACACGGTCCACGTAATCCTCCCGGAAACCTAAAAATAGTTTTATATATTTATTGTGAACATAAAAGTATAATCAGTAGGAAAAATATAAGTCTCTCGTGCATTAGTGAGATAATCAAACTAATGCTTCGATGAGAATGTAGCGGAACCCAACATCACCTAAGAGGGTATAACAGCTATCCCAACCTCACCCAGAAACACTAAATAAGTAACAGAAGTAATGTAGTGTAATATAGTAATCACATCATAATTTGGTTACCCCATGCCACATTCCTATTTATTATCTTCTTTGAAACAATGAAGATAGTTTAACTCATACTCTCACCTCTTTCGAAAGTAACACATCACAACCTACCCGCACAAACAATGGCCTCACATCTAGTCTTTTAACCTAAGAAAACGGATCACATAACATCCTACCTACACACACATAGGCCTCACAACCACATCACATCCCACCCACTAATAGCTAGTCCACATACCATGTCACAACTTAAAAACACATGGCAAAGCAGAACACATCTCATCCTAAATACTCCTGTGAAAACACAACTCACCCACACACAAATAGCCCTCAATAACAACTACATTCTCAAATAATCTTAGTATACCACATTCTTGAATAGGTATTAGGTAAGAGTGTGTAGAAATCCATGCATCCTCACTCTTTTTTGATTAGTAAAGGCACTATCTCTCATGTCGATGGGTGTGTTTGGAACATAGTGCTCAACTATGGTGGGGGTGCGTAGTAAAATCACAAGGAAAATACAAGTAATACATATATGATACGAATGAATCAAGCCCAACCTATAGGTCTTCAACAAAAATCCAACTCACAATACTGACATTGATATTAATCTATATACATAATCACACAACGGGCCACAAATACAATTCATACAACCAGCCAATCCATTTAACCAATTCTCATTCCACCCAATACATCAACCCAATAGAAACATCCAAAAACATGTAACAACACAACCTAATTACACAAACTCATTTACAACCACATCCAGTTTTAGAAAAAAACAATCTCTCAACCTAATACTCCATCAGACCACCCGAACCACCCCACATCACACATCTATGCCAACAACCCAACTACAACCCAAGTTTCAAAAAACCCAAAAACATCACACCACTGCATGAACCAAGTAATGGAATATTTGTATTTAACAATCCATCCCTTACTCAATTACACTTGTTAATTTAGGCGTTATCACAGTAATATTTTGATCTTGGGGAATCCATTTATTAAATGGGTATACTTTTTAATAGATTCTACATATGGGTTTACGAAAAGAAGAAAACATGCATTCCTAAAAATTCTATGTGAATCCAAGGATCCCTAATGACTATGATTTTTAAAATTAATATATCTTATACAATTAAAAACATTTATCAAAATAAAAATAAAATAGTATGGTCAAAAATTAATTTTCCCATATGTTGTTTATTGATTTGGAATATATTTCATTATCTTTATTGAATTCTGAATCAACAATTTTCCCAAAAATAAATGCGGACACCAACAAAAATTTATACACAAATAAGAGAGAAAAATGGATCCCTGACTCGATAAAGAAGTTATCAGAAACTCCTTATTACACAAATATAGGGGGAAAGCATGCAGAATCAAGTGCCTTAAGGGAAAAACGGTCCAAAGGCTACAACCAAAAATATGACTTCTAAGGGAAAAAAAATTTAGAAGCCTCCTGAAAAATGAATAGAGAAATATTGAATAAAGGGAATTCCCAAGGAATATAATCATTATAACTGAGAAAAATGGGATATGAAATAGTTTTGAGTTTCCATTAATGCTAAATCTCATCAAAACCATGAGGTTTGACCATTTAAAGGATATCATACATTTATAAAATTATATATATGGTTCATATCCCTTTAAACCGATTAATAGAACTTAAATATTATTTTAAATTCATTTTTCTTTAATTAAATATCAAAGGGGTGAAACTATAGAAAACTGAAAAAAAATATAAAATGGAATTTTTTTTAAAATGACTCACTGTTAGATTTCACACTACTGTGAGTCTCTGAAATGAGCTACCATTGGATAATCATCATTGTACTACTCATATATGTATGATATAACATCATGAATCATCTATGTGACTCACTATTGGATGAGCTAATGTCAAACGTCACCTTCCCAACTCACCTTTAAAAGCTACTACTGTGAGTCACCTTTATGAATCACCATCATGAGTATCCACTGAGAGACATCAGTGTGATTCAATAGTGAGAGTCACTATTATGACTCACCATCACGACCTACTACTGAAAAACATGAATGTTTGAAAAAAAAATTATATGAGAGACTGTGACCTCCCCAAACACTTGGAAAACTAGACTTTCACAATGTAATGGACCAGAGAGGTATAGGAATTGGAAAATATATACTTTTAAAAAATTCATTTGACGATAGGATATAAACCCATCCTCATCCTATATTGTAATTATATCTTATTGAAGTATTATTTTATTTCAAATTATTTTATATTTAAATTATATTTTAATTAATTTTAAAATCATCTATCCCCTAACCATAAATGGGGCTCTCTTATCATCATTTACTGTCACATAAAAATTCTTTTTGTTTATCTAAAACCGGATAAAATTCCTTCCCTAATTATTATTTAATTTCATGGAGGAAATGAATGCTTTTGTAAACCCCCTTAGGAAGGATTTTAGTGCGAAACTATGTAGTTTTTATAAATAAGAGGATGATAAATAACCTATGTTGTGAGTCACACTCACAATATTCGGATTTATATTATAATAGTTTTATAATGACTCTCACCAATATATTTTCCTTTAATTACCATGTTCATTTAAATTATTAATGAATATTTTTATTTATGATTCAATGGAATTTAAAGGTTATTTTTACAAAATTTTACTTTCGTTATAATACTTTTAAAAACAATCCATTCTATTTTTTAACCTGAGAGGAACTATACATGAAAACTTCATTATAATTGTTTAAATGATATATTTTGAAAATAATTATCTTCCATTTCCATGTTTACAAAAAAAATTTATTAATTTATTTATATGGACATAAATGAATTAAAAGACAATTTTTATATCTCTTTAGACTTTCAGTCTATGCTTTTGAAAAAAATTTCTAATTTTATAAAATTATATTTGATAATCTTTATCAATGAAAAAATAAAGTCATTATTTTATCTTATAAATTGTACAATAATATTCCCGCCAGAACAAAAAAAATTAATATTTATATTTCATTATTATCATCTTTAATTTGTTCATAGAAAAAATGATCTTTATATTTCTACAATGTATTTTAAATAATGGTTTTAAATAGAAATTATATATTGATACATATAATTGTTTTCCTTATATGTGAAAGGGATCTCCAAAAACTTAAATTTCCTCATATTATAACCATTATCTATTAAACAAATTTTATATCACTCATTAATATTATAAAATAATAAAAAATTATATATATATATATAATTCTCTCATATATATATCTTGAATATTCACCCTTACATGGATGGTGTAATACATTCTTTTTGATAATTTTTGAAATGAATTATTTATGATAATTTTTGAAATGAATTATTTATGATAATTCTTTTGATAATGATATGATAAAATATCATGAAACCCATTGTATTTTCATGGGTAATTCAATTTTTTTTTATTCCATGTCATTTAGCATCATTTTTTTGGAATAAATAATCATGAATATCTTATGGTTGGTACCCCAAGATAATTTTTTAGCCCAATTGAGATTGTTATTGAGAATAAGGAGTAAACCAAAACCACTCTCAAACCATTTTACACCATGTGATATTATCATGGTAGTTATCCTTGACTTATAATTTTGTTAATTTTTATATTTCTTCCATATATACTGGATTTAAATGATCTTATGAGTCCATGTTTTTTTATTTTCAAAATAATAAATCATGAATTTTGTTTAATGTAAATTAGTTATACATTTTATGGATAAAATTTATAAATATTTATAAAAAGATTTCATATGTTTTAATGATTAATAAGTTACCATTATTCTTAGTATTATTTAATTAATATATATTATGAAATGTTTAATGAAACTATTTTGACAGAAAAGAATATTTCATGGTTAATTCATTGTTTGTTTTACCCAAAAAGGCAATTTTTTTCAAAAAAATATTATATTAGTATTCGTGAAATAACTGTTTTGTTTCTTGAATTTAATATGTAACATTCTATAATTTTTCAACTCATACTATGTTTTAAAATGTTTTTTCTGGTTTTAAGGAAAATTAAGGACAATGTTGAGATAAATAAGAAAATAGTTCATATTTAACGTTACAATAAAATAGGTTGTATAATTTTTGTTTTAATTTCTTTGGGAAAAATAGATATTAAGTAGAAGTATAATCATTGTGATTTAATATTGATTTATGTAAGGGTAATAGTTTAATTCTATAAAACATTAAACCATAAAGAATCTAAGTTATAATAAAATTAATTCTTAACATGAATATAAAATTTTTGTAATGATTAAGGTCTAATAAATATAGTTTTTATCTGGGGAAATTTTTCAATAATGATATATATTAATATGTTTTCATATGTTGTTACTATAAGAGTTATGGATTCCATTACATGTTTGCGACCATAAGGTTGATCATAAGATAAATTTATTTAGAACCCATATTTAGTTTTTAATTTATATAATTTTAATAATATTAATGATATTTTTAGGGATGATTTATTATGTTGAGGTATAAGTAATCATTAGGTCAAACATGAAGTGTTATTTGAGTAAAACTGAAAATTTAATATGTTTAAATGTATTGATAATGTCCAAGGATTATATGACCATTAATTATTTTGGTTATTCATAAGGAATTTGATCATAATTATGGATTCATTATAAGAGTTATATTAATATAGTTTTAGAAAAAATTACAAGACCTCACACATTACTAGTTAATAATGACAAAACACACATGCAATTGGATATATGGGTTTAATACCAACCAAAAGCATATATGAAGTCATGGTTAGAATTAATTATATTTATTTATAAGATTTTATAGATAAATAATCTGTTAATTTTACGAACATATGTTTTATAATAGATATTATATTGTAATTTAAATTGAATTTTGTGGTTAGGTGAAAAATTTTATTTTAGAAGAAGTTGACTATTTTGGGAACATTATATAAATTTTGTAAATATATTATTATATGATTTTATTTTAGTAATATAACTTTAATTATAATATTGATATATATATATATATATTATAAATGTATATTTTTGGTGATTGAGGTTATTTATGTAAAATATTATATGTCTTGGAAACTATATGGTTAGGGCATATACATCTTTCTTCTGAAACATTAAGAGTGATTGGTATAATTTGGAGATAAATATTAAATTTTTTATTTCAAAATATGTAATATAATAACTATAATATCTTTATTTCAATATTATAACCTAATATTTTTCTGAATTTTAAAGTTAATTATTTATCGAATGATCTTATTTGAACATTGGGTTTTATTATAATTGATTCAGTGATTAATATTGAATTTATTCATATGATGATTCATTGATTTTTATAATTATATTATACTAATAATTTTGGTTTTTGTTAATGTATAAATATAAGAATATGATCATCTTATCATTTTCTAGATTATATGGTCTGTTAGAATTTTATTATTCTTCTTTAATAATGATAAATTCATATTGAATACTCGTCTTTTTGATAAAAAAATGAGATTGTGGTGGAAAAGTATTAAAATATTAAATTATATTTATCAAGTATGTATATTTACTTATGTTAATCATGTATATGGTAAAGGAATAACTTATATATAGGAAAAAGAACTAGATTCAAAAAATCATATTATACTCATTTCAGATGAAGCGATTGTATTATCAACACCACATCAATTAATGCTTTTTTGGCAATTACCATTATCATATTATAAAATTTATTATGTTCAATGATCTATATCAAATTATAAAATTATTTGGAAAATATTTTTCCCTCTAAATATATTTTTACTTTCCACTTATGATCTACTATTTTGAAATATAGTTATATGATGACATTATGGTTTTATTTTCCTCATATTATATTAGATGATCTATTAGAAATTTTTACAATGATGTATTTCAAAAAAATTTAATATGAAAAACATTTTTCACTATGATCAATTTCAAATTTCAATGATAAATATTTCTAATGGTGAATAATGTGGCACGCAGAAATTTTTTTTAATGAAAACTATGTTCAATAAGATATAAGACAAAAAACCAAGGCTAAATGAACTAGGACATGTTATTATTTAAATATTATTACATTAATCTAAATAAAGATTAATCAGTTCATTTTTATTAAAAATAATATAATTATTTTATGTGGAATGAATGTTATAATTTTATATAGTATAAAACCATTTTATAAATAAAAATATATTTTTCTAAAATGATGTTTTTCATCAAGGCTCGTGGGAATAATTTTAAATTATATTATTTATATTTTTTGAATTTAATATTAAATGTTTTATTCCATATTTGTAATCTGTTGGTCCAAATTTGTTAAATAGGACACATTTATTTTTACCCATTATGAATAAAAAAATTAGTAAATAATTATCACCATAATAATGGAAAACCAGATAATTGAGGATAAAAATAATATGCTATGGACTAAAAATTGACAGTAACACTTAAATTTATGTAATTAGATAAGTGTATTTCATCCATATCCATCCAATTCAGAAATAAATAGCCACAGTTTTCTTGATTTCCTTATTTTTATCTTTACAATATTTATGTAAATGATAAAGATAAAAATATAACATTAATTATTTTAATAACTATAATATCATTTGATAGGTTAATAAACATAGGTTTTATTTTAGAATTTCATTCGAAATGTAATTAATTTAATTTTATCATGATTATTTTTAAAAATTTTAGTAAATAAATAATCACTTTAAATTCATATGCAACCCTAAAAAATTATTTATTAATAAATAAAAATTTGAAAAAAATGATTTTATAAATTATAAATGTAATATATATTTAATTAATTTTAATGTTCCAGGATTTTTTATATACGTGTAATGATTTAGTGATTTTTAATGGAGTATATATTAATTACATTACTTATTGTTTTCAAAGTCATATTAAATGAATAGTTCAAAATTCATATTAAATATATTTTTATAAAATATAATATTTTATTAAATATTTTAAAATCTCTTAAAATATTATCTTCATCCATGTGACTGGGATATGGTTTAAAACATCAAACATAGTCTATATTATTTTCAAATTATCCTTTTATAGTAAACAAATTATTCCATAGCAATTAAAAACAATGTTATCATAATAATTTTTAAAATGGGTTAAGGGTGAAAACCAAATTTAAACATGTAAATATTTTATTGGATGAATAAATTAGGAGTCATTATCCTCCTATATTTGAATAATATTAGTTTAGAGTCCATTTCAAATTAAAATTAATATATATTAATTCAATATTTTATAAAGATCCAAAATATAAAATCCCCTCACTTATAAAAGGCCACACCCTATCCTCTTTTAATCACAAATCAAACCCCATTTTGTTTAGTCGATACCTTCCCAAATCCCTTTCATACTTTTATTACCATTTAATATAAGCCTTTATTAGATATTATAACCCTATAAGGGAATAATTTTGTATAAACCTTCAGATGTTTTCTTGAAATGAGGATGATAATGAATGAATAAGAAAAGAAAATCTTGAGGTAATGGTCATTCATTTAAAAAATTATCTTTTAAATATTCCCTTCCAAATATTTTTCTTCTATGTTAATTTTCTTATAAATATTTTATGAGATATTTTATTTAATTTTTAATGGATTCTAAAGGTTATTATATGCCACATATTTTATATTCAATTTTTTATGAATAATTATTTTTATTGTTTTTTATAAGAGTGAAATATAATTTTCATCCCCCATTTTAAATAATTTAATGATTTATTTTATAAAATTTTATCACTTATGTCTAAATTCATAAAATTATTTTATTAATTTATTTATATGAACATAAATGAATTATAATACACAATTTGTTTCTATTTTGACTACCTTTTAGTGGTTTTAAAAAATAAATATTTTACAAATTTTATACAGAAAAATTTAATATTTTTTATAAAATACAATCAAAATGATTTATTTTAACGAATATGGTTTCAAGAATGTTTCCTCCATTGAACCAATTATTTAAATTTTTATTTCATTATAACATTATTGTTTTATTAAATTACAATCCATATTCCATTTTATTCTATTTATATTAAAAAGGGTTTTAAATCGAATGTATATTTAGATAACTAGATTTGTTTTACTTATGAGGTTAATTGATCTCTATAAAACACCATTTTTTAAATGTTATGACAATTATATCTCTAACATCTATCACATTAATGTTGTTTAATTCTTCAAAAAAATTTATACATGTATATAAAAAATATACTTTGCTTATTCTATCATTATTTTATTGGGTAATATATTCCTCATGATCACATAATGAATTTCTTCATTCAGAAATCTATTTGGATTATCATATGAGGCATTATTACACAACACATTTTATTTCCCTGGGTAACTCTTATATTTATTCATTAGGATTTATTTCCTTTTCCAATCACACATAATAATGAACCTGTTATTATAGGTTCTCCAAGTAACTATTCCAATGCATTTGGTAATGTTTTTTTCTCTAGACATGTTATGTATCAGATTTGGTGGTAAGCATAATACACTATAATACTTTTTTCATAACAATATATTGTCTCGTAGTTAGTAATGACTTATTATTATTTCATATTTTATGTTGTTACCACATTTCTATAATTCTTATTTCTTTATGATATAATTTAATTTATGTTATTCATCCATGTGATTACTCATGAGAACATTTTCAGAATAATGTATTATTTTAATTCGTATGTTTCAAATATATAATTATTTTAAAAAAGTTTTAAATAGTTTTTCATGATAAAAATGAAACCTTTTTGAGCTTTATTTTTCCAATAATATTTATTATTAATTTATTTCTAATAATATTTTTGTAAAAAAGTTTATTTCATGGGTAATGAACTGTTTATGTTGAGTCTAAACATTATTTTGAAAAATAAAAAACTTGTATAATTACTTACGAACAAAAAAGATTATTTCATTCTTTTAATATGGCCCTTTCATATATTATTGGGTTCATGAAAATTTTTAACGATTTCTTTAATGATTTTGAATTATGAGTGAGGACAAATCGGAATAAAATATGAATATTTTGAAGATATTTCCAAACAATAAAACATATTATATCTTTAAAATAATTTTGTGGAAAAGGGGGTCCTAGGTTGATGTTTCGTCATTGTGATAAATATTTTATACGTATGTGTGATTTATTAATTCTATAAACAGTAAACTGGTATGATACTAAAATGTAAGAAATTGAAATCATGACATTAAACTAATGATTGGGTAATGATTAATTATAGGTCCTTATGAAAATATTTAATATTATGTTTACCTTAATGAAATTTAGCTTTGGTCTTGATATCACTACTTCAACTATGTCAGAAATAATCCATTTACTACAATAATACTACCACACTCCATCCTAATTTGTTTCAGACCCTCATAAAACCTTTTCTATGAATATTTTATCAATTCGAAACTTTCTCATAATAAGGATTATTACACTCAAATTTGAAAAAATTATATCAGTTTTTCCATTAATTTTTTTTTTTGATTTTATAATATGTTTTACAATTAAGTTATTAATTTTTATTTTGAATGTAATAAAATTCAATATACTATTATATAACATTTTTTTGATTATGAATTCTTATTTTGTATTTATTTATTTTTCTATACAAAATTATATTTTTTTTATCAAAATATGATATATTAGAAATAAAATTGATTGATGGTAATCATAAGATAGTAGTAGGTGGAAAGAGTTAAGGAGTTATTAATTATTAAAAAATAGAATGAATAAAAAATCATTAAATACTTTTCAATTTTTATATTATTTTTATTAAAGGCGGATTCATCCATAAGTGTGAGAAGAAATTTTTATTTTTCACAGAATAGATCGAAGATTAAATTTGGTGAGAAACATGGGGATAAAATGAGCATTCATACTGATTAGGATGATACTATGATGTATGAATCCTTTTATATAAATAAATTTGTAAATAATGGTGATTATTTTATGAAAGAAATAAAAATTTAATTTGAATATGACATTCATGATTGTCCTATATTGATTGAGAAGTTATATAACTATATAAATAGTTCACTGTATATAATTTGTACAAAATATAAGACATTTTCAACAATATTTATTTGTATAATTTGAAAATTGGTAGTGGATGGAGAAACAAAAATCTTTAAAGAACTACTAATTCTACTAAATGATATGCTAGAAGAAGAAAATATGCATCCTTTTTTAACATATGATTCTAACTGAATGTTATATTTAATGGTTATTAACTTGAAAAATATATATGTTTTCAAAATTCTTGAATATTTCTCCCCAAAGACCATGATTAAGTTGAAAAATTCCCTATATATTCAGAATATCAATAAAAAAAATATGAATCATGTCCCTAAAATGTTGTATGGTACTTTTTAATTATCCTAAGCTTTAGATAACGATATGGATGTTAATAAACTGCTAGGAAATTTTCATGGAACATAGATATATGAATTTAATATTGGGAACTATACAACTGAATACACTCCCATTAGTTAATGAAAATTTATTATGAGTATTCTTAATTCCAAAATGATTAAAGAAACCCCTATTTTTCATTATTGTTATATATAACTAATAATTTTTTTCTAGGAGTAATACTCATTTTAAATGTCTAGTTATTTTTTTAAATTATACATATCCATCATGGTTATGTAAGAAAAAAAATACATGATTTTTTCTCTACATATATATGGACCAAAAAAAACCTAGTAACAATCTTGATGTCTATTTCCCGACATTGAATTACGATATGTTATTGATTGGGGAAAATTGTGTTTTATTGTATAATCTTCATAGAAGCGAACTATTTACATTGAGAGAGTTAATGTATGGGATGATAATTTATTTCTAGGATTGTGAATGTTTTTTATTCTATATCATCATTCATTGGTGTGGTGGTCCATTTGTGAAAAATTTTCACACTCATTTTTTTTAAAATATTATTGAATGATATTTTTTTTTGTCCTCAAACAATTTTACCCCGGAGATAGAAATATTGATCTATGATTATACCATTCAATGGAAATACAAAAAAAGTTTTAACATTGTCTCCATTAATGGTTGATAAAGAATTCAATAAATTAATAGAGCATGACAGAATTTTTGATAACCCTTATTCAGAAAACTATATGAAATTATGTTGAATATATATATATATATTTGAAATATAGAACTAGAATATTTTTTTCATCATATAATTTATTGATGTCATAAGTGTAGATAAAACATATGTATAATGTTATTGACATGTTACTAAAAATACTACAAAAAAATATATTACATCATGAAATATTTGGATATGATTAACATAGAGATTAGGGGAGCCATGACAGTAGTGAAGGGTGAAAGATGATATTTTCTTCCCCCAGCAGCATAAACTCTAACTAGAAATGAAAATTTTAAATTTCTAGCTTCTATTATTGTGTAAATGTTCAATAATGTTGTTCATAAAATATATTTAATTCCATGATATTTACTAATTTTATATTATATGCTCCAAATTCATAAATATGACATTTTTTATGGAATATTTGATTTATTTCACTTAATATTTCATCATAGATATAATTTTTTTGAAATAAATTAACATTAATTTTATGCCTTTTGAAATCCATATAAAGTAATATTATATATCCTTTAATATTTCCAATAATTAATAACAAATTTGTATTCATATTATGTGAATTGGAGTTTCTATTCAAATAATATTTCATTGATATAATGGTCCATATAATGGTTTATTTATTTAGAGATATTTATCTATGAGGTCCTATATAATACAGATGGATGTACCCCATTGAATAGTATATGATTATTTTTAAAGGTTATTACAATGATCAAATTCAAATATAATTTTTTAATTAAGAGGGATATATTATGGAAGAAACTGTTTAATTATGTACTAATTACATATAATATATAGACATCAATGTCTTCCCTAAATATCATTATATATAATGACTAATGGGAGAAGGTATTTTTGAAAGATATGTGGTTACAATTACTATTACATAGTGGGAGAAATATCAAATTTCGATTTTATGTGATATTATAGTGTTGGATCCATTTGTTTGAATCCTTCAATGTCATAATATTTATATCAAATACACATATTTAATAGTTTATAGGATAGTTTTGAGATCATATCATTAAATAAGTAACTAAAAATTATATTTCAATTTCCAAATGACATTGATGGTTATACAAAGGAGAAAATATAAATTTTATATCATACAATTGTTTTAGAATTAATGGTTATATATTTTATACAATAAAACAAGATGAATGCATAATGATACAAAATAGTGGATTTACACTTGATTCCGAGAAATTATGGTATATTTTTATTAGGAAATAAGTTCAATTTATACAAATATTTTATATTATGGAATAATAAAACTGATAAATAAATTGGATTATAAACATTTCCTGTGATTATTTTATATTTTTAAATGGTTAAAAATAGAAGTTTAGTTAAATTTTATGAATTAAGCTTCATGAAGGAAAATTTTATTGTGTAATGGTATGAAGAGGATCCGTTAATAATGTTATTTTAATAGCTGAATGTATTTTTATCCCTAATACAAAAATAATAGTAGTAAAATTCTTCTTGTTGGTGAATAAAATAATTGTGCGGGTAAATAAAAATTCAATTGAGGATTAACCATTCATTTCAATCTTGTAATAATTTACTAGCGTTCCTTGTGTTGATAATGAATTTTATATTATAGAGGTCTAATGGATGATATTTTCATATTTGATAGAGGGGATAAATCCATGATACATTTAAATAATAATGAAAAATAAACATTCAATGATAAAGTTAATATGTTTTTATTATACATTGATATTATACATAATATTATGTATTCTATATAGTATTTATTTAATCAACTCATAAATTTTAATTTACTCATGAAGATAATGAACTATTTACACGTTGATGTTGTTGATCTAGTATAAGATTAGACTCCCAATACTGATCTTACAGAATTATTAATGATTCAAAAATATGGTGTTGAAAAAAGTAGTGAATCATCAAACTGTTAACTAATTTTATCAAGGATATGATCAAAGGTATAAAATTTGAGGTTGGATGGAAACAATTTGGGAAAAAAATTTAACACATAAAGTAAATTCTTATTAGTTACATTAGGTTCGCAACTCAAATTCATGTTCCAATTTAAACATATACATAGCATAATTCCATGCTAGCACTAATGAAAACCATTTTGGAATATATTAATGTAATTTCATTCAATATTTTCCCCATTTATCCAAAATAATTTATAATGAAACATGGGTTTTATTTTCATTATCACTTGTACTTTACATTTATTTTAGATGATTGTCATAAAAAAATTTACATCTTTGGAACTTGAAAATAAATTAAAAAGTATCATCTCAAGGATTCTGAGGGGAAAGTAAAGGCTCAGCAACCAGGTACTTTTTCACATATTATAAATGGGGAAGCATAGAAATTATTCATTATTAACAACACTGAAAAATATTTTCAGTTTCATTGTAGTCAATAAATATTTATTTTAAAATAATTATTTTATTCCCATTAAGTCAAAATTATTAATTTATGATACATACAAGGAGTTATAAAAATAAAAAACATTCATAAAAATTCATGAACCTCTGCCATAAACCGAAGATGGGTTATGATTTAGTCGAGAAGACAATGATATGTACTTTAAATATATAGTCTGGTATATAAAACCCTATATGGTCTCTTGTGAATAAGCTTATTGAAGAATTAAAATCAAATTCACCTAAAATCCAACATCATATTATATGAATGTATTCTTGTGTAAATAATGATGGTAAACAAGTTTTTGAAAGAACCCAATTAGTGAAGGAATTATGTGTAAGTATTATATAATATATATTTTTATTGTATAAAGTTTTATTTTAGATTTTTTTTTAAATTTTTATCATATATCTTTTACAAGGTTTTGATAAAAGACTTGTTATTAACAGTAACTAAAGAAAAACTTCTTTCAAAAGCATTAAAGCGTCCAAAAGAGGTAGGAAATTTTAGAAGTTGTTTTTTTGGAGTATCACATTGAATTTTTTTTTATTAGACAAAGATGTAATGTGACATATATGAGATTATGAAATCCATGAGGATATAAATAGAATATTTTAATGATATTATTTTCTACACTAGTTTGCCATATCAATATATTTCGAATTATTAAAGTGAGATAATAGTGAAAAAATGAACAGTACATGAATATCCACTTGTCCCCACATGAATTTTGTTTAGAAATACCCCTTACCAAATTTACAAACATGTGGTAGTTAATTTTCTTGTTAATCATTCTCTTAAATTTAATGTAATAAAATTGAAAAAATATTATGTTACTAATATTCTATAGGGTCAAATTGTATTATATTTATATTTATAAAAACTCATGAATCACCCTGACATGTTTGGTATTGTGTAAAATATCCTAGGATACATGATACATAATAAACAACTCAAAAAATATCACATGGTATAGTGTGTTAAATTAGATCATGAGATGAGAGATGTGTTGGACATTCCACTTGATGATCTTGATATTACCTCAGTTTATAAAAAAATATATGACTTTTTTAGAAAGATCATGTAATATTATAATGATATATTATGCATCCATTTAAAAACAATCAAATGAAACACCATTAATAGTTTTTGAAAAAATATCAGACATGAGGTATTGATTTATAGACAGTAAAAAATATAAGTAAATGGAATGCCTAATGAAAAAAAAATATAATATTAACCAAAAAATAAAAAGGACATTATAATATTACCGTCTTTTAATAATATCCAATGAAACATATATTAACATTAAATTTTCATATGAGTTAAACATTCTATGATGGAAATGTATTCTTTATTAAATAAGAAGAATAAATATTTGGTGATTCCATTATAGACTTGATTGTTCTGGAGAGTATAAATGAAATTATCATATTTGAAAAGAGGTGAGTCTTAGTTCTGAAATGAAACATGCGGTGCATTTTCAAAATATTCATATCAAAATAATGATCTTATATGTTCATAATAGTTAATAAATGTAAATATTTTTTATAATATTATATGCTACCACATTATAAAATGAAAACCCTATGAAGTATGATTTGGACTCATTAATCCTTCTATAATATCTTTATAAAACCATTATTTGGAATTGGATGAAATTGAAAATATAAAGGATAGACTATGTGGGATGTTTTAAAATAAAATAGAAAACAACAAACTCCTCCTGATTCATACAATTAAAGGTTAAAACTAAACAATCTAATCATATAAAAAAATATATTTTTCATTATATATTTTTATTTATTTAGGAATAACTAGTTAGTCCTCAAAATAATTTTGGATACCCCAAATGATTTTTTTTGGATTTAAAGGATGAATTTTTGTCAAACTGAACACACATGATCCCATTGTGTATTTTTTTAATAATTTCAATTAATATTATATAGTTAAACATAAAATTATTCATTTAATTTTGTGATTAATGACAAATTTTTATTATAGGGAGACCTATAAATATCTGGTAAATCATGGAGTGAGGATAGTGATTAATCCCAAGTATCCTAATAATTTCTTAAAATTGAAACATATTAAGGTATATATAGAATAATTTAACTACAGAATAAAATTTCAAAATAGAAAACTTATTTTGGTCAATGTTTCTACAGTTTATAATGAAAAAAGATAACAATAATTGAAAATATTATGTTTAGAAGATAAGGAAAGAGATCATAAAACATCAACACAGTAGAATCCTAAAACACATTATTTTTGGAGATAATTATAGCTTCATTTAAAAAAATTATTTATTTATTAACACATATTTTCATAGAATTACCAAGATTGAAAAGAATATACACACACAAACCAATAAGTAAATATTTGTGTCAATGATTTTTTTAGATGACCTTGTGTAAGAAGTTTTATGGAAATCATGCTGAGGTAAATAAATATTATATTTGTAATCAATTACAGACTATGAAATTAATGTTAAATTTAGGTTAGGAAGCATTTGTTTCATAATTAGTAGATATTTTCCTCTTAAATAATATTCACATACTACTGGAAATATATTAGTTTAATTTGTATTATAATGTTAAATTTACAAATAGTTAATGTATAAATAATAAATTAACTATATCTTAATGTGATATTTTTTCAATATAATTGGTTCATTTTAGTTCAAATTTCATATCGTATTTTACAAATAGGGAAAAATTCAAATTATTTTCAAACTTTAGTAAATCATTGAATAATTTACTTATGATGTGTAAGATTTGATAACATTCCAATCGGGAACAGTATTTCGTCATTATGACTTGAATTTAATGTTTTCAATAGTGGAGTATTATTTTATGTTATAACATGTGTCACTTATTAAAAACCATGAAGAAAAGATTCAATTATTTTAAAAATTTCTGACAATGCTCAATAATTCATTTATGATGTATTAGAATCGACCCTAACTCAGTATGATACATGATGTGATTGTTATGACTAAATGTATGTGATTTTAATATAAAATATCTATTTCTATTTAAAACTGATGTAATATTTTCAAAACTGATCACAAAATTTCATATGGATTTCATAAGTTATGATATTTCAATATATATCATTTGTGAAATTTAATAATTTTCCAAAAATAAATATGACACATGATGTGTGTCTTATTAATAAAATTTTATGTTTTCATAATAAAATCGATTTTACATTAAAACAATAATTTCATATAAAAAACTAAATACAAAACATCTTATTTTTTTCAACCATTTTTAAAAAACTCAATTATGCATTTTTTTACATGTAGGAATTGAAGACAATTCAATCTGACACATTATTTGGTTGGCCTGACTGAAACTTTATGTATTCAATATAACACTATAATTTTAGAGTAAAAAGCATTTCATAATTTCAAAACCAAGAAAACATGATCATTTGGATAAAAAAATATTCAAAATAATCCTTAATTAATTTTTTGTTTATAAAAACTTCGGGCACATCAGTCGGCCACACATAGTAGTAGGTATATCATGATGTTTGTGTTCAAAATATAAAATTTTAATTTTAGTTTAAAAAATGAATCACACAGAATAAAATGATAAAATGAGTTTATATTGTTTTCAAATAATAAAAAAATATCTATAAATCATTTATGATGAGTAAGAATCAAATAAACATTTATCAGAACCATGAGTTGAATAATATGACCCGGAGTTCATATTTCCAATATTAAAGTATCATTTTAGTATAAATCACATTTCAAATAGCCAAATCCAACAAAACAAGGTTGTATTATTTTGTAAATATTTGGAAATCAATAACTAATTCATTTTTGATGTGTTATAATCGATCGAACACCCATACAACATAAGTTATTGGTGGTTTGAATAGAACATCATTATTTTTAATATAACTGTCATTTTACATTAAAATGGGCATAACAAAGAGAATACTGAGAATATAAGATTATATTTTATTCAAAAATTATTAAAATGATCTATAATTCATTTTTTATATATAGAAATATTCTACACATTAATTTTACACATGATGTTTTTGGTTTCAATCAAGGTTAATGTTTCCAAAATTAGTTCCATTTTACTTTAAAACACACATCTTATAGGAAAAATTTTGTAAAATATCCTTGTTATTTTAACAATTTCATAAAATTTATCATAATTGATTCTTAAAATGTATAAATTGAAAATTTTAAAATCTAACAAATGATGTGATTGGTGTGACTCAAAGTGTACGATTTCAATATCAAAATGTAATTCTTGTCTAAAACATGTGTCACATTGTCATATTGAGAAAATAAGATTGGATTGTTTTTTATATTTTGGAAACTATTCCATAATTTATTTTTGGTTTTTAGTAAGAATTCACATGTCAATATAATACATGATGTGTTCATTATGTCTTGAACTGTGGTTTTCAATATTAAATTGAAATTTTAGTTAAAAACTTGCATCACATAGGGAAACACACAAAAACAAGCTCTTATGGATTTCAATCATTCAAAAAACTATAAATAATCTATATTTTAGATATATTAATATACCACACATCAATAAAAGAATCATAGGGGTTGTTATGATATGTATTGTGGGTATTCAATATAAAATATTCCTTTTAGTTTAGAAGACATATTACATTGTGGAAACTATGAAAAAGAGCTAATTTTTAAAAAATAATTAGAGATTGAACAATAAATCACATTTTATGTGTCAGAATTACCCTCACATCAATATGACAAATGATGTTGGTGGTATGAATCTACATTCATATATTCCATATAAATGTATCATTTTAGTTTAATTCATTTCTCACATTTTAAAAACAAAGAAAAAGAGTTCTGAATTTTTTTAAAACATTAAAAAAGAGATTTATAATTTATTTGAGACCTCTATGAATCAATTGTACCCTAATATGACTCGTGATGTGGTCAGTATGACTTGAATTGATTATTTTCAATATAGAAGATCCATTTTAGTTTAGTGATATAATTATTTACAACTATTATGAATTTCAAATATTTTAAAATAAATAATATAATATATTTATTCATTAATTAATAAAAAAAATAATATTGTCCGTTAATTATCTATATAAATAGTAACTTGTGTTATAAATATTTATTAATATAAAATTAAGTATACAATATTCAGTTATATAATTAATGGTATAATAGATAATATCATTAAAAAATTTAGGGATTAATAATATAATTTATCACATGTGGGTTATATAAAATTAAAATTAAAATATCATTATTTTTAATGCACATTTATGAAAATAAATATTAGTTTTATTGTATAGACATGTTTTTTATAGACGTTGACTATTGAAATATTCCAATCAGTGTTTTGATACTTTAAATTGGTTGTTATTATATTGATTAATTGTAAATATTTTATAAACGTAAATTTTTGGTATGAAAATATTAATTTCAATTTATTTTATATTGTAATATTTCTTATTCTAATATAGTATTTTTATATTTTTATTCAAGTCTATTATTGTTTTCAATTATTGACTGTTGTTATAGTGTTGTTGCAGGGATGTATCTATTTAGTTAATTGTTTGACATTTATCTTCTTTAGACAATCACTAATAATGGTCACCTTCATGAGAACGATAAGAAAAATATGATAAAGGATCCCTTTATCATTTAAAAATTTGAATCTATGACTAAGGTATATACTAACAATGATTTTTTTGACTTATAAATATTTCCTTTACTTGTTCTCCCACAAACGCCAATAAAGGGAGTATTTATTTGAATGCAATTCGAATTTAATATATAAAAAGTGATGTCAATGACATTTACAACAATTAATAAATGATTTTATGTTTTAGTATAATAAAAAACAAAAGATCATGAAATTATTATCTCTTTTAATCATTGAAAAATGATTTTATATCTCAAGGGATATCATTGGAGGTATTGGGTATACAAAAATAATGTTTAACCACAAATGTTTTCCCCATGTAAATACCAAGTTTCTTGAAAAAATATTCCAATTAGAGGATCAACCTAATTAATCTAGGATTTTAAACACTCTAAGGAAGTAGAAATTGTAGTGTATCATGGCTAGTAAAGACTAAAATATTATATCTAATCATGTATTTCTTGAAATTATCTTGAGTACAAACTATAAACAGAATTTATTAATTAGTTGTGTTGTAATTTCTTGTGGCTCAATTTAGAAACCAACAATAATAATACCCCATATGTAACCTTTTTTCTATCCTTTACCCAATTCAACCATAAAAATAACATCACTAGATTTAGACGACAACTCACGGTAGGTTTTCATTCGATGTTTGTGATGAAATGTGTGAAGATAGTTTACACGTGAAAATTTTTATTAAACCCCCAAAAAACATATCGAACATCGATAAAATGTACCAAAAAATGGGTTGAGATATAATCATAATATATTTAAGAAATACCTAGTAGAAAATATTATTCCATATTAAAATTTTTACCCACGAAGAAATTTTTTAGAGTGGTTGATTTTTAGTAACCATGATCCTATATCTGTTAACTATTATCACTATCTATAAAACAATATGAACAAGAACTATTACCTCAATGACTGTTAATTTTTATTATTAATAATTAATATAAATTTTGGTTTCATCACAGCTAAGAAAAACTAATTCTATATTTTCTAAATTGATTTAAAAACATCATCCAATTATAAAAAATTCATACATAAACACCTACAAAATAATCTTCATCAAGAATAACAATATATCCATCATTCATTTTTGAAATATTGTCATGAAACAAAAAATCCAAAGGATACTTTCGAATATTATAATATCAATAAGGATAATATGAAAATCGTTCTCTAGTGATTCTATGATGCTATAGTAATCTGGTTATTACCAGAATAACCATCTAGAAAATTAAAAACACTCATCACCAGATAATCTTATAATAACTCGATTGGTGTTATTCAATAGATTGGAAATGTTTGAATGTTATATATAGTTTAATTCATGGAGTTGATGTAGGTTTCTTGTTAAATTAAGTCTTATTTCAATATTTTTATTTAAATTCTTAGTTTGAGAAATTTTTTGTTGATTTTTTACAGTTAGTAGCTTGTGGATTGTTAAAAGTGTTTTTAGGGTATTTTGATAAAAAAATGGAAAACATTATAGGAATAGAATAGTCTGTTGTATCACCATTATGTAAATTAGGATATGGGTGAAATGGGGAGGCTAGGTAATGTCTTTTCCTTAAGTGGGATCTCGATTTTTCATTTCATTCAACAAAAACATGGATATGGATAGCCATAGTAGAAGGTTTGGTAATGATTGAGATCAATTTAAAATGGATTAAACTATCAGCATTGTTCATAGATCATTACTAATTCAATGAAGGAATTCATTTGTTTTACATTTCACATAATTAATGTAATTATTTATTAAAAATTAATCATTTCAATTGACGTCCCTTAAAAATTATTTATTACTTGATCCATATTATTTTATGATGTCTCTTAGACTAACTGAGGGAGGGTGGTCAAATCTGCATATGATGGGATTATTGGAAATCAAACTATTGAAATTAGAGGATTCATTTTACTGATCAAAGATTGATAAAATTAAGGATCCTTTGAGTTTTTGGTGAGTGATACTCGTTCTCCTTGTACAACACTTGAAGAAATATTCTTTTCTAATGGTTCACCTATTCTAAGGTAAGAAATTTGATTATATAGTTTATTTTCTCGATTTTTATTTATTAACAAGAATATTAATTAATTAATATAGAATTAATTCATGGGTTATTATTTTTATTTTTTCCTATCATTTAATTTTCAAAATTGAAATTGTATTTAAAAATTTATTCATTATATGAATTTTTTACATGATTATTAACTCTTATATTTTGATTTCATTGGTTATGGACAAATAAATTTGGCACTCACTGAATGATGGATTTTTTTCAAACCTCTCCATCATCATTCTATGTTTGTTATTAATGTTAGATTGGCCTAATATTATTCTATGTCTAGGAACCCATTACAGGGTTCTTTTTAATATATTCTCTATGGATTGTCGTTGTAGGATTGATGTTGTGATTTGTGTCATGATTGAGTCATGATATTGACAATGCAACTCCGATGTGGAATATGAGAAAGTGGTTTTATAATCTAGTTTGTGATGGAGTTTATTTCTAGAGGTGAGATAACAATGACTCTGAAAAGGGATACATAATCCCCGGGAAATGTCATACAGAACTGTAAATAAATCAGGGTTGATAGTGATGTGAGCATAAAAATGTGTAATATCTTGTTTTCATGGAAATATAATTTTCCATGGTGTATTTTTTTTTGAATAATTCACATAATGTGGACCCCTTCTTTTCTTTGATAGCATTTTTTGGGTAAATAATGTTTCAAAAACAACTATAATTTGTCTATATATATTGTGAAGTCATAATTGGTTTTTTAAATAGTTGGTTTGTGTTCTTTCATGTTTTTATTCTATGGTTATACTCCCTCCATGTATTTTATTGTTGGTATGTTCCTTCATTTTCTATTCCCATTATATTTTAATAAGGAATCCAATTGTGAGTATAGGTCGACTGATCCCATTTATAGGCTAGTTAAAGATAGATTCAGGTATACCACCACATGGTCTAGGGTGTTATCTTATATCTCATTATTATCTATGTTAGGTCATGTATCCCCTGACTGGGAACCATAAAATAGGATCCCCTTCCATTTTGGGTTATTTGGGATAGGTTATATCTTCCACCGTAAGACTTTGTTTAGATCCCCCACATATATTTTTTTAATTCTTAGTTCCATCAGCGTTGAGATGACTTGGGGAGTGAGTTCATTTGGAATATAATTTCATTATATATTTGAGAATAATCCATAAGCTACCTATGAGGATAAACCTCACCCTATGACATGGAGTCTTCTAATGATAATTTATATGAATTACCTTCTCATCCCCCTTTTATATATAGATATGTTTATCTCCCTCTCATTGATTTTTCATGTGTGGTACATTTGGGGTGTCCCGTTAGATGTATTTATGCACACCACTGCCTTGGAAATTTCCAAGAATCTAAAGTATTATATTTACAATAGTATATTAAATGTATTTTTAGGTTCACTATGAGCATAGTCACAATCGGGTTTGGGAATTAATTTTTTGGTTCCAATTCAGTTCAACATTCTGTTCATTTATCTTGAACTAGGTTTGATTGGTTTGAGTTTTTGGAAGGTTATATTCACTTCTATATACAGTCTAGCTCTCCTCCCTATGTCTTTCTCGGATTTTTGGTTAAAATTTGGTGTATTGGGGTGGCCAGTACACTAAGTATGGTTACTGGATGACCATACGGTAAGTTCTAGGTATCCATGCTATAGGATGTGGCTCAATAGTAGCACATGCCTGGCTACTGCATTGTCAAGTTGACTGTGAATAATAATCATGCAACTTTGCTATTAAAAAAATGATTTTCTAATATGTCCCTCCTTGTTTATACCCCAAATTGAAACCCTCTTCCCCATTTGTAATCATTCGACCTAGGTTCCCCCCCATTACCTTGGCTCCTTTTAACACTACCCCTTGGGTTTTTTTGATCAATTTCTTCAATAAATATCTATTTAAGTTCCTCCTCATTTTATTTCTCTTTTTTCAATAGGAATTTTCATCTATATTTTTGGGTTCCCTCCTCTCTGGTAGTTGGAATCCTATTTTAGGGTTATATTCATAAATATTGGGCACGCTCTTATTGTTTTATATTGATTTATATCTCTCTTAGGTGAGGTGGTGGTGTGATTAATGTTTCACACCATATTACGAAAGATTCCCTATTCATCAGGTAGGACCCAATTGCATATTTACCTTTATACTAGGTAATAATTGATTTATTGGTGTTTTCACATCCATTTGTTTCTAAATAAGCATTTATTATAGTCAAATTAATTGTATAATGTGAAAATTTCCCCCTTTTTATAAATTTTTGGAATGGTTGGAAATAATTTATCACCCCAACTAGTGGTTGAATGGCCATGATCGCTTTTATGTGATTAATGTTTTTCAATAACATGGTTTGAGTTTTTATTAAATTATTGTTGATGTTCATAATGGTGAATAGAGTTTTAAAATAAAAATTTTCACATTAAGGTCATGATGATTTCCATATTTGGCCATTGTGAAAGGGTTAGGTTTGAAGAGTGTGTAGAATAATAAAATGTGGTTATGTAAGTATATTTTTGAAACCAATTTATTTTGTGGAAATCTTATAATGAAAATTTATCATCCTGAATTGGTTCTTTAGAAAACCCCTCTTGGAGGGACCAATTTTATATTTTATTGATAAATGGGTAGAAATTTACACAGCTTGGGACTCCACCCATGTGATTATTACATTAAGGCATGGTATGCACCATTAAAAAGCATTGGTCGGGCCAGTTGTGGTAGTGTATGATTGTATATATATATATACATGTTTGATAGGTTTCTAGAATTGTTGGGAACACCCCCTGACGAACATATAATGGGAACCTAACAAAACAATATAGATTTCTAGTAATGTTTTATTCACTATTATTGTTTATTGAACTAGATAGTGGCCCATATAAGGGGGATACATGGGTTTATCGCTATGTGATCAGGCCGCTCAACCTAGTCATGTTGGGTGATGGTCAGGAATTAGTTCATTATGATGTCATCGAGTAGGGAATGCCTTTGGGATGAGTCACACTTAGAGTATATTCTAGTTCACCTTAGAGCACTTAGGTGTTCTCATGTTGCTCCAAATATTGTAACGTTATCCATTACACTAATTGTATGACTATATTCTCATATACATGAATTTCGGGTATTCTTTTTAGAAATTTCTAAAGTAAAGTTCTGTTAGAAATGTTATAAAAAATATTTATGAATAATTAATTTTTTTACCTGATTCACATTATAATAAAAAATTAATGTTTTCATATTTGGTTCCCTTTATTCTTCTCCCCTATAAACATGGCCTATCTCTTGGAATGAGAATTGTTTTTAAATGTGAGGGTGATAAGATGTGTTTTGTTTTTTAAAATGAAATGTATGGACAACCTATGTTTATTAACATTATTTCAAACCAGAAAACTAATGTTTCATTATTTAAAGGACATGAATTGGGAATATTTTAATCTTTTCCAACATACTGAGTTTTAGAACTCTTGCCTATAGTGTTGTCTTATTTTAATTTTCTCCTCCATATTCCAGCATTGGTCTATTATACATAGGTGATGGTTGGTTTTTTGATGGAGTGTGGCCATTGGGGTTATGTGAAGGGCTTGTTTTATGTCAGGTTCAGTCTAGGTTTCTTGTGTATCTTTATTACCTGGATTGTTGTATTTTCAGTTTTAGTGTAAATGATGTAATGTTTGAAAACGATATTAAGTTTGGTATTACTTTTTATTCTCTTATATACTTTTGTTTATTTAAATAGAATAATTTATTCCTATTTTCCCTAATGATGCCCTCTAAAATTTTCATTTTCTCCGGAGGATCAAAAATGCCTCTTGGACATTATCGTAGATCAGCTCTGGTGATCGGTTCAGGGTCGACAGAGGTTGGTTTGTGACAAAATGTTATCATAGGTGGTCAAATATTTTTAGTAACATACCTTTAGAGTAGTCATTATTACTTGGGGATGTTATTTTAGAAGGATAATAATTATTGTGCTCAAGGTGTAGGTGCAGGAAGAGCATCACATACACTTTCTTATTCTGATCCTCGACATTCCATGGGATGTCTGGGTTTTTCGTTGTCTTTGATATTTGTGGATTTGTTTAGTATTGGGAAATGAAAAGGGAGTGGGGTAGTAGACTCTCTGATATTACAGGGCCTATAAAACCATGTGGAGCCAATGAGAGTTCACTATAATTCTTTTAGTGATATTGGTGTCACTAGCATACGGCCTCCAACCAAATGATCGAGTCACCCATAGATGCTAGTTCACCCCTTGTTTGTTTTTTGGTTGTTCTTTAATTCTAAAAATTGATGCAAAAATCATTTTTTTAAAAATTTTGAAATGGTGAATTTAAAAATTAAATGAACTTGTTTCGATAAGTGGAATTTCAGGTTTTTTGGAAAAGAATTATTGAGGTAAAACAAAATGGTTTTGATTAGGTGGTTGGTAATTTTTTTGGAGGTTTTATTAAATAAATGAAATAAATGAAATGTTTAAGATTTGATGGGAAAATTGGGAAATTGGGTGTTTACTGAATGAATATAACTTCATTGAAATCGATATTATGAGATTTGAAAGGTATTATAGATTTTTTGGTAGATTGGGCTTTTAAAAAAGATAATTTTTATTTGAAAACAATGGATGTGTAGAAAGTTTAAACATTGGGGTTTCATTGAGATATCACATTCATATATATTAATGATAAATGGGTTGGGTGCCTTGTATGGCATGGGTATGTTCATGGTTGAGGCCAATGGGACCCCATTGGTGGGTGTGTGATTCATTGAATATTTTTTAACATTTAAAAAGTTTTAGGGAAATGTTTATGTTTTGATTGCATGTAGTGTTGTGTTGTGTCACATGTATTTTCTGAATATGATATTTATTATTTTATTTTGTATGTGAAGGATCCATATTGTTTGGAAGATTTTTATCGATTTCCTTATTTCCCTGGTTTCTTACTATCAACCCCCCAAATGTTTTAGGGATACCCAAGATGTAGCTTTGAGGGGTATATCTCTATTGAACACTCTTGTTGATCAACCCATAAAATATGTTCTTGAGTTCCAGAAGTAATATACTATACTTTTACATGGTCAAGTATATCCAGTTGAGGAAGATGAGTTGTTGGGGAGGATTGATATAGAGTTAAATTTCATTGAGTTTCTGGATACAATGAAGGTAATGTTTTTTCTCAATTTTTGTTTGAAGGCCCATCATTGAAACGGTGGAAATCTTTTCATCGAATAAAGTTATAGAAGGAACTTACTAGGTAGCTCTTCGGGGCTTCATTCATCCAACAATAATTTTTGTGATGAATAAGTAAAGAAATAGGATTAATTTTTGTTGTATTTAATAAGGTGTTTTATCTGTGATTGAATTCATTCATCGCTTATTATACATGTCTCCAAATGAACAAGGGTATGTTCGAAGTGATTCTATGAAAGGTATGTACTTTGATTATGAGATTCATATTAATCCCTTGTTAATGGTGGAAGAGCTTCACCTTAACATCTTCTAGGATGTAGTGTGATGATCCTTTCACACTGAATCTGGTCTATAAAGAGTTCTTGATAATACAAATCTTCATCCGGTCTCTAGATGCGGAGAAGAAGATTAAATTAACAAGAATTAGAGGCATCTTGATGTTAGCGTTTCTGTTAAAGGGATTAAAAGGAATTAATACCACATTCAGTTCTCTTTAATGTGAAATTCTATGACTTATCATCAGTGACGAAAGTATGGTCATAAGAGAACATAATTTCAGAGTGCTCTAAAAACCTTCAACACCTATGGATGCTTGGATAACTTGAAAGAGTTATATTAGGGGTGTTTCCAAAAAGAATCGTGATGCCAGAATCAACTCTTTGAGGGAGACCCCAAACCATTTGTAGATGTGGGTCATTGTATGGGGTTAGTTTTGAGTTTCTCTTTCTATAATGTGTGCCCTTGTAATATTCAATCCTTGTGGAATTATATTGTAGTTATTTTTCTATCTGTTGTAAGATGTTTTTTACTAAATCCTTATAAACATCAACTTCAATGGAAGTGTGTTTCTTGATGTTTGACCTATGTGTTATATTTTTGTGGTTTCAGAATACTAAATGAGATTCAAGAGATGCTTGTATCATTGTAATTCTAACCATAGGTCTGAGAGTGAATATCAGGTGTACTCGGCGAAATCCTTGCTATGTGGAAAGGCTAAGGATTCAGTTGTTCTGTTTGGTGGAGGGTGGTGGGGGAACCCTACTTACATGTTGTGACCCATTTGGGTGTATGAGTTTTCCTTGGAATTTATGAGGCTCTGTAATATAATTTTTTAGGTCTCTAGTGGCTGTGATCCATTGAATACATGCCTCTCTTTTTTCCCGTTTCATCCTACGTGTTCTAGTTATATTTGTTTTTTTGTTGGTTATCCATGGATCGTTGAAAGATTGGTGTTTTCATATTGTAGTATTAATGGTCCATTAAATGGAACTACTCCCTTCCCCTATGATGGGGAATATTTTTTTCGTATGGGTTGTTTTTCAAGTTAGTTACATCTCATCAGTTCTAATGGTGGAGAGACCCATCATTGGAATGGATGAAATCTTACCTTGAAGTAATGTAGTATAAGTCATTTTCCTATGGTGGGGAGTCTATTTGGGCCTCACCATATCAGTGTTTTGGTTCCACTTCTAATTTTAGTTGGTAAATGGTGGTCTTTTTTGGAATAACCGACATCTATTATATCCTTTTTAGAAGAGGTTGTGATGTGAGTGTCCCTGTATTTAGTTGAATTAAGGTTTTTGAAAGGTACTTCTTTGATGTGGTTTAAAATCATTATGGGTTTTAAAAGTATGGTTTTGTACCTCTTGGTTTCATTGTAGATGTTGTGTTTTAAGACTGGGTTGAGGGTAATGAATGTGGTTAATCTATATACTAATCAACTAGATATGTTTAATTTTTTTTGGGGGGGGGGGGTAGGTGGAAGTTAGTGGGGATTCCATTTTGGTCTATATGTTCTTCTTCTTATCTTTTTTTCATTATTGGTATGTTTTAAGAGTCTTGTAATTTGTCATACCATGGGGATCTTCTTGAGTTGTAGGTAAGTAATATGTTTTTATTTTTTAATCCTTAGGATGGATTTTTGTGGACATAAAGTGTTATGATGCAGACATTTGTCACACCTAGGTTTTGAAATTCATTTTTTAGATCTGGTCTGGTTATGTTTTTTTATCGAGAACATGGTGTGATGTGTTTGATTTTTATAAAGGTTCATCTCTACTATCCTTGGCTTTACTATCTTCGATGGGGTTTTCTGTGAGTTTTTTGTGAAATTATATGTTTTGAGGTGAACAATAACCTAGGAATTATTACAGCACAATGTTTCAAATATTAAATATGGTTACATGACCTTCCATATTGACACAACATGGCTATGCAGTATGTCCCAGGTAATTGTATAATACTTTTTCCCTCTAATGTAGTAGTCTCATATATACATCATGGTCTAAAAGAACATGTAGACTAACAGTGCGACCTTCCCTATATTAAAAAAATGTATTTCCCAATTTCCTTTCTTGTTTTATACCACCAAAACATCCCTTTCATTCCCATATGGGTTTGTTCGACCTAGGTGCCTCCTCCCCCTTCTCTTAGATCAAAGAAACACCACTCCTTTCTTGTTTCAGATCAATTTATTCAAGAAATATCTATGTATATTCTTCATCCTTTGATTTTTATAATTTCTCTAGGGGTTTTGTTCCACTTTTTTAGGTTTCCTTCTCATTGGTGATTCAAATGCAATCCTTGAGGTCAGATCCTTAAATGATGGGATCACTCTTCATGTTTTATCTTGGCATAAGTCCCACTTGGATGCGTTGGTGGTGCAATTGATGTTTCACAACATATTCTGTAACATTATCCATTAATGAGGTTGGACATTATGACATATTTCCCATTAAGTTATGTTAAAATTGATTTCAAGATGTTTTCACCTCCTTTCATTGAAAAATAAGCATTTATTATTATGAAATTAATTTTAGTAGGCATAATTTTTTGGTATCCCATCTTTTTAATTGTTTCGATTGGTTTTAATGAATATTTCACCCCATGTTGTGGTTAAATGGCTCATTTGGCACTTTTATGTGATTAATGGGGATGAAAGAGGCAGTTTGGTTTCACATAAATATTTTGTTGGAGTTCAAAATCTAAATGGTGTTTTAAAATGGATTTTTGACATTAAGGTGTGGTTGTTTTTTATGGGTGGGTATAATTTTAAAATGGGGATATGTATGAATATTTATGAAATTAATTTTTTATGTTAATTTTTATAAGAATAATTTGGAAACATGTATTTGTTATTTGGAATACCCCTATAGGAGGGAGATATTGCCTAGTTGATTGATTAATGTGTTGTAATGTCCTCATTTTGGGACTCATCTGTGGAATCATTCTTTAAGGAATGTGGTTCTTCTTAAAGAGGTTGGGGGGGTGTTTGTTGTGAGAGTTTATGTTGGAATAAATATAAATGTGTGAATTGTTACTTAAATTGTTGGTAACACCCCCTTATAAACATGGAATTGGATCCCAGCATAGAAAATATGATTTTATAGAATTTTTTAGACTAGTCTTGGTTATTGTACTTTCTAATGGCCAAAAGTAGGTGGATACATAGGTTTATTTCTCAGGTATTTGGCCCCTTGACCATGGAAGGTAGGGTGATTTTTGTGCATTAGGGTGTTATGATGCCATTGAGTTGGGAATACATTTATTATGAGTCACATGTATTGTATTATCTTGTTCTCCTATGATTTCCTAGGTGTTCTTATGTTAAAATAGCTCTATAACATTAGATAGTTCACTCATTTGGTGATTGTATTACTTTTTCCCTTGGATTTGGGTTTTCCATTGGAAAATAGTAAATGTGTAGTTTTGTTAAAAAAGATTTACGAATATCGAAGAGAATAAATAAGTGTTTTACCTGTTTCTCATTTTAATTAAAAATGAAAGTTTTCTTATTTAGATTAAATTATCATTTTCTATTATGAACATAAATTTTATCCATGAATGTGTCTTGTTTTTAAATGTGAGGGAAATGGGTCATGTTTTTCTATTTCCAAATGATATGTATTGAAAACCTAAGTTTATAGTTTGTAATTCAAACATTAAAACCAATTATGGTTTATTTAAACTATATGCATTGGTAATAGTATAATCTAGCCTTACCTAATGAGTTTTAATACTCATAAATATAGAGTTTTCTTATTTTTAGTTCACCATATAGGTTCCATCTTTGGTCCAGTTTCCATGGGTGATGGTTAGTGTTTGTTTGGAGAGTGACCCTTAGGGTCACATGGATGTGTTTTTTGTTGTCCAGTCCAGTCAGGGTTTCTATGGAATCATTGTTACTTGGATTGTTGTATTTTTAGTTTTGGTTTGAGTTTTTTAAAGTTTGAAAACCATATTTTGTTAGGGGTTATATTTTAATTATTTTATAAAATTCTTTTTATTATATTGGGAGAAATCATTCCCATTGTCTCTAATGATTCTAATGGAACTTGTCACAATCTTAGGAGGATCAAGATCACCTATCTAGAATTTCCACAGATCGTCTTAGGTGACCATCTTAGGGTCGACCCAGATTGGTTCGTGACAAGCATGTGGAGAATAGTTAGTCTATAATGAAAACATATGGATCTTAGATTTGAAATTTTGTAGAAATTTCATTTACTATATAGTCAGAATCCATTATTTTTTTCATGTCTTATGTTGGACCTTTTATCATTTCATACCATTTTTATCAATATTCAACCTAGGATTTGATTTTATATATCCATATCTAATATGATTTTTATTTACCATTTCACATTATACTAGTTTTTTGAGTTACATAAATGTGTATAGGTACTTTAGGATAATGCCACCAATGTTTGTTATATTTATACACACCACTCATTGTTATCACCTACACATTTGGAAGCAGTATAAGGGTGTAACACATAGCTTACCACCATATTGGAAGGACACTATGGGTTAGACTATTATAGAATGGTATTATATCCAATACCCTCTTGGATGTGTAGTGAAACTTCCTAGATTATTGGTACGGAATCTATAACAAGGATTTAGATATTTATATTGGGGATTGTAACACCCATAAAAGTTGATATTAATAATACTAAATATTACTAACCCTATCAAAATAGGAAACCATTCTCTTCCTGATTCCACAAAAATAAAACTACATTGTTATTTGAGTATTTCCTAGAGTAGTGTTGGGATGGGGGACCTCATGTTTGATTTCATAGGTTGTGAATGGGTGAGGATAACACACACAGTATGGAAATTTATTTTAATTTATGGAATGTAATTTGTATGATAAGGGACCTCAATGGGTGATAGAATATGAGTTGTTCTGAAGGGAAGTAAGGTAATACTATAGACAAATGGGGTCACCCTGATGAATAAGTAATTTTTCTAGTAGTACGAGAAAATGATCTTTATAGACATGACATGCTTCATGAGTTTAATAGACAGGGAACCCTTGGTTGGGGGGGCACCAATACCATATGTGATTTAATTATTCATAATGAATGTATTGGTATATTTACACATTATGAAGAAACCTCCCAAAGAAATAATGTACTTGATGCTTTTCATTATCTATGGACCAACATGGAAATGACTAATTTTGAAAATTAAATCACATCATGGGGTGATCGTCTCTTGGGTAGAGTTTTTTTGTCTCTTCAGATATGGGTTTAATCCGATGACATAGTGTGTATTTAATATATATGAGATCTTAGATCTCCATTTGGGAAGCATTTCAGCCATAGAATACGTGTTGAGGTTCACCGATCACTTTTAGTTATCCATATATATGGTTTTTGATGGATATATCAAAATATTTTCCATAGTGAATTTCCTTCACCGTGATATCCTAGATGGAGTGGCATATCGTTTATTTCATTATTTCAATGGGGTTATAAATAATTTCTTTGTTTTAGAGATATTATTAGTCAAATAATAACTTACCTCAGTTATGGATGTGGGTAACCTAGATTAGATAGCACAAATACTAGTAATCAATGTCATAGTCATGGATCCCAGTATTTGAGGAGTATTTGTTTGTTGTATCTGAACAAGAGATAAATCAATTAGAAATCATAGAATGATTTAAATATTTAGAGGGAGATTAAGCATTTCTCATATGATGGGTGAGGCACTACCACCCAATATTTACCACAATTATTATAGTTGATAGGTATTCAAATAATGGGAATCAAATGAATAGAAGCATGATTTTTCTGGGAGGTCTACAGGGAGGAAGATATGGATGAGGAGTTATAATATCTATAAATTGAGTGTGGTGTTTTTATATATACTTACCACTACACCCTCATGAGGTTTGTGTCATTCTCAAGGTGATGGTGGTCAGGTAAATGGATAACTAAATCCAATAAAGTCTAACTACCTCGGGGCTCCAAGAATGAATAAAGCTATAATCTATGTTTACTCTACAATAGGTTTAATTTGTATATACACATTAATGATCCAATATTTCCTTGTCTAATCCCTTCTACCATACATGGATACTGTAGTATAAAATTTAGCTCAACCTCTATGATTTATGACTCATACAAGGTGTGATTCGATAATCCAAAACATTTTCTGATTGAGTGACCTAACACTTAGAGGAAATATATCATATGGGATATCATTGTAAACATGAAAATGGAATAAAAAATAATTCTATGTATTTACAGGATATATTTAATCCATCCAGATATTGAAGATTTTAGGTGGATGATATTATTTGTTTGGGTAGATGAAATAATTTTTTATTTCACTGAAAATAATGAATTTTATATAGGGAAATATGGTATCATATGTAGCATGGTACTACCAATTACTTATCAGCTTGAAATTATACCACATAGAGTTATAGATTCCATTAGATTTCAGTTTCATTTATTATTGGTTGAGTATGATGGAATTTTCAAAGAGGATATTATGGGAATAACTATTTATTGAGAGGTATACATATTTATAAATCTACACCTAGGGATTACCATGATATCTATATAATCATATATTAAGGCACCCCCATATAGATTTGATACATAAAGGTTAGTTGTATGATCTACAATGGAAGGGATTTTCAAGGACGATATGATATATTTAGTCATCCCCTATGTTTCTTAATAAGGTGAATTAGAGAATAAGGATATGAGTAAAATAACATCCCAAAATTATTTGAATATTCCAAATAATTATCAAGATATTGAGATCAATAATATCTTTGACCAAATGAATATGGATAAGTGGTTCTCAAATATTTACCATGGGTTAGGTTATCACAGACTCTAATTTTGAGAAGAGGATTTAAGTATGGTACAATTATATTATCTCTATGGGCATTATTATCTATTGCAGATAACCTTAGGTTTTATAATTCTTCAAAAAAAATTCGGGGGCTCCTGAATTGGATATTTTATCCTTTTATATCAATACATTTTGGTCATAATAGATGAAATCATCATCTACTTACTATTAGAGGAGTAGTACACAATAAAATTGAGCGGATTTTGGGCATATATTGAGAGAACTATATCTATGTGAGACTCATGAATTTTTTATTCTATAGTGGATAACATCACTTTCAAGGATGTAACATCTTAAATGATAGAGTAAGAGTGCACCCAAAAAATATTAACTAAATTATTTGTTGGGATCCACCCAAGTGCATGAATAAGTTACAGAGATTCCTTGGGTTCTTATGATATTATTATATTATCATCCACACTTTTTATAGGTTGGAAGAACCAATTATTACCTTCACTTTTAATGTGTTGAAATTAATATTGATGAAGCCGTTTCAAAATGGTTTTAAATAGATCTTTCATAGGTTGATGAGCACTTCCTTGTTGAGAATTCCATACGAGGAAGTTTAGTACATATTATTTCTCAATTACCCTAGAACTATGCTTAAATTTGTTCTGGTGTATACATAGGCTGTGATTTATTCTAGTCATAAACAAATGAGACACCCATATGTGAATTTAATGTCCCATTATTTATAACTATAAATAGATGTATTCATTTTTAAGTCTTGGCAGCACTATGTTTTGATATATACATTCATCATTCAATACATACCATAAGAGTATGAGTCATATATTATATCTGAAGTAGCTTTAATCAAGGCTAATGAAATGGATGAAGTATCTATGGAAAGATGATATTGAGATAGTGGATACTCCCAAGGATGGAATATAGATGTATATTCTCTCAGTAGGAAATCCCTGTTTGAATTTCTATTCTATGAAGTAGAGAGTTTTGATTCATTATAGTTTGGCCTTGTATATGGGGGTGGTACAACATAAATTTCATTAATTGTTGTTAATTCACAACATATTATGAAAATTAATAATGAAAAAATACGAGATATTGTTAATGAGATCTTTTATGACTATATTTTTACATTACATTCTACTGATATATTTTATGATGGTGGGGAGCACATTATCATTTTCAAAGGATTGATGATGGTAAAGGTAATTTTGTGAGAGGATATGTTATAGAAGTTTCATAAACCCTCCTTGTATTTGTTTCCAATAGTGGTGAAGATATACTATAAACATTGTAATCAAATATGGTTTCTTAGGATAGTGATGTTTTTTTATTTTGTATCTTAAAGCCTCACATTACAGTATTTTTGAACTAGAATATGGTATTAGTGGATTTATCTTAACCCCTTGTGGTTAAAATGTGGAAGTGTAGAAGAATATCTATTTATTTTTTTATTAGACTTCTAGAAACATTAGAAGGTAAGACAACTATTTGGATGGCCATAGAACAAATCAACAAGTCATGCCATTTTATATCCATATGAGAGAAGAGTTCAATAGAGAGTTTGATATTCCCATAAATGTAAGATATAGTCTGGAATCATGGATACCCATCGATAATTATTTCATAAAATGATTATCGGTTCATGTCTCAAATTTGGGGGGGATTAGAAGAATATTTTGGGACTCTATTTCTATTGAGAACGTCATTCCACTTCTAGATAGAAAACTAGATTAATAATTCTATTTAGGAATTAGATGACATGTTTTGGAATTATTTGTTAAAATTTTCTACATTTTGGAGGAAAATCTACCCCTGATGCAATTTCTTTACAATAATAGTTACCATTCCCGCAATTATATAGAACTATTAGAGGCCATATAGAGGAGACTATATAGGTAACTAATGTTGTAGAATGTTATAGAGTAGATAGTTATTATGGGAACAATTTTTTTGTTAGTGATGATATAGAAGAAGTGAGTCAACAAGGGATGGATGGAGACCTCCAAGATCCATCAGAAGACCTATACATACTAATGAAAGAGTACTTTTTATTTTGACACGGGAGATCATTTGTTTTTAAATATATCACCTCAGTGAGGATTGTGGAGATTTTCTTAATTAATAACAATATCTCATAGGTTCAATTTCCCTTGTTAGGTACTATATAGAATCCAATAGTTTGTATACCTCTTGAACTTACCAATGTAGTTATACCATGTACCTTAAGTTGTTTACAGATCATATCTGAAGAGATACAGACATGAACAATTAGAAATTATTTATTGGAGTGAGCTATAAATTTATGATGGAGCTACCCTCTTTGATTATCCAATGTAGATCATTGATCAATATGAGAAGATCCTTAGCTGGTCATTAATTCCCATAACATGAATACGCTGGAATCCTGAGAGCCTCCAAGGTATCTCATGGGAGTTGTATACCCTGATGTGATCTTAGAACCCCCAATAGTTTATGTATATTATGTATGAAAATACTTGATCTAGGGAGAATATATATTCTCTAATTTAGATGTGTGATACTTTGTAAAAGATATAATCATATATATTAAGTATGTCCCATTTTTAGAAGAGGCTTCCTATTAATTTATCAATTATTTTATTTTTCTCCTCTATTTTTTGAACTATTAATGGGAGATGATTTAGGTATTTTAGATACTTAAAGATTAATATATTTATGTTTTATTTGTTTTTAGTGAAAAACATGAAACACCATTGTCGTGGTGGTCGCTTTGGTGGACATTTCGTGTCAAGATAGAAAATGGAAATATGGAGAGGCCATGAAATTTACTTTCTATTTGGTCTAGGAATGGTGATTTTGTTTATTGAAATATCATCCCCTATATGACCATATTATATGTTTTTGTATGGGATAATTTTTTTGGTTACAAAACACAACCAAAGTGGGAAAGAGTTTTTTTGATGTGTTCAAGAACAACACCACCCTGGATGCCCGATGGTGGAGTGATTAATAATAGTATATCTATATTTGGAATAGCCAAACCATTAAACCATATTCTTCTATCATGACCAATTAAATGAGGAATCACATGTGGTTTAAAAATGAGGTATTTAATAAAGTAATTCATTAATTATTTTCCTTATTAAATAATTTATCCATTCTCTCTTGTTGATTCATTAATACAAATGAATTAAAAATGAATATCCCATGAACTAGGAGTCAGTGATTAGATTATCTTGAATTGAGGATACTATAAATTGAAAATTGTAATGCGGAAGCTTATTCATTTCTAAATTATGATAGAAAGAATTCACAATCCTTAGAGAATATAGTGATCACATCAGTTACACTATGTTCAGTTATTGTAGACATATTATCCTCTAATGATTGATCGAATTAGAGGTAGAAACTTTTGTATTATGGTTTATGTTTACCATTTGTATATATCTAAAAATAATAATTTATTTATAATTAGTTCGTGGATATTTTTTTTTTCTATTTTTTATTTATATTCATTAACTAAGGAATTATATATTTATTATTTCTTTGAATCTATTGATTTGAATTTCCACAACATTATATGGATTATTTTTGAAATATAAAAATGTGTATGACCCTCATTGGATTATCACCTTTATGTTTCTTACCACTCTCCATTTATTTAAATTTATACTTGATGTTTGATCAGTCAGCAATTTGAAAATATCCTAGAAGTCATTCTACATTGTTCATGAAACTATGTTCTGTGGATTGTTTATGAATGCTCAATATTTAGATTGTAGAAATGTAAAAGTTATTATAGTGACAACGTGAATTAGACATGGTGTGACTGATGGTGGTTTTATGAGCCCATCTATATGGGTGTTTCATTTAACATGAGTGATAAAAATGGATCTGGTAATGTATACATTATCCATCGGATCATCATGGTAGACTGATATTATAATCATAGGATATACAGACACATATATAGACACATGGAAAATATAGATTTTCAAGGAAATTCAATTTTATATAATTTTTATTTTTTGGAGAACACACATATTGTGGACACCTCCTTGAGAAGAATAACCCTTTGGTATAAGAAAGTATCACCCACCATTTATATTATATACATGTTCTTTGTATTACTGAATGAATTTAGTATTAGAGGGTGTTTGTTCCCTAAACACATTTTTGAATAAGTATGATCCCTTAAACTATATAAGCAATAATGAGTTAACTTGTTTTTTATTCCCATTATGGTACAATGAGTCATCATATCATGAGTATTTAATGAGATATCCCCTATATAAGAAGGTTCTAAATACAGTATGTTATCCCTCCACGTGGTTTTTTGTCTGATCTGCAATCTCATTCTACCATAGGTTGGGTCATGTATATTGTAAATTACATCTAGGGTGTGTTATCCCCTTCTATGTGGGTTTTTATGGATAGGATCAATTTGTAACAATATGATATTTTTATGGTTTGTCCCTTTTTAAATTTATCATCTTCTATAGCTTATGTTGCATCCAATAGCAAACCAAAAAATAAGATATAATATTGAATGCTATTTTAAAAAGACTTTTCTGACCATGTTGTTAATTATGTGAGTGGTAATAAAAGTAACTATAAAATGATATATATATATATATATACATATATATATATTATTCTAAATAAATAATGATGTATTTTTAGTAATGACATTTTATTCTTAAAATATTAGTTTTAATTAAAAATTGATTTTATATCTTTCATTGTGAAAATAAATTGTTCTTATTTTTTTGATACTCTTAGAAACTATATCTAGAATACTTACCATCATTTTTGATATAATAATATAAAAATTATTCTAGGAAGAAATTTTGTTAACATTCTAAAAAGTTAAATGTTTGTTGGAAAAAAAATTACAGTTATTTTTATGAAGTATGGTATCTGTTTTGATATTATATATATGTAACTATGATATAAAAATTTATTAAACCAATTTAAATAATATTTTATATTAATATAATTATAAATTAATGAAAAGTATCCATAAAAAATATAATATAATTTATTTAATGATAATTATAAAAAAATTCAAGTGTCGATGCAGCGCTTACCAAACATTAGAAGTGTAAAATGTTGTGCCCCATAGATATTAATTTTGTGGTAACATGTACTTTCATGAGTTTTTTGTTAAATATAAATAAAATTATTATTTTTTCATATAGTTTATACTTTATGGTTTATATAACCATAAGCTTATCTAAATTCTTATGCATAGTGTCCCCAAGGCACGAAAAATCAAATTAATAATTAAAAATGTCTTAAGTACATGGATATGTTTAAATATAGATAATGAATGAATAAAAATTAATATATTGATATTAATTAATTTTTTTATTATTTTAATTCATTTTTAATTTTAATATATGAATCATTTTACATTGATTCATATGAAATTTTAATGCAGTGCTTCTTGCATGTTGAAGAAAAATAAATAAAATAATATTAATTAAATTCAAAAAATCTATTAACCAACAATAAAATTTGAATAAATCATATTGGATGAGTAATTTTAGACCATAATCATCCATGTGACTAATTTAGGATATTTTCATTCTACATGATTGTTATTAATTCCCATATAATATTTTATATAAAAAGCAGAAGTCTATTCACGCTATGATTATTTTTAAGTATAACATTTTTAATATATTATTTTACCAAAGAATCAATGAAAAAGAAATATTATTTTTTAATATTAATAATTTATACTTATCATAGAAATTTATTTTAAATTTATAGGGAAGTAATAAATTACTTAAATTATTATACAATAATGATGTTGTAATATTTTAAATAATAAAAAAATCAAACAACTTGTTTAAAAATATTAAAATAAATATAATTTTAGAAAATTTTGATTATATACTATTTAAATAGATAAATATTACATTTACAAGATAAAATAAAATATTGTTTTTAATTTGAATCATTTTTTTGTTGTTTTCGAAGTAATAGTATTGAATAGGGTAAAATTTGGCACTAATGGTATTTATTGAATGTAATATTTTATGAAATTACATAAAAAATGTAAATTATTTAATAAGGAAAAATTATATATTATTTGGTTTAAAATGTAATACCATGTATTTTATATTCCTTTTCTAATTCTATTCTAATAGAATATCTATAATTATATTTTAAAATTTTATAAGATTCCAAAAGTACTCCTCACCGAAATTATAAAAGGTATCATCCTCCACCACTTATTCAAAGAACCATGATCATTCAATCAGGGAATAACCCAACTAATATTCCCTACCATCTTCCTTAGACACTTTACAAAGTTCTCAGTTTTCAAAAAATATAAAATGTATATCCCTTAAAATTAAATATAAAATAAGTCTGATGAAGAAGTGGTAAACATTTTTACCAACTCATAAAAAATAATTTCTCCTTCTACTTACACTTCGCGTGTTTTTAAAATCCTAAAATAATAAACATAGAATAATATATTCACTGGGATGTTAAAATTATTACTTAACAACCATATTTTACCTTTTATCCATCTGATGAAAAAACGAAAGCATTGAATGTTCATACATAAAACTTATCCTCTCCACACAGCGATGTAATTCATTATTCATCACCATGTTACATAGATAGATCTAATATTGAAAATAATTTATATTTTAGATAATTTTAAAAAGAAATTTAATCTTTAATATTAATATACAATCATTTTCTTAACTCAATCAAGATTTTATAAATCATTTCCTCGCTGTTCTGTATGTTCGACTTACCATCACCCCGATGTGATTTGATTAATTTTATATATTTAACATTCAAGATTGGTTATAAAAATTTATTTAATGATTAAATATTATTTTTATTATTTTAATATTATTCTAGATACATTTTATCTATATCGAATGATACAAAACATGGACATTATTGAAGAAACAAACATTATAGAACATGACAATTCACGCCAAAATTAATGAAATTATTTAAATATTAATATTAAATGTTCTGTAAAATGGCATAATGGGATCATATATGATATCATAAATATGAATATGATTTAGGATTAAGTTAATAATATTTTTAGAACCACTATAATTGAGATTGGTAAATGTATATTTTAAATTGTTCATATGGTAAGAATTTATTTCACAATCTCATAATTATTAGTGATTGTTTCCATTTATGTCTCCAATAGGGAATATTTATCTTACATTACCATGTTTTATAAAATTAATTTGAAAAGGGGGGTTTATTATTATCCTATGGATTTTTAGATTAATTTTTTCTCACATTTTTCTTTTTTAATATATGGTTTGAAAAGACTATATTTTTTATTATATAAACAAGGCTCTTTCATAGGTTTTTGAAAAAATTATATGTAAGGAATTTTTTTATTATGTATACCATATGATCAACTATTCCCTATTTCATAAAAAATTAAAGTCTAGATTAAAAATTTATTGTTTTGAAAATATTTTCAGGTAAATTTTTTTCTTTCATAACTGTGCAACTCTTTTTAAATAAATGATTTCAATATACAAAACGGTATTTATATGAACAAATTCTCAATGTTTCTCTTCACGTAATTTCACCTATGTCAAAACACTATATTAAATATTATGATTAAATGAGTTTTATATCTTATGATATCTTCAACCATATTTTTTTAATAATTTATGGTTAGTTTGAATATGGATATTCTATTTTGATACCATTCAACATATTAATATGGATGGTTTATGATCACTGATTGGGGAAAGAATTCTAATTTTTTATGCTATTATTTGAATACGAATTTGTATATTATTCATTATTCAACCCTTTATAATGAGGACTTTATTGTACTATGTAAATAATAGGTGAGGCGTGATATGGACCATTATTGTATCTGTAGAACTCATGAGACAAGCTAGTTTGGGTATTGGATGAGGAATTATGTGTTTCTGTATGGTGTCTTAGATAAATTCTTGATGGTATGTTTACAAAATTTGGAATTATTAATTCCCTCATTATGAGAAATTTTATTTCTTACTATGTTATTATCTGATTAGTTTTGATATTCATCGATAAGTATTACATCATGCTATTATGAAATTATTTAACATACATTCATTCCATCCATATTAGGCTCCAGTTATTTATCTAATGGAAATTTTTATGTTATTTACCATCGCTAAATTTATTATTCATATATATTATAGCTTCAACTATATATATACCCTTGATGATATTCGTACCTGACCCCTTTCATATGTTTTATTTTTTAGGATTCCCAGAAGTATATTATTAATGATATATAGTGTAATCTTAGTAGAATGATGATTTTTAAAGTGGATTTATTATGATGTATTATATATTTATAATCTTAATGTATGATTCAAGTATGTATATAGTATTATGAAATTAGAGATCTATTCCATCCATTGGGATAAGATTCCTTATTTATTATTCATATATAATGAAGATACCACAAACTCTGGTCAACTATGGTTGATGTTTTTATCGTTGTAATTTGAATACATTGAGCAGAAACCTTGGGAAACAATGTTTAGAAATAATGCGTTATAGAATTAAATAGTATGACATTATTTTAAAATATTCTCAAAAAAATTATGAATTAGAAATTTGATATAACTAAAATTAAATTTTTTGATAAGTGTTTCTCAAGTTTCTTTATTATACATTTTGTATCATCATGTTATTATCTAATATAGTGTGTTACATTTTAAAAAATTGATCATAGTGTATGGAATGGGATGATTATCAAGGAACATAATCTAAAGAGTGTGAATGATATTTCTTTGATGGATTTTGGACAATATTTAAAATTGAAAAAGTCTTCCAAACATTTTCATTTTATGAGTAAATAATATCATGTGAAATAAATACTTGGAAACACACACACACACAGATATATATATATATATATATATTCTGGCATAATAGGCAATTACTCGAAGAAGATGACAACATGGAAGAAGACTGTTAAAGGGAATAAGGGTAAGAATGATTTCCCCACCAATGATACTTATAGAAGGAAACTAATTTTTATATTATTAAGAGTAAAATGGGTTTGGTTCATGTGAAGAGAAAAATCAAACCATTCGAATGATTTCATAGGATGAAAGTGATTTTTCTAATGTTCAATTCATTAAATTAGTGGTTATGGGGATTTATGCAAGGGAACACCCTAAGCATCAATGGAATATTCCATAAAAATATCTAATGAATAATGGTCAGTATTTTGTTATTACCATAAAAATAGATGAATGATTAATGTGATTATACATGGAATAAAGAATTATTACATTTTAGTATTTTTGAATATATAAGGTTTGTACTGCAATACTTCTTAATTAATGATTTTGAGGTATTTATTGAATAATAATGGTATCCAAGAGAAGTGATTCTATAAGAGGTTAATCTTTTAAAAAACACATGATTTGGTCTATGACAACCCTTGCTATTTTATTGAGGATAATTGTATGTTTAAGGGATAATATTAGTTAGTGATTTTATGGATTATGTTATATTTTTGGAGTTTACTACATGTCTGGGTTTATTGAATATATTTCACAACCTGATATTTTATTTATTTAAGAATACATTTTCTCATTACGTTTTATATGAGATCAAATTATTAATATATTTAGTATGTGACATTAATATTTACATTATGTTATTCAGGGAGTAAAATGTAATGTTTAATCTAGAAAATTAGTAACCTTCCTTCTATTATTTTATGTTTTTCAATTTGTACATATGCATTTTGGATGATATTTAAGGTTATGTACTTATGAAATGGATTAAGTTGAAAATTGGATTTTTTTAATTACTCATGCTAACCATTTTAGTTTTGAATTTTTTTTTAAGTATAATAGAATTACATAGGTATATTTTGATTCATTTAAATTTACTCATGAATGAGAACTAAATCAAACCTATAATATCCATTTCATAGAATATGGGATTCTGTTGAAATAGATCAAAGCGTAAAATATATGATATTATACATGTGATATTGAAATATATCATATTATTTTAATTTCAAAAGTGTGTATTTGGATAGTAAAAGAGTACATAATTTATAGGAAAAGTATTTAAGAATAAACATCATCTGTTTACATTTCATACTGATAAATCATTGGTCATTTAACAAATCACAATTCTATGGTTTTTTATAGTAAAATTTATAATGACTGTTATCTTTATTACTCTTCTTTATAAGATAGAATATATATTTATCTTCCATTTCCATGTTTTCACTTCCCACTAATATTATCATATTGGAATTATTAATTCTTTGTTGACCTTTACATTTCCATTCCCTCTTATTAAGATGATGTTTTTATCCAAATTTATGATGGGGGTTCCCCACAAAGGATTTTTCATATATCAACCTTTAATTATTCAAAGTAGAATTTTAAATTTTGAATATGTAATTTATTGAAAGAGGGTATAATTTCACACCCCATGAATTTATGGTTTATATATTTTTAAAATTATCTTCTTTTACAGTTTATGTTTCACATAACACCGACTCTTAAACGATGATATATTATTCAATGTTATATTGAAATAACTGTTATAACATTGACATTAATTTTTTTAGGGTGAATATAAATGAATATATCTTGAAATATATATAAAAATTTATTTATTATTAAGAAATAATCAACTTATTTTTACCAAAGACATTTTATTCTTCAAATATCTATTATAAAAAAACAAATTTATTGCTATTTATGTGAAAATAAATATAACTATTTTTTAAAACATTTAGAAATATTATATGTGAAAATGAAATTTATTTTTTAAATAATAATATAAAAAGTTTGAAATTTTGATGTTTTGATACTTTTCAAAAAAAGTAATATTTTTGAATTAAAAAAACATAGTGTTTTTTATGAAATAAAATATCGGTTGGTATATCATCAAAAGATATATATGATATAAATTTTTTATAAAATTATGAAAAGACTCGTCTATGATAATATAAAAAAATATAATAAAAAATAATGTATAAAATATAAAATATAAATTATTTTATGGTAATTATATAAATCATTTTCATTGCCGACGCATATCATGCGTGGGTTTGGAAATATTAAATTTGGTAAATTTAATATTTATATACGAAACAATTATCCTCAATGCTTATACAATAGTAACGTAGTGCTTGTTCTCGTAGAAAAAAAAATCAATAAATTTTTTAATTAAATATTATTGATTAATTAAATGGATAAAAATATTTATAAATATTTATTTAGTAATTTATTTCCATAGTCATCCTCTGGCCAAATTTAGGACCTTTTGGATGCACCGTGATGAAATTAAAACTGTTATAGTATTTGATTTAAAAAATTTAAAACTATTCACAACAATTTTTATTAATCATAACAATTTTAATATATGGTTTTCAATAAGATATGCTCGACAATAAAATTTACTTTTAATTTTTTCAGAAGAAATATATATTTTTAATTCATATTCAACGAAGATGTAGTAATTAATAAAATAATGATATAAATCAAATAACTGATATTAAAAATATTAAAATAAATATACATTAGATAAATAATAATTTCAAAGAATTATCTAAATAAATATTCAATTTATAATATAAAATTAAATATTTGGTTCTAATTTGTATTATTTTATTGGTTTTTAAGGTCATAGGATTGAATAGTGTTAGATTTGACAATAATAAAATTGCATGATTATAATATTTTACTAAATTATTTAAAAATCAAAAAATCAATTAATGAGGAAATATGGGATAATATGTATTCTAAAATTTATTCCCCTATGATTTTTAGGCATTTTGTAAATCTTTACCTTTGTTATAACCTTAATTATATTTTAATATTTTATTGGTTTCCAAAAGTTCCCCTCACCTCAATTATAAAAGGGCACCTCCACTGCCACTTTCTTATGACACCTATTTTAGTATATAATGGCAAAAACCTACAAATATCTCCTAAAAACATCTTTATAAAAATTATTGTGGTCATGGTTTTTCAAAAATACCATCTATATATTCGTTAATAATAGATCTAAAGGATCTCCGCCGAAGAACAAGTAAAATGTTTTACCAACTCATTCACATTATTTTATTCTTATAATATACATTGATGTGATACATAAAACTGAAATAATTAACATTGAATCACATATATATTTATGTTTTATTATTATTACTTAAAACTCATATTCTATAATTTATCCATCTTATGAAAAAACAAAAAAAATTGCACGTGCGTCTGTACGACTTACCATATCCACATAGTAGTGTAATTTGTTTTTCATCACCATGTTACATGGACAATTATAATAAAGAATGAAATCTATATTTATTATATTTATGATACTATAATTATTATTTAATGATAATATACAATCAACTTTCTTACTCTTTAAATAATTAATAAATTATATCATTGCTTGTGTGTTTGTACGCCTTACCATCTCTATGAAGAGAAGTGATTCATTTTATATGATAAAAAATCCAGAATAGTTATAAAAACAAATTTAATTATTAAATATGATATTTATGACAACAATATTATTTTATAGATGTTTTATTTAAATTATATTCAATAGAACAAAGACTTTCAATAAAATTAAGAATGATAAAACTTGGTAATTAACATGAGAAATATATAAATAAATAAATTTCTATTAATAAATGAAAAGTAAATTTTTTAAAAAGATTATATAACATAAAATCAATATTTCAATGAATTTTTATCATCTAATAATATTTTTAAGACTACTATACATGATTTTCAGACATATACAAAATAAATCTGGCATAATGTGATGGTTTGTTACACAATCTCATCATTTTATGGCATTGTTTCAGATTACATATAAACTAGAGAATATTTTTATTCCATTTCCATGTCATCTAAAAAAATAAAAAGGTTTTCTAATTATATTCTAATAATTTTTAATTTCATTTTTTCAAATGTTTTAAAATTTTAAAAAAAAATTCATAAAAATATTATTTCTATTTTCTAAACAAGGCTCTTTGTGAAATTTATGACAAAAATATATATAGGATATTTTTTACTTATAAAAAATTATCATATATTAACACTTTTATAATTTTTTATTGAATTGATTAATACTCTACAATTTTACAAGGTTATTTTCACTGAAATTTTTTTCTTTCATAATTTTATGTTTGTTTTTAAATAAATAATTTCAATGTAAAAAATGAGTTTCTCAAAAGAAAGTTTCAATGACTTTATTAGATTATTTTCCTCTACTTAAACACCCAATATTTAATATTATAACTAATTTAGGTTGATATTTTTGATACTTTATAACATATTTTAAAAAACTATTCATGACCAGTTTGACTATGGATATAATATTTTGATACCATTCATCATATTACTCTGGTTGGTTTATGACTAATTATTTGGGAATGTATTCACAAATTGCATGATAGTATTTCAATGAGAATTTCTATATATTTATACTTCACTCATTTCATATGAAGAATAGATTACTCATATTTTGTTATTTTTGGGGCATGCCATATCCCCTCGATTCATCGGTGGGTCTCATGAGACAAACAAGTTTGGGAATTAGTCAAGGATTTCCCTGTTTATGTATGGTGTATTTGCCAAATCATTAATGATATGTTTATAAATATTGTCCTTATTAATTACATAATTATAAAATTAGTTACTAGATCCCATGTTATTATCAGATTAGTTTTGATATTCATGGATATGTATTACTTCATGTTTTTATCGAATTCTCTAACTTACACTTATTACAAACATATTATGGGAATGTTATTTTTTAATGGATGTATTCCATTTATTGAACTTGAAATAATTTTTTAAACTTATTTATAATATTTTCCACTATATTGATATCGTTACTGAGAATTTTAGCTCACCTCTTTCTTTATTTTCACTTTTCTTGAGGATTTCAAGAAGTGTAGTATCAATAATATACTGGCTCAATCTAAGAGAATGATCTGTTTTAAATAGAATAATAATGTTTTACTTTTTATTTTTTTAATAATTTATGATTCAATTATTTACTTAGTTTTTAAAAACAACTTATCTATTTGGTTCTTCTAGATGTGATTTAATGTTTATTACACAAATGTAATAATGTAACCACAACCTCTGGGCTACTCGGGTCAGTGATTTTAAATAGTTATCCCCATTATGACCTAGGTTTGACCCCAACATATGTACCAATGATTTATAAATGATTTCAGTCCTAAAAATACTAGTGGATTGAGTTCTCTTAGGTGAGAATTATCTTGTATTATTGAGAAAAATACATATGATGGAAGTAATGAAAGACCTCGCCTAGATAATAAGAGTCATCCTATGGGCATATCTGGGTTTTACCTTTTTATCAACATTTAATTTTGTGACATAAATTTGTATATATCTCTCCCTCTCAATCCCTATCTCTAATTATTCATATCATGTGTATTTTTATGTGTCATACTAGGTAAATTTATACTCACCCCTACATGGGATCTATCTAAAAGGGTCATGTATTATACATACAATATTATTTTCAATGAATTATATGGTGTACATAATGTTAGTATAACATATTTTGGTTAGGATAGTTCCAAAATGTTCCTAATGATATCATTGGGAAGTAATTTATTTATACTATCAATTATTAATCCTTTTTAATTGTAGTGGCTTGATTTTGGACCATTGCAACATTATATAAATTCTTTTCATAATCTGATATAGGATTAAATGTTTTCAATTAATTTAACCTATAATTTTTACCATTACTATTTATAATGGTATTTGTAGTTGTTTTTGTGTGAATATAAGAACATTAGGATAAGGCAGAGCATATGTGCAATATGCCTACCTAGTGCTCTGTTCCATGTCATGGACATTAGAAGGAAGATTTGGGGTGTTATTATCATTTTACCATTATCCAGGGGGCCAATAAGTCGTGTTCTAACAAATGTCTTCTGAATTTGTTTTTTGAATGGTATAATTAAATGCTCTTTACAAATGTATGAAAATATTTTTATTATTATATATATACTCCACACTTTACCAATATTATAATGAAAATATTCCCATTATGTTCATTTGTTTTGATAGTGACACATCATTTTTTGAACAACTTAGATAGGGATAACACACGGACTGCTAGAAATATACAAAAATAATTATAGAACAATATTTTTAATAACTACTTCCTTAATGACATATTTCATGTTGGGGTTTAGCCTACTTATTTCATAAACTATTATATTGTGTTAGGTATTCATTTGAATTTAATGCGTATTATACGAGGGGTTAATACCTTTGATGTTTTCTATGGTCCATACAATTGTCTATTTTATCATTGCTACATATCCAATTGGTTTCTTATTTAATTTTTTATAACACATTAGAAACAATAACTCCAAATATTGTATTATCACACAAAAAATATTATTTCCAGTGAGATGAAATTTATTTATGCATTAATTATAGTTATTATTAAATAAAATATAGACACTTGGGTCTTTGTATCACAAGGTATTCAATCAATTTCTTAATGAATTAATGTGATCTATATAGTCTCTTTTTACCTGTTTTCAATATTAGAAAACTCCTCATTATCATATTTTAGATATGTCCTAAAGATTTTCTACTCAAAAAATTAACAAATTTTTCAAAATACATACCATAATAGTATAAAATTGTAATAGTTATTAAAAAGACCAAATTATCAGTAAATTTATATTTGGGTTTTATGGGGTCGTATTAATCACTTTACTGAACCTCAAAATGTTACTTTCTTCATTATGATAAGGTTCATCACATTCAAGTAGAATATATCCAAATATGTCTTCTATTTTTGTAGGCACATTTATTTACTAAAAATATTATTATCCTCACATTTTAAATCCAAATTAATTATTAATATCATTTTAGAAATATTTACAATTTCCCCTCTAGTTCCTAGAACAAATTACAAAGGATGATATGGACTTTATTATCACACTCATTGTATGAAATAAGAGTTTAAAATGGTGAAAAAAATCTGGAAAATCTTACTATTATGTCATCCACTATACCAATGGGGTAAGTAATAGATTGATAACCCAACTAAAAAACAATTTTTTTGAATAAATCATAGTCTCGAATATAAAATTAGTCAGTAAAGGATCAAATTTATTATAACAGTAAAGTCATAAATGTAATTTAGCTCTCAAATATTTCCAAAGTTACATGGAATGAAAAGAAAATGTGGATACCTAATCATAAGAGGAATATTAAATGAAGAATAAAAAATTCATTGATTTATCTTGTTGTCGGTGGAAAACTCATTCCTATATTTATTTTTAACACATGTTTTATCATTTTTTTGTATAATAGGATTTGAAACAAAATTGAAGTATTTGGATATTTATTTATATCTTATTAAATGTCTCTAAGAACATATGTACTTTAGAATCTATTATGTAAATTTATGTGAGGGGAAATGTTATTCAGAATAACTAGTGTACACTCATATTCATCCTCAATAATTTCATTCACATTATCTTTCAAAATTTTCTTTTCTTCATAATACTTTTTGAGGTTGGTCTGTATTAAATATAGATTATTCATGGATATATATATTTATTGAATTATATATAACTATATTTTAACTACCATTTTGGTAACACACAAATAATTTAAAAAGAAATACTATGTTCGATAGCGTATATGATACAACTCATTGAGATTAATAGACTAACAGAATATCATTAAATATATGTTACCATTACAACCGAGCCTTTATAAAGTTGGGTATGAACATCATTGATGAAATTATGAATATATTATTTATACATGTATAGATAATTATTTTACCAACAAATTACAAATAAAAGTAAAAAAAATTAAAATAAAAGGAAATGTTTTCCTTAAAAAAATTTAAATGTGAAAATGTGATTTTTATAACAATAAATAATAAATCACACTCATTGGATTATATTATTTATATTTCTATTTATTTATTTTATATTCAATTTAGTTTTTCAAATTCATCTTATGTTTTTCAAGACCTGATATAATTACAAATATAATTATATACATAAAAGAAATATTTTTCATAAATTGTGGTTTTGATTATTTTTTATAAAACTTTTTTTATATTTATATTTCGAAACATTTATATATTCGACATGAATATAAATAAAAATACTACATTAATGATAAATATCAAAACTAAAATTGGTTTAATTTCTCAGTTTTTTGATAATTTTCATTTATAGATGACTATTAAAAAATTAATTCTTTTTAATTGAAAAATAATTATACATATAATTTATTCACAACATAAAATTATATTTTTAATGGTTTTAAATTATATTTTCATATAGTTTTAAACAATTCATCTAATTTACTTAATTGTATTTGATTAAACATTGAATTTAGATATTAAATCTTTTCAGTATTGTTATCATTTTTAATTTAGAAAACCATTTTCTCAAAATGTTAACAAGAAAAATTTGAAAATAATTATTTCCCATTTTATTGTATTTCAGAAATTGAATATTTATTTGAAATCATAAGGTAAAAATTCAGAAAATAGGTCCATTTTAATTTTGAAATTATGAATTGTATCTTTAGTATTTTTTTACCATGTTTAAGTGTAAATTGATTTATTATGGGTAAAAAATATAATAAATATAATAAAATTACCTTAATGATTGTCATAATTTTATTTTATTGGTTATGGATGACCTAAAACATCTATGTATTGATTTTGGGGGCTCTTAGAGGAACATAGAAGAATTTAATCAATTTTAAGTATTTAATTGAATGAAACAACAATTTTTTCATTCTTCTTTTTAGAAAATGTAATATTTTTAATATGAAGTAATATAATATATATTTCCGAATATAATGAGAAATTTTTAAAAAATAGATATATATAAATTCATTATGAAAAACAAATTTTTAGGGATGAAATTGTAAAATTAATGTCCTACACAGTGATGATAGAGTAATTATTTAATTATAATAAATTTCAAATAAAGGATATTAAAAATAATAAAATATATATAATTTGATATAATTACTATAATCAATGAATTTTTTGATTACATTGAAATCTTATTTACAATTTACAAGTTTTTTTCAAATATATCACATTTTATGATATTTTTAAATATCCATGTAATAAAGAATGTAATAATTTAAATTAATGATATTTTAAAATAAATTATTTTTATTGAATTATATAAAATTAATAAATATATAAAATATTCACAAAGGAATGTTATATGCTTTTAAATTACATAAATTTACCATTTTTGGTTCGTTTTATATTTTATACTAACAATATTAACCCTTAAGAAGTAAAAAACTGATGTTGTTATAGTGAGAATTTAAAAGGTTGAATTACAGTTTAAAATTATAGATTAGGATTAAATTTTTTTTAATTCTTGTTTAATTTTCATTGAATGAAATTATTTTTACCTGAAATAAACTAGTATTTGAAAAAAATCAGTTTCGATCCATTTTATATATAAAATTAATTCATATTGATTTAATATTTTTGAAAAAATCCAAGAGTGCCCCTCCACTCTCTTATAGAAGAAAACATCTTCTTCTATTTTCAGCAAACAAAAAATCAAATATATTTTGTCTAATATCTACCAAAATGACATCATAGAATACATAAATACAATATAGAGCTCTTATTATGGGTTTGACACTCACTTTTGTGTTTTTAAGGTGATAATCAAAGGGGATTGATCAAAGAAAAGGTATTGTTTTTAATTAAGTGTTATTGTATTGATTATTCACCCAATTCCTTAAAATATTATTCCACCATGGTAAGATAATAAATCTACTATCCTAAATATAATAATATTTTATCTCCACTTCCATTAATTGGTACATGAATTAATAATTCATGTGCATAGAATAATACCACCTCGCTAAATGTTATAACATTTTTTCCGTCATATCACTAAAGACTATTTATAGTGGTGCAATTAATTATTATATATGATACTAACGACATATTTATAATTATTTAAGAAAAATATATCACATATATTCTAAAATTTCAAGGAACATTAAATGGTAATGACATTCATGGTTACGTATGAACTATCACCTCCACGAAGTGATGCGATTCGTTTTTTAGGACCACATCACAAGCAATATATATATATATATTAATATTTAAATAATATATTTTATATTAATTATATAAGTATCATTTTGGATAGTTAGAATAATAATTACCATTTTATCCATTATAATCATTGAAAAATAGAAAAGATTCTTAATCATGAAAATGATTTATTATCTCCCAAATTGAAACGTAGTTTATTTTTACTATATATATGTATATATGTAGTGGATGTATTTAAAAGAAAAATTTATTTATAAACGTTATAACTATTTTGTGAATATTATTCTATAGATGATTCACTAATGTCTAGTTTTACAATTCAAATAATACCAAAGTCATATTCATCTTAATCACTAAATGTCATCAAAACCTCCAACATGAACTTATATAATTATGAAAATTTTACAACATGAGAAGATGGTAGAAAGGGATATAAATTTAATAATTAAAATAAAATGGTTCTTAATAAATTAAATTATTAATTTATGTTTATTATTGAAAAATAAATAATCCATATGTAATGAATCAGACTCAGGGTAAGGGAGTTCGTCACAGTCTTCTTTTAGTGTGGCTTATTTTAATGTTATACACAAATATTATTTTTGAGGTGTATAAATAGACCGATTGAAATATCATATCATCAATATAATTATTCTCATGTAATTTAATTTCATGTTAAATGTAATTCTTTCTTGTGGATTATGATTCTACTATTTCAAAGTTGGATGACGCACATGGAATATTTAATGGTTTAATATTAAAAAAAATACGACATCTAAATATTCATGATATTATTATTGAAATGTATTTATATGGTTGTAAATGGGTTATAAAATAAATTTTTTATCTATTTTAATATTTTTATTCTGTATAAATTCTTCATATTTTCTAAAAAATTTATTGAAAGTGGATTGATTATTTATCTAACATGACATTCTTTCTTATTAGTAAAAATGAATGTTTAAGAGTTAAATATAGAATGTTGAAATATTTTTTTGTTATGATTTTATAATGGTGCATATACATTTTAGGGGTTGTTATGAGATAAACCAAGGATGAGTTTCAGTGTGATATATCCAAGATGTTTAGTTATGTTATAACCTCCACGGAAGTTTGTATGGAAGTAAACCATATGGTTATTCCATTTTTAAGAGTGACATATTTGGTAGTTGATTGTATGGGTTTTCCATTTATAAGAGTCACATGTGTGAAATTCAAGCAGATGGTGATTCCGTTTAAGTATAATTATGTCATAGGATACATGTACATGTTATCTATTTTTTCTATGGGTTTTCTTGTAATGTACATAGTACAAAAAAATCTATGAAATTTGATTATTACTATAGGGAAGTATTTAATAGTTTTTAAAGATGAAAAGTAATATGTTTTGAAATATTTTCATTTGTTTTCATGTATTCATATAACTAATAGATTTCATTTTTTGGTACCACTTACAAATATATTTTTTCTCATTCGATGTTTTAAAAAAATTCATAGGATTTAAGAATTGGTATGGTAATATAAAGAGTCATGTTTAAATTCAATAATCATTTAAAAAAAAGAAATATTAATTCATTTTAAAGAGTATTATGTTGTAGAAAATTTAGTTACATTGTATACTTATACAGTTGTAATGTATGGGTTTAATTTGTAATATTTTTTTGTTAATTCACTACAAATATAAACAAAAAAGTTTCAAGAATATGAATTCTAGTACCAAAACACAATATTTTGTAATAATTTAAGATATGGACTTACATTTGGAATGAAAAAATTCTTTAGATGACATTATAGGTTATAATATTGTTTTCATAATTCCATTATAATATTTTATTTTATGGTTATGTTGAAATGGTGTATTATTTTAGTATTATCTTGTTTCATAAACAATAATATCATATTTTAAATGGGTTTCTATAAATAAAATAAGAAAATTGTCATGGCAAGGAAGCAAGAGGAAAATATCCTGCCAAATCAGCATATTGAGAATGATCAAATTGGATCAAAATAGTTTTTTTAGTGATGGATCATTTGAAAAAATATATAAATTATAGTGATATCCAATATATTAAGGAACCCAATGTATCACTAGGAAACATATCTATACTGAAACATTTTATGAGCCAACATCCCCCACCATTCAAATGATAATCTCGCCCCATTATAGCTTAAGGATGTATTAAATCCCTAAAAAAATATTTGATGTCATCTGTTGTATGGATCACTAAAAGGCAATGGTTTCAATTTTTTATTTTGTAGGTGATGCCAACCACTGGTATTAAATGATAAAAAATTATAGATAATATGAAGCTATTTATGCCTTTTTATTGGAAAAATTTTAAAAAATATATATTGAGAAACTTTTTCTAATGGCTGTACAAATTAGGATAGAAAAAAATTCTGCGAATTAAGAAAAAAGGAAGAAGAGTTAGTGGATTTATATGAAGAAAACCTTACCTATTTGGCAATATATTATAGTGATCCTGAATTTTGATACATTAAAATTAATTAAATATTTCTGAATAATTAAAATACTATAAAAAATATTTTCAAAGAACGTATTATCCATGTTCCATTAAAATCATGGAAACATAAACATAGATACCTAAGTCTCATACATTATCTCTCAATAGGTTCTTCTTGAGTACCAACATTCTTAGATACATCAAAAATAATACTTATGTCCTTAACCAGGGGAAGGTAATATATTAAAGGGGTGATATCATATTCTAATTAAGGGTAAAACATCGAGACACATAAGCATAAAAATGAGTATAGGGGTATTAGAATATGATAATAACATTAGAGGAGCATACCATGCATATCATAAGATCATAAACATGAATAATTGTAAACAAATTACCCAAACATAAGACATGGAAAATAAGGAAATAATGAACATAAGACATGAAATTGTAATTTAATAATAGGTCATCAAATTGGGCTATACAAATAAGGATATAAAATCATTTCAATTGTAGTCATGAAATCACTTCCAAGGTCATCATAGTTTTATGGGTTCTCTACCCATACCATATTAGTAGTCAGGGTATACTCTCATGGACATCTTAGTAATATGTTTTCACTCCCCCATATCATCTCAATAGTTATGGTTCACACTCATGGCCAAAATAGTAGTGTACGTTTACTCTTAAGACCATCTTACACAATCTAATGAGATACAAATATTTACCCAATGTATTGTATAGATATATATTTCTCACCCCTCTCATTATGAAATAAAACACACATGTTCTGTAAAAACACAAACTATAATATCATAGCCAGCGAAATTAATTGGGTATTATAAACATGTTATCAAATCCTAACTTGTTGAAAAAAAATACATCTTTCGTAATATTTTTTTCAAAAGAGAAACCCATGAAAAGAAGAGTGTTTTAAAATCATATAACACTAAAGAAAAATTCGCATCTCATGGAGGTTTTTTTTGGTATGGCTGCGCTTTAAATGGCCACTATATGATTTTTCATCTGTTTCCGAAAACCGCCACTACATTGTGTGTCGGGACACTATTTCTGGCAGTTAGATGCGTTTAGCAGTTGTTCATAGGAACCATCATAGTTTTCTCATTTCGCGGTGGTTATGCTGTTTTTTAGCTGCGGTTTTGTCAGGTAGGGGATTATCTTTTTTCACATCATTTTAAACCACCACTAAAAAAATGTAATCCCTGTCTGGGAAAACCGCAACTAAAAACATCATAACTGCCACGAACTTCGCATGGAAGATGGGCCACTGTAGCTGCATTTAAAACCGCTACTAGATTTAATACCATAGTGGAATTTATAACCTCTGATAAAATAAAAATGCTGACATTTAGAAGCTTTTATAACCACCGCTAAAAGAAAAATTCTGACATGTTGGGGCAGTTTAAACCACTACTAAAAATATATTAAAAAAACCGCTACTTCTGAAGCCTCTGTACCAGTTCCCTGAAAAAAAAATTCCCAGAATACCAAAATATGCATACCACACTCATGTGTTCTAATAAATTATTCAATACTAACTGAAAACCACATATATCTAGTGTGTACTACCCTCACATAACATGTATTTTTTTAGAAAGAAAAACAAACACACACTCTCTTCTTTCCACTATAGAATTATCCTATGGGAATTTTCTCACTAGTTCTTTCCAGTAATCCTACATAATATTGCCCAAACCTAATGGGCACACACTCCCATAAATCATGATCATAAAACTATAATCATGATCCAATGAATCATGTATGGTCATATCTGGTTCATGTTCCCAACCCACTTACCATGAATCACTACATGTTAGTAAATTGTATATCCCAAAGCATCATAGTAATACAAAGGCTAACCACATGATCTGCCACCACATATGAGTCATTCTCAAAATGGAGATCATATGCATATTCTATTCTCAACATTATCTTGACAACAAAAGAACTTAATCTAAAAGTATTGTTATCTAATTGACCCTACCCTCTCCCCTGAACTAAATACCAAAACCACTCATAGTGTTTTTCATCCCATGAACATTGAATTACCATGACATTCCTCAACCCTTTCATGGTTACCCGAATAACCACACATTTTTGTTATGTATAATAACAAAATTATGATATATGATAAAACAATATATAATATGCATTCCATGACATTCCTCAACCCTTTCAATCCTATTTTTTCACTACTATTCACTATGGTAATGTTGATGGAAATAGAATTGTTGGTTCTGTTAATGATTTGGTAGGGGACTGATGTAGGCTGTTGTGTCCTAAATATGCATACAACATTCAAGAAATAAAGTCATAAAAGAAACATCATAAATATATAAAATACATAAAATGAAACGTGACAAATCAAGAAAATGTTAGGTCATGAAAATAATTGTTGGCAACTATGTGCCACACATGATACATATATATACTGACGATGAACACATATAATCACCCTCTCCACCTTCAACATATATACAATACAACTAATCACTATCCAATGATGAACTAAAATCATCACCCTCTATACCTCCATCTCCACATCCACTTACCACCTATAAGAACATTATATTGAAAATTAAATATTGTTGCATATTTATATTTAAACATAAAACTAATAAAAGACTAAAAACTAAACTATTTTGATTTTTTTTGATTTAACTGCTCACCACTAGTCGACACAGCACCACGAAGGGTATATCTGCTCATCCGTTGATGTATTTAAATCAACTCATTATGCAAAGCGGATATCTAATCCCCATGCTCGTGAACTGTGTTTCGTAGAGAAACAATATCTTTATTATCATCTCCGGTTATGGGATGACTACATCCATGAGTAGATTCATCTACCATCCCCGGTGACCTGCAAAAAACCACAGATGGTATGAGTTTCAAACCCATCCCGTGCACTCTAACAAGATTCTCCTTCCAAAGGACTTTAGCAAACGGTTCATTCTAGGAGACTGAGTAGGAATGCGAAGGATTGACATCCCATAATTCATTAATTTTTACCTATAAATAAAATATCATTATATATTAACATAGTAAAAACAAATAATATGTAATTATTAGGAAAAAGTGATTTCATACCCCATATTCTTTGGTAGGCTCATTAACAAATCTTCCATAAAATGTTTTCTGAACATCCAACCACATTTTAGTTCGGGATGCTTCATGCCATAAAATCCATGACATCATGAAAAAAAGATAAATCAAAAATTTAATCTATTAAACAGATAATATTGTCTTATAAATATTTAAACTAATTAAAATATTAACAGAGCCGATTGGCTTCTAAAAAAGCTTTTTGAACCCATAGTGTAAGGGATGCCTTTCTTTGCCTAGCTTGATCCATTCATTCTGGAGAGATCCTGAAATAAATAAAATGCAATTTAATTGTAATTTATTCAATGTCATATCCTCTTTATATACATGAATAAATGTAAAATGATGTTAATATAATAATATATATTTAAATACCATTTTCTTATCATCACGATGTCTGTCAACAAAAACATTCAACTGTTTTTTGGGTACCCCATTGGGTAGCTTCTCATACATTTGTTGGACTACCAATGAAATATCTTTGAAATCACCCCACAATATCCATTTTATATCTTTCTATTAATTACCAAGATTTTTCAACATCCACTTTCGTGATATAACCTTAGTAACTGTAAAGTGAAAAAACATCTATTTACAGAAACTTATTTAAACATATTAATAACATGACATTCAATTAAACCATAATGTATTTAAATTACTTTTATTTGGGAATCAAAAACCGAATTTTTCCAACATTGAGGGATATGTCTCCAATCATCATAAGAAATTGTAAGGGAAATGGGCTCCGCTGCCAGCTAGCCTAAAATTTGGCAATGTAATCCCGCGAAAACATCCATAGGAACCCCATATATATCAAATAAGACAACCATATTCTCTCCATTTATACTGCACACATCTGAACTTTTTATATTTTTCACCATAGTTAGATTTTTTCATCTTTTATGAACAAACAATAAGTATAAAAAAAGCTAAATTAATTTATTTATATTAAAAATTATTCTTATAACGGTGACCCTGCAGTATGTCCGTGATGAACTAGAAGTGGCGCGCCACTGCCCAACTAATGAGGCTTCTAAACGGGGATTCGATGAGTCAACTTCGAATGGGATACTCGCAGAGGGTGTGAGAGAAGTTGTAGGGGGATATGGTGTAGGACAGTAGGTAGCTGCTGGCTCAGATATCGTAGGGAGGGAGGCAGATTGATTGTTATCTGTCGTAGTAGTGGTTGAAATAGTGTATCACATACTCCTTAGAATTCCTATTATTTAATCAAATAAAATTTAGTTAAAAACATATATTTCAAAAAAATTATGCATAATAAAAGATTAAAAATAATAATAGATTCCCAGTACTAAAAAACAAAATATACATAACAATGATAATGAATGGCTTCATAAATGAAATAATTGGTTGCTAAATGAATAATTAACTATACATGCAATAATTTTTCCCTTTAATCATGTCTGTTTTCTACTCCTTTACTTCATCTGCTTTATTCATCCTTGCTATACTAATATTTTTAATATCATGGTGGTAAAATAATTCTGCTTCTTGTTGTTGATGAGATTAAATTTCAGTGGTCAAATCTTCAACATCATCACCCATATCATACAAATCTCTTTGTATTACATGAGAAACTACAAACCACCCTTCATTGAAAATATCATTCACATAATTTACCATTTCATTATTGCGATGATAAGATATATGGATCATGCAGTTCACGATCACCATCATCCATCAAGTGAGAGAAGTTCACAGAAGTAAATTGCATGGAATCTCTTTTAACACCTCTGATAATATCGACCCATTTTCATTTGAATGAAACAACTGAAAAATCCTCGTGGTAGTTTAATTAAATAATATCCTTCAGCTTTACAAAGTATTCCACTTCATAAAATGTAAATATACCACTATTCTGTGTTTTCAAACTCTCTTCTCGATCGACTGTATGAAATCTAATGCCATTCAGGTTTAAGCGTCATCCTTTTTAACTTGTTTTAGGGGACCTCAAGCATGAATCATCAAATATTCTAACACCAGTTCTTGATAATCAATATTCATTATCTAAAATAAATAAATTTACTTGATTAGATTTACATAATATATTGGTCTAACTAATATTCATATTTATTTTAATATTTATGAACATACACATCGTGCAAACCATTCTACAATCTCTTTATTAACAGCTTTCATTATATCTTTCTCATTTCATGTATGTACTCGCATTCATATCTTTGTTTGTATTCTCAACTCTTCAATAAACGGATCTACAATTTCACTATTCAGCAGCACATATATTTGTGTCCGTAATAATTCAAATTCCGTTAGTGTCACATTTGAGGTCCTCCCAACTGATTGTCCAATAGTATGAAATATTTTTGATTTCTGATGTATTTAATATTTATTCAATGTGTCATCAACATGTCAAACTCGATTAAATATTCTCTCAATATCATCCATGTATATAGAACAAAAGGATAGACACTCCTCAGCCAAATAACCTTATGCAATTGATCCTTCTGGTTGAGGTTTGTTTCTAACGTATTATTTCAAATGCCCAAGATATCTTTGAAATAAAATAAACAAAATTATGCATTTAATTAAGTGCCAGAAATTGTTTAATTAACAAAAAAACATATAAATAATGTACATTTCAAATAGATACATCCATCGATAATGAACGGGGACACCGAATTTACCTTCCTCAACCAAATGCACAGTTAAATGCATTATTACAGTAAAAAACGATGGAGGAAAGATCATCTCCATTGAGTAAAGGGTCAATATAAACCTGTCCTGGATGTTTTCAATCTAAAATAAATGTAGTGATTTCTCACATAGTTTTCAATTTTTTTTTTGCAGATTTGGAGTACAACAGAAGTACTTTTTTTCAGGTAATAATGTACACAATGTCAATGGTAGTAACTATTGTAACAAAATATGTGAATCATGACTTTTCAATCCATGTAACTTACGATTCATCAAGTCAATAAACCTTGATATGTTACTTGAATTCCCATCATATACCTTAACATTCTTTAAAATTCAATGGAATGTATATTTATTCCTATTTTTCATTGAAAAAATTTTCTGATGATACTTTTCATTCTCAACTGGAAAGAGATCACATTTTATGTTCCTTGCTTGTATGTCTTTGAGAGCATTGAGACGATCCTTCTACATTCCATGCTCATAGAGCAATGTAAAAAATCAAGTTGTCACATACATTCTTCTCAATATGCATCACATTAAGATTATTCCGAACAAATTAAATTCTCAATAAAAAAGTTTGAAGAATATACTTTATCTTCCATTGGTGCGTTCTAATTTTTCTTGATGATTCACTTCGAACCCGTTTGCCTCAATCATTAAAATGAAAAACCTTCACAAATTCTGTTTCAACATTTCCACATTGTGTTAATATTTCAGAACCAGTTAATAACTTTGGAGGTGGTCTATGATCAATGAAACAATTCAATTTTTATTTGCTCAGCTGAAATCTATGAGATGCATCGATAAATCATCGATGGCACAAGAAGAACCATTTTCTACATTGAGGTAGCCATTTGGGATCAAAATCAATGTTACAAACAAGACAATCCAAACCCGTGCATGTGTTCCAACCAGATAAATTCCGAAGCCCAGGGAAGTCACTAATCGTCTACATTAAAGCATAATGCATTTTGAACATTGTATTAGAAGAAGCATCAAAATTCTCAACATCTTTTCTCCACAAATCCTATAATTCTTAAATTAATTGCTACAAGTATACATCAATATCATTTCTAGGAATTTTATTTCTAGGAATAATCATTGAAATGATTAAAGATGTTTGTTTCATACACATCTACGGAGGAAGATTGTATGGGATCAAAAAAACTAATCAATTTCTATAATGGGTACTCATAGTCCCAAATGGGTTGAATCCATTAGTAGGCAATCCCAATAGAACATTCCCAGTATCATCTAAGAAATTTGGATGTAATGAATCAAAATTATTTTACGATTGTGAATATCGTGGATGTATCATTAACCCATCATTGTTATTATCTACAGAATGAAAATTCATGTGTTTGGCAGTTTTCAATAACATGAATAATATTTGCAATTGAGGATTTAAAGAAATTAATGAAAAACCTTTGCAGGTGTGTTTAATTTCATCTTCTTCATGAATATATGTTGATTCAGACTTCCAACATAACCAATTGACTGCCATCTAGAAGAATAACATTCTTTACAATTCATTCTTCTTGAATCCTTTCCCCAATAAAGCATACAATCATTGGGGCATGCATGTATTTTTTTATAATTCAAACCAAGCTTGTTAACAACATTTTTCATATCATAAAAATACATGGGGAGGTTTTCTTCAAGAAATTATTCACGCAACCATTCCAATATCACAGACATTACCTTATTTGTAATTCAACATAGATATTTGATATGGTACAACTTCAGCATAAGAGAAAGTGTTGAATATTTCAAACATCCACTATACAACTCTTGAATTCCATCATCAACTAAATCATGGAATGTATTTTCCTTATGGAAGTTTTCTCATACATTAGTCTCCACATAATCATTTAGAAGATCCACTGATATATTACAATCTTGATATGGTTATCATACATCATCAGAAACATAACTTTTCTCATCTCTATTTGTAGAATATTCATTTGGTTGTTCTTATAGGTTTTGATATTTATGGCGGTCTCTTTCAGTACCGAATGCATCATTTATAAGGTTTTTCATTGCAATTTCTATTGTCTATAATGTTGTGAGGTCATTCTTTGGATTGAAATTAGTGATCAAACTTTCTATAAAATTCAATTCTCCAGACAAATCCAATGAAAATATTGACTATGGAATTTATTTAATATTAAATGTTAATAAACATCATCACTATTCAACCATTGTCTAAATTTACATTTAGGACATGAACATTCCCCCCCCCCCCTCAATGAATCATCTCCAAATTGGGAAATCTAAAAACTCATTCAAACCCTTAATATATTGAGGTGTGTTCCTCGGTAATGTGATCCGACTATTATCCATGTATATCATAATGTTCCCACACAATATTAGAAAAAATTAAAACACATAACAATAAATAAATATTGAAAGAGATTCATATATACTAGTTGAAAAAATATATAAATATGTCACATAATTTTTACCTATATCAATAAATTTGTTAAATCACCCACCAGTGGTGTCATCTAATGTAGTACCACCACAATGGATTAGAATAAAATTGGGTTATTAGGGTGAGAGAAAAAAGTCCAACCACATTACTCAACTTATGAAAGTTGGAGGTTACACTCTCCCATTTAATTAAATAATTCTAACCATTGTTTGAAGTGGCCCAATATTTAGGGGGATATATTATCGATGTGGTGGATGTGCTAATAATGTACAAGCTATTCAGATAAAGGAAGACCTGATTAAATACAAAAAAATGCATGCAATATGTAATGTAATAATTATTTCAAGTCTCATTTGATAAAAAATATGATCAATACGTGTCATGGTTGATCATGAATTAGCAAGTGGTGTTAAGAAACCACTTTTTTCTTCAAAACCTGATCTATATGTTTCATGATGAATTAATGTCACTTTTTGAATCTATAATTACATAAAAAGTGATTCTTCTAGAATAAAAAGTGGTTTCCAAGCCTTTACTAAGAGAATAAATGTTGTCCTATTGAATATGGATTATAATCAGGGACATCAAAGACGATATTTAGTAGAATTAGACCACTAATAAAGAGGAGGTATCATCCATACCATCTTGTAATAATGTTTGTAAATCTCTATTTAGGAATGGAGTAGGTCAGAAAAAAATTATGTACAAGTATGTATTTTGAACTTTTTGATGGAATAGTCCTCCTTAACTAATCTGGATAAGGAAAGTAAGGAAGTTGGTTTCCGTTAAAGATATAAATGATTTATAATCAAGTCATAATGTCATTATTCAAATGAAATAAGATGATCATGGGTTGTGGATCAATGTTGGTGTTGCGAAAAATTCATTTATTATGAATTAGATTATTGGTACAGACCATTAAATGATAAATTAGAAAGGAATCCAATTCTAAGAGATAAAAATATAGATATGAAGAAGAAACATCCCTAGGTTAAGAGAAACGTGTATACATACAATATAATTGTAAATTTTGAAAATGTGTGTGATGTATGAAAAAGTAGTATTCAGAGGATTGGTCCATGTTCATATCAACCTATATATTAATCGAATAATAAAATAAGTCCACATAAGTTACAGAATAAATAAAAATCATACTAAGGAAAAAGTGAAATAATCTTTTCAGAGAAAAACCTCCGAAGAATATTTCATATATGGAATGTAAGAGTCCTTGGAATATAAATTTGAGAATTTTATGAATGGTTCAACATCTAAAAGAATTAATAAAAAGAGGGAAGTTAACCGTATCCATGTTGAATGTTTAAAATTTATTCCAAAGAAAAAACTAACATGTTTGTTATATAGATGGAAATTATAATAAAAATATGGAAAATAAAAGAAGCATAAGAAAGTTATAGTAAAAAATTAAAAGAATCAATTCCACATAAATATAACTTAATTAAACGTGTGTGGTGAAACATGGAAGGACACTATTCTAGAGATTTCTATAAAATAATTCCATATTACCAACCATGCATAGAAATAAACCTCCTATAATACTATTTTTTAATGAACCATTCTGGGTCCCAATGAGTATTCTTGATCACCATGGGCAAGTGACAAGCACCTGGGTATCAGCACACGTAACCATGGGGGTGATTTCACATTAAAATAACAAGACAATATCTCTCATATATAACAAGATAAATATAATCAATAATATTACATCATGTATAAAAATTAAATCACCATGAGATATAAATAAATAGTTCTATAAAGATAAACATGAAAAGAAACTAAAACAAAGTATCCATGTGAATATATGTTACCATTATCCAAACCCACCATTAAAGTGACAGCATCCCAGAGATTCATTCATGATACGTGACTGTATTCTATTTATCTACATACTAAAATAGCATACCTCAATACACCTAATAAAATATAAACGGTTTGTGAAACATTCATAGTATTATACCACCATGAATCTATACAATGATTGTGACCATGGAAAATTTTTTCAATTTTAAAATTTATGAAATTTGATTAAGTAATTTTTTTTCAAAACAATTCCAATTAGACATCCATTGGTTTGATTTAAAACATTCCATATTCCAATAAATTCATAATATAAAAAAACTAAATGAAATTTAAATAAATTTAAATAAACAAAGAATCCATATGATAAACATGTGATCATTAAAACATGAAACACTACCATCACGAATGAAACCAAACACAAATCATGAATGGGTTCTAGCCTATAAGAATACATTACTAAAACATTTGAGAAACACTAGACATGAAAACTTGTATCCTTTTGAATCATATTCCTTTTATATTTCGAAATCATCAAAACCATACAACTTAGATGTGATATACTCACAAAGGGTTGAATATGTCTACAACCCTATACACTGAAGGCTCCAAAAAAATATGATAATCAATACCTATGACTATGAAAACCACCAGTAGCATGGGAGGGGAGCCAACCTTGGGTAGTAACTCAACGGGGTCGGGAGAGAAGGAGGCGTTGTGGGTGTTGGGGGAGAAGGGGGGTCAACAGCGATGGGTGACAAGGTCACTGATGGCACGGGTGTGGAGAAAAACTATAGTTGGAGATCATCAGGGGGAGAAGTGTCACAGTTGTTGGGGGGAGAAGAGGGTTGGCTTGGGTGGGTGGGGGGGGGGAGTTTCACCACTATAAAAAAATAAATGGGTTTTATGGAGGTTTTTAATAAATCACCCCCAAACCATTTTAAGGAAAGGTTTAGCTGTGGTTTTTTAAGATGCAACTAAAAGCCCTCCTCTCAAAGAAATTTATGTTGTAGTGTAATGGGTGGAATAGAAATTTGATTCACAAATATAATTCCATCAAAAAATTAACCTTTAATAGAAATATTATGAATGGAAACATTGAATAATTTTTCCAAGATGGAATAAGTTTCACCGACTAATTTCAGCTTTGATGTGAAATAATTTTAAAATATGTTTTTAAAAAATTATGAAAAAAATATACCTTCGGCATTGAAAAACTCTTTGGATAACATGTAAAATTTAAGAAAAAGTTTTTATTGGGAATATATTTGAAAACATATGAAGGATTCTTTGAAAACCATAAAAAAATATAAAATATTTTTTGCATTATAATTATATTCTAATATAATTTGAAAATATTTTTCAAAACATTTTTTAAAACATTTATTTTGAAATAAAAAATATTGTCGACTGAAAAGAAAAATATAATATTATTTTTCATAAATACATTTTATAAATTCTTAAAAGTACTGAAGAGTTGAATAATGGTCCTAATACAAAGAATATCTTGAGAAAATAGAGGACAACATATTCATGAGTTTTATTGAGATATGTATCATAATATTTAATCAATAGAAGTATAATCACAAATAGCCCTGATAAATGATGATATTTTTTCAATAAACTCTTATGACATGGTAACATGGGATCATACTCTCTATGTAAGAGAATGGAAATACATGAAGCTTAAAATAAAAATAAAATAAGTGTATTTCTTAAATAAAATGTCATAAATCACAAAAATTAATGTAGGTGCATAACAAAACATGTTTCAGAAAGAATGAAAATCGAGAAAAACCCATATTACCAATTTGTTAACATTGGAAACATTTACCCTAGGAATGAACGATTGTAAAATGGATATGTAATTACCCATAAAACTAATAAAAATATTCATATAATAAATTCATGGAATGTATATAAAGAACCGAAAATAAAATAATGGGGACATAGAATGTATCACATTGGTATAAAAATTGAGATGAAATTCCCTTACATTATGTCTTGACATTCGCCATACATATACTAGCCTCATTAATAAAATATATATATTTATTATAAATTTTGTCACAATGAAATATACACATATATATAATACCATATAATATTTTCTTATGACCTTATATAATCTGTTTATTAATAATTTCATTTTAATGTAACATTTCAGGTAATAAAATCACTGTTTACCAGACATCTTTTAACATGTCATTCATGATCATGTTGCAAAATTTAGGATTTAACTATTTTATGAAATTAAATCATAACATATACACAATATATATTCTTTATATAAACATGTCTAATAATATATAATATATAGATAAATGAAATTGAATACATCGTTCAAGGAGACGGTAGGCCATACGTTAGAATGAATTATGTTTCCATATTAATGTAGTATTGAAAAAATAAATTAAATGAAATATATTATTATAGTAGTATTATTAGGTAATATATATCATATAATTTTACTAAACTAATCATTAAGTAATTCTTATTTAAGGAATAAATGATTCACATCCCTTTGAAGAGGTAGTAATTCACACTTCTACAAACTAATTTATCATATTTACACAAAATAGAAAGTGTGAAGATATGAAATTAAAAAATAAATAATTAAGTATAAATAAATCATAATTATAATATATATAATATGAAAATATAATATTAATCATAATTATTAATCGTAATATGTGGTTCAGTTAAAATGAAAATCATTATTTCATGAGGTGGTGGTCTCATATACACCAGAATGGTTCAGATTTTGGATCTCGAAAGGCTTAAGGATTTAATTTCTTGATGATTAAATTTACCTTTATTTTCATTTTTCATCTTTGTATATATTTTTTTATCTTTTATATTCTTTCATATTTTTCTAGTGTAATCACTTTACCCCTCAAAATTTCCATGTAACTCATTTTTTATTAATATATTTTATACGGATATGAGTTGGGGAACAACTCATATGTCACATTGTTTAAAAAAATATATACACAAGAACGGTAAGTTCGTGAACCATTAGACACAAGTGTGAAAAAGTGAATGATGAACCCTTAACATAATAACATACCAATATATTATGTATATTGAAGGTATTATTTTTAATGGAATATTAAAAATTTATGTGGTGGATAAATAAAATAAAATAATGGATCTTGAGGAAAGATATTTCCTTTTATTCGGGTAACTCTTTTTGGATTGAACCAAAGGGAATCTTGGGAAGGATTTATTACCAATGGGATGATTAAAAGTGTAAAATAGGGTTATTGAAAAGGGAATTGGAATGATATTGTCTAGATATAAGTGTTTTGAGAGGCAGGTAGATGGGGGAGAGGTGCTGGAAAATTATAGGGGAGGGAAAGGACATAATTAGAATTTTTAAAAAAGTATAGTTGGCCACACGTTTTTACCTAATAGATGTCATCCAAAACCAACCATTATCATGAATTTGAGATTTATAGATATAATTCTTCCATAAAATGGGTTTTGGATAAGTGTATGTTTGATATGTTCCCTTAACTGTAAGGTGTATTATTATATTAATAATAATTTTTCTTAATATTTATAATTAATCATAATAACTTTTAGTTATCTTTTTGGATAAAAAATTAAGTTGATCAGATTACACTATATATATAATACTAGTTACCAATTTCCACACACATTTTCATAAATTAGATTCCCAAAAGCAGAAAAATTATGTATAATGGTAGTATCACAGACATTATCAGAAAGCTGGTTTTTATTATGATAATTTTCAAAAGATTATTATGATTATATATATATAAATATATATATTAAAAATAAAAATTATAAAATAACATAAATTTTATTAATATATATACCATTGATATATAATTGCTTTAAAAATTACATAAAATATGATATAAATATATAAATAAATTAGATGAAAATGAAATTTTAAATTAAAATTCAGTATTTTCCACTATTCATCCAAAAATTTTGTTTCTCATAATGATCGGAAAAATTCACCATAATATAATTTTGATATTATAAATTAAAAAATGAATTCTATTTTATAGAATTAAAATTTTATATAACCTTAAAATTAATTTTTTTTCACAGAAGTACATGAAAAGTAGTTCATTTCAGAAAATAGTATTTTAAAACATATAAAGAATTTTAAAAAATAGATTTCATTATTGATATGTTATTTTTATTTATAACCATTATAATAAATATTTAAAAAGTCATTATTATGATTCATATTACTATGTTTAACAGCAATGTTATAACTATATTATTTAAATAATTATAACAATAAAATGATGTTTTGAGGAAGCTCAGTGTTGCATATAAGAAAAGCAGATTTATTATTGGATATATTGCACACCAATTCAGTGCCATATGAATGGAATATTTGGATGAGTGAAATAAAAGATGTAAATTAAAATTAATTAATTCAATAAATGTCTATATTAAATTATGGTGTTAAATTATACCCTCTTAAAATGAATTTCTCCCTCATAATTCCTCATTCGATTAAAAAATGAGGGTATATATACATCATTACATTCTCAAGTTCCCATGTAGCTTCCTCAAACCTTTTATTTCTCTATGATACATTTACTAGGTGGGTGATATTGTTTCATATAACATTCTTTGTATGATCCAAAATTTCATCTGGTTGTTCCTCATAAGAAAGATCACTTCTGAATGTTATGAACTCTTATATCAGTACATGTGAAGGCTAAAGCATAAAATTTTATAGGATAAATACATAGAACACATCATGGAATTGAGACTAATTTTTATGATCTTCCAAGTAATAGGATACCTTCCAAACATGATCAATATTTTTAAAATGATTTATACAAAGAGGGATTCATTTCCCTTTATTCTCGAATCTCATAACCTTATTCCCATATAGATTCATATAAACAACTTTCCAAAAATAGAAAAATCTATATCACAATGATTCTTATCATCACAACATATATTCCATGTTTTAGTTTCCTTGATATGATTCTAAATGCCTTTATACCTCTCTACCATTTCATTAGTGATCTCCTATCCTAATAGATTTCTTTCTCCATCTTCATCACTTCAAGTTAGAGCTCTAAAATTACTCCCATAGAGGACTTCGTATGGTTCCACCATAATTAATGATTGAATGATATTATTGAAAGATAACTCGACTTGAGGAATTCATTGATCCCAATGACCATTGAAATAGAAAAAACATGATATCAACATATAGTCTAGGGATTTAATTGTTATTTTAGACTGAACATCCATCTAAGAATCATAAAAATAGATGAAACTCACTTCTGTATAATGTAATTGCTGAAGACATCACCAAAACAATGAGTTAAACTTCAAATCCTAATATCATACAATGTAATGTGGTGCACCATGAGAACTTACTACTTCCTTAACATATATCCCAGAAAACTAATATCATAATAAGTATTCTTTGATAATGATGAAGTGTGATTACTTAGTAAGGTGTCGAATACCATCCATATATCTTTAAACCCCTCTATGGCTTTTTGGAGTCCAACTATAGAATCTATAGTGATATTCTCTCATTTCTATTGTTTTATTGGTAATGGTTTCAAGAGACCTTTTGAATTTTTTCATAAAACCTTAACATGATGTTATACGAAGAACCTCTATGAAAACTCTATGATATCCCTCTTTATTCCAACCAACATGAATTATTATTTAAACTATTTTTACATCTTTTCACATCCATGATGAATAGAGAATGATTAAATATGATATTAATCTAATATATCCTTCCTCAAATATGGTATGTTGGGAACACATACGTGGTTTTCATACCATATGAATCAATCATCTTAAATAATATGATCAAGAACATTTCTAAAATTATTCTACATCTCAAAATCTTCCTTATATTCCACTTTATATTTCACTTGGATAGAGTGTTTAACATTAAATGGTGAAATGTTAGATTTTTCCCTTTTCATTAGAATTTCAAAATCTATCCCTTGAAAATCTAGAAATATTGCATCGCTTTTTTATCATTATCATGAATAAGATAACCTGACCCTTTAATATAAGGACCCAACCATAAAACATTACATAATCAAGAATTAATTGAATAATTCACATAGAGGATCTTCTCAGGTTTATATTTTTATAGAATTAGGACATAACTATTACATCTCAAAAGATTACAAAGTATAAACTTATACTATGTTTCCATAAAATAAAAACTCTTAAAAAGGAACATATCTAGTTCCATGTTTTAGATAGCATTTCTTTCTTTTATCCCATCATTGACCCTATTCATCTTTATGTCCTATGGAAAACATTTCAAAAAACATGGGATGATCATAAAAAGCCCAGTAAAGGATACACAACGAAGGAAAACTGTTAGTTTTTCAAAACAACAAGTAAACCAAGAATACTTTATCAAGTAATAATTTTCACCTTTATGATGTAGTAAAAAACTCTTCACTGAATAAAAGATCATTACTTTCTCTTTTGTAACCAAAAGATTTCCATAAAACCCATATAAATAAAACATAACATATAAAGGTAACTTGGGACATTAACATGCTTAAATGGAATAACCATACGATCAACTACCACACATATCACTTAATGGAATAGCCATACGGCTGAATTCCATAACCAGTGCCTTGGAGGTTATAACATAACCACCCATCATGGTATTCATGACACCACCTGTCATATGGTTTATCACGTAACCACCCGTCAAATGTCAAAGTACCATTAAAAAATCATAACATATAAAACAATTACAAAAGAAAGAAAACATTTCCACATTTCAAGAACAATATATCACTTAAATATATTGACATAACATATCCATTGTCAAAACCATTTTAAATACCATAATACATAAAAGCGTATATGGTATTTATTTACTTTTAAAAAATTTAACAGATTTTTGAGGAAGCCAGTGATCGAATAATACTCAAGGCGGCGGAAAGGTCGTTGTCACCGCGTAGGTTAAAAAGAAACACACTTTTTGTCATTTAGTAAAATGCTTAGTATATAAAAGATTACTTCTGAATAAATGTATAAGTCAAAGGGGTTTATACACCATATAAAATAAAGTTGTGTATAAATCAAAATATGCCTCAATGAAAGGGGATTGAGACGAAGTCCCTTACCAAGTTAGTATCAATAGATTAAGGATAAATCAATTACATGATTATGTGTGACAAAATTACACACCAAATATAAGTGGATATTATGTGTAAAACAATCAGATGATATTTAAACATATTCATAGAACAACATTTTCATGGAGTACATGTTTAACCCAAAGAATCAAAATTGGGTTATGAAGTTCCCTTGTAGAAATTTGACAGCCTAATGGCGTCACATCAAAATTCAGAAAATGAGTTGATGAGAGATAGAATGGGTATCTCATCACTTGTAAATTATATTTATAGCAATAATGATATATGAGAACATATCCCAACAAAATAAAAGTTATGTTAAAATACATAACAAAAATAAGTCTTTTTATAGAAGAGGAGGGTGAAAGGTCCCCTTACCGATTTGGGTAACTTTTGAAACGTACACCCCATGGAAGATGGGTCATACAATGAAGATGTAAATACCAATAATTGATATTATACGACACAAAGAGTATAATAATGTTCATTACATGCACCACTCAAAGGAAATGGTGTCAAATGTAGCATAAATGTCACGAGAATAAAAGTGAGATGAAAAATCCCTAACGAAAACTCTGCAGCCTAACAACGCCACTTAAAACTTCCAAAAAAGGATTTATGAGATCAAATAGGGTCTCTCATAATATGAACAGAAAAATTACAGTTTGAGTAATATAAAAGAACATCCCCAAAGATAAGAAATATTATCTTAAATGAAATGACATAAAAGAGAGTAATTATAAAGAAAGAGAGAGGTTGGATCCCTTACCTCAAGTTTGACTTGCCTTGTTCATTTCTTTATATTCATTAATAATAAACCATGGTAAATTTATAATTGATTAAGGACCTCCTTTAAATATTATTATTCAGTTCATATCACATATTAAAATGTTATAACAATGGGTTAATATTGTGAGTTCACATCAAACGTTTTTTTCGATGTTAGGTACATGAGTCAAAATTGAGCTTGTTGGAAAAGAATTTTCCATGAAGTTATAGGTACATCATCTCCAGAATATTATATATTATTTAAATATCATATATATCCATTATATATTCTTTTTATACTATTCCATAACATTTGGAGATAAAAAAATGAAATGCACCGTTTATGGAGAAGGTAGGCCGTACATACGCATGAACGCTACATTCAATTCTTTGTCATATTAATGGAATTAAAACAAAATGAGATATATATATATTATAATTCCATAATTATATCCATAATTTAGATATAATATATGACATATATCCGTTATATATATGTACTTATAATAGTACATAACATTTGGAGATAAGAAATGAAATGTACCATTCATGGAGACGGTAAGTCGTACGTACGCATGAACGCTACATTCATTTTTTTGTATTAAATGGAATGAAATATTAATTATATAAAGGTATATTATAATTCCAGTAGGTTATCACATTTAATACCATTATTCCATCTTTTATACATCCCACATATTGCATTAATGAATCAAATAACTTTGAGGGGGTGGTAGTCCGCACTTTCTAAAATGAAGATATCACGTTTACCCATAATGGAAATCATAATGGTATGCCATAAATGAAAAATAAATAAGCTTAATGAAAAAATAAACATATTATATATCATATATAAATATAGTGGCATTTTAATTTCCACCTTTGAAGGTGTTAAAAGAATATTGAACAACCATCGTTTCGTGAGGCTGTAATTTTCCATCCACAGAAATAGTATGTTCTTTAACCATTAGACGTAGGTGTGTGAAAGTGTATCTATAATACATCTTATAAAAACATCATATTATATATAATATACTTTGTTTTTTACAAAAAAAGTAATAAAAATTGTTTAGGGGGTTGGAGAAGAAAAATAAAACAAAAGAACACAAGTGAAGACATTACCTTAAAATCGGGTAACTCCTCTTGTTTTGAACCAAAAGGGTTTCATGAAGAGAATTATACAAAGTTGAGGCTTAAATGATGAATAGATGGATGTGTAGAGATTAAATGGGCAGGGTTTGTCTGAGTCAAAGGCTTTAGAGGTGTGGGTAAGGTGGTAGCGGTGGGGGCCTTTTATAAGAGAAGAGGAGGGGCACTCTTGGAAAGTTATAAACTTATACTTTATTATAAAATTCTTTTGGGATTTTAAAGGTCCCAAAATTATATATTTCGAAGGTAAGGTGATAAGAGTTCAAAATACACCCATCCAATAGGTTTTTTATAGGTTTAGGTCTTCGAGTTTACATTATCTTTTCATTTTATTTAAATCGTTAAATAATGAGGTAATCGCTGCATCATCAAGGTGTCATAAATAATTTAATTTATTTAATGGATAAAAATTCAAAACAAATATATCATGATGTAGGAAATATTTTCAGATTTATAATGAATATTTATAGTAAAACATATGACTTTTATAACCCCATGTAAAAAGTGTTTTAGTAAAACAATACATGTTTGTGACATATTAATTTTAACTTTAAATAAAACGTTATTAATGTCATTTTCCAACCAAAGTCGCTCCATGGGGTCCCCAAGTTGACCCATGGATTTTTTTGGTCGCCCATGACACATCAAATAAGGTTCGGACATGTTTCAAGGTCATTTCATATTATTATAACATTATATTGACCTTAAATTGCAATAATTATCTTTAATCGTGATTAATAATAATAAAAGTTACTATTCACCAAAAAATTATTTTAATTTCATTGAACCCCATTTTACATAATAATGACAACCATGTATGTAGGATTTTTGAAAATAAAATCACAGAAGTGGTAATGTTTCATTTAAACGAAAAATCAGTTTCATTAACAACAACTTAAAGGTTTCACTATTCATAAAAAAATTGATGTTTTCCAGAAAAATACCAAAAATTCACCCTAAGCTATATTTGATATTCCGAATTCACAAATTATGTCTAATTTAAAAAATTAAAAATATATATGTTTCATTAATTAATTTAATAATTCATTCCCACTGTCAAAACAAATAGTGTGTTTTTAAGAAACAAAATCTATTAAAAGATTGATACCATTTTAAGTCCAATTTCAAAGTGAAATTAATTCCAATGACCACCATTATATTAAATGGAAAAAATATATTATAAATACACATTAATATAAATTAAAAATATAATCTATTTATATAAATAAATCAGATTAAAAGGAGGTTTTGAATTAAAATGCAACATTTTCAATAAAAATGATCTTTATCGGAAAAATAACAAAAATTTACACAAAATAAATTTTGATGTCCAGATTCAATAAAAGGATTTTATTTTGTAAAATAAAACAAATAAAATTTCCAAAAGTATATTTAAAAAGGTTTCTCCATCAAAATGCGGTTAATCGACTTTTTAAAAAATATTAGAATATTTATTCTTAAAATTGGATTCATTCACATTTTAAGCCTTTAACATTTATTGGAAAAAAGTAAAAATATTTGACAAACTTATATATTCATTTTGTAGTTAGTTCTGTTCATTCCCACCATTACAATGGCAAGGCATTAACTAACATTTAAAATAATATTATTTTATTATTATAGTGCAACGTAAGATTTCAAAGAAACTCGTTGTTGCGTATTGGGTACGCCATCGAGCATAGCGTTACCTTTAAAGTAATATTAATATTTTATTCACAAATATGGATAAATATGAAAATATCAAATTTTTTATTTACCTATGGTGTTACATCCTACCCCCCTTTTTGGAATTGCATCCTCACAATTTTAAAATTGGTCTTGGAAACTTCATTGAAAATCCCACATTGGAAGAAGAGTCAGTAAAACTATCAATTTAAAATAAAGAAAGAGAAGTACAAACATCACCCGAGTTAACCCATAATAGGATTCTATGTAGGAAAACATAGACATGGAGGAGAAAACAAAGGGTTATGTTCTGATGGAGAGTGATAGAAAACATGTTTAAGAGAATGTTAACCACAAGAAAATCACAAACGTGTGATGGGTTAAACTGTATTTGATTCCCCAGTAGGAAAAAGTTACATACAACATTTTTGTTTTAAGTTAATTTTCATTGAGAAATTTATTTATGAGCATAAGGAAACATACTTACTTGTCATGTTGACTTTCAAATTTTACTACATTTCTTACATGAACTCATATTTTCTCTAAAATATGAGTATTTAGGATGACTTGTTTACATTAAGAGATCTATAATCAACTTCTACAGAATCACATAATCCACAAAAGAGAACTATATACATACCATGTGTTTAGACCTTAACCAAAACTAAAACCAAAAAGGTTTGTATGAGATCAGATAATACCCAAAAAGGATAATCCTTTATAAAAAAATCTATTCTTAATCTCCAAAAATTTTCAAACAATACCGAAAGTTCAACAAAGACCATTCAATACACAATTTTTACATAAAATTATTCAAAGTAAACCAAACTAAGAATGAAACCCTAATATTTGAAGGATTTAATAACATAGTATTCTAAGGTAAGATTTAACATTTATCTCCAAATAACATTAGTTTCTCCCAATGTATCATAATGAAAAGTAATTAACCTAATCAAATATCCTCCATGATAGGTTAATCATTTTCATAGATAACCCAAAATAAACTTACTCTTGATTCCTAAAATCATCTAACTAAAAATATTGAGTCAAACTAACCAGGGAATTCACGTAGTCCAGTGGTAGGTGATAAATACTTGTCACACTTTGGTTGTGGGTTCGATTCCCAAAGCTTTGTCCGATGCGATGGGTTGTCACACGGTCTGCGTGTTGTCCTTTTTCCCAAACAATATAATTCTTAAAACATTCCCCAAAACGAGATAAAAGCTTCAAAAATAATCATAACATATTTTAACCTCAAGTTTATCTCATGCCTTTCATTTTCCATCATAACATATTGTAACCCATAATTACCTCAAAAGTAAGGATCATATAAACCCTAATGGTTACCTTTATAATTATTACATGAAAATCCACATCGAGTTCGTCATCTCGTACATGATGCATTAGAGAACTCACCAAGGTTAAAGTGGTTGATCATGACTCCTTGACAGTTGCTTTATAATATCCACAATATTTCTTATTGAATCTCCCATTTCATCCAGTTTCTTAATCAGAGAACCACCACAGTTTCCTTCAAACCCATTGTCACTTTGGTTCCTGCTAGATCCATCCATTTACTAAAACCAAAAAGGTCAGTGTGATTATATAAACAAAACCATCATGTACTAATGAGGAAGAGAAACACAAAGATATACTTAGTCATTCACTTTATCTAAAAATCGGACTATTTCTGAAATCCTAACCATTATGGTAATGTCAGTTATGCTTAGAGAATACCCTAACCTCTAAAGTTATCTAAACCAACCTCTGATACCAACTATAAGGACCCAACCATAAAACATTACATAATCATGAATTAAATGAATAATTCACATAGAGCATATTTTCAGGATTAGAGTTATAGAGAATTAGGACGTAACTATTACATCTCAAAATATTACAATGTATACACTTCTACTAAGTTTCCATAAAAGAAAAACTATTATAATGAAACATGTCTAGTTCCATGTTTTAGATAGCATGTCATTCCTTGATCCCATCCTTGAGCCTATTCATCTTAATATCCTGTGGAAAACATTTCAAAAAACATGGTATGAGCATAAAAAGCCCAGTAAAGGATACACAAAGAAGGAAAACTGTTAGTTTTTCAAAACAACAAGTAAACCAATAATAAACTATCAAGTAATAATTTTCACCTTTATGAAGTAGTAAAAAACTCTTCACTGAATAATAGATCATTACTTTCCCTTTTTTAACCAAAAGTTACCATAAAACCCATATAACATAACATATAAAGGTAACTTGGGACATAAACATACTTAAATGGAATAACCATACGGTCTACTTCCAAACATATCACTTAATGGAATAGCCATACGACCGTCTTCCATACCCAATGCAGTGGAGGTTATAATGTAACCAACATTCCTATTATTCACGGCACCACCCATCATATGGTTTATAACGTGACCACTCATTAAATTTCCACGTACCATTATAAAATCATAACACATAAAACAAATACAAAGGAAAGAAAACATTTATAAATTTCAAGCACAATATATCACTTAAATATATTTACATATCAAATCCATTATCAAAACCATTTTCAATACCAAAATACATAAAAGATTATATGATATTTTTTACTTTTAAAAAATATAATGGCTTGTTGAGGAAGCCAAAGATCAAATAATACTCACGGCGGTGGAAAGGTCGTTGTCACCACATACATTAAAAAGAAACATACTTATTTTCATTTAGTAAAATTCTTAGAATAGAAAAGATTCCTTCTAAATAAAAGTAGAATTAAAAGGGGATTATATACCGTATAAAAGAATGTTTTGTATAAAACAAAATATGCCTCGATGAAAAGAGATTGAGGCGAAGTCCCTTACAAAGTCGGTATCATTAGATTAAGGATAAATCAATTACATGATTATGTGTATAAAATAATACACCAAATATAAGTGGATATTAAGTGTTTAAAAATCAGAGGTTATTCACACATATTACGAGAACGACATATTCAAGGAGTACAATTTTAACCCAAACAATAAAAATTGGTTTAAGATGTTCCCTTGCAAAAATTTGACAGTCTAACGGTGTCACTTAAAAATTTAGAAAATGAGTTGATGCGAGATAAAAAGGGTATATAATCACCTGTACATTAAATTGAAAACAATATGGATATATGAGAACATATCGCAAAAAAAGAAAATGTATATTAAAAACACAACAAAAATAAGTCTTTTTAAAAAAGATGAGGGTGAAAGGTCCCCTTACCAATTTGGGTAACTTTAGAAACGTACACCCCATGGAAGAAGGTTCATACAATGAAGTTGTAAATACCCACAATTGAAATTATACTACACAAAGAGTATAATAATTTGCAGTACATGCACCACTCAAAGGAAATGGTGTCAAACGTAGCATAAATGTCACACGAATAAAAGTGAGATGAAAAATCCCTTATGAAAACTCGGCAGCCTAACGGCGCCACTTAAAACTTCCAAAAATGGATTTATAAGATCAAATAGGGTCTCTCATAATATGAAAATAAAAAGTACAGTATTATGAATATAAAAGAACATCCCCAAAGATAATAAATATGAGCTTAAAAGAAATGACATAAGAGAGAGTACTTATAAATAAAGAGAGAGGTTGGATCCCTTACCTCAAGTTCGACTTTCCTGGTTCGTTTCATTATATTCCCGAATAATAAACATTGTTCAATTTATAATTTGATAAGGACCTCCTTTAAATATTATTATTCAGTTCATATCACATATTAAAATGTTATAACAATGGGTTAATAATGTGAGTTCATATCAAACATTTTTGTCGATGTTTGGTACATGAGTCAAAATTGAGATTGTTGGAATATAATTTTCCATGAAGATATAGGTACATCATCTCCAGAATATTATCAATTATTTAAATATCATATATATCTAGTATATATTCATTTTATATTATTCCATAACATTTAGAGATAAAAAAAGGAAATGCACCGTTCATGGAGATGGTAGGCCGTACGTACGCAAGAACACTACTTTCATTTCTTTGTCATATTAATGATATTAAAAATAAATGAGAGATATATACATTATAATTCCACAATGTTGAACCCTCTAGAATTATGTGGCTTTATTGAGTTTTGATAATCCCAACCATTCTGTCTTTATATCTTGATTATGCTTAATATATTCCAAATATACTTTAATATATGTTGTTACTTTCATTATTCTTAAATTCAGTATTTTGAATTTTCAGATATATGTTTATTATGACTTAACTCATTCTACCAAGTGAATGCTCAAACAGTTTTCATCTACCGTTACAAACTAGCTACCGATACAGAACAGTAGCCACCGTTATGGAATAGAGCTACCGATATCAATAGAGCTACCGATACAGAGTTCACCGATACATCAATTTCACCGGTACTCAAAGATCACTGCTACATCAAAGTCTACCTATACGGTACATCAAGTCTACCGATAGAGTTACAGTTACAAGATAACTAGTACTCAAGCCTACTGCTACATCGTTGTCGACAGCTACCGATATAGAGCTACAGATATGATGAAATCCACTGTTATGCAAAGTCTACCGATAGAGAGCTACCGCTACCGTTACAAGGCAGAGCCACAACTACTGAGAGAGAGTTACCGCTACTGGTAAAGGCAGATCCACTGTTACTGTTACAAGTCCACCGCTACAAATACATCAAGTCTACAGATAGACAAGTCTACCGTTACAATTGTCTACTGATACTCAGACCTACATACATCCACTGTAACACAAGTCTACCGATATCAAGAGCTACCATTCCAGAGACAGAACCCGACACTGCTTTAATTTATTTATCTTTGTTTAATCTAACCAACGGTCATATCAGGTATATTTTAATACACTGACATTTATTTAATGTGTGCTGTTGGATATCAGGGAACCGTACCTCGTATCTGCAAAAAGTAAATCATATTTTGTCGGAGCACGTGGTTTAACTAAAGGAAGGATGTGCTACTACAAAAGAGTATGAATAGACGAATACAGATATATACAGACCACAACGATACATAGACGAATACACGAGACATACAAAACACAAAGCTGTGCTGGAAGAACAATAGAGCGTGAATGCAAAGAGATGACAGAACATACACGAAGAGCTCATTACTGCATACCAGTGAAGAGCTGAGAATGAGAACATAACACAAGAGATTCATCGACTGTCTCTACACCTGGAAGTCATGGAAACAGACGATACTCTGTTTTCAAACAAAAAACTAGAAGAGGACCCAGAGCGAATTCTGATCAATCAAAGGAGTCCCGAACTGCACGACAATCTCTAGAGCCATTTCTAAACTCTAAATATTTGCTCTGTGATTTATCTTTTTACATATTGACTAGTGTGTGTTATATGCTGTATTTTATACACACACTGTCTCCTATACTCTAACTGGAAGATTTGTAAATCCTCCCTCACCTCTCTTACATTTTTTATTTCCCACTGGGATAGTGGTAGAGGTCGTGTGTGACCTAGACAGCTGGTTTTTGTTGTTCTCTTTCCCACGAATAACAGTGGTAGAGGTCTTGGACCTGGACAGCTGGTTGCTGTTGTTTATCCCCGATCTAGGGTGTGGATCATCTTTTTATAAAATCTTTTTATAGGACTATGTCTCAACTTGAGACTGAACCTCTTGGACATATTTTTTGTGATATATCTTTCAAAGTTATTCTTTTATTCCGCTGCTAATCTCTTTAAAACCAAAACTATTTTAAAGTCACATTGATAATTAAATTTTCAAGTATTTATATCAGTTGTAAATCGGTAATTTGGTTTTAAAAGTTAATCAACCTTTCTGTTTTGATTAACTGGGAAATAATCAATCCCTTGAGAACCCAACCGAACCCATACTTTGATATAAATTCACTATAGTTTAATTCAGTATTTTATTTGGGGGTTTTTAAGACAAAGTTTTTAAAACAGAAATTTTAATTGGAACTCAATTCACCCCCCTCTTGAGTGTCCACTCTGACCAACATTTGGTATTAGAGATTGATAAAAATATTTTGTACTCTGTTATTCAACTGTGATTTTAGTTGTATTTTAAAGATCCTAAAATTTCTATTATTTCTAAATTTTTATTTCTTTAAAATCTTTGCTTATAGTTAGCTATCATCGATAATAGACTTGAAGGTGTTGCTTCTAATACACCACCATTTTTTCAATGGAACTAACTATTCTTAGTGGAAAATCAAGATGAAAATTCATTTAGAGAGCATGGTTTTTGATATTTGGACTGCTATAGAATTAGAATATAAAATTCCTAATAATGTTAGAACTACTTGGAATGAAGCTACTAAGGCTGCCTACAATAATAATTATAAAGCTATGAATGCATTATACTATGTTCTAGGAGATGAGGAATTTAATAGAATATCTACCTGTAAAATTGCTTATGAAATTTGGGATACCTTAGCTGTTTCTCATGAAGGAACAACTAATGTTAAGGAGATGAGATTGAATACCTATACTATTAAGTATGATAATTTTAAGATGAAGCCTGATGAACCCATTTCTGATATGAATCTCAGGTTCAATGAAATTTTCAACACAATGAATTCTCTGGGAAAGGATGTTCCAGTAAAGGAACAAATCATGAGATTTTTGAGATGTCTACCTGAAAGATGGAGAGGAACTTCTGTCTCAATTATAGAATCATGTGATATTGGTGAACTACCAGTCAATGAACTAATTGGAAAACTGATGATGTATGAAGAGGAACTCAAAGTAAATAAAGACGAAGATGATGAACCTTGAAGTAATTCTGTTGCCTTCAAAACTACAACCTCAAAGAATAAGGATAAGGAAAAGTTCAAGCTATCAATGAATGTTCAATATGTGAAGATAGTGAGAGTGATTCTGATAGTGATACTGAGATGGCTCACATTGCTTGAAGATTTAAAAAGTTTTATAGGAAGAAGATGTTTTTCAGAAAGTCCAACTACAAAGGTAAGTATGAAAACATAGGACATTGGAAAAAGGATTGGAAGAAGCCTGATAAATCAAATGAAGTTGTCTGCTATGAGTGCAAATGGAAGGGACACATAAAAGAAGACTGTCCAAAGCTGAAATACAATAAGAAGTATGAATACAAGGATAACAATTATAAAAAAGCCATGAAGGCCACTTGGAGTGCTTCTGAGGACAGTTCTAGTGAATCTGAAGTTTCTGAAACTGAACACAGAAACAAGGCGAACATGTGTTTTATTACAAACACTTCTAAGGTAACTTCAGAAACTCCTACTTCTAATTCATATTATTCTGGAGATGATTTTGAATGTGATAACATGTCTAAATATGAACTGTTTGAATATTGTGATATTATAGAAGAAACTTGTAATGAGATAAAAGACAAATACAATGGATTAAAGAAATAGTATGCTTTAACTGTTAAACATAAATCTGCTCTTGATATTGAAGTAGAAAAGAATGCTCAGTTTCATAAAGAGAACACTAAAATAAAATTGTCAAATGAGAAACTCAAGAAGGATTTAGAGAAGTTTATCAATGGTAAAGATACTCTTACTCAAATTCTAGGTAAGAAAATAGCACCTAGATACACTACTGGTATAGGATACCAACCTGGACAAAGGAAAATTACCCAAACTAGATTCATTCCTAAATCTGGACAGAATGTAGCTAGCTCTGGAACTTCCTATGCTTCGACTAGTTATATTAATAGTTATGGATCTAATAAGGTTTATCTTTCAAAATCTGTTGATTCTAGAAATTTTATGGGACCCATTAGACAAATATGGGTACCTAAAGTGTTATTGGCTAACCTGTCTGGACCCAAGAAAATCTGGGTACCAAAATCATTTCCTATTTAAATCTGTTTTGTAGGAAACCTACTTAAAGAGCTCCTGTAAAAAGACCTGGTACTTGGACAGTGGATTTTCAAGACATATGTCAGGAGACTTATCATGCTTTAAATGCATAGTCAGAGTTGATGGAGGGTTTGTCACTTTTGGTGATAACTCAAAAGGAAAAATCATCGGCTTAGGCAAGATTGGTAACACTGACTTAGTATTGATTTCTAATGTTTTATTTGTTGAAGGACTAAAATACAATTTGTTAAGTATTTATCAGTTATGTGATGATGGTTTTTATGTTAAATATGAAAATGATTCTTGCAATGTTTTTAATTATAAAAATGTTTTAGTGTTTGCTGCTTTGAGAAATGAAAATGTTTATGCTGTTGATTTAAATTCTTTAGCTATGCAAAATATTACTTGTTTAAATGATTTTCATAAAGAGTATTGGATTTGGCACAAAATGTTAGGACACTACAATTTTCATTCACTTAGAAAACATGCTAGGAAGAACTTAGTTAGAGACCTACCCAAACATGAATTTCTAGCAGACAAAATTTGTAATCCCTGTCAAAAGGGAAAGCAAAATAAAGTTTCATTTAAATCAACTAAAGAAGTGTCAACTTCTCAACCTCTCGAGTTGGTTCACATAGATTTGTTTGGACCTTCTAGAGTTTATAGTTTAAATGGGAAGAACTATGTCTATGTTCTTGTAGATGACTTTTCTAGATATAGTTGGGTATATTTTCTAGCTCACAAAAGTGAAGCATGTTCTTGATTTGTAAAATACTCCAAGTCTGTAGAAAACCATAGTGGACTTAAGATTAAAACTCTGAGAAGTGATCATGGCCGTGAGTTTGAAAATCATGATCCTGAATCCTACAACTCACAAAATGGATATAGTCACAATTTCTCTGCCCCTAGGACACCTCAACAAAATGGTGTAGTAGAATGAAGGAATAAAACCCTGCAATAAATTGCTAGGACTATTCTTAATGGGTATGACCTACCCGTTTATTTTTGGGATGAAGCTGTAAATACAACTTGTTTTGTTATTAATAGAGTCTTTATTAGACCCGTTCTTAAGAGGAACCCTTATGAGTTGTGGAACCATAGGAAACCTAAGGTTATCTACTTGAACGTTTTTGGCTGCAAAGTCTTTATTCTTAATACTAAAGATAATCTTGCTAAGTTTTCATCCAAGAGTGATGAAGGAATATTCCTAGGTTACTCTATTTCTAGTAAAGCCTATAGAGTTTTTAATAAAATAACGAAATTTGTGGAAGAATATGTTCACATAAAATTTGATGAAACTGATCCCCATGAACCTAAGACCTCTCCTGAAAATCTTGAAGATGATCTCTCTGGTTTGAACCTTAATGATAAAGACAGTGGACCTGTATTTAAAACATCCAGTTCTGGAAATTTTCTCGACCCTACTTCTTTTGAACCTCAACCTGTAGATGAACTTGAAATCTCTAGCCCTACCTTTTCAAGACCAACTAGGATTCTAAAGAACCATCATTTAGATTTTGTTGTAGGAAATATAGATAGAGGAACACAGAATAGAGCTTATCTTAGAAATAAGGTTAAACATCAAGCCTTCTTGTCACAACTAGAACCTAAAAATATCAATGATGCTATCAATGATGAATTCTTGGTAATGGCTATTCAAGAGGAACTAAATTAATTTGAAAGAAACAAAGTCTAGAAATTAGTAGAAGGACCTAAGGACACTATCACCATAGGCACAAAATGGGTGTCTAGAAACAAAGTTGATGAATCTGGAAACATCATTAGAAACAAAGCTAGGCTAGTTGCACAAGGTTACAATCAAGATGAAGGGATTGACTATGAATAAACCTTTGCACCTATAGCTATATTAGGGGCTATTAGGATCTTACTTGCCTATGCATCACATCTGAATTTTAAGTTATATCAAATGGATGTGAAAAGTGCTTTTCTAAATGGTTTTATTGTTGATGATGTTTATGTAGAACAACCACCTAGTTTTTCAAATCCTCATTTTCCAAATCATGGTTTTAAACATTCTAATTCTTTATATGGTTTAAAACAATCTCCAAGAGCTTGGTATGAAAGACATTCAAACATTCATATTTCAAAAGGATTTACAAAAGGAATAGATGATCCCACTCTTTTTATAAAAAGGATTTCAAAAGATGTATTAATAGTACAAATATATGTTGATAATATTATTTTTGGATCTTCTAAAAATTCTCTATGTACTAATTTTTCAGAAGTTATGAAAAATGAGTTTGAAATGAGCTTAATGGGAGAGCTTAAGTATTTTCGTGGTTTTGAAATCTTTCAGACTAAAGATGGTATTATTTTAAATCAAATTAAATATACTAAAGATCTATTATAATGTTTTGGTTTGGATAGTATTAAATAAAGTAATATACCTATGAGTACCACCTGTAAATTGGATGTTGATGAATCTGGGAAACCAGTTGATCAAATTATTATAGAGGTATGATTGGGAGTTTACATTATCTTACATCTAGTCGACCGGATATTATGTTCAGTGTATGTATGTGTGATAGATTTCATGATAATTATAAATAATCACACTTGCGGGTTGTTAAAAGAATTTTTAAATATCTTAATCATACTATGAATTTAGGCTTGTTTTATCCAAAAGAACAATCATTTGATTTAATAAGTCATTTGGATTCTGATTTTTCTTGTTGTAAGTTAGATAGGAAGAGCACATCTGGAACATGTCACTTACTTGGAAAATCCCTTGTATCATGGTGTAGTAAGAAACAGAACTCAGTTGCATTGTCTACTGCTGAAGCAGAATACATCATTGCTGGTAGTTGCTGTGCACAGATTCTGTGGATGAAACACACACTACTAGATTATGGATTTGACTTTAAACATGTTTCAATCAACTCTGACAACACTAGTGCGATTAATATCTCTAAGAACCCTTTGTCTTACTCTAGAACTAAACATATTCATGTTAGACACCACTTTTTAAGAGATCATTATCAAAGAGGTGATATAATACTTGAGTTTATAGGCACTGAACTTCAATTAGCTGATATTTTCACTAAGCCTTTATGTTCAGAAAGATTATGTTTCATTAGACACAAATTAGGAATGATAACTTATCCTTAAACCGTTAAGAGAAAAACCTCACTGTTAGAAAAACCTCACCGTTAGAGAATCCTCACCGTTAGAAAAACCTCACCATTAGAAAAACCTCACCATTAGAGAATTCTCACCGTTAGAAAACCTCACCATTAGAAGACCTCACCGTTAAGAGACTTTACCGGTACATCTCGTGCTGTTTTAAAATTCTATAAAGCCGAGTCATCGAACCGTTATTTATTTTATTTATGATTTATGTGATTTATGAATCCTAAATGATATTAAAACTCTAACTAGACTCACTCAATATCACCGCGAACCTTTCTGCTCGAATTCTCATAAACCTAAACCTCTGGACCTTCAGAACCCTAGCCTCAAATCCGTAATGGCCCGCATCAAGAGACCCCAAATCACAGATGGGAGTGATGAGCCACAAGTGAAACAACAGAAAGTATCGAATTCCAGTCGAAGTGGAAGTGGAAGTGTAGCTCTAAGGAATAAAATCAACCTGCATCTCTCAAGGAGAGAGATTGTTGTTGAAAAAGAAGTGTGTGCAGAATGGCTGATGGAAAGAAAATCGTTAGTTCTTATGGTTTTACAAGAACAAGGTTGGCTAGAATGCTTCGCGAACAACAACATACCTTATTTTCCAGGACTTGTGAAACAATTCTACGAATTCGTTAGTTTTGAAAAGTCTGAAGAAGAAAGTAGAATGGTTTCATATGTGAATGGTCAGGAAGTGTCGTTTACTTCAAAAGAATGGGCTGAGAACCTAAGAGTTCCTCATGAGGGCAATTTTACTTATTATTCCAAGTCTGTACCTTCAACCAGTGATGTGTTTCAATATGAAGATGCTCTGCTAGAACTCATAGGGAATGGGACCCCTAGAAAGGTGATTGCTGCAGAGATGGTAGGAGAAGACAAACTGTTGTTTATGTTTATTCACCATGTTGTTAGTATGAGAAGAGGAGACTTTGCCACATTGAAATTCCAAGACATATATTTGTTACATTTTCTGAAGCTCAGTGTAAGAATCAATCTATGTAGATTGATTATGGTTCAAGTGGAAGAGATGACTAGACCGAAGTAAAAATCAAATGCCTTGTTTTTCTCAAAGAGAATTTCTGTGATGCTGAAAGTGAAGGAGATAGATGGACCACAGGATGAGCTGGTAGTGGTCAAGGATAACTTCTGTATTACAAGAATTGTCTATAAATACATGAAAGTCAGCTGGAATCCTTGGAAGAAATAATGGGTGAGTGATGATGGAAAAATTTATGACAAGTATACTCCTATGGATCATCCGTCTAGACAAATGGATATGAGAGATCCTGGTCTTGGACCAGATGAGCCAGAACCGGTCTATAGTGATGCTGAAGCTGAGGAGGAAGAGACATCAGTAGAGGAAGGAGGAGATCTAGACTTACCCCCTAGTCCTGTGCATCAAGTTATTTCTTATGGAGCATCTAGCCCTCTAAAAGAACTACCAAAAAGAGAAACTGTCTTAAAGGACAATTATATAGAGACTACAAAAGAAGAAGAAGAATCTTTCTAGTATGTTGTCAAGGACACATCTGAGGAGGATGAGACAACTGAATCTGATCATAATGTTAATGGAGAAGAAGAGGCTGATGGTGAAGCAGTTGATGAAGAAAATGTTGAAAAAGAGCTCAGTTTGAGTCCTCTAATAGTCAGTACAGTCAGGACAGTGGCTGATCAGGAAGACATAGCAGCATCACATGTTAACGAGATAGTCATTATTGACTCAGAACAAATGGCTATTGATTCTGCTGTGGTTGTAGAGGAAAGTGCATAATTACCTCAGGAAGAACAGTTGGAAGAAATATCTCAGGAGAATGTTCCAAGCGAGGAGGAGAATCTTGGATCAGTATCAGTGTTATATGACATTGAAGGTTGGAAATCAGATCCCAGATATATGATTCTTGGAAATTCTTATGGAGATTCGGATGAGGAAGATCAACCCAAAAATGAATCAGTTACCTTACCCACTATGGCTGAAAATGTGGCAACCAAGAAGGACCTTGAGTCTTTAAAAGCTGAATTGAAAGAAGCAATAAGAGAATCAGTGGCAGATATGAAGAAAAGTATGGTTGAAGAGATGAAAAGCGTGGAGCAATCCCTTGAGTTATCCATTGGATGTAGTGTGTCCAGTCCTGTGAAAGAAATTGTGGATGAACCTAAGGTGTTCCACACTCAGATTGATAGTTGGACAGGAGCTGTAGTTGCTCTTAGACAATCAATCGCTTCATTGACTTCTTTGAACAGTTCCCAAACCCAAGTGAACACTGACATTCGGTATATCAAAGAAGTGGTCAAACAGTTTGTGGAAGTTTTTGAGGCCTTTAAGAAGTCAGTCAAAGAACATCTGAAGAGTCAGGATGAACTTGTTCAGAAGGTAGTTAGTAGTCTGACTTAATCTTTCAAGGAGACAGTGGCCTTCTCAATGAAACCTCTTCCCTCAACTAGCTCCAGTGTAAACCTTGACCAGATCCTCACTATTATTCAGGATGAATTGGATATGGCCAGTACCAGTGGTGCATCAGATACTCAGATTCTTGCTACCACTAGGGAAGTTAGTATTTTTGTTCATGATCACCTGCGGGCAGCTACTTCTTCTCAAGAGGCAATCAAAAATAAGGTGGATGCTTGTTTTGAAATGGTTTATACCAAGCACCAAATGACAAACCATTTCAAGCATTTTCTTGAAAATATGAAGTTTCCTCAAGTTACCCAAGCCTTTAGGGAACAAGTGAGTAAGCTCAGGGAGCTTACTCCTGCTTCGGATAAGTTTATAGAGAATAGAGATGATTTTGTGTCTGCAATGGAGAGAGGAGGAAGCATTATAATGGATTTCTGAAACCTATTACTGCCCTTCCTACATGTGGATGCTAGCCTAGTGATTGTACCTCCTGCACTTCCTGCTTCTGCCTCTAGGAGTACTACTCAACTGACTCCAGTTCAAGCCATCAGGAACCTGACACCGATGATCACTCAGAGGAGCTCAGATTACAGATCTGGTACTGTATCACTTGCTGATCCACCAGTGGTTCTTTCAGTAATTACCAAGCCTGATGACTCTACCTCTAAACCCTCTGCTTATCCCAGGGGAAAGACACCTATTCAAGTGGATAATTGAGTGCTTGTAGCCATTTTTTTAAGGGATTCATTGTATTTTTGTTCTTCTCTGATTTTCCCACTGTATCTTTTACTTATCAATCAAATACTTCATTCCTCTCTTCACTGTCTATTTTACTCTATCTATTTTCTTTCCTAGTCCTTTTCTTTTCTATAATACCCTCCATTTTGTTAATCACAAAGGGGGAGAAATTATTGGAAACCTGAGAATGTTTTTCACCTAAGGGGACAAAGGGGGAGAAAATCAATACTTTGGGGGAGAATCCGGTAGTTAAATTGATATGGGGAGAAATATGAAAACCAAAGAATGTTGCTTGTTCTTTCCTCTAATAATACATTATTTCTTGATATATTCCTGTTTCCATATTTTTCCTCTGATACTATACTATTGATATCATATTTTGATATATTTTTTTGTTGTTGTTTTGTTTTTTTTCCTATGATATTACTTTATTTTGGCATAAGTTGTGATTATAAAAAAGGGGGAGATTTTTGAACCCTCTAGAATTAAGTGGCTTTATTGTGTTTTGATAATCCCAACCATTCTTTCATTATATCTTGATTATGATTAATACATTCCAAATATACTTTAATATATGTTGTTACTTTCATTATGCTTAAATTCCGTCTTTTGAATTATCAGATATATGTTTACTATGACTTAACTCATTCTTCCAAGTGAATGCTCAAACAGTTTTCAGCTATCGTTACAAACTAGCTACCGATACAGAACAATAGCCACCGTTATGGAATAGAGCTACCGATATCAAATAGAGCTACCGATACGGAGTTCACCGATACATCATGTTCACCGGTACTCAAAGATCACCGCTACTTCAAAGTCTACCGATATGGTACATCAAGTCTACCGATAGAGTTACAGTTACAAGATCACCGGTACTCATGCCTACCGCTACATCGAAGTCGACAGCTACCGATACAGAGCTAATGATATGCTGAAGTCCACCGTTATGCAATGTCTACCGATAGAGAGCTATTGCTACCGTTACAAGGCAGAGCCACTGCTACTGATAGAGAGTTACCGCTACTGGTAAAGGCAGAGCCACCGTTACTGTTACAAGTCCACCGCTACCGATACATCAAGTCTACCGACAGACAAGTCTACCATTACAAATGTCTATCGATACTCAGACCTACAGACACCCACTGTAACACAAGTCTCCCGATATCATGAGCTACCGTTCCAGAGACAGAACACGACACTGTATTAATTTCTTTATCTTTGTTTAATCTATCCAATGGTCATATCAGGTATATTTTAATACACTGACATTTATTTAATGTGTGCTGTTGGATATCAGGGAACCGTACCTCGTACCTGCAAAAAGTAAATCAACTTTTATCGGAGCACATGGTTTAACTAAAGGAAGGATGTTCTACTAAAAAGAGTATGAATAGAAGAATACAGATACATACAGACCATAATGAGACATAGGCGAACACACAAGACATAAAAAACACAAAGGTGTTCTGGAAGAATAATAGAGCGTGAATGCAAAGAGACGACAGAACTTACACGAAGAACTCATTACTGTGTACCAGTGAAGAGCTGATAATGAGAACATAACACAAGAGCTTCATCGACTGTCTCTACACCTGGAAGTCAAGGAAACAGACGATACTCTGTTTTCAGACAAAAAACCAGAAGAGGACTCAGAGCAAATTCTGATCAATCAAAGGAGTCCAGAACTACACGATAATCTCTAGAGCTATTTCTAAACTCTAAATATTTTCTCTGTGATTTATCTTTTTACATATTGAGCAGTGTGTGTTATATGTTGTATTTTACACACACACACTGTCTCCTGTAATCTAACTGGAGGATTTGTAAATCCTCACTCACCTCTCTTACATTTTTTAATTCCCACTAGGATAGTGGTAGAGGTCGTGTGTGACTTGGACAACTAGTTTCTGTTGTTCTTTTTCCCACGAATAATAGTGGTAGAGGTCTTGGACCTGGACAGCTGGTTGCTGTTGTTTATCCCCGATCCAGGGTGTGGATCATCTTTTTATAAAAGCTTTTGAGAGGACTAAATCTCAGCTTCAGACTGAACCTCTTGGTTATATTTTCTGTGCTATATCAGTCAAAGTTATTCTTTTATTCCGCTGTTAATCTCTTTAAAACCAAAACTGTTTTAAAGTAACTTTGATAATTAAACTCGCAAGTGTTTATATCAGTTGTAAATCAGTAAGTTGGTTTCAAAAGTTAATCAGCCATTCTGTTTTGATTAACTGGAAAATAATCAATACCCTGATAACCCAACTGAACCCTTACTTTGATATAAATTCACTATAATTTAATTCAGTATTTTCATTGGGGGGTTTTAAGACAATGTTTTTAAAACAAAAATTTTAATTGGAACTCAATTAACCCCCCCCTCTTGAGTGTCCACTCTGACCAACGCACAATTATATCCATAATATAGATGTAATATATGACATATATATCTGTGTTATATATGTACTTATAATAGTACATAACATTTGGAGATAAGAAATGAAATGTACCGTTCATGGAGACGGTAAGCCGTACGTACGCATAAATGTTACTTTCATTTTTTTTGTATTCAATGGAATGAAATATTAATGATATAAATGTATATTATAATTATATTAGGATATAGTATGTAATACCATTAATTACATCCTTTATACGTTCCACATATGGAATTAATGAATCAAATCACTTTGAGGTGGCGGTAGTCCGCACTTCCTAAAATGAAGATATCGCGTTTACCCATAATGAAAACCATAAAGGTATGCCATAAATGAAAAATACATAAGTTTAAGGAAAAAATAAACATATTATATATCATATATAATTATATTGACATCTTAATGGCCACCTTTGAAGGTGTTAAAAGAATATTGAACAATCGTCGTTTCTTGAGGCAGTAATTCGCCATACATAGAAACAGTATGTTCTTTAACCATTAGACGGAGGTGTGTGAATGTGTTTCTCTAATACATATTATAAAAACATCCTAGTATATTTAAGATACTGGTTCTGTTGTGAAAAATGTAATAAAAATAGTTTAGGGGGTTGGAGAAGCAAAATAAAACAAAAGAACACAAGTGAAGACATTACCTTAAAATCGGGTAACTCCTCTTCGTTTGAACCAAAAGGTTTTCTTGAAGAGAATTTTGCCAAAGTTGCGGCTTCAATGATGAATAGAGGGATGTGGAGAGATGAAATGGGAAGGGTTTGTATGATCGAATGGTTTGATAGGTGTGGGTAAGGTGGTAGAGGTGGGGGCCTTTTATAAGAGAAGGGGAGGGCCACTCTTGGAATGTTATAAACTTTTACTTTATTATAAAATTCTTTTCGGATTTTAAAGGTCCCAAAATTATATATTTCGAGAATAAGGTGATGAAAGTTCTAAATCCACCCATCCAATAGGTTTTTGACACGTTTTGGTCTTATATTTTACATTATCTTTCCATTTTATTTAAATCGTTAAATAATGAGGTAATCGCTGCATCATCATGGTGTCATAAATAATTTAATATATATAATGTCTAAAAATTATAAAAAAAATATCATGATATATTAAAATTTATTATATTTCTAATGAATATTTATAGTAAAAAATATAACTTGTATAACCCCATGTAACAATTTTTTTAGTAAAACAAAACATGTTTGGACATTTTAATTTTAACTTTAAATAAAAAGTTATTAATGTGATTTTCCTACCAAAGTGGCTCCATGGGGTACCCAAGTTGACCCATGGATTTTATTGGTCGGCCATGACACATCAAATAAGTTTAGGAATGTTTAAAGTTCATTTCATATTATTATAACATTATCTTAACCTTAAATTACACTAAATACCTTTAATCGCGATTAATAAAACTGAAAAGTTACTATTCACCAAAAAATTATTTTAATCTCATTGAACCAAATTTTTCTTCATAATGAAAACAATGTATGTAGGATTTTTGAAAATTAAATCATAGATGTGGTAAAGTATCATTTAAATGAAAAATCAATTTCTTTAACTACCACTTAGTGGTTTCACTATTCCTAAAAAAATGTCGTTTTTCAGAAAAATACCAAAAATTCATCCTAAGCTATATTTGATATTCCGAATTCAAAAATGATGTATATTTTAAATAATAAAAAATATATAAGTTGAATTATTTAATTTAATAATTCATTCCCGCTGTCAAAACAAATAGCATGTTTTTAAGAAATAATATCTAATAAAAGATTGACACTAGTTTAAGTCAAATTTCAAAGTAAAATAAATTCCAATGACCACCATTGGATTAAATGGTGAAAATATATTCTAAATACACTTTAATATAAATTAAAAAGATAATCTATCCATATAAATAAATCATATTAAAATGATTTTTTGAATTAAAATGCAACATTTTCACTAAAAAATGATCCTTATCGGGAAAATAACAAAAATTTACAAAAACTAAATTTTGATGTCCAGATTCTAAAGTAGGATTTTATTTTGTCAAATAAAAAATATAAAATTTTCAAAAGTAAATTTAAAAAGGGTTCTCCATAAAAAGGTGGTTAATCGACATTTTAAAGAATATTAAAATATTTATGCTTAAAATTGGATTCATTCACATTTTAAGCCTCTAACATTTATTGGAAAACAAAGTAAAAATATTTGAAAAATATATATAATAATTTTGTAGTTATATCTGTTCATTCCCACCATTTCAACGGCTAGGAATTAACTACCACTTAAAATAATATTATTTTATTATTAGAGTGCAACATAAGATTTCAAAGAAACTCTTTGTTGAGTATTGGGTACGCCATTGAGCATAGAGTTCCCTTTAAAGTAATATTAATATTTTATTCACAAATATGGATAAATATGAAAATTTCATATTTTTTATTTACCTGGGGTGTTACATTTCAACTCAATGAATCATCCACCTTGTTCTCTTTCATAGGATGGAATGGTGCTGTGATGTTATAATAATTAATCAACTCGATCCATTTTATCTGGTGAAAATTAAACTCTGTATGTGTGAATATATATTTTAAACTTTTATAATCAGCATATATATCAAATGTTTCTCTGAAAATATTACGTATATAAATCATTAATGAATAAATCACCTCAGTAGACACCAAATGATGAGATGGGTAATTTTTATCACGAATCTTCAACTATCCTAAGGCTTTAGTGATAACCATGTCAATGTTCATAATAACACAAACCAATTCATTCTTGGATTTGTCCTTTTTGATTTAAAACCCTTATCAATTATACGGTAATTTATGCATATGTGCACTGACTAACCTTCTCTTATATGCCTTTAAATTTTATTCATATTCATCTGTCTATAGGTACATGGCACCATTATGAGTTAACATTGTCATAGGATTATTTAGTAATGAGATATTTTCTATACACTAATGATAATATATATCTAAACTAATAATGTTAAGGATCTCACTTACTGTGGTTGGTCTATGAAAACATTCAATACTATCCGTATTTTATGGAACTATGATAATTCCATCTTTTAGATTATGTGACTAAAAAATGAAACATTTGATTTCCAAAATTCACAGATCAAAATTTACATATATTATAATCTTCTATCGGGTCTTTAGTAAAATTTGGAACTGGTTTTCATTATATTCAATGATATTTGAATAGATAAGAATATCATCTATACAGACTACTACAAACAGATCAAGGACATCTCTAAAAACTATATTCAACAAATACTATAATAAATAAAGGGAATTATTAATAACAAAATGTGTCACTATATATTCATAGTTTTAATACATGTTGTGAAATTTTATCTTGGGTATATACTATCTATTGACACTTAATTAATGACATATAAAATGAATGTCATCCTTGGAAATGTATTGAGCTCCACACAAATGATCAATCAATTCCCTTATACGAGGATAATGATACATACTTTTGATTTTCATTTTTCTCAACTTAGGATAATTAATGTAGAGTCTTATTGATCAATCATTCTTTTTCAGAAAAGAAAAAGGTTCACCCCAATATGACATAAATGGATGAATGAATCACCTATCATGGTTTTCATGGTGTAGCCTCTTAAATTATTGAACATAAGACATGTTTATTTTATAGGGAGTCTTTTAAATTGGTGTAGAAACTCGTTTTATTTATACAAAGAAATCAAATTCATGTATTTTTGGAAGGCAGGGAAATTCATCTAAAATGAAAAACTGAAATTCCCGAAAAATAGGCATGGTGTAGATGTTACTTCCCTCCCCAACCATTTGAGATAATCAACCCCCCTAAATGTGAATTAAGACTTATACATTGGATGTAATATACATAATATTTTAATTAGTCTCATCAAATTTATGGATGATCATTAAAGGGTTTAATAAATTAAATTTAACATCTCATACTAAACAATTGATGTGAGATTTATGTATAGAAATCCAATCCATACCTAATATGGCATAAAATTCATCCAACAAAAGAACAACATAATTTTTAAGAAATGCATTACTAGAATGTTCTACATGAGAATAATCAGACTTGGAATGAAATCATCATAATATTATGGCATTTCACTTCTAATTCCTCATTGAATCATTTCATTGGAATCTTAACACCCTTATAAAATTAATTACATATGAATGATAGAGTAGATGTAGAACCAAATAAGAAATTATCAATTATATAGTTGATAATAAGTTTTCTATTCACTATATTGTTATCAAAACCCTCATTATATATAGTAATTGTGTGAGATTTTCATTTTCCCCTCTGTATAAGTGGTTATTTACATTAATCATCATCACCAAAATTTGGGTTTGGGAAATAGTTATCATAATAACCATTCTCCTTAAACACATAACACTAATGTGTTAGATTTTTATTCCAAGAATATATTTCTCCACTCTCACTATTTGTTAAATTATTCCCATAACATCAGTAATGAAATGCTCGATAGACTTTCATTCGAAAATTAATGTTTCTATATGACCACTTAAGAGAATTTTTCCAATATTCTTCCCATAAATATATCATAAAAAATGCTGATATTATTCTCTTAATGGGTTTTGATTTTCCTGTAAACACTATCTTTAATTTATTTTCAATACCATTAGATTGATATGTGACCCAAACCTCTATTTCAAACATGATTCCACAATGCACATTATTTTATTAGCAGATAAGGAATCTCAAGACAAATTACTTTTCAAGACTTATATTTAATCCATTGAAGAACCTATCATCTTTACATTCATGTTGGATGAATCTTCTAGAATCATACCTCACAAATCATGTAAAATTATCTTCGCAAGTACCAATAGATTCATCATTAATTTAATTCAACTAAAAGAACTCATTATCCATCATTGTATAAACATTCATAGGAAAATAATTATTGAAAAAATTATTTAACTTTTCCTATTCCATGGATTCAATATCTCAAGCTACCCTTATTATTCATTAATGTCCACCATGGTTTGGATTATCCTTCTAACTAATAAATTCTATTATTATTTTCTCATGATCTAATCACTAAAGAATATAGAATATCAATTTCGTATTACTATTTCATTAATCAAATATTACTTGATCAGAAGACCAGTTGAAAGAAGATGAAAAATTCATCATAAAGTGCACAATATAATTGTGTTCCCTCATTTCCTCATTTTGATGTCCACCATGTTTCATGTCTTGGGAACAAAGTGTGAGAATAGGAAAAATATTTCATTCCAACTCCAATAGATCTAGTTTTCCAAGGATGAAATTTTTTTCATTGTACATCAAAATCACCCTTAAAGTGGTTCCTATGGGTTTTAACAATTGAATAAAACAAAAATTAATAGATTAATACACAGTTATTGTAATGGGGAACTGAATAATAATGAAAATTGACTTATATAATTTCTATGTTATGATATGTTAACTTATCTATAAAACATTATGTTTTATTGTAGGTTATCCGTAACCAAATTCTATTTAAATCCTTCATGATGTCTCATGAAGATTTTGTGAATTCCCAAATCATATCCCCTAAGAGTGTAATGTGAGGTGTGAAGAAAGGCATGTTGTCATTTTCCGAGTAATGCTGAGTAAGGCCTGAAAAACATTATCTAAGTTGCAAATCCTAGGTACATATGATCTAGATCCACATACACATGTTTTATCAAGACATGGATGTATTTCTATTGAAACACTTGGTCTATCCTTTAACAGTATTCCATGACATTTTCCTTTAAATTTCTATATACTTATTCTTATTGTTATACATATCCTTATGGATCTCACTTAGGTTTTCTCATACAATATTCGAATTGTTAAATAATACCTTTCTAAAATACAAACTATAGCGACCATATATATTCATAAATTAAAATGAAATAACATTTGTACAATACATAAAAAATTATATAGTCAGACATCCAAATACTATATTATTCTAATTCTGTGGGAGACATGGAAACATAAAAACCCATATATATTTATTCAACATTATCTCCCCCAACAATCTTCATGAGTATAAACCATCAGAGATAAAAAAAATAATACATATCTTTGTGACCTTGGGAATGAAAAATAAAAATGAGTGATCTCAGATTCTCATCAAGCTTAAACAAAGGATATGTGAAGGCATAAACATGAGCATATGCGTATGATAATGTGGTTATTACATAAGAGGATCATACCCGACATATCATAACATCTTAAACATATACCATGGAATATATCTTGGAAGTTTTTTATAAATTAATCATAAGTAACATGGAACATAAGCTATGGGGTGAATACATATAAATAAGAACTGGAATTGTGGCTCGAAAATAAGCATATAAAAAATTTTCATTGTATTTAAGGAATCACTTCCACAGACATCTTAGTACTATGGGTTCACTTCATATAACATCTTAGTAGTCACAGTTTACTCCCATGTACATATTAGTCATATTTTTTCACTCCTCATACCATCTTGATATTCTTTGTTCACTCCCATTGGAAAATGTTTTAGTCAATGTTTAATCCCAACACAAACTTTGTATAATTCATGATATATAAATATATTACCAATGCATTGTAGGTTGATAAAGGACCCAAAAATCTCATAATTAAATATTAAAAACCTATGAAATAAAATCTAAAAGAATTGGATAATAATCTATTAAATTAAATGGGTTTAAAAATTGATAATCATATCATAAAATATTGAAAATTGAACATGTTTCATAATCATTTCATCTAAATAATAACCATTGATAATAAATGATTATCAAAATCATATAAATTATGATAGAAAAACATTTTCTATAAATGGCATGTGCTTCCCAAAATAACTGAATTTTCAATAATAATTTACCTACTAACTACTGTAGAGGTAACGATAAGGGTCCAACCCCAAAGAATGTGTGAGTAGACACTATGAAAATCCTCCTGGAAGAATGTTCGGATAGATGTGTTCTTAATGTAAGTAAAAACGAAAAATTTGTAAAAGTAATCAACTATTTAAAAAGGACTATTTTAATTAACTAAAACTATCTATGTGAATTAGATTATAAATTAAACTGGAAGAGATGGAAGTTACAGAGTAGTGGCATCCATTCATGTTCACGTCATTCCAATTATATATTTCCCACATCTGAATATTTATTTATTCAATTATCACTAATTTCAAATTTAATCCAAATATTATCTAGTATCATTCTCTGATGTCAAAAAATATTCTTAATTTTCACATAAATTATCCACATTTTTTTGTGAGTCAAGATGAATAATTTGCACTTCATTATAACACTGATCAATTGGTTAAATACAATAACTAAATTATCACAAAGTTGAAGTATCTACATATGTACGGTTCACTAACATGATACAACATATTATGTATCACGCATGCCATTATGAAGGAGATCACCCAAAACTATTAAATTTTTTAATAACTATAATAATTTATTCATAATTCACTCACGCTGTTGATCGAATTATAGATAAATAAATTCATTGATGAACCCCCTCCAGTGATTACATATTAGGTATTACATGAATGGGCACCAAGTTTTACATGAAGATCCCAATGAAAATTAATTTAAATGAATATATAGATAATTAAGTAATCATTGAACTAAAATTAATTCAAAATTCAATAAAAAATAGACCATATATAATGTCATGAAATTACAGTCACAATTATTAAAACTCCAACACCAATGAAATTACCCTGCCATCACGATGAAAACATGACAAATACAATAATAAATAGATATCACCATTTTCATGTTGTCAAAATTTTCCTCAAAAGACTATGTCAAAAATTACAAAATCATAACATTCTATCCTCAGGCACCATCGAACCACTCCATTGTAATACATCCCAAATGATTTGATATATATTACCTTTTTTTGAAAACTGCTGATCTCTGTAAGTGAATAGAACCTCCTTGAATGTCAATGAAGTTCCTAGATAAACGCTTCACTCTCAGAATGGGGAAATCATGGTAACTAACTGTTATGATGATTAGTAGAAGAGATTGTTTGGCTGGTGGTTTTCCACTAGTTTAGACCAAGGATAGGTCGCTACTGGTTGTTGCTGAGAATACAAGAGGAGGGGTGACAATGTTGTGGTGTGGTGGGATAATGGGTTGGGTATAGGGGTGGTTAGGGATGGTTGTGGGGGTGACGGGCGAAAGGGGTAGGGCTCGAAGATGGGCAGCTATGGTATAGTGTGTGTGGGATTATTGGTGGAAGAATGGGGTGAGGGGGAGCGACATGAGGTAAGGTGGGGATGGGATGGGGAGGATAATGGATTGGAGGAGTGGGATTATGGATTATGATTATAGAGAGGAAAGGGGAAGGTGAGTGGAGAGGTGGAATGAGTCAAGGATTGGGTGCTGGGAAGTTAGCTGGAGATGTGGGGGGATAAAAAAATGAACGAAGAGAAAACAAAAAAAGTAAATTCAAATTCAAATCCAAAAAATAAATCCTATTTTATAAAAGTTGAATAATTATAATAATAATTACAAATAATAATAAAAATACATACACATATATGTAATTAAATATAATAATATTATTAAATATAATAATATTATTAAATATAATAATAATATAGAAAAAATATACTATTATATTAATACAAAAATATAATGAAATAAAATAAAATAAAAATAGTTAACTAAAATTAATACATACAAATAAAAAATAATAAAATAAAATAAAAAAAAATTGGTGAAACTAATAATAATAATATACTGTTAAAAATAAAATTTAAAAATTTTATAACTAATAAAAATACTAAATTACTTATATAATAATATAAATTGACTAAAAATTATCAAAACATTTAAATAATACAAAACTAAATAAATAATCTAAACATATAAAAAATAGATAAAAATTTAATTAAAACTAATTTAAAATATTATAAAAATAAGAAAAATATACATATACACTAGAAAGTTGGCATGTGAGTTGCAACTAAGGAAGGTTTGCAGTATTTCTTTACCTACTCACTAATGTATAAGTTGCGAGTAGGATTGAACCATGGATGGATTATGATTAGAAACTAATAATATCATTTTGAAAGAATGATCAGGTATATGAGTTCGTAATGTGATTAAAAACTAAATAGTTCAAAAAATAAATGACTATTTAAAAATTAATATATAAATTATATAAAACTATCTAAGTAAATTTCGCTGTTAAAGTAACTGGTGAATATGGAAGTGTTAGAGTCATAACATCTGTTCAGGTTCATGTCCTGCTAATTATTTAATTCCCACATCTGAATTTTTATTTATTGAATTATAATTGATTCCAAATGAATTGAAAATAAAATCTATTATTGTTTTCTAATGTTAGACATTATTCAATTTTTTTGACAAATTATATTACATTTCATTCTATGTCCTAATGATTAATTTGAAAATCATTATAACACTGTATCACATGGTGAAATACAATGACCCGTTTCTCACAAAGATGATGTATCTACCTGTGTCGGGTTCACTCACATGAGATTAGTGATTATGTATCCCTCATTCATGATTGAAGGAGATATCACAAAAAATAATGATTTTTTCAATTAAGATATTTATTTATACAGGATTAACTCATGTGCTTGATCCAATTCTGAATAAATAAATTCTCTAATGAACTCATGACTGTGATTAGTAATTAAGTATTACATGAAGAAGCACCAAAGACTGTGTTTATATCCCAATGAAAATTAATTTAAACACAAATATAATTAATCAATTAATTATCCAATTAATTTTTTTTCAAATGGAAATCATACATGGTTCAAAAATAATGACATGAAATTACCATCACATTTATCATAATTACAATTTCAGTGAAATAATCCCTCGTCACGATGAAAAAACAACACATAAAATAATAAATACATATCACCATACTCATGTCATCATAATTTTCACAACAAGCCACCATCGATGATCACAAAATCATAACTATCAATCCTACTGCAATGTCGAACCACACAATCATGCCACCGTAAAAATGATTGGATGTGTATTCTCTACTAGCATTCAATGAAGATCATCATAAGTAAAGTGAACCTTTCCCGATGTCGATGACACACCTAGAAAACCACTACCCAACCAAAATGGGTAAGAAGTTGTCACTGGACGTTATGCTGGTCACCGGGGGATGTTGGTTGAGCTGGTGGTTATCCGTGAGTTTAGACCAAGGAGAGGTCGTTTCTAGTTTCTTTTGAGAACCCAAGAAGAAGGGGGACAATGGGGGTGGTGAGTGTTGATTTTATGGATGTGAGGATAGAAGACTATGGAGGGTAGTGGGGGCGGTGCATGAAAGGGTTTTTTTCCAGGAGAGGGGGAGGTGGGGTTTGGGGGCCTAGGATAGTGTGTGGGTGAATGCGGGGAGGGGAGTGGTGTGAGTAAAGGTGGGGATGGGTAGGGGAGGTGTAGGGACGAAAGGGAGTTAGATTAAGGAATGGGATTGGAGAGAGAAGTGGGGAAGGGGATTAGGGAGGTGGAATAGGTCAATAGTGGACTATTTGGTAGTTATGGGGGAGATGTTGGGAGATTAAAAAATATAAAAGGAAAAATAGAAAAAATATAAATTCAAATTCCAATGGAATAATAAAATCATATTATAAATAATTTGAATAATAATAATAATAAATAGTAATAATAATAAAAAATGTATATACATATCTCTAATTAAATAGGACTCTAATTTTAATTATAATAATAAACTTGAAAAAAATAATATTATATTGATACAAAAAATAATAATATAAAATAAAATAAAAATAATTAATTAAAACTTATACATTTGAATAAAAATTATAAATATAAAATAACATTAAATTTGATTAAAAAAAGAAATAAATATAGTGTCAAATATAATATATAAAATTGAAATAACTACTAAAAATACAAAATTGAAAATATAATTATCTAAATAATCTAAAATTAAACAAAATATCTAAACAAATACAAAAATAATAAAATAATCCAAATATATAAAAAATGTATACACTAATTAATTAAAACTAAGTTAAGACATTATAAAAATACAATAAAAAACCATTTACCTCGAATCCCCCACACTTAATGTTTTTCACTCATGGAAAAAAAATCAAAAACCAAAAACAATTGGACACATGGACAAATCGATACATCAAAATGGCAAGTTTACAAATTTTTGATCTCTTTTACCCATATTATATCACGCTTTGTTTAAAACATAAATATTCAAAAACCATTTTCCTTCCACTCACATTATTTCCAAAATAAGTACGTGAACTGATATATCATGTGACCTGCATCACAATCACTCTCATCAGTCAAAAAATTTGATCAATGTTATGCTCAATTCTCGAACACATGCATTCATACCACATAATATCCATGAATTTCAAAAATATACATGTGGAAATAAAAATAATGTACCAATATTGAAGACTTTACATGATCTTCAAATGCTTATGAGGTTGAAGGATGATAGGGGAAAAATTTTGAGATAATTTTTTAGGAAATAAATACAGTCAAATATTCAAATAAATGCATGATAATTATCAATCCAAATGTTTCCAACTAACTATCACTCCCCCACACCTAAGATGTTTCTTGTCCTTAAGAATATTATAATCCATTGTTTCACTGTTTTTTCTTTTTATTTCATTTAGGCACAACTCACTCAAATAAGATGGGATGGAAAAAATAGTGTGTATAAATTCCAAATCCCCAAGAAGTAATATTCAGACAATAATAAAAAATAATGGTACATAAGAAGCCTGTACGTTGTAACATCTTGGTGATATTTGGTCATATTGAAAACTCTATAACTCCTAGAGTGATGGATCATAACATTTATAGATATTCCCAAAGGAGAGGGTTACTTCATAATGACGACCAATGTACACATTTTTGAAACCAAAAGGATTCTATATTCCCCTATCATAATACAGGCAATGAATGTGGCAACTGTGAAATATAACTCATATGATCAAGATGAGATAATGTCAATCCCTGTGCGTCAAATGACTCACTGCCCCCAAAGAACCACCCATGAATAAATATATCCCCCACACATCGAATGAACACCATCATGAAAATATTGTAGAAATTGTTAAAAAATGTTATTGAATATGGGCTCATAATAAAAGTCTTATTCATGGTTTCTATGGGATAAATGATGAAGAAAATGTATTGGCGTCTCCATGGGTTAATGGGCATGAATAATCTAATAGATTTCATAGACTTTTTAGCCCATCTTATAAAATTATTTTTGATTGGATGAAAAAAACATTGAAGGTTATAGAAGGAATAACATGTTTGAGATTCTCAAAATAAATAGAAAAAAGATATAATGTAAAATGGATTAGAGTCTTCATGGGTATGGAAATAAAATGTTGGACATCACTGAATAAAACAAGTGCAAATAAGTGTCTAAAAAATATACATGTTTTTGAAAAATAACATTGAAGAATAAAATAATATTAACCATCATCTAAATCCTGAGATCAATGATCAAATCATTCTAATCATGAATCATGTTCTCAAACTGTCATGGGATACAAGTGGTATGTTTCTAACTTGGTTATGACAGAAATTCAATGGCTTTTATATGGGTTCATATGGACAACACATACCCAGACCATATCAAAAAAGTCACACCATAATCAAATGCATGTGGATGATAAAAATATGAATGAAAAATTCACTCCACTACAGTTCCATAAGTAAATGGAATGTGTTAAATTAATTCTATTTTATTACATAAAAAATAATTTAAATGAAATTAAATAAAATGAAATAAAAATAAAGAAAAGATGTTTTTCCTTCTCTTGTGTATTAAGTATATATCATATTCAGTCAAATGTTGATAAAATTACACTAGGATCAAATAGAAATGTATACCATGCATCTGCTTCATTATCAGTGGGAGTGTGGAATTAATTCATTGAAAATTAAATAATCCTTGAAGCTCCACAATGGCTCAGTGAAATCATGTTATAAAATTGGATTAGTGAAATGAAATGAAAATAACTCAGCTCATAAGGAAACGAATGTACCTCATCTAAATAACGAATCACTGAATAGTTGATGCTTTCATAAAAGTTATTATTGGTAGATCAAGAATATTACCTCTTTGAAAATACAATTCTGAAAAGGTCCTTTTACTAAACTCCTTCACTGGTCGACTTATATCCATCACATCCATGACTTTATCATTTGGGTTGACAATTTATCACAATTATTTTTCACACCAAACTACTATAATAGAAAAATAAAATGGTCTTCAACTAAATTACATACCAATACATTGGCCAAGAGGAGAAATCTCAATTGGAGTAAATGGATCCATTTTATAAAAAATTTCTTCTATACTATACTCATCATTATTATCCATTGGCATATGTATCCCCACGAACTCTGAATCCTCCATGAAATCCAATTCATCCATTATTTATAGATTATTATGATGTTATCTACCACAAATGTGGATTGGTTTTTTGATTCAAGAAAATTTTCAAAAGTCTCCAATTTAGAAATAAATTTTTAATCATAATAATTTTCAAAAAGAGGTGATTCTATGTAATTTGAAGTAATTTCCTCTTGCGTGTGGCAATCGACAAGGTTTGGGCTCAATTATGATTCAATAAATGAAAATAAAAATCCCAATTTATTGTCTTCATCAACGTCAAAAGATGAAATTGGATATAAACTAAATGTGTCCTTTTTCACATTGCTATGTATATGTTGTGAAATCAAAAAAGAAGGATATGAAATCACATCGTCCAAGGGAACATTATGTACAACAGTGTGGAAGAATAATCTCTCATATTAATTAAATTTGATCATATTGGAATATTTAAATTTTGATGGTGAGGAGTCCTCAATGGTATTCCAGGAATATGTGTTAATCAAATAAATATCATCCTAATAATTAAACAATGAATGTTGTTCAAATGGAACATCTTTTGCACTTTTTACAATAGAATTATTCTGAATTGGATCATCAAGTTGAAATGAGGCAACTATTTGGACAAGATGAGTTATTTTATTTTAAAGATTCATTATTGTGGAAATAAACTTTTCATTACATTAATCTTGATGTTCAATCATCCTATTTTTCTTAGTGATACCATATTTCATCATGTTCTCAATTATTGAATCATTTGTTTCACATGAATTATCATGTTCTAAATTTTCATGAATGCATTGATTGTGAAAATTATCAAATGGTGTATAATGACTTGTATCCTAACATGGTGAAGAATTATCATATTGATCATAGCACGAACATGAATAAAGTTAATTAAAATAAATAAGAATACCTAGAGATCACATATTCAGTGAATCATTAGACCTCATACCTTGAGTTATGGCTCTGTAGGGTGGGTACTAGTTGTAACAATGTGGTGTGTCCCATTTCATTTCGAACATTTGGGCATCTTAAGAATACCTCAAATAAAAACATCCCAGAGTAGTAAAATATTTTATTGTGTGATGTGTTTTAAATTTTTTAAATATGTGACGTAAATCACTCTTTTGAATGAACTCTTGATGCTACTATTTTCTATGGAAATGGAGGAAATTATTTGGATCATGTGTCAAACCATGTGAAAATTTGAAATATTTATTGACCTACTAACTACTATATAAGTGGCTGGAATGGTTAAACCATATAGTGAATGTGATTAGACACTATGAATGTCGTTTTGAAAGAAATTTGATGTAGATGATTTTTTAATGTGATTAATAACTACAAAGTTATAAATCTAAATTAATCTTTTAAAGTTACTATTTAAATTAACTAAAAATATCTAAGTGAAACAATATTGGAATTAAAATGGTGGAGATGGATATCTCAGAGTCACGACTTCTCTTCAGGTGAATGATATGGCAATTATTTAATTCCCACAACAGAATATTTATTTATTCAATTATAACTACTACGAAATTTTTTTAAAACTAATATCCGGTCATATTCTACCATGTTATATTGTTTTTTAATTTTTTGAAAAAACTCCCCCTTTTTCATTCTATGTCATGACAAATAATTATTGTTTCATTATAGCACTAAATAAATTGGTGGAATAAAACAAACTGTTTCTCACAAAGTCAAAGTATCCACCTTCGTCGGGTTCACTCACATGATATTACTGATTAAGTATCACTCATGTATGTTTGAATGGGAGTGAACAAAAAATATTAATTTTTTCAATTAATATATTTCTTTATTCATAAATCACTCGGTACCCTGTTCGAATTCCGGTTAAGAAAATTTTATGATGAACTAATGTTAGTTATTATTTATTAGGAATCACGTGAATGGTCACCAAGGCTTGCATGAAAATTCCAATAAAAATTTATTTAAATGATGATATTACTAAATAAGTAAACATAAAATTATAATTAATTTAAATGAAATCAAACATGGTTTAAAAATAATGACATGAAAATACCGTCACAGTTATCCCAACTCCAACAACAACGAAAATATCCAACAGTCATGATAAAAACACAACGCATAAAATAATAAACTGATATCACCATTCTTGTGTTGGCACATTTTTCCCTACAATACAATGTTGATGATCTCTAAATCATAATTTCCAACCTGCATTCAACATCAAACCACACCATCACACCACCACAAAAAATGAATCGATTTGTATTCACATAATGGGTGCACCATTGATCTCCAAAAGTAAAGTAAACCTCCAATTATGTTGAAGACATGACTAGATCATCGCTGCACTACCAGAATGGGGATATCACTTTCATTGGATATTATGCTAGTAAGAATAGGATGTTGGCTTGGCTGGTGTATTTCTGCTGGTTCAACCTAAGGAGAGGTCGCTGCTGGTTACTATTGAGAACCCAATCGTGGTGGGGATAGTGGGGGCGCGAGGAGGGATAAAGGGTACGGGGGGAGGGTGGATGGGTTGGGGAGTGGGGGCGGGGGGAGAAAGGGGGTAGGGCCAGGACAAGGGCGACTGGGATATAGGGGGCATGGGATAATTGGAGGGGGTATGGGGGGAGCTACCTGAGGTAAGGTGGGGATGGGAATGGGGGAATAGGGATTAGGGGGAGTGGGGTTATGGTGGTGAATTAAAGAGAGAAAAGGGGAAGGGGAGTGGGAAGGTTTAATAGGTCGTGTTTGGGGGGGTTGTTAACGGGAGATGTGGGGGATTCAACAAATGAAATAAAATGAAAAGTAAATTCAACTTAAAATCAAAAAAAATAAATAATATTTTCTAAAATTTGAATAATAATAATAATAATACCAATAATGATATATAGTAATAATAAAAAATATATATATATATATATTTATATAATTTAATATAATACTAATATTATAAAATATTATAATATAAATAAAAAAAGAAATAAAACAAAATACAAATAGAGAATTAATATATATACAGATGAATAAATATTAATAAAATACAATAATCTAAAATTAGTGATACAAATAATGATAATATAGTGTTAAATATAATATTTAAAATTATTTTAACTAATAAAAATAATAAATGACTTATATAAGTATATAAATAAACTAAAAATTACCAAAATATCTAAACCACTAAAAAATAAAAAAATAAACTAAAAATATAAAAAATGTTTAAACTAGTAAATCAATAATATGTTAGAAAAATGAAAAAATAAAAGAAAAATCCATGTACATCAATAAACATCATGTCATAAAAACATGAAAAAATTAGTGATATAGTACAAATGTAAACATTGAATAATTTTCCCCAAAGGAATTATTAACACCAATGAGTTCCATATTATATGGAAAATTATTTCAAGAAATCTTTTAAAATTTTTCATCAGAAAAATTTTCATTGTTCCAATGAAAAATACTGTTTAAAATAGAAGTCATTTTGGGAAATATTTTTCTTGTAAAATAGCATTGAAGACATATAAAGTAATAATTTAAATGTACAAAAAATTTTAAAAATCCATTTTATTTAACAATTATCTTTAAGGATAATTTGAAATTATTTATTAAAACAATTTCAAAAACAGGTTTTTGAAATAAAGAAGATTTCCAATAGAAGAGATAAATAATGTCAGTTTTTCTAAAATCATTTTATTAATTATTATATGCACCAATGAAAAGAAAAATGTTATAAGACTTAAGACACATATTGAGTAAATAATGGATAATAAATATCATAATATTATTTATATATACATATTTAAAATTTCTTTATTGTAAGAATAATTTTAAACAATCAAAATAACTTAGGATATTGTTTTAATAAAAAGTTACAAAATGGTAACATGGGATCATACTCTCCATGTAAGAAAATTGAATTACATGAATAATATAATATAATTAAAATAAGAAAATTCATTATAAAACATGTCAAATGGAATTATATATAACTAGAAAAATAATACAGGTTCATAACAAAACATGTATCTCAATAAAGGAAAATTGAGACAAAACGGTATTACTGATTTGGTTATATTTGAAACATTATCCCTATGAAAGAATCATCATGGAATGGATATGTAAATACATTTAAATTTAATAATAATCAGAAAATTCATTCACGATCAGTATGTACACATTATAAATTAAAATAGTGGTTAACATAGAATGTATCTTATGGATATAAAAAGTGATATGAAATTCCGTTACCTTATGTCTTGAAATTTGTCATGCTGGTACAAGCCTACTATATAATAATTATATGATTATTATAAATTTTTTATATAACCATAATATATATATATAATACCATGAAATATTTTTTATGTCCTTCTATTACACATTTATTAATAATTCTAGGTTAAAGTAACTTGTTGGGTAATAACCGCTTTGTTTATATTAAACGTTTTTAATTTTCATTTGTTGAGCATCTTACTTAAATAGTAAATGATTTATATATATAATGTATAAAACGACATATATATAATATATACTCAGTAAATAAACATTTATAGTAATAAATAAAAGATAGATATATGTAATGGAATCCACCATTATTTGAAAAGGTTGGTCGTATGTACGCATGAACCCTGATTCCATTTTCATGGTGTATTGAAAGTAATAAATTAAATGAAATATATTATTAAATTAAAATTATTATAACTTTTAGATCACATTATTTTACTAAAGCAATCCTTAATTCCTTCTATTATGGTGTGAATGAATAAAATCTCCTTGAGAAGGAGGCAGTCCACACTTCCACAAATGATGTTATCGTATTTACACAAATGGAAACCATGATGGTAAGATTTATATGATAACTAGATAAGTGTAAATAAATCATAAATACCACAAATATCATATAAAATTATTTTTTTCATCATAATTTGAATCCATAAGAGTTTCTATTGGAAAAATGAATAACATCATTTTGTGAGGAGGCAGTTCATCGTACAGAAGACCGGTAAGTTTGTTTCAGATTATATTGATGTGTGTGATTTCTTGTAGAAATATTAAAATAAAAAATTCAGTATTTTTATTATACATTGGATATTTTTTCATATAAAAATAATATTTGAGGTTTTGTAAAATGAAAATTAAATAAAGGATCTTAAGGAGGGATGATACTTCTTCTACGGGTAACTCCTATTGGATTCCACCAAATGGATTCCATGGATGGATTTATTCCCAAATAAAGGCCTAAATAATTAAGGTATTAATTTTAATAAGTTTATTGGGTAGTGATCTTATAGATCAATGTTATTTTAGAGTAGTATATAAAAGGTATATTTGGTTTCCTTTTATATTGGAGGGAGAGGACACATTTGGCATTTTGGAAATAAAGTTAGGTGTTCAAAATTTTTTAAATAAAAATAGTTATAAAAACCAACCAAAATAGATAATTGAAGGTATATGGGAGGAATATAAATAGAAAATATATTTTTTACATGTTTATAAATCATTTTGGACCTTATGTTTAATTTCTATTCCCTTGTTAATCATAGTTTTTCTTTAATTGCGGTAATTAATCATAATAAATTTCATAAATTTTTTTTTCAAAAATTAAGTTGATATTATAAGAATATCAATAATATACTTATTATAACCATGTATATATATTTATTTGTAATTAAATTTGTTTAATAAAAAAAATATGTTTAATAATGAACTCGTAGACGTATTGGGAATGTTTGTTTTTAAATAGAGAATGTACAAAAGATCATTAATATTAATTATCTAAATTGAATATAAAAATATTACAGTGATTAAATTAGATTAATAGATATAAAATTTTCTAATTTTTACATTACTACCAACATATAATTTGATTTATCAATATAAACTAATTATAATAAAAAAGAAGTTTTGAAATAAACTTCAGTATTTTTCATGATATAATCAAAAATGATATTTTTCAGAAAAATCCCAAAAATTCAACCTATTATAATTTCTAAATAGAAAATTCTAAGATGAATATTGATTTATAAAATTATATTTCTAAATTTTTCTAGAATTATGTTTATTTATTTTCATACAAGGACATGAAAAAGAGTTCATATGAGAAAAATAGTATTTTAAAATATATAAATACTTTATGAAAAAATTATATTTTTCATTATCAATATTTTATATTTATATAAAAAATATAAAAAATATATTAAAATTATTTATTACTATTAATATTAATATGATTGATGGTTAAGTAATAATTATCTTATTTGAATAATTAAAACAAAAAAATGATTCTTGGTAGAAACTCAATGTTGTTTCTAATGTACACCAATTCAATGTTGGGTGTAGTACACACTAATATGGTGACATGTGAAGGGAATGGATGACTATGTTAAATAAAATAGATTAATAAAAATTAATTCATTGGGAAAAAATTCAAAAAATAATATAATGTTATAGGTTTGTCTCAAATTATATATGGGATCCTAATAATAAGATAATTTGGTTTTACTCTAGATTAAATACATGATATCTATAGGGAATTGGCTTCTCATGAGGTCAAAATACATTAATTTTTTTGATGTGATGAGATGGTGGAAATGGATACATCTATTGATCATGTGTCCCATGAAAAAAAGAAAAATATGATTTCTAACTAGAGTAAATGGAAAATCATTCATTAAATAATATTGATGGTATAAAAACTAAATTCATCTCTTGTGAGAAGTGTGGTAAAAATCAACCTAGATAATGTCTTTCAAAGGAAAGGATGTTATTCCAATGTTGTATTTTTGGTCGTATAGCTCGTGACTGTAATGGAGATGCCCAGGAAAGAATAAATAATCCTAAAATATGATGTTTTATCAAATGAGTTTGAAAAGTATGCTAACATGTGTCCAAGGTTACACACAAAGTGTGGAAATAATAATGATCAAAAACAAAAATGTGTGGGGATATTTTTTATAAATCCATAGGTTATGTCTATATATGTGTTTATGTAATGAAATCTCTTCAGATATTTTTTATAGAAAGTTAGCCCAATGTTCAATGTTATTGATTCTCCTATGAAGGATTTATGTTATGTGATCATAAATTGGTCAAGGTACATTCTAGGATATTTCTTAAATATTATGATTATATATGTCTTTAGTTTAATGATATGTATTCCTTCACTACTCTACATAAGTTTTAAGGTATTTTAAAACATTAGGGTTAATATTATCTTTGATGATTAAGGTTTTTTAGGTACATTCATCATATGAGGCTGAAATTGTTCATATGGAATAGAAATATATAAATTATGTAAACTTCATCATATTATCATATAGATAAATAATTAATCAACTTTAAAAAAAGGATATTAAATCAAAACCATTATCCGTTTAATTTTCGTACTGAGAAATAAATTACCTTTCAATCCATCATTGATTTTTGGTTTTTTTTGTTTAAATTACCATGAAGATGTTCTATGTCACATTCCATTAGACTTAATAGTTAGTTTCCTCTTCTATGTCCATATTTAAATACATGGAACCTTATAATGTATTATATTAGCTGACCATTGTACTTCATTTTATTTATTTTAATGTGGAAGAAATTTTAATCCTTTTTCTAATTTTGGATTTAAATAAATTAATTTTGAAATGTCAAATCTCAGTTAGTGATCACGAATTCATAATTTTGAGGATTCATTTTCCAATAGGGGTGATGTAATATCCTGAATCATTAAAAAGGAAATATTATTTTTAATAAAATGCATGATATGCCACATTAAGTAGTAATGAGAAAACATTATTATTATCTATATGAAACTATTATAACCGAGATATTAGAATGGAAATTTTGAACCTGATTCACTATATTTTGAATCTATGGTTCACACATGTATATATTATTCTATTATCAATTAATTATAAATTAATTTAAAATTAGTTCTAAAATAAAATAAAATATTTTTCTCAAAATCTATTTAAAATATCACAAGTGTGTTTTATACCAATAGATATTCAATTAACTCTTTTTGGGTTATTTTAAAGAAATATATGTAATAATAAATAAATTTTTTAAAATTAATCTTATGTGTTCTCAATACATTATATAAAAAAATTCATTATTTTATGCAACAAATGTATTTATTTAAAAAGTTAGTTTTGTATCCTTCTGAAGAAACACATGTTTTAATTATATTTCTTAGAATTTTATAATTTAAATTTTAAAATATAAAATTATTATTTTTAATCAGAATATTAAAATTTACATTCATATATATTTTTTGTATATTTCAAATAAGTTTAATGTTTTTATGTATTGTAAAAAAACTGCATTTTAATTGAAAACCGATTTTTCATCAAATTTACTTGAGTCAAAAATAACATATCTAAATGGTTTTAAATTATAATTTGATCATGATTTTATCATTTTTTCCAATTTAGTTTATTGAAATTAATTTCCCAATGAATTTGCATATACAAGACATTTCAATATTTTGAACGTTTTTATATTAAAATGAAAATTTCTCGATTCGTCAATGCGATTAATCATTTCATATTTGTTTTTTTATATTGAATAATGGATTAAAAAAATTTATCTTCAAGTAAAAATTTAATAAATATCTCCTTTTTTTATTTTTATCTATTATAAATAATAAATTTAATAAAATAATATTGGCTTGGTTTCAGCTAAAATTTGAAAATTTAGTGTAAAAATAATATAAAAACATATTTGAAAATGAGCCAAAGACATATCCTAATGTAATGGAATGGGTTATTTTCGTCTAAAATCATCCTTGGTGTGATTTTTTGAAATTATTATGACACTTGGTTGAATTTAATAACATTATAGTACTTGGTTAAATGAAAAATCTATTTTTTCACACATTTGTTTTTATCAAGTAAAATATTTGTAAAATGAGATTATATAAGGGATTTGTTAAATAATAAATATAATTCTGGAATCTAAGAATATTATCTTCATAATTATTATTTATTTCTAATTTTTAGGGAAAAAATTAAGTTAATGTATTACCCAATTATGATCTAGTAATTAATTAATTTAATAAAACATAAAAAATGATTTCAAAAAATTAAAATAAAAATAATTTGAGAGAAATATAGTCATAAACGAATTTTATTGATGGATTTCAAATTTTTGGGATGATTTTATGGTTTTGGTTAGACAATACCTTATTGTTATGATATTATTATAATTTCATGTAATGAATAATGTTAAAAGTTACATTATTTATATTTTAAATTAAATTATATTTTATTAAATGTTATAAAATTAGTAAAAATATAAAAATCAGAAAATTTATTGGTATAATGTTTTAAATTTCATAAATAATAAATTTCTGGTTGTTTTTTCATTTTATAGAAAATATATTAACCATTAAGAAGTAAAAAACCCATGTTGTTAAAGTAAGAATTAAAAAGGCTAAATAAATATTAAAAGAAAAATATAAGGATTAAAAATAGTAAACAATTTCATAATTATCATTTTATTAAATTATTTTTTCCCAAAATCATCCAATATTCTAAATAAATTAGTTTATTTATATTTTTAAAATAAACATAATTTATATTAACTTCATATTTTGAACAATTCCATGAGTTCCCCTCTTCTCTATTATAAAAGGGAACCTCTTATTCTCTTATCATCACAACTCATAACATATTTGATTCAAAAAATGTCTTCCCCAATCCCTTATTATATTAATTATCTATATTTTATATCTCTCAGTTTAGAAATAAAACACTCTGTAGAGGTGTTAAGTTGTCAATCAAGAGAGGCATCTTGAAGAAAATGTATGGATTTCAATTATGTGTTTTTGTTTTGTTCCTCCAAATAATTTTCGACCATGATTAAATAATAAGTCCATTATATTCAATATGATGAGATGTTATTATGTTAATAAAATCACAAAAATATTTCTTCACTCTGATAAAAGGGAAAGATAATTAATCATTTGTGTGTAAGGAGGAATTCCACCTCTAGAATTGGTATATTTATTTTTCCATCACCACCTCTGAGAACTGGTTGAGATTATGGAATTAATGAATATATATGATATTAATGAAATATTTACCTATATTTTAGAATAATATTTCATTTATTTCCCAACATATCCATGAACATTTATATGATAAAATCATTCGTTTGTACGTGTGAACTATCACCTCCACGAAGCGTTGTGATTCGTTTATAAGCACCACATCACATGGATGATAAATATAACTATGTTTAAATAATTAAAATTATATTAATGTAATTATTATCACTCTATATGTAAAAATTAATAATAATATTAATTCTATTATAATTTAAAAATGGAAATGTTATTCATGCGTATGTACGACCTATCGTCTCCATAATTATAACATAGTTCATTTTTCAAATCCAAATTTAATGTTTGGATATAATGAATAGTTGATATATAAAAGTGATAATTAGTTAATTAATATTATTCTAGTCAATATGGAATAAATAAAAATTTTACCATTGAATTTATAACATATTCATTTGGGACTCAAGCACCTAATATCGTCAAAACGTCTAACAAGAACTTAAATAATTATTTGTTTTTTATGACACGAAAACTTCGTTATAAGATATATAAAAGGAATGATTGAATTTATAATTTTTTCAGTGTAGGAAAATATTAACATATATCTATTATTCAAGAAGAAAAAGGACATATGTGATGAATCCAATATAAGGGAAGGTACTTCGTCTCAATCTCCTTTGGTTCAGGTATATTTTGATGTTCTAAACCAACCTTCATTAATGAGGTGATTAAAGAGAACCTTTAACATATCAAATAATGAATTTATTTATAATTATTTAATTCAATGCTTTGTAAAATTTTGTTCCTTCAAGGGGAATGTGATTCATGTATTTCATAGTGGTTTTGGACTCCTTGAATTATTGAACATATAAATTACACATATTTCGTCCTATAGAATATTGCTGATATTATTTTACATATTTAATTATAGGGATATAAATTTACAATAAAGGACATTTCATGTCTATTTTTATATTCTAATTCCTAAAAAAAATGTTTTCTATATTTTTAAAATGGTTTATTAAAATGGATTGACTTCTTCTATAATATGAAATGTTTTATTTTGAATGAAAAAGACATTGTAAGAGTAAACTATTGAATATGTAAATCTTTTTAGGTGTTATGACTATATTATAGGTGTTTATGTGGTAAAACAAGTATGGTTGGTTTAGTGATAATCTACAGATATGTGGTTATATTATAACTTCCAATTCATTGGTTATGGAATTCATTCATATAGTTATTCCACTTATAAGAGTACATGTATAGAAGTCAAACATAATATTATTCTATTTATAATAATAACCTGTATAGAAGTAGATCAAATGATTTTCCATTTTTTATAATTAATTCCCATGATACTTTTATGTGTTATCTATACATCAATGGGTTTCTAGTAATCTCGTGATTACAAAAAAAGTGAAAGGAGAATTTTTTGAAAGAAAATTATATACTAATTTTTAAGGGTGAAAATTATTACTTTATGATGATATTTTCATGGGTTTTCATGTTTTCTCAAGAATAATAGTTTTCCTTCTTTTTGCATCCCTTACTGATCTTTTTAAGTGAATCTGAAAATTTAAAATGTTTTTCCCAAGATATATGGATTAATAAGGGAATGGAAGAAGTTGTGTTTAATGTCAAGAATATTTTAAATGAAATAAATATTGTTTTAAAAAAGTATTATATTGTTTTAAAATAGATATTAAGTATACATTTCCACTTTAAATGTATGGGTTTACCTTATAAGAGTTAAAAGTAATTCTCTAAAACTCAAAACTAAAAATATTCATGAATATGAATTACATTTCAAAAACACTATTATATTTAATGATTAAGCTTATAGAATTTAGAATTTATTTAAATATTTAATGTTAGGATATAATATTGTCATTTAAAACTTATTAATGAGTTTTTAAATAACTCTATAGGGTAATATACATAGCATTATCTATATATTTGGTATATGATATGATAAAAAAAACTTACATATGTATCTAGAATTTATCTACATAGCTATGTATCCTATTTTCAAGTCCATATCATGAATCATATCATGTATTTTAAGTTTATGAAAATAATGATCATCTTTTTTTTAAATACAAATCAGATTTTGATGACAAAAAAAATTATTGTAAACAGATGGAAAAATACCCCTAACATAATATTGATAATCAGTGATGCTATAAAATTTGTGGATCTGAAATTGTGGATTTTTCTATTATGGTAATATTGGGTTAGGTTGCCTCATCACTCCTTTATCTATGTATCAATGTCTAAGGTAGTTTATATACAATAGGATATTTTTTTTGGGAAATTGGTAATCAATATACTGTATCATCGGACCATATTTAAAAAAATTTATGTTTATATGTATTATATTATTATATTAATGTATGTTTATTAAGCTTTAGAGTTTCAAAATATTCCAGAATTTTCACAATTCACATTAAGATATTACATTATAATTTTAATTCCATTTTACCTGACACATTCTTTGTAATTTTTGGATCATTATGGACAAACGTTAATCAATATTTCATCATGTTTATCATTAATTTGTATCTTTAAATCATATAATACACTCAAATATTGAATATTCTTAACCTATAATATTGATTATAGGAATTGAGGGAAAGAGAGTTATAGATTTGTCTTAACTCTTATTCTTTCATTTTTATGTTTTTAGATCCCAAATATTGGTTAGAAAAATTCTAAATTTTATGTGATAACCTATAATAAAATAATTTCATGAGGATTTATATTAAAATATATTAATGGGGACAATAAAGATGAAGTTAACCTTAATTTTCTCATGCTCCATGAAAATACTTTACATCCTCTTGGTAAAAATTGGATATTTTGTTCTTTAATAATAACTTATATCTATTTGGGTAAAATATCGTTAAAAAATATTATTAAAATTCCTCACAAGCCCCAAAAATATTTAAATCTAATTTTAAAAAATATTTACTAGAATTTTCATTATGAAAAAATGGAAAAACATCCATTTTCAGTTCATTTTCACACAAACATTAAAATAGTAGCCACTATAAGATGTTATTTAAGACATCATTAAAAGAAATTGGATCGTCATTGGTAAATAAATTAAATATATATTTTAGTTATATATATGATTGTTTATATTAATGATTATTATCTCTTGTGGCCATACTAATACAAGATGAGATTCATAGAATTTGAGGATGTTGATACTCACTCATCCTACATCTTTATAGATTTTCATTTATATTTTTTGGTTTATAGTCCTCCTCATTCCCAATAGGATATATCTCTCACCCGAAATCAATATTTATATTACATGGTTTTTATTCCTATGAGATCTATTTTTTGGTGAATTCTTTGGTTTTTAGACTCTAGGTTATTAGTTTTTGATCCTCTAAGTAATAAAAAATTATTTTTTAATAATATTATGAATGAACAAAAACAATTTAGTTTATTTATAGATTTTATTAGTTTTTATTGTGTTTTAAAATCATATAGATCACATGTGGACATAATTGTAAATGGTTCTGAAACATGGACATTATTTTTTGAAATAATTCATGTTATTAATTTATTTTCCTTCTAAAAATTAATGTATTAATATGTAGGGTCAATCTAGTTGAGATATATTATAGGAATTAAAATTAAAAAAACACAAAATAAAATAAATTATTGTGGTAAAGGGATTATGAAAAATTAGAATATGAATTAAGATTCTAGTTAAATAATTAAATAATATATACGAATCTATATGATTTCAATAGTTTATCTACCACCAAATTTAGAAATCCAAATAATGGTGAGTTAGGGTTTATTGAATAAACTTTTCATTTGATCTTGGTGAACAAAAAATCAGTAAAATAATGATGTAATAACATATTAAAAATAAGGAAATAAAATAAATCAAATATCCCTTTTATAAATTACCATATGCCTATGTTTTATTTAATTACATAAAAGAAATGTATAGTTTTAAAATAAAATAATGAGATGGGGAATATGAGTTTTATCTCTAATTATATCTCCTTCCTCTAATCTATGTTATAACTATTGTTGAGAGTATCATATTTAATGACTAAATCCTTCAGTAGATTAAAAGAATATATACCATCAATGAGAAGGTTTTATAACTTTTTAATGAATTCATAATGGCCTAATATTTCAATTTACAATTTATTTAACGAATCAATGTTTCAAATAGTGTTCTCTACACACAACACCAAACAATAGATAAAATATGATATCTATAGACCATTAAAACATGATCTCTAAAATAGTATATATGAATAAGAATAAAAAAACTGTGAAATATATTAATATATATATATATATTATATGAAAGTTATTTTATATATGTTTACAAATTCATTACTATTTTTATAAATATAATTTTTTATAGGTTTTAATTTTTCTTCATAAAATATAAATATAATATTTTTAAAAGTATATTTTAAAAAAATATAATATTTATTGAATTTTTGTATTAGTTTTTTATATAAATTATCAATAAATAATAGAAATTTAAAATGTTATTTTCCAATAGTAATGTTTCTTATTATATTTAAAATTTATATTTAAATATTAAAATATATCATTATAAGAAATTTAATTTTAAAAAATATAATTCATTTTTGTATTTAGAATATCAATAGTAGATTTTGATTCATTTTTTTTATTTTTCTAAACATATTTTTTTAGGTGAATTGTGAAAAATAACATTTTATAAAATACCATGAATTTTATAACATTATTATTATATAAGTGTGAAATTAAAATTCATGAAAACTTCTTATAATAAAAATATGTATTTTATTAGTGAATTTGTAATTTATTTTTTAATAAAAATTAGAAAACCCTTAAAAAATTTTTATAAGTTATATGATATTATTTTAAGTACATTTCATACATTATACATTAATTATATTGTTGTAAATTTCTTTTCTCTTAAAAAATTTATATAATAAAATTTATAAAACATTATAATTAGTAACAAATTTTTTATAAAGGAACATTTTATTTTCCTTAAAAAGGATAAATTATATTGTTAATATGAGTACCCTCAGTAAAAATAAAGATGCATAAAAAGTGTTTAACCAAGAAATAAATATCTCAAAAATATATTTAAATAATAAGTAGTAATTGGATGCTGAGGGATTTAACAACCATATAACATACCCTCTCAATTATTTTATAATTTTGAATCTACATTATATAAGTTTGGATTCCGATTATTAATATGTTTTTTTTGTATATATTGAAATTTCTATCATTTTCACATTTAAAAGGGGAAGTCATATCATCACATCCCCTCACAAAAAAACACACACAGTTCATAACAAATTCTAATGAATTGTATTTTTAAAATTCATATCAACCATAAATTTATTATTTTCCAATGAAAATATAATCCCTTAAATAATAACCCCCTTTGTAATGGAGATAATTAAATTAATACATTTATAAACAAATTTTTTATTTCTATTTATCAATTTGAAATAATAATATCTAATATTTCACTAAAAAAATTAAAATTATAACATCAATATAGTTATTATAATGGTATCTTAATATAATTTTTGTACCAACATTATCCACCATTTAATTTTCTATTCAAAAAAATGAAGTCATCATTATTTCATTGTGCAGACTACAACCTCCATGGCACAACATGTTTTGTTTTCATTCAAAGCCATATATGGATGACAGTAATAGTGAATTTATTATATAAGTGTGTTTTTTATGAAATATTTTATATATTTAAATGATAAACCATATTACTATTTTTCCAAATCTATTGAAAGAATAATCATCATCCAAGCATACATGTGGACTACTACCTTCATAGAATTACTTATTTCATTTATTCATTTCTTTTCTCCCTTACATGGATTGTCATGATAATGTTTTTGAAGGAAAAAATAATTTGTCTGAAAATATAATGTTTCTATAAATAAAATTTAGGAATCATATTAACAATATGAGAAAAAAACATTGTGCAAAATTAATTCATCCAAAAAATCATTCTGGGAAGAAAAATGAATAATTTATACAATGATATAAAATTTTGTAGGTTATATTTTTTGTCTAATTTCATAAAATATGGATAAAAACACCAATAAATCATAAATAATATAATTATAAATGTTGAATAATTATACTATTACTATATCACTTCGTAACCAAATATTAATAATGATATGTTCTTATTTTGGTTGGTTGGATGACCTAATTGAAGAATTCAATAAAAGTATATAATGGACGGCTATGATACTTAAATATCTGGTAAAATATCATATAAATAAATAAATGATTATTTTTTCTATTTTTTATTTTTAATATAATTTTTTAACTCGTTATTTGAGAAAACATGCATCATTAAATAAGAATCATCAAAACATGCTCATCATCAAATTAATCTTTAAAAATTGCAACTATAACTCCCATAGACTAAAGTTATAACATTATAAATATCAATATAAAATTTATTGTTATACTATCTATGATATAGGAATGAAATTATTTTAGTGAATAATAAATTACTACATGGTTAATATGAAACTTGTTCAAAGCCATAAATATTAGTCACACTCTATATTGAAAATATATAATAATTAACTAATATATATGTAAATAATATTTATAAAAAACTATCTATGTTTATATATATGAATAAGGCTCATAAATGGATTACTATGATGGTTAATTTTGATATATTAGAGGTTAAATTACTATTCATCTACAAAATAATTAACGTAAGGGTTTTTTCTCTCAAAATGTATTTCTTAATACATATTAATTAATGTTACCCATGATAATATTAATATGGGATTATCGATTACTAATAAATTTATTTTACCATAATCATGAACTTTAAAGAGAAATATTATTTAAATTATATTAATTTATTTTAATTAAATAATATTCTCAATTTTTAATGGGTTTTGATTAAAATTTTAGTCGAACCATCTGGGATCCATTTTCCAAATTTATTTACAAATTATAATTTTTTTTTGAAAGATAATATAGATTGGGAGTTTTTATTATTTATAAAAACCAATTAAATTTTTATTTTATATTCATTTGGATTTAAAATTTACATCACTATTATATTTCACCTAGAATAATATTTTAACCAAAGTGTTTTTGAAAATAGAAATTGATCTCAACTCTTCTTATCAATTAGAAACTATCATTTTATAATGTCTGTAAAATGCACATATTAAAAATAACATTTATATCATCTCTTCTTATCAATAAGAAACCAGCATTTTAACCGAAGTGTTTCTGAGCATCCCATGTGTCCCTGATGCAGGCCCTGACCATCTGTTTTGGACCAATGATGTCTCAGGAGACTATATGGTGAGATCCGGGTACAGACTGGCTCGTGGAATACACTCTCTCAACCGTGAGGATGGACCATGGAATGCGCTTTGGAAGCTCAACATCCCCCATAAAAGACGCCAATTTTGGTGGCAGGTGTGCACGGGCACCCTCCCTACCATGATCCTCTTTGTTTACCGTCACACGGCCAATGCTGAATCCTATCCTTTCTGCACGAATATTCCTGAAACTCCCTTGCACGCCATCACTCAATACCTGGGAGCCAAGGAAATCTGGAACAAATGGGGCCCAGCTTCAGATGCTTCTCTGAATTTTGTCTCTGATGTCCTAGATCTTCTGATGCGATGGTGCTCCTCTCTGTCACCGATCGATGCCATCTCCTGATATAACCTGGCCTGGATCATTTGGGTTCCGAGTAATGACTCTGTTTTCCACCACATTCATCACCCTCCCGATTTTTTGATTGAATGAGCATCTTCATGGATTGAGGGATGGAAGGACCGCATTTGACATGTTGGTCCAGATTCTCCCCCCTCCTATCCCCCTCATTGGACCCCCCCCCCCACCGGAAGAGATTATTAAGCTTAACGTGGATGCTTTTCTCACCCGGGATTGGCAGGTTGCTATCTGTATCCTGGCGCGAAATATTCTGGGGAAGATTGTGGCGGCAAAAGTTGAATCCTATCAGGACTCCAGGGAACCTGCAGTTGCTAAGGCCGGTGCCATCCTAGCAGGCATGATGCTCGCTGCAGAACGTGGATGGGCAGATATTATCATTGAGTCATACTACCTCTCTGTTATCAATGCCATTAACCACCACAATGACGGACTCCGATCCTTTTTCTTTATCATACGAAGAATCCGCTCGCTGCGCCAAGTCTTCTCTTGTTGCACATTATCATTTACCAAAATGGAATGACACAATGTGTCCCGTCAGCTGGCGACCTCAGGCCCCTTCGATGTCAACCAACTATTGCTAGACAATTTCCCTTCATGGCTCTGCTTATGTACGGATGATGATCTTCATCATTAATATTATCCTTCTTTCTTCTCGAATTTTTTTATTAAGATTATTTTATACAACTCATAATTCATTTAAAAGTAATTTATAAAAAAATAGTGTTCTTAATGTTGGTCCTTTTTACCAAAATGGGAAATTAAGCTCTTTTTAATGTTAAAGTCTAAAAATGTCATTCTATTGTCTTTGTAATTTTTATTCACATTCTCTCTCAGATATAATTTTTTTTAAAGATAAATTATCTTTCATTGACTATAATAATATATTTATTTAATTTTTTTAAAAAATATCTTGCATATTTATTATTTATAATATGATTTTTAAATACTCATAAATGTTATTTTTCAACTATGTATTTAACAAATTTAGATTTTGTGAGTTTTTATGAATGAATTCAATATATTCGTTATTAATGAATATTTAATATATATATTATTATACGAAAAAGTAGTTTTGGATTGTGTTATATGAAACATCATGTTAATATTGAACAATATTCATCACTTATATTACTTTGTAGAACAAAAACACTATATTGGGCATGTGTTACAGAAAATAATGAGTCTCTTAAAAAGAATGTGTAATAAACAAGAAAATGTTTTACTAATTTACAATACCATATTAATATTATTATTGAAATAATTATCTCTTACCTTTATAGTTGGATGATATGAATGATATTTAATAAATTATAAAACTATGGTTTATATGTTTATATAAAATGAATCATTCTATTAAAAATTATTTATAAATGAAAATAATATCTATTTGATATTAGATAATTTATATTTCTATGAAAATTTTTATTCTCTAAAAAAATTAAATATTATGCCAATAAATAAAACAATCTAGTTTTGAAAAAAAAAATTAAATAATATATATATATATATAATATTAAATCAAATAAATGTGATTTTCATCCAAAATATTTGATAGGCATAAATTATAAATAAATCCAATTTTATGAATAAAAATATGTATTTTTTAGAAAAGTTATTTTTAACACCATTTAATGGTGAACCTAATAGAAATAATTTTTTGACACTTTTATTATTTGTAGTTGAAAAAATAATGATGGAATAATTTTAAATCATTGTATATATATTAAGGATCTTTTAAAATGTTTTATTTTGGATAGCACTATGAGTGCTGATATTCCTATGATTTCAACCTATAAATTTGATGTTGAAGAATCAAGAAAACTGTTGGATCAAAATAGTTAGAGAGTTATGGTTGGAATAATTCTCTACTTAACTAATATATGACATTATATTATGTTCATTATAGTATGTGTGATCTTTTCTAATCAAATCCAAAAGAGTAACACTTGGTTTCTGTAAAAAAAATTCATATTCCTCAAATATACTACTAATTTAGATCTATTTTTTCAATGAGAACAATAATTTGACATAGTCTATTATTCAGATGCAGGTTTTTGGTGTCGAATGTTGGACCAAAAACGATCATCTAAAACATTTTAGTTTTTTTTATGTCTCTAGTTATATTGTATAGTGAGAAACAAAATTTTGTTTCAAAGTATACTAATGAATCAAATACATAGCTACAGAAGACTATTTTCCATAAATTTTGAGGATTAAATACATATAACTAGAATATGTATTTCAATAATGATATTTCCCTCTAAATTATGATAACACATGCCCCAAATATTTTTTCCTAATAATCTGTTGTCACATTCCAGAACAAATCATATTGGTGTAAGAAATCACATTTTTATAGATCATTTTTATAGGGTGATATCACTCATGAATACATTAAGACATAACATTAACATTCTGATATATTCACTAATCCATTTAATAATCAGATAATGAAAAACAATAATCATGTGTTTGGTATGATTTAATTATGTTGGGATTTTTTTCTTTGGACTCACCATTTTGATTGACTCACAATTGTTGTTGTCTAACCAAGGTAATGTTCGGAACATGATGTATCTTCCACCAATTTTATTGTATCACTGTGGTGATCGTCTCATCATTTCGATTGTCACACCACTATGAAATGTATCATAATTTTTTACTCATCGTTGGATTTTATTACCATTGAAAATATAATTCCTTTATCAAATTTTCATTATTTCTTATGCCACTAATGTTTATATAATTTTATAAAATAATAATTTAATTATCTTTATATTTTAATTTTATTGGGTGTTACAAATTTTAAAATTTTAAATCCCTAAATTATTAAAAATAATTCATTTTTATAATTTTAATGATTTACATCACTCGTGTCTTTTTCTTGAGACCTATTAAGATACATTCTCTCTGGACTATTAAACTTAATTTTCCTTTGACTGAACTAGATGATCCAATCTTTATGGGATAGAAGATGTGAAATTTTTTCCTTCTATTGATGAGTCATGTTCTAAAAAGATGCACAAATGGGAGTGTAGTCATTCTTCTATTGATCCCATGACTCTAGAGCTTGTAAAGAAGGTTGTAGTACCAGAAAAAAAAAGTTATGAAGAGTAGTTACTAATGTGAATGTTGTAATTGATAAATTTTCTACAAGAAAAATTATGGATGGAATGGTTTTCTTTAAGTAATTGACCTTTTTTTATTCAAGATTATTATATAATTTATATGAGTTTGAATAATTTTGTTTATGTAAAAATGAATGCATGGTGGGAAAACGTATAAATGGATAAGAATTTTTATTTTCCTACAACCATTTGATTAAATAATTAAACGTTCTACATGAATGAGTTTCTAAAATCAATCAAGAAACTATCCCAAATGATAGGGATTTATTTTTTATTGATATTATTATGTAGAGTTAACTAGATAAGTAGTTCTGATAAGACTTGTTTTCCACAAACTCATTGGTGAATGCATGTTACATTTTAAGTTCATTACGCAAAATATATTCTTATGAAAATAATATTTTCCTACCATGAGGTACTAATAAGTGTACATACTATGCGATATTAAAATAGGAGAAAAGATAAATCTTTTCACTTACTTGATGCTTCACATGTTTAAAATAACCAAGAAATTATCAAATTAAATTACTTAATCTACCCTATTTTTTAGCTATGATAGAGTACAATTGTCTTGTAGATGATGATAAAGAATCAATAGTAGAATGTGGTCATTTCTACATGACTGGGTTGATTTTTAATAGGATTAATATTAGTCAGAAACCATGGTAAAATAATTGGATCAATGATATTGAAGGGTTGTATGATTAATTCAACCCAGTTAACTATCCTTCAAGGCCAAAAGATCATGTGTGCTTCTAGTTTAGAACAATATGAATATTTGGGATATTTTTATAAGGATGAGAAATAAGAGGTTGATGCCTCTAGAGATGAAGAGGAGAAGTAATTCTTTGTGGATGAATGATGTTATATGAACCTTCCCAAAAGCTATACTTCTATAACCTTTGGTGATCCTATCCCATCCAAGAACCTACCTATTAGAGACTAGATTTTAAAAAAAAATAGTGATTAGGAACTGAATGAAGTGTCTTGTGAAGATAAATTTGAGAGATATTCCATGTCATTTTAATAAATTGGTAATTGTGACAATGCTGATATGGATAAATATAAAGATGATGAAGTAGGTGTAGATGATGAAGATTAAAATGGTAATGGAGATTGATATGGATATTAAGATGATGATGATGATAAAGAATATGAACCTGATGGTTCTAATTGAATAATAAGATTTTAGAATGTGGAAATACCTCGGGATATTTTACCTTATCTTAGAGGTTCTATTTATTGATCATAAGAGAGACACAAAAATGTTAAAGAACTGGACCTGCCTGATAGAGAAGAGAAATATGAATCAGTTGAGGGAGGGAAATCCTAGAGTCCAGAAATTAATCTAGTTGATTATACACATGGTGGTAATATTATTTTTTCTATATAGGATGTTCATATGGATATTGATAATACTATTTTTGAGCTATTATTTTCTGAGAAGATTAGTTTAGAAAATAATGTTGTTGACCCACCAGGTTATGAATAGATATCTACTGAGGCCTTTATTTTTATACCAGTTATGGTTGTGTATGTAGCATTAACACCCTCTATTTTCATGTCTCTTAGTAAATATTCATCAATTAGAGAAGACCTAATTTTTTATTAAGGTGACTAGATTCATGGGGTTCCACTAAATAATAGTGGAATATCCATTTGTGAATAAAGGGATACTGAGGGTTATTTGGTGAATAAAATTGATGATGTAGTATAGTAAGAGGGGATTTATTTCTTTATTATCGATTAACCAAACATTTCACCTTCACCCTTCCTGCCCCGAATTCTCCTTTACTTCTAATAGATTTTATAAATGAAATTTATATTAAATATTTTTTATAAATGATGATTTCTAAATTTATTATGTTTTTAAGAGATAAAATGCCTCATGTCACAAATTTAAAGGAAAATAATTCAATGTACGTGTTTGAACTAGTGATTAAACACATTCAATCGAATATAATGCACCACATTCAAGAAGTAGATATTGAGAATAAAATACATTCCAATGTGATGTATTTTGTAAAATATATTTTAGAATGGATACATATAGCCTTTGTTGGATTTATAGAATCTTTACATGGGAGAGTGGATATTCATACTGACGTGTCAACTAGTTCTAGTGATCATCTTCATATTGTTGATAATGATATGCTCAGATATGTTGTGACAGAAGATATTAGTCCTACATTAGGTGGTGAACCCTCTACTACTCATAAAATTATAATTAGTTTTGAGCATAGTAGTTAACTAATTCACATTATGGTTATGGAATACATGAATGTCCTAAATTTTGGCAGAGATACGACTATCTAAGATATCAAATTTTATCTTTTAAGGGGTTTTTTCAACCATTAGTTAACGTTTAATTTTATATTTCATGATAAAAAATTTGACTATTCCACAAATTTCTCATGAATTTAATAAAAAACTAATTCATTTGATTTCCATGAACATAGTGCATTTTTATTTTATGTTAGAGAAAAAATATTTCTTCTATGAAACCTAAATAGGTGGTAATATCGTCGGGGATTTAAAAAATCTCACGATACCATTCCTACTAGTTCATGGAACCCAAATTGTGGATCATGAGTCTATTTATATTTATGCTCTATGTACACCTACATATGATACACTATAATATTTTAGACCTTGTGTGAAAATATATTAACGCGAACCTTTTCCTTCCTTTTTTATCCATTTTCTTTATCCTCTAGAAATGTTATGAATCACCTAAGTCTAATAATCCTCAGAGATCCTCATTATTCTTATGATTTTCCTATAGTTGTTCTGAATATAATTCAATCCTCAATTATTACCTCCTCATCCCTAGAGAAGGTCCATGGAAAAGATTTTCTTAACCATTTAACCATTCCAAAAGACAGTTGATGATTAGAAAATTTGTCTTTGATGGGGATGTATTTGTGTAAATTTTTTATAAAAAATTATGGATATAAAATTTTCAACTATAATTAAGTGAAATTATATGATTATTATTATTCTATTTATTCTTATTATATTTATATAAATGTCTTATCTTCAATTGAATTTTTCATAATCCCAAAATTGGTAAAATATTCAATGTAATTTCATTATATATTAGTATTCGATTGATACTCATTTCTTCCATTATTATCATACTGATATTACCTTCTATATACATGTTTATATACTTTAGTTTTATACTACGTATTCTTTGATAATTTTTATTGTCTATTTAAATTTAATATCATGTATCCTTTCATTATATTTGATACCATATTTATTAAATTTCATGTTTAAAAATTGATGCCATGTATATAAAACATCATTATTTTAGATAATAAAAAATAAGGAGATTGTTGTTACCCCTATTAGGAATGTTTAAATCCTTGTTTTAATGATAAAAAATTGTGTTTAGTGTGATACTAAGAATATTTTTGTTATATCCTCATTTTAAAATATATATATATAATTCAAAATAAATTTTGCAATGTATGAGAAAGACTCACAATTATGGATGAGTCATGGCCAAGGATGGATCACAATTGAGGATGAGTCACTAAAATGGTTGAATCACCATTTGATATGACTCACCTCCATTATATAATTTAGACTATGTACTGTAATCACCTATTGTCAGCGTTGTCTCACTGCGAGAGGATGACCCGGTGTTGAACCCAAAATTTGGCAATGTGATGGAAACACCTACTGTTAGCAATATTGACCCACCAAAAATGTGTCATCACTATTTATGAATATAAAATATTACATTTTCTTTGTATTATTTATATATATTACATGTATTATATTCATGACCAGGTGTAGAGATGTAGTATGATTCTGAAGTTCAGTGTGCCTGGAACAAATGATTCAAAACTATTAAATATTTAATTGCACAAATGTGTAATTTTCCATGAAAATAAAGGAATAACATCTATATGGGTATCCAAATAAGTAATTTTAGAGACATGTAATGTTTATAATATTGTTTTTATCCTAGTTGCAACCTTATATTGGTAATCCTGGGTCAATTTTGAAAATTAATCACAAGATTATTAAATTAATATAATAAATGGATGAAAATTTATTTCATTTTATTTTGTAGATGCTATGACAAAACTATAATTTTGATTTAAATCAACCATTTTTATTGATCCATGGTTATGATCATAACCCTAGAACCATTTCATTGTCCTATAGAGGGAGATGTGGAGAACTATCTTCAGCAGGTACTGACAAAAAATTGAATCAGAAATCGATGAATGTCGATATCTACATATCACTCCAACGACGACAACTTTGTGACCGATCATCCATAAATGATGATCCAAATAAAATTATGATATGTTTTTTCAATTATTATTTCCCATTATTCAAATGATATGATGCATTAATACTAATCCATGAATAGATTATCCCACAGATCGATCGTAATTGTGGGATGGATTATTTATGAGATCTATTGTGATTTGATTCTAGAGAATTGATTTGTTTAATTTATCATTCTAATGATGAGGAACTAATATTAATACGAACATCGTTTGAGGTTCTTCCCTCTTGATTATTGAAATTTTAACCCCCAATTACATACATTGTTGGTTCATGTTCTTCATTCATCGGCCTAAACTGAACAATATATTGTTGCATATTTCATTATAGGTGCAATGATATGAATCCATATATTAGGGATTGGAATCATATGACCGAGGTGTGATGGAAATGGAGGTAGTGTAGTGTGTTTGAAATGGCTCCATAATGGATCTGGCATGGCATTAGGTGGTAGCTAGGATAACAGCATGGCCAGTTTGGGAGAGCGGGGCGGCTAGGTTCTCGATGAAGGCTTCGGTGGAGGTGGACATTAGTGGGGGATTTAGTGGAGCACCATGGAAGTCAGACACATCATACATTGGATGTAGATGGGGCTGTCAATTTAGACCATTAGCATTTGACACAAGGTGAACTGGCATATCAGGTCAGTCCATAGGGGTCGGGTCGGTGGGTCTGGTCGAGCTGCACTCAGGTCGGATTTAGGGAAACCATTGAAGAGACTAGTTGTAGTTTGACCATGGTGTCATGTCATCTGAATCTATTTTGGGTTCAATGACCTCACGATATGATCAATCATGGTAGTATACTAGAAGCTATTGTTACTTGAGCTTCCATGGGTGAAATGATCATGCTTCTAGGCTGCGGGTGGTAACTATGGTGGTAAACCATAGGGGTTGGTCAACACATTAGGTGGACCAACCATATCATTCAGTCCATTTTAATAATTACCTCCCCAGTTTTAAATTTTCATATCACCTAAATTGAGAATCCAATCGATCTTTCTTATGATTCATTTATACATAAACATTATGATGGAAACTTTGAAAAAATAGTGGGTTTGTAGTTTTTAACAATTTTGGATGAATGCATTAACTTATTACATACATTAAGGTTTTAGTGTGGAATTATTTCAACATCAATGGATTTTAATTACCTTTGTAGTTTGAGTCTCAAATTGAGTATGGTATCCCTACATGAGACTGAAGTAAGATACTATATCACCCTAAGTTGATTTTTTGGAAATGTTGTAACTTCCCTATGATGGTCATTAATGATCCATTTTGTGGTATGCATCATTAGGGTTTTCATAATCATATTCATGTGATCCCCTACAAATTGGTTTGATCCATATTGGGTTTTTATCACCCTAAAATTATGTGAAATGTATATTTTATATTATTTTTATATTTTTATATTTTTCATTTCACAAAACAATGAATTTGTTTCCCATTAAGTCTAACATTCCTTTCACATGGAACCTTCATAGAGTATTCTACACGCAACACTGAATTAGTGTACATTATAAAGAACAAGAATTTATACCATATGTTATACATAATATTAACCTTCCTATTTGGCTTGTGTAACACACATGTCTGAGTATTACCTAACTATAATATATTGTTAAAAATATTACTATATATTGATATAAACTGGTTTTTAAGTTTATAGCCATGAATATTATTAACTGAATTATGAAAATATATAGTTTAACAAAATATAAATTAATTCATAACTTACCAATTAATTAGTGATAAATATGAACACCGATTGAATATAAAGAAATATATTATTAGGGTCAAAAAGTAATTTTAACCAAGTAAATTCAATTAATTTCAATTGTTAAGGGATATTAATGTAATAAATATGTTTTATTTTCAATTGACTATTTTATATATTCATCCAATAGATTCTATCAACATAATATAGAATCTAACACACTTTTATGCACAAAACCATATTTTTTATAACAGTAGTTTTATCTCCTTTTAAAGGAAAACCCATTTCAAACACAATTGTTTTAATTGAATAGAATTAATATGTAAAAATAAACATCATATTTTGATGTGATACATAAAAATTATGCGAGGAGAATTATTTGTTATTTCCATGTATGATTTTTTCTTTTAATGAATAGTTAAAAATAATGGATTTTCCGTAAAAATTGATTTTTTTGTCTAATTTATTTATACAGATAAATTATATATCATTTTGTTCAATTATTTATTATTATAAGATTTTTTTAAAATAAATCCAATTTAGTTTTTTAGAACCAATTTCACCTTAAAATTGGACATAAAAACATAGCAAACATTTGGATGGGTTTACTTTAAAAAAGAAATTGACAGTCAGTCGTCCCTATAACATGAGTAATTATAAATTAATTTATATCACTTATGAAATTATAATTTTGAAAAATGGATTCCATATTTTTAATCATAATAATTTTTAGATTCTAATAAGGTCTCGTGTTTTACAAAAAACATTAGTGAAAGTTTATAGAATTAATTATAGTGGTCAAGAGAAAAATATGGTTAATAGATTACTAAACCATAAAAATAAGACCAGAAAAGACCTAGAAACAAGTCCAACAAAAATTTTCTATCCATTATTCATCCAATAAAATTAATTTTTTTATTTTTGTTTGTTTTTTAAAACTATTTTAGGGAATATATGGTTACATATAACTTGTAATAAATAATTACATGTGTGTCCCTTCCCCTTCCAATAAAAGGCCACCAAATCCATCCATTTCCTCACACCTATCAAGACCCTTGGATCCCCAAAAAAATAAAAAAATTATATCCCATATTCCATCCCATACTTATATAATCCTTACTATGGTCATAAGAAAAATCACAGAAGCCTTTTGCAAAAACTAAAAGGAGGTCCACAAATATGAGGTAATATCTTCTCTCAAGATGCCTTATTTTACGTTTCTTTTACACCCACACCACTCTCATTATTCAATTATTGTATGAAAAACATGTATTCTAAAATATTATAGTTTTTTATGATAACGGTTTTACCAACACTTACACAAACTTCTATATAATGGATATTTAACATACTATTTTTTTGTATGGCGAACTACTATCTCACGAAATAATAGTTGTTCATTTTTCCATTACCACATACCATGCTGTACATAATGAATAAAACTATATATATATATATGTAATATATTATAATTATTATTTATTACTTTAACAAAAAATCTATTTTTACGTCTCATTTTGTTTTAATATAAACATTTCTTTTGAGAAAGTGTTGACTACAACTAACACAAAGCAATATGATTTGATCATACACTACATGGATTGTATTAAAATATATTTAGTGAATATAAAAGATATATATCATATCAAAAATTTATTTTAATAATTATATATTTATGTACATAAATATATATATAAATTTCAATAAAAAACATTCTTTCAATACATCAAAATAAATAGAAATAGTCCTTATGTGTACGTATGGTTTACAGTCTTTCTGAATGGTGTATTATATTTAATACATATTTATTATGTTGATTATTATTATATAAATATGCTAGATATAAATTTTTTTGTATCCTGATATACATTCTAGAATCATGATATCAGTATAAGGACAAACAATTTAACAAATAAAGACACGTGCAAAGAACAAAGAGAATATTACCTGAAGTGGAACATTAACACAAGATCGTTAACAACTAGGTAATATGAGGTCACAATAAAGACTTGTATTATATTATATATAATTTTATTATTATGTAATTGTTTTATAATAAACATATATTTATTATACAATAATATAGTATGATTATAAATAATGTTAAGACAAAAGGTAAGGGGATTTCATCTCAAGTTTAATTACAATGAAATACATGCTATATTCACCACTCTTTCCCTCTGTTGGGTGTATGTACAAAACATGATAGTATTAAATTTATCTTTTACATATATTTATGTGTCTCCAAAACATTTTTTCATGAATTTTCATTCATTGGGATTAATTTTCAAAAGTTAACAGATCAGTGAAATATTTTTTTCTCAATTTCTCTTCATTAGGAGTCATGTTTTGTTATGCACATACAATCTATCTCAAAGTGTATGTAATTCCATATTATGTAGCACAACATAAATTTATTTATACTCATGATATTTTTTTTCATTTAATTTTCATTCTTATGCGGAGAGTATTAACCCAAGTAACCAAGTTATAATAGTTTGGTGTGACAATCTCATCACTTTTCGAGATTGTATATATTTATGCATCCTTAGATTAAATATTATAATCCATATATCAGGAAAATTAATTATTATCTAGTTATTAATTATTTATACATGTATTGTTAAAATTTCACTACTCCTTAGTACGATAGATTTTCAATAAATTTTTTAAGAAATCTCAACATGACTCACCCTTCAGTTAGAAATCAATGTTTTATAAGAATAGTTTTCCAAGATATTATTCCATTATAAAATATTTACTAATTTGTTTTACCATTTCAGAATTTCACATATATCAACAAAGGAATACATTTTGTTATATCTATACAAGGGATTTTTTATTACATTTTTTCCTGTAAAATGAATGTTCATTTTTCCTCATAGGGCATTAATAGATCTACACACCTTTATTTCTTTGAATCCTTCATTAAATATTTTATGGATAATGTTTAAAAAAATGTTTCTTATTGTAATTTTCAAGTAAAAATGTTTTCACACTATTTTCAAAATTCATTTATAAATTTTTAATGAAAAATCATTTGAAAATGGTTTCAAGCCTTAATTACATGTTTTCAAAGTATTTAAAAATAAATGGTATTTAAAACCTTTCTATGTTTTAATCATATGTTTTCCAGTGAACATTTTTTCAAAACATTTTCAATATTTCTTTAAACATTTTAAAAATGTTTTCTGAGAAGAATTTTTTAAACAAGTTTTGATTTTTATTTTATATGTATTCTGGGAAAATTTTTTTCAAAATGATTTCATGTATTCATTAAGTTTTTTCAAGGAAAAGGTTTTACAAGTGATTTAAATTACCCTTTATATGTTTTCATGGTTCGTTATGAAAATGATATTTTAATATTTTTCTATATAAAGAATCGTTTTTATGGAATACAGGTTATTTCCGTTAAGAAATTTTTTTGAAATATATTTCCAAATTATTTTATATCCTTGATGAAATTGGTGGATGTTACTCATTACCTTATAGTAAATCGTCCAATGGTTCAATTCAAATGCTTTATATCAATTAGTTATTCTTAATTAAATGGTCTTCATGAAACCTATTTTTCTTCCAAGAGTTATATTAATTTGGAACATACTTCATTACATGAGTAATGTTTTTGATGAAATAATTATAAAACTAGTCTCTTACGATAGGTTATAATATGATTAAATGTTTATAATAACTATTTCATTTAATGGGTTATGATATGACTATTTATGATCTTGTGGAACATGTGTGGACGATTTCACTATGAGGTGGGTGGGACCAATATGTCCATCTAATGCATTGGGTTAAAATTTATATCTCATGTGGCAGAGTATGATAGTTTTGGGAATGATCCTTGACTTGTATGTTCACATTGGAAGTGAACCATGACTCTCAATATGGTATGTGCAGTGAAATCATGATACTATTATGGCTATGGGAGTTATCCATGATAGAAATATGGTATGAGGAGTGAACTCATGATATTAAGATGGCCATGGGAGTGAATCTTGACTACCAAGACATTATGAGGAGTGAATTCATACTAATAATATGGCATTGGAAGATTTGACTTGGCTGTAATAGGAATCATATTATATTATTATGTTTTTTACAATTTGATGTTTTGTTTCTATGTTATTATTTCATTGATTACTTCATTTATTTCCTTATTATGGTTTTCTTATAATCTACGAATATTTGATCCATGATTCATGTTTATAATATTTTGAACATAGGGAATGATCTTATATTCTTTTTTTCATTTCCACAGACCCTTATGCTCATGTTTATTCTTAAATGTTGATATTTTTTTACCCTTTATAAGTATTTTGTTCTCTCCCCTTTTTATGTTACCTTACTAAGGTAATGAAGTCATATAGTCAATATGATGTGTCTAAGAAGGGTCTTCTTCATAAAGAACTTAGTGGGATATAATTTAGCAAATATATGTATCCATGTTTATGGTTTAAATTTTCTATAGGTAGTAGACCAATAAAGGTCTTTGGGTGTCTAGTTTTCTAATGTTTTAAGTGTTCTGAAATATAATGTAATTTCAAGCTATGGTAAGTGAGGGTCACTATAGTTGGTATCAAAGAAAATTTATAGTAAACATTGAATCTAGGATGAAAAAACATTTTTGATATCCCAAGTTATATTTTAAAGGATATGTCTAGGGGATGCCTATATAGATTATTATATTGACGAGTTATCTTATCAAAAAATGTCCTTGAATTTTTATAATTGATGGAGTGAATGGTTTCCAAGAATTTAATCATTTTCATAGATAATAAAAATATATATAGTTCTAGATGAGATGTACCTAGGGGTAAACACCCCCAAAAGATGTTATGGGCCATTCCTGGGGTAATCTGGTTCATGGAATGGGCCTGACTGTGAACACAGATTGACAGTCTGGGAAGATATGCTTTGAAAATTGACAAACATGTCCTGAAAAATCATGAATAGTTTAAATATAAGTTTGTTATTAATTACTTAATATGATAGTAGCTTTTCATAGATTAAGGTAGGTGTCATGATATCTTATAATTAATTATTTTCAGGACTATTTGGTTATCTTAAATGATTACTAATGGTTACACAATACTTATGGTTTTAGTCAATGGTTGCAACATAAAGGAATTTGGTTAATTTTGAATATGATAAAATATTTTTAAATTAACAGTAATGTTTAATGATCACTGGTGTGGAATATGGTGTGATCATTCCAAATCAGTTTTCATGAAACAAGAGTAATAATGTTTAACTTTACCAACTCCTAGACTCACCAATGAAGACAAATAAGGACTTATCTGAGAGTTCAGGTAATTTAATCCATTGAGGAAATATAATTTTGTTTCATTGTGTATGTAATGTCAAAATAATAACCATAATTAATGTATTATATTTAAGATTATATGTTTTGATTTTGGTAAAGGACACAAAGAAAGTGACTACAAGGGAAAATATAAGTGTTTATTTAATGAAATGAATGTGAATTTGGGACTCCCGAAGTGACCATCAAAGGATAAGTGTTATAAGTGTTGATAAAATGGTCATTATCCAACCAAATGTACCATGAAAAATGTTCACGAAGGCAATCAATAATCGTTGTATTTGTAATGGTTAAATTTTGGATGATGAAAATACAACCAATGAATTTGAAAGAAAATAGTTATTATGTAATAGGATGAGGTAGCATTGATAATGTATTAAGGATGAAATAGTCAATGTTTTATTATATTTGGTGTCAATAGTTATTAATGATGAGGTATACCAGGATTATTCCACATATTTTTCCACTGTGTATTTTTAAGTGTATGTAGAATTTTCTTGAAGGACTGGTGAAGTGATTTAATTACAAGGGGATATTTTGATGAAGGTAAGGTAAACATTGAAATGTTTTTATGTTAAGGTCATGTCGTACGAATAATTATTTAGAAAATATGGATATGTTAATTATATGGAACTAATTACCTTGGAACTGTGTGAGGGATTACTAAAATGTGGTTTATTCTAGTATTGATGATGTTTAAAAAAATTGTATTCTAGGAATAGATCCAATATACGTTATAATAACAAATAATTAATGTTATCCAAATGGATTTATGGTAATTCATATTATTACAATGTTTTGAGATAATTTATCATGAGTGTGTCAAAATATCTGGAATGGGACAACAAAGAGATAAATTGTGATATATAGGGGAATAAATGATAAGATGATTTCATGACTCTCTTTCTAATGATTGGTATTTTCTCTATTGACAAGGGTTAAAGTGTTACCTATTCATGAAAATATTATGTTAAACCTCTGAGGAGGTATTAATTTGCATGAGTTTGTATTGAAAACCTTGTTTACAATTATATTTAGTGATTAAAATTATTTAAAGGACTTACATATTATAAATTTTGGATATTATTTATAGTGTGATTTTAGAAAAGGACATCATGAATATTGGGTGACAACCAATCATGTTCAGAAAGGTTGATGGTCTTAAACCCATGATTTAAGGATGATATGGGTTTCATGACTACCACTAGACTATGTGATTTTGTAGTTAATGTATATTTTTTAGGTATAAATATTTAGGATGAAACACCATTGTTACATTTTATGGTCAACCATATTTATTTGTTTCATAGTAAGATAAAAATAGTTATACTTATCATTCTGTAATGGGAATTAAGATCCCTTAAAAATGATTTTTAATGGGTTATGTATCATTGTTAAATTCTAGACATTAATTCCTTGAGTTAATAGTTGTATTAGAAATTTATCAAAGCATAACCAAATATTAATTTTTTTTTATATAAATATATCAATAATTACTCATTGTTCTGAATGTCATAAAAAATAATGTTTTCTTAATACCTATTTTTTAACTAATTGATTTTGAAATCATCCCTTATTTATGAAATTGAGGCCCTCAACCTTTTATTGATGACTCACATGTTTCTTATTGATTACATCAATCACTCCCTATATATAATTACCATTTTCCTCCATGTCCAATATTTACTACCTTCTTATGTTAACCAATGTTGAAAGCGTGTTATATGATACAATGGGTAACCATAATGGTTCCAAAATTAGCTTTTGAGGGATGTTTTGTTATCCATTTTTACGATGTGGGTTTCTTTGAATGAAACATTCATGCATCAAACCATTGATTTCAATGAAAAATTTTGTTGGTGAAATTCATTTTATGCAGGGTAGAATGCAACACCTAGAGATTTTGTGAAATATATATTTTGAATTAATTTAATCTGTTGATATTTTTTCACTTCAATAAATAGTAAATATATTTTTTCCTAAGTTATACATTAAATTCACATGGAACCATCTTGGTGTAGGATACATGCAACACTGACAAGAAATATGTTACACAGAGCTACATGGTTTGCATATGAAACATGTAATATTGACCATGCTTTAAGTAATGCGTGAAACTCAAGACAGAGTATTACCTAAATATAATATATTATTAAAAATATAATAATAATGAGATATAAACTAGGCATTTTTTGGCAGATGAGAATGATATTAATGTAATTATGAAAATATGGGGTTTTAAATAATATAAGATGATTCCATATGTTACTAATTAATTAAAAATAAATATGAAAATGGTTTGAATATATATAAAAATATTATTATAATCAAAAAGCTATTTTAAGGTATTAGATTAAATTACTTAAAAATTTTAAGTTATATTAATGTAATAATTATGTTATATAATAAATCAGATATTTTTTACTATTCATACAATGGATTTGATAGACATATCATAAGAAGAAACCAAATTTTATGCATAAAAATCTATTTTTTATAAATATAGTTTTACATATTTTTAATAAAGATCCCAATTCAAATAGATATTTTTAATCTTTTATAGATTTCATATATAAAAAATAAAATTTATAATTGTAATAAAAAAAATAGTTCAGAATAATTTTTTTTATATATCTATGTAAGGTTTTAACTAATGATGAACAATGAGAAATACTATATATTAATTCAAAACATATTTTTAATCTTGATTTTATAAGGTTGAACTATATTTATTACTTTTTTTTAATATTTTATTTAGATAATATTCTTAACAGTTAATAAAATTTAGTTCATTGCAACTAATTTTATGTTGAAATTGGATATAAAAATAGAGTGAAATATTTGATGTTTTTTATTTAAAAACCCTCAATGATGTCCGGACCATAATAATAATTTTAAATAAATTTATGACACCTATTTTATAATAATATGAAAAAATGGATTGGATATTTATAATCATCTTAATTTATAATTTCTGATAATGTATTCTCTATTTTTTTACCAAAAATATTTTTGAATGTGATTAAAGTTAATTAAATTAGTTAAGAGAAAAGTAAAGTTAATAGACTACAAAACCATAAATATAAGACACAAAAAGACCTAGAAACATATGATACTCCAATTTTATAACCATTAATCATCCATAGAACTTCCATTAATCATTTATGTTTGTTTGCAATGTATTTATTTAGGTACAAAAATGGGAACACCTAACTCATTTTCAAAAATACCTTGAATGTCCTTTCTCATCCCTATAAAAGGCCACAAATATTACCCATATATTCTCAAAACTCAATCCCCATAGATTGACCAAACTATGAAAAAATAATCTCCTAAAATTCCTCCCTTTCTCCTAAAATTCTTACCATGGGAAGATGGAAAATAAAGGAAGCCTTCTGCAGAAACCAAGAAAAGTTACTCCAAAAAGAGTTAATGTCTTCTCCCATGCTCATTCCTTTATTTCCATTCTCCACAACTCCAATATCATTATTATATTTTTATGGAAAATTATTATCCTCACTATAATATTATTTTTAATCATTGTTTTAGACATACACAGACACATACCTCCATCTAATTGATATCGAACATATTGTTTCTCTATAAGGCGAACTACTTTCTCATGATTATTCATTCTTCCATTACCACCGATTATTGTGGAAATTATGAAGAAAAATATATTTAAATATTCCACATATTATATTTATTATTTTTTATGATTATATATTTATGACACAAAACATATCTTTTTTACTTTTCGTTTTGTTTTAATACGATAATTTTTTTTGAAGATGTGAGGACTTCCACCACCTCAAAGAGATATTATTCACCCATACACAACATTGATTGTATTATAGATGATTTAATATAATATATATAATATATATGATATAATTAATCTAATTTAATAAATATATATATATATATACACTAATATATAGAAATGTCATTTACATATATTCATTCAATACATTAATAAAAATAGAAACAATGTTGATTAGTATGTAAGACTTATCGTCCCCATGAATGGTGTATTCCATTTCATACTAATTTATTCTTTAGATTATTATAATATACATAAATTAGATATAAAATATATTTATATCACTATATACATTCTAAAAAAATGATATAAGCATATGTACAAATGATATAACAAATTAAAATACATGTAAAGAACAAAGAAAATATTATTCGTAGTGAAACCTTAAAATAAGATCGTTAAAAAATGGTTACTATAAGGTCATAATTAAACCATATATGGAATTATATATATGAATATTATTATGTAATATATTTATAATAACATAATTTTTATTATTCAATAACCTTGTATAGGCATGAAGACACTTATGACACATGTTAATGGGATTTCATCTCACTTTTAGTTTTTCTATGATAAATGTTATGCTTGCCACTATTTAATATTTTGTGGTGTATGTACAACCTATGATTGTATTATATTTATCCTATGTATGAATTGATGGGTATTTAAATTTCCATTTTATGATATTTATTTCATAGGGATAATGTTTAAAAGTTACCAAATCGATGAAATAGTTTTGTGTCAATATTCCTTCTATGAGACTTCTGTTTTGTTATTCATAAAAATTCATTCTAGGGGAGTATATACTATCATTATACATGTAACATAATGAATTTAATTATTTTCATGATATTATTTGTTTCATGCAATTTTATTTTCCTACATGGAGTCTATGTCCCCATGTAACCAAGATATAATTGTATATAGAGACAATCAGATCACTTTTTGAGATTGTTTATTTTTATGATTCCTTTGACGAAATATAATGATCTATATATCATTGAAATTAATTTTCATATAGTTAATAATTATTTATGAATATATTGGTTCCATTATTCCAATATTGTGTAAATAAGACAACAAAGAAATTGTTTTTAAGAAATCCTAACTTTATCATCCCTTCGGTCACAAATCTATGTTCTAAAAAAAGGTTTCTAATAATATTATACCATTATACCATAATATCTAGATGAAAATCTCCCCTTTTTTCTTTTAACAATCCATTCATAGGATTATTATTATCTCTTATGGAACAAGGAATTTTTATAAACATTTTTCCATTCACAAGGAGTGTTCTTTTTATCTCATACGACTTGTACGGATTTACCCACCGTCATTTCATTGAAGCTAAATTTTCATTTATTAATGGATAATATTTAACAATATTCTGAATGTAATTTTCTATGATTTTTATTTCTAAAATGTTTTCAAAATTATATTCTATGTTTTCAAAAAAAAAAAAATTTAGTGTTTAATGACAAGTTTTAAATATATTTGCAAATAAATTGTATTTAAAACATTTTCAATTTTTTTCTTTTTTTTAAAGTAAAAAGTTTTGTAATCATTTTCAATATTTCCTCAAATTGTTTTGAAGTTTTTTTGGATGTAAATATTAAATAATAATTTTTGGATATTATTTTATAATTTTTCAAGAATTTTTTTTTCAAATTGATTTCAAGTATTATTTGTATCATTTCAAGGTAATTTCTAAGAAAATTATTTTTTAAATGGTTTTATGTATAAAATATAATTTTTCAAAAAAAAATATGGATATTTTCCTAAAAAAATATTTTATGGATATTTCAAAATAATTATCCATCTATGATGATATAGTTTATGTTACTCATGACCTTATAAAAATGATAAATAAATGATCCCTTTATATATGTTATATTAATGGGTTTAGTTTAATGTCATGGTGTTTAGGAAACAAGTTTATCATTCCTGAGTTATTTCATTCTGAAACCCAATTCTTTCTACATGTTATGTTTATGATGAAATGATTATGAAACTGGTCACTTTCCAAATTCGTGGAATGATTACATGATTATAATACACATTTAATTTCATAGGTTATGATATGACTGTTTATAATATTATGGAATATGTATGAATTATTTATCTATGAATTGGGCGAGACCAATATCACCTAACAAATTGGGAAAATATTCAAATCTCATGAGATAGACTAAAAATGACTTGGTAATTAACCATGACTACTAATATGGATATGGGTGTGATCCATGACAACCAAGATGTTATGAGCAGTTAACTCATGCTACCAATACGACAAAGGGTGTGAACCATAACTACCTAGATGGTATGGGCTTGAACTCATACTACTAAGTTGACTATTGGAGTAAACCAAGCCAACTAATATTGCATGTGTATTGAAATAATACTACCACAATGGTCTGGGAAATGATGAATTGGATATAATGGAAATAATATTATATATTTAGGTGTTTTCAAAAAATCATTTTTGTATTCATATGTTATGATTTTATGGATTATTTCCCTTATTTTCATATGATTCATGTCTTTTGAACTACAATGATTTATGACTGGATTCATGATTATGATTATTGACATATAGTGATTGATATTATAATGTTTTGATAATGTTGTCATAACCCTATTTTCATTTGTATGATTACATGTCTCCCATGTTTCCCCTTTTAGTTAATTTAAGATGTTCCCCTTTTATAGTTCCTTCTCTAGGTTTTGAAGTTAATAAGTAGGTATGATGTGTCAAAAAATTGGTTTAGGCATGAAAAACATAGTGGAAGATAATTTATCTTAATTATGTACAAGTGTTTATGTTTCCGCATTTCCAAATGCACTAGACCAATTATGGTCTTTCATTATTTTATTTTATAATGTTTTATGTGTACCAAAAATGTAATGTAATGTTAATGTATGAAATGAGAGGGTCTCTAAAGTTTTTATAATATGAAATTTATTATAAACCATTGGATGCTTGTATGAGAAAAAATTAGTGAGATCCCTATGTATATTTGTAATGATATGCCTAGGGGATTTCTGTAAGGATAAGTATAAGGATAAGATATTGTTTCAGAAAATGTCCTTAAATTTTGGTAAAGTATAGACTGAGTGGTTTCTTATAAATGCATATATGTTTGGATACTATCAATGGATGTGGAGGAAGCACAAATGTACATAGGGGTAAGAACTCTAAAAGGATGTTCCAATTTGGACTCCAGGTAATCTGGTACACAAAAATGGGACATGCTACACACCTTGTTTGACACACCTGGGGGATATGATTTTTGAATTCACAAAATAATCATGAACCATAATAAAGGAATTATATATATGTTTTCTATTCATAACCTAGGATGAACCTACGGTGTCATAGATTAAGGAAGGTATCATGATATCCTATATGTAATTCTTTTCATGACTTCATGGCTTTCCTCTGTGATATTTGATTCTTATACTATGATTCTTGTTTTACTCAATGACAAGAAATAGAAGGAACTGATAAATATTGAATATTAAAGATGATTTTTTGATGAGAAGTCATGTGGGATGATCACTAGAGTGAATGATGTTGTGATCATTCCTAATTAGTTTCCAAATAATAGGATTAAAAATTAATACCTTAACCAACTCTCGAACTTACCAAATAAGATATGCAAGGAGTTCACAGAGTGTTTAGGTAATAAATACCAAGTAAGAAATGAGATTTTGTTTCATTTGTGTTTGAAAATGTGGAAGGATTCACCTAAGTGAATTTCTAAAAGGGATAAGAGGATGTTTTGATTGTGTTAAAGAAGGAAACAAATCATGTTGATGTATGGAAAAAATTAACGATTAAGTGAATTAAATGGATATGAATATTTTTATAACAAATATACCATTAACTATTACTTGTTTTAACAATAGATAAAATCGTCATTATGAATCCCAATGTCAAAAGAGGAAATTTAATTAATAGAATCAGAAAGCTGTTATTAGTAATGGTTACATTAGGGATGGTGAAGAGACTACAAATGAAATTTGAAAGTAAATAGGTGTTATGTAATAAGATATGGTAGAATTTTAAATGGATTAACGATGATGTAATATATGTTTCTATGTATTTCGATAAAAAATTTATGATGATGAAGTATACCAGGAATTTTAAACATATTTTTATCCACACTATATTTACGTGTTTATTTTGAATGTTCTTAATGGACTCGTGAAGTGATTTAATGAAAAGAGGATATATTGAATAGTATAAGGTAACCCCTAATAATTTATCTATGTAATGATAATGTTTTATGGTTAGAGATTTTTGGGATATGGATATATAAATTTATTAGTAATGATTACATTGGAACTATATAAGGTCTTTTTTATATGTGGATTATGCTATCATTGATGAATTTTATATAATTATATCATTATAGTAATAGATTCAATATACTTGGGAATAAAGGTGAATATATGTTTTCTAAGTTGATTTATTGTTATACATATTATTACCATGTTTTGGTAGAATATATGTTGATTGTATTCACATGTTTGGAATGTGAACAACAATAGAAACATTGTGATATATAGGGGAATAAATTTTATGTGGATTTCATGACTCTATTTCTATGTTATTGTATTTTCATATTTGATAAGAGTTATATGTTTAACCGTTCATGAAAAAGATTGTGTTAATCATTGGAGGATGTATTTGTGCACTGAGAATGTAAAGAAAGATTTTGTAAAAGTGATATTTTGTGATTAAACGTTTTCAATGATTTCTATCATATAAATTTAAGAAATTATATTAACCTAGTTTTACAAAAAGAAATATTATTTTTCAGGAGATAACCAATCATGTATGGCAACGCTGCGGGTCTTAAGACCATGACCAGATAACGATTATGTTTTCACACCTACCAATGTCCTACGTGATGTACTGGTTAATGTATATTTATTTTTTATGAATAGATATTTATGATGAGACAATTTTTTTACTTTTATGTTTAACCAAATTCATTATTTTTGGATAGTCATACATAAATCAGTTCACTTTTCAATTTTTGGACCTTCTGATTCATTAAAAGTGTATTTTAGTGATATATACATCAATGAAAATTTCTATACATTAATTCGTTGAGGTAATTTATGTAATATAAATTGATAAAATCCCAACCAATTAATAAAACATTGATAATATAAATATATCAAGAATTATTCAATGTTATGAAAGTGATAAAAAAGAATTTTGTTATAATACCTTAAATATTGTTGAAGTGATGGCTCTTTAAATCATCACACATTTATGAATTTGAGGCCCTCAACATTTTATTGATCATTAAATTGGTAATGATTGATTTCCTCATTTACTCCAAATAAATATTTACATTTTTTATCTATGTGAAATCTTTATTCCCAACCTATGATAACCTTTTTGTAAACCTTGTTATATGTTACAATGGGTAACTGTTTTGGTTCCAACATTCACTTTTAGAGAATGTTTTAGTATACATTTTCTTAAAGTGGGAGTCTGTGAATGAATATTTCATGTATTAAAATATGGATAACATAGGCAAATTTTGAGGGAGAAAATAATTTTCAAGATGGTAGAGTGTTAAACATGATATTATGTGAAATATTTATTTTAAAAAATTGTAATGTTTTTAATATTTTTTTATTTCATGAAATGCGAAATATTTTTTTCGCTAAGTCAAACATTCCATTCATGCATAACATTATTGGTTTATGGTACATTCAACACTATCTTGGTGTATGATACACAGAATAACAAGGCCAACATACATTACACAGAATTCTAAGCCTCCTCTTTGGCTTACATAACACGCAAAACCGGGTATTACATAATAATAATATATTATTAAATATATTATTATAAAGAGATATAACATAGTTTTTGTAACAACCGAGAATTTTATGTTATATAAATCATCAAAGGAATATTTTTCTACACACAACACTTTCTTGGATTGCTTTGCACGAAATCGCGACCTTTCTTGATAGCCTGCGTCGTACGCAATACCGAGTTTCACTAAACAATGATATGCTATTAAAATATTTTTAAAACTAGCCATTATAAATAGTAATAACCACTTTTTGAAATTTTATAAATTTTATTTTTCATAATGGACTTCATTTTTGGATTCGGAATATCGAAATTAGCATATGGTGAAATTTTGGTATTTTTCTGAAAACATTCAATTTTTGATGAATAGTGAAACCACTAAGTGGTAGTTAAAAAAATGAATTTTTCATAAAACTTAATTTTACCGCTTCTATGAGTGGAATTAAAAAAATCAAAGAGACACAGTTGATGTCAGTATGTAAAATGTGGTTCAATGAGATGAAAATAATTTTTGGTGAATAGTAACTTTTTACTTTTATTTACCACTGTTAAAAGTAAATAGGGTAAATAAGGGTAAAAATGTTATTATTATTACCCTAAAACATGTCCTAATTCTATTTGATAAGTTTAATTCGACCAAAAACATACTTAGGAATAAAATATGACCATTTAGGCCCACTTGGATTAGATTTGGACATTTATTATTAATTTATTTAAAGAAGGGTTAAAATAGTTAAAATCAATGTTTAATAAGTAAATAATTTTTAATATAATGTTATACATAAGATAAATTTGACTATAAATATTCATTAGAAATCTAAAAAGATTTCCTACATATGAATAGTTTCTTTTTAATTTTTAGATATTAAATAATTTAATTTATTTATGACACAAAGATGATGCAGTAATTATCTTATTAATAAAATATTGACATAATTGATGTTATAAACACCAAAATAAATGTAATTTGAGACTTTTTATGAATTACACAAATTTTATAGGTTAATATGACACGTTAGTATTGATTTAATTAATTTATTCGAACTAATCATTCTATTATGATTTTCACAAAAATCAATTACTAAATAGTGTCAAAATTGACATAAAATAGATTTTAAACCAAATATTATATTTTTAATTGTTATTTTATTAATAAAAATATAAGTATTAGCCAAATGACTTAGATAAGGTTATATATATTAATAATAATCAATTTGGGGTTCGTTTGGCTGCTTATTGTAAGTTTATTAACCTTATAGTATAAGAACACAAGAAGACACGGTAAAATTAAAATTATTTACTTTAATGTTAAATCTAAATGATAAGGTTAAAATTGGAACCTAAACTTGTCAAAATTCTATTGGATGATAGGATTTAGACCCATACCCCACCTTATCTTAGAAATATATCAATTTGGAGCTATTTAAAGCCGAAAATGACTTTATAATAAAATAATATTTTTAGTTTTACAAAAGGAGCCCCTCTCCTCCCATATAAAAGGGCACCTCCTCCCCCTCTTCCTCGCACCACTTTGATCCTTCAAGATCGTCCAACCCCTGACATTGCCTCCTCTCCACTTCCCTAGAGACATCCTAGAGGTCCTGGTATTCTTCAAAGACCAATTTTTGTGCCCTAAAAGAAGGTCTCAAAGAAGCACTTCAAAGAAGATGTAATTTCCGTTACCGATTATTTCATCTTTATTTCTTCTTCCACTTCTTCTTATTGAGTTGTTTCATTATGAAGTAATAAAATAAGTATCACTCATATACTGATATGTTATTATAAGTATGAAACAACCCTATTTCACCATTTATCCATCCTACGGAAAAAGAAATCACCGCGCGTGAGTACGTACGGAATACTGTCTCTACGCCGGGGTGTAATCTATTTTCCACCACCACCTTAATGGATGGGTATAATGGTGTAAATAATGACTATATATGACTATTATAAAGTTATACTGATTCTAAAATAGTATACATACACTCTAATAAAATTCCACGATGATAGGAACGATATCATCACTCGTGCGTACGTACGGAATACCGTCTCCACGATGTGATGCGACTCGTTCTACATGATCTTCATTTCATAATGATTATATAAATGAATTGAATGAATGAATATGATATATATTACACTGATACCATTCTGGAAACAAGGTATCTATAACCTAAAGAGAATAATAAGAATTTATTTGACAAAACACGCATAAGAACAAAAAGTTATAAACACCGGAATAACAAGTAGCAATTAAATATTACTACTATGAAGCTAAGAATATGACCATATATGATATCATAAAAATAATTATGATTCTGTAATAAGTCAATAACATTATTTAAATAATTATACAGGAGGTTTGGACACTTACGAATAAAAACAGACCTAAGGTAAGGGAAATATCACAATCTCATTTTTATCCGAGATTTTTTATACTTTGGTATTTACTGGGGTGTATTTTATCATCCACATCCATGTTTCCTCAATATTTAATATTATTTCCATCCACCTAAAATTTTTTATGTCCAATTTTACCCTTCGGTGTGTTTTTAGTAAATTATATGAATGGAATCTTTTGTCGTTTTTCATTCGAGGTACTTTTTGACTTTTCTGACAAAAGTACGAAAAGAATGTTTTTTAACTTATACGGCATGAATGGATTTTTAAAACATTATTTCCAAGAAGCATCCTTTACAAATTTTCATGTTTTTTTAATAAACTTCTTTTAATTTATAATTGTATGACATTTTAAGAAAGGAAAAGTGTTTTTGAAGTAGAATGTATATTTTCCTCAAGAATGGAGTTCAAGTGTTTTATCAAAATTATTTTCCATCTAAGATAATAAAGGGTTATGTTTCCATCCATATGATTACATTGATTTTATTTTGTTATGATGGAATTATTTTTATCAATTCCTTTATCTTATATGAATTGTTTTATGATGTCACAATGTTTAAGATTCCCATTTTTATTACATGGGTTATGCAATGATGTATGATTTATGATTTTGTGGCACACATAAGAATAGTATCATTATGAGATGGGTGGGACCTATATCTCCCTCTAATGCATTGGGTAAAGATTTTATATATCATGAGATAGACATGAATGGAACGGTAGGTTATGACGGTTTAGTAAAACAGGACTGAAACGAGGAGTGAACTCGGTTCAGAAATGGGCTTTGTCCACTAAGATAGACTTGGAAATGAGTCTTGACTAATAAGAAATGATTCTATATGATTATGTTTGTATGCCAAAAAGTTTCATGTTTTATGTTATGATTATTGGGATCACATTTCACTACTATGATTTATCCCATGTTATGAAATTATGATCTCTTTTGAAGGATAAGATTTCCAAAAGTTATGTGATTATGTATATGATGTGATTGATATTTCTTTTGTTTACCCTTACTGAGTATTTGAGCTCACCCTTTTTTATGTTTTATTTCCCCAGGTCAGGAAGAAGGTTGTTAAGTAGAATATGCCAAAAAGGGACTCTAGATATGATGAAATAAATGGGAGGAAAAGTAGATGCATTATGAACCAGTTGAATATGTTTCCCAGTTTCTAAAGACACTATACCTATAGGGTCCTTTCTTGGTTTTGTTATATGTTGTAATAAGTGTGCTTCAATTCTGAAGTAATAACAATGTATGTAAAGTATGGGTCGTTATTGTTGGTATCAGAGGCAAGGTATAGTCAACCTTTGTAAACTAGGATGTGAAACCCTTAGTAAGAACCCTAAGGATATGTCTAAGCATAGAACACAATAATAGTGTTTTAGAAATGGCCATGAATAGCCTAGCATAAGACCTTAAGTGTGAAATTTTATTCTTGATTATGTGGTTTCTTATTATAATTAGTGTTTCTCACACCATTCTTCTTGGTTTTAGTCAATGGCTGGAACCTGAAGGAACTGTGTTAATGCGGAATGCGACGGGCAATGCAATGATTGACCCCCTGAGCAACCAAATATTATGGGAGCTGGAATGAAAAATCCTGTAACCATGCGCACACAACTTTCTCAAGCTATGAATCATGTAGGACTTCCAAACGAGCAAAGGAAGGAGCAACATTCTGTTGAATCCTTCATGAGACAACGTCCACCTTCATTCAGCGGGACTACTGATCCATTAGTTTCTGAATAATGGATTAGTACTACTGAAAATATTTTTTCAGTTCATCAATGTTCTGAGCATGATGAAGTCATCTTAGCTGTGTATCGTTTGGAAGGTGATGCTGATCAATGGTGGAATATTATTAAGAATACGAGGCAAAGGGATGAAATTGACTCCATGGAATTGGACGAGTTCAAGAACTTATTTTTCAATAAGTACTTCCCATTTTTTCTCCGAACAAAGATGGAGAAAGAGTTTCTTGAACTGAAGAAAAAGGATGATGAATCTGTTGGAACATATGAAGCAAATTTTACAAGACTTTCAAGGTACGCTTCTAGCATTATTATCCAACCTGAGAGTAAGATCGATCGATTATTTAGTTGCTTAAAACCTAGTCTTCGAAGGGACTTATCCATAAGGGACTTCAATAGCTACGAGGAAATCGTTCGATGTGCTCTCAAAGTTGATATGGTGATTGGAGTAACCCATCAGTCATATGGGTTTGATAAGAAGAGGAAAATGGAATTCAAAGGAAAATCTAAAGAGCACACTAAAATGAAGATGAGCTTTCCCTTATGCTCAAAGTGTGGAACAAAACATGGAGGGAGTTGTTTTAAAGGGACAAGTAAATGTTTAATGTGTGGAAAGGAAGGTCATCGGGCATTTGAATTCCACGATGATGGGAGGAAGATGTCTAATGATGAAAAAAAGGAAGGGAAACACAGAATGAACCTACTACACATCACTGTTTCAAGTGAAAGGAGATGGGGAATTATGCCAATAAATCCCCTAATCCAAGGGTTGATGATGATGGTCGACGTCCACAAACTCTTAAGGCTAAAGACAAAGGAATTTCACATGCAATTTCTATCAGTGATGTGGAATACGATAATGATGTGGTGAAAGGTACATTTACCATCCACTTTAAAGTAGAAAATGTTTTATTTGATTCTGGATCCACCAACTCCTTTATTTCTGATGAATTTTCTAAGGGTATCACCGTATTACCTCAACAATTAGATGTTGAGTTAGCTGTGACAACACCTAATGGCATAACAGTCGCATCAAAAGTTTATAATTCTTCTCCGATTGATGTTTGTGGGAAAGTGCTTTCGGAAAATCTTGTGATCCTTCCTATAGTTTAATTTGATGTGATTATTGGCATGGATTGGCTTTCTCTACATGGAGCTCATATCAATTTCCAAAGAAGGGAAGTCACATTTCATATTCCAGATAAATCTATGATCATCTATCGATGAAAGGGTAAACATAACCTTCCAGTGGAAATTTATTCCATTTTATGGGTATTGATTCCACTAAATGAAGGTTATTTATCTCAAATGGTTGGTGAGAAACTCACGATTAAAAATATTCCCATTGTATGGGAGTTTGATGATGTCTTTCCGGAGGAATTACTGGGTCTTCCACCAAATCGTGAAGTTGAGTTTTCAATATAACTCGTACCGGATGCATTGCCTATTTAAAAGTCACCTTATAGAATGGCCCCAATTGAGTTGCAGGAATTGAAGAACCAAATCCAAGAGAATATTGATAAGGGGTTCATACGCCCTAGTGCGCTACCTTCGGGAGCAACTATTCTATTTGTTAAGAAGAAAGATGGATCAATGAGACTCTGCATTGATTATCGAGAACTTAACAAGATCACTATCAAGAACAAATATCATATCTCGCGCATTGATGACCTATTTGACCAACTACGCGGAGCTCAATAATTTTCTAAGATTGATCTTTGTTCAGGGTATCATCAATTAAGGGTCAAAAGGGAGGATATACAAAAGGCGGATTTCCGTATAAGGTATGGACACTATGAATTTATAGTGATGCCATTTGGTCTTACTAATTCCCCTGCTATCTTCATGGATCTAATGAATAGATTCTTTAGAGACTATCTTGATCAGTTTGTGGTAGTCTTTATAGAAGATATTCTTGTCTATTCAATGAGCAAGTAAGAACAAGAATATCACTTGAGAATTATATTGAAGACCTTGAGAAAGGAGAAGCTTTATGCCAAATTTACCAAGTGTGAATTTTGGCTTCAAAAAGTTTCATTTTTGGGTCACATAATCTCAAAAGAGGGGATATCTGTGGATTCAGCAAAAACATAGGTTATCGAAAGATGGTCAAGACCAACAACAGTAATTGAGATCCGAAGTTTTCTTGGTTTGGTTGGATATTATTGACATTTTGTGAAAGATTTTTCACGATTATCTAATCCACTCACCAAGTTGACTCGGAAAGGAGTTAAGTTTGTTTGGACGGAAGAATGTGAAGAGAATTTCAAGTAGTTGAAAAGAAGGTTATCTAGTGCACCTGTGCTCACACTACCATGTAGTGGAGAAAGGTTTGTGATCTATAGTGATGCATCCAAGAAGGGATTGGGATGTGTTCTTATGAAAAATGATATGGTGATAGATTATGCCTCACGACAGTTGAAAATCCATGAGGAAAATTACCCAACACATGATTTGGAGTTAGCGGCGGTAATCATTGCATTAAAGATTTGGAGGCATTATCTTTATGGTGAAAGGTGTGACGTTTATACTGATCATAAAAGTTTAAATTATATTTTCACACAAAAGGATCTGAATATGCGTCAAAGAAGATGGTTGGAGATGATTAAGGATTATAACTGCTCAATCCATTACCACCCTGGGAAAGCAAACAAGGTGGCATATGCATTAAGTCAACAAGACCATTCCAGTTTATCCATGATGAGGATAACAAAAGATCCAATATTTATGGATTTACAAAGGATATATCATAGAATTATAATGGAAGGGGAAAAATCATATCTTTCTCAAATGAATGTTCAACCATCTATACATGTGAAGATTAAAGAGGCACAGAAAGAAGATGTTGAGTTACAAAAGAAGGTGAGAAATGTTCCTTAATTCAACCTTGATTGTGATGGGATAATAAAGTTCAGGAATCGGGTTTGTGTTCCTCCCATCCCCGAATTAAAGAAGGGGTTGCTGGATGAGGCTCATAGTTCTTCATTCTCTATTCATCCTGGAAGCACGAAGATGTATAGGGACCTGAAAGAGTACTTCGGGTGGGATTGCATGAAAAGAGATGTTGTTGAATATGTCTCTCGATTCATGGTTTGTCAACAAGTTAAAGCAGAGAGACAAAAGTCTAAGGAGATTTTACAATCATTACCCATACCCGAATGGAAATGGGAAAAGATCACTATGGACTTTGTCACAGGATTTCCTAAAACATCCAAAGGAAATAATGCTATCTGGGTCATAGTTGATCGTCTTACCAAGTCTGTACACTTCATTTCTATTAGAGAGGATTTCTATCTGGATCAGCATGCCAAGATATATGTATTGAAAGTGGTATGATTTCATGGAGTACCACTTTCTATTATATATGATCAGGATCCGAGATTTACCTCGATGTTCTGGCGAAGTCTTCAGCATACTCTGGATACAGAGTTGAGTTTCAGCACTATTTATCATCCTCAGTCAGAAGGTCAGTCTGAGAGAACAATTCAAACTCTAGAAGATATGGTGAGAGCTTGCTTTATGGATTTCAAAGGTAGTTGGGATTAACACCTACCATTGGTGGAATTTTCTTATAATAATAGCTTTCACTCCAGTATTCAGATGGCTCCTTATGAGGCTCTTTATGAAATGAAATGCAGGACTCCAAATTGCTGGGATAAAGTTGGGGAAAGAAAGTTATTAGGACCTGATCTCGTTGATGAAATGGCAGAAAAGGTCAGATCTATTCCACAACACATAATAGCAGCTCAGAGTTGACAAAAAAGTTATACTAACAACTGAAGAAAAGAGCTAGAGTTTGAAATGGCTGATAAAGTGTTCTTACGGATATCTCCCTGGAAGAGGGTCATGAGATTTGGAAAGAAGGGGAAGTTAAGCCCTGGATATATCCGTCCATTCTAAATACTGGATCGTGTTGGGAAGGTATCTTACCAATTGGCGCTTCCACCGAATCTCTCTCAAGTTCACGAAGTGGTCCATGTATCTTTCCTGAGAAAGTACATACCTGATCCTTCACATGTACTCAGCTCAGAAGTTGTACCACTGGAGCAGGATCTTTCTTATGAAGAACAGCCGATAGAGATTCTGGATCGTAGCGAAAATGTCCTACGAAACAAGACCACTCGATTGGAGAAAGTTTTATGGAGGAACCACCAATTAGAAGAAGCTACATGGGAGCTTAAGGATATGATGAGGGAGTGGTATCCTCGTCTGTTTGTTACAAAGTGACGAATTTCGAGGGAGAAATTCATTTTAAGGGGGGTATAATGTAACACCCGATACTTTTATGTTATATAAATCATCAAAGGAATATTTTTCTACACACAACACTTGCTTGGCTTGCTTTGCACGAAATCGCGACCTTCCTCGATAGCTTGCGTCGTACGCAATACCGAGTTTCACTAAACAATGATATGCTATTAAAATATTATTAAAAATAGCTGTTATGAATAGTAATAAAAACTTTCTGAAATTTTATAAATTGTATTTTTCAAAATGGACTTCATTTTTGGATTCGTAATATCAAAATTAGCCTAGGGTGAAATTTTGGTATTTTTCTGAAAACATTCAATTTTTGATGAATAGTGAAACCACTAAGTGGTAGTTAAAAAACTGAATTTTTCATAAATCATAATTTTACTGCTTCTGTGAGTGTAATTTCAAAAATCCGAGACACACGATTGATGTCAGTAAGTAAAATGCGGTTCAATGAGATGAAAATAATTTTTGGTGAATAGTAACTTTTTACTTTTATTTACCACGGTTAAAAGTAAATAGGGTAATTAAGGGTAAAAATGATATTATTATTACCATAAAACATGTCCTAATACTATTGGATAAGTGTAATTCTACCAAAAATAAACTTAGGAATTAAATATGACCATTTAGGCCCACTTGGATTAGATTAGGACATTTATTATTAATTTATTTAAAGAAGGGTTAAAATAGTGAAAATCAATGTTTAATAAGAAAATAATTTTTAATATATGGTTATACATAAGATAAATTCGACTATAAATATTAATTAGAAATAGAAAATGATTTACTACATAATGATATTATATTTGTAATTTTTAGACATTAAATAATTTAATTTACTTATGACACAATGATGATGGAGTAATTATCTTATTAATGAAATATTGACATAATTTATGTTATAAACACCAAAATAAATGTAATTTCAGACTTTTTATGAATTAAAATAATTTTCTAGGTTAATATTACACGTTATTATTGATTTACTTAACTTTTTTCTAACTATTCATTCTGTTATGATTTTCACAAATATCAATTACTATATAGTGTCAAAATTGACGTAAAATAGTTTTTAAAACAAATATTATATTAGTAATTGTTATTTTATTTCTAAAAATATTAGGTTCGGCCAAATGACATAAATAAGGTTATATATATTAATAATATACAACTTGGGTTTCTTTTGGATGCTTATAGTATCTTTATTAACCTTGGAGTATAAGAACACAAGAATTCACGGTAAAAGTAAAATTATTTAACTTAATGTTAAATCTAAATGATAAGGTTGAAATAGGAACCTAAAATTGTCTAAATTCTATATTATGAGAGGCTTTTGACCCATCCCCACCCTAGATTTGAAATATATCAATTTGGAGCTATTTATAACCGAACATGAGTTTATAATAAAATAATAGTTTTAGTTTTTTCAAAGGAGCCCCTCTCCTCCCTTATAAAAGGGCACCTCCTCCCCCTCTTCCTCACACCACTTTGAGCCTTCACGCTCGGCCAAAACCTTCCAATTACACCTATACACTTCTCTAGAGACATCCTAGAGGTCCTGGTATTCTTGAAAGACCAATTTTTGTTCCCTAAAAGAAGGTCTCAAAGAAGCACTTCAAAGAACAGTTAATGTCTGTTACCGATTCTTTCATCTTTATTTCTTCTTCCACTTCTTCTCCTTTAGTTGTTTCCTTATGAAGTAATAAAATCAGTATCACTCATATAATGATATGTTATTATAAGTATGAAACAACCCTATTTCACCATCTATCCATCCTACGGAAAAAAAATCACCGCACGTGCGTACGTACGGAATACCATCCCCACGCCGTGGTGTAATCTATTTTCCACCACCACCTTACTGGATGGGTATAATGCTGTAAATAATGACTATATATGACTATTATAAAGTGATAATGATTCTGAAATAGTATACATACACTCCAATACAATTCCACGATCATAGGAATGATATCATCACTCGTGCGTACGTACGGAATACCGTCTCCATGATGTGATGCGGCTCGTTCAACATGATCTTCGTTTCATAATGATTATATAAATGAATTGAATTAATGAATATGATATATATTACACTAATACCATTATGTAAATGAGGTATCTATAACCTAAAGAGAAGAATAATAATTTATTTGACAAAACACGCATAAGAACAAAAAGTTATAAACACCCGAATAACAAGTAGCAATGAAATATTACTACTAAGAAGCTAAGAATATGACCATATATGATATAATAAAAATAATTATGATTCTGGAATAAGTCAATAGCATTATTTAAATCATTATACAAGAGGTTTGGACACTTACAAAGAAAAACGGACCCAAGGTAAGGGAAATATCACAATCTCATTTTTATCCGAGATTGTTTATACTTTGGTATTTACTGGGGTGTATTTTATCATCCAAATCCATGTTTCCTCAATATGTAATATTAAATCCATCCACCGACAATTTTTTATATCCAATTTTACCCTTCGGTAAGTTTTTATTAAAAGATATGAAAGGAATCTTTTGTCATTTTTCATACGAGGTACTTTTTGAATTTTCCGACAAAAGTATGAAAAGAATGTTTTTTTAACTTATACGACATGAATGGATTTTTAAAACATTATTTCCAAGAAGCTTCCTTTACAAATTTTCAAGTTTATTTTTAATCAACTTCTTTTAGTTTAGAATTTTATGACATGTTAAGAACGGAAAAGTGTTTTTGAAGTATAAAGGATATTTTCCTCAAGAATGGAGTTCAAGTGTTTTATCAAAATTATTTTCCATCTAAGATAATAAAGGGTTCTATTGCTATCCCTATTATAACATAGATTTGATTATGTTATGATGGAATTATTTTTATGAATTCCTTTATCTTATATAAATTGTTTTATGATGTCACAATGTTTAAGATTCTCATTTTTATTACATGGGTTATGCAATGATGTATGATTTATGATTTTGTGGCACACATAAGAATAGTATCATTATGAGATGGGTGTGACCTATATCACCCTCCAATGCATTGGGTAAAGATTTTATATCTCATGAAATTGACATGACTAGAACGGTAGGTTATGCCAATTCAGTAAAACAGGACTGAAACGAGGAGTGAACTCGGTTCAGAAATGGACTTTGTCCACTTAGATAGTCTTGGAAATCAGTCTTGACTAAAAAGAAATGATTCTCTATGATTATGTGAGTTTGACACAAAGTTTCATGTTATAAGTTATGATTATTGGGATCATATTTCACTACTTTGATTTATCCCATGTTATGAAATTATGATCTCTTTTGCAGGTTAATATTTCCAAAAGTTATGTGCTTATGTATATGATGTGATTGATATTTCTTTTGTTTACCCTTACTGAGCATTTGAGCTCACCCTTTTGTATGTTTTATTTCCCCAGGTCAGGAAAAATGTTGTTAAGTTGAATATGCCAAAAAGGGACTCTAGATATGATGAAATAAATGGGAGGCAAAGTAGATTCTTTATGAACCAGTTGTTTATGTTTCTATGTTTCTAAAGACACTATACTTATACTGTCCTTTCTAGGGTTTGTTATATGTTGTAATAAGTGTGATTTAATTCTGAAGTAATAACAATGTATGTAAAGTATGGGTCGTTATAGTTTTTATGATCATGGATATTAATATTAATTACTAATTTATTAAAATATGTGTTTTACACAATTATATGGGGAACTCACTGGTCCCTAATTATTTAGAAATTAATTTGAAAACCAATGGAATATGAAAGGAAAAATTATTATATTCTCAATTTTATTTTAAACTTGTAAATTAAATTAATTGAAATTGATAAGTGATATTAATTTAATAAATACTTTATAAATTCATTCTAATAATTTTCCTATTCATCCAATATATTTGATACACACAAGATATAATCAAAAACAATTTCATTCTTGAAACCCATCTTTTTAATAAATGTACTTTTACCACATATTAATAGAGAACCATTTTTAAATCCAATTTTTGAACATTAATATATTCAATATGTAAAAATAAACTTTTTATTATAAAAAAACAAAAATTAGGTTAGGATAGTTTTTTGGGATTTTTATGTATGGTTTCACATTTAAATGAATAGTTAAAAAGATTGGATTATAATATAAAACTATTTTTTAATTAATTTATTTATAAGATTAAATTATATATTTAGTTTTTTAATAGTTTGGTTAGATATTATTATTATAAATTAATCAAATTTAGTTCATTATAAACAAGTTCGAATTGATTATTTTTGTATTAAAACATAGCCGACTTTTAAACGTTTTTACATTAAAAACATATAGTGTCATCCCACTAGAGGGATTAACATTATATTAAAATCAACTAATTCTATAAATATAATTTGTAAAAATGGATTTCATATTTTTTACCATAATAATTTATAATTTTTAATAACTTAAATATTGTTTTGAAGAAAAAAATTAATGAAAGTTATTAAAATAAATTACATCAGTTAAGAGAAAAATAAGGTAAATATGTTGCTAATACATAAATATAAGACATAAAAAGACATATAAACTTGTTTAGAACACATTGTATTGAAATTAATAGTCTATCAAAAATACATTAACTATTTTTATTTGTGTTTTAATTTTTTTAGTTAAAAATGTTGGTACACCAAACTCAATTTCAAAAAATTCCATGATTGTCCTTTCCCTTCCCTATAAAAGGACACCGCATATACCCAAATCCTAACTTCTATCATGACCCATGGATCACACATCATCTAATAATATAAAATCTAAACTTCCCTCCCTTCCTACTAAAATAAATTCCTTAGGAAAAACAAAAATCAAGGAATTCATACACGAAAACCAAAAAGAGTCACCTGATTAAGAGGTAATGACTTCTCTCAATATTATTTCCATTATTTTACTTCTCCACACCTCCAATATATTTATTACTTTCCTGTATAAAAATTTAGTATCATAAATATACTTTTTTGTTGTTATGATAAGGGTTTGTCCTACACTTACACACACATACACTAAATGGATATTGAACATATTGTTTCTGTGTATGATAAACTACTACCTCACAAATCAATGAATGTTCATTTTTCCATTACAACCTATCATGGGGGAAATTATGATAAAAAATATGTTTATATATTTAATATATTATTTTTATTGTTTTTTAATATTTTTTATTCCTTTTACAAAACATATATTTATACATTGCATTAGGTTTTAATGCAATTTTTTTCAGCATGTGTGGACTATTTCCCCTCAAATTGATATGATCCGTTCATAGTAAATCGATTTTATTAAGATTATTTAATAGAATTTATAAGATATATATTATATACTAATATAATTTAATGATTTTCTATATATTCATAAAAATATATAAGAATGTTATTTTCAAACATTCATTCAACACGTCAACAAAAATGGAAACAACAATCATGCACATGTACGGCTCACCATCTCGATGAACTGTGAATTACATTCACACTTCATTATGTTATTAATTTTTATATTATAAATATAATAGATATAAATGATATTTATATCATTATTTAAAATCATTAATCCTGATATAAGTATAAGAACGAACAATATATCGAATTAAGATACATGAAAATAATAAAGAGAATATTACCTGAAGTGAAACCTTGTTGAAGGATCATTAACAATCTTGGAATATAGGTCATAATAAAACCATATATGTTATTATATATAACAATATTTTTATTTAAATTATGTATAATAAGATTATATTTATTATATATTTATCTTTTATGGGTACGAAGTTGGTCAATATACAAGATAATGAGATTCAATCTCACTTTTGATTTTTGTGAGATACATGTTATGTTCTCCAGACTTTCATTTTGTGTGATTAATGTCCTGAACATGATTGTTTTATATGAATCTTATACCTAAATTTATGGGAATTCACATGTATATTTCATGATCATTCTTTCATGGGGATTATGTATCAAAAGTTACCAAATATCTGACATAATTTTGTCTCAATTTTCCATCTTTAATACTCATGATTTTTAATGATCCTAAATTATATATTGATATGCATATATTACTATTTTTAATAAAACCTCATGAGTTTCCTTGTTTTCATGATATATTATGTTTTGGTTATTTATTATTATTACATGGATAGTATTTGACCTGAACTGTCCTTGAAGTCAGTCAATGTTTATAATTTATATTCCTAGTAACTTCTATATATGTGGTAAGAAAGGTCGAACCCACAGTGAAAAAAATAATGACAACTATTCTTCTAAAACGTTTCAAAAACACCACTATTATCAGCACTGGAGTGGATTATTTTTTTACATTTTATTAATCAGTAAAGTGACATAAAATTTCTAAACATGTATATAAACTAAATTAAAGCTAGATATAGTTGAAAACATAAAGACACATTTATATATTACGCAGATAAATTAAAAATATATTAGAACTCTCATGGTAAAATATCCATTATACTAGTTTTAAAGTCATTCTGCTTCACTTATAGTTTGTAGAAGAGTTACACCTTAAAATAAATGACCACCTCCCTCGCGAGGAGTTATGTCACAGAACCCAATAAATTTAAGAGTTCTCTACTCCGGTATTAATCACATATGAACATTTTGAAAGATGAAAACTAGTAAAACACACCGTATGTCTTGAAGCCTTTTGAATTTATTTTATACTGAAAAGTGTTTCCACAACCAATCTCACCAAATAACTATCAAATATTGAGATTAAGTTCTAGTTGTGCAAGAAACTGAATTTATTAAGTATTGATCTCACCTATCATTACTAAATTCATTGAAATGATAAAGTGAAAAAGAGAATAAAAAAGATAACCATTAGAACATCAATTTATCCCCGAACTATACTATTTATCTATACATTATCTCTATTATCAACACAACAACTTGTAGCATACAAAACTAATTCCTAATTATAGATTTAGGAAGGATGATAAACTCCCAAAAATATTCTCTTCTCTTGAACTCCTATAGCTTCGAGAAGTGTTTCTAGAGTCACACTCTACTCAGACTTCTCTATGTATTGAATGTCATTCTCTTTCAAATTATGTTGATCCTTTGTTTTTGTATTCTTTTTCATCTGATGCATGTCACCGCTCTATTTCCACTGACTTAAAGTGTCCTTCATGTGTGCATTACACACATGTGTTTTTTTTTTCGCGACTGACACGTCACACTAGATTTTCCCTTATAACTAACTTCAGATGAGTTTGTTGCACACCCCTAGACGATTTCCTGTCACATAAATGAACCTTCAGAGATAGATCATAAAAATAAATAAATGAATCAACGTTAAAATGAGAACTTATTTTAATAAATAAATAAATGTTTCATTAAAGAATGTTTAAAAGTAATTAAATTTAAATTAATCATCATTAGCTAATATTTTATTGGTTAACATTATTATTATTTTAATGTTTTTATATATTTTTAGTTAAACATAATTATTAAGGTGATTAATTAATAAATGTATTTAATTAAATTATTTTTATTTATTAAATTATTGAATTAATAATATTATTAATTAGTTTTTGAATATTTATATTCTTTACATAGTAATTTATATTTATCATAATAGATAGTTTATTTTTAATTAATACAAGTTATAAATTTGTATATAGTTATTCTAATTTATAATAAATTTTTTAAAAAATTAGTAACATTATATTTTTTATATTCTTTAATGTATTTAATTAAATTTATTTATTTGAATTATTAAATTTATATTAGAGTCTATTTAATTAATTTTGTATTTTATTCTATTAATATTAATTTATTTATATTATTTTCTTTTATATTTTATTTTATTTTCTTCTTCTATTAATTTGATTTTTTATTTTTTTGTATCCCCCCATTAAATCGGTGAAACAGGGATAGGGGGGATCTGGTTTGACTTCATCTAAAGGTCGAAGGAACCCTCGACGACGGTTCTTATAGTTCAACAACACGCGACTCTACTCCTCCTCCTTGCAAATCGGATGACCCTTCCTTCTTCACCACATCGCACGAATGATGCTTCTCTAAGAATCAAAGCCACCTAAATCAATTAAGCAGCATCTTGAGTCTCAGATGTAGCACAAAAAATCATTCTCGATGTCAAACTCCTCAACTTGACAGTGGGTGTGGGCTTCGGCTTAGGTAGTAACCCTCATGACGTCTTCAGTGTCTTGGTGTCATGGTGAAGCTCCAAGCTTCAGTGGAGAACCCTTCAATGGATGGAGGGTTTCGATCATCAAAACATGGTGATTCCTCCTCTGGTTTGACTTCGGTGAGGCGATGTGGTTTGAATCCTATAAATTCTAATGCTCCTCCTCCTCCCAAATCAGTTGTTCTGTTTCTTATAATGTAGTGTGGCCTCAGATCCACTGCTCAGGATGCCTCTTGGTCCTTGAAACCACACTCCTCCTCGGCGCAACACATAGCAGTTCGGCTCGGGTTTGGTTGCGACAATACAATGGTGGTCAAGAGAAGTGGAAAAGATTTGGGTATCTTCCAGCGGAGATTGGCTAGTGAAAGGTTGATGAAAAACTATGAAATTGGGTTGTTGATGATATATAGAAGGGTTTGATTATGTGAAAAGATCACTTTTGAGTTTGTGAATTACTTTTTGATTGAAACAGATGTGGAAGAGCTGAGACATTGGTTTGAAATTTGAATGGTGGTGTGGTAGAAAAAAATTGGCTTACTGTCTCATGAGAAGGATGTGGAAGATGTAGTGGAAGCGATGGTGAGAAGGAAAAGATGAACCGTTAGTGAGGTGCAGAGAATAATGATTAATGACTCTCTATTGAAATAATAGAAGTAGGGAAGTGTAGTACGGGGTTCAACGATAGAACGAAAAATAAAAATGTCATTTTTAGTTGAAAAAAAATGATGAGGAATGGCATGGGGGTCACCGTTTGTTTTTTAAAAAAGGGAATCGGTGGATAAAAAATAAGGTTACCAATAGTTTAGAAAGAAAACTCATCATTGAAGAAGCAATTAAGGCTACTGGTGCAGATAAATAATAGGTTACCGATGCAAAAGGTCACCATTAGTGGTAAAACAATAAAGGTCACTAGTGAAAAAGGTTACCAATGACAAATGGTCATCGATTCAAATAATAACCTGCATCGATGACATTAAAAAACTAAATGTAAAACAAAAAAAATCTACCTAAAGAAAAGTTAAAATTAAAACTAATTTTAATTAAAATTAAAAATTGGAACAAAGAATAAAAAACATAAAATAAGAATAGAATTATTATACGTAAAACATTAAAATTACAATTTAATTTATTAGTTGATAAAACATAAATTGAAACTTGATTTTTGTTAAACTAAATTAAAATTAGTCTTAAATTAAAATTTATTAAATGTTCTATAAAAAAAATGCAAGCATCAGTCACTTAATAAGTCACCAATAGTTCATATCTACCTCACTAGTAGACTAAAAACTAGAGTTAATCAATAAATATTCTAATTACATACTTAGGATTAAATAATTAATGTTTTAAAACATTAAATAAATTAATTAATTAACTAAGTGAATACAAGAAGTTAAAAGTGAACTGTTTTATTTAATTAATACTAAAAATCGTTACTTAATTAATTAATAGGATGGTTAATCATATAATTTAATAATGTAATGTAATTTTAATAAATCTAAATTTAAAAATAAAATATTAAAATAAATACTATGATCATGAATACAAAAATAAGATTATTGAGTGATTAATTATTATTAATGTCAAATTATTAAAAGGTTATCATATTAGAATAAACAATACTGTTAATCAAATAATTAAATTAGATATGAAAATTAAGAATAAAATTATTAATTTAAGGACAAAAAATCCCTAAATAATTATAAAAATTGATAAATTAAAAAAATTAATTATAAAAATAAAAAAGAAAAATTATTTAGTATAAAGTGATTAAATAATTTGTTAAATAATTAATAATTAAATAAAAAGATGTGAAAAAACTTTGTACAAATAGATCCACAACAAATTCCCCCACACTTAGGCATTGGTTTTCCTCAAAAAATTCCATGCTATATTATCATTGAAAAACAAATTATAGTATTTATAATTTTTTTCAAAATGTAACAAGTCCATCACTCAAGAAAAGTGGACATAACATGAAATCCGGCTTTTTATAAAACATTTTCAAATAATGTCTTGCCTCAAACAAGTACTCAATGTGTAATTAAGATAGAAATGATTAATTAATCAAAGTAAGTGTCATGCCACATCGGAGACTCTGATTAGTGATACTTTCAATTCAAACTCATGTTCTAATACTAGTAGTGACAAGAGGTAAAAAGATTTTGGAATTAAAAACATAACCAGATGGACATTGTATTTTGTCTCAATGTTAATGTAAAAAATTAAATATTTTTTTTGATTCACCCTAATGAATCAACCTAAACGAGTCCTATAATAAACTTATTGACCCCTTCATCATTTGGTATTCAAAGTGTACCGAGGGATTATAGTAAATAGAAACACACCCAGCATCTAGGGTCTCCGAGACTCACCGTGGGATCCAGGATTCCAAGACTACTACTATACCTAAATATTTTTATTAAAACCATTAACATTGTCACATTAATGGAATTAAATTAATAATTAAAAAGAAATGGGTTCCATAAAATCAAGATCAAACTTGTAGTTCCAAATTTTATGACCATAACTCCACTAACAGGTCACCCATATATCTCTAAAAAATTGTACCTAAATCAAATTTCAAATAAATAAAAAAATAGGATCACTCAGAAATCATCTACCCACAATTATTTCAGATCTTAGAGAAGTTCTTAACTACTAATCAAATCACTGTTCAAAAGAAATTCCTAATTGAGTATAGTGTAAATCCTAAAATTATGATTGAATTTTGAACGAAATTAACCATTTTTTTACTAAATACTAATGTTTTAGAGGGAATTGATGGGATATTAATTAATAATACTTCAGAATAGTTAATAAATGACACCCTCCCCCACACTTAAAACCGAACATTGTCCCCAAAGTTGACTTCTAAAGTGGGGACGAACAATTTAGCTATTACGGCTCAAAACAGATATTAAATTTAGTAAGTTGATGACATATATAAAATGGCCTCATTGAGGTTCAAAAATATTGTTCTCCACAATGAATACTTATAAATAGGTTCATTAATAAGTACAAGCAATAATATTTTGTCGAATGAATAATTTTCAAAACATCTCAAAAGTAGAATGTAAGGTAAGTGCACTATGGATAGGGTGTAATCATGTTCAATGATTGGGTTAAAAAGGATGTTAAATACACCAGACAATGAAATGATAAACACCCTAACCTATACAATCAAATTTAAAAAGAGTTTCAACATGTTCCCTCCATACTTGAGTTCAATAATATGTTCAATATAGTTGAAGAAATAATTCTAGAACACGCCAACCTAAATAAGACTAAAAAAATATCATCCTACATGTACCCCCCACACATCACTTCAAGTAGTGGAATGATTCTAGTAAATATGAAATTCAATTTTCATCAATGAAGCATATGAAAAATTTTATTTATTGAGTGAAAAACAATAGATTTTCATTCCAAAACAAGAATAATTTTTCAACATATGATATTTTTTTTATTTCAGTATCAAGAAATGCCTCATAATTTCTATCAAATATATTGCAGATTTTCTAAAACAATTATATTTTTAATGTTAATAGTTATCTTGTCACCGATGGTTGTTTTTATGACATAGTAGTGAATTATATTAGAGTGGAAAAGGATCAGAAAAATGAATACAACCGAAGAATATCGTACTTCCGTAAATCAATGATTCCTTTACACCCTTATCATGGTAATTCCACTCCTTAAATGATAAAATATCACCTTCTTGATAACTAAGAAACAAAACAAAGAGACCAAGAGCAAGAAGTAATAAGGGAATCACTAAAACAGAGCACCAAAGTAGCACATTATTCAATGGTAAGAATGAAACATTGTCAAGACAAAAATAACCATCAGTTGTCCACAATGTAGTGCTATGTTATAAAGTCTTCAGCCATACATTATTTAAAATCTGTTTTCAAGTACTGTGAAGGATTCTAAGACCGTCGGCTATCCCTCAAACTACAACTTCACTCTCTGCCCATTATCAAATACGGGTTTGTTATATTCACCTAAAATTTATAAAAATCCATACTTCTATAATCTCACTATAGTAAATAGTTCATACCACTTGGTCTTTATATTTCCAGTAAATAGTTTAAGTCGAGAGTTAATGAGAAGGACCTTCTTTCCAGGTTTAAAATCTTTAGTTTGAAGGGTAGAACCAAGAAAACATTTAGTCTTCTATTTAGAAACCCTTGAATTATCATAACCCTCTCTCCCAATCTCATCATGTTCACTCATCCCAATTAATCTCCCAACACCAGAACTCTTAAAATCAATTTTTAAAGCCTTAATATCCCAATAAAACATGTGTTGCATCTCCGATGGTAAATGACATCATTTACCAAACAACATCATATAAGAATAAATACCTATTGGGGTCTTTAAAGTAGTTCTAAATTCCCATTAATCATCATAAAATTTATGATTCTAGTCTTTCCAAGTGGTTGGCACAGTTTTCTCATGTATTTTTTTCAGTTCCCTATTTAGAATTTCCAATTGGCCACTGGACTTTGGATGATAACGAGTACCAGTTTTATGAACACAACCATATTTCTCCATCACAGATTTAAACTTATAGTACATAAAATGTGTTCCATTATCAATTATAAAGGATTTGGGAACTCCAAATCTTGTAAAGATGTTCCATTTGACAAATTGTATTACAAGATTTACATGATTGTTGGGTAGTGCCACTACCTAAATCTATTTTGACACATAATCGAATACAAAAATTATGTACTCATTCCCATGAGATGATGGAAACGGTCCCATAAAATATAAATCCAATACATCAAAAATATCATAATTTAGAATTACTTTTTTTGGGTAACATCTACTTCCTACCAACATTTCCTTGCCTCTGATATCTATCACAGCCAACAACAAAACTTATAGCATCCTTAAAATGAGTATTCCAAAAGTAACCAGATTATAGGACCTTATGAGTAGTCCTTTCACTACCATGGTGACCTATGAAAGGTGAGGAGTGACGACTCTCTAAGATAGGCATCACCTCTTTTTCAGGAAAAGATATCCTAAGGGTATAATCTGCACATCTTCTAAATAACAAGGGATTATCCCAAAAGTAGTATGTAAGTGTAGAAATTAATTTATTTCTTTGGTTATTGGGCATATTTCTGGGAAAGAACCCTACATCTCAGAAGTTAGAAAAATAAGTAAACTATGCATATTTCCTGATAGAAACAACGAGTATCTTATCATCATGGAAAGAATATTTTATCTCCCTATGATCAATATATAGAGAAAGAGGAATCCTAGAAAGGTGGCCAGAAACAAAATTTTCAGTTCTTTGCTTATCCAGGATATCTAAATCAAAATCTTGTAGCAACAAAATCTATATAATCTACCTTGGTTAAGATTACTTTAAAATTGAAAATTCTTTAAAGCAGAATGATTAGTGTAAAGAATGATGTTTGACGCTAAGATATACTGTCTAAACTTTTATAGAGTAAAAAATAGATAGAAATTCTTTTTTAGTGGTGGTATAATTCTATTGGGCCTCATCTACAGTCTGCTAGCATAATACACCACATGTAACATCATATCATTTCTTTTTCCAATGATAGAACCTATATCCATATCACTATAATCACACATAAGTTCAAAAGGTAGTTTCCAATCAGGTGCATTGATAATGGGTGATGTAGTGAGTTTTTATTTTAACAGATTAAATGATGTCAAATAGAATTCATCATAATTGAAAGGTGAATCCTTGACCAACATAGAACACAAGGGTATATTAATTTTGGAAAAGACATTTATGAATCTCCAGTAAAAACCGGCATGCCCTAAAAAACATCTAACACCTTTAACATTTTCATGAGGTGGTAAATTCTTAAATGATTTCTATATTAGTAGTATCAACTTCTAGAAAGCTCTTATAAACCTTATGTCCATGTATTCTACCCACTGTGACCATGAACTGAAACTCCTCCAAATTACGAACAAATGTGGTTTCAATGCATCTTTCTAAGGCTAACTCATCATTTCCAAGACAAGTATCAAATGTACTACCCACAATAGAGAAATCATCCATGAAATCCTCAATGATTATTTCAATTATATCTTAAAAGATAGTCGTCATACACCTTTGAATTGTGGCTTGATCTCTACACAACCCAAAGGTTATCCTCCTATAGGAAAATGTCCCAATGGGGCATGTGAATGTGGTCATTTACCGATCCTCTAGATCAACATGAATCTGGTTGTAACTGAAATACCCATCTAGGAAACTAAGAAATTCATTTCCAATAACCCTCTCAAGCATTTGATCTCATAAGGGAATTAGAAAATGATCCTTCCTAGTGGAAACATTAAGCTTCTAATAATAAATACAGACTCTCCATTTTGTGTCTTTCCTAACTTGGATTTCTTCATTTTTTTCATTTTTAACATAGTGAATCCTCTTTTATTGGGGAAAACCTAGACTTGGATATCCCAAGAACTATAATAAATTGTAAATATCATTCTATCGTCCAGAATATTGATCACTGCATCCCTCACACCTTCTGTCATGTTTGGATTTAATTTTCTTTGACACTCTACCCTAGGCCTATGGTTAGGCTCCATAGGTATTTTATGCATAGAAATGAGGGACTAATACCTTTGAAATCAGAAATGGTCTAGACTATGGAAAATTAAAACTTCTTTAACTCACTAAACAATCTTTGTTATTGATTTTCATTAATCTCTGAAGAAATTATGACAGGAAATGTCGATTTCTCAATAAAAATGAATATTTAAAATGAGCAGAGATTGGTTTCAGTTCATGAGTGGGTGATTCTACACTAGAGGGAAGAATATTAGCATGGGAGGTCCATAATATTTAACATATCTCATGTAAATAGTATTGAAAGATGAAAGATTCTAAATTTCATGCTCATATTCAGATGTAATAGTGCTTCTGTCCAAAGTGGGAAACATACTGTCTAGAAATTCCAGATTATAATTTAAAAAATTTATCAAAGAAGAATCATCTAGTTGTTGCCAAAAATATTCCTAAACATAATTAAAGTGTTCAGCAGGGTTGTTTTTAACAGAAAAACCTTCAAAATAACTAAAAAAATCCCTGTGTTCAGTAACAGAGGACCCTCCTACAGAAGAAACTGGAAATTTGTCCAGCTCTGGAAAATTTTATATATTTGGTGTTTGAGCAGAATTTTCAACTTCTAAGACAGATTCAATAGGATTTTCAGTTTCATAATTAATTTCTATATAGAGATTTGATTTTCAGATTATTTAGAGTTTCCCATTGATTCCTCATCTTCTAGTGACTCTACAAATGAATAGCATGCAGAAAAAGTAGGTACTTTATCATTTTTAAACCCATTGAACTCTTCTTGTTGTTATCCAGTATTGAAAATTAATGTACCCATAGATAGATCAATTAAATCAACACTTGTGGCCAAGAAGGTCCTACCCAAGATGATGTGAACCTCTTGATCACACTCCATGTCTATGACTAAAATGTATGTAGCTAGAAGCTATTTCCCATCCATAAATAGCAATTAATCTATCTTCCACACATGATGAATGAATGATCTATAAGCTAACTATAGTATGATAGTGGTGGGTTGAAGGTCACCCCCTTCAACTATCTAAATAGTGAGTAATGGAATATGTTAATTCTATCACCAAGAGAACACAAGAAGTTGAGCTATTTAGAATTTCCTAGTTTTCATGCTATGAAAAATCTACCAGGGTCTTTCAGTTTTAGTGGGATTTTCTTTTGAAGCACAACACTACAATTTTCAGTGAGACTATAAGTATAAAATTATTCTAGGGTCTTTTGTGTGAAAAATTTTTTAATGATATATCAAATAATATTGGATTTGAATTAAGACTTGAATGAAAGAAATGTTTACTTTAAGTATAGAATGGATACCAAGAAGCTGATAAAAATCGATATTAGTGTTGCATTGTGGTTTTAGCTTCTAAAGGAATGGGATGGGTGGGGAATATTTTTTAAGGACAGTAGGTGTATCCCTCACCTCATCCACGAAATTTTCTTAAAAATTATTCTTTAGGTTTTTTGATGAAGTTTCATATTGAGTTTTAGATGATAAATTCAATTTTATTCCATTTTCATTATTTTCTATGAATTTATAGCATGTGTTCAAAGCGTATTTTTATTACCATTTTGAAGTTTATTTAAATTTTGGGAATTTACATATTCTTTTTCAGCAATAATGTTAGTATTTATCCCACTTTTAGTTACAATATCCATGTCATTCTCTCTAGGGTTATATTCAATGGTATGCGGAAGTATACCTTATTTCTTAGATGATAAATTTCTAGAATATTTTCCGTGGTCGGTTTCCATGATTTTCATTCTCACATCCATTTTCATTTTATATAACTCATAATGATTTTGATTTTTGGTTAGCTGATCCATATATCTTTCATCTTGTGAGTTTATTTTTTTCAATTTTATATCTATTTTAGAAGACATTTGATTATCATTATTTCCTTGTGCATTTGAAGAATCACCCCTTTATTTAATGTGAAAATAAGGACTTGGTTTGTTAGAGAAATCTGTGGTAGTGGATTGTTTAATTAGTCATTGATCATTCCATGACAAGTTGGGATGGTTCCTATAGACTTGGTTGTAATTATTGGAAAATGGATCTTCTTTAGAGGAAATTGAAGTAACATAATTAAAAATGTTTGAATTTTCTTGTTTACATGATGGAAAATAAAATTTATGACATATATTTTTAGTATGACTAAACATGACACACGAGACACACTATTACATCAATGATTGGTTGGTGTTTTGACATCCAAGTTGGTTAACAGTGTGTTTTGAGTTTTGGTTCATTAAGGATTGATGTTGGTTGGTGGTTTCATCTAGTTGAGCTTGAGTTTCATTCATAAATCCAATGTTTGAATTAACATTTCTATTGAATCTTTTCCTTATGAAATTATTATGTTGTGAAATTAGTGTAAGATTATAAAAAAAATGTCTAAGTACTTCACATGTCTTATCCATGTAATTATCCCAAGCTGTTTGGTCAACTAGATTCTACCTAGAGGATGAAATCCATTCAAATAAAGTATACATGAGAATGTTAGAAGGGAGATGATGATGAGAACACTGCCTAAGTAGGTCCTTAAATATATCCCAGGCTTCTTGAAAAGCTTATATATCCTCTTGATAAAATCTAGTTATCATAGTTCTATTTTTACCTTTATGTTATTAGGGATAATGTTTTATGATAAAAGTGGTGTACACCTGATCCAATATTCAAATATGTTATCATCCAGACTCAGAAACCAATTCCAAGCATTCCCTTTAAGGTAAAAGGGAAGTAATCTGATTTTATGTTCATTATATGTAATTCCTATAAGAGGAATTTGTTTCAAAGTATTATTTAAATATCTAATGAAGGCTAGTGAGTCCACAATATACAGTCCATTAATTGCAGGTAGCAGTGAAATGTGTGACTGTTTTAGTTCATAATTTATGGCCTTAGGAGATATCCTAATGGATGATGGACTACTTGGAAGTTGATAAATTTGAAAGTCACTCATTACAAGACTTTCATTATCATCTAAGAGTTCTGGTGGATTAATTAGTAATTTGTTTTGCTCGGGAACTCTATTATCTATGTTCTCCATTTGAAATTTTATTTCCTTCATAGTGAAGAAAAATGTTTATCAAATTCGGTGTTTGTAAGTTCTAATCTAACACCATACGTTCTTAGTCTCATGCAAATAAACCTAAATTGTATTAAACAGTAAAGAGAACAGTGATATTTCAGATAGGAAATAATCAAATTTTTAATGTTTTCAATGTTTTTATATTTTTTTATATTTTTTTCTATATGTGATTTTTTGTTAAATTTTTTTAGAAAAATAATGGATTGTTCCTTCCCTAGAAATTGTGCTAAAAATTTGACTAGAAATGTCATTGAATTTGGTCAAATTTCAAGATTTACATTCCTACTCACTACTATATATTTTTCAAGAAGGGTCAAATTGACAAGGAAGGAAATTATGACCACTATTCGTCTAATAACATTAAAAAACTCTATTGTTGTGAGTGGTGGGGTGGATTTTTTTACTTGTTATTAACCAATAGAGTGACAGAATATTTCAAAACTGGTATCTAAACTAAATTAATGCTAGAAATAGTTGAAAACATAGAGACACAGAGACATAGTATGCTGATAAATGAATAGTCTATTAAAACGCTCAGGGTGAAATATCCATTATACTAGTTTTAAAGGTATTCTGATTCACTTATAGGTCGTTGTAGAGTACCAACATAAAAATAATGACTCACCTCCCTCGCTATGAGTTATTTCACCCAATCCAATCAATTTAATAGTTCACCACTCCAAAATTAATCATCTGTGAACTTTTTGAAAAATGAAAACATGACAAACTCATCGTAAGTCCCTAAGTCTTTTGTATTTATTATCATTTGAAAAGTGCTTCCACAACCAATCTCACCAAATGAATGTGAGTTTTTGGATTATGTTCTAGTGGAATAAAAAACTGAATGAATTCAGTATTGATCTCTTCTATCATTAATGAATTCATTAAAATGATAAAGTGAAAAAGGAAGTTAAATGATAACCATTAGAACGTCAATTTATACCTGTACTATATGATTTATGAAAACATTGTTTCTATTATTAACATATAAACATGTAACAGACTAACTAGAGTTATAATTATAGAATTATAAAAGAAGATAAACTCTAGATAAGATGCTCTTCTCCTGAACTCCTCCAGATTTTGGTAGTGGTTCTAGAGTCACCGTCAGCTCGGACATGTCTTTGTCTCGAATGTCACACTCTTTAAAATTATGTATCTACTCTATTTTTGTATCCTCCTTCATCTAATTCAGGTCTTTTCTCGGTTTCCATTGACTTAAAGTGTCCTTCATGTGACCACAACACACGTGAATTTTTTTCCCACGACTAACACATCACACTAAATTTTCCCTTATAACTAACTCCGAATGTGTTAGTAGAGGGAACCATGAGGATTTCCCATCACATGAATGCACCTGCATTGTTAGATCAGAAAGATAAATAAATGAATCAAAGTTAAAGTGTTAACTATTTTTAATATATAATTAAAAGTTTCATTAAAGAAAGAAAAATATAATTAAAATTAAATTAATATTTATTTCCATATATTTTATTTTTTAACAGAATTATTTTATTTAATGTTGTTATATGTTATTATCTCAATTTAATTATTAAGTTGATAAATTAATTAATGGATTAAAATAAAATTTTACAATATTTTATATTATTAAATTAATAATATTAGTATTTTGTTTTTGAATATTTAGGTTTTTTAGATTGTTATTTAAGTTTATCATAATAGATAGATTAATTTTAATTATTAAAATCTAGAAAATTGTATTTTGTTTTTATGTTTGATAATAAATTTACAAATAAAGAAGTAAAATTATATTTTTTATATTTATGAAAGTATTTAATTAAATTTTTTTATTTTAATTATTAAATTTACATTACATTTTATTTAATTAATTGTATTTTTTGTTTTATTATTTTTAATTTATTTATATTATTATGGTTTTAATATTTTATTTAATATTTTATTTTATTAATTACCTATTTTATTTTTTTGTATTACCCCATAAATCGGTGAAAATATGGAGAGAGTGATCTAGTTCAACTTCATCTATTGGTCGAAGGAACCCTCAACAGTGGCTCCGAGAGTCCGACAACGTGCGACTCGACTCTTCCTCCTCACAATTCCGATGACCCTTCATTATTCACCACTACGCATGATAGATGATTTTTTGAGAATCACAGCCTCCTCCATTAGCTATGAAGTGGCTTCAATCTCAGATACTGCAAACAAAATTGAGCCTGATGGCAGGTTCCTCACCCCGATAGCTGGAAGATTCATTGCCTTGAGTAGTAGCCCTCATGACAGCTTCACCGTCTTGGTATCATGGTGGAGATCCAAGCATAAGTGGGGAACCTTTCAGTGGATGATAGGTTCTGAGATTCCAACCCAGGGGATTCCTCCTCTCGTTTGACTCTGGTGAGGTGATGTGGTTCGAATCCTCCAAATCTGAAAGCTCCTCCTCCTAAAAAATCGAATGTTCTATTTATCCGAAAGCAGTGCAGCCTCAGATACTCTACTCAAAATGCCTCATGGGGCTTGGAACTAGACAACTCCTAGGAAAAATACCCAGCAGGTTGGCTCGGGTTTGGTTGCAATATCAAAATGGTGGTTGGGAGAAGAGGCAATGATTCATGTATCATCTAGCTAAGTGTGGCCAGTGATGATTTGAGGAAATATAGTGAAATTGGGTTGTTGATGATCTGTAGAAGGGTTTGATTATGTGAAAATATCTTGTTTGAGTCTATCAATATCTAGTTGATTGAAACAGATATGGAAGATCCAAGACATGGGTATGAAAATCGAATGGTGGTGTGGTAGAATAAAACTGATTCTGTGTCTCATGGGAAATGCGATGGTGATAATGAAAAGATGAACTATCAGTGAGATATAGAGAATGATTGGGAATTACTTACCTTTGGGAGAATGAACAAAGGGAATTGTGGCGTGGGGTTCACCAATACAATTAAAAACAAAGGGTTATTTTTAGTTGAAAAACAAATGAGGAGAGCGTCACGAGGGTCATAATTAGTTTTAAAAAAAGGTCACTGGTGGATAAAAAGGTAATGTTACCAATGGTTTAAAAAGAAATATCTATGTTTTAGGAATAATTAAGGTCACCAGTGTAGATAATTAATACGATACTGATGAAAAAGGTTACAGTTGGCATTAAAAAAAATAAGGTTCACCAGTGCAAAAGGTCACCGATGACAAACGGTCAATGATACATATAAGAATCTGCATCAATGACATTAAAAAACTATTAGTAAGACAGAAAATAAATCTGCATAAATTAAACAAAAAAATTAAATATTATAATAATTTAATTTAATAAATGGATCAAAGGCTACAAAACATAAAATAAGAACAAAATTATTAATCATAAAACATTAAAATTACAATTTAAATTATTAATTGTTAACACATAAATTGAAACTTGATTTTTGTTAAACTAAATTTAATGAAGTGTTAAATTAAAATTTATTAATGTTTATATGAAAAAAAGGATATCATTAGTGACATAATAAGTTACTAATAGTTCATTTCTACCACACTGGTAGACTAAAAACAGAAATTAATGAATAAATAATCTAACTGCATAATTTGAATTAAATAATTAATGTTTTAAAACATTAAATCAATTAATTAAATAACTATGTGAATACTTGAAGTTAAAAGGGAACTATTTTATTTAATTAAAATTAAAAATATTTACTTAATTAATTATCAGGATGGTTAGTCATATTATTTAAGAAGGTAATTTTATTTTATTAAATATTATGTTAAGAATAAAATATTAAAATAAAGACTATTCTAGTTAATTCACAAATAAGATTATTGAGTGATTATTTATTATTAAAGTCAAATTATTAAAAGGTGATCATATTAGAATAAACAAAACTAATAAACAAATATTTAAATTAGATAGGCAATGTAAGATTAAAATTATTAATATAAAGACTAAAAATACATAATTAATTATAAAAATTGATTAATTAACAAATATAATTATAAAAATACAAAAATAAAATTATTTAGTATAAATTGGATAAATAAATAGTTAAATCATTATAAATTATGTAAAAATAGGTGGAAACTATGTAAAAATAGGGCCACATGGTTATTCCCCTATGTAATCATTTTATAAGAGTTTATTTGGACAATCTCATCACATTTTGAGATTGTTTATGTTTTTGATTACATTGATTAAATATTATGATCTATATTTCAATAAAAATAATTCTCCTCTACTTATTAGTTATTTATTAATGTTTTGATACCATTTTTCTAATCAATGATACAAAATATAGTCATAAAAGTGTTTTTTACCAAGTCTTATCTTTTACCTCCCTTCAGTCGGAAATCAACATTTTCTAAAAATGGTTTCTCAGAATATTATACTATTCTCCAATAATATCTTAAATACATTTTTAACATTCATTTAACTTACTATTCTCTTCAAAGGGATCTTTTTTTCACATTTTGAATAATGATCATTTCTAGCGTTTTTAGCATGTAAAAATATTTTTTTTACAAACTAATTAATTTATTGATTTACCAACCATCATTTAGTTTAAGCATACATTGAATTTTTAAAAGGTTAATCTTTAAGAAAATTATTTTTAATGGAATGTTTTTGGAATTTTTTTAAAAAAAATACTTAAAAAAAATTTATTATATTTTATATAAAATTGTCTTCAAAATTTTTGCAAGCCTTAACTACAAGTTTTCAATGTATTTTCAAATGAATTTTATTTAATCAATTTTGATGTTTTTATAGGTTTTAAAGTAAAAATTTATTCAAAACATTTTCATGTTTTAATTATATTTTTAAAAATAATTTTCAACAAAAAAAGATCTTAAAATATATTAAATCTTATTTTATATGTTCACAATGAAATGGTATTGAAAATGATTTCTTGTATTCTTTATAGTTTATCAAGGAAAAAGGTTTTCAAAATGACTTCATATAACCTTTATATGTTTTCATGGTATTTTATAATAAAATTATCTTTAAATGATTATATGTATTAAAATACCATTTTCAAAGTTGTAAGGATATTTTCCTCATGAATTATTTTTGAAATGAATTTCAAAACTGTTTTCCATATAAGAGGGAGTTTTTTGATGTTACTCTTGTGCTTTAAAGAAATTATTTAATGGTTACTTCATATAATTTCAATTAATTAGATATTCCCAAGGTCAATGTATTTATGAACCCCATTTCTATTTCCTGGGTTTTTTTATTTTTACACCACCTTCATTCCACATGTTTTCATTATGTTGTAATGACTAAGAAACAAGTATCTTTTAATAAGATCATATATTACTACATGTTTATACAACACATTTTATTTAATGGTATGATATGACTATTTTTGATATTTTTGATCATGTATCAATGATTTTATAGTGATATGGGTGGGATCTATATCTCCCGCAACTTCATTGGGTAACGATTTATATCTCACGAGGTAGATAAGATGGTCTTGGAAATGAACCTTGAATACTATGACGACCATGGGAGTGAACCATGAATATTATTTTTTTACAATGGGTGAAAATATGCTACTAAGATGGCCATGCGAGTGAACCGTGACTACCTCGATGGAATGAGGAGTGAAGTCATGCTATTAATATTTCCATGGGTGTGAACCATAAATACCAATATGGTATGAGGAGTGATCACACAATACTAAGATGGTCATTGAAGTGATTCCAATGATACTATGGAAATCAGATCATGTAATTATTTATTATCCATAATTCATTGTTTTATTCATATTTTTTCCTTTCATTGATTATTTACGTTTTTTATGATTAATGTCTTATGAACCTCCCTGATTTATTCCATGATCCATTTTTATGGTCTTTTACATCTAAGGTATGATCTTTAAATGTTTTGATCATATTTTTATATCTATATTCACATGTTTATTCTTACAAGTCTTCCTTGATTACCGTTATCGAGAAATTTATCTCTCCCCATTTTATGTTTACTTCCCTAGGTTATGAATATATGTGGTTGGTATGATGTGTCTAAGAAATGTGATAGACATGGAGAACATAGTGGGAGGTAATATAGCTCACTTATGTACCATTGTCTATGTTTCTATGTTTCCCAACGAACTAGACCAATTAAAGTCATTGGTTCTACGTTTTTTCTATGTTATAAGTGTTATTCAAATGTAATATAATGTATATTTATAAAAATCTAGATTCACAATAGGGTTAATGGTGTCCCCCAGTGTTTCTTAGTGTGAAACCCAATATTTTTATCAGGGTTAATCTAGATTGGGTCCTTGGAGTCCCCTGGTGGTCCCCGGCATGATCCCCTATCTGTGTATCATATACTTATTAGAAATGTGTGCACTATTTTGGAAGGGGCCAAATGAGGTAGGACCTCTTATTTGAGCGACTCTGATGATATCATGTATTTTGGAGTGGGATCTCTCAGAACTAGTGTTTCTGGAAACTGAATCAAGTGGCTGGAAGTTGGATTTGACCCTCTAATGGTGAGGAGTCTCTCCTAAGAATGTATTGATGTTTTATTCCCATCTTGAAATTTGTTATAAATATATTTTTACATATTTATTAGATCAAAATTACATGGGAAGTTTGTTTATTGTTATCAGGGGGTCCTAATGTGTATTTTTTTACTCACAACTACATGGTCTTTTCGTATATAGGTCATGTCTTGTGTAGATGATATCCCTTTTGACCTTGTCCTTAGAGGACAGAGAGTGGGTGGAATATAGCTAGAGCTGGGCAGCCAGAGGTTTTTACCATGACATTACCTTTAATGTAGTAAATTCCCTAATAGCAGGTTGGACTCATTATAATTACAATTTGAATTATGTTACATATCCTTTGTAGTGGGCTTATATTCGGACAAGTATACTATTACAATAAATCCAATTGTACAATAGTTTTGGGATCTAAGTTTTATGCATTTATTATTTTAGTTGTTTTATATTTTAGCATTATCATGGATTAGAGATATGTGTGTGTATGTGTACTTTAGGATAATTTCTCCCATTTTTGAGATATAATTATTTAGTTCTTGTCACTATCCCCTGGCATATTAGAGGTGGGATTGGGGTAGTCACAACATGGTATCCTCTTGGATGGTTCATTAAAAATTGTTATCAAAGTGGTGAGTTCTACTTTAAGATGAAGAGACTATGAGGCAGGTTTATGGAAATGGTGTGATGTGTTTTTAGATTAGATTTCAGATTAGGGACTCCAGTGTTTGTGTGGCAACTGACATATCCATACAAGAATACTATAAGAACCTACATCGTTACTTGGTAAATGAAAACATTGGTAATAGATAAAAAATGTCACATGCATCATATATGAATTATTGTGTTTTTGATGTCCTTTTGAGTTTTCTACCTAGATATACCCTAATAACCATGGTAGATATTCTTTAATTTCAGGATTCCTCCACATAAATAGCCTGCCCGGATTCTTCCACATGATCATGATAATGATTTGTGTAGTGAATAAGAATAATTATAGGATCATGTAATATAGATATCACTAATGGATGGTTTACCTACTATACCACCACCTGTCAAGAAATAGATACAATTAGCACTTATAGAAACGTTTGAACACATGATTAGTGAGTTATAAATGCTTTTTAGGAAGATACCAATATATTTTTAAGCAGATCCAGACCCTTAGATGGATGATAATTGTCTAGTGGGAGTCACCCATGTTTTCTACCATGTGATTACAGCAGTCTATCAGATGGTACTCTATGTATTGAGTCTTCTTCTTGCATTTGTGGAGTGATGGTGGAGCATGGTGACATAGAAACATGATGAGAAGGATATCTATTTTAAATAATTAAATCACATCATTAGATATGATTTTTATTTGGCCACATTTTTATCAGTATGAATAAAGTATCATCTGTATCCATATAATGGTAGTATGGATGATTTCAAGTATTCCATTATGTTTACTTATATTTTCTGCTCCTCCTTGAATACCGTATGAGACAAGTTCTTCCGAGATCATACATTTGATAAGGGTTTTCACTGGGACATCGTGGAATCATTGGTATCCATTAGAATTAATAACTATGATGTGGTACTTGAGTGAGCCTTGTTTGTGAAAATTTTTCTATCAGATATTTTTCCAACAGTTGGAGCAAGAAGTGGGAACCTGGTAGCTTATACATTGGATGTAGGTATCCAAAAATATTCATAAAGATCCATGATCGTTCGGAACTTTTTTAGGAGATCCAAGGACTCTGGTTCAGTGGTGTAGGTATCCAAAGGAAGCTTGAATATGCCAATGGATATGTGTTGTTTGTAATACGTCATTTAGGGAAATCTAGAAAAATATTGTCAAAACCATCATTCATAAGATCGAGAGATTGTCAGGGACCTACTTCATAACTACAAGGATAATACCTTGGTGATCCGTAGAGCATAAGACATGGTAGAGGAGCTGAGAGAGCCATATGAGGAGGTGGACATTTTGACATGTTACCACTACTACCCCATGTGGTCTTCTCTGTTCTTATAGAACAAGTGGGAAAGGAACAAACCATCTATTAGCTGTGAAAGCATATACCCTAGGGATATAGGGATGATATGAGGAAAAATCAATATTTTTTCCACTATAGTTATAGTTTGATAGAAAAAGGTTCTAGTCATGTTTTTCATTACAAGTATCTTGTTCGAGACATGGAGGTTCTGGTTGAACTATTAACTCGACTTGTACTCTTGGAGACTCATATTGGAGGAGACAGAATTCTCACACACTGGTGCCGATTGTGTGACCAGAATCTTGGAGTCGAGTGTTTCAGTTGGGATTTCTATGTAGTGGCATCAAGGCCTTAATAATCCATTCTTGGTAGGGACTGGTTATCCACAGTTCATAATGAGATTGGTTATTTTAGGTGAAAATTGTGTTGTTTCTGCCATAATGGAACCAATTTTTCCATTATCGGTGAATAAGAAATCTAGGCAGTGTATGATGAAATAAAACAAAAGAGGGTGAATATGATTACTCATAAGTTGGATAGACTCATACTTGGTGTAGTGGAATATATTAGTCCTCTGTTTCCTAAGGTGGTGGTGAAATATGAGGACGAAATTTTTGAATATATTACAGGATTACCTCCATAGAGGGAGATATACTTCTACATTGACCTAATCCCAGGGACAGAACTGGTATATACACCTTCATATCAGATGGATCCTACAAATCTTTATGATTTGAGGGTACAACTAGAAGATTATTTAGTGGAAGGACTTCGTGAAACCCTGTATTTCACCCTAGGAAACCCCTATTTTATTGAAAATAATGAATATGGGAATGGTTGGAAATGTGTTGTTTATTGGAACATAATCAATGTCATTTGGATGAAAAAGTATTCACTATAATGGATTGATGGACACTTTGTTCAGTTGAATGGAGGGACAAGGTTACCAAATATCGACCTCAGATCTGGTGATCACCATATATGAGTATAAGATGTGAAAAACTAAAGGACAAATTTACATATCTCTACAGTCACTATTAGTTTATGGTGATGGATTTTGGAATAAATAATGCCCAACACTACTGGTGGGACTCTTGAACTAAATCATTCATCCCTATATAGAATAGTTCATTGTGGACTTCATTGATGACATCTTAGTGTATTTGGTATCTGAGGCGAAGAATGAGGGACACCAATGGATAGTTTTGGACATTCTCCAATAGCACCACCTTTAGGAAAAACTCTTTAGGTGTTAATTATGGATTCGAGAGTTCCATTTTCTAGGCCACATCATCTCAAAGGATTGTGTTGTAGTGGATCCATTGATGGAGAAAGAAATTATTTCATGGGATCAACTAAATTTTTATTACAATGTGAAGAGTTTTCCTGGATTCGTAGGGTAAAATCAGAGGCATTTACCCAACTTCTACAGAGTGTCAACAACCTTGAACGCTTTTACATCAAAGGGTATTCCTTTTGTGTGGATGGAAAAGTGCCAGGAATTATTTCATGAGCTAAGGTAGAGGTTGATGAGTGCTCACATCAACTGATTTCAAAAGGATGGTGCAATGTTGGTAGTGTTCTTTGATTCATTAGGAACTGATCTTTTTTGTGTCAAAATATATAGGAAATTAGTGATTTCCTATGGTTCATTTCAGTTTATACCAAATATGAAAAATAATGAAACCCATGATCTTGATTTAGTAATGGTAGTCTCCACACTTAAGATATGGTGACACAACATATTTGGAGAATAGTTTATTATATACTCTAACCCCAAGAGTCCAAAGTGTATATTCTCTACGAAATATCCAAATATGAGAGAGATGTGATTTTAATAGTTCCTCCAAGACAATAAATTTGAGATTTTCTATACTCTAGTGAAGGGGAACTTGGTTGCAGATGCTCTCTTCAGTAAATCTAGCTCACATTTTTTGGGTGAGGTGTAAAATTATTTGGCCTCATTTTAGTTATCGTTAGTCGATGGTGATGAATTATGTTACCTCTAGTCAATGGTTGTCACCCATCCACTCTTACATTAACTCACGGAGGCAAAAAATTAGGATATCGACTCAAAAACCATACATGATTCAATGTTAACAGGGAATGCTTCTGTCTGTTATTAAAAAAGTGGGGAGCATGCCTTTATTTTTTGAGATAGCATGATGGTTCTAGTCTTATTGCAAAAAATTTTTTTGAGGGAGTTTAAAATTTTCCATTTGGTAGTACATACCAGTGTTTGAAAAATGTATCATGATGTTAAATGTCATTGTTGGTTACTAGGGATGAAGAAAGGAGTTCAAGAGTTTGTTTTTTATTTCATTTCTGGTTAGAAAGTGATTTTTTAGAACCATATTCAATATGGTTGAGCTCAACCCCTTGTGATTATATAAAGGAAGTGGGATGTGATATTGATGGAATTCATGTTGGGTTTATGATGTATAATCATAGGACATGATACCATCTAGGTGATCATTTACCGACTCACTATGTCAAACCACTTCCTAGTTATGGGATAATAGAGTTTAGTAGAGGGAATGGAAATCCTATACATGTAATAGATAGTCAGACTCAATGGAGTTCCATCAACGATGGTTTCAGATAACGATTATCACGTTACATCATTATTGTGGAATGGATTATAGGAGGCATTTGGGACTCAGTTTCTCTTTTTTACATCATTTCATCCCCATAAAGATGACTAAATGGAGCAGATCATTCAGGTTCAAGAGGACATGAAGTAGGATTGATTGAATTTGGACATATTTCAGAGGATCACCCACCACTAGTGTTTCTTTCAAGAGACAATAGTTACAACTCTAACATTGGTATAGTATCCTTCAAGGATTAGTATGGGAGACCCTATAGATTCACATCATTGTTTGACAGATCATGATGGGCCAGTAATCATGGGACTATAGTTGGTGCAATCTATTATAGGGAATGTTAAATTTAATCAGAAGTGTATGAAGACAACATATAGCCATAAAAAATCTTATGAAAGCAGGAGACAAGCTTCTTTAGAGATCATGGAAGGAGAGCATGTGTTTCTTAGGGTTTCACCATGATGTGGATTATATATACTTTCCAAGGGTGGAATGCTATCAATTATGTTCACTGGCCCTTTCCAAATACTATATAGAGATGGAGAGGTGGCATTCCACTTGGATATACCCCCGCAGTTGGAGTGGGTAGATGACATCTTTCACATGTCACAACTAAGGAGGTACATGCTAGAACCATCGCACACCATAGATGGGAGGAAATAAAAATAGATGATGGAGTGAATTATTATATTACCTAGAGGAGATCAATATTGGGTAGTAGAATACACATAGGGGGGATCTATTCCATTGGTGAATGTCTGGTGGAAGAACACGAAACTCTAGTACAACACAAGGGAGCAGTAGTCTCAGATTCATGCTTAGTATCCTCATCTTTACAAGTAGCCCAAGTTTTGGATTTTTTGGGAATAAACACCATGGTGGGTAGAATGAAACAACTCTTATTTTTTTGTATTATTCTTGTATAGTATATGTATTATGTTCATGACTAGGTGTTGATATATTGTCTAATTTCGTGGCCTTGTGCACTAAAAAAGGTTTCTAAATTATAAAATATTAAATAGTACATGCACATGGTTTTCCAGAAAAAATATAATCACTTCTTAATGGGAAATCAGATCAAAATAAGAGGGAACAGTTGAATTAAAAATTGAATATTCACCATAGAAGCGGCCTAACATCAGTTGGAGTTGGTCGATTATGGAATTTCATCACATTCATTTTAAATGAATAAAATAAATTGATGAAAATTTATTTTATATTATTTCATCAACATAAAAAGTGGTTTGTTTTAAATAACCCATTTATAAAATATCTAGGGTTAGCATCATAACCATGTAATTATCTGAATGGCCTAGAAAGAGATATCCGGAGAACCCTCTCAAGAAGGTGATTATGAAATGATTAATCAGTGATCGATGAATTTGGATCACGATGGATCTAACCAATAATGATAATGTGAAGAATGATATTCATCATAGATTGATAGAAATCCATGAAGGGAGTGTTATTTCAATTCATTTATCCAATTCTTGAAATCATACAATCTATGTAGACTAATCAAAAAATTGATTATATTACAGATGGACCATAATTGTGGGATGTTTTATTTGTGGGATTTATCAAAATTTTATTCTATAAAATTTATTTCATTAATTTACACTTATAATGGTGATATCCCAATATTGAAAATAACAATGATCTAGGTTCTTTCCTCTCAATTTATGAGATTATATCCCAATATTACATTCACTCGTAGTGTAAGGTCTTTGTTCCACCCCGAAATTGAATAATAGATCATTGAAATTTCGATTCATGGTGAAATGATATGAATATATAGATATGTTATTGGTACAATGCGACTGTGGTGGGTGAAAATGGTTGTGGAATGATGTCACCGGGGTGGGTATGGCACATATCCATCATGGCAGCAGGCTGTGGCCAGGGTGGTGGCTTCGACTAGTCTAGGTGAGCAGGGAATCATGGGTCAATGCAGAGGTGTGATCAGAGAAGGCTACTGATGGAGTGTGCAGTGGTATCCGACAAATTCACTAGAAGAGGTGGAACTTGGTTGGTGTACAAAGGGGACTACAACGAAAGAAGACATGGGGTAGACAGACATGCTAGGATAGACCAGTGGGAAGGTCAGGATAGATGGGCTATATCGGTAGGTCATGACGGGCCATTGTGCTAGGATCGACCCGAGTCAGATTTGGGAAAACTGGGGATGTTTCGGGTTGCAATTGATCATGGAAATCAACCATGATGGTCGAATATAAGTTCATTTCAGTTCATGCTTCTAGGGGGGATAATGACCATGTGGCATGAGTGACCACAAAGGTTAATCATGAGCCACAAATTATTGGGAGTTTGTAGGTTCAATGATCGCGGTGGTCAGTCCATGACCATAATGACCTCTCAAGTTTCAAATGTCTCGACTCCTAAATAGAGAATCCAATCGATGAACAATATATAGGGTTGAGCCCCTATCTTTGAGACTATCAAATTGAGATGAATTATGTATTTTAGTTTTGACCAGTATAGTTTGAGTGTGTTCCCTTCGTCATTTTGTTGATGTTGTAGTACAATATTGAATCCTAATCACTATATTATAATCCCCTCCGGAGGATGAGTATCACATATATAGTGGTATCCCTCCATGATACTTCAGTGAGATTCTCTATCACCACTAATAATATTTGGGGAATTTTAATAACCTTCTTGATCAAGCAGCTGATCCTCCATATATTGGGCCACATATGTAGGGTTTTTAGAGTCATAGAAATTTGATCCCCTATGTATTGCATTGATTCAGATTCTATTTTTGGGTGTCCCTCTGTGGTTTTAGGAGTGACCCCCTCCCTATGTATCATGGTAGGTCAAAATTGGATTGGTGGTGTCCCCTAGTGGTCAGTTGTTTGATCCCATATTTTTGTGTCATATTCGTTTTATTCCAATGTATTCACATTGAGTGGGGCCCAAATAAGGTAGGACCACTTCAATCAGTGTCTCTGATGATATCATGGCTCGTGGAGTGGGTTCTCCCAGATAAAAAAATTATTCTAATAAAATATTATTGATGGAAGTTGGTTATGGTCGCTTGATGGTATCAAATCTTTCTTGAGTATATATGGATCTTCTATTTCATTATTCAAATTAGTTAAACATAGGTCGTTGATTCTTGTATTGAGCTAACTTGCGAGGTGCTTCAGGTTTATTGTTTCCAGGGTTTCCTACTAAGTATTGTCATACTCACCTCTACATAATATCTTCCCACATGTTTCATGTCTTATGTAGAATATGACCCTTTTGACAATGTATTAGGAAAATCATGAGTGGGTGGAGCAAAGATGGATCTAGAAAGAGTGAGGTTTTTACCAAGAGCATAACGTTGATGTATTTCTTGACCATAGAATAGGTTAGACTCTTTACAATTTTAGTTATACTTGTGTTATATACTCATTGCGGTGGGATTTTATTTTCCATTTTTACTTTTTCTTTACTACTTTTTGTACTCTCATTGTATGATATAAGGGGTATGAATGCATTTTTTGAGAGGTTTTAAAATTAATAATTATGAGGGCTTAGAGATGTGTATGTGTGTTCAAGTACTTATTTCTATTTCCAACCAATTTTTGGATAAAACTACTTGGTTCAAGTCACAATCCCCTGACCTATTAGAGGAGGGTTTGGCGTAGTCACGACATGAGACCCTCTAGTATGGGTCATGGTAATGAATATATTTTAGAAATAAAATATCGGAACATATTGAATTGTCTCACTATTGACCTTAGTCTCCACATGATCCGGACTCACCACCATCCTATGGAAACATTAGGATGGCTAACTATTAGAAGTTATCTTCATTGAAAAGATTCAATGTGTTTTTATGTTAAATTTTAATAAAATATTACTATTGACTATATTAATGAATTAAATGATAAATATATTTTTAATTATTATTCTTAATTGTTTTATAGGGATGTATTATAGAATATTCTAGTGCAATGTATTAGTATGTCAGAAATCTGGACGATTATTCATATATGTTGCTGTTAAAAGATGACGTAAACCCCCTCACGTGTGTGAAAACAATTTAGAGAAAAGTAGATGCAAACATAGTGATGAAAAAAAGAAGTTATATGAACCTTATTTCAAGATATAATTGAGTGACTTCATTATTCATATTGTATAATAACAACAATGAGTTTGAATCATATCAAACGTTTAGATCTTATAGTCATAATTGTTTTAGGAATCTCTATTCAACAAAATATTTTGAACCCTAACTTGAGTTTCAGTTCAAACTACATTCACAGAGTCACGAGTTATTGAGCTTTTCAGATAGAAAACACAAAAATATTCTTAAACCTTTACATAATTGTTTTTTAAATATCTTTTACATTATGAGTAGTGTTTTTATAATTTGTTTATTACAGTCTCATTTTCAGCTGTGCTCAAACTGGAATATATTAGATATCTTTTCAAAATACTATTTATTCCTCTTTTTCCACGATGTTGTAGAAGATGTCTCTGGGTGGACCATAATTGTTTCAATCAAATGGGTTTTTCAGAGGAAGCCCTATGTGAACAATATTACATTGATTTTATAGAACTGGTCATCATTGTGCATCATAGATTATTGTTGTATAATCATCTTTGTAGATAGTTAGTCTTAAGTGGAGAGGACTAAGACTCTTCATTAGACAAAATAAATTATATTCATTTCTTATATTTTTTATTTATAATATTTTAAAAAATATTTTTGATACTATAAAAAACCATTACATTAATAGTTATCCTTAATTAATGTTTACATAAGCTTTTTATTGTGTAAAATAATTTCAATGATTAATGTAATATTATATATTATTTTATCCATGATTTAATCAATATTTGATAATTATTTTAATAGTTCAGGTTATTTGATGATTGAATATTTTGGTTAACTGGGCTATTTTTAATAAATTAGGGATTTTATTTGAACATGTTTTTAATAGAAAGTTTTGGGTAATCAATTAAACGACCCTCTTCTGATATTCGCTCCTACAAAAAAAATTCTTAAAAAGGGAAAATATAAAGTAATAATAAAATCATATATGGAATGATATATAATAAAATCGTTATATGTAATATTTATAATAATAATATACTTATTAGACATGAGGTTTGAATGTGTATGATGATATTGAAGACATAAGGTATGTGTTTTCCCATACAACTTTTCATTCTATGAGATTGATGCTAAATTAAACACATATTTTTTCTATGTGGTGTATATAATACAATATGACATGGTATATATAATGAATTTACAATATTTTATTATTTTCAATGTTCCAATTGATGATATTATTTCATGAGGACCATGATTCAAAATTTATTCAAGTATTAAGGGGATTTCTAGTCTATGTTTTATTTTCGCGAGTCTTATACCTTATTCAACAGTCATTTATATTTGGTTCTATTTATAATTAACATGTGGGGATTATATAATTATGATTATTATATCTATAGATATTTAATTAACATTTTTTGAACTCTATTTCATGGGACTTATGGTTCACGGGTTACCAAACAATAATGTAATGTGCCCTCAATTTTTCTTCTTTGAGACACATGCCATGTTATGCACTCATATTATTCTATGAGATGTATAAGTTTCCCTTCGACATGTTATATCATGAATATTTCATGAAATTTTAATATTTTTGTTCTGTTATTATTTTATTTGGATTACGATCAAATTATACCAAAGTGGTAACAGTTTATTGCTACAATATCAACATTTATTGAGATTGTTTATGATATTTCCATCATTGATGAAATTTTATGATACATGTATCATGAACACTGGTTAATTTTTATATCCCATGGTTAGTAATTATATATTCATAAAATGTTATCATTTTCCACTCTTTCTTACTTAATAGACTAAGAATTATTTTAAATAAAATATGGCTCTACTTATCTATTCCATTCGAAATCTATTTTATTCAAAAACCATGTTTTCTAAAAATGTATTCAATTTTTTTTAAATGATATATTCTGATCATTTGATAATAAAATAATTTTAAGTACTTTTAAATAAATTTATTATGTTTTAATGTGTTTGAAATTGTTTTCAAATTATAATTTATATGTTTTTTTGGTAATTTTAAAAGAAAACGTTTTTCAAAAATTTTAGGTTTTAAAAATAATTTTTCAAACTATAATGAACATTTTTCTACTGAAATGTTTTAAATTATTTTTATTAGAACACATTATATGTTTTCATGTGGGTAATAAAGTAAATGGATTGTTTTTATTATTTATGTTTTAAAAAGTGTTTTCCAAATAATGGTTATTTTCATTATGAAATGATTTTTGTGATGTTTCAAGGTCCTTACCCATATTTTATGATACCTTGATATAGTTTATAATTTAATGGGGATATTATCGAAGGACACCATTATTATTGATCGTTTTAAATGACTACATTAATATGGAATGTTTTTTATGAAACCTAATTTCCATCCATTGGTTATATCATGATAAAATTATTATAAAACCCACTTCCATTCATGGGATATTATATAATGAAATGATTATGAGACCTATATATCTTTACAACATATCATATGATAAAATGTTTTTAATACCCATGTAATTTAAATTTTTTTGTTCTGATTTCATTAAAACCATCACTCTTTATGGGTGATGATATGATGAGTGTTTTGTTATCTTTTGGTGAATGCAAGAATAATTATTTTATGGTTTCGAATTGTATCTCTCTCCAACACATTTATAAAAATTATTTTATTATCAAATCAAATGGTAAATGATAGGGAATTTCTATCCCAAAACTAGAGGGAATCCTATTCCCAAATAAGAGGGAACACATGAGGGAATCCCAAGCCCGAAGTAAGTGGGTATATGGGAGGCAATCCAAAGGCCAAAATTAGAGGGAATCCTAAGACAGAAAACAAGACGATAAATATATGGTAATCCCAATACTAAAAAAAGATGGCGCATGGAAGGAATCCCATGAACAAAACAATAGGGGAACCTTATCCCAAAACAAGAGGGTACATGTGAGAGAATCCTAAGCCCAAAATATGAGGGTATATGGTAGGGCATCCAAAGCCCGAAGCAAGAGATACTATTAATCCCATAAATAGTATACATGGAAGGGAATACAAAGCAAGAAACAAGATGGTAAATGGGATGGAATCCCAAGCCCAAAATAGTAGGGTACACTAGTGGGAATCTAATTCCCAAAACATGAGGGTACATATGACAAAATCTCAAGCCCAATGCATGTACACTGGTGATTTTCACAAGCCTAAAATGTTATGAATATATTAGTAAGTATCATTGACATAGGATTTTATATTCTTATGTTTATACCATAAATTATATTTTTTATTCTTATGTAGTGGTTTGATGTCTTATTCTCTTGATTCCAAACTGATCCATGTCTTATGAATTGCCTATATTTATACCAAGATTAATGTTTATGATCCTTGATATAGAGGGTATGATATCCAAATGTTATTATAAAGTTATCATACCCTTAATCTCATGTTTTTCTTATATATATCTTTTATTTACCCTTACCATAAATATGAGATGACCATTTATTAGGTGTACATTACTATAAATACGAAGAAGGATTTTACATAGAGTTTCTAAAGGGGAATATATTTTTTGGAATAATTGATGATAGTTAATCAAGTTATGTGATTTTTTCACTTTTTCGAAAGACGCTAATATATTACACTCCTCTAGAATTTACTTTTATAATGCTCTGAATATTCATCTAAATTGATTTAATATTCATGTATGTTAACACTGTGTCATTATAGTTTGTATCGAAATAATGGTTTAGATAGCCCTTTAAACTAGGATGCAAAAAAATTAGTGTGATATCTAGGGATATTTGTAAGTACATTTCTTGGGATACCTATAAGGTTAATCCTAAGGTGTCTTATATTAAAAATAAGGTTTCATGATTTAGATATCCAAAAGGTAATTTTTTACGATTATGTAGTTCTATTCTACCATAAGTGTTTCTCACACAATGATTTTTGGTCATTGTAAATAGAGGAAAATAGAACGAATGTGATTAACAAGTAATGTTTTAAAGGTGAAATGTATGTTTATATTGAAAATTGATATCCTAAGGATAAATCTAATGAAGAGATTTAGGAAAGTTTCATAACTATTTGGTATAATTATGATTATAAAGCGATTGAAAATTATATATGAAAGGTTTTAGATATTCTAACATCATTTTTTACATTATGTAAAATAATAATTATTATATTTTTGTTGAGAAACCATAATACATGACTAATATTTCATATTCTATTATATGTATATTAAGGAATAAGACAATTAAGCGTTCTTAATTGTTTAAGAATAATATTGGATGGTTGTAGTGTATATGTTTTCGAATTCAAATATTATGTTATATGAATCATGAAATATATAATTATTTTTCATATCAGTGATTCATTAGGATTAAAAATAATATATTTAATTTTGATTAAGACTTTTAACAATGATATAATGTTAAGGTGATATTTTTTTATGTAATGCAACAATTGTTCTATTTCTAATATTTAGAAAAAAAGCTAGCTTGTAAAAGAGATGAATGATATGAATACGTAAATTAGATGGTATTACATACCTTGGAATTTATTATTTATTTGATGAAAAATTATTTTTGGATTATTTTGATGATGTTTCCAACATTTTTTGGATTTAAGAAATATATTAAATAAAATTTGGAATAATGAGACAGAAATGTTTTTAATATGGATTTATGGTAGTTAAAGTTATTACAATTTTTAAGAGAATACATAATGAAGTTATTCACATATTTGGTATGTGATAGATAATACATAAATTATGACATAGTGGGGTTAAATATTAAGATGTTTCTAAATAGGATGACCATTTTTCTAAAGTTATGGAAATTCATATGCCTAATGTTTTAAAATGTTAAACATTAATTGATGGATTATTTTAAAATTTGGATGCGGTTTTAGAGATCAATTTGTTATTTCAACATGTGAGGATATATAAATATTTGATAAAATTTTCTAAACATTATGTTGTGATAAAGATAGATAGAATGAGTAACACCCAGTGTTATTATAGGAATTTTCTGATAAAATAAATTTTCATTTATATTTTGAAATGAACTGAGTCAATAATTTATTTCAAATGGAACCAACTTGTCATTTTTACATGAAACACTGACTTGGAATATGATAAATGGAACATTTAGTTGGTGTACGATACACGCAACACTGAGTTCCTATGATACATCTGGTTTTTATAATTATTTAGATGAGATAATTATAAACTAGACATTAATCATTTATTATATTAATAGTAATAACTAATTTTCAAATATATTTTATAATTATATTATATAAAATAAATATATTGATAATAAAATATATTATGTTCTGTAATGTCCTTCTCAGTTTAAAAATAATTTTTCGCAAATGAACTTCTTTTAATGTCATTATTTAAAAAACTAATTAAAGACACTTTTAGAAATTGAATTTTATAAAATAAAATTCATTTTCTTATTTATAATATCCAAATTAACTTTGGATGAATTATTGTTATTTTTCTAAAATACTTCATTTTGAATGAATAGTGAGAAGTAAAGTATATTAATTCCAAACTAATTTTAAATTTAATTTAATTTTAAGGATAATTTATATTTTAAATCAATTTAAATGTTTACATAAATATAATTTTTATCAATTAATCCGATTTTGTCCATTGTAATTGATTTCACCAAGAATTTGTATATAAATAATCAAGAAACTTTTGATCATTTTTTATTTTGAAAACATGCATTATCAAACTAACTATGAGAATATTTTTAAATTTATTTTTACCAAATCTATGATAATAATTTAGAAAAATGGATTAAATATTTGGAAGCATGATAATAAATAATATCTAACAAGGTATTTATTGTATTTGACTGAAAATATGAAGGTATGTGATTATAATTAATTACACCAGTTAAGCGAAAAATTAGGTTAACATGTTAATAAAACATAAATTTAAGACCCAAAATACTTATAAAATTGTTCAATTTACATTATATAGACATTATTATTCTATTAAACATCCATTATGGTGTTTGGTTGGATTGGTATGACTTTTTATGGGTAAAAACATGGGTACACATAACATGTTTTCAGAAATGCCATGTGTGTTTCCCCCTTCCCTATAAAAGATTTCCCAAAATCTACTCAAATACTCACCCAAAATCTCTTCCATCCTACCAAAAAACATTCCTTTGGAATAATTAAACTCAAGTAATCCTTTTGGCCACAACCAAAATAATTTACCTGATTAAGAGGATACGTCTTCTATCAATCTCATTTCCTTTATTTTCTTTCTCAGACCCCTCCACCCTCTTTATTCCATTTATCTATGGAAACATTAGTATCATCAATATACATGGAAATTTTTTCGAATAGTTCAACCAATACTGACATACCCCGCCATCTAATGGATATCGAATAAACTATTTACCTATATAGCGAACTACCGCCACACAAAATGATGATTGTTCATTTCTCCTTTACAGTCTCTAATAGTACAAAATATGATGTTTACTCTATTTATATATAGAATATATTATATTTAAAATTTATTAATTCTTATTTGTAACCTTTACACCACACATATTATTAGTTTCTATTTGTTGTAATCACTAAAACATTGTTTGAGGAATTGTGGACTAACACCCCCTCAAATCAATAAGATTCATTCACACACTAAATGGAATGTTTTAAAGATGGGTTTAGTGAAAATATATGACATATATAAAATTAAAATTATATTATAATAATATTATATATATATATATTTCATTTTTTTCTTTCTTTGAAAATGACAATTAAAATAGAAACAACATTCAGGCATATGTATGGATTATCGTCTCTATGAACAGTGTATTCCATTTCATACTTCTTTATGACATAGATTATTATAATATACATCTACTGGATAATAATGATATTTACATAATTATTTGAATTCTTTAGTAAAGATATTGGTATAAGGACCAATAATATAAAAATTTAAGTCACATTTGAAAAACAAAGAGTATATTACCCGAAGTGAAACCTCAACATAGTATTCTTAATAAACGAGTAATATAAGGCCATAATAAAAAAATATGTTAATATTTATAAGAATATTCTTTTATAAAAGATTTATAATTAAAATATATTTATTTTAAAATAATCTCGTAGAAGTATTCAGGGATTAAAAAACCCAATGTAAGGGGATATCATCTCACTTTTTATTTCTGTGAGATACATTCTATGTTCACCACTCTTGTTTTTTAGTTGTATAAACATACAATGATTGTATTAACTATATCATACAATTTAATTTATGGAAATTTAAATATACATTTTATGAACATTCATTCACTGGGTTTATGTTTCCAATGCCTCCAAATTGGTAAAAAAAATTGTGTCAGTTTTCCTTCGTTGACGCTCATGTTTTTATGCACCTAAAATATTTTTAAATGTGTATATAAATCCATTTTACAAGTTATATGATCAATATAATTAATTTCATAATATTTTAAGTTTAATTTTATTTTATTTTCTTACATGGAGAGTATTATCCAACATTGTGATGTTATATAAGTTTATTTAGACACTCTCATCGCTTTTCAAGATTGTTTACATTTATGCCTCCTTTGATGAAATACATTGATCCAACTCTCTAGCATAGTCATAGGATTATGTCTCCCACGTTTATTCATTATATTCTAATTTTTTAATAACAATATTTACAATCATTGGTACTTAAGATACTTTTTTTTAATTTAAATCTGATTGTCTCTCTCTCTCTCTCTTTGGTCAGAAGTCAATTTTGCTTACAAACCATGTTTTCACAAATGTTTTCAAAAATGTTTTCAAAATATATTTAAAGATCATTTTCAAGGAAAATGGATTATAATTCTTTTAATTTTGTTTATACATTTCATTATATGTTTTAGAACCTATTTTCAGTGAAAAAAGTTTTCATTTATTTTATTATAAAAAAAATGATTTAGAAAAAGGATATTTGCCTCAGGACATGTTTTTAAGAGACCTTTAAAAATTATTTTCCATATAATATATCATTCATTGGTGTTACACATGAAATTATGGGAAAATTATACTATGTTTCCATTCATAATATTTCTATGAGTGTATTATTTTTTGATGAAATATATATATGAATCCCATTTCTCTTTTAGTGGTTATATGATTTTGACCCCTGATTATTTCCAAGAGCTATGTTTATGATGAAATTATTCTTAAAGATGTATATTTATATAGGTTATGATATCATTACATGTATATAATTCCCATTTAATTTAATGGGTTGTTATATAACTATTTATGATATTTTAGCACATGTATTAATGATTTTACTATGAGATTTTGGGGGGCTATATCTACCTCCAAAGCATTGGGTAATGATTTATATCTAATTAGATAGACTAATATGGACTTGGGAATGAACCTTGTCCACTATGATGGCCATAAGAGTGAACCATGACTACTAGGTTGGTACATGGAGTGAACACATGCTACCATGTTTTCCATGGGAGTGATCCATGACTACTAAGATTGTATACAGAGTGAACTTATACAACCAATAATATAAAGGTAGTGATTCCTTGGCTATTTTGAAAATAATACTATATGATTTTGATTCTAAAATAATTCTATGTTTTATTACTATGTTATGCTTTCATGGCATACAATATTTAATTCATTATGATTCAGTTTATATGAACTCACAATAACAATTAGATGATTCCTATTATGATATTTGATATGCAGTGTGTGATATTTTATTTTCATGATCAAGTTCTCCTTCCATTATTATCTTGAGTTAGGCTTACATGTATCCCTTGAATACCCTTACTGAGCATCTAAGATCCCAGCTTTTAATGTTTCCATTCCCCCAGGTTTTGATGTTATGTATTATATTTTGTGTATATAATAAGGGTTCTAGTTATGAAGATCATAGTGGAATAATATTTAGATGATTTATGTACCAATGTTTAAATTTCCTTGTTTCCAAATGGACTAGGCCAAATAAATTCCATGGGCATCTGTTTTTATAATGTTTAATAATTCTATAAATTTTAATTAATATTATTTTTTAAAAAATTGAGGCTCTCTATTGATGGTATCTTTGAAATGGTATAGTTAACCATTGGACACTAGGATAGAAAAACCTTAATGACAACACTAAGTAAATGATTTTGAATAATTCAATGAAAAAGGTAATGTATAAATAAATGTCCTAGAATTTGGATAAGGAAAGAGTGGGTGGTTTCTTAGAAATACATCCCTTATTGAATACAATAAGTGGATGGTGAAACTTCATATGTGTACCTAGGTGTAACAACAAATACATTATGTTCCAGGCCTAACTCGTGATAATATGGTACAAAACATGGGGCCCTAATTCACACCTAGTTTGACACTCTTGGGGGATATGATTGTTAATTCACAAACTATAAAAGAACCATTATAAATAATTTAAATTTAATTTTTTATGAGTATCATAAGATAAAATGAAGGTGTCGTAAATTAAGGAAGTAGTTAGAAGATAGAAATTATATAAGTAATTTTTCATGATTATGTGGTTCCTCATTATAATAAAAATTTATAACTCTATTAATTTGGTTATAATTAATTTATTGAGCCTGAACGTACCCCATTAATGGTAATTGTGACAGAAAATGAAACAATTTTCCATGTGGGAAACCGAATTATTTGGGAGTCAGAATTCAAAACTTTTGGCTATGCTCACACTACTTTCTCCAGCTATGAATTATGGTGGAAATAAAAATGAGAAAAGTAAGGAACAAAATTTTATTGATCCTATAATGTGATTATATCCTCCTTCTTCTAGAGGTTCTTATGATCCACTTGTTGCTGAAAAATGGATCAATACTACTAGAATGATATTCTTTGTTCTTCAGTGTTTAGAGCATGAGAAATTCATTCTATTTGTTTATATATTAGAAGGATAATTTTTTTAGTTTTGGAATCTAATAAAAAATAATAGGAAGAAAGATGATATTTAATCCATTGATTAGAAAGAGTGCATGAACATAGTTTTAAAAAAAGTACATTCATCAAATTCTCTGTACCAAGATTCGTAAATAGATCCATCAGTTAAAGAAAAGGGATGATCAATAAGATGTTACCTGTGAGGAAAATTTTATTAATCTGGTGAGGTACTCAATAAGAATTATCATCCAACCTAAATGTAATGTTGATATGTTCTTTTTTGTATGAAATCAAATTCATAGATGGATGTTTTGTATAAGAGACATTAATAATTACGAAGACATTTGTTTTGTTCAGTCATGGATGAAATGGATGTTGTAATCACATATCAATCTCATGGTTTTGATAATAGGAGGTTTACAGAATTTGGAATATATTCTTAAAAATGTGATGAAATGAATATGAAAATTACATTATTCCTTATGTGTGGGATGGAGCATAGAGGAAATTAATTTATGGTGTCTAAGAAATGTTTTATAATTTTAATGGAAGGTCATCCGTCATTTTATTGTCGAAGTGATTGGAAAAATATAACAATCACGTAGAATGGGGAAAAGATAGACAAAATGAACCTCTGATGATTCAGTGTTACATGTAAAAGGATAAGGGGAGTTATGAAAATTATTGCCCAAACCTAAGGGCTGGTGATAACGATTGATGTAAAAAACCTCTTAAGTCGAGGGATAAAATAAAATTTCATGAAATATCTATTTTGGATGATGTGTACAATAATGATGTGATGAAAAGTACATTTACTATCCACTCAAGAATTTAAAATGTCTATCGGAATGTGCATCTTGTAAATTTTTTCATTATTCCATCAGTTGAATTTGATGTCTATTAAGTTAGGTATTGGCTTTCTCTAGATAAATCCAACATATATTTTAATGGGAGGAATGTTATATTAAATATTTTAAACCATCATATGATCATCCATTAATGTGATCATAATAATTAGCATCATGTGGATATAAAAACCAGTGTATGGGTTTTAATACTCTTTTGAAATGATTGTTTATCTCAAATAGATTTGGTGAATATCGATATTTGATGAGTTGAATTTTGTTATGGATTTTGTGGATTAATTTTTGGAAGAGTTACTTATACATACCCCAAAATGAGAAGTTTAATTATCATTTTAACACATAACCATCTCCATAGTAGTTTTAAAGAGTCTATATAGAATAGACCTGATTAGGTGTTAGGAATTGAAGAAGTAACTCTATGAAAACCATGATAACAGATTCAATAACCTAAGTGTATCCCCATGGGGTTCACGAGTTCTTTTTTTGAAAAATAATCATAGATTAATGCAACTCTAAATTTACTATCGTGAGTTAAATAAGATCAAATTCACGAACAAGTATTCTTATCCCCTAATTGATGAGTTCTTTGATTAATTTTGCGTAGAAAAATATGTTTCTATGATTTACCATCGTTCTGAATATCATAAGTTGAGGGTTATGAAATAATATATAAAAAATATGGAAATTTTTCAAGGGTTGGACACTATGAATATATAATGTTGAATTTGGGTATTGCTAATTCCCCTGCTATGTTCATGGATTTAATAAATAGTGTCTTTATAGATTACCTCAATATGTTGTTGTTAGTATTTTTATTTGATATTAATATCCATCCAAATAGTAAGTAAGATCATGATAATCACTTGAGAATTTTTATGAAGAATGTAAGTAAGGGGATGATATTTAAAAACTTTACGGCACGTGAATTTTGGCTATAGAATGTTTCATTTTTGGGTCACATCATATCAAAATATGGAATAACAGTAGATCTATCAAATACAGTGGTTATTGAATGCTTGTCTAAACCAACAACTGTTACTGAGATCTATATAATTATTTTCTAATATAAATTTTATCAAGAGTTTTTTGATAATTTATCAAGACTATCTACTCCTCAGACCGTGTTATCTCATAATGATTTCATGTTCCTCTAGAAAAATGAATGTGAGGAAAATTTAAAGGATCTAAAGAGATGGTTGTCAGTAAACCTATGTTTACAATATTCTATAGTGGAGAAGGGTTTTTAATCTATATAGATGTATCTAATAAGGTATTGTAATGTGTTCTTATGTGTAATAACACGATTATCACTAATACATCACGACATTTGATTATTATTGAGAAAAAGTATGTGACTCATGATTTGGAGTTAGAAGAGGTATTTTTTCATTAATGATGTGGACGTGTTATATTTATGTAGAAAAGTGGGATATATATACTGATCATAAAAGGATAAGTTATATATTCACACAAATGGATTTGAACATGCACCAAATAAGATGGTTATATGTGGTAATGGATTGTGACTGATTAATAATTTATCATATGGGGAAAGTGAACAATGTGGATGATGATTTATGTTAGCTTATCCATAATGAGGATAAAGAAGATCCAATATTTCTAGATTTGAAAATAATGGATCTATAGTTCTTGAAGGAAGGTTAAAATATGATTTTTCTCACATTAATGTGTAAACCTCTATACATGTCATGATTAAGGAGGCATAAATGGAATATAAATAGATGAAAATTAAAGTCAAAAATATTCCTCAGTTAAACTGTGATCAAGATGGCAAGGTATAGTTCATGAACTATGTATGTTTTTCTTCCATACCATTTTGGAGATATAAGTATTAGAGGAAGCTTTTAGTTCCTTATAATCTATTCATATTGGAAGTTATGAAAATGTACATGAAATTCAGAGAATGATTTTAGTTAGATGGAATGAAGAAAAATATTGTGGAGTTTATCTGTTAGTGTTTAGTATGCCTATAGGATAAGGAAGAATGACAAATTTCTAATTGTATTCTACAAACACAGCATGTACCAGAATTGAAATGGGATAAAATCACTTTATTTTTCATTGTTGGACGACCCAAAACCTCAAAGGGGAATAATGTTTTATTAGTGGTAGTCGATTTCCTGACTAAGTCATCAGACTTCATTACTATCAAATAATAATTCTCTTTAGATAAGCACTCCGGGATATATATTATGGAAGTTGTAAGGTTTCATGGATTAACTAATTCTATTATATCAGATCAGAATCTGAGGATTACCTCAATAATTGTTTATAAGTATTTTGAAATAACTTGATACAGAATTGATTTTCATCACTCGTCATTGTCCTCAGATATATGGTCTGTCTGAATGTATAATTCCAACCCGAGATGATATTTTGAGATATTTTTCATTATATTTCAATGGTTGTTGGGATTAAAACTTTACTCCAATTTAGTTTTTTTAAAACAATATATTTCACTAAAAAAATTATGATGGAACCATATGAATCAATCTATGGGAAGAAAGGTATAGATATGTCATGTTGGGATGATGTCTGATAAATAAAGCTATTGGGATCTAAGATCACGGAAGAAATGGCCGAGAAGGTTATAACCATTATGTAACATATTATGTTCTCTCAAAATTTACGGAGAAGATATAGAGATATCCATCGACATGATTATACCATAATTTGGGGAAACTATATTTCTACGAATCTCAACCTCTAAGAAAGTTATGATATTCAAGAAGAAACTGAATCTATTCCATAAGTATATTGGTTTCTTTGAAATTAATGATCGTATCAGGACAATAACTTACCATATAGAACATACACCATATCTCACTCATGTTCATGATGTTTTCCATGTATCTTCTCTAACGAAGTATATATCTAACACTTAATATGTATTAAAATTAGATGTCATTCCACTAGAGATGGATCTTTTCCACAATGAATAGCCTGTTGATATTCTAGACTGATTATAGAATGTTATACAAAACAAGACCACCATCATAGTCAATGTTTTGTGAATAAATCACCAGATAGTGGAATATATGTGAAAAATTTAGGATATAATGAACCATATGTATTGACATTTCTTTTTTTCTCTGTGAGAAACTTCGTAGGAGAAATCCATTTTAAAGGGGATAGAATGTAACAACACATGTTTTTATTGACCATTTTTTATTAAATTAAATTTTTATTTATATCTTGAAATTCACTGTGTAAAAAATTCCTCTCCCATGGTATTAACATCCCATACATTACATGAAAAACCAATTTGGCATTTGATACATGCCACACTAGGTTGGAATACGATACACTCAATAAGAAGTGTCTATGAAACATGTATTTATTTATAATTATTTTAATGACATAATTATAACCTACCCATTATAAATAGTTATGTAAATAGCAATAGATACTTCCCAAATATATTTTATATATTTTAAATAAATAAATCATATTTATAAGAAATATATATTATTTTATAAAGTATTGTGTTTGAAAATATAGTTTTCTCAAATGACCATATTTTAATATACTTATATGAAAACAAAAAAAATTAATTTGACACATATTTACATATTTAATTTGACAAAATAAACATCATATTTAAATAGATAATTTGGAAATTAGGGTTGGGTGAATTGTTTGGGATTTTTCATAAATACTTCATTTTTTATGAATATTGAAAAATAACTTATTTTTAATTGATAACTAATTATAATTATAATTATAATTATAATGATAAATTATATAATTAATTCACATAATGATTTAATTAGATAATATTTTTTCCATTTCAACCAACTTTTGTCATTGGATCATATTTTAAATTGAAATTGTATATAAAATCTTAGAATTATATTTATCATGTTTTACTTCGAAAACCTGCATTTTCGACTCGACTATGGAATTAGTTTTAAATTTATTTCTGTCACATATGTTATTAGAATTTAAAAAACAGATTAAATAATTGGAATAATAATAATTTATAATTTAAAAAAAATCATCATTTTTGACCAAAATTATTTTTGAATGCGATTAATATTAATGACATTATTTAAGAGAAAAATCGAGTTAATAAAGCCCTAAACCTTAAATATAAGACCTAAAATGTTTTAAAAGCTTATCCAAACCCCATTTTATGGACACAATTTGCCCATAAATCTTCCATTACTATGGTTTTATTGTTTGGTATGACTTTTTAAGGTAAAAACGTGAGTACACCAAACTTATTTTCAAAAATGCCAACTGTGTCTTTTCCCTTCCCTATATATGGCCACCAACTCTACCCACATCCCCCACCACTAAATCCATTTAGATAACCCCAAATCTACTAAAGTAATCGAAAAATTTCTCCCATAACTTTTATAATACTAAATTGGGTCTAAGGGCGCTCAATAAAGCCTTTTGACACAAAATATAAGGATTTACCTAATTATGAAGCAATGTCTTCTCTCAATATCATTTCCTATTTTTCCTTCTCCACACCTCCACTATCTTTTTACCATTATTTTATGACACAAACATTATACTGAATATACAAGGATTTTTTCTATTGTTTATAACTACAAGTACACACACCTCTATTTAATGGATATCGAACAGACTTTTTATGTGTGTGGTAAATTACGGCCTCACCAAATGATGTTTGTTCATTTATCCATTACCACCATTTTTGTGGGAATTGTGATAGAAAATATATTTATGTGTGACATATAATATATAATATATTTATTTATTCTTATTTATTCATTTTATGCCACATATCTTTTTTAAATGTCATTTGGTGTAATTAAGATAATTTTGTTTGGGGAAGTGTAGACTACCGACCCCTAAATGAGAAGTCATTCATTAACACTATCAATGAAATTTATTAAAAATGGGATTACTGAAATTATATGATATACATAAAATTATAATTATACTATAATGATATTGTATACATATACATCTATTCAATTTTATATCCTTTCATTCAATATGACAATTAAAATAGAAACAACGTTCATTCTTACATACGACTTACCATCTCCATGAACAAAGTATTCCAAGTCATAGTTCAGTATGATATATATTATTATAGTATATATATATAATATATTTGTGATATTTATATCCTTATTTAAATTTTTCAATAATGGTATATTTATAAGGACCCACAATATAACATATTAAGACACATGCGACGAACAAAGAAAATATTACTTGATGTGAATCCATAACAAAAGAATGTAAACAACAGGGTAATATAAGGTAATAATCAAACCATATATGGAATTATTTATAAGAATATTATTTGGTAATCTATTTATAATAAATTTATATTTATAATACAAAAATTATTTATGGGTATGATTAAATTCAATACGCAAGGTGAGGTTATTTCATCTCACTTTTTATTCCTGTGAGATACATGTTATGTTCACCACTCTTTCCTTTTGTGTAGTCTATGTAATGAACATGTTTTTATTCTGTATATCATATAAATAAATTTATTTTTATTAAAATATCCACTTTATTTATTTTCATTCATGGGGTTTATGATTCTTATGTTACCTAATCGTAAAAAAATGTTTTGCCTCAATTTTATTTCATTGAGACTCATGTTTTGTTATGCACATAAAATATATTAAAGAAATTTATACTTCTATTTTAAATATTAAATAATTAAAATCAATATTTAATTTCTTTTAGGATTCATTTTATTTAATTTTATTACATGGATTGTATGATATTATCTTACCATGTTTGAAGGATTTTTTAGAAAATGTCATTACTTTTCCAGATTATTTAAAATTTTCTTTTATTTGATGAAATATTTTAATCCACCTCTCAAGAATACTCATGATTTTCCTTCAACTATGTTTATTAAATATATCCTCACATGTTAGTACCAATTTATAAAAACTTTGGTACTAAAGACAATGTTTTTAAGTAAAATTTGATCATATATATCTCTTTGAATTGAATTATCTTGGGTTTAAAAAACCATGTTCTCAAAAATATTTTCAAAAATATTTCAAAAATATCATTGAAGTTAATTTTATTAAAAAAAGATTTTAAATTATATTATTTTTCTCAAAGATGCATTTAAATTTCTCGAAAAAAATTTCATATAATAATATTTTCAAAAAGATTTATGTTATAAAAATCAATTTTTCAAAGAAATAATTATATTATTCCCAAGAAATAATTTAAAATTCCTTTAAAAATTACTTTACAAGTATAATAACATCTATTTGTGTTACTCATGAAAATATGTGAAAATTATTCAATGTTACCATTAATTTTCATTACATGAATGGATAATCTTTTTAGGCAATGATGTTTAAGAAACACATTTCTCTTTCACGAGTTATATGATCTTGAAAAATTATTTTATCCAAGAGTTATGTTGATGATAAAATGATTATGAAACCTGTATATTTTCCTTAAATTATTATATGATTATTTTTATATAATAACAATTTCATTTCATGGGTTTTAATAAGACTATTTATGATATTGTATCCCTTGCATAAATGATTTCAATATGAGATGGGTGGGACCTATATCTCAGTATAATTCATTGTTAGAAGATTTATATCTCATTGGATATAATAACATGGTATTGAAAATGAACCTTGACTACTAATATGGAAATGGGAGTTAACCATGACTACCAAGATGGTATGATGAGTGAACTCATTCTACCATGATGGCCACGATCGTGAACCATGACTACCCTGATTGTATGAGGTGTAAACTTATTCTACCAATATGGTATTAAATGTGATAAATTGGATATTATGAAAATCATACTATATTACTATGTGTCTACCATAATTCCATGTTTTATTCCTATGTTATTATTTCACAGCTTGTGCACTTTTTTCATTTTCATTCACGACTTATGAACGGCCAGTCTTTATACCATGATCCATGTCATAATATTTGAGATTCACAATATAATATTATATTTATATTATCATGTTATCACACCCTTATTCTATTTTTTATGCATACAGGTATCCATTTTTTAACCTCACTGAGCATCTAAGATAACATATTTTTATGTTTACTTTTCCCCAAGTTAGGAACATATATATTTTGTTTGAGGTGTCTTTGATGGGTTTTAGTTAAATAGAACCTTGAGGTAGATGATTTGACTCATCAGTGTTCCAATATTTAAGATTCCATGTTTCCAAAGGCACTAGACCAAATAATCACTTTGGGTGTGTTTTTGTATAGTGATTATGTATTCCGAAAAAAATTATTTTGTGTGGATGTCTTCGAAAGAGAGGGTCACTATAGAATGACTTATCATTCTATACATAGGTCTCATAATATACTAATGATTCAAGAATGAAAAATTTACCTTCATTCCTTAGAATAAGTGATGAAGTTTGAATTGATCAAGGTAGAAAACAAGGGTGATGTAATCCTAAAATCAGGTAAGTATATATTCTCAGGAAATGTTTTCAACTTTAAGAAATAGGGTATTAAAGTAAAATGTTATCCTTATATAATATTATTTATTGACATTAATGACCTATTTCAAGTCACATTGGGGTATTTTTTTTTGTGATGTTTAACATTCTACTAAACATATTCTATATCACTCTTAATTATAACATTATAGATAGATTTCTATTTCATTTCCATGTTTTAACATTCCACCTACATTCGCATATTTTCAATCCATGTTATGAGTTACTTTGGGTAACAAATATGTTTCTATATTTTTATTTTAAGAAAATTATTTAGTATTAGTTTTTATAATATATGTTTATTTTAGGATAACATTCATGTATTAAACATTTGATAAATCAAATTCATATCAAGAGAAAAATTCATTTAACGGTGGAAAGAATGAAACAAACATATATTTTTTAAATTTCTTTCCAAATTAATTTAATCTTTTCGATGTTTTTCAACATTGAATATACCAATTGTTATATAAAAACACAATTTTTGGTTGTGTTATACATAAAATCAAGATAATGTTATACTACATGGAAAACATGGATCATGTTGTAGTACATGTGATAGTATATTTGGATTCTATTCCTAATATAATGATTCCTATTAATAGATTTTGTAACATTAATGATAATGTTTTACCAAACTATAATATACAATTAATAATATTATTAAAATAATTTGCATCGAGCCATTATTTTAGAATATATTAATTATATAGAATAAATTATTAATCAATTAATTAAAAATTTATATTAATTTAAACTAGTATTTTAAAATTATATAGAAATTAATTTAAGAACCACTTGACAATAAATTCTTTTCATGTCTATAAAAACTATTCATCTATGTATAAACATCTTTTAATATCAATAAATCTACAAAAAAGAATCTATGATTTTGTTTAAGGAAATTTATATATAATATATTAAACTAATTTTTTACACTTATCCAATATATATTATTAGCATACAATAATATTAATTCCTAGGTTATGAATAAAAATATGAATTTTTTAAGGATATTTTACCACCCTTTGGTGTAACACAAATTCAAAATTTAAATGTTCAGAATTTTATAATTATATTAGATAAAATAATATTTATTTTATTAATGGAAATATTATTATTTAATATTGGTGAGTTTTTATAATTTTTCTCACAAGTTAAATTTTTTGATGAATGGTAAAAAACCCTAAATTTATATTCAAAAATTATTTTCTTCAAATATATTTATATAGTAAAATTATATTTTAATTTGGTTTTAAAGTATAATTTGACAAACTATATATATGTGTGTGTGTGTATTAACCCAATTTAGGTTATTTTATCAAATTTAACATTGAAATTGGTTATAAAAATATTTCAATCTTTTTGACCTTTTTGCTTTAGAAACTCATAGAATCGTCCCCTCGGTATAATTAATATTAAATAAATTTCTAACACATATGTGAATATAATTTAGATAAATGGATTCTATATTTGGAATAAGAATAATTTATACTTTATAATATTTTATAGTTATTTTTTTACCCAAGTGATCATTGAATGTTATTAAAATTCATTACAACTATTAAGGTAAAAATGAGTTTTCTTAATGGTTAAGAATTAATCTAAAGGGAAAATTGACCTAAAACATATAAACAAATTATGTCCAGATTTATATCTGGAGTCATATTTTATATAAAAACTAAAATTATTGTTGGCACATTATGCAAGGGATTCCTCTCAATAAATATTAACTTTTTATATTTACATAAATATCACTCCTCATCCACTATAAAATAGAACTCACTCCCCCACTTATTTACAAATATAAATCCATTTTTCCATTAAAAACTCTTCCAATATAAGAACCCAACAGTCCATATCTTTTCTAATATTTCACACCTTGGAAATAAATCTATCCAATGAATCTTTATAGTGAAAACCTAATGGAGTTACCCAAACACAAGGAAACATTCATCAACAATCTATTTTGTTTTAATTTTAATCATCCACCACCAAAAAAATCATATTAGATTATTTTATAATAACATATGTATCCAAAATATACTTATATTCTGTTATTATATGTGTTAATTCTACACATACACATAATTCCATAAAATGGGTAATAAATTTATCATTCATGTGTAGGGTGAACTACCACCTCACAAAATGTTGTCATTTGTTTATCTATTACCACCTCCCATGGTTGGGAATTGTGATTTAAATACTATTTCAATAAGATATATATGATATATTTATTCTTTTTTAATTACTATATATATCATAATATTATACATTCTATTATGTGTAATTGTAATTACTTCGTTTGTGGATGTGTTGATTACTGCCTCCTCAAAGTGATGAGATTCATTCACACGTTACATGGAATCTATTAAAAATATGTTTAGTGAATTTAAATGATATATATGAAATAATAATTTTAATTTATTTTTATCATTTACATTATATTTATATGATAATAAAATAGAAACAACATTACTGTGTATGTGAGGCCTATCGTCTCCAGAAATGGTGTATTCCATTTTATATTATAATATTTAGTAGATTATTATAAATATTTATATAATTAATATATATTATTTTTTTAAAAAAAATCATTAATTATAAAAATATTTAATGTATTATCTAATTAATGGGACTAATAACCACAAGTCAAAACATTTTCAGAAAACAAAACTTATATTACCTAAAACATAACATTAACACGCAATTTTTCATACATCGGAAACATAATATAATAATAAAATAATATAAGGTATGATAAATATAAATATATTCTTTTAGATCTATTCATTAAATATAAAAATTATATATGAGTTTTGAACCAGTATTAAGAAAGTCAATACCAAGGCTGGGGGTTTTATCATCTCACATATATTTCTGTGAGATATATGTTTTATTCCCAAATTATTATTTTCTTGAGGACTATATACCAACCTATGGCATTTTATATAATTAATTTAATTTATTTCATGATATTTAATGTTTTTATTGATGTTATTATTTCATTTGGATCAGGATTCAAAAGTTACTTATGTAGTAAGTGGTCACATTTTATTATTTGTTAGACTTATTCCTTATTAACAACTCATTTAATATTGTTGTTGTATATAATTCCAAATAAAGTGTTCTGAAATTATTATACACAAATTTATTGGAATTTAAATATCAATTTTACGATCTATCTTTCATGGAGTGTATGGTCCAATATATACAAAATGAGTATTGTAATTTTGACTCAATGTTACTTCTTTTAGTGAAATGTTATGTTATGCACCCATATTTTTCTAAGAGGTGTATACACTGCACATTGACATGTTATTTCATAAATATATTTCTTTTAATAATATTTTAATCTTCTTATAATGATATTATTTAATTTTTATTATTATATAATGTTACCATAGTGCTAACATCATGTTATTATAATCTCATCATTTAATGGGATTGTTTGTTATTACGCTTCCATTGAAGAAATAATATTATACAACTCTCATAAAATCTATTAAATTTTAATATCATCCTATTATTAATGATATAATAATATATATATCATTTTTTCTACTCTTTGTGAATTAATATGTTAATGATAATATTTTTTTAAGAAAATATGACATTATTTATTTCTTTGGTTGATAATATTTTTTTTTCACAAACCATGTTCTCAAAAAAGGTTTCGAAAAAGGTTTTATAAATTATATATTAAGTTAATTTAATAGGAATGGGGGTTTAAATATTTTTTTTTATTTTTAAAATTTTTTAGGAGTTTTTTAAATTATTCTTTTATATCTTTTCAAGGTTATTTTCGATGAAAATGTTTTCAATATGATTTATGTTATAAAAATTGTTTTTAAAAGTGGAAGGTATATTTTTCTATATAAATGTTTCAATTTTTTTAAATATTAAATTAAATATTTTCATGTTTGTTTTCAAAAAGAAATGTTTTTTGAAAATGGTATATATTTTAATATGTTTTTTTTTCATGCAATGTAAATTTTCCATAAGAAATACTTCATGTGATCTTCCAAAATATTTCCCTATATATGTTGACATCTTTTGATATAGTAAATTATATATAAGTGTTGTCAACCAAGGGAACCATTTTTATTATTTCTTTGAATGTTTTACATTAATATGAAACTTTTTTTTGAAATGTGTTTATCTTCCATGGGTTATACAAAGATAATACAATAATGAAACCCCCTTCCTTTTAGGGGTTATTATGTGATGAAATAATTATGAAACCAATCTATTTATCACAATGTATGAAATGATGAAATTTTTATAATACCCTATAAATTTCATGGGTTACAATATTCTTTATATAAACCCCATCTATTTTTATGGGTCATGATATGATGAATTTTTAGTTATCATATGGAACATGAATGTATGATTACATTATATTTCATGTGGGACATGTATCTACCTTTAATGAATTGTGTAATGATAAATGATTTATTAGCTAAAAAGGTACAATGGAGGTCATTGCAAGCCCAAAAAAATACAGAATAATAATCCCAAAACAAGAAGGTACATTAGAGGTCATCCTAATCCAAAAAAAGATGGTATATGGAAGGGAATCCAAAGCTCCAAGAAACAAGTATTCTTAATAATAAAACAAGAGGGTACACAAGAGGGAATACCAAGACTAAAAAAAGAGGATACATGGGGGGATCCCCATAAAAACATAAGAGGGAATACAATTCTCCAAATAAGATGGTACAAAATAGTGTAACCTAATCTCAAAATAAGAGTGTACGTGTGAGGGCATCCCAAGCCCAAAAAAGAGGGAATCCAGTGACTTAATGCAATGGATTAAAGGGAGGTCATACCAAGTCCAAATCATGAGGGTACATGGGATGGATTCCCAATAATGAAGAAAGAGTGTACAAGGGATGGCATCACAATCCTAAAACAAAAAATGTACAATGGATGGAATCCCAATCTTGAAGAAGGTACATAGGTTATTATCCAAAGGCTAACATGTTATGATGGTCTTGGTAAGTATTACTAACTTATTATTTTATGTTCTTATGTTTATGTCACAAATATTATGTATTACTACTCTGTTATTATTTCAGGGGTTATACTCTTTATTCCCTTACGATTCATGTTATATGAAATTCCAATATTTATTCCATGATTCATGTATATGTCATTTGATATTAATGGTATGTTATTAAGATGTTAAAATAACTTTCTAATGATCTTATAGTCATTTTATGTTTACATATCTCCTTTATTTACACTTCCAAAGCATCTGAGCACTCCATTTATTATGATTCCTTTCCCTAGGTGATGAATAATGAAATTATGTAAATCTACTATAGTAGAATACCTTTGTGGTAAAAGGTGAATATGTTTTATCAATATAATCTATTTTTTATTATTTTTTAACTACACAAAAATTATATGGACCATGGGAATGTAATTTAATAATGTGATAAATATTCAACAAAATTGAAGTCATATCATTGTGTGTTAATTTTGGGTCCATATAAATTCATTTTTTTCAGAACATATATTATGATCGATCATGTATATTATTTAAATTTAATCAATTAATTTTTTTCTCTAAATGGATTATTTAATTTCATTCTCAATTTTTTTAATGTTCCTTTGCTTCCTTTATAATTCCTAACCGTCCACTATTTTTAAAAATGTGTTATCAACCAATTTCTTCCCGATATTAATACCTTATTTTTAATTCATTTGATTTAAGGGTGTTCCCCTAGGTTCTTTACAATTATTTATTAGTGAAATTGTGGTTTTAAATATATTCCACATATCTAAATAGATTTTATAACTTAATCTCTATTATCTTTATTAAATTTTATTTACTGTGAACATTTCTACATATTTTGGGATAAAAAATTATCTCCATCGGATTATCATGTCATTATTATTAAGGATCTATTTGTGTGAATTCATTTAAAAATGATGTGAAACCCACTTTATTTCCATTTTTTCTCATTGATTCTCATGAATCAATATGGGTGTCTACATTCATGCTTCTAGGAGAGAAAATGTTAGAGGGAGAGAGATGTAGAAAGAGAGGGGAGTAATAAGGGTACCATTGTAGATCTCGAGACATTCGAGATCGTCGTGCGACCACTATTGACTTCATAAACTAGAGAAACATTGGTGTAATATTCCCCAAGGTAGGGAATTTTCATGTTTTTTTATAAATATATGTTTATTGACAATATTCATTACTTCATACCCTTCTATGGTTTCTTATGACCCCTCGTGGTCGGATCTAATTTTTATGGGGAGAGAATGGGGGTTTCAGTCATTTTGGAGTGCTTCCGTTCGAGAAAACTCATCTATATAGCTTGTGGTTTAGGGAAAACACACATTGTGTTATTAATTTTTTATAATATTTCCATTTTAAAGTACACACCCTGTACATGTCTTACACATTCTGCATAAGGACTCGTTCATGTGGCCGAGTACCCAACTATGCTACCCGTGTAATGTGGTACATGCATTGTGGATTACATGTAATTTCCCAATCGTAGAATCCATGTGTCGATCCATTATATTATTACATCAATATGATTAAAAGAAATCAAACTTAGAAGGAATGATAAGATTAGTTTATTTTGAAATCTACAAAGAATTCATGGAACCCATCTTACATTTGGAATAAAAAAACATAATACAAAACAAAATAAGTTCATCAGTATCATTAAAACACATTCCAAAAATTAATGATCAAATCATGGGTAAAGGAATCTAAATAAGGTTGAGCTCAATTTTTTAATAATTTTAATGTATAAAAAATATATCATGAATTAAAAATTAGTAATCGATATGAATGGATATAATCACAGTTGAATAATGCTATATGAATTAGCATATGATCTTAAAACATGATCATTGATATTTTAACTAATAAAATAATCACATGGAATAATACTGTCTATGGATTGAATAATGTTGTAAATATTCATTCTAATTATCTATCCTTAAGATAGTAACTATCATTATCTAACCTCAAGAGAGTTAATGTATATATCTTGAAACCAGTATGATTTGTGTTACGATCTATCATTTTACAATTTAAAATAGCTTCGAAGCAGGCATGAAGGGATTATATCTCACTAATTTCATGTAATTAGACTACCGACTAACCAAGGGGATTGAATGAACTAGTCCCTAATCCATATATAATACATTAAAAACATTTCTTATATATTGAAAAATAAATCTAAATTATACACTATGTGTCATATAAAATATTGCAATTTATTAAAGGATACATTTTTATCAACATTTCCCTAATAAATCACATAGAATTAAATGTTTACACCATTTGTAAAAATGGTATATGGTTTTAGAAATAATAATTTATGGTTCATTATAATATGTGTAATGACCAGAAAATTCATTAACAAAAATTCATCTTGGTATTTTTAAATTTATTCGTATGGTTATGTAAAACATATGCACTAATCTGGTTTTATGTTTTGGATTTCAAAATACTGTTATGAATTCTGAATGTTTCTATTATAGTCAGTGAATTGTGATCAAATTATTAGTGTAAATATAGGGCTTTAGGAAATCCATTTTACTCAAACAAAGGAAGCAATGGACTCATCATGTAAAATTTCCCCATATGAATCTCATTTGTCAGAAATATGAATGGAGGTGGCTTCATTGGGATTTTTGCTTGACCAAGCCCATGATATGCTTGAATTCATTAAGCTTGATCAGAACAGCCTATGGGAGAAGTGGAAATTGAGAGAGATTACTACTCAAGCGATGTCATCCCATACACTATAAGAGTCTGTCACCATCTCCCACCTTACCCTAAGGTCTTATGTGGGTATTTTAAGAGTTTATGTTACAATTCCCTCTCATAATGGTTATATACATTATTTATGTATTTAAGATATAATATAATATAATTTTATTATTGTTACTTTGTAAATATTTTTAATGCACAAATATTATTATTTTTAGTTAAATGTTCAACTAAGGAATCTATTTTGATAAATTAGAGGATTATTTAATTAACTAATATTTTCATAAAATATTATTATTAGTAATTTACTTTTTATTATGTATAAATGATCATATAATTTTTATGAAAACAGTTGTAATTTTTATTAAGGCTTCAATGTTATTATTGTCAAAACAGATGAATTTTCGATAAATATCAATTTTTATTTTAAAAGTGAAAATTAAAATATTTAAAAAATAATTTGGATGAAAGGAACATTAATTTTGAAGTGCTGACATTGAAAGTATCCAAAGATGAATTTTTCACAATTTTCCGAGATAATTTAATTTTTGGGTAAAAATTAAATACCATTTAAATATATAATGTATATTATGAAATTATAATAACCCAATAGTGATGTAATAAAATACTATGATCAGTATTTTCAGCCAATATATGTTTTACCATTTAAATGATGGGATTTTATGTTTTTTTTGATTTATTTTAAATGCTTTAGTGGACCCTTCAAGGCTTATAATACATTTTAGCTTTTTAAATTGATTTCCTTAAGAGTGTGACTCACCTCTACATAATAAAACATATTATTTTAGGAATTTAGGATATTGGAATTATAAAATATTGTTTTCAAATACCCATTTTTAGAAACTATGGGAAAAACAATGGGCTGGTTTGTGGTTTTTATTAGTTTAATGTGTGGTGTCCCAAACATAAATAATAAAGAATTTTCTCTCCTTTCCTATATAAACCCCCCCAAGATCCCACTTCCTCTTCAATCAATGCCTTTGGTATTATTCAATCCTATTACCTACTCACTCTATAATCCTCATAAGGCACACCAATCTCCCATTAAGTTTCTCTAAAACCCCTCCCATGCCTTTGGGATCACACTTCCAAGTAAGGTATTCTCACATTCGTTATTTATGTCCAAGTTTCAATATATTGTAATTCACATTTATATTAAATTATAAATGTTGGGGTATGATTTATAACCTCCCCCATACATCCCTATTCATGTTTTAATAATGATAGATCTTGTTTATCACTTATTAATGCCTCCCATGTACACCCTTTACCTTTCCGAAATTCTGTAAGGAATTCCTCTCTCCTCATATACATTAAAGAAATTATTTTGTATTACGTATCTAAATTCCAAAAAAAAATTTGGGGAATATATCTATACGAACCAATTACTTTCCATATCATTTACATATGATGAGACACCCATTTTTCTCTCATCAACCATTTTTATTAATTATTTTTTCACAATATTATGCTTCTGAAATTGCACCGTGTTTTTTCAAGAGAAGATCATTATGTAGTGAATACCATACCCATGCCTCTATCAAGGTTATATACATTTATTAACATATACATATTGAATGGTACATTCATTTATTGATTCCACATTCCTTAATCATGGAATCACTTATGATGTTGATTGATTCTTTGTTATATGATCCATGTGGCACACTTATGCATGAAATGAAAAGCTTAAGAAGGATGTGGCTAGATTGTGCAACAATGCATTGGGTAAAGTATAATATCGTGATACTTCATGTGAAATGAGTGTTTACATATATGAATTCATGTTAAATGAAGTTTTACTCGTGATTCATGTGGAATTAGTGTTTACTAATTCTCTATGTGCAATGAGCCTTGACACTTGCAAATATCATGTTAAATGTTGTTTCCACATATCCATGTAATGATTATCATGATTTATCATGCCATTATGTTAATGTTTCTCTTGTGCTCCATTTATATGCCTATATACTATCATGTATTTTATTACTCATTTTATTCAATGTTTATTCCCTTATTGGGATTTAAATCTCACATGTTCTTATTTATGTCCTCAGGTAAGCTCATGAAGTGTTATGTATGAAATAATGTTGTGATCATGAGAAAAAATTATCCAATAAAGATGTTTTATTTCCTATTTTATTTTGTCAGGTAATGATCCTAATACCCTAAGAACCCTCTCTATCTTCTTTTTTTTATTAAGTGTAATTTCAGGTAATTAATTATGTTTTAATGGGAAATGAAAGATGGGGTTTCAAAGTTGTAATTATTGAATAGGTTTAGTTATTTTTGATTTAAGGATTAGAAAACCCTAGTTAATCCTTAGATAATAAAATACGTATAATAAAAAAACATCCCTATGTTCTGGTGAGTGTTGAGTAAGTGGTTTATCATAAAAATACATCTATGCCTAGATACGAGCAGGTATTGGTGTCTCTGGCACAGATGTACCAAGGAGTTAACACTCTGACAAAGTGTTTTAGGCTTGACAAGGGGTATCCAGGAACACAACAACCTACCTTGTTGTGCTCTTGGATATGAAACTCCTGGGTGATATTTTCTTGTAAATTAAAAATCATAGTATGAAACATTATTAAGGGAATTTAATAAAAATGCCTTTATGAATACTTGTAAGAAAGTAGATCCTGGATAACATAGAATAATGCTTATAGATTCATAAGATACATAAAATAAACATATTTATAAATCATCTATTTTTGTCTTTAGATTACCCATAATGTGTTTCCCATAACATTCCTTTTATTACAACCTATGGCCAGTAATAGGATGACTCAGGATAACAACTGATTTGAAGATCAATGTGATGATTGTTCTAATGAGTTCCCCAATAGGATGGGAGCTGGAATTGTGAAATTTTTCATGATACACTCCCAGATAACTCAATCATTGAATAGAAACATGGGTTAAGATATACTTTAAACCCCCCCCCCCTATGAAATTATAGTTCTTTATCGAGAGCTTCATGATAAAAAATCTTCTAACTTTTAATGGATCATCTGATCCCTCAATTGTTGAACAATCGATCAACTCCATTGAAAAGATCTACACTATCATTCATTGTATTGAACAAGAGAAGGATATCATGGATAATTATCGTATTGAGGGTGAAGATAATCAATTTTGGACATTAATAAAATAAATGAACTGTGAGGATGAGATTGAGGAATTAGAATGGAAGGATTTCCGTAAGATGTTATTTGAAAAATATTTTTTTTGCACCCTCCGGATTAAGATGGAAAGGGACTTCTTTTCCCTCATGAAAAAAAGACAATGAATCCATTAGAGAGTACAAGGAAATCTTCCCATGGCTTTCATGATATGCCTCTAGCTTTTTTTTATCCCCTAATGCAAGGTTGACCACTTCTTTAGTGGGCTGAAACCTAGCCCACAAAAATCCATATAAATCCATAACATTGACATCTCTATGTTAATTTTTTAATGTGCCCTGAAGGTCAAAATGGAGATCGGAGAATCTCAGGGGTATCATGGGGATATGAAGTGTAAGGTGGAATTCAATTTAGGTGGTTCTATGGATGAATCCAATGGTGCTAGTAAAATCCATCTCCCCACATGCCAAAGGAATGGAAAGATGCACCAATGAAATTTTTTTGAAGGGGACGAGGAAATGTTTTAGGTGTGGAAGAGAAGGGACCCTAGCCATTAATTGATGACAAGAAAAAACTGCAGCTGCAATAGAGGAGAGGAATACTCTATTCAAACCTCAAATCATTATTAATTTGTTCAACTAAAAAAACCAGGGTACCTTTTAAATCAATTCCCTAAGCCAATGGTTTACAGAGGCATTCAACAACTTCCATGGAAGCAAGGGAGATTTTTTCCATCACAATAGTAGAAGTTAACCCTGTCAATGAAGTGGTGAAAGGTACGCTAGTTATTCATTCTAGACTAGCGAATGTTCTTTTTTATTCGGGTTCTACTTATTCATTTATATTCTAAATGTTTAGTAGAACAATCCCAACACAAACACAATTCATGGACGTAAAGAAGCCTATGAGTATGAAAAATTGGAAAAATAATTGCATCCCATTTATATGACTCCTCCCCAGTCATAATTTATGGATTGAACATCGTGGTGAACCTCTTCATAATCCCTCTAGTGTAATTTGATGCAATTATCAGCATGGATTAGAATACCAAATATAGAGACAAAAAAATAGCCCTGAGAAAGAAATCACTATCCATGCAGATAATCGACTCCCGATTCTGTTAAAGTGAAAGAGGAGGAAGAATCTTCTTTAGTTCCATATTATAAATCATGGATATTATAGACCAATGAGCATTCTTATCTGGATTATATGGTTGAGTCCAATGAAGCAACCATCCCTGAAGTCAAGCCTATTATGATGGAATTTTCTAATGTGTTTCCAAATGATTTTCATGGTCTTCCACCTAGAAGTGATGTTGAATTCTCAATTTACCATATAACTAGGGAATTTACAATAGAAAAGATTTCATATAGAATGGTTTTTGTGGATATTGAGGAAATAAAGAAACAACTAGAGGATAATATGGATGATGTATTTATACACCCTACTGCTTCACCTTGGTGCGAACTAGTCATCTCCATCATAAACAAGGATGGGTCAATGCACCTTTGAATTGATTAACGTGTGCTCAAAAAAATCATGATAAAGAAAAAGTATCCTCTAACCCAAATTGAAGACTTGTTTGATCAGCTGTGTGGAGCACAATACTTATGCAACGTAGATTTGGGGTTGCGGTATTATCAAGTAATGGTGATGAAGGAATATATCCCCAAGATTGCTTTTCGTACAAGATATGGGCACAATGAATTCATAGTAATGCATTTAAGTCTCACTAATGCTCGAGAAATCTTCATAGACTTGATGAATAGAGTCTTTATAGATTATCTCAATGAATTTGTGGTTGTATTTATAGATGATATTATAATATACTCCAAAATCAAGGAGGATAATAAAGAGAATATAATAACTATACTAGTGACCTTGCAGAAGGAGAAACTCTATGAAATGTACAGAAATTGTGAGTTCTGGTGGAAGGAGGTCTCATTATTGGGTCACATCATCACAAGCAATGGGATATCTGGGGATCCCTCGAAGGTAACTGCAATTGTTAGATGGTTGAGGTCAACATAGGTAATATATATCCACAAATTCATTGGGTTAGATAGATATTATCGATTATTTGAGAAAAATTTCACAAGATTGTCCAACCCTTTTACCAAGATAACTTAGAATGGAGTAAATTTTTCATGGATTAGTGAATATGAAGAAAGAATCAAGGAGTTGAAAAGGAGGCTTATCATTGTCCATGTTCTCACATTACCCACAAGTGGAGAACTTTTCATGGTATTATGTGGCGCTTTGAAGAAGTTCATGGGTTGTGTGTTGATGTATAATGACAAATTGATTTTCTATTCTTTAAGGAAATTTAATGTTTAAGGGAATAATTTTCGAACACATGATCTCGAGTTGGCTGTGGTGATCTTTTCATTATATATTGGTTGAATTACCTCTTTTTTGTGAAGTGTGAAATATAAACCGGTCATAAAATCCTCAATCATGAAATTCTTTGTCTTATAAAACCTTTTCTTGTTTCTTTCAGAGTGTTTCTCCTTTCTATCTTTCCTTTTCAGTAAAGGAAAATCAGTCCTTTTATGTCCCACTTTCATACATTCATAACATGTTACCTCTGAATATTTCCTATCAATCCTATCTTTCTTTTTGAATCTATATGGGAAATATTTCATTCCAAAAATCTTGTTCATCCTTCTAGTAAGATTTGCTAACTCATTATCTAAAAGATTACAATCACTTGAATCAGATATAAAAACTTTCATGGATTTAGACCTTGTAAGCCTTTCAGGAATTTTAGCATTAGATGAAAATGATACACATCCATTACCATTCTTCTTCTTGGTGAAATCAGCAACTCTCTTCATTCTTGTCTCGTGCTATAGAAGAGTTCCAAAGAGTTCATCAAGAGTAATCTGGGAAACTTTTCTATATTTATCAATAGATTTCCTTTTTGACTCCCATTCATTTGGAATTATATCTATAATTTTATCGACTAGAGCTTCATCATCCATACATTTTTCTCCCATAGATTGTAAGCTATTGACAATTGCCATAAACATTTGTTGCAATTTACATACGGGCTCTCCATAAGGAAAAACAAATCCATGATACTCTGCATGAAGCATTGCTCTCCTTGTTTCTATAACCTTAGATGTACAAAAATGAGTGACTTCGAATTTCTTCCAAATACAGTTGGCTGCTTCACATGAAGATATCTGACTGTATATATTCCTGGTCATAGAGCATAATAAAGTATTGTGTACCTTGTAATTCAGTTGATATTCTTTCTTCTCTTGGTTGGTGAATGTACTGACTTCTTTGTCAGGAATTTTGTAACCTCCAGTAAGAATTATAAAGTTGTCTACACCAGTATTAGTAACAAAAGTCATCATACGATCTCTCCAATACTCATATTCATTCCCATCAAAGATTGGTGGTCTAGATGGATTCAGATTATCTATTGACCCAATATTCACTCCTTCTATCTAATACAACAAAAACTTTTCCACTTCACACGTTAGTGTAGTAAGTATTTAAGATAGTAATATGAATGAAAAAAATCTAGTAATACAAATCATTGTAAAACCTCCTCTGATACCAATTGTTGGATCGAATATATAGATATGTATGTCTATTAGATGGAACAATACAAGATGGGGGGTGAATTGTATGATTAAAAACCATTGAGTTTTAGCAACTAAGAGATTAGATTAAATGATCTTAAACTAATACAAATACAAGCACCCACAATTGTATTTAATATAAAAGGGTATGATGTATTGTAATACTAATGTAATGTAAAACAATTGTATTCAAGATGAACACAATAATCAGAGTAAAAGATGGATGATTCTACCTTAAAGCGTATAGAATAAATCAATACAATATGTAATAGAATGATTGTAATTGATACAATTACAATTGAATATGTAAAGAAGAAAGGAAACAATACAAATTCCTTTCTAATAGAAGTACCAGCGTAAATGTAAAAGAATTAAAATTATTTTAACCCAAAGGGAAGGGTTATCCTTTCCCCTAGGATAAAAGGTCTGTCTCACCAACACCTTGGTGAGCCCTCGATACGATGATCGGACTGTCTGTCTGCCTATCCTTGGCAGACCTCGATATGATGATCGGCACGTCTGTCTACGTATCCCTCGTAGCCCTCGATACGATGATCGGCATGCCTATCTGCCTATCCCTAGAAGCCCTCTATTTTGTTGGTAATCAGCACCTATGTCATTCAATTGCTTGAAAACCCTCGATACGATGATCGGATGCACAAAGAAGATGAGAGGAGTCACAACATCTCTCTCTAGAATCTTGATTGAAGCAAAGTATCATAGTTGTTCCACAACGTCTCATTCGTTCTCTATGTTGTTGTACTCTCAGCTTCAAATGACCTCCTATTTATAGGCTTTGGGTTCCAACGGTCACAACTCCTCCAACGGTCATATTTCTCCAAAAAACTCGGAGGGACTTGGACACCTGGCATCATAGCGGTCATATTGAAACAGAAAGCACGACATCATTTTGATTAGTTTGTAACTAACTCAACGACATCGTATTGGTTAAAACATAATATATATCAATGATAAGAAATGGTACGATTCATATGAAACAAGTGTTTTTGTCTATGTACCAAAACAAGTAATGAACATATGAATAGCAGAGTCAGTGCAATACATTTGATAGAGTCAGTAAGATACGATTGACATAGTCAGCACGATATGATTGACAGAGTCAGTACGGTACGAATGACAGAGTCAGTACGGTATGAGTGACAGAGTCAGTACGATACGATTGACAGAGTCAGTACGATACAATTAAAAAGACATTTTTGATTTCCAAAACAAAATATAGAATCAAAAGATAACATTTGACTCAACATATAACTCCATCTTATTTCAAGTAAAACTAAATTTATTCCTTCATCCAATAATCTAAATTATTTATTAAACATATATACTCATCTAGGATAACACTAATAATTAACTATTCTTGCTTCAGTTCCATTGATAATTGATCTACGGTGGTCATAATCAGTGAAACATCCCTTGAAAACATCAAAAATGGTGGAATGTGTTCTACATATATAAAAGATCTATTTCACATTTTAACAACTGAAATTTTTATTAACATTCAAAAAGTGAACGAATTATATTTTGAAAAAAAAAAACAAATTAAATTATTTGATAATTAAATTATATATTAATAAATAAATTATCAAAAATTCAATATAAATAAGTGAAATAAACATATTAAAATAATTCTACATCACATGTCATAAGAGTTTTATTACCAGCGAGAAGATATGTGACCTTATTTTGAGTGACCTAGTCATGATGGGGTCAAAATTTTAAAAATTGAATCATAAAATCAATATTTTATCAATATTTTTTGATTTTAGAATTTGGGGATATTGTCATAATTTCATATCGGATTTTCAATAACATATAATTATGTATTAATCAAATGTGTAGGGTATTTTAATATAGGATTTTCAATATCATGTAATTATGTTTTAATAATTTGATCAAATGTGTAGTGTATTTTCATGAACATGTGTGTATGAAAATAAATTAATCAATGTTATTGGAAATGTTATTTGATTAGAGAATTTTTTTCATATTTGTTTCATTAATGAATCATTTTATAAGGAAATTATTTAAATTTTTAGTATATTTACAAATTTAATAAAAATTAACATTTCAATATCAAATATGTGATAAAAATATGTGGGAAGGGTCATGTAATTGGTGTTTTAAAACATTAATACATGTAAAATGTTTATGGAATAAATTTATTCATATCAATGGTTTATAATTGTAGTGATAGGTCACCTTAGTTCCACCATGAGGCTTGTAAGGACGATGACATGAAGAATACACCACCCATAGTTTCTTCTATTGATTTTAGAATCTTAGTGAAATTTACATGGGTTCTTTAAGAAAATAAAATTTGATTCCCTTGGAAAGTGGTTATAATGGTATATATTATAAGAGAAATTTAATTAAAACATTGCCCACAATTTTAGGGAGACGTAGGGATAAAAGAAATTGAGGTGTTAATAAACTAGAACCATGATTATTTATATATATTGTACAAATTAGGAAATATAGATATTTTTAATTGAGTTTGTGATTGGGGAGTTTTTTAATATATATCAAAGGGACTGTTTCAATAATATAATCATAAAGTGAATTCATGGTCAGGCTATTGTGTATTATTTTATTGGATTTAAATTGTTGTAACATGAATATATGTATGGATTAAGTGTTACTGGAACCAAAATAGTTGGAAAATATAATAATCATGTAAAAAAATTAACCCATTTACATTCATATATACAATTAAATCTTAGTTGGATATGAGTATATAATGTCTTTTATAATTAAAAATGAGTCTTATCAAATCTAATACAATAATAAATTCTTCACATTTTACATTTATAATGATCTAATGTAGTGTGTAATCTGAACATAGATAATGAATACTATTTAAGAAATAAGAATGTTTGAGTTGTCTCATTATTTATAGTTTTTTATTATATAATAAATAGTAAATTATAGTAGTATTAATGAGAGATGGATTTATAATGAAAATTCAAACATGAGAGGTAGATCATGACCTCCTCACCACATCCACTATATAGAATGATTTCCATCTAAAAAGGTCAATTTTGAAAGGAATGATATGAAATAAATGAACAAGCAATTTTTTAAAGAAGGCTACCAAACAATGCATTATAACAAATTCATATGTTCCCTTTGGCATATAAATTCTATTTCTCATATCACCACAAACAACCACGTATGATTCATTATGAAAGTTCCATATTCACTAGAGGCCTCTTTTCAATATACTCTATCATCAAAAGGTAATTATATCCCATGTTCCATTAAAACATTTGTATTGATCATGAGGTCATATTTCAGCCACGCCTCATAAATGGAAAATGAACACACACACCAATTATTCCCAACAACCATTCCAAACAAAACACGATAAACCCATTTCAATAATGTAAACAATTTATTGAAATCCATTCCCCAAAATCCACTTATAAAATATAGCAATTCAAAATTTTAATTTAATCATTTTAAAAACTAGAAACCAATGCACTTTCCATAAAAAATCACCATAATCCTACAATTTCACCCAATCCAATAAATCGTCACTTATTATGATTTATATCATGATTTTTACCAATATTTTACAATCAATTTCAAAAAATTAAATATATTTTAAATAAATCCAATTAGTTCCAGAAGGATGAGTCTAGAGCGATGCCACATACCTTTCGAGTTTTTGAAAAAAAGAATAACGACATGATGAAATTTCACAAAACTGGGTTAAATCTCCAAAAAACAACCTAATATATCTTCCCCTTTTAACAACAAGAAAAAAATAAACATATTTTGCATCCATAACCATAGATCTACCATCAATGTTCATATATATATATAACTAATAGAGGGGGAATGTTTATCTTAGAAGACTAATTGGAAGAATCGCGAGTTATAACATATCATGAGAATATGGAAACAAATCACCAAGGGAATCCTCTTGATTACCTCCATATGGATGGAAAAACATTCCATGGACTTTGAGAGAGACATATTTCGATTGAGGGAAATATATGTGTGAAAAAGCAAGGTTAAAACCTTACGAAAACAAAGATACACTTAGTAAGGATCTTGTTTTTAATTTTACATTGTCTTGTCACATGGTTTGGAAAAATACACACTAACCATGTGTTAGACACATCCTCAAGGATGACCCTCGCATGGTAATCTTGTACAGTATCCTAACCATGCTCCAAACATGATAAACCCACTTCCTCAAAATGATCAAATCCATTTTTCAAAACACACAGTTTCTCGTTGTTGGACTCAAGGTTTTGAAAAAATGTGCTCCACTCATGATCTTTTGCTTTTGCCAATGTATCACTATGCATAGTTTTCTATAGGTTTTGTACATTTTTCTGAAACCATGAACCAACTATGAATCTTTATAAAATCCAGAGAAACTCTCCAAATGTTCTCCAAACTCTAATAAACTTGTTCAATATAGTTTATATACATAAAAATCATAATAAAAGTTGGTACTTACATGATACAAGGGGTGATACACTATTCAATCATTGTCCTTTTCATCTAAGAAATGTAGAAAACCAATGGTTACCTGAAAGAGTTTTGGAAATTGTTTTTTAATTTCCTTCATGAATTCTAATGTCACTTAATAAACCCTACCATGTTTCCACAAAACCCGCACTCAAATGAAGTTATTTTCATGAAAGACTTTCTCTAGACTATACACATTATGGACTAGGATAGGTAACAAAAAACCATCATGCCCTAGGTCAATGTGATCTTTTTTTGATCTCATGGTTAGGGTGAGGTTGATACTTTTTCAACAGAGATATGTGAAACATCGTGTGTACAATAATGAACTGTGTAGGAAATTCCAATTGATTTGACACCTCTCCAACCAATTCTACTATCTCAAAAGGTCTTAGGTATCAAGTATCTAACATGACCTGATATCCAAAACATCAATGTTCATTCCTTAGAGAGACCCTCAAGAACACATGATCATTCATTATTAAGGACAAATACTATCAATGATGATCCAAAAAATATTTATAATTGATGTGAACCATCTCGTTCTATTTCTGGGTCAATTTAATCATCTCAATTGTCTCTTGTAAAATGCTAATCCCAACTTCTGATGTATCATATGTTTCCACCCATGAAAAGGAGAGAAACATAGAGTCCAATAATATTATTAGAATATAGACACAGGTATCGAGGTTTAATTTTATTTTTGTTATATGAGAAAACCAGTAAGGGTATGTTCTCTTCCCATGGGCCACAAAATTTCTTTACACAAATCTAGAACATTTCTTCTATTTTCTGTATCATCATTTCAGATTCCCATCCATCAAAGGATGATACACCATACTCACAGTCAACTGAGTTCCAAGGGATTTCTTCTAGGATTTCCAAAAATGTCATGTGATCCTCATATCACTATCTAACACTATAAAAAAATGTATTTCACTTTTAGTTACCACTTATCAGATATAGATTATTGATGGATCCGCCAGCATATAAATATCATGAATAGGGGTAAAATGTTCTAAATTTGAGAGCTGATCTATCTCCCATATGGTATCATGATTCAAAACTATTCTTGGGAGACTTTTAACACAATGCATAAATACATCTTCCCATTCCCATAATGGAAAAATTATTTACTATAGCATACCTGCTAGTAATTTTTGTTCTGCCATTACTTGATAAAATGTTATGAATAATGAAAGAAACTCAGCCCCATTTTTTTCAATACAACCCGACAAAACATTTGTTTAAATTCCTTAGAGATATTTTATATTCTATTATTCAAATATTATCTTGAATGGTTATAAAAAATAATAAGTTTTTCATCCCCATTGATTAGTAAAACCATTATTTTTCAAAACCAAAATATTGATCTTCTATCCAGCCTCCATCCCTAAATGATCTCTCCACCCTGAGTTTTGAACTCATTGGAAAAAAATCCTCATCATATGTATATGTCTCATTTACCATCATTACTAAATCTGTAACAAGGGAAAACTAAATGGAAACTATATAATCACCTTGGTATTCACATTCCACATGCATTTCGGCTAAGATCAACCTAATTTTCTATACATATTAAGATTCATTTTCCATATGTGTGTAATACTTTCCTCATAATTTATTAACTACAGAAATACTTTTACCCAAATTATATATTTAATCATATTCCAACATTTAGAGATACTTCATCGATATCATGTTCCTCAAATTCAAATTTCTTGGTGAGAAAATATTCATTAAAATATTATAATCATTGAACAGATTAAATTTCTCACCAAAAATATTCTAATGACAAATATTTAAATCATATATGAGAAAATATAACGACAAATATTTTATTGATTCATTCTTATCACGCACTCTTGATTTCTTTGAGCCATAAAAAATGGACTCCTTCCTTAGGACACAACCTAACTGAGATCCTAATGCATCCCAATACACCACATACCCTTTTACTGAATCTAGAAATATCAATAAAGTTTCTAATGTAATGTGAAATTTCAAATCTCAAAAAAAAATATAAAATTCTTCATCTCATTAAAAATAAATAAAATTATTTGTCAAAACTATCATAAGAAAATCTATTCATGAGATGACATGGAAAAATCATCGTTAATAACCAGCTAGAGCATAAAAACAATTTATCTTAAAAAAATTCCTCATTAGTTTCCATGAGATAAAAGTTTTGATCTTCTATGAAGACATAGAATCACTTTTTTCAAAAATTACATGTCCCATAAAATGTACCTCTTGTATCAAAATATCAATATTTGATAAATTTTCATACAAAAAAATGTTCTCTCATGATTTCCACCACTATCTCTCTGTGATTCTCATGCAATTTACTCATCCATGAATCCACAAATATGTCATCGACAAATACCCAAAAAAAGGAATCCCGATGTCACTAAAATATCTGATTCATCACTTCCATAAATTCTACCGTTAAATTCTTAATACTGAAATGCATTATCACTTATTCATAATGGCTATATTTCCCTTAAATTGATCTAACAGATCATTAATTCCTAGAAGTGGATACATATACATTATAATATCTCGGTTAGTCTTAGGATGACTCACACACAACCTTAACGTTCCATTTTATTTCTTCATGAATAAGACCGGTGTTGTCAACATAAATATTTTTGGCCAAATGTTACATTTTCTTTCAAGATCATCGAACAAACCATTAAATTCCCTTAGTTCAGATGGTTCAATTCGATAAGATGAAAGTGAGATAGTAAAATTACCTTTGAGTTGATCAGTTGTATGCTACAATTCTATTACTGGAGAAAACATATATAATTTATTGGGAAACAAATCTAGAAACTAATCCAAAACTACTAGAATCTGATCGTCGCAATCTATTAAATAGATTCCAAAGAAAACAGAGTAAATTAATATGAGATCATTCTTAATTTTGGTTGCAACAATACCATTGAACATGTCATTACAACCCTATCTACTCTAAATAGATGCTTGATGCCATCCTCAATTTTGAAACTGAATGTCTGTGTATAACAGTCGATTTGAGCCATGAATTTCTATAACCAATAAATTCCTAGGATTACATTATAATCATCTATATCTATAACTAATAAGTCCCATTTTTTCTCAACTTAAATAAGAGTTATATAATGATCCCTTTAAAATAAGGTTGTACATTCTATTTGACTAAGTGGATTTTTAATATTTACCATAGAGGGCATCATATCTATTTTTAAACTCAGATAATCAATATCATGAGAACAAATAAATGAGTAATATGTACCAGTATCAAACAAAAAAATCATTAGGGAATAACTTGAAGTTAGAATATGTCTTGTTATATATGGTTTATCCTTATCATCCACAAGCACTTATTTAGCTCCATATTATTTATCTGATGCTTCACTTTTTTATTTTTTTCCCTACCGAGATCTCCCTAACTAAGGTGTCATTGTATTCCTAGAATCAAAATGGCTATCTTTGTTCTACTAATGATATTTATTTAACTATCATCGCATCGTCGGAGCATCTGATGCCTAAGATACCTTAGGAATGTCTCATGAATCCGACCGTAGAACACATATACGATAGCATTGAAGATGTCCCATATTGATAAATTTATGGAATGATCTTACTAGTTCGTCCCACTCTCACATTCTATTGTCAAAGGAACCACATTAGAAGCATACCACATTTGTTGTGGGTTTTAGGGGACGATTTACCGATCCATCCTATTGGTTCAAATTCACCCTCCCACTTTAGATGTAGGTGTCCCTATTCTAAATTATACTAGTATATTAGTTTCTATCATGTCCCATGGGTATCAACATGCTTCATACTCCCATAGCTCCAAATATGTCACTTTAGTCCATTGTCTCTCTAGTCACCATATCTGTATGGTCAGTAACATAGAACATGACAAAATTTGAGCGAATTTCTTACCTTAGTCCCAATTCAATGATGTTTAACTACATGAAAACACTAGCCACATATTCTGGTAAGAATAACACTAAAATCATTAATTTATCCACATAATCTGTGACATATAAATTTTCCTACATCAAGATGAGAACATATATCATCCTTTGAATAATGAATGTGTGAGGATAGAATTATTTTTTGAAGAATTCCACAAAATCCAACTAACCAAGACCTTGATCCACTTTAGTTAGAACCTTTAGATCCCACCACTTGTGTGCAAGATCATCGAGCAAATATGATGCTATTTGGAATTTTATCTCTACTGTTGTTCCAATGATATCGATGATATGATTCATCCAATTCAACCATAACTCTTCCCCTTCTTGTTCAGACTCGCCTCATGTGTTTGGTGAATTCTTATTTTGGATCTAGATGAAATTATCCACATGAATTAGATAATACATATGGTTTCATATGTCCACAAACTAAAATGATTGGATGATACTCTAAACCAGTATTTGGTTAACCTATGGATTAGGTGAAACCACATTCTAATAATGTTCATCCAGTTTGTTTCTCTGACACTGACCTGGTGCTAAATTTTAAACAAAAAAACTAACATAATTCTCACTCTCTAGAAACATCAGTCATATCATTTCAAATTCAGTCACATCAATTCTCACAAAATTTCATTCCAAAATCAACTATTTACATATTATTACTTTTTTTAATCTTTCAACATAATTTTTAAAATCATTTATGTTTCAACAAAGAAATACAATTCTCTTTTTCAAAATCATTCATTTGAAAAATAATAATAATAATTTCATAAATTTTGACTTGTAATAAAGTCATATTTCATTACTCAAAATTAGATATGCATTCTTAGTGGGATGTAATTATTTTAATGCATGACATGATTATCTCATTGCTTAACCCCTGAATATAATATTTCAAAATATATTAAGTGTCTTCCAATGACTTATCTACCAAACTGAATAATAACATGATATTATGTATAAATAATTTTAGCACAATATTTTTATTCTCTATATTTCATGTCTTAAAAACCTTCTCCTTTATATGATCTTAACTAAAGGAATAGAAAATAATGAAACTCAACTCCAAGGATGACAGAACTGATGACTAATTGTTACACATGGATAGAAATAAGTTGATAAAATTTTTCTCAAATAGACTACTTTCTCAAACAAAACTGATAAAATTTGTAATGTCTTGGCCATTATCATTGTCTTGAGAGGGTAGTGAGATGTTACTAGGACTTAAGAAATTTCCATAGGATGCCAAAGGCTCTTAATAACTATTCAAGGGATTAAATACATGTGGGGTACAATATTCCATTTATGAACAAAAAAACTATCAAAAAACCATAAAAACAACAACTATATGATGCATGATAACAATGAAATAGAACTCAGCTATTTATTTATCAAAATCTTATTAGAATCAAGTAATAATGTAGAAGACAACAATATCAAAGTAAACGGTATAATAAAAACTAATAAATCCTTCATACCAAAACAAGACTCTAAGATCCACTGGCTCCATACTCTAACGTTACCAAATATCCCATGTATCTTGATGAATTGAGAAATATGTGTGATATTTTGCCTTTATGCATGTCTATATAGATGACTTTAGAAAAATAACCATTGTTCCAACCCAGGGGTGGGTACTATAACACAATATATATTTTTCCAATAACTTCCCTACTCACACCATTAAGAAACATAATTTAGTGACATTTATATAAAATAATTTTTAAATCAATTTATTTGAAAATATAGATTAGTTCAATGTCAACCAGTCCCCAAATAAATCCATTTTTGAATGAAGGTATCCAAAAAAAATTCATTATATCCATTTCATTGGTTCCCTTTCGAATAAAAATTACATTTCTAATATCACCACACCCAACCATGAATGATTCATTATGAATGTTCCGTACTCATGATTATCCTCCCTTTATTCATCAAATTACTCACAAAGTAATTATAACCCATGATCCATTCCACCTTTAGCACTGTGCAGTAGGTGATATTTCAACTAAGCCTCATAAATGAAATATGAAATCACACCAAGTTTTCCAGAAAACCATGCCAATCCCAAGATGTTGAAACAATTTTAGAAATGAAACATTTTTTGGGAAAATCATTTCCCACCAATACATTTAAAAAATCCAAAAAAAAACAATATTCTAAAATCAACATTTTGAAATCATGAAACTGAATCACTTTGCCCAAAAAATTACAATATTCCCACAAGTTCACTAAAACACATAAATCTTCACTAAAGAATATTTATATCATGATTTGTATTGTTATTTTATAAAAAATTTCATTCAATTAAATGGATTTCAATATAATCGAATGAGTTCTTGTAGGAGGAGTCAAGTGTGATGCTACACAGCTTTAGATAATTAGTGAAAATGAATAAAAACACGATGAATGTTCATAAAACCGGTTTAAATCTCCAAAAACACACCTTATATCTCTTTCCCTATTAAAAAAAGAACATTACTAGATATACATGGAAGATAATATCGTAAATCTACCCACAAAATGGGTAGATCTTAGAAACTATGAATGATGATAAAGTAAATCTAACAAAACTAGTATGAACAATTAGGATTTATCACATAACAAGAGATTCCGACTTCAAATCGTAAAGGGATGACATCATATTGCCTCTGAACTAATGGGAGAAATGTACTTGAACATTAACAGTGAAAAATCCCATGTTAAAGATGCATAGAAATAAAAATTATGGGTTAAAATCATAAGCTTACATATATCTACATTTTAAGGATCTTGTTTTTAACTATGCACGGTCTAGTTGCATTGTTAAAAAACTAAACCCTAACCGTGTTTCAGACATTAACCTAAGAATGAATCTAGCATGGTCATCTCTCAGGGTCTCTAAACTAGGCCCCAACCGTGCTGAAGCCAGTACCTCAAAATAACCAAATATAATTTTCAAATTTCACATTTTGTATTTAATGGATAAATTCTTTGGGGAAAAAATTATGTACCCATGTTCCTTCCCCATTTACCCTATCTCACCATGCATGGATTTCAGTATCTATTTCACAATTTTCTAAAATCACACACCAACTATGAACTTGAATAAAATACCTTATAAACTAAGCAAATGTTCTCCAAACACTCCCAAAAATTGAATATATTTTTTATATACATATAAATAAAAATAAAAGGGGTTACATACATGAAAATGAGGGTGATACAATAAAATTGATAAAAATGTTGTGGAATTTTTATGGTATAATAACTTTTATGTGTGTTATTGGTAATTTATTAGTAGTGATATGCATGAAATAATATTTATTTCTTTTATAATTGAGTGATTAATATATATAATATCTTCCCACCTTTATTTTATTTTTCCTTATTAATTAATTCCATTAATATTTTATATCTTTAATTATTAATTTTCATTAGATTGCTAACTAACAAGGTGATTTCTGGATTTTATTAAGGTTCTATTAGAGTTTTGTTAGATTATTTAGTTTTTTGTTAATAGTATATCATGTTTTATGAAAGGGGAATCACAATTTGAACAATTTTTTTTTCAAGGGAAATCATAACATAATGGATGGTTTATTTTTGGGGCTAGAAGAAGACATATTAGTTCTATGTTTTATCATATCATTATGGGTGTTAGGGAAGGAAGGAATATATATATATATATCTCCCATAATTATTGGTCACACTGTGTAAGAGTTTTAACTTATATATGGGAACTCAATATATAAAGGTCAGTCATGTGTACAAATAACTCTTACATATGAGTATACACATATGTAATGGTTTAATACATTTTAAAATTTTTTTTATTGTAGAGTTGAGGATGATTATCACATCTCTAATAGTATAGGTAATTTCAAGAAAATATATATGGGTTTTTTGATATGTGAGGGTTTTATCATTTTGAGAATGTTGTGTCTGGGGTGGGGCCATTATCCACACCATGACCCAAGGTATTAACCCTAATGTAACTCCATAAATTGAAGTCATGGTTTAATCTATATTCATTGGATCATTTTTATGCCATCGTGTGTTAACTCTTTTTCATAAGGTACATATAGAAAGGAATATCATTACATAAAATATTAAATCAATGTCATTGAGGTTTCGACTGTGGGGTTCATGGTTCTACCTAGGATAGTGTCCCTATATCATGACTTACACAGTTTCACATTGAAGCACGACCTATATGATTTTTTAAAATCATTATTAAAAATGGTTTCAAAAAGTAAAATAAATTAAGATTCTTTTTTCCAATGACACATCTTTTCCCCTCTAATTCCTCTCAGACTCCCCTATTTTGGGATATGTTCTCTCTTGTTTCTCTCCCAGTAAAATTATTTTATGAACTTGATGGTATAAAAACACGATTCTATCATTATTATTTGATTATTCCATAGTTCATATTTTTTTAAATGGTCATGAACTAGATATCGATATTAATATTCTATTTATGATATTTTAAAAAATTTATCATTTTTTTCATTTTTTTTCTTAGATCAGCTATAGATATTCGATTGATTGGTATGTATGAGAATAATCTAGTTATCCCCATTAATAATTCATTAAATATATTAAAATGAGTGATTTTTTATCTCTAAACTATATTTTTAACATTATTTACACTACAATATGAACCTCTAATGAGACATTTTTTGTGAGGATCCTTCCAACTTTCTCTATTTTTTTATTGATAATTTACATCACTATGTTTATTCGTTGTTTATTTTTATTTCTATAATCAATTATTCCCCCATCATATTATATATCAATTAAAATAATTTATTATTATTATTATATTATTCTCATACATGATACTTATTGGAATATAAGATTATGTAGTAATTTTCTAAATATTTCAAAACATATAGAAGAAAATAATGATACTAACTCATATAGGGGAATTTCATAAAATGAATACCCAAAAATATGATGGATTGTCTTTTACATAACAATAAAAAGTGTGTAATTAATCTTTTATATTAACACTATAAATTTTACATATTGATATTTTGTATTTTCGACAATGTTATGTACATTACATATCAATTAATAAATCCTTTGTATTTAATTTATTACATTTATGTATTTTTTATTTAAAGAAGATAGTTATGTATAATACATTTCTCCATGGCTTGAATATTATATTCCAAAATAATATACATAGACATTATATATTGTTTTATTTTTAAAAATATTGACTCGGATGTATTGTGAGGAGATAATTTTTATTAATTAGATTACAAATGTTCTAGAAGTTAGGTATTTTAGATGTTGAGATTAAAAATATTTTTTAAACAAAGGATTTGTAAGATATACTGTAACTAATAATAAATACACTAATTGAAGAATTACTAGTTTTTTTTAGGATAGAATTATCAATAATATGATATGATATATAATATAAATTACATAAATTGTAAACAATATTTTATATATTTGGAGGTATTTTATTAATATTTTAAATGAATATTTTCAATGCTAAAATTATTTAAATATTTTAATGTTAATTTTTTGGAGAAATTGAACCTCCAAGGGGAAAACAATTTTTAATAGAAATCCCAAAACTCTATATTCGTTTTTAAGTCAATGGTATTTTTTTGAAATTTTAATTAATTATTTTATATATATATTTTTGGAAATAAAATATCCCAAAGAAATTAGTAATTAAAGATAATAATTTCTGAAAAATATATCTATAAATATAAATAATGTAGAATTATAAGATAATGTAAATTAGAAACTTCATGATCATAATCATAACTAACCTTATGTTATAATTATTATGAATGATTCATTATGCTAAACTCATTATGTGTGATCATGATTCTATAAATATTCATGTTATATATTTGTAAGTCAATCATGGTAGTTATTTCATTTTATTTTTTTATGTTTTTTATGTGATTATATTATAATTGGATTATAATTTTCCCTCATAAAATAAAATTATGTGTTGGTTATACTTAATAAAAGGAAATTATTTATAACTAGGTTATGAATCCTCACTAAAATCAAAGATATTGTGATTATACTTTTATGAGAAGTGTAATATTAAAATAGGATTTTGATTCCCCAAAATTATATTTTTAGTGTGTTTCATACCACTAAAAGAGTATAGGGGTGTGTATATTACAATTGGGATATTTTTGTTCCAAACTATATAATAACTTCATTTTATCATGTTTACTAAATTTATTTTAATTTAATTTTATATATCACTCAACTAACCCCATCATTATTATGAACTATTTATTCATCCTCCCTTCAGAATAGAATCATATATTTCATTACATTAAATAAATTATTAAATTTATCTTTATCCATGATATAATAGTCTATGGGAAGGATCATTATTTATGGTATTTCATGAATTAAATAATGTATGGGTTCTGTAGTGGCCAAATTTATTTGACGGTAATTACTACAGTTATTGGTAGCCTATATAGTAACCCTACGTTTACAAAAATAATACTTGAAAAATAAAACTCAATGATTAATCCAAATAAATTATAATAGAAGATTCAGATAATATCAATGATATTAAAATATCTAGTTATATATTAAATTATATTTTCATGAATATTTTATATTATGCACTTATATTAAATTTTTTCTTCATCGAACATATTTTATGGACACTAATGATATTTGTAAAAATTTTCATGTCACACATTATTGAATTGATAATAAGAATAAAAAAATTATTGTATCATTTGATGAGTATAAAGTAATAAAAATTAGAGTAAATGTATTTATAATTCATATTTCCTACAAATTCACCAGAATTATAGTCCACACCTAGTGAATATTTTGGAAAAAATTCCATGTGTGAGGGAGTCGAAACATCAGTAAAAATAAGTGGAATGATAATAAAATATCCATTATTGAAATAAATAACCTCATGGAGTACACATGTAATGTCCCCAGCCAAGTGCCAGTAATTTGGTGCTTAACCCAGGTCACCACATTACCTTCATCATGCCTCCCCATACACCATAGACTTTTATATAGAAATAAGTATCTAATAGAACATGTGGTGAAACTATACCCTATATAAAATAATAATAAAAAAACATAAAATATTATATAATATAAAAAATAAACAGTAAACATATATCACTAATCTATTTCCCAATACACGGTATAATCACATAATAAAATAGTAAATACGATATATCATTTCATACATTTACTTATTTAATGAAAACACACAAAACAAAAGAAATAACAAAATGGGTATGGACTCTAGGACTAAATATGTCATCCATGCACATCCCATGACTAATTCATCAATCTAGAATATAGATCATGCCATTATACTGATCTACAACCATGAAAATTACTTTAAGTAATGAATAAAAAACAAATCATATTGTGTATAAAACTCAGAAAGACAACAAAAAAGTCTCTAAAATACATCGAAACTAAATATATAATGTATACAACAAAAAAAAATTAAGAAAAACATAAATTAAAATAGGTGCCATTAGATAAAAAAATCTACAAGAACCACATTACCCTTTTTTCAATGGGTTGTCCCTTTTCCTCAAATACAAAACGATATATTCATGAGACATAAATAATTCATAATGGGGTCGAATCAATTTCCTTATATCAATAGATACAAAATTTGAAAACAATAGTTACAAGAACCTTAGATCAACAATCTAGGTGATTATAAAAAATAACCTAGAGACTTAGCCAATTTATTTGTAAAACATACCGTGAAGATAATTCCATGTATTTACATCCTGTGAATTCGTTAAGGGAAAAAAGCCTTAGTCCGACTCCCTAGCCCATGAATTGAATATGGGTGGGGTGTAGAGCCTATGTACAACCCTACCCATGGCCATAGAACCTCATGTCAACATTCTAAACAACACAAAGACATACGAACAAGCATTTATAAATATTCAAAAAATTTACCATGTTCAAAAACCATAACTCATTGCCACATATACCATTTAGGTTCCTTATATCATTATTGAATTCATTCCACATTTTCATTCCTCAATCCATTTAACACATTTATCATTATACGCAAAAACCCCTTCGGCCATGCCAAAACCTAGACACAAATAATATTAGTTCTATTTCATGACCCATGATAACATATCAAAAAATCCAGCATGGGATATATCTCACAAAAATTCAATTCTATACATAAATATTGAATTCCATCAGCACGAAATTGGATCTCCACAAGGGAGCAGGTTATCCGAGTCCAATTTAGCTGAATTCATCCCTTGGGTATCATGAGAGGTTTAATCCATAAAATAACCAATTATTTCATCATTTACACAATAGAAAACCTAACATATAGCACAATGGTAGAAGCACACGACCACATATCCATAAATTTGACCACATAACTGCGGGATATAACCGATATGCCACATATATAAATTCCTAAGACAATATCCTGTATAAAATTGAACATAGAATTGGAATGAAATCTCCTTTAATTCAATAAACTAGAAACCACTATAAAATAAGGGTTTTGGGAATTAAAAAAAGAGGAATGATTCGAGACTCCCTAATCCAAAAAGAGTAGAAAAGGGAATTCTAAAAATCTCCCAAAACAAAACCCTCACTAAACACTGATCCAAAAAGATTAAAAACTAGGAATATTGATCCTTGATATTTTTGGTAGGGTTTGGTCCTCACTGTTAAGGATGAAAGAAGATAGGGGTAGAAATGTATGTGAAGAAACATAAAATGGGTGGTGGGAAATTTTAATTTACACACTATTAATGAGGTGCATTGTTTTGTCACACAATATTCCAAAAAAGGTTCCAACCATGCTCCACAGTCTATCCAAGAGGGGGTCTAGGTAGAAAATCATTAGAGGGAATCTATAAAGTTCATAGAATGGAGTGGTAACTATGTAGTATGGTTCTATCCAATTTCACGTGGTTTCACTTCCTTTTTTTCATGATTTTATCAACAATTCAACCTCATTCATGAAAACATGGTTAGGGAGTAAGATTACTAATAATTATATGCAAAACATGAAACATGAATTGGATTTCCACTTTTACATTATTTTAGGCCATGAACCCCCGAGAAACCATGGACCCTCCTCATAAACATGGTAAATAATTCCTTAACAATAATTAAGGTATTTGAACAAAATAATAAACAAAAACTTAGCTCACTAAGATTCCATTATATTACAACCTCCCATCCTTAAAAATGTTTATTCTCGAGCTGCACTCCCAAGAATCACTGAGTTTTCATGGTAAAAAAATTAGGCCACTATGTCTGCATATCCATATATCTATCAAATGTCTATTATTGAATGGTATCTTGATGCCATAACTCTTGAACCAATTGATTACACATTCTTTGAATTATTTTTTCCCATATATCTACAATTAAAACCAGATTATCATTAAAGGAGGAATCAACCTCAAGATCAACATCGTTAATATTATCACATGACATGTGTTGGGGTGATAATTACAAAGGTGTGACTTGTTAAAAATGTGATTCATGACACAATACCACTGTTGATGATCCAATTGGTATGATACCAGTTTGATCCTCCCTATAATCTCAAATGACACGTGTAACTGGGCCCCAACATACCCTATTTTTAAATTCAATGGTTACCCAACCTAAGTGAAATCGAAAAGAATACATGATCACTCACCCTAATCTCAAGTGGTGGATGTCATCGACCCACATATGACTTGTGCCTAATCAAGTCTATATCCCTATATTTTCGAAACAACTATATGTAGTCTGATGTCCCTTTAATGGACTCTTTGCCGACAACTTTTATTCCCTATCCACTATGAAACATAAAAAATATCTAGACGGCCTACTATAGAAAGCCTCGTAATATTGATTCTGAATAATCTATTGGTAACTATTTTTATAGGTTAACTAAATATGTTCCAGATGCGTCACCCAAGATCCACTAATGTTTATGTTACATTTAATAATTATGTTCTCTAACACCTAAATAGAACGTTCTTACATCCCATCTATTAGCAAGTAAAAATCCATTCTCCAAAACACCTGGCTAATAAGAGGATTATGTAACCCTTTTTGTAATCATAATGTAAAATATTGATCATTATAAAAATGATATTCTATGGAATCCAGTGAAATTTCAATATATCTTGAAATTATAGATCACCCAACTTTTCTACGGTAAAGGTCACTCTATTTAGTATCAAAATTTCCACCTAGGTCAATCAATCCAAAACTATCCATATCACATAATTCATTCATTAGATCATTAAAAGTACCCCCAACAAAAGAATCATAACTCAACCCACTTGTATTTCAAGATAGGAAATGTGTATAAAAAATAATCTGGTTAAGGATTCTCATTCTTCACTTACTAATAGGTGTAGCATCACATTAAAAAACATTAAATATATTTATTCATCCCAAGTCACAAACAAAATATAGAAATGTCATAAAAAATTTGGTTAATCGAGGGTGAATATACAACATCAAATAAAGAAAATCCCACATTAAAACATTCAACATAAATGTAATTCTATCATAATGACCAAGTACATAAAATATCTAATCATCATCAACCATACATTCAGAAGGTGACTCCCCAAATTCAAGTATTCCCTTTAAGGAGAAACACTATATGTCCTTATAAAAACTCTTTATATTTTAGATTAGAAGCATAGAATCCACTGGAATGGACGTTATGTCGATCATCCCTTTCCCATCATGTACCTTTATGTCCATCTCATCAAACAACACAATCATCCAACACTCAGAACTGGATTCCTAAACTACATGGTTTTGGTTCTTCTAACTCAAAGCATTCAAAAAATTGTTTCCATTTATCAATATGTATTCCAACTCAAAATCAAAGGCCATCATGTAGACGAACCAATTTTTTTGTCTTATTAATATTCAAATCACACTAGTAGATGATGTACTCGAGGATTTTGTGATTGATATACAAAATAAACCATTTCACCAATAAGAAATTCTTCAAACAAGTTAAGTCATCAACCACCATGGACAACACAAGATTATTTGTATGATAATTTCATTCATTAGGACTCAAATACCGGACCCATATGGTACAACCTAATCATCCTACATCAACAGAACCCTAATCCCAATACTGATCAAATCACAAAACAATGTACACTCTTCCCCCAACTCAGGTCGGATCAACATTGGTGTGGGTGTACACATATTATATACATATGGAAATGTATCGTCACATTCCATAGGAAATTAAAACATGGAACCGTTATTGTACAATCATGATAGTGGTTCTTCAAGTGGGATATTTTTTTGAAGAACTGTTGACAATTGACCACAAAACCTAAAAATATTAAGATATAAAAAAACATTCTTCGGATGCTCTAAAAGTACAAAAGGTTTCACCTTATATGGGTACACAAATACCGATTCCCTTAAAACTATGTGAGCAATTTAATAGACACAATCAATTAAGAAACAACATTTAGATATCACGAAATATTGAATATGCTCTCTTAGTTTACTCAAGATGACATAAATATATTTTTCATGATCATAAATAGTCTAGGAGTACACTAAGATGTCATCTACAGTGATGACTGTGAACTAATAAAAGTAATTGTGTAATATTTAGTTCATAAAGGACATAAAAAATGGTGTCACATTGGTCAACGTTAAAAACATCCCAACAAAATCATACACAATAAACATGATTCTAAAATAATTTTGTGGTATATCTGAAGGTATCAAACACACCTGATGATACCCAAACATTAAATAAATCATAGAGAATATATATCCACCTATCAACTATTCAAAGATACCATAAATTCATTAAAGGGATTCCAGTTATTAACTATCATTAAATTTAGATTCTGTTAATTAAAAAATAATTGAAATTTCATGTTCGACTTCATAGCAAACAAATTTGTAGATTCTCAAGGTGACATACATGAATGAATAAAACATTTATTCTCAAATTCATCCTACATAGTTTTATGTAACCAAATACCATTACGATCCATTATATACAAAATAATATAAATAAAATCTCTTCTATTATGCAATTCAATTGTGAACTCAACATCATTCTTCAGAAGTGGCCCCTAGAGGTCCTCCAAAAACACATCATGAAATTCATCTATCATAGGAGAGAAGAGAATCTACCCTAAAACCCCATCACAAAAAAAATAAATACAACATGGGATATGAGGTCACCCAACTACTAAAAATAGACCCCTATATGATGTCACTAGATATCCCACTTTCCATGGTGAATGTAAGTGTCTCCATCTGGAGATGTAAAATTTTCCTTATGATGGTAAAAATCTATATGGGATTGGTCAAACACCAAAAAATTCCTCCCTATAATTTATTTAAAACATAAAATTTTGAATTTTTTCCAAAATTGAATGTTACCCTCACATTTCATGGGTGCACAACATAAAATTCAAGATATATTATGCTCACAGAACTAACGATGTTCCAATTGACATAAATGCACACATACATTCCACTAATAGACAAAAAACTATCATAAACAGTGAATATATAAAATAATTCTTGATTCAATTATAAAAAAGCACTAGGATGTATGGATGTGACCAGAATCAAACTTAAAACAGTCGATAGTCTGACCTCTCCACCTCCATATATAGGCCAAACTATATGAATTTGAGATATCCCATTACCCTATTCTTTGGTATAAGTTCTTTAAGATGCAATACCCTTCTAATAAGGATAAACATATCGTAGATTTCAGTGTAATTCACCCCAACATGTACAACCAATAAAACTCAAACAACAGACTAGATATGGGGTAGCCGACCCTGTATTTGAACTCTTCATAATCCTTGATCCTTGGTCACTACTCATATGTCATGGGTTCTGACATAACCACTTCACATTCTACATCCTACCACATGATGGGCTCTCAACTAGTGGTTAGGGACATATTCCAATCATGTTATTGTGGCCTTCCTCACCTATAGTATAAAATTCAATCACTAACCTGAGAGGTCGGTCTATTTTTTCTAGTTTTTCCACCACCAACCTGGCGAAAACCCTCAAAATTGAGCTTTTTACTATCAATGGTCACACCACTAGATCTCGCAACTGTAGCCATATTTCTACACATAGAATAATCATTGAGGTTCCCTTCTATATAACGTCCCAATCCACCTATTCAAAAAACATTATTAAATGGAAGATATTTACTTGGAACTAGATCTCATTTCTATATCCATATTAGAAATTCCTAGCCTTCTCTACCTCAACAACATAAAATGATGGAAAAAATCACTGAAAGTTGTTAAAGACTACAAAATCATCCATTAATATCATAGACCCCTTTGTTATCCTTCTAAACTATCTCTCCTTCTCTGTCATTAATATCATTGAACATAAATTTTAAAAAATGTTCCTAAGAAATAATTCCACAACATACCCTCTTCTATCTCAGTCTGAACACAAATATCCCACTAACTCATTACTGATCCATAAAAAATAAAATCGTTCATCATTAACCTCTTATCAAGGGGATTCTCTACGTGATACAACATCATCTAGACGTAATATCTCAAGAATTTGGCTACCACTAGTCCACTCTCTTTAAAAATGTCATAGGGTTCTAAAACTAAAACTCACTAGCCAAGTCAAACATATTCATCACAACCTGACCAAGGTCCCATTTTGTCATCTATAAAAAATAGTAAATGTTATCAAAAACCCCCTCCTCCCCTATATCACCCTTGATTAATGTATTTTCTTGCTCCACTCTCGACGAAGTGTCCCCAGTGATATCATCTTATCTTACAACTAGAACATGTCATCATGGTGGCATTTCTCTAATATTTTAGTTACACTTCTAAAAAAAATAACATTAAAAACCTATATTTATCATAAAATAAGGCTCTATAATAGCCATAAACTACCCATTTATCATTCACAATACTATAATATATAGCCAAACTCTAACCACTAACATAACTACCACATGCCATGGTCAACATGGGGTAAACCAAATCACATAATCAAAAAACATTAATTAGAAACCATTTTTATCCATTTTACCTTCTCAAAATAAATCTTACACATTTATGAACCCTTCTATCTGTATACTCATCACAACTATGTTTAAACCATTTTAAGAATCTTTATTGCGTATTATTCTTAAACTATTTATTCACATTCTTTAAATACATGCATTTCTATCATCATTACTGGACACTAATTCATTAATATTAATAGGGAAATACAAATCATCTTATCCATCACACCCCCATGTATTCCCCACATGTGCATAACAATATTTGTGTCACATTTATCCCTAGATGCCAAAAATGGTCCATGTATGAACAACCTCAGATCATTATGGGCGTGAGAAAAATATAAAAAAAATAGTCACATAACTCAACATGTTCATTACTCGAATAAATATATCATCAATCCATTATAAGAAACCTGACGAAAAAAATCCCATAGAGGATACTTGGGGTTTACACCAAACATTGGTAAGATACTTCTATTCAAAAACTCACTGATAACTCCCAACACAACATAATATCATTTGTACCTTTCCAAAATAGCAAGAAAACATCAAATAAAAATTTCTCTAATTACACTGTGAAGCATCCCGAACTCAGTGCCCCTAAACCGATGCCTATATTGGGATTCCATAAGATCCTAGGAACACCTCTCCACATTTTAGAGGTTTCCGAATTGAAACAAGGATATAATAGAACATTTCATGAGATAATACAATCTTTATTAAAGTAGGATATACAAGATAAAATATGAAATAGTGGAAATTAATAAATAGTAAATCTGTATCAGTAATCCATTTTTCAAAACTAAGTACATGCCCTCATAGAAAGTATAAATATGCTAATCCATTCCATACAATGTCAAGTGCTAAAAATCCCAAAAAAAGGAAAACTGATGAATCCACAAAATGGTTCTTATCTCTATCTTTGGATCCCTCATCCTATAACATCCCATGCCCTAATCATACATCTATCATAAGGATCAAGCCTATTTCATTTTCTCCAACCATGAATCCTGTATGGGTAACCAATGGTTGACAAAGATGGATGTGAGTACAACTTAGTAAACCACTATATAAAATGTCTACACATTATACATTGTAAATATATATTGTTAAAAATTAAAAAAATTTATTAACTAGAATATCCAAAAAGTAATACAAGATCCAGTAGTTAACAAAATCTACTAAAAAGAGTTTTCACTTCTATTATAAGGTTCACCCATTTTCATAAAATACACATAATCATATATCAGTCACTTAAACCTTGTATAACATGGTTGAATAATGTTCCCCACTACATTGGGGAAAACATTACACAAAAATACATACACTCTCCTTGAAACCTTAGTCATTTTGATCGTAAAACATACCATGGATACTTGGTCCATGTATTCATAAAACATACCTCAATGTATCATATTATGTATTCATAAAACATACATATGACCCCTATTCTATTAATTCATATACCAAGAATTTTTAGTCAAATAAAGCCTTATCATGACTCCCAAACCCATGCATTATATATGGTGGGGTTTAGAGATTCAGTACAACCTACCCGTGGAAATAGAATATAAAGTCAAAACCCTATATTATACTAGTACATGTGCACAATATTCCCTTTAATATTCTATCCATATACCATGTTCAAGAAAAAACCATAACAATTTACCACATATACCATTTATGTTCCTTAACCCATTTTGACTTAAATTCCCTATATCGAAGCCTTAATCCATTTAACAATTATATTATTATTCCAAAAATCCTTCATAAGCCATGTTAATGGCTATATATAATTACTATTAGTCCCATTTCATGTCCCATGTTGAAATATCAACATATTTATCATCATCTCAATCTTTCAACAATTTATTTATACAATTCACAACTCAATTCCATGTTCACAATAGTGGAACACCCCATGGGTGGTCGTTAAACTAGTATAATCAATATCAATGCATCCCACTAGGACCATTCTGGGTCAAACTAATAAATTATATAATTAATTTATCATTTATACCAAGGAAAATTAAATATCCTACATAATGACACATTCACCCAACCACATACACATACATTTATCCTCAAGAATATGGGATATAACACATCGACCACATACATTGATTCTAAATAATAACATTTTCTTATCCTTGGATATTGATTTAGGAAAACAATTCCTTCAAATCTACACCCTATAAACCATTGGAAAAAATCTTATTATGGATTTAGAAGAATAATTATGATTCCACATTCCCTAATATAGAAAAAAAATCAATGATGATTTTTAGACTCACCCATACCATTTAACCATACCGAAAGTTGATCCAAACTATAGAGAAATAATGGAAATCTATACATGGTAACTTTGGAAAGGTTTGGCTCAACACTATTCTGAGGGGGAAATATATGCAGATACTTTCTGGTGAGTAAGCATAAATACTAAATGGGAAAAGGTAAATTTATCCATCTTAAGGAGGTTTATGGTTTGGATGCATAGTTTTCCAATTTTGCACCAACCATGCGACAACCTTGGTCAAAGGGTGGGGTCAGGTCACACGGCTTCCCCAATATCCCACATGGTTTAAAAAACTATGATGTACTATGTATGGTTTCTCTTTCCTTACCCAAATGGTTTCACCTCCACCTTTGATTGGTTTCATCAACCATAGACAATACTTCATGAAAACATAGTTAGGGAGAATAGTTTCTACTAAACATTCACCACCCATGAAACATTCTCTAAATGGTAACATTTCTATTATTTCATGTCCTTGTCTATCAGGACAGACTTGAGCCTCCTTATAAGCATCACAAACAATTCATTAACGAAAATTGTGTATATTTAAACCAATATATATATATATATATATATATATATATAGTATCATACATATTTAGAAACATGGGATATTACAACACACTTCAAGATATTATTTTTTCACACCATCATTACATATTGGAGTTGATGAAAAATAATGATGAATAGAAAATTATGAAGGAAGATAAGAATTTATAATTTTAAAATAATTATTCTTCTAAAAAATATGATAGTGATACACTCGTATGTGAACAAGATTATGTTTCATAAAATTTTAATAGATAGTCCAAAAAATTAAATTAATTATTGGTTTCAAAAATAAAATTTATAAAATACTACTGCAGAGATGATCACAATTATAATAAGAAATGGTGTTCACATCTTATTTATAATACATAATGCCGCACATGTTACTAGTTTATATATAAATTTAATATCTATAATAATTGTCTAAGAATAAATATTTAATGGAGAGAGAAAAATTCCTTGAATAAATAGAAATATTAATTTGCTAAAGAATTGATCTGCACTAAATATTCTAATTCATGTTGAAAACCTAAAAATAAAAAAAAAATATTCTAAATTTTGGTTCTTGGGAACTATGAATGAGGATAGTGATTTTATATTTCATTTTATCATTGATTATATTTTTTTGTATATGATTACAATAAAACAATTATTGATGAGTTGAATGATGATATTGAAAAATACATGGTTACTTTGTTGGAATCTCTATGTATTATAAGGAATATAAATTAAGTAACAATTTATTTGTTGAATAAAATAATTTTATATCAAAATAATATGGGAAGACGATGAAAAATACTTCTAGATTGAAATAAATGTTATGTAATGATTTTTATGTTATTAAAAAGATAATGAAAACCAAAATTATGATATTTAATGATTCATTGAATTCTTATAAAAAATTCAACGAATAAAATATTTTATATGGAGTATTTCAATGAAGAATATGAGGATAACATATGTTGTTAGTTATGAATTAAATTTCATAATATATATGGTAAATTTATTTTTAAAACCATGAAAGGTAGTATCTATACTACTATTTTTATAGATATATGATTTAAGTGTATCATACTTGTGAATTCAATATTATATTTCATTAATACAAATTCAACCATGAAAAATATATCCAACATCATTATCGGGTTGGATTGCAATTAATAATTTTTTAACATCTACGTGGGTACCAAACAATTTCATAAAAAATTCAAAATGAAAAATAATCGAATAAGTAAAAAAACTATCTATTATTTTATTTCTCATAAAATATTATATATAAGAATAAATATATATTTATGGTATATGGGTAGAATATTCTCTAGAAATATGACTGGATACCAATAAATATTAATTTTTTAAAATAGATTTGATGAAGGTACTATCACATTTGGATATACCATTTAAGGAACAGTTAATTGTATTGGTGATTTTTGGATATTGAATTTGTCTATAAATAAATATATGTATGTTTATGGTCTTTAAAATAATATTATTATCATTTTTCAATTAGGTAATATTGGAATGTTTTGTATATTTTTAGTAATAAGTCATTTGATATTAAATATGATTTTTTATTATTTTTGGAAAATCTCAAGGAGAATATTTATTATATTATAATTATTGTGTTAAAATTTAAATATGAAAACTGTATAAATATAGTGAGAAAATATAGTTCCCTATTAATTTAGATGCTCGATAATGTAAATTTAGGAGAAAAAATCAATTTTAAAGCATTAAAGTGGGATATATTTTCATTAAATTAATGTTGATACATATAATTTTTTATTTTTCCTACCCAATATACCCAACATGGAGGACATAAGTATGAGTTTGTTATTATAAATGAATGTAACTAGTTTACATAGGTATATTTTGTTGGCTCACAATATTGAAGAATTAAATAAGTTATTAATGTATGGTTATTTTGGACAATATGAGAAGTGATATATGTTTATTTGTTTAAGAAGTTATTGATCATGTGAACTTGAAAAATATATTTTTGAAAAATTCAATGAAATGATTGTGTATTCTTATTATTTTCATACAACATGAAATCAAAAATAAAATATATTAGTGGATAGAATTATTGGGGTAAATCAAGAAATGGAAAAAACCATGCAATGTGATTATGGATTACCATAATATTTTTGGGAGGAATATATATTTTAAACCTATTATTTAAATAATTGATTTATTATTTGAATAATTCTCAAGATTATTTACTTTATGTTATGGATAAGTAATAAATCAATGATTTCATCTTTCAGATTTGTTATTTTTAATATGTTAATTCTCAATACAAAGATGAGTTTAGGTAAATTTAATTTTAATATTGATGATGGTAATATTCTTTGATACTCTAGTATTAGTAAATATTATATATTTTATAATAAAGTATATATACTTTTAAATGTATAATTCCATATAAAATTTTATGAAATGGATTAAATGTAGAATACTACTAATGAAGAAAATATTAATGAAGACTTTACATATTAAAATGTTGGATACCCTTCATCTGTAAAAAATATGACTTGTGTTCTCGATGCACGTGTTGTGCTGGTCCTAAAATTAATCAACAACTAGTTTTCAAGGTACATCAAGATCACACTATTCAATGATTGATTTGTGGTATGATTTTAATAGTTCATACATTAGATTTGGTAATGAATTTTTTTATAGTAAACTTTTTTTTTCTTAATTTTTTCTAAATAATTTCACATAATCCCAAAATTTTCAAATTCTACTATGAATATGCAAGATGTTCATAACTATTTTTTTGGAATAATGTTTCTGAATTATTTGTACCACTAAAAGGTTTGTGATTAAAGCGATCTAAATATGTTTTAATAAATCAACTGGATTAATTGAGACATAAATTAAGAATTAGGGATATAGTTTTTTCTGAATTATATAGCCAAGAGGAATTCGTTGATTATGGCGATACATTTCCATATTTTACAATATTGAAATCAATATAGATTTAATTATATTATGTAGCGAATTAATATTTCAATCTATATTTAAAGGATTTGGAATTTGTATTTCATAAAAGGTTTATTAAATATAAATTTTTAATAAAATAGACCCACATATATTAAAATTATACGAAAAAAATGATGTGTTTGGGATTTATAAAATCCATTAGGGATTGAAACAAGAACCTTAAGCTAGGTATGGTATGATATCATAGATTCATTTGAAGAATTATTTTATAAAATAAAAAAATGATCTATCTTTTTTAATTTAATGCTATTCTGTGAATATATTCATTGTTCATATTTATGTAGATGACCTTATCTATGGTTCATTATTTAATTACATACAGTTAATTCTCTATTTTCATGACTATAAAAATTTATATGAGTGTTATGGGAATACCTAAGTTCCTTTTAGGATTTTATATTTATTACAAAAAAGATAGAATTTTTCTAAATAAATTATGATATAATAAGGAATTGATAATGGGTTTCAGAATTGATTCTTATAAAAATTAAATATCATATTTTTAAATCAATTATATTGGATGATAAATCAATTGTTAAATAGTTTATTACCAAAAAATTTGAGGGATGATTGGATGTTTTGTATAATTAAAAACTATTATATCTCATTTGATGTCCAATTTTAATGTGTGAACCATTCCAATTTGAAATTAAATAAATTAAATTCATTACAATAAAGAGAAAAACGAAATCTTTGAAATGTATTAATATTCATCATTTTTTTCTATGGAATAGGGCATTTAAATTACAAGGATATTTTGTTTTTTCATTTATAGTGGTACGATTAATAAAAAAGTAGCAGGGGAATGTTTCTTTTTCATTTTAATTTCATGATTTTTGAGATATCATAGAAGAATATTTCAGAATTTGTATCAATTTTGGATGAAAAATATATTAGACCATTGATTTTATTTTCAAACACTCTATAGATTTGAAATATTTTTCCATTTTATTATAATCATTTTTTAAAATGAAATGATGAATAGAGATATTTTATGATTGTTAATCGAAGGATTATATTATTTTAGAGTTTATCTATAGTATTTTTACCCAATACCAATTGTTAGTACAATTGGTAATTCCTAGAAAACTATAAGTGCTAAATCCATCTGGATAGAGCCATACCCACCATTGTTATTGAAACAGTGGGTATATCCTATTATGGGTTTTAATAAAAAATGATCCCATAATACCTTGGTTATATGTATAAACCCATTATTCCTGAGTCATTTGTATATAGGGGTTTCCTAATTTCATGTATTACCACATTTTTTAAAACCATGGGTATATATACCTACCCCATTGGACAACATCACAAACATGAAGCACCTCTCACAAAACTTGAAAATTAATTTCATACCATGGTGCACATTTAATGTAATAAAAATATTATATATATACATATATAATGAATCCATTTTTATTATGAATTGTTTCAATTCAATTTAATATAATATAAAATACATATACAATATACAAAATTAGTTAGTTTTGGTCATCCATGCATGTCTCTTTACCTAAACACAAAAATTGGGGGGGGGGGTTAATATCTCCCTCCTCACTACTAATTCTATTATAATAATCACGAGCATTGGTTACTAGAGATAAAACATCATCATCGTTAACAAAAATATTATTATCATGATCACCACCACCACCACTAGTTCCCTAAGAACAACTGACACTTGAACCCTCATTGACATCACATAGGGTATCAAATAAAGATCACATTGATTCTATACATGAATAAAAGTATTTGAATATTATATTGGATGTGATGGAAATATGACTAACATATATTTCATGATATTTTGGGTGAACAATTGACCTAATTCATGCTCTTGTGTAGATTGTTTTCCTCAACTACTTATGCATGATAATTTTTCATATCAGTGGTGTGTGATGTATGGAAGGAACCAGATGATGGTGAATACCCAATGGGTATAATGTTTTTATCAAGTCAACCTATGACTCTACATTGGTGAACATCACCTAATACCTATCTCAAATGATCATATGGAATTAATTTCTCATTTTCTTTTTCATCAGCAGCCTCCAATGAACATTTTTTAAAAGGTAAAAAAAATATTTAATTATGAATTATATATAATATTGTTAAATAAAAATAAAAAGTTTTCCAAAATTTTACTGTGTTTTTCGTTTAATGAAATTCCATAATTTTTCATTATACTCTATAAATAACATTTTTTCGAGGCATAAAACCTTTTATAACCAATTAATCTTACTGAAAAATATATTGATTACTATAATATAATGTTATCTTATTATAAGAAATTGAAAAACCAGAAATAAATTATTATTTTAGATGTTGACAAAATCCAAAAAATAAATGGGAATCTAAATATAAATTTAATTATATATTTAATACTATGGGAATGATATATTCAATAGATTATAATTAGTATAATAAACATGAATATGAAATGGATTCTGATTTTATTTTTATTTATTTTCATCTCTATTTGTGTTATGTGATTTGATTATTTGGTCATTTAGTAATTTCAAGAATTTGGTTCATAGGATATTCTTTTGTAATGATTTTTTGGTATATTTTCCATTGGGAAATTTATAAATTTTACCATTTATCCAAATTTCCATCTAGAAATATCCTAATTGTCCATTTATCCATTCGGAAATTTAGCCAAATAGCCATTTTCCTAATTTTCCAATTGGCCATTCGGTCGTTTTTTCCATTCACATATTCAGACAATACTCAATTAGGACATTTAGATCATTGAATGTTTTCCCAATTCTCAAATGACCAATTGTCATAATGTTCAAAGTGATAAATCACCCAAATTACCAATGGGAAATGAACCAATGGAATGATATCCAAATTTAAAAAATGTCCCATTTTCAAATTGTCCAAATTCTAGAATTTCCAAATGGAAAATTGCTTAAATGGCCAATTGAAAAGTTGAAAATCTGATAAATGGATAATTGGGAATTTTTCAAAGTTTTTGAATGTCCAAATGGCCGAATGACCAAAATGGCCAAATGGAAAAGTGAAAATTTCGACATTAGGCTTTTTGGACACTCTATCATTCAGTTATTTTGATCATTTTGTCATTACATTCATATTTTTTTTAATCATTCATTTGATAATTTTGATAATATGGTTATTATGTTTTTTTTGGTCAGGTAATATTTAATTTTTTTTCATTTGGAAAACTGGGAAAACCCCCAAATAACATAATCGCTAATTATCCAAATGAAAAAAATGACCAAATGGATAATTGGAAAAAAATACACAAACAGAAAAATAGATAAATGTATGATTAACAAAATAGATAATTTACAAAATGAACAAATGGAAAATTGGACAAATAACTGAATTCCAATTTGGAAAATTTTTCAAATACCCAAATGACCAAATGGACAAATGCCAAAAATATCCTATTGGACTAATGAAAAAATGACAAATTATAAAATTGACAAAATTCACAAATCAGAAAATGCCTAAATGCCCAAATAGAAAAATATAAATTTTACCATTTGAAAAAAATTCCCAAATGGAAAAATGGTTTAATTTTTCAATGGGAATATAGACAAATTGATAAATGAAAAAAATTTCCAAATATAGAAATATCCAAATGCACAATTGTCAAAATTACCAAATGGCCAAATTGACAAATGACGAATTGGATAAATACCCAAATGGAAAAATTCTATGATTTTTAGATACACAAATTACAAAATGGACAAATAGCCAAATATCAAAATAGTAAAAATCCATTATACATAATCATCAATATAAATATATATTATTTATAATCATATCTAATTTCCTGGTACCACCCAAGACTGGTCATCGTATTTCACCCCAATGTGTGAAAATATGTCATAACATATTTTTTATTCTATTTATTTTGATGCATACTATGAAAAAATTAAGATAATTAATAGAAATTTTAATTTTAATTTAAAAAATTAATGAGTAGAATACCGACTGACTACTCTTCCAATATGTGATGATTTTTTGATATTTTTTTGGGTGGTCAGGTAATATTGGTACTCCCTCTAAATCAGAACTGACTCGACTCTTCCAACCAATATATAACTCATACTTATATCATAGCAATTAGACTCCAATATCTATAAACAATGCGACCTTTCCATCTTAACCATTAAAAAGTTATGATAAAATTACAAAAAATATTTTAATTATTTTAAATTCACAAGTAATATATATACCAATTTATCCAATTTTATTACAGATATCTCTGCACATGATTTTTCCGTGATTTAATTTCTCATATCCCTCTATAAGACTAGGTACACTAGAATTATATCATTATACATAGATAATAATATCATAAAAATTATACACTACCTATAATTTTTACATATCTTCTTATTTTATTCATTGAAATATACCATTATTTTTGTTTGGAAATTCCTACCTTCATACAAATGGGTGAGCCTGTGTAACCTATTAAATGATCCCACTTAATAATTTTAATGGAAAAAAAATACTTAAGTCATATTTAAATAGAAAAAATGTTGTCATATATCTTGAAAAAATTATAATAAAAAACCCAATGAAGGATTATCAATAGCCTCTAATGGATCCAAGGGCTGTCCAGAATCCGTAACCTGTGTAGGATGCTCATTTTATAATGCATGCATTGGGTGACCTTCCTGCACAAGAGTGGATGTTGACAAAAATATCACTATATCATGGATGGATAATAGTAAATAGAGGCTTCATATTCATGGGAATATAATTATATATTGTAGAGGGATAAATCATATGATATGTATTTGGTATTGGGGGAAACATCTATTGAGGAAGTGCATACATGGTAAGAGAAAAAGTGTATAACTAACATGATGAATGGGGTAGGGGTGGGAACATCTATGGGGGTTCAAGTTGGTGATGGAAAGGTGTGGTGGATGGGGTGTCTAGCGGTGGTTAAGGGTGTGAATGGGTAAGAGAGATACTACACATAGCTCTAGGTGAACTCCCTCTCAGACCCGTACTGTTTGGAGAACAAGTTGTCATATTTGGTTGAGTTGAATGTCCATAATTTTTGTTCATAATGAATAAGTACATGAAATTAAATGTAATGAATAAGGAAAATATTAAAATTTATATACTCACTAAGGGAATTATCTAAGAATTCGGATATCACACATCCGTTGATAATTATCAATTAATCTATTCCTTATAAATTTTTTAATAACTTTCATAATCTATATAAATATACAATATTTAGAGAAAAAAATTAAAGTCACTCATAAAACAAGAAGTCAAATAATTCAAAATTAATATAAAAACATGTTTTAGAAACATTCATTTTAAACTAAGTTTTATGATAATTGAAATGGTAAAGTGTAAATGGATTTAAGACAACATTAATTATATCAAATTGGGAAATGAGAAACTGGGCATTGTAAGAGCACCATGGTCCAATCCCATATTGAGTGAGCTTATCCAAATACTAGTGCCTTCATTCAAAACCTATTCCTCACTAGATATGAATCTATATTAGGGGATCTATTAAAGAAATATAGCATGTTATATATTCATCATACGAGTTAAATAATCATGAAAATAAATACTATGAAAACTATAATGCGAGAATGGTATCCAAATTAAAAGGAATATATATATATATATTGTATAGGAAATTATAGAAAACTAATAGGAAACCAAATTGAATGAAATTAATTACTAATGTTTCCATTATAAAAAAATTATAACCATCCAAACAATAAACAAATAATATCATAAGAAAAAACCAACACATACCCATAAAAATAAAAAAACATGTATTGTAATAAATAACAACTATGGAATAATAGAAATAAAATTATTTCTTATCGGAATAGGACTTGTGATTTAAAAATAATATTTAAGAATACATTTAATCACTAATGGGTGTTATCAATGGTTACCATTAATTATATTGTTGAAACCCAAGAAAAATAGATTGTATATGATGTCATATTTTGAATTAATATGTAATTAATTTGTTTAAGATCCATAATGACTAAATAATTAATACATTCCATCACACTATATGAAAACCATCCATTACATCACCCTTGATGAAACCCATTAGTTGAGTTAATGCTTGTATATATGGTTTTAAATTATTTAACCTATATTGTTTATTAATGGTTAACGACCCCATAAATGATAAATGATCTAAGGAAGAAATATTGAAAAATAACTATGTTGAAAACCAAATTGATTCAAAAGAAGTACAAAATAAGTATTATTATAAGGCCCCAGCATTAAACCTTACTTAATCTTGAGTTCTTACAAGATTACACATTGAGGATCTTTTCGGGTTTAGAGTTTTAGAGAATTAGATCATAAAACTTGCATTACATTCCACATATAAACAATGTGGTTACACAAAGATAGTATTCTTCATTCCCATCAATGGAAACATATTTAAAATAAAACATGGATTCTTTCTTGACACTTCCTTGACTATATCATCATATCATGTTCCTTTCCCTTGACCTGTGAAAAACATTTCAAAAAAACATGGGATGAGCATAAAAAGCTCAGTAAGGGATTTTAAAATATGGAAAGCAAACATGAGTTCATATATACATAAGAATGAAATCATACTTTACCCATAAAACATAGGCACTTTAACATAACTCATAAAATCATGAATAAATCATAGAAATCATAAGACATAAAAGTAACTTGAGGCATTCATAACATTCTTACGTAGGGAGTAACCCTCTTGGTTACGTTTGGAATACCCATCATAGTATATTCCCTAAAATATCTTCGGAGAAACCTTAACGTTTCACTCCTTCACGTTACCCAATGAATTGGAGAGCTATAACGGGCTCACCCGCCCTTAGTTTATCACGGAACCACCCGTCTTCATAATAATTCCCAAGAACCATAACATAATTATATCACATAAAACATGAATAAAGGAAACATAAAATTTCCACAGTTCAATCACGAGATATCAATACAACACATTGATATAAAAACATTATGAAAACCATTTTCAATACCAAAATAAAAGAAAAGTAAAACATGGTATTTATTTTTCTTTTAAAAAGAAGGTATGGCTTGTAGAGGAAGCCGAAACTCAAATAACGGTCACGACGGCGGAGAAGTCGTTGTCGCTGCATACGTACGACAAAAACATTACCTTTTGTTGTTTAGTAAACACTTCGTATAAAAAAGATTCCTTTTTAATAATCGTAAAAGTCAAAGTGGTTTATACACCGTATAAAAGAAAGTTGTGTATAAAATAAAATATGCCTCAACGAAAGGAGATTGAGACGAAGTCCCATACCTCGTATCCGACTTGACCCGACCGTTCTTTAATCTACTGTATAATAAACTTGAGTTAATCTCTACTTGCTTATGAACCTTTTTCAAGTTCATTATTCCTTTTATACCATGTTATGAACGTCATGTAATCATTTAAGTTAATAATGTTCATTTTGTCGGTATTTGGTTCTTAACTCAAAAATAGACTTCTTACACTTACATGTTGTTAATTTGGTCAATGGTTAATTATATCCAGAATGATATTAATGATTTGGATAAAATATATATCATATATATTCATCATATACATGTATTTATAATATTACATCACATTTAGAGGTAAGAAATGAAATGCACCGTTCATGGAGACGGTAAGCTGTACGTACGCATGAACGCTACTTCCATTTCTATTTCGTATTTTCTGGAATGGAATCATAATTATATAAGAGTATATTATAATTCCAGTATAATAACATATATAATATCATTAACTTTATCCTTTACACATCCCACATATGGTATTAACAAATCAAATCACATTCAGGGGGCGGTAGTCCGCACTTCCTAAAATGAAGATATCGTGTTTACCCATAATGGAAACAATAATGGTATGCCATAAATGAAAAATACAGAAGCTTAATGAAATAATAAACATATTATATATCATATTTAAAAATAGTGACATCATAATGGCCACCTTTGAAGGTGTTAAATGAGTATTGAACAATCATCATTTGGGGAGGCAGAATTTCGCCATCCATAGAAACTGTATGTTCTTTAACCGTTTGATGTGGTTGTGAGAGAGTTAAGCTCAAATAAACCTTATAAAAACATCCTAGTATATTGAAGATACTATTGTTTTTACAAAAGAAGTAAATAAAAATAGTTTAGGGTGTTGGAGAAGAAAAATAAAACAAATGAACATGAGAGAATGAATTACCTTTAAAAGTGTAACTCCTTTTGATTTGAGCCTAAAGGCATCCTTTGAAAGGATTATTCCCAAAGGGAATCCTCTAGGATTAGTAGAGTGATGTGGAGAGAGTAAATGGGCAGGGTTTGGCAGAGCCAAAGTCTTTAGGAGTGTGTGAAATGAGGTAGAGTTGGGGGCCTTTTATAAGAGGAGAGGAGGGGAACTTTTGGAAAGTAAAGAAATATTACTTTATTTGAAAATGTGTTTGGTTTTTAAAACGTCCCAAATTGATATTCTTCGTGGATAAGGTGATAAGGGTTCGAAATACACTCATCCAATTGGTTTTGGACATGTGTAGTTCATATATTTTACATTATCTTTTCATTCTATTTAAATCGTCAAATAATGATGTCATCGCTGCATCATTATTATGTCATAAATAATTTAATTTATTGAATGTCTAAAAATTATAAAAAAACTACTATGATGTAGGAAATCGTTTTAGCTTTCTAATGACTATTTATAATCAAAAATCGGATCTGTATAACCCCATGTAAAAATTGTTTTTGTAAAACATATTATGTTTGTGTCATTTTTACTTTTACATTTAATAAAAAGTTATTTATGTCATTTCCCAACCAAAGTGTCTCCATGGGGTCCCCAAGTTGACCCATGACTTTTCTTGGTCGGCCATGACACAACCAATAATGTTTTGACATGTGTCTAGGTCATTTCATATTATTAAATCATTATTTATACCTTAAACTACCCTAATTACCACTAATCGCGATTAAGAACTTAATAAGTTACTATTCACCAAAAAATTATTATAATCTCATTGAACCACATATTACTTCTTAATGACAACCATGTATGTCGGATTTTTGAAATTAAAAACACAATGATGGCAAAATTTCATTTAAACGGAAAATCAGTCTTTATAAGTACCACATAGTGATTTCACTATTCATCAAAAATTGATGTTTTTCAGAAAAATTCCAAAAATTCACCCTAAGATATATTAGATATTCCGAATTCAAAAATGAAGTCTATTTTACAAAATTCAAAACATATAAGTCACATTAATTAATTTAATAATTAATTCCCGCTGTCAGAGCAAATAGCGTGTTTTTATGAAACAATAAGTATCATAAGATTGACACCAATTTAAGTCCAATTTCAAAGTGAAATTGATTCCAATGACCACCATTGGATTAAATGTTAAAAATATATTCTAATTTTACTTCAAAACCAATTCAGAACATAATATAATCATATAAATAAATTAGATTAAAAAGCAGTTTTGATGTAAAATGCAGTATTTTTCACTATTCATTAAAAAATAAGCATTTTTAGAAAAATACCAAATATTCACACAAAGTAAATTTTGATGTCCCAATCATAAATAATAAGTTTATTTTGACAAACATAGTTTATAAAATTATCAAAATATAGATTTAAAAAGGGGTTTCCATCATAAGGCAGTAAAACAATCTTTTAAGAATATTAGTGTATTCCATGATTAAGATTGGATTTATTTTCATTTTAAGCCTCTAAAACACTATCTTAATCATTAATAGACATAGATAAAAATATCTATTATTCATTACATACTTGGGATGTTACATCCTTACCCCCTTTAGAAAATTACGTCCCCGCAATTTATTTACTTATCTAATAAATGGGGGTACTTATCCCTCATTGCATTTTCAGATTCCCATGTTGCCTCTTCAATCATGTGGTTTTTCCACAAAACCTTCACCTGGTGAATCACCTTATTCCGTAACACATGCTCCTTTTGGTCAAGAATCTGGACCGGTTGTTCCTCATAAGATAGGTTCTCTTCCAGCTGAACTACCTCTGGGCTCAAAACATGAGTTGGATCTGGCATATACTTTCTTAACATCGAAACGTGAAAAACATTGTATACCTGAGATAAACTCGGAGGTAAAGCCACTCGGTATGCAACTGATCCAACTCTTTCCATAATTTCGTATGGTCCAACGAACCTTGGACTCAACTTTCTTTTCCTACCAAATATCATTACACTTTTCCAAGGATAAACCTTGAGAAAAACATGATCACCTACCTCGAAAGATAGATCCTTCCTCCGGTTATCCGCATAACTCTTCTGCCTGCTCTGAGCTGTTCTCATGTGTTTCTGAATCAGCTGAAATTTTTCTGCCATCTCTTCTACCAATTCTGGTCCCATCAACTTCCTTTCACCCACTTCATCCCAGAAAGATGGAGTTCGACACCGTTTTCCATATAATGCCTGAAATGGTGCCATTTGTATACTGGAATGAAAACTGTTATTATATGAAAATTCAACCAAAGAAAGATGTTGGTCCCAACTTCCCTGATAATACATAGAACAAGCTCGTATCATATCCTCCAATGTCTGAATTGTTCGTTCTGACTTCCCATCTGATTGAGGATGAAAAGCTGTAATAAAATTTAATTCAGTACCCAACGACTTCTGAAGGCCTTTCCAAAAGATAGAAGTAATCCTGGGATCACGATCCGATACAATGGAGAGAGAAACTCTATGTAACCTGACTATCTCTTTAATATACAAATAGGAAAGTTGATCTAGGGGAAAAGTATCTCGTATAGCAAGGAAATGAGCAGATTTGGTCAAGCGATCAACAATAACTCAGATTGCATTATTACCTCGAGATGTCTTCGGTAATCCCACAACAAAGTCCATGGATATATTCTCCAATTTCCACTCTGGCCCTGGTAAAGGCTGAAGCATCCCTTTCGGTAACTACCACTCTGCTTTAACCTACTGACAAGTCAAACACTTCATAGTAAAATCAGCAATGTCTCTTTTCATTCCATCCCACCAGTAATACTCCCACAGATCTCTATACATCTTAGTACTGCCTGGATGAACTGAAAATGGAGAACTATGAGCTTCACATAACAACTCTCTCTTTAACTGTGAATCACAAAGCACACACAATCTCTTACCAAATCTCAAAACACAATCATTATCAATGTTTAATTCAGGCAACTTACCTTTCTAAACCAGCTCTACCTTTTTCTGCAACTCACAGTCTTGCTTCTGTGCTTGCTTGATTCTATCTGATAGAGATGATCTCACTGATACCTGAAACAAAACAGAAGGACTTCCTGCACCAACAACTTCTATTCCAAAGTTTATCAAATCCTTAAACAAAGGATCACGTTCCAAACGCAACATTGTTAATGAAGCATTACTTTTTCGACTCAAAGCATCAGCCACTTTATTTGCTTTTCCCGAATGGTAATGAATTGTACAATAATAATCCTTGATTAATTCTAGCCATCTCCTCTGTCTCATGTTTAACTCTTTCTGAGTGAATATATACTTTAAACTTTTGTGATCGGTATATATTTCACACTTTACTCCATACAAATGATGCCTCCAAATTTTTTAAAGCAAAAAACAACAGCAGCTAATTCCAAATCATGTGTAGGGTAATTTACATCATGATTTTTCAACTATCGTGAAGCATAAGCAATTACCTGATCATTCTGCATTAGGACGCAACCAAGTCATTTCAATGAAGCATCACTGTATATAACAAACTCACCATTCCTGGAAGGTAGTGCCAAAACTGGAGCATTCACCAATCTTCATTTCAATTCCTGAAAACAATCATCACATTCTTTTTTCTAGATAAAATTAACACCCTTCTGAGTTAGCTTAGTCATTGGACTAGATAACCATGAAAAATTTCTAACAAACCTTCCGTAATAGCCAGCCAAACCAAGGATGCTAAGAATCTCAGTTAAATTTGTGGGTCTTGGCCATTCTTCCACAACTTTTGTTTTTGCAGGATCAAAAGTTATTCCATCTTTAGAAACAATGTGACCAAGGAAAGAAATTTGTTGCAACCAAAACTCACACTTGCTGAATTTCCCATACACATTCTTTTCTTTTAAGGTTTGCAAGATAACCCTTAAATGTCTTTCATGCTCCTCTTTACTTTTATAAAACACCAAAATATCATCAATGAAAACCACCACAAACTTATCCAAGAACTCATGGAAAATTCTATTCATTAAGTCAATGAATACAGCAGGTGCATTGGTTAGCCCAAAAGGCATTACTACAAATTCATAATGGCCATATCTCGTATGGAACGCGGTCTTCGGATAAAATTTGGAGCATACCTTGACAATCGAGTGAACCTTTCTTCATAGGTAGCCACTGAGTCTTCCTCTTGCCTCAATTCCAAGAATTTCTTTTCCATCCTAAGTCGAGCTACCTTAGGAAAATACTTCTCAAGAAACATACCTTTGAATTCATCCCAGTCAAGAGCATCAATCTCATCGGCGTCCCTGATATTTTTAACCATAGACCACCACTGATCTGCTTCACCCTCCAAACGGTAAATAGCAATACTAACCTTTTGATTGTCTGAACACCCCATGACATCAAAAATCTTCTCCAGTTCTTTAATCCATCCTTCAGCTAGCACATGGTTAGATGATCCTCTGAATGATGGGGGATGTTGCCTCATGAAATGTTCCACCACTGACATGTTCCTCTGCGGTTGATCTGGCTGATCTCGTGCATGGATACCACCACCATTTATAGCCTGAGTCAACTGCGCCATTACTGCAACAAACTGTTCAGTTCCAATTCCGACCATCTCAGGATGCTGATTCGGAAGGTTATTTCCTTCTGTATGCCTTCCTAGCACTGCTTCCCTGTTTCCTCTGCAGAAAACCATTCTGAACAAACATGTCGTAGATGAAGCAACATGGTAATCTTTAAATGCTATATCACTTCAATTTTTTTTGGATAATAATCTATTAGAATTCTAACTCCTAAAGTTATCTAAACCGACCTCTGATACCAACTATAAGTCCCCAGCCTTAAACCTTACTTAATATTGAGTTATTAAAAGATTACACATTGAGGATCTTTTCGGGTTTAGAGTTTTAGAGAATTAGATCATAAAACTTTCATTACATTCCACATATAAACAATGTGGTTACATAAAGACAGTATTCTTCATTCCCATCAATGGACACATATATAAAATAAAACATGGATTCTTTCTTGACACTTCCTTGACACTATCATCATATCATGTTCCTTTCCCTTGACCTGTGAAAAACATTTCAAAAAAACTTTGGATGAGCATAAAAATATCAGTAAGGGATATTAAAAAATTGAAAGGAAACATGAGTTCATATATACATAAGAATGAAATCATACTTTACCCATAAAACATAGGCACTTTAACATACCTCATAAAATCATGAATAAATCATAGAAATCATAAGACATAAATGTAACTTGAGGCATTCATAACATTCTTACGTAAGGAGTAACCCTCTTGGTTACGTTTGGAATACCCATCACAGAATATTCCCTAAAATATCTTCGGAGAAACCTTAAATTTTCACTCCTTCGCGTTACCCAATGCATTGGAGAGCTATAACGGGCTCACCCGCCCTTAGTTTATCACGGAACCACCCGTCTTCATAATAATGCCCAAGAATCATAACATAATCATATCACATAAAACATGCATAAAGGAAACATAAAATTTCCACATTTCAATCACGAGATATCAATACAACACATTGATATAAAAACATCATGAAAACTATTTTAAATACCAAAATAAAAGAAAAGTAAAACATGGTATTTATTTTTCTTTTAAAAAGAAGGTATGGCTTGTAGAGGAAGCTGAAACTCAAATAACGGTCATGACGGCGGAGAAGTCGTTTTCGCCGCATACATACGACAAAAACATTCCCTTTTGTCATTTAGTAAACACTTCGTATAAAAAATATTCCTTTTGAATAAACGTAAAAGTAAAAGTGGTTTATACACCGTATAAAATAATGTTGTGTATAAAATAAAATATGCCTCAACGAAAGGATATTGAGACGAAGTCCCATACCTCGTATCCGACTTAACCCGACCGTTCTTTAATCTCCTGAATAATAATCTTGAGTTAATATCTACTTGATTATGAACCTTTTTCAAGTTCATTATTCCTTTTATACCATGTTATGAACATCATGTAATCATTTAAGTTAATAATGTTCATTTTGTCGGTATTTGTTTCTTAAGTCAAAAATAGACTTCTTACACTTACATGTTGTTAATTTGGTCAAAGTTTCATTATATCCAGAATGATATTAATGATTTGGATAACATATATATCATATATATTCATCATATACATGTATTTATAATATTACATCACATTTAGAGGTAAGAAATGAAATGCACCGTTCATGGAGACGGTAAGCCGTACGTACGCATGAACGCTACTTCCATTTCTATTTCATATTTTCTGGAATGGAATCATAATGATATAAGAGTATATTATAATTCCAGTATAATAACATATATAATATCATTAACTTTATCCTTTACACATCCCACATATGGTATTAACGAATCAAATCACTTTCAGGGGGTGGTAGTCCGCACTTCCTAAAATGAAGATATCGTGTTTACCCATAATGGAAACAATAATGGTATGCCATAAATGAAAAATACAGAAGATTAATGAAAGAATAAACATATTATATATAATATATAAAAATAGTGACATCATAATGTCCACCTTTGAAGGTGTTAAATGAGTATTGAACAATCATCGTTTCGGGAGGCAGAATTTCGCCATCCAGGGAAACTGTATGTTCTTTAACCATTTGATGTGGTTGTGAGAGATTGTAGCTCAAATAAATCTTATAAAAACATCCTAGTATATTTAATATACTAGTGTTGTTACAAAATATGTAAATAAAAAGAGTTTAGGGGGTTGGAGAAGAAAAATAAAACAAATGAACATGAGAGAATGAATTACCTTTAAAAGTGTAACTCCTTTTGATTTGAGCCTAAAGGCATCCTTTGAAAGGATTATGCCCAAAGGGAATACTCTAGGATGAGGAGAGTGATGTGGAGAGAGTAAATGGGCAGGGGTTGTCCGAGCCAAAGGCTTGAGGAGTGTGTGAAATGAGGTAGAGGTGGGGGCCTTTTATAAGAGAAGAGGAGGGGCACTTCTGGAAAGTAAAGAAATATTACTTTATTTGAAAATGTGTTTCGTTTTTAAAATGTCCCACATTGATATAATTCGTTGCTAAGGTGATAAGGGTTCGAAATCCACTCATACAATTGGTTTTTTACATGTGTAGTTCATGGAGTTTACATTATCTTACCATTTTATTTAAATCGTCAAATAATGATGTCATCGCTGCATCATTATTATATCATAAATAATTTAATTTATATAATGTCTAAAAATTATAAAAAAAATACTATGATTTAAGAAAGCCTTTTAGCTTTCCAATGACTATTTATAATCAAAAATCGGATCTTTACAACCACATGTAAAAATTGTTTTCGTAAAACATATTATGTTTGTGTAATTTTTACTTTTACATTTAATAAAAAGTTATTTATGTCATTTCCCAACCAAAATGTCTCCATGGGGTCCCCACGTTTCCCCATGTCTTGTCTTGGTCGTCCATGACACAACCAATAAAGTTGGGACATGTGTTTGGGTCATTTAATGTTATTAAAGCATTATTTATACCTTAAACTACCCTAATTACCACTAATCGCGATTGAGAACTTAATAAGTTACTATTCACCAAAAAATTATTATAATCTCATTGAACCACATTTTACTTCTTAATGACAACCATGTATGTCGGATTTTTGAAATTCAAAACACAATGATGGAAAAATTTCATTTAAACGGAAAATCAGTCTTTATAAGTACCACTTAGTGATTTCACTATTCATCAAAAATTGAAGTTTTTCAGAAAAATTCCAAAAATTCACCCTATGATATATTTAATGTTCCGAATTCAAAAATGAAGTCTATTTTAAAAAATTCAAAACATATAAGTCACATTAATTAATTTAATAATTAATTCCCACTGTCAGAGCAAATAGCGTGTTTTTATGAAACAATATGTATCAAAAGATTGACACCAATTTATGTCCAATTTCAAAGTGAAATTGATTCCAATGACCACCATTGGATTAAATGGTAAAAATATATTATAATTTTACTTCAAAACTAATTCAAAAGATAATATAATCATATAAATAAATTAGATTAAAAAGTAGTTTTGATGTAAAATGCAGTATTTTTCACTATTCATTAAAAAATGAACATTGTCAGAAAAATACCAAAAATTCACACAAAGTAAATTTTGATGTCCCAATCATAAATAATAAGTTTATTTTGACAAAAATAGTTTATAAAATTTTCAAAAGATAGATTTAAAAAGGGGTTTCCATCATAAGGCAGTAAAACAATCTTTTAAGAATATTAGTGTATTCCATGCTTAAGATTGAATTTATTTTCATTTTAAGCCTCTAAAACACTATCTTAATCATTAATAGACATTGATAAAAATATCTATTATTCATTACTTACTTGGGATGTTACAATTATACCATTAATATTATGTTAGAGAACTAAATCTATATGAAAAAAAAATAAATTGAAACCATGTTTTATAGAATGAATACGATCTAACATGATTACTATTTTAACTTATATAATTATTTCATGAAATTTACCAAATGATTCTATACACATTTGTCTCTAATAATGGTTTTATGATTCTCTATCATTTGAAATATAAATATGTATTAATTTGAAATAATCTTATATCATTCAATCATTTCTAAATAATAATAATGATTTCTAAAAATCATTCTTTAGAAGTGCTAAAAATATAATAGCGATTTCATGGAAACCCAACCATAATATATAAAGTAATATTATATTTTAACAAAAATAGTATAATTATTTAAATAACCATAAAATTAATTCATTTTTGGTTAAAACATTCAAATATATAGAATAACTATTGTTCATAATATAAAAACTATATTTTGATATTAATTCCTCTTACAGAAGGATAATGAAAACATATATTAACCTATATAGATAACAGAAATATGATTCCCATTATTAAAAATATTTAAATCCCTTAAATATTTCACAAAATTAAACTCATAGTAACGTTTAATTCATAAGATCCTCTAGGACAGCCATCCAAAGAATGAAAATATAATTTTTAAAGTAATTATAAATGTTTTATCGTATATATATTTTTATTGTATTGTACTATAAATTTAAAAACATGATGTTATAAGAGATCTTAACATGATCCATTAGAATCAAATGCTTAGATAAAAATAAAAAAACAACTAACAGAAGAAAATAAGGATTTAGAACACATTAATACGATGTCAAAAAATATAAAAATTAAAAAATCATTGAATTATGGGAGAATGATGGGGAATAAAACCATTTGTCACTTTGTTGAGGGGAGATGAAGGAATTGGTGGGTGATAAACATAACCTATCTATGATTTAAATAATAAAAAATCTACAAATAGAGAAAGAAGAGATGGCCAGTAGGGGTAGTATCACCTGAGGAGGGGAAAGGAGGATGAGTCTCATAATAGGGGAGGTGAGATAAAAATTGTCAATAAGGATGGGGGAGGGGAAGGAGAGCCTGATCTAATAAGGAAATATACTCGGTTTTTTTGAAAAACCCTTGGTGTTACTCAATATATACCCACAACATATGGAAACTATGGGAATATCATTATCTAGGATCTCTATACCCATGGTTTCTCTAAAATGTGGGTATAGATGCCTAGTGATAGCCCCACATTGTGGTCATGTTTTTTCTTCTTGAAAAATAACTAACTAATATACTTAAATATCAAGTATGTTTTTGTAGGTATGAAAATATTAAATAGGATCATGGAATTATTGAATCTAGAGAAAACATCTTAATTGGTTTGAATTTATTTATTTATGAATCATTTATATTTCATTAAATATTATTAACTAGTTTTCTAGATCCTTGTAGATTTTTATTTTATTTTGGATGAGTAGATAGCATATTAACACACTATTATTTTATTTTAATATAAGATATCTTTGGTTAGTGGGATCATTTACTATATATAAAATTCATCAAAGTTTCATGTTCTTTGGGAGTTATTATTCTATCTATTGGGTTTTTAATATATGAGGTTATGCTATCTATAAATATTATTTTTTTTCTACTTAAACATGATTACATAATTATTATTTTCCACTCCAATATTGTTCAATTTATGTAGAGATTATTTATTTTTATATTCCATACCCATTTTGTCTTCTTATTTTATACTAACTTTTTTATGGATGAAAAAATATTTCTTATTTTTTTTATTACAAATAGTTTTAGTGTGACACCCCATTATATAACTATTTTTTCATCACTATATTAATAAAATGTGATCAACATATTTCTCTATATGATACATCAAACTAGTATGATATGAAACATATAAGATTAATATTATTTTGAAAATTTTTGGAATAACAAAATCCCGAGTATATATAAAGATATGAAATTTACTCATATATTTTTGGTTGAATGAGATTATAAACATATCAAATACCAACATTTTACATTAAATAATTCTCTCATATGTGAGGTTATGAGGTGGTTTTTAGTTGATTATGGTTTAGGTTTTAATGGAAGGTTATTTAAGGAAGGGAATAGTGTGGGGGTGCATGGAAAATAGCCATAGTCAAGTTAGTGGAATCCAATAGATATCTGATGGTGGTCTAAAAAGTAATATGGATAGACTATACCACACCAATTAGCTGACAGGGTTCCACTATCATGGTGGAGATTCTGGAAGAACCCATGTGGTTCTATTACATAAAATATCCTATCGGTGACCTATCACCAGCCCACTAGTGATCCTTTTCTGGGGGGAGAGTTAGAAGAAAACTATGAAATTCAATCTCAACCCTTTGGAAATTTCCTCATTAGAAATTTAAAATCCAATGAACACATTTCTCATTACTGACCTCCCAATTCTATATATAGTTTCTACCATACATTATTCCATGGTTATTAAATATTAGATAGATACAGTGACCTAAAAAGGTAATGTTTTCCCCAGATCTATTCGAAATTCTTCATTATTACTATATAATAGTCATGGATATATGATGGATATGTTTTTTCAATCATGAAACAATGATGAATTATCAATTTAATCATATATTATATATAGATATAGTGTCTTCATAACATTTCATGGTTGAATCGATATCCACCATCGATAATATATTGAATTTATATATGTTTTTATGAATCATATTCCAAAACCTCTTATTAATGATAAATTGATGATCGAAACATATTTTATTGATGATTACATGGTATATATGGAGAGGATTCAACTTTTCATTGAAGACCCATCATAACCTGAGTATGAACTAGAAATAATGGTTGATGTTTTTTGGTTCTTCATCTTTAATTAAAGATAATGAGAGTCGAATCTTATTGTATCTCTTATTTTTGAACGATTATAAATTAATCAATATCCATTATAGATAAATGAGGAGATATATAGAATTAGAAATGAATTCATGAATATATCATTGATTTAAAATAGATATGGTAAATTATAAATATTTCATTAAATGTACATTATAATTGATTTCATTTATGGGTTACATATGGTGTGTGATTCTAGAATCACCATATTTATGAGGAATTTTTTTTACTTGTTATAAACCACATTGTTGAACTATAATCCATATTAGGCATCCTCAATTTTCAAACTACATCTTTGTTGGTGAATACTAAAAATTAATCTTCATTCCTTAAAAAACATTTGATTTATTCATTAATAATCTTATGGTAGGAAATACATTACTATTTTGAGACCCTTGTGTGCTCTTGGTTTCTTGATTCATAATTTGGTGTATTGGATTTTTGTTCTTGATTGATGTCTTATTTATTGACGTTTATTTCCATAATAACAAAATATTCTCCTTGTATCCATCAATTTTTATTTATTATATAGTCACCATACATATTAATGATCAAATGTTTATATAAGGTTCCAATTCTTTCTAATGATTATTTGTTTTAGTTTTCCTTGTATTATTTACCATGTAATGTGTATTTCCTTTTAATTATATGTTTCACCATCGTACTCATTATATATACACTATAATGATTTCATCACACTTTAGAGGGGGAGTTCACATGACATGTGGGGATGACGATTGTGGTCCCTATATAGCTTTTGAGGTTTATATCCACTGGAAATATCCAAGAACACAATGTAGTGAAGATAATGACTGATTGTCAAAATCAAGATTCCTTGTGGGAGCCAAGTAACCTACTTACTTAGTATCATGAGTATACCATGTAACATGTGCACAATCCTTATGGATCCTTTTGGTCATTTAGGATATCCATATGATTATTCTTCAATTATAGAGATAATGAAGGTATAGATAGATATCATCATGGATTGGATATCATGAGTACATGGAATATGATTGTTACAATAATACCCGATTTATTATTATATAGGAATAAAATTTTTATTCATGAGAAAATTTTTTATGGACACAATGGGGGTGTACTGTTAGGTTTCTTTACTCTCATCCAACATGACAATCTCGATGTGTACACATGAAACATGTAAAGATATCCATGAGAGGTATGGGGGGCCATAGCATATTTGTGATTCATAGAGAATTGAGTTGATGGTGGGAACTGGATAGACTCTATATGATTCCACATTTTTTATTTATTATTAGTTATAATTTAACATATTGTCTAGTTTTTCTTGTAGTGACTAGACACCAGAAGGCATAGAGTTGGTGATTGTTATCAATTACATTTACATGACAACAAAAAACCAAATTGAGAAGGTCCTACAATTTATTTATCTTGGTAAAATAGATACATATATAAGCATTTTATTAAAATATAATACACTAATTAAAATGTATTTTTTTAAATAACATCATATATATCTTTATTCCATATACTATATCCATGTATATCATTCTTATTATACTTACTAGATTCATGGGTGGAATGAAACAAAAATAAGTGTGAGGTCAAATTCGTAGTAAGTTTATAGTATAAAGGATGAATTTATGAATCAATGAGAATAATAATTTTGTAATGGTAAATAAATGAACAAACATGACATATAATCAAGAAATAATAAATGAAGGGAATAAACCATATGGAAAGGAAATAACTTGAAACAACTGGTTTTAAAATAAAAAGATAAGTAAAATTGAATTGGGAATTGTCTGAAACTAAAACAAATTCCATTTGATCAATGAACATTAAATGAATTGTATCCATTGATATGTCGATGAAGAATCTAATGAATGAAAAATAATAGAATTTGAATGAGTAAAATGCTTAATTATTGGACAACATGTCTATGGAACAACAAAACCTACATGATAAAGTCCATTTACAATATGATTTAAAACCATGGATCATAAGTTGTTTAACATTCAAAATATATTTTCCTAATGATAACCTATCAATTCATTGAGGATCTATATAAATTATAGACTCCACCCATCCTTACCAGACCAAATAATTACTCATATTGAATAACCAAAATAAATATCATGGTTTATAAAATATCATTATTGAAGAAATAAAACTGAATTATCAATATTTCACCGAATAATCAAATATCTATCAAATTAGACACCATATGTAAAATGATATAAGATTTAGGCAATAGTAATATCCTAAATAAATGAAATGGATAATTAAGTGGAAATTAATTGTTTAATGATAATGGGATATTGAATATATTAATGGTTTTTTCAATGATCAATGGAAATAAATTGATCATTTAAAACTATTCTTGAGAAAAATATCCATATTTTAAACTTATTCAAAAACCATTTCATTGAAAATAAATATTAAAAAAATAATTAAAAATTAACCTTTTGATCATGAAAAGGAATATTTAATGATATGATGGTTAGTAAATTCATAATTACTATAAAAATAAATTATCCTTTTCAATGTAAAAAAGGGTACAAAAAAAACCTTGATCCCAAAGGGATAAAAATATTCTTTTAAATTAGTGGTAAAAAGAAAAAAAGGAAAAATTCTTTTACTATGTCATGGTAATTTTTTAGAAAACCTATTCTGAAAAGGAGTTTTTAAGAAAAAATTGGCTTCTATGACTAGAGAAATAGATAATTTCTGGTGTTCTAATTTTTTTTTGTAAAACATTTTGGGTACCAAAGAGTGTGAAAGTAATTATATTACTTAATAAAGATCTTGAAAACCATAGAAGATGAAAATGAAATGGAATATTATATAGTGATCAAATTATTTCCTGTGATTTAAATTTATGTGTAAACAATCACAAAAAAATTAGATTGTAATGTAAACCATTGAAAATTTTATAATGAAATTGTGAGAATCCATCACTGAGTATATTATGTGTATCATCTATAAATACACTTATAGAAGAAGAAATACATCAACAGACTATCATAGTAATTAAACATATAATCATATAATATTGAAAACATTGAGGAAGTAATATAACCCAATGAAAAGAAACTGGGTTATGAAATTATTTTCTACATTTTAAAATTTATCTCAAATCCCCTCCTATGAAATAATTCAAATCAAAATAAAAAAAATTCTGAGTAATGATTGAATCTTGATATATTATTAGAAATTTGAAGTATATGATCTATATAAAAGAAATTGGGTATAAAAATATAATGTGATTATTTAATGATAATGATATCAATCACAAAATTAAGTGAGACTATCGATATAATCATCGAAAACACTCTTGAGTAAAGTAATATTTAATCATTCAATGTTTCCCATACCACATTGTAATATTTTAATCATAATATCCATGGTGGAATAACATTAAATGAAACATAGAAGTTCATGAGAATAACATGTTTCTATATATACCATTTCAAATTGTAATATATTAACTATATGAAACAAACGTGGTCCATAACAAAAAATAATTCTAATGGAATTTAAATTGAGATGAAATACCTTACCTGGATTTTCATTTTAGGTGAGCATCCTTTAAATTGTTTTATAATAAAATTATGCTAATTATTTACATTATCAAGAAACTTTTTCATTTTTATCATTATTTTGATTTCACATATTACAAGTTTTTTTACAAATACTTTACCAATTATGTTTATGTTGGGTGTATTGACCAAATTCGGTTTATATTTCAAAAAATATTGGTATGTATAATACGGTCAAAGGGGTTATTACATATGTAAGAACATGGATCATCATTTCATGTATGGGTCTTGATTTTTGGTTTTTTTGGTTAAATGGATGATATGGGAAATCTAATATATACACACCGTGTACATCAGAGTGCACATCGTGTACGTAGTTGCCGCATACAGCCATGCACTAGCTGTGTAACGACTAAGTATATGGTTCTGTGGTGACCTGGTAGGACGCTTAATCAATGGGTAGGTTAGGGTTAGAACATGTTGTGAACATTAAATAAAAATTTCATGTATATTTTTATTGATATATTAGAGCGAGTTCTCATCTCATATCTAGAACTATATTCATCTTCATGTGTCTCGTAGAGGAGTGTTGAGAAACGAATAACGAAGATTGAACCCATGATTATCCATCTGTTCTCCGATTGAGATTCCTCCGAGTGTGTTGGAATCCCACCGGTGAGTACTTAATTCCCTTAGTGAATTTCTTCTAGATTAATAATTTCTCATTCGTTATTCAAGGTTGGTATTTTTTCACCTTTTTAAGATCTATGATGATCTAGGATGATTCAAGGGATGATATTCATGTATATTTATTGTTCAACATTGAGGTTGGTGGTTTGTGACTTTCATTATTCATATTTGGATTATATATTCATAGAGTTATGAATACCGTTGTTTAGGGTATTGTTTGATTAAGAATTTAACCCTGTTTTATACCTTCATTGGTTTATTTGATTAAGAAATTGGTTATTGCTCATGTTTAAGGTTAGATACCTTGTTACGGGACACCCCATGGGTGTTTGTCCCTTGTTTGAATGTTATTCCCATTTTTTCATGGATTCCTTATGACATACCGTGTTTTCCATTCCATGTATGATTATGATAGAGATTAATTTTATATATAAAATTCATGTGATATTTTTTTGAATGATTAGTCGTGTAGTAGTTTTAGATTACATGAGTTCCCTTGATATTATGTTCTCATTGTTTTTCCAATTGACCATGAGGGCATTGGACTATGACGAAAAATGGTGGTTTCTATATTATTTACATAGAACTTTGATATCCTTGATGATGATTTTGACCCCGGGGTGTTGACCATTAGAGCTACCGAAGAGGTCATTTATTATTGTTGGTTCAATGATGAACAAGGGGTATTGACTGTTAAAGCTAACTAGTTATGACCAAAGGGGTTAGACATAAAGTGTTTCCCATAGGGACATTATTTAATGAATTACTGTTATTTTAAACTAAATATGTTAGGCTATGAGTGATTTCCAAGAGGGTTGTTTCTGAATGGTGGCATAATTATGATGACTCTTGCACACCAAAAAACAATCTTGGACTCAATTTAAAATGATTATTTATATGGTATTCTAAGACAACGGTTTTGTTACAATCACACAAGGATATAAAGATCTTAGGATAGATCCTGGTGTTACATTATCTAAAGGATGTAAAATTAGTAATTGTTAAATGATTACAGTTGAAAACTGTAGGATTGTTTACTTTTGAGTACATCATAGTTTATTGATTCATTTTTTATATTACATTCTATATATATATATATATATATATATTCGGGGATATTTAGGCATAGATCTTTTTGTGGTTGCCAACTAGTATTTGTCTCACATCCTGTTTTGGTTATGGTTTTGCACCTAAATAGATAATATGGTTGCATGTATATATAATGGAAATTACCTTCTTCATCATGTAATTGATTGCTATTAGAGTTAGAGTGCATGAGTCCTAGCTGAGGATTGTGATGTTGTTGGAGTTTACTGTATTTTGCACTTTGTTTTTCTATTATATTTCTTTCATTGTGATTTTTTGGCGGCTTTCTTAGACACATGTTTCATGCATCATTTATATACATTCTCATGTTGTTTTATTACTATTAGTCTTCTTCTCTTTATTTCTATTTCATAGAATTATTTCTTTTGATATTGTTTACTATTTTCATGATTCTATGTATACTCTTCCAATGAGGTAATAGTTTTAAAATTATCACACATTATCCCTCACTGCTAGTTTTCATCCTCTTGCATTTGGGGAAGTCCACTTGAGGGTATGTGACCAACCGGGTTCGGGGCACCTTTGGGCGGAAACTAGATTCGGGACGTTACAAGGTTATATCAAAATAATTTCATTCATACATCACCTTACTATTTGGATACAATAGACTATGATAGGAATGAATAGGTAGTTTGTGATAAGATTCGCTCAGGAGTAGCTTACCCATGTACAGGGAAAATCCAAGTTACCTATAATATTTCAATTTTTTGGTTTTTCAATTGTTACAGTTGATTTGATTTTACCATATGGCGATTCACATGTTTTATCTGTTTGGATTGATATCATTGTGGTTCTATTTCTGTTGGAACCTTATGATATGAGGGTATTCCATATCATGCATCATATAAGAACTTTCTATATATCACATGTCATGCATTCTTGTCATGAAATTTGGGGAGAATTACGGGTTGTATGTTGTTGTGATAGATGTTGTTCTATATATTTGTACCATTTTGATAGATTCCCTGATATAATACCTACTATTTTGATATTGTGTTTTTATATGTGATGTTTCATTTGGATTGATTCCATAAATTGGTCCCAAAGGTGTTATGGGACCGCTAGGATCAGAATTTGCTGGATCATGTATGAACATTAATTAAATTATGTGAAGATATGATAATAATATGGATGCCAAAATATGATTTGAGGGAGTATTGTCTCTCTCGGATCAGAACATGACATTCCTTGGCCCAAATTTAATGATTTTGGGGTTTCTAGAGAAGTTTCATGTATTATTATCTCAAAACCCAGACAACACGACACGTGATCTTATGATCACACACCATGTGTATTTCTATTCTATAAGAAAAAAGTTTTCTTAAGCATACTATGTGTACAACATGTACACGTTGTGTAGTTTTTGGCCATGTGAGTGTCTGTGTGATAAAAGATACGAGGATAATAAATGTTTAGTAGAATTCACCATCTATGGGGAGTACACGTTGTGCTGTAAGAGACCTTGTTTTGAATCATGTTAATAACAACATGAGTAGATGGAATTTAATTTTTACAGTTCATGTTTATCATATATAGAATATTTAGTAATCAACCGTGTATCCAGCTATGTGACTAATGACACAAGTGGATCAAACTTACGTGGTACGTGGTGTGTCTAGAATGTTCATTTTTTGTAGTGTTACACAATAATAACCATGTAATTATATCCATGTATAAGTACGTATAGAGGATGGAACATTCAAGAACGTGACCTGTCTCATGAATAACATGATGTTTGTATGGGGTGTTACACGACTAGGATGGAATTGGTACACACCATTATTAAGGCATAAGGGAACACTCCATATAGTAATTCGAAAATTCATGTAACACTCTTTTGTAAAAAATGAATAATTTCTTTCCAATATAACTCTCTTAAATTTATATGTTGTAGTCCAAGATTATCTTAAATTGAGGTTTGAACATGAATTTGTAGAATCATTCCATAATGAATTCCTTCATTTGTACGCCTCGTATAGGGGAATGATTAGACAATTGAAATTTTGGTCAATTACTACCAGCATGTCCCCCTGTAATTCACATATTGGCCTTGACTGTTATACCTTATGCAGGTGATGATGAATATTTCTTTGAAGAGTTAATGGGGATGATGCAAATTTTTTAGGGAGCACTGCATCATGCCCTGACTATGGTAGAGTTGACACAGTTGATCAGAAGTAGCATCCACCTATATTTTTATGGGATAGAGGACCATAAGATGTAGAGTCATTATTGGAGGCCATTATTTCTAAATTCGATCATATGTAGACACCTCCGGAGAGGAGGGTGAAGCTCACCACATACATGCTATGTGATTCTTCTGAGAGATGGTAGATGTTTTCTCAAATTCCAGACGTCATCGAGATATTTCTTGAGAAGAGTTTCAGATGACCTTCTATGATTACATCTACCCCGAGATATTGAGGGATTTCTGAGTTCAGGAGTTCATGCATTTTTAATAGAGGGATCCTTCCGTGAAAAATTATTTATCCTACTTTATATAGGTTCAGTTCTTATCACCTATTTTTGGTGGAGACCATTTTTCATTGCCTAGGTGATTATTGGATGGTCTTATATTGGACATCTGACTCCACGTAACTGTTTTCAGGTTTGCTTCAGAAACATCTATAATAAATCTAACACTAATTACCAAGTGCAACTGAAGAGAGATTGGAACTGTGATATAGGGAGGTTCAGCAGCTAGGGCTGGTATTCCTTTGGCCAATAGTAAGATGCACTTCATGGAGGTTACATGCAGTGATTCTTCCAATATAAACAATTTATCCTAAGGTATCCAAGTTGTGTTCTACCAGTGCATGAAGTGTGGTCACACGTGAACTCTATATCAAAGAGACCCATTTGAGTGCCGATATTGTGGAAATATGGTTAATATTCAGTGTTTTAAAATTGTTTTCCAACCAGTAGAGAGTGGGAGAGTTTCTGTTATGACTCCATGTTTAGAAGTAGCACCACCAGTTTCTAATTAGTTAGGAAAATAGATAACATTATTCTGTTCAGGTTGAAGAGGTGGTCATTGATTTCATCTTCAGATAACCATTTTTTACCGATAGTAGGGTGGATCATCTCATGGTAGTCTCGCAGGGTCACCAGGAAGTATTAAAGGCCATAATTTTTCGATGCAGTAGACCCATCAAGAGTAGGATCTCGGACCCTCTATGGTCAGTGGTATGATTCTAGATGACTTAGTTGTAGATTATACACATTTTGATATTGGTCCTTCCAATAGTTTTATATCTATTTCTATTTTGGATAATCTTGGGTTCTGTATCATTACATTTTATGATGTTATTATTCTAGACACTCTCTTGGGGTTTAGGATGGATAGTGTACATCAATTCAAAAAGATTCTTCTTGAGGATTGTGGGTTTCACTTCTTGTGGGTCCTCTAAGTCTTATATATTATAGGCTTCTATTTCAATCTTGGAATGGACTGGTTAATCTAATTTTTAGATTTTTTTGACTCCTATCATTTCCGGGTGAGTTTCACACCCCCAGAGGGAAGGTGTTTTGTACACAAGGGCGATTGGGGTGTCCAGAAAAGAAGATCTAGGTCAGAGTTTCATGGGTTTGGAGGTTTTAAGGCCTACATTTTCATTTTAAATCTAGATGACAAGAAAATTCATAGATGGATTTTCCTCTAGTGGGGGATCATTTTCATAGATCTCTTTCTTGTTGATTTTTAGGATTACCTTTGGATAGAGAAGTATATTTCTTTATAGATCTTGTGTTAGGAGAGAAACCAGAGTCCATTCCTACTTATAGGATGGATACAATAGATTTATAGGATCTTAGGAAGATATTAGAGGAGTTGCAGGCGATGGTTTTTATCCCACCCAGAACTTATTCTTGGGGTTCACCATTCATTTTTTCAATGAAGGTGGACGGTACCCTCATACATTGAGTAGATTATTAGAAGCTTAAACAATTGACGGTCAAGAACTGATATCTTTTTTCAAGGATTGATGATCTCTTTGATCATCTTTGAGGATCCTGAGTGTTCTCAAATACTGACTTGAGATCCAATTATCTGAGTTACATGTTAGAAAAAATGATATACATGTTACAACCTTTTGGAGAAGGTATAGTCTATACTAGTATTTGGTTATTTCATTTGGTATCACAAACACACAAATAGTTTTCATGTCATTGATGAACTGAGTGTTCCATTCTTTTATGGAATCATTCATGGTTGTCTTCTTGTATGATATCTTGGTGTACTCTCACACTCAACATGACCATTCCAGACATCTTATGATCATATTGAGTTCACTGAGAGTGCATTAGTAAAATGTTATGCTTTAAAAATTCCACTCTTGGATGGATCATATTCACTACATGGGTCATGTTATCTCATAGATAGGGGTATAAATAGACCTAGAGAAGTTGAGAGTGGTAGTTTCTTTGGAGTAGTCGAAGAATTTATTTGAGGTTCAGAGTTTTCTAGGGATGGATAGTTACAAAATACAAACTATTCAGTACTTTTCATGCTCAACTGTCCCACTGAAGGTCCTCACAAGGATGGGTGTTAAGTAAATGTCAACAGATTCCTATGATTTAGCCTTTCATGAATGAAAGAGTGATTAACATTATCATAAATACTTATTTTTTTGGAAATTGGAAAGAGATACACCATTTACGAAGATGCATCATGTATAGAGTAGGTAGTAGTGCATATTTTTGGGGATGGATTCTTGGTGTACGGGTCTCAGTAGTTGAGACCACATGAGAGGAATTTCATAACACTTGATCTCGAATTGTCTTCATTTGTTCATTATTTTTGTTATGGAGATAATGTCATTTGGGAGAGAATTGTGTGTTATACAATAACCACAAAATCCTCAAGTATATATTTACTCAATAAGATTTGAATTTGAGACAATGAAGGTGGGTTGAGTACCTTAATTCCTTTGATATTGAGCATGCATATACGATTGGGAATGGAGACCTAGTGGCTGATGCATTGAGATGGAGAACATAGATACAGGTAGTTCAAGAGGAAAGTAGTGAGTGAGTACTTATAAATCATTTTACTAAGACTAATTTGGTGGTTCATAATAGATAGGGGAAGGGGTTTCATTCTTCTACAGTTTTAACATAAAATATTCTAGTTCAAGTGAGACTGAGGAAACTATCAGTTTCAGAAGGCCTAGTTCTTTGAGAAAGTGTGATAGGATAAAACCCCACTCCTGGGTAGACCAAAGACGAGGATGAGGTTTTGCGTTTTCATGGATGCATGTGGGTGTCATAAGTCATACATGAGGTGTTGATTCAAGATTCTCATTCCTTAGTATGGAAAGATCATATATGTTTTACCAAGATGTATCGAGATTGGAATCATCAGTATTGGAAGCCTGGTGTAAAGAGATATGTATCTGGTTTTGTTATTAGATATCCACCTATCGACATGTCAAGGTGGAGCATCAGCGATCATAAAGGTTTTTACAGCAGTTTCCCTTTCCCAAGTGTAAGTGGAATGATGTCATGGTGGATTTCATAAAGGGTTTACTAAGGTTTCCTCATGGGAATTATGTGGTTTGGGTTGTTATTGACATGCTCAAGGAGGTTTTACTTTTCATACTAATTAATGAAACTCTCAATATTGATGAGATTGGAGGGTTTTACACCCAATTGATAGTAAATTTTCACTGTGTTACGCACTCTATCACAAAAGACAGGGATTCCCCATTTACTTTTCATGTCCGGAAGGGTCTATAGAGGGATTTTGGTACACATCTACTTTTGAGTACATCTTACTATCCCTAAACAGATGGGTAGTCTGAGTTCACAATTCAAGTTTTGGAGGACTTGTTCTGAGCATGCCTTCTATGTTTAGAGGGCTCTTGGGAGAGGCACATACCCCTGGTGGAGTTTTCCTACAATAATAGTTTCCATGAAATGATTTAGAAGAAACCTTATAAAGCTTTCTATGGTTGTCCATACCAATGTGAAGGCAGGAGAGGCAGCATTGTGAGGACCACGTCTTGTCTAGGAGACCACCGAGTAAGTGGAGTTGATTTTTATGGGGATAACTACTATGTAGTGTCACCATAAATCTTACTTTGATTGATAATGATGACATTTTAAGATCAAGGTCAGAGATAAGGTTTTTATATGTGTCCCACATAGTTTTGGACGTAGGACTATTAGTAGACATGTGAAGCCTTCACTAAGGTATGTCAGTCTATTTGAGGTTTTGGAGAGAGTTGGGCCGGTTTACTATCAGTTGTCGTGACCTTAAAGGTACTGGGACATGCGTTACCTCGTTCATATTTCTAGGATACATCGCTACTTTTTCAGACATGTCTTTCATTTTTCAACCCAATGATGTTGTGTTAGAGGTGGATGCATCCTTCGAGGAGAACCCTATTTGGATTGTTGAATGCATCATGAAGTTTATCTGTGTCTAGTCCGTTCCTTTGGTACATGTAATATTGTAGAACGATAGAGTAGAGGATAAGACATAATTGAGGGAGTCTAACATATGATCATAGTGGCTAGTTTTTTTGGAGGATTCTTTATCACCACCCTTGGAAGGGAAATTTGGGGATGAATTGCTTTAATGGTAAAGGTTTATAAGTACCCAGATCATAATTGCAAGTATGGGTCTTGATTTCGTGTTGTTTTTTAGAAAAAATAGTGAAATGGGCAATTTTTTAATTACATGACATGTACATCTGAGTACAAACCGTGTACTCAGTTGCCACGTACAGCTGCGTACAAAATGTGTAACAGTAGAGTACATGGCCACATGGTGATGTGGGAGACCACTTAATATGTAGATATGTTAAGGATACTTCACGAATTGTAAAATAAATGTACACACAATGTATTTTTTTATAGAAATATTGGATCAGGGTTTTCCTCATTTCTATAATTTTCTTCTTCTTCCTGTGTTTCGTACAGGATTTCTCAGAAACATCGAATAAAGATCGATCCCCCAATTATCCATATGAGCTTTGATTGAGATGCTACTAGGTGCATTAGAATCCCCCTAGTGAGCTACCAATTCCCATAGATCCTTTCATCATAATTATTCTGCTCTCATGATTTATTCATGTTTGGGAGTTTTTCACCTTTTTGTTGATCTACGCCGATGTAGTCAAATTAAAGGGCTGATATTCAATTATATCAATCATGTGAAATCGAGGTAGTTGGATTGTGCATTTTTATGTGAGTCATTGGTTTATATATGTTTAAAGTGATGAATATCCATGTTTGGGTTTTTTTGATTGGTTATTTAACCTTGTGTAATACCTTCTATGCTTTTTGGATTAAGAAAACTGTTATCGCTTATGCGTATGGTTAGATACCTTATCACGGGACACCAGAAGGGTGTGTTTCCCTTGTTTGATAGGTTTGGTCATTTGGTCTATGTATCCTTGAGGAGTACCTTTTTTCCATTCCTTGGTTGATTAGGATGGATTTTGATTTATTATATGAAATTCATGTGATATAATTGTGAATGGTTATCCATGTATTAGTTTCATATTACATTAGCTGCTTCAATATTATGTGTACATTATTGTTCTAATGACCCGTTAGAACCTTGTACTAGGATAATTGTTGTGGTTTCCATCGTACTTACAGATGAACATGTGATTATTATTTTAGATGTCGAACCAGGTGGTGTTGACCAGGAGAGCTACCCAAGAGGTCATTTATGACAATGGATTCTATTTTGACAAATGGGTATTGACCGTGAGAGCTACACATGCAGTCATTCACAATTTATTAGTTCCATATGGGATCGAAGGGGTAGATCAAGAGAGATTCCTATAGAGTCATTATTTTATGAACTGGTGCTCTGTCAAACAAAAGGGGTTAGACCATGAGTGCTTCCCAGAGGGTTTTTGGTGAACAGTTTCATGATTGTGAGAAGTCTTCCATGCAAATTAACAAGATTGGACTTAGTTTTACTTGAATTTTTGATTTTCTTCTGAGGCATTAGTTTTTTACTATTAAAATGGATATAAGGTTATTAGGATAGATCATGGGTAAAATTATCTATTTGATTGGAAAATTATTAAATATTAAATTAATTTAATTGAAAACTGTAGGATTGTTTACTTTTGAGTACTTCGTTGATCATTTATTAAGTTCTATATATTAACAACAATATATATATATTCACTCATAATTAGAAATAGATATTTTTGTGGTTTCCTATTTGGATTTGTCTCACTTCCTTTTTGGGTCATGGTTTTGGACCCCAACTGATTATATGGTAGCAGGTATATATTAGGGAACACTCCCATCTTCATCAGGTACCTGAATGCTGTTAGAGATGGAGAACATGGGATCAATATGAGGATTGAGATGCTGTTAGAGTTTAATATTTCTATATTTTTTTTGTGTTTTATTTATAGCATTTTTACTTATTTAGATGCTTTTCTAGACACATGTGAGATGCATCATTTAAATATATGCTCAAGTTGTTTTATTACTATCAGTATTCAACCGTTTACTTCCGTTGTATGGTCTCAATGATTCCTCTATTGTTAAGTATTTGAATTCCAATATTTATACTCTTATAAATAGGTCCTATATTACATATTATCATACCTTGTCCCTAACTTCTTATCGGATGCCTCTAGTATTTGGAGATATGAAATTGAGGTTATGGGACCAATCCGGTTCGGGGTAGCTTTGGGCAGCATCCAAATCTGGAATGTTACAACACAAACATCCTAAAAATAATAATAAAAACATAGTTAATATATTGATACATCAATTATAAAATTATAAACAATTCATAAAAATGATTATGAAATTTGAATCAATGTTACAATTATGGAGTCGGTAGGTCATCAATAAGCTGGAGTAATGTTCTCTTTTTTTAATGATCATTATGGAAATAAAGTATGTATCATTATAACTTCATAGAATGGTACATATATCATAAATATCATATTATTTAATAATATATATATAATTATTGTGCTATAAAATGAATATAATCATGTCAAATAAGTGGTATCCAACATGTTCACAAATGATATTATCAGCTTTTAATTATGTGAAAGAGTAATAATGAAAATGATATATATATATATATATATAATATTTGTAGAAAGATAATAATGACCTAAATTTCTTATATATGTTGAATTTTACACATATGATTAATTAAAAGAATTCTCTATACATTCTATTTATCCTATTAAATAATCACATCACTTTTAGGAGGTTGTAGTCCATACATCCACGAACGATGTTATCATATTCCCACAAAATAAAGTGCTTAAATATATGTATTATAAAATGATTAAAAAATTAAAATTAAATTATAAATATCAAATTTAACATATATAAAGATATATTCCTTCATAATTAACACCATGATAGGTGATAACGGATTAACAAACAAACCTCATTTCGTGAGGTGGTAGTTCATTTTTCACATAAACAGTGTGTTCGTTATCCATTATATGGGAGTGTGTGTAATTTTAGGTAAAAATATTAACATAAAAACTACTTAGTTTATTTTGGATAATTTTATTTTTATATATTCAGGGCATACTAAAATTATAGTTGGGGTAGAATAGAAATAAAACTAAAAATCTTGACGAAGTTTGATACCTTTTATTCATGTAACTCATTTTGGTTTGCACCAAATGGATTCCATTGACTGATTATTGCACAATGGGAGGATTTTATGTTGAGAAAAGGTATTTTATGATATATTTGAGAAGATATTGATCATGAATATGTGACTTTAGAGGTGTGTGGATGTTGGAGGAGAGGTGTAATTTCTATAGTGGGGGATGTGTGACAGCCATGTAATATTATGACAATGGAATTCCATACACACTTTTCAAATTTCAATATACTTCCATAAGGTTACATGTTTGATTCATATGGTTATTGGGTTGATATAATTCCATAAAATGACTCTTGGATACGTTTCTAGGTTATTTGGTCTGTTATGATGAAGGTTTAGTCCCTTATTAAGATTAATTTTACCTTCATCATTGTAATTAATTTTATTTACATTCACTATTATTTTGTGTAAAATTTAATTTTTCCATATTAAAAATTTTAAATTATTATAATTAAAATTATGGAATACATTATCCAAGGTTTCAATCATATATGGGGAATAAATTAATTTAAATATAATCTTACATACGGGATGACAATGTATGTTTTTAATGTAAAAATGATCAAATGTTTGGTTTGTTTGTATAGTAAATTTCAAAGTGAAATTGATTATAATCACTAGAATTTGATTATTTGATAGAAATATGACATAATTAAAAATTATAATCAATTAAATATATAATTTATTATTATATATATATCAGATGAGAAAGTTGTTTTAAACTAAAAATCGGTATCTTTCACCATTCGTTATAAAATTAAACATCATATAAAATACCAGAAAATAACCATATGTATATTATTTTTATTTATATTTAAAATATTAAGTATATTGGTACATATTAAATCTAAAAAAATTTAAACATTAATTTAAAAATGTTTCTCTATTTAAAGCGATAAAAATACTTCAATAAAAAATATAGATTTTTATTTGTAAAATTGGAATTGTTATTATCTTATTCGTATCAAATATATTGGATAAATATAAAAAAATATTATATTTTTTATAATATAGGTATATATATTACATTAATATCACACACTGTTTGTAATTAATTTTACTTGGATAAAATAGCATTGTGAGAATATAAATCATTTACTATAATATATTCCTATTATTTTAAACTATCTCATATTATCATTTCTAATTAATTAGTAAGTAAACAATCAATATTAAATTTATAAAATCCATATAATTTCTCGATTTATTGAAAACTATTCATAATAAATGATTTAATGACTATGATATATCTTATTAGATTAAATAATCATATATTAATAATATATCATAGTTCGGTAAAACATGGTCTTGCATGTAATGAAAGTTGTTAATGAAACTTGTTGTGGTTTAGGTCACACACTAACTCAGTATCACAAAAATTGAAAGACATATATTATATTTTATATATTTAAAATAGTATATATTTTATAAATTCTTGAGATATTATATTTTATTTTTTTCTTGGTGTAGCATGTCATAAATGTTATAAAATATAATGTCACTACTTTATCTCTATTGGGTCATTACATTCTACCAAACATAATGAAATCATGTCCCCACAATTAAAAAATTATCATATTCTTTGATTTATTTATATTATCTATGTTTAAAATCCCACCTTGTGAGAGGGGTTCACATAATATCATATAGAAAAGAGAGAATGATAATTAAAAAGGTTTCAGGGACCAACCATTAACTAGGCTGCTAAGTAAGATAATATTAGTAACATGTAAAGATACGTACTAAGTGGAAAAGAGTAAATATTTATTGGTAGTTATTGAGGCCCTAAATAAAAAAATCTTATGATCAATGAAAATTTTAAGGACTCAATTCAAAAAAATTTGGATGATTTAGAAGACAATGAGTTCAATAAAAATTAATTATTTTGGAAAACATTTCATTAATGTCTTTTTCATCATTATGAAAAATTCAATTACTACCTAAGAATATAATGAAATTTACTTCCATGAAATTAATTACTTTTAAATTAAAAAGTCCATATTATGGTTTTTATTTCTTCATGTTATAATTTATACCTTACATCAAAAAAATTAAATAACAAAATTATCTTTGATGTCTAAAGAACTAAACTACACTTTTAATAGATTTCAAGGCATATAAAGGAGTGAGAAGTCATCCAATTTTCCTCTAAATATTTTCCAAACAAAGTATGATTAATAAATTAATCTATAAACATAAACATATAAATTATTGGTTTATCATTAATATTTATTCTTAAATATTTTCAACTAAAATTAATGAATTATTAACCAAGTTATTTCATAGCTCAGTGGTTGGTGTTGAACAATTATCATCCTTTTGTGATAGGATCATGTCCCACAGCCATGCCAGATAAGATTGGTTGTCACCCGACATAAACGTTATCCTTTTTAAGCCCATATTAATATAATTTCAAAAATTAATATTATATAAATACATTAAATAAGGTTAATAAAAAATGTAATTTTAACCGAGATTTTTAATGCGACCATAATTCATAAATACTTCGTCCATTTATTTTCACATAGATCATTCCATGTTATAGGGTTTATCCTTAATATCATTATTAAGTTTCCTATATCACAACAACATGTATTTAATCTAAAATATATTAGTATAAATGTTGTTTTTTAATTATAGAAATCCATTATACTGGTTTTAAAGAAAATGATAATTTCTCATATGCATATCCCTGAGGAGTGTCAAACCAGGTGCACAGTAAGGCTTAATGTCATGTACCATGTTATACCGAGATAGGCCCAATGAAAATTATCAACGTTCTTACTCCTAGGTACAACTATTCTATAATCAAATCAATATTTATTATTTAGATAGAGATGTATTTCTATAAATACCACTCAATATCAATATATTTGAAACATTAGGAAGTTCTTCAAAACTTATGAAAAAAAATACATTAGGGATATGTTCTATAATCTATGTTACCCAAAATATAGTTCCCAATGATGATACTAAACTTTCACTGATACTAACAATAGTGATTGGACCCTATAAGGTGGTAGCGGACTATGTCTCTCGATGCCTCACTTTTCAGCAAGTGAAGGCAGATCACTAGGTACCAGCATGCTTGTTATGGCCTTTAAAAGTATCAAAGTGGAAGTGGGATGGGATATCCATGGTCTTCGTGATGGGTCATCCACATATATCCAGGGGTCACGAATCGATTTGGGTGATCATCGACCGACTCACTAAGTCGGCCCACTTCCTACCGATCAGAGATCATGTTTCAGTAGAGAGAATGGGACACCTAAATTTTCATGAGATTGTGAGAATACATGGAGTATCTTCTTATATTGTCTACAATCGTGATGCACTGTTTACTTCCCCACTATGGAAGGGGTTGCAGGAGAATTTCGGGACACAACTTCACTTGAGCACCGCCTTCCATCCCCAGACAGATGGTTAGACTGAGCGGACCATTCATACCATCGAAGACATGATACGTGCATCTTTCATCGACTTCGATCGTAGTTGGGAGTATCACTTTCCTTTGATGGAGTTTGAATATACCAATAACTATCACTCCACCATAGGGATGACACCTTTCGAGGCGTTATACGAGCGACCTTACAAATCACCATTGTGTAGGAATGACCCTGGAGAGTCAGCACAAGTGGGACCCATGATAGTGAGAGCTATCATGGAGAAGGTGTAGATCATCCAGGAGTGGATGAAGACTGCACAGAGAAGACAAAAGTTGTATGCTGATAGGTGACGGAGACCTCGGGAGTTTGAGGATGGCGATGACATCTTTCTATGGGTCTCACCACAACGAGGTCTACGAAGATTTGACCGAGGTGGAAAGATATCTACAAGGTACATCAGACCTTTCAACGTCCTCAATTGAGTTTTCGAGGTGGCTAACCACTTAGTTCTTCCACCTCAGTTGCACCGGCTGCACGATGTCTTCCACGTATCTCAGTTGAGGAGATATGTGCATGACCCATTCCTCATCATCAACCATGGGGAGCTAGACGTCGATGATAGGGAGAAATTCACGGAGGATCCATTGGATATTGAAGATTGTCAAAAGCGAGTCCTACATGGAAGTTCGATACCACTGGTTCGTATACGGTGGAAGCACAAGAACCTCCAGGAGAGCAATGGGAGCGGGAAGCAAGGATGCATGATCAGTACCCCCATTTGTTCAAATAGTTCAAGTTGTAGCTTACCGGGACGTAAATCCCTGAGGCGGGGATAAAGTAAAGACTCAAAAATTCTATGGCAATTTTTTTAAATACATTAGAATTTTATGAGTCTGCAATAACAGACGGTATGTCATTCTAAGGCCCGGTGTGGCTGAAATCAATTTATGAAGTTTTGTTCAGGTACCTTCAGTAAACGTAAGAGTAGGATTTTATAACTTTTGAACAGTTTCTCGGAACTGAAATTTGTGGGCATCTTCAAACTCACAACATCGATATTCGTTTAAGAATACTTTCGCCTCGATGGTAATTGGTCGAGAATAAAAGTTAGTTTATGGATTTTTGTAAAATAAATTATAAAATAATGTGAGCTAACAATTTATATTATTTCATCCGCCATATAGAGATTGGGTGGTTATATTCTCCAAGTGGAGGTTGGAGGTGGGGCCACCACACCATAACCTCCCATTAGAGGTTATGGTGATGGGGCCCACTAGAACATATACTCTTGTGAGAGGTTACAATGTGGGGACCACCAGTGACTATAACCTCTCATTTCAAAAATAGGTGCGGGGACCACCTGAACCCTATTAATGGGAGTAGATTATAACCTCTCAAATCTCACTCATTAATGAGAGAGAGCCTATTTACATTTATAGAGCTAACTCCCCTTTAATTAACTGTGAAAATTATCCACATTAATTAAGGGGATCCTACGAAATTAATGAGTCTAATTTGAATATTGTGCCAACAAAATTAATAGGATATTTCAATCTATTATTTTTTTGGGTTATTCATTTTGGAGGAACATAAGAAGAGGAACTTGGGAGAAAATATCCCAACTAAGAATGAAGAACACTCTCCAATGAAAAATGATCTTCTGGTGAAGAAAGCTCTCTCAGTGAGGGACACCGATGAGGGACGCCTTCGACTACAAAGAATGTCCTCCTCTGACATTCTTCCTCAGACTTCTTTGACATAGGACATGTTCGTCTACCACAGATCAATGACTGTCTTCTCGCACCAATGTCGACAAACATCAAGCAAGGTAGAGGGTTATTAAAATTTGATGCTTTCATTTTCGTTTCTCCTCTTCGTTGAAAAGAATTGATGTGAAGTATTAAATGATTGAAGTTCAACTTCCTTCCTATTTTTTGAAAAATTGTTATAACCCTTAAACACAGAGGGTGAGGGCTAACTAAAATGCCCTGACTCCCTCTTCATATCTTGTTTGTGACGTTCCTTCGACATGGAGACATAACTACGATGAGGTGACGAAGGTGGCGATGACAAAGGACGTGCTACATATGGCCTCAACGAACCCCATGGCCTCCGCAAACCCTACGGTGCACCAACACCCCCGCGCGCTGCATCGCTAGCCCGAGCGGCACCAGGCCAGCCCAACCTTGCCAGTGCCCTACCCGACGCCTCCACAAGATTCCCGCGCACCCCCAGCGGCATGGCCAACCCCACTGGCGCCCATCCTGGCGCCCCGCACGCTGCCCATGCCCCCGCGCATTGACCCGTGTGCTGCCCCGTGCCCCGTGGCCTACCCGACCCGTGCCGGCGGTCTACCTGCACGCCCCGCGAGCCGCCAGCAGCCTACCTGACCCCTGTCATGGCCTTCCCGGCACCCCAAGAAACCTGTCGCGCCCTGCCTGATGCCCCCGGCACCCTACCGGGCACCCTCGTTGTGTCCCAGCTCCCTCGCGGCCACCCGCCCGAGCAGGTGTCACGGTCCCCTCATGGTGACCTGGCCAAACTGGCCCATCCGCACCCTCTGGGCCGAGCTGTGTCAGGCTGCACCCTTGCAACGCTCCGTGCCGAATTGGCCCCCAGCCCAGGCCGAACCGCCCACGCAGTCCGCTGGGCCGGGCCCAGCAGGCCGGGTTTAACTTAACAGGATGACCCGCCCAACCGGCTGGGTTAGTCCCAATGGGACTATCCCGGCTGACCCAGACCGGGTCGTCCCAGACATGGTTAGGTCGAGTCGGTCTGACCGTGTCAGACCGGACTCCGGCCCACCAACGACCATTTTCTTGATTTGGCCATATCTTTGGCAAGAGACGTATGTTTGATGAATCGTTAGGTGTGCTGGTAACTTCAATGAGAGATGGTCCCTTTGAGAATACCCAAGTGGAGTTCGAGGGGTATTTGAGTTACAGTCAGGTTGGATCATACACAAATCCAACTAGGCCCATGAGACTAAAAGGCAAATAACTAATAGATCAGGCGTCCGATTGATACGAAGTCTGTTGCGTTGGGACCCCTATGACGTGGCGGACCTTTGAGATACATCTTTGTGGAACTTCATTATAGTTGGAGTATTTCCCAGTACCTCGTGGAGCGGATCCTTTGATTAACGAGTATACAAAGTGCAGAGACCTTGTAGGTGGAAGACCTGATGACTACTTGGCCGATTCGACTCGGAGTGATTCAACTAGCCCAGTGGGGAGCGCCTGGTAGTTGGCAGCAGACCCACGATGGAAGAGAATGTGGTAGGTGGCTTCAGACCCGTGGTACTCGACAGTAGGAGTACATCTGCAGGCAATTAGGGGGAGCACCTGATATTTGATAGCAGACTCACATCGGAGGAGCGCTTGGTAGTTGGTAGCAGAACCCCGATACTCAACAGGAGGAGTACCTCCGAAGTCCATGGTTAGTGAGAAGCGCTATAGTGTCGCGACATGCCCACTGTTCTCGATAGAGTCGGAGTTCTCCAGAAGGCATGGTTTCAATAATGAAAATCATTATTTGAGCTGATTCAATGACTGTTGTGTTTTCCTCATGATTGACATGGGTCACTAGATAATGTATGTATATGTATGGGAATACACCTAATTAATGGTTATCCACTATTTTCATAATTTTTGGTTTATCATTGTTGGATATTGGGAGACGTTGAGGGTCTTGGGGTCCCTACCGAGTATCTCTATACTCACCCCTTCACGGACATCGCTGACTAAGGCATAGTGTAGCAGGACTGGACGGTACCCAGAGCTGGACCACTCGGTGAGATGGTACACGGGGGAGAAGGATGGACGGGAGTGCTTAGGAGGCCATCTGTACCTACCCTTCACTTAGGAACCCCGGAGGACGACCTAGTGGCTGCATTAATTTTCTTTAGTTATACATGTTTTTCATTTTTACTTGTACTTTTCTATTGGGCTTGTATTTTCATCCCCTTTTACATTCCATCACTTCTTTTGTATACAATTTGACTTTCTGTTTTTCTTCCAGTTGTGTACTCTTACATGTTTGTTTACAGTTATAAAGGAAATGCCTTCCAAATTTTGGGATTTATTCCTTTGGTGCTAGTCACTAGCACCTGGCTTATGGAGGGTGGGTTTGGGGTAGTCGGGATACGGGCTCCGGGGGACAGATCGTGAAATTTTATTCAGGAATAGTAACGTTACATTATTGAAAAATGTAAAGGGTGTTTCCAAGATTTACATAATACTTACTTTAAAAAGGGTATCATTACCCAAACATAATTTTACATCTTTAAATTTCACATTCATTAAATAATATTTTAAATTTTCCTTCTATAATTCTCTTACACATCCTTAAGCCTCTAGTAACCATTATTTACCATAAATCTACCATTTTAAACTATCATTATAAGAGAAAACTCATTCCCCCAATAGAAGTATTTTTTATTTGTTATTTTATTCTTAGTATTCCAATTAAACAAAATTTATAACCACATTAACATAATCAAATATAAAAAATTAATATAACAATATGTAATTACATTAAAATAACAACAAAAATTTATTAATTTACATTAACTATGTAGACTAAATGAATATAAATTTTTTTAGACGTGACGAATTTCACCTCCCAGAATCAACGTCTTCAATTTTCTCGTTGACACATCTCACGGATGGTTTTAATGACGTGAATAATGAAAAAAATTATATATATATATTGAATTATCATTATTATATGATATTTTCCTTATCTTCATTTATCTTCTATCATTTTCTATGAAATGATAAAATTAACCGAGTGTATTTGTGGACTACTGCATCCACAATCTAAAATTTTTCTCTTTCAACTAGTATTTTTTCTCATATATTAATGCCTTTTAAAATTTGATTCAACACCAGAAAAACATATTAATAATATCATTATAATTATTTTGTATTGATATTATAACAAAATTTCACCATAATTAAGCATATCTATTAAATTATTGTATATTATTATTGATTCGATTTAACAACCTACTTAAACAATATTATAAAATATTATCATGTATGAATATAAGAATGAGGTTATAGATAATATATGATAAAAATAAGTACAAAATTTATTTTATTTTTCTTCTTAATTGTTAATGATGATATTTTAATAATTAATAAAGATACCAATGCCCATTCTATTAAATTCATTGAAACATGATCATAAATGATATCATCTTTAAGGATCATAAAAAAAATCATATAGGATGAAATTATAACATTATATATAATTATAAATAATCAACTATATTTAATTTTTAGATTTTATGATGATTAAATTTGTGAGAATAAATAATAACAACATTTTTTTACGAAACTAGTACAGAACAATTATGATTACACACAACTAAAATTGAAAATTGGTAAGATATAACCAAAAAATTTGTATATATAAAATTACAAATCAAAATTAGAATAGATTATATTTTTGAATAATAATATTAAATTTGTGTTTAATAAATTTATTTTTTTATACATAAGGTTAAATCACCTTTGTGGAAATCATGAGTAAAGGTAAGGGATTTGGAATCTCAAAATTTTTCCTTCAAGTTATACAAAATCAAATTTAATTTATTCCCACAAATTTCACTAAAAAATTCCTTTTAAATTATATAACCATTTATATCATTGGGGAAATGAAATTTTAATTAAAATATTCCTCCATGAATTGTTTTCATTTCACTATTATTTAATAAAAAAAGAACAAATTTAAAAATAGGCTCATGACTATTAGTTCCAAATCACTTATTTAATGTTTTAAAAAAATTATGATTTTGTATTAAGTTATCTCTATCATATAAAAAATTCAATATGCAATGGTGTTTTGTTTCATGTATCACCCCCCCAAATTTCCACTATTTTGTGATTTTTTTAGGATGATCCTGATTTCTATGTTAAGTTGTTTAATTGATTTTGATATATGATTTGAAAATAATATGTATCCTTCTTTTATATCCATGAATTATTTATGATTTTAAAGTTTAATTATTTTACGTTGAATGTTTTATGAAACCAATTATTTCCATGTGTTCATTTTTAAATGATTATGACTATCATTTAAATGTTTTATGAAACAAGTTTTAGTTACATGGGTTCTTAATTATATGATAATTGAATGATTTTAATGAGGTAATCATACATATGGACTATGATAGGTGGGTTACAATATCACCCTTTAATTAATTTGTTTTGAATTGAAATCTCATTACATAAATATACATAGGGAAAACTACTTTTTTACAAGAATGGGTGAAAGGTTGTGACTCATGTAGGTGATGTATGCTTGAGTAAAGCTAAAAAGTCTCACAATAATGGGTAAAAGTGTATGACTCGTGGTAATAATGACTCTGTATGGGAATGTTTTTGAAACAGTTCCATGATGTTATGAATATTGATTTTATAATATTTGGATTCAAGTATTATGTTAAATTATTTAGGCCATGTTATTGGTATTATTTTTTCTTTTTGATAAATTATAGAATTATGTTATTATTCCATGTTATTTTAATCTCTCAGGTGTTTTATTATTATCACTCAAGAATATAATTTTTTTACAATATTGTATTTTTATTATGATTATTAGCTCATCCATTATGAAATATTTGCTTACCCCTAAGTAAATTGAGATTACTCATTTCTTATGTTCTAATTAAACATGATATTTGGATGAGTGTTACTATTGAGTAGTTTAGATGATGTTATAATATAGTGAACATAATTTTAAATGACAATAATAAATTTAAAAATGTCAGCTTATATACCAATTCTCTAATGATACTAAACCCATATGTTATTCTATGAATCAATACTCCATGAATCTGTGACGAAATCAAACAATATATAGAAACATACTTTAATGGACATCCCTGATTAAATTATAATGAAACATTTTAAAAGTAACTTTTTAGGAACAATTGTTTAGTGAATTAAAAAAATTATTAAAATAGTATAATTCATTTTATTTTTATAAAAATAGAATTTATAATATATTATAAATATCTAAATCCATAATAATCCTTCATAATATCCCAAAAATCCACCATAAAATATATAATTCTAGTTATATATTATAAATTAATTTTTCTCATAACCTTGAAAAATAGAATCATATGATATAGGTGATATCATATTATCCGTAAGTGTTAAAATAAATGATAATAATTATGAATATGATAAATATACAAGTATAATATCGATACATAATAATGTTTTACCAAATAAATCATAAATTTTTAATCATAGAATAAGGATTTTCATAACATAATACACGAATCAAAAGGGTTTTGGAATAGGTGTTAAATAAACATGATCCATTAGAAGAAAAAAAACTCATGAGAATAAATATTGTATTTTGGAACGAAAAAGGACATGTGATATAGCCTGAAATGAAATGCATCATAAAATTTTGGCATAACCATAATAAGAAGACATATAATAGTGCAGTATTAGCCACACTTTTATAATCAAGCCATGGGATAGAACTTTTAACTACTACATTTATATAGTGGTGTGGCCATTATATAATAAATTCGTATAACTTAGTGGAGCTGGAATCACCTCATAGTTCTCTTATTAGAGTGAGCATTCCATACTAGACTCCCATAATTATCTCATGAGATATAAAACCATAACAAATTCATTTTAATTTGAAATAAAACCCCACCAATCATCAATCATAAATATGTGTGTAAGAATAAATAACTTATTTCGACATTTCATTTAAACTAATTATAAAAATATGTTTCATATACTTTTCAAATGGAATCAATTAAATAAATCACTCAGAATTTAATTTTTAATTTTAACATGCAAATCCGATGTAAAATAATTGGGTACCCAAATATATTCATTGATTTTATAGCGAAATACCAACCTAGTAAGATAATAAAAATTTTTGTTTTCATTTTATATATATTTAATTTTTACATTTATGTCAATTAAATCATCAATTAATCATTATATGTTATCTAGGATAAAAACCTTCAACAAAATAAAGGAAAAATGGAATTTAAAATGGATAGTAATTAGAGGAAAATGTACTATAATTACAATTTTATGATAAGGAATGGTAAAGGTTGTGATGGATCATATCTCTGAAATGAATAAATATTTAATAATTAATCATGTGAATGAACATGGATAATATCATTTTAAGTGTATCCTTAATTGAGAATAATTTATGATAAATTAAAACAAATTAGTTGAATGTCTAATTTTATGATTTTATATAAATTAATTTGGAAATAAGAAACATTACTCACTAAATTAAACCAATTTATTTGAATAGATATTTTTTTTAATAATGCAGAATAATTTTTATTTTATGAAAAAATTAAATTTTATAATGTAACTTCCACAAGAAATGAAAAAGGTGGTTAAAATATATATCAACATTGAACATGCTAAAAAATTTAATTTTCCAAAAATATCCCACACGTGAGTAAAATAAATTTATTTTATTTAAAAAATTCATGGGGATCCAAGGTAGTTAAAATAAAAATTTTAAATTTTAAATAAACTTTGGATATCCACAAAATTTGTAGTTATATATAAAACACGATCATAAAAAAACCTACGTTTTTAATATTTCTAAATTAATTTATTGAAAACAATATTTATTTAAAATATTATAAAAAATCTATAATTATGTAATGAGAATAAATTCAAAAAAAAATTCTTAAATGGTATTAAAATGAATCTGATATTTTATTAATTATTAAAAAAATTACCCAAATTGTGTTATTATATTTAAGGGACCTGAAATTCAAAGTGGTGTTAGGTTAAGAATCCTTATAGATTTTGTAAAATTAAAATCAGAACACATGAAGGATATTTTTCATGAATGTGAAAATAGAATACCATGAACTTAACATAACACATTATATAATATAAAAAATAGTAAGTATATAAACCATACAAAATTAAACTTGTTCGTAAAATTAATCATGTCCTCTGAAATTGGAATTGACACTAGGAAACCCTTAAATGCCACATAATCATTAAGGTAAAAATAATAGTCAATTTGGATATATATAATAAAAAATACCAAAATTTTATTTGTAAATAAATTATAATTTTTTCAATATTTACAATTAGACATTCTTGGAACCATATAGTTAATAATAATTCTTGTCATTCAATTTATGTAAATTGAGTTTGAGAAAACAATTATAGTTTTTGTAAATTTCCATTCAACACCCCATGATATAATGAACATGGAATAGATAATTAAACATAATTAAATATAATATAATCATGATAAAAAATATTAAATTGGAATTAGATACACGATTTTAATGAATAATGCTTCTTCATAAGAGAAAACTCTCATGGTATAAAAATTGAGATAATAAAATCTTACCTTGTTCGTAGTTCATTCAATGAATGTTCCATAATTATTTTATAATCAAATTATTTTTATTGTATACCTTATTAGGAAACTTATTCATTTATCTGTAATTTAATACAGAACTTTTATTACCATAATCGTGATATTGACAAATTAGTTTCTAATTTTTTTCTGAAAATTAAATCATTATAGTCTTATTTTTGTAATTATATTGATCAATTATGAAATTTTAATATAAATGAAAATAAATAATATAACCATTATTAATTTAAAAAAATTAATTATTTTTTATGTATCTTATAATAACATTTTATATCATGTTTCTATAGTCTTCTATTATAGATTTTTATAATATTATTCTAGTAGGTTATTAAACCCAATTATATATGAATATGTTATATCTCAAATGGTGGGTAGGTTTATGGAATTGTATAATACAATTATAGAGTAAGTGAAAATTTATTTTATCAAAAAAAATTTTGTTGTTGAATTATATTAAACTAGTTTTGAAATATAGAAGGAAATCTAGATAAAAATGAAATACAATACTTCGTGGAGGTGGTAATATGCACAACTAATGGTTAACACTTATTGTTTATTAAGAAGATACAATGAAATAAAAATTGTTGTCACACAATCTAAATAATTTTTAAATATAATAATTATACTAATTTTATTATATTACTTTAGTTAGTTTAGATTTATAAGATAATTAATAATAAAGAAAGGGTAAAGACATAGTATTACTCACATCAGTACAATGATCATTCTCTTGAATGTTTCCTAAAAAATAAAGGGACTATGTTAAATTTTTGTGAAAATAGGATAGATAAATTCATATGTTATTATATAATGAGAAAAATATTAAATATGATGGAATAAATTACATGTAATGGGTTTTTAATGATGGGGTTGATGTGTCCCCATTTATATTTGAATAAAAGGGATTTTTTTTAATACCATCTACTTTTCAATGATATCATTGCACAATTAAAGGGAAAAACCTCAAAAACAATGAAATAATGGAGTTACAGTTGATATTGGGTTCATAAATCCCCAAAATAGATTTCCAATACCTATTTTAAACATGTTAGAAGTTATTAACCATTATTTTGTTACATATACAATTTCTGTTTTTACCAGGGACGCATGTTTTTACCAATGTAAGTTATATTTTACCAAATATATAAAATAACCCCTTTAAAAAAGTAATTTTTTAATTAAACTATAATCTCCATTTAATAATATTAAATTTCAAAATAATTTAATATTAAATTTACAATTAAAACATTATATATATAGATAACATGTTTTATATAAGAATGTTGTTTCACCGTTAACTATTATTAAAATTATTTAACATTAATTACCAATTTAAAGAGTGATAAAATATATTTAAACAAATTAAAACCTAATATAATATTTATTATAATATATATATATCATTATAATTTACTATATTGAATTCACATAAAAATAATAAAAAAAATTGTAGAAAATATCATGTTCCCCATTATTATGGTCATGGGATTTTATCATAGTAGACCTTATTTAATTCCAGAAGTCAAATTAAAGTCATTAAATTATATGAAATTTCTAGAATACCACATTTTTTTTATATTTATCCTTAAATAATATTTTTGTCTTTGATAAATATCATTTTTTATAACACCAAGTTTAAATGAACAACGATATACTATTAAAATACTATTATTAAACATGACAATTATCACTTATCCATTAGATTGGTGGGTTTTACATTGAATAAAATAACTATGATAATTAATTAATAAAAAATATAATATCAATTCATTTCTTGTGAAATGGTTAGATATGAAAACTAAAGCACTAAAAAGTAAAAATAGATATTTTCCTGGAAAGAAATAGTTTTTATGCATATAAGTGTTTGTCTATTAATAAATTAAATTAATATTTATTGATAAAAGATTTTAATTCAATTTTTATGCCATATATTCAATAATATATTTCACCTTTATATAATTTTTTTTATTAGGAATGTAATAATAATGAATCTAGTTTTATGATTAAAAATGAATTTTTCTAAAAATAGTTTTCATTATGTTTTTCGCACATATATTAAAATTAATTTACAAAATTCAGAAAAACTAAATCATGTAAAATTGATTATATTTTTTAAATAATAATTTTTATTTTTATTTAACAATTTGTACTTAATTTTTATCATTAATGTATTTCATGTAGGAAAAAAAATCTTGTTACGCCATTGAGGCTTAAAAAGATTAAAAGAGGGGTTAATCTAAATGATATTAATTAACATATCAAAAAAATACTTAAATTAATATTATTAGATTATGGTATTTTGAAATTATTCTTTTTATAATAATGTAAATTTTTGTGTATTCAATTTTATAAATTATGTCATATATTATATAATAATGTTTCATTTATTTATAATTTTTCAACTCCCCTCACATATAAATGTAAACATCCTCTCTTCTCTTATCTATAGATTTTATGAAACTAAGATAAACATAACCCTAATATATTCACATAAATAATTCCATTTAAATTTTCAATAGGTAATTATCATCTTGAAATTCCATTGGTCCTTGTGATGATATTCTATGAAGTTTTCTCAATCAAGTAGAATTTGTTCATAAGAATCGTTCTCAAGTTTCTCTCTCCGTATACCACATATATATGTTATATATCCAAATAATCATGATGAAATAAATATATTTACTATACTAATATGTTTTTATATTAATTTTATATCCATCACATATCTCTTTTTTATCTAATAGAAAATAAAAACATTTCTCATGATTACTTATAGTCTCCTTGGTGTGAAGTCTTTTATTTTTAATAATAGTATCTCGTCAATGGTTATAAAAATTAATTTAATTTATATATATGATGTTTATAAAAAAATTATTCTTCTTTATTTTTAGGATACTATCTACTTACTTGCCTATCAATCCATTGGAAGAAGATATCATTGGTCTTACGTATGTGTGGACTACCACATCCAAAAAGTGATATAATTTGTTATTATTTCCATTTTAACAAGTATGTAAATAAGGATATATTAAATGAATAAATATTTTATTTATGATATACTATTGATTATGTAAATTTTAATTACTATATACATCTCTTTAAAAATATTCATTGAAAAATGTAAACATTTTTCTTGTACATGTATAGACTACCATCTCCATGAAGTGACATAATTAATTTTCCACCACCTCTTCTTATGTATTGTTATAAAATATTTTATGATAAATAAATACAGTATTAATTTCATGATTTATATTCAATATATGATGAAACATTGATCAATGTTCACTGAGCTGAACCATCAAACTGAACAATTCACAAAAAATGACCATTTCTCACCAGAATAGTTATTTTAATTAAGAAATGATAAAAAAGGATAATTTGTAATTATCAGGGAATTATATACACTATTATGTATATTAATATGGTCTTATTATATATTTAAATTAAATTTATATTTTTTGTACTTCAGTTTTCAATTTGTTTGATGTAAGATAAGAATAAAGCTAGTTGTTTTTTTTACAAACTCATTTTTTCAAGATTTTATTAATTGAATTTCTATCGAGGTAAATTATGTAATCCATATCCTTTAAAACCATTAATTATTAATCTTATATGTTTATTTTTTGTTTTTCAATGTTTTACTTTCATTTTTATCTCTTTGGTAAATAAAATGGTTGATAAATAATTTTTATGAGAATTAGACATTATATTCAACTTGGATGGTAGAAATTTTCTTCCACAAACTAATCTCATAAAATTTTAATCGATATTATTCTCTATGATAAAATAATTAGTAAAATACGTTTAAAACTCAATTTAAATTATTTGAAACATTATAATAGGAATATTCCTATCATTTTTTGAGTGAGGTAATTTTTGTCTTTTTAACAAAAATTCAAAGGGGAATATCTGTTTTAATGTCTATTGAATGAACATATATTAAAACTATAATGAAAATTAATTAATTTTAAATAAACTGTATAAATTTGAAATTTTATTTTCAATGAAAGCATTTTCCCAATATTATTATCTTTATGTTATCTTATGGATATAGAAGAAATATGAAATTTACCCTATTTTAAAATAAACGTTCAAGTTCCCTTTTAAAGGTACTTTCCATATACGTAATCATACATTATTATTTATTATGAATCACTATGTATATTCACTAACGATTCCATCCATATTGTAATTTCATATCCTAGGATCAACTAAAAGTGTTCCTTGAGAATGTTCACCACATGGAATCACGTGTGCCACCCTAGAGACCAAGGACTGCCGACTTTTAGTGATGGTACAAAATTTGCATCATTTAGAGTCTTTTCCTTATATATATTTAAAAAACATACAATAAGAATAATTAATTAAAGAATTTAAGTAGATAAATACTATAGGAGTGGAAGATAATAATAATTTACAATTAAAATAAATGAATAAGTAACCATGAATGATCATGCATTAATTTATTGAAATTGCCATAGAGAAGATACATTTTATAAGATTATAAATGTAGAGAATAATTAAATACCAGGATCCAACACTAGAATGTATTCTGAGGTCATTCCCACACTCTATTACCATGTTGCCTTGTCCAATCATATTCTATAATGAAAAAATTTACATAGTATAGTCTACAACTCAACAAGCAATTAGAATATCACTCTAAATTTCAAATGGTCACCCAAAAATGGTTTGAGATAAAAATAGTAGGCCACCAAATATATTATATAATTAATTAAAGTTCATTAATATAAAACTAAAAACTATATAGGTATTAAAATTTTGTAGTGAATAGATATATTTTATCTATTCATGCTCTTGATTATCAAGGACTTCTAGCAAACCATTCCGGCATTGGCCAATGATACAACTTCCAATCAAAAATAATACATAGGGGAAATAAAATCACCCAAACTATATGGATTTTTAATTCCTTCATAAATGATTTCTTTGTGTTTCACACACCAAATGAATATCCAAGTGTAACATTAAACAAGTGGTACTGATGACACAAAAAAATGTTTCAATTATCATATTATAAGATAATAAATAATGAAGATACATTTCAAACCTATCATGGTTGAAAAAGTAACTTATTTATCTATTTCATCTTCTTTTATATGGTTATCCCCACCATAAAATCTAGTTTTCAATGACTATTTTTGAGCCATTGATTTATAATAACTAGTATTTACACTTTAAAAATGAACATAGAATCCAAACAACTATTTTGGAATGATCATAAACTCACTACATCTAATACCAAATGATAAATCTAATATTGGGCCTTGTTTAGCTAAAATAATTTCATTTCTATTGACCATGAATAACTAGTCATCTCATATTTTCCTTGTAAATCCGTAACTTAACTTTTGAATTCTATATTTACCATCACACTATAAAACTAATTTGGTTACTCACCAACTACATTAAGTGTTTAGAACAAAATAAAGTTTATCTACCTCAGGTGAACTACTTTCTAACTCACTCGACATTGAGAGATATTGTGCAGCTGAATCCAAATTCCAAAAGCCTATATCAATATTCATACAAATATTGTTCCAATCATACCCATTGAAGACCTTAACTGACTACTGAAGATGTCTCTAGGTCAAAATAAACCTATATGTTCATTATTTAATTACTGAAATGCAATTTGACTTCCAAAAATACCATCAACCAACTAGCATAATTTTATCATGACCCTAATCATATGGGGGTTTCCCACTATTGACCAAAGATCCACTCTCCTCCTAAAGAGAATTCATGTCATCATAAAAATTAAATAGTTCCTTATTACCACATCAGATTACATGTACACAGATAAAGGCATGGATAAATAAATTCACATCCTTCAGAACTATGATGGATATCATCTATCACTTATTCACACTTTTTTAGAAATTTTGTATTGGTGTTCATTAAAATTTTAAATCATGAAGAGGTTTTCCACACTTAAATAAAAACGTGTACTAAACAATATCTGGTTAACATAAATTCCTCATTGAACCCAACTCCCAATTATTACTTTCATCAAAATACAAAATCTATCAATATAGGTGTCTCAATATATAAAGGACACTCTCCCGGTATACTCATCATGATATCCATATATTTTTCATGATCACCTATACCAATAAGTACACCAAGATCTTAAAAATTATTGTTTTTCTCTCTCTCAAGATAGGATCAAATATAAATATTTCCTAGATTCTTCTATTAATCAATGAAAACAAGTTCATTAACTATTCATGTGAATTTTATTCCATTAGTCAACCATCTAATGGAAGACTATATATTTCCATATCACCCCCTATATGGGAGCTTATTTTAATATTTTTTCCCAAATCTTCAGGCATCCCTTTCCGCAAGCATCAATTTTGAAACTATTAATTTTTATTCCATGCCTGAACACATACTGAAATTCTATATTAACTATTTACCTTGTGTTACCTATTTGAAATAAACTCAGCATGCACAGTGGGTGCACATCTAATATCTCTTGATTCATGAATTGACTCAGTACCCATCTAAGTTATTACTAAATAAGGATAGAAAACCGTGAATCCTGGAACATTAGTTATAACTAATATAGATATCCCTTAAATATCCTCTTCAAAAATAGGATCAACATTGGTGGAATGATTTATTAATCAACCACAGCCTCAATTCATTTGTTCAAAAGTTAATGTGTCAACTATGTAACCACATTTCAATAGGGCCATGTAACCAAACATCGCTGCAAAGCTATAAATGTTTTGATTTCAAACCCCCCTTTGTTCCTCAATGAAAATTGGGGCATCATTATTCATATAACACAATACATGACTACATCAATGCATCATTCTATGAATGAGTATAATTCCATGATTAATACCATTATGTTAAATTTAAACCATGGGCCAACCATTCCCAAATGCTTCCTTCAATCAAAAAAAAATTGGTGGACCATTAGGGTCTAGCTAGAAAATAAATAGTAGCCTCTAGGTCTTCCATCATGCCCAAATATCTCTCACATTAAAAAATCTTATTTAAATGTACCTTCTCTAATGACATCCATCATGCCTATAACTTTTTTCTATAGAGATAAACCTGATTTCAAGAAAATGATAATCAAAATATGGGGGTAATATCCTATCATAAATGAATAATTACATCACATTCCATCCATCGACCTAATAGGTCCTGAATATATTTCTGATTATCCGAATAGGGGAGTTTTTCCTAGAGGGTTATACTGTCGATGTAAATTAATAATGTGATTAAACTCACCATGTATCTATATATATATATATTAATATCCCTTCATGGTTAAACATTATAAAAAACCTCTAATTTACAATGGGGTTGTCGTTTTAATAACTGAGAGTCTGTCCTAACTCAAACGGTCAAGCAATGAAACATAATGTGCCTAAGAGTTCATATAAAATTTATTCAGATTTCCAATATCCAATGGTTATAATAGACTACAAACCTTAATTGTTAGTTTCATGAATCGACCATATTTACTAGAGTCACAACAAATGTCCAAAGGATCAATTGGATATACTAAAGGTATAAGAAACATAAGATGAATACTATGGTAAATTCCCATGTTCAAATTAAAGGAAACAATTATATTTACTACACATACATGAGGGTTTTAGAAAATAAATTCAAATTAACGTTTAATGTTTATGACATTTAATAAATGATCATTTATCAGAGCATTTAATTTATCCTGTGTATAAAGGATATTGAGAGCCATATATAAATGAAAAATACATTAATACCTTTACATAGATGACACTATACTTCATAATAAGAAAACTGTATCATAAATTCATTTTAAACAGTTAATAAATATTTATTTAACCATGAAATTATCACAACTAGATTATTTAAAGACAATATCAATATGATGATATAGAGAAAAATCCATTTATGTTCTAATTATAATTTTAATTAATTTGAGACACATTCTAATAAATAATAGAAGACGAAAAAATATCATATATAATTTTAAAAGAATCAATTTAGTATGATTACCCCAATAGATTTATATATAACACAATATTTGTATATTCTACAATTAAATAACCCTTCCATTTATTACTAGCATATACCCAAGTGGTTATATACTAAGACATATAATGATTAAATAATCATGTGGGTGTCCATCATAAAAACATTTCCCATATAGGTGAAACCTAATAAAAGCTGTATAATTTAAAACACCCTTAATAGTTTTCCCATAGAAATTAAATAAAAAATCACGTCAACATGGTTTTAGTGAGGATTTTAAGGATTAAATCATATTGGAATTCATTTTGATGTTATTGGAGAAAAATGTTGTATATTTTACTTTTAAATCACCATTTAATTGACATCCATGAATAAATTATTGGATTAATTAAATTAGACCAATTTCCTTGAATTTTAAATTCATCATTTTAATATGTATATATATATATTATAGATAATTTAGAATATTTTTTTCACACAAAAAATAGTAAGGTACAAACCATTATAAATTACAAATCTAATTCATGTAAATACAACATGGTTTTTTCCATTGGTTTTATAATATAACGAGTTGATATATGATTGTTTGATTATAAGGGTTACCCTTACAAAATTATAAAGTCCCATAGTTTTTATACGTTGATATTTGACAAAAAAGTAATCAAAACCCTACATTTTTTATCCCATGAAACCAATATTCTAGGGCTAAAACATGCCATAATTTTTTAGTTATTGTCTTATCATCATGTTGTATGGAAAACTTGTAAAAATATGTAATTGAATTAATAACCAATCAAATAACATAATTATAACAAATAATGGAATGATACAACATACGAATTAAATATAAATTACACTGTAAATAATTACCCATGCATGGTATTTATAGATGAATGTTAAATAATAACTGATGAATGGTATGAAGACGAGAATCCTATAGTGGGGTAATACGTCTTACATGGGAAGGAATATTCATGGAATGTGAATATCTAATTGACTATAATTATTAATGTTAACATAATTATTTATCATACCTATTTAATGTTAAGAATCCTTAAATAATTGAAAATATCAGAAATTATTAACAAGAGGTAGTACATCAATCACTTGAGGTGGAATAATAACCAACTATAAAAATGAGAATGAATATTCCCATTAATGGAAGCATAATTTTTTATCATGTGTGGGTTGGACAGAACATAAATGAGATATATTTATAAAGTTCTAAAAAATTTCTAATTATATTTATATTTCCAAATATTTTATTGAAATTGAAAATATTACTCTGATACCACAATGTAACATCCAGACTAAGGAGCCACTAAAATTGTCCCCTAAGAAGGTTTGCCACATACCGTCAAATGTGCATCCTATGAATCTAGAGGCTTCCAACTAACAATAATGGTATAAAGGTGGTAATATGTGGATATTATACCCTCAATATAAATAAATGTCATAGAGTAATAAAAAATAATGAATACTGGAAGTAGACAGATAATAGAGTAGTGGACGATAATAATAACCGACAATCATAAACAAAGGAATAATTAAACATACCAGATCATGCTGCAGTCTATATTAATATACATACAACGTGTATATACAATAGGCCTATAATTATAGATGATAAATAAATAAAATAATTCATATTTTGAAGTCATCCTGAGTAAATGGAGAGTCACTACTCTAAAGATCTCATGTCCAATCCAAGTCCATAATAAAAAAGATTACAAATAATAGTTCAAATCCTAACCTATAATCAAGATATCTTTTTAACCACAAAATATTATCCCAAATGAGGTGTGAGATAAACATAGTAGGCCACCACAAATACTGTCTAATGTAATACAATCCATGAATATAAACTAAATTATTATGCATGTTTCATAAATTAATAGTGAACAAATAAATGTAATTATGTCCAAATCACATTCTTCAAGGAAAATCGTCCTATCATACCTTCACCATCTGAATATGTAATGTTACTAAACATCTCATCATGTATATATGTGCATATAGATATTTATATAAATACCTAGATTTATACATTCACTGGGGATGAACTGATGAATAATACCAAAGCATCCAAATTTAATAACAATTATAATATAATAAAGGACTCACTATATAAATATGTGTAGTAGACCAAACATCTGAATGGGGGATATACAGTGACATTGCCAACAATATAAATCAATTTTATGAAGAATATTGTCCATTATCCAAATAACGGGGTCTGGAACAACATGTCAGACCCCCAAAAGGATATAAAAATCCATGTCCAACATCTCAAACCAAAGGGTTGTGAAATGTCAAGTACAAAAATCATAACTCGGGACTCCATATAATAATCATTTATAATGTAACCCCATTGTCCCTATGATCCCATAAAAATAAATTTTGAAAACAGGAACCTCGTAGAGCTTATGGTGTAGTGTAATGTCTTGGAATCTGAGACCTTAACCATGGTGTTTCATAAAACAGATCCCAGTATTTACCGAGGATTAATTTTAAAAATTAGACAATTCAGATTAAATAATTAACATTGTCCATGATAAGTCATTAATTCAAAAAAAAAATAATATTCCTCGTTCTAATTTAATTTTCAAATTTATTTATGAAGATTTAATAATGAATTCAAAATATATATTCCATATGATAATTCATTATAATCGATTTAACAGGTGGATAAAGTATAGAATTATATTTAATAATTTAGTAAGTTCTAAGGATAAATGTTTTCATTTAACACACTAATGGATTGTAAATGAATATTTATTTATAAAGGATAGATCTAACATAATATAAAAAATAATCACAAGATAAATGGGTTATAAAAACACCCTAATGTTCATCTAATTTAATTTAACCATTTCAAAAAATATAATCAGGTTTATTATATGGAATGGATTATTTTTAATTCCAAAATCATGGAATATGTGTTATGGAATATATTTTTCACACACTAAATGGGTGAATAGATTCGGGGTAGAAAACCGCAAATGAAAATATTTACTGTATAATGGCTATATAATTTGAGTAATTAGTATTTACATGATTACCCATAGGTTAAAATGGAATTTCATTGATTTCATGGCTTGTAGAATAATAACACATTTAATTAAAACATTATAAAATGAGAGGAAATATACAGACCACAAACCTTGTACCGGGATTCTTCAGTCGATCATTTATAGGAATTGTTTAAAATTAAAAATTAGAAATAAATGATCCAATAAAACCACCTGAAAATAGGTCACATGATCTACCATAATTATTGTTTCAAAATATTTAATATAAAATGATAAAAGAATAAAGTGGATTTGTTAAATCAATGTTACAATTCCGACACACCCCACAATTCATGAATAAAAAAAATATAGGAGATTCACCCCTAGAAGAGGGAAAAAGAGGAAGACTGTTCGGGGGATCCGCCTAGCAAAAATGTGGTTATAAATGGGGAGAGAACACTTTAAGGGTATGAGAAAAAATATTTAATTTTTCTCATTGTAATGAGGTTCATGGTTAATACATGTGGTTAGGAAAACTATGTTCTAACCATTTGACTTATTATATCATTGTGCCACACTCCACTTGGTCTGGGCGAATGGTTTGGGAAACAATGTGAAATTTTTTGGTTATTAATATTCAATTTTTTTATAAAATATTCAAATGACCATGTGGTCCTAGGTGCACTATATGAAAAACCATGTTAATCCCCCTACTTGGTTGCATGATTTAGGTTCATAGTTTTCACTAACCCTGTTCAATATTTATGCCCCTTTTTCTTTATAATACATATGTTTCAAATGTGTATTCTTCAAAAACACAATTCAACACCCAAGTCCCCTATTTATCCTTAAACCTTATCTAAAACTATAAAATTTAAGTGTTCCAATTCTTGGATTTAGATTATAAGATTTCTTTTAAGATTAATACAATACACCAATTGAAAATTTAAAATTCCCATTAAAAATTTAAACCTATATAAAACATGGGACATTACTAAGGTTATTTTCTTATATAGATTTTAATAATATAATGATTAAATGATTATAAATTTTTTTACTTTCCATTATTTATTGTATTTTTAACTGCTAAATTTGATTATAATCATTTCGAACAATTATGTATAATTTTCATTATGTGATGGATGATTCCATTAAACTTTTCATGTTTATTTGTTTATGTATGGTGTATTATTTGATAAAATTTAACACAATGTGTAGTAAACCTAGTTTATCATAGGGCGTTATCCACCATAATAGAATTATGAGTGAACCTTGTGTTATGAAATGATTGAATAGTGATTGAACCCAATCCACTATGTGAATTTTTCAACTATGATATTCATTGTTGTGAACACTAACTAATGAAATTAATTCACATTATTATGATTACTAAAAAAATTAATATTAAAATTTCTTCCTATAATGACATTATTTAATGGCTCAGGAACGATTTTGGGTGATTCCTCACTCTTATGACTTTTTTATTTTGAAATAATAAGTCATTATTCCACAATCCTTGATTTAGGATCTATAACTAATTGGGTATTAACATTGTGTTTTGTATTAATAATATCATACCATTATAGGTATCTTAATTTTATATATAATCATAGATATATATGACACGTGTTTACCCTTTCTAATGATTTGAGCTCACCCTATTTTATGGTTCCATTTTTACAATGTTTTTAAGAATAGTTTATAGTTATAAATTATTAAAATGGTGATGTGAGAGTTGAAATTTATGGAATATGTTGATGATATTTTCTAAACTATGTTGATTATATATCTATTCATATATAATAGTAAAAATATAGGGTCATTTAATGTATCAACCCCAACCCCAATATCCTAGATCTAGTCATTGCTTTATTACATTTTCATATATTCAAGTGGTAAAATACTAATAGAGCGGCCATTTTTGTAGTTATTGAGAGACATATAAATACATGATACCTATTTCAAATTGGTGATAAAATATAAATAATGATAATGGAAGACATTTTAAATCCTTTAACTTATTCAAAGAAATCATCTTCAAATCCTTGCGAATGGAAGCAAATTATGGGTGATCTCAAATGATCATAAAGGGTGACCTATAATATATGATATCATTAATTAATATGGAATAATCAATATGGGAGGTAAAAAATAATACACACATTACATTTAACCAATAACTATACTTTTGTTATTATTTAATGAAAAATTAATATGTGAAGGTAAATATATGAAATCATATTGAATTTAAACAATAACATGAGAATAAAATGAATCTATGGTTAATATTAAAGAAATAATATTATGCATAACAGTAATTGAATTATAAATAAAAAAAATCATAAATTATTGACGTCATGATGTCAAATATATTGATATAAATAATGTCGATACCTTTCAAAAGAATTTTTTAATCTATGGATAAAAATACATTTAAATTGGAAATAATATTTTTCTTATGAGTCCATGCTTTGTATAAAGAGAATATATAAGTATAGTCCCTCAACTCACATTATGTAAAAATAATTCATCATTTCATAAATTATCAACTTAATTCCTCAGTCAAAATTCATTATCAATAAATAACAGAAAAGAGAAAAGGATATATATTTTTAAAAATTTACTAGATATATAATATGACATTTAATTTAAAAACATTACACCGATTTTGTATATGGTATGGGTAAAAATCATATCCATCATATATAGAATATACATATTTAAGAGAAATTTAATGTCTAGTGAACACGATAAAAAAATTTGAGTTTATCCTGAGAAATTTGATTAAAAAATTAATCAATAAGTTATATGTTACAATCTCTTAATTAGTAATATAAGACTTCTAACAAAATCAAGAATTTTTTTAATAGTAAAGTGAATGAGATTAAAATATTCAAATAATATTTCATAATATAGTATTATTTATAAAACTAGAAAAACATATAGAAGAATATATATTACATAAAATTGTTATGTAAACGGGGTATTCTGAAATCACTATACACATTAAAGACATTCATTTTGACTGTTTCTCATAAAAAACCTTTCAAAAAATGTATAATGAAAGTTTTAAAAATAAAATTAAATATCAATCATAAAATAAAATTTTATTAATAACTTATTTTAGAATATAAATTGTATTTTTTTTTAATTTTTTCTGAAAAACATATATATTGAAAAAACATCAGACATAAAAATAAATAAAATCAGTTTTTTTCATTTTTTCATGATTAAAGTAACAAAGAAGGAAAATTTTGATTAAAATATTATCACTCCTAAAATATCCATATTATAGGAAAATAATTGTAACATTTTATGGATAAATTATAAGATTCATTAAATAAAAATAAATTTATTCCCAAAAGAACAAGAGACTATAAAATAGATTATTACCTATTTAGCGTCATGTAATAATAACCACATGAAAGAATAGACTTGAATTGAAACAATAGTTATTGGGGATTTTTATTATTATTATGTAATATATAAATGGGAATTGTATACACTACATATAAGTGAATTAGTTTATATTGACAAATATATCTCAATGTAATGCAAATTGAGTGGTAATCCATAACCTCACTATTTTTTATTGATGAATGTTCTTTATCCAAATGAATAATTTTTTAAGAATGATATTGATTTATAGGATAACCATATTCTTTTCTTATAATATATTATATTAATATATTATAACATTTTACCAACCATTTATTAATAACATTTCATTCATTCCTTTATTTTGGATTCCAGTTATCTTATATTTTCATTTATGATTTATCATGTATGTTACTGTTATTTTGTATAAGAAACAATTCAATAATATAAATAATGGTATTAATGTTATAAATATCATATTTCATCCATAAACTATTTTTTATAAAATGTTGGGATTTTTTTATAAGGAAAATTAATTGTATTGAATCATAGAGATGTTAGGCCATATGTACGTATGACCGATGATATCATTATGTTATTGGGTGAATGGTTAAATAAGTGTATTATATATTAAATTTTTTATAGTTTATATCATTTAATATTTATCATATATATATATATTCTTTTTTCTATCATTATGACTCTCTATATGGGTCAGTGAAGGAAAAAATATTACACTGGTTTGTTACGCGGTAGATAAACATACACACAAGTTATGAATATTCATCCAATTTGGTAGAGAATAAGATTGATAAATATTATTACCAAATAATAATAATATAACTTTATATGATATATTACATTGTTATTATATTTTATCTTTTACTAAATAATTTATGTTAGTAAAAGAAGAATGAAAAACAAAGTATTCATTAAGAAGATTACATTCTCTTAGAAAAACCTATTTTGTGCATCATCTTAATGAATCTATAGTTGTTATTTTGGTGTGATTGGAAGATATAGAATTCATATAATTATATATGTGTGAGATTTGTTTTTGAATTAATTGATCCAAATGGCTTTATAGGTTTTAATAATTTAGAGGAGGGAGTTGTATTTTACATTTGAGGAGTGAAATTTTTTTAAATACCATAATATATTCAATAATGGGAAGTAACTCTCCCCCCAAGTGACACTCAATTTTTCAAATAATGGTTTTTAATTAAAATAATGTTGATAAAACATCATAAAGTAATTTTTAAACATATGATTCACATATCCAATATTTTTACATACTTTAACGTTTTTATATTTCACCATGGTAAGTCGTTTATAAACCAAGATAATTAATAATTTATGAATAAAATAAAAATATTCATATTATATAATTTTAACAAAATATTATAAATATTAAATCCAATTTATTAAAAAATTATATATCGATGTGTAAAATTAATTTTTACACCAGGACAATAATGAAAAAACATTATTTGAACCTTAATTATGTTAATTAATTTTTATTTATTTTACTAATTATTATTAAAAAAATTAATTTTATATTAGTTGATAATATTTATAATTATTATTACAAAAATTTTACCAAATTTATTGAATTCATTTGGTACATGTATATTAATTTATTTTTAAAACAAACCCCAAATCGTGTGAGAAAAACGGGGTTTCAAAATAAGGATCTTCATGTATAATATTATCATAAATTTACTATACGACCAATAATAATTGTTGGATGGATTTATATTATAATATATAGATAAATACAATATTTAAATTTCATTAAAATAATTCATCATTACTTATTTTTTTAATTAATTAAATGGATACGCAATATTCCTTTTTAGAATTTTTTTTAGAAATACACATTTTACCTCAAAATAATCTTATATAAATTACTAAGAAATTTATATTTTGACATGTAATAATTTTAAATAACATTATATAATATTAATAATATAAATTTTATTTTTTAAATGCTAATTTACTTATTTTTAATAAACTATTATCTATAATGGAAAATTTAAAATAATCATTCTTGGATCATTTTGACTAAATAATATAGGAATTTTAAGTGATCCAATAAATTTATAATATTTGTTCCATGAACTATTAAAATTTCCATTATAATTTAGATTTATTAAAATAGAAATATCAACTACTACAATTAAGTATCTATTATTACGTTAGTCTAATCTAATATAAATACATCCACAATATTTTCCTGTATGTTTCTTTAAAACAATTACGGTGGTTCTTATTCATGAAATCCTCTAATTTCCAAATTAAATACCCCATTCTATAATTTATACAATGTTCCATTACTATTAATTTCACTAGATTCACCAATACATTCTCTATAGAATCAAGAATTTAGATAGTATATTTAGATTAACATAGATATGCTTCCAATTATATTAATTCATTGATGAGAACATACATTGTGTGTGGAATTTAATTTCTTAACAATGATATATGGAACACATCATGTACAATATAAATACATGATATAATTTCCAAACAATAAACCACAACAATAATTGTTTCTATAATTTCAAAGGCTCTATTGTACAGGGGGCTCAGTCTACCCGTCTTATTAAACCATACGATACTCTTCCTTGGAGATAGATTTATGAAATATGATCGACCATATGAAATTAGAAATATTTCCCTTGATTGTTGGAAAAAATATGTTTCCTTTATTTTCAAACTTTAATAAGATCTCCAATTGTATTTTCAAATTTTGCAATCACATGAAAAATTTATAGCCCTATACCTTTCCTTTCACCAACATCTATCCAAAAAGATGTATTAAAATATCTTTTTCTATATAATTCTTTATAGATCAACATTTAAATACAACAATGAAAGAAATTATAAATGTAAAACTCTACCATATGTAAATATTAATACCACCTACCTTGAAAGTCATTTTAAAATGAAGTAAACTTGTATTTCAATGATTAAATAGTTCTTTTAGACTATCTATTAGTTTGAGAATGCTATATGGTTCTCTAATTAATCTCATTATCAGGATACTTCAGAAGACTCTTTGATAATTTTTATGTAAAATGGGGAGCATTATTAGAGAAAATTGATGATATGTTCCCTGATGTATTAAATGTTCATTAATATATATCCATTTGAGTTTGTCAAGATGTGAATATTCTCTTATATATCGTTAATATGTAGGTTTTGTATGGTGTTCAACAATAATCCATCTTATATCATTCATTCTAGTATTTATTCTATAGTTAATTTACTAGATCCATTGTAATGCCGTCCCACTTTCTCATCAAAAAAGGAATATGATAATTGGATTCTCATTATTTTCTCAAAACCTTCACTTATATAAAGAAAAATATATGGACACATAATCAGAAATTTAAAACTATAAGTCTTCCCATGAAATGTGTTACATCAAATACATATAGATCTCAGTGCTACTGGGGTTTATACTAAATTTCTCTCTTTGATAATAATCCAACAATTCCCTTTTTAACATAGGTAAAGATGGAACACATAATATCATTCTAATTTTTAAAATTTAATCCTTAAAAATGTAGTCTTCCAACTAAAAATCAATTAAAATATTAATTTTATTCTAATAATTCTCATAATTACATTGATATCTTTTTTTACTTTTCTAATAAAAATGTTCATTAAATCATTTCAAAAATGTGTTACCTATATCCTTACATAATAATTCACATATTTATCATTAATTGATCTATAAAAATAATATCCCTCCCAATACTCATTTGGATGAGAGTTCCGTGATCCTTCTATGTCTATGCATATACATCTTTATTTTCATATCCAACGTGGTCGTGTGTTGAGAAATTAATAATCCATGAGAAACTTGAGACATCTCATTTGCATCTTGTTGATCCCCTTCTAGGAAAATATATATTTTAGGCACATATGGTCTATTTATATCACTCATTGTTCACCATAATGATAATGTATCCATATCATTAATGAAATTATTGTTGATTCCAACTCGATATCATGTGTTTTAGTGTTCTTATCAATACTCATTTAACTACATCGATTAATATGAAATATCATTTTAATTTTTCAAAATTAAACATGAAATTAAATTCATTGATGTATCACTACATATCACAAACTCATCATTTTTTGTTGGTAGAGTGAAAATCAGATCATTGAACAATGTCCTGTTCAATTCATCAACAAATTCTTTACATTACATTGTACATATAAAGATATCACCATTATGTGTAAGCATGACTAATGTGTTTGAAAATTGTAAAAAATACGAATTAATCACTAATAGTTTCCCACAAAAATATTAAAAGTACATACATATGTTATTTTAATTAACATAGGATATTTTATGAATACATTTTTTAATAAGATCAACCAAAAATTTATCCATGGATATAATATGCCCATGAGAAGAAACATACTAATTATTAAATTAAAACGGTTTAACATTACCATTTAAAATTTTATTCTAAGAGTATTAAGAATGATCTATTACTGACTCACATTATCCTCATAGATATTATAATACCCAAATATATCATTATGGAATACCACTCCATAATAAAAAAAGATATACCTTTAATTATATTTTCAATAGATCTATAAAAATTGATTGTGTAATTTTTAATACAAATTATATTACTATAAACTCATAATATATATACCTTATTTAACATGTATTATTTAGGATGACTTCATTTATTACTTAAAATTTATGATAACTAAAATATTGTTTACTATTTTAAAAATATTGTGCTTCATGAAGTTGAAAAAATAAATCATCAATGAAATATATAGTAAACATTATAATTATCATTATAACATCGATTAACCTATAATCGATGCATATACTAAAATACCAATATTTATTCTTAATGATGAGAACATGGGATCCCCATGGCGAAACACATGGGTAAATAAATCCCTTATCACACAACTCCTATAATTATTTCCCCAACTCCAATAAATCCACCGTGGATATTCCATATGGAGTCGTTGATATTATTCTTCTATCATGGATTAAATAAATGGAAAACTAAATGTCATGTTATGGTGGATGTCTAGGTTATTAATCTAAATATAAATCATTTTATTCTAGTGTAATATGCAAATCCTTAGTTTGAATATTACCTTATCCATCCAAAATTTTATTTTTTCTTGTTCCACGTGAATCTCATTCAAAATAGCTATAGGAGGTAGATATAGACATGACTTATATGATCATTTCTCTATATCGGGGATAATGATTTCCACATGTTCAAAATGAATCATAATTTCCTTCTCCTTGAATAAATTTTTTGAATCATATTTTGAACATATTTTCATTCCAAGGATTATATCTACTTAATAAATATTTATCATAATGAATTATATAAATATAACATGTTCATGCGTCAAAATAAGAATATTTTGAAACATCCTTGTTGTAATGATACAACCATAAAGAGTTTTCACTGATAACTGACTTCTTAAGGATTTGTATAAGTGTCTAATTTTATTCGAAAACATGGATGAAATAAAATAGTAGGAATATTATGAATCAAATAAATAATTAGTTAAATGTGAGGTTATGAGTAAAGTATATACTAGTACATCATTAGGAACTTCAACCTCATCTGTAGTGATTTCATAGTCTTTTCCATCTCCCATCAGTAACATTTGTGGTCTATTCCTATGATTCTTGTAAAATTATTTTGAATAATTCCACATTTATTTATAGTTTAAGAACTAAATACAAGAAGTAAAATTCTTTCATTACATTAATGAGACAAATTACCCTTAATTATTCTCTTGTAACAAAATCACATACCCTTTAAGAATTTATTATGATGATAATTTCTAATGTTTTCTCATGATGGATGCTTATTTTTATTATTTTTATTCATTGATGCATTACTTTTTTCAGTATGTTCATATTAACACTTATTATATGTGTTATCCATGATGATATAGTATCTAGATAATTTCGTTTCTATTTTTATGGTGAAAAATACTATATAATCCTATTAAAAATTTCTCTTAGAAACCAGTGCCCTTCCCAAGAATTTCTTATACCCTTCAATAAAATGATCAAAACATTATTCTATATTTAATATATAATTGACTATAATTATATGTGAAGTATTTTAATGGTATAATCATACAATACATCACTTTATTATTATATTTTCATTACGATTTGTAAATTTCTCTTCATTTCAGTAATTTTCTCATGAAGAAATTAATTTTCAATGAACATATCCTCTAAATATATACATTCAAACTATTCTACTTCTTCTTCCACACAAGTATTCTAGATTAATGACCAATATCAATCAATATCTTCCTTTATATTATATGATTACAGTAACAAAATATCCTTATCATCACATCAGATGTCCATAAATAAATTCTCAATGGAGATAATCATTTTCATAGCAACCATAACATTCATATTCTAACTATATGATTTGGGAATTCAATCTCATAAAGTAATCCCACATAGGATAACCTATCTATCGAAAAAAAATAATCCATTTGTGCAACATTATTTGTCATAACATTATTAAGATTCCCTAATATAGCCATAATCTTGTCAATTCCTAAAAAAACTATATTGTCTTACATACTCTAGAAATTTCTATATTGACTAAGATATTTGATTTCATGATTTATTAGAAGTTCTAATTATAAATAATGGAATATATTAAATTAGTTATTTAAATTATAAATTTAAAATAAAAATTTATAAGACCAAATATTCAATATAATCTAATATAAATAATAAATGTACATTTTTTAATCATATATTCATAATCTTATTTCTTTTAAGGATATTATTATCTTCAAATAACTCCAACTTATTTTTAATAAAAAAAATAATTTTCCAAAAAATACCTCCCCATGAGTTTTAAAAAACATGTTTCGTAAATTACATCCCCATGAAATAGGTTATAATCAATTAAAATACTAATGGACCCTTATTAGAGATATTACCCCTTGGTTTATCTATTCTAGAACAAGATCCACATATAGTATCCAAGAAATTTTGTATATCTAGGAGAAACGAAATTATATCTTCCTTACCAAACATTATTATGATCTTTTAAAAATAATATAAAATTCTATCATATGGATGTTTTCCTTAATGTATTTTTTCACTAATATAAATCATATTTTTTATTCAAAACATTCTCAGATACAAAATATGACAACCCCTACCATAGTATCATAGAGCTGGAGGTCACATTATTATATTTTCGTCACACAGGGGGGCTAAATCCTAGACAACTTATCAATTCACCAGTATTTGTGAACAAAATACATACCTGATATGTATATTTTTATTTCCGATAAAATATAGAAAAGTTCAATTTAAACCATATTCATCCTCGAAATCATTTAATGAACCCATCTTCTTATCTTATAGAAGGAATCTAAATAAGAGTTTGAATAAATACTATGTTTTTTGTAATTCAGAATATTTCATGAATAAAAAATTCATTATCAATAGGTAATTTCAAACAACAAAACACACATTCAATTGATTCATTAACTTGATATTCATGATTAAATAATGAATAATGAATATGGAAAGGTCAGTATCAAAAAATCCATTTAATCAATTACTTGAGGAAGAAATGTATCCCTCTAAAATGTAAATGAAATATTCGCATGGATAGTAATAAATAAACTATTAATTATGGAAAATTATTAACAGAAATTTCATTATATTATACATCATGATATCTATACTATTAGGTTTTTTCACAAGATAGCTTGAAACTATGTGTAAAACTCTATTTAATTTTGCTAACTGGATTTTATCATGAGACATTTTGATGCATTGAGGGGATATATAACTATGATCTCAACCCTTCACTACATGCCATAATAATTTCTCATATAAAAAATTAATTATTTAATTCATTATTAATTATTCATTATTAACATATAATTGTATTGGGTAAATAATATAGATTTATCAATATTTCCCTATATAATTTAATAATATTAAAAGATAAAATTATATGTAGTTTTATAATTATAGTTAATAAATATTCATATATAAATTAAAAATAATTTTCATATTTAATATAAATGTAATTTCCAATGAAAATGTATAATAAAAAATAAATTTTCTTATTATAAATTTTACTATCATAAAATTAATCATGAGGTGAGTGGTGACTATCAATTTGTTATGAATAAATTTTTTTAATAAAATTAAGTATATTTTATGACTAAATTAAATCTAAATAATATTAAAAAAATAAACAATAATATAATATTTGTCATAAAAAACCATTGAATGAATGTAGAAGAAGAAATATTTTTTATGGAGAGAAATATCGGTATCCCTATAACATTTAAAACATTCCATTTAAATTTCTATCGAATATTAAAGTTTTAAAAAAGCGATGAATTCTACCATTAAAAAACATTTTTAAATTCAAATATAACATAAAATAACCATAGTAAATCATTCAAGAAATTAGAAAGAATGTTTGAATTGTTTTTTTAAAACATGTACATCGAAGAACACTATATCTATTTTAAAGAGAAATATAATTGTTTTTTTCTATAAACATATTTTCTTGATTAAGGAAAAAAAGACTGGAAAAGTTGGAATAATATACTGAAAATCATTAAATATCTAAAATATAAAAATGTTATTAGAGAAATTTAATAATTTAGGATTATATTCTGTCAATAAATGTAAATGAAATTTGAAAAAAAAAAGTAAGATTGGAAGATAACATCTTACCAAAATGATAACATTTCAAATATTTCTGATTGAAATTAAAAACTTTAATTGATATAGTAATCATTATTAATAATTATTTATTGATGCTAAACACATCCATGGTGTAGTATATACACCACATAGAAGTGATAATGTCCATATTAGAAAAAATTCTTCAATTGATTGAAAATAGAGATAAAATGCCTTACCTTATTCTTACCATTGGATGGACATGACATATCCTCCAATAAAATGGTTTTTATATGTTATTAATTTATACCCAAACCATATTCATATTTATTATATAATTTATTTTACTTTTATAACATTTTAGCACGCATTTTATAATAATATTTTATTAGCTTAATTGTTTCTGGTGGTAATTACTTTGTTTTATCATGTTTATTATTGTCATGAATGATTAATTAATTGTGTATATGATATAGTTACATCATAAAATTAATTATATGAAATGAATAAAATAATTATTTAATAATTAATTTAATTTTTATAACCATTCATGAATATTGGACACCGAATATGAATCACATCACTTCATGGAGAGGGTTGTCCATATGTACTTATATGATACGATATCAATACCTTAATGGGTTAAATGAAAATTAAGTTGATGATATATCAGTTTTAAATAATTTATCTAATTTAATATTTATCATATAAATTAATTATTTCCAAAATTATGTCTATCTATGTGAGCCAATTACATAAAAAATTACATTGGTTTGCAAGGTGGTTGTCAAGTTAACACAAGAGATGACATTTTTTCCCATTTAATGGTGAATGTGGTGGAAAAATATTATTCCATACACATAATTAAATATATTCTTATGTAATATAATAGTGATATTATATTGCAAGTTATAATATATCATTGAATGTGGTAAAATAGTGAATTAAAAGAAAGGGCTTGATTAAGATGATTACCTTCCCTTAAGGAAATCGCCTTTGGATCTCTTTTGAAGGAAAATATGATTTATAAATTTGGAATACTAGATGATATAAAATGAGTATAAGGATGTTGATGGAGATTTTGGTAGGGTTTTATCTGCCAAATTTAATGAGCAGATTGACAAATTTAGGGTAGTGAGTTCCCTTTTATTATTGAGTAGGTGTGGCATTTTCCTAAATACCCAAAACATTTCAAAAATAGGATTTCACCCTCAATCAATGTTTCTAAAAAATATTTATTTAATCTATTGTAGGTATGTGAATTTCTATAAAAAAGACAAAAATTTAAAAATAAACATTCTTTAGAAATTTTTTCCTTTGTCCACTATGTATCAATACATCTACAATTTTAGGTTTCCAAACGATTACTCATTTTTAAAATATGGTAATTAATATATTAACCATAAAATAAATTGATTTTATTTTTATTTTTAGATAATTATATTAAAAATTATATCATATTTTAAATATCAAAAAAATAATATTTTTTGAAAAATTATTTTAAGACAAGATTATGTAACACGCAAAACATCATTTTAACATTAACATGGATAATTTATTTTATTAATTTTATTATGAATAATTGTGATAAAAAATTATTAAGAACTTTTTAACCAATATTATTTATTATTATTATGTATAATCAATCCATTTCAATAAATTAAATTCATATAACTAGAAAATAATAGTTTAAAAACCAACACATAAATTCTGTAAAAATATAGTTTTCCAAGAAACAAATTTTTCAATTATAATATGATCTAATATTAAATACATGACTAGTAATAATAATTATATGGATTTAAATTGAAATATATATATATATATATAATATTTCATTTCAATCATTCATCTTTAAATATTATTTTAATTAATAAGTTTTTATAATCATTTTACATTTTTAATCAAAATTAATATTTAGAAAAGTACTTATTTTACCTCTAAATGATAATATATTTATTTCTATAAAAGTGACAGTTAATAAATTATTAATTAAAAATATTAATACACATTATTATAAAGAAATTGTGAATTACTTATATAATGCCATTTTAAAGTTTGATTAAATCTTATTCCTATTGTAAAAATTCAAAAAAGTCATTATCGACTTATTTTGACCAGGTATGTTCAAAATAAATATTAATCATATAAAATTTATTTTTGCGACATATATCATTATAATGCTCATTTAATTATTATATTATTAAAATATAATGATTACCATCAATAATTGTGGCTTGGGTGTTATATGAATTATTTTGTAATGTGAACTATATTGAATATCAATATAAAATGCTATAATATGTTTATATGTTATTCTTGAGTAACCTATATTCGTATAAGAGGATGGATTAATTGCATTTACTGATTTATATTAGATTATTATTTTTGAAATCAATAGGGATAGTATAATTATATTATAACACTATCATAATTTAGTAAGGTATATATTTGGTGTTTTCTAAAAAATGAAATCCATGTTCAGATACTAGAAAGTGTATATGTCTCTAAAAGATATTCACATAGTAGTAAACATGACAAATATTATGGTTGAATATCAACATGATCATCACTCAGTTCATGATGAGTGGTCCTATGACTACATAACTTGCTATAAACATTAGTGGGATATATATTAGTTATGTGATATTCTCTTTATGAACCATTATGATAAATAAAAAGATAAAACCTATGAAAAATTATAATTTGAAATTGGGATATGATATGAACATAAATTTTACTGGGTTTTAATAGTGTGTCATAATTTAGAACATTTCAAGAATAAATTTCAAGATTTTATGACTTTTCACTTTAATTATTATTGGTGGTGCTCATATTAACATTATTTATTTTATTATTGGAAAGGAGGATGTAGATCCGCTATTCATGACCCCCCCCCAATTTATTAGATAAAAAGGCACAGAAGAAAAGAAACAGCTGACACGAGAGGGGCAGGGTCAATCAACCCACACCCAAAAACCCTGGGTAACCCCACAAAAACCAATAATCCCCATAAAACCCAAGAGGCACAAAAAACAAATCATGAAAAGGCAGAAAATAAACGTCTCCATCAACATCACCCAGCAAGAAAACAACCAGCATCACACAACACCATTATATTCAATTGTCCCCTCCTTTCCAAGCATATCCACCGCCAACATCATAGAAGCACTAGCATCAAAGTCATAGGTCTCACCTTTTCTACCTCACCACGAAGCATCAACATCCAGTCATCTTTTACAAATTCAAGTATCTTATTTAATAATAGTTTATAAAAATTGAATTATATCAAAAAAAGTATCTAGGAATATCAATTTTTGTCTTTAATGACTTGATGATGAGTTAGAAATAAAAACTTCTAATTGTAATGGGATCACATATCATATTTATAACTCATCTCCCATGGATTCGTTTCATGTAATTATTCCCTAAAATCTTATGATTCACCCCATTGTTTAAAAAAGTGTATTTTTGGTCATGTATTGTCTTTATTTAAATATATCTCATATCAATATCTAATAAAGGTGTATCGCATTTTATATTTTTAATTAACCTATGATCATTATTTGGTGAGAGGATTAATATTAACATAGAATATAATTTTTTCTATTATACAAATCATACTACCAATTCGTTATATAAAAATATTTGATAAGGATGGAGATAAACCCAATATTTAAAATATTCATGCTTTTCTTGAATGTTAATTTTTATTTCATGAAGACTTTCATATTATTCCCATGAATAATTAACTTTAGTCTCCAATAGAAATCATACCTATTTATCCACCTATTTCCAAGACTCCATATAGAATGGAATGGATTGTGGTACCAAAATTGATGAATAAAATCAAGGAAAATAATGATAAGGTGTTCATACACTATAGTGAATCACCATGTGATGTAACTATTCTTTTTGTTAAATATAAAAATTGTGCAATGATTATTTTTATTGATTATCATGAACATAATAAGATTACTATCATGAAAAAGTGTGATATAACCTATATTAATTACTTTCATGATCAACAATACATATCTAAATACATTTACATGCTGTAAATTAATTTTTGATATCATTAATTAGGGTTCAAGAAAGAATATATACCCATGAAAACCTCATATATGAGATCTTGTCATTATGAATTTATAATGATTCCATTTGGACTTAATCATTCTTAAATTATCCTAAAAATTTAATTAAGAAATTATATAGATATTTCCTTGATTATAATATTTTATTCTTTATAAATTTCATTATTACGTTTTCGAAGAGAAAGGATGAGCATGATGATCATTTTAGGATTCTCCTAAAGTTCATGAGGAGGGATCTATTTTGTACCAAAATTACGAAATGTCAATTATGTATATATATTGTTACAGCCAAGGGTCATATAATCTCAAGAGAGGGTGTATTAATGGTTCTTTAAAATAATTTAGCTATTGTGAAACAGACCAAACCAACCACAGTGTATGACATCAGTAGTTTTATTAGGTTGGAAGGATACAACTGATGTGTAGTATAGTATTTTATATATATATAAAATATAATAACTATTTCGACATGGAAGGGATCTGTGTTCTTTTTATAGATGAATGTGGGGAATATTTTAAGGAATTAGAGAGAATTTTTTTAGTGCACCAATGCTCAAACTACACAAAAATATAGTGTATTTTTCTCCCTATAGTGATGCATCAATGTAGGTGTTGGGGAATATTGACAAATATAAGAATATGGTTATTTCATATGCCTCACAGCAACTGAATATTTTTGGGAAATATTACCCAAATCATTATTTGGTGTTGGTAGTAGTAACTTGTTCATTGAATCTATGGTTTCATTATCTTTATAGTGAATGATATGATGTACATACTAATAAAATTTCATAAATTATATATCCAGAATAAATGAGTTGAACATGTTCCAAAGTAGATTGTTTTAAGTGATTAAATTTTATGGATGGTTAATACATTACCACCCTATGAAGGTGAAAATGGTGTTGATACTCTATGTCTATTTAGACAATATAGTTTTTTCATGATTAATATTAGAAGAGATCCAATATTTTATGGATTTTCAGAATATAGAACATGAAATAATTAGTAATTGAGAATGATGTTATCATTACTAGATGGATATTGGGCCATATATTCATGTGAAGATTAAAGAGATACATATGGAAGATATGGAACAATAATTGATGGTGATGAATTTTATTGTTTTTAAATAGGAAAACAATGGAATGTTAAAGTTTAGTAATGATATAAGTGTCCTATTAATACTAAATTTTAATTGTGATATGTTAAATGAATCTCATATTTCGTAATTATTTATTCAACTTAAAAGATCAATGATTTATATAAACCTAAAAGATTTTTTCTAGTTGGAAAACTTGAAAAGGAATATTTCAGAGTATGTATCTCAATATATGGTATTATAATATTATAATGATGGGAGATATATTTATAAAGTGATTTTATAAAAATTCCCCAAACTAGAAAATATTTTGGTAAATATTAACATGGAGTTCATCTAGAAACTCCAAAAATATGTATTAAAGGAACATGTTATTTAAATTATAATCGATTTCATTAAAAAATTATGTGCATTTTATTGTTATCATATAAGATTTCTCCCATTATTAAATTTCAATGATACTAATAAATGATGTTGTATTACAGTCTGGAGTAAAACATTTTATTGTATATGATTGTGATATGAGGTTTACCAAAATGTTATAGATAGGTATTTAGCATGATTTGAATGTGAGTTGATCCTTAGTACATCATATTTTCCGTATATTGATTTTCATTCTGATTAGACCATCATTCCATATATGTTTTTTATATCATTTATTTTTATATTAATTTTGTTTGGGATCAACTTCATTATTGGTTTGAGCATTATTAAACCAATAGATTTCACTCAAGAATTCTTATGGATCCTTATAAATCATTCTAAGGAATGTGCTGAAGAAATGCATTGTAATAGTATAAATTATGATAATTATTTATATTATGCCCTATCATGAAAAATTAAATAATAGAGAATGTTAGATATATTCATCATCATATCAAAGATTATTAGAGTCAATAAACATTTTATTAAAAAAATAATCTATGATATTTAGAGTATGATGTTAGTGATAAAGAAGTCCTCTAAAAATATCCCTTAAAAAAGGTTACTATATTTTTAAAAACAGTTAATTTTATTCCATTATATATCACCCATTCAAAATTCATGATCATATCAAGATAGGTTCATATCATTTTATGCTTCCACTATATCTTTATTATGTTCATGTTGTGTTCCATGTATCACTTTTGAGGAAGTACATTCATTATAAATCACATTTTATAAAATCATAGTCATTTCCACTATACCATGAAAAAATTATGAGATAACTTTGGTGTATATTCTTAATGAATGTGAAATACTGTTGGAGATAAAAACCACTCAACTAGATAATGTTTTTGGCTGAAACCATAAATATAATGAAGCAATGTCAGAACCTAAGGATATTATGATGAAACATATCCTCAATTAATTATAGGAATGTGATGGAATATTGATGTAGAAATTTTTATAAGGGGGTAGAATGTAAACCCATATTATTTTATGAAAAATTCATATTTAAATAAATTTTTTGACTTTCATTTCAACCTTTACATTCACCATTACATTTAAAAAACTGTAATTTACTACAAGAATATATTAATTAAATTGTTATTGTTTCACAGAGATATTTTTTTATATCGTATAAATAAGAACCATATTATGAAAAAAAATCATGTATGAAATTAATAAATTAGTTTTAAAATGAATAGATATTGAAAATAAATCATTTTAAAAAAATATAGTTGTTTAAAGAAAATCTTTATTTTATACATAGAATGTGTTTTTATTTTAATGTTTAAAATTATTCTATTTTAATGAACTATATTAGTTAACTGTGTGATTAATTTATTCAATAAAATACTTATTATTTATCAAATTGTTATTATTAGTAATTGAATAAAATTAAATCTTTTTTTATTATAAAACACTGTTTTATAAAAATGGTTTTGGTTTCCTTTTACACAGTAATTTTAATATTAATTTCATATAAATAGATATAATTAATCTTTTAAAATGTATTCCCAATTTTTAATTTTAATAATTAATATACTATAGTTACTTCAAAATAATTTATTTACCTAATTATTTGTTACCTTGGTTAAAATATTAATCTTATGGTAAGGGATAAAATATGGGATAACCTAAGAGGTGAGGTTTAAGGCATCACTTAAAAATTGAGAAAAAAAATTTTGGTTGATTTTATTTATACCATAACAGTCTTATATTTTAATATTTTCTGTTTTTGTGACAATATAATTGTGTAAGAAACATATTTCATTAGAATAATTCAAGTAAATATATGTTTTCCACTACCCTAACTTATAAAAGGGAACATCTTATCCAATCAACTCTACACCATTTGAGACACCTAAGAGGGAAACCCAACCAAATATTTGTAAAAGCTTCTTTATCCACAACTTGAATTTTATTCACTTCTTAAAAGACCATCCTATAGGTCCTTAAGAATAGATCAAATGGAGGTGTATCAATGAATATGTATATGTAATTATAGATTTTTTAATTTTAGTTTATTCATATTAGTAGCATAAATATTAGATAAAAAATAAATTTAATGAAAAAATTATTTTTGATATATTATTTTATTTTCTAATTTTACAACATTTTTTATCTCTTTTAAATATAAGGGAAGTTAAAAACATATCTCATATGTACGTATGAACTACTATCTCTAGAGTAATGTCTATAAATGTTTCATCATTTCTTCTCCTAGATGGTTATATGAATGAATTTAATAGATATGTTTAATTTTTTTAAAATAATTATTCCTTTAAATTGAAATATATTTTATAATTTCATTCCTAATCATCCCTTGGAAAATGATAACATTTATCTGGAAGGAATAGGTAATACCCCCTTAAAAAAGTGATGGGATTCATTTTGTAATAATATTTTACATGAAAATTATTATGGATCAGTTAAATAAATATATATAATATTTATGAAATTTTAATGAATCTACAAATGGAAAAAATTATTTACATTTATTTTGTTCCATCCATCAAAACTGGGATCATCGCCCACATGTACAAATGATTTGTCATCTTCAAGAAGTGATGTTACACATTTTTCACTTCATATATTTATGAATTCTTACAATGTGAATATAATTAATAATTATTAGAAAAATTATATGTTTTGGTTTGTTAAACCATGATAAAGATGAATCGAACACAACCATAAAAGCAAAGAATTTATGGAAAATGGGCATGTCTTCACCTGAATAATGATCTTCATAAATATTTATTAATAAATGGATAATTGTAAATTTTCCAAAAATAATATATAATAATATTTATATTAATAAAGTTCGATAATATATTTTTTAAAAACATATATATATATATTATATTATTCTTTAGTGTATACAATGTAAGGAGTCAATATCATTAATTTTTGAGATTGTTTATGAAAAATTTCCATTGAGGGAAATAATATCCAAATTATTTAAACCAATGTATTTTCATATAATTTTTTTATTTTTAGGATTTACCTACATTCCATTCATTCTTCTACCTTTGGTATATAAAAAAATTTTGATAATATTTTTAAGAAATGTTGAACATATTTCTTATTTGGTCGAGGGATTTTTCTCTCATGTTCATGTTCGTAAAATAGTTTACAATAATATTCCATTAAGTGGTAAAATATTTATTTAAAATAATTTTAACCGATATTTTAATTTATTTCAAAAAAAAATTGGCTAATATTATTGTTGGTTTCTAAATGAGCTATATTTGTGGTTTTTTTAAAATATGTGAAAAGGATCGTTGTTTTAATGTTTTCTACATGATTAGTCATAACAAAAATCACGGACATAATATTGTTTTAATATTATTGAAATTTTTCTCTTGGATATCATCAATAAAATCAATTTTCTCAATATTCCAAAAAATATATCTTTTAGTATTGTGTTTTCCTATTACACAAAAGAAAATATTCCATAATATTTTGTGTTGATTTACAACAAATAAAAATCATGTACATATAGGTCCATTGTATTTAGGACATTAGTTAAATATATAAACCATCTTAAATGAAAAAATAAAAACATAATTTGAAACTCCACATTGTGATCCTAAATCCCGATGATTTTAGAAAATTGTATAAGATACCCTAATAAAGAATCACAAGGAAATGGCTGGGAGAGACATCTCAGTAAGGAAATATAAATGGAAATAAATAATAACATGGGATTCCGTAGTGATAATTGATATTATAACCAGAATGATAATAATGATGAAATCTTGTCATAACGAAACGAAATCCTATGGTTCTGTATGAATATCAACTGTGGAAACAACATGAGAATTGACATCGTAATCCTTTTTCAAGGGATACTATGAATGACAATCATCATAAAGCGGAAAAATTAAAATGGTTTGTTGGGTTCAATATTCATTCCAAAAATCATTGTGTATAAGGTTACAAGATTTAATTGGTTCACTCCCTATTCTTATAAACATAGTTGAAAAACTCTGATGGTGGACAAGGATGAATATCAATTCCTATAAAAATATTGATAAATGTCTTATGTTGGGTTAGTTTAATTAAATAATACCTTAAATAACATTTATACTATATTAATTTTTATTAATGAATTTGAGGCTATATATTTCCATGGCCACCAATCATATAAAAAGTCTACTTAGGCGAACTGCTCATGTGTCGCACATTGCGACTCATTAGAATAAAACATGACACAAATAATTACATATATATAAAATTGTACTCCCACCAATAAAATAAAAAATATTTTTTATTCATTTCAATTGAGTAAAATAAACCATATGTATATCATATGAATGATCAAACAAGTGATACAGAATGTTGGATTAATAATTCTAATTCAGTTTATAATAGATGGAAAAATCAATTGTAATCCAAAGAATAGAATGAATTATACATTTTTTATATTTTTTAATTTATAAATATATTTATATCATGGACATGGTGTAACAATATATAAAATTAATAGGAATGATATATTAGAAGAAAGAATAAAAATGATCCACTTGGGTAATGAATTTTTCAAGAAATCAAGGATATATTAATGAAAGAATGTGGTTATTAATTTTACATAAAAAAATTCAAACATTAAGGGTTCAAATAATATAATTAATTTAGGAGAATATATTCAATTTATTAAGAATAATTAATGTGGGTGATGCTCTTCATGAGAAAAAAATAAAAATGTTATCTAAAATAAGGTTTTCTTATATGTGGGAATTTTGAAAGGAAATTAAAAAAATTGTAACCCAAATTGTGAGAAGGATATTTTAATAGAAATTTAATAAGATGACATATCTAAAAAATTTAATATGAACATGAGGTGTAGATTCTGTAATAAAAATAAAAGAATTGTACTTTTTAACAGATAAGTAACGAGGGAGGTACAAAATATCCATTACCTCATCTCTGAATGTGCATTTCAATTTAACTTAACATAAGGTGTATTTAAATTAATGAAATAAAATATATAACCAATTAAACATATTGATATATATTCAATTTTCAATGGACCATTATATATATATATATATTTTTTTTATTAATATTGTTTTTGCCTGCGTCGGTTACTTGGGGTTGTTTGGTTAATTTCATTGTAACACTTTAAGTTTTCTATCCATGGTCAAAGGATTTTAAAATAACATCATGATAACTAAAATTCTGTGTTTTTATTAACATTATTATTCAATTAAAATATTACTTATAAATTCTCAAGTGTTATCCCAAAATTGAACTAAATTAATAAGGACGGGTTGATGATTTCATTTTTGGTGCATAAATTTACAGGAAACGTTTATTATTAATATTGTTTTAAACTATAGATTTTAATATATAATAATTTAAGAATATTAATTGTATAAGAAATAAAATATATATAAAATATATTTATTTTATATAGCAGTCTTGTTTGGAGGGTATGGAACAATGAAATATATATTTTTTCGTGAAGGTGGTAGTTTTCACAAAAACTGATGAATCTATCCTATCTTAGGGAAAGGGAAAGGGGTATAATAATAAAATAATTATTATTTCACAAATAAAATAAAGCTATATATATTATATTTATTTCATTAAATATATATTTTAGACCATCCATATGGCTTGTTTATGAAAAAATATTGTTTAATTTCGTGAGAGATAATCGATACACAAACATGATGACATTATTATATTTATCAATTGTTTTAGAGTAAATTATAAAATGGGTATTATATTATAATAATAAAATTTAATAATAATAATAATAATTTTTATTATACATTCATGAATAAATGGGACTTTAGTTGTGAAGAATCAGAAAAGAACATGAATATTTCAGTTGATTGTATTACCCCCTCCCCCAAGTTCACTTTTTAGCTACTTGTTAATGATACTTAGTTTGATATTTATTCAGATAAAGGATATAAAGGTGTAGGGAATTTGTTTAATATATTCATGGGTAGAATTTTGTTTGATTTAAATCTTTTTTATTGGTCGATAATGGGTAAGAGGTGAGATATTTTAACAAGGATATAATTTTTTTAAAATATCATTACTTTTCAAAAATAATACTCCATTATTCAAGGGAAAAGTATATGAAATTGATAATAATGGTTTGGGGAAGGGTATAAGGTCTACAATCTATCCACCATATAATATAATAAATTATTTTCACATGATTTTTTCATTTTCCAATCAGTTAATAAACTTTTAACCAAATTTACCATTGCCATTATAACTCCGCATTCACTGTCGGTTTATAATTTTAAAAGAAAAAAATTTAACTATTAATTATTGAATAATTTTATCATTAATATTTACTATATTTAAATCATTTTATAAAATAATATTTATAATATTTACAGTAATTAAATATAATAGTCACACACATAATTCTTAATAACTATTTCTTAGAAAAACATCATTTTAAACAGAAGGTTTGTTTATAGAACAATGTTATCAATATTTTAATTTTCATGACATATATTAGTTTATAATAGTATTTTTTTATTTTACTATCATTAATTAACATAATTTACAAAATAAAGTTAAATTAAATTAAATGACAAAAAATAATTATCTATTGGAATTAAAATATTACTTTTGTTTTATATGGATAAAGATGGATTTATATTTTTTTGAAAATATATTAAAAAAATTATTACTTAAATAAATTAAACGGTTTAATAAAATTTCATGTCTATCTTATAAATAGATAAGTTAATAAGTGTCATTTTTTTCACAAAACCACTTTTATTCATTTATTTAAAACAATAGTATTTTAAAATAATCTAAAAGTACAATCCTAACTTCATTGTAATATTATTACTTAAAAAATGTAATTCATTTTATTATATTCTACTTATAAATGTTATCAAAATTTATTTCTTAAAAAAATTACATTATATTAAAATAATTTTTTGAAAAATATAACGTAGTTTTAACATTTTATATTTTGGTTTTAAAATTAAAGATAAATTTTTTTAATTATAAATTAATATATAAAATAAATATTTGGTCTTAACAATATTTCATTAACTTCCAATTCATAATTATTTATAGATAATATTATAAATTTATTGTTAAAAATAAAAATGTAATTTTCCAATATTCTATGTAATGGGATACAAGCCCAATGGGCCTTTGGGATTTGTAATGGGTTTCCCTCTACCCAGTTAAAAGAGGTCTTTGCTTTTATTTAATAATAAAAATGAGGTTTCATCCCCATACTTTTAAAAATACATAAGAAGTTATATTGCTAAAAAAATATTGGATTATTTAAAATTGTATATTCTTTTATATTAATATATTTGATATTTCAATTACTTATATTCATTACATATAATTTAAAATCTAGGATTTAATGGTATAAAAACATCATGATTTTTTTTGAGTCATGTGCTTTGTTTGGAAATAGTTAACAAGAACTTTTAAAATAATTATTGGAAAAATTTATTCAAATCATATTTTATTACATCCTCCCTATATAAAATGTGTCATACTAATTTTTGAATATCATATTATTAGTGTAATTTATATAGGGATATCTTCATTAATTTTTCGCTAGTACTTTTTTATAGGTTTATATATGATATGAAGGGATATTTTCTTATATGCAATTTGATATAATCCTTTGAAAATAGAGTTATTCAATTTTTAATGGATCCCTATCATGTGAATATGAGAGAAATATTTATGTTGTAAGATTCCTAAATCCTTGATGAATTTTAATATATCATTTATATAATAAGTATATCCATATAAGTTATTTATATATACCTCAATACCGGAATGGTAAATCATTACATGACATAATACAATGACATATCTTGAGTGAAATGTAACTATCTACTAAAACAAAAAACATAAAATATTATTTCCCATGTCCCTACTATCTTATATTTAGTTGTTTTTAGTTTTATAACCCATGATTTATTCATAAGATGTAAGCATTTCTTCTATAATAAATAATTATGTAATAAAAATTGATTTAGTGAAGAATTTTTTAAAAATAATTCCCAATTCATAATAATAAAATTTGAGTAAATGAAATTATTTTTTAATTCATAATTTCATAAATAAATTACTATTAATATTTTATAATTTTTAGAAATATTTTATTTTTATCAGAAAAGTGAAAATAAAAATTATACAAAACCATCAATTTTTTAAATTTATTATTATGTAATTAAAAAAATGTTTATTGATCTTTTATTATTATCTAAATATATATTAAATATGTTATAAAATATATATATAAGTAAAATATTGAACTGTGAAATATATTCTTAACAATTTAAAATTATATTTATTGATTTATTTCAATTATAAATAAAATTTTCTTTTTTTATTTTAATAATGAATTTAAAAGGTAAAATTCATTATCTGGTTTCTGTAATTAAAATAAGTATAATTTGACTAAACATAATAAAATTAATGTTAATATAACTATCATTATACTTAATTGTTATCCTATATCATTTTGATTATAAAAATAAATTAATTTCGAAAAATGGTTATTGTTGGGTTTTGAGAATATATATTAAAATTAATTTTATCCACTTATTTTATTTCAACAATATAGTATGGATTAAAAATTTTGAATTATTATAATCAACATTAGTTATTGTGGTATACTTAATTTTTTTCACAATGAATAATAAACATGGTAAATATTTATCACCTATATTAAGGGTAAAATTGGTTAACGAGTTAAAAATAATGGGACAAGGAATAATGTTAACACAAAGAACATTGTTAAAACACATTGGTTGATTTATTATTTTCACCACATTTTAATATTTTCATATATGATAATTACGGCCACGCAAAGAAAAAATGAGTTTATATTATAAATATATTTTAGGTACATTAACATGTTTCCCTCCCCTCACATAAAAAATGAAATATCTTCTTCTCCCTTATTTAAAAAATTTGATCCATATATATTAGAAAATATATATACAATAACCTTTTAATATTTGATAAATTCATTTTTGATCTCTTGATCTTACCATAGAATAATCCTATGATGGATTGATGTATAATCTAAAATATGTATCTCAAAGAAGATGTAGTAATCATACTTATCTATTTTAATATTGTTATTCATATACATTAATGGAAAAAGGGTCTATCCCCACACAATTATACCGAAAATTTATAAAAACCATGGGTTTATGTGATTTTTATTGTTTATACCCATGGTTTTATTAAAAATATTTGTATTCAATGACCAAATATCAACCATTCATCGGGCTTCTCCTCCAGATTCATCTTTTCGATTGGGATCCACCCCCCACCTGAACCCTTTCCTATGTGGAACCCACCTCTAAACCCTCTCCTCCCCTCCCCAACCTATTACTCTCAAGCATCTGCAATCTTCCTTCTGACCCTCTCCTCCCCTCTTAGACCCCTACCTCTCAACCATTTGACCACCATTTCCTAAACATCTTCTCCCATCTCTGACCTCCGCCTCCGGGCTCTATCTCCACTCCCGACCTTTACCTCTTTTCCACAACCTATGTCTCATCATTATAGCCTCCACCCATAACCCTAATCCCTCTTGAATCCTTTCCTTTAGATACATCCCCCTCCTCCCTCTCAGTTCTCTCTCTTCCAATGATATCCCCACCCATTTCATTGCATCTAGGTTTTAATTTTCTTCTCATACTTGCTTTTTTATTCATTCAAAACCAATAACTTATTCTTATATCCACATCCTCAATAAGTTGAATACACAATTTATATTTTTCATTGTTTAATTATTAAATAATTATTCACCTTAAATGTAAATTCAAATTTATTACATTGTTATTGAAACATAATTTTCATAGATTATTCTATAGTTGGTACGATAGTTAGGAAATGTTTGGTCCCATGCTTTGTTTTTTACACCTTTTACACTATTTTAATTTCAATTTTCTATTTAGTGATTCATCTTAATTTTTTTATAATCTTCATGTAAATACACCCATTTTACATTTACATTAACATGATATTAATTTTTTTACATTTTTTTATCTTGGGCTAGTTGGTTAGGAAAAAAAATCAATTATACTTTTTTCAGTTTCTCTTCATTTTCATAAAGTTCCTCATTTACCTTCTTATCTTTATTAACATTTCATAACATATATATAGTTTTATTTGGAATAATTTTCCATCTTACACCATAAAGAAGTAATCCTGAGTGTTTTCTCATTAATAAATCATATTTATGAAATTATCATCTATATATAGGATACACTTCCTCTAAATGATCAAATCTATATTGAGGGGTTTGATTTTGGAGATATTATTGTCACATACATCTATTATTATGTTTCCACGCCTTAATTTATCCCTAAACTCCTTTCTAGTTTATTATCTTTCAATATAAAGGATATATTTTACTATAAAGAAAAATATTTGGGTTCATGCCTTCCACAAACCCAATAAAACATCTGAAATCTTTAACATCAATTCAAGATCAACCCATGCCCATGTTCTTTTTTTCATGATTTAGTGTAAGACAACTCCGCATGTGAAATAATATATTTTATCTCCACAAATCGGTGGAACCATGATTACATAGAAACACAGTGGCTACATGATCAGGCACAAACATGTCATGAATATCATGTCCATGATCCAATGACTCACATTTAATCTATATAATCCCCACACATCCTAAAAAACGTACATTCTGACTATATATTCCAAAATCACCAATCATAGAGAACCTTTATTGCTTCATAAACCAAATGGTTCAAACCTTTTCATTCCTTGAAATTGAAAACTCATAATTATATCATCATTTTATAATTTAACTAGAGTTCATTCACAGTCTCACCAGTGTTCTGAAATCTTATACATTTTTTATATGGACACACACATAATAGCTTTTCAATTGAAAACTATAAATTATATTGAAACACTAACTAAAAAGTAGTACTCATATCAAAATCACATGGTTTCTCTAGATTCCTGATCCCAATCTCCTCCAAGAGTTTTATTAACCATGGGCATCAGACATTTTGTCCACCATAAACATCGTTGTTCAACCTAACATGTATCGATTTCACCTAGGCTTGGAATCTGTATGAGACATCCCTTCCCAAAACCATCCATAAGGATGAAATAATTAGCACATAAGTACTTATCTCATAGAGAACAAGTGAACTAACACACGTATCAAAAATAAATTGATTAATTTTTGTAAATTTATATCATAAATAGAAGTTTTTAATTGTCCCTAAAAGAGATAAATGTTTAAAAAAAATCTATCCAATTTGATGGGTTACCCTCAAAGGTCAGAATGTACTAGATTCTAAACATGGATTCTTACTAAATAAGTTATCCATCCACTCAAACCTACTCCACAAATTATTCCTTTCATTTTTCATAACTTTGGGTTTCACTTTTACCCATCTCACAGTAACATGGAATTTAACATTCTAAATACATACTTTTATGTTTCAACAATCTATTGAAATTAATGTAGACCAACCTACTCACATGTCACGAAAAAACCATCAGTTTCAAAAGTAATCACTGCACATCACAACATAATCTCACTCACATTGTGACCTACATAAAAAATCACAATATTTTTAGATCTTCTTCATCATAAGGATACCACATAACTCTGTCACTCTCAGTATCCACAAACACCCAAACATAGGGTCCAAATCTACTACCCACCATGTCAAATATATATATATATATATATATATATATATAATTCCCATTAATTTTCATTATATTTTAAATTTTTATATTAACTCAAATATTCCATATTAGATGATTAGATAAATGAAATTTCAATTAAATATTATAAATAATAACACTCATTGTGATGTAATTTGAATATTATTTTATATGGTTCCTCATAATAATAATGATATGGAATATAACTATATACTTTAACCATTTCATATTATAATAAAATCCAGAGCTATTCTTGATTTAAATATGATATCAATTACATGTAATTTAGGAAAATGTTATTTACTTACAAATTGGAATTTTCTTAGTTAGAAATTTTTGATAATAAATCCATGTAGTAATATAACATGTCTTTTATAATTTATGGGATTAGATATGTAATATTAAATCATACAATTATTTGAAAAAAATATATAATTTTTATCAAACACGAGAAATAACTGACTGAAGTCATAGTTCATGTAAATAATAAAATTCTACCATTCACATGAAAACTATATGGTAGATATGATTCCCAAAAGAGAACCTCTTGTCATACTATGGCATGATATGAATCCTCTCAATCCTGCAACTCATAATCATGTGTATCACCTATGGTAAAATTAGATCTATTATTAAATCGAATATTATAAATAGAAATTTAGTCCTAGGTAATATAGAATTTCTTCATTCATGGGTTGTTCAGTCAAATGGAAAAGTCACATACTTTGTCTCGACAAATTCTTATTCAATTTTGTTCCTTCAAAAAATTGTAAGACTAAAAAAATCTAATAATATTTTCTTAGGTCCTACCACTATATACCTCCAATCGGTGATTGGAACATTGGTAGATCTAATAAACTAAAAATGCCTCCCCATAAGATGGAGGATGTTGAATAATAGTGAGGGTCTCATGTAGTATGGTGGGGAGATTATACCCACATATTCAATAAAAATATTGTAGAACTGAACATAATAATATAAAAATATGTAAATAATACATTTAATGACACAATTAAATATTTCAGTAATAATCAAAATAATACACGCTATAAAAAATTAATTTTTTGCAAAACATTTTAGTTAGTCAAAATATAACTGGAATACCAGAGGATAACACTTTGAAAACTAGGACAAATGGTCTTGAATCTCCACCTAGTCCAAAAACCCATTTTTTTTGAAACATTGGAATTAATAACATCATGTTCTTTCCAAAATTTAAATATAAAATATACTAATGATAATAGCATAGGTGACCAAGTTCCAGGGAAGAGAGTTAAGGGTTTTATTATAACATATTAAGACTCCCAAAATGGGGTCCCTAAAATTAAAATTAATTTTTTTTCCATTGAGATGTTATTTAAAAATAAATTATTGATTATCATATAAATATTTGACAAATTTATAATTTATGTAAAAATTTAATAGAAATCCTACAAATTCTCGGTCTCTTTAATGACACTAAAAATCATTTTGTATCTACTTTTTATATCACTAGTATGTATATTGTCATTGTACATGTCAAATCATTCCTGGTAACACTGTAAAAAATCATTGAATCTAGGGGAATAATAATCCGAGAGTACCCACATTGATTAATAGAGAATTATCTCTCAATAAAAATCATAAAAAATAGAATGTGGTGATCCTTTCTATTCTACCGAATCCATTCTGTGAGTTTAAACTCAATGAACCATCCCTAACATTTAGAAGAATTGTAGTATTATAACTCATAGCATACAATGGAGGTATTCCAACCAAGTAGATAAAGTATAATATAGTTAATTCATCATTCAAATATTAGATTAGGGTATTTCATAATAAATCAAAACATCAATTGATGACATTTGGTATATAATACATTACTTAAATCCCAGGGGATATTCCCTTGTACTTTTCACTTCAATTTCCCCATTTTCATTTCATATGAGAACCCTAATCCCGATGTGTTTACAATTTACTATTCTGTATTATTCTAATAATATGTATTTTATTTTTATATTGATTTTAAATACATTCATTTTACCAAAATGACCATTTTCCTTTTAAGAGACTTATTGTGAATTTTTTTCACTTTGAATGTAGTTTGTGTTTCACGGTAATTATTTTATAAAAAAAATTAATGAAGTAATTTATATTATTAATTTAATCTTCTAGAATACTTAATACAATATTTTATACCCATGATTGTTTTATATAAATTATCTAAATTATTTTCATTCATGGAGATGATGTGGTTTTCATTAAATTTCTTTTTCCTCTTTAAATTAAAATTTTACCCATGAAAAATATTAAATTTAATTGATTTGGGGATTGTTTGGTTTTTTTATGATGGGTGAAGTTTTTATCTCTAGTTTTGTTTTTAAATTAAATAACCCAGGATTAAGTGTTTTTTAGTGTTAACTCTATATTTTTTATGTTACACCAAAGGGAGGAAAAACATTTTTTCTCTCCCTTAGTTCACCTTAATTTACAAATACAACTATTTCATAGACATGGAACCTTTATTTTCCCATTATGGTATACCTTTTTATCCACCCCTTTATATGATATAGTAATGAATTTTATATCTTATACTGAAATGGTTTACATTGGTGATATAAAATAAGGAACTTGTAATAAAAATATGAATAAAATATTCAGTTTTCAGGTTCTAATAGTATTATTTTCTATGATACATGTCCCTTTTTTATTATGGTTTACATTTTTATTGGTTGATATTATTATTCTTCTCATTGAATGGATAAAATATGGACGTATCATACTGATCATATTTCAACGGCATTTCAATCTAATTTGGAGATTTTTTAGCCATTTCATTTGACAATGCTTCAGATGGAGGTTGTACACATTTTAAATTTTATAAATGTGTTGGAAGGCCATTGTTATGATGGAAAAAACATAGATACCAAATAAAGAATTTGGATTTCAAACCAAATATTATGTTTGGTATCACCATGGAAAGATGATTCAATGTTTTACTATTCTTGAACAAAATGAAAGGAGTGGCAAGTAAAATTTGATATTTGATCAGATTCAATTTTTACATCATCTCAAGAGAGATAGTATTAAAATTAATGAAGACATGAATATCATTAAACAAGAGTTAAATACTTATGATGATGATGAGGGTGTGAAAAAAATTATTTGATGATGCCAAAACTCGTGTATATTAGGATTGTACTAAAATGACAATGTTGAAATTTTTAATGTGATTATATCATGGGAAAACCTTGCATGGAATTTGTAATCCATTGATTAATTATCTTATCAAATTAATGGAGAAATTATTTCATGAGGGTGTATATGTTTCCTCAAATACTTATAATGAATAGATGTGGATTATGTATCCTGGATTTGATTCTTATAAATTCCACGTTTTTATGAAGCATTTCAGTTTTTTTGGGCAGAAATAGCTGACCGTAATGACTAAATAATGTGGTACATCTCGAAGGAAGAAAAATATAGATGGAACAACATATTGTGTGGTACATAATGTCATGTGGCACATTCCATTGACTTAAATACATCAAAACCTATTCATGTTTGCAAAAATATTATCAAATATACGATGAAATAATGCTATGAAAATTAATGGTAATAATGATTTATTTCATCCAAAAAAAATATTATCATGGTGGTAATTTGATTCACACCATAATTATTATCTTTATATGTTGTCTAATGTTAGGTTGGATCTATATTGGTATGGGTTTAATCCCGTTGTTCAGAGGTTTAATGCTCCCAACACATGGCCTGTTTTTATTCATTTTTATAATTTTCCTCCATAGATGTGTATGAAAAAACCATTAACATTCTTGATAATACTGAAATGTGGACCTTATTATCCTAGTAATGTAATAGTTATCTACTTACAACTTTTTATAATAGATTAGAAAAAACATTTGTATTTAGGTGAGCAGAAATTCGATGCTTCTTCATATAATACATTTCATATGCATGTTTCCCTTCTATAGACCATAAAATATTTCTATGATTATGAAATGATTTCTAGGTTGGTAATGAAGTTAAAACTATAATGTATATTTTTGATGAAGTATACATGACCGAGAATGATTAAATATCATAGTAGTTTCAGTTTCATGGGGAATCAACATTTCTTTTCAAAGGATCCTCAATACAAGATGATTCGTTAGAGATTTGATAATATCATTGACACTAAAAAACACCTCAATATAATTAGGAAGTGATTTACTTGATTAATTAAAAGATTTTACATATCCATTATTTAATGGTAAGTTGAAATATAAAATGTGGATGAATGTTGACAGTGAATATGTTTACAATTGAAAAAAGATAAGTAGTTTTTCTGAGCTTCAAAATTGGTCTACCAATTTTTTATGTCATTGATTAGATATAAAGCATATTTAAAAATATATATTTGAAATGTTTATGAAATTTATTTTGAATATCTAGGGGAAGACCAAAGAAAAATTATGATCTCATCGAGACTTGTTTGACTAGGGTATTCGAACAGAACTGCATCCTGTGTGTATTAGTGAAAACAAATTGTATGTACCTTTTGCTTCTTATGTGATGACACTATGAGAGAAAGATCAATTATTGGATATATTAGAGAATATAAATGTTCTTGATGGATATTATAGAAACATATATAAACAAGTCAATAGAATATATGTGAAACTATAATCCCTAAAAACTCAACATTATCACATCCTTCATCATGAATTTTTTCCAATTAAAATTTGGTATTTTCAATACAATAATGCATGGGTGAAAGTGATTGGAATGTGCCATTTTTTAGAAAACAAGTTTCTAAAAGGTTATCCTTGTAATTCTTGATAAAAATGATTCATTAGACCCCATTAATTTAACGTGATAGGGAAAAACAATTCATCCATCCTTTTTCACTTGATTTTTACATTTAATATTTCACCTTGAAACTGAACAAAATTTTACGGGACCAGTTTTTTTGGTGGATATATCCTACTAACGCAAATTAGTTCACACTGAAATCATATGTCCGAAACAAGAATTATCCAGAAGGTTCATTTATGAGGGGTTATTTGGCTCAAGAATGTATGTATTTTTGTTCAATGTTTTATTCTAACGTGACTACATGATATAACCAGCCAATGAAAAATGAAGATGACAGTATAGGGATATTGATCCCTAATTTCACTCTATTCCTAAAAAATGAGATTGTTTGGGTCTTATACATTGGATACATTGAGCCTTTAAGAGAGGGAGATTGCACATTCGACAGTCTGGGATAACTATGATTTTATGGATGAATCTATCAAGTATGTAATTTGGATATTCAAATGTTATCTCATATAATAAAATTTCTCATATATCATACACTTTTATTATAATTTTATTTAGGGAAAATAAATGTATTATATATTGAGTTCATTGAACTTTTCTTTTGATATTTAGAGAGGCTTTGCGTAACCTAGATATTCTTACTCGGTTCAAATCAAATATATTTCCCTTACATTAATTTGTATAAAATATAGATATTAATTTAATTATATGTTTAATATATATTTCAGTTCTTGATTTTACCCATTGACTTCGATTATCAAGAATTAAATGGTTTTGATTTTGGTCTTAATTCATTGGTTTATGAATGAAAAACATCACTAATCCATAGGTATAAATATTATACAATAGATAGAGTGGTGAAAATGAGAACACAACATGATAGTGTTAGGTTAACTACTATATCAGATTGTTATGATAGTGTATCAAATATTTGGCCTTGATATAATGATGTGTATTATTGTGGGATTTTTGAGAATATATTTTTATTATATTACTACTCTCAAGGTAGAGCCACTAAGATGAAATTTAAATGTTTTTATTCAATGAGATGACATGGTACATTTTTTGATTACTTGGGATTCATAGTTTTTGATATGAGTTAATTCTCATCCACTGTTGAACCATACTATTTGGAATCAATGTCTAATCAAGTGGATTATGTGAATCATCATCTCAGACACAATTATCATGTAATTAATCACTTAATCCAAATACCTATTTTTCATGATACTAGTGAGGAAATTTCAATCATTGATACCCCTGTTGGGGCTGTCGAAAAAAATTGAATTTGATTAATAAAATTGTCTCATTATAGGAGTTGATGTTGAACTTGAAGTAGTGGATGATAACATATGGAAGAATACATATATTTTAACTATTCATTAAGCATACATTAACACGAGTTTCTCAGGGTATTATTTCTTTAATTACGTTAGTTATGTTTCATTTTGGAATGATATGTTTGTTTTTTATATTTTCTGTTGTTGTTTCATTAAATAAAATTTATTTCAATATAAGAAACATAGTTTAAATATTGTTTTTAGAAAATGTATATCATAGTAATGTAATATTAAATACTGTGTTTTTCATTTCCTTGTAATCATTTTTAAAATTAGTAATTAAAATTAGCCAAAATGGTACCTCTTGTGAATTGATTTTGGATTTATGTAGTATACAAGATTTGTAAAAACATTTTCTAAAGAAATTACATTTCATTCTGATTTATATTTTCCTAAATACTTCAAAATGTCGAAGGAAGAGGCTGTTTCATCAGGATCAACCAGGGAATGAAAGTGTGTATCCTCCTTTGATTCTATCAGTGAGTATAATAATTGTTATTTTATTAATCTGCATTACATATAATTTCCTGTTAAAATTCCTTGTCAATTTTTAGGTATATTCAGTTCCACTTGATTTGACTCATAATACTATTAGTATGGTTATGAGTGCGGATTCCCTTACACCTAGATAGAGCACCTGTCAAACATGTTTGGACACTAACCCAACTACTGACACCCCTTCTACAACACCTTCATACTCTCATTGAGTATTCGGGGATGCTATTATTTATTCTTCCATAATCATCTAAGATACCCTTTTATTCACATATCATGTATTTTCCTCCTTCAGTGATGATCCCACAAACACATTCATCATCTCATTTTTCCTCTGACTCCCATATGATGACGACACTACTTCCACGAATGATTCCTCCATTACTATATCCATATATGATGATGTATCGCCAATAATAATACCCATATTATACCATATATACACCACCTAAAATTACGACCATCTAGCCAGCATCTGATGAGTCTGTTCCATTAGCATCTGATCTAGTTCATGAAGGCCACCCAGAGCATGCAATGGAATAGAAACTTCCTGCAATAGGTGTTGAGTTCGGACAACCCAAAAATTGATTACGATCTATTGAGTATACTATAAAAGATTTTTTATTATAATAGTTTCAAATTATATTAAATTATTTTTATCATGTTGTCCCATGTTATTGGTAACACCCCAATATTTCTTAGTACGTTATTTCTTTAAATTAATTCAATAAATTGCACTACACGCAACACTGAGTTCTATCGCACAATGACTTACAAAACCAGCCGTTCAAAAATCAGTTATGAATTTTATTAACTAAATTTTGAACATTATATAATCCTTATAATTTTAGAATCCATATTATGAGTTTCTTAGACATAATTTATGAACAATTTTATTTTTTCAGATAAAAGAAGTATTTTTAAATTAATGCAATTTTACAGCCTTTTAAGGGAGAACCTTTTTTAATTCCAATATTTGAAACTTTTATATGTTAAATTTTACAATATAAACTTCTTCTTTAGAATCAGGAAATAATAATTTAGTTTCAATAATTTTTTCGTGTTTTTCTGATAACTTTTATATTTGTGTGAATAGTGAAAAATAATATATTTTAACTGAAAATTTTTTCTTGAATAAAAATTTTTTTTATTGTGAAATTATAAATTTTAATTTTTTTTAATTATAAATATATTTTTTATCAATTAATTCAATGCTGGTAATTTTAAGTAATTTCACTTTGAAATTCGACATAAACAAGTGTCAATATTTAGATAGTTAATATTTCCTAAAAATACGCTTTTTGGTTTTGATAACAAGAATTAATTTTAAATTAATAAATGAAATATCTATGTTTTTAATTTGGTAATATGGAATTAATTTTTGAATTAAGAATATCAATATTAGCTCTGGGTAAATATTTGGTATATTTCTGGAAACGTTCAATTTTTGATGAATACTGAAAAACACTGCGTTATTTGTTAAAAATGACTTTTCCTTTAAATAATTATTTATTTCATTAAAATTTATTTTATGTGAAAATAGGTAAATTATTCCTATATATTTAAAGTGTAATTAATTGGATTCATTTTATAATAAGTTTAGATATATAAAAAATTTATGGAAATTTTACCCTCTTTTACCCACCTCCTAGGAGCATTTGAAAATTTGCATAAAACATAATTTTAACGCTTCTATGAGTTGAATTTAAAAAATTCAAGAGACACGGTTGTTATTAGTAAGTATTATTTGGTTCAATTAGATGAAAATATTTTTTGACGAATAGTAACTTTTTACTTTTATTTACCACGGTTAAAAGTAAATAGGGTAATTGTGGGTAAAAATGATATTATTATTACCCTGACGCATGCTCTAATTATGTTGGATAATTATAATTCGACCAATAAAAATCTTATGAATAAAATATGAACCTTTTTGGTCCACATGGATTAGATTAGGACATTTATTATTATTTAATTCATGGAAGAGTTAAAAGAGTTAAAAACTAAATTTAATAACTAAAACATTTTTAATATATGGATAAACATAAGATAAATTAGATTAAAAATATTAATTAGAAATAAAAAATATTTCATATATAATGGAATTTAATTTATATTTTTTATACATTAAATAATTTAATTTATTTATGACACAATGATGATGCATTAATTACATATTTAATGAAATATTAATATAATTGATATTATAAATATCTAAATAAATGTAATTTGAGACTCTTTAGGAATTACATTAATTTTATAGGTTAATATGACATATTATGGTTGGATAAATGAATTTTGTTTCGAATTAATAATGCTGTTATGAATTTAGAAAACACAGAATACCAAATACTGTCAAAATTGACATAAAAGTGATTTTAAAACAATTATTATATTATTAATTGATATTCTATTCCTAAAAATATATGGTTCAGAAAAAAGACTTATATAATGATAGTTGTATCATTAATGAACAACTTTGGGTTCTTTGGGATGTATATAGTATGTTTGTTAAGCATATAATATAAAAATACAAAGAGACATGGTAAATATCAAACTATTTAACTGAGAGTTAAATCTAAATGTTATGTTAATATAGTGACCCAAACCTATCTAAAACTTATTGGTTTAGTGTATATAGACTCATATTCACCTTATAATTTAAATAATCTTTCATTAAGCCATTATAAACCATAAATGAGTTAATTATAAAATAATATTTCATGCTTTTCCTAAGGTGCCTCTCACCCCTCTCATAAAAGGGAACTCACCCTTATCTCTAATTAACACCATCAATGCCATTTGTATCGTCCAAAATCTACCCAAATACCCTTTAAACTGTCCTATATTCATTTTAGAGGCATACATTTTGTTAGAAATCCAACCTATGTAGCCCATTTGATCAAATCAAAAGGAGGAACTCGAAGAAGAGGTAAATATTTAATCATCTCTTTCATGTTTCTTTCTTCTTACTCATCCCCTTTATTTGTTTTTTCCACTCTGAAATAATAACTCCAGTATCTTCTATATACTGTGATGTTATTATAAATACGGTACAACCATATTCATTATTCTATCCATCCTTTGAATGACATGTCACCTTATATGTGTACGTACGACTTACTGTCTCTAGGTCGTGGTGTAATTGTTAATCAATACATTATTATTGGGATGGGTATAATAATGATGTGTAATGGATTTGAATAATAAATTTGATATGATAATTATTCAGTATATATGATATACCATCCAAATATATATTATTTTAATATCAAAAGAATTATATTGTCACTCGTGCGTACGTAAGGATTACCGTCTCCACGAACGTGATGAGATTCATTCTCCATCGTAATCCATTCAAGACTAATTTTCATTATATGATTAAAATAATTTTAAAATATTTAATATCATTCGTAATATGAATAATATACATCCTATTCATCACAAACACTACTTACGAAATAAATAATATAAAGGAAAACGAAGATGTTAACACCTGAAACGACGATAATACTAAAATATTAACAACAAATCAATATTAAAATATCCTACATGATATCATATTAATGTATATGATTATTTTATAATAACTATTATTTAACCATTATACCGGAGGTTAACCTACCCTTGACCAAGGAAAAGTACAGTGTAAGGGGTTTCTAATCTCACTTTTAATTTTGTGAGATTTCCATTGTTCGCCACTTATTTATTGAAATTGGTTTATTGTGTACTAACATTTTATATATTTATTATTATGATTATCATTATGTTCATGGAATTCTGTGATTCATTTTGTTGTTATTAACTTTTGGCCATACGACTTGATTGATTACAATGATGTAAGGGTTTTCATCTAACTTTCTATTTCCGTGAGATTCATGCCATATTGCCACTATTTTCTTTTTCTGTGGTGTATGTAATACCCAATGATTGTATTATTTGTGTAATATAATTTAATTTATAAGTATTTACATCTTTATTTTTCGATCTATCTTTCATGGGATGTATCTGTCATATGTTACCAAATTTGTAAGAGAATTTCAAATTTCAATTTCCACTCATTCGTCTTTACACATACTTCATTGTTTATTTTACTCCATAATTATATATGGAATCACTATTTATTATTTTTGTAGTAATTTCCACTACCCTTTATATGGATATACTTATTATACACATAATCACTCCATTTATAAATTCACAATTCATTAATATGAACTTTATAAGAGTAATCGTAACTCAATATCCATTTATCGAGATAAACATCAAATTCATTGGTGTTGTTTTTACAAGAATTTGTGTGAATATCCTCTGATTAATTTTCAATTAATATCCAACCATATTGAGTGTATTTATATTTGTCACAAATAATTATGTCATTAAGTTATCCTTAACATAAGGATACAGTCTTTATAAGATCTTTCATCTCAATTTACATTCCATTGAGACTTCTTTGTTATTATACGCCAACTAAATTTTATATGGTTTATATATTATACATTGGAATATAATATCATGAATCCATTTCTTCTCATGATATTATAATGTTTTTATTACCTCAATTATTTGTATTAAAGTGTCTCTGTTTTGGTTATAAACTCTATCTAAAATGTCATTTTATAATGTTTTAATGATTTATTATTCTAATTATTTCTCATTAATGTCCATATTTAAAAAATGGTTTTAAGGATTTATTTATATGGACATTAATGTTTTAAAATTTAATCTCCTTTTTTATGTTTCAAATTATTATGGGGAACTTTGATTCAAAAATCTATTTTTACACAACTTTTTGACAAATAGTGTGACTTTTAAATGTTTTCAAGAAAAAGGGGGACATTTCTCTCAAATAGTTTTGATCATTATTTTCATCTATGTCAACATCCTTAATTATTTTTGTTTGATGTTAATATGTTACAATACAATCTTCCATATTTTTTTGAATGGGTTATGTTTGAGTGTGGATGTGCTATTTTTTATACCATTCATGGTTTCTGGATAAAGTATTGACATTTTTATTCTATTTTTAATACGAATGTTTATGTTATGTTTCAAACTTTTCATGTGAGGAATTCATTGGACATATTAAGTGATAGGTGGTTCTCTCTATAGCTCCTCGATGCATCAGTAGGTCTCATGAGACAAACTAGTGTCTTGGCATAAGTCCTTGGCAAAATCTTATTTGTTATCTTGGAAGAAGGCCTTGACTATTTGGTTATTAATGTTTTGCATTATGCATTCCATAATTATTAAAATGTCTATTGATATTGCATGTGATTATTTAACTAGTAGAATATCCATTTGAATAAGTAAATGGAATTATTTGATTCTATCTTTTCCATGTTATGATGATGTTCATGTTTAAAATGATATTGTTTTAGTCTTATATATTGCCCTAAATGGTTATGCTTGTTTATGAAAGTATACTCTATATTGTTATCTTTACTGATCATTTGATATCACCCTATTCAATGTTTTATTTTTCACAGGATGTGAAAAAGTATTTTATGACTGACCTGCATGGATAGTTTATGGGATCTTAGTGTTGTCCATTGAAAAAATGTTGTTGTAGTTTTCCATTTTAAGATGTAATGTAAACCTTATGAATGTATCTAGTAATTCCAAGGCTACTAAACTAATCAATAATTTGAGACATTATTCCTTTTAATGATGCCAATGTTATGTAATAATGCACCAAATCTGGGTAACTATGATTAGGGCGTTATAGTGGGTATCAGAGGATGTTTAGTACAAACCTTGGAAACTAGATTTAGGTAAAATATGATTAGAGCACATAGCCCTAAGATATAGTTTGCAGATTAGTATATACCAACTTCCCAGAATTTTGGTATTCTATAGATTTTGTGAGTTTTCCAAGCAATACATCCTTGTCTGGATATGAGCAGGTAGAGGCGGCTCTGGCATAGATGTACCTAGGGGTAAAACCTGAAAACACCGCTTTAAGCTGGACTCGAACGAGAACATGTGTACAACAACAGGCCTTACATCACTCTTGGTTACAACACTCCCAGGGGATATGCTTAGGATAATATACATTTTAATTACAAATTGATTTGAATTATTTTAATATAAGATGAGAATAAATCACCATGGTTACACTAAAGGTGTCTTAAATTGAAAATATGCTGTCATGATATTCTCTAAATGATTTTATGACTACGGTTACTCACACAATGCTTTCTAGCTTTAGTCAATGGCTGGATTCCATGGAAGTCATAATATCTTTGACCATGATGTACAAGGTGGGAAAGATGGTATAAATGAGAAAAAAATGGAATTTTAATAGGTGTAAAAGATATCATGTTCATGCCAAATAAATTTTCCAAAAATATGATCAACAAAATATATATTAACCAACTCTAGGACTCTACAATGAAGAGAATAGTGATAAATGATAAGAGCTCCAGCTATGGAGACTATGGAGATAAGAATCCTCAATTTCCATTATGCAAGAAATGTGGAATGAGACACCAATTAATGTGTATCAATGGAACAATGGAAGGATTTACGTGTGGGAAAAAAGGACATAAAGTAATTAATTCTTGATAAAAAATGAAGTGTACTATGGAAGAAAATAAAAATGGTCCCGAGAATCCATTTACAGTCATTTGATGTAAATATAGAGGACCTAGCCATTACCTGAGTGAATTCCCTATTCTATAGGATATTTTCTTGGTCAAAAAAGAAGCTATGTGGAAATAAATGGTTTGAGAAATGTTTAAGAGTACTAGTGATCCTTGTTGATGGGATTATTTTGGAATAATTTTTAAATTTATTTATAACCTACATTTTGTCATTTGAAAATGATATTTGAGGAAGAATTATCTTTTCCCTTGTGTATATAGTTATAAGTAACCATTTATTATTATATGATCATTGGGTTTGAGGAAATTACATGTTATTATATTTTGGGAATAAAATGAAAGGAATGAGATAAAATTTGTGGTTAAATTATGTTATGATTATTTTTAGGAATTTTTCTCATTTCGGTAATGTTATAAAATATAGTTTTTGAAAAATGCAACATGCAGACCGTGTGACAACCCATCATGTCGGAAAAAGCTGTGGGAATGGAAACCACAACTAGAGTACGATTGGGATTTATCACCCGCCACTGGACTACGTGAAGTCCCTGATTAGTGTGACTAATTATTTTTAGTTAAATGATTTTATTGATCAATAATAAGTCGATTTGGGATCTTATGTCCTATCAAATGAATACCTTTAGTATAAGAAAAAGATTTGGTGATTAAGTGATAAATGTTTTTTTGGAAGACATTCACTCTGTTGGAAACACTATATGCCTTAGGAAAATAGAATACTATGGGATTTTATTTGAGGAGTAATGGTTTATTTTTATGTATGTTTTCATTGTGGATTTATAGTGATATGGGTTATTTATGGAAATGATTAAACTATAATAGAGAATATGTGATTAGGTTAATTACTTTTATGAATGTGAATTTAAGAGTAGTCGATGTGATTTGGAGGTACAGTTTAACTTGGAAGACTACATAACCAAATTCTTCTAAGTGTTGGGTTTCAATATTAGTTTGGATTATATTGAAAGATTTTAAAGAGAATTGTTTAATGAATGATATTTCTTTAACATTGTGGTATTGTTGGAATAATTTTAGAAATTAATATTATCATTTATTTCTCTAAAGTAATATCCTTTTGGGGGATCATCTGATCTTGTACTAAACATTTTGGTTTTGATTAATCTCTGAAGATAAGGTAAATATATATTTTATCCTTTTTGGAAAATGTGATTCTCTATAAGTTTATTCTAGCTCTTCTAGTGTTTCCAAGTCATCTTGAATACTCATCATTTGAAAAAAATGGGGTAGTAGTGGAATGTTATTTAGGATTGAAACACTACTTAAAAAGTAAGTATATCTTTTTATGTTCTTAGTAAATCTCATAAAAAAATTCCTCATATTTATGAAATGTAACTAACAACAAAAAAACGTTGTTCATGTAAATTTCCTACTGGGAATCTAATGACTATTTGTTTCTTCACAAGTTTGTGGTTTTATTTTTGTCAACATTCTCCTCATAATGTTTTCAATCCCTCTCCATCAGAACATGACACTTAATTTACCTACCATATCCAGGTTTTCCTACATTAAATACTAGTATGGGTTATCTCGGGTGACCTTTGTACTTGAATTTATTTCATTAAAATTTATAGTTTTATTGACTCTTTTTCCGATGTGGGATTTCAATTATATTCCGAATCCCAAATTTAATAATTGTGAGGATGAAATTTCTAAAAATAGGTAAAACTATAACACCCCATGATTTCATAGTACATTATTTCTTTAATTTAATTCAATAACTTGCACTACACGCAAAATCGAGTTCTACGGCATCCTGACTTAACAAACTAGCCATTCCAAAGAAGTTATGAAAATTATTAACTGAATTTTTAACATTATATAATCTTTATAATATTAGAATCCTTATTATGAGTTTCATGGACATAATTTAGGAACAAATTCATTTTTTCAGATAAAAGAAATATTTTTCAAAAAATGAAATTTTACCTCCTTTTAATGGAAAACCGTTTATAAATCCAATATTTGAAAATTTTATATATTCAATTTTACAAACTAAAATTCTTCTTTATAATCAAGAGAAAATAATTTAGATTCAACAAATATTTTGTGTTATTCTGATAACTTTCATATTATTTTGAAAAGTGAAAATACTATATTTTAACTGAAAACAAAATTATTAAGCAAAATAATTTATAGTGTTAAATTATACATTTTAATGGTTTGGGAGTATCAATAGATTATATTTTTACATTTTATACAATGCTGGTTGTTTTATGTAATTTCACTTTTAAATTGGACATAAACATGTGTAAGTCTTTTGATAGTTATTATTTCCTAAAAACACGCTTTTTGGTTTTGACAACGGGAATTAATTTTAAATTAATGAATGAAATTTATATGTTTTAAATATGGTAAAATAGACTTAATTGTTAAATTCATAATATCAAAATTATCTTAGGGTGAAAGTTTGGTATGTTTCTGAAACCATTAAATTTTTTATGAATAGTGAAAAACAATGTGTTATTGGTTAAAACTGACTTTTCCTTTAAATAATTATTTATTTCATTTAAATTTATTTTAGGTCAAAATAGATACATAATACCTATATATGTAAAATTTATTTCATTGGATTCATTTTATAATTTGTTTAGATATATAATAATTATACTGAAATTTTACCATCTTTTACCCACCTCCTAGAAGTATTTGCAAATTTGCATAAAATATAATTATCCCACTTCTGTGAGTTGAGTTTCAAAAATCTGAGACACACGATTGATATCAGTATGTAAAATTTGGTTCAATTAGATGAAAATAATTTTTGGTGAATAATAACATTTTACTGTTATTTACCACGATTAAAAGTAAATATGGTAATTAACGGTAAAAATGATATTATTATTACCCTAACACATGTCCTAATTCTGTTGGATAAGTATAATTCGACCAAAAAAACATTAGGAATAAAATATGAACCTCTTTTTTCCACATGGATTAGATTAGGACATTTATTATTATTTAATTCAAAGAAGAGTTAAAAGAGTTAAAATCAAAATTTAATAACTAACACATTTTTAATATAAGGTTACACATAAGCTAAATTATACTATAAATATTTATTATTAAGATAATTTTTTTTCCATAATGGAATTTTATTTATATTTTTTAGACATTAAATAATTTAATTTATTTATGACACAATGATGATGCAGTAATTACATAATTAATGAAATATTAAAATAATTGATACTATAAATATCCAAATAAAAGTAATTTTAGACTTTTTATGAATTACACTAATTTTTTTGGTTAATATGAGATATTAGGATTGGTTATATGAATTTTTTTTAGAAGTAATAATGACATTATAAATTTAACAAAAACAAAATACCAAATATTGTCAAAATTGACATAAAAGAGTTTTTAAAAAAATATATTATATTATTAATTGATATTATATTTCTAAAAATTTGTGGTTCTGACATAAGACTTATATAATTATAGTTTTATCATTAATGAATAACTTCGGATTCTCTTAGAAGTATATAGTAAGTTTATTGACCAAAATATATAAAAATACAAAGAGACATGGTAAATGTCAAACTATTTAACTAAGAGATATAAATAAATGATAAAGTTAATATAGTGACCAAAAATGTCAAAAACCAGTTGGTTGAGTGGTTTTAGACTCATCCCCACCTTATCTATTAAATAATCCATCTTGGAGCCATTAGAAACCGAAAATAATTTTATTATGAAATAATATTTTTAGCTTTTCCTAAGGTGCCCTTCACCCGTCTTATAAAAGGGAACTCCCTCTTCTCTCCAATAAACTCCCTCAAAGCCATTTGGATCATCCAAACTCTACCAAACTACCCTCTAAAATGTCCTCCCTTCATCATAGAGGCCTTAATTTAGTCAGAAAGACAACCTATGGAGCCCTTTTGATCAAATAAAAAGGATGAAACCGAAGAAGATGTAAATATTTCATCACCTCTTTCAAGTTCCTTTCTTCTTCTACTTCCTATTTCTTTGTTTTTTCCATTATAAAATAATTACTCTTGTATCTTATATATACTGATATGTTATTATAAATATGTTATAACAATATTCAGTACTCTATCCATCCTTTGATTGACATGTCACCATACGTGTGTACGTACGGCTTACCGTCTCCATGTCGTGGTGTAATTGTTATTCAACAAATTATTATTTTTATTGGTATAATAATGATTTGTAATTTTTGTAAATAATAAATATAACATGATAATGATTCTTTATATAAGATATACCATCCAATTATATATTATTTTAATATCAAAATAATGATATTTTCAGTCATGCGTACGTACGAATTACCGTCTCCACGAACCTCATGAGATTCGTTTCCCATCATAATCCATTCAAGAATAATTTTCTATAGATGATTAAAAATAATGTTTAAATACATAATATAGTTTTGAATATTAATAAGATACATCCTATTCATAACAAACACTACTTACGAAACAACGCATATAAAGGAAAACAAACCAGTTAACACTTGAAATGACGATAATACTAAAATATTATTAACAAAGTAATATTAAAAGATCATATTTGATATCATATTAATGTATATTATTATTTTATAATAACATTTATTTCACCATTATACGGGATATTAACTGAACCTCGACCAAGGAAAAGTACAATGTCATGAACTAGTCCGAGTCAACCCTGAACCGGTCACCCAGGCCAGCCCGCGACAAGTCCAGAGAGGCATTCCCGATCCTTCTAGGATGCAGACAGGCACCAAGGACATAAATAGAGTACACAAGGGAACAATTTATCCCATATATAAACAATCAATGAAACAGAAAATAGAAATGGACTGCCCAAAATAAATTTATATTAAAATTGAACTGAACATTTTTTATACAAGAAACTGAAATTACAACTAAGACAAAAACTCAAATGACCAAACATGATAACCAAATAACTCCATGTGAACCCACTGGTAACTCCACAAAAAATGATCACACATAGACCAAGGTAATCAAACTCATGTTGAAACCTGTACAAGGGCTAAAAATAGAAGAAGACTATAGGCGTGAGTATTAAAACTCAGTAGGTTAGCCCAATATTCTATTCCCAATGCACATTAATTTAAAATAAAAGAAACATCAATTTATATTTTTAAATTCAAGATATGAAAGGTTGGTTTTCAAATTTTGTTCCATGCAAAAAAATTACGAGATGAAAACATGCATGTTTTATAAAAAAGAATGCAAGAAACAACATTCAAGCGGTGAAACATCAAAATGAAAATATCATTCAAGAGGGATGCTTTAAAGAATTTTTACTTTTGAATAAATCACACACACTACTGTATTAACCAACCAAACACACCGTATTCCAATGGTGAGTACAAAATATTCAATTAGCACAAGTCACGGGAACACCCATAGGCACTAGTCAGTTGTGAGCCTCAGGTACCTCATATCTTAGTGAAAGTGACCATAATAAATATCTGTTCTCATGCACATGAGCCACTAGTAGGTAGAATACCCATAACCTAGTGGTTCCCAAATATCATCATCATCATAGTTTTGTTAGTGTTGTCATCGTCAAACTTGCTATGTGAAACAGGGGCCAAACCCCACAGGATCACTAGCCTACTAGTACACGTCCGCCCACCTAGATACACGAGATTCCCTTTAGTGCTCAATAAAGTTCCACATATTATCAAATACAAATTTCACATAAAATTCCAATCCCAAAACATAAACAAAAAAACATCCCACAGACTTTCTTCACATTTAATTCACGAATCAACAAACAACTAAATATTTTCGTAAAGCAATTTCAATGAGTGTATTGAGGCTTTGCAAATAAAACTCATTAAAAAACACTCTTTAAATTATTTACACTTTTCAAAACCATACTAAACCATATTTTAAATCCAAAAAACATTTAATAAAATCATTTCATGGACCATAAAACAATCCCAATTGCACAACATGGTATATACAAGTAAAACACTCATTATTCATTTTTAGGAAAGGACAAACGGGGCTTTTCAATTTTATCAAAACTAAAATTTGAGAAGGTTATGAATTTATATTTTATTAGGGAGGTGTATAAACAACATTTACAGAATAAAACCACATTCATAAATCCCATAAAACCCTCAGGTTACATATTCAAAATACAACCCTTTTCATAAGAATGTCAAACATACCATTTTCCAAAAACTCGGGCCAAAACATGTTGTAAACAAAAACCCATTTATTTGTAAACCCAAATTCAAATTTTAAATCCATAAAATGATCCCAAAATATTTTTCTGATTTTTTCCAATGTATTTATAAATCAAAACAAATCATTGTAAATTACACGAGACACATAAAAGTCAATCAGGCAATTTACTGATCACATGGCATGAACTCTAAAAAACAACTTATGTTAAGTAATTAAAAAGGTATAAACCACCATTTTCATGCCATAATGTTATTAATTATACTGAGAAATATTAAAAATACCATAAACCAATTGATAAATCTCGTGAAATAATTTATCAAACTAGAGGAGTTCACATTTATACCAAAACAACTACATTTTTAACAAAATAAGTCATAAAAGATAATTTGCACACAAAACCACTAGAACCAAAGTTTCACAGCAGCACATATCATATAAATAAATATAAAATAGAATTTAAATTATGAAACATAAATGATAAAGGTTTGTTCATGGGGTATCCTACCTCAAATACTTGGTGTAACGGAAACAGACACCTGAAATCACCCGTCACGGGTTTATAAATCCTAAAACTATGAGGACCAGAACTAAATGAATATAAATTCCATCAAAAACCATGTTATAACAGAACCCTAAGTCTATCATTACCATGGGAGATTATAAAACCAATAAAAAAGGAAAGGAGGAAGAATAGGGAGGATAAAGGAGATCGAGTCTCACCTTCACCACAAGAAAACTCTTCGTATTCCATTATATTTGCAGCCATAGAGAAAATTTAATGGTATGAAACTTCTTAGAGAGTCTCCTAAGGTCTTTAAGAACCATGGAAAGAATATGTTTTTGAAAAATAGCACGAATTGAATTAGTTATGTATAAAACAATTTACCTTATCAATTCTGGGAGATTTGAGGATTCCTGAGAACTTTCTCCATAATATGAGACCCATATGAGATAAAAAGAGGGTACATCGATTCTGAGGGTGAGTATAGTGTTATTGGCTTCGAGGGGGAGGTGGAAAAAAACGAAAAATATTAAAAAATGAAAAATATATAAATGAAACAATATATTTTAAAAAAACAGGGAATGGGCCCTTGGGCTGGCCCAATACCTAAATAAGTAACACCAATTCACCAGGATTATGAATTTATATGGGTTCAAGATGAATAAGTATGCTTTAATATATCCATATAGGAAAATGGGGAAGTTTAATGGGTGAAAAATGATCAATAACAAAAGGGTTATAAAAGAAACAAATTCGTTTTTTAAAACTGGAAATGGGCTCACAGTTGGCCCAAATCATGAAGTAACCACCCTTTCTTCAAAAACTCCTAAACAACCAATGGGGAACCAAAATTTGGGTGATTAGACATATATGGAACTTTAAAACTCAAGATTAATCTCACCTAATACCCATGAAAATGATCGGTATTTCCAAAGGATCAGATCCAAACAAAGACAAAAAAAATCGGGTGTGACAATTCTCCCCACCATTAAAGCCTTCCGCCCCCGGAAAGCCATAACACTTTATAGCTGAAAACCCAACACCTAAGGATTACTTATCAACATGATCCAGTCAATTAATAAAATAAAATATCATCAACCATCATTGGATTTTAAGCCTCTAGCTCAAAAAAACACACACTACTCAGAACCACTTCCGGAAAATAATTAGAAATATCAAGCCACCACCTCCACAACCAAGTCGAGAACCCGATAGTTGGTCCTTCTCCCAATGAACCAAACCATCACCCAAAACAAAGGGCACCCAAAAAACCCAAATATTCTAGGGGAGTCTATAATGGACTCCCCACCATTAAGAAACAACTAGCACTAGAAAAGTTCTTAGGATGAAAATCCATGAGACCCACGGTGGGTCTCCCCACCATTAGAAACCAACTAGCAAGGAATAGACAAGAATTAAACATGAGCTAGAATTGGGCCTCACTCACACAAGACCAAAAAACAATCCTATAATAACATACAATGCCTTGTTAATAGGGTTACAACATAAACATCTAAACTACCCAGTCCTGAACAGTGGGGACATGAAGAGGGCCAAGAATTTCAGTATGGATCTGGACCCCCACCACTCGGGGATGAAAGGGAAGGGGACCCACTAATTTGGCCAATAAAACCACAAATGAAATAAATAAACTACCCAAAACTCTCCAACTGTGAATTAGTAACACGAAGACTGCACCTGATTTTCACAAGCTTTCCACACAGGGAAATTGATTAAAAACCCACATCCATGAAGGCATAACCTTAGACACTGTGTGAAGGGTAATTACACCACGCTTGTTGCGACAAAGGGAAATTAACATAAATGAGGAACCAAAACATTGACATAGAAACTAACTTACCAAAACAGAGGAGGCAGGATCCTAATCGAGCACTCCACACCTCTGTCAATTTCCTAACTGTGTGAAAATCTTCACTCCAAGGCATATGGCTAGAGCCCTTATTCTTGAAGCATCTGCCGCACTGAAGTCAAGTGATAAGGATCACAACACTCAAAAAAACCTCACATGATCACCAAACAAAAAACTTCTTCCAAATATGAACTCATAGATACATATCAAAATTCTCTCTCACTCCGAACGAGGGGAAGAATGGATAAGGAATATGGCGAAACACATCAACATCACCTAACACAACTGCTTTGTCCAAATGAATTATCATGACCTAGATGCGCTTTTAATCGATCCCAAATAGATCTCTATTCCAACAAATAGGTTAAGGAATCATCCAAATAGGTGGATTTAACATTTTAAATAAATCCTTAGGTCGATCAGCATGACATATTTCCAATGGGGAATTATACATGGCCACATCACAACATCAAAAACATCTTTAAGAACCCAATGAAAATTACTCAAAAACCGATCCACCAAAAAGATCTCATCCCCAGATACAACAATATTACAACTTCTAGATCAATAATAAGCTTACTAAATAAACAACGCTTCTAAGACATAGAAAATCAAGCCACATAACCGTTGGTTTTAAAAAAAAAAGACCACAATTTTTCAGCTCAAAACACTTTTGAAAAAAAACTAACTTTGTTGGTTTCCACATTCACCAATGGTGTTTCATCAAGTCTCACCCATGTGCACATTTCTATGCCACCCCAGGACCCCATCCACCATTCCATATAGGCCATCCTTCCAGATATAAATAAAACCATGCATGTGAGAACCCATGAAAACACCAAAGGCTAAAACAAAACAACATCATTCCAAAATGAAATTACCTCCAAAAGGAACACCAACCACCAAGTCAAAACCCATTTTCATACTTCACAAAATAAAAATTCATTAAGAACATGTATCTTAAAAACCTACCCCTTTTCATTTTTTACAACATCTAAAATAACCAAGACATTCCAAACAACCCCTTCCCATTTAAAAAAAACCTCATCAAGGTATATTTTCGTAATCTGTGTTCCAATGAGACCAATACCCTTTATAGGAAAACACCAACAGATCAAAACCAATTTCCAAAACTAATTTATCTGATTCAAAAACATTTTAACATCTAAAAATACCTCATTTAAGACAAAGATCTAGAATCACATTAAAATGATTCACAATTTCAAAAGATTTTATTCCAAAAAACCACAAGTTTAGATTATGGATAATCCATTCCCGTTAAATCATATTTACTTCCCTCAATTTTTTTTTCAGAAAACACAACCTTTCAAAACCATTATTATATTTAAATTTTAAAAACATCCGTTTTTACTTTTTAATGTATAATTATTACATCGAAACCCATTTCGACAATTCTCACACAAGGATTTTAAAAACAAAAATTCAGAATTCAAGAAAGGTTCAAGAGACCCAAAAAAACGGAACTATTGTCAGTGGGTGACATGAACATATGGTTGGAAGCCATATGTCAAACAAAACACCAACATATAGAGAATTATTAGGACCATTCCTTATCTCCACATGGCTTTCCAGGTCCTGCGAGCTCATAGACACTATTAGTCAGACTCCCCTTGTCATATCCCAACACCAAACAATAAACAAGAACAAAGGACACAAATAACACCAGACTTCCCATTGAAACTCGAGGATTAGAACGAGGAAGAGTTCATGACACTATTCTTTCTATTACCCCTAAATTCAAAAAAAATCATACTCTATCTACCTTTACATCCCCAAAATAACAAGGGCACTCTAAAAAGAAAGGTCTGCTAAGAGCTGACCTCCTCTGATACCAATTTCTCACGAACCAGCCCGAGTCAACCCTAAACAGGTCACCCAGGCCAGCTTGAGACAAGACCCAAGAGGAATTCTCGATCCTCTCGGTATGGTTCAAGCACCAAGGGCATAAATAGAGTACACAAAGGAACTATTTCCCCCATATATGAACAATCAAACAAACAGCGGAAAGCAATGGACAACCCAAAATAAATTTATATAAAAATTAAACTGATCATTAGTTGCACAATAATCTAAAATTACAACTAAGAAAATGACTAAAATGGCCAAACATGATAACCAAATAACTCCATGTGACCCCTCTGGTCACTCTCTAACAAAATGATCACACATCGCCCAAGGTAATCAAACTCAAGCTGAAACATGCACAAGGGCTAAAAACAGAAGAAGACTATAGGCGTGGGTATTAAAACTCAGTAGGTTATCCTGATAATCTTTTCCCAATGCAAATTCCATTAAAATAAAAGAAACATAAATTTATAGATTTAAATTCAAGATATGAAAGTATGGTTTTAAAATGAGGTTCCAATCTAAAAAAACTACCAGACGAAAACATGCATGTTTTATAAACAAGAATGCAAGTAACAACATTCAAAGTGGTGCAACTTCAAAAAGAAAATTGTTTTGAGAGGGATGCTTTAAATAATTTTATCTTTTAAATAAATTACACATGATAAAAAATTTACCAAATAAACACACCATATGCCGACAGTGAGTACAAAATATCCAATGATCACAAGTCACGGGAACACCTCTAGGAACTAGTCAGTTGTGAGCCCTAGGTAGCTCGTATCTCGATGAATATGACCATAATAAATATCTGTTCTCGTGCACATGATCCACTAGTAGGGAGAAAACCCATAACATAGTGGTCCCCTAACATCATCATCATCATAGTTTAGTTAATGTTGTCATTGTCAAACTTGCTACGTGAAACAGGGGCCAAACCCCACAGGATCACTAGCATACTAGTACACATCCACCCACCTAGATACCCGAGATTCCCTTTAGTGCTCAATCAAGTTACACATATTATAAAATACACATTTCACATAAAATTCCATTCCTAAACAATAAATAGACAAACAGACCATAAAATTTATTCACATTTCTTTTACGAATCAACAAACCACAAAATATTTTCGTACAAAAAATTCAAGGAGTGTATAGAGGCTTTGCACATAAAACTCATTAAAAAACAATCTTTCAATTATAAAAACACGTCAAAACCATAAAAAACCATACTTTGAAGCCCTAAAAACATTTAATAAAATCATTTCATGGACCATAAAACAATCCCAATTGCACAACATGGTATATACAAGTAAAACACTCATTATTCATTTTTAGGAAAGGCCAAACGGGACTTTTAAATTTTCTCAAAACTAACATTTTCAATGTTATGAATTTAAATTTTATTATGGAGGTGTATAAAAACCATATAAAGAATCTAACCACATTAATAAATCCCATAAAACCCTCAGGTTACATATTCAAAATACAACCATTTTCATAAGAATGTCAAACATGCCATTTTCCGAAAACTCAGGCCAAAACATGTTGTAAACAAAAACCCATTTATTTTTAAAACCAAATACAAATTGTAAATCCATAAAAGTATCCCAAAATATTTTTATACATGCTATCAATTAATTTATAAATCCAAAAAAATCATTTTAAATTGTACTAGACACATAAAAGCCCACCGGGCAATTTTCTGATCACATGGCATGCACTCTAAAAAACAACTTATGTTAAGAACTTAAAAAGGTATGAAACATAATTTTCATGACATAATGTTATTCAAGATACTGAGACATATTAAAAATACCATAAAACAAGTCCTAAATCTCAGGGAATAATTTATCAAACTAGAGGAGTTCCCATTTATACCGAAACAACTATATTTTTAACAAAATAAGTCATAAAACATAATTTGCACACAAAACCAGTAGAACAAAAGTTTTACAGCATAACATATCATATAGATAAGGTTATAATCGTATTAAAATGATGTAACATAAATTATAAAGGTTTTTACAAGGGATATCCTACCTCAAATCCTAGGCGTAAAAGAAACGCACACCTGAAATCACCCATCGTGGGTTTATAAACATTAAAACATTGAAGACCAGACCTAAATGAATATAAATTCCATAAAAAAGATGTTATAACAGAACCCTTGGTCTATCATTACTAGGGGAGATTATAAAAACAATAAAAATTTAATGAAGGAAGAAGAGGGAGGATAAGATGGAATCTCACCTTCACCACTAGAAAACTCGTCGTATTCTAATAGATCTGCACCCCTAGTGAAAAGGTAATTGGATGAAACTTCTTGGAGAGTCTCCTAAGGTCTGGAATAACTAGGGAAAGGATATTTTTTTTAAAAATAACACTAATATAATGAGTTATGTATAAAACTATTTACCTTATCAATTCTGGGATATGTGAGGTATCCGGAGAACTTTCTCCCTAATAAGTGACCCATATGAGCTCCAAAGAGGGTAAATCGATTCTGAGGGTTAGGAAAGGGTTACTAGCTTTTATGTGGAGGTGGAAACGCAAAAACATATTAAAAAATTATAAAAATATAAAATAAACTCATTATTTAAAAAAAGGAAATGGGCCCATGGGCTGGCCCATTACGTAATAAGTAACCCCAATTCCCCATGATTATGAATATTTATAGGTTCAAAAAGGATAATAAAGTTTTAATATATTTGTATAAGGCAATTTTTAAGATTAATGGGTGAAAAATGATGAAAAAAAGTGTTATAAAAGAAACAAATTCGGTTTTTAAAACAGGAATTGGGCTCACGGTTGGCCCAAATCATGAAGTAACCACCCTTTCTTCAAAAACTACTAAACAAACAATGAAAAAACAAAATTAGGGTGATTAGACTTATAAGAAACTTCCAAAATCAAGATTCATCTCACCAAATACACATAAAAATGATTGGGATTTCCAATGGACCGGATCCAAACAAAGACAAAAAAACGGGTGTGACATACAATGTAAGGGGTTTCTTATCTCACTTTTAATTCTGTGATATTTCCATTGTTCACCACTTATTTATTGCATGTGGTGTATTATGTACTATCATTTGATATATTTATTACAATTATTTTCATTTTTTTCATGGTATTCAGTGATTCATTTGGTTTTTATTATCTTTTTTCCATATGACTCGATTGATTACAACGAAGTAAGGGTTTTCATCTCACTTCCTATTTCAGTGAGATTCATGCCATATTGCCACTATTTACTTTTTTGTGGTGTATATACTTCCAAATGATTGTATTCCATGTGTAATATACATTAATTTATGAGTAATTTAATCTTCATTTTTTGATCCATATTTCATGGAATGTATGTTTTGTATGTTACCAAATTTGTAAGGGAATTTCAAATTTCAATTTCCACTCATTCAGCTTTATGCATACTTCATTGATTATTTTACTCCATGATTATGTGTGGAATCACTATTTATTATTTGTGAAGTAATTTACACTCCCCTTTCTTTGGATATAATATTTATACACATGATCACTCCAATGATAAATTCTTAAGTCATCAATATAAACTTGATAAGAGTAATTCTTACTCAATCTCCATTTATTGAGTTAAAAAGCCAATTCATTGGTGTTGTTGTTATAAGAATATTTGTGAATGTCCTATGATTGATTTAAAATTAATATCCAACCATATTGATTGTATTTATATTTTTCATTCATAATTATGTCATTGATTTATCCTTAATCTAAGGATATAGTCTTTATAAGAGATTTCATCTCAATTTACATTCCATTTAGAATTCTTTGTTGTTATATGCCAATTAATTTTATATGGTGTATATAATTTAAATTGTCATAGAATATCATGAATGAATTTATTGTCATGATATTATAATGTTTTGATTACCTCAATTATTTATATTCATGTTTCTCCCTTTTGGTTAGAAACTCTATCAAAAATGTCTTTTTTACATGTTTTAAAGATTTATTATTCTAAATCGTTCTTATTAATGTCCATGTTTTAAAAATGGTTTTAAGGATTTATTTATATGGACATTAAAGTTTTAAAATTTAAAATCCTTTTAAATGATTCAATGTGGTATGGGACACTTTTATTCAAAAATCTATTTTTGAATAACTTCTTGACAAATAATGGGACTTTTAAATGTTTTCAAGAAAAAGGGGGATATTTCTCTAAAATAGTTTTGATGATTATTTTCATCTATGTCAACATCCTTCATTATTTTTGATTGAGGATAATCTGTTACAATATAATAATCCATATTGTATTCAATGAGTTATGTTTCACTGTGGATGTGCTATTTTTTATACGATACATGGTTTGTGGATAAAGTATTGACATCTTGTATGCTATTTTTAATACAAATGTTTATTTTATGTTTCAAAATTTTCATATGAGGAATGTATTGGACTTAGTAAGTGATGGTTGGAGCCCGCTATAGCTTCTTGATGCTTCTGTAGGTCCCATTAGACAAACTTGTGTCTTGGCACCAAGCCATGACATAATCTTATTTATAGTCTTGGCACAAGGCCTTGACTATGTGGTTATGAATGTTTGGAATTATGAATTCCATAATTATGAAAGTGGATATTGAAATTTCATGTGATTATTCGACTAGTAGAATACCCATGTGAATAAGTAAATGGAATTATTTGATTTAATAAATTCTTATATTATGGTGAAGTTCAATTTTAAATGGTTTTTGTTTTAGTCTTATACATTTCCTTAAATGTTTATGATTATTTATGTAAAAATCCACAATATTTTTATCCTTATTGAGCATTTGAGCTCACCCCTTTCTATGTTTTTTCCCCAGGATGCGAAGAAGTATATTATGACTTACCTGCAGGGATAGTGAACGGGATATTAGTGTTGTGTATGGATACAATGTTTTTTTAGTTTTCCAGTTTATGATGTAATGTAAACCTTATGAATATATCTATTACTCCCATGTCTACTAATCTAATCATTATTTTGAGACTTGATTCAGTGTAGTCATGCCAATAATATGTAATAATGAACCGAATCTGGGTACCTAGGGTCGGGGCGTTAAATCATTATTATTCTTCCCAACCCGCTCTATTTTTATTCTGTGGGATCATCAGCCAGGTGACATGGGAACACTCGAATGAAGGATTTTCGGTATATCTGAATAAAACTGACGGTGGATTACAATTGACAAAATCATCTGGTTGGTCCAAATTCGAATTAGTGACATGTTTCGTATCCACCTAGGCCATGTATCATGATATCATTCTTGTAGAACCGATGTCATAGAGAGGTATCAGTAAAAAGGTCAATGATAATGTGCGGTAAGAAATGTGGGTATGAAAATTTTATATAGTTGTATCTATATTATTATTTAGTTTTAATGAAATACCATATTCAGAGAATATTTGGTTGACATTTCATGATGGTGAAGCTTCTATAATTTCATGGTTGATTTATATTGGAGAGTACTTGTGCTCATAAGATAATGATTTGTATGTTTTTTAGAATATCAATGTTAGTATTAACGTAGAGGGTGTATTGTAATTCCACAACTGTCCAAAAACACAATATGAAAAAAATGAATGCATGTTGAAAGACTAATGAGTTTAAGGTAATCTCAATAATTATTGGTTTTCATATAAAATTTAATTCGTATTACTTGTATTGGAATTTTATGAGGATGTGACAGGGAAAAACATATAGAATAATGATTCAATGTCATATTGGCACACATTGGGGCACACAACAATATCAGTGCCTAAAAATAACCTTGTACTTTAATTTGGTATTGTGATCTTATACATGATGTTATATTGTAAATATTATTGTATGGACATAGTCCAGATTTTTTCAAATCTCTTATAAGGTTCTAATCAAGATTTGTGCATTTCCTATTTGAAGCAAGATGTAATGTTCATCAAAGGTCTTGTAACTCATTCAAAAAAAATTTATCTAGTAGAATGAAAAAAGATTGAACTGTAGTAAATGAAAATATATAAGATCAAAATTTAATGTTTATTATTTATATTATAAATATTTATACAAAATTAATAAATTAATATGTTTATAATTTCAACAGTTTTCCTTGTATACCCTCAATGATATGGAAGATGAAAAATTTGGGCCACATGATCATTTAGGTCATGTATTAAGTGAGGAATCCTACGGATAATATGATGTTGACTGGGGAAAAATATTGTAATTTCTAGGTATTGGTCATCATTGGGCTCATATAATGTCTCTCAAACCTCTGAGCTATAAATTTCTCGTGTTGAAAGGGCTAAGTCAAATAAAATTTCTTTGGGGGAGCATGAAAGAAGTAATATGGTGACTGAGAATTTTATGAAATCTATGGAAGTTTTGTGTCAGTCACTTCTATTACAGGTGTCTTCTACATTTGAAACAATTATATAATCAATGATCTCATTAAATTATGAATTGGGTGATTCAAATAATGGTCATACATGCAATGAAGGTTGTAGTGATAGAGCTGTTGGTGGTGTGGATATTGCTAATGCTTCTACTGGTGATGAGGCTACATACAATATTGTTGTTGTTGCTAATGATGACGATAATGGGCAAGGGACTGGGGATGGGGATATTGGTGATGGCAGGATATTAATCCAATATATTTTTGACTTAGAAGGGAGGCATATGTATGTACATTAAGACTTTGAATTTAATTCTTGTATGGATGAGAATGGGTAATTTATATTTTGTTCATATAAATAGTAAATGCTGTGGATTCGTTTTAATATTGCTCTAGATATTATGTTTTAACTTATTTTAGTGCTTGATTAAAAAATATTGTAAATTATGAATCTCCATCACCATGTAAAGTAAATTGTTGGGAGTTTCATAAAGGTGAGATTGAAACTAATGAGTTATTGTAAATATGTATCCAAATGTTTTGAAGGGAAGAAGTTTTCTGAAAAATATAGGGTCTTTTAAAATTGAGTTCATTGAAACATTACAGTAAATGAATAGTATGAGTATATAACATTTTATGGGTTTTAAAACCGAAAATAATTGATATGAATATGGTTATTTTCTTCTAAAAAGTTATGCATTAATTTTCATATTCATTTAAAAAAATCTACCATTAGAATTATTACTCTTGCATATGGTTAAGTGGTTGAGGATGTTATCCTACTTCTATGTAACGGTATTAGTGATGTATCTTGGATATAACCATATGGTGTTGTTTCCCTAGTATTATTAATGCTATTCCTATTTCATTTCTGCAATACCATAGTTGGTCCTCAAATTCCATGTGTGGTTAATTTATTTAACAAATTAAAAAGGATCTTTATTAACTACAAGAATGAGTAGAGATACCGTGGGAGAACTGAACCACCATGAGTGTAATGACCTGAATCATTATAGGTCATAAAATTATAATTGGAATTTTAATTTTCCATTTATAAAAATGGAAGTTTTGAGAACTGGTAGTCAAAAAATATTTGGAGAGTATGGAATCCTTAAAATGAATTTCTATGGTGGGGTTTATAGACCAAGAGGTGACATGGGGTTTTTCAGAAGCACTAGAGAAAGGATATCTGGTTGGTGTGTTTCAGTTGTGATATCAGTTATATTTTTTATATTCCTTATCTGTATTTAATCCCCCATTCACTGTGGACTCATTTTATTTTGTTTTATTTAGGTATTCGATGTAAATTACACTAAATCATCAAGAAATATGTATGGTGTTTCATACACCGTACACAGAAGTCTCCTAGGATAATGTCTATATACCATCACTATCTGTTTTGTTGAGGTATGTCATAATAGATATTTTTTTATGAATTTTGGCTTAAATTAAACTAATTCAGTGAATCATATTGTGTTTTTCGTTTTGTATTTTTCTATGGTTGGTGATGGGGTGTGTTGTGCACCCTTTGGTGTGGTTGTTCAAAGTCTAGATGGTACAATGGTACTTTGTGAGTTGTTTTGTGATTATTCCACATTAGATAAAATTAAATAATAAATTGAAATTATTTATAAAATATTATTTATGTAATCTGATGCAAGGTATTCCCTTTGGTTGAGGTACATGATTAGGTGGGGCTTGGACAGGCTTGACCAAGGATTTATAGAGCGTAGAGATGGGGGAGTTTACTTGATAATGGTATGTGGTCCCCTTAATAAAAAGTCACATTTTTTATCTTCCATGAGATTCCTATTATATTAATGTTGAATAGGATTATGTATAATTTAAAGGGACTATGAATGGACTATGAGGAGAGATAGGGTGTATTTTAACCTCCCATTCTTGGAGAATGTGCTTTAGGAACTTTATTGTTCAATATTAACCGGAGACTATGTTTCTTATAATAGAGAGTGATGTTGGGATGAAAAGAATCATTGGATGGTTTTGGGATGTGATATAAGATGTATTTATCCTGTGTGGATTATCCTAGTGATAGTGAGTATGTGAGAGAGGGATAAGGCCATGAGCTAATGAATAAGTTGGATGAATGTATCATGTGCAACATGAACATCCACTTCCGGGTGGTGTGTGATATTGGAATGAATTTTGAGAAAGAAGAGTCATATTGTAATAGATAATCTATGAAAATATTTGTTTACTCTAGGTGACTCGCTAAGAGATCTCCATTTAGATATGTGATATGGGACCCATGTGTGTTTTAGAGGAATGATTGGGACTTTGGTTTAGGAAACCAATGGGCTTGGATTTTTCAATTGTGAGGGCCCCTATGAAGGGGTTCCAAATTATTATGGGGGTAGATATAGTAAACCCTCCATCCTATCCTAAGCCACCACCTCCCAACCTATTTCTTCTACATCCAAACCATCACCCCCACTCCCAACATGGATCCCCCCACCCCCACATTCACACCCTTCTCACTCCCAAACTTGACACTCTCTCCCTCCCAACCTGCACCCTCTCCCAACCTAATTCCCCCCTCCAACCAAACCTGCATGCCTAACCCTCTTAACATGTTCCACCCTATTAACCTATCCCCCCCCCGCCTCACTCGTAACTTTCAGCCTCCCCTATCAACCTATCCCCCTCCAACCTTCACACCCCTCATCCTCCCCCTCCAAACCTATATCCCCCACCCTCCCTCCCAAAACTCAACCCTCCCAACCTATCCCTCCCCTTCATAAATGCACCCCAAACTAGTACCCACTCCATATATGTACTTTATACCCTCCAAAATTCACCCCCACCAACACCCAATTTTCACCCCTAGTTGGGAACTAGATTTTTTTAAAAAAAAATTGACTCTTTTTGTGATCATTATTTTAATTGATATGCATGAAGGGCATAATTTTATATTCATCTTTCATATTTATTTATTCACTTTTACTGATAGTTGTTGAAAATAGATAGACATAGTTATTATTATAACACTCCTTATACATTTAAACTCATTTTATCTCAGATCCATGTATCTATTTTCCATATTAACTTATTTATCTTCTTTCAATGATTATATTTCCCTTGTTATAGATATTTTTCCTACTTTATCCTTCCCCACTCTTGAGGTTTAATCTCTATTCCATACGACAATGATTAAAAAATATAATATAAATAATATTTACATTATACTTATTATTATAATTTCTTATTTCAGATGCTTTGGAATATTTTATTTATTTTCTTACCTCTATGATCTCTATACACACATGAATAGTGTGTCTCCTCCATTCATGGTTTCATCGCATTGTAATAGAAGAGTGGTTCTATTAGATAGACAATCTAGGTCATGCATTAATTAGTTCATATAATGATACATTTGAAAACCTAGCACTATTCAATGTATATGATCCATAATTTAATGCCAATTATTTTTTTGAAAGAAAATTTTCATTTGCAATGTATTTTTAGTTACTGTTCTTATCAAACTTTCTTGTATTTTTCATTAGTAATGGACGTTCAGTATTGGATTTGTATGGGGTATTCATTGATTCTTTCTAGTCTAAAACATGGGACCGATTTAAAATTTCATTAATTGAATATACATTTTTTGTTTACCTGAAATATGGATATATGTTTTATGATTTCCATTTCTAATATTCGATATAAATTCTGTTACTAGTATTCCATATGTACTATGTAAATTTTTAGAATATTCAACAATTATTCTCTTCCTAATAAAAGTATTTATTTATTTTTCAAAATATGGAATGTTCTTTCTTTTTGTTTGTAATGCATAATATATAGATTATGTAATTTGTATTATGAATATGTGAAAAATGGAAAAAAATTATGAGTATATGCAATAAGGAACATTTTTTTGGTATATATGAAATATGAAAAAAGCACATTTTATTTTTAAATGAAATAAATATGGAATAACATTACTTTTTTCAAGATTCTATTCTGAATAATTATAGTGGATTTAAAGAATAGATCAATATATTGAAAATTTAGATGAGTGGTGAGTTCTAAATTTTATGTTCTCGTACCTTCATCATGTAAGTTTTATTACACCATTTATCTTATATTCTTCTTTTCTGTAACTATTGGGTTGTCATGTTAATGGTATGTTGATGTCAACTTCCATAATGAAATGATTGTTTTTTCAAGGATCCAAATATTATTCTCACTCTGTTTTTTATCATTTTTTTCAATGTGCTATAAAATACTCTATAATCATATAGCAATCCATATACAAGTACAATAATTTCTAATAATTTATATTTGATATTTTTATTAGTTTTTTATTGATCCTATTGATCTTATATATCATAATAATGATTATAGTTCTAATTTCATGTTCTAGAAATTAGAAAGAGGTAGTATAGATTTTTAATATAGGTTCTCCTCTATTTTGTTCTCATAAATTGGTTATTGGAAGGTTTTCTTATTTGTGTCTAAATAATATTAGTTTAGAAATGTTGGGAGGTCGTATTGTCATCCAAAAATTTATTGTATGAATTTATTTTAGGCTGTACTATAGTACATTTCAAATCCGTGGTTTATCTATGCTGATAAGTACTCTACGATGTTGAGGTTATATTAAAATACCCCTACCTGTACAATAATCATTGAATGGGTATTGAAAAAATACTTGACATCACTGTTCGTATTTACTATCATACTTATTTTTAATACATACTAGGTCTATATGATTTCCCCAACTAGGAAGTGGTTATCATCTTAATAGTGTAAAGTAATGGTCATTCTCAAATTCTATGATGAAAAAAATACCTAGGACTCCACTTGTTAGTATTTAGGCCTCAATATCCACTATATTCTATTGATACTAGAAACCAAATAGGGGTTATATTTTTGTCAATGGTTTTGTAGTTTCCCTTACAAGATAGACCCATAGCTTTCTAAATGTTTCAATACCAAGATATGATCATTTCCCCATCCACTATATGTTCCAATATATTTCTCTCCCCCATGGAACTTTACCTATAGTGAATTGCATTATAGATTCAATCAACTCCACCTGATCATCTACCCGATCACCTGACCTTATATTCAAGCTATGTTCCATGTAAAAAATAAATCCATCTTGTATTCATAATCTTCTTTTCCTCACTACCTACACATGATATTTCATCTTCATCCATTGAATAAAAATATTTCACCTATTAACCTTATAATTATATATTGCCACTCTAGTAATTGTATAACATAATTGAATAACACCAATGTATGAAGTCTATGAACTAATTCATTGTTCTTTTGTTCATAAATAATGCCTATTTATGTTTTATCTTACCAATAACCATTATTCTTTGACATATTTTTTTAACACACATTGATCAAAACTCTAATTATTTCACCATTAGTTTGTATATGTGATTGATACATATTATACAACAGTTCATCTCTGTGACATCTGTAAATAGTACTTCAATATATATTGTACATATTTCCATTTAATAAGAACTAAAAGGATAAAAATTAAGGTACATAATTTCATCATCCAACTCAGCTCAATTAAATGAATTTTTTATAAATTAATATATAATATTATTCATATATCATGAAAACATCATAACTACAACCTTCTTAGTGCATTCTTAACCTCGTAGTTAATGAAATTCATGAAGCTACTTTATATAATTCCAAAAAAAAGTAATGATAGATAATTTCATCATCAAATCATAATTTTTATGGGATTTAAATTCTTATTTAAAACATAATAAAAACTCAATCTGTTTTATGTGTGTCTAGATTACTGATTCTTTATAGACTGAACCTAAACTATTTATATAACTATTGATCATCTATATTTGAATTATCTATGTCAAATAAAATTATACGTATGATATTTTAATATTTAAATAAATGAATAATACTTTTGCGCTTACATTATGTGTGAAAAAACACATCCATGTTAAACATCATGGAATTGTTTAGTGCATAGAGTCATTAGTGTTTGATTTTTTCAATATGTTTAATTAATGATTACTATTAAATATAACATTACAATCAAATTATATAAATTATCATGATTTTTCACCTTCTTTATCTATTAAGTTCATCCATTTAATCATATTTCTTAAAAACATATTTGTATCTTCTAAATACATATTTCAAAAATAATAATCTTCATCCAGTTACAATATCTCTAATACATCTGGTAACATTGTTCAACATGTTTTTTCGATTACATTTTTTCAAATTCAAAACAATTTTTTCCAAAAAAATTTTCTTTAAGTTATATAAAACTCAAAATATGATATGCACATATCTTTGTAGAAACTTATCTACCCCATTTGATATTATTGATTAAAATTTTTACTACCACTCAAACATCAATATTATTTCCACATTGACAACTTCCCTCTTTGGAAATTCATAGAATTTATAAAAACACACACTAAGGACATCAAGATAAATCTTCATGTGGTAAAATTTGTCCTAGTTCATCATGAATGATTATATATTATCCAAATAGAATGAATGTTTACTATTGGATGTGTATAGGATGTTCCCAGACTCTTCATGTTCTGAAAATAAATTGTAGTTTTTAACTAACTTGTATTATATTCTAGTTTGTATTTTTTTACAAGTGAAAGATGGTAAAAATAATGAAGTGGGGTATTACCTAGAAGTATGAAGAATCATGAAGCCCTGTAACTGCTGCTATGTTTGAGAGAAGTATATATACCAATGGTTTTTTAATATATGGGGATATTATATTTATTTGAAAATTTATTCTCATGGTTTTTAGAATCTTTGGAATATATAACGACATTTTTCTTAAAGTGTTGGAATTATGCAACATTGGGAAGCATTCATACCAACCGTTAATTGAATAGTGGGTATATTATATTTCAATAAAAATATATTCCCACATTTTGTAGAACCGTGGGAATAGATATATACCCAAAGTTAACTTAAACCATGGGTATTATGAAATTCCCCTTAGCTATACACGTGGTTTTGGGAGAACTGTGGGTATAGAAAAATATCGATGTCTTAATAGCCCCAAATTCATAAAACTATGTCTATAGCCTCTACCCATAGTTTCATGACTTATACCAATGGTTTCAAACTGTGGGAATATAGAAATTTTTAAATAGTGACAGTAAATATTAATCTGTTATATCTATCCAAACGTAATAAATTCATTTTCTCTAATAAGAGAACATTTTATTATGATTATTAGACAAAAAGTTTCCACCTCTATTCTATCCTATGGACAAAATAGCACTTGTTCATTCATATGACCTACTTCATGAATGCAACAATGTTATTTTTTTCATCACAATTTTATATGGATGTTCAAAATGATGGATTTAATGAAATATGTATGGTATTTATTAAATAATTATGATTATATTAAATAAAATATATCATCTAACTTCTTGAACTTCCAGATATTGGAAACGTGTAACATCGCTCATTCATAAGGGTGAACTATGATCTCAACAAAGTGATATGATTAATTATTCTATTACATTGATGAATTGAATACTCTATAATTATATATAATCAAAAATATAATTATTTATCAAATTTTTAAAATTGTTAAGATTATGGAACCATTTATCAAAACCCTAAACCATATACAATACACCGAAGTATTTTTATACAAATTTATTAGAAAACGTTAAAGTTCTTGACATAATAAAGAACTATTCAATAAATTGGTTTAAATTAATTATAAAAATACCATAAAAAAGAATATAAATGAACGGAAATTTCCATAACTATTTAATAAATTTAATTTAAATAAATATAATTTTTGTACCTGTGTAACTTAGTGGAGACTTAAAATAAGGGATTTCTATTAAAATCTCATTTTATTTCATGATTTTTTATTATATTTTTTTATTAGGGAAATAATATGATATTATTAATTTAAACCAAATTTATTTAACTATATTATGTAATTTTTAGTTTTTAATGATTATATTCAAAAAAGTTCTCTTTTTTGATCATAAATTAAATTTTATGATTCATGTAAGGGAATTTATTTAAGAACCATTATTTTGAATATTTGAATCCAAGTATTTTTCTTCATTTCCAATATATTACGCAAAATGTTTTTAATAATTCTTTTAATATTATAAATAATTTTATTACTAAACTTTAAAACCGTGTATGAATTTCTAGAAAATGAATTAGAATTATTCTTCATGGGATTTTTGGAATGTGTTATATTCTACCAAATGTGTGAACAAAATCATTATTTTTACACACAATGAAAAATATGGATTTTAACACCATCATGAAAATTCATTTATTTGAAGCACCCATTACATGTTTACAGGTTTATTATTAAAATATTATTATTTTCAATATTTTGAGAATTTTTATTTAAAATAATATCAAAATAAAACATTATTATTTTCATAATTAGTTGAAAATGATTTTGAAAAAAAAATTAAATCATTCATACAAAAAGTTAACATGATGTTATTTTTAATATTTTGATTATATATTATTTAATAAAGGATTTATTATAAAAAAAGCATTAATTTCAATAGAATATGGGGTCTTATATCAACCTCTAACAATAATAGAGTATACCGTATTTTTAGATCGTTCACTTACTTTTCATAATGTTCTCTATCACTCTCCATTATTTATTAGACATTACTTTCTCCATCCTATAAATATTTTTAATATAATGGATGAATATATAATCATATATATTTATTTTATTATGTTTTTACCTTTTATATATATATATATTTCTTATGTGATTAAGTAATCAAGTTATTTAATTTAATTAATTTATGAAGGAAGTATGCTTTTTTTGAATTCTTGATTCAATAATTTTTTTGATTATTATGAATTGGTAGAGTTTATTGTATTGATCCTTAATAACATGAAGAATTTATAGGAAAAAAAATTGATGGGTGCGACCTGATTTTTGATATCTTGTGGGTGCATTGATAGGTCTCTTAAGCCAATACATCATGAAAATCATGTTTGGTAGGTATTTAATTTACACCTACATATTTATTATTAATGATATATTATTTGTGGGGAATTTAATGTTAAATTTATGAAAACAAGGTCAATGTGTTGATTAAAAGATCATGATTGTAAAAATTTATGCATTTACATTATTAGTAATTCAGTTTCAACTATCAATGTCATTAATATGTTTATATTATCCAATTATGTCTTCTGATCATATAAAATTGATTGGATATCATGTGTTTTGTTTATCCACATTTCTATATTGATTATTTTTTATTTACACATGATAGATATCATTGAATTTTACCGTTATATAGAAGATGAGATCACCCTTTAATTGTTTCCAGTCCCTATTATATGATGAAATTTATTATGAATTATTTTAATGATATAAGAATGTTTCATATGAATATTCTTTTATATTTACATTGTAATAAGGGAATAAAGTATGTACACATTTTTATAATAATTTTGAACTGATTGATCTTGAATTTTATAATCCCTTGTATCTAGGACTAATGTAATCAGGTAAATACCAACTTTGGGTTATTATAGTTTTGTTGATATAGTTGCTGTTAGAGAAAGATCCGTACGATCCTTTAGAAATATATTTTAATGAGTGTTGTAAACATGAGAATTATGATAATCCCATAGGGTATTTAAAATTATTTATAATTATTTGAGTATCTATATTATGGTTTATGATTCATTATGATTATGAGGTGTCTTATTGAGGTAAATCTTTTAGAGATGTATACTGTAATAAGAACGTGATCCAACACTTGTATTAATTTTGGGATTGTACAACTATGAAAGAAAATGTATTTGGTGTTGGAAATGAGTATAACATATCCATATTATGATGGATACCTATTTCTATCAGAAATTAATTTTTCTATACAAAGAAACCTGTAGTTTATCAGCACAATTCACCATTTATAGATCAATTAAGGTCATAGAACCATCCATATTTTAATGTGACTATTAATCCATTGGTAATTGAATAATAAATTATGTCCCTTTAAAAAAATTAGTATAGGGAAGTAATCATAAGGAAATGGTTATTCATAAGTGTATTTTATGAATAGATATGCTGATCAATTGTGGTCCTTCATCCTAGATAACAAAATGGTTGATGAAATCAAAACTATGTAATAAATAACATTAAATGGGATATTCAGTAAGAAATACATATCTAAAGAATACTGTGCAGAAATGTAGAGAATGTTCCTCTCTGTAATGTAGAAGGAATAAGGATGAGTTAAAAAGTATGAAGATAACAATACATGATTATTAATTCATGCTAAAATAGCATATTTAATCTAAAAAAATAAATATTATTCCATTATTTTGTTGGATTAGGCTATGTCTCTTGTGGGTAGTCTTTTTTCAATCACCTTGATCATATAATAATATTGTTTTAAGTACCATCAATAATGACATACAATTAACTAGGGCATATATATTTAATGGAAATTAATAAAATAATAGGTTGGATGAGTACAAATAAAAAATGAAATCATTCGATGAATATAAAATGGAATACATGATTTTCGACATTTGATAATTAGGTACTGAAACATGATAGTTATTTCTTAATGGGAACAATAGGTTTTTATACTATTAAGAAAGGGATCATATGGCTCATGAATAAAATGGAATGTAGAAAACCACTATTATCGGGTTCTATAAATATGTATATATATATATATGTATTATTATTCAACTAAATGTTTCATTCATCATGAGAACCTCTCACATATGAGCACCAGGGAAGAAATCCATGATTATGTGATTAATACAACTACTATTGAAGATCCTAAATATGTGGTGGTAGGAAATTTGACCATAATATCAAATTTATTTAATGAATTATTTTATTATAGAACCTCTCACTCTTTTATATCTTCCATTTTTACCATGAATATTATATATTAACCTAGAACCATAATAATAATGCTTTAAATCATGAAACCTAGTTTAAAAAAATATTTCCATAAGGATGTGTCAAACAATTACCATTCTGTAAATATAAAAAATCAATTTTTAGACATGATTATTTCAGTTATAGAAAAATTTTATATAATTTTTTGTTTATACAAGATTTTAAAATATAATGAAAAAAAATCCATGATAAGTAAATTACATTTTGTGATGGAGATGTGGAATCCCTTCTCTTCAAAGGGGAAACTACATCATATAAATCGTGTTTAGAGATTCCCCTACTTGTTCTTATTTATATAATTTGTACTAAAAAGGTTATACAAGATTCATGAATGGGAAATGTATCTTTAGAATTGTGGATGTTCTTATTGTGAAGGAAAAAATTGAGTTATTTATTTCAATAACAACATAGACTTTCACATGAGAACAATGTTGAGTTTTCTATTAATTATATCCACGACATAATTCTTATATCTAAGTCTCCCTATAGGATTACCATTTCAGAATTAACAATATAGAAGACAAGATACATTATTTACGTGGTTATAGATTTATATTCCCTATTGTTTCAAATTATAGATCCCATGTTACTTATGTTTGGAATAATAACAAGTCTATGAGGTTGAGCATTGAATATAGGGAAAACTAAAAATTTTAAAAAGAACATTTTTCACTATATTTGTATTAATAACCTATTAGATCAACTAAAATTGTATCAATATTTTTTAAAAACTGATATTCAATCTATGTATCATCAACTATGAGTAAATAATAAAGAGATACCAAATATAAAATTTTAAATATAGTATCAGAAATTGGAATTTATATTAATTAACATTATATTGAACAATTGACCATATGTTTTAAAGGATATTATGAGTATATTTGTCAAGGATTATCATAATAATTTCATTGTGGTATTTATTAATGATATCTTAATATAGTTTAAATGCTACGATGAGCATAATATCCTCCTGAAAATAACACATAAGACTTTTATATAAAATGAGTTATATTGAAAATTTATCCACTTGTAATTATAGAATCATAAAGATTATTTTCATGTAAATATTTTCCATGAGGATGGAATATTAGTGGACCCTTCAATGTAAATGGTAGTGATGAAATGGAAAATTCCAATGATATTATTAAGGTACCATGTTTTGGAGGATTATCATGTTACTATCATGGATTTGGTTTAAATTAATCTTTTTTAGACACATAATTAACTAATATAACACATAAAAAGGTTATGTATATATGTTTTATAGAATTTAATGAATGTTATGAAAGGTTAATGTGGTGATTTTTCAATGCATACATATGGAATTTCCATCAGGAATAGATTAATTCCTGATATATATTAATGCATCAAAAAAGTGAAATAAATATTATTTTATAAAAAAAATATTGAATTATTTCTTATGCATGAGTTATAATAAATATTCATTAGTAGATTTATCGAACCAATAATATTGATTTCAAGAAATTAATATTTTTATTGAATATAAGGAGGAATTAAATTTATGATGAAAATTGTAAATTATATACGAATAAATTTTGGTAAAATATATATTTTCATATAAAGAGACCAACATGAGGTAGGGGTTATGTAGAAAACATCATAAGGATTGTGATTTATATATAAAATAATCCTTAATGATGGATAATAATGTGGTCCATTCATTGAGTGGTAAAGATCATTTTTTTGACTAAAATTATGACTGAAAAAGATCCTATATTAATGAATAAGATAATTCTTGATATGAGATACCTTATGAAATGGGAAAAATCATGTATATTGAAAATTATTTCCAAATAATAATTATTTGAGAAAATAAGTATTTCCAAACTAGATGATAAGATTTTTCAAATAAAATGATAATAAAAAATTGTTTGGAGTTGGTACACATCGGCTATAAATATAGAATATTTTAAATATGAAAAGAGGATATGTGATTTATATATTATTGAAATAGAATGAGACTCACAAGATAATGCTCATATGTTATATTATTCTATGATTCATTTAAAAATCAAAATGTATAAAGGTTTTGAAGAATGTTTTTGAATAATATGAATGGGGAGATTATATACTATTTATCAAAATTTTCTTTTCAATCGGTAATGGATGGGAGAAAACTACCTAACGGATTCCCTCAACCTCTACTTATTCTCTTATAAAAATGGGATCATATTACTATGAAATTTATCATCATATTTTTGAAGACTCAAGGTAATAATAGTTCTATATGAGTTATTATTAATTTCCTTACCAAGTCCGCACATTTCCATCTTTCAGGGATGATTACATATTGGGTGCCTCATATGAATCTATATTAACATATTGGGGATAAAACATGGTGATATGATTTTTATTGTATTCAATAATGAATGGTGGATTACAACAAATTCTATAAAATTAATTAAAAGGATCTTGGTTTTGAGAGAAATTTGGTCACATCATATCATCCAAATAAATTTGGATAGTCAAAAAGAATATTTCAAACATCAGAAGTGATTTTAAGGTCATGATCAAGAGAATTTAAACATATATGTAACTATTATTTATATTCGGATGAATTTTTCAATAAAAATAGAATTTATTGAAGGATTAAAATGGCAATTTATGAAGAATTGAATGGATACATATTTCCAACAGAAACTTTTAGGTGTAATGTTATTGAATGGAAAATATTATTACAATAACTTATAGTGGAGAAAATGGTTAAGCGGGAACAATTCAGGATCATGTAAAGAAATCTCACTACATGAAAAAGAGAAATTTGGATAACATAAGAAAGTATTTAGAAACTCTATATAGGTATTGTGTTTTTTTTAAAGAATATTATTTGTGGAGAATTATATGTTTAGGAATGAAAAAAAATTATGACCCTTGTATGTTTGGACTTTTGAAATTATAGAATGAATTGACGATGTGGATTGCATTTGGAAATTCCACGTTTCTCTTTAGAGTTCATGATTTGTTCCATATATTACTATTGAGAAAGTACATGATAGACCCAGCACATTTTCTCACCTTAACTTAATTTAAATTGGAACCAAATTTTTATTACAATGAATATCCTATCAATATTCATGACACTGAATAACAATTAATACATATTAAAATAGCTTAATATGTGCGGGTGATTTAGAGAAATCTTAAAATTGAAGAGGAAATATGAGATCTTGAAAAATATATGGCAAGAAACTGCCTAAATAAATTCCCAATGTTAAATTCTATAATTTTTTAGGAATTATATTTAAATGATGGATGAATGTGACACCTGGGATTCATTTAAAGAAAGATTTTATTTCATGAAAATAAATTAAATAATCCATATAATAATATTTATGAAAGTGATTACTGAATAAATTCCAAAATTTTAAAAATATAATTTGATGAAATAATTCATTTTTGAATACATCATTTCCAAATTATCTTAGGATGATATTTTTAGAAAATTTAAAAATTTCTAATTGGTATGTATTGATTAAAAACAATCAATTTTGAAAAACAATATATGTTATTAAATTATGATAATATTGTAATAAGTTTAATGATTATCAAACCATAATTATAGATCAAATATATATTAATTAATTAAAATAATTTATATATAAATCTAATTTTTATCTATGAATATATGGTTAACTTTTTTGAAATTAATGTAATTTATTCATGATATAATTTTTTTTAGTTATTTTATTTTAATCATGTTTTGATAATAAACAATTAGGTTTTTTGATGGTTTTAATGGAAAATAATTCATATTTTATTTAAAATAATCCATATTATCTCATTTATATTACCATTATACTTTATTATTTTTTGTAAAAATATTTTTATCCTTTAAGAATTTTTTTCAAGAAATAGATATTATTACAATTTTTAAAATTCTATTAAATGTATTATTTTGAAATTCTAGAGGATGGATCATGTAAAATGGATACCATATTTAGAATTAGAATAGTTTTTATTATTGAATTTTCTTGCCCATTTTTTCATAATGAATAGAAACTATGGTAAATATTTATCACCTCGGTTAAGGGATAAACTATGTCAATGGTTTAAACATAAAGAGATAAATATTTGATATAACACTAAAAAATTATAAATCAATAATTTTTTCTTTTATTTTGAACTTAATGTCATTATATTTTTTGATATAATTATTTTTATCCACTATTACATGAATATTACTTTATATTTCTAATATCATTTATGTAATTAAATATGTTCTCCTTCCCTTACTTATAAAAATATACCTCATATTTTCCCTTATCCAACATAATTAATACCACTATCTCAATAAAGACCTACCCAAAAAGCTTAATACAACCCATCCTTTATTATTGATATCTTGGGTAGACCATATACCATATTAAGAATGAATAATTTTTTCTCCAAAGGAGGTCCTTCAAGGAAGAGGTAATAATATTACCCAACTCTATAAAAGTATAATTTTTATTATACTTCCTACAAATTTATTATATACATACTGAAATAAATAATAAATTATAATTAATATATTTATATGTTACAATTATTATGATACAACCATTTTTTCATCTCCTTTTCAATCTATGGAAAACAAAAAACATTGCTCTTGTGTACATACAACCTACTATCCCCTGTAGAGGTGTAATTTATTATTCATAACTATTATACATAGATTTACATAAAAATTTTATAAATGAAATATATGTGATATATATGAAATAATTATTATTATATAAATATATGTTATCATCTACTTTATTACCTTTCCATTTTTTGGAAAATTGTAGTGTCTCTCTTATGTATGTGTAGAATACCACCTCTTTGAAGCCATGTGATTTATTATTCTATTTCCTCAATGCATGGATGGTATTCAATTTTATATAATAAGTAAAAATTATATTTCCGACAACATTTAAAATATATTTAATATAGATCCATTTATATTTACCATTCATAACATCTAAAAACTAATGTAATTTTGGTGAGAATTTATAAACAACCTTAAAGAGGTCAATATCAGCAAGAACTATTAAATGAGTGAAATTAAAATCATTATACATGGATATTAAAAAATGACATAATGAAAAATGGTTCATAATTAGAAAATAATAAAATTTAAATTCGTTATATATGAGGATCAACTATGTAAAACTAATCGTAAACCCAAGGTAAGGGACTTATATTACAATCCCATTCTAGTTTTTTAATTTTTATATATTTATATTTCCATTAAGAAAATTATATGACCAACATATTTTATCACCAACATATTTTATGATCTATTGGTTATTAGGGGTTATACATATTCATTTTCCATTTATTATTTTTTTGGTTCAATAATCAATAAATAAGTTGAATTTAATGTACTATTATTAATGTTATTTGTTTTAAATAATTACTTAAAAGTATTTTAAAAAATATCAACATTTTCACTTAAAATGTTTTCAATAATTATCATCTATTATATAACTAATTTTTCATATTAATTTTACAAAAAATTTAACTTTATGTAAAATATTTTGAAATAAGTATTATTTTCATTTCCAAATCAATGTAATTTTTTAAAAAGGTTTAAACATAATAATTCTTATAACATACACTACATGAATGACTTTTTTCCATAGTCTAGAATAATATATTCCTAAATGATCCATTAAAAAAATTTCATTACTAATTTGAGAAAAAAAAATAATCAATATTTTGAGAATATAAATTTAAAATTAAATGTAATTAAATTTGTATTAATTTCTCAATGGAATGAAAATAATTTCGAAAATTGATTTATAATTCCCTTTTTACACAATGTTACAAGGAATTTATTTTTAATTTATTGTATTATATTCTTTTCGAAAATATTTTTTAACTATAAAAAATTTATTTAAGATTAATTAATGGTATTATATCATGAATTAATGATAAATTAATAATAATTATTTAAGGAAAATTTACATTCTTATGGTCATGTTCTTTATCACTGTCCATTATCCATAAAACATTTTTTTTCTTCTTCATTTAAATAATTTTAATATAATGGATGAATTTAGAATCACATTCAATAATTTTTTAATATTTCAACTATATACTATTTATAAAGATATATTATTAGTTGCATGAAGATTATTCAATATGGTATTTCATTTATATGAGAAATATTTATGCTTATAATGAATTTTGAGAATAAATTATATTGATCACCCAAAATATGTGGAATTAATTTATAGTGAAACTGATTGGTAATTCATGGTTATTTATATTCCATCGATTCTTCAATATGTTTTAGGAGAAAGAAATCCATTCATTCCATAATATATGGGTATTTAGATTAACATAGTGATTTAGTAAGAATATTTACCTTGTTAAGAGGCCTTGAAATTATGATACATGATATATTGGTTGAGTCTTTTAAGGGAGGTCCATGAGTGTATGTATTTATCGATTGTCTTAATTAAGAATAATATTTTATTACCCTTGTGATTGTTATGTTTATTTTAGATAGGGATGTTCTACTGAATCATGATATTTATTGAATGACATCTGTTTCGATTATCCAATATTCCATATTGATTATGCATTTTCTAATTATGATATATTCTACTTTAAATAACCCATAACAAGAATATAAGAAAACCCTTTATTTTTTCCCTTTTCGTAGTATATAAATAATGATATTATGAGTGAATTTAAGGATTGAAGAATTTATATTATAGAATATTTATATATTTTTAATATAATATTGGCATAAGTTATTTATCTAGTTTTCCAATACATCTAAATAGATCGATCATAATAGTTTTGATCCCTTGAATATTATACCCATGTAATAATGTAATCATAAAATCTAAAATACTAGATTTGGGGTGTTACAATGGTTTACCACTTTAACACTTGGATTTTTGAATTCGGACTCATAATTGGAATATTACACACATGAAAAACACAACATCCTTAGTGGATCATTAGGATGAAAATGGTGTTATATCATTGTATCTTATTTTCTCCTTGAAAGGTAGTTGCTCTATTCCCTCCATTTCCACATGTAAATAATCTTCCATTCCATTTCTTGAAATTCATTGAGTTCATATCCCAATATTTTTGTCATATATGATGTCGAATATTATATCCATTGTCATATTAATCTCTCTTTTTCTAATGGGACTCCATCCTTCTCGTATTTTGTGGGGTTTTTTTGAACAATTTTTTCATGCTTAATCATATTTCATGATAGTTAGTGTGGAAAATTCAAAATATTTCTCTATATATCTACCACTTCATTTGGGTTTATAAATTATATAGTAACATAATTTTCCCTTAAAGATATTACTAATGTGGATTCATTCAATTATAACCATTACTAATTCAGAAAGGGGATAACATCAGTGATGAATAATTATCATCATAAGAGAAGTATCCAATATAAAAAAAGGTAAATTTGACCAACATTTTTTCCAATTTACAATACCATTATATTCACATATAATTATTTTAGTTGAAGATATATCACTATATATAACATATATTAGTCCTAGTTTAACCAATATAATTATTATATTAACTTTTATCATCCTTGTTTTAACATAAATCTTTACAATTTATGCTTGTTTAAATTATCTTTACATTACTTACACTTCTTATAATAATATCATAAAATAACCTAAGAACTAATCCTTTATAGTGTTTCTTTAATAATATATATTCAAAAAAATTATATCCACAATAGTTTCTATTGAGGTTTCTTGTCATTGGTTCACTAATAATGCCTCAGAGTGATGTTGGATTCGATGAGAAACCAACACTTTTTGGGGTAATTACCACTAGGTGCAGTAGTTCCATAGAAGAATCCTCATTCCAGTACCACAACATGGATTTGATTTGATGGAAAACCACATACTCAATAATTTTCTAATATTCAAAGAAGGTATCACATACATAGAATAATACATTTTGTTTTTAAATAATGTTCATTCACCATACTCTACTGACATATTTATACCTTTATATGATACCTTATAAGGACTCCTCAATAAAAATTACATAATATTAAGTAAAAGTAAATAATTAATTCTCTTAAATTTTAAAAATCTTTTCATGTATAATTTTTTAGACCACTAGTCTATAATCCATACATAACAAAATAATTAAATAAAATGTGGTAACTTCAGATTTGAATCCATTTTTCTATAGCGTAAATAATTTAAAATAAATCATGAATTATTTTAATAAAATATCTCCATAACATTCAATGTTACTTATTTCATTACCTTACCAATCCATAAACCCTAGGAAAAACATTTTTAATACATGCGAGGTGTACGAAAGATCAGTAAGGGATAAAAAAGATACTAAACATTTAGTTAAAAAATGTTAAAATCTATCAAATTTTAACATTAACATATATTTTATTTTAGAAAAATAAATAAATTCTATTCATAAGAAAAAATTCACAAGTTTTGTTCAATGAAATACATTAAACCCCATGTAAAGTAATTTGAAACAACTTTCTGCAGAAATAGATCATAATATTAATAAAATATTTTCCACACCATTTTAATTTTAATAACCATATGTCCAAATTCCAATATAATAATTTCCAATTTCATTGGATAGATAAAATGGGTCTCACTGTTCATATAATCTATATCAGGCCCACTTATTCATCATGAGCTTTAATAGGGTTCAACCCTTCATATATGATATATTATGCACACCCTTGAGATATGGTGCATCTTAGACATTTTTATATATTTAATTTGGATCACCCATTTCATAAATTTCCCATGAACCATATCAGGAAAACAAAATCATCATAAAACCCAATCAAAACAACTTTTTAACACCTATAAAACACATTCTGATAACAATATACTTTTTTAACCCCTTTATCAACATCAAAGTGAAATAAATCAATTTTAACATTAACATATATTTTATTTTAGAAAAATAAATAAATTCTGTTCATAAGAAAAAATTCACAAGTTTTGTTCAATGAAATCCATTAAACCCCATGTAAAGTAATTTGAAACAACTTTCTGCAGAAATAGATCATAATATTAATAAAATATTTTCCACACCATTTTAATTTTAATAACCATATGTCCAAATTCCAATATAATAATTTCCAATTTCATTGGATAGATAAAATGGGTCTCACTGTTCATATAATCTATATCAGGCCCACTTATTCATCATGAGCTTTAATAGGGTTCAACCCTTCATATATGATATATTATGCACACCCTTGAGATATGGTGCATCTTAGACATTTTTATATATTTAATTTGGATCACCCATTTCATAAATTTCCCATGAACCATATCAGGAAAACAAAATCATCATAAAACCCAATCAAAACAACTTTTTAACACCTATAAAACACATTCTGATAACAATATACTTTTTTAACCCCTTTATCAACATCAAAGTGAAATAAATAAGTAGTTTTTATAATAAAAATCTAAAATTATCCCTTTAAAAGGAATATAGAAATAAAATAATGTTTATAGTGGTAGAAAAGTTTTTATCACTGCATTATTTAATAATTGAACATTCCTATTGACTTTTTTGAAAACATTCTATATAAAACCTATAGACGGATTCAATTTAAAAAGAATTAAAATGAAGTAATAATATAATAAAATTTACATTATAAATATTACATGTGTATATAATAATATTATAAAATAATATTTAAAACATTTACATGTAAGTTGGAGTAGGACGTACAGCTTTAAAAGATGATTTTTTTAATAGAATAGTCCATTATAACTTGGGAAACACTTGAATCATTAAACCCATTAAATAATAACATTAAAAACATTAACTTTAATTATAATATATATCTTCATGATATAACATGTTATGGGGTACTTATATACACTTTATAAAATAATATATGTTCATAATTTACCAATATTCCTCAATGAAAAGAAATTATGATAATGTCCATTACCCTAAGCCTAACTTATTTAGCATGTCTTTATATTTTTTAATAATAAACTTATTTCAATTAATTAATTAAATTATAAAAATTTCTTACTTTATTATTATTATTATTTAAATTATTGTCTAGTTATAAACAATTAATTTATTAAATTAAATTTATATCATATTTTTTTACCATATTTGGCATACATGTTCAAATTGCCTATGGTGGGATGATAATTGTAAATGAGTTAATTATTTAAACATCTCCATAATAATAAAAATTAAATAATTATTATTTTAATTCATGATTTATACCTTTAAAATAAATCATGATGTTTTTTAATGAAAATTGGACAAACATTAGGATCCTGGAGATGGTGGGTCGTACGGACACATGAGTAATGTATCAATTTTTTCAATGATTATTATAGAAATAAGGAAAGTAATATTTTATCTTCACATAATGATAATTATATAATAGGTAGAATAATATATAATTAAATATTATTATAAATATCATAATATTGAATTGGTGATGAAAAAAAGGAATTACATCCCTTTGAGGAGGATGTGGTCCATGCATCCACGAATGATATTATCACTTTATTAATGAGACAAAACGTAATAAGTAAATTGATAAATAATATTTTAATAACAATAAATATGTCAAAAAATTCATAATTATGACATTAATATCAAAAATATTTATTATATTTACCAAGGTTACATTCCTTGTTATGTGTTAGTGAAACAAATCACATCAATTTGTGAGGTAGTTTCCAACCATACACAAGAGGGATATTAACATATCGATTACAGAAATGAATATAAAAAGGATAAATATTTTATAATTAATCCATATATATAATAATATTATAAATATCATATATAAACACTAGATTCATCACCATACCCAACAGTGATAGGTGGTAATGAAATAATTAATGACATCAGTTTGTGAGGTGGTGGTCCTCCATACACTAGAATAATGATTCTGTATTCCATTTGTCAAAATAGGGAAGTTATTTTGGTTATGAAATTATCATAGTAGAATTGTAAAATATTATATATATTGTTTTTACTATATATTAATTATTTACGAATAATTGATGGGGTGGATATATAACTAAAAAAAATTCCTAGTTGATGAACATTGGATTTTCATTATGGATCATCCTAATGATTTCTAAAAATCATTCCTATTTTAGATTCCATCCCAATTAAAAGATTATAGGATTTGTTTAGTGAATATATAATGTGATTTTTTTATGTTTTGGTAGATAAAAATTACATGATATGTGTGAATAAGTGAGTAGACTGAATTCCCTTTTTATAGTGGAACAGTGAAATATTGGTAAATACCCAAATGTATTCAATGTAGAGAGGTCTCCCTTACATCATGTGGTTCAGAAATTGAATAATACTTAATGATAGGGATTATGTGGTCTATTAAAAAACTATTAAAAAAAAATAAATACATTTTTATCATGTTATTTATTCGTATATATGATTACTCAATTATACACATTTAATTTTTATTTTACAACTGTAACTTGTATCTTTTTATTTTCCTTGGTAATTTATCCTTTAACACTAAAATTAAAATTAATTTTAATATCAAAAATTTATATATTCATCATAAAAAATAATTTCAATTTAATAAATAAAAATATTATGTTGGTTTAATATTAATGTTACCACAATCGCACGTAATGCAAAAAAAACCCTACTGTAACTATAATGGAAGTAATTAATTTAAACAGTTTTCACTTATTATTATCGTAAAAAAATTAATATGAAATTAGTAGATAATATTATTGATTCACATTAAAAATATTAAAATATGGAATCCAATTTATTAAATTTATCTCATAGAAGTGTAAGAATTCAATTTAAAATTCATCTCAAATATGCAATGAAAAAGTGGGTTTTTAAGGTGAAAACATCTATAGTTTACAATTATTTTAAATAAACATTCATTGTAAAAATGATTACAATGAAAAAATTGGATTAATTAATATTAAATTTATATTATTTTACATTGAATCCAATTCATAATATATTTTAAACTTATAAATTATTTAAATGAAAAGGAAATTTTCAATTAAAATTCATTATTTTTAATATTCATCAAAAAATGAATCTTCAAAGACAAATATGAAAAATTCATAGTAAGATAATTTTAATATTATTTTTAAAAAAAATAAAGATTAATTTTTCAAATAAATATTCAAAAAAAATTAAAAATAAAAATAAAATTATGTTCACAATGAATATTTATAATGACCCTACCCTAAACATTACATAATATTCCTATTTAAACTAGATTTAACTACCTTAAAATCCCTAAGATATTCTCATTTCAATGTTTTTGAATGTTATGAAATAAATCATACACATTATCCCATGATCATACAATGTTGGTAAAATTAAAATAGTATCCATTTCTTTCAAAACATCACTTATGAATACTTATATACATAAGAAATAATTTTCACCAAGAAAGACTTCTCACAGATATATATTTACATTGTGAAACACGATATTTCAATAAAAAATTAAATAATATTTAGAAACTCATAATCGTATCTTGGGGAATTTTCTACTTATATTGTAACCCTCATAGATACCTTATGCTTTGTAACCCTCGTAACTACATTAGTTTATGAATACTTATATAATTGTGAAATTATTTTCACCAAGAAAGACTTCTCAGCAATATATATTTACATTTTGAAACATGATATTTCTATAAAATATTAAATAACATTTAGAAACTCAAAATCAAATCTTGGGGAATTATTTACTTATATTGTAACCCTCATGGATACCTTATGGTTTGTAACCCTCACTACTACCTTATGGCGTAACCATCAAAGTTACCCATGGGGTAACCATATGGATGACCTACAATAAACACATTCTCAATGAATTGGAGGGATATATGGGTCCACCCATCATAAAAAAATTCCAATGAACCAATGAATTATAATAAAACTAGAAAATTTTCATAAAAAAATTTCTTTTTAATTTTGATAAATAGTAAATTAAAACAATATTTTTAAAGGAAATCCATTTACAATAATTATATAATTGATGTGAGAATTAATAGAATTAAATTAATATGTTTATATAATATAAATACACAGAATAAATTATAATATAAAAAAATTAAATTACACAAATAATCTTGGTATCACATAATAAATTATGTAGAAGATTAACGGAAACAATGGAAATGGGGTTTTGTATTTTCCATACATTAGTTTTGTATTATATAAAACATGATTAAAACTATTCTATAATGGTTAAAAAAGAGTTATTAATATTTTAAATAATCATATTCATGTTTATAACAAATTATATTATAATTTTATAACATCAATCAATCCAATTATTAATAATTGAAGTTCCCAAATCAGTGTGAATCACTGAGAGGGGGAGGGGGTGAATCAGTGATCCCTTAAAACTTTTTACTAATTGATTCTTAATCAATTAAACCTCTATGGCTGGTTAAAGCCTCGATCCACTCTTCTTGTATCTCTCACCTTTCCACGAATGATGCAGTAAATGTAAAGGCACTGGACACAAGGATTTACAAGGTTCGACACCAAAGGCCTACATCCTTGCCATGCTCTCCCAGCATGGATTCTCCCATTATAACTTGTTAGAATTACAATGGTTGATACAGCTTCCCATCGTATCTCTTCTGAGTCCCACAGGAGGGTCTTTATACTGCTTCACACAGTGTTACCAGAGTCCCACTGGCCTGCTCCAGAATCCCACTGAAGACTTCTTCTCCCTGAGTCCCACAGGGTCTTCTCTTGGCTCCTCGAGTCGCACGAGTAGCTCTTATTCACTTTAAGTTCTTCAAGTAACTTCAGCAGCCTGGGATAAAGGCTGCTAGCCTTGCTCTTCTCTTCTGATCACTTGTGGTTGATCAGGGCTTCTCGTCTAGCTCAGGCTTTATCTCCTTCTTCAGGATGACCTGGCTTCACTCTTCAAGAATCTTCAATAGCCTCTGAAAAGGTCTATTGGTCTTGCTCAATTCTTCTGATCACTTCTGTTGATCAGGGTCTTCTCAATTACTGAAAACTCAGACAAACAATATCTTTCACTTCAGTCTGGCCCAGTCTCACATCAATTCAACTTCATGTACTGAATGCATGGCAACTCCGAATCCTCATGCACTGACTGCATGGCCTTCTCAATCTCTTCAACATCCTCTAGTCTTGGTCAACTCAAATGCACACAAGCAGATTTGGCTTTGTTCATGTGTGCACGTGCATGCATGCATGCATGCACTCTCTTGTTCTTCTTCTAGGTTCAGTAAGCCCTCAAAGGGTGTAATTCTTTTAAGCACACACCTTCACTGAACTTCACACACTTTATCCAATTTGTTTACACACTTAAAAGTGTATTATACTTTAGTGTGGGTCAACTTCTTCCTTCTTCAATGTGTGTTCACTCCACTTAGAGCATACACATAGGTTCAGCCACTTCTTTAATTTGCACACACAAATTATTCACTTAGCATACACTTGTAGTGACCTTCCTCTTCTTGCACACAATAAATGCCCGTAGGGTGTATTTGCACTTTGCACACACAACTTGGCTACGACCTCTTCTTTCTTTGGAACACACTAACTTAGGTTTAGTTGTGGTCTTCTTGTTCACTTAGCACACACACAAGGCCTTGGTGCAAGGGGAAGCCGCACAAGGTGTCACGGGCCTCAAGGACCGCGTAAGCCTTGGGTGCAAGGCACCAAGCCGCAGGGCGCGCAAGCCACAGGTGCAAAATACCGCAGGCGTGCAAGTGTGTCAAGGACACCTTGGCCGCGCTAGTGCAAACCGCGCGGGAGGCACGGTGCACAGAGGGAGCGCACAACTTTGTGCTGCCCAACCTCCACTTCTTGTCGCGCAAAGGGGTTGCGCGCAAGGGACTCCAGCCACGCAAGGTACTTGCGCGGGGCTTCAAAATCTTCGCGAGGCAGAGCACTCACGGGTCTTCAAGTTTTCAGTACCTCAGCAAGCATCTCCAGCACCTCGGGTGCTCCTTTTATAGGCATAGAAACGCTTCTAAACATCCGCGTGGTTTTAACTTCAAAATCCCGAAGATTTCGGATCTTTAAAGATTTTTTCAAATCTCGTTTCTTCATCTGTTTCACGCGGGTTCTCTAATTTTTCTTTCCTCCTCGTGCATGCGATTTATAACGCATGCACGGCCTCTGTTTAAACCCAATCCATGCAAAGGCACGAACCCATGAAGCCTCGGCAAGTTCGTTTGCCTCGACATTTCTTCGAATTCTCCTCTCATCGCATGCATGCATATTTTAATGCATGGTTGTGTTCAGTGTGGCCAGACGATCACAATGGAGGCTTCGGCTCCTTCAGAGGTGGCCGGGAACTCAAATTCTGTCGTCGGGAGGCTCCTGGTTCAGCGAGAGACGTCGGGTGGCACGGGGTGTCCTCGGCTCGAGCTCGAGGTGGAAGACGAGCCACGGCCATTGGATCAGGCGTTTGAATATCCTCGGACGGCCTGGATCAGATCACGAATGGCGCGATTAGATGAGCGGCTCAGATCTGGCGCGCGATCAATCGTGCGGCCAGGATCGCTCCCACGGAAAAATTCCGCGTCCCACATCGAAACGCCTCGCGGTTTTGCCGCGGTTTATTACCCTGGCGCTGCCTCAACCCCGCAATTGAATCTTCTCCCCTCTCGGTGCCGCCCCGCACCGAGTTCTCCCTGCGGGCGTGCTCTGCGCCCACTCATGCCTCCTGCGGGCGCGCTCCTAGCGCCCACTATGCACCTCGGGCGCGCGGGTTTCACCACCGCGTGTCCTCGAGGGCTTACACACGGCCCCCTGCCGCCTTGAGCTTGCACCATGGGATCCCCCATGGGCGTGGCGCCTTCGGCCCACAAGTGCCTTGGGGTTGAACCCGTGGGCTGGCCTTCGCTGGCCACATTTTTTGGCAAAGGGACAGAATAATAACTTTGTTAAAAACAAAGTATTCCATGAGTTCAAGCCATATCAAATACCAAATGCCAAGCCACTTCAAGCCTTTCTTCCTCTTCTCCATTTCTTCATTTCTTCTTCATAAGAATTCTTCCAATCTCCTCAACATATATTCATTACGTCGGAGGGAAATTCTTGAAGGTACTTCTTCTTCAACCGAACTCCTGAATCACTTAAAATCTCCAATGTTCTTCATTGATCCAATCAGAGATCAATTAGAACATCTTCTGATTCACATGCACTAAGTGATAGTGCATGGACTTCATTAAACCACTTCATCCACTTAGAAGTAGTGAATGGATCATCTTGCTTCTTCAACTCCTCATGCATTGTCACTACAATGAATGGTCTTCTAATCATGTTGTGACATTGTATCCAGTTGATACAAGTCCTTGGAACATTAAGAGCAGCTCAACAATCGTCTGATGTTCTTAGAGAATGTTTCAACCATCATCTCCTATGTCACTTAGTGAATCTCCTAAGTGACATGCATCTTAGTACTATGACCATTCTCTCTTCATCACCAACACCATCACAACCTTTTTCATTCACATCTTGACATTCCTTGACTTCCATTCATTCCAAGACAACTTCATGCCTCATTGACAACAAATGCAACACAGTGCACTTCAATCTCCCCCTTTGTATTTGTTGTCAATACACTCCTTCAGCACATATGAATGGGTCAATATGTGTGCCAATATTTTCTCCCCCTTATTGGAAATCAAATGCAAAGGTGTGGTGTGGTTCTCTTTCAAAAAAAAAATCTCTTCCTCCCTTCGAACAACATCTTCTTGAAAATCACTAAGAGAGGGATGATGCCACATGTTCTTCTTAGCAAAGAACCTTTAGTAAATCAACTCTAAGTCTACTTGGTCTAACCCGGTGTAGAAAACAAGAGTGATGTAACCAAGGAACTCAATGCTATCCAAAATTCACTGTACATGTGAGATCATGCTTCAAGGGGGTGAATTTTTTTTTCAGATATTCAATGAATTGCTGAATCCTGCACATACTTCACAAAACTCATTAGAAAGTTCAGTGCAAAGATAAAGCTCCCCCTTTCATTCATTTGTCTTCAATCAATACTCCCCCTTAATTGTCATGATGAATACAATTAAGAAACAAGGGATGAAAGTATGATTGGAATACCTTCACTTTTCTCAAGATGATATTAACTTCAGAACATCATCTTCTCCAGATTGTCTCCCCCTCAAGGGGTGCACTCCATTCTGTCCAAACCATCCTCCAGATGAGAATGATCATCATCTTCAATTCCCTGCAATGTTAGCATATGTATATACCAAGAGTATAAGGGAATAAGATGGAACCTCCTTGGTTCATCAATGTGAACAACATGGTTGAGAAGATTCTCTCAACCGAGATGTCCCATTTTCACCATTCTTCAGACTTGAACATTTGATCTTCAATGATGTTTGTGCTGGTGTGGATCTCAATACATCTTCATGTGAAATATGTTTCTTCCCTTTTGCCTTAGCAATTGCCAGAACTTCATCTTCAGCTCTTTGCAGATCTTTGGCAAGTTGCAACTGATTTGGCCATATGACTAGTAAGTCACTTGGAAGTGTGGCCTCAGTTCTGGATATTCCACATGGTTCCTTTGATTCTGTCAAGCTACCTCTCTTAGGCAACTTGTTTTCAATCAATCCCTTCTGCTTCTTTTGGATTGATTGTCTGTTTGAGTTTAGTTGGCTTCTATTGATTTCCATGGCTTGTTTGCAAAGATCCATGGTATGACTTTTCTCTCCACAGTAGAAGCATGTCTTCTTGGTGGTCCTACTGGATGACTCACCCTTCTTGGACTTAGACTCCAAGGTCTTCACTTCCTTTTTCATAATCTACTTGGGAGCATCTTCCACTTCTTTTCTGCTTGCTTCCCAAGGAATCTATCTTAGCCAGGTTCTGTGATCTTCTCTTCTTTCCAGCTTTGGATACATTCGGAGATTGACATGTATCAAATTGTTGACCACTTTTGCAACCTTCCCAGATGTTGTCAAGTAATCCAAATCTATTTGCAGTAAACAGATGTCTCTGGACCTGTGGATGTTGCTTCCTTCCATCTGTCTTGCTCCCCCTTGGCATGGGCTTCCTCTGTGCTTTGGCATTCAGTGGATTGTACCAACAATCCTTTGCACAATGCCCATACTTGTTACAACACCAACACTGACCCACAAATCTTGACCTCTTCAGTCCTTCTGATTGTTGGGTACTTTTCTTGACTTGCTGTGTTGTTTCAGGAGAGCTCTGCATCTTTACTGTCTTCATCCATATTTGTTTGGAATTATTCTTCCATCCTGCACTTTTAGTAGAAACACTTTTAGAAGCATGAGTACAAGATGGTATGGATGGTACCTTCTTTTTAGAAGTTGTTTCCCTTTTATTAGAGGATGTCTTTCTTTTAGAATAATCCTGCTCAATGCATACTTGAGTAGAAACATTTCTCCTTTTAGCTGACTGGGAGGCTTCAGCTTTGGGTGATTGCAGATTTTTCAATATCACCTCTAGTTCTAAGCATTTCATATTGAGGGAGTTCTTCTCATCCTCAACAGTTCTTAGCCTTCCATCCCATTTCTCCACCAGTTGTTTCATCTGGTCTTCATGCACCTTCTTCAATTCTTGCAATGAATTGTCCAGCTCCTTCACCAATTTGACTTTTTCTTCAAGTTGAGCATCTCTGACATTCATTGAAACTTTGTGCCTCTTTTCCAGTGCATGGAAAACATCTCTGACCATTATTTTAATGAAATCTTTCTCAGAAAGGCTCCTTTGCAATTCTTCAGCAGTGTCTTCATATCTATCATTGCAAAGAGAAACTGTTTCTTCCTTAGCCTTCACCATCTTTCTAAGAGTGTTGGTTATGCCAACCCTTTTAGCCAATTGATCTTCCATTGCATTGGCTTCTTCTTCTAACTGTGATTTTTCTTCATGAAGATCATGGATGCCTGTAGCTATACACTTTGCCACTTCCATGTGAACTGTCTTCTGAAGATATTTGAGTGCACTCTGAAGATCATTCATTGTTTCAACTTCATCACAGCTAGGACAGACTTTCTTCATCTTCTTGGCCTGTTTCTTCTTTCTATTTTTCTGAGTCTTGGCAGATATCTCCATTTGAGGCTGGTCGCTCGTTTCCTCAAATCTGCACTTCATAAAGACTCCCTTGGATCTTTTAGAGGTAACCTCCCCTCTGATACCAATTGAAGTGCCCAGATCAGTGTGAATCACTGAGAGGGGGAGGGGGTGAATCAGTGATCCCTTAAAACTTTTTACTAATTGATTCTTAATCAATTAAACCTCTATGGCTGGTTAAAGCCTCGATCCACTCTTCTTGTATCTCTCACCTTTCCACGAATGACGCAGTAAATGTAAAGGCACTGGACACAAGGATTTACAAGGTTTGGCACCAAAGGCCTACATCCTTGCCATGCTCTCCCAGCATGGATTCTCCCATTATAACTTGATAGAATTACAATGGTCGATACAGATTCCCACCGTATCTCTCCTGAGTCCCACAGGAGGGTCTTTATACTGCTTCACACAGTGTTACCAGAGTCCCACTAGCCTGCTCCAGAATCCCACTGAAGACTTCTTCTCCCTGAGTCCCACAGGGTCTTCTCTTGGCTCCTCGAGTCACACGAGTAGCTCTTCTTCACTTTAAGTTCTTCAAGTAACTTTAGCAGCCGGGGATAAAGGCTGCTGGCCTTTCTCTTCTCTTCTGATCACTTGTGGTTGATCAGGGCTTCTCGTCTAGCTCAGGCTTTATCTCCTTCTTCAGGATGACCTGGCTTCACTCTTCAAGAATCTTCAATAGCCTCTGAAAAGGTCTATTGGTCTTGCTCAATTCTTCTGATCACTTCTGTTGATCAGGGTCTTCTCAATTACTGAAAACTCAGACAAACAATATCTTTCACTTCAGTCTGGCTCAGTCTCACATCAATTCAACTTCATGTACTGAATGCATGGCAACTCTGAATCCTCATGCACTGACTGCATGTCCTTCTCAATCTCTTCAAGATCCTCTAGTCTTGGTCAACTCAAATGCACACAAGCAGATTTGGATTTGTTCACGTGTGCACGTGCATGCATGCATGCATGCACTCTCTTGTTCTTCTTCTAGGTGCAGTAAGCCCTCAAAGGGTGTAATTCTTTTAAGCACACACCTTCACTGAACTTCACACACTTTATCCAATTTGTTTACACACTTAAAAGTGTATTATACTTTAGTGTGGGTCAACTTCTTCCTTCTTCAATGTGTGTTCACTCCACTTAGAGCATACACATAGGTTCGGCCACTTCTTTAATTTGCACACACAAATTCTTCACTTAGCATACACTTGTAGTGACCTTCCTCTTCTTTCACACAATAAATGCCCGTAGGGTGTATTTGCACTTTGCACACACAACTTGGCTACAACCTCTTCTTTCTTTGGCACACACTAACTTAGGTTTAGTTGTGGTCTTCTTGTTCACTTAGCACACACACAAGGCCTTGGTGCAAGGGGCAGCCGCACAAGGTGTCACAGGCCTCAAGGACCGCGTAAGCCTTGGGTGCAAGGCACCAAGCCGCAGGGCGCGCAAGCCACTGGTGCAGAATACCGCAGGCGTGCAAGTGTGTCAAGGACACCTTGGCCGCGCTAGTGCAAACCGCGCGGGAGGCACGGTGCACAGAGGGAGCACACAACATTGTGCTGCCCAACCTCCACTTCTTGTCACGCAAAGGGGTTGCGCGCAAGGGACTCTAGCCACGCAAGGTACTTGCGCGGGGCTTCAAAATCTTCGCGAGGCAGAGCACTCACGGGTCTTCAAGTTTTCAGTACCTCAGCAAGCATCTCCAGCGCCTCGGGTGCTCCTTTTATAGGAAGAGAAACGCTTCTAAACATCCGTGTGGTTTTAACTTCAAAATCCCGAAGATTTCGGATCTTTAAAGATTTTTTCAAATCTCGTTTCTTCATCTGTTTCACGCGGGTTCTCTCATTTTTCTTTCCTCCTCGTGCATGCGATTTATAACGCATGCACGGCCTCTGTTTAAACCCAATCCATGCAAAGGCACGAACCCATGAAGCCTCGGCAACTTCGTTTGCCTCGGCATTGCTTTGACTTCTCCTCTCATCACATGCGAACATATTTTAATGCATGGTTGTGTTTAGTGTGGCCAAATGATCACAATGGAGGCTTCAGCTCCTTCAAAGGTGGCCGGGAACTCAAATTATGTCGTCGGGAGGCTCCTGGTTCAGCGGGAGACTTCGGGTGGCACGGGGTGTCCTCGGCTCGAGCTCGAGGTGGAAGACGAGCCACGGCCGTTGGATCAGGCGTTTGAATATCCTCGGACGGCCTGGATCAGATCGCGAATGGCGCGATTAGATGAGTGGCTCGGATCTGGCGCGCGATCAATCGTGCGGCCAGGATCGCTCCCGCGGAAAAATTCTGCGTCCCACATCGAAACACCTCGCAGTTTTGCCGCGGTTTATTACCCTGGCGCTGCCTCAACCCCGCAATTGAATCTTCTCCCCTCTCGGTGCCTCCCCGCACCGAGTTCTCCCTGCGGGCGCGCTCTGCGCCCACACATGCCTCCTGCGGGCGCGCTCCTAGCGCCCACTATGCACCTCGGGCGCGCGGGTTTCACCACCACGTGTCCTCGGGGGCTTACACACGGCCCCCTGCCGCCTTGAGCTTGCACCATGGGATCCCCCATGGGCGTGGCGCCTTCGGCCCACAAGTGCCTTGGGGTTGAACCCGTGGGCTGGCCTTGGCTGGCCACATTTTTTGGCAAAGGGACAGAATAATAACTTTGTTAAAAACAAAGTATTCCATGAGTTCAAGCCATATCAAATACCAAATGCCAAGCCACTTCAAGACTTTCTACCTCTTCTCCATTTCTTCATTTCATCTTCATAATAATTCTTCCAATATCCTCAACATATATTCATTACTTAAGAGGGAAATTCTTGAAGGTACTTCTTCTTCAACCGAACTCCTGAATCACTTAAAATCTCCAATGTTCTTCATTGATCCAATCAGAGATCAATTGGAACATCTTCTGATTCACATGCACTAAGTGATAGTGCATGGACTTCATTAAACCACTTCATCCACTTATAAGTAGTGAATGGATCATCTTGCTTCTTCAACTCATCATGCATTGTCACTACAATGCATGGTCTTCTAATCATGTTGTGACATTGTATCCAGTTGATACAAGTCCTTGGAACTTTAAGAGCAGCTCAACAATCGTCTGATGTTCTTAGAGAATGTTTCAACCATCATCTCCTATGTCACTTAGTGAATCTCCTAAGTGACATGCATCTTAGTACTATGGCCATTCTCTCTTCATCAACAACACCATCACAACCTTTGTCATTCACATCTTGACATTCCTTGACTTCCATTCATTCCAAGACAACTTCATGCCTCATTGACAACAAATGCAACACAGTGCACTTCAATAATATTTTGTTGTATTTATTTTTATGGGTGCGTGTTTCACATGATTTCCAAGGTCGATTTGTAGAGGATTTTCTTATGAAATAGAAGAAAAAAAACATAAGTAGAATGAAATGGGGTTAATAAGTTTCCTGAATATTAAATTATTTCATAAATAAATTTAGTTATATGGTATGAGGATGAATCATTAGCTAAATCATTAGTGACATTCATTTAGATCATTTTGGAGGTTCTTCGATAATCACAAACACGTTTCATCATATACCATTTATATTATCAATATAAGTTAATTATATAATATTATATTGGTCATATAATACACTTTAAAATATATTTTCAACTAATAAATTGGTTTTACTACCATATATGTAGGAATTAAAGGAAATTTAAGACACACCATCTGTGATGTCAGTAAATCGACAAATCACATATTGCGTTTTTATTATTAGAATATGTGGGAGGGAAGAAGAAGTATGTTGATGTATTTTTTCAGAACATGTTAAATTTCCAGAATATACATAATAACTTATATTTCATGCTTCTTAGATATGTGGGGTGTATAGGGTATATGAAAAGAAAACAATTGAAAAGAAAACAAAAGAAAATGAAAAAATATTTTTACCTCATGACATCATCCCCATGAGATACTCTTTAATGCCTTTAGTGTTAGAAGTTTAGTTAGATCAGAAGGTCTTGGACATGGGGAAGATCCTGGGGTATGAGATTGGTGAAAAATTATACATTTATCAAATCTTTAGAGATATTAGAGGAAGAGAGGGGAGTGTGGTATTTATAATGGAGAAGAGGGTGGGTTACCATTATTTCACTCATTAGATTAATATTTATCCTCAATAATATGAATATTCTTTATTATTGTGTCCCAAAATATTAATAAGATTATGTGAGTTCAAACCAATGTCCATTTACACCATCCATGACTCAATCATGTTGTATAAATTTATTTATTTTTCATTTTTCTAAAATTATCAAATTTAACTATCCACTAAAAATTCATGTATATTAGAAGAACAAAAAAACAGATCCATTTTTCAATGTTTATAATTCCAAATCCAATCCATTTTATCAAAATATGTTTTCAAAATATGTGAAAAATATAATAATTTATTCCACAAAATAACAATTTTAAAACTATAACTGATTTTATATCACCAGGAAAAATTAATCAATATATAATAATTTATTAGAAATAAATTCATTGGTATGTTTATTATTCATTTAGTCATATTAATATTCATTAGTTTAAAATTAGTACTCATAAGGGTAGTTTACTATTCATCGACAATTGTGTTTATCCTATTAGACTCAAAAAAACATATTAATTGTAGTAGTTTATATCCATTTTTAGAAATTGAAATCATAGAAGTTGAAAAATTATATTTATCAACTATTTTAAAATTATCTACTTATCACAATGTTTCATCATATAGAGACACATCATTTCATGAATTTCATTTTATTTAAAACATTGTTTTGTTACATTCTCCTAAACATCTGAAAATTTAGTCATCATAATTTTATATACTTATTAAACTAATGATGGTACATCTACCTCATAGAATTTTCAGTCTCCCATGTTTCTTCTTCAACCATGTGGTTTCCCAAAAAAACATTACCTTGGGGTTTATCTTATTCCATAGTATATGCTCTAATTGATCATGAAACTAAATAGGTTTCTCTTTATAAGAAAGGTTCTCTTCCACCAAAACGTTTTCGGAGCGGATGACATTAGATAAATATAGAACATATTTTCTCAACATTAATGATTAAAAACATTATGTTGGTGAGATCAAAATAGAGGAAATAAAACATATAATGGAACAACTCCAAAATTCTCCTGGATATTACAATGTCCAATAAACTATAAACATAACTTCCCTTTCATACAAAAATTTATAACACTTTTACTTGGAGATATTTTAATAAAAACACGATCAGCTACATTGAAATAAATGTCTTTCCACTTGTGATCTTCATAACTGTTATTCCTATTGGGAGATTTACTCATCTGTTGCTAAATCATATTCACTTTCTCTACCACTTCCTCTACTTATTATAGATCTATCAAATTCCATTCTCGGATTTCATCCAAAAATCTAGAAGTTCGACACTGATTCCCATATAATGCCCTTAAAGGTATCATCTATATACTAGAATTAAAACAGTTATTATAAGAAAATTTAAAAGATTCTATATATTTATCTGAACATCCCTAGTAATTCATTGAACAAGATAAAACCATATAATCCAATTTCTCAATCATCCATTCTTATTTCCATTCTTATTGTGGATGGAAGGTTGTATTCACATTTAATTAAACTCCCAATGACTTATTAATTCCCTTCTAAATGGTTGAAGTGTACTGGGAATTATTTTCAGATATAATCGAAAGAAGAACTCCATGTAACCTAACAATTAAATTTATGTATAGCGGAGAAATATTATCCAAAGACATAATATCTCAAATGAGATTGAAATTTGTTGGTTTATTCTGCTGATAAATAATAACCCAGATTGCATTATTTCCAAGAGAAGTATTTTGTAGTCCCCTAATAAAGTCCGTGGATATGTTTTTCTATTTACACTCAGGAATTGGTAATTTCATAAGCATCCACTTCTCTAATTTCCATTGTGCTTTAACCTATTGATATGTCTAATATTTCACTGTAAAATTTGCAATATCTCATTCCATTCCATACCACAAGTAATACTCCATGTAACTCGCCGACCCAAGATACCAAGAGTCGGTGCATTATTACATATCATTTGAATGATCACAAAAGATTACGTATCTAAAGGCCGATTAGTTTAGTAGACATGGAAGTACTGGATACATTCACAAGGTTTTCATTACATCATAAAATGGAAAACTACAATAACATTTTCTTCATTAACCACATTCATATCCCATAGACTATCCCTGCAGGTCAGTCATAATATACTTCTTCTCATCCTGGAAAAAAATAAAACATAGAAAGGGGTGAGCTCAGTAGATCAGTAAGGATAAAAATATAATGTATGCTTTGATAAATGATCATAAACTTTTAAGGAAATGTATAAAACTAAAAAAAATTATTTTAAACATGAACATTAGCATAATATGGAAAACATAAAATCAAAATAACGCCATTTTCATACTCACATGTATATTCTACTAGTCGAATAATCAAATGAAATATCAATATCCATATTCACAATGATGGAATACATAATTTCAGACACTCATAGCCACATATTCAAGGCCTTGTTCAAAGAATACAAATAATATTTTGTCATGGCCTTGTGCCAAGACACTAGGTTGTCTAATGATACATACCGATGCATCTAGGAGCTATTGCGATATCCACCCGTTACATAAAATCCCAATTCATTCCTCATATGAAAAGGTTTAAACATAACATAATCATTCGTATTAAAACCTGCATATGAAATGTCAATACTTTACCCATAAATCATGAATGGAATAAAAATAACACATCCATAGTCAATCATATCGAAAAACCTTCAATATAATATGGATGATTTTTATAAGAATAAATCTACTTTTAACATGTTATAAATCAATTAAAGTATTTTGACATAGATGAAAATGATTTATAAAACTCATTGAGAGAAATACCATGTTTTCATGAAAACATTTAAATGTCACACAAATTATAAAGGATGAAATTTAAAGACATTTTTGAATCAAATTGTACCATAACACTTTGATATATTTGAAGGTAATTAAAATTTTAAAACATTCGTGTCCATTTTAATAAATCCATAAAACCATTTTGAAAAACATGGTAATTAATGAAAATGGTTTATAAGAATAAATCTTTAAACATTTAAAATGATGTTTTAGTTGAAATTCCCTTAAAAGAATACATTTCAAAACTATTTTATGAATAATTACATGGATAATAAATATGTCCTAGTAGATACTTATGTAAAACAACCTCGTATAATAAAGATATTGTGAAATTAACCCTTGCCTTGTACTTATCCTTGGTCGAGGGTATGTTAACCTCATATATAATGGTGAAATAATTGTTATTAAATTATTCAAGAATCGTATACATTAATATGATATCATATATGTTCTTTTAACATTGTTTTATTAATATCTTAGTATTATCGTTATTTTGGGTGTTAACGGATTCATTTTCCATTATATTATTTGTTATGTGAGACATATTTGTTATGGATGGGATGTATCTTATTCATATACAGATTCATATGAAGTCTGTAAAAATTATTCATAATCATCATATACTGGTGTTATTATTTTAGAACAGTAACAACCAAGAAAGATGAAGTGTAAGAAGAAAAGAACATGAATGATGTGATGAAATATTTACATCTTCTTTGGGTTCTTCCTTTTGATTTGATCAAAAGGGCTCATTAGGATGTCCTTCTAACTAAATGAAGGCCTCTAGGATGAATGGAGGATATTTTAGAGGTTATTTTTTCAGTGGATGTCTGATCCAAAATTCTTGGAATGATTTAATTTGAGATAAGGGGGAGTTCCCTTTTATAAGACGAGTGAGGGGCACCTTAGGAAAAACTTAAAGTATTTTTTTATAATAAATTATTTTTTGGATTATAATGTCACAAAATTGATTGATTTTGTGGACAAGTTGGGTATGGGTTAAAAAACACTCAACCAATATGTTTTAGACTGGTTTGGGTAACTATATTAACCTTATATTTTATATTTAACTCTTAGTTAATTAGTTTTACATTTACCATGTCTCTTTTTATTTTTATATTATATGGTTAATAAAATTACAAAAATGTGCCAAGAGAACCCCAAGTGGTTAAATTATGATGTAACTATCATTATATAACTGTTTTGGCCAAACCATATATTTTTAAGATTATTATATCAATTAATAATATAAGATTTTTTTTATAAACTCTTTTATGTCAATTTTTAAACTATTTAATAATTTATTTTTTCAAAGTCCAAAAAACATAATTAATTCGAGTTAAATTTATTTAATCAATCATAACATGTCATATTAACCTCTAAAATTCGTGGATGGTATCAAAATATTCATATTCTATTTATTTTAACATTTATAATAACATATATTTGATTCATTAATTTATACGAAAAATATTTCATCATCATTTTGTCATAAATAAATTTAATTATTCATTGTCTAAAATTTATAAATGAAATAAAATTATATTTTAAATATTTTTATATTTCTAACGAATACTTATAGTTGAAGAGATAACATATATATCCCTATGTAAAAACTATTTTACTAAAAGATATATGCTTATGTCATTTTTGTATTTACTTTAAATTAATTAATATGAAGTTTCATTATCACTTACAAGTGTATCCATGGGGTCCCATAATCGACCCAAGGATTCCTATTGTCAGGAATGTATCATAAAATAGGGTTAGGTCATGTTTTAAGGTAATTTATTTTATTATAAATTTATTTTGTAACATTATTTACTGGATTTAACTTTTACCCATGGTAAATAAAATATTTACTGAATTAATTATTCAAAATTTCTAAAAATAAAAGTGACATATTTAGACAATTTGAACCCTATGATTCTAAATATGGAATCCATTTTTTTAAATTTAAAACATATAAGTTGCAGAACATAATTTAAAATTAATTCTAGTTGTCAAAACAAAAGGCATGTTTTTAGGAAATAATAACTATAAAAGGATTGACACTTGCTTACGTCCAGTTTAAATATGAAATTACGTCCAATGAAAAAAATGGATTAAATGGTAAAAATATAATATTATTATACTTAAAAACGACACAATAGTATAATTTATCATTATAAATTATTTTGATAAAAAAAGTTGTTTTTAATTAAAATTAATTATTTTTCACTATTCATTAAGAACTGAATGTTTTTAGAAAAATAACAACAAATCACCCTAAGATAATTTTTATATTCCTAACTCAAAAATGAAGTCCATTTTGGATGATAAAAATGATAAAATTTCAAAAAGTGGTTATTACTATTCATAACGGCTAGTTTGATTGGTTGCGATGTGTTTGAATCTCTAAGTTGCGTACAACGCAAGCTATTGCATTATTCAAAGGGAAATGTACTGCGAAATCTTGGGGTGTAACATTATCCCCTCCTTCAATACATTTAATCCCCAAAAATTGAAATAATTCTTCAAAAATAATTGATTGAGAATAGAAATAACCATTATGGAAAACCCACATCAGAAATAGGGTTAATAAATTTTACTTTTAATAAGAGGGAAAGGGAAATGAGAAAGTCACCACCAAATTAGGGTTTCTAATAGAATAACATTGGTGGAAATTATTGGCATGTAAATATAGGAAAAACATAAATATTTATATGGATTGATTTTGGTCATTAATCACAAACAAGTGTAAAATTGAGGGCCTCAATGCCATTAAATTATGATGATTTAAAATGTCATCAGTCCAACAAAACATTAGTTATTTGGATAACAAATTTTTGAATTTAAGATCACTTCCATAAAGTTTAAGATTTAATTTAGTCATATAATAAGTTGGAAAAAATTATATATATATATATATATATACTTGACAAGTATAGTTTAATCCTTTAACTAATTACTATCACAAACTCATCATTCACTCCAAAAGATAAGAGAAAACAAAAAAATTTATATTTATCCTAATAGTATAAGATTCAAAATATTGACATATACCATTTAAATGAAGAAAAATATTTAATAATGAGAGACTTCTTGTAGGCTAGTGGTTGGTAATAAAGGACTATTGCACTGTGGTTGAGGGTTCGATTCCTACAGATTTGTCCAACATGACGGGTTATCGACCGACCTGTCGGTTTCCCTTTTCCTAAAACTGTACTATTATATTATATCGAAAATATTCATAAGAAATGTTTTAACAATAAAAAATACTATCCAAGGTTTAAGATAATCAATTCCAAACATTATAGTTATCCAAAATACCTCTGTCCAGACTCTCTATAATAGGTATCTATATTCTAAAATCAATTGTAACATCAGATTCTCCAAAAATATTAAAGATTATCTTTTTGTCACATACTAAAAATATGATTACCTTAGGCATGTTAATACAACAATGAAAACAAAAAGTACTCTAGTACAATCCTTATATATATATCACATTATTCTTTTAACTGGAATATAATCCTTGAGTCCAAAAACACAAATACATTTATTTTTTCATGTAAACTGTAGTAATAGCATACGCTGGACTTGATCCCTTGGACCTTTTTTAGTTAGGTTTCCATATTTCTTAGGACATTAATTTGCATAATTCCCCATTTCTCTAAAATTTTAGCATTAAACATTGAAAGCTACTTTCTATCCCTTGCACTCACGAGTCTGGTCAACTTTTCTCCATATTTGTAACAAACTCCCATTCCTTTTAGGAAAGTATTGGGGGTGTTCCTTCACACAATTATCACATAATGGAAACTCCTTCTTTCCCTTTTTCGAATTATCTGTCTCCTTCTCCACCATTCTCTTCTTATATTGGTTTAATTTATTCTCATAAGATTTAGAGAGTTCATTTTCTGTCTTGATAGCACACGAGACCATATCTTCGTACGTTGAGAAAGATTGAGAGACTAATTCTCGATGGAGAAATGGTTTTAACCCATAAAAGAAATGATCAATAATACTCCTTGGGTTACATATATAATCTGCAACATTCCATGGTTACCTTGTAATGTTAGCCTCATACTTTGTGTCATTCTCATCCTTTTTTTCCCTCAGACTCAGAAACTTCCATTCAATATGCGCTCATTGATCGTGAGGAAAGTATTTTTTTTATGAAAAGATCTTTAAACCCCTCCATTACATATTTTAAACTTCATCATCATCCTTTTTATTTTGAATCAATGAATACCATTGATCAGTATCTCCCATGAGGCGATAAACATCCATGGAAACTATTTCCCATTCTCTAATCTCTATAGCATGAAATATTTTCTATAGAGAACTTATCCATTGCTTAGCTACCAATGGATTTTTAATCCCATTGAATGTTGGTGGTTTTTTTCTCATGAAGAGATCTAACATTAATCATCCACATTTTGGATCAGGGTGCTCTATACAGGTAAGGTTATTAATCATAACCTGAGTGAGTTGTCCCAGTATGGTGATTAGTTGTTCCGCAACCATTGCATCACTAGTTCCACCATAATTATCTTCAGTAGGAGGGTAATACCTACATGGATTACGTTATTTGATATTGTTTCCATTCCTTCCACTAGTAGCCATTTATAAACAATGACACGGTAACATCCCGGTTCTGGAAGCCATCCAGAGGTGCCCCGTACTCGGTTAGTCACATGGCCTCATGCAATTTTCCCCAAACACCAGATGCTGCCGACTATCAGCGAGGGCCTTGGGTGTGATAGTGGGAAAACAATGCCCTCATTGGTAGAGTACACAACATTAGAGAAACAAATAAACAAAAACAGAAGTAGTAAACATCCATACAAGAGTAAATAGTGGAAGACTAAAAGTGTAATAAAAAGTAACACATATATAACTGATTCATGATACATATATTTCTAGGAAAGCATCCAAACAAGTCACAATTCTGAGTGCAGCACTAAACCAAAGTAAAAAAAAGAAATACAGATGAGAAACTCCTCAGCATCGCAAGCCTAAGCTTGGTCCGGTGCTCTCCAGCTCCACAGTAAGTCAAATAACCGAAGTTGAAGGGCGCTTTCCCTTGTCTATACCTACAATAATATAATATATTTGGGCCCAAAAGCATGGCCCAAACAGGGTGTCAGACTAAATCCCAATAGGCAACCACCACGAGATCTGTGCCTAACAGTTAGTGAATATATGGCAGGTAAAATTATTGAAGATAATAAATAGGAAGATACTGAAGAGTAAGCAACCCATAGTCTCAAATATCTAATCTGAAAACAGGAAAAACTGCTACTCAAGCAAGAAAAAACAAATAGGTAACCCCTTGGGAGTTCTCACAGCCTACCCCCTCTGATACAACCAACAAGAACTAGCAACACTATGGGAGGCACACACAGTCTCACCTCTCTGGTTCAGCTAATGAATAGACTCAGTAACGCCCCGACCGTAGTTACCCAGATCCGGTGCATTATTTTAATACATTGGCATGATTACAAGGAATCATACCCTGAAAGTCCGATCAGTTTAGCAGTATTTGAAAATAGATTACTTACATTAACATTATATTTTAATTTCAGAAAAAAAACACAACATATATAGTTCTTTGAGAACACCATTATTTCATTTAGCTTAACCCGGCATATAAATCATAATAAAATTCTTGGAGTCTTGGGAAAATAAAACATAAGAAAGGGGTGAGCTCAGATGCCCAGTAAGGGTAAATAATTTAGTGGAAGCTATAAATATTTAAACCAAGATGTGTGATAAAAACAATATCCTTTTTAAACATAAACATGAACATAATATGAAAAAAATCAAAAATTACCATATAAACATTCACATGGATATTGTATTAGTCAAATAATTACATATGATAACTAATTCCATATTGAGGGAATGCCAAACACTGGACATCATTACCACATAGTCAAGGCCTCGTTCCAAGACTACAAATAAAATGTATGTAATGGCCTTGTCCCAAGACACTAGTTTGTCTCATGAGACCTACTGATGTATCGAAGAGCTATAGTGGGCTTCACCTGTCACTTACATTGTCCACATCATTCCTCAGATGAAAAATTTGAAACATAACATAATCATTCATATTAAAAGTAGAATACGGAATGTCAATACATTAACCACAAATAATGAGTGGTATAAAAATAGAACATCCACAGTCAAACATATCATAACTCATTTATTACAATATGGAAGATTATATTATAATAAATCAACCTCAATCAAAAATAATATCCAATAAAGGATGCTGACATAGTTGAAAATGATGAGTAAAACAGTTTGAGAGAAATATCCCTTTTGTAAAATCATTTAAAAGTCACACATTTATAAATGAAGTAATTTAAAGTTGATTTTTGGTTTAATGCGTCCCATACCACTTTGAAACTTTTCAAAATAATTATCATTTCAAAACATTCATGTCTATATAAATAAATCCTTAAAATCATTTTGAAAACATGGACATTAATTAAAAATATTAAAAATATAAATCAATAAAACATTTAAAATTATGATCTTGTTAAAGAGTACCTTTCAAAAATCCTTAAAATATTCATGTTAAAATAATTTTTATGAAAAATGTACATGGATGATAAAAATTTCCCAGTAAATACTTACGCATAAACAATCTCAGATAATAATGACATTGAGGAATTAACCCTTACCTTGCACTTTCCTTTTGTCTATGGTACATTTATCCTCTTCTATAATGACCATAGTATGTTATTAAATTATTCCAAAACCATATTAATATTTATTATCTCATACATGATTTTTTTTATGAATTTATACTACAAATTTTATAATGATTTACATGTTAAATAAACATTTTGGATAATAATCGCTTTCTTTATAGTACGTATTTTAACTTGTTACTCTTGATTGTATCACATAGATAAATATTTAAATACTTCCAAAATATAAAACTTGATTTATATATCATATATATTTAGAATATAAATATGTATAATAGACATATATATGAAATTAAAAACACGGGTTATGGAGATGGTAGTTCATACGTACGCAAAAATGCTGTTTATGTTTTCACATCGTATTGAATGAAAGTTAGTGAATAAGATATATCTAAGTAAATATATATATATAGTTGAATTATTATTTCAAAAATAATATACTTATTAATAATATATATTTTATATAATCATCAATAAATGGTGAAAGTGGAAATGAATCTCATCGCGTTGGGTAGACGGTAATCTATATGTATGCACGAGCGACAATATCATTTACTTAATGATTAAAATGTATGGAATTGGATGGTATATTAATTTTAAAGAGACATTATCATGTCATCTTCATTATTTATATTCATATTACTCATCATTATATGAATCCAAATAACATAGTGTTGAATAATAAATTACACCATGACATGGAGATAGTAAGCCGTACGTACGCACGAATGGTGGAATTATCATTCATAAGATGGATAAAATAATGAACATAGTTGTGCCATATTTATAATTACATCACATTATATATAAGATACTAGATTAAATTTTTTATAATGGAAACAACAATGAAATAGGAAGTGGAAGAAGAAAAGAACTTGAAAGAGGTGATTAAATATTTACCTCTTCTTCGGGTTCTTCCTTTTGATTTGATCAAAAGGGATCCTTAGGTTGTATTTCTGATTAAACTAAGGACTCTAGGATCAATTGATGAACGTTTTGAGGATATTTTGGAAGGGTTTGGCTGAGCCAAAAGGCTTTGAAGGTATGAATATGAGAGAAGGGGGAGTGATCTTTTATAAGATGATTTAGGGGCACCTTAGAAAAAGCTGGAAATATTATTTTATAATATATTCATATTAGATTTATAATGGCTAAAAACTAATATATTTTGAATATAAGGTGGGTATGAGTCAACATACACTCAACCAATAGGTTTTAGACAGGTTTGGGTTACTATATTAACCTTATATTTTAGATTTATCCCATAGTTAAGTAGTTTCACATTTACCATGTCTCATTGTATTTTTACACTATATGGTTAATAAACTTACTATAAACTTCCAAGAGAACCTCAATTGCCTTATTAATGACATATATAATATTATTTATGAACTTTGGACGAAACTTATATTTTTAAGAATATTATATCAACCAATAATATATTATTTGTTTGAAATATTAATTTATATCAATTTCGACACTATTTGGTATTTTGTTTTTTGTAAAAGTCCTAACAACTTTATTACTTCTAAAAAGATAAATTTAATCATACCTAACAAATCATATCCACCTATAAAATTAGTTGTTGTCATAAAAACTATTAAATTATATTTATTTTAATATTTATAATACAGTTTATTTGATTCTTTCATTCATACGTTAATTACTGCATCATCATTGTGCCATTAATAAATTTAATTTTTTAAAGTCTAAAAATAATAAATAAAATACCATTATGTAGGAAATATTTTTAAATTTCTAATGAATATTTATAATACAAATGATAACTTATATAACACCTTCTAAATTGTTTTTTACAAAAAGATAAATGTTTATGTCATTTTTGCCTTTACTTTAAATTAATTATTATAATGTGTCATTATCACTCTAAAGTAACTCTAATTTATCCCAAATTCGACCCAAGGAGGCACATGTTTTGACATGTATCATCCAATAAGGTTATTACATGTGTTATTTTAATTTAATATTATTTTAGTATTATTTTTTACCCATATTTACTAGATTTACCCTTTAACCATAATTAATAAAATATTTACCGAAGTAATTATTCATATTGTATAAAATTAAAATATACCTATTTACACAATTTGGACCTCTTAATCCCATATATGGAATCCATTTTTCCAAATTCCAAACACACATTTGGATGAAATTAATTTAAAATTAATTCTCGCTATCAAAACAAAAAGCGTGTTTTTAAGAAATAATAACTATCAAAAGATTGACACTTGTTTGTGTCTAGTATAAATGTGAAAATACATCCAATGAACTAAATTATATTAAATGATAAAAATATAATCTAATGACATATTAAAATAACTCCAATATATAATTTACTACTATAAATTATATTAATTATAAAAGATGTTTTCAGTTAAAATTTAGTAATTTGAACTCTTCATCAAAATATGAAAGTTATCAGAAAGACCCCAAAAATTTATAAAAAATAAATTTTTATGTACCAAGTATAAATAAAAAGTTTATTTTCCCAAATTGAATTTATAAATGTGTCAAATATTGTATTTAAAAGGATTTCTCCATTAAAAGGCGGTAAAATTTCATTTTTTGAAAAATACTTCTTTTGTCTAAAAAATGAATTTGTTCTCATAATATGGATTAAAAAATTACAAGGATTATATAAAATTTAAAATTCAGATAATACAATCCATAACTGCTTTTGAACGGATAGTTTGGTAAGTCGTTGTGCGCTTGAACTCGATGTTGTTTGTAGTGCAATAATTGAATTATATTGAAGAAATAACGTACTATGAAATCCTGGGGTGATACATTCTCCCCTCCTTCAATAAATTGCAACCTCGAAATTTGAAAATTATCTTCGAAAATAAAAGGTTAAAAATAGAGAAATACTTTTGTGGAAAACCCACATCAGAAATTGGGTTAATAAAATGTAGTCTTAATAAAAGGGAATGGGAAATGAAAAAGTCACCACCAAATTATGATCTCAATTAGGAGAACATTGGGGGAAATTAGAGACACATAATTTGAGAAAAAAGTAAATATTTAAAGAGATTTATTGAGTTCATCAATCAAAAACAAGTGTAGAATTGAGGACCTCAAACCCATCAATCTATAATGATTTAAAATACCATCAGTTCACCAAAACATTAGGTATTTGGAAAACACATTTTTGGTTTTAAGATACCTTCCCTATAGTTTAAGAATTAATTTGTCCGCAGAATAAGAGGAAAAATATATAAATATACTTGAAAAGTAGAGTTCCATCCTTTAACTAATTCCTACCACAATATCATCTTTTATTCCCAAATAATTCAAAACAATATTCTATTTATCCTAATCGTATTGGGTTCCAAAAATAATAAACATATAATTCACCTATGAAACATTTAAAAAGAAACTAAATTATACAATCCAGGATATAACCTAGGATAGTGGTAGGTGATGCACCCTTGTCAACCATCGGTTGCGGGTTCAAGTCTCACGACCATTCTAGACGTGACTGGTTGTCGCCCGACCTCTGGGTTTTCCTTTTTATGACAATCCAAAAATAAACTTAACAATTTTATACAATTTCTAACATAATCAATTCCATCTTTTATATTTATCGAAAATATTTCTATCCAAACTCACAGTCCAATATTTATAAGGAAGTTAAACACAATTGAGATCCATTTTTCCACGTAATAACATGTGAACCCCTTCATCATGTATTCTTTTAAAACATCGTAACACCCTGAATTACCATAAAACCTTATTGATTATATTCTTTATCTATTATTCTTTATAGAATACTTGATATATTTTTTATATCAAAAAATTAGGATTACTCCAACAATGATGAAAATAAACAAACCATTACTCAGTTCTAAGGTAGTAATGAAAATCCAATATAAATTATCCAAATCTACGATCCATTATTTCAAAATTACTACATCAGTATCAGGACAATATTAAGAATTACCTTTCCATCAACCATGTATTTTCAAAAAAAAGTTTGACTTGTTGTTGAGTCACTTTTCTTAATACCATATAATTTCAAATCTTCAATAAAATAGTACTATAGTACAATCCTTATTTATTTCCATAATTTATATAACTAGTACATAGTTGATAAAACATTCAAATTAAAAAATTCTTTAATAACAACATAAGAACACTAGTCATTCCTCTTCATCTGTGTTAGTATCATAACTTGATTATTATTCATTATTATAATTTGGGGAATAATCTGAGGATCTGAACATTGATATATGTAGTGTCCCAAATCCAAGCAGATGAAGCTTTTACATTTGAAACTGTTTTATTATCCTTGAACATACGTACTTGATGTCCTTTTTCTATACACTTATAACAAACTAATATTTCCTTTGAGAATTTACCAAGGTGACTCTTTTAGTAGTAATTGCATATGGTAAAATCCTTCTTTTCCCTCTTCCATTTACCAATATTTCTCTCTTCCATCCTTTTCTTCTCTTACATCCCTTCAACTCCATAGGATTCGGAAAATTATTTACTTATATATTTAACACACGATACTATTTCTTTATATGATGAGAATACGTCGGAGACTATTGTCTTAATACCATGAAATATATGATCCTTCTTACTCTTTGGATTATATTTTTTACTGGAGTTCTCATTCCTTCTACTGGGGGCCATTTTTAAACAATGGCATACAATAGGTCGGTTTATGAATCACAATTCAAAATTTAAAACTTGTAAAATACATAATTTAAATTGAACAGTTTATGGATATAATCATAAAAATGTTTTCTCTGAGGAATTATTTACTCTTAAATCCTTCATAATGGATTGTAATGAAAATGTGAATTACCCTAAGCATATCCCTTGGGAGTTTCGTAACCAAGAGTTCTGAAAGGCCCATTGTCGTGCACCAGTTCCCATTCGACTGTAGTTGAAATCAGTGTTTTTAGGTTTTACCTTTAGGTACATCTATGCTAGGTCCACCTCTACCTGCTCATATCCAGACATGGATGTATTTCCTGGAAAACTAACAAAATCTCTATAATACAAAAAATTTGAGATGTTCTTCTATATTAATACTCAAATTTAGTCATAGGGCTACATGCTCTAATCAGAGTTTATCTGAATCAAGTTTCCAAGGTTTGTACTAAAAATCCTCTAATACCAACTGTAACGGAACGACCCCAGTTACCCTGAGCTGGTGAATTATCTAAAAACCTTTTCATGATTACAAGGAATCATGTCCCGAAGGACCGATCAGTTTAGGTTTCTTGGAAAATAGATTACACACATTAAATTTACATTAAAATTTCAAACATAAATCACAACATAGATAGTTCTTTGAGAACTCCATTATTTTATTTATCTGAACACTGCATTTCAATCATAATACACTTCATGGAGTCTAGGAAATATAGAACATATAAAATGGGTGAGCTCAGATGCCTAGTAAGGGTAAATAATTTAGCGTAAGCTATAAACTTTTAAAGCAAGATGTGTGATAAAAACAACTGCATTTTGAAACATAAAAGTTAACATAATATGAAAAAAATAAATCAAACATTACCATATAAACATGCACATGGATATTCTACTTGTCTAATAATCATATATAATAACTAATTCCATAATGAGGGAATACCTAATGTCGGACATCATTTCCACATAGTCAAGGCCTCGTGCCCAGACTACAAATAAATTTTTTGTCAAGGGCTTATGCCAACACATGAGTTTGTTTCATGAGACCTAATGATGCATCGAGGTGCTATAGCGGGCTCCACCCATCACTTACTAGTCCACTGGAAACCTCATATGAAAAGTTTGAAACAAAACATAAACATTCTTATTAAAACTAGAATACGAAATGTCAATACATTAACAATAAACCATGAATAGTATAAAAATAGAACATCCATATTCAAACATATCATAACTCATTCCGTACAATATGGAATATTTTATTATAATAAATCAACCTTATTCAAAAATAATATCCAGTAAATGATGTTGATATAGTTGAAAATGATGAGTAATACTTTTGGAGAGAAATATCCTTTTATAAAACCATTTAAAAGTAACCCATTTATAAATGATGTAATTTAAAATATATTTTTGATTCAATGTGTCCCATACCACTTTAAAAAATTTGAAATGAATTATCATTTCAAAATAGTCATGTTCATATAAATAAATCATTAAAATCATTTTGAAAACATGCACATTGATTAAAAATATTACGATAGATAAATCATTAAAACAATTAAAATTCTGATCTTGATAAAGAGTAACTTTCGTAAATCCTTAAAATATTCATTTTGATTTCATTTTTATGAAAAATTTACTTGGATGATAATAATTTTCCACTAAATACTTACACATAAACAATCTCCGATAATAATGAGATTGAGGAATTAACCCTTACCTTGCACTTTCCTTTGGTAGAGGGTACATTTAACCTCTTCTATAATGACCACAGTATGTTATTTAATTATTCCAGAACCATATTTATATTTATTATATCATACATGATTCATTTATGACTTTATACTACCCATTTTAAAATGATTTCCATGTTAAATCAACATTTTGGGTGATAATCACTTTCTTTATCGTACGTGTTTTAACTTGTTACTCTTGATTGTATCACATAGATCAATATTTAAATACATCCAAAATATAAAACATGATTTATATATAATATATATTTATAATATAAATATGAATAATATACATATATATGAAATGAAAAACACCGTTTATGGAGACGGTAGTCCGTGCGTACGCATAAACGGTGTTTCCGTTTTCACATCGTATTGAATGGAAGTAAGTGAATAATATAGATGTAAGTATATATATATATATATAGTATCATTATTATGTCATATATGACAAAATTATTAATAATATATATTTTTATAATCATCTATAAATGGTGAATGTGGAAATGAATCTCATCGCATCGTGGAGACGGTAATCCGTACGTACGCATAAGGGACAATATCATTTCCATAATGATTAAAAGGTGTGTAATTGGATGGAATATTAATTTTATAGAGACATTATCATATCATATTAATTATTTATATACATATTACTAGGCATTATATCCATCCAAATAACATAGTGTTGAATAATAAATTACACCACAGCGTGGAGACAGTAAGTCGTATGTACGCACGCACGCATTGTGACATTATCATTCATAAGATGGATAGAATAATGAACAAAGTTTTGAAATATTTATAATAACCTCAAAGTATATAGATTATACTATAGTTATTTTTTTTATAATTGAAACAACAATGAAAGAGGAAGTGGAAGAAGAAAACAACATGAAAGAGATGATGAAATATTTACTTCTTCTTCAGGTTCTTCCTTTTAATTTGATCAAAAGGGATCCATTGGTTGCCTATCATTCAAACTAAGACCTCTAGGATCAAGTGAGTGATGTTTTGAGGATATTTGGGCAGGGGTTTGATGAGCCAAAAGGATTTGAATGATTGAATTTTGAGGGAAGGGGGAGTGACCTTTTATAAGGGGAGTGAGGGGCACCTTAGGAAAATCTAGAAATATTATTTTATAATAAATTCATATTCGGTTTATAATGGCTCCAAACTAATTTATATCAAGGATAAGGTGGGAATGGGTAGAAATACACTCAAATAATAGGTTTTATACAGGATTGGGTAACTTTATTAACCTTATCTTTTAGATTTAAATCTTAGTTAATTAGTTTGATATTTACCATGTCTCTTTGTATTCTTACTATATATGGTTAATAAACATACTACAAACATAAAAGGGATCCTCAAGTGGCTCATTAATGACATATATAATATTATTTAATCCCTTTTTCTGAACCTTACATTTTTAGGAATATTATATCAACCAATAATATGGTATTTGTTTTAAATTTTAATTTATGTCAATTTTGACACTATTTTGTATTTTATTTATTATTGAAGTCATAACAACTTTATTACTTCAAAAAAGATATATTTAATGTTACCTAACATGTCATATTAAACTACAAAATTAGTGGATGTCATAAAAATTAAGAAATTATATTTATATTAATATTTAAAATACAATTTAATTAATTCTTTCATTAACAAGGTAATTACTGCATCATCATAGTGGCATTACTAAATTTTATTATTTAATATCTAAAAATGATAAATAAAATACCATTATGTAGAAAATATTTTTATATTTATAATTAATTTTTATAGTCAAAATTATATCTTATATAACACCGTGAAATCATTGTTTTACTAAAATATATATATTTATGTCAATTTTTCCTTTACTTTAAATTAATTAATATAAAGTGTCTTTATCACTCTCAAGTAGCTCCATGTGGTCCCAAAATCAACCCAAGGATGCCCATTGTCAGAAATGTATCATCTAATAAGGTTAGGACATGTTTCAGGGTAATTTAATATTATTTTGATTTTATTTTTTTCCCATATTTACAGGATGTACCCTTTTACCAAGGAAAATAAAATATTTACCGAAATAATTATTCATAATGTCTAAAAATAAAAGTTAATTATTTAACCAACTTGGACCTTCTGATCCAAAATATGGAATCCATTTTTCCAAATTTCAAACACAGAAGTGGCATATTTTAATTTAAAATTAATTCCCGCTATCAATACAAAATGTGTGTTTTTATGAAATAATAACTATCAAAAGATGGACACTTGTTTATGTTTAGTTAAAATATTAAATTACATCAAATGAACAATATTATATTAAATGATAAAAATATAATCTAATGAAATATTAAAACCACTCAAATGTTTAATTTATTACTATAAATTATTTTTATTAAAAAAGTTTTTTCAGTTAAAATTTACTAATTTGTACTATTCATCAAAATATAAAAATTATCAGAAAGACTCCAAAAGATTATTGAAACTAAATTTTTTTGTAATGATTATAAATAAGATGTTTATTTTTCCAAAATTAATATATAAAATTTTTGAAATTTTTAATTGAAAAAGGGTTCTCTTTTAATAGGTAGTAAAATTGCATTGTTTGAAAAATATATCTTTTATCTGAAAAAATGAATTTTTTCTCATAATATGGATTCTAAAATTATTAGGAATATATAAAATTAAAAATTCAGTTAATACAATTCATAACTGCTTTTGAACAGCTGTTTTGGTAAGTCGGTGTGCGCTTGAACTCGGTGTAGTGTGTAGTTCTAGTTATTGAATTACATTGATGAAAAAAACGAACTATGAAATCTTGGGGAGTAACATTCTCCCCTACTTAAATAAATTGCATCCTCGTAATTTGAAATTGTTCTCTGAAAAAAAGGTTGGAAATAGATAAATAACTTTGTGGAAAACCCACATCATAAATTGGGTTAATAACATTTAGTCATAATAATAAGGAATGGGAAATGAAAAAGTCACCACCAAATTATGATCTCAATTAAATGAACATTGGTGGGAATTAGAGAAACATAATTAGAGGGAAAATTTATATATTTATAGGTAGTGATTGAGGTCATCAATCACAAAAAAGTGTAAAATTTAGGACCTTAAACCAATCAATCTATGATGCTTTAAAATACTATCGGTTCAAAAAAACATAATGTATTTGGATAACACGTTTTTTGTTTTATGATCCCTTCCCTAAAGTCTAAGATTTAATTTATCCTCAAAATAATAGGAAATATATATATATATATATATATATATACTTGACATGTATAGTTCCATCCTTTATCTAATTCCTACCACAAACTCATCTTTCATTCCAAATGATTTCAAAAAAAATATTCATCTTATACTAATCATACAGGGTTCTTAAAATAATGAATTTATAATTAACATATCAGACCTTTTAAAAAGAAACTAAATTATACATTCCAAGATATCACATAGGTCAGTGGTAGGTGATGCACCCTTGTCGTCCTTAGGTTTCTAGTTCAAGACTCACGACCTTACCGGACATGACTAGTTATCACCCGCCCTCGGTGTTTTCCTTTTTATTACAATCCTAAAATAACCTTAACAATTGTATCCAATTTCTAACATAATCCATTCTAACCTTTAGACTTATCCAAAATATTTCTATCCAAACTCACCTTCCAAAATTTATAAGAAAGTTTAACACAATGAAGATCATTTCTTCCACATAATAACATGTGAACACCTTCATCATGTATTCTTTTAAAACATTAAAACACCCTGAATTACCTTAAAACCTTATTTATTACATTCATGATCTCTTATTCTTTATAGAATACTTGATATATTCCTTATATCAAAAAATTTTGAATACTCCAACAATGATGAAACAAACAAACCATTAATCAGTGCCAAGGTAGTCAGGAATATCCAATATAATTTTTTCAAATCTACAATATCTTATTCCAAAATTACTACCTTAGTATCAATACCATATTAAGGATTACCATTCCTTCAACCATGTGTTTCAAAAAAATATTAACTTTTCGTTGAGTCACTTTTCATAATACCATATAATATCATATTTTCAATGAAATAGTAATACAATAAAATCCTTATTTATTTCAATAATATATATAACCAGTATATCGTTGATACGACACTGAAATGAAACAGTTATTTAATAACAACATAATAACACTAGTAATTCCTCTTCATCTTTGGTAGTATCATAACTTGATTATTATTCATTAGTATCATTTGGGGAATACTCTGATGATCCAAACATTGATTCAAGTAGTGTCCCAACTCCTTGCAGATGAAGCTTTTACATTTGAAACTTTTTTATTATCCTTGAAATCACGTACTTGATGCCCTTTTTCTCAACACATATAACAAACTCACATTCTATTCAAGTATTTACCATGTTTATTCTTTCCACAGTAATTACATATGGGAAAACCCTTCTTTCCCCTCTCCCCTTTATCCATCTTTCTCTCTTCCACCCTTTTCTTCTCTTTCTTCCCTTCAACGCCGGAAAACTCACCAAATTATTTACTTAACTTATTAGCACACGATAATATTTCTTCATATGATGAGAATATGTGGGAGACTGTTGGATTAATACCATGAATGATATGATCCTTCTTACTCTTTGGATCATATCTATTTCTAAAGTTATCATTCTTTCTACTGGGTGCCATTTCTAAATACTGGCATACACTGGGTCAGTTTATGAATCGCAATTCATAATTCCAAACATGTAAAATACCTAACATAAATCGAACAGTTTATGGATATAATCATGAAAATTTTTTCATTGAGGAATTATTAACTTCTAAATCCTTCATAATGTCTTGTAATAAAAATTTGAATTACCATAAGCATATCCCTCGAGAGTGTCGTAAACAAAAGTGCATCAAGGCCCATTATTGTGCACTAGTTACCATTCGAGTCTAACTCAAAGCGGGGTTGTCAGGTTTTACCCCAAGGTACATCTGTTCCAGAGCCACCTCTACCTGCTCGTATCCAGACGGGGATGTGTTGCCAATAAAACTCAAAAAATCTCTATAATTCCAAAATTATGAGAATCTCTTTTATAGTAATCCTCAAAGTCTATCTTTGGGCTATGTTCTATAATTATAGTTTATCTAAATAAAGTTTATATGGTTTTTACTAAACTTCTTCTGATACCAAATGTAACTCCCCAACCCCTGTTACCCAGAGTCGGTTCATTATTTTAATACATTGGCTTGATTATAATGAATCAAGTCCCAAAAGACCAATCAGTTTAGCAGTCTTGGAAATTATATTACATACATTAACTTTAAATTATAATTTCAATCATAAAACACACCATATATAGTTCATTGAGAACAACATTATTTTCTTTATCTTAACCGTTCATATGAATAATAATACACTTCTTGGAGTCCTGGGAAAATAAAACAAAAGAAAGGGGTGAGATCTGATGCACAGTAAGGGTAAATAATTTTTCAGAAGCTATAAACATTTAAGGAATGATGTGTGATAAAAACAACAGCCTTTTTAAACATAAACATGAACATAATTTAATAAAATAAATCAAACATTACCATAAAAACATGCACATGGATATTCTACTAGTCGAATAATCACATGTAATAACTCATTCAATAATGAGGGAATGCCTATCGCTGGACATCATTACCACATAGTCAAGGTCTCGAGCGCGGACTACAAATAAAATTTTTGTCAATGCCTCATGAGAAGACACTAGTTTGTCTCATTATCCCTACAGATGCATCGAAGAGCTATAGCGGGTTCCACCCATCACTTAATAAGTCCACTGCATTCCTCATATGAAAAAATTGAAACATAACATAAACATTCATATGAAATGTAGAATATGAAATGTCAATACATTAACAATAAACCATGAATTGTATAAAAATATAACATCCATAGTCAAAATTATCATAACTCATTCAATACAATATAGAAGATTTTATTATAATAAATCAACCTCAATCAAAAATAATATCCAGTAAAGGATGCTGACATAGTTGAAAATGATAAGTAAAACATTTTGAGAGAAATATCCTTTTTGTAAAATCATTTAAAAGTCACACATTTATAAAGAAATTAATTTAAAATAGATTTTTGAATCAATTTGTCCCATAACACTTCGAATCTTTTGAAAAGAATTATCATTTCATAACATTGATGTCCATATAAATAAATCCTTAAAATCATTTTGAAAACATGAACATTGATTAAAAATATTTAAAAAGATAAATCATTAAAACATTTAATATTACGATCTTGATAGAGAGTATCTTTCACAAATCCTTAAAATATTCATTTTGAAATCATTTTTATGAAAATTTTACATGGATGATAAATATTTCCCAGTAAATACTTACACATAGACAATCTCAGATAATAATGAGATTGATGAAGTAACCCTTACCTTGCACTTTACTTTGGTCGATGGTACGTTTAACCTCTTGTATAATGACCATAGTATGTTATTAAAATATTCCAGAACCATATTAATTTTTATTATATCATACATGATTTATTTATGAATATATACTACCCATTTTATAATGATATCCATGTTAAATTACCATTTCGGGTAATAATAACTTTCTTTATCGTACATGTTTTAACTTGTTACTCTGGACTGTATCACATAGATCATGATTTTAATACCTCCAGAATGTAAAACCTAATTTATATATAATATATATTTAGAATATAAATATTTATAATATACATATATATGAAATTACATACCCCATTTATGGAGATGGTAGTACGTACGTATGCATAAAAGTTGTTTCCATTTTAACATCGTACTGAACAGAATTAAGTGAATAAAATATATGTATATATATATATATATATATTAGCCTTATTATCTCATATATTACATTCTTATTAATAATATATATTTTTATAATCATCGATAAACATTGAACGTGGAAATGAATCTCATCACGTCGTGGAGACGGTAATCCGTACGTACGGATGAGCGAGAATATCATATCCTTAATTATTAAAAAATGTGGAATTGGATGGTATAATAATATTATAGAGAAAGTATCAGTTCATATTCATTATTTACATACATATTACTCATCATTATATACATCCAAATAACCTAGTGTTGAATAATAAATTACACCACTGCGTGGAGACGATAAGCTGTACGTACTCACGCATGGTGACATTATCATTTGTAATACAGATAGATTATGAACATAGTTGTGAAATATTTATAATAACTTCACATTATATATAAGATACTGGAGTTTTTTTTATAATGGAAACAACAAAGAAATAGGAAGTGAAGAAGAAAAGAACATTAAAGTGGTGATGAAATATTTACCTCTTCTTCGGGTTCTTCTTTTTAATTTGATCACAAGGGCTCCATAATTGGATTTATTATTAAAATAAGGCCTATTGGATCATGATAGTGAAGTTGTGAATATATTTGGGTAGGTATTTCCCGATCCGAAAGAATTTGAAGGTATGAATTTGAGAGAAGGGGGGTGCCCTTTTATAAGGGGAGTGAAGGGAACCTTAGGAAAAGCTAGAAATATTATTTTATAATAAATTCATATTCATTTTCATAAGGCTCAAAACAAATTTATTTCGATGATAAGGAGGGGATGGGTCGAAATCCACTCAAAAAAATATGTTTTAGATAGGTCTGGGTCACTATATTAACCTTATCAGTTTGATTTAACTCTTAGTTATTTATTTTGACATTTACAATGTCTCTTTGTATTCTTACTCTATATGGTTAATAAACTGACTCTAAAATTACAAGAGAACCTCATGTAGCTCATTAATGACATATATACTATTATTTAAGCCATTTGGATGAACCTTACATTTTTAGGAATATTATATCAATAAATAATATAGTATTTTTTTGAAATATTAATTTATATCAATTTTGACACTGTTTGGTATTTTGTTTATTTTGAAAGTCATAACAGCTTGATTACTTCGAAAAAGAAACATTTAATCATACTTAACATGTTATATTCACCTACAAATTTTTTGGATGTCATAAATTCTTTGAAATTATAATTATTTTAATATTTATAATACCATTTATTTGATTCTCTCATTAATAAGGTAATTACTGCATCATCATTGTGTCATTAATAAATTTATTTAATGTCTAAAAATCATAAATAAAATAAAATTATGTAGGAAATATTTTAATAGTTTTAATGAATATTTATAGTCAAAAAGATAATGTTAATTACACCTTGTAAAAATTTTTACTAAAAGATTTATGTTTATGTCATTTTTGTCTTTACTTTAAATTAATTAATAAAAAGTGTCATTATGAGTCTCAAGTGGCTCCAAGTGGTCCCAAAATTGACCCAATGATGCCCATGGTCGGAAATGTATCATCTAATGGGGATTGTAAATGTGTTAAGATAATTTAATATTATTTTAATATTATTTCTTTTAACATATTTACCGGATTTTCCCTTTAACAATGGTAAATAAAATATTTAACGAAATAATTATTCATAATGTCTAAAAATAAAAGTTAATTAATTAAAAAGTTTCGACCTCATGATCCCAAATATGGAATCCATTTTTCCAAATTCCAAACACATAAGTGGCAAAATTAATTTAAAATTAATTCTCGCTATCAAAACTAAAAGCGTGTTTTTAAGAAATACTAACTATCAAAAGATTTACACATTTTTATGTCTATTTTAAATGTGAAATTACATACAATGACCTAAATAATATTAAATGATAAAAATATAATATAATTAAATATTAAAACCACTAAAATATATAATTTAGTACTATAAATTATTTTGATTAAAAAGGCTGTTTTCAGTTAAAAAATAGTAATTTTCAATATTCATCCAAATATGAAAGTTATCAGAAAGACATCAAAAATTTATCGATACTAAATTTTTATGTACCAATTATAAAGAAAAGGTATATTTTCCCAAATTAAATATATAAAATTGTCAAATATTGGATTTAAAATAATGATCTCCATTAAAATGCGGTAAAATTGCATTTTTTTTAAAATAATTATTTTATCTAAAAAATTGAATTTGTTATTATAATATGGATTCTAAAATTATAAGAATTATATATAATTAAAATTTTAGGTAATACTATTCATAACCTATTTTGAACGGCTAGTTTGGTAAGTCGTTGTGTACTTGAACTCGGTGTTGTGTGTAGTGCAAGTAATTGAATTAATTTGATGAAAAAACGTACTATGAAATCAAAGGGTGTTACAGAATCAATGGGAAAGTACTCACCGTCAATTCCCCCTACAGTATAATATCATACTAAAGGTTCTCTAGGGAATTACTCAATGTCTCATTCCCCCGGTGGCCTGCATCGATGAACTACAGACACTCTGACGAAGCACTCAATGTCAATTCCCCCTATGGTCTCACATCAGAAATTATAAGACACTCTAGAGAATCCCTTACGTCCATTCTCCCTGTTGACTACTACATTAGGTTCTCACGGACTTGTGTAAATAAAATAAGTATTGCACGCGTAACGGCCAAGGTAAACCTCAAGAACTACTTGGATAGCATTTTGTGGCATATCACCACATTAGAAATACAGTCATACCATCTTACAATACTGGGCATTTAGTGTAAACAGAAGCCTAACAGGAAAACAGGACCCAAAGGTCAAAAGAGGTAAACATGAATGGGAGAAACATCCAAAGCACAAACATTTACCCTAATCAAAATCAACATCCCTTACTCTATTATATAAGAAATGAAGGAAAACAATAGGGCTAAAGAGGTAAACACGCAATACCCCGTCCAGGGTATTGGTGGAATTTGAACAAAATATACAATGAGTTTCAATGGAAAGGCACAAACCACCTACCTTAGTGTTATGAGATCAAAATACGTGAACCACGAGGCTAGAATCTTCATAGAATGTTTTATATCTACAAAAATGCATAAAACGTTCAACCCATGATAATGTTGAAAAGAGAAGGAATTGGGAAACAATGCTCTGGGAGATGAAAGAACTGACCACATTGATTCCAACACAATCAACGGTTTTTTATTCGGAGGACGGACAATGTTTCGGGGGATCATCGAAGATCCACATCTTCTCAGCGCTCTTTGATGAACTGGTTAAAGAAAGAGGGTATTTTGTTCGTCAGACAAGACCCTAGTGCGTTTAATGAAAAAAAGTACACGACCTGTAATTTTGAACTACACAACGTGTACTTTCCTTTTCTGTACTCTGCTTTAGGCGGCCTCCATGTCACCCCTATAAGGTCGTGTGTGTGGCCATGACACAGCTAGCACAAGGCCTCCAACGACATCATAGTACATGGTGTGTAATCATAAAGTACACATCATATACTTAAAAAATTTCTAGATTTTCCTCTCTTTCTCAAAAATGAGTTGAAAAGGAGAAACATACCTGAAAAGAATATCCAGGTTCTTACAAACATCCCCCCTTAAATCAATTCATCCCTGAATTTCCTTTTCGCAGAGTAGCAGAAGAAACCCCGAACAGCTCTGGTAACTATGCTCGTACATCGGTCCCCCTCTCCCAAGTCTCATCTTGTACTCGCCCGTGCTCCCTTAACACCCATACCAGAGGAACAGGCAGGCCGCAGAGAACCATTGTACTATGATCTACAATCTGGATAGGATTCTTCTCAAAAGATGCATCCACCTCCAACTTGACTTCCTCATGTTGGAAAGTATGAGATGGGTCTGAAAAGTAACGTCGGAGTTGAGAAACGTGTAAAACATCATTCATATCCCGATATCATTGAGGTAACTACAAATAGTAGGAAACCAACCCAACTCCCTCCAACACATCAAATGGACCGACGTACCTCGGTGAAAGCTTACCCTATCTCCTAATCCTTATGTTCCCCAACATTAGTGTGACACACAGGAAAACCTGATCCTTAACCTTGAACTCTAGATGTCGTCTCTGCGGATCATCATATGACTTCTGTCGGGACTGTCCAGTAGCCATCCTCTTCCAAATCAACTCTATCGGCTCTATAGTCTTCTGAACAAGACGAGGTCCCATCAAATATGTCTCTCCTACCTCCATCCAAAATAAGGGTGATCAGCATGGCCAACCGTACAATGCCTCAAATAGTGCCATATGAATAGTTTCATGAAAAATATTGTTGTAGGTGAACTCCACTAGAATTATATGATTCTCCAAAGGACCCCCAAAGCCCAGAATGCATACTCAGGGCATGTCCTCAAGCACCAAGATCGTACGCTCGGACTGGCCATCTGTCTTGGGATGGTATGCAGTACTCAAAAGTACATGTGTACCCAAAGCCTTCTACATCATCTGCCAGACCAGAGAAGTAAAACATGCATCCCTATAGGAAACAATGGAGTGTGGAACTCCATGTAGATGTACAATATCTTGGATGTATAGTCTTCCTAGTTCATCAACACTGAAGGTCTCCATGATCTGTAAGAAGTGAGAAACCATTATAAGGCATTCTATGAAAACACAAACTGTCTCAATTCCTCTTGGAGACCTCATCAAACCAGTCACAAATTCTATCGCGATGTCATTCCACTTCCACTCGGGAATAGGTAACTTGTGTAGAAGCCCAACTGGTCACTGATGCTCTGCCTTCACCTACTGACAAGTGTAACTTTTCATTATGAACCCAACAACATAACTCTTCATACCTAGCCACCAATATTGATGGTGTAGTTCACGATACATCTTGGTGATTCTAGGATGAACTTACCAAACCAAGGAATGTAAATCCCACATCATCTCCACGTGTATATCTGTTGGCACCCATACACATCCTTGGAAAAACATTATCTCATCCTCTCTTATGGTCTATCAAGGAATAGGGTCCTCTCCTGACATGTTTTCCCATAAGAATAGGCCTTCAAACTCTGGTAGTCTCCTCGTTCTTATTCGGTCAAGAAGGGTAGTGGTAACAACAATAGAAGATAGAAAAGTATACCCCTATTTGTCGTGAACTTCCAAATGCATCTCAGAGAATAGGTCCATTAGCTGCCACTCACTACTGGTCTCCAAGAATGCATGTATCTGAGTCCTCCTTCTCAATGCATCATTCATAGAATTTCCTTTACACAGTTTATAAGCAAGCTCAAAGTCAAAGGATTGTAGGTATTCAACCCACCTCCACTGTCTTAGATTCAAATCATGTTGATTGAAAATGTACATGAGATTTTTTTGGTCGGTGAAAACCACAAAATTATCTCCCAAAAGGTAATTTCTACAACAACATAAGTCATGAACAACAGCTAAAAAATCCAGTCCATGCATTGGTTAGTTCTTCTCATGTGGCCTCAATTGTCGAGGCCCGTATGGGATAACTCCATCTCCCTGCATAAACATAGCTCCCATCCCAATACCTGAAGAATCATAGAAAATAGTATAGCTCTTTCCCGGTGATGGAAAGACTAGTATCGGTGATGAAGTAAACTTCCCTATCAATTATTTAAAGGCTGACTCACAAGAATCTGACCATAAAAACTTTTCAACCTTCTTCGTCAGACCCAGAAACAGTGATGATAAATGTGAAAAATCTTTTATGAAATGTATATAGTATCCAGCTAACCCAAGAAAACATTGCACCTCAAAGATGTTCTTCGAATTCTCCCAAGAAACTACTACTCTCACTTTCTCTGAGTCTATTGATAATCTTTTCTTTGAAATAATGAGACCCATGATGTGAGTTTGGTCCATCCAAAAAATGGATCTTCGAGAGCTTAACATATAACTGATGCTCCCTCCGTGTACTCAAAACGATCCCAAGATGTGTGTCATGGTCATGTCGAGTGTGAGAGTACACCAAGATATCATCCACGATGAACAATACGGATGAATACATGTATGGATGTAACACTCAGTTTATCAGTGCCATGAAAACTGATGGCACATTTGTGAGACCGAACGGCATGACTAAGTACTCATATAGACCATACCTACTCTGTAATGATGTAAGAGGTATATCTGCTAGTCAAACGTGCAATTTATGATAATCAGATATCATGTAAATCATTGACAATACTTGGGCTCCTCAAAGCTGGTCGAAGAGATCATCAATACTCGAAAAATAGTATCGGTTTTTGACAGTCAACTGGTTCAGCTTCTAATAATCCACAAAAAGCCTAAGGGTACCATCTTCCTTCTTCACAAACATTACTGGAGAACCCCAGTGAGAAGTACTGGGTCGGATGAAACTTTTTTCCTGCAACTCCTCCAACCGCTTCTTGAGCTCCTTTAACTAAGGTGTAGCCATCCTTTAATGAATAATGGACACCACTGTTGCTCCTAGCACAATCTCAATAGAAAAGTCTGCAACACAATCCAGAGGTAACGCTGAAAAGTCCTCTGGAAAGAGATCCCTGAAATGATCCACCACTGGAGGAACGTCTAACTGCGAAGTCCCCTGGTCATCCAAATAGAGACTGGAAATCAGGGATGTAACTCCTCCCTTCCCCTGATGCTTGGGTCCTTCTATACTCGCTTGGAAATCCCACTCGCCTCTATGATGAAAATATTCTCCATCTGGTGATATAAAGCTCACCCTATGACGATAACAGTCGATGACTTCCTGGAAGGGAACCAACTAGTCTATTTCAAGAATGGAATCATAGCCTATCAACTCTAGAAAATAATGATCTACAAGGATGTGACACCCACCAACTTCAATCAGGAACTCCTTTCCCTGATGTACATGATATGTTCTTGTCCCCAATAGAAGAATCGGGATATTGGTAGAGGAAAAGATACAGAGACCCGGACTCTCCACAATAGAAATAGATATAAAGTTATGCATAGCACCAGAATTGAAAATAGCTGATGATAAAACTGAGCCAACTAGGATCATACCTTGAACTATATAGGGGTTGTGATCTAGATTATGTTGGGTCTGCTCCAAGTCATATGTTTTTCCAACTCTGTGGCCCAGTGACCATGCTTGACTACCCTGAGCTGATCCACCCTGCTGTCACTGATATTCCGTCGACTGACCACCAAGGCCTTGTCCTCCAACTTGGCCCGAATGGCAAGAAGAACTCCAGTTCCCTGAATGGTGAGAAACTGGTGGCATTGCCCCTGAATGAGGATTCATGGAATAACCCCTATCGCCAGCTGCGGGTGAGAAAACCTGACAGAAATGCTAAAGGATACATATCTTTCTGTATTATCAGCACTGCACTGGATCAATCTGGCACTACGAACTCATATTCACATCCCTTATACACTAGTATCATACCACATGGCTACCTAAAGATGCATCCCTCACAATCAGATATCCCTGTGTAGTCTCCCGGATGTGCTTCCGGCTATCAGCTGGTGAAGTACTTACTCTGGATGTAGAACCCCCCAGGCCCTCATCTCCAGTATCTCTCAGATTTCACTCCACAATCAGCGCCTGGTAGATGATGGAATCGATGGAAGTCAAACTAAAGATATTCACCTACGAGCGAATCTCCTATCTGAGACCAACCTTAAAATTACTAGCCAAGAACAACCCATCTCTTCCCTAGAGTGGTGTAAAACACTGAAGATCGGTGAAACGAGAGGAATACTATATAACTGAAAGAGTACCCTGCTTCAGACTCATGATCTCCAATGAGCGATCGGCCCTCAAGGTCTCCGGATATAAGTAATCATAGAATACATGCTGTAACTCCTCCCAAGAAATGACCTGCTGATAAACTACATATGAGATCACATCCTACCACCCATTGGAAGAGTCTCGTAACATATAGGTAGTGAGGTTGACTCTCCTCTATGGAGGCATCTCTAGATTCTCAATGATAGTTAGCATGGATTCTAGCTATGATTCTGTAGCCTGAGGTCCTCCTTCTCCGGAGAAGGCTGGAGGATTCTGCTGTTGGAACACCCGAGTCAAGTCTAACACAGGCGAGGGAGGAGGCGGTGCTACCTGGAAGGTTTGCATTATCCTCAGAAAGCCATAACTAAACTGTGCATCAGCACCTGTAACTAGTATCACTGTTGTTGTTAAGGCTGGAACAACATGAGGATCTATAGGAAGTCACTGATCATCCATGTCTGGTTCCTGATCACCGCCTAGCAACTGGCATAAAACTGGAGTACGTCTCAGTGGCATGACTCTGCAAGGACAACACACACCTTAGATTATAATTTTCAAGGACAGAGTACAAGGATTGTAATAAGATAACAAGAAGATGAAAACATTCATGTTTTACAAAACAAGACTACACGGCGTGTACACTGCCTACACTACATGTTCCCTGAAGTCATTCACATGGGCATGTACTTTTTCCTAAACAAGTCCTATAACACCCCAAACACATGGAATGTTCTCAAAACACACAACATGTACTTGACTCATCTTCCCCTTCATAGGTCTTTCTACCCGGTTAATCCACACGGCACTCCTAAGACAAGACTACACGATGTGTTCATGGTAGAAATGGCATGTAATGAACAAGATTCATTTGGACTATGTTGTTAGTGACATGGCATGTGTACCCAGGTTACACTACATGACATGTTCTTGACAAACACAACATGTACTAAGAAAAGATAACACATACCCATGTTGTTCGTTATATGGCCAGATACACAATTCACACTACACGGCGTGCTCTATCTGTTCAAAGCGTGTACATGAAGGATTTTTTGTCCTGTGTTGTTCGTGACACGGCTAGGTACCTAAGTTAAGTGGCACGGTGTGTTAAATCAGGGCACAGCGTATAAAAACGTAGTATCATCCATCTGTGTTTCTAGTCACATGGGTAGACACACGGTCTCACCAACATGACGTGTGTGTACTATACACGACGTGTTTTTAAAAGATTTTTCACAATCCCAAGCCCCTTCCCACACATCCAGTGACATGGTTTTAAAACTACACGGCGTGTATTCATAAAGTACATGCTATTTGTTTTGGGTTTTTTCGTACAGTAGCCTCAGAAACTACACCAGAGCACAGAAAAACACGAAAACAAACATTCAAGGAGCCAAATTCCGATTCTTGTGGTCCCACAGTCCCTACGAATCAAATTTGGGTATCTTATACAAGTTATACAAAGGCAAAAAAGCGATTATCCAACAAATTCCAGTCCACGGGGTCCCATAACACCTTAAGAACCAAACTTTGGTGTTCATACAAACAAATCACTACTCAACCAAAGCATTATAAATTATTAGGTATTCTATCATGTATCTATCACAACAACATGCATAGTTTACACAACGTCTATCACAACAGCATGAAATATCTAATGCATCCTTAATGGCATGGCAAGAATGCCTGACATGTGATTTCTAACAAGTGCCTATATGATGGATGAGATGGAATAACCTCATATCATCGGGTTCAAATAGAAATAGAACCACAATAAAAACAAAAATAACAGCACAAAACATGTGAATCTCCCAATGGTGAAATCAAATCAACTATAAAATTGCTAACTAGTAAAATTGAAATAAATGATGTAGTATGGATTTTCCCTATGAATGGGTTAGATACTCCCTAGCACAACTTATTACCAAGTACCTATTCCGTTATATCCCCGGATATAAGCTCTAAATAGTATTTAAAGAGAAAAGAAACCATCTGATACCTCTTTGTAATGTCCCGGTTCTGGAAGCCACCCAAAGGTGCCCCGCACCCAGTAGGTCCAATGGCCTCAAGCGCGTTTCCCCAAATGCTAGAGGCTACTGACTAGAAGAGAGGGCCTTGGGTGTGATAGTAGGGAAACTATGCCCTCATTGGAAGAGTACACAATGGAAGAGAAACAAATAAAACAAAAGTAGAAGAAGCAAACATCCATACAAGATTAAACAGTGGAAGACTAAAAGTTTAAACAAAAGGATCACATGAATAAATGATGCATGATACATATATGTCATGAAAAGTATGCAAAAAAGTCAAAATGCTGAGTAAAGTACTAAACCAATGTATAAAGAAAATACAGATAAGAAACTCCTCAACATTTCATGCCTAAGCTTGGTCACGCGCTCTCAATCTCCACATCATGTCAAATACATGAAGTCAAAGGGCGCTTTCCCTGGTCTATACCTACAACAATAAAATCTGTTTCGGCCCAAAAGCATGGCCCAAATGGGGTGTTATACTAAATCCTAGTAGGAAACCACCATGAGATCTGTGCCTAATAATCAGTGAATATATTGCAGGTAAAAGTACATAAAATAATAAACAGGAAGATACTGAACAATAAGAAATCCACAGCCTCAAGCATCCAATATGCAAACAGGTAAAACAACTACACAAGTAAAAAAGAACAAACAGGTAACCCTCTAGGTAGTTCTCACATCCTAACCCCTTTGGTTCAACCTATAAGCACTAGAAACCCTATGAGAGGCACACACAATCTCACCCCTCTAGTTCACCTAAAGAATAGAATCTTTGGGAAATCACTCGCCGTCAATTCCCTCTATAGTCTCGTATTGTACTAAAGGCACTCTGGGGAAGCACCCAACATCTCATTCCCACTGTGGCCCGTGTCGGGGACTACAGACTCTCTGAGGAAGCACTCAACATCAATTCCCCACTTGGTCTAGCTTCAGAAATTATAAGACACTCTAGATAAGCCCTTACGTCCATTCTCTATGTGGTATATTATACTAAGTTCTCACAGCCCTGTGTAAATAAAAGAAGTATAGTATGTGTAACGGCAAAATTAAACCTCAAGAACTACATGGCTAGCAATCTATGGCATATCAGCACTTTAAAAATATAATCACACCATCCTACAATACTAGTCATGGAAAGTAAATTGAAGCATAACAGTAAATAGGACCCAAAGGTCAAAACAGGTAAACATGCATGGGAAAAACATCCAATCCACAAAAATTTACACTAATAAAAATTAAAATCCTCTACACTAGAATATAATAAAAGCTGGAAAACAATAGGGCTAAATAGGAAAACAAGCAATACCCCATTCAAGGGTACTGGTGAAATTTGCACCAAATATTCTATGACATTCTACGGAAAGGCACAAACCACCTACCTTTGGGTTACGAGATCAAAATACTTGAACCAAGAATCTTGAGTCTCCTTAAAATGTCGTTGATCTAAAAAAATTCATAAAATGTTCAACCCACGATAACTTGGAAAATAGGAGGAATTGGAAAACGATGTTATGGGAGAAGAAAGAAATCACCACTGCAATTCCAATGCAATAATTGGTGTCTGGTTCAGATGATGGATGGAGGTTCGGGGGCACGTTGAAGAGCCGTGGCTTCATAATGCTCTGGGACAAACTAGGTTGAGGAGGGTGTTTTTTCCACCAGACGTGACCTCGGTGCGGTAAATGGAATAAAAATAAAGAAAAAGGCTTGTACTTTTGAAGTACATGGCATTTACATTTGAAGTACATAGAATGTAATCACCTTTTTAGTACTCCACTTTAGGCGCCCTTATTTTCACCCATACATGGAAATGTGAAAGGCCATGGCACAACCAGCACATGACCTCTAGCGTCATCGTAGTACACGACGTGTACTCAAAAAATACAGGGCGTGTACTTCCAAAAATTTCTAGATTTCCCTCTTTTTCTCAAAATGACTATAAAATGAAAAACATACCTGAAACAAATACCATGGTTCTTCCAAGAATAAACTAGTTTAGTATATGAATCATAATACATAATGTCAAGCTCATAAAACACTTAACATAAACTGATCAGTTTATGGATATAATCCATAATCATAAAAATGGTTTCTTTGAGGAAGTATATACTCATAAACCCATCATAATGGTTTGTAATAAAAATTAGAATTATCCTGAGCATATCCCCCAGGAGTTTCAATACCAAGAGTACAGTAAGGCCCATTGTCGTGCACTAGTTCCCTTTCGAGTCTAGCTCAAAGGGGTGTTTTCAGGTTTTACCCCTATGTACATCTGTGCTCGATCCACCTCTACTTGCTCATATCGAGATAGGGATTTGTTTCTGGGAAAACTCACAAAATCTATACAATACCAAATTTCTAGGAAGTTTTTCTATACTAATCCTCAATGTCTATCTTAGGGCTATGTGATCTAATCAGATTTTTTATAAATAAAGATTCCAAGGATTGTATTAAACATCCTCTAATACCAACTATAACGCCCTGACCCCTATTACCCAGAGTCGGTGAATTGTTACATATCATTTCCATGATCACAAAAGATCAAATCTTGAAAGGCCGATTATATTAGTACCCTTGGAAATACTAGATACATTCATAAGTATTACATTACATCATAAAATGGAAAACAACAACAACATTGTCTTCATTAAAAAAATTCATATCCCATAGACTATCCCTGCAGGTAAAGTCCTAATATACTTCTTGGTATCCTCGGAAAAAACAAAACAGAGGAAGCGGTGAGCTCAAATGCTCACTAAAGATAAAAATATAGCAGATTCTTTCATAACTAATCATAAACATTTAAGGCAATGTATAAGACTAAAACAAAATCCTTTTAAGCATGAACATCAGCATAATATGGCAAAGATAAAATAAAAATAATTCTATTAACCTACTTACATGGATATTCTACTAGTTGAATAATCACATGAAATATTAATAGCCACATTTATAATGATGGAATTCTTAATGCGAGACTATAATAACCACATAGTCAAGGACTTGTTCCAAGACTACAGATAAAATTTTATCATGGCCTTGTGCCAAGACACTAGTTTGTCTCATGAGACCTACTGATGCATCAAGGAGCTCTAGTGGGCTTCACCCATCAATTACAAAGTCCAATTAATTCCCCATATGAAATGGTTTAAACATAACATAAACATCCGTTTTAAAAATGGAATACAAAATGTCAATACATTACCCAAAAACCATGAATGGTATAAAAATAACACATGCATAGTCAAACATATCACAAAACCTTCATTACAATATGGAATATTTTTATCATAATAAATCAACTTCAATGATGTTTAAAATCCATTAAAGGATTTTGACAAAGATGAAAAAGATTTGTAATACTCTTTGATAGAAATATCTCATTTTCATGAAAACATTTAAAAGTCATATAATTTAAAAAGGATGACATTTAAATAAATTTTTGAATCAATGTGTCCCATACCTCATTGAAACTTTTGAATGAAATTAATATTTTTAAACATTCATGTCCATTTATGTAAATCCTTAAAACCATTTTGAAAACATGGAAATTAATGAGAATGGTTTAGAAGAATAAATCATTAAAATATTTAAAATGGTGTTTTAGTAAAAACTCTCTTAAAAGGTATCACATTTAAAACTATTTTATGAAATCTGGACATGGACCGGGCATTCCTCTAGCAGAAGATTTCAAGGGTCCCTCTTTCAAGGAGGTCCTCTGCGGCGCGCCATCCTCTCCTTCCTCCTCTGATGGAAAAGCACCGGAGGGAAGGGTCCTCATTCCTCCTATAGAACTCAGCCTAAAGCCTCCAGGTTTTTTTGGAAGGTTTCCCTGTAGTGGACTTGTCGGAGGCGAAGCTTGCGGATGCATCTTCCTTCCATGAGCTTTCGCTGGTCGCTCTCTTTGGTTTCAACAAGCCATCACTGGCTATGATTCAGAATATCGTGGCTTCATGGGGTCTTCGTCTTCCGGTAATTGTATCTGAGCTTTCAAAAGTGTCATTTTTCATTCACTGCTCCTCCAGGGAAGATTTTGTGCGTGCCTAGTCCAGTGAGGAGAGGCGATGCAGATCTTGGCAGTTTTCTCTGTCACGCTTGTCGGAGGATCACCATTAGTGCAGGGAGTCCTTGTCTGCGGCATTCTGTGTGCGCTTACTGGCCTTCCTCTGCCTCTGCAAAATCAATCGATACTCAAAGCAATCGATGACTCCTTTTGGATCATTTGTATGCTTGGATGTTGTCTCTTCTTCTATTTTGAGTACAGGGTGCCCCCGCATCTATGTGGATATGGATCTCTCCAGAAAGATTCCACCTCGGGTTTTGGTTCGCTCCGGGAGCAATTTTAAATGGTGGAAATGGCTAATTTTCGTCGACTCGCAGTGGTTTTGCACTGCTTGTGGGCTTCAGGGTCACTCAACTAATTTATGCACGAATAGGAGATCAGTTTAGGGCCCCTCTGGGGTGGCTCCCCATGGTGGTTCAAAGGAAAGTTTTCACTCTTTTGAATCACGGGCAGAGGGGGAAGCTCCGATACGTCACGAATCACCTCCCCTTCAGTCTGGTTCTCCCATTCCTATTCCTGTAGTGGTTATGGATGGGGGTTCCAGCTCACGGACAACAGTGCCACCATGTCAAGCTTCTCAGGCTATTCAGAAGATGGTCCCCCCGGATACGCCGGCGCATGCGAAGGTTTTAGTTACCATTGGTTCCTTTTTTCGAATTCAAAATGTGCCCCCCCCCCCCCCGAACCTTCGACTCTGTCTGAAAAAGATCATGACCTAGCGTTAGTGGCTCCAGACTCTACCCTTTCGGTTTCATACCTGATCTCATGGTCCCATTTGTCACCTATTTCCCCCATCGCTCTCAGTAGGGTGGCCTCTAGAACCCATACGGAACCCCGATTGTGGTGCAAGATGGATCTTCTCTCCATCTCCTTTTCTTCCCCGAGTAAAAAAAATTTCTCCGTCTACTACTCATACCTGTGTTTCGTCACAACTGTCTCTGATGCTTCTCTAGCATTCCCTCCATGCCAATCTGGTCTCGCTATCTCGCGTGGTGTATCAGTTGCCTTTGGTTTCGGAAGGGGTGTCAAAGGAAGTGGAATCACATCGGGGCTCGCCTCAAAGGGCGTTCATGCTTTCAGTTTTTCTAGGGGAGGTGGAAACAAACTTGGTAGGGCCGCCTTCCTTAGAGAAACTATCCCTTCTTGAAGACGAGGAAGGATATTTTAAAAAAAATATTCTCCTACATAAAACATGCGATATGTCGGAAGGAAACCAGGGCCCTATCACATGATCAAAAGATAAAGAAGCAGATTCTCGATATTTGTTTTCCCCACCGGGCACCCCTGGATGAAAAACCAGGTTTCCCATGGTGTAATGCATTCCCTGTTCATTTGTAATGTGATAGGAATAAGGGTGTAGGTGAAGCACGCTCTATTATATTCAGAAACCAATAAGTCTAATGCTTCCATTCTGGTTATTCTTGAACTAAAGCAAGATCACAGTAAACTACCTGGCCTTTCGATGAAACTTGGATTTCAGTCGTATGTGCATGGTTGTCCGGACAACTCTCATATTTATATCTATTGGAAAAACTCTATCAAGGAGGAGGTTATCAGCGTTTCATCTCAGTGCATTAATACAAAAAAAAATTTATCCAAAGGGCGAAGTGATGTGGCCCTTCGTTTACACAAGCACGGAGGTTCGAAGTTGTCTGGAGCTATAGAGTTTTCTTAGTGCCTTCCATCCTGGCTCCCTCCCGTGGTTCGTGGGGGCAACATTAATTCCATCAGTGATGCAATGTAAAAGAAGGGTGGCACCTCTTCTACCATATGTGGGATTCAAGACTTCAGATACTTCATTATATTTTCTAGCCTCTCTGACCAAGGTTTCAAAGGAAGCCGTTTTACCTGGTGCAATAATCGGAGTGGTGATAACCATATTTGGAGTAGGTTGGAGAGGTGTCTTGTGAATCTTCAGGCGCTTGATTCTTTTGGCCTTACGCTAGTTACACACCTTCCTCATTTACTCTCGTACCATGCACCGCTGTTGGTGGAGATTCGTTCACCCGGAAACCACCACGAAAACCATGATTTTTTGTATTATAACAGTTGGAATCTGGCGCTGGACTTCTGGTCGACAGTGAGGAACTTGTGGGAACTCGGAGAGGATGGGGGCCCTTGGTTCAGGCTAACCAACCAACTTATGCGCCTCAAGAAGTACATCCTTTTATGGCTCGGAAAAATTCCAAATGACAACACCGGGGTGGAGTTGATTCAGAAGGATATTGACATGATGGAGGAACAATTGATGGTAGATTGGAATGACGATACGTTTTCCTCTCTGCGTGATAGGCGAGTCTTCCTAGTAGAGAGGCCGGTGGAAATTGAGTGGGACCTTAGACAGATAACCCTTGTTAAGTGGCTCAAAGAAGGGGATCCCAATATCATACTCTTCCACACATTCATAAAAGAGAAAGGATCCACGAGGATCAACATTCTTCTCGACAACGGTGAGTATACAAATGATATTGATATATCCGGGGGTATGGAACTGAATCATTTCCAAAATATAATGGATATAGAGGCACACACAGGGTTTGGGAATGATGGTAGTAGCGCAGCTGTTGAAGGTGTCTTGGAGTTTGTTCCAATCCCGGTGAGGGAGTCTGATAACGAGCGGCTTATGATGATTCTAGATGAAGATGAGATTAAAAAGACTATGTGTGGCATGCAAATGGATAGCACCCCTATCCCAGATGGCTTCCAAGTGGATTTTTATGTACATGCTTGGGACACTGTTAAACAAGAGGTGGTGGCTATAGTTCAAGATTTCTTTCGGGGGGAAACTTCAGTATGGGCATGAGCGCAGCTTGGGAGGTGCTCATTCCTAAGATCAAAGAACCCTAAACTATTAGCCAATTCAGACCCATTTGCATGTGCAATGTGTCATACAAAATCCTCACGAGCCTCATTTCTAGAAGAATGGATGGATTGATTTCAAAATTGGTCTCCAAGGAGCAACATGGGTTTATCAAAGCGCGTAACATACATGGAGCAGTGGCCAACACGAATGAGCTGGTGAATGATATCAATCAGAGCTCTGTTGGATCCAAAATCATTTTGCAATATGATATAGACAAAGCCTATAAAAAGATTGAGTGGTCTTTCATCCTGAGGGTGATGCGCACACTCAGATTCCACGAATGGGTCAGCGACCTCTGTTTCCGTTGCTTCTCCTCCCCGTGGTTGTCCATCTCTATCAAAGGGAAAGGCTTCGTTTTTTTTTTCAAGACGGTTCGGGGAGTTCTCCAGAGAGATCCACTGTCTCCCAGTTTTATCATCTTGGCGCAAGAGGCCCTCTCTGAGAATATTAAGAGGAAATCGGAGGACAGAGACTTGAAACCATATATCGGACGGAGGGGAAAATAAACCATTACCCATCTCATATTTGGGGATGACATCCTTATTTTCCCCAACGGCAGTCAACGTTCCCTTCTCACTCTTATGGAGGTGGTGTCAAGGTATGGCTATGCCCGCGGACAACGCATCAACCCATCAAAGAGCCAATTATATATCTACACCAAGTGCTCCCCCAGGCGATGCAGAAGTATCCAGATGACATTGGGGTGCCAAAAAAAGAATATCCCCACGAGCTACCTTGGGTTTCCTGTCTCTTATGGGCAGATTAAGAGAGCATTATTTGAGGGAGTCATGGACCGCATGCTGGGAAGGATATACAACTTAAAAACTAGGTTCCTTTCCTTCAGAGGTAGGGTTGCTTTAATTAACAATGATCTCTCTTCGGTTCCGATGCACATTTTTTCTACCATTCAACCCAAAAAAGTTACGGTGGAGAGAATGGAGAAGATACTCATGACATTATTGTGGGATGCCAATCAGGAAGGTCGTTGTCACTCAGCATCTTGGGCACGGTTGGCTAAGCCAATCGAGGAGGGGGGAGTGGGGATTTTTGATCTTGCGGATACCATTCAGGTAATGAAGTCCTGCATGGTGTGGGATAATGTTGTTGTAAATTATTTGTGGGTGGAGTTCTTCAAAGGATGCTATGGGGACCCAGAGAGAAACTTCAGTGAACGCAGGTCGTGACCATCTCGCCTGGGCAGGTTCATGATGGGTTTCGTGTAGGAGCTTCGTGACTCAGAAAGGTGGATCACTGGAAAATGAGACGTCAGTTTCTAGAAGGACAATTGGGGAGGGGAGGAGATATTTTTTCCAGGATGCCCTGTTCCAGGTATTATCTTCAGGGAAGCTTTAAAGCATCCTGACTTCATTAGTGTGGTTCCCAGTCAAGAACAGAAGATTCTCTTTGAAAGTATTTGTATTAATGGAGAAGAGGATCGATTCTGCTTCACGGGATCAGGCTTGGGCCGGTTCACTACTCGGGACTACATGGAATGGAGGAACATGGAATATCATCCTGGGAATGAGTTGGAGAACACCTGGTGCAAGGAGATCCAAACCAAGATGAACTTCTTAGTTTACCATGTCATGAACTGTGCCCTTCTGACCGATGATAGTATCCAAAGAAGGGGAATTCAACTGGCATCCCGCTGATATTGTTGCATTACTCCCAAAAGAGAATCATCCAACCATCTTTTCATTTAGAGCGATTGGGCGACAGCTATCTGGAGCATGTTCACACCGTTGGTTTGTGCCAGTTTTGATCACTTCTGTTTCCAGGAACTCATATACTCATGGTTTCTCGGAGGAATGATCATCCAATTAGAAGTCAAGGTGAGATCACGTATTCTCACTACAACCTTCTGGGTCATCAGGGAGGCCAGGAACAAAGAGAAACTAGCTACCCTGAGTTCGCTTAACCTGATCTAGTTATGAGCTAGATCGCTGATACATGAGTCAGTCTCACTGGAATGATTGGATCAACGGTCAGTAGTTTCATCCAACTTCTTAAACAGGTCTAGCAACCCGCATGACTTTGAAGGGCGATGGATTAAATAGAACACCCCTTCCATCAGGCTGATTTGTAACGTCGACAGCTCATATATGCATGGAATTATGAGAGGTGGTGGGGTGCTTCGTGATTCAGAAGGCTCAGTATTTATGGCCTTCGGTGTTACCTTTGGATTGGGAAATTCACTGGGGGAAGAGGCAAGCACCCTTCTTACTGTTCTGAGAACTTGCAATAGAAAGAGATTACATGTGTCAGAGGTTGAGTCAGATTCAGAGGTCATGGTTAACAATGTCCAGGGAAGGTCGAGCATGCCTTGGGATCTTTCTTATATCATCAAGCAGTGTGCCTTGGAGGCCAATCAAGCACAATGCATGCAACATAGTTGGAGGGAATTAAATTTTGTTGCGGATGCGCTTGCGATGATCGGAAGTTCCGGGAATGAGTTGGTCATGTATAGAAGATTGGGCTCTCTTCCGCTTGAGTGTAGGCCCATTGTGTTGAAGGATGCCTTAGGGTTACACTACTTTAGGCCCCCATGAATTCCTTAGATTACATCGTTCCTTGTTGTTCCCTATTCTTCATTATAATAAAAATAAGGATTCATACCATCATACAAATAAATATGATATCATATATGTTCTTTTAACATTTTTTAATAAAATCTTAGTATTATCGTCATTTAGGGTGTTAACGGATTCGTTTTCCATTATATTCATTGTTATGCGACTCATATTTGTTATGGATGGGATGTATATTATTCATATCCATAATTATATCAAGTCTTTAAACATTATTTTTAATCATCAAATGAAAATCAGTCTTTATTGGATTCGGTGGGAAATGAATCTCATCACGTTGGTGGAGAGAGTAATCTATATGTATGCACGATCAACGATATCATTGTTTTGATATTAAAATAATATGTAATTGGATGATGTATAATATATAAAGAATAATTATCATTTTATATTTATTATTTAAATCAATTTCAAATAATATTTATACCAATCCAATTAATAATGCATTGAATAAAAATTATACCATGACGTGGAGACGGGAAGCCATACGTACACACATATTGTGACATGTCCTTCAAAGGATGGATAGAATAATGAATATGGTTGTAACATATTTATAATAACCTCAGAGTATATAGAAGATACTGGATTTATTATTTTATAATAGAAACAACAAGGAATGAGTATGTGGAAGAAGAAAAAAACCTGAAATATGTGATTAAAATATTTACCTCTTCTTCAGGTTCTTCCTTTTGATTTGATCAAAATGGATCCTTAAGATGGCCTTATAAATAAATTAAGGCCTATAGGATGAAGGTAGTACAATCTATATGGTATTTGGGCAGGGTTTTGATGAGCCAAAATTCTTTGAATGTGTGATTTTAGAGAAGGGGAGAGTTATTTTATAAGAGGAGTGAGGGGCACCTTAGGAAAAACAGTAACTATTTTTTATAGTAAATTAATATTCAATTTATAATGGATCCAAATTGATTTATTTAGATAATAAGGTGGGTATAGGAATAAAACCACTTAACCAATAGGTTTTAGACATGTTTGGGTCACTACATTAATTTTATCATTTAGATTTAACTCTTAGTTAATTAGTTTGACATGTACCATGTCTCACTGAATTCTTATATTATATGGTTAATAAACATACTATAAACATACAAGAGAACACCACGTGGTTCATTAATGATATACCTAACATTATATAAGTTATTTGGTCGAACCTTATATTTTTAGGATTATTAAATCAATTAATAATATAATATTTGTTTTAAATAACTCTTTTAGGTCAATTTTGAAACTATTTAAAAAAGGATTTTTGTTAAAGTACCAAAAACATTATTAATTCGAGAAAAATTTATTTAATGAATAATATAATTTCATATTAACATAGAAAATTCATGTATGGAATAAAAAATAAAAAATTATATTTATTTTAACATTTATAATACCATTTATTTGATTCTTTCATTAATAATGAAAATACTACATCCTCATTATGTCATAAATATATTTAATTATTCAATATCTAAAAATTATAAATAAAATACCATTATGTAGTAAATATTTTCATATTTCTAATGAATATTTACAGTTGAAGTGATAACATATATAACCTTGTCTAAAAATAGTTTTACTAAACAATACATGTTTATGTCATTTTTGCATTTACTTTATCATAATTAATATAAAGTTTCATAATCACTTACAAATGGATCCATGGGGTCCCAAAATCATCCCAAGGATTCCCATGGTCAACCATGTATCCTAAAATAGGTTTAGGACATGTGTTAGGGTAATTTAATATTATTATAATATTATTTTTTAACCTTATTTTCTGGATTTACCATTTAATGATGGTAAATAATATATTTACCAATGTAATTTTTCCAAATGTCTAAAAATAAAAGTGAAATATTTACACAATTTGAACCTCCTGATTCTAAATATGGAATCTATTTTTCTAAATTAAAAACACATAAGTGGAAAAAATTAATTTAAAATTAATTCCCGTTGTCAAAACAAAAAGCATATTTTTAAGAAATAATAACTATCAAATGATTGACACTTGCTTATGTCCAGTTTAAATGTGAAATTACGTCTAATGACCAACATTGGATTAAATGGTAAAAATATAATCTAAATATACTTAAAAAACAATCAATATTATAATTTATCACTATATATTTTGTTTGATTAAAAAAATTTAATTAATATTTAGTATTTTTCACTATTCATAAAAAACTGAATGTTTTCAGAAAAATACCAAAAATTCACCCTAAGATAATTTCTATATTCCAAGCCCAAAAATGCAATCCATTTTGAATGATAAAATTGATAAAATTTCAAAAAATGTGTATTACTATTCATAACGGTTAGATTGATTGGTCGCAATGTGTTAGAATCTTGAAGTTTCATACAACCCAAGCTATTGCATTATTCAAAGGGAAACGTATTGTGGAAGCATGAGGGGTTACACTCACGAAGGTTCCTAGAAATCATAGTACATTCAGGATCAATTAAAAATGGAGAACTATGAGCTTTACATAATAATTCTTTATTTATATGAGAATCACATGGAAAACAAAATCTTTTTCCAAATATTGAATCACACTATTTAACTAGGTTAAATTCTATCAAAATATCAATTTTATCCAATTATACATTTATCTATAACTCCCCATATTTTATTGTGCATTCATAATTCTTTCTAACAAATATGAATACACTAAAACCAGAAACATAACAGAGGAATTTCCTACACCTACAACATATTGATGAAAATTCATTAAATTATTTCTGAAAGTGTCTTCTTCTAGCCATATCATAGTTAATGATGAATGCTATTTTCTACTCAAGGCATCTTCTACACTATTTTATTTTACTGGATGTTAATTGATTGAGAAATCATAATCCATTATTAATTAGATCAATATTCTTTTCCACATGTTTAATTCCTTTTGAGTAAATATTTACATAATGCACTTTTTTCTTGAATATATTTCACATTTGGATCAGTATAAATGATTTCTCGAAATTTTTAAAGAAAAACTAATAGTTTCTAATTTCAAATAATATATGAGATAATTAAAAACATGTGGTTTTAGTAGTCCATAATCACCAAGAAAGTGCATGATCATTCAGCATAAAAACCCTTTTCCTTTAATGAAGAATCACTATAGATGAAAAAATCACCATTTCTAGAGGGTAGGGTCAGAACTGGACAATTCACCTATCATCCATTAATTTCATGAAATCAATCATGACATTCAATTGTGATTGTGAATTTAACTATATTTCTAGTTATCCTAGTTATTGGACTAGATATCCATGTAATGTTCTCAGAAAACCTCATATTATAGCCTACCAAACCAATAAAACTACGAATATCAGTTATAATTGAGGGTCTTTTCCATTCTTTAACAAATATTAATTTTTAGGATAAACAATTATTATATATTTAGGAACAAATTATCCATGTAAATAACCATGGTGAAACCAAAATTCACACTTCTTGAATTTGCCATATATTGTTTTTTATTTATGGTTTTGAAAACAACCATTATTTTTTTCATTATCATCTATACTGCTTGAATTTAAAAGAATGTCATCAATAAACACAACTACAATCATATACAAGAACATAGGAAATATTATATTTTTATGACCAATGAAAACATTTGTTTCTTTATTTAACTAAAATGGAATATAAATAAATTCATAATTACCATATGTATTTCAAAAAAAATTTGTGGAATGCAATCTTTCTTCTCCATAAATTGATGGTACCTAGATATAAATTCAATCTTGGAAAATTATTGATCTCCCTAGATCTGATCAAACAAGTCATCGATGTGAGGAAAATAATAATTATTCTTAACACTAATATTATTCAAAACTATATAATAAATTGAAAGTCTCATGAAACCATCACTTGTTTTAGAAAAAAAAATAACATCACCCTATAGTCATGTGCAAGGATGAATAAAGCCTCTATCAAGAATCTCTTATAACTGATTTTCTAATTCATGAAGTTCTATTTTAGCAATTTGATATGGGGGTTTTGAAATTTTTTAGGTATCTAGAACTAAGTCAACAAATAATTCAACTTCCCAATCTGGTATAACACTGGTATATCATCAGGAGAAAACATAAAGGTATTCATTTACCATTATTACATAAATAATATTAACAGTTCCCTTGTTTTCAAAAATATGATCAAGATAAAATTCATTCAAATCCTTCAACATTTTCTTAACTTTCTAATATGTTATCAATTTTATGGGTTCATTTATATATAAAATCTGAAACTATTTCGGAATAAAAATCATCATTAACACTACAATCAATCAAATAATGATAAAAAGAAAACCAAAAACACCCAGATTAACACCAAACTCTTCTAAGGAAAAAACAAAATTGTTTATTTGTATTGTATTTTCACAAATAATAATAGAAACATTAATAAAATTACATTTTGATATAACATTTTTTTGCTGTAATTTTAACTATATTTCTAGTGTCATTTATTAGGGTGAAATTTCCAATTTACTAGAAAATTTCTAAAATCAGGGAAATTTGTAGACCTCTATCAAACAAGAATTTAGAAAATTTTGATTAAATAAACAAATTACTTGTTACCACATCATTTGATGGCCCAAAAAATATTGATGTTGTTTCAAAGGATCTCACTATACCTTTCTACTAATAGTCTGAATACTTTTCATCACTCAGATCACTCTTTGGATAAATATTTTCATAATGACACATATCACCAGATTTTGAAAACATTACAGTTTTCATATCATAATTGATATTAATATCATTTTGCATACACTATCAGTCCATATGTCAACACTTTCCACATATAAAACACATCCCTTTTTTAGTAAGTCATTCCCCAGGGTCCTTTTTACCCCACTTTTCACCAATTAGAAACTGTACTTTTTTACCATTAGATTTTTTTTACTGATTCTTACTCATTGGTTTCCATCCAAACCTCTTATTCACTTTTTCCTAAAATTACACATGATCATCATTGAACTCAATTTCTAACCTCTCATCATATAAAATGAGTTTATCATATCTTTGTAATTCTTTTGAATCCAATTACCTTTAGTATCTTGGATTTAATCCAGATTAAATGGGATTTATTTTTCTATAGAGCTCCCAAATAAGATTAGGAGCATAATTTCTAGATGGATGATGTTTTCCTCATACTCTACTACAAAATATTCCACCTTTTTAAAATCATATATTCTCTTCTCCATCATACGTCAAACCTCCTTAGCGAAATATTTCTCAATGAAAGTGATTTTAAATTCATAACACTTTAAGGATTAAATCTCATATATATCCTCGATATTAATAACCAATAGAATCCATATATCACCTTCACCTCCAGAGTGATAAATTAAAATACTAAATTATTGATTATGGGAACATCTAAAAACACTTAATATCTTTTCAAGGGCTTTGATCAATCTTTTATCTACTACTAGGTCTAAAGATCCAATGAAAGTAGGAGGGTTTTCCATCATAATGTTTTTCAATATTATCATGTACCTTTTAATAGCAGTGGTTTTTATATTTCATGGATTCCATATCCATTTATTATCTATTTTAGATGATCCATTATTATCAAAAACTACTTAGTTCAAATTCTCACCATTCTTCATTGTATATTCAGAATGATATCCCCCTATCGATTCCTTCCAACATCATCATCGATGTTTCTTCATTGAAAAACAATTCTGAACTAACATATCATAGAGGAATAAACATGGTAATCTTTTAAATATATATCCTTTCAATATAAACATATTGTAAATATCATTTATGGTGTTATATTATATGTATACTAACTCATAAGGATATCTAAACTATGCTCTGATACCAACTATAATGACTAAGCCTTAAAAATTTAAAAATCTAGATATTTAACCTACATTTTATTTCCTTAAATTCCCAATATATATTTTCGGTTTAATGTATCATAATGTTAGATCATTACTAATACACATTAACCCATAATCATACAATGTGGGTACCAATAAGACAGTATCCATTTCTTCCAAAGCATAACATTTTTAACACACACAAAACAACATTATTTCTTTCAAAAACCAAAATAACATTTAACATGACTTACTATTTCTCTTTCAAATCATTTTAAATTTTGAATAACATTTCAAAACATGGGATGAGCATAAAAATCATAGTAATTGATATACAGGTATAGAAAGAAACAATTTTTCCAGAATAAATATAGACACACAATATCATTTTAAAACAGATATACTTCTCACCCATATATAATTTCATTGTAAGACATGATATTTCTATGAAACATTATAATAAATATATAAAAATATAAAGGTATCTTGGGCGTTAAATTTGTATACTGTAACCCTCATAGATACCTTATGATTTTATACCCTTGTGGGAACCTTATAGTGTAACCATTATAGTGACACTTAGAGTAACCATATAGCCAAACTATAATGTAAACATATTAATAGAATTGGATGGATATATATGTCCCACCCTTCATCATAAAAAATCATCAAGAATGATAACGTAATCAGAAAACATGATTATTTTTATAAAAACGTTGCATTTGAATTTTTAAAAATATAAAATTCCAAGAGGATTTGTAATGGAATAACCTTTAAAAAATAATATAAATGGTGTGATAATTAATTTAATGTAAGTAATATGTTTATATTATATAAATATAAATAATAAATCATAATATGAATTAAAATTATTTCAAAAATAATATCGGTATGAAATAATTAATGAAGTAGAAGGTTAACCCAATGAAGGGAAATTTGGTTAAAAATTCCCCACTTCCGGTTCATATTACATTTAATATTTTTAAAATTTAGTATTATGATGAAAAGTGCATTATTATTATTTTTAATAATAATTTTTGATTTTATTAAAACTTTTATGGTCTTTTTATAACATCATTTGACCCATTTATTAACAATATTTTGTTATTTCCATTGTTTTGTGTGCGTACTTCACATGATTTCCATGGTTAGTTGGTTTAGGATTCTATTGTTAAAAGGAATAAAAACTATATAAGTCAAAATAAATGGTGTTAATAAGTTTTATGAATATTAAATAATTACATAAATAATTTTGGTTATATATTATGAGGATTAATCAGTAGATAAATCATTAGTGAAATTTGTCCAGATCATTTTGGCAGTTCATCAACAATCATGAACATGTTTTAATATATACCATTAATATTATGAATATAAATTAATTAAACATCATAATAGAGGTAATATAATTAATATTAAAATATTTTTAAACCATTAAAATGTTATTACAATAAGAATTGAAGGATGTTATGGAAATTGAAGAGATGATATCCACGGTGTGGGTATATCGACAAATCATGGATAATGTTTTTATTTTTAAAATAAGTGGTAGATGAAAATTATTAAGTTGATTGATTTTTTCATAAACATAATAACAATAAAATATATATATATATTACTTGATATTTAATTATTATTGGATAACGGGGTTGAATAAATTATAATAAGAAATAATGATTAAAAAACACAAGAAAGAAAAAGATTATTCTTACCTCTTGATCTCTTCTCCTTGAGATACTCTACAAGACTACAGGTTTAGGAAGCATGGTGAGACCAGAAAGACATGGAAGTGGGAAAGATCCTTGGTATGGGGACTGGGATGAATTTAGGAAATATCCAATTATTGTGTGGTGTGAGAGGAAGAGCGTGATGAGGGTGGTATTTATAGTAGAGGAGAGGAGGGGTTTACCAATATTTTATTAATTAGTTTAATATTCTTCCTAAATACATTGAATATTCATGATAATTGTTACCCGAAATAGTAACAAGTTCATTTTATTTTAAACCAATGGTCATTTACAACATCCATGACTAGTTCATGATGCAAAAAAAAATCATTTTATTTTTATCATTTTTCATGATTTATCGAATTTAACTATTCAAAAAATTGTAGTATTTTAGAAAAAACCCAAAAAATCATTGTATCTATTTTTTGTGATGTATAATTCAAAAATTAACTCTATTTTATCAAATTAGTTTTTAAATATGAAAATAAAATAATAATTTATTTAAAAAATATTCATTTTAAAACTATAACTAATTTTAGGTCACCTTGAAAAATTAATCAAGGTATCATAAATTATTAAAAAAAACTTATTTGTGAGGATACTAATCATTTGGTTATATGAATAATTATAAGGGCAACATAACTATTCATAAGGGTATGTTACTATTTAGTAAAAATTAATTTTGTTCTATCTGACTCCAAAATAATGTAGATCACAACCGTTTATATTGGTTTTTCAAAATTCAATTCATAGGAGTGACAAAATTATATTAAATAGATAGTTTAAGAATATATATATATAAAACAAAGTGTAATTATGTAATGACTCAATTTTTTATGAATTTCAATTTCTTTAAATAACCTTTGGGTGTTACATTAATAAATCCTTCATTAAAAAATTATACTTTTTGAAAAATATTTCTTTTACTTTTTAATGATCATTATTTTATTACTAAGGAATAGATAAAAAAAATTCAGAAAATTTATTAACTAGAATTCATAGCCTCCATCCCAAAGGCTAGAAAAAAATATTATTTTAAATAATTAAATTTTAACAATATTTCAATTTTTTTTAACTTTTTGTTGTGCATCTTATACACTATTGAGAATAAAAATATCGGGGTTACATGTTTCATAATCTATAGGACATATTAAATTTATTCATAACTAATTTTTTTAATGTCATCGGGTGTTTAATTATCTTATAATATTTTTTTTGATGTTTACTCAATGGAACATAATTTTATTCTTTTAAATTCCCCAGGTGTAACATTCCCCCTTTAATATTTGTGTCCACTCAATTTTATCTTTATATCGGTAATTAAAGGTTTTATATGTGGAAATATTTTTTTGGGACAAAAATAATAAAAATGGTTGGTAAAACATACTATAATATAAAATCAATAAATGGATGATATAAAATCCTATAAATATGATAGGTAGGAATGGTCACTAGTCAAATGGAATAACTCATAACTAGATTTTATAAAAGGATATTATCAATGGGATGTAAATATTTGGACTTGGAAGAAAAATTTAAATAAATGTAGAGACTGTATTAAGTCATTGATTACTATAAAGTTTATTATTAATTGAAATTTGGGGTTTTGAAACAAAAATTATTTGATGATCTAAATGTCCTTCAGATTTGTCATATTTGAATGTAATAGTTTATCATTTTGTGTCAATATACTTTTCCTAACGTTGGGGAGTTATTTTACTATCTATGAATATAATAAAATATATGTATTTTATAAATTTATATTTAATGATCCTAATTTTATCACATGGTTATTTTTCAATCAATTTACAATTAATGATTTACAATAAACGTTATTTTTTCCATAAAGACCTAAAATTCTCTTTTAATGGATAAAAAGATTTCTAAAATAGTGGTAGGTGTTTCTATCTTCATCTTACCATTTCCCAAAATAAAAATAGTTAGAACAAGTAATCTGATTAATAAATAGTTCTCAAAACCTTAAAAAAACCCCAATGTTTCATCATTACTATATATTTTCAAATATTTTTTTAAAAAACAAGGTCATATTGACCATACATTTTATCAATACCTTTCAACTTATGTCTATAAATTTTCAAGGAATTATTCCAAAAATAACTCTTCCACTAAAATAGATAATTAAAATATATCTAAAAACTTAATAAATATTTCAAAAAGAATTTATATTACATAAAACATCCAAATAGGGGTCCCGAATTCAATGAGATTATATCCAACACTTGAAAATTACTAAGCCCCCAAGAGCTATAACAACTTCACCAGATTGACCAACATCAACAGTAGAAGTAGAAAATGATTTCCCCACTATTATCTCTTGATCATGACTATTTCCTCCATGAGTAAGTAGCATCAGACACAATTTTTTATAATTTCCAAACTCAATACAACTAAAACATTCCAATTTTGACAAACTATATATTATTTCACTCTAGGGTGTTTCTGAACACTTTAATTTGAAGTCATGAAAATTGAGACCAAATAGTAAACACATATATCACTTTTTATATCATTAAATAAACTCTACAAAAAATTATTTTACAACACTTGGAACATGTTTTGGGATTATGTCAATGAATCTTTGTTGCATTGTTCTCTATCTCCTACCAATCTAACATATTCTTACTCTTTTCATCTTGTTCCATATGAGTCATATAAATCTCAATCTAAATTTTCTCTACATAAATAAGAACAATATCAAAACATCTACGTAACGCCCGAGACTTTTATGAGAAATATTTTGTTATTATAAATCATCAAAGAAATATTTTACTACACACAACACTAGCTTGGCTTGTTGTACACGCAACTGCGGCCTTCCTCGATAGCTTGCATCGTACACAATACCGAGTATCACTAAACAACGATATGCTATTAAAATATTATTAAAACTAGCCGTTATGAATAGTAATAACCACTTTTTGAAATTTTATAATTATTATTTTTCAAAACAGAATTCATTTTTGGATTTGGAATATCGAAATTAGCCTAGGGTGAAATTTTTGGTATTTTTCCGAAAAATTTCAATTTTTGATGAATAGTGAAACCACTAAGTGGTAGTTAAAAAAACTGAATTTTTCATAAAACGTAATTTTACCGCTTCTGTGAGTGGAATTTCGAAAATCCGAGAGACACGGTTAATATCAAGGACTAAAATGTTTTTTAATGAGATGAAAATAATTTTTGGTGAATAGTATCTTTTTACTTTTATTTACCCCGGTTAAAAGTAAATAGGGCAATTAAGGGTAAAAATGATATTATTATTACCCTAACAAATGTCCTAATTCTATTGGACAAATTTAATTCGACCAAAAACAACCTTAGGAATAAAATATGACCATTTAGGCCCACTTGGATAAGATTAGGACATTTATTATTAATTTATTTAAAGAAGGATTAAATATTTAAAATCAATGATTAATAATTAAATAATTTTTAATATGGGGTTATGCATAAGTTAAATTCGACTATAAATATTCATTAGAAAGCTAAAAATATTTCCTACATAATGTTATTTTATTTTTAATTTTTACACATTAAATAATTTAATTTATTTATGACACAACGATGATGCCGTAATTATCTTATTAGTGAAATATTGACATAATTGATGTTATAAATACCCAAATAAATGTAATTTGAGACTTTTTATGAATTAAACTAATTTTATAGGATATTATGACATGTTAGTATTGATTTAAGTAACTTGGTTCACCATCTATCCATCCTACGGAAAAAGAAATCACCGTGCCTGCATACGTACGGAATACCGTCTCCACGTCGTGGTGTAATCTATTTTCCCCAACCACCTTACTTGGATGGGTATAATGGGTTAAATTAATGACTATATATGACTATTATAAAGTTATATTGATTCTTAAATAGTATACATACACTCCAATACAATTTCACAATCATAGGAATGATATCATCACTCGTGCGTACGTACGGAATACCGTCTCCACGATGTGATGCGACTCGTTCGACATGATCTTTATTTCATAATGATTATATAAATGAATTTAATGAATGAATATGATATATATTATACTAATAACATTCTGGAAATGATGTATCTATAACCTAAAGAGAAGAATAAGAATTTATTCGAAAAAACACGCATAAGAACAAAAAGTTATAAACACCCGAATAACAAGTGGCAATGAAATATTACTACTAAGAAGCTAAGAATATGACCATATATGATATCATAACAATAAGTATGATACTGGAATAATTCAATAACATTATTTAAATTATTATACAGGAGGTTTGGACACTTACGAAGCAAATCGGACTTAAGGTATGGGTAATATCACAATCTAATTTTTATCCGAGATTGTTTATACTTTGGTATTTACTGGGGTGTATTTTATCATCCACATCCATGTTTCCTCAATATGTAATATTATTTCCATCCACCTACAATTTTTTAAATCCAATTTTACCCTCTGGTGAGTTTTTAGTAAATGATATGAAAGGAATCTTTTGTTGTTTTTCGTACGAGGTACTTTTTGACTTTTCCGACAAAAGTACGAGAAGAATGTTTTTTTAACTTATAAGGTATGAATGGATTTTTAAAACATTATTTCCAAGAAGCTTCCTTTACAAGTTTTCATGTTTATTTTTAATCAACTTCTTTTAGTTTAGAATTATACGACATGTTAAGAAAGAAAAAGTCTTTTTGAATTAGAAAGGATATTTTCCTCAAGAATGGAGTTCAAGTGTTTTATCAAAATTATTTTCCATCTAAGATAATATAGGGTTCTATTTCTATCCCTATTATTACCTGGATTTGATTATGTTGTGATGGAAATATTTTTATGAATTCCTTTATCTTATATGAATTGTTTTATGATGTCATGTTGTTTAAAAATCCCATTTTTACTACATGGGTTATGCAATGATGTATGATTTATGATTTTGTGGCACACATAAGAATGGTATAATTATGAGATGGGTGGGACCTATATATTCCTCCAATGCATTGGGTAAAAATTTTATATCTCATGAGATAGGCATGGCTGGAACGGTAGGTTATACAGGTTCAGTGAAAAAGGACTGAAACGAGGAGTGAACTCGGTTCAGAAATGGACTTTGTCCACTAAGATAGTCTTGGCAATGAGTCTTGTCTAATAAGAAATGATTCTCTATGATTATGTGTGTATGCCACAAAGTTTCATGTTTTATGTTATGATTATTGGGATCACATTTCACTACGATGATTTATCCCATTTTATAAAATTATGGTCTCTTTTGCAGGTTAAGATTTCCAAAAGTTATGTGCTTATGTATATGATGTGATTGATATTTCTTTTTTTTACCCTTACTGTGCATTTGAGCTCACACTTTTGTATGTTTTCTTTCCCTAGGTCAGGAAGAAGGTTATTAAGTAAGATATGCCAAAAGGGACTATATATATGATGAAATAAATGGGAGACAGTGTAGAAGTTTTATGAACCCGTTGTTTATGTTTCCCAGTTTTTGAAGACACTATATCTATACGGTCCTTTCATGGTTTTTTTATATGTTGTAATAAGTATGCTTCAATTTTGAAGTATTAACAATGTATTTAATGTAAGGGTCGTTATAGTTGGTATCAGAGGGACTTTATAGTCATCCTTTGGAAACTAGGATGTGAAAGCCATAGTAAGAACCCTAAGGATAATTCTAAACATAGAACACAATCTTAGTGTTTTAGAAATGGCCATGAATAACCTAGGATAATACCTTAAGTGTGAAATCTTATTCTTGATTATGTGGTTTTCCTATTATAATTAGTGTTGCTCACACTATTCTTCTTGGTTTTAGTCAACGTCTAGAACCCGAAGGAATCATGTTAATGCAGAATGCGACGGGCAATGCAATGATTGTCCCCCTGAGCAACCAAACGTTATGGGAGCTGGAATGAAAAATCGTGTATCCATGCTCACACAACTTTCTCAAGCTATGAATCATGTAGGACTTCCAAACGAGCAATGTAAGGAGGAACATTCTGTTGAATCCTTCATGAGACAGCGTCCTCCTTCATTCAGCGGGTCTACTGATCCATTAGTTGCTGAACAATGGATTAGTACTACTGAAAAGATATTTTCAGTTCTTCAATGTTCTGAGCATGATAAAGTCATCTTAGCAGTGTATCTTTTGGTAGGTGATGCTGATCAATGGTGGAATCTTATTAAGAATATGAGGCAAAGGGATGAAATTGAGTCCATGGAATGGGATGAGTTCAAGAACTTATTTTACAATAAGTACTTCCCTCGTATTCTCTGAACAAATATGGAGAATGAGTTTCTTGAACTGAAGCAAAAGGATGATGAATCTGTTGGTACATATGAAGCTAGTTTTACAAGACTTTCAAGGTACGCTTCTGGTATTATTATCCTACCTGAGAGTAAGATCGATCGATTCTTTAGTAGCTTAAAACCAAGTCTTCTAAGGGCCTTAGCCATAAGGGACTTCAATATCTATGCGGAAATTGTTCGATGTGCCCTCAAAGTTGAGATGGAGATTGGAGTAACCCATCAGTCATATGGTTTTGATAAGAAGAGGAAAATGGAATTCAATGGAAAATCTAAAGAGCACACTGAAAAGAAGATGAGATTTCCCTTATGCTCAAAGTGTGGAAAGAAGCATGGAGGGAGTTTTCTTAAAGGGACAAGTAAATGTTTCAAATGTGGAATGGAAGGTCATCGGGCATTTGAATGCCGTGATGATGGGATGATGATGTCTAATGATGCAAACAGAAGAAGGGATACATAGAATTAACCTACTACACTTTAATGTTTCAAGTGCAAGGAGATGGGCATTATACCAATAAATTCCCTAATCCAAGGGTTTATGATGATGGTCGACGTCAACAAACTCTTATGGCTAAAGACAAAGGAAAGTCACATGCAATTTCTATCAGCGATGTGGAGTACGATAACGATGTGGTGAAAGGTACACTTACCATCCACTCTAAATTATCAAATGTTTTATTTGATTCTGGATCCACCCACTCTTTTATTTATGAAGAATTTTCTAAGGGTATCATTGTATTACCTCAATAATTAGATGTCGAGTTATCTGTGACAACACCTAATGGCACAACAGTCGCATCAGAAGTTTATAATTCTTCTCCGATCGAAGTTTGTGGGAAAGTGCTTCATTCAAATCTTGTGATCCTTCCTATAGTGTAATTTGATGTGATTCTTGGCATGGATTGGCTTTCTTTATATGGAGCTCATATCAATTGCCAAAGAAGGGAAGTCACATTTCATATTCCAGATCAATCTATGATCGTCTATCGATGCAAGGATGAACATAACCTTCTAGTGGAAATTTCTTCCATCTTATGGGTCTTGATTCCTCTAAATGAAGGTTATTTATCTTAAATGGTTGGTTAGAAACTCACGATTAATAATATTCCCATTGTACGGGAGTTTGATGATGTATTTCCGGAGGAATTACCGGGTCTTCCACCAAATCGTGAAGTTGAGTTCTCAATAGAACTCGTACCGGGTGCTTTGCCGATTTCAAAGACACCTTATAGAATGGCCCCAATTGAGTTGCAGGAATTGAAGAAGCAACTCCAAGAGAATATTGATAAGGGATTCATACGTCCTAGTGCGTCACCTTTGGGAGCACCTGTTCTATTTGTTAAGAACAAAGATGGATCAATGAGACTCTGCATTGATTATCGAGAACCTAACAAGATCGCTATCAAGAATAAATATCCTCTCCCATGCATTGATGACTTATTTGACCTACTATGAAGAGCTCAATACTTTTCCAAGATTGATCTTTGTCTAGGGTATCATCAATTAAGGGTCAAAATGGAAAATATACCAAAGACGGCTTTCCGTACAAGGTATGGACACTATGAATTTATAGTGATGCCATTTGGTCTTACTAATTCCCCTACTATCTTCATGGATCTGATGAATAGAGTCTTTAGAGATTATCTTGATAAATTTGTGGTAGTCTTTATAGACGATATTCTTGTCTATTCAAAGAGCAAGGAAAAACATGATGATCACTTGAGAATTATATTGAAGACCCTGAGAAAGGAGAAGCTTTATGACAAATTTACCAAGTGTGAATTTTGGCTTCAAAAAGTTTCATTTTTGGGTCACATAATCTCAAAAGAGGGGATATCTGTGGATCCAGCAAAAACAGAGGTTATCGAAAGATGGTCGAGACCAACAACAGTAACTGAGATCCGAAGTTTTCTTGGTATGGCTGGATATTATCGACGTTTTGTGAACGATTTTTCATGATTATATAATCCACTCACCACATTGACTCGGAATGGACTTAAGTTTGTTTGGACGGAGGAATGTGAAGATAATTTCAAGGAGTTGAAAAGAAGGTTATCCAGTGCACCTGTGATCACACCGCCTTGTAGTGGAGAACAGTTTGTGATCTATAGTGATGCATCCAAGAAGGGATTGGGGCGTGTTCTTTTGCAAAATGATATGGTGATAGCTTATGCCTCACGACAGTTGAAAATCAATGAGAAAAATTACCCAACACATGATTTGGAGTTAGCTATGGTAATCTTTGCATTAATGATTTGGAGGCATTATCTTTATGGTGAAAGGTGTGATATTTATACTGATCATAAAAGTTTAAAGTATATTTTCACACAAAAGGAGCTGAATATGCATCAAAGAAGATGGTTGGAGCTAATTAAGGATTATGACTACTCAATCCATTATCACCCTGGGAATGCAAACAAGGTGGAAGATGCATTAAGTCGACAAGACCATGCCAGTTTATCCATGATGAGGATCACAAAAGATCCAATATTTATGGATTTACAAAGGATGGAACATGGAATTATAATGGAAGGGGAAAAATATTATCTTTCTCAAATGAATGTTAAACCATCTATACATGTGAAGATTAAAGAAGCACATAAAGAAGATGTCGAGTTACAAAAGAAGGTGAGAAATGTTCCTGAATTCAATCATGATTGTGATGGGATAATAAAGTTCATGAATCGGGTTTCTGTTCCTCCCATACCGGAATTAAAGAAGGAGCTACTGGATGAGGCTCATAGTTCTTCAATCTCTATTCATTCTAGAAGCACGAAGATGTTTAGGGACCTGAAAGAGTACTTCTGGTGGGATGGCATGAAAAGAGATGTTGCAGAATATGTCTCTCGATGCTTGGTTTGTCAGCAAGTTAAAGCTGAGAGATAGAAGTCTAAGGGGATGTTACAACCATTACCCATACCCAAATAGAAACGGGAAAACATCATTATGGACTTTGTCACTGGACTTCCTAAAACATCCAAAGGAAATAATGCTATCTGGGTCATAGTTGATCGTCTTACCAAGTCTTCACACTTCATTGCTATTTGAGAGGATTTATCTCTAGATCAGTTTGCTAGGATATATGTAAAGGAAGTGGTAAGATTTCATGGAGTACCACTTTCTATTATATCTTATCAGGATCCGAGATTTACGTCGAAGTTCTGGCGAAGTCTTCAGCATACTCTGGATACAGAGTTGAGTATCAACACTGCTTATCATCCTCAGACAGACGGTCAGTCTGAGAGAACAATTCAAATCCTAGAAGATATGTTGAGAGCTTGCTCTATGGATTTCAAAGGTGGTTGAGATCAACACCTACCTTTGGTGGAATTTTCTTATAAAAATAGCTTTCACTCCAGTATTCAGATGGCTCCTTATAAAGCTCTCTATGGAAAGAAATGCAGGACTCCAACTTTCAGGGATGAAGTTGGGGAAAGAAAGCTATTAAGACCTGATCTCATTGATGAAATGGTAGAAAAGGTCAGATCTATTCAACAACACATAAGAGCAGCTCAGAGTCGACAGAAAAGTTATTCCGACAACCGAAGAAAAGACCTAGAGTAGGAAGTGGGTGATAAAGTGTTCTTATGAATATCTCCCTCGAAGAGAGTCATGTGATTTGGAAAGAAGGGGAAGTTGAGCCCTAGATATATCGGTCCTTTTGAAATACTGGATCGTGTTGGGAAGGTAGCTTAACGATTGGAGCTTCCACCGAATCTTTCTCAAGTTCACGATGTGTTCCATCTATCTCTCCTGAGAAAGTACATACCTAATCCTTCACATGTACTTAGCTCAGAAGTTGTACCGTTGGAGCAAGATCTTTCTTATGAAGAACAGCCGATAGAGATTCTGGATCGTAGAGAAAAAGTCATATGAAACAAGACCACTCGCTTGGTGAAAGTTTTATGGAGGAACAATAAATTAGAAGAAGCTACATGGGAGCTTGAGGATATGATGAGGGAGAGGTATCCTCATCTGTTTGTGACGAATTCTGAGGGCGAAATTCATTTTAAGGGGGGTAGAATGTAACGCCTAAGACTTTTATGAGAAATATTTTGTTTTTATAAATCATCAAAGGAATCTTTTACTACACACAACACTAACTTGGCTTGATGTACATGCAACGGCGACCTTCCTCGATAGCTTGCGTCGTACCCAATACCGAGTTTCACTAAACAACGATATGCTATTAAATTATTATTAAAACTAGCCGTTATGAATAGTAATAACCATTTTTTTAAATTTTATAATTTTTATTTTTTAAAACGGACTTCATTTTTGGATTTGGAATATCGAAATTAGCCTAGGGTGAAATTTTGGTATTTTTCTGAAAACATTCAATTTTTGATGAATAGTGAAACCACTAAGTGGTAGTTAAAAAAACTGAATTTTTCATAAAACATAATTTTACCGCTTCTGTGAGTTGAATTCCGAAAATCCGAGAGACACGGTTAATATCATGGACTAAAATGTGGTTCAATGAGATGAAAATAATTTTTGGTGAATAGTAACTTTTTACTTTTATTTACCACGGTTAAAAGTAAATAGGGTAATTAAGGGTAAAAATGATATTATTATTACCCTAACACATGTCCTAATTCTATTGGACAATTTTAATTCGACCAAAAACAACCTTAGGAATATAATATGACCATTTAGTCCCTCTTAGATTAGATTAGGACATTTATTATTAATTTATTTAAAGAATGGTTAAATAGTTAAAATCAACGTTTAATAAGTAAATAATTTTTAATATGGTGTTATAAATAAGATAAATTAGACTATAAATATTAATTAGAAAGATAAAAATATTTCCTACATAATGGTATTTTATTTGTAATTTTTAGACAATAAATAATTTAATTTATTTATGACACAACGATGATGCAGTAATTATCGTATTAGTGAAATCTTGACATAATTGATGTTATAAATACCCAAATAAATTTAATTTGTGACTTTTTATGAATTACACTAATTTTGTAGGATAATATGACATGTTAGTATTGATTTAAGTAACTTGGTTGGAACCAATCATTCTTTTATTATTTTCACAAAAAAAACTACTAAATAGTGTCAAAATTGATATAAAATAGTTTTTAAAACAAATATTATATTACTAATTGTTATATTATTCATAAAAATCTAAGGTTCGGCCAAATGACTTATATAAGGATATATATATTAATAATAAACCACTTGGGGTTCGTTCGGCTTGATATAGTATGTTTAATAACCTTATAATGTAAGAAAACAAAAATACACGGTAAAAGTTAAATTAGCCAACTTAAAGTTAAATCTAAATGATAAGTTTATAATTGATACGTAAACTTGTCTAAATTCTATTTGATGAGAGGATTTCGTCCCATCCCCACATTAGAATCTAAATATATCAATTTTGGAGCTAGTTGAAACCGAACTTGACTTTATAATAAAATAATATTTTTAGTTATTCCAAAGGTGCCCCTATCATCCCTTATAAAAGGGCACCTCCTCCCCCTCTTCCTCACACAACATTGAGCCTTCAAGATCGGCCAAACCCTGACAATTCCTCCTCTCAACTTCCCTATAGACATCCAATATTTACTGGTCTTCTTCAAAGACCGATTTTAGTGCCCTAAAAAAGGTCTCAAAGAGCACTTCAAAGAAGACGTAATGTCCGTTACCGATTCTTTCATCTGTATTTCTTCTTCCACTTATTCTTCAGTAGTTGTTTCATTATTAAGTAATAACATCAGTATAACTCACATACTGATATGTTATTATATGTATGAAACAACCCTATTTCACCATCTATTCATCCTACGGAAAAAGAAATCATCGCGCGTGCGTACATACAGAATACCGTCTCCACGCCGTGGTGTAATCTATTTTCCACCACCACCATACTTGGATGGGTATAATGGTGTAAATAATGACTATATATTAATATAATAAATTGATATTGATTCTGAAATAGTATACATACACTCCAATTCAATTTCACGATCATAGGAACAATATCATCACTCGTGCGTACGTACGGAATAGAGTCTCCATGATGTGATGCGACTTGTTCTACATGATCTTCATTTCATAATGATTATATAAATGAATTGAATGAATGAATATGATAAATATTACACTAATACCATTGTGGAAATGAGGTATCTATAACCTAAAGAGAAGAATAAAAATTTATTCGACAAAACACGCATAAGAACAAAAAGTTATAAACACCCGAATAACAAGTGGCAATGAAATATTACTACTAAGAAGCTAATAATATGACCATATATGATATCATAACAATAAGTTTGATTCTGGAATAATTCAATCACATTATTTAATTCATTATAAAGGAGGTTTGGACACATACTAAGAAAATCAGACCTAAGGTAAGGGAAATATCACAATCTCATTTTTATCCGAGATTTTTTATATTTGTTATTTACTGGGGTGTATTTTATCATCCACACCCTTGTTTCCTCAATATGTAATATTATTTCCATCCACCTACAATTTTTTAAATCCAATTTTACCCTGTGGTGAGTTTTTAGTAAAAGATATGAAAGGAATCTTTTGTCGTTTTTCGTATGATGTACTTTTTGACTTTTCCGACAAAAGTACGAGAAGAATGATTTTTTTATCTTATACAACATGAATGGATTTTTAAAACATTATTTCCAAGAAGCTTCCTTTACAAGGTTTCAAGTATATATTTTTAATCAACTTCTTTTTGTTTAGAATTGTACGACATGTTAATAAAGTAAAAGTGTTTTTGAATTAGAAAGGATATTTTCCTCAAGAATGGAGTTCATGTGTTTTATCCAAATTATTTCCCATCTAAGATAATATAGGGTCTTGTTTCTATCCCTATTGTTACATGGATTTGATTATGTTGTGATGGAAATATTTCTATGAATTCCTTTATCTTATATGAATTGTTTTATGATGTCATGTTGTTTAAGAATCCCATTTTTAATACATGGGTTATGCAATGATGAATGATTTATGATTTTGTGGCACACATATGAATGGTATCATTATGAGATCGGTGGGACCTATATCTCCCTCCAATGCATTGGGTAAAGATTTTATATCTCATGAGATAGACATGGCTGGAATGGTAGGTTATACCGGTTCAGTGAAATAGGACTGAAATGAGGAGTGAACTCGGTTCAGAAATGGACTTTGTCCACTAAGATAGTCTTGGCAATGAGTCTTGACTAATAAGAAATGATTCTCTATGATTATGTGTGTAAGACACAAAGTTTCATGTTTTAAGTTATGATTATTGGGATCACATTTCACTACTATGATTTATCCCATGTTATGAAATTATGATCTCTTTTGCAGGTTAAGATTTCCAAAAGTTATGTGCATATGTATATGATGTGATTGATATTTCTTTTGTTTCCCCTTACTGAGCATTTGAGCTCACCCTTTTGTATGTTTTCTTTCCCCAGGTCAGGAAAAAGGTTATTAAGTAAGATATTCCAAAAGGGACTATAGATATGATGAAATAAATGGGAGACAATGTAGACGTTTTATGAACCAGTTGTTTATGTTTCTCTGTTTCTAAAGACACTATACCTATATGGCCCTTTCATGGTTTTGTTATATGTTGTAATAAGTATGATTAAATTTTGAGGTATTAACTATGTATGTAATGTATGGGTCGTTATAATCTAAATCTCTTGTGGACAATTATCATCAAAATCATCATTTTAATCATGGATAAAATATGTTATTTTTACAATCAATTTCCCAAAATAATGAAACATACCTAAATGACCTTGTGAAATTTACATTATATAAGGATACCAAATCAGCATAAGTTTTCATCAATTCCCAAAACTGTTTCTCTATCCTTAGACAAATATCTATAAATTAAAATACTCCTAAATGTGCCCCATCTCAATTTATCGAAATCATATTTCTACCTAGTATTGTGAACTAAATTCTACCACTGAATAACTTCACCTAAGAATGGTAAATGGAAAGACTTTCCTTTTAATATTCAAAAAATAAATTGACTTCAAATATCCTTTCTAATTAATTTATCTATCATTCAGCTGCTGGGGTTTCATATGATCTAATAAAGGATGGGGGATGTTGCATCATCAAATGATACACTATTGACGTGTTTAGTTATTTTTGATCAGGTTCTTCTATATCATAGTCACCACCACCACTAATAGCTTATTTCAATAGATCTATCACTACAAAACTCCAATTCAAACCATCTGAGGATGGTTACATGGATGGATATTTTCATATCTGTGATTTCCCACTATATCTTCCTTGTTTCTTCTATAGAAATAAATTTTGAATTAATATTGTTTAGACAATGCAACATGGTAATAGAAAACTTCTATATCATTTGAAAATAGAAAGAATGTAAAATCGTTGAAAAGAATTATATTAACACTTTATTAACTTCAAATTTTCTCTAAACCATCTTCTAATAAGAACAATAATGATTGATCCATAAACCTTACATTGAAATTATTTTTAATCATGAATTAATTCTATTAAATTTTATGATCATTTTAGGTTTAGTGTTTTAAAGAATCAAACCATATCACATAAATAAAAAACAGTGAAATTCAATGTGGATAATTATGATTATTATCTAATTTTCCACAAATAATATAAATTCTAAAATAAAGAATGAATTATATTCATAGAAAAGCTCCCCAACCAATAACTTCATGTTTCTATTGACCTTACCCATCCATAAAACATATGAGAAACATTTTAAAAAAATTGGATGAGCACAAAATATTACTAAGGAATATAAAAAATAAAAACCCTTAGTTTTGTAAAAACATGAAACCCCATTAGATATGTACTTATATATAATGTTTTTTGGAAGTAGTGAAATATTTATAAAAGAAAACAATCACATGTTTTTCTCAATAATGTCCTGGAAAATGCATAAAAAGAAATAAGAACCCCTTTTTGGTTACATAGATAATCAATTTAATAAAACCATTTCAAATGAATATTTATTGTAATATATATATATATGGATGAATTATAATATAATCATTAATTTGTTCATTGGAGATCTATAATGGAGATCACCTTTATAAATTCTATATCAGACTCTCCCATTATTCAAGATCTATAATGGGGATCAACCCTTTATATATGCTATATCACGCTCCCCCATGTGATATAATGGGGCTTAACCCATCGTATAAGTTATATCTGGCTAAACCATTTCATTTAATGTTCAAGTACCATATCAAGAAAACTTTTTAATCATAAAACCCTTTTAAACACTTTTTTATACCCATACTAAAACACTTATGGATAAAACATTTCCTTTTAAAAACATATTTTAATTACCAAAATAACCAAATAAATAAAAAAAGGGGTTTTAATTGAATAAAAAAACAAATTTTTTAATGGAATCGAGAAATAAAATGAACTCCATGATGTGAGAAAATTCCTTGTCGCTATATATATCAAGAATGTAACATTCCTTTTGTCATTCATCAAGACATTTCTTATTAAATGCGTAATAATATTCATTTATAAAACATATTAAATAAAATAAACGAAGACAAAAAATTTAATTTATAAATAAATTTTTTCCATTTTATAAAAGTTATATATTCTTTCATAATCCATTGATATGGAAGACAAATTCTAAGAAACAAAACATTAAAAGTTGATTATTTTTAAAATAAAAGTCCCTAATCACCTAATAATAACATAAATCATTAATAACATTAAAGAATAACATTAAAACAATTTTAAATATCATGTTAATAGTGAAATTTATGTTATAAATTATAAAATAGGATGTATATACACTTTATAAAAAAAAAATGGGTTCATAACATCAAAAAGTGCATCAATAAAAGGAAATTGAGATAAATCCTATTACCTTGACATTGACTTGTCATGACATCCTCTACCATATTTAATAATACAAATTAAATAATTATTTACTTACTTTTTAATATAATTTATGTTTTCTATTATTTTTATTTCACTTATTATAATGTTATATATAACTTCTCAATTAATTACATTTTCATCAATTTTTTTCCACATTTATCTTATGTTCCCAAAAATGATTCCGTTAGTTTACTATGGACAACGAGGTCATTATTTAAAAAATCATGAATAATAATTTTGAAATAATTATTATATTTAATCACAAATTATAATTTTAAAATAAATCATGAAATATTATTATGAAGAAAACTAAAATTATGACCACAGAGACGGAAGGTCGTACATACAATTGAGTAACGTTCGATTTTTTAAATAATCCTTAGTAAAATAAGGTAGGTCATGTTTTGTATTTATATAAAGGTTAAAATATCATAACTATCAAAATAATTAATTATATATATAATTATATATATTATCCTTATGATACAGAGATGAAAATAAGGAATCACATCCTTTCAAGGATATGGTAGTCCACACGTTGTTGAATGATAATATCACATTTTCAATGAGTGAAAAGGTAAGAAATAAGATGATATATTATATACAATTAATTATAAATACGAAATTAATATCATAATTTTATAATTTATATAAAATATATTCATTATCATTACCTTTGTACCTTCAATATTACATGTTAGTGAGAATGAACCACATCAATATGTGATGCAGTCATCCTTTGAACACCCAAGTGAAATTTTTGTATCTGTTACTGAAAATATTGTAAAAAGGATATAATAGTTACAATTACTCAATAGGTATACAAATATTATAAATATCATATTTGAGTTTTTTATCCATTATAATACCCAGCCATTATAGGTGGTAATGGAAAATGATCAACATCAGCTCATGAGGTGATTGTCTTCCATAAACATGAACGATGATTTTGTAACCAATGTGACGGTGACAGAATTTTTTTATGTTACGAAAATATGATAATAATTTTTTTTAAATATAATATATTTATTTTGTTATATAATAATGTTTTATTAAGAATTTAACTGGGGAGATAGAAGTAAAAATACTATCATTGTTGAACGTTACCTCTTCATCAGGTATCCTTTTTAGGATTGTACCAAAATCCTTACAATGTTGTATTAATTTCTATACTAAGGATTCTGGGTTTATTTATGGTAAACATGGAATTGATATATGTAGGTTTTTTTTAAGACAAATGGGTTGATATATGTGAATTGGTGAGGAGGGTGAGTACCCTTTTACAATTTAGGATGAGGTAATTTTTATAAATACCCAATAATATTCACTATTGAGAGGTACCCATAACCTCATAATCATTAAAAATTGAATAAATATTTTGTTTAGGGTTTATGAGTTCCATTAAAATCACAAAAACACTAAAAAAAACCTTTTTATCATGTTATTCATTAGTCTTTATGTTTTCTTATTTTTACCCTTTTCGAGTTTTTGGCATAGTAACTAATATCTTTTTATTAACCATGTAAATTTATCATTCAATACTATAATTTAAATTAATATTTTTATATAATAGAAATATATACATTCAAAATATTTAGTAAAATTTATTAATTAAAAATCCATTTTTTTGTGAAATTAATTTTAATACAATCAAATTTATTGAATAAAACCCAATTTTAATCTTAATAACAGTAAAAAATTTTAAACTTTTTTCTAATAATTTGATTATTAAATTAATTTAAATCTATTTTAAAATTTTATTTATTTAAAATAAAAATATGTATTCTATTTTTCCAAACTAGACTCATTCAAGTGGAATAATGTAACATAAAATTAATCTCATAGACTCGATGAGAATGCAGGTTTATTGGTCATATAGTTAAAAAGTGTACACTATTTTTGTGTCAAATTAAATATAAAAATCAATATAATGACCGATATATTTTTAAATAATATAAAATAGATCTAATTTTAATCTATTTAAATTTCAATATATTATTTAACAATATTAATTTTTTAAATAGTATGGTGATTTTCAATTAAAATTCATTTTTTTTAGTATTCATCGAAAAATAAAACTTCCTTGAAAAGTCCTAAAAATTCATGCTAATAATGTTTTTTTATTATGATATAAATGAATAATTTTACTTTTTACAATAATGTTTCTAAAATCGGTAAAAATTTATTTTATATTTTGTGTGCAAAACGCTATTAAACTAACTTTCATAAAAACACTGTTTTTAGAAATCATTTATCTTTATTCTAAATGATTATTATTTCATTAATAATAATTAGATAATAAAAATTTCCTTAATATAGTTATTAATATTCATACAATAAATTACAACAACTAGGTGATAATTATTATATTAAATAATAAAATTTAAATAAAATTTCACATTTCATTTAAACTCAGTGATTGGTGTCTAGTAAGATACCCTGAAAAAAATATCATGGTTTTATGTATAAAAACTAACTAAATAAAGGAAATTTATTCATAATGAAATATATCATAGTTTTTGGGGGTGTTACATTAACTTATAAACATTGTGTTTCAGGTCCTTTATTCTATGAAACACAATTTTATTATTTTAAAATCTCAGGGTGTTACATACCAACAATATAAAACAATCCTTAAACACACATTATTTCATAATTTATACAAAAGATTAATTAATAATTAAAACCCATGATTTAGAGGTATAATATATTTGGTATATTATCTATATAAATACATCATCATAAACATAAAAACCAAAATTTTTTCAGAACTCCAAAAATTCCTGTTAACTCCCTTGGATAATCAAAATATATGTAGAATACCATGGAGAAATTACAAAGGAAATTAGTGGTATATAAATCCAAGATATTTAATAAAAAATTAAATAAAAAATAATATACGATTCATGGGCAATAACATGATATCATAATTAGAACGATCATAACCATGAAAACATGAAATAAGTAAACGATCTAAAAAGGTTATCGAATCAAGGAATATATTGAAATAACATAAGACATGGAATCATAAACACACTTCAAGTTTTAGTCCCAATAACATCATCATAAAGTGTAATCTGTCCCATTGTAGAATGGTCTCACTCCACATTCAAATAAATATAGTCGAAATATTACAATAGTGGCTCAGGGTCACTTTCTATTCTTGTAAATATAGGGGGAAAATTCCCCTAGATAATTTGGTTACCTCCCCATTCTAATAAAAATATTTTACCAGGAACCATTGTGAATTAGGTTTAATCCCCGATAATATAAATAATATTTCAATATATATAAATATTTACAAAATATGTTGGTGGGACTTATTATTTACGGTCCACCCATCACATGACATAGTGTTCAAAGGCTAAACAATTGTTCACCATACATGGTATATCATGGGATAAAAACATTACCCAATTCATTGGGTGCCTTTAAAATTCAAGGCACATCCATCACATAAGGAAAATAAAACTTCTTTTCCATTTTTTTAAAATGAAACATACATAAATCATAAAAAAATTGGTTTTTGTATTTCTTATTCAAGGCATAACTAAAGGATAAATCATAAGGATTCCAAATAGAATAAATAATTAAATATTATTTCAATTTTAAAATTTATGAATCTAAATAGATCATGAACATTGAGATACAATGTAGATAATTCTTGAGAATAGTCTAGAAGAAGAATTAATAAAACTGAACCACTTCCATGTTGCATTGCAAAAAAAGTAAATGATATTTTAAATAAGTAAAGAACATATCATCATATACTAAACCAAAATATAACCAATAGGGTTCACCAATTAATAATGTTTTTAGAAGATATATGTTTAAAAAACATTTTTGGGGTCATGTGTGACATGAGACCAGAAATAGATAAGTTCCCTTAAATAAGGTTTACTTATAAGTGGGAATTTAAATGAGAACCAAAAAGATGTATAAAATTTGAAATGAAATATATATTTAACATTGTATATTTTTAATATAAATTTATGAAAGATATAAAATGGACTTCAAAATAAAACAATGTAAAATAGTGAAAATCAATGTGAAATTATAACCGACAAATAATAGGGGTTGTATAGAAGATCCCTTATGTCGTATCCGAATGTTTTTTTTCACATTTTCATAATATAATGAAAAATTAAAATAATTTTTTTTGAATATCTTCCCATTAAATTAATTCATTTATGTTTTATTAAATATTTTCCATTTAGTTTATTTTCGTATTATTTTTAATATACTTTTTTCTTATGTCGATTACTTGTGGTTTTCATTTAATTTATTTCCAATAATTTAATTTTTTTTGACCATCATAAAAGGTATTGTAAAATAACATCATTATCTCTAGAACTGTCGATGTTTATGTCTTATATTTTATAATTAAAATAATGCATACATTGTTTCAACGGTACTACAAAAATATTCCCCTATTATGAAAGGTTCTATTATAAGTTCATTTTAGGATATTGATATCAATATAACCATATATTATTAATATTAATTATAAATTTTTATATAATATAATTCCAAAATATTAACTATATAGTAAATAAATTATTTATAAAATATATTCATTATTAAAATCATTGTAGTTAAGTCGTTATGGGAAAAAATTACTTCATTCCTTATAGTCAGTTCTCTGCACATACACAGACAATGTAATTATTTTTTATAGAATTGGAAGGGGTCGTAAAAGTTTTAATTTTTAATTTTATAATATTAATAAGGTTTTAATTATTATATATTTTCATTGAATAATAATTTTGACCATTCAAGTTAATATTTTATAAAAAATATATATTTTCATTTATGGAGGTGGTAGTCCACAAAATAGAATTACGAAATGTTCATTTTTTTAATGAGTTAAGATGAAAGTATTAAATTTATATTACATTGGTATAAATATATTTTTTTGATATTAAAAAATTTAGTTTTATAATAAATTCATAGATATATGGGGATTTCTATTCGTAGATTATGTAAAGAACATAAAACTATGGGTTTAGAACATTTCTTCTCTCTTAGATGATGTTCTATTCGCCACACCATTAATCTACATAGATTGGTCTATTTTTTAGGACAAGGATTCATGTGAATATGGGGTGTTATAGAAAGACTGTAGTAGATTTTTTTATATAGAGGATTTGTAATTATGCTGAAATGGGGAGAATGTGAGTTTATTTTATAAGAAATTATATTGAATCTATTGTAAAATAACATTACCTTTCAATAATTTCATCCCATTATTCTAGGACAACATATTTAAAAATAATCTAATAATTGTGTAGGGAAAGAGATGATGTTTAAAATCACTCAAATATAAAATATCATACATGTTTTGAATAGAATTTATAGAGAGTCATGATAAAAGTATATAAATAATAAATTAATAACAATGATTTAATTATTACATATCACATCTTTTCCAAAAAATAAATCATTAATATGTTTATTTTCTTTAATATTAGATACCTAAACATATTATTTTACTACAATTTCTAAAATTTATCTATAATTGTTCTCATATAGGAACATTTCTAAATAACTCATATGAAATAATTAACTTCAAAACCTATGAAATTTATATAAAATAAATGGGGTTTCTCAAATAGTAAGTATTGTAAAAAAATATAATGGAATAGTAGATCATAAACATAGATTTTAAAGTGGGGGAAGTAATAAATTTTATAATAAATTATCAAACGGTCAAATATTTTTTCGAATAAAATGTTAGAATATAATATTATACTATTACAAAATTAAGGAATCATGAAAGATATGACATGGATCAAACACATCCAAAAAATCATATTTCATTTTAGAATGAAAAAAGTGTGAAATAAATTAGAAATAAATCATAATCATGAAAATATAAAATTTTTTAGAATTGAAATTATTATTAAAAATTGAACATTATATGAGGAAAAACATAGACATGTAGAATACTCATGTGAAAAAAAATATTATAAAATAATTTAACTTTTTATGCATTCGATAATACTCCCATATATCCTTGGGATATGGATAAAACCTCTCATATAACGATTTACATCGTGATAAATTATATATTGTACCTATTTTATTGGGATAAATCTAACCATGAACCCTTTTGTTTGCGATAAATCCTCTCATAAACCTTATAAGAAAGGTATTAGTCCCTCCTTTTACCTCATTGGGTAGGGATAAATCCTCTAATGTACCTTTTTCATGGGATAAATCCTCTTTTGAACCCTTTTATTCTCATTTTCCATAATCATACTCCAATTAATTTGGTGGATATATAGTACCCTGACCATCATCATCCTTACATACATGTTTCATTACAAAATAAACCATAACATATATTAATAAACCCATGAAAAAGTAATTATTTTCCTAAAAATTGAAATGAAAATAATTCATGTTTTATAAAGAGCCCTTGAACATGTATTTGAACTCAAAACATATAAATGGTATAAAATAATAGCATGAAATAAAATTTTTTATACCAAAAAATTGATCTCCCAAATTTTTCTCATAACACAATATAAAAACACAATTCAATAAAAAAACTATAATTTTTTATAATAGAAATTATCATAATAACATATATATTTGGTCAGAACATCACTTAATAAAAAATAACCTTAGAGAATAAATAAAAGATTAAAAAATCAATAAAACCTTAAAAAACTGATTTAAAAATTAATTTCACGATTAATTTACGTAAAGGGAATGGAAATACATTATAATATTAATATAAAGTGTTACAAAAAAGGACCTTGGAAATAAAAAAATGGTTAAAAAATTAAAGTGAAAATAATTTGTTAAAAATTTACATCTAAAATAATTTTAAGTAATGGAGATTTGAAAAGGTCATAATGTTTTCAAGGAAATTTTTTGATAATACCTTAAAAACATTTAACTTTAAAAAATATTTATAATTAAGTAAACAAAAAAAATAACATAATTTGTTCAGTTAAATAAGTTATTATATATTGAAAATCATAATTTTTAAGAGCAATTGATAGTAATTGAACATTGAAACGGGCCAAAATTTTATCAAAGGATACCAAGAGTTTATGATAAAACTTTTTATTTGGAATGGATTGGAAAACCTTTGATCGTTAATAAATTACATTGTTGAAACCTCACATAATTAAAAGGATTAAAAAACACATGTTTTAAAAAGACTAAAGGTATGAAAATGGATAATTGGATATAAAAAATAATTTTACATTATGTAACGGATAGAATTCATTGGAGGTAAAACATTGATATAGATGATGAATACATTAAAAGAAATGGGAATTATTTTTAACAAATTAATTTTTTGAAAAAACATAGATTCGTCAAGGAATAATTCAATGGTCTGAAATAATATATTACTAAGAAATAATGTTACAATAAAACATAACAAAATAATTGTTTATAATAGATCAATCATTAATTATAATAGTAAAAAAAATTGATTATGACACATTAAAATTATTTGATTCAGGAAAACCTATTACAACATGGAGAACATTTAAATCAAATACTCATGATAGAGAGATATTAAAAATGAATATATTTTATCATGATGAAAATTTAGTTCATGATATACTAACTCATATAGTAATTATATATAAAACATAAATCAAATTAGGTGCAAAAAATAACCATTTTCTCATATATTTTTTTGAGACATAAACTTTATGAAATGGGTAATTATTCTATGAAAACTCAAATTAAGGAAGATTATTTAATGAATCATAAAATACCATGATCTAAATACAATTAATTATATTTATATCAATTATTATGTATACACAACATTCCAATAATAAATGGTGAATAAAAATGAACTATGTCTTTAGGAAGAGAAAATGAGATGGAATTCATTACCCTATTCTAGATCTATTCAGTACATGTGTCTAACATCCTGAATGATGAAATTATGTATACTGAATACATTCACGGTAACCATATACATTTATTTTTAATATAATATGTACTATTTATTATCATGTTCAATTCATTTATTATATTGTTACTCTATATGATTTCATGGGAATTGAATCGGTGTCTGTTAATTTTGACAATCTTAGTAAATGAATAATTTAACTTTAAAAGAAAGATAATTAATTTAATATTACCATAACCACATATTAATCATTATTATAACAATTTATTATATTTCTTAATGTTTTTGTAGTCTTCCATAATTAGGTTTTAAATCACTTTTCAAGTTGGTGGTTAAATCAACCAAAACATGATACTAATTAACTTCATTGGAGGGTATGGTTAAGTTGGTGGTTATTTTTACATAATATCATTAGAAAATTTTTAATTTTTTTTATATTTACCTTTTCATCATTTTGAACCATAATTTATTATATATTGGTAATATATAAAAATATAGTGGAAAAAAATTGTTTCACCGTGGAGGTGGGAGTCCTCACATATTCATTTTTAGTGTTACTTTTTCTCAATTCTTTAAAGAGTGTAAATTTTGATATTAAATTTAGATTTAATAATAATTATTAAATGATATATATAATATTTATTCATCATTAAAACTAGTAAGTCCACACATAATAGGTTGAAATTACAAAAATTATATTGCATTGTAGATGCGGTAGTCTACAAAACGCTTTAACGATGTTCCTTTACTTATTTTAGTGGATGTAAATGAATAACTATGGTTTATACCATTACTAAAAAATATAATATTTATACATAATTCCTATCATTATTATATATATATATATATATATTATTCTGTTGACTATGATTTAGTAGAAAAACATAGGAATGAAATTATTCTAACATTGGAGACTTGATCATTCAATGGAATTTCCCTTGAAATTGAAGAGTTTAGTAGAGTGGGAAAATATAAATTTGATACACCCCTTATTCAATAATTTTGACACAATGTAATCATGATTTTAATATTTTTTTTATTCTTGTAACATTGTCCCCAGGATAACTGGTACTTTGGTAATTAATTATTTACATTAGTAATTAAAATTAATAAAAAGGTTATATTGGACGATTTTATATAATTTTTAACTTCAAATAAAAATCATAAAAAAATCTAAAATATATATTTTTTAATTTTTTTGAAAACATAGTTTTAAAATAAAGACCAATAATCACCTAAATTTTTTACGATAAATAACATTTTTTTCATTAAATTTGTATATAATTTTTTTTACATAAGATAATTATTCTAATGAAATTAGTTGATTTATTATAAAAACATTTGTTTTATTTCATAGATTTCCATAATTGTACTTCACAATCTAATCACATAATGAGAGGAAAATACAGAAACACGTATTTTTATTGAAGTAACAATTTTTTTGTTTTAAATAATATTGTACATAGATTAATAAGTTTAAAGATATTTTTAAAAGGAATAATTTTATAAATTAAATATATATTTTATTACATAAATTGTTTTTAAATTTTGTTGGATAATCTTATTTAATGATAGAACCATAAAAAGATAATTTTTTTTAAAAAAATTGTTGGAATTTCAATATGTTCATAAAAAACTCAAAAAATATTACTAAATAATTTTTTATATAAGGATTTAAACAATTAATTCCATTTTATAATATTTATGTTATATTATTTGTAAATTAATATTTTAAATGAAATTACATCATAAAACGAAATTTGATTTTTTTGAAAATATAACTTTACATTACAAAATTATATTAATTATTTACCTTCAAAATATTTAATGATATACCAACATAGAAGTTATTTTTTGATATATTATTAAATTTATATTATTATTTTTTGATTTTTTATTTTGGGTGTTGTTTGTGAAAAAATATATACAACTTTATGTATTTTAGTGAATATAATATTCTGTGTAATTACATTCACTCATCATTAAATTTATTATGTCATCATAATTTTAATTATCTCATACTCAATATGATTGTTCATGATATTCTTGATATTTTTATGACTCATAAGGTAATTTTCAATGTATTATCAACTTTATTGATTTGGATTAGATTAAAAATCTCTTTTATTAATTTATAATTTAATATCCCAATATTTAATTTCATTCTAATCATTTAAGTTAATAAACCATCTTAATTAGGTATCATAATTCCTATAATGGAATATTTTTTCTAAGACGTATCATATTAATAATTCAATTGATTTGTAGTCATTATTTTATTGTAAATATGAATTTTCATTTCTATATTCTCATAATTGATCTGTAATCCTTGTAAAGAGTTTTATTCAATTCCCAAAATCATATTAAATTATCTTACTAAAAGAATTAATAATATTTAAATGAATAATATTCCCATAAAGATCATTCCAGTGTACAATAATAGTATAATAGATAAGAGAAAATCATTTGGGTGTTGTTTTCATGACCATAGATAACAGAACAAGATTACTAGGGTGGATAGACATTAATATCAAGTTGATATCCACAAATATATAGTGGAGGGTGAGTGTATGGTTTTTACATTCTCTTTCATAATCTATATTATATATTACAAATATAATACAATATCCATTATTTCTATGGGTATGAGGTTGCGTATGCTTTTTATCATCCATTGCCACTGGGTTGTGGAATTTATTTATATAATTACCAATATTCAGACATTTGAGGCACTAGACTATATTCACTATGTTTCATTGTTCAACCTCTTCATTCTAGTTCAACATTCATGATATTTAGAGCCATTCCTTCTATACTAGAAAAAATTCGATTTTCAATGATATATTTCATGTGGGGTATTCTTATCATATTTTGGAAATTTATGATGTTGAGCCAATTTTCCTTTATAATATTTGACACATAACCATCTTAAAAAATCAATAAATCTATTCTAAGGTTGTCTTAGATGTTTGTAAAGACTCATGATATTTTTCAAATCTCAATATGGTTGGCTGAGATTAACAACAAGTTTTTCAACATCATCTGCTACCCCACATTGGTTCTTAATAGTATATTTGGTAAAATTCCCATTATTAACATTTTTAATCCATTCTCCAAACATATTTATGAATAATCAATTTATAATTGAGTTTTAAAAATTAACATCATAACAGAATAATGAAAAAATCATCCTCAAAATGTGATATTCTTTGAATCCATCACATCACCATATAGTTCAAAAAATGGTTATTGATTCAATCTATGTTTATTTAGGTTTGGTTCTCCCAGACAATATATCCAAAGTACTTCACATAATAATTATTTATTAATGTCCTGTAAGATGAATTTGATTAACCAAAACATAAATCCTAGTGGGTCAATGAAACTGCATAGTTAGGCCCCTTTGTCACACCATAGAATATGATCGAGTTAACAACCAATACACCCTATTCATTATTATTACCACTTGGTACATCATTACTAGATACTATATCAAATTTTTGTATCAGTACATGGATTTATTTATAGAAATAATCTAATACTGAAGACATTGTAAATATTTTATGACATCATGGAATACTGATACTCATCCTTTAGTTATTTTCCAGAAGTTTTTTATAACGTTCTCTAAAGTAATATCAAAAAGTAACTATAATAATATCATAACTATCTAAAAAATTTCTCTAATAAAATCTGTATATAACCAATCTAAACATAAATAAATTTTACATTAATAATAAATATTTAATTATTACATATATAAAATAGTCCCACAACTCCAGGATCGATAAGTTTAGTGTCTTGAAGATTAGTAAAACAAATATATTATTTTATTATACAAGTGAAACATAATTCATAATTATTCTCTTCTCTACCCTTTATATATATATCACATAAAATAAGGATTTCTATAATATACGGATTTTAAACATATGAATAATTAAATCCCAAACACTCAGTTTGGGAAGACATATCATTGTGTAATAGATCATAAACATGGAAGCGAATATGAAGATTACAAAAATGTCTTGAAAAAATATCATATGGATTTTATATGATATCATGAATCATGTTTGTGTAACATATGATTATAAAAACATTAGTATGGAATAATAAAATTTATTAAATGTAGAAAACACATCTCAATGGTCATATTACATGTTTCCAAGACATAAAATTGTATAGTAATTTAAAAATAAGGTATAATCATGAAAAAATGTCATTTCAATGAAATGAAATTCTTCATGAAATTTTTATAGAGTTTGATAAAAAACAATAAAATTTTCTACAACCATATGTTTTGAGAAATTATTACATTGAAAATCCATGTACCATCAAGGGGATGGGATAATCCTCAAATGTATCATTGGGATTGTGAGAGAACCCATCATTTAACCCTTTTAATGAGAATAAATCTTTATGGTTACCCTTTATATTCAGATAAATCCTCAAGTTTAAACATTGGCCTTGGATAAATCATTCCATGTAAATTTTTTCCTTTTCACAAATCCTCCCATGTACATCTCTCTCTTGGTTTAAATCATCCCATGTACATTTTATAATAGGCTAAATAATCCAACATAACCTTTTGAGATCATGAGACATAAAAAAATATAAATTCACATTGGGTGGTATGGGACCCAATTCATCATTATCCAAACACATGTGTTATATAAGAAACCAATCATAAAAATATCATAATAAACCAATAAAAAATTAAATGTTTCTTATATATCTAAATAAAAAAAATTCATGTTTTATAAAGAAACAAAAAAATGAAATATGACTCATAGAACATCAAAATGGTATAAAATTACATCATGAAATAGATTATATAAAATTGGAAACATTATCACCCAAAATAATCACCTAACATGAACTAAATAAATCATAAATATTTAAACTCTTATTTTCCAAAACAAATCATACCATAATAACATATATAGAGTTATAAAAACATCAATTCATAAAATATAAAATCTAGATTATAAATATATGTTAAAATATAGAATATTTCAACTAATGTTTTTTTAAATGTAATACCAATTCATTTCGACATACTTTTCATTGAAGTGTATGAATATGATTTTTAAATTTTTAGTATAACGAGTCCAAAAAATGATCCCTTAAAATGCATAAAGGATTCAAAAAATGTGATGTAAAAATAGGTTGGAAAATTCTTATTTTTTAAAGTGTATTTAATAATGGAGATGTTTAATTGGAATAAATATTTCATTAAAATTAAGATAAAATACATTAAATAATATTACTTTTAAAAAGAATATTTAAAAATGGAAACATAAAAACATATATATGTTTTTAATTTAATATGTAAAAATAAATAGAATGTTTTTATTTTGAAAAATAATAATTAATAATGTAAACTATAAAAAGAAATAAAACATAATAAATGAAAATGTGCAGTGGATGATACAACTTTTTATTTAGAAGGGATGGTAAAAACATATGAAAATTTTGAAAGTCCTTGTGGAAAATCCACCTCATTAAAACGATGATGAAACATTTGATGTAATATTATTAAAGAGATTAAAAAGAATCATGATTTATAGATTAAATATAATTTTCCACATGTGAGAAAAAAAATATATTGAATTAAAAACAATTATATGTATGAAATATCCATTAAACGGAATGGGGATTATTATTAACAAAAAAACTCACGAATCCATAGAATCATCAAGGAAGTATAATTTATTGTTAGTAATTATTTCCTATAGAAAATGTCAAAATATTATATAACATTATCCTAGGTTATAATATACAAATATTTAATGAAAATATTAAAAGAATATTTATGATGACATATGTTTGATATTTGTGTAACGAAAAACTCGTAGAATATGAAGAGAATTTAAATCAAATCATTATCAAAGAGAGAGATTAAAATTGAAATTATTTTTTAATAAATAATATATAATTACTAATTTAAAATATCAAATAGGATGTTTATACACTACATAAATATAATTAAGATCATGAAATAAAACGTATTTTAATGTTGAAAAAATTTAGATGAAACCCTTATGACCGTGATAAAAAAATACAATAAAACCCCCCTATAAAAGGGATACTGTCTAAATAATATTGAAAAATATGAATTAGAATATTATTAACTAAATAGAATATTAAATTTTAATTAAACACTCCATTAAGAAAACATTTTTTCATAAGAAGTAATTATGTCTCAATGATGAGAAATTAAGGTGAAATACATTAGCTTGGTCAAAATTCATTTTTTAACATTATTAACTTATTGAATATGAATATAATGATTATTAGATAAATTATTTGGATAATTAACCATATATATTTATTTTTTTATAAACCATTTATCTTCATCATTTACCTATTTAATATATAGCCCCCTTGTGTTTGTGTGAAAATTGAATCAGTTTGGCTTATTTTTCCAATCATAGGGAATAAAAAAGTTACATTAATATTAAGTTATATACATAATATAATAATTTAACAAACGTAAAAAAATTATTATTTAATTATTCATTTATTATGAAATTAATTTCTATGTTTCTTATGTTTCCGTTTTCATCATTAATCAAAATATAAAGCATTTTTCCCATTGGTGTTAAAATAAATCCAAAATTGATGATACTTTAACTCAATTAGAAAGTATAGTTAATGATATTTTTAGTTTGAAATAATATAATTATAAAATTTATAGATGATAAAATTTTTATTTACATTTCATGGAGAAAAATATTTTAATATTTTAAAATTAATTATCAACATCTTGAAAAAAACCTTTCAGTATAGAGGGAGGAGTTCTCTCATATACATGTTCAGCATTCCAATTTTTTAACGCTTGAGATGAGGTGAAGGTAGATATTAAATTCAAATTTCCTAATAATAATTACATTATTTATTTAATATTTATTTCTAATTTCCACTTATAATACCATCCATGATTTTTGGTGATGAAAAAAACAACGTCGATTCATGGAGGTGGTAGTGTGAAAAACACAGTAATAAAGTTATTTTATTTTTCTAAATGGTTTGAAATTTATAAAACATGGTTGTGTAATTTATATTAAAAAATAAGTATGATAATTATAATTGATTAATAATAATATTATTTATTTCATATATTTGGATGAGTAATATTAATAAGGAAAACATTATAAGGGAATAATACTGATGTAGGTGGCTTTATCATTAATTATAAAATCCCTTCAAATTGAAGTTACTATTCTTATAATGTTTTACTAGGGGATAAATTCTGTGGGATAATGTAATAGGTTTAGAGAAAGGTAATAGTGTGAGGGATTAAATATAATTTTAATTTCATCTTTTTATCATTGAAGAGATACACTTTTATAATAAGTGAAAATGGGAATTTTTTGAAATACTCATCATTTTTCAATAATGTCACGAACCTATTCAAGGTTCAATGATTAAAAAAAATTAAAAAATTTAAATTATGAATATATAAGATTTATAATAATTTATTACATTCATTTATTATGGTAAATATTTATTTAAGAATTTTTTACATTTACATTTTACCAATGTTTACTTTTCCGTTGGTAATTAAAATTTTCTATAAGAATTAATTTTATTGAAAAAATTTAATGTTGGATCACTTTACAAAATTTTAACAAAATTTTAATTATTTTAAAGTAATTTTTTCACAAATAAATTAGAATTGTGTGAAATGTTATTTTTAAAATGAACACACATAACCTTATAAAAACATATTTAAAAAATAATAATTTTACAGATATAAATTTCTCTATATGATATAATTATCATGGATAATGTTTTTAATGAAATAAATTTATTTTTTATAAAAAATTATGGGGATTTTAAGGAAACCATATATTGAATTATATATTCCCAACACATAATTAGATGAAAAAGTCAAAAACATTTATTTTTATTTATGTAACATTTCAACTTGGTATTAAAATATATTTTATATAGATTTATATGTCAAAAAATATGTTAAAACGAAAAATTTAATTCCATAAATATACATTTTATTATATATAAGGATTTATAATATTATAGGATAAGCTTTAATAATGATAAAATCAATAATTATAAAATATTTGAAAAACATTATTTTTTAATCAAATGAAAAAATTTTATAGAACCTAAAAAATTATTAATCTTTCTAGTGATAAATTAAAAAATGAATTTTATATTTAATAATTAAATTTATAAAAAAATTCAGTATTTATTTTAAATCAAATAATATATTATAATGGAAATTGTTTTTATTGAAAATGACCTATTTTAATATTTACTCATATTAATTATTTACCTTCTAAATATTTAATGGTCAAACATTTAATTCTTTATTATAGAATTACTATTTAGTTTATCTAATTATTATTTAGTTTTATAATGTATGTTTTACTATTTAAGACATGTTTCAAAAGTTAGTATATAATTCAAATGATCGAAAATATTTAGTTATAACATGTTTTTATCCTTTTGCACTATGTAAAACAACTTTTACAGTAACTTATCATTATTGTAAAAAATCCAAATCAGCATTAGTAACTAATTTTAATGGATAATATTAAAATTTAAATTATTTAGTAATTTAATGATGTTTATATCAAATATGGATAAAATTTAATAAATAAAGGATTAATTGGTAATGAAATTAATTTTAGTATTAGCGCACATAATGCATAAAAACATTTCCATTAAAAAATTGTAAATTATAATTATAATTTTATTGCTAGATAATTTTATCAATGTTATTTATTTTCATGAGATAAATTATATTATTAAAAAACATAATACAAGTATGTTCATTTAAAATCAATCTAAAGTAAAATTTTACTGAAATAATTTTTAATTAAATAAAAAACAAAAAACTATTTAATTTATAATTAAAATACTACCATTATTTTATATGTTTATATACAAGACATTAAAATTTCAAAAACTAAAATTAAAATTTGTAAAATAATTGGTTTAAAATATTAAAAGTTTTCCTAAAATTATAACTCCCTTTTATATACTGATATAGTAATACTTGTCTACATTTTTAGAAAAATAATTTTTGATATTCTTATAAAAATGAATTATTTTATAAAAATAGTAAATTATAATCCTATTATAATTTTCACTTATTTATTTAAAATAAAAATAAAAATATTATATTAATCATATATAAATTATAAAATTAATTTCTAATAACTAAATTAATATTGTAATAAATTTTTTTTGATAAATAAATATTAAATACTAAAATTTAAAAAGAGGGGGTTGTAAATTAAAACCCAAATTTATAATTTTATTAATTAATTTATTAAATTCAAATCTGATTTAAGAAAATGATTTAATTAATTTACAATCCCTACATTTATAATAATAGTTTAATAAAAGTCATGTTATTTATAAAAAATTACTTTATACTATTCACATTAAATATATATTTTTAATTAAAAAAATAATATATAAATTATAAATCCAAATATGAAATTTATATTTTCAAATAGAATTTCTTGAATTTTTTATTTTAAAGTTTATTTTAAATAATATATTACAATGATAAACTTTTTTATTGGAAAATATTTTTTTAAAATATATATTCTCATAATTATTAATTTATCAAAACAAAAAATAAATAATGATTAAATAAATCAAAATTATATTTTATTAGAATCATTATTTAACCACAATATAATTATTTGTATTCATTACAAAGTACAACACATAAGTAGATTTTTCTTAAACTCCATAATGAAATGTGTAATTTTTAATAAAATGTATTTTGTATATATATATATATATATATATATTTAATAAGTTCATTACATCTATTCATACCTAATATATAAATTGTTGGTTTTTAACTGTCTAAAAATAAAAAAGATTAATTTTTGTTCTTGGTTTCATGTAGAAATAGAAATAGAACACATTTAACTTAATTATGGGAGATCATATATTAAAATCTAGGATTGTTAGAAATATATCAATGAAAATAGACATTTTCCCTTTTATCAAATATATGTTCAAATGACCATTGAAGTATATATTTCATTTATTTTATCTTCCTCTGATGTTTTTATGATTTATTTTGGATATGATCCAGTTATAAAATCCATTTTCTTTCTATTGCTATATAATAATTAATTGATGATAAATTTTTATTTGAAACACAATTTTTACATCGATTGTCCTATGATGAATTGATCATTAATTTTCTGATCTTGTGGAAGCAATATGTATAGTTTTCACTCTGTGATGGTTTGTTAAGTAAAATCCCTCTAATTCATTTGTTATTGAAAAATATCTCATGATATAATATGGACTAGAATGTAGTGCGAACCTAATTACATATGGGAATATGTCCACTATGATATCCTTGAGAGTGAACATTAAATAATGAAATTATTGAATTGGGAGTGAACAATATCCACTAAATATCTTTTTCTAATATAATAGTATTCGATGTGAATGATGACTTATGGAATAATTTTTTATTTTTATGTCAATTCAAAAATTCCTTAGAAATTTCTTTTATACTTATGACATTATCTATAGACTCGTGAATAATTAAAGATGATTATACTCTCTTACTAATCACCTATGAAAAAATGTTAATGTTTGATTCCTTGTAACATGGTTTATGATCTATGACTGATTGGGTTTGAACATAGAATGTTATAATAAGCTTTTTTACCCTTATTCATATCTTATTCTAACATATGATCATCATGTAATATCTCTCATTTTACCCTTACTCAATATATGATATCACCATTTATTATTTGTCAAGTTTCCCTAGGATATAACAAAATTATTTAAGTAATAAATTTCTTATAAGGGTGTTGTAAGAGATGGACTTTACAAGAGATGTTGATGATATTTTACAAAATATGATTGATATGAATCTAGTATTCAAAAAGACTAAACATTTACTATCCTCATGTATATACTATTGTTAATTTTATTTAATATTCATATAAATTATGAAACAATTATGTGTGTTATTCATCGGTTAACTAATATTTATTATCTATAATATAAAATCTATTTTGTTAGAATTTATTTCTACATGTGATGAAATATAATTTTTAATGTAAGATAATCTAAAAAAAATTAGATTAAGTTATTTTTTATGTTTCCAAAAACTTTAAACACATGTTTTATAAATTCAACATAGGTATTATTTTTAAAAAAATTATTTTAATTAACAAAAATATAAATTTTTATAAAAAAATGTTTAAATTAATTTTTATTCATTCTTGTATTATAATAAATTTATAAATGTATTTCAGTTATAAAAATCATTATTTTTTAATATTCACATAAGAATAAATTATTTTAGAAACATCCAAAAAATATCATGTGATAATGTTGAAATGTATAATAAAAAATACAACTTTCTTTTTAAAAATTTATATTATAAAATTTATATTTTTTTGATTTTAAATGAATTTAAAATAAATAAAGGAAATTTTTTTATAAATGAATGCTATTTTTGAACTTTAAGTGTCTTTAATCTCATTTAAAAAAATTGTAAAATAAATCATTCACAATTTTTTGCCTTATAAAACTAAATATTACACATTATAATAAAATTTTAACTATGTTCAATTTATTTTACTAATGGAGAACACAAAATGTTTTTAGAAAAATTTCTTTGAATGGAGTCCTTTTAATAATATTTATCAATAAAAAATAATAACAAGTAATTATAAAATTGATAATTAACTTATTATCAAAGAATGATTATATTCATCACATAGTTTTAATACATTGTATTTTATTTTAGTTTGGTTTTCATTGGTTTGGGGTTTCATATAATAGAAGATATTAATTATAATATTAATTTAAAGGCTCAAAAATATTAAGATGTTGAATTCAAAACATTAAATAAATTTTGTCATTGCGATATTAATTACTACTCAAAAATGAAAAGCTTTATGGTTATTTTTAACATATGTACCATTCAAGATAACACTATAAGTTTTATTTATAAAATACACTCTTAGTCCATACTAAGTTACGTATATTTCGTTAACCTGCATTAATTATTCATACAATCATAGACACAAGTATTTATATACCACAATCATACATTGATCAAAATAATAATTTCTCAATACCAACTACACAATGAAGGCATTAAACCAAAAGGATACTATATATTCTTGTAAATATTAGTACCTAAGTCACACACTACTCAATATATAGCATAAGAAAAAAGTTAGATAAAAATCCCAAAGAAAGATAATGGATAATGTTTCCATTACATCAGTAATAATTTCCATGAAAATAAAATCAATCTGATGAACCATTCTCAAAATTGACGTATACTTTATTACCTCAATGTCACAAAAATATAAAACCTCAGAGATATTTACCCCATAATTATATTTTATTCAATAGTTTTGATTAAAAATATATTATTTTTCATATATTATATTTTCTAGGTTATTTTTACCATTAAATATATGTTACCAAACCTATAACGATGAAATAAATACCAACTATCTAAATAATTTTCATATAATAATCACTACATTTTGAATATACCATTATATCATTATTAAATATCACTCATTAATGAAAATATAAAATAAAATCAATATTTAATTTTTATTATGATATCAGCATTACCACCTTATGTAAGACTATAAATAACACATTTTTCATCATAAAAAGAATATAATAAATATCTCAACCATTTAAGAATTATATCTTAATCAGTTATAACATATTTTTATTTAAACATTCATATATTGTTTATATTTTTTTCATGAACTTTTTTATCCAAATACAAAAAAAAATGGTTATGAAAATATTGAAAATATTAAAACATCAATATAAATTTGTATTCCCCTATGACACTATCATATATCATATATGATATTTTCACCTTTAAACATGACTTCGTTTTTTCCAATACATGGTTATCAATGTTCATTTTTCAATTATGTTCTCTAACATAATTTGTAAAAAAACATATCTAAATCTATTATAATGGTACATTATATATAATCTTAATTAAAAAATGGAATATCTCTCGATATTTTTAAACATGATAAATTTTTAGGCCTCTTTTTCATTCCATTAATTACGATTGAGTTAATACATGATATTTCTTTTTTAGGTTTATTAAACCAACCTACATATTATATAGATCCTTAATCCACTTGTAGTATCCTAACAAGGATTTTGTTTCTAGTTGAACCATTAAATAACTACTATACAATAACATGATGTTTTTATCTTATACTTAGAATTATCTCATAGAGTTATGATACAATTTCAAAAAATTGGTCTTATCCATAGCTCAAAATTATTTGATATTACCTCAAATAGACTAAAGGGTTATATAATATTATAATGGTATTATCAAACATAAATTTATACTATTTTTTGGAATTTAAACACTCATTATATCCTAAAATAATGAAATATTAACTAATGATGTTATCTAAACCCTCCTTTAATAAAAACATAGGAACCCCAGACTATCAGACTGAAATATGGTACTAAAAATGCATAACATGTACACATTATCATTGATAACCATCCATAATTAAAATATAAAGAAACATTTAAAAATGAATGAGCTATTGTAGGTATAGAGTTTTAGAGTATTTATACAAATATTTAACTACTATAACCCTCTTTATTTGTATCAAAAGAAAACAATCCCTAAAATGCATCATCATCTCCCAAAAAATATCAATAAAACATACTCTTATAGCAACCTATTTCATATTAAATTTCATTAGAAAAATTGGGAAAATTAAACATAAGATAGGGAAGATATCAAATTATATGTAATGATAAACATATGTGATGACAATAAAAGATCATAAGTAAGAATACGATGAGCATTTGGTTATAATCATGAAACATAATAAATTTATAATAAAGATTTTAAATTATAAATCTTTGAATGATGATTTTCATAACATAATACATGATTCAATAGAGTTTTGAAACATGATCCAAGGGATCCTAACATAGTCTCATGAATAAGAATAAAAATATATATTAAATAAGGAAATGAATCATAGACTAAAATTAGAGGCATTATATAATATTGGATCAACTATAATAAAAGATAATAATATAAATGGGGAATAAGAATATCAAAAAAATTCCAATAACATACGGGATCATGTGACCCAACCCAATTCCCATAGTCATGAATGAATTATATACTCCTATCACATAACATAGTTGAGTCAGGGTTACTACCTGATTCTTCTAATAGATGGATTATTCTATACACTATTCCCTTAGTTATAACACGAGATATAGAAAAATAACAAATTAATTGTATATTGATAAATGACCCACCCATCATCATCCATACATATGTGTGACATAACAAATAAATCATTTAAATATATTATAAAAACTCATGGGAAGAAAAGGTGGTCCATATTATTTTCAAATTGAATCACACTGTGAAAACATACATAATTCATTTAGTAATCATTAATTGATAATCCCATTGAATATAAATGTCTATCCAAATATATTTAGAAACATTCTAGTTAAATTTTAATCAATAAAGATAATAAATAATATGGTTTTTACAATATATTTATATATGGAAAATGATTAATTAAATTACATCCCCAGTCAATTGATGTATTGTATGTAGGTGAACAATATTAAATCAACAATTTGAAACATAGTTTACTCACATCTGATTGTCATTTGATTAAATGTTTTTTTTCTATTCATAGTGGATTCTTAGGCAAGGCCATGATAGTGATTTATTATATATTTCAAATAAAATGACATTCCATAAAATATATATATAATTTAGTATAATTGTGAAATGTTATTAATATCCTTAATAAAGAAAATAATATTTCAAATGATATGGACTTAAATGAAAATAACATTTTTGGAGCTTTAGAAAAATCAAATTCAAAATATAAATTAACTCTATGCCTTTAATCATTTTAAATTTAATTTTTTTTATAAATCTAGGATAATATTATTATCATTTATAAAACTGTTAAATCTTATAAATTAATATTCTTACAAAAGGATCAATTTGAAGAAATTATTTGTACATATGTAAATCATGTGAATGAAATTCATTTGTCCAAAGTAACCTATACGGGAAATTGTAATATTTATTTTCACTTACAAATTATGTATGGATTTTAAAGATAATTGAACATTTCCAATATTATATTTAAATATATATATATATATATATATATCTTAAAATTTTGGAGTAAACAAAAACTATTAGAATAAAGTAAAATTTCATCGCTTATATATTTAAAAAACTACTTACCTAAGATTAATTGATTTAAAATATTATAAAGATTTAAATTTAATGAATGGTAAATAAAAAAATTCTAACCAAGGATTAATATATTTTAGGAAAATTATAGAGATTTTAAACTAAATACTATACAAATTATCGAGATGGGTTATCACATTTGGGATACCTCAATTTTAAAATTAGATTTAGAAAAGTTAATTTTTTTATAGAGTACTATTTTAATAAAATTCCATTATAGATAAATAGCTGATTGGTGAAAATAAAATAGCATAATTAAAATATATTTCATGAAATAATATGAAAAATAGGCAGTATATACACTATATGAAATTAAATTGGTGTGTAAAATAATCCGGACTCATGAAATATGAATTGATACGAAGAAATCATTACATATATAATAAAATTTAGGGTTAAATTTATTAGATAAAGAAAATATCAGTAATAATAATAAAATTATGTATAAATTTGGTTTATATAAATTATAACATAATTATTAGGTAAAATAAATCAATATTGGAACAATAGAGTTCAATAAAAAATCTTGAAACTCAATTGAAGGTAATTGATTTAGTAAAAACCCATAAAACAATGGTAACTTTGAGTCAAAAACCAATAAGATAACGTAGTAGTATATTATTCAATATCATGAAAAATAATATGATAATCATAAAAAACATAACTTGGAAGTTTATATATCATTCTAAACAAATACTGGTGTATAATAAGGAATATGTTTCAGGGAAGGAAATTTAAGACATGAAACCTGTACTTTTTTCGTTATTTATTTTTCACATATCATTATATTAAATAATAATAATATCAATTTTATAATATCAATTCATTTTAACATGATAAATCAATATTCAATTTAATATAGTAAATGTAATATCATATTGAATACACTTATTATATTTTTTTCTTCTATTTTTCTAAAAATTCAATCATAGGTGGCATATATCTGTAATTTTATTCATCAAATAATATATTTTAAAAAATATTAAATACATAATATAGACATTATAGATATGTTAAATATTAAATATTTTATTATTATTATATAATAATATTTTTATTTATTTTCCAATGGTCATTAATGATATAGTCTTATATTATTGTTTGAGTAGGTGGTTATAAAAAACAAAACATAAATATGTTATATAATTATTGATGATAATAGTTTTGAAAGATCATAATATAATTAAAATAGAATAATACTATATTATTTATTATAGTATCTATTTTTGTGAATCATATTTTAATTGATTTGTATAAATAATTAAAATAATTCTTATAAATAAAAAACATTACTTCATGGAGGTGTTAGTCTGCAAAACCCATCGTTAACATTGTTTTTTTATTCAAAGTAAATGAAATGGAATAAATAATGGTTATTAAATTAATATATTAAATCATATATAAACTAATGAAACTAAATATAATTGAACACTATTTTAAGGAATGTTTTAATTATAATTTTTAATATAGAAATCGTAGGGAGTAAGTAATACACACTTTGGTACCCTGAGAATCCTCTTAAAATTCTACTTGGAAAAGAATGAAGTTGGTTAACCTATGGTGGTCATTAGAATATAAAATTTTTATAGGAATCTATAAGGATCAATATTTTATAGTTTTAGGAATAAATTCTTAGGAATGGGTGTTTAATTAAGGAGTGCAATTTTTCCATTTATATGAGAAGAAAAGGAATATTTTATGATTATTATTTACATTTCAATGATATAATTATACTATTAATGGGTAATCTATTTCAAAATATAATAAAAAATGGATTTTTTGGTTGATAACGGGTACATAAATCTAAATATAAGTATTTCCACACATTTTTAAACATATATTATGTCATGTACATTCATCGAGTAAATTTTAACTTATTTTACTAATGTAAACAGCTTATACCCATGTAACTAAGATTTTACTAAAAATACTAATATTTTCATAAAAAATTATGTTTTATTAAAGTAAATTTAATATCAAATTATTATAATTCAATTTTTAATTAATAGAAATTTAAATTTTAAATTAAAACATTTTATACATTGTAAAACTATTTTGTAGAAAAATGATCTTTTCAATAATATGTTTCTTAATATTATATTATATCAAGTTAAAATAAAGTGACTAAAAATTTATGAATGTTGAAACATCATATAAGTTTCCTTATTTAAAATATTCAATTTTAATTTTTTTGTAAAGAATACATAACATTAATTAAATAATTCTTTCAAAATAACTTATTTAACATTATCATGGTCATTAACATTAATCGTAATAGTCTTTAATGTATGACCAACAAGAAATTAAAATAATTATTTAATAGTAAATTGTTGAACTAAAATTTAGAATCCGTATTATAATCCCATTTTTACATGGGATTAAAATTATTTACTAATATAAGTGAATAAATAAATTTTTCAGAGTAATGTGATTCTTTTGATTCCATGATTTTAAACATAGATTTTATAAATTCTATATAATTATTTCAAAATATTTATTTTCATTTTAAATATATATATATATAATAGTATTTAATGACTTTTGAGTCATTTTTGTAATAGGATAATTTCATAAACTGTAGGAATTTAAAAATTTCTTATTTTTTAATAATTCACCTAAAAATCATTTTAGAAAAATATACAAAATTCATTAAAAATAATATTGACATGTATGATATAAAAATAATGTAAATTATTTAAAAATTAAATTTGGAATTTTATAAATCTAGGTTTTAAATAAAAATATAATATATCAAGATATGTTGTCTTTTTTACAAAAAGAACATCATAAACTTCTGTTTTATTTAATATTATTTCATATATTTTTCAAAATAATTTATCATTGATAAAATTTTTTATTTATATTAATATTAGCCATAATAATATACATTTAGATATGTTCAATTTAATTTTTTTTATAAAACAGAATAATTTTTTTAAAATGGTTTCCTAAAAGAAATTGTCTCTAATATATTAATCAATGATAAATATTTACATGTAATCATATACATGGATTATTATAATTGTATTTATAAATGATTATATTATTTATGTAATTATAATTGGTAACAATCCATTTTAGTTGTTTGATTCATTAGTTTGGTGTTCCGTGTGAAAAAATAAATTAAATATAATACTTATTTAAAGGGTATAAAATCATGTGTCATTACAATATTATTCCCCATGATATTATTATTTTCATTTTGGAAAGGTAATTTTTGTATAATATAAAATATCTAAAATGAATGAATTTTTATCTTGGGTCACTATTGTTTTTATCATAGGAATAATATAGTTGTTTTTAAGAGATTAAAGATGATGTTATTGTGAATTAGCCTTAGAAAACCATAGTGGAAACGATATAGATGAATATATATATATATGATGAAATCATAAAATTTTGTTAAATTCTCGAGTATATGGTTTTCCAATGGATTTCTATATCTATCTAAATACTATAATGTGGATCTTTATTTTTTCATTATTTATCTAGTGTTAATACCCTAATATTATATGATTGAGAACAGAATCAATCTTTACTCTTGTATATGAAAAGTGGAACAAAGAATATAACCCATTCTTGAAACAATTTTTGGATATTCAATTTTCATTTAAATTCATTTTAAAAACAATAAATAATTGTTTGAGAACAATAGTACAGAATTTAGAAGAATTTTAATACACTGTAGATACTTAATAACCAAGAATTAAGAGCAAAATTTTATAAGATAATACACACATGTAATTTTTTTATTCATTCCTTATACAATAATAGTATTTTTACATTAAATATTATTATAATATAATATTATATAGTAAATAATTTTATGATAATTGATAAACTGAGTTAACAAAGGTTTTGTTGGGAAATGAAATGATTTTTTCAATGTGCAGCCAAATCGGATGTGATTTTGTATACAATACCTCATTAAAATTCCCACACGACAATCATATGATATTAATAATAAAAACCATCAAGATATTGTAAATTCATTTTGTAAAAAATCTTGTAGATTATTTCATGGGAAAATGTTCACCCTTTTTTGTTGGATATTCTAAACAACATATTATGGAGTAATTCATATATTTGATTATAAATATATTTTAAATTCCCCATTGATTATATCCTGAAATTGTTATCTTGTTTTCCTATTATTTTTGAATTATATGATTTCCAATGTTATAATATCATTAATGGAACTATATTTAGTGTATAAATGGACAATATTTAATGACATTATTTCATGAAATGATTCATCATAAAGAATATTCACTATTCAAACAATGATGGAAAAAATTCATTAAACTGGTAAATAAAATAGTATTAGTGTTTCAATGAATATGAAGTAAACATCATGAGACACATGATTTATTCCTCTAGTTATATATTATAATCTGAAATAATGGCACACAATTTTCATAGTGTATTAAAACCATGTATTGGAAGGGTGTTATCTATTACAGACATTAGAAGCTATGAGGAGATTGTTTGATGAGATATAATGTTAGAGATGGAAATAAATACCAATTTTTAATTTTGGGATATGAATATAATGTTATATAATTATGGAATTTTTAATGCTAAGAAACATGGTCGGAATAAATTTCGTACCCTACCTAAAAATGAGAGAAGAAGCACTTGGATAACTACATCATAATACGATATAAGTGTTTAATGTATAGAAATGTAGACCACCAAACAAAAAACTATTATGGTTAGGTGAAGAACATAGTTAATGAAATATATAAGAATAATCCACCAATTATTGATCCAACCATTTTGTGATTCATCAGGAATACAGATTTTATAGACTATGTGAATCAATTATCTGATCCATATACCAATGATTAAAATAAGACCCATTACCCTCTCAAAAAAATGAATTATGGAAGAGAACATGATTTCACTACTATTGAGGTGGATTGTGATTATTATGAAGGAAAAGGTACACTAATTCACCACTCAAAGATATTTAATCCACTTATTTGATTCTAATTAATTAAATTCATTAATATTGAACATTTTTTTAAGACTATCTTGTCCCCACATCAATATTTGGATGATGATATACCTATAAAACCCCATAGTGGTCCTATGATAGCATCGAAGATATATAACACTTTTCTAATAATTATTCTAGGGATGGTATTTCCTGTAAATATAATGTTTCTTACCTTGGTTTAGATTTAGTTTTTTTGTATGGATTGTATCTCCTCGTGTAGAGTATATATCAATTATTACAATGCGGAGATGTCATTTCATATCAACAATCATTATGTAATAAAATTACCCTGAATGAATGAATATGAGCTCCATTTAAAATAGAATTCTATAATGTGGGGTTTGATACCCAACAATGATGGACACTTGGCTAAAATGATTAGAAATTAATTGAAAATTTAAAAATTCTACTATACAAGAGTATATTTTTGTATTTTGAATATTGAATTTAAGGTAGATTTTTTAATAGATCCCTTGTTTGGGTTTATTATTATCTCAAAGAGTCCTCATAATATGACTCCTATTGAGTTGTAGGAATTTAATAAAAAACATCAATAGAATATGCTTAATATATTTGAATTCATGAGTGCTTCGATCTAGAGTGTAGTGGTGAATTTTATTAAGGTAACGGATGGATTAATGATCATTTATTTAATAATAGTGAACTTTTCGAGATCAAAATCAATAAAACATATCTCACACCCTATGTTGTTGATATATTCAATAAACTATGAGGATCCAAATATTTATAGGATAATGAATTTTAATCTATATTTCATCAATTAATGGTAAGGAGAGACAATATACCAAATACAATATTCCATAAAAGGTGGGGATACTAAGAACATAGTATGATTACATTTAGGCTGAAAAACTATCCAATTATATTTATAGATTCGTAGAATAATATCTTTAGATATTACATAAAAAATCATTGTCATATTTATTTATGATTTTCTCATATATTCATCAAGAAATGATGAGCAAGTAGGCCATGTCATAATTGTTTCAGAGACCTTATAAAATGAGAAATTAAATTCCATGTTACATAACTATGAATTTTAGTTACAAAAACCATGTTTATTTGGTCATGATATCATATTTTATGTCATATCAGTTGAAAAATTTAAGATAGTATTAATTGAAAAATGGATTAGACCAACCACTATGATAAAGATATAGTGTTTTCGTGGATTATTTAAATACTACTGGTGTATTGTGATAATATTCTCATAAATATTGATTCTACAAACACTGTTCACATGTATGGAATTGATGCTATTCTAGACAACAAAATTTTATGAAAGAATCATGGATATTTAAAATATATTGGCCACTACACCTATAATTACCCAAACTAATAGTATAGACTGGTTTTTCTATATAAATTGATTCATACTTGATTGGTTTTGATGCACTCTTATATAAAATTATAAGGTAATTGTATATGCATAACATCAATTAGAGTCTTATGATTACTATAACCCAAAACGTGATCCAGAGTTGGAAGTAGATTTTATTTCATTGGAAACATAGTGACATGATCTATATGCTGAGAAATGGGATATTAATACATAAAATTAGATCTTAATGTATATATTCAAAAAAAATATTTAACATGTTCTAAATGAGATGGTTAGAACTGGGGAAGGAATAAATTTACTCAATACCTTACAACCCTTTGAAGGAATACATTGTGGTTTATGTTGTGAATAAGAAAGATGATTTTATAATATCTACTATTTAAATTTTAAAATACTCAATACATATGATGTTTTAATGGATGGGTCAAGAAATTGAAGGAAATGATATAAATCACATCTTTTTCTATTGACATCTCAACCACCAATTCTCAAAAATATCAAAATATCTCAAAAAATATAATATATAGATTTATAAAATTGTAGTTTTTATTATAGAGTGTATAATTGATAGTGGTGGATCCCAAAAAAATCAAACCACATAAATGTTCTGTTAAAAATAGAACTAAAAATTGAATGTTTGGATGATTCTCATAGTTTATCTATTATTATTCATCAAGGAATCATTATGATGAATAGAGACCTAACGAAAAACAATTTATGGGATAATAAGAAGGTTAAGATCACATAATAAGTTAATATATTTTAAGTATTCAAACATGCTAATGTTAATTGATATATGGATATGGGTGTGTTCAAACCATTACCCATTGTAGTATTGAAATGGGAAAATATTACCTTGAATTTTTTTCATTTGGCTCCCCAAAATTTTTATAGTCTATAATTATAATTGGATTGTAGTTGACCACTTTACTAAGTCAACATATTTTATTTACATAAAATAATACTTATATCATTACCAAATCAATATGATATACATAAGGTAAGCGGTAAGGCAACATGGAGTTCTACTCCCCATTATACATGATTTGGATATGATATTTACATTGAATTTATAGATAGGTATTCAAAATTAATTAGAGAAAGGGTTGATTTTTTACATTGATGATAATCCTCATACAGACAGTTGACTTGGTAAAACTATTCATTCTTTGTAGGATATGTTTTTCTCTACTTCAAGGGAGTTATAATGAGGTTTAATTAAAAACTTCCCCTTTATAGAGTCCACATATAATTAATATTTACATTATAACATTCAAATTATTCCATATGAGGCTCTTTATGGGAAGAGATGTAGGAATCCAACTTGCTAGGGTGAAGTTAGTTAGTGGACACTGATAGGTATTAACCTTATCCAAGAAATGATGCAGAATGTTAAAACCATTACATATTGTATGAACGGAAAAAAATATTTAACACAACAGTATTGAAGATAATCATTAACATAATATATATTTTGAATTTGATATGAGGCTTCCCTTTGGATATCTCCCCTTATAGCAGGTTATGAATTTTACGAAGAGGGTAAAGTTGGTCCAAATGTACCTCGGTCACATAAATATCCTTGATCTTCAAGGTTCATGATGTGGTCCATGTATCACTTTATTTTATGTAAATAATAGACCGTATATATGTACTGAAATTGAATGTCCTGAAATTGGAATATGATCACATATATGAGGAACAATCAATGGAAATATTAGTTGGAAAATATAACGTGTTGTTGAAGAAGAGCTCTTATCTTCGTAATGTCTTAAGATGAAATCATAAATTTGAGTAATATTCATAAGAACCGAGGCATTTAAAGAAACAAAATACCCAAACATTTTTCATTTATAAAAATAAAAAAAATTGATATTGAAATTAATTTTAAGGAGGTAGAATGTAACTACACGTGATCATAGAAAACACTTTTCATTAATTAAATATAATGATGGGTGGATTTTATTATAGAAAATTCCAAAATTAAAAAAAACTAATTATTAAAATATAATTTTTAGATGTTAGTGATATATTATAGTGGTTAAATTAGAGAGATTTAGTAGAAGTAACCATCCTATGAAAACTATGTAAACAAGATACATTAACATAAGATTTATTTCATTAAAATACATTCTCCATTAATTTGTTCTTATGTTAAACTTCATTTCAGTAAAATGTGTAATATGAGTTATATATAATTAAAATAAATATTGAATTCTTTATATCAAAATTATCCAATAATTATTTTTATTTGTTTTACTAAAAAAATTATTTTTGGATGAATATTCTAAAAAATTCGAATACGATGGATTTTACAAGAATATCATTTTATATCAAACACTAAGAAATTTATTAAATAATGAAATATATATTTAATGAAAATATATTTATGAATAGAGAAATAATATTTAAATTTTATGAAATTATATATATATATATTAATAAAAATAACTTGTGTGATTCTAAAAATACATTTATTTATCATAATTTCTAATTTTTATTGTCATAATAAAATACAATTTAGGTTTTTTTGACAGAAATATACACAATTTATAATGAAAACCAATTTATGTTATAAATTCTATACTACTGATACTTATGGAATAAAAATAAGTTTTAATCATGAAGAAACACTTTTCCATAATACTACTTATATGTGTTTTGTTTTTTGGTTTTAAAATTAGCATTCCATGTGATGAAAAAAAAATATTTGTTAAAATTATTTTCAAATGTTAAATCAAAAGTTCAAATTTTTAAATTATAAGATTCGAATTTGGTAAAAATTTAATGTTATTGTTATCTAATTAAAATTAATTAATAATGTTAAATATTAATTACATTGGTAAAAGAAAAAAATGGTAAATTTTGATTTTCTAAGAAAAATTGACCTAAAACATAGTAAAAACATGTATCCAAAGAGACATTTTAAGTAAGATTAGTGAAACCTCACCTCCTCTTCCATTTTTCCCTTCGTTGAATATTTTTCACTTCAAAATTAGAATTAAATTATTGAAAATACGAATAGAGTTTCATGGTATTCCACCATATTCAATTATAAAAGGGAATCCTTCCTCTATTATATGATATATATGTGGTTAAGGGATTCAGTAACTCATAATTATTCTATTTAGTTATATTATTTATACATGAATTCATTTCCACAATGTTCCCTAAAAATAAAACAATTTATTTATTAATATTGGATGGGAGACAGAGCGGAATAAGATGGTGGAGAAATCAAGATGGCTTGTAAAAGTGGAGACTGAGAGAACCCCCAACAACAATTTTCACCCCACTATATGTAAGGGATCCAATTCTACCAAACTCCATGAATGGAATATCATATGAGGACTTAGGTACCCTAAAATCATCCATACGGTTTCCTTCTCACCATCTGTGAATAAGATAAACTTTTCGGGGATGATTGCCTTGCATATGTGGATTTGGTATTTGATATTCATTAAAGTTCAATTACACTTTTTCTGGGTTCCATAAATGAACTTCATGTCTATCTCCACTATTTTCAATAAAATATTCTTGGAGTGGGATACTTCATGGCCATGCAGAATGGAATTTACTTCCCCTTTGAGGGTGTCACCTTTTCCCTAAAAATCACTTAATGAAAATGTCATCAGGATAAAGTAGTCATGTACTAGACCACCTCCTCACATCTTCACATCATTTCCAGAACAATAGAAATTATGGCTGAGTCCATTATAGGGTTATTTCAGTGAACCCCTTGACCCAATAGTGGAGGTCGGATTGTGGCATGGGAAAAATTCAATGATATGCCGCATTTTTCAGAGGGATATTCTTACTAGTGATTAATGAGATGTACTAGATCCACCCAAATTTTTTTCCTTTCCACTAATTTATTATGAGATATAAGGGATTTTTTGTTCCATTCCTTTTTTCTTTCATCCCCTAAACACTAACATCTTGCCATAAGAATGAGAAATTCAGCGATCCTCTCAGGTTATTTCACCCCACCCCACTGAAATATCATTGAAAGAAATCATCCAATATCATAACTGAAACAAATAATTCTAGAAAACACCAATGTTTTTCCACGCCTTTCTCTCCCAAACTCATTGGAAATATAAATTCATGATGGATTCCTCTTTTTGGGCCACAGAACACCCGCATTTTGATATTAATGAAACACCATTCTTACTAACCTCTACATCAGTATGTAGTGTGTGGTTTTGGTTTATCTAGATCATGATTTTTATCTTGATCAAAATGAAATTACACTATAGAGTACTACCCCAAACATCCTTAAAATGAGATGATCATGTAGAGTTTTTTTAAGGCTTAGTAAATATGGCACATAACATTGATATTGTAATGATGACCTCATTCGAAACATGAACAATTATAATATCGGTGAATGGATTCTTATGAGAGGGGTTTAAAAATGTATGTACGAATGTGGGAAAATAACATGAATTCATTAAATATATTTCTAGAATGGGGAACCATGGAAAAACTAACACCTTAGAATCTCATTTTCAGTTCCAAAAATTGGTATCCCCACACCCAAATATCTATCAAGACTATTACTGAAACATTAGAATATGACCTTGGATGGAACTTAAAAAAATATGAATATGGGCTCCATGATGATCTCTATAATATTACATATTATCCAATAATGATACTAATCAAAAGGTACTTCCCTTATATATTCATCCATGAAGACATTCCTTGATGGAAATATATCATCTTCAATAAATTTCTCACATTGATGCCTCCAACTTCCATTGTTCTATCAATCCTTTTCCAAGATACCCAATGATATCTCCCATCTCCTTGCGAATCCCCAATAAATGCTGATATAAGGCTGTAGATATCACTAATTATATACTAAGGTACCTTGAGAATTTATAGAATATGAATGGGAATGGATGTTAATACATAGTTAACAAGAGTGATCCTCCTACCAAAAGAAAGAAACTTATTTTTCCAATATGTGATTTTATTGGTTATTTTTTCGACCCCTCATTCCAAATTTTTCATATGAATTCTTTGAGGGGATTGAGGATCATCTAGGGAAATCATAGTAATTTATTTTTTCATTACCCATTATGGATTGAACTTTTCTTCATCACCTATTTGAGTATAAAAAGGTATAGAAAACACATTTTTTTCAGGATGAATAATTTGACCACTCAATTTTGAATATTCTAAAGTTATGTTATGATATTCCATGATAAAAGAGTTATTACCTTTGATAAATAAGACCATATCTTCTGTAAAGAGATGGATTTACACACCATTTAAGTGTGAAATACATTAGAAGGGGAGAAGAGTACCAGACTACATTATGAACAAAATGAAATTACTAAGAGCATCTTAAACTATGATAAATCTAGTATGAGAAATTATATCCCCTTGTCCTACCCCCTAAACATTTCTAAAAAAATATTGTCTTACCCTGAAATGAATACAGAGCCATTGCGAGCTATAATAATGAAATATTATATCTGTCACCCATTTAACAAAATGCATCTAACTCATTACCCCTAGAAGTATGTTTCACTCCATCCAATCGTACGATTTTTCCACATCAATTTTGATAGAAATGTTGTATCATATCATCTTCCTTTTAATTATTGCAACCATCTCTTGATAGATACCAATGAAACCATGAGTGGAACTATATCTAATAAAATAATGTTACTATACATAAACCTATTTGATGATACAGTGGGGTGTACTTCTATTGATTATGGAGGATAAAACATTTTTGGTGAAATTTCACATGATTATAAGTTTGAATTATTTTATGGAAGATAGATACATCACTAGGGAATAAAAAAATTGTTATAGAATAAGAAACCAAGGTTATAGACCCTCATATATTAGTCATTCATTTATTTATAATGATCACCCTTTATGATATCCCATGAGTCTACATAGAAAAAATCCATAACCCAACTTGAAGTAGAGAAGTATCCTAATTAAAAGGATTCTCAATACCCCACACTTCATCTATTTATAGGATATCCTTAATAAATATATTTTATGGAGGTGATACAACATGTGGTATTGAGTTGAAACTAAAAACCAAAACTCCAGAATAACCATTTTTCTATTTCATAGTAAATGATCCATCTTCCAGCCAAATATTTAGAATACTTGATAAATGTTTTTCTTCCAATAATTCATGGAAGATGTAAGTGTTATGGTCTCCTTCCATAATCAAGTTTCATCTTTACCTTTCATAGAGGGACATCTCATGGTTAATTATCATAGATATGTAAAGATTATTTTTAAGGGAAAATGTGTAAAATAATTCAACATCTCATGAGTCCTCTATATTGAATTCTTCCCACAAAATTTCACCTTTTATTGAGTGAAAATATTGGGTAATAGATGGGTCGATGTTAGACCAGTTGGTTTAACCATTCATTAGCTACCACAATTATTTGTGATAATGAGTCCAAATATTTCCTTGAATGTGACTATTATATGATTCACAAAAAAAAATTGGATTTGGTTTGATACACCCATTTTTAAGAAAATAATATATAACCAATGGGTCACTCTCTTGATTTCATATTAATATGAAGAGTAAATTATCTGAAATCACATGAAATACATTACTGAATTTAATTTTTGAAAATAATGTGAAAATTTTATGGTTTCTTGTAAGAGGTTTCAGCCTACACAATGTTCTACATTCGCCTTGTTGGTTGTTACACCAGGTGTAATTGTCACTCATAAAATCCTGATCAAGGAGACATTTCAGAGACATAAAGGTTGATAACTTTATTTTCAATATGAGTAAACAAACATCCACTTTTCTTCTCATACAGATCCAAGATAGCATTGAAATTAAAATGGAACAAACATGATTCATCTTCTTGTTTGAAGGCTTCGATGTACCTCCAAAGAAGCGACCCTGTTCCAGCATCACAAATAGAATTGATAATAAAGAAGAGATATAACACATTCTGCAAGTTTAATCTAGATATAAAATATTGATTTGGTGCATTTAACATATCCATTGAGATGGAGGATTTCCAAAAAGACCCAAATTTGTTGATCGGAAGGATTATCATGCATAAAATTCCCCATAACAATATTTTTGGAGAAGTCCACAATTTTTAGTAGATTTTTTTGGTTCAAGATATACAACTAGAGAAACATGATTTTCTATCCCTTATCAATGTGGAAGTCCATATTCACCAATCACGTCTTTCCATGGGTGTTCTATAAGATTATGGAGATCATTGGATAATGGTGGGCTTGGTACTCGCCTCAAGACAAGGAATCCTTTTAGCACGAGAGCTAGGACAGGATGACATGTGCATCAAACCAGACCAGGTAAACACTCTAATAGAAGAATAAGTAGGGATGTGGGGAATGTTTGGATCATCCATAACCACTTGATACATTTCCAAATTAAAATAAGTAGATAAAGATAAGTAGGTTGGGAATTACTGAGCCTAAAATAAAATATTGAATCTATTCGACATTGTAAACAAAGAGATCTTTGAAGAACCAGTGTCCTAGTGCAGTGGGAGGAAGGGAATTAGATGGATTAGAATATACCATTCCATTTCGAGGGCACCTCCTCTTTGTTGGGAGAAATATTGGGAAACGTGAAATCCAATATGAAAGATAAAGGCTTCAAAATAAAGGGTTGAATAGTCGTGCTGGAGTTGGGGTCCACTATCACATATGGAGATGTAATTGAAGAGATAAGAATATATTCATGTGTCTGATATGGGGTAGAAATTGTCAAATAAGTGATAGTGGTATCAAATGTTTGAGAAACTAATGCAAACTTTGGTGAAAATACATCATTTTTTAACGTATTCATTTGATGGATGTTGCCAAATATGATGATTTATTCATGGAAAATGATAATGTGAGAACCTGAATATGAAAGTAGATATAGTAGAAAGGAACCAATGAATATACAAGTGACTTCCTCCATTCTAGCACATCTTCATCACGAAAGAGAATATGAGTTGGAGGGGAGGACAAGAGACCAATGGTGATACAGATCTGACCCATTGAGAAACCTTAATATGTAATGATTGGTATTCAATGTATAATAATTCACAATGTAAGTTACATATTTTCTCCTGAAATGTAGGGTTATAAATGGGATGTGGAAGGCAGAGTCGAATTATACACAAATATGAAATAAGGGATTCTCAACCTTGGTGATCCTCCATCACCCAATATGAGAGATGAACCATCCAACTATTGAAAAATCTACATATCTGGGCCCAATATTTGATAAATTATTCATGGTATTCAATAACTACAAAAATGTAATTTTTCTTCATTTCGAATACACAAGCCAGATTCTCCACGATATAGGATCCATCCTAGTTCTAGAAGAAACCTAGTGATGGTTTTTCAAAACCATAGAAATCTAGTAAGTTCTATATAAGAAGAATAAATTTATCATTAAAGAGAGATGAAAAAAGGTTAGCACTATGATTATGAAAATGAAACCTACTGAGGATTTAATCGTCAGAATCATCAGAATCTAGGGGTGATAGAAATGAAAAAATGGTGGTTTGAGAATGGAATCCTTCCACAACTATCCAGATAAAGTAAATGGGTCTAGAGGACCTATAATAGGAGACTAACCGGATTATGGAGTTGCTGACAATGCTAGGGACATCGAATATTTGTCTCGATCTTTGAAATGGAATTGAGCTCCGCCTTACCTTCTTGTAGATTAGGAATTTTATGTAGATCATGAATCGTTTTAATTAGTTGTACCATGACCCCCTATATTCACTAAAATCATGGATGTTTCGATATTATCTATTTTATAACTCTAAATATATCAATATATTAATTCAATGTGACATCTCAGACTCTGTTTCAATATAATGGTTTCCTCATACCTAGTGGGACAGATGGCCTCCAGGGCATCTCCTTGACTGCATAGGATTCCAACTAGAAGTGAGAGACTAGGGTTTGTCCATGGGGAGAGTATTCCCCCATTATAAATGTGTAGCACAATAGATGAATTTAAACATACGTAAATAGTGTAATCAATGTAGTAAATAGAAGGCACATCAAAAATATGGAAAAAATAACAATAAAAAAATAACAAGAATAACATTAAACATATGATTTTATGTAATTATCATTGAAATAGGAAATCATGGATACAAGACTATTATCATAACATGTCCCACATATGTATATAGGAAAACAATGACTGTCCAAATCTTACTGAGCTCCGTCTCGGTCACCTAATATCAAGAACCATCTAAACTGTATGAAATCATGTTTTTGAAGTTTTTTGCTTCCCTTTTTATTCATCTACATTCATGTAATATACTTCGAGTACCAAACAACACATGGAGAGGGTGTGAGATAAATCCTAGTGGGCCACCACCAATGGTTTCTATAATGTCCAGCCTAGGTAATGGAAATGTAATAGTGTGCAGAAATACATATAAAAAGTAAATCACGACAATGTAACTAAATAATGTACCTGATTCATCCATCGTCTAGAGTATGATCATGTAAACAATTCATTTTTCGAATATTAGTAGATTATACGTTAGTAACTTGTTAGAAATTGTAAAGGTTCCCAATTGTAAAAATGAAACATGTAATGATCATTAATTGTGTAGTCCTAGGGTAATAACCATGGTGACATTGACCTCAAGGGTATCCAAATCAATAATAATTGTATCCTGGCATAGGGTAAGAGTGCAATCCAAGGAGAATTATCCAAGGAATTCAATAATGATGTTCTTACCAAGTCCAAGTATTTCATCTAAGGTAAAATGGGTCTATGTAATGAATGGGCCCAATGGCCTTTAGCTAGGGCACCTACTTTTCAATGCTGTATCCGAGGACTGTATCTGAGGGATCCTGTAATTATATTGAATCAATCCTATGGTGTCTTACCAGGCATCCAAACAATAGAAATTGATTAGGATCTAGGGGGTCTGAATATAAGAAGGTTGTATCCTAGAATCTGAATGGGGTTCCCGAGTTCTCATGGTGTTCTCTTGTCAAAATCCATGGTGACATCAAGTCAGGCCATTCTTATTTAATCCTAATGTCACATTATTACATTTGATTCAAGCATTGTCTTTAATTAGTGTGATAAGGTCAGGTAGCATGTAAATGTTATTATTCATGTCATTTTGTTCAAGACTTGCACTTTATTAGTGAGACAACTCCAAGTAGCATGATACCATTCATTTATTTCATTTAAATCATATTACATATTCATGTTTTATTTCACTACCTTACATTAATGTGGTAAGGGGTTCTATGAATATGCATAATACTATTCATTTACATTTAATTTCTATTCATATACTTAGTATACTCTTCAATTTACATTTCACATTTCATTGTCAAATTGAATCACTTACCTTAATTGGGTTATGTTGTGAACATACATGGTACTTTACATAATGAAAGTCACAATATAAATAAATCCATTTAATATAGAAACACATCCCCTTGGGATGGTCAATCCATGGTACACTGGAACGGTTCCTCCTATATGTCAAAACACAAAACTAAAAAATGATTCCAAAAATATTACATTGAATGAATATAATTGTGGTTGTAACCAGAACAAATAATCACCTATTTAGAAATAGAATAACAATATGGTTTTAATGATTATAATAATGGCACATTAATATTATAAACAGAACCTGGTGAATTCATCGGGCCTTACACAATAATTCAAAAATCAATGAGCTTTAGGTGTGAGTTATAGAACACCCACCATTTTCTTGTATGAGTATACTCCTCTGGTATTGAATATTTATTTGGCTTAGATTGGAGTAGATCAAGGAAAAAGTGAAAAGTGCTCATACCCCCGAAAACTAGTTCAGTAGCACGATAGAAGAGGAAAGACGTAAATGGAAATGAGTACTTATTGTTTCACATCCAATGTGTCAAACATATTCATAAATAGATCCTGAATTTAGGAGATCTATTTAATCCTACCTGAGGTCTACAACATTTCCAAAAATGAGGGTAATGGTGTAAAATTCATCTATTTTATAGATTAGTGAAATAGTTGTGGTTTTAATTTGATAATTAAGGTAAATTTGGTAAAATTGCCTTGAAATATAGCCTTTACACGGTTTGTTCTCATGGTTAGGTCACACATCCATGTGCCAACAATGAAAGGTGTCTCTATCGCGTAAAACAGAATCCATAGGGTTTTCTAAACCAAACGAAATTTTTTCATTGTTTACTCTAAACCGTGTGCCATGCCAATTTATCCCAAATAATGGGTTACATGATTCCAACAGGACCCAGACACCCCTAAGGACTTCAGTAACCCATTAAGATTTCATATTTTGTCCAAAATAAAACATTAGACATCAATTTAAAGGATCCACACGTGAGTGAAATCTATGCTTCATACAATCTTCCCTTTGAAAATAACTCATACCCAAGTTCACATTCTAAGGGTGTAGAAACTTTGTTTGAGAAAAATTAGTGAAACTAAGAACATATCTTAGCTTCTCACTCCCAATTATCATCTTGTAGGTGGTCAGTTAGCCATTTCACCGATACTAGAGAGACATACCGACCTTAGGGAAACTTCGTGATCTGGACTACTATGCGCACTGGATACTCCTCAAGGTTGCATCAAAATTTAACTCAACTTTTTTGGGATCAAAGGGATAAGATGGGTCAGAATGATATCGGGGAAGCTGTGAGGCATTGGATTTTTCCTTCAAGGCACTATACCTCAAACATAGTACCGAATGATATGATACCATATCGACTCTCTTCATAATTTAGAACTTACCTATGTAACAATCCAAAATCGTTCCCTTCTTTTGTAACAATCTATGACCTAGAGTAGGTGATACCCAAAAAAACACAATATCTAACATCACACTCTAGAAGTTTCCGACAGAGATCGGCATAATATTTCTATAGAAACTTCATAGTAGTCATACACTTTATGATCAACTAAACCTTCTTCAATGTCTCATGAAGGAGATGAGGACCTATTAGGTCTACCTCACCAACCACTATAAAGCATAAGGTTGAATGACATGACCTGCCATAAAAATCCTCATAAGGATCCATTTCAATTGTCACCTAAAATATTTTATTATAGGACAACTCATTGAGAGGGATATTTATTTCCCATGAACTACTAAAATAAAGGACATATCTTAGACCATATCTTCTAGAAAAATAATTTTACATTCTGATTACCCATCATTCTGAGGTTGAAAAGATATTCCTAGAATTACATGAGTAATGATATCCTTTTTCAAACCCTGATAGTACAATGAAGTGAAACGAGCATCCCATTCTGAAAAAATAGTATACATGACCCCATGGAGTTGTATTATTTCATTTAAATATTTTCATCCCATATCATTAAATGAAAAAAATTCTCCGAAATGGGAAGGTAGTGGGTTGATTTCCTTGTTTTGTCAATGACCACCCATATAGAATCTCTACCTCTTAGAAGCCTTTGATAACTAACTATGAAATCCATAGAAATATCTTCCCATTTAAAATATAGGATTAAAAATTTCTACGAAAAGCCTAATGTTCTCTGTTGCTCCTCTTTCCCCAGCTAATTGGTGAAACACCTAGTTATTAATCCCATTGTCTGACATTTCATCCTAGTCCAGCAATACAGGTGCCACATATCTCAATAAATCTTCGAGATGCCTGGCTGAACTATCCTCTCAGAGGCATGAGATTCTTTCATCTACTCTTATCACATATCTATTAGAACCAAGACATGTACATTGATACACATTATGCCGTCTCTAAATCTAGACCAATCATAATGTAGGTGTTCTCTAGATATACTCTCACAGATAAAAAACCTTCAGGTTCTGAGTATTTTCTACTCTTTGCCTTCTTGAGTAGAGAAGTGGTAAATACAAAATATAAGAGATAAGACCTATTATGAATATAATAAAACTCTAGATGTAGTTCAAGTATGAGGTCATTTATCATTAATTCATCATTGCCTTTATGTGTAGCCTATGTTTGAGTTTTCTGACTCTACGCATCTACAACTACATTTCCCTTACTAGGTTTATTAGTCAGATCAAAATCAATTTATTATAGATACTAGATGCATATTGTCTTTTTGAGGTTAAATTAATCTGGATAAAAGATATATTTGAGGCTATTGTGGTCTATTGACACCCCAAAAATATCACATAATCAATAGTGTCTCTCAAAACGTAAGGCTAGTACTTTTACTGGTAGCTCATGGTCATGCATCGAGTGATTTTTCTCTTGATGACTCAACTACCAAGATCTATACACCACTACGTTGTCTTCCTATATCCTCAAAACTCCAAGGATTATTTCTGATGTTTCACAAACGATGTTATAAACTGCACATGGCTCAAGAAGTTTCATAATAAGTTCCCATACGAGCCTCGTTTTCAGCTCCTAAAATTCTATCACACATGCTTCTGACCATATACACTTTACAACATTATTTTTAAGTATAGATATAAATGAATGAAGATATGAGAAGTCTTGTATGAAAATCCTGTAAAATCTTTCCAACCCTATAAAAATTTGTATATCAAACACATTATTGGGATTCTCTCTGGAACCCACATCAATATCCTTTTCTAGGTCAACATAAACTAATGATTCCGATATATTATAACCAAAGAAGTGGACTTTTTTGATCTAGATGTTGACCATTATAATCATGGAATAAAGCGGATGGTCTCTCAGTGTACACAGAACAATCTCAATATATTTGGCACGGTCGTTACGATTGTTATAATACACTAGTACATCATCCACATGGAACATGTTGAAGGAGTCAAAATAAGATTGATAAAACATATTCATCAAAGCCATGAAAACATATGGTGTGTTCATAATACTGAAAAACATACAACTTTACTCATATAGACCATATATGTGATATAAAGATATACGAGGTATGTCGGATGGTCCAACTCATACTTAATGATAGCCTAATCGCATATAAATTTTAGATAAGACCTTTCTCTTAAAAGATGGTTGACTAGATCCTCATTTGGAAGATGTTGATACCAGTTTGTGACCATAAGAAACCTTAACCTTCTATAATCCATGCAGAGACATAATGTTTCTTCCATATTCTTAGAAGTAATCATGGGAAAACCCCAAGTAGATATATTAGGCCGTAAAAATACTTTTCCCCCTAAATCCTATAACTACTTCTTGATATCAAGAAGATATGTTGGTTCCATCCTATATGGAGGAATGGACACTGTAGCTACACTTTGAAGAATCTTGATAGTAGTATCGACCAATCTCTTAGGAGTTAATCTAGAATAGTCATGAAGAATGAGATCTTGTAAACAATCCACTACTGGAGTAAATCAGCTTGTCATAATCCTTTATCCTCCATAAATTTTTTTGCAATCATGGTGATCACTCCACCCATCCCATGATCATCTAGTCTAGACCTACTATCGTAGACATTCCACTAACCCTTATGTAGATAATTTCTTCCTTATTCTGATTAAAATGATACAATGATGTGATAATAGTCTAAAAAATAATCAAATTGGACAAACCAATCCATCCAAAGAATGAAATCGAAGCTTTTCATCTCAATAAAAAAGAGTTTCCAAAAGAAATTGTAACTTCCTATCTCAAGGGGACAATCCCTACACTAGAGTATACCCTCTGTTTTTACCCCGAATGGTGTATATAGTAAAATTAAACCATATTGATACTATATCTACAATAGAAGATATACCAAAATGGATAAAAAAATAAAAGATTTTGGATCAATAATATCAAATAAAGAAGATATTATAGTATATGATATAAAAATATTACCTCCTCATATAGAAGATCCTCTAGCCTGATCCTCAGTTATTGGTTTTGATGCATGAAACTAGCATGATCCACAACCTTGTTCAACATGTGGACTACCACAATCATAACTTCTCTGCTTGTGCTGCTGGTGATCAGGGTTCCTGCTACCATAGCCATGGCCTCCACCTCAGCCAGACCTACCAGTGTTATTCAGACACTCCTCCTAATAGAGTGTAAAATAAATCTATCATTAATCCGGAGCAGGTGCATATACTTTTCCATTTGAAACTAGTGGAATTGTAATATGGAAACACAAGATATTCTCCATACGGCCGCAATCCCGACAATCTAGTGGGAATATATAACACTGAACCATTGAATTCCCCTATCATACAAACTGATGAAACACTTTATATCTATCAGACTAAAAACTCTTATTGTCACTACACTAAAGAAAAACCTTATGAGAATGCTTCCTATAACCATAATAACGACATGCCTGATGCATCACTAATTCTCTATACATAGTAATATTTTTATACCTCATGCTTCTCTCAATGATAATCACATTATTTTCATCTACATAGTAATTAGGCTGGACATATTCATTCACCTGTATACGAATAGAGTACTTGAGCCTACCCCCAAACCATCTAACACATGAAATCTCATCACCTACTAGAAGTGGTGAATAGTGCTGAAACTCTTTGAAATGCATAGAATATACCATAACTTGAAATATAACCCTTATCAACATGCATGAAATTTTTGGATCTGTTATCTCCCAACATCTGAGGAATGAACTATTCATAGAATGCAGTCTGTAAATCAACCCAAAGCATACCCTAATGATTATCGGCCTATGTAATCACATACCACCAACACATGGATGAATCCCGAAACATGTATGTGGGAATATTGACCCTCTTCTCTGTAGCTATCTCAAAATGATAAAATATAGATAGGGTGGCTTTTAGATAAGTCTCAATAGGCTATGGACCTCCATCCCCAAAAAAGGTAGGAGGATGCTGTTGTACGAGTTCACAAGTTAGATCAGCCATCGAAGGTGCAATTAACGGAGCTCAATGCATGGAATAAATTAAATATATGAAAATATCACTAATATGGTCATCAATGACTATATCTGGTATAGTTGGTGGTGCCTCAAGTGGCACTCTTGGAGTTATGACTTATGGATCAGGGCCTCTCATATATAGAGAATGTTCATCACCACCCTCCAAGCACACAATATGAGGACATCGGGGTGGAATTGGTCCACAAATTTTAAGCACATTCCTCAGAACAAGAATGAATAGAAAGATAGAATTACTATAATAAGATTAACATAAGGAAGATTCACTACCCAAAGCATAATACCCAAAAAACCCTATTAGATGGCTAGGTATCAGTAAATGATGAAGTATAAGTTTCTTTTAATTTTACATTTTATTACTAGGTTCACTCCATTAAATATTATAAACATGAAAATGAGGGATAAGTATGTGTAACCAATTAAATTTAGAAGTCATGATTCACTTTCTAATGGATATACATTTCCAATGAATCAGTTCCCATACACCTATCACTACAAAAACACAAATTTATTTATAGAATAATGGATCAAATCAGTAAATTACACATCCTAACGCATGAGGGCCCACACACCGCGTGAATTGAGATGCAGAATCACTCAATTGCATCAAAGAGTAACACAATCATACGATAACTATCATAGCATCACTAAACAATCACAAGATTATCAAGTAATGAAATATAGTGAAATAAACCTATATAGAATGGAAGTATTGCTGACATATGAATTCCTGGTCCCTATAATGATGCATTTTCAATTCACCTTGCCCTAATATCATCGGGAAAAGGATGTAAAAAAATCCTCATATATAATAATAATCAACAACACCATAAAACATGTGTTCCTCCTTGTGGTGAAATATTATCAATTGTACTAGGAAAAAGTATAACAATAATTATAATTTATGAAACATGGTTTTTACCCCAAAAATGGGTTCACGATGCCCACACATGTCTAATGACCAAGTCCCAATAATTCTTAATTTCCTAACTATTATTTCAAAATATTAAGGAATGAGTGAATATATTTGATACTACATTGTGACATCCCGGGACTGGGTGCCACTTAAAGATTTCCCCTATTCTAGTTGGCCACCTGGCCTCAAGCACATCTCCCCAAATGCTAGAGGTTTCTGACTAGCAGCAAGGACTTAGGGTGTGTTCATGGTAAGGCTATTCACTCATTACCGATGTGTAGAGTAGTAGATGAAAGTAAACAAAGGTAAATAGAAAAATAAATATATTAAATAGAAGGTTGAGAAAAAATAGAGACAATAGTAACAATCCCTGAAATAACTGGAATAACATTAAACAACTAATGATATGTCATGTCAGTAAAAAACATGAAAACATGGATACATAATAATAGTGATAACAGGTTTCACATTATACAAATATAAATTAATGAAAATTTATTGCATCATGTGTTCTGGCTCGAACATCTGCTATCAATCTACTTCCTAAATAGCATGACATCAAGTGTTTGAATCCATATTCTTTCCTTTGTCAATGCCTACCCTAATGAAATCTACTCTGGGTTACTAACAGAACCTTAAGAGGGTGTGAGATAAATCTCAGTGGTCCACCTCTAATGTTGTATATAACATATTCCCTATGTAACAAAAATTTAACAGTGTATATGCATGAAAATATAATGTAAATATGTATAATGTAAATAAAAACCCATGTACCTACTTTATCCATAAACTAGTATCTGATCATGTAAACAATTAATTATTTGATTATTACCAGTTCATAATTATGTAACATGTTAGAAAATGAAAAGTTTACATGTTGTTATAGGGAAACATGTAATGCTCATTAATTGTGATGTCCCAAGGTAATAAAATGGTGATATTGAATGAAAGTATCACAAACTCAATAAAATCAATAGCATATCATTTGGTAATAGTGTAATACAAGTTTCATAGTCCAAGGCATCCACAATTAGGTCCCTACCGAATCTAAGGATTTCATCCAAGGTAAAAAAAGGGCTATGCAATGACAGTAACTAATGTTCTTTAACCATTGAACATACATGTCAATGCCGGATCCAAGGAGTTTATCTAAGGCATCCTATAATGATACTAAAGGGATCTTGAAATATCATATTGGGAATCCAAATAATAGACAAGGATCAAGATATAGGGGGATCTCAACCTAAACAAGTCGTATCCTTGAATTAGAACGGGGTTCTCGTGTTCTCATAGAATTATTTGATCATAACAAAATGAGATATCCAGTTAAGAAATTCCTATTTAATTATAAAGTCATAATATTTCATTCTATTCAAGCCATTCCTTTCATTACTGTGATATGGTCATATAGCTTAGAACCTTTATTAGTCACGTGATTTTGTACAATCCTTACAATTTATTAGGGTGCATGTACAAGCATCATTCAACAATTCATTTATTCCACTTATAGAATATTCTATATTCAATCATTATTCCTCTACTATCAATTAAATTGGTATGGGGTGCTTCAGATATGTAACTGACTTTTCATTTACCTATAATTCAAATTCATATACATAGTATACTTTCCAATTCACATTTCACATTTCTTTTTCAAATTAAATAACTTATCTTAGGCATGTCAATTGGTGATCATACATGGTACTTTCAGTTATGAAATTCAAAATATAAATAAATAAAATTAATATAGAAATGATTACTATTTGTAAGGTGAATCCAATTCACACTCAAACGATTTCCCAAAAGTGTCAAAACACCAAAACAACAAATATAGAATAACATCCTGCATGGAATAAATGGAATTTTGGGTGTAACAATTAACAAATAATCCCATATTTATAAAGATAATGATGATATTGGTCTAATGATTGTATGTGCGGAACAATAATTCTATAAATGACACCAGATGAAATCGATGGGCCCCACACAACAATTCCAAACTCAACGAACATTAGGGATGAGTTATAAACCACCCATCTTATTCGGATATGAATCTCCAACTCTGGTATATGTACAATATTTGGATAGGATTGAAGTATATCTAAAAAAGAAAAAACCACTCATACCCTGATAACTAGGTTGAGAATAAGAGATAAGAGGAAGGTCTTAAAAGAACTCTGGTATATAATGTTGTGCATCCAACGTAAAAAATATAAGCTCGAACAGATCCCAGATGAAAGAGATATATTGATTCTTGCATTAAGTCTTTAAAAATCTCTAAAATTTGATAATTGGGGGCTAATCATTCTGGATTATTTATAACACAATAAGAGGATGGTTAATTAGATCATTAATGGAAATTTTGTAAAATTACATAGAATATATCCTATGCACGGTTTGTCATCAATGTTTGGAAAACCATGCACAGCTAGTTAATGGTTACCAAGGTAGAATGGGTGATCACCTCATTTGGCCACATGGCCATGCAGAAACCATCCGAGGTGGATCTATCCGGAAAAACACAATTTGCACAGTTTTCCAATCCAATCTGAAATCTTCCATGGTTTTCTCAAAACCATGCACCAGGATTGTTTTACAAATAGAAGATAGATTCCTAGCTCTATAAAAATAGTAGACACCACTATGTCCTTATCTAACCCATTACACAACAATATTAGGTACAAAATAAAATATTAGACCAAAATATAATGATCCATACCTGAGTGAAAATTAGGTTCTTATATTAAAATCTAATTATATTATGTGTTTTCTTTACAATTGTTTTTATGGAAAAAGATGAGTATTTATGAAAACAAGATAATGACTATGAATTTCACATCAATGATTACAAAATTTTGGTTTTCCAAAATCCCTTTTTAGATTTGGTTTTTATTGGTATTGATCTTCAACTGGAGTAGTCTCTAATGGAGTTAGGGTTCAGGTATCGACGTTTACTTTTGTTCAATTATGTTATTATTTTTTGGTCATAATGTGTTTGATGTTAATATATATAATTCTTGTTGTTATAATATTTGTAAATTTTATGAAACCAACTTTTATTTCCATTGTTTTTTTGATATTAAAGGAAAATGATTTTTTTGAATGATTTATAAAACACATTTTTATTTCTATTGTTTCTTTATGAAGTATAAATGATTTTCATTTAAATATTTACTGAAACCAAATTCACTTCCATTTATTATTTATGATTAGATAAGTTAATTACATTTAAGTTGAAATCATAAATATTGATTCTGAATGTTGGGTTCTAGTATCATCATCCAATGCATTGGATAAAAGATTATATCTAATGTTATATGTATCCAACAAAAAACTTTATAAGTTCACATGGGTAGGTAAAAGAGTATAAATCATGAATTTTATTTATACTTGAGTAAAATAATTTTTTTCTAGGATATATGGGTGAAAATGTGGGGATTTTAAGGTAATTATTACATTAGATAATTTTATTGATGTAGTTTTAAGATGTAATGAATTTTGATCCACTTCTCTGAGAATTTATGCTTTATTTAAAAAATTTTAATCCATGTTACACCCTATAAATTTCCTTGTTAATACATTGTGGATTTATTATCTTATTTCATTTCTATTGAAGCTCAATTTATTTATGATTATCACTCATGATAATCTGATATTTCCATTATGATCAGGTATTTTTCTCCTGCTTATGAAATAATCTCTAATGTAATGTTTAGTCTCCACATTATAAGATTTTTATCTCAACCCATTCTTATATTTTCATTCTACATGTTATTAAAATGGGTTATACAAATGAAACAATTATATTACTGTATAATATGGTACAAATAAGAAAAAAAAAATTACAAATATTGTAAAATAATATTATAATATAGTTGGTCTCTAGAAAAATGAACATATCAGTTCATGGAATATTATTCATTAAATTTATAAAATTTATGTTTGATTTATTTTAAAATATGGTAATTAATATAATTTATTTCTTAGGAATCTATATCTATCATTTGAAAAATTAGAATAACTATAAAGAGAAGAATACAATGACTGTTACTATTAATTTCCATGAAAAAGTGCTTCTAAATTTAAAAAATCACTATCTAGGTGTGAATCAATCTTATATAAGAATCTATTGGTTTGAGATCCTTGGTCGAAAAAGGATGAATGTGGATTTGGATGAATATTTTTGGTTAAAAATTATATTTTTATACTCTTTTAATTACATAAAATGTTTAGATCACATAGTTTTCACCGACCGTGTGAATTGTCTCTGCCCCAAAACACCCAATATCGCATGGTCACCAAATGAGTTTTCCACAACATGAACCTACCATACTCTTACCCAGAACACTTCTTTCCCCATCACTCAGTTACTCAGAAAATCTATATATCTAATTCCTGATATTAATAAATGTAGATTGAGTTCCAATAACCTTAAATGTTTTCTTTTGGGATCCAAAGGAAGAAAATAAATATAAATAGTCTTACTAAATTGTAAAAAATCATTTAAAAATAAACAAATGAACTATAATAATAATATAGAAATGATATATTATATTATTTATGATAGATAATATGAGTTATAATAAAAATATATAAATAACTATCAGGTTTTTATCATAAATAATGTATACCAAGAAATTTCGTGATGAGATACCCAAAATAAAAGTCAAATTCTCAAACATGGAAAAAGCCTCATACTCCAAAAGACCACAACCATAGATCTCCCAGATTCATCACCATGGACTATAACATGAGTAAATGGAGGTTTAATACTTTTTGACTAGGATTACCTCCCATTGTGCTGGCTTGTGTATGGGTGGAATCCAATTGACATGAAGGATTATCTCCTGATCTGATGCTCTCAAGTCCATTTTAAATATTCTCCTAAAATAAATCATACATATTTGAGAATAATAATTATGATCTTACATTGAATTTATTTGATCCAACACTATCTAATCCATTGAAATATACCATTTAGTGGAATAGGACTGCAAAAATATTATATTAGTGTGATGGAACCAGGGATCCTAGGTTACAAGATAAATAATTAGGGGTTTTAATGCAGTATTATTTCTTTAGTAATATTTACAATGTAAATTAATCTCATATAATTGTTAAGAATCATAGGTTGGAAACATAGTACATAACCATATATATTTTTTTCAATAAAATTGAAATTTATTATGGTGTTCATAGGGTTTAGACAAACTGATCTCATGTCTAGATGTCCCATATAACTCTCACATGGATTCTTGGGGTATCTGCACTATTTCCCCTAACTATGATCAAACTATTCTTCCTATATATCTAATCCTCACAAATAATAATAATTATAGTCGTCATCACCCACAGTTACCTGGATGAAATAAATCAATGAAAACTTCTTTGAAGAAATGTGTTAGTGTGATTACTTATATTATATTGGTTTAGTGAGTATTCATAATGTTTTTCTTCGGATATTTTCGGATCATATTTTGATATTTTTTTTGAATATAAAAGGAAAAAATTATTCTACCGTTATGAAATAGCTTATATTTAGAGAAATGGAGGTCTACTCTCAAGTTGGTCTATTCGATGTGCATGTTTTATCAGGATATTCATTCATGGGTGTGTGTATTACATGGGTTTATACATTGTATGGGTCTGTGTAATTTTGGATTCTTTGTATGAATTAATTAGTGTAAAATCGATTTAAATAGTAGAAATTGTATAGGTTTAAGTTACCAATAATTTTTTATATTTGTTATCTTATTCTTATCTTCTATTTTATATCAAATGTGAGATAACATGAAATTATTCTAATTGTGTATTCAGAAATAGTTTTTCGGATTTCCCATTGGGTTTGTTTTCTCGACCCATAATAATAAACCTTGGGAACAATGAAATCATTTATCAATATAGTCTAGATAATGAGAGAGATATCACTTTTTTAGTTGATCATGGGGACGATATGGTCTTTATAAGAAGATCACGGAGCTCATTGGATATTTTTTTATATAAATTACAATTAGAGACATGTATAAAACCATTCCATTCCTTTAGGGTCTCCCATCTCTTACTTTTTAGGAATACATCATTCTCTAATGCATCTCATATTTTTATTTCCGATTATGTGTATATATATATTTATATATTTCAATTTATTCTAGTTTTTTTATCATGTTAATTAATAAATCCATGGATTCCGGTCCACATCTAGGTTTTTTATGAATGTGAAAATCATCCCTCATTATTTAATAAATACTATGAAATATAGTGTCATAATTTTCTACCATGGGGAATCACCAATGGATATTGTAATTTTATTCCATCTTAATACAATGGGTCATGTCGGGATGTAAAAAAATTACTTTATGGAATATTCTATTTTTTCAATGTATCTTATTTTTCATCTTTATAACAACATTAGGGTTATAACAATCTATGATAATATTAATCATATGTCAAAAAATAAATTAGGGGTGGTGACATACATAACCAAACATTAAATAATCTTTTCATCCTCTAATAAATGATATTTCTCATTTTTTACCTGGTCTAGAAAGAAATATGTAAATTGATTTCCCATGAACCAACATATTTGGAATGTGTCCTGGTATTTACATTTACCCACACCAAATTCATCATTGATTTGGCTGAAAATGAATTTGAGTTTTTTCTTGTTTCATATATCCAAAAAGTATAACTCCTTCACCTAACTGAAGCCAATCTTATTTGACAAGATTAATCAACTATTTTTTTGATTCTCCATCATTCTATGATCCAAAATTGATAAGGAATATTTTAGGTTCCAAATATCTTCATGGGACTAACATCTTAAAATAAAATGATTGTGTCCTTGGGAATATTTTATAATTTTATTGTTGGTAATAACCAAAATTCTAATATTTGGGTAGAAATTTCGGCAATGAAATCTTTAGGTTAACCAATAACTAAGTGAAAATCGAAGTTAATAGCCAATTTCATCAATGGTTACCTATATATTTTGACATTTACTAGTTAGGATAGTATAATGATAATACCCTTACCTTAATTCCCTAATAAATCAATGGCTACTAATATTTTTATTCTGATTTACCAAATCATCCCCACCAACCTAATGGCTTGAGATGGACTGGATTAAAAATAACTATAGGTGAAATCTCAAGTCACCAATGGATGATAAATAATATCATGTGATGTATCAAATAAGGTATAATTATTTTTACTTAAAATAACACACATCTTGAAGACAGAAATAAAGATACATAATTTCATGAACTATATCAAACTATAATAACTCAAAATGAATATCCAAATGATAAAAACATTAATTATGGAATATATAAAATAATATATAAGCCCTATAATGAACAGACAAATAAAACATAAGATAAATAGATAAATGGAACTATGGTGGATTCAAAAACAGATCCATTATCTTAGAAGGAATAAAATACCAATATACTATTGTCAGTCCCAAAAACAAAACCATAACAACAATTTTTTTTTCATGAATTGTATTATGTTCTCTATTTTAGAAACATCACGATATGACACAACCCATTATATTCGAAAGGGAAAAAATAAAACTATTATAAATGATCGTATTTGTGCCAATCATGGCCCTACATGACTAGTATAAACAATTCTAATATTTGATTATAATACATTCCTCTATAAATAAACTATAAAATCCCATAGACAATGATAAATTAGAAAACTAGGAGATTGGAAAATTAATATGGGAAGAATAAAACCATCCAACACCTATAATAACTTTCAATGAAAATGGTCTAGGTTGGGATATTACTCCAATATAAATATAACAATAATAACATATTTGAGAACATCATGACCATACCCATTGAATTATGAAGAACCAAAATACAACAAACATTGGGGGACATCTCTAGTACACCAAAAGATGAAAATAAATTTCAATTGATTTTATAAATTGTGATGCATGATTTTTCCTAAATAAATTAACCTATAAGAAGATCGTAATATAAATACAAAATAAGATGCATGATACCAAAAACAATATACTCCAATATAAAAAATAAACAAAGTTTAGAGTTGTAGTACAGAAAAATGATTACCAAGATAATGTAAGGCCTGATGAATAAAAATAAATACAATGTTCCTAACATGGAACAACCCTCAATCTACAAAAAATGACCATTAATCTAGTATCATTATAACTAAGGGTCATATTATCCTCATTCTCCACTGAGAAATTGAGTTATCAAACTATTTCTATAACATATCAAATACAACTACATATTCTCCAAAGTGAATATGTAATGGTTTAGTATAAAAATATTGTAGGTAATACAAAATAATATTCAAATACACATCACTTGTACAAAAAAGATACAACTAACAATAGATATAAATAGAATAGACTAATAATATAGAAAAATAATTAAACTAAAAAAACATCGGAATCATACACATAATTCATTTTTAACGTTTTAAATATATCTTCCACAAAATAATCAACACACATATTACATTCATATGACCACCTATGATATTTATACACCCATGTAGTTCACACACCCATTAATACATAAAAATCCAAGGAAGGCGTACTAAGATCAAAAACTAGTGAGTGGAACCACATCACTATAGACCTAAGATACATTTGTTTTATTTGAAATGAATGTTATATCCATTTATCTAAAAAATATCCTATAATGACTACATAATTACCCACACCATTTGGGGGAGGGGGGGAGTTATAAAAATCCAGTCTGCTCCCAAAAAAATCTACCAATACATTCCACTAGTATAAGAACATGTTAGATCACATTTCATTTGAACATGAGATAATCATAAAATTGTAAATAATCCCATGTATGAAATATACGAAACATACCCCCAAATAATTATTTATTTTTTAAATAAATTTTGAAAAATTAAGTTCAATAACATGCCAAAAATAAAAAAACTAATGAAAGGTATACATACATGAAATTCATAAACTAATGAATGCATCTCCTTCCAAATATAGACCATTAAATATAAAAACTCAAAAGAAGAACCCCATTATCCTAATCCCATGTTTTTATGGGTTGTATAATAATTTCATACGACCTATATATTTTAAAATATATTTTTTTATCCCAAAAATTTCATGTATAATGAAATATGAATACACACCAACCCATTCCAATACATGTTCTCACATCAAAACGTTTCATCAATAAAAATCATATTTTGGAATTTCATTGAGAATGTTATGGTTGATTCCCAATACTGATGGTTTTAAAGACATAAAATAAATTATAATCATCAACAATATTCATCAAGGAATACAAATATTATGATTTAAAATTCTAATACATCATTTTATAAGAAAAGTAGAGTACGTGTGAGGCCACCTACCTTGAACCATGACTCTATAATTAAATCACATCATTTGTTCACATATACATTTTCTAGTAAACCTATTTTGATGATTCATCACAAGAAGATAATAAAATAACCTTAACCCCTATATATTTTCACAGACTCTTCAAAATAGGGTTTAATATAAGAGAAACCATGGTGAACTATATGTAATGGAAGAAATTATAATATAAAATTCAATCTACATGATCAAATACTCTAAAATTAAATAGAATCAATGACCTAATTGAAAGTAATTTCCAATAAAATTATATATTAATTCAATGGTTTGATAATCTATGTTACAAGAGGAAGAATGAAGGGTTTGTGGAATATTTTAGGTTAAAAATAAGTTTCTTCAAAATTTATTTATTCATTCAATTAGTTAAGAATATTTATTTGGAAACAATAAATAATATATCTGAATATTTACTTCCCCAAAAAATGTGGGGTTACCCAGTAATGTTACATAATCTAAATGATACATTGATACTGTGGTTTAATTAATGCATCCCTTATATAGTCATAAAATTCATTGAGCTAAAGGTTTATCGTCTTGGGAACTCAAAAAAATGTTTATTTAACATGATGTGAACAATTATCTATAAACCGACTCCCCAAAAATTAATTTCATGAGATATAATCATCATCAAATCATAGTTAAGTGAAAAAATAAAATTGTTGATCTCAAACTCTTTTTATGTCATATTATATAAAATTCAATAATGGTTAGATTAAAAACATAAAGAAAAACAATTAATGAAAAATATTAGTCTAAAAATAAAAAAATTAATAATTGTTAACAACATGTATAAAAGATAGATATTTCAACTCAAAGGATAACACTTTTACCAAGGAATGGGAAAATAAAACATGAAGCATATAATACAATCCATTTAACATAATAAAGAATGTGATAAAATAATAACCATATGATCTCTTATATTTGTTAACATGGATACTTTCCAACCCAATCACATTTAATATATTGAGTAGAGCTACACAACATCAAACTCACACTTTGTGAATCTAGGTACTCACTATCATTTTCAACTAAAATAATGACAATACATATCAATGTCATCACACTCTACATTTGTGAACCTTGTTAATGAATAAATTGTATGCATAAAATATAAATCTTTTGAGATTTAAGTCTTAACCCAATGTATCGGAGATAAATATCAGTCACATCCATCTACTAATCCAATAATATATGTTGGATTAGATACTAATCCTAATATCATAAAATAAACATTATAATGAAATTGGTGTTTCAGGAAATTATAAAATAATTATATAAAGTACCCATGGAAATAAAATTGGATTAATATAACATCTAAATTCAAGTCATACAAATTTTTACAATGATCTAGTTGAAATAATACGAGAGACTTATAAAAAAAATTAGATATCATTATATTTTTCTATAGAATAATTGGAAGTAAAATGTGTTTTATAAAATATTTAAGTAGAACAATAAATTGTATCCTTTGACATTAAAAACATGATCACTCCAAAATAATCACATAATTAATGAAAATACAATTTTAAAAATGAAAAATAACTTTATTGGGGAAATAATATTCTCATATAATAAAAATATAAACATAAAAATATGTTTTTTGAAAAAAATTTGTATTCATATTTGTAAATTTCATGGTTCAGAGTCTCTTTTAAAAATTTCTCTTTAAATACATGTTTAAAGAAATTTATTTTGATATAAAGTCACTTCCCAAAAAAAATATGAAAAATTAAATACAAACACAAATTATTAGAAAGATTTAATATGAAATTGTATGACATAATTACTGGAGTTTTGGTTATCATGTCCCTTAAAATTACCCTTAATATACCTAGATGTGATTAAAGTAAGATATAATAATGATATGTCTGTTGATTTTATATTTAAAACCTATATTCATATATATATATATCCATATATACTCTTAATTCATAAAAATTCTATTCATGTATTATATTTTTGTATTATTTTTTAAACATTGATTGTTAGTTATTCTTATTATTTTGAATTAGCTTCGTAAAAGTGGATTTTTTCTTCCTTTTTCTCTCAAATATAATCATCTACAAACCCTTATACATATTTGGATTTATTTATTATAAATATATATAAATATATAATACATTTATATGGAATTTTTAGTCACATTTCTAAAAAAATGATATCATTGATGAACATGTTTTTGGTTATTTATCAACTTTGATGGTTTACAGTATAAAAATTATTTCCTATTGGTTTATATATAAGGAAAAATAATTAATATATTATACATATTTTTTATATATAACAATACAATATAAACAAAATACATAAATATTTTTTAGGTGATGTTAAATGATATACATTTATTCATGGAAGTGGTAGTTCGTATAACGATTGAATCACATTTTAAAATTTTTGTATTATTAAAAGTGGATTGTGTTTAATGCATGTACCATATTCATAATGACATACCAATATAATAATTATAATCATGTAATAGTTTTTTTATTTTGAATATAAAATTGAGGAATAAGAAAATTATATTACGGAATAATAAAAAGGGAGAGGTTTGGATCTTATACCTCACTTTTTGGATTATCTCCGATGAAAAAGAGTCAAATCCTTTGAGATATGGTATTTTGTGAATACGAAAACCTCCATGAGTTTTCTAATATTATCTGTGAGATGTTATGGATGATTTTGGGATGCAATTATAGTGTTTTTTAGATAAAATATGAAGAAATTTGTTTTTATTTTATTAAATAAAATGAGGTTATTTTTGTAAATAAACAACATTTCAATAATGGAAAGTCACTCTTAAGGAATGTGCCTCCAGAATTAAGAAATAATTTATTGGAGAATATGTATTGTTGTTCTACACTTCCACCACATTAATAAATAATTTTTAATCATTTTACTCCATTTTCATACAAGCATATTAATTTTTCTCCAATTTAGTTTTCATCATAGTAACTAATTTTTACATAGGTAATTTTCCCTTTTTGTAAAAAAATAAAAAGGTATTTATAGTTTAATTATGATCCAATTATTCCAAATTTTAAATTTATTTTAATTTATTTCATTTTTAAAAGTGATAATATTTATTTTTATAATAATAAATGTAATGTCTGTAAAAATTTATAATATTAGAAAAAATATATTTTAAAAATTAAAATGTAACAAATTGGTTTCTAAACTAAAAATATATTTTATTAATTCATTACTCACATATAAAATAAAAATTTCTTATTATATAAAGTTTCAAATAAATTTAAATTTATATATATTAAGAATTTCAAAAAAGTCATGATATTTTTGAAAATGATATTTTCTCTATGCACCTAAAAATATATATTTCTAGAAAATTACATAATATAAACGTAATATAATATTACCATGATAATTCCAAAAGTGATGTAATGTTTTTTCAAAATCATCACTAAATTAAACAATATGACTTCATGAAATATAGTATATCATATAAATTTTTTTTTTGATATATTAAAAATTATTTTAAAATTATGGTTAATATTAAATATATAAACGGTGAAAATTTTATCAATTATATAAAATACAGTTTATGTATAATCATATAATTTATTATTTTCATGTTAGAAAAATTATTTTAATGTCTAATGTGCATTTTTTATCTTATAAATATATAAATATAAATATATATATATTTATTTATTAATTCTATTACAAAATTTTATTCCTTCTATCTTTTTGATACATTCCCTATAATTTTTTTGGTTTTAATTTTTCATATGGAGAAAATCATCAAACCCATTACTTATTTAAGGAGAAAAAAATGTTCAATAATTTCCACCCACTTAAAAAATTTCATCTTCAAAATGAAATTACAATCAAAATACTATTATATGTATTATTCTTTCATAACATCATTAGGTTCCCAAATAACCTCCAAAAACTTATGATTACTCCATATAAATATTACTAGTTGTGTTTTCTTGTTCGAAAAAAATTATTTTTTCGATCCAAGTTCACCATTAGTTTTTCTAGGTATATGAGGAAAGGTTCTAGTTTCACAACTTATATGTTAATTATATGGGATGAATCTTTTATGTACTTCCTCACAAACAAACAAAATATGGTATCATGGACTTAATAGAGTTTATGTGGAAGTGATAATTTATTTTTTAAGACACATACATGACCAAAGATCTTGAAAGAACTAATTTATCTAGGGATCAGATTCTATTTCTTCTTAAATATCGTAACATGATTTTAGAAATATATTTAGAGAAATACTTTATCACCAACTTCAAATTCAATAACTAATAATAAATTTTTAGCGTATATTTTTTTTTTTGAATTTAATCTTTTTCATGACTTTTAGTGGTACAGGCCTTATCCATCATTTCATGGACAAGATCCAGACATATCTTTTTTATTTCTCTAACATCATCCCAGCATGTCATATTTTAACAACTCTTCCTATAAAGAGCCTCTTATGGTACAAATTAGATACTAGTATTAATAATATTTTATATTAAAATTTTAATATAAGAATATTTATTCCCAAAATACTATTAAATACATTGAAACATATCACTACATATCCTATAGAGTTTGAATGGATCACTCAAATAGACCGTCTACCTAAGCATATTATGTAATATTATAATCCATCTCAGGCCCAAAATGTACTCAATACATTTTATAAATATAAATTATATCACAAACCATGATTTGATAAAATACAGAAGAGTACTCCATAAATCATAACCACAACATTAATGTATATCAAGTAAATATGATAGAGTGAGAAATATTCTCTTACAAAAATATATTTTACGAACATCCTTTTGTGACCAATTACAGAACATATGGAATCTTATTTTTTTATTTCATGGGTATATCTATAATGACATACATGGTTATGTTTTCCCATTTCCAAAAAGGAATGTGTAATCGTTGAAAAATCCCTTGAGGTTTATATCTTTATAAAATAATAATATTACTTTAGAAGCATTTAGATATATATGCAGAAATATCCATCATCATGTTGTCCCAAAATAAGACATGTTTAAAGTCACTATACATATTATTGACTCCATGATATATTAACAAGGATCAGATATGTGGATCATCCAAAATACCCTCTTTCAGTTCCAGTATAGATGGGAAACATATTTAATTTATTAACCAGATAACACCTTATTTATCATAGTTGACCTAAATAATATAATATACCTTTTTTTATAACTTCGTATCATTATTATAGGTTTTTTTATCATTACAAGTATAGTGGGTTTTGGAGATTCTTGTAAAAGGTATGATTTCTTCACATACCTTATGAATTAAATACTTATATATTATATATCCAAGAGTATTGGGGTTTTTTTTAATCTTCATCATATATAATATGACATTATATTTTTTATTTTGAGCCAAAACCACCTTTTTTACCTTTATATGGTGGAATTTTTTTAATTTACATAATCATGGATTGGATCTAACCATCTCATAAAGATAATTTTTAGCATCTTCTACATGATGATATAATTGAAACTATTTTGATAACTGTATATATTATAATTCTCATCATAATAGAAATTCCACATAATTTTCAATTCAACGATCAAAGCCACTAATTCCAAATAATCTTCTAGGTAATTTTTCTCTTGATAATTAAATTGTAATGTGAATTAACAAACTAACTTTTCATATTTCATAATCTAAAATTCCAAAAAGTCTAAAAATTCATCACTATATATTTTAACCCCCTCACTACAATATGTTAATTTCATTATATGTGCAGTGACTAACATTTCGTTAATAACCATAAATATTTATTCTTATTCATCTATCCAATAGAACCTATCATTTTTTGTGTTTACATGGTTAATAGATAATACGGACTTTGTAAATTTCTTATAAAGAATAAAAAACATCTCAATAACCCATGAAAACCATATATTTTAGTCATAGTGGCTCATATGATCTATTCAATAATAATGTATGACATTAATGTATCAGTATAACTATTATTTTTTGTGATGAAATGAACAAAGAATGATATTTTTTGTTTCAATAATTTTCATTTGATGAGTTTGATTGAATTTATCACATTACTTAGGGTCTTCAATATAGTCCTTATGTAATCTTCATGATATTTATATTTTTTAGAATATATAAGGATATCATCTATAAAGATTAAAAAAAATCAATCCATGAAATCTCTAGAGAATCTACTCATAATATCCATGATGATATCATAGTAATTATTATTTTAAATAGAGTCTTTTTTAATTCATAGTTTCCATACCATGTCTCTATTTTTTCCATTATAATATCCTCCCATTTTATAATATGTTGATGTAATCTATAATAGAGGTCCATCTTTGATAATAATTCAGCACCCGTTTGTTTATATAATAATTAATAAATGAAGGGAATATGGTAACTGTTTTTATCATTATTTTGTTGAGTTTATGATAAACAAAGGAAAGATTAATTGGTCCATCCTTCTAATTTATAATGTGGACCATCTCTCAAATAGTGAAGCATTGGGTGTATAATATCCAGATCAAAATTATCTTATAATTTAATAATTATATCAAATTATTTAACAAAAACTATTATATATAGAGTCTTTTAGATATTAAATGATCTTAGGATTGGTTTTATTGATAATTGAACCACAAATTATGGAAGATAACAAATAAATTAATCAAAAAATATAGTATCCACTTCTTTTATAATAGTTATGTTATCAATGTTGAAATCCTCAATAATAATATGATATAGTAACCCATTTTTATAGGGTATCAATAACCATATTATATTATTTTCTTCACATGATGGTAAATGATAATCCTTTCATGAATATTTGATTGCTGGATGATTATGGATATAAATGTTAATTTCGTTTATTAGAAATTGATATGATATTTTTATAAGTAATGTCAATCTATATCTAGAATTATTTCAAATTAATATATGGGAAGAACAAACAAATTTACTACTAGTGCCCCCCTAAAAATTATTTTGAAATAATATTTTTACACCATAGTTACATATTACATTCCATCAGGTTTTTTCATAGATAACTTAATATTAAATGTATGAGGTTCTGAATCCATATTCCTAGAATATTTCTATGATATAAAAGAATATGAATAAAAATAATCAAATAAGTAATTCTTGTTTATAAAGAATATAACTAATGTATCATTGACCAAATTAATATTATGGTTCGCCTCAATAGTAGTGATTATAAAATCCTTCCCATTAACTCTTGGATTGAGTGGATTCTGTTATGAATTCCCTTCATTAACTATGGGGTTGTTTAATTAATTCCCATAATTAACATACCCCATGAATTAGAAGCACTGTAGAGAATTTGGAGCAACATCCATGGCTTTATTCCCCTTAGTGTTTTGTTAAATCTCTTTTCATTACCTTAGTATATAAGAGAAAGGTTTAATTCATTACCATAATTGAAAATATATCTATAACCCATTAGAAAATTACCCATTTAATTCTTCTGACCAATTTTACATGTGGGTTTTCAGACATTATTGTGCCCTTGAGACTATTCATTAGTGATTTTTTATAGGACATATTTCTTTTCCTTTCTTTGGAATCACATGGGTCTCTATCATCAATTTCAACCTTCAGATCACAGTAGAAAACATCCTCATAGACTCTATATTACAATAATGTTAATGTATATATATTTTAACAAACTAAATAATTATTCAATTTATATTTTAATTGTAGATATATGATTCTAGTAATATCATGTGATTAATGTGATTTTTTCCTGATAATATTCTATAACACATCTTCTTTTTCTATCAATTAATTTAATTCTAATTCTATGTTATTGTAAAGAGGTTGAGGGAAACATTTAGTGAAGAATATTCCCATGAAATCCAACCACATTATAGGTTAAAATTCCTCTCTATTTTTTTTATTTAATAATGATATTTCAATATTGTTTAGTTATTCCTTCTAGAAGGTATAAATCCAAAATGACCAACTCAGGCTCTGGAAAATTGAGAATATAAAATATATTCTCAATAACATTAATTATGTTTCAATTAATCGATGAAATTTATGGGGAAGTAAATCATATTTTTTGAAGAAATATTAAATATTCAATTGTTAGATTATCTGTTTTATGTTAATTTGGAAAAAATCATTATTCGTGTTATAATTCATAGCATGATAGTAATGATGAGAATTACAATGAAATTTTCAAGTCCATTTCCCATATCATTTAGAAAATATTTTTTTTATTATATCCATAATTATATTGATTCATTATTCTTCCATTTATATCATTAATATAGGATTTTGTATGGTGAGGATACTAAATTAATAAATGTTTAAAGTGGAAAGCAATGATCATAGACGAAATAACATAACAAATGAGTATATTATTCCATAAAAACACTCCAAGATTCAATCATTGTTATCCATATTTATATTTATAATTTAAAAAGTTATCTGTTAAAATTAATAATAATTTTTTGTAAAAATGATTTTATTATACAAATAGTATCCCCAAAGAGTGTCAATCTTAGTTTACAGTTAGGCATACGTATCCTGGACTAGGATAAAGTAAAGTTAATATCCAACAATACCACTTCTTGGTTTAACTCCTTAGTACTTATATATATAATACTCCCTAAATATTTATTATCTATATAGGGAATTATTTTCATGAAAAACAAAACAAACTGAACTTTACCAAACCTTCAAGTTATTATCATATACAGAAAACTATCTCTAATAATTTTTTATATATATTTATATAAATTTGGCAAAAATAATACCCAAAAATGACTCAAAATGATCTAATGAAAATAAATTTACCTATGATAAATATAAAAGTATAATACATTGATACCTTTATTTAACTATTACAACTCACAAATAGTTAGAAAACAAAAGAGCCTAAATTTTTACTTTCTTTGCGATGAGAACCATAAAAATGTCTATGTTCATGATGGAGAAGTAAAATTATGAAGGAAAAAAAATTAATACTCATAAATATATAGAAATAATGAATAAAAAATTACTATATTTGAAAAGAAAAAAAATTCATTAACAAAAAACGTAAGGAATAAAATAAAAAAAAAATCATCTCTAATGATAACACTTTGAACTTGTCATGAAAAAATAAAACATTATTCATGTAACATGAGACATGGAAAATAGGAATGAATGATATAGAACCATTAAATCATGATTTATTATATTTCTAAACATAGAAATCCACCCAATCATTCACACATAAAATTGTGAGTAGCTCTATATTTTATCAAATTCTCCTATTACATATCTAGATACTCACAAGCCCGTTAACACATAAAATTGTGATTATATCAAAACTCTATCGCACTCATCCCTTTTTAATTTACATTATTGATTACATTTTCACATAAAATTTTAATCCCTTGATATTTAATTCATTGCCCATTTTATTATATGGAGATATAAGTCTTACCACTCTCATAATATATTCATTTTTCCCTATGAAAAACATTATAATATAATAAAAAACCCACTGAAATAAAAATAGGATTCATGAAATTATAAAATCGACATATAAAGAAATTAAGGAAATAAAATAGGTTTTATAGAAAAAAAAATGTAAACAAAATACATTATATTGTGAAAACAATAAAATAAAATGTGTTTTCTAAAACATCCATATAAGAATAATTATCTTTTCATAATGAACCCTTAGAAAGAAATATGATTCATAAAACATCCAAATAACATAATGTATTAAATCTTTCAATACTGAAAAAATGATCCCCCCAAAACAATCACACAATTATACGAAATTATGGGTGGAACATAAAAAATAACTCAGTTAAAGATAGATCAATTTATGATAATGAATCTAAAAATATAATAATTCTATTTTGAAAAAATTTAGTGTTCATCAATGTATAAGTAAGGGTTATGATTGAAATTTAAAAAACCATCCATTACTTTTATAAAAATTGTCGCTAAAAAATCATTAAAACAGATTGGGTAAAAAAATACTTTCCCCATAATATAAATAGTTAACATCACTTACTGTTTAATTACATAGAAAATTAGGGTCAATAAATTATTATATAAGTAATATAAAGTACATTATATTCCCAAATCCCTTACTATTGACTTTGATCTCATTCAAAGTGATTTAACCTCCAAATTTATAAAGATAAATATCCTAATTAAATATTTCAGAACCATGTTCAAATATATTTTATTTTATAAGCTTCTTATATAAAAAGTCTCCTTATTTATTAGATTATTTTAATATCATTTCTTACTTGGGTGTTATTAATCATGATTGTTTTGAATTTGGTTCATAAAAGAAGTGTTGATATTCATTTTTTAAAAACAATAATCATTTATAAACCATTGATGTTATATTAATTGATAATTTAAAAAGGCTTATAATGTTATTATAAAATTATATATGAGTTTTAGTAACATATATTGAAAAGAAAAAATGATGATGAACTAGTATTGGTTATCTTCCGATAACAATGGAATAACTAATAACTTTAGAAACCATCAATGACATAAAAACCATAAAACATATATATTTATATTATATAAATCATATAAACTCATAGAATATAAAATAAACCCATCCATGTTTGGATGTGAAGGAAAACTAAAACATTTATTCATGTAGGTGGTAGTCAGCAAAACACATGATCCACATTTTTCAATTTATTAATGGAAAAAGGGGATGATGGATAATGATTCAAACATATATATAATAAAATACTAGTGTAATAATGTTACTGATACTATAAATTTATTAAGGTGAAAATAATTTTGAGGTGGGAGAAATATACAAAAAGAAATTTAAAATAAGAGAGCTTGGGAACATATACATAACTTTATTGATTAACTCCATTAAAAATTAGATTAAACCATGTATGGTTGGCATTTAGAGAAGAAAAAACCGACTTTATGTGTTTATGATTTGATTGGGAGGTTTATTTAGTGTTTTTTTCAAATTAATGGTATTTTGGTGAGAGGGCATGTGAGAAATAAAGTGTATATTTTATAATTGAATGGCGTGGTATTTTTTTAAATTCCCAAAAAAATTCCATAATGAGATGTCACACTCAATAAAACAACCCAAAAAATTGATAAATAATGGAGTTTAAATTATATATGGTTATTCCAAACTTCCCCCACTAAATTAAAATCACTTTATAATCATGATTTCACTTTTCATTAATGGTTACTCATTTTTACTTCTTTTAGTTCTTACCATAGTAACTACTTTTTCCCTATGAAATTAATCATTTATTACTTAAAGTAGAGTGATCTATTTTATATAATTTTGGGTCTAATTATTCAAAATTTTAAAATAATGTTTCTCTTTAATTTTTAAAGGGCATAAATTTTGATTTTATATTACTAAATGTATAATTCATTAAAAACTTTTTCTCTAAAAAATATAACTATTATTTTCAAATTTCAAATCTAGGATTATAAATTAAAACTATATTTTGAAAATTAAATATTTATTTATAAAATACATTTATATTATTAATAATGGTTTCAAAAATTTCAAATTCACTATTATATATTTATATTTTGATAATATTCATTTTTTTGTAAAATTGGAATTTATAGTATTATCCTAAAAATTGGTATTTTTATAAAAATTGAAAATCATCATATTAAGATAATATAACCAAGATAATTAAAAAAATTATATTTAATATTTAAAAAGAATACACTAAATTTGATAAATATCCCATTAAACTAAATTTATAAAATATCTTACAACAAATTTTTATAGGAAATCATTTTTAGATATATTAAATACTCTTCTAAAATTGTTTTTAATCTTAAATATAAGTGTCTTAAAAATTATCATTTTTATAATATAAATTATAATCATAAAAATGTGGTTTTATTTGTTTTCAAGATATAATAATTGATTTCAATGTTTATGGTGATTTTTATTTTGTTTAGATTATATATATGTATATATATCATCATTCCATTACAACTTTTATTTCAAACAAATTATATAAATGCTTTATGATGCTCTATATCTATTTTATTTTAAAAACTTTCATGTGCATGAAACCATATATTAGAATATTTTTGTTATGTGGAATATGTTGGGTCGTTATACATGTTCACTAGATAGTGTTTCCAAATTAGTCACTGAGCGTGAACCTTCATATAAGATCATTTTCCCTCTAACAATGTTACCTATAAAAGGCACAAAATTTCCCAAACAATGTAACCTAAAAATTACCTCCCAAAACTTTTTAAATTTACCAAAAACATCCCCAAATCTAATCCAATCTTCCACAAAAGAAATATATGCTCTAAGAACATCCTATCCCTAAATCTAGGGTGAATCATTCACCACACCATAGTGATTTTCTTTTATTTGAAAGCTATAGGTTAACGACAACTTAAAATATGGTTATCCCACTGGTCAAGTATTCCTAGGAGATTCATCCATGTTAAAAAAATAATCATACAAAAAGAATGCATTAAAATTTCATGAACATATAATTAATATATTAATTTATAAATGTTAGTGAGGAATGATTGGAACAATGCAATTAGGTGAGACCTGGGAATAAGAGAAATGTAACCAGAATCTGACTTACATTTTGACCAGAATAAAATAAGAGAATAACATACACTAAATTGAAATATTAATTTATTTTTACGTGATAAATAATCAAATCAACAATGTCTGGAATATATATTATTCACACCCTAAAAAACCAAATTTTATCACATATATAGGATTAAACCATTCATCCATATAAATACATGAGGAACACATAATTATTCATTGAAAAACTAGATTCAAAGGAAAAAAACTCTGAAAACAATAAAGTGACACAACCCAATGCAGTATGCTCCAAATAGGGGTATATCTTGTATCAATAGAAAAACAAAACCTATAAAATCATTACACAATCCACCGAGTCCTCCTCAAACAACCATTGTTCGTTGAACACTTCTACATAGTCTAAATATCATAATATAGACCGTTTTTTTATATGGTGGTGTACATTACTTGTAGATAAAACATTTTTAAAATGAAAATTTATTAAAAAACACACAATGTAAAATAATAATCTTCTAAAATCTATGATAATTAGTACATGATGAATGGTCAACAATACTAAATCATTCCCAAGTATGAGATATTCATAGAAAACATTGTCTGAAAAAAATTAATTATTTCAAAGAGTTGGCCAAGTAACAACTATACAAAATTATGAATTCAAATAATTTCATACCATATTGTTCCAAATCCGAATATAATTAACCACCTTACATGAAATGTATAGGTCAAACTTTCCTCACTCTGACAATTTAATGTTCAACAATTAATAGAAAATATACCATCATTAATATCTGACTAGTAATCCTCTTGTGAATATTAAAATTCGAAGAGAAATTAGAATTGAATCCTAGTATAAAAGAGACAGTTTACATCCTATTTCCACCCCTTCATGGCTCCTAAACATTATGTTTTAACTACTGGTGTATAGATAATAGGTTAACCAATAAACATCCATTGATTTTAACCCAAATCTAGATTGATTATTACCTAAAAATTGGGAAATACTCTTGGACGATACACCATTATTCATATAAGTTAAATTACAAATGATTCATTCAAGTTCTAACATTTTATTAATCTAAATCCCACAGGAATTAATGATAAAAAACCATTACTCAATTGATAATGAACTCGGAGGACTTGTTTGAGTATATATTATTGAGACCATTTTATGAGAAAAATTTTTGGATATAACTCACTACTAACATTGGGTAAGAGTCATGGAGGTATTTAAGAAAATAGTTCTTTCCTTTATAAATACATATATCACACCATTTTCTTTCACAAACCTTATAAAATAAAAAAGAGTTCACTCATCCTTATAATAGACTTGAAACCCCACATTTAATTGAGAAATTCCTTTATGATTTATTTTTGAAACGACTAAGAAACTTATTATTGAATTCCCTACAACTAGAATGTTTAACTCTATAAATCATTTTGAAAAATGAATGATAATATTTTGAATCATCTCTATTACATAATCCTAATTCATTTCCTAAACTCACTAAAAGGACAAAAATGTAATTCTTAATATTTGGGGGGGGGGACATTATAGACATATAAATTCTAATAAATAAGTATATAAGAATTAATATTTTCTTGAGATTACTAAAAGTGATCTTCTATGATATTTAATTAATCCACATCAAGTATTTGTAAAATTTAATTGAAAATGATGACTGATCTAGATCACAAAATATTTTACTACCCATTAGATTTAGTGATACTCATTCCTTGAGGCATCAACTCCCTATGAAACTATTATTTCACTTCCATGTATTATATTTATCAAAAAGAAATGTAAATACACTTCCTATAAATGATAAGAACATATAAGAATAACCAAAAAAACATGAGAAAAAACATGAAGTACTCATAATATGTAAAATATCATGAAAAGATAATCATTATAATTACTAAAAAACAAATGTAGAACGAAACTATATCCAATACCACCATTTTCCCCGAAAATGTACATCCACTTTTCCTTAGGTATAAAAACTCATTATTATGTATTCTAACACACTATCATGGTTTTCATACACCAGTTCATCATGTTATAACATCCCCCAAAAACACTTCAAAATAAATCATGTTCTTGAAAATAATGAAATGTTTGTTGTTAAATATGTATTGAAAAAATCAATTTTAAGTAATTTATCAAATCTGTTCAAAGATTTAGTCATAATTAAAGTCATTCAAATATCATTTTTATGAGAATTATTATAAAACTAAAATGAAATAAGGGGATTTTTTAAAAAAACATTTAAAAACAATTCAATAATATATTTTGAACAAAGAAGATGTTTCCTTTACAAAAATTTGTCCCTAACAGTCCATACAGATAATGGTTTTAAAATAAGGGTCATTAAATCCTATGTCAAACATGAAATAACATTGACAAAACTATATTTGAATGTAGAGATGATTTGCAAAAACTGTTCCTGCTACATTATTTCATAATTTTATTTCTTTTTTGTTATAAAAACACAGCATGTCGAATCAAATAACAAAAACATCAACAACCAAATTCTATGACAACCCAAAACAATTCTCAAGAAATAAAAATAATTCATTTCATATTCAATAAATGGTTATAAATTTTTATATTAAATTCTCATCAATAAATTAGTTTAAGGTAAATACTAGTTACTTCATGTAGCAAAAATATTTACAATTGGTCATTATTTCCAAAATGAAGAAACTTATTTGAAAACTACTACACTATGATATTTTTTTGATTAGGATCTAACATTATGAATATTATTGAAAAATAATTAACAATAATGCTTGATTAATGGAATAATAAATGTAAAAAATCTATAATTAATCTTCATTGATTTAAAAGGATTCAATAACAATGTACTATTTATTAAAAAATTTATAAAAACATAATATATTAAACAAATCTATCTCTATTAATGTAGAATGACATTAAATTTTCTTATAATTATTATACAAAACAAGTTTTCGAAATATCAAACATCAAAATATTAACAAACTACATGTTATCAATTAAGAAAAACAATTACTTTTTTGTCATCCTATTCTAACCCATCATTTAATAATATTAATGTTCCAAAACAAAAACTAAATTAAAAAAATGTTATTACATTTAACATTTATCAATAAATAATTATTTATTATTCATTATAATATGCATGTTTTCCTAATTATGAATAAAATAACTAATAAAAATAGACTTTTCATGTAACATATCATGAAATTAATTGATAAAATAACAGTTATAAATTTTATCTTTATATCTATCTAATCGAAGTTATTATAAACTAATATAACAATAATTGAAATTAAATAAATTCATGAAATATTTTGAAATTATTAAAATTTTAGGCTAATATGAATAGTCAATCCTAGATATGGTTTTTCTATAGTATAAACACAGAAGAAATAATTAATGAATCTAGACATCGAAAATGGAATTATTATCGCAAATATTATTTCTATATTTTTCATGATTCTTTTAAATTATCATGGATTATAATTACATTAAAGGAAATTAAAAATATTTGGGTAATTAAAAGTTTATATTCTAGTCCAAGACCATTTTCATGTTGCATTAAAAAATAATTCATTAGAATAATATAAAAAAATAAAATCTAGCACGAAATAATTCACATCACAATGTCCAATCATATTTACCATGTTTCAAAAATCATTCGTATAGACTCTCTATATTATATATAGAAAAAATCACCTAGAGAACAAGGTTATCATGTATACATCTTCATAATCATAATTAGAAATATATTATATGAATAATGAAGACCTTGTGGGGAGTATCTCAACTAATTCTTAATATAAGCTCAAATTGGATAATCCCATGATGATGAGATGATGAAACATGTAGAAGTTATTAACAAAAACAATTCTACCAGAACAAACCATGTAACGTTTATTTCCACTTAAAAAGGCTAGATATGAATTTTAAGGTCTACATTTCATGTCTTGATGCATAATATCTACATCCTAACCATATTAATTGCTAGAAAGTTACAAAATAATAGCATTAGTAACATTATAACATGGACCATTGTCTTCAGAAAGAACAAAATTCTTTTAATCATAGGTGATGTACCTATGTAATAAAAGGGTTGTAATAAATTTCAAGGGACTAATTAGATGAATGGGGATGATTTTTCTGTAAACAATAATATTGAAATAATATTATAATTAAGAGACACAATCAATATGATACAATATACAGTAGCTGAATAAACTCTAATATATATATGTGTGTGTGTGTGTGTGTGTGTTACACCACATGTTTTTTTTATTCCATTAAAAACATTATTCTATTAGATAGTGTGTGCCACCCAAAACCTCAATCATAAATGTACCATGATATTCTATATAAATATTATGATTGAAATATGACTTTTATAACATAGTTATTTATCTGTTTGATATGTATATGAGTATAATAATTATAAAATATGTATTAAATTTTTTTCGTACTAAATTTTTATGATTATTTCCAAGGAAAAATGAACTCAGTTTTGAATAATATGAATTAAATAAAATAGGGAGATTCTCCTTTAAAATTATAAAAGGGTCATTTTTTAGAAAATTGATTTCTGTTGATTTTTTTTGTTTAATTGTTTTTTTAAATTTAAAAATTTTATATTATAAAATATATATAAGTGTTTAAAACAACATATCAAAAATAATTATATAGAATTTTCTGTATTTTCGTTGAAAAGAATAATTTGTTATATAATAGTGAAAAATACATATTTTAATAAATACTCAAATTCATTTAAATCATCTGTAATGTCACATTATATTTTTATTAGATTAAAGGTAACATTTGTAATAATTATTTAAAAACAATCCATTTTTTTAATTGGAATCAAAATTATTCATAATATATAAATGAAATCATTTTTTCTTAAAATTGATATTTTTCAAGTCTCTGTTTTTCATTGTCATTCCCAAAATGATGTTAAAATTAATTTTTAACCATATTTATAAATTAAATAATATAAAATGGATTCAATATTTTGAATAATAGTATATATCTTTTTCCATAACAACATTTTAGGTTTTATTTGTAACAAATAGTAACCATGATAATAGTTTATCACCCTCATAAAGAGAAAAATTGGTATAACATAGATAAAAATATGGGATACATTCTAAAAATCAATCCAAAACCATTATTTATTTCATTGTATGGGTTTAGAAAAAATATAATAATCAAATATTTTTTTTATATGACATCTTTTACCACGTTCCTTTGATTGTAATCATTCAATTATTTTACATAAAAGAGAATTTCTAAATGTTACTCTCTCTCTCACTTATAATGATTTTATTATATACATATAGATAATATAAATACATAGGTAAATCTAAATGAACCTTTTTTAATAATATATATTATTTAAATTTAATTTTTATGTTTTCATTGATAGTATAATTACATTAATGTTTTATTCAACGTTGATGTAGCGTGTGTCCATGTAGTAGAAAAATCTAGTACATGGTTTTTAAAACAGTAAATAAAATATGTTTTGAAAAAATTATGTTGATTCATGTAGTTATTAGATTCTTAAAAAGTATTAGTTATTATGGATGAATTTATATATTAATTTCATTATTATTTCATGGCCTTTATTGTAACATTTTGGGAATAGTCTTGGAAATGAATTCTAAATGGTATTTACTATTAAAATTTGATTTTTAAATTAATAAAAATATTATTAAAACTCCATTTCAATTCAAGTAGATATGAAATTATCTTGGATATAATGATTAATCCATTTATTTTACACTTTAAATTTTTAATATTACATTCATAAAAAATAAATATTGAAGAATTTATTACAACGGTTATTGTTACACATGGTTAACGATGATGTTAATTCAATAAAATAATTTTTAAATGAAACATAATTGTGTATAAATTTTATTGGATTAATTTATTTCGACCTTATTTTCATTATAAATGAATTTATGTCTCTTATGATTCATTATAAATTAGTAATACAAATATATTACATTAATACATTATATTGTAACAATATGGAATACCACCTCACTTATAAAAAGAAATATCCTCCCATATCTTTCTTAGACATCTTGATATGTTTATATGAAAAAATATGTTTAATAATATCATCAAAATTATCTGATAATTTTCTATTGTTTCTACCCTCACATAAAGAAAATCCAATAAGTCATAAGTTGTAATCCAAATGAGTTTTCTCAATGAAGATGTGTAACTACTAATAAAGGGTTTTCAAGTTTATTTCTTCTTCCACCTCATTAAAATCATAAATAACCATGCAATAGTAATAAGAATATAATATTAAATATAGAAAATATTTCTAAATTTATGAAAAAACCCTTATTTATATACCTTTTTATCCCATGAAAAATGATATCATCATTCATTCGTTCGTGTGAACTACCACCACTATGTTGTGATATGTTTTATTTTTCAAAAATACAAAAAATAGGTAGTTAAAATAATTGATAAATTTAATTTATATGATATTTATAACAAAATATTCATTTTTTATAATAATATATTACTTACTTTCATACCACTCCATCCAAAAAAAATAATAACATCATTCAATTATACTAGTGGACAACGACCTCCATGAATAGATGTGAATAATTAATCATTTTATACATTCATTGATGGTTATGAAATTATATATATTGTCTAAAAATGATAATTATTTCATGATTTTTATTTTAGATATGATTTTACCATGTCCACATTGACCATGGACCTATCGAAGTTGTTTGGGGATTATAAACTGAACATCCTCAAAATATATGTTCAAAATTTAATTGATTTAGTAAGTATATTATACTTGAAAAAATGTAAAAATTATAATATAATAAACATGAAAACTTTTTTTAATTATATATAAGACTTATATAATTTTTAATCTTTAAAGGTAATATGTATGGATGTAACAAGTTGGGACTTGAGGTAAGTGAATTTATTTAAAAAATTATGTTCTAATGTTTCCCCTAAATCTATTTTCATTCCTTTTACAGTTTCTCTTAAATGATTAATTAATTTTCTGATCTATGATTAGAAAATTTATAAATATTGTTTTCCAAAAAATTTACATTAATTTTAAATACCAAAAAATAATCCTTTCAATGTTTTACATATGTGATAATCTTAAATTTTTAAAAAACTACCAAAGAATATTTTCTTAATCATATATGATTTGACCTAGAATTCTATCCATAAATCCATTGTTTTTTATCAATATTCATAAAATAGTTATCACAATTTTTAAGGAATATAATATTCCTTCGCATTGGGAGATAGTATTTTTAAATTAATTTCTTGAGAAAATGAAATTTATTCTCATTTTTATAAAATAACTAGTAATGTTACTATTTATGGTTTTGAATTAAAAATTAAATGAGTATTATTGTTAAAGTGAAATATATATTTATTTTAATAATTTTTTTGTTCAATAATATTTTATATTAATAGTGAGTGGGCCTGATATAACCTTGATGATGTGTGAGACCATTATAGATCTCTAACACATTAGGTAAACAGAAATATTTTTTCCATGATAGGTTACTCCTATATGGTATTCTAATAATTAGGTTAGGTGATTTGGTTTCAAGGGTTATTATAATGGTTAATGTAAAAATAATTTCACAATATACCTATATTATATTATTTTAATTGTTTATAAATAAAATTATTTTATTTTTAAAAAGGTATCAAAATTAAATTCTTCTTTTAAATAATGTTAATGAATTTAAAAAAAATATTTGTATAAATATAGTTTTACAAGTAAAGGTATTAATGCTCATTCATTATTTTAAATATACCATTATTATTACTATTTTACTTCAATATTTCATAAGAAATGTTTTATAAATATTATTTTGATGTTAAGCTTTTTTCATGTGAAAATTAATGAATATTGTATCTTAAATGTTTTATTATATAAAAGGATGAAATTCATATTGATTTGTTATATTTTTACATTAAAATATTGGGTTTCATTTATATGATATCCAAATCCAATATTCATATTTCTCATCCATCATTTTGAAATGTTTTTCAAAGTTATGAAGGTTGAGCATGAATGATAATAAGGTCATATTTCATGTTATAAGAGTTTAAATTAAGGGTGAATGTAAGGATAATGTCTCATGTTACCAATATCATATTATTGTAAAGGATTATAAATGAAATATTTTTATTTTTAATGTTATCTATATGATCTTTTGTTTTTAAATAATGTTTGTGACGCAAAAAATCAAAGGTGTAAAATTGTTCTTCACGGAACGATATTCATGGGTCTTCATTCATTCTAAAAATCCCTTCTGACTATTATTTATATGTAATTATTTCATATGAATTTTTTATGAATTTTATTTATTAATGAATTTATTTTCAGGGGATGATAAATAAATATTTGATCTCAAATTTTTATTAGAAAAAAATGAAAGCATTCATTTTGATTTGTTATTTTTTCCTTAGAATAGTGGATTTCAATTATTTTATATCCAAATACGATGATCCTATTTATCATTCAATAGGTTCAAATGTTTTAATAGATATTAAGGATGAGTATAAATATTAATATATTCATATCTAAAGTAATGGTTATTTCCTTGAATGAATAAATTTTGTATTTATAAATAACATGTTTTTGGTTAAAATTGACATTATGTGTAAGTGACTATTTTTAAATCTAGCATATTACCTACTTTTCTAAATCTATAATCATAAAAATGTATTATTTATGTTATTTATTAAATGTAAACAATAAATCATGTAATTAATGGTATTTATATGTTTGGGTTGTTATAATTGGTAGAATAGCAAGGGCATAAATAAAATAAGAGGTTAAAATGATTCAGATGATGATATTTTAATAATTTTACATAAAATCAAAGATTAATAAATATAATGTTTTTTAAAATTCCTATATAACCATTTTTTATTTTTTATGTGTTTGGATTTTATATCTGTTAAGAAATTTGGGTGATATTTATGAAAATAAGACCCTCTCCTTTACTAAGTTATTTAGGGGAAATTTTTATTTGTGTATGAATGCTTTAATATTTTTTTACATGACATATGATTTATTGATAACAATTAGATGTAATATGAACTTTTATATTGAAAAAATTATGGTTTATTTCGATGACTGATTTTTTAGTTTCAAAACAAATTTGTTTTCATTCAAAAAATGATTGGATTGAAAAGATATCTGGTGAATAAGTAATTAAAGATAATTTTAAAGAACTTTAAAATTATATAGACATGATATAATTATGGTTAAAATAATATTACTATACAGGATACGATTTTATCTGAGTTATAAATTTTGCGTTAAATTTTTGGAGAATATAAGATTTAATTGATGATTTATAGTGATTCACGTAATTTATTAAAAACATTAATGTATTACATATTTTACATTAAACGGATAAAATAAATTTTTTAGATGAATTTTCATGTTATTTTTTTGGAGACATAAGCTAATTTTTTATTAGAAGACATGTGATAACATTTTTCTTATTTTTTAATATATGAAATTATTCCTAGTATATTTTAAATATTTCTAATATTAGTTATTTATGAAATGTATAAATTTAAAAATTGGGTGTTAATGAAAATTCTTTATAGATTAAAGTTGTATTTTTATCATATGATGGAACATTTATATTGTATATTATTTTATTTCTTACACACCATTTTTTTATTTATAGATAGATAGAAACATGATAATTATTTTTTAAATATTTTATAGATATTCCGATCAATTTAAATTTAGTTTTTAGGATTTGGGAATGAAAAATCAATCATTTTGAATATTAAATGAACAATAGGTGGGAAACATCATGAAGAAAAAATGAAGGATGAAATTTCACTTGTGAAAATGAATGAATTCAAGTAAGTATATTTTTATTTATTGTATGTATTGATGGTATTCAATTTTGTAAATATAAGCAATTAGATGTTAAATATTTAAGTTATTTTATGGAATATATTTTTCATCAATAAATGTATTCATTAAGAAAATATTTTATTTTCAGTCACATTAATGTAAATATATGGTTTAAGAAATAATTACGAAATGATTAGTATTATAGTCTAATCTAAGGAATTACAAACCATTTAAAATTAATCATCTATTAATAATGATTAAAATGTATTTGATTCCACATAATAATATTTGTCTCTCCCATAATGAAATTGAATCTAAAATGTTATGATACATTTTTATTGAATATGAGATAAAATTGTTATTTTGAAATTTATTTAATAGAGTAGAATGTAACTTAAAAATATTTCAGATTTTTTTATTTTCAATTAATAATTTATATGATAACATGTGAGACGAAAAAATTTGGGATTAAATGAACCAAGAGATACTACGAAAATAATATTATTTATATATAATTGTTATCACCTATGCATTAGTTGAAGGATATAAATATGGGTGACCATATTATGAAATATATTTTGAAAAAATTTCCACATTATATTTTTTATATTTGGTACTAGAAAAAATGTACTCAGATTTTGATAACAATAACTAAAAAATTAGAAAAAAAACCTTTTAAAAGAGTAAATGGTTCATAATTTTATTTTTGAATAGTTTTAAGGTAAAATTATTCTGAATTTTTAAAAAAATAATCCAATTAATTAAATATTAATCAATATTACACATGATATTGGAATAAAAAAAATATAGTTAAACATATATATTTAAAAACAAATTCCATTATGTTTTGTGATTTTTTATTAATATTAAATTTTAATAATTATTGAATAAAAAATAATATAATATTGAATTCAATTTTTGATGTCATAATTTTAAAATTATTAAATATGGCCATTTTTATTTTTAATCCTAATAAATAATAACAATGATAAATGTTTATTAGCCTTTTAAATTGTAGGATGGTTTAAAAAATTCTAAAACTAAGTGCTAAGGTCTAAAAAACCAAATCTGTACTATATTTCATTTGACCAGTGTATTTGGACTAGAATATTTTCAAATTTAAAAATATGGAGTTTTGGTTTCACTTTCCTTTGATTATAACAATTATATTATATTTTTTATGGAAAATTACCAAAATATATATCTCTTAATCACTAAATATATTTTAATGATATATATACAAATAAAAATAATATATGAATATATAAAGATACTAAATTTGATTAATAAGAAACCTATTTATTGATAATAATTTTTTTTTTGTTTTTAGTGCTGTTATAATTTCTATAAATGTTTACCCAATGCTGACACAACAATTTTTAAAATAGTATAATGTTCTTGTAAATGGTTTTAAGAACATATAATGAATATTATAAGGAAGAATTATTGTGTTCCATTAATTAAAGGTATATTTATAAAGAATTAGTGGTACTAGATGTACTTATGTTTTAATTTAATGTATATACTCAAGACTTTAATATAATTTTTTTGAATAATATTAAAAATGATATTGAATTGTATTTAACATTAAAAAATAATTTTTAAGTCATCATATAATTTTTAAAACAATATTTTAACTAAATTGGATAGAAAATTATATTGCATATCATGAGTGTTCCATATATGTAAAACATTAAATTTCTATATTTTCTTTTGTGATCCTTAAATATTGAATGCTAGAACCCACCCATGCATATTCACGGTGGTATCAACTAATGCTAGAAATACTGATTTAGTACTCAATTAATAAACGTAATCCAATGCTTAAATAAAATATATATTCTGATGGTCTATGAAAACTGGAAGTGGTCAAATAAAAAATCTCATCCAATGTTCAAACTGAGTACGTGTACTAGAACACGTGATATGTAGTAAAAGTAGAAGTAACTAATAATTGATATAAGAGAAAATGATTCACTGATAATTCAATCCCTCTTTTGATTCTATGTTCCTTGATGTTCTATATATCTAAAATCTAGTTATTGTAGATGCAATCACACTGTACGCCTGAAATAAGAAATGCATGTTTGTTGAATTTATTGAAAGGAACTTCCTTATTCATAGTTATATTACTCATGATAATGGATGGAGGAAAATATTTATAAATTGATATAACTCTAAAAAACAACATGAAATTCCATTAAAATTAAGAATGATACATCATCATTCTCCCTTTATCAAATTATCCACGACATAAGATATTATGCACTCAATCAATCTGTTGGTGTGCAAAAAATGTAAACTAACCAGAGACACCAACCTTCTAATATCTAGTCAATCCCATGACTTTAATATTCCCTTAAATGATTGATTTAAAAAAAATCTATACCAACTAGACATTTGATTAAAAAAACATGTAATATATCCCTTGTATAAAGTTAAATTAATATATTTTCGGGTTATAGATATCAAAAACCACAAGATGTGTGAAATTTAAGGGAGTTCCAAAACATCTTCAAATAGAGAGAACACTACTACATGTTCATTTCTATTAGTAATTTCATATAGTATCGTGCCTCAACCTCCTTATCCTAGTGGAGACCACAAAAATGAGATAATCATAGTGGATATAGGTAAAATGGTGTGTCTTTCACCTCCACAAACTAGAAATTTAGGTCTAATGGGTTAGAAACCCTACTGGGGGGACCTGTGATAAAATGGCTTAGAGATAGATTGTGGTGTGACACATTCCCCCTGAAATCTATTTATCAAAATTATGGAATGGTCTAGAATACATAGAGAATAAAATTATAACAAATGAATACCAAGAAATATAAGGTCATCATAATAATGTGTATATAATTTGAGAAATATTTCATGATAATGTTTTAAAATACATGTAACACAAGTGATATATAGTATAGGTACAAGAAAGTAATAACATAATCAAAACAGAATAGTCCACTTCTCATGCATTCTCAAACAGCTTGATTGTTCCATGATGTTTCATTTATCCAAATTCCAATTTTTAGTTTCAACTTTCACATTGTATGAAAGAAATAGAAAATTTATTAATATTCACTACAATGAATATATTTAATACATAAAATAGTTGTACAAAATATTTTAATAAAATTACCTTCCAATATTTATATAATAAAGAATGTAAAATCGTAAAGGTTAATTACATTATACCTATTTTCTGAATATTCAACATGAATATCATCTATCACAGTGAAAATGTCTATACATGACAATTTAGAAATTACAAAAATAGTATATAGTGGACATTTCATATTTATTCAGCTCTTATTTTAGAATTTATATATAATAAAATATATTGTTCATGTTCTGTATAGTTATTTTATAATACCCATTATTCTAAAAACCCAGTAAAATATCCGTTATTGTAAAATATCTATACAATCGCTATTACTGTACAATATCCATACAATAACTAATACTTTATAGATGTTATTGTACATGTTTTGTAGAATATTTATTATCGTACAAGTAATTTATAATATCAATTATTGTAAAAGTTATATACAATCTACATATATTTCATTCTTATGGTACAATATCTATTATTGTACAATATCTGTACAATATATGATTCATTATACAATACATGGGTATCTAAAAATAAATAACATGATGTACATTATATGTTATCATACATGTTTTAAACAATATCTTAATTTTTTACAAGTTCTGTACTATCAACCTAGATTATAATTTTGGTTAAGAAATAATGAAATATTACAACAGAAATAAATAGATCTCACAGATGGTGTTATATACACATAAAAATATGAAGTATTTTCATGTCAATAGTAATACATATACAAATAAATTATCAAAACAGTAGATTCTGATTGCGCATTTACTGGTTTTCCCAAAAAATTATGAGAAACATGACTCCTAATAAAACTAAAAAATCCAGAAATGTTTGATATGCCATTAAATGTGAGACAATGATTTATTATATTGGTTTAATAAATTTTTTTCTATTTCTATCCATGTGAATGAAGTTATCACTTGAATTTAAATTCTTATACATTACATGTTCACCGTAAGACACATATGTTAGGAAGATGTAATGGTAGATGGTCAATGATAGAACAAGGTAATGAGAGTCAAATATTTGTTTATGTAATCTGTGTAGACTAATACCCTTACAGATGTGAATATTTATTCAGAAAACATATATTAATATAAATGAAAGAGTCACATTATAGTACTACCTTCCATTTGAAGCATAAAATTTCAGTCATTTTTTAGTTTTGTAATTTATCTTTTCCTTTTTTCAAGTGTCCAAATTTATTGCATTGGTTTTTTTCACACAGTATTTGGATATATTTGATGATTTTTTTCCCTACATCCTCACTGAAAAAACCATTCAATAGGGTTTTCTACCATGTGAATGTAGTTAAATGAATAATTAGTAAATTTTCATTAATTGTAGTGACAAAATAAAAGAATAATTATGAACATTATATTTAATTTTAGTTACAGAATAAAATATCAGAATGTTAAAAATATCAATTTGGGAATATTAAAAGAAGTCTATTGTTTATATATTTAAAAAATAAAATTTCTGAAGACCAGTATATTTGTGTAGTTATAATATTATCATTTAATCAACAAATATGTAATATAATAGTTATATACGTTATTTATTAAAAAATATATAGATGATATTATAGATCATGTGACAATATTCAGAATGATTTGAAAAGATACAATAGTTTAATGATTCTATGATATAAGGATAAAATAAATATACCAATATGGTGATATTTAATTAGATAGATATTGAAGTGAATTATTTTTAAGTGATTGTACAAAATTTTGTTCAATCCCACTACTTACTTGTGAACACACATAGCTCTGTTGATCCTTTATAAAAAGTATATTAGGAGTAACAATTTAAAATTTTCCAATTTAAAGGAGTATGTAATTATATAATATGTAGTAAATGATTTTCAAAAAATCTATCAATTAAATTATTGATGTACCTTTAATTTTTTCTAGTGAAATTTTCTTTGTATGTTTTTTTATTTATCTGAATGATGGTGATTATAAATATTTAAATATAATACATTAATTGACCATAAAAGTATTTTTATATGAAAATATTTAAATCCATCAGAATACTATACTCATCATCATCCTAATTTCAAAATCGAATGAAATGTTAGCATAAATAATCCAAATATATATTTTCATCATATAAATATGTGTACTATTATACCTATATAAAAAATCTCATTACTCTACTACTATATTACATACACATTGAATTATTCGTTTGTTAAATAGATCTAATGAAAATGAGTCAATGATATCAGTCCAAAAAGGTTTCACTCTAAATTTTTTTTTATTTTAAAATTATATTAGTAAGTCATTTATATAATGGAATATAATTAAATATAATAAAATTAAAGATTCAATATTAAGCTATCATGAAAAATAATAGATTATAACTTGTTATTAGTTTTATTAGGAAACATTTTTCAATTTTTGTACCAAATTTTACTATCAATACTATGAACATTCTTCAGTCAAGAGTTGCATGAATCCTAAAACCATTTTTCAGGTGCTCTGAATTTTTTGTATCATGGCTGAAATTAAGCACTTTGTAAGTTATGGAATATTTATAATATATTATTATTTAGAATAGAGGAGTAAATTTTTCTATACTACACAACATTGAGAAATTAAATTTATATTTTAATGATAAATTATACACCTTCTATCATTGTATGACTTCAGAAAATGTTTTTTTATTCTTATAAATAAATGATGTAGAATAAGTAATTGGATATAGTGGTGATGGACTATAATACAGTGATTCCATTATCAACCCACACTCAATTACTTAAAAATATGGGCCAACATTAAGAAGTGATTCTTTCCATTATATATATAGTCCATATTGAATGAGTGATAAAAATTCCACAAGATTTCATAGTAAATATAGAACATTTTCTTGAAATTGTCTACAACTATTATATCTAGGTTGAAAATGCTTTTTTCAAATTAATGGTAGTTGTGACAATAAGATTGGATGACAGTAGTTATAAAATAAAATTACAGCGATTTTTGTTTTAGTAAGTTACTAATGTAATGATTGAATTTAAATAGAAATAAGGCACAACCTTATTAGAAAGCATACTATTCAATTTCTTTACTTATACAAGATTCCATATGGAAATAGGTGAAGAGCCTTTATTATCTCTTAAGCAATGTGAAATCGGATTTTCCGAGTCTCCCCATAAAATGTAGCTTACTTGTAACCCTCTATGGAAAATTAAGTAAACAGTAATGAAAAATATCATTTTTTGGTTACAAAAATTATAAAGACATAATGAATTAACATTCATTGTCTAAGACAATCTAATTATTGAAGGTTTAATTACATTTTGGTTGAACGGTATGTGAGAAGCATAATTTTCCAATTATTTATAAAACATATATGGTTGAATATAATGTTATATTATGATAGTAAAATATTTTATTGAAACATTAATTCATAATTTAATAATGTGTGGTAAATATGAATGTAATAGTGATCTATTAGTAGTGAATTAAAACTCTATATAAGAGTGAATATATCATAGGTAGTGGTAACTATCAAATGAAAACACAATAATTTGTTTTTAAAAAAACTATTAAAAATGTTTACATATTCAATAATACTATGGAAACTTTATATGAATAAATTCTTCAAAACTAGTAAAATAGAAACATAAATGTGCCAGTTGTTCATAACAAGGCCTAACATGCATTTTTGAAGTCAATATTAGTCAAAATACATGTATATTTTTTATGTAGTTGCATTTATTTTCTCCTATTTAGACGTTTTGTATAGAATAGAAAGATCCTTAATGCAAAAGATATTTTTATTTAGAGATAATTTGACTGTATGCAATAGTAAATTAAATCATTATTCCCTGCATAATGAATTTTTAAATATTGATTAAAATTGTAAAAAATTTCACTCCAACACTTTTATTATATACTACAATGAAATATGTAGATATGATTATACTTAAATTGAATTAAAAAATATAATTAAATATTTAATGTTAAGTCACATGTTCATTTCATGGAATCAGAACAATGGAAATGAAATCATTGGAGTATCTCAATAATTAATTTCACCACATATAGAAAGTATTAACATTTATCTACAATTTCTCATCATCCTCATGTGTAATCTCATTCAATGGGGAAATTGATTAGGACATTTTTGACAAAATATAATATTTGAATTTTTGTACAAATAAAACATATAATGAAAAAATCAAAACCATAAAGTACCCATATATAAATTGGTAATCATAATTGAAATATAATATTTTAATTGAAAATATAACTAAAACAATTTATCAAATGTTTCCACGTACCCAAGATTATATGTGGAGTCACAAACTATGGTATTATTCTCATCAAGAACAATTTTCAAACATTTTGGTGTTGTGACCCAAGATAATGAAACATATATTTGACCATGATAGATGACATGATTTCTAAGATATAACCCAAGAAAATATATTTATTAGTCTTGAAATTTGTTAATAGTCATAACATAAGTAATAATAAAAGGAAATTGTCTTATTTATAATTTTAAATTCAATTAAACATCAGAGTATGTCATATTTAATCATGGAATGAATACAAGATACCCCAAATGACATCCACATAAAATTTGTGCTCCAATGACATGGTCACCCATATTTGTAACAATTAAGTGAGTTTCATTACATAATCCAACTAATTGATATACATTATTATTTAAAATATTGGGTACCATAATATTTATTGTACTTTTTTTGGAATCCAAACCAGAAATATTATTACCATTTAACATATCATATGTATAAACGACCTCAATACTTTCAATATCAATACGTGAATTGATACCCGAATCAGAGAAAAAGTAATCTATTCCAATAGAACATGTGAGACAAAACAATTACCCATTAATATCTTTAAAAATATTTTGAGTTGGAGATAAGATTGATCGACTTTTCTGATAACTAACATCAGTATATTTACCCTTGAAATTATGGTATGTATATTAAATAATTATAGAAATTGGATCTGTAGTGCACACAAGAAGATATATTGAACAAATTTGAATTAATGATTCCACTTTATTAGGATCTCCAATGTGACCCTCACTAATATCCAAATTCCATTTACCAAATTCATGTACCTCTTATGAATCACTGGATGAATTGGTATGCAATGTCTTGTTTTTTTCAAGGATGAATCCTAAAAATATTTCCACAAATATTTTTATGTTATACATGAAAATACTATATCATTTCTATTACCACAAGGTACAACATGTTGTATTTTCCGAAAATCCCCACCAAAGACAATCATTAGAACATCGAATAGAAAATATAATGTGTTTTCATTTTTTACTGAAATTATATCATTGAATGTACCATCAAGTGATATAAAACAGTACTTATGAATCATAAGGGTCTAATCGCAAATAATCATCTTGGTTAATTATATAATTTCTCCAACATCATTAACTTTTTGAATATTAAATACCAAGTGCTCGGACATAGAAACTGTAAAACAAAATTTTGAATTTGTTTTCCTTCCACCAGGAATGAGTATTGACGTTATTCTACTGGATGAAACTACAAGAACAATATTACCGTTGGACTACAGAAAATATTTCAATACTATCCAAATGAAATTATTACCTATACCTCTATGTCCATGTGAGAAAAATAAACCAGATTCCCTTGAAGATAATGAATACAAACTGATAGTCATCACCACATTTCGTTCAGTAGTAAGCGTTGTCTGACATGTTATATTTTCATTCTGAAATATTTCTCAGTTAAATGTTAGGTCATCTACAACTAACGGATTTTGTTTAGAATCAATTACAGAATCTTGAACTAGCATTGTAAGATAATAATGATTACATTTACAATTTAGTCATAGAATGTTGACTATTTCAAGAAAAGGATACATTTGTCTCTAATGTTCATTGAGTGTCAAAACTACAAAATTGAAAAGTAGTGGTAAAGTACAATTAGAATAGTTTTATACATTAAATACCATTATCATGAATAACTAAATCAAATGTAAGAAGAATGAAAATTAACACATTATATAAAGTGTGGTAATTAATCGGCATTCTATTAAGATAAATTCATCTGAATGACCAGCCACCTTTATGATAGTAAACGGAATACAATTTATCAGTGATTGGGTAATTAAAATAAGTGAGTTAATATCAATAATATCAATAATATTGAATTCCAATTTTAATCTATATTTTTAATTGTAATAAGAGTACATATATAATTTTATATACATTAATATAATGATAATTCATATTAAAACCCCTTTATTATTATGTGTTCGAACTATATCATTATATCATCATGGATCTAATCAAAATATAACATATATTTAAAATTAATTAATAATATTTTTTATAGTAAAATTTATTTAATATATAATATGGATGATTAGTACATTGTCACAAACACCCTAATCCAATATAAGAAGGAAAAAATGTTTTTTAATTGAGTTGAATTAACGATGTGTGTATAACAAATCAGAGGTCAACATATATTGTTGTGTATGTATGATATCCAAGATATGTACGGATTCTGAAAGATGATGTTAAAAATGATATAATTAAATTGGATTGTTATATTTATATAATGGAAGAAAATTTACCTATTAAATAATTAAAATAGTAAATTTATTTAACATTCCTTTATAGCTTTCATCATTGAACGTATGGAATATATTATACTAGGATGTAGCTAGTATCATTATAGATAATTTCTAGTACATATATGTTTTTTTTAAGAATAACATGTTGGAAAACAATCAACCAGAGACTGTCCTATAGTCCAAGTTATGACCTCTTTTTTTCCTTCAATAAACATTGTGTCATCAAAAAGTAGTCCCAAAGTAAAAAATTATTCCCAACAAGTTCCATGAGTATTTTTTCATAGTTCAAATATTCTCATAAGATGGTCCACCTCTTATCTTTATATGAAATAACTGCATATAATATAGTTGAGTAGTTATTGGGATCACATAGTGTGGTCTACTAATATAGAATCCCTACTTTCTTGGATACCATTATTTTTTTTATGGCGGAATACATGTATTTTTGGAAATTCTACAAATTTCATAATTCTACATTTTTAGTAAGTGACATTAACTTTAAGCAACACTTTATGCCCTGTTTGAGAAATGTTTTCCTTACTAAAGATATCTTCAATATTATCCTTTTCATTGTAAGAAGAATTATTTTTCCTTAGAAAATATATTTTCATCCATTATACTAGAGGATTTATATAGTGGATATCATAAGAGTGTATCCTCTAGGAATCCTCACAAGAAGTGATATACCATCAATCATAATAAATTTAAATCTCATCAACATTTTTATTTCACAACACTCTTCTATTAGTTGGATACAATGTTGATGTAACACGATCATGACCATTTCTAATATATTTAAATAGATAAATGGAATCATTTTATTGATTGAAAACATAAATATAGTGATGATCATGATAATTCATTATCAAAATAATATTTTATTGTAAAAAAATGATTTTCCAAAGGAACACTATTTTTAAGGATCTTTCTTATATCATTATCTCTCTAGTATACAATATACCAATTATCATTTACTATTTTAATTGAAACAAATTTATTTGGAAAGAAATAGTACATTTCCTATTATTCAAACAAGGTGAGAAATGATTAAAATAACCACAATGCCCATGTATCATTTTGTTTTTAAAAACATCATAATGATTTTGGAATTTACCTTTATTTAGAACATTACTAGAAACAATTTTGTCAATTAAAGTTAGTGTGCATATTTTTTATCCCAAACAAAGAAATAGAAAAATGTGTACATGAGACTAGCCACGGTTTTGAAACACTAAAGTACGAACAACTACAAGGATAAGAGTGAGATTAATGAAACAAAAGTGTATGTGATTCATTAATTAAGAAGCTAAAAAATGAAAATAGTATTTATGAAGTTGGTTACCGACTTGTGAACTCCCAAAGAAACATCCATCTTATAAATATTTCACAAACTAGTCAACCAAAATATTTAAATCTATTGATAATATATGTAGCTAGTCTAATGGGAAAAAATTGTTATGGGTAACAATTATACTAATTTCATGTCACACTGAATTTCATGAAAATGTTAAAAAAATATGTATAGCTTTCCCAATTACATATAAATATACAATAATAAGAATTTTGAATCAAATACCTAGAAGCATCAGCTAATGTAGAAGGTAAAATGATAAACTTCCCATTTGAAGACCTATTATGATTTCCTCAATGGAATGTATCTTTTGTCCCATTGTACAATTCAACCCGTAAGAATTTATGATTAAAGTGAATAAAAGAATGTCTTTGAGACACTATTATTGAATATGCATCAAACATAAATTGATTCAACAACCTTTTTTAATTTTTTAAGGTTGATCCATAATTGGAACATAACTGCATGGGAATGGAGAATTACTTTCACATTGTAACCATTCGGTGATTTGTACTTGTACTGTACAATGTAAGATGATGAAATATGTTGTTAACATATCCATATTTCCCATCTGTGAAAATTAGTGGATATTTTAATTGATGATACAATGGGTGAAGGTCCAAATAAATTTTAAATCACCAATTTTTCATTGAATTATAATATCTCTTTTATGGTTGAAATCTTAAAAGTCACCAACAATAAGAATAAAAATCTTAGAAAAATTAGGTAAGTTTAATGTTTTTTCCATCTGTTGTATTCATTTAATAATTTGTATCATTATATTCGGTATTTCATAAAAATCAAGAACATAACTTTCACTTAATAAATTAGGGGATAATGTATTTGCTTCATGAAGAATATAGGATAATCATCTTTTCCCATTTTTAAAAGACGGTTTATGGGTTACCGATACCTAACAAACAATCACAAACACAAACAAGTGAAACTTACACATCATAGTATCCAGACTCATCACCACACCCCATGTAGGATCCATCATCTTCAGTGGCTGATTTCCAGTCTGGAGTCCTCCGGAAGCTAGAACTTTGAACCCGACTCCTCAGCTACTCCAGAGCGGGTTCCTCTGGCGATGCCTTTTAAAAAACTATACCCTTTTTAAAGGCGATAATAACCACACTATTTCGTTTTGAAGCTGATCTGGTTCACATCGGTTGCGGGAGGTAAGATTAATCCTTTCTTGGCCTTCATCATGGAGTAACAGATAAAGTTCCTTCCCTTGTAACCGTCTTTTGATTCCCACATTGCACCACATCACTGAAAGACCGGCCAAAGGGCCCACTCTCCTTTCCCTTCACTCCCCCTGAACTCGCTGTTCCAAACTCAACTCTCACCTCCAAACCAGTACCAGTTGACTTCAAAATGGTCCCCCTCCTCTGTTCTGGGGTAATACTTTCCAGCAAATAAGGCCTTCTCTTCTCAGTAGTGGCTACCTCTACATCCGAAGTACCGGTCCCCTTCCCCATACCCGGAATACCCTCTGGTGTTTTCACACCGTTATCCATCCGAACATCAACATCCTCCACTGTTCCATCCTCCAACATGAAAGGTGATTGGTCATTAAACCGGTTTCTAAGGGTGAGGAAAGGCCTGGCTAAGGGATCCAGTCCCTGAGAATTTTTAGCACATGCCAGAAAGATCACCTTCAAAGGTCAGGAACATCTCTCCTCCTCATTCGAAAATGTATCCCTTCCCCCAGAGGATCAATTAAGGATCTCCAAACTGAGTGTTGTCCTAATGAAAACATCAGAAACCCACGGGATCAATTGCAGCTCGAACCCTCCAACTACCTCTGCATCATGGACCTCACCGCAGGTCACCTGCTTGGAGCAAGAATGATTTTCCTCCACCACAGATTTATGCATAAGGGAAACCCGCCCTCCATCCATCAAACTGAGAACATTATGACCATGATCATCAAATTCTGGTTTCTTGTAGCTTGGAATCTCCTCTAACCCTTTAGAGACCAGATGTACACCACCCTGGTTCTTGCTAGATGCTGACTGCACAGAAGAAACCACATCATTATGTTTCTCAGAAATATGAGAGATTCTCTCAGGATCCATCCACATATCTCCTTGTACCAAGTTCATTATCATATCATCCATCAACCTCTTATCCTTAGATCTTGGCCTTCCTGGTGGAGCTTTTCTTCGGCAGACCTTCAAAGCATGTCCCAGCCGCTTGCAAAAGGAACATATGTCCATCCAATTTTTGTATACTGCCTTCTTCTTGCACCTGTACTCCTCGCATATGGTGATCCATTCAAAATTGAATGGCATACGAGAGACATATACTTCCACAAAGATCCGGGGATTAACCGGATGACACAAAGCCGCGGTGCGGTTGTCAGCACAGAGAAACCTTCCAACCATATTACTAATCATCTGAAGAGTAGCAGGATTGTAAAATAGAAGTGGAAGTTTACATAAACTAACCCAGATTTCCATTGACGGAAAAATCACGCTTGATGTGAAGGTCGAAAGACCATATAATGAGGATAAAATTCATCCCGCTGCAACTTCGTGGAGCCCTAGACCAGGCCTGAATGAGATCCGCATCCAATTCAAAATGTATCATGATCTGCCGACTGTCCAGAAAACCGACCGCCACCCATTCTTGATGATCCCAGGAGCTAAACACCATCCTGTCAAAACCATCAACTGAGGGTCACCTATGCGAGAAACGAGCAACTTGAGTGAGATTCATGAGCGTCGAAGACACTATGAACTCCGAGTTCGAGAGCTGAAGATTAGGGTAACCGTCGAGAAGCTCTAGAGCCTTAGATAAAACCGAAGCATTGGGGAAGAGAGGCAGGAAATCGGGGTTTGGGAAAGGTCATAAGAATTTGGGGACCTCTCGAATCGAGGAATCCCCCTCCCCCATGAGGGGGGAAGGGACTGGTGCTGAATCCACTGTCGACACCGAGGGGGGAAACCAGTCCCCGGGGTCAAAGGGCTTCAATAGGAATTCACCTGCTTCATGAAGAATATGATGTAAGTTCTCAACAATATTAAAATCAATGGATGAGTTTTTAATTTTTATTATCATACCTACATGATAAATAAATTTTAACCTAAGGTCAAATTATATTTTTCACTAATTTGGATACTATTAAATGTAAGTATTACATGATGGAATGAACCCTATTGTGAGACTTATTAGAAGTGTCTTACATGTACAGTTAGTAAAACCACATTGGTTATCTATTCTTATGGAACAAACTACCTATGTGATGGTCCTTTTTTCCATTCAATCTGAATATATTTAGAGCTCAACCATTGTTAACCTACATTTCATCCTTCCCACCCATTTACATGAATTCAATCATATAATTTTAAATATGATTTTTTACTTATAATTCTCTTTTGTCAAAAAATGTATGACTAAAGGATAGTGTTTTAAGGTATTAGCGATATGACAATAGTATATCTAGAGCAATTTTACCCAGTGAGTATGATTGATCATATACTTGGTTTTCTCTGTTGCTGTATTTCTTATTTCACTAATCAAACTAATATGTGAACCAAAATACTAACATACCATTATTGGATCTCTAATATTCTAATAGGAAGTTAGAGCATATTGATTCTGTAAAATGTGTTTCAAAAGAGTTAATAAAGTATACGTAGCACATTGTGAATGTTATTGTAGTATAACGATAAGTAATCGCAATATACTATCCTTCATTCTATGTTGTTTTTAGTTGATTATTTATTTCTGTAGAAACAAAATATTAAATCTGTAATGATAATACATTGTAAAAAGTTTTAAACTATAAAAATTAAACGTGTACATATGAATACTGAAAAAATGTAAAGCAGGATGTCTTACAACGTCTCTTCTTACATATATATTTGACAATACATAAGTCATTTTACTTGACACTGTGAGATTTTGGGTAGGACCTACATTGGAATGACATCTTAATACCCATAATTAGAAGATGTATATTACTACTCAATATTTCATAGAATATATAGTGACATGTATATAACTATATATAATGTCTATATCATGATTTTATTTTATAACACACCTGGGAATGGAATTGTTTTACCAGTAATGGTAGTAGAGAAACAATATATGTTGTAAGGAGAATACATAAGAATTCATATTGACTTTAGAGGGAAAATTGTGAAAATGTATGAGTGGTTCATACTATGGTGAGGAGTCAGGTGATGTGGCAGTCATAATATTATCCTCATTAAAGAAATATAGAAAAAGTAATGAACAAATAGATAGTAGTTAAATTTATATGATATATAAAAAACATGTCATTCATAACAATATAGTAATGTCATCCTTACAAAAAGACACAACATATATTGCATGGGTTTCTGGTCTGTGTTTTCTCATTCCTGTTCGGAAAAACATTTTTATGAAGTTTCACAATCAAGAGGCATTGTTATTAAAATAAAATATTATTTAAATTGATAGTTGGTAGTTGAAATTAAACTATGAAATCTATTTGAATGAACTATTAAATTGAATGTTAACTGAACATTCATAGATAAAGGTGGAAACGATATGTGTGCTCTTCTTTTAGTGATTTGTTTTGTTTGTAGTGGTTATGATTTTGTATTAGAACAATGGTGAGTGTAAAAAATAGTATAATTTCCTATACATGTAGATACTTTTTTTATTAAAATAATGAAATAGTAAAAAAATTATTAGAGGAATAAAAAATGGAAGAAAAATTTATTGTAAACATAATACAGTACTCACAAACTTGTTGTTGTACTCTCATAAATAGTCTAATAAACAACCATGCATCTATACCTTTTTATTGTGATTGCATATTCATATTGAATTTCTTTTTGTTGAATTAATATGATTTTGAAGAAAAACATACTATGATTTTGTTTGAGTACATTGAATAAAATATATATTGTGAAGACAAACTGATAACTCACAAACCATGAAAGGTAATATTATTATTATTTAATTTCATTAACCAGTATATAATACATGAAAGATAATAATAGATAAATTTAAGTATTGTTAAAAATAAATTATATTAACTATTGATTTACTAAATAATGTAGTTTGAAAAAAAGATTCCAATGTTGGTAGATATGCAATATAAATGACTAGTAACTGTTTAGATGATTCTGTTGAATCAGAACATGGGTTATATAGTTACAATTTTTTGAAAATTGTTATAAAATTACTAATATTGAAACAAAATATTTTTGAAACCATGAGTAAATGAATAGTAATATAAAATTTCAATATTCATGAATGAATAGGTAGATGTAATGCTGAATCATACTAATGTTTTCACAGGTTCAGAAGACCTCCAAATATTTGTAACATGGTGGCATGTACGTAGTTGTGAAGATGTAAGACCGTAAATAGACCAATTGAAACGGAATTCACATAATGGATGTAGGTCATGAGGATAGAAGTAGAAAATACATAGTGTATTTTTTAGTTATAGTCATAATTAATCTTGAGATTGATGTTGTTTTTCAATGCATCGAGGTTCATATAACATAAATGATAGTTTACCTCAATTACAACTGAACCAATTCACGATCTGATTCCTTCTCCAAGTAATGGATTTATGAATTGTGAAATCATTGGTTTTTGAAGTGAATCTTTTTGAGAATACAGTTAATGCTCGACTTTAGCCAGAAATTATAACCAAAACTCAACGATATCAGTTAAATGGAAAGGATATATCATTGAACTCTAGGCATGAACCAATAAAAAAATTCTAGTAGTGCATTATGGGGGAGGAACCGAAAGTGGGAACCAGATGTGTGGAAGATCGTTTTGAGAGAAGTAGTAAATAGTAGGATCCACATGCGAGGAAGAACATTTAGTGGACTCATGTAATAGAAAGGGAATACAGGATCCATATGCGAGGATGAGCATGATATATTTTTAAGGATGATTAGCTAAAAGAGAATCCCTGGGATGGATTTAGTGGTGGAGGCCACACACCTCAATGAGATGCATCACAAATATAGAGGAATGAAAATTAAAAATATTGAAGGATTTTAATGTTTATATGGTGATTTGGAGGAGTATATTGGGTGTCACATATAAATAAGTAACCCATCATTAGTATATATTGTTGATATTTTATAAATAGAAACCATTTTAAAAGTTTAATGTGGCGGTTAAACTAATGAATATTATTTATAATAACACTTATACTTGTATAAAATTTACTGGATGGAATTATTTGATCCTTATACTCATTATAATAGCAACTATATCACTTTTAATGAATTTTGAATAATTTATTCACATATTCTGTCTCATTTATATAAAATATTTCTACCCAACTCACTTATAAATGGAAACCTTCAATCCTCTTTTCCTCATACCTATTGAGAAATTTATATCGACCATTATCTACCCAAATAACTTCCAAAACATCCACTCAATTTCTTATAGAGGCTAGTTTCACCAAAATACCATCCTTGAGGGATTAAGGTGTAAGAGAAAGAATGTTAATTAATGAATAATTATAACATTTAACTAAGTGTTTTCTTATTGATTCTATTCATCCACATAAAACAAATATTATATAACCATGATCATATAAAAAAACTATGTATATATCATATTAGATAATTTTATTATGTTGATGGAATAACCCTTATTAATTTAATTTTCCATCCTATGTGAAATGATAACAACTCTCACATGTATGTGTACAATACAACATCTTTCAAGTGATGTGTTTTATTTTTCATGACTACATCATATGGACAGTTAAAATGGTATATAAAAAGAATTCATTAGATATTTATTTCAAACTTATTATTCATTAAATATAATATATTACATAAATTATTACCTTTTCATTCATTGAAAAATTATAACATCACTCTTGCGTATGTGTGGATTACCACCACCCAAATGCAATATGGTACATTTTTCATTTAATTAATTCAGGGATGGTTATAAATTTTTATTTCATGTACAAAGAAGATAATAATTTTATGATTAATATCTTATATATTATGTAACATTTTTCTCCTTTGACCCTGTTTAACCAACTTATGTTTTTTTGGAATTATAAACTGAGATTCAACACAACATCTAACAAGAACATGATCGATTAACTGGCATTATAATAAATCAAATAAATGGAATAGTAATAATGTGATAATTTACAAAGAATTATCTTTAAAAAATATTTTATTAACAAATTCTTTATCTTATGTGATAAAAATATAATGATGGTATTAAATTATAAAATAAAATTTTATTGTTTGAATATATTTATTAAATTAGAGGCTAGAAAATCATGTAACGATATTATTAAATGTATAAAAGAATGAAATTCCATCAAATATGAGAATAATTCATTATGAAGATTATTTATTCGAGAATATAAATGAGTTATATTCATTAAAGATTTCCCTATACCAAGACCAACACAATCTCTAAGAGATATAGTATGAGAAAAATTATTTGTGTGACAAATTCACCCTTATGTAAATTATCACGAGATCTATACTAGCATAATCACTACCTTTTTCTTCCCCTAGAGATTAAATTTTTTATAGATATTATGTTAATATCATATGTGGATTGGTAAATAGAAATTATTAATATATAATTATGTAAATGGTAATTTAATAAGATATTTACTACATGTATTTTACACATTTTCCATTTTGACTGTTAAATAAAAAATATGTTTAATTATAAATTATTTAACTACCTTTGGGTGATCATTTAATTCATAAATATGTTTTTTTAATGTAATTAATTTAATGTGACATATCTTAAGATTTTTATTATATTATATATCATTGCAATAAATAATATAAAATTTAATAAAAATAATTTGAATGTGTATTAATAATAAATAATAATAACAATGGTTAATACATAAAAAAATAATTACTTTATAAAAACACTTTCATGTAATATTTTATGACTTATCGTAATAGTAAAATTTTAATATTAAAGAAATATTAATTTTAAAAAAATCAATTTAAACATTGAATTAGATTTTTCATATGAGTTTATCATTACATTTTTTATTTTTTCTAAAAATATAGATTTTAGGATAATTGTGTAAAATTCAATTTTTTTAAATAACATAACTTCTATGGATTTAATTGTAAAGACCCATAAATGTCAAGGGAATTTTTTTTTCTTAATTTCTTTGGAATTTTATGAGTATGAGGTTTCTGACGGCACCTGATTCTGAGGCCCGGTGTGCCCGGAATCAATTTCTGAAGATTAGCTCGGGTACGTTCAGTGAACGAAGGAGCGGGTTTTTCTAACTTTTGAACCAGTGCTCGAAATTGAAATCTGAGGGCACCGATGATACCGCAACGCCGTTAATTGCTTAAGAAGACCTTTTCTGGAGTTCCGTTTGCTCAGGAGGAGTTGTTAAAAAAAGAGTGGAATAAAAAAATAATGTTTTAACAATTTTATTTTTATTTCTTGCTAAGTGGTTTAAGTGTTGTGTCACAACACTTTTTCCCTCTCTTATGTGGTTTAACTCCTAGGTGTGGGAGTTGGAGTGGGAGTCTTAGGTTGCTAACTTCCCTTAGGAGAATAAAGGAGAGTTATGGCCCACTTGATCCCCACCCCTTCTCTTTTTCCATAACTACTCACCCCCCTCTTTAATTTTGTAAACTCATATTTAATTGAGTAACGCACCCGCACCCCTACATAATGCCAAATCAACTCTCGAATTTGTTTGGTTTATTAAACGCCTCATTAATTGGTCAACACACGTTAATTAATTCATGGATTATTTTTGAATTTTGAAAGGGTTTCCATGGGGAATGAAATAAGAGAAACCTTATTTTATTATTGTTATTTCATAGTGTGGAACAAAGAAGGGAACTCTAGTCTTTAAGAACGTTCTTCCTTGTTGAAGAACGCGAAGACCGACAAAGAAGACCGACCTACAATGAAGGACGATGAAGAACGCCGATTCCTCGGAGATCGACGACGTGACGCCGATGATCCTCTTCTCTGTGACGCCGTGTACTGCGACACCGACGATCATGTTCTCCGCGACACCGTGTACCGCGATGCCAACTGCGCTTATGGAGCATCGTTCCACGACGACCTTTTTCCGCAACGAACCTCATTTGACGATTTCATCGAGGTAGGGGTTTGTTTTGTTCATAAATGTTCTTTTTCGTCCAACGTAAATTTCTTAGTCGCTTGATATCGGATTAACGAGAGGGGGCCAGACCGCACGAACACGGCCAACTCTCCTCCCCCTTGATTTTGTGTTTGTCGCAGAACCAACAAAGGTAGCATGATGCAACAACACCGCGCGGAAACAAGGAGGTACATGGCAAAATAGAATGACGCCGTCGCGCCGCGCTGTTGGGACCGAACGAAACCGTGGTCGGAGTTGTGGATGCATAGGCAAATCGATGGCTCCACAGTTTTTTTACTTGACGTGCGGATCGATGACCGATGACGGAATGGGCCGCATATGCGATTTGATGATCCCGTAGTTAAGTTCGTGTCCTGTAAGGATTCCCGGCACAGATAGAATTGAAAACAGACCACCGGAGCAACTCTAGTGTCCCACGGACATCACCGGCGGCACGGGTCGCCAGCGAGGCGGTGCCGGCGGCTGGAGGCGGTGGCGCCCCGACGCGCCACAAGGAGGAACTGCCGCGACTGAAGCCACGACGGCAAGCGGCCGGATCCCGCGGCCGCGGGGGATCCGGGGGAGCATGACACGGTGCTCGCCGCGTCCGCGGAGTGCAAAGGCCACTCAGCTCGTTGGCCTAGCAAGCGTGCCACCCGACCGTGCCGGGCCGCGCCCTACCGGTTCAGACCCGGACCCAGTTCGGGCCGACCCCGGGGGGTTGGGCTGGGTCGGACCGGGCCCAGACCCCCCATTTTCGGATCACTTTCAGTCATTTGCCTATATCATGGGCTATAGACCTCTGATCGATGCACCATCAGTTGCCTAGTGATCCTTGGATCGAGGCGGTCATTTCGGTATATTACACTCATGGTTTTGGAGAAATTTTAGTATGGCCGAGTTTGTTCGAACACGAAACCAACCGGGCCCTCGGAGCAGAAACGCTTATAATTTGAGCTCCGGATGTTCGATTGATGTGCTGTAGACTTTGTTGGATTACTCATGATGAGATGGAACTTTTGGAATAATTCACCTGAGGTTTGGACGTATTTGGAGTATGGCTGGGTGGATTGTACCCGAAATCCAACAGGGCCCCTGGAACGGAAAAGCCGATAACTTTCAGACCGGACGTCCGTTTGACAAACCATCAGCAGCATTGGAGATCACGTCGAGAAACGGTCCCTATGAGTATACCCTATGTGTGTTTGGGGTAAAATTGAGATACGGTCGGGTTTGTTCGTACACGGAACCAACCGGGCCCCTAGGATGAAAAAGCTAATAACTCACAGACCGGGCATCCGATTGACGCGCCATCTGTTGCAATGAGACCCCTATGATGAGGTGGTAATTTGAGATACTTCTTCGTGGTAATTTTTTATACTTGTAGTATCGACCTGTAGCTCATGGAGCGGACCCTCCCGGAGACGAGCGTACGGAGTACGAAGACCGTGTAGCAGGCTGAGACCTAATGACTGCTTGTCCAATTCGATTCGGAGTGACTTGCATAGCCCAGTGGGTGGCACTACTTTGTGAGGTGGAAGACCCATGGAGGAGTAGCACTACTTTGTGAGGTGGAAGACCTGTAGTACTCGACGGGAGGAGTACCTCTGTATGCTATGAGGGGGAGCACTACTGTGTGAGGTGGCAGACCCATGGCGGAGGAGCACTACATTCTGAGGTAGCAGACCCGTGGTACTCGATAGGAGGAGTATCTCAGTAGTCTTAGGTTAGTGAGCAGTACCTCAGAGTCGTGACAGGATCACTGTACTCTTCAGAGACAGAGCTCTTCAGCAGTTACAGTTTTGATAATGAAAATCCTGTCTGAGCTGAGATAATAACCTTTGTGTTTTCCTCATGATTGAGATGGGTCACTTGATGACTTAGGTATATGTATGGGCATATACCTAAGTAGAGGTTATCTGTTGAGATCATTCGTTGTGGTTATCCTTGTTGGATTTAGTGAGACCTTGAGGGTATCGGGGTCACTAATGAGTATCGTTATACTCACCCCTGCATGGGTTATGCCTGCACCTCGTTGTGTTGGTTTCAGACGACGGGCAGCGCTGACAGAGGACGAGTGTTCGATGACTGGATGTTACCTAGAGGTGGACCTCACGATGAGTCAGTATCCAGAGGTGGACTTCACGACGAGACAATACTCGAAGGAGGTTGACAGGCGAGAGCGTTGTGGAGGCTATCTGTACCTACCCTTGAGGTAGGATCCGTGGTGGACGATCCAGAAGTTGCGCTATCTCTACCTACCCTTCATGTAGGATCCGAGGTGGACGAACTAGGAGATTATTCTATTCTTCCAGCTACTTCTCTTTTCTGTTGTACTTTCATTCAGTTGTAGTTGTACTTTCAGTTGGGTTTGTATTCTGGCACATTTACTTTTCAGCACTTTCTTTTGTACTTAGTGTATTACTTTGGCTTGTACTCTGTGGTGTTTTGTTTACTTTTATAAAGATAATGACTTCCCAGTTATCAGGATTTACGCCTTTGGTGCTAGTCACCAACCCCAGGCCTATGGATGGTGGGCTTGGGGTAGTCACAGCACGGGCCCCGAGGATGGGTCGTGACAAATTGGTATCATAGGATTCGGTTCTACCGCAGAACTTATAAATCTGATATTTTTTTCTGTGAAGAAATAGTGTTAAGGGTACCGAGTGTGGTCCTCGGTTCAGGGAGTCCAGTGTTGGTGTGGGAGGACAATGTATCCATACACCAGGACCCTGACTTCCGATTTTCGACTGAGTGCATGAAAACACTAATTGCGTGTGTGTTTCTAATGGTTTTTCCTTAAAACAGCTCAAACCAAGTCAGCTCACAAGGTATAAATCGTTTCACTGTGTCACGTTTGTTTATTTCAGGATGCCTCCCCACGGACGACCAGCTAGATCCTAGAGAGTTATAAGTACTGACAGCCCGCGGAGCAACATGGCCTCAGTATAGGGCCCTATCCCAGTTGAGGCGCCAGCGAAGGCACCAGCGGTAATACCACATGTGGGGCCACCGATGCCATCAGCCCCATCAGCAGAAAATGCAGGTCACTTGAGCGCACTGCACGAGTTCTAGTGCCAGAGGCCACTTAGGTTCCGGGGGGAGACGGACCCACAGGCGGGTGAGGATTGGCTGAAAGCTGTGGTGAGAGTCTTCAGGCAAGTAGGGATTCCAGCAGACTTCATGGTGATCATTGCTGCCAGCCACATTCATGCAGCAGCATGCAGATGGTGGAGCCTGATGCTCCAGATGCATGACGAGGCGACACTTCTATGGGTATAATTCGAGATCCTGTTCCGGGAAAAGTTTGTACCATCCACCTTTTGAGTGGTGCGTATACAGGAGCTACTACATCTATAGCAGGGTAGCATGACGGTGGCGCAGTACTCAGTGAGGTTCACAGACCTCTCGTGCTACTCCAATGATATGGTACATGACCCGTTCTTCAGGGACCGAACCTTCGAGCAGGGGCTCAGGCGAGAGATTAGAGCGTCTGTTGTTTCTCACAGTATCTCGACGCAGATAGGGGTGTTGGAGAGATCCCTCTTAGTGGAGAGTTTCCTTGCTGAGCAGTCTTCAGTAGCAGGACCCACCACTAGCCGGCATGCGGAAGAGTCTTCTGCAGCGGGCAGTAGACAGATGACGCAGTGGTCCAAGAGGACCAGACCTACATGTGGTCGATCGCATGACTAAGGGTTAGAAGTGAAAGGCACTAAGGTGAGTGACAAAGCCAGACCTTCCATGATGTGTTACATGTGCGGCGGATAGGGGAACATGGATCGTGACTGTCCGACCGACCTCTGGGATGATCAGAAGATAAATGAAAGACCTCCCAGGCAGAGGCAGAGGTTCAATCGAGGCGGACCGCAAGGAGCAGAAGACCGAGGCAGGGGAGCTGGCTATGCCGCTGGTGGTGGACGACGCTTCGAGGTGTTGCCACCACCATCACAAGGAGGTCCACCCTGACTTCAGGGAACATGTGGACATGGGAGAGCTCAGCTTTAGGTAGCAGAACCATACGATTACGGAGATCCATAAGTAGGTGCACAGGAGCAGAAAAAGTGGATTCCTTTTGTTCATAGTACTTATAGTTCCTTGTTTCTGTTTTTGTGTGTCTTTGTACATCGAGCTTCAGGAATAAAAGACACTTGTCCTTGTGACATTTTCATCCTTCCTTTTTGTGTATTGAGAGGTCCCAGTGAAATCTGTTGACTTGACCCTCACTTTCGAGATTCCTACTGGAGAAGACCTAGTTACCTTACGCTGATGCCGACAGTGTGACTCGAACCTTAGAGGTGAGAGTGATGGTTGGATCTCTTGCTAGTAACGTCGAGGCCTTACGACGTCATCCAAGGCATGAATGCATCATTCATGTCAGGATTGGTTGTATTAGTAAATGGGTGTGGTTCATCCATGGGATGAGGCCGAGTTTCTCATTTTGGAAAAGGAGACATATTAGCATCCCTTACAGAACATAGGCAAAGAAGGTGAAGATCGTCCAGGTGCGGATGAAGACTGCACAGTGCAGCAAGAAACATGAAACTGGCGCCAGTCATAGTGACTCGGGCATGTTAAATGTTTCAAGAATAGGAATCATTAAGGAGATATGAGTCTACGAAGCAGCAGATGTGGAGGCAGAGCTAGGAGAGCATCATGAGGTGGTGTACATTTCAACATGCTACAACCTCCCGCCTTAGTTGTCCCCGCAAGGATCAGGGAGCTGGAGGGCAGGGGAAGAGTGCGGCTGCATGCGGTCAAGGAGTGTGACCCAATGGCTCTAAAAATGATTCAAGGGATAGTATGTGTCCACTACTAGCTGTCGTAGTAACAGACATTGATATGAATCATTCCTTCCTTCCACGAATCTTTTCCCAGATCTATAGTTTCCAGTAAGCCATAGACTTGTCCCTCACGTCTGAAGATACCATGGGAGGAGACTTGATAATCACACTTACGCCGACAGTGTGGTCTGAACCTCGAGGCGAGAGTTTCGGTTGGAATCTCTTGGTGGCAGCGTTGAGGCCTTACGATGTTGGTCTTGGTATGGATTGGATTCACAGTTCATGCTCAGATTGACTGTATTAGGCAAAAACGTTGTGGTCTAACTACAACATCGGGATGCGTTTTCCTTGGTCGGAGAAAAGGAAACCCCAGGCAGCACAGGATAAACACAGGAATAGGAGGTTTTGGTCAATCACTCTTGGGTCTACCAACCTTACCCTCGTGGCAGAGAGAGTTTTGTGTTTCAGTTCTATTCATGAAATGGAGGCCTCTAGAGTTCGATGATGGCGACCACGTCCTTATACGTGTCTCACCTCGATGAGGTTTACGGAGATGTGGCCGAGGCGACAAGTTTCCTCTGAGGTTCAATGGACTTTTCTAGGTCCTCAGCAAGGTAGGCGAGGTGGTTTACCATTTTACCTTTCCACCACAATTGCACCAGGTGCATGATGTCATCCACATATCTCAGATGAGGATATACGTGCATGATCCTTCACACATCATCGACCTCAGTATGTAGGATGTAAATGGCAGGGAGACATTCATGGAGGTTCCAGTGGGGATCGAGGATAGACAGGAGGGAATCCTACGTAGACGGTTGATTCCTCGGGTACGCTTTCACTGGAAGTAAGATAACCTCCCGGTGAGAACATAGGAGCGGAAGGATCAGATGTGTTCTCAGTACCACTTTTGTTTCCCAAGTTTGTGTTATAGCTTTACTGGGACGTAAATTCCTGAGGTGAGAGTAATGTAAAGACCCAGAAATTTCATGGGAAATTTTTTTTCGTAATTTATTTGGAATTTTACGGGTATACGGTTACTGACGGAACTTGATTCTGAGGCCTGATGTGCCCGGAATAAATTTCCAATGATTAGCTCGGGTACGTTTAGTGAACGAACGAGTGGGTTTTTCTAACTTTTGAACCAGTCCTCGGAATCGAAATCTGAAGGCACCGATGAAACCGCAGCGCTGGTAATTGCTTAAGAAGACCCTTTCTGGAGTTGCGTTTTCTCAGGAGGAGTTGTTAAAAAAAAGAGTGAGGAATAAAAATATAATTGTTTTACAATTATATTTTAATTTCTTCCTAAGTGGTTTAAGTGTTTTGTCACAACTCCTTTTCCCTCTCCTATGTGGTTTAACTCCTAGGTTTGGGAGTTGGAGTGGGACCCATTGGGTTGCTAACTTCCCATGGGAGAATAAAGGAGAGGTAGGGCCCACACGAGCCCCACCCCTTCACTTTTTCCATAACACCTCACCTCCCTATTTAATTTTGTATACTCATATTTATTTGAGTAATGCACCAACACCCCCTCCAAATGCCAAGTCAACTCTCAAATTTGTTTGGTTTATTAAATGCCTAATTAATTGGTCAACACACGTTAATTAATTCATGGATTCTTTTTAAATTTTGAAAGGGTTGACATGAGGAATAAAATAAGAGAAACCTTATTTTATTATTATTTTTCATTGTGTGGAAAAACGAAGAGTCCTCTAGTCTTTATGAATGTTCTTCCTTGTTGAAGAACGTGAAGAACAATGAAGAACGCCAGCCTCCGAAGAAGGATGATGAGGAATGCTAATTCCTCAGAGATCGACAACGCAACGTCGTGTACCACGACGCTGATGATACTCTTCTCTGTGATGTCATGTACTGCGACACCGATGATCCTCTTATCCACCACACCATGTACCGCGATGCCAAAGGCACTTACAGAGCATCGTTCCACGACGCCGTCTTCAGCGACGGCCTTTTTCCGCAACGAACCTTTTTGGACGACTTAATCGAGGTAGGGGTTTGTTTTGTTCATAAATTTTCTTTGCCGTCTAACGTGAATTTCACAGCTGCTTGATATCGGATTAACGAGAGAGGGCCGGACCGCATGAAAACGGCTGACTCTCCTCCCCCTTGATGTTGTGTTTGTCACGACACGAAAAAAGGTAGCACGGTGCAATGACACCGCGCGAAAACAAGGAGGAACACGGAGAAGAAGCGCGGCGCCGTCGCGCCGTGCCGTTGAGGCTGAAAAAAACCGTGGTCAGAGTTAGGGTCGTAAAGGCGAATCGAAGACCCGACAGTTTGTTTATTTGATTTGCGGATCGACGGGCGATGAAGGAACGGGCCGCAGAGGCGATTTGATGATCCCATAGTGAAGTTCGGGTCCCACAAGGATTCTAGGCACAGACATAATTGAAAACGGACCATCGGAGCAACTCTAGTGGCCCGCAGACGTCACCGGCGGTGCCGGCAGTGGCGCACCGGTGTGCCTCAAGGAGGAACCATTGCGACTGAAGCCACGGTGGCAGGTGTCTGGATCCCGCGACCACGCTGGATCTTGGGGAGCAGGACGCGGCGCTCGCCGCGTCCGCGGAGCGCAAAGGCCTCTCGGCTCGCTGGCCGAGCCAGCATGCCACCCGACCAGGCCGGGCCGTGCCCAGCTGGGCCAAGCCGTGCCCCACTGGGTTGGACCTGGACCCGGTTCCGGCCGACCCAGGGGGGTTGGGCTGGGTCAGACCGGGCCCAGACCCCCCATTTTCGGATCACTTCCGGTATTTTGTCCATATATTGGGATACAGAAGTCTGATCGATGCACCATCACTTGCGTAGCGATTCTCGGATCGAGACAGTCATTTAGGAATATTACACTCAAGGTTCTGGAGAACTTTGTGTGTGGACGGGTTGGTTCGAACACGAAACTATCCGGGCCCTCGAAGCTGAAACACTTATAACTTGAGCTTCGGACATCCGATTGACGTGTCGTGGACTTTGTTGGATTCCTCTTGATGAGACAGAACTTTTTTTATACTTAACCTGAGGTTTGGATGTAGTTGTAGTATGGTCGGGTTGGATTGTACCCGAAATCCAACCGGGCCCCTAGAACGGAAAAGCCGATAACATTCAGACCGGACGTCTGATTGACGAACCGTCAGCGGTGTTGGTGATCACGTTGAGAAATGGTCCCTATGAGTATACCCTATGTGAGTTCGGGGTACAGTTGATATACGGTTGGGTTGGTTCGTACACGAAACCAACCGGGGCCCTAAGACGAAAAGGCTAATAACTCACAGACCAGGCGTCCGATTGACGCACCGTCTGTTGCGTTGAGACCCCTATGACAAGGTGGTCCTTTGAGATACTTCTTTGTGGGACTTTGTGATACATGGAGTATCGAGTTGTAGCTCGTGGAGAGGACCCTCCCGGATACGAGCGTACAGAGTACAGAGAGCGTGTACCAGGCTCAGACCTGATGACGGCTTGTCCGATTCGATTCGGAGTGACTTGCATAGCCCAGTGGGGAGCACTACTTTGTGAGGTGGCAGACCCATGGAGGAGGAGCGCTAATTTGTGAGGTGGCAGACCCGTGGTACTCGACAGGAGGAGTACATATGTAGGCTATGAGGGGGATCACTACTGTGTGTGGTGGCAGAACCATGGCAGAGAAGCACTACTTTGTGAGGTGGTAGACCCATGGTATTTGACAGGAGGAGAATCTCAGCAGTCTTAGGTTAGTGAGAAGTACCTCGGATTCGTGACAGGATCACTATACTCATCAGAGACAGAGCTCTTCAGCAATTATGGATTCGATAATGAAAATCCTGGTTGAGCTGAGACAATAACCTTTGTGTTTTCCTCATGATTGAGATGGGTTACATGATGACTTAGGTATATGTATGGTCATATACCTATGTAGAGGTTATCTATTGAGATCTTTCGTTGTGGTTATCCTTGTTGGATCTAGGGAGACCTTGAGGGTCTCGGGGTTCCTACTAAGTATCGTTATACTCACCCCTGCACGGGCTATGCCCGAATCTCATTGTGTTTGTTTCACACGAGGGGCAGCGCTGACAGAGGCCGACTGTTCGAGGACTGGACGGTACCAGGAGGTGGACCTCACGATGAGTCAGTATCCAGAGGTGGACTTCATGATGAGACGATACTCAGAGGAGGTTGACGGGCGAGAGCATTGTGGAGGCTATCTGTACCTACCCTTCAGGTTGGATCCGTGGTGGACGATCCAAGAGCTACGCTATCTGTACCTACCCTTCATTTAGGATCCGAGGTGGACGACCGAGGAGCTGCTTCTATTCTTCTTGCTAATTGTCTTTACTGTTGTACTTTCGTTCAGTTTTAGTTGTACTTTTAGTTGGGTTTATATTCTGTCCCATTTACTTTTCAGCACTTTCTTTTGTACTTAGTGTATTACTTCCGCTTGTAATCTATGTTGTTTTGTTTACTTTTATAAAGGAAAAGCCTTCCTAGTTATCGGGATTTACGCCTTTGGTGCTAGTCGCCAGCCCCTGGCCTATGGAAGGCGGACTTGGGGTAGTCACGACATGGGACCTGAGGATGGGTCGTGACATTACTGGTAAATTAGTATGAAATTTTACATCAGGAAACATATTTATAATATCAATTATTTATTTTTTAATTGAATTTATCTATATATAAAATGTTATTTTAAATTGAATATCTAATATTAATAATTTTAGATCATTCATTATATTTTTCATAAAATTGTTTTAATACATTATAAATTAATTTTTTTAAATTAATTTTGATCATTTTTCAAATATTAATATAATAATATTTATATTAAATTTATAATCCATTGTTCCAAATTATTTAATTTGTTTCATTTCATTTTTGGTCAAAAATAATATGTTATCTTAGGAAAAAACTATATTCCACGGTAAAATAGAAAATGATAAAAGTTAAATAAAATCTAATGGTAATGATTTAAAACAATGTTTAAACATTTTTTTTTTGGAATGGGTGGTAATTTAATTTATCAACCTTATACCATAAGAATAAATTATTTTCATAAAATTATCTACTTTTATAATAGTCATGTCCCATTATTAAAAGATTTGGGAATTTCCAAAAAATATCACCCTTTTCACTTATAAAATTGGAACTTGTCTCCTCACTTACCCTTACAATTATATTAAAATGGACCATAATAAAACTTCTCAAACCTCAGATAAACATTTCTATACAACCTCATTATTTTATGTTATTCTCATAATACAGTCCCTTGGAAAATTATCCTCTAAATCAAAAGAGATAATACAAGTATTGTGGTGTAAATTTCTAACTTCTTCTCTATATTTTATATTTTAATATGTTAAGTTCAAATTGATCAAATTCAATTAATCCATATAAAAATGATATAATAGGTATCATTATTATATGGGTGTGTTACTATAATGATAGTACAAGTATTAACCACTATTTCATTTTCTATTAAGAAAGATGAAATTATCATTCATGTGTTGAAAAAATTACCATCTACAAAAATCAAAGTGTTTCCTTTTCCATTGTTTCAATGAATTGATAGTCCTCAGGTAGAATTTAATATATAAATATTATATTATTAACATAGATTATTTTCATCAATGATAAAACTTATTAATCATCTTCCCATTATGTAGAGAACAAAAACATCATCCATGAAAATGTGTAGACTACCACATCCATTGAATGATTTATTTTTTTTCACACCATCAATTACTTACATTTGTTACATAGATAATGGGATAAATGGGTAAATTTTATTTTTATTAAATTATTAATTTTATCTTAAAAATGGAAAACATACTAACATTATAATTAGTTAACAATTGTGGTAAATTAAACAATCTAAAAGAGCATTATAATTGATAAAAATAGTTTTGTAATACTATAAAATAATTTTTTTGGTTTTATATTTATTATTCTAATATGAAATTATTTATTTTATCAGAATGATAAAAATAGAAATTAATAATTTATCTTATATAATAATTATATCACCCCTAAATCAGATAATTAATATCTGTTAATTATAGAACGTTATTATTTGGATTGGGTTAGACACCAACTTGAACAGTTCTATAATTTTATATATTGGATGACTATAGTAATTAAAATAAAAAAATATGATATTAATAAATTTAAAAAAATTTCTTATATAATATAAATATATTTTTTTCAAATAATTTACAAAAACAACCTTTGTTAGATAAGAATCACAGAAACATGGATATTACCAAATTCATCATTATATATCATAAATAGAACACCCATATAATGAAATCAAAACATTATAAATAATATTAAAACATAAATCAAAAAACCATATATGTTATATTAAAGTTGAAAATTTGAAGAATAATTATTATGAACACTACTATTATGAGTCTAGTTAAAAAAGATTAGGACTACTCACATGTGGTATAAAAAATATATAATAACTAAAAAAATAAAATGTATATAATAGTTATTAATTTATTTCAAAAAATATATAATATAATAAAAAATATATAATTTTTTTTATTAATATATTTAATTTTTATATATGGGGTATCCGAGCACATTTCGGCAATGCATGAACTGAGGCAAGGGGTAATTTCCCTCAAATTAAATTTCACGGGAAATAGTACATAATGTACACCAAGATTAAATTAATATGGTTTGATTAACACTTAATGAATCTAATTTACCAAAATCATGTGGTTTTGAGAAAAATATCATGTTCTTTATCAAATGGACTTCTATTTAGAAGAATATAATGTTTAAAGAGATTTTGATTAAATTGTTACTCAACCCATAAGAGGGATTTAGAACAAATTCAATATTTTGAGAAATTATTATGTTATGCATCATGATATGAAATTTTATGGGTTTTTACTTCTCATGAACATATATATATCATACATTATTCTAATAATGGTAAATACTAAACCAAATTAGTTCTTTCTCATCAAATTGAATATCACCAAATTATTACTCTTTTTTTAGGATTTTAAGTTATTCAATTTTCATTCAAAATGTCAAAATATTCCATATTGAAAACATATAGGGTTCTTCCACACAAATATATTACTATATTATAATTTATATAAAAAAAATTTAATTTATTTTTTAATTTCAAAATAATGTTTGACTATGTGGATTTTCAACAAAGGTACTTTAAATGTATTAAAAAGGTTCATTTTCATTCATTATTAGATTATTTATATTTGAATTCATAATTCATATATTAATAATCATATAATTTTAAAATATCTATGATTATAGACTATTTTAAAAATAATATGATTGAAAAAAATATTTGACTTAACCTTTTCAAAAGTTACTTTTGAAATTAAAATGTATGTTTGTATTTTATTCCATGGTTACAAATGTTTTCCATAATCAATTTTTTACTTATCACCTCTATATTTGATTTCAAATTAAAATAAATTGACACTCATGGGATTTATTTTATAGATTATTTTTCTCAAATATATATATATATATGGTAATTTAAGTCATAAAATAAAAAAATTTGATTCCTAATTATTTTTGGTGTGATATCATTCATATAATTCTTTCCGTGATTTTTTATTCTCTAAAAAAATAATTATATGATTCTATTATTACATTGGTGATATTTTATTTATCTTTCCACATTGATACTATATATGGTGAATTAAAATTTTCATTATATTAAAATAATGATCCATTTATTCTTTCAATTTCTTAATTAATTTTAATGTAAAACCATATATTTTCATCCAATTACTTTACTATTATAATAAACTATTTATGGTTCCATCGATTGTTTCCTTCTCAAATATGTTCTATAAATCTATTTATTTGGGAATATATTACCTTAATTTAATTCTCATCGTTTGTACATTGTAAATATTATATTCTATATCATCCTGATTTAATGGTATTTACCTTTATCTATAATTGATTTTATTGGATACCAATTTATTTTAAATAGGGTTTTTTATGTTATGATTTTGTATGGAATTATAAATTATTTACACTTTTGAATCTATTTGAATAGGATATGAAAACAAATTTTTTTCATTTTTTATTTATGATAAAAAATGTGAATGATGATCATTTGAATGTTTGAAATAAACACACATTGTTTTTATGTGTTCATTAGGTTTTGAAAAATTAAAGGTTTTCAAGTGGAATGTTTAGGTGTGGATGAAGGTTGTGTGGGGTCCTATATCTCCCTTAAATGCAAAAATTACAACTTTATAACACATAAAGAAAATATTTAAGTGGATATTTTAGTTTATTAGAATCATGGGAACTAATTGGGTGGATCATGAAAATAATGTTTCCCTATACTCATGTTTTCACCATATTTGAATGATATTATAGTGTTTTTTGTTTTTTCTCCTGAGTGTATTAGGACATTAGGGGACATTTTTATTTACCCATGTTTACACACTATATTTATTCTTACCCTATATTAATCACATCCTTGTGCCATTATTTATGATTCATGGTCTATTTGTTATAAGTTTTTTATGTATCCCAATTATACCTATTGATCATCTTATGATCACTTATGGTATTTTATTGTTAACTCTTCGGTTTACCCTTTCCAATCATTTGAGCTCACCCATTTATTATATTTTATATTTCCTAATTATACTAAGATAAGAAAATTATGAAATGTGTAGAAGAGTTTTTATGTGTATATTTAATGATATATTATGAAGACCCGTTCTAGATAATGTAGTTTCATATATAAGGGTAAAATTTAAAATTAACCCATAAAGATAGCCTTTTATTAATAATTTTTTTAATTATACTATAGACCATAAAACAAAAATGGTATTTGAAATTAGTTGTAATAAAATATTTTTATTAATTCAAGTGGATGAGACGGAAAAAATGTGGGTTTTATAGTTGGTATTAGATAAGGGGCTAGATAATCTTGGATATTATAATGATATCATCACTAGATTAATTTAGTGTTATAAATATCATCATAGGTTGATGAGGATATTATGGAATTAATTTATATATTATTTTTAATCCATTACTTTAGATTGTTTATGATTAATTAAGAGAAAACCCTATCGATAATTTATAGGGTTATGCCTATGTATAAGCTATTTTTTTTATTAAAGTGGAGATTCTATGATATTCTTAGAAATAATGTCCCATTATGGATAACATATAGGTATGAAGGATCTTTCAAAGATATAAATAGGATAAATAACCTTGAAAAGTTTTTAATGGGTATAAAATCAATTTTTACACAGTTTAAAAAAAGGAGTCCCAATAGTACAAATTGTCTAACACTGATGATGTATATTTTTTATTCTATCAGATTCTATTTACAAAACATTATAAAGTATTTATTTCCTAATTACATTAAGATATTTTGTTATAATGTACAAGAGAATATAAATAAAATAAAATAAAACTTAATTGAAATTATCATTGATTAAAATTTGGGTTTCATTAGTGGTGATTGATTTTTCATATATATATAATCAAGTAATCACATTCTATTGGATATTATTCAAATAATGATATTTTTTTTTGGATGAAACATTGTCATAAAAGTTAATATACGAATGGTATGTATCTAAAAACCATTAATTTTAATACATGAGTAAGGTAACATACATAAATGGTTAATAATACTAGTATAATCTTATTATTATAGAAAAATTGAGCGTACTTATCATGCATATGGAAATGAGAAAGATATATTAAAAGAAATATTATTACATTACTTTAATATATTTTCACTAATGAGTGATATTTATTAATAATTTTATAATTTATTATAATTTTTATCATAATTTTGTTAAATATATATGGATTTACATCAAATAGTTTTTCATTAAATAATTTGAAACATATATTAAATGGTATCAAAAACCTTGAAAAGTGATTTTGTGAAATATTATATTTTAGGGATAACTCTTATAGAACATATGATTGATGAATGAATAAATACATGTTTTGATATATTATTTTAATTTAGATATTAATTGATTTTTTGTTTTGATAAAATTGAGTTAGAAGGTATTGACACCCATGGAATTGATTACAGATTTAATGGGAAAGTAATACTTGATACATATGTTTATGATTATCTCAATTTTGTGATTATGATATATAATCCCTAATTTGTAGTTTAATGAACTTCTTTGGTATATAAGATTTATTTTTTTGATATATATATGGTTTTTTGTGGTTTTATTTCTATTTACTTTTATTGGTTTTTGGAGAAAATATTTCATAGAAAATATTTGATTAGGATTTCAATATATAAGTATATATGTTTTAGTAAATAACTAACAATATTTGATAAAATATAAGTAAAATGATAATGGCTATGATAGTATGGTATCTGTAATATTATAGGTTATATCCGAAATTATTAATACATTAAAAATACCCTCACATAATTTCTTCAATGAGTAATATTAGAATTTTATAAGATCCAATTTATATAAGGGGAAGAATGTAATGATTTGATATTTTAATATTTCATTTCCTTATAAAATACTATGTTAATAAATTTTTCTACAAAGAATTAAAAATTTGGAAGAAATTGTTCTTTCTTAATATAAAATTTTAACATAATAATATAGTTGTTAAATTAGTTTTCAAAAAAAATTATCAAATTTTTTAAAAAAACTATGTAGGATATATATTGCATCAAATAGAAAAATTATTCCTTGTAAAACAAAATTAGTTATTTATCTAGGGTTATATATATATGAAGATCAAAGAAAATATAATAGTTATGAATTGATAAAAATCATAAGGGAAATAAATTCAAGCTCATGGAAATTTCTGAGAGATCTATTTTAGTTGAATCATGACCCATGACTTTCAACAATGATTACCCCATGCATAGATTTTGTGTGCTGATCTTAAGTGGATATGTAACATAAAATTTTGATAATATAATCTAGTAGTTATTAATGAAATAATATATCCATCATATTTATTTTTCACCTATTCTATTTTGACTATTAAATAAATATGTTTTTTTAAATAAATAACTTATAATGATAGAGATATAATTAGTTTCACAAAAATTATCATAAATAACCTTACTTTTATTTATTTTATGAAAAAATATGACATATAATTTATATAAATAATATATAATATAATCACAATAATGTTTATATTAACTGATAGGAAATAGGAATTAGAATGGTTAACACTTTGAAAATTTATTTTGATATAAAAATATTCTCTCATTATATTCAACTATTTTATTCAAAATAAAAAATATATGATTAAATAAATTCATTTTGGAAACAAAAAATTCATTTTATGGATCTTATAATCTCATTATTAGTTTAATATGAAATATTTGGGTTTTTTCTAAAATTATTAATTTTTAATTGATTAGTGAAAAATCTAGTTTTTTCAAATGGCATATATTTTATGAAATTATAAATATATAAATATGAATTGAAAATTAAATAAAAAGTTTGATAAATAATATTAATTATATAAGTTACGTTATAATTTTAATAAACTACTTTTTAAATTTATGAAATCATATTTGATAATTTTGAACATAAGATTCATTTTTTAAAATAATTTTTTTATCCATTATATATTTAGTATTTTCAAAAAAAACTTTTATGTTTTAGTAAAATTAGTATAAAAAATTTAATATAAAATTTATAATCAACAAGTCCAAATTACGTAATATTTTCCTATTTTAATAAAGCTGATGTCCTTTGAAAAAAATAGCTACCACAGTAAAAGAAAAAAATGGTAGGGTAAAAATATATAATAGTAGTGACTTAAAAATATCGTTAAAACATGTGTGGTAATTTTTTAATAAGGATATTATTGATTGTATCCATTCCCACTATATTATTTACTAATTTGTTAGTTACTTTCATTGATAATGACTAACCATTATTAAAAAAAATGTATACATAAAACAATGGAACCCCTTTTCACATAAGAAGGGGAACTCATCTATTTATATATCCTCACTCAAAAACCAATGTATATTAAACAAATAAACCCCAACAGTCTCTAAAACACTCATATACACATTCAATATGATCTATTTATTCTAATATGACCGACCCTATAATTCATAACCTCCATCGCAATGAATATTATCCATGTAGTGAGGTATAAATTTCATTTCACTCCATCCAATTTTCTATTATTTATATGTACTTAATATTCAAAAAATTAAATTATACTATATTATAACGATAAAAAAATACTATATTTTTAATGGTATGTTATTATAATGATTTTCGATAAATAACAACATTTTACTTTTTGTTGAGGAAAAATGAAACCCTTATTTCACTTATTGTGCACACTATAGTGACCATGACACATCATGTTTCTCTTTCCTTCACTTAATTAGAAGTAAATTCATAATAGTTAATTTTTTATATAATTATGGAATTTATGAAATACTTTATATTCTTAAATGATAAAAAATATTAATAATTTTCCCTCGAGCGCGGAAAATGAATGGATTATCCATGTGTATGTCTAGACTACTTCCTCCATGGAACGGTTGACATCTAACTAACATGACTAGTAATGAGAATGTACTAATGGATAAGTATGATTTTTATCAAATTAATAAATCTATAGAAAGAAAAATTTCACATATATCAACCATATGAGAAAAAAAATTATGGTAAATCCAACCGTCCAAAAGAGAATTCTATGTGAAAAAAATGATTTCATCACACAATAATATTACATCATATAGCTTTTATTCATATTCCAGTTATTTAAAACTCTGACATATAAACTTAACAAACATTAAATAAGATCATTATCCTTTATTTATATTGATATTACAAGTTAATCCCTTCATAACCATCCAGTAATTATTTTGTCTTCTAGTTTGGGTTGGTTTTACCTTCTTCATGTAAAATGATAAAAATATATAACATTGATTACTATAGGAATTTAATTTTGTGAAATATATTATATAACTAAGTAAATAATGAGTTTCTTTGTTATTAAGTGTTAATATATAATTATAAATCATTATTAATGAAAACACCTTTGATTCGCTATGAGTGAATGAATGAGGCACATTGATAAATTCATCCTTACTCTTCATAATTATAAAATAACATAGAGTGAATTTATAGAATTAAAATTAATTATAATACATCTATAAATGTATTTTATATGATCTAAGAATTATTTAAATTTATTAAATAATTAATCACATCTTTTATATTATGAAACTATTTTCAAATGATAATGATTAGTCACATTCTATATCAAAATAGATAATTTCTAATTAATATTAAAGTATATAAAAATTATAAATGAATTATATGAAAAGTTATATATAATTAAATGATTTATAAACGGTTAATTTAAATAATTACATTTTTTATATGTGTGGTTCGAGAACATTTTAACTAAGCATTAATTTAGGTGATTTATTCATATTCTCAAATTTAATATCCAAAAATATATTTATTAATGTACACCATGATAACATTAATATTTTTTTATTAGTACCAAATTAATTTATTTTAACATAATTTTAGTGTTTCAAGATATATTTTATTTTCATTCATGAAATGGACTTTGATTCAATAGATTCGATTGTTGAAATAGGGTTTGATTAAAATATTACTTAAACTGTAAGAGATTTTCATATCAAATCCTTCATTTAAGATATATTTATTATTATATCCCATCTTTTACATTTTATTGTTTTTATAATAGCCATTAAAAAATAATCTACATATACATGTTTTATTCATCATAAATACTATACCTAATCAGTACCTTCTCATTAAATATAAATATGCCTATTTGTTACCCCAGTTAAAATGATTTTTGGAAAATAAATTTCCATTGCTTGAGTTATAATATTTATTCTTTAAATTTCATGGATTTCTTCTACCAAAATATATTAATTGTCTTTATTTTATATTAATTTTTTTTTTAAAACGTTTTATTACAAAATAAATGGCTACTATGTGGATTTCCCATCAAGGAAATCTCAATGAATTAAAAATATTCCATTTTTTTATCAACTATATTATATTTAGCACCAAATTTTATATTGAAAATGATGTGTTATTTCTAGGGATCCATTTTTGAATATTCAATCTAAAATAATTTATTCTCAAAAAAATCTAAATCAAAATTTCCACTGTTACTTCTGTAATTTACATGTATATTTATATTTAACTCCATAGATAATAATGTTTTTTAAAATATATATTATTTTTTATCTACATTTTAATTTTTTATATTCAATGGGATTTATTCTGCTAGGATTTTGGTTAAAAATTTTATCCTATATTAAATCGATATATTTATAATTTTGTTTATTGAACTCACAGTGTCAAACAATTTTATTCTTGATCCTTTGATTTTTTATAAAATTCGTAGAAATATTTTTCGAAAAAAATATCTATTACTTAAACATGATTTGAAGATTCCATTATTAAACAAGGGTCATGTATCATTATGACCATACAACCTTGTTATGTAAATATGTTATGAAATGTTAATTTATTTAATAATAATGATCCATTACTAAAATTGTCTCCCTAAAATATTTTTTAATAACCATAATTTTTCTTCTGATAAATTTCCTGTATAAATTCCATCATTTTGATTTCATTGATTAGAAGCTATTCACCAATGTTCAATACATCAATAGATTAGTTAAATTATTTTCTTTACTTTAAACCCTTTATCTATAATGAATAAATACCATGTGATTTATTATCTTGATTGAATGGTATTTACCTAGAAATATATATTATGTCATTGGATACACATTTACATTCAATGGTCTTGTCATGTTCTGATTAGTTATGTTCTTATTAAGAATATCATTATGATATCCAAATTTATAATGATTTATAAAAAATTTATTCCCTAGTTTATTTAAAATTAATTAAATGAAACAAATTTTCATTCCATGGTCTATTTATTACATAAAAGGGAATAATTTTAATCTTATTTATTTATGAAACTGTCAAATTTCTTTGTTTAATTTGTAATATTATAAGTTAGTGTTTTACATGTAGCACCCATATATATGAAGTAATCGAGGGTGGGGTCTTATATAAACACCTAACTAATTTTTTTAAAAAAATATATCTCATTATATATGTATTCATGAGTTCAAGTTAGTTTCTTATTAGAGTGGGATCTAATGGAGAGGCTTAGGATATTAATTTATCCTTTTATTAATTTTTGAGTAATATTTGAAATTTGTTCTATTGTTTTATGATTATTCTCATTACCATGTTTTGATTTCATAGCACATGTTTATTCATGAGATTACCTGGTTTTTAATAATCCCTTGAGGTTATGATTTTACCATATTTATTCCATATAAATTTTGTTATAAATTTTTTATTATAAATTACATTAATTTCCTAAAATGTAAATGTATATATGGAATCATATTTTTTATAAAAAAAATAAAATTTTTTTGGGATTTTGAGTTTTTACAGTAGAATAGTATGTTTTTATAATTTATATCCTTTACTATGATTTTTTTCATCTTATTTTTTTAAATTTACCCAAATGTTATAATTAAAAGTTGTAATTTTATTTATGTTCGAGTACTTGTTATGGGTGTTACATAGAAAAAAACGACTATGTATTTATAAATAACATGTTTGATGGGTAACATGAAAATTGTGTGGAAGTTTCCTATTTGTAATGAAATTAATATCCTAATTCTCTAAATCTCTAAACATGTAATGGAATTTGGTATGTAATTGATTATATATAATTTATATGTCATGTAGTTTACGAAATGATGATATTCAGGTTGTTATAAAATATTACTATAAATAAACTATCACAAATATAATAGAAGAAAAATTAATAAAAATCTTTTACAAGATGAGATACCCGAAAATGAATACAAAGTTCATAAAATTGTACACCCAAAAGTTCTATTGGATCACAAACATCAATTTCCTAACTCTTTAACAAGGGTTTATATCTTCCACACACACTGCTATAAAAGTGGGAGATCTATCATTATTTATATCATATCATATAATGGATGAATTGGTAAAATAGTTCATATGTTGGGTGTGAGAATAAAAATGAAATAGTAAATACACAAAAATAATCCAAAATATTCCACTAATATAGTAAAATATTAGAGAATGTTTTATAAAATTGGGAAATAAGAATAATATAATAGATACTCTAAAGAAAATAATATATGTAACCAACTCATAATATATTTTTCCTATTTAATCCACATTAACTATAATGGTTAAAACAACCTTTCCAAATATATGTACACCTATGCAATTTATACACCCCTGAAATGCATCCAACCTTGAATGTATATCATACCAATGCATTCCCACAGAACAGATGAACACAGATGTGGAAACCCATCTCTCAAAAACCAAGCATAAACTATTAGAATAAATAATTCTTATTCTATATATATTTATAATAATAATAAAATATCGATTACATAATGTCATTTTTCTTTGTTCAACAAGGACACAACATCCCATTCAAATCCTTGTTCATACACACACACACACACACATAATTCTTCAAAGATAATTTCTCATTTTACAATTTCATCAAGTCTGTTGGGAATGATTACCACGACCCATAGTTTCGATGTTAGTAAATAAAAGAGAATCATTGTATGTTTTCATCAAGTAGTAAAATAATATTATTTTCCTATAAACCTCAATCAAGTTCTAAGATGATTTAATGTGAATCTTCTTACCTCGAACCATGTAGCTTTGATAAATCATTTGAAATCATCATAGATTCAGGCTCTAAAAACAAACTATGGTGATGCATCATATGAATCCAATTAAAACATTAAAAAATAACTACATCTATTCCTAGACACCAAAAATAAGGTTTATACTATGATAAAATGACTATGTTTTGATAGAGGATGTAATTGACTCTTACATTGAATATATGAGATCCATGGTTTTTTTTATTTTATAGTATTATATTTGGATCAAAAATAATTTTTAAAATTATCTAGAGGAAGTATGCGGATGGAGTTCATACATCACAATAGGTGAATGAGGGATTCAATAATGATAATAGGGTAAAAATAAAATTTTCATTTTGAATTAATTCAATCACATTTTTTGGTCGTAAAATCTGGAAAACCATGCACCAATAGTGTAAAAATTCACTTCCCTATAAATTAAAAATTTATTCAGTCACAGTATCAGTTTTAAAAACTATGTTTCCAATATTAAAAAACTATGAAATCCCCTTTCCCAATCCCTTGGTTACATAGTAAATCCACATTGCTCCCCTCAACCATTCTCAAACCATAATCCATAATAAAAAACCAAAATAATACCCACCTAAAAAAATTCCCAAGTACAGCAAAAAAATTCCATAATTAAAAAACACACTATAAGACTAGTATATCCATAAACAGTGGGAACTATATTTTTAAAACATCACAGCCTTACTCATTGAATGGGAAATTAATGAAATTACACTATTTTTTACTAATGTACCAATTACACTAAATGATGTTAATAAATCTCAATGGATTTATTAAGTCATATGGGATAATATGTCTTCAAACAACCAACATGAAATCAGACCATAATAAAGTGAAACATTATCATGCATGAAACAAATCAAGAATAATCTTCAATGTATATATGACTATTAATGTTTCCAAATATAATAATTTTTACCAAAATACTCTAAGGATAGAGATATTATATTTAAGGAGAAGTTCCTTACATTGTAAAACCCATATGTTCCACTAAATAATGACCTTCATAATCCATGATCTATCACCAATGACCATTTCATCGCCATTCTCCACTAAAATTCTAGATATCTCCCTCAGTGTACATGATATTGATTACTCATCATATAATCCCAATGGTTCATATTCATGTGTGAGTATAAAGACCCTAGAAGAAATCCCCTTAAAGTTTCACATGCATTCCATTAGTAGAAAAACTTGTTATCTAAAATTTTATATATATAATATATAATAATATTATAAAAAATACCATATAAAATTATACATTTAAATTACACCTGACCGATTTTTCCTTTCTAAATCAATTTTAGACCAAATTCCTCACACACATAGACCAATAATATATGACTCATGAAGTGTATATACCCGTTAAATTCACATACATATTAATACTACTTATACCATGGTAGGTCCAATGAACATACAAAATTGCGAGTGGAACCCCATCCCTTAATATTCAAGTCATCATCATGGGGTATAAAAAGATCTTATTTCCTTCATATTTATAACATGTTGCTTTTACTGAACACAACTAGTCCTGATACAACACATTATGAATAAACAACAACTATTGAAAATAGAAGTTCTCACACTCACACAGATGTTAACAAAATAACATTATGGTATTCCATCAACCACATTGTTGTTTATTCCAACAAACTATGGTTTCAAATAAATTAAATTAATCATTAATCATAAATGGTATCTACAAATGATAATGAACATAGAATTTTGATTTCCTGAGAATTCATGTTCTAGGAAATGTAGAGTAAGTGAAAAGAAAACTACCTCATAGCAAGTCACAATGATAAAATCACATAGTGTATTTGTATATTCAGGTTCTATAAAACCTCAAAAAATAATATGGCACAATAATTAAATAATAATATACTCAAAACACTAGATTAAGCAATGGAGTCCCTAATAAAAGGATTGTCTTATGATATAACAAGGATATTTAGAAGGAAAGGATGAAACAGAATCATACATTCAATTTCTATGATTCAGTACTCCCTGGTACCCTTGAATAAACCATTGAGAGGAAGGGAGTAAAAAAATCAATTATATAAAGTCAAGGGATATATACTCTTGGTCATTGGTGGAATAATAAGTGTTTCAAGGAATATTTTGGGTTACAAATAATATTTCATAATTGAATTTATTTTTTCACATAGTAATTGAAATGGATTGGAAAAACTGTGCCCCAACCATCTGAATCATCACTTCCCTAAAACATCATAAATTTCAAGTTTATTGCAAATTTTTTCCAAAAATTATCATAACCATAAGAAACCTTTCCAATTTAATAGGATGGGCCAATTTAGATGTTACAAAACTAGAGAAAATAATATGATGCATGAGAAAAAAATTACTCTGGTTTCGTATACTCAAATAAAATTACTCCACCCATTCTAATGATATTACACCAAGATACAATTTAAATATACGCTCCAAAAATACCACATAATGTTATAACATGATGTTTTTTACACCAATAATTTGTGGAATATATTTCTACAAATTAATAGCATGTTTGAAGCATGTTCCACATTACACAACAATCTAAAATGAGGTTTTACTTATAAGATTATTATTAGTAAGAAAAATCAACAATAATAAAACATATAGTTGATAAAAGTGTTATAAAAAATAATAATTTCATAAGTAATATGATTAATAACAATTTTATTTTTAATGGGGAATTTCCAACAAAATCAAATTTTTTTATTTCTTATATTTTCATAAAAAAATAAATTTATAAATTTAAAGAAATAAAATATTTAAAATTAATTTAATTTTTATATTCAGCATATATAATTTATCGTAATAATAATTTTTTGTATTTTCTAAATAATATATTTTTCAGTGAATTGTAAAAAATACATTTTTAATAAAATTTTAAAGTCATATAATTTATCAATATTTAAGCAAGACCATGATGTTTATAAAAAACATTAATAAGTAATATATTAATTGAAGGAGTCATTTTAAAATATAATTTTTAAATGAGAAAACCTATTTTCACCATTTTTAGAACTGAATTAATATTCCCTTCGAATTTAAAATTTTATTTCATTATTTTTATTTAATTAAATGTTGTAATGTTAATATTCTATTTTTTATTTCTTTTCAAGAGACATAACTTTTTTTTAATAATCCAATTTGAATCATGAAGGTCAATTATATTGAAAAATTTATACTTCCAAAATTTTAATCCTAAAAAATAAATTTTAATTAAAAATGTATCTATGCGTTATGTTACTAAATATTAAAATTAAAAATATAAATTTTCAAATTATAATTTTATAAAATTATTTTTATATCAAAATTATCATTCTATTTGATATGTTCTATTTCAATTTTTAGGAATACCATTATGTCACCAAGGGAAATATTAGTTACCCTAATAAAATGGTTAATTTTTAAAGAATGTTATGATTATTAATGTTGTGAGTTTATTAATTAAAGGGAGTCATTTTAAATTAAAACTAAAAATAATTGTAACACACACACATATATATATATATATATATTAACACTGATTTAATTTGTAATCAATGTTGAAGATTAAATATACCATTATTTTAAAATAATATACTATATTTGATAGCATATATGATACACAACACCGGACATAAATGAATGAAAAAATGTTTTTATTAAAACGGGATCCTTATATACCTCAAATTAAATTATTGGAAATATATAAGAACATAGTTATTTATTGATGTGAATAATCTTTTAACATCCATTAATTTCAAGTTTAAATGCTTGATTTTGGACCAATGTAAATGACCTTTAATGTCATTTATCTGTCGAGGGTATCCAGAGATTTTTCAAAGCAAGCACCATAAAATTTAGGGATAAAAAGGATTAATTTAAGGCTAGTAGAAACTGTTTGGGGTTGGCCATATGGTTACTCCTAACCATACGAGCCTGGGTAATGGGTTGGAAGAGCCCAAACAGTTAGGAAAAACATTAGGGATGGAGTTTCATGCCCATGTGGCACACTGTGCAGTTTTTAACTGATAGAAGTGACACAGTTCGGAGACTATTAGTCAAACCATGAATGTAAACTATACATGGTTCCCCTCCACATAGCAGTGGGCCCAAGGATGGCACACAATATGCCCATCCTTATGGCCAAACCAAGTGTCCCTGAAATTTGGGTTAAATTACAAAATCTCCATTAAAATATTTTATAGCATAAATATTTTTTACCAATTTTTATCTATTGGACAACCTTGAGCGATTTGAGAGATCCCTTTAAAACCTAAACTACGAATCATTATATCCCTTATGTCTGAGCTCAAAATCATGATATTTTGGAAGCATCATATCCATATCAGTATGATCTCCATTATATTTATATTATTCCACATTCTACTTGGTTTAAAATTATCTATTTTAATGCATTATAATTTTACTGTTTTCTAGGTTCTTTACCAATACTTATTTTATCATTTAATCCTAGGTGAATTAAGTTATGAAACTAGATGAGAAAATTACTAAAGTCCTACAATAGATGGTCTCATGCGTTTCCCTTATTTTCAGAGTGGTAATATAAATTCTCTTGAGCCTCACAGCCCATTATTGGATAGAATCCTTTGAAATAAAATTTAATATTAGATTTAAATTAATAGGTATAGCCTCTTTCATAAGTAGGGACCCATTGATAAAAGATAGAAGGTAAGGATTATTGAATCAGATCCACTCCTTGGGTGTGTTTCTTGTATGAATTTTCCACCATTGGTGGCATATGAGTTGGACTACCTTTGTGGTGTATCATTTATCCCTATACACAATATTTTAATATATAATTTTTAAATTAAAAATATTTTTTATTAAATAAAAGGGAATGGATTTCTATATAAATAGCCTTTGGCTATGTAATTTCACTCTTATGAATGATTTGATTCTTATAATGAAATGAACTTGTGAGATAATTAAGAGGCTAAGACTTCTAAGCATAGCCCATTCCATGAGATACCTTTCTAGTTGAGAGTTAAAATTAATTATCATGGTGAAGATCATTGAATTAATTAATTAAATTAATTTAATTCTTGTTATGACTTAGGATATATTTGGGTTCATATACTAAGGTAATAGATAGACTAATTTGGATACTACCATGAATAAGATTGAGTGACATATGAACTCCCCAACGGACTACCGGAGACTGTCTCATGGGGGATGATTCTCATATGCTCGAGTGATACATTGACTATTTATTTGTTTACATGTATATATTTTTAGTAAATTTTATTATATAAATTATTGGGGACACTTTGGCTCACATATATAACAGCTAAGGATGGTCTCTGTGAGTGGTGAAGTTATAACACACCGAGAGCAAGACCAGAATTCTGTGAGGAATGTCTTCGATGAGATTTGAATGTTCATTGTTCATGTTTTACTTAGAGAGATACATGGATCCAGTATAACGAATTCCATGCATGTTCAATTGTTCTTAATTGAATAATAAATGGAGTTATTTATATGAAATACCATACTAGAAAATGAAAAAACATCTATTAGTTCATTATTTTGACACCTGATTTATGGTGTTTTTAGGAATACTTGATCTCATATCTTTATGGGGGTATTTTAGTCTATCTTCAAGGTCTTGAGAAATAATTATTAAAAGAGAATAATGAATTAAATGAAACCATATTATATAATTCTATAGTAAGTAATTTTTTTTCTAGTATCCCGACTAAGGCTCAAGATGGTAGCAGAAGTTTGGTTTCTATGAGAACCCTTACCATTATGGGTTGTTTATATATAATACTTCTTTAAAAATTCAATTACATCATGAACACTACTATTATTATGTATTAACTGAATAAGTTTAATTATACCTTTATGTGGTTTACTACTCTGATTTTATATCAAAACCCATTCGGGACACCGTTGGGACCCTGTAATGACTCTATGATTGCATTAATGGGCATCATAAAATTCCTTGCTTCATGTCTTTGATTGATGATTATGATCTAAGGAGTACAAGACTAATTTGAGGCTCGTGATGCAAGATAATATAGTTTAGGCCTTTTTGGTAATGTCACATTAATTTTGATATCATATATATAGATTTTTTTTCATTCTTTGTAGACATAAATGAGATATTTTTCATATATGAGATTACTCCTAGCCTTATTACATTTATCTATATTGGATGTTTATTTAATGTTTAATTATCTATTTTTTGACTATTTTAATAAATTAACTACTTTTATATTATTTCATATCCACTATTCTGAACTATAGGGATGAGGAAATATTCTCCCTACATACACACCCTATCCCCTCACCACCATTCGATAAGCGCTTGTGTTTGTAGAGATGTTCTTGAGTCCATGTGGCCAACAATGGTTAAGGAACCTTTCAATGTCATTTGAGTCTGGGACATTAAAAAGTGTAATTAGAGGCATTTTATTTTTCTACATTACTAAGTTATTAGACTACATGGGGAATAAATATAATTGGAATTTGGTAATGTGCAGTGTTTGGAAGCTGCTAACCCATGTACAAGAAAATGAAAAATATCATCAAATATAAATTTTTATTTCTTGAATTTTTTATATTAAAATTGATTTGGTTCCACCATTGGGTGATGCATGTAAATTGTGTTTTAGTGTATATATGATTTTGGGTTTGATTTTGTTGAAATCTGATGTGATGAGGGTATGGAATATCATGAGTCATTTCAAGCCCTTATTAGAAATCACATTTCACACATTATGATAATCCATATTGGATGTTTCCCTATTTTTCATTGTATTGTGATATTTATCATGACTTTTATAACTATGGGGTGATAAATATTTCTTATAGGGATTATGAAACATAGTTTGTACATAGATTGCCTTTCATAACTAAAGTAGTGTATTTTGATTTAGGTTACAATAGAATTGATTGGAATGTGTTATGGAATATATTAGGTGGATTCCATATTTTTGTTCATGAAGTGTATCATCCCTTAAGGATTGAATTCACTAAACCATTTAGTTCAACCAATTAAAATGAATTATGGTATAATTGAGATTATTATATGAATAAAAATAAAACAAAATTTTCTCAAGAATAGTGAAATTGACCCAGAGCAGACCATAGTAGTGGATAGTAGAAAGTATCTCTTGATTTTCTATATGTTCTATATGTCACCCAGACCCAACTCAAGGTGCATCCATAGGGGTTTGGTCTAATATTAAAATTCGTACACATGTCCAATTTAAATATATATTCTTTTTGTATATCTATAATCATGATATATGGTGTCTTTATAAATTTGTAGAGGTGTCCCATTGTGAAGTCCTCTAGTCGTGGCTATTAGGCTAGCAAAGACCACCCTTTGGAGGTGGTGGGCCATGGTCTACCGGTAGTCCATCTATTTGTTCCTGATGTGACACCCATAAATGTGCTGGAAGGATGTGTTGAGGTGTACTTCCATGAAGGTTTTATGTGTTTCATGCTGACCATTTAGAGAGCATTGTGACCTGCCCTGACTATAGAAGAGTTGACACTTGAGTTCTAGTAGCAGCGTCTTCCATCCTTTTCAAGTGATGGTGGAATGAAGTTTTTGTGTTCATGGGTAGAAGCTATGCTACCTTTACTCTTTCATCTTGAGATACCTCCCATATGGATGTAAAAATCACTACTTATATATTTTATGATTCCTCTAAGATATGGTGCGATGTCATTACTAAGAATAAATTTCCACGATGGATGGCTTGGAGGGTTTTCATATGGACTTATATGATTAATTTTATCCTAATATGTTGAGGTACAATAGATCTCGATAGATCATGCACCAAGCAAAGGGTAGATTATAAGTTATAGATTATTCATCCCATTTTACAGAGGTCTACTACTTCAAACCTATTATGATGGGTGACACATTTTCTAAATATTGGTGATTAAAAGATGTTCTCATGTATTAAATATGGTAATAGGTGAATTTATTTCCATTGATTACAATTTTAAGAGTATTGAATCATTATCTTATCATAGATCATAACCTGAGATAGGTTGGGTGTGTGATATAAGGTTGTTTGAAACATATATTTAACCCTACATTAACTGACAGAAGGAAGTGTCATATAGAGCTACCACATAGTGAACTTAGTATCCATAACATGTAATTAGGTATCCATGTGAGGCTTCGTCAGTATGGTATACCATGACATAAAACACCAATATTCATGAGAGACCCAGTTGAGTGTTTGTCCTTTACCATGATGGCCTGCCTACAATGATTCTACAAAACCATTCCTCTAATATCTAGTGAGATAGGGTTTTCACCGACTCCATGAAATGGAGTTGGGTCAGCAGCTTCTCATTTAGAAGGGAGGTGGATTACCCCATGCCAAATAGGCTAAGGAGGTGGTCATGTTCATGGTAGTAAGACCCCTAATTTACAAAGACATGAGAGTGGATCTTCTCATGATAGCCAAGATGTTTTATAGGGCCACAAATTAGTATAAATATACACAGTGCAACCCATACCTGGGGATAATAATTATTGAACTCCTACTATGAGTGATATTATTATATTATCCTCCACTTTATTATTTTACCTTTTTGATACATGTGCTTTACGTAGCATTATATAGGCTCTCTTTTTGGGTATCATTGGACTTTTGGTTTTGTTTTCTAAGGGTTTTATGAATAATGACACTCTGTTGAAGGTTATAACATATAATGTATGTCCCATGATGGTGTTTACCTTTGATATCATAGGGTCTTCCAATATGTGGGACATATTGTTTTTAGGATGATATGTTTTTACATCATTATAGGGATAGACTGTACAGTTTCCGTTCATGACTTTGTTGATTTTTATCACTCTACGGTGACATTCACTTCACCATAGGGAATCATGTTCATTATAATGGGTGAATGCGATGTCCAAGTTAGTTGATCAGGGCTCAATCAGTGTGAGCTATGTGGAATGTATAACGACCCATACATTACATACATTGTTAATACTTCAAAATTGAAGCATACTTATTACAACATATAACAAAATCACAAAAGGACCGTATAGGTATATTGTCTTTAGAAAGTGGGAAACATAAACAACTGGTTCATAAAATGTCTACACTGTCTCCCATTTATTTCATCATATCTATAGTCCCTATTGGCATATCTTACTTAATAACCTTCTTCCTGACCTGGGGAAAGAAAACATACAAAAATGTGATCTCAAATGCTCAGTAAGGGTAAACAAAATAGATATCAATCACATCATATACATAAGCACATAACTTTTGGAAATCTTAACCTGTAAAGGAGATCATAATTTCATAACATGGGATAAATCATAGCAGTGAAATGTGATCCCAATAATCATAACATAAAACATGAAACTTTTAGTAATACACACATAATAATATATAATCATTTATTATTAGTCAAAACTCATTACCAAAACTATCTTAGTGGACAAAGTCCATTTCTGAACCAAGTTCACTCCTTGTTTCAGTCCTGTTTCACTGAACAGGTATAACATATCGTTCCAGCCATGTCTATCTCATGAGATATAAAATCTTTTCCCAATTCATTGTAGGGAGATATAGGTCCCACCCATCTCATAATGATACCATTCTTATGTGTGACGCAAAATCATAAATCATACATCATTGCATAACCCATGTAGTAAAAATGGGATTCCTAAACAACATGACATCATAAAACTATTCATATAAGATAAACAAATTCATAAAAATATTTCCATCACAACATAATCAAATCCATGTAATAATAGGTATAGAAACAGAACCCTATATTATCTTAGATGGAAAATAATTTTGATAAAACACTTGAACTCCATTCTTGAGGAAAATATCCTTTCTAATTCAAAAACACTTTTCCTTTCTTAACATGTCGTACTATTCTAAAATAAAAAAAGTTGATTAAAAATAAACTTGAAAACTTTTAAAGGAATCTTCTTGGAAATAATGTTTTAAAAATCCATTCATGACGTATAAGTTTAAAAAAACATTCTTCTCATACTTTTTCGGAAAAGTCAAAAAGTACCTCGTACGAAAAACGACAAAAGATTCCTTTCATATCTTTTACTAAAAACTCACCAAAGGGTAAAATTGGATTTAAACAATTGTAGGTGGATGAAAATAATATTACAAATTGAGGAAACATGGATGTGGATGATAAAATACACCCCAGTAAATACCAAAGTATAAACAATCTCGGATAAAAATGAGATTGTGATATTTCCCTTACCTTAGGTCTGATTTGCTTCGTAGGTGTCCAAACATCCTGTATAATGATTTAAATAATGTTATTGAATTATTCCAGAATCATACTTATTGTTATGATATCATATATGGTCATATTCTTAGCTTCTTAGTAGTAATATTTCATTGCCACTTGTTATTCGGGTGTTTATAACTTTTTGTTCTTATGCGTGTTTTGTCGAATAAATTCTTATTCTTCTCTTTAGGTTATAGATACCTCATTTACTGATTGGTATTATTGTAATATATATCATATTCATTCATTTAATTCATTTATATAATCATTATGAAATGAATATCATGTAGAACGAGTCTCTTCACATCGTGGAGACGGTATTCCGTACGTACGCACGAGTGATGATATCGTTCCTATGATCATGAAATTGTTTTGTAGTGTATTTATGATATTTCAGAATCAATATCACTTTATAATAGTCATATATAGTCATTATTTACACCATTATACCCATCCACGTAAGGTGGTGGTGGAAAATAGATTACACCACGGCATGGAGACGGTATTCCGTACGTACGCACGTGCGGTGATTTCTTTTTCCATAGGATGGATAGATGGTGAAATAGGGTTGTTTCATACTTATAATAACTAATAAGTATGTGATTTATACTGATGATATTACTTCATAATGAAACAACTAAAGAAGAAGAAGTGGAAGAAGAAATAAAGATGAAAGAATCGGTAACGGACATTACCTCCTCTTTGAAGTGCTTCTTTGAGACCTTCTTTTAGGGAACTAAAATTGCTCATTGAAGAATACCAGCACCTCTAGGATGTTTCTAAGGAAGTGGAGAGGATGAATTGGCAGGGGTTGGCCGAGCTTGAAGGCTCAATGTGGTGCGAGGAAGAGGGGGAGGAGGTGCCCTTTTATAAGGGAGGAGAGGGGCACCTTTGGAATAACAAAAAATATTTTTTTTAATAAAGTCAAGTTCGGTTTTAAATAGCTCCAAATTAATATATTTCGAAGATAAGGTGGGGATGGGTCGAAATAATCTCATCCAATAGAATTTAGACATGTTTAGGTATCAATTTTAACCTTATCATTTAGATTTAACTTTAAGTTAGATAATTTAACTTTTACCGTGTCTTCTTGTTTTCTTACATTATAAGGTTAATAAACATACTATATCAAGACAAACGAACCCCAAGTTGTTTATTATTAATATATATAGCCTTATCTAAGTCATTTGGCCGAACCTTATATTTTTATGAAATAAAATAACAACTAGTAATATAATATTTGTTTTAAAAACTATTTTATATCAATTTTGACACTATTTAGTAATTTATTTTTGTGAAAATTATCACAGAATTATTAGTTCGAACCAAGTTACTGAAATTAAAAATAACATGTCATTTTATCCTATAAAATTAGTGTAATTCATAAAAATGCTCAAATTACCTTTATTTGGGTATTTATAACATCAATTATGTCAATATTTCACTAATAAGATAATTACTACATCATCGTTGAGTCATAAATAAATTAAATTATTTAATGTCTAAAAATTACAAATAAAATACCATTATGTAGGAAATATTTTTAGATTTATAATGAATATTAATAGTCTAATTTATCTTATGTATATCCCCATATTAAAAATTATTTACTTATTAAACTTTGATTTTAACTATTCAAACCCTTCTTTAAATAAATTAATAATAAATGTCCTAATCTTATCCAAGTGGGCCTAAATGGTCATATTTTATTCCTAAGGTTTTTTTTGGTCAAATTACATTTGTCCAATAGAATTAGGACATGTGTTAGGGTAATAATAATATCATTTTTACCCTTAATTACCCTATTTACTTTTAGCCGTGGTAAATAAATGTAAAAAGTTACTATTCACCAAAAATTATTTTCATCTCATTGAACAACATTTTAGTCCTTGATATTAGCCGTGTCTCTCGGATTTTCGAAATTCCACTCACAGAAGTGGTAAAATTACGTTTTATGAAAAATTCAGTTTTTTTAACTACCACTTAGTGGTTTCACTATTCATCAAAAATTGAAAGTTTTCAGAAAAATACCAAAATTTCACCCTAGGCTAATATCGATATTCCGAATCCAAAAATGAAGTCCGTCTTGAAAAATAAAAATGATAAAATTTCAAAAAGTGGTTATTACTATTCATAACGGCTAGTTTAAATAATATTTTAATAGCATATCGATGTTTAGTGAAACTCGGTATTGCGTACGACGCAAGCTATCGAGGAAGGCCACGATTGCGTGTACAGCAAGCCAAGCTAGTGTTGTGTGTAGTAAAAGATTCCTTTGATGATTTATAAAAACAAAATATTTCTCATAAAAGTCTCGGGCGTTACATTCTACCCCCCTTAAAATGAATTTCGCCCTCAAAATTCGTCACTTTGTCACAAACAGATGAGGATACCTCTCCCTCATCATATCCTCAAGCTCCCATGTAGTTTCTTTTAATTGGTGGTTCCTCCATAAAACTTTCACCAAGCGAGTGTTCTTGTTTCGTAGGACTTTTTCACTATGATCCAAAATCTCTATCGGCTGTTCTTCATAAGAAAGATCTTTCTCCAGCGGTACAACTTCTGAGATAAGTACATGTGATGGATCAGGTATGTACGTTCTCACAAAAGATACATGGAACACATCGTGAACTTGATAGAGATTCGGTGTAAGCGCCAATCGGTAAGCTACCTTCCCAATACGATCCAGTATTTCAAAAGGACCGATATATCTAGGGCTCAACTTCCCCTTCTTTCCAAATCTCATGACTCTATTCCAGGGAGATATTCGTAAGAACACTTTATCACACACTTCAAACTCTAGGTCTTTTCTTCGGTTATCGGAATAACTTTTCTGTCGACTCTGAGCTGATCTTATGTGTTGTTTAATAGATCTAACCTTTTCTACCATTTCATCAATGAGATCAGGTCCTAATAGCTTTCTTTCCCCAACTTCATCCCAGCAAATTGGAGTCCTGCATTTATTTCCATAGAGAGCTTCATAAGGAGCCATCTGAATACTGGAGTGAAAGCTATTATTATAAGAAAATTCCACCAAAGGTAGGTGTTGATCCCAACCACCTTTGAAATCCATAGAGCAAGCTCTCAACATATCTTCTAGGGTTTGAATTGTTCTCTCAGACTAACCGTCTGTTTGAGGATGATAAGTAGTGCTGAAACTCAACTCTGTATCTAGAGTATGATGAAGACTTCGCCAGAACATCGAGGTAAATCTCGGATCCCGATCAGATATAATATAAAGTGGTACTCCATGCAATCTTAAAACTTCCTTTACATATATCTTGGAACGCTGATCCAGAGATAAATCCTCTCTCATAGAAATAAAGCGTGCAGACTTGGTAAGACGATCAACTATGACCCAGATAGCATTGTTGCCTTTGGATGTTTTAGGAAGTCTTGCGACAAAGTCCATAGTGATGTTTTCCCATTTCCATTCGGGTATGTGTAATGGTTGTAACATCCCCTTAGACTTATGTCTCTCATCTTTAACTTGTTGACAAACCAAGCATCGAGAGACATATTCAGCAACATATCTTTTCATGCCATCGCACCATAAGTACTCTTTTAGGTCCCTATACATCTTCGTGCTTCCAGGATGAATAGAGAATGAAGAACTACGAGCCTCATACAACAGCTCCTTCTTTAATTCCGGGATGTGAGGAACACAAACCCGATTCCTGAACTTTATTATCCCATCAAAATCAAGGTTGAATTCAGGAACATTTCTCACCTTCTTTTGTAACTCAACAACTTATTTTTGGACCTCTTTAATCTTCACATGTATAGATGTTTGAACATTCATTTGAGAAAGATAAGATTTTTCACCTTCCATTATAATTCCAAGATCCATCCTTTGTAAATCCATAAATATTGGATCTTTTTTGATCCTCATCATGGATATACTAGCATGGTCTTGTCGACTTAATGCATCTACCACCTTGTTTGCTTTCCCAGGGTGATAATGGATTGAGCATTCATAATCCTTAATCAGCTCCAACCATCTTCTTTGACACATATTCAGCTCCTTTTGTGTGAAAATATACTTTAAACTTTTATAATCAGTATAAATATCACACCATTCACTATAAAGATAATGCATCCAAATCTTTAAGGCAAAGATTACCGCAGCTAACTCCAAATCATGTGTTGGGTAATTTTTCTCATGGATTTTCAACAGTCATGAGTCATAAGCTATCAACATATCATTTCACATAAGAAAACACCCCAATCCCTTCTTGGATGCATCACTATAGATCACAAACCTTTCTACACTACAAGGCAGTGTGAGAACAGGTGCACTGGATAAACTTCTTTTCAACTCCTTGAAATTCTCTTCACATTCCTCCATCCAAACAAACTTAACTCCTTTTCGAGTAAACTTGTTGAGTGGATTAGATAATAATGAAAAATCTTTCTCAAAACGTCGATAATATCCAGCAAAACCAAGAAAACATCAGATCTCAGTTACTGTTGTTGTTCTCAACCATCTTTCGATAACCTATGTTTTTGCTGGATCCACAAATATCCCCTCTTTTGAGATTATGTGACCCAAAAATGAAACTGTATGAAGCCAAAATTCACACTTGGTAAATTTGGCATAAAGCTTCTCCTTTCTCAGGGTCCTCAATATAATTCTCAAGTGATCTTCATGTTCTTCCTTGCTCTTTGAATAGAAAAGAATATCGTCTCTAAAGACTACCACAAATTGATCAAGATAATCTCTAAAGACTCTATTCATCAGATCCATGAAGATAGCAGGGGAATTAGTAAGACAAAATGGCATCACTATAAATTCATAGTGTCCATACCTTGTACGAAAAGCCGTCTTTGGTATATCATCCCTTTTGACCCTTAATTGATGATACCCTGAATAAAGATCAATCTTGGAAAAGTATTGAGCTCCGCGTAGTTGGTCAAATAAGTCATCAATGCGTGGGGGAGGATATTTGTTCTTGATAGTGATCTTGTTAAGTTCTCGATAATCAATGCAGAGTCTCATTGATCCATCTTTCTTCTTAACAAATAGAACAGGTGCTCCCCAAGGTGACACACTAGGGCGTATGAATCCCTTATCAAGATTCTCTTCGAGTTGCTTCTTCAATTCTTGAAACTCAATTGGGGCCATTCTATAAGGTGTCTTTGAAATAGGCAAAGCACCCGGTACTAGTTCTATTGAAAACTCAACTTCACGATTTGGTGGAAGACCCGGTAATTCCTCCGTAAATACATCATAAAACTGCCGTACAATGCGCATATTATTAATAGTGAGTTTCCCACCAACCATTTGAGATAAATAACCTTAGTTTAGTGGAATCAAGACCCATAAGATGGAAGAAATTTCCACTGGAAGGTTATGTTCATCCTGACATCGATAGACGATGATAGATTGATTTGGAATATGAAATGTGACTTCCCTTCATTGGAAATTGATATGAGATCCATATAAAGAAATCCAATCCATGCCAAGAATCACATCAAATTCTACTAGAGGAAGGATCACAAGATTTGCAGGAATCATTATCCCACAAACTTCGATCGGAGAAGAATTATAAACTTTTGATGTGACTGTTGTACCATTAGGTGTTGTCACAGCTAACTCAACATCTAATTGTTGAGGTAATACGGTGATACCCTTAGAAAATTCTTCAGAAATAAAAGAGTGGGTGGATCGAGAATCAAATAAATCATTTTCTACATTAGTGTGGATGGTAAGTGTACCTTTCACCACATCGTTGTCATACTCCACATCGCTGATAGAAAATGCATGTGACTTTCCTTTGTCTTTAGCCTTAAGAGTTTGTTGACGTCGACCATCATCATCAACCCTTGGATTAGGTCATTTATTGTCATAATGCCCCATCTCCTTTCACTTGAAACATTGAAGTGTAGTAGGTTCATTCTGTGTATCCCTTCTTTTGTTTGCATCATTAGACATCTTCTTCCCATCATCGCGGCAATTCAAATGCCCGATGACCTTCCTTTCCACATTTGAAACATTTACTTGTCCCTTTAAGACAACTCCCTCCATTTTTTCTTTCCACACATTGAGCATAAGGGAAAGCTCATATTCTTTTCAGTGTGCTCTTTAGATTTTCCTTTGAATTCCATTTTCCTCTTCTTATCAAACCCATATGACTGATGGTTTACTCCAATCTCCATCTCAACTTTGAGGGCACATCGAACAATTTCCTCGTATCTATTGAAGTGCCTTATGGATAAGGCCCTTCGATGACTTGGTTTTAAGCCACTAAAGAATCGATCGATCTTACTCTCAGGTTGGATAATAATACCAGAAGCGTACCTTGAAAGTCTTGTAAAATTTGCTTCATAGGTACCAACAGATTCATCAACCTTTTTCTTCATTTAAAGAAACTCTTTCTCTATCTTTGTTCGGAGAATACGAGGGAAGTACTTATTGAAAAATAAGTTCTTGAACTCATCCCATTCCATGGACTCAATTTCATCACTTCACCTCATATTCTTAATAAGATTCCACCATTGATCAGCATCACCTTCCAAACGATACACTGCTAAGATGACTTTATCATGCTCAGAACATTGAAGAACTGAAAATATCTTTTCAGTAGTACTAATCCATTGTTCAACAACTAATGGATCAGTAGACCCGCAAAATGAAGGAGGACGATGTCTCATGAAGGATTCAACAGAATGTTGCTCCTTCTTTTTCTCTTTTGGAAGTCTTGGATGATTCATAGCTTGAGAAAGTTGTGTGAGCATGGCTACAAGATTCTGCATTCCAGCTCCCATAACGTTTGGTTGCTCCGAGGGACAATCATTGCATTGCCCGTCACATTCCTCATTAACACGATTCCTTTGGGTTCTAGCCATTGACTAAAACCAAGAAGAATAGTGTGGGCAACACTAATTATAATAGGAAAACCACATAATCAAGAATAAGATTTCACACTTATGGTCTTATCCTAGGTTATTCATGGCCATTTCTAAAACACTAAGATTGTGTTCTATGGTTAGAATTATCCTTAGGGTTCTTACTAAGGCTTTCACATCCTAGTTTCCAAAGGTTGACTATACCTTTCCTATGATACCAACTATAAGGACCCATAATTTACATACATTGTTAATACTTCAAAATTGAAGCATACTTATTACAACATGTAACAAAACCACGAAAGGACTGTATAGGTATAGTGTCTTTAGAAACTGGGAAACATAAACAACTGGTTCATAAAACCTCTACACTTTCTCCCATTTATTTCATCATATCTATAGTCCCTTTTGGAATATAATACATAATAACCTTCTTCCTGACCTGGGGAAAGAAATCATACAAAAGGGTGCGCTCAAATGCTCAGTAAAGGTAAACAAAAGAAATATCAATCACATCATATAAATAAGCACATAACTTTTGGAAATCTTAACCTGCAAAAGAGATCATAATTTCATAACATGGGAAAAATCATAGTAGTGAAATGTGATCCCAATAATTATAACATAAAACATAAAACATTGTGGCATACACACATGATCATAAAGAATCATTTCTTATTAGTTAAGACTCATTTCCAAGACTATCTTAGTGGACAAAGTCCATTTCTGAACCGAGTTCACTCCTCGTTTTAGTCCTGTTTCAATAAACCGGTATAACCTACCGTTCCAGCCATGTCTATCTCATGAGATATAAAATCTTTAACCAATGCATTGGAGGGAGATATAGGTCCCACCCATCTCATAATGATACCATTCTTATTTGTGCCACAAAATCATAAATCATACATCATTGCATAACCCATGTAGTAAAAATGGGATTCTTAAACAACATGACATCATAAAACAATTCATATAAGATAAACGAATTCATAAAAATATTTCCATCACAACATAATAAAATCCATGTAATAATAGGGATAGAAACAGAACCCTATATTATCTTAGATGGAAAATAATTTTGATAAAACACTAGAACTCCATTCTTGAGTAAAATATCCTTTCTAATTCAAAAACAATTTTCCATTCTTAACATGTCGTACAATTCTAATATAAAAGAAGTTGATTAAAAATAAACTTGAAAACTTGTAAAGGAAGCTTCTTGGAAATAATGTTTTAAAAATCCATTCATGCCGTATAAGTTAAAAAAACATTTTTCTCGTACTTTTGTCGGAAAAGTCAAAAAGTACTTCGTACGAAAAACGACAAAAGATTCCTTTCATATCTTTTACTAAAAACTCACCAAAGGGTAAAATTGGATTTAAACATTTGTAGGTGGGTGGAAATAATATTAAATTTTGAGGAAACATGGATGTGGATGATAAAATACACCCCAGTAAATACCAAAGGATAAACAATCTCAGATAAAAATGAGATCGTAATATTTCCCTTACCTTAGGTCCGATTTGCTTCTTAAGTGTCCAAACCTCCTGTAGAATGATTTAAATAATGTTATTGAATTATTCCAGAATCATAATTATTATTATGATATCATATATGGTCATATTCTTAGCTACTTAGTAGTAATATTTCATTTCCACTTGTTATTCGGGTGTTTATAACTTTTTGTTCTTATGCATGCTTCGTCGAATAAATTCTTATTCTTCTCTTTATGTTATAGATACCTCATTTACAAAATGTTATTAGTGTAATATATATCATATTAATTCATTAAATTCATTTATATAATCATTATGAAATGAAGATCATGTAGAACGAGTCACATCACATCGTGGAGACGGTATTCCGTACGTACGCACGAGTGATGATATCGTTCCTATGATCATGAAATTGTATTGGAGTGTATGTATAATATTTCAGAATCAATATAAATATATAATAGTCATATATAGTCATTATTGACACCATTATACCCATCCAAGTAAGGTGGTGGTGGAAAATAGATTACACCAAGGCGTGGAGACGGTATTCCGTACGTACGCACGTGCGATGATTTCCTTTTCCGTAGGATGGATAGATGGTGAAATAGGGTTGTTTCATACTTATAATAACATATCAGTATGTGAGTGATACTGATGTTATTACTTCATAATGATACAACTAAATAAGAAGAAGTGGAAGAAGAAATAAAGATGAAAGAATCGGTAACGGACATTACCTACTCTTTGAAGTGCTTCTTTGAGACCTTCTTTTAGGGCACTAAAATTGGTCTTTGAAGAAGACCAGGACCTCTAGAATGTCTCTAGGGAAGTGTAGAGGATGAATTGTAAGTGGTAGGTCGATCTTGAAGGCTAAATGTGGTGTGAGGAAGAGGGGGGAGGAGGTGCCCTTTAATAAGGGAGGAGAGGGGCACCTTTGGAATAACTAAACATATTATTTTATTATAAAGTCAAGTTCAGTTTTAAATAGCTCCAAATTGATATATTTCGAAGCTAAGGTGGGGATGGGTCGAAATCCTCTCATAAAATTGATTTTGGACAAGTTTAGGTATCAATATTAACCTTATCATTTAGATTTAACTTTAAGTTAGATAATTTAACTTTTACCGTGTCTTCTTGTTTTCTTACATTATAATGTTAATAAACTTACTATATCAAGTCAAACGAACCCCAAGTTGTTTATTATTAATATTTATAGCCTTATATAAGTCATTTTGACGAACCTTAGATTTTTAGGAATAAAATAACAATTAGTAATATAATATTTGTTTTAAAAACTATTTTATATCAATTTTGACACTATTTAGTAATTTATTTTTGTGAAAATAATAACAGAATGATTAGTTCAAAAAAAGTTACTTAAATCAATAATAACATGTCATATTATCCTATAAAATTAGTTTAATTCATAAAAAGTCTCAAATTACATTTATTTGGGGATTTATAATATCACTTATGTCAATATTTCACAAATAAGATAATTACTGCATCATTGTTGTGTCATAAATAAATTAAATTATTTAATGTCTAAAACTTACAAATAAAATACAATTATTTTGGAAATAATTTTAGCTCTATAATTAATATTTATAGTCTAATTTAGCTTATGTATAACCCCATATTAAAAATTATTTATTTATTAAACTTTGATTTTAACTATTTAACCCTTCTTTAAATAAATTAATAATAAATGTCCTAATCTAATACAAGTGGGCCTAAATGGTCATATTTTATTCCTAAGGTTGTTTTTGGTTGAATTACACTTGTACAATAGAATTAGGACATGTGTTAGGGTAATAATAATATCATTTTTACCCTTAATTACTCTATTTACTTTTAACCGTGGTAAATAAAAGTAAAAAGTTACTATTCATCAAAAATTGTTTTCATCTCATTGAACCACATTTTAGTCCTTGATATTAACCGTGTCTCTCAAATTTTCTAAATTCCACTCACAGAAGCGGTAAAATTATGTTTTATGAAAAATTCAGTTTTTTTAACTACTACTTAGTGGTTTCACTATTCATCAAAAAATGAAAGTTTTCAGAAAAATACCAAAATTTCACCCTAGGATAATTTCGATATTCCGAATCAAAAAATGAAGTTCGTTTTGAAAAATAAAAATTATAAAATTTCAAAAATTTGTTATTACTATTCATAACGGCTAGTTTTAATAATATTTTAATAGCATATCATTGTTTAGTGAAACTCGGTATTGTGTATGACGCAAGCTATCGAGGAAGGTCGCGGTTGTGTGTACAGAAAGCCAAGCTAGTTTTGTGTGTAGTAAAAGATTCCTTTTATGATTTATAAAAACAAAATATTTCTCATAAAAGTCTCGGGCATTACAGAATGATATCCCATATTATGAGTTTATATCTCGATGATCTGGTATCATATCAGTTATATTATCCCACAATGGTGGATTCTTTCAGTGTTGTTTTTATAGAATAAATTTCTAGATTACCTCTAATGAGAGAGGTAGATTTATTTATCAATATAGTTCCAAGAGATACATTTTGATTTATTCCTCTTTATAGGATGGAAATTATGGAGTCGTAGGATCTCAAGAGGAATCTAAATGATTTATAAGAAAGTGAGTTTTTTGGGGCCAATACATTTAAGTGGCATTCATCGACCATTTTTTACTACCTATCCATATTTTTTTGAATTTTCAAATTACACTTTTGATGGGGTAAGTGTGAACCCACCACAAGTCCAACCAGATAAAAAACGAACCAACTAGATATACATCCCGCCCCCGCAAAAACCAAGGAAACACGCCCTTTTTAGTTTTCCACATTTCAAAATTCAAATTTCAAAAGAAAAACGTCACCAAATGTGTGAAAAAACTGCATCCACCCCGTCACAGCCTACCGCCATACATCACCGTCAGTGTAATCCACCGATCAAGATATCTCTCAACAATAATCGCAGGAAAACACATCACGAGCCGACAACCAGTAGACATCATCACTTGCATCGCCTGCATCAATCTTTTCACCCTCATCATCATTACTTCGAGAAACCAACTCCCAGGTTGCCGCTGCCCTATGACCACCAGATCTGGTAACCGGAGCAATCAAAAACTCATCAACAATGGAAATCTCCACCGTACACACATCATCTTTTCCGAAAAACCGAGCTAGAGACTCATTCCTTAGATAACTGATGACTACCTGAACACCACCTCCCAAAGATCCGATGAACCATCCCACCTAACTGAACTAGAGAGAATAAGAGGTACTCATGGCCAGGGAAGGGTTAAAGCAGTGTGAGATTCCAGGGTAAAGAGCCTTTCTCCAAGGACTATTCAGGTAGACTGAAAATCCATAGCCAAAAATCAACCGCACAAAACACACTCTGAGAAGAGGCTTATCAACCGAAATAGAAACCATCCAAAAACAAAAAGCAATATGTAGACAAAACGTTAACACACAAGAGGAAGCCTAAATTTAATCAGTAAAAGGATCCGGGGATTGAAACCCTAAAAACCCCCAACCGAAACGAGGGAAACTAACGAAGAGAAACAGAGAAAAAAAGAACCCTGCATTACCCCTAAACCCACCGCCAAAATCCCAAACCCATCTGAGGAACCAACACACCCAAACAAGAAGGGGTTGTGTGTGTCGGGTCAGATTGGAAGAGCTGGGGTGGAAGGGGAGAAAGCGAGGTAACTCCATAGAATCAGATGGAAAAGAACCTGGTGGGGAAGGAAGCAAGAGAAGCCGAAAAGAGGACCCATCGCTGTTGAGAGGACAAGAGAACATGAAGAAGGAGATGTTGAAGCAGAAGCAGAGTCTTGAGTTTAGAAACACTAGAAACATGGACAACGAAGTAGCCATAGGAGGAGGAAAATCCCATCGCCGGTGAGGAGAGCGTGAAACCCTACAGGGAGGTGGAGTCCTGAAGCCGAGAGCGGTCCCCAAGAGAGTGGGCCGCCATCTGGGAATGTTGTATATATCATCCAGTTTTTAGAAAAACGAGGATGATACCAATATAATATTTTTGGATTACTAGAAATTGAACCAGTTAATGGTTAAGAACATATATCGTCTTCTATAAATATAATACCTTTTTTATGACCTCCAAAAATCTTGTGTATTACCAAAAAATTATTTGATATCTGAATATCATGAGGTGAATGTTATACCTACCAAACAAACTCATACAACATTTCATAACAGTTATGGTCTATATAAGTATTTGGTTTTGTCGTTTGCTCTCACAAATGCAAAAATAGTTCTGATGGTGCTGATGAACTAAGTCTTAAATCGTTATATCGATTTTTTTCCATCGAATTCAAATATGATATCTTTGTGTATTCTCATAATTTAATCGATCAATTTAAGAAAAATGATATTTCACTTGACACACCAAGATAGAATTAGTTACATAAAAATATGAAAATGTTCAACTTGTGGGTGGATCTAGTTCAATTCAAAGGAAAAATAATCTCAGAGATAAATGTGTTAGTTGACCCAGAGAAATGGTGTACTATAGTTTCTTAGGAGAATCCAATGAATGTCTTTGAGATATGGGGTTTCCTAGGGATGGTTGGATATTATAGTCATTTCATGTAGTAATTATAATGTCTATCAGTGCCACTAATCGGATTGGCTAAAAAGGGTTTTATGTTTTTATCATCACATCCTTTGGATTTAGCCTTTTAGGATCTAAAAGAGAGATTTACATCAGTTTCGATAATAAATTTTCTAGATTTAGGAAAGAGATACATTGTTTACTATGATGTACCAGGTATCAGGCTTGGATATATTCTTACTACAGGAGATATAATCTTTACATATTAGTCACAAATATTGAGGAGACATGAGTGTAATTAATAGATTCTTGATATTGAGTCATCAACATTCAATTATGAATTGCATTTTTTGGAGAAAATACTTACTTAGATTTTGATTTATAGTATACATGGGCCACAAAACCCATTTTTTATACTTACACATTTTGATATGAATATATGGAAGTGACGATGGGTTTAACACTTAAAATATTTCAACTTTTAGATTTTCTATATTCCTGGAAAATCCAATGTACTGGTAGGTGTACTAAGCATGTGACATGGATATAGGGAGTTAAACATTCTAGTAATGAGTAGAACCTCAAGGAATTTTTAATTGGGATGTACATGGAGGTGAAAGACTATAATGGAAAAACTTTTCTATCATTATTTTTTGTGGCATAAACCCTTATAGATAGATTATGGATGAAGCCTCTATACGATATGATGGGATTTTTCAAATGATTTAGTATGGTATGTGAGGTCCCCCCATCCAGGTGTGACCATAAGGGAGGATTAAATTCATCAATTTCATTGCCTTTATGGGTTACAAAATACATTCACTAGGAGTTGATGTGAGACTTTCATGCTTCGTCGTGGGTGGTGCACCCTGACATCCCCATGATGTATTAATTTTTAAATCTCCAATATGAGTGGTTATGTATGAAATGATATGTATCTAGTATTATTATGTGGTGTTCCACCTCTTAGTAGGATAAGGTATACCACTAGAGACTAGTCAAACTTGTGCAGAAGCATCCCATTCCTGAGTAGAAATGGAATGATGTAGTAATAGATTTCATTACAGGTTTATAGAGGTCACATTAATGTAATTATGTCATATGGATATTTTTAAAGATCACATAGGTTTCTAGTTTATAAAAAAATAATGGATCCTTTAAATTACATCAGCTGGGGAGGTTGAATATCTGTGAGATAGTACGACATTAAGGGGTCCACCATACTATTGTTTCAGATAAGGACACCCATTTTATTTCATAGTTATGAAAGGGGATACATGGGGGAATTTCATACAAAAATTATTCTAGGCATAACATACCACCCTCATACTGGTGGCTTGTCAGAGCATACAATACAGTTTATTGAGCAAATGATACGAGAATGCATCCTGGATTTTTAGAGCTATGAGGTGAGGCATATACCCTAGGTTGAATTTTCCTACAACCATAACATTACTGTTAATAATTATATGGAACCTTATAAAGAAGTATGTGATAGTACATGATAATAAACCCTTTCTAGATAGAGGGAGGGAAGGTAGCTAGGCTTGGACATCTTCCTATTTAGTAGTCCGTAAAGGATAATTAGTTTATTCAGAAATAGATTGATATTAACCAGTGTCAATAGAAATCAAATGTATATAGAAATAAACGACTTATAGAGTTTGAGGTCTGGTATTAGGTCTCTATTCATGATTAACTATGTAATGAACTTTGGAGGATCAGAATACAAGGTAAACTATCATTATTATATGTCAGTCCGTTCATGATTTGGGAGAGAGTTGGGTTGGAAGACTATCTATTATTGTTACCTCAGATGTATTATTCTATGAATGGTGTATTCCATGTATCTTAGTTGTTCCACTATCACTCATTCCAATTTCATGATTTTTATTATGGGGATGTGGATTTACATGTAGATGTGTCCATTGCGGAGAATCAAATTCGTATATTGAATTGTATCACCATGGATCTATGAGGCCAATCAGTTTATATAGTACGAATAAAATGGTAGCATATCCATATACAAGGTGAGTCCTTGGAGTGGGATGGTTATATAAATTCTCATTGTCTGATGTAATTTTTTGGATATTCCTTCCCACCATTGTGGGGGAAATTTTGGGATGAATTTATTTATGAGATGTAGTGAGTAGGACCATGGTTCTTCCCTAAGGTAAGAAATCTTGAACCATATGTTAATATTAATTTTAGATTCCTGTTTATGGCCTAATTTAAATGAAATATTTGTTCATATTGCCATTAGGGATGTTCAAAACATTTTTAGAGCCTGAAACCTGACATTTCGGGAGAAAAAGGCTTTCCGTATGGTTATTAGAAACTGTGCATGGAAGGACGTTCGGGTACTCATAATGGTACATGGAGGGATAAAGTGATAGAAGAGTCCATGTGGTTTAAAAAATCATATTGATTATGGAGAACACCCTTGATAAACCCTATGTATTTTTTGATAGTGGGTTGATTCAATATTTATGCATAGTTAATCCAACCATGAATGAAAATTGTGTGGGATGACCCTCATCACAGCAGTTGGTGCATGGTTGGTGTACAGTTTTTCCAATCATGAATCCAAAAGTGGGCCCAAAAAATAAAAAGTATATATTTAAATAACATATAGCCTAAATATTATTATTTTTATTTTCATCCATTGGATATCCTTGAGCTGTTTGAGAGCTCCCTTTGATGTCTAAACTGGGAATCACGATATCTCCTCAATCGAAGATTGAAATCAAGATCTTTTGAATGAATTGTATCCATCATGGTAATATCTACATTAATTTGGTATTTATTCTTGTTCTTCATGGTATAATATATTCCATTTATATACAATCAAATTTTATCTTTTTTAGTTTCCTGATCCTTTTATCATTTTTCTTCTGATCAGAGTCGAAGATGGATTTATCCTTGGAAAAGAACTATACTACGAGCCTATGGTATGTATTCTCCAAATATTTATTTAATGTAGAAGTGTTTATTTTTATGAAATTATTCAATGTTTCTTTTTATCAAGGTGAATTCATTGAAATGTAATTTAATCCATTATTTTAATGAATAGGTATGACATATTTAATAAATGGGAGTTGTTGATAAATTACTAAATCTCATGAACCGTGAATCAAAACCACCCCTTGGGTGCTTTTTAATTAAATTGACCACCATGGGTAGAATATGAATTGTATTAACATTGAGGTGTTCTATTTACCCCCTTTCCATGGGATGTTAACTGAAAAACATTAAATTTTAAATTGAATTGATAAAAGAAAAGGAAAGTGATGACCATGTCCCTATGATTAGGGCATGTAAATTATATGTTATTATTCAGTTACTTTTTATAATGATATTACCAAATGAGATAATTAAGAGTCTAAAACATTATTTTTTCCCATTATTTATGCCACCATCTAGGTTTACAGTTAAATTGAATGATAAAAGAGATGACCATTGAATTAATTAATGGAAATCATTTAATGCTTATGATTCCTTGGGTGACACATGGGTTCTTATATGAATGTAATGGATGGTGTCATTTAGCTATAGCCTTTCTAATCCACTAGTGACACTTGGAATCCCTAGCAGACGTCCAAGGATGGACTCGTGGTGGTTGAATATTATACAACCATGTGATACTTAGACTCTTTATTAATTTCCATGGATGGAATTGGAGGGTAGTTGAATAAATACACCATGGCTGACATTTGGGATATCTTAGAAGACAACCAAGGATGTAATATGCATGAAGTTATGTTATACAACACCTAGAGGAATACTTTGAATTGAATGAGGAATGAATTTGTCATTCTTGTAAGATTATTGGTTCATTATAAACCTAGAGTGATACCAAGATTTAAAATTTGAAATTATACGGATTGTATCTTATTATTAATTGAATAATAACTAGAATAACTTATATGATGCATATAACAATCCCAAGAACCAGGTTGGATTTTCTCTTTATCTCAAAACCATATCGATGGCCTGGTCTGGCATCCTTGATCACGTCTTTATAGGGGGATGTTGGGGTATGTGTAATATCTCAATACAAAATTATTAAATGAGACCGATTAATTAAATGAAACATTATTATAAATTGATACAAGACTAACTTTTATTCATATAATTTAGGCTATATGAAAAATAGGTACTAGAGAACATGTGTCCCATGGACCAGAAAAAAATATGTTTTGTTCACATAAAACACTCAATCATATATTCCATTACTGCACGCTAACTATTATTTTTATATATTCCCTGATTGGATAGAATAATAAATTATGATAGTTTAATACTTTGATGGTATCTCACAACCTATTCCGACCACAATTGGGTACCCATAAAGACATCATGATTTCATGAATGGAAAAGGGAATGTACCCTACTTCAAGTCTGTGATTACTGCAAAAGAGGTTAGGAGAAAAGGACTGTGTGGATGCATATAATGCTAGGTGGGATTGTTTTGTCCTTTTTGGATTCCATAAAATTAATTATACTATTGTATGTATACTTATTTTATAAGACTCTTAGAAAGGACATGACATATCATTTGTATATGAGATTACTTCTATCATTGTTCTATATATCTCTCGTGGATATTTATCTCCATTTTTATTATCTATTGTCTCACTATTTTACAACTTCTACTTTTTATAATATATTTTATACGTAATGTACCACATTATAGTCATGAGGGAATAGACTACCTACATACTCACCCTAGGCCCCCAATGTTTATTTGTGGCCTCCAGAATTTGGGGATATGTGCTGGAGGCCATGTGGCCAACCATGCTTGGGGAAACATTCAGTGGCATCTAGGTCCAAGATCCTGCATAATAAATTGTATTAACCATTTTATGTGATATATAATGGTAATTATAACTATAAATACATTGATAAGTTATTTGAAAATAATCACAGAAATTTTGGAAAACACATTTTATTTTTCAAAATCGGGGTTTCTTCAAAAATGGGTTTTCTTTTTTTCATGAGTGAAAATAATAATTAATTTCTTGAAAATTTGTAAATTTTTTCTTATTTGATTTTATCATTTCAAAAATAAATTAGAAATAATTCACTGAATTAATTGATAATATTTATTTCTTAATGAATAGAGAAAATAATTATTTTTAAAAAAAATTATATTTTATTTTTTATTATTTACGTTGTAAAATTCTATTTTCAATTTATTCTGAAATTTATTTATTTTTATAATGTTTTGGAATAATCCAAATTTTTTTAATAGATTTTTTAATTTAATAAAAAATTATTATTTTATTTTTTTGGAGGTAGTTTTTTTCTAAAAAAACATTCTTCACAATGGTTATCCTGTATAATTTAATTTAAATTATACAAATTTTTTTTATTAAATTTGTAAAAAGGGGTTCCATATTTTGAATCAGTGTTTCTAAATTTCTAAAATATGTCCTTTTTGTTTTGGTTAATATGAATAGTAACTGTTGTAATTTTTTACCATGGTAAAGGAAAAATAAGGTATTAAATATAAGAAAAAAAATTTAAGAATATTATAATTAACCTAAAAGTAGAATAAAACTTATTTTATGAATATATCTCATTCATAATAGTAAAAAAAATACATTATTTTTTCCCATTTGGTTGAAATTGTGACCCTTATAATAGTTTATTTGAAAAAAATTCTGAAATCTTTCAATCATTATATTAATAAATATAATATCTTTAATGGGGGGTCAACAATAGTATATTTTTTATTATAAATGGAATTTTTAATTCTAATTCTAAATTATTTATATTTTTCATGGTAATTTATTTTCCATTTTCTGTTAAAAAATAATTACCTGAAATGATTACACAATATTGACAAAATAAATATTCAATTGATAGAAAAATAAATTAAATAATATTTAAAATATAGAAGGATTTATAATAAAAGATAATATAAGTGATTGACGAATTTTGCAGACAAATAGTAAGTTTTAGTGGTGTAAATAATATTTGGTTCAAATTTAACAATTTTTTTTATTTTATGAATGTCAAAATAATGATTTGATCAAAAAAAGTGACAATATTGTTGTTTTATAATTAATAATATTAAAATAAATTGAAATAAAATTTAAAAAAAAATAAATTTCTCTAGGTGATTATGATATTGTTTATAATAATGACCATGGTCCTTTTATAGGTCATTAATCCATTTATAGTAATTATTTTGACACTCAAAAAGTAAAAAATCATTGTTACGTTATGTGTAAAAGTGGATAATAAGGGGTTAAAACAAAGAATATGTGTACAAAATTATCAAAAAATTTAATAAAATATGAGGTTATATCTACAAATACTCATCTTGTTATATTAATAAATCATTTATTAGGAATTTTTATTTGATAAATTATTTATATTAATTTAATATTTTGAGATATTCCAGGAGTTCCCCTCCCATATCTTAAAAAATTCCATCTTATCTTCCCTTTACGTAACATTCATAATCCAATTTTTAAGCCTATACATTCATAAATACCTTTTTATAATCCATCACTTAATTATAAGGGTATTTTATAAGTCATAATAACAACAATATAGGGATTAGGATTTCAATAAAAAGTGAATTTACAAGGAACATATATAGTTTTAATTGCATGTCTTTATTCTATTTTTCTTCCACCTCCTTAAAATATTATTAAATATTCATAAAATAATAATAATATTACCCTAATTATAATTATATGTTATTATATTATTTTAATAGCCTATATCCTCCTCCACCCCCATCAAATTGGATAGTAATTCATTCTTCGTGTGAACGTGGACTACAAACTCACAAACCGATTCAATTCATTTTCCATCTCCATATCTCAAAATTATATATAATGAATAATTAATATTTTTTAATATTATTATTGAATTATTTATCATTATAAAAAGTTAATATATCATTTATCTTCATTTCTTTCCATTTAGAGAGAAATTATAACTTCATTATTGCATACGTGTGTACTACCACATCGGTAAAGTAATGTGATTTATTTTTCATCACCACAATTCATAAATGATATATATTAGTATATGTAAATACATAATATTATATTTTCTCTTTTATTATCATTATGTAATGTAAAAAAATACTCACATTCTTTTCGTAAGGATCATTTATAAATAGAAACATTACTCATGTGTTTGAATGGGCTACCATCTCCATGATTGAGACATAGTTCATTTTTTATTATCATAGTTAATTTTTGGGTTTAATATTAACATTTAAATATAAATAAAGAAACTATTTAATTATTTTTATTATAGATATGGTGGATTATTGACCACATTTTATCATAGTCATCCTAACAAATTCATTTTGGACTTATAAAACATTTATCATCAAAACGACCAACATGGATTTAAAAGATTAAGTATATAAGTATATAGAGGTAAAAGATAAAATAAATCGGATAATAACCATTATATAATTTACTATGAATATAAATAATAAGACTTTGTTTATTATTCACGTCGATAAATAATATACATGATGATTAATACTCAAGGTAAGGAACATTCTTTTAAAAATTATATTTTAATTTTTTCATTGAAAAAATATGTTTATTCCATATCCATATATTATGAAAATATTCAAAAAAAATTACCATACTCATATTATTTTTAATTTAAATTTTACCCATTTCATAATTTTTACAAAATTGTTTTGAAATAAAAAATCATTTTTTATTCTGAATGAGTTACTTTGTGAAATTTATGCAAAAATATATGAAAGAAATGTTTTTTAACGTATATAACATGAATGGTTTCTCCCACCCTGATGACTAATATTTTATTTTATTATACCTTTATAATTTTACAAGTTTTTTTTCAAATGAATTTTTTTATTCATATTTTAACAGTTTTTATGAAAATATGATTTAAAAAATGGAAAGGATAATCTTCCAAAGAAATGTTCTGTGTGATCATTGAAAATAATTTTCTATCTATGTTGAAATCCATTGATTTCCTTTGATGATGGATTTCTTCAAAAGATTTCATATTTTCATCAAAGAGAACCCCTAATTTCTATGGTTCATGTTATTTTATAAATGGGTTTTAAAATAGAATTTATATATAAATATCTAAATTCATTTATTATTATTGTCAATATCATTTTTTGATGAATGGTTTTATTTATTCTGTTATAGTTCGTGAGATTTACTTATGATCATGGGTGGTTCTGTTATAAATTAATAGTGGATGATCGCATTATAAATATCAATTTAATTGGTCCAATGGATTGAATTAACCAATTAGGTATCAAATTAGATACAAGGTAATACTCTTGGATGATTATTATGAGAATAATTGTGATGGTTAATCAATTATTAGTTATGATTTTTTCTCAAGGGTAATGTTCAGATGATAACAATGAAGTTTATCCATGATTATCTGTGATAGTTACTCCAAATTAATATTTGAAAGTTACTTCTGAATGTCTTCCAAGAGAATCTTTAGTTGTTACCACAAATTTTACCCTAACGGTTATTCCATATATAAGAGTTAAAAGTATAACTTTTTGAATATGATTTAATCTGATTTTTATATATTAAAAGTAACCTAGATAAGTTTATTTGAAATTAAATATATCTAATGAAATTTTTTATGAAAAAGTATTAAGGGTAGAAGATGATATCGTGGTTAATAACTTATTTTTTTTAAACTAGAAGATTATTTTTTAACAACAATGTTTTTATATATATTAATGGAATGATAGTTTCTGTCAATATTTTATTTTAGTCAATATTATTTTACTTCACAAAAAATATTTTAAATAAAAATTGATTTAAGGATCTATGATTTTAAAGGAAAATTAAAGTTTATATTTTTGGAAAATCTCATGAAAATAAATCATGTTTTATTTAAAATGTTTTATTTTGTTAGAAAGATTGATAATATTTTTTTACATATTATAATTTAGAGGATTATTTAGGTAAGAATTATGAATTAATTTTAAAAACAACTAAACCTAAAATATAATTGGGAAATGAAATTGAAATATACACTAAAGAAACTATAAATGTAATTTTTAAGGTCAAGCCCTTGTAATTTTTGTTATATGAGGCTTTAGATAACTTCAGATGATAGGATTTTAAATTTTCATACATTATAGATCTTATATAAACCACAATGGTTAGTATGTTAGGGATAATCATATTTATTTCAGATAAATCAAATGATTTTGAGATAACAAGAATTATGATAATGTATTGTTTATCCTCCCCTGAATATGGTTTATTATTATTTTATTGATATACTCAGTAAAATATTTTAGATTTTAGTTAATATCTAGATCAAGTAGAAACATAATTAATAATGTAATTGAAGGGAAATTATGTGGTTCTATGAATTAGAAACCAAATGTAATAAAAGATGCATGAGAAAACATTTGATTATTCATATGAATCTATGCGGAGTAATGATTATAAACTTGAACATATGTGAGTATCCAGAAAAACAAATATTATTGAAATACAGACCCATGGATGTTTATGTGATGTTTAAAATAAGGTAAATATAATCAATGTATTATATGTTATGAATTTAGAATTAATCTCATTTAAAATTTTCTTTAACAAATGAAATTTTTTGTATATGTGGTATTGGAAGTCATAATGAAATAATATTACAATGAAAAATGAATCATTTAGTTAACACCATGAGGGGGAAATAAGTTCTTCCTTAATTATCAATTGAATGATTTAAATGTTGGGGGAAATTTCATTATTCAAATCTATCCCATAGGGGGGGGGGAAGGATCACAAATTAGATCATAAATACCATACATAGACCTCTTAAAAATACCTAATGTTGTTATATATGAATATGATTAAAATGAAAATGACATGTGAAATGTATGTATTATTTCTTGTCTTATTTTTTAACATTTTCAAATATTAGGGCATCATTAATATTTTTTATTTAGGAAAAAAGTATTAATCAATAATATGGAAAAATGACCAATTTAGTATAAAGTTGTTTCAATGATAAATATGTACATGTTTAAAGGATTTATGATTTATAATGTACTGGAATATTTATGGATGATCATAAGTTTAATATAATTAATACTCAATTAATGATTGGATTACTTTGGGAGACATTTATTGATTTTTTGTATATTTCTAAGTTATATGTATTAATTATGATTATCATGTGAAAAGTATATTTGAGGAAGAGTGGTATTTTTATTTTTTGGATAAGTATAGATAAACATTATGTTTTATATGATCTTTTTTAAAGTAATTTTGAGTTATTACATTTTTGGGATAAAAAAAGGCTGATATTTGATAACCTATGAGGTTAAAAAATTTGGTTAATGATGACTATATTAAGGTTATTTTTAAAGATATTTATAATATTTTTTCGAATGTTCTATAGTTTATATTAATATTGGTTAATAAAAAAAATTGTATATTCCTAGAAACAACCTATTTCATCCGACAGGGCCACATGCTTGAACCCACAACTGAATGGAAATAATGGGATATTTCCTACAACTAACCCACATGATGTACTGGTTAGTATGAAATTGTTTTAATTCATTTCAATGATATTCTAGATAGTTTTTATGTTCATTTATGGAACATTTTTTTTAATGTATAGATATCCATTATATTGGAAATAGATTTTAGTGAATATATGATTAAAGTTTTGAAAATGGTCCAAGATCCAAGAAAAGATAGTCCTAAAAAAACTAATAAAAATAAACCAAGGAAATATGTTATAAGGTATTTTATAGTGGTGGGAGTGGAATACCCCACATATATCTCCATCCCCAATAATATAAAATAATCAAGAGTATTATAGTACCCCATCATAACGATTTCAATGATCTCCCTCTTTGAAAAAACAATAGACACCTATCTTTCTTCCCTATAAGCATGAGACACAACCATATTTATTTTTTAGCATGATAAAGACATAAAATACAATAAGGGAGAAGCTTATATGTGATATTATAAGTTTTTTCCATTAATGATTTCACAATAAATTCTCAGATAGATTCAATCCATAAGGCATGGAAATTTTGATGAATAAAATGCATGATAGTAAAAATCATCTCCCTAAATTAAGATTTATTGGAAGTCCCAATTTCAAAATAATCATAAAATAATCCATTGTAAAACACAGTGTGAGAATAGAAAATAAAATCCACATCTTGGGGAATCCATTATGACAGTAAGTGCACCATCAAAATTTACCTTGCTCAATGAGTTTATTGGATGGATCCATCATACGAATTTCTGAACCAATGGTTTCATTGGTCTTCCCGTAACACCTATCCTTCACATTATTTTTAGATTACTGATACTATTGTGAATTGTAAATATCTTCACCTTGAAATCAATATATACTTCCATACACCAGGAAATTATACCACATAAATATAAGGCACATGGTTGGTGACAATATTTTCATTCCTAATTTTCCAGATTGAGGGAAAAATGCATGTCATTGTTATCGTGAAGAGATACATCACATTTTTGAAAAATGTGCGGTACAATAAGTGGATATCATGAGTTATTCAAGTGCACAACTAGAATTAAACATGATTCCCAAAACATTTCAAACATATTCTCAAAGATTCTATCTATAGACTGAAAAATTGAAAAGGTGTCGTGAATCCTATTCAGCCTTCAAGCATTGAGAAGAAAAAAGAGACAATATGATTAGTATCCCTATTATTTTGGTCATTTGTGGAAAACCTATTTTCCCTAAATACCAAAATAGATGAAATCTAGAGTTAAGAGTTAAATTTAACATAAATTTAGATATCTATGTAGGAAGATAAGTGTAGGTCTCACTTTACCTCATTTAGAAGTAATTTATAGAGCATTCCAATTTTATAGTAGGCATCCAAACTATTGTGTCAATATCTATGATAGGATATGTTTGAATTTATAACACAGTATGTTGGGGAATATAAAAAATGATGGTGTATTGTGTCATGATATCATCAATAGTCAAATTCAATCTATCCATATGAATTCTTATGATGTCCTTAAGAGGCCCATCAATAAATAAGGTGTCCAGTATTTTAGGGTGGATTGACTACTAACAAACCATTTAACATTATACATTGTAGAATAAAAGTATTTTTTGATCGAGGGCCAAACAAGTGATGTAAGATATTATGAATACCCATACAAAAGTATTCCTTTGAAACTAATTCATAAAAACTCAAATGAATGATCATTAGTATTTAAGAGGTTCCATGTGAACTTTCGAACAAGTCTATCAATGAATAATTTTATATCTTTCACTCCATGTCCCCCATTTCAATTATCGTGATATATTCCCTCCATGATAAAGTTATCAGTTTCCTTTCATGTAATGATCCAGTACAATTAAAAATTATGATCATAAATTGAAGCTATTAGATTTGGATTCATATATAACTATATAGATAGAAAGAGTATATTTATTTTGATTTGATCACTATGTTGGCCAGACACACACTCCCAACATCAGAACTATATTTATCATTTCATCGAGCCTTTTAGAAAGTTATTCTAGAACTTTTTCCAATAAGAAACTATCTCTTCACTCATCCCACAAAATAGGGGGACACCATGGTATGTGAACATAACAGATCTCCTTTTCACTCTAAAACATCGATAAGTCCTATTTTCTTTTTCCAATGAATATTACATCACCAAAAACAATAAGAGATTTGTCCTAGATGATACCATGAAAAAACCACCTCTTCATAATGTAAAGGAAAAACCTTTATATATTGAATGGTTTTCATGGATTCCTGAAACATTTAAATAATGTCATCAATTAAAAACAAGTGTTATTGAGTGAAGAACTCTCTTCTACCCTTAATTAATTTTTACAAACATACCTGAGAGAGATCATTAATTCATATGCATATATAATTTTCATATATTTCAATGAGGAACCCTGAAAATGGATTTCCTTTCCCAAAACCCATTTTTTCATGGAATAATATTATAGTAGACCCATTTATGGGGATATATAGCCTTTATGATGAGGGAATGGAATAAATAGATCTAATATAATTGCAGTAAAATCAATATCTTCTCAAAATATTTACCAGGTAAATTCATGTTAGAGTGTAAAATGATTTGGAGATATCAATTTTAAAATAAATGATCTAATCATTCAACTTTATCTTAATTATATAAACACATTATGGGGTTTTGAATAAACAGTTCAAAATACATCTGTTATAAAAAAATCTAAACCAATTTGGGATGATATATTCCTTAACAATTCCTCTTATACTAATCATTAAGATTTTACTAATAACTATATGAATTTTATTCCCAGTAAAAATCATATTGAAATATTTATTATTAATTTTATTTTATTTTCTTGGGATCATAGTAAGTAAAATGGAAATTAGTTCCATAGGGAATAAAGGCATGTTGTAAAAACTCCTTAACATCACTCACAAATTCATCTTATAGAATTTTCTAACATTACATGAAAACATTAATGGTGAAACCATCCGCTAAATCCTAACTGTCTGTATTAATAGAAAAGGGCGCCCTTTTGCCATTATCTTTTTCAGAAGTCATGGTATGATCATAGTTATTTTTCTCTTCAATGATGGGATGAATATTATCAATCACTTTTGGAGTATTTTCCATCACATCATCAAAATACAACCCACTGAAATAATCAACCAATACCTTGGATATATCATTCATATAGGTGTGTAAATTATTATTATATCATATAGAATTAATTAGGGACTTTTCCCTCATCTCCCTATGTATTTAATGGAATAATATGTAATTTTCAAACCCTTGTTTTATCGAATTCAAATTCAAGTGGTTATTATACATCCATTATTTAATAATTAGAATATGAACCAGCATATAATTTGCAGAAAAATTATTTCTAGAGATTGATTCATAATTTATTTTGTTAATTTGATAGATTTCTAACTGATGATCATCCTCCTTAATATAAAGGTCAGGATTTTAAAAAAATGTCTCACTCATTTCCCGTAGTAATTATTTACCAAGATTTAATTTTACTACATTTCCTTATAGCATACATACAAATAAATTAATCTTCCAAGACTCATAAATAATCTATCTATATGTAAGATTGACAACCCATCCATTTTTGAACTGAAAAGGGAGAGAAAATGACCATGTTGTATTAGAAAACTAAACTATTATGGGATTGTGATTAGAATGGTGATTTTGAAGGGCCTGACTTAAGACTTCATATGCCAAAATCTTGTCATCCATTTTTACCAATCATCTAATAATAATGCATTTATCTTTCACATTTAAATTTTACCTGATTGGTCAAAATAGAAAGTAATTATTTGATATTTATGAGTCCATGTAACAATATTCATCATTTTATGTTTATGAATCTATGAGTGATATATGGATACAAAATGCATGTCCCGAGAAAAAAATGTGTAACCAATGCAGGTTTGTTTAATGTTCTTCCACCTTTCCATTAATATATTTTCTTCTACAATTACAATGAGGATCAGTTTATTGGGAATGATAATATTCTGAAGGGAACTGACTGTTAAGGGATTCCCTAGACCTTGGAAAATTCAATAGAAAAACTCTTTTTTGAAGGGATCCTCCCCTTGTCACATGTCCTTCTTCTTGTTCAATCAAAGAGTATCATTTCCTATTCCATGTTTCAAATTTTTAATTTCAGTAATTATGATTAAATTTTAAAATGGTTCCATCTATTTTCTCAGATGCCTTCCTAGATTCCCAGTCACTAATACTTTTTCCTTCCTCATTAGCTCATCTTGTTCAGGAGTTATGCATTATCATCCTCATCAGCCAAAAAAACAACCACATTGGGGAGTGAACATGTTCTTGGAATGCATTGGATCAAGGTATTGAGAATAAAGATATATATATTTTTGGAAACATTATATGGGGGAATCTATTAAAATGTATCTTCAAGATTATCATTACCGAGTTCGTAAAGATTACCATGCTGTACATCAATAGTGAGTTTATCGTATAATTGTTTCTTATGACCTTCTAGCAATACCTGAAATATGAATTACTATAGTAATTGATTCTTAACATGAAGATCCCACTTCGTTAGGGTAAGGACATAAAACTTCATCATTAGTGTATTTCTGATCAATAGTGTCTCTAACCTGATTAGTGCTTAGAGCACCCATTGAGCATTTTTTTGTGTAATCTGTTGGTGTATTCATTAATCGAGTCTCTCCAAGATGATGTTCATGTGAAGCGTATTATATTAAGGCATTGATGGATCCATAAAAGGGAATACCCCTTGAATAATTACCATGTGAGGGATTCGAATCCTATTGTGAGGTACCAATCATTTTTACCTCTTCAAAAACAACATGATTGATAATGGGATAGTCCACATGTGGTCTCTTTGAATATCCTTGCATGATATATGCAGATTGATGTTGTTTACTTTATATAGCCTCAACAATAGTAGTTCTACCAGTAGGGGAAGCATCAACATAAGGTTGAATACTATGAATCTACTCATTGTTCACCCCATATTGATTTATAATTGTTATTTCCCCAACATTTCTTGCCAAGGGAGTTTGAGAAGAGGGTCACTCGTTGATTCTAGGATGTTGGATTGAATCCTTATTTTCCCTCCTTCTAAATTTGGACATATCATTCCTATTCATATTAAAAATATACTTTTTTACATTCCACCGATGTTTTTTTACCTGGAAACCTATTCATGTGTTCTTTCAGATGACCTTTGTACTTCTCTTTCTATCTTTTCAAGAGGATGTTTTATAAACCCTTTTTTCAAAATTAATTTTCAAATAACGTATTCTGAAATTTCAAAAAATGATTTCTCAACCTGAGTAATAATGAAGATAATACAATTCCATAATATGATAGAATTAAATAACTGGTTATAGTAAACGGAAAGGCATTATTCAATATCATATATGATACAAAACAACAATAATAAATGAGTGAAAAAATTATAATTATTTTGCTGTGTTTGTTTAACAATGCCATTAATTTAAAGATAATGAATAGAAATAATTGAATTAGAATATATATAGTGATCCTAATCAAATTAAATATATTGGTATATTATTAGAAGACAATCACTCAATTTTTATTAAATTCATTTTATTCTTGAAAATTTTGTTTTCTTCAAAGAATTGTTTTCTTTATTTTGTATCAGTGAATATTATAATAAGTTTCATAAAATATTAGAAAATAAAATTTAGCACATTAATTTAATATTTGAATTTATCATGTTTAAATTATTATAAGAGTGAAATTTTGATAATTTAATGAAAATTATGATTTTTCAATGAAATATGATAAATAATATTTTTATTAAAAAAATTATTTTATTTTTTATTATTAAGAAAGTAAAATTATATTTTGGATTTGTTTTATAATTTAACTAAACCATATTTATTTTAAATATTTCTAATTTTTTGGTAAAAGTATTTTATAATTTAATAAAAACATTTCTTTTTCTTTTTTTAAAAAATTATTTATCAAAAAATATTTTTTATCAAAATTTCCCTTTTAATATTAATATAAAATTTTCCATATTTTTTTTTAATTTTTAGAACGTTATTCCATATTTTTAGTCATTATATAAAAATTTAGTATTCATTTTCTATTTATTTTTTCATTATAAAGAATAACTATATTTTTTTTACCACAATAAAATGTAAAGTAGGTAATTAATCTTATAAAAAATAATAAGGACTATAATGTTATCCTAGAACATGGGAAATTATATTGGATGAAAATATTATAACTATTATCATAAAATTATTAAATATATTACCTTATTTTCATTTGGATGTTATTCTAACCCTTATAATATTTGACGTAAAGAAAAGCAAAAATTGTCACACTCTTTTTTTATTAACTACAATATTTTTATCATGTGGATAAATACAGTATATGTTAAATTATAAATAATATTTAGAAATATTAGATATTTACCTTAATCATGATAACATAGTTTTAATTTTAAATTGTTAATGAGTAAATAATTACCACAAATTCTTTCAAAATGTTGACGCATTAGTTATTCAATTAATGGAAAATGAAATTAAATGATAACATAAATATTTACAATATAATTCATTTGGTTAATTATTATGATAAATAAATTTTATAAATTTGAAATACATTTCATGGTTTTTGTTAATTTTTTAAAATTTTACTTATTTTCATTATATAATTAAAGTAAAAATAAATAATAGTAGTACAAATTAATATTGATTTTTTAAAATAAATAATGTATTATTGAATGAAATAAAATTAATAAAAATTTAGATCTATACCTGTAAATAGGATATCGTTTAAAATTTCATTCAATGTCAACATATTGGTGTTTTTTAATTTATATAAATTATCATAACTATCAATGAATAAAGTAACCTCTTTATCTCTGTAATCATGAAAGGGGATAATTAGTTATTAAAATCAAAGATAAGGGTAATAAAATAGTGAAAACATATATAAGTCTTATTTTATGAATATAATTAGACCCATACTCATCCAGTATTTTAAATAATTTTCTTTTTAACATTTTTATTTCAAAATATATTTCTATTAATTAATTATATTGAGAAAATCAAATGATTGTCTGTTTCATCATGATGTCTGTCGGAAATGGCTTCCACTTTTTGCATCACCATTTTCAATTTTTCTTTAATATCACAAATGGTTACTTCATCCACATTTGGGTATGGAAGTACATTTCAAAGGCTAGTAGTCATCTCGGTTTTTAGCCCCATCGAATCATGGGGACTCGCATTAGTCTAGAGGATAGGAGGTCAGGCTCATCATACCCTTTTGAAGAGAACTATTTTCTAATATATAAATATATTATAGACTTATAATATTCTCATGAAATAATTCATAGACCATGATATGGGGATGATATCCCATGTGTAAATAAATTTATTACGAACATGTATCAATAGGGATTATCATTGGTATATCACGGGTTCTCTGTTACTATCTTATCCAATTATAAAGCGTTAGGTCATAGCCTTGCTCATGTGATGTAGATATTATTTCATTACAGGGAGATGGTTGGTGTCATTGGTATGATATTGGACAAATATGAGGCATCCTACATATCATTGAGAATAGGAATCAAAACCTGCACGGTTCATTCGACCTAGTTTAAAGTCGTATGAATGGACCCATCCATATAGTTTAACATCATGTTGTGATGATCTAAATATCATTCTCAAACCTCAATATGGTTTTTTGTGTATCATATTTTATATAATAATAAGAGTATATATTGTTCTTATTAAGGGTGTATGTGACATGGAAGAAATGAAAATGGAGGCCCTATGTGGGACTTTTTTAAATGAGACTTCCCTAGAATACTTATTTGGGAATATATCACAATGAGAGGAAATGGGGTATAATCACACTTAAAACCTGATAACATTTTATTATTATGTTAAATCTCATCATGAAATTGTTATAACCACTACTATCCTCTAAGATCATGTTGTCCATGCTTGTTGTGACAATCAAGAGATAATGGCAGGTTAGAAATATTACATGATAGGATACCCCTATATGGCTTACACAATAATGTTTCCCATTAAAAGGAAAGTTCATCTATCTCATGTAATATATGGTATCATGCTCCAAACATTGGACGTATTCCTATATATCATGATATAGAGAGAATTATATTCTTTGTAGGTTAAATAATTTAAACCCTACTGATGTATTTGAGGAACATGGGTATATGATTGGGACTTATATGTAGAATTATGTTCGTGTATGAGTCATCTTCTTCATCTGATGATAGATGAGGGAAAATGAACAATATATTGAAGGATTTCATCATATGTGTTAGGAATGATTGGAATTGGAAGGGGAATATACTAGAGTAGATACCCATTATATCATGGTTCTTAGTAAGGATTCATGTGTATCCTAAATATAGAGGGAACTGTAGTCATTGAATTTCAGTTCATCTCACACATGATGATGGATTTGACGTGACTGGTTTCACTCTAAGAAATTATGGATACCCCTAGGGTTTTAGGTGTTCTAAATATTAATAACAAGGAAGAATCGATCTTCATTAGGTATATATTATATTATTCTAATATTTGGGGATTACGCACTATCGCTTTTCAATTTGTGAAATCATATCATGTCATTGGTCGAGGATTACAATATAACGATACCAATGGGCCATAATCCTTCTCTACCGTATAAGGGATTGATGAGAGGTGTTGATGGACATGATGGTATTTCTGAAATAATGTATCGATAGGGTCACATGAGTGCATGAACCAGACTCATCGAGGACACCACACTTGTTAATAGGGTATGGAGCTGAAGATTCTTAACCATAATCATCATGGTATGAGTCCAAGTAGGCATAATAAACAAGGTTGGAATGTCCTAGGGGGTTTTATATGACATACCTCGTCCATCAACTAGGCTTGTCTTGATTGGATACCATATATATTGGGGCACAAATCTGGCATAGAGGAATCTTCCGAGGTTGGCCACCTAATCAATTGTAATTTCATAGATGTGATTGAATAGGTGAACCATTATGTCTAGTGTAATGCCCTAACCCTGGTTACATAGAGTCGATGCATTATTATATAAAATTGGTATGATCATAGGTGATCATTTCTCGAAATACTGATTTGTTTAGTATCCTTGTAAATACTAGATACATACATACAATTTATATTACATCATGAAATAAAGTAAAACAACATTTTTTACTCGTTGAACACACTCATATCCTTTGGCCTATCCTTAGAGGTTAATCATAATATATTTTATAACCTCCTGGGAAAACGAAAACATATGAAATTGGTGATCTCAGATACTCAGTAGGGTTAACAATATAGAAAAAACTATCATATATAAGCATAAACATTTAATGAAAATTATAAGACTTTAACACAAGCATTTTAAACATAAACCTCAGCATAATATAAAAATAGATAAATCAAAGAATTCTATTTACTTATTCACATTGATATTCTTGTAGCCAAATAACGACATGTAATATCAATAGATAATTTCATAATGATGGAGTGAATAATGCTAGACATCATAACCACATAGTCAAGGCCTCATTCCATGACTAAAAATAAGATTTAGTCAAGGCCTTGGGCCAAAACCCATGTTTTTGTCATGATACCTAACGATGCCTCGAGGAATTATTGTAATGGCCCAGACCCTCATGGTCCATCCCTTTGACAAAATCTAGATCCTAAGGGTGTTATATCAATTATAGAACGCTCTATCGATGTGTGACCGATCGTCGTGTGACCGATCGGCGTGCGACTAATCGGCAGGTGACCGATCGGCATGAGACCAATTGGCGTGCAATCGATCGGCATGCGACCGATTGGAGGGCTCCCATTCGTTGTTCCACAATTAGTGTGTCACTGATCAGTGCCTCGCCAATCGTTGTCACCCAGCCTTGTCATGTTTCTCTTCTGTAGTTCTCTCTTAACACCACTTTTTTCTCTTTTTAACCTTTTTGAAGTGGTTCGAGGACGTTTTCTTTTGAGCCCATAATCAATGTTCAAATTCCCAAGAGTGGGGATACCCCCAATGGACCCAGCTGTGTGTCTGCGGAACGTGCCCCACTGTTTATATAAAAACCGTTAAATGACAAAGTTGTTACCACCTTTTTCCGATGGGAATTATTAAATAACAATTTATTCAATCATGTGTAACCACCCAACCATGTGGTGAAACAACAATACCACCTAATAGCCATTCAAAATTCCATATCCCATGAAAACTGGATCTCATCATTATATCGCATGGGAACTTCTTCTTATTCTTTCCTCCTTTCCTCACCTTCCTTCCTGGTGTGTTTTGAGTTTCCCATTCCCGAGGCAAGTGGTGCACCTGTGCTGAAGCTTTTCTGCTCACCATTGGATTCCCCGACGTTTCTCCCCTACAAGTCATGCACCCCCAGTTCTTGGCGTGTGGAGAAGAAATTCGATCCTTGATCATCCAATTAGGGATTTTCCTTCGTCTCTCCTTACTATATATCATGCAGGGTCGGTAAACTACTGTTTTAGTAGGATGGATGAAACCAAAACATTAATGAAGATAATGAACGGAATTTTAAATAATAAAGGGGGGTCTGGTCGATGTTTCTATTGTCTTTCTTATTATTTATTTATGTTTGAACTGTATGGGATCATGTTCACTAAAAATCATGGTTGTTGGTGGTGTTTCCTTGTGCACTAATGAACCCTTTCCTTTTGTGATAATTGAATGGATCCAACATGGGAATTTGGTTAATTACATAAACTCGGCCGATTAAATGAATGTCCAGTGAACAAAAATCCTTGTGTGATCACCCCGGTTAACCAAACAGAATGAAGAAAACTTGGTGAATGATGTACTTGAGTCCGGAAACATCCTTGTTCTGTTCAATGCTTACGGGGTGACGTGGGTGAAGATGGGTCCCCCTTTTGTGTCAGGGCAGTTGGTTGTGAATCTGGGGTTGTGTGGGGCTGTACCTCGAGGTTTGGTTTGGTTCCAGTACTTCCAGGGATCTCACTGAACACTTTGTTGTTGTAACTTTACATGAGAACCGGGTGTGAATATTTAAATTGTTCTTTGGCTGTTTCCCTTTCTCTAGATTGTCGTTATGCCTGTTAGTTTACCAGTAGTGTAGAATTTACCTAAATTGGATCACTTGAACATGGAAACAAGAATGATTTAAATGGGGAATTTGTTTTGGGAACCAGTTGTTACTTGGCCGTGAGTGATGTGATGTTCTTTTTTGAAAGAATAATAACGAGGGTGTTTTTTCTTAGGTTTTGGAACCCATGCTGGGGATGAGTGCTTCTTACCTAAACATATATCTATAGTTTTTATGTTTCTTATTCGCACACCACCCATGTTGAGCACTTACTTCCGAATGCCCCCATTTCCTGAGGGATGGTGTTTTTTCCAAAACTCTTCTTAATGTTTGGTTATTAGATCCTTTTCTACTCCCTTTTCCAAATATCCCAAGACTCTTTGAGTAGGAGGTGACGTCCTGAGGTCCATTATAGCCCATGATTTTGGGTCAGGGTAGTTGTTGTGGTTGGCACAGGTGTGTGCGCGCAGGTTGTTCCCAAGAATCTTCGGGATGAGGCCCAGGTGTCTTCGAGCATGGCAGTAGTTGTTCTGGCCCAGGTGTTTGTGGGTGTGGTTTCGTGTGGTGGTTGCGGCACAAGTGTTTGTGGGAAGGATGTTTGGTTGTGGCCCAGGTGTGTATGGTTGGGGTGTGGCAGTGGGACTACGGTGAGAATGGAGGGATTGGTTCAATGCGTAGGATGTCTTCAATAACCAGTGGGAAAGTGGTGTGGTGTACCCAAACATCGATGTGATATTACTATATATGACATGACTTGCGTTATTTGGGGAGTGATTCATGGTGAGGCTTGGGTGGATAGTTTTCCTTGCTAGGTGCTTTGGTTGTGTCTTTCTCACTGGGAATTAGAATGCCTCCTCACTTGTGCACGAGAGTCTTTGGTATTCCCTACTGAGTATACTTGTATGCTCACCCTACGTATATAAAACTTCATTGAGGTTTCTTGGAGGACTTCAGGGATCGTGTGAGGCCATACTAGTTCAGACGTTGGGAAAATTTCTATTGCTGTTTTTCATTATTTTGGAACTTCTTTTTGGGTTTTCTTTTACTTTTGTATCATTTACCTTTGGAACACGCATATGGGAATTGTTTGTTTTGACTTTACTTGTACTTCCAGTTTTTGTGTTGTTGGGATTTACTATCCTATCTCCCGATATTATTAAATAAAAAGGGTAATTCCTTCCATATTGGGTATGATTATATACCCTTGGTTCTAGTTGCCACTCCCGGACCTATTAGAGGTGGGTCTCAGAATCTTTTTCTCTTCTTCAACTTGAAGAAGGAAGGGTCTGGCAATCTGTTGTCCCTTCTCTCATCTTGGTGAAGGCGGGTCATGAAAAAATGGTATCAGAGGAAAATTTTGATAGGTAGGACAGAGTATGGATTTATTCATAGTGAGGATTTAATGGGATGGTAGGGAATCAATGTTGGGTGGTCATGTTGCGTGAATTAGGTCATGGAAGACCGACTAGGACATTGGATTTTAGGCCCCCCCCCCCCCCCCCGAGATCCAATGCAAGGACTCTGGGCCTACCAAATGACCATGTGAGGCTGCACTGATTGTAGGGTAGAGACCCTAAGGAAGGTACATGTATCATAATGACTTGGGTTCTTGAGTTTCATGGGTATTTTAGGAATTTAAAATTAATGAGAAGTCTACGAAAATTTAAGAACAATATTCTACGCTACCCAGGCTTAGGAATTCCTTGTTTACCTAGAATCTATGGCACCTGGGAGTCGACCACGAGTAGTGCGGGTGATCCAGGACCAGGAAGTTGACATGGCTAGTCAACAGTGTGTTGATCGAGAAGAGGATGACAATTAGTGGTAGAGGACGCTTCGTGCCTTTTAGCGGCAGACCCTCGTGAAATACGAGGGAATCATCTCAGACATGGAGACATGGAGCTGGCTAGAGGAGCTTGTGATAGCTTTCGAATTGATCCGGGATCCAACGGGGTACTCGGTTCTTCTGGATGTGATCTAGTTGCACGGAGCAGAACGTTAGTGGTGGACACTTTATATAGGGGAGAAGAGGGAGACTGAGGTTACGTGGGCTAACTTCGAGAAGGAGTTCCGGGTGGAATTCATCTCTTCCATGATGAAGGCTGAGAATAGGCAGTAACTACTCTCCCTCTAGTAGGGGAGCATGTCAGTGGGATATTTGGGGATCAAGTTCAAGGATCTCCTCCACTTTGTTCCGGACTTCTTTCCAGATTAGGAGTCTCACACGAGATTTTTGAAGGAGGAACTTCGAACTTCTCTTCAATATGTTGTTACTCCCTTAACCCTACCCACATAATTGGAGGTCCAGAAGAAGTCTGAAGTGGTGGAGAGGATACACACACTATGAGGTGTATCATGAGAGGGAATCCAGTTGGGTGCATCAAAGGGGAAAGCCATCAGCAGTAGGCCTCCAGCGTCACAATCCTCTAGGTTTCTACCATCAGGAAGCAGGCCTCAGCAGTTCCGGTTTTGATATCTTGGCCCTCACCCTTTATTTTCAGGCCTAGGGACGAGATGCTTCATCTGTGGAAGCTATGGGAACCTTCGGAATCAGTGCCCGCACATAGTAAAGTACATAGAGGGTGGGCAGGTTCAGCACCCACCTCAGCAGCAGTAGTTTCCAGCTAGACCCTTTCAGCAGCAGCAGTAGGGGAAGAAAGATCCCACTCCTCTGAGGGAATGTGTTACAGGAGGAGGCCGACCTCCGAACGCCCCTCAGGGACCTCAACCAGGGTGTCATCGGGGAGGCGGCCGACAGTAGAGAGGTAGGGGAGGTGGGTGTGGACAGTTGCACGACATGGAGGCAGCAGTTCCAACAGGGCCAGAAGTTTTTTCGAGGTATGATCAGCTTGTTTCGTACTCTTTCTTATGCCTTGTTTGATACAGGAGCTTCACACTCCTTTGTTGCACCAAGCCTAGACTGTGATCTGGGTTTAGACATTGAGAGACTTCCAATTCCCTTGGGGTTGAGCACACTAGTCGGAGGTCAGACCAACTTGTTCTATGTTTGCTGAGGGTGATGACTGATGGTAGTACCACATCTGTCTATCCGGGATCTTCTACTGTTGCATATACAACCTTACGATGTCATATGAGGCATTGACTGGCTGTTCTCTGTGAGTGACATCATCGAATGCTTCAGAGGGAGGTTGGTGTTTTCAGATTTTGGCGGCCAATATGTAACTTTCATCGGTGAGCAGTGTTTCTAGAAACGTAGCAGGCGAGGGGAGCCCCTCCTTTCCTTGTTAGCTGAACTATCAGTGGATTCCATGGATTTAGAGACTGTGGATTTCCCAAGGATCATCAGTGAGTTTATTCACATCTTCCTTGAGGAGGTGGTGAATCTACCCCCTTGACCTGATGTTTAGTTTCAGATAGACTTGCAACCTGGTGCCTGTACGATTTAGATGTATCCCTACTAGATGACACCTTCCAAGTTGCAGGAGTTGCAGATTCGGATTGATGACCTCATGAAGAAGGGTTTTGTTCTAACAAGTGCGTCACCCTGGGGTTCTCTAGTATTATTCTCAAATAAGGAAGATGATGGTATCAGGATGTGCATACTTTACCGTAGACTAAATCAGGCAACGTTCAAGAACCTTTACCCACTCCCGAGGATAAAAAACCTTTTCAACCAGTTAATAGTGGAAGGGTGGTTCTCCAAGATTGAACTGCGGTCAGGATATCACCAGCTGACGGTGAAGGAGGGTGACATCTCAAAGACTTCCTTTAGATGCAGATACGGGAACATTGAGTTTGTGGTCATGTTGTTCGAAATTACAAACGCTCCATCTGTGTTCATGGGGCTCATGAACTCCGTCTTCCGGGAATACCTGGATCAGTTTGTAGTCGTGTTTATTGATGAAATCCAAATCTACTCAAGATCATAGGAGGATCATGCTGAGCACCTGATAATGGTTTTAGAAGACCTCAGACAACCCCAACTCTATGGGAAGTTGTCCAAGTGAATGTTATGGATGCAAGAAGTGCACATCCTTGGGCATGTGGTGTTTGAGCAGGTAATAACAGTGGACCCATCGAAGTTTGAGGTGGTAGTTTCTTTGGCAGCACCCAAGAACGTGGGAGAGATTCTTAATTTCCTTGGACTAGCAGGTTACAATCGGAGGTCTGTCCCCAACTTCTCTCGAGTTTTGGAACCTTTGACATCTTTGACTAAGAAGAACTAGGATTTCGTGTGGAATGGGTAGTTCTAGGCATCCTTTATCTATCTGAAGGAGAAGTTGGTAAGTACCCTAGTGTTGAGGTGTCCAAAAGAAGGGGAGACGTATAAAGTATTTTGTGATGATTCAGGAGAGGGCCTCGAGTGTGTGATGATGCAACAACAAGGGGTGATATCATACGGGTATAAGAAATTGCATCCTCATGAGTGTAATTATGCCACCCATGACCTGGAGCATGCGACGGTCATTTTTTCACTAAAGTTGTGGGGGCATTACCACATAGGGGAGCGCCTCGATGTTTTCAAGGATCACAAAAGCTTAAAGTATATCTTCTCCTAGTGGGACATGAACATACTGCAGTGAAGGTAGATGGAGTTCCATCAGGACTATGACTTCGAGGATTCCTACACCTCAGGAAAGGGGAATGTGGTGGCCGATTCCTTGAGAAGGAAGTCGCAAATGGATACGGTTCGAGAGTTGGCAGATGTTTTGAAGAAGATGGAGGACTTGGCTGCCCTGCATCTGGATGCGAGGTAGGATGGTGGTATAGGTTGTCTATTTCATATTACGGTGAAATCCTCTATACTGCGGTAAGAGGAGGAGTCTCATTGGGGAGACATAGAGAGTAAAGTGATGCATGACCGGGTTAACCGAGGTGATGCTCTAGAAGGGTAGACCGAGGATGGTCAGAATTAGATTCTTTTCTGAGGAAAGATGTTTGTCACATAGTCGATGTGTGGAAGGGTTCTTATGGAGTTCCAAAACACACCCCTAGTAGTGCACCCAGGATTTCCAAAATGTACCGGAGTTTGAGAGGTCAGTTCTGGTGGCCCGGGGTAAAGCGGGCGGTGGCAGAGTTCGTGGCTAGGTTCCTAGTGTGTCAGTAGGTGATGGATGAACATCATGTTTCAGGTGGCTTTTTGTAGCCTTTGGAAGTCCCTGAGTGGAAGTGGGATGACATCTCGATGGATTTCATCACAGGGTTACCCAATGTTCAAGGAGGATGCAACACTATCTGGGTAGTGGTGGACCTGTTGACAAAATCAGCTCACTAACTGGCAAACAAGGAGTTGGGTACAATGGATGCCTTATCACGGAGGTATGTGGATGAGGTTGTGTGGTTGCATGGAGTTCTGAAGTCCATAGTCTCGGATAGGGATGCACGGTTTACCTCATGAATCTAAAGAGGATTACATCATGCTTTTGGAAGCCAACTACGCCTTAGCACTGCTTTCCACCCCCAGACAGATGGGCATACAAAGCACACCATTTAGACAATGGAGGACATGCTATGAGAATGTGTTCTGGACTCTCGAGGTTCATGGGTGCGACACATGCCTCTGGTAGAGTTTTCCTACCATAATAGATATCAATCTACCATTGGCATGGCTTCATTCGAAGCCTTGTATGGAAGGCCATGTCGCTCACCTGTGTGCTGGACCGAGGATGGGAAAATAAGTGTTCTTGGCCCAATGGTGGTGCAAAGCATGATGAAGAAGATTTAGCTTATACGGGAGAGGATGCAGGCAGATCAGGACCGACAGAAGTCGTATGCCGATAGTAGGAGGAGACCCCTAGAGTTTGGGGTTGGGGACCACGTATTCTTGAAGGTCTCCCCTAGTTGCGGACAACGTAGTTTCGGTAGGGGTAGTACGCTTTCTCCAAGGTTCATCACACCCTTCGTAGTATTGTGGCGGGTCAGAGAAGTTGATTATCATCTAGCGTTACCACCACCACATATGATAATACATGATGTCTTCCATGTGTCACAACTCCGACGGTATCTGCACGACGATTCACATGTCCTCGACTGGGGAAAGCTGGACATCGAGGCCGATGTGAGTTTTGTGGAAAGATGAGTGAGGATCGAGGATCATGATGAGATGGTGATCTGTGGATGAACCATTCATTTGGTTCATGTGTTGTGGAGGCATGGTGTGCTCGAGGAAAGAACCTAGGAATGGGAGACACAGATGTGCACCAAGTACCCAGAACTAATTTGCGTTTAGTTCTATTTTGTTTGTACTTGTTTGTAATGGAACACCTTTCCTTATTTACTATGGAATGTATGGTTTTCATTATTCTCTAGATGCATATGAAAATTTCTGGCTGCGGGGAGGGAAGTACAGGATCCCTAATCAAGATGCATTAAGGTCGATGCGATTAAACCAATGTGGCCTTGTCAGTGCCACCCAAAGAGAATAGTATAATGACATGGAGGAAGAAACACCCTAACCCATACGACTAGACATCATGACCCTTTAATGTTGCATGGTTTCTTGAGGTAGAGTTGTTTATAGATGTCGATGACGTTCACTCCTAAGAGGTATCTTTCGAGGTGATTGTTCGCACCCCATCCTTTTATTCAGGTTTGGTTTTAATTATTGAGGGTGAGAATAGTTTGAGTTGTATCTGATGTAATGGGTCAGACACTCATGGTCTATCCGTTTTCCAAAATCTGGATCCTAAGGGTGGAATCTAGGTGGTAGGATGCTCTATTGGGGTGCAACTGATCGACATGCGACTGATCGGTGTGTGCTTGATTGGGGCCTCGCCGATCGGTGTGATCGATCAGTGTGTGGCAGGATCAGAGAGACCGATCGGTGTGACCAATCTGTGTGACCGATCAGTGTGTGGCATGATCGGGGAGACCGATCGGTGCGACCAATCGGTGTGTGGCACAATCAGTGTGATGTGATCGGTGTCACCCAGCCTTGTTGGGTTTTTCTTCTACAGTTCTCCTGTAACACCACTTTCTGCCCTTTTTGTCCCTTTTGAAGTGGTTTAAGGAAGTTTTCTTTTGAGACCATAATCAATGATCAAATTCTTACGAGTGGGGAGACCCCCAATGGACCTAGCTATGTGTCCGCGTAACGTGCCCCACTGTTTATATAAAAACCTTTAAATGTCGCAGCTGTTACCACCTTTTTCCGATGGGAATCATTAAATAACAATTAATTCAATTGTGTGTAACCACCCAACCGCGTGGTGAAACCATGATCCCACCTTATATCCATTCAAAATTTCATATCATGTGACAACCGGATCACATCTTTATATCGCACCAAAACCTCTTCTTCTTCTTTCCTCCTTTCCTCTATTTCCTTCGTGGTGTGTTTTGATTTCCCCCTTCCTAAGGAAAGTGATGAACCTATGCCGAAGCTTTTTTTCTCACCCTTGGACTCCCCAACATTCCCCCCCTACACGTCACACATCCCCAGTTCTTAGCGTGTGGATAAGAACATCGTTCTTTGATCATCCAAGTATAGATTTTCCTTCGTCTCTCTTTACTATATATCATGCGGGGTGGTTACGCTACTGTTTCTGTAGGATGGATGAAACAAAAACGTTATTGAATATAATGAATGGAATATTAAAGAATGAAGGGGGGTGATCGATTTTTTTTGTGTTTCTTATTATTTATTTATGTTGTGAACTGTATGTGATCATGCTCACTGAAAATCATGGTCATTGGTGGTCTTTCCTTGTGCACTAATGGACCCTTGTCTTCTGTGATAATTTAATGGATGTAGCATGGGAATTTTTTTAATTACGTAAAATCAATCGATTAAATGAATGTTCAGTGAACAACAATCCTTGTGTGATCACCCCAGTTAACCAAACAGAAAGAAGATAACATGTTTAATGATGTACTTGAGTCTGGAAGCTTCTTTGTTCTCCTCAATGCTTATGGGGTGACGTGGGTGAAGATGGAATCCTATGGTGTGGCACGGTTGTTGGTTGTGAATATGAGGTTTTTTGGGGATGTATCTCGAGGCCTGGTTTTGTTCCAGTACTTTTAGGGATCTCATTGATCCCTTTGTTGTTGTAACTTTACAAGATAACTGGGTGTGAATGCTTAAATTACTGTTTGAATGTTTCTTTTTATCTAGCATGTGTTTATGATTGTTAGTTGCCTAGTAGTGCTGAATTTACCTAAATAGGATCACTTGAACATGGAATCAAGAATGAGTTAAATGGGGAATTGGTTTTGGGAATGTGTTGTGACTTGGCCGTGAGTGATGTGCTGTTATTTTATGAATGAATAGTAACAAGGGTGTTTTTTCTTGGGTTTTGGAAACCTAGGTGGGGATGAGTTCTTGTTACCTATACATATATTTTTAGTTTTTATATTTCTTATCCTCACCCCACCCAATTTGAGCACTTAGTGACAAACACCCCCATTTCATGGGGGAGGGTGTTTTTACCAACACTCTTCTGAGTGTCTGGTTATTAGCTCATTTTCTACTCCCTTTCCCGAATAGCCCAAGACTCTTTGGGCAGGTTGTGATGGGCTAAGGTCCATTATAGCCTAAGATTATTCAGTCAGGGCAGTTTTGGTCGTTGGCCCAGGTGTGTGTGGGAATGTTGTTCCCACGAATCTTCGAGATGAGGCCCAGGTGTCTTCGGGCGTGGCAATAGTTATTCTATCCCTGCTGTATGTTGGCGTGGTTCTGTGTGGTGGTTGCGGCCTAGGTGTTTGTGGGCGGTATGTGTGGTTGTGGCCCAAGTGTGTGCGGGTGGGGTGTGGCTATGGGACTGTAGTGAGAATGGCGGGATTGGTTCAATGCGTAGGATGTCTTCAATAACCAGTGGGAAAGTGCACGGGGTACCCAAACATCGATGTGACATTACTATACATTACTTTACATGTGTTATTTGGGGAGTGTACCTTGTTGAAGCTCGGGTGGATATTTTTCCTTGCTAGGTGCTTTGGTTGTCTCTTTCTCACAGGGCATTTGAATACCTCTTCACTTGTGCACGAGAGTCTTTGTTTTTCCCAACTGAGTATACTTGTACGCTCACCCTACATATATAAAACTTCTTTTAGGTTTCCAGGAGTACTTTAGGGATCATGTGGGGCCGTAGTAGTTCAAACTTTGGGACAGTTGTTGTTGATGTTTTTATTTCATTTGGTACTTTCTTTTGGGGTTTACATTTACTTTTGTATCATTTTCCGTTGGAACTTGCATATGGGAATGGTTTGTTTTGGTTTTACTTTACTTCCATTTTTGGTGTTGTTGGGATTTAATATCTTATCTTTCGATCCTATTAAAGAAAAGGGTAATGCCTTCCATCTTGTGTATGATTATATACCCTTGGTGCTAGTCTCCACTCTAGGACCTATTGTAGGTGGATCTTAGGGGTCATTATCTCTTCTTCAACATGAATAAGGAAGTGTATGGCAATCTAATGTCCCTTCTCTCATACTGGTGAAGGAAGGTCGTGACAGTTATAGCTGGCTCCACCCATCACATACTAAGTCCAATGCATTCCTCGCATGAAAATGTTGAAACATAATCTAAAAATTCATATTAAAACTAGCATATGAAATGTCAATATTTTAACCACAAACAATGAATGAAATAAAAAATATCACATCCATAGTCCAACATAACTCATTCAATACTATATTTGTGATTGTATTATAATAAATCGACCTCAATCCACAACAATTAAGGATATTTACATAGATTAAAATTATTAGTAAAACTATTTGAGCGAAATATCATTTTTTATTGAAAACATTTGAATGTCTCACTATTTATCAAGATGTTGTTAAAAATATATTTTTGAATTAAAGTGTCCCATTCCACATTGAATATTTTAAAAGAAATTTTAATTTTATTACTTTCATGTGCATATAAATAAATCCTTATCACCATTTTCAAATCATGGAAATTAATAATAAATATTTAATAGAATAAATCATTAAAACATTTAAAATGACCTTTTAGTTAGAGTTACTAACCAAATGAGAGATTATTGAATAAAAATAATTGAGGTAATAAAAAATTTATAATATCATTAGAATAAAGGGATTCATGATATAATATGTCAATGTATATTATGTAAAGCATATAAAAGTGAATTGGCATAAAAATACAATGAAGTCTCAAGGGAATGTAAATTGAGATGAAATCCCATATAAAGATTGTATCAATAGGTTAAGGATAAATCAAAGATATAATAATGTGTGAAAAATATAAATACACTAAATATGATTGGATATTCAGTTTAAATCAATTAGAGGACAATCACACATATTCATGTAAAAACAACACCAGTGACATGGATGTTTAATTCAATGAATGGAAATTGAGTTAAGATTACTCTTATCATGTTCATATCGATGATTGCAGAATATATCAATAGAGTTATTATTTGTATCAAAGTTATATCCATATGAAGGGGATTGAATAATAGTACATAAATATATAAATAGTTCTTTAAAAAATATTCTTGGACAAAAATAATCAATGAAGTTTTCCTAAAACCCAATGAGTGGAAATTGAAATTAGAAATTCCCTTACCAATTTGGTAACTTTCAAAACATACACACCATTAAAGAAGGTTCATATAATGAAGATTTAAACCCCATATATTAAATTATATTACAAAAAGAATACAATCATTGTAAGTAATTACACAACACAAAAGAAAATAGTGGCCAATATAACATGAATCTCACAGGAATAAAAAGTGAGATAAAATCCCTCGAACTTGTACTTTTACATAGTAGATGGTAGGTTAATCTACTGTATAATGGTGAAATAATTGTTATCAAATTATACAAGAACCACATACATAAATATTATTTCATATATGGTATTATAATATTGGTTTGTTAAATATATTTCATTAGTATCATTGTATTGTGTGTTAACTAATTTTTTTTCTTTTATATGTTTTGTTACGTAAGTCATGTTTATTATGAAACAGATATATGTGATTAATATACATAATTATATTAAGTTATTAAACATTATTTTTAATCATCAAAATGAAAATTATTCTTTAAGGGTTACAATGGGGAATGAAATATCATCGTTTCGTGGAGATGGTAAGTCGTACGTACACATAAGCGACAATATAGTTTTATTAGTGGTGAAATCGTATGTAATTGGATGGTATATTTTATATAAATAATAAATAACATGTAATATTTATTATTTAAATAATTTATACTCATTATTATACCAATCTAAATAATGAAGTGTTTAATAACAAACCACACCACAACGTGGAGATGGTAAGTCGTACGTACGCACGTATGGTGACTTTGTCATTCATAGGATAGATTGAATAATAAATATGATGGTACAATATTTATAATAAAATATCAGTATTTAAAAGGTGATGGAGTTATTATTTTGTTTTGGGAAAAACAATGAAATAGAAAGTGGAAGAAGAAAATAACTTTGAATGAGTTGATTAAAATTATTACCTCTTCTTCGGGTGCTTTATTTTGATTTGATCAAAAGGGATCATTATGATGGATTTAAGATAAAAATGATGCCTCTAGGTTCGTGTGAGGTTTTTTGGGAGGATATTTTATCAGGAGACGTCCAAGACAAATGGATTGGGAGATGTGATTTTGAGAGAAGATGAAGTACCCTTTTATAAGAGAGGTGAGGGTCATTTTAGGAAAAGCTTTAAATATTGTTTTATTACTAAATAATATTCTATTTATAATGGATCCAAATATATTTATTTTGAGGATAAGGTTGGTATGGGTATAAATACTCTCAAACAATAGTTTTTAGAAAATTTTAGGTCACCTTATTAACATTATCTTTTAGATTTAATTCATTGTTAAATAGTTTATCTTTTACCCTGTCTCCTTTTATTTTTATATTACATGGTTAATAAACATATAATACAATTTTAGGAGAACCAAATGTGGTTCATTAATAAAATATATATCATTATATAATTACTTTTTCCTGGTATTATATTTTTATGAATAATATATCATTTAATAATATAGTAGTTGTTATAAATACACATTTTGTCAATTTTGAGACTATTCATTATTTGGTTTTTCTGAAATTCAAAAAAGACAAGATTAATTTGAAACAAATACCTTAAAACATCTATAAAATGAAATATTAACCTATAAAATTCATGTAATTGATCATAAGTCTCAATTTACATTTATTTTTATATTTATAATATCAATTATTTTAATCTCTCATTAATAAGATAATTACTCCATCATCATTGGGTCACAAATAAATTTAATTATTTATCGTATAAAAATTATAAATAAAATACCATGATGTGCTAAATATTTTTATATTTATAATGAATATTTATATTGAGATATATCTTGTGTATTACTCCATATGAAAAATTGATTAGTTATTAAAAATTGAATTTAACACTTATAAATAATTTTGAAATAAAATGATAATAACTATCCTAATCTTATCCAAGTGCATAAAAAGGATCATATTTTATTAATATGGTTTATTTTGGTCTAAATGATCTTATATAATAGTATTAGTACGTGTTTTAAGGTAATTATAATATCATATTTACCTTTAATTATACTATTTTTCCATGGTAAATAAAATTCAAAAGATACTAATCACCAAAATTAATTTTCATCCTATTGTACCAAATTTTACTTTCTAATTTAAATCACGTCTCTCGGATTTTTGAAATTCAATTCATAGAAGCAGTAAAATGATGTTTTATGCAAATTTGTAAATGTGCTAGATTGTGTTTAAAAGATGGTAAAAAGTTCAATAAAATTTTATATATCTAATATTATTAAATGAATTCAATGAGTTAAGTTAGACTAATATTATTATTATATATCTATTTTTACTTTAAAATAAATTTAAATCACAAATAAATATTTAAATAAAAGGTCTTCTTTAAATAATAATGCTTGGTTTTTCACTATTCATCAAAAATTGAATGTTTTTAGAAAAATACCAAAAATTCACCCAAAGATAAATGTGATATTACAAATTGAAAAATGAATTCTATTTTAAAAAATTCAAAACATAGGAGTTGTATTAATTTATTTTAATAAATATTCTCATTGCTAAAACCCAAAAGCAGGTATTTGAGAAGTAAGAACTATCAAAAGATTGTTATGGGTTTATGTCCAATTTAAATGTTATATTATTTCTAATGAACAGTATTATATTAGATGAGAAAAATATTATCTAATTATATTTCAAAACCATTAAAATGAATAATCTAACAGTATAAATTATTTTAATTTAAAATGTTTTTTTCAATTAAAATTTTGTATTTTTCACTATTCATCAAAATATGAATGTTATCTGAAAAGAAACGAAAATTTATCCAAACAGAATTTTTACGCCCTGCTTATAAATCAGAAGTTTTTTTGTACAATTGAATATACACAAGTGTCAAGTATTGGATTTAATATGTTTTCTCTATTAAATGGTGATAAAATTTACTTTTTTTGAAAAATACTTCTTTTATCGTAAAAATTAAATTTGTTCCTATATTATGTCTATGAAACACATAATATGGATTGTAAAATTATATGGTGTATATTAAATTCAAAATGCAGTTAATATTATTAATAACCAATTTTTAATGGATAGTTTGGTAAGACGTGATGCACTCAAACTCGGTGTTTCATGTAGCTATAGCTAATGAATTAAATGAAAGCAAAAAAACTTATTATGAAATCTTAGGGTGCTACATAATTCCACCATTTTGGAAATTTTTTCGTCACATTATTAAAATTGGGATTGGTGACTTCATTGAAAGTCTCACGTCGAAAAAGAGTAAAGTAAACTATCAATTTAAAAGAAATAAAGAGAAGTACAAAGGTCACCCAATATAACCCATACTAGGATTCCATGTAGGAAAACATGGATATTGAAGATAAAATATGTGTTGAGTTCTGATGGAGAGCAATATAAATCATGTTCCGGAGAAAGTTAACAACAAGAAAACCACAAACATGTGGTGGGTTAAACAGTCATTAGTTTTCTAGTAGGAAAAGTAAACATACATTTTTTTGTTTTAAGCTCCATTTCATAATATTGAGGAATTTATTTATGATATTAAGTAAGAAAATAAAGAGATATTCTTACTTTTTAAGTAAAGTATCATTGTTTACTAAATTTCTACCACTAACCCATATTTTCTCCAAACGATGTGTTTTCTAGACGACTTGGTAACCCTTTATGTGATAGAATCAACTTCTAGATAATCAAATAATCCAAAAAGGTTGAACTATATATTTCACTTGACATTACATATTATCCAAAAAAAAATGGTTATTACAATATCATATGATCCAAAAAATGGATAATTCCTTATAGAAGAAAATACTAATATTAATTTCCATAATTAAACAAACAATACCCAATGTTCAATACAGACCATTCAATAAACAATTATCTTTAAAATACTTCAATATAATCCCAACTATGATCGAAACCCAAAACATAGAAGAATTTAATCACATAGTATTATATTAAAAATCATAACATTTATCTTTAAATAACATCAACTACTCTTACAGTATCACACGGAAGTGTAATTAACCAAATCACATATTCTCTATGATAGGTTTATGATTTCCATTAATAACATTCATCTCTATAAAAGAACATTGATTCCTCCAAAATAAAAATCCCACCGTTACACCTCAAATGAAATCCTGTAGTATTTTATTTTTCTACGGAATATAGTGTTCCCAACAGATCGAATGCCTTTCAAAATAATATTTATCACTAAATCACCAAATAATTTTCCTATACTAAGTATATCTATTTGATAAAACATAAAAATAAAAATAAAAATATTATTTATCAATAAACTAATTTAATTAAAAAAAATTATTCATAATAACTAGGGACTTCACGTAGTCTAGTGGTAGGTGATAAATCCATGTTGCACATTGGTTGTGGGTCTGATTCTCGCATCTTTTCCCGACACAATGGGTTGTCACACGGTGTGCGTGTTGTCATTTTTCAAAAACTAAATTTCATAACATTCTCAAAATGAGAAAAATTCCTCAAAATAACCATATCATAATTTAACCACAATTGTTATCTCATACCTCACATTTTCATCCCAAAAACTAAAAACATATAATTGCCTCAAATTTATAGATCATATAAACACAAATGAATCTTTATAACTATATCCACAAAATAAAAAGATTATTCTTCCTCAAATAGAATTTTCACATAGAAAACTACAAGGTTACACATACAAGAGAAATGTATTCTAATGTAAACCCATAAACAAAGAGAATAAATAATTTTAAACATTTCTCCATCCATTTATTTCCACATAAGGTCCTCCTTGACCTAGTGGTTATCCTATAGAGTAGTTCATTGTCTTGATTAATTACCAAGTCCACTACATTTACAGAAAATGACAGTAAATGGATTCTTAGGATCATATTTACTTTCTTACATAATACTCTTCATTTTCCATAGGAAGTTATTTAAATTAAGTCATTATTTCCCACACATAAAGAATTTATTTTTCCCATTGAGACACTTTATTTGGTATCACCTTCCACATTTCCTGCATGACGGATATGGAGCATTATTTTCTCTATAGTCTCCACTAATAGAGCTCTTATCATTGTCCACATTTCTCTTCTTTTTTGAGTTTTGGATTTGGTTAATGTATATTGTTTTGATCATATTTTTTGAAACATACTTTGGCATGAACATGATTAATTTTACACCTATCAACATTCCATTTAGTTTCTCATATCCACCATTATTTTCACCTTGTACATCATGTTGAATATTACTAGGACATCATTGGAATTCAGACATTGACAAAAACTAGAATGTATAGTGTGAGTAAAAGTATTCAAAAAATTATATTGATAATATCATGACACCTTATTTTCAATCTAAAATTCCATAGGCATAACCAAGGTTATTTATTATCATCTTATATTAAAATAATTCAAAATTTGTTTGTGAAAAAATTTGAATTATCCTAATCATATCCTCCAGGACTGTCATAACCAAGAGTGCAACAAGGCCAATCTTCATGCAGCAGTTCCCATTCAAGTCCAGCTCAAAGCGGTGTTTTTCAGTTTTTCCACTAGGTATATATGTGCCAGAGAAACCTCTAACTACACATATCTAAACATTGAGTCATTTCATGGAAGACCCACATAATATTTAAATTACCAGTTTTCTTATATGTTCTTCTATACTAATCCTCAGAGTCTATCTTACGGTAGTGTTTTCTAATTAGACTTTTTCTAAATATAGCCTCCAAGGATTGTACTAAAATTCATCTGATACCAACTATAATTCCCCGAACCTAGTTACCTAGATTTGGTGCATTATTACATAACATTTTTATGAGCACAACATATCATGTCTCGAAATACCAATTAGTTTAGTAGCCTTGTAAGTATTAGATATATACATACGTTTTACATTACATAATTAAATAAAGAAAAATTAAGTTGTTTCTGCTTTGAAAAAACTCAAATCATTTGGCCTATCCCTACATTTTAATTATAATATAATTCTTCACATCCTTGGAAAAAGAATACATAAGAAAGGTTTGAGCTGAGATTCTTAGTAGAGATAACAATATAGCCGAAACAGTCATATATAATCATAAACATTTAAGGTGATGTATAAGACTAAAACCCAAGCCTTTTAAACATAAACGTCAGAATAATATGGAAAAGATAAATTAAATAATGCCATTAATTTATTCACATGGATATTAAATTAGTATATTAATCACATGTAATGTAAATAGATAATTTCATAATGATGGAATGCATAATTCCGGACATCATAACCAATTAGTCAAGGCCTCATTCCGTGACTAAAAAAGATTTTTTCAAGGCATTGTGCCAAGACATTAGTTTTTCTCATGATACATACCGATGCATCGAGGATCTATAGTAGGATCAACTCGTCACATACTACATCCAATGTATTCATCATATGAAAAGGTTGAAACATAATCTAAACATTGGTATTAAAACTAGCATATGTAATGTCAATATTTTAACCACAATCCATGAACGGTATAAAAATAGCACATCCATAGTCAATAATAACTCATTATATAAAATATTGAATATTTTATTAAAATAAACCAACCTCAATAAATAATAATAATAGATATTGATATAGATAAAAATATTCAATAAAACTATTTGAGAGAAATATCTATTTTTCTTGAATACACTTTAATGTATCATTATTTATCAAGAAGCTGTTAAAAATAAATTTTTTTTAAAAAAAAGCCTCTCATAAAATATTGAATATTTTAAAGGTAATTTTAATTTTAAAACATTCATGGCCATATAAATAAATCCTAAAACCCATTTTTTAAACATGGATATTAATAAAAAAATATTTTGAAGAATAAATCTTTAAAATATTTAAAATGATATTTTTTGTTAGAGTTCCAAACCAAATGAGAGATGCTTGAATAAAAATAATTTAGGTAATCCAAAATTTATAATATAATGAGAATAAAGGGATTCATGATAAATTATTTCAAAGTAATGTATGTACACTATATAAAATTGAATTGGCTCATATGAACAAAAAAGTATCAATGGAATGTAAATTGAGATTAAATCCCTTATAAAAAAATATCCTTAAGTAAAGGATAAATCAATGACATAATTATGTGTAAAAAATATAAATACATCTAATATTTTTATATATTTAGTGAAAATGAATTAGACAACATTCACACATATTCTTGTAAAAACAACACCAATTACTGGAATGTTTAACATAATGAATGGAAATTGTTTTAAGATTACTCTTACTGAGATCATATCGATGACATGAGAATTTATCAATGAAGTGATTATGTGTATCAATGTTATATACACTAAAATAGGAGTGTCAATTACATCATAAATAAATGAATAGTGATTTAACCCATAATCATGGAGAAAAAAATCAATAATGTTTTCCTAAAACACAATGAGTGGAAATTGAAATTAGAATTTCCCTTACCGATTTGGAAACATTCAAAACAAACATCCCAAAAAATATGGATCATATAATGAAGTTAAAAATACCGATAAATTAATTTATATTACACAAGGAGTACAACCAGGGGTAGTAAAAAAACTATACACAAGGAAATAATGGAAAATATTGGATATATCTCATAGGAATAAAATGTGAGATGAAACCCAATACCTTGTACTTCCCTTTATTAAAGGGTAGTTTAAGATATTTTATAATGGTGAAATAATTGTTATTAAATTATATAATAACCACATACATCAATATGATATTATATATGATCTTCTAATATTGGTTAGTTTATGATATTTCAGTAGTATCACTGAGTTGGGTGTTAACTGAATCATTTTAATTTATATGTAGTCTTACATAAGTCATGGTTGCAAAGGATAGGATGTATTTGATTAATATCCAGAATGATATTATGCTCTTAAAAAATATTTTTAATCATCAAATGAAAATTATTATTGAATTGTTATGAGGGGAAATGAAATCACATCGCGTCATGAAGATTGTAATTTGTACGTACGCACGAGGTAAAATGTCATTCTATTAGTTGTGATATATTATTTAATTTGTTTTTATATTATATATAAAGAAAAATTAACATGTTATATTTATTATTTTCATTAGTTATACACATTATTATACCCATCCAAAAAATGAAGTGTTGAATAACAAACTACACCAAGAGGTGGATACATTAAGATGTACGTATGTACGCATAATGGCTATTTCATTTATAGGATGGATAGAATAATTAATATAGTTGTAACATATTTATAATAACATCATAGTATGTAGAAGAAACTGGAGGTGTTATTTTGGTATGGGAACAACAATGAATGAGTACATGGAAGAAGAAAATAACATTGAATAAGGTGTTGAAATTATTACCTCTTTTGCTGGTTCTTTTTTTTATTTGATTAAAATTCCTCCATAGGATAGCTTTATGATAGATTTATGGCCTCTATGTTTATTTAAGGGTATCTGGGAGAAAAAAATTTCATGGATGGTTGAGCCAAATGTCTTTGTAGGTGTGATTTATAGAGAAGGAGAAGTACCCTTTTATAAGAGAGGTCATGGCCACTTTAGAAAATCTAGTAATATTATTTTATTATAAAATCACTTTCAATTTATGATAGCTCCAAATGAATTTATTTCGAGGATAAGGTGAGGATTGGTTGAAACCCCATAAAAGAAATGGTTTTCGACAAGTTTAGGTCACCATACTAACCTTATCATTTATATATATTTCTTAGTCAAATAGTTTATCATTAACCATGTCTTATGATATATATATATTAGTTGGTTAATAAATATACTATAAAGTACCAAGAGAACCTAAAGTGGTTCATTATTGAAAAATATATCATTATAGAAGAATTGTTTCAGTTTTTTATATTTTTAGGAATATTATAATTTAATAATATAGTATTTGTTTTAAATACTAATTTATGTCAATTTTGACATTTTTTAGTATTTGGTTTTTGTGAATGACAAAAATATAGTATTACAACCAACTAAATTAATTTAATCAACCCTAACATGTCATATTGACCTATAAATTTCATTTAAATCATTAAAGGTCTCAATTTACATTTATTTTTATATTTATAATATCAATTATTTTTTTTTCTTACATTAATAAGGTAATTTTTTCATCATCATTCTGTCATAAATAAATTTAATTATTTAATGTCTAAAATTATAGATAAAATACCATTATTTATGAAATATTTTAATCATTCTAATTAATATATATAATTAAATTTATCTTAGGTAAAACCCTATATTAAAAATTGTTTAGTTATTAAATATTTAATTTAACACTTTAAACTCTTATTTAAATAAAATAATAATAAATGTCATAATCTAATCCAAGTGGATAACAAAGATCATATTTTATATCAATTGTTGATTTTGGTCGAAATATACTTATCCAATCAAATTAGGACATGTGATAGCATAATTATAATATCATTTTTACAATTAATTACCTTATTATCTGTTAACCATATTAAATAAAAATCAAATGTTACTTATCACCAAAAATTATTTACATAATATGGAAGCACATTTTACTTACTGATGTTAACCGCGTCTCTTGGATTTTTAAAATTAAATTCACAGAAGTGGTTAAATTATGTTTTATGCAAATTTAAAAATGTGCTTAGAAGATGAGTAAAATTCGGTTAAAAATCATTACTATTTTATATATTTAATATTATTATAAAATGACATTAATGAATTATATTGGAATAATATATTTATTATGTATAAATTTTTACATTAAAATAAATTTAATTAAATTTAATTATTTAAATAAATAGTCGTCTTTAAACTATAACACAGTTTTTTTCACTATTCATTCAAAATTGAATGTTTTTAGAAAAATACCAAGAATTCACACGAAATAAATTTGATATTCTAAATTAGAAAATTATTTCTATTTTACTAAATTAAAAAAATAAATGTTATATTAATTAATTTAAAACAATTATTCACGTAGTCAAAACCAGAATGTGGGGTATTGAAAAGTATAAACTTCAAAAGATTTATATGTGTTTATGTCCAACATAAATTTAAAATTACATCCAATGACCAAAATTGGATTAAATAATAAAAATATAATATGATTATACTTCAAAACCATTCAAATTTATAACTTAACACTATAACATATTTTGATTAAAAATGTTGTGGTCAATTAAAAGAGAGTATCTTTCAATATTAATCAAAATATGAAAGTTATAAAAAAAGCACCGAAATTTTGTTCAAACTAAATTTTTATGTCCCACTTTTAAAGAAGATGTTTATTTTGTGAAATTTAATATATAAAATTGTCAAATATTGGATTTAAAAAGGGTTCTCCATTAAAAGGCGGGAAATTTTCATTTTTTCAATGATAATATTTTTAACTGAAAAATTGAATTTGTTTTTATGTTAAGTATATAAAAAACATAATATGGATATAAAATTATATTGAGTATATAAAATTTAAAAATCAGTTTATATTATTCATGAAATTTTTTTGAACGGCTAGTTTGGTAGGTCATGGGGCGCTCTAACTCGGTGTTTCTTGTAGTGCAATCTATAAAATTACTTTTAAAAAATAACTTACTATGAATTCACTGGGTGTATCATCTTGGATACTTCACATGACCAAAGCGGACATGTGTGGAATCTTTTGCATGATCAACTGACATGTCTCAAATTCCTTCACCTGAGAAGGTCTGGCCTGTCAAATGGGATTTGAATTATCTAGTGGACATGTCAGGAGTCCAACTCATGATTAACATATTTATCTAGGATATCCTGGCATGATTTAATTATACATTTCCGACAACTTGTGTGTTATTGAAAGGTGCTTCACATGACCAGAACACTCGTTTCCAAATGACTATTCATGAGGTCTTTTGAAGCAGCATTGTGAATGTCCTAGGCACATCACATGCCTTTCATTGACCGTGAGAACCTCTCACCTCATCCCTTTTGATCTCTTATCTCTCATTATTTATGGGTTTGAGATCACATGAGTTCTTATGAGTAATTCATATTATTTTCAGTTTATTTCCAGATGATGTTTCGCGGGAACAATATGGTTCGTGTCGATAGTTCATAAGCATCTCATGGAAAAGTATATAGGTTTGTCCTTAGAGTGTTGTGGGGTTGTCTTGACAAACCCAAAAAATTATGTTCGGAGAGGCTAATAATACATGGGGATATCTCCAGATTAATATGACTTGTATTTATATTTTCACATATCTTTGTGTAAATTTCAATGAACAATATCATGGTCCTCCTTGTAACCTAATGAGTCCTTCATAAGTTTCTACTAACTTGTACATAGCTCTTCTTGTGACAATGCAGACAAAAAGTGGGTGTCAAATAATCAATTTGAACTTCCCTATGGGTCATTTCATGACCATGGTGACAAGACAAACGGTTTTCATTGGACATGGATGGCTTGTTCGAGGCTTTTCTTGTGATCAACATGGTATGTCTAAATTTTCTAAGGATGTCGAGAGACAATCGGAGGGTCTCACAAGTGTGATTACTGTCTTGTACTAATTCATGTACATATAATTCATATCCAAAGGGATCACACATTATGTTTTATGGGTCATAATATATTTCTGAGTCCTCATGATAAAGGCGCACACCAGACGGTTTTCATGGAAATGGGTGGTTTTATCCCTAGGATTCTGTATGTGCTAAGGTGATGTTCTCATGATACCCCTTTCATAATGTGTTTTTCATGATCATGATACGGGATCTTGGATAAGTATGTGAACATGAATAGAGGCTTCCTAATAATACCATGAGCATAATAGTAGGTTTTATGGTGCATACAGACAAGGGTTTCCCATGGATTATAATTTGTGACATGGCCACACATACGTGTGAGGGTCACCATGTTAAAAGGATCTTTGTAATACATGCCCACCCACATGATTGCATGTCTTCAATCACAGTATTACGATCAGCCCAGTTGTGATACATAAGAGTTGTACACTAACACATTGAAATGAATGGGTACAGACATGCATTGAATTATGAGGGGTGCATGGCATGTGCATTGCCCAAACCTCAATATCAATCATCATGCTAGGGGAATAAGTGAGGATCCTCTACATCGACGATCACAATTCTATTAATCTATGTAGACATTGAGGATTATAGTTAATTCCTTCATTATCTTAGATTGTGTCTTCTGATTGGCCATGTGGTCATTCATCATGGGTTGTCTATTGGGGTCTCTATGTACATGGGCACACACTGCATGATTTCAAGATCTACAAAGGATAACACGGTGGACCCTAATAATTAAAAAATTAATACTAGTTTATATGGTTGGGGGTATCCTTTATATAGAGCCTCATGGTATCTCATGAGACTTCTCCCCATGGAATACTCGCTCCTCGCTTGACATTTATGGGGTCTTGTGATGAACTCCCTGACTGTGAGTGGGTCAACATGTTGAGTCCTCATATATGGGGGAGGGTGTATGCTTTTGAGGAGAAGTTTCCTGGCCTATGATTCATGAATACTAGTTGTCTTGTATATAAGAGATTCCCAAGATGAATTCTACCTTCCATGTAGCAACCACTATGGCCGCATTCAAGGATTGTGATACATCCCCCACATAGGGTCTTGGGAAGGTCTCCATCATCATGTTGAGGATCTACATGGACAGTTTTGAAGGCTGAGATTATCATGTATGGGGGACATCGTGGAGTCAATTGAAGACTAGGATTCTCATGATATTCATGAGATATAGGTTAATATATTCACTAGCACACATCTACTAGCACAAGTATGGGTACCTAATGTATTCTAGGACTGGTGTCATCACCGCATATGTGATTCCATAGCTCATGTGATCGGGTAATATCCATAAAAATCTGATCTCCAATCTTTTCCATGTGTGATGGAAGACATATGCGGTGAATATGATTGAAATAGAAAAATTAGGGCATCTAGGGATGCTATGATATATCGGTTGTGGGAAATGTAAATCACAACCCATAAGTTGGATCTGAGTTATATGGAATGGAGTAGTCATGCTAGTATGTCCCTTAACACTATGTGGTGTTAGGTTCTACCATAGTTATATTTAGGATCACAAGGATTAAGATACCCTTTATACCATGCCAAAATGTTTCCATTTTGTGGTTTATGTCCCTTTTACCCATAGCATGACCAACCAACGATATCGTTTTTCCTTTGTAGGGGTTTATGAGAAATTTATGAATCCTCAAACAATAAGATAATGAAGTAGGTCATGGAAAGAAGTTTATCCCATATTTTTTATAGAACCCTAGGGAAACATAGTTCTAACTGAACATTTAAATCCCTACACTTTGTGGTTTCAAATTTCAATGTTTTGGCCACCAAAAGGTCCAAGAATGAAGGGTCTCATTCTAACCATTAGAAAGGGTACAAAACAAGGTGATGCAACATCGAAGATATCACATACACTTGGATAGTCTGCTATGGAGAATGTAAATAATATTACAATGATCTCAGTTCACAATAAAGCTTTGGTAAATCCACCATGGGGATAACAAAAACACAATGGGGTGATAAGTTCAATCGTAGTGATGCTAGGCTCACAAGAATCTTATATCCTTTTGTACAAGGAAATGATACATCTAGTCGGTGAGTTTGATCCCTTACATTGATAGCATGGCCAAGAAGAGATATATCTTCTCTTTTATAGGGTAAAGGAGAGGTTTGACATGACCTATTATTATTTATATCAAGAATTAATATGTATGAAAAATGAAGTTTCCAAGAAGGTTTTAGGTACAATAAATGCCCCCCCCCCCTTTTGAACATATTCACACAACGAGGTGATGTGGAAAATTATTACACTAATTTTTTCCTAGACCAGGGGTCCAGGATGCATAGAATGGATTTTACTATGGAAAATAAGGTATACCCTATGATAAATACTCAATTTTATGTTTTCACCATAACTTTATCCTAAAATATGAGGAAGTATATTTTAACAGGTGAAGTCTATAATATTTTTTAGGAATCCCATTTTAGGATTTCCACCTGATATGTTTTATTTTTCTTTAACTATAAGTTAATTGGATTGTAATTTAAAGGACCATAGGCTATATTCTAAGGTGTTAAAACTTTTAACAATTTGTGTGTTATTTTGGGTTTTTCCACTTGTGGACCTAATAAGGGGAGATATCACACAAGAGCCTAATTAGGATTCCCATGGTCATTAGTACTCTAAAATCAAAATGGGGAAGAGGTGGGAGTGTAGTAAATCAATGATCAAGGTTCTCAGATCATGGGTGATGATATGGGATAATCATTCTGGGTAGAACCTATAACACAATGGGGTGATGGGTTACTCCATGATGATGTTAGGCTCATCAAAATTAGAATACCTTTAATACTATGCGAGGATGTCTCTTGTTAGTGGGTATGAGACTTATCTTCAATATCATTTCCAAATAGAGAGATATCATTTATTTTCCAAGGGTATTGAATGTTTTATGACAACCTGGGATGCTTGTGTCATGATGTGTGGAGTATGGATTGTGGTTCTTAAAGAAATGATGGAAGAAATCTGTTCTCTAGTTGGCAAGTGTACGGATATTATGGTCCTTTGATAAGGAAGGGTGATAGATGATGACATACACATTTTATCATCATTTATTAGGGATGCAATTCAATGTAGTTTAACATCATTTTGTAAGGACTTACATCCATGAAATTTAATGTCATGTTGTAAGTATGGGCTTCCATGTAGTTTAGCGTCATGTAGTAGAGATGTAATTATTTACAGTATAACTTCATGCAGCAAAGAGATCGAAAATCCGATTGGAATATGATTGAATAGATTAGGTATGTGAACTATCGAGCTTGATCACTAGGGGGTAATCAACATATCCCAGTTGGTTGGGAATAAATGTCCTCATAGTTCTCAGAATTGATGATGTTTTACATCTTGTCGTGAGTACTTACATCCGTGCAATTTATATCTTGTGATGAGGATGAGGGTGACCAGATGTGAGTGGTTAGAAATTTCATTTTTGGGCCCAATGATTGAGATTGTGTGTGGAGATTCGTAGTGTTGTGTAGTGAAGAAACAAGATGTGAATGGTGATGGAAGAGGTCATATCCACACCATGTACCATTCTAATAAAACTCATCATTCAGGGAACAATGGGTTTACCAATGGTTGGGACCTAATACGAGATGTTTTGACATCCATATATAGCTCATAAAAATGATAATGAAGCCACATGTTGATCTCGACAAGGAAATACTCTACGCGGATCTAGCCCATGTGTAGAAGTGGGAATTATTTCCATTGATGGTTCTAGATGCACCTAGGATTGAAGATCCACATATCACTACATACCTTATATAGGTTAGGAAAAGAAACACTTTGTTCATGAAATCCCATAATGTTTAACATCATGCATTAAGGATGAAGGAGACCATCATGAATTTATGGTTTCACTATGGTAGCGAATTGTAGTAGACATCAAGAAATTGATGTCTATCTCTTAAGAATGAGAATCAGACCAGACATAGTTCTTAGTGGACCATGTAGTTTAAAATATTATGGAAAGAACTTATGGTATGACATTTATTGCATTTCATTTAGGATAGTAATGGACATGTTTTGTACCTATACCTTTATTTTGAGGGTAAATCCCTACCTCAATTATTAATATCACGTGAGATATATGCAGTTTGATAAATAAGAAGCCAGACATGTTTCCCAATAGTATGTAGACAAAAGAGGGATATGAAGAGGGCCTTCAGAATAATGCAGTTACTGCACTAAGATATTTGTTCATGGAGTCCCTATATATTTCATTCGGTTTCAGAATCAATCTATATTTAGTTCTAGATGGACCATGCAACTTATCATAATATGGTAATGATGAAATTCCATGCATTGTAATGCTTTGTGGTAAAAACATATTTCCAAGCAGTTTAATATCAAGGGGTATGAATATATGTGGGAGAGTAAGTACATAAAAGGGATGTGCATGGAATGCTAAAGAAAACCAAACTTGAATTATTACCAAAGAGATCAAAACCACACCATGCATCCACAAAATGGTACGGGGGAAATAATAAGAAAAAAAGGTAGGATTTTAGGTACTTGGGATTGGATGCGTAGACTAAATTTTCAGGCATTCCAACATATCCCATAATTATGGGAATCAATAAAAATGTTATTCTTGAAGGACCTTTATTTTTTACATCATGTGGTAAGGATTTAATTCCATGAAATTTAACATCATGTGGTAAGAACATAGTTGACTCTACCTGAATGGAGGTGGATTTCATGAATTTGTGTAGTTTCATGTAATTCACAGAGGACATCAGTCATGTGAGTTAATGTCTTTTAGTAAGGATGAACTTTGTATAGTTTAACTTCATGTTGTTAGCATGATACATTCCTTAAATTCTAATGTCATGTGGATAGAACAAGACATTACATACAGTTTATCATCATTTGGAGAGGATGGTGTCCATTCAGTTTAATATCATGAAGTAAGGAAGGATGTGGAGTACCTATAAAGGGATATGTGACACAAAGTTAGATAATCTATTTTGACTGATGAGAACAGGGGATCATGTCATTCAATAAGTTCCTAATGGAGGCTTAGGGCTGATACACATTATTTTTTTGGGGAAGTCCTCATTGTGATTCTTAAGATTGCATTAGCTATGCTCGATGTGAGAAACAAGGGATGATAAGGGCCCCTTGTAGGATAGAGGTGTTGTGAATCATGAAGTTGATTGGCCAATATATATGATTGAGTATTCCCTATTTATCTATTTGGAAATGAAAATCAAGCCTCATGTAGTTCGGGAATACAATGTGGTTGGAGACCAAAATTGGTTGGGGAAATTCTCTCTGGTGATGAACATGAGGCATCATATAATTTATCAAGGGGAATCATAGACATTCCTAGGGTAGGTGTTTTGTTTAATATCATACATTTAGGATGTTTAATCTTAGTTTAAAGTCATAGATTTTGGACCATGATGTGAAATACCTCAAATGGACATGTTTAGTGAGATGTTAAAACAAACTAATGTGAATGAAGCCAAAGAATACCCAACACCTCAATACATATTCCAAAGGGATCCCAATATAATGTTTAAAGACATGATTCAGACTATGATGAGGAAAAATGACCAAAATTTATATGGATATGTGGCTAGGCCTGAAGATGAAATGTCTAGGCATCACTACATATCCCATGAATATGGGAATCAAACCATATATATATATATATATATATATCTTAAAGGAATGTGTGGTTTAACTACAACCATTAAGATTGAGGGTCATTTTAGTATAGAATATCGCAGTTTGGATGAGGTCCATTCTATTTACAGTCTTGTGATAAGGATGAGAGGTTTCTTTCATTTTGACAACTTGGGGTGAGGGAGAGATCCATGATGTTTAATGTCTTGTTGGGAGGATGAGATCTATGAAGTTTAACATCTTGTGGTGAGGATGATATGCACCATGCAAATTTTCGTAGTGTGGTAAGGATGAGATCAATTCAACTCAATATCTTTTGGTAAATATTATATCCATGTAGTTCAACGTCTTTTCGTGGGGATGTGAGGTAAGTAAATTCTCAGGATAGTGTCTCTTATAAAGGATCTAGAAAATTTCATATTCACATTACAAGTGTTTTGGGATCTTTCAACTCTATTAACCCTATAGAAACCTATTAATTTAACTGATCCTTGAAAAAAAAGTTGTTTTGATTATGTTCCCAAGTGATAGGTGGTATGTAAATAGTCATTAGGGATTTATAACCCTGCCACTTGCTGCTTTCTCACTATAAGATGTTTTATCAAACCACATTCCATGGTGCAATCAAATTATTTTTATTCACTCTTTATTTTGAAGAAATATGTTTTCTTCAATCCTTCCTTGAATGATGTTCACTTCTCTGTGGGAGGTAGGTGACTCATGCTCGACTTCATAATTGATTCATCCTACATAGAGTCATAAAATACTAGGGGTAAGGATTATGGTCTTGATGGTTCCAATATCTCCATGTCTATCTACCCTTGAATCCAGTATTTGAAGGAAAATCAATCTTCTATCATGTTCTTGAGACAACAATGGTTGGGTTAAATAATAATCATCACATATCAATCATACACCATTCAGATTCTATATTGCTGGGATATTCTTCAAGACTTTTTCTATGGAATAGTTTGATTACAAAGAAATATATTTTTCCTAAAAGGAATATGCTTTTTGCTTCCTGTCATTAAGCGATGGGTTATGTTACCACTTCTACTTCATGATAACATGCTATAATTAGTTTGGGTGAATGATTGATTATGGAATATGGGGTACAGAATCCGGGTCATCATTGGTCTGGGGGAGGGTTGTGATGTTTTTGGGGTCTGGGATGATGTAGATGATTCCCTTTGAATAAAAGATCATGACTCTCTAAGAGGCTCTTTAGAGACATATTAGGTGTGATGGTTTCCAGAATTACACTGATTAGAAGTTATAAAATATTGAAATGATCCCAGTACTATGGGTTGGTTTGAGGTCGACCAATGGTTGGATTCTTCTTGATGAGGTGATGAAAATATTGAAATTTCCCCCACCCTTTAGGCTCTGGCACATCACAATAAGGCGGGCTGTCATAAAATTGTGTAGGCTCGTCATCCTAAAATCGGGGCCTCATGAGTATTCTCACAACTATCTAATGGGTATTCTTATTATCTTATTGTATTTGAGTGATTTGTTATTCTACATAAGATTCCTCTTCATCATCAACGGGTATGTTGGCATGATCCCTAAAACATTCCTTCCTATGTTAGTGTCATGGTTAGTAGATGAAGATGAGGGTTCTGATGTTGAACTAACAGACTGAATCCACTACTTCGATTATCCATATGATCCATTTTCTATCACTTTTGGGATACCAATAGGTTTTTTAACACCTTATCTAAATGTTTGGTGGATTCTACTAAGCCTTTCTATTCTAATTTTAGTAGAGAATGATAGGCCAAACTGTCAGGACTCAGTTGACTTTCGGAGGTTAGGATTATGGCCATCAAGATTATGAACAAATGTATATGATGAGGAATATTTATAACTGAATGACATCATGTTTACTAAAAACAATTATTATGGCTCTCCTCGTTGATGGAGTATCTCGTTATATTGGTTGGTTCCTGATATACTATTTCATGGGTTGGTGCCCATGATGTCGTTTAGGGTGTATGTTCCCATGATACAGTTCGAGGATATTATTCCCTATGGTGAAAAGGATACCAGGGTATGATATAGAGAACTTTTCTCCACCCCTATGTGCTGGGTTGATCGCTATAACTCTTTAGTCTCAGCAGCTAGCTAATGTGAAGCCAAAGGCTCTTGAATAGTAGTGATTTATAATTAGTCATCGACCACTATTGAAACACATTAGTGGACCTCAGTCAGATTGGTGGGAGCAGAGATATGAGCCTACTCTAGAACTAAATTTTTTGGATACCCCTAGAGGGATATCCTATTTTCTTCCCCATCATAGATAGTTGGTGTAGGAACAACATCCTCTGCAGCTCGTTGTAAATTCATTTCTGCATATCAGATATGATGATCAGAATGCATGGTATCCCTCTTAGGAAACTATTAGGTGTTCAAGTTGTCATGTTGACCATCCTCATCCACCTCCAAATCTTATGTAAGGTGTATGGTTTTACCCTCCAATTATTTGTTACTGAAGCTGTTAGATGAGGTAATGAGGGTGGTTTCTTCTTCCATGACATATCGTAGGGAGGTTGGTGGAAATCCATCCTATGAATGATTTTGCGATCCAATTATAGAGTCGTGAAGAAACAATATATATGATATTGTTAGCCCATGAAACTCACCAATTGATTAATACAATGGTGTGTTGGTGAAAATTTATGTCTGAACCTCATGATCAAAGCAGCTTGCTGAGTGTTTATTGAATTTGATGGCACAATCAATGATGAAATTCTGATTGCAATGAATCTTGAGTGGTTCTGGAGGGATGAAACATGACACCTTATCGATGCAATATCATATATATAATAGTACATATTCAATAAATAACATTAACAGTTAAATGGAAAAGTGGTATTCCATTCTTTTCACGTGAGGTTCAATCCACTTAAAAGAATCATGTCAGGTCCAATGTTTTGTTGTGCAATGAGTAATATATAAACAAGCCTGATGAGAAATGGGGAAATCTATTATTTTTGAAATATTAAAGATATTAAGTAGTTAAATTCATTCACATTAGTTTCCCCATTTTTTCATTAGAAATTCTGGTTGAAATGGGTTCCACAAATTGTGTCACCATTGTCACCTTTCCAAGAAACTCCCAATGTTTTCCCCATATTTATTAGTGTATAAAAAATGGTTTCCAAATTTGTATGGTCATCTTGGTTTTCAGGACCATCGATGCTTGGTGATATAATTGGATGAGAGGATGGGAGGTTGCCCACATCACACCCTTATAGGGGAATTATTTCTCACACCGAGTCTCTCTTATAGATTTAAGATATGTTTCTGAAATCCTTTCCATTATCCGATACAGGACTAGTTACCCATGTGTCAATGAATTTGTTATGAATATGTATTAATATGGATTATCATTGGTATATCATTGGTTCTCTATCGCTCTATTTTCAAATTATGATGCCTTGGGTCGTGTACATGCTCAAGCACTCTGGAGTTTATTGTTTTATAGGGAGACAATTGATCTCTTTGGGATGATATTGATCCTCTACGAGGCATCATGTGTATCAAGTGAAAATAGTAATCAAATCCCACAGAGTTCACATGCCCTAGTATAATGATGTATAACGGGACCTATCCATTTAGTATAATGTCATTCGGTGAGGATTTAAATATTAGGCTCCGACCTCAATGAGGTTTCCTTCATATCCTGTTTAATATTGTAATCAGAGTCTACATAATTTTATGATGGGTGTTTGTGTCATGGTAGATATGAAAATGTAGGCCCTAGGTTGCACTTCTGTATATGACACTTCAATATATTTCATCTTTTGGAATATAACCCAATGAGAGGACACACGATATAATCATAATTACACCCCGATGGAAATGAATTTTTTGAGGTAATTCTTATCATGCAATTGGTATAAACACCACTAGCCTCTATGCTCACATTAGTGATTAATTGTGTGAGAAAAAAGTGATAGCATATGGTTGATCATATTACAGGAGAGGATACACATGCAGGTCTTACACATTAATGATTACCATTGAGAGGATTTATCATCTATCTCAGGGAAGATATGATATGGAGATCAGGATTTAGGACTGAATCATACGTATTACAAATATGTAGGGAATTAGAGTCCATGTAGTTCAGTTCATCTCAAACACGCTTATGGATTTGAGTAACATGGGAGCATTATTGGGGCTTATACTTAGAATGATGTGTGTGTATGTTCCCTCTTCTCGTCTTCTAATGCATGAGGGGGAATGAAGGACATTTGGAAGGATTTGATCCTATGGGATTGGAATAATTGGAATGGGATGGGGATTATAATAGAGTGGATTCCCATTGGATAATGGGACTTAAGAAGGCTTCATATGTATCATAGATATGGCATGGAATAATAGTCTTTGTAGTTTAGTTCATCTCAAACCTTATGATGGATTTGAGGTGAATGTTTTCACTTGGAGTCATTATGGATACCCATAGGGTTTTAGGAGTTCTAAGTACATATTCCAATTTGAACTCATATCATGTCCTTGATTGAGGCTTACACTCTAACGATGCCTAGGGGTTGTGAGAATTTTCAATCCTCTATAGGATTCAAGGGAGGTGGTGATTACCTTGATGGTCTTTCCGAAGGAATGGAATTAGTAGGGTCACATGAGTGCAAGATACTAGCTCATTAAGGACACTTCCCTTATTAAATCAGTATGCATTAGAATATTCTTCACCTTGGTCCACATTTCATGATTCCTTTTAGGCATGATGTATAATGTACGCATGTTCTAGGGGATTTTATATGTCATTCCTTGGATATCAACTAGGAAATTCTTTAATTGCTACCCGATATGTTGGGGAACCAATCTAGAATAACATACACATCGAAAGTTGTCCACCCAATCAATTGTAATGTCATATATTTCTTTGGATAGGAGAAACATTTTTTCTATGGTATATCACAAGACCAAAGCGAGCATTTCTGGGATATTTTTCATGATAAACTAACTTGCCTCAAATTCATTCGTTTAAACCCGGAATTCTTGTTAATGATTCTTCGCATGACCGGGCATACATATCCTGAGTCTCATGCATGATAAACATAATTGTCCCATATTATCTCAACTGATCTAGGTAGACAAATCCAATGTCTTGTGCATGATCAAAAGATTCTTTGCATGACCAGAACAGGAGTGTCTGTCTGACTTGTTAGAAGGTCTTGCGGTGTAGTTTTCCATGCATCCTGGGTGCATTGTTTGTCATTCAATGGTCGTGAGTACCTATTTCCTCATCCCTTTTTATCAATTATTTCTCATTATTCCTAGGTGATAGATCTTTCAGCTTTTTACGAGTAATGTATATTATTTTTACTCAAATTATTGGCGATGTTTCACATGACCATTATGGGTCATTTGGATAGTTCGCAAGAATGTATTAGACAAGTCAGGATATATGTCCATATGGAACAATATGGTTTTCCGAACATACCTAGGAACTTCCATTTAGAGAGGCTAAAAATCCAATGGTATATAATATGGTTAATTTGACATGTCATTACTTTGTTTCATTTCTTCATGGAAAAGTATTCAAAGAATTTCATGGTCTTCCGAGTACACTAATTACTCCTTGAGAAGTTCATACAAACATTTATAGAGCTTGTATTGTGATAATAATGAGGTCAATGGGGTGTTTCTTAAACAATATTTCATACCCTATGGGTCATTTCATGACCGTGGGGACATGTTGAAGGGTTGATTCATGACCTGGATGATTTTTCTGGGGCTTGCCTTCCGATCAGCATGGCATGTACTATTTTTTTCGAAGGATGTAGAGAGATAATATGAGGGTCTCATGAGGGTTCTTAGGGTCTTACTCTTGTTCATGTTCTGCAATTTATATATTAATGGATTACAACTCATGTTTCAAGGGTCATAATATACACCCAGGTGCTCATGCTGAAGGCATAATTTATAGGGTTTGACTAGAAAAGAGAGGTCACATCCATTTGATCATGTATACCATTAAGGGTTGTTTTCATGAAACCCCTTAGTTCATGTATTTTACATGATCTTGATTTGTGATCATGGAAAGGTTAAAGTACATGCATAGATTCCGACAAATAATATTTTGAGCATGGAAAGAGATTCTGTGTTGAATATGGGCGTGGTTTTTGCGATAGTTTATTCTGTGTGATAAGGACACATATACATTTTAGGGGAACACTTTTCAAAGAAGCCACAGGAAAATTTCCAACCATATTATCACGTTTTTTAAATAATGGTCATGCGACTATTTTGGTTGTAATACATGGGTGTTTTACATCAAAACCTCCAAATGCATGGGTAAATTCATGAATTTCATGGCATGTGATTCATGGAATGTTGGACGCACACCTTATATATTTATCATCGTGATTGGGGTGTCGGTGGGGAACCTCTATGTCGAGGTGGCCACATAGATGGATGCTTGAAGAGGACATGGGTCACAGGGGGGATCGTACATGATCGTATATGGGGTTTTGTGATAGGACACATGGTCATGCATTTAGGGATGTGTATTGGGGTATTCATGTTCATGGGAACACACTACATTATATTTTGACCAATAATGAGAGTGAATGATCAATAAATTTTAAAATGATGGACCCTATAAACACATATTGGACAACATCCCAGTTTATATAGCTAAGGGTCTACATCGAATTGATCCTCCTTGGGTCTCGCATGACTGTACCCCATGGAATTATTGTTACATGCATAACCTCAAAGGGGACTTTTTATAGACTCTCTGACAATGAGTGGGTCCTCATATTGAGTCCTTATATACTGGGCAGGGCGTAGGCACTCATGTTGAAGGTGCATGACCAATGAATCATGTTTCATTTTTTCTTGATGCGAGAGATTCTTATGGGGATGATAAATTCCAATATAGCCACCCCCATGGACGCATGTAAGGATTGGGAGTTATCTCCCACTGAGGGTCTTGTGATGGTCTACACCATCATAGTGAGGATCTATGGGGAGTATTTCCGGGTCAAGATGATATTGTCCAGGGGACATCATGGAGTCTCTTAAAGGCACATATTCTCATGATATTCATGATATCAGGGTTTATATATTTCTTGTAACACATATGTAGGCACCAGTATGGGTTCCTCTTGAATTCCAGGATTGGTGTCACTATCTCTCTTGAGGTTGCATAGTTCATGTGATCACATGATTCTAGGGGAAGCCTTGTAATAGATCCCATGACAAATCATAGGGGTCCAGTATGTGATCATGTGATCATATAATGATCACGCGATGGGTTCTTTCAATGACATCATGTAGCGGGTTCTCACGTAAGAGTCCCCTTTTTATTACATAGAGGTGATCCCTAGTGATGGTAACTAGTGGCTATATCTCTCTAGTTCTTCTATCTACTTCTCCTTGTAGTGCATATATCTCTCCTCTCATCCCTTGAATGCATTTTTCGGAATTGGAGGGGTTCTATATTGGGTGGGTGAAGAAAATTCTCATGCCGCTTTTCATGGGAACGACACATTATCACGGCCTCGCAGGTCCTTCACTTACAATATCACATGATAATTTCATCTAATCATGTGACCCTTTTATTATTCCCATGACTTTGTGTGATCCGGGAAAATAAGAATTAAAATGGATTGAAAAAAATGTGGAGGTAGAAGGGGTTTTAAATCGTAAAATGACTTGTGACGCCTTCAACCTATGTCATTGGTTCAGTCTCCTAATCAAAAAATGGTTATGAGACAAACCTAGTTTTTTAGGGATATTTTGAAGGGCCACTGAGCCTCATAGAGACCCTTAGTAGTTTGGTAACATGATCATCGAATGATCAAGAAATATCATCAGCTAATTACACGTGAACATGTGGGAGCCATTGAAACTTGTGGTGCCTTTGGTGAAATAATATTCATATTTTCACTTTATTTACACTACAAGGATTATATTTTATGAGGATATGTTTTGATGAAATAATATTTTGTATTTTGATATTATTTTTTTTATAATGAAAATTTTGATATCATATGATATATTATGTTTATTATATGTTTTGTATTTAAAAAATGATTAAACCCAATCTTTTTCATTGGGTGATTTATGATATGATCAATGTTTTATTTTATTTTTAATTCATACATATGGATTATTGTGTTCATGGTAAATATCACACTCTAATCCATTATTAAATTTTTTACATCATATGATAAATTTAAATATTTCATGAATGAGATATGGGAAACACTTTTTAAATGTTTTCAATTTTAATGATATGCCTGAATCTCTATTGAAAATATTTCTATGTGAAAGATATGTGGTAGTAATTATTCGCAAACATTCTATGGATATAAGAAGTTTTAATCGTAATTTCACATTCATTTTTTTACTGATATACAAAATTATTTGTTCATAAGTATATGTTGTGAATGAGATTTGGGAAAATTTGTTCAGAACATTATTGTGTGAATGAGATGCATAAATATTTTTTCACAAGTTGTGTGAATGTGATGTTGGAATATTTTTTCACATTATATTTTATGAAAATGTTGCAGTAATAATTTTTCACATGTTTTTTTTGGAACATGATTTGGGAATCTTTGATGAAAATATGTTTTACACCTTTATATGTTTCATAATTATTTGGTATATGACATGTTATATTTCTTTATCCCTATGATTATACTCATCAACAAATGTTTGTTTTATAAATATTTGAATCAGTTTTTCCATGAGATTGGGTTTTTAATAGGAGATTATATGTCCTTATATCATAATTTGTAGAAAAATAATATTATTGTATATTTTTTATATAATAAATTTCTTCCTTGCCTATGTTTTTTCAAATTCATATGATCTAACACTTGATAAAATGTTAGTATGATTTTTTACAAAGTATTCGAGACCAGTACATTATTTTATTTCCATTCATGGGGTAATAGAATTATTGTATCATATGATACTTCTAGAATAGGGTCAAAAATATCAGGGTTGTTGATAAATTATTATATGTTTTGTAAAATAAGATGTTCCTATACATATTCATCAAACCACTATATTTTTTGGTCCATAGGTTATGCTACGGTTTAGGAAATATATTTTATAAACCATGATATTAATGTATCATTTAAATAAATTTTATCTTTGAACACTTTATTTTTTTTATCATATCAGTGAATAATTAGTTTTTTCTATTAATATAGATTCCATTTTTACTAATATTAGAAAAACATAGTCAATACCAAATTGATGTGCCAATGTGTTTGATGATATCCAAAATTATTTCTAATGTCATTTGTAGATTGGTTTTCCTAGAAAATAAATCCATTTTTGAAATAATAAAGAGGATTCTAGATATGGAATATTTGTAATAGGGGTAATAAACACAAAGTGGGTGTGTTTCTTATTATCTCAACTATAAGAATGGATGAACATTTCATATCCATAGCACCTATCATGGAATAATTTTCAACCATCCAAGGATTATTTAATACAACGATGAAAAAATAACTATGAAAAATCCATTTTAATCATGGGAGATGATCCTCCATCGCACGACGAGATAATACAGAGGAAACATGACTGATCAGGTAGAACTTGATATAAAATAAAAAAATTGTCCTCAAATAACCATGGATAGAAGAAAGATAATCAAGATATATATCCATCAAAGGAATCCCAACTCCTAATAATATCGGCACTGGACTATTTTAAAATGATTGAAGGCATAATATTTTGTGAACTCCTGAGCCACTATAGCATTTATATGTGGATTGTTGAGGGAATTTATATGGAATGTAACACTTATAGAACATTTAAAAGTTGGGATTAATGTTTTGATGAAATATCCTCACCGATAACATTTAATATATAAAATTTACACATCATGGAGAACCCCATGAACAATATTTAACAAGTCGTGAATAGAGAATATGATACATGAGATACACTTACACATTTTCTATTACCCCTACTTTCATATTTTAGGATATGAAACCCTCGAGACTTAGGATATTCCTCCTACAATAACCACATTCCTCTAAAAATCATAACTGTTATGAATCTAAGAATTTGTTCCCTTTGAGAGTGACTTCTTATTATTGAATTATTTTGGTTATTTATAAAAATATCACTCTTCTTTAATTATATGAGGGAACCTCAAAAACTCACTTATTAAAAAATATAAAACAATTTACCTTGATAAAAAAACACCAAAATCTATTCCTGAAGTCTTTATTCATGTAATAGATATTCTAGTTTTCCCAATATACCATCCCAAGTGTCTATAATAAGAGATTAATATGATGTTTTTCTATGTTAATGAAATCGTATTCAATATGAATTTTTTGTTCTTCACTTACCACCTTCATTCATGAATTAATAATTCCAATATAATTAGACCAATATATACCATACATAGAGAATTTATTATGTTGATTGAATAAGATATATCTATCTTTATATCCATCAAATGGAAAATAAAACTTTAGATCTTGTGTAAGGTGGAATTATTCCCTAGAAATTGACGTAATTCATTTTTCATCACCAACACTCACAGCTGGTTTTAATGATTCAATTACTATGTATAAATATATATATTATTTAGAAATATTTTATCATTCTAAAAATATAATATAGCATTTAATTTCTTACCTTCCCACTCACTGAAAAATGTTAATGACTTTCATGATTATGTGTGGACTACCACCTCTAAGAAGTGATTTTATTCATTATTTATCACCACATTACAAGGATTGCATATATATCATCCATGCATTGATGTGTATTAAAAAATAATTAATATACTATTTATGATATATTAAACATTATATAAGGAAAAAATAATACTTACATTCCATAAATTATGATCATTAAAAATTGGAAACATTGCATAAGCATATGTACAACATATAGTCTCCATGATTGTGAAATAGTTCATTTTTCACACCAATTATTTTATGTATGTAACAAAAACATTTTTATTATAAAATTATAATAATTTCATGATAATTATTAAATTAATGATGGTTAAATGACCACTTTTACCATAGTCAACCTACCTAATTCATTTTAGACATATGTAACATATATCATCAAAACAACTGATTTAAACTTAATTGATTATGTAAATAAATATAAAATGGTAATAAATAATAGAAAATTAATAATAAAAATAGAAACATCCCAACACTATTGTAATAACTAACATATGTTTATTATTCCTTATGGTAAGAATTAACATCACGATTCGATCTTTAGGTAAGGGATTATGTCTCAATTTCTTTTCATTGAGGCATATTTGATGGTTATGAACCAATTAATTTTATATGGTTTATATAAATAACATATACCTATTATATCTTGAATAATTCAAACTGAATAATATTTTTTGTTTCAATACAAATTATTTCATCTAAGTGGATTTGAATTAAAAGTTACCATGTGGTATGGGGTTTTATAACACAATTTATTTTCTTTTGGTTATATCAGTTATTCATTGTATTTTATATTCTATTATTATGTGTGTGATGATTTTTTATTACTTTATGTTTCATACACAATTTTTAATGTGTATATACATTCTACTATAGTAATCAATTCATACATTATTTCTCACTTCAATGTTATGAAGAATGTAATATTTCCTCATTCAAATTTTTTTCTGTGGGAAATATGTTATGTTATAAACAAATATTATTTTATGAGTTTTATCAACATCCCCATTGATATTTTGTTCAATGAATATTATTAAATTAATGAATTAAATATTTATATTGATATTATTTATTTCGTGTGGTAATTATTTGAATGTTTCTATAAGGGTGAGAATTTATTTTACAATATCATCATTTTCCAAATCGCCTTTTCTAAAGTCTATGTTATGGATGTTATTGATTTATCTATGTTAGACCTAATATATATTACTATCCTGATATTTGTTTGAATATTATATTTTTTCCTTTCATTTTACCCATTATATAATAAAAAGATAAAAATCATTTATAAAAACACATACATTATTTTCTCTTTGTTGGGAATTTTTTCTTCTATTTCTATGATTACTAAAACAATTCCACAATATTTTTTAAATATTATTAAATTATTAATTATAGAAACTTATACACATGATTTAATTTTAATAAATGGTTCAAAAATAATATTCTTTCCATTTTATGACTGATTTAAGTTTTCAATTTTCTCATAAAAATGTGAAAAAAAAAATATTTATTTTAATGTACTTGGAATGAATAGGAGTTCATGGCATCATTACAACCCAATCCATTGATAATTTAAAATTATGCGTAAAAATGATCAATGAATTTTTTTTCTGAATTTTCTTTATTCATTAGTTTTTTAAAAGTAATTTTCAATCCCAAAAATTGTGTTTCCTCACAGTTTTTTAATCAAAATTCTTATTGAATTTATATTCATCAATAAAAACCCATTATTTTATCTATTCTAGGATAAAAATAAGGTGTTATGATTATCTGAATGGTTTATGACCATTTTTAATAGGGATTCAGTATATGAATATCCCTCTCTACATTACTCTTGTTTTTTTATGATATATATGATTGTTAACATTTCTTATGCTAGTTTATAATATGAATGATTATGATTATTATGTATCAAATTATTATTATTCTATTTCATATGATGAATAAATTAGGCTTATTGTGTGATGGTATGATCCCCCTATATATTTTAAATGTGTTAATATTCCATATGAGACATACTATTTTTCATATATTCCAGAGGACTTACCCATATTTGTATGATGTCTTAACATGAGTCCTTGAAAAAATGTTTATGATGTACCAAATTATGCATTCAATCATTATGATATTATTTATTATTTTCTATTTGATTATTTGTGTCATTATAATTTAAATGGAATAACTTCAGGACCATGTGATTGTTTATATTGATTTTTTTAGCATCATTTATTCCTTCCATATTATTCTTCATGAAAAATGTATTAATTAAATGGAATATTTGTTCAGTTAATTACCAAGATATAATAATTATTCTTTATTTACTCATGATAAATTCTATATCACATAATCCTTATTGATAATTTGAGTTCACCCATTATTGGTTTTCATTTCCGCAGTATATGAAGAATATAAATTAAAATGTGTTCAACGATGTAGATTATTTACACCCACTATATTATAATTTATGTTTTAAAATTTCATGTTGGATTCCAGTATATATCTTGTTTACCAATACTACTAATCCTTTTAACACTTCAGTATGTGATCGGATGTATACAACTCTAGTGAAATAATGTAACCCAGACTCTATAATACTGGGGTCAAGGACATTAATGATGGTATTAGATATAAGTTTAGTATAAACCTTGGGTACTAGATTTCAGAAAAAATATATTATGTGATATATCTCTAGGACTGAATGTAAGGATAAGTTTATGTATAAGGAAACTCTATAATGTTTTGGTAAAGTATAGATTATGTTGTTTCGGAGGAATATATATTTGTTTATATACTACAAGTAGATGTGAATCTATAATAGTTGTGCATTGGGGTAGTAACTCTAACATGGGAGCATTGGGTTTTGACTCATTAATCACTTCATTTATAAAATAGGTCCTTTTTGTACATTGAATTTGACACTCATAGGGGATATACATGTGTTAATACAAATTCTCATTATGAACCATCTTGAATGATTTTATTAAAAAATGAAAATTAATGAACTATGTTAGACCAAATGTTTACTACATTTAAAATAATATTTCTTGATTTAGGAATCCTATAAATGATTGTATGTACTTCCATTAGGATTATTATTACATGAATAATTTTTGGGGGTTTTAGTCAATGGTAAAAACCCGAAGAAAAAATGTTATAATTGAATATGATAATCGATGTTATGATTATTAGAAACCAAATGAGATGATTCCTAGAGTGAAATATATCATAATTATTTAAAATTAGTTATGAAAATATATTATTAACCACTTACACCTTAACCAACACTTGAACTCACCAAATAAGATTATAATGTTTTTCATTGAAATCAAGTGGTATAAACCACAGATAAATGATGTCACAATGTCCTTAACAATCTAAATGTGAGATGAAATATCATGGATAATTTCTCCGAGGAATATGATTTTTTATGTATATAGAAAATGGGATAATGCAATGAATTTCTATGTTAAATTGACAAGTTCAATATAGTGAAATAAGGATCATCATAATGATCCATTTATAGATCATTATCATAATGTTGGGGAGCCTTGGAATTATCTGGTTAATTTATATCCTTTAAAGGTTAAATTAAAAACTAATAATAACTTTTTCTGTGACAATCATTATTGTGAGACTGTTTAATAGTTTATATGTTATGATTTAAGATTTATTATGTAGATGTTTTTTAATCAATGGTTTTTTGGATAAATTAATCATGAAACATGAATGGGTTGTGTTTATTTTTTGAAGAATATATTAATTCATTTAATATTAAATAAATATATATATATATATACAATCATGGTATTTTGAGTATAATTATGGTCAAATGTTAAAATTCATAGAAACCCCTTTTAAGGATTTAGGTATTGAAATTTCCATGTGATTAATGATATTTTGGGAGATTTTTTTGGGTTCAGTTATATATAACTATTATGTTTAACATGAAGTATTATTTTGTTAAGAATTAAATATTCATAAGTCTAAAGCTATTGATAACCTTTACGGTTAAAATGGTCATTAATGATAAGGTAATAATATTCTATTAATATAAGTTTATTTCATAAAAAAATATGACGTATATAAAACCATAGTGGTTAAAAAGTGATTTGATTATTAATGTTATATTTTAGTATGTTGAAGATATTTTTTTCAATATTATTAGAGTTATAATAATTTAGTTTTATAAAAATGACAACCCGCATTCTAAGAGACAACCTATTGCATCCTGCAATGTTGAAGGGAATGAACCCACAACTAATGGGTGACAAGGGAAAATCACATACCACCAGGAAACCAATGTCATGGATAAGATTATATTGTTTCTAATTAAAATATATTATGGATAAATAAATATAGAATATATTGAGTAGAAATTTGGTTTTATGCATGAGGTTTTAGAGATTAATGTATTATTTTTGGTAACTTATGTTAGTCGTCTTGGTTTTGGTAAATATTTGGGGATATATAGATTGACATAAAACTCATTTAGTGATCTTATGATCCATTAAAAGTTAATTTCAGTTTTTTAGGAATAAAAAATAATATTGGAAATTCAATTCATTGAGTACGAAAAGAAGTTAAAATTTTTTGAATAATAAAAGAATGACGAAATTTTTGTTTCCAAATCGAAAGACATCAAGTAAATATATTTTCATTTGTTTGCTATCTCGATTTAAAATGAATCCATAAACTTTGTTAAATGGGTCTTGAAATAAGAATGTTTTACATTTACCTTTATTTCTAATAAATCAATGGTCCTTTCACCTCTCTTAGACTTTCACCTTTTTAATTGTTAATATTTGTATGACCATGTTCTATATCAATGCATATTTGTCCTTGATAATTAGTTTTCAACTTCATATCCATATTTTTGCTTCCTATTAATTTTTGGAATTTTAGAAACTTATTCCTTATCTATTCTATTAATATTAAAATTTATCTTTCCCTATAATAGGAGTATGTTTTAATAACCATTTTTATTTTGATGTTTTTAAAAAACATATATTTCTAGATGGAAAACCCTTGACTTTTTAGAAAAATTTCAAATTACATTGACACAATAAAATTATGGTTGGGAGAATGTAACACCATGGGATTTTAAAAGAATAATATTGTGTTTGCTAGAATAAACTACACACAATTCCAAGAATAAATGAGCAATGAAATATATTATTCATCTATGGAAATTAAAACCTAGCCAATAAATTATAGGAAATAAATAGGGAAAAATAAATTATGAAAATTATTTAATTTACACATGTATTAAATAAGTTCATTACTTATCAGTAGATTTTAATTAAATATAAAAATAATTTTATTATAAATGAAATGTATTTTTAAAAATACCTTTTATAGAAATTAAATAATTTAATCCCTCATATATAATGATTTTAAATAAATTATTATATTATATATTCAATAACATGTCTTTTCATTTATCTAATATTTTTTATTTTTTTAAAAGGTTGGGGCCGAAGCCTCATTTTTATTATTGAAACAAAGCAAAGACCTCTTTAACTGGGTAGAGGGAGACCCATTACATAGCCCGAAGGCCCAGTGGGAATTTATCCCATTACAAAGCCCGTAGGCCCAATTCTTTGGCCCAAAGCCCATTCTGTGAATAGTACTGCTACGGTACCCGCACTGCTACAGTACCGCCGTTGCTACAGTTCCCCCTGCCACCGCTACAGTCCCGTGCTGCCGCTACAGTGTCGCCATTGCAACAATATCTCGGCTGCTACAGTAGCGCTACAGTGCTGCTATAGTAACCTACGCCCAATGAGTTTTGAACCCCCATTTTCCATGTAGAATTATGGGGTGCTTACCACTAAGACAAACCCCAACTACAATTATCTAATATTTTTATAATAATGGGATAAAAATAAATCTAGATTTATTCTTAAAATTTTATTTTTCTAAAAATCTATTCCATTGTGATTTTTAAACATATATTACAATTAAATATTACTTATTTTAAAAAACATATTTGTAAAAATTAACATCATTTTCATGTTAATATTTTCAATATTATATTAATGTGAATTTTGGATAATTTTCTAAACGGGTTAATTTTTTCGATGAGTAGTGAAAAATAATGATTTTTATTGAAAACATGAATTTAATTTATGGAATTTATCGAGACGAATTTTGTTTAAAAATTTAATAAAATTTAAAGTTATTTAAAAATAATACTATTATACAAATTTTGATCAATTTACTCAATTTAATAATCAAAAATTTAATATTGACATTGTTTACATAAGAAAAAATTTATTTAGATGACCACATTTTCATCACCCTTGTAGGTTTAATTTTAATTTAACATAGAAACATTATTAGAATTGAATTTGGTAAAATAGAATGAATATTTGGAAGAATAATATATAATATTAGTTAATATCTTAAACCTAATTTTTTATCATAATGAAGAGTGAAAATACTAAATAAATAACTATCATTGTTAACATTAAAATATGTTTTTGCGCTGGACATTCACCTAGAATAATATTAGTTTTCCAAAAATATAGTAACCCTATTTGATATATTGGAACTAATATTTAAAATTATATTAAAAAATTTCAAATAATTTTCATTTATTTTAGTCTTAATGGATGAATTACCATGTAAATAAACAAACTGGTTACCATAGTGAAAACTATAATGGTAAAAATTAGTAATCTTGGAGGATGAGTGAATAAAATTATTAAAAAATGTTTCCTTATATTTTGGACTTTTTTCTAGACCATACATTCCATCAAAACCCTTATTTATTCATTTTAGACTCACTTTGGTTGCGACTGACCTCCCATTATTGAATTTTTTTTGGGTATTTATAAAGAATACACTCCTACACAATTATAAAAAGGGAACCTCCTCCCTGCAAATCATCATACACATTAATCAATTTATCTAGAATATAACCTACCAAAATACCTTCGCAGCATCTTTAGTGGTGTTTTAGAGCTATTTTTATTCAAAACATGAAAACTTATGGGTCTAGAATAATAGATCCAATGGAGGCTTTTCTAAAATATTGTAATTAACAACAGTAAGCTCTTTCCATTTTTAATTATTCTCTTACCACAATCATTAATTTATTAATAATTAAAATTTTATAACACCAATATATATATGAAATGATGGGATTTTATTATTTTTTTAGTAAACATTATCTATATTTTCATCCATAAAATTGGGATAAAATCATTGATTGTGTGTTTGATAGACTACCCATTCAGGAACTAAAATAACTTGTTTTCCATAACCACCACTCACAACTAATTTTAATGATGGATTTACTATATTTATATATATATATCTATATATATTAGTGTGTGTGTGATAATTATTAAATATTTATCATTCAATAAATATAATATATCATTAAATTTATTACCTTCTCATTCAATAAATAATGATAACACTGTTCCTCTGTATCTGTGGACTACCACTAATACAAAGAGATCTGACTTGTTCATCATAACCACATCACATGGATGACATATATAAGTGTACTAAAATAAAAAATATATTATTTATTATATAATTATCATTCTATAACTATAATATAATACATACCTTTTTATATAATGATATTTGAAAAATGAAAGCATTGCTCATGCATACGTACAACTTACCATCTCCAAGATTGTATCATAGTACATTTTTCATAACCGTATTTAATGGGTGATTTAAAAATAATATTTTATGTAATAAAATGAAAATCATTTCATTATTATTGTTATATATAAGATTTTACATTGGCTAATTTTACTATAGTCATCATAAAGAAGACATTCAGGACATATGAACTGAATATCATCAAAACACCTGATGAGAAATTAATTGATTATGTAATTAAATATAACATGGTAAGAAATTAAATAAAAAGAATAAAAAAAATTAAAATGGTTATTAATGAATTAATTAATTCTCAATGAATATTTATTAATGGATATAGACACTGTAAGTGACAAATAAAACAAATGGTAAAAGATTGTATCTCAATTTCTTTTCATTGTGAAATATTAAAATGTTATGAACTATTTTATTTTATAGGGTATATATAATACCCATTAATATTGTATTTCATGAATACATAATAATTCATGGTATTTTATTTTTAAAATAAAATTATTTAATCCATATGGATTCGAATTAAAAGTCACCAAGTGGTAACATGTTTCAAAACTCAATTTCCTTTTATTGGGTTATATAAATTCATTTTTGTCTATGACATTTTAAGGAAATGTGTGTAATAAGATTTTATTTTTTTGTATATTTTTTAATTTTTAATTTTTATTTAAATTTAATACACATAATTAATTCATTTACAAATTATCACATCAATGTTTGATCACTATAAGGTTTCTTCATCAAAAATTGTTTCTATTAGGTTGTATGTTATGTTATACACCCAACTTCATTCATGAGATTTATCTACTAAACCTTTGATATTTTTTATCATGAATAAATTTAAATTCAAGATATTTAATTTTTCAAATTATTTTATTTATTTCATGGGTTCTATGATTTGAATTTTACCAATGTGGTAATGTTTTATTTCACAATCTCGTAATTATTTGATATTATTTAGGTTAAAGTCACTCTTAAAGGAATAAATTGATATTTAGATTTCAAATCCAATAAATATTCTTCTCCTTATGCTATTTTTTAAAATTATATTGTTTACATTTAATTTTCTTCCTTTGCTGACTCAAATGGGTAAAAAAATATTTTAAGAAAAATAGACTTTATTTGTTTTTTAGATTTGATTTTTTTCAAGGTCCATGTTTTGAAAAATTAAATAAGTGAATGTTTTTAAATATTCTCTAATGATATAATGACATAATATTTCAAATATTTTAATTTTTAAAAATGGAATAAAATGAATATTCCATCTATTTTCCGAACAACATACTTTTTAAAAAAAAATTCAAAAATGATAAAGGAATTTTATTGTGGGGTCGAAATGATTGGATTACATCCATCATGAACACACGATTATTAGGAAATTCAATTAAAAGTTTAAAATTTAATTTTAGAAGAAATTTATTTTAAAAAAATTATTGTATATTTTAGTTTTAAAAATGTATTATCAGTGATAAAATGGTTTTTTAATCAATAATGATTCTAATGGTATTTTTTGGTATCTCTATTCATCAATGACAACAATACCTATTTTCATAATCTCTAGAGAGGATATGTTTTAATGATACCATCTTAATTATTTTTCTAAAAGGTTTATTATTAGTTATACATGGGATATAATTATTTGATATTGTTTTCCATATTACTCTATATTTGTTCTGATTTGTATGATTGGAATAAATATTAACATTTCATATTCCAGTTTTTAAATAATATTTTTTTTGAAGATTATGTTTTGGTTTTTTTTATAATTTCATATGATTAATTTATATCACTTAAATATTGATGGGTGGGGTCCATTTAATCCCCAAGTTTCATTGTTGTGTCTCAAGAAAAAAATTATATTGGGGATGGAAAGAAGGCCTTACCCATTAATGTATGAATTCTTAGCACAAGGTTGTGACAGTTTTGTTTATGTTGTCTATGATTATGAATCAAATAATTGTGATATTAGTTATTATTATCCATACTAAAATTTATAGTGTAATTTTATCCATGGATTATATTCAAGAACATGTGACAAGATATATGAAATTACTTGATTGGCATTTATAACATCCATATTTATATTCATGATCGTCTTACTAACTAAAATTAATGTTATTTTAGATACCTAACATTCTATATATTTTATTACTTATTAACTAATGATATATCCAACTTTAAATAATAATTAATTTATATATGAGGTCACCATTAATTTATTTTCTTTCACTAGGTTAGGAATAAGAATCTTTTAATGATTTCAAGTATGAATAGTATTTATTTTCAATATATTTTAATTTGGGTTTCAAAATTAAATGTATGACTCATTTATATGTCTATTTTACCAAGATTACTACACTATTGGGTACATTGAGATGTTATCTATTGTATCTTATACCAATATAATAATGTAACCTTATGCTCTAGGATACTGGGGTCAGGGTCTTTAGAAAGAGCATGATATAACCTTGAAATATTATTTCCCAAATTAATTTGTTAATATATAAAAAATTACTATCGTGTGGTAATTTTTAATATGTGTTGTTATTATTATTATTATTATCTTATTAGTCATAAAATAAAGGTTAAGGTTTTTAACATAAATTCTAGTTATTTAATTTTTCCATTAATTTTTAATTTCTATTAAGTTAAAAAATGATTTACATAAAATGTTTAAACATTGAATAAAATATAAAAACAGAATATGTGTCGGATAGATTTATTTTCATATGAGATTAAAATAATTTCACATGGTTAAAATTATTAGAACATGATTTAATTAGTATTTTTATTAAAAGGGTTGATTTTTTAGAAGCTGATATATAATTTATTAACATGTTCATGTATATGAAATTGTATATAAATATTAATAATGTTTTTATTCTTTATAATTATCCGATTTGAATTATGGTGTTTAAGTGTCTTTGTTTGATAAGTCTTGTTTTTATGAAAAATTCGTTTTCAAATTAAGAAATTACATTATATTATTTCTCTAATAATTTATTTAATAATATCATGATTGTAAATATAATTTTAGGAATTTTTATGAATTTTTATAGGTATTTTGGGTTCAATATTTATTTTCAGGACTTTTATTTAAACCCCTTTAATTAAATATACCTTTGGGTAAAATAATTATTTAAAGTATCCCTATTATTTCAAATCTAAAAATTCTCTACTTATTAACATGTATTATTTTACATTTTTGAATTGTTTCATGATATTTTAAAAGAAAATTTTTGAATATGAAATTAGAAATGATTTTACTAGTGAACAATCTTCTAAGAAGATATAAAGACATTCATTGAATTGTGTTTGATACAAATTGTTTTTATTGGGATCATTTTCACAATTTCAGGAACATGAAATTTTTTCATTCAATTTTTGAGAATGAAATAGCATGGTGAACTAGTGGGTGGAAACCCTATCGTAGTGCAGTAATGGTAATAGTTAGTATATATTCCAAGAAATATTCAGTTAGATATTTTCATAAAAATTTATTTTATTTTTTTTATTTTATACTTTTTATGTTAATTTTAATATCTCATTGGGAATACTTTCGTGTTTATACCCTTGATCTTCTAGTTATTGTTTATTTGTGTTATGTATCATATATCAAATTAATTAATATAGGTTTTTGTGGGAATTATGTATAATTGGATTAGAATTAATAAATCTCATTGGTAGTGGGATACTTGTGGATATAGACTGGTTAATATTCTTAATTTTCACTAACATGATCCATATTGGGTGGAATTAGTTTTCTTAAATGTCAGTTTTTGATAATCTAGGAAATACAGTGGTTCCTTTCACTAAAATAAATTTTTGGAATTATGTTTCGTGAGTCCTTATCATATCTCATAATGGATTTCTTCATTCTCAATGGAAATGAGATGAAAATATGATGAATAATAGAATTATTTATTATATTTGGAAAGTATATCTTGTCATTCACTAGTTTATCATTTTAAACATGGGATCAAGTTAAGGAATATGAGAACGAACCACAGATGACTTTCTAATTTCTGTTTGAAACATCATTAATATGTACACTGTGGGTAAATTTCATTTAATTTTTCTTATATATGTCCTAATGGAGGGTATTTCCATGGCTTTATAATTGAGTTATCTTCCTTATTGGATTCATTGATGACTCTCACCCCTACATCTAGTGGGTAATTTCCATAACCACTTTCATTCTTTCTTTTGTCTTATCCAAAAAGGACTACTCCACCTATGTCCTCAAATGTCATTATAAATTTGGTAGTGGAGGTCACATGTCAAAATACATATTTTTTATTTTAAGTGAAATATTTTATTAGGAATAATTCATGGGAAGAATCAATGGAATTAACTTGTGCCTTATAAACCGAGGTGATGTCATGGTTTTCTATCATATGGATCTTCATTCTGAATTGGATGACTATGTCCAAGGAATTATAGTCGTCAGATATTCATTTTCTTACCATTAATATAAACCTTAATATTTTAGATATTCCAAGGTATAGATAAAGGATGACAAATGAAATATTTATATCTCAACCCTTTTTTCAACACTCAATATGTTGGGATAATATCTAGTGGGTTTTTAATTACATATAGGGATAATATATAATATATAAAACATTGAACTCTAAACCATGGTCATGTTACAACTACTTCAAATACCTTTTTATTAGGGGAGTGAATTCTAATAACATTTGGAACCAATATTTATTCAAAATTAGGATTTCATCAAGGCAGTAATTCACTATTTCATCAAGTTAACACATTTCATTCATATTTGGGATATATTGTTAATGAAAATATGGTAGTAGGGTATGATTAACGTTATCTCCTTACATAATATACTAATAATAATTTTATATACATGATACATAGTTTTCTTTTGGTGTTTGTGGTCGATGAATTTACCTTTGGGACATGAGATAATTATGAAAACAAGATATCTTCTTCAATCGAAGTGGAATATAGGTTTATCATTAGTTTCTGAGGAAATATGAGAAACTATTTTGTAGTAAAATGGATGTAGTAGTACATTTTATGATATTTTAATGGCTTTCATGTTATTCGTAGATACGTCACATAGTTTAAGTGAGATAAATTTATTGTCATCATGCTCATCCCCATAGTTCTGGAAGATGTTCCAAAACTCCTTTCCATAGGGGGGATTCTTATTTGAAATAGTATGAAATTTTTCTTATTTTTCATCATGAATTTCGGTACCTTAATATACATATTATTCGTTTCCTAGATTGATAATAGTGGAAAATTTTTAATTATTTTATTCATACTAACAATTAATAATTTTTCAAAAAAGTATGGTTGAGGGGTTAGGTCCTTGGTGTCTTAGAACTATATATATTCTTGATTTTATTTGTGAGACTATTGGTTGAGTGAAAAAATTTCCGCGATTTAATACATTTTAAATCATTAACTTATATCATAATTATTGGTGTGTGAATCATATTTTTATTATGTGTTGGTGGTACTCATATTCTTATTAATCCAATTTTTACAATAATTTCTAGTTACTTATTAATCAGGGGATGACATGGTCTGCATAGAATCGGTAAATTAAAACCTTCGTTATGTCTATTATTCCCATCTTGATGAATCTTCACGTTATTATGAAAGAAGAATACTACTATTATACTGGTATTGGTTGACCCTATGTCTTTTTACCTCTAACATATTACATTAAAATGATAGAAACCCTACTGGTGGGCAGAATAAACAACCCCATTATTGGAGTATTATTGGTTTTATTGTTTATTATTTTGTTATTGAATGATTGATTTTGGTTTCACTATGGTTCATAAGGGTTTTTAAATGTTTTGTATGTTTATTTAAGGTTTCATCATTAGTACTATGTATGGGAAAACCATGTAGATTTCCTAGGTAACCATGAAAAAACAAACACTTAACATCAATTTCCTAGATTCAATATGAATCTATTTTAATGAAATAAACCACTATAAGGCATGGAATCACAAAAATATCTTGAAGGAAGCCAAGGATTCTAGAGACTAGATAATATGTTGAATAATGATGCATTAAGGGAATATTTCATGTTAAATATATGACATACTATACAATATTATAGAGTGTATGAGAAAACATTGTTTCATAACTCATTATAAAATTCTAATTTCCTAAAAAAAAATTCCCCACAACCATGTATATAACACATGGAAATTTTAATATGAATATAAGAACATACATACACACCAAATACAGTCCAATTTTTCACATTCAAAACCATAATTCAAAAATAAATTTCAATTAATCATTTGATAAAAAAATATGGGTGTCCCCCACAATTTTTAATTTAAAGACCAATAATGAAAAATATATTTCCAATTAAAAACTAAAATCTGGTATATGTTTCCAATTCAAATTTAAAAATGTTTTTCAATCTAATGGAATATAAAATTTATTCAAAAAATAATGATACATTGTATTCTATGAGAAATTATAAAAAAACAGAAGCCACCAACCTCTAATACATTAGAAAAAATTAATTCCCTCACACTCTCAAATATATTAGAATCCAAATTTTTTTCATCAAAAAATCCAAATAAAGATTTATTAATCCATTATATAAATAGTTTTTCTATAGTAATTTTGGTGTATGGTTTTGATAATGTTTGAATTGATCATACGACGTTAGAATTTTTATGGTAGTGAAAATATGCATGATTGGTACACAATTTAGTAAACTATTTATCCTAACATTGCATTATAATTTATTAACATTTAGGAACTTACTTTTAACAAAAAAATACTTCCCCCAACACTTGTTTATTCCCTTATAACCTGGGATATCAATCCTAGTATTCTAATTGGAAATTTTCATGACTGCATTACTTCTAGAGTCCAATTCTAGTGAATCAGAGAGTGTTGCATATTAAAAATCCAAATGTAAGAGTCATTTTCATCATATCCTTTTACAAATCCACATTTTCTATTATTATAAACCCTTATTTGGTGATTCCATGTCTAGATCGTTTGGTTATGTATTTTTTTCTCTAATCATGAGATTTATCATCACAAGAGTGTTGGTAGTGCTCGAATATGTTATGATCTATTGTGTTTTAATATTATAAAATTGATTCATGGTTTTTGGCTTAATATATAAACTATATATCTATCAATATGATGTATTGGTATTTGACAATAAAATTATTAAATTTCATGAGGAAAACTATTGATAATTCCCATTTATTTAATATATTTAGAACCGTGATTCATGGGATTCACTCCAATCATGTCTGATGAAATTCCTAAATGAGAATACACATTTAAAATAATTGAATTAGTATGACAAATGATATTGAAATTGGATTTTTTACATTCATACTACAATGTTTGGGACCTTTCTGTCTAGAAATTATAGGAAGTGTTGAATCTAGAAGGAACAATAAATATTAATACCACAAGGTAGCATCCTAGTCCTATAGGGATTCGTACAACTCGATGGTAGGTGTTTCTATGTGGGTATAATTTTATTGGATATTCCATAATGGGTTCTAATATGGTATTATTTGGTATATTTCATTCGTGTTCATGTTTGTGGATCTTCTATGTGAATTGTTTTGGGTAAATGGATTTGTATGTGAAAATGGGGTTTGGTGTGATTTACTACTATAGTCTTATTGATAAAATATTTGTTTTACTATTATTCTCTAGATTTTTATTTACAATGTGAGCGAGCATATTCTTCTACTAGTGGCTTGTGTGGGATGATTTGGTGGGTTTCCTTATATGTTTGTATATATATCCATATATATTCACTTCGGTGTGTATATTTTCATAATTTGATATACTAAATATAAGGGGAGAAATATCACCATTCTATAGGAGTGTGTGGATTATATGGTCTTTATTAGTTGGGATAAGAGTCTATTTATTATTTATTTATAAATATTTGGGTAGTTCTATGTGAGTCACATTGTTTTTCAATTTTAGTCTCTCTTCATGCAGTATTTTGGGAATTCTATTTTTCTCTTCCATCTATGGTAGTTCTTTCTAGTAATATGTATTAGATTTTACCCTAGTCTAGAATAATGCATCATATTATGTCTCTTTATTTTGGTATGGTTATATTTTATTAACGGAAGCTCATGATTCAGTAAATACCTTAACATTTATTTTCATCCATTGGTTCCATCGAAAAATCACCTATGATTAGTGGAATTTTGATCTGTCCCAAACCAATGGTTTGTGTTGTAATATTACAAATTTTGAACCCATTGATTGGGTTATATATAACCAATTATCTGGTTTTTTAAATTCCAAACCATTTCAATGTTTAGGGCTTCTAAAACCTATTTTAATGGTTTCCCTATATATATTATGATGGGTAATTTTTTATATAGTTCGTATCAAGGTCAGAACATCATTTAGAAATCCCATATGGTGACCGTATGAATTTATAGATTTTGATTTAGTGATTATTTTATTAGTTGGATCACATTGTGCTATAATATGTAGACTAAACCTGCTATAGAATTAATTAAGTAACGAACCATTAATTTTAACCTTAATTATTTCCTAAAACTCTAATTAATCTCTCTTCTAACCTGTGATCTTGAACCACATGTCGCCGCTAAGAAATATTTTTAATTAATTTCTTTATGGGGGAAGTATTTAGTGAATTTGAGAGTGCTGGATAAAAAAATCCAATGGTAAGATAAAATATATTCCTATATTTCAAAATCATGTTAATTTAACTTTGGGAAAATATTTGATCTATGATTCCAAAACTATATCTGTTGCTTTAGATTTTTTATTTGGTTCCTGTGATTTATAATTTTTTTGAGGGTTTCTCGATCAAAAATCTATGAATATGCAGTGAGTTTTCATCCTATAAACTATATTTTAGGTAGGTGGTGGTTTACATGACCTAAATTTCATAGATCATAATGGCTCATGCTTTTAAAATGAACTATTTATATCCCATTATGAGAATATATGATGATTTTCCTTGATTTATTATCTATGAATCCAGAGGTTATGGGCATCACCCACAACATGATTGGTAAAAATATATAATTATAAATATTTTTTCAAAGAAGTGTGTGGGTGTAATAACATTGTTTGTAATAGGATAGTGTGAGATCATATAAAATTTTACGTGGCCTTTTTGGATCCTACCATGGATACTTGTTCCAAATATAAAGGGCACATGAAATTTTAATACTGTTAGCTGATATATTGGGTCTATATAAATAGGTTCCTTTCATGAGTATGAGATATTCAATGGAGCTAATTTGAACAGATATGCATGTATGTGTATGTGAATTTCTTGGATGTTTGTATTAAATGGGTCTAAATGTTCATGGAATATCTGTGAAATTATTTTTGTAGAATATGGATTAAGAAATGAAAAATGGATTTTGGTGTGATTTATTGAAATTGGTTTCTCTATTTTGTTTATAATATTACCAATCTATATTATTTCATAACAAATATGAGCTAACTTGTTTTTATTCTAGTGGAGTGTGTGGGAATCATTTCATAGATTTTCTATATGGTTTTTATACTCTCCCACAACATATGATCCTTAGTGCATATATAGTAATTATTTGATATGATATAGATAAAAGGATATCTCTCACTATTCTAGAGGACCACTGGTTGTTTTGGTCATTATTAATGGATCCATATGTATATTGGTTTTCATTATGTATTTCTTAGAGGTAGTGTCATTTTAGGTACTTTTTTGTAATTTTTGGTCTATCGCCTTGTAATATTTTTTGTCTACATTGTTTGGACTAAAAATACAACACTTCATTCTTGTTAGATATATTGGTTTTTATATTTGGTATTATATCATGCATCATATTTTGTTTATTTATTTTGGACTACTTTTCAGATGTTTTTAATGTGAAATCACCACCCCATTAGTTTTCAAATACACTACAATTTATAGTAAATATTTGGTGCTAGGGGGACATCCCCTTGGTTTTCTAGAATTTCAGTCTTTCCCATAAAAATGGTATGAGTCCATATATTAAAAAAATTGTGATGTTTATATAAGGAAGGTCAATAAAATTGACTAAGAAACCATGTATGTATGGTTAGGGGATATGATGGAAGATCGATATTAGATTTTATCTTAGGTAAATTTAAAAAATGTACAAGGTAACTATGATAGTACAGTAAAGAGAAAATATTTCAACAGTGAAAGAAAAAAATATTTTGGGGCCAATGTAACACCCTTAGTTTGAGTAAATGATGGTCTTAATGCGTCTTTTTATTATGTGTAATTTTGGAGTAAGACTTGGGGATGGTTTTTCTTAGTTTTAGAATGTTTGGGATGTGTTTTTGAGGGTTAATGGTAAAGGGAACCCATGTGGAATTCGAAAGATTACATTTTATATGGAACGTGCCTACATAGAAGGATCATGGTTATCTCATGGATTGAAAAACCATGCAGTGACGTTGTGACATTATAATTTTCATGTTAGGGATGATCTAAATGGTTCCTGTATGGTTTACGAAACTATACATCCAAACTATGTGATTAAATTTATTATTACCAAATGTTTTAAAATTTTATTGTAAATATTCCAAAAATCCCCTAATCATTATCTTCTTACCTAGCCTCTAAAACTCCAAGATTCATCTACATGATTTTGGTGATTCATTTTCTTATAGAGGTTGGTTCTAATAATTTAGAGAGTGTTGTATCTAGAAATAAATGTTATGAAACGGTTTCATCCTATCCTTCTAGATCTCCTAGTAATCTCTTGGTTGAAATAGTGTTTCAATGCTATATTAACCAGAATTAGTGGTTATGATATATTTTGATTGAGTTATTCTAATGGATCATCGTATGATGGCTGTAAGATCCCAAATCTAAAAAAATCATTTTTTATCTTAATCACTTGATTCAAGGAAGGTGGAATTCTAGATACTCTTCATTACCTAGAAATTAGAGGTTATATTATTCAATATGAATTATTTGAGTTCCTTGATTAGAACATGTGATGATTTTCATTAATATATAGCCTTTAAAACCATTGTTTGTTTGAATTATCCAAAACCTATTTTGATGAAAAGCATAAATGAGAAATTGTTATTAAAAGCAATTTGTGGGTAAGAAAACATGGTTTGGAAGAAGATGATTTTCATTAAAATTATAATATATAGTGACTTATTGGGTTCGATCAGAGATGTTGAATTTGGATTTATTGGGTGTAGGAATTTTTTATACCATAAAATCAAAACCTAGGATTATAGGGAAAGGTACCACTCACAAGTGAGGGTTTTCTAGTGGGAATGTGTTAATATGAGTTAATTTATCAATGTTTGCATTCCATAGTTGTGTACATATCATGGGTGTCCTTGTTTTTGGAATCTGTGTGTGATTTATTTTTTAGAAAATTCACTACAAAAGATAAAATGTATTTTGGTCTGAGTTACAAATATCTCATTCCATGGATAATTTTTTGTATTAGGATTATCTCCATTTTTATATAAATTTTTAGATAACATCTTCTTTATCAAGTGACATATATCATGCATCATATTTTTTCTCATAATTTTTCTCTTATTTTGGGTTGTTTGTTTTAGGTAAAATAATCTCTTCTTTATTTGTTAAATCCCTTGATATTTCTTGTGAACTTTGGGTGCCCTATATTTTTCACAAATGATTAGTGGAATTTTGTTCCATCCCAAACCAATGGGTAATGTTAGGATATTACAAATGATATAATATTCATATGATACATTAGTTTATAGGGTATGGGTTGATATGAGGTGTTCAATAACATGAAATTTAGAGAATAAAAAAGTATTAAAAAAACTGTTTGTGTTGATCGATGGGTTACAAAGGTGGTTTGGGTACCAAAAGGTAGATTTTTTAACTTCTACGTCTCCCTTTATCTCATTGATGTGGTTTTAACCTATGGGATTTGTATATCATGCATTAGAAAAGAGACATACCTATATGATTTTTTCATTAATCATCTATTTGTTTGTATAAGACATAATATATGAAAAAAAGTTAACCTTGGTTACTGAAATGGGTAATTTTTTTGATTGATTAACCTATGATTTTTTAATAATTTGTTTTGATAGTATGGTAAATATTATTTGAATTTTTTTGACCCTTTCTATCTTTGTTTTTTAGGCCTTTCTTGTGTTTTATTATTAAATGGTTAAGGGAATCAGGATGGAACATGAACATAAACTAGTATTGAATATAATTATAATTCAATGATTAGAGTTAATTGGAATCCTTGCTAATTTAAGAAAAATATACATTTATATATTGATTATTAAACACATTTAATTCCAGGTTTACTTTCTTATTTCCTTGATGATTATTTCTATGCTTATACTATAAAAACCTTTATAAATGATTGAGTTCTCTTATTTATCCTGAAATTTTAATAATTCCATATCATTTAATGAATTTATTTAGGTTTATTGAGTTAAATATTGTTAAAAAATACCCATGATTATAAAGATAACATAAAATAAGTCAATGTTCATATTTCTTTGGTTAATTTCCTGATATATCTAATATAATTATCAATCATTTTTCCCCTATTTTTATTTATAATTATTTATTCTTTTATATATGAATAAATTATGCTAAAATTTCAAATGTTTGATGTTATATATAATATAATATTTTCAGGAATTTTTTTTACCTTTATCATTATTAAATTGAGAGTCTTGAACGATTTCTAAAAATATGACTATTTTTGTTAATTTGAAACAAAAAATTAATAACATATATATCTTAATATTTTTTATCTAATTTATGATTATTATTTAGTATAATAATTAGAATAATATATAATTTTGTTGATGTTAATAGGGATATCCTATTTTAATGTTTTACGTGTTTCATTAACCATTCAATACATAGTTAACTTGAAATGAAATCAAGTGAAAATTATGATACGACATTTTTTTAATATATTTATTAATGAGAGATATTTATTGATAACATAATTTCGTAGTAAAATTATTATACTTTTAATATAATGGTCGGAAATATGAATGTAAATTAAATGTCAAAAAATTTATTTTCCTTTTGGGAAAGTAATTTTGCATGGTTATGATTTGTAGCACAATAAATAACACTTATGTGTCTTAAATTTGTTTATGGATCAGTAATTACTAAGAAATTTTATTACCTTATCATACAAATAAGTAAGAAGATACATGTCTCTCAAATACTTCTTTTGGTGATCAGATAATTTGGAAACTTATTTTTATGTGATCTGATTTGATGAACCATGGTATGATGCAAACCGAAAATGTCAAACTTGATAACTCCATTGGGAGTTATTTTTTTCAAACATTTTTTATTTTAAAATTATCTTCTAAAAATATATTTTTTGTTCAATATTTTTTTAACAAACATATAGATATAATATACATAAAATTGACCTTGATTAAGATTTTTAGGAAATCAAAAACATTGGATGTTGAGAAATTTATAATTGTCTTATTTTTAGAATGTTTGATTTTATAATGTTCTTATTGTGGGATGATAGTATTTAAATTGACTTCATAAAAGTAATTTTTTATGAATCTACAATTTTGATATCTTTTAGAAATTAGTTAATAATTTCATAAAATTATTTTTTAGAAAATGATATATTTAATGATAATTCAATTATTATATTCTAAATATGGGATCATTGCATGTGGTCTCCAAAGAAATGTTTTAACATGACGAATTAGTTTATAGAAACATTTATGTAATTTATGAATGGTATGTAATGTGTTAATTCTCATGAGAGTGATAGGGAATGATATTTTCATGGGAAATGGGTCTAATGGTTGTTGATTTTGTTCTAATTATGATTATGTTCTTTTTATCCTAATATTTATTTCATGTTGTTATACTTACTACTCTACATATTGGTCTAGTAATTATTAAACATTCATATCCTTTCTATGTATGTAATTATTGTTTCATAGTTATGGATGTATTGAATATAAATTCATATTGTAGATTCATTAGAAATTAATGCCTCATAGATATGTATCAAGGCATCTCAGGGATAGTCGGATGTTATGGGATCTAGACTAGTCGCCATGGAAAATTATTGTTGAAATAGTTAAACATTTATGGAATTTATTATATTAGCAATATATTTGTTATAATTTTTGGAATACAATGGTTCATAGAACCTGAAATTATATGAATTTATATTTCTACCAAGTCTATCCCTAGTCTTTTTAAGGATTTATTCATTCAATTAGTGGGGTCAGGACATTATCTTGGATATAGTAATGGATATGGGTTAGAACCATATCTTATCTATTTTATGTGTATCTATATAGAAATATAATTCTATTTGGGGAAATTTTGGTTATTATATTTTCCTTTATTTTTGTAAAATATGTTGGGCTGAATTTCATAATTAGAGGTTGTTTATCAATAGTAGTCATAAAGAGTGTAAACTCCATTGTAGTTTCTAGGGTGTGGGTTCAAACATTGTTTTATAGATGAATTTATCAAAGAGTGAGATATTTTATTATATACCTTATGGATTCTTACCTTATGTTCTTAATGGGTTCTTTTTGGTTTACTATTAATGTTTTCCAATTACTGGTGTGACCAATGAATTCTCAAACTAGGACTCTTAGTTCACGATTTACTATTTAGTGTTCATATTAATCACATATCATTAGGTTTTAGTTTAGTAAAATGTATATCATAAATTTTCCTTCATTGAAGTAATGGACATATACCTCAATCATATGGTCTATGATGGAGTCATGTTTTTCTATAAACTAACTCATATTCCTAACAGGGGTGACCAACTGCAAGGATTTTCAGTAGTTGGCATTTCATTCACTTACTATTATGGAAATACTTAATAATGGGGAGACACAGTGTAATGAAAATGATTTAAAAACACTATTCAATTTCATAATTAAATTCTAGATAATCTTTCTAATATGAATCTATTGGGTTTTCCATTCAAATTTTTTGAATGTATACAAGTTAGATAATGTTTACCAGAAAATGGAGGGAGTAAAGTGGATATTATCTATACCATTCCTATTTATGGAGTGAATTATTACTGAATTTAGAACTTAATCATAAAATATTCTTTAAAAATATTAATTTCATTAAGGTTCTACTTGTATAAACTATGATTCAATCATTTCTATTTTTATTAAAGGAATAAAAAATTTGAAAATCGTATTGTGGGGTGTTTTTTCTAAACATATGAACCTAAATTGTGTAAAAAATATTTTCATAGTTATCAAATATCTAGTATCCCTGGTGGATTAGTTGTTAGTTCATTAACCATTTTGAACTGATATGTTTATTAATACATAATACCACCGTATATTGATTTGGCCATAGGTGAGATATTTACTCTATCAAGAAGTGTGTAACTATCTTTAGAATTTTAGTGAATACCCACATGCATTTTTCATAACATTCATAGTTTTCTAGTTTTATGTAGATGATATAAATGTCCCTATTTGAAACATCAAACAATGGATTATGTCAATTTCTAGTTTCCAAAGTTGGTTTCTCATTATAATATATTTTTATAGTTGAATAATCATGTGTACATTACATATTATAAGTGTTAAATGGATTTCTTATAGATAAGAGATAAAGGTTGTTCTTTAGTGGGTAAATTTTTCATGTAGTAGTGTATTGATGTTTCAGTGGTGTGCATGTATTTATCTTATGAGCTTATGGTTGAAGTTTACTTAAGAATCTAGTTGTGCTTTCCTAGTGCACATTTTTCTCATGGTAAGATTATTCCAATCAGTTCTATTTTTCATTTCTACCTTTTTATTTTAATGATAATATCTTTCATAGATTATTTGTACCATTGTTACATCTATTTTTATATCATTGATGAATCAGAAAAATATTAGTCCAACAGATCAAACAAATATATTGGAATCATTACCATCAATATTTTAGATGATGGAATACCCTATGGTTGTGATAATATAGGACCTATTCATGGGGTATTATGGTATCAAGGTTTTCTTTTATGTAAAGTAATGTTTGGGTTAGAATTGGGCTATAGTACTATATAGTCTGGATGGTTTTGGAAGAGATATTTATGGTTTAATATTTGAGCACAGTTAAGGAAAGCATAAAAATCACAATAAATTCTACAAGTGGTATAGGGGTCCATATAGAAGGATCATGTTTGGAACATGGTTTTTAAAAACCAAGTGGTGAACTTGAAACATTAACATTTTTGGGGTAGTGTATATTTATAGGGTTAGTAAATAGTTTACAAAACAGAAATCCCAACCATGCACCGAAGGAATTTAGTTTAAAAATGTTATTTATAATGTAATATATTTGAATAAGACCTTATTCATTCTCATGTACCCTTGGATATCTAACCCCATGATTCATCTAGTTGATTTTGGGGATTAATTTCCATGCACTGGTTGATAATAAAAAATTGGATAGTATCATATCTAGGGAATCAAAGGTAGGAGTCTATTTCTTCATCTCCTTTTAGATATCATCAATTTACCTTGGGAGTAACCATGTTTTGGGAATAACATAATAATATCTAGTTATTATGTTATATTTTTATTAGGTTGTTATGATATATCACAATACAAGAGTTGTCAAGTCCTAGATATATGAAAATGTTATGTGTTTCCATCTTATCATCTTGATTCGAGGTCGGTGGCTCCGCAACTACTCTAATTTTCATATAATGATAAGGCTCATGAATTAAAAATAAATATTTATATACCATGATAAAAACATGATATCATTCTCCTTGATTTTCTGTCTTCGAAACGACATTTTTTTGTTAATTTCCAATAATGTATTGAATAAAATAGATAAATGAAGAATAGTTTTTAAAACAAATGTGTTGGTGTGAGAACATGGTTTAACATGGGTTTTTGTGAATTCACATTGAGTGTTATGGTACATGTTATGTTTGTACTTTGATAAATGTGTCTAATATATAGGGAATGATAAATTATATCACTGAAATTGGATGACTTAGATCTAGAGGGATGGGTGCCCCTAAAGATTATGGATTATTTACAGAGAATAAGTTTAGAAGATATATATCCTTGGGAGTATTCATTGCATGTTCGTGTGTTTTGAATATGTTTGTGTGTTCATTTTGTGTGTCTGAACAATATTTTGAGGAAAATTGAAGTCAAATATAACATTGGATTTTTATGTCATTTATTGATATTGTATTCACTATGTTATTTATTGTATTATTCTTATCACATATATTATATAAAATTTTAATTAACATGTTCTTATTCTAGTATTGTAAATGGGAATATTTTGGTTTATTTTCTACTAGGTCAAAGTAATCACACCTTATATATTCACCATGGTGCATATCTAGTTATAGGTCGATATACTTTAGAAAAAGGGATTTCACTCGATTTTCTGGTGAATCAAGTTGTTTATATGAGCTATAGTGATATATTTAGGTACATAATGGTTTTTTTGTTGATCATGGGGGTTTTTCCATGTCATACACTTTTCATTTATTTTCGATCACTAATGTTGAAGTATTTTTTGTATACACTGTTTTCCATTTGAAAATAATAGTACATTCTATTATATATATTTAAGATTACTTTTCTTTATTTTTCATGCATGAAATTTTGTATCTTAATTTTTTTTCTAGTTATAGGTTTTTTGTTTAAGTGAAAATTGATCTCCCATGATTTAGAAAATCACATTATATGTGCTACTAAACATTGGTTACCTGGGGGTGTCACCTAATGTGAGTGTTATTTTAGTACATCCTATGAAAATTGAGTAGGTAAAGATTTTACAAACCATGAACGGTGATATAGATATCTATATGTATGTTAATTTTGGATTATGATAACATGTTCAATTCATTTTTACACATATTTTTTACTTAATGTTACATATTACATTATTTTCAATGTTATTTTCAATAAATAAATATTTATCTTCTAATTATAAAATTAAAATTATAGGATATATTATTTAGATCATGGTTTGGAGGTATAAAATTAAATTTAAAACATTATTTCCTATATATTATTCATTTGGTCCAAAGTAAGTATCCATAACTTCCTATGAGAAAGTGATAAAAATAAAAGAAACCACTTACCTTAAACAACATCGCCAAAATGAAAAAATTCAATTCTCTCATAGACTAAGGCCTTAGAAAACCTTCATTGATGATATATATTAACACATTCATCAAAAAAATACCCTAGAAACATGATCGAGGTATGGAAAACCTTTAATATGGTTTTACCATTATGAATCTGAGATATGAAATTTGGAAAAAAAATAGTAGAGATCTTACTTTAATATTCAAGGTTTAATGCTCAAAGAAAGAAATAATTAGATGATAGTCAAGGACTAATAGACATCTAGAAAACACCCTCAAGACAGAATATATAAATATAGATGAGTACATAATTTCTCAAATTGAGACATATATATAGTTTCTAGATAATATTTATTATATGAGAAATATAAGAATTGAAAATGATCTTCCTATGAACCTTCAAATTCCATAATACATTATAAAATAATAACTACTAATTTCAATGTCATGTGTTGAGATTAGTTATCTATTTATAGAATATAAATTGTTCTCATAGTCAACTAAATGAAAATGTATTTTTTAAAGGATCACCTAAATAGTGAAGGGAATCGAAGGACTCATTCACAAAAAAAAACAATAATGGAACTACTTAAAATTTTACCACATTCCTGATATAAAAAATTCCCAAAGACCCTGTCATATTATACTCTTTAATTGAAATCACAATTGAGGACTTTATAAGTTGTTCAAAAGTCATCCATATATGGTCGTTCTTCATGTTTCTTTAGTAGGTTAGAGAAAATTAGCATGGAAATGTGTTCCCATTTACATACTGGTATTGAAATCAACTCTGATATACACATTGGTCATTGGTGTTTAGCCTTTACCAGTTGAAAGGTGACAAATTTAGTATCATAATATTCTAATTTTCATTTTATAGCTAATCATAAAAGGGTCTTCATATACCTTTTCATATTTTGAATTCCATGGTGAAACACCCATTTCAATTGGTGAAAAATTAGAGAATGAATTATTTTCATGATAATGTAGTTATGCCTAAATTTTTAAATAACAAAAATGATTTTCACCAAAATTCAAATCCTAAATTCTCTACACCCAATGATTTTTTAATACATTGAATATATGTATTCATTTAATTATTATTCCTACATGATCTGATCAACTAAATTATAAATGATGTTTACTGAAAAGAAAACTATGTTTTGATTATGTTCCCTATTATCCAAATTCATACCAATAGTATCTAAAATAAGTTTGAACCATCATGCTATTACATGACTACTTCATTATATGATTTACACTCAATGAAATGGACACTAAAGATTATTTTCCTAGTTTATAAAAATGTTAATGTCAAATATCTATAGATATTACATCGTTTTTCTTTAACATAAGTTATAATCCAATTGTGAAAAGACCCGTTTAAATATTTTATGGTTCATAAACACGGTGTACATTTCAATTAAAAGGTAGTAGTTCAATATATTTTTTAGACCACCAAATCCAATTCAATGTAACACGTGGAATAATTTTTTTAATTGATTTTCAACATCCTTGTCCATATTTAATGGAACTGTCTTCCTACATGAGAACAAAACTTTTCTATATAATGATATATCATAATATACCACGTATAAAAATCATAGTTATATAAATATGATGATAGGGTTCATTCTAGTATTCCCTAATGTTATTGAAGATACTTTTATCAACTCCCATTCCATTTTAATTGAACATAATTTATATTCATATTAGTCATAAAGGAAGAGAGTATTTAGGGGTCCCAAATTAAGTTATTATAATAGTTTTGTAAGACCATTAATTTTTATATTTCATAGATGTTTTTAGATGGTTTCTATGAAATTATTAAATTGGTATTTTTAGGAATAAGTAGTATGACTCTTTCTGATGTTACATTCCCATGTAAATTTAAATCTTATACCCATAATTAAGAGTCATAAAAATTATCATAGATTCAGTTTTCCCACAATGTGATCAAAATAATATATGTGTTTTTTTAATAGTAGTTTTTATTTTCATAATTATCCAAAATATCTTTTATAAGTACCATGGAAAACGAATTGAGTTACATATTGATGTTGTGTTTTCTTAAATAAAATAAAACTAAAACTAAAATTATGTGCTTAAAGGGCCTATATTCATGTTTATAGTGACCATAATAACTTTATAAAATTTTCCTCAGAATATACTATTTTTTAAAATGGGGTTTGTGATAGCCAAACGATAGATCAATATTGAAGAACCATTTGAAACCCTTCAATTGTTCAAAAATTCCATCAAATCTATGAAAATTATACGAATTATTGATCATAAAATGAATCAGTTTATGGTAGATAACATATAAATGAAGAGAACCATCATACTTATTTATAATGTAAATTAGAGTGGCCATATGAATGGTTTGTGGTCCAATAAATCCCTTAATTTTCCATTCTTCCAAATTCACTTTTAATTACCTTATTTCAGCTAGTTAATTTCTATATGATTGAATGAAAATATGTATCATTATTATAAGTAGATCTATAGAAAATTAAAATTTTCATTCTAGGGGTAATGTAAATAAATAAAATATGAATTCATCAGGGTATTGAGCGAATATAATAGGAAGACTCTTAGTTCCATTTCATTTAATATCACCCAAAGTAATCGCATCCAAATAATAATATATGGTTCAACATACTAAAAAAATACCTTATCTAGAATAATTAATTCATCTATAACATTTAAATAAATAAATAGTACCATATTTGGGTGTAAAGGTTACATTTCAAATGTTATGGTTGATATATACTTTGAATTACACCAGATAGTCCATTCTAAAGATAAAATTTTAATTATCCATTTAAAATAATATTAAATCCCCCAAAATGATGACCTCATTAATGGTGATGAGGTAGTTTGATCACTTTAATCATCTACATTCCCTCATCTAAAGAGGTTTTATGATTCTCAGGATATAAGGAATTATTTCCATGTGAAACTAGAACAAATTTTATATATGAGATAAAATTAATTAATGAGTTGTTCAATAATCGAACAATGCATTAATATGATGGTGTTTATAAAAATGGTACCAGAAACCATCAAGGAATATGGTTACCCAACAATAACAAGATACTCAGATACATATTATAGTCTATATACTCCCCCCTGAGTAGTAATTTACTTCTTATTTCATTGGGTTGAGCTGAATGATTGAGGTATTCATGGAATAATTTGGGTTTTCTCAACTCTGAGGATGATATATATTTTGAAAAAAAAACCATTTTATCATGGGTGGCCTGAGATTGAATAAATACATTTGTTCCCAATAGTTTTATGATATTTGTATAAAAATAATTTTCCAATCTACCCAAAATTGTGATCGTATTGAGATAGTAATGTATAATCCACTCACTTGTGTGAAAATGAGCTATATTGAAAACAAGCTATTTTTGTAGTGTTATGTAGTGGAAAAAAATACTTAATCAATGTTCTGACATTATAAATCTATTATTTTATGGGATTAAGTTTCCCTCTACTTCATGTTTCAAACTATGGTGTATCCTCCTTTGAATTTAAGGAATAAAGTGTTTGATCTCATAAAATTCCTATGTAATGTCTCTTTTTACCCATATCTATCTATTGATAATATCTTTATAATGTTTTATCAAGAACATGTCCATCAATGTATGAATATCCATTTATGAATTTACCTCAGAGATGATTTCCATCATGAATGTGCTAGATTCCACCATTGGAGAAAAGAAAACTAAATTCATAATGTTATCCGTATAATATGTTATTTATATAATTATATTATTTATACTAAATAAATATATCATTTTGGTTACATTGAAGGAGTATATGTAAAAAAATATATGTCAAAAATTCATTGAATAACTTCCAAGTAATGTATTTTCCATTTTTTTCTTGGATAACTTTCTATCGGCATTTTTAAGTGAGATCCTCTAGTACGAATACCTCTAGGATGAACATTACATCATTTTGGGTTCAATGGAAATTAAAAAAAACATTAATCGTATTAATCCATGTTTCCTCTTATTCAGGTATCGAATCTCCACAATAAATATAAATAATTTTTAAAACTATAAATGTATTATCAATCTAGATTGGTTACCCATTCCAATTCAAATTTTTCATATCCAAAAATGGATTCTAATTCTGTAAAATATTTATTAAGAAACATGTTTTTTAGGTGTAACCAAAATATCAACTAATCATTTTCTATTTTATGGGTCATCTACCTAGTTTCATTTATCAAGAACTAATGTAAAATTATCTATCTAATTATAATAAAATCATCAATCTTCTTTTATAGAGTATATTACAACACATATAAAATGTTATACTAATATACTTTTTAAAATAACGTATTTGAAAGAAAAAATAAATTATGAAATCTTAGTGGGAAGTATCTTTAATAAAGTAGAATACTACATTATAATCAAATAAACCAACGATGATTAGTTGATAAAATATTTTTATGTATTTATCAACACAGTATGTGAACTAACTAACCTCATAACCCAAATTCTATCATAAATAGGTCAAAAGTTTCTTTTTATACCATAAATTTTAGGTCATTGTAGAACATATTTCCATAATACCATCCCAACTGATAGACCATAATAATCTGATATTCATTGAATTTTAATTATAAGGGGTTAGTATACAACTCAATAGGTAATGAGAAAGATCGGGTTTCATGATGACAATAGAAGTAGGCCACGATTAAGGAATCAAATATCTCTAACAATGATTCTATGGTCAAACAAGTCCTCAATCATATTTCACGGTTATGTTATATAGTTTTCAAATGCATGCTTTGACCATGAATTTCGTCAATAACCCAAAAAAATTCATTTCATATGGTAATCTCAGGATTTTTCAAAACATTGATCTTACAATGAACCTTCATAGATTAACCCTCTATCTCGGTCATGGTTTCAAAGGGAAAAGAAATAGTTTCCCTAACCATTCTCAAACCACTCACCTTCTAAAACATCTCCAAAATACTTTAAAAACATCTATAACTTTCTCAAATCCAAAAAAAATATTTGATAGCTTAAAATATATAACAAACTAGGTAAATGACTCAAAATAGGGTTGTTACATTCCGCCCATCATGGGTTTTCCCAACCTGGGAAGCTAGAGGTTGGACTTTCCCTAAAAGTGACCAGGACATTGGTCTAACATTAACATTTGATAATTCCATTTTACTTCCATAATAATACCATGAATCCATAATATTAATACAGGAATGAATTTTTTTTCCTTGAAGCTATTTAACTTATCTATTTAAGATTAATATTTTTGTGCTGATAAATGTATCAACCAGTTCAAGGGTGACATGGTACAAACATATCATGTGGTTGGGGTCAGGATGATACTTGTTTAATACGGAGAGAAATAAATTGTTATGGATACCATTGAATCTCATCAGTTAAAATGAATGACCTAAAGTTTATCTGATACATTATGAAAAATAGGGTGATCTCATGTATCAGGGATCCACTTTCCCTAACATTCCCAACTGGGGGTGACCCATTCTTGGGGATACATTCAAGAATACATGGTCACCTACCTCAATAGATAAATCTCATTTGTGGTAATCTTCATACAATTTCAAACATGTTTGGGTCCTTTCCATACATCTCTTAGTCATCTGGATAATCATTGTAGTGTCATGTACGTGAACACATCCAATAAGTGATGTTTTCCCAATTTCTACCAAAAATGAATAGAACATGAGGGACTCAACATTATTAATTAAGTGAATTATATTGAATAATTATGTTAATGATAAGAGGAATAAATTGAGTAGGTTGTCTATCTATTTGAGAATGTCCCCAAAAAATGTACACAATTTTCAGGTTGACCAAAATGGAAATGAATAAAAAATTTCACATATAGAGTTCAACCATTCAGCCACACAGTTATTAAATGGTAGGTTCATTTCTTTGATAACTATGTTTCTACTAATTTTTCTATATCATTATTCCAAACCAAATAATTCTTGATGGAGAAACAATATCTAAGATCCTCTTCTCAAGGAATGATATAATATATGATAAATTTTTAAATTTGACTTGTTTGGTATAATATTCCAAAGATGACTATGGGAATACGATTTATAATTGAGGTTGTTTGGTAAAAAAACCCTAAGGATATTACTTGACAATTAAGACACACAATATGGAGGAATATATTTCTTCCACAACGATTTGATAAACCAAACTTTCTGATTCATTGTAAATCATCCAAAAAACCATAATAATGTCAATTCTTAGAAAATTATCCTAAGACAGATGGATAGGCATAGGAAGCATAATTTGATTTCACTAAAATATATATATCTTTATTGTTCTAAAATTCCTTTAGTATTGGAACACAATAAGGACTAATAATTTATCCCAACAATTTATCATTGTTAAACCCCTACTTTTCAGATACCATGACTATATATAGTTAAATATCATGAAGGTTCTAGAAATTTTTATAGTTTTTTATATTGATTTTTTGGGGAACGTGTTTTTATAATTTTTGGGTGGAATACGATATATTTCCAAGGTAAATATAATTTATTTTTAGGTGTATTCGAATTATTAGCATGGTTAGATGATGGTTATGAGAAACTATGAAATAATTGTTAGTTATTTGAAATATTTAGGACCCAACCAATCATCATGGTTAACACGTGTTTTTTAAAACTATTGTCCCTAACAATGATACTGAATTAATTAAATATAAAAGATTTATTTATAATAAAAACATATTTCAAAACCCATCATTAATTATCTTCTAAGATGAGTTCTTTGATACCAGTTGTACCCAATGTTATTTGAGAATTATTCTTCCATTTAGTAGTTCATTTCAATGGATTGGGGATAAATTGATCTATGGTCATGATTACAAGATCCTATTTATTATTCTTTTTGTGCGATCCTAAATTTTATATAAATAGAAACCTTAGAGTTGGAATACCATTCTATGATATATTATTTAGATTATATACCTATAAATATTCATTTGTATTCAGTGATGAAACTGATTTGGAATCCCATAACATTATAATTATAGTAGAACACATTATTTCAAAGACATGAGAAGTCATTTTCTTATATTTTTTTTCCAATTTCTCCTAAAGGATAATATATCATTTTTTCTAAAATAAATTATTATGATTTTAGTTTGAAAAACCTACTAAAATCTCTATTAGAAGCATTTTTTTCATTGTTAGTATTCTAATTTAGAATTTTAGGTCATACCACCAAGGTGATTTATTAAATGATTCAATTTTTTTTTCAGAAAATAAATATTTTGATTCAGATAACTACTAATGAATTTAGTGGATATTACTTCATATTTATATTGAAAGGTTTTGGTGCCTTGGACAATTTGATGGTGCCTTTTGTGGATCATTATATTTTGAAACTGAGTGAAAAAATTTAAATGGTTGGATGGATATAGATCATAATTTTTATTATTCAGGATTTAACTTGACGTATTGGTTTCATTGGATAGTGTTTCTCATGTTTCAATCATTTTATTCCATAGATGTGTTTTTTGGGAACAATGTTTTACTTATTTTCGATATATTTATGTTTTTCATGAATTTTTATTATTCCAACCATCATTATTTATAAATAATTTTTTTAAAACGTGTTCCTATTTTTGTGAAATTTATGTGTATTCATAGGGTTTACCTACTAGGTTATATATTCACCATGTATATATTCACATTGCTGCATAAGAATATAATTTTTACCATGATATAGATAAGGTTGTGTTCTTTTTTTGGAAATATTCCTAATCTTATGGTTCTAGATTTAAATAGTTATTTATTAATGTATTTCTAGAGTAATGGAGTCAATATTGGTTCTACCTTGGTTCCTTGAGTGTCATTATATTTATAATATATTTGGATTGGGATTTTAGGTTTTTATTTTATTTTATTAATATTTTTTTACTCTAATTATTTTTTGGTTATACATATTCTGCCTTTTCTTTAATTGTATAATGCATAATATTATGTATCTTTCTTTTGGTATGATTTCATTTTATTTCTTTATGAGAAAATATTCACTCGTGATTTGGTAAAACTCGTAACATTTATTGTTTTCCCTTAGTTACTTGGGGATGTCAATTAATATCAATTTAATTTTAGTCCTCAACCCAATGGGTAATGTCAGGATGTTACAAATGGTATCATACCTAACCAAACCATTTTATTTGGAAAGAATAAAATTACACTAACATTACGTTACATCACCATGAAACCAATGTCTGAAAATAAATATCATATACTTCACCACACCCTAGGGGTTGATTTTCCCATAATGTACCAACCTACAAGAAGATAAAATGAATGGAGAAATATATGATACGTGATACAAAAATATAATAACTCTAAATGTTTAACCAATTGATAATTATACTAGAAATGGAAATAATAAATTAAAATAGAATTATGAAATCCTAATACAAATAAAATTCATGATAAAACAAATAAAAATGTCAAGTTGGAATCACTCCTGACTCTAAAACTCAATAGTTACCAAAATCTATAACTCTCAACATCTAATACCACAACATTACAAAGCCACACTAGAAAAATAAGATACCTTCACATTACATTTATCATGTTAAGTTACATCATTATATGAATAAAATTATATATAAAGGGGCTATGTATATAACTCAGTATGTAAAACTCAATAAATACCAAAAATTCCACTAAAACATGAAACATGTTTTCTTTATTTTTTATCAAATACATGATTTCAGGAAGGGTGAAAATCACATATCCATAAAAACATTTCCATAAATAAGTGATAATATACAAAACAAATACCCACCAATTGATCGAACTCAATCAAATAGGAAAAGTAAGAATAAATTATACCAATATATAAAGGTAACTCCATATGAATCCAACCCATGAGCAATATCTATACCTCTTATCCAAAACCATCACTGGGTGGAATAATCCAATAATCCCTAAGATTGTCATATTAACCATGTCTAACCCACACATCCCTTTCCAAATACATATAAATATATACCCATCAAATAAAATATTGTCATATTAAAATAAATTATTAAAAAAATATTTTTTTAATTGGTAACCTTGTGAATGTCACCCATAATTATAAATTTAAATAAAATAAAGAAAATATTATTTCCCATAATTATTATACAAGGTTTTCTTGACCAAAATATTTTTTTGTATATTTTTAAGAAAAATTATTTATATTCTAGGAGATAGTGGAAAAAAAGAGAATCCACCTACCTAAGATGCATTGGAAACAAATAATTACCTTAAAATCTCAATGATTTGGTATTCTTAATTTATTCCTTTGACAAATTCTAAAACATATCTATCAAAACATGGCATCACAAATAAATTTCCTAAAGGTTGAAAAACTCAATATTTCAGTATTTTAGGGAGTGTGAGGATAAAATATAGGGACGAAGGATATGGATATACCATTAAATTATAAGATCCAATGCACTCTGATCCATTAAAAGTGACCATAGGAATGGATAAGATAACTATAATATACAACTTTAGTCCTAAAATTAATCATCCTAGGTTATAAGAGAAATAATGATAGTTTTTGGGGGAGTTTTATGTCTTAAAAAAATTATTCAATTTATCCCATCACATGGTTATAAATAATGATTATAAAATAGTGCATTAACCATGTAGAATATATTTCTCCTGAAATTTTAAAATTTCCCCTATTATTTCATGGTTTTTATAAACCGTGAACTAACCATATACATTCATATAATATCTTGATGTATCCAATTTAGAGTAAATTGGTCTATTATATATATATTTTTCATTATTCAACTAAAAATTCCATCCACGTCCTTGATATTATTTACCATACATATTAGCTCAAATTACACTTATATTTTTGGTCTAAACATGTTCCTAACAAAAATAACGGACTGATTTTTATTCATATTGATACTATTTGTGGAATCCCACAACAAACCCATTGGATTCGAAAGGACTGTAATTATAGTAACCCAAGGAGACACTTTCATGGGAATAATGGTGCATAATAAATAATGTAATTTGATTATATGGGGTGGGGGTTCAATATCTAAAAAATAATTAATGATCAGATTAACCTTTTAGCTTCATATTTCGTAGATAAATACGAATTGTTTCAGAATCCAAAACATAGTACATACCTTATTTTCTATGGAATGTGTTTATTTATGTTCTTAGACCCAACAACACATAAGAACATAGATTGGATGATAGGATGGACGGTCTAGGTCATCAGACCCTATTGGGGGAATTTTTTCCAACTCAGTGATACTCTTAATGATTTATTATATGATCTCAAATATCTTCCTAATCCAAATATAGGTATGTTTACCCTAACAGTAATATCAAGTGATGAATCGTTCCATTTGTAATAAGGGGTTTATAAATTATACCATATATATATATATTTGAGGTTCTTCATCAATTTCCCAATAATGATTCGATTATTATATTTTAAATCCACATATACTGGGACTCTAGATTTTTCCTTTATCTAGGGAGGTGGTTAATATCGTAGGGATGTGGTTGAACATTTATATGTAATCTTACGTATCCTTTTTTTAACATTAATCCAAACCCAAAGTGTTATTTAATAACATACAATCTAACATTGTACAAAAAGAAAAAATATGTGGTCTCTAAGGATCTGGGTTTTGATATTACTCCTCAGGAAGAAATCATATGTATCTTGGTTATTATAGGGATCATAGTCATCAATGTTCCATTCAAGACTCATGACATTCCTCATGGTTGATGCCCTTGTGTGGGGGAATTTAAATCATTCTACTAATGGGGGATTATACACTGTGGATTTCACCATAGGTTGAGGTTAATGACAAGAGTTATATGATCATTTCATATCCCAAATCCCACATGATACATACTCATTGTGAAAAAAGGTGTAGCATGTAATCAGTCTCAATACATATGGATAAATGACATATTACCTTGGGTGGCCATTATGTAGTATTTAATATGGATATTTGTCTTTATGAAAGAATCCAATGTATCCTGGTTATGGAATGATTTTTAATCATTATAGTTTAGTTAGCTTCTAAATCTGCTGATGGATGAGGAATATTGACAAGGCCAAGAGATAGATTGGGCCCCAATGGTTAGAATGTTAGAGAAATGGATTTTCTTAACCCAAATCCAATGAAAATAGGATCTTAGGATACAGTAAGGAATCATACTTAACCTTTTTGTACTGGAATAAATTTTCTCATAGTTCAGTTTGTGGTATACTCGAATATGTCCATTGGACAAGGTTATCACATACCAAAATTCTTGTTTAACAAGTCCTAAATTCCCACATGACAAGTATAAATTACCTTACTTGCATTTATGGGGTTACTATATGAAATGTATGAGTATGGACCAACATTTCATAGGTTCTTAGATGACAATTACAAAGACAACGACATGATTGAACATTTGTTTCTATAAGGGAATTTCATGATCTTAATGGAATGTTTGGATGACATCATATGATCATATATTACATGTAAGAAGGTGTCTGATGGCCAATATAACATGTATTTATGATTTATGACATGTATGACATGTTTTGGATGTATAATGGGTGAAATATGACATGTATGTCATTTTTTTAGATAACTGCATGACCCGAAATAGTTTTTAGATGACACTGCATGACCTATATAACATAGATGGAGGAAACCATAGAAACATGAAGGTCTTCTTTATTTCCATCAAATAAAATGGTTGGCATGTCTGGAAGACGTCACAATATTTGGTTGGAATGAATGGAATACTCCTAAATAATTGGGTGAAACACATTGATAAAATTGTAGGCCTTTACTAACAAGTCCAGGGGAAATCACACAATCTAAATATCATGCAGAGAAAGTTTCAGGTGGCTTCAATAACATGTCATATTACTATTTCATGATTTAGGTATAGCATGAGAAGATAATTATATTTTTCACGCCCTTCTTAAAAATGGTTTCCCATTTTTTTTAGTAGATATTCTATTATTTATTTCTTATTTTCCTAAAGTTCTGTCAAATGTTATCTCATTTTAGGTTTTTGATGAGTCAATTGACATATGGGACCACCTTCACATAATCTAGATGACATGACTAATTTCCATTGTGTGATCTATAAATTGATCACCTAAAGAACATGTTCATGTCACTTGATGCCACAAGTCACTCCCTAGATTTTACCTGACTAATGACCTTTTTTATTACATGACTTTGTTCTATGAGAAGTCTTATCCTATAATACCATATTGAAGTCCCCCACTATTTATTTTATGAGTATGGGTATGGATTTATAATAATATCTACCATATTTACATATATCCTTGCATGGATTTTATATCAAAATCACGAGCTAGAGTCAGTGGAGGTATTTTCATATCATGCACATCACATGATCCTTAATTGGGTCATCCAAGGCACCCCATTATGATAGTTATCACAATAATGTTCTATCATCACAATTTTCATTGGACCCTAACTAATCAAAGGGATTTATCCTAAACATGTGGATGTTTGAATGAATCATTACAAAGTCAATTCGATATGTATAGTACTCATTATGGGATGTGAACTTCCATGTAATGGATTTAATGTGATCAAAGATTCCTTATATGGGGTCCTTTATGGGATAATGGAATATTGTTAATATGGGCCTCTGTAAGATAAGGGTAACATGTCTAAGGTCCCTCTAGGGATCATTTTTTCATTTTTTTTGGGGCATTAACTTGAACATTGGTAATATCCTAGGACATGTAACAAAAATTTCATGAAGATCATCATATGTTACTTTTGTTCGAAGGGTCCTCATTTTCTAGTATATTTCTCTCTTTATTCTATTAAAGAAAATATATTTGGTGATTTCTTGTCAGTTTTTTTAGAGAAAATAATTCTCATTTTCTATGACGTGTTGTGTGATCAGTAATAGATCTCTTGGTGACACATGAGTATTCCTACAGGAAACCACTGATCCTATTTTTGGATGTGCAAGGGTATCATATGTTGGGATTCTTGTGTATAAGGTTCATCACATGAGGGGGGTGGCATGACAACATGTTATCATTTGAAAAGGGCCACATAATTCTATGGGATTTGGGAGGTTGTGTTAATAGCATGAGAAAAGTTCATGAAGATCATTATACCTCTCCTTCTATTGAGAATTTTTATGCACCATTAAATTATATGGGGTTTTTAGATTATTTTTAGATGTCCACTAATAGAAAATTCATGTCATTCATACAAACTCATCTAAAAGCCTTCATGTGATAACCAAATATTCTCATGATGCCTTCATAAGAAGAGAATTGATTATAAAAATGGGTTATGAATGATCAAAATCTAATCATTCATTATGCATGATCTAATAAAATTACCTCCCGATGTTCAGGTGATATTATTTCCTTATAAATGTTATTTGATCTATATGAGTTTTCCTTCTCTTACTTTTATTTTTGGGAGAAAATAATACCCATGTTATAGGTATTTATTTCATTCAATATTTTTATATTCTGATTTTGTCAGCATCAACAAATTCCCCCTCATGAGCAACATCTTTTCGGATAAGGAATAGGTTCTAATGATTATAAATACCCATATGAGTCCTTGGTTATGCCACCAATAGATTTCATGGGTGATGTTTGGTCCATCAAGTTACCTTTGGTATTCTTTGGAGAAACCAAAAAATTGGGAGATAAAGGAGGTCATTTCATCAGTGACCTCAACTCCATTATATATTGAAGTTTCATTTATCACGTGATTACTTCAATAGACACATTCTCCTGATCTTATCATGAGACCTATTTCATAGGACATACTGAAAAGAAATGTTGTGAGAACCAATTCATAGGATCTGATGGTGTCATCACCCTACTTGTATGATTAGTTCCAATTCTTATTCAAGCCAATGATGACTCATTTTTCATAAATTTCATGAACCATGACTTATTACCTTGTTTTTATAGTATTCTTGGGAGTTTAGTATGATGTTTTTAATCTATTGTGGCATCACTAGATCATCATGTGGATCATATGACCATTCAAAGTCCACATGATCACGAGTCTTGTGACTGGTTGTGTAGTGGAGAGATTCCCCATGGGTTATGTGATCCGCAAGATATCAATTTGTGATTCTAGTTATGATACCTGAATTAGTACAGGTCATCATGTGTCTATTCATGTCTCATGAAATCCAGGTGATGTTTCCATAGTTATGTATATTTTTTTATGTGATTTATCAATTTTCTGACATGTGTTACTTTGGGAGGTACATATGGCCTCCAATTCTAATCATAGTTTTTTAAGCCTTTTTGGAAAGAGGAAACAATAGTTATAGATCATTGGAACACCATTTTTTCAAGTGTGTATGTCATATTTCATCATGAATTCAAATCATCATGTACCAGTAGGAATAATATAATGGGATTGAACCTTAAATAATATCTTCTCTCATAAATAATTCCCCTACATGGGTTTGGTTATACTAATGAACCTCTAATCATTCCACTATAGTCATCAATCATGTCTCTCACTTGGATTCTTGGAAACTAACAACCCCTTTAAGGTGAACATATCCCATATTGGTTTTTTCAATAGTAAGGATAAATTCAAGGATATGTATATGCTGAAATTTATTCCCACAAACTTTGATGGAAACCGTTGTGAATCAGATTTATAAAACCAAATATACATATCGATAATGAATATATATTCTACAATCTATAAGTTAGGGTAGTTACCCAACTAGGACCTTCGAATGAGGAATAATTTCAATGTGGATTTTGGTTGTCCCTACTAGGTGTTGCACATTACATAATTTTTTTAAAGGATGTAATAAATCATGATGTATGATGTCATATGGATCTCATAATACATTACCTACTGTAAAAAGGCATTGTTAGAGGACTTCTTCAATTACATTATATAATATATAAAAACATACCCTCTGATTCTTGGTGAGTTGGGTGTCAGCCTATAGTACTTCGAGAAAATTTGTGTCACACCCATATTAAGAGGGATGTATAATCTGTTTTTCAATAACAATCCATATGGGATAATTTGGAGAGGACCCCAACTTATTCTCCCATGTTAATAATGTTAGATGAGACAGTTCTTATTAATTACCTTCTACTTGGGGAATATATCTCTTTCATGAAATGTGAGAGATACTTCATCAAGAATGTCAGTTTGGAGGAAATTTCCATGAATACAAATGATCTCCCCAAGAATGACTCATATAGTGGCGAGGGATCCAATTGAACCATAGTTTAAGTAGGTTTATTTACCATCTAGGTGGTTGATTATATTTTGGATTTATAATATACATTTCTAATGGATATATTTATTTCCATATACCTATGGTGGTACCCACTCCCCGATAAAGGAAAAGGGAAGAATTATTGTCCCAACCATTATGATGGAGACCTCAATGATAAGTGGATAGTGTATTTGGTTATGTATTTTTTTGGATAAATTATGTAACCACCTTTGATAAATATATACGGAATGACCATAAAATATAATTTCTAAGGCGTTTTTGGTATATTGGTGTTAGATGGGGTCTCAATTGGGTGGCTATGAAAATATACATACCCACGGTATCCCTAGTGATCATTTATATCCATTTCTCAAGTGAATAAAAGGGGTGAGGCCCATAATGATAAATCACTAAGAGGTAAGATCCTTCCTAAGGTATTATGATTATATCACCTTCGAACCTTAATGATATTTCGAACAGGTATCATAGATATAAATTATTTGGCTATCCCAGCGGCTTGGGCCTACATGATGTCACTTATTGAGGGATCCCTACACACCGACATTATGAGGATCCTTTTCATTGAATGGGAAAAACTTTATTGTTTTAGTCATTAAATTTGGCTATTATGGTGACATTTTCTTACCCTATAGATGATTAATCCAATAATCATACGATGGTGTCACATTTGTTTTCGATGATGTTCCCCCGGGAGGAGACTCAAGAACACGTAGAATACCCTCCTCGTGTGGTTGATATCAGTTTGTCCGAAAATTATGATGTTATTTAGATGTACTAAAATATAAATTGTAAATTATCTATATTAGTACATGATGATATAATATTTCCACTACTTTTCAATGAAAATATATGGCCAAGAAAACAACATTTTTCAAGAGGACCAATAACACAGAAAATATCTCATAAAGAAGTGATGATTTTACCATTATTATCATTTCCAATATAATCCTCAACTAGCATGGCGATAGTTACATCAAAAACATTTATAGGATCCAAAACTAGGATAATGTTCTTTACCACATTTTAGAAATGGATGACTTGGATAATAGTGAACATAGAGTATGAGCTCAATGGAATTCTACACTAGGAAGAATTATCTTTAGAATGCTTCACTAATTCTTTTTATCCATTTGGAATTACATTCAATGACTAACCTATGGAGGGAATGGATTTATTATGAAACCTTGTTGAGATGATATAATTCATAAAATCTTTGTTCAACTAATATCATTTTTTTATAAATTGGCGGTTGGAGTCATGCTAGAGGTTTCCATGGACAAACAATGTTATGATTTTATCGAGGTAGTGCTACGTATGATAATTCTGCAGTATTTAAATTTTGATGGTGTTATTGAAACAACAATAATAATTATTTATTTTTGTTGATGTGGTAGGATTTTATATATGATAGGAATCTCCCACTATACTAGGTACATTATCCTAGGGGTATGACCATTGGAGAAGAATTGATTACAGACTATGGGGCCTAGGATAAGGGTTCCATATGTTACCTAGACTTATTAAGGGATAAAATTACCATTTCTTCATAAATTTCTTTGATGTAAACATATTCTTGGGGGAATTCAAGATCTCATTTTCTTTTTGGAACCTTCTGGAGACCCTTCATTGAATAATAAAGTGAAAAGAAAGCACTATGATCTATCAGCATCTTCCCCCCAAAAAAAAATTCAATTGTGTTCTAAAATTTTCTCATTATATGTTTTTATTGTATTAATAATATATTAAGCCTTTTCAAATTTTATTGATCTATATTGAGCCTTCAAGGAGGAAAATGAATCTATTCCGGATAATACGGGTGAGTGTTCTATTGCCTTATCGAAACCTTCACTACCAGACGTGGTCATTAAAGTTGTAGAGATGATTGAAGTGTTAGCTCAGTCAAACCCAACACCCAATATTGATATTATAGCTATTTTTTAATTTTAGCTGACATGGTAAAATGAAATCCTAGAGGAATCTACTATCTCTAGATAATAAGTTACAAATTTGGCTTTGATGGAGCCACATTTTGGTGTAGGTGATAACTTGTGGACACATTTCACACATTATGTCATATTTTCTATAAGTGATTGTGATCTTGTAGTCATTAAATGTGGTTAAAATTTTTTAATTCAAAGAAATCACCAGTGGGTCCACATAGAATTTCAGCAACATATGGTGTTTCCTCTTCACCAGAGGACGGGGTTGGGGAGGTATACATTTCTAACAGTGTAATGGAGAAGTTTATGTCTCCATCATCAGTAATATATGATGGTTATATAACTATATGATACCATTTTTCCTCTTACTGATAAAACTATATGACACTTGTTTTAGTTCCATCACCCTAGACCTCAGTTGTTCTAGTACCTTCTTCCATGGGAATTCCTCTAATTGAGTCAACTAATGTAGAGATCGGTACTCTACCTATTATGTCAATGACCATGAATATGAATCCCTAATTCAGTGAATTAGTCCATGAATATTCTCATCTTCCCATTATGGTCTTGGTTAATCGTCCGGATATAACATCACCTTATCAGTCGATGTAGAAAAATTTGTGGTGGGAGATTTGGACCCTAATATCATAGGCCCCTTTAGAGGGGTTGAATGACCAGACAGTTTATGATGAGTTCATGTTCACCACCCTTGCTGATTTGGTAATTCATTGTACCAACATTCATGACCATGGGAATGAGGTGATATATATGATGGATAAAATGAGGGCCCGTAAATTAAGGGTAGTATCATCTAATGCTTCCACATCAGTAATGAAAACTTTGGAGAGGCCTTAGATGAATATTCCCAATACACATTGGTGGAGGAAACGCACTATGATCTGATTAGAATGCGGAGTTTTGAAATCATCCATTTATGGTAGAAAATTATCTATCTTCAATAACAGTTTTATTGGTTTCAGTATTCACTTTAAATATTATATATAATTATAATTTATAAGAATGCCTCCTTGATATAATAAAAATTTATATGTTTTATTCTTTTTATAGGGTGGAGGATTTGAAGTAGATTATAGATGCAGAAACAAAAAAAATTATACATTATGATAAAACATTACCTCACAAAATAAAAGGTATGAAGAGATTAAGGAATCCATTTAATTAATGTCACAAAGGGATTATAACTTTATAACCCCCCAATTACGTTTATATTCATGGGAGAGAATCCAATATCTGAACATTCCTACATCACATGATATCAATGAAAAGGAATTCCAATCATTATATGTCACTATACATTTTACTTATAATAATTAAGTGCATGAGATTTCATTGATCTATTGTTCGATAAACCATTAACGATACCCATCCTTTGTACATGATCATGTAAACATCAATATCTAGATTTGAAACTTTAAATCACAACTTTTTTTATAAATCCTCATGAATTCCCACTAACATGATATTCCCCATTGATGTATCTCCTCTAGTTTTGATGAGATTTCCTAATTTTAAAGTATTACTTGGGTATCATATAAAAGTATTAGTGGGATAATACAATATATTTTATTAAAAATCATGGAATAAATGAGAATAACATGATTTTCTCTATGGAGAAATAATGATCCTAAAAATATTTATATCATATTATTCTTATTTCCCAAATTTTTTATAATATTTATTTACAAGATGGGTTTATGGGTTTGGAAATATATTTTTCTTTGGCCATCCCCTTACCAATCTTCAGTCTGAAATGTTTTGTTGATTTTCATTGTTGTTAATGCTCAATATATTCTGGAAAACAAAATTTTCATGTCCTATGAGAAAAGACTTGAATATTGTACATGTTACTCTTTTGGGTTTCTAACATGGTTATCATTTTATTTGGATATTTTAGGGTCTCTAAAATGATACCATTGATGTTTTTAGTTTAAATTCTTCCATATCATATATTATATTACTATTATTTTACTATTTTCTAGATTCAACTTCATATTATTGTAGTTTAGGGTCTTCTGACTTTGACCAATTACTACTGGATGTTTTGAGTCTTCTCTTTTGGAAATTCTATTTTCTAGTTTAGGGTACTCAAGATAAGGCACAATATTCATATAGTTTACGGTATTTTATCTTAGACCTTACATTGTTTTAGTTTAGGGTCTTCATGATTAAAACTTTTATTATTTTAGATTACAGTCATCTGGATCAGAACATCTACTTTTGTAGTTTGGGAAGGCTATTCATGAAGGGTTTCAAGGCCTAGTATCTTTTATCGGATTTTAAATAATTAGTGTCTCTAAAGGGATGAATTATTAATGTATATTCTTATGAATAAATGTCAGTGAATGTTTATGGATCACTACATTCTTCTTTAGATCACGAGGGATTAGTATTCGAGATGGTTCATGACACCCACTATCCTGATTGTGATTTAGTTTATTATATGGTGAAAACTAGTATTGATTGGTCAAAATGGACAATTGTAACATGGGTTATGTATGTCATTTTTCCAATATAATGAATAGGTGAACATGGATATTGGTAGACATAGTGGGAACAACCTAAAGCACAATAAGTTGATGAATTCTACTATTATACTACCGAGAATCATGGGGATCACAGTTTCTAACATACAAGGATGAGATTCATAATGTTGGTAGGTATAAATACCATATACATGAGATCATATTTTATAAATACATAGTATTTTAAATGAGGTCTCCACACATTTCCAAGGTCTATGGAGGATTTTTTGAGACAAAATAATCTAGACTATAAAGTGGTAAATGGGGAAAAAACTATTCTAGAAGAGTTCTGGAACCCTTGTGATGATTATCATTTGGGATGAGAGTCTAGAGAACAAGACCAAAGGGATTCATGTCATGTGGTGTGGGTTATTAAATGGTTTTGGAATTGAGTGTTTCATTCATTCTTAGACAATGTCAATAATACATGGTGATGTAATGTCAAGGATTTCAAATCTTCTTGAATAGTTTTGATATGGGGATTGAAAATCAACTTCTACTTGTATATTAGTTAATTGAATGTGGTAACTGGTGGATCAAGGTCTACCATAAATGATAATGGGATCTTCTAATATTCCACATGGTCATGATAATAACTCATGGGTTTAAGGGGGCCTTCCTATTTTCCAAGGGTCTATTAAGAAGATCCAATCCGTGTTACCATTCTACTTTGGGGAAGATCCAAAAAATAAATCTCAATGTCCTTGGGGTTCGAAAATAAGGATATCAACTCAAGGGGATGGTTGTGTCATCTCATACTTTAATGGCCCAAATGTGGTATATGAAAAGGTTAATTTTTAAGAAGGTTTTTACAATCCTTAAAGGGGTTTTTCACATCCTAATGAATTTATAACCATAGAGAGGTGATGTAAAAATTATTACACTAAATTTATCTTGAGAATGGGGTCTAGTGAGAATGGATCTAATTTTTATGGGGCCATAATGTGGTATCTAGGTAATTTATGACTCATTAATTTATTCTATAAAATATTCAAAAACACTGGGGATGAAGATTTTACTGAGAATATTCATGAAATTTTATCAGTACACCATTTGTGGGTTTTCAACATGATATGATTTATGACTCCTTTACTGGACAACATAGGGTCTTTCGATTTGGATAGTCAAAATAAAAACAATTAGGTCATACATATTTGATAAAACTACAAGAAGTTTATTTTTGTGACCTAAATTGACCGTGCATGATGGGAATATTAAAAAATAGCATAATTAGAATACCTAGAGTCAAGAGTTCTCCAAAATCCTCTGATTGGGAGAAATAAATATTGAAAATCATGGGTCAAGGTTCACAATCCATGAGTAATGATATATGAAATTCATTCCATGAATTTCCTAGAAAACATTATGGTCATGAATTCTTCCATGCTAACATTAGGGATAGAAATTATTAGAGAGCCCCTTGGGATTTTTTGGTCATATTTTGGTAATGGAAAGGGGATCATATTTAGGAACCATGGGATGACAATCATATTCAAAATAAGGGTTTCTTGATTCCTAGTTTCCATTTCCAGGCACCATGAGGAGATTGTTGTAACATTAGGTGTTCGATACAAGATGTGTTATTTTATACATCTAGGTGTATAAAAGAAGGAAAAAATCACACCAATCCCAAGTTTAATACAGCCAGGCTGTTGTGATCCATTTATAAAGAATGTGGATGAGTGATGGAATTCACCTTTTTTACATCATGTTGAGGGCATTTATTTGTTTTATTATTTTCATTTCATTATACTAGGATGATTTCATTTCATTTTAATATTATGAGGTGAGTATTTTATCTCATTTCCTTGCAATTTAACACTTTATGGTAAGAGATGTAAAAGTTCCTTATGAAGGTCTTACCTATGCACGAGGAGGGGGAAATATTTTATGTGAGGTATATACATATGATTGTAAATCTGGGAGTCTCTATGTGTCCTATTATGATAATGATGAATCCATATGTAGTTCTTGAATTGAAATATATCAATTTAGGTAAGAATTTCACATGAAGGGGTAATTATTTTTATTTATTATTGTATCCTAACCTAGGATTAGAGATCTAGCCTTCACTACATATCCTATGATGATAGGAACAAGGGATCTTATTGTTCTTGAATGGGAAACTCTCCACATAGGTCCAACCCATACATAGAAGTGGATCAATATTTATGTTAATTTTTATAACTGGACCAAGGATTGGGGGCCCAAGAATCACTATGTATCCTATGATGAATGGAATCAATACACATTTAGTTCATGGACATGAATCTATATATGAATGTCTAACCCATATGTTGAGGGGTATGTGTAACGTCCTGGTTCTGGGTGCCTCCAAATGGTTCCAAGTACTCAGTTGGTCAAGTCGCATCAAGTTCATATCCTCAAATTCCAGAGGCTACCGACTCGTAGTGAGGGCTATGGGTGTGATAGTGGGGAAACAATTCACACATTGGAAAAGTAACAATGTTGAATAACAATAATATACAATAGAATAAGACTGAATTTAATGAAAAACTGTAGCATATATATGTATAATTAAAGATGCATGACACAAGTATCTAGAAAATAATCCAAACAGGTCACAATTCTATAATACAACACTAAATCCCAGTAAAAATTAAAATAACTAAATAGATCCAGCAACTACTCAAGCCTCATCTTGATTCCATGCTTTGAAAATCCATAGCAATCAAGTACCGGTAGTAGAGTGTCACATTACACTATCTATACCTACAACAATGTATAATGTTTGATCCCAAAAGTATGACCCAACTAGGGTGTGAGACGAATCCCAGTAGGCACCCACCCAAAGATCTATTCTTAACAATCAGTTAATATATATATATATATAGAAAAATATGCAAAATGATGTAATAAACATGGAACTACTCTAAAGTAAACAGTCTTATAGTTTCATCCACATTCATTTATATTTATTAAATATTCATCAAATCATTCACAAGTAACCCTCTGGGAAAGATACCACTCCCTAATACATCTAGAAAAAACTTATCATTTATTAATAATGATATAAAGACCCCCTAGGATAGCTCACATAGTCTAACCCCTTTTGTCTCATGCAATCCAAGACTCTCTGAGGAAGCACTTACTATCCATTCCCCCAATAGTCTTTTAATGATAAACTACATACTCTCTGAGGAATAACTCAAGATCTATCCCCCTTGAGGTCTCATAATGATAATTATAGACACTCTGAGGAAGTAATCAATGTCAATTCCCCCTGTTTTCACGAAATGATAACTATTGACACATTGTGGGATCACTCGATGTCAATCCCCCCATTTGGTCTCATATCATGAAAAGTAAAATAGACACTCTATGGGATCCCTCAATGTCAATTCCCCTCTATTGACTTAGTATATCAGGTTCTTACTACCATGTGTAAAGAAATCGTACACAAAACTATTCGACATCCAAATTGAATCACAAATACTACTTGGCTAGAAAACTACAATACAAATCACAAGCACGTCATATAATATCAACACTATCTTAAAAATAGTATGAATGGAAATCATAACAACCAAATGGGAAATTCTAGACCCAATGTCCAATATCAAATAGAAAAATATAAAACACATCCATATCATGTTAATTAACCCTATTTACAATAAAAAATCTATACTCAAGAAAACAAGGCATGACATACATTTACATGGAAAAATTCCTTAAACACTTAATACTAGAAACATGGGTATTGGGAACTTTTGCACATATAATTCAAATAAAATCTATAGAAAGAAACAAACCCCCTACCTAGACATTGTTCGATTGATATAGTTGAACGTTAGAATTTTAATAAACCAAGGACATCATAGATCTATAGAAATGTCAAAAAACTCAACCAAGGATATCTCAGGAAAGAGGTGGAATCATGGGAAGTGGATCTAGAATAAAGAATAACTCACCTTGGAGATTCCAACGTAATCGACGGTGGTGGAGTCGGAGCATAGACATAGGTTCGGGGGCTTAGAGAAGAATCTTAATTCCCAGTCTCTCCAGGACAAGAAAAAACCATAATAAGGGTGTTCTATAAATGAAACGTGATTCCAATATGATTTAAAAAATAAAAAGAAAATTACATGGTCTGTTCATTTAATGTACATATCATGTACAAGCCTTAACTGACCTCGTCTTTGGGTGGTCTCCATGTCACACCCCACGACCATGTGCTTTTCCATTACATGGATAGTACACATCTACCTATGGAAAATGGGTTCTTAGTGTGTACATTTAAATACACAGCGTGTACTGCTTAAATTTCGAAAGTGTCCCTTTTTCTCAAAAACATGAGAAAACAAGATCCATACCTGATATGAAGATCCAGGTTCTTACAAACGTCCCCCATAAAAAATTCATCCAAAAAATTCCCAATGAATGTGGTGAAGAAGAAGGATCATCAAACAGCTTTGTCTGCTGTGATCACAAATAGGTCTCCCTCTCCCAAGTCACATCCTGTACTCGCTCATGCTACCAATGCACCCATACAAGAGAAACATACCAGGCACAGATAACCTTCGCACTTCGATCAAGAATATTGATTGAATGCTCCTCGAATAAGGTGTCCATATCCAACTCAACCTCCTTGGGTTGAATGACATGAAATGAGTCTGGGAAGTAATGTCTTAGCAGAGAAATGTGGATGACATTGTGCATAGCCTAGTACATATAAGGTAACTGCAACCGATAAGAAACTAGCACGACTCTCTCCAAAACCTCAAACGACTTGATGTAACTCTATGAAAGCATACCATGTCTCCTAATCCTACTACGTCTTATACTCGGTGTAACAAGTTAGAAAACATGGACTCTATCCTCGAACTCTAATGGATGTATCCTTTTTCAGCATGAGACTTTTTATGTGACTGTACAATAGTCATCCTCTTCAAAATCAAATCTATATACTCTATGGTCTCCTAGAAAAGACGAGGTCCTAGCATAGCTGCCTCTCCTGTTTCTATCCAACAGATGGGTGATCGGCATGGCCTACCGTATAAATCCTCATAAGGTGTCATGATAATAGTTTATTGAAAAATATTATTGTAGGAAAACTCAACCAGAGGTGTGTGCCTATTCAAAGAACAATCAAAATAAAGGATTCAATCTCGAATAATTTCCTCTATCACCTAAATCATATGCTTGAATTGGCCATCTTTTAAGGGATGGTAAGTTTTACTTAGATGTAGCTGGGCACCCAATGCCCTCTGTAGTCCCTTCCAAACCTGAGAAGTAAAATGGGCATCCCTTTTTGAAACAATAGATTGTGGTACCCCATGTAGACAAACAATATCCCAGATGTAAAACCTTCTTAGATCATCAACACTGAAGGTCTACTTGATGGGTATGAAGTGGGAAACCTTTGCGAGTCTCTCAAAGACAACCCAAGCTGAATAATTCCCTCAAGGTGACCTCGGTAAGCCTGTCACAAAGACCATAGCGATGTCATTACACGTCCACTTAGGAATGGGTAATTATAGAAGAGTCCGTACTGGTTGTTGATGCTCTTCCTTCACCAGCTAACAGGTGGAATATGTCATCACAAAAAACAATTTCACTCTTCATACCAGGCTCCAATACTGATAGTGTAGATCTTGATACATCTTGGTTACACTACGATGAACTTACCAAACTGAGGAATGAAAATCCTACATCAGTTCATCACATATTTCTGTTGAAACCCATACTCTCCCATAAAAATGAAAGATCTCAGCCTCTCCAACTGTCCATCCAGGAATAGGGTCGTCTCCTAACACACTCTCTCATAGAACTAGGACTTCTGAATTTGATAGTTTCCTCATTCTCACTCGATCAAGTAGAGGAGAGGTAATAGCTATAGAAGAACGAAATTTATGTCCCTTCCTATTGTACACCTCTAAATCCATCTTAGAGAAAAGAAACATAAGCTACAACTCATTGTTTGTATCTGCAACTTCCTGTATCTGATTCCTCTAACTCAACGCATCATCTAGTGTGTTTTCGTTATCACGAATATAGGAAAGCTCAATGTCAATGGATTTAAGGCACTCAACCCACCTTTGGTATCTCAAATTCAGATCACACTAGGTAATGATGTACTTGAGACATTTAGGGTAAGTGAAAATGCTAATATTTTCTCTGAGAAAATAATTTCTCAAAAAACATACATCATGACCAACGGCATCCAACTTCAGATCGTGCGTCAAGTAATTAATCTCAAGTGTCCTCAATAGTCGAGGCCCATACACAACGATGACTTCCCCCTACATAAGCCATGCTCCTTGCTCGATACCTGATGCATCATAGTAAATAGTATAACTCTTGCCCAGCTATGGAAAAACTAGTATTAGTGATGAAGTCCACCTCCCTTTCTGCTTTGGAAAGGCTGAATCATTGGAGTTTTCCCACATGTACATCACACCCATCTTAGAAAGTCCCATCAGTGGCAATGATAAGTGTGAAAATTCATGTATAAAACATTTGTATTAACTGGAATGCCCAAGAAAACATCACAACTTAAATAAATTTTTCATCTGCTCCTATAAAACTATGGAACTCACTTTCTCTGGGTATACTGATACTCCTATATCTTAAAAACATGGCCCAATAAGTTAATTTGGTCCATTAGAAAGTGGCATTTTGAGAGCATATAATATAAATGGTGCTCTCTCATTGTACTCCAAATGATCTCAAGATGTGTGGCATTGTCGTGTCGGGTGTGATAGTACACCAAGATATCAGCCATGATAACCACAGTGAAGAAATTCATGTATTTATGGAACACTTGATTCATCTGTACCATAAAAACTATAGGCTCATTTATGAGACCGAATGGCATAACCACATACTGGTATAGACCATACCTTTTCTGAAAGGATGTAAGAGGTATATCCGATGGTCTAACATTAAAATGATGATAAGTAGATATCATGACAATCATTGAGAACTCCCAGTCTCCTCAAGGTGATCAAATATATCATTATTACTCGATAAGGGATATCAGTTCTTTACCGTCAACTAGTTCAACTTATGATAGTCCACATAAATTCTGAGTGTACCATCCACCTTCTTCACATACAGGACATGTGATACCCAATGAGAAGTACTATGTTAGATGAAACCCTTTTTTCTTATAACTCCTCTAACTACTTCTTGATCTCCTAAAACTCTGGTGTAGCCATTCTATAAGGAATAAAAGACACTAGTGTTGATCCTGGAACATGCTCAATGGTGAAGTCTACCTATCGCACTCAAGGAAAACCTGAAAATTACACTAGAAAGACATACCTACAACGATCCACTAAAGGAGGAATGCTCATCTTTCGAGTCCCCTGGTCATCCAGATACAGAATAGTAATTAGGGTTGTAACTCATCCCAACCCATGATGCTCGGGTCCCTCTATACTATCCTGGACACCCAATTCACCCTTATGTAGAAACGACCTTCCCTCTAGTGACGTGAAACTCACTCTACGATGATGGAAATCGATAAAAGCATGTAATGGAAGCAAAAAGTCCATTCATAGAATGACATAATATCTTATCATCTTTAAGACATAGAGGTCCCATAAGAAGTGACATCCGCTGACCTCAAGAGTGCACTCATTGCACTACCGTACAACAATCATTATAGTCCCCAACAGATTGTACAACATTGGGGCATCAACATAAGTAATGATATAGAGACCAAATGATACTATTGGAATCCCCAGTATCGAAAAGGAAAGAATATGAAACTGAGGAGACTAGAATCGTACCTCTTACTATAGAGGATCTGGGATCCTTCTCATGTTGGGTCTGCCCCACTAAAAATGATTAACATGTATTGCAGTCCAATTCCTCTAGCTGATCGCCCTAAGCTGATCCACCCTATTTTCACTGAAATCTTTGAAACTGGCTACCACGTCCATGAACTCCACCTCGTCCTGAGTGTCCAGTCAAACATCAGTTCCCATACTGATGAGAAACTTTTGGTCCTTCTATTGAAGGAGGTGTCATAGAAGAACCAATATCACCTGTAATTGGTGAGAAGATCTGATAAAAATGCAGAATATGACCCATCTTTCTGCAATATTTTCACTCAATTGGGTCTATCGAGTAACGTTTCCTCGTATTCCCGCCTTTCCCACATAGATACAATACCACCTAGCTACATGATGGTGTATCCCACCTACTCGGATCACCCCGTTTAGACTCACTGTGGCTCTTCCAACTATTTTCTAGAGAAGCACCAACATTGTATTCTAATATACTCTTTCCCACAACTCTAGAGTCCCTCAAGATGTGCTCAGTGATCAGTGCCTGGATGACTAAGGAAGATTAGGCCATCAACATGAAGATGTTCACATGAGATAAAATGTCATTCTTGAGACCATCCTCGAACTTCCATTCTAAGAAAAACCCATCACCCCTAGAATGGGTTTGATTCTCTAAAACTATTTGAAGCAAGAAGCATACTCCATGACTAATAGAGAACCGTTCTCAAAAATCATGACCTATCAGGCACATTCAGCCCTCAAAGTCTTTTGGTAGAAGCAATATTAGAATGTACGCTAGAACTAATACTACGACATAACCTACTGGAACCCTGCCTTTGATATCACATCCCACCATATCTTGGTGGAATCCAAAATAATTTTAGTAGAAAGCTTCACCCTCATTTCTATAGATGTCTTCAGATACTCGAAGATCGACAACATATATTCTAACCATGACTCTATATCATGATGTCTTCCATCCCCTAAGAATGTAGGAGGATGTTGCTATTGAAATACTGACATTAGTTCTGCAATTGATAAGGTGGGATGTGGTTCTCCCTATGAGGTCTTAACAAACCTCAAGAAGCCTTCTCATAACTGTTCGTCAGCATATGTGTCTGGAATGATGGTTGGTTACAAGATCGGCACAATGGGAGGATTTACTGGTATTTCCTATCCAACCATATCTGATGTCTATTCGTTTCCCTTTATCTAGTGTACAGCCCTAGGATGTCATGGTGGCATGACTCTGCAAGGTCAAGAACACACCTTTTCTTAAGAATCTCAAGGACTGAAACAAAGAAGTTCAAGAAAGTAACATGAGGAAGAAAACAATCCATAATTTCAAAACCAGAACGCACTGTGTGTATGAACCCCACACAATGTGTTTCATTGACCCTTTAAATGGGCGTGTACTTCTGACCGAACTAGTTTTGCAACATACCATTCACATGGCATGTTGTTAAGTTACATGGTGTGTACTTGAATCCTTTCCCCCTACACGATATTCACTAAAAGGATAAAACACACGGTTCCCTCCTAGAACAAAACTACACAGCGTATTTGTGAAAGACACAATGTGTACCACTAAGGTTTCAACCACTCGTGTCCTTAGTCACAATGTCAGAGACACAACTAACTCTACACAGTGTTTTTATGCCATAAATGACATGTACTAGAAGGATTTCATCCACCCACATTGTTAGTCATACAGTCAGACACATGGCCTCTACAACTTGTCGTGTACTTCCGGTACACTACATGTTTCACTAAAATTTCCCAACCCCATGTCCTTACCCACACAAGAAGTCACACAGTCAAGGATTACATGGATTGTACCTATAGTACATAGAATGTACTTGAGAAAAATAGTACCTCCCAAATAGAAGGATACATGGCATGTATTCCTCAACAGACACCATGTATTCTTTGTTTTCCAAGATAGTAAGCCTCGGAAACTAATCAGGATCCCACAGAAATGCTGAAACAACCATTTCTGATCAAAATTCGAGTCTTTTAGAGCCTATACTCACTGTTAATGAAATCTTGACATCATATTAATGTTGCATTGTAAGTGTAACAATGAAAATAACACATGATTCACCAAACTCAGATCCATGAGGGACCATACCACCTTAGGGACCAAAGTTTGGCACCCATTCAAATGAATCCAAACACAAATCAATACCCTATCAAATAGTCTTCATTCTATCATGGAATATATCCTAACATCATGCATATCTAGAAGAACATATATCATAACAACATGAAATTGGTAATTCTCCCAAAATGGCATGACACAAAGGCATGACATGTGATCTATAGAAGTTCCTATATGATGCATGAGATGTAATACCCTGATATCATTAGGTTGTAAAATTAAATAGAACCACAATAAAAATAATTATAACAATACAAAAAATGTTAATCACCCAACAGTGAAATCAAATCAACTATTTAATTAAAAAACCATGATAAATTGAAATAACCGAGGTAAATTAGTTGTTCCCTATACACAGGTCAGCTACTCTTGGGAAAAACTTTTTACCAACTAAATAATCCTTCTAATCCCAAGATATAGTCTCAAAACAGTTAGTCAAGAAGAAAATAATTCCTTTGATACCACTTTGTAACATACCGGTTCTTGGTTCCGCCCAACGGTGCTCCGTAACAAGTTGGTCACATGGCCTCAAGTGCATTTCTCCAAATAACAGAGGCTTCCGAATAGTAGCAAGGGCCTTGTGCATGATAGTGGGGAAACTATTCCTTCATTAGTAGTGAAACACAATACAATAAAAATAATATACAACAATGTAATGCTCAATGTAATGAACAACTACAGCATATATAAGTATAATTAAGGATGCATGACACAAGTATCTAGAAAAGTAGCAAAACAAGTCAAAGTGCTAGACTACAATAATAAATCCAAGTACAAAAGAAAACAATTAAATGGCTCCAGCAGCATCACAAGCTTTATCTTGGTCCCATTCTCTCTAGGTCCATAGCAATCAAGTACCTGATGTAGAAGGGTTCTTTCCTTTATCTATACCTACAACAATATAATCTTTTTGGACCCAAAAGGATTACCCAAATAGGGTGTGAGATGAATCCCTATAGGAAAGCTCCCAAATATCATTTCAAAACTATCAGTGAATATATATAAATGAAAAATATGAAAAATGAATTAATAAACAAGTAGGTACTGAAAAGTAAAAAGTCCTATATTTTCAACCACATTCATTTACATATAATAAATATTCAAAAAATCATTCACAAGTAACCCTATAGGAATGTTCTCATACCCTAATCCCTGTCGTTCAACATATCATTTAACAATAAGGACATAATGACCCCCTGTGATATCTGACCCTAAATAACCCCTTTTGTCTCATGAAAACCAAAACACATTGTGGAATCACTAACCATTTATTCCCCCTATAATATTTTAATGATAAACTGGAGACTCTCTGAGAAATCCCTCGACATCATTTCACCATGTGGTTTTCTAATGATAATTGTATACACTATGAGGAATCACTCAACCAAAAATCCACATGAGGTATTGTAATGATAAATATAGACACTCTGAGGGAGAAATCAACGTCAATCCCCCTATTGTCTCCCAGTATGAAAAGTACAACACATACTCTAGATAACCCTTCAACATCAATTCCCCCTATGGTCTCACTACACCAATTACCCACAACCCTCTTTCTAGAAATCGTGCACAACGATATTCAATATCCAAAGTGAATCACCATTATTACTTAGCTAATCAACTATAATGAATATCACAAGCATTTCATATAATATCAACTCCATCCTAAAAATACTAGGCTTGGAAAGCATGACAACCTAAACAAAATTCTATACCCAACCGCATATATCAAATAAAACATAGTAAAACACATTCATCATAAGATAAAACCCCCTATTTACAATCCAAAACCCACACTCAAGCAAACAAGGCATGGTAGACATTAACAGCGTTAAATTCCCTAAACACTAAATAACCTATACTAGGGTATTGGGTATATTTGCACATATAATTCAAATAAAATATATGGAAAGGCATAAACCACCTACCTAAATGTTGTATGATCAATATATTTTAACCACATACTTTAAGATGACCTAGAAAACCATAGATCTACAAAAATGTCAAAAACGCTCAACCTTGGATTTCTTAGTAAAGAGTAGTAATTAAGAGAAGTGATTTTAGAAGAAGGAATAACTCATCCTAGAAATTCCAACGAAATCAATGATAGTTGATTTGGAACAAGGATGGTAGGTCGAGGGCTTAGAGAAGAATAATCATTCCCATTCACTACTTGACAAGATTAAGCCATATGTAGGGTGTTCTCTAAACAAGGAGCGATTTTGATATGATTTGACAAATAAAAAGAAAATTACATGGAATGTTCATTTAATGTACATGTAGTGTACATGACATAACCGACCTCCTCTTTTGACAGTATCTAGGTCACCCCACATGGCCATGTACTTGACTATTACACGGATAGTACTAGACTACCCTTAGAGACCCGGTAAATGGCGTGTACTTTTAAGTGCCCTCTTTGTACTCCTTAAATTTCGAAAGTCTCCCCTTTTCTCAAAAACATGAAAAACCATGATCTATACCTAAGATGAAGATCTAGGATCGTAAAATATTGAGCCTATTTATTTTTTTACATTGACCCAATACTGAGGATTTTGGCATCACTACATACACTTTGATGATAGTAATAAATAAAAACATAGTTCATTAGAAACCATATAGTTTTAGTTGACATGTTACAGATATAGGATCCTTAATATGAAAAGGAAATATTGTGATAGGACCAAGGAAAATAGATCTTGGTTCCACTATATATCCTTTAATATCAAACCTCAATCCACACATAGTTTTTGAATAGAGTTTAAGCGGGAGACCAACAACAATGATAGTGTTCTTCTCAAGAGAGGTCCATGGTAATTAATTATTTTACATCATTAATGATACATTAACTATGAAGTTAAAATTCACGCGACAAATAATCATAGTGTGCACTTTAATGATTTTTTTCTAGGACCATTATAGCCATATCATGATCTGATAGGTCTCAATAATTTAGGGATCCCATTACCAAAATTCATAATCCCACGTAAGCTATGATTAGTGTTTGAAACAAAAAATGTAAAATGGTTCTCTCGCATTATAGATGTAGTTAAAGGAAAGTACAATGGAATTATTTACCATATTTTGGTTGGGATAAAATATAAAATAAAGGAATCTATATGTTTCCCATTGGGATGATAATTAAGCTAAACATAGTTCTAGAAACACCAGGAAATTTAGTTTCATGTTCCTTGGAAATCAGTCAGGTAGTTTAACATCCTATGGAAAGGATTAAGGAGACTCAATGTGATGAAATATCATGGATGGAACCATGAATAGATATATGGGTATCATTGTGTCACCCATAATGGAAGGAATCAAGACACACATAGTTCTTTGATGGATGATATCTTATATAGATCTTACTCATAAATAAGGGAAATGAAAAATTTATATCTCTTTTGAATAGATATAGATCTTGTGCATTAAATAAATAGTGAGATAATACATCCCATGAAGCTTAATGTCATGTGATGATGACGAGATCCATAATTTTTGACATCATGTTGTCAAGGAATGTTCTGTATAGTTTAACGTCATGTGTTTAGCACATTAGACACTATGAAATTTAACATATTACTTTCATGAACATTTATTTATAGTTTAACAACATATTTTAGGATGTGGTATGCTTCAACTATAGATATGTAAATTTTTTATTAATAATCCTTACATTGGTTGAGGGGTGACATGTTCCCCATCCATTGTGTCCAATGAGTGATCTCTTTTGGAGTAAATATGTTTTATGAAGTAAGGATCTTCCCATATGGGTTCTACCATTAGAGGTTTCTTACCTATTAGCATTGGGGTGCTAAGACCCAATACCAGTTTTCCTTGATGGGATGACCATAGGTGATCGTATTTATTAAAGACTCATGTGGTCTAACACTGATGGACATTGAGGTTGTGCATTGTATGAAATATTTTCTCTGCATATCATTAAAATTTATTCAATTATTTTTGTGACTAATAATCCTCTAGGTTTTTCTCATAGAAGGCTATTTGATATGACGAATACTTGTCCTCTATGAGAAACACTGACTCATTTCTGTTCACCAATGAATATTGATTTTCTTGTGTAGCAGTATGCATGGTGGTATGGTAGTCCCATAAAGCATGGAATCTCATTTCCATCTTGGAATTATTTTCCTTATTCAGAAGCCTCTATATTTTATTTCATATTGCATTATTTAAATATTTAATTTGTTTATTTTTCACCACATGGTTATAGAATGAATTGTGTGAATCGATGTTCTTATCTTAGTAAAATTTCTTTAATTGTGGATCATAGAAATTGGTTTTATTTCATATCAATATTGTGTGAGGGACTCTGAATTTGGTGATGAAAATAGAATTCATGAAGTTAAATATAAGATATGTTCTAAATTCCACTAGTGGTATTTCATCATGCCATTTGGAAAAGTAGTTAGTAGAAGTAAGGATGTATATAATCTTCTTAGTTGTGTCTCGGGGATATGGCCTCACAACATGTATTCTCAATATGGAAAACAACAATGAATATTTATTTCTATGTAATAATTTTAGTGGTTAGTGGATGATTTATTCATGAATCTAGAATGCATTAAATTTCATGGTGAACACCACATAGTATTGTATCATTATTTTCTTATAATGACCAAGAATCTTGATTTAGTGGGAGTTCCGGGTAATGAATTGGTGATCACCTCAAGAGAATTCATGGAATTCTTACATGATTGAGGGAATATTTATTTAATCTATAAATGTAAAGATTTTTTACCCATAGTCCCACTTTTATAGGTATTTTTTCTCATTTAACCAATCCTGGAGGGTAATGTTTGATGATAATCACTAAATATGTTCCCATATAGATCAGTCTAATAGAAGGATCCCATTTTAAAAGTAATAAATTTTGATCTCCATCCATCCAGGTTTGGATAGTGGGTCATCATGCTCTAGGTAACCATTGATGTGGTTGATTTCTTATATGTTATAGACGATAACTAATGATACTATCCTTTATTGCATGATGAAAAATATTAATTAATCCTTATCAATGTTTGATAGGACTATAGATGAATTATCCAGTGCAACTACATAAGCATTTATTGAGTAGGGAGATGATGAGATGTGGGTTCAAAGGTAAACCCTTCTCTTAGTCCTATGACATATCCTGTTAGAGGGTCTAATTTTTATTTTTAGATGAAATATTCACCATTTATCTACATTATCATTATCATTGAATCCCCTTGAAATTTAGGTAGGAAATTTATAGATGTAGGTCTAGTTGTAAGATAGGAATGAGGTCGCGGTATATACTATCATTAATCATGTAGCCTTTGGATAGTGAGAATGAGTAGGGAATGTTTTCAATTTCTAAAGAAAAATAAAAAATTACCTTGACCAACAAGGTTCTGTTTTAGATTTTCAAGCCTATTGAAAATATGGATTTTAAAGGTTTCATAAAAATACATCTCCAATTTCTGAGGAGTGTTATGGGCATATAAAACTGTCTTTGTGATATTTTTAATGACCTACCATTGGTATAAATTCATAGTCATAATTGGACACCCAACAATGTACACGAGCATGTTAACCTGAGAAACAAAATGGACATTTTACTTCAAAAGTAATGCCTCATATTTTTCACTTTAAAAATGAGTTAAAGGAAATTATTATCAACATCATAAGATTAGGTCTCAGATTCTAAAATTGTTTAGTTGAGGTTGTATGAGCTAATCTCATTCCCTTCATCATGTTTCTATGTGAGGATAGTTCCAAATGACCATTCCATGGAGGAAACATACATGATGAGTGGCTTTCCATCACCTAAATACATTAGGTCCGATGGGAGCATTAAGAACTAAATGAGACTTTGAAAGACTGATTGTGATTCCATATCATATATTTAAGTGACTACCTTTTTCATCTTCTTGGTAAATGGGATATATTTATTGACCATGTTATCTATAAAACCCCAAATGTAAACGAGGTTCCCTTGGAAGCCCCTTAGTTATTCGAGACTCTTATAGGATGATAATGATATAATTTTTTGTATTATTTACCCATATGAACTCATTGATGATGTAGAATAACAAAAATACATGTAATTTCCATAACATTACCTTAAACATTTATTTTAGTGGATTCATTTTCATGTAGTGTTACCATAACCTATTAAAGCCTACATTAAGGTCTTTGATGTGATCAGGTCACTATCGAGATTTTACAACGAGGTCATCGACATTACATTCCATTATTCATCCTAATAAATGATTAAATATGTGATATATGGATTGTTTATTTTTTGTGTTGTATTTAATTAATCCAATTTTCATTACCTAATAGAAAAAGAACTCCTTAGGTACTTTGATGGTTGTGGATTCTTCATCTTTAGGGTCTATCTTTATCGTTTTGTAACTAGGATACCCATACCTTAAGGAATCAACTTATAATTTATAGGTTTCATTAATAAATAGTAGTATGATTGTAAATAATAAATATTATTTTATAATGTGTTGATTAATGTCTATGAAATTGATGAAGACCCCAATTTTTCTATTATATTTCTTGAATGGGATGATATTACGGAGCCATATTAGCTACTACACCTACCAAACAAAATTGGATTTGATCAAGTTTTAAACATCCAACTCAACATTAATATAAGGGAGGTGTTAAACCTACTAGACACCTTCTTGAAACACAATGGACATTGGGTAAGCCTAGATGGTGTGTACCCACATCAAGGTGTAGTTTATAAATTTTCATATAACTCCACGAAAAAAATATCATTGTTACATTAGAAATATAATGTACATATCATTTTCATTAAGAGGCATGGGGACACTAATCAATGTAGTCCACATGTCTTCTTCTAATCCCAGATTTAAAGACCTAATGTTTTCAATGGTGTTGGAGACACTCTCCTCAAATTCGGGATGGTTATTCCTAAGGAAATCCTCTTATACTTTCACCTCTTAGTTGGTTGAGTAATATAGATAATATGTAGATAATATGTGAGAATCTATGTCACTATTAAGAGGATTGGGTCCACGGGAAGTGGAATATCTATACAAAACCGCTAGAGTCATTTTTGAGAGATTATAGAGATGATTTTATATCATACTATTTCTCAATATATATAGAGGATGGACATAGAGGATTATGTATACTACCCTGATCATATTAATGGATATCACATAATCACTATAAAAAATACTCGATCTATATACATGGGAAATCACCAATACATTGGGGGAATTTTACATGAATTTTTTTCAATAATTTGTCTCTATCCATTCCTTTTATAAAAACCAAACTCAATATATATAGCTTCACAAGACTCAAATGGGTAACTTTCAACATGTAGTATACCAACCGTCTCATAAATTGCGTATTTCAAGCATTGTTGAAAAGATGATTTTTCAACCACATGGATATGAAGACAAAGGATTTTTTAAAGAAAATCAGATTTTATGTTTTTCTGGGTAACCCTAAACTATGTGTTATATGTGAGATCCCCAAACTGATCTTTGGGCATGAACTTTCTTATAGGTCAATTATCATTCTTATCAAACCATTGAATGGTTATCTTTGTGAGATATAATTCCAATTTTCTATATCTCAAAATTATATAGGTCTGAATTAGGTTGAGTTTAAACCTTGAATCATTATTTATTATATCCCTCTAGATATTGATATTATAAAGCATTCATAAATAGTATAGGGGTCTATTAGCTCCCCAAATTGCCTCTTCTGAATACTATTCTGTAAATAAGATAGGGATTTAAAATTTTGATGGAATAATATAGACTTGATAAACCTCATCTATAGACACTTGTTTCTTGAATTCTTATGGGAAATAGATGGATTTGATGAGTGCGTATATGAATTTTTTTCAAATATAGAGTGCATCTAGGATTGTTAATTTGGGTGTGAAAAATGATAAATGTTACAAATATTCGTACTTTTGTGAGAGAGTTTAGTACATCCAAAGGTGGGAATTATCCATGTTATGTGGATCAAGATAAGAAGTATTTTATGTATAAACTCATAGAGTGAAGAACGTCACCTCAATCTAATTAATGTGTGTCATTACACAAAGAAGCAACACAACCAAGAGGGTGCATTTTTAAATGGTTACTTACGCTTTTGAAAACCGTTGTGGTGGTAGACCTTTCGATCATGATGGTGATTGAAATGCCTCCCTTGGATGATATGGTTATCTATTTATGAAACATTAAAATATTAATAGTCTAGATACACTATATTGGTCATCCTTGAGTGATAATTGGATTCATCATGTGGTAATAGCATTATGCTCTAGAAATGATGATGTGTCAGTAGGTGCAACTTTGCTTTTAAAAAGAATAATTTTACTAGTAGTGGTTCAACATCACTTTTTTTTGGTAGTTGGGCATGGTTGGTCTAAAACCATTGTCAGCACTACATCATTTATATGATGGGAGGGTATTAAGTCTTCTTGATTGTTCTCGATATCATCCATGTGTACTATTATGCAAGTACTGAACTTATACCTCGTATGCACGTCATCCTAGATACACAAAGAGATCATCATTTATATGTGGATATAAATTTTCAAAATGGATTATGTTCAAAAATTAAACTCCATCAGATTTACAATTCAACGTATTGAGTTTAAAAGGTGTGGTTGTCCTAGGTGATACGTGGGTTCCAAAGTAGAAATTCTATGGATGGGTTCATGGAAACCAACTAGTTCATTAACATAAAATTTATTTATATCTATTGGTGTTTTTATGCATGGAGTTTTTTGATAAGTATTGATGTCTCACATGTAAACATCAGACAATTGGTTACCATGGATGAGCTCATTGGACTCCAATTGATGATTCTAAGGATACAGTGAACATATTTTGGGCATGGATTATTTATTTAAAAGAAAAAACCCAATTTTTTTGGATTGGGTATATTCCCATGTTCTTTTATAGGAAAATAGTTAAGCAAAAAATGGTTATTTTGGCTAGATATGTCCTCATAATTTGGGTACTTCTTTTGGATGACCGGATTGAGACCAACATGAGGCACCTTTGATGATGGAGTTTTTAGTTTATTTTTGTTAACTTTATAATCTATGATATTCATTTTTTATAATATTCATCTAGATATGTCTTAGCATGGTTCCGTTTTGTTTTAATTAATTATATCTATAAGGAACCATTTCATGGAACATCACTAGGATGAGGTAATTGTATTATTGGTTGGTTGAGGTTTTTCATAAAACTCTGGTCTAAATTTGATAATTGGGGTCAATTGGGAGTTGGATGTTCATTAAATATGAGTACGATTTCACGATCATTAAAAGAACACAACATACATTATTAAAAAGTCCATTACTATGATAAATATATCGTGGATCAGAATTGACCGTTAAATGATAGAAATGTTGTTGTATGTTTCATGGGTATGTAAATTCTATGATCTGATGAGGAGGTTGTGTCATGGGATATATGGTTTTGAGTAAGATATTTATGGATGATATTGTTTTTAAGTGTGAGTTTTGGCTTAGGTTTCATTATTTTGTATATTATGTGTAAAAATTAGTGAATAAATGTGTGTGGGTGTTTAGAAAAGAAATGTGCCCACTTGAATGAAATATCAAGACTCCACTAGGTCGAGTGACTTTTTCTTCATTTCCACAAGTCAAATTTAGGATGAAAAGTTATATGGTGGGGAGGTTGTGACATCCCATGTTTTGAGTCCATGTAAAATTTTTATGGGAACATAAACATTACAATTAGGTGCATATATCATTATTTTAACTAATTATCAAAACTAAATTACAAGATTTGGAACACTTAAATATATTTCTAAAGAATTTTATTAAGTAAATTGAGGTTCCTTAGGTTTTTTGTCAATTTTTGGAAGTGTTAGGATCCCAAAACACAAAACTAGAGGGAACTGGTAAGGGTGTATGGTTTTTCTAAAATAGGGCCGCCCACCCGGTGAAACCAATCAACTAATCAAGTAAAGCTAGTGGTCATTCATGGTTTGGTGAAATTATACTAGCGGAGGAGAATGGTCTTAAATTTTCTACAGGTGTCTTAAAAGAGGATAAATTTATGGTTTTCACATAGTTTCCAAAACAGTTCACTTGAACCATGTGATCCTCCTTCTACTGTTGTGGCTAAATCATTATTGTTACATATTTTGTAAAACACTATGGCCAAACCATTAACCTAATTAAATTAGTATAAATTATAACTTTCCCCCTCAATCCTTTTAAATTTTTATACTCCTTTTGATTCCTACCGTCTGTACACAGTATTACCTCTATGGGTTTCTTCTCTTCATTCAACTAATAATGGATTCTTAACCTCTATCATATATCAAAATTTATCTCTATCGGTTTTGTTTGAATCATATTTTTAATATATTTATTCATTTTCCAAATCTTTTTCTAAGATTCTCTCTTAGTGTAGTTAATTTTTTTAATATTATTCAACCTATTTTCAAGGTGTTTTTCCATTTCTTTATTTTCTCTTGAGTTGGATCAAATCAACCCTTTATATTGGAAGTATAAACCGTCGTGGTATAAGGTAGATACATTATATATTTTCATTTAGTGTTTCACTTTTCATAAAATTATTCAATGGTCAATGTGCTAGTATTTTTGTGTGACACCTCATAAATGTGGAATATCATTTGTAGAACCTAAATCTCTAATCATGGAATCCTTGCGTATTTAATTTTCATTGTTGATGGTCATGGACCTCAATATTTAAACTAACAATCTAGAATGTGTCTCTGAAATCCTTAATTAATCAATGGTTTTATTATAAATCACCTTATTGAGGTGTTTAGATTTCTAAAAAAAGAATGGTTTGGTTAAATGTAAAATGTTTTGCGAATACCTTAGCCTGCTACCTTCAGATATTGAAAAATTAATCATTGACCTAGTAAATGAAATTGACAAGTAAAAAATGGAATGATTTATCACCTATCTCTCATTATTATTTAATTTATATGGTAATTTCATAGCCTTTATTATTTAATAGTTGACGTTATAAATGGGTTTGGCCATCTAAATGTATACTTGTCTTGTGGTGTGGCATGATTATGTACAAGGTTCACAATATTTTTATTTAATCTTAAATTACAATTAGGCTTGCATAGGACAATGACCTTCTTGTTTTTAAATATAAACTATTAAATAAATTTTTATTTCCTTATTGGTACATAGGTTACTCATTTGGGAACACCATGGATGACCTCATCAGAAGTTGAGACTACATTATTCCTAGAGTGATACTTGGGTTTATTTTTTCGAATGTCAATGATGGGAACAACAGTTACTTTTATTGTCAATATATTGACAACAATACATAGAAATCCTTGTATGGTCTCACCATGAATTTTTATAATTCTATATGAGTGACACCAGTTACCTAAGAGAGACATTTTGGATAGGTTTAGTGGCTAGATGGTTATACCAGGAAATAAGTGATACATGGTCCCCTATGTGAGATATTAGGGCTGAGATCAAAGGGTTCTTTCATCAAAAAGTTGTGAGAGTGATCCACTGGATTCCATTTTTGGATTTTCATGGATGGACTATTATGGTTTTGGGTATTTATAGTTCCCTTAGAGTGATACTTATTATTCATTTTTGGATCACCTTAGATGGTATCATAGTACCTCATATTATATTCTCATGATGACTTTACTATTAAAAATTATAAATATATTTATCTAATATCATCAGATGTGTTCTTCAATAAAATCCACATGATTGAGTGTGGTATATTTCTTGAAATATGTTTTATAAATATGTATTATCATTAATCATCTATCATTTATGTAAATATTGAGTATAGTTTTGAGGCATTTCAACTTAATATGAAGTATGTATGTTTGGATAGATGGCCCATAGGAACCACAACCAACTCTTTTACTATGTATAATTATTTTTTTAAATTACATTCTTGAAACAGTTATTAATTTTCTTCGCATGCTAGATTATTCTTCAGTAAAAACTGGTGGTGACCTACTAAGTCGATTCGATATATTTTTTGGGACTTTTTTATAACGACCCATACTTTACATACATTGTTAATACTTCAAAATTGAAGCACACTTAATACAACATATGACAAAACCACAAAGGACCGTATAGGTATAGTGTCTTTAGAAACTGGGAAACATAAACAACTGGTTCATAAATCTTCTACAGTTTTTCCCATTTATTTCATCATATCTAGAGTCCCTTTTAGAAAATTCTACTTAATATCCATCTTCCTGACCTGGGGAAAAGAAAACATAAAACGGTGAGCTCAAATGCTCAGCAAGGGCAAATAAAGGAAATAAAAATCATATCATATCTTTTTGAAAATCAAAACCTGCAAAAGAGATCATAATATCTTAACATGGAATAAATCATAGAAGTGAAAATGAGATCCCCATAATCATAAAATAAAACTTGAAACTTTGTGGCATGCACAAATAATCATGGAAAATCATTTCTTGTTAGTCATGACTCATTGCCAAGACTATCTTAGTGGACAAAGTCCCTTTCTGAACCGAGTTCACTCCTCGTTTCAGTCCTGTATCACTGAACCGAAATAACCTTCCGTTCCAACCATGTCTATCTCATGAGATATAAAATCTTTACCCAATGCATTGGAGGGATATATAGGTCCCACCCATCTTATAATGAATCGTTTCTTATGTGTGCCACATAATCATAAACCATACATCATAGCATAACCCATGTAATAAAAATGGGATTCTTAAACAACATGACATCATAAAACAATTCATATAAGATAAAGGAATTCATAAAAATATTTCCATCAAAACATAATCAAACCAATGTAATAATAGGGATTAAAACAGAACCCTTTATTATCTTAGATGGAAAATAATTTTGATAAAACACTTGAACTCCATTCTTGAGGAAAATATCCTTTCTTCTTCAAAAACATTTTTCCTTTCATAACATTTCATACGAATTTAAAATAAAAGAAGTTGATAAACTTGAAAACTTGTAAAGGAAGATTCTTGGAAATTTTGTTTTAAAAATCCATTCATGCCGTATAAGTTAAAAAAAACATTCTTCGTACTTTTGTCGGAAAAGTCAAAAAGTACTTCGTACGAAAAACGACAAAAGATTCCTTTCATACATATTACTAAAAACTCACCGAAGGGTAAAAATGGATTTAAACAATTTTAGGTGGATGGAAGTAATATTACATATTGATGAAACATGGATGTGGATGATAAAATACACCCCAGTAAATACTTACGAATAAACAATCTCGGATAAAAATGAGATTGTGATATTTCCCTTACCTTAGGTCTGATTAGCTTTGTACGTGTCCGAAGCTCCTGTATAATGGTTTAAATATTGTTATTGACTTATTCCAGAATCATACATATTGATATGATATCATATATGGTCATATTCTTAGCTTCTTGTTAGTAATATTTCATTTTTACTTGTTACTCGGGTCTTTATTGCCTTTTGTTCTTATGCGTGTTTTGCCGAATACATTCTTATTCTTCTTTTAAGGTTATAGATACCTTATATCCAGAATATTATTAGTGTAACATATATCATATTTATTCATTCAATTCATTTATATAATTACTATGTAATGATGATCATGTAGAACGAGTCGCATCACATCGTGGAGACGGTATTCCGTACGTACGCACGAGTGATGATATCGTTCCTATGATCGTGGAACTGTATTGGAGTATATATATATATTATTTAAGTATCAATATTAATTTATAATAATCATAAATAGTTACTCATTACACCATTATACCCATCCTTGTAAAGTGATGGTGGAAAAATAGATTACACCACGGCGTGGAGACGTTATTCTGTACGTACGCATGCGCGGTGATTTCATTTTTCCGTGGGATGGATAGAAGGTGAATTAGGGTTGTTTCATATTTATAATAACATATAAGTATGTAATTAATACTGATGTTATTACTTTATAATGAAACAACTAAAGAAGAAGAAGTTGAAGAAGAAAGAAATTGAAAAGATCGGTAATGGATATTACCTCTTCTTTGGAACGCCTCTTTGAATCCTCCACTTAGGGAACTAAGATTGGTCTTTGAAGAAGACCAGGACCTCTAGGATTATTCTAGGGAAGTGGAGAGAAGAAAATTGCAGGGGTTGGCCGAGCTTGAGTTCTCAAATTGGTGTGAGGAGGAGGGGAAGGAGGTGCCCTTTTATAAGGGAGGAGAGGGGCACCTTAGGAATATCTCAAAATATTATTTTATATTAAAGTCAAAATCGGTTTATAATGGTTCCAAAGGGTCTTATTTCGAAGCTAAAGTGGGGATGGGTCGAAATCCTATCAACCAATAGGATTTAGACAAGTTTAGGGTATTATTTTAACCTTATCAATTAGATTTAACTCTAAGTTAAATAATTTAACTTTTACCATGTTTTGTTTTCTTTCACTATATGGTTAATACACTTACTATAACATGCCAAACGAACCCCAAATTGTTTATTAGTAATATATATATATCCTTATCTAAGTCATTTGGCCGAACCTTAGATTTTTAGGAATAAAATAACAATTAATAATATAATATTTGATTTAAAAACTATTTTGTGTCAATTTTGACACTATTTGATATATGATTTTTTTGAAAGTCATAACAGAATTATATGTTCGAACCAAGTTGATTAAATCAACACTAATATATCATAGTGACCTAGAAAATTAGTGTAATTCATAAAAAGACTTAAATTACATTTATTTTTGTATTTATATTATCAATTATGTCAATATTTCATTAATAAGATAATTACTGCATAATCTTTGTGTCATAAATAAATTTACTTATTTGATGTCTAAAAATTACAAATAAAATACCATCATGTAGGAAATATTTTTAGCATTCTAATGAATATTTACAATCGAATTTATCTTATGTATAACCCCATATTAAAAATGATTTACTTATTAAACTTTGATTTTAACTATTTTAACCCTTCTTTAAATAAATTAATAATAAATGTCCTAATCTATTCCATGTGGGCCTAAATGGTCATATTTTATTCCTAAGTTTGTTTTTGGTCGAATTAAACTTATCCAATAGAATTAGGACATGTGTTATGGTAATAATAATATCAAATTTACCCTTAGTTACCCTATTTACTATTAACCGCGGTAAAAAAAGTAAAAAGTTACTATTCACCAAAAAAATTATTTTTATCTCATTGAACCACATTTTACTTACTGATATCAACCGTGTCTGTCGGATTTTTGAAATTCCATTCACAGAAGCGGTAAAATTAAGTTTTATGCAAAATTCAGTTTTTAACCTACCACTTAGTGATTTCACTATTCATCAAAAATTGAAAGTTTTCAGAAAAATACCAAAATTTCACCCTAGGCTAATTTCGATATTCTGAGTCCAAAAATGAAGTCCATTTTGAAAAATAAAATTTATAAAATTTCAAAAAGTGGTTATTACTATTCATAACGGCTCGTTTTAATAGAATATTGTTGTTTAGTGAAACTCGGTATTGCGTACGACGCAAGCTATCGAGGAAGGTCGCGATTGCCTGTAAAACAAGCCAAGCAAGTGTTGTGCAGAAAAAGATTCCTTTGATGATTTATATAACATAAAAGTCTCGGGTGTAACATTCTACCCCCCTTAAAAAGAATTTCGCCCTCGAAATTCGTCACTTTGTAACAAACAGATGAGGATACTTCTCCCTCATCATATCCTCAAGCTCCCATGTAGCTTCTTCAAGTTGGTGGTTCCTCCATTAAACTTTCACCAATCGAGTGGTCTTGTTTCGTAGGACTTTTTCGCTATGATCCAGAATCTCTATCGGCTGTTCTTCATAAGAAAGATCTTGCTCCAGCGGTACAACTTCTGAGCTGAGTACATGTGAAGGATCTGGTATGTACTTTCTCAGGAGAGATACATGGAACACATCATGACCTTGAGAGAGATTCGGTGGAAGCGCCAATCGGTAAGCTACCTTCCCAACACGATCCAGTATTTCGAAAGGACCGATATATCTAGGGCTCAACTTCCCCTTCTTTCCAAATCTCATAACCCTCTTCCAGGGAGATATTCGTAAGAACACTTTATCACCCACTTCAAACTCTAGGTCTTTTCTTCGGTTGTCGGCATAACTTTTCTGTCGACTCTGATCAGCGCTTATGTGTTGTTGAATAGATCTGACCTTTTCTGCCATTTCATCAACGAGATCAGGTCCTAATAGCTTTCTTTCCCCAACTTCATCCCAGCAAGTTGGAGTCCTGCATTTCTTTCCATAGAGAGCTTCATAATGAGCCATCTGAATACTGGAGTGAAAGCTATTATTATAAGAAAATTCCACCAAAGGTAGGTGTTGATCCCAACCTCCTTTGAAATCCATAGAGCAAGCTCTCAACATATCTTCTAGGGTTTGAATTGTTCTCTCAGACTGACCGTCTGTCTGGGGATGATAAGCAGTGCTGAAACTCAACTCTGTATCCAGAGTATGCTGAAGACTTCGCCAGAACATCGAGGTAAATCTCGGATCCCGATAAGATATAATAGAAAGTGGTACTCCATGCAATCTTACCACTTCCTTTACATATATCCTGGCAAGCTGATCTAGAGAGAAATCCTCTCTAATAGGAATGAAGTGTGCATACTTTGTAAGACAATCAACTATGACCCAGATAGCATTATTGCCTTTGGATGTTTTAGGAAGTCCTGTGACAAAGTCTGTAGAGACCCGAAGCTTAACGTACATGAACATTACATTACTTTTGCGGAATACTTAATACATAACAAAAACACACACTAAAGGATCGTAATAGTTTAGTGTCTTTGGAAACTCGGAACGTAATCTTCTAATCGTGGTGAAAGTTCTTCAATATCTCCCATAAAGGTCATCCCTTTTTTCTACCTAAAACCTTTCTTTATATCCTGGGGAAAAGAAAACATAAAAGGGTGAGCTCAAATGCTCAGTAAGGGTAAACAAAAGAAATATCAATCACATAATTTTCATAAGAACATAACATTTTTGGAAATCTTAACCTGCAAAAGAGAGCATAATTTCATAACATGGGATAAATCATAGTAGTGAAAATGAAACCCTTACTTAAAACATTACTCATTGTGGCATACACACATAATCATAGAGAATCATTTCTTGTTAGTCAAGACTCATTGCCAAGACTATCTTAGTGGACAAAGTCCTTTTCTGAATCGAGTAATCCTCGTTTCAGTCCTGTTTCACTGAACCGGTATAACCTACCATTCCAGCCATGTCTATCTCATGAGATGTGAAATCTTTACCCAATGCATTGGAGGGAGATATAGGTCCCACCCATCTCTTAATGAATCCTTTCTTATGTGTGCCACAAAATCATAAATCATACATCATTGCATAACCCATGTAATAAAAATGGGATTCTTAAACAACATGACATCATAAAACCATACATATAAGATAAAGGAATTCATAAACATAATTTCATCACAACATAGTCAAATCAATGTAAAAATATGGATAGAAACAGAACCCTTTATTATCTTATATGGAAAATAATTTTGATAAAACACTTGAATTGAATTCTTGAGGAAAATATCCTTTCTTCTTCAAAATCAATTTCTTTTCACAAAACATCATGCAATTTTAAAAGAAAGAGATTTTATTGAAAATAGTCATGAAATCTTTTAGAGGAAGCTTCATGAAAATAAGGCTTTATAAAACAGTATAAATCCGTTCGTGCCGTATAAGTTAAAAAAACATTCTTCGTACTTTTGTCGGAAAAGTCAAAAAGTACCTCGTACGGAAAAACGACAAAAGATTCCTTTCATATTCTTTACTAAAAACTCACCTAAGGGTAAAATTGGATTTAAACTATTGCAAGTGGATGGAACCAATATTACATATTGAGGGAACATGGATGTGGATGATAAAATACACCCCAGTAAATACTTACGAATAAACAATCTCGGATAAAAATGAGATTTTGATATTTCCCTTACCTTAGGTCCGACTTGCTTTGTATGTGTCCGAACCTCCTCTTCTTTGAAGTGCCTCTTTGAGACCTCCTCTTAGGGCACTAAAATTGGTCTTTGAGGAAGACCAGAACCTCTAGGATGTTGCTAGGGAAGTGGAGAGGATAAATTGGCAGGGGTTGGCCGAGCTTGAGTGCTCAAATTGGTGTGAGGAGGAGGGGGAGGAGGTGTCCTTTTATAGGGGAGGAGAGGGGCACCTTAGGAATATCTCAAAATATTATTTTATATTAAAGTCAAAATCGGTTTATAATTGTTCCAAAGGGTCTTATTTCGAAGATAAAGTGGGGAGGGGTCGAAATCCTATCAACCAATAGAATTTAGACAAGTTTAGGATATTATTTTAACCTTATCAATTAAATTTAACTCTAAGTTAAATAATTTAACTTTTACCATGTCTTTTTGTTTTCTTTCACTATATGGTTAATAAACATACTATAACATGCCAAACGAACCCCAAATTGTTTATTATTAATATATATATCCTTATCTAAGTCATTTGGCCGAACCTTAGATTTTTAGGAATACAATAACAATTAATAATATAATATTTGATTTAAAAACTATTTTGTGTCAATTTTGACACTATTTGATATATGATTTTTGTGAAAGTCATAACAGAATTAAATGTTCGAACCAAGTTGATTAAATCAATATTAATATATCATATTAACCTAGAAAATTATTGGAATTCATAAAAAATCTCAAATTACATTTATTTTGGTGTTTATAACATCAATTATGTCAATATTTAATTAATAAGATAATTACTGCATCATAGTTGTGTCATCAATAAAATAAATTATTTTATGTCTAAAAATTACAAATAAAATACCATCATGTAGGAAATCTTTTTAGCTTTCTAATGAATATTTACAATCTAATTTATCTTATGTATAACCCCATATTAAAAATGATTTACTTATTAAACTTTGATTTTAACTATTTTAACCTTTCTTTAAATAAATTAATAATAAATGTCCTAATCTAATCCAAGTGGGCCTAAATGGTCATATTTTATTCCTAAGTTTGTTTTTGGTCGAATTATACTTGTCCAATAGAATTAGGACATGTGTTAGGGTAATAGTAATATCATATTTACCCTTAGTTACCCTATTTACTATTAACCGCGGTAAAAAAGTAAAAAGTTATTAATCACCAAAAAATTATTTTCATCTCATTGAACCACATTTTAGTCCTTGATATTAACCGTGTCTCTCGGATTTTCGAAATTCCATTCACAGAAGCGGCAAAATTACGTTTTATGAAAAATTCAGTTTTTTTTAACTACCACTTAGTAGTTTCACTATTCATCAAAAATTGATGTTTTTCAGAACAATGCCAAAATTTCATCCTAAGCTATATTTCATATTCCGAATTCAAAAATGAAATCTATTTTACCAAATTCATAACATAGAAGTTGCATTAATTAATTTTATAATTAAATCCCGCTGTTAAAATAAATAGCGTGTTTTTAGGAAAAAATATATATCAAAAGATTGACACTTGATTATGTCTTGTTTAAATGTGAAATTACAACCAATGACCAACATTGTATTAAATTGTAAAAATATATTCTAAATATACTTTAAAACCACTCAAATTAATAATTTATCACTATTAATTATTTCGATTAAAAAAGTTGTTTTTAATTATAATTTAGTAATTTTTCACTATTCATCAGAATATGAAAGTTATCCGAAAAGTACCAAAATTTCACCTTAGGATAAATTCGATACTTCGAATCCAAGAATGAAGTTCATTTTGAGAGCTAAAATTTCTAAAATTTAAAAAAATGGTTATTACGATTCATAACGGCTAGTTTTAATAATATTTTAATAGCATATCATTGTTTCATGAAACTCAGTATTACGTACCACACATGCTATCGAGGAAGGTTGCGATTGCGTGTAATGCATGGCAAGTCAAGGATGCATGTTGTGCAAGCTCCTTTTGGTGTAACGTAAAACACAAGACATTAATAAAATTAAAAAGAATATTTCTTTATAAAATCTTGGGCTGTTACATTCTACCCCCCCTAAAATGAATTTCGCCCTCGAAATTCGTCGGGGTTATAAATGGTTTACTATTTGAAAGTTTCTTTAATAGAAACCCACATCGTAAAAAGGAATATCAAAACCAATCTTTAAAAACAAAAGTATGAAACGTAACGGTTACCCAAATAACCTAATCATTGGGTTTCCACATAGGTGAAAATATGGATATGGAAGAGAAATCTAACCATCATGTTCTAATGGAGAGTGGTAGAGAACATGGCTATGGAAAATCCAGTAATCAGAAATCCATAAATTTGTGACGATCTAAGGTACCATCTGATTAATCAGGTATAAGATCACTAGGACAACATTTTTGGTTTTCAAGATCATTTCCCTAAAGTTAAAAATTTGAATTAGAATAAATACTTACTTTATTTTGATACAATATCACTGTTGTTCGTGCCTTGAACAATTTCCACTTCATCTCTTAAATAAATGAAGTTGAATTTGTTATTCGTGAAGTGTTATCAGATCATGTGATAGAATGACGGGTCATTCCATCTGTCTCAAACAAAAGGTAAGCAAAAGTTATTAAATATACATAAGTCATTCTATAGTGAGATTAATCATATATAGTTCCTAAAATGGACTTATACTTCATATATCATACTGCTTAATATAATAAAACTAGTTTCTACTGAACAGGGACTTCCTGTAGGCCAGTGGTAGGCGATAAAGGCCAGTCGCACTTCGGTTGTGGGTTCGATTCCTACAGCCTTGTCCGAAGCGATGGGCTGTCGCCCGTCCTGCAGGTTGTCCTTTTTTCTAAAACTACATTACTATAACATCCCATCAATAATATCGAAAAAAAAACTTCTATCCTTAAACAATAATCACTTATGTCCAATATAATCCATTTCAATCTTTAGGCTTATCCATAATACTGCAGTCCACTCTCATAACATAGTGAAAATGATTACCAGAGATTTAATACCATCGTTGATCCCCATATATCATAAGATATGTTTTGTTTGTCACATTCTAAACATTCAAAGTCCTTAATCATGTATTCTCTTGAATACCTTAGTGAAAACATGAATGCAGTTAAAAGTTAACACTTTCCACATACCAAAATCCTCAAAATTCTATATACTCAATCCATGATATCACTTAGTCCTTATATCAATCATGAGCTCATGAATACTATTAAACATTTCATTTTCTCGTCTTCATTATGCGCATATCATCTTATTTCCAAAAAAAATATCTCATTCACTTTGAATACCACATCAATAAATATTGCAATACTCAATGATACAACATTATTTTGGAATCCCATTACATAAACGCTTAATCATTCCAACACATCGTTATCTTATTCAACATCGCCAATAGTGATCGCATGTGACTTCCCTTTGTCCTTTGCCTTCAGTGGTTTCTCATGTTGATCATCACTAACCCTTGGATTAGGGAAATTATTAGCATAATGCCCCATTTCCTTGCACTTGAAGCATTGAAGTGTTGGTGGTGCGTTCTCTGCAGTGTTTGCTTTATTCACATCATTAGAAACCCTTTTTCCATTACTTCGACACTCAGCTGCTCGATGACCTTCTTTTCCACACATAAAACATTTTCTAGTTCCTTTAAGACAATCTCCACCATGCTTCTTTCCACACTTTGTGCATAAGGAAACATTCATCTTCTTTTCACCATTATTATGAGATTTCTCCTTGAACTCCATCTTTCGTTTATTGTCAAAACCATGAGATGGATATGTAACACTAACTTCCATTTCTACCTTGATAGCACAACGCACAATTTCTTCATAGCTACTGAAGTCTCTTATAGCTAATGCCCTTCGAAGACTTGGTTTTAAGCCACTGAAAAATCGATCAACTTTACTTTCAGGTTGGATGATAATGCCATATGCATACCTTGCAAGTCTTGTAAAATTCGCTTCGTATATACCAACAGATTCATCATCCGTCTGCTTCAGCTCAATAAACTCCTTTTCCATCTTTGTTCGAAGAATACGGGGGAAGTACTTACTGAAAAACAAGTTCTTGAACTCGTCCCATTCCATGGACTCAATTTCATCCCTTGGCCTCGTATTCTTGATAAGATTCCACCATTGATCAGCTTCACCTTCCAAACGATATACTGCTAAGATGACTTTATCATGTTCAGAACATTGAAGAACTGAAAATATATTTTCAGTGGTACTGATCCATTGTTCAGCAACAAGTGGATCGGAAGTCCCACTGAAAGAAGGTGGGCGTTGCCTCATGAAGGACTCAATAGGATATTGTTCCCTTCTCTGCTCATTTGGAAGTCCAGAATGATTCATAGCTTGTGTAAGTATAGCAATAAGATTTTGCACTCCATCTCCCATAACATTTGTTTGTTCAGGAGGGCAATCATTGCATTGTCCATTGCATTGATCAACACAGTTCCTTCGGGTTCCATCCATCGTCTAAAACCCAAAAAGAATAGTGTGAGAGGCAAAAATCATGCTAGGGAAAACAACATAATAAAGGGGGAGTACCTTCAATATCCAACATCTTAGGTTTAATTCTATGACCGTTAGCGTAATTCTATTACTATAACCTATACGTATACTTATCCCTAGGGACATCCCTAGACATACCTTAGAAATATCTCTAGGGATCTCACTAACGTTTTCGCATCCTAGTTTCCAAAGGTTGACTAAACCTTTCCTCTGATACCAACTGTAGAGACCCGAAGCCTAACGTACATGAACATTACATTACTTTTGCGGAATACTTAATACATAACAAAAACACACACTAAAGGATCGTAATAGTTTAGTGTCTTTGGAAACTCGGAACGTAATCTTCTAATCGTGGTGAAAGTTCTTCAATATCTCCCATAAAGGTCATACCTTTTTTCTACCTAAAACCATTCTTTATATCCTGGGGAAAAGAAAACATAAAAGGGTGAGCTCAAATGCTCAGTAAGGGTAAACAAAAGAAATATCAATCACATAATTTTCATAAGAACATAACATTTTTGGAAATCTTAACCTGCAAAAGAGAGCATAATTTCATAACATGGGATAAATCGTAGTAGTGAAAATGAAACCCTTACTTAAAACATTACTCATTGTGGCATACACACATAATCATAGAGAATCATTTCTTGTTAGTCAAGACTCATTGCCAAGACTATCTTAGTGGACAAAGTCCCTTTCTGAATCGAGTAATCCTCGTTTCAGTCCTGTTTCACTGAACCGGTATAACCTACCATTCCAGCCATGTCTATCTCATGAGATATGAAATCTTTACCCAATGAATTGGAGGGAGATATAGGTCCCACCCATATCTTAATGAATCCTTTCTTATGTGTGCCACAAAATCATAAATCATACATCATTGCATAACCCATGTAATAAAAATGGGATTCTTAAACAACATGACATCATAAAACCATACATATAAGATAAAGGAATTCATAAACATAATTTCATCACAACATAGTCAAATCAATGTAAAAATATGGATAGAAACAGAACCCTTTATTATCTTATATGGAAAATAATTTTGATAAAACACTTGAATTGAATTCTTGAGGAAAATATCCTTTCTTCTTCAAAATCAATTTCTTTTCACAAAACATCATGCAATTTTAAAAGAAAGAGATTTTATTGAAAATAGTCATGAAATCTTTTAGAGGAAGCTTCATGAAAATAAGGCTTTATAAAACAGTATAAATCCGTTCGTGCCGTATAAGTTAAAAAAAACATTCTTCGTACTTTTGTCGGAAAAGTCAAAAAGTACCTCGTACGGAAAAACGACAAAAGATTCCTTTCATATTCTTTACTAAAAACTCACCTAAGGGTAAAATTGGATTTAAACTATTGCAAGTGGATGGAAACAATATTACATATTGAGGGAACATGGATGTGGATGATAAAATACACCCCAGTAAATACTTACGAATAAACAATCTCGGATAAAAATGAGATTGTGATATTTCCCTTACCTTAGGTCCGACTTGCTTTGTATGTGTCCGAACCTCCTCTTCTTTGAAGTGCCTCCTTGAGACCTCCTCTTAGGGCACTAAAATTGGTCTTTGAGGAATACCAGAACCTCTAGGATGTTGCTAGGGAAGTGGAGAGTATAAATTGGTAGGGGTTGGCCGAGCTTGAGTGCTCAAATTGGTGTGAGGAGGAGGGGGAGGAGGTGTCCTTTTATAGGGGAGGAGAGGGGCACCTTAGGAATATCTCAAAATATTATTTTATATTAAAGTCAAAATCGGTTTATAATGGTTCCAAAGGGTCTTATTTCGAAGATAATGTGTGGAGGGGTCGAAATCCTATCAACAAATAGAATTTAGACAAGTTTAGGATATTATTTTAACCTTATCAATTAAATTTAACTCTAAGTTAAATAATTTAACTTTTACCATGTCTTTTTGTTTTCTTTCACTATATGGTTAATAAACTTACTATAACATGCCAAAAGAACCCCAAATTGTTTATTATTAATATATATATCCTTATCTAAGTCATTTGGCCGAACCTTAGATTTTTAGGAATACAATAACAATTAATAATATAATATTTGATTTAAAAACTATTTTGTGTCAATTTTGACACTATTTGATATATGATTTTTGTGAAAGTCATAACAGAATTAAATGTTCGAACCAAGTTGATTAAATCAACATTAATATATCATAGTAACCTAGAAAATTAGTGGAATTCATAAAAAATCTCAAATTACATTTATTTTGGTGTTTATAACATCAATTATGTCAATATTTCATTAATAAGATAATTACTGCATCATCGTTGTGTCATCAATAAAATAAATTATTTTATGTCTAAAAATCACAAATAAAATACCATCATGTAGGAAATCTTTTTAGCTTTCTAATGAATATTTACAATCGAATTTATCTTATGTATAACCCCATATTAAAAATGATTTACTTATTAAACTTTGATTTTAACTATTTTAACCTTTCTTTAAATAAATTAATAATAAATGTCCTAATCTAATCCAAGTGGGCCTAAATGGTCATATTTTATTCCTAAGTTTGTTTTTGGTCGAATTACACTTGTCCAATAGAATTAGGACATGTGTTAGGGTAATAGTAATATCATATTTACCCTTAGTTACCCTATTTACTATTAACCGCGGTAAAAAAGTAAAAAGTTACTATTCACCAAAAAATTATTTTCATCTCATTGAACCACATTTTAGTCCTTGATATTAACCGTGTCTCTTGGATTTTCGAAATTCCATTCACAGAAGCGGCAAAATTAAGTTTTATGAAAAATTCAGTTTTTTTTTAACTACCACTTAGTAGTTTCACTATTCATCAAAACTTGATGTTTTTCAGAACAATGCCAAAATTTCATCCTAAGCTATATTTCATATTCCGAATTCAAAAATGAAATCTATTTTACCAAATTCATAACATAGAAGTTGCATTAATTAATTTTATAATTAAATCCCGCTGTTAAAATAAATAGCGTGTTTTTAGGAAAAAATATATATCAAAAGATTGACACTTGATTATGTCTTGTTTAAATGTGAAATTACAACCAATGACCAACATTGTATTAAATTGTAAAAATATATTCTAAATATACTTTAAAACCACTCAAATTAATAATTTATCACTATTAATTATTTCGATTAAAAAAGTTGTTTTTAATTATAATTTAGTAATTTTTCACTATTCATCAGAATATGAAAGTTATCCGAAAAGTACCAAAATTTCATCTTAGGCTAAATTCGATACTCCAAATCCAAGAATGAAGTTCATTTTGAGAGCTAAAATTTCTAAAATTTAAAAAAATGGTTATTACGATTCATAACGGCTAGTTTTAATAATATTTTAATAGCCTATCATTGTTTCATGAAACTCAGTATTACGTACCACACATGCTATCGAGGAAGGTTGCGATTGCGTGTAATGCAAGGCAAGTCAGGGATGTGTGTTGTGCAAGCTCCTTTTTGTGTAACGTAAAACACAAGACATTAATAAAATTAAAAAGAATATTTCTTTATAAAATCTTGGGCTGTTACAAAGTCCATAGTGATGTTTTCCCATTTCCATTCGGGTATGGGTAATGGTTGTAACATCCCCTTAGACTTTTGTCTCTCAGCTTTAACTTGTTGACAAACCAAGCATTGAGAGACATATTCAGCAACATCTCTTTTCATGCCATCCCACCAAAAGTACTATTTCAGGTCCCTCTACATCTTCGTGCTTCCAGGATGAATAGAGAATGAAGAACTATGAGCCTCATCCAGCAGCTCCTTCTTTAATTCGGGGATGGAAGGAACACAAACCCGATTCCTGAACTTTATTATCCCATCACAATCAAGGTTGAATTCAGGAACATTTCTCACCTTCTTTTGTAACTCGACATCTTCTTTCTGTGCCTCTTTAATCATCACATGTATAGATGGTTGAACATTCATTTGAGAACGATAATATTTTTCCCCTTCCATTATAATTCCAAGATCCATCCTTTGTAAATCCATAAATATTGGATCTTTTGTGATCCTCATCATGGATAAACTAGCATGGTCTTGTCGACTTAATGCATCTGCCACCTTGTTTGATTTCCCAGGGTGGTAATGGATTGAGCAGTCATAATCCTTAATCAGCTCCAACCATCTTCTTTGGCGCATATTCAGCTCCTTTTGTGTGAAAATATACTTTAAACTTTTATGATCAGTATAAATATCACACCTTTCACCATAAAGGTAATGCCTCCAAATATTTAATGCAAAGATTACTGCAGCCAACTCCAAATCATGTGTTGGGTAATTTTGCTCATGGATTTTCAACTGTCGTGAGGCATAAGCTATCACCATATCATTTTGAATAAGAACACACCCCAATCCCTTCTTGGATGCATCACTGTAGATCACAAACCTTTCTCCACTACAAGGTAGTGTGAGCACAGGTGCACTGGATAACCTTCTTTTCAACTCCTTGAAATTCTCTTCACATTCCTCTGTCCAGAAAAACTTAACTCCTTTCCGAGTCAACTTGGTGAGTGGATTAGATAATCGTGAAAAATCTTTTACAAAACGTCGATAATATCCAGCCAAACAAAGAAAACTTCGAATCTCAGTTACTGTTGTTGGTCTCGACCATCTTTCGATAACCTCTGTTTTTGCTGGATCCACAGATATCCCCTCTTTTGAGATTATGTGACCCAAAAATGCAACTTTTTGAAGCCAAAATTCACACTTGGTAAATTTGGCATAAAGCTTCTCCTTTCTCAGGGTCTTCAATATAATTCTCAAGTGATCTTCATGCTCTTCCTTGCTCTTTGAATAGACAAGAATATTGTCTATAAATGCTACCACAAATTGATCAAGATAGTCTCTAAAAACTCTATTCATTAGATCCATGAAGATAGCAGGGGCATTAGTAAGACCAAATGGCATCACAATAAATTCATAGTGTTCATACCTTGTACGGAAAGCCGTCTTTGGTATATCCTCCCTTTTTACCCTTAATTGATGATACCCTGAACGAAGATCAATCTTTGAAAAGTATTGAGCTCCGCGTAGTTGGTCAAATAAGTCATCAATGCGTGGGAGAGGATATTTGTTCTTGATAGTGATCTTGTTAAGTTCTCGATAATCAATGCAGAGTCTCATTGATCCATCATTCTTCTTAACAAATAGAACAGGTGCTCCCCAAGGTGACGCACTAGGGCGTATGAATCCCTTATCAAGATTCTCTTGGAGTTTCTTCTTCAATTCTTGCAACTCAATTGGGGCCATTCTATAAGGTGTCTTTGAAATAGGCAAAGCACCCGGTACGAGTTCTATTGAAAACTCAACTTCACGATTTGGTGGAAGACCCTGTAATTCCTCCGGAAAGACATCATCAAACTCCCGTACAATGAGCATATTCTTAATCGTGAGTTTCTCACAGACCATTTGAGATAAATAACCTTCATTTAGTGGAATCAATACTCATAAGATGGAAGAAATTTCCACTGGAAGGTTATGTTCATCCTTGCATTGATATACGATCGTAGATTGATCTGGAATATGAAATGTGACTTCCCTTATTTGGAAATTGATATGACCTCCATGTAGAGAAAGCCAATCTATGCCAAGAATCACATCAAATTCCACTAAAGGAAGGATCACAAGATTTGCAGGAAGCACTTTCCCACAAACTTCGATCGGAGAAGAATTATAAACTTTTGATGCGACTGTTGTTCCATTAGGTGTTGTCACAGCTAACTCAACATCTAATTGTTGAGGTAATATGGTGATACCCTTAGAAAATTCTTTAGAAATAAAAGAGTGGGTGGATCCAGAATCAAATAAAACATTTGCTACATTAGAGTGGATGGTAAGTGTACCTTTCACCACTTCGTTATCGTACTCCACATCGCTGATAGAAATTGCATGTGACTTTCCTTTGTCTTTAGCCTTAAGATTTTGTTGACGTCGACCATCATCATCAAACCTTGGATTTGGGCATTGATTGGCATAATGCCCCATCTCCTTGCACTTGAAACATTGAAGTGTAGTAGGTTCAATCTGTGTATCCCTTCCTTTGTTTGCGTCATTAGACATCTTCTTCTCATTATCACGGCATTCAAATGCCCGATGACCTTCCTTTCCACATTAAAAACATTTACTTGTCCCTTTAAGACAACTCCCACCATGTTTCTTTCCACACTTTGAGCATAAGAAAAAGCTCATCTTCTTTTCCGTGTGCTCTTTAGATTTTTCTTTGAATTCCATCTTCCTCTTCTTATCAAACCCATGTGACTGATGGGTTATTCCAATCTCCATCTCGACTTTGAGAGCACATCGAACGATTTCCTCGTAGCTATTGAAGTCCCTTATGGCTAACGCCCTTCGAAGACTTGGTTTTAAGCCACTAAAGAATCGATCGATCTTACTCTCAGGTTGGATAATAATACCAGAAGCGTACCTTGCAAGTCTTGTAAAATTTGCTTCATAGGTACCAACAGATTCATCATCCCATTTCTTCAGTTCAAGAAACTCTTTCTCCATCTTTGTTCGGAGAATACTAGGGAAGTACTTATTGAAAAATACGTTCTTGAACTCGTCCCATTCCATAGACTCAATTTCATCCCTTTGCCTCGTATTCTTAATAAGATTCCACCATTGATCAGCATCTCCTTCCAAACGATACACTGCTAGGATGAATTTATCATGTTCAGAACATTGAAGAACTGAAAATATCTTTTCAGTAGTACTAATCCATTGTTCAGCAACTAATGGATCAGTAGACCCACTGAAAGAAGGTGGACGCTGCCTCATGAAGGATTCAACAGAATGTTGCTCCTTCCTTTGCTCGTTTGGAAGTCCTGCATGATTCATAGCTTGAGAAAGTTGTGTGAGCATGGCTACAAGATTTTGCATTCCAGCTCCCATATCGTTTGGTTGCTCAGGGGGACAATCATTGCATTTCCCATCGCATTCCGCATTAACACGGTTCCTTCGGGTTCCAGCCATTGACTAAAACCAAGAAGAATAGTGTGAGCAACACTAATTATAATAGGAAAACCACATAATTCAAGAATAAAATTTTCATGCTTAAGGTCTTATCTTAGGTTATTCAAGGCCATTTCTAAAACACTAAGATTGTGTTCTATGCTTAGACTTATCCTTAGGGTTCTTACTAAGGCTTTCACATCCTAGTTTCCAAAGGTTGACTATACCTTTCCTCTGATACCAACTATAACGACCCATACTTTACATACATTGTTAATACTTCAAAATTGAAGCACACTTATTACAACATATGACAAAACCACAAAGGACCGTATAGGTATAGTTTTTTTAGAAACTGGGAAACATAAACAACTGGTTCATAAATCTTCTATAGTGTCTCCCATTTATTTCATCATATCTAGAGTCCCTTTTAGCATATTCTACTTAATATCCATCTTCCTGACCTGGGGAAAAGAAAACATAAAAGGGTGAGCTCAAATGCTCAGCAAGGGAAAATAAAGGAAATAAAAATCATATCATATCTTTTTGAAAATAAAAACCTGCAAAAGAGATTATAATATATTAACATGGAATAAATCATAGAAGTGAAAATGTGATCCCCATAATCATAACATAAAACTTGAAACTTTGTGGCATGCACACATAATCATGGAAAATCATTTCTTATTAGTCATGACTCATTGCCAAGACTATCTTAGTGGACAAAGTCCCTTTCTGAACCGAGTTCACTCCTCATTTCAGTCCTGTATCACTGAACCGAAATAACCTTCCCTTCCAGCCATGTCTATCTCATGAGATATAAAATCTTTACCCAATGCATTGGAGGGAGATATAGGTCCCACCCATCTTATAATGAATCCTTTCTTATGTGTGCCACATAATCATAAACCATACATCATAGCGTAACCCATGTAATAAAAATGGGATTCTTAAACAACATGACATCATAAAACAATTCATATAAGATAAAGGAATTCATAAAAATATTTCCATCACAACATAATCAAACCAATGTAATAATAGGGATTAAAACAGAACCCTTTATTATCTTAGATGGAAAATAATTTTGATAAAACACTTGAATTCCATTCTTGAGGACAATATCATTTCTTCTTCAAAAACATTTTTCCTTTCATAACATGTCATAAGATTTTAAAATAAAAGAAGTTGATAAACTTGAAAACTTGTAAAGGAAGATTCTTGGAAATTTTGTTTTAAAAATCCATTCATGCCGTATAAGTTAAAAAAACATTCTTCGTACTTTTTTCGGAAAAGTCAAAAAGTACTTCGTACGAAAAACGACAAAAGATTCCTTTCATACATATTACTAAAAACTCAACGAAGGGTAAAAATGGATTTAAACAATTGTAGGTGGATGGAAGTAATATTACATATTGATGAAACATGGATGTGGATGATAAAATACACCCCAGTAAATACTTACGAATAAACAATCTCGGATAAAAATGAGATTGTGATATTTCCCTTACCTTAGGTCCGATTAGCTTTGTACATGTCCGAAGCTCCTGTATAATGGTTTAAATAATGTTATTGACTTATTCCAGAATCATACATATTGATATGATATCATATATGGTCATATTCTTAGCTTCTTGTTAGTAATATTTCATTTTTACTTGTTACTCTAGTCTTTATTGCCTTTTGTTCTTATGCGTGTTTTGCCGAATACATTCTTATTATTCTTTTAAGGTTATAGATACCTTATATCCCGAATGGTATTAGTGTAACATATATCATATTTATTCATTCAATTCATTTATATAATTACTATGTAATGATGATCATGTAGAACGAGTCGCACCACATCGTGGAGACGGTATTCCGTACGTACGCACGAGTGATGATATCGTTCCTATGATCGTGGAACTGTATTGGAGTATATATATATTATTTCAGTATCAATATTACTTTATAATAATCATAAATAGTTACTCATTACACCATTATACCCATCCTTGTAATGTGATGGTGGAAAAATAGATTACACCACGGCGCGGAGACGGTATTCCGTACGTACGCACGCGCGGTGATTTCATTTTTCCGTGGGATGGATAGAAGGTGAATTAGGGTTGTTTCATATTTATAATAACATATCAGTATGTAATTAATACTGATGTTATTACTTTATCATGAAACAACTAAAGAAGAAGAAGTTGAAGAAGAAAGAAATTGAAAAGATCGGTAATGGATATTACCTCTTCTTTGGAACGCCTCTTTGAATCCTCCACTTAGGGAACTAAGATTGGTCTTTGAAGAAGACCAGGACCTCTAGGATTATTCTATGGAAGTGGAGAGGAGAAAATGGCAGGGGTTGGCCGAGCTTGAGTGCTCAAATTGGTGTGAGGAGGAGGGGAAGGAGGTTCCCTTTTATAAGGGAGGAGAGAGGCACCTTACGAATATCTCAAAATATTATTTTATATTAAAGTCAAAATCGGTTTATAATGGTTCCAAAGGGTCTTATTTCGAAGCTAAAGTGGGGATGGGTAGAAATCCTATCAAACAATAGGATTTAGACAAGTTTAGGGTATTATTTTAACCTTATCAATTAGATTTAACTCCAAGTTAAATAATTTAACTTTTACCATGTTTTTTTTCTTTCACTATATGGTTAATACACTTACTATAACATGCCAAACGAACCCCAAATTGTTTATTATTAATATATATATCCTTATCTAAGTCTTTTGGCCGAACCTTAGATTTTTAGGAATAAAATAACAATTAATAATATAATATTTGATTTAAAAACTATTTTGTGTCAATTTTGACACTATTTGATATATGATTTTTGTGAAAGTCATAACAGAATTATATGTTCAAAACAAGTTGTTTAAATCAACACTAATATATCATAGTAACCTAGAAAATTAGTGGAATTCATAAAAAGTCTTAAATTACATTTATTTTGGTATTTATATTATCAATTATGTCAATATTTCATTAATAAGATAATTACTGCATCATCTTTGTGTCATAAATAAATTAAATTATTTGATGTCTAAAAATTACAAATAAAATACCATAATGTAGGAAATCCTTTTATCTTTATAATGAATATTTACAATCGAATTTATCTTATGTATAACGCCATATTAAAAATCATTTACTTATTAAACTTTGATTTTAACTATTTTAACCCTTCTTTAAATAAATTAATAATCAATGTCCAAATCTAATCCAAGTGGGCCTAAATGGTCATATTTTATTCCTATGTTTGTTTTTGGTCGAATTACACTTATCCAATAGAATTAGGACATGTGTTAGGATAATAATAATATCAAATTTACCCTTAGTTACCCTATTTACTATTAACCGCGGTAAAAAAAGTAAAAAGATACTATTCACCAAAAAAATTATTTTTATCTCATTGAACCACATTTTACTTACTGATATCAACCGTGTCTGTCGGATTTTTGAAATTCCATTCACAGAAGCGGTAAAATTAAGTTTTATGCAAAATTTAGTTTTTAACCTACCACTTAGTGGTTTCACTATTCATCAAAAATTGAAAGTTTTCAGAAAAATACCAAAATTTCACCGTAGGCTAATTTCGATATTCTGAGTCCAAAAATGAAGTCCATTTTGAAAAATAAAATTTATAAAATTTCAAAAAGTGTTTATTACTATTCATAACGGCTAGTTTTAATAGAATATTGTTGTTTAGTGAAACTCGGTATTGCGTACGACGCAAGCTATCGAGGAAGGTCGCGATTGCGTGTAAAACAAGCCAAGCAAGTGTTGTGCAGAAAAAAATTCCTTTGATGATTTATATAACATAAAAGTCTCGGGTGTTACATTTTTTCACTAGGGTGCCTAAGAAGAACTCATATTCACAAGTCCATACATAACTTATTTTGTTGTGTATTGTGGATGGGAGCTTATAAAAATTGGACTCTTTTAGTACTTCAAACTCTCGTAGAGATGTCCCATATAATATTATTATTATTGTTATTATTATTTATTTTATTTTAAAAAAAAATTATTTTCTTTCTTTTTATACATGTGCCTTGTACCATCAAAAGTAAAAGTATACATATATTGGAATTTGGGGTTTTCTGTTCCTTATCAATACCTATTATTTTATTATTTTACTTATCTCTATATTTATTTTTTTATAATCCTTCCATTGGTTGTTTATTTATACATTTCATATTAATGTGATACTCTAATCCTTAAGGAATAGTCTCCCCATAGTACCAACATTGAACCATTATTTCTAGTCAGTATCCTCCAGCATATGGGAAGGCACACATAAGGCCATATGGTGACCTATCCGACTAATTGATTATTATTATTTAGGTTAGGATGTGAAATATCATATACCTACAGGTTTTTTAATTTCCATTCATTATAAAAGTCAACGGTGATAATCCTAATAAGGTCAATGAAATATGTTTTAATGGTATATTACTTGGATAAAACACAATTATAAATTATATAAGCATCATTTTGAAAAAATAGAAAATATTAAATTATTTATATGTATAAGTTATGGAACATTGTTATTGAAAAAAATAAAAGTCAGCTACAGATATAAAATATAGTATATATAATGTATTTTCAAGTAGAAAACATAATAAAGATTCTAACGTAAGTTATTATATAGAAACTGTATAGGATGAGAGTGTTGATTCATTCATTTCAAGAGATGAGGCAAAATTTCATTCATCTCATCCTAGGCTAAGAAATTGGGTGGAGGTCCAAATTATCATTGGTTATGAAGGAAAATTGGATGAAACCATTAAAACATCATGAATAGTTTCACATAGATCCTTTTATTCATATTTTATTCCAGTATATTTTGAATAAGATATTAATAATTATGAGATAATTGATTCAATTAATGATGAGTTTTATTAGATTGAGAAGATTGAGGAATGGAAAATTTTACACAAACTAGAATATAATAATTTCATTACAACGAAATGGTCATATTAAACAAGTTGAATAAAAAAATTAAGTCACACAAAACAATGAAAGACTATATTATAAAGGCTAATCACAAGATAAAGGAATTGATCTGTTTGATACCGCATCCCCATTATCAATATAGGAAACCATTGTAATCCTTATTACTATTTATGCACATTGGATCTAAAATATATTCTAAAAGGATTTCACATAATATTTTATTAATGAATAGTTGGAATAATAATTATATATTGAGCACTTATGAGACATTATGCTGGAGAAAACGATATTATATTTAAGTGTTAAAGAAATATTTGTATGGGTTGAAACAAGATCCATGACCATGTTATTTTAATCAAGGAATTTTCCTAAATAAGTATGAATTTCAATTAAGTAAGAGTTGAAAAAATCCTCTATATAAAATAGAATCATTAGGTTTCAAAAACGACAATTTTATATTTTGAGGATATCATATTTCTAGTGAATGATGAAGAAATGTGTGAAAATATTTATAAGGATGTGAGGATATTATTATAAATTTTCATGATATATGAAATAACATAATTTCTTGTATTAAAAATAAAAAAATGGAAGGAATATATTTTACTTTATAAATAAATTATTTATAAAAATATCCTAAATAAATATGTAATTTATAATTCAAATAATTTTTCAAAACTATTTCAGTTACAATAATGATGAAAAAATATTATTAAATAAATGATGTTGATCCAAAAGAATTAATTTTTTTGGACTGGAATCCTTTTATACCTAAAATAATAATTTTAATGTGTAGTGTAAGATGTTACAATTTTATTATGTGTCACATTTCTCTAAAGAAGTTTCATCTTTTGGATGTGAAACTAATTCTCAGATATATTAATTGTAAAATAACTTTTGGGAAAAAAATATGGTATGACATAGAAGGTTTCTTTGTTGGTTTTTATAGATGCATATTGGGATGGTTGTGTTGAAGATATAAGTTCTAAATCTATTAGTGTATTCTTCTTAGAAAAAATATGTTCATGCTAGCTAAAAATTATAAAAACTATATTAACTATTAGTACTACAAAAGTGGATTATGATGATTAAACAAAACCCATATCACAGTAAATATGGATAATGACATTCATGGATGATCATTACGATAATGTGAAGCAACCCATTCCCTTTGGTTGTGATAATAAAAGTGCAATAAATTCTAGTAATAATACAACATACAAATCTCAATAAAAGAACATTGATTTTAGACTTTAGTACATCAATTATTATATGGAATGAAATAAACTAAACTTGGTGTTTTTCCTATAATATTAAACATTATTGAAATATTCAATAAAATATTATAGAAGTAAAAAATCATAAGTTTAGTTTCATAATGGGTGTAAAAACTCAAACATAAATTGATAAGGTAAAATATGTAAATCCCCTTTCCTTTTTATTCATTACATATTCTTTTTAAAGGGGTAGAAATATGGTTGTAGAAAATACATCCACTAATAAATTATCAACCAACAAAAGGAGAGAATATATTTTGGGGGGATTTTTAAGAAGTGGTATGTTGTGATGTCATTTGGATTCAGATAAACTATTTTATAAGTTTTTTAACGTGATTACATTAATTTTTTTAATATATTTTGGTGATTTTTCTAGTGAAAGTCATTGAAAGATGGAAAGAATGTATGTTGATCGTGTTTTTTGGACACTACATTATAAAGAGTATGGATTTATTATTAAATGATTATTCTATCCAAAATTGATATTTCCCAGATATTATTATAATTAGTATATATTAATTCATCATTTTATTTACATACATTCATGGATTTATGTTCCTTGGTTGAAAATAAAATACAAAGAGGTAGATTATTGAGGATAAGTGATTTCACTTTGATTAACCTATTAGTGATGATATTTTGAAATAGTAACGTATTTATATATGATGATTTATTTTATATTCAATCACACAAATAAATTTTCTAATGAGTCTGATCATATAACGTGTTGTGAGAAGAGTTTTTTTGAATTTGATGTTATTTTGTATCGAATATGTCGATGTTATGTGAGGTGTTTTTATAAAAAAAATCATGATATTAGTTATCTTGATTCTTGTAATGTTGATTTTGGTCGATGTTTTTATTGAATTAAGATTATTATATGTTGGAAAAGATAATTTCTGAACTCTATTTAAATTATAAAATGTCAACATATTTTAAATTGAATATGTTATCTATCGATGATATTTTCTACATATAAAAATAATCATTTAGGAGTGTTCCTATGTAAGGGACTCTTTTTAGCTGAATTTACATAGCCCAATGATTCACCTATGAAAATAACATAATTGAATGGTATATGTATGATATATACAAATTTGATCCATGTATCTAAATTATTATTGTAGTTGATGTATCCATGTACGAAAATATATATACCTAAATAATATACATATGTGAATTGTCATGTAGCTGATTCACATAGAAAAAATTTCTATGTAACTAAACTTTTCTCATCAAGAATTTTATCTATTTGAAGGCATGACAAATGGAATTTGTTCTTGTATATGATTCCTCCTTCATAAATATAAATATGTTAATTCATAAGTTCAACATAAAAATTTAATTTTGATGATGTGTGCATTGATGCTTCACCAGTTATTTATGTGGATTTAATATGGAGTAAATTCATTTTTAAAAGAGTTTAGAGAATCCATAATTTTTCTAAATGTTTAAAAGTATTTTTAATATGTTACATAAGTTGTTTTATGGGGTAGTTATGGTGATGACTTGAAATGATATTTAGGATATTTTTAATTGAAAATTATTTATGTAGGGTATTATGTTTTTTAATTTATATGAGAAAGAAAATATAACAATAACTACATGATATTTTTTTAACATTTTTTTCAGAATTTGTGGATATATATTTTTTGAATGTGAAAATGTGTAAAGATAATAAGAAGTGATGTTATTTCTCACTACTGGGAAGGAAGTCAAGAAGATGATGATCTAACATTTAAAATGGAAGGTGTGATGAAATAAAGCATCATGATTAAACTATTAAAGCCTATTGGAAAATTATCATTTACTAATTCAAAAAATGTATATAATTTATCTATGTGAGGATCACACATAATGTTAAAGGACTATAGTTTAGTGTGATTGATAGATATTCTCTTCTTGTTGTAAAACATCATATGGATACTATTATACTATTTTTTTGTTCTCTGATTATTTCAAAACCTTTCTAGAGAGTAGCTAATCTTATTGATTAGTGATCACTATAAATACTCGTGTTCTTTTGTGTGTTCTTAATTTTGATTTCTAAAAAAACAGATTTTCACTATACATAGGTGAAGGATTTTATAAGGAATGAAAAAGTAAAAAGATTAAGATGATTTATTCACCCACTCCCCAACACACAGATCACCCATATCCGAATTTTCCTTTTCATTAAATTACACTATAAAATTATAATTTCTATATTGTTAATGATACAATGCATTATTCACTAATTTATAACATAACAGGGCATAAAAATTATAGTCTATTATTTTTCCTTATTAAAAATGACCAAAGAAATAACAACACAAAATAAAATCATTCTATCATTCTAATCAAAGGTATTATATGCCAAAATTCAATTAATTTCACCAAAATAAATACATGCAATTATATTTACAATATCAAAATTTTAGGACAATAAGAATATTAAATATTTTTAATGTTTTAAAACAATATAAACATAGGAATAAAAATTTTTAGAGCATTAAAATCAATATTCAATTATTAAATAATATATACATACTATAATTTTCAATATTCTTTAAAATTATCATGGATTCCAATTACCATTATTAAATATGTGCTAATTAGGTCCATTACTTGTTTATATTGCAATTACAAACTAATTTACCATTAATTTAAAATGTAAAACATGATGAAGGGATCAACCATAATCAATTTTATCTAGAATCAACACACAACACAAAGTAAAATAAAAATTACCATGTTCTCAAAATAATTTCATAGAAAGTCCTAATTTCATACATATGTACAGTGACCCATTTTAGAAACCATGGCTATCATGTTTCCATCTACTAAACAATAACAAAAAATATATCACATAAATAATGTTATCCAATTTTATTGTCTTTTAAAAAATTCATGTTTCACAACTTCCAATAGCTAAACCCAGTATGATGAGATGAAGACAAGAAAATATTTTCTTAATATCAATATTTGAAACCAATACACCCTTGTAACATGAATATAATCATAAATATTCTCAATGTAGATCTTAGACCAAGCCAATTAGATGGTATTTATCATTTATCTTATCCTTGATCTATGAAGTCACACTGTATTTTTTTATTTATTTGAGAATTGATTCGAGGTTGGAGTCTTTACACTTAAAACACTTTACTAAGATCACAAAATATCATGATTTCAAAATAAAATATTTATATTCCTTTATAAAAATCTGGGATGATTTTTCAGGATTTAGTATATTTGAAACCATGGGTAGTGAGAATCTATAACTACACATTTGATGAAATTTCTAAATGAGAAATGAGTTCTAAAAGAAATCTGAGAGAGTGATAAATTGATTCGACATGTGCTTCAGAGTGTCCATTATATATTATAGTATGGTTAGTGGAAATCAACCTACATATAATCAAGTCACTAAAAGAAAACATAACATTCCATCATATTTTTGGGCTTTGAAAACCCTCTCTTAGAATCAAGTATGGTTACATGGTAGAAAATATTTACATTACAATTTAAAGGGTATGAATGTTTTATGGAAATATATAAGAGTACATGATCCACTAGACATTGATTTGATGAATTATTTGATAAAAAATTTTATCCATCTAATTAAATATTATTATAAATATATATTTCTTTAGTATTAATAAATGATATCTATGAAACATGACATAATGTTAAAGGGGTAAAACACTAGATGTTATTCACCATGTCAACAAGGTTCACCTTTCATTTTAAGTGAAGTAATTTTAAAACCCTATTGTTAAAGACATATTGATGAAAGTGGTGCTCATTATGGGTGAGCTTAAATGATGTTTCACAATTCTTGTAAAAGTGAGGAAAATCAACCTGGAAAGAACATGTTATGAAATGTGGGGAAATACATTAGTTTTATGTCCCATTGAGGAACACGGGTGCGATACAAGGAGGAGACAACACATGTCTGTAGTGAAAATGGGGTGCATGTGTGGCCCAATTATTATTTTGGAATCAAAGGAGGAACCCAGATGGAAGTGTGGTGACATGTCCAGTGTTTATATATAGGGAAAATAATGAGTACATAGTTATATGATAGGGGTTAATATAACACATTTTAATGTTAATGGGTTAAAAGATTAAATGAAATTACCCATGTAAAAAAGGTACACTATTCTTTTTGAGAGGCTACCTGGTTAGAACTCAATAGTTATAGATGTATTGATTAGAGTAGTTCTTAAGATAAGGGACCTCCATGGAAGTTTCTCAAGCTATGTGTGAGTGATAAACAAGCACACTGTATAGAATGTGTGATATAAATTTGGTATAGTGATTAGTATGATGACTCATTTGGGCACATAGTGGGCCCCATGGAGGGGAAAACCTATGTCTTCTGTGAAATTGTTGATTCTAATAGCATCCAACTATTATAGTATATCTATGATATAGTACTATGCTATGTCCATTAACATTGTTCTCCATTCTCTATAGGTGGAATATATCATAAGCATAAAATTTAACATCTTAGTGGCATTATTATAACCAGATATCCTACCTAATTTTTGTTATTGTTTGGTTTGCACATTGTTTGTACAAAATCATTCCAACAATTAGTACATAAATGTAGGAGTCAAATATTGAGGTAATTTGTAATTTTAATTTAGAAAAGAAATGGATTAGGCCTAGAGGGATGTGTTTTACTCAGGAATTTGCCTTTTCATTGGTCAAGGATTGGTCAATGATGCATTCATGGGTGTATGAATTTTATGGTAATATACCTTTCACGGGTGTTTACATTTCTGTCATGTGAGTAAGAAATACTTCGTGGAAAATAAATTAAAAATGGAATTTTTTTAGGTGTATGTTGCCTATATTTTTAACTTTGGATTTTTTCCCCTTATTCATCTCTCTAATTTTATTTAAAATATGAGAAAACCTTTTCCTTTATGAGTGGGGTGCATTCAAACCTTATTAAAGATTGACTACATGTTTTGTATACTAACACCCAATATATTCAAAATACAGTGTATGTAGTTGTTATTCGATATACTTTTGATAACGGGAGATAGATCAAATTTATAATAGAGCATGGGGTTGTTATGGTCTTTAGTGATAGGGAATCGATCCAATTATTCATTATAATATGGTTCTTGGGGGTATCTCTAAGTTATAAATCACGACATTCTTTTTGAATCTCATTTCACTTAGTCTTTCCTCATAAATTTTTCTCTAGAAAACCATTATACATATATATTTATATATTAGATTTTATTCAAGTATTTTATAATGAATGATATTGTGTCTCATGATTATGGTCATTATATAGGTTGGTTGTTTTAGGTAAAATCATCCCCCATGATTTAGTAAAGCCCTTAACAATTATTTTCAACCTTTGGTTCCAATGAAATGCCACATATTGTTAGTGGAATTGTTTTCCTTATAATGAAAATGGGTTGTTCTAGGACATCATAAAATCCCACAATGAAAAATATATGTACAATAAATATATATTATTTCATGGGAAGGAACATTGTAGTATAAATTCCCCAAATATATTTTCTAGATTGGACCACAATCATTCCTTTGCTACTCCAGGCAGTTAAAATTTTCACACATGGTTAGGTCAAACTATTCTATAAATATGTGTCTTTACAATTTTTAGTACAAAGGTGATCTGAATTTTAGTACATTGTTTTCCAAATCATATGACTTAACTTGAAAATTATATTAATTAAAAGAAAATGTTTATTAATGTTTGAAAACTCTACTAAAAAAATGATTATTTCTCTTTCAATATTGACTACTTAATTCAAGGACACCCATAGTATATTTAGATAATTATCCTCCTTATAGTGATTACTTTTAAAGGATCAAAGACGATTATATATCATCTGAGAATTTTATACATAAATGTTTTATTTCATGGTATCACACTTAACAAAGTTTATATATTTTAAGGTTTAGTTTCATAGAAATTATAAACCTCATGGATGAATAACATAAACATTATTTTAACACACAAGATATACTTATTCATATGTTCATTAAATGTTACTTTTATTTCATCTCATATCATGGGTACATAAGTAAAAAGAAATGGGTGATCAAAAAAACCAGAAATGAATAAAAATGGAAATAAAACATAAATGATCATCAAGGATAATATAAGAGTCATAACATGAAATAATACTCCTAAGTACATGATATATAAAATGGATGTGTGGATAAGACATAAAAATTTTACATTCATAAATAATTTCATTAATGTTTTTCACCAAGTTTTTGTTAATCTTAATTACCAATGTTATTCACCAAGGAATGATAAAAAATTTCTTTTATAGAGATTAATTATTTAACCAACATATAACATTTAAATCGGGATAAACCTTTAATATGCATTATGCCCTATAAGACATATTTATCATAATAAATAATTTTAATAATTTCCAAGGGATAATAAACAACGGGTTTCATATAAATTAACTGTGTATATAAGTGATTAAATATATAAACTCTAAATTAAATTTACCTTCAAAAACGGAATGTAAGATTAATATTTTCAAATCCACAAATCAATAAATTATATTTACATCTAGGTTAATACCCATGCAGAGAAAAATGGTTTGAGAACTCACAATATATTAATATTTCATGTAATAGTTAGAAATTCATGAAATGTATTTGAAAACATTATAGTATAAATTATTGATCATAAATGAAATAATGGGAGGAGATGAAGCTATCTCCATGATAAAATAATTATTTTCAATAATGGTAGAAGTAAAAATCTATTGAGAAAATTAATACATAATTTAGACTACATAAAACAATGATGTACTTGGATGGAAAAGAAAAGATGGGGATTTCCCTATCCATAAATAAAACATTGTTTCATCATTTTTGCGCCTCACAGATTATAGAACTACGTTTATTAATATAAGAATCTAGAAGTTAATTATTTTTATTTTTTCAATATTTATTAAATTAAACATTGTATTATATTTCTTAATTGTTATTAATACATTATTATGATGACATTCAACATAATATAAATAAAAATATTTATCTATTATTTATTTTAAATAATTTAATATTATTATCCATAATATTTTTTATAAGTAGATAGTTGGAAATTTCATCATTGGTGTTTAACTGATCATTGACAATAAATTATCAAGAATGGGGAAAAGACAAAATAACATTTAAATATGCTATAAATTAATTAAATATTTTTGGATAAGATTATTAATTTGGATTAAACTTAACAATTAATTTACATTATACTATTTAATTTCGACATTAATAGAGGAAAATTAGAATATAGGATAAAAAATGAGAGAAATAATATATGAAAACTAACCCTCTTTTGGGGTTGATTCTTCTCTAGAAAAGATAATTACATTGATGCATAGAGTTAGTTGTCTCTTGAATGATCCTAATAATTATATAGGTATTGAGTGAGGGGATTTGGGAATATTTTTGGATTTGGTATGTTTGGTAGAATTATTTTTAAAGGGGGAGGGATAGGGGTTATTTAAACATTCACAGAGGCGTATTTTCTTAGAAAATATTGATTAAAATATAATTTTATGGTAACCCATTAAATAGTAATATTTTTGGGATTATGAAATATATATAAATTAAATATAACTATCTTGAGACATTCAATGAACTTATGATATAAATTTATTCTATTAATCAAAAAAATATGGCAAAATAAATTGATATTTTAATAAAATATTGTTGACATTAGACTTTTGAAAATGATTTTTTGGTTTAGAAATTATGTTTACAGTTTTAAATGATTTATTTATGTTAATTAATTGATTTTTGCATGAAATAATATATTTTTAAAATTCACATAAAAACTTATGCATGTCATGAAATTTACAAAGAAAATACAATTTGATATTTATTATGTGGTGATTTAAAAAAATGAAATTTATTTTATCATATTTATTTTATAAAATAGTTTATTTTATTTATTCAAATAAAAATTTTTTATTTAAGAAATACCTTAAAATATTTTATATTAAAATTTTACTTATATATTATTGGAATTTTTAATCATGATATTTATTTTACAGAATTATCTTATTTTTATTTACATGAATGTCTCATGATAAATATTATTTATATACAATTTATTATTTTGTGGTCAAATACTATTTAAAATATCAAGTTACTATTCTCAATGGACAATTTACTATATTCAATGCTTTGGATACTATTACAATAATAATATTTCTATTACAATGATCAAATTACAATTACAACAGTATCATTGACCCTTATAAATACCACTACATTCCATTATTTTCATTGTTAAACTCAATTACTCTTACGTTTCTACATTTTATTTTTTTGTAATGATGATTGGTTTACTAACATTTTGTTTCATTTTTGTAGTGATGTTTTTTTAGGTGATGATTTTAGTAAAATAAGGTGATCCAAATTTTACTAATGTTATTTTTTTATTTTATATTTCCCCCCTTTCATTTTTTTTCTTTTTCACTTGGTTTGTTATGTAATAATGTGATTGTATTCATTAATGAAATACTATGTATTTTTCACTATGTGATGTGTGTGTATAATAAAATATAATATATTATAACACACATTTATTTGGGAAAATATTAAAACTTATAATGTCTAATCCACTACATTAATCCCATCATTAAAATATTCATACTTAAAACTTCATCTCATATTTTCATTTCTGATTAGACGAGGTTACTTCTAAGTCATTATTTCCTCTCATTTCCATATCATCTCTTCAAACATTTGGTTTCTTCACAACACTTTAACATGGTTAGTTGTTTTATTAGATAGAAATTGTTATCGGTTGTCTACGATATTAACTGGATACCCATTAGAGAGGTCATTATCAAGTTGTATGGCCCCTGGATTTAGTAAAAGTGGGGGATTTAGTATGTACATCCTCAAGAGAGGTACAAGAAACACCTCATTGTCATTTTTCTTATTTAGCGTCAGATCTAACTAATAGGCTACTGATACTATGTCATTAATTATCTCAAATATTCCAATATACCTAGGGATAAGTATACGTATCATTCAAAAATTTATGAAACTCTACTTTGATATTAAGGAAAACATTATAACCAACATCAGACGACATGTCCCTTTGATGGTTTTCATCATGAATCTATTGCAATATTTTCAGATGCTTTTATTTGTTGATGGACAGAGTGAAATTTTTTTGTCATCTCTTTAATAATATAAGTCCCATATAGCTTTCATGATCCCACTTCATCCCAACAATATGGTGTTCCGCATAAATTCCCATATAATGATTCATATAGATATATCTAAAAACAAGACTAGAAGTTATTGTTGTCTGAGAAGTCACCTAATGGGTCAGGTTGATCACAACCACCTATAAATTACAATGATAAGGTTGTTATCATGTTTTCATGTGTATCAATGGTCCATTTAGATTGACCATTATTTTGGGGATGAAAGGGAAAAATGAAATTCAATTTACTATTTATAGAATATTAAGGATTTCTTAAGAATTTTGAAGTGTTTTTTGGCCCATGATCTGAAATTATTGAATGTAGTACCACATGCAGTATAAAAATTTATTTTCAGTATATTTATTCACATTCATCGATGGTGAAATATTATTTAATAGAAATTAATTGGTTAGTCTTGTAATTTTGAACAATTTAAAACCATGTCAAATCGTTTCCTTTTTATGTCTTCAAGAGACCATATTCAAGGTCTATGGTGATGTTCTCCCATTTCCATATGGGTAACTTCAATGGTTTCATCAGCCACTTATAAATATGTTTCGACATACAATGAACTTTTAGGTATAATAAGTGGCCTTCTACTACATTTTTTCAACCAAAAGTTAGCTCAAAGTTCAATGTACATCTTAGTACATCCAAGATGGATGGAGAAAGATGATATATGTAAATTACCCAATAAATATTTTTGTTTCATATATGATGATGGAAAATAAAATATAATTAAAAATCAAATGAATCCTTCATCATTGATAATTAACTCTTGGATTTTTTCCTCCATTGAAACATTCACATTCCTTTGATTTTGTAGTTAATCCATTTATACCTCCTTGATCCTCACATGGATAGATCGTTGGGTTATAATTCCAGAAAAGTATGATGTATTCCATTACATTATGATTTACATGTTCATACTTATAATATAAAATTACATAGGGTCTTTATAACTCTATTTTATAAAAATAGTTTTATGTTTTTTTTCATTTATGAGCATCATCTACTTTTTTGTCCCTTCAAGGATCATAGTGAATACTGAAATCGTAGACCTTGGTTAGCTCTAACCATCTCCAATGACTAATGTTTTGTTCATTATATATTAATTTATAATTAAAAACAATGTTTAATGTGTTTATATCAATTTTTTACTCATAAAGATAGTGTCTCCAAATTCATGGTAAATATGAATGCTTCTAATACTAGGTGACGAGTAGGATAGTTAATTTCATTTTTTTTTATTTTTTGGATTCACAATCTATCACATTTAAATTTATCATGATTAAAAATTAAATTCCATTTCATAATTCATCACTATAAATAAATTTCACTTTACCATTAGAGGGTAATTGTATTAAATTTGCACTAACCAAACCATTATTTAGTTTATGGCATATTTCTTAAAACACTTTTGTCTAGATAATATTAAATACCATTCAAATATAAATTGTTTAAATTATTATAAATATATTATCTTTTTTCACAAACCTTATATTATATATTCTAATGGAATGAAACTATGAATATTTGTTTCAATGGTGGGATGTATCCACTTCTCAATGGCTTTTTTCTAGGAAGTATATAGTGATATTCCATCACTGGTAAAAATATTCTCCAAGAATGAGGCCTTTTGTAACCATAATTCACATTTACTAAAATTACTAATATCTGGTCCTTCCTAATTTCTTTTAATATGGTTATTATATTATTTTAATCCTCCTCAAATCTTCTATAATATATATGAATATCTTTAACAAAGACCAGCACCAATTTATCAATGTAACAATGCAATATTTTATTCATAAAATATACAAATAAATTGAATAATTAGTCATCTAGAAGGTAATGAATAAAAACATAATTCACATATCATCTTCATAAAGATGTCTTTGTGATATATTCTTTCTTTAACCTAAACTAATGATAACCTAATTAAAGGTCAATCATGGAAATGAATTGAGCACCATGAAACTGGTCAAAAAATAGTCAATCCTTGGAAGAAGATTTCTTTTCTTTACTATGATCCCAATATGTTCTATATAATCAATTCATTACTGTATTGATCCATCGTTATCCTTAAAAGAGAATGGGTTCTCCCTAAGGGGATGCACATTGATGAATAAAAAACATTCTTAAAAGTTCTTCATGATTCTTTTTTAATTATTCTTACTCAAAATGTTCTTCTATATATAATCTTCTATATTATCATATATCTTTCTATGAGATCTATAATGAACACTACCTCTCTTTTTTAGGTATAAAAAAGTATTTATATATCAAATAAATCAATATACTCTCTGAAAATGGCTATATTTTCTATCTTTATAAATTTTATTTCTTCTTTTTCTTCTCTATTATTTTCCATAATGAAGTATATATCTGGTTATTATATCTTTAGTTCATGATAAGATATATATCCTTTGAAAACAACCCTAGGATGTTCATTCAATTCCGTTGAATATTTTTAACTTAGTATGTTGATCTTAGCAATATAAAATGTCAAAAAGTACATCCCAGTATTGTACTGAATTATACCATGTGAATGGATAAAATATTGGGGATGAGATTTTAATCACTAAATCAGATACTATAGATCTTATAAAAAATTATTTTTTGTTTAAATCCATCAGAAGTCTTAATTAGTAACTCTATATAAAGTAGTTCATGGTATGATTCTATTTTTTGAAAGAAATGATGAACTAAAGAAATGTATAAAACTATATTCGAACAAATTACAAGATAAATTTTTTAGCACAATTTGTATACTTGATACCATTTTATTTGGAGCCTCTCCATCAACCATTATGGTTGTAAAACAACGACATTTCTCCCTTGTAATTTTCCGATGTTGATGGTGGTTTCCCTCTAGTATCATCATATTTAGGCTTTAATTTTAAATGAGTCCAAGAGTTATCAACTTGAAGAGTTGAGTTTCAAGTTTTTCTTGAACCATAATTTATTTTTTCCTTTTCATTGATATATTTAGGATTCACCAAATTATAAAAATTCTATGATAAATGGCCATATATTCATTATTTGGGGAAAATTACACTTCGAAAAATATTTTTCCCTAAATGATTTATTAGTAATTTATTATAAAAGGAATGTTAGAATTTTATTCCACTTCTTCCAAATTAAAAATTATTCATTAGTATTTCAACCATAGATATCATCATTTCATCTGGCCAATGTGACAACTCTGACTCACCAAACTCAATTTCAACAATCCATTAACTCTGATATATCTCCTCGTATCTTTCATAGTCATTATTTTCTATATTCCTCTACATATGGGTTCTCAACACCCATTACAACCTATCAAAATTTCCATTATGATCTATAAAAAACAAGATGAGTATCGAGAATTTCTATTTACGTTCATTTCATATCATCCGAACAATTAATTTTCCTTATACATTATCTATAATAATTCATTCTCTATTTTAATTCTCCTCAAATTGGAAAATTGTTTATAAAAAAACACACTTTTACTCTTACTATTATATAGAATAAATATATACTCTTGATTCATATTCACTATTAGTGTCCACCACTGATATGATTCTCTTTATGTGTGGTATACGACGAATGTGACATTCTCCAACTCAAAACATCGGAGAATATAAAATATAAGTTATATTAAGGTAATACATTTTTAGTAAATTAATGGATGAACTATTAAACTTAAGGAGGATTTTTTATATACATGAAGGACTCATCTACATTTTCCCTTCGAGGTGAATCTGGCTGTAAAAAATGATTTAGTTTATTATTCATAACCTGAGATAGATAATTCATCATCCTCTTGATGTTTCCCATTCCATCTTTTTTAATTTTAAAGAATATCCTTATAGAATCATCTATTTAACTCATTAATAATATGGTTCATCATATTTACCTCCATTATTCTAAATGGAAAAAACCATAGTTAGAAACATTTTTCATTTAATAATATTTTAATTATAAAGGGATTACAAGTCCTAAAACAATATGATTAATGATTTGATTCATAAATATCTTCTAATAAAAAAATACATTTTTTGAATCCTTTATAATGGTTCATTATTATATTGTGACTAACCAAACATATCAACTAGGAGTGTCAATTTATGTGTGCATCAAGGTCCATTTTCATTCACCTAATGACTTTTTTCAAAGTGTAACACTCCCATTTTATAGTAATTATCCTTTGGAATACCCATCCAAGATGCATATCCACATGAAGTCTCAAGAAAATTATTTCATTTCAGGGAAACCATTGAAAAATTATTTCTCTAAAATCATAGGAATTGTTCCTATATTTATACTTATTTCAAGGGATATTAACAATTTTTTCCGTTACATGCTTTGAAAATAACACTAGGATAAAACCTTTTTAAATTCATAAAACATTCATCACATTATACAAAACATAAAAAACATATAATATTTTATGGTATAGTTTCTGGAAAATTAGAAACATAATACATGAATAATGTAAACATTATTCTAATAAACATGAAAGGATTCTTAATCGGTTATTTCTAAGATACTTTCACTATAACCCATTTCATGGAGGCACATATCTAACGAAATAGTTGAGAATGAAGCCTAGTAAGGGATAATGAAATAGAAACATGAACCATCATCATGTATAATAGTAATAGAAAAATGTGAGAGAATAATCAAATGTACGTGATACATAACATATAAATCTGTCTAAAATTAATTTATGTACATTCATATAAATATCACCAAGGTGTCATAAATCATAATTACTCATGTGACTCATCATGGTATTATAAAATTTTTCACGTCTATAGATTAATTACATACCCAATGAATTGGAAAAATATTAGGGTTAAACATTCATATATCTTAATTAATTTGATCCGTATTGATCACGATATATAATTTAATATATAATTAATATAGCATAATGAATGGATTTCATATAAAATTTTTGTTTACATAGGTTCTTAAATACTTGAACAGAACATCTTTTTAACCATCATTTACAGGTCTTACTACAATAACATACATTAGTAGAAAATAAAATGTGGAAAATTCCCTTACCTTATATCCTTCTCTAATTAATGTCTTTTATGCCACCACAATAATAGTAACTGGTTTAACAAAAATTGAATCTAGAAGTGAATTATGTTCATTTTTTATACATTTATCTGTTACAATTATTTTATTATATTTCTTATTTATCATCATTAAGGACTAAATGTTTTTATATAAAATTTCAATTAAAATTTCATGTGTCTTCTATTTAATGGTGTTTCTTAATTTGTATTTATAAATTTTTTATATTAAATCCATAAGAATAAAAATAATTATATTTATCTATTAAATATTATAAATATTTTATATTAAAAATCCATAAAATATTTCATTCATAGATATTTGGAAATGTCCTTGTGTGTGGTTAACTGACTGTTGAGAGGACATTGTTAGGAATGGGGAAAAGTTATGAAAAAAATTAAATATGACCTAAATTAAATAAATAAATTTGGTTGACATTATTAATGTGACTTTAAAATATTACTTAATTAAAAATAGAATATTTGGATTTTAATGAGAGATAAAAAGGCTAAGAGTAAAGAAAAATGAGGGAAACAATTTATAAAAATAACCATCTTCTCGGTGTTGGTTCTTCTATACAGTACTGAAATCCCTTGATAATCTGATTTGGTTTTCTCTAGAACAAGGAAAAAAATTATAAGGGTCATTATGTATAGGATTTTTAAGTGTTTTCTAATTGTAATATGTGAGAGGAGTGGTTTTCCAAGTGGAGTAGGAGGAGAAATTTATTTATGAAGAGAGGTGTATTTTTAGAATAAAATATAATATTATGTTAAACCATTAGGCAGTAACATTTTTGAAATTATAAAATATATATTATAAAATATTATAATTTTAATACATAAAAAATAATTATTATCAAAATTTATTATTTTAGTCAATGGAAATGTAAATTAAATTAAAAACACTAATTTTATTGAATTACATTTGACTGTAGACACTAGAAAATCCTTTTTATGTTTACAAATTAAGTTTAAAATTTTTAAATGATACATTTATATTAATATATTTGTTATTTTCCAAAATACCAATTTAAACATTTTTATGTCAATATTTCTTCATCATTGTTACATTAAACATGCGTTATTTTAAAAATAATGTTTTTAGTAGTCACGTAAAAAATTGAACTATTTAAGAACAATTTCAACAAAAAACCTTGAAATATTTTTTTATTATTTAAAAAATGAATTTAATTTTATAAAAATAATATTATTATATAGATTATTAAAAATTTGGATATAAATGTTTTATGAAATTACTTTAAATATAGTATATTAAAATTGTGCTATTATTTTATTCTGCATTTTAGTCTTAATATTTCTTTTATGGATTTATAATATTTTTATTTTTGTAAATTAATCATGATGAGAATTATTTATATAAAATTTTATTATTTTGATGTCTATTTATTATTATTACAGTTTTCTTATTATTCCAAACAACATATTTTTTATTTTACAAATCTAAGGTTAATATTCCAAAGTTCACATTATTATTCCATTTATAAAATTACTATTCCAACTATCACATAACCTAATATAAATAACACTTCATTCCTTTATTAATTATTTAACTCAATTCCTCTTAATTTTATACATTTACATATTTCAAATTTCGATCAGCTTACTAATCTTCTGTATCTTTTCCATAGTGTCATTCTGGTGGGTGATTATTCTAAAAGATTTTAGTGATCCATATATTTCCATTTTTTATTATTTATTTTTTATTTCCCCCCTTTTAATGTTTAAAATTCTAGTGTGTTTAGTTGTATACTAATGAAAGAATTTACATTAATTAAATAAAGTGTTTTCGATTTACTATTTGGTGTATCTATATAATAATATATTATATAATATCAGACACATTCATTTTTGTAAATAATTATTACTAAAAATTATGTGTCGATTCACATTGGATCTAGTAAGATAACAGAAATTGGACCATTTTTCTTCTATATCATTGGTCCTCCAATTTTCTTATAACAAGAACCTTATATTTAACCTCACATTTGTGGATAAATTGGTTATATAAATAGTGAAATTTAAACCTAAAACATTGGCATGATAATGAACAAATTATAATAACCTTATGGTCCATCCCCAAGAACCAAAGGTTAATAATAAATTTCATCGGATATAAAAAAAATTTGGGGATAATTTTCTTGGAAAGGACTAACCTCTAAAGAGACTATAATTAGGAGACATAATATGATTCTTGATACATATTTATAATAAACTCAAGTGCATAAATACCTATAAATAAATATGATCGTTGTAGAAAAGAATAATTTATAATGATACACTAAAATATGATAGACCCAAAAAAACAGGATCCTAAAATGGCATTATCCCTAAGCCCCAGATAACAATGACTATCGATATCCTAGACTGTTCCCTAAGGACCATGGAATCCCTATTTTCTACTTGTATATTGGGAAATCTGACATCATTTATAGCACATATAATAATGAATATATACGTACCAATATACTTATGAATTGAGTGAGTATACGAACCATGTAATAAATCCACCAAAATTATCCCCCATATTTCACTAATATAAGATAAATTTAACTCACATTTGATATAAAATAAGTGAGAATAATAAAACAAAATAATTGAAAGAAAAAATTTATTTAACTTACACATAATCCATTTTTCATTTTTACATCCATTTCCAAAAAAATAGTTCTCACAGACAGGCAAAAAATAAGAACATCTTTTCAATTTATATACCTATGTAATGCATACACACATGAATACTTGTCAATACATGTAATTCTAACTAAATACACCAAATCTCAAGAATAACCCCATCCCTCTAGACCCAAGTCATATCCTCAAGGTATTAAAATGTCATGATCCCTCTATATTTTATAATGAAAGTGATGTTAAAACCCAAAAGGCACCATACGATGATATATTAGTGCATAAAAAACATTTCAATAAAAGATACCACACCCCCACAATTTTGAAAAAATAATTTCTCATTAATTAATTTCATTAATCACATTTTCGGTCATACCCACAACACAATGTTTCTATGAAAAAAATATAGGATAATCATCATATGTTTTCGTCATGGAATACAAATATTTTTGAATGATTAATCCTTATATTTATATGAAAATAATAGTAAGTGTGAATCCACCTACCTCGAACAAAGACACTATGATGAAATAAAATCCCTAATTAAAATAAAAATTATCTAACTACCCCCTTTTGATGATCCATCATTGAAACCCAATCAATAAATATCATAACCCCTAAATATATTCATGGAATCCCTAAACTAGGATTATTCACTATATAAAAAATGGTGACCTGCAACAAGTGGATGAAAATGACTCTTTATATTATATTCCTTGATCCAATACTCCTTGATTTTCTAGAATCATACTACTAAAGGAATAGAATCACTAATGTCACCTAGAGAAAGTTTGGGGTTTATGAGACTTGTTCGCCTGTAGAAGAAAGAGGGTTTTAGGGAATATTTTCTATTAAAATTTTTATTTTTAAACTTAATAAATTTTATAACCCAGGTTCTCCCCATAGTGTGGAATATTATACACCAACCATGTGAACCCACACATGCCCAAATATTCCTAATTCACATGGTCAAAATAATATTTGTCCAAACAAATCACCAACCATGTACCTACCATAAAACCCATTTCACCATTTAATGATTGGCTAGGGAATCATTAATTTTCTTGTTATAATTATCAAATTGTGAACCAACAAAAAAACCTCAAAAAAATCTAGAACTGAATATAAATTTCCACAGTTCAAACCCAACCACTCCACAGTGTAAATGATTCAATAAGTTTATCTTATCCTCCAAGATGGGGTACTAAATTCTACCCACTATAAGGCTTTAAATCACCATGAATCTAGCTATTAGAAACACCCAAATATAAGGTTCTTACATTAGTCTACCATTCATTTAAAATTCATCAATGTTGGTACAATAGACATACCAAATGTACACATCGGCAATGTGTGATCTTATCATGTCTATTATAGGTTACAATATATAGTGACGATAGAATGGAAAGTCATCTCAAGAGAGGAATGATCATAAAACCAACATAACTAAAATCTGATGTACACTTTAAACATAATGAAATAATAGAGATACATACACTGAATTAAAAAAATATTGAAATTATACCAAAACAATTACCCCATTGATTCTTTGAAGTAACTTAACTTATTACACCATCCATAAAACTATCTTATTTTTCATATCATGTGGATAACCCATCAAATCCTATAATATGTTAGAAACACAATATTCATTATTGACAACACTATATTATAATGGAAAAACAACAAATAAAACCATAATGATACACAACCCAATATATTATGGGCAAAATAGGACTATATGTAGCATCCAAGGATATCAAAAAACCAATTAAAGATATTAATAAAATCCTTAACCCTTCTAAAAATAACCAATGAACATAGTACATTTATTTCTTGAATAAATATACCCTATGTTTCCACTTAGATATAAGGTAGTACCTTTAACTCATAGATTTACATATTCTAAAAGGTAAGTTCATTAATCATTAACCAATAATAGAAAATATAATTCATTAAAATAAAAGGATAATTTTTTCTCGATGCAGTTTCAACACATCTTGAGAAAACCCTAGTACCTGATGTTCTCAGAAACCATCCATCGAATATAAATGAGAATCAATAGCTAAAGGGTGTTCCATGAACCACCTGGATAGAATCTTTCTTTCTCAATAATTTCATACCATTTCGATTCTCCTAAACTAATAAAATAATATTTAGAAGGATTGAAATAAATGAACTCTTACCTTAGATTTCCAAGATCCAAGGCTCACAGAATCTCTTGAATCGACCTCCAAAAGGAGAGGAATCATTAAAATTACCTTATAAAATATTAGGTTCCAAAATCTAATGTAATTGGATGAAGAATGAAGGTTTCAAGAAAATATCAATTTAAAAATAAACTTTTGGTATTTAATTACATCTTATTCATGGTTAAGATGCACAGTTTTACAAAATTTCTTCCTACCCAGAAGACACATTTCCCCTTCACACAGTTACTTGGGAATTCCAAATGGATTTCGTAAAATATGATCAAATCATCTTTCCTAAATATAGCTCCAATGCCCTTAATAACTAACAAGAAACATCCCTATATCTAAACTAAATATTCTACAATATTAAAAGACACTAGAAACCTATCTTATCCCAAAACCATGGATACAGAGAAATTATATATGAAGAAAATAATAAATATACACAAATAGACACCAATATATGTATATATTCATCATAGTGGATGACCAAAATATATTTTTTTCATAGGTTGGGGGAAGGGGTCTTTGGGTTATGTGAAGAGTTCACTGTTGGTTTGGACAAACTATCTGATAATAGTTTGACTTCAATACATTTGGTATACTGATGATCTACATGGCTGGGGGATAGTATTCAAACCAGATAATGAGATTAATTGAATTTGATAATTTTCATAAAAACCCAAAATTATATATAATGAACTCATTCATTATTCTCAAACATATTCTCTCAAATTCCATCACTCCCCTAAGAGATTTTGGGGATCTTCATCCTTTCAAAGGTCGATTTTAATGGATCATAGAGCATTGGATTTAGGAAATTGAAGGAAATATATTTAATCTTATTCTATCTTCTTTATCCTTCTATTTCCTTAAAGAGAAAAATTAAATCAATAATTCCTTTCACAATTATACTATTTAAATCTTGAATTCCAAAATCTTTTTTTATACATTGAAGAAATGGATTTGGAATCCCAAATATTTAATATCATGAAATAATTATTTGTGTTGAAAAAATTAGATGAAGGAGTATTATATTATCTTCCCATATTCTTCTATATTGACAAGGATAAATAATTTATAAATAAATTTATTTTCATTATATTTGGAAAATACTAATGAAATATTTGATGGAAATTTCTTTTACTTTTTTTTATTCTAAATTTAAAATAATGTGTGATGTCAATAAGGTTACCAATTGAATTATTAAATTAATTGTACTTCAAAAATAATGGATCTTAATGAGAAAACAGTGGAAGAATTTTGTGGGATTGTGTTAATAAGAAAAATTGAATGTTCTATGTGGGTCAGGAATGGTTATAGTACCAGTCATTTATTCATATTGGATTGTTTCATCATGTTATAACTTTAGACAATATGAAGGACACCACTTGTGATTAAATCTATTTAGGGGTGTACTTTCGGTTTTTGGTCACATTTATTGGTCTTTTTTATGTGTGTGTTGGTTCATTCCATGTGTTTGTAATATGGGTGTGAATTGTTTCACTAACTAATTAATATTTTACTATTTTTCATGAATTTTGATTCTTCTAACTATTTTTTATTTTAAATAAAATAAAGCGAACTCATTTCATTATTAGGGGAATTTTTAGTTATTTATGGGGAATACATTGTGGGTTTTGTACTCAACTCATGCATATGAAATTTAGTGTTTGTGAATAAAATCATTACAATGATAGAGGTCTGATTAAAAATTCTTATTTTACCAATAGAGGATTTCGATGTTGTGGCCTTGGATATCAAGAGTTGGTTTCTGAGGAAATTGTCGAGTCATGGAGTCAAGAGATGTTCTATATTGTTGTATTAGGTGTCTTTATCATCTTTTTTATTTCTCATGGTATTTTAGAATTATGTCTAAATATACCTTTTCATTGTAACTCCTATGATCATTTTGTTATAATTTTTGATTTATTCTAATTTTTTATCATGCCTCAAATTGTGTCTCTTTATTTTGGACATCTTGTAGGGTGTGTTTTTATGATAAATTATTACCATATTATATTTTGAATTCTAGTGAATTTATATAATACTTTGGTACCATGGGGGAAGTCACCTATGGTCAGTCTCATTTCATTCATTCTAAATCCGATGTGTTGAGTTTGGATATCATAAGTTTGGATAAACAACCATTTTCTTTTACTAGTGTTAAAAAATTTTATTATTCCCAAAATATCCAGCATTGATAATTGAGTCTAAACCCAATAAGACCTCTTATAATAAATTATTAATTCACACAAGCACATTAAAATTAATCTTCTCACTCCAACACATTAATATATAAATGACTTGTCATAGAGGAATTTCATCGAGAAATTATGGATGATTAGAAAAACCAAAGGATTCAAAGATAACAAATCAAGATTAATTGTCATTGGGTTTCATCATGGAGTAAAAATAGTTTATTTGTTAATCCAAAGGCATAACTTTATAATAAATTTAGATTAACTGAGAAGCTACAGACCTCTACCAATGTCACTAAGATGAAAGGAAATCATGTATTCATAGATCTGTGATCTTGAACCCCACTTATGAGTATCCATAATAATAATCCAATAATAACATACCCTAAAATATATATTGTGTGTGTATTTACACTATTGTTTGGGTTCATGAAATGTATTTATCGTTCAGTGATTTTTGTTTCGAAAAAAATTCTAAAATTTTCAAAAAATATTACCATTTTCAAAATTCCATTTAATGAGTTGATATAAATACTTTATAAAATACATGATGTGGTAGAGTCATTCATAAATAATTTTTAGGAAATCTATTTGGGAACTATAGTATAAGAAATGAATCATTAAAAACAAAACATGTTAAAAACAAGAAAAATATTAATTTTAAAACAATTATTGTCTTTAAAGCATATTATAAACTAGAAATAATTTGAAAATAAATTCCATAACGTAGTATTCCCTTGTTTGAAATCATTTTTCACATTAAAATTGGTTTTTAAAATCGTATCACATAAAAAACAAAATTATTAGATAAATAAGAAGAAACACTTGAGAAACAAGAACATTTATTCTCATTTTCATAAAAAGGATATTGAATTTTTAATTAAATCAGGATAAATCAACTATTTTAAGACACAATGTAGTTACTTAATGTGTTAAAAATATTACCCACGGGAAATTATTTCTAAATAAAAGAAAAATAACTTCATGTGACACCTAATTTACCACAATATTTTATTCCATAATATTCTTAGGAAAATATTATTAATTATAATAATATAATATTAATCTATAATGATCAATAATAGAGGAATAAAAACAACCAAAAATTTATATAGCTTAAATTTCACATGCTTTAATAACTGGTGAACTATGTATAAAAGGCTTTACAAAATAATTACACACAACTACAAGATTAACAACTATATTTTATCTCTATAATTTCATAAGATTACAAAAATAGTAAAATTTTTATAATTCATGAATGACCCATATTTTAATAATAAATATGTTCCAAAAAAACATGTTGACATGGTATTAAATTGGACATATATCATTTTCACATGCTCGTATACTATTTTTACAAGACTTTATTTAATAATTACTAGCATAAATGGTTATAAAAATTTATTTCTTAACCTTTTTCACATATCAATAAATTAACCAAGAAAATATGAATATAAAATTCTAGCATGCTCTTTGTTTAACCATGAGTATTATATACCATCAGTCAAATCATTTAACCTAAAATAGTTCATGAAATTTTGGGAAAATCAATACATTTTAGGCTAAATTAGAACACTCAATCATGTGAAAGGGATTTTTATAGTATAAACACTAAAAAACCATTAAGGAAACATGATGGGTAACATGGAAATATGATTTTAAATAGTCATTATATAAATTTATAGATTCACAAAAAATAACATGGATTCAATTTACTATTAATTATATTTTTCTAAATTGTTTCATTACTAGTTTAGTTCTAGTTTTATACTGTTTCCATGTTCATGAAAATAAAAGGATATAAGAATGTACTAAAAAATCATTTCTAGAAAGAGTCGATACTAAACATAACATTAAACAATACTTTCCAAGTTATCAAAACCATTTATTTGAATCCATAAATTTTATCCTTTTGAACAATCATACATTTTCGAAACCACTATTATCATGGTTCCGTCTACAATTTCATAACCAAAAAAATAATATAAGAATGACTAAAACAATAATAACCTGGACCATAATATTAGGTATGACACTTGTTTTCTAGTATTTTTGAGGAAAAGAGGAGAATCTGGAAATTTATGGAGTACACGTAGTGTACTTTTGAGTACACACATTATACCCAGTTACCGATGGTAGTTGTGTTCTGTCCATGTAACGGTCAAGAATATGGATGTGTGGGGTGACATGGAGACCTCCCAAAGTGGAGTCTGGTCAATGAAAGTACAAGTTGTGTACCCTTTAACAAAACGTTGTGTACTTTATTTTTATTTCATTAAATGGACCAGGGTCGCATACTGTTAACAATAAGATCTTCTTCTAGGTATGTCTTGTCCATGTGAAAAGGAGACTGCTGATTCTTCTCTAAGCCCCAAACTCTCCATCCGTTCATTGAATTGACCTATTTCATTTGAGTTGTAGTCGCCATGATAATCTCTTCCTTCTTCTATAGCCTCGTCAATTGATTTATTCTCTTTCAAGACCTATCTTTTGTCAAACATTTGTATATTTTTTGTGGATCTACGGTGTTTTAAGAAAATTCATGGCCTTAGGTTCACGTATATTGATCGTACAATGCCAAGGTTGGTGTTTTATGCCTTTATATAGTTATTCATTGATTTATATGTGAAAAAAGTTCTCAATACCCTTGTTCGGGGTATTACGTGTTTATGGTTTTTATCCCTATTATTAGCTTATATACCTTGTGTTCTTGGGTAGAGGATTTATTATTGAAAATAGGATTATTTACCTTACTATGGATTTGTTTCCCATGTTTTCATGATATTGTCCATTTGGTATATCTTATCCTATTAGGATGCATAGTTTTCCATGCCATGTATTGTTTGGATGAAGTTGTTTTTATCTGACATTCTATGAGATGTTTTAGACTATTTTTCCAAGTAGTTCATGAGGTTTACATTGGTTTCCATTTATCGTTTGTGCCCAATTTATTTACATAGGGATGTGGCAACTTGGTGTAGTAGACCATAAGGAGAATGGACGTTAAGGGCTTCTCCAGAGTGTCTGTTTACTTTTACAATCTGAGACCATAGGGGGAATGTACATTTTGCTCCCGCAAAGTGTTTGTAGTTCCTCGTTTTGAGACTATAGGGATAAATGGATGTTGAGTTCTTGAACCGGGTATTTATAGTTATTAATATTTTACCACCAGGGGAATTGACAGTTGGTGCTTCATCAGAGAGACTTTTCTAAAGTTGAACCATAGGGGTTATAATGTGAGTACATCTCAGAGGGTCTTTTGTGTTATAATAATTGAACTAGAGAGGTTTGGGTATGAGTACATCCCTGAGGGATACCTATGATTTTTGGTTTCTTAACAAATAAATGAAAATTGATGTAATAGAAATTGTAGTATTGTTTACTTTTGAGTACTTCCTTGTTTACTGCTTTATTTTTCATACATCCTCCAATATATATTCATTGAATGTTAGGCACAAATACTTCGGTAGTTTCTTACTGGAAATTGTCCCACAGCCTGTTTGGGTCATGATTTTGGGCCAAAACAGATTATATTATTACAGGTATAGATAAGGGAAAGAACCCTTCTACTTTAGGAACATGATTTCTATGGAGATGGAGAGCTTGGGGCCAAGATGAGGCTTGCGATGCTACCAGAGTTTATGTTTTTATTTGTACTTTGGTTTAGTATTTTATTCCATATTTTTTACTTGTTTAGCTATTTACTAGATATATCTATCATGTATCATTTAAATATGTATGCCCAAGTTGTTTTTTTTACTTCTACTTTTTACTTGTTTCATGTAATTATTTCTTCCATTATTGTTCTCTTCTTATTTACACTATATTATTCTGACAATGAGGGAATATTTTCCCCACAATCCCATGCAAGGCCCCCACTGCTATTCGGCAGCCTCTGGCATTTTGGGAAATACACTTGAGTCCATGTGACAAAGTGGTATGGGGCACCTCTCGGTGGCTCCCGGAACTAGGATGTTACAAAGTGGTATCAGTGGAATACTTTTCATCATGACACACTGTTTGGATAATATAGGCAGGTAATGGAAATAATAGGTAAATGGTAATAAGATGTGCCCAAATGCAGTGGACCTGTGTATAGGAAAAATTCATTTTACCTCATATAGTGTGCTTTTTCTTGTTTCTCAATTGTCACAATTGATTTTATTTCCCCATTGGGTGATTCAAATGTATTGCACTATTATTTTTGATATGATTAAGGTTCTATTTGTGTTTCAACCTGATGAGATGAGGGTTTTCCATCTCATGCATCATATAGGCATTTGATATTGATCACCTGTCAGTCATTCGTTCCATGCCATTTTGTGTGTATTATTGATTGCATGTTATTGTGATAGATATTGTGATATATATTAATGTTGTTGAGATATATTCCTTTTTATGATACCTTCAATTTGATACGGTATTGAAAATGATTATATTTTAGTTGAATGAACTCGCAAATTGTCCCCTAAGGTGTTATAGGAACTCATGGATAAAAATTTGGTGTATAATTGATCTATTGTGTTGTATATGACATGTAGAAGATTCCAAGCATTGATTCCCAAGGAGTATGGGCCCTCACAAATCGGAATATGGCCCATTAATGTTCATTTTAGTTTTTTTTGGGTTCCAGAGTAGTTTATGAGGCTTTCAGCCTAGAAAAAACTCAAAATACATGGCATGTTATAGTAAATACACACCATGTATCCTTTTGTTTTTGTAGGAAATGTTATTCTTAAGTACATTTCATTTACTGCATGTACACACCATGTAATCCTTAACCATGTGACTAGATATGTGGGCCGAGACACTGGGTTGGGTAATCTTTGGTAGCACATGCTGTGTATCGAATTTACTTGTCGTGTTGTATAAACCATGTGTTCGGCCGTGTGAGAAATGACTCTGGTGGATAGTGGGTTGTAAGTACACACCGTGTTGGGCACAAACACACTATCTAGAGTCATCCATGTGACCAGCCATGTGATTAACAACACTGGTCGGTCAATTTCCTCTAGTACACGCTGTTTCTAGAACAAAAACACCATGTAGCCTCATTCTAGGAGAATTATATGGGTTAGTCATGTAGAAGAACTCGGGAAGGAGAAACTGATTCAAGTACACATGGTGTCTTGGGAGAACACGTTGTGTGTATGGGATGTTACACGACCAGGGTTGTTAGGAGTACACACCCATGTTAAGGCTTAATGGAACTCGTTGTGTAGATTTCATACACACCATGTATCCCAGTTTGGAAAAACATGATGGCTTTCTTCTCCTATTTTTTTCTTTCACATCTATGTTTCATTCCTTGACAGAATTGACCTAAGGTGTGCACTTGACCTTGTAGAGTCATGCCACCGTGATGTCATCCAGTTGGACGCCAGTTACAAGGCAATGATCCAACACTAAGCATGGCTAATCACGGACTACCATCCAATCCTCTTGTAGTGCCAGTCTTGGCACCAGTAGTTTTTTTGGATAGAGGTGATTATGCACAATTTCAAGAGGGATTCATGAAGTTCAAGAATACCTTCTAAGGAGTACCGCATATTGCCCCATTTATGTAAGAGTTGACATAGGTTTTTCAATAACATCATCCTCCCACCTTCACAAGGGATAGAGGACCTCGTGCTATAGTGTCGTGGTTAGATGAAATGATATATAACGTCGACCATCTAGAGAAGCCTTCATAGAGGAAGGTGAATCTATCAATGTATTTACTTTGGGACTTCTCCAAGAGATGGTGGTATATGATATCACTGATGGGATTCCATTAGGTCATGCCATGGGATGAGTTCCAGAATTCATTCTAAGACTAATTTTACCTGGAGACATTGACGCCAGATCGATCCGGAGAGTTCATGAGTCTAGAGCATGTTACTCTTTTAGTTATGTACTATTCCTCTCCCTTCACATAGTTGCAGCTCTTTAAACTAATTATAGTGGGTGATGAGTTGTATTTGGAAAGAATGTTTGAGGATAATATTAGAAACGAAATCCGATCTCATGTGCAAATCTTCAGGATGACTTCTTTCGCCTCTATAATCAACTAGGTTCTAATCATAGAGCACAATCTGAGTGATTCTAGATCTATGATCCAGGGTAATTCCGCATCCAAATTTGGTACTCTTTAGACTAACATCAGGAAGCATCATAGGGAGTCTACACATGGATATCATCATAAGAAGGATACATCTTCTGGTAGCCAGGTGGTGTGTTATCAGTGTGGGAAGAGAGGGCATATGAGGCCACATTTTGTGAGACACCTAGTGGAGTGCAGATCGTGTAGAAAGATGGGACATATTCAGTGTGTATGTCAGTTATTCTAACCAGTATCTAGTGATAGGGACTCTGTTTCAACTCCTCTTACCAGAGTAGCACAAACAGTTTCTCATCAGTCTAGGAACCAGAGTTCTTTTGTCCATTTATAACAAGGTGGATGTCGCGGTCAAGGTAAAAAGTCGGCAGGCATTTAGCTAAAATAGGGTGGATCAACTCAAGGTGGTCAGGCAAGGTCACATGGTTGTTGTACGGGCCAGACATTAGTCGTGTAGCAGACCCTGCAGGATCAAGATCATGAAACCTCTACAGTTTGATGTACAATCCTAGTTGCCTCTATTTTATCTTTTTCTATTTTCGATATACGGGCTTTCTATAGTTTCATATATGTCTCTTTTGTGGAGAGCCTCTGGCTCTATAATTTTAAATCTACCAATGCCTCGACATTGGATACTTTGTTGTGGAAAATAATGGCTAGTGTAGGTCAGTTCAAGAAGTTCCCTCTTGAGGTTGGTGGGTGTCACTTATTCTAAGACCTCTATGTCTTAGATATGACAGGCTATGATGTCATTATCAGGACAGACAGTTTAGTTTCCTTCTAAGAATTTGTTGATTTCTATCATTATATGGTGGGTTTTATGTCACTAGAGGGCAGATCCTTTTTACATAAGTGTGAATGGGATGTCTAGGAAAGCAGAGTAGGACCCAAGAATCATGGGTTGGGAGGAGTTATATCCCAGATTTCTAGTTTATATCTTGATGACCTGGGCATTTCATAGATGGAATTTCCTCTAGTGGTGGATCTTTTTAGAGATTTCTTTCAAGATAACTTTTCATGTTTTTATATGAAGCGTGAGGTAGACATTTATATTGATTTCATGTCATTAGCGGAACGAGAGGATATTCTTCCTTATAGGATGGCTACACTAGAGTTACAGGAACTCATTAAGTAGTTGGAGGATTTACTGCCAAAGGGTTTCATCCGACCCAGTGCTTCTCTTTGGTGTTCAATTGTCCTTTTTTCTAAAAAGAAGGGTGGTACCCTCGGACGTTGTGTGGACTATCAGAAGTTGAAATAGTTGACGGTCATGAACTATTATAACTTTACAAAGATGGATGATCTCATTTATTAGCTTCGTAGAGACCATGTGTTCTCGAAGATCGACTTGAGATCCAGTTACCATCAGTTTCATGTTAGACCATGTGATACACCTCTTATAGCCTTTCAGAGAAGGTATGGTTTATTCAAATATGTGGTTATGTCGTTCAGTATTACGAATGCACTTTCCATTTTCATGGCATTGATGATCCAAGGGTTCTACCCATACCTGGATTCATTAATGGTAGATTTTTTGAATGATATGTTGGTGTACTCTCACAGTCAACACGAACATGCTACCCATCTTGAGATCATTTTGAGTACACAAAACGAGAATTATATATATGTTATGCTCTCAAAATACCACTTTGGGATGGACCTAATTCACTTCTTGGGTCATGTTATCTCTATGAAAGAAGTATCAGTATACCAAGAGAAAGTGAAATAAGTTGATTCTTAGGATCATCCAAGGAACGTCATTGAGGTAAGGCAGTTTCTAGGGTTGACTGGTTACTACAAGCATTTATATAGGACTTCTCTTACTTATCAGCACCACTAATAGGACTAACTAAGAAGGGTGTGCAGTACTTGTGGTCAAATTGAAGTGAGGTATCCTCTAAAATGATAAATAGTAGGTTTACTTTATCAACAAAACTGGTATTTCCAGATACGAGTGAGAGATATACTATGTAATGTGATGAATTAGGTATCAGGTTGGGAGATGTGCTTATGTTGGGAGAAGGATTCATTGCATATGGATCACAGTAGTTGTGTCTACATGAGAGGAATTACCTGACGCATGATCTAAAGTTGGATGCAGTTGTTCATTCTTTGTGATGTAAGAGACATTATCTATTGTGAGAATTTTTTTGTTTATCACCGACCACAGAAGTCTCAAGTATATCTTCACTCAGCATGATTTGAATCTGAGACAGAAAATTTGGGTTGAGTACCTTCAGTCCTTTGACTATGAGCATTCCTACACACCTTTGAAAGAAAACGCAGTTACAGATCCGCTGAGCAGGAGGACATAGATATTGGCAGTTGATGATGCCTTTAGTTAGTGGCATCTTATGTATCTATTCTCTGAGATGCATTTGGAGGTGTACGACAGACAAGGGTATACGTTCCTTTATTCTATAGTTTCTACCTCTAATATTCTTGATTGAGTGTGAATGATGTAGCTATCAGATTAAGAAGTCCTAGTCCTATAATAATCTGTGTCATAAGATAACCCTATTCCTGGATGGACCATAGGTGAAGTTGAGATCCTGTGTTTTTATGGGCACGTAAGGGTGTCAGCATACATACTTGTGGTGCTAATACCGTACAGTAAGTCCTCAGTTTGGAATGTTCATGCTGGTGTCACCAAGATATATCGAGTGTTGCACTCTTAGTATTGGTGGCCAGGTATTAAGGGAGATGTTGTTGGGTTTGTAATGAGGTGTCCCACATGTCAGTGCGTGATGGTCGTGCATCAGAAAATATAAGGGATTTTACAGTAGTTACCCATTCCCGATAGGATGTGGAATGATGTCACGATGGTCTTAATGACAGGTTTACCGAGGTCAACTCAAGGGAATGATGCAGTATGGGTTTCTATTGAAAGACTCATGAAGGATTCTCAATTCTTACTGATCAAGGATAACTTCAGTGTCGTTGAGCTGGGAAGGTTGTACATATGGGAGATTGTACATCTACATGGGGTTCCACACTACATTGTTTTAGACAAGGATTCTTGTTTTACATCTCAGGTTTGGCAGGGACTCCAGAGGGCTTTGGGTACACAGGTACATTTGAGTATAGAATACCATCCCCATACAGATATCCAGTCCAAGTATATGATTCGTGAGTTGGAGGACATTCTTCAAGAATTTTTCTTAGTTTTTGGAGGTTCATAGGAGAAGCACAAACCTCTTTTGGAGTTTTCCAAAAGTAATATTTTTCATAAAACCATTCCGATAAAACCATTTATGTATTTGTATGGTATGCCATAACGATCGTCCGTATATTGGTTGGAGGAAAGCGAGGCAGCTATTCTGGGACCCCATCCTGTCTAGGAGACCACATAGCTGGTAGAGTTTATTCGGAATAGTATGGATACAACATTGTCTTGATAGAAGTCTTATTCTGATCGACAAAGATGTCATATGGAGTACGAGGTCAAAGATCAGTTTTTTATGTGGGTCACACTGAGGTTGGACCATAAGAGGATTATGAGATAGGTTAGCATTTCACCGAGATACGTCAGGCCATTTTTGGTTTTGGAGAGACTCAAGGTGATTGCTTATTGGCTGCAGTTACCTTAGAGGTACCGGTCTATGCACGATGTCTTCCATGTTTCTCAGCAACAATGTTACTTATGAGACAAGTCTCATGTTTTTAAACCTGATAATGTTGAGCTAGAAGTGGATGCATAATTCGAGAAGAACCAAATCCTAATTTTTGATCACAGTACAAATGTTCTTTGTGGTCGGTATGTTCCTCTAGTATGAGTGCCTTGGAATCACGGGAGAGTACAGGAGGATAATTCGGAGAGGGAGGCCGATGTACGATCATTGTGGTCGGAGCTGTTTGAGGATTCTTCTTTTACACTGCCTTACTGGAGAAATTCAAGGACAAATTTTGTTATGTGGGGACGTTTTTTAAGAACCCATATCTTCTTTTCAAGTATGAATCTTGTTTTTTGGGGTTTTTGGGGAAACGAGGAGAATCTAGAAATTTAAGGAGTACATTTTGTGTACTTTAGTGTACATTCTGTGTATCCAGTTACAAAGGGGAGTTGTGTTCTAGACATGTAATGGCCATGAAAAGAACTATATAGGGTGACCTAGAGAATGAAAAAATCGGAGGCTGGTTAACACAAGTACATGCCATAAACCCTTGAGGAACACACTATGTACATTATTTTTATTTCATTAAATGGGTCGGGTTCGCGTCTCGTTCACAAAAAAGAACTTTATCTAGGTCCATCTCATCTAGGGGATAATGAGACCGTCAATTATTCTCTGATCCCCTAACTCATCATCGGTTCTCTTAATCAACCACAATTGATTGCATTAGAATTTCCATGGTAAACTCTTACTTATTCTAGATCCTCATCTCATTATTTATCCTCTTTCATGAGATTTCATAAGTTCAAAATTTCAAGCGTTTTTGTAGATTTATGGCATTCTATAGTGATTCAAGTACAAATTATCACATATATCGATCGTAAAACACCAAGGTATGTGGTTTGTTCCTTTTCCGTAGTGATATTTGGAGTTATCTGTGAAGAAGATACCAGTACCCATGTTCGGGGTATTGCGTGTTTATGGTTTCTATCCCTTTTATCACATACATTGACTTATGTTCTTGAGTAGAGGATTTATGATTTAAAATAGTATTAATTACCATTATATTGATGTTTTCCCATGTTTTCTTGATATTGAGTGTCTGGTCTAGCCTTTCCTATTATGCTGATTTGTTTTCCATGCCTAGTATTTTTATGATGGAGTGGTTTTCATCTGACATGCAAAGAGATCTTGTAGAATTTTTTCCATGTATTTCTTGAGGATTACATTGGCTTCCATATATAGTTTGTGCACAATTGATTTTCCCAGGCCTGTGGGAACCTGGTGTAGTTGACCATAAGGAGAATAGATGTTGAGGTCTTCTCTAGAGTGTTTTTTACTTTTACGTTGTGAGACCATTGGGGGGATGGACTTTGTGATCTCTTAGATTGTTTGAAGTTCCTCATTATGATACCACACGGGTAATTGGACATTCAATGCTTCCCCAATGTTTCTATTGTTACCAATATGAGACTACATGGAAAATTAACCGTGATTGCTTCCTCAGAGAGTCATTAATAAAGCTAAACCAGAGAGGTTAGACTGTGAGTACATACCAGAGGGTTTCATGTGTTTCATTGGTTGAACTAGAGGGGTGAGCATGTGAGTAATTCCTAGAGGGTTACTTAAGATTTATGGTTGCTTAACTAATAAATGAAAAATGATGTAATTGAAACTTTAGGATGGTTTAATTTTGATTTCTTCATTGTTTACTACTTCATTTTGCTTATTGTCTGCCATATATATTCACTAACAGTTAGAAAAAGATCTTTGGGTGGTGGCGCACAAGGAGTCGTCTCACACCCTGCTGGGTTATGCTTTTGGGCCCGAATAGATTTTATTTTGGTTGGTATAAATAAAGTTGAGTTCCCTTCTACTTTATGTACATGATTTTTGTTGAGATAGAGAGCATGGGACAAAGCTGAGGCTTTCGATGCTGCTAAAGCTTATTTGTTTTCTCTGTACATTAGTTTATTATTTTATTTCAGAATTCTTCCTTTTTGGATATTTCATAGACATATGTACATGCCTAATTTATATATGTGTGCTCTATTTGTTTATTACTTCTGATGTTTACTCATTTCATGTTATTACTGCTTTCGCTATTGTTATCTGTTGATATTCTATGTGTTACTCTGCCAATGCGGGAATAGTTTATCATCTATCACACCTAAGGCCCTCACTACTAGAAGGAATCCCCTGTCATTTGGGGAAATTCTCATGAGTCCATGTGACCAACCGGTTGTGGGGCACCTCTGCGGGGCTCCCAGAACAGGGAGGTTACAAAATCCTAGTTATAAGTGTTTTTACTAATGATTGATATAAAACTACCACTATCAAAACCCATAACAATGATATAAAAAACCTATATGTGTTTAATAACACTTTATTTTACTTAAACTACCTTGATAACCTGTAGTTAATTAAAAATAGATTAGATATACAATTTTATGTTTTACATTTCATGTTTTGATGCATCTTATCTCCACGAATACAATCGCAAATGACATACCATAACTATATGATACCATTTGTTACATGACCACCCAATATATTTTCATAGAAACTACTAAAATTCAACTAAACATATGTTAGGATCCTAGGGAAACAAAGGATGATAATGAATATGAGTGTATTTACTAAATAATGGGGGGGATGATTTTACCTTAAACAAACTACCTATAGTAAGTCAATAAATAAAGTGACACAATATAAGACATGATATAAAATAAGAACAAACTCCGAGTTATATAATCAAAAAGATATATTAGAGTTCTTGTAGAATATTTTTTACAAAAAATAATTTAATATAAGAGACTAAAAATTAAAGACAAAGTGCATAATAGGGTAATACTTCCAAATCTGTGTAATAATGACCACTGATCTCATTGAATTGTCTCTATAGACAATTAAATTATAATACTCCACCAGAAAAGTGAGATATCTTCTTTTATCTATAGCTTATTAAAATGCAACTGCATATTCAACGAGGTGCGCAAATAGATGTGATTATAATAACCTTGAAGGCATTTCATAAAAAAAAACTCACATATTCCAATAAAACAAGTAAATTATTTCTCATATTATATTTAAAATTTGAGATATAAATAATAAAATAAAAAATCTAGAAATAATGATATCATAAAAATCACCATAATAAATTTTTCATTTATAAAATTCATAGGAACATTTCACACACACTTGAAATGAACACACACACACTCATGATATGTAATCACCCATAAAAATTAAACACACACATATATGTGTCTTCTATCATAGTAGGCCCCCTAAATATCTTACAATCATGATCGATACCTAACCCTCCAGACCCAAACTATGACTTGGGGGGTATAACAATTTCTCATGACCATTGTATTGAACACTAGAAACCATGTTTAGATAAAAAATTTCCCCATAAATAAATTATTAACAAATAATATCCCATTACAAATAACATTCTCACACAAAAACACTTTTGTAATTATAATTTTTCATTAAGGAATTTCAATGAATAAGTTGTTGGTGAAGATGAAAACCAAAATATTAAAGAATATTTAATATAATAGAAACATCAAATGTTTTAATAAAGGAATATACAAAGTATATTATGAAATCACAAGACTTTAATTATATGAAAATAGAGTGTGTGAGAATCCAACACCATGTAATAGAGTATATAATCTGAAAACATTTCTTATATTTATAGATCAAGGATCTAGTAACCCTCCTAGGATGATCAATCAAGAGATCCCAATCAAACATACCCTAACCACTCGATCCAGTCTTGGAATCTATAAACCATGGTTTTAATCAAAATAATATAAGGAGATCAGGAAGAGGAGTAATGAACATATTCTTATATTATATTTCTTAGATCCACTACTCTTTGATTCACTGAAATCAATCACCGAAAGGAAACATATTACCAGATTTACATAAAAGAAGTTTGGGTTCTGAGATCCTAAGATACATGAGATATACTAATATTTTCATAGAAAATTTTGGGTTTAAAATAAAATTGTATAACTTAATAAATTCCATAAAATTATTTGGCCATACATATTGGTAAAGCCTATGTAAACTATGAAAATCATTACCATATTAAAAATTCTAAAGTCTCATGGTCATCACATTATTTTTACAATCCATGTTCCCAACATGCCCCTAAATAATAAATCCATTTCTCCATCACCCCGTAACCTAGAAAATAACCATGCATTCCCATGACCATTCTAAAACTATGAACCCTAAAAAACTCATCCAAAACCTTCTATAAGTAACCATAACCATCCCTATGTTAAACCCAAACATTTTTATAGCTTTAAAATTTTATAAGACCATCATATCCCAAAATCAAGAGTGAACCATTACCACCAATATATATATTATTTAATAAATGGATTTATCCTTTGGAATCATTTTTCTGAAATTATTACATTAGGATTATATTATTTTTAAGGGTTAAAAGTATATTACTTCGGTAAAAATTAGTTATTACGGAAAAAATAAAAAATATTAAGATTTAAAAAAAGGAGTGTAATGAATTATATTAATATTAAAAATAAGATTGAAACTATGTGGTAGATGATGGATAATCCTTAAAAATACCTCAGAACATTATTATTCATTATTGGTTCTATTTGACATATAAATAGTAGATTTTCATTTTATATATTATATAAATGTCATTTCATTCCTTTATAAAAGGATCCATCATCACCTCACTTATCTTTAGACTCCAAGCCTCATGTATTCAACCAAAATATACTCAAATATCTCTCTGACCTGGTTTACAACTTCCTAGTGTTTCTTTGTTTCCAAAAGGAATACCTGTTAAATTCTTAATCCATTTTTGGAAGGGTATTTTCCAAGGAATAAGATAAGATTAAAAATTACTTCTTTTTTCTTTCCCTTTCCATTATTTTCTACTATTCCCCAATAAACCATATTATGTCGAAAAAATATGATTAATTTAGAATTTATAATTTACAAAAATTGAATTATAATAAAGAAATATCAATTTTTTTACTTCATCCAAAACCATTCAAAAATTGAATACGTCGTCACACATAAATGCAGAATAACATCTCTGTGAATGTTCTGAAAGGTTTTTCATTTCCACCATACACAGATGGTTATGAAATACCATGATAAGGATTAATATTAAACTTATAAAATTATAAGGTTTATAAAATTATGAGACATTTCTAATATTCCACTAGATCAATATTTATAAATCATGTCTCCTATGTGTACACGACGACTATCACCTACAAGAATGTAATGTATTTATTTTTTCACACTAATTTTTTTTATTAAACTAATTTATAATATGATTCATAACCTTAATAATATGTAAATAATAGTACTAAACATCAATAATAATTATATAATTCAAAAAATATCACTCTCATAACCATACTCACCAATAAATTATATCATGATCTTATTTGGGTCATTTTAACCTTCTTCTTAAACAATTCCACAAATTTTTATCGTGTGGTAACTAAAGAAACATTAATAATTTAGATGTTGTAAATAATTTAATAAATATTTTTTTCTTGTTTCTACAAAGGTTATACAGATGAATGTTCGTTTAAAATTTTTTTAAACATAATTAATTTTAAATATATATTATTAGTGACATTATAATTGAACTTATAATGATTCGACGTTATATAATTGTGGATGGATCATTAGTTAAAAGTTCTTGATAAACACTTGGAATGACTTGGCGATTTTCTGCATAATGAACTTGTTTTGTATAATAATTTTGTATGATGAGTGTGTAAGGATTCCAGAACATTATATAAGGTAATATAAATATATTACGAACAGGTTCAACTATTAAAAAGGTTTTATGACCAGTATTGAAGATAGTAAAAAAATTTAAATATCATCATTCTTGAATGTGATAAATTAACACATCTCAGACGGTATATTCATTTATAGTGTAATAGGTGGGGGAAATGACAGATGATGATGAAACATTCAATTATAATAATAAAACTATAGTACATGTAAGGTAATATAATTATCATATAACTTATATTTGGGGAGGTGAGGATAGATCTAAAAAAGAATGGAACTTGTAAAATAATTTGAACAAAAATAGAAGAGAAGTTCACCGCTTGAGTACTCCTCCTTGAAAATATCTTTAAGGCCTTTGTTTTTCATAATTTTTGTGAGAACAGTAGGTCATGGACGTGGAGAAGGAGCATAGAGAGATATTTGAGTAGAATTTAGTCAAGGCTTGAAGCTTGAGTGGTGTGGGAGGAAGAGGGGTGAGGGTTGTTTATATAGTGGAAGGGAGGTGAGATTTCAGATTATTTTAATTATTATATTAATAACTTTTCTCAAGATAATGAATAACACTAATTCATGTGATCCTAAATAGTAATATTTTCATGTATGTTTAAACCATCTGGGATTACATCAACCTTGAATCACTTATGATTATGTAAATCTAATATTTTGCATTGTTCTTAATTTATTACATTTTAGTATTCATTAAAAATTCAGGCATTTCAGAAAAATCACAGAAACTCTCCCTGACTATTTTTCAATGTGTATAATCCAAAAAAGGCTCTATTTTTTAAAAATAAATTCCAATATATGATAAATATAATTTTTAATTAAAATAATTTTTTAATCAAAAAATATAATCACATAAAATATTCATCTTCATTTTTAATGTGCCTAAACTTATTTATGCATTGATGGGTATGGATTCCATTAATAAGTGTCATATTAATATTATTTAGGGTATGTGACTATTCATAAGGTTATGTTACTATTCATAAGGGTAGGAGATTATTCATAGAAAAATATGTTATTTCTATAAGACTCTTAATATCATCCTGATCGCAAATGTGTATATCCGTTTTTAAAAATTCAAAACACACAAGTGGAAAATTTAATTTCAATTGATATGTTATGGATATATCCTATAAATAATGAATTTTTGTTTGAAATAGACTAAGTGCTTCATGCAGTATAGGCTATTAATTGAAAGTATTTAAGATAAATATAGCGTAAAATGTTTGGGTTGTTATATTATTCCAACGTTCAAAACTTTCATCCTCAAAATCTTTAATGAATAATGACTTCAAAATAGGATCTTGTTTTTTCTCCTAGTCTTGTCCCCAAATTATATCTTTCAGTTATGTTCGCTAAAATATATTTTCTAAATCTAGTTGCCAATGTTTCTGCTAAACTTCCTCTAATACCAATTGTAATGCCTGACCCCTCTAAACCAAAGACGGTGCATTACTTATTACAATAACATGATTTAAAGGAAAAAAATATTAAATAAACGGTCATTTTAGTAGTCTTGAAGAAACTAGATACATAGATGTAACTAAAAATAAAATGGGAAAGGTAAAAAAATACAATACATAACAAAAGATAATGAAATGCATCCATAGAAACTCAATAAATGGCCTCCTCTTCATAACCTGTTGAAGATGAAAAAATGAAAGGGGAGAGCTAAAATCAAAATAAGGGAAAAAAATATAGATGCATGAATCAATAAATTAATCATAAAAAAATGGGAATAGTCAATATGGAATTTTGAATAAATGAAAAACACACACCATTAATAAACTGGGAATGAATCTGCCTCCATAGATTTGGTCATAGTGGAAACATCAAGGATAGTAATAACTGAAAATAAATAAAAAAATTATTATTATTTGGTTTTTATGTATCTTGTACCTGAAACCACTATAACTTCAAAACGGTTTATGTCTATTGGTAGAAACATGTCTGGTTTTTTAGAGACAAACTCAAAGTTTTGTTATCAACTGATTTCCTCGTGAGACTTGTTGATGCATCAAGGGGATATAGAGGGACATTCCCATCACAACTTGTCCAAATAATTATTTTAATAGATTGAATTAAAGTACAATATTCTTCTCAATATTCATATCGAGTAGAGTATACAGATTCATCAATATTTCAATAGTTAAAAAAACATTTCAAATAGACACCGTATATATCAGGGCATACGACATAAGACAATAATGATATCCATGATACCCAAATATGGATATCTAATAGAAATATAATTTCAAATGAACAGTGATCTAAATGGTCATTAGGTACACCACATACGAATTATAAGTTTCACAATACAATGTAAGTCACAACGAAATTGAAAATGAGACAATGTTTCTTACAGCATACTAGTCAATTGAATCGTATGACCAAAAATTAGTAACCATAAATTGAATCATTAAATACCAGGAATATAAGGATAATAATGATATTATATATCAGTAATAAGTACACATAATCCACATACAATAAATAAGTGGTGACTAATGGAAATCACACAGAATTGAAAGTGAGATGGGAAACCCCTTACAAACATTTCATCTTGGTAATGGGTTTTCTAGAGAGGGATTAATGAGTGGAAAAAGGGTATCTAATCATTTATATATCATAATGGATGTATAGAGGAGGTTTAAAAACATACCCCATCATTAGGAATTAAAAATAAAAGGACACAACATAAGGTGGATTCTTGAATAAAAGTGGGAGAGAGGATCCAATACCTTGTGCTCAAAGGTGTTCTTGATTGTTATTAATTACCTGATTAATCAAATTTAGCTTCATTAATTAATAATTACAGAACCTCATCAACATTTAATAGATATTGTATATCTTTATTATGTTAATTCATGCCATTTTTATGGGTTTATGATATTCAATATTATTGTTTTGAAAGCATTTTCTTCCTTGGATTTCATGATTTTTTTACTTGTATTCATGAATGGAAGTTCATCTAAAATTTTATTATACATCATGAATTGTAAATATATTTATTAGTGACATAATATATGATCTTATAATTATTTTGGTTTATATACATTATGATGACTCATTAGATTAAATTTATTGATAAACGCTTGGATTAACTTGGTAGTTTTGTGCATAATGAACATGTTTTGTATTATTATTTTTTATTATGAGTGTGTAATTATTAAAGAACATTTTATAAGATAGAATACATATAAAATGTTATTTTTCAACCATTAAAATTTTTTCAGGGCTTGTATTGAATATATTATTAAAAATTGAAAACCCATCTTCCATGGATGTGATAAATTATCACATCTCAGACGGTATTTTCATTTTATGTTTAAGAGGTGGTGGATAGGAGATATGATGATGGAATATTATATTATAATAATAAATATTTATGAAATTTATTTTAATGGAATTATCATATCACTAGGATATGGGGAGGTAAGGAGAGAGAAAAAAAATAATGGAACTTGTAAAATAATTTGAATGAAAAGAGAAGAGAATTTCACCTCGTGATTACTCCTCCTTGAGAACCTCCTTAAGGAATTTGTTTTTGGCCTTTTGGTGATACCAAAAAGTCTTGGACGTGTGGGAGAATATTAGGGAATCATTTTATCAGAATCTAGTCATGTATTGAAGCTTGATTGGTTTGGGAGGAAGAGGGGTGAGGGGTAGTTTATATAGTGGAGTGGAGGAGGGATTTTACATTATTTTAATTATTTTTGTAATATTTTTTCTCAAAATATGAATAGTATTGACTCATGTGATCCCAAATAGTAAAATTTTCATGTGAATTAAAACCAAGTTGGCTATCATCAGCCTTGTATCATCTATGATATGGTAAATAAATCATTTTTCATTTATCATAATTTATTGTATTTTACTATTCATAAAAAATTCTAGTATTTCAAAAAAATCCCAAAAATTCACCTTAACTATTTTTTGATGTTTAGAATCAAAAAATTAACTCCATTTTTCAAAAATAATTTTCTAAATATTATAAAATTAATTTTTAATTAAATTCATTATTTAGTTGAAAAATATAAACACCTAAAATATTCTTCTTCATTATTAAAGTGCATAAATTTATTTATATATTCATGGGTATGAATAAACTTCATAAGAGTCATATTATAATTCATAAGGTTATGTTACTATTCATAAGGCTTGGTTACTATTCACCTAAAATTAGGTTATTTTTTCTGACTCTTAATATCATCCAGATCAAAAATGTGTTTGTCTGTTTTTTGAAATACAAAACACACAAGTAAAATATTTATGTTTAAGAGATAGTTTATGACTATATCTAATAAATAAAAAAAAATTCACATAGACTTAGTGCTTTATGGAATATAGGATATTAATTAAATTAATTTTTGAGAAACATAGCATAAAAGGTTTGGGGTGTGATTGTAATACTGATCTCACAACATGAGGCATTCCATGATATATAAAGTGATGATGGATTGTGAAGTACATGTATAAAATAAAGTAGATAATTTTTTCGAGTATTCTAGAGTATTACCTCATATTACAGGAATTTCTATACTTTGATCTATAGATATCATATATAAATCATTAAAATGGATGGATTGGGGACCCTATTATATAGTTTGACTACCCTAAATATGACCACTATATTGGCCCTTATGATCAGATGTATGAATACCAATATCATGACCTACTCCTCCACTAGTCCTTTCGGTGCTACTCCAACTACTCTCTAGATGTGGAGTAAAGGAACCGAACCATTAATGCAGAGATGCTGCAGATCCTCATACACTAGAATTGGACAAAAAGGTCCAACAAAATCTCTAAATCTGTCCCTTATGGCTGCAAGAATGGTAGACTATCTGGTGTCTATCTCTTTAATGATATGGATTCCCATGTCTTCCACACTAATGGCATACAACATAGTTTCCATTATAGTTACTCTAATAGTTGGTTCTTTAATGCGAATCTTCAAGGGAATATTTCATGATATTAGAATACCTAATGGCCCCACTCAGTATTGATCCAATTTTACAATTACAATAACCTTCCCTCATGTTTCACTCAGTGATAAATCTATGTGAATGCAGGAAGGTGGGAAAAAATCACCCGATTATGGATGGAATACAAGATCCCGTCCAAAAAACCTTTAGCACATCAAAGAACGTCACCAGCTAGAAGTGGTGTAAATCTCTAAAACTCAATAAAACACACTTAATACTCAATGAATGACATAAGACCCTTCCCTTAATGCATGATCCCTCTAATATGGTCAATCCTCAATGTATGAGGAAAGAAGTGATCATATAAGGAATTATGGAAATCGATCTTTAACATGCCTTGTTGATGACCAGCTTGGGTAGTCACGCACTACCAGTGATTTCTAAATAAGGAAGCATATAAGTATAAATCAAGAACCTCTTCTCTATAGGTGTCTCTAGATACAGAATGTGAGATAGGGTGGCCTATAATCAAGACATATCTTTTTGAGCATCACCATCCCCTAAGAGGGTAAGAGGATGCTACTAATGGAAATTGTGGGTCACATCTACCATTATAGGTATAGGTCATGGAGAACCATTCATGGAATGTATCATACATTATAAACTCTCACGAATCTGGAAATCATTTCCCATATTCGGTATAATATGTGGTGCCTCAAGGGATACTCTTTATAGTAATAATGGCATCTCAGGTCCCACCACATTTGGAGCATGTTCATTTCCACCCTCCTGGAGTATGACATGAGTATTCCATGATGGCATAGGTCTAAAATTTACATGAACACACCTAAGAACAATATTGATGAAGATATATACACTAGAGGAAGAAGAATGTAAAATTAAGGGCTCACTACCCAATGCATTTTACACCAACTACCCATTTAGAAGGTCGTGTTTTTATAGATATTCAGGTTTAATTTAAATCTGTTCTTTTATATGAAAGATCAACATTAACATGGATATCCTTTTTGTAGAATCCATATCTTTTTTAAGTCCTGGTTTATATTTTTATGATTCATTTTACTATAAACATATCTTATTTTCTATTTAATATGGATGTTCATTCCCAGTAAATTAGGTCCCATATGAATTATCACTAAAATGAACACCCATTTAATTTTTAATTAATTCATTGTACATCTTTTATTAGAATTTAATGCCTTATATATTATTTCATGACATAGTAAACTACACATTACAACCCATGAAGTCCCATACACCTCATGAATTGAAACTATAAACCACTTAATCACAAAAAAGTACATCACATACCTATGTATATATAAAATTAAAGCTCAATAATTATATGAAAAAATGGAATCAATTTCATTAAATGCACCAATATGGATTTCATATGTGAGGATTGCAAATTATAGGTTCCTACGATGATGCATGTAACAATTCCCATTTACCTGATTTCATCTAGACAATGAATAAAATAAAATAATCAATCAGAATAATAATTATAACAACCACATTGCATGTGAGTACCCCAAAAATAAAAAAATTTAAACTTTAATTCTAAAAATAATAAACACAATTATATTTTTAGGAAACTAAATATTTATGTCGAACATGGGTTAGCTACACCCAAGAATGACTTATAAACATGCTCCAATTCATTTATAATCTTCATTATATTATATCTGAATATTAAATCAAGGAATGAAATATCTATTACCACTTTGTTTCATCATGGACTCATGTTCATCTAAAATGTGTCCTAAGGCGGGTTGGAAACATGGCACTAATATCATTTCCCCTAATTCTAGAGGATAAATACTATGAGTGTGAGCCTAGCGTGTGCCCATAGAGAGACTATTCCCTCATTAATAGATTCATACAAAGTGGGAAAATATAATAATAGGTATATAGATGAAGTAATATAAATAGATGGAAAAGTAGAATATGATATAATAATAAATAATAGGGGAAAGTGATAATAATACTACAAATTTGATCAGAATGTTTTTCATGTATCTATTAAGTAGAAAAACTAATTTACATGGAATCAAAAAATACATAATATAAAAAATAATAAAAAATAATCCAAAAACCATCTATGAATGTTAATATCCATCTCGGTTATATACTACCAAGGACCATCCTAAGAAAGCAGGCAATATCAATTTTCCAAAGCAAGACTCTTTCCTTTTTCAACACCTACATAAATTTAATATTTCCATGTACCAAAGGAGACCTAAATAGGGTATGATATAAATCTTTTTATTCCATATCCAATGGCATATATATCATCCTGTACATGTAATATGAACAAAAAAAGATTTTAAGAATGCATATTTAAAAGCAATATGGTACATCAATAAAAATACCAAAATATCATCTTCAGCCTAAGATTGTCTAAGAATATATTACTATTATATTTTAATATATATGTTCCAGTTTCTATATTAATTCAAATAGGTATAACCAAAACTGAAATCTTTCTTATAATAATAAAGGGTCCAAGATATAACATGGAATCTTATAATGATGGTAATGAATATGTTCCATGGGAATAACCAATGAATCCATGACCTCAGGGGTTAATCCAACTCAGTAATAATTTTTATCATGTCTATAAAGAAAAGAATGTGATCTAAGGGGCATCATCCATGGAATTCCGGAATAATTATTTTTAGATAGTAGAAGGAATTCATCAAAGGTAAAACATTATAGGAATTGACTAGGACCAATAGTTTTTCTGAGGTGCCACATGTCTATAGAAACCATGATATATCCAAGGACCATATCCAAGGAATCCAATAATGATAATTGAGGGATCCTATGGTGTTATACTATGTATCCTGTGTTAGACAAGGATTCGGTTCAATGGTGGTTATCACCATTGGAAACTTTCAACCATAAATGGGAACAATGTCCATGAGTTCTCAAGGAATTCTTTCCAAAATCCAAGGTGACATAAATTATATCCACTAATATAATAATGAATAGGTCTATATGCAATAGGCACCATGTAATTAATTCATTCTTTAATTAAATCATTGTAAGGATTATTTAATTTATAAATATATTTGGATCATTCCATATCTTTCATTAGTGTAACAAAGCTAAAAGCCATGAAACCTTTTTTAATTCATAAGTGTCATAATCATTTCATTAGGTTCACATTTTTCACATCCATTAATCATTTAATAGTTTAATATGGTCAGGCGACAAAGTCATTCTATTACATTTAATTATGATAACTCAGATATATTATACTCACCTCTTCAATATGAGGTTGATATATCTAGTGGTATAACATACATTGTGAGGGTAAATTGATAACATACATATTATAGACATTAACAATTGATATAATTAATAAATTCTTACCTTCAATATGTAAAAGTCATAACACACCCAAATAGTGGGTTAAATAGTATTATGAACCTCTTAATTCATAATTAGGAAAAAACCCTACTTGGGGTGGTCAGTGTTGAGGATTTAACCTCTAATGATCGATAACATATATAATATGGGACTTCGAATAAGATTTTAATGATAATAAGAAATGAAAATGACTTTAATAAGACATAGCTAATGAAGTCAGTACACACATTACTAAAATAATTTAAAAACCATGAAAAAATTAGGGATTAATCATAGACCACATACCTTACGCTTTTAGGACTCTCCTCATCTTGTATAAGCCTTTAGTTTGGCTCTAATCAGAACAGATCTGAATAATGGACCAATGTCCTAAAAATAGGTCATATAATCCATCAATGAATTAAAATCTACAAGGATAATATAAACAAATAACATATAAAAAGTAATGGAGATCGTACCAGTAAAAATCCAATGATACTAAAGGTAATTCGATCATACTACTGATGGATGTTATATGAAAGATCCTTATTTACACATGAAGGGAGCTCACTAATGAGAGGATAATTTTACCAAAAATTGTAAAAAAAGAAAAAAAGGGGGGTTTAAACTTTACACTCATTATGGAGAAACTATTCATTCAACCGAATATTTAAGGGTTGCACGATTTGGCCACCTAGTTCGACAAACTATGAGCCAACAATGTGCCAACCACATCTTAAGGAAGACATTTTCTCAGTTAGGTCACAAAATTAGGGAAACACTGAATCAACCATGTTAATACTCTCATCTAAAAATGAATAAATTTTATATGGATGTGTATCCCATAGGGAATTGTAAGGGAATAATATGTGCCCAACTTCACCCCACTACCCAACCCCAAAAATTTTAATGTAACTATGTGGCCAAGAATGCACTGTATTTACTAACCATGTAGAGTGCCTATTTTTTCCACAAGATGGGGTTTTGAGCACTGAACAATCACAGAAAACCTCAAAATGTTTGTAAACACATTATGAATCTATATTTTGGTCTAAAATAATAAATTATACCAAATTTGAAAGGATCTATATCTGAGTTAAAATGTGGGTTCTTATATTTGGTATGATAATGATTTTAAAATATGTTTTCATACATTATTATATAGTAAAATTAATTTAACATCATTTTGTGTGAATAATTTAGTGGTATATTTAGTTTATGAATCATATGATAAAATTTGGGGATTCATTTGAATAATTGAATTTTTCATGATATTTTATAGTTGATTTATTAGCTTATATTTACATTTTTTATATTTTTAACCTTGAGGATTATTTATATTATTTTTTTCTTAATATTTTAGATTCCCCACCCCCACAATGTTCTTATGGATCATTAAGAGGTAGTATTGGGTGATTCATCAAAATAAGTCCCTCTAGTTGATTAAGATATGGACTATTTTTTAGTGTTTAATAATTTATATCTTCTTCTCTTCCATGGGAGGAAGATTTTTTTTGGATTGTTAGAATGCATAGAAAACATAGATAATACCTTTTTTCTTCAAGAACATCCAATTTATATAAAACAAAATTTACTATCTTCCACCTTGATTGGCCAAGATTGAAGTAGTAGGAGTCTATCATTCAAGAGAATCTCTGATTGGACCATTAATGGGACATTTTCCTTTATTTACATATTTAGTAATACATCCCCAAAAACTGTGAAAGTATTTATGTATTTAGAATTGTATTTCCTTGATAAAAATTAAAAATAATTAATAGGGTGAACTATTCATTTTAATGAATTGGTAATCTGTTTACATGTTGTATCATTGGAATATTTTTAATAATATTTCTATTTTATAATAGGTTTTAATTGTTATCATAAATTAAAATTTTCTACATTTTTCTGAGCTTTATATATTGAAATGGGGAACTTTTAGTAAATACTATGACTGTTATGGTTGGATTACTTGAGTTAATTGGTGCTTACTCAATTCCTTAGGGCGGTGATGGGAACTCTGATAGTGTAATTGGAATTTGGTAAAGTTTTATTATGGAGATGGTGGTTTTATTAAGAAGTTATCATATTTATTTATAACAAATTCTGTCATTTTTATGCCATCAATATGGTAAGACAAGATATAAAAATCATTTATAATAGGGTGATACTAAGGACATTAATAGTTATAACAAGTTAAGTAAGTTTAATGGTTTTATAAAGGTGTTTCAAATTTAATATATAGAGAAATATATACCCCATTTGAAAAATCCAGTGGTTCACTATATTGAACGTGATGTTCATATAAATTCTATATGAGGTTCCTCCAATTATATTTTATGTCTGATATCTATCTTATTATAGTTTTATGTAATTTTATTTTATAACATTCCATGTTTTTTTTTTCAATTTTATGGGATGTTTAAAATCTTACTCTTGTTAATAGACTATTGTATTATTTTTGTATCCATAATGATAATGTTTGATGATTTTTTGAGTTTCTAATTGCTTCTCACATGGGTGAAGTTGAAATCTAGTAAGTAGAACTTTTTTGAGCCTCTATCATATGTTTAATCACATTACCTTGATGGATCATTATATGGAATTAACAATTTTAGAGAATTATTATATTAATAGAATTTTAAATATTGGGGGAGTCTAGTTAGAATGTTCACTTCTTTATCCCTTGAGTCTTTTTCAATAATTTTATTTTAATTCTATTGAGGCTTCTCCTGTATGAGAGAGTGTACATTGGAACTCCATGTTGATGATAAACTGTATGATTTTTTACTACATCCTATAATGATCTTCATGAATTATATTTTATTTTTTCTAAAGAACATATCATATTAAGTGTATGGGTGTTACTCAATTTTGGAGATATAAATTTATTGAAAAAATAAAGCACATATTTTCTTTGATAAAATCTTATTTTTCTTTAAAATACATTCTTATGAAAAAAGGATATGGTGGGGATATTTATAAAACCAAGACTCATTTCTCCATTTATGTTATTTATTGATTGATTTATAATTTTATTTCATGATTTGGATCACATTATGGATTAGGTGTGTGATTTTTAAACAATATTTTGAAATATTTGTATTTTTTTGGATTTTGAAAATTTGGTTGTTTATAGGCCACATTAAAGATATTGGCAAACATAGATTTAACTATACCCATAGACAATGGTAATTGTATCACCAGACACTCATTCATATTGAATATTAACAGGACAATAGCATTACATGACCTTAAGTGCAAAAATTTATACAAGATATGTTATTGACTAGTATTTAGGGTCTATAATGTGATAGTTGGGAGACTATGCCCTCATATCAAAGAAATAATATCATCAAAAATAAAATAAAATATCTTAAAATATAATAAACACTAGACAATTTATGATGAAAAAAAAACCAAAACCAAATATTTTAAATTGATGAAGTCATACAAGAAAACATATCAACTATTTTTTTACTAGGTTGAACATACATATACAAGATAAAATAAGGTAATAAAATATACAGAGGCTCTACTAAAACCATGAGCCTCACCTCATCCATGTTTGCAGTCTCAACCAAGATACCAAGTTGAATTATCAATTATCAGGCCTCTTACCAACCTAAACATGCAAAAGTGATGGCTTCTCACGTACCAAAGTACAATTGTAACCTGAGAAGGGTGTGGTGATATAACTCCATAGAGAACCACCAATGTTTTCTCATACATAACAAATAAATTTAGTGATTTGTTCATGTGATATGATTAGTAGAATAAATAAATTAAACTCCCGATGAATATATATATATATATATCTAACAGTGATCCTATGGTTATAACTTGACCCAAGAGATTTACAATACCATATTTGGCTAGTTTCAGATTTCTCTAATCAGGACACATGCTTGTTCCAATAAAATATCATCTAGGCTCCAAATCCATATCAACTCTTTTTAGGAAAATTCTAATGATTCTAAGGATAAAACTTGTGTCATCTTTAAAAGTATTTTCCATGCTCAAAATCCGTGGAATCCCCAACCACATAAGAAAATATTGACACATAGATGTATATATATAAGGACCTATTAAGGGAAATGAAAAATAAAATGACATAGTATAAGGTATCCTTTGTCACAAAATATATACAATGGAAACCACATAGGTTTATCACATATCAATTAGAAAATTTTATGACATCCCCTTTCTGATAAAATTATAATGGTATCCTAAAGGGATATCAATTGTCAATGAAAATATTCCAAGCAATTCCCAATAATGTGTAAATATAAACACATAATTCCCAACCATTATCCAAGGATTTATTCAGAGGAATCCTTCATCTAGATACATACTATAATGGGAACAACACATCTAATTTACTATAACAACAATCACCTAACCCTCTAAAACTTATGGGAACACAAAATATGTGGAACTAAATCCATGGCTGCTAAACCATATATAACTAATAATCAGACTATATTTGTGGAACTATGTTCATATACCCCTTATCAAATATAACTAATCACACATTCAACTAATTTCATTAATTATGATTCAAATATAAAACTAATGGATCAAATATTAAAATTGTTCTGAAACATCCATAGAATATCCCTTAATAAAAATATAAAACATTTCCTTTGGGATACTCGCAATATATAGTTTTAACACATCCCTCGGTCTCTTCCAAAACACAATGGGTCCCCTCCAACCATTAAAGCAACTCCTAATGTAATCATTTGTTCCAAGGTGATACCCAAGGATGACACTATATAGTATTCCACCACTCCCAAACCATGTAAATATACTAAGAAAACATGTATAGTTCCTCTCTAATCATTAATTCCATACACATATAATCTAGCCCAAAGACGTTGTGGAATTTAACAATATCATAAGGTCAATTGGGCTTGAATATATCAATTCACTATATACCCTACTCAAGTGGTTAATAAAACCCCATTAGGGATACTATGTTCATGTAATCATTTATTTACTATGAATATCTCATGGATTCCACATAACATAAGTAACATGATTACTATTATATTCATAATTCATTGGTAATAAAAATAAATATTTAGTGATCACTATCCCCTCAGGGTATCTATCACATTACTCATAACATTATTAGAACTTTCATTTGTAATTAATACAATTAATTTAAAATTAATTAAAAAATTCACTTAATAAAATAAATTCAATCATTATTGTGGAAAGGCAGAATATCACATGTCATATTAAATGATTAATTAAAACTACATAAACCATATGGTATTGTATCTGATAATCCAAACTCCTTAGAATAAATTTTATTATTTAAATAACCAATTATGTATCTTTTAGAGACCCGATCAAGTCCTCTAAACCATCATTAATCGTCAAGATCCCAATAATTTTACCACTAACTATAACCTTGGGCCAGAGTAAGAGGTCCATACCAAGTTCACCCACGAATAGGTTGCTCATAACACACCACAATCAAGATAAAATTCACCCAAAAGATTCCCAAGGAACATCATTCCCTTCAAAGAAGCATCGGAAAATATTTTGAGGACATTTTGGCGAGGTGTCTATCACATAATTTGAGACAAATACCTAGCTTAAATATCCATTACAATGGTCAATTTCTACCAAATTCATCAAAAATGAAAAAAATAAAAAGGAAACCTACGATATTAAAAATGAAATATAATTGTTTGAAATAAAAACTATGGGAAACCCTTTAGATAATCCAATGAAATCCAATATATTTATAATAATATTTCATAATTCTCTAGTAAAATCCTAAAAAAATATCTAGTTTACGTTAAAGGGAAATTAGTGTCCATTAAATAGAATGATGGATTGATGATGAAATTTTGATCATACCTTGAAATTTTTATAAAATAATCCATATAATTACCCCATATCAAAGGGAAACAACAAAGGAAAAGGGGTAGGATATATCTAAATGGATCCCCATACATCACCCCTTCCTTATAAATCCCAAGGTGGATTGATAATAGAATTAATAAAATTCACCTCACTTAAAAAATACAAATATCACCATCAATTAGATATAGAGTATCATTGGGGAGCCAATACACCATATGCTATCTTGTTTTGGCTCATCAAGTGTCTTGTGCGTCCAAATAGGGTGATAGGCTACTACATCAACCACCGACTATCCGGAAAAGCCTCACTGACTTCATAGTAGCCTACTGATGAATTTCAATAGTTTGAACACCCTGATTATTCCTCCAATGAATTTTCAAACCCCCATGACACCCCCATAGTCAAAAAATTTCAAAAATAATATTTTATGGATTCTCAATCCCTCATAATTTCATTCCAAATCATAGTTCTCAAAATATTCGTTCTTCAAAAATGAAAATCAAAATTCATTCTGAATTTTCTCAATTCATCAAGGAATTGGGTATTAAAATCTCCCCAAAAAAACACATATCATACCTGATAATTCTTATTGGTAACTTAACAATAATTACCATTATATCCATGTCATTCATTAAATTCCAACAGTTTTTGTTCCACCTAATAATTCCAATTGTACTTCCATTGCTCCATTATTCCTATAAGAATCTCAATCACCAAAACCCGAGTCATTCCTCATTATTATCAATGAAAAAAATAAAGAAATTACATATTCCCATTATTTTCAGACACCATAGTGTCTTCTGTCTAGTTAATCACTAGTATTTAGTTTCATCCCACTATAAGCTTCATCTCAAAATGGTTAATATTAAGGCTTCATGGTCCCCACCGTTGGAATTACATATCCCCGGAAATTGTTAATGGTCTTCAGAACCCCTAAGTGAGAATCACGACTTATATTACACAAAAATACATTAAATAAAAGTTTAAGTCCAATAATTCTCCATATCGAAATACTAAACCATGTTTATGGGCCAACACTATGCAATCGTAATCCATGTATACCCCATTTTCAATCACCGACGTGCTATCAAATCCCTCTTTGATAATAAATAAAATGTAAATGGAATTCAATGATCCTCCCAACATTCAAACCAAATTCAAATCTTGATATCTTATGAAATTATATTGAATTAAAAATTAATTATTAAATTCCATGATAATTCTCTATTATGAGAACTACTGTGCATTAAAAATATGAATCACATTTAGATTAGATGAATTTAATCCCAAGCCCCACACTGACATTCAAAAACCATTCAAAATAAACTATTCCTTCACATTTGAAAATCAATGAGAAATCTTTTAGAAATTAGAATTATCATAACACTGGTGTCTGAATATTATATAAACCATCCAAAAACATCTCATTCCATCCATATCCATACATGTATGAGGTTTTTTACATTGGGATCAGTATGAAATTCCCCACTATATTGATATCATTATCATTGTTCTACCATACCAGACACTGATATCAACGTCTCATCATCCATTCATCACATAACTTAATTACTAGAAAAGTCCCCACTAACACCCAAGATCTAACATTAAATATAAATTAGTAAAAAATAATGTCCCATTTGATCATAATCATCCACCTTCGCAAAATATTCATTCATAATCAGAGTCACACACTACAGGTGATACATTCTACCTATGAAATGAACATATTGTGTTAGTAATTGATATAATTCCATTCATGGTTTTATCATCCACCATAGTAGAAACAACTCTCTTCCCCCCCCCCCATAATGGAAGCATTCAAATCATGTATCATGTTTAATGGTGTATAATAATGTAGGATTCCAAAGTTGTATTCTTTGGATATAATACCCACAAGAGTCTAATCGAATCCACCTATCATAATTTATCACAAAAACCTTAATAAAACCATAAATTAGGTTTGTCATGATAAATTAGTTTTCCTAGGACTTTTATGCACATTTATCTCAATCACTGTCTAATTAGACCTCAACCAGACTCAATGTTTTATACTCCCATGTTAACCATTTTCAAAACTCAAATTTGCACCATGATCATTGCATTCTCATACATAGGTTTACATGTCTAAACCACACACCATGTGATAAAATACCTCACATATCATTAATTCAAATAAGATCTTAGAACTACTCTTCAAATTGGTAATTTTCAATTATGTCATGTTTCTTCGTACAAACACCCACCTATCTGGGAATCAATTTGAAAATCACTGCAATCTAAAAAATATCTAAAAATTACCATGATGATTATATATAATAAAATAGATTGGAAATATTATTTATCATTCCCTTGAATCGTCACATTAATACCAAATATACCAATACTAAAAGTCCACATCATCACATAATATTTTAGTCATCACCATTAACATATGAAATAACTAGGATCACCTCACATTCACATTTCTCATAACCTGAATTACCTACCCTTTCTTTCCACCTCTAAATCACTCAAATTCCTAGGAAAACCCCTCTCTTAGATAATATTAAAATGTCACATATTAATAATAATAGGGAAAATTTTCCAATTTCCCATGTATAATATTCAACTAACCCATGACTTAGGTCGGCTATCTAAGCACTAGTTTCACCCATCAAACCCATAGGTTACATGTCACGTATGTCATAATTATTTGGAAACACATACCTATTCTAATCTCCAACATCACATGGTATGTTATGGCCTAACCACCCACTATAGGGAATATTGTATTTTAAATGTATTATGAATCACCTGTAAAGACATTATCCTACTAATGAAAATGATTTTCACTAGGAATCCATATATGGGACTACCCCCTAGAGAATAATGATACCATCAAGGTATAATTTATATGTAATAGAATCTACCAACCATGATTTGTATTAATTGAATCCATATATATTGTGTTATTTTAACTATAATTTCACCCAAAATATACATAAAAAACTCCATACATGTTGTTTTTATAATATTATTATTACCTACCCACTACTATCTAGAACAACAAAAGGGATTAAGTTCCTCACATAACCACTATGGATGTTTTCAAATCCTGTGCACTATGGATTTTCATTCTCTCCAATGAGGAACATACCTACATAGAACCCAAATGAAATATCATGAGATTTGAATATATCACACTCAATATAATATTAATTTCACTATTTAATATAGAAAAAATAAATGTATGTCATTATTGACACCTTAATCGATAAGACTCTATCATCAGTCAAATATCACAAAAAGACATATCTAACATGTCAATATTTTGTTCCATAAATTATGAATGCATAGATTTCTATTGAAGTTATAGATATATAGTAAAATATCAATGTAAATCATATATCTAAACATAATGTAAATTATATAAATTGAAATCAAAATACAACAACATAAAAAATCCAAAAAACAAATTAGTCCCAATCCTATGGAATATTGGGCTTATTAACAAGAAAGGTGTTTGAAATGCGACAATATGATAACTATAACATGTTATAATATATCCCAAAATAATTTTTCTACCTAAAAACCACACAAAAATATAAGAAAATAAATTCTTTAATACAAATTTTTAATGTTCCACCCTTTTTCACTATGAATAATAACTAGAATGAATCATTACGCAACCTCAAGAATTCATCCTCGTACTCCAGAGGCTTTTAATTCGAATTAATGGTATAATATGTAATATTGGAGAGACTATACCCTAGTATATGATTTTAAATATCATCAAAAAACAAACCAATTATCATTAATAGAAGTAAACATTCAATAGAGTTTGTAAAATGAATAATTAGAAACCATAAATAATATATTTATGGAGTTATACACACAAAAATACTATCAAGTCACCCAATGTGTTGGTCATACTTATATAATTAATAATAAATGAATAAAACATAATTAGACTCAAATAAATATTTGATCCTCACCTCATCTAGTCTTCAGTCCCAACAAATCTACCTAGATTAACAATCAAATGTCAAGCCATCTTCTTAACCTGAACATGTGAACATTAATGGATACTCTAGTACCCAAGTGAAACTGTTACCTAATATTGGTATGAGTACATAAGTAATTAGGGAACCATAAATGTAGTCCCATATATAACCTGTAAATGCAATGATTTGTCTTTTTGATATTCTCATCTAAATAAATATATTAAATTGTGAAAGAATAAGTATATACACACTATTGATCTTCAGGATCTAATCTGACAACAATGATCATCCATTCCTTCATCAACATGTGAAAATTTTCTTTGAACATGTTTTGTGACAGTGAAAACCCAGTATTATCCAATATCTAAATACATGGAAGCTTAAAATAATAAAATCCTCCCAAATATGTGGATTGTCCATATCACATCCCATGTGGTATCATCCATGCTCCAAATTCATGACATCTCCAACCACATATGAGTATATAGACATATGGGCCATCATATATCTAATGTAATAGTCAATGGAATCCTCATTCATATAATATATATAATGGGAACCCCAAAAGGCTATCAAAAATCCAATGACATAATCTATGGAATTATTATCACATAATATATATAATGAGAACCCCAAATGGAAATCATCGATCCAATGAATAAAACAATCCATCCCCTAACCATGTGTTAATATTTATACATAATTTTCAGCCAATATCCAAGGACCTAGTCAAAGGAACCATCTAAAAATATATATAATATAAATAGGACATCATATCCTTGTGACTACACCAAAATTCTCCAATCCATATATAAATAATGGGCTCACCAGATCCATGGAGCTACATCCTTTTTCTCCAACCATATATATTTAATGTGGACACATGATCTAGGGAAATATTACCATATTACCCCAATGATATAAAAATAATAACACATTCAACAAATTTAATTAATTATGATTTCAACATTTTAATCATGTATCAAATATTAAGATATGTCTAATGAATCTTCAAAGCTATTCTATGGAATCCCACATCCATATATATTCAATAATGAGATCATTAAAACCCCATAACTATATCAATGGTCCCCTAACCATATTTGAATAAATTCTACACTGGGTCCATGAAATTACATCCATGGTCTCTTATACATATAAAAATAATGGACACATCATATCCATTGAATTGTGTCCCTGGTCCACCAACCAATTACAGAAAATGGGATCACTAGATCCCTGGAACTATGTATATGATACCGCTAGAATAAAAAAATAATAACACATTAAATAAATTACACTAACTAGGCTTACAACTTTTAACTCAAGTATTAAATTTCTAGATCTATTTTGTCCATCATCATAAAATAAATTAATCACTTACCAACACCTTTCCTTAGGTCAAAACGAACCACTTATAAGTGGCACATAACTTGATGTATTATGATACACAATGTGGTCGTCCATGAGTTCCAAGTATCACCCCTTATAATCCTTTTGTATATGGTGACACCAAAGGAATACACAAAATATTTTATCACTTCCCCCAACCTAGTGACAAATACTAGGGGAACCTATCATATTTTTATAATCTAATTCATCTCATTATCTTCTCAAATATCCTAAAGGATCTAAGGCATATCTAAAAATCTTAAAGAAAATTTGTGTTTAATTTCCGATTTTACACTCATTCCAACTCAAGGGGTCCATGGGAACCTATGAAGTCCACAATGTTCAAAACATTATTTCATTTGTAAGTACCTATAATGGGATTTATGTAACACATGGAACATGATTACAATTGTATTCTAAGATATTAGTGGTTCCAACGTCTCGTATATGCTCCTGGGCTGATCAGTGTCCGTGTGACCATTCATGTGACTTTATTAGACATTTAATTTTTATTTTAAGAGAATTATTTCATAATTTACTAATATAGTTCACTTAAATAAAAATGTTTAATCAATAATGTTGAAATATAACGAATCACTTGACATATTTAATTCTTAATTAGAACTACACAAATCACAAGGATATACATAAGGTAATCCAACCACATTTGAAACATTTTTCTTCATTAGATTACCAGCCCATTATCATTTATATGGTGTGACTAGGACCCCTCAACTAGAATTAATCATCCTAAGACATGAGAAAAAACATCATGTCAAAACAATAATCCATGTGGGTGTGGTACACTCCCAACAAACCCTTGAATAGCTTGTTCTCATGGAAATAGAAGCATGAACAACTTCACTGGGATATTTCTCCACACACAATTGACCCATTAATAAAATTTCAAGAAATAATATATATGAATATTGTCAAGACACCCTTTACATAATCAGTGAAAAATAATCAATTTAAATGGAAATTCTAATGGTTAAGTTCACCCAAATTCATAATCAAAACAAAGAGAAATTATATTTAAACATAAATAAATCAAAAATACATGTGATGATATGAAATAAACCTCCTAGATTTTTTTCTATACATGAAGATCCGAATCCCCACTATTCAGTGACTATTTCTCCTTGATTTTATTAAATATCCATGAAAATACTAGCTAAATGTAAAGGGAAACTGGTGTAAAATTAAATGAAAACAGAACAGATGAAAAATTTTGATCGTACAGTAAAATTTTTAAAAAATCACAATAAAATTCACCCTATATGAAGGGAAAACAGGGATTGATATTGAGGGGATTATCTATATGAATGTATCTCCTCATGTCTATATTGACTCCTAAAACTCAAGGGGTCAATAAAAATAGTAAAAGATTCTTCTCTTAAAAATCATCTTGGAACCCCAAAGACTATCCACTAGGCATCATCAGGGATCCAGTAGACCAACGAATACGTGGTGATCCATATAAGGGTTCAAGGATACTTCCCAGGTAGGGAGTTAGGCTAGTTTCTTTCCCACAATGAATCTGGTGTTTTCTACGGAATTTTAGTATCTCAACAACCACAATTCATCCTGAAATAACTGCTCAAACCCTTTATGACACCCTTAAGGTCTCAAAAAAATAAAAAGAAATATTTTATATTTGTTAAACTCCTTATAATTCCATTTTGAATCTCATTTACCAATATAAACAGTATCCAAATATAAAATTGAAGTTCCATTTTTTATCTTCTAAACTTGGATAGAAAAGTGGTATTATAGTAATTATACTAAGATGGATAGGAAATTTTTTTGGATAGAATAATCAATGTCATAGTGAAGTAACATAATGGAATGATAGATGTTTAGTAAGGCTAGAAAATTTGTAATCATGGTTTATATGTGTCACCTTGTGTAAGGGATTACTCATATATATGTGTTCCCTCATATGATGAAGCCCCCAAGGCGTATGAATTTACAAATCCATAAAGATATACACATAATTAAGGGTTTTGGTGTCAGTGAAATTTTGGGTGTGATTGTAAATAGGAGGAAATTAACAATTTGATGAGGGGAGTTTGTATCATGAAAATGAAATAGGGTTGTTAGATGTATAAGGGTTTAGATAGAGTGAAACTAATTTAGGTATGAGGGGGAGATACCAAGGAGTTAGATAGGTTTTATTGTCATGACTCATGTAGATACCCAAACATCTAATAAATATATATTTCATCTTTTAGATGAAAATTCACTATATTACATAAAAACACACCTGGGGATCACAAAGGTACTATTTCTTTGGAAATATAGTATATTAATCAAATACTCCATAGTTTTTTCAAATCATCTCCCATTTAGATTCTCATTACAGCCATGATTTTTAAAAATATCACACATATTACCTATCATCATAAACTAGTTGAAAGAAACATACTAAAGGGTTAGCTCAGATTCTTAGTAAGGATAAAAAATTGAAATATATTATCAAAATATAAGAATTAGGGTATGAAAATGTGATAATAACATATGAAAACCATAAAATTTGTATCAAAGATAAACATATTATGTTAGGGTGTAAATTTTATTAGATAATAAGACATAAATCATAAGAAAATAAATGAATTGACACCCTAATATTATAAAATATTCATAATACATGGAATTATGGAATTTAAAAAGTCATAGAAAATTATTCCATCAGTATTCAGAAGTAATTTCCAAACAATCATTATGGAATGGGATCGCTGCTCAAACCATCATATTAGTCATGGTTTACTCCAAATACTATCATTGTTGAAAATGTCTCTTACTTAACTAGGTTCACTTCCAATTATAGTCTTATATAACTCATGAGATATCAATATTTATTTAATTAATTTGAGGGAGATATAGGTACCACCTGTCAAATAATGAAAATCATACATACGTGTTCCAGAAGATCATAAAACATTCATCATATCAAAAACATTAAATATAAAAGTATTTTATATAAATTTCATCATAGAATAACCTATGGGGAAGAAAAATGTTTCAAAACCATTTAATCATTTCATCGTAACATAAGCCGTGGAAAAAGAAGTAGGTTCCCAAATAATTTAATCCTGGTATAATCCATGGAGGATTAATTGTTGTCATAAACATACTTTAATTATAAATAAAAACCATTAAATGAACTAATATTAATGATATACTTGTATTATATCCCTCATAAATAAAAATTAACATTAATGGATGTCATGTTATATTGAAAAAGATTCCAAAAGATCACATGGAACATTTCATGAGGAAAATAAAAATTCTTTTAAAATCACTTATTTTAAATAAAACGTCATAATATTTTTTGAAAATATTATTCTCTATAATTAATCATTTAAAACATTTAAATGATTACATAAAATTAAATTTATAAAATTATTGACTAAATAAGTTCATATCAAAATCACTATTTAAAAACAAATCTTTGTAATATATTTTTGAAATTATTTTAATTGAATATAAATGTAAAAAATATATAACAGAATATGTAAAAATTATTTAATACATTTCCTTTGTAAAATATCATTTTTCCTTTGAATTTTTTTAAATAGCAAAAAATTACAAATCAACTTCATTGATAATAACCTCTGAAACTGACAATAGAATATTTAAAACATCAAGAGATCTTAATGAATAAAAATTATTGTACATTCCATACTTGTTAGAATAATGATTCATTTCATACTTTTATTACATTTCAAATAGTACTTGAATGTAAAATGACATAAATATCATTTAAAATGATTTTCTAAAAATTAAAGTTTGGTTATAAATTTCATTAACTAACAATTTGAATAATTTTAAGAATATTTCGGAAATTGTTTTTATAAAACACATTTTTTGTATAGAAAAATAGTTTTGGAAAAAAGGGAGAAATAAACATCTTTTTCATAAAAAAATTAACTCACGATTAAAAAAATTGATGAAAATGAAGGAAAACATATACTCTTTTAAAATAATCATATAATATTGAAATTCATGATTTCATTTAGAATTATATCAAAATATTTCATCATAGTAATCCTAAAAATAAAATATCTAGATAAATAATTACATTGTAACAAAAAACCCTTTTCATTTTTGTAACATTGAATAGAAATCTCCTAGAATGAATTAAAATAAAATAATCTTAAAATATAATTACAACAAATAATTTCAATGTATTAAATTCAAAGGGGTTGTATATTCCCTCCTAAAAGTAAAAATGGTGTATAAAATAATATATGTTACAATGAAGGAAAATAGAGATAAAATATCTCTCAACAATTTAGAAGACTATTGAATTGTAAGGCCCATTAAATAATAAAATAAAATAGACACTTCCTATCAATAATATAAGTATATTAAGAATATCAAATGTAAATGGATTAGTATATACACCTCAGAAAATAAATTAGTGGTATATATGCCATAAGAATCTCATAAATAAAAATGAGACTAGAAATATCATACCACTGGTCAAGACATATTTAGTATATGTTAAAAATCATGTATAATAAATATAAGTTTATATTTGAACTACCATGGGATAGGGAACTATCCAGTTTCACAGCCCATAATAATGTTATTGTGACCCATAATCATTATTTAAATTGGAATTGTAGACCTAAAATGTTATTTGAAATTTGACACTCCATTAATTTGGAATATTTTGTGTAAAAGTTTGCCTCTAAAAATTAGCATAATAATGAATTGAATCATTTATGGGGTTTAAAACATGAAAATTTCTATCTTCTTTCTTTTTATAGGGATTCCTATTAAATCCCAGTGACTATTATTTCACAAGGTTCCAATCTCATTGTTTCTTTTGTTTGTGTATCTATAACATATATATTTTTTGAAGAGAGCTACAAAGTAATAATTACATGTTGTCTGAGAATATAAATCAAAGGATTATATTGGTTTGGGATTTCAAGAGATTATTATATAATGAGGATAAAAATAGATCCAAAATTTTTATATTTTCTTATCATGAGTTCCCTATGTGTGTTGATTATTCAATTTTATTGATGTCCCAATTACTTGGGGTGAATTCACATGGAACTGGAAAACAATTAATGGAATTCTAGCCAGTAAGCTTGAAAGTTGACATGTACATGTTAATGTTTGAAGTTGATATGTTGGGGTGTCCAATTTTCTCTTCATATGCTTCACTAAAATCACAATCTATCGATCATTAAGGTATTTATAAAGATTGAAAGGGAATCACCCATACCTTTCATATTTAACTATGGGTGGTTGGTTATCCCTAGATGTAGGGAAATTTTCTAGGAGGCATAAAAAGTAGATTTTTTTTTGAATCCCTCATCATGTAATATAATGGAAACTAAAATAATTCGGTGGACACTTAATAGAGAGGAGAAAAAAATCATTTTCAAGAGTAAATGATAATATCATGGATGGTAAAAATCTTCTCACAAAGAGTAAAATTGATTTTCAAGCACAGAATACTCCCTCTTTGGTTAAATTGAATGAATTATCCAACCATGATGATCTATTGATTATCATGTAAAGGTTTATTAAAAATAAATTAAATGTTATATGGTTACAAATTAGTGACACGAACACCACAATTTTCTAAGTAATTCATTAGGGGAGAATAATATAGGGGTCAATTACCACGGCATAAATGAATGTCTATTTAGGTTTTAAACTAAAATCTAAAATAAAATAGATGGTTATTTTCAAAGAATCTACAATTATTATGTCTCTAATATAACACATGAGATGATTGATAATATCTCATTTTCTATTAGAGAGAAAATTAATTGAGGCTTCATATCAATTTCATTTCAGGAGGAGGATACAACATCTATCTTTTCCCTTGTAATTGTTTGTATGGTAGGCTCAGATGGGTTCACTAACAAGTTATTTATGATATATATTGACATTATTCATAAAAATGTGGTTACTATAGTTAAATAGGTCTTCACACATTCTTACATGACTGATGGGATGAAATTTATCTTTATTCATCATTTTCTCAAAAAAGATAATATTACTAATATCATAGATATTTGAATAGTATAAATTGAGAAAAACCTTCCTAAAATATCAAACTTGAATATTTTCATCAGATTGGGGAAATTGGTCTTGTATATCATCTCGAAAAATTATATTTTTTTCCATAGTAGGGATATTAAATGTTTTTTTTCAATGCATCAGAGAGTGTTAATATCATGAATATAAACTAAAGTATGGATTTTTTTCCTTGTTAATTTATATCTATAAATACATTGATACACTAAAATGGAGTTTAATTTTTTTTCTCAAAATTTTTGGATATCCATGGATTTTATTAACAAGATCAACACTTTTCTTAGTTCTGTGAGACACATCATCCTAATTAAATGATCTCAAGAGGATTTGTTTAATTATCTGTGGATGTGAGGAATGGTGGTCCCTTTACAAGACATCAATTTCTCTGGGTGAAGACTATTTGAGAAGATTTATGAATGACATGGTAAATATTTGAATTTTCTAACTAATCTAGGATATGAGAGGTATTTTTACTCCCTCAAATTTTTTCTATGATGAAGATATTATTATCATTGGGAAGTCCTCTGAGAAAGATATTTCTACCATTAGGGATATTTTTTATCCTTATGATATATGGATGGGAATGAAATAAGATAAAAGAAGTCAATGATTTTTTGGAAATAGAATTCTACTGACAATAACGAATAAAATTTATTGAATTATTGGTGTTAAGGAGGGGATATTCCTTTTATCTATATTGTAGTTCCCCTCTTCTTGGGTGAGATAAAAAATTATTATTTAGAAGGAAATTTTTTGGAGATATTAATCAGCTAGATAAATGGATGGCGAAATCCATATATGGAGATGGAAGGGTGTGTGTGGTCAACTCGATGATAAAATACATGTTTTTATACATGATTTATCTTTATCGATGTTCCAATATCCCCATTAAGTATCTCTAAGGAATGATCATGAACTACATTAGGACTGGTTTAGTTTTTTAATGGTATCTCATCATGGTTCCATGGAATGACTATATTAATCAAAATGATATGGGAGGTCTTATTATAAAGGATGTCATGATTTTTAATGATGCTCTTCTCACCAAATTAACTTGGAATATATTTACATAAAATGATATCCTTATTGAATATATATCCATTGGATTAAATGAAAGACTGATAAATGGGTACTCATATTATATTATCTCTTCTACAAGGAATGTTATTATTAAATATTTTAACAGACTAATGCGAAGCTTAAAATGGATTTTATCAATGTCATGTAATATCAATTAATGGAAAATTCATTTTCATGAAAAACCTATTGTGAAATGAATTATTGTTCCAGCCAATACGATGAATACATTAATATTTTATTTAATTTTTAGCTGGAAAATATATGATATGAATATTCCCACTGATTTGAAATATTATATTCATTGGTATTCTTTTTTGAAAATAGACATTATTGACAAGATTCATAAAATTGGTTGAAAATTTGAAATTATGAATTTTTATATGATGAATTTTATTAGATATATTTATAATCTATCTTGGATCACTCATTTTAAAATAGCCATCATTTTCCTACTATATCAATTCTCATTTTGACGATCTAGAAATAGATACTTCCTAAAAATGACCAACTTGATAATGATAGAATTTAGATAGGCTCATCATTTCCTTTCTGTATTGTAGATGTGGAAAACATTCATCTTTTTTTGTTGAATTCCCCATTATCTGTAGGTTGTGGGAATATATTTATAACATATTTGGTGTGTATGTTGACAGTATAAGCTATTTGAAGAAACTTTTGAACACTATTATGGATACTTTAATGCTCTTTAAAAAGTAGGTTCCAAAATTTCTATTGGTGGTCATGGATTCTACAGTTTCCAACACCTTGACAATATGGAATTCATCCTTGTTTGAAAATAATAAACTAGTAGTTCAAGCAGGTTCAATGCCTATTCTCATGTATCTCTTCATCGCATCCCATATTCCAAGAAGATATGTGAACAAATATTTATCTAATATAAATATTATCATAATACTTGGTTTAAATGGCTGGGAAATAATTCTATTTGGTTTAAAATTAATTCATTGGGTTCATGTAATCATTATTTGGATTGTGGTGAATGTGAATGGAACCTCCTTTGGTGTGCCAGGTCCATTGGTTTTTGGTGGGGCCTTAAAATCTCATCGTCATTTACTGAAAGTATATTTATCACATTATATATATAATGCTATAGTGTATGAGTCTGATTTGTGTGATTTGATGTAATCTTTCAAATATGTCAATCATCAAAATTTGAATTATTTATGGATTGGATATCACTCTTAGATGGTTGTTAATGATCAAAGAGTATGTACTAGGAATGTATCATAGAGAATTCTACCAGAATTGATTGAATGTATTCATTTCATTTGAAACAAAAAAATTGTAGGATTTGACATCTATATAACGAATACAAATATATTTATTATGATTTTTCAATGATGGTGATTATTGAGACGTGATCGATGCGGTCCTTCCAGATTAAAGAATTTTTCTAATAACTGTTTGATCCAGGCATGCATGGTGTTACCCACTCCAAAATATACAATAATATTTTTTAATTAAATACTCTACCCTTTTATTTTTTAGTAAATTTTGTAGAACGAGATTCTTTTGGGTCATGAGATTTCCATTAAAGATGTCCTTCTATTACATGTTTATGAACAATTCCATGTTAATTTCATATTTTTGGTAATAACTTATTTTTTATTCATATATTTATTGGTTTGGTATATTTGATCTTATTTAATTTGATCATGGTTCTATCATATCAATAATTTTATCAATGATATAAATATAATATTAATTTTTTATTTTTTTATATATCATATTCAATAAAATATATAAAATTAAATACAGAATTCATGTTTACGGGAGGTCCAACGTATGCATGAATATTGTTTCCATTTCAAAATAGGATTGAAGAAATATGAGTAAATATATTATTATCATTAATATAATTTTAATTTCATATATATTACATATGATTATTTAAAATTATCCTTATTATCATCCAATTGAAGTATTCCTAAGAAATGAATCACATCGCTTCATGAGGTGGTTGTTCGTCGTACACACGAATGATGTTATCAAATACCACATGGAATGTAAAGATAGAATTTAAATTTTATTTAAATATTAATTAGGTATAATTATTTTAAAAATATTATATATATTCATTTAATATATACTTATTATCATATAATTAAAACAAAAAAACATCAAATCAGTTTGTGAGCTGGGTGTCCTCTGAACACATGAGTGATATTAATTTTTCCACCATATTGGGAGGTAAAAATATATGTGTTGTATTTAAATTAAAGAGGAATAATAATATAATTAATATTATTTATTAAAATTAAATACATCATTATATCCATCCATGAGTGGTGGTGATCGAAAAACATTTAACATACATTCTCAATGTTGTATTTCATTGTACTAATGAAAAGTGATTTCACATCCCATTTGATGCAATTAGAGAAGGATTTAGGTTACTATACTAAAATAATTAAATATTGATATATGAAAGATACCAATGTTATTATCTAATAATTTATTAATAATAATTTAATAATTTGTAGGAAGAAATAAAATAAAACACTCAGTTGGGGATGTTACATCTTCTTCAGGCACCTCCTTTTTTTAACCAAAAGGATTTTCAGGTTATATTTATAAAAAAACACGGAATCTAGAATTGTATCAGGTAATTAATTAACTTATTTGGGTAGGTATTTTCAGAACCAATTAGTGTTGTCACTTTATATATTTAAGGATAGGGGGTTTTCTTTTACAATTGAGTTGAGTGTCATAATTGTAATATTTCAAAAGAAAGATGGTGTCCCATATTTATCACCTACCAAAGGCTATAAAATAAGACATATTTTAAAATTTTAGGTTTTTAGGAATATAAGTTTCTGTAAAATGGGTGTTAAAAAGGTATCTATGTCAATTTAAAGTTGATCTCTTTAGTTTAATGCTCAGTAAACCCATTTCAACCTTAACTGTGATAATTACTTTTTACTATGTTTACGATTCATTATTGTAAAAAATATGTGGAAATTATTTAAAAATATAAATTATGATTATTATTGATATTTAAATTTTTTTTCTAATTACATTCATAAAAATGGGTACAAATTAATTTTAAAATAATTAAACAGATATGATGAAAAAGTGGTTTCACATTAATAAAATTTTTAATAGTTTCAAAAGATTTTATAAAAAAAATCCATATGAAATTGATCGAAATAAAAAAAATTAAAAGATATTTAAATATACTAATGTTACATTCAAAACCGTATTAAAATATTTTCTTGGTTTTCAAATAATTTATATGAATTATAATTCATAATAAAACTAATAATTTTCAGTATTCATTGGAAAATTTATGTTTTCTGAAAATTCTAAAAAATTCCATCCAAGATAATTTTTTAATGATAATTTTTTAAAAAAAATTCATTTTTTCATATTAATTTTCTAATATTTGGTAAAAAACTAAAATAAATGTGAAAAGGGTGAATAAAATAATTTTTATAAAAATGAAGTTCTTAGACACAATTTTACATCTTCTTATATCATACATATAAAACACAAAATATAAATGTTATAATTTTATTTAATTTATAATATATAAATCCCATGATAATATTTTAAAAATTTTGATTTGATTATTTTATTTAGGTAAAACATGTTTGTCTGCATAAATTTATATTTTATAAAAAGTTTTCTTTTATTAAAATATGTTTTATTTTCATTTATTATTTATTTTTAATGAATTAATTAATATTATGTATATTTGAAAACCATATATTTTCATAATTATTAAATCATATTTGTACCTGACATTGAATCAACTATGTGATAAATATTATATTATATCATAATATTTTAATAGTATGTAATTTTTTTTAAATTTTGCGTTGGTTTTAATGAAAGATAAATTCAATGTTACAAGTAACAAAATATAAAAATAGTGTTTCATATAAGAAAAAATATCAACAATATTAAATTTATTTGAAATATATATTTATTAAAATATCTAGCTGTTAAATTCTACCACCTTAAAATGATTATACCCTTCCTAATTTATCTATTTTGTATCATAAACTGGGGACACAAATACCTCATTACAACCTCATGTTCCTACATTGATTTCTCAAGGTTTTGGTTTTACTAAAAACATTGAGCAGGTAAGTGGTATTGTTTTGTATAAATTTCTCTGTTTGATCTGGAATCTCCATCGATTAATCATAATAATAAAGATCATGCTTCAGTGATATGACCTTTGAGTTTTGTACATGTTGTGGATCATGTACATATTTTCTCAGGATATATACATGGAAAACATTGTGAACATGGGACAGAATCAGTGGAAGAACTCATTGATAGGCTACCACAACAATATGATACATATTTCAAAGGGATTGATATACATAGGTATTATCATTCCTTTATATGATATGAAAAATTTCTTTATTTTGTTTTTCTTCAATAAATTTCTACTTCATCTCTTACTCAAAATAATAAAGATAATTTTTTATAAACTAATTCCATATGTATTACAAGATCCATAATATAATGATAATTCATTCCTTATACATCATGTTATCATCAAAACAAAAATTGGTAGAACTAGTCCTAATATATTCATAAATCTTAAAAATAGTGATGTAATACATTAATATATAAAACATCATAAAAATATCAACATAAACCATTACATAAATGGTAAAACATAATACAATTTCAATATATAGAAATTTTAATGTAATTTATTTAAATTTTATCTCAAAATAATCCCCCAAATGCCGAAAATTATTTCTCAATTTTCACATACCAAATGTGTGAATACCTCAGTCATATATTCCCCCAAAACAAGGTAATAACTAGAAATGATATAAAATAAAAATTAATAAATACATGATTATTAATTAATTAAATTGAACCAAATATTATTTAATATATTCGGTAAATCTAAAACATTTGTAAACTCCATCAATGATAACATAATCCAAATTGTCATTAAATCATTATTATCTTCCAAGGTAATAAAAAATATGATAGTTACTCTATAAATATCAATCATATATTTCTTCCAAAATAAATATATCATCATGTATAAAATCTTTATATTTATATCTCCCTTTATCATGTGTTTTTCATAAAATATCACCTTTCCATTAAATAACTTTTTTAGGACACCAATATTATTCACCATATTCATCAAAATACTTAATGAAAAACATTGAAAAAAATCCTATATATATTTCATAGTTATTTAATTCCCGTATAGAACCACTAATGTAATTCTACAACATAATTAAACCACTATCTTGGATCCATTTTTTAATTCCTTATTTCATCATTTATTTTATATTTTATTTTTAGTCTCTTCATTATCAACCAAAAAACAATTACTTATAGCACCTTTTTATAATATTGTTGATATTTCTCCCTAGGAAATAGATTTGTTTAATTCACATTAAGTAGAATTTATAACATTAAACCATTAATGATTCCTTAAGAAAACCGTTATTCTTACCCATTGCATTAACTAAACATTTAATTTTTTCTCCATAAATATTCAACTATGTTTAATTTTTTGAAACACATAAAAAATCTTATCATTCTATTGAGACAATACCTTTAGTTTTTTCCTACATTACCCACATATAAGAAACATTATCTTATTTTATACATGGTCTAAATCACCCTTTACTCTCACTTTACTCTATCTAAATTTTCTATTGTGGGTCTAAATGTTTTTAACGGTGAAATTTTTTAATAATATACCATGACAAATGATTAAAAATAATCACATTATCCTTTACTCTAGTCATCATCCCACTTGGTTTTCATCAAAACATTCTCTATCATATTCAACATTAACAAATTTCTTTATTTATCCCACCATTGACTAATACAAACAATTATAGTGTGTGAAACAATTATCATAGTGGACAGCCATAGAATCATGAAAAATAGATTATATGATATCTAAACCAGGGCCCATTATTTTTAATCAATTATCCTTAGGTTTATCCAATTTCATTCATAGTCATCATCTAATTAAATATTAAATTATGTTTTAGAAAGAGTTATTGAATTTTAAAAGAATATTCTAGGGAGTCTCAAACCATGTGTTCCATGAGGCCTATTGTTCTACACTATGTGATAATGGATTCTAGCTCAATACACCATTCATGGTGATTTTACTCTTATGTACCTCTGGGTCCAAGCCACATCCTCTTGTATTGTCTAGACAAGGATATAATATCATGGAATCCACTTTCCCTCACCTTCACCAAAATTCAAATACATTTTCCTACACTTATAATTATCCTTAGATACATCCTTATACATTTCCCTAGGGATATCACCAATGTTTTACCATCTTAGTTTCTAATGGTTAACTAAACATTTATTTTAGTAAAAACTAAAGGGGCCAAAACTTATCATATATAGATATTACATAATTTAGATTAATATTAATTTCACTTAACAAAACCCCCCTCAATATCATAATGTTATAGTGCATTTTGAAACATCAAAAAATTAAAAACTGGTCTATACGAGTTATACATCATCTAACCCTTAGTTCCTCACAATAAGAACTGTTCTAAAAAATAGAAAATATAATACATATCATCATAACCTAGGGAAAGGAAACATAACAAAGGGTAACATCATATTCTTAGTAAAGATAAATAATAAAACTATGTAAACATAACATGATCATAAGGGTATTTGAATGTGAGTATAAAAGATGAAAACTATAAATTTAGTACTAGAGATCAAAATATCTTTACATGTAATAAAGATTGGTAGTTTATAAAAAATGAATCATAAGGAAATAAAATTATATGATCCATGATTCCATTATATTGAAATTAGAAATATAATTTGTTTATACACATAATAATTGAAAATATTTTTCTTTCAATTTATGGACCATTACTTAAACAATAATAGTTGAATGGGTTCACCAACCAAAACATAATAGCGATCATGGTTCACCCCGAGACTATCATACTGGAAAATGACCTTTACTGAACATGGTTCACTCCCCATTTGAGTCGTATTTGTCTCCTGAGATATTAATCTCCAACCAAGTAAATATAGGGAGATATATTTCCTACCCTTCACATAATAAAATCACACATTTGGGTTCTAAAATATTATAAAACATTCATTATATTAGAACAAATGAAAGGAAATGGATTTCATTAACATTTTATGATTAAATAGCCTATAGAAATGAAATAGGTTTCATAAACATTTCGTCATTTAATTATAATATAACCCATAGAAAAAGAAGTGGGTTTCATAATAATTTTGTCAAGGTATAACCCACGTAAGAGAAACAGGTTTCATAAACATCTTATTATCACAAATATAAACAATTCATAAAATGAATAAGATTAGTATCTTTGGATTATATCCCTAGTAAAACAAAATTAGAATCAAATGATGTCATATTAGATGTAAAATTATTTCCAAAGAGTACTTGTAACATTTATTGAGGAATATATACTTTCATTGAAAATCACTTTCTTAAAATAAAACATTATAAAATGTGTTGAAAATCCAATTTTTTAAATTCCCTAACCCATGTACGGATTTGTCAGAGGTTACGTAATTAAATATTATAGTATACATATACTCAAATCCAGAAAGAAAAAAAAGTTTATTATTTTTCAATAACAAGATAGATGCATGAATCTTACATAAAATTGAATGTTTAATATAAAACATAGTAATTACTTTCATAACACCAAAAGTCACATATATTATCTATATATGTCAACCATAATATAATTCAAGGAATCCTTGGAGAAAATGAACATAAAAAAATGGTGAGCTCATTTTCCCAATATGGGTATGTGCATAATAGAAACTATCCTGATTAAATAATCATTAATAATATGTATAAGTTAATAACTAAAACATGTTCCATTTAAATCATAACTTATAAATAATATGGTAGGAATATATGGATATCAAAGAATTCCAAAATATCATGATATGATACTTGTTTATGGATATTATAAAAAATCAAATAAGCATAGGTACATAAATAAATAATCTCGTATTGCGGGAACTCGCGGTATTGGACATCATAAACCCACTCTTAAGGACTCTTCCAAGACATCATTTCCGAATATGTAAGCCCCCAGCCAATACCCACACTAGTTTGCCTCATTATACCACTATTGCATTAAAAGTCTATAATAGGATCCACCAATCATATACAATGTCCAATTAATTTATCATATGAAAGGGATGAAATCTAATAAACATAAACAATAAAATTGAAACATTCATTCAAATTGTTAATAACATTCCCCAACAAATAGACATAACCGTAAAACATACAATATTATATAGCTAATGGAATCAAAAATGTAAATTCTCAGTCAAAATAGATCATAACCCATCAAGATAGATAATAATAATAGTTTGATTATAAAATATCAATAGTAGAGAATATGTAAAATGATTTTGTTTCATTGACAAATAAGAATATGATAAAAATATCTTTAAAAATTTAATTTAGAAAACAACCTTTTCATATTGAAAAGAACATATTTTTTTAAACACTCAAGAAATTATAAGGATAAAATTTTCTTTGAAAATAATAATGTAAACATATAAATTAATCTTTAAATAACATATAAATCATTATGGAGAGAAATTACACTCATGTAATCTAATCTAAAGAAATTTCTTCTATATTTTTGTTGGAAAAGACCCAAAGTACCTCAACAAAATGATTTTATTCCAACCATTTTAAAATTTTTAAAATTTTTATAAAAATTATTATTAAAAATAATAGGATAATATAAAAAAATATGAAAAAAATTTTATACAAATTTTAAAATAAATATAAATATACCCCCACATATACATGAACACAATCAGTCGAGAATGATGACGATATTGTGAAATAATCTCTTACCTTAGGTCTGATATCCATCATACATATATAAACCTCTTATATAATAAACATACATTTAATATAAATCTATTCCAAAACCATTATAATGTATATAATACAATATATGAATTACTTATAACCTTTTATCAATTATTTAATAAAGCTCTTTATTAAATTACTATTTTCTGTGATAACTGCTTTGTTTTTCATGTTTTTTTTACTCAAAAGTCTTGTTCAATGTACATTGATCATGGATACATCATATATATAGTTTTAATAATGATATTTTTATATTATATATTAATTATATATGTATTTATTGTAATCCTAAAAAACTATAGGCATAAAAATGGATAACACAGATCATGGAGATGATAGGTTGTACATATTCATGATCAAGGTTCCCATCTTTTGACAGATGAAAAATAAAAACGTGAATAATAATTAATCGTAAAATAATAATATTTATGTATTAAATATCATATATACGAAATATTTCTATCTTTATGACCATCCTTGTTAAGTGGTGTTGAAAAATGATTTATGTCATTATGTGGAGATGATAAGTCGTTTGTAAAGATGAATGATGTTTTAGATTTTCATATGATGGGGAAGAGATGTAAAATTATTTTCCTATAAACATAATAAAATAAAATTATATTTTAGATACTATATTTATTACATTACAATTGGTATAACACATTAATAAGTTATATAAGAAGAAATAAAATTGAAGGAGTGAGTAAAGATGATTACCTTCTCTAAAAGAATCCTCCATTTGATCGTCACTTAGGGACACTAGAGATGGTCTTTTTAGAAGAAAATAACCTCCAAAAAATATATGATGATATTAATAAATAAATGGGTATTTATTGGTTGAAATTTCTGGTTCGATGTGGTGTGAATAACTGATGGAGAAGGTACCCTTTTATAATTAAGGTTAGTGGCACTGTTAGAATTTCTCGAAAGTTTAAATTAACATAAATTAAATTATCATTCCAAATGAATCAAAAAAACGTTATTTGAAGATATGATTAGATATGGTTACAACACCTAAATAAAAATAATTTATAAAAGTTTTTAGTATCATGTTATACCTTATCTTTTTTATTAAACCTTTGGTTAGTTATTTTTTACCATAACCTTTGTAACCACTATTTTAACCATAAAAGGGTTAATAATATTACTATAAATTTAAACATGAAAATTAAGTGGATCATGTATGATTTATAAAAATATATTATATTAAAATGGATTAAGATAATATTTATATGAATTGTAAATAATTTAATTAATTTTTATGTTAACTTATTATCATTATTGTCAATTATTATTATATTTATTTAATTTGAAATAAAATTAATCATGAAAATGGGGAAATAAGAATATATTATTTTAAAACATATTTAATACTCCATATTGATCTATAAAATTCATTTCACACATTAACACATTAAAATGATATCAATATTAATAATTTTAAAATTATTAATTTTGATTTTATATTAATTATATAAATAATATATTAGCATTGATAAGTATTTTAGGTAACTATATAATTTATAAAAAAATTAAAAATATATATTGAAAATTATTTCATTAATATCAAAATAAAAATTTTCATGAAATTTTCATTTTCCGTATGTGGAAAAACATAAGATATTAAATACAAATAGAGTGACATTTTGTAACTATCATTGATTTAAATAAAATATAAGCCATTTTCAGGGGAATATTTCCACTAAACAGTGGAAAATAAATTCTATTGTGATATTTTTCATATAGTATTCATTAAATAACAATTATGATGTATTATTGCGGACTTATCACTCATTTTTGACCTATATTATCCATATATACCATTTATTGATGTGAAAATTTCACCACAATTGCTATTCATTTTGACCCAAAATAAAAGGGACCTGATTATGAAATTTGATCCTATTGGTTACAAATATGTAATTAATTTTATAAAATTAAATAACTAAAAGTGGAAAAAATGAATTTAATATATGTTCTAAAAATGAAATTATAATATCATTATAAAAAATATAGTTTTCTATAATAAAAAATGATTTATTATTATCCAATACATAGTAAAAATATTATATTAATGCTAAAATATTTTATTAAATATGTAATATATACATTTTATTTTCATAATTCACCAATAGAGGATAATTTAATTTGTTATGATATAAATATATTTCATTAAGAGAAACCGTTTTTCAAAAAAATACATCGTTTATTATTATTATTTATTTCTTATTTATGACCAATGAATTTATTCATTAAATGTATAAAACTATATTTTTTTATGAATTTATTTAGATTGAATTATTATTAAAAAAACAACTAAATTTTTTGAACCATCACATACAAATATATTTTGATCTATTTGAACTCGATATTGTGTGTAACGAAAACTATTGATGATATTAAATTTAATGAAATTGAAACAACTGTTATATAATAGGGTGTTACATTCTTCCCTAAAAAAACAAAATTTCCTTGAAATTTCTATAATGTATTCTCATAAATTTATTGGGTAAATATTCATTATAATTTCATAAATTTCAAAAATTAGCTCTACTATCTTTTGATTTTACCAAAAAACATTTACAAGTCGATTCATATGTTTCCTTAACACTTCTTATATAGTGTTAATAATCAATATATGCTCTATAAAGTAAAATAAATTAGGTTCCAATTATATTTCATTACAAGTGAGAACATGCATTGGGATTAGAATTTACTTCCTTGTGAAAGATCTATGGAACACATCATGTACATTAATAAGTTTGGGTTCCATTTCCAAACGGTAATCCATAGCTCCAATTATCTACAGTATATATAATGTTATGATTTACATAAGGCACATTTTTCCTTTTATAAAAAATTTACAACTCCCTTCCATGGAGATACGTTCAAGAAAAGGTGATCTCCAAGTTGAAGTTATAAATCATTACTCTGGTAATCAGCACAAACATTTTTTGTACTTTTATTTTTATTATATAGGTTTGAATAGTATTTACCTTTTCCATTTTTTATTAAAAAAATTGGTCCCACAAACTTCCTTTCACCAACATTATTCCAAAAAGTTATTATATGAAATTTATTTTCATAAAACACTTCATTAGTGGGTATTTGAATATATGAATTTAATATATTGTTATAGTAAAATTTGAATAAACATAAATAATTGTCCCATATAGCTTGAAATTCATGTGAGAAATACCACAACATTTCATTTATTGTTAGTATAGTCCATTCTGATTGACCATCAGTTTGAGGTAGATAATTAATTCTCAAATAAAGCTCAGTATAAAGTTCATTCTAAACATTATTCTATAATTTCAATGTAAATCATAGTTTTTGATGAGACTCAATTAAAATAATAGAAATATGAAGTCCTAAAACATCATTAATGTAGATTTTTGTAAGGTAATATAGTGGAAAATATTCCCTTATAGTTAATATATGTGTAGATTTGGTAAGTTGATCAATAATAACCCATATGAAAACATTAATTTCTAAAATATAGACTAATCTAGTGAAACAAATCCTTAAAAATGATTTATAAATTACATTTCATAATTGGTAGAGGATGGATGAGTCTACTAGGATATAATATATCAACCTCCACTTGTTGAGAAACCAATCATCTGAACATATAATCATTATCTTCCTACTTCATATTATCCAGAAAATAATGTCACTAAAATTATTATACATCTTAGTGAAACCATGGTGTTTAGGAAAATTTAAGATATGAACATCCTTTAATAATTTCCTTTTTAGATCAGGTATATAGGGAACACAATTCCACTTTATAAATATCATAATTCCATCGTCATATAGAATTCTTCCAATTTCTCATCATTCACATATTTAATTTTATTTTTAAAATTTTTATTATCTGAATGTGAAAATTTTAACTTTCATAATAAATATGTTCTAAGAATCATTTGAAAAGCAAGTTATTATTCTCTTTCCTTAATAATTACAATATCTATCCTTAACAAGTCTATGAACACAGGAACCCTGCCAATCCTAATTTTTTTTCATAACTCCATTATCATTCATGATTAATGAATCTTGTACATTATATTCCTTCATTTGGTGGTATTTTATTGAGAAATCATAATCCTTTATTAGGTTGATCTATCTTTACTGCCTCATGTAGAGTTCATTCTATGCGAATTTATATTTCAAACTTTTTTTATCTTTATATACCTCACACTGTTCACTATATAGATAGTGTGTCTATATTTTCTATGAAATTATTATTGATACTAACTCAAGATCATGAGTTAGATAGTTTTTCTAATGATTTTTTAACTACTTTAATTGATAAGAAATAACTATATCATTTTGTATAAGGACACAATCCAGTCATATCATTGATTAATCACTATAAATAAAAAATACACCATTTCATGATGATAAAATAAAATTAAGAGAATTCACCAATATCCTATTTAATTCTTCCAAACATTCTCAACCATTCATTATCCAAATAAACATATCTAATTTATGAGTTAACTTGGTTACATGTTATCTAAGTATGATTTTATTTATCAAATTGTTGATAATAAACAGCCAAACCAATGAAAATTTGTACCTATTTTTTATTCATTATTTTAGGTATTTCATGTACCAACTTTTCTTCATGATTAATTGATATTCTATCTATAGATAAAATATGTCTAATAAAATAATCTATTTGTACCCAATATTCATACATTCTAAATTCAACATATAACACTTTTATTTAAAGATTCTCAAGAAGGATTCATAAGTGTTTTTCATGGTCCAAATTTTAATTATATACATAATGATATCATCTACAAATATAATCATAAAATTTCAAACAAATTCTTGGAATACAATATTCATTAGTTATATAAAAATATAAGGTGCATTAGACTTTCTAAATGGAATTACATTAAATAGTTATTGTCCATACCTCATTAAAAACACTATATTCAGAATATCATATTCCTTTCCCAGAAATATATGATATCCATAAGAAAATAAATCATGAAATAATATTGATCTCCATGAAGATTGTTGAATATTTCGTCATTGTTAGGTGAATGATACTAGTTCTTTTTCATAATTACAATGATTTCCCAACCGTCAATCCAGAAACTCACAGATACATATTTCATTATAACAAAAAGAATATGGGATTCCTAAGGTGAAACCCTAGGGAATATTTTTCCCTCACAATTCAAATCCTCTATTTTTTATTCAACTCCACTAAACTCATAGTGTCAATTTTATAACGATTGTTTGATATAGGTTATAATCTAGGGATTAAATCAATATAAAACTAAACTTCTTGATCTAGTGGATATCTAGGTAATTTATTATGAATAAAATTGATGTATTCTTGTAAAATTGGGGCATCCTTAACTATTATATTTATTTTTTCATCAGTACATTATGTAAATACCTAACCAAGAGCAATGTATCACTGAGAGGGGTAGGGTGAATCAGTGATTACTTTTTCATTTATGTTATCTTTAGTTTATAAAAATTATCTCCTAATTCTAAATATCTATCACTTTTATTAAAATAACATCCACACATCAATAGTGACATAATTATTTACAAGGTCCAATACTCAATTTGATAAGAAATATACAAGGAATGGTTTAAAAAATTTCTAATTCCTCAAAATCCACTTGATAAAAAATCCTTTCATGTGGATATAACATGTTGGATATACACATTCACTTGAATCGTACTATTATGAATAAAATATTGAATGTTTTTCTTCGAGCACGAATTATGTAAAACACATTTGTGTAAAATGTTAAGATATCATCACCAATTGGTTAAAAACATGTTAATATAAAACCATATATTCATAAAAAAAATTATTTATTCAAATATCAATTCGCAGTATCCTAGAAAAATAGTATGTATAAAATTCACATTTGGACATTACACAAAACTCAGTTTAGTTGCTTAGTATAATTCCTCTAGCAGATATTTCAATACCAATAATATATAAGAAACCAAAACTCAATAAATAATTCTAAATCACTTATGATTTCTATTGAAATGTGCGTCTAATTTCTTGTTCTATTCAAGTAAATCTTTCTTCTTATTCATTTATACACACAACCTCAATGAAGTAAAATTGATAGTCTTCTTCTCTATTTGAAAACATTCAGTTCATTCTCCATCTCTTTTCATGTGAATAATAAAATCATCATAAATTACAATGCACTTTTTACTATTAATATTAGCACTAAAATTTGTATGGGTGGGAATATTGAATGTTTTAATAATCAATTTTTTTTACCAAAACTCAATTTTAGCCATCATTTATTAACTATATTCAACTTATTAAGAACTTTTCAGCCCTTATTTAATCTTCTCAAAGCATCTCGAATCTTCTCAAAACAGTAGCATATTTTTTAATTCAAAAAAAAATATTCATTCCCATATAAATTAATGTACTGATGATGTATTCATTATTATGAAAAATTATGGCCAAAATAATTTTCTATACCCATTTGAAAAACACATTAAAACTGGTGAATTATCATTAAAATTCATTGTACTACTCGTATGACATACTCATTTCGAATCTTCATTCCAAATGAGATATATGATACTCTTCATCCACAAAAATACTTTCAACTTTTATAGTCTATAAAATACTATTAAGAAAAATTATTTAAACTCTTTAAATAATTTCTCATTTTGTTAGATTGTTCAAATCTTACTCAGACTCTATCAGATGAATTCCATCATCTGTTGATTTGATGGTGTTTATCCAGCATCTGATGAATCAACATATGATTCACTATAATTGATCAGTGTCACTCTTTATCGTATGAATCTTGACCCACTAGGAAAACATGTCAGAGTTCATTTTCTATTCACCTAATTGGAATTTAACAAATCATCACTTCTTTTTCTATTGATCCAAATGAAGACATACAACATTTGTTTTGTTTTATGAAAATGGTTGACTATATTGTTTAACTTCATCTGGTAGATTGATTTCTGTCCCCAACACACATTGGGTGCAACAAATCACACTTTTTTATCTTCATAAATGACCCTTTCTTCTGATGATTTCATTTTGTGGCCATCAATGTGTCTGATTGATCTCTTTTTGATATACTCTGATGGATTAGTGGCACGACGTGCCCAATATACTCATGTTATAGGTGAATTATTTTCTTTGAGACTTTAAAACTGATTAATGATTATTTTAATTATAATATCATAGGGGTTGAATGGTCTAGCGGATTGATCATTAAGTGCTTTATAAAAACATAGAATTTAGTAATATAAAAAATTCTCAAATACATAATAAATTCATCATTGTGTTCCACATATACTGATGTGCTGTTACTAAAATAAATTATCCTTATAACCTCTCTTATTCTACAAACTCCTTCTATTATCATGACTTCTTCATGACATTAATAACATAAAGATTAAAATAGACTCATCTAACATAAAGTTGCATGTTTTTATGACTTTACAACCTTATAGTATCTATTTTCTATCCATCCAAAACTCAAATTTATTGGTACTACTTGGAATGACTAGATATTCCATTCTCCCTTTCTTTCCTAAATCATAGATCATGTTTTTTGATTATATCATGATGTTTGAAACATTTAAAATAGAAAATAATTATTATCTTTAAAATAGAGACATTAGGTAACTTATATAACTTCTTATTATGATCGAAACATTTATTCTAAACCCAGTGTGAGTTTTCAAAAAAAACATCACTCACAAAACAACTTCAGAATAGATTAATGAAACTGATCTAATTTCATACCAATATATCATATGATATATTTATTACAATTAACCCTTTCATCCAATCACTATATGATATAAATTGAATTGATTTTTTCTTAAATAAAAAAAACAAAACAATGAAAAAAAACATCATTCAACATCCAAAAATTACTTCAAGCCATCGTGGTCCCTAAAATATCTCATTTGGATATTTTTTCAACCATGGATCATAAATCACTAATATTTGTAGCCACAATTTATTGATAATATATAAATAATTCTAAACCTATGTGATAAAATTCATTATAGGAAAAAATAATCATTACAAGTAAAATAATGATGTTCAAAAGTAGGGAATTATAAAACTAATTCAACATTCAAAACATATTTTTAATTAAAATTTAATAACATCATTAACTTTAACATAGAGACACATTTCTTACACACCTAAAAAACATTCAAAATTGATCATAAACATAGAATTTAATTCACAAAATACCCACAAATCCCCAACATATATGCTTCCTTAAATGGTTTAGAACATATTAACTGATAGATTTATAAATAAATTTTACCCAATTAAAAAACTATTAAATTAAAATATTATAGAAGGAATATAAAATGATACCTCATCCTTGGAGATATAGAGGTCGGATTCCCATGCTCTACCACAATTTGGTAAATTCATCCTTTAATAATGGTTTTGATAAATATTAAGAAACTTTTTCAGATGTAGGAAGATACTTTTACATGAGTTCATTATTCTACACAAGCTATTTGATGATATTATATTTGAAATCAATATGTTTTAAATAGTAATGTTTTACTTGAATTCTTCTATTGTTGTTGAAACTTTTATTATCACAATTGATTTGGAAGGGTAACTTCAATTCAACATGTAAGTCTTCCAATTAAGTGTTCATCCAAAAAAGTATTCTGGAATATTGATTGGAATAAAGGAACTCATATTAATCCATACTAAGTGTAAATAAATTTTTTTTCTTATTATTGAATCCTACAAAACATTCTCCGAGAAAGAAGACTATACTAGACATGGATCTTCTATAATCAATACTCCCTAACCAATTAGAATCTATATAACCAAAAAATCAATTATTTATGAGATATTATACCTAATTCTTAATTTTATTATGCCTTTGATATTTCAATGAATTACTTTTTTGGAAAATATATTGGATTATTTTGGAGAACTATGGATCTTTTCACATAAGTTGAAAATATAAAAAATATCTGGTCTTGATGTAGTAAGATACAACAAACATCGAACTAGCTTCCAAAACTCTATAGTTTCAAATTCCATACCTTCTTAGTACTTAGATAAATTATTTTCCATTAAAATTTGTGTTGCAATAGGTTTTTAATTTTCTATTCCAAATTTATTAATAAGTTACTTAACATACTTTTCATGAGAAATAAAAAATTAGTTTCTTCTTTTGTGAAATTTGTAACCCGAGAAAATATTTCATTTCATAAATCATGGACATCTTAATAAAATTTAATTTATTCAGAAAAAGAATAATTAGTTCTTTCATTATTCCTATAAATGATAAATTTATCAACATATAAAAAAAATGATGTAATTATGAATTTATTTAATATAATGATTACAATCAACCCTTCTTTTCTTGAATTTCTAGTTCATTATAAATGTATCCAATTTTGAATACCAAACACTCAGAGTTTCCTTTATCTTATATGGTGATTTGATCAATTCTCTAACATAACATTCATTATTTCAAATAGAGATCCCAAAAGGATGTTCAACATAAACATCCTCATAATTTTCTCCATTCAGAAATGATAACTTCATAATCATCATAAAAATCATACAACTTCCTTGAGCAGAAAACCCCATAATGATTTTAATTTATTAAAATCATTCTTCTGGGTGAAATACCGCATCCAAATCAATTCCATAAATATATGAGTTACATTTTAAATCTACCCTTTCTTTTTATATTATCACTTCACTGTATTCATTCAACTTTTTATGGAAAATGCACATTGTACCAATAGAAGTTTTTCCAATTGTATTAGGAATGAGTTCCCAAGTATCATTTTTCTCAATTTGATCTAATTACTCAATAATAACATTAATCCATTCTGGATTCTCAAAATATACATTCACTTATTTAGCCTCATCTTTTAAATACAAAAAATTATTTTTAATTCATTCTTATGTTTTTCTTGTTTGATCCTTTTTATTTTAACCGCCAATTAAATTTTGAGCTTATACTTTCTTCTTTAATATATTATGATATGTTCAAAATTATTCTTCATCACTGAAAATATATTTATTAGATTCTTTCATCTATGTTCCATCACAATTATTGTAATTTTATCATATTTCATAGAAAAAAATCATCTTCCTTATATTTCTCCTCTTCTTATGCTAGTATTTTATCTTCCTTAGCATTCTTAATATATTTTACATCAAATTAATCAAATAATCATTAGGTCACTTTTTTGAATTAACTAAATCCTCTTTTATATATGGAATTTCAAATATAATATTCTATCTTCACCACTTTTATAAATATTCTTATGGTTTCCACATTTTTTTATTTATTATGAATGTACTCCGAAAATCTCTCATGTTCATCAAACATGGAGTTTTATCATAAAATAAATTTTATGGAGACATATTGGAAATTTCACTTTAGAAACATTGGTTCTGAATATACACATCATTACTCATATTTGTCCCCTAGAGGTAATGATAGATACCATTCTCAATTAACATATTACAACCAATTTTGACGAAACATATATATTTAATTTATGTAACACCATTTTTTGTGGTGTGTATCATGCACTAAACCCACTTCAAATTCTATTTTTTCTAGATAATTTTTGAAATCTTCCTTCTTAAACACACATCCAATATTAGTTCCCAACTTCTTTACATAATACCCATATTAATTCTCTTATCTTCTCCTTAATCATTCAAAAAAGTATAGAGCATCTAACTTATGCTTCATATATATAACAAAAGTAATGAGAGTAAAATCATCATTGAAATATATAAATAAAATATCTCTGAAACTTTATTTTATTATCACTATCACAAAAATATCAAAATGATTATTTTACTATGTTTTTGATAAATGAATATATAATTTATTATTCATAGAGTTTGTAATTTTACCTTTTTCACAAATTAAGAATCACCAATCTTTTCTTCAAGACATATCACAAATACCATGGACAATATCTGTCTTTAAAAACATTATCATGTTTCTAGGTCAAATATATCCCAACCATTTATTATATTACTCATTTTATTCCATCATTATTATGTAACATTAGTTCTTAATTTTATCGACATGAAACAAGTTTTCTCTTATGCATTTCCTTTTATAACAACTTTTCCATCATCCTATATTTTCTCAACAAAAGAATCTATTCAGAAGAAAACTTCATTAAATTTATATAAATGTTTTTAAATAGTCAACAAGTTGTGGTTAGCCCATCAACGAACAAGGATTTCATAGATTTAAAATTTTCTTAAAAATTTATTGCAGATCAAACTTCTTTAATTCTGTGGGATTCATGTTTTTTAAATATTATTTTTCTTTCTTCTAAGTGTTCTACATTCTTCAACAACTTCAAATAAATTATCATATGAGAATAACACCCACAATCCAAAATTTGTGCCTATTATCCATTTGTTGTTTTGATATATGTTTCAACAAAATTTATATTTTCATTCCCTTTATATTTAATCACTTTGGACTTTTGATATTTCTTAAAAACCGGTTGTTGTTCGGGTAACAAAACAAGACAACACTTTTCAGGATGTCTAGTTTTTCAAATTTTTTCAAAAATCGTTTCTATCAGTTGGAACATCTTTTGAAATTTCTCACTATCCTTATAATATTTATTCTATAGAGAGTGATAAATACCCCTGGAACATTTTATTTTATAACATATGAACGAATTGTAAAAAGGTTTATTTAACCATCACAAATATTTTACATGCCTGAACCCAAAACAATGACATCAATAACCATAGAAGGGATACATTCCTTTATAACATCTATATTATTTGTATTTTTAAACTGTTTTTGATAAAATTCTTTATCACTGACATTAGAGAAAATTTTAATGGGAAACATTCTATTTTTACCTAAAGTCAACATATTCAATTTTAATTTCTTACTGAATTTATCATAATCATATGTGTAAGAATATTTTTTTCTGGACACATAAATTTGAGAAACTTTTGAATTTCCATTTTTTTTTCTTTTCACCATATACATGATTTTCACAACATTATTCTTCTTATAAGAAACATCATATTTTTTTATGACCATTGAATTTAAATTTTTATCCATATTCATATAACACATTCTATAACATTTACCATCTTCAAATATTGAGTTATTACAACATGTAACTCCTTGGAAAATGTTAAAAATCCTAAATTTTCTAATCTCCAAATCCTAATCCATTTCCTTCAAGTGTACATAAATATGTCCATTATTATTATTTCCCTTCTAAAAATTATTCTTGTAAAATTATATATCAATATGTTACATATCATACTCTTCTAGAAGAAATTATTGATTCATTACCATATGATTTTATTTCATCAACTAATTGATCTCTCCATCAACTGAAAAAATATTTCTCAAAAAATATTTCAGTTCTCCCTCATATTAAATTCTAACTACGTATCTTCATATTAAGAACTAATACTTCCATTCACATTATAATTAACTATTATAATGAATTTATATTTTATAGAAACTTCATAAATCTTTTTGGTCTCAACTTCATCGTCTTTATCTTCATATACTATTGAAAACAAAATTATCCTTCCAGTTTGGGAGAAATTTTTATCCTAACCATTTGAAAAATTATTTATAAATATCCTCATGCTTCTTTAAATATTTTTTTCCTTATATTATCTTCATTACTAACATATTCATTCATTTTTTATTGAATATTCACATAAAATTTCCCAATAATCCCATATTTAATGCATTTTAGTGTTAGATTCTTCATGTAATTTCATATAACAATTTTCAAATTTTTTTAAAATAAGGATAAAACTCACCAATATTGTATCATAACTCATTTTCATATTCTGACTTATCAATTTTTTCTTCATAGAGAATCTTCTTAGATATTCCATGCCTAGAAGCATTGAAGGACGCTATATTAAAAAGAAATTTCCCTTAATAAATTTATCTATTATCAATTAATAAGTAATAAGAGTACAATGAATATTATCAAAAGATACAATTTTAGGATCTATATCTTTCAAATATGAAACTTAGGAATTAATATTATCCGTAATAATTCTAATATCACTTCAATAATAGTTTATTCTTCCAGATGATCTCCATGATATATTATGGTTCTTCTTATTTAATAAAAAATTATAAATAACTCACCAACATATTCAAACTCTCCCATATTAACATATTCATATTTATTCCTCTATATTTTTTACATTTACTTTTCCAACCTTGATGTTCCTTTATTGACATTCGTAAACTTTTCATAAACACCATTCATAGTATCAATTTTCATCACTCATAGGAATTCAATTTCAAAAATTGATGAGAGTAAATAATTCCTAGATCATCCATCATTAAAAATATTATTCATATCAATTAACATGAGAGGAAATAATCATTATTTGATAGAAATACATCTATAAATGGTTTTCAAAACAGTATACCCAAAATACAAAAGATAATGAAATATCATATCTTCACATATATAATAGTTCCTTATATTAATGACTGGAATCTCTCTATTGTTCACACAATTTAGATTACCCATAATAACTTTTCTTTAAAATTTTAAAAAAATATTTATGTAAGGGAACATTCCCTTTGACACCACTTATAATGGCCCAACTATGATCATTGTATCATTGAGTGTGAGAGGGAGTAAATTAGTGTGGTCTTATTTAGATTATTTTTCTATTATAGAAACATTCACCTCAAGTTAATCATCTATCGATTTTCCGAAAACAAAAAACTCCCACGTCCATAAAAAAATAAAAATATAAATTGTTCACTGCTTAATATGAGTATTAGTTTCCTTAGCTTGGTTTGGAAATAATACAATAAAACACAATCCACAAGAAAATAATCCTATTGTGGGGATACAATAATAAGTATATAATCTTATACATGTTTAAAACTATAATAAATATAGTGGAGAATGTAATTATTATAGAAAAAATGATTTAAAACAATATTCTATAATGAGTAAAGAAACCATCACCAATTATTTAAAAACATGTTAGTGTGTATCCATATAAACTTACTATTTTATATTTATTAAAAACTTTGTTTGTAAATTTCTTATACAATATCAAGTAAGAACTTTAGTTTTGAACATTATCCAAATCCCATTCCAATGGCTTGGTCTAATTCCTCTAGGTGATTTCTCGGTTTGAAAAATAGATAAGAAAAGAATACTCTAGAAACAATTATAAACCACATCAATATTTCCCGAGAAACCAGCATATGATGGATTAGTCTGATTTGATAAATCTTTATTATTCTTCTCCATATTTTTTTCCATAAAACTCTCTGAGTAAAGCTCAATCTAGAAACTTCCTCACTTTCCAAACTCAGAGTTTATTCTCTCTTAAATTACAAATGGAGAGTAAATGCATATTAAATTACATTGTTCATCTAACTATTCATAGGTGCACTAAAATTGATATGGTTGGGAATGTAGAAATTTATCCCGGTAAACCAAATTTCAAGAAACTCAAATTTCACCTTCAATTTGGCTCCAAATTGGAATTCTTCTTCTCTTCTCAAATATTATCATGTCTTCCCAAAACATATAGAATATTTTTACAACTTCAAATTTCTTTTAACATCATAAAAATTATTCAATATGATACATTTTGACATTCTTAATGTTTTCATCAACAGTATGGAAACATATGGTCACTCTGATTATCTTGAACATTTTAAAAAATACATCATAACTAAAAACAACTCATTACAATGCTTTTTACCACTAATAATACATACTCATCCTAAATTAATGTACCCACTGAGATGTGTGAAACTCTGTATCCATAGACGTTGCTACAAATTCAATAGTTGAAAACACTCTATTTTCAAAACTTTTTTAAAAGTATTCAAAGAATTTATCATTTTCGTCAATTTTTCAAATCCTACTCAGACCACTTCTTATAAAATCCATCATCCAACAATTTATTGGTTTTAGTTGGTGTCTAATGAATCAGTCTGTGCTACACTCAAATGGATTGGAATAACTCCTTTTCTAATTACTCCAAACACAGTTAGAAATCATATCAAATATCTTTTTTCTCTAATCCCAAATGAAAGAAAACAATGCATTAATTTTATTTCTCTTGACCCAAATAAAGACAACCATAATTTATTTGTTTATGAAAATCACTGACTATTTATTGATCCTCATATATTTAACAATTAATGATTCCTTTAAAAATATCTCCAAAAAAATTTAACCTGATAATCTTCATCAATAACACTTTATTACTTTGATTAGCCTTTTCATCCATCACTACGTCTGACAAATCCGAGTTATATCTACTCCAATATATTAGGGGATCACTGTGTCTGATGGACTGGTGTCAGTAGTTACTTCATTTATCGGAGACATTCCAAAATATAAATGACTTTATGAAGTGGGAAATTTGATGGATGTGACAGTATAATGGATTTATCATTCAGGGCTTTAGTAAAAAATTGACTTTAGAAACATTCATCCTTCTTAAGCATATAACAACTTTGGTATCTGGTTCTACTTATATGGATGAACAACGACTGAAATACGTTGACATCGTAACTTATGATCATAAAACAAATCTTTAAAATATCAATAAATTTTCATGACATTGATAAAATTAGGATCTCCATTGAATTGTATGACTATAATTGTGATTTTCAACGAATTCCATCCTTATAGAACAATTTTTATTTCCCAAAAAAAACTCAAATTGATCCGCACCACATGGAATGACACCACAACATTCTCTACACTTATTTCATAATGATTGGATAATATTTTTTGATTAAATCATGATATTTGGAAAATAATAAATAGAAATACATTTTTTGATTTAATATTGATACATTCATACTCTGATAGATCTTCACATTATGATAAAAACATTCATTCTTGACCCATGGTGAGTCTGAAGAAAAACATCACTCAGAAACCATCTTCATAATAGAAAAAAATCCTTAACGTATTTATCAAGATTGAATCCAATATTCTAGTTATAATTCTCCATTTCACATTATCACCAAAAATTATAAATGTAATTTATTTTTCCACACTAAAAAAATACAAAACAATCAATAATAACTTATTTCATCATCAAAAAACAACTTCAATTCAACATGGTCCCAATAGGGTTTTTCTGCACTTTTTCTCTATGAATATCATTTGGAATAGACACTAGTGGTGGATCTAGAAATGATTTAGATGATCAATTCAAACCTTTAGTGATAATTAGCTCCATATCTTCATCATGAATCATAATTTACTTCCCTTTAAAAATAATATATGCATTAAATTTTAAAATCCATACCATACCACAGATTTTATAAAATAAACCATATGTATGATACTAAAATAAAAAAATAATGAACATTTATGTTTCATAATAAGATCTCCTTGAAAATTTTTTATTGCAATGAGATTTCTGTTATTAAATTTTAAAGACATCTTAGTTATTAAAGTGAATGGGAAATGTCTAGTTTATTTGGAAAAATAAAAGATATAAAATAATGTGATGATCTAGATTCATAAAAGAAATTTCAAAAATATAGGATATGATTAAATTACCAGCCACCATATCACTATAAACATAAACATTAGCTATTGTGATCATATAATATTTTTCATTATTCCTTGTACTTTTTATGAAGGTTTCATAACACATAGGACAATTTTTCCATTATATCACGTCTCATTACATATGAATAATTTATTAATTTCTACCCTTCCATTCATCCCCTTTTACTTATTTCCATTTCATGAGTTCTCAGCGGATGTCTTATTATCTTTTATACCTTTGAAATTGTACAAATTGGATAATTATCTGTCTATTATTATAAAATATTATATTATAGACTCATATAATGTGACATTTTTTGGAAAATAGTTCCCTATGAATAATTGGGAAAATCACGTAGAAGAAAACGTCAGTCATTTTATTTGTATTATGTACGTAGTCTTTGAAATGGATTTACAAAATTGTAATGATTACTACATAATAATTAATATTATTATCCTAATTGTTTTTAGATTCAAAAATTTTATTTCCATTACATCTTTTTTTCATGAGGAAAATATTTTTTCAAGAAAATACCCTTTAAGTCCTTTTATTTTATATTTCTTTATTATTTCTCTTCTTTAGTGTTATGATACAATTCCATTCATTGATCCATATATCTTGAGAGATGAAAAAATTGAATAAAACCCCTATCGTTTTCATTACATTCAAATGAATGAAATATATTCTCAAAATAACTTGTCCATTATAATGAAATAAATGAATTTCTAGTCAGACTGAATAATAGTTTTTTTTTGGTTGAAGTGCCCTAACATTGTTATTCAACATAGTGGATCAAGAAGCTCCATGCAGGTAAGGTTATTTCTCATAACATGATTCATTTTTCCTAGTATAAGTTGGTAAACACCAGTATAAATACAAATATATATGGGGTGAAACATATTAAACATATACGTTTATATTTATTCTATCATATTAAATTTTAATAAGGTTCCCTAATCAATAAACATAATCATAATCATTCAAGCGTAAAGCATGGAATGTTATAAAAATAGAACCTTCCTAGCCAAAAAAGATCATAAGCCATCTAGAGATATTTTAAGGATGTCATAATTTCAAAATATCCTTAGAAGAGGCTGAAAAAAAGTCTTATTGTTATTTAGGAATATAAATACTATAAAAATGTCTTTAAATTGTTTTTAGGAAAATAACATTTTTACTTTGAAAATCACTGATTTTTATACAATAAATTGTTCTCATATAATGGGGAAAATTTTCTTTAAGATAAAATTTAAAATAATATTATAGGTTAACAATAATTGACATGTCATTAAGGTGGGAAGTTCCTCTCGTTCAATTTCTGTTAATAGAATTCTGTCAACATTTTTGAAGGAAAAGTCACAAAGTACTTAAACAAAAACATTCCATTCAAACCATTTTGTAAAAATGAAAACTTAATTATAAATGAATATTATAAATAATTAGATAATATAAATAAATCAGTTTTTGAATAAATTGAATAGGAAGAAAAATATTCCCCAGAAGAGGCATAAAGATAAAAAAAATTGAATCATGATGAGATTGTGAAATGAACCCTTACCATAGGTTGATTTCATTCATAAATTATTGAACCACCTATATAATAAATATAGATTAATTGTGAATATAATATAGAAAAAATTTCATTTATATCATACTATTTAAGATTTACTTATACACTTTTATCAACCATTTAAAACAAGCCTTCATTAAATTACAATTTCAGGTGACAACATATTTGTTTGTCATGTATGTTTTAATTTAGAAGACTAATTAATTTTACATTGTTCATGGTTTCATCATCACCATGATTTTAATAAGTATATTAATATCATATATATTCATTTTATATTTATTTATTGATATAATTAATGGTTATATATATAAAAATGAACAACACCATTCATGGATATGGTAAATTGTATGTACGAATTAACGTTATTTAAATCATTCAACAGATGTAATGAAAAAAAAAGTTGAATAATATTTAATCATTAAATAATCATATTTATGTCATTAATATCATATTTAGTCAATATTAACCATCCTAGTATAATGGTGATGAAAAACGAATTACACAGCTACATGGTGTTGGTAAGTCGTACGTATGCATGAGCGATGTTTTTGATTTATGTAGAATAGAGAATATATGAAAAATAGTTTTCCCAAAATAATAATAAAATAAAAGTATATTTATGATACTATAGAAATTACATAAGAATTGTTAAAACACATTTAGATGAAGAAGAAGAATAAATATAATTGACAGAGTCATTAAATATGATTACCCTCTATTAGAGAATCTTCCATTGGATCCCAATATAAGGACACTGGGGTTTGTATTCTTTTTAAAAAAAGAACCTCCAAAAATTTATAATGATATTTAAAATATAAATTTTTAGTGATTGGTTGGGTTTTAAGGCACAAATTTGTATGAAGAAGTAGGGTGGATGTTCCGTTTTATAATTTAGGTTAGGGGAACTTTTGGAATTTCACAAAAGATTAAATTATAATAAATTAATTTTTCATGATAAATACCACAAAATAGAAAAGGATTAAAATAAAATATAAGATATGGTTTTAATTACATTTAGCAATATAATTTATAAAATTTTGGGTGTCATTTTAAACAGTTTCATTTTTATCAACCCATTAGTTTGTTATTTTTGAACATAACCATGGTAACTGATATTTTAATCATAAAGGATTAAAAATTTAAATATAAATGATAAAATGAATCATAAATGAATCATAAATGAAAAATTATTTATTTTTTAAGCTTAATAATGTTCACATATATTAATATTCAATTTCTATTAATTTTAATGATAATGATAAATATTAATTTGAAAAATTATCATTAATGATAATTTTGACACTATTTATTTTATTAGAATTAAATGAATCAAGCTAAATAATGAATTAAAAATATATTGATATAAAACCTCAAGAAAATTTCAGACATTTCTATAATTGTATTTCTGAAATACATAATTCATATTATATAAATATTAATAATTTTAAATCATTTATTTTATTTTTATTTTTATTAAATAAATATTATATTTGCATTCTATGAGTATTTAATATAATTATTTACATTCAAAAACCAGAAAATTAATTTATATATTATAATTATTTTCTTTAATCTCAAATTATACTTTTTGGTTTGTTCATATCATTCTATTTTACTTATATGGAGACATCATTGTTATGAAAAACAAAGAGAGTGGCATGTGGTTTCTATCTATGATTTAAATAATATACAAGCCATTTTCATAGAAAAGTGTCTATTTATAAAATAAAAATCAAACCCAAAGTGATAAGGAGATATTATTATTCATCCAATAAAAATTTTAAGAATAGTTATGGCCATTTAATTTACTATTATCTTACATTAGCCATGTTTACTCTTTATTACGGTGATAAATTTTATAAAAATAACTATATATTTTAATAAAAAATAATAGGTAAATACATAAAAAACATGAAAGTTCTATTTATAAATATTTAATTATTTTTTAAAAATTTATTTCCTATATGTTTCTTAAAATATTTTGAAAATAATTAATCATAATGTGATAAAATCACATTTTAGAAAAAAAAAATTATAACCAAATTCGGTTTTGTTTTTATCTTATGAAAAGTTGAAAAATAAGATGGATATAATCAATCATGATTTAATATATAATATATAATTTTCATAAAAATAACTCACCAGTAGTGACAAATTAGATTTGTTATGATATATATATATTGCAGAAAAAAATTATAAAAATTATTATTATATTTTTATTTTTTATTTTTATACAGATAACGAATTAATATATTCTAAATATACATAAACCATAAAATTTAAAATTTTTAATTATTCCAGTTCTTTCACCAGTTAATGGCTAGGTTATAATCATGAAATAAAAATATATGACGGACTATTTAAACATGATGTTGCGTGCAATAAAAGAAATTGCATATATTAATTTTATTTAAAAATAAAGACATTTTAAACAATAGGGTGTTACAGTTTCCCTGAAAAAACATTATAATCTTATAAAGGATGATATAAATATTATTTTATGTCATTTATTTAAGAAAACCCCATTATTTTTTAAGTCGCTTTTTGAAATTAAAACCTCATAAAATATTTTTTAAATAATTTTCATTGGAAATAAACATTAAAAACATATAATGGAATATTTATAAATAATTTAAAATTTTTTGAGGAAGATATTCATCCCATTTAACACATTGATATTTTGTAAAATATTTTTTTGAATTAATTTTTACCTTTTGTTATTTCTCATTTCATGAAACATTGAAAATACTTTTTTATGTTAAAGTACTATGATTGTTTTTATTTATATGAAACACCAACATATCGTGCACTACATACAATATAAATTTTTACAAGATCTACATGGAACATTGAGGTTAGCATACATTTCACGTGAGATTGAATTTAATCAATGGCTTGCATAGCACGCAAGACCGAGTGTTATGAAACTATAATATATTATTAAAAATTTTATTATTCAATATAATATAATATACACTAGTCATTGTTTTTAGGATTAAAAATTGGATTAACTAACTTATAAAAATAAAATATTTAATTCATTAGTTACAAATTAATTATAATTTTATATAAGTACTTGTTGAATATAAAAGAAAATATTATTATAAACTATTTTACCCAAACAAATTAAATTAATTATAATTATATAGTGATATTAATAAAATATATCTATTATATATTTAAAAAAATAAATTTTATATCCATCTAGTATATTTTATAGATATAAGATAAGAAGAAACCAAATTTTATGAATGAAAAGAAATCTTTTTTGTAAAGGTAGTTTTAACCCCATTAAATGATGACCCCATTTTAAATATAATTTTTGGAAATTATTTAGATTTACTATGTAAAAATAAACATATTCTCTGAAAGAGGAAGGTAAAAATTAAGTAATGGTAAATATTTGGTATTTTTCTAGGAAGATTACTTTTTTAATGAATAGTGAAAATACTAAATTTTAACTCAAAGCTACTTTTTCATCTAATTTATTTACAAGGATAAATGTAATTTCAAATTTGTTTAAAATTTTAAATAGATAATATTTTTATCAATTATTCCAATTTTGTTTATGGGATTAAATTTCACATTGAAATTGGATATCAAAACATAGAAATCATTTGATCATTTTTGATATAAAACCCTACAATGTGTTCCGAACAGTGGGATTAAATTTAAATTAATTTTTGACATTTATGAGATTTGAATTATGAAAATTTGATTCAATAATTGGATTCATTATAATTCATAATTTGTTAAATTTTGAACTTGTTTTTTGATAAAAAAAATTAGTCTATGTAATTAAAATTAATTACATTTATTAAGGTAAAATTAAGCTTAACTAAGGACTAAACCATAGATTTATACTCAAAATGAGCTATATAGTTTTCCAAGAGCCATTTTATTGCCATATTTCAACCCTATACAACCGTGTCTCTTCTGTTTTCCACTATTGTATCCTCTTGCAACATGATAAATGTGGGTAAAATTCTCTCATCAAATATCTACAATAGTGCCACTCCTCCATTATAAAAATGATGCCACATCACACTCTTCCTAATACCTATAAGACCACCTAGGATTAGAATATATCTTCATAATACACTTAATAAAATCCCTCCCTTCCACCATGAAACCCACTTTTTGGTATAATGTAGTCTAAAAAACTTTTTTGGAACAAAAAACAGGCAGTTACATTATTAAATAGTAATTTCTTCTCTCAATATCATTTCCTTTAATTTCATTATCCTACAAAAAAATATCTTTAGTCTATTTTTTTAACAACAAAAGTATCATAAATATAAAAATATGTTTTTATGATATTTTTTTACCTACACTTAAACAAACATTTATCTAATGGGTAACAAATATACCATTTATGTGTATAGAAAACTACCGCTTGACTAAATGATGAATGTTAATTAATTCCATTACAACCTCTGTTGGTGGAAATTATAATGGAGAAAATGATTATCATATAAATATAATAAATTTATTTTTTATTTTAGATTCATTAATTATTTTAAAACACATCTCTTTATGAATTATAATTTTTAATACGAGGATTTCATTTGAGGAAGTACAGACTACTACACCCTCAAAGCGATGAAATTCTTTCATTCACTACCTGGAATGTATTAAAGATGAATTTAATGAATATAGATGATATATATTATATAATAAATCTAATATTGTAGTTATATATATATATATACATATATTTCTATTATATTCTTTTATTCAACATGAAAATTAACCGAAAATAGTGTTCATACATACGTACGAGTTACTGTATCCATTAACTATGTGTTACGTTTCATACTTATATGTTATATATATTATTATAATACAAATATAAATAATATAAATTATACTTAAATAATTTTTTATATTTTTTAATTCAAGATATAAATATAACAACCAAATATATAACATTTTAAGACTCATACGAAAAACAATGTGGATATTACTCGAAGTGAAAACATAATAATGAATTGTTAACAATAGAATAATATAAAGCCATAATAAAAAATTATATATATTATAAGTAATAATATAGTTCCTAATCTACATAAAATAAATTTATATATAGTATACAAGAGTTTTTAGTGTGGACTATTAGAGTTAAGAAAAAAGGTATGGAAAATTCATCTCACGTTTTTTATGAGATATATTCCTTATTCATCACTCACTTCATTTTTTGTGGTTTATTTACTACCTATTAGATAATAATATATCTCATATTCATAATTTTATGGATACTTAAATATCTATTTTATGATTCTTATTTCATTGGGAATAATTTTTAAAATTTACCAAATAGGTAAAATAGTTTTGCATAAATTTTCATTCTTTGAGACTCGTATTTGGTTATGCACATAAATTATTTTTTGGGGTGTATATATTTCCATTTTATTTATTATATCATGAATCGAGTTATTTTAATGATATTTTTACCTTCATATAAATTATTTTTCTTACATTGATTGTATGATTCGATGTTACCATGTGTAAATAGTTTTTCGAAACAATCTCATTGCTTTTAGTGATTGTAAATGATAATTGATTATTTGATGAATTTCTATGATCCATCTATCAATAAAACATAATATTTTACTTATCATATATTTATTTAACACAAATCCATGTATTATTACTATTTATAAATACTTTTGTTCCTAATATAATTAATAAAATTATTTCATGAAAATATAATTGTATTACTCACTATAGTTGAAAAGGTTTTTTTTAAAGCATTTAAAAAAATATATTTTTTCAAATGATCCTTTAGTATAATTTTAGAAGAAAATTTATTTTATGAAGTGTTAATTTTTTTCTATATTTATTTATATGTTTTAAATGTAATTTAAAATAAAATGGTTTTCAAAATGATTTCATGATTATTTCCTAAGTCTTCTTGTAAACGGTTTTTAGAACATTTTTAATATTTCCTTACATGATTTCAAATAATTATTAATGAAATAATTTTCAAAAAATTTTCAATATATTTTATAAGATTTCATGAAAAATGGTTTTGAATAGGTTTTAACTTTTTAAAAAATAATTTTCCATTAAAAATGGATACATTCATCATGAAAAGTTATTAAAAGTTATTTGAAAATTATTTCCCATCTAAGATATCATTCATTGGTGTCACTCATTACATCATGGGGAAACAATTCAATGATTCTATTAATATTCTTTAAATTAATGGTCATAGTTTTGATGGAATTATTTTTGTGAAACCCATTTATTTTAATAGGTTATATGCTTCTGAAACCAACTTCTTTTCACGGGTGGTGATTATGAGACATACTTATTTTCCATAGGTAATGATATAATTAAATGTTCATGATTCTTATTTGATGAAATTCTTTAGGATGTGATTTTTTATACTCTTTTGTAACTCCTATGTATGTTTTTTTATCTCATGGGTTGGATCAATATCTCCCTCCAATGAATTTGGTAATGATGGATGACTCATTAGTATATTTTTTATGTGTGAACTTAATTTCATGTTCTCAATGTTATAAGTGAACTTTAATACATTTTCAATATATAAGGCATGGACCACGTTTCATGTCTATATTTTTATGCAGGAACTTTATTAAATGTTCAAAATGTTATGAGTGACCCTTATAACATGTTCATAATATTATGCATGGACATTTTTTCTTGAAAATACATTTATTTGTGAACCTGACAACATGTTCACAATGTTATGTGTGAACTGAATTACATGTTCACAATGATAAACATGGACCTATTTTCAATTATATAATGTTATACATGAACCTTATTAAATGTTCACAATGTTATGGATAGACCTTTTTGAATGTCCATAAGTTGATGCAGGTGGCTAGATTTCATGTACATGACATAATGAGTGACCTTGTTTGTACTAATACATGTTCACAATATTATGAACCAATGTGCATACCAAAAATTTAATTTTTTATTTATTGGTAATGCTTTCATGAATTTTTCTCATAATTATCTTATGATCCCTTTTTTATGATTGAAAAGTATATATTATGATCTATAATATGTGTGGTATGATCTTCAAATTTTATGATAATGTACCATACCCTTTGTTTGTGTTTTGATTATTCATTTCCATTGTTTACCCTTACTAAGAATCTGAGTTCACGACAATATTATGTTTCCTTTCCATAGGTTGTGAAGAATGTTTGTATGTTTTACTCCTAAAGGTAGAGATAATTAAGAGAGATGTCGAAGAGATATCATTAGAATAGAAGATTTTTTTTCAAGTTCCCAAATACATGAAACTATTACTGTCCTTGAGAAAGTATTTTTCTAATGTGTCTAATATTCATCTAAAATGATGTAATATCTATATATGTTAAGACTATGTCACTATAGTTGGAATAAAAGGAATACTTTAGTCATCCATTGGTGTATTGGATTAAAAAAGCTTAGTGAAATCCCTAGGGGTATTTCTAGGAATATATCTTCAGGTGTTTATAATAATAAGTCTAAGGATAAGAAAAAGTATATTAAAATGTCCTAGAATTTTCCAAATTATTGAGTGAGTCATTTCTTAGAAATTCGTCCTAGTCTGGATACTATAAGTGGTTATAGCTTTGTAATAGTTGTACCTAGTAGTAACAACTCCCACAATATTTGTTGGGCCTGACTCAGGGTAATCTGGTACAAGATATTGAGCATTGTGGTACACCTGGTTTAACACTCCTGGTGTATATGCATTTGAAGTTCACAAACTCTTCATGAAAAATTACTAAGGATTTATATAAAAGACTACTATTAATAAAAATGTGAAAACCCAAGATTTCATAGATTGAAATAGGGGTTAAAATTTTGACATCCAATATGTAATTTTTCATGGTTATATATTTTTATCCTATGATATGAATTCTCTCTCCATGCGTTCTATTTTAAGTTAGTGGAGAGAAATAAAGGTATCATTGTTAACATTGAATTGTTTAGATGAGGAAAGTAGGAATATTATAAAAATTTAATTTTTGAGTAGAAATAACATAATGATAACAAAGAAGGAGGTATGATTATAGGTTATACATTCAAAGATAATGAAACTGCAAATGACATGTGAAAGGTATTTTATGTTCTTCCATAAATTATGGTATTTGACCCATAATATATGATGTTATTTTCCAAAATAGTATTTTTTATTTTTATGATTACATATTAATGTATTAACTATATTGATCATAAAGTACAATTATAAAAATAGTTGTATTTTTCATTTTCTATGGGCCTTATGATCTGATAAAAGTGAATTTTAGTGCTTCAATAATTAATGTTAATTTTCAGACATCAATTTTATAAAGTAATGTATGAATTATAAATACAAAAATTCATAACAAAATAATTAATTTTTTATAGAAATATATCAAGAAATTATATTTCATTATATTCATATTCAATCAAGGAATTAATCAACATAAGGATAATGATCAAAAAATACGTTATCATAATAGATTAATATTTATTGAATCAATGGTCTTTGAAATCATCACATATTTTGGAATTTGTGGCCATAGACTTTTACTGAAGAAATAAATTGTATCATATTGATGACCTTTATCACTAAATATAAATATTTAATTTTTTCCTCTACCAAATATTCACAAAGATTATATGTTCTAATTTTTGGAAACCCGATTATATGTTACTTTGGATAACCATTAAAGTTCCAAAATTCCCTTTTTTTATTGATGTTTTTTTATTCATTTTTAGGATGTCAGTTTCATAGAATAAATACTTTATATATTAAGCCTTTAATAACCCAGATGAATTTAAATGGATAAATTTATTTTAAGAGGGTATAATCAAACACCTTGAGATTTTGTGAAACATTTTTTTTGAATTAATTTTAGCTTTTGGATATTATTCATTTCACACAGCACTAAAAAATATTTTTTTATATAAAATAATTATTATTAGATTTAATTATATAGAACACCAACTTATCATCATATACACACAACATAGAGCTTCAAATATTTTATTCGGAACACAGATCTTGGCGTACATTACACAGAAGATTCACATTCATTGATGGCTTGCATAACATGCAAGTTCGAGTGTTACCATACTATACTATATTATTAAAAAATGGTATATCTAATAAAATATTATATAACCTATAGATTAATATTATGGTTACTATTATTATTAAATAACATATTAATATAAATTGTCAAATTCATTAATTACAAATTATTTTGAATTGAATATAAGATACAATCGAATATAAAGGAAAATATTATTATAAGTTATTTTATCCAAAAAAATTAAATTAATTATAATAATTTAGTGATATTAATTTAATATTTATGTTATGTATTGAATCAAATATTTTTAATATTTATCCAATAGATTTGATAGACATATGATAAGAACTAACACAATTTTATGCATAAAAACCTATATTTTTATAAAGGTATTTTTACAACCTTTCAATTGAGAACCCATTTTATATATAATTTTATGAAAATTAATAGATTTAATATGTAAAACTAAACATCATGTTTGAGATAGTAAAAAAATAATTTTATTATTCTAGATATTTTATATTTTCTCTGAAGTTTTATTTATCAATGAATGCTGAAAAATAATGAATTTTAATTCAAAACATTTTTTCATATAATTTATTTATAAAGATAAATTACATTTTAAATTGTTTTATTATTTTAATTAAATAATATTTTAACCAATTAATAAAATTTAGGTCATCAGATACAATTTTAAAAAGAAATAAGGTATAAAAACAGAGAAAACTTTCGATCATTTTTATGTTAAAACCCCCTATTGTTTTCCCGTTGGTGGGATTAAATTTAAATTAATTTCTACCAATTTTGCCATTGAAATTTGGAAAAATGAATTAAATCCTTTGAATCAGATTTATTTATAATTTATATTAATTTAAACATTGTTTTTCCAAAAATAATTTGTTAAATTAATTAATAATAATTACATCGATTAAGGTAAAATTAGGCTTAGCTAAAGACTAAACCTTAAATTGAAGACACAAAATGACCAATAAACTAGTCAATATCAATTTTATGTCCATATTTATACCATATAATTCCTGGTTTAGTCTTTTTTAAATTATTTTATCCACTATCAACATGAAAAAAGTTGGTGGAATTGTCTCTTCAAATATTTACTAGTGTGCCACTACTCCTCCATTATAAAAAAGAAACAACCTCTCCTTCCTATTCAAAACTCTCCATACAAATAGGTTTGTCCAAGATAAGAACAATATACTTCCCAATATACTTCCCATTATCCTTGAAGTCTCACTTTTGGCTGAAATAAAACCATGTAAGCCTTTTTCCATAGTCTAAAAAGAGTTATCTAATTAAGAGGTAACGCATTCTCTCAAGATCCTTTCATTTATTATCTTTGTCCACCCCCTCTAATATATTTAGTACATGAATTTAGAAAAAAACTAGTATTATAAATATACTATTATTTTTTTATTCTATGATTATATCCTTCACATAAACATGCCTCCATCTAATGGGTAACATAGATACTATTTACGTGCATGACAAACTAACACCTCACTGAAATATTATTGTTTATTTTTTCGTTCACCACCTCTCATGGCAAAATTATTATAGAATATATAATTATATATGTTATTTTTTATATCTATAATTTTTTTAGTATTATTTCATAATTTTACATTATATATCCTTATACATTTCATTTTTTTGATAAAATGATTATTTCATTTGAGGAAGCGTGGATTTCCAACCTCTCAAAGTGATGTGATTCATTCATATAATAAATAAAATTAATTAAGGATGGATTTGGTGAAAATATTTGATATATACAATATAGTTAATCATATTTAATTATATATATATAACTTTTATATTAGTTCTTTTTACACGATAGTTAAACAGAAATAGTGTTAATCAATATGTACGACTTACCATCTTGATGAAGGGTGTATTCTGATTCATACTTATATATACTATAGAATATTATAAGAAAAATATAATTAATATAAATTCTATTTAAATGTTTGTTTAAATTTTTGAAATCATGATATAAATATATGTCCAAACATATAACCAATTAAGACACATGCGATAAATAGAGAGAATATTACACGAATTGAAACCCTAACATTAAATTGTGATCAAGAAGGTAATATAAAACCGTAATAAAAAAATTTGGTAATATAAGTAACAATATTTTTATTTTATATATTTAAAATAAATTTATATTTCTTATACATGAATTTTGAATGAGTACAACGATATTCATGACACAAGTTATGGGAATTTCGTCAAATTTGTATTCTCATGACATTAATGCCTTATTCAACACTCACTTAGTTTTATGGTGTATATATTAACTATTAATGAATTATATTCCTCAAATAATTATTTTAATGTTTATGTAAATATCTATTTTCTTATCATTATATCATGGGTTTAACGTTTCAAAAGTAACCAAATTGGAAAACAAAATTGGTCTCAATTTTCCTTCTTTGAGACTCATATTTGATTAGGAACCTAAATTCTTATTCAAGGTTTATGTACCTCCATATTACAATTTATATCATTATTATCGTTATTTTAATGATATTTTATTATTCATATTACTTTCATTTCCGAAACAGACAGTATGATCCCATGTTATTAAGTGATAAGAGTTCATTGAAATAATCTCATTGATTTTTGAGATTGTTAATGATTATGCTTCCTTGAAGAAATATTATGATAAATATATCAAAAAAATCACTAGTGTACATATCCTATGTTTATTATAGATATATACATATATTAGTACCAATTCTCCACTCTTTTGAATTTTAGAAAATTATGAAAATGTATCTAATAATATATTTTCATATTTTTCTATTCAATCGAAAATATGTTTTATTTCACAAAAAATATTATCAAACAAAATTGTTCTCAAATGAAACTTGAAGATAAATTTTATGGAATTTTTTTTAAATTATTTCATGGATTTAATGATTAATTTATTATTTTTTATATTATTTAAAATAAATAAAATGTTTTCAAGGTTCTTTAATAAATTGTCAAGAAAAATGTTTTCAAAATGTTTTTAAGAATAAATTACATGTTTTTAAATTATTTTCATGGAAATAGTTTTCAATAAGTTTTCAAGGCTATTTTATATGATTTAAAAAAAATCAAAACGATTAATGTTTTTTATTTATATTTTTTCATGAAAAAAAGATATTTTCCCCAAGAAAGGTTTTAAAAGATATTTCAAAATTATTTCTTATCAAATATATCATATATTGGTTTTACATATGAATTTAAAGGAAAATTATTCAATCATTCCATTAAAATTATTCCTATGAATGATTAATGTTTTGAAGTAATGATGTTTATGAAACCTGTTTCTCTTTCATGTGTAATATTCTTTGGAAACCTGATTCAATTCATGAGTAGTGATTATGGGACCTAACAATTTCTTATAGGTAATGATATGATTAATTATTTATGATTCCAAAATCATTTCATGGGAAATGATTTGATGATTTTGTATAATATTTTCACACTCGTATGTTTGATATTTGTTATGTATTGTCTTAGATCTATATGTCCCTCTAATGCATTGGGTAACGATGGATGACTCGTGACTATGTATGTTATGTGTCAACATAATTTCATGATCCCAATGTTTTTCATAATACTGATTACATTTTCACAATTCTATTCATGGACCAAGATTCATGTCCACACATTTATGAGTTAACTTGATTATATGTTCACAATTTTATGAGTAAATGTTGTTGCATGTCCACAATGTTATGCATGGACAAGGTTTCATGTTCATAAGTTTATGTGCAAACCTAATTACATGTCCAAAATGTTATGTGTAATCTAGATTACTTGTTCTTATTATTAATAATGGACCCACTTTCATGTCAATAAGGTTATGTGTGAACATAATTACACATTCAAAATGTTATGCATGGACCAGGTATCTTGTCTATATGTTGATGTGGGGAGTGATTTCAGGTCCTTAACATAATGAGTGCACCTGTTTCTAATTATACATTTTTACAATATTATAAACCAATATACATGTAATAAATTTCATGTCTTATTCTTATGTTATGATTTCATGATTTGTGATCTTAATTATCTTATTATCATTTTCTTATAATCTTCCAATTTTTTATGATATCTTATATGCATGGTATGATCCTGTTTCATACCATTTTTTCATGTTATGATTATTTATTTTATTTATCTACCCATAATAAGAATGTGAGATCACACCTTTATTATGTTACCCTTCCCCGGGTTATGGTGAAAGGTTTTAGGTTGAAGTATTAAAGGTAGAGATCTTTATGGGAGATTTGAAGATATTTCACCAAAATAGATGATTTTGTTTCCATGTTTCCAAAACACTAAACTATTATGGTCATGGGAATTTTTTTTTTAATATGATGAATATTCATCTAAAATGATGTCATATCCATGTATGTTATTCTGGGGTACCTATATCATACATTGAAAAAAAACTAAAAAATAAAAACATTTCAAAAACATTTTATGGAAAAAAATATTGAATTATATAAAGTATTATCTAAAATTATTATTGTTCATGAAAGAATAAAATTTCATACATTCAATAAAAGTTAAAATAATTATTTCATTCATATTTTTTGTAAAATCCAAAATAATTTTTTTTATAAAATGAACTGAATATTTCAATCATAATAAATTTAAAATGTTAAAAATTAGTAAAACTATGTTTAATAAATCATTTGATGAACATTATTAACATTTTTGAAAACATTTTTAGAATAAATGGTTTTTTGGAAAGAAAAGTAGAATCACATCGAATTAGTAAATAAATAATATTATTATTAAATAAATTTATTTGAAATATTGAATAAATGAGGAGATTAAAATGAAGAGAATCATTTATTATAATCAAATTACTATAAGAAAAAAATATTTTCATGATATATAGATCATAATATTTCATCATTGAAATCATAACCATAAAAAATACTGATAAATGGTGGAATCATATCATAAAACGCTTATCACTTTGGTAACATTTAATCATAAGACCCATGAGAGAATAAAATTAAAATACACATAAAATATATTAATAATTATTAAATTTGTGATATTACATGTCAAATAGGATGTACGTAAATTTCAAAAAATAATATAGGTTTATAAAATAACATATGTCTTAATGAAGGATAACTTATATGAAAATCACTTAATTATTTCATAATATATTGATTTATAATCCTCAATAAATAATAAAATCAAATGAAAAATTTAATATGAATAAAATAATCATATTAATTATGTAAAATTTCAACAGGTAAGTATTTACATCATAGAAAATTAAATAGTGGTGAATATGATAGAAGTCTTTCCGAAATAAAAGAGAGACTAGAGAGCCTTTACATTGTGTTTCAAAATCCATAATACACGTATGAACCTTATATATAATAAATATATGTTAATTATACATATAATAAATAATTATACATGTAAATATCAATTCATATATTATTCACTTATATCATTTATTACCCATTTATTAACAATTCCATGTTAATGACATGTTTTGTGTACTGACTACTTTGTTTCATGTATGATGAGGTTTTGTTTTATAATATTTTATACTATATTAAAGGATCCATCATTTCGATAAGTTTATCCATGATATTAACATCTTATATCTTTATTATAAGAGTATTTATCAAAATCCATATAATATTTAAAATGATTTATATCATTTGAGGGGCTGGTAATTTGTACGTATCCATGAACATGGTTCTTATTTTCTCAATAGAATTACATAAATAAAGGTAAATACTATATTAATATTAAAAATAAATATTTCTTCCATATTAATCATATTTTTTAACCATTCCTTATTACATTCCTTGTAGTGCATACATGAAAAATGAATCACATCACTTCATGAGGAGGTAATACCCCGTACTTGTGAACGACATTATCATATATCCAACATAATAAAAACTAAAAACATATATGTGAAATAATATTTATTGATGTATAATTATATTATATATACCATATTTATTCATTTATTATATTTTTTTATCTTCATATACAAACATAAATAAAAATACAACAAAATGGTTCATGAGGGGGTAGTACGTTGTACACATAAGCGACATTATATTTTCTCAATGGGTTGGGATGTAAGAAAGTATAAGTATTTTCATAATTATTGTAAAATAATTATATAATAATTATAATATATAATCAAAAAATACATCATTAAATCCTGTGATGAGATGTCATGATGAAAAATGAATAATGAATTCATGTCCCATTTTATGTAAGAGGATAATTTTTTTGGTTACAACATTAACCTAATATCATATCATTATATGTAAAATGCTAAGGTTATTATATAATCATTTTTTAATAATAATTTAAGGATTTAGAGGAATATATAATCTAAATCCCTCGGTAAGGGATGTTGTCTCTCCCTTGGGCTACTTATTTTGATTTTTAACAAAATATTTCTTAAGATATATTTATGACAAAACTAAGGATTATAAAATGATATTATTTAATTAATAAAGTTATTTTTTAAGGTATTAGATTAACTAATGTTTCATGGAAGTATGAATTGGATAGGGAAGGGGTGTCCTTTATAAGTATGGTGAGTTGCACACATATATTTTTTTTAAAGAAAAAGGTTTTCACACAATTTTTATATGTCACAATGAAATAAATGGGAAATTAAAAAAAATTATGGTGTATAAGGACTAAATATGGACATAAAATGGGTTTTGGATATGTCAATAGGCCATTTTATCTTTTATCATTTTATTTTAACCACTAGTAAACCTGTTTTATCCTTAACCAGATTAATTAATTTTTATTTATTTTACATAAAAATATTGTCAAAAAATAATGTATTCTTAATATATAAAATTATATATAATGATAAGAAACATCGAAGGAATTTTTATAAAATATATTCATACAATTATTAAAAATTAATTTAAAATTAATCACGTAGGCACAATGAAAAAGTGTGTTTCCAAAAACGAAAAGTTTAAAATGTTTTTATATAAAAAATAAATAGTAAATAGATTCCAATGATAAATATTCGATTAATATATTAATAATTAAAATATTTTTACATTTAAATCAATATTAAAATAATTTGGAATTTTTAAAACAATTTATAGGAAATGATAAATTATAATACAAAAAGTATTTTCCACTATTAATTGAAAAAATTATCACATTGACAAACTATAATAAATTCTCACAAAGATAATTTTTAAATAATTATTTTAAAAAAATGATTTATTTTATCAAGTAAAATTTTCTAATATTGAAGAAAAATTATTTTAAAAAAATTATGAAAATAGTTAAAGAATCATTTTTTTAGAATAAAATAAAATTTAAGTATAATTTTTTTATTTATATATATTGTATAGAAAACACATAAGATTAATTTTAAATATTTAAATAGAAATATTTTATATAAATTTCATTAATATTATTCAACAAAAATGTTTTCTAAATTTATTTAGGTGAAATAAATTAATTCAAAAAAAAATAGTTTGTAAAAAAATTATTTCTTTTGTTTTAAAATAGTTTATATTTTTATTTATAATTAATTAGTCACCAAATATTTAATTATATATTATCATTAAACCATTTATTTTCATAATTCAGTTAATCATTTTCATACCCATAATTCCAAAAGCAAAATAATAAGTAGCATATTAAATAGTAATATTCCAATAGAATGTCACGTTTCATTTAAAAATGGTATTACATGAAACACAATCAAAAAACAGTGAGTTAAACAAGGTGTTTCATGTAACATAAAATAAAAAAATCAAATATTTTTTATAAAATATATCAAAATATTTTTTGGGTGTTACCACGCAACCCAATAAAATGAAGTCACAGTTCATCATGACATTAATGGTTGTGAGTCACCCATTGGTGGAAGGAAAACGTGCTAAGATGAAAATCATGGAATTTGTTTCACGTTGTGAAAGAGTAAGGAATTTCTATGATTTCGTGGAGTGTGGAAGACTTGTTTTTTTTGTGAGGGTTTCCCTATTTTTAACTATTTAGTCATGCCATGACTCATGACCAATGTTTTTAAAAAAATTGATTAAATAAGGAATATAATATTTAAAGAAAGCTAATTAGAGTTACCCATTTATTCAAGTGATGCATGTTTTTCCTCTACTACCTCTCAATCTCTTCTCTTTTGTCATGGTTTCCCTCCAATTTCATTCTTGATTCAAATTTCATCTAATTTGAATAATAGATAAAGGTGATTATATCAATCATCATTGATTAATTTTTTATTTCATATTATTCATCCATGGTATTGAAATATTTATTTTTGTTTTTTCCCTATTTTATATTTTCCCTCATATATAAAAAAATCTAATATTTAACCGTCACAGATTTTCAATATAACGGTTTCTATGAGATTATGGAAGGTTTCTTTATGAATAACTATTTAAATTTAAAATCGTGACTATTTTATATATTGGAAATATATTTTGAATGCTTTTAGATTATATTATGAATATGTGATGATTCATTATCATTGTTTTTTTATTATCATAAAATTCATTTCGTGTAAAAAAGGATTATTCACATAATAATTTTTGAAGTATATTTTCATATAAATTATACATACTATGGGTTTGTTGAAATTATTTAGAGTGTATTCTCAATAGATTTTTTTCAAAATAAGGAGTATTTTCCTTTCTAATGTTGGTCCTAAAAAATATTTAATATTTGATGGGTTCTTATTTTGTTTCCATGGATTATATTTTGATACATGGCTTTATGACAATGTATATTTAAAATATGTTTTGAAGGTATATTTCTTACTTAATAAAAAGTCAATTTCATGGGATTGGTGAAATCATTTGGTGATCCCCTACATGTTGTGGTTCAAAATCTAAAATGTGTGAAATTTTACTATTTAAGGGTCATTCTTATTATATTTTTATTCTCTATGAAAATGGAGATGCTTTTGTGAAGGGTTATTGGAGACAAAAGTGTGTTATAATCCATTTAATTGTATTATTTTGTGGATCATTTATTTATTTCACACATATAATTCTATATAATGGGGAATAACATGTAACTATGTGGGAAATATATATATGTTAGTATTTCTCTAAGACATGATTATGATATGTATATTGGCCTCAGGCTCAAAAACAATTCCACATTTGGGGTTTTCCTCACTATCTATACAAGGGTAAAACTGAGTGTTATTCAGTTCAATTATATCTAGTTTTAATTTTATAGAATCTATAATTTTTATGATCTTCATTGTCTCCATTTCTCCAAGGTGTTCCTAGAATGATTTAGAATCTAATTTTTTTATGATGGTTTATTTATATTGATCATATATTATTCTCACTTCACTTTTGATGAAATTATTATGATAACATATATTATAACTAGTTATTTAAATGAAAATAATTTATATATTTCCCTTATTTAGTTTAAAAAGTATTCATACATCTAGGAATATATTATTGATTATTTTTTATGTAATATTTGAGAAAAAAATATTTAATTTGTATTCAATCACTTTAGAAAATTATTTAAAGAATGGTAATGATAAAATTTATAAATTTTTTGAAGTACAAAAAAATAATTTATTTTATGAACACATGTGACTTGTTTTAGAAAATGGATATTTTATATTCTTATTTTATTTAAAACATAATGTAAATTGATTTTATTTTAAATATGTTTTATGGTGTGTAGGGAGGATTCATACAATGAATTATTTTATCACTTCAATCATATTACAATTTGAGAATAAGTTATTCTTAGATGTATAGAATTGACTTTTTATTTTTGTTTGAGAATAGTATTGGTTCCAAATAAATGATATTTTTGATTTAAATGTGGAGGTAGGTTAAGTTTAACATTGTCTTATTTTGGTGACCAATTATTTTTATGAATTATGAAACATTTGTATTCCAATTTTAGTCTCCATGGGTTAATCTATTATTATTAAAATTTGACTTTAATTATATATTGATTCATTGGTTATACTTACTGGGTTTTATTTATTTTTGATGAGATATTTTATATTCTTATTAGATTTTGGGTTTTTTTATTAATGGAACAACTTATTTAGTATATATGATCATCAGACTTATGAAGTGGTCATGTCAGACTTTTGTGAGTAAGTTCAATGTTATTTTCTTCATCAGGGAATATATTTCCCACTTACATACATTTGATTCATTAGAAATAATATTTCAACTCATTTAAAGTAGTATAACCCATCCAAAATTACTATGGGTCATATTGGGTACCTATTTCAGCAGTATCCTAGGGGTTTTCATGGAAAATAATTTTAATGTGTCACTAATTAGTAAAGGGTAGGTACTGATGTTTGAAAAATCAAAAATGGTATAAGAATATCATCAAATATTTTATATTATAAAAGCATCAAAATTCATGATCTGGTTCTAATAGATTTGTTAATGCGCTAATTTTTTTATTCCATAATTGTTTAATAATAAATTAGTAGCCTATACTAAAAAAATGTCCAAAATATATATATTCAAATATGATTTACATATATAGAAAAGAATGAGTGTTGATTTTGTAAAGTAATTTAAATTATATTTTTTATACATTATGGAAATAAAATTTAGTGTTTGACACACTAAATAAGATATAACAGGCTCAAAAAGTTGATAAATAAAATAAATCAATAGTGAATGGTGATTTAATTTGTTTTTGAAATAGAAAAAGTCCCATAAAAAATAATATGGGCATGAATTTGGTTGTTTAAATTCTATTTTCAAAAAAATATTTTTGTCTTGCTAGAAATATCACCTAGAACTAGTAACATTAAATAAAATATAAAAAACATATAAATATGAAAACAAATTAATATTATTATAATATAATTACATGGATAAATTAAAATTGGGAATGTAATGATGTATGCAAGTTAACAATCCACCTACATGACCAAGTGCACCGTGTGATCTTAATTATACTTCTTATTACACTAAATGTTATCAACTAGTGTAGTTCATCTATAATCGACATAAGAATAATATTCTCTTGGTATCATATCATATAACAATATGTAAAAAATAATCATAAAAGATCAATGTATATACATGGTTTTATAACTAAGGATAAACCATTAATATTATTTAGGTATCAATATGTTGTATCAAGATGATATGAAAAATACATAAATACACACATACAACAAAAAATATTACCCTCTATGTTTATTTAGTATATAATAAAAAGTTATTGAAATAATGATGGAGATATGACTATAAGATTATATTTTTCCCCCTGTTTAATCACTAAATATCTATCCATATACTATATCGTGATCCATTTGACACAAGGTTACTAGAAAATCAAAAATAAGGGCCTACACATGAACCAATATGATTGTGAAAGGTTTAATCAAAATAACATTGTAGAGTACAACTAATTGGGTTCCTCAATATACAATAATTTATAGGGTATAGGTTTGTGAGGAATAACAAAAAATAACATTAAATATGTAACTAATAATGTTATATCATCATGTATTCTTATATATCCTCAATGTCACACAACAACACATCCTATTTTAGAATGATATTTCACATTCACCTAAAACCAAAATTTTCTACGAATTTACCAACCTATAAAGACTTTGGTTATTAAAAACACCTACCAAGGGATTATCTTCGTTGAAAAAATTCTATAAGGATTACCTAAATCCCACATCATCATTAGAATTTATTACCACTAACCATTCTAAATATTTAAATTGATTATTCATCTATTTCACATATCCTCAATCTAACTATACTGAATTTTTACCAAAACTCCCAATATGACACTGAATAAACAATATGCACCTTTCGAATGACACATATGATACCAAAATCTCATCGTCATACTCAATTGAGCAAAAATGAATTAATTTTTCTCTTATACACTAACTTCATCCAAATATTTATTGACCTACCCCAATTTAAAATCCTTATGTGGAACATGATACCTCAACCCTAATAACACCATGACACACGAGAGACAGCCACCACTTCATCAAAACATAAGCCTCCTAAAATTCCAAAATCATTTATCACACCTAACCCTAATATGTAATCATTTAATGTGGTATGATATAGACAACATATATGATTCCCCATACCTCAATCTTTGTAAAGATAATAAAATCATTTTCTTACTATAAATTCTTATCTTTACACAACCCAAGAACCAACCTCTTCTAATCTAATGAATGTTAAATCATTAAATGGTCAATAGGATACATTCCACTATAGTATTACCCACACCAACATCGGGTCAATACTCACACTACAAATCCTACTTACCATATGTGGATCACAATTTCAATTTTATCATTAATATTCTCTACAGATTTAGTTATTTGAATTGTGTCCCCTCTCTAATAAATAAATGCATCCAAAAACATCTAAGGATATAAAAATGATTATAAAATTGAACGAAACATATTCAAAAAAGATAAATATAATAATACCTCAAAAAGTATTATGATAAGGTATTTTATCTTGGCTTTGTATGACTTTTATAAAATATTTTCAAATGGCCTGTCATTATATAATATTGATAATTATTTGGTCCTTTTAGAAACTCTTTGTTTGCATGACCATCCCTTACACACTCTTAAAATTTCATGGTATACTACCTCTTCAGATATGGGAGTGATGGAAGACATTAATATTTAACTCCTATAAGGACCAAGCCTTAAAAAATTACATATTCTTTAATTAAATGAATACTTTACATTGATGATCTTTTTAGGTTTAGAGTTTTAGAGAATTATGACATAACTATAACATCTTGAAAGATTAAAAAGTAAACACTTCCACTCAGTTTCCATTTTTTCACAAAATAAAAACTCATGAAAAAAGAGACTTGTCTAGTTCCATGTTTTAGATAGCATGACTTTTCCATGATTCCATCTTTGACCCTATTCATCGTTATGTCATGTGAAAAACATTTCAAAACTTGGGATGAGGATAAAAAGAACCGTAAGGGTTATAAAACAAAGAATGAAAACATTAGTTCATCATTACATACATAACATAAGATCTTTAACATACCTCATGAAATCATAAGACTTATGATTAACATAATAGAAAACATATATCATAAAGGTAACTTGGGGAATCCATATCATACTAACATTGTATCTATCACAGCTACATAGGGATTTACATTTGGAATCCCCATCAAAGTATATTCCATAAATATCTTAGGTGAAACATTCTCTTTTACCTTTGTCAAGTTACCCAATGCATTGGAGAGTTATCTCGGGCTCACCCACCCTAGGTTTATCATGGAACCGTCTGTATACATAAACAATGCCCAAGAACCATAACATATTCATAACACATATAATAAATATAAAGTAAAGATAAAATTCTAGTCACAATATATCATTTGACATAAAAAATACATTATGAACACCTTATTCAATACCAAAATACATAAAATATTCTATGGTATTTATTTTCCATTAAAAACATTTCAACTTGTTAAGGATGCCAAAGAACAAATAATAGTCACGGCGGAGAAAAGGGTCGTTGTCACCGCTAACGTTAAAAAGAAATATATTTTTTTGTCATTTAGTAAAATACCTCATAGGAATATATTCCCTTTTAATGAAATGAAATTTCAAAGGTATTTATACATCGTATAAAAGACAGCTGAGAATAAAACAAAATACGCCTCAATGAAATTAGATTGAGATGAATTCCCTTACCTCGTGTCCGAGTTGACTCAATCGTTCTTTAATCTTCTGAATAATAAACTAAAGTTAATTTAGACTTGTTTGAAAACCTATTTCAACTTTATTATTCCTTTTATATCATTTACTACCATGTTATAAACATTATTTAATCATTTATTATATTAATGGTTGTTTCGTCGATATTTGGTACTTGAGTAAAAATGAAAACCTTATAATTACTAGTTGTCCATGTAGTAAAATATCCATTATCATCATAATGATATTAATAATGTAGATGTCATATATATCATATATATCCAGTATATACATGTATTTGTATTAGTACATAACATTTGAAGGTAAGAAATGAAATGCACCTTTCATGGAGATGATTAGTTGTACGTATACATGAACGCTACTTTCATTTAAATTTAATATTTTGATGGAATTAAAACATAAATATACATATGTATATTATAATTCCAGTATAATATATTAAATTACATCATTAACTCTATCCTTTATTCATCCCATATAAGGCATTAAATAGTCATATCACTTTGAGGGGGCGGTAGTCTGCACTTCCTAAAATAAAATTATCACATTTACCCATTATGGAAACCATAAAGGTGTGATATAAATGGAAAATATAGAAGCATAAAAAAATAAACATTATATATATCATATATAAAAATAGTTTCATCATAATGGCCATCATGAGAGTCCGTAAGAGATAAATGAATAGTCATCATTTCATGAGGCGTTGGTTTTCCATCCACAGAAACATTATGTTCATTACCCATTAGATGGATGTGTGTGTAAGTGTAGTTCAAATAATTCTTATAAAAGCCTCTTATATATTTAGGATACTGTTTTTTTTATTAAAATAATGGAATAAAAAGAGTTTAGGGGGTTGAAGAAGTAAAATAAGATAAAATAACTTAAGAAAAGACGTTACCTTTAAATCAGATAAATCTTTTTGGTTTGAATCAGAAAAGGTTTTTTTAAGTGCTTTATTCATAAGGTATGGCTTATAGGTTTAAGAGAGGGATCTCAGGAGCTTATTGGAGTAGTGTTTCCATGAGGAAAAGGCTTGATATTTGTGAGAAATGGGTTATATGTGAAGGTTTTTTATAACGGAGAGGAGGGGCTCTTTAGGAATGTTTGAAATAATTATTTTCTTATAACCTCGTATTCAGTTTCAAAAGGCCAATTATTCATTAATATAAATGTTTAGATGAATCCTGGTCGAAATAACATAATCCAGCAATCATTGGAATAGTTTTGGATACTGTATTAATATTTATAATCTTATTCATTTAAATCATTTATTAATGAGGTAAATATTACATCATTATTGTTTCGAAAATAATTTAATTAATCTGATGTGAAAAAATTATAAAAAAATACCATTATGTATGAAATATTTTTAGATTTCCAAGAACTATTTTTAGTCTAAAAGGTAAATTATATAACCCCATGTAAAAAATTATTTACTAAAAGATATTTGTTTATGCCATTTTTTTCATTACACTAAATTAATTAATATAAAATGACATTATTACTCCCATGTGGCTCCATGGGCTCCCAAATTCGACCCAAGGATGACCATGGTCATATATGTATCAGCCAATAGGATTAGGACACTTGTTAGGGTAATTTAATATTATTATAATATTATATTTTACCCTTACATAATATATTTACCCTTTAATGATGGTAAAATAAAATATTTACTAAACTAAATATTTAAAATGTAAAAAAAATAACAGTTACCTATTTACAAAATTTGGACCTACTGATTCTAAATATGGAATACATGTTTCTATATTAAAATAATATAAGTTACAAAAATTAATTAATAATTATTTCCCGCTATCAAAACAAATAGCGTGTTTTTATGAGATAATAACAATCCAAAGATTGACACTTGTTTATATCAAATTTCAAAATGAAATTACTTCTAATGACCAAAATTAGATTAAATTGTAAAAATATATTCTAGTTAAACTTTAAAACCAATTACAAAGATTATATATCCATATAAATAAATTATATTAAAACGCACATTTAAAGTAAAATAAAGTATATTTCACTATTTATTAAAAATGAACATTATCAAAAAAATATCAAAAATTTACCAAATGTAAATTTTGATGTTCCTAATTGAACAAAGAATTTTATATGTTGTATATAACATATAGAAATGAGAAAAACTATATTTAAATAGGGTTCTCCATCAAAAGGTGGTAAATCGACCTTTAAAAAAATATTACAGTATTTATGCTTAGATTCATTTACATTTTAAGCCGCTAACTTTTATTTCATAAATGTAAAAAAATTTAACAAACATGTATAATCATGTTTTAGTTAGTTATATTCATTTTATTAGATACATTTTCTAGGAGTTAACTACCATTTAAAATAATAATATTATATTATTATTCGACAACGTAAGATTTCAAAGAAACTCACTGTTGCGTATCAGGTACTCTATCGAACATAGCATCCCCTTTAAAGTAAAAATTATATTTAATTCAACAATATTAATAAAAATTCAAATGTATTATTCTTTGTTTACTTGGGATGTTACATCCTTCACCCTATTGGAAATTGCATCCATGTAATTTTATTCATTTATCAAATAAGTTGGGGTATTTCTCCCTCATAACATTTTCAGATTCCCATGTGTCTTCTTCAACCAAATTATTCTTCCACAAAACAATTACCTAAAGAATTAAATTATTCCGCAACACTTTCCCTCTGTGGTCATGAATCTGGGCTAGTTTTTCCTGAGAGGAGAGATTCTCTTCCAACTAAACTACCTCGGGGATAAAAACCAGAGATGGATCTAACATAAACTTTTTCAACATTGAAACATAAAAAACATTGTGTACCTGAGATACACATGGAGGTAAAGACATTCTGTACGCAATTATTCCAACTTTCTCTTGGATTTGATAAAGTCCAATGAACCTTGGACTCAACATTACCTTCTTACTGAAATGTAACACACTTTTACATGGAGAAACTTTGAGAAAGACATGATCACCTACCTCAAAAGATAGATCCTTCCCTTGATTTTCTGATTAACTTTTCTGACTTCTCTGAGCTGTGCTCATTTTCTTCTAAATCAACTAAACTTTTTTTCCATCTCTTCTACCAATACTGGTCTCATCAGCTTTATTTTACATACTTCATCCCAAAATGATGGAGTTCAACAACACTTTCCATATAATGCCTCAAATGGATCCATCTGTATTCTGCAATGAGAATTGTTATTATATGAAAATTCAACCAAAAATATGTTGGTCCCAACATCCATGTTAATTCAGTGAACAAGATCGTAGTATATCCTCCAAGGTCTGAATTGTTCATTCTGACTTCCCATCTGATTGAGGATGAAAAGATGTAATAAAATTTTATTCAATAACTAATGACATTTAAAGGCCGTTCCAAAAGTTAGAAGTAAACCTGCGATCACGATCAGAGTCAATGGAGAGGGGAACACCATTAAACCTGACTATCTATTTAACATACAACCAAGAAAGTTGATCTATAGACCAAGTATCTTGAATAGGAATGAAATTATCTGATTTAATCAATCGATCAACAATAACCCAGATTGCATTGTTACCGCTAGATGTCTTTGGAAACCCCAAAACGAAGTCCATTTATATTTTTTCCCATTTCCACTATGGCACTGGTAAAGACTGAAGCATCCCTTTCGGTAAATTCCACTCTTCTTTAACCTGCTAACAATTCAATCACTTCACAGTAAAGTCAACAATATCTCATTTCATTCCATCCCACCAGAAATACTCTCGAAGATCTCTTTATATCTTAGTACTACAGGGATGTACTGAAAATGGAGAACTATGAGCATCACATAACAAATAATTCCTCAACTTTTAAACACAAGGCACACATAATCTCTTTCCAAATCTCCGAAAATAATAATTATCAATGTTAAATTCAGGAAACATACACTTTTGAACCAAATCTACCTTTTTCTTTAACTCGCTGTCTTCTTTCAACACAATCTTAATTCTGTCTGACAGAGATGATTATACTGACTCCTGAAACAAAATAGAAGAATTTCATGCACCAATAACTTCTATGAAAAATTTTATCAAATCAAAAACCAAAGGATCTTGTTCCAAACGTGGCATGGTTAATGAATCTTTACTTTTTCAACTCAAAGCATCAGCCACATTATTTTCTTTTCCAAGATGGTAATGGATCAAGAAATCATAATGATTGATTAATTCCAACCATCTCCTCTATCTCATGATCAATTCATTCTGATTGATTGTTTACATCAAAATTTTGTGGTCAGTATATATTTCAAATTTTACTCCATACAAATGATACCACCGAATTTTTTAAGCTAAAACAACGAAATCTAGTTCTAAATCATGTTTAAGGTAATTTAACTCATGGCGTTTCAACTGACGTGAAGCATAAGAAATTACCTGATCATTCTGCATACGGACACAACCAATTCCTTTCAACGAAGCATCACTATAAATAAAAAACTCACCATTTAAGGACAATAGTTCCAAAACAGAAGCATTCACTAATCTTCTTTTCAATATCTTAAAATGATCATCACATTGTTTTATCGAAATGAACTCAATACCTTTTCGAGTTAATTTAGTCATTGGACTAGATAACCGTGAAAAATTATCAACAAAACTTCGGTAATAACCTTCCAAACCAAGAAAACTACAAATATAGGCTATATTTTTGGGTCTTGGCCATTCTTCAACAACTGTTGTTTTAGTAGGATCAATAGATATTCCATTTTTTGGAATAATTTTTCCAAAAAATGAAATTTGTTGTAACCAAAGCTCACACTTGATGAATTTTCCATACAGTTTATTTTCTTTTAAATTTTGTAATACAACCCTTAAATGAATTTCATGTTTTTCTTTAATTTTGGAGAAATCCAAAATATCATCAATGAACACAACCAAAATCATATCCAAGAACTCACTGAAAATTCTATTTATAACATACATGAATACAGAAGGTGCATTGGTTAACCCAAAATTCATAACTACAAATTCATAATGGCCATATCTAGTATGAAATGCGGACTTTGGAATGTATTCTTCCTTTACTTTCAACTGATAGTACCCTAACCTCATATCAATCATTGAAAAATACTGTGCTCCCTAGAGCTGATCAAACAAATCATCAATATGAGGCAAATGTTACTTGTTCTAAATAGTGATGTTATTCAATGCTCTATAATCAATGCAAAGTCTCATTAAACTATCTTTTTTTTAACAAATAAGACAGGGGAACCCCATGGGGATTAGCTTGGTCGAATGAAAATTTTATCTAATAACTCCTACAATTGCTTCTTTAAATATAAAAGTTCAATTTGAGCCATTCTATAAGGGGTGTTGAAATTGGTTTAGCATCAGGCACTAAGTCAACAATAAATTCAACTTCTTGATTATGTATAATACCAGGTAACTCGTCAAGAAAAAACATCAAGGTGATCATTAACTACTAAAACATCATTAATATAAACACTTCCATTATTTTCAACAATATGAGGAAGGTAAAATTTATTTCCATCTCTTACTAGTTTATCATCTTCATGATATATTATCAAAAGTAAGGGTTCATTCTTGTACACAAACTGAAATTCCTTCTAAAAAGAAACTTATTTAGCTCTGTAGTCAATCTTATCACGATAACCATAAATCTAATACATACCCAAAATCATTTCAAACTCTAATAGATGAAAAAATAAGGTTTTCTGGGAGATTATTTCGACACACAAGGACAATAAGGTTCTTATGTTTTCCATTTTCCTCAATATTTCCTCTAGGGGTTTTTACCATAAGTTCTGTATTCATATCTTAAGATGGAATTCACAATTTTCTAGAAAACTTCTTAGAAATTAATGAGTGTGTAGACCCTGAATGAAACAACACATTTTCATAATCTGAACAAAAAAATAGTGTACCTAATAATATTTCATTTGATGGACCAACATCTTCTGAAATAGTTTTAAAGGATTTCACCACCCCTATCTTCTTGTAGTATGGCTGATTTCACTTAGTTCAGTTCTTATTTGGACACACATTTTCATAATGACCCATTTCATTGTACTTAAAACATTTTACTGACTTTAAATAATATTTTTTATTACTATTACCTTGATCATTTTCAGTGAAATTACGAGACTTATGTCCCATTTTACCACATCGGTAGCACATACTAGAATTCAAAAGACATTCCCCAACATGCTTTTTAACACAATTTTCAAAAACTGTAAATTTATGTTTCGTACCATTAGACATTTTTGGAGAGTTCATTCCTTTCGCATGCCACCTCGACCACTTATTCTGTTGTTTTTTCAAAGAACATCTGATCATCAGCAAACTCCATTTTTACCTTCTCCACACAACGAATAAGTTTTTCATAACTTTTGACCTCATGAGATGCTAAATCCCTTAGATACATTGGATTTCTTCCTGAGTAAAAATTTCTGATTTTACTATCAAGATATCGTAGGAAATTCGGAGCATACCGTGAAAGTGGAGCGAATTTTTCTTCATAAGAAGCCACTGAGTCATCCTCCTGCCTCATTTCTAAGAATTGTTTTTCTATTCTAAGTCGAACCACAAAAGGAAAATATTTCTCAAGGAACATACCTTTGAATTTGTCCCAATCATGTGCATCAATCTCCTCACTATCCCTGATATTTTTCACCATCAACCACCAATGGTCAGCTTCTCCTTCAAAATGGTAAACAGCAAGAATAACCTTTTGTTGTTCTGAACACCCCTTGACATCAAAAATTTTCTCCAATGCTTTAATCCACCCTTCTGATAGCACAGGGTAAGATCATCCTCTGAATGATGGTTGATTTTTCCTCATGAAATGCTCAACTACTAACATGTTCCTCTGTGGTTGATCTGGCTTATCTCGTGCATGGATAATACCACCATTTATATCCTTAGTCAACTGTGTCATCACTGCAAAAAACTGTTCAATTCTAATTTTGACTATCTCAGGATGCTGATTTGGAAGGTTGTCTTCTTCCTGATGTCATCCCAACATAGCTTCCCTATTTCCTCTATTATAAACCATTCTGGACAGAGAAATATCTTAGGCAGAGCAACATGGTAATCTGTAAATGATATATCATTTCAATATTAGCATAAATTTATTTATGGACATTAATTTAACAATATTCTAACTCCTAAAGTTGTCTAAACTGACCTTTGATGCCAATTATAAGGACCCGGTATTAAAACGTTACGTAATTTTGAATTAAATGAATAATTCACATTTAGGATATTTTTAGGTTTTGAGTTTTAGAAAATTAGGACATAACTATTACATCTCAAAAGATTACAAAGTAGACACTTCCAATCAGTTACAATTTTGTGTCAAAATATAAAAACTCTTGAAAAAAACATGTCATGTATAGTTCCATGTTTTAGACAGCATGACTTTTCCTTGATCCCATCCTTGAACCTATTCAGCATTATGTCATGTGAAAAACATTTCAAAACATGGGATGAGCATAAAAATCTTAGTAAGGTTTATAAAACAAAGGATGAAACCATTAGTTAATCATTACATAAATAACACAAGATCTTTAACATACCTCATGAAATCAGAAGACATATGATTAACATAATAGAAAACATTAATCATGAAGGTAACTTGTGGAATCTATATCATACTTACATTGTATCTATCACAACTACGTAGGGAGTTACATTTGGAATACCCAACATAGTATATTATTTAAATATATTAGGAGAAAAATTCATCTTCACCTATGTCATGTTACACAATGCATCGGAGATATATCTCAGGCTCACCACCGTAGTTTTATCACGGAACCACCCGTATACGTAAACAATTCCCAAGAACCATAATATATTCATAACACAAAAAAATAAAAATAACGGAAAGATAACATCTTAATAATTATATATCATTGGGAAAAAAATCTATTATAAAAACCATATTCAATACCAAAATACATAAAAGATTATATTGTATTTATTTTCCTTTTAAAAATATTTCGAATTGTTAAGGAAGCAAAAGAACAAATAATACTCACGGCGGCGGAAAAGGTCATTGTCACCACTTACTTTAAAAAGAAACATTATTGTTTTCTTATTTTTTTAAACGCCTCGTAGAAATATATTTTCTTTGAATGAAATGAATATTCAAAGTTATTTATACACTGTATAAAATATATTTGAGAATAAAACAAAGTATGCCTTCATGAAAGGATATTGAGACGAAGTCCTTTACCACATGTCTGACTTGACTCGATCATTCTTTAATCTCCTGAATAATAAACTAATGTTAATTTATACTTCCTTAAGAACCTTTTTCAAGTTTATTACTCCTTTTATATCACTTATTACCATTTTATAAAAATTATGTAATCATTTAAGTTATTAACGGTTGTTTCGTCAATATTTAGTACTTGACTAAAAATGAACACCTTATAATTACTAGTTGTCAATGTGGTCAAGTATCCATTATCTTCATAATAATATTAATTATATATATATCATATATATCATATATATCCATATTATACATGTACTTATATTAGTACATAACATTTGGTGGAATGAAATGCAATTCACCGTTCATGGGGACAGTAAGCCGTACGTACGCATGAATGCTACTTTCACTTCCATTTTATATTTTGATGGAATGAAAACATAATGATAAATATGTATATTATAATTAGAGTATAATATCTTAAATAACATCATTAACTCCGCCATTTTTTCATCCGAGAAAATGCATTAACGAGTCATATCACTTTTAGGGGGCAGTAGACCGCACTTCCTAAAATGAAATTATTGTGTTAACATGCCTTTATAGAAACCATAAAGGCATGTTAGAAATGGAAAATATAGAATCATAAGGGAGAAATACATTCTATAAATCATATATAGAAAACAGTTCCATTATAATGGCCACCACAAGAGGTGGTAGGAGATAATTGAACAGTCATCGTTTCGTGATGCGTTAGTTTTCCATCCACATAATTATTTTGTTCTTTACCCATTATATAGAGGTGTGTGTAAGTCTAGTTCAAATACTACACATAAAATCATCCTAGTATATTGAGGATATTATTGTTGTTATAAAATATGGGAATTAAAATAGTTTAGGGGGTTGGAGAAGTAAAATAAAACAGAAGAACAAAAGAGAAGATGTTACCTTTAAATCAGGTAACTCCCTTTGGTTTGAACCAAAAGGGTTTTTGAAGTGCTTTTTGGCTAAGGTAAGGATTCTGGGTTAAAGATAGGGATCTTGGGAGCTTATTTTAGAAGTGGTTTCTTGATAAAGGTTTTTGAGAAGTGTTATAAATGGGTTACAAGTGAGGAATTTTTATAAGGGAGAGGAGGGGCTCTTTAGGAAAGATTGAAACAATTATTTTATTATAACCTCATCTTCATTTTCAAAAGGTCAACTATTAGTTAATGTTAATGTTAAGATGACTCATGGATGAAATAATATAATCGGACAATAATTGGATTAGATTTTGATATTGTTTAAATATCTATAATCTTATTTATTTAAATCGTTTATGAATGGGGTAAATATTTCATCATTATTGTTTCGTAAATAATTTAATTTAACTGATATCCGAAAATTATATAAAAATACCATGATGTAGGAAATATTTTTATATTAACACATAATATTCATAGTCTAAATTATAAATTATATAACCCCATTTAAAAAGTTATTTACTCAAGGATATTTTTTATGTCATTTTTGTCTTTACTTTAAATTAATTAATATAAAATGTCATTATTACTCACATGTGGCTCCATGGGGTCCCAAATTTGAACCAAGGTTTCCCATGGTCGGATATGTATCATCAAATAGGATTAAGACACATGTTATTGTAATTTAATATTATTATAATATTATATTTTACCCTTAACTAATATATTTACCCTTTAATCATGGTAAATAAAATATTTACTAAGTAAATATTTAAAATGTCCAAAAAATAAAAGATACATATTTATACAATTTGGACCTACTGATTCGAAATATGGAATCTAATTTTCTAAATTCAAAACACATAAGTGGCATAAATTAATTAAAAACTAATTCCCGCTCTCCGAACAAATTGCATGTTTTTAAGAAATAATAATTATCCAAAGATTGACAGTTGTTTATATCCAATTTCAAAATGAAATTACTTCCAATGAACAACATTAGATTAAATTTTAAAAATATATTCTAATTAAACTTTAAAACCAATTAAAAATATAATCTAACCATATAAATAAATTAGATTAAAAGGCAATTTTAAAGTAAAATACAGTATTTTTCACTATTCATTAAAAATGAACTTTATTGGAAAAATACCAAAAATTTACCGAAAGTCAAAAATTATTTCCCTAATCTAAAGAAGAAATAAATTTTTAAAAATATAACATATAAAAATGACCAAAACAAGATTTAAATATTGTATTCCATCAAAAGGGGGTAAATCGACCTTTTAAAAAATATTATAGTATTTATGCTTAGATTCATTTACATTTTAAGCCTCTAACTTTTGTTGGATAAATATAGAAACATTTAACAAACATGTATAATAATATTTTAGTTAGTTCTATTCATTCCCACCAATACAATGTCTACGCATTGACTAACATTTGAAATAATAATATTATATTATTAGTGTGCAACATAATATTTCAAAGAAACCCGATGTTGCGTATCAGGTATGCTATCGAACATAGCATCCCATTTAATGTAAAATAAATATTTAAGTCAAAAATATTAATAAACATTCAAATTTATTATTCTTTATTTACATGGGATGTTAAAACCCTCACCCGCACTCCAAGGCTCACCAATCTGCTTATATACCCACCTAGTTGAACTCTTAATCTAGGTTTCTTGTTGAGGTAAAAAATCCTCTGATTATATCACTATATCTAGCATGAAACCTACATGTGAGTATCAAATCACAAAGAAAATGCTTTTTCTCCTAATTTATACATCATTCCTTCTTCCAAATAGAATACCCTAACAATTATTTCCCTTCAAGGTTAACATTTTGAAAATAACCATTCAAATTTGGTATCAGAAAACATCATTGAATTCCTATAATGATATTACTCTCTAAACTCAAGAGTCACAGAGTGATGACGTAATTCATGGAAAATAATTCATTAAAGAGATAATGAATATAAATATAAGATTTATCCTATATATTTACTTTTATATCCAAGGAATTCAATAATTTATTGTCCTTACCACTAAATTTATAACTCACTAGATGCACATACACCTCGTTCATTTTTTAATTTTTTAAAATAGGAAATGACCACTCTCTAACTAATATCTATCATATTAGGATCCTAAATTATAGATATATAATATTTAATGTTCTACTTTGATCTCATGGATGTCTTGGGATGTCCTAAATTCAATATTCATGAGTCCCAGATCAATTATACCAAATACAAGCAATACAATAACCATGAAATACACATCCACATAGGAAATTCCTCAGGGAGAACACTTTTCACCTATACATGATTCTCTATACAAAAATATTGACATAAAACCATATTCTGATAATACAACTACCAAAAAACATCAATCAAAATCATAATCCATTCATTGAAACCCTAAATAAGCCTTGGAACACAAATATTCAATATTTTTACATATTTATGAATTATCATCCATTATAACCCTACAACACTTCATAACTAAAATCAAAACATTTATATTGTTCATCTATATTGGAATGAGTCATAATTTATTGTGATCTTGTCATAACCACTAACACATAGTCATATACCATGTCGAAACTGATAATCGTATACACCACATAACAAAAAAACTCACAACCAACAACATATTAGGTGGAAAAACCAAAATTACCTACTATAAAGTCATCACACAGTATAGAGAGTCACATATCAGAACCAAAAGAATTAAAAATGATATCTTGACCTATATAGGGGTCTATATCCAACTCAAATTCTTCATATCGACAACATCCTTCACCCTAATAACTATCTCCAATTATAACAGAACGAATAAACTAGCCCGAAAATACCAACCGTAAGGATATCATATACATTATGTGAATGAATATATAAATATAATATCAATGAAATAACATGTGAAATCACCATATAATTTTAAATTATTTAATTTTACCCCAAAAATTTATTCTAGAAAAATAATTTAATAACATATTGTTTACATATTAATTAAACTAGACCAGTTATCAAACCATTTATTAAAAAATTATGATAAAGTCACATTCTTAAAAAAAAATTAAGACTACTTTACATTCACAATAAATTAGTCAAATTTTCATGAATTAAATTGTTCCTTAAATAGTACATAATTTCATGCCTCTTGTCACCATGGGATACAAGTTAAAAAATAAATTAATAGTCTTATCCCAAACATCAAATTTATATAAATGTCTTCTTTATAACCCTAAAAATAAATGATGAATGGTCCCATATGCATGGAAACATATTTATCCACCATACTTGTTTTTGATATTAAAAAAACTGTTTTATAAACATTATTCAGACCATTCCAAGCTTTATCTACCTCATCTAAAAAAAGTCTATAAGAACATGGTTTTTCTATGAGGTAAATAAAATTTAAATTATAGATAAAACACATTATTTTATCCTTATGAGAGTTTCTAATGGGGTCATAGGTGAAATAAGGGTGTTTGAAGAATGTACGGAGCCTAGAGGACAAGATTTTGTAGGAGGTGTTTGTCCTGTATGGTTAGTATTAACTATGCAACCAATACCACGCGATTAAGGTCAATTGTGATGGGTATTTAAGTGCATAATAGAGGGCCGCATGGTCTTTCCTAACCACGAGACACATGCCTCACGCCTGTGTGTGTGATAAAATCTTTTAACAAAGGAAGAATTCATGACTGGTAAAAGGTTTTTCAAACTATGCACTATGACCATGCGAGTGGGGACCTAATGTAGGGATAGGTACCCGGTAGGCCTATTGTTTTGACAAAATTATGAGAAAACCATGTCCCACAATTTCTAGGGGGTTAAAATTAAATTTATCTCTTAATAGCATATAACCCTTCATATCTTTTATTTCTTCTATAATGGATACTAGACCTACTCAATTTGGATCTACCCTTAGATGCTAATCCTAGTACTTGGTTTCATTTCATCATATGACCTTTGATTTGAATCCATATAACACATTGGATTCCCACCAGTAAGAGTTATAGTTTTTTACCTTCTTCCTTTAGTTTATATTTTCATCATTGATGTAATTTGGTTTAGGATATAATGACCTATTTTTAGGGAGTTCTACCATTCATACATTTTCTTCGGATAAGGGTAGAATAGAAGGATGATACTAAATGAGTTTTCATTGGAATTCATATGGTTGGTGGTATATACATTTTACCTAGAATTCCGGTTGTTTATACTATTTTTTATCATTTTACATTCAAAACATTACAACATTAGTTCATAAATTAATAGAAAATTTAACCAATAGTAAATTATTGATTAAGATAGGTCATGATTCCTTTATACTAGGATTGTCGTTTTTGACGCCAACCTATACCACCCATGCTATGGTTTATTTCCTTTGTTCATAGAAATGTCACCCTATGTTGGAGTTGAGAATTTCATTACTATGATTTCATTATCACAATTTTTTAATATTGTTATAGGTTTTAATAACCTTATAGAACCTTTGTTTTTATAAATAATTTGTTTTGATGATAATGGTGTTCGTAGTATAGCAATGAAGGACTACTTGGATACCAAGGACATTTCAACTCCAGTGATCTGAATTACCGAGATGCATTAGAAATTTTTACTCCTTAGATCTAATGACCTATTAAGATTACATTTAAATTTATACTCCTAGGATTTGGAGACCTATTCGGAAGCCTTGTAAATTTGGAATCCTTTTTCTGATGACCTATTAGGATGCCTTGGAAATTTCTACTCCCTCTACCTGATTTTATATTAGGATGCCTTGTAAATTTATACTCATAGGACATGAACCATTATGATTCATTTGAAATATCTACACTTTAATCTCGTTTACTTTATTTACTTATATTACTACAATTCTGGGTAAATTTCTACTCTGCGGACCTAGTTTACATGTTTTACATAGTTTACTTGAATTCAATATACATTTCACCTCCTTGAATCTAATCCCATGAACGATTTAGACATTATTACTTAGTGTAGGCCTTTTATGATGTTTATTATACATTAAAAATATCCTTTATGATTTCTTTTGTTGACCAATGATAATCTTAATGGGATATAAATTGTCACTTAAATATTTATTGCTTTCACACCTATTACATATGCACACTTCTTTAGCTTTGTAAACATACTGAATATGTTATAGAACTATTGGTGGTGGTCTATTGATTTTTATATCACACCATGTTTTGTCCACCAATGTAAACCTGAATATACATCATCGATGCTAGTAGGGATATGGTAAATTTCCACTATAGTGATGCTTGATTGATTTTTTCATAAGATTAGGGGAGCACAAGATTGAGATATGGCTTGTGATGCTATCTGGAGATAGTTTCTTTTTTGTATTTTTTATGTTTGATGCATGTAATGTATTGGATATATGTTTCAATGAATCCTAGAAGTTTTTTTAGCTCCATTACTTACACATAATATTTATTTGATGCTTCCCTTGGAATCGACTATTATTAATGTTGACTAGATGATTTTTCGTTTGTGTATGGTTGATATTATGCTTTCTGTTTGCAATCATTAATGATACTAATATGTTAATATGATTATGAGAGTATAGTCCTCCCACTATACCATCATTGAAATTTATTTCTTGTTGGATACCACTATTAACCATGGATTAAATCTTAAGTCCATGTGACCAACTAGGTTGGGGCGTCATTTAGTGGATTCTAGATTAGGATATTACGAAGTCATGTTATAGAAGGATTAGTTTTTATTATTTTTTTTGTATATTATATTGTATATTAAGAATGTTTTTCATTTTTTTAATGATATTATGCATGGTAGTAGTTAACCTTAGTATAGGTAAAATCCAAATTTCCTAGGATGACATATGATGTTCTGGTTTATACTTGTTATAGTTGATTTGATTCCACCATTGAGCGATTCAATGTGATATTATCATTATTCTAATGATGGATTACATTTTTTCCTTTTTTTAGTAGAGAATGGATGAATTTATCAGGATTCATTTTTTTAACCATATAGAAATAATATGTCTTGCATTTGGACATGACATTTATGATGCATTTCTTACCTGCATTATATCTATTCTAAGTTCATTGGGTGATAAATTTTATATTTGACTAACTTACTTATAGAAAAATGAGAAACATAAATGGTTTCATAATGTGTATGTATCAACGTAATATAGTATTCCCACATAGATTTTATGTAGACACGTTATTTAGCAAATTATGGCATGTAGAGTTGTGGACCAATGGTTGTGATTAAATGGATTCCATAGTTAAATTGATAATGTGTATGGGCCTTTAAAAATTATATATGGTAATATATATATATATAATTTAACCATTTAAGTATATTTTTATGTTACCTAAATAATAATTTAAATGAATTTAAATTATAAAAAGATACAATTGTTAAATAAAGGATCCAGTTGAAACATAAGGATTGTTTCCCCTATAAAATTCAGTTAAATCTTTATATACTCAAAATCATGGATTATAACAGATAACATGATCCTAACCAAACCATATTTTTATTCAATCAGAAGTATCTCATGTATTTTAAATATTGGTTTTTCATCCATACCTTTATTTTTGAGAATTAATAGTGGTGTGATTCATTTATTATAATTCTTGAAACGTTTCCTATTCAAATATATGAGATCTTATTTTTACAAAACCTTTGATAGTTCCACTCATGGAACCACCTATTACACTTGATATGGTTGTTGATTCCTAGTATCGATAGAGTTTAAAATTCTATATTTAGATATATTAGGGATCCCTGTGACCTTTCTAACTATGGAAGACTTTACGTGTGAGTTCCAGTAAAGGCATTTCCCCATGTTTTTTGGGGTAGGTGAAATATAGGATCGTGATTCATTGATATAGCACATGTTATGAATTTTGAAGAATATTGAGACACCACTTGATAGTATAGAAAAGATAATTATATATATATATATATCATTGGGGTTCCACCAAGATATAGTGTGATGTTGTTACAATAATGGATCCTCAACAGGATATGTCTTTGAAGGATATTTAGAAGGTATGGTTCGATTATTTTTAACTGATGGCATAGAGGGGTGATAAAGCCAAAGTGTTTATTCTCTTGGACTATGAAATGTTATCAGTCATGGACTATTCATCCCATTTTAAACATCTCTATAATTTCACCCCAATTCTATTATGTGATGAGTTATCCAATTTTAATCAGTTTGAGGATGTTCTTTGGTGTTACATTCTATCACAGGTTAATGTATTTCATCATTGAACTGTAACTAAGATAGTAAATAATTAACTTACTGTAGAGAATATAATATGGAAATTTTGTGTGGTACATAAGGGTAGTCAATCATCTCAATAAAGTGGAACACTGTTAGGTATTAGTAATATATTCTTTGAAACTAGTTGTAAGGTGAATTAAAGCTAGAGCATGCCTTTATGTAATTTTTTTCCTATCCCTAGTGTGGGAGGTAGAGACACGTGAGGATCCAGTGGGATAAAGTCCAAGTTAAATATCAATATTATAGTGAGATGATCCAAAAAATAGTTTTTTAGGACATTATCTCTATCATCCAGTAAGAATGAGTCTCCAATAAATGCACATTAAATAGTGGGGTTAGAATCTTTTCGTTAGGTAGGGTGCTAGTGTACGGCTGGCCAAGGTGTTGGTCATGGTTGGGGTATCCATACACCATATTTTTAATGATAGAAAAGTGTGTATTCTATTACTGGAAAGGTTTTTTCATAGCAGCACAATTTAGTTTATATGTATGCAGTCTAACCGTTAGCTAAGAAAAGGGAGTTGGGCCATATATAGTGAGAGCTTCTTTTTAGCTAGCCTCTTTGTCAGTAACGTCTAGTTTCATTATATGTTATTATAATTAATTAATATATTTACCTATTTAAGAGATAGTTTTGATTGATGTTAAATTTTCCAAGGGCATGATGACAATTGATACGCCCTTAGGAATACAGTAAGAGAGTGTACACATGTGTTTGGAGTTCCCCCTTGAGATAGGTGGGTGTTGATATGTATGAGACCTATTTTTTCGAGAATAATGGGTTCGAAATAATTCTAAGGATGGAATATTTGGTTCTATATCATTATTATGTTGATTTTTATCACTGAAGGTTTAATTTTACATCAACATATTAGGGATTGATTCTCATAAAGATAAATAAGTTGTACTGATGATCTAATATGGACCCAAGAATCATGGGCTAGGTAGGATGGTATCTCTGATTTATTACAAATGTCTGGATGATCGAAGAAGGTTTTAGGAAGATATTTCTTTAATGGTTTATTATTTTCGGGACAATTTCCCATTTTCATTTTTATTACAACCTCTAGAGTGAGCTGTTGATTTATCCATCAAGCTAGATTCAGGAGCTACACTGATATACATTCCTCCATACATGGTGGCTACAACTAAATTGTAGAAGTTCAAGAGGATGATAGAGAACATGGATGAAAAGTGATTCTATGACCCAATACTTATTTTTGGAATTTTATGGTCCTTTTCTCTATGAGGGTAGATGTAAACCATCTTTTATGTGTGGATTAATGGAAATGGAAATAGTTGTTGGTTAAGAACCAATCTTAGTAGCCTTGTATAAGAAATATCATTAACCATCTCTAAGGATAAATGGTTTTTTATATTATTGATATGATATCAGGTTATCATCAGGTGTGTGTTAAACCATCTATTATACTACATATAACATTCAATAGTATATTTGGCTTGTATGAGTATTTGTTCTAGTTTTTTGGTCTCATGAACATTCTAACAGTTTATATGGAACTGTTGAACTGGGTTTTCCATCCATATCTGGAATAATATTTGGTGGTATTCTTAGAAATCATATTATTGTAATCTGAAACATAATATGACTAAGATAAAAGTGTTGAGATCATATTTTAAACACTAATACAGAATAATTTAGTTGTTAATATCACAATTTTCCACTTTTCTGGGGATTAGATTCACTTCATGGGTCACAGTATCTTAGAAACAAGAGTACAAGTTGACATAGATAATGTGATAGCTATATTTTCCTAGGAGTATCCAAATTACTTATTTGTTATATACTATTTCTTATGGGCGTATGGTTACAAAGGTTGCTTCATGCATGACTCCTATTGCTTAGGAACACCTATTTTGTGCCTGACTAAGAAGGGTGTGAAGTGATCACGGTTTGAAGCCTATGAGATATCCTTCATGAGTTGAAAGGGGTAATAACTTTATTACTGATACCAATTCTATTAGATCCTCATAGTATTTATACTTTTTATTTCAGTACATATGATATCAAGATAGAAGATTTTATGATTTAGTATAAGTGGGTTGTGGTATACAGATCTCATTAATTGAGGGAACATGAGGGGAACAACCAGATTCATGATCTTGTGTAATCCATTTTTTACATTCCTTTCACTATTAGTGATACTATTTATATATAGAAAATATTTTTTGTGGTGTATACAGACCACTAAATCCTCAAGTATATATTTACAAATCCTGACATTAATCTAATGCATTGAAGGTGGGTTGAATACCTGTATTTCTTTAACTTCGATCAAGCATATATGCCTAGGAAGTGAAATATAGTTATCAATGCTCTGAGAAGGAGGACTCAAACATAGAAAGATTAGAAGGCCAATATCGAGTGGAAGCTTATGTTCTGGTTATTATAAAATCAATTAAGGTTTATTACCGTTCATGAAAAGTCTAAACTTCCATCATCTCATTTTCCTCTTCGCATCTAGAGAGAGTGTAGATAAGGATATTTTCGGATTATGAGGGTATAGTCACCTTTCAGGCCATCAAAAAACCTCACTCCTAGTCGGTACCCTTTGATGTATGGGGATGAAATCTAGAGTCCATGTTATCCCATGGATAAAGCAACATTTATTGGATTCTAGTTCAAAACATTATTAAAAAATGCTCGGATTCCAATTTATAATACCCCGACATACGTAAATGTCAAACAACCCATGTTGTTGACCAATATGACCATAAACAAGTATCCCAGTACTGTAGAGGCTTCTAACTAGTTGTGAGAGTCTATAAATAACAAGGGGGTCCAAAATATCGATATCATAAAATAAAATAATAGGCAAATAACAAATTTATCAAACAAAATAAATTTATGATTATGGTTTTAATGTTAATGGAAAAGAATAAATAATATATAAATTACAATATATGATATCTATATGGAAATATGTAGATCATATGAGAATTTGTCAATAGGGTTCATCCACTGATCTGATCAAGTATATTACAAATAAAAGACAAAAAATAGGATATAGATATTATAGAAAACTGAGACTCTTCTCAGTCTAGACTCCCAAAAACCATCCAAAAACTCTATCTTGATCATATGTTCACCCAGTTAATTAAAAATGAAACATAATTGTATAAAATTGCACTATGGTGATCAGTTTGGATGCATTTTTAATACAAATTAGGGTACTAAAAAGGGGTTTTGTTTTATATTCACTAATTTTGAGACTACATATGCGAAAAAAATAAAATAGTAATAGTCATCATATAATAAATCACATTAGTTCAGCATGTTCTAATGAAAAAACCATGACACCTCACCTAATAGGCTTTATCAAATTCTAATAAAGGTCTTTCCATAATCACATATCTAGGATATGAATCTAAGAAAGTAAAATCATATCTATATCCATGTATTGAAAACCAACAAGGGAATGTTATAACATAGGTTATCAGGGGCATATAAATTAATTAAGGGTCATCACACTCATCAAGGATCTATCCATCACTCAGAATAAACAAAAACATACATGATGTAACTCTATGCCTTGATCCTAGGGTCTGAAGTCATTCAAAAATTATGACTACCTCCTTATAACCATAACAAAATATAATAAAAATATCATTAAAATTGAAAGGCATATCAGAGAAATATCTTATTATCACAGTCTTCCCTTGATCCTCCTATATATCAAAATGAATAAACAACAAGATGATGTCATTATACACCATTATATCTTGGTCTCCCAATAACAATATCATCAACAATAGCATGAAGATAGTCCGGATACCCAATCAAAAAATTGTTGACATAGACAATTACCCAGATATCAATTTACCATTGATCCATAATGAGAAAACCACTGAAGGATATCTCATAATCTCACACCAACCTACCCAAACCCATATCACTCTAACCATTCATCTGAAACATAACCTATAAAAAACAATACATATTTTGATCCCAAAACCCCTAGGCTGTAAGACATATACAATCCTAGTTTGCTGGTCATGTATTTATACACCAAAAGATTATAACACTCTAGAATGATACACCATCCCATAAGGCCTTAAAATAAATACACATCAACCCCTAAATACATCACCTGTAAATCACTAGTAACCAACACATCCAATGGTTCTGTAAGGTATACAACCCTCATCCGATGTCACTCAATCCCTATGAACAGAATTGGAATAGAGGATATTCAACCTAAATCGACCAAAATGTGTCACATTTCATGGGCTACTCAATCCAATTCCACTTATTATTCATTCTCTAGGAATATCAAATAATCCCAAATATGATTTAAATTTAATCAATCATTATGTCAAGCCCTGAATAATATCCATAAAGCCACATGTTTGTCCAATATAATGTAATTACCTCAAATAGATGGATGACTCATGGTATATGGATTTCTTCAAAAATATATTAGAAATACTCATGTTCCATTGTTAGTGGTAATTTCAGTGTCCTTAAATTATAATATGAAGAGATAGATAATGTAAATAGGGACAAAATATTTTTTCCCTTAGTTCAACTAAATTCAAATAATCAATGGAGTATAAAACAATGGTGTATTGATATACCAGAATTAGTATGCTCACTACTTTTTTATTTATAGTTTAGAGATGATATATTGCCCATTTAGATTTAAAACCCTCCCTAACTAAAGATCTAACATCACTCAATAACTCTAGAATCTCACTGCACTTCTGAGAAAAATTGACTCAATATTTAAGATATTATAATTAGGATACACCATTAATGGTTAAACAATCATCAACTAACATATCTATGTAATGAAACACCTTAACATTCCAACGAAATACACTCAAGGATCAAATTTCTTTTTTCATTATTTGTTTACATCATATATTATGATTTTAACTAATTTGATTTAAAATCAACCTTCCCCATTTTTTAGAATAATATATCACTTCATTCTTGGGAGAATCTCAAACTCACCTCTTTGATTGATCTCCGATATTTAGTGATTATATAAAAAATTATTTCTAAAAATAAATTACATTATAAGTAAATTTCTTATAATTTACTTTAAAAAACCCCCAAAAAAGATAGAAACTTTTAATTTTTTATCTTATGCAAGACTCAATAATGCTGAATCTTAACCACTATAATTATGGTGTAATGCCATTATTGACACGAAAACTCAAAACATTATTACGAATAATTTTTGAATCAGTATTGTGTGAACATCTACTTAATTAAACAAATACCATCACCACTATGTTTCCTAGATTATACTCTTATATTCCAGACGAGAAAAAATAATAATAATGAAAATTGACTAAACCCTTCATAAAATAAAATAAAATTACTAATTGACCTTCAAATATATGTAAATAACTAGATATATACCTTTATTCTCCATGAAACAAATACTTTTACTACAATGTTATCTCTCTTGGAGTATTATAGGATTACTCTTTCATGATTTTGATTTAATCTTATATAAGCCTCATCACAGAATGAAAGAAAAATTTAGTGGTGATAAAAATGACAAGATTAATATATCCCTATACAAAACACTCATAGAAATAACATTTTGGTGTAAATTATCCCAAAAAATACTCTCTTGTAGAATAATTTATTCTTACATAGCTCAATTATGGTGTAAAATTACACATTAAAAATGTATATATTATCAACTATTTTTTCCCATGTTTATGTTATTTCTATGTATAGTCAAATAGATCATGTATATATTCTATTTATTTATTTAATAATCCCTACAAAATGTAGATAACATCTTTTTGGTTTAATCACACTTATAGTCCAAATATATTAATATATTATTATACCTATTGTGGTTTGAATCAAGTGACTATTTTTTGACTACTATCTTATAGAAAAAACATCTCCATCGTTTTCCATAATTCTCGAAACTAAATGTTAAAAATTCTTAATAACTCCTTATACCTTTTTGTATGTCTCTTATAAAATCAACAAAATAATAAGCATTTTTACAAGAATATTTTTTCTAACAATATCCCACAATATGTTTTTTCAAAAACCTTCAATATAATCAATAAATATTAATATGAATCCTCCAAACAAATGCATTCTATTAGATATTTTATCAATGATTCCAAAATCTCCATATTGAAACTCACATTAGGTAATCTAAACATTATAAATAGGAGTTAAATGATATATTTCTCATAAAAACACACACTTAATCCTTTTTTATACTCATCAACACTACAAAACAAGGATTTTCCCCCTAAATGGACTTTTAAATACACCCTTATTTCATTATTGTTATCATGGGAAAAATTATCTTTTTAAATAATTGAAAACAAATCAAGACATCTCTAAAGATATACATCCTCTAAATTCTTTTAATTAACTCAAGGAGTATTTCTCTAAACATTCAGCATAGAGGCTTAGAAATAGAAATAGAACATCCATGAAAACTATCATACCATGTTATAAAGATCTTATTTCTTATGGGAGTGGGGTTTATAAATTCTAACCATCAAGATGGATATATATGGTGGAATCCAAGATCTAACCAATTCCATTCAAAATCAACCTTATATAGTGACTTGTTCATAGTGTTTGTAACATGATATTTTGTAATAATATAAACTAAAGTTGCATAAATATATTAAACCTCATATTTCATGATGTGATACTTTAAATTGATGTGATTTCCCCTTTAGTGATGGAAAGTATTTTTCTAGGATTGACGCTGCTCATGTTTCTAAACTTAATTAAAATAATAGATATAACAATTCCAACTTCATCAAGTTGTTCTTTCATCAATAACACTTGAGTAATGTATGTTTATACAGAATGTACTTAACTACCATAGTGTTTAATTAAATTAAATATTGATTATTACTTAGCAAATTAATTTATAATGCCTCAATATATAAAACATCATATTATATTGACTTGTGATATACTACTGAACCATCCCAATCCACATCGACAAATCGTAATTACTCTTATTATGAATTGGAATTGTAAAATGGATTAAAACCCATCATGATTTTGAAATACCAATGTATTCTTTTAACAATATTAATTTTTATTTAAATGGGATTTATTTAATACCAAATTCACTGAAAATTAGAAAGCATGACGTCATGTCATATATTTATGCTTCCAATGATCTACTTATTTTTTATTTTAATTACCTATTTTCCATATTCATCTCAGTTCAAATTCATTTATATGTATACTAGTGTTTTCATCACCTTTTAATATTACATTACAAGTCATTTGAGTACCTACTTTGTTTAAATATATTGTGAGAAAAAAATATTATATCTTACTTATTTCACTTGTAAACCAATAAATATGTTAAATCCTTAATCAATGAAATATTGATCATGTCCCTCAAGAAATATAAAAACAACATTCATTGTTATTGTTTTAATGGAAAAAATATTATACCAATGACATAAATTAGAACAAATATCCTTTTGTAATTCTAATCCATTAAGTATAAATTTGGTTTAAATCCCCAACATTAGAGTTTAAAATTTTTCCACTGTGGAATTAACCAAGAATTTCAACCCGTTGCTGGTTTATTTAGCCTATACAACTACTTATTGAAATATTGTACCTTTATCTCATATTTATAGATAATAAAAAGATTTATTTGATCTATATAAACATATTCCTTAGGTAATTCATTAATTAATGATTATTTTATATTAATTCGAAATACCAAAAAATTCGTTAACATCCTCACATCAAAGAAAATTCATTTCTTATTTGGTCATGCCCCTGTAGAAAATGACTCATCCACATAAAATCCACCAACATTGTAATTTACATTTCACAAAAATAATTAATTATTATGAATCAAAATTCTTTGTTTATTATTTTTCCTAAAGAATACCATTTTGTCCCTCATAAATATTCGCCTTATAACTTTGGAATAATTTCCCATGATTGATTCTTCTCAATTTAATCAACCTCTTTATGCATCGGGTTGTCCGAGTGGAAATATTTGAAAACCAATTGAAAATTATGAGACTCCACTTGTGATAAAAAATTGATGTTTTTATGAAGTACCAATCCTTATAAATTTCACCAAACTATTGGACAACCAATAATTTTGTATTTATCTATTTCAATTCTGCTTGTTGGATTCCTTTGAGTTACAATGTTTACTTAATTCTTCATATAATGAGATTCTTTATCTGAATATATTTTATCTCTATGTTCCTCCATCATGATGATCACTTCAACATCACTTTTCCATAGAATTCTATCACTAATTTTTATGATAAATATCAATGTTTTGATAATTTGACTCATTTTATTGAATAATGAAATCATTAATTTCAACAATTTTTACATGTATTTTATTAGAGAACATGAATGAATTGATTATTTATGTGTATCCAAGAAATAAACAATTAATATAATAACATTGGAACTTTGTTATATTTCTATTTAAAGTGAATAAATCATTTTTCCAAAAAAAATTAAAAACATTCATCACTGGAATCATCTGTCATCGCATCTTACAACGCGAATTTTATTTATATATACACCAAAAAATCCAATTTGGAATTTCATACAGATGCTAGGACTACTTCCTTATAATATTTCTCTATTTCATCTTTTCGAATGAGTATCATTTAGACCATGTTTTTTTATTTATTTTCTCCTCTTAAAATACCATATTTTTTAGGAGTTCTCACCAGCAAAACCTGACGCCTTATCCCATAATTCATTAGTTATTATTTTATATAATTTTTTGTAACAACCCTAAGATTATCTAGTTATAATTAGTGTCTTTGTATCCCAATAATCATCTTCTATAATATCTAATATCATATAATACACATAGACTCTAAATATTTTGGAGAGATGACATTAACCATGCTACCTAGATCTAGTTATTGATGATAAGTTCATAAAACCTTATTAAATATATGGATCTGTGAGATATTATTCTATAAACATTGACACACACTATCTAAAGATTGTGTTTTCACATAATTTCCTCCAACATATAAACCTATGAATATTTTTTTCCTTTAAAAAATTATCACATGTTTGAGTGTCATTTCACAGTAATTTTGAGATTTAATAATGTTATTAATTATTAAAAAGATAATTCATTGGATTTTTTCTTATGTGGTCAAAATTATTGTTCCAAAAATTTTAATCATATTCCTTGGTAAGAAAACACATGTCTTATTCTATACCAATGATGTAGAGATTACATTTTTTAAACATCCCTTTTTTTATATTGTATGAATATTCCATTAATAATGAATGTTTTCTTAGTGAATTTTACCATATGACCAAAGTAAAATAATTTAATTTCACTTTGATCATTGAAACTAAGACCATAAAATAGCATTACATACTTTCACCTCAAGTATTTGTATGATATTTTATCCTTTCCAAATTAGTAATTTTAACCCCTTAATTTTTTTAAAAATAAATGACACCATCCTTTTTGTATTTTATAATCATGAAATAATATTAATTTACCATAAATTATGAATTAAAAACATGTTAAAGGATCCATACTATAACATAATATTTTTATCTCAAATAAATACCAGAAATATTTCCTTTTTTAAATTTACATTTTAAAAATCTCCATCCCTTAATAGATTTTGAAATTTAGAAGGGTTTTTTAGTTTTCATTCAAAATGAGGTTTAATTTATTGTATTGATGTTTGGATTAAAAATAATGTTTTTGGAAATATTTAAAAAATATATTTTGACCTATTTTGTGGCACTGTGTCATCCTCGGGTGCTTTAGTGAGCATTGGAGAGGGGTCTGGAGGCTGGTATATGAAATTTTAGCTTCCTACAAAATGTTACCCCCTAATGTTAATAGTTTGTGTTGTGATTATTACTAAAGAAGAAGGTGTCAAATCATGTAGAGTGGGATCCTTTCGAATAAGGATGATTCATTTTAGGGTGTTTCATCCATGCATCACATATTTTCACAATCCTAGAAGGTTGTATTGTGTTGGGGTTTAGGCGAGAGGCCACCCCTCTTCCTGGTGGGGTTTTATAGTGAGTGTTGTGGGATATAGGAGGTCATGTTGTGAACTATGAGAGGTCCTTGGATAGTGTCTCTTCATAAGGTGACATTACATTGTGACCCTTATCATCACAAGTCGACTAGTGTTTTTCTGTTTTCTTTTATAGGGGAAATTATATCATTGTTAATGATATTTTCTTAGTGTAATGGGATATTAGGGGAGGCCATTTGGGTTTTCATGTCCTCTCTCTCTCTTACATCCTTCGTTCCACATGGTGTACGGGTTCCCATTGAGTTTTAGTAATGATTATATGTATATTTCTCATTCCATTTCCTTCCATTTTGGTTTCTCTTACTTCACATCTAATTTAGTGTGATACAATAAGGATTTAGTTATTATTTCCACCACGACATGGTTAAAATAATTTAGGATGATATATAATTTTTACTATATAAATATAGGACATCACGAGTGGATGATTTCATTTCCATTTATATGGTTGAAATGATGGTAGAGTTATAGGGTAATTTCTTTATGGTTTATACCTAAACATGATAAAATTATACATTGAATTTCTTTTATGTAAAATATTTTTCATTTATTAGATCTATTTCAATATTGAGAGTGGAACACACCACATTTCACATGGGTTTTGAGGGAATATATTACATTGTAGGTTATAGGAAAATATATTATTTTTAATTAAATTGATAAAATAAATATTATTGGTCATAATTAATTATATTTGGCGTTGTGGCATGAGATAGGGGCTTGAATATTGATATTAGGAATGGATTGTCTTATTAAATATTAATTTGGCTATGATTAAAGGAAAAAAGCATCATCAATGATGTATGAGGTCCCTATTAACGACCCTAATAGTTTATGAATTTGATATATGATTGTGATTGGGGGTCTCTCACCCTAAAACATACCTAATTTTATTTTATTTCATTTCTTATTTAAAATAAAATACTTATAAAATGAATTAAGCGTCATTAACCCTGATGGGAACTTGAACACTAATGTGAGACCTCATTAATCAATGGTCTAGGTCTAGATTAAAAAAATGTGTTGAGTAACTCAAGTACAATCAAGGTGTTAGCTAAATAAAATAATGATATAGTATAGGTTAGCCCCACGTATAAGTTCCATTAAATGAATCCTTCCATAGATGACTATTGGATAAAGGTGACTATCCCTAGTAGGCCATGATGTAGCTATGGGTTTCTATATATCCTAAATATTTGTGACCATAGAGTGGAGAGAGTGTTTACTACCACAATCATTTGACTTCCCTAGTTTCTATACATTATGTAGATTATGATTGGTTAGGTGAGTCGATTCACCATGTATATCCATGGTAATTGTGATTGGAATTATTCATTCTCACTATAGTGATACTATTTTTTATTTATGCTATTTATGAGTCTATGAGCTGATTAATGTATTGATGAGGGATTTTATTCCATCCATGTAATGGGCTAGATCTGAAATATGATAATTGTCTAGAGGTTCCATGAATAGTTTTCAAGTTATGATGAGACCTATTGGACCTCTTTGGGATCCTTAATTTTATTATTGACCCTAATTAATGTTAGTGTAGTGCGGTAGGTATTTTTATCCTTAGGTGTAACCCTAAAAACGGAGAGTCATAAGTGTGATATCATTGTGGTTATAGAGACAACGATGGGTTTTTTTCATTGGATTCCATCACTAGAATTATACAATGTGTTCAATATTTTTGATATCATGTACTTATCATTAATTATATGAGATATTACTCTATGGATTTTCCCCAACTCTTGTTTCTTGAGATATCATGGGTGGGATACACTACCCTCTAGTTTATTTAATGATATTCGTAGGAGATGTCATATGATATATTATTTACACATGATGATATATGGTTTCCTAGGATAAATCCTAGTACATCACAATTATCCTAGTACTATATAGATGTTTAGGATAATCAATAGGATTTGGTGATGCACCTAATAATGTATAGATGTATGGGATACCCCCTAGGATTTTGATATTATGTATTATACTATATGAATTCTTATAATATTTCATAAGATTTTATTTTTATGAATGAATTGACATACATGGTGAAAGACACTCTGACACAAACTAAAGAAGTCATAATTGGCATGGTTATAAGCACCCGATATTAGAAAATCTATATGGTATATATTTGAACAAAAATTATTTTCTTCTATTATTGAAGGAATTTTTGGGATTGAGTTTTAGATAATTTATTTATAACTATTTCATAATAAAACCCTATATTAGAAGTTTTAAAAATTCTCAAATTTTACATATTTTCAACAATACAATACTTTTATAAAGAAACATGTATTATTTTCATGAAATATCATTATGTTATTAAATTTATGTTCCTATTTTTTCATAAACATCCTAATATACTATAAAAACATTTACAAAGATGGATAAACAGAAAAATATCAATAAGGGACAAATCATAAAGAAAACTGTTATTCCCAAAAATATCTTGAAATCTAATAAAATGTTTACTTTTAACACAATATACTATGAGAGTATAAAATAAATAACTTCCACAATAAATAAATAAAATCTTTTCTCAATGATAACTATTAAATACCATAACACAAAAATAGAAAACATATTATAACTTAGGGAATTATATTCAAAACTCATGTTTGTAATAAGTGGGGCTGAGTTAAATACATTGGTAAATCCAACCCATATAACTCCATCCTACTTTTCATTGAATAGAATGAACATTACCCAATGAATTGTAGAGTTATAACATGGGACACTTATAATATAAGATATACGGGACTCAACTATTCATAATTTATAATAATTAAGATACATTTTATGAATAAAACACTTTAATTATTTCATTATTTTATATAAAACCCTTGAATTTTTTTTAAACCCATAAACAAAAAAATTATTATATATCTAAATACACATTACATTTAAAAAACCCATATTCAATACCAAAATACTTATAGAAAGGGAAAAATAGTTTCCATTTTTAGATGAGATTTAATCTTTGAAAGGAATTCAAACATCAAATAATAGATATTTGGGTGGGAAAATTTATAGAAGATATATATGTTAAATAAAAACATTTATTTTACCTTTTGTCAAAACCTTACATAAAAATATTACCTGTTTAAAAACATTAAAATAAATTTAAAATATGAAATTTAATTTCTTTTATGAATAATTTATTTTTATAGTATTTCATTTCTAAAAAAATTAAGAATATGGTTTAGGAATAAAAATATTTACCAAAAAAATGTAATAAACATTTGAAAAATTGTTTTTAAATTACATGTCCAATACTTCGATTCCTAATCCACACATGTCTTATTTATAATCTTGAATAATTAGATTGTGTTAATTATAAACTTTCATTATAACCTTTTTCATTTTTATCTTTCCATTTATTTCTGTCACTATGGTGTTATATTTAATTATTTAATCAATCAAGTTCACGTTAGATAGTTTGATGATATTCGGTTCTTATGTCCAAAATGACTTCGGCTGTTTTACTACAGTAAAAGAAATTATTATTATATTATATTAAAAATAATATTAATGAACTAGTTACAATTCTTATATATTAATTTTTCTTTTAAAAATAAATAGGAAACCTGATTATTGAAAATGGACTATATTACAATCATATATATTTAAGGTCATACATAAACCTAAGTAACATTTCGGGTTTTCAATGATCGTGATGGAAAGAACCTAAGTACTAGTTTATAACTGTATATTGATAATAATATCTTAAATACCACATTATTTTGTTAATAAAACCAATAAATATCATCTATGTTATTTTTAAATGTAAACTTAATTAAATCGCTTCGTGGAGGAGGTAGTCCACATGAACGCACGAAAGACACTATCATTTTTCAATAGATTGACATGAAATAATGTATTTGATACAATATATTATAAAATTTATAAATATGTCGTTAATGTAAAATACAAATTATAAATCCTAGATTATATGTAGAGATGATAAATGGTGATAGAAAATGATTTACTTCACTTCTCTAGGAGGTAGTCCACCGTACACCCAAATAATGATTTTTTCCCAATTGATGGTCATGTAGATGGATACAGGATTTTACAATATCATAAATACAAATTAGTAAATGTAATATAAATTTATTATAATTTATTAATGTTTTAATAGTATTTTAATGTAGTATAGGGATAAATAATACTAAAACATTTGTTAAAAATGTTTACCTTTAGTCTGGACATCATCATTTTTTGACACAATATGCCCTCTAAGGTTGATATTATTTTAAAAATAAATCCTCTATTATTTGGGAAGAGATTTTAGTAAGGTGCTTAGGTAGTTATTAATTAATGAAATGAGACATGATGTGTGAAGAAAATAGGAGTGTAGGTTCCCTTTTATAAGTGAGGGTATGTGCATTATTGGACTTTCTTAAAATATTAAATTATTAAAAACAAATTATCAAGGAAAATTTTCTCAAAATAGGTATAATTAAAATATATGGTGATAATGGTTTTAAATAACCTCATAAAATACTATTTAAAAACCTTTACATGATTTTTTACTCAAATATCATTACGTTAACCCTCATTAACACTCTTGGTGATTACCATGACATCAATGTTATTTACACTAACGGTGTAAAAAAGATAATATTAAAGGAAAATTGGTCCAAAAATATACCATGATTTATGTTTTCAAACACAACCCATTCATGAAGATGAATATATTTTTTAGGAATTTTAAATTATTATATAAATCATTATTTATGTAAAATATAATAAACGTTTTTTATGGAATAATTAATTTAATTTCAATTAAAAATAATATTACTGTAAAGGGATTCAAATAGGGTACTATAAAACACACCTAAAATGATATATTTATCTTAAAAAATCATGGAAAATAATAATTCATTAAAAATAAAATAAATTTATTATTTGTAAAATCATTTATTTTAATTTTATATTAATTCAATAAAATATGTATTGTCTTTGAATAATAATTTAAGGTAATTATTTCATCAATAAAAAAATATAAATATATTAACATGATAAAAAATTATATATAAACTGATCATTTATTCGTCAACATATTTTCTTCCAGATCATACATTATTATGGATATTAAAAGTAAGACAATAATATTTTATATTTAATATTTAATAAAAATAATATAAATGTCATAATAAATGAAAAGTGGAAATAAATTACATCATTTTCAAATTATATTTGATAAAATTTGAAATAAACATATCAAATAAAATTTATATGAGTGTTAGATATGTGTTTAGGCCTTATCATGATATTTTTTTCTATAATAACTCAGTTTAACCTTACTGATGGAGAAAATGTTAACTACGGTGACTAATCAAAATGGAAAAATAAATTAAAGGTCCATTTTAAAAATTTTGTACCACTTGATTCCAAATATGGATTCCATTTTTCAACAATCAATTCATATAGGTGGAAGAATTTTTTTTGAAATTAATCCTGAAAAACATGGAGAGAAAATTTTATTCACAAACAATTATTTGTGTTATAGAAAATATTTCTATACTGAATTAAAATAAAAATTTATTCCAAAATAAAATATATGGATTATATTAAATAAAAATGAATTAATTAATTTTAAAAATAATTAAATCCATAACATTACCTTTTAAATAACTGGAAACAAAATATAGTTTTTAATAAAATAATTATATTAATCTATTCATTGAAATATATAAATTTTTATAAAAAATTAACATGATAAAGTTTTTGATATAAATTTTGAAAAATTATATCTTTTTAACATAATAAATATTTTGAAGTATATTTATCTTTATTTAAAATTTTTCTACAAAAAGAAATAAAAAGCATTTTGATGAAAACATATTTTTGAGGCATAAAGTTTCATTTCAGGAAAATTGAGTTATTATTTCAAAAGGATTAATCAATACATTTTAATTGATTTGGTCCATACGAAATATTTTATAATTATTTCATCCCATTCATACCAATAAATTCAACAGCTAGGTTATAATGATGAAACTTAAATAAAAATATTTCATAGTTCATTTAAGAATGGTGATTCCTGATGTATAAGCTATTGAATGTAATGTTCTATTAAAAAATATTGATGTATTACATTTTCCACCCATTTAAAAAAATTCTTCCAATTTGAACTTATGTTTTTTAATCAAGGGTTTTAAATTGGAAGATATTTTTTTTCAAATCCCGCATCTTAGAAAGGGTGAATAAAACATCCACTTGAAAAGGTACAAAATCAAGGACATATATAATTACACATAACTACATTACCAAATAGGATAACATAAGTTAGAAGTGATTTTTTTGACATAGTGTAAAATCATAATGTGAAAATAATTATGTAGATTGATCAAGAACATTATTCTTAAGAATTTGAGTGATCATAAGAAATTTATTTACACACAAAACCAAAAATCTGTGTGGTGTGAAAAAGATTGTTGATTCATAATAAATGAATGTAATAGGGTATAATTTTTTCAAGTTAATTTTCCTAGAATTCATGAATTAATTTACCATGTATAATTAGAACATGAAAAAATATACATACATGACAATTAAAATATCATCCTTTAATCATTTTCCCCCATAATTTCTTTCTTTTTCTTTAAATGATGAGTGTTCAAGAAGAATTTTTAATACATGAAGAACTAAAATCATCTCAATCAGATTAAAAAATTCAAAAAAAGGACAAAAATTTGTTCCAACTATCTTTAAACATTAACCAAAATAAATTTTTTTTAGCATAATAGAATTTCATAAATGAATAAACATTCATATAAATAAATACAACAATAATATCTAAAGTCTCAACGATAACACACAAATTCTAAAATTGAACATTCAATAAATTAATATCTAAAAATTTATTTAAACTATTCATGGCTAAGATTGAAAAAGAAATGTTAGAATAATTTTATCGCATATTCTTCCATAATAATTTTAATATTTATATCCAAATAATAGCAATCACACATAATGCATCATACAAATAATTTATATTTCCCCATTATGTAATCACTAAGATATGATAAAAATTTACATAAATAAATAAAATCACTATAAATCTTCCTTTAAATCATATATTCTTATAAATGATAATTAATCCTTTATTCCTCCAATAAAATCCCATAATATTCTTCTCACCTTAATTATATAATTTTCATCAATATTATTGTGAATTTACTCCAAAATAGCATTAATAACTTAATCACTAAATAATTTTTCAATCACATGGTTATCCATATGATAAAACATATCTTCTAAAATTATAAAAACCTATATTCACGTGAGTTTGAAAGAGAATATAAATGTCAATGTTAATCATTACCTGAAAAATATGTCTATAAATAGTACATAAATTATTCCTAAAATAAAATAGTCATGTATTACTAATAAGGGTAACATATACGTCAAAAATCTATCAAATATCAATGAATTTCTCCCAAATTATTATCAATCACCTCAAGAAAACATCAATAATAAAATCACTTTTTAACCTCTATGGATTTAAAAATAAATTATTTTTTTCAAAAAAATATAAAAATATTATTTCATTATTATTTAATGATCATTAATAATATATTAACACAAAGATTTATTTAAACTCAATCGTATATACTGAACTGTATTTCTTCCTAAATTGTCCCCTTTTTTCTACACAACTTTTCAATGGTATTGATATAATTTTCTAACTAATTTTGGAAAAAATACTCTAGAATAATCCATAGGTGTTTCATAATTATCATAATGTTTTAAATATAACATAATATCACTGATAAAATACAACTTCATCATAATTTAGAATACATGATGCATAAAAATATCATTCATTCTATCTCCATATTAAATCATCAACCACGATTTTTTATCATATTCATCAATAATTCACTCCAAAAATAAAAAAATAGATGACTTATTATATTATGATTCAGTAGTAGAAACACATCCATATCTCTTAATTTAAATATAAGAAAATAATTCATAACTTAAAAATAGAAATTGGGATTTTTAAATATTCCCTTTACCTTCTGGAATGACGCCCAACATCCAATAAATAAATGATCACATCCTTTAGGGTATTCCCATTTTCAATAGATAACGAAGGATTGATATTTTGATATAAAATAAATAATATACAATGAACCCTAAAATTTTTATTGGAATGAAAAGGTGTTAGATAAGAAAAATAGTATATTGTTGGTGTTATGAATACTCAAGATGCTATGAAAATCATTTGAACTATTTTTTTCAATAATAGTAAAGCTAAAATATCCTTGAAAACATCTAAAGGTTGTGAATGAATTATTTCATTTTATTTTTATAAAATAAAATCATTATATTGACAAAAAAACCATAAAAGTGATTTTAAATATGAAACAGAAAATAGTCTACAAGGTTAAAAAAATTTGATAGAAATATTATAATCTGTTAATACTTCATAAATATTAAATATTATTATTTTTTTGTGTTTTTATACAATCCCCATGAATAATAATAACTAAAGTTATCAAAAACATACAAAAAATTATGGTTATTGATTATTTTTAACTTATTATCGAATAATAAACTAACCCCTAATGTATCTAAACCATTACTTTGGTACCACAAATAAGTATTCGACTATAACCAATCTGTAGCTTATATATTTTACAAGAATTATTTTTTTGAATTCGAGAATATCTTTTATGGATATATTTTTTAAAAAATAGTTAATAACTCTTTCATAATAAACTCATATATTACTTGTTGGAAAATTCCGTTTAGTTGGCAATTTTTCTATAAGGAAAAACTTTTAAAAATAAAAATCTATTATTTTCATGAAAAATAATAATGATTTTAAAGATAACTTCTTATTTTCCATTAATACTCCTTGAATCATATGAAAAAACATTTAAAACATGGTATTATTTCCAATATATTATTAATTTACATAAAATAAATAAAAAAATAAGTATATTGAAAAACATGAAAAACCAAAAAATGATTTCCATTATCATAACATTAATTGAGCATAATAAATTAATCATATCCACATGATAAATCTAATAATATTTACCAATGAAACATGTTAAAGACCATATAAAGAGAGAAGGGAATACTTTTTCAGAAACTTAGGACATCATATAAAAAACTCATGTTTAACTCAGGAGATAAATTTCCTGAGTCTAGTTTAATCAATAAGAGATTCCACCCTAAGTAGATCCTTGCATCTTTCCATTGATGAATATAAACATTACCCAGTAAATTATAGAGCTATAATGGGGATCACTCATTTTATAATCTATATTAGGATCAAAAAATAAAAATATATAATTAATAAGTACCATATCATGAATAAAAAATTTATTTATTCATTTTTACTCATAAATCCCATTAAAATCTTTTTGAAACCCAAATGAAAATAAATCAGATATCAAATTACCATTTCCTTTTAAAACATATATTAAATAACATAATAAAAAAGGGAACTTGGGTTTTTATTAAAAAATCATGGATCCTTTTAAATGAATACAAACATCAAATAAGGGTTTTGAGGGTGTGAAAAACCGTTGACATCACACACATTTAAATAAAATAGAAATTTTATTTTTTTGTCAAAACGTCTTATAAGAATATTCCCTTTTTGAAAAAGATTAAATGAACGTAAAAAGTGGCATAATTTTTTTATAATTAGTTTAGATTAATAATATAACATTAAGAACACAAATCTTGAAAAAAAATATTTATAAAATAAAGCATTAAAAATTTTAAAAACTAGTATTTAAATTAGTGTTTCCCTTTCCTAAAGTCTAAAACATCACATACATTATTTATCATCATGAATATTATAACTATGTTAATTATTTTCTTTCTTAATAACATTTATCATGTTTATTATTCTTTTATTTATTTATTATTACATTATATTTAATTAAATAATAATTTAAGTTTATGTCATATGTTTTGTTGATATTCAATTCATATGTCCAAAATTACATTGGTCAGTTTGCTATGGTTAAATTGGGAACTTTTAAATGATCACCAGAATAATAATCACGAACTAATATTCAATTTTATACATCAATTATACTTTAAAAAAATGATGATTGATGGTTTTGAAAAATAACTACTTGACAATCATATAGATGGTAAATTGTACATACGCATGATTAAGGTTTCAATTTCTCAACAATCATGCTGAATTGAAGGTAAGTAATATTATAACATAATAATTTATTATTATATAATAAATATAAAATTATTAATTTAAATAAAATAATTTATAACATCCATGTTATGTTGTGATGTAAAATGAGTCTCATCACTTTATGGAGGTGATAGTCTATATGTACACATGAACATCGTTATAATTTTTCAATGGATGGAATGGTGAGAAATTAGATGATATATTTTCATTTTATAATTATAAATATTCCATTAATATCATATATAAACACAATATCTATCATTAAAACTAGAAATTAGAATTTTTTTGGGAAATAAATTTCATCAGTTCGTTAGGAGATATCCGGTCGTACACAACAATGACATTTGAATGAAGTAAAATAAGAGATAAACCTAAGACATTCGGTTAAAATTTAAACATATTCTTCAGAAAACCTCCCTTTTATTAAACCTTTATATCTATAAGGGTGATATTATACCCAAACTAATAACTATAGAATGTGTTAAGATATGTTATTAATGGATTTTTTTAATATTTATCTTAACATAATGGTTCTTGAAGGGAGAATAAAATATGAGAGAATGTTCCCATTTATAAGTTGGAGGAGGGGAATTTTTGGAATTTCATAAATTATTTTGTAATATAAATTAATAATCATACAAAAATGGATCAAAATAGATCAAATTATAATCTACTATTATTTATATTATAAATTATCTTATAAAATAAAAATTTTACATTTTTATATGATTCTTTTACCCTTGTGTTTGTTACCATTATATCAAATGTATTTTGAGTAAATGAGTCGAAAAAGTTAATATAAAAGAACAAGTGCACCATGAATGGACCACTGTTGATATTTTAAACCATAATAAATTCAATTGTACAAATATAATATTTTTATGAAATATAAATCCTTCAAAAACATTATTTATTAAAAAATATCATGAATTCCTATTTTAGAACAATTCGTTTATGTTGACTTTGAAAACAACAATCATAGAAATAAATTAATATAATATATTTAATAATAAATAACATGTTATATGTTTATAAAAAAATCATGGAACCAAATAATTCAAAAAAATTATATTTCAAATCATATTTTTGGAATCATTTATTTTAGTATTCCCTTAATTGAATAAATATTGTAACAAAATTTGGTAAGAATTTAATCTAATTATAGTATCACTAAAATTTAGAAAAATATTACATTAATAAAAAAATTATTTAAATTTAACTTTTATAATCAAAAATAAGTTTTTTAATCCTTAACCCAAAATATTATTGTAATTTAAATAAATAGATTGAAAATATTTACATTATTTTTAAAAAATGGAATAAAAATGATATTGCAAAAGAAAAGTGGTAATAAATTTTCAATTTTAAAATATTTGATGGTCATGGTTGAAAACACAAATTAAATTAAATAAAAACATTTTTTATGGAGAGTTTTAGGTCGTATCACATTATTTTAAAACCTAATTGCGTATTTACCTTTATTAGAGTGACAAATATTTACCACGATTACTATTCATAATGACCATAAATAAAGGGGTACTATTTTTTATATTTGTAACTCTTAAATTTAAATATGGAATCCAGTTTCCATGATTCAATTCATATTAGTGGTCGGATGTAATTTAAAATTAATCTCACAAAATGCAATAAAAATGTGTTTTCTTGAAAAGGCCTTCTAAAGTATAAAAATATTTTCATACCAAATTATAGAATGAAATTCATTATAAGGACCATAAGTAGATTAAACACAATCCAGTTATATTAGTGAAATTTTAAAACTAATAAAAAATAAAATTTTACATTCTAAAACATATTAATAAAAAAAAACATTTTTTATTACAAATATTTATTTCAATATTCGTTGGAAAATTTGTATTTTTAGAAAAATACCAAAATTTCACTATAATGTTATTTTAATATAAAGTATTAAAAAATAATATCCATTATATGTAATATTCTTTCTAACTTTTTGAAAAAAAAATTAGAATATTCATCCACAAAACTCAACAAATATCTTTTTGAAGAAAATGTTTTTGTGAAGAATAAAATGAATTTTCTGTAAAATGGATTACTCATTTCCATAGAAATAATAAACAAATTTGTATTATCTTTAAAAGTTATATATATATCATAATTTTATTATTCATATTTATACCTAGAAATTAAATGGCTAGGTCAAAATGGTCATTTTGAACTAGTAATATTTTATGTTTCATTTAAACTCATCATTTAATGTTATATATGCTACTGAATATAGTGTTCCTTTAAAAATTATTGGGGTGTTAACTATACTTTCACCTAATAAACCAAGGTTCATGGAGGTTTTCTTATTAGGAGTGTATTTTTTATTTATTCTCGGCATATTGTTGGATTAGACCAAGACCACCTTATTTTAATGATCACAAATCATGTTTATTATATTTATAATAAAATAATATTTTTCTATTAATAAGCTATTTTCTATCTAAAGATGGGGAAAATTGATAAGACTATATCTTATCATCACAACCTACTGCATGTGCATTGTACTTAGATGAGAAGACATTGAAATGACTATGAAGTTTAAGTGACAATATTAACATACCACATGTTATAAACCACTTGAAAACTTGTACAAACTACCTACCATGAGATGAAGATATACCTACCATGTGTACAAGATAAATTATTGAGAAAATTAGTTAAGGGAAAGTTTAATGGAAACTGCCTAGTGCATAAATAAATCGAGTTACCTAAAAAACGTATAAAAAATAATTAATTAATATATTGAACATGTATTTTATTACAGTGACCACATGAGGAACCAACCTACTAGATGAAATCAGGAACCTAAATCCTGATTTCATGAACCTAATACATAATCAATTGGACAGACTTCATGTAGGATTGAACACACCATGACACCCTTCTATATCAAATAACAATGTCAACTAATCGTGACATGTTATCATGCCAACAGACCATTCCAACCAACAATGTGGTCAACTAACTATGTTTTAAGTGAATACAAATTTTTACGTATCACATAGTAGTGGAGTGTTTCAAATCTTTAATGGCTATTTTTTGAACCATTAATTGAAGCATTGGTGAATTTAATATTTCATTGATTTTTCTCCAATTGATACATATAATGAACATATATTTAAGAAGAATGTATGATCATGTAAATCTAGTTTGTGGGATACATTATAATATAATGAATAATATAGGATCCTATACCTACACCTATGATATATAGATTACATTACAAAAATCTATTTTTTCCAATCGTAGTGGAAAATTTCTAAGCTTTATCCAATGGAAAATTCAAAATCTGTAGACATCTAAATCCATTCGTTTTGATATTAATCATATTTACAAAATCTAATGTATATTTATCATTATATTTATATTTAAATTAATGAATTTTTTTCTTTTTCATGGTTATTTATATGGAATTTTATCCTATTCTAAATTAGATAGTACATGATAAAATCCATCATATTTTAATTGTATTACCCTGAAAATTTGAGGATAAGTTTTTATGCAACCCAGTATCTTTTTTATCACATGTATAACCATGGTAGATCCTCTATGAATGGACAGACGTCTATTTGGTTTATTGTAAAATCTGATATATATGTTGTGGATAATTTTAATTAACAATAAACTACACGTAGCTAGGTGATTTCCATGTGGAGGGGATGAAATCTCAACATGAGACAGATCAAATTGTTAAATTTTCATTAGGTTCATTATCTGGTTTTTTTTATAAATTTTCAAATTAAATCATTTTATATCAAAAGTTTATTAAAAAATGTTTCCCTAATAGTTAAAATAAACTATTGATTTATATAAACTATTTGATATGGGTATATTAGTCTCAAAATATCAATTATTTTCAAATTTATTTTTACTGAGAAGTGATCAAGCTTTTGATAAACTATTTAAAACATAATGCTTCAAGAGGTCCTTAGTGTGATTAAAATAAGGTATCATGTGATAATAAATGTAAAGCGATTTAATATGATACTTTCAATATGAATCCTATATAATCCATTTTTGATATGTATTTCAGGTTCAATGATATTTTTAACATAATAGATGCACTATGAAAGATAATTGGTACTAAGGATCAGGTTAGGTGAATTCAAAGATGTCTACTAGAAAAACGAAGAGGATCCTCTATTTCTATAAAGGATTCATGAAATATAAATAAGTTTAATGTTAAGGGTCTATTTCTAAATATCATGATATACGAGGAATATTTACATGTGTAAAAATGAATAAGTCTATAAATGAAAAAGGAAGTCTATATGTATTAAAACTTATGAAACTAAAAACGGGAAGCCTATAGTTAAATTCTCATGTGATGAGGAATAACTATCAAAAATTGATGAAGAAATGATTCATTTAACCAGAAATGTCATGAATTTTTAAAAATAAATTAAATTTACTTTATCAAAACAAATTACATGGTTAAATATTATAGTATTGTAAATTGAATAAAAAAATTGATTAATGATAATTTTGCCAATTAAGTAACATTATAAGAATTTAATTGGAAAGAAAACATCAAATAATATTTTCCCAAACTGAAATACTATAATGAATATGAAGATAAATTCAAGAAATACCATTAAAACCCCTTTGAGTGCCTATAAAGAGAGATTAGGTTATTTATACTTGAGTATATAATATAGAAAATATAAATATAGTTTGTATTTTGTGAAAAAAACTCATCTGATGTATTGAAGGATTTTCATGAATATCTTGTACATATTTATATTCCATTTTAGAATAAATGAATTTGGACAATTTCAATAAGTGATGAATTATTTTTGATATTTTAACATATTGGAAGACACATATAATTAATTAGAATATAAATATAAATTTGTAAACATGTATCATACTATCTCTACTCACATTAAAATTGTTCTTACTATAGTAAAGGGAAACAAATCTCAACTACTAATACAAAATAATGAGAAAAAATTATCTAATTAAAAATTAATACAAGGAAATGATATTTTTACTAATAGAATGAAAAAACTAAACAATAATCAAAGTAAAAGAACACCATCAAAATACATTATTTGAATTTGATATCAAAATTGATAGGGGAAAAGACAAAAGAAAAAGTTTTCCAAAAGTTCCAGTTATTCCACATCTTCTAGATTTTATTATTTTAAAAAACATTAAAATGTGTTTATTTTTTATAGTCTAATATCTTCATATAAGAAATGAACAATAAAATAATGGATTACTAAAGCAAAAATTACTAGCCATTATGGACCAAATAAAATATGGGTTCCAAAATCATTTATGGATTAAATTTATTTTTTAGGAAATCAACATAAAGTGTCTTGGTGATAACTTATGGTATCGAGATATTGGATATTCCAAATGTTTTACTATTTACTACTCATGTTTCAATAACCTTCCCAATATTTTCAGTGGACATGTCACTTTTGGTGACAATTCTAAGTGGAAGATAATTTAAATTATTAAAATCGATGACTCTTTTAATGTTTTAATTTATAATGTTTTATTTGTAGATAGATTTATATATAAACTAAATAGTATTTCAAAATTATTTGATGATGGTTTTCATGTTATGTTCAAAAAAAATCATGAAAATTTTATATTTGAATCATGATCAAGGTTTTACATCTATTAAAATTATATTTTTTATGTATAAGATTTAAATACATTATCTTCATAGAACTCTTCAAGTTTATATTAATTTTACAAATAATAATGTCTTTGGAATAGAAGAATAGGATATTAAAATATACACACACATGGAAATATAACATGGAAATGATTATTTAATTATATTTATAAGCTAGAATTTCCAATAGGAAAATTTTGTAATCCCTATTAAAAGAGAAAGCTGTATAAAATATATTTCAAACCAGAGAAAAATGTGTCAACTACTCAACATTTACAACTGGTTAACATTGATTTTTTTACCTAATAGGGTATATAGTTTAGTAATAAAACAATATTAATATGTTATAATGGATGATTTTCAAATATATACATGAGTGTTTTGCAATTCTCAAAAAAGTGAACTATTTTCATTTTTATGAATATGAAAGATCTATAGAATATATTTATGATCCTAAAAATAATTCCATCAAAAGTTATCATGGATGGGAGTTTCAAAAATAATATTTTGAGTTATTATTCTCACAACATGGATATAATAACAATTTTTATGCTCATAGGGCTCCAAATTATAATGGTGTATTTTAGAGAAGAAAAAACCCCTTCATGAAATTTCCCAAACCAATATCAATGATTAAAATTTTCCTATATTTTGTTTTCATATGATGTTACTAAAAATAATTATATAATTATGCTTGTTTTAATTAAAATTGTTTTAAAGAAAATATATATGAATTATAGAATGGTATAAAATCAAAATTTAATTACTTACGAGTTTTTGGTTTTAATGCGTTTATAATCAATAATGAAGAGAATCTCAAAAAGTTGTCTTCCAATAGATATGAATAAATTTTCGTTCAATATTCAACATCCAATAAATCATGCATGATGTTTAATAAGAGAACCAAGACAGTGGAATAATATGTACATATCAGGTTTTATAATATATATACACATTATTCTAAGACGTCTTTATTAAATGTTGAAGATAAAAATTCTAAGATTGGCATCAATTATTCTAGACCTCTTATAAAGAACTCTCTCAGTTCAGTTGAAAAACCTAAAACCAAACATATAGATTAAAATTACTTATAATAAACATTTATTTATAGAGCTATTTGGACTCATAGATATCACCCCTTGGATAATGTTTTCTGTGACAAAGAAAATTGAACTCATACATGAGATTCTGTTATAAATTAGGATGAACATCATGATTACTAATAACATCTTGAACCTATGAACATCAATGATGAAATTATTGATGAATTATTGGTAGATGAAGTGAATTAAGAGTAAAAATAATTTTAAATAAATTGATTATTGGAACTATTTGAGAGACCCATGGGCTACTTCACTATTTTCACAAAATAGATATTTATAAATATGGTAAATGAGTTACGAAAAATAGTTAGAAATAAAGTTAGACATGATGCATAATGATATAATCCTAAATAACTTATTGAGTATAAGGAATAATTTCCTCCAATAGCAAGACTTCAATCCATCAGAAAGTTACTCACCTATAAGAAAATTTCCTATTTCATGCTATATAAAACAAATTTCAAGAGTACATTCATAAATTGTTATATAGATGCGGATGTTTTTTTCAACAAGCCCCTATATTTTAAAACCATTACACTTCAAATCATGTTTCAAAATATATATAATATTTATATAGTTTAAAACTATAACCTAGTGCTTTGTATCATATATTCTGGAAATTTTTAATTGCAAATGTTTTTAATAATGAAATAAATAAAGCTACATTATTTATTAAAATAATTTCGAAGGGTTTTTTCTTTACAATGTCAATGTTAGTGATAATATTTTCGTATATTAAAGAATTAATTTTTTACTTTGTTTTTAAAAATTATTATTTGTAAATTTAAAATGAGTTTGATGGTCGAACATAAATTTCTTCTTGGATTTTAGATTCTTCAATATAAATATATAATTATTTTAAGTAAATGAATGTACACTACATATCATTTAAAATTGTTTTTGAATGGGTAGAACTAAAAGTAGTGATACTCCATTAAGTACTAGATGAATGATGGGTCTTGATGAATATTAGAAACCAGTTGATCAAAACACTTTTAGAGGTATGATTAGAAGTACACTATACATAAATACTATTCGATCAACAATAATTTTTAGTGTGTGTTTATGTGCTTGTTTTTAATAATCCCCAAAATATTTTCATTTACATACTATGAAATGAATTTTAAAATACCAAAAAAATGAAACCAACTTTAGATTTATTTACTCTAGAATAAATGAATTGATTTAGTTAGTTTTTTAGATGAAAATTTCGTTTGTTTTTCGTTAGATAGAGAAATAATTGAGAGAACATCACACGTTTTGGTAAAGTCTCAAGTTTCATAGTGTAGAAATAAATATAAATATATTACATTTTCCACTTCTAAATCTATGTATATAATTATATGTACCATCTTTACATATATTTTATGGATAAAACATACTTTCTAGGCCAATTATATCAATTCTAACATGTCTCTATAAATAGTGGAAATAAAAGTGTGATAAATTTTTAAAAAAGTAGATATCACATTCAATAAAAAAATAACATAGATATAAGACACCCCTTTAACAATTTTCAAAAGGTGGTTTGACTCATGAGTTCATTGTTATTGAAAAATATATTATTTTTTATATTTAAAAAACAGTTGAATTTTGAGAGAATATATTATATAATTAATGAATAGTTAAATAAAAATTATATTTAAATGTTTTAATTTAGTATTAGTCTTTATTTACAATTATAAACTTTTGTACCATTATTTTCTTGATTTTTTTTCCGATAAATAACTTTGATGTGTTGTTAACATTGTCAGTTTGTAGACCATGATTTTTTGTTCATGTAATAAATAGGACAATTGTGAACACTTACTCATGTGGTAAACACACTTACCATGAATATTAACTCAACCATATAATTAGGCTTATATATCCATGGTTCACAGAACTATCATGTATTTTTAATATCAAGATTGTTTTCCAAGAAAACATTTTTTCAAGTTTAAACATAAATATATTAATATTTTAATCCATAAATGATTAAATTATATTTCTAATTGGAATCCATATAAATCTGTATCTTTCCCCCAAATTATTTTTTCCCTATTTTGAATCATTCCATTTAATTTAAATACATTTATTTTATTCATCAACCCAAATCATTCAGTTTCTAACCTCTCTTTTATACTAGAATCTTTTGAAATATCTAATTGAAACTCAAATTTCAAGAATAAAATTCATTTGGAATCCACATTACTATTCATTAACCCCATTTAACGAATTCAAAAAAGTAAAAAAAATCCATCTCTGATGCATCAATTTTTCCAAATAATCCACACTTGGTTGATCCCTAGGTATTTATAGAAAAGGAAATCAATATAATGTTTTTGAAATCGAGGTGAACTACGAGTAAGAATGTTATACATGATTAATTATGGGATTACTAGTATAAATATAACAGTTATCCATTATGTTTGATGTTTATTAGTGAGTATATGTATACTTTGAGTTCTTCTATAGAGAGAATAAGGATATAGTTAAATCAAGGATAAATGGTATAATTTTGAAGTTATTTCATGGTTATGGGAATAGTATTTTTGTGTACCTCACAAAGGTGAGTTTTGAGATTAAAAAACTCATATTCAGTTAGTCACACTCACTTTGAGATTCATAATTCTTTAGATAATATAATTAAGAATGGAACTCCATGAATACCATGGGTTGTTGAATGGAGTGGTGTTCGTGCGATAATTGTTAAGATTATCACCCATCTTATTTTTTCAATAAAAGAAGACATCAATATGATATTCCATTGTGAACTCTGTTTCTTTTTTTTGATGAATAATTGTTTTTAAATTAACCTGTATAGATATATCATGATATATATCATTGAATTTTGTAAACCTTCACCAAATATTAGTTCCTTATATTTCCAAAATATGATTTCATCATTGTCAAAGTATGAAGTCTTTGTTCCATAGGGGGTAAATGATTACAAATTTAGATTTCCTATATCATACACAGAGTGTATGTTAGAATATAAAGGTAAATTGGAACCCATTTAATATAGATTAGGTATATTACCTAGAAAATATTTATGTGAAATTTGTTCCAGTGAAGTACTCAGTTAGACATAGGGATCTTGGTGATCTATGCGTTGAATTAGATAAGATAGTTGTGTACTCAGAAGATAATATGGTTATTGGTGGGAAAGAAGTTGAAGATGAAGATGAATGATAGATTTAGATGAAGAATAACGAGCTCCTCGTAAGCATTTTAGGGAAGCATCTCCAACTATTTCTTTTAGATCTCCATCACCCTTTCAATAAAATAAATAAGAGTATCTTTATAAGGATATGGTTAGCACTGTTGTTTTAAAGAGCGGTTATAGGCTTTTGTTAGATGAGCATGATGACACCAAAAGTGTTGAATCCAGTTCATATAGATCACCTATGATTATAATTACTCCCATGAAACCTATTCTATATGCACCTCTTAAGGGGGAAAAGTCCCCTAGATATCTTATTTTGTTGTTCGGTTAGCCTAATTCAGATGATAATGGGGAGGTTTACCTATAAATTATGGGCCTTACATCCCGTCAACGAAGAGTATTTTTCTAGGGATCTATTATTGATAAAATAGATACTCTAGAGAGATGTGAGGCATCTCCTGTTATAAAATCAATTGATCAGACTCTCCATGATATCATTGGTCCTACACCTACCAAAGTCGGTGAAGAAACATAACGAGGTAGTTTTAATAATTAATATGTTGATGATGGTGTTGATTCCCTTCATCTAGAATTAGTGGATGTTATGTATAGAATCTTATACCATCTAGATAAATTTGAATTCATATAGTATGTTCCTATGTTAAATTGTAAGAAATAGGCTTATGATCCATCTACCATTATCCCTTATACATTATATGTCACTAAGGATCACATAGATGTGTTAAAAAAACAGATTATTGATATGTTTAAACAATTTATTTTTAATTTTTTAAACTCATTATAACATATTATAAAATATGAAATTTATGATTTTGCGTCTACAGGAATCCCTCATCATTATCTAGGATTTAATTCTATAATTGAAATAATGTAGAATGATATTATAGATTTTGGATCTCATGTTTATGAGCTATAGGACAATCTATAGAATATAATGATTTAGTCATACCAATGTTTTATTAATGTTTTTCTTCTATCTACTTATGTTCTTCCACATGTTCCTTTTTCTGATCCTAATTTTAATGAAGAAAATAGTATAAAACTCACATGAGTAGATATGAAAAAAATGATAGATGAGTTCTGGAATAACAAGGTAGTTGTATTGGATGGGTTTAAAACCATTTATAAATATAATTTATAACTTGTAATATATGATGTGAAACAATTATGAAAGAATTATAAATAAAAAATGGATATTTATTTTTATCTTAGTTGCAGTTTTACTAAGTATATTTTGAAGGGTGTTTTTTGACCTGTTACCCTTGTTCTCAAGATGCCACTCTTGAAATAGGATTTGATGTCTCAATTTAAATAGATCGAGGATATGAATATAGTTTTGGAATGTTATATAGAAAATATGGATGAATTCCCTTGGTATTATGAGAATTTTTCACGACTAGTCAATGATTTTACCTAGTTGATGTAACCCTATCTATACACTTATCAGATAGTTAAGATAGCTCCTCCAACCATTCTGTTTTCCCTACCTACTAACTCCTATAATATCAATGCTTTCAACACAAATCCAATATAATCATTTCAGTAAATATGACCTATTTAAAAATGTGTATTCATTGGTCAGCTTGGATCGTCATTTTGGTTCGTCGGCTACTTATTCCCCTTCCTCTAAATCAAACAGAAAGGATGACATTATTCCATTCAATCTGAGGGATTCACTATAATCTAATTTAGATTAGGATATTTTATATAGTTATTTGTAAAAATATATTTAATCCTTCTATAATAACTTTTTATATATTAATTAAATATCTTATATTCTTTGCATTTATTTATTAACATATTTCTTAGAGTTTAATTTTTCCTCACTTTTTGATAATCCCAAAAGGGGAAGAAATATATTGATTTGTAATAAAAATTAAAATCAATTGACTTTTTTGAAATTCATTTCATGATTTTGTGGAATTTCTAAACGTATTAATTCAATTCACTTCAAATATTCTTTTCCAATATTCAATTAATTTCAATTTAAATATCATAAATTGTGATCATCAGAATGTGAGAGATTGATGACTTCTAACATCAAAAAAATTTTAAAATCCAAATAAATATTTAAAATGTTACTGATGAATTTCATGTTTTCAATTAGTAAATTATTTTCTGACCAAAACATGATAAAATGGACAGGTCCTGAACCTATCATGATATCCTATATCTTGTGAAATGTTCTTACTATGTAATGAAGTTGAACTGGTCGTGAAGGTTAAGTGACCAGGTGACTTTACCACACATTATAATCCATTTAACCAAAATTATAAACTATGTACCATGATATAGATATATACCTATCGTGAATATAAATGACCAAAACTTGTGAATATGTAAAGTGAGTACATAATAGAAACTACCTACATTATGAAAAAATCAAGTTAGCATGACAATGTTTTTAATGTTTTAATTATGTAATATATTGAAAATTAATTTTATTAAAGTGATGGCACAATGAAAACAGAAAACCACGTGAATTCCTGATAATTCCATATGATTTCATGAACCTACCCAATAATGAAATTAACTAAATACATTAAGGATTGATATGACCATGACACATTGTTGTATCAACTGATCATGTCTGGTTTTCCGTCAAACTGACCCTTCCAACCAACTGTTACATCAACTCACTATATTTTATGTGGGGACAAATTTATATATCTTAAATTTTAGGGGAGTGTTTCAAATCTCTAAAGGTTAGTTTTTGAATCATTAATTGAAGAATGATTGCATTTAATATTGCATAATTTTTATCTAATGGATACTTCTAGTGAAGGTATATTTAAAAAGAAAATATGATCATGTGAACTTATTTGGTGGGATATGATATCTTTGAAAGAATAACTGAGAATATAAAACATGAAGTTATTCTATAGATAATACACTATGATACTATTTTCTTCTACAATCACTATGAAACTTGTCGAGGATTCTTCCAATGACAAATTTGCTGACTCCAGAAAACTAATGCTCTTTAGATTAATTTGGATCAAATTTTCTTATCTCATATCTCTAGAAATTATGTTTTTGTTTTATATTAAAGCTGATTTTTTTCTCTGTTTATTTGAAAAACATAGTCATGTGTGCCAATCAACAGTATAAGTGTTCCTATATGACATAGTATCTCTTTTAACCCCTTTATAAATGTGGTATAGGCTTTCATCCTAGATTTATTATCCGTTGTTGACTATAAAACCCAATATAGGATGTGGTTCAATTTATGTAATAATAAACATCTTTGATGTAGGTGATTTCCAAGTGGAGGGCATTATGACATGACTTTAGACTTCATCCCTTTTTAAATTTTTATTGAGATATTTGTGTTATTATTTTCTTATTATTCAACATGAATTAGTTTCTATCTAAAGATTATTTCAAAAACATTTCATTAATAGTTAATGTAAAATAATATTTTATATATTGTGTTTGAAACTAGTATATTTTTTTCGAAAGTTATAGTATTTTTCAAAAGTATTCTAAAGGACAACTGATCAATATTTGGAGAATCATATCAAAAGATAAAATTTTATATTTCAATTATTTTTTAAATATGGAGAATTTTTCAAATTCATAGATTTTGAAATTAAATTGTTTTTAAATATATGTTTTATTTTAAAATTGATTCACTCCCCCCCGCATGTTTTCCACTATTACTAATTCATATCACATGTCAATACACCGTATTTACTAGTATTATAAAATAATCAATTAGTGGTTCCCTTCTGAGTAGTAATCACATTCTTACAAGGAAAACATTATTTTGAGTAGGATCCCTTGACTCAAATAATTTCTGTATTTTAATTAAAATTATATGAAATCAATTTGATATATACATGTGTTTATTAATACCACAATAATATTGATACTTCTACATCAACTATTTACAAGGTAGTGTCCAAAGATTATGTGTGATAACAAATGGTTATAGATGTTTCTAGATATTGTGATAAGCTCAAGATACTATTATAGTAATCATAAATATATGTCATTTGGTCTAGATACATAATATTGACAAGACAGAAGTGATGTCTGACTATCATATTATAGGGGATTATGATCATTTGGACTTCTTCTTGTGAAGTTCATAGTTCGTGATCTTGATAAGATGACATCAAGAGGAATAATCCACCTTTAGAAAAAGAAAATTTATCCAGTGTAATTGCATTTTTATATCTATAAACATGTGAATTGGTCCCCTGAAATGACAAAGTTATAAATGTGTACCATTTTATCATGTACTTTGATGCATGGAAAAATAATTAAAATAATACATAGAAAGGTATATTGTATATGGTGCATCATTTGTGACATGAAATTCAAAGAGTGGTCAATATATAATTTTCACTAATTATTTAAGGAAGATATATCTCAAGGGCCCTAGTTGACTGGGATGATATTTCCTTCCATAAATACACTTCCATGGAACAAGAAATTATGTATTCCCAATAAGTTCATGAGATGTATTAACCATCAAAGGGATGACGACATAATCGTGAATCTTGATTTATGAGATATCACAATATAGAGAGATTATATTTCACATTACATGTTCATAAGAGGTAATCATAGTTATGAAATTAATTTTCTCCTAGGTTCCATGATAGGTTCATATACTCTAATCTCAATATATGGGTTAGAATCACTACTTTTGGGATAAGTACCTAGAGTTTCAAAGACTATGTGTATCCACAATATTCACCTTTTCAAATGAAAATGAGTTTCGGATGAAGTAGGCCCCACATGTAGAGACTGGTGAACTTCTATATGTGATCGAGTACAAGTATCATAATTCAATTATATTATTCAAGATTATATTAATGATTAATTAAATTATTTCTCAAGTTATTCCCAAGTTTTTTGATCAAATATGTGATTATAAGAAAATATATTTTTCAAAAAAATATTAAACATTTACTGTTATTTAAATTACTTAGAGGGATTAAAGACAATGTGAATGGTAATTATTTTATAAAATAACATTTTTAAGTGTTACTATTGAGTGATAAAATATATTTGACTTATATGATAATTTTATAAATTCTAAAGTGCGAAAAAAATACTTTACTGAATTTTATTACTTTTTTGGGACCAATGTGAACTTTTATAAAGTATAACCTATATATAAATGCTCATTTTAGACAGATTAATTGTGACATACACCATTTGAATAAATATAGAGATAGAATCCCTCCTATATTCTCTTATCTATTTCTTATAGATAGAATCAGATGAAAGATCCATGTTATATCTATCCGGATTTCATTATCATGTGTGTGTTATTCACAAGATTGAAGGGACACTGTAATTCACATTAAATTACCATGATTCCACATGGGAATCACATGTCAACAATACAAGATCTATGGTACCCATGCGAATTATCTAAAGTATGCCTAGCATGGTGCCTTTAATTCATGACCGATCAACAGGGAGAGAATCAAATCACGATTTGGAAAAAACAAGGTACTTTTTACACTTTCCTTCGATTTATTTTTCATTTATAAATTAAATTACACACATATTCATAGGAATTCTGGGCATTTGGTTTTGTTGATTCTATATTTTTAACATGAATATGAACCCAAACATTTAAATTGTGTATTTTTCAAACCTCTATTGAGCCCTGCGTTTCATTAATTTGTAGTAGAGTGAATGTGTAATTACATAAGTCATGAAAAATTATACTTCACTTAAATTTTCTATGATACTAAAATAGGGGTTATATATGATCACAATGGAACTAACTTCACATGAATTCAAGGTCATATGACCATGTTATGATCTAATGAATATTGAAAACTGTTTTAATATATTATGATGGAAATTCACATATATATATATATATATGTATATATGTGTGTCTGTGGGTGTTTATTCTTTTTAAATAAATGGGTGGGTGATGTTTTGTGTGGGATGAACTAAAAAAAAATTAAAATTCAAAATGTAAAAGGAAAAAGTGTTTTATATTCATATATATATATATATTATGATAAGTTGAAAGCTATTTTTCATCATTTTGGATGGGGAGGGAATTAGAATTTATCCACCACATGATTGGGGTGAAACATATAATATATATTTATATATTAATATTTTATATATATTACATATTATAACGTTATGTGTATATATCTAAATAGTATCTCTTGTGTGAATTTATATTTGGTGACATGAATTTGGTCATCCGACCCAACCGAACTTCTGCTGGACTGAGTTAGTCTTGATCCAAACTTCCTGACCGTTTAACTCCATCACAATCACTACATTAATATTAGGGGATCTTCAATACATTCAATTGGACTCGAAACATTATTTAAAAACGTTTGAAATTAAATTCTTTTTATCTATAATATAATAAAATTATTTTAGCTGTTCTCAAACATATATGTAATTGATTAAAGAAAAATAAATCATGTTAAACCATTAAAAATATTATCATTTTTAATTTGAACAAATTTAATTTCTCTTATGCAATATCATATCACGTTGAATGATCATGATCCAAGATCGACCCATGCATGTTGTGTTTATTATTTATTTAATTTAATTATATAATTTAATCATTTAAATAAAATATTCAATTTTATTTTATGATATGTGAATTTTCCATCCATACTTAGTTATTATAGGGGTATGTGTATCCATATTTGAGTGATATCATGTATTTTTTACCTCAATTTCACCTCCCCTACCTATGAGTACACAATGTAAAGATCAGAGTAGTTCATGGAAAAGTAATTTTAGTTAAGAGAGAGTGTAACCAAAACAATTGAAATGCATGAGTGTAGTGGAAATTTCAATTCAAGTTAAGTATTTACATTAAGGTATTTCCCTTGAGTCATGGTTAATCTGTTATTCACTCAATAGATTAACCAATAGTAAATGGCTCATGATCTTGTCATTATTTATTTATTTTTTCATATGCATGGTTTATTTTTTTTGTAAAGGTGTATTTTTTATTTGTGATCATGTAATGTAATAATAAATAGCCATGTATAAGAGATCACATATAACAATAATGTTCAATAAAAGGGGATTTATTTCAAAATGATTAAATTACATGATTTCCCAAAGAAAACATTGTGTCATTATATGTATTGCATCACTTGAATTTGGACAAAATTGATTATTTGAGGATCTATATAGCACTAGTTGAGCTGGAATATTACTATTAGGTATTTCTCGGGGAAGTGGTTGGTAAACTAAACAAAATATAGATGAAATGTAGTATCCATAACAATCATTTTATATCATTATAAGTGAAGTGTTCATAATTGAAAAGTAATTCATTATAGTATTAGGGAATCCACTCAATAGATCAAGGACCCACTAGTTAATGTTGTTAGATAGATATAATCCTAACTTATACTCATATAGTGGTGGTGATTTCATATATCAGGCTGTGAATAGTGGTTTTAGGGTCTTTGGCACTAGAATAATCAAGAAATTGACTGTTTTAAATCTAATAGTTGACTGAAACTAGAATTTGATAAAATAGTGCGAAAATTTTGAAATTAAAAATTTGAAAGTTTCTACTGGTAATCAAGATAATGTAGTAATCATCCTAGTTTATTAATTTATATAAAATCAAAACCACTACAAATTAAATTTCATAACATTTTATATTAGATAGATAATATATCCTAGTCATCCATAACTTCAAAAGGTGGTATAAGTTCTTGTGCAATGTACTATTATAATGGAGGAATCATTATGTGTTAGAATATCAACTTATTATTAACCACCTTACATATTGTGTATGAATGATAAATATAAATACATGAATCATATGGATGACACATTGTACGTTTAGTGTTCCATGTTGTAATCCATGTATACTGAGGTGGAAAAAATGTATGACAATGAAGTTAATTTACAAAAGAATCATTTTCTCCTATAGTTATACTAGGAGGGAACATAAAAAGAATGATATGAGATACCATATTATCTATATAGAAGTAGGCTAGAATAGGGAATCAATATGGACCGCATATACAGAAGATGATCAGGTTCATTGAGATACTGGCTACCCTTTGGTTTAAATATAACCAAAAACTAGAAATTGATATCATTGTTTTGTATTTACAAAATAGCTTCTTGATAATAAATTTTAATTATAATATGAATAAAACGAATAATTAAATTTATAATTTATTGGAATTAGTTTATCATACATGTAAAGATATAATGAATGTAAACACTTCACTACTTATGTGAATGTAAAATCCTTTCATTATACAAATTAATTGACCAATTAATTTTAGTTTAATTAACTAAAATAGAACTAGTATTCATGTAAAAGGGGTTAATGGAGGTCTCAATTGTGTTTGGGGCTCATTTAAGCCTGAATAATTGAAAAGGGGGAAATCATACTAGACCACATGGTCTGTCTATAACTATATGACCAATGGTGCATGACCATGTGAGTGTCACATGCATTGGGACAGTGCTCAAGCACATAGTTTTCACACAGATAGTAAAACCATCCACCTATCCTATGTTTGGTTTCCCTTGGCTCATAACTGGGTGTATGGTTTGAAAATTGTATTCCAATCATGTGGTCAACCCAGGCACAGGGTTGAAATGGGTGAAATTTCAAAATTTTCCCTCTTAGATGATTTGAAGCCCTTATTTTCTTACCTATTATCCCTCAAATGGATTTCTCCTCTTACCTTCATGTGTGGATCTACTTCCCCCTCATCATGGATTTTTTATGTATCTCCCTCCTATGTGGACTAATTCCTTCACCGTTAAAATCTATAGAAAGACCTTGATAGGAATTACCTTCCACACCCATCAATTTAATGTTTACACTTCCATCTTTTGTTCTATTTTAGTGCAATATATTTTTTCCATTTTTTTGGAATTTGATAAATCCATTGATTTATTTTATTTTATGATGAATCAATGCTAGAAAATAGATTAGTCGAGTGCTAAAACATCCAAGTAGGGGTTCTGTGCCATTCTCATTCCTTTCGTCACATTTTAGCTCACATGTCATTTTGATTCCTGACGATCCATTTCAGTGATGGATTTTTTCTAATAAATCATTTAATGATGATTTCCCATATCATATAGAGAAACCCATATATGGGGTGTTCACTTTGTTTTTTGAAACCCCTTTGGGTGTTCCATCCTTAATGACCTAAATTTTCCAAATGAAATAATTTGTGTTTTTATTTGGGTGTGTGTGTTTTACCTTGGTGTAATTATTTAAACTACAAAATTCAATTATATTAATGGTAAACCATGAGTTATATTTCGATTGGATGGGCCTATTCTTAATTCCCATTTTTGTACCCATGTTTAATGACATATACCTTTGATCACAGTCATTGATATATATCTTTACTTAGTAGCCAATTTCCAAATACATATGTCAGCTTTCCATTATGTGACATGTGCCCTATTTCATTGGTTTGTCATGATTCCTGATGAGAATTATTATATCCTTTTTCTCATAATATTTAAATTTTTCATGCCATGTGATTTACACCTTGGGCATGTCACTTGGTTGCTTATGATTTCCCCTATTCCAAAATTTATTGGCTATAATTAAATGATATTTTTGAGAAGGCATGTTAACATGGACTTTTCAAATGTCATTATTTACACATTTTTATATAAATTATTTGGACTATATATCATTCCATGACTTAATATTATTTAATTCTTTATACCTTTTCATGCACGTGTTGTTGGACTAAATTACACAGTATGTCAGCTTGGTGAGCATGTTTTTTAGAAATTGTAATTTGATCGATTGTAATTATAAATATATTACTTTCTAATGATGTGACTTTATTTATATTGATCTCTCTTTTTGGGTTGGTAGTGAACACAATTCATGTGATAAGGATTCCATGGATTGAAATCCCAATTCTTTGTTTGATAATATTTTTGCATTGGGAATGATATTTTTCCAGTGAAGTACTAGATCATCGTGTGGTTATACATATACTTTTGAGTGACACACACTTAGTGAAAAAACATGTATGGATCCACTATAAATATGGCCTTTCCGTGACTTCAGTGATACTTGTTCCCCAACATGAAATTCATGGTATGGGATCAGAGCCATTGTTTAATGAGTGATACAAGGGATGTCGTATGGGATTTCTTGGATTCAATTTATGATATTAGTTACATTGGATGTTTCATAGTGACCCTTGGTATTCTATTTAGATCGTGTTGGACAATCTTAAACTCCATAATGGGATTTAATGAATTGATTGATTTTCCCATATCACCAGGATGCGTCTTCTATAATAATCATTATTATGATTTCCTATATGATGACATGAAAATTAGACCTCAAGCAATGGGACAAGTGTGGGGGTTTTTCTTTTTGAGTTTCAATGAGTACTTTGTCAATTTCAGACAAATTACACCTTGCACAACTACTTAGTTTAGACTTATAGATAAGGCCGAAGTATGTGGTATGGTAAGGATTCCATATACGAACCCAAACATGGGTTTACATGTTTTATTTATTTAATGATATGAATTTATTATTATAATTTCACAAAATCACTTATTTATTTCATGAAATGGATCATATTAGACATGAGGGATTCAGTGAAACTTTGATTTTTATCTCACACCATCTCATATGTTGTTTGGATACCGAATAGACTTTATGATCACAGGTTTGGATAAAAGAAAATTTAATGCTTCTGATGTTTGATTGATTGCTACCATAGTATGGATCATTAGGAAGAGGACCGACCGTAGGCTCTAGATTCTTGTAATAGACGTTTTTTATATATATATATTTTTCTATCATGTAGTATATTCTTGTATCCCCATTTTCATATACTCATATTTTTAATAGACACATGACATGCAATAATTATCATCACATCTATTATAAATATTCAAATTCTTCATATTTCTTACTTATATTTAATGTATTGTTATACTGTTGTCACTATTGTATCTTATATATTATTCTTCCTCCATTTATTATTTGTTGTTTTCTATTTTATATAATCTCATCTCTCAAAGAATTTTCTCCCCAAGGACACACATAAGGCCCTCTCTTGTAGTAGGAATCCTCTGGCATTCACGGAAATGCGTATGAGGTCTTATGACCCACCATCATAGAATATAGTTCAGTGGAACTCGTGGTGGGATGCTCTAAAGTGGTAGAATGTGTTTTTCTTTTGTCCTACTTTTTGGGGTTAGATTTTAGAATAGGACGATGGAATTTCAAATTGACCTTGTTCTTTGACATACTTAACACATATACAATGGAACCCAATATTACTTTGGATGAGAATTTCTTGTTATTGAGTATGCCATTTAGGGTTGATATGACTTCCCCATCGAGTGATGAACTTGTTTTTTGATGCTAATGATACATGTATTATTGGAATGAAGATTTATATTACTTATAACTGATGAAATGAGGTCTTGATATAATCATTCATCATATTAGGTACAATATTAATTTTATTATCATGCATTATTCCATGAAATATATACTTTAATCATGAATTTCTTGTTATTCTTGTGATTTAAATTATGACTACTTGTTACATATTATAGTGCATGTATGTTATAAAAATGGAAAAGTACAAATTAACCATCAAATAGTGTGTTATAAATTAGATTATTCAGAAACCCAGCATTAATTTATAAGGAGTACGGGCCCTTATAGATTGGAATGGGGATCCACATTATTCCATCATATAAAAAGGAGTAAAACACATTGATGAAATACATTCAAAATCACCTACTAAAATGAAATAGTCCTTAAAAACATTTTTTGGATACTTGGAACCTAGCCTTACCATGTAAATGGGATGTAGGCCATGTCTCATTGATCTTTATATACCCTTTTTTCATTTCTCTATATATATAGCTCTTAGATCAGCCTAAGGGTTGTGATGTGTTTTAGGGACACCCTGTACCTACCCTTATAAATCATTTTCATTATATTATTTTCCTATATTTTATAAATTATCAATGAAGAATGTCCTTGGAAATTATAGAGTTATTCTTCTGAAAATTTATCTTGTTGTATGCAAAGATATTGGTGATGGGAACACTCCACAAGTTTTGGTCCCTAAGACACACATATTACCTCTTATGGTGAATCCTAAGGAACCTCCAGTTGATCTTCTATTAGGTGTCTATGCTCAATTCATTGATAGTTTTCTCTAGTTTTTGTAGTCTATTTAGGGTTTTCCATAGACTTCCTCAACTGTAACAGAGCTGAAACATGAATTTCATAAGAAATATCACCCCACATTCTCAAGGGATGGAGGTCCTAATGTTATATAGTCATGATCAGATTCCATAGTGTATATCTTAGACCCTCTTGTGATACCTCCAGAGCAGAGGGTCAATCATAAAACCTACATATTGTGTGACTCCTCAAACATTGGTGGGATGTCATTTATTAGTTTGATAATTATCATGTTATGATCTTGGTATACTTCCATATGAATTTTTATGACCATTTCATCTCAAATTCACTGAGATTGGATCACACCGTGGGGTTCATGAATCTTCAGTAGGGATCCACAATGGTTCTAGACTGTTCTCCTCATTTCACAAGTCTCCAATGTTTTTCTCCATCTTTGACCAGTTACGAATTGATGACCACAAGGATATTTTAGGATGACCTTGGGAATGTTGTACATTCCTATGTAAATTCCAAAAAATTTACGACTATCATAGAGACATTTTATAAGTCCCCAGCCTTAAACCTTACTTAATCTTGAGTTATTAAAAGATTACACATTAAGGATCTTTTCAGGTTTAGAGTTTTAGAGAATTAGATCATAAAACTTACATTACATTCCACATTTAAAAAAAGTGGTTACATAAAAGATAATATTCATTTTTTTACCATTAATGGATACATATTTAAAAAAATAAAGCATGGATTCTTTCTTGACACATCCTTGACACTATCATCAAATCTTGTACCTTTCCCTTGACCTATGAAAAACATTTCAAAAAACATGGGATGAGCATAAAAAGCTCTGTAAGGGTTATAAAAAATATGGAAAGGAAACATGAGTTCATATATACTTAATAATGAAATCATACTTTACCCATAAAACATAGGCACATTAACATACCTCATCAAATCATGAATAAATCATAGAAATCATAAGACATAAATGGTAACTTGAGGCATTAATAACATTATTACGTAGGGAGTAACCCTCTTGGTTACGTTTGGAATACCCACCACAGTATATTCCCTAAATCTCTTCGGAGAAACCTTAACGTTTCACTCCTTCGCGTTACCCAATGCATTGGAGAGCTATATCGGGCTCACCCGCCCTTAGTTTATCACGGAACCACTCGTTCTCATAACAATTCCCAAGAACCATAACATAAATGTATCACATAAAACATTCAAAAAGGAAACATAACATTTCCACATTTCAATCACAATATAACTTTTTAGTATATTGAAATAATGAATCCATTCAAAAAGAAACCATTTCCCAAATAATTTAAAACATTTAATAAAGAGATTTTTGAATCAAAGTGTCCCATACCACCTTGAAGCTTTTAAAATTTTAAACCATTAATATCCATATAAATAAATCCTTAAAAACATTTTGAATACATGGATATTAATAAGGACAAATAATTAAAACATTTAAAATGATATTTTGGTTAAAGGGGTTATACCAAAATTTGAGACACTTAAATACAATAATTGAGGAATAACATTTAGTCAAAACTTTATAATATCATGATAATAAATGGATTCATGATATATTATTCCAATGGACAGTATATACACCATATAATATTGAATTGGTTCATAACAACAATGAAGTCTAAATATAAATGTCAAATGTGATGAATTCCCTTATAAAGAAGGTATCCTTAAATTAAAGATAATTCAATCTCAAAATTATGTGTGACAAATATAAATACACCCAATGTAAGTGGATTCTAAGTTTAAAACAATAAAAGGTCATTCAAACATATTAAAAATATGACATATTCAATATCTACATGTTGAACCCAAAGAAATCGAAATTGGGTTAAAAAGTTTCCTTGGTAAAATTCGACAGCCTAACGGCATCACATCAAAATTCAGAAAATGAGTTGATGAGAGATAAAAAGGGCATATAATCACTTGGAAATAAAATTTACATCAATAAGGATGTAAAATAACATATCCCAACATAATAGTATGTTAATTAAAAGACATAACAAAAGAAGTCTTTTAAAAAGAGGAGGGTGAAAGGTCCCCTTACCGAGTTGGGTAACTTTCGAAACGTGCACCCCATGGAAGAAGGCTCATTCAATGAAGATGTGAATAACCATAAATGAAATTATACTAAAAAAAGTGTATAATAATGGTAAGTACATACACCACTCAATGGAAATTGTGGCAAATGTAGCATAAATCTCACGGGAATAAAAGTGAGATGAAAAATCCCTTAAGAAAACTCGGCAGCCTAACAACATCACTTCAAAAATCATAAAATGAGTTAATGAGAGGAAATAGGGTCTATCATCATATGAACATAAAAATTAAAGTAAGATTAATATAAAATAACATCCCAATCACATGAAATATGAGCTTAAAAGGAATGACATAAAAGGGTGTACTTAAAAAGAAAGATAGGAGTAGGATCCCATACCTCGGGTCCGACTTGACTCGATCGTTCTTTGATCTCCGGAACAATAAACATTAGCTAATTTAAACTTCCTTAAGAACCTTTTTCATGTTCATTATTCCTTTTATATCACTTATTACCATGTCATGAACACTATGTAATTATTTAAGTTAATAACGGTCGATTAAACGATCATTGGTACTTGAGTCAAAATATGCTCTTTATAATTACAAGTTGTTCATGTATCCATTATATCTAGAGTCATAATCAGGATGTATATATCATATATATCATATATATCCAGTACATATTCATTTTACACTATTCCATATCATTTGGAGATAAAAAACCAAAAGCACCGTTCATGGAGACGGTAGGCCGTACGCACGCATGAACGCTACTTTCATTTTTTTCTTTTTTATATTAATGGAATAAAAAATAAATGATATATATATATATTATAATTCCAGTACAATATATTTGTTAAATAGGTCTCATATTTTAATTAATTGGATTATTTATACATTCCATGTATTGCATGTACGAGTCACATCACTTGAGGGGGCGGTAGTCCGCACTTCATCATATGAAATTATCGCATTTACACAACATGAAAAGAATAATGGTGTGGTTTAAATATAAAATACAGAATCATATAGTAAACATAAATACAATATATATCATATATAAAATACAGTGACATCATAATCCCCACCTTTAAAAGTGGTAAAAAAAATATTGAACAATCATCATTTCGTGAGGCAGAAAATCGCCAACCACAGAAACAGTATGTTCTTTAACCATTAGACGAAGGTGTGTGTAAGTGTAGCTCGAATACTTCTTGTAACAACGTCCTAGTATATTTTATATACTGTATTTGTTACAAAAAAATGAATAAAAAGCGTTTAGGTGGTTGGATAAGCAAAATAAAACAAAAGGACTCAAGTGAAAACATTACCTTAAAATCGGGTAACTCCCTTTGGTTTGAGATAAAAGGCATCCTTGGGAAGAATTATGCTGAAATTGAGGATTCAAGGAGTTATATTGGGATGTGGAGAGACAAAATGGTCAGGGTTTGGCCGTTCCGAAGGCTTTGGAAGTGTGGTTAAGGAGGTAGGGTTGGGGGCCTTTATAAGAGGAGAGGAGGGGTACTCTTGGAAAGGTATAAAATGTAACTTTATTTTCAAATGAGTTTCGAATTTTAATGGTCCCACGTTGATGTGTTTCTGGGATAAGGTTATAAGGATTTGAAATCCACCCATACAATAGGTTTTGGACATGTGTACGTCTTATATTTTACAGTATCTTTCCATTATATTTAAATAGTTACATAATGAGGTCATCACTACATAATCCTGATGTCATAAATAATTTAATTTATATAATGTCTAAAAATTATAAAAAAATACTATTATGTAGGAAATATTTTTAGACTTATAATTAATATTTATAGTCCAAAAGATCATTTATGTATACCAAATTAAAAATATTTTACATAGGTGATACATTCTTTTTTATATTTAACATTCTTTAAAAAAAAGTCACTTTCTCACAAAAGTGATTCCATGGGGCCCCCAATTTTGGCACAAGGCATCCCATGGTCGGAAATGAGACAAAAAGTAGCCTTAGGACACATTTTTTTGTCATTTTTTATTATTATGATTTTATCTTATTATCTTTAACTACCCGATTACTCATTAATCAAGATAATTAAAGATAATTACCGTCGTTACTATTCATAATGTCCAAAAACAAAAGAGTCATAATTATATAATTTGGACCTTCTGATTAAAAATATGTAATCCATTTTACCAAATTAAAAACACATAAATTGCAATAATTAATTTAAAAAAATTTCTCGTTGTCAAAACAAATAGCGGGTTTTTTAGAAACAATATTTATGAAAAGTTTGGCACTTGTTTATGCCTAATTCCAAAGTGAAATTAATCCCAATATCCATCATTGAATTACATGGTAAAAATATATTCTAATTACACTTTAAAACAAATTAAAAAGATAATATAACCATATAATTAAATTATATGAAAAAGCAGTTTTGATGTAAAATGCAGTATTTTTCACTATTCATTGAAAAATGAACATTGTCAGAAAAATACCAAAAATTAACCCAAGGTAAATTTCAATGTCCCAATCATAAATAATATGTTTATTTTGAGGAATAGAGCTTATAAAATTTCCAAAAAGTGGATTTAAAATGGGTTCTCCATCAAAAGGCGATTAATCGACCTTTTAAAAAATATTAGAATGTTTACGCTTAAAAACTGGATTCGTTGGCATTTTTAATCCTCTACCATTTATTGAAAAAAAGTAAAAATATTTGAAAAACATATATAATCATTTTTTAGTTAGTTCTGTTCCTTCCCGCCATTACAACGGCTAGGCGTTAACTACCATTTAAAATAATATTATTTTATTATTAGAGTGCGACGTAAGATTTCAAACATACTTATTGTCGCATATTGGGTACTCCATCAAGCATATCATTCCCATTAAAGTAATATTAATATTTTATTCACGAATATGGATAAATGTGAAAATTTAATACTCTTTATTTACCTGGGGTGTTACATCCTTCCCCCCTTTTGGGAATTGCGTCCTCGCAATTTTAAAATTGAGCTTGGAAACATCCTTGAACATCCCACATCGGAACAAGTGTCGGTAAAACAATCACATTAAAATAAAGAAAGATAAGTACAAAGGTCACCCATGTTAACCCATACTAGGATTCCATGTATGAAAATATGGACATGGAGGAAAAAACAAAGGGTCATGTTCTCATGTAGAGTGATAGTAAACATGTCTAGGAGAAAGTTAACAACAAGAAAATCACAAACTTGTGATGGGTTAAACGGTATTTGATTCCTCCGTAGGAAAAGTTAATAGACAACATTTTTGTTTTAAGTTACTTCTTATTGAGGAAATTGTTCTTAAGGAAACATAATCACTTATCATGTTGACTTTCAACTTTTATTAGATTCCTTACACAAACTCATATTTTCTCCAAAAGATGAGTATTTAGGAAGACTTGTTCACATTAAGAGTACTATAATAAACTTCTAGAGAATCACCTAATCCACATAAGAGAACAATATACTTCCCATGTTTTTAGACTTTAACCAAAATCAAAACCAAAAAGGTTAGTACAAGATCAGATAATCCAGAAAAGGATAACCCTTTATAAAAAGAAAATCTATTCTTAATCTCCAAAATTTGTCCAACAAAACCCAAAGTTCAACGAGGACCATTCGATAAACAATTTGTCTATAAAATTCTTCAAAGTAAACCAAACTAAGATTGAAACCCAAATATTTGAAGGATTTAGTCACATAGTCTTCCATGTTAAATCGTAACATTTGTCTCCAAACAACATCAGTTGCTCTTAAAGTCTTGTATTGAAAATTAATTAACCTAATCATATATCCTCCATGATAGGTTAATATATTTCCATAAAAAACCCAAAATCAAATTACTCTTAATTCATAAAATCATCTAAATAAAAGGAATCAGTCAAACTAACCAGGGACTTCATGTATTCCAATGGTAGGCTATAAATACCAGTTGTACTTTGGTCGTGGGTTCGATTCTCGCGGCTTTGTCCGACGCGACGGGTTGTCACACGGTCTGCGTGTTTTCCTTTTTCAAAAACTATATAATTCTCAAATCATTCCCCAAAAAGAGATAAAATCATCAACAATAACCATAACATATTTTAACCTCAATTTTATCTCAGGCCTTTCACTTCTATCATAACATATAGTAACCCATAATTACCTCAAAAGTAAGGATCATATAAACCCAAATGGTTCTTTATAACTATGTCCACAAAAGAATAGATAACTATTGCTTGAATAAAATTTTAATATATTAAACATCAGGGTTACGCATAATATAAAAAGTCTTCTAATGTAACCCCATTATCAAAAGAGACCAAGTACTCTTAAGAAATTAACCATAACTCTTGAAGCCCTTATATGTTGACATCTTACTCATTCAACATTCTCCATGATCCATTAACCATTACTTTTCAACTTATTCTGAAATAATTCTTTCTTACAAAAAAAATCATGAATCATATCCTAAGATTCCAAAATAGGAAAACAATAGTCATGAAATAATCCATACATTTTATTGGTCATTTTCAGTTTCTTCATCCTCAATAGGAATGGAATTAGGTATTGGTAAACGAACATTTGTACAATCTTGGTGATCTCATTCACGAAACATCTTCATAGGACATGTGTTTGTATAATGACCATGCACACCACATTTAAAACATTCAATTGGTCCCTCATAAAGAACTTCTTTCCCTTTCCTCGATTCAAATGGATGCTTCCTTTTTCCATGGCAGGTTCTTGCTTTATGACCTTCATTTCCACATCTATAGAATATTTCTGTCCCTTTGAAACATTTTCCTCGGTGTTTCTTTCCACATTTTTGACACATATGTTTTCGAACACACTTACCTTTATGATTATTACCTGTAGTTTCGTAGGGATTTGTTTCTCACATATATGATGCCTTAGAGAAATCACCAAGGTTTTGGTGGTCAATCCTGACTCCAGATAGTTGGTTGAGGATAATCACAAGAGTTCTCATTGCAGCTCCCATATCATTTAGTTGCTTGCTCAAAAAACTGTCAGAGTTTTTTTCACATCCACTGTTACTTTGGTGCCTGCTAGATCCAGCCATTTACTAAAACCAAAAAGGTCAGTGTGAGTATATCAACAAATCCATCATGTAATAATGAGGAAGATAAACACTAAGATATACATACTCATTCACTTTATCTAAAACTAGGACTCTTTCTGAAATCCTAACCATTATGGTTATGTCACTTATGCATAAAGAATACCCTAACCTCTAAAGTTATCTAAACCGACCTTTGATACCAACTATAAGGCCCCAGCCTTAAACCTTACTTAATCTTGAGTTATTACAAGATTACACATTGAGGATCTTTTCAGGTTTAGAGTTTTAGAGAATTAGATCATAAAACTTGCATTACATTCCACATTTAAACAAAGTGGTTACATAAAAGATAGTATTCATTTTTTCCCATTAACGGAAACATATTTAAAAAAAATAAATCATGGATTCTTTCTTGACACTTCTTTGACACTTTCATCAAGTCATGTACCTTTCCCTTGACCTGTGAAAAACATTTCAAAAAAAACATGGGATGACCATTAAAATCTCAGTAAGGGTAATAAAAAATATGGAAAGGAAACATGATTTTATATATACATAATAATGAAATCATACTTTACCCATAAAACATAGGCACTTTAACATACCTCACCAAATCCTGAAGAAATCATAGAAATCATAAGACATAAAAGGTAACTTGAGGCATTCATAACATTCTTACGTAGTGAGTAACCCTCTTGGTTACGTTTGGAATACCCACCACAGTATATTCCCTAAATCTCTTCGGAGAAACCTTAACGTTCCACTCCTTCGCGTTACCCAATGCATTGGAGAGCTATATCGGGCTCACCCGCCCTTAGTTTATCACGGAACCACCCGTTTTCATAACAATGCCCAAGAACCATAACAGAAACGTATCATATAAAACATGCATAAAGGAAACATAACATTTCCACATTTCAATCACAATATAACATTTTAGTATATTGAAATAATGAATCCATTCAAAAAGAAACCATTTCCAAAACCATTTAAAACATTTAATAAAGAGAGTTTTGAATCAAAGTGTCTCATACCACCTTGAATTTTTTAAAATTTAAAACCATTAATATCCATATAAATAAATCCTTAAAACCATTTTGAAAATATGGATATTTAAAAGAACAAATAATTAAAACAATTAAAGCGATATTTTGGTTAAAGGGATTCTACCAAAATTGGAGACAATTGAATACAATAATTGAGGAATAACATTTCGTCAGAACTTTATAATATCATGAGAATAAATGGATTCATGATATAATATTCCAAAGGACAGTATATACACCATATAAGAGTTAATTGGTGTATAACAACAATGAAGTCTCAATAGAAATGTCAAATGTGATGAATTACCTTATAAAGAAGGTATCCTTAAATTAAGGATAATACAATCTCAAAATTATGTGTGAAAAATATAAATACACCCAATATAAGTGGATATTAAGTGTAAAATAATAAAAGGTCATTCACACATATTCAAAAGATGACGTATTCAATAACTACATGTTGAACCCAAAGAAATCAAAATTGGGTTAAAAAGTTCCCTTGGTAATATTCGACATCCTAACGACATCACTTCAAAATTTAGAAAATGAGTTGAAGAGAGATAAAAAGGGAATCTCATCACTTGGACATAAAATTTACATCAATAAGGATATAAGAGAACATATCCCAACATAATAGTATGTGAATTAAAAGACATAACAAAATAAGTCTTTTAAAAAGATGAGGGTGAAAGGTCCCCTTACCAAGTTCGGTAACATTCGAAACGTGCACCCCATGGAAGAAGGGTCATACAATGAACATGTGAATACCCATAAATGAAATTATACTACACAAAGTGTATAATAATTGGAAGTACATACACCACTCAAAGGAAATTGTGGATAATGTATCATAAATCACATGGGAATAAATGTGAGATGAAATATCCCTTATGAAAACTCGGCAGCCTAATGACATCACTTCAAAACTCATAAAATGAGTTGATGAGAGGAAATAGGGTCTCTCATCATATGAAAATAAAAATTATAGTAAGAGTAATATAAAATAACATCCCAATCACAAGAAATATGATCATAAAAGGAATGACATAAAAGGGTGTACTTAAAAAGAAAGAGAGGAGTAGGATCCCATACCTCGGGTCCGACTTGACTCGATCGTTCTTTGATCTCCTGAATAATAAACTTTAGATAATTTATACTTCCTTAAGAACCTTTTTCATGCTCATTATTCCTTTTATATCACTTATTACTAAGTCATGAACACTATGTAATTATTTTAGTTAATAATGGTCGTTTAAACGATCATTGGTACTTGAGTCAAAATATGCTCTTTATAATTACAAGTTGTTCATGTATCCATTATATCTAGAGTCATAATCATTATGTATATATCATATATATAATACATATCCAGTACATATTCATTTTATACTATTACATATCATTTAGAGATAAAAAACGAAAAGCACCGTTCATGGAGACGGTAGGCCGTACGCACGCATGAACGCTACTTTCATTTTTTTCTTCTTCATATTAATGGAATTAAAAATAAATGATATATATATATATATTATAATTCCAGTATAATATATTTGTTATATAGGTCTCATATTTTCATTAATTGGATTATTTATACATTCCATGTATTGCATGTACGAGTCACATCACTTGAGGGGGCGGTAGTCCGCACTTCATCATATGAAATTATCGCATTTACACAACATGAAAAGAATAATGGTGTGCTTTAAATATAAAATACAGAAGCATATAGTAAACATAAATACAATATATATCATATATAAAATACAGTGACATCATAATCCCCACCTTTAAAAGTGGTAAAAAAATATTGAACAATCATCATTTCGTGAGGCAGAAAATCGCCAACCACAGAAACAGTATGTTCTTTAACCATTAGACAAAGGTGTGTGTAAGTGTAGCTCGAATACTTATTATAACAACTTCCTAGTATATTTTATATACTGTATTTGTTACAAAAGAAAAGAATAAAAAGAGTTTAGGGGGTTGGAGAAGCAAAATAAAATAAAAGGACTCAAGTGAAAACATTACCTTAAAATCGTGTAACTCCCTTTGGTTTGAGCTAAAAGGAATCCTTGGAAAGACTTATGCCCAAATTGAGGCTTCAAGGAGTTATATAGGGATGTGTAGAGACAAAATGGGAAGGGTTTGGCCGAGCCAAAGGCTTTGGAAGTTTGGGTAATGAGGTAGGGGTGGGGGACTTTTATAAGAGGAGAGGAGGGGAACTCTTGGAAAGGTATAAAATGTAACTATATTTTCAAATGAGTTTCGGATTTTAATGGTCCCACATTGATTTATTTCTGGGATAAGGTGATAAGGGTTCTAAATCCACCCATAAAATAGTTATTTTACATGTTTAGGTGTTAGAGTTTACATTATCTTTCCATTTTATTTAAATCGTTAAATAATGAGGTCATCGCTGCATTATCATGATGTCATAAATAATTTAATTTATTTAATGTCTAAAAACTATAAAAAAATAATATGATGTAGGAAATAGTTTTATATTTCTAATGAATATTTATAGTCCAAATGATAATTTATGTACAAAAAACTAAAAATATTTTACTTAGGTGATACATTCTTTGTTACATTTAACATTCTTTAAAAAAATAAATAAATAAAAAGTTACTTTCTCACAAAAGTGATTCCATGGGGCCCCCAAGTTTGGCACAAGGAATCCCATGGTCGGCCATGAGACAACCAGTAGCCTTAGGACACATTTTGTGGTCATTTTATATTATTATGATTTTATCTTATTATCTTTAACTACCGGATTACTCATTAATCAAGATAATTAAAGATAATTACCGTTGTTACTATTCATAATGTCCAAAAACAAAAGAGTCTTAATTAAATAATTTTGAACTTCTGATTCAAAATATTTAATCAATTTTAACAAATTCCAAACACATAAATTTCAATAATTAATTTAAAAAAACTTCCCGTTGTAAAAAAAAATATTGGGTTTTTTAGAAACAATATTTATGAAACGTTTGGCACTTGTTTATGACTAATTACAAAGTGAAATTAATCTCAATGAACATAATTGAATTACATGGTAAAAATATATTCTAATTATACTTTAAAACAAATTAAAAAGATAATATAACCATATAATTAAATTATATGAAAAAGAAGTTTTGATGTAAAATGCAGTATTTTTCACTATTCATTGAAAAATTAACATTGTCAGAAAAATACCAAAAATTAACCCAAGGTAAATTTCAATGTCCCAATAATAAATAATATGTTTATTTTGAAAAATAGATCTTATAAAATTTCCAAAAAGTTGATTTAAAATTGGTTCGCCATCAAAAGGCGGTTAATCGGCCTTTTAAAGAATATTAGAATGTTTACGCTTAAAAACTGGATTCATTTGCATTTTAAATCCTCTAAAATTTATTGAAAAAAAGTAAAAATATTTGACAAACATATATAATCATTTTTTAGTTAGTTCTGTTCATTCCCGCCATTACAACGGCTAGGCGTTAACTACCATTTAAAATAATATTATTTTATTATTATAATGGAACGTAAGATTTCAACGAAACTTGTTGTTGCATATTGGGTACACCATCGAGCATAGAATTACCTTTAAAGTAATATTAATATTTTATTCACAAATATGGATAAATGTGAAAATTTCATACTCTTTATTTACCTGGGGTGTTACATATTTAACCATACCCTAATTATAGAATAGAATCATAGAGAGGTTGGCAGTGTGAGCTTGTGTGATTCAGTTCTATGGTGCGACAATAGTTCCCCAGGTTGTATAAAGTGCTGATTAGTGGATGCACATAGGGATGGATCAAGCTAGGTGAAACAGATGTATTCTATAATTTTTCACATGTGTGGTAGGTTAGTCCATAAGAAACCCTGTTTCATGAGAAACATGATCAAATGCTGAGTTGGAAATAGGATGATTCATCTTAATATCTTCTACCATTATTTTCCAATAGCATCCAGTGGTTGGGGGTCTATACCAGAATATATATCTGGTACAAGATTTGAGAATCCACATAAGTATGGGATTTGGTCTTCTGCCTATTGATTTGGGCAATGTGGTAATAGTTTTGTCCGAGGTAGTGAGGCATGAGAGCATTAATGACAGTAGAGGGGTTCTACTCAAGTTATTCAGAAATCATCTTTGGTATGTGGTACATTCCATATATATGAAGTGTATCAAAAAATAGATTATCATATTCTAGGACCATCTATGATTATAAGTACAATTATGAAAGACTCTACATTAGTTTCAACCCTTTTCGGCATCGGTTCTTCACACTCCTTTATATCTACTGTTGTATTTGATTATACTAATATTGAAATCGAGTACAAAAATGTAGTTATGTCCTTCATCTCACTGTTAGGGGTCGTAATATGGGGAATACTTCAAATTTAGGATTTCCCTTGGGATAGGTAGGCACCACTTCTTCTGTAGTATCTTCACTCTCGAGATGATTAACTTCAATATTATTCTTTATATGGACTAGCTTGTGACTAATCCTTCTTTTTTATATTATTATCAAAATCGAGAGTCCTTTATATCTCCTAAGAGAACCACATTAACATAAAACGGTAGAATGGGATATAAAATAATGTCGATCTGGACCCAAGAGTACTGGGATGGGCAGAGTGACAGCTCGGTTAGAAAGTCTTTTTATAAGCTACTGAGGAATGTAGTTGGTTGAGATATCTCTTGCGGTGGATCCTTTCAGGGATATCTTCCCTAATTGTTTATCTAGATTGACTCTTGAGAGAGGGGATTAGTTCACAATAGAGCTAGTGTCATGTCTGAAACCACTTTCCATTACTCCTTGTTGGATGGTACATATAGAGCTCGAAGAACTCAAAAAGATACATTAATATCACAAGGATATGATTATTATAAAACCATGGAGTTATCCACTTATTTATTCCCATAATTTCTATGGAACCCTTCTATTTTATGTGGATTATAGATGATTTAACTAGCTTATAGTGAGGAACCGTTATCCCTTTCCTCACATCAATTTCCTCTTTGATTATCTCTAATGAGAAACTATTTTACCTAAGATCAATTTGATGATGGGTCATCATCGGTAGTGTGTGACTCCATAATAAATACCATGTATAGTGGTGCAATGAAGTGATTACTTGTACGAGTACATGGTTATGACGTTCATCCTGATGAATGTGGCAAAAGTATTTATGGATATCAAGAATCGATTTTTATAGATGTATCAAGATTCCTTTTTGGTAATAGTTATAGACAAAATTTTGGTATACTCACACACCATAAATGACAATGCCAACCATATTGATATCACAATGAGGACCTTTATAGAGAACCTGCTATATGATAATCTCACCAAATTCCATTTTTTTTATTAGTAATGCTCAGTTCATAGGTCACATCATATTTGAGGATAGAGTATCTGTTTTTTTGGAGAAGAAGAGTGGAGTAGTTTTTTGGGATAAAACCAACAGTTATATATATATATATATATATATATATATATTCTTAGGGATAGCTAGATATTATAGTATGTTAATATAGGATTTCTCCCACATAACAACACCTCTTATAACCATGAAAAATAAGGGTGTTCATTTTTTAGGGTATGAAGCTTGTGATATAAGTCATCAAGTGTTGAAGGGGAGAATCAATTTATCTATCATTCTGAATCTACCTGAGCAGGGAAGAGTTTATATACTTTTGTATGAAGCCTCATTAATTAGACTGGGTGTAGTCTTAAGGCATGGTGATTGAGTCGTTGCTTATGTATCTCGGCAGATAAGGCCTCCAAAGAGGAACTATACAACACATGACATCAATCTATATGTTTGGTTTCATGATTGTTGATATTAGAAAAACTATCTATTGGGAGAGATATTCCTCATTTAAATTGATCACAAAAGTCTTCAATAAATCTTAACTCATAGGGATACGAATCTGAGGCTAAAAGGGAGGTTTGAATACCAAATTTTGTTTGGGTTTGGGATTTTATACACACATGGTAAGGTAAATTTAATGGATGATTCCTTCAACTATAAAATGTGAACACATGATATTTGGGTGGATGGTAATGAGTGAATGATGATGGATATATTTCATGAGTTGCATCTACAAGTCCCAGAGCCTCATGGTAATCCAATTTTAATAGCTCTGGCAGTGATGTTCTCCCTTTTTTAATGGGTTTAGATGCATTAGTTATCATATTCCAAGTGCCCCGTACAGAGGGAGAGTGTCCCTATAGAGAACTCACCTCTAGGTTGGGTTGTTGATGAATGTAAGACCCTAATCTATTATTGGTCTGTATGGGTACCTTTTAATATACAGGAAGAGTTTGTGAGAGAATCTCATGACTGTATTTGGATAGTTTATCCTGGGCTCACCAAGATGTACTTGTGTATATGTCATTAGTACTATTGGCTAGGTATTAAGAGACAGAAAACAAGGATTATTACTCATTCCACCTACCAGCAGGTGAAGGAATGGTTCAAGTGGTCTATTAAACTTATACATCCTATATTCATTCCCATGTGTGAATGGAATGACATCAGTATTGATTTTGGGATATAATTTTAAAGATCTCCTCAATGTACCAATGAAGCTTGTGTGATTATTGATAGGGTAACCATGGTAAGACACTCATTATTGATCTAGGAATCATTTTTATTGATGATTTATAATGTTTTTACTTCTAAGAGATAGTTAAACTACATATCATAGTTATTATAAGGGTTTTAAAGGGAATTGGGTTCACGTGTGGTGTTTAGTACTACATATCACCCTCATACCAATGGGTAGATTGAGTGGATGATTCGAGTTTTATAGGAAATGAAATGGTCCTGTATTCATGATTTTGGGGGTTTCGTGAAAAAATAATAGTACAATGGTTATATTTTCCTAGAATAACATATTACAAGAAATGATTCCAATGCATTAATATGTGGCTCCCAATGGTAGGGCATGTTGTTCACATTTTTGCTGGCATGAAGTATGTGAGGCATATCCACTAGGTCCTCATGTTTTTTATAGAGACATTATAGAATGTCCTGCTGATTTAGAAGCATATGGATATAGATTAGTCTAGGAATATGTCATATGATATTCATTTTCATAGACCTCTCTTGTTAGAGGTGGGACAATGGGTTATTCAGTGGGTATCACATTGATTGGTTCATAATCAAATCATGATATATGGAATGTTATTCCCTTGGTATGTCAAGTATTTCAAGATAGTGGAGAGGGTTAAGCTAGTAGCCTATCAGTTTCTATTACATCAAAGGTACTTCTCTAGTAATGACTTCTTCCATGTATCATTGTTTCGATGGTATCATCCAAACCTGTATCATTTATTTGATCTCAAGGATATGGAGCTAATGGAATATGCATCCTTTGATAAGCATCAAATTTTTAACATTTTTCGTAGAATAATGGTTATCCAAGGCACATTGGTTTCATTGGTATAGTCGAAATGAAACCACAGACTCACTCAGGATGATACTGAGGAGCGGTGGGATGAAGTATTTGTGTAGTTGTAAGAAATTTTGTCAAAATAAATTCAACTGCCCAATGAAAGACAACGTGGGGATGAGTTTTGTTAAGAAGGAGAGGTAGCAACATATATAATATATCCAAACATACTAACCATTTAATTTTTTGTAAACGTCCCTAAAATGTCCCTAGTAATAATTCCATATTGATAAAATGAGGTCATGAGTTCGTACGGGGGCTCTTTTGATGGTTGGAGCACTGAAAAGAGGAAAAATAGACTAGGCTGCATAGTTTGTCTACAACTATGTGGCCAAGGGAGCATGACCGTGTGAGTGTAGTAGGTTTTTGGACAGAGCCAAAATTCATGGATTGTGAATGGTTCATCCAGCTATGTGTTAAGCCCATGCAAGGTTCTCCTTGGAGTAGAACAAGGCACACGGTTTTATAACAATGTGGTGCATGGTAAAATGGGTGAAATTTCTATATTTCCCCTATTAAATTATTTTAATCCCTTAATTTCCTTCCTACACTCCCTACAGTATATTTCTTCACTCCCCTTCATGTGTGGGGCTTATCCTCCCTGTCCATGGGGTTTTAATTTATCTCCCTCATCTATGGACCAATTCCTTCTTCGTCAGAAGCTACAGAATGCCCTCAGTAAGCTCTACCTTATAAAAACTTTTATTTCTAGTTTCATCTTCCTTTTATTGAACTATTTTAGTTGAATATATTTTTCCCTATTTTTGGTTATTTTAATAATCCATTTACCCATACCATTTTAGGTTGAATCAAAGTCTCACAACAGACGAGTGGTGTTATACTAGTTCGAGGTAGCGGGTCTGTGCCTTTCATATTTTTTTATTTCATTTTAGTTGACAAATCATTGTGACACTAATCAATCCCTTCCATTGATGCATCATTTTTTCTAATAAATCATTTATAGAGGTTTTATAAGTTCATTTGTACAACATATGGTTAAACACATCCAAGGGGGTGCTCGCCTTGTTTTTGGCCACCCCTTTTGATGTTCAATCCTTAAGGGCCTAAATTTCACATATGCATTGAGTATTTTTCGGCCTTGGGTGAATGTGTTGAACCTTAAATTAATGTATTATATTGAAAATTGATTAATATGAATAGTTAACCATTTGTTGGATTTCCATTGGTAGGGTTTATGATTAATTTTCATTGCTTGGATCCATGTGTATTTCTTTATGCCATTGATCACACTAATTAATATGTGTACTTACATAGTATCCTAGTTCCAAATTCTTATGCACATTTTCCAGGATGTTCCCAAATCCTTTTTTCCTTTGTTCTTCTTTATTCCTTGTTTAAATTATTATAAACTATTTCCTATGTTCTATACATTTCTCATGCCATGTGTTTTACACATTGGGAATGTTATCGGTTCTGTTTTACTTTATATTATTCCATAATTGATGGATTGAATTAAATGAAATGTTTGGACATGATTTTTGTCTTGAAATATTGAAATTCAATTGATGAATTTTTTTTAGAAACATGTTATTCCTTATGCCACATGCCATTACTTTCTCTTATTTAATGCTTTACTCCTTTCCATACATGTGTTATTGGATGAAATGGCATAATTGGATTGCTTGTTGAGTATGTCATTTTGAGATGGTTTTTAATGGAATGTAATTATTGTTTTCCTTGTCTTATTATTTTTCTTTTTTTATATGGATCACTTACTATTGGTCGAGAGTGAAAATGGGTCCCGAGTTAAGTATTTCATGTAAAGACTCATCGTGCATTATTGGATACTCTTGAAACGCTAAGATAGGTACTTTAGATTGCATATACAGGTTCTCTGGATGGTTTTTCTTATAATCTTGAGTCTAACAGGTTCCCTAGGGAAGTAACCAATGATGTATCCACAAAAAAATGGATATGTTGTGCCATTTGTGATTCCTGGTCCCCTATGTGATATAGTTGGTATAGACTCTGAGTTATAATGTCCTGAGTGATAAAAGGGATTTTGTATGGGTTTCCTTGGATAGAATTTATGAAAATGGTTAAATTGGATGTTCTTTACAAACCCTTGGGATTCTGTTTAGATCCCCCAAGACAAGATTAGAATCCAAAATGAGAAATTGATGGATTTAATTATTTTCTCAATTCAAAGGTGATGTATCTTTTTTAATTATCATTATTATGAACACTTATATGATAAAATGTTAATTATACCCCAATCTGAAGAAAAATCTTGGCGGTGTTGTTTTTTGGGTATCCCTATTTACTTTTTCCCCTGTACATATATTATCCCTCACTTAGGTACTTAATTTAGCATTTTATCTAAGCTGAAGGAGGTGGTATGGGACTAGTGTCCATCTTAGAAACCGAACCAAGGATTCCATATTTTATTAATTTAATTCCCTTCTTTTATTATTTTATTGGGACAGTATGATCTATTTATTACATGAAATGGATCATCCTAGACACCATGGTGTACGTACTTATATTTATATCTCATACCCTACATGGGTAGCATTTTCTACTAGGGTACTCTTTATGATCACGATTATGGATAATTGGAAGTGTGATACTTTCGATGTGTGATTGATTACTGACATAGGATGGATGATGGGGGAAAGGATGAAACCTATGTTCGAGATGATTATAGTAGTAGTTTTTTCCTTTTTTTACGTTTTCTCCCGAATGTAGTATATGAATGTATCCCAAATTTCAGTAAAATTATTTTGTATAAACACATGACACGCCATCATTATCATTGCATCTATTTTTTATATTTAGTTTCATTCAATTTATTACTTATATTGAACGGGTTATTACATTATATCCATGTTTATATGTTATCTGTTATGATTTACTGTTTATTATTCCATGTTTACTATTTTGTATACTATGATCTATGATGGAATAGTATACCCATTGGTACTCCCAAGTCTCTCAGTATTATTCTATATACATAGTTGTTCGAGGATATTTATTTATATTATTTTGGCCCATTATCTCATGGTAAAATTCAGTTGAACTCATGGCAGATGCAACCATGAAAAAATGAATGGAAGGGAAAATGTGTCAAAGGCTAAGGAAAAATTAAAAAAACTGATGAAGAACCCTTTTAAGAATCGAAATATACAGATGGGGAGTAATGATTTGGAGTTAGTTTAAATTTTATGTGTCATGAAATCCCAATTAAAGAACATTTGAATAGTTGGGAAGAAGAATCAAGTTGATGCTTCTATTTTAGGAATATTTTTCATTTAATTACATATATCTATTTCCATAGGTCGAGCATTGGATACTGTATGTTCCTTGAACGTTTTTTAATCAAATATATAAACCAAGAAGATATAATATTGTTTAAAAAGGTGAATAATATCTTAATGAATAAAATTTTATGAGACAAGAAGAATTTTTAATGGGATATTATCATCATACATTTTATAGTGGAATGGTTCTTATACTAAATTGTTTTTATTATGTACAGTTTGTCACCAAAAACATGAACTCATGGTTTATTTTAGAAACTATATTATTTTATTTCATGTTCATAAATAATTTTTTACAATGTATAAGGATAAATTATGGTACGGTATGGAACTTAAAAATGTAGTATTATAAATAAATAAAAAATATAGTGAGAATGTCTAATATTCTAACCACATATGGAACTTCTTGATTGGTCATGGAAATGATAAGAATTTAAGTAAAGTACATCAAGAATATTATTTCCAATCCATTGAGTTAAAACACTTGTATGTTTGTAAGACTTGTCTACAAGTTCAAATGACCAAAATACCTTTTGGTGGGAAAGTAGAGATATCCAATTAGCCATAGGAATGGGTTCATACATATGTATTTGGTCATCATTTATAAGATTATAGTGATGGATTATCTTACTTAATTACATTTAGTGGTGAATATAGTAATTATGCACACCTCTACTTAATGAGGATTAATTCAGATTCCATTTCCATTATTAATGAATATCATAATGATACAAAGAATACGATTGTTAATAAGACTAAGAAACTCATCTCAAAAAATCATGGATAATATCATGACCATGATTTCATCAATCATCTAAAAGTTTTTTGGATAGTTTCCTAAAACACTCTTTATTATGTACCTCAATGAAATGGTTCTAGTCAAAGGATGAATCAGACCCTGCTTTACATGGCTAGATTGACAAAGATTTGTGAAACTCTACCATTATACTTTTGGGGAAATGCATTTTAGAATGCCACATATACAATAAATAATGTACCAACTAATTCTATGGATATGATTCCATTTAAATTTTGTTTGGAATGAAACTCAATATATTTTACATATGTTTATTGGGATGTCAGGTTTTTTCTTGAATATACCAATTAATAAATTAGCATCTTGGAGGTTTATGTTCATCCTTATCGATTATTCTACGGAGGTTAGGAGATATTAAATTTATAACCCTTCTGATAGAAAAGTGATTATAGAAAGACATGTTACATTTAGAAAAGGGTAACATATTTATTATGTAAATAGTGATAGTAAGATATTATTTGAAGATGTTGATGCTCAAAATGAACAAGAGATAGTATAAGAAGACTCTCTATAAGATACAGTGGTAGTGGAATATGTTATTGAGACATAAGTGATGAATTTTTATACTACATAGGTGAGAGAGAAAAAGATATTGGATTATGTTTTCACTATGTTCTGTTAGAAATTACTCATAGAGAGTGATGAACTTCTAAACTACAAGGATATACTAGATGGAAAGGATGATGCTGAATAGATATAAGGCATGAATTCAGAAATAGAGTCCACATATCAGAATCAAGATTAGATTTCAGTTGACCTGTAAGCTACTGTAAATCATATTGGTTTTAACTTGACATTCAATAAATAAATGAACATGGATGGTAAAGTAATAACCTATAAGGAATGGACTGTTTTGGATGATTTATTGAAATGCTAATGAATCGACTATCATGAACCCTTCTCCTCAATCACTATTCTAAAATCCATCATAATATTACATAAAATATTTTCCTTCCATAATTTCGAAATTTTGAAAATTGATATCAAACCATATTTTCTAAATGTAATGTTAGTTGTATAATTTAATATGATACAACATGAAGAGTCATTTCTATCATAGAGTGATATAAATTATGTCGGATGAAATGATCCACTTATGGATTGAGGCATCCATTGTGATCATGGAATGTTCATTTTTATGAGGTTATAAGAGAATTTGGTTTCATTTATAATGAAACTAACAAATTTGTATTGAATAAAGTTAGTTAGGGTTCAATTCCTTTCAAATTATTATATTTTAATGAAATATTGTTAATGGTAAACAAATTTTATATATTAATGATAGTGAATAACTGGTTAAATGAGTGCCTCTTCATGAAATACATAGTTGAATAATACTATAAGAAAGGGATAAAGATCAATAAAGATAGATATTAGAGGGTACTTTTGATTAATCAAAGACAATATTTTGTAAATTTAATCAAAAATTTCAGTATGGAACAATCCAAGAGAGGATTATTGTTAGAATCATATGGGATAAATCCCTCCTAGATTTTTTTTCAAAAAATATATAGGAGGATATTGGAAGAATACTTATAGTACCTTTTTCTTTGGATATGGTTTCTCTCATGAATTCCCTGTTATGTACTAGGTTTGATGTTTCCATTAATTTAATAATGGGTGGGAATATATCAAGTCATTCCTTGATAGTTGCATTGGACAACTGTAAAAAAATGCTAAAGTACATGAGATATACAAAGGATATATTACTATTGTATGGAGGATAAGATGATCTATACATGATGGGATAAACTGATTCTAGCATCCAAAAAAATAATGAAGATATAAAATCATATTTAGGATTTTTATTTTTCGTTAATGGAGTTGTAGTGATAGGGATTACCTCTTATAATTTTTGTGGTTGTCAGTTCAATAATATATTACATGTATATAAAAACATCCAATGATGTAAAGGATACAATTTGGACACAAAAAGTTTTTTTCTATGATTCTTGTTGTGCCTATATGTGTAGGAATTGTTATTGTATACATTGATAATACTGTAGTAGTTTTTCTCACCAAGGATCCTAGGTTGCACGAGAGGAAAAATAATAAACTTTAGAATTTTCAACTCTTGAGGGGATTTACTCAAAGAGGGGAATCATTGAAACGTAGAGTATCCAAAGGAGAAAATGTGGTAGACACCCTAACTAAATCCATATCACAATGGAACCATGATAATCATGTGAGAGATAGTTGGTTGATAATTTTTGTATTAGGATTTACTGTAAATTGGGGTGTTGTGAGGGGGTTCCGTAAACCCAAAGACTTTATGTACATTGATCTCCATTACATATATAATGATTAAAATAAAAATGTGTTTATTCACAACATAGTAGTTTTGATACTTTTTCATCTACTATTTACAAGGTTTTGTCCTTATATTACATGTTTTATAAAATGGTTTTACCATATAAAAACTATATTGAGAACCTCAAAATACTATGATAGTAATATAAAATATATGTCAAATACATCAAAATAAAGAGACATAGATAATGTCAAACTATAAAGAAAAAAAGGTACATAGGAATTGATATTTATTCTCACTAAGTTCACACATTCTGATCACATGTAAATGAGATCATAAGGTTTGGCCTACTATTAGGAACACCACATGTTTCAGGTATCATTGGTAATTCATGTATATGAACATGTGTATTGGTCTCTTGACTAGATTCATTTACAATATTTTCCATTTGATCATGTACTTTGATAAAATTAAGAAACCATGACATTGAATCCGTGGAGAGGTAGATTTTTTGAGTGTTTCTTTGGTGGTATCTCATTGGTTGAATGATCAAGAATGAATCTGTCACTTCTGAGTTAAGGAAAAGATATCTCATGGGCCCGAGATGACCAAGATTATAGTGCATTCATAAAATCCATGTCCATTGTACAAAAATGTATGTTCATCATGTAAATTCATGAAATATTTAATGAATCAAAAGTATGGTGACACATGTTTATATATTTCTTTATGAGATATCATGATACAAATATATTTTAAAACATATAACATGTTTATAAGAGATAGTTGTTTTTACTTCATTTCTTATCTTATTAGAGGCCATTATGGGTTTACATAATATACTGATGTTCAATGGGTCGGACTCACGTATAATAAGATAAGAACCTAGATGTTCACACACTAAGTGTAACCACATGTTCCACCTCTTCCGATGAATAAGAGTTTATGAAAAATTGGGTCGCATAAGTGGGGGTCGATAACCATCTATGTGTGATTGATTTCTTGTAAAATAATTCAATTAAATTATTTATCTTTAGATTGATGGTTATTGAATTCATCTAATAAGTAATTCACATTTTGTTTGATTATAAAAGTGTATATGAAAAATTAAATATTTTTTAATGAACATAACATATTTAACATTTTTTAAATAAATTTGGAATATTATAAGTAGTTTTAATGGATTTATTTCCTCACATATAATGTTAAAGTGTTAAAAGTGAGTGAAAAAGTATTACTAACATTTATGACAATTTTATTAAATAATAAGTTGCACATAAATGTAAAAAATGAAGTTTATTACATTCTTGGGACCAAAGTTCAATTTTGGAAAGTATAACCTTGGGATAAAAACACATTTTTGCCAGATGAAATATGAGATGCGACATTTGGAGGATTTTAGATAGACAATATCTTTTATTTATCCTCAAAATCTCATAGACAGATAATCTAAGGAAAGATAATGGTCGAATTGATCCCACATTCTCGATCAAGTTCATGTTATTTTTACAATCGATGGGACGTCTTAAATATCTTCCATTTATTACATACATTACAAGGAATCATAAATCGACTATCTATGATTTGTAGTGTTCTTTTTTTGGATCTATAGGATTCCCATATTCACACATGTGTTCCATGATACACCTATGGAGATCAAATCAAATCGTTTATTTAAATCAAAGAATGTACCATTTATACTTTCATTTCATTTATTTTTCATGATTAAATTTAATTTCACACTATCTTTTGATAGATAGGGGTAAGGGGATTTGTGAATTCAGGGTTCATAACATGAATCCAAACACAAATTTTAAATTTCTTATTTTCTAGGAATCTGATACACCCTAGGTTTCTTCATCCATTGAACATGGGTAGTTCAGCATGCCTCATTTATTTACAGTTTTGTTAGGGAATATGATGAGGTTCAAATAATTTTTCATGATATATTGGATGGGGATATATATAATTATATATGATGAGGCTTATAAATGTCTGTACATATTTTAGTATTTTATTCTTTTACTAATTTTGTATATTTTATCGGTATAGTGGTTGACAATAATTATGTATACCTACTTCCACATTTATTTTTTATAGCATGGATATGATTAATTTATTATTTGTACTATAAGATTTATTTATAGATGCTTCTTGTATATTTCCAAATATTTTTTCAGATTGATATTAATGTGTAGTCCCCTCATGGTAACACCTTACACCCCAACTACTATTCGGTGACCTTAAATTTATAGGGAGGTACATATGAGGTCACATCGAACCCTAGGTCTAGACACCAATTAGTTTTTTTGGGGTGGCATAGAATATCACTTTTCTTGAACCAAGTCCACTATTTTACCTCATTATGTTGTGAGTGTTATAATTACACATATGTATCTATTAGATGATCCTCATCCATCATAGATGAAAATAAGTTCTTTATTTTCAGTCTACATTATAATGATATTAAATTACAAGTTTCAGAACTCCTTTGGAAGATCATATTATAATCATGAGGATAATTTCATAGATTTGTTTTTGAAACCTACTCAATAATAAATATATCCACTAAAACATACTATGGATATAAATTTTTGATCACCCCTTACAGTTTGTTTTCTAAAACGAATTGTCACTTTTTTATTAAAAACATGGATTAGATAAATCCCATCATTTTTATGTAATAAAACAAGATTCATTGTTAATTATTATGAGTCTTTTATTATCATATTATAGAAATTTAGGACTTTTATGAGCCTCCCATGTTGAACTTCCTCTGAGGATTAAGTTCATGTGTATTCTGATTAATCACTGCTTATTTTTTCTTTCACTAAATCCCCACATTATAATTTTTTTACTACTTGAAAACTATATTTTGTGTAAATTTTAAATATTTTAATTTAGATCACAAATAAACATATTATTTTATAAAAGTATTATTTATGATTTTTATGGAACAATAGTCGTCAAGTGTAATTGTTGAACTATCATATTTATCTATAAATTGATTTTTTTATTCAAGCACTTAGATTATTTTCACCATTACTTCATTGTTCTATAAAATTATAAATATTAAGGTCTGTTCGTTAATATTAGGTTTATTCTCTATATTCTTCACCAAGTTTTCTATATTTCCATATTTGATCTATTTATGTTTCACTATCAACTCATATTTATATTATAATTTTCATTGTACATATTGTTTGGAATAATGAACTTTTTTATTGGCCTTTCTTATGTATTCACTCTAAGTAAATTATTTCAAAAAAGATTCTAGTTCAGCATTGAGTGTAACATCCTAGAAAATAAATAATAATACATTTTCATATTTTTTAATTAAATATTAATTTTAATTTAAAGGGGATTCTATGTTCGATGCCATACCTGATAGGCAACAATATGTTTCTTTTAAATTTTATATTTCACACTATGTTGAGTCATACTAAAAAATAATAATATAATATTATTTGAAATGGCAGTTAAAACATAATCATGATATTTTTGGGAATGAATAGAAATAACTAAAATATAATTATATAACTTTGTTAAATGTTTTTACATATATCTAATAAATTTTAGAGGCTAAAAATAACAGAGAATCCAATTTTGAGAATAAATACTCCCATATTCTTTAATGGGTTGATTTACCGCCTTTTGATAAAAACCCATTTTTAAATCTAGTGTTTCTCACTTTTATATGTTATATCAGAAAAATAAAATTCCTCTTTATAATCGGGCAATCAAAATTTACTTTGGGTAAAATTTTGGTATTTTTCTGATAAAATTCAATTTTTAATGAATAGTAAAAAATATTGTATTTTAATTCAAAACTGCCTTTTAATATAATTTATTTATATTTTTAGATTATCTTTTTAATTGTTTTTAAAGTTTAATTAGGTTATATTTTTACTATTTAATCCAATTATGTTCATTGAAAGTAATTTCAATTTGAAATTAGACATAAAAAAGTGTCAATCTGTTGAAAGTTATTATTTCGTAAAAACACACTTTTTTCACAATAGGAATTAATTTTAAATTAATTTATTACATTTATGTGTTATGAATTTTAAAAAATTGATTCTATATTTTGATTAAGGAGTTTCAAATTTTTTATATAGGTAACTCTAATTTTTAGACATTATGAATATTTACTTTAGTAAATATTTTATTTACATTGCTTAAAAGGTAAATCTAGAAAATATGGGTAACAGAATATTATTATTATTATATTAAAATACCCCAACATGTTTCCTAGTAATATTGGTTGATACAATTCAGACCTTGGGAATCCTTTGGTCTATTTTTGGGCTCTATGGATCCATATAAGAGTGATAATGTCACATTATATTAATTAATTTTAAGTAATGATGAAAATGACTTAAACATAAACCTTTTAGAAAGTCAATTATTACATGGGGTTATATAAGTTATATCTTCTAAAATAAATATTAATTTAATATATAAAAATATTTCCAACATCAAGGTTTTTTTATATAATTTTTAGATATCAAATAAATTAAATTACTCATGATACAATAATGATGTAGTATTACCTCATTAATGAATGATTTAAATAAATAAGATTATAAATATTAAAAAATATCAAAACCTATCCAATTATTATTGTATTATTATATTTCAAAAAATAGTCATCTAATATTCATCTTTAATAAGTTTTGGACCATTATAAACTAAAAATAATTATATAAAAAAATAATATTTTCAAACATTCCTAAAGAGTCCCTCCTCGACCTTATAAAAATCCCTCACCTCAAACCAATTACTCACACCACTAAATCACCTTGGATCATCAACCTTATGCCCAATTAATATTCCTAAATCACTCTCTTCCACCTAGAATACATAATTTAGGCAGAAGAAACTTCAAGAAATCCTTTTGGTTCAAACCAAAGGAAGTTACCCGAATTAAAGGTAACATATTCTCTTAAATTCATTTCATTTATTTTACTTATCCAACCCCTAAAATCTTTCTATTACATTTTTTTATAAAAATTAGTCTAATAAATAAAATAGGTTGTTTTAGGGAAATAATTAGAACTTCACTAACACACACATCCATCTAATGGGTAAAGAACATACTGTTTCTGTGGATGGTGAACTAGCAATTCACGAAACGATGATTGTTCAATTATCTCCTACCACCTATTATAGTTTCAATTATGATGTAACTGTATGTATATGTGATATATATTATATTTATATTGTTTCTATGATTTTTTATTTTTTATTTATATCATACCTTTATGCTTTCCATAATGGGTAAATACGATAATTTCATTTTAGGAAGTGTGGAATACCGCCCCCTCAAAGTGATATGGCTCATTCATTCCATATGTGGGACGTATAAAGGATAGAGTTAATGGAATTATATATGATAATATAGTGGAATTAAAATCTACCTATGTGTCATTATGTTTTCATTCCATTAAATAGGAAATTGAAATGAAAGTAGATTTCATGTGTACGTAGGTCTTACCATCTCCATGAATGGTGTATTTTATTTATTACCTCTAAATGTTATGTACTATTATAAATACATATATATACTGGATATATATGATAAATATGATATCTAAATCATGGATATAATTCTGGAGATAATGTAATTTTGACCATATGAACAACTTGTAATTACAAAAAGTTCATTTTTGACTTATGTACCAAATATCAGAAAAACGACCAATATTAACATAAATGATTGCATAATGTTTAAAAAATTGTAATAAGTTATATAAAAAGAATAATAAACTTGAAAAAGGTTCTTAAGAATGTATGTATTAACTTTAGTTTATTATTCAGGAGATTAAAGAACGAATGGTTCATGTCGGACACGAGATAAGGGACTTCATCTCAATCTCCTTTCATTGAGGCATATTTTGGTTTTTATGTGACTTTATTCTATATGGTGTATAAACACATTTGAAATTTCATTTCATTCAAAAGGAATATTTTCTTATACAAGTAATTTTACTAGATGACAAAGAAAATTTAATGTAAGTGGTGACATCAAACTTTTCCTCTACCACAAGTATTATTTGATCTTTGGCTTCCTTAACAAGCCTTAATGTTTTTAAAGGGAAATAAATACCATGTAAACTTTTACATTTTTGGAAAATAAAATTGTTTTTATAATGTATTTTTTATGTCAATATGTTTAAATGATATATTTTTATTGAAATGTGGAAATTTTATCTTTCCTTTATGTTTGTTTTATGTGTTATGAATATGTTATGGTTCTTGTGCATTGTTCAAGTATACAGGAAGTTCCATGATAAACCTAGTGTGGGTGAGCCCATGATATCTCTCCAATGTATTAGGTAATGTGATAGAGGTAAACATGAATGTTTCTCCTAAGAGATTTAGGGAATATATTGTGATTGGTTTTCAAAATTTAACTCCCTACATAGCTGTGAAAGCTACAACGTAATTATGTTCTGGATGCCACAAGTTAACTTTATGATTTGTGATTACTATGTGTTATACATAAATATTATGATTTCATGAGGTATGTTAAAGAGATTTTATTAATTATGTATTGAAGAAAAAATGACATCTTTCATAGTAGTATAACACTTACTGAGCTTTTTATCCTCATCCCTTGTTTTGATATGTTTTTCACCAAACATAATGATGAATAGGATCAAAAATGGGATCAAGGAAAAGTCAGGCTGTCTAAAACATGGAAGTAGACATGACTCCTTTTTTCAAGAGCTTTTATTTTAGGAAATCATTGGAAACTGAGTAGATGTGTCAACATGTAATATTCAAGTTGTTATGTATATATTATGACCTAATTCTCTAAATATCAAAACCTGAAAAGATCTACAATGTGAATTATCCATTTAATTCAAGATTATTTATTATTTTAAGGTTGGGTCTTTATAGTTCGTATCTTTCACGACCCACCTTCTCCAAAAGGAGAGAAGGGTCAGCAGATTGTCAGGCCCTTCCTTCTTTAAGTTGAAGGAGATATAATAAACCTCGAGACCGGCCTTCAATAGGTCCCGGAGTGGCGACTAGCACCAAGGGTATCGAAATTTCTCACAAATCGAAGGCATTACCCCTTTTTGTTTTACAAGATCGAGAGATGAGATGATGAAACTCAACAACACCAATGTAACCGAAAAGTAAAACCAAGAAAAAAAATAAACCATTCCCACATGCATGTTCCAAAAGTAAATCCACAAGGTACAAAAGCTGACTACAAAGGTAAGTACCAAGGAAGAAAAACAGCAACTACAACTGCCCCAAAGTTCCGAGCTAGTATGGTCCTGCGCGATCCCTGAAGTCCTCTTGGAAACCTGAAAGCAATTATATATATACGTAGGGTGAGCATACAAGTACACTCGGTAGGGAAAACCAAAGACTCTTGTGTACAAGTGGGGGATCATGCTAAAGTCCAGTGAGAAAAAGGAGTAAACCAAACACCTATCAAGGTAAACTATCCACCCCAGGCCCCACCAAGGCACACTCCCCAAATAACGCAAGTCAAGTAATATATATATAATCAGAGAAAATCGATGTTTGGGTACCCCGCGCCACTTTCCCACTGGTTATTGAGACATCCTACGCATCGGACCAATCCCGCCATTCTGTCACCGCAGTCCCACTGCCACACCCGCCCGCACAAACCAAGGCCACAACCACACGCAGTCCCGCTGTCGAAATCCTGCCCGCACACACCTGGGCCACAACTGTTACACATAACCATGACTGCAAACACCTAGGCCATAACAACCACCCCCATGCCCGAAGACACCTAGGATAGAAGATCCACTTTCATGTCCAAAGACACCTGGGCCTCATCACAAAGACGCTTGGTAAACCACCTGCCGTACACACCTGGCCAACCATCCCACTGCCCCGCCTGAAGGTTCTTGGGCTAATAATGGACCTCAGTCTCTCACAGCCTGCCCAAAAATACTTGGGATATCCTGGAAAGGGAGGAGAAAAGGATATAATAAGCATCCACTAAGAATAGTGTTGGGAAAAACACCCTCCCCCATGAAATGGGGGTGTTCGGCACTAAGTGCTCAACTTGGGTGGGGCGCGAATAAGAAACACAAAGCTAAAAGTATAGATATAGGTAAAAAACACTCACCCAACGCTTAGGTTTTCCTAACCAGCCTACAGAACATAACACTACTACGTCCAAGTCACAAGTCATGACTCTCGCCAACAAAACCCATTTGTCCCATTCTTGTTTCATGTTCAGTAATAATGTTAATTAAGTTTAAGAACTACTGGGAAACTAGTAGGCATAGGCACAAGTCCAGGAAAGTAAATAGTCAATCATCAACTGTAACACCCACACCCGGTTCTCAACAACATAGGATCCCACCCCAATTCGTGATATAAACATGTACCCACCCAGTATTAAAACTCACAACCACCGAATCCATACCAACAGGGGATCCCATCCCTAAATTAACACAACCACCGAGAGTATAAATATAGGTGATCTCATCCCCTCCCACATCTCCAGCAATCGACCCGAAAAAGAAAACAACCAACTACCACCACCAACACAAGTCAGGTCCATGCCGGTATTTTCAGATTTAAACGACTTAACACACTCCATGTTTTCAATTTTCGTGTGTTTTAACTGGGGTTATCATAGAAGGATTGATCCTGGTGCCTCAATTTATTTGGTCGGATATACGTGATTAACCAATTTACTTCTCACTGCAGAAGTTTACGACCACAAAAATCCATTTAAAACATCAGCAGGGGTTCATTAGTGCACAAACAACAACCACCAACGGCCTCGATTTTCAGAAGGCATAAGCTAGCACGACTCAACAAGATGGTCATAATATAAACAACATCAACGATCACAAACCCCCCCCCCCCCTTCTTTCTTTATAGAATACAATTCATTATCTTAATTTAGGTCTGGTTTGTCAAATTCTACAGAACAGAATCACGCCCACCCCGCATGATACACAAAAGAGAGAGGCGAAGGAGAAATTCCCTACTTGTTGATAGATGATCTACATTTAGGCCGGGCGCAGAACTTTACGGATAACGATGCGGCACACCCAATGCACCAGAAGCTGTTTGTGAAAATCTGCGATCGAGAAAAGGAGAAACCAAGGCTAACCATTGGTTTATAAGAGCCGCGGACGGTTGAGGTGAGAATGTGAAACCACGTAAGGCGCGGGGGTCGTGGGTTGATCACGCGGCTCCACTCGTCATTAAAGGGGTTCATGTGGTTTAAACAGAGTCATTAATTGATTAATTATTTAATTAAAACTCTTATGCGCATTACGGGTCTTTAAAACATGCTCAAACAGGTCAAAATAGGGTTTAAAACCCTATTTGTGCAAAAAGGAGCGCTACTGGAAATAACCAGCGGGGTAGGCCAGTGTAACAGCCCAAGATTTTATGAAAAATATTCTTTTTAATTTCACTAATGTCTTGTGTTGTACGCTACACCAAAAGGATCTTTCACAACACACATCCTTGACTTGCCTTTCATTACACGCAATCACGACCTTCCTTGATAGCGTGTGTAGTACATATTACCGAGTTTCACTAAACAATGATATGCTATTAAAATATTTTTAAAACTAGCCGTTATGAATAGTAATTACCACTTTTTGAAATTTTGTAAATTTTATTTTTTTCAAAATGGACTTCATTTTTTGATTCGGAATATCGAAATTAGCTTAGGGTGAAATTTTGGTAATCTTCGGATAACTTTCATATTTTGATGAATATTGGAAATTACTAAATTTTAATTAAAAAAACATTTTCAATCGAAATAATTAACAGTGGTAAATTATTAATTTTAGTGGTTTTAAAGTATATTTAGAATATATTTTTACAATTTAATACAATATTGGTCATTGGATGTAATTTCACATTTAAACCAGTTATAAACAAGTGTCAATCTTTTGATAGTTATTATCTCTTAAAAACACGCCATTTGTTTTGATGACGGGAATTAATTTCTAAATTAGTTAATGTAACTGATATGTTTTGAATTTTGTAAAATATACATCATTTTTGAGTTCATAATATCAAATATAGCTTAGGCCTAATTTTTGGTATTTTTCTGAAAACTTTCAATTTTTGATGAATAGTGAAACCACTAAGTGGTAGTTAAAAAAACTTAATTTTTCATAAAACATAATTTTACCGCTTCGGTGAGTGGAATTTCAAAAATACAAGAGACACGGTTGATTTCAGTAAGTAAAATGTGGTTCAATGAGATGAAAATATTTTTTTGGTGAATAGTAACTTTTTACTTTTTTTACCATGGTTAAAAGTAAATAGGGTAATTAAGGGTAGAAATGATATTATTATTACCCTAACACATGTCCTAATTCTATTGGACAAGTGTAATTCGACCACAAAAAAACTTAGGAATAAAATATGACCATTTAGGCCCACATGGATTAGATTAGGACATTTATTATTAATTTATTTAAAGAAGGGTTAAAAGAGTTAAAATCATAGTTTATTTAATTAAACATTTTTAATATGGGGTTATACAAAAGATAAATTCGACTATAAATATTAATTATAAATCTAACAATATTTCCTACATAATGGTATTTTATTTGTAATTTTTAGACATTAAATAATGTAATTTATTTATGACACAACGATGACGCAGTAATTATCTTATTAATGAAATATTGACATAATTGATGTTATAAATACCCAAATAAATATAATTTGATACTTTTTATGAATTCCACTAATTTTCTAGGTTAATATGACATGTTAGTATTGATTTAATTAACTTCTTTCGAACTTATCATTCTTTTATGATTTTCACAAAAATCAATTACTAAATAGTGTAAAAATTGACATAAAATAGATTTTAAAACAAATATTATATTATTAATTGTTATTTTATTCCACAAAATCCAAGTTTCGGCCAAATGACTTATATAAGGTTATATATATTAATAATAAACAATTTGGGGTTCTTTTGGCTTTTTATAGTAACTTTATTAACCTTATACTGTAAGAACACAAGAAGACACGGTAAAAGTAAAATTATTTAACTTAATGTTAAATCTAAATGATAAGGTTAAAATAGGAACCTAAAATTTTCAAAATTCTATTGGATGAAATTATTTCGACCCATCCCCACCTTATCCTATAAATAAATCAATTTGGAGCTATTTAAAACCGAACTTGACTTTATAATAAAATAATATTTTTTGTTATTCCAAAGGTGCCCCTCTCCTCCCTTATAAAAGGGCACCTCCTCCCTCTCTTCCTCACACAAATTTGAGACTTCAAGCTCAGCCAACCCCTTCCAAATTCTCTTCTCCAATTCCCTAGAAACATCATAGAGGTTATGGTCTTCCTCAACGACCCATTTTAGTGCCCTAAAAGATGTTCTCAAAGAAGCACTTCAAAGAAGAGGTAATGTCTGTTACCGATTCTTTCATCTTTATTTCTTCTTCCACTTCTTCTTCTTAAGTTGTTTAATTATGAAGTAATAAAATCAGTATCACTCATATAATTATATGTTATTATAAGTATAAAACAACCCTATTTCACCATCTATCCATCCTACGGAAAAAGAAATCACCGCGCGTGCGTACGTACGGAATACCGTCTTCACGCCGTGGTGTAATCTATTTTCCACCACCACCTTACACGAATTGGTATAATGGTGTAAAGAATAACTATACATAGTTATTAGAACATCATATTGATTCTGATATATTTTATCATCCAATCCAATTCAATTCAATAATTATGGAAATGATATCATTGCTCATGCGTACGTACGGACTACCGTCTCCACGACGCGATGAGATTCATTCTCCATGTTAACCATTTAAAAATGATTATAAAGTATATATAAGAAATAATAATTAAATATATGACATTATAAAGCTACTTTATTTATGTATATATATATGTATGTCATATAATTAATTCCACTCAATTCAATAACGAAAAGAAAACAGCGTTCATGCATACGTACGACCTACCGTCTCCATGAACGGTGTATTTTTTCCATTTACTAATTTATTATATATATGTATATTCTGAATATATATTATATATAAATCATTTTTTATATTCTGGAATTAAGTAGTTATGATCTACGAAATTATATGAATAATTACAAGTCAAAACACGGACGACAAATGAAACAATTTTACCCAAAATTCTCTTTAACATAGAATTTACAAAAGAAAGGGTAATATAAAGTCATAAGTGAACCATATATGATATCATAACAATGAATATGATTCTGTAATAAGTTAATGACATTATTTAAATCATTATTTAGGAGGTTCGGATACGTACAAAGAATGTCGGACCTAAGGTAAGGGAAATATCACAATCTCATTTTTATCCAAGATTGCTTATACATTGGTATTTACTGGGGTGTATTTTATCATCCACATCCATGTTTCCTGAATATGTAATATTATTTCCATCCACCTACAATTGTTTAAATCCAATTTTACCCTTCGGTGAATTTTTAGTAAAAGATACAAAAGGAATCTTTTGACGTTTTTCGTACGAGGTATTTTTTGACTTTTCCGACAAAAGTACGAAGAATGTTTTTTTAACTTATATGGCATGAATGGATTTTTAAAACATTATTTCCAAGAAGCTTCCTTTACATGTTTTCAAGGTTATTTTTAATCAAACTTCTTTTAGTTTAAAGATGTATCACATCTTAAGAAAGAAAAATGTTTTTGAAGTAGAAAGGTTATTTTCCTCAAGAATGAAGTTCAAGTGTTTTATCAAAATTATTTTCCATCTAAGATAATATAGGGTTCTGATTTTATCCCTATAATTATATTGATTTGATTATGTTGTGATGGAATTATTTTTCTGATGTCATTTACCTTATGTGATTTGTTTTATGATGTCATGATGTTTCAAGAATCCCATTTTTGTTACATGTGTTATGCGATGATGTATGATTTATGATTATGTGGCACACATAAGAAAGGGTTCATATTAAGATGGGTGGGGCCTATATATCCCTACAATGCATTGGGTAAAGATTTATATCTCATGAGATAGACATGGCTGGAATGGAAGGTTATTTCGGTTCAGTGATACAGGACTGAAACGAGGAGTGAACTCGTTTTAGAAATGGACTTTGTCCGCTAAGATAGTCTTGGAAATGAGTCATGACTAACAAGAAATGATTTTCCTTGATTATGTGTGCATGCCACAAAGTTTCAAGTTTTAGGTTACGATTATGGGGATCTCATTTTCATTTCTATGATTTATTCCATGTTAAGATATTATGATCTCTTTTGCAGGTTATGATTTTCAAAAAGATATGATATGATTTTTATTTCCTTTATTTACCCTTACTGAGCATTTGAGCTCACCCTTTTATGTTTTCTTTTCCCCAGGAAATAAAGAAAGGTTTTAGGTATAAAAAAAAGATCTTTATGGGAGATGTTGAAGATCTTTCACCAGGATTAGAAGATTGTATTCCGAGTTTCCAAAGACACTAAACTATTACGATCCTTGTGTGTGTGTTTTTGTTATGTGATAAGTATTCCGCAAATGTAATGTAATTTCAATGTACGTCAAGATACGGGTCTCTACAGTTGGTATCAGAGGAAAATTTTTGTTAACCTTTGGAAACTAGGATGCGAAAACGTTAGTGAGATCCCTAGATATATTTCTAAGGTATGTCTAGGGATGTCCCTAAGGATAAGTATACGTATAGGATATAGTCCTAGAACTATGGTAACGATATTAGATTAAACCAAAGATGTTAGATATTGATGTTACTCCCCCTTTATTATGATTTTTGCCTCTCACTCTATTCTTTTTGGGTTTTAGAAAATTGCTGGAAACAAGATGATTAACGATAATGGAGGATATGATAGACAATGGAATGATATTATTCATGAGCAACCAAATTAAATGGGATTTGGAAGTCCAAACATCATTATTATGCCGAATCAGAAATCTCATAATATGATCAATAATGTAAAATTTGTTAAGTTTCATGACTCGGCTAATAAGAGAAAGATGGAGTTTCATGATGATCATAGAGGAAAGAAAGTTCAATTTCCCCTATGTAAATCATGTGGGAGGAGGCATCAAGGAGAATGTTTCAAAGGAACTGGATGATTCTTTGGGTGTGTAAAAGAAGGACACAAAGCCAGTAAGTGTAAAGGAAAAGGTTCAGTTAACACCAGGGATGAGGATAATGGTATTGCTACGACATCAGCAATGGTTAAATGTTTTAAATGTGGAATTTATGGGCATTATGCAAACCAATGCCCTAAGGGAATGTCTCATAAAGAGAATCAGTATGGTCGAATGGGTAGTATTTATGTGGATTATGATGAAGATACTACAAATGATATGTGAGATGAAAGAATTGTTTAAGCTTGGTCAATGGTTTAAGAATGTAGTGGAATGATTACATGTTTATCATGTGTAATGTTGTATAAGTAATCTGATGCGAATATGGAATAAAGAGACATCTATGGATTGTTACACTGTTGTCTTTCCTTGAGTTTTGAAAGTGTACGATTAATGTTACCAGTATCCATGAAAGGTTATTCAGATATTTTTGGAATGTAGATGATATGCGAATAATGAAGGGATAAGGAGAAAATTAAATGTTTGATAGTATTCATGATCTCATGACTAATATAAGGAGAAGGTTATATCATGGTTTGAGTTTATAGAATTTTTGGATTTTGGTATGTGGAAAGAGTTAACTTTTGACTGCATTCATGTTTTCACTAAGGTTTAATGGGTATTCATTTTTCAAGAGAATACATCATTAAGGTATTCACATGATTGGAATGTGACCAACAAGATATACGGGGGATAAATGATGGTATTCACATGCTTGGTTGACGACATTTGAAGTAATCATTTTCTTTATACCATGATCTTGGACCGAAGTATTTTAGATAAGCCTAAATATTAGAATGGATTATGTTGGACATAAGTTAGGTTGAAACATTTTTTTCGATATTATTGATGGGATGTTATTGTAATATAGCTTTAGAAAAAGGACAACCTGCAGGACGGGCGACAGCCCATCGCGTCGGACAAGGCTGTGGGAATCAAACCCACAACCGAAGTGCGACAGGCCTTTATCGCCTACCACTGGCCTACAAGAAGTCCTTGTTTAGTAGAAACTAGTTTTATTTTATTAAGCGGTATGATATATGAAGTATAAGTTCATTTTTGGAACCATATACGATTAACCATAAGATGGACTTATAACTTTTTCTAACCTTTTCTTTGAAAGAGATGGAATGACCCATAATTCTATCACATGATCTGCTAACACATCATGAATAACAAATTCGACTTCATTTCTTTAAGACATGAAGTGGAAATTGTCCAAAGAATGACAAACGGTGAGACTATACCAAAATCACGAAAGTATTTCTTCTAATTCCAATTTCTTCAACTTTAGGGAAACAATCTTGAAAACCAAAAATGTTGTCCTTGTGCTCTTATATCTGATTAATCGGATGGTACCTTAGATCATCACAAATTTATGGATTTGTGATTTTTGGATTTTCCAAAGCCATGTTCTCTACCACTCTCCATCAGAAGATGATGGTTAGATTTCTCTTCCATATCCATATTTTCACCTATGTGGAAACACAGTGGTTAGTTTATTTGGGTAACCGTTACGTTTCATACTTTTGTTTTTAAAGATTGGTTTTGGTATTCCTTTTTACAATGTGGGTTTCTATTAAAGAAACTTTCGAATAGTAAACCATTTATAACCCCGACGAATTTTGAGGGCGAAATTCATTTTAAGGGGGGTAGAATGTAACAGCCCAAGATTTTATGAAAAATATTCTTTTTAATTTCACTAATGTCTTGTGTTGTACGCTACACCAAAAGGAGCTTGCACAACACGCATCCTTGACTTTCCTTTCATTACACGCAATTGCGACCTTCCTTGATAGCGTGTGTAGTACGCAATACCGAGTTTCACTAAACAACGATATGCTGTTAAAATATTTTTAAAACTAGCCGTTATGAATAGTAATAACCACTTTTTGAAATTTTGTAAATTTTATTTTTTTCAAAATGGACTTCATTTTTGGATTCAAAATATCGAAATTATCTTAGGGTGAAATTTTGGTAAGCTTCGGAAAACTTTCATATTTTGATGAATAGTGGAAATTACTAAATTTTAATTAAAAACAACTTTTTCAATCGAAATAATTAAGAGTGATAAATTATTAATTTTAGTTGTTTTAAAGTATATTTAGAATATATTTTTACAATTTAATACAATATTGGTCATTGGATGTAATTTCACATTTAAACCAGTTATAAACAAGTGTCAATCTTTTGATAGTTATTGTCTCTTGAAAACACGCCATTTGTTTTGACGACGAGAATTAATTTCTAAATTAGTTAATGTAACTGATATGTTTTGAATTTGGTAAAATAGACATCATTTTTGGGTTCATAATATCAAATATAGCTTAGGCCTAATTTTTGGTAATTTTCTGAAAACTTTCAATTTTTGATGAATAGTGAAACCACTAAGTGGTAGTTAAAAAAACTTAATTTTTCATAAAACATAATTTTACCGCTTCTGTGAGTAGAATTTCAAAAATCCGAGACACACGGTTGATGTCAATAAATAAAATGTGGTTCAATGAGATGAAAATAATTTTTTGGTGAATAGTAACTATTTACTTTTTTTACCACTGTTAAAAGTAAATAGAGTAATTAAGGGTAGAAATGATATTATTATTACCCTAACACATGTACTAATTCTATTGGAAAAGTGTAATTCGACCAAAAACAAACTTAGGAATAAAATATGACCATTTAGGCCCACTTGGATTAGATTAGGACATTTATTATTAATTTATTTAAAGAAGGGTTAAAAGAGTTAAAATCAAAGTTTATTTACTAAAACATTTTTAATATGGGGTTATACATAAGATAAATTCGACTATAAATATTCATTAGAAAGATAAAAAGATTTCATACATAATGGTAGTTTATTTTTTATTTTTATACATTAAATAATTTAATTTATTTATGACACAACGATGATGCAGTAATTATCTTATTAATGAAATATTGACATAATTGATGTTATAAATACCCAAATAAATATAATTTGAGACTTTTTATGAATTACACTAATTTTATAGGTTAATATGACATGTTATTATTGATTTAATTAACTTTTTTCTAACTTATCATTCTGTTATGATTTTCACAAAAATCAATTACTAAATAGTGTCAAAATTGACATAAAATAGTTTTTAAAACAAATATTATATTATTAATTGTTATTTTATTCCTAAAAATCTATGTTTCGGACGAATGACCTATATAAGGTTATATATATTAATAATAAACAATTTGGGGTTCGTTTGGATTCATATAGTATGTTTATTAACCTTATAGTGTAAGAACACAAGAAGACACGGTAAAAGTAAAATTATTTAACTTAATGTTAAATCTAAATGATACATTTAAAATAGGAACCTAAAATTGTCTAAATTCTATTGGATGAGAGGATTTCGACCCATCCCCACTTTAACCTCGATATAAATCAATTTGGAGCTATTTAAAACCGAAATTGACTTTATAATAAAATAATATTTTTAGTTATTCCAAAGGTGCCCCTCTCCTCCCTTAAAAAAGGGAACCTCCTCCCTCTCTTCCTCATACAACTTTGAGCCTTCATGCTCGGACAACCCCTGACAAATTCTCTTCTACAATTCCCTAGCAACATCCTAGAGGTTCTGGTCTTCCTCAAAGACCCATTTTAGTGCCCTAAAAGAAGGTCTCAATGAAGCACTTCAAAGAAGAGGTAATGTCTGTTACCGATTCTTTCATCTTTATTTCTTCTTCCACTTCTTCTTCTTAGGTTGTTTCATTATGAAGTAATAACATCAGTATCACTCATATAATGATATGTTATTATAAGTATAAAACAACCCTATTTCACCATCTATCCATCCTACGGAAAAAGAAATCACCGCGCGTGCGTACGTATGGAATACCGTCTCCACGCCATGGTGTAATCTATTTTCCACCACCACCTTACATGGATGGGTATAATGGTGTAAAGAATAACTATACATAGTTATTAGAACATCATATTGATTCTGATATATTGTATCATCCACTCCAATTCAATTCAATAATTATGGAAATGATATCATCGCTCGTGTGTACGTACGGACTACCGTCTCCACGACGTGATGAGATTCATTCTCCATGTTAACCATTTAAGAATGATTATAAAGTATATATAAGCAAAAATAATGAAATATATGACATTATAAAGCTACTGGATTTATTTGTATATATAAGTATGTCATCTACTTAATTCCACTCAATTCAATAATGAAAAGAAAACAGCGTTCATGTGTACGTACGACCTACCGTCTCCATGAACGGTGTATTTCATTCCATTTACTAATTTATTATATATATGTATATTCTGAATATATATTATATATAAATCATTTTTTATATTCTGGAATTAAGTAATTATGATCTATGAAATCATATGAATAATTACAAGTCAAAACACGGACGACAAATGAAACAATTTTACCCAAAATGCTCTCTAAATTAGAATTTACAAAAGAAAGGGTAATATAAAGTCATAAGTGAACCATATATGATATCATAACAATTAATATGAATCTGTAATAAGTTAATTACATTATTTAAATCATTATACAGGAGGTTCGGATACGTTCAAAGCAAGTCTGACCTAAGGTAAGGGAAATATCACAATCTCATTTTTATTCAAAATTGCTTATACTTTGGTATTTACTGGGGTGTATTTTATCATCCACATCCATGTTTCCTGAATATTTAATATTATTTCCATCCACCTACAATTGATTAAATCCAATTTTACCCTTCGGTGAGTTTTTAGTAAAAGATAGAAAAGGAATCTTTTGACGTTTTTCGTACGAGATATTTTTTGACTTTTCCGACAAAAGTACGAAGAATGTTTTTTTAACTTATACGACATGAATGGATTTTTAAAACATTATTTACAAGAAGCTTCCTTTACAAGTTTTCATGTTTATTTTTAATCAATATTTTTTTAGTTTAAAGTTGTATCACATGTTAAGAAAGGAAAAATGTTTTTGAAATAGAGAAGATATTTTCCTCAAGAATGAAGTTAAAGTGTTTTACCAAAATTATTTTCCATCTAAGATAATATAGGGTTCTGATTTTATCCATATAATTATATTTATTTGATTATGATGTGATGGAATTATTTTTATGATGTCATTTACCTTATATGATTTGTTTTATGATGTCATGATGTTTTAAGAATCCCATTTTTGTTACATGTGTTATGCGATGTTGTATGATTTATGATTATGTGGCACACATAAGAAAATATTCATTTTAAGATGGGTGGGACCTATATCTCCCTCCAATGCATTGGGTAATGATTTATATCTCATGAGATAGACATGGCTGGAACGGAAGGTTATTTCGGTTCCGTGATACAGGACTGAAACGAGGAGTGAACTCGGTTCAGAAATGGAGTTTGTCCGCTAAGATAATCTTGGCAATGAGTCATGACTAACAAGAAATGATTTTCCATGATTATGTGTGCATGCCACAAATTTTCAAGTTTTATGTTATGATTATGGGGATCTCATTTTCACTTCTATGATTTATTCCATGTTAAGATATTATGATCTCTTTTGCAGGTTATAATTTTCAAAAAGATATGATATGATTTTTATTTCCTTTATTTACCCTTACTGAGCATTTGAGCTCACCCTTTTATGTTTTATTTTTCCCAGGATATAAATAAAGGTTTTAGGTATAAAAAAAAGAAGATCTTTATGGGAGATGTTGAAGATCTTTCACCAGGATTAGAAGATTGTATTCCGAGTTTCCAAAGACACAAAACTATTACGATCCTTGTGTGTGTGTTTTTGTTATGTACTAAGTATTCCGCAAATGTAATGTAATGTCAATGTACATCAAGATACATGTCTCTATAGCCAGAGCCACCAGTAGCTGAGATCGACCGGTGGGTGACAGCTACCGGTAGGCTGCAGCTACCGGAAGGTTGCCGCTACCGGTAGGCTGCAGCTACCGGTAGGTCGCCGCTACCGGTAGGCTGCAACTACCGGTAGGCCGCAGCTACCGGTAGGCCGAACTACCGGTAGGCTGCAGAGACCGGTAGGCCGAGCTACCGGTAGGCTGCGGCCACCGGTAGACTGAGGTACCGGTAGGCCTGCTACCGATAGGCTAAGGCTACCGGAAGGCCTACACCACCGTGATTCCAAGACCCGAAAACCCAAAACGAGATTTTCAAAAAGTAATGAACCCAAAAAACCCGGGCCATTACATCATATCCCTCTTAAATGATTCTCGTCCTCGAGAATCAAAACAAAACCATAAGGGAAGAGAGGGTCCGAACAACCACCTCGAAAATACCTATTAAGAGAGAACCGATGATAACTAAAACATTTCCCCACCAAAAACCAAGAAACATACCATGCCAAATTGCTCGGGCATGTGGGTTGGGGAGTCTCCTCCCCCATGTCAAGATATTATCTGCTTTGGGTGGCACTGACTCACCTGCACAGGTTTGATTGCATCCACCTTAATGTGTCTTGATTAGGGGTCGGGTTCTCTCCTCCCTATAGCCAGGGCTTTTCACACACAAACAGAGGAAAGAAAACCAGTACATTTCATAGCCAAAAGACAAAACGTTCTACCACAATAGGTACAACAAGGAACAAACTCAAAACAACTCTGGGTACTGGGTACGCGTCTATGATTCCCTCTCCCATGTACTCTCCTCAAGCCCACCATGTCTCCACAACACAATAACCAAGGGGATGGTTCACCCATGAAGCACCTTCTCCTTGCGATCCTCAATCATCACTGGTCTCTCCATAAAGGTCACGTCGTCCTCGATGTCCAGCTCACCCCAATCAAGGATATGTGAATCATTGTGCAGATACTGATGGAGCTGGGACACATGGAAGACACCATGTATCCTCAGTAGCGGTGGTGGCAACGCTAGCTGATAATCCACCTCGTCGTCCCGCCACAACACTTCGAAGGGTCCGATGAACCTGGGGGAAAGCTTACTCCCCTTGCCGAACCTCCGCTGCCCACGCCGAGGGGAGACCTTCAAGAACACGTGGTCCCCAACCTCAAACTCCAAGGGCCTCCTCCGAGTATCAGAACACAACTTCTGTCGGTCCTGGGCCACCTTCATCCTTTCCCGTATGAGCTGAACCTTCTCTCTTGTGTTCTGCACCACCTCCGGGCCAAGGATGCATGCCTCTCTTACTTCGGCCCAACACATAGGTGAACGACATGGCCTACCGTACAAGGCTTAAAACGGGGCCATTCCGATGGCAGAGTAATAGTTATTATTGTAGGCGAACTCTATCAGGGGAAAGTGTCGCACCCATGATCCTTCGGAGTCCAGAACACATGCTCGTAGCATATCCTCTGAGGTCTGGATGGTGTGCTCTGTTTGTCCATCTGTCTGGGGATGGAAAGCAGTGCTAAGGCATAAATGGGTGCCAAACGCATGCTGCAATCCTCTCCAAACTCGTGAGGTAAAATGTGCATCCCTATTCGAGACTATAGACCTCGGAACTCCATGCAACCTCACCACCTAATCCATGTACTATCGTGCCAAAGCATCCACAGTACTCGACTCCCTGATTTCCAGAAAGTGAGCCGATTTCGTCAACCTGTCCACTACCACCCAGATGGCGTCGTATCCCCCTTGGACCTTGGGTAGTCCTGTGATGAAATCCATCGAGATGTCATCCCACTTCCACTCGGGGACATCTAGGGGCTAGAGTAGCCCGCTTGGAACTCGGTGTTCAGCCTTCACTTGCTGACACACTAAGCACTTGGACACAAACTCTGCCACCGCTCGCTTAACTCCAGGCCAATAGAACTGCCTCTTCAGTCCCTAGTACATCTTGGAAAATCCAGGGTGTACTACCAGGGGTGAGTTGTGGAACTCACTGAGAACCTTGCCACGCATCACTCCTGGAACAAACAACCATTTCTGGAAAAGCATCCGGTTCTGACCATCCTCTATCCATCCTTCCGGAGCATTTCCCTGGTCAACTCGGTCACGCATCACTTCGCACTCCAGGTCTCCCCACTGAGACTCCTCAACTTGTCAAAACAGAGATGACTGCACTATCATCTGATATAGGCAGCCTCTGCCGCTATCCATATTCGCATCCAGGTGTAAGGAAGCCAACTCCTCCATTGCCTTCCACGCATTCGCTGACTCTCAGACCGCATCCTTCTGCGTCCTCCTGCTCAAGGCATCGGCCACCACATTGCCCTTTCCCTCGGTATAAGAGATCTCAAAGTTGTAATCCGGGAGGAACTCCACCCATCTCTGCTGTCGCAAGTTTACGTCCCGCTGGGAGAAGAAATACCTCAAGATTTTGTGATCCGTGAAGGCCACAAAGCATTCCCCGATGAGGTAGTGCCGCCATAACTTTAGCGCAAAAACGACCTCTACAAGATCCAAGTCGTGGGTGGCGTAATTATGCTCATGGGGGCATAGCTTCCTGGACCTATAAGAGATCACCCCTTGTCGCTGCATCAACACGCATCCCAGGCCCTGTCCTGAAGAATCATAGAACACCTCATAGGCCACCCCTTCTTCTGGTAATCTCATCACTGGGGCACTAACCAACTTCTCTTTTAGATAGCTGAAGGCTGACTCGCACTGCTCGCTCCACACGAAAACCTGGTCTTTCTTGGTCAGGGCTGTCAAAGGGGCCGCAACTCGGGAGAAGTTGGGTACGAACCTCCGATGGTAACCTGCTAGCACAAGGAAACTATGGACCTCTGCCACATTATTGGATGCTGCCCAAAAAACAACCGCCTCAACTTTTGATGGGTCCACCGCTACCCCCTTCTCGGACACCATGTGCCCAATGAAGTGCACTTCCCATGTCCAGAACTTGCATTTCGACAACTTCCCATATAGCTGATGATGTCGGAGGACCTCCAAAACCGTCCTCAGGTGCTCCGCATGGTCCTCCTCTGATCTTGAGTAGACCAGGATATCATTGATGAATACGACCATGAACCAATCCAGGTACTCCCGAAAGATGGAGTTCATAAGCCCCATGAACACAGCTGGGGTGTTCATAACACCGAAGGGCATGACTACGAACTCGAAGTGTCCATACCTGCATCTCAACACCGTCTTAGGGATGTCGCACTCCTTCACTCTTAGCTGGTGATGCCCAGACCATAGGTTGATCTTTGAGAACCACCATGCCCCTTTCAGCTAGTCGAAAAGATCATCTATCCCCGGAAGAGGGTAGCAATTCTTGATCGTCGCCTGATTCATCCTCCTGTAGTCGATGCACAACCTTAGACCACCATCTGCCTTCTTTGCGAACAAGATTGGAGCACCCCATGGTGACGCACTTGGGAGAACCTAACCCCTCTTCATCAGATCGTTAATCTGGATCCGCAACTCCAGTAGCTCTGAAGGTGCCATCCGGTAAGGAGCCATCGAGATCAGACGAGCGTCGGGCTGCTGGTCTATCCCAAACTCGATATCACGCCGAGGGGGTAGAGTCATCACCTCCTCAGGGAAGAAGTCCATAAACTCACGGACTATATCTGGCACATCCACCATTTCAGCATCTATGGATTCCACTGTCAGCTCAGCCAACAAGGAGAGGAGGGGTTCCTCTCGTATGTTTCCCTTCTAACTGCCCCGCTCGCCTGTGATGGTAACACGATGGCCGCCCCAGTCTCAGAGCACGACCCTTATTCGTAAACAGTCGATGATGTCACACACATAAAATAGCCAGTAGATGCCTGGGATGACATCGTATGGTTGTATCTGTAGTAGGATAAGATCCCTAACCGACTGATGTGGCCCTATCATCAGTCTACATCTTCGACAAACAATGAACAAGTTGGTCTGACCTCCGACTGCTGTACTAAAAACCAGGGGCTCTGGAAGTCTCTACACATCTAAACCCAAGGCACGAGCTAGACTTGGTACAAAAAAATATATTAAAGCTCTGGTATCAAACAAGGCATAAGAAAGAGTGGTAAACTGACTGATCGTACCTCGAACAACCTCTGTCCCTACTGGAACTGTTGTCTCTGCGGCATGTAACTATCCACGCCTAGCGCCCCTACCCATCGGCTGTCGTCCACCTCCAAGACCACGCCCCGATCGAGGTCCCTGAGGTGTGCCCTGAGTTCGGCCTCCTCCTCCTACGTCTACCCTCAGAAGAGCAGGAGCTTGCTGTCCCTACTGTTGTTGGAAAGGTCTGGCTGGGAGCTGCTGCTGGGGAGGGTGCGGGAGGTGTCCACCAACGCCGTATTGCACCCGGTCCAGGAACTGACTCCGGAGATTTCCAGGGCTCCCACAGACGGAGCACCGCGGTCTTGGGCCCGAAGGGAAAGGGCGAGGGCCGGGGGATCGAAACTGAAACTGATGCGGTTTGCTCCCTACTGGTCGGAACCTAGAGGGTCCAAATGCTGGAGGGCTGGTGCTGATGAACTTTCCCTTCAATGGTCCCAGCTATATCCCCTCTCGTGACACTCCTCCTAGAGCATGCATCCTATCCACCACTTCGGCCTTCTTATGGACCTCCAAGTACGTCGGTAGGGAAAAGGGGGTAATAGCATACTGGAGGGAGGGTCGGAGCGCCTCCTCTAAACGTATTTCTTGAGACTCCTCGTCGTGAAAGAGGCCCGGAGAAAAATTTAGGAGGTCCTTGAACTTGATACCTAGCTCCCTCACGGACATAATCCCATGCTGGAGGGACAGTAGCTCCTGTCTCTTTTCTGCCTTCATCGTCGAGGAGAGGAATTCCACCTGGAAATCCCTCTCGAAATCTGCCCAAGCCACCTCAGACTCTCTCCTATCCCCCGGGTAAAGCGTCCACCACGGACGCGCCGCTCCCTGCATGTGGCTGATGGCCAGAGGAACCCAGTACTCGGCCGGGGCCCGAATCTGGCCGAAAGCTATAACTAGCTCCTCTAGCCAGCCTTCCGTCTTCATGTCGGAGGTACTGTCCTCATACTTCTCGAGGGCCTGTCCCTGGAAGGCCTGAAGAGTCTTCTGCCACTGTTCATCCCCTTCCTCTCGATCAGCTCTCTGCCGATCGACCAAAGTTGTCTCTGGGGCCTTGATCACCTGTACCACACGTGGTCGCCTTCCAGGTTCCATAGCTGCAAGGTAAACAAGGAATGCCTAACCCCAAGTAGTGCAGAATATCGTTCTTAAAACTTCTTAAAATGTTAATTTATTCTTAATTCCCAAGACATCCCAGAAACATAAGAACACAAGTCATTATGATGCATGTACCTTTCCTAGGGTCTCTACCCTACAATCAGTGTGGCCTCACTTGGTCGTTCGGTAGGTCCAGAGTCCTTGCATAGGATCATGGGGGGGCCCTAAAATCTTGTGTCCTAGACGGTATTCCCTGGCCTAATTCATGCACCATGGTCACCCAACACTATTTCCTTACCATCCCTTGAAATCATCACTGTGCCTAACTCCAAACTCCATCCTATCTCTCAACCATTTCCTCTGATACCATTCTGTCACGACCCGCCTTCACAAAAAGGAGGGAAGGGTCAACAGATTGTCGGGCCCTTCCTTCTTTATGTTGAAGGAGAGATAATGACCCCCGAGACCCGCCTTCAATAGGTCCCGGAGTGGTGACTAGCACCAAGCCTATAGAAATTTCTCACAAATGGAAGGCATTAGCCCTTTTTTTATAAGATCAAGATATGAGATGATGAATCTCAACAACACCAAGGTAACCGAAAAGTAAAACCAAGAAAAAAAATAAACCATTACCACATGCATGTTCCAAAAGTAAAGCCTCAAGGTACAAAAGGTGACTACAAAGGTAAGTACCAAGGAAGAAAAACAGCAACTGCAACTGCCCCAAAGGTCTGAGCTAGTATGGTCCTGCGCGATCCCTAAAGTCCTCCTGGAAACCTGAATGTAGTTTTATATATACGTAGGGTGAGCATACAAGTACACTTAGTAGGGAAAACCAAAGACTCTCGTGCACAATTGGGGGATCGAGCTAAAGTCCCATGAGAAAAATGAGTAAACCAAACACCAATCAAGGTAAACTATCCACCCCAGGCCTCACCAAGGCACACTCCCCAAATAACGCAAGTCAAGTAATATATATATAATCAGATCACATCAATGTTTGGGTACCCCGTGCCACTTTCGCACTGGTTATTGAGACATCCTACGCATCGGACCAATCCCGCCATTCTTTCACTGCAGTCCCACTACCACACCCACCCGCACACAGCTGGGCCACAACCACACGCAGTCCCACTATCGAAATCCCGCCCGCACACACCTGGGCCAAAACTGTCACACATAACCACGCCTACAAACACCTAGGCCATAAAAACCACCACCACACCCGAAGACACCTAGGCCAGAAGATCCACCTCCACGCCCGAAGACACCTGGGCCTCATCCCGAAGAAGCTTGGGAAACCACCTGTCACACACACCTGGCCAACTGTCACACTGCCCTGCTCGGAGGTTCTTGGGCTAATAATGGACCTCAGGCCATCAAAGCCTGTCCGAAGATACTTGGGATATCCGAGAAAGTGAGCAGAAAAGGAGTTAATTACTAGCCACTAAGAATAGTGTCGGGAAAAACACCCTCCCCCATGAAATGGGGGTGTTCGGCACAAAGTCCTCAACTTGGGTGGGGAATGAATAAGAAACAAAAAGCTACAAGTATAGCTATAGGTAACAAACACTCACCCAAAGCTTAGGTTTTCCTAACCAGCCTACAGAACACAACACCACTGCATCCAAGTCACAAGTCATGACTCTCACCAACAAAACCCATTTTTCCCATTCTTGTTTCATGTTCAGTAATAATGTTAATTAATTTTAAGCACTACTGGGAAACTAGTAAGCATAGGCACAAGTCCAGAAAAGTAAACAGTCATGCATTAACTATAACGCCCACACCCGGTTTTCAACAACAGTGGATCCCACCCCAATTCGTGATATAAACAAGTACCCACCCTGTCTTAAAACTCACAACCACCGAATCCATACCAACTAGGGATCCCATCCCCAAATTCACACAACCACCGAGATTATAAAGACATGGGATCCCATCCCCTCCCACATATCCAGCAATCGGCCCGAAAAAGAAAACAACCAACTACCACCACCAAAACATGTCAGGGCCATGCCAGTATTTTCAGATTTAAACGACTTAACACACTCTATGTTTTCAATTTTCGTGTGTTTTAACCGGGGTTATCACAGAAGGATTGATCCAGGTGCCTCAATTTATTTGGTCGGATATACATGATTAACCAATATACTTTTCACAGAAGGAGTTTACAACCACAAGAAGCCATTTAAAACATCCGCAGGGGTTCATTAGTGCACAAACAATGGCCACCAATGGCCTCGATTTTCAGAAGGCATAAGCCAGCACGACTCAACAAGATGGTCATAATATAAACAACATCAACGATCACATCCCCCCCCTTCTTTCTTTATAGAATCCAGTTCATTATCTTCATTTAGGTCTAGTTTGTCCAATTCTACATAACAGAGGCACTCCCACCCCGCATGATACACAAAAGAGAGAGGTGAAGGATAAATTCCCTACCTATTGATAGATGATCGACGTTTAGGTCGGGCGCGGAACTTTACGGATAATGATGCGGCGCGCCTGATGCACCAGAAACTGTTTGTGAAAAGCCTCGATCGAGGAAAGAAGAAACCACGACTAACCCTTAGTTTATAAGAGCTGCGGACGGTTGAGGTGAGAATGCGAAACCGCGTAAGGCGCGGGGGTCATGGGTTGATCATGCGGCTCCACTCGTCATTAAAGGGGTTCGGGTGGTTTAAACCGACTCATTAATTGATTAATTATTTAATTAAAACTCTTATGTGCATTACGGGACTTTAAAACACGCTCAAACAGGTCAAAATAGGGTTTTAAACCCTATCTGCGCAAAAAGGAGCTCTATTGGAAATAACCCGCAGGGTAGGCCAGAGCCACCGGTAGCTGAGAGCTACCGGTGGGTGACAGCTACCGGTAGGCCGCAGCTAGCGGTAGGCCGAGCGACCGATAGGCTGCAGCTACCGGTAGTCCGAGCTACCGGTAGGCTAGGGCGACCGGTAGGCCGAGCTATCGGTAGGCTGCGGCCACCGGTAGGCCGAGCTACCGGTAGGTTGCGGCCACTGGTAGACCGAGCTACCAGTAGGCTTCGACCACCGGTAGACCAAGCTACCGGTAGTCCTGCTACCGGTAGGCTAATGCTTCTGGTAGGCCTACACCACCGTGATTCCCATACCCGAAAACCCAAAATGAGATTTTCACAAAGTAATGGACCCCAAAAACCCAGGCCATTATAGTATCAAAGGTCAGTTTAGGAAATTTTAGGAGTTAAAATATTGTTAAATTAATGTCCAGAAATTAATTTATGGTAATATTTAAATGATATAGCATTTATAGATTACCATGTTGCTTCACCTGAGATATTCCTGTGTTCAAAATGGTTTTCTGTAGAGGAAACAGGGCATCTTCGATAGGACGACATCAGGAGGAAGACAACCTTCCAAATCTGCATCCTAAGATAGTAAGAATTGGAAATGAATAGTTTGTTTCAGTGATGGAAGAGTTGACTCATGCTATAAATGGTGGTGGTATCCATTCACGAGATCATCCAGATCAACCACCGAGGAACATGTTATTAGTGGAGCATTTAATGAGGCAACATCCCCCATCATTCATAGGATCATCTAACCTTCTACAAGATGAATGGTGGATTAAAGCATTGAATTTTTTATTGATGTCATGGGGTGTTCGGATCATCAAAAGGTTAGTATTGATGTTTTCCACTTTGAAGGTGAAGTCGATCAATGGTGGTCGATGGTAAAAAAATATCAGGGATAGTGAAGAGATTAATGCTCTTGATTGGGATGAATTCAATGGTATGTTTCTTGAGAAATATTTTCCTTCAGTGTTTTGTCTTAGGATGGAAGAACAATTCTGAGAATTGAGGTAGTATAATGACTAGTGGCTACTTATGAAGAAAAATTCACATGATAGGCAATGTAAGCTCCAAATTTCATTAATGATCTTGATAGTAAAATCAAAAAAAATTACTCATGATTGAAGCCAATGTATCAAATGGATTTAACTTATTATGAGTTCAAATGTTATGAAAACCTTGTTCAATGTGTGGAGAAGGTGGAAATGAAGTTTTATGATGATCATGAGTTCTTTGAAAAACAATAATATAGGAGGTTTAAGTGGAACACAAAAGGGAATAACTCTTTAAAGTTGTCTAAGTGTAAGAAACTTAAGTATACCGTTTCTGAAAATTGTAGTAAAAAATCATGATGGGGAATGTCTTTTGAATTCTAGTAAGTGCTTCTAATGTGATAAAATGGGACATAAGGCCCATAGTTGTACTGAAAAAGATTAGGTTAATGGTAAGAACAAATCTTATTTAAAGACAGTAAAATGTTTTAAGTGCAATGAACTGGATCATTATCTAAATTAGAGTCCAACAAAGAACTAAATTGGGTGAAATAAACTAGACTAAAAGCAGAAAGGGGTGGTGAAATTATCTAAAACTACTTCCGCAGATGTTGGTCCCTATAATGAAGTAGTATGAGAAACCCAATTTGATTGTTAGGATTATTCTAATGTGTTTTTTGATTTAGGGTCTACAAATTCGTTCATTTCTGATAATTTTTCTAGTAAATTTGGATTTCTATCTCAAGATATGAATCCCAAACTTATGGTAAAAACACCTGGGGAAAATGTTGAAACAGAAATAAATTATAAGAACCTTACTATCCTTGTGTGTGGAAAGAATATACCAATAAACTTTATTTTTTTGAATCTAGTAGAGTTTGATGTTATTTTGGGTATGTATTGGCTTTCTATTTATAATAATAAGATTAAATGCAGGGATAAATAGGATTCTTTTCAAAAAGATTTTCATTTTGTGTAAAATAATGAACCCTTACTTTTGATAACATATTAGAAAGCAGAGAAACTAGTTAAAGATTGAATTTAATGTTACCTAGAACACATTGTTGAAAATGAAGGAACTATTTAGATTAATGATGTGCCAGTGGTAAATGAGTATCTTTATGTTTTTCCTGGTGAGTTTCATGGTATAATACTAGATTGGTAAGTTGAATTTACTATTGACATAGTTCCTGATGCTAAGCCAATTTCAAAACCCCCTTATCGAATGGCTCAAATTGAACTTTTAGAGTTAGAGAAGCTATTATAGGAGTTATTAAAAAATGGTTTCATTCAACCTAGAACATCTCTATGGGGTGATCCAGACTTTTGTTTAAAAATAATGATGGTTCAATGAGTCTTTTCATTGATTATATATCATTGAATAACATCACTGTTAAGAACAGGTATCCTTTTCCACATATCGAGGATTTATTTAATCAGCTTCATGTAGTTCAATATTTTTCAAAGATTGATTTGAGGTCGGGAAACCATCAGTTGAATGTAAATGATTCTGAAATTTTGAAGACCGCCTTTTGTACAAGATATGGCCATTATGAATTTGTATTTAGGCCTTTTTGGTTAACCAATTCACTTACTGTATTCATGGATCTTGTGAATATAGTTTTGTGTGAGTTCTTGGATAATTTTTTGGTTGGGTTCATTGATGATAATTTAGATTATTCTAAAATTAAAGAGGACCATGAAAGTCATTTAGGGTTTTCTTACAAACCTTAAAAGAAAATAAATTTTATGGGATATTTAGTAACTGTGAGTTTTGGTTACAAACAATTTCCCTCATTGGTCACATTATTTTAAAAAATAGAATAATTTTTGATCTTTCTAAAACAAAATTTGTTGAAGAATTCCCAAACCCACAAATATAACTGAGATCCATAGTTTTCATAGTTTGGTAGGTTATTAACGGAGTGTTGTTTAAAAAGTTTTCATGATTATCTATCCCAGTGACTAAGATAACTCAAAAAGGTGTTAAGATTGTCTAGACAAAAGAATGTGATGATTGTTTTAGGAATTGAAAATAAGATGGGTAAATGATCTAGTTTTGGAACATACTTCCAGAAATGGTGAGTTTTCTATCTACGATGATGCTTCATTGAAAGGACTTGGTTGTGTCCTTATGCATGATGATCTGGTAATTTCGTATGCTTCATGTCAGTTGAAACCTCATGAGTTTAATTACCCTACACATGATTTGGAATTAGATGTTATTTTTTATTTAAAAATTTGGAGGCATCATTTGTATGGATTAAAATATGAAATATATAACGACCCCAAAACATTGAAGTATATATTCACTAAGAAATAATTGAACATGAGACAGAGGAGATGGATGGAACTAATCAAGGATTATGATTTCACAATTCATTACTATCCAGGAAAGGAAAATAAAGTGGTTGATGCTTTAGTCAAAAAAGTAATTCTTCATTAACCATGTTATGTTTAGAACAAGATCCTTTCATTTTGGATTTAATGATATTTGGGATAGAAGTTTTTGGTGTAGAAAATTCATATTTTCTATTTTAGGTGTTAGTGAATTCATCTCTATCAGAAAAAATTAAGCTAGTGCCGAAGGAATATAGTGAGTTGTAGAAAAATGTAGAGTTGTTTTAGAAGGGTATGTTTCTTGATTATAACATTTATAATGATTTTATTTTGAGATTTGTAAAATATTATGTGTGCCTTGTGATTTAATGGTGAAGAATGAGTCGTTCTATGATTATCATATTTCCCTGTTTTCAGTTCATCTTGGATGTACTAAGATGTGTAGAGATCTTAGAGAGTGTTACTGGTGGGATGGAATGAAAAGAGATATTGTGGATTTTACTGTGAAGTGTTTGAGTTGTTTGTAGGTTAAAACAGAGCAGCTGTTACCAAAAGGGAACCTTCAGCCTTTACCGGTGCCAGAGTGGAAATGGGAAAATATATCCATGGACTTCTTTGTGGTATTACAATGACATGTTGTGGTAATAATTAAATCTATTTTATTGATGAACAATTCACTAAATATTATCATTTCATTACTATTTGAGATATATTGTCTCTAGTTCAACTTTATTGGTTGTATGTTAAAGATATAGTTAGGTTGCATGTAGTTACTCTCTCCATTGTATCTAATCGTGATCCCAGGATTACTTCTAACTTTTGGAAAGGCTTTCAGAAGTCATTGGGTACTGAAATAAATTTTATTACAGATTTCCATCCTCAATATGATGTGTAGTCCGAACAAAAAATTCAGACCTTGGATGATATGATACGTTATTGTTCACTGGATTATCGGGGAGCTTGGGTGAAACATATTTCATTGGTTGAGTTTTTGTGTAATAACAATTTTCATTCTAATATACAGATGGATCCATTTTAGGCATTATATGGGAAGCGGTGTTAAGCTCCAGATTTTTGGGATAATGTAGTTGAATGGAAGTTAATGGGACCTGAATTGGAAGAAGAGATGGCAGAAATAGTTTCGTTTATTTAGAAGCACATGAGAACATCTCAGAATAGGCAAAAAAGTTGTGCGGAAAACCAAAGGAAGGATCTTTCATATGAGTTAGGTGATCATGTCTTTCTCAAAGTTTCTCCATGGAAATGTGTGATGAGTTTTGGTAATAAGGGAAAGTTGAGTCTGAGGTTCATTGGACATTATGAAATCGTAGATAAAGTTGGATCAATTTCATAGATAGTGGATTTACCTACAAGTTTATCCTATGTACACAATTTTTTTCATGTTTCAATGTTGAGAAAGTATATGCTAGATCCATCTCATGTTTTGTGCCCAAAGGCAGTTCAGTTGGAAGAGGATCTCCCTTATGAGGAACTACCAGTCCAGATTCTTGACCAAAGAGAGGAAGTGTTTCGAAATAAGGTAATTTATCATGTAAATTTTTTGTGGAAAAAACAATATAGTTGATGAGGAAACTTCAGAATCTGAAAATTCTATGAGGGATAAATACCCCCACTTATTTGATAAGTGAATAAAATTGAGAGAACGCAATTCCCAAAAGGGGGGAATGATGTAACATCCCTAGTTAATAAAGAATAATACATTTTCATATTTTAGAATTAAATATTAATTTTACATTAATGGGGATTCTATGTACTATGGTGTACTCGATACGCAACAATGGGTTTCTTTGAAATCATATGTTGAAAACAATACTGAGTCATACTAAAAAATAATATTATAATATTATTTTAAATGGTAGTTAATTATTAGCCATTTTATTGGTGGGAATGAACATAACTAACTAAAATATGATTATACATGTTTTTTAAATGTTTCTATAGTTATCCAATAAATTTTAGTGGCTTAAAATAAGAAAAAAAATCCAATTTTGAGCATACACACTCCAATATTCTTTAAAGACTCGATTAACCGCCATTTGATGGTAATACAATTTTAAATCTAGTTATTTTCAAATTTATATTTTATATTTTACAAAATAAAATTCTTCTTTATAATTGGAATATCAAAATTTACTTTGTGTAAATTTATGGTATTTTTCTGATAAAATTCATTTTTTAACGAATAATAAAAATAGTGTATTTTAATTCAAAATTTCGTTTTAATATAATTTATTTATTTAGTTATATTATATTTTTAATTTGTTTTAAAGATTAATTAGATTATATTTTTATCATTTAATCCAATTTTTGTCTTTGGAAGTAATTTCACTTTGAAATTGGACATAAACAAGTGTCAATCTTTTGATAGTTATTATTTCCTAAAAAACGATTTTTATGTTGACAATGGGAATTAATTTTAAATTAATTTCTTCCACTTCTGTATTTTGAATTTGGAAAAATAGATTCCATATTTGGAATCATGAGGTACAAATTTTGTAAATAGGTAACTTATATTTTTAGTCATTATGAATATTTACTTTAGTAAATATTTTATTTACCATGTTTAAAGTGTAAATATGGTAAATAAGAGTAACAAAATATTATTATATTAATATTAAATTACCCTAAAATGTGTCCAAATCAAATTTATTGATACATTTCCAACCATGGGAATCAGTGGTCCGATTTTGGGACCCATGGAGCCAGATAAGAAGGATAATGACACTTTATGTTAATTAATTTAAAGTAATGACAAAAATTACATAAACATATATCTTTTAGTAAATCAATTTTTACATGGGGTTATATAAGTTATATCTTTGACTGTAAATATTAATTTAAAATCTAAAATTATTTCCTAGATCATGGTATTTGTTTTATAATTTTTAGATATCAAATAAAGTTTATTATTTATGCCACAATAATGATGTTGTGTTTACCTCATTAATGAATGAATTAATTAAAATAGATTATAAAGATTAAAACAATATCCAAAACCTGTATAATTCTTATTAAATAATTTTATTTTGAACAAGTGTCATATTATATTCGACTATAATAAATTTTTTACCATTAGAAACTGAAAATCATTATATAATAAAATAATATTTTCAAACATTCCTAAAGAGCCCCTCCTCCCCCTTATAAAAATCCCTCACCTATAACCCATTACACACACCTCCCATGACCCTTGGCTCATCAAACCTCTAAACAACTAAGCTCCTTAAATCTCTATCTTCCACCTAGAAGCATTACCTTAGGCAGAATGTGTAACATCCCAGGTAAATAAAGAATAATAAATTTTCATATTTATTAATACTTACGATTTAAATACTAATTTTACTTTAAAGGGGTTTCTATGTTCGATAGCGTACCCAACACGCAACAAAGAGTTTCTTTGAAATCTTACGTTGCACACTAGTAATAAAATAATATTATTTTAAATGGTAGTTAACACGTAGCTGTTGTATTGGCGAGAATGGATATAAATAACTAAAATATGATTATATATGTTTTTTAAATGTTTTTAAATTTATCCAATAAAAGATAATGGCTTAAAATACAGAAAGAATTCAATTTTAGGCATATATACCCTAATTTTCACAAAAGGTTCACTTATCGCCTTTTTATGGTGAAGCATCATTAAATATAGTTTTGGTCACTCTTATACATTCTATTGGACCAAATAAAACTCTTCTTTAGAATCAGGACAGCAAAATTTACTTTGTGTAAATTTTTGGTATTTTTCCGATAAAGTTCATTTTTTAATGAATAGTGAAAAATGTTGTCTTTTAATTCGAAACCTATTCTTAAACTAATTTATTTATATGATTATGTTATCTTTTTATTTGGTTTTAGAGATTAATTAGAATATATTTTTACCATTTAATCCAATTGTAGTCGTTTTAATTAATTTCAATATGAAATTGGACTTAAAATAGTGTCAATCTTTTGATACTTATTGTTTCATAAAAACAGGCTATTTGCTCTGACAGCGAGAATTAATTATTAAATTAATTAATGCAACTTATATGTTTTTAATTTTGTAAAATATACATCATTTTTGAATTCTGAATATCAAATAAAGCTTAGGGTGAAGTTTTGGTATTTTTCTGAAAAACATCAATTTTGGATGAATAGTGAAACCACTAAGTGGTACTTAAAAAACTGATTTTTCGTTTAAATGAAATTTTACCACCTCTGTGTTTTGAATTTCAAAAATCCTACATACATTTTTTCCATTAAGAAGTAAAATTTGGTTCAATGGGATTAAAATAATTTTTTGGTGAATAGTAACATTTAAGTTTTTAATCACGATTAGAGGTAATTAGTGTAATTTAAGGTAAGAAAAATGTTTTAATAATATGAAATTACCTAGAAACATGTCCTACCCTTATTGGATGTGTCATGTCCGACCATGAAAATACATGGGTCAACTTGGGGGCTCAATGGAGCCACTCTGGTAGGAAAATGACATTAATACCTTTTTATTTAAAGTTAAAATTAAAATGTCACAAACATGTGTTGTTTTACTAAAACAATTTTTACATGAGGTTATACAAGTCAGATATTTTACTATAAAAAGTAATTAGAAAGATAAAAAATTTCTTACATCATGATAATTTTTTTGTAATTTTTAGACATTACATAAATTAAATTATTTATGACATCATGATGATGCAGTGATTACCTCATTAATGAACGCTTTAAATAAAATTAAAAGATAATGTAACATCTAAGACGTACACTTGTAAAATACCTATTGGATAAGTATATTTCGAACCATTATCACCTTATCCTATAATTATATCAATGTGGGACCTTTAATATCCGATAATCATTTTATAATAAAGTAAACTCTTATAACTTTCCACGAGTGCCCCTCCTCTCCTCTTATAAAAGGCCCTCACCTCTACCACCTTACCCACACCTCTCAAGCCTTTGGATTGGCCAAGCTCTTTCCATGTTTTCTATCCACATCCCTATATTACTCCTAGAAGCCTCACTTTGGGCAGAAGTCTTCCCAAGGAAGCCTTTGAGCTCAAATCTAAGAGAGTTACCCGATTTTAAGGTAATGTCTTCACTTGTGTTCTTTTGTTTTATTTTGCTTCTCCAACCCCCTAAACTCTTTTTATTCATTTCTTTTGTAACAAATCCAGTATCGTAAATATACTATGTTGTTTTTCTAATAATAATTAGAGCTACACTTACATACACCTACATCTAATGGTTAAAGAATATACTGTTTCCGTGGATGGAGAATTTTTGTCTCACGAAACGATGATTGTTCAATATTCTTCCAACACCTTCAAAGGTTTAAATTAATATGTCACTATATTTATATATGATATATAATATGTCTATTTCTTTCATAATCTTCTGTATTTTTAATTTATGGCACACCTTTATGGATTCCATTATGGGTATACGTGATATCTTTATTTTAGGAAGTGCGGACTACCGCCCCCTCAAAGTGATTTTATTCATCAATGCCATATGTGGGATATATAAAGGATGGATTTAAAGTTAATATATATGATGTTATATTGGAATTATAATATACCTTTATATCATTATTTTTTATTTCCATTAAATTATGAGATAGAAATGAAAGTAGCATTCATGCGTATGTACGGCTTACCGTCTCCATGAATGGTGCATTTCATTTATTACCTCTAAATGATTATGAAATACTATAAATACATTTATATTCTGAATATATATGATATATATGCTATCCAAATCATGAATATAATTCTGGATATAATGAATCTTTCACCACAAGAGCAACATGTAATTGTAAGAAGTCCACTTTCGACTTAAGAACCAAATATCGGCAAAACAAACATTATTAACTTAAAAAATTACATAGTGTTTATAACATTGTAATAAGTGATATAAAAGTAATAATGAACTTGAAAAAGGTTATTAATCAAGTATAAATTAACTCAAGTTTATTATTCAGGATGTTAAAGAACGATCAAGTCAATTCGGACCTGAGGTAAGGGACTTTGTCTCAATCTCCTTTCATTGAGGCATATTTCATTTTTTACACAACTTTCTTTTATATGGTGTATAAACCCCTTTGACTTTTACTTTTATACAAAAGGAATATTTTTCTACGAAGTGTTTTACTAAATGACAAAAAGGAATGTTTCGTTTAACGTTCGCGGTGACAACGACCTTTTCCACCGCCGCGAGTATTATTTGGTCTTTGGCTTCCTCAATAAGTCGAAATGTTTTTTTAAATGAAATAAATACCACATTGTATTTTATGTATTTTGGTATTGAAAATGGATTTTATAATGGATTTTTTATGTCAATATATTTAATCTATATATTGTGATCAAAGTGTTGAAATGTTTTCTTTCCATTATATTTGTTATTATGTCTTATGATTTTGTAACGGTACATGGACATTTGATGGGTGGTTACGTGATAAACCATATGACGGGTGGTGCCCTGAATACCTGGACGGGTGGTTATGTTATAACCTCTAATGCTTTGGGTATGGTAGTCGGCCATATGGCTATTACATTAAGTGATATGTGTGGAAGTTGACCGTATGGTTATTCCATTTAATTATGTTTATGTCCCATGTTACCTTTATATGTTATGTGATCTTTATATGGGTTTTATGGTAATATTTTTGTTAAAAAAGGGTAAGTAATGATCTTTTATTCAGTGAAGAGTTTTTACTACTTCATAAAGGTGAAAATTATTACTTTGATAAAGTATACATGGTTTACTTCTTGTTTTGATAAACTAACAGTTTTCATTATTTGTGTATCCCTTACTGAGCTTTTTATGCTCACCCCTTGTTTTTTGAAATGCTTTCCACAGGACATAATGTGGAATAGGGTCAAGGATTAGATCAAGGGAAATTCATGCTATATAAAACATGGAACTATACATGTTTCTTTTTAAGAGTTTTTATTCTATGGAAACATTATAGAAGTGTCTACTTTGTAATTTTTTGAGATGTAAAATTTATGTCCTAATTCTCTAAAACTCTAAACCTGAAAAGATCCTCAATGTGTATTATTCATTTAATTCAATATTAAGTAAGGTTTAAGGCCGAGTCCTTATAGTTGCTATCAGAGGTCGGTTTAGACAACTTTACGAGTTAGAAAATTGTTAAATTATAAGTTAATCTTTGGTATGACTGAAATGATATAGCATTTATAGATTACCATGTTGCTTCGCCTAAGATATTTATGTGTTCGGAATGGTTTTCCGCAGTGGAAACAAAGCAGCTATGTTGGGACGACATCAGGAGGAAGAAAAACATCCAAATCAGCAACCTGAGATGGTCGAAATCGGAACTGAACAGTTTTTTTGCAGTGATGGAACAGTTGACTCAGGCTATAAATGGTGGTGGTATCTATACACAAGATCAGCTAGATCAACCGTAGAGGAACATGTTAGTGGTGGAACATTTCATGAGGCAACATCCCCCATCATTCAGAGGATCATCTGACCCTGTGCAAGCCGAAGGGTGGATTAAAGCACTGGAGAAGATTTTTGATGTCATGGGGTGTTCAGAACATCAAAAGGTTAGTCTTGTTGTTTACCGTTTTGAAGGTTAAGCTGATCATCGGTGGTCGATGGTGAAAAATATCGTGGATAGTGATGAGATTGATGATCTTCATTGGGACGAATTCAAAGGTATGTTTCTTGAGAAATATTTTCCTAAGGTGGTTCGTCTTAGGATGGAAAATAGTTCCTAGAATTGAGGCAGGAGGATGACTCAGTGGCTGCTTATGAAGCAAAGTTCACTCGATTGGAAAGGTATGCTCCAAACTTCATACTAGATCTTGGTAGTAAAATAAACCATTTTTACTCAGGCTTAAAGCAAAATTATCGATGGGATTTAGCTTCTTGTGAGTTCAAAAGTTATGAAAAACTTGTTCGATGTGCGGAGAAGTTGGAAATGGAGTTTTCTTGATGATCAGGTGTTCTTTGACAAACAACAGAATAAGAGGTCCAGTTGGCAGGCAAAGGGGAAGAATTCATCAAAGAAGCAAGGAGGTAAGAAAACCAAATATCCATCCTATGAGAAGTGTGGTAAAATGCATCTTGGAGAATGTTTATCCAAGTCTAGAAAGTGCTTTCAGTGTGGTATGCCTTGTCATATTGCTCGTAATTGTAAGGAATATGATCAAGCGGGCAATGAAAAGCCTGCGGAAAGATGTTTCAAGTGTAATGAAATGGGTCATTATGAAAATGAGTTTCTAATGAAGAACTCAACTAGGGGAAAGCATCCAGACTACAAGGATTAAGTGGTGGTGAAATCCTTTGCAACTACTTCAGCAGATGTTGGTCCATCGAATAAAGTAGTATCAGGTACACTGTTTGTTTGTTCAGATTATGCCAATGTGTTGTTTGATTTAGGGTCTACACATTCTTTCATTTCTGAGAAGTTTTCTATTAAATTGGAAATTCCATATCAAGATATGAATCCTGAATTTATGGTAAAAACACCCGGAGGGAACGTTGAGACAAAATGGAATTATAAGAACATTCCTATCCTTGTGTGCGGAAAGAATCTACCAGCAAACCTTATTTTTTTCCTCTAGTAGAGTTTGATGTTATTTTGGGCATGGATTGGCTTTCTATTTATCATGATAAGATTGACTGCAGAGCTAAAATGGTTTCTTTTCAGAAATATTTTCAGTTTGTGTACAAGAATGAACCCTTGATTTTGATAACATATCAGGAAGTTGAGAAACTAGTAAAAGATGGAAATGAAGGATACCATGAACATATTGTTGAAAATAAAGGAACTTTTCAGATTAATGATGTGCCAGTGGTAAATGAGTATCTTGATGTTTTTCCTGATGAGTTTCCTGGTATTATTCATGATCGGGAAGTTGAATTTATTGTTGAATTAGTTCTTGATTCTAATCCAATTTCAAAACCACCTTATCGAATGGCTCAAGTTGAACTTTTAGAGTTAAAGAAGAAATTGTAGGAGTTATTAGATAAAGGATTCATTCGACCTAGCACATCACCATGGGGTTCTCTTGTCTTGTTTGTTAAAAAGAAAGGTGGCTCAATGAGACTTTACATTGATTATAGAGCCTTGAATAATATTACTGTTAAGAACAAGTATCCTTTGCCTCATATCGATGATTTGTTTGATCAGCTCCAGGGAGCTCAGTATTTTTCAAAGATTGACTTGAGGTCGGGGTACCATCAGTTGAATGTAATAGAAGCAGACGTTCCGAAAACTACGTTCCATACTAGATATGGCCATTATGAATTTTTAGTTATGCCTTTTGGGTTAACAAAAGCACCTTCTGTATTCATGGACCTTATGAATAGAATTTTCCATGAGTTCTTGGAAAAGTTTTTAGTTGTTTTCATCAATGATATTTTGGTGTTTTCTAAAAGTAAAGAGGAGCATAAAAGTCATTTAAGGGTTATCTTGCAAACCTTAAAATAAAAGAAACTGTATGGATAATTTTTCAAGTGTGAGTTTTGGTTACAACAAATTTATTTCCTTGGTCACATTGTTTCAAAAGATGGCATAACTATTGATCCTGCTAAAACAAAAGTTGTCGAAGAATGGACAATACCCAGAAATTTAACCGAGATCTGTAGTTTTCTTGTTTTGGTAGGATACTACCGAAGTTTTGTTGAAAATGTTTCACGGTTATCTATTCCAATGACTAAGCTTACTCGGAAGGGTGTTACGGTTATCTAGAAAAAAGAATGTGATGATTGTTTTCAGGAATTGAAAAGAAGATTGGTTAATGCTCCAGTTTTGGCACTTCCTTCAAGGAATGGTGAGTGTGTTATCTACAATGATGCTTTATTGAAAGGACATGGTTACGTCCTAATGCAGAGTGATCAGGTAATTGCATATGCTTCACGTCAGTTGAAAACTCATGAGGTGAATTAACCTACACATGACTTGGGATTAGCTGCTGTTGTTTTTGCTCTAAAAATTTGGAGACATCATTTGTATGGAGTAAATTGTGAAATATATACCAATCACAAAAGTTTAAAGTATATATTCACTCTGAAATAATTGAACATGAGACATAGGAGATGGCTGGAAATAATAAATTATTATGATTTTACAATTCATTACCATTTAGGAAAATCAAATAAAGTGGATGATGCTTTGAGTCGAAAAAGTAATGCTTTATTATACATGCTACATTTTGAATGAGATCCTTTGGTTTTTGATTTGATGAACTTTGGAATAGATTTTTTTGGTGCAGGAAGTTCTTCTGTTTTGTTTCAGGTATCAGTGAGATCATCCCTATCAGACAAAATTAAGCAAGCACAGAGGGAAGACAGTGAGTTGCAGAAAAAGGTAGAGCTGGTTCAGAAGGGTATGTTGCCTGAATTCAACATTGATAATGATTTTGTTTTGAGGTTTGGGAAGAGATTATGTGTGCCTAGTGATTCACATTTGAAGAATGAGTTGTTATGTGAGGCTCATAGTTCCCCGTTTTCAGTTCATCCTGGCGGTACTAAGATGTACAGAGATCTGCGGGAGTATTACTGGTGGGATGGAATGAAAATAGATATTGCTGATTTTACTGTGAAGTGTTTGACTTGTTAGGAGGTTAAATCAGAGTGGCAGTTAACAAAAGGGTTGCTTCAGCCTTTACCAGTGATAGAGTGGAAATGGGAAAACATATCCATGGACTTTGTTGTGGGATTACCGAAGACATCTCGAGGTGATAATGCAATCTGGGTTATTGTTGATCGCTTGACTAAATCTGCTCATTTCCTTCCTATTCGAGATACTTTTTCTCTAGATCAACCTTCTCGATTGTATCTTAAAGAGATAGTCAGGTTACATGGAGTTCCCCTCTCCATTGCGTCCGATCGTGATCCCAGGTTTACTTCTAACTTTTGGAAAGGCTTTCAGAATTCGTTGGGTACTGAATTAAATTTTAGTACATCTTTTCATCCGCAATCAGATGGGTAGTCAGAACGAACAATTCAGACCTTGATGGATATGATACGAGCTTGTTCTATGAATTATCAGGGAAGTTGGGACCAACATCTTTCTTTGGTTGAGTTTTCATATATTAATAGTTTTCATTCTAGTATACAGATGGCACCGTTTGAGGCATTATATGGGAAGCGATGTCGATCTCCAGCTTTTTGGGATGAAGTAGGTGAAAGGAAGCTGATGGAACCGGAATTTGCAGAAGAGATGGTAGAAGAAGTTCAGTTGATTCAGAAACACATGAAATCATCTCATAGCAGACAGAAATGTTATGCTGATAACCGGAGGAAGGATCTGTCTTTCGAGATAGGTAATCGTGTTTTTCTCAAAGTTTCACCATGGAAAAATGTGATGCGATTTGTTAAGAAAGGAAAGCTGAGTCCAAGGTTCATTGTACCATATGAAATTCTGGAGAGAGTTGGATCAGTTGCATACAGTGTGGATTTACCTCCGTGTTTATCTCAGGGACACAATGTTTTTCATGTTTCGATGTTGAGAAAGTATATGCCAGATTCATCTCATGTTTTGAGCCGGGAGGTAGTTCAGTTGGAAGAGAATCTCTCTTATGAAGAACAAATAGTCCAGGTTCTTGACCGAAGAGAGCAGGTGTTGCGAAATAAGGTAATTTACTAGGTAAAGGTTTTTTGTAAAAACCATATGGTTGAAGAGGCAACGTGGGAATCTGAAAATGCTATGACGGATAAATACGCCCACATATTTTGATAAGTTAAAACAATTGTGAGGACGTAATTCCCAAAAGGGGGGAAGGATGTAACATCCCAGGTAAATAAAGAATAATAAATTTTCGTATTTATTAATATTTACAAATTAAATATTAATTTTACTTTAAAGGGGTTTCTATGTTCAATAGAGTACACGATACGCAACAAAGAGTGTTTGAAATCTTAGGTTGCACACTAGTAATAAAATAATATTATTTTAAATGGAAGTTAACACGTAGCCGTTGTATTGGCGGGAATGGATATAAATAACTAAAATATGATTATATATTCTTTTTAAATGTTTTTACATTTATCCAATAAATGATAAAGGCTTAAAATATGGAAAAAATTCAATTTTAGGCATATATACCATAATTTTCACTAAAGGTTCACTTATTGCTTTTTGATGGAGAACCTTTATTAAATATAGTTTTGGTCACTATTATGTATTCTATTAGACCAAATAAAACTCATCTTTAGAATAGGGACATCAAAATTTACTTTGTGTAAATTTTTGTATTTTTCCGATAAAGTTCGTTTTTAATGAATAGTGAAAAATGTTCTATTTTAATTCAAAACCCCTTTTTAATGTAATTTATTTATATTATTAGCTTATATTTTTATTTCGTATTATAATTGAATTAGAATATATTTTTACAATTTAATCCAATAGTGGTCTTTGGAATTAATTTCACTTTGAAATTTGACTTAAACTAGTGTCAATCTTTTGATACTTATTGTTTCGTAAAAACACGTTATTTGCTCTGACAACGGGAATTAATTATTAAATTAATTAATGCAAGTTATATGTTTTGAATTTTTTAAAATAGACATCATTTTTGAATTCGGAATATCAAATAAAGCATAGGGTGATGTTTTGGTATTTTTTCTGAAAAACTTCAATTTTTGATGAATAGTGAAACCACTAAGTGGTACTTAAAAAACTGATTTTTCGTTTAAATGAAATTTTACCACCGCTGTGTTTTGAATTTCAAAAATCCAACATACATGGTTTCCATTAATAAGTAAAATGTTGTTTAATGGGATTAAAATAATTTTTTTGGTGAATAGTAACTTTTATGTTTTTAATCACGATTAGAGGTAATTAGTTTAATTTAAGGTAAAAATAATGTTTTAATAATATGAAATGACCTAGAAACATGTCCTACCCTTATTGTATGTGTCATGGCTGACCAAACAAATCCATGGGTCAACTTGGGGACCCCATGGAGCCACATTGGTAGGAAAATGACATTAATACCTTTTTATTTAAAGTTAAAATCAAAATTTCACAAACATGTGTTGTTTTACTAAAACAATTTTTACATGAGGTTATACAAGTCATATTTTTGACTATCAAAAATCTTTAGAAAATTAATAAGATTTCCTAAATCATGATATTTTTTTAATAATTTTTAGACATGAAATAAATTAAATTATTAATGACATCATGATGATGCAGCAATTACCTCATTAATGAACGATTTAAATAAAATGAAAAGATAATGTAAAATCTAAGACCTAAACTTGTCAAATACCTATTAGATAAGTATATTCCGAACCCTTATCACCTTATCCTATAATTATATCAATTTGGGTCCTTTAAAATACGAAAATAATTTTATAATAAAGTAAACTCTTCTAACATACCAAGAGTGCCCCTCCTCTCCTCTTATAAATGGCCCCCACCTCTACCACCTTTCCAACAACTCTAAATCCTTTGGATCACACATGCTCTGCCCATTGTGTCTCTCCACATCCCTCTGTTACTCCTAGAAGCCTCACTTTGGGTAGAAGTCTTCCCATGGAAGCCTTCGAGCTCAAATCTAAGAGAGTTATCCGATTTTAAGGTAATGTATTCACTTGTGTTCTTTTGTTTTATTTTGCTTCTCTAACCCCCTAAACTCTTTTTATTCATTTCTTTTGTAACAAATGGAGTATATTAAATATACTAGGATGTTTTTATAAGAATAATTCGAGCTACACTTACACACACCTACATCTAATGGTTAAAGAACATATTGTTTCTGTGGATGGTGAATTTCTGCCTCACAAAACAGTGATTGTTCAATATTCTTCCAACAACTTCATAGGTGGCCATTAATCTGTCAATATATTTATATATGATATATAATATGTTTATGTATTCTTTAATCTTTTTGTATTTTTCATTTATGGCACACCTTTATGGCTTCCATTATGGGTATACGCGATATCTTCATTTTAGGAAGTGCAGACTACTGCCCCCTCAAAGTGATTTGATTTGTTAATGCCATATGTGGGATGTATAAAGTATGGATTAAAAGTTATTATATATGGTGTTATAATGGAATTATAATATACCTTTATATCATTATTATTTATTTCTATTAATGTATGAGATATAAATGAAAGTAGCGTTCATGCGTACGTACGGCTTACCGTCTCCATGAACAGTTTATTTCATTTCTTACCTATAAATGATTATGAAATACTATAAATACATGTATATGCTGGATATATATGATATATATGATATCCAAATCATGAATATCATTCTGGATATAATGAACCTTTCACCACACGAACAACATATAATTGTAATAAGTCCACTTCTGACATAAGAACCAAATATCGACAAAACAAAAATTATTAACTTAAATAATTACGTAGTGTTTATAACATTGTAATAAGTTATATAAAAGGAATAATGAACTTTAAAAGGTTATTAATCAAGTATAAATTAACTCAATTTTATTATTCAGGAGGTTAAAGAATGATCGAGTCAAGTCGGACCCGAAGTAAGGGACTTCGTCTCAATCTTCTTTCATTGAGGCATATTTAATTTTATACACAACATTCTTTTATACGGTGTATAAACCCTTTTGACTTTTAATTTTATACAAAAGGAATATTTTTCTATGAATCGTTTTACTAAACAACAAAAAGGAATGTTTCTTTTAACGTACGTGGTGACAACGACCTTTTCTGCCACCGCGAGTATTATTTGCTCTTCGGCTTCCTCAATAAGCCGTAATGTTTTTTTAAATGAAATAAATACCATATAATATTTTATGTATTTTGTTATTGAAAATTATTTTTATAATGGATTTGTTATGTCAATATATTTAAGCGATATATTGCGATCAAAGTGTGGAAATGTTTTATTTCCATTACATTTGATTTGTGTCTTATGATTTGGTAATGGTACATGGACATTTGACGAGTGGTTACGTGATAAACCATATGACGGGTGGTACCATGAATACCAGGATGGGTGGTTACGTTATAACCTCCAATTCATTGGGTATGGAAGTCGTCCGTATGGCTATTCCATTAAGTAATATGTGTGGAAGTCGACCGTATGGTTATTCCATTTAATTATGTCTATGTCCCAAGTTACCTTTATATGTTATGTGATCTTTAGATGGGTTTTATGGTAATCTTTTGGTTACAAAAGGGTATGTAATGATATTATATTCAGTGAAGAGTTTTTACTACTTCATAAAGGTGAAAAGTATTACTTTGATAAAGTATACATGGTTTACATGTTGTTTTGATAAACTAACAGTTTTCATTCTTTGTGTATCCCTTACTGAGCTTTTTATGCTCACCCCAAGTTTTTTAAAATGTTTTTCACAGGACTAAATGTGGAATAGGGTCAAGAATGGGATCAAGGGAAAGTCATGCAATATAAAACATATAACTAGACATATTTCTTTTTAAGAGTTTTTATTCTATGGGAACTTAGTAGAAGTGTCTACATTGTAATCTTTTGAGATGTAATAGTTGTGTACAAATTCTCTAAAACTCCAAACCTGAAAAGATCCTCAATGTGAATTATTCATTTAATTCAATATTAAGTAAGGTTTAAGTCCGGGGCCTTATATAATGAACTTTAAGAAATATTTTTGGTTCAAACCAATGAGAGTTACCCGAATTAAAGTTAACGTCTTCTCTTACATTTTTTATTTTATTTTACTTCTGCAACCCCTAAAATATTTATAATATTTTATTTTATAACAACAGCAGTATAATAAATATACTAGGTTGTTTTTATGATATTTTTTCAAACTACACTTACACACACCTCCATATAATGGGTAAAGAACATGTTGTTTCTGTGGACGGTGAACTAACACCTCACAAAACAATGATTGTTCTTTATCTCCTACTACCACTTATTATATCAATTATGATGAAAATGTATATATATGAGATATATATTATATTTATATTGTCTTTATTCTTCTTTATTTTTAAGTTATATCTCACCTTTATGGTTTCCATAATGGGTAAATATGATAATTTCATTTGAGGAAGTGGAGATTACCGCCCCCTCAAAGTGATATGACTGGTTCATGACATATGTGGGATGTATAAAAGATCGATTTAATGAAATTATATATTATATTATACTATAATTATAATATAACTATGTATTAATATGTTTTCATTCTATTAAATATGAAATAGAAATGAATATAGCATTCATACGTATGTACAGCTAACCATCTCCACAAAATGTGCATTTCATTTATTACCTCTAAATGCTATGTACTATTATAAATACATATATATACTGGATATATATGATATATATTAAATATATATCAAGAATATAATTCTTAGGATAATGCAAGTTTGACAATATGAACAACTTTTAATTATAAGAAGTTCATTTTTGACTCAAGTACCAAATATTGACCAAAGATCATTATTAACTTGAATGATTATATAATGTTTATAACATGGTAATAAGTGATTTTAAGGGAATAATACACTTTAAAATAGTTCTCAATAAAGTAGAAATTAACTTTAGTTAATTATTTTGGATATTAATGAACAAACGGGTCAAGTCAAACACGAGTAAAGGGAATTCGTCTCAATCTCCTTTCATTGAGGCATATATTTTTTATACGCGACATTATTTTATAAGGTGTCTAAACAACTTCAACTATTCATTTAATGAAAATGGAATAATATTATATTAGTAGTTTTACTTAATTAAAATAATAATGTTTCTTTTTAATGTAAGTGGTGACAAAGACCTTTTCCGCTGCCATGAGTATTATTTGATCTTTGGCTTCCTTAACAAGTCATAATGTTTTTAAAAGGAAAATAAATACCATATACTTTTTTATATATTTTGGTATTGAAAATGGATTTGATAATTGATTAGTTATATCAATATATTAAAATGATATGTTTTGGTTTAAATGTCGAAATGTTATCTTTTATTTTATGTTTGTTTTATGTGTTGTGAATATGTTATGGTTCTTGGGATCGTTTATATATACGGGTGGTTCTGTGATAAACCGAGGAGGTGAATCTGAGATAGCTCTCTAATGAATTGGGTAACTTGATGGAGTTAAACATGAATATTTATCCTAAGAGATTTAGTGAATATACTATGATGTGTATTCAAAATGTATCTCTCTACGTAGTAGTGAAATCTACAACGTAAGTATGTTATAGATTACACAAGATAGCTTTCTGATTTGTGATTACTATGTGTTATTCATAAATATTATGATTTCATGAGGTATGTTAAATATCTTATGTTTAGTATATATTGATGAACTATTGTTTTATTTCTTTGTCTTATAACCCTTACTGATCTTTTTTATGCTCATCCCATGTTTTAAAAAAAATCACAGGACTTAAAGATGAATAGTGTCAATGATGGGATTGTGGAAATGTCATGCTATATAAAACATGAAACTAGACATGACTCTAATTTTTTCAGCATTTTTTATTTTCTGAATAAAATTAAAACTGATTAGAAGTGTCTATATGTAATATTCAAGTTTTTATGTATATGTTATGACCTAATTTCTAAAACTATAAACCTGAAAAGATCCTCAATGTGAATTATCCATTTAATTTATGATTATGAAATGTTTTAAGGATGGGTCCTTATATTGATGTCATATCTTCGTTGAAATTTTGAATCATTAAAATCATTTTTCTCCAGTTTTTTCTATGACAGCCAATATAACCTCTTCATTTAGTTTATTATATTTATAAATTCATTTAACCATTATATCTTCTAAGTTATCATACTCTTGTGAAATAATGTTTTTATTTTTATTGAATTTTTTATATGAACTCCTATTTACCTTCATATTTTTATTTTTTTTTTTATGATTAACTCTTCATATTTATATTTGAAATTCAATGGACACTTTTTAATTATTTACCAACTTTTTCCACACCAAAAGAATGACAGTGGATTATTTCCTTTCAATTTTTTTCCACTATCATATTTTATGAACGAAAATATATACCCTCATCAACATACATATCTTTAGGATCATCCCATAATGTGAGTTTATTCATTTCCATAAATTAAATTTTTTGATAGTTCTCCATTTTAGTGACGCATCATAATTATTCCTCATCCCAAATGAGAGTATTATGAAAACAATCCAACATAACTCCTTTTAGAACATTTTTTTGTGGACCATGTCACATGCATTAAAATGTGGTGGACAATTTTTTATATCCTCTTCATGAACATGATATAATTGAGTGTTTCTCTATGTACATTCTTTCTCTACGGTAAATTAATCTTGATCTAGGAATTTATCAAAAAATTCATTTATCTGGATCCTCAAATCCTTATTCTTATTCTAAAAACGTACAATTTATCTTTATATACCTTGTAGTCACCATCATAAGTGATGAGAATATTTTCCCACATTGTGTCCGATTTTTTATGTGGAATTATATTTATATGTATTTAATTGGAAAAATATCCCCTTAATAAATTGGATTCATTTACATAGGTATCAATCATCCTTTAGTATTTCTCTGATAATGCAATTATTTCCATACTGATCGATATATCGTACATAGAAACTCTATATATATCCATTCCCATGTTCTATAAATATTATTGTATCTAATTATTCAAAAATAGAAAAATATTTTAATTAAATATCATTATACCATTATTATAGATGATTGCAGTCTTGACTTCTATTAAATATATTTCACCATGAACATTTATTATTTAATACAACTTGTTTATCCCAAACAACGTAATCACCCTAATATGGGAGAAATATTAGGACATGTTTATTTATTCGGTTAAATATTTCTAGTGATCTTGTTCTTTTTTTGTAGGACAAATACCCTCTCAAAAAGATAATATGAAATAGGAAATTAAAGTGTGACATGAATGAAATTAATTATTTTACCCAAACTAGGATAATCAAGGATTATATAACTGTAATGTATCGATGTACCAACATCACAAATCACGTTAATTGTTTCATTAAAATTTAGACAATTTATTCTAACCCTACAATTTTATAACCCTAACAGAGTAGAAAAATTATAACTTTCAATCACATAGGAATTTCACATCTCTGCCAAGTGAAATTATATTTATCTTCAGGAAATAACATTATTATTACACTATCAATTGTATAAAAATAACCTCCATGATTCATGTGATCAAACTCATCAATCTTCTAGTGAAATAAACTTCTTAATATTATTTCATTGTTTATAATTTATTTTAATCATAGATTTTGAATTCCCCCTCTTTTATCCATGATCCAACTTTCATTTTTTAAAGATAATGACTCATATTTGTCCTTGAAAGAGTCTCCAAGTCCTCCTTTAATTAGACTTCAATCCCCCTTGATTAGAAAAGGAAAAATCTACCAAAAAAATCTCACAAAACGAGAATACTTCCCATAATTCAATTTTTTGTAAAATACATAAATTATTGGAACTTTGAATTCAACATATTCTTCTTTACATGACCATGTTGTGGAACAACCACAATCAACATATTGAAATTAATTTTCATCATTAGAAAATTTATATTTATGTCACTATAAATTTTTCCATTATCATGGAATGAACACCACAATCATATTAAATATAATCTTATAATCTAGTGTTTCAAGAACTACCATCCCAAAACTATCCAAAAATTAAATCATTAAAAGATAATTTCCTTGTAATAAATTCTCATTTTTGCATAAGTTATGCTTTAAACCCAAATAAAACATATTAGTATGAAATAACCCCTATCACTAGTTTTTGAGGACTATTAGGAATCCCAATTACCTTTTCTACATGTATAACATGGACCTCCACTAACCTACACCTATACCATTGGTATTCACTAATAAAAATATATTTAATCATCTCATTACAGAACACCCTGATCCATTCATAATTTATTACATAAATCATTACATTTAGAGAATTTATAGAACATAATTATAGGTTTCTCCCCTCGGGTGTTTATATAGGTGTGTCTAAAATAAATAAACTATGAACAATATACCTAATTCACTTCTAAGTGGTTTCACCATTGATTATTATATTAATCGATACTCACACACCACCTTATAAAAATCCTCAAACCAAAATCCAAAGGAACGCACATGAAACCCACATATGTCTGTGCAATATATTGTTAAATATGAGAGGAACCATATAACTTGATCTTATTAAAGTCAAATTATAAAATATAAATTTTTTATTAGGTTATATTTTTAAAAAAAGTTATAAATAAAAAAAATCCATAATACAATATTTATGGAAAATAATTGTGAAATTCCAAAAATAGTGATATGGGTCCTACATGTTATATTATTTATATTTATAGGAACCTCATACAATGGATATAAAATAAATTTTAAAATTATTAATGAATGAAGAATCTAGTTCGGTGAATAGGGATTGGTTTAAAATGAGAGGATGTGGGTTTGAGGGATGGGCCATGCAGCTCTGTAGGGGAGAATATGGGAAGGTCATTTAAACAATTTTATTATTTAATAATTTCAAAAAAAATTAAAAACAATTGGGGATAATAAAAACACAACCTCATAGATTTTGAAATAGTTACCAAGTCTCAATTCATTATTTAGCTTGACCATAATTTTCACGATATAACTTCCCTCATTAGAGTAGTTCTAAGTCATCAAAATCAACCATTGTTGTATAACCTAGGAATTCAAGGCACAATGCCCATTATTATTGTTTGAACTCCCACACAATTAATAATTTTACCTTATGTAGTCATTAGGTTGTGTAGTAATTTATACTATTGCATTAGGATCTACCACTTGTACCAAAAATATAACTTTCCTATGGATTTACCAACACATGATGATATTGACTATTATAGGATAAATCCAAAGAGTAAACACCATTGATTTTTTTTATATCATAACTAAATCACTATCATGTTATCTTTATTAAAAAAATTGGATTTGTTCATTGCTAAATCCACATATATATATTTATTTCAAAATAATAATTCATTACTAAATGATATGTAAACAAAAAATGTGACACACATATTCAACAATAAAAACATAATGGGTCAATAAATTTAAGGACCCGATGACAGTTTCCAAGAGCCGGTGCCTTATTTGATTAAATAGGAATATAAAGAATTAATATGAATCCCATAGGACCATGTATTTTAGTATTATTGGAAACAATATACATACATAATATCAATATGTAAACATGAAAGGAAATACAAAATTAATGTATTCCATTTGAAATATCCATGCCACCTAGATTACGCTTGAAATTCATTCATAATTTACCTCATCATATCCTGGGAAAATGAAACATAAGAAAGGGGTGAGGTCAAATGCTCATTAAGGGTAATAAATACAATGTAATTTATCATATACATAAGATATTATGAATAATTGAAATCACATGCCTTTCATAATAAAATTAAACACATTACGGTTGCAATATGTGCTGAGTAAATAATGCCATAACAAACCATAATCATGGGTATTCTACCAGTCGAGTAACCACATGAACTTCAAATACTAGCATAATAATGAGGAAATTTCATACCCCAGACATTATCAAACATATTTTCAATGCCTCTACCAAGACTTCTAATGATTTAGGCTTCATCCAAAATCCATATATCACATTGGGAAAGGCCTCAGCCAATTCCACGTTAATTTGTCTCATGAGACCTACAGATGCATCGAGGGGCTATAGCAGGCACCACCCATCTCATAATAAGTATAATTAATTTTTCATATGATCTGGGATAAACATAAAGAACATGTACATTCATATTGATATTATCATATGAAATGTAATTAGCATTTCCAAATCATTAAACACAAAACACTAACCACTCTGAGTGATATGTTGAATGGTTTTAGGATGGATCATCCACAATAAAAATATTCATAAACCATTTAATACAATATGGTAGATGAAATATTAAATAATAAATCCCAATAATGCATAAAAATAAACAAGAGTGTTGAATCAGATGAAAACACTCTTATAAAATCAATAAGTGATTCTTGAGATAAATACTCATTATTTCGAAAAGAAGAGTTCTTTTAGAAAAAACATTTTATAAATCCTTAAGTTAAGTAAGATATTATTTCATGATAAAATTAGTGTTTTTATAAGGATAATGGTTTCCAAAAACATATTATAGTGTTCCCTTAATAATAGATATGAACTTGAGAAATTCCCTTGAATCGGGCTTGTATTTTGGAAACAGTTTTGACAGTTTCTTTTAAAACACATAACTATCCATAAAATAGGGAAGGATTCTGGTTGGTGTACATATTTAGAATACTCACACATAATTTATTATGAGTACATAATAATAAATAATAATTTCATTGAGGTAATTATATAATGAAAGTAACCCAACTTAAAATGGATGTTCGGGTGAGAAAACCATAACTTAAATCTGAATGTGTTCCCATCTTGAACATAATGTCTTAGAATATGTAATTATACTAATTAATAACTTAATTAAGAACTTATCAGATATTTATTTATTTTATAATAATTATTTTTATTTCATTTATTTCCATTTTTTAAGTTATGATATCGAATTTCGTCATTCCGGAGTGTTCGTTTTCTTGATCTTCATAATCGGTTCTCTTGTTTTTAAGTAATCTAGTTCCTAAGGAAGAGATGTAAATATCCAGAACTAAAATTAAATAATATTTATGAACATAAATAATATATAATGGTCATTTATATCATTTGGTTTCATAGACAAAAGATGAATCATTAGATGAATTACTAATGATATTAACTTAGATTATATAAGCGGTATTTTGATTATTAAGAAATAGTTTGATTTTATGATTTAATAATATGTGAATATTCTATTTCCTGAATATTAATTTGGTTATAATACATATATTATAGTGTGGTTCAACAATAAAAATTCTTTCATGAAAATTAACGAATGATAAATTGAAGAATGAAACTGCATCATCCTCAAAGGATATAAATTGGAACGCCATGAACATTGATTTCATTTATAAAATAAAAGAGGGAGAGAGAGGGAAGATATTGATGATAGTTATTAAATTAAAATGATATAATTATATTATATAGATGATACTATAGTTATAATAGTCATTTGGATAGAGGAGGTCATGAGAAGAAAAAAGATATGAACGTGAAAATAAAATAAAATTTGAGAGATCCTTTATGACAATTCAGCAGCCTAACATCATCATTTAAAATTTCCTAAAATGAAATGATGAGATAAAAAGGGTGTATCATCATATGGAAATAAAAAGGAAAGTTTGAGGAATACATAATATAAAACACCTATATAAGAGAATGGAAATTCAAAGAGATCACATAAAAGAAGTGTCGACTAAAATGGGAGGGTGAAGAAATTCCATTACCTTTTAGAGTAACTCCTATAATGTGATGGTTGGGACCATGGGGGATTATGGAAACCTTGGGAAGACTCGTAGAGAGGTAAAACGACCAGATATTATAGGATTAGGTAGTTGTAATGAAGGAATACGAATGGATGAGTGGGTATTTATAAAAAAAAGAGGGAGTTTTTTTTAAAATTTCAAAGGGAAACCTCATTAGTGGTTTTTTCGAAACCAAGGTTTTTCCCATGTTTTATGCACATGTTTTTTCCACTTGGGACACCTCATGTCATATTTTATGGTACAAAATCTGACCAGCCTTTTATTATGGAATTATGATGTCATTAAACTACAGAAAAATCAAAACTATATTTTTATTATTCACATAAAATTCAAGTATTTTAGAAAATTAACAAAAATAAACCCCTACCATTTTTCGATGTGTAGAATTAAAAAATGAACCCAATTTTTTTAAAAAAAAATTATAAATATTTTTATTTAATTTTTAAATAAAATAATAGTTAATTCAACAATTATTAATTTTAAGGTATAATTAGTTTTATATCACATTTAAAAATTAATTAAGATCTCATTATATTATTACCTTAAGAAAATAAAATAATATCATTATTTACTATTCATAAGAGTCATATTACTATTCATATTACTATTCAAAAGGGTGTGTTACTATTCACTAAAAAACATTTTTGTTCTATCAGACTCTAAACCACTTACAGGTCACAACTCTAGATGACAGTTTTTCAAAATTCAAAACACAGTAGAAGAAAAATTGTGTTTAACGGCTAGATTATGAAATTCATTAAATATTTATTTTCAAAACCATTTGGTGTTACATTCTACCCTCCCTACAAAAATTCTATCCTCAATATTCAAGAAATGTTACCTAAAATGATTCAGTTATATCTTGAATATAAGCTCCTTTGGCTTCCATTTTTCCTCCTCCATCTTATGGTTCTTCCGAAGATCCTTTACCAGATGAGTCATCCAATTTCTCAATACATGTTCTCTAGTATCAAGAATCATGATAGGATCTTCACAATAAGAGATATCGGGCTCAAGTTCTACTCCTTCATAAGTGTGTATATGTGTTTGGTCTGACATGTCTTTTCTTAACATTGATAGGTGGAACACATTGTGAACTTTGGAATGACATGGAGGCATTGTCTAACGGTAAGCTACGGTTCCAATTCTCTCTAGAATTTTCAAAAGGTCTGATGTACCTGGGAATTAATTTTCCCTTCTTACTGAATCGTATAATACCCTTCCATGGAGATACTTTTAAGATAACCTGATCTACTTCTTGAAATTCCAAGTCCTTTCATCAATTATCAGTATACCTCTTTTGCCTACATTGAGAAGTTTTGATATGGGTTTGGATAATTTTCACCTTTTCTAGTTTTTCCTCACCAAGTTCTGGGCCTATGATCTTTCTTTTACCAACATCATCCCAGAAAGTCGGTGTGCGGCATCACTTTCTATATAATGCCTTATATAGTTCCATGTAAATACTTTAATGGAAGATATTGTTATAGAAAAAGTCTACGATAGGTAAATATTGATCCGACATGCCTTGAAAATAATGTGAAAAAGACATTAACATGTCTTCTAAAGTTTTAATAGCCCATTGTGATAGTCCATCAGTTTGTGAAAAGGTAGGCAGGGCTCAAATGAAAACCAGTATTTAGGGAATTATAAAGACTCTTCCATAATCCTGATGTAAAATGAGGATCCTGATTGGAAAAAATTGATGAGGGTACACCATGACGTATTACAACTTCATTAATATATATTCTTGCTAATGTTAAAGTGGTAGATCTTCTCTAATAGCAAGAAAATCTGATGATTTTGTAAGACGGTCAACAATGACCCATATCGCATCATTCTTTCTTGGAGTCGTCGGTATCCCCATGACAAATTACATTGTAAAATCATATCATTTCCACATAGAAATAGGAAGGGGTTGAAAGACTCCTCAAGGACGTTGTATTCCATCCTTCACTTGTTGACAAACCAAACATCTAGACCCGTAATCATCAATCTCCCTCTTCATGTTTCCCACAAAAAATGTTCCTTTACGTATCTAAACATCTTGCTGCTACCAGGGTGTATAGAGAAATTAGATCTATCAGCATCATCCAATAGTTCCCTCTTTTTCTCAATAATAGCGGGAACACAAAGTCTCTTTCTAAATTTCAAAATTCTGCATTCATATGCGAATTCAGTTAACATCCCTTTCATTTATAGCTTTAATTTTCCTTTTAAAATCCTCATCATCATCCTGAGAACATTTTATCCTTTTAGTAAAGATGGTTTGGAAACTATTTGAAAATGTAGTGATATGTTACCTTCTTTGATAATTCCCATATTCATCTTTATTAGATCCATGAACAGAGGATCCCTTTTAACTCTCATATTATTTATAATTAAGTATTCCTTTCTTCTAAAAGCATCTGTTACCAAATTATCCTACCCTGGGTGGTGGTGTATTGTGCAATCGTAGTCTTTGAGTAGCTAAAATATTCTCCTTTTGTCTCATGTTGTGTTATTTCTATGAGAATATATATTTTAAACTCTTATAATCAGTATATATCTCACATTTTTCATCATATAGGTAATGTATCCAAATATTCACAGAAAAGATAACCATTTTTAACTCAAGATCATGATATTGATAGTTTTGTTCATGAATTATTAGCTACCTAGATGCACAGAAAATCAATTGATCATTCTGTATAAGGACACAACCATGTCCTTTCATTGATGTGTCGCTATAGATAACAAACCCATCATTCCCCGATGGTAGGGTTAGGATTAGAGAATTCACTAACCTCCTCTTCAATTGATCAATACATTCTTCATATTCCTTGGTCCATACGAACTTAACCCATTTTCATGTAATATTGGTCATTGGATTGGCAAAAAAGGAAATGTTCTAAATGAAATGCCGATAATAACCGGCTAAACTAATTAATCTACATACCTCAATTATGTTAGTTGGAGTAGGACATTCTTGCACAACCTTTGTCTTCATAGGATCTATAGATATTCCATCTTTAGAAACAATGTTTCCTAAAAAGGGAACTGATTGGAGCCAAAATTCATACTTCCTAATCTTCCCATATAATTCATTTCTTCTTAGAGTCTTCAAAATGGTGCGCAGGTGATTTTTATGATCTTTATAGATTTTAGAGTATTCCAGGATATCATCAATAAAATTCTCCAAAAAGACATTAAGATATTCCATAAAAACTATATTCATCAGATATTTGAAAATAGATGATGCATTAGTTAGTCAAAAAGGCATTACAGTAAACTCATAATGCCTGTACCCAATTCGGAATGTTGTTTTTGGAATTCTTCTTTCCTCAAAAGTTACTGATGATATCCAGATCGAAGATCAATATTTGAAAAATATTGTTCTCCATGAAGTTGATAAAATAAATCATGAATTAGGGGTGGAAAATACTTATTATTTATTTTAATAGAATTGATTTCTCTAAAATCAATGCACAACCTCATGAATCCATCTTTCTTCTTGACAAACAGGACATGGGCTTCCCATGGTGAAACTCTAGGGAGAATAAATCCTTAATCACTCAATTCCCCTAGTAGTTTATTTATTTCCAAAAACATCATATTGGACATTCTATATGGGGTCTTTGATATGGGACTTGAACCAAGAATTATGTCAATGGAAAACTCAATTTCCCACTCTGGAGAGTGTTAAGGTAAATCCTTTGGAAGGACATCAATATATTCTTTCCCAATAGTTACATATTCTATTTGAACATTCTTTTCCTCAACAATAGTTTTTACATTCCCTTTCTCCCTAATGATTGTATTTATTAGAGAAACTAGGGGTGGATCTAGATGAGAATTATATGAAGAGGTTTCTGCTCTATAGATATGCGATTATATACCATTGTCAAAAATTCTAACTTCCCTATTTTAACAATAGATCTTCGGATCCTAATTTGAAATCCAATTCATACCAAGAATTATATCAAATACAATCATTGGTATGATGATAAGTTCAGCACCTAAATCATGTTTATGTGTCATGAGGGGGACTAATTCACATTCCATTGTTTCAATGATACATCCCCTAGGGGTTTTGACTGATAACTCCTTTATTAAATAAAATTGGACATATCTAATTTTCTTGGAAAACTGTGAAGATGTGAAAGAATGTGATGATACTAAATAGAATAAAGCATTTTCTTTGTTTTAGGAAATGATTAAAGTACCATCCACCACATCATTAGGAACTTCAATATCATTGGTTGTGATAGCATAGGTTTTCAATGCTCCCTTGGCCTTTTTATTGCATGTTTCCTTGTCGCATTGGACAATCATTAGTATTGTGTCCCCTCTATTTAAAATTTTAGCATTAGACATTAATAACTTCCTTTATCCCCTTAAAATCACTAACAATATGGACCTTCTATCCACATTTGTAAAATACTCAATTACCCTTTTATCAGATACAAGGGTGTTACCTTCTACAATTTTCATAGGGTGGAAATTCAACTCTTCCCTTCTTCCCTATTTCCTTGTTCCTGTTCCCAATGTTTTCCGCATCCCTCTTCTTCTCTTGATTTCCCTTAAAGTCATAAGAATTAGAGTAATATTTTTATATCTTCATAGCACATTAAACTATATCCTCATATGATGTAAAACATTGGGAGACCAATTCCCATCGGAGGAATAGCTTTACTCCATCAAAGAATTAATCAATCTGTATCCTTAGATTTCTTATTTAGTCTACAACATGCCTTTCTAACCTTATGAAGTTAGCTTCATTCATTGAAAATTTATCATCTTACTTTTTCTTTGTGTTCAAAAACTACCATTCTATATCTTCTCATTTTTCACGAGGAAAGTATTTCTCTAGGAATATTCATTCAAATCTCTCCATTACATCTCTTTTATTTCTTCCTCCTCCTTTGTGTTTTGGATTAATGACCACCACTGATCTGTATCTTTTGATAGCTGATAAACAACCATGATGACCTTCTCTCTTTCATTACATCCCAAAGTAAGAAATAACTTCTTGAGGAACTTATCCATTGCTCATCTAAAAATGGGTTTCTAGTCCCATTGAATAATTGAGGTTGTTGTTGCATAAAGCGATATATAATAGCTTCTCCACGTGGTGGATCCAGATACACCATATGGGTAAGGTTATTATTCATAACCTGAGTAAGTTTTCCTTGTATTTTTATATGTTTCTTACCACCCGTGATAGCACTAGAGCCAACATATATACCTTGCATCAGAGGGAAATCCCTATACATGTTCGTACGGTTTTCATTCCTTCCACTAGGAACCATTTCTAAATAATGGAATACACTTGACTTGGGTATGAATCATAATTAATAATATCAATGTATAAATATACATATCATTAATCAAAATTCTATGCATAGATAATCTCTTAATAAAAAACATGTTATCTTTGAGGAAAAAATTACATTTAAATATTATATAATGGCTTGAAAAGAAAATGTGAATTATCATAAGAATATCCCCCCGGGAGTTTTGTAACCAATAGTGAATCATGAAATATTTTTGTTTTCCAGGATCCCTCGAGTCGACACAGAAACTCCTTGTGGGATCTTTCACTCCTAGGTACATCTGTGACAAATCCGCCTCTACCCACTCGTTTCTAGACAGGGATGTATATATTGAAATATTCACATTATCTATTCCATACCCAAATTCCCGGACGTTCGTGTATGTTATATTCAAACACTATCTTCGGGACTCTTCCTTAATATACATTTTCTAAATCTAGTTTCCATGTTTCCTACCAAAATTCCTTTGATACCCACTGTAAGGACCCGACCCCTGTTTCCCAAAGTCTGTGCCTTATTTGAATACATTGACATATAAACAAGGAATATGAATCCCAAAGGACCAAGTAGTTTAGTATTATTAGAAACAAGATACATACATAAGATCAACTTTGCAATATAAAAGGAAATATAACAATAATCTATTCCATTAGAAATATTCATGCCTCCTAGATTACACTTGAAATTAATTCATAATTTACTTCTTTATATCCGGGGGAAAATGAATCATAATAATGGGGTGAGCTCAAATGCTTATTATGGGTAAGAAATACGGAATAATATATCATAAAAATAAGACATGGTGAATAATTGAAAACATATTTTTTTATTAATAAACATGAACACATTATAGTAGGAATATGAGCTGAGTAAATAATTCAATAATAAACCATAATAATGGGTATTCAACTAGTTGAATAACTACATAAACATCATATAATATCATCATAATGATGGAAGTGAATGTTTTGTACAGTATGAAACAATTTTTCAAGGCCTCGGCCAAGACGCCTAATGATTAAGGCATCATCCAAAATCCATATATCACATTGGTAAAGGCCTTGGCCAATTCCACGTCTATTTGTCTCATGAGACCAACTGATGAATCGATGGGATATAGAGGATCCCACCCTTCACATAATATGTCCAATTAATTATTCATATGATCAGGGATAAAAATAAACAATATATACATTCATATTGAAATTATCAAATGAAATTTAATTAAATTTCCCCGATCATTAAACATAAAACACTAACTATTCTGAGTGATATGGTGAATGGTTTTCAGATAGATCACCCAAAATAAAATTAGTCAAAATAAAATTTATTCCAATATTATAGATGAAATATTAAGTTATTAAATCCAATAATACATAAAAACAAACAATAGTGTTGAATCAGTTGAAAATACTCTTATAAAATCTTTAATTGATTCTCGAGATAAATACTCTTTATTTTGAAAATAAGGGTTCTTTTGAAAAAAATCTTTGTATAAAACCAGAAGTTAAGTAAGATATTATTTCATGATAAAATGAGTTTTTTATAATGATAATTTTTTCCAAAAACATATTATATAGTGCCCTTGAAAATTGAAATGAATTTGAGAAATTCCAGTGAACTGGGCTTGTATTTGTGAAACTGTTTTGATAGTTTCTTTTAAAACATGTAACAATCCATAAAATAGGGAAGGAATCTAGTTGATTTAAATATGTAGAATAATCAAACATAATTTACTAGGATTAAAAAATAATACATAAGAGTTTCATGGAGGTAATTAAACAATGAAAGTAACCCGAATGAAAATTAAATTTCGGGTGGAAAACCCTTACATTAAATTTGAATGTGTTCCACTCTTGAATATATGGTCCTGGAATATGAAATTAGACACATTAACAACTTTATTAAGAAATTAGTAGATGTTAATTTAGTTTATCATAATTATTTTTTGTTCATTTTTGATCTTATTGATAAATTATAATATCGAATTTCGTTGTTCCAGACTGTTCGTTTTCGTGATTTTCATAATCGGTTCTCAGGTTTTTAAGTAATGGAGTTCATGCAGAAGGAATGTAAATCACCAAAAATGAAATAACATATTATTTATGGTCATAAATAAGTTTTAATTCTAATTTAAACCATTTGGTGACATGGTAAAATGATGAATCATTAGATGAATTATTAATGATATCCACTTAGATTATTTAAGGGGTATTTTGATTATTAAGAACTAGTTTGGACTTTTGGTTTAATAATATGTATATATACTGGTTTATGAATATTAATTTGGATATAATAAATATATTATAGTATTTTTAAACCATAAAAATGGTTTCATGATCAGTAGTGAAGGAGAAAATGAAGAATGAAACTTCGTTGTCCACAAAGGCCATAAATTGAACCTCATAGGCATTGATTTCGTTTATAAAATAAAAGGGGGAGAGAGATAGAGAAGATATTGATGATGTTTAGTCAATTCACATGATATAATTATAGTATATAGATGATACTAGAGTTATCATGGTCATTTTTACAGAGGAGGTGATGGAAAAAAGAAAAGAGAGGAACTTGAAAATAAATGAAAAGCTAAGAGATCACTTATGAAAATTTGGCAGCCTAACAGTGTTGCTTATAATTTTATAAAAGGAAATGATGATAGAAAAGGGGTATGTAATCATATTTAAATAAAAATTAATATAAGAAGAATATATAAAATAATAATCTAGAATAAGATAATGGAAATTCAAAGCGATAACATAAAATAAGTGTCAACTAAAAGATAAGGGTGAAGGATTCCATTACCTTATAGAGTAACTCCTAGAACTTGATGGTTGGGACCTTATGGGATTAAGGACACATTGGGAGGAATCCTAGAGAGGTAAAACCATTAGTTCTTAGAGGATGAGGTATTTGGAGTGAAATTAAGTGAATGGATGAGTGGGTATTTATAGAAAAATAGAGGGAGTTTTTTAATAATTTCAAATGGACACCTCATTGTCGGTTTTTGCCAAACCATGGGCTTTCCCATGGTATTTACCACTAGTTTTAGTCACTTGGTAAACATAATGTCATATGATACTTTACAAAATTCTACCAGCCTTTTATTATGTCATTATGATGTCATTAAACTATTGAAAACTCAAAAATGTATTTTTACTATTCACAAAAAATTCACGTATTTTTCAAAAATCCCAAAAATTCACCCCTACCATTTTTCGATTGGTAGAATTAAAAAATGAACTCCATTTTTAAAAAATAATTTTCTAAATATTATTAATATAATATTTAAATAAAATCATAGCTAATTCAAAAAATAACAATTTTATGGTATAATTAGTATTATATCACATTTAAAAATTAATTAAGATCACATTATCTTATTACCATAAGAAGAAAATAATATCATTATTTACTCTTCATATTTTTCATATTAATATTCATAAGTGTATGATACTATTCACCAAAAATCAGGTATGATCTATCATACTCTAAATGACTTACTATCACAACTCTAGAAGATAGTTTTTCGAAATTCCAAACATAGTAGAAGAAAATTTATTTTTAATGGATATATTATAAAATTAATTAAATATTTATTTTCAAAATTGTAGTGTGTTACAATAAATAAAACACTATATAATTTTTTTATTCAATCAAATCATTATTTAATAAAAAGATCATAGTTTTATCTCATTTAATATCTTTTATAGATTCTCTTTCTTTCTAACATTCTATTACTGAAATTATTTCAAATAACGATTGAGCTTTCCATTGTTATTAATTTTTACCAAATTTGATTCCTATAATATTTTATTCTATAAAATATGTCTCTACTAAATCCATATGTCAGAACAATATTTTCTTCTAGAATTTCCAACCATTATCGACTTAATGTTTCAATAAAGGATCGTATGATTCAATATTTTTAAAAAACATTCAAACTTATATATATTTTTTCAATTAAATAATAATTTTATGAATATAGATATATCATAATGGATTCCAATAAATATATATACTAAAAAAACTTATCCATGCATGAATTTTGGTCTCTTGAAACCATAGAATCTAAAATTAATGATACATACCTAATCAACTTATTTCTGTGTAATGAAGATCATTACATCAAAATATCCTAAAATTAATTTTAAAACAACATATATAATTACGGGGTAGATCTTGAATCGTAACAACGCTCATAAACTTCCATTTTTTCATAAATAAATCACTTATATTTTAACAGGTCATATTACGATATGATTACTAATAATTAGATATTATTTGTTTCTTATATCTTTTCATTGATGTGTATGTTTCATGGTATAATAAAAATACTAACACATACTTCCTATCTTTTCAAAAATAATGGTGAAATTGTTATACTACACAGCATAGTACCAATTCCAATACAAACATAAATTTTCTCAAAATAATTATGGTATGTCCAATCATATTATATAATTATTTTTTCATATTCACTACATCATATTTAAATCTCCATGAAACAATTAGTGACTAATTGTAGTTTTTACTAATGTTATATTTTATCTAATAAAATCCACCTCTAAGAAAAAAACCTAATTTTGATCACATATAAAAAATATCCTCATTTGATCCACTATGGTTCCATCATTTTCAACATAAATAACCTTAATTTCAACATTTTCACCCATTGTATTTTTTAAAAAATATAAATAAATTCTAAAAAATACTCAAACACTATAAAATTGGAAATTTAATAAAAAATATCATCCATCATACTAGTAATATGTGATAAATATTTAGTGTAAAAAACAAGTGTTATAAATATTTTTTTCTTGACTTTATTTCCTTAAACCTGAAAAAAATAACTACTGATATTATATATTTAATCTATAATCTTCCCCATGTATTATAACTCCCCTATCTATTCTACCATGATTATCCCACTAAATGGTAGATTATCCCCACCTGATAATAGAATATTGTATTTATATAAACTACATATTAGTACACATTCATATATTTCTATGCTACCAATTTTCTTATGTTTCATATATTTGTTACCCTATCATAATAAACCTAGAGGATAAAAATGAATAGAAAACTATTTAAACGTTATGTATGGAAAATATCAGTACATCAAATCTACTCATGATTTTCTATTTGCTAAAATTAAAAGACTCAAATGTTTTTTTCGAAATATCTATGTGACAAATGGGTATGTGAACATATTTGTTTAACATGTTTATTGTTTAAACTATTATCCACTTTTTCAACAACATGATAAATCATATTCATGTAAATGTACTACTATATATAAAAAAGATTCATCTATAAATTTTGTATCTTATTTTTCATAAGATTGATTAATTTTTTTCTTAGTATTACCATAAGAAGTTGTAATTATTTTTATATATCCCGGTATGATTATTTCATATAATTAATATCGAAATAAGACTTCATTTATAAAAACACACCCTACTTCATCAATACCAAGAGAAGTTCTATTAGTACCACTAGGTCAAATATGATGAGATGGGGGTGAATTAGGGTATTAGAGATTAAAAACAACAATAAATTTAGAACTTATTATGTTTTAAAAAAACTACCTTCTCTCCCTTTCTCATACCAAAGTATGAACTGAAATTAAATATTGCACGAGACACATAAATTATACTTGGTTGAAACTCAATGGGATACTTCCATGGAGCATAAGAAAATGATTTTTTGATGTTCCATATCCAAAAAACAATAGTTTAAAATGTTCATAGTGGACTCATTATCCTGCTTGATTTACAACCAATCACCATTTGAATGTTCACTACTCTTCTACTGAAGTTTACTCACTAATTCTTCATAAGATACACTAACTATTTAGAAACATGTTAGTCCCTTAATTCTCTCTAATTAATACATCGTTCACTGTATGTAGATTCTCTTTTGATGTCTCACTTTCATCCACTTATGTATACAACTTTACTGTAGTATTACTAGGAAACCTAAAATATTTCACACAACACTTTTTGTGTCTTTCAGGAAACATTAATTTCTTGTGCGTACGATTCCACTTTTTTTGGGAAAAACCCCTTAGAAGAAAATAAAATCTTATGCGCAACTCAAATATTACATGAAACATTCATAGTTTGCATACAACTCAAATTATTTCGCACAATTCCCTTTGCATAAAATTTTTGGGAGATCCAAAGATCAAATTATCTCTATGTGTTGAGCTTATTTTAATTAGGGGGTCACCTATTATTTATAGGCATCATCAACCCCTGCATAGAAAATTTTATGTGTTGTGCAAGATCCCATCTGGGAACACAAAACCACATTTGTTGTTGCATTGGGTGCACAAGTTTCTTTTTCACAAACTCATTTTCATATACATTTCCAAGTATTTCCCATATTTTGAAGTTCTAATCCTAAAACATGCCTTTAACACATGTTTCCAAACCACCTTCAATATTGAAGACAACATCCTTTTATAAAAAAACGTTTCTCCATTTTCTGATTTTGAGGCCAAAAAAATGGAAAACACTATAAAATGATGTCACCTTATATATATTCTTGTGTACCACCTCAAGAAAATACATTCCTTTTTCTTGGATCATTATCAACATATATTTTCAAAAATATATCTAGAAGACCACAACTAACCAGGGAAAAAGTCATTTTCAATAACACATACAACCCAAAAATGCATCAATGTTACCTTGAGTGATCTTTTCCCAATAATATCCTACTTTCATTTTTCTGAAAAATCATTCATAAAATGATGCATCTTTATAGAATCATCCATCTTCTATCACTATTCACTTCATGAAATTCTGATAGCGATCAAAAATTTACTCAACAGATACTATAACCCCACATGATCAATGTTTGGGATGAGGAACAAGAGTATAATGAATGGATCATCAATGAAGCACTTCATTCTAGACACCAATTATTGAAACCTAACTACTGATTTCATCGGGAACCACTGCTATCATGATATATCCTATTTAATTGATCACTTCTAGCATCGTCAGATTTAAAAAATATCCCTATGTTTCTGCTCCCCTTATCTCACTGCTCCACCTGTCATATTCTCCCCATGTCTTAAAATTTGAATTTTCTCCCCTCTTTAGTCACAATTTATCCTCTTTGAATAGTCACACTTTCTCCACCTTTGTGAGTGAACCCAATGGTCACTCCTTTGTGGTCTTCAATAGGGTAACGAACACATATCATTACAATGGAAAAACACACCATACCTCAGGGAGATGAGGGCCCACATCCACACTTTTTCATGTGCGGGGAGTCGATTGAACTCACAAAACCAATCGATCCCTCTGAAATGCTTCCTTGGATAAGGAATTTGTTAGAATATCTACAAACAATTATTTTGTAGGAAAATACTCCAACTTCACACACCCTTTCTCCACCTTATCCTTGATAATGTGATACTCGATTTCAAAGTGATTTTTCTATTAGTGACAGACTGGAGTTTTTCTAGGATTGATATAACTTGAATTATCATAATGGATTATAATCAGAGACTTCACATAAACTTCTATATCATTAACCTGCTTCTTTGTCCACAATAATTGTTTGCACGCTTGAGTATCCATAATATACGCAGCTTCTACGCTGCTTAACGAAATGAAATCTTGTTACTTGCTCAACCAAAAAATTGACAATCCACCATGATAGAATGCGCCACCTGACATTGAATTTTCCATCATCTTTTGAGCAGGACCAATCTACATTTATTTATCCCAATAACTCCATCACTGATCTATCATTATACATGAAACCAATATCTATAGCTCCCCTGATACAACAATGTATTATTTTCAATGTAAGAATGTGGATTTATTTGGGATTTCTTTGATATCTCACTACATGGAATGTTGAAAAAACCATATCTGGTCTTGTCACTGTCAAGTGTAGTAAACATTCAATGATTTTCCTATATTCAATGATATTAACTACCTTGTCATCATCATCCATTGATAGTTTCATTTTGGTAGCCATCAGATTCATCATCTTCTAGGAATTATCCATTCCAAACCTTCTCAAAACATCATTGGTATATTTATATTGAGAAATAAATGTTCCATTCTATTCTTGTGTCACATGTAATCCAATAAAAAATCATATCTCTCCAATCACTGATATGTTGAAATTGATTGTCATAAATACCAAAAACTGTATACAATGTGATTTATCTGAACCTTCAAAGATTATGTCATCAACATAAACCAACACCATCATCCTTTTATTACTGTCATTATTGACATAAAGATTGTAATCAACTCCACCTTGTAGTAAACAGAGCTACTTCAAATACTGATTAATTCCGGAATCCCAGGATTTTAAGGCTTTATTCATCCCATATGGTTCCTTAAGGAGACAAAAAATGTTCCTATATTCATGTATGAGAAAAACATCTTTCTAGTAAATATAAACATCTCCTTCCCAAACCCGATTTTGAAATTTTTTCTTCATATCCAACAAGAAAATAGTGAAATTTCATTTCACTACTATAGTCAAGAATAATCAGACTATATATAGGCTTGAAACAAATAAAAACTTTCTCATCAACATCAAAACCCTCTATCTAGAAGTTCCCATTTCACACAATTCATGATTTGTTTCAAATCACTACACCATCTTCAATCATCTTGTTGGGAAATACCCATTTAGTCTCGAAGACATTATTATTAATTGGCCTTGAAGAATTATCCCATGTTTCATTTTTCTCACTAAGGACTATCTATTTATTCATTTCATTATCCTAGTTTTCATCTTCAGATGCATCAAAAAAAATTTAGGCTCTACTTGAGATTGGAAAGATGTTTCCTATTGGGAATTCATTCTTCATGTCTGAACCATCATTTTCTGATCACCAATGATATTCTCTTAGTCAATTTCAGCTCGACTCTTTGGATTCTTCATAGATATAGACTTGAAATCCTCTTCTTCATCATCAGTATCTTCTTTTGAATTAGTATCTGCATATCTTCTCACCCTATGTTCCTTTCCTCTTCATCACATACATCAAGAAACTGTTCACAATTCTATTGAATATTCTCTTCATTTTCCACTATAGTTGCCTCATTTTTTAGGAACCTTTCCCACCCACTTTTTATTGAGTTTGTACGCTTTTTATTTTTTCTGAGTAGTAATGGAATATCCCCTCATCTCCACGTGACTCAAATTTCATGTTCTTTTCTCTGTAGAGTATTAAGTACTTACCCATAAAGATTCAGAAGTATTTCAACATTTTCTTCCTTCCATACAACATATCATATATATACTTTATTTCTTTCAAAAAAAAATGATCCCTATTAGAAATATATATTGATGTTATGATATCTTCCTTCCAATATTTTTCTGGTGGGTATTTTTCAATATGCTTTTCTTTGGCATGTTTTTTGATGATCTAGTTTCTACTCTAAACCAGTCCATTTTGTGGAAGAGTTCTCACTCAAAAACATGAAGCATTATTCCATGTTTCTCATGATTATCCCCCACTTGATTGTTTGTAAATTCCATACCATTTTATGTAAGAAACTTCAGAATTTTCTATCTAATCATCCTTTAAGATTCCCTCTAATAATATTTTATGAAATTGGACACATCGTACATATGGGAAATGAAAAATACCCATTTCATTATGTTATAATAATTAATTAACAGTGTGTAATATCTCTTCATGTCAATGGATCTTGGTGAGATTGGTCCACATACATCAAAATTAACCAATTCAATCACTTTTGTTATCTTTTGATCCTTTTCCTTCTACATATTTCTAATGATATTAAATTCTAGCATGCATTGCATGTATGATTAAGAACATGTGATATCAAATAGAGGTCTCTAGTTACCTCACACTTTAAAATATCTTCTAGGGATCATTTTCATAGATGACCATGACATTTATGCCACAAAAGTTTTTCTTCTTCTCTGTATATAAGCTATATTTCTTTTTCCCCACCAATAAGGTATTGATTTATCTTTTTCACATTCCCTTTAAAAAAACTGCACCAAATCAACCTTTTATGATACAAAATTTCTTAGTAAATTTTAAATAATTCCCTAGGTCACCTATTTTACTTATTCTATGAATGTTGTGACTGATACCTTCTACTATTAAGACATCAGCACGTCTCATTTCTTTTCACCCAAAACTAGCCTTTACCAAGCTAATTATCTTCAGTCCTTTATTTTTTTCCAAACTATACAACTATTTCTTTGTCATTTTTTATTCATGTAAGATGATTCTTATTTTGGGTTTTATGGGATGTGGAACCACCATCAAGGATTTATATAGTAGAACGGTATGATGCTTAAATAGAAATTTCAGCAACCACTGCCTTATCATATACCTTCTTCATGGTCCATGTTTTTTAATTCATACTCAATGTAGATTAAAAAATTTTATCTTATTCAGAATATTATGGAAGTTATTCATCCTACAAAGATACATATCTATTTTGGGTTTTCAACTCAAATGATTATTCATTTATTTTCTACTTACAACTACATTGATTGTTCTTTGAAGCTTTCCTCTGAATAGATTATGTATAATATCTTTCCATGTTCCCCAATCATCACCCCAAAAAATAGTGTCCCTTAAAATATATCATAGATAATTGAGATCTATTTGGATACCTCTTTTATTCTTGCGCCCTTTGACACCTCCTGGCTATGGAAAACACATTTTTTGAATGTCCCATCATTCTGTAGAAATAACAAATTATGTAAGGTGCATTCCTATGTGTTTCATACACACTACTAGTTTTCCCTTGGGATATTTTAATCTTTTGATTCTTCTTCGTACGAAAATCATCCTTCAATCTCGGAGCAGGTTATTGCGGTCTGACCTCAACCATGATTGCATTCAGTTTTTTTATCAAGACCCACAGTAGCATTATCAATTTGATTTCACTATATCATTAGTTCTATTGGACCTCTTTTCTCCACTTCTATCTTTTCCTCCTTTTGAATGACCTACATTAATAATATAACATTAAGGGTCAAGATTGTTTCTTGATCCTTAAATTTTTTCCCAAGATCGACAACTTATTCTTCATGTTCTTCAAATAATTTGATTTGATATTTCACTATGTTATTTAGACCGTTAATATCTATTCTATGTTCATCAACTTTTTGTTTATGCTCACAAACTATTTCTGAGTCCACTAGAAATGAATACATTAGATTCTCAATTTCATCCATTAACTCATACTTCTCTTCATCTAGTTATTGGATGTAGAGTTTGGGGTCATGAACCAATTTGTTGGATTTATTCGTTCTAGCTCTCCACACATCTATTGCCTTAAGATCTGCTTCTTGTTCAACGTCAATATCAATTTTTACCTTAATCTCTTACTCATTAGTCTTTTATTATTCCTTTTTCTGAGTGCTACTAACAACCGACGGCATAGAATTTTCTCAATTATATTTGATTTTATCTAACACTTCCATCTTTTCAACCACTGATTCATCTTTACAATCCCATTATTCTGAAAGATGATTCATTTTTCTAAATATATTTCTCTTAAAATTTTCTTTCCATTCACAAAGGATGAAGACTTATTCTTCAACTTCAACCTCATCATCTTATTGAAGATTCTTAGGGAACATTGTATAAAGATGGCAACCCTTTCCACGTCTAAAGAAAGAAAGTTGAAGTTTCCTTGTGAACATTCCTTTTCATCTTTGTGGATTTTAAAAACAAAATTAAATCACCTCTTCGGATTTCCCTATTTCTATGACAACATTGTCATAATTTCTCATTTTATATGCTACATGGGTACTATGAATGTTATCTAGTGTAAACTCTTTTTTGTCATTATCTTATAATATTTAAGCAATTAGATTGAATCGAGGTGGAAGTTTCTTTAATATACACTTAAAAATATTTGTATCTTTAATGACATATCCAAGACATCACGTCATTCAGAACAACATTTACCCTCTCACAAAATGTAACAAAATAATAATTTGGGTTCATTCATAGATTTCTGTACTTGTTCCACATAACCTTCAGCATTACCTCTCTACCCATTGAATCACCATCATATATATTCCTTATCTTTTCCCACATGTGATGTGATGTTTTACATGACATCACATTAGTATGTATTCATTAAATATGGATCCTACTAAATCATTTATTCCTTTTCATAAGCATCCAATTACATTTTTTCATCTTGGGATTAAACACCATAATTGATATTGACTGAAATAACATGCATCGCTTCTGTGAAAAAATCCATTCCAAAGAATCATAAGTAATGTTGCATCAGATTATTTGATAACTGAAAATTATTTCCATTAAATATCGAAATTCCATTATGATTGATGGTTTCCATTGAGAGAAAAATACATATACTAACATTTTCCTCTAATACCAAATATTTGGTTTACTAGGTGAAAAAACATGAGAGGTGGAGTGAATCTGGGTAGGACAGATTAGAAAAACATTCCCTTTTGATATAGTTTCATTATTATACAACACTCTCTTCTCTCCCTTTACCATACCAAAGTATGACGAGAAATTAAATCATGCATGAGAAACATTAATTTTACATGGTTCTCCCTCACAGATATATATCCAAGGATCATACAAAGGTGATTTTTCAATCTACAAAATCCACTAAAAATGAACTGCTATTTTCAATGCTCGGAGGGGACTCACAATTTAAAATCTCACCTATCCCCCAACAGAATCATTCTCACTACATATTTAGAAGGTCCAGTAATAGTTTATAGACTTTAGGTCCCTTTATTATCTCTAATGAATGTATCCGCCACTATTTGTAGATTCTCTATTGATGTCCCACTTTCATTGACTAATGAATGAACCATTACAATAGTATTATTGAAAAACCTCATTTCTTTCACGCAAAACATACTAAATATGAATTAATATTTTAATTCCATTCATTCCATATTACCCTTTGTTCTTGAAACACCCCTTGCTCAAAACATCAATCTTACGGGAAACTCAAATATTAAAAGAAACATTCTTAGTTTACGTGCAATAAAAATTCATTCAAACAACTACTTTTTCAATAAATTAATAGGTAATTAAAAGATCATGTTTATTTTACATTTTTATATTCTTCAAATGATGTGTTACACCTCTTATTTAGAGGCATCGATGACCACTACATAAAGGATACAACATGTCACACAAGATCCCCTATGTGTGCGTAAAACCCCATTTGATGTCACATTGGGCGCGTAAGATTATTTCATGCAACCTCATATTTCCCCCACATTTAAAAATATTTTAAATATTTTAATGTTATGATCCTAAAACATGCCTTCCATGCAAGTTTTCAAACCACCCTCAATCTTTCGTGCAACATCCTTTTCAAAAACCACCTTTCTCAATTTTTGAAATTCAAGGCCAAAAAATTTAGCACACACTAGAAAACAATGCCACTTTTATCTATTCTTTTTTACCCCATATAGATAATTCACTACTGTTTCTTGGATCATTTATATCTTAGATTGTAAAAAATATCTCTTTAACACAACAACAAACCATAGATAAACTCTTTGTCAACAAACACAACCAACCCAAAAATTCTTTAATGTTACCTTTAGGGACTTTTCACAACATGTTCTCTAAACATTTATTCTATGAAATATAACAGATGATTTTTCAATAAAAAAATTCCTTCACATATGTATTTTATATCTAAAATATATCTAATCCAATCCATATCTTAATATCATATCAATTATCAATAATTTTAAAAATAAAATTTTAATCCAAAATCATGAGTCCCTTGAATATACCATAAGATTCACTTAACTTACATAAGATGATCTTGTAACACCCCGTGATTTTTTGGACCATTTATTAAAATGAATTAGTTTTCATTGACCTCTTTCATTACACTAAAAATCATTACTTTTACATAACACCGACATGGCATGCACTACATGCAACACCGACTTCATGTGTGTTACACACAACACTTTGTTTCTATAAGACAACATTTTTGTGTTATTATTATTTAAAATAGATAGATATGACCATGAAATTAAACATGGTAATATTAATATTAATTACTAATTTTAATAAAATTATAATGGTTTTATATTATTAGAACACATTTACAATGCGAAATATACTTTTTTGTAAAGTCTTTATATTTTAAAAAATTGTATTTTCTAATATGAAATTCTTTTCATTTACATTTGTCAAAATAGTAAATTTAATTTTAGACACATTTTTAAATATAATTTGATGAAATAGAAGTCATTTTTTATTTTGGAATTTAAAAATTATCTTTGGTTGAATTTTTTGTATTTTCCTGGGAAATTTTTTTAGATGAGTAGTGAAAAATACTGAATTTTAATTCAATACTACATCTTCATATAATTTATTTATATAGATAAATTATATTTAACATCGGTTGTAAATTCAAATTATATCAAATATATGTTTATTAATCTAGGTTCATTTATTTGAATATATATATATATATATATATTTAATTTAGATATACAATATTAATGAAATTTTGAACATTCTCACTTTAAAAACATGATTTCCCACTTCATCTATGAGATTAGCATTAAAATTAATTATTATACTTCTATGAATTAAAATTTTAAAAACAAATAGACATATTTTTATTTAGTATGTTATTTATATTCTAATAATATCAACTTAATTTTGTACCAAAAATATTAGTGATATTGATTATGATTCAATACAACATTTATGGTAACATTAAGCTTGAAAAGGTAATAAACCTCAACTGTAAGGACCCAAATGACCTATAAACTTGACCATGACCAATTTTATGGGTATATATATTCCATAAACCTTCCATTATTGAGTTTTTAATTTTTTTTGAATTTTTTAATATGAAAATGTGGGTACACCTAACTTGTTTTCAGAAATGCCATGTGTGTCCCCTACATTCCCTATTAATGTCCTCCAACTCTTCCCCTTATTCAAACCCCTAATACCACATAGTAATGGACATGATAATCCAAATAAAAATACCAACATCCCTACCTAACATTTTTTAATCATTACTTTGGTAATAAATCCATCCAAGTAATCCCTTTTCTTAAACCAAAATCTCTATTGAAAGAAAATGTATCATCCATCTTCAAGGGCCATTCATTTATTGTTCATTATCTACTACATAAATAATTATTATTAAATGCAAAAATAATAGCCTTAGTATTATTAATATACTGATATTCTTTTATGTTAAGGGTTTAATCTACACAGACACAAACATCAATCTAATTGGTAACGAACTTACCGTTCTTGTGTGTGGTAAACTACCACCTCACGAAACAATGTTGTTCAATCTACCATTACCCCTTTTTATGGTAGGTAATTATAGTCTAAAATATATTATATATTATATATATTATATAAATGATATATTTATAAATGTTTATTTTTTATACAAATCCTACCTCCATGTTATCGATTTTTTGCAAATACGATAACCTTGTTTGGAGAAGTGTGGATTATCGCCTCCTCAAAGCAATGTGATTCGTTTACATGTTACATTGAATGAATTATGGGTTATTTTTGTAAAAAATATATGATATGAGATAAAATAATTCTACATTAATGAAATATATACACACATATATATACACATATATTTCATTTACTTTCATTCTTCCAATAGTACTATAAAACTGAAATAATGTTCATTAGTGCATATGACCTACCATCTCCATGAATGATGTATCCCATTTCGTACTTCTATATTATATAGATTAATATAATAAAAATATAATTAATATAAATAATATTTATTTCATGGTTTAAATATTTTAAATAAATATATATGTATATGTACCAATGATATAATGAAAAAAAACACATGCCCAAAAATGAAGATATTACCGAAAACATAACTTTAACATGGAATTGTTTTTAAGAAAGTAATATAATTTAATCATATAATCATATGTTTTATTTTATTTAATAATATGGTTATATAAAGTATTCATAATAAATGTAAATTTATTATACAATAATATTGAATAAGTATGATACGATTCAATACATAAGGTAAGGTAATTTCATATCACTTCATATTTTATAGCGTATATGCTTTATAAACCACTAAATTTATTTTCAGATATATATACTTATCATTAATGTAGTATGTTACAATTAATATTTTATTTATTTGTATTTATATATACATTATATGATCTTTGTTTTTTGGTTTTATGTTTCAAAAGTTACCAAATTGGTAAGATAGTTTTGTCTCAATTTTCCATCATTGAGACACATGTTTTGTAATGCACATATATTCCTTTTCATGGTTCATATACATACAATTAAATATTTCTATCATGAATATATGTAATTTTATTATATAATATTCTTAATTTCATATCCTTTTCTTACAGAGAGACCACAATCCTACATTACCATTTGGTTAGAGTTTTTTGAAACAAAATAAACGTTTATAAGGATTGCTTATGATTATGATTCCATAAATGAAAACATATGATCCATATCTCAGAAAAACTCAAGATTTTTGTTCTCTTGGGTTTATTAAATATTTCTTCATAAACTATTACCTTTTTCCCACTCTTGAGTACTAATAATAATTAAAATAATTAAGAAAAATATTATTGTATTTCTTTCTTCGGTCAGAAATCAAATTTAGTTAAAAAACCATGTTTTATAAATTGTTTAATTTTTTTCAAATGATATTTAAAGATAATTTTAATTGAAATATAATATCAAAAATATTTTATGGTTTTTAAATAATACATTATAATATTTCCAAAAAAAATTATTTCAAAGGTGTCTTATGTTTTAAAAAGTATTTTCCAATTCATGAAATATATTTTCCTAAAGAAATTTTTTAAAATATATTTCAATATTATTTCCCATCTAAGATTTCATCATTTGTTTCACTCATACCTTTATGGGAAAAATATTTAATTTTTCACTTCATTTTATTTCTCTAAATAGTTTATTTATTGATGGAATAATGTTTACGAAACATGTTTCTATATGAGAGGTTATATGCCTTTGAGTACCAATTATTTTATCTGGTTATTATTTTGTTGAAATGATTATAAAACATGAGTAATTATCCATAGGTTATGATATGATTACATGTTTACGATACCCATTTCATTTTATGGATTATCATATGATTACTTATCATGTTGTGCCACATGTATGTATGATATAATTATGATATGGGTGGGACCTATATATTCTTACAATGCATTGTGTAATAATTTAAATCCCATGAGATAGAGTAAGATGGTCTTGGAGTTGAACCTTGACGACTAAGATAGACATGGGGTGAAACATGACTACCAAGATGGTATGGGGACTAAACTAATACCACTAAGATGACCATGGGAGTGAACCATGACTACCAACATCGTATGGGGAGTAAAATCATACTACTAAGATGTACTAGGTTGTGATTCAATGACTAATATGGAAATAATTTTATATTCTTATGTGTCATCCACATTTACAATTCTTATTACTATGTTATGCTTTCTGGATTATGTTATTTATTTCCTTATGATTCATGTCTTTTGAACCTCCATTCATTATTCAAAGATTCATGTTTCTTGTCTTATTATTTTTAAGGTATGATCCTCTAATGTTATGATCACATTATCATACCCTAATGATCATCTTCAAGCTTACATGACTCCCTTGTGTACCCTTACTAAGCATGTAATATCACCCCTTTTTAATGTTTCCTTTCCCAAGATATGAAAATATGTATTATGATTGATGTATCTAAGAAGGGTGATAGTCAAGATGATGGTAGTGGGAGATAATATAGTATAATTAGGTACTACTGTTTAAGTTTCTATGTATCCAAAAGCACTACACTAAAAAATTATTTGGGAATTTGTTTGCAAATTTGTTATGTATTCCTTAAATTTTATGTAATGTTGATGTATGAAAAGTGAGGGTAACTATAGTAGTTATCAGATAAAATCATTAGATAATATTTTGAAGCTAGGATAAAAAAACATTATCGAGAACCCAAAGGATATGTCTAATGATAAGACTAAGGATAACGAAATTATATGAAAATGCCTTGGAATATTGGTAAAGGATAGATTTAGTGGTTTACTAGAAATTCATATCTGTCTGGATACTACAAGTGCATATTGCTCTGGAAAAGTTATGCCAAGGGGTAGAAACTTAGACCTTGTGTGACAACCATGACTAGGTGAAACATGGTACATGTTAATGGGACTTGCTACACACCAAGTCTGACACTCCTTGGGGATATTCTCTGGAAATTCATAAAATCTTCATGAAAAATCAAAATGTATTTCAATATAATTCTGTTATAATAACCAAGGATCATCCTAAGGTTTGATATATTAAGGAAGGTTTCATAATTTAGATATTCTATAAGTTACTTTTTATGATTATGTGTTTCATTATTATGATAAATGTTTCTTACTCTATCCTTTTGGAGTTAGTCGGTGGATGGAACCAAGATGAACCAAATTAATGGTGATTGTCATGGACAATGGAATGATTTACCTAATAAGAAAATGAATTCTATGGGAAATGGAATGAAAAAACTTTTTTCTATGCTCACCCAGAATTCCCAAGATATGATTCATCATGGACTACCAAATGAGAAAAATAGGGAACATCATTCTATGGATTCTTTCATGAGGCAACATCAACCTTCATTCAGTGGGAATTATGATCCTCTTATTGGTGGAAAATGGATCAGTGATACTGACAATATATTATTCATTATCTACTATTTGTAACCTAGGAATGTAATTATGATGTTTTACCGGTCAGATGGTGAATCGGGATAGTGGTGGACACTATTCTATAATATGAGGTGCTAATATGTGATTGAGTCCACGGATTGGGATGCGATTGATAACTTATTTTTCAATAAACCCTTTTGTAGATTTTTTACAAGGATGGATAATTTTTTCCTTGAGTTGAAACAAGGGGGTGATGAATTGGTTATTAAATATAGGGATAATTTAACAAGACATTCAAGGTACATTTCAAGAATTATCAACAAACTCGAATGTGAATTTGATAGGTTATTTAGTTTCTTAAAGACATGTATCTGAAGGAAATTTTCCATAATATTGTTTAGTATCTACAAAAATATTTCTCACTGTCCTATAATGGTTGAAATAGAAGTAAAATTCATGTATCAATCCAATTATTTAGACAAGAAATGGAATATGGAGTTCAAATGAAAATCTAAAACCCATGAATAGAAGAAGATAAAGTTTAAATTATTCTTTAAGTGTGGAAAGAATCATGAATGAAATTACCTTATCGGTTATAATAAATATTTATTATGTGTGGAAGGGAATTCCATTGGAAATTTTATTTTCAATGTTATGGGAAGAGTTTAGATAATGATGTGAATAGGGAAAAAGTGGCACATAATACACCTCCCATGATTTACTGCTACATCTGTAAGAAGAATTGTAATTATGTGAAACTGTGCCCAAACCCGAGGGCCAGTGATGATGATTGATTTCATAACTCACTTAAGCTGATAGAAAATGATAAATATCATTAAATATATATTTCAGATTATGGGTTCATTCATGATGTGGTGAAAAGTACAAATACCATCCACTCTAGAAATGCTAATATCTTATTTGATTCTGAATCTGCCCACTCTATCATATCTAAAGAAGTTTATAAGGGTGTTAAAATTCAATGAAGATAATTAGGTGTTGAATTACTATGGAAAACCCCTAATGGTACGATTATTGCATCCCATGTCTATGATTCCTATCCAGATGATGTTTTTAGGAATTTTCTTCATACAAATCATGTGATTATTCTTTTGAATGAATTTTAGGTTATATTAGGCATGGATTAGATTTTTATACATAAATATCACATCAATTGTTTTATAAGGGAAGTTACATTTGATATTTCAAACCCTCTTATGATCCTCCATCAATGTGATGGTAAGTATGATCATCCTATGGAGATTAAATCTAGTTTTTGGGTCTTAATTCCCTTTCATACGAGCTATTTATCTCAAATGGTTGGGGAGAAAATTAAAATCGATGATATGCCTATTGTTTCAGAATTTATGGATGTTTTAAGAATAATTTCATATAATTAAACCAATAAATGAAGTTAAGTTCACAATAGAACTCATACTTGACTCCACTCCAATTTTAATGTCATGCTACAGAATGGCCCTAATTGAGTTGTAGGAATTGAAAAAGCCAACACAAGAAAAATTGATAAGGGATTCATTCATCCAAGTGTGCAACCATGAGGTGCACATGTTCATTTTGTGATAATAATGAAGTATTAATGAAAATATACATTAATAATTTGGAGTTGAACAAGATCATAATCAAGAACAAGTGTCCAATTCCCCATATTGATGAATTGTTCGATCATCTGCGTGGAGCTCAATACATTTTCATGATTGAACTTCATTATATATATCATTAATTGAGGGTCAAGAAAAAGGATATACCCCATATTACATTCTGTACATGGTATGGACACTATTAATATATAATAATTCATTTTGGTAAAACTAATTCTAATATTAACATCATGAATTTGATTAATAGATTCTTTAGAGATCACCTCAATTAGTCTGTCATAGTCTTTATAGATGATATTATTATCTATTAAAAGAGAAAGGAATATCATGAATACTACTTTATAATTGTTCTAATGATTCTAAGGAAGGATAAATTTTATGAAAAAAAATTTAGGTTTGAATTTTTTCTTCAAATGGTTTCATTTTTTGGGTTATATAATCTCAAGGGACGGTATTGCAGTAGATCTATAAATGATAGAGGTTATTGAATGATTTCATAGACTAAATATCTTGACTGATATCCATATATTTCTTGTTTTATCTTGATACTATTAATGGTTTTTAGCGAATTTCTCAAAACTATTTAATCATGTGACCAAATGAACATGAAAGGGTGTCATGTTCTTTTGGAAAGATGAATGTGTGGAAAATTTCAAGGAACTGAAGAGACGATTAGTCAACACACCAATTCTTACTCAACACTATAGTGGAGATGGGTTATTAATCTGTAGTGATGAATCCATGAAGGGATTAGCATGTTTTCTTATATAGAATAATATATTTATTAATTATTCGTCATGAAAGATGATGATTCTTGAACAAAATTACCGAATAACTGATTTGCTGTTTGAACGAGAATATTTTTCATTAAATATATAGAGGAGTTATTATTCTAGGAAAAAGTGTGCTATATATACTAATTATAAATTTCTAAAATATATTTTCACACAAGAGATAACCATGTTCTAGAGAATATGGTTATTGTTGATAACAGATTTTGAATTTTCTATACATTACCTCGATAAGAAATAAAATAAGGTGGTCGATGCTTTGATAAAAAAAACATGATATCTTATCCATGATGACCATCACAAAAGATCTAATTTTTCTTCATTTGCACAGAATGGGTATAGATATACTGATGGAAGGGAAAATATTATCTTTATCAAAGGACTGTTCAACCCATTATTCATGTGAAGATTAAAGAGGCTCATAAGAAATATTTTCAGATCAATATTTATAAATATTCTAATTTTTCACATTGATTGGGATGGAATGATATGGTTTAAGAACTATGTTTTTTTCCTTCTATACCTGGTTTTAAGAATGATCTATTAGTGTAAGCAAATTGTTATCTATTCACTATTCATCCTAGATGTACGAATATGTATAGTGATTTGAAAGAATACTTTTGGTGGGATGGAATGAAAATAGATATCATAGTGTTTATATCTTTGTGTTTGTTATGCCAGTATATTAAAGATAAATGAAAAATGTATAATGGGATGTTTCATCCATTACCCAAACCAAAATGGAAATGGGATAAAATAACATTGTATTTTGTCATTTTAATTCCAAAAAACTCTAAAGGGTTTAATGCTATATGGGATGTATTTGATCACCTCACAAAGTCAGCACACCTCATCACTACCAGAGAATACATCCCTCTGGATTATCTTTATAGGATATATATTATGAAAGTGGTATGGCTTCATGGAGTACCAAATTCATTGTATAATATTGGGATCCAAGGTTTTCCACTACGTTCATGACAATTTTTCAATAAGAACATCATCCAAAATTGATGTTCAGTGCTACTTATCATCTTCAGATCGATGGTCATTTTGAAAGAACAATTTCAGCACAAGATGATAAGTTCAGATATTGTTATTTAGATTTCAAAGGAGGTTGGGATCAATACCATCCACTAGTTTATTTTTCATACCAAAATAGAACTCACTCGTGAATGAGATGGAACCATATGAATCCCTCTATGGGATGAAATTTATAGCTCAAACATGTTGGGATGAAGTAGGAGTAAAAAATGATATTGGGACCCATAATCACTGAAGAAATAGTAGAGAAGGTTTGATTCATATAGAGGCATATCATGGAAGCTCAATATTGGTTGAAACGTTATGTAGATGAACATAAACATGATCTTGATGTTGATGCTGCTGAGAATGTGTTTCTACAAATCTCCCCTGTATAAAGGTTCTGAGATTCAGGAAGAAAGGGAAACTAATCTATAGGTATATCGATCCCTTTGAGATTCAGGATCATATTTAGAAGGTATATTATTACATAAAACATCCTCAAAATGTCTCTCATGTATATTTTGTGTTCCATGTATCTCTCCTAAGGAATTACATACATGCCCCTTTCAAATTTACTGAAATCAGAGGTCATACGACTAGAGTATGACCATTCTTACGAGGAACATCCAATTAACATTTTTTATTGTACAGAAAAAATTATGTGAAGGAAGACCACTCACCTTGTCAAAGGTGTGTGGATAAGCTACTGGTAAGAGGAACCTATGTGGGAACATAAAGATATGTTGAAGCATAAGTGTCCACATTTTTTTTACCCAAGTGACTAATTTAGAGGGAGAATTATTGTAAGGGGGTAGAATATGACACCTCGAGTTTTTACAGACTATTTTTTTGAATGAATTAATTTTAATTGAGTTATTTCATTAAAAAAATTCAAAATATCCTTTCACACAACACTAATGCTGTGATTTAATTAAACAACACCTATATGGCATGTGTTTCACACAATATTGGGTTTCTAATAACCATCATTTTTTCATAATTATTTAAATGGTATTGTTATAACATTTTTGATAGAAAAAGTAACAAGAATAGTAATTAATAAACTTAAAATATTTATTTATAATGGTTATATATATATATAACATATTTATATTCAAAATTATAATTTTTTTAATTCATTATATTTTAAAAAAACTATTTCTAAAATGTAATATTATTCATGTCCTTCAATGAAAAATAACAGAATAAATATTATCACATTTATAAATTTAATTTCAAAAAATCAACATAATTTTTGAACTTATAATGTTGAAATTATATTGTGGTGATGTTTTGGGATCTGAGAAACACTATTTTTGGCTGAATAAGTAAAACTACTAAAGTTTAATTCAAAATTATTTTTTCACAAAATGTATTTATGTAGTTAAATTATATTTTTAGATTATTTTAAGTTAAAATAACATAAATAATACAAATTTTGATATAATTTATTTAATTTCATTATTTTTATATTAAATTTATTTATAAAATATTAATGAAATATTGAGCATTATCACTTTAAACTCACCCTCTCACCACGTCTCTTAGAATACAATTAAACATAATTTTTCAAAATTTGAGAGTTTAATTTTGAAAAAAATGCCTAAATTTTTTTAATCAGTATGATATGTATAGTTTAATAATATAAACATAATTTTTACCAAAAATATTTTTGATAGTGATTAAGATTAATTATAGAAATTAAAGAAAAATTTTCTCTTAATAAGGGAATAAACTTTAATCATAACGTCCCAAATGATGTATCGTATTGTAAAACACTATTTAAATAGAATTATTATAATTATAATACTTCCATTATTATTTTATTTTTTCTTTTTTTCAATAATTAGGTAAAAAATTTGGTACACATAACTTGTTTTAAAAAATGCCAAGTATATTGCCTCCCTTTCCAATAAAAGGACACCACCTCTTCCCATTCATCACAAAACTAAAACCACTACGATTATGAAAACTATATACCCAATACAAATTCCAAAATCCCTCCCATAATAATTTAATCATCATTTTTTGAATAAATCCATCCATGGTATCCCTTTGGTTAAAACCAAAAGAACTTACCCAAATATGAGAAAACATCTTTCCCTAAGCTCTTTTATTTTATTTTCGTTATCCACCACATCAATTGTTCTTATCTAATAAAAAAATAATTTCACCAATATCCTTAATATACCTTGATATTTTTATGTTATTTGTATTAACTTTACTTACATTCCTTCCTTATAATGTGTAACAGACTTATTATTCTTCTGTATGGTGAACTACCGCCTCAAAAAATGATTTTGTACGATTTAACTTTCCCACCTTTCATGGATACTAATTATGATGGAATCTATGTTTTTATATTATTTTTATGATTTTTATGATTTATTTATAATTTTTTATTTATTATATATTAAATACCTTCATTATTAATATTTTTTGTTAATATAATAACTTTATTTTTTGAATTGAGGACTACCGGCTCAAAGCGATGTGCTTCATTCACAAATTACATGGAATTTATTAAGGATGGGTTTATAAAAAAATATATATGATATATATGAAATAATAATACTAATTTAATGATATATATTCATATATATGTTTATATGTATCATTTACATTCATTCTTTTAATATGGAAATAAAATAGAAACAATATTCATACGTACGTACGACCTACCATCTCTATGAATGATATATTCCATTTAATATATCTATATAATATATATTATTGTAATAGACATAAAAAATAAGATATATGATATTTATATAATTTTTTTAATTATGGGAATCATGATATATATATGTATAAAGACCAAATATATAATGAATTAATACACGTGTGAAAAACAAAGCCAATATTACCTAAAGAGTAACCTTAATATAGAATTGTTACTATGATTGTAATATAAATTCATTATAAAATCAAATATGGTAGTGGATATAAGAATATTTTTCTCTAAAAAATGTAGAATATACTTAAATTTATTATAGTGGATGATTGTATGTGTACGAAGAGTGTCAATACATATAGTAAGGGAATTAAATCTCACTTATTATTTCTATTAGACACATGACATATACACCACTCATTTTTTATTTTTTAATATATAATTTCCATGAATGAATCCAATTATTCTTATTCATAAATTAATGGGTATTAACATATACCTTATATTATCGTTCATTCATGGGGTTTATGTTTCCAATGATTTTAGATCGGTAAGATTGTTTATTCTTAATTTTCCATCTTTAAGACGCTTGTTTTGTTACACACATACATTCTTTTTTGAAGTTTATGTACATACATTTTAAATGTTATATCATGAATATTTTTCTTTTAATGATATTTTGAGCTTTATTTAATTCTATTTTATTAAATAGAGAGTGTGATCCCAACATACCATGTGGTATGATATTATTGATATAATTTTATTATTTATTAAGATTGTTTGTGATTATGCTTCAATTGATGAAATATTATTATTTGTCTCTGAAAACCCATAATGATTTTTTTTTCTATTATATTTATTCAAGATACATCAATATACTAGTAAATATTTTCCACATTTTTTTATTTAAGATAATCAATAAAAAATATTTGACTAAAATATGATTGTATTTCTCTCCTCTTTTAGAAGACTGTGTTAGTTAAAAACCCATATTTTCAAAACTGTTTTCACATATTTTTAAAAATGATATTTGAATATCATTTTCATGAAAAATGTATTTTAAAATTATTTATAGTTTTTAGTTCTTCCTTTATATGTTTTCAAATAAATTTTCCAATACAAATCCTTTCAAAACATTCTTATATTTTAAAAAGTGTTTTTCACGGAAAAGGGGTATTTTACTCAAGAAATATTTTTAAAAAAATTTAAAATTTATTTCACATTTAAGATTATTTAAGTTGGTGTTACTCATTTTTTTCATGGAAGATTCTTTATTTTTTCAATTCATATTCATTATCTGATTGGTTTATATTTTTTTGGAATGATATTTCTGAAACCTATTTTACTTTCATGGGTTATACGATTTGAAATCCCACTTATTATCATGGGTTGTTCTTTTAATAAAATGATTATGAATCATGTTTATTTTTCTATAGGTTTTGAAATGATTATATTTTTAGGATAACCATTTCATTTCATTGGTTATAATATGATTATTTATTACTTCGTTGCACATGAATGGAAAATTTCATTACGAGATGGGTGAGACCTATATCTTAATCTAATGCATTGGTTAAAGGTTTAAATATCATGAGATAGACTAAGATGGTCTTGGTAGTGAAGCTTGACTACTATGATGGCCATAAGAATGATAACTGACTACCAAGATGGTGAGGGAAGTGAACTCATACTACTAAGATGTCCATGGAAGAGAACAATGACAACCAAAATGAAATGGGGAGTGAAAAAAATAATAATAATATGGACTTGGTTGTGATAACATAATTACTATGGAAATAATTTTATATGATTGTGTTTATACCACAAATCCTTGTCTTATAACTATGCAATTATTTCATGGATTATGTTCAGTAATTCAATATGATTCATGTGTTATGAAAATCCATGCATTATTCCTTAATTCATTTTTATGATCTTATAATATGAAGGGTATGATCCCATAATGTTATGATCACATTATCATACCCATATTCTCATGGTTATTCTTACATGTATCCCTTTTTTAACCTTACTAATCATCTGATCTAACCCATATTTTATATTAACATCCCCACGTTATGTAGATACATATTATGTTTGATGAATCTAATAAGGTTTCTAGTCAAAAAAATAACCTAGTGGGACATAATGTATTAAACATATGTACCAGTGATTATGATACCATGTTTCCAATGGAACTAGACCAATAAGGTCATTGGGTGTCTATTTCATACTAGATTAAGTATTATGAAAAAGTTATGTAATATTAATGTATTAAAATAATGGTTTTGTATAGATCCTCTTTCAAATTTCTCTATAAGAATGCTCCCAAATGTATTGAATAGGCAATATCTAGATTTATTGATTTTATGTATAGAATTTTTCAATAGGTGTGTAAAATAATATGGGACCCACATAATTTTTATTTGATGATGTACCATATGTTGATCTTATTTTAGATACATCACATAATGGTTTTGATCAATTCCACCTCTCATAAATTCATAATTATTCATATATGAAAAAGAATGAGCATACCAATCACATGGTTTTTGAATTAATACATATAATGATTTAATTAAATGATGTAATTATATTCTATCATCACTATGATAAAATGAAGCATCATATTATTTTGATATGTATTTATCCCATAGATTAATATTTTGTTTGATAGATTTTGATACATGCAGCATCAAACAAAAATGGAATGTGGTATTTTTATTAAAATACAATATTATAATGAAATATAATCATTAATACATTATGAAAATTTTATATGAATGAAGATGAAGAAAATTGAAAGTGGTGTAAATGAAAAAATTGATAAAAATTCCAAAAACATAAAATAATTGTACTCATTGTCCAATATGAATATTCTGGCGTCAATTGTAACTTTGGAAATAAGGAAAAGAATTAAGAACACAATGGAAATTATGATAGATAAGTAAATTAATAAATTTTTATAAAGCATGAATAGTTATGTATATTAATGTAGTATGAATGTTATATATTTTAATTAAACGCATTTTCAATATGTGTATATATATACAAATTATATATATATATATATCTTTTAAGATTATCTTATTTCATTTTGTTGGAAATGATGATAAATCTTTTGAGGTACAAGAGATATTTTGAAAAAAAATTCTAAGAAAAAAATATTTATTTGAATAGATTTAATTAATAACTATTGATATATGCTTCTAATAAAATAATATAATTATATATTTCATTTATTGAATTAATATTCATTTAATTATGGTCATTGTTAAATGAATGAGGGTAAAGTCATTTTATGATTCAAAAAATAAATTTTCTACAAAATTGGTTTTCATAGACTTTTGTGAGAGGATATAATAAAAAAAATTCCCACATTTAGAAATTTTATTTTACAAAAATTAAATAATTTTTTTAAAACTAATATAAATATTATCTTATAGTGAAATTTGGGTATTCAACGAAAATCTTAATTTTGCAGTGAATAATTAAAAACCATCAATCTTATTAAAAAATATAATTTCTATTTGTACATTAAAAAAGTAAATTTTTTCATTAGTTTGAATATTTAATTCAGAAATATTAATAAAAATGATTAAATATATTTCATTTGAATTTAAATTTTTCATTCTTTTGGTATAAAAATTTTTCTACTTAAAAATTCATTTTTTAGGGAAAATATTTTTCATCATGTTTTTGAAGAATTATTTTAATATTAACTTCTGCCACTTAATGGAAATTATTTTTAAAAAATATAATCCATATTTGAAATAATAATTTCAAAAAATAAATAATGATGTCAATTTTTTTTATTCTGAATAGTAAATTGATAAAAATAAAGTTTCCATGAGAAAAGTTAAAACATGTTAAAAGGGTTAAACCAACAAAAATAAGTGTTAAATAGATTAAAAACTTGTCTACATCATATTTTATTGTCACATTTTAACCACATAGAATATATTATTTAAATATGACTCATTTTGAAGCATTTATTTCTTAGTAAGGACTTATTATATTTTAATCATTTGAAAACGTCCAAGTGTGTCATCTGTCTCACTTATAAAATCACATTTTCTCTCCTCTATTTTATACAATTAATGAGCCTTTTATATTTTCTAATATCTACCCATATAATTTCTTCAAATATACATCTATGCACTTGATGTATTTTTTCATAATAATATCCTAATAATGATTTAGGCGTACTCATAAATATATTTTCTGAATAAGATGTATATTTCTTAACTAACTGTTTACTTTTTGTGGCTTCTTTTAACTCCTTGAAACATATCCTAACAATTTTGTAATAGTAATTTAAGTATATCCCATATAATGAACTTTTATTATGTTAATGTTATAACCTTTTTTCACCTATTTATGTATCTAAATAAAATTTAAAACTTCTTCCATGTGTACATGAGAACTACTGGCTAGTGCAAATGACATTTTTCATTTTTCACCACCAAATCATATGAATGGCTATAATAATACATCCTAGTGAAATAATATGATATAAATTTGACTATATAAATTTAATGAAATAATATAACTCTTTCATCACTAATAAATGAAAAATGAAAACATTGCTTGTGCGTAAGTGGAGACTATCTCGACGACAACCCTTGTACTTTATTTTTCATCACCGACTCACAAGGTTGGTAGATATAAGTTTATTTAATTAAAAATAGTATATTTATGATATAATTATAATTATATAATTCTCAAATAAATCATAATTACATACCATCATTTATATTGAATAACGAAAACATTACTCATGTGTATATGTGCATAAATGCCTTTTAGTGTAATGTAATTCATTTTTCATAACCAATTTTCAAGGATGGTTATAAAATTATAAATAACATATCAAATTTATAATTAAAAACCTATTAATATTATTTAAATGATATAATCATGATATATTTGACCATATTCTACTAATGAAAAACATTTTTTACCTATTAACCCAACATCATTAAAACATCTAAAGTAAACTAATCAATAAATTGATTATGTATAATGTGGTAATAAGTGAAATAAAATGAATAAATAAAAATATAATAAACATAAAAAATATTATGAATAATGTAATTAATTAACATCACATTATAATTCTATCATATATGTAACGTATGTGACAAGATGGACCTGGTATAAGGGAATTCCTATTTCAATACCACTTCATTGATACTTAAGCAATTTTCATGACATGTTTTATTTTTTATTAGGTATAAACACCTTATGGATGTATTTTATCATTATTTCATATAAACTAATATTTTTAAAAATATATTCTAATTTATTTCTTTCAAATTTTCGTTTGTTAAAATGTTATCATGTCTTAAGGTGCATTTTATCTTGAAACCTACCTTTAGATTTTTTTAAATATTTCTTTCATATATATTTATCCTCCATATAAATATTGTTTTAGTAATGTGTAAATCTTTTAATAAATCTATTAAAATGTTAATCTTTCCTAACCATTGAAATTGTTACAAATGAATTAAAAGGCAATATTTTTTTCATATTTTATTTGAAATGTCAAACTTTAGTTACAAAGTATAAAATAAATTGTTTATAATGTATATGAAATAAATGAATTTTATGACTACCATAAATATTACATGATATTTAGATTAATTTACATGTTTCCATGTTCTCTTAAATTCAAACCCATTATTCAATTTTTTGTGTATTTTATTTCTCAAAATGGGGTTATAAAAGAAATTGATATATCAATATCTAAAAAATTATAATGGGTTAAAAAGTATATATTTATAAATTTGATGATAAATGTGATTTTTTTGTGTTTTTTGTATATTATTAGAAATTATTTATGATGATGGATGATCCTAATATGTCTCTCTAATCCATTTATTGATGATTATGTTGTAACAATTGCAGTTTCAGGTACATAGCCTTTTTTTTTTGAATTTTAAGTATACATAATGTTAATGTTATAATTGAAGAGGTTTAAAGGAGTTTTGGAATAATTTGGAAGGTTTTATAAAGGTTCATGGTTTGAGAACTGTTAATACAAACCATGAAAATATTTTCTGAAACCATGTAATTGAAATACTGGAAATTGGGTTGGAACACAGTTAGGAGCATAGATTTCTCAAACTGGAAAAATACTCAATAGAAACAATGAGATGATTAATTGAGGGGAATGGACTAGTTGTTACATAGTTTGTTTAAATATTAAAATTCAACCATGTGATTTTTTTTGGAGGTAGTGGCTCATTCACGGTTAGAACACAGTTTTCCTAAATGTTCACTCTAACCATACACCCTAAAAATTAGATCTAATTTTTTTTATATAAGTAGGTTTTCCACAATATTCTATCATTATTTTTCTAAACAATTCATATCTATAATCCCTCACCCTCACTAGGATGTAGAGATCATTCCTTTTTATTGGTAATTGATTCGTAAGTGAATCTATGTTCATTGGAGGTCTGAATTCATCGTTAACTACTCTTTCATCATTCCATTCCATAGATTTAGTCTTCCCTCCACTATTTGAATCTTTATCTATTACTTTGGGGATAAATAAATGTTTTTTTATGTCAATAATGATGATATATGATTTTTTTATTGAAGGGAACAAGATATAAGGCTGAATCTATAATATTTAAGATGGGTTTTATGAAGTTTTTGTGTCGTTCTTTGTTATTGACTTGGACCAGTGGGTTTTTGCTCGACTTCTACTGATTATAAATTGAAGTAAAATTTGTTCGAATTATTTTAAATGTATTTTGAAATTAATTTTTCATTCATTATGTAAAACCACTTTAGTAATGGTTTTATAAAATGGTGTAAATTGGAAGGTTTTATGGAAAACATTTTGATGATAGTTTTAAAATAGTTCTTTTAAAATTATGGATTTTTTTATCTCATGAAAAATGTTGGTGGAAATATTTTCAATAAAATAAATTTTTTATTGAAATTTTTTGGCATGATTTGTTTGACATGGTATTTGGAATCCATGCTTGGCAGGTGTTCATTTATATTAGACATGACCATGTAAAAGGTGAATGTTCCAATGGTTAATTTGGTAATGGTTATAGTATGGTGGATTGGTGGATAGAGTAGAGACTACACATGAGTATGGAACTATCACATTGGAATTCATGTGTGGGTATGTGAATATGTGGAATCATGTAATGATTATTAAAAATGGAATATTTGAAATGTTTTAAATACTAGTTTGGTTTCTTTTGATGATAAACTATCTTTGGTTTGGTAAACTATTTTTTTCGTTATAATATAATACTTTAAAATGTTTTTAAAAAATTTATATAAATTTTCAAACATGTTATATCTTGGTGGAGTGTGTTTGGAAGACCTTGGGGAAATCCTAATAAGTTTTATACTCACCCCCTACTAGGGAACATTGCTACATTTTCTTATGTTATCTATTGATAAATAAGTAAAGTATAGTTATCCCAATTAATTAGTCATGAATTTTGATACTTTGTTCATGGGTTGTTGAGTAAGATCTTAGAAAATGCTGGGAGTTGATGTTTAGAGGTCTTCATTCCTTTGGGTTTTGAGGTAATTGGTGTCATTGGGTTTTTTTTGTTTTTGTTTCCACTTGTACTCTAATATTGTAGTTGGATTTGTTTTAATTGTGTTTTTTATTCAATAATAATATAAATATTTGATTTCTAGGGTTATAGTGGATTAGTTTTTTTATTTATAAAGGTAAAATAATGCCATAATTGTTCATAAATACCTTTTCATTTACTTCTATCCTTGGGTGTCTTAGGGATTTTACATAAGGCTAGTAGCAGACCCATCACTTTTTAAGAAAATGCAGAGGGGTCAGATGTTACAATTATTAATAGTTTGTTCGATCTTGGAGTTGAAAATCAGCCATTTTTATCCCTTTAGTTAGGTTAATAGAATGGATTATGATCATTGGAACGTAAAATGTTGTGCATTAAAATGAATACCTCACCTATTTATGCTGAAAATATATTCCTCAGTGAAACAATTGTTCCCTGGTGACATCACGAACACCCCAATATAACATGGTTTTCATGGACATGGAAAGCCATGTACTACTAGTTTCCCCCCATACACAAGATTCCCTTCCTATGGTCCACCATCATGCCTGAACAGGTTATGATAATAATTAATTCCCTCAAATAAAAATATGTGTTCTTTTTAGTGTGATTTGTCCTCACCTACACACACCTTGTAAAACTTCCAAGTAGTTCACCCATACAGATCACTACATAAGACCAATAACTCATAAATGTGGAGTTCTAATCATAAGTTCTATAAAAAATAATGGTTCCCCTTATTCACACGATTCATTTCACTTATTCATTTAACACTTTATCATTCTTAGGTGTTACATTCAACCCCCCCCCCCCAAATTAGACCACAACAACCTCATTGTGGAACCTATATCTCATTCTAGAATGTTCCATTGAAATTAATTATATGATCCTCCTCTAATACCAATGTAATAATCAATCCCCACAGATAGCAAATCCTCCCTTGTTTATCATCGTTGTCGAGTCTTCGCCAACTAGGTACCACCAATTACCCTCAAAACACAATTTCCCTCTCTATGTGGCCCTTTAGAGTGGTCAAACGGGTCATCAAAGTAATGAATAACCCCATAAGACAATATATGTTCTTTCTAGTGTGACATTCCACACACAAACACATCATGGAAAACGTCCCAAGATGTAACCCATCCTAGAAAACATCATAGGATGTAACCCATCCTGATCACTACTCCACCCAAGAACACATAACAGTGTAGTTTTAATTAGAATGGATCCCAAAAATAAATATTCATCTTGTTTTCATGAGTAATACCATTTATCCATATAAACCCTTATTAGTATAAGGTTTCACAACTAGGTGGTTTAGATATATCAGTGTTTTAAGACACTTTTTTCTGACATTTCACATCATCATCTTGGGTTTGTCCAACAATAATTGAATAAAATATTTTCATGGAAATGAATTTTGACTAGGTGTTCATATTTAATTTTCAAGAATTATTTATTAATTATTGAAAAAATGTTTATTTTTTGAAATAGTTGAAAATGGATTGATTTTTAAGAAGTATGGTGGAATTTTAAAAAATGATTGGAAAGAAAAAAAAATTGAATTTAGGAAAGCATTATTTTAAATTCTTTGAAATATTAAATTTAATGTTTATATGACATTAGTTGTTATATAGTGTAAATAAATGTTGTTTACATTTGGATATAGAGAACAAGAGTAGGTAGAAATTGTAGAAATCAACCAAAAGAGGTTGTTGAGAATGTGGATTCACCTGAGTTGTGGGTGAACCAATAGCAGTTCTATAATAATGTCTTGGATTTTTAATCCATTGATAGAGGTAATGGAAATGATGAATCATGGAAATTGGATCATTTAGTTTTGTTCTAGAAGAATAATCCAATCCTCTATTGGGGTGATTTAGAGTTGAAAAAAGTATAAGTGTGGATGAATAGGATTAAAAGAATCTTCAATTTATATAGTAGACTATCCAACCTAAATTTTTAGTTATAAACCTATATGTTGGATGATATGGAACTCTAATGGTGGTATTTAGATATTCAGTCTAAATTTGACTATGGAATCACATGGGAGGATTCTAAAAAATTTCTCAAAAAATAATTCAATAATCACACATTCCAAAATTCTATGAAGAATATAATTCATTTTATCAGATAAGTAATATATCTTAGTATTATAGTATGCACATAAATTTATAAAATTAATATGCCCCTAAAGTTACTGTAATTGTTCCTTAAAGGAAGACGTTTTTATCAAAATCAAAAATACATATTCACTCAATGATTACAGTTCTCTATATATAAGACTATATAGACATGATTAATCGATATATGATAGAAATAATATAAAAATCTAGTAATGTTGGTGGAGGAATCATATTGATACCTATGGGAACTGGTGTGATATTTACTTCTGGGAATTAGGGGATGAGGGACACTAATTTCCACGGTGGTGAAATGAGTTAGAATCAGATGTTGGGATTAGTGAATATTCCTCCTAAAATAATGACTAAGCATTGATGATTTTAGTTTCTTTTGAATATGAAGACAAATTTTACGAAACCACATAGAACATGCTACAATTCCAACCAGATTGGATACCTTTAGTAATATTTTCATATTGATCAAAGTATGAGTGTTTGGGATACATCTTATTCTTTTTAGACATCGTATGCTTCAACTGGATGACTGTAGAATAATAATTATCATCAGAAGACCCAAAAATCCATGGTTATTTTACAAATTCCATTATTCCTCATCAAGGGAATCTCATTAGGGACATAAATGGAATATGCAGCAAGGAAGAAAATATATGGAGCTAAACAAATAAATCTGGATAATCAATATGGACCCTCAATAGCTATGTAAAATTATTTTGAATTCAAACCTTATTCAATATTTTATGGATATGAGTATATTCCTTTGAATTAATTCTTCACATTTTTTTGGTATTTTGGGTATTCATGTTCACATGATGACTTCTATTTGGAAACATTAAATTCCTCTTGGATAAAGAGAATGTTGATTCATTATCTGTACCGAATTTTTTTCATCTATCAATGAGAATGAGTTGATTTTGGATTTATCTATTCTTCATATGGATTATTATGACATAATCTTGTTTATATATTGGTTTACAACGTTTAAAGCTCACATTGGCTATTACACCCCTATGGTTAGTTTTAAAACTGATGATAGAAACAAGAATCTCTTTAGAGAATATTGGAATGTTAAGTAAGGTGAAGTAGGATTGATGGGGATAGTGGTTAGAACTATCTCATTGATGTTTGTATCTTTAACCATCACATTGGTGGATGAGATCAGGAAAAACTATTTTCAACATTTTTTTTCATTTTAATGATGTTTTTTCCAAAAAAAATCACAGGGTGACCGCCCATAAGGAAAGTGTATTTCATAAAAGATTTCATACCAGGGAACATTACTATCTCACTTATTTATTATCGGATGTCACAAATATAGTTGAGGGAATTAAATGATTAGTTGGAAGAGATTTAAATCAAAATTTTTATTCAGCTGAGTATATCCTTATAGGAAACAATGTTCTTTTTGTGAAAAAAATGTTCGTTGAAAAATTGGATTATCTATAAATTATTGTAATCGTGACCAATTTATGATCACTAATAGATACCCTCTTCTATGTATTGATGATATATTTGATCAATTTAATTTATCCTATTCGATATCTATACATGGATTGAGTTTAGGATATAATTAATTTCAAGTTTTGAATGAGTATATTCTAAAGACAGTGTTCATAAGTATTAATGTCTATTTAGAGTATGGGATTATGAGTTTCAGTATTATGAATTAACAGGGTTTTCTTATTAACTTAATTAATCTAAAATTTTAAATGTTTTGAGATTATTTTTTGGTGGTGTTAATCGATAATATACTAGTGTATTCTAGGAAAAATGATTGGCATACGAAAAACATGTTGATATGGTTTAATATCTTGTGGGATCGTCATCTATATTTCAAATATTCAATGTGTAATTATTGTATACAATCGTTAGATTACCTTGGACATAGTATCTCTAAAAAATGTGTTTCTTTGGATCTAGAAATGATATAGGCAATGATCTATTGGAAACTACCAAATAATTCCTTTAACATATGTTGTATCCTAAACCCGGTTATTTATTAACAACATTTTATTCATGAAATTTCAAGAAAATATTCACCAATGAAATAATTCAAAGGGAAAAAATTTCCAAAAAAATAGATTGATTAATACAATGTTTTTTTTCAAGTGTTTTAAGTTCAACTCGCATTAGTAATAAACATGATTTTTTCAGAATCAATACATGGCTATCTAGTGTATTGTAATGTTTCAGGATCATGGTTAGGGTGTTCTCTGATGTAGAAAGATAATGTTTTTTTCTCATGAATGTTATGGTTACATGATAATAACTACCATTTTTTTTTGGAATTATCTTATATTTTCCATGATTTGAAAACATTGGATCATTGCATCTTTGGTGAAGAAATTTGTGGTGTTTATATATCATAAGAGCATGAAATTAATTTTAACAAATAGATATTTGAATATGAGATAATAATGATAGATGGAGTTTCATTAAATTATTTAATTTCAGTTACAGTATATATCAAGTAAAACAATATCTATGTTGGATACATTAATAATAAATACAAATAGTCTACTGGTAAAAGACAATTTAGAAAAATTGAAACAAATGTCAGTGATAGCCAAAATGAGCCCGGTTCTTGTAGAATGTGGTAGTGTGGTGGTTTTCATTCAATATTTTTATTCTATATTTGAAAAAAAAATTAAATAGGCCTACACATATGATTTCATATGTGTTTATATGAGGTCAAAATTCATGTTTTGGGAGACCATTTCAGGATGGAAGCATCAAAAAAATATTTTTTTGGCTTCAATATTAAATGTTCATTCTATTGGATTTTCATAAGCAATGTATACATCCATACCACTATTCTTCATGAACAATCCATCCTGGAATACAAAATATGTATAATGAAATGACAGCATAATTTTGTTGTATTTGTATTAAAAGATATGTGGTAGAGTTTTCCTCAAGATTCCTCACATGTATTATGGTATAAGCGGGATACCAATAACCAATCATATTTTTGAATTATTTATATATTCGTTTTAGGAAATGGGATCATATGGCCAAGGATTTTGTGATAGGTCTCCCATGGATTATTTATAAACAAGATTTCATATGGGTGATCATGGATCTACTCATGTAGTTTGATCATTTTATCCCTGTCCAATAATCTCATATAGTGGAGGACTTGTCGAATGTATATAATCGAGAAGTTGTAAAGAGTCACACTGTTTCGGTTTTGATAGTATCTAATAGATATCACTATTTTATGTCTCATTTTATAAATCCTTATAGAAATACCATGGGACTTAGATTACCATTAGTATGTCATATCATCCACAAATAGATGTACATTCTGAATGGATAGTACAAACATTGGAGGACATGTGTTGGGCTTGTGTATTGGATTTTTATGGCTCATGGCAGTTGAAAATACCATTTTGGAGTTTTCATGTAACAACAGTTATAAGGAATCGATATATATGGATCATTTTTAATGATTTTATGAGAATACGTATCATTCCCCCCATTTATGGGTGGAAATTAGTGAGACATTAATTGTTAGACTAAGTCATGTTCATTAGACAATAGAAAAGATATATTTAATATGAAAGAGGCTGGAGATGGCACATAGTTTTTAGAAATAATATATATATTAACTTTTATGATCATTTTTATGTGAGGTGAGTGATCATATGTTCTGTATAATCTCTCTAATGCTAATGAATCTTTATTTAGGGAATAAGGGGAATTAATATCCTTGATACATAGGTCCTTTTGAAATACTTAAACAAGATGGTGGTGTGGCATATCATTTTGATTTTCGTCCAAAGTTCAGTTTAGTGAATAATGGATATCATATATATATATCTATTCAATAAGTATCAACCTGATACTAACCCTATTAATCAATTTAATAACATTTAACTAGAGAAATATTCTACAGTTATTCATGTTCCGGTGTAGATTATGGATAGGTAAGAGAAATTATTTCATAGATAAGGAATCAATATAGTATAGGTTTAAAATAAATTTGGTAAAATTATAGAGGAAACGTGGGGGTGTGAAATACAAATTTACAGTAGTGGCCTAATCTCTTCAAAGGAAATGAGTGTTTTACATTTTATAGGGATAGAAATACCAATGGAAGGGAGAACATACACCCCCCCCCAATTTCAGTTAATAAACACTTTTATGTATTTAAAAACTATATACTCTTTGGGTTAGGTTTTGGGAGTTTTGATGGTTTGTTTTTATACATTGGATGGTTTTATGTAGGTTCATAGTTTGATAATTGTCAGAAAAAACCACGAAACATCTTCTGGAAATAGTGAAAATGAAACAGTGGGAATTGGGTAGGAGCACAGCTAGGAGAAAAGTTTGGCCAAACCATTTTCTTACCTAGTATAAACCATAAAATGTCGTACATAGGGGAATGACATGGTTGAAACATGGTTTTTCTAACCATATGTGAGGTGTTTTGAAGTATTGGATCATTAACAGTTAGCTTATGGTTCTCCAAACAATGCCTCATGGAAAATTTCATCTTAAAATTGTTTATCTAACTTAGTTTTCCTCCTTAATCCCTATTATTTCACAAAATGGACCATCTCTTATATTCATATCCCACCCTAGGTTGTGGATAACATTCCTTTTGATTCGAGAGTGATTTTTACGATAATCTAAGTGTGTTGGAGGCCCAGATTTATCATGAAGTTCTCGTTATTCATTTTTTTCATTAGATTTATTCTTCATCCCTCTCAGGGAATCATGGATATAGTATACTGGGAATAAATCCTTATTGTGTGATGTTAATTAGGATGAGATATAAAAATTATGGTAAATATATCTAAGGCTGAATCTAAAATATCAATATACCTTCCCAAAAACATGTTCCACATATTTTATATAAGTCATTTATTATTTAAGTACCCTATATCGAAAAGTTATAGATTCTTTGAAATTCATGATACATTAGATATTTAAATTTACAACCCTTAATAAATAAAGGGAAAGAAACCACTTATTATGGATTACAAAGGTAAAACAACATGATGGGACCTTGGGCACTCACATTCTTCTATGCATCATTATGACCTATGAGAATAGATTTTGAAAACATAGGGGGAGTGAACAAAATATATGTAATGGGTTTTATACACCTAATTAAACCAAACAAAGTTTTTTAATTCAATATAAAAAGGTAAACATTATGTGATGATAGATAATGTAGGGTTACGAAAACTATTGTACTTTTCCAAATAAGCAATTTAGAAAAAAAAAATTAAATATATATAAATCTTAAAATACAATTCATTCATTCAAAAAAATACTAGTTATTTCTCCAAAACATTTATAAGCTTTCATAATTAATTATCAAAGGACCATGGATCATATCATGAATTATCAGTTCACTCCAGATATAACATCATGGACATAGTGCCATGATAAATTAGTTTCACCCTATAATCCCATAGTGTTCATAAGATAAACCCTCTTAAACACCTTAAATTATATCTCATGGTATTAAAACATTACCCAATACATTGGATTGCTATATAATTTCGGGCTAACTATCACATGTTTTGAAAAAAGTCCCATAAGGGTCTGGGTTCACTCACCATCCCCTACATTCATTCACATAATATCCAAGTGAAAATTTTTTGAATGGTAAAATGTACTTTACATCATATGGTCTATGAATTTTCATTTAAAAACATGTTATTCTCTATCAATTTTGTAAAAAATTAGTTTACTCGGATTTTTTCAAGTCATGATAAAAGAAGATTTGTGTGGAATACAATCATATACATATATTAATTGAAAAAATTTATATTAAATAAAATACTCATATATATATATATATATATGTTTTTATATATAATGATATCAGAATAAAAACATGATTTCATGTTCATTTACATATTTACGGAAACTAAAAGACAATAAATATATTTTTATAAAAAATTACAAATGTATAGACATATATTTATTTACATACCTATATATAAATATTAATAAGTGAGATGTTTTACATAAATTAATAAATATATATACACATTTATATATAAATGTATTGAAGAATGTGAATTAAAAATATACCTCTTATGTGTGTAGATATGTATAAATTTATATATATATGTGTGTGTGTGTGCATGTGTAAAAAACTTGTTTTCATATGAAATTACCAATTTCTATGTACGAATATTTGAATAAAAATAATTTTAACTTAAGTGTTAATTTTGAAATTTTGAAAATATCGTTTTCACTAATAGTAACCTGATCGAGAAAATGATTTTATAAAAGAGAAAAACAAAGGTATATATGATTTTTAACATTTAAATATGGATAAATATGTATATATATGTATAATTATATATATTCATTCAATTAAAACATTATAAATAATTATTATCGTTAAATTACATCTCATGTATATATATAGGATCCAAATTCTGTATCAAATAAAATAATTTCATGGAAATATAGCTCAAAAACCAAATCAAATATATGTATAGATTTTTCAAGGTAATATTGTAATGAATCATTGAGTAAGAACATTAGAATGACCCCTTTACATCATCCAAATAACATTATAAAAACATTTTTGGAACAAATAATTTCATGTGCAAGATATAAACACATCAAAAATCACATTAAGTATTTAATCATAGTTTTACTAAAATTTTATTACTATCATTAAGATATAATTCAAAATTATCTAAACATTAAAGATGTAAATGTTAGTAATCTATTTAAGTAATTTGAAAAATTATTTTTGAAATGAAGAAACTATTTGAGTTGTTCAAAAAGATTTTTCATGTATATTCTATAATACATAGGTAGTTTGGAAAATAAAACATCTTTGTAGAAAGTGTTTAATTATAAAATGGAAGGGAAACATTTCCCTTACCTTATATACATACATCTCACACTAAGGTTCCCAGTGCCTATCCTTCAGAATGGAGAGAGAAAAAATAATTTACTAAAAGGATCTAAAAATATAGAAAATAAAATATTTATTAATATGAATATTCAAGAGAACCATATCTATTTTCCCCACATTCATCACATGATATTCTTATATATAAATACTTGACACTAAAAAATAAATGGTAAGCACAAAAAAAACCATCTTAATTTGTCACATTTCTTCCTGACAAGAATATCTAATTTCCCATAATATAAGATCTTAAGCTTAACTAAACCAATGTGTGTAGGAACCTAAACCCCATAATGAAATTTAAAAACCCCTCAAGTACTCATCATTTCACCCCCATCCCAAAAATATTACTCAACTTCTCCTATAGTATTTCATGGATGGATGATTTCAGGAGAAAGATGATGCTCAAAAACTTCTCGGGTTTATTGATGACAGTTGTAGTTCAACCGATCCCCCGTAGGATGTGTTGGCTTTGTCCTCGCATGGCCGTCTTGAGTCATGGGATTCCAAAACACATTTCACACTATAAGACCCTAAACAAACATCGACTCCATGCATTCTATCCATGATTGTGGGTAGTAGCTCATCTCTATAGTAAAGATGACACACTTGGGAGAGGTAAATTGGGTTTTCTTCGAGAGAACCCCAAAACCCTATTCCACGTTTTCTATTTTATTTATCATTTTATATTTTATTTATTTTTTACATATATATGTATATATCAACTATTATTTATAAATATAAATTTTATTATACTAATCCTTAAAACTAAAAAAATAAATTTATATATATATAAGAAAACACATTATTATAATTATTATTATTATTTTATCAATGTAATAATATTTCTAATCTTGAATAATTTATAACTATATATTTCTCTAATTTAATTTATTATGGATATTCCCAATTTAATAATCAATTTTTTATTTAATATTCATAATATATATATATCATATATTATTTTTATTATAATTGTCTCGCAACATTATTTTATGTTAAATATATACTTTCATTTTAAAAATATTAAATTTATTATAATTTAAAGAATAATCAAATAATATTTTTGTTATGAAATAAATTATTTTTTTCATAAACACATGTGTATAGTTTATTATTATTATTATTTAATGAGATACAAATAAAATATTTAATTGAATTTCATGATAAACTATAATATTTTACAAAAAAATATAATGGGATTATATTTCGATAGAGTGAAACCCCATTTCACCAGAAAATTTTATAACATTGAACAAAACATTGATCCAATATAAAATATCATGTTAATATATAGATGAATTTTATGAAATAACTTTTTAATTTTAATTAGTTAGGAAATAAACACACACACAGAGAGAGAGAGATATATATATATAAGTATAATGGTTAATTATAGTTTTATTTACAATCATGTTTTTAATGGGACTTAGGGAAAACATGCATTGATATTTTTATGTATAAATTAATTACCTTAACCATCATTTTCATTTAGCAATGAATATATAATTTGTAATTCCTCTTCCCACAATGTGGAAGCCAATTTTTATGTTCCTCTATTATCTTACCCTCATTCTATTTTTTGGGTTTCTACTCACGAAATATCATAAATATGTGTTCTATGACATTAGAATTATCATGTTGGTTATATGTTGTCCTTCTTTATCGATGATGATAATTATCAGTTTAGTATTAAAACATTCATATTTTAAAGATACATTTTTGAACTATTTTCAATGATTTGATTCAATAAATATATAAATAATCATTTTAGGTTATTTATTGCATCTTACTAAGAAGAATATTTATAAAAAAATTCTTGTGAGTGTTATATTCTATCCACTTAAAAAAATTATGTACTCTTAAATTGATCACATATTACATATAAATAAGAACACTGAAAAAACTATAATTTAGACTCTAATTAAGGGTTCTTACATTTTTCCATTAATCATTTCCCAATTCTTGTTTTTACATTGATCCTGGAGAGAGAGTGTCCACTTATCAAGACAAAACCTCGGTGAATTTTCATTACATTCTACTTCATCATTCCAAACATATTATGTATAACTTGAACTGTACTGATGTATAATTTTATGAACATTTTGAAAATAATTGTTCTTAACAAATTATTTCAAAAAATCAGTATCGGCTATGTTTTTATAATGTATCCTAACTATGTCATCTTTGATTGTTTGGAATTTTTGTTTCTCTAATATAACTTCAATGTTATAAAAAAAGGATGGAATCCAAGAATATATATATATAGGATTCTCAGATTTATCCCTATTTAGATGCTATATTAATGTGAAATAGTGCATCATACTCTCGGGACAATGAGGAAAATTCGAAAATTCCCTAGTTGTACCTTTTTGGCAGGACAGATGGAAGAGTTGGTGGTGTTATATTTAATCGTAGGTGATCCATGATCTTCGATGATTTTAAATCATAGAAGATGTTTTTGATATTTCATAATGTTTTTATGAAATGATGAAGTTGGAATTTTGTTTAAACTATGTGATCATGGCATCACAATTATTATTAAAAGTATGTCTTGGGGAAGGGACAAGAGTGTTTTACAAGTTTCTTCCCATTCCATCAAGAAACTATCCTTTATCCTACTAATTAAACATAACATATTTAAAATTACCCATTATGCATGACAAACATGTGGTATTAAATGACTCTATGACTAATTATTTTTTACTCCTTAATCTAATAGCCTAAAAACTATGAAAGTCCTATAAATGTTCATAGTATTTTTATTTATCATGTCCTATAATGTTGTATGAACCTCTTCCCTAACACCACATATAATGACCCAAAAAACATGGAATGTTTTTTTATTTAATTGAATTATTATTTAACAAATCGAGATTTGAAATTTTTTTAGAGTTTTAAAAAGTCTGGATATATCAGATACTTATAATTACAATCCTCAAAAAAGAAAAGACAATAAAACTATTCTTATGGTTTATATGGGTTAATCATTGATATGGTTCTTCTACCACCCACTTGATTCTATCTATCCTTATTCCCTATGAAATGATATTTTGAAAAAATATGGTGAGAGAAGAAATGATTAGTAAGGGTCTTTCAAAACATTTGGAAACTAAACAGATTATTACAATACAATATAAAATATAAAACATTTTAGGATGTATGGTAATAAAGACTTAAAAACATGAGTTCATTTAAAAAAATTACATAAAAGTATTTTAATATATAAATAATTGAAAAGCAATTTCATTAATTAATAAAATAAGAGTAATTTGAGTTGAAAACTTATAAGAATTTATAAATTCTCAAAGTCACATTGGATCATAGCATGAAATATCTGTTCACTACCAAAACAATATAACATTGTAGACATAGTCCCATTATGTATTAGGTTCTATATCTAATCCCATAGTGAGCTTAAGATAACGCCTCCTGCACACCATACATGATATATCCTCAGATTAAAACATTATAAATTAATTGGAGTGGTTTATTATTTTTGAAACACAAATAACATGATTAGAAAAAATTCCCATAAGGGATTGGGTTCACTTCCCATCTCATGCCATCATTCACATAATATCCATGTGAAATTATTTGTAATTATAATATGTATTTTACATCATAAAAACCATGAAGTATCCTTTAAAAATATGTGCTTCTATGTCCATTTAGTAAGAAAATATTTTACTTGTTTTTACATGTGTCATGATAAAATAATTTTCACATGAAATGGAATATGTAAATATACAATCATATACATATAATTTTAATTAATAATTTTACTTAAAATTAAATACTAATATGTATATATATATGTCTATGTTTTTATATATAATGATATCAGAATAAAATAATTCATATTCATACACATATGTATGGATATCAAAAGAATGTAGATATATTTTTATAAAAAATGGATACATATGTAGACATGAATTTATTTACATACCTATAAATAACTATTTTGAATTAAATTGGTTTATATAGATTAATAAATATACTTACAAATTAATATATAGATTAATCTAATGATGGAAATTAAAAATATTTTTCAAATGCATATAGATATATATATATATATATATATATAAAATGTATTCATATTAAATGAAATATTTATTTGTAAATATAATTGAATAAAAACAATTTGAACTTAAACATTAAATTTGATAATTTGATTACTTCTCATGCACTAAAAGTGGCCTAATTGAGAAAATAATTGTAAAAAAATAGAAAAACATGAAAGTACGCTATTTTTAACATGAATAGACACAGATATATGTATATATTTGTATAAGTATATATATTAATTCATTAAAAAAATTATCAATATTTTTTAAAATCAAAGGAAATTTCATGTATAAATATATTAGAGCCAAATTATGTTACTAAAAAATGTAATTTCATGAAAATAATTTTCATAGACCAAATAAATTCTATGAATGAAAATTTTAAGCTAATAATAACATGAATCAATGAGGCATAACATATTCATTACCCCCATTCCATCAAAAAACACAATTATAAATAGAATTCTGATGATGTAAAGAAATTCGTGTATAAGATCTAAATTTTTTTAAACACTCCTTAAAAATTTTATACACATTTTTAATAAAATTTTATTACTATCATTAAGAAATAATTTAAAATTATATAAATATTCAAGAGGTAAATGTCACTAATTTACTAAAGTAGTTTAATAATTAATATCTGCAACACAGAAACTATTTGAGTTCTTTATGCATATATCCCTCAAAAATACTTGTATACATATTTAGTTTTGAAATTAAAACACCTTCATTGAAACTATCCAATTATAAAAGTGAAAAACATACTGTGGTAGCTATGTAGACTACTCATACCAAGGTTCATAGGGTTATCCCTTTACAATGGTGGGATACAAAATAAAATTGGTAAATAATCTGCAATGATAGAAAATGAAATACAAAAAAATGGAGAGATTAAATAATTCCATTTGTATTTTTCCCTCTTTTATCCTAGAACAGTCATATATATAGATACTCGACAACCAAAAATTGGTAAGCACTAAAAAATATTTAAAATGTTAATATTTTCTACTGATAAGAATATCTAATTTCCATAAAATAAGACCCTAAACTGAATAGAACTAGTCTTCATGGGAACCTTAAACCAAAAACCAAATTTATAAATAAGTCTAACACTCTTCAGTTATTCCAAATCCTTGAAATATTACTCACATTTTCATAGATGAATTCATAGGTGGATTATTCTAGATGTAAGATGATGTTCAAAGACTTCTCAGGTTTTTCGATGCCAGTTTCATGTTGATCGACCTACAACGGGGTGTGATCGATTCATTCTCATGTGAACGCCCCAAGTCATGAGATTTCTAAATGCATCACATGGTAGAAAACCCTCGACAAACTTCATTTTTAGGATTTTTTGTCACAATCATGGTTTTTATCTCATCCTGATGTAGAAGACGACACACAGGGAATGGAAAAATTATATTGGCTTTGGGAGCACTCGAGAACCTGATGACACTTTTCCATTTTAATTATCATTTATATTGTAATTATAATTATTATTTTAATTATTATTACATATATATAAATATATTCAATATTATTGAAACACATATTCATAAGTATACTCATTTGTAAAGATAAAATAATGTCTACTGGTAAAAAATCATACACATTATTATTTCTATTATTATTATTTTTCAGTGTAATAATATTCATAATATTATAAATTCTATAATAATATATTCTATAATTATATATTTACTCCAATTTCGTTTATTATTAATATTAAAAAAATTATAATATATCTAACATATAAGTTTCAAAAACTAGATATATATATATAGTATTTTATCTGGTTATTATGTGAGTCGCATAACATACATGTATTTTAGCTATATAATTTATTTTGTAACATAAGAAATTTAATATATTTTATAGAATAGTATTTTAACATTTTTTTTAAAATAAAATTATTTTATACATAAACTCAAGGGTAAAATTTATTGTTATTTTTATTATTTTTATTTCATGAGATACAAATGTAATATTTAATCATAATTCCATAAAAACTATTATATTTTTCACTAAATAAATTCTAATTACATTTCATTCATTTGAAAACCATTCTCCCTATAACATTGAATAGATCTTCTAATATATCTCAAATATCTGGTGTATATATATATAGAAATCTAAATAGACCCTATTTTTTTGTTAATCAGTTACGATATAAATACACACAAATACACACATACACACAGATATATATGTGTAAGTAAAACCATTTTTTTTACTTTAATTTGCTATTATTTTTAAAGGGATTTAATGGCTATATGCAATAGTCATTTTATTTATAAATACATTACCTTTGACAACATTTTCTATTAACAAAGAATATCAAATTTTTACATCCTATTCACACAAATATTGTCCCTATTTCTATGTTCCCTAACACTCTAACCCTCATTATATATGTTGGGTTTCTACTCATGTATGATCCAAATGATGTGGGCTATGACATTTTAGTTATCATGTTTGTTATAATTTTTCATTATTTATTGGTGATGATAGTTATAGGTTTAGTATTTCCACCTTTTTAGTTTAAGGAGATGTTCTATTATTGTTTTTAATTTATTTCTTCAATAAAAAAAGATTATTTTGGTTTAAGACTTATTTATTACTTCTTATTAGGAGAAGAATATATATAATATTTCCTTGGTTGTTATAATCTATGTTTGGTTTTTTAAATTTTTTAATGTTCTTAATTTTTCTTATGTTTGAGAGGTATGTGTCTTATCTCTTAACTCGTTTTAACTATTACATGAATTCATGGTTTCAAATTGATGGAATTTATAGAAATTTATTGTGAAATTAATGTTAAATTCAAGATGGAAAACCTTTTTAGTGATGGTTTTTTTAAAATGGTGTACGTTGGATGGCCTTATGGAAAACCATGTGATGTTAATTTTAATGCCATAATTTTAAAATTATGTATTTTGTTTTGCCTATTGGAAAAAACATTCTGATGGTTTTCCATAATTATTTTTACTAAAATGGATTTTCATGATTGTATTGACATGGTATTTGGAATTTATGGTTGGTTTGTGTTCATTTTCATTATATTTGAGCCAATAAAAGTATAATGTTCCACTGGAACACTTGGTAATGAACACCTTATGATGACTTGATTGATTGATGAGATACCACCCATGAGTATTTGATTATCACCTTGGGATGCATGTGTGGTTGTGTTGATATATGGAATCCTGTAATTAATATTTCTATGTAAAGCTATGAAATTTTTTAAAAACTTTTTTGGTTTCATTCCAAGAAAAATTATTTTTTGGTTTGGTAAACTATTTTGGAATCATTATAAACTACATTAAATTGTTTTATACATTTTTATCTAAATGTGTTAACATGTTCTATCCTATTGGAGTGGGTTAGGATGTTAATTGGGAAATTCAACTGAGATATATAATCTCCTACTTCTTGGGTACATTAGTGTGTTTTCATATCTTATCTATCGATACATGGTTAAAGGAAAGGAATCAATGTTCTTTAGTGATTCGTGATGATTCTTTGGGCATGGATTGTCCAGTTGGATCATGGAGAATATTGGGAGTTTCTGTCTTGATGACTTTTTCCCTTGGGTTTTTATTTCATTATTTTATTTGAGTTTTGATGGTTTTTTCACATGAAATATGATATTATAGTTGTTTTTTTTGTTTTTTTTTTGTACTCATGCATCATATAAGGGTTTTATTTATATGGTTTCCATGGTTTTTTTGTTTCAATTATAAATAAAAAATCATCCCATAATTCTTCATGAATACCTTGGAGTTTATTTCAGTCCTTTGGTTACTTAGGGATGTCACATATTACAAGTAGCACACTCATCACTTCTCAACCCGATGATGATCGGTGCGATGTTATAATTTTATCCAAATAATTATGTTAGAAATAATTGAGTGTTTTATTTCATTATTAATGGTTCCTGAATTTTTTTATGAAAATGATGTCCCACAGCACCTAAATTCCATTTATATTCATTAAAATGATTATTAATGTAAATGTTTTTAATTATTTTGTTATGTTAGTGATATTTTTAACAAGAGAATAATTATTTTGGAATTAACAAGAGAATGATTAAAAGTGCTGATAAAGGAACCATTTATAAGCACTAAAATTTTAGCACTGATAAATGGATTATTTATAAGCACTAGAAAAGCATTGATAAAGGGTGTGCTTTATCAGCGCTAAAAAATTGATGATAAAGCATCCATTTATCAGTGCTATTATTTTAGCACTGATAAAATTGTAGTCCCATTTTATAAAATCGATTGCACAGTATATTCTGTTTATCGAGACCTCAAGATCTCGTGGTATTGTACCTCTGCGACAACTCCCCCATGATCATCTCTTTTTCATACCTCTACCACTAGCCCTACTCTGCCGCTAGCCCTACTCCTTATCCTGCCCCTCAAACCCCATTCACGGATCCTCCTCCACTAGAACCCTACTTCTCCTCCTCCCCGTATTACTATAATCCCTGTGAACCATACTCCTCCATTTTTCAACAGGTGGCGGCTCCTCCCATGTACCTCCCCCTTTGGCGGACGTGCCTTCCTCTCCCGACGTAGCGTAGAAGGCTCCCTGATCACTCTACAATTCTTCTCTCCCTCCATCACGGGTGAGATCTACTCATGGTATGTCTCTCACTTGTCTTTTTATGTTTATGTTTTTTAATTTATCTCCCTTATCTACCTGTGTTACTTATTTTAACTCTAATTTGGCCAATAATTCGATGAATAATTTGTGAATTGTGTTTGAACATTCCATAGTTGGAATCACAGATCACTGCATATGAAAATTAGACATGAGCAATTCTAGTCTTTTTTAGACACATAGTATACCCCTGAAGACACATTATTTCCACTTTTGAGGATAGTTTTGATCTATATTTCGTTTTATTTCAGTTTTTTGTGAGATTTTTGAGCTTCCATGGACTATTATTGGTGGATTGTGTTCCCTTAGTCTATTCCTATGAGGGCTTGATGTAGATTCATAACCTCATCCAACGATATTGGCCCTGCTCTATCTTCTTAATGATTAGGGTAGTGTTAGTGAGTTCCATTATTTTTATTGAGTTATCATAGTCCACATATATTAGGGTTTTTATGGAATTAGGTCATGTTCACTGGAACTCATACCCCTTAGTGACTTGAAACAAGTATAAATTCAAGGGACCCGGAGCGATCCTCACTTAATTCATGATTTCCTTATATTGGATTTATAGAATTGGAATCATCAACAATTACATGGGAATTAATCCCTTATATTGGAGGATGTATCAAGTAGGATCTATTGTCCCCCAGCAAGCCTTAAGAATTAACCCCCTCTCTTTTTATATAGATTTGATCTTTCATATGGTGTATTGGTCTAATGGGGTGTGTATATCGAATGAAACCTATGAGTTTTAAATATACTTATTCTATAGTGAGTAGTCTCAGTTCACTTTTATGGAGGGTAGTATGGAATATGATCTCGATCAATGGACCATAGGTCGCTTAGTGACCTAGATCCTGTATCCCACCAAAAGGCCATAAGAAAACCTTTTTTCCAATGTGTTTTCCTTATATTGCGTTTGTTGAATTGGAATGACCTACACTCACACTAGTGTATGTCCCCTATCTTGTAGGATTATTGTAGTAGACTCTAGTATCCCTCCATCAAGCCTTGGGTGTTGACCCCCTATATTTATATCATGAGCTAATATTTCTAATGGGGAATTAGTCTGATGGGGTGTATATCATGAGTGAACACTCTCAGTTTTCTATGTGATTCTTCTAGGCTAGATCGGATGAGTGTGACCTCCAGGATGTGTTTCTTCATTGTAATTATAGCTTGTGTAGAATTTCCTCTCAAAGGAGTGTTTCCTTGAAACCCTTAGTGAATCTACAACTAGAAATGGTTGAGACATTTTTTGACTCAGAGTATTTTATGAGTATATTTAAGATATCCTTTGTTAACATTATGTCTCATATCTTGTTTGGAATACCTATGTTTAGTGACATTAATACTCTCAATTCTTTATGTATGATGTGTTTGGGGTGTCCTTCTGGGTATTGTAATACTCATCCCTATAAGGGATCTTTGCATACATGTCATGTCATATACAAATGATGGAAAATTTCACAGAGTCCTTGGTGGACTAGGATAAGGTAGATATTAGTTTGGGATACACATACTGATGTGTATACCAATGGTGAATTAATATTTTTCCCCTACTTCTATGTAGGTCATTCATTATTTTCCATTTTTTGGTAGATTGTATTTCAGCTCTTTTTATTAAATTCATTAAGTTATGTTGTTCAATTAATAGACAGATACCTAGTGGTTTTGGATAATTAAACATGTAATACTATGATTTGGATTTCTATATTATTATTCTATGATTATGCCTATGTTTTGAGTTCATATCATAATCTTTTAAGGTAGCGATCTTCCGGGATGAAGGGTAAGCGACACTCACCCACAGAAGTTGTTTGATGCAAGTCTCATCTCATTAGGCATTTTCATTCATAGGTACCTCAAGTATATCCCATTACTCTAAGGACTTTAATATGATTTAGATAGGTATAGACATATCAAATTTCATTTTCTTTACATTCATGCCAAAATTAGAGAGTCAGTCGACATATAGCCTATGTAGAGGAATGAATTGGTGAAAGGAGGTCTGTACAACACTAATGTGATAGAGGAGATCGGGGAGCAGTATGAGTTGGATAGAAATTTGGTTTGTTTCTACTAATACTACCCTTATGTAGACCACTCCTATATTGGGAAGTTAGTGGTTATAATCTTGGATAGTTGTTGTCACAGGAGTATTTTTACCAGGAGGCTCCAAGAGTGTTTAGAGGTACGATATATGTTCATTATACTTTTCTTGTAGTACTATTATAAATAGGTATATGAAACTATTTTTCCTAATTTTTTCAATTATTTTCTAGGTATATGGTAGGTGTTAGTGGATCCCCATGTTAGTGATGTTTGGTATGAATTTGGACTTTCAAGGAATATGAACAATTCCCCCATCGAGATGTGTTCTTGAGAGGTAATCCAAAAACATGTTGGAATGTTAGGGACTCCTAAAGTGGTTACTATATAGTTGTTGTATATGGGGTCCTTTTAATTGTGCATTTGTGACACTTTTTATGTGCCAAGGTGTGATAGAAATCACTATTATTAGTGAACAAGTGTGAAATGAAAATGGTGTGTTCTAAGAAATAGGATCTCATAGAGGCTTTGAGTGCGATTCAAGGTACGAGTTTAGGGAAGGTGAGGTAGAGTTATTAAATATCCTTTAGATGTTCATGATAGAATTTCTGTTCACTAACATTAATTTTCTATTTCTTATGTAAATTTGGGTATAAAAACCTATGATTTTCCATTGTAATTCCAGATAAACATAGGTTATTTTTCTCCCCCATGAACCCCTTTGTGTTTGGAAATGTATATACTATATTAGTTTTATCATAAAAATTGTATCCTTGTTTTCATTTTATTTGAGATTGGCCACTAGTTTTCGGATATTTAATGTGATTTTTTTATTATGATTAAGGTGGCTGGTAGTGGAGGTTAAAAATATTTTTAATGTCTTTCGGCAGGGGTGGTGGTGGTAGAACTATTGGTAAGGGGGATGGAATGTGTGTTGATTTTTATGGTGTTCTATCCTAGTTCTGTTGATTTCCAAATCATTATTGGAAATGGTTAGGCTCTATTAGTCACTATTTTGATAATGATTTGGTTCTATTATTCTTTATTTGGAATTCTTGTTTTGTGTATATAAATTATAAATACTAATATATGATATTCAAATAGGATATTTATGAATAAAGATCGGATGGATGCTAATCTTTTGACAATAGAGTATGAGAACGGAGTGAAAGAGTTCATCATGTTTTCAAAGGATCATGCAAAGGATCCTTCTTAAATACTTTGTTCGTGACTACATTGTTGTTATTATAGACAAATTTTTTATAGGAGTTGGAAGAACATTTGATATGAAAGGATTTGGATAATCGATAGCGGTTTTAAATCCCTCTAGCCTTTGAAAAAAGAAAGCGTTCAATAAACATGTTATATTTTTTTTGTAATAAAGATCTTTTTTATCTCATGTTATTACATTCTCACTAATAAATTTATATAATATAAATTAACTTTTCAAAAACTTTTGTAGATAATGACTTCTAAATATTATGGTGCTCCTAACCTTGAGTCTGAACAAGTCTCTCAAGCTGATGCCACTACTACTGCTACTGCTTCTCACAGTACAAAGCAACAACATGTTTCAGAACCTGTTATTTCCCCAAGTGTTGTGGTCCAACAACCATCAGCACATGAAATTGCTACCATTTCAAAGGAACATATAGAATATATTGATATCGATGAAATGGTTGGGGATGAAGGACTTATGTCCCTGAAAACATAGGTGTGCCATAGTTTGACGATGTTAGCCAAAGTTCATAAGGAGAAAAGAAAAGCCATAAAATTTTATGTCGGATGGAATGCACGAGACCAACATGTGAATCTCAACAAGGATATGTTTAGTAGTTACATTGGGATATTCCCTCAACAACGCATGCCGATTGACATAGATTGAAGGTATCATGTTGTGTCCGGGCTGAAGGTTGTGATCTGGGAAGAAATTATGGTAAAATTATGATATTATTTCTTTAATTTACAAGAAAATAATATAACGAAATAGTGTCTTACTCTTCTCAATCTCTTGCATAGTACATTTATAGTAGATGGTACACGCAAAAATTATATACTAAGTCTTTTAGGAAAGATTCATCTAGGTTTTCACACTATTTATCAAAATGTAACGTAAAAGATTCCAAAGGTAAAATAAACCTGCATCCACCCCTTGTATATGCTCACCTAATATCCCAATATGCATGGGATGCATTTATTGGTCATCATGGAGATGAGAATTTTAAGGTATATTGTTGCTGATAAAATGTTATTTGAGGATACATGTATTTATAACAGTTAGTGTCAATATTTTTTTATTAAACTACAACTGAGTACTAAAAATAAGGAACATGCATCAAAACCAAAATACCCCTATCGTAAAGCAGGGATGGGGTTTGCTTTAGTAGAAAATAAAATGTTACATATTTTAAATTTACAGTAATATTGTTAGGTGCCATTAAACAAAATCATAATTATCTTTATATATTTATATGTAGATTCATGATTCTAAAGCCAAAGACACTTCCATCCAATATCATGTGCTATGGAAGGAGGCATGTGTGAATAAAAAAGGGAAGCTAGTAGCTGAAAACACACAAAATGTGTGAGAAATAGGTGTAAGTATGACACGATAAAAAGTTTCATTTTAAATTTTTACTACATAATAATAATTACATATTTTCTTATATTTGACATTCACAAGAATCTGATAATCTTATAGAAGATGAAGACCTATTATTGACAGATTTGAAGTATCCAGAACAATACTGTTGAGTCCGAGGTGAAGGTTTTGGGCGGAAACCCTAAGTATATTTTGAGAAAAAAAAAACAAATGGATGATAGAGATGATGAAATGAATCAAATGATAAAAATACTACCAACTATTGAAGAACAATTTCAATGGCAGGGAGAGTTTCTAGAATCTTTTATGGGTGGAAAGAATGGAGAAGACACAACTCATGAACAACCAGCATGTAATGATCCCACACCGCCCCCACCAACTTTGAGGTGAGCCATTCCCCCCAAAGAGTTATCTTAGCCATGGTAATCAATATTAAAATAATTGTTCCCATGAAATGTGAATTAGAAAAACACTGATACTTTTACAGTTCTAATATTCTACGAGGTGAAAATTACGATGATTTATATCTATCAACACCCACTTTTCACCTTGTAGTGAGGGAAACGGTGTTCAACATCCTAGGGGACAAATGACATAATAGACCACTTCCAAAAGATCATCTGAAAGTGATGATTACTGTAGCTCATGAGCCAAATGCAGAGATACCTCTTCCACTTGATTAAGATGATATTCATATGGTCTAAAAGGCTATTGGGACTTTCATTTCATGGTTTTCACAACTTGTAAGAGTACATGTGGACAAGGAGGTATTTATTTCCATTTTTCAAGATAAACCATTAATAATTAATGAAAAAAAGGACTCAACCAATGAACGTTATTATAGATGGATAAAGAGAAGAGGTGACAAAAAACGTGGGATCAATAGCATCTAAAGGATCGACCAACAGATCCCAAAGAGATACTAAAATCACAATAACACCATGTGTTCTCTATCCACATTTACTAGCATTGAAGACATATTTGGATACAAAGAAAAAATATGGTATTAGTTATATATTTGTTTTTGAAAAGAATATATAAAGAGAAGAAATTCAAGATTTTTTTCTACTAAAAATGTAAATGATATCCTTGAATACGGTTGGCTAGGCGTCACTGTTTTAAATTTATATATGAAGTTTGATTTTTGGAATTTATTTTCTAAAAGCTGATATAATGTGATAATTATGAAAAAAATGCATTTTATATTATTGGTAGGTGTATATATGAAAAAAAGTTGAAGGGATTTTTCCATGAGCCAAAATTTGGACTCATTAGTCCTCATACCACATCCACACAACTAAATAAATTAGATCCATCAAAAAAGGATTAAATAGTGACAGGCTTGTTGAAAACATTTGAAAGCAAGATTACGGATGACAGACTCTTCATAATCCAACCATGCAGGGGTAAAACACTATGATTAAATAATATCAATTATATTTTCACTTCTTTTATTACATATTACTTTTTGTGTTTTCAGGAAACATTGGCTGCTATTTTCGGTGAACTTGGATAATCCAAAGATTTATTTTCTAGATTCAATATAAGGATATACAACAATCCAAACCCACATGATGGAGTTTCTGAATCTGTAAAACACTACATTCTACGTTTTATGTCTAATCATCACATTATATAATTTATATTATCTTTTACTAAGGATTCTATTATGATAGGGTGGTGTATCAATGTCATTTAAAATAAGGAATGAGGATAGAGGTTAAGCATAAGGAGGTATGAAAATACTACGTCTGGACTGGTATTAGGGTATATATAATAAAATTTCACCATCAAAGCATATATCAAAACAAGTTACTTATTCTCCTAATGAATTAGTTTTTTCAGTGTCCAGAACAAACAAATGATAATTATTGCGGTTATTATGTTTTTAATCTTATGAGAGATATTGTTTTCCATCAACAAACTAGCATCCCTAAAGACGTATTTTCAAAAACAACATATATATCATTTAAATTATTTATTAATTCTTTAAGCTTATATTTCACAATACTATACTTACTATCAAAAAGCCTCATATTCAAAAGACAATAAATATTTTTTTTTAAAAATGAGTGGTCTTCATACCTGAGAGAAGATTGTACACAAATAGCATGAAGATCTGACTTGGAGACGTGTACAATTGGAAGTCATTTTTTAGAGGGGTTATGGAGATCAAAAAATGAAACATTGTTGTATGTAAATGTTCGTAGGATAATTGAAATTGTTATTAAATTAAAGATAATTTCTCCAATGATTAATTTTTCCATTTTAACAAATTAAATTCACCAATAACATTGAATAATGATGAACCACTTTTCATTGGGCTTTGGACAATAAACAATAGTAAAATCTCCAAAATACCTTCATATCAAACCAAACGCATTTGGATTGTGTTGATACTTTATGAGAACAATCCATGGGTCATTTGTGACATGTAAGAGTCAACCCCACCTCAATCTGGGGCACGGTGTGGCAGGTATCAATCAAAGAGTCTCTCTTTTGTTTAAAATGGACAAAATTTTAAGTGGAAACAACAACTAACGTATGGAAAACAGACCAAACGCTTTACGATTGTGTTGATACTTTAGGATAATGATCCATGAGACATTTTTTATGTGTTAGAGTCAACCCCTCCTCAATATAAGTCACAGTGTGGCCGGTATCACTCAAAGTGTCTCTCTTTGGTTTAAAATGGACAAAATTTTAAGTGAAAACAACAACTAACGTTTGAAAAACCAATAAAAATGCATTTTAATTTTGCTGATACTTTAGGAGAACTATACATGGGACATTTATGACTTGTAAAAGTCATCCACACCTCAATCTGAGGTATGGTGTGGCCAGTATCACTCAAAGTTCCTCTCTATAGATTAAAATGGATAGAATTTTAAGTGAAAACGACAACTGATGTACAGAAAACCATGCAAACACATTAGTATTGTGTTGATACTTTTGGAGAATGATCCATGGGTCATTTTTGACATGTAAGAGTAAACCCAGCCTCAATATAAGGCATGGTGTGGCCGCTATCACTCAAAGTGTCTCTCTTTTGTTTAAAATAGACAGAATATTAAGTGAAAACAACAACTTATGTATGGAAAACTAGCCAAACGCATTTTGATTTTGTTGATACTTTCTTAGAAATATCCATGGGTCATTTTTGATGTGTATGAGTCAACTCCACCTTAAATAAAGGCACGGTGTGGCCGGTATCACTCAAAGTGTCTCTCTTTTGTTTAAAATGGACATAATTTTATGTGAAAATAGCAACTAACATACGAAAAAAGCAACCAAAAACATTTTGATTGTGTTGATACATTAGGGGAATGATCCATGGGTCATGGGTTATGTGTAAGAGTCAAACCCGCCTCAATATGAGGCATAGTGTTTCTAGTATCACTCAAAGTATCTCTTTTTTGTTTAAAATGGACAGAATTTTAAGTGAAAACAACAACCGATGTACCGAAAACTGACCAAATGCCTTTGGATTCTATTGATACATTCGAAGAACGATCCATGGGTAATTTTTGGCATGTTCGAGAGAAACACACGTCAATACAAGGCACGGTGCGGCTGGTATCACTCAAAGTGTCTCTCTTTTGTTTAAAATGGAAAGAATTTTAAGTGAAAACAATAACTGATGTATGGAAAACCAACCAAACACATTCTTATTGTGTTGATTCATTGGGAGAAAGATACATGGGACATGTGTGATGTGTAATATTCAACCCCACCTCAATCCAAGGCACGGTGTGGTCGGTATCACTCAATGTGTCTCTTGTTTGTTTAAAATCGATAGAATTTTATGTGAAAACAACAACTGATGTACAGACAACTGACCAAACTCATTCGGACTGTGTCGATACTTTAAGAGAATTATCCATGGGTCATTTGTGACATGTTTGAGTCAACCCTCCCTCAATCGGAGGAATTTTGTGGCATGTATCACTCAAAGTGTCTCTCTTTTGTTTAAAATGGAAAAAATTTTAAGTGAAAACAACAACTGATCTATGCAAATCCCCATTCCTACCATACACACCAAAAGCGTTCTTTAATTCTTAAAAAACACATAATATTTAAATAAAAACTATTCCAAAACAATTTTAAAAATACCAATGATCTAAAAATCCACGAAATTCATTCAATTAAAACCATTAAATCCCCCCCATCCCATGGAGACCACCCCACCCCCCTTGGGCACCACCCCGCCCCCATGGACACCAGCCCACCCCCATGGACACAACATGGACAGACCCCCCCCCCCCCCCACTATGCTAGACAACCCTCTCCCCATCTGAACACCCCCCAATCCCATAGATAGCCCCCACCCCTCCTAGACATCACCCCACCAACTGGACACCCCCTAGACACCCCCACCCCCACAGACAACCACCTCCACCCCCGGAACACCACCCCTACCCCTTGGACATCCCCCACCCAACCCCCTGGACAGCCCCCACCCCTGGACACCCCCAACCACCCACTGGACACCCCACCCCCTGGAAAGCCACCCCAACCCCCTGGACACCACCCTACCCCTTGGACGCCCCGATGGACAGCCCCCCCCCCTCATTGTAGAATGTCATGCCCACCCCACTAGACTCCACCCCACCCCCATTGGACCGCCCCAACCTCCTAGACCCCCCCCCCAGACACCAACCAACCCCTGGACACTGCCCCCACCCCCTGGACACCACCCCACCCCCTGGACACCCCACTCCTGGACACCCCCACCCCCTGCACACCCCCACCCCTAGAAATCCCCCAACCCCTTAGAAACCTTCCCTTCCCACCCCTCTTAGACACCACCCTATAACCTGGATTCCCCCCCCCCCACCTAGACACCCCCCCCCCCCCATGGACAACCTCACCCACCTCCCTGGACACCACCCCACCCCCTTGGACAACCCCCATCCTCCTGAACTGCCCCCTAAACACCACCCCACCCCCTAGACACCCCCACCACTGGAAATATCCCACCCCCCAAACCCCCACCCCCTGGACACCCCCATCCCCCCGAACACTCCCACCCCTTGGAAAACCCCCTACCCCCTTGGACAGGCACCCAAAATCCCTAAAGAGCCCCCATACCCCTGAATTCTGAATTTAATTCTTTACGTATTTAATTAACTTATTAATTATGTGTTAATGGTGTATGGGTATACATGTTGTATGTGTATTCCTGCTATAATTACCTTATTAATTATGCGTTAATTTTGTATGTGTATACTTGTTGATATGCTGAATTTTTTACAGGTCTTGTTTGGGCATTCTACTACAGAATTTTATGTTACCGTAGGCAGGGCATTTATTAAGACTTTTTTAGCACTAATAATGAAGCACTTTATCAACACCTTATTATTGAAAATAAAGAATACCATTATTAGTTCATTTTTAGCACTGATAAAGGATCCCCTTATCAGCACTATTTTAGCGCTGATATAGGCTGCCTTTATCAGTGAATTTTGAGCACTGATAAAGGGGACCCACCCCCCTTTATATGTGCTGATCTTTATAGAGCTGTTGTAGCACTATTAAAGACTATTTTGAGCACTGATAATGCCCATTTTTTTAGTAGTGAAATTAGTTATTCCAAACATAGTTTGTACAACTTGGATTGTACTGATGTATAATATTATGAACTTTTTGAAAATTATTATTCCTGACATATTATTTCTAAAAATCGGTATCGAATATGTTTTTATAAAATATCATAACTAAGCCATCTTTGATAGTTTTGAAATTTTTTTCCTCTAATATAAAATCAATGTTTGAAAAAATTATGGAATCCAAGACTATATATATAGGATTCTGGGATTTATCCATATTTAGAAGCTATTTTAAAGTGAAATAGTTCATCATAATGTCTAGACAAGGTGGAAAATTTGAAAATTCTCTACTTGTATCTCCTTCGATAGATAGATTGAAGAGTGGGTATATTTAATTTTAATCATAGCCGATCCATGATCCTTGATGATTTCAAATCATAGAGGATGTTTTTGATATGTGATAATGTTTTTTAAGAATGTATGAAGTATGAATTTTTTTTGAAACTATGTGATCTTGGCATTTCAATTATTATAACAAGTATGTCTTGGGGAAGGGACAAGAGTGTTGCACAAGTTTCTTCATATTACATCTAAAAACTATCCTTTATCCTCCTAATTAAACAAAAAATATTTAAAATTACCCATTATATATGAAAAATATGGGGTATTAAATAACAATATGACTAATTATTTATTACTCCTTAATTTAATACCATAAAAACTATGAAAGTCCACTAAATTTTTAAAGAATTTCTCTATACCATGTCCTCTAATGTTATCTAAACCTATTCTCTAACACTAAATATAATGTGCCAAAAAACATGGATGATTTTTTTATTTAATTCAATTATTATTTACAACCCGATATAGATAATTTTTAGAGTTTTATAGAGTCTATATATATATGATAATTATAATTACAATCCACAAAAAATGAAATCAAAATAAAACTACTCTTATGGTTTATAAGGGTTAATCATTGATAAGGTTCCTCGACCACTCACTTGATTTTATCAATCCTTATTCCCTATGAAATAATATTTTGAAAACCCAGGGTGAGAGAAGAAATGATCAGTAAGGGGATTTCAAAACATAAGGAAACCAAACAGATTTTTATAATAAAATATAAAATGTAAAAAATCTTATGACTTATGATAATAAATCCTTAAGAAAACATGAGTACTTTTTAAAATAAAAATTTTACTTAAAATTATTTTAATATATAAATCATTGGAAAATACATTTCATTATTTCATAAAATAAGAGTGATTCGAGTTGAAAACTTATAATAATTTTCATTTTATTCTCCAAGGCACATTGGATCGTAGCGTGAATTATATGTTCACTCCCAAGACAACAGAACATGGTGAACATAGTCCCAATATGGATTAGGTTCACTACCTAAGCCCATTGTGAGCTTAGGATAATCCCACCCACATACCATAGAGGATATATCATAAGATTAAAACATTATCAATGCCTTGAAGTGCTTTATAATTCTTAGAACACCAATAACATGATTAGAAAAAAGTACCATAAGGGTTTGGGTATACTCCCCATCCCCTGCTATCATTCACGTAATATCTAAGTGAAATTATTTGGAATTAAATCGTGTATGTTAAATCATATGAACAATGAAGTATCATTTACAAATATGTGATTCTTTTTCCATTTAGTAAGAAAATATTTTACTTGGTTTTTCATGTGTCATGATAAAATAATTTTCACATGAAATGAAATATGTAAATAAACAATCATATACAAATATTTTTATTTAATAATTTTAAATAAAATTAAATACTGATATGCATATATTTATTTATATATCTGTGTGTTTTTATATATAAAGATATTAGAGTAAAGAAAATTCATATGCATACACATATGTATGGATATAAAAAGAAAGTAAAAATATTTTTATAAAAAAAAGAAACATGTATAGACCTGAATTTATTTACATACAAATAAATAAATATTTCTAATGAAATTGTTTTACAAAATATTAATAAATTTAGATACACATTAATATATAGACATATCTAATGATGGAAATTAAAAATTGTTTTCCTATGTATACAGATATGTATATGTGTGTGTCTGTGTGGGATTTTTTTTTAAATACATATAAAAAAAAATTATTTTTTAAAAAACGCCCAGGTTAAAAATATTTTTAAAATTGCCCCTCAAAGGCGGCAGGCGCGATGCAGCCTTTGCGTTTCGGGGCAAAGGCGGCATCGCGCCTGCCGCCTTTGTCCTTTACCCGAATGGCGGCATCCGCGATGCCGCCTTCCCCCTAAAAAAATTTATTTTTTTTTGAAAATTTTTATTTTTATTTTGTTTTGTTTTATATATATATATATATAACAAAAAATTTCAGCAGAATATCTCTGCTACTAAATATCCAGCGGTACTGCCATTACAGCAGTCTGGATTCTGACAGAAACCCTCACCCAGACCTTCCTCTTATAAGATGGCTTGCCCTGGAAATCATTCTGCATTTTCGATGTGGGATTCAGGTTCTCTCTTTCCTGCGCAGTACATTCTGCATTTTCGATGTGGGATTCTGTTTCAAGTGCGTGACTTTGAAAGACAATAAAATATAAACTATAAGATCAATATAAATGAAATTTTAAATATTGATTAAAAATATAAGATATAGTTGAAAACAAAAAGAATTTCCTTAAAAATGATGATCCAAAATAATTTATAAGGTTTCAAAACCGCTTACCTGAAATTTAAAAAAGTTTCAAGTACGTAAATTTGAAAGACTATAAAATATAAAATATAAAACGAATATAATTGAAACTTTAAAGATTGATTAAAGATATAAGAAATAGTTTAAAACAAAAGGAATTTCATAAAAAAGGTTGATAGAAAATAATTTATAACCTCTCAAAACCGCTTTCTTGAAATTTAAAAATGTTTCAAGCACGTGAATTTGAGTGACTATAAAATATAAACTATAGAACAAATATAATTGAAACTTTAAACATTGATTAAATATATAATAAATAGTTGAAAACAAGAGGAATTTCATAAAAAATGTTAATGGAAAATAATTTATAAGCTCTCAAAACCGCCTACTTGAAACTTAAAAACGCTTCAAATACGTAAATTTGAACGAGTATAATTATGTAAGTAATAATTAATAAGTAATAAGTAATAATTATAATGAATAATAATAATTAATATTTATATTACTTATTAATAATTAATAAATAATAATTACTAATTACTAACTAATTAATTATAATTATTAATTATATTACCAATTAACTAAATAATTAGTATATATATAATAATTAATAATTAATAAGTAATAATTATTAATTATTAATTATAATAAATAATAATAATAATTAATATTTATATTACCAATTACTAATTAATAATTAATAATTAATAATTACTAATTAATTACTAATAATTATAATGAATAATAATAATAATTAATTACTAATAATTACAAATTAATTATTAATTAATTAATAATAATTATAATGAATAATAATAATAATTAATATTTATATTACTAATGAACTAATTAATAATTAATTTGTAATTAGTTAATTAGTAATATAAATATTAATTATTAATTAGTTAATTAGTAATATAAATATTAATTATTATTATTTATTATAATTATTAGTAATTAATTAGTTAATTGGTAATATAAATATTAATTATTATTATTCATTATATATGTAATAATTAATAAATAATTATTAATTAGTTAATTATTAATTAGTTAATTAATAATGATTAATTAATTACTAATAATTATTAATTAATTACTAATAATGATTAATTAATTACTAATAATTATTAGTTAATTATTATTAGTTAATTATTAATTCGTTAATTAATAATTATTAATTAATTATTAATTAGTTAATTATTAATAATTGTTAATTAGTTAATTATTAATTAATTATTAATTAGTTAATTATTAATTAATTACTAATAATTATTAATTAATTACTAATACTGATTAATTAATTATTAATTAGTTAATTATTGATAATTATTAATTAGTTAATTATAATTAATTACTAATTAATTATTAATTAGTTAATTATTAATTAGTTAATTATTAATTAATTACTAATAATTATTAATTAATTACTAATAATGATTAATTAATTACTAATAATTATTAGTTAATTATTATTAATTAACTAATTAATAATTAACTAATAATAATTAACTAATAATTATTAGTAATAATTAGTAATATAAATATTAATTAACAAATTAATAATTAATTAATAATTAATAATTAACTAATTAATAATTAACTAATAATAATTATTAATTAATTATTAATTAACTAACTAATAATTAATTAACTAATTAATAATTATTAGTAATATAATTAATAATGATTAATTAATTATTAATTAATAATTATTAATGATTAATTAACTAATTAATAATTATTAATTAACTAATTAATAATTATTAATTAACTAATTAATAATTATTAATTAAGTAATTAATAATTATTAGTAATATAATTAATAATGATTAATTACTTATTAATTAATTATTAATTAATAATTACTAATTAATAATTAATAATGATTAATTAATTATTAATTAATAATTATTAGTAATATAATTAATTATCATTTAGTTAATTAGTAATATAATTAATAATTGTAACTAATTAATTAGTAATTAGTAATTAGTAATTATTAATTATTAATTAGTAATTAGTAATTGGTAATATAAATATTAATTATTATTATTATTTATTATAATTAATAATTAATAATTATTACTTATTACTTATTAATTATTATATATATAATAATTATTTAGTTAATTGGTAATATAATTAATAATTATTACTAATTAATTAGTAATTATTAATTATTAATTATTACTTATTAATAAGTAATATAAATATTAATTATTATTATTCATTATAATTATTACTTATTACTTATTAATTATTAATTATATAATTATACTCGTTCAAATTTACATATTTGAAGCGTTTTTAAGTTTCAAGTAGGCGATTTTGAGAGCTTATAAATTATTTTCCATTAACATTTTTTATGAAATTCCTTTTGTTTTCAACTATTTCTTATATGTTTAATCAATGTTTAAAGTTTCAATTATATTTGTTCTACAGTTTATATTTTATAGTCACTCAGTTTCACGTGCTTGAAACATTTTTAAATTTCAAGTAAGCGGTTTTGAGAGGTTATAAATTATTTTCTATCAATCTTTTTTTTGAAAATCCTTTTGTTTTCAACTATTTCTTATATCTTTAATCAATCTTTAAAGTTTCAATTATATTCGTTTTATATTTTATATTTTATAGTCTTTCAAATTCACGTACTTGAAACTTTTTTAAATTTCAGGTAAGCGGTTTTGAAACCTTATAAATTATTTTGCATCATCATTTTTAAGGAAATTCTTTTTGTTTTCAACTATTTATTATATGTTTAATCAATATTTAAAATTTCATTTATATTGGTCTTATAGTTTATATTTTATTGTCTTTCAAAGTCACGCACTTGAAACAGAATCCCACATCGGAAATGCAGAATGTACTGCACAGGAAAGGGAGAACCTGAATCCCACATCGAAAATGCAGAATGATTTCCAGGGCAAGGCATCTTATAAAAGGGAGGTCTGGGTGAGGGTTTCGATCAGAATCCAGACTGCTGTAATGGCAGTACCGCTGGATATTTAGTAGCAGAGAAATTCTGCTGAAAATTTTTGTTTTATATATATATATATATATATATATAAACAAAACAAAACAAAAAATAAAAATAAAACATTTCAAAAAAAAATTAAAATTTTTTTAGGGGAAAGGCGGCATCGCGGACGCCGCCTTTCGGGTAAAGACCAAAGGCGGCAGGCGCGATGCCGCCTTTGCCCCGAAACGCAAAGGCGGCATCGCGCCTGCCGCCTTTGAGGGGCAGTTTTATAAATATTTTTAACCTGGGCGTTTTTTACAAAATATTTTTTTTTTAAACGTATTTAAAAAAAAATCCGTCTATGTGTGTGTGAAAATGTATCCATATGAAATGAAATATTTATTTGTACATGTAATTGAATAAAAACAATTTGAAATTAAATATTAAATTTGATAATTTGATAAATTCTCTTTCACATATAGTGGCTTAATTGCAAAAATAATTGTAAAAATATTGAAAAACATGGGAGGAAGTGTTTTTTAACATGAAAAGACACATAAATATCTATACATTTGTATAAGTATATATATATTCATTCATTTTCAACATTATCAATATTTTTAATCATCGAAGAAAAGATCATATATATATATATATATATTAAAGGAATATAATTTTAATAAAAAATGTTATTTCATGAAAATAAATCTCACATACCAAATAAATTCCATGTATTAAATAATTAAGGTAATAATTACATGAATAAATGAGTCATAACATAAACATTATCCCCTTTACATAAAAATTCCATTATAAATAAAATGTTGATGGAATAAAAAAAGTTGCGAATAAGATATAAATTTTTTAGAACACTTATTAAATATTTATAAAAATTTTAAAAAAAATTATTACTATCATTAAGATATTATTTAATATTATTTAAATAGTAAATTGGTAAATTTTACTAATCTACTGAAGTAGTTTGATAAATAGTATCTGCAACATAGAAACAATTTGAGTTGTTTATGCATATTTCAATGAAAAATGCTTGTATACATATGTAGTTTTGAAAATAAAACTTCATCGTAGAAAGTATCCAATTCTAAAAGTGAAACACTTACTATGGAGGCTATGTAGACTACACATACCATGGTTTAGAGGGTCAACCATTCACAATGGGGGGGAGAAAAAATAAAATTTGTAAATGATCTTCTAAGATAGAAAATGAACTAAAAAATAGAAGAGATATTAAATAATTCCATGTGTATTTTTACCTATTTAATTATAAAAGATTCATATATATAGATACTTGACACCCAAAGAAAGGTAATCACAAAATAACAGTGTACATGTTCATATTTCCTACCAAAAACAATCTCAAGTTTCCAATAAAATAAGACCCTAAACTGAATAGAACCAGTGTATATGGGAACCTAAAACCCCAAACCTAATTTAAAAATCAGTATAAAACTCTTCAGTTAATCTACATCCTTGAAATCTAAATCACATTTGCATAGATGGATTCATGGGTGGATTATACTAGAAGTAAGATGATGTTCAAAGACTTCTTGGGTTTGTCAATGCCAATTTCGTGTTGACCGACCAATAGTGGGGTGTGTTCGATTCATTCTCATGTGAACAACGCAAGTCATATGATTTCTAAATGCATCGCAATGTAGAAAACCCTCAACCAACATCATATTTAGGCTTGTTTTTCACAATCATGGTTTTCATCTCATCTTGATAAAGAAGACGACACACTGGGAATGGGGAAATTACATCGTCTTTGGGAGCACTCAATAACTTAATTACCATTTTCCATTTTAATTATCATTTATATATTAATTATTATTACATATATATATATTCAATATTATCAAAATACATATTCAAAATTCTACTCATTTGTAAAGATAAAATAATTTCCACTAGAAAAAAATCATACACATTATTATTTCTAATTCATTTTCAATGTAATAATATTTATAATATTATATATTCTATAATTTTATATTCTATAATTATATATTTCTTCCAATTTTGTTTATTATTAACAATGAAAAGAAATTATAATGTAATTTGGCATTTAATTTTAACAAACTATATATATATATAGTATTTTATTTGGTTATTACGTGAGTCACTTAACATACTTTTATTTTAGTTATATAATTTTTTTTGTAACACAAGTTATTTAATATAATATATAGAATAATATTATGACATTTTTGTTAAAAAAATAAAATTATTTTTTACAAAAACTCTTGTGTATATTTTATTATTATTTTTATTTTTATTTTTTCATGAGAGTAAAATGTAATATTTAATCAAAATTCCATAAAAATTGTTATATATTTCACTAAGTAAACATGGATTACATTTCATTTCTTCAAAGACTCTTCTCCCCTAAAAATTATATAACATTGAATAGATCTTTTAATAGTTCTCAAATATCCAGTATATATATATATAAACACCATATTTTATGTTAAACAGTTATGACATAAACCCCCCCCCCCACACATATAAGTATAAAAATTATTTTTACTTTTATTTACTATCATTTTTAAAGGGGATAAATGGTTATATGAAATAGTCATTTTATATATAAAAGTTTTACCTTCACCAAAATTTTCTATTAACTAAGCTTATTAAATTTTCACATCCTATACCCACAAATATAATCACTATTTTTATGTTCACCAACACTCTTACACTCATTCTCTATTTTTTGTTTTCACTCGTGTATGATCCAAAATATGTGGGCTATGACATTTTAGTTATCATTGTTATTGTAATTTTTCATTGTTTATTGGTGATGATAGTTATAGGTTTATTATTTCATCCTTCTAAGATTGAGTATATATTTTTTTTAATTTATTTCAACAATAAAAAAAAGATTATTTTGTTTAAGACTTATTTATTACTTCTTATTAAGAGAAAAATATATATAATATTTCTTTGGGTGTTGAAATCTATGTCGGGGATTATAAATTTTTTAATTTTTATTATTTTTCTTATGTTTGAGAGTTATGTGGCTTATATCTTTACTCATGTTAATTATAAAAAGAATTCTTGGTTTCAAATTGATTTAATTTCTAGAAATTTATTGTGAAAATTATGTTTTATTCAAGATAAAACCCCCCTTTAGTGATGGTTTTGTTAAATGGTGTACATTGGATGGTCTTGTGGAAAACCATGTGATGTTAATTCTAATGTCATAATTTTAAAATTATGTACTTTGTTTTTCCTATAGGAAAAAATGTTTGTAATGGTTTTCCTTGTTTTTTTTAATAAAATGGATTTTCATGATTGCATTGACATGGTATTTGGAATTTATGGTTGGTGTTTGTTCAATTTCATTTGATTTGAACCTATAAAAGTAGAATGTTCCATTGGGACACTTTGTAATGAACACCTTGCGATGACTTGGTTGATTGACGAGAGACTACCCATGAGTGTGTAATTGTCTCGTATGGATGCATGTGTGGTTGTGTGGATATATGGAATCATGTAATTAATATTTCTAAAGAAATAAATGACATTTTTGAAAGAATTTTTTGGTTTCATTCCATGAAAAAATATTTTTGGTTTGGTAAACTATTTTGGATTCATTATAAACTACTTTAAATTGTTTTTAACATTTTCATCTAAATGTGTTAACATGTTCTATCCTATTGGAGTGGGTTAGGAAGTCATTGGGGAAATTCAACTAACTTATATAATCTCATACAACGTGGGTACATTATTGTGTTTTCATATCTTATCTATCAATACATGGTTAAAGGAAAGGTATTGGTGTTCTTTAGGGATTCATGATGTTTCTTTGTGCATGGATTGTCCAGTTGGAGCATGGAGCATGTTGGGAGTTTCTGTCTTGATGACTTTTTTTCTTGGGTTTTGATTTCTTTATTTTCTTTGAGATTTGATGGTTTTTTTAACATACACTATGATATAATAGTTGGTTTTTTATAGTTGTATTTTTGTAATCATGCATCATATGAGTGGTTTATTTATATAGTTTACATTGTTTTTTTGTCTCATTTATAATTGAAATATCATCCCATAATTGTTCATTAATACCTTGGAATTTATTTCCAACTTTTGTTTACTTAGATATGTCACATAATATAAGTATCACACTCATCACTTCTCAACACAATAAGGATCGGTGATATGTTATAATGTTCCCCAAATAATTATGTTGGCATTAACTGAGTGTGTTATTCCATTTTTAATGGTTCTTGTATGGTTTCTATGAAAATGATGTCCCAAGGCTCCTACATTCTATTTATATGCATGAAAATGACTATTATTGGAACTATTATGAATTAATGTGGTATTTTAATGATATTTTTATCAAGAGAATCGTTATTACCTTCATGGATAGAAGTGGTATTTTTAGGAAAACAATTTTCATGGATTCTATTATTTTCTATGAAACCCTCTTGATTACGATTTTTTAATATATTTTTTTATTTAAATTACTACCTGAAAACCTTTAATTATTAATTTTTATTAGATGTGTAATTAAATTATTAGTTGATCTTAATGTTTATTATGATAAAGTATAATTATATTATATGATCCCATGGTTTTGGAATACACTAATGTGATTCTTTTATTTTTTTCAATATCTCATTTAATGTGCATTGTTTTTATCATCCCACATTCTTAAATGATGTTTCATATTTATTAAAAAATTGTACAAATTTTATAAAATTCATAGTTCAAGATAAGATGTTACCTTGAATGAAGAATGTGTGTCTTTATAAATATCTTGATTTGTGGAAAATTTTGATACTGTGTAGAAATGAAAACACTTTTATATAAATTTTTTTGTTTACACTATTAAACTATCAACCCTAATAGGTCTATAAGATTTTAAGAAAATTAATTATAATTTATGTATTAAATAATGGGTAAAATAAGTATTGATTCCGTAATGTTGGTTTTGGTGCAAGGGTTTATAAAACATTAGACGATAGGATATCCCTAAAATATTTGGAAAAATATAAGGTTCAATATTGTGGGATAATAAGTTGTAAGTATTATATACCTCTAGTGGATAACATTATAATATTAACTTTGGTTATTTATTATTTTGGTTAATAGGTATAAGAGAACCAAAAATAACAAAACCATGTTTTTAACTATGATGAATCAAATATATCTTAGAATAAATGAATGGTTCCATATGGAAATAAATTCAAAATAAAATTTATTTGGATGTTAGCTATGATTTCCGTAACTAAATTATTCGTAAATTACAGAACTATTTTTTCATTAGGGTAAAATATCCTCATTAATATGGGTGGGAAGAAATAATACATAACCCACCTTTATTCTCTTGAGGACTCTACAATAATAACAACACAATCTAACTCTTTTGAATTTGGAACCTTAGATGGTATTCAGAATACATGAAAACCACTTAATAAATAATCTCAATACTCTATTATTGTTATATATCAAAACAAAACTTTTGATATATTTAACAATGTTTTTAAAATAAAACATTCTTATCACACTGATTTTTTTAATATAACATAACGTAATTTATCATGTTTTTACAATGGATGACACGAATATTGGATTTCAAACCCTCAAGATAATAATAAATGATGGTGAACCCTGATCTAATTTTGTATTTATCTTATTATCTATTTTTTTATTTATATAGACAAGAACCCTTATTTAATATATTAACGTCACAATATATCCTATTGTCTTATGGAAAACAAGTTTATGATAATATCTCAGACCTATATATTCAAAACACTGGATTGTTTATAAATCTCAATCTATGTAAACATCCATTTCATTATAGATTTAATTAGTGTACATTGATAAATGATGAAATGGAAATTGTATTGGTTTCTATGAATTCCAACAATGTGGGTAATAAAAATGGGAGATCATGGGGATACATTATTTGAATAAGGGATTTGAATAAATGGTGTCAACACATTGATGGTATAAGTAATTTATTTTTAAATTATGAAACATTAATTGGATTCATATTCATTTTTTAGGAATAAATTAAAATTGAATAAGGTGGAAAATAATGGTTAAATTATTGTTAATAACATTGAATGATTTATGTGTGTGTGTATTTTTTCATGATTTATGATATAGAGTTATTTTATGTATGTGTTGATAAATTTATGGATGACCATATGTTAAATGTAATTAGTACTCTTTGTGGTTTTTATTTGTGGGAGTACATTAGGAGAGGTTTATTATGTTTTAATATATATTTGAGTTATATGTAGCCCTTAAAGATAGAAATTAATTTAATGAATTTTTTATTAATAAAAGAATGTTTTTGAATATCATGAAAATAATATGAAATGAATTGATAATTTTAGGGTTAATATAATCTTTTATACTAAGGTAATTATGTTTATTTAGGATAAGATGGTTATAACATTTTTGGAACATATATTTATCACATAGATGCCCATAAAAATAAAACGTGATTTGGTGACCATGAGATAAATGTTATTTTTTATGAAGTACACTATATTCTGAATATTAAAGGATTAAGGTAAATAAAATTATAAGAACAAATAATTATTTATTTGTTGGAATCATATATTCTATTATTCTGGAACAATGGTAATTCAGGTTATTTATGGGGAATATTATCATATTTTGGAGATTATATTATTGTTGGGTATATATTGTTGGTATGTGAATTTATGAATGATTAATATTATTTGAGGTAAAATATATCATTAAAGAAAATGTTATCAATTATATATTATTCTTGGGTTTTTCAACATGGTGATGGATATTTTAAATTGCTTTACGGTTAGTTATTTTTGGAATGATTTTAGTTAAATATTAAGTGTTATTGACCAGTATTTAGATATTTATGTTGTATTTATATATACAAAGGTATAAAAAAAATTTATATTATCATAACTTAATCTAACCATTTTTTGTTTTGGTAAATGTTTATGGATAGGATAAACAACATTTCATCTTTTGTGTGGATATTTTGATTTGATAAAGGTTGAATTTTGTACTTTGGGAATGAAAAAAAATCATGGTCTTTATGATGAATATAAACGGATGATATCAAGTTTATATATTGGGAACAAATAAAGTAATTACACATTATCATATTTTTTATTCTAATGGTAAGAGTATTTACCGAACATAAGAAAACTAATTATAAAACTATTTAGTCATATGTTGAATGTAAAAAACATCTACTAATATTTATTTTCATAAACTAATTAGAAAGTTCGACTCTTTTAGAGGTACATGGAGGATAGTTTTCTTAGTCAGGAACAATAAAATAATGTTTACAATAAAATATATATCTAATTATATTATTATTTTTTGATAAATAACATTTGGATATAAAAAATTTAAATTGTAAGGGTGTAGTTTTTATAAGAGGGGGAAATATAACACCGTGATATTATGATAAGCATTTTTACGTTAAATTAGTATTTTGTTTGATATATTTTGAAATATTCAACATCAAACTAAAAGTACCAATGGTAATTTCATTGAAATATATTATTATAAGGAAAACAGAAATAAATACATAATGAGGTTGCATCATAGAGTAACATATAGAAACACTCAATTGAATTAACTACGTATATATAAATATAAATACAAAAAAAATATTTATCTGCATTTTTTCATCATGAATTTTGTGAAACCAACTTATTCTATGGAAACAACACAAATTATGAAATACAATGGACATGATGTGATAGAACTAAAAGAATAAATTTTAGTAATGCATGTAAGGCTACATATTGTAATATACTAAAATTGTTATATACATTCCCATTTGACACATAGTTATTTTATATATATATATTCATTAGATATATATCTATTTGGTATATTTAAATTTCATCTTTTTGAAATGATGATAAATTATTTTAAGGATAAAATAGATATTTTAAATAAAATTATTTTTATATGTTTAACGTTCTTCAAGCATAATAGATTAAATAAATTACTATTGATTCATGATTGTAACTAAAAAAAATTAGATTATTTATTCAATTAAATTAATTAATATTCATTTAATTATGTTTATTAGTAATGTCATGAGAATAAGATCATTTTATGCTTCAAAAAGAAATTTTTTAAATAGTTTTTATTATTTTTTATGCGTGGATAGAACAATTAATTTATAAAATAATTAGTAATTTAATTTTAAATAAATGAAAAAACCTTTAAAATTGTAATATCATAATTAGATTAAAGTTATGTTTTAAAATTTGTCTAAAATTATTATTTCATTTTAGTGAATAGTTAAATAATCATTTTATAGAAAATTGTCATTTCCTTTCATGTATTTACATAGAACAAATTTTTTTTGAAATTATTTAGATTTTTAATTTTTTTTATATGATTAAATATAACCAAATAATGATTATTTTGATATAAATTATTCTTAAATTTAGAATAAAATGACTTTTATAGATAAAAAATCTATTTTTCTAGAAAACCATTTTTCATCGTGTTTCTGGAGTTTAATTTAATAGTAATTTATAACAATTTTATAAATTAAATATGATAAAATAGACTCCATAGTTTCAATCATAATTTCCTAATTTATTAATGATTCCACTTTTTTTATTGGTAATTATGAATAATGACTATGGTAAAAAATCAGTTTTCATGGTAATATTTAAAAAAGATAAAGAATTTATAACTAAAACTCTAAGGGTTTCAATGGACTAAAATAATGTTTAAATACTATTAAATGGTCTTATTTATACCCTATATAATATAATATTATATTCTGAGTAATTTGGGATCCTTTTGGAATTATTAAGATAATAATATGAATTAATATTTTAAAATTTTAGAAGTGTTTCATATTCATAATTTATTAAAGGACACCAAATATCCTCTCTTCACCACACATTCGGAATATATTATCATGTTCAATAACATCCCAGTTCCCTTACTGACATAACAAACCTCATACTAGACTTCTGGGTTTCATTATAATACCATCATAATAATTCTCTAGGTATAAACCTATAGATATTATATGAAGAAGAGGTAGTGTTCTTAACTGAGTGTTTTCTTTTTCTTTTTTATTTTACCTCCTTCAAAATGATCATATGAATCATGATATAATAGCATAAAAAGCGTACCTATACTGATTTTTTTTCTTTATGGTATAACTCTTTTTCAAATAATTATTCTTTTAATGTAAAATTAAAATATATTCCATGTATATGTGTAGACTAACACTACGTGAAGATAATGTATTTCATTTTTCATCACAAAATCCTATATATTGACATAATAATGGATCCCAATTAAATAATAGTATATATATGATATTATATAATTATAAATAAATATTCTAATTCTATCATTTTCGTTCAGGGAAAAATAAATGCATTGCTTGTGCATATATATGGACCATCACCTCGTAAACCAATGTATTTTATTTTTCATCACCTCATCACAAGGCTATTATGTATAAGTGAATTTAATAAAATAATATGATTATTAAGATATAATTAATATTCACTAGTTTTAAAATAATTGTTAAATTTTCTCTCTCTGGTTCATCTAAAATGAAAACATCACTCATACATATGTATGAACTGCAGTTTCCATGATCTGACATTATTCATTTTTTCATAGGCACCATACTTGTTAGGTTATAAAAGATCAATTAATGTATAAAATGATAATTATAAAATTTCTAATATTATTAGAATGATATATTCATGATCTATTTGACCATATTCAATCTAACGATGTCAATTTGGACTTATAGACTAAATATCCTCAAAATTTCTGAAATATACTTAATCCATAACATTATTGAGTATGCCATGGTAAAAATTGAAATATAATAAATAATCCAAAAGATAATGAACATGAATATGATTCCTAATAAATTAAATAATTATCCTAATATTATTATTTAAGAGGATCAAGAATATATGAGGCAATATAAACATGGGGAAATGTATTTCTAGTATCAATTCCCTTTCTTTGAGGGTTATGTGACTTACACCACATTTTTTTCTATGTGATTTATAAAATAAAATATGGTTGTATTTTATCACTAATAGATAATATATAATATTTTTACACATCCATTTAATTTTATATCCTTTAATGAATCATTAGTAAAACTGTTATAAAATTTTGAGGGATATTATATTTTAATGCCCACTTTTAAATTTTTATGAATATTTATTTCTAAATATTTATCCTCCATGTCGACATTGTTTTATGGATGCGTAAATATTTAGATAAATGAATTGAAAAGGTAATTTTACATATTAATTAACTTTCATAAAAATTCCTTTGACTAAAATAATATTTGTATTTGATGATTTTTTTTTTACTTTTGTGAGTATATATAAATGTGTTATTTTAACATTAATGATGCCAATTTATATTCCCAAAAACAGAATAGTTATTTTATATTTGGAATAAATTACGAGATTCTTTTTTTTCATCAAATTAAAAACCATGTTCCATTTATTTTTGGTATTTTATTTTTTAAAATGGGTTTTAAAATAAAGTGATATATTGAAATTGAAAAATGATTTTTTTACGAGTTCAAATGTATATTTTTATGAATTTAATTATGGAAATAAAATATTTCATGCATTACATATATCATTATGAGACTTTTTTATGATAATTTGTGAGAATGATATATCTCTTAAATGTATTGATTAATTTTTATTTTCTCTATTAAATAATGATGGAATGAACATGGTATGTTATTTTATTTATATGGATACTTGTAAGGGTTATATAAAGATGAGGCTCCAAAGCACCTACATGACTTTTATATGATTAAAAATAAATTTTCATGGAAATTTTTTGTTTTATTTTGTAAATATAATGAAAATATGATTAAAGGAATCAATATTCCCTTTAAGGAAAAAATTTATGTTTTTAATTTAATTATTTTCATGGATTATTCTGTTTTCTAATAAACCCTCATGATTATGATTTTAAAATTATGTTTTCTTATAAAGTGTTTTATGAAATACTTTGGTAAATTAATAGAATTTCATATTTAATTAAACTATTATTTTAGCTTAGAGTTTATTATGTTAAAGGATTGTTGTCTTATATTATCTCATCGTTTAGAAATTGAATAATGAGTTTCTTTTCTCTTTCATATGTGTCCATTCCGGATCATTTTCTTTTAGATCTCATGTTTTCAAATGATTTATTCACAATGATAAAGGATAAGTAGAAACAGTAATAATTTTAGGGTTCTAGAAAGTGAAGTTACCTTAATCGAAGAATGTGTGTCATTATAAAGAACCATATTTGTTGAAAAATGGATAGATTGTCTAAATTTCCAATATTATATATAATATTTAATCTAAATTATTTAAATATGTAAACTTAAAACTAGTCTTTGATAATATATTATAATGTATACTTATTTAAAAAATAAATTATTAGTAAAATAAATATTAGGTTCTTATATGAAATCTTGTTAGTTTTTTATATATAAATCCAATTTAAGCACTCCATTGAATTATTTCATCTTCATATCAATTTCATTTTTATTGAAACATATTTGCAATAAAATTACAAATAATAGTTATATTTACACAAGTATTTCTATATGTGAAAAAAACACTTCCATATTTATTCCTTAGATTTTATCACAGCCCTTGAAATGTATCCTTGATGTTTCATGATTGAATTACAATTATTTTTATGTTTATTATTTAAACCCCATTTAGTTTTAAGACCTTGTATTCACTTAGGCTATTTATAAACTCCATAGTTTTATTATTATTTATTTTATAAAAATATTTGTTCATCAACATGAACTACGATTCATCATTCAATATTTACTAAAATGGTGTCAGTTCATCCTTATATAATAAATTAATGTTCTTGAAACATATCATTCATTGATCTTTTGTTACAGTATAATTATCCCCAATGATATTTTACTCCTCAATTTCATCTCCCATTTTTATCCTTTGTGTCAATGGTTAAATCATTATATAATTTATATATTCCCCTAATTCAAACATTAAATCTTAGTTATGTTCTATATACTGATTTTATAATGAAAATGTAAAACAATAATCTTGATCCTCAAAATTTTGGTCAATATATACATTTCATGATTTTTACATGATTTTTTTCAACAACATTGACATTATTTCCCATTAAAATGTTCTTAATCATTTTATTAAATTAGTATTGTCTTCAATTTTGGATGAATAACCAAAAAACATTTATTATTCTAGTGAATCATCATATTTTCCTTTAATAATTTATTTATTCCAAATGTATCATTTAATTATAAACAATAAAATGTGTTTTAAAGTCCACTTCCATACACTGCACACCAAATACAATATCATTTTCATGAAAATACATAAAGATATTGGATTTTTTACACCACTAGTTAAAAAAATAATTTCTAATATTTTTTGACATAAAACCTTTAATGTGTAATTTCATAGCCATGTTATTCAACATTAAATTCTAAATTTCAATATATATATATATATATTATTTAGTTCTTACCAATGAAATTTTCTTTTTTCTTCCATGTTTCTCAACGTAGTTCTCTATTTCAATGGAAGAATAATTTATTCTATTATAAAATCATAAAATTTTGATCACACTCCATTTTTTATTTTGAAATCAACTTAGATTCCTCTAGATTATGTATATAACTTATTTCATTATTTTCATAATAAATACACAACCCATTTTTCTATAATAGTCAATAAAAATGAAATAATATTATCCCCATGTTACATCATGTATCATAGGACCACAAATATTAGTGTCAACCAAATCATGAATATTTAAGGTTCTTACATTACTTAGACTATAGGTATTTATTTCCATAAATTCTCCTGGTAAAATATCATAATCCTTTTCCCTATCCCACTTAAAATAGTTAATATTTTTCAAAACCTTTAGTTTTTGATGAATTGACATGCATTACTAATAAACGTGCCCAATTCATCAATTCCAAAATATTTTTTATTATTCTAAGGTTAAGATTCATAAGTTATGTTTTCTATTTAATTGATGGAGATTTTTACCACAACATTGTCCATGTATTAATGAATTTTCATTATTTCCATTGATAAGAAAACATTTTCTTGTAAATGAGACTTCTGGTCTTGAGTCATCCAGTTGGCATAGTCAGAAAATAACTAATCAAATCCTATCCAGATTGAGTACTAATGTGTTTTTATAATCATCCCAAAGTAATCTTACAAATAGACCACCATTTTCCAATCGAACATGTTACTCTAAGTTGAATATTAGAATGAAATACATTTAGAAATCATGGGATTTGAAATATGGAAGACTATTAAAAGTAAATATTAAATCCCTAAGACTACGAGAAACACTTGGGATGAATCAACCATCACTGCCTATAATAATAACCATAAAGAAATGAATAACTTATATTTTGCAATAGAAGATGAATAATTTAATCACACTTTTACTTGTAAAACTGCTCATGAGAATTAGGAAACATTATCAGTTTCCCATGAGTGAAAAAATAATGTGAAAGAGATGAGATTAAATACTTATACTATTAAATATGACAATTTTAGAATGATTCATAATGAATCTATTTCTGATATGTATCGTTAGTTCAATGAAATTGTGAACACTGTGAATTCATTTGTTAGAGATGTCACAGAAAAGGAGAAGATCGTGAATATTCAATAATACCTACTAGAGAGACAGTGAGGAACATCAGTATCTATAAGAGAATCATGAAACATTGATAAAATTCTAGTGATGGAACTAATTGGAAAATTAATGATGTATGGAGAGGAAAAAATGGTGAATCAAGAGGAGGAAGAGCCAAATATAAAATTTGTAGCCTTCAAGACTACCACTTACAAGATCAAAGATAAAGAGAAAGTTCATGCTAATATTGAGAGAATAAGTAATGAAGAATCAACTTTAGAAAGTGATGATGAAATAGCCTAGCTGGATTAGAGATTTGGAAAATTTTAAAGAAATAAAAAGTTTATCAATAAACCAATCTATAAAAGAAAAATATGATAGAAAAGGAAGTTGTAAAAAAGATTGGAAGAAGCCTAAAAAATCAAAAGAAATTGGTTTATATGAATGAAAAAGGAGATGGAAGGTCAAAGATGACTGTCAAAAATTAATGTATAAAAATAAGTATGAGTATAAAGATAGGAAATATAAGAATGAAATAAAAGCCACATGGATTTCATCTAAGGATAGCTCAAGTGAATATGCTTCCTCTCAGAATTATAAGGAATATATTGAAAACATGTACTTTATGGAAACTACCCCATAGGTAATCTTAAACTCTCTTGTAACTAATTATTATTATTCTAGAGATGAATCTGAATATAAAAATATGAAAAGTGGTGAACTATTTTAGTACTATAATATGAAATAAGAAACATGCAATGAACTGAAGGACATATATAAATCATTAATAAACATCATGTACCCTCTACCAATATTAAATCTGAACTTACTGTTAAGAAAGAGAAAAATGTATGACTACTAAAGTAAAATAATTACCTAAAGTTATCTAATGTTTAATTATAGAAGGATCTAGAAATGTTTATCAATGGAAAAAAATACACTTACTCAGTTAATTGGTAAACATATAGCTTATAAGTACAATTCTATAATTTGATATCATCCAGGATAAAAAAAATTTACTTAAAACACATTTTATGAATAAATTTAGAAAATCTTATTCTCTGTCTAAAAATAATGATTTTTCTGCAAGTTACAGTTCCGAAAAATCTTTTTCTGCATCAAGTTTCTCTAGACCAAATTATGTTTATTTTTCAAATATATTATATTCTATATATAGGAAATCCATAATATAATTTTAGGTTCTTAAATCATTTATTACTAATGTTTCGGGACATAGAAAAATATGTGTACCAAAATATTTTCTTGGATGAATTCTTTTGTATGTAAATTTTCTAAAGAGTTCATGTAGAAACTTTTGTTATTTGGATAGTGGTTGTTCAAGAAACCTGATAGATGATTACTCAATTTTCATGAATCTGATCAAAATTTATGTAGGAGAAGTCACATTTTGGGATAATGGTAAATGAAAAATCATCATATTAAGAAAAATTGGTAACCCTAAATCTATTTCAATTTCCTATGTACTCTATATTGATAGATTAAAATATAACTATCTTAGCATGTCGCAAATGTGTGATGACAGATTTAATATCAAATTAAAAAATGACTTATGTGATGTTTTTTATTCCAAAAATAACATTGTATTTACTTCTCTTAGAAATGATAATGTATATGTTGTAAATTTAGACACACTAGCATCAAAGAAGGTTTCCTCAATAAGTTCCTTTCACAAAGAGTCTTGGAACTGGCATAGAATACTAGAACATTGTAATGTACACTCCCTTAAAACTTTTACCCAAGATAGTTTGGTTAAATACATGCCCAAGCTAGAGTTTCCAGAAAATAGAGTGTGAAATATTTTTCAAAAGCGAATGAAACACAAAATTTTATTAAGACCAATGAAATAAGTACAACTTATCAGCCTCCCAGGATGGTTCACATGGACCTGTTTAGACCATCAATAGTTTCAAGTCTCAATGCTAAGAATAGTGTTTATTTTTTGTATTTGACTTCTCTAGGTATACTTTGACCTTTTTCTAAGCTCAAAAAAATTGATGATTTCTCTCATTTTACCAAGTATGCTAGGACTGTACAAAATCTTAGTGGACATAAAATAAAAATCTATTAGAAGTGATCATGGATGTGAGTTTGATGTTCAAGACATTGAATATTTTTTCTCACAAAATGGATATGGGAATTACATATCTATCCCTAGGATACCTCAACAGAATGGTGTAGTAGAATGATGAAATATGATCATACAAGAAATTTCAGGAACTATGCTATATTAATATGACCTACCTATTTATTTTTGGGTTCAACCTATTAATACAGCTTTTTGAAAAATAAATAGATCTTACTGAGACCTATCCTTACGAAAACTCCTTATGAGTTTTGGAATAATAGGAAATACAAGGTAAACTATTTTAAATTGTTTGGAGGTAAGTTTATAATCGTAACACTAAAAATAATTTAGATAAATTTTCCCAGAAAAGTGATGAAGGAATATTATGTGGATATTCAACATCAAGAAAAATATATAGAGTCCTGAATAATAAAACCAAATTTATGGAGGAATAAATACATGTCATGTATGATGAAACTGATCTAGATGTCCCTAAGACCATTCTAGAAACCCATTAAGAGGATATGTCCAATCTGGACATTATTTCAAAATTCTCTAAACATACTATAAAGGAATCTGTTAAAACATTCAATTATGGAAATTATCCAAATTCTAGCCATAATGAACAAGATCCAAGTGATGAAACTAAAATAATTAGCCCTACAGTTACTAACATGTGGTTTTATAAAACCTTAAAATGTGGATTTATTAGAAATAAGCATCAACTTACTCAAATTTTCACAAAATCCTTAAACTATGAGATAATGAGATACATAAGACATGAACTATGAATGATAAATTTATAAATACTATTCTATCTTATCCCTATAGAAAAATGTCATTGTTTGTAATACCAATCTGGTGAAACCGATCAGGTGAAATCGATCAGGTGTAACCAATCAGGTGAAACCAATCATTTGAAAGTGATGATGTGAAACGAATTATGTGAAACCGATCAGGTGAAACTGATCAGGTGAAACCGATCAGGTGAAACTGATTAGGTAAAACCGATCATGTGAAACTGATCATGTGAAGCCAATCTAGTGAAACTGATTAGGTGAAACTGATCAGGATAAACCGATCAGCAGAAACTGATCAGGTGAAACTGATCATATCAAACTGATCAGATGAAACTAATCGAGTGAGACCAATACCCTTAGAGTGAAACAGATACCGATGGGGAATTTTTATAATATGTGTCTATCTGTATCTTTTACATTAAATGACACAGTTTCATTATTTTTATTTTTCCATTATTCTATTTTACGTTTTTACAAAGTATAATCCCTAAATGATAAAATTGAATTCATCAACGACCCTTCACTACCCACTATTCCTTTTAACAATTAACACATTAACTTCCTTTTTTGAACCCAAATCTTTAGAATTGTAAGGACAAAGTGCATGATAGAAGGAAAAAGTGAATCTTCGTCGGACAGACAACATAAAAGGAGAATCCTGTAGTACCAAATGTTCTGTGAATTTGAATTTGGGAATCCATATAGTAACTCCCGATAAATATGTGTCTGCTGAGTGGATATTGTCGAGATAATCTCTCTTACTAAATGTTTTGGAATCACGTGGGTGGATTAACTAGTTTGTAGAAAATAAAATACCTTTATATCCTAATCGGGTACACCAATTTTATCATAAGATTGAACTATTTTTTAATGGAGATGAGGAGTCTTTGATGAAGTCTGTGGCAATGGGAATAGAGATTTCATTTTCTTCAAAGGAGTGGAAATAATTCTTAGTGATGCCCCATGAGGTAATATTTGTTGACTATCAGGGAAACATTCCACCAACCTCATATTTATTTCCTTATGAAAATTAATTGAAATACTTGACTGGAAATGATTAATCAAGGAAAGAAATATCATTAGAGTTTTATGGAAAGGATATAATGATTTTCAAATTTAACCAAAACCAAATCTTCCCAAGGAAGTGTGATTATGATTCCTCAAAGTATCATGATGTATTCCTCTATTATTTGTTGATGAATTAGGTAACAGTGAACATGTGAGAGTAACTTATGGTATACATTTTTGATATGATAAAGGAAACCCTTTTATACTACCCAAGGTTGATTTGTGCAATGTTGATGAAGATATGTTGTGTTGAGGATGGAGATGAGGTTATTACTGCCTATAGTGGATTCTGCCTACACAAAGCTAACTATAAAATAATGAAAATATTTTGGAACCCATGGAGGAGAATATAGGTATCATATGAGGAGAAATTTTATGAGTATTTTAATCACATTGACCATTCTAATAGACCACGGGATCAATCTGATCTAGGTCTCAAATTTGGTGGGCATGTTATGTATTCAGATGAGGAAAAAGATGAGCATGAACTACCAAGAGAATAGGTGTCTCATATAGCTGATAGAAGTGACCAAGATATTTCAAAAATCCCAACAGAAATTTCATATGGAGAACCAAGTCCAAAATTAAAATTACCTTCTCATGAACCTTTATTAGATGATGATGGTGATGAGGAAGAGACTAAATCCTTTAGGGTAGAAGGATATGTGAGAAAGACTAATGGTAATGATGAGGATGATGATAATGATGATGAAGATGATGATTATGGTGGTGGTGGTTGTGGTGTTGGTGGTGGTGATGGTGATTATGTTAATGGTGAAGGTGAGCATGTGTGTGATTTACTGAATGCAAGACAAGATCCAGTAAGTTCAAGTGAGTAGTTTGTGCATAGAGATAATGATGAGGCTGCTAGAAAGGATGATGTTGATCACGTTGGATAAGATACAATTGATCATAATTATGTAGATGTTGGTAATGAGGATGGACATGACCACCCTGGTGATGATTCTCAAGGCATCATTTAAGAACATAATTATATTATGGATGATGGTCAATATAAAGAAGCTGAAGCACAGATTGCACCTATGACATAGAATGAGGAGCCTCAGGTGACTGGAGTTCATGAAGATGTTTATATTTAGATAGTACCAGTTCCTTAGAAAGTTATTTTGGCTAGAGGCCCAGAATAATAAGGTCATGAAAAATTTTAGGGGGATCATCAAAGGTAAAAATGTAATAATATACACTATAGAGCTTAAAAATTGGACTTTTTCGAATGAGTAGAATAGAAATCCAGGATATATCATGTTTTGGCTAGATGATGACTCAGATGAGGAGATTGTAGATCCTCCTTTTCCTAAAGATTGTGGGGAACCAACTACTCCAACTTCACCTGTCTTACCTAATGAAAATGATCATGTTGTAGCTTAAATTCCTAGTGACTATGTCACCAAGGCTAATCACGAATTATTCAAAGCTGATATATGTGAATATATGAGATCCTCAATTGGAGTTAGAAATGATGCTTCTACATCTAAGAATATTTAAGATATAGATTTTTCTTGGATTTCAAGAATGGTAATTCAAGAGATATAGCCAAATCTTGTCACTACATCCAAGACCATTGTACGAAATAATTCAATTCTAGGAGATTAAGTGAGAAAAATGATTCATGAAATTTTATCTCTATCCAATGTTTTTAAAACAACACATGGTGGTGTCATAGAAATTATTAATAAACTTGTTACACATATACTAAATGATAATTTGAAAAGGATGAATGAGGATCTTGGAAAAATGATTTTTAGTGCATCTAATTATAGAGTTATTAGTCTTGTTACTAATATGGGGTCCTTTAGGATTGTAATAAGATAAGATCTGAGTTCCTTTTAGAATTAATATGATAAAGAGAAAATTTAAAAAGTTCACAAGAATAGTGACCTTGTAGATAGCATGGTGACATAATGTAAAAATGAAGCATCTCCTGCTCAAAAAAAAGATCAGGGACAAATTAGATAAGTAATTTTCTAAAATCTACACAAAGCATGAGTTGAATAACAACCTTAAATATTTTGATGAGAATCTCAAGATACTACCAGTGACTAAATCATTAATGAAACAAGTGGCCCAGTTTAAATAGTTTATATGTAAATTGGAAAAGTTCATGTAAAAATGAGCATTTTGAGAAGGCCATGCCATATAGGGGTGAAATAATCAATGATTTTACCATGCTTTTGAATCATTATCTTTATGTACATGATGAAGCTTTAGTGGTACCATTACCAACTTCTATTAGACATGCTTCACTTCCTCCTACTAAGATGGCAGTGTCTCCTGATTTTATCACATATCTAGCTCATGATCCAAGAGGAGCCTCAATGTCATGTTATGTCAGAGCAGAGACAATGACTTTCATCTAATGTTCCTATAAATATTTATTTACCAATTGTAATCATTATTCATGTACTTCCTACATTGAGGACACCAACTCTGGAAACCACTATTGACCCTTCATACAAAGTGGAAGCTCCCTGACCTTCCAAGCCGTAGTTGTGGATCATTTTTTGATAGAGATTTGTACTTAAATTTTGGTTGAGTGGAATTTTTTTTGTACTCATTTATACATTCATGAATATAAGTTTGACTTTAATTTATTTTAAATTTTCTTTTAGTTCATTTTATTTATCCTTTATGTTTCTTGTCATATTTTTTGCTAATCTCAAAAGAGGGAGAAATCTATGGATTTCATAAACATAGAAGACATACACTCTTAACCTAAGAGGGAGACTCACTATAGAATACCATAGATAGAATGTAATAAACAGAAAATATAATATAACTTACTAAGGGGCATTAATGTTCACGGATATAACTCTATTAAAGAACCTTCTATATATGATCTAATAGAATTGTTGAGGGGGAGCATAAAAATAAAATTCATTATAGTTATATTGAGAATTAGCAGTCACTTTTGGTATTCTATGTCAAGTCATTTTTTATTCCTTAACATCATTTATATCTTATCAATTACTTGATTTGTGATTATAAAAAATTGGGAGATTGTTGGACCATTTGTGAGATAGTTATTTTAATAATAACAAATCATGAAAATTTACAAATCTTGATACATCACATATTATTTTTTAAGAAACGATAATCATGTCAATAAATATTTATAAATGAATAGATTATATCACATGGTATAATACATCTCAATAAGTCAATAAATTATTGATATTTATGTTTCAATATATATAGAAATTTATATTTACATACAATTATAAATTTTACTTAATTTGTATTGTTCTATACAAGAAAAATACATTTTACATTTTTCAAAGTATCTGACACCAATTGGTTCAAAGGGATCACTGATGGATGAATCATTGATGAGGAATCATTAATATAACCAATGACATGCCGATGGACAAGTCACTAATGATTGGTCACACTGATAGTTCAAGAGAATTACTAATGGGAGATTTACCATTAGTTCAAAGGAATTACTAATATATGCATCACCAATGGGTGACACACCATTAAAAAAAAGGAAATAATGATGGGCGAGTCACCGATGGGCGACGCACTGTTAGTTCAAAGGATTTACTAATAGATGAGTCATTGATAGATGATTCACCGTTAGTTCGAAGGACTTACCAATGGACGATTCATCGATGGGAGAAATAACGATAGTTCAAAATGAGTCATCGATAATGAATCACCAATTCTTATACATACTAATAGTGAAAATGACTCACCAATGCCCATAGTTACTACTACAAATGAAAAGAACTCAATGATAATGAAATACACCAATACTGACATACTGGTGTTAATGACTCACCGATACTTATGACTCACTGATAGTTTTAAAAACTGGTTTTTATTTATTAATTAAAATTTATATCTAATGTTCACATTTGGACAAATTAATGTTTCTAACATTATTTAATGATTTCTGAAGGATATTCAAAGGTAAGTACGATGTACATGCACATGAGGAGATAATTTTTTCTACTAGACCTAGAAGTACAAAAAAATTACAAGCTCCATCATTAAAATGGGGTGTAGTAGCAAACACAAGTGAGAAAGCATAGAAGAAATCCAAAAAGTCTTAATAATACATTCAAAACACAAGAACTAAAAAAGGAAGAACATATATAGAGATTAAGAGAACAATCTAATCCTTCTTAGCAGACTAGAACATCTTTCAAACAATTAGTTGTGCATCTCATACTCCAAAATTCGTTAACATAGACGCTTTGACACACAATATTGGATTCAACTTCTAGAAAATGACACAAAATTAAATTAGAATACACAAAACAAGTCCAGAGATGCACTACACAAAAAAAATAGACTTATAAATCTTACTCTACATCATTATATTTGGTGTGTATATTTATTTACATTTCTGAGTTGTGTGTGTATCTGACTGTTACGAAAACACTGACTCTTGTGCATAACTAGAAGATACTTGATATTCTCAATCTCACACTCTTTTTATCCATTTTTATCCCCCATATTACTGTGTAAGAGGTCTTGTGTAACAAGTTTGTTATTTTTCCCATGACAAATTGTGGTATAGGTCATGTGTGACATGGATATACAAGTGTGATATTGTGAACTATGATCTAGGGTGTAGATCAAACTTGTTTATTAATTTAAACTATTTGGTGGAAGGTGATCACCAAGTGGAGAAGACTATGTCTCTTCTAGAGATTGAACCTCTTGTATTAAATTCTATTGTGTCTATTTTTATTTTATTATTCTATGTTTTATAACATATATCATTCAAACAAGGTCGAACTTTAATAGTTAGTTTAGTGAGTTTTTATAACAGTTTTGAACTAGTAGATTAGTTTCAAAAGATATATTATTCTTTAGATTAGTGTTACTGAGATCTAATAAATCTATTGAGAAGTTAATTGAACATTAAAGAATATTATTAATTCACTAGAAGATGATCAGGATTATATTTTTAATTGGTGGAAATTTCCAAAGAACTGATCTTTAAAAAAATGTTTTTAGATGCTCGATTCACCACCCCTCTGAGTACTCTACTCTGACAAACACATACCCTGAAAAAAAATTAAAATTACACCATTAATATTAGTATTATTAATTTTTTTCCCAATCCCTCACGTACCCCTTTAAAATCTACTTCAATATCAATAACACCCTCTAGTTTTTCTTCTTCTAATATTTTAAATAATATATTATAAATTTTTTCATCATAGAATCCTCAATATATAATTTGAATTCCATTTCACCTTCTTCAAGATAAATATAATAATTTTATTCTTCCATATAAAAAAATTGCTATAATTCAAAATTATTCCTTCATATATTTCCTAATGTAGCATTATATATAAGAATAAAATGTTGTTTATATTTATATTAGAAATTAAAACCCACCTCATCAATCTAAATCCACTAAATACACCTTGAAATAATGTTCCCCATCCTTCCACACATGAATCCAAATAATTTTATCATTAATTTAAATATTCTATTTTCAGGGTTGAAATTATTTACCATAAGATATAGATAGTAAACCCTTATATCTTTTTTATCTATTTCATTGTTATACATATCAATATTCTCCATCCATTCAAAAGTTATCCACTTTGATAATTAATCCTTACTTATTCATGTTTCATATGAATCTCATAAACTACCATGTAAACTTTAAAATAATCAAGTGAAATCTCTTCTAATTTTATTTCATCTAGTGCTGAAACCATTACATTATACAAAGGTGGTGATCTCATATAAAAAAATTTACAATCGCAATATCATTTATATTATTGAAAATCCATGAATGGAGAAAACAAAATCAATGATATGCATAAATAATTTATCAACATTTTTATTAGGATATATAGTTAAATCAATAATATCATTTTTAAAAACTTGTGATTTCATCTCCTTGACAATTATTTTATCACAAAACAAGCTGTAGATCCATCCAACCCGATACCCGACCATGTCTATGGCATGTACCAATGGGCTTTCCCAATCCCCAATGGCTTGAAACTAGTTCCTGAGAATAAATATTATTAATTGAGTATAAATTCACCCAATTTAATAAGCATTGATAATCAACTGTAATAAATAACAAAATAATAAATAACCAAAGTATAAAAAGTCACAATAATTTTAAAATTCAAAGTTTACAACTTTAAAAAAACTCAAGAAGTATAAAAAATGGAATAGCCATAGTCTCACAAAAATATCCATGAACCAAAAGTAGAGTCACCATTAATCAACCTGTACCAACACCTACAATAAGGGGAACACTATTAATCTGGATCTACTACATAAGCATGACGCATCTTGCCTTTACTTGGGTTATACATACCAAAATATACACACACCCAAAGGTGTATGTGGGGTGTGAGCTAGAGCCCAGTAGGATTCCACCCAAATGAAATGATTATATACAATAATATTATATGTCAAATTAACCATTACATATATAAAAAAACCATTACAACATTTCTCGAAATAAAATTAAAGTAAAATCATTCTCAAGGAAACACTTTAATGGAATACCAATTCTAAAAAAATTATTTTAATGAAATAAAATATACAGAAATTCCAATATATGTAATGGAACCACATCTCATAATTATCATATCTCTATATACATAACTATGGGTAAATAAAAAAGGGTTACTAACACTAACAGGACCCTATAAACCCCATACCTTGGTGTAAAGTGGTATAGAAACCACAACAAAAAACATTCTCATGGACAGAACACTATGAGGGGATATATTATGGGAATAGTGGTCTCTAATAATTATCTTAATTTAGTTAGTTTTGTAAAAATCAATCTAGCTAACTGATTCTGATATTTTCCACTTATGAGTCAACTAGTTTCAATTTACTAGAAGAATCATGGAATTACACTGCTGAATCAATAACAGATTAGTTTTATTTTTCCAACCTAGCTACCCAAGATTACCTTTTGTGCTATGTTTTCCATTTCCCAAATTATAAAATTCATCACCTTTACATAAAAACTAGAAGCATTATAAACACACTAGGAAATCACCATGGATCAATCCCCTTTCATAACCACACATAAATGAAATTCTATTTCAAAAATGCTTCAGTAATTTACACATTTCATATTTCATATTAAAAGTGCACAAAAAAGAAGAAAAAAATACACTAAAATACATTTATTTGGAAAACCCCACTTTTAAATACATTATCTCCTCAAATTCTTTTCATAACACACTTATCACCTTTCAAACAAACCACAAAATGCTTCCACGAAGCACCAAAATAAATTACACTGAAAAATAACAATTTTATTTCTAAAATTAGTTTCCATCACATAATTTTTTCAAACAATTTCAATCCACATTTCCCAATAAAAAATAAACGATAGAACCCATATAGTTAACCAAGAAAGCATTTCAAATCATCTAAAAATGTTATAGCATGGAACCACATACAAACATGTCAAAATTTCTAGCAAATAATGTGAAACCAAAACCACACCACCACAATACCCTATAAAGAAAAAATTGAATGATAATAATTAAAATCATACACAAAAATCCAAGAAAACCCCTCCTTGGGTCATATAACAACCAAAAGTTATGAACTCATGAAGGACGGAGGCGAACCCTAAAAAGAGTAGAGAATCAAGAGTGAAACCAATTAATTAAAGTATCCATGAAGCTACCGCACCAAAATCACCCAGAGAATAGTGGACTTGGGTTATAAGGAATCTTGGAGGGAGCTACAATAACTAATAATCATGTATGGGGAATATGGAGGAAGAGATATGCTTAAATCCCAAGAGGACATAGAGGAAATTTCATAATTTTTATTGACCTAAAAATTTCACATGGTTTTCCCACATGGTTTTACAAAATGTGAATCAATCATTCAAACCTATCTGTCTAATTAGAGAAATTTTCATGGTAACCCACATGGATTGAAAAACTATGGAGAAACTGTTTGATTGCCCAATGTCCAAAACACCTCTTGATTAAACGGTTTCCTAGGAAAGGGTGTATTGATGTCTATACTATCCACAACCTGGTATTAACCCGAAGAAAACATTTTTAATCAAAAATAAATGGGAAAAGTCATGGAAAATCATTACAATGAAGATAAACAAAGTAAGTCCCTCAAAATTCAGAACCTTCAAAACTGAAACTCGATAGAAAATGAGAGATCCAAAAATAAACCCTAATAAATGATGAATAAAACATTTGTGTGAAAATTCTCCCCACCATAATGGTTTCCACCCTCAAAAATTGAGAATAAGTATTCAATCAACAAAAAACCAATACTCCTCTATATATCTAGAAAAATTATCAAAAAAAATCAAATAAGTAGAATTAAAGAACACTATGAATGTAAAAATGAATTCATAAGTTTATCTTGGGAGTCCAAAATAGACTCCCCACCATGCGTCTTCTTCCTCTAGAAATATACAACAACTCTAGTTGATTGATCAAAAGATATATAATTATCACAACATATAATCCAAACTCTCAAGCTAAGAACCCTTCATATATCACCAAACAAAACTCATACCTTCTACCTAAATTGGATAAATGAATCCAAACCACTTCTTGAAGAGAGTCAAGAAAAATTCAACCACAAATTTTGAAATTATCGATTCAAATAAATCCACTAGGATCAGTCCAAAATCCCCATGTTTACATGGAAGTGAAAGAAAGATCCAATACCTTCAAATAAAACTTCTAAATATCAATATACACTAGAGACTATACTGGATTGTGAAAACAAGAGGCCTGAACAGACACCCCAATATAAAAATCCAACTAACACCATCCAATATTAGGATGAACCACAATGAGATTTAGTTTGGGTCTTCCCACTATATGAAATAACAACCCACATAGGTCAAATAGAAGGTAATAAACTGGGGAAACCCATCATAGACCAACCCCCCCCCCCCACAATGGACCTGATGAAATGATCATCAAATGAAGAGGAATGAACATCATGATTTACAATACCCACAGGAAAAAACCATTTTTAGATAAGAATAAACTAAAACTAAAATATATTCACAAGGCTGGCCACACAAGGACAGAAAAATAGATATTCGCATGCAAAGTGACCTAAACATAGGAATTTCATTTATGTGATCCCACCACACCTCCTCATAACCAATGAAGATATTTCAAGCCATATGTTCTACAATAAGGAAATTGGGCCTCTATGTCTATTCCCACAAAATGGGACCATTCAAGAAAAAAAACAATACATGAATCATAAATTTATCTATTTCCCACAATAAATAAGAAATATATACCAAGGTCCCTCGCGCCCTTTGGATTCATGACTACATGGGAGATTCACTCTAGGGCCTATGGTTGGAACCATAATCTTTGGAGCTTCTACTTCTCCGTAGCTAGAAGCTAGAAATCCTTGACAAGAACCATTTTATTTGTTCCATGAGTGGCCACAAAGCATTCCAATAAAAACCAAAGGCACATAACATATTATAGAATTCACTTCACCTCAATAAGGAACTTCACTAAATCATGGATTTATTGGACACATATTCATCATCCATTTTTATCCCAAATAGAAATATCATAAAAAAAATAAATGGTAAATACCTCCATTTAGAATGGAGGAACTCGGTACCCCTGAAATAATAGCACACTTCAAATATAGGTTTTGACAACGTTGAGCTTCATGTGGCCATATGTTGAATATGAATTAAATATTATGGGCCATTCACTAGAAATTAATGAATTTGAGATCTTGATCAAACCAATAAATCATCCAAAAATTTCCACAAAAAAACTTTGAACACACAAAGGGAACCAATTGAAAGGCTTCCCAAAACATTTTTTCAAAATAATTCACTAACCATTATTTCAGAAACAGATCATTGTTAAGAAATCAAACCAGAAACACCCATTAAAAATATGAGTTCCCACATATAGAACACATTATAAGAAACATTCCCAAATCACAAGGACACACACCACACACTACTAGTTATCAAAACATCACTCATTCACTTAAATGATCCTGTTAAAATAAAATAAGTATTGTGGGTTGCACACCCAAAAAACGGTATCCCGTGAACCCTAACACATTCATAGTATCATTCCAAACCAGAAAATAATCGAAATTTCTACACATATCCATGCATGTTTTCACACATAGAAACAACAATGGTCAAAAAAAATTCCAAGAAAATATATTCAACCCAAATTTTCAACTGTTCTTTCCACATCTAATTTCAAAAATTCATAACTTTAAGTTAAAAAACTCACTAGACACCAAATAAAAATCCATTTAAAAACACACACATCAATCCAATGCACCTCATTCCATTCAAAACTATTTTAAAAAAACTTTATCACATTGAAAACATTTTTTGAATGTTCAAAACATTCCAATCCATCAAACCACATCTGATTAAAACTCATTTCTTATTATTCAAAAAAAATCACAAAAAAATCATAAAAATAAATTCTCTTATTTAAAAACCATATTTTGACAATCACAATATTTTTATTACAAAAAATTATTTCTCAATAAACTCATTCGCTCTGTATTAAAAAATCCTTTTATAGAAATAAACTTTTCTAAAGATTCCACCCAAAGGATTATGAAGAAAAAATTTCTATATTTGCAAAAAACAAATTTTTTCCACTTTGAAATCCATTTTTTACAATTTTAGAATAGGGGTTTTAAAAATAATTTTCAGAACCCGAGAATACACAAGGAAACTAAAAATGAGAAACTAGTATTGAAGTTTTACTTGGACATATGGTTGGCATCAATATACCATAAAACCCATCATCATGGATACTCTTCTTGGACTATATCTTCATTTCTATATTGATTTCCATGCCCTGTGGACTCATAATTATCACTATCCTAACTCTCGTTTTTGTATACCAAACACCAAAAAAACCCACTAGAACCAAAGAATCCAAAAAAAACCAGACTTATAATGGAATATGTAGTCTCGTCGCAACATATTTTGGATAGGTAGCCTACTTTAACCAAGACCTAATTCCCCAGCAACCCAAGATCCAATCATCCCATATTCTTTTGCAAATAACATGTTCCAAAAGAGAATGGACTACTCTGATTCTTTTTTGTTAAGAACCAAGCATGAGTTCAGTCTAATCTAACAGAAGAACCAATCTTTGGCATGGTCCGAATGGAATTGCTGATCCCATTGGGATCAAAACTAGTTCCCGGGGTATCAATAATATTATTTTCGAATGATTTCACCCATTTACATAATTATGGATAACAAACATAAATAAACATCACAATATTAAATAACCACATCCAATCAAGGAATAATAATTTTCAGATTCAATTTTTAAAACATTAAATAAAACTCAAGAAGGCAACATGAAAAAATCGAACAACCATACCCTCCCAAAAACCCATGAAAAAATAGGATCATCACCCTCAAGGTACCACCACCAATACCGGAAATAAGAGTAACACTAAAAATATGGATCTATCACATCATCATAACACATCCTTCTATTACCAAGGTCATACATTAAAAAATATACATACACCCAAATGTGTTTGAAGGGTGTGAGAAAGATATGAGTAGGATGGCACCCAAAATAAAGGATTCCCTACTCTAACATTAGAAGACAAATTAACATGAACAATTATACAAAATACCTTAAAACATTTTCAAGAAAACTTTTCATGAAGATTCATTCTCAATGAAACAATTTAATGGAATACCATTTCTAAAAAAATCCGTAATGGAAATTGAAATTAAACAAGTTCAACCATATTCTAATTGATGGAACCACATCTCCTAAGTATCATGTCTCTATAGAGAGAACTATAGATAAATATATAATGGTAACTAGTAATAATAGGGCCATAGAAACCTCTTAACTTAGTGAAAAGCAGTATAGTATCTGCCAAAAACTTCCTTTTCATTCTCGAGCCACTAGGATGTGACATCACATGGACCTAGTGGTCATTGATGATCATCATAATCTAGTCAGTGTTGTAATTTTCAATCTGGTGAAGTGAATCTAGGCTTTTATACTTTTTATAAAACATTATTTGATCCAGTAGATGAATCATGGCAAGCCACTTCTAAATCATTTGCATACTAGTTCTTATTTTTTCCACCAAGGTTACCATGATTCACTTTTTTTACAATTTCACATTTCACAAGTTAAAAAATTTATCAATTTCACATTCACATTCCAATCATTAGAAACTCACCAAGAAATCATCGCTTTCACAAACCATCACATGGAAATAGCCATTTTCCATAAACATGACACCTTTTATTTTACAAACATGAAAACAATTTTAAATAATTTCCTACACAACATAAACCATTCAGAAAACCCATTTAGAAGTGTTAAAATTAATATACATAACTCATTCCATCATTCAAATCAATCAATCCCATTTGAAAACCACACAAAATCCCAATTCACATTAATAGATAATAATTTCATTTACCAAATTTATATTTTAAATTAAAAATGAGAAATAAAGAATATAACATGAAATAAAAATTTGTTTATTTTGAAACCCCCACTTTCAAATATATTAAAACCTAATATTTCTTGAAAACAGACTTCTCGACATTCAAACAAACCCAAAAACACTTCTTCAAAGAACCAAAATAAGGTACACTCAATACATAACCATTTTCCTTTGTAAATTAATTTATATCACATGAACATGTTAAAAAATTCAAAAAAATATTTCTCACTGCAAAAATAAATAATATATCCCAAAATGTTAACCAACAAAGCATATCAAATCATATAAAAATGTTAGAGCATGGAACCACCTACACCACACTTGGAACATTATGGAAAATCGTGTGAAAATACAATAGCACCACCACTAGACTATATTAAGGAAATATTGAAATCAAATTGACATTTTTATACTAAAAACACTAGAACAATACCTCCTTTGTTCATATAACACACTGAAAATTAGGAACTAAATAAGGGGGGAGGAAGAACCCTAGAAAGATTAGAGAATCAAAAGAGAAACCACAAACATGGAGTTTTTATGATGATTACAAACCAAAATCTCCTAAATAATGATCCCCAAGTTGTTCAAGGATTCTTGGTGGGACCTATAATGGCTAAATATTATATATATGTGGGATAGAGGAGGAGATAGGGTTAAATTATGTGAAGAAACAAAGATAATTTCCCAATTTTTATTACATGTACATCACAAACAATTTCTCTTCATGGTTTTCCAAGCATTGCAGCAACCGTCTACCCCTCTCTATACTATTGGAGAAAAAACACATTTAAACATATTGTTTAAAAATTCATGTGGAAACTGTGTGATTTATTACTATCCAAAAATACCATTTGGAGGCACGGTTTCAATGGCAATGATGCACGACTTCCCAAACAATGTGTCAACCATGTGCAACATGTTTTTAACCCAAAAAAATTTTATTTTTCATCAAAACTCATGGATTAAACTCATGTAAAGTACTATACGGATAATAAAAAAACAAAATACATCAAAATTCAAACTCATCACACTCAGAACTCAAGAGAAAAATCAAGATCATAAAATGAATCAGAACCAAGGATGAAATCCAAAACCTTGGATTGAACGATATCACATTAATAAATATTATACTATATTACTCATATTGATTTAAAAAAAAATTTGTCTCATCAATTTCATGTAAATATGATTCGTTTGATCACTATATTAATAATTCAATTCCATAGAATCAGTGTTAAAGGTTTCATGTCCATATCATTCATATAAATCTATGTTTTATAATTTATTGGAATTCCATGTATTAAATATGAGAAAACACATTATCTATGTGATTATAAGTGAGAACAGATGTATTGTTTCAATATCTTATAATTGAAACCATAGATATTTGAAACTTATTATATATTAATAATTTTCCCCATATCAAAAACCTTATTAATAGTTATTCTCAACAAAATAACCTTTCAACTTAGATTTAACCCCCCAACCCCAATATCCTAGAGCTGGTGCCTTACTGTATTATATTGGAATCATTACAAAGAATAAATTCCATAAGGACCAAAAAGATTAATAGTTTTGGAAAACCTAATTACATATATAAAACTCAGTTTACATTAGGGTTAGAAAATATTTTACAATAAATGTAAATGATTAGAATCCTTTGAACTCATTCTAATAATTCATCTTTATATCCCGATGAAAGGAAATAATAATGGTGAGCTCAAATAATTATTAATGGTAATGTAAAGTGGATGAAATAATGAATCTATGAATCTATTAAACATGGAAAGGTAAATAACTGATCACACAATCCATTAAATAATCTTATGTAGAAAAATAAAATAATTCAAGAATAAATGATCATTGAATAATGACATATAAATAATCACATGAGCTTGAGACTTGACAGTTGATATTCTAACTAATCAAATAATCACATGCGATTGCAATAATGATGGAATTAATAATGTATTATGTCTAATATATCAATATATATTCTCAATTTATTCACTATCATGATCTATCATCAAGAATGTTTCATTTTTTGGGTATAAACCCATCGGATTTGTGTTAATATATACCCTATAAATTATTTAAAACTACTTAAAAACAAGCATGAAAGGTTTTTCATCAACTAATTTTATCCAATGAGACTAATGATGAATTTAGGGGTTCATTAATTTGGTCCCCAAATCATATACTATATGTTTAAAACATTACTCATATTTTGAATAATCAACATAAATCATTAAAAATGTGCCAAATCAAATATTTTTTTTTGAGTAAAGGATACATATTTATCAATATATACAAAATAAATCATATAAATTTATAAGTGAATATCATATTAAAAAATGGTATAAAGTTTAGTAAATAATTATATCCATAATAAAATAAAATAATATTAATATAAATATATGTTCCTTTGCAAAATTATTACAATAAAGTTAATGTTTCAAGATATTGCTAACAATCATAGAAAAAAGTATGATTTCAAAGATAACTTCTACCATAAAGAAATTTTCAAAGCATACCCATTGGGTAAAATAATTCAAAGTGAAACATATAATACAATGAAATGTGACAGAATACATATATTACATTAAAAGGTGTATAATATGACACAAACAAAATAAATAAGTGTTAAAAAAATTGTACGCCTCATGAAAGAAAAAGTGAGATAAGAATATCTTACCTTGAGTCTAACTACCCACACGTGTCTCTATATTCCTAAATAATAAAATAATAATTATTTTATTATTTTATTATAAAATTAAAGTTAATTATGACTTTTTCTACTTATTAATAATTTATTTAAAATTACTTAATTAATTAATTTTAATCCAGATGTTTTGACCATATTCGGCTTATGTGTTAAAACCAAAATCAGTTAGAAAAAAATGGTCATAGGGAATATTATTTAAACATATATGTAGTGAAAATGATGAAAAAAGTATCATATTTATAAATAAATTATACTTTTAAACATAATATTTATTGATAGTTGACAAAAATGAACTATCATTATGATCATAAAGATGGTAAGTCATATATACAAATGAGTATCATTTCAATTTTTCAATGATCATTATGGAAAGAATGTATGAAAAATGTATCCTTCCAAAAGTATAATCATATATTAAATACAATAATATTTAAAAATATATTCTTCTATATGTAATTATTATGATTCAAAATTAATAACATATCTTCTTAGAGGTGGTAGTCCACACGTCCACGAATGATGTTATCATTTTCTCAGTTTGTGAAAGGGTAATAATGAAAAGGATATATTATATTACCATAAAGGTAATTATGTCATGACTATAATAATTAATTAATTAATATATTATATATTCAGTATATATGTGTTTATATTAACCTATAAAACCTAGTGACATGAAATGGCATGCACAATTCATGGAGACAGCAGGTTGTACATATTGATAAACGTTGTTTCAATTTTATTACCATATTAAAAGATGAAAAGTAAATGATATACATTTATAGTATAATTATAGTATCATTTTTATGCCATATGTATCATTTTTTTATTAAACCCACCCTTAATACAGTCCTTTTAAATCATGAATGAATAACATTGTTTTTAGGAGGCAGTTTTCCACACATCTGTAAACAATGTTATAGTATTACTAAAAATTGGAAAGAATGAATGTATTAGTTATATAATAGTGAAATAATCATAAAGAAATTATAAATATAAATTATAACATATATAAACTATAAATCCTTAATTATTCCAACCTTCATAGTTGGTAATGGAAGAACAAACACATTGGTTTACAAGGTGGTAGTCTGTCGTACACACGAATGATGACTGTGTATCCCATTTGATGGAATTGTGTGAAGGTGTTGGTCATAAACATGAGCTAAAAAATATCAGTATATTTAGGGTACTTATTTAATTATATAATAATTATATATGAACAATTTAATGGGTCGATAAAAATATAAAATAAAAGGGATCATTGAAGAATGTTACCTCTTTTCAGGTAACACTTTTTGGTTAACTTCAAAACACATCCAACATTATGTTTATTATAATATTTACTATTATTCGATTATTGAACGTATTTTGGGACCATTTTGGTAGTTTTTTATGATTCAAAATGGATTCAGTTGTGTCAAAATGTTAGGGGGTGAGTTCCCTTTTTATGTGCGGGAGAGTACACATTAGGTATTCTAGAAAGGATTTGTGTGGTCCCCACATTTTTACAAACTAATAGGCTTTCATAATATATCACATTCTATAAATTAATTTTTAGTTCTTATATATGGACATAAAATGGGTGTTGGACAATTTTATGGTCAATTTTACACCATATATTTTATTTTTAGACATTAAGTAAATTTGTTTTTAACTTTATCACTCTAATTAATTTTAACTATATTCACTAATTAATTTGGTAAAAAGTTATGTTTTAATTATTATAAATTATAAATAATGATTATTACAAACATTGATTAAAAGTTTCCAAATTAAAATCGCATTATTGGTAGAATAAAATAAAAGTTAATCATGTAGATGTGATGGGAAAGCTAGTTTTATAGTGAAATTTTCCAAAACCATACTAAGTTTTTATATCTAAAATAAAAATAAAAATTATTCCAAGGACATAAATTGTATACAATGATATAAAATATAACTTATTAAACTTTAAAACAAATTAAACTTATAATTTAAAACTATAAATTATTTTTATGAAAATGATGTTTTCTAACAAAAGAAGTATCTTTCACTATTTATCAAAATATGAATTTTATTAGAAAAAAATCTAAATTAGATTTTTATATTAATATTTATAAAATTAATTTAATTTTTACAAATAAAATTTATTTAATTTTCAAAAATTTGATTTAAAATAGGTGCTCTATAAAAAGTTAAAAAATTACCTTTATATAAAAATAACCATTTATGCATAAAATTGGATTTGTTCTTATATTACATCTATAAAATATAGTAAATGAATTTAAAAACATTTTATTGAAATATAATATGTGTATTCCATTATAATAATTTTCTAATATTTATAAATTTAATTTATTAAGATAAAACACATTTGGCATAAAAAATATATTTTATTAAAAACATTCTCATTATATTTAATTTGTTCTATTATTTATTAATAATTATTTATTAAAAAATTTATTATCAAATAATATTTAAAAAATATTTTACAAATTCAGATAATCATTTTCACACATGACATTACAATGACTAGTTGATAATTATCACAGTAGCTAATAATATTAATAGTACATTGTGGTTTGGTAAAACATAGTCTGGCTTGTAATGAAAGCTATCAAATGAACTCAGTATTGTGTGTACCACAATCCGACTTAGTGTTATGTATACTGCAATATAATTTTATATTTCAATATATCATAAGCATAATTTGGTGTGGTGTACAAACTAAGCTAGTAAAAAAATTATTTTCTTTTGAAAGAATAATATTATAAAGTCTGGGGGTGTCAAATCAGATACCACTAGTAATAACTCCATGGCCTAAAACACTAAAATAAGGGGTGAATTAAGGATTTTACATTATTCTTTAGAAATAAATCATATTCTTTTATTATCATGAGAAACATAAACATGTCACATCAAATAAAATATACATTACTTCTAAATATGGAAATTAAAGTGTAAAGATATAAAAAAATTTCTTATTACATTAAAATTGGGGTATTTCTAATGATTATACATTGATTATATTTTTATGTAGTATTTAAATACCTAAGGCTCCATAATTATTACAATGTATTACTTTAGATCATAATTTATTTCAATGCATCTTTCTATATATCCACTCACTACTTCATGTTAGTATCATTGATAATATATATCACATGTTTTTATAATTAAAATATCAAAGTAAAATCAATAAAAGATTCAAATATTAATTTTTACCTTTAAATATTTCTTCTTCTTCAATTTCATATCTTCAAAAAAATTTAAATTCACTTAGAAAAACTGTCTCTTATTTAAACTCTAAATAAGAAAAATGTTTATCATAATTCAATTTATGTTCCATCGTTCATCCTTTTATAATCCTTTGTTTATTAAAATATTTTTATCTATAAAATTTCTATCTAATAATCCTATATTTCATCACATAATTGGATTATCTTAAACTATGGTCATGTCAATTCTTCAACATAAGATTTTATCATTCCAAAATATAAAAAATATTCAAATCATTATATAATTGTATTCACAACAAAATCATGGTGTAATGAATTCCAAGGTATCATAATAGCCTTCAAATAATTTATCTAATGAATAATCATGGATAAATAAAAAAATTAAGACAAAAAATATTTGTGTTTAAAATATGAACAATTTTCCATATCTAAGTATTATAGAAAATGAAGTGTTATTATTTTACAATATTATTTTATTTATATCATTAGAGACTCAAATTATATAATATATAATTGGTCAAAAAAAATATAACATCTCCAGCCTGGTTCAACATCATTGTGACCAATTCAGGTACCAAATTAATACCTTAATAGTGTCTCTTTATATTCCATAGGCTTCTGACTAATAGTAAGATTCAATGTATAACATAAGGATAATATACCCTATCTTATTGAAAAATAATAAATCATAGAAAATATAACATGCAAGTAGTCATCATAATATGAAGGCAGAGTAAAAGTGTAGATTAGATACAAATTCCAACAATAAGTAAATAAAAATCATATACTATAAAAAATAAACAATTGTAATTACAAAAATTACATGCATAGATAACATAGATTGTCTGTGGGATGGATATATATAATATGTTCAAAAATTAATACAATTAAGTATACAACTCCATAAATATTATTAAGTCTAATATTGGTATCATCTTTAATTATTAACCAATGCTCCATACCTAATTTATCACCTAAATATTGGACCTTACCCCTACATGGGTCATAAATCATAAGGTCAACTTGTATATGACAGCACTAGAGAATGGTGTGAGTACAACTCAATAAGCCACTATCAAATGTGTCATTAAACAATACCACAATATACATGAGTAATCATGAAATAATATTTGAGAATAATGAATAAAAATAATAACCATAAATAAATTCATACCCTTGAGTCCTTAGTTATCCACCCATTGTGTTACCATTCATTTTTCTACGAGTGCTAGGGTTTCTTTGAAAATATCACGTTAAAATGTAAGTATTATAGGAAACTATATTCCCATCCATTTAATGATTATATTCGATAAAAAATTTGAACCACTGTGTATAATGATTTCAAGAAAATGAGATAGGATTTTTTATTCCTCTATCATTATTAGTCCTCATACATCTCAATAAAATATCATAAAAGTGTACATACATTGGGAGACGCAACCCATAACTATATTAGTCTCATCGCATATGTATCGTGAACCTGACATGGAGAAATAAGGTCATGGGGAAAGGTAAACCCTACCTATATGTTATCATCCATTTGGAATAACGGTCAAAGATAAACATAATACTAGACCAATAATAAATAATCCCATTATTATATAATTCTAAACCCTTGGTATATTGATCAATATATATAAATATCATGATTTGTCAAAAAGAGATCCCCACTCTATACAGTCTCACCCCATGGGAATTTTTACCCCTAATTAGGAAGAAGTAAAGACAAATAAGAAAAGTGTCACTATCCTAGAATGATCTCATTCCTCACTAATATAAATCGTATCTCATATCAATATGAATTTAATTGAAAAATTTATCCCTAAGTCTATTATGATATCATCTCAACTGTATGTGAATAAGTCTTAAATTATTTTGAAGATTATGTGTAAGGGGTATCGATTCTATAGAAGTCACACCAAATGTGTTCCCAACCCATCGTATTAAACCATTATTGTTTTTAATATAAACACATTTTTTAAATCCTTTAATGTTGCATTAAATATCAATATATTTACTATTTATACCCTATTGGTTATCACAAACTAGCCAAATTTTAAGTCCTACCCATGGTATTGTCCATTATAAACCATTTTATTTAATGGAGTGGCTCACACGCCTCTTTACATGTCCAACAAAGCAAAATTGTCAACATATCATTCACATTAAGAGAAATTTTTTTCAATCTTCGAGTTTGATTATATATTCCAACTAAGGATGTTAATAAACACCAATGAAATTCTAATATGTCAAAATATAACTGATGGAACACCTCATTTGGGCACTTCCTATTAGGATAAACCGAATATATATAAATAATAAAGCTATTGGTCGCCACTAAATCATGTCATAACACTTAGAGCATCTATTATGGACATAGACTTATTTACCCTATTCATATGATGTGGTGGAAAACAACTAATAAATGATTAAAGTAAACCTCGCCCAAGCTTTGATACCATATACAATACATCACATAAAAACAAATATAAACCATTGAGATTTATTATAGACTTATTGGGTTGATATATTATGAACCCTTGAAATGAATATGATAATGTGAATTGACAATATCTATTAATTCACCAAAATCTAACAAAACCCCTAAATCCTAGCATACCAAATTGAATACACTATAGCATTGAATGAATCAAAGAAAGGGTACAATATGAGTAATAAATTTATCGACAATGATTATACTGGTAATATTTTACAAATATCCATGTTCAAATAATATAAAAATAAAAAAGTGGAGGGTATATCTCTGATGATGGATATGGGGTGATTCTTTTGGTGAAAGTGGGATTAAGCCATCTATAATGATTTATTATATTAAAAAATTAAATATAAAAAACTTGTATAGTGGGAGGGTTTTGGTGTGACAACATGGATCACAATTCAACTCCCCTTACAAGGTTTACAATGTATCATGGTCCAATAGGCCATAGGATAATGAACCTCCCTATAGAAAAAGAAAAAACACTTGATCAGTTCAGATCAAGAAAACATATTCATGAGAATTATTCATCATAATTCTTTGATTGTACAATCATTTTATTCTAATAAACATAGTGGGAAAAATTATTTTGGGATATTTTTAGTTATACCCCTAATATCATTAGATTTTACGAATAATTATTAAACCTTCCAATTTGTGAACATATTTAATAAATCATGATTTTTGAATAAAATGAACGGTTGGTTATATATAATCATTTAGTTTGACGAATCTCTGGAAGATGGTGTACCATTGGAAGTATGGGAGAAGAAGGATATACAAGATGTATATTCATGGCTGAGTAATATGTCAATAAGATACCGTGACCTTATAATAAATCATTATAATCTACATCCAAATTGAAGCAATGCCACATTTTTTCGTTAAATTAAATCTCAGTTCCAACATTGTCACAATTTTTTTAAAGGTTTATTCATTCCAATGTAGAAAAAATGAGAGTTTTATTTATCTATTAGGACCTATATAATTTGGTAATGATGATCTTGAGAATTTTCCAGGACCAAAAAAATCCTACGAACATCAATATGAGGCCAAGTGAACTCCCCAAAATACATTGTGTCAATTTATCTAAATTATTCCATCTCCAACGTAACATGTTGAAACACATAAGATATTGTACAAGATAAATCACACTATAGAGGTATAATGAAGGATACAAACTAAAGGTAATGTAATCAGTATAATTATCCCCATTTTTGAATTAAAAAAACCATGCTAAACAAGGGTATGTTGTTATGTGAAATGACCCACATCACATGCCATGATTTTGAAAAATAAAATGGTACCCAGTATTACATCTCAAGGAAATGTTCACACCCCAACTCCATATCACATAGCAAAAAAATATTATGGGACTCCAATATAAGATAGAGGAAGATAGTATGAGATTAAATTCCCCACCAAACTCTATCTTAATATCTAACACATGATATATTGGATACAACATATTATTTGGGATTAATTTCAAAAAATAATAATTTTTCTAATATAACACCAGAATTGAGATTGTGTGACCCCCAAACACTCTATAAGGGTCTTTATTATCAAAGAAAACCTATTTCAAAATTATTATCCCTTTATAATATTGTGTCCATGTGAAAAACATTCAAAGAATATGATGATTAATGGAATATTCCATTCATCCCATATAACAATATTATGATGAAATTAATAGTCCAATAATAGGTGATGCATGATCCAAGAGAGAATTTTTTTTAGATCAAAGGATTTTGTTGATCACTCATGAAATAGACAATTTATTATACAATTTAGAGTAGATCTAAGACTTTTCATTGTGATGCAATGATCATATGATCCTTGGGATATGATCCAAAAGATTCAAATATTCTTATGAAAGGAAATGTGTATCTTTAATCAAAAGTATTTTCATTTTAAACTTCTATTATACTTTTTTTATTATATAATGACGGAAAAATAGGCCCATTTATTCCCCAAATGAGCTGATCTCACAAACCCTAAATATCTTATTCTAATTAATTATTTTTAGTTTTTCATGAATAAATCTCATGGGTTGTTTTGGAATTAATTAACTCAAATTATATTTCTATTTTACCTATATTTCAATTAAATTTTCTATTTATTTATTAATTTTTTACACATAACCCATTTGACATCCTCATTTCTCATTTAACGAAGACTGATGGGGTTAGATGAGGAGTGGTTAGGGATTCTTGGTCAGTTTAAAAAGGAAAGGGTAATTCTTCAAATAATCATTGTATTTCTCTATTTAATCGAAACACACAAAGAGAGATTTTTTGGTGGAGATATTAACCAATTACTTAGACAACATGAGAGTTATTGTTTGTTATTAATATTATATACTGGGTTAGTTAAGGGAATATTATATGTAATTCCACTACTTCAAAATTAATATTAGAAATTTTTCACATTCTCTAAAACGAAAACACATTAGTATAATTTGACACCGAAAATAATCCTATTAACACTATTAAAACACTAAGTACGGATACCAATTCATGAGATATCATGAGTCACACCAACGCACTAAATTCCATCTTAGGATTAATTTTAAATTTCTTGTAAACCCCGTGTTACTTTTCAGAATGAAATAACAATCATTATTTTAGAATAAAAAATCTACCTTATTTTGAATATTTATTTATTTATTTGATATTTTTTCACTAAATTTTCAAATAAAAATCCATCAAACTATATTATTATTATCCTTAGGTTGAGACGAATTTTTTATAAAGAGACAAAAAAACATAGAATCATAGAGAACATGAATTATAAGTCTATCAACTTTCAATTTATAGATACCAAATAACCATCATATTTTTCTTACAGATCTTCATTTAATATTTATAACATTGAATAACATATAGCATAAAAAAATAGAAAACATGTGTTATTATGTGAACCTAGCATCAATAATCATAATAATTAATTAGTGATACCAAATGACCAAGTGTATTTTGAGTTAAATCCAGTTACAATCCAACAATTCATAAATTTTCAAAGTTTCTTAAGTGATGTTCCCAAAAACAACTTTGAGGAATTCATTATTATGTGCATCACCTTCAAGTAAAGATGAGTTCTAGAGACTCAAATCAAGTGGTTGGAATTTTTATTTTTCCTTTATGGTGATTGTAAGGGATATAAATACAATATATAACCATGTTTAGTTATAGGATGGGTTGAGATATTGAGATTTTTCAACTATAATTTACTCCATACATCAAGGAAAACATAATTATCAAAGGATATCTATGGAGTAATGAAATATCATATTGAAACTATCAAGGAGTAATGGAAAATGTTTAAGAGTTTCTTTTTTAGTTTTCCACATCAACTCACTAAGGAGAATAATTTCTTGGTCTTCTTTTACCATGGATATTTATATAAGGATAGAAACCTATTGAATGATTTATAATGAGGTCCAATCTATAACCAATGAAAAATAATTGAATATGATGATTTCACATAACTGAAAATAGTTTTTTATGGGGAATTTCATTAATGGTATAATTGACATAAAATATTTCATAAATATACTTTGTATGAATCAATAATTGAGGAACTAAAATATATTACGAGTTATGTAGCACAAAATACTTTAAGGAAATTACCATCCACACCCCCTTAATACTGTCATGTGTTTTTTTTATTTAGATAATTACATAGAATTTCATACCCTAGTGTAAGTGTAAAATCTGACCCTCACCCATTAGCTTGGAAATAGGTGGAGGTCACGCAAACCATATGTAAAATTACCCAGAATGAAAATGATGAAATATATATTCCAAGGGTTTAAAAACATAATATATGGGGGGAAATGTTTACCCTGTAATAAACACATACTCAACACCAACATAATAAGTAAAGAATAAATAGAACTAGATACATCTATATAAACAATTCAGGTATAAAAACCCAATAGTAATAAAAGATAAAAACCCATCAAATAAATAATGAATCAAAGACCAATATTATATTAACAAAAAGAACATATTAAAAATGAACACTACAGCCCTATGATTTAAAAGAATTTGGCACTAAATTTGAACCACTGGAGACATGAATCAAACACTAAAAGATCTATATCCACTAACTATGATAGTGACATCATGGTGTCTCTCTAGAGAAGTAAGAAACTATAATATTTCATATATTATGGAAAAAAACTTCTTCATATGAGGAAAAGTGCATATGTAGGGGTTGAATTACAATACCTAGTGGTAAACCCCCAATAGAAATCTCTTATATGCAAGTAATACTTGGAATAGGTTATCTCACAAGAATATAAAATAGTAAGGAAGAATATAAAAAGAAGATAAATGTGTTTTCACAATATAAAATATAATATATGAATGGGTTATATACAAGATGTTAATCCTAAAATAGTTCCCCTTTTAAGAATTAGATGAAGTATATAAATTCTAATTTTTCATAATTATCCATTTTATCACACATACGCCCATGCATGATGAATGAAATCCATATTATTGGGAGTGGTGGTACTTCCTCCACCAAGCCTTCAATTGGTGTAAATTCCTCATTATGTCCTACTATTCGGCACTAAACACCACTTATATTTCAATAATGCCTCATACAATGAAAATCAAGAACACTCACCAACCATTTAACTTTGAAAGCTGCACTAAGAACCAATCTTATTTGAACGAGGCCTCATACAATAAAAATCATGAAAACATAAAAACCATGTGCATTTCCAATTGGCACCCACAACCTAATTATGATATCAACATGTATCAAAAGAATATTTATTTTAAGAATACCCATTTTAATAAATTTATTAAACACTTTTTAGGTGACAACCACAACCAAATTCAAAAAACAACTAGAAAGATACAATTTCTATAGGGTAATTTCATTCAAAAGAGTAAGATATTTTTTTAAGAAAGTAAAGATATATCATATTCCAATTTTTAATAAATAAAGGGAAACCCACCAACATTGAGTAGATGATCCACACTTCCCTTTTTGATCCTTTTTAACCCTTTGATTCCGATACCAAATGATCATATTGAATTAGCTTATAGATCATAGAGATCTTCCAAAATCAGCTATAAAAGGGATATAGTTTAAAATAAAATGGAGAAAGGATTATGAGGATTACAGGGCATCAAAATTAATTAAAATCAACCCCATTCATGGTGTGTATTTGGTATTCATTTCATGAATCATTGAATTTCAATATATTCTGAAAAAACACTCACATCAACATAAAAACTAAAAATTCTATTTATCCCATGAATGGGCCACACATAATGAACGGAATTATCCACCCTCCAAACAAAATAATTTCACACCATTAAAGAACTCCATATGTCTATTTAGATTGATATCATGAATCAAAATTAAAAACATTAATCATTCATGTAGAAATATTGTATAAATCCTTCTCTTAACTCTTCTAAATTCCTCCTACAATTTACACCAACTACTCCAAATATACAAGAAAAGGAACAAAAAATAAAATATACCACAAACTATGTATGATACATTCTCCCCACTATTTGGATTTCTACCTTAGGAAAGTCGGAGTTATTTTTCAACATTGATAATTACATACCACTACTCCAGCATAAAATTATCTATTTCCCATGTTTCATAATGTATATTACAATTATAAGATTATAATGATACCATATAAATATATCTTCCTCACAGTGTTTTCTTCTTTATATTGAGAATTTTAACCTTATCATAGAATAAAATTACATTCAGTTCAATAAAAATATTTTTCCGACTAATTACATGACTAGGATATAAGTAATACTTCTTTAGTTATGAAAAATGGAAGATGTAATGTGAAACATTCAATCTCAATGTAAATTCTGACTAATATGAAACAAATACAAATTTTCTACAATCATGAATAGTCTAATATATCATGGATCAAATTTACCATTATTCACTAGGAATCAATGATCAAGTATATGTAAAACATTCGAGATAATTTTTTCACAAATATTGAAAGATAAAGGTCAGTGATGACATTCTATTTAGGATTTTCATATCCATCTTCTTCTAGATCATCTGGATCATCTGCTTGGTCTCATGAAATAAATTTGGCCCGATTAGAGATTTTCCCCCTTTTCCATCCCAAACAATAGTGGAAAAATGATCATCATATAATGCCTCAAACAGGGTTATATTTATCATCTTCTAATAGTTGATATTGAAGGAGGATTCAAACAAAGGTATATGATCATCCCATGAGCTTGTAAAATCCATGACACAAGTTACTATAATTACTTCCAACGTCTAATTTTTTTTCAAACTACCCATCTATTTTTGGATAATATATTATGTGAAGGTTCTGGATGTAGTAGAAGCGTGGTTGAGCCGAAACTAAACTTTAATTTTTTACCATGATCAATAATTATTCAACGATCAATACGACAATAAATGCCAATCTCCTTGTAATATAATAAAATATTTAGATAAAGAAAAAAGATACCTAAAACCGTTAGAGAGGATCTTGTGCATCATGTTTATAATTAATTTAACTAATTTCATAAATAAAATAATACATTTATCTTCGGTATGTTCTTAGTTGATGATTTTGATCGTTCGGAACAACCATTCTGGATTATCTCATTATGATTGAGAGGACACAAACTAGAATCCCTCTAATGGACATCCACACATGCTTCTATGGCCTTTGGTCAACACCTCTCTTTCACTGGGTGCTTGTGCAGAAAATTGAGTGTCTTCTATAAGTCATTCTTGATCATTTGTTCTTTGGAATTGAAGAACATATCTTGTTCTTGAGAGGGGAAGGAAGATGATTCGAGAGAAAAATTGTTTATCTCAATAATTCTCAATTCACCAAGCATGTGGTTTATTCTCTATGTCACAATAGAAGTACTTGTCTATTTATATGCATAGAACATCAATTACAATATTTAATTTCATAACAGAAATTTAATACATTTAGGAACTTAGAGAAAACCCATGACCATAATAAAAATATTGCATCATTTTTTATGGTGCGACATCTTGCACAAAAAAGAATTTTGAATAAAATTCTGTGTCACAAAATAATAACAACGTTGTTATTATTTTATGTTATCCCAACTAATAATTATTTACCATCATGAAAATAAATATTTTACTACAAACCGGCCTTGGTCCGCTCAATCTCCACTTCTATTTATTAACCACCTAAATTAATAAATAAAAAAATTATTCTCGTAAATAAATATTTTATTTACAAACTAGTAAATAAATATTTGCTAAAATTTCAATTAAATAAATAAATATATTTAATTTAATTTATACGATTATCTTAAGTTGAATAAAATTATTCAAAGATCATGGGAATAATATTTATTTCATTAATTAAATTCAAATAGAATTTAACCGAGACCACCAAAAACAATTACTGTGTAACCCTCTAGGATTATTTCTCATTGAAATTAGGCGGTCTTGCCTATATTCTAAGAGTACTATCTAGAAATGAGTCATGTAACTAAAGAGAATTTATGTAATTTCACAAAAACGGAATCCACATATGATCGCTCACTATGTAATATAATCCCTCTGTCTCAATATCCCATCAAGAAGGTTTCATGATAGTGTCATCAACCTGTATGCTTGATACATCGTTCTTTGGCTACCAGAAATAAACTCATATTTAAACCATGAACATGGAATTTCACGCAACGGTTCTATTTCGGTCAAAGAGATGAGATATAAACTTCCATAAATATAAGGGAAAATCCTTTCTTGACTTATCCATTAATAACATGCCACTCTTGACACACCCAACATACCTTGCATTACTCCAATTGTCTACATGACTGTTTTTATTAGTAAATCAAACTTTCAAGTCGTGACATGTATTAATGATAATCTTGAAGTATAAGGATCATTACACATGCTCGTAGATAGAAATATCTAATGACACCAAAACATGCAGAATCCCTACTGGAAGGTCTATTCTCATAATCTCTTATCTTGGAGATTACCAAGTGTGAACATCGTATGTGGATGTCTCATCTTCTTACGAGTAATCTCACCTGACGGTCTTCATGCTATGTGTCCCATCATAGTTTTTCATCTAACCATAGTACTATATTTAAGAATATTGTTACATAATTTCAAGGATATCATTATAGTTGGGAACTTAAATGACCTTATCAAAGCAACAAATACTCTAGGATATTATTACATCATATACATGCGGAACAATGAAAAATATATATTAAGATGTTTTATATTTAAATAAATAAAATTTCAATATAATTAATGTATAAATAGTTGGTTCTAGGAAACCAAATCTTACAAACTCCCACTTGGACCAGATCCAACTGCCCACGACTTTCTATCCACTAGACCTCATATAGTTATCATGTTTCTTTTGAGTCAAGGCTTTAGTCAAGGGGTCTACAATTTTGTCTTCTGTGGAAATATTGCTCACTACAACATCACCTCTCTAATAAAAATCCCTCAAGATATGATACTTCCAAAGTATGTTCATTGTCCACTGATGTGACCTTAGCTCTTTTACGAGAGCCACAACTATATTTTTATCATAGAATAGTATGATGAGATCTTTACTTCTAGGTATAACATCCATTTCTGGGACATATCTTCACATCCAAACTACTTCTTTAGCTACCATAGAAGATACAATATACACATACTCTACTATAGAATCTATGACCATACTCTTTTTTGAGCACTTCTAGATCACTGCACGTCCATTCAAAGTGAAGATGTATCGTGTTTGCGACTTCATTTCAACTTGATCAGTCTGAAAACTAGAATATGCATGTCCTCTGATTAATAGTTCCTTATATCCTCCATAAACTAGGAACATATCCTTAGTATGCCTCAGATAAGTGAGGATAGTCTTGACTACCATCCAATGGCGGTCACCTGGGTCATCTTGATATTTTTCTACCACACTCAATGCATTTGCAACATCCGGCCTAGTACATAGCATGGCATAAATGACTGACCCAATTACTGATGCATATGGAGGCTTTTCCATTATCTTTCATTCCTCAGGTGTCTGATGACAAGTTTTCTTGCAAATATTAATGCCATGTGATGCTGGCAACAATCCCCTCTTGGATTGTTCCATACTGAATCTCTTAAGTATCTTATCAATGTATGTACTTTGACATAGTCCCAAAAATCTCTTGGATCTATCATGATAGATCTTGATCTAAAGAATATATGTTTCCTCACCCATGTTCTTTAGGTATAAGCCTTGATTCAACCATGCCTTAACATGTTGTAAGACTAGTATCATGTTTCCAATAAGTAATATGTCATCAGCATATACTACTAAGAAAACGATTCCATTCATAATAACCATTTGTTGATACAAGTCTTACATTTGTTTTTTTGAAAAAATCAAATATCATTATGGATCCATAAAAAAAAATTATCTTTGACTTGGATGCTTTCTTTAATCCATAAATTGATTTCTGCAAATTTCAGACATTATTGAAATATTTTGGTGTCACAAACCCTTTAGGTTATGCCATGTAGATATCATCCTGAAGGTTCCTGTTAATGAAGGATATTTTGAAATTATTTTTCCAAATATCATATTCATGGTAAGACACAATGGAAAGTATAATTCTGATGGATTTTATCTTTGTAACTGGAGAAAAGGTTTCATCATTGTAAATTTTTTGACAATGTTTAAACCCTTTTGCAACCAGTCATGCCATATAGGTTCTGAATTGTCCTTCCATGTTCATTTTCTTATTGAATACCCATTTTTAACCAATAGGCTTTACATCAATAGGAATATCTACCAAAATTCAAACATGGTTTTGGTATATGGAATCTATTTGAGAATTCCTAGCTTCTTGCCACTTGGCAACATATCTTCCACTTACTTCTTATTGAGGGTTAAAGGATCATTATTTATCAATTAATAATGAGTCACCATCCTTGTTAACTAGAAAACCATAACTTTGTAGTTCTATAACCAATCTTGTACTCCGATGCAGTACTTGTGTCTTTGGAACAAATTCATCTTTCATGGGGACTTGTGAAATATTTTCATGTACCAACTCTTTTATACCTTAAGCCTCATCATCATCGAAGTCTATCTTGCTCCCACTATCTCTTTTGGAGATGTGCTCCCTCTCAAGGAATATGGAATGTCTTACCACTATAAACTTTTTGTCTGAGGGGGTTTATAGGTAATATCCCCTTGTTTCCTTGGGGTAACCTATAAAGGTACACTTTTTTCCTCTTGATGCATGTTTGTTACCTGAAAAGGTTTTAACAAACAATTGGCTACCCCACACAAGTAAATTCGATAACATGGATCTTATTCCACTCTAGAACTCATATAGAATACCATTTATCGATATAGTTGGTACTTGTTTTAGTATATGTTCCGTTGTTTGTCACGCATATTCCCAAAATGATAAAGGAAGATTCACAAGACTCATCATTGATCTCACCATGTCTAATAGGGTGTGGTTTCTCCTTTCTCTCACACCATTCCACTGGGGAATGTATGGAGGTTTGAGTTAGGATAGGATCCCAAACTCCCATAAGTAATCAATAATTTCTAGATTAAGATATTCCCCACCTCGTACAGAGTGTAGTTTCTTAATACTCTTACCAAACTGGTTCTCAACTTAATTATTATATTCTTTGAACATATCCAAACTATATTAATTATACCTCATTATGTATATAAATCCATATATACAAAAATAATCAGTAAAAGTAATGAATTATGAGTAGCCCCCCCCCCCCCCCCCCCTCTTCAACAATAAATGGTCTACAGACATCGGTATGAATCAATTCAAGAAGTTCTTTAGCCCTTTCACCTTTCCCACAAAATGGGGATCTGCTCATTTTTCCTTGTAAACATGCATCATATACGCCAAGGGGATTTAGTTCGAAAGAATCTAAATATCCATCTTGATGTATCTATGTTGAGATTTTCTAGTTTACATGACCTAACCGGTGATTCCAAAATAGGGTATGGTATGATTCATGTGAAGTATCTTTGTTATCAATTTCCATTACTTGGTTTCTATAATCATACATGTAATGATTATTGTATAAATGTGCCCTAACAAAACAAATGATATCTTTGTAAAATAAGAAACCTTTTTTTCAAACATTAAATAAAATCCATATATATCTAATATGGATATAGAAATGATGTTTTTAGGAATAGAAGACACATAAAAACCCTTTAACACCAAGATCATCCTAGTTGGAAACATGTTGTGGTAGTCCCCAATAGCTACAGCAGTAAGTCAAGCTTCATTGGATACTTATAGATCTACCTACCCTCATTAAATCTTAACGAATCTACATGGTTCCTATATTTGGATACATATGTGAGCACCATAAGCTATATCTAATAACCAATTTGTAGAAACAGATAGACTACAATCGATATCAAATGCACCTGAAGCTTCCTCTTGCTTCTTTGGTTGGATGTAGTTATTCTTCCAGTGGCCATTCCTTCCACATGTGAAACAAGTAGCCTCCCATTCCGTGACCTCCCCTTTGATCTTAAATTTCATGGAAGGCCATGAAGAACCATTGGGATTAAATATCTTCACCTTTACATTCCTCTTATTCACCATAAGGACAAAATCCTTTTCACCCTTCATATCTTTCTCCACATGGAAAATGAGTATAAGAAGATAAGATAGAGACATCTCAATGTAGTTCATATTGAAACTAAAAACAAAGATAGAAAATATATGAGGTAGTGATGTGAGAGTGAGACCGGTTCCCAATTCTTTATGGAGTTTAAACCCTAGAACCTCCATGCACTCAATGTATCCAATGAGATTGACTATATGACGGCTAGCTGGGGCACCTTCTCCAAGCCTAATCTCAAAGAGTGCCTTAGAGATCTCAAACCATTCATGTCTTCCTCTTTCCAGGTAAAGATTATGGAGGTGATCGATAATTCTATAAGCATCCATGTTCCCATGAGACATTATGAGCTCCTTAGACATTTTTGATAACATCAAATATTGAACGTCAACTGTGTCGTTCATATGTTTCTCATAGATGAGGAAATAATCATCACTCGACACTTTGGTAGGCTAATCAGGTAATGCTGACTCCAACACATAAGACTTATGTTCATGGTGTAGGATAACCTGAGGGCATCTAAACCATTCCTGGAAGTTATTGTAATTGAACATGTTGTCTTTACCCAAAATTGATCACAGAGATAGTTTGGTTGATGAACATATCATTTTTTTCTCCAATTAAAATATAATAACATTATTACTTCCTTGATTACATTTTATGATAAATAATAAATTTCTATTAAGTCTCGCACTATTTTGTCACATCCCAATGGCCCTCACCATTGAAATCACAATGTCTAGTTTCCATGACACCTTAGTGGAAGAGATCCATATTCTCCATCACATAACCCCAACAAGGGTTGGTCAAGATATTATAAGATATTTAGGTAGGAAGGTCTTTTCCAACTGCAGGCTTGGAGCTTCATGATTTGATGAGTGGAATCCCCAATCATAAAATCACATCTTATGGATTTTCTTAAATCATCCCTCCAATATTACACCATGTCTATCAAGGGCTACTCCTCTAGATTTAATATGGTTAAGTCAATCCAAAAAAAGTTCATAAGGGCTTCCTATATAAAAGTAAGTGTCTTGATAAGGGTTGTTCAAACACATTGTTTTATTGAATTTTTTCTTTAATAAAGTAATGGAAGGCTTTGTCTAACATAATATTTTATTTGAGGGATTTTTATCTCTTATTCGTGAATTTCTAATTATAATTATCATATGATTTTCAATATTAAGTGGAACTTACTTAATTGATTAACCGTGTCTTGATAATATTAATGCATAAGTATGATTCATTTTAGTTCCATCTTTATTTCATGTTTAATTCAATAATTATGTGATTGTGACAATTCTTCCATAATGATAAACCCTAAAACTGACATAAATAAAATAAAGGGAATCACCATGAGTTTTCTAAAGGTTAGTTTATCTAGAGGTTGATAAACTAACCCTAAACTAGGGGAGAAACATATTGAACCTTTTGGGTTTGTGTTTAAATCATTCCACTTTTCCACCTCGGTATCTCCTGGGATTGGTTTCTTCTTGAATCCAGCTTGAGCCGCCTCAACTATCTTTGGAATTTCATCAATTACATGTCCCTTTTTTTAATCTCACATGCAGGTGAAGGGTAAAAAACGGTTTTACAGAAAAGAAACCTTATGAATGCATGCCCTACATATTAATGAGGAGAAATATCACAAGACAACTAGTTTATTTTGAATAAAAAATTAAAAAAAACATCCACATAAAATGGTCTTGGTATAGCTCAGGTTCATCCATACATGCAACGATATTTACGCATAAATAAAACTAGCATTCAATTCACTAATTGTTCTTATTTATGATAAATCATGCTCGAATAAATAATTTATCATATTTAATTAATATATAATTTTATCTTAAACACTTTTGTAAATTTCCATGATATTCTCATCCATCATAATTTCAAACAAATAAATTCATTATAAATTATCTATGTATGTAGCATGTACATTTGAGGAAACCCAGTGAATTCATTTTCATAACTACCCAAAGAGTAGAAACGAACATTATAAAAATGTTTAATTAAACACACACACACATATATATATATATAACACATATCACATATTTTGACTCATCTTTACACCTTCACGATGGTACACATCCCAACGGTTTGTATAATAAAATTACAAATATTAATAAATCTGCGTAATTTTGATGAGTACACGACGTATAGTTCTAACTACATGTAGTGTGCTATTTTTCACCATCCATCCAAAGTTCACACCCAGGGAAATGGTGGGTGACTGTACTTCGAAAATATTTAGAGTACACGGAATATTCAGTAGGCCACACACCGTGTAATTTCTTATTACACGGTCTCCATCCAGGCAAGCCAGGTATAGGGTACACGGTCCAACCCTACCCCGAAGGGACTACGTGTCATGTCCTGTGGGCCATAAAATGTGTTATTAGGAAACTGTGTGCCACCTACTCCTAGTCAACACACCAGGTCACTATGACATAGAATAAATCAAATGAAACAGCTTGGTTTGGCAGACTAGACTTGGTGCAATGAACCGTGGCTACACGACGTGTACTGTCAAATACACATGATGTGTTCTTGTGTTGTACATCCAAAAAAATTGCACCTACGAATTAGATCCTCTATATTATTTTAATAAAAATTAAAATAAAATATCATTTAATTAATTTGAACGAGAATCCAAAGAGTTGGAACAGATCATGAGATTCAGATTTGAAGACTGATTAACTTGAATTGAAACAACTAAATTATTAAATGTGTTAGTCATCAACTAAATATTTAAATAATTATAAAATATTATGTTACCCCTCTGATACCACTTGAATGTTCTGGTCCCAACAATAGCACAGTTGGGCCGACACCCAACTTTAATTTTTTACCATGATCAATGATTATTCCGTGATCAATATGATGATAAATACTAGTCTCTACAAAATTGTGTCAAAGATATTGATAATGAATGAAGAGGCTCGAATCCTTTAAAGAGGATCTTTCACATCATTTTTATAATTAAATTAATTAATTTTATAAAGAAAATAATAACTGCATCTTCAGTATTTTTTCGTTAATGATGTCGATCATTTGGAATGACCCTTCCAGATTATCTCATTGTGCTGGCCAAGATCCAAACTATAATCCCTCTAGCAGTGATCCACACGTGCTCTAATGGCCTCTGATCGACCCCACTCGTTATCCGGGTGCTATCACGATGAAGTGAGTGTCTTGGGTAGAACATTATTAATCACTTGTTCTTCGACCTTGAAGAATGTATCTTGTTATTGAGAGGGATGGGAAGAGTATTCAAGAGAGAAATTGTTTTTCTCAACAATTCTCAATTCACCTAGCGTGAATTGTGTTCTCTATAGCACAATAGAAGTACATTTCTATTTATATGCATGGAAATTCAGTTGTAGTATTTTATTTAATAACACTAATTAAATACATTCATGAACTTTAAGGAAACTCATGCTCATAATAATAATACCGCATCATTATTTATGGTGTGTCAGCTTGCGAGAAATAGAATTATGAATAAAATTCAGCATCACTAAATAATAGTAGCATCGTTATTATATTAACTTGTGCCAAATAATATTATTTACATTCTTGCAAATAATTATTTTACTAACAGACCAGTTTTATTCCACTAGAACTCCACATCCATTTATTGAACACCTGAATAAATAAATATATAATTTATTCTCTTAAATAAATATTTTATTTACAAACTAGTAAATAAATATTTATTAAATGTTCACTAAAATAAAAAAATATATTTTATTTATTTAATTCAATCATATTAACTTGAATGAAATTATTCCAATATCTTGAGAATAATATTTATTTCATTAATTTACTCAAACCGAATTTAACTGAGACCACCATAAACTCTTACTATGTGAACCTCTATGATTCCTTCTCGTTGGTATTAGGTGGGCTTCCCTAAAGTCCAAGAGTACTATCTAGCAATGGGTCAAGCCACCAAATAGAATGAACGTAAAGTCACAACAACGACATTCACATAAGAATGCTCACTGTGTTATATAATCCCTTTGTCTCAATATCTAATCAAGTAGGTTTCATGATAGTGTCATCAACCATTATGCTTGATACGTCATTCTTTGACTACCTAATATGACCTCATCGTAATTCCATGGCCATGGAATTTTGTACAGCGGTTCTATTCCAATCAAAGGGCCTAAATATCAACTTCCATAAATAGAAGGGAAAATACTTCCTTGGATTATCCATTAATAACATGCCTCTCATGATGCACCCAACGTACCCTACTTCCCGCTAACTGTCTTCATGACAGTTTTCGTTAGTAAATAAAACTGCACGAGTCGTCACACATATTAATGATAATCTTAAAGTATAAGGATCATTACACACGCTCGCAGATGGAAATATTTGATGACACCAAAACCTGTGGAATTCTTATTGGCGGGTCTGTTCTCATAATCTTCTGTCTTGAAGATTACCAAGTGCGAACTTCATGAGAGGAATTATCGTCTGCTTATGAGTACTCACACCTTACGGTATGCATTTTATGTTTCCCATTATAGTATGTCATCCAACTGTAGAACTATATTTAAGAATATTGTTATATAATTTCAAGGTTCCCATTATAGTGGAAAACTTCCATGACCTTATCAATGCAATAAATACTCTATGACATTATTACATCATAGCTATACAGAACAACAAACAATTTGTAATAACATGTTTAATATTTAAATACATTAAATGTCCATGTAATAAATTTACAACAAGTTGGTTCTAGGACACCATCTCTTACATTATGGTCAAAGACAATTTAGTTCTCAGAATATTATGCATGCAGCATAAGAAATGAGAATTTATAATGGATATTTATTAGTGACAATTGAAATTATAACTCCATGCAACTCAACCACCTATCTATAATAAAACATTCCAAAATCCTCTATTATTTTGGACTCTCTAATTGGGATAAAGTATTTTGAGTTTATGATTTGTTCCAAAATCACCTAAATTGAATCTTTATTATAAATAATCCTTAGTAGACCTATGATAAACTCCATTGAAATATATTCCCACTTCTATAAAGTTATAGGTACATATCATATCATACCTAAGGGTCATTAATGACCAGTACTTTTATACTGACAGGAAAGATAGTTTATAACATTATATATAATTTATTTTTCCTACCACCAACCGATAATTATTTTTCCTCTACCTATAAATATTCTAATTACCCATATTAATTTCCCATTTCAAATGTTGATATATTGAAATGAGCTGATCATATAAAGACTAATGTACCACAATTCATTTTGCAAAACTTATCAAATAATTTTAATTTTTTTCCATCCATAAAATCCTTCAAGATATTTAGGTCATTCATAATAGTGATTCAATGAGAATAATGTCTATGTGCCTCTTTTATAGGATCCTTGTAACACCCCCAAGATTTTATGGTATGTTTCATTTTAATTTATTTTTATCACTTAATAAACTTTTTTTCATGCAACATCGAGTTCAAAAGGACGGTGATATATAGTTTTTTTACTATTATAACATAGTCTAAACAATAGAGATAATAAATAAAAATAACTAAATTTCTAAAACATGTATAATTTTAAAAAATATATAATAAATTCATTTATTATTAATAAAAAATAGTAATTGAAAAAACAAAAGAAGTTTTTTTCTTCAAAAAAACAATTTTTGTGTGTGTGATATATTTATATCATAATAAATTAAATTAGTCACTATTGGTGAATTATTTTAACGAAATATATATATTATACATTCAAAAGATGAATGAAAATGTATATAATATTTTTAATATTAATAAGATAAGAATAACTCAAGTTTTATTCTTACAAACAATATTTTGTAAAATGTGATTTTTATCATGTTTTGCACAATTATTTTAAAATAATTTTTTTTGTCTTATAGTTATGGAATTTTATATAATTAATTACATGTTTATAATAAGGAGGATCAAATTTGGTAATTGGTTCTCTTCTATTATTGGTCAAAATGATTAGTAACCCTGGTAAAATTTATCAAATTGATAAAGGGTTAATAGAGTTACTGTACGTTAAATATTAGTGGCAAGGACACAATTATTAATTATAAATATTATTTTATGGATATTATTCTACAATTATCACCATATACTATAATTTTAGTTTTTTATTGGAATATTTCTGATGAAAATGACATATATATTGTTAAAAAAAGATCATTAGAAAATGTTTCTCTCTTTTTTTTAATATATTTTATGTTACCACATTGTGACCAAAGCAACATATGAATGAAAAAATTTCTATATTCAGATTAATGAAATTTTTATCATCATATATTTTTTTTATTAATTTATATAAATTATATAACTGCCTTAAATTCTTGTTCAATGCTAATAAAATATTTATTTAATATTTTTAAAAATTAAATAAATGATTATAAAAATATTAATATTGATGTAATAAGACTAGTTTAATGTGTAAAAATAATTATAATGATATATATGAAATATTATAAAATTTTTAATGTCTTATATTCTAATTCACCATTTTTATTGATTCATTTGAAGTCAAATTAAGTGAATAACGTCAAAATTGACATTAATGATAATTTATGGAATTAATATTGTATTAAATTATATAAAATTCATAAAATATTATATTTTTCAATTTAACATAATATAGTTTAAAAAATAATACATCTTCCATATATTAGTAATTATTCCATTTATAGTAACAATATTAACCCTTTAGGATTAAAATATTTGTTACCACATTCAAGGTCCAAAATAAGTAAAAAAAGAGTGAATCAAAATGATAAGGTTTAAAATGACACAAAATTTTTTATATATTATATTAGTGGAAGGTATTTAAACCATATAATATCTTATATTTTAATCCCTTTACATTTTTAGTAATTTTGAAAGATAAATTAATTTCTAATAATTTAATCTTTTATGAATTTCCAAAAAATCCCCACACCTCAATTATAAAAGGGATCCTACTAAAACATTTCTTCACATGACATTGATCCAACAAGAAAGACTAATACCTATAAATTTATCTTATAAAAATATTTATCAATGTTCTGGATGTCTTTTTCTTCCAAAATGACCATACCTATTGTCCCTAAGAGGAGACAAAAATGAGGATTCTTTAAGGAAAGGTAATATTCATTACCGAAACAATGAATTTTATTTTTTTTCTACTTAATATAAATTTTTTGAAAAATTTATAAAGTAAAAAATATTTTATAATCATTATAATAATATTTTATTATATTTATGGGAAACTATTTTCATCTGTTTTTCATCATATGAAAATCAAAACATCACTTGTGCATATGTATGGATAACTGTCTCCATGTAGAGGTGTAATTCATTTTTCTTAACCACAATACTGATATGATTATAAAGACTGAAATAATGATTTTATCGGTTATTTTTGACCTAATTACGATTCTATAATGATTAATTACTATTAACCTTTCTTACATTCCATTTGTCGAAAAATTACAACAATATCCATGCATACATATGGCCAACCTTATCGATTAATGGTATTGTTCATTTTAATGTCTCCACCTTTTAAGAATTAATAAAAATACATATATAATAAATATATATGACATTAATATCAGTATTAAAAAAAATATTAGGTAACCATGATCAAATTATAAGTACCAAGACTTCGGAATCGAAACATACAAGGAATACAATGTAGTTATCAAATAGAATTGTAATTTAATAATGATTTTTTAAAACATTGTTGTTAAAATGGCATAAGTAAATAATATATTGTATGATATATTTGAGATTTTTTTTGAGTAGATTTATAATAATAATATATTTATTATACTGGTGGTTTTGACATATACGACCGAAATTTGACTTAAGGTAGGGGTTTATTTCAAAATATCATCATTATTCAGAATTTTTTTTGTTTATGTCTCTGTTGGAGAATATTTCTATTCCTTGACCATGTTTTCTAAAAAATAACTCAATTATACTATGATTTTTAAAATTCATTTTACCTATTTTTTAGTATTTGAAAAATGGTTTGAAAAGATTTTTTTTGATGTACTTTGTGACTATTTCAACAAATATATTGAGTAAAAAAAATTTAAAACATATAGGAAATGAGAATATTTTCCAAAAATCATGAAATATAAATTATTTATATATTCATTTTTAAAATAACATGTTAGTTTTCAAATATTTTTTTCATTTATAAGTGTGAGTGTTTTTATAAAAATAATTGACTTTCACAGTAAAAATGTTATTTTTCACAAGAATGTTTTTAAATAATATTTTTTTATTTTTATTCATCAATGAAAATATCCCTTATTGTAATTATTAACCACTGCATATATATTTTTATGATCCATCAACATTAGCTCTCTAGATAGTTTATGGTCTCTTCAGACAAGGAATGTTCTATTTTGATACAATTCACCATATTACATTGGATGGTATATGATTATATTTATTGACTAGGGAATATTGAAAATTTCATATAAAAGTTTCAATATTAATTTATATGTTGACTATGGTTCACTCCTTTTTATGTGGAATTCACTGAACATAAAAAGTGATGGGTAGGGCCTGCTATATCCCCTCAATGCATCTGTGTGTCTCTTGAGACAAACTAGTTTGGGTATTGGTTGAGGTCTTCCCATTTATGTATTATTTCTTGGGTGAAACCTTGATGGTGTGTTTATGATGTATAGAAATATTAATTCCATAATTATAAAATTAGATATTTATTTATGATTGATTATTTGATTAGTTATAAATTCCATTTATATGTTTTAGCTCATTTTATTATAGAATTATTTTATTTTCATTTATTCTAACCATATTTTACGAAAGTTGTTATTTAAATAAAATTCATTTCTTTTTTTACCTTTACATGTTATTTATGATTATTTATTCATGATAGCTTCTATTATATATTTACCCTTGTTGATCATCTGATCTCACCCTTTTTCCAAATTTTATTTTTCCTAAGGAATCTAAGTAGTATATTTGATTGATATATAACGATAAGCTATAAAAATAATAGTTTACAAAAATTAATTTCTTTTTTTTATTTTATACAATCAATTTTAATGTAATATTTATCTATGTATCTAGTTTTACATAAATAAAATTATTTTTTCATCATGGATATGATTCCTTGTATACTATGTCAATGTAATAAAGTAACCAACAACTCTAGGATACTAGGGTTGGGACCTTTGTAGTTGGTATCATAGGAATAATAATAGAAATATTGGGGTCTATATTTTAGAAAATATGTATTAGGGATATGTAACCCTATAACAGACATTGATTAAATTCCCAAAAAAAACAAGTCTTATGATTTTGAGATTAGTTATACATAAATTTTTAATTGATGTAATTATTTAACTAGTTTTGAAATTATAAGTGATGATTCATAATATAATAATGTATGAGATTATTTATAAATGATTTCTAGAAGAGTGAATGGAATCCATATCAATGAACAAAATTTATATAGTGATTTTTCTCCAATGAAAGATAATTATGTGCAGTTAGAACTAAATATGGTGCTGAAAAACAAATAACTATATTTAGACAACAAACTCAGGTTTTGAAATAACCTTATGGTCATGAAGCATCATGATCTATAATGTTGTGTAATGAGTTTAGACTAATTCATGTGACAACAACCCCCATCATTCAATGGAAAGAAAAATCCATTTATGGTTATGAAATGGATAAGTTCATAAGAGAATATATTTCCCTCTTTGGAAAGTAAGGAAAAGGATAGGGTTTTCATGGTAATTTATCATCTCTCATGAGATACAGATTAGTTGTCGATATTGATTTGAAACACTAATGTGGGGAGAAAATAGAAAACATGGAATATAATGAATTTAAGGATCTATTCTTGGAAAAATATTCTCCTCACTAATAGTGAAAAAATATGGAAACAAAATTATTGAATCCATAAAAAAGGGTGGTGATAATTTGGATAATAATAAAACCATATTTGAAAGTATGTAAAGTCATCTTATGTACTGTATATATAATCCCAAGATCATGTTTTATCATTAATTTGATAGGAATAATCCAATTCATTATAAGGCACTAGTATCCAAAATTCTCATCGTATGAGTATGTATTATAATGTGTTATCAATACATAGATTAAATTATCAATTTATTTTGGCCTCGAAGGTAAGAAATATAAAAAGAGTTATACATATTACTCCAAAAAAGTGAATTAAAAAATCAGAATAATGGAAGGGTGGAAATTTTAACATGAAATAAAGTGAAAAGAAAAATCATGGCATATGCATATTGGGAATGGGATTTATCTACATGTTTGGATAAAAAGGGAACTAAGTTTATGATTTCAACCACAAGAAAGAATCTAGAATTTTTTAGTTCCTTAGATATAAGGATATGGGGAAATATACTAATATTTTTCCTAGGCATTAAGGAAACATTCCCCGAAATGTCCAATAGTGAAAACAAAATTTTATGTTATCACAATAGTTGAGGATGAAGTTCCTAATGATGTGGTGGTAATTAATTCAATAATATCCTCCATTTTAGCTAATTATATATATTATTCTATGCCATCACATTCTTTTATAACAACCTAATTTAAAGATAAATAAACAATTCACATTAACCTTAAGAAGTGAGCTGTTAGTCAAAACACCTTGTGTAAATCTCATTAAAACCCTGATAAATTAAAAAGTTTCTATTATAACATATAAAAATGATTTATTTTCTGATTTTATTATCTTATATATGTGATAATTTCATATAATACTTTTAATGTATTTCCTCCGATAATAGAATGAAAAATTTTATTTAAAGATGGGGAAGTTATGATTCATTATTAAGATATGGAATTCCTTATAATTAAGGGAGAGACATAATCATAAATTTCATGTCATTATTCAACTATGGTCGCACTTATAATTGAGATTATGGGAGAAAAATAACATTCACTACCTTATGATGAAAAATATAATCTTTAAATTGAGCTTTTAAATATTTTATTGGAACACAGTGATGTATTTTCTTTGTAATTACATGTATATCTTACCAAGAAGAAACATATGTTTCCATTGATTTTATCCATGATTCATGATATATATTAATTTATCCCTAAAAAATTGTCACTATGTAGTTAGTAGAGTTGGATAAATATCTAGAGGATTTGAGTGATAATGAATTTATATGCCCAAGTGTTTCACCATAAGGATCCCCTTGTATTTTTCTTAAGAATAAAGATGTCTCTATGAGGTTGTGAATTTATTTTTGGTAAATAATTTCTATTATTTTAAATAAAAATATCCTCTACCTATCATTGATGACTTATTTGATCAAATTCATGAAATCCAATATTTTTCACAGATTGGTCTTTATTCTAGATATCATAAATTGTGAGTAAATAATGATGTTATTATGATGAAAACATCATGAATGAGGTAAGAAAATTTTGAGTTTAGAGTAGCCCAATTTAGATTAAATAGTGACCTCACTATTTTTATTGTTATAATGAAAAATGTATTCATGGAAAGTGTTAACAATTTTTACTGTATTTATTGATTATATCTTGGTGTACTTGAGGAACTATTATAAACATGAGATCTAGTTACAGATCATTTGTGGGAATCTTATAAGAAAAAACTTATGTGGGAGATTTTGAAATTTTTAATTATTTATACATAAATATTATTTTCTTTTCCATATTATATCTAACGATTGAATCTCGTTTGATCTCTTGAATTAAAATGTAGCCTAATAATGTCTTATAATAATGAATATAACAATGGTAAGCAATTTTATTTCTTTAGAAAAGTTGTTATAGATGATTTATTCAAAATATTTACCTATTGGCTAACATGTAAATCAAGATTACTTGTAAAAGGGATAAGTTTATTTTAAAAAATGTGAATAATGTTTTGAATAATTAAATAGGATATTTTTGAATACTCATATTTGGACCGTACCATTAGTAAATGGTAAAAATTTTATTTATAGTGATTAATTGATGTAAGGAATTGGTTTTGTCCTTGTGAAGAAGGATATAGTTATTTCTTATGAATCAAGGAAGTTAAAAACTCATCAACATAACTATGTATATTAGGATATTGAGTTAAAAGCCATAATATTTTCTCCAAAAATATAGATATATTGTCTTTATGATGAAATATGTTAGATATATAGAGTTATTAACAGTTTAAAATATATCCTCTCACAGAAAGAACTCAAGATGAGGCAATATAGATGGATCCAACAACTCATGTATTATAGTTTTCCAATACACTACCACCCAGGGAAGGAAAATAAGTTAACATATTCATTGAGTAAAAAACAACATGGATTTATGAACAAAATCTTCATTAAAAGGGATCCAACATTCATGGATATATAATGTATGGTTATGGGAATTTTTATAGAAGGGTAAACATCACTCCTTTTTAAAATAATTGTCAATCTATATTTATTATAAAAGATAAAAAGTGTACAATTTGATTAATATAATTTTACAAAGAAAATTACATCCATGAATGAGGGGAAATCAGAAAACTTCATATATGAATATAGGATTTTAAAAGTTTGAAAGAGACTTTTTGTTCCCTATATAACCGAGCTAAAAAAAGTAAATCATTATAGAATGATCATAACCCAAATTTATCTATACACATGATAGCACCAAGATGTGTAGATATTTGAAGGAAGTTTTTTGGGGAGATAATATTAAGAGAAAAATTTATAATTAGGTATCATGATTTTTGATTTTTCAATAAGTGAAGGTTGAGAGTCAACGTCCTAAAGGATTCATGTAATCTATATCAATTCTTACATGGAAATGGTATGACATCACTATGTAAATTTCCACTAGATTACCAAACACTCCTTGAATGAATGAATTAATATGGATTATTATTGATCGACTTAATTACCAATCTACTCATTTCATCACTATAAACGAATATTGGACACTAGACAGCCTTGCATTACTTTATATTAATTATGATTAAACACTTAATAGTGAATCTCTTCCAATTCTGTCTCATCATGAAGAAATATTTACATCGAAATTATAGAAAAGTATTTAAATTAATATTGATACACCACATTATTTGAGTACTTATTATCACCAAACAATTGATGATTATATTTAAAAGACTATTCATTCATTAGGAAAAATGTTGAGGTCTTGCTTATGTGACTTTAAAGTTATGTGGGATCATTATTTACCTATGGCAGAATTATCCTATAGTAATAGCTTCCATTAAAGTATTAAAATCGCTCTGTGTAAAATGTTATAAGGAACAAAATTTAATAAACCGACTTTTTGGGATAAATTTGGTGAAAGAAAGCCTATTGGCCTAAAACATGTTAAAGATACATTGTAAAAGGTAACGAAAATTCAAACATATAATAAATTATCTCAAACTAGACTAAATAGATAGGTCGATAATTGGACGAATGATTTATAATTTCATGTGCGGTGTCTATTTTTGTTTAGAGGTGTCTCTATTGTAGGGTTTTATAAGATTTTGTAATAATGGAAATCTAATACCCATGTACATTAGACTTTTTGAAATCATTAAAAGAATTGGATATGTGGCTTAGTATTTGTAAATGCCACCTACCCCTTATAATGTAAAAGATGTGTTACATATCCCTATATTAAGGAAGTAAATTACATACCCAATGAATGTTCTCACTTTGGAAAAAGTATAATTGGATCCTAAATTATCTTACTATGATGATCCTAAGAAGAATCTAGACCCTAGAGAACAAGTGTTGTATAATTGGAAGACTCATCTGCTAAAGGTGTTATAAAAAACATAAGATAGAAGAGGAAATGTGAAAACAATATTAAATTATGATGAATAAAAAACCAAATATAATAATAATTTGAAATTATGTAAATTTTGAGGATGGAATTTTTTTATGGATAGAATAATTTAATTCCCATTATATTTTATGTTATGTTTATTTTTTAAAATATATTTAATCTCATCGATAGCTTGTGTTACATGAAATATCGAGTTAAAATAAACTATAGAATATTTTTATTTGATTTTTATGAAATATCAGCCATATTTATGGGAATAAGTAGGAATAAATAAATTTCAAAAAATATATGGCTTATACATTTATAGAATAAATTTATTGGTTATCAATAAATAATCTAGTAATAATAATAAAATAAATTCATTTCGAAAAAAAAATTGTGTTCTTGTAATATATTTGTATCATAATAAACTATAATATTCACTATTTGTGATTTATTTTTAAGAAATTTAAATATTATATATTCAATCAAATGTTTTCCCCATTCATATAATAGTTTTTATGGGCATAGAATAAGAATTAATCTCATTTTATTGTTAAAAACAACTTTTACTAAAATAATGTTTTTATTATGTTTTGAACAGTAATTTTAAAATTGATTTTCAAAAATATATATATATAATTTTAAATAAATAACAGGGTATTTGGAATTGGGAGGTGGAAATTTTGTAATTTGGCCCCTTTTATTTTTGGTCAAAATTAATAGTGACTATGCTATAATTTATCACCACTATAAATGATAAATATGATTAATATAGGTTAAAATAAATTGATAAGTTCATAATTATTCATCATAATAATTATTTTATAATTATTATAATTCCATTATCACCTAAGCCACTTAATTTATATTTTTCATAGAATCTTTTCCATGAAAATGATTTATATATAATTTAAATCATAGATAGTTACAAAATGCAATTCTGTTTGTTTTTTATAACTTTTATGTGTCCATATAGGGAACAAACAATTATATGCATTATAATAAATGTGTATTTGGAGATTAATGAATCTATTTTCATTATATAAATTTATTATTATATTTTATAAATTATATAGTTACCATAAATGCTTGTCTATTACTAATACAATATTTATTTAAATAATAGAAAAAATAAATAAACTATATTAAAAAAATTAATGTTGATATAATTTTAAGGACTTATTGTGAAAACTAAATTATATATATATGGAATATTCTATAGGTTTCAAATCATTATATTCTAATTACCTTTTTTTCTTGTTGCATTCGAAGTCAGATTAAATAAATACTGTCAAAATTGGCATTAATGATTATTTATTAAAATAATATTTTATTAAATTATTTATAGTCCATAAAAATTTTATATCTAACCATTTGGATTTAATAAAGTTTTAAAAATCATTCATGTTCCATTTATGAGTTTATTTCTTATTTATAGCCAAATTATTAACCTTTTATGATTAAAATAGTGGTTACCATTGTAAAGGTCAAAAATAACTAACCAAGGGGTTACTCAAAATGATAAAGTTTAGAAATACACCAAAAATATCTAAATTATAGTTTTTTTGATTGTATTAAAACCCTATAGTATATTACATTTGAATAAATTTAATTTTTTTTTCATTTTCCTGGTAATTTAATTTATTATAAAATAATAGTTTGATAAATTTCAAAAAAGCCCCTCTGATTAATTATAAATGGAAAATACTCCCTCACTTCATCAAACCAATTTGAGAAATAAAAATAGACTAATAGCTATCCATATCTCTTCCCAACATCCTTATACATGTTACATAGGTACTTTTCTTCCAAAAATAACAACACTATTGTCCCAAAGAGGATATCTAAAGGATGATTATTTAATATAACATAATCTTCTTTACTGACTCTTTTAATTTTATTTATTTTTCAACAACTTGTTAGTTTGTTTTACCCACTTTAAAATAATGACATTGGGTTTTTAAATATAATGATATGTTATTATGTTTATATTAATACCATTTTCAATATCTTTCACATCCTATGAAAATCAAAAACATTTCTCGTGCGTAGATATTACTTGTTGTCTCAACATAACTGTGTAATTTATTTTTCATCTCCGCATTACTGGGATGGTTATAAAGATAAAAATAATGAGAATATAAGATAATTATGGAATAAAAAAATTTCTATAAAGGTTAATTATAATTATAATCTATTTTATTTCATCCTTTAAAAATTTAAATAGTGTTCATGTGTGTGTACGGCATACCATATCCATGAATGGTCTATTCATTTTCCATTTTATACCTTATAATTATTACTATAAATATGTATATAATGAATATATATGATATTACATTCCTAATTAACATTCTATAGACTATGGAACATTATCAAAATACAAGGACTAAGACATATGAATCAATATATACATGAAAAACTATATAGTTATCACCCATAATGTTAATTTAATAAAAAGTTGTTTTAAATGGGTGATAAAGGGTGTAATTAAATCATATATTGTATTATATTTATGAGATTATTTAATTAATATGATTATAATAAATCTTTATTTATTATACTATATGTTTATAAACATATTAAGGAAACAAGAATTAATGTAAGGGTTTATTTCACAAAATCATCATTATTCGGGATCATTTATTTTTATGTCTCAACTAGGGAACAACTCTATTACTTGTATATGTTTTCTAAAAATGTTTTCAATTTTTTTTTGATTTTAAAATTCATTTTTACCAATGATGGAATATTTAAAAAAATTGAAAGGAAACCTTATGTCAAGGTACTTTGTGAATTTTCTAAAAAAATTAGAAGGAAATTTTTTTTTGAATTATAAGACATGAATGGCTTTTCCCACCATCATGAAACCATAAATCATTGAATTTTCTTTTATATTTTTACATTTTTTTCAAATAAAATTTTTTACTTTATAATTGTGCATGTCTTTTATAAAAATAAGACATTGTCAATGTTAAATTGTTATCTTCCTCAAGAATATTTTTAAGGATATCTTTACCGTATTTATATTCATCGGGGAAAACAACCCATAGTTGACATATGCACCACTTAGTATATGTTATGCTGATACAATCCATATTATCTCTCTATATGGTTTATGATTTTTTTTACTTGAATGTTCCATTTTGATGACATTATCTATATAAAATTGGATGGTTTATGATTATGTTTATTGATTGGGAAATGTTATTAACATTTTATATGGTAGTTTCAATATGAATTTATATGTTGGTTATGTTTCACCCCATTCATGTGAGGAAATAATTTTACATAACTAGTTATTTATCGGCCAGGTATACCCCCTCGATTCATCAGTGGGTTTAATGAGACAAGCTAGTTTTTTATTGGCTGAGGCCTTACCCATTTATATATGATGTCTTTTTTGAAGGCTTGATGGTATGTTAATGATGTCTGGAATTATGAATTCTCGTATTATGAGATTAGTTATTTATTAAGATGTCAATTCTTATTAGTTAGGATTTCCATGCACATGTTTTATCTCATTTTATTATGTAATTATTTTATTTTGTTTTTTTCTTACCATATTAATCTCAATTTTTTATTTTAATTGAATGTATTTTAGTTATTTAACTTTTTATACTTCTTATGATTATTTATTGATCATATCGTCTATTTTATGTATAGATCATCTCATATCACCCTTTTACATTTGTTTATATTTCCTTAGGATGAAATATATTATGATTGATACATAGGGATAATCTTGTAGAATAATTTTGTTATCAATGGAATTACTATGTTATATTTTATACATTCAATGGTCATGTAACATTCAAGTATATATCTATTATTCCAAAACTACTACAAAATTTGGTCCTTCGGGATGTGATTACATTTATATTATTATAATTCTATAATGTAACCACTGACTCAAAGATACTGGGGTTAAATTTTTTACAATCCATTAGGTCAGAAAAAACATTAACTAGAAAGAATATTTCATCCACATCTTTTTCAGTTCAATCCAACCGTATATCTACAATCATTATCATCATCTTCCATTAGTCACAAAATTTCCTGACCACTTCATTATATGACTCCGGAATCCAATAATATACCATATAATTCTATTTTTCATGTGTCTATACCAATTTTAAATCAAACATTTGGACATATTATATTCATATACATTTCCTCAAGTTTAAGTCTCGATGTGAGAAGTTTTAATTCAAACTCATATGCTCATGGAAAACTATGATATTATCTCTAAAACGATAGTGATATAAGGTTTTTAATTCATATAAAACTATAGATAATTCTAAGAGATGTGTTAGATAATTCTTATGATGTGTTCTAAACTACATAACACTGTAGTCCACAACATGAACATCGAACAGAGGAAAATCAAGATCAGATCTAGATGCATCAAAATATACCACATTATCCATACAATGTTCTATAAATATTAAGATGTGTGTGGAGGTCAGATAATTTTTAATCTCTAAAAATAATTTATGATAGTCATCATTACATATAAATGTGTCACCCTTTCTGGGTAGAGAAGTCATAGTAGAACAAAGCCTTGAAAATATTGAACAAATTTATGATAATAACCATATTATCCTAGAAAAATCCATATCTCAAAAAAATTATTTTTTGTATGCCAAGATATGGTTACATAAATCATTGTAGTATCAAATAATATGAATTATTTAAAAATTAAATTCCAAATGGAAGATTATTCTTGTATCTATAAGTCACACATACACAACATATCATACTAATGATGATTCATCAATGTACTCAATACAATTTATATGTTTTTTCATTAAAATTACTAATTTGAGAGTAATCCAAAATATAATTACCAAATACCAAGAAAAATTAATCACAGTACGTTTGAAAGATAATGTTCATTGAGTAAATGATGATACTTTTTAATTTTTCAAACCAACGGGATTGATGAAAAATTAATAATGGCCATAGTGACTCTAACATGTTATCCTAAGATTATCCACTTTTTTTAATCTATGATAATGATACCATGATAATATATATATCATATTAAACAAATTTCATTCCTTTAATTTATTATACAGATCTTAAATTCAAGAAAGAGGATAAATATTTTTTTTATCATAACGTTATTCATTTTACAACAATAAACACATAACTAGAGGGTACTGATTTCCTTATTTAATAATAAAATTGAGGTAGTCTATAGAGAGGTACTTGGTATGGTTAATCCTTTACTCTACAACACTTATATCTTGACCTTAAATTCCTGAAATACTATTTAATATATCATGTGAAAAGTGTGTTAAATTGGGATTATTCCAAAGTGTGGATCAATAAAAAATTTTATATCCCACTAGGCTTGTAAATTATAGAAATAATTTGTAATTATATCCAGTATTGATAAACTATGTCATGAAGAGTCTCAATTACTATTTCATCTATATGTCCATAATACATTTATACTAACTGACATAAGATGGTTTTTTCTACTGAGACTAAATATTTTATTCTACTTGAATTTATATCTCAATCCCCATTGAATAAATAAAGATTTCCATCTATATATATGAATAACACTTGATGAGAAAATAAACCAATATTGGATTTAAATTCCACAAACTAGTATATCATATGGATTTAATAAAAAACTTCAATATCTATGACTAGAACTCCCATAGAAACTAAACTATATTAATTGCAATAGGACATGTAGGGAATTTGAAAAATTACCTCATTTTTATCTAAGGGGTCTGTTGATACTCATGAAGTGAGGTTTAATTTTCCCATGAAAACCCAATTTTTAATGACACAATAATATAGAAAGGAATTGCATTCCCTAGTATCAAATAATACATGAATAAGAGTCATGTTCATAAGGATAGTACCTCACACTATGGAGGGATCCAGTTTCTCATTTGAGATAGACTATTCTTCTATGTATCATTATCACTATGCTACTACATGATAGATCTTGTTTATATGTTGTAATGATGATTGAAAAACTAAAGTTTTCATGGAGGTATCATTGTTCACATGATTTTTTGGATGAGAACTATTCTAATGGGGCTACTTCATATAAGAATATGAAGCCTGAGGAAGAGTTAAACCTGTTCCACAAACTGATTTATGAATTTTATAATCATAATTCCTAAGATTATTTATTAAAAAATAAAGGTTTAAATTCCTTTGTAGAGAAGTGTGTTCCTTCTTCATGTATATAAGTATGCTGCACTAGAAACCACCTAGTTTATTGTTTCAACATCATGGATCAGAGACTGATTTCATAGATTAATTTTTATTTTCCTTCCAACCTTATTTTTAACTCTTCCTATAATGTATTTTCCCATGTTGATCCTCCCATATATACCTGAATGTACAAATTTGTTCCATCTACTTGGATTCCATAACCCATATCTGTCTCCAAACATTGCCTTATCAACTATATTTGCATATTTATTATTATAAAACATTACAACCATGAAGTAAAAAATAGTTCAAAGACCTGCCTCTATGATCTGATATTATAGTCATCAATTTTAGATACCTCTAGGTGAAGGTGAACAAGGTGATGGAATTTAAAAACATGCTCAGTCACGAAGACACTTGCTTGTTATATTTGAAATAATTATTTTTTCATCACTATTTGAATGTTTTTTTGAAATTTTTTTTTATTTTACTATATTAAATATCATTTCCATGTGATTTATTGATACAATATAGTCTAGCCATGAAATTTTCTCTATTTTGGTTCTAGGTCCTCAAGAATATTGAATTCTAGATTGACATTTGTTTCATTTAAAATCCACAAAATTTTAAAAGTACGCATCATATAGCTGAACCATACATCTTAAATACAGTTTCCATAATCACCATGAGACATAAGTATGTTCTCATTTAGAAATTTTTTCTAAAAATTCACTTAATTATGTCCCTCAATCATTGGACCTTTATCAATAACATAAATTTATTTCACAATACATTTACCAAAATCCTAGTTCATCTATGGTTTAGGTGACACAATGTTAGTAACATCTCTCTCCCATTGGTTTCATGTTCCCCTTAATGGTTTAATTTTCATTCTATAAACAATTTTAGAAATATATAATTTAGTACTATTATTGATCATATTATCATGGTTCTAATTTTTTTATCAAATAAATATTTCAAAATCATTATATAAAAATCAAATATACATGAGATAATGTCATCCTAGTGGGAAGTCACAATACTAATGCCTGATATTGAGAAATTGTTAGATAAAACCATAACTATGAGTTAAATAAAAACCTATAACTTCTTATAACACTTTTTTACATATAAACCCATATTAAATTGATGTTCATCATAAATGGGTCACTTACATATTTTTGTATAATACTTTTCAAGTTCTAAATTTACTAATCTCTTTTCCACTTTCCAAACTGATGAACCAATCTAACTAATTCCATATTTGATATCCTACCCCTCACCCATTGGCATGGAAAGAGGGGGAGGTTCTAATATCCATAGGTAAAATTCCTTATAAATCAAATTTAAAAAATAATTTTCATGGGTTAAAACACATAAAATAGAGATGAATATATTAATCTTCAATATGCATGAACATGGCATACACATAACTAGATGAGAATAAAAAAATATGTATAACTATATAAATGACTTTTTTAAAAACCCAATGGTATTCAAATTGAAACCCCTATAAATAAACAATGACATAAAGGCCAATATTAGAATAATATCAAAAAATAGTAAAATAGAGACTATAACAACAAGTAATAAAATAACCTCACACTAAGGTGGCTCTACTCCAGACCATGTAATTAACACTAGGGATCAATCTCGATTAATTAGGATAGTGAAATCTAGGATCACCTCTAGAGAAATAATAAATTGATCCCTTTACTATGTTATGTAAAATGATATTATCAAATTCACTAATGTTCATTATGAATGGGGTGACTACTCATACCCTGTAGGGATCCCCCAATACGTTATTTCAACTTTCCACTATGTCTATAAATAGTTTACCATACAGAAGTAAAAAACAAGAAATAAGATTATCAAAATAATATAACTATTTTTTCAATATATAATGTAACAAATGGATTATTTTTTCAACTTTAGTTAAATTGGAAATAGTTTTCTTTTAAAAATCACAAGTATTTCAAAATTTCAAATTTTGAATAATCATCATTTTCTCTCACACACACACACTGATACATATTGAATGATATCCCTATGCTCATGAGTGGTGATACATCCTCCACTAAGCCATTTCATGGTTAAAATTCATCATTATGAAATTATATTTAGCATTTAGAATCAAGTTTATTTCAAAAAATCCTTATAAAATTAAATTCATGGACACATGCTACTGATGCGTCTTTATAATCAACATTGGGCACCATGTTTATTTTGACAACGCCTTGAGAAATTCAAATCATGAACATACACTAATAATGTTCCATTCTAGATGGCTCCCATAACCCATTATTCCAATAAAATGTGTCATGTCCATATTTATTTTATAAAAAACTCATTTAAAAAATTTCTTAAATAGATTATAGGAGACCCACATGATCCAGCTTTTAGAACCAACTATTAAGTAATAGTTTAATTAGAGTTCTATACTGTTATTTTATTTTAAAGAAGGAGATATTTATTTTAGAAAACCAAGGTCTGTAACACATAAATAAAAATAGAAAGAGGGAAAACCACGTACCTGAATATTTTGATCCATGGTTCCCTTTTTGAGACTTTTTAAACCCTTTTATTCTTATAAATAAAATATTCAATATCTGGTGGAATCATATTACCTATAAAAAATATATTTCAAAATAATATATGGAAGGGCTTGAGTTTTTTGAAAATTGGTTAAAAAATTATATGTATAATTGGGTTGGTTAATTACATAAATCAGTTGGGCTTGGCTTCGTTCATAGTGTCAATTAGAGTTTCACATCATGAATTATCATGTTTCCTTATACACAAAAAAACCCCATAATATCATCTTAAAAAATTGAAAATCCATTTACATCATGAATTTATCTCACAATATAAATTTTCTTATTCATCGTTTCGAAAAAATTACACCATAAAAGAATTCACAGTGTCCACCTAGAACAAATTCACATTGTGAATCACTATTCCTGACATGAATTGTTCTTATAGATGGATTATAGACTCCCCTTAATTTAATTTCTCCAAAATCCTCCCAAAATCTTTACCAACTACTCAAAATAAAAAGGAAGACTCATAAAATAGAAATTTTCCTCAAGTTAGGGTGTTACAATCAGAAACAAAGTGTTATGATTCCATGTACCATAGAAAATTCCAACAACTTGTGGGATATTGTAGTTAAAATTATATTTCATATTTTCGTATGGTATTAGAGACAAAGAAATTGATAATGGTCACCATTCCAATATACATATCATTCTCCTACATTATAACAAGTGAGAAATAGTTCACAACCATTAAGAGGATACAAATCACATGGAATGATTCAATAGCTATCCAAGAAGTACATATTAAGATAGTTCTTAGAGTACCAATGTAGTCAATAACCCACATTTAAAAACAATTTTTCCGATCACAATGAATAGAAAAACTAGTTAGGTCAATTTATTACCACATAGGATACATTCTCTTACCATGGAATAGTTAAACTCCTATATCAACCAATTCCAAACACTGAAAGATATTTTACTACTATTTCTTTGAGAAATTTTAGTAATGTTAAAGGCAATTGGAAATCCCAAAGGTAATTTAAAACTAAAAACCCAATTAAATAGGATCAATATCCTATGGAATTGAATTTGTGGTAACTTATCAATGTAAAACTAGTAAATGAGGAAAATTGTATATACAAGATGGAGTAGATACCTTGACCAGTACCAGCATTCCCTTCAAGGATGACATAAACAAATAAGATAATAAAGAATAATAATATTAATATATGTTTTAAACATTCACAAATGATCACATAAATATTCCGATACGTTAATTAAACAACAAAAAATAATGTTTTTAGAATTTTCTCAAGAAAAATTTGTCTTGAAGAAGAAGGTTTCAGGGGGTTTAAAGTATATGGTTATGTATGAAATTTCCATTGTTAAATACACCATAATTACTAGTCAAATTATATGATCCTGTTACCTTCACAGACCCTTAAAATATTTAGAATTTAAAAATCAGTAATACATTATATTATTATATTTAGTTGATTATGCCTATAGCTCGCTCTATATATTTTCTTATCACAAGTCGGAAAACTCAAACCATCATGAGTAGTGCTGTAACTAGATAACAAATATAATGCCTATTATATTAGTATCATGAAATATGTCCTAGTGAGAGTGAAATATTTTTTATTCACTAATGACTTCTATAGTATAAATATTGATGAATAAAATATTACTTCTCATCCTCTAATAAAATTTGAGATATGGTTATTAATACCTATAAAGAATATAATCAATGTGCAAGAATGTATCCTATTAATTTCATTTGGAAAAGACACTATGAATTTAAATATTTTAAACTCTATTAAATTTCATTAAGAATATATAAATATCTTTACTTCTCCATTTAAGAAAAAAATCATTCTTAAGTTATAAAAAATAACTTTTTAATTAAATAAAAAAAATTAAGTAGTTTTAATGTTAAAATACCCATACATAAAGGTTTTTTAAATGGTTGGTATTTTTAACCAAATGGGCATGATAACTGTTTTTAGGATGAGTTAGATAATGACTTATCTTGTTGTCACAAACTCTTATTTAATATTGATACAAATCCTTATTATCTTCAAATTTATATTGAAAATATGAGAAAATAAAGTTGGAATCCTCCTTATAACATCTTATACATTTTGAATTAAAATGGATACCATGAGATCTTAAATATTATTTTATTTTAGATGGTGATAAACTACCTATGATAACTAAAAATAAATTCACACCTAATCAAGAATAATAAATATTGAAATTTTTGAAAAAAAATGAAAATTCAATAGGAGGGACACTTAGTAATATAGCTAAAATAATTATCACTGTGTGTATGCATAAATTATTTTTAAATGACTGCAAATACATAAAATAATTGAAGGATAAACCCATCATCAATAAATATTTTTAAAAAAGTGGTTGAAAAAATATTAGAAGGTGGCATCAAGTACCCACTTTAATATTCTCAATGAATGATCCCCATTTGAATTGTTCCAAAAATAACTAAATTAATTAATTTTTAAAATGAGAATAAATAACTCTTTCCACCAAAAAATAAAAATAGTTTTTTCGAAGAGAATTTATCATCAGAAACTAAAACATGTTTCATACAATGACCATTTCTCCATATCATTTGTCAACCAAATGAATGAGATACTATATAATAAAGAAATTTTTTTCTTTCATATTTTCTATGGTTATATTCAGGTTCTCATTGAACTGGAAGATCATAAAAAGTCCAAATTCACTTTCCCTTATGGTAGGTTTATTTATCAGAGGATTCTTGTTGATTTTTGTAATTCCATATATACATTTCGACACTCTATGGTAAGAATATTTTTAGATTTCATTAAAATGTTCCCAAAGATATTCCATGAAGAAATAAAAGTTTATATAACACCAATTTAAATATATCTTGATAATATACAAGAATTTTTAAAATGGGTCATTCAAAAGGGTCATGTATTAAATCCTGGGAAATTTAATTTGATAGAGAAAAAAGATATTGTTCTAGGATATATCAATTAATAATAATGAATTAAATTGGTTAAATATATGGTTTATGTGATATATACATCTCTATACCCAATCCCTATAAAATATTTCAAATTGTTTTTGGTATATACAATGTTCTATATGTGATTCAATAGATATTTCATAAAAATTATGTTTCCATTAACTATTTTTCTACAAAAGGACATTAGATTTGGATTTGATTAACCATTCAGGAATAATTTTTATAGTCTCAAGGAGAGTTTGAATATATCCCCAATCATTTGGCTAAAATATTGTGATCTTTGTTTTGAATTGATGTGGGATATATTGAACTAAAAAATTAGATGGGTGATCACATATCATAACTTATCTTACAAAAACATTGTACACGGATCATATCATATATAAAAACACTGATAAATTTTTCTTCCATAGTTCTTACACATTAAAAATTTTAAACTTATTATTTGGGTAGTAATGTGATAATATATTCTAATTAATATCTCATAGATGCTCAATGGAGAATTCAGTATGAAAACGTATGCTAGTGTGGTGGAATATTCTTCTCTAAGAATTCAACATAGAGAATATGGACAATAGGGGTTGTGAAAGAACTATTATATATTATATAATAAAATTGACTCGTAAAAGTTCTTTTGAAATTCATACATAAAATCCATTGATTAACTCACTCCCTTGTGAGAATCTCTATGGTATCCTTGATAATGTTCTATGAAATGATTTTATGGTGAATCACTTGGTTATATCAAAGGTACATCACATTCTTACTTAGAAGCTTCTCTTGAAATGTAAATCTTAGCAAAAATTATATTTGTGGGAGGATCTTTGAATATGGATGATCTGAAGTGATCTAGTGATAAGAAGATGCATTACGAATGATGTGGTACCATATGCCATCACATTTTCCCAAACACCTTCATGGATAGGTCATTTTAGTCCCCAACACACTACTAGGAATGTCATGGAGGATATACAATATTACCTTACCATTTTTAGAGTTTACCAAAATTTCATATTCTAATTTTTAGTTCAACTACTATATGTCAAAAAGGTATAGAATTTTCCCACAACCAAGGAGTATATATGAAAATTTTCAAGTTAATGGAATAGATTATGTGGGAAAATTTATTATCATATTTAGATTTGAAAACATCATCATAAAACTGTATTTTGTTTCAAAATAGATTTAATCTCAATCTACATGAGCTAATGATTCTTGGATTATTATGGACATTCTCATATAACACATTTTTATTGAAATTTTGGAATACTAATTGAAGTAATTAGTTCCTAGAGAACACATTTTTTTAACCATGGTATGAAATCACTAATGAAAAGGTCTGGAGTTCATCACAAGACTTACATTATATGAATGACTGAAAATTGTTTTTTATTGATTTTGAAAAGGGACAAAAGAAAGTCACAACCTCCTCAAGGAGGGAGAAAATAATGAAGACCAAGGGAATACCCATGAACTACACCATTACACTAAATAGGGAGAGAGTCTAAACTAACATAAATCATTAAATCCTCTTCATGTATACCCATGCGAGCCAGCAAGTCTACCCCACAGTTAGAATCCCTCCAACTATGATGGATCATCAGCCCTTGATTTTTTTCCACCATTCATCCGTGAATTAGATAGATCAACTCCCAAGGCACCACATGATATCCATGTATGGCTATCACTTGGATTTCTAAATTGATTTCGATCTTATCCACCTAAAATCCTAGCCTCATTCAAATAGGCAGACCTGAATGGGGTGCTCGTACTTCTTCACCCAAGGAGTTTCTTAGTATATAAAATTAATTGAATCCCATGTTAACTAATCCCCAAGAGTCCCTAATAACCCCACCACCCCTCATGACCCCTCCATATAAGAGCCATCCATTTTCAGTTTAAGGCCACCACTAAAAGGATCCCATATAACCCAATGGTCATTCTCCCTTCCCTGAATGCATGGATTATTGAGAAGATTGCATATTGTAACAGCGGTTTTTCCCCCTTCAATAACAAATCCATCTTAAAAATGAGGGTCCTTAACCAAATCTTCATGAATAAAAATGAGTAACTGGAGCCAAGTCGAACATGGTTGTGAGCCTCCCAAATAGTCCATCATTTATAAGATAGGACAACATCCCTCATATTACATTCCATGATTCTATTCATGGATCCATGAAACCATGTGTCCATGAATATATGAAATAAATGATGATCACTATCAATGCAGGGGTGGGGGTGAAGAAAGACCAGAGGTATGTGGCCCAACAACTCTGAAAAAACATGTGATGTTTAGACTCTTCCTTTGGATTCACACAATAGAAGCAGTGAGGTTCCATGGAAATGACTTTTTTTGGATGTTTTATTCATTTGGGGTTTCGTTATTTATGATATGCCAAACCAAGAGGTTCATTTTAATTTGATTATCATTGCACCAAACCATTGGTGACCACTCATCTGAAACAATATCTATGTGGAGGAGCCTCCTATAATATTGAGTGTTAAACCTACCCAATCTCAATTTGATGAACCAAAATCTTTCTGATTATTCATTCATAAATATACTCTCAAATGCATTCATCTTACTAGGATTCAACATCTCATGAATGAGATCATATTGTCCACTTACCTCGCTGAAATTAATTTCCAGGAAAGGGAAGCCAGGGTATTCTAACCTTTCGCCCGGCTAGTTAACCTCTTAAAAGATAATTCCCCTTTCACCAATGATCAACTCCATATAACGAAAGGGAGACTCAAAGTGGGAAAACATGCATCACGCCAGGAAAGAAGGGGTCACACTTCAGTAGCCAGACTGTAACACCCCAGGTAAATAAAGAATATGAAATTTTCATATTTATCCATATTTTTGAATAAAATATTAATATTACTTTAAAGGGGACACTATGATCGATGGCGTACCCAACATGCAACAACGAGTTTCTTGGGAATCTTACGTTGCACTCTAATAATAAAATAATATTATTTTAAATGGTAGTTAACATGTAGCCGTTGTATTGGCGGGAATGGATAGAAATAACAAAAATATGATTATATATGTTTTTAAATGTTTGTAAATTTATCCAATAAATGATAAATGCCTAAAATACGGAAAGAATTCAATTTTAGGCGTATATGCCCTAGTTTTCACTAAAGGTTCACTTATATCCTTTTTGATGGCAAACCGTCATTAAATATAGTTTTCTTCACTCTTATACATTCTATTCGACCAAGTAAAACTCTTCTTAAGAATTGGGACATCAAAATTTAATTTGTGTAAATTTTTGGTATCTTTCCGATAAAGTTCATTTTTTAATGAATATTGTAAAATGTTGTATTTTAATTCAAAACCACTTTTTAATATAATTTATTTATATGATTAGATTATATTTTGAATTGGTTTTAAAGTGAAAATAGAATATATTTTTACCATTAAATCCAATAGTGGTCCTTGGAATTAATTTCACTTTCAAATCAGACTTAAACTACTGTCAATCTTTTGATATTTATTATTTCATAAAAACACGCTATTTTCTCTGACAACGGGAATTAATTATTAGATTAATTAATGTGAATTATATGTTTTGAATTTTTTAAAATAGAATTCATTTTTTAATTCGGAATATCAAATATAGATTAGGGTGAATTTTTGGGATTTTTCTGAAAAACATCAATTTTTGATTAATAGTGAAACCACTAAGTGGTACTTATAAAAACTAATTTCTCCGTTCAAATGAAATTTTGCCATATTTGTGTTTTTAATTTCAAAAATCCGACATACATGGTTGTTATTAAGAATTAAAATGTGGTTCAATGGGATAAAAATAATTTTTTGGTGAATAGTAACTTATTAAATTTTTAATCGCAATTAGTGGTAATTAGTGTAGTTTATGGTAAGAATAATGTTTTAATAAAATTAAATGACCTAGAAACATGTCCTACCCTCATTGTATGTGTCATGGCCGACCAAGACAATCCATGGGTCAACTTGGGGACCCCATGGAGCCACTTTGGTTGGAAAATGACATAAATATCTTTTTATTTAATGTTAAAGTAAAAATGACACAAACATGAGATGTTTTACTAAAACAATTTTTACATGGGGTTATACAAGTCATATTTTTGAATATAATAATTATTGGAATGAAAAAACGATTTCCTACATCATAGTATTTTTTTATAATTTTTATATATTAAATAAATTAAATTATTTATGACATCATGATGATGCAGCGATGACCTCATTATTTAATGATTTAAATAAAATGGAATGATAATGTAATATCTAAGACCTACACATGTCCAAAACCTATTGGATGAGTGGATTTAGAACCCGTATCACCTTATCCTCTAAATACATCAATGTGGTACCTTTAAAATCTGAAACTCTTTTGAAAATAAAGTAACATTTTGTAACTTTACAAGAGTGCCCCTCCTCTCCTCTTATAAAAGGTCCCCACCTATACCTCCTTACCCACACTCCCAAAGCCTTAGGCTCGGCCAAACCCTGCCCATTCTGTCTCTCCACTTCCCTCTCTTACTCCTTGAAGCCTCACATTGGGCAGATGTCTTCCCAAGGAAGCCTTTGAGCTCAAACCAAAGGGAGTTACCCGATTTTAAGGTAATGTCTTCACTTGTGTCCTTTTGCTTTATTTTGCTTCTCCAACCCCCTAAACTCTTTTTATTCATTTATTTTGTAAAAAAAACAGTATATTAAATATTCTAGGATGTTTTTATAAGAATTATTCAAGCTACAATTACACACACCTACATATAATGGTTAAAGAACATACTGTTTCTTTGGATGACGAATTTCTGCCTCCCGAAACAATGATTGTTCAACATTCTTCTAACACCTTCAAAGGTGGCCATTAAGATGACACTATATTTATATATGATATCTCATATGTTTATGTTTTACTTAATCTTCTCTATTTTTCATTTATGGTGTACTTTTATGGTTTCCATTATGGGTAAACACGATATCTTCATTTAAGGAAGTGCGGACTACCGCCCCCTCAAAGTGATTTGATTCGTTAATACCATATGTGGTATGTATAAAGGATATATTTAATGATATTATATATGATACCATTCTGGAATTAAAATACTATTATGTATCATTATGTTTTAATTCCATTAAATATGAAATAGAAATGGAAGTAGCGTTCATGCGTACGTACGACTTACCGTCTCCATGAATGGTACATTTCATTTCATATCTCAAAATGTTATGTAATATTATAAGTACATATATATAATGGATATATATTTAATATATTACATCTAAATTATGGATATAATTCTGGAATTATAATATACATATATATCTCTCATTTTGTTTTAATTCCATTAACATGACAAAAAATGAAAGTAGCATTCATGCGTACGTACGACCTACCGTCTCCATGAACGATGCTTTTCATTTATTATCTCCAAATGATATAGAATAGTATCAAATGAATACTTACTGGATATATATGATATTTTAATCATTAATACTATTCTGTATATTTTTTACTTATAACTACATGGGCAATCTTTTTTCAAACAAGCTCATTTTTGACTCATGTACCAAACATCAGCAAAAACGTCTGATGTGAACTAACATTATTAAACAATTATTATAACATTATAATATGTGATATGAACTGAATAAAAATATCTAAAGGATGTACTTAGTCAATTATTAATTGACCAAAGTTTATTATTCATGAATATAAAGAAACGAACAAAACAAGTTGGACTTGAGGTAAGGGATCCTACTCCACTCTTTCTTTTTAAGTACACTCTTTTATGTCATTCCTTTTAAAGATCATATTTATAGTTATTGGGATGTTCTTTTATATTACTATTATTTTAATTTTTATTTTTGATATTATGAGAGACCCTATTCTCTCTCATCAATCCATTATGGGAAGTTTTGAGTGGCGCCGTTAGGCTGCCGAATTTTCGTAAGAGATCCAACCTCTCTCTTTATTTTTAAGTACTCTCCTTTATGTCACTTCTTTTAAGCTCTTCTTTGTTGTGTTGGGGGATGTTATTTTGTATTCCTCTTTCTGTAAACTTTATGTTGATATGATGATAGACCCTATTTCTTCTCATCAATCCATCTTGGATGTTTTAAGTGGCGTCGTTAGGCTGCCGAGTTTTCGTAAGGGATTTTTCATCTCACTTTTATTCCCGTGAGATTTATGCTACATTTGCCACAATTTCTTTGGAGTGGAGTATTTAATTTCCATTATTTTACTCATTGTGTAATATAATTTCATTTATAATAATTTACATCACTGTTTTATTGTCCTTCTTTCACGGGGCGTATGTTTCGAAAGATACCCTGTCGGTAAGGGAACCTTTCACCCTCCTATTTTTAAAAGACTTCTTTTGTTGGGTCTTTTAATTTACATATTGTTATGTTAGGATATGTTATAATATATCCTTATTGATGTAAATTTTATGTCCAAGTGATGAGATACCCTTTTTATCTCTCATCAACTCATTTTGATTTGACGTCGTTAGGCTGTCAAGGGAACTTCATAACCCAATTTCGATTTCTTTGGGTTCAACTTGTAGTTATTGAATATGTCATCCGTAGAATATGTGTTAATGACCTTTGATTATTTTACACTTAATATCCACTTATATTTGGTGTGTTCGTTTTTCATAGATAATTGTGTAATTTATTTATCCTTAAACCAATGATATCGTCTTTGTAAGGGATTTCGTCTCAATCTCCTTTCATTGAGGCATATTTTGTTTTATACACAACCTTCTTTTATATGGTGTATAAACCCCTTTGACTTTTACGTTTATTCAAAAGGAATATTTTTTATACGAAGCGTTTACTAAATGACAAAAGGTAATGTTTTTTCGTACGTATGCGGTGACAATGACTTCTCCACCACCGTGACCATTATTAGAGTTTCAGCTTCCTCTACATGCCATACCTTATTTTTAAAAGAAAAATAAATACCATGTTTTACTTTTCTTTTATTTTGGTATTGAAAATGGTTTTCATAATGTTTTTATATCAATGTTTTGTATTGATATCTTGTGATTGAAAGGTGGTAATGTTATGTTTCCTTTATGCATGTTTTATGTGATACGATTATGTTGAGGTTCTTGGGCATTATTATGAAGATGGGTGGTTCCGTGATAAACTAAGGGCGGGTGAGCCCGATATAGCTCTCCAATGCATTGGGTAACGCGAAGGAGTGAAACGTTAAGGTTTCTCCGAAGATATTTTGGGAATATACTGTGATGGGTATTCCAAACATCACCAAGAAGGTTACTCCCTATGTAAGAATGTTATGAATGCCTCAAGTTACTTTTATGTCTTATGATTTCTATGATTTATTCATGATTTGATGAGGTATGTAAAAGTTCCTATGTTTTATTGGTAAAGTATGATTTCATTCTTATATATATATATATATGAACTCATGTTTCTTTTCCATATCTTTATATCCCTTACTAAGACTTTTATGCTCATCCCAAGTTTTTGAAATGTTTTTCACAGGTAAAGGGAATGGTACATGATGGTATGATAGTGTGAAATATATGTCAAGAAAGAATCCGTGTTTTATTTTAAATATGTTTCCGTTTATGGGAAGAATGAATACTGTCTTTTATGTAACCACTTTGTTTAAATGTGGAATGTAATGCAAGTATCATGATCTAATTCTCTAAAACTCTAAACCTGAAAGATCATCAATGTGTAATCTTGTAATAACTCAAGATTAAGTAAGGTTTATGTTTGGGGCCTTATAGTTGGTATCAGAGGTCGGTTTAGATAACTTTAGAGGTTAGGGTATTCTTTAAGCATAAGTGGCATTACCATAATGGTTAGGATTTCAGAAAGAGTCCTAGTTTTAGATAAAGTGAATGAGTATGTATATCTTAGTGTTTATCTTCCTCATTAGTACATGATGGTTTTTTGATATACTCACACTGACCTTTTTGGTTTTAGTAAATGGATGGATCTAGAAGGAACCAAAGTAACAGTGGATGTGAAGGAAACTATGACAGTTTTTTGAGCAAGCAACTGAATGATATGAGAGATGTAATGATAACTCTTGTGATTATCCTCAACCAACTATCTAGAGTAATGATTGACCACCTAAACCTTGGTGATTTCTCTAAGGCATCATATATGCACGAAACAAATCCCTACGGAAGTACAGGTAATAATCATAAAGGTAAGTGTGTTTAAAAATCTATGTGTCAAATATGTGGAATGAAACACCTAGGAAAATTCTTCAAAGTGACAAAAATATGCTATAGATGTGGAAATGAAGGTCATAAAGCAAGAACCTGCCATGGAAAAAGGAAGCATCCAGTTGACTCGAGGAAAGGGAAAGAAGTTCTTTCTGAGGGATCACTTGAATGTTTTAAATGTGGAGTTCATGGTCATTATGAAAACACATGTCCTATGAAGATGTTTCGTGAATGGGATCACCAAGATCGTACAAATTTTCATTTACCAATACCTAATGCCATTCCGATTGAGGATGAAGAAACTGACAATGACCAATCAAAGTTATGTATTTTTTCATGACTATTGTTTTCGTATTTTGGAATCTTAGGATATGATTCATGATTTTTTTTGTAGGAAATAGGTATTTCGGAATAATTTGGAATGGAATGGTTAATGGGTCATGAAGAATGTTGAATGAGTAAGATGTAAACATATAAGGGCTTCAAGAGTTATGGTAAAATTCATGAGAGTATTAAGTCTCTTTTGATGATGGGGTTACATTAGAAGACTTTTTATATTATGTGTAACCCTGATGTTTAATATATGAAAATTTTATTCAAGGAATAGTTATCTTTTCTTTTGTGGACATAGTAATAAAGAACCATTTGGTTTTATATGATCCTTACTTTTGAGGTAATTATGGGTTACTATATGTTATGATTGAAGTGAAAGTCATGAGATCAAATTGAGGTTAAATTATCTTATGGATATTTTTGATGATTTTATCCCTTTTTGGGGAATGATTTGAGTATTATATAGTTTTGGAAAAAGGACAACAGGCAGACCGTGTGACTACCCGTCGCGTCGGACAAAGCTGCGGGAATTGAACCCACAACCAAAGTGCGACTAGTTTTTATCGCCTACCACTAGACTACGTGAAGTCCATGGTTAGTTTCACTGATTCATTTTAGTTATATGATTTTATGAATTAAGAGTAAGCTGATTTTGGGTTATTTATTAAAATGATTAACCTATCCTGGAAGATATGTGATTAGGTTAATTACTTTTCAATACGAGACTTTAGGAGCAACTGATGTTTTTTGGAGATAAATGTTACGATTTAAGTTGGAAGACTATGTGACTAAATCCTTCAAATATTTGGGTTTCAATCTTATATTGGTTTACTTTGAGTAATTTTATCGACAATTTGTTTATCGGATGGTCCTCATTGAACTTTGGGTTTTGTTGGACAAATTTTGGAGATTAAGCATAGATTTTATTTTTAAAGGGTTATCCTTTTCTAGATTATCTGACCTTGTACTAACCTTTTTGGTTTTGGTTCTGGTTAAATCCTAAAGACATGGGAAGTATATAGTTCTCTTTGGTGGATTAGGTGATTCTCTGGAAGTTGATTATAGTACTCTTAATGCAAACAAGTCTCCCTAAATACTCTTCTTTTGGAAAAAATATGAGTTTGATTATGGAATCTAGTAAAAGTTGAAAGTAAACCTGATAAGTGATTATGTTTCCTTATGAATAAATTCCTCAATAAAAAGTAACTTAAAACAAAAAAAATTTCTATTAAATTTCCCTACTGGGGAATTGAATATCGTTTAACCCATCACAAGTTTGTGATTTTCTTATGGTTAACTTTCTCCTAGACATGTTTACTATCACTCTCCCTCAAGAACATGACCCTTTTCGTTTTCTTCCATGTCCATGTTTTTCAACATGGAATCCTAGTATGGGTTAACTCGGGTGACCTCTGTACTTATCTTGCTTTATTTTAAAGTGATTTTTTTACCGACTCTTGTTCCGATGTGGGACTTTCAAGGATGTTTCCAAGCTCAATTTTAAAAAATTGCGAGGACGCAATTCCCAAAAGGGGGGAAGGATGTAACACCCCAAGTAAATAAAGAATATGAAATTTTCATATTTATCCATATTTGTGAATAAATTATTAAGATGGCTTTGAAGGGGACTCTACGCTGGATGGCGTACCCAACACGCAACAACGAGTTTCTTGGGAATCTTAAGTTGCACTCTAATAATAAAATAATATTATTTTAAATGGTAGTTAACATGTAGCCGTTGTATTGGAGGGAATGGATAGAAATAACTAAAATATGATTATATATGCTTTTAAATGTTTTTACATTTATCCAATAAAAGATAAAGGCTTAAAATATGGAAAGAATTCAATTTTAGGCGTATATGCCCTAGTTTTCACTAAAGGTTCCCTTATCGCCTTTTGATGGCGAACCGTCATTAAATATAGTTTTGTTCACTCTTATACAGTATATTGGACCAAATAAGACTCTTCTTAAGAATTGGGACATCAAAAGTTACTTTGTGTAAATTTTTGGTATCTTTCCGATAAAGATCATTTTTTTAATGAATAGTGTAAAATGTTGTATTTTAATTCATAACCTCTTTTTAATCTAATTTATTTATATGATTATATTATCTTTTGAATTTGTTTTGAAGTGAAATTAGAATATATTTTTACCATTAAATCCAATATTAGTCGTTGGAATTAATTTCACTTTGAAATCAGACTTAAACTAGTGTCAATCTTTTGATACTTATTGTTTCATAAAAACACGCTATTTGCTCGGACAACGGGAATTAATTATTAAATTAATTAATGTGACTTATATGTTTTGAATTTTGTAAAATAGACTTCATTTTTTAATTCGGAATATCAAATATATCTTAGGGTGAATTTTTGGGATTTTTCTGGAAAACTTTAATTTTTGATGAATAGTGAAACCACTAAGTGGTACTTATAAAAACTAATTTTGCTGTTTAAATGAAATTTTTCCATCTTTGTGTTTTGAATATCAAAAATCCGACATACGTGGTTGTCATTAAGAAGTAAAATGTGGTTCAATGGGATAAAAATAATTTTTTGGAGAATAGTAACTTATTAAGTTTTTAATCGCAATTAGAGGTAATTATTGTAGTTTATGGTAAGAATAATGTTTTAATAAAATGAAATGACCTAGACACATGTACTAACCTCATTGGATGTGTCATGGACGACCAAGGAAATCCATGGGTCAACTTGGGGACCCCATGTAGCAAATTTGGTTGGAAAATGACATAAATATCTTTTTATTTAATGTTAATGTAAAAAATGACACAAACATGAGATGTTTTACTAAAACAATTTTTACATGGGGTTATACAAGTCATATTTTTTACTATAAATAGTCATTGGAAAGATAAAACGATTTCCTACATCATAGTATTTCTTTTTAATTTTTATACATTAAATAAATTAAATTATGTATGACATCATGATGATGCAGCGATGACCTCATTATTTAACGATTTAAATAAAATGGAAAGATAATGTAATATCTAAGACCTAAACATGTCCAAAACCTATTGGATGAGTGCATTTAGAACCCTTATCACCTTATCCGCGAAATAAATCAATGTGGGACCTCTAAAATCCGAAACTCTTTTGAAAATAAAGTAACATTTTGTAGCTTTACAAGAGTGCCCCTCCTCTCCTCTTATAAAAGGCCCCCACCTCTACCTCCTTACCCACACTCCCAAAGCCTTAGGCTCGGCCAAAACTGGCACATTTTGTCTCTCCACTACCTTATATTACTCCTTGAAGCCTCACTTTGGGCAGAAGTCTTCCCAAGGATGCCTTTGAGCTCAAACCAAAGGGAGTTACCCGATTTTAAGGTAATGTCTTCACTTGTGTCCTTTTGTTTTTTTTTTGCTTTCCAACCCCCTAAACTCTTTTTATTCATTTATGTTGTAAAAAATCCAGTATCTTCAATATACTAGGATGGTTTTATAATATGTATTCAAGCTACACTTACACACACCTACATCTAATGGTTAAAGAACATACTGTTTTCGTGGATGGAGAATTTCTGCCTCCCGAAACGATGATTGTTCAACATTCTTCTAACTTCTGCAAAGGTGGCCATTAAGATGACACTATATTTATATATGATATCTACTATGTTTATGTTTTACTTATTCTTCTGTATTTTTCATTTATGACATACCTTTATGGTTTCCATTATGGGTAAATGCGATATCTTCATTTAAGGAAGTGCGGACTACCGCCCCCTCAAAGTGATTTGATTCGTTAATACCATATGTGGTACGTATAAAGGATATATTTAATGATATTATATATGATACCATTATGGAATTAAAATACTATTATGTATCATTATGTTTTAATTCCATTAAATATGAAATAGAAATGGAAGTAGCGTTCATGCGTACGTACGGCTTACCGTCTCCATGAACGGTACATTTCATTTCTTATCTCAAAATGTTATGTAATATTATAAGTACATATATATATTGGATATATATGTAATATATTACATCTAAATTATGGATATCATTCTGGAATTATAACATATATATATCTCTCTCATTTTGATTTAATTCCATTAATATGACAAAAAATGAAAGTAGTGTTCATGCGTACGTACGGCCTACCGTCTCCATGAACGGTGCTTTTCGTTTTTTATCTCCAAATGATATGGAATAGTATAAAATGAATATTTACTGGATATATATGAAATTTTAATCATTAATACTATTCTGTAAATTATTTACTTATAACTACATGGGCAATCGTTTTTCAAACAAGTTCATTTTTGACTCATGTACCAGACATCGGCAAAAACGTCTGATATGAACTAACATTATTAAACAATTATTATAACATTATAATATGTGATATGAACTGAATAATAATCTCTACAGGAGGTACTTAGGAAATTATTAATTGACCAAAGTTTATTATTCAGGAATATAAAAAACGAACAAGACAAGTTGGACTTGAGGTAAGGGATCCTACTCCACTCTTTCTTTTTAAATACACTCTTTTATGTCATTCCTTTTAAAGCTCATATTTCTAGTGATTGGGATGTTATTTTATATTACTATTACTGTAATTTTTATGTATATATTATGAGATACCCTATTCTCTCTCATCAATCCATTTTGGGAAGTTTTGAGTGGCGCCGTTAGGCTGCCAATTTTTCGTAAGAGATCCAACATCTCTCTTTCTTTTTAAGTACTCTCCTTTATGTCACTTCTTTTAAGCACCTCTTTGTTATGTTGGGGGATGTTATTTTGTATTAATATTTCTGTAATCTTTATGTTTATATCATTATATACCCTTTCCTCTCATCAATCCATTTTGTAAGTTTTAAGTGGCGTCGTTAGGCTGCCGAGTTTTCGTAAGGGATTTTTCATCTCACTTTTATTCCCGTGAGATTTATGCTACATTTGCCACAATTTCTTTTGAGTGGTGTATGTACTTCCAATTATTTTACTCATTGTGTAATATACTTTCATTTATAAGTATTTACATAAATTTTTATTGTCCTTCTTTCATGAGGCGTATGTTTCGAAAGATACCCATGTCAGTAAGGGAACCTTTCTCCCTCCTCTTTTTAAAAGGCTTCTTTTGTTGGGTCTTTTAATTTACATATTGTTATATTAGGATATGTTATCATATATCCTTATTGATGTAAATTTTATGTCCAAGTGATGATAAACCCATTTTATCTCTCATCAACTCATTTTGATGTGACGTCGTTCGGCTGTCAAGGGAACTTCATAACACAATTTCAATTTCTTTGGGTTCAACATGTAGTTATTGAATATGTCATCCTTTGAATATGTGTGAATGAAGTTTGATTATTTTACACTTAATATCCACTTATATTTGGTGTTTTCGTTTGTCACACATAATTATGTAATTTATTTATCCTTAAACCAAGGATACCGTCTTTGTAAGGGACTTCATCTCAATCTCCATTCATTGAGGCATATTTTGTTTTATACACAACCTTATTTTATATGGTGTATAAACCCCTTTGACTTTTACGTTTATTCAAAAGGAATATTTTTTATACGAAGTGTTTAATAAATGACAAAAGGGAATGTTTTTGTCGTACGTATGCGGTGATAATGACTACTTCGCCGCCGTAAACATTATTTGAGTTTCGGCTTCCTCTACAAGCCATACCTTCTTTTTAAAAGAAAAATAAATACCATGTTTTACTTCTCTTTTATGTTGGTATTGAAAATGTTTTTCATGTTGTTTTTATATCAATGTGTTGTATTGATATCTTGTGATTGAATGGTGGGAATGTTATGTTTCCTTTATGCACGTTTTATGTGATACGATTATGTTGAGGTTCTTGGGAATTATTATGAAGATGGGTGGTTCCGTGATAAACTAAGGGCGGGTGAGCCCGATATAGCTCTCCAATGCATTGGGTAACGCGAAGGAGTGAAACGTTAAGGTTTCTCCGAAGAGGTTTAGGGAATATACTGTGATAGGTATTCCAAACGTAACCAAGAGGGTTACTCCCTACGTAAGAATGTTATGAATTCCTCAAGTTACTTTTATGTCTTATGATTTCTATGATTTATTCATGATTTGATGAGGTATGTTAATGTGCCTATGTTTTATGGGTAAAGAATGATTTCATTCTTATGTATATATGAACTCATGTTTCCTTTCCATATTTTTATAACCCTTACTGAGCCTTTTATGCTCATCCCAGGTTTTTGAAATGTTTTTCACTGGTAAAGGGAATGGTACATGATGGGATGATAGTGTCAAGTATGTGTCAAGAAAGAATCCATGTTTTATTTTAAATATTTTTCCGTTGATGGGAAGAATGAATACTGTCTTTTATGTAACCACTTTGTTTAAATGCGGAATGTAATGCAAGTTTCATGATCTAATTCTCTAAAACTCTAAACCTGAAAAGATCCTCAATGTGTAATCTTGTAATAACTCAAGATTAAGTAAGGTTTAAGGGTGGGGCCTTATACAGACACCTCCCATTGGTCACCATATCACTCTCTAGAAAATCATTTCATAGAGACTCCCCAACAATAACCTCCCATGAAAACTAGCCATGCATTCCCAGGATGGCCTCATTAATATCCCGTAGTCCCACACCCTATTCAGCAACTATCTTTTCCATGGGGTTCCAGGAGCCCTAGTGACTGCGCCTGACTAGATTGGCATCCTAGATAAAAGCATTGAGAATTATCTACATCTTCTCAATATCTTCTTTAGGGGGTTTAATAATAGAGAACACATGAATCAGAATAGATGTGAGAATGATATTGATCAATATAAGACACCCTTAAAATGATAGCAACATGTTTTTTAAATTAAAGATCATTCCTAGAAAATGATTCAGAATATCATCGAATCATTTATTCTTGATTCATATATATGAGATTGGAACACCAAGATTGAGAATTGACAACTTTTTCTGATGGAAACAGAGGATATCTTATATGTCTCTACAATTCATACTAAAGCACTTATCTGAAATGAACACATGAAATTTCTAGAGGTTGATACTTTGGCCACTCAAGTGACAATACATTGAAAATATCTCCCTGAGATTAAGCAAATACCTATGACTTCCATGAATAGAAATCAACAAATCATCTATACACATTAAATGTGAAATTCACTCCATACCCCACCGAAACTAATACGAATTCATCCTTCCATCCTACAAACCCCTCTTCAAGTTCTGAGAAAATACATCATTTTCCATAATAAAGAGACTTGTGGGAAAAGGATATCCATGGTGGATACCATGAACTAATTTAAAGTAACCAAAACACTTCCTCATAAGAGATAAAGAATTCCAAGGTTTAGAGTAAAACCTAAAACAGAGGTCTAAAAACCACTCCTAAAACACAAACTTACTCATTTCCTAAATCATGAAGCTCTATTATATTTTATCAAAATCCGTGTTCATATCGACTTGAAAGATAACATTATAACCCCTGAGTGTCTATGTAGATCATTCACTAGTTCACCAGAAATTCCAACCACCCCTTGTATGCCCCGACCCTGGATAAACCTGTGTTTCTCCCTTAAAAACATATTTGAAATTATCCCACATAAAATTATTCAGATAACATTATCCTGGATCATATATGATGTGTTTCAAAGGTAAATAGGCCGATTATCACTAATAAGAGTGCGATTCTTGAACTTTGTAATAAGAACAACCCTTGAAGAAAAAATTATAATATTTAGAGCTCTATCAAAAAATAAGTCTTGCACTGCTTCCACAACCTGAGGACTAACCACATACCTAGATTCCATATAAAAGGATATTGGAAAGCTATCTGGACTAGGTGCACTATCAGGTGGCATTCTAATAACTTAATCATTGATCTCACCCTCCATTGGTAAGGCTGTAAGGAAGGAATTTTCAGACTCTGACACTAGGAGGGGAAGACAACTCCGGAAGACCTTTTGATCTACTTCATCCCGAAAATACTTAACGTTAGAGGAGGCCTCCCCCTTCAAGATACCTTAAAAGTGTTCCAAATCCATTTTACCGGAAACTTCTACATCAGACGTGAAGACCCCATTTTTGAGGCTCAGATTGATCTCTATGATTCTCTTCTCCTTCATGCATGCATGAAAGAAGTTGTTGTTACTGTCTCCTTCTCTTAACAATACCACACCATAACATTGCCTATCTATTCTTTCAATCTCCAAGAGCTTCTCGGAAAGAGCAATCCTCTTATCACAAAAGCTAATGAAAGTGTTATCATCCCAGCCATTCTAAATAGGATCTTCTTTCCTATCGACCTCGGTCTAGATACTATCCACCCCAAAAAAGTAATTAGGCCTATTTTCCAACCATCCTTTAATGTCCTCTTTGAGACTTTTGAGGAAATTCAATGATACATTCCAGGACCATCCAACTTCCCATGGATCCCATGACTCTTTCAGTAACTACATGAGTGAGGCGTTTTGTTGCTAGGTGCTAGAGTAATTGAAATTTTGACTGACTGCAGAATGTTGACTAATCTCCACAAGAAGAGGAGCATGGTCTTAAGGTGAGTCAGTATGGTGGGTAATGGATGTCTTAGAGAATAATTCAAACCCCAAGATATTTACAAGACATCTCTCCAGACGTCTCTAGATGCATCTTGACCCCCTTTAATGGTTGCAGCATGTATACATGGTTCAAGAGAACCCCAAATCTTGAAGTACCAAAGACGAAAGAAATCCCATAAAATATTTCATGCCACCTTGGCTCATGGTTGAACTACCTCATTTCACTGATAAATCTGAGATTGAGTTCAAATCATCGCCAAAGAACCATGGAAGGGATCCTGAATGAGAAAACTCCAGGTGGTGCCATAAGTCCAGCCTCCCAAGTAGATCAGTGCATGAATAAACAATGGTAAATAATACTTCTATCCCATTTCATGTGTTCTTTGTATCGATACACAGTGACACGAGACTCAAAACCTCAACTAAGACATTATTTCTTAATAGATCCATACTTAAGAATTGTCACGATATCCTCACACAGCATTCAAGAAACCCATTATCTATCTAGATATGGGGGTTTTCATGGAGTTTTCATAGGCTTGAGAATAGCCATGAAGGAAGAATAGTGTTTCATGGATTTATAGGAAAAAAGGAACGATTTTCATGGGACCCCAAGCCTCGTACATTCTAAATCAGAAGGGACAAAATTACAGAAAGACCTTCTAGGATTTTACGATCGAAGGGATAGGGAGATATACACTACAAAAAACTAGTATATTAGAGGGGGTTAATTAGTGGAGGTTATAGACAACCCCCTCTAAATTCATTTTTTGTAACATTAGTGGAGGTTCTACACAACCCCCTATAATCATTGAATTTATAGGCCCTCCACGACCACCGCAAAAAAATTTAGCATTTTTTTTAATATGTATTTGGATTTTCAAAAAAATTCTGTTAAAAAAGTCGCTAATTTAATAATTATTGGCACTTTATATTTAGTTTCATGCACTATATATTTGGTTATAGGATCTATATATATACCTACATACATACAAATATATATATTTATATATATTCAGTTTGATTTTAGAGGTGTTATATATATATATGTGTGTGTGTTATACAGAATTTGTTTTTTAGAAAATAGTGGGGGTAAAAACTCCTTCTAATGTAAGGAATTAGTAGCGGTTGAAAAACACCTATAATATAAGCCTTTAGTGGGGGTTCAAAACCCCCTCTTGAACCCCCACTAACGTCTTACATTATATGGGGTTGTCATACCCCCTCTAATGTATTGGATTAGAGGGGGATCACAACCCCCACTAATTTAATAGATCAGAGGGGTTGTGAAACCCAACTATATTCTTAAATAATTCATAATATATATAGTATATATTGAATACATATATGAATGTATTTATAAAATGTATAATATATTATATTCATATAAATATGTAATATATATGTGTGTATATATTTTAATTATGTACGAATAAATAATATATATATATATATATATTTGCATAATATATTTGGGTACTCTATGTGTGTGTGTGTGTGTACGTGTATTCAAATAAATATAAACAATTACGAATAAATATATAAATACACATTTGTGTTTGTGTGTGTTTGATATAAATGTATTTATAAATACGTATATATAATTTTATTTAAATATATATAAATATATAATTTATAGATGTGTGCATGAAATAATATATACATATATATTTATATTTATATAAATATAGATACATGTTATTAATTTAATATATTTATATATATCATGAAAATAATGTTTATGTTAATAAACATTATTAATATATGTTTAAATGAGTTAATATAAATTATATGTACAAATGAGTTAATATATATGTGTTTATTAATATATATGATTGTTTTAATAAACTTATTATATGTATTTAAATATATTATTTTAATAATGTTTATCGTAGTAAACTTAATAATATATATAAACAATAATATATAAATTATTTGTACATTTGTTAATGTATATATGTTTATTAATTTATATGCATATTTTAATAACAATATTATATGAATTTAAATATATTATGAGAATAATTTATATTTTAATAAACTTGTCAATATATATTAATAGAATAATATATGAATTAAATAAGTAAGAAGAGGGTTGTGGTAGTAGTTTAGGTGCATGCTGTTTATGGTGAAGAATGGTTTTTCGAGTCCCTTCAACTTCAACATTTTAGAACCCCTATGAATTTGTGGACCGAAAGGAGACCAGGTGCATGAGATTGTGGGTGAGGCTAGAATGGGACACACACACAGAGACCAGAATGGGGAGACAGACACTGACAGACACACAACATACACGCGGCGGGTGACTGACCCAAGATAGACACGAATGCGGGGGGGACCGACATGTGGAGACTGAGATAGTGGGGATCGCAAGGGATAGACATGAAAAGACTGAGACAGGGGCACGCGGGGGACCGAGAGAGGGGGCCATGAGTGACCGTCACGGACAGCAGGTGGGGTTATAGACCAGGACGCATGCATGTGAGGGACAGACACAGATAGAGCAGGTAGGGAATGGGAACATGGCAGGTGGGGGAACACGCACAGCGCGGGTGGGGTGGCTATTATTTCTAAAAATATAGAAGTAGGCAGTTTTACACAACCACCCCTAATACCTATATTAGAGGCAGTTATAACCCTAACCAGATCTAATGAAAACTATTTCAGATAAATTTTCGATAACATTAGAGGGGGTTTAAACCCCCTCTAATGTTACCACCGCTAAATTCACCACATATTTACCGGTGCTTTCTCAAAACATCCCCTAGTAACAGTAGGTGGGAACATTAGCGGTGGTTTCTCATAACTGCCGATAATGTCTTCAGAAGGAGTTATAACCCCTTCTAATGTAAGAAAATATGACCTTCTACATTGGTCATTTTTTGTAGTGATAGAAGAGTAAAAAACTCGCTTCTTTTGATAGTGTATAATCATCTTAAACGAATCATTTATATCTTATAAATATGCCCACCTACTGGCTGGATTAAGACATAGAGGACTCGACACCATTTCTCCTTTAATCAAAGAGACTAACATGAGACATTGAGGAGACAGTCAGGCTTATTAAAGCTCCTTCTCAACACCCTCAGACGTTCAATCCGACTTCTGCAACCCGTCGATATCATATGCTAGTATACTCACCAAGGATCGTTGGATGAAATCCATAGAGAGATGAGAAGAGATTGAATATTTGAGGTGAAAAATCATTGGGGGACTCAAGAGAGGAATAGAAAGGAAGTTACTGGATTCCCGAGAAGCTATGAACCCTTTCAAGGAATGGAGCGTGTCTGATGCTTCCCAACCATCAGTGTCTAGAAGATGGAACAAAAAGATCAGGTCCAAAGGGTCCAAAGGTGGAACCGACATGAAACCATCTATGAGAAGAGGGCACCCCGGGGAAAGAGCCTCAGACAACTCAGGAACATGATGAACATAAAATTAATATGAATTGGAAAACGGCCTTTCAATAGTAACACCATCTGACATCCCCATCACCAAACCAGGTGGGCCCCTAGCCTGGCCGCCCGGGGAACCAGAGAGTGAAGGGACTTCCTTTTATCTTCTTCTCTAGTTGGTTTCTTCTGAATGACCATGAAACCCACTAAAAACACCAAACCTCGGTTTTTGTTAAAATAAAACATGTTTCCACCAACTAAACCCATCTCTCTCCCTTAACAAGACGAGTGAGGGTGGCTCCACCGAAAGATCCAACTCCACCAAAAAACTACAATGATATGGTTTTAATCTAATAAATGAAAAGACTTTTGGAGAACATTATTAAACCCAAATGAAATGATTAATTTGGGAAGATTTATTATTCTCTTTTGGATTATAAAATTGTATTCAAATCCAACCTTTACATGCATCCTTATATAATTTTTTATAGTGAAACTTTTCATCTATCGTTGAAGTTGTTTAATAAAGAATACTGATTATTTTAAAATTTGAACATGGTGGAGATAAATGTTAGATAACATTTGATTATTGATATGGTGGATCTCAAGATCCTAGGGTAGAAATATTATGAGACATTCATACAATATATAGAAAGATATAGAACATCCCATGATATACTCATTCAAAAATTAATTTATGATATTTTTTTTACTCATCATGATTGAAATATTTTTTTTATATATTTCATTCCAAATATACTAAACTATACATAGTTACTAATGTATTATTATTTGGTTTTGTGGAATTTAAATAAGGATAATAATATACTTCCTTTAAGGGTAATGTGTTGTAGCTGATAAATTATAATAATTATTTTTGGAAAGATCCTTTTGAGATTTACACTCTTCTATCTACCACCTACTAATAATCCAAATAGGATATCTATTTCTAAATGATTTTGAAACTATTGTCTTACTTATACATCATATTGAAAATTACATCATTTATTTCATTAAGATTAGTTTTAAGGATAAGTGTGGGGGAGATGACATTTTCCCAGTTTTAGTATTTTTGTGTTTTTTTCTTTTTATCTATTTTTATATGTATTTAGTTTGTTTTCAAAAAAAAATTGCTAATCTTGGAGAAATTGTAATAATTATAAAATCTGACACATTTTTTTGAAAGGAATATTTTGTTTAAAACACATTAATGTATTTTTAAGTGAAAATTTTTATAGTGTATTAAATTTTCTACACGAACCTAATAGATATCAGAACATAATACTTGGTGAATTTTATATTAAAAGAAATTAACACCTGGGGTAACCTCAATAAATTAAATTCTATGAAATATATTAAAATGAATAGATAAGAGTGTATATAAAAATCATACAAAGATAACAAGGAACAAAGTTATTTTGAGTTTATGTAATTAATAAGTGTTTGAGTGTCCAAATATACAACTTCCCAAACTGTACTTCCACACCTACACTATCATAAATATTCATGGGGTGCATACTATATTGGATGATTTAGGTAGATGTTATATTCAGTAATTAAACATGTTCGTTTCATGATCATGGATGGGGAAAATCAAATAAGTTCCTAGTTGTCAAAAAGAGAATGAGATATTTGGGATTTCTAAACTTAATTGAAGAATAGGAAAATGATGTATAATAATGTCATGTAAGAATTTTCAAGGAAGTGAATAATTACGTTTAGGATTAATTTTTCAAGAAAAGGGGATGTTAGAAGGTATTAATATTGAGAATTTCTTTTAACTAATCTATTTTTACTCAACCATTATTTTTTAGGGATGGAACATGAAAATAGATAAAACCCTTTTTAATAAATTGAACGTGATTACATGGGGAGAAGTAAAATTTCAAGAGTGGGGGAATTAACTCAGGAAAATTATTCTTCATATTTCATTGGTTATACATTAACATTATTCTCTTACACATGATAGGAATAATCATTCTTTAATGTTTTTATTGTTACCCCTCATTTCATTAGATTGGATGAATAGTACTTAAATTAAAAAATTTGTGAACGCATTTGATCAACCATGTTTATGAAATAAAATTAATGGTTGATTATATATAATATATTGAATTGATGGTTTTTAGGAAGAAGTTGAACCATTGGATATAAGGGTTAAAAAGTTAATCCATATCCAAATCTCAATAATGTGTTGGAGGATAAAATAATCTCACAATGAGGTATAATGGACCATCAGGTGAGTGGATGAAATCATTAATTCATACATCACATTACATTCTAGTGTCAATGTTTTCTCTACACTTTACGTTGTATGGAATTAGTGTTCCAACATAAAACTATGTACACCCATATGCAATTATTAAGGCCAACATAATATTATTAATATGATGTTTAGAATATTAAAGGATAAGAAGAATATCATGTAAATCATTATGAGGATACATCCACTCAATAATATATATTGAATCTACATTCTAGGACTACACTAATTCCAATGTAACATGGGTAAATTCTCAAAATGTTATCAACAATCCATAAAAGTATATAAAGCCATCATGGGATATGAACTCATTGAAATAAATTATTTTTTCGATCCATTATTTTTTGGAATTTGAATCATCATGCTAAATGAGATATATTTTTAAGAGATGTTACCCACATCACTGGTCGAGGCTATATCCAAGAAAACAAAAGAAAAATCACTACATCTCAAATATATGTTCACACTCCAACACCATATTTTGGGGAAGTGAATGATATGCTAACACTCCAATGTAATCTAGAGGAATATATTCCAATATTACATTATCCACCTAACAACATGTCATGATCCAACAGATGATATGTTAGACACAATATATTCCTAGGGCTCAATTTCAAAATTTTCTCTAGGTTAACAATTCCAACACCATAATTAACTCAAAACTATTTTTATAACTCGTAAACAATATGTAATGGTCTTATATAGTAAAAATAAGTGAATTCATGAAATCTTAGCCCTTGATAAAAATTATTTCCATGTGGAGAACATGAAAAGTATTTGGGTAAAATTGCATATTATATTGACAGAGTATAACTATATTAGGAAAAACTAATAACAAACTAAAATATAGCACATTATATAAGGGAGAGAAGAATTTTTTTAGATCAAGGTAGTTCACTGATTACTCTTACAAGGTAATTTAAAATGTGTCATGTGAATATAACCAAATACTTTTCTTTAGGATGTAAATATAATCATATTATAGATACATGATCATGAATGTTCAAATGCACCTATAAAATATAATAAACCACTTTGATTTAGGTTCACCCATTTTACATTTTAATTTTACCTTGTCTATATTATAAAGGAGTACAACACTAGGACACCTTATGGGTTAGATTATGAGTTTATTACACCACCACTATTGTATCTCAATACATTAATGTTCATATATATTTTACAAATCTAAGGGTTTATTGTTTAAATTCAAGAAGTTCTAGAATAGTTTCATTATTATCTATATTTCAGATCAATTTTCTATTTAATTATTTATTTCTCACATTAATCCCCTTGATCTTACTCATATCTCATACTATGGATAATGGTAACGAATTTTATAAGGTTTTAGGTAATCTTGATCACATTGGAGAGGCAATCTTAGTGCATGAAGTGATCATTGTATGTCTCTTCTTGATCCAAACACATCGACGGTAATTTTGTTTTGATCATATCTAATGTGGGAATAAATGAGAATGGTTATTTAGTAATGTTATGATTTATTTATTTTCTTGAGGGAATATACAAGGTGAATCCATTATTTCAAAATTTATATAAATACTTGTTCACTTTATCTAAATCAAAAACACACAGTTAAGTTCCATTTCATATCAACACCCAATCCCACCCACCCAAAACAAACACTGAGGATGAGGGAATATTTGTAAGACATCCTAAGTCACACAACAACACTATATTCCATATTTTATTGATCATTGAATTTATTGACCAACCCAAAATAGTTGAGATCATTCACATTGTAACATTACTTATCACATCATAGAGTAATGAATTATTCTAGAACCACATTAGAATATCATAGATGATGGAATGTGTAATGATGAAGAGTTTTGCAAAACAACATCATTTTCCAAAACAACAACTTTTTCCATCAATTTTTCTATCAATGTATATTTTATGAGTTTATAAAAGTTCAATTTCTAGCTATAGAATTTCAACTCAAATATGAGGATAACTGTGGAATCTAACACATATTTCCCCCACAAAAACATCAAATGGTCCAAAACCATTTAAATACACTAGGTTTTGATAAAATACAAATAAATTTATAACCCAAAATAAGATTTTTTTTTTCAAATCACCACCATATAGTAACTCAAATTCAAGATGCATCATCACGTATTTTCAATAAATAACTCTTCTCACTAGCCATTAATATAATCATCCCACTCCCATGTCTCATCTTGGATTAATTCATGTTATGACAACACACTTACCAGAGTTAAAATCTTCATATATAAGATCATATAACTCTATTATAAAATATATAATTGTCCTTATTTGAAAAATTTATTAGCCTCTTTCTCAACATCATCATCAATAGTCACAATATACTATTAATGGTGGTATATTTTGAGTTGAGGTACATTAAATAAATATTTTCATTCCATGGAAACACAAGGAATGTAATTATCAATAATTTGTGATACTAACTCTCTAAAAAACCTCATATGGATTTATATAACATTCAAATAACTTCCCCATCCTTGGAATTTGGTGGTTTCCCATTCATAGTGAAACTCTAATGAAAACCTAGTCACCTACCATGCATTTGGGAGTAAAGTATTGATGGTATCAATATCATATTTTTCATTATTAAGTCATCCCAAAACACTTCTAGATAAACCAAATTTTTCAAAATGATTGTTAGTTTAGCAATAGATGACTCCCCTACATTCAAAAAATATAGTGGTTATCAATATATAATTATATATATGGTCTCAACATGATTAGTATGAATAGATTCTAGATATTTGTTGTTATAAAAAAACTCATCTAAGGTGAGATAACTCTCTCATTAGCCACAAATATCGACGATGAATACTGACATCTTGTCTTCCAAAATACATATAGGACACTCAGACTACCCATTGGTTTTTTTATAGTATATTTTTCTCAAATAAACATTAATATCTATTAGTATCTATAATTGCTACTACAATTATGATTTAAATAAAGGATCATAATGTAAAATGATACTTATAGTCATGCCATAAAAATGTATTATCTCCCCAAAAAAATATACCCACCTATCACACCATATATATGGAATCAAGTATTGAGCTTATTTGTTTCTTTTCTATTTTTGATTCCTAATCATCTATTTTTTGAGAGAAGTGAGGTTTTCAGTTGGTGTAAATAGAAACCTACTAGATTGCCAGTGTATATTGGGAGAATGCATACAGGATTGAATGTTACATTGGTTAGAGGATAGGATATCAATAGCTACAAGCTCACTAATTATACCAACTATAAAGTTAGTTGGTCATCACCGACCAATCGGTGGATCATCGGTCTATCAATGGATTTCTAGTGACTAGACAATGATGTCACTGAGCATGTAGTTTGGTGTGGGACTAAATGTTATTTTTTTCTTAAAACTTCATTTTACTCTTCTAGTTTGACCATATCAACCCTAATAGAATTTTCATTGAAATATAGGACTGTTGTTGATGATATTGGATCTCTCCCTCTCAATATTTGTGGATATTTATAATGATTGAGATCCTGGATATTTGTTCATTGTAATATGATGAGTTTAATCCATCAAAATCTATTTTATTCTCTTCTTATCCATGTATTTGATTCCTTATGAGACTAGATCCTTGGATATGTCATGGATATAGGGAATGAATTTTTTCCATTAGATAAATGTTATTGATGAACCAATATCTTCCTCTCCCATCACTGATCTAAAAGGAATCGTTGTCTTCATTGATCTTGATATAGGTGTATCTGTCCACTAGTATATCCCGTGACATTATTTTGTAATTTTGATGATATGTTGGTATTGAATATTGAAATTATAGTTTTTAGATTCATAATAGGTTATATGATCTTATGGGGTTATGATTTTTTTTCAAAATGGATTTACTTTGAAAATTGGCTTTTAGTGTTAAATCATTATTTGATGAAATAATTTGATAAATAATACAAATTTAATTTTTTTCATAATTATTGGACATGGCTTTTAAATTTCCCTATAAATTCTTTAGGAAATGTGCTCTTTGATTTATTTATATATTATGGTGATATATATTGCATTGGGGGAACATGGAGAATAGGTAAAACTGAAAATATGTGAAACTTATTGATGTAATTTATCACTAGTGTAGGTACCCCTGATGTCATGGTTTTTATTAGTTATCCCTGTCAAGGAACCAAGGTTACCAAACATTAAGATTCACTTATATTATCTACTGTTCCTTTATGTCTCCTTGTTGTAAACACCCTCATGTTGTATATTTATTTTTGGGTTTTTATGGTTACATTACATGCATGTTTGTTTGAAATTTTTATTTTTACAATCGATATGGATATTGATGAATTAATTACTATTTTATTCCACTACTTACGCATTATGGATATATGTTATTTTATTATTTTATTATTAAAATAGGGTATGTTTTTTAAAAGAAACCCAAATAATGGTTTTATATTGAAAATTTTAATTCTATTTAAAGGTTTTAGAAATCTATGTTATGTGTGAACAGAAGGATGCATGTGGATAAACATTGTTTATATTCATGGTGGTATCCAATATGTCTCATCTTCCTCCCACCCTATATATATATTTGGTTGTACGTATACATTGTATTTTAGGATACATTTTAAGTGGAGGGGACTATATAGATGATATTGAAACTATATTTTCTTTCCATCTTCTGGGTTAAGATTGTGGTGACATATTTTCATATGAATATTGACTAATGAGTATATATTCATTCAATTTTATTGTTATTTCAGTTTTTTAATTGAGATGTTTTTATCCATTTATTGGAAGTTACATTTATGGTTCAATTTATCTGAAATATGATGTTCCGTGGATGTATTTTCTTGATACCCTGAATATTTAATTCTTGTTTTATGTCTGTTATGGGGTAGAAATTTTAAAAAAAAATTATTCATACAGCTCTCAGATGTTAATCAAAAAACCATGGTGATTGACAAAATTCATTAGTCATTATTGTAGGAAAATTTCAATATCATTATGTTTTGAAATAGTTTTTTCTGTTGTAAATTTTTATCAAAGGATATTATCATGAAATCATGTGTTCATAATTTTGTATCACCATTTTGTGTTTGGGTTTTTTGATAGTCTCTGGGATGGAACATCATAACATAACAGGTAGTATGGGGTGTCAGACCATGTCATTTTATTATAAAGAATCACATTATCGTGAGTATTATGAGATTTTCCATAATACTTATTTATAATTTAAAACTCTTGGATTCAATTTTCTAAAAATATTTTTACTATAAAAGAATCAACATTTTTTCTTGATGGTTTTCAATCAATATTGTTTATTAAAATATGTAATTATTTCATACTGGTGAAAATCATTTCTTGATATCATATAATATTATTGATGATTTTTGTTTATATTCAGAGCTTATTCCTTTCATGAAAAATCATTTCACTCATTTGGGAATGAATTCATAAGTTGAATTTTAAATTTATTGAGTTTTGTGTAATGATTAAAAACTAATAAACCATAGGGGATTTTCTACTGCTAAATTTTGATATATTTTATCTCGTTAATGGAATGGATAGGATGATTAGCTATAATGCCCTGATTAATTGATACCCTCAAGGATTCTAGTTACATTCATTCGATGGATTCACTTATGTACATCAAGTTAATTGGGATAAAATATCTGGTATAGTAGGTTATATTGTCCCTGGTGCTAAGATGGTCTCATTTTTGTTGAAAAAGTTGTTTTTTATAATATTAATAAACATTTCAGTTTGCATATTCACGGAGTAGTGAGTGTCCTAATGTTTTTCTAGATTATTTTCCCACTTTAAAACATTGTAGAGAATTTGTGTTTACTATAAACTACCATCTATGGATAAGACCCATTTTTATACTCTCATACCATATGGGACTTCATGAATTTAAAAAATTATGTTTTATATTTAGGATATTGAGGCTATGAGATTTATCTGTCCCACCATTTCACCTTGATATTTCTCAATACTCTTTTCAAATTAATAAGATTGGATTATAGATTTTTGTATTTTACAAGAAACTCAATAATGTGAGGGATAAAAACAAATATCCTTTTATTTATATTGATGACTATTTTGTTGCACTCAAGGGATCCCAGTAGTTTTCAAAAATTCAATCTCAGATTAGGGTACCTTCATCTCTGTTTCAAAAAAGAAGATGTTCCTAAGATTTAATTAAAGAGTAGGTATGGTAATTATGGGTGTCTAGCCATACCATTTGGCCATATTAATGATTATATTGCAATAATGGATTTGATGAATCAGATCTTCCATTGGTTCTTGGATTCTTTATTGGTCATTTCAATAAATTATGTCCTTGTTTATTATAGAATAGGGTAGTAATATACTGATAATTTGAATATCATACATTGGATCAAAATATAGAATATTATGTATGAGAATCCATTAAAATGTCACTTTTATATTGAAGAGGTAAAATTTCAAGGCCATGTAATTTCTAACATGTTTTTATTAATGTATACAAAACAGATTCATGTAGTGATGTCTTGAAAGTATCCTATAAATGTGGTTTTTATTTTTGGTTTTTAGGATTAGATGGTTATTACAGGATCATTCTTTGGAAATTATTTAAGTATTCATCTCTTATGATAGAGTTGAATCATAATGTTGTAATTTTTTTGTGGAGTGAACAATTCTAAAAATATCATAAAATTTAGAAATTAATTTTGACTTAACTTTCATTCTCAATCCTTCATGAGACATGTTTGGTATTTGATGTCTATTATGATACCTCAAGTACAGGTTTTTGTTTTTTGTATTGTAAGTAATACAAGTGGTATCATATAGATCACTTAAAATATTACCTATGTATAATAACTTCCCTTTAAAATTATTGAGTTCATGGTTGTTATTCACACTTTTGATATATAGGGCCACTACCTCTTCATGGAAAAAATTACATTATACTCATACCACAAGAGTCTGAAGTATATCATCGATCTTACGGATATCAACTTGATATAGATATTTTTTTAGAATATATTCCACCCTGTTATTTTAAAATTTCACAAAACCTAATAAATAAAATGTGATCACAGATGATTTGAGAAAAAAATTACCAACATAGACAGTGATGTAATTAGTGAAAGAGTGTTGGATGATGGGATTTTTTGCTGAGATTCACTTTGATGAAGAGATATATAATAGACATGTATGGAATTGTTTTTCTTAGGATGGATCAAATTTTTTTGAACATATTAAACCAATATATGATGAGGATGTTTTTTCAACTCTATATTAGTAATATTTACAGTGGGGATACCTCAGGTGAGTGGTATTTGTCTACCAATGGTGTTTTATGCTTCCAATGTAAGATGGTTTCTCTTATAGATCTAAGATAGGAATTAATGGATAATGGAGACCAATCATGTTGGTTTGTGCACCCTAATGACACTAAGATCTATCAAGACCAATTCCATCACTATTTATGGGCATGAATGATAAAATAAATTCTAGATTTTGTGACTTAGTTCATTAAATGTCATAAATTCATGATGGGACATCACAGACCTATCAGTTTTCTAAAACATTTACCTATTCTAGTATAAAAATGGGATGATATGTCCATATTTTTTATTGTACTACAATGGAATTCTACGCGAAAGGATGAAATTTTTGTGATTATAAATCATATCACAATTTTTGTTCATTTCCTACATTTTACGGAATCAGTTAAGTTAGTTGATATTGGTAACCACTATATAGAGAAATTCATTTGTCTTAACAGTGTTCCCTCAAATACCATTTTAGATTAGTAACAAAACATTACATCATAGTTTTTAATGGATTGTGATTCATGATGGGTTTTTAGTTAAATTTAAGAATAATGCATCATCCATAGATATATGGATAGACTAATCAAGCCATCTATATATATAAAGAAAATATTTATGTATGAATTCTCGACTTTGATGATTTATGGTAGAAAAATAATCATTTATTAGAGTTTCTCTATAACAATATTTATTAGGATTGATCATAAAAAAGAAATTTGAAGTGATGCATGGGAGGCCATGTAAATTGCCTATTTGTTGGGAAGAGGTTGGAGAATGGTCAGTAGTTAGACCGAGCATCATCAACATGATAATAGATATCATACAGTTAATTAGAAAAAGATTAGAGATATCTCAAATCTGTGGGAATTATTATAGCAATTTGTATCATGATCCATTGTAATTTTTGGTACGTCAACTATTTTTTCTTATAGTATCACCTCAGTTAGAATATAGATGATTGGGAAGGTAGGATAAGCTATCAATACATTATCTCATTGGGCCTTAGGTTGTGTAGCGACTCATGAAGGTGGATTATTGATTGGATTTACCTACACCTTTATCTTCTACCCATGATTTCATCCATGTTTCCCAACTAAAGAAGTACCAACTAGATCCATCCCAGATGATTGAGTGGGCGGATATTGAAATTGAACCAAACACCTTAGTTATTTAAATCCGTATTCCAAATATTGACTGACTGGATAAGGTTTTATGTGGGGATGTGATCCCATTAGTTTGAGTGAGACAACATTGTATTATGGTGAAATATAAATTTCATGAATAATTATTAACATATAAAATTCATTATTTGTCATTTTATTTATTAGTATTGCTGATATTATATTATTTTATTCATTTATTCATAGATATAATGAATGATAAAAAACGATCAAATTAGTGATGAATTCAGAATGAAAAAAGAACCATGATATATGATATATGAAATCCCAATTACAAAGGTGGGAATTAGATAATCATGAGGATATATAGACAAAATTACATGAAAAAGTAATCCATATAATGAATATATTATAAAAAATCAGAGATTCATAAATAATGTGAAAGTAGAAGAAGGGAAAATGGTTTCTATGGTAAGAAAACCTTGTTTCATGGTGGAACTCACCCATTCACATAATTTAATGTTCAAATGAAGTCCAATACATGGCCCATGATGTGAAAAAATAAAATATTGTGTGGAAGATGAAATTTCATGACGTGAGAGAACATTCCATGCAATGACACATGCTTATAGAAAATATTAGTGTTCTAGAATTCAGGTTGTTTTACCATGACCAACCTTTAATTTCCCCATTATAATCGGGGTTGAATTAGGTGGACATTATTAGGATATTTTACTGAATTTATGATTCTATAGGGTGTGTATTAGATCATTAAATATTGGTCTACAAAGGATTATAAAAGAATATATATTATCAATCACTACACTAAATAATTAATCTTTTATTTCATAGGTTTTCTATTGTTGATTTTGTTTTATTTATTTTCAATGTAATTTCATATTTAACATTTAATTTTTAGTGATATTTTACATTCACATACCTCTACATATATTTATCTATTTCGTATTTCCACTATGTTCTCTTACACTCATATTGAATAGTTACTAGAATTTTCCCTATCCATAGAAGAGGATTTCACATTATTCTCAAATTATTTGATTTTAATTCTTAATTTTTTATTTCTATTTGTGTTAAATTAGAGAGAAGTGTGTGGGTGTTGATATATACCACTAAAACATGACTCTAAAAATCATTTGTCTTCAATACCAAATAATTTCTTACTCCCTTATCTCAATTTAACTCAAAATACAATGTATTTTAGGGTGTATGAGGGATGACATGGAATATGATGTAGTTGGGTTATGGAAGGTATTACATTCTTGATCGAGTAGTTTATCTTAATGGTCTATTATAAGAAATGAGATTTGATGACTTTATGTTATCTTTGAGGAATGATAAATTTCATACTCAAATTAGAGTGTATATTTTCATATATAATCGTATAAATTTTTAAAATTGAATTTAATCAAAAAAAATTAATACTAAAGGAACCTAAGTAACTAGCCCTAAAACCATGACATTTCATAGAAAATTTAATTCTTTTTGTCAGCATCATCATCTTCATATTATTTTTAGTTTTTAATTTCTCATCTTTCTCCCTTTTTTATAGTTTTCATAAGATCATATAAATCCATAAAAATATAAAAAAATAATTTATGATTAGGGTTTGAATGACTGAATTTTTTTTCAAGTTAGATAACCCTAGTTAACCACTATGCGACACTGGGAAAATAAGTATTATATTTTTTTCACACAATGATATGTTTATAAAAAAATTCACAATTTTTAGGGATCCTATAATTTATTCACTCATTTTTTCCTTTAACATTGTATATAGTTTTCATTGTTATCTAATGTAAAAATATAAAATATATTTTCAATGATGTAATAAAATGACTACTTTTCTACCTGGGATAATTTCCCAGAGGTGAAAAGTCAAGTTGTTGACAGTGATGATGATGCCATATTAAAAAGTGTTGATGATATTGCTACATTATCCAGTAAGATTTTTACTATCCATGTAATATTTTTCTCCCTTAAAGACTTAAGGAAAATTATTATTCAAGTCAAAAATAATATTTATAGACTATATGATAGAGAAAATATCCAATATGTACCATCTAATTTTTATAATAAACTTCAGGATGTTGAGTCCTTTCTTTAATTATATCCTCCTCCCAACCATCTAAAGATCAAGATCTTAACCTACCATGATGTTATGGAAAATATTTATAATGATAATTTTATTTTTTTTATATGTACGGTCGATCAACATGATTTTGAAGACATATAAAATAAATATGATGCACAATGTTATCTACCAATCCTTAACAATTTAGTAAAATCATCACCTCTATACATATCCAAGGACATTGAATAAGAATAAATAACCCATGTGGTGTGATTTGAAGAAAATATGGACAATCCATACTACCTACCTCTACCTACTACCACTCAAGTCCAATAGGAAGCTTCCAATGAAGATGCAATTAACGCCAAACAATCTCAAGGATATAATATTTTAAGGAACTCATTCTTAGATAATTTATTATTAATTGAATGGATTATCATCCCACAATAATTTGAATTTTTTTATTCAGATAACTCTTGTTTTCACTTGGATGATGCTTAATAAAAGGAATATTCAGCTGATGTTGAACATATAGAACTCCATTAACATGATTTACATTTTTTAGAGGGGGTAAATGAGGACATATACGTTAATATTCATAAAAAAATTAGTACATAAGGATCTTATATTAAAGGGGGCATATCTTGATATTGAGTCTTTATATTTTAATTTTGTTTAAATAGAATTACAAAATGAATTATTCTTTGACTATTCCATTGATGAAACATATCTCAAGAAACAATATGGAATTAAGAAGAGGTTATGAAAGTTGAAACCAATAAAGACGGGGTCATTTTTTTTCCAACCCCCACAATTTAAGATAGATCTCATTTCCATGGTCCTAGAAATATTGTACTCTATCCATGGAGTCCTCCAAAAAATAAATTGGTTCAAGGTGAAAGGGGGGACTTTGGGAGGTTAAAATTAAACAAACATCACCCAACACCAGACCTTTGATAACAGCTAATACTTCCCATCTAATGTCTGAAAAAACCTAGGTCCCTATGGAGGGACCAGAGCAAGACTTATCTTCCTTTTATTTATATTTTCTATATAAGACATTAATTTATAAATTTCTTTCTAAAAACATAGTTTAGGAATATATTAGGGTGCGTCCATATTTCTCTTATTGTTTTTTTTGATTTATCAAATAATACTAAAACAATGGTGAGACAATTTTTATTATTTTATTATAAAGATGATGGAAACAAATAATCCTCTCAAGTATAGAAAATGAGGATGAATAAAACATTATTTATAGGGGACTAATGGTATCATTTCCTTATTTAATTTTTCCCCTTAATTTTAATTATATTTTTTATCTTTAAAAAATATATTTCAATCCTTAATTTGAACTATTTTACTCTACTATTGATCTATGAGATAAAAAATTTAATAGGGTAATCTTTCTACCCTATTTTAAATCATTATATTGACATTATTAGATGATTTAAATGGATAACTAATAATTAAGGTTAACAATGAGGGGATGATTAAAAAATCATGATTTTTAGAGATGAGTTGATTTTTTTAGATGAAATTATTATTATATTTTCCATGATTTTAATTTCTAATTTTTTTCCCAATCTATTTATTTTTTATCAATATAAACTTGAAATTTTACAAATATTATGTTTTCATTCGAAATATGCATTATAAACTGATTATTTATCATTATTGCTATTGTATATTTCTTGTGAAACTCATAAATGTTTTCTTATTGTGTTTTTTTTCAATCTTATCAATGTTATGATTGGGCAGAGACACTTTTACTATGATTGATTCATTTTATTATTTAACCATTTACCATTGGAACTACCTTGAAATTGAATCTTACTTTTCCATATGGAATTGATGAATTTATTTGTTGGGAAAAGAATCATATTTCAAGGAAATGATATCCTTTTCTACCCTACTCTGAGTTTTTTGTATGATATTAAATAGAATATGTGTGGTGGATAGGTTTTACATGGGGGATATGGAAATAAATTCTTGTGGTAACATTAGTTGGAGTTTTGTTATGATTTGGTGAGAGTAAATGTTATCATCCATTGTACTTTTTTATTCACCACTAATTCAAAAATATAAAAACGAAAAAATATTAAAAAATTAGGCTTTGTCTTAAGATGATAGAAAATTGACATTTTTAGACTAATGATATGAGGATCATGTGGTTTTAGGGTTTGTATGTGATATTTTTCATAAATAAAACCTCTAAAAAGAAAAATATAAAAAATGGATAGAGGGAGAGAGAGATAAAGAATTTAATAAATAAATATAAGGTAATTCATTCATTATGCATACTCATACCATCTTCCCACTTTGATCTTAGGGAGTGTGGACACGAAATATTCATCATTGGAGGAGTATTTAATTGGTATTGTTTTTTATTATCATGAATTATCATTTGGAGTCAAAAAATATCTTTTGAGACTTATTATATTCATTTACCACCAACCATAAGCCTCCGAGTCATTTTAACAATCTTTCAAATTCATGATATTTAATTTTTTTTCTTTGTCTTTACATGGTGGAGATTCTAGATTCCATAAAATCCTATGGAAATTGAAATTTACATTAAGTCTGAAAACAACCCCATTAAATTTATGACCTTGATTACTGTAATGCCACAACCCTAGTTAAGAAGAGTCGGTGAATTATTACATAACATTTGCATGATCACAAGGAAATCATGTCTCGATAGACTGAGCAATTTAGTATTATTGGAAGCAATATTGATACAGAAGTTAACCTTTAAAACTTGAAAATAAATAAAACACGAATTTATTCAATTAGAAACATCTAATCCTCCTAGATTATTCTTGTAAGTCACTCATAACTACCTTTTTAATATCCTAGAAAAATTATACATAAGAAAGGGGTTAGCTCAAACCCTCATTAAGGGTAAGCAATACAGTGGAAGATAACATAAATATTAAAGCATGGTGAATAATTGAAACCACATGCATTTACCAATAATATACATGAATTATTTTATGGAAGGAATATGAGTTAGTAAATAATTCCATATGAAACCATAATAATCGGTATTCTACTAGTCGAATGATCACATGAACCATTAATATTATTTTCATAATGAGGGAATGTATAATTCTGGACATTCTGAAAAAATTTGTCAAGACTTCAGCCTAGACGTCTAAAAATGATTAAGGACTCGGCCAAAACAATATATCCAATTGGGAAAGGCCTCAGCCAATTCCACATCTAGTTTTCTCATGAGACCTACCGATGCATCGAGGAGCTATAGTGGGCTCCACCCTTTACTTACTAAGTCCAATACACTCCTCATATGAAAAGGTTGAAACAAAACATAAACATTCGTATTAAAACTAGCATACAAAATGTCAATAATTTAACCATAAACCATGAATGGTATAAAAATAACACATCCACAATCAAACATATCACAAAACCCTAAAATAAAAAATGAAAGATTTTCATCACAATAAATCAACTTCAAACAATTTTAAAACCCATAAAAGGATGTTGACATAGATGAAAATGATTTGTAAAACTCCAAGAAAATGATTTGTAAAACTCTTTGAAAGAAAGATCATTTTTTCAATAAAATATTTAAAAGTAATAAAATTTAGAAAAGAAGTAATTTAAATATATTTTTGAATAAAAGGTTCCCATGACACATTGAATTTTTTTAAAGGAATTAACATTTTTAAAACATTCATGTCCATATGAATAAATCCTTAAAAACCATTTTAAAAACATGGACATTAAAGATAATGATATAGAAGAATAAATATTTAAAACATTTAAAATTATGTTTTAGTAAAAATTCCCTTAAAAATAATCCCTTTTAAAACTCTTTTCTGAAAAATAGACATTAAAAATAAATATTTCCCAATAGATACATACGTAAAAAACCTCAGATAATAAAGAGATTGTGAAATTAACCCTTACCTTGCACTTTACTTTGGTCCAGGGTCTGTTTAAACTCCTGTATAATGACCATAGTTTGTTATTAAATTAATACATAACCATATTCATATTTATTATATCATACATGATTCATTTATATCTTTATACAACCCGTTTAATAATGATTTCCATGTTAAATTAACATTTTGGGTAATAATCGATTTCTTTATCGTACGTGTTTCAACTTGTTATTATTGATCGTGTCATTTAGAACATGATTTAAATAAATCCAAAATATAAAACTTGATTTATATATCATGTATATCTGGAATATAAATATTTATAATAGATATATATATTAAATGGAAAACACAGTCTATGGAGATGGTAGGCCGTACGTACGCATAAATACTATTTCTGTTTTCATATCGTATTGAATGGAAGTAAGTGAACATGATATTTTTAAGTACATGAATACATATATATGTATATATATATATATGTACAATATAATTATTATTTCATATATAACATATTTATTAGTAAAATATATTTTTATAATCGTCGATGAATGATGAACGTGGAAATGACTCTTATCACGTCGTGGAGACGGTAACCCATACGTACGTACAAGAGACAATATCATTTCTTTAAAGGTGTGAAATTGGATAGTATATTAATTTTATAGAGAAATTTTCATGTTATTGTAATTATTTATATACATATTAATCATCATTATATCCATCCAAAAAACACCGTGTTGAATAACAAATTACACCACGGCATGGAGACGGTAAGTCATACGTACGTACGCATGGAGACATTATCATTCATATGATGGATATAATAATGAATATGGTTGTTCCATATTTATAATAACATAAATGTATATATATGGTATTGTATTTATTATTTTAGAATGGAAAAAACAAATAAAGAGGAAGTGGAAGAAGAAAATAACTTGAAAGATATGATGAAATATTTACTGCTTCTTCGGGTTCTTCCTTTTGATTTGATCAAAATGACCCCTTAGGTTGACTTTATAAATAATTTAAGGCCTTTGGGGTGGAGGTATAATAGTGGAGAGGATATTTTGGTAGGTTTGGGCCGATCCAAATTGCTTTGAAGGTGTGAATTGGAGAGAAGGAATTCCATTTTATAAGAGGGGTGAGGAGCACATTAGGAAAAGATTGAAATATTATTTCATAATAAAATAATTTTCAGTTTATAATGATTAAAAAAATAATTATTTAAAATATAAGGTGTTTTTGGGTCAAAAAACACTCAAAAAATTGGTTTTATACTGGTTTGGGTCACTATATTAACTTTATCTTTTATATATAACTCTTAGTTAATTAGTTTGACATTTAGCATGTCTCCTTGTATTTTTATATTATATGGTTAATAAATTTAAAATAAACTTCTAGGAAAACATAAAGTGGTTAATTAATGACATATATAATATTATTTAATACCTTTTTCCTAACCTTATATTTATAGGAATAGAATATCAATTTATAACATAATGTTTTTCTTAAAAACTCTTTTATGTCAATTTTGATACTATTTTCTATTTTGTTTAAGATAAATTCTTAACAGAATTATTACTTCAAAAAAATTCATTTCATCAATCCTAACATGTCACATTAACCTATAAATTAGTGGATGGAATCAAAACATTCAAATTATATTTATTTTAACATCGATAATACCATTTTTTTGATTATTTCATTAATAAACAAAATACTGCATCATCATTGTGTCATAAATAAATATATTTATTTTATGTCTAAAATTTATAAATATAATATCATGAGGTAGGAAATATTTCTATCATTATAATTATTATTTATATTTGAATATATCAATTATATAACCTCATATAAAAATTATTTTACTAAAATATATTTTCTTTTGTTATTTTTGTCTTTACTTTAAATTAATTAATATAAAGTGTTGTTATCACTTACAAGTGGCTCCATGGGGTACCAAAATCGACGAAAGTATGCCCATGGTCCTACATGTTTCATAAAATAGGGGTAGGACATGTGTTAGGGTAATTTAATATTATTATAAAATTATTTCTTTACCCTTATTTACCGGATTTACCCTTTAGCCATGGTAAATAAAATATTTACCGAAGTAATTATTCAAAATGTCTAAAAGTAAAAGTTAACTATTTACACATTTTGAACCTCGTGATCCCAAATATAGAATCCATTTTTTTCAAAATCAAAACATATAATTTCAGAAATTAATTTAAAATTAATTCCCATTGTCAAACCAAAAAGCACGTTTTAATGAAATAATAACTATCAAAAGATTGACACTTTTTTATGTCGAATTTAAATATAAAATTACATATAATGACCTCCATTTTATTAAATAATAAAAAAATTCTAATTATACTTTCAAACCATTCAAATGCATAATATATACTTAAAAATTATTTTAATTAAAAAAGTTTTTTTTAATTAAAATTTAGTAATTTTTACTATTCATCAAATTATGAAAGTTATCAGAAAAGTACCAAAAATTTATTGAAACTAAATTATTATGTCCCAATTATAAAGATGAAGTTTATTTTGTAAAATTGAATATATAAAAGTTTCAAATATTGGATTTAAATAGGGTTCTCCATTAAAAGGCGGTAAAATTGTATTTTTTTTGAAAATTATTCATATATCTAAAAAATTGAATTTGTTCTTACATTATGTCTTAAAAATTCTTAAAATGGATTCTAAAATTATAAGTACTATATAAAGTTCCAAATTCAGTTAATACTATTAATAACCACTTTTTAGTGTCTAGTTTGGTAAGTCGTGGTGTGCTAGAACTCGGTGTTGCGTGTAGTGAAATTTATTGGATTATTTTGAAGAAATAAAATACTATGAAATATTGGGGTTTTACATTATTATCTCCTTAAATAAATTTCTTCCTCTCAATTTGAGATTGTTTTTCAAAAATAAAAGGTTTAAAATAGGAAATACCTTTGTGGAAAAACCCACAATGGAAATTCGGTTAATAAAATTTATTCTTAGTATTCGGAAAAGGGGAATGAAAAAGTCACCATAAAATTATGATCTCGATTAGGAGAACAATGGTGGGAATAAAAGACAAATAATTGGAGGAAAACCCTAAATATTTATAAGGATTGACTGAGGTCATCAGTCATAAACAATTTTATAATTGAGGGCCTCAAATCCATCAATCAATTATGATTTGAAATACCATCAGTTCAACAAAACATAAGGTATTAGGATAACACATTTTTTGTTTTAAGATCCATTCCCTAATGTTTAATAATTAATTTTACCATAGAATATGAGGGAAAAATATTATATATATATATATACTAGACACGTAGAGTTTCATCCTTCAACTTATTCCTACCACAAACTCATCTATCACTCCAAAAGATTTGAAAGAAAAATTATTTATCCTAATCGTATAGGGTTCCAAAAATAATTAATTTATAATTCACATATCAGAACCTAGAAAAACTAGATTATGTAATATAGGGACTTCATGTAGTCTAGTGGTAGATGATAAATCCCAATCACATTATGTTTGTGGGTTCGATTCCCCTGGATTTGTCCGACGTGACGGATTGTCACACGGTCTACATGTTGTCCTTTTTATAACAATCCAAAAATATCCTTAACAATAATATCCAATTTCAAACTTAATCCATTCCAACCTTTAAACATATCCAAAATACATCTATCCAAACTCACAGACCAAAATTTATAAGAAAGTTAAACACAAGAAAGATTTTTTCCCATGTAATAACATGTGAACACCTTCTTCATGTATTATTTTAAAACATGGTAACACCTTGAATTACAATAAAACCTTATTGATTACATCCATTCTCCCTTATCCTTTATATAATACTGTATATATTTCTCATATCAAAACTTTTTAATATTCCAACAATGATGAAAAAAACAAACCATTAATCAATTCCAATATAGTCAAGAATATCCAATATAATTTATCAAAGTCAACCATCTCTTATTCCAAAATTACTACCTCAGTATCAGGACCATATTAAAGTTTCTCTTTCCTCCAACCATGTATTTTCCAAAAAGATTAAATTTTTGTTGTGTCACTCTTCATTAAACCATATAATCTCAAATCCTCAATGATATAGTATTGTAGTACAATCCTTTTTTATTTCTATAATTCATATAACCAGTATATCATCAATACAACACTGAAATGACATAATCTTTTAACAACAACATAAGAACACTAGTCATTCAACTTCATCTATGGTAGTATCATGACTTTATTATTATTCGATAGTATCTTTTGAGGAATACTCCTATGATATGGACATTGATTCGCATAGTGACCTAACTCCTTGCAGATGAAGCATTGTACACATGAAACCTTTTTCGTATCATTGAAATAACGTACACGGTGTCCTTTTTCTCCAAACTCATAAAAAACTCTCATTCCCTTAAAGAATTTACCATGTTAATTCTTTCCACAATTATCACATTTGGGAAAATACTTCTTTCCCTTCTTATATTTATCAATCTTTCCCTCTACCATCCTTTTCTTCTCTGGCTTCCCTTCAAATCCATAGGACTTAGAGAACTCATTACTTTTCTTATTAACACATGATATTATTTCTTTATAAGTTTAAAATACATGGGATACTATTTACCTTTTAAATGTTGTCTTAATTCTATGAAATATATGATCAGTTTTACTCTTTGGATCATACGTATTTTTGGAGTTATCATTCCTCCTTTTAGGCGTCATTTCTAAAAAATGGCATACACTTGGTCAGTTTATGAATCGCAATTCATAATTCTAAACTTGTAAAACAGTTAGCATAAATTGAAAAGTTTTTGTATATAATCCATAATAATAAAAAAAATCTTTTAAGAAGTATATACTCATAAACCCTTCCTAATGGTTTGTAAATTAAATGAGAATTATCCTACGCATATCCCCCAGGAGTGTCGTAACCAAGAGTAAAGTAAGGCCCATTTTCGTGCACCAGTTCTCGTTCGAGTCTAGCTCAAAGCGGTGTTTTCGGGTGTTACCCCTAGGTACATCTATGCCAGAGCATCCTCTACCTGCTCGTATCTAGACAGGGATGTATTTCGTGGAAAATTAACAAAATATCTACATTACAAAATTTATAGGAAGTTCTTCTATACTAATCCTCAAAGTCAATCTTTTGGTAATGTTCTCTTATCAGAGTTCATCTAAATCTAGTTTCCAAGGTTTGTACTAAACTTCCTCTTATACCAACTGTAACACCCCGACCCTAGTTACCCAGAGTCTGTGCATTATTTTAATACATTGTCGTGATTACAAGGAATCAATTCCCAAATGACCGATCAGTTTATAAGTCCTATAAAATATATTACATACATGAATGTTACATTAAAATTTATAACATACAACACAACATAAATAATCCTTTATGAACGCCATTATTACTTTAGCTTAACCCTGCAGGTCAATCACGATACACTTCTTGGAATCCTGGGAAAAATAAAACATAGAAAGGGGTGATCTCAAATGCTTAGTAAGGGTAATCAATACAGCGGAAGATAACATAAATATTAAGAATGGTGAATAATTGAAACTGCATGCCTTTACAATTAATAAAAATGAATACTTTTATGGTAGGAATATGAGCTAAGTAAATAATTACATAATAAAACATAATCATGGGTATTCTACTAGATGAATGACCACATGAACCATCAATATTATTTTCATAATGAGGTAATTTATAATGTCGGACATTATAAAACATTTTGTCAAGGCCTCGAACAAAACGTCTAAAAATTATTAAGACCTCGGCCAAAACCATATAATAAAATTGGGAAAGGCCTCAGCCAAATCCACATCTAGTTGTCTCATGAGACCTACTGATTCATAGAGGAGATGTACTGGGATCCACCCATCACTTACTAAGTCCAATACATTCCTCATATGAAAAGTTTAAAACATAACATAAACATTTGTATTAAAACAAGCATATGAAATCTCAATACATTAACCATAAAACATGAATGGTATAAAAATAACATATTCACAATCAAAAATATCACAAAACCTTCAATAAAATATGAAATATTTGTATCATAATATATCAACTTCGAACATGTTTAAAATCGAACAAAGGATGTTGACAGAGATGAAAATGATTTGTAATACTCTTTCATAGAAATATCAATTTTCATGAGAGTATCTAAAAGTAACACAATTTAGAAAGGAAAATATTTAAAGAAATTTTTGAATAAAATTGTCCCATACCACATTTAATCTTTTTAAAGTAATTTATGTTTTTAAAATATTCATGTTCATATGAATAAATCCTTAAAAACCATTTTGAAAACATGGACATTAAGGAGAATGATTTAGACGAATAAATATTTAAAACATTTAAAATGATTATTTAGTAAAAAGTCCCTTAAAAATAATCCCTTTAAAAACTATATTATGAAGCATGGACATGGATAATAAATATGTCCTAGTATATACTTACGTAAAAACAACCTCGGATAATAATGAGATTGTGAAATTAACCCTTACCTTGCACTTTACTTTGGTCGAGGGTACATTTAACCTCCTATATAATGACAATAGTATGATATTAAATTATACCATAACCATATTAATATTTAATATATCATACATGATTTTTTTATGACTTTATACTACCCATTTAATAATTATTTCCATTTTAAATAAACATTTCGTGTAATAATCGTCATCTTTATCGTACGTGTTTTAACTTGTTATTCTCGATCGTATCATTTAGATCATGATTTAAATAATTTTTTAATATAAAAAATTATATATATCATATCTATTTAGAATATAAATATTTATAATATATAGATATATGAAATGGAAAACACAGTTTCTAGAGATGGTAGGCCATACGTATGTATAAACGTTGTTTCTGTTTTCATATCATATTGAACGGAAGTAAGTGAATAAGATATATGTAATTATGTGAACAAATACATATATATATATATATATATCCATTAGCATTATTATGTCATATATTACATACTTATTAGTGATATATGTTTTTATAATCGTCGATGAATGGTGAACGTGGAAATGAATCTCATCACGTCATGGAGACGGTAATCCGTACGTACGCACGAGCGAAAATATCATTTCCTTAAAGGTGTAGAATAGGATGGTATATTAATTTTAAAGAGAAATTATCATGTTAGTTTTATTATTTATATATATATTACTCATCATTATATCCATCCATATAACATAGTGTTAAATAACAAATTACACCACGACTTGGAGATGATAAGCCATATATATGCACGCAGGGTGACATTATCATTAATAGGAAGGATAGAATAATGAATATGGTTGTGAAATATTTATAATAACATAAATATATATATATGTTACTGGGGATATTATTTTAGAATGGAAACAACAATGAAATATGAAGTGGAAGAAGAATGGAACTTGAAAGAGGGGATGAAATATATACATCTTCTTCAGGTTCTTCCTATTGATTTTTTCAAAAGGGCTCATTGTCTTGGATTTTTGACTAAATTAAGGCCTCTAAGATTTAGGGTGGACAGTATATAGTATATTTTTGGAGGTTTTGGCCGATCCAAATGTCTTTGATGGTGTTAATTAGAGAGAAGGGGAAGTGCCCTTCTATAAAGGGGTAAGGGGCACCTTAGGAAGATATGGAAATATTATTTTATAATAAAATAAATTTAGGTTTCTAATGTCTCAAAAATTAATTATTTAAAGGATAAAATAGGGATGGGTCTAAAACCACTCAACCATTAGGTTTTATATAGGTTTCTTTCACTATATTAACTTTATCTTTTAGATTTAACTCTTGGTTAATTAGTTTGACATTTACCATGTCTCTTTGTATTTTTATATTTAATTGTTAATAATTATACTATAAACTTCTAGGAGAAACTCAAGTGGTTTAGTAATGACTTATATAATATTATTTAAGACATGTTTACAAACATTATATTTTTAGGAATATAATATTAATTCATAATATAAATTTTTTTTTAAAAACTCTTTTATGTCAATTTTGACACTATTTGATATTTTGTTTTTGTTAAATTTATAAAAGCATTATTACTTCAAAAAAATCCATTTAATCGAACCTAACATGTAAAATTAACCTATAAAATTCTTTTATGGAATCAAAACATTCAAATTATATTTATTTTAACATCTATAATACAATTTATTTGATTATTTCATTAATAAAGAAAATATTGCATCATCATTGTGTTATAAATAAATATATTTATTTTATGTCTAAAAATTATAAATAAAATATACTGAGGTAGGAAAGTTTTTTATAATTATAATTATTATTTATAGTTTTAGATATAAATTATATTACTTCATATAAATATTATTTTACTAAAATATATTTTCTTTTGTTATTTTTGTCTTTACTTTAAATTAATTAATATAAAGTGTCATTATCACATACAAGTGGCTCCATGGGGTCCCCAAATCGACCAAAGGATGCCCATGGTCGGACATATTTCAGAAAATACTATTAGGATATATGTTAGGGTAATTTAATATTATTATAATATTATTGTTTTCCCTTATTTATCGGATTTACCCTTTAACCATGGTGAATAAAATACTTTATCGAAGTAATTATTCAAAATTTATAAAAATAAAAGTTACCTATTTAAACATGTTGGACTTCTAGATTCAAAATATGGAATCCATTTTTCCAAATTCCAACGACATAAGCTCAAAAATTAATTTAAAATTAATTCCCACTGTCAAAACAAAAGCGTGTTTTTATGAAATTATAACTATCAAAAGATTGACACTTGTTTATGTCGAATTTAAATGTAAAATTACTTATAATGACATACATTGTATTAAATGATAAAAATATAATATAATTATACTTAAAAACCATTCAAATTCATAATTTATCACTATTAGTTATTTCAATTAAAAAAGTTGTTTTTAATATAAATTTAGTAATTTTCACTATTCATCAAGATATGAAAGTTATTAGAAAAGTACCAAAAATTTATCAAAACTAAATTCATACATCCCGATTCTATAGATGAAGTTTATTTTTTCAAATAAAAAATATAAAAGTTTCAAATATTGTATTTAAAATTGGTTCACCATTAAATGGTTGTAAAATTGTATTTTTTGAAAAATACTTCTTTTATCTAAAAAAAATGAGTTTGTTCTTATATTATGTCTAAGAAACTCTTAATATGGATTATAAAATTGTAAAGATTATATAATGTTTAAAATTTGGTTAATAATATTCCTAACCACTTTTGAACGGCTAGTTTGGTAAGTCGTGGTGCACTAGAACTCAGTGTTGCATGTAGTGCAAGTTATTGAATTACTTTGAAGAAATAGAATACTAGGAAAAAATGGGTTGTTACAAGTAGGGAGTGTAAATAATTCATTGATATTTAGATTTAAATTTCTATGAACTTTAATGATGCCTTAATAAATATGAGTTGAATAAATTTAAGGGCGTTTTCATTTTGATGGAAGAAAAGTAATATACGTGATCAGATTTTTTTATAAGAGTGTGTTATTAGATTGATTATTTTGTGAGAAATTTGAAAATTATTTTCAATTAAAATGTAATTACTTTTTTTCATAGAATTTAAATATTGGAATAATTATGATCATTTTCTATTTTGTTGATATTATATGTTTAAGGATAATAATTTTCTATGTATGGAGAAATTTAAAGAATGTTTTTTTGCATAATTAGTTTGAAATAAAAATGTAATTTTTTAAATTTACTTTATTTATTTTTTTGATATTTTATTTTGATATTCATTTATTATATTATATAATTAAGGATATAAAATATAAAAAATAGTAATGAATTCATAATACAAACACTGTCCCGTAAAATATAATATGTGAAGGCCGAAGTCCAGAGGTCAAAATTAAGGAACTTGTGGAAGCATATGAAAAATCACTATAAAAACCATCAAACTCATAAATTTTTCATTTATGTTGTGATCTTCATTGGAAATGATACTTGGGGTGAATAATTTATAGAAAATGATGTTTGAGGTTAGAAAACCTTATTTCATGGAACGAACCTCCCTTTATTACATTCAAATTTTTAAATTCAGCTCAATACATGAACATCAACATTGAAAAAGGAACATGGGGTAGGAGATAACAATTCATAGTTTTGACAACATTTTCATGCCCTGACTCATGCTTATAGAAAATTTCAATACTCCCTAATTTATGATTTTTTATCTAGAACCACCTTTTGATACCCAATTGAATTTAGGGTTGTCTTGGATGGAATTATTGGGAGATTTTACTAAATTTATAATTCTAAGGGTGTGTGTTATTTTCCTAAAAATATAGTTTAAGGGGGGTTAAAAATTTATATAGACAATTAACCACTAAACTGAGGAATTGTTTTTTTTTGTTCTTTTGTTTCTTATAATAGATTTTGTTCTATTTATTTTCCATGTAATTCCATTTTTATATTTTTAGTTTAACTTTTCTCCCATTTCCATATCTTTATCTCTCCTTCTCTCTTTATTCTTTCCTCCATGATCCCTTTCACTCATTGTGGTTAGTGACTAGTCTGAGGCATAAAATTTGGAGATATTGTTATGATGTTCCCAAATTATTGTGTTTTAATTATTATGGTTTTAATTATATTTTTGGTTATTGAGAGATAAGTGTATGGGTTTAGTGATCATCCACAAATACATGATCTTCATAATCACTTCTATTATCTAAAAAATCATAATACCTTCTCTACTCCTAGTTAAACCATTTATATGATGGAGTTGAGGGAGATTTATGGTTGAAACATCATATGATGGTGTCAGATATTGGAAGGTATTTAATTATTGATTTATGGTTTTATATTATTTTAATTTTCTGGTATGTGAGATTTTTTATACCAAATTGATCTCCTACACATGATAAATTTAACACTAAAAGTTGAGGTTAACAACTAATGTATGATGGGTTGAATTTTCCAAATTAATTAAATCAAAAATAATAAATAACAAAGGAACCTGGGTAATTGACCACAGGTTCAAGGACATTATTTTACAAGTAAATTCATTTTTTAATTATATAATTTTTATTTTAGTCTTATATTTCCATTTCTCATCCTTCCCCATTTTTTCATTTTCCATAGAGACATAAAACCCCCAAAACAATATAGAAAATGAAATTTTAAATAGTGTTTTATCGACTGAAAATCTTCCCAAGTGACATGGCCCTAGTCAGACGTAGTGTTGTACTAAGAAAATAAATAATATCTTTTAAACCACCTTACGAAAAGATTTTCAAAACTGGTCACCATTTTTGGGGATCGAATAAGTCATTATTTTATTATTTCATTACAGAAATTTTAATTGTTATTATTCTTTTATAATAATAAAAATGTCAAAAATATATATAGTGATGTATCCAAATGACAATTATTCTACATAGACAAATTAATCACTAGTGAAATTTCTAGTGATAAGAAATTGTGATGAGTTCATATTATAATGTATTCATAATCGTACTACATTGAAAAATAAAATTTTCAATGGTCATGTCATTGGTTTCTCTCTTCATGAACTGATGGAAATATTTAATCATAACGAAGATGATATTTAAAGACTAAAGGACAAGGATTATGTATCATAATTCCCTCAAATTTTTATGAATAAATTTGAGAGCTTGTGGCCTCTGTTTAAAAACATCCCAATCTAATACATCTCAATATTCACATACAAACCTACTATAAAGATATAGAGGGGATTTCGGGTGAAGATTTTTTTTGATGCATGTATAAGCTATCAATAATATTAAGGTGACTTATGGGATTAATATGATGTGTAATATTATCTCCACATCCTTATGAAAGTATAATAGTAACCATATCTATACTTATACCTAGCCTTGTATGAATGAGAAACCACCTGACTGGTGGAATTTGAAGAATTAATAGAGGATCCTGGCTACCTACCTCTACTAACTACCACTAAACATTAAGATGATATTTCAATTGAAGAACAAAGTAAAGTCAAAAAAACCTAGGGAGATAATCCATTCATGAACTCATTATCATATAATTTTTTTTGAAATTTACATGAGTATCACCCCTTATTATTTTCAATTCTTTTATTCTTTTAGCATTGGTTTTTTCTTAGAGAAAGATGATGAAAAAGAAGCGTCACCTCATGAGGATATACGGATCTCCCAAAACATGTTGTACATTTTTTTAGAGGTATTACTTGAGGATGTCCAAGTGGTTATTCCTAAGGAAACAAATACATGATATTCTTATATTAATGGGGACTATTTTGATATTGGATTCTTATTTTTCAGTTTTTTCATATAGAATTACTATCTAAATTTTTTTTGTCTCAAAAAAACTCTAGATAATGACAATTGGTTTTGAATGTTCATACCAACAATGTTGAGGTCCCATTAATTAAAAATCCACTACCATCAAATCTTTATCACATTTCCATGGGGGTGAATTAGTTGTGCTCTATCTGTAGAGATATTAAAAAAATGAGGATGTGAAGGATAGAAGGGGGATGTATTGGTGGTTAAAATCTATAAAACGTCACCTACCATCATACATTTGATAACAGTTAGAACTACTCATCTGGAGGTAAAAAAACACATTCTCACATGGGGGGATCAAACCAAACCTTATATTTATTTTTTTCTATGTTATTTATTTAAAATTATATTTTCCTTCTTAAAAAATAGTTTCATGAACATTTTAGGTTGAAACCCTATTCCTCTCATTATATTTGAGATTTAATGGCATGGTACTTACACTTTAATGAGATATTATCTTTCATAAGTACACAATGATGATGTAACTAAGGAATCCCCTAACATAAAATAAAATAGGAGGTATATTTCTTTATTAGAAGTAAGGTATGAGTTTCAATTCTTTGTTTTATTTTACCCCCACAACTTTAAATATATTTTTGATCATTAAAGGGAAATTTTTCTTAAATAAGATTAATGGAAAAAGAATGAATTAATTTAGGAATTATGAGATGAATTTAATAAATCATGATATTAGTAATTTATTTTATTTTAGAAGAATAAATTCTAGTTTGATTTAGTAATCTTTTAATTTATTTCATTTTTATTGATTGGTTTTTTATTTTTTGTGAATTTCCATAAGTAATATTTTTAATCCCATGTTCTCATTCCAAATAAGATTTCAAAAATAAATAATTCTCAATATTTATGTAGTATATTTCTTAAAAGACTCAAAATGTTTTATTTTATAAAATTATTGGTATATGATCATGGTTATGATTTAACATATTCACAATTAATTTGGTTATGTCATTTTATTAAGTAACCCTTTATCATGGGACCAATCTTAATATAGAACCATAATTTTTCCAAAGAATCCATGAATGTCCTTATTAGAAAAATATCTACATTATAAGACAATTATATAATTTCAAACCTTAATCTTAGTGTGTTTTATTTTGGATTTGGGAGAGGATATTTCACCATTAATTTTAATTTATCATTCACCTCTATTGAAGCAACAATAAAAATATAAAAATTAAAAAAAATGTGTTTGAAGGATCACAAATTTTCCAATACCAGAATGAGCATATAATGGTCAAATTTGGTTATGTGGTGGATGTGATATATTTAATAAGAATCGCATTAAAATTTTAAAATCAAAAAAGGGAAAAGGTGGGAAAAGGAAAATAAGGATCAGGCGATTCATTCATTATTCTTACTAGGATCATGTGCCCATGTTGAGATTTGGGGGTGGATAGTTGAAATATTCATCTTTGTTAGAGTATTTATTTGGGATTGTATTTTGATATCATGTATTGTACATTATAATAAAATCCTTCTTTTGAGCCTTATTTAATTCATTTCTCATCCCACCTTAAACCTTAGATACATTTGATCCTTGATATAATGTTCTCATAATAAATATTTATCTCTATATTTAAATGGGGTGATGTTAGATTCCATAAAAGCCTATGGTAAGTGACATGTAATTGAGGTATGGTAAAAAAAAATATTACACCTATTTCCTTGAGTTATTAGTTAAAATAATTTAATGATAGGTATATTGTAAGTTTCATTAACATTAATGGTTAGTTTACAAAGAAAAATTTATAAAAAGCAAATAAATATATTTTAAAAATTGGAAAAGTAAAATACAATATTGGATTAGTTTCTATAAAGAGTGTGGAGTAGGGTAAATTATTTTTTGTGAAAATTGAATGTTTATTTTCATATGATAATAATTTATTTTTTTTATCTTAAAATTTAACTATTGTTATAATAAAGTTCCTTTATGACTTTTTTTGAGATTAAAATCGTAAGAATAAGATATATCTATGTGTGGTATAATTGAAACTACGATTTCATGTGTACTTATTGTAATATAAAACAAATTTTATTATAATTTATTTGATTATTTTTTAAGATATTTTACTATTTTATACATTATGGTGGGATAAAATGAAAGATTAAAATTGAGAAAAATAGTGATGAATTCATGAGAAAAATGATGTCCAGATAAATATGATAAGTGAAAGCCCATTATGAATCTCTGAATAGTGGAATCAATTGAAAACTAATATAATAAAATGGAAAATAATAACTTTTATTATGAATCAGTTATTCATGATTTCAAATTCATTATAAATGTGATATAAAGAAGAAAAATAATGGATGAAAAATGATGTCAGGGAGAATAAAATAATGTTTCAAGGTGTGACCCTCCCTTTAATACCTTGAAATTCTGAAGTGAATTTCAAGATGTGACCTATGACCTAAAAAAATCCACTATGGGTAGAATATGAAAATTCACCATTTGACACCGCATGTCACACCATGACCCATGCCAATAGAAAATTTAAACACTACATATTTCATGAATTTTTTCCAGGGAATGCCTTTTGCTGCCTCATTATACCCTTGGTTTACTCGAACACATTTTTTGAGAAATTTTACTAAATTTATGATGTATAGGGGACCATTTTCGGTATTTAAATAAAAATTTAGGGGGATTTGAAAAGAATATAGAAAATTTTTTCTTACAGAGGACTTCCGAAATTTCTTTGTAGGATTTTTAAAGTATATCTTTTTTATTTCATTTCTATGAAATTTAAAATTCATATTTAAATTTTAATGCTTCTTCCATTTCCATATCATTCTCTCTCTCTCTGTTATTTCCAGTATGATTTCTTATACTCATGATGGTGAATGACTGACCTTAGGATTGGCCTTGGCGGATTCTTTCTGTGTCCCAAAAAAAATTCATTTTCATTATTAATGTATTAATTCTATTTATATTAAATAAGGGATAATTGTATGGGTAAAGTGATCAAGAAACATTAAAAAAACTATCAAACTCATTTTTATTTTCTACCAAATCATTATTTCCTCCATTATCTTAGTTAAAATATTCTTATGATAGAGTTAATCATTCTCAAGGAATGAAAGGCCACATTAAAGAGTTAGGTCTTGGAAGGTATTTTATTCTTTATTGAAGTAAAAAATATTACCTGTGTATTTGAGGATATAATATTTGGTGTGATAAATATAAATCCTAGGCATGCTAAATTTCACACTCATATTATAGAGTATCAATTCCTCTATGATGGGATGAATTTTTAAATTTAATTTAAACAAAAACATTGAATTATAATGAAAACCATGTAATTAAACCTAGAAACAAGACCTTTCTTTGAAAAATATATCCATAATGTATACATCTACATCGATATTTTTGTTTTAGATTTTCATTTCTCATTCATCCCCATTTTTCATAGTTTTCATAAAATCATAAAAACAGTAAAATATAATGGTGAATTGGAACTAGTATTTTATCAACTACAAAGCTCCTCATGTGAGATAAACCTAGATAGCCATTATTCTATTAAATAAAAATAAATATTGGTCTTTTCAACACTTTATGAATGGTTTGTCGTAGGAAGAACAATGATACATAAGAATGTGAGCCATTGAGGATGTAACATCGATCGTATCTATTTTTTGGTTCATGATTTTGAGCATTTTTTCTGGACAAAAGTATTCTATGGTTGGGTGAATTAGCACACCATATATATATAAATAGTAATGGAGACTATTTTTTATTTTCCTTTTTTAGGTCATTTATAGGTTAAGATATGTGAGGTTGGCAGTTGGTGGAAGTTGGATTCCACTAGCTAGATTGTGAAGGGTTGTTGGCTAGTTGATTTATGTTGGAAGCAGTCTAGAAGGTTTTCAAGTTCCACCAGCTTGCTAGTGCAGACCTATACTTATATGTTCCCTACATTTACCCACTAGATAAAAAATTGATCATTATTATCCATTTGGTGGGTTTCTAATGGCTGGATAGTAGGATTGATGTTCTTATAGTTAAGTAAGGTCATAAAAGTTATTCTGGTATGAAATTTTAATTTAAAACCTCAAATATGACCCACTCAACCCTAATTTTGATTTTATTTAATTTAGAGTCTCCATGGTGATTATTTTTTCCCTCTCCCTATCCTTAATTTTGGATAATCATGATGATTGTAAACTTGGGTCTCGATTGATTATAATTAAGTGGGTTAGATCACTTAAAATAATTTTTTTATCTTTTTATTTATACATTCGATTCTTTATAAGGATAGATTTAATGATAAATCAAAGAAATGCGAAATTCATGTTTTTCTCGTTGTAACTTTGTTCATGAGTATCTTATTTCTTTCTATACCATAACATATCTAAAATTAATTTTTTTCATCAATCATGAGGTTGGTTTCCTTATCCCTTGATATTTCCCTTGATATGATTCTGTTTGTGGGATTCTCAATAGGGATTGAAAAATGTAATTTATATTTTTTATATCCATGAGAGGTTATATGATATTTTATTTATATGAAATTTATTTTAAAGGGGGTATTCATTGAAAATTTACTTTTAATGCTAAATATTGATTTTATGAAATTAATCAAAGAATAATATGAATTTAATATGACTCTTCATACTTGGACAAGGTTTCAACATTCTATATGAATTTTTTTTTAAATGCGATCATTGTTTTCTCAAAATGTAATAATGATACATAGCACGTTGGCAGACCATGGGGTATGGGGAAAACTAAACATACTTGAAACTTAGTGGAGTATTATATAACTAGGGTATCTTCTCGTGCTTCCTTGAATGTTGGTGGGTATCATTTATAGGGAACTGAGGTTCCCTAACATTATTATTCAATTATTTCTTCTAGTGTTCCTTTGTGTTCCTTAGTTTTTTACACCCTCATTTCATGTATTTCACTTTGGTTCTTGATGTAGACATTACATTCTTGTTTTTTCAATATGCTAATTTTCCCACTTGATATGGACATTAATTCCTAAAAAATATTTTATTCATTTAATTATTCATCAACGATATGTGTTATTTAATATTGCATTTATTTTTAGAATATATAATTTTTGTAAAAGAAAACTAAAGAGTTATTTTATATGAAAAAATTTATTTCTCTTTTAATGATTTAGAAATCTGTTTTATGTAAGAACTAAATGATTTCTATGGATAGATATTGTATAGATTTAGGTTTTTATACAACTTGTGTCATTTTCCAAATACCCTATATATTCCTCTCGAAATATTATTACTTGTTTTATTTGGATACAAATAAATGGGGTATAATCTTATATAGGTTGGATATATTGTAATTTGTATCATAGTAATGGGTTGGGATGGTGGAGAAATATTATCACATGGATATGGACCCATGGGTTTATTTGGGTTCTATTTTGATTTTTTTTATTATGTTCATCACTTCTTTATTATCTAGTTACAAGATATTACCTTTACAGTTTTTACATATTTTTTTCTTTGTATGTCTATTGTGATACTCTCATTCTTTTTATCTTACCATATAAGAGTTAGATGGGGAAATTATTTCCCAAAATAATCCTATGATACACAGGTACTTTTAAAAATCATATGGTGATTTGTAACATGCTTTGGGCCTTGTGGAAAGCCAATATGGGTAAAATTATAGGTTGACATAGGTTGGTATATTACAAAAACTCACCAATACATTAGGTATACTTGATAATTAAAAAATATAAATCATTTTTAAATAGTTCTACAACAACCCGTGTGATATCTCTACCTTGAGGTGACCTCAAAAACCACATATAAATCTATTATCACATGATATCATTAATTCGTATAAATGGATCATGGATAATGATGTATTTTGGGTCTGTAATGTTCCTTCATTACCTATCAAAAGGTTAGGAATCATGAAATGAACTACACAATATCAATTTTCATCATTTTATTCTAATACTTATTGTGCCTAAAATTTTATATCATGGTAAGACTAAGGTGAAAAAACCATCTTGAGGTAGGTAAATCCCAGATCAAATCCCCATGAATTCTTGAATCAACTAAATCTTATCCGTGTACATATAAGAATTAATCATCACCCATGGACCGACCTGGTGGGAGCTCACCACCATAAAAACTATCCATCATTTCTCTATAATAAATCTTATAAAATTCAATCTCATTCACCCAATATAGTAAAGAACAGGTATTATCGAGACACATATGGTTATCTTTACAATTATACACTAGGACATTGAGACACTTATAAGTAAAGTGGTTGATCAACTGATACTCACTACTACCATCATGCACATCATGCACCTCATGCACCCAAGTCTTCTTACTTAGAAAATTGGAAAAAAAATTATTTCCATAGGGTATAATCCATATCATATTTGGAAGATTGAATATGCTCAACCATCCAAAGAAAATAAAGGCTTAGGTAATACTAAAAACAAATATGCTTAAGCCTTTCATGGTAAGTATGAACCAAAAAACACTCACAAAAAATAGTTGATGATGTCATAACCTTGACATTTTAAATACTTACTACAAATATAAATCGTGTGTTGGATAATTCCTTTAACATGGCCACAAATTTATAGATCCATTGGTAGCCAATTTCACATCCTGTGTTGAAGATTCTTTAAAGCCTATGCCTAATACATCCCAATATATGGTGTACTCCATACTCAGCTCATGTAAGATCAGAATATATGCAGAATTCAAAATTACCATTAGATATTAGAGGGATATAATGGTAATATTGTAAAATTTTAACTCCTCCAACTTATTTTACCTAGATCAGTACTACTAACTGGGGGCAGTCCTGAATAAATCTCATTTTTTAGCCTATCAATCCCAAACAAGCTATGGATTTGGAAGAAAATATTGTGACACTACAAATAAATTACACCATTTTATTCTTAGGGTAAAATTATATTCTATATATTTATTTCTTTCTCACAATGAAGTAAAACCATAATAAACAATTTGAAATATTTTTTTAAATCTGATTCTCTATTAATTTACTCAAGATAATCTATATATTTCCAGCATGATCCTCCAATGATTGTCAGTATACTAAGATATAATTAGTAAACATAAACATGAAGGAAGAAAAATATAGATAAAGTACATAATTCATCAAGGATATATTAACTTAAAATGGTATCATGAGATTATAATATAGGTCATACCTTCTCATAAAATATATATAATTAATTACCAAAAGGCCTCAAACACAACTGATGAATACTTGACGATAGTTCAATCATAGAGAACTACTTGGATCCCCTTATCTAGTTGAAAATTCATAACTATTTAGGATTGGGTATCATTTATTGAAAATAACATTGTTTAACCTTCGATAATTCATACATAAACACAAAAAAAGATTCTCTATTAGAGAATAAAATAGGAATACTCTGAATGGATGTTCTTAGGAAAATAAATCTCTTTTCCTTAACATCATCTCTCTAAAACTTAATATCTATAAGATATATATGATCCATACTATAATGAGGTATGTATATGGGATCCATATTTAAAATCCATTCAATCAAGAGCTCAACCACCCTCTAGAGTGTAAACCCTGAAAATTATTTAGGAATGATAGCCTGGACATTGCCATCTCTAAGAGGACAAGCTGATTGTTTTGTCTTCTAATCATCTAGAATAATTATTTAAAATTTGTTTTATATCATCTTCAACTATGGATGGTTAGGTCCCAATTATACTAACAAAAATCCCATAATCCTTCATTGGTATATGTTAGAACCTGTGTTTTTCAAAGCTATAAATATAATTCTTTGTGTTTGTTGTCAATCCACACTAGGTTGGTTAGTTAGTTTGCAAGATATGTGATATTATGGTGGATGTGGATTTAGTATTGAAGGGGGAGTTCATTTCAATGTGTTTTACATATTTTAGGATCTCAAAACATGGTGGAAGGGGTGACCTTAAGGATTTATGGATTTTCAAGACTGGAAATTTATGAAAATGAGAATGGTATGTATTTTTTGATGATGGATGTATCCTAATGAAATGGAGCTCTATGAAGGGATCTATTGTCACAAGGGTTTGAAGGTTCAAAAATGAGGTTTCATGAATATTGGACAAGTGATGATGAAATGTGATAAGTGATTCAATTATGAGAATCTTCATGGATGAGAATTATTCACTAATGTTTCACGGTGGAAAGGAACTTCACAAACATGAATAGAGAGGTTTTTGAAATTAAAATAGTGATCTTGAAGTGCCACGAAATTCATTTTAAATAAATATGAATCTAATAATCCTTTGAATAAACGAGTTAGTATTTTTGAAAAGGGGGGAACTCTCCTATTTCATGATGGTCTTACTCGAAGGTAATACCCTTCATGAATTAGGGACTCCTCTTGAAAACAATCATAAAAAAGTCAGTGGTTATGAAATAATTGTCTCAAAAGATTTTTAGAAAAAGGGGCTTTATGAAGACTAAAAGTCTCAGGACTTATTGCAGTTCCATGAAGGTCTAGAACATCACAAACACTCTGAGCTTCATGAATGTATGTTTCTTCACAAAAGATGAAACATCTTTAATAGAGAAAGGGGGTTTTTAAGGAGGTATCTTTGTGAAAGAGAGAGTCATGAATAGTACTCTTTGAACATCTGGTTTGGTAAATAGTAAATTCAAGTGAATTAATTCTATAATATAGTTCATGTGGTGTCCTGTGATAGTGAGGTAAAATTTCTTATATGACCAATCAATTTAGGTGAACATTAGGTCAATAAACTGATTAAGTATTCACCCATGGCGGTGATCAAGGGGGAGTCGATAGAAATGGTTTGCGGAAGGAATTGTGTTTTCCCTAAAATAACTTTAGAGGAAGTTTTTATGGAATGCATTGATCATGTATAATGTTTCTATAACCCATAATATCTAGTAAAACATAGTGGATTCAGGTATTACTAAGAAACTATCTGTGTCTTCTCCTTGAACTAGCTCATAGTGGTGAACTACGTAAAACTCATATGTTATGTTTCTATTCCTGTATTTTGGAGTTTGATAATACATGATTCTATCTGATAAGTTTAATAGCTTCCAAAAAATGTGGTAATAAGATTTATATATTTAAAAGAAAAATCTGACAACCTAATTAACACCTCACATCGTTGGTTGTTATAGGGTCTTATAAGTTGTATTAGAGAAAATATGATATAAGTGATAAATCTATACTATATTATATTCATGGATAAATTGTGAGTGTTAGGTGATTTCCACTTTTCATGGAAGACACTTCAAAAATTTGAATAATATAACGGGATCTCATCATTGGTCTCATGGTATGGATGTTCCCCTTTCCACAGTTCAAGGGATTCAATTCAGTGATATGAAAAGTATTTCTATGACTGAAACTGACAGGAAAATGCATGATGCAGATCTAAAATATCAAAATGATATTACTGTACAATTATCTAATCAAATAAATTTTAAGGTGATAAGATTCAATATATCCATGTCTATGTGGGAGTTAATAAAAAGTACATATGAAGTAAATGACAAAGTGAAGAGGTCAGAGTTCAGGTTTTGCACAATCAGTTCAAAGATATGAAATTACATCCAGATAAAGATGAACATATTTTATTTAGTCTCATTACTAAATTGTTTTAGAGTTATTTTATAACTTGGGGAAGAAATCAAGGTTATTTAGATCTTGAATAAAATATTAAGAAGGCTCCCAACTCGATACAATCCAAAAGTATCATCTCTCTAGGAAAGATATATATCAAAGAATTGTCTTGATGATCATCTATGAAGTCTCATGGAATATGAAATGAGACATAAACTAGAAGATACAACAACGCAATTGAGTAATAAAATTACATTTAGTTCCATGGAAAAACATGAAATTTTCAAATATGGTGATGATGAACACAATGTGAATAAAAAAATTATTTCTCTTTTTTCAAAAAAAAATAAAGTGGCTAAAAGGGATATTTTACGGATATATTCCATTGGAATTTTTTGATCTAGTAATGATACTAACATTTCGGTGCAGTTCTCAAATAGATTTTATGAGTTAGAATTTGAAACATAAATCATGTATAGGCCTCATATGTTGTTCTCACTAAAGGGATACTTAAAAGGAATAAATTACAGAGAAATATATTTATCTAAAAATTGAATAAGATAATAATGAATTTTGGGAGTATAATGAACAAGAGTTTGAATATGATATTGAAGAGTCCATGATGGATATATTTGAAAAGGTAATACCTACAATAGATGAATACAATTTTTCTAACGGTGTTATAGATCTCAAGGTGTAACATGATGGTGATATTTATGATCATGACATTAAAAGAAAGAAAAATAGAAAGATGGGGGATGGGAAATGTTTTGGAAGAGTCATCATACTATGTGGACCATCATGAAGAATTTATTTATTAAATATTAAGAGATGAATATGAAAATTTAACCACTCCCAAAATCCAAAAATTGGGTGCGGAGTTGAATATCAGGATTGAAGAACACAGAAAATTCATTAACAACATTACATTGAGACTGGAATAAAATGACAATACAGTTAAGGGAACTCAATAATAAAAGGTATCTTTAAGAAGTAAACTATAAACTAAATGATGATCATGTTAAACTAATAAGAAATTAAATTTTGTAATTTTTACATATACAGAGCTTTAGTAAAGTGTTAAATATTGTTCCAAATGAGTACAGAATGTGTTGAATTATCAATGAACTAGATTTATGGGAAATAGTTTGACTGGATATGATACAAAAACATAAAAGGTAGGAAAATGAGTTGATCCAAAGAAAAGGAAAGTATAAATTTGGATTGGTCAAAAATTTATCTGATGACCTAACAAAGACAGCATAAAATCAAATAGAAATGAGAGTTGAAAATAATCATCAATTATCATGAGAGGATTTCAGGTCAAATAATGTTTGAAAAAAAAAAGAGGACATATGGAGGAATGGAAGTGATAATATATTTCTTTTAATGAAATTTCAATTATGTGTATTTTTAGGCCATACCATGTGAAAAATTGAATCAATATAGAGTTATTTGAATGGGGAAGCACTTAGAAGTCAACAATAAATAATGATATCTTATCCTTCATCATATAAAAGAAATAATTCCTTTGGATGTTTGTTCCACTATTCTAACTTTGGATAAAAATCTATTCATTGCTAGAAGTTTAAAGGTGGGAAAAATAACTATAGAATAATGAGACAAGTCAGTAATAGTCAACCAAGAAAAATTAACCTCGAAAATAGGATTTAGGCTCTAAAATAATAATATTAGTATGATTCAATCATGCACATTGAAAAAGAAAAGACATTCCTTCTTTTTCTTCCACTCAATCAGGTATTTCATGGATGGAAAAGAAGAATATTGAGAAAGAAAACATAGAATAAATTTCTCTTCAAGAGCCAATGAATAGATCACTTAGATACGTTATAGAAGATTCTAATCCTCTGCGATAATAAATGAAGGTTTTTTGAAATTTTTTTAACAATATGGTTAATAGTATAGTGGTATTAATCAATGATGGTTCTTTAAAGATTAAAGTCAGTGGAAATACAGTATTAACAGATGATGAGATAATAAAAACAGAAGTTCTCTACATGGGCAGTTTATGTCACAATTCCCTTAGTGTTAGTCAGATCTATGACATAGGGTCGGTAGTGAAAATCAATCAAAAGGGATATACCATAAAATTTAAGAGAGGTAATTTTCCAATGAAATGATATAGTAAAATAGTAATTTATACTAGGTACATAGAGAATAAAACACAAGTTTATTAAGAACTGATGGGGAAAACAACTTATGGAACTCAAGGTTGGGTCACATTAATCAATGGAGGATGAAAAATATATCCATGAAAAAGTCTATAGTCAATATTCCAAATATAAACTTCTATCGAGGGAATACTTGAGATTCCTAAATATGAGGAAATATAGTCAAGAATTATTATTGGACGGAGAACAAAAGGGAATCCAATATGATTGATCTCATCTATATAGATGTGATTCATCCATTGAATATGGTTGGAACATTTAAAAGTTTTCAATTCATTATTTTTATTGATGATTATATTAGAATAGAATGTGTGATGTTTATTCAGTGTAAATGTAAATTGATTTACATCATAAAGAAATATCTCTAAGGATTTGAGATTCAAAGGGACGTCTAATAAAGATATTATGATCAATATGTAGTAAGAAACACACATATATTGAATTTAAAAATTACATAAAAAACATGATGTCAATCATGCAGTTTATTTAGTGGGAAAACCTCAAAAAATGTGGTCTTTAAACATAAAAATTGTTGTTGAATAATATGTTTATAACTATACTAATTTTGAGTTGGGTTTCTAATCATTTCTAGACAGGGACTGTTCATGCTGTGGTGTAAACTCTAAATCTAATAGGGCTATTTATAAAAGAGAGATGGAAGCCATATGAGATATTTCATGGAATATACCCCTCACTAAATTGATTTCATGTTATTTTATATATGTTATTCATCTGAAATAATGATGGAAATCAATGAATTTATGGTGATGCTAAAGATGAGGGAGTATTTCTTGGATACTCAATGAATAATAAATCATAATAATTGTAAAATATTCATCTCAAAATGATTTTGGAAAGAAATGATGTTAAGATCCTTGAGGATAAAACAAAATACAATTCAAGGATATCATATATTGTTATGAATGAAAATGAAGAAGAAAGTAGAAGAGAGGAAAATTAATATATATATTTTGTGGAAGTCTTTCCTAGTATTTAGTTTTATCAAAATAATGATAATTCAAAAGTAGAATCATAAGTGGAAAACAATGTTAAAGAAATTATTTTAGAACATCATAGATCAAATATAATAGAAGACCTTGATCAATCAAACATAATTTGGGATTGGATAGAATCAACACATATAAGGTGAACAAGTAATTGAGTATATTCTTTTCTTTTATAAATTTTATAACCAAAAACATTTGAATAAGTAGTGAAGGATGAATCATGGGTTAAGTCTATAAATAAAGAACATGGTGAAATTGAAAAAATCTAGACATGCAACCTTTTGAAGAGACCAGAATATCATAATATGATCAGAATAATGTGGATCATCAAAAATAAATATAATGAAATAATAAATGTGATAATAAATAAGGAACACTTGGTGTATAAAGGATATTATCAGATTTAAGGTATTTTTTATTGAATAATATTTCTCCATAGTAGCTTTACTGGAGTCTATTATGATTTTCCTAGCCATGTAAATTCAAATAGGGTATAAATTTTATCATATAGATGTAAAAATATAATTATTAAATTGTGTTCTGGATGAATAATTCAACATTAAACCTCCAATGGGATTTCTAACTGTAAATTATGAAACAATGGTTTTTACATTAAAGAAAGATATTCACATGTTAAAAAAGAAACTATAAGATTGGTATTCCCAACTATATGGGTATTAAAAGAAGCTAAAATTTAATATAGGAGGTTTCAATAATAATATATATGTAAATAATTCTCAATGATTTCAATTTATTGTTCATGTGTATGCGGATGATATTATATTTTGAGGAAGCATGCATGGATATGTGGGAGAATTATAAAATCACATGAAATTAAAATTTTATATTTCCATTATTGGTGAACTTTAATTATTTATAAGGATACATGAGATGAAAAATAAGGACCACATATTCATTTCTCTGGAAAAGTATGCAAGATAGATTCTAAAGAAATTAAACATTTAGGACTCCAAACCAATGTTGACTCTGATTATGGTTGGGATAAAACATAGAAAGTGTGAGGATGGGAAACATTTGGATCCCAACATGTAGAGTCGGATCATTAGAAGCTTATTATACTTTACTATAACATGTCAATATATTGAATTTGTAATATTTTTAGCAACTGAAATTCAATATAATCAGAAGGATGAGCATTTTGATGTTGTTAAATGAATCATGATATATATTCAAGGTACCCTAAATATATTAATATACTATGTATTAGGAATTGATTATAAATTATTAACATTTTCTCATGATGAATGGGATGGAGATGTGGTGGATTGACATTCCACAAGTGGGTGGGAATTCTTTATTGTAAAACAATGTATGGTCTGGTTTAACAAGAAATAAGAAATAAATTCTATTTATATGGATAAATTAGAGTATATCTCTATGAGAAAATCATGAAATCATCTATTGTGGATGAATAAACAACATACTAATATTGTTTATCATATGAAACAATAGATGGCGATACACAAAAAAAAATATTATCACGATCAATCTAATTAAAAATAATATTCAACACTCTCGTACTAAACATACAAATAACAAATAGCACCACATCAATAAAAAATATTCAATAAGGTGTGATTGAAGTATAACAGGTTGGGAGTAATGATCACGTGACTAAGATTCTAACCAAGACCTTGGCAGTACCAATGTTTAAGAAATATCTGTTGAACCTTGGTGTTCATCCCCCTCTCATTTCATAAGGAGGTAACAATTTCCCCTTCCCCATTTGGGTTAACTATTTTAATCTATTTTGGGATGTGAGGTAGATATATAAGGGATATATGATATAGGGGGGGTATTTTTTTCATAATAAGGTCTCAATATAGGTTATTTGGGTTTATTACCAAAGGGGTTAGTGAAATTCAATGATTTGGTTTGATGGATAATTTGGTGGTTGGTTTTTGGTCTCTCAAAGTATGAAAATAAATTTTTCCACTATGGTTATATAAAAAGATATCTTCTCATGTAGACATTGAGTGATGGATGTGTTATTTCATACCTGTCAGTTTTTTGTTTGTGGCTAGTGCTTTATTCAATTTATCTCTAGATTTTAAAAAACCAATGGGAATATTTTTATAATAAAGGTTTTTCACTATTGGAAACTGATTGTTTTGAGTTTTTTGTCAATCCGAAATATGTTGATCATTGAGATTTCAATAATGGTGATATTATGTTGAAGGTGTGTTTATTGTGGATTGTGGTTTCATTTCTTACTATTTTCTAAATTCCTGGATTTCAAAAAACGGATTATGGGGTGAGCATCAGAAGTAATGGATTTCCATGATTGAATATTTATAAAAATTATAAAGAAATGGATTTCATGATGATTGATTATTTGAAAATATTTGGAGCTTCATAACGGAATATAGTGTCTTGTAGATTAGATGTTTAGCAAAGAAGGTTTCACAATGACTGGATGAGGAAAGATGAAAAGATTGTAAGATATGTGATTATGAGAATCTTCATGAATTGGAATTTTTCACTAATGTATTGTGAAGGAAAAAAGATTTGTAAACATGAATTTACAGGTTCACAAAATAGATAATGTGATATTGAAGCTTTGTGAAAGTATTTTTCTATAAATAGTTCGCCACTCATCATTTGAGTACATGAGGTAGAATTTGGAAAATGGCGGAATGCCCTAATTTCATAAAGGTATTACTCAAATCTAATACCCCTAATAAATCTGGAAGTCTCCATGAACAAAATATTTACAAAGATAATGGTTATGAAATAATTGATACAATAAAGTTTTAGAAAATGGTTTTACAAGAAGACCGACTGTATCTTCATTTGAGAGAAGTTTTATGAAGACTTGGAGCTTTTTGAAGGTTGGGAGATTTTTGAAATTACATTTCTTTAAAAAAATGAATCATCTTTGATAGAAAAATGGGGTTTCCCAGATGAGGGAGCTTCATGAACAATATTATTTGAAAATAATATTTGAGTAGATAGTGCATTTAAGTGCATCAATTTTGGATATTATTGCAATCAAGGTTTTGTTAAAGTCATGTAAAAAGACTAATTTTCCTAATCTATTGTGGAAACATTCATGTTGATAATAAAAGTTAGACTTCACCCAAGGCAGTTAAAAATGGGGGATCTAATAGCAGTTATTTTAGTGGGTAGTTTCATGTACCCAAAATATATGAAATGGGTGTGTACCTGGCATGGAGTAAATGTGGGTTATATTTTTATAATTCATAACATTGATTGAAACATAGTTTATTTAGGTACAACAGACGCACTATTGGTGTATTCTCCTTTAACTATCCCTTAATGTTGTGCAATATAAAATTGTTGTGTTTTGTTTCTATCACTTTATTTGGGTGTTTTAAAACTTATTTTTTATCAGATGGGTTTAATAGGAACCTAAAATGTGAGAAAAATATACATATCATTTAACAAAAAAATTACACCCTGCTTCACCCTCCCCTCACATGGTGTTCTCAGGACCTACAATATAGTAGCCACCCTCGTAGATGGGAATAATAATCATCTATTATAAAAATAAATGTGCACTTAATACTAAGTAAATTAATCAATAACAAAGATTGAATAGAAATTTTACATCTCTAATAAATAAAAATATTAAACATTTATATATCCATGGATCATTATAGAACACTTATAAAAGATTAGGATAATCTCTGATTTCACCCATAATGGATGATCGAAAGACATAACCATATAACAATACTTTATAATAATCCATATATCCATTTTAATCTAAGAAGATAAAAAATTGAGGTTACAAATATATATAAAATAATTCATAATAAATGTTGCATGTCACTAGGATCATGACTCTAATAGTTAATGGTCACTCACTATGATCATTGAGATTAATCTCAAAGGCATGAAGCTGGACTAACCCAAACCTCTTCATAGCCTTCAAATCCCTAACTCTCTTAAGGATAACTACTCTTCTACCACTACTAACCATCATAAACAAGAATCCTCCTCTCAATAGATTTTCAAAAGAACTCCAACTACTACCCAATATATATCACCTAATACTTCTTGGGATCCTTGAGCTTGGTCATCACTATAACCACCATCATGCTCTGAATAAATATAACGAAAGTGTTCTCTATGACACATACACCCATGCAAATTACACTCCTCAAATTCTATGGGTATTCCCCACATAACTACTCTAATATCATACTATCATAGTCCTCCCATATTGGAGAGAAGGAGATCCCTAACCCTGACTATCGTTCCCACCTACACTCTAATGAGAATCACTGAAACACCACTTTTGGATACTTGAAGATCCACTCAAAAATACATAATGAGAATATGACTAATAATAAGTTATTTCCTCATGTGTGTTTATATCTATAATGAAGTAATAATTAATTACCTCTGAAAAATACTTAAGCTGAAATATATTCTCTTGATATTGAATTGAATTTCTCTACCCATCATTAAAATATCAAACCATGCTGGTATCATCACTCATTAGTGAGGTTCATAACTAAATCAACACAGTAGAATGAGTAGAATAATCCTTAATTAGCCTGATTCCTTAAACCATATTCATAAATTCATAATATATATCATCTCCTGAAATAAATTCTTAAAGAAAAATGTCTAAAATTTCATAGAAAATTACCCCACATACTATTATTTCTAGATTAGAAAATCATACAGTAACTATTTTACTCTTTAATGTATATACCCAATAAGATTCATTCACCAGTTAGGTAGTGTCTCCAATGGTTGAAAATAATCTGTAAGTATTTATCCCATATCTCCACTGTCTGAGGTAAAACCTCCATAGAAAATAGATTATAAGGATATATCTAACACTTATTTGTCAAATTCGACATGTAAGGAAATGTTCTCATAGATATTGGTCCCATCGACTGAATATCCTCAAGTATAATCTCACAAAGGATGTAGATTAATAAGAGGTTTGAGTTATACAGGATACACTAACTCAAATTTCAATGTAGCTTTATCATCAAAACACTTCTTGTGATCAAGAGGTGTTCATCATGGTGGAATTTCACAAAATAAAAAACAAAAAAAAACATTTAAATAAGTTCACAATTGAATTTATTCATATAACATAACATAAGAATGGGAATTTTATAGTTATTAGAGATGGGGAAATGGAGCAATTGCATCCTAAAATGAACGGACCACATTTTCCCATTCAATTTTTGAATTCTTAATCAGATGATTGGGTTTCCCAACAGGTTAAGGAATTCATTTCTTCCACATTCTTGTGATATCATTGGATGTTACTATCTCAGTGTCAATCTATTTTTTTATTTTATTTATTCCTATGTGAGAGACTTATATACTCTCTTTTATGTACTTTTGGTATGTTATTTTGGTGATTCTAATGTATTCATTTTTATATTCATTCCTCGAATCAAAAGTACTCCACATTGCTCAGTGTTAGTGGAAGGGTTTTCAGTGGTCGGTTAGTTAGTGGAGGTGCTATGGGAGGGTAAATATTTTCTTTGATGGTATTTGGTGTCAAGAATTGGTAATTATTGGAAAAAATTATATTTATTTTGAGCTTATTTTTTACTAGAACCTAGGCCACAAACTACGGTTATCTTCCCTCTCACAGAATATATTTTCCATCCACTACTTATTTTATGAATATTTTAGGAAGTTGTGGTCATGGGATGGGAGAGTGTGTGGTAGCTAGATGATCTCTCTGTACAAATGGTATTGGGATTTTCATAAATGTATAGAACCGAAATTGGTTGAAATTTGGTGGAAACTCCCTAGGCTTCCACTTTCTTTTCTTAACCATTATATTCTCCAAATCATGGGAGGTCACTTAGGAGGCTTTTGGTATTCCAAAGGACAAACTAGAAGTAACCAGTCTTCTTCATCACCTCATCTATGTATGGAGGTTAACCTTGTAGAAACTCTTTCAGATCCCATTTTCATTCACTCAGGAGAATGTTTTTCTTGGTTGCAGTGGGTCATTTTTTTAGTCGCCTCCTTAGAAATGTAATTTTTTTCACATACAGGGCCTCTCAATTCTTTATTTTAGATGCAAATTTAGGGATACAAGGAATTTTTTTGTACAGAGGTCTACATGTTATGGTCTTAAATAATGTGGGTACAGTAGGGTCATATAATCTATTGAGTTTTAAAGACATTGGTCCCTTTGTTGATTTCTTGGTCTTGAAGTACATTGTAGATTCATTGTTTGAGGATCCTCACAATAGTGAATGGAAGGTAGGGATTTTCCCAGGTGAAAATCCTAGAGTTTCTAAGGATAATTTAATCTAGTTTCTAATATGTCCTTAGAGGTAGATAAAGATGACAATGAGCCTGTTCGTGGATATAGGGTGAATGATTCCTCTCTTATTAGTTTTTATGGATTGAATGAATTCATAACCAAATAGATAGGTTTATGAGGCCCTGGTCAGGTTAATGCCTTATGGGGGTGGGGGGGTTAACACTGGTCTTGCTTCTCAGGTTGTGGAGTGTTCTCTAAAGTATCATTTTTCTTCAGAAAATTCACTATTGGTTTTTTATGATCTTTCAATTTTAAATATTGGATTTGATCCTTCTTATTAAAAATATTTTTTATCCTCAGATGATAGAGCGACACATTGATTGATTCAGTTTCCATACACTCCCAATAACATTAAGGTTTTATTTAATTCTTCTAAGGATGATATTAGGGATTTTTTTGGGTTTCTTTAGGATGATAATCTCAATAATTATTAGGCTTGTTTATATTGAGGAAGAATCGCCCGTTCCAAGCCCATATAATCCTTTAGGTCCTCTCATTTAGCTTATACTATTATCATGTTGAAGGGTTGTAAGGATAGAGACATTTTTTTAATGTCATCCATTATCATGTGGAACCCTAGGAGTATGGGTGTGTGACACAAAAGAGTATTTTTGGTTGATGAGGTCATGAAGCATAAATTTTCCATCTATTCCATATTGGAACAAAATATGATGCAAGACTCTTTACTAGTTCTCTCAAGGATTTTTAGCTTCATTTTCGTCATACATGGAAAACCAAGCAATAATCATGATTTGATTTTTTTGAAGAGTAATGTTATTTTTGAACAAGTGGACACATCTCATTAGTATATCACCAATAAGATGTATATAGAAAGCTCTATTATTTTTATTTTCATTTATATATTATATTTTTTATATGTTATAGATAGAATATTTGTTTTATCATCTAGACTTATTTAAACTATGTTATCATTATTAGTTTTTGGGAAGGGACTATAATACTATATGTGACATGTTAGAAAAGAAATATAGTGAAGATTATTTCTCCACAGAAATTCAGGATATTAGTATTTTTTTTTCATCATTTGATCTTATGTATATCGGTTATCATAGAGATCCATTTACATGGTGAAACAAAAAAAATAGAGAGAATGGATCCGGTGTAGATTGGATAGTTTCATTTCAAATCACCAAGGTGTTTAATTACTTCCTCATGCCACAATAAATCATTTATCTCGTGTACTTTATGATCATGATCTGCTTCTTCATCTCACCAAGAGGGATGATAGAAGACCTATCAATATTGGCAGATCCACTAGTTAGATTCGAGATGAGGATTTACCTATGATTTTCAAAAACTAATGGGATTAATTTGTGAGTGGAATGTCCTGGGATGGTATTGTTGATCACTTGAAAAGACATAGAGGTCACTTATATGATTTTATACCCTCTAAGACCAAAAATAACTTCTCACTCAGAGAAATAATATAGGAAAGTGAAGTAATGGATGAGAAGCTTCAATAGAGTTGGGATGATGGTGTCTTTGGATTGATTATGGTGAAACAAAATATTTTCTCTAAGAATCTAGATGAAATATAGATAATATCAAGGTAAAATTCCAGGTCTCTATGGATAAGAGAAGGGGATAGAAATTCAAGGTACATTAATTCCTTTTAAGGATAGGACACCATATAGGAAAATCAATCGTTTGTTGAAGGAAAGTTCATCCATAGTGGATGTGGAAGTGGTTGGAACTATATCGAAAAATTATTTTGATAACCTTTCGATGGGAACTATATTATATTGTGAACAATGCATGATGAGTATCCCAAGTGATCAGATCATTCTTAGAATCATTCAAATGTTCGTTTAGGATATTGATAATGATATTTTAGAGGCTATTCTATGTGAGGGAGAGATTAGACAAGATATATTTACTTTGAATGTCATGTGTGATCTAGGGCTAGATGGATTTATGGGGTCCTATATTGCTTCTTGGGATATTATATTCCCTTAGTTTTAAGAATTGGTGAAATACTTTTCCAAAGTGGGACATCTCTCTAGAGTGGTTTGTGCATCCAAGTTGGTCCTTATCCATATTGTGAAGCATCTGATTAATATAAATCAATACAAAATGATCTTCCTATCTAATATCTCATAAAAAATAACACTAGTATCTTAAATAGAAAAATGGAAAATTTTCTACCCTAGATAATTTCATAAGAATAGAATTTTTTTCATGAAGGGAAGAAGTATTCGGGGAGTGGTGTCTATTGGTAAAGAGATATTGGATGATAATAAAAGTAAATTTATTGGTTCTAACATCATGATCAAGGTTGACGTGGACAAATCCTATGACAGGATAGAGTGGGGTTTCATTCTAAAAGTTATGAGTAGTTTAATTTTCAAAGAAAGGGAATGTGATCTCTTGTTCATGATTTATTCTTCATCATGGCATACTTTTTGCCATCTAGGTCGAAACATTGGGATTCTAAAATCAGATAGGGGATTTGAATTGAGGGATCTGATTTATATCTATCATTTTATTGTAGATCAGGAGGCTATTTCAAGGAACTATAATCATGAGATAGCCTAATTAAATTTCTTACCTTTAAAGAACATTTCTAGTTAAGGTATCATATCTCATCTAATTTTTTCTAGTGATATTCTATTTTTTCAAAATGGTATGAATAACTCCATTGAGGGATTCCAGAATATTATGAAAATATACAGTGTTTCGAGTGGAACAAATATTATTCACTTAAAGAGATAAATATATATCTCGAAGATGTTCTCAGATCAAGGTGAAATTCAAATTCAATTGAGAGATGGAATCCAAAGAAGACACATGTTTATTACTCACCTTGGCACACCTATTTTAGATGGAAAAATAAAAAAGGTAATTTTTGAGGATTTAGTGATCCATGTGACATGTTGTATATATTATTAGATAAATAAGATGTTGTTATTTAGAGGTAAGATATATCTAGATTACAATGTCCTAACATCCACGTCGATGCGTATTTTCACTGTTATTAAGTCCCCAAAAGGCACCATTTGTGGGGATAAGAAATTATGAATTTTTTTATCAAATACTTTAAATATGAAGGGATAAGTCATTGGACCTCGTGGAAAAGAATGGTGATCCATTTAGTGGATGGAGACAGTACTATTTGAAATGTTTATATGATTATGCATGTAATTAAAGTCATATTATCATGTGGAATTATATAAGGAATTCTGTTGTGGGCCAGATTTATGAAGGACAGGTATGGAGAATAATAGAGAAATTGGGATGAACTTCCTGGTAAACTCTCTAGCCTAACTAGGTTCATGGTCTAACACTTAGAAAAGATAAAGAAAAATATGTGTCTATGGTTGGGAAAGGATATATTCACTAAAAAAAGGATAGATGGGATGTATCTCCATTGTTTTTTCATAGATTCCCAATTCTAGAAATCACTTCAAATTAGGCTATCTAACACTAGAGACATATTTCAACCACCCTTAATAAGGATAAAATGAGTATAATTTATAGGTTTATTCATGTGAATGGTCAGTAAAATTGTGATTTTACTCTCTCATCTTCAATTAACTTGTGTTCTTGGAACTATATCTTGTAGTGGCATGGCTAAAGGGAGTTTGATGTTTGGGAGGCCAAATTATGGTGCAAGAAAACACTATAAAAAATGGTTTTTCTGGTTTGTAGAATCCAATATTGTGAAATTCAAAATAAGTAAAATCTTTAGTGGAAAAGAGTGTAGATGGAATCACACTACTTTTTCTATGAGAAGCCCAGTTTTTAAACTACATGGAATCTCTATTTTGAGATCAATTGTCCTTTTTTTATAGAACCTCACCGGGATGAATATTGGATTCTCTATACAGGGTGATGACATTAATTGATTTTTAATTTCAAGATTTCGTGGGTCCATGTAGATATCTCAATTTCTATTGATTTAGGTCATGAATTTTACTTTTGTGTGTTGGATTCTACGAGAGGCTCGCAATAGGAGAGGAAAATGCATGCGATGTTCTCTTCTGTTTGTTAATGTTTATATTTTATTAATGATAGATGAGTTGATTTTTCTGTATATGGTGGTCTAAAATGTTTCCTATAATACCAGGATGAGTTATACACTAGTGATTGTACTGATAGGTAGGAACTATAAGACACATGGGACATGGGTCAAGTAAAGCCCCCTTCAGATCAGATTTATGTTTAATGTGGAAAGATCATTCAATCTGGGTTTCATGTCGGGAGGTGTATTGGTTCAAGATAACAAGGGATTAGTCTTTAATATTTTTATTTATTTCATAGATCTATTTAGTTCTTTGGAATCAGAAGATAAATTCATTATATGCAGCCGCTTTATTTACAGTATATACAACATACATAATAAATTAATTTAATCTGACTCCCAACTTATTTTCAGTTTCCTGAGAGGTTGTAACAATGTTTCATTGTATTTGGTTTATGACATTTGGATATGCGTGACTCTTCTAAGAAACAAAACTTATAATTATCAAACATTGAGGGAGGGAAATTTTCCTATAGATAATATTTCAAGTAAGAGAGATCCTCACGACAGTATCATTATTTTTGTGATATAGTATCTCTTCCAAATTATTCTATTTTGATTTTCACTAGTGATTCTCAAGGGAATGATCAATTTTGACCCTATGACTATAATTTTTCCACAAAAATTTATTTTTGAGTGAGTGATATATCCAAATTAATATCCAATAACATGATGAAAATCCTACCTCATTATACATTCCTTATCATACAAGGGTTTCATATAAATCATGACATCTCTTTAACAATAACTAGCTACTATCATAGAACACATCAAGTTATATATCTAATTTGAATCATTAATTACAAAATTTTAGTAACATAATTAAAATAAAATAATGATTAAATATAATTACCCCATCAGGGTATATAGGAAAATAGTATATAAGTTTTTACTAACACTATAAATAATTAGACCCTCTATCGTGACCAAAGTTCTTAACAATATGAAATAACATGAATGTCATGTGAATACAAAATGATAATAATGATGCAGGAATACATACCTCATAACACCCTAAGCCAAGATAAAATCATAGATCAAAATTACACATTATATTCTTTAAAATCAATAGACCGTATCACGCAAAAAAAAACATCAATCTCATCCCAAGTAAGATGACCATCCCATTGAATGGGTTTGTTATTCCCAAGTACATGGTGTATTCTTTACTCTTACAACATAATATATCATATATACCATTCCCAATTAGCAATAAAAAAGAAAAAAATGCTTTAATATAAATTTATATCATCCTTGACCTACTTTACCTCCACCAGGACCAATTTGGGTTCCATATGCCCAATGTGGACCTTCATATGTATCATAAGCTGAAAAACAATGTTGAGGGTCTATATATTTCATGAAGATCTTATACCCACTCTTTTTAAGACACATATAAATAATAGTGAATTTAAAATGTAAACATTCACTAAAATATAACATCAGAGTAAAATTGAACATCCAAGAAAATTAAAAATAGTAATTAAATGAAAAATAAACTTCAAAATAAAATGAGATACTTTAATTTTAATAATAAAATATATAAATAACCAATAATTCACATGGATAATTCAAACAAAACATGGTCCAAAATAAATAAAATAAACTATAAGGATACAAAAAATGGATCTCGAGTCTACTCCTAGTCCCATATCCAATAACCTACCCATACATTGTATCCCAACAATCACTAGAATATTCCCCCTTTCTCCTACCTAGGTCACAATTAATAAAGTATTATTTAAAAATAGGGTGTCTGATCAAGGTGTGAGTACAAATCAATAGGACACATCCAATGAATTACCTAAATTACAAAATAATATTATGTTTCATACAATATTTTTTTAAATAATAATAAATTAAAATAATATCCATAAATAATTTCATTCCCTTGTGTGCCCAACTTACCACCTAGGGTGTAACCATACATGTTTTCTCTAGTGATAGTGTGTTTCTAAAGATAATAAAATTAACCATTAGGCTGATGGAGCACTATATTTCTATTCCTATAAAGATATCATCCCATAAGTAGTATCAATAATTGTGTATAATAATGTAAATACATTTTAATTTTTGGCCTCATTACTTTATTAATCTCAATAATAAGATATCTTGACCACATATCCTAATATTGTGAAGACTAATTGAATGGAATCCAATGATTATATTATTCTCCATTAGTGGAAATCTCAACCACACCTAGGGATATTAGGTCAAGTTGAATGGTGGAACCTAACAATAAGACCTCATTTGTTGAGAATCTTGATTCCAGATCCACACAAATATAAGAATAATAGGAATAATACTCAAGGACGTAATGATCTCTATGCATGGTATCGTACATATAAATATCAATTACAATAGGAAATGAGGCCCCTGTCTATATGTTATCACCCCATGGGAATCTCATCCCATGTTAAATAGAGCGATTTTAGAAATGGGAGAATAATATTAGGTCTATAATGGTCTCATCCATCAGATTTCATGATCTTGAATCATATCAGTATGAAGATAATGGGGAATGGAATTCCAAAGTCTATTTTTATCATACGTCAATAGAAACTTTTTATATCGAATAATACTAAAAAGATCATTGGAAAGGTAACTCATTTATATTAGAATCTAAACCAAAAATATATTTGACCCCACATAAGACCCCATTAAGTTTTAAATATATAAAATTATTTAAAAAATCATTCAAGGTCGGTCTTAACATTCCCCTCTATAAAACCCATTCATTGTAGGTTCTCAAAAAGAATACACTCTCTTGATTTTACCCATGATAAATTCCCCAAGGATTCATTAAATTCAATTTAGTTCATCACACACCCCTTATATATGTTGAACAAACCAAATGTGTTTATATATCAACATACCAAGCTCACTAACACCCACAAACAATGTATTTCCTAGATAAAATAAATATACAGAAACCAAGGATGTAAATTGAAAGCAAAAAAGTTCAACTATTTCAAAATAAGACCTAAGGAACACATCATTGGGATCCATGTATAAATCTCTACTGATATTTTATCAATAATATATTCATTGGAATCAATATAACTAAAGTATCATGCATGGAGGGTCTATTATAGACTTACACATCCTTACCCTAGTCATTTGGGGGTATGTAGAACAAGTCGGAATAGTTTAGGTCAATCATATATTTGTGGTGATATTATTTAATTCGTATCATATTAAACATGTATAATCCATCTGGAGTGGTTAGAGACCACAAACATTAATATTTTGGTATGCTTATTGTTGAATATCAACAAAAAAATCGAATCTGAATAAAGATTTCTCCAACATTTGATAAAACCCCTAAATTAAAGAATAAGTTGTGAAAAAATCTATAAAAGTGAAAAATTAAATAAAGTGAAGAAGTGAAAACATATACTCATGGAAATACTATGGAAGAGAAAACATACATGTCTGGTCTCAAACAATAGAGAAACCAAAATATGTGAGCTAGCATAGAGGTGGGATATAGGGTACTGATTCTAGAAAAATATGTATAAATCCAATATTAATATTAAGTTTTTAAAAAATTTAAATTAAAATAAAAAATATAGACAAGTGGTGGGTTGTGGCATGACCACATAGTTTATGATGAAACTTCCCTCCTTAGAGTAAGACTATATAACATACTTATAGGACACGTTGCAATGCACCTACATATATAAGAATTGGAAAACTAGATCATTTAGTCTTATGTTTATGTTTTTTTGTGAACATAGACTTAAAAATGAAAATCCATCTTTCAGAACCGCACTGTAAAATTATGGATGAAATATTTCATTATGTTAAAAGGTTCCATGGAATATACCATTTCACCATGATTAAAACCCATAAATAGATATTTATAATGAAATACATTTTTTTGTAATAAAATCCTCTAGATGATGAATTTTTTTCTAAACCAAAGGCATCCTAAAACCAATGCCTGTGTCCTAAACAAGACCTTAAAAAACTAAAAACCCTCAAAATAAATTATTTTGGGAAAATATTAAACAAATTAATACATTTAAAATATGAGGTGTGTTACCAAATATCCCTAAAAACTTCATTTAAAAAATAATCACTCGTAACTTACAACGTTATGTTGAATCATGATTACTGGCCATAATAAACTCTTCATTCTCTAAAAATTCACAGTACATCATAAGTGTCACGGTAAAATGAAATTCCCTAAACATTATTCCTTAATATCCTAGAGTCATGGAAAAATGTTTATGATAAAATATATTAGTACTTATTATGTTATTATCCAATATATTTAAAAAACATGGTGTGATGAGTAATATTACATCGATATTTTTCCTTTCTTCAAAATATTAGTTCCAATGAAAATTAAAACTATTTTAATCTTATTCCATGTTTATATAATATTATATTTTATAAATAAGATCCCTTTTAATTAATCAAAACTACTTTCCATCAAAATTAAACTATCTCATTTTAGATCTACTTTTGATCCATCATTCTCCTCTTGAAAAACCTAGGCTATAATATTTTCCGAGTTATATCTTAGTATAAATTAGGAACATAAATTAATGGTGTCGTCTTAGTTAATTGTCACATAATACAAAGTATAAAGCTTAAAGAACAATTTATTCTCCAACACATTAGGGAAACTAATTTTTTTTCCACCCACAGTTTTTTAATGAATTTTTATTTTTTATAATAAAAAAATATTAAGTTTACTAGGTAATTTATGATTGGTTATTTAATCAAGATTGTGTCGTGTATCAAAGGAACATTGATAGTGGGATATTATGAAATGTAGGTTCCTGAAATTGGGATTCAATCCTTTTTGGTAATAAGTGAGTGGTTCTCTTAGTGATCACGAGTTATGAGGTCTTGATGCACTTCCAGGCCTCTAGATGGGTCATTTAACTTAGTGTCACCATGATGTATCATATTATTTTTTGGAAAACATGGTATTTGGGGATTGACCTAGATATAATGGGATATGTAAATTGATAACTTTCAAATAGTCAATTAAAAGAAAAATGTCAAAAAATTATACACACTCTTTAAACACATCCCATTATATTATTAGAATGATATGTAGTGATAAAGTATTTTCTGATGTGACATTATCAGTCACTAAATTTCAAATATGTTATACAGTTATTTTTTATAGAATAACTAATATTAATCATTTTCTACTAATATGAGAGGCATCATTTGTGAATGATACTGTAAATATATATCTCTGAGATATTGATAAATTTCATGGAGTGTCAAAATTTATTGTTTTTTATAGGGATAGAAGATTTATATCTTTTTCATTGAAGGTTTTATAGAAATTTTTTTAAACTAGTGATGTAAATAATTATATAATAGTCTAATCAAAATGGACCATTAGAGTGTAATATGAGAATATTAAAGAATATATTTTATGATTATGTTCATTACATTGGAGATACATAAAAGGACCACTTGGCCATGAAAAAATATTATTATAATAATGAATACCAAGAATCAATTCATATGACACTATTTGAATCATTAATAAGAGAATATATCTATATTTTTTATGTTTGATTGAAGTGGAAGAAAAAAATAATGGAAAAAATTATTATAAAAGATTATCAGTTAGATTAAATTTATTCAAAGGAAATTGGATTCAACCATTTGTATTTATATATCATAAATATCTCATTAACACCAGTGGTTAAAGTATTGAATTATCACTCATTTTTTTCTTTCATTTTTTAAGATCCCAATTAAATTAATCAGGGTAAAAGTTAATGTAACATCCCAACTTGAACCACCGACTTTGAGCCAGAGTGCCACATGACCTCATGCGTACCTCCCCATATGCAAGATGATTCTGAATAGAAAAGATGTTTTGTGGAACTCTAACTTGGACTCAGTGGTTTAGGACATGATATTGTAAAATTTTATTATGGGTTCAAGACTAACTAATGAGCTAGAGAAGAAATTGATATTTATCCTTTAAACATTATATGGGGTTATCTCAATTATATTATCTTTGGCTAATTAATATGATATTGATATGTGATTTGATGTATGCCGGGTGTGTTCATGAATCATGACTAGGAATGTAGGTTCACAATACATATATATACTTATTTTTGTGTTTTATTGTAGTTCATTAATTTAATACTGTGATTTGTTTTATCTTTCTGGGATTGTTTTTCTTTTTAGAATATACCTATGTTTCATACTATAGTATCAGAATAAATTATTTGAACTAATATTGTTGTTGTGTTGTTGTATATACTTGGTAACTGTTACTATTTTTATGATTAAATGGTTAGGGTTAGTATTAGGATGGGTATACCATGGAATTATTTTAGACTCCTAGGAGAACCTCTTGTGATCCCATAGACTAATTTCCAGAAACCTTCTGTGATCACATACACTGATTAGGGTTTATCAGAAAAACTCAATTATTTTGAAATGTTTCCATCATGTTAAATAATATGTCAAGGTAATGTAGATTGTGTCACTACATGGGAAGTAGGCCGAAATACTCCTATAGGGGAGGATATTTCACCTTTGACATTATATGTGTAAGAGAATGTAATCAAACTTTCTCATGTTCCTATACTCTGGTTTAGGTACCCATGCCACATTAATTAGATAATTTTAAAATAGTTCATCTCCTAGGAATAAGAGTTTAGAATTATAGTAAAATGTTCCATTATTTTCAAATCCACCATTATTCATCCTTATAGGGCACTGAAGGACCTTAGGATTCTGAACAATCGTCTGATATACTAGTGGATGAATTTTACCTTGTACATACTCTAAAGGATTGTTAATTTAAGATGACATTGAGCTCATCCCAAGTGTGTAGCCTATTAAGATAAACCATATTGTATGGTACCTTCTCGATTTGAAGTAGATTATGTTCTAATTGGATGACTTGGAGATAAAGGGGTTCATACAGTCGGGTACTTCACTAAGGGGTTCACCGAGGGAGGATGATAGTCTTCAGCAAGATGCTGAAAACCAAAAGCTCAAAAAAGTGATGGTGAAGAAATAAACTCAATTTACTAGGAAAAATTATATTTTCATTAAGATATGTGGATCCTACTAGTTCTCCATGATTGATCTTAAATCAGGATATCATCACTTGTGAGTTATAGATGGTTGCATTTTGAAGAAGGAATCTCGGTGTCATTATGGTCTGTATGAGTACTTCATAATGATGTTCGGGAAGCCAAAATTGTCAGAAATGTTCATGGACATCATGAACATAGAATCAAATTCATATCTGGATTCGTTTATTGCAGTGGTAATCGATGATATCCTCATATTCTCACCAACACCAAAGCAATATACTTGGATCCTAGGGATGTTCTTGGGTATGATTTCAGAACATAGGATTTATGCCAAGCTATCGATGTGTGAATTTTGTATTTGAAAGGTGATGTTACTATGACAGATAGTGTTTGATACTACTATATATATAGAACCAGTGAAATTTGAGGTAGTTATGTACTAGAAATACTCACATAACATGTTTGAGATTATGATATATCTTGCGTTATTAGGATATTACTAAAAGGCTCTCCTGGAATTATCATGACTATTGGAATCCATGAAAATTTTAACAAGGAAGGGAGTGATGTTATTGTAGTCGGACTAATTTTAAGAGGTTTTCCTTGAGAAATAGAGATGGTAGATGAAAACTCCCTTACTAACACTCCATGAGCCGGGATTTGTTATACAGTTTAGTGTTATGTATCATGTATTGGTTTGGGAGCGATGTTGATGCAAAGAGAGAAGGTAATAGTTGATGGGTCTCCTAATCCCTGACCCCGTCAGGGGAACTACTCTACATGTTAATTATAGAGTAATATTTACTCCACACTCTAAAATGGTGGATACACTATCTCTCTGGTTTCAGATTTATTGTTTACTAGTACAACTAGAGAATTCTCTATATCTTTACATGGAGGAACCAACACCAATGACAAAGATACTGGGTTTATTATTTATTGACATTTGACTCTGAGTTATAGTAAAAACAATGGAAGGGTAATATTAATTTGGATTATATTTTCAAAAATAAACATTCATAAAAGGATCTTGGTGGGAGCCCCTTAGAGGATAAGTGGTTCTTGACGAGAATTCCAATTGATTAGAGAATGGAATACTCAGAGGACCAGGGTTTTATGATTTCTAATCCCTTTGTATTCACATATTAACTTTTGAACTATGTAAATGTTAGATATATGTCAGACTCAGAGTGTCTTGTAATGAGGTAATAATTAACTCTTGGAGAATCAATACCTAAATAGTTGATAAATGATAATGATCTGAAAGTGGTACATGAGAGAGTAGTAGTCCCTTATTTAATCAAGGAGAATATGATGATGGATTATCATACCATGATGTGGGTATTAAATCCTAGTGTGACCAAGATGAATCATGACTTCAAGTGGGAGTTATGGTGGTCAAGGATGAATAGAGACATTTCTGGTTTCATCTTTTGATGCATTGCCTATTATAGGGTGAAGGTTGAGAACAAGAGTCTTAGTGGATTTTTGTAGCCACTCCTAAAAACTATGTGTAAGTGGTATGGAACCACTCTTTACTTTATGATATTGTATCCTATAACGTTGATGTTTCATGACAGAATATGGGTGATTTTCGACTAGGTAAGAGAGACTTGTAATTTCTCACCAATCAGAGAGACTCACTCAGTGGAGGATATTGGAAATATTTATATTCAAGAGATAATATGCATTAATGAAGTTACATTGAGAGTTATATTTCTTAGTGATTCATTTTTTGTCTCTATTTTGGAATTTAATGTATAAATCCCTTGGGAATCATTTGAAACTAAGTACGGTGCACCATCCATAAATCGGTAGGTGGTCTAAGGAAACTATAGAAACATTACAGCATATGCTTTGACCTTGTGTCTTGGACTTAATTGGATCATGTGATGATCACCTAGACATGATTTATTTCACATAAAATAATAGTGACTAGTATTTGATTCATATTTAAGCTTATGAGGATATTTATGTGAGGCAATGTTGCTCACCGCTCTGTTGGAATGAGGCAGTTGAGGCATCAGTTATTGTCCCCTGTATGGTTTAGGAGACCATTGAGTGGGTGAAAATGATATAAAATTGGTTGATCACCACTCATATCATATATTGATCTTAGTTAAACTCTAGGAGGATCTATATAGGTATCACTATGGGAGATCAGGTTTTCTTGAGGTTGACTCCTCGGTAAGGGAATAGATGTATGGGGAAGTAGGGAAAGCTATCACCTCGTTTTTTCGGACCCATTGAGATCACTAAGAAGATTGGAAAAGTGGTGTATCATCTAGACTTCCATTCACACTATGAAGGTATACACAACATGTTCCATGTGTCCCAGCCTTAGAGTTGTATACTCGACATTATGAATATTGTTGGTTGTGAGGGAATTATGTTGTATACTAATGCACCTTATGAGGAGCGTCTAGTGTGCATCACAGACCAAATCGATAATATGTTTTAAAGAAATATGGTCACACTAGTTCGGATTTAGTAGTTGTATGAAAGGATTAAAGATAAGGTGTGGGATAATGATATCGATGTTCTATGGCCTAAGTTGTTCGAGTAAGATTTCTAAAGGTACATCTTGAGAAAGAAAAGTTGATAGACATGGAGAATTATATTTTTCTATATTTTTAGAGACAATAAAAACATCATTGATAATAATTTCTATTTTTTTAATGTGAAAATGTTTTTTTCATCAATTTTATTTTAATTAATTTGTTTATGGTGGTTTATCTACCTTTAAAATCCCAATTAACACCATAGATTATTCTATGGAATAATATTGGATTTAGGTTCTGAGATATCATGTGATTCTAAGGCCACAAATCTTCATCGTAGATAGAATAAAAATATTAAATATATTTTATTACACACATGTTATTTTTAAAAAATAATTGAATATATACCAAACATAGTGTCATAGGTGGAATGTGAGATAACATTTATATTCATGATATTGGGTTTATCCTAGGTCTAATATAACATCTGTGTGCGTCATGCATTTGGTAAGATCATAGATGAAGATAAAATATTTAATATTTTTATTATATTATTTTCTAATAAATAATTAGATATCTCTAAAATGGTGCATCATATGAGAAATATAGGAATGACATTAAGTTTCTGATGTGGGATTTTCCATAGGTAGGACATAACTTTTGTGTGTGTTGGTCTTTTGGTGAGATCACATGTAAGGTTATGTTATCTAATATTTTTAATATATTATTATTATTGTCATTAAAAATCATTTTTGGATACTTTTTATACCCCAAAATGCACAGACCTCCATTATTACTCACTAAACAATATAAAACAAGAAGTTTTAATCTATTTTGATCTATTTTAACATATAAAGAATTAATAAAGTGAATTAAAATTATCTCTTATCAAATTTTGGTTGAATCATGGATTAAATTGACTATTTTAAAATGGTGTTTGAAATAAGGTGACTTTAGGGTTTTTGATATACATGAATCATTCCAGGTTCAATCATGGTTGGTTTTGATGATTCCCAATGACCTAGAGACTGTCCTATGCACATTTGGTGAAGTTGTTGTTGATCAATTTAGATTTTTCATTCCCCCTTCTCATTTTTATCCTTATGTTTCTCTATAGGTTATTTATTCAAGTTCATTTTTCTTTTTTATTGATTTTATCTATTTTATCCCTTTTCCAATATATTTATATCTTGGAAAAATGAAGACTGATTATAAATAAAAATAATTACAGAACCTAGATAATTGAAGGATAATACAATAATTATGAGTGGATATATTCTATATGATTATCATGGAAAATTGATTAATGTTATTATACGGGTAATTTATTTATATTTTTGAAGGATAATTAAAATATTATCAAAATAAAATAATTAAATTTATAAAATGATAATATTAATATTATCATAGGATAATTATTAAAATTTTCAAATGATTATCATGAGATTATCAAGAATAATTTTTTAATTATCCAATTGTAATTGTGAAATTATAAAAGGATAATTATTAAAATTATAAATTGATAGTTATAAGATTATCATAGGATTATTTATGGAATAAAAGTTATCGAAGTATAATTTCATGGATTTATTGAGGGATAATTTATTAAATTACTATATGGTAATTACTTTCAACTATCAATGGATAATTATTAAAATTATCAAATGATAATTACAATATTATAAAAGGATAAATTATTATAATTATTAAACTATAATTATGAAAATGATAGTTTATCATACATTATAAAAATATAATTAATAAAGATAATTTGTTATCAAAATATAACTATATAAGATAATATTGAATAAATTAACTATACATAATTATAATGGATAATTTATAATAAATTGTCAAAATATATTTATAAATAATAATTTATAAAATTTTATCAAAAGGTAATTACAAAAGAAAAAATTATAGTAAATTATCAAGGGATAATTTTAAAAAGATAAACTTTAATAAATTTTAAATAGATTGTTATAAAAGGATAATTTATAAAAAACTATCAAAATATATTGATAAAAGGAAAATTTAGGATAAATTTAAAAACATAATTGTTGAGGATTATTTATAATAATTTATCAAAATATAATTATAAATGATATTTTAGGATAAATTAACAGATATAATTATAAAAGAATAATTTATTATAAATTGTCAAGATATAATTATAAAAGGATAATTTTTGAGAAATTATCTATAGATAATTATTTATAAGGCTAGTTCTCTAAGAGAATGTGCTTACCTAGAATAATAATTTAGAAATTATCCTAGAGAGATAAAATATCATTTCATAATATATTTTATTTATTTGAAAAATAAAATAACATGCTTTTGTTCTTGGAACCCTTGATGATCCTCATTCTTAAATGTATTGAAATTTATGATAAAAATCCCCAAAATGTGGTTTTAGTAACTCTTGATGTATTCATGCTAGCTATCGAACCATGGTAGGTGGTTTATACATTCCATTTACATAAATGACTTTAAGGTAGGAATTTCCTTATCTTTTTTGGATTTTTTAACACTTTTTTTTCTTAACATGATTTATGTGTAGACATATTTGATGACTATGATAGATTATGGTCACATGTGGGTGTGTGGGTGTGTATGTCCCTGAAAACCTTATGTGACACTTATTTCCCTGTGTTCTTTGTATATTATTATTCATGTTTTATATTGATCACATTTATTGTTGTGCTACCTTACTAATGATGATGTGAGATGAATTATCATGTTTCCTACCATACTATGTGTCCTTTTTTGGTATTGTTCATGGATCCCAAGGTATGTGGACCATCGTGAAATGTTTATCCCTTAGAGGACGAGTAAGAACAACTTATGATGATAGATATAGGGGACTTATTCATAGGGTAGGGATATGATGAAGTCGTGTGCTGCACTTTCTTCCTGGTGAATTCCATTGTGTATGTTCTTGATTCCTAATTAATGTTGAGTAGGTCTTTATGCCAAGATAATTCCAAGAATATAACTTCCTTGATACTTAGACTATACTAATTTTCATGATCACACAATTCTGAGTAACTTGATTTATGAGACTCATAGTTAGTCCTTGATTCTTATAACACCTAGATTGTCTTTTTGGAATAGAGATGAAGTATGCACATCAAGGGGTTTATTGGGGCTTGGATAGAGCATGACCACTCAGTTTGGGATTTTGTGTTACTATTCTGGTTACACCTTTATTATTATTATGGAATAAACTTGTATACTATAGACTAATATATTTTGATTGATTTTGAGGTGTATAGTTGAGTTTTTTACTCACATCCTAGTTGGGAATTTCAGTGTGATTGTAGATTTCATGAGGGATCCAGATAAGGGAAAGGGCCTTGTGGAAGAATACTGAGAGGTGGAGTTTGGATCTAGTAGTGGGATAGAAAAGACTCCAACAACACCTGTAGTTTATCATTTATTTTTTTATCTTCTTTATTTACCCCAGATAGGCTTGCCGCTTTTGAGTGCTACGATTATTTATCTGTCATGTATGCCATTTATTAAGTTATTTTTCAATTTTAATCTAATTATTATTTATGTTAATTATTATTTATTATCAATCTTATGCTAGTATAATAAGGGTATAGTCTCACCACTTGTGGAATCATACTATCACTACTAGTTTACATCCTCCTCTATATGGGGAGGAGTGCATGAGGTCTTTTGGAACTTCTTCTTAGACTCATTGGTAAGAGTTGGGATATTGTAGTTAATAGTCATTAAATTTTGATCTGCTTAATATAGTATTGATCATTACATAGAGATTTGGAGTGATCTCAAAAACGTTACTCTATCCAATAATGTGGTGTTTAGTTAACTCTCACATATGGATCACACTCTGACCATTTTATTATGTGGGTATATTCATGATTTTTAGTGTTTTTTAATGTTTTATTTATTATCAACAAGATCATATATATATATTTTACATCAATTTGACTACGTAGGAGGTTATGGAAATATGGTTTCATATGATTTTAAAATCATTTTACAATGATGTATTCATTATATTATAATGGTTTAATAGAAGAATAAGTTCTGACATTTGATTAAATCACATTATAATACATAGATTTTTCACTATGATATTTTCTTGAGTTATTTGAAGTTTCACATATGTGAGAATCGTACCTTCAGTATTATATATCTCATTATTCCACAATAAAATTTCATGGTTTTTAAGTATGGATATATACATTGATAAATTTCACAGTGTAATGATATTTCATTGATGAGGTTTATGATCAAGCTTTCATTTTGAAAATTTAGCCATTTTTGTGTAATAAATTGTTTAACACTGTAATTTTTGGGTGAATTTTGAGCTGATTAAAGGGCATGGGTATGGGGAGAAACTAATAATTATTAGGATAATTTCATAGTAAAACATCATATGTTGTTCCATGATCTTTAAAACTAAGAAATAATTCATAGCCCCAATTTTTTTTGAATCAACTATAATTTATTGATCAAAAAATAATATAGTGTAATATAAATTCATTTTTTATTGAATTTCATGTTCTATCTTTAGAATTTGGAGTTTGATAATATTTTATTGTGGTATTATTCACTATAATACAAAGATTGTGATATCCTTATCTCTATTTTATATAATATTGAAGATATTAAGGATTTAATTTTGATATTTTGTTCATCAAATTTTTATTTAAAATTGATCAAGAGTTATAATATTACTAAATTTTTAAAGTTTTTATTTATAAAGAATTATAAAAAAATTGTTTCACAAAGAGAAACATAATAATCATTGAAATAGATGGCCAAAAAATATCAGAATATTTTTTAGAGATTTTTTGTTATGGATTGACTAGAAGAAAAATATGTTCACTTAGTTTACTAATATAGGGAATTAAGGAGGAAAAAAAATTAATTATTTTTGTTAACACTTGTATTTTATAACTATTCACTGCATTTAAAATTAATTACACAAGTGGAGTTCCTTTACATATTATTTATATATATCCTCTACATATGATTTATAAAAAATGAAGGTGCCTGAAGTGGAATCACAATCTCTAAGGACCAATGGCATACCTAATAGATAAAAATTATTTTTAACCTTATAAAAGTATTATTCCATGTGTTTTACTTACTATATATCAATATAACCCTTCCAAATTACTCTATTGGTTACTTTTAGATCATAAACATTAATCAATATAAAAAAATTTATGTAATTTATAGGAATTTTTTTAATCTCACTGATTAGATCACCCCATTCTTCTAACTGTTATTTTTTGTGGTACTTCAATTGGTATCAGAGCCATCTTTTTATTACGGACCATAATTTAATTTAGTTATATAGTATTAGATGTAGTTTTTTCACTAAAATCTATGTTTCCATTAATTTCATAAATATTTAGATTCAATAATTTACAAAATATGAACTTTTTCAACAAAAAAGGTGTTCTTATATTTGATAGAAAAGGATTTCACTTGTGAAAAAAGAGGATGGTTTTATATATTTTATCCCTTAGACTAAAAATATAACATATAACTAATAAGTGATTGTATTTTTTTGAACTAATATAATATAATATGAAAAAATATTGAAAAAAGTCTAATTAGATGTAGGATCATGTAATTCATTAATCTCAATAGTCACTGGGAAATTATTTAAATGATTTATGCGATCATAAATAAACAACACCATAGAAATAAAGTTACATGTAATTAATGAAGGATATTATAAAGAAAAATAATGATGAAAATAAATGGGTCATTAATAATTTACAGATATTAAAATGGATTAAAATAGATAGATATATGAGTTATGAATTCAAGTTAATAAAATTTTTCTACCAATTAACTTTTTTTGGAAGAGTTCATGATTATTCTACCATGGTTTTGAAATTAGTATGAATCATATCATATTAAATCTTTAAAAGAAATTTAATATAGATAATGAATATTTGGTAGATTTTATCATATAAACACTCACAATTATATTGATATCCTAAGAGATGAGGAGAGTACCTTCCTTAAAGTAGAAGTATAAATAAGTGAAAGTGACATGTCTTAAAGACTCTATATTCATGAAAAAAATGGTTTCAAGGAGTCTCATAAAGAAAAATTGGAAGGAGAAGATAGTGTAATGAATATTAATTAATTTACATTATTATTATTTTAGGCTAGAAAGATGTTAAAGGTAAATTAATGTAAAAACATCCATTTATAAGTTTTAATTGTGAAATTATAGGCCACCGTTTAGTTAATTTCCTAAATAAATTCATTGAAAAGATAAATATAGTCATTCCAAAAGATTATTAATCAAAAGAAACATGGTGGTAAGTTGTATTCATGGAGGGAAATTATCTAAAGGAATGGGTAAGTAAAATTTAATGATGAGGAGAAATTTTTTATCAAATAAAGATGTGTTATCCTAAAATAAAATTGAAGGGGGTTAATGTGATTAGATGTATGAAAATTTTCAAGAATTATTAGATTAATAAAATAACACTAAATAATCATCATGAAATGAAGGATGAAATTAATTATATTGTTATGAAGTCGAACCACCAAAGGAATTCAAATTGATAATGGATTTAATGTTATGTATAAATGAGAATACAAATCATGAAATTGAGGTTAAAACATGGAAGAAATAACTTCATAAAACTATGGTCAATGTTGACGTCGAAAATGAATCTATGATTTAAAGGAAAATTAGTGATCTCAATGTAATTATTTTTTAAGGAGACTATATTATTGGAATTAATATTCAAAACATGGTCAAAAATAATGTACAATTTAAATCTCTCTATGAAAATATTCATGAATATTAAATTTTATTAATGAAATCTAATTATAGTTTAAAATTTTTCTTATTAATGATGGATATTGATATTAATAAAAAAATTTATGTATCCAAAGAAGTATTTAAAACTCAAATTATATAATAAAATATAGAAATATTTATAAAAAAATCAATTTTTGTGTTTATAATAATAGAATTTAACTTTCATCTTCATAAAAAAAGGGGATTCACCCACTGTTACTTCACATGGTTTTGTTAATAATAAAAAAAAATGATGAAATTTGAAACAAAATGGAATATTAAGATAATATTAATGTAAATAATATTATTACGGAAATAACAATAAGTAATTAAAATTTTTAATAAAAACATAAAATTATTCCATCAAATATAAATCAACAAGAAGGTTATGAAGAATAAATTTGATCAGTTAGGGAATTATATTAAAAGATGGTATTTTTTAATTTAGTTTATATGGTTATAATGCATTATTTTGTGGGAATAAAATTTATTCCTATAAATCCTATATAGTTCATTATTCGAGGTAATTTTTACTAAAAACTCACAAGTAAAACTTGAACAACATCTTGAAGAAAATTTGAACAATCAAAATAGTTGTTTTATTCATAATGAAACTTGTGGGATGTGTGACCAAAAATAAAATAACACCAAAAAGTTTCTTAAGTAACAATTTAATTATTTTAGTAAAATTTAAACTCAAAATATAATATAAATTAGATTGGTAAATAGAAAATAATTATTGCTGAGGTAGCATATAATTCTTCAGAGTGAGAAAATACTTAAATCTTGATAACTACATTCTCATTACACATGATCAGAAACATAAATTCGTTGAAGTATATTATTATATATGATGAAGGTGAAGTGACATTTAGATATTATATTTTTTTTAAATTTAAAAGTCATATAAATCACACTAATTTGTTATAAGAATTTTAATTTGATTGATGATCTATTTAATGATGGTTTGATGGAAAATATAATGGGTGTTTATTATCTTTTTAAAAATGGGAATGAGGAGATTTTTTAAATAAATAGTTTTGTCATTATAAGGTTTAATGAAGGAAAACTCATTATTAAATTATTATAAAAAACCAATTCTTATTTCAAATAAATAATGAAAGATATGTGTATTGTATGATTTATAATAAAATTGTTTTTTGGAATAAAATACTTGTTCATTTAGACCAAAATAATATTGATTGATTTAAAAAATTGGAATCTTAATGAAACAATAAAAATATTAATTGAGAAATAAAGGATAATTGTGATTTTTTTATAAAAAATGGTAGTGTGAAAAATACATAAGATAATGGAAAAAAAATATAACACGATAAATAATTCCTTCAGAAGTATTTTTCTAGATGATTCTCAAATCAACTAATATAGATAATTGTTTCATTTATTTTGTTGATTTTTTATTCAAATGATTTTTTATTTCTTTAATATTAAATAATATTCTCTTTGGGGTTTAAAATTTTTCAATGTTATTTAATGAAATGGGATATGTTATCTAGATATATCAATTTAAAAATGGATCTAAGTTAAACATCATGAAAATTTCCAAGCATATCTTGCTAATCATGGGATAAGAAATCAAAATTTTAGTCCACATATGCCTAAATGAAATTCTTCAACTGAGATAAATGATATATTTTTGTCTGTTAGAAACATTTTATCATATTATACCACATCAAAATTATTTTATAAATAAGATACTACAGTATGAATTTTTTTTCACAAATAGTGTATCCTTCAATAAAATTCTATCAATATTCCTTATATAATATGATTCAAGAATCATATATAATTTAAGTAATTAGTTGTATTTTGTTTTCCAATTTACATATATATTATTGGAATACACTAAGTATAATTTTATGAACGGTCTTATGATGAGATATATCTTTCATAAATACATTTCAAAAGAATAAAACAGTTCTATAACAAAAATATTAACAAGATCATTGAATAAAAATATTATATTATCATGGAGGATATTAATATATTAAAAAACTAATTTTAGATCAATATTGATAGTGAGTAAGATCATTGAGAGGATTATTATTTTCCAAGAACCTCATAAATTTGTTTAAAAATATTACAAAACCCTATAGAAGAATCATATTTCTCATGTGATGAGAAATGCTCATAACAAGGTAGATCTAGATTCTAAATATTTATAAAAAATGTAGAGCTTGAAAATATTATCAAGTACTAAATTAAGGGAGATAAACCCCAAATAAAATTATGTAATTCTAATCATATAATCCTACTTTCATATGTTGAACAAAAAATTATTTAAGAGTATTCATGATATAAGCATTAGATTTCAAATATTCAGTAATAGTTAAATATGATTGAGAAAAATGTAACTTAGAAATTATTATGTCCTCCTAAAGATAATAACGTGATCATGGAGAATGGATTTTTTAATAAAATCTACATGAAATAAATTTTTTCATAGAATAAATATCATCTTGTTTGAAAGGTGTCACTACGGCAAAAAAGGCATTTAGCGGCGGTTTTTTTTCGTTTCGAGGCGGTTAAAACTACCGCTAAATTGATTGGCGGCGGTTTTGAAAAACCGTTGCAAAATCGTGCGTCGAAAAACTATTCACGGCGGTTTTCAAAACCGTCGCAGAACGTTTCGCGACGGTTTTTTTATTTTTTTTATTTTTTTTATTTTTGTTATTTTTGTTATTTTTTTAATTTTTGTTATTTTTAACTTTATATATTTATTTATATATATATATATTTATTTATTTATATATTTATTTTTCGTATTTATTTATTTATATATATATATATATTTTATCTATTTATTTTGTCTATTTATTTTATCTATTTATTTTATATATTTATTTTATATATTTATTTATTTTATATATTTATTTTATATATTTATTTTATTTATTTATTTATTTTAATTAATTATTTTATTTATTTATTTATTTATTTATTTATTTTATTTATTTATTTTATTTATTTATTTTTCGTAATTATTTATTTTATTTATTTTATTTCGTATTTATTTTATTTCGTATTTATTTTATTTATTTATTTTATTTTATTTATTTATTTTATTTATTTATTTTATCTATTTATTTTATTTATTTAATTTTGTATTTATGATTTATTTGTTTTATTTCGTATTTATTTTTTATTTATTTTATTTCGTATTTTTTTTATATATTTATTTATTTTGTATTTATTTTATTTCTTTATTTATGTCGTATTATTTTATTTACTTTATTTATCCATTAATGCACATCCCATGCACATGCACATGCACATGCATGCCCATGCAATATAAAGAAATTCTGCGTTTGGTGAGATTTGAACTCCTAACCTCTTGCATATTTTCCAAAGACTTTACCACTCTAACAAGTTCGCCATTTGGTTAATAAACAGAATTTAATATACTTATATATATTAATTGAAAAAACAAATAATACATAAATAATAGATATAAACTCGATAATAATAAATAATATATAATATATAATATATAATATATAAGGAATAATAAATAATAAATAATAAATAATAAATAATAAATAATAAATAAATATAAATAATAAATAATATATAATATATAATATATAATATATAATATATAATATATAATATATAATATATAATATATAATAAATAATAAATAATAAACAATAAATAATAAACAATAAATAATCAATAATCAATAATCAATAATTAATAATAAATATTAAATAATAAATATTAAATATTAAATAAATAAATATAAATAATAAATAATAAATAATAAATAATAAATATAAATAATTAATAATTAATAATTAATAATAAATTAATATAAATAATAAATAATAAATAAATATAAATAATAAATAATAAATAAATATAAATAAAAAATAAAAAGTAAAAAGAAAAAAATAAAAAATAAATATAAATAATAAATAATAAATAATAAATAATAAATAAAAAATAAATATAAATAATAAATAATAAATAAATATAAATAATAAATAAATATAAATAATAAATAAATAATAAATAATAAATAATAAATAATAAATAATAAATAATAAATAATATATAATATATAATATATAATATATAATAAATAATAAATAAATATAAATAATAAATAATAACTAATAAATAATAAATAATAAATAATAAATATTAAATATTAAATATTAAATATTAAATAATAAATAATAAATAATAAATAATAAATAATAAATACATAGTAGATATGAATAATAAATAATCAATAATCAATAATCAATAATCAATAATGAATAATAAATATTAAATACTAAATAATAATTATTAAATATTAAATAAAAAATATTAAATAAATAAATATAAATAAAAATTAATAAATAATAAATAAATAATCAATAATCAATAATCAATAATAAATAATAAATAAATATAAATAATAAATAATAAATAAATATAAATAATAAATATAAATAAATATAAATAATAAATAATAAATATTAAATATTAAATAAATATAAATAATAAATAATAAATAATTAATAATAAATAATAAATAAATATAACTAATAAATAATAAATATTAAATAAATATAAATAATAAATAATAAATAATAAATAAATAATAAATAATAAATTAATATAAATAATAAATAATAAATAAATATAAATAATAAATAATAAATAATAAACAATAAATAATAAATTACCAGTTACAAATAATAGATAATAAAAAAAATAAAGCATATTATAAATAATAAAGGAAACACATAAAAAAGTATGAAAAGACGTGATAAGGGATGAAAAATCATGAAAATGCATGAAAAAGGATGGAGAAGCATATGAAGAATGAGGCATTAGAAAGAATGAGAACGCATAAAAACTTGTGAAAACTCTGGAAAACTCCTTAATAATTCAACATAATCATCATAATAACCCATAAAAAACCATTGATAAAGATAACAAGTCATGGAAACCCAAATAAAATGTAATAAATCGAGCTACCGTTAAAACCTATCAAAATGGTCATAAAGAGACAAAAACATTGGACTCATATTAACAGAGATAACTTATGATCTGAGAGTCTGTTTTAGATCCGCGACCTGTCAAATCAAAGATCATGAAACGATCTTCGACCTAAAAGGTGAAAGGGTCTGAATGGACAGGCGGATCGGAAGTTATGACCATTTAAAAAAAAGCTGACGGGGAACAGGTGCTCGAAACGAGGCATTGAAAAACATAACAGACCCGATACCCACTAAAAAGGACATAACATATGATCTAGGAGTGCATGTGGGTGGCACGACCAGTCAAACTGAACCTCATGGAATGACCTATGATCTGGCAGGTGGAGGAGGCCGAACTGACACGCGGATCGAATGTTAGTTCTGTTTGAAGACAAGTTCGACGAGACACCGGTGATTGAAACGAGGCTTTGGAGGTCTTTAGAGGGGTTCTGGGGGTCGAAAAACATGACAAAAGCTTGCTTCTGTCGAATTGGTGTGTATCTCTCTTCGCTGGCTTCGATTTGATATGTGGTAGAGCCCAAACGGACACCCGGAGCGAAAGTTATGGTCGTTCGAAGTTGGAGAACTTTTTTCAACTTTTTTATAACTCTAATATATTCAACACCTTAGACCGTCTCACGGTTTTGATTATATGTGCCACTAGATCTCTTCATGAGCTTTGATTTGACTGGTCGCAGCACTTCAATGGACGCCCGGATCAAAAGTTATAGTCGTTTTAGTGATTTCAGGGTTTCTCGTGTTTTTTTTATTTTTTCATTTCATTTCACGGCGGTTTTACCGAAATCGCCGCTATTTCACGGTGGTTTTTTAAAAAACTACCGCTAATCCTCGAATAAAAAAAATAATAATAATAATAATTTTTATCGTTTAGCGGTGGTTTTTTCACGGCGGTTTTTAAAACGGCCGCGAAATGGCGGACCGAAACGCGTTTCTTGGTGGTTTTAAAAACCGCCGCGAAAAAACCGCCGCTAAACAGTGGTTTTCTTGTACTGTGTACTGTTAATTTTTAGCTATTTATTTGAATGTGACTTTTTCACTTATTTTAAGGATTGAAATTATGAGGACTTTTCTTATAATTTGTGTAAACATAATATATAATGTTTTCTAAAAGGATATAGAATCATAATTATTTAACAGTAGACATAAAGATGAGTTTTATATTGAATAATGTGAAGGATGTACTATTTATATTGATGTTTATCTTATTTCTAAGTTATTGAACACACTTTAAGAGCATAAAAATTATCTCAATCACGGTATTTAATTTTATAAAATATCTTAAGGTGTTTTTATCTCATGAAAATAAATGTGGATAAAAATTTATCTATCAATGAATAATGTATAAAATAACTTATTTTCATTATATATATTGATAAAATTAATTTCTTTTGAATTAAGTGGGGAATTTTTAAAATATTTCATAACAATTTATGAAATATTTTAAAATTTGTGTAGTTAGTAAGATGAAATTTTTATTGGGTGTTATTGTTATGAACACAATAGATTACATATTTATTTCATGATATAAATGATATTCTGAGTTTTTTCAATGATTCATGATATAATACTCAAGGAACATATATATAACTATTTATATGGGAAATAAATTTTCCAAGGATGAATAAAAATGTTTCATTAAACAAAAGTAGTTTCAAAATATGATTTGAAGATTAATCTATTTGATAACATTAATACATGAATTTTTGTTGTTGTTAATATTTATTCTTCAAACCAAAGTAACATAAATGAGTAACATATTAGGATAGAGAAGTGGTTCTCTCCTTATTTCAAAGAAACAAAATAGTATAAAATGGAATTGGATAACGATAAATGTTTATATTTTTTTGATAGTTATTAGGAAAGTGAGATGGGAGAATAAAAAATAATTATAAAGGTACAATAATTTTTTGTGGAAGGTATGATCCTTATTAAATTAATAATTAAAATATTATAACATTATGTACAATGAAAGTGAGTATATTGTAACATTAGAATCTATAAATAAGGTGATTTTGATAAATTCGTAGCTCAAAGACCTCTACCTAGTGGTCACATATCCATTGATTATTGGATGTCATAACCAAAGTATAACTAATTTTTTAAAGTATACATTGAAACATTAAATCCCAAAACATATTTTTGTTTCAAAATTCACCCACAATATTATTGAAATCGTTGAGCGAGGTGAATTAGTGATTAAACATTTTTTATATTTTCACTTTTTGATGAATCTTCACCATAAGTTAGAGTGAATTTACATCGCTCCAAAATTCACACATGAACACAAAAAAAGTAATAAAATTTTTACAGGGTTCATCTCTAAAATGGTATGTATGATCCTTAGGATTATTTAGTTTCAACTGTGACCATACTACACACTGGTATCAACCTATGGATTGCAACAAGAAGGTAATATCCTTAAACTCTTATTACAAAAAAACTCCAAACTATGTAAGTGATTATTATATTGTTATAACTATATAATATTTAATTACAATAATAATATATTCCTATCATGAACAATAATTCCATTGTGTTTTGTAGTACTACTTAATTTTCCCCTCCATCCCTTCTGTTTTCACGAGTCACTTATTTTTCATATTTATATTATTCTTTATCTTATATATTATTTTAGACAATATCTATGATATTTCTCTTCAATATATATATCCACTTTATACTTTTTAATTCATAATTTTTTCTAAATTAAATTGAATGAGACTATTTTTTCATTATTACATAATAGAAGGTACTTTTATTTTGATTTTTAATTTCAAATAAATATTCAAACATTCAACACCATTCAACCACTCTTCTTATAACAACCCTTCTTTTTATTACACACTTAAACATGATTTATTACATAAACTCTTCTCTTGATAGTACATGTAATATTGAGAGGACTAGTGTCTTTAAGTCTTAGTAACATTACATAAACACATAAAACATAAAACACCCAACATATTTATTGAAAACATTATTTACATAACCATGGCATTCCATCACACGAAGCATTGCATGGGATAACCTGAGTACATACATGTGAAAAGGGTGAGCTATAAATCCCAATAAGAGAGTAAATAATGAATGACATGAAGAATACAAAACATGTTAAGAAAAAGGCATATTAATGGAGAATAAAAGAAATATGAACATGAAGGAAAGATACAGTATTATTATCATAACATAGAAGTGTGGAAACAACACTTAACTTGGAATTAGCATGATCCAAGGCTCATTGTGCATGGAGCATGAGTAAAACCTCATTACACTTGAATTATCATGAGTAAATCCACATTTCACTTGAATTTTCATGACTAAATTCTCATTACACTTGACATATCATGATAATAATATTTACCCAATTCATTGGAGTGATATCAAGGTGCACCCTTCTTTATCATTTCATCTCACGCATAAGTATTCCACATGGATAGTAAAACATGGAATCATTAAATATAACAATTTATTCTACTATAATGTAATGTGGAATTTATAAAAGAGACTCTATATTCAATATGTAAATATGAATAAATGTGAATGCCCTTGATAGGGAAATGGGCATGGTATTCATGACTCGATGATTTTGGCTTGGAAAATCGTAGTGCAATTTCAGCATCATAACAGTGTTACATAAGAATTCATAAAAATGGTTGAAGAGAGAGAAAGGATTTTATTATCATATTTACAAGAAATATAAATTAAAGGGGTGATATGGATACATTTCCCAACATAAGTAATGAAATTTTAGATTCAAAATACAAAATAATTTCTTGAATGTAAATGTGGAGAGGGAAATTCTTTACAGAATTTTGGCATGGTAATAGGTGTACATGAGAGGCATTAATCAGATATAAAGGGGTATCTCATCAATCAAACATAAATAGGTAATTATCGGGGAGGTTATAAATCATTCCCCAAAATTTATAATTTAATATAAAAGAAAATAATAATATTAAGAAATTTGGATAAAATGAGAATTGAAGGAATCCCTTTCTTGGAAATGTGATCCCAAAGGCTTTGGAGAGGATTAAGAGAGGATTCTTGAGGGCTTGGGGCGCCTTGTGAGGATTATAGAGAGAATAGGGAAGTGTTTGGTCGCACTCCAAAGGCTTTCAGTGAAGATGAAATGGGAGCTTGGGTGGGTTTGTATAGGAAAAGAGATAAAATTCGTTATTATTTAGGTTTGGGACACCACACATAAAACTAATCAAAACCAAAAACCAATACATGGTTTTTTCACAATGTTTTTTCCAAATGGGACTATAAAAAATATTTTATAAGGCCAATGGCCAAAATTCTTAAAATAATAGGTTTGCTTTTGTGGAGGTGAGTCACACTCTTAAGGAAATCAATTTAAAAAGCTAAAATATTTTTTAAGTCTTAGAGGATTCACTAAGGCTTTGTAAAATAAATAAAACAACCCTAAAATCACATTATATTAATGTTAAAACATATATTGTCCCAACATTATGTTTATTATATATTTTAATGGTCGTTAATTTTTACCCAAAAATTTCGACCGTCTTAGAAAATTATTAAAAATTAACTATTGGATAATTTCAGCATCCTGATTCCAAAAATAATATATATTTTTTCTTAATAATTTATATATATGTGAATTTTTACATTTAAAATTAATATCAGCATTTAACAAAAAATAATGGGCTTTGACAAAAACATTATTCAAACCTTAATAAAAACTAATATTGTATTCATAAACATTATATGTTCATTTATATTTAATAAAAACTAATTTAATAATAATAATATTTTATTTAAATTTTATTTAATTCAAAAATCTATTAATTTATCAAAATATATTTCTTAGTTAAATATTAACTAAAAATACTATTTTTTATTTAAAAACTATTTACAAAGTTACAATAATGAAATGAATGTATATACATTATTATATAAAAAATTAATGCACATAATCATAGTTCTATGGTATTTTTACATAACTTGTTGTAACACCCGCATAAGACCGAAGTGTAAGGTGTGCAATGGTGACAGACTCTTTGGGTGGCTCCGATAACATTGCCCGGGTGGTAATCTCTATCAACATTCACTCCTCTGGTAGGAAATTATATTAGAGCTTAATATGTTAAAGCACGACATGGTGTTGGTTAAAAGGAAATCCCAATGACACTACCTCCTTTACAAGATATGATAAATGGGCTTCATATGGGGAAAGTCTACTGGATAAGGGCATCACATCCTTTGTCTAAGTAAATTGGAATGGTTAAAGACCTATATTAATACTAATCTTGTGATTACAGTTCAAGGGATATTTTAGCAATGGTAAAAATTATTAATGGTGTTTTGAAATTTCAAAACATAAAACAAAAGAAGTTTATATTTTATATAACCATTTTTTATATCAATACATATAATAAGATCAAAATAAAATTTCATTGACAAAAGTCTTGGTCATTCCAATATTCCCCCTTAAGAAATTTTTCCCTGAAATTTTCCTTTTCCCACCCTAAAATAGATACGAGTAACTCTGCTTCATCACTTCCTACGGTTCTAATATATCCTTTTAAAACTTTTGGTTTTTCCACAATATCTTGACGAGGAGAATTTCTTTATTTTGTAGATCATTTTCCCTAGGATCTAAGATCTTCTCGGGTTGATCCTCGTATGAAAGATCACCCTATAATTGTACTACCTATGAAGAGAGTACATGTGAAGGGTCTAGTCTGTACTTCCTTAATAGGTATACATTTAGGACATCATGTACTTTGGCCATTGTGGGTAGAAGTGCAAGTCGATAGGACACATCCCCGACATGATCAAGAATCTCAAAGGGGATGAAGTTCCTAGGACGTAACTTCCCTTTCCATCCAAACCTCATGACCTTCTTGCACAGAGATATGTGTAGAAGTAAATTGTCTCCCACTTTGAACTCATGGTCTCATTGACAGTCATCTATATAACTCTTCTGTTGAATTTGGGCTTCCTTGATATGATGTTGACTGTTTTTTACCTTCTCAACCATTTCTTCAACTATTTTAGGTCCTAAAAGCATACACTCACCAACTTCATCCCAACATACCAGTGTTTTTCACCTTATCCCATAAAGGGCTTCATATGGTTCCATTATGATGCTCAATTGGAAACTATTATTTTTGTAGAATTAAACTAGTATAAGATATCAGTCCCATCCTCATTTGAAGTCCATAGAACATGATCTTAACATATCTTCCAGTGTCTGAATATTTTTCTCATATTGGCCATGAGTTTGAGGATGATTGGCCGTACTGATGTTTAGTTCAGTGCTTAGAGCATGTTGGAAACTTTTCCTAATCTTCGAGGTGAATCTCAGATCATGACTGGATACAATAGATAGTGGTACTACATTAAGCCTTACCACTTATTTGAGGTAAATCCATGCAATTTGATCAAATGATAAGTCCTCTAGAATCGCAATAAAGTGAGCTATATTTGTAAGATGATCCACAATGACCCATATGTCATTGTTTCCTCTAGATGTCCTTGGAAGTATATTGGTAAAGTCCATGGTAATGTTGTCTCACTTTCATGTTGGTATGGGTAGTGGTTGCATCACCCTCTTAGACATTTTACTCTCAATCTTAACTTCCTGACATAACAAAAACATGGATGTATATTCAATAATCTCCCTTTTCATATTGTCCCACCAAATTTTTTCTCAGATATCTTGATACATCTTTGGGCTCCTCCGGTGAATAGAGAAGGTTGAGCTATGTGTGTCATCCCGAATCTCCTTCTTTAACTTTGGATCAGATGGTACACATAATTGTGACCAAAATATCACAATTCCATCCTTATCAACCATAAACTCTAAGGATTTCCCATTTTTGATAGCTTCCACCCTTTTCAGAATTTCTACATCCTTTCTTTGATCATCCTTTATTTTCTCCATGAGGGACGGTTGATAAATCATTTGAGAAAGGATTTATGATGTCCCTCCCTTAATTATTTCCATATCCATCCTCTGAAAATCTAAGAAGATTGGATCCTTTTTAATTCTAATCATTGATAAAGATGAACAATCCTTTATACATAAAGCATCTTCCACTTTGTTTGCCTTACCAAGATTGAAGTGGATTGAGTAGTAATAATCCTTGATGAGTTCTATCCGTATTTATTGGTGCATATTAAGTTATTTTTTTTGTGAATATATATTTGAGGGTCTTGTGAGTAGTATATATCTCACACTTATCCTCATAGAAATAATTTTGCCATATTTTTAACAAAAAGATCATTGTTGCCAACTCCATATTATGTCATGGATAGTTTTGCTCATGGAGTTTCAGCTGCATTGAGGTCTATTCTTTAACTTTATCATTCTGCATCAACACACAACACAGACCCTTCTTCAAATCATCACTAAATACCACAAAAATCTATCCACTCATGGGTAATGTGATCACGAGCGCAGTGATAAGACTCCTTTTTAACTCCTTGAATATCTCTTCGCATTCATAAATCCAAGAAATCTTTACTCCCTTCAGAGTTATCTTGGTTAGAGGGTTGGTCAATCATGATAAATTTCTCACAAATCGGCAATAATATCCATCTAACCCCAAGAATCTATAAAAATACTTTATCAATTTTGGCCTCATCCATTCCTCGATTATAGTTTTCTTAGAGGGATCCATAGATATACCATTTCATGTGATGATATGACACAATAATGATACCTCCTTCAACTAGAAATCATACTTTTTGTACTTTTCTTAGAGCTTCTCCTTTCGCAAGGTCTCTAGTACAGTTCTTAGATGCTCCTAATGATCCTCCTTGGTTTTGAAGTATATTATAATATCATCTATAAATAATACTACCAATTTGTCGAGGTAATATCGAAAGACTCTATTAATCATTTTTTGAATAATTATGGAGAATTATTGAGTCCGAAAGGCATTACTATGAATTCATAGTGCTGGTATCTTTTATGAAAAGCAATCCTTGAGATTTCTTCCTCCTTCACCCTTACTTGATAATATCCCAACTGCAAATCTACATTGGAGATGTATTTTAATACCTACAGCTGATCAAACAAGTCATCAATTCATTGAAGAGGATACTTGTTATTTATCATGATTTTTTTAAGATCATGATAATCGATGCAAAGGTGCATTGACCCATCCTTTTTCTTGAAAAAGAGAACTGGTCCACACCATGGTGAAGTATTTGGGAAAATAAACCCTTTATCTAGATTCTCCTATAGTTTTTTATTCAAATCGTTATGCTCCATAACAACTATTCTATACAAATTCTTGGATACTGACAATGCCCTAGGTAAAAGGTCAGTTGAGAATTCAACATCACTTCTAGGAGAAAGATGAGGTAATTACTCAGGAAACACTTTAGAAAATTTCCCCACAATAGGCATGTATTCAAGGATGGTTGACTCCTTAGACTCAACAATATGAGCCAGATACGTGTGCTCATAAGGCAGTAATATCCATGATTGAGATGATGGTGATAAATAAGATTTGTCTTCCTCCTTACACATGTACAGAATTAAGGGCGTCTATTCTCTATATGGAGAGTTATTTCCCTCTCACATAAATTTATGTTGTCTCTATATGAGGATTGTCATTCCATGACAAGAATTGAATCAAATTCTACTAGAGTGGGTTCGATGAGTTTCTCTAGGAAGTTCAATCCACTGATTATGATAGGGGAGGAGTTATATTCATGCGATGCAATGACTGTCCCATTTTCAGTACTCAACGACACTTTCACTTCTATAATTTGTAGTGGATTTGGTATTGTTCTACTAAACATCCAGGATATAAAATATTTCATAAAACCAGAATCAAAAATCACATTTAATTTTCTTGAATGAATAACTAGTGTACCAATAACCACTTCATTTGTGGGGTTCACTTCAGTAGTAATGATGGAAAGAGCTCTCCATTTCTGCCTTAGAGGTTGTTGGTTGCCTACGAAAACCCCTGTATTAGGTAACTTATTTGGAAGGTTCCCTAATTCTTTATAGTTGATGTAATGAACAACACATTGAGGTTCGAATAGAGTGTTCCTCTAATCTGTTGCTGCCACATGTTTTTCTTTTCAAAAGTTAATGGATACATACCAATATATTCCATAACTAAAGTATTTTATTATCCCCTTCAAGCAATTTATAGGGTGCTTCTTTCCACAACTTTGGTAAGTGGGGTGCTGGGTTTTCATAGCACCATTGGATTTATCCATCCGACTGCTAGAATTGAAGTCTACCTTAAACTTATTATCCCCTTGATACCCATGATATTTTAGGATCTCTATTTCAACCATGAGGGCACATCTAATGATTTCTTAATAGCTATCAAAGTCATTGATAGCTCGGTCATTCCATTGACTAGGTTTCATCCCACCAAAGAAGCGTTCAACCTTGCATTTGGGGGTAACGAAAAAGTCAGGGGCGTATCGCGCAATCCTTATGATGTTTTCCTCATATGCTCTGATAGATTCATCATCTTTTTTCTTGAGGGAAAGGAAGTCCCTTTCCATTTTAATTTGTAAAGTCTGTGGAAAATATGTATAGAATTGTTTTTCATAAATCCTTCCATTCCAACGCCTCAATATCTTCCGCAAGATTTATATTTTGGATCAATGTCCACCATTGATTGGCTTCACCCTCCATATGATAAGAATCCAAAATAACCTTCTCTTGTTCGGAATATTTAAGGATAGAGATGATCTATTCAATAGAATTGATCCATTGCTCAGTGATTGAGGGATCAGATGACCCATTCAAAATAAGAGGCCTTTGTCTCATGAAACTCTAAATTGTAACTTTTTCATTCTTAGGGGGTTAAAAGTTCCTCTTGACCCATGTTTCTGTTAAATTATTGAGATAACTGTGAGATTATCATGAAAATGATCGCCATTCCTACTGCCATTTCAATGGGAATCTCATTAGCACAGTCATCACATTGATCTTTTCATAAGTTGTTTGCCTGATTCCTCCTATTACTGGCCATTGGCTGGAATAAAAGGAACATTAGGGTTAACACATAACGGGTAATCCAAGGAAAAAAATGGATGACTTATAAATAAGATTTATTTCCTTAACTTATGAATCTATAGGCTTCAATCTATTTTATCCATGATCTACTTCCCAACAATTATTCTTAGGGGCTTATTTTTATTCCCTTAACAATGGTTCGTACTATGATTGTGAATTCACCAAAGCATATCACCCAAGAGTGTTGTAACCAAGAGTTCAGCAAGGCCCATTTTCATGTACCAGGATACCCTAGGTCAAGCTCGAAACTCCTTATTGGTGTTTCCACTCCTAGGTACATTTTTGCAAGAGCTTCCTTTACCTGCTCGTATCTAGACATGGATGTATTTTATTGATAAAACACTTACTCAAAAGTCTCGAAAATTTAAAAATATTTTTATTATACATAGTTTTTTCTCTAAGGCTTTACTATGTTTTTCTAATACTAATCCAAAAAAATAACTAAACCTATCCTCTGATACCAACTATAATAACCCTGCTTTTTATTACACACATAAACATGATTTATTACATAAACTCTTAGCATGATACAACATGGAATATCAAGAGGTCCAGTGTCTTTATGGCTTAGGAAAATTACATAACAACTTAAAACATAAAACACACAACATATTTATTGAAAACTTCCTATACATAACCACAAAATTCCCTCGTACTTTGCAATTCATGGGATAACCTGAGGACATACATGTGAAAAGGGAAATCTATAAATCCTAGTTATGGAGTAAACAAGGAATAAAATGATGATTATAATACATATTATGCAATAGGAATATCAATGGAGCATAAAAGAAATATGGACATAATGTCATGATATAGTATGATTATCATAAATAGAAGTGTGGCAACAACACTTAACATGTAATTAGTATGATCCAAGGATAATTGCACATATAGCATGAGTAAACCCTCATTGAACATGAATTAGCATGATTACATCCTCATTAACCATGAATTAGAATGAGTATATCCTTGTTTCACTTGACATATCATGATACTATCTTTACCCAATGCATTGAAGAGCTATCAAGGCACACCCTTTTTAATCATTTTATTTCATGCATATGTGTGCCACATGGATCATACAACATGGAATCATTAAAGATCACCATTTATTACACTATAAAAGAAATTGGAATTCATATATGAAACTCTATAATCAATATTTAAACATTCATAAAGGTGAATACACTTGATATATAAATGGACATGGTATTCACAACACAAAGACATTGGCTTGGAAAATCGTGGTGCAATTTCGATAGCATAATGGTGTGACATAAGAATCCATAAAAATGGTTGATGATATAGAAAGGGGCGTCCCATTGTATTTACATTAATTGGATAGTAAGGGGATCATATATATACATGTCCCAACATTAGTAGTGCAATTTTATATTCATAAAACAAATGAATTTCTTGAATGTAAATGAGGAGACAGAAATTCCTTACGGAATTTCAGCATTGTAATGAGTGTAAATTGGAGGCATTAATGAGACATAAAGGGTTCTATAGTCAATAAAAAATAAATATAAAATTGTGGGAGAGGTTTTAATTCATACCCCCGCATTTATAATTTAAAATAAAAGGACATAACAATATTAATAAACAAGAATATAATTAGAAAGGAAGGAATCCATTTCTTGGAAATGTGATCCAAAAAACATGGGATTGGCTTGAATGTTGATTTATGAGATCTTGGAGTGACTTAGATGGATTACAGAGAGAGGAAGTCAGGTTTTGGTTGAGATCCAAATTATTTTACTGAAGAGTTGGTGGGATCTTGGCTGGGTTTATATAAGAAATGACAGGAGATTCTTTATTATTTATGTTTGGGATACCACACATTAAACTAATCAAAACCAAAAACCATCCCATGGTTTTTCCCATGGGTTTTTCAAAAACGGAGTGTAGAATAATATTTTATAAGGCCAATGGCTGATAGTCTTAAAATGATATGGTTGTTTATGTGGATATTAGTCACACTCTCAAGGAAACTAATTTATAATGCTAAAATGTTTTATAAGTACTGGAGGGTCAACTAAGGCCTTGTAAAATAAATCAAACAAACCTAAAATCAAATTATTTTAATAGTAAAACATATATTTGATGGATATAATATTTATATTATTTTATTACCTCACTATTGGGTTGTTATGATGTCCTAAATCACATTATATATTTAAACGGTATTTAATTCTTAACCAAAAATTCGACTATCTCAGAAAATTATGAATAATTCACCATTGGATAATTTTGACATCCTGATTCCAAAAATAATATTATTTTTATCTACATAATTTTCTAAATATGTGAATTTATACTTTTAAAATAAAAATCAATTTTTTTTTAAAATTTATGGGTTTTGACAAAAATAGCATTCAAACCTAAACAAAAATTACATTTGTATTTATAAAAAATAAATGATCATTTATATTAAATAAAAGTTTATTTAATAATATTATTATTTTATTGAAATATTATTTAATTCAAAAATCCATTAATTTATCAAAATAGATTTCTTAGTCGAAAATTAACTAAAAAAATTGTGCTTTAAAAAATATTCACAAATTGACAATAAAAAATGAATGTATATTCTTTATTAAATAAAAAAATAATGTACATAATAATATTGCAAAGGTATTGTTACATAACCCCTTATAACACCCTCATAAGACTGAAGGGTAAGGTTTGAAATGGTGATAGACTCTTGGGGTGGCTTGGATAACATCGCTCGGGAGGTAATCTCTATAAACTTCCACTTCTCCCATAAGTGGTTCCGTTGGAGAATAACATGTTTAATATCAGCTTAGAATTGGTTAAGAGATAATAACAATGATTCCGACTCCTTTTTTTGCTCCAAAAAATGGCCTTTGTATTGGGAAAATCTACTGGATGAGTCCATCGCTTCCATTGTTTGAGTAAATTGGATTTTTTAAAGACCTATATTTACTAAGCATGTGATCCCTGTTCAACAACTATATTAGCAAAATTAAAAATTCTTAATGGTATTTTTGAATCCAAAAACATAAAACCAAGAATTTTTATATTTTATGTAACCATTCTTTATAACAATACATTTAATAATATCAAGAGGAAGTTTCATTGTTAAAATTTTGGGTCGTTACACTTATACTTCACACACATCCATTTGATCTATATGATAAATTATTATATGTTATTTATTATTAATGTATTTAAATGACATGAATGATCTAGTATAACAGGCTCCTAAGAAAAAAAGGGGCATGAAATCATATACACTAAAATTGGGAATGTGTCTCAAACCATGACCAGAACCACTTTGTGTTGGACCATTTTTTTGGCCCATTTTTTCTTAACTTTTTGAAAATATATCTAAAAATTCATAACACTAAGGAATATTTTAAACATCATATTTCAAATAGGGATTCATTTATTCCACCACATCATCCTCCATGATTTTTACTACCACATTTTAAACATCATACAATTGAAAATCCATTTCACTCTTTAAGAATGATTCAACCCAATTATGCAGGGCCTAATAGAAACTATCACCAATAAAAGACCTTGGAATTCTTATCAAAATTTTTATTCCCAAACACCAAGCCTTCTTTATATACCATTTTTTCCTCCATGGAATATAAAAGTTCAATATTTACCAGAGAGAATTGTTTTCAGCCATGTGATTTTTTAAAATGCTTATTTTACTGGTTGTCTTCACATTCTGATGTTATGTCAGGTTCTCTAGAGAAACATGTTATGTTCTATATAATAAAATGTCATATGTATCATTTTATATTAAAAAAGTACTAAAAAATATATTATTGTGTACCTTCACCATTTTTCACTTCCTAGAACATCTCCATGCTCGTTTTCATGTATATGTGGGGTGTGGTGACATCACATTATCTTAAAGCAGCTTAAAAATTAACTATTTAACCTTATAAAATATTACATGTTATAAAATAATACCAAGACCATTTAATGGGCCTTATCTAAAAAGAATAATCATGAAACACAAAAGTTTGAACATGGTATTTTTTTTTACAACAAATGAAAATGAAACAATCATATTTAATAAATCCTATCCTTTATTCTTCTTAAACTACAAGTTCAATAACCTCAAAAAAACTCTTGTTCTAAAAAATTTATAATTTTATATTTAATTATAACAGAAGAAAAATAATTAAATTCTATACTCATTAAACATAGAAAATAATCACTATTTAGGAATTATAATCTTGTGTGATCAAACATGGTACAAAAAATAGGAACATTGAAAAATAATATCTTATTGTTTTTAAGTATTTAATTATATTAAATTCCTTAAAAACCCATGAAATATATTTAAAAAAATTACATTTTAAATTACATGATGTTATCTACATCTTCTTAAAGTGAATTCATCAAAAATATTTCTATTCTTTTGGGATTATTAATAATATTTCCATATATTCATGCTCCCGTGAGTAGTTAAAAGAGTTCAAAAAAATTCATCAAACTCAACACACACACACACACATAATAAAATTACCCCATAACCCTTTTTAAAACTTTTAATAAATGAATTTTACACTAAATAGGGTATTTATCCCCCATTATGTAAAATTCATAACAGTTGATACTCTCTTAAAAAATTATCCACATTTATATACACAAAATGGAATAAATATAAATAGATATATGAAATATATTTTCTCCCCCTTTTACAAAAAATATACATTGAACAAGATAAGAGTGGTGATTTAAATACCACGCCTTATTCTTGAGAAGAATGAGTTCGAACTCCCATATCCAACCTCACTCTTTGAAATGAATCAATTAGATGTGTTTTAGTGAACACATATACTATTTTCACGGATGTATGAACAAAATACATCATCAAATAATTTATCTAATAAAAAACATTGTTAAATGGGTATTTGATATCAATGTTCTTGGATATTTAATATTTGACAAGATTAAATGAAAATTTAATATCACATTAATTATCATATCCCAATAGTAGTGGTAGTTTCACATACACCTTTAGATCTTATAAATGAGTTCTCATACACGTTAATTAGAAAGTGTATTGAGTTTTAGTAATATATTATAATTCCTTAGTATAAAATGTCACAAATATATGCTTATTTGTGTGTTAATAAAGACACTTATCTCCTAAAAAGAATATTCATATATATGTTGGACTTGTTTCATCAATATTTCTTACCCAATATTTATATGTATGGTCAAATATATCATGACTTCCATTACTACCATACATTAACCCATAATATTTTGTGGCCATAATATACCAAGGAATTGTTTTCTATAAAATTGATGAGACATTATTAATGCACATTAAAATCTATAATAATGTATGAAAGTATAGATAATATCTATCCTAGAGGTTTTTATGTTTTAAAAACTAATAAAAATATTTTTGAATTATTTGGAATGAACATTCTATCCTTACCCATCCTTTGAAAATTTTATTCCAATTGATATTGGTGTATAAAAATGTTAATAATCCAACACTAAAAACTTATTTATATGTTGAAGAACAAACACATTTTGAGATATAAAAAAATGGTATTTCTATTAGGGAATTATTAAACAAATAAAATCTCATTTTACCAGGCATGGAAGTTTCAGATAACTTATTAATCTAGACAAAAAGATTGTCAAAAATGAATTTATCATTTCTAGTAAAAATTAAATCTTTTATATAAACAATAATAATGATTTTTTTTAATGTTAAATTTTTTGTAGATATTTATGTACACACTTCATTTTATGAACATAAACATCATAAAGATAGTATTCAATAAGGAATAAAAAGTTATTAGGGATTTTTTCAACACATATAGATCCTTATTCAACCTATAAACATATATCTAATTTATACTAATAAATAATATATAAGGTTACTAAATGTAAACCACCTCTTAAAACTCTTCATTTATGTATTAATTGTTCACATCCAGTTAGAAGATATATCACTTCATTTATTCTACAATAGAATTAAGTATCCTAATATATTATAGAATAGAAACTAGTGTAAATGAATCATAAAAATAAATTTTTTCAACCTTATAATATTCCATGAAAAAGATTCTTTATTTATTTCTTACAACTTTTTCTCTTTCATTGACCATATAACTAAAGAACCATTTTATTTGAATAAAATTATTATCTTCAACATTTGGTACCAACTACCAAGCATCATTCGAATTTACCTCTTCCAATTCAACATTAATTGAATAAATACCCTATTTATGATCCAATGATTCATCCACATCTCTTGGTTAAAATTGATAAAGTAATTTGTTATTAGATATTATCCTAAAATTTCCCATTGTTTGAATTTTGTTTCCTTTATCTATAATTATGTTCGGGATATAAAATTGTTTTCATAGGATTTGATGTGATGTGTTATGTTTCTCTTCATCACTATCTTTTATTTAATCACCATCTTATACTATTCATCATAATTTTAATTATTTTCTTAAACTTCACCATGTTGATTAACAAAAACATATTATTAATCACTTCTAGAACATTATACTTCATATATGTATTATTTATTTGAATGTTACAAAACATTATAATCATTAGAGTTAATGATATTAAATTTCTAATTTGTTTTTAGTTCTCCCCATTTTGAAGTATTAATGATCATAAAACATAGTTTAATGTGTATAATGATTTAATTTAAGTGGTTGGAATATGTAATAATGATAAAATCTTGTTGAAATATTTAAAAAACCGTGATGAATATTTGAGTTAGTAATGATTGTTATTTTTAACACTTGGAGTGATTTTCAAATTCATTTAAAATATTTTGAATAAATATTCAAGGCAATGGAGTTTTTTGGACAATTACAGGTAGCACTGACTAGATAGAGGTGAATGTAGTATATTCCCCTAGCATCAAATGTCTATCGGCTAGCTGGTACAGATGAATCGAAGTATGCCTTGAGATTTTTTTCTCATCAGGTAGTCCCAAGGAGATAATTGTCTATCTAGTTGGTTCATTAAATTCCTGTAGAGTATAATAAACCACACTATCTTCCCGAGGGAGGCTTCTAGGTATCTAGTGTTATCGGGATAAGAGGTCCATGATAACATTTATTGATGGTAAAATTGTAATAATTATGTTATTATTTTGATTCATTACTCCTATAAAATCATAGAATGTTCTATAATAATTTTCAAAAAGTAAATAGGCCACTTAGTGGCCTTATAAACTCACCTTCACAACTAATTGAGAACTTCAACAAGCTATGGTCTTAAAATTTCCCTCATATACTCTCATTTTCTACTATTCTCTCATTATCTAATGTAGAGTGTGATATTATTGTAAAATTATTTTTACTCTCTTAAATATTTCTTATTATCACCAAGTTCATGTTCATATACTATTTAGATAATTTAGATCATTCTTTAATGGATATTTCTTCTAGTAAGCCTCTCAATATTACACTTTATTCTATTTAAGTACTCCCTACCATTTAAATAGAGGGCCTCAGGTTACCATCCATGAACTCTAAAAGTTATTTTATTTACTCTTTTTGATGTTTCTATCAACAACCATTTAAAATATAGGGTCTTTTGTACTATGGAATGTTTCTATAGACTTTCAAATAAAAAAGAGTTTTTGTATCATGGTTATAATTAAGACTAAAAGATTAATATATTAAATACTCAAACCATTAAAGTGGGAAACATATGAGTTATTATTGAGATATTTTATGAACTTACATAAACAATTATTTGCTTTATTTACTTTCCAAATATTTATTTATACATATATCTTCATCATTTAGTTAATAAATCATTAAATCCATCTATAAACTTAATCACATATTTACCAAATTGATCATTCTTGTAGGATTTTTCTTTTTTAAACTTATTGTAATTTCACCATGCTTACTATTTATTTTACATGTGTTGATTATTATTTCAAATGAATTAAAATTTATTTAATTATACTAAAACTCTAAAAAATATGTCATTAATCCTTAAAACATTTTATATTTCCTTTTGTTTTTAAATGGAAATTCATTCCAAAACCTCTTTCCATTTTATCCTAGACCGACCTATATTTGATATCAAATGAATATTGAATTTTTTTCTTCATTTTTTTAAATCATTAAAATATTATTTTGTTTTCAACATTGATAACCTATTTTTCAAGAAAAATTAATGTTTCTAAATGGGTTTTTTAAAAACCAATGGTTCTCCAGAAAGAAACTTTGTGGGTCATGCACCTTTTTTGGTGGTTTAAATTATGGTTATTAGAAAAATCATATGTATTCCTTTGTTAGATATATTTTCATACAAAATGGAATAATATTAGGAATGGTTATGATACTATTACGAAAAATAGATTAATTAACTCCTGATGGTTTTTCTACTTTTTAATTGGATGGTAATGAAATGATTGAATTGTATTATGATGTAGACCAAAATAAATCCAATAAAATTTATACATTCAATATGAATCATGAAATATGTTAATCATTAAAATTAAATAATTAAGGAAAAAATAATGTAAAATACACTAGATTATACATATAGGCAATACATTGTGAGTTTTTCTGTGAATTCTAATGAGTCTATTTTAAGATTGTTTAATCAATTAAAACACACATTGAATGTCTAAAAGGATCTTTATGATACTCAATAAAAAATACCTTAGTCAATAAAATATTTTAAAAAATACCAAGAGATTGGGCACTCAATGTCACAACGATCCAAGGAGCTAAAGAAAAAAATGACAGAGAGGTGGGGGAAATCATTGGATATCTCATGGAATGTGAGATAAATATGAAACGACAAGATGAAAATGTAGTAAAGGAGGTCAAATAAACTACAAATATACTTTTTTAAGGAATGAAAAACTGAAACATCCAAAATAAAATTTTATGTTGATCATAATACCAAGAATATATACAAGTACGTGAAAAATAAAAATATTATCTCATCACTGAGAACAAAAATAAGAAATTGGATATTACTTCATCTTGTAGAAAAACATGCTCACAGAAAGATAGATTATAACATGGATAAAACATCTAATTAATATAAGAAATTTAAGAAAGTGGTAAAAATTTATACATTTAGTGCTAACAAGGATTAAATTCCAATATATTAATCTATGTAAAAAAGTTATCAATGACTCATGTAATATCTCCAGGAAGGTGATGAAGTTAGTTAAACTATTTATCACACTCCTTTCCATTATTATTCTTACTCTTTTACTTATTCAGCCACTATATTATGTTATAAGTTTTTTTGATAGAAATTAACTTCAAAATGTTATTTTTGAACTTGTTTCAAAATATATAAATAACAAAACTAATTGAAATCCTTTTAGTATTGATAAAGATCAGTTTTTAAAGAAAAAGCTAATTTTTATAAAACTAAATGAAAAACCAAATGATAAGAATTTGGAACTTAAAATTAAATATCCTAAAATACTAATTCTTAATTCACCAAAGGTGATCATTATTTAAATACCATTTAGTAATTATGGAATTGTTTTTGAAAACAATATAGTTATCCCAAAAAATATAAATATACAACTATTATAAAATCAAATTCCCAAAATAAATTTTGTAACTAATGTATGCAATTTTTTCTTCTTTTTTATGAATAAGATTTTTAAAAGGATAGATATGTTCTATAAAATTCCATTCATCTCTCATATAATATTTTTAAGGGAAGAAATTTTTCTAGACACGTTTTGATTCCAAATCCTTTATTAGATAGCTTAAGTGACTCCATGATATGTATACTAGAATTGTTAGTCTCTTAATCTTATATAGATCAATGGTATTGAGAGAAAATCCATAATGAAGCTACCTAGTATATGGATAGTAGGTCATTGAGTAACATGCCTTGTGTTCCTTTTCAATTTAATCATCTCAACGACATTGATAGAAGAAATTTCACATTTGGAGACTATTAAAAAGCTAAAATAAATGATAATAGTGTGATTGATTTCACTAACTCTACTTTAACAATATATATTTTATTTATTAATTTATTGAAAAATAACAAACTAAGTATTAGTGAGTTATGTGATAGTATCATTAAAATAAATTTTGAAAAAAAATTGTAATGTTTTTAATTATACTGGAAATCTTTTATTTAGAACATATCATTTTCAAAAAAATTATATTATTGATTTAAAACATCTTTAAATTCAAAATAATTTCTGTCTAAGTGCACAAGATAATTATTATTTGTTTTTTTCATCAATTTATATGTCATTATAACATTTAATATCTTTTCATTCTCAACCATGTTTTACTAGTACACGATTTAACAAAATTATCTATTAAATATAACTTAATTTATTAACCTTCCGAACATAGAAATCAACATAAAACAACAAAAAAATCTAGAAAAAAGGATTCCTCACCTAAAACTTTAGGAACATTTCACATTGATCTTTTTAAACCAACTACATTTTCTAGTATTAGAGTACAACCTATCTACTTTTTAATTTTCAATGATTATAATATATTTAAATGTTTTTAATTCTCATCTCATAAAAATTAAGCTTATAAAGTTTGTCAATTTCATAATGAAATTCAAAAATAAAAAAAATATAAATTCATTTCCCTTATAAGTGACCATGGCAGATAATTTGATAATAAATACATTGATGGGTTTTTTTATTCTCAAGTATATTATTGTTTCTTATTTGTTTCTAGAAAACCTGAACAAAATGGGGTTATAATAAGATGAAATAGGACATATAATAAATTTCCACTACTCTCCTAAATGAGTTTAAATTTCGTCATTTATTTTGGTTAAGGTAGTCAATATCACATTCTTTATCCCCAATTGTGTTCATTTAAGACCGATGGTTTGAAAAATCCTTCTGAAATTTAAAAAGAAAAATTTTCTAATGTTTTTTTCTTTAATGATTTTTTGGTAATTAATTATCATTAATTCCAAGGATAATATAGGTGATTTTTACCCCAAATCCAATAAAATGAATCTTTCTTGGGTACCGAAACTCATGTAAATTTTTTTTTCTTCAATGTTATGACCGAAACATTGTAAGAGTAAATTCAAATCATGTTTTATCACTATTTTTATAAACCTGATCATGAAATTTAGAGTGATGTCGACTAAGGTAGTTTACCCTACATAAAAAATCAATCATCTATAGTAATTGAATATGTTCAAGAACCACCTTATCCTCCATTAACCAAGGCATTGGTTCAATATAAATACCATACCCTTGAGAATGTTATCGTGAATTATAATCATGAACTTATACCAGAAAGATGGACTTAGATGAGGTTTAAAATAAAACTTTTATCTATCACCTTGAACCTAAATAGAATAAATATTAAATTAATGATGATAATTGGATACTTTTAAAACAATTTGAGTTAGTAAAACTTTAAATGAATAATATTTAGACTTTTCTGGAATGACCAAATAATCATCAAATTTTTGTAAACATGTGGTTTTTTTAAACAAACTTAAGGAACAACGATTTATCACTCGTAACAAGGCTATACTTGTTACCAAATTCTATAATAATGAAGAAGATATTAATTATGGTGAAACCTTTTCAATATTTTCATATCTATAATACATTAAAATCATGTATTAATTCACTAACCATTTTAATTTTATGATTTTTCAAATGGATATCAAATATTGTTATCAAATTTAATTAATTTCTAAAAAACAATTTAGAACAAATACCGATTTTTATAAATCATAAGTTTCAAAATAATATTTTTATGTTAACCAATATCATTATGGTTTAAAAATCCCCTCAGACTTGGTATTAAGGAAAACAAAATTCCTTTTATCATATTATTTAAAATGAGAACAATCTAATTCCAACATTATTCTAAAAAAAATCAAAAAAAATTAATTATATAAATTTATATTTAAAGTGTTATTTCTTGATCCGATAAAGGAAAAAATTGGTGAATTTTATAATTTTATAAATATAAACTTTGAGATATGTTTTATGGGAGAACTCAAATTACAATTTTGTTTTCAAATTTCCTAAAAAAATATTTAAATTTTCTTAACCATTTTAAATAAACAATTGAACACTTTGATAAGATTTTAATGGATCTTGTTAAGGAAATTATGACAACCATGAGTAAAACATGTAATAAAATGTTTTATGAATCTTCTAAACACGTTTATGATAAGATTTATAAAAGTATGATTGGAATTCTACTTTAAATTAATGAAATCCTAATGGAAATCATTATTAGTTTATTTTTTTCTTCCAATTTTCAATAAAATCCAAAGGAATATAATTTAAATTATCTCAGAAGAATTTTGTTGATATTTGAAAGGAACTAAAAACATCATATTATTTTATCCAAAGGAAACAACTTCTGAACTTGTTTTTTTTATTTTAATTTTAAAGGATGAAAACTATATCGAGAATTAATATTTGTAAATTACACTAAAATTGGGAATAAATTTTATCCTGAACCTGGAAGAATAAATAATTTTTTCGATTAATACAACCGATGTAGAATATATAGCCACTAGGAGTTATTGTAAAGAAAAATATATGTATTAAACGCACTCTCATACACTTTGGTCGTATATATGATCGCATCTTGTTAAAGTGTGACAAAAATAGTGTGAAAAATATCTCTAAAAACATTATCCAATATTATCTATCTAGGAACATTAATATTATGCACCACTTTCTTTTTGATCAGTTTCAAAAAAGTGATATCATTCATGAAATTCATGAAAAAACCATCAACTTATTCCTATATTCAATAAACTCTTAATATTGATCACCTTTAATTTAGCATAGCAGATTTGGGTATTATAATGTTATGATTATTTTATCTTAACACTATAAATATTGATAATTCTTAACTTTATTTTATAAATTATTTGAAATGTTTTAATTTTTTTAAAAATAAGATATTTTCATTCACTATAAAAACGTTTTCAAACTATCATAATTTCATTAAATTCAATTGAATGTGATACTCCAAGAAAAAAATCTATACTATATACAAAAAATTTTGTTTTTTCTATCATAAAAACACCAGGTTTTAATTACCTCAAAAAGTTCGAGTTAGATTCTTAATCTAAACTTCACCATAGCAAAAAGTTGTGGGAATTTATTTCACATTGTTTTGACACTCATATGTAATTTTTTATGGTTTATTAACACCATATTTTCTAAAAAAGGTTCATGTAATTATTTTTTTATTAATATTTTCCATAGTTATTTTATTTTCTTTATTATCTCATTATATTTCTAATGCATTATTTGATGGGAATTTAGTCATGCTAATAATATAATGATCCTTGAAGATGAATCTCTTTTCAAAACAATCAAATTTTTATTTAACTCTTTAGTTCATTCAACAAAATTAAAATTTTATTACTCTCTTGAGTTGTGTCATAAAATTAAAAATGTTTGGGTTTTCATTATATTGAAAATATATTTCTAAATTAAAATTTTTTCAAAATTTTTAAAACAATGTTTTTTATCTCTCTCAAAAGATTATTAAGGATTATAAATTTAGTTTTAAATTTAATTTTTCTTACTATAACACTATATATGAATCCTTTTTTATAATCTTTACCAGGGAAAATATAAGTATTTAGATAAATCGTTGAATCTCAAGTAGAAATATTTTTTGTATTGATTTTTTCTATGGGTATATGTTTTTATTTTATATATAGGTATATTTTACTATGTTAAGGAGATAAATGTAGATATTGGCATAAATTTTCATAGATATATTGTGTTTTATAAAAATTTATGGTAAATGATTTTATGTAGTTTCTATTTTCCTTTGGGAGAGAAATATTTTTTCCTAACTTTATAGAAAAATTATCTTGTATAAAATATTTCTATAAATATTTACTTTCTATTATGTTTATATAAAATTTATATATATGTTTTTTTATAAAAGAAATGTGTAATATTTTTATATTTACCACATTTGAAAATTTTATTCATCACAAAAAAACTCTTTAATGTGTCTAATTATTTAATTTAAGTTCTTAGAATTTGGACTATTGATAAAATATTTTTATAATAGTTAAATATATTTGAATATAATTTTTAGATGTCTTAAAAGTTTTTTTAACTCCTAGAGTGAACTTACCAAGCTTTTTGAATCTTTTGATGGAATCTTGAATGGCATATGATGTTTGGACATTAGTTGTGTAATACCCTCAGGTTGAGTAATATACTAATTTTCCAAGTGTTGTAAAATCTTTATCATGGTTTTAGTTTGGTTTAGGGAGTTTTAGTGTGGTTTATGGAGAGTTTTAGTGATTTTAACCTATTTTTGGTTCAAAAGGGGAAGTAAAACGACACTGGTGGTGGGGATATGATGTTCGGTATGTCCCTATACAACATGGGAATGATAAAATGTCACATATCTGGGTGTGGTTGAGGGAGTGACACCCTAGGTGGAACATAGTGGACCCTAGCTAGTGAGGCCTTTCTATGTTGTAGTCTAGGATGTGGTGTGCCTAAAACATCCATTTTTAATACACTAGGTCATGTTATCATACAGTTTAGAGCCTCCCACATGTTGAAATTAATAGGGATCGTTCTCATTCTAGGATTAAATATGGAATGTTGATGGTAAAACCTATTTTAAATGGAAAAATATCACACCAATCTGAAGGGAACATATGGAATCCTCATATGATCTTCATTTATGGATTTGTTTCTGTATTTTTGAGTGGAAAATACACTGGATATCTATTGGATTTCATATTTCTCTATGAATTTTGAATCCAACATTTTAGGAAAATCCTTTAGATGCTCATGTGGTTATTATATAGAGATTTGGTAAGGTATATTATTTTTTGTTTTAATATAACACATTTGACACTATTACACATATAACTAAAATATGGAATTGGGGGTGGATAATTGGATCAAGCCTCGTTAACATTGTCACCCTAGGGGTTTTTAATTAGAAATATTGACTTTGTACCTCATATGAATTTTTAATTATAATTTTTTGAATCAAAATTGGTATATGATGAACAATAATGGATAACTAGGTCGGGAACTGCAATAATTGAATTGTATTGGATGATTTTTATGAAATTAGTAATTATTACAATGTTATGATAATTAATAAATTGTCATTTTGATATATTAGAATGTTAGAATATTTAAAAATTTGATATATAATTGGCCCCTATCTTGGGAAATATCCATGGAACTATTGTGATCTAAATATTAAAATAGCCACTGGAATGGGAATTATCCTTGGGACTATTGTGAAATGAATATATAAATGACCCCGGTTACGGGAATTCACCTTAGGTGAGTTGTGAACTAAATTTTTGATTATCCCTTGGCATGAGAATCTAACTTTCATTTATTGTGACTGGATTCTGGTGTAGGACCCTGTTGTGGGTGTAGATAGAAACATCTAGAATCATGTCAATCAATGTACGACTATCCCTAGATGTCTACCTGGAGCTCAAGGGTCGACGGTTTTTTTAGATATTCTATATTTAATTTAAAATTAATGTCATTTATTATCATATTTTTTCATTAAATAATTATAAAATTGGATTTTTTTAGACACCAATGGTGGTGGTCTCTATAGTTTAAATCACGCCCAATTTGGGTCTCCATTTGATACCTAGGAAGACTTCACAGATGAAGGATTGTAAAAAGTTTTAGGGACTTATGATTGATTAGTTGGTTTTTATAGATGGTAATACATACTGGATATAGGACCTAATGCGGGGTCTTGGATCATTTTAAAGAGTATTTATTTTCAAATTATTTCTTTTAGTTGGTTACATGTATGGTTTTTATTATAACACTTAGTATGAAATTGCATTATTTTATTTTATTAGACCAACAAGGAATTTTCCAATTTATCTATTAGGGTTTATTAAATAATATTGAATATTAGATTTCCACTATGATTATTATTTTGTATTATAGGGCGTGGTCTCCCTAATATATTTATTAGAATTTTATTGTTATTGTTCTACCTATGGAATATGGGGAGGCACCCCTAAGGTATCATAGTGATCTGTCTCGATAATGTGAAGGAGAGTCAGGAAAAGTATGTTACATAGTTATATTCTATCTTTATTTGATTTCTTTTTGTTTACTATTTTAAGAAAGTTAGATAAGAGAATGTGATATTTGGTAGCTTGTTAATTATATCATCCATGGGAGGGTCTGCCCAAATGTTAAGGAAAATCCATGTTTCTAGGTATGGGATTTCTATTCTTGAGGGTCTCTTGTTGTAGCTATGATGTCATTTCATCTTATTTGATACACTCATTGTGTGATTTTATTGATTTATGATATTTTATTTGTGGGTTAATTTGGCATGAGTTCAATATGCATGCATCATAGTAAGCACAAAGAGAAATATGTATACATGACTCACTCATGCTAGGTATATAATCCTTGCAAATGAAATATTTTCTAGTCTATATTTTTCATTAAACTCCTTTAAATTTTCTATAAATGGTATAAAATTAATCAGTTATAACATGTTATTTCAATTTTTATGCCATCATTCGAGTGAAATTATATCTATGGTAATTGTTTCCTCTTCTTATACCTTATGAGTTAAGAATGATTTAAACCCTGTAATATGATTAGTAGGTGGACCATTATAGAGAAATGACTCTACATTATCCTATATTTTATTGGTTGTAGAGTGTTAAATAGAACACACCTTTTGTAGTGGAATGGGAGCTTCCTATGGCTCCAATGAATCTGATGGATAACCAGCTTCTTGATAGATTATTATATGTTTTCTTCACTTTGGAGAGGGGTACCAATCATGTCATCCATTTTATATAAGATATGACAAGGGAGTTCCAGATATAGAACTCACCCATGTTCACTGTTGAGTGATTCCCTCTAGAATAAGAGTTCTTTAATGAGCCTTATTATATGATATATAGTAACCTAGAGGCACTCGTGAAGAGGATGATAAATATTACTACTTGTATTCTATGGAAACTAGCCAAGCCCTAGTGGTACATTGGAGTCAAAGCTATAATGTATGATGAGTTGAACTGTAAAGTCTTCCAGGAGAAGTTCCAAAGTCACTTATACCCTAAGACATTAAGGGATTAAAGGGATCAATGATTCTTGAACTTAATTCATGGTATCAAGTCTATTATAGACTATTCTAGTCATTTTACCGACCAACAATTTTTTCTCTATATTAAAAATGAGATGATAAATACAAATAATATCACTTTTAAGATGGGATTTGATATTTAAATCATGTTTCATGTAAATTTCTTCAACATAAACAACTTCAATTATTTATTGAATTAGGATCTCTTAATATAAGGGAACTTAATGTAGGCACTGAGTGGTGGGTAGGAATTACCCGTGGGATTAAATAAGAGTACCTAATTATATAGAAATAATAATTTATCTCTTAATTTATACCAATTATGATGTGTGAAATCATATAGGTGAGTAGACCACAGCCAAGTTTAGTGTTATCAGTGTGGAAAGGGTATCTACAAGAATTTACCATTCCCTTTTCTTCCAGTTAAGTATTGCGTTCATGGTAGGCTTTTCAAATTAAAGAGATTATGTATTGGTACTCAGTAACCAACTAGATGTAATGAATCATAGAAGACACCATAGTCTGGGAGGGGCTCAACTACCACATAGAATACATATAGGCGGGGTTCCAATTTTCATTCTATTAGTGTATGAGTATTTGGTACCCTAATTCAGGAGAGGTAGTGTCAATAGGAATGTGTATCATTGGAGAGTTAGGTTGGATACTTTAATGGTGTGGATATTTAGTTACATAAAATGTATTAGAAACCTACTATAGTCTATATTTAGGCCTTTTTAATGTCAAAGGTATGATTATTATGGCATCTACACTTACTTTAATTTTGATTCATATTGGATAATTTTATTCCTTTATATCTCAATTCATAAATTGATTGGATTTTTATATGGAAAGTGTTAATGGGGAAATGAAAATTTATAAGTATTGGGGGATGAAAACTGAGGGTATCTGATGCTGTAATGATTTTTCACTTGAAACATGTGGCGATAAATTCTGTAGGGTTCTATTTAAGATAGAAATGGTTGGTTTGGAGTTGATTATATGTATATATTGGATCATATTAAACGTAATAAAAGGATAATGGCCTTTAAATTTTTATAAGGGTTTATCTATTGTTATCGAGTTGAATGAGATATTCAAGCTATATATTCAAGATTAATTTACTATAATTAAATTAGATCATGGAAAAAGTCATAATCCTTATTTTTGTATGATGGTGATTCATATCATAATACCTTTCCTCCAGTGGTGGAAAACATTATATATGTATTTCTTTAATTTTTATCCATATCACCACCTAATAAGAACATTTATTTCACTATTGAGTTGGTTATAGGAGCTGAAACTATTTTTTCAACCCTATTTTATGACACCAGCAAAGCATCGAGAGATAATGTTTAGTTAGATGATCTATAATCTAATGGATTAATTTTTACTATAAAATAATTATGGGTTTCTTCTACAATATTATCCAAAAGGGAAGTTAGGAAGTTGAATTTATGTATAGAGTACCATAAGTTGAACAAGATGATAGTCAATAACTAGAATCCCCTTCCGTAAAATGATGATCTCATTGATTAGTTGAGATGTGAATGAAAATTATCAAAGATTGAGTTTATTTAATGTTATCATTAGTTGAGAGGTAGACCATATAGTTTAATATATACATATTTTAGTATCATTTATGTATTTTATATGTTCATGGTAATTTTTTTGTGGGGATCCACTATCAGACCAGTTCTTTGATGGCAATGTGATTATTCAAGTCCATGGTCATATTTGGGTTCCTACGAGCATGTGTGAGAATATGATGGTAAAATTCCATTATTAAAAATGGATGGTATATCCTTGAATAAAAAATATGTATTGTGACCTACAAATAAAGTATTGAAGGATAGGGATGAAGAAATGGGTAGCTAGATTCATGGCATGATGCTTCACCTATTAGCAAGTAAAATCCTTTCACTAGCTATCTATTGGATTACTGCATCATTTACCCATTCTATAATGTAATTGAAATGATATCACCATGGATTAAATTATTGTGTTTCCTAGTGAAACATTTCAATATGATGCAATGTGGGTGATCAAGGTTTGAATAACGAAAGTGTCCCATTTCTTACCTATTAGAGAGAACATCATCTTTAATGACTTTTGTAAACTCTATGTATGGAAGATAGTTTTTTTTATGGTGTTCCATAAGTATATTTTTCTAATAATGATCCAAGATTTGTATCACATTTCGAGAAGGTAACTTGGGAGGTTATAGGATTGTAGGTTCTTCTGAGAAAAGCTTATCAACCTCAAACTGATGACCAATTTGGATAGAAGATTTATATTTTGGATGATATATTACAAATCCATGATATATAAATTAGTGGTTTTTAGAATAATCATATGGTTCTGATGGTTTTTTCCTATAATAATATCATTCATGAAAAATTTGAAAGAGATCATATTGAGGATTTATGTAAAATATCATTCAAACTTTTTCTCTTTAGAGGCAGAATATTTAATGGTAATTAGACTTAGACTCACGGAGGAAACTTATAATTTGGTTCATTTCATCAGGAAGTGGTTGGAAACCATGTAGATTATGTAAATGTCTTATTCTATCCATTAGATAAAACCACTATATTTTTTTTGGTCACCAAGTATTTTGTCAGGTGTCACATAGACTGGGGAAGTGATGTATTTTTAAGTAGAGGAAGCTAGTATTAATGATTTTTAGGTCATTTGAGATAGTGGGGAGGTTTAATCAAATAACATATTAGTTTTCTCTTATACAATTCTATATTTTCATGCACGAAATGTTTCATGTGTTATATTTTAAGATATATCACCCAGATACTTCTCACATTATAGACATTGATGGTTTTTATCTTGATGTAATGTAATCCTTTAACTATTATTAGATCTATATCATTGACCATAGTGATAAGAATATATGAGGAAATATCTTTCCCCTTAGTATGACTATAGTGGTAGAATGGGAATGTTTAGGAGTAGACCTTGGAGACGGACTCAAAAATGTGAGTATAGTGTCCCAAGTTGTTTTTTGATTAATCTCATTGATGAATTGGAGAACATGTCAAGGATGATCTATTATATTGTGGGGAGAATGTGAAACCCCTGGTTTGAGGTATGTGTTTATGCTCCAAGTGTTATAAAACTTTCTCATGGTTTTTGTTGGTTCCAGAAGCTTAGGTGAGGTTCTTGAAGTGTTTTGGAGGTTTTAGACTATTTTATGCCTACCATTGGTAGTAAAACATCTGTAGTGGTTGCCATATCCATGTGAAACATGAGAGGGACAAAACACCCAACTTATTGGAATGGTCAAGGGCATTTTAACTTATTTGTATTTCATTGAAAACATTCAAAATAAGACTCTCTATTTCATATTCCTAGGTGTGGTGAGCCTAAAACAGACAGGTTCTATCAAACAGGGTGAGTTGGTTGTCTATTTCTCACCTCTTGTATGTCGACTGTTCAATGGGATCATGCACATTTTGTGCTCCATATGTGTGAAGTGATAGTGAAATCCCTTTTAAATGGATTAATATCACACCATCCTTTGAGAAAACATATATAATTTACATTCTATCTTCATGGAATATCTTTTATGTGGTTTTATGTGTAAAACTCCTCAGATAACCCTAGGATTTCCTAATTTTCTAGTTGTTTTGGATTTTTATTTTTAGGAAAAGCCTTGGAAGGTTATTTTAGTTTGTTTTTTGGTTCTTTGGGAAGGATGATTGTTGGTGTAATAGTGTTTCTTTATTCTATAATATTGAGGTAGGTCATCCCAATAATACCTATATAGTCAAATGTTGGATTCATGTATGTGTATTATGTTTCATGACAAAGAATCATCTTGAAAGTGACCACATTCAATTTGAATTCACATTTATTTCATGAATTTGTTACATTGCCATATCAATGATCCTATTAGGTCAATTACTGATTGATACATTGGACCTCCAACCACCCTCATGGGGTGTCTATATTTGAACTCAGGTTTGAATCTATAATATATTATCCTTGTTCCTATTTAACTGAAATGTGGATTTTTGGGTTGATCATTGGATAAAACCTTGTGAGCCATGTCACATTATAGGTTTGGAATTTAAAATATGGACTCATTTTGACATGTAAATTCAAAATTTTCCATGTTATCCTGGACTAGGGTATAATTATAATGGTAATGGATAAATTCAAATAGAACTACCTTACTTGAATTGTACTAGATAATTGGACTTAAATTATTTATTTTTATATTATAATTATTATTAGTAGATGGAAATTTTGACATATTAATATGTTGGTATATTTAGAACTCTGGTATGTAATTGGACCCTATTATGGGAAATTTCCTTGGAGATATTGTGAACTAAACACATAATTTAGCCCTACTAAAGGAATTCACCTTTGGAATATTATTATATGAATATATAAATAGACCCTGACATAGGAATTAGCCTTCAGTTAGTTGTGAACTATATATGTAATTTTACATAGCAAGGGAATCCTACATGGGTCCTTTTTGACAGGATATTGATGCAGGACCCATATGAGGGTATGGAGAGAGAGACATTCGACATCATGCTAAAGAAAGCTATCCCTAACCCAAAATTTCATCCTGGAGCTCTAGGGTTAGTGGGTTTATTCAATTTTTTGAATTTATTTTATAACTAATTCCATTATTTATTGTACTATTTCAAGAACAATTTTTCTGGCTATATTTCTTCTGAACACCATTTTTTGTGGCCTCTATAGTTTTACTCATAACTAATTAGGACCACCATTTAGTACATGGGAAGACTTCATCAATTATGGATTGGATAAGGGAAAATATATCTATGCTTCATTAGTTTATTTTTTCTATTTAGGGCTACATATTAGATATGGGACCAAGCATGGGGTTTGGGACCTGTTTTGGGTGTCTATTTTTAGATCCTTTGTTTCATCAAGATTATTTTATAACTTTTAATACAACATTATATATTAAATTGAATTATTTTATTATATTATATTGATTTAGAATTATCCTATTTATCTATAATAGTTTATTGTTATGTTTTATTTATCATATTTCCATTATAATGTTTTTAAATGATAGAGGGTATTATCTCACCACTATTTTTATTATAACCTCACTGCAAGTCTACAGACTCTGAAAAAAGGGAGGCATTCTTGAGGACTTGTAGCGACCCATCATGGTCACGTGAGGGGGAACTTGGATAATGATGTTACAATCATGTTTCATAGTATTGTTCGTACATATACACTAACTATTTTGTGGTGATGGAACCCCCCCCCCCCCCATAGTATAAGTCCATAAGATAATCATTAGATAATTACCAGTAAATCATTGAGGATGGGATGAATTATCCCATGGGATGTTTTCTCATATAACACCCGTTGGGGACTTATCATCCAGACAGTAGGTTCTCAGAACGAAAAATTAGCTACACTATCTTTGCAATGAATGATACTGAATATCTGGTGGCATTGGGAATGTAGTTCTGAGCAAACATTTAATGATCGTTAAGTTAATGTAATTATGGTCTTCTCTAGCTTTATTACCCTTGGTGAATTCATGAATATTCATAAATAATTTTGATGATATAAATAGTCCTCTTGGTGTCCATAAAAATTCACATTCACATCCAATTAATAATACTGATGTCCTAATATCTTCATTTTTTCTTTTAATGCTCTCATTTTCTAAAGTGATATCCTTCTGCAATCTTGTGTGTGATCTTATTTTAAAAATATTCTTACACTCCTCCATCATTCTCATTCTATCATAGTGCTTCTTGATATCATTTTTAGATAATAAAGGCTATTCTAAAAATTATATTTCTACTATAAATCCTAAAATCCTTTCTTATTAATTTATTTAGGTTCTCCATTCTAATTAAATAGGGGGACTTGGGATTCATTCCATAATTACTAAAAGGAATTTTATTTATTATCTTTGAGGTATCTAGATAAAACAATTAAAAATATATTGCCAATTTTATTTATGGATCAAGATATAACCTTTTCGTATCTTGACTATCCTCAAATACATGCGACTAATACATTAAATCTGCAATCAATTGAGGTTGGAGATGTAGGATCACATATTGAGCTATTTTAGAAGATAAAAAATTATGTGCCATAATAAATTTTTTATATTAATATTTATTAATAAATTTTGTTAAATTAGTTGATCAATTATTTAATTATTAAATATTATTAGTCTCTAGTTTATTGAATATCTCAATCTTGTATGTATCTAATTTTATAAACTCATTATTATCTAATTGTTATTTCTATTTTTTTACTTATACTATTGGTTATTTTAATAGAAATTAAAACCTTTTTATTATCTTTAAACTTAAAAATATGTTTATATTATTTAAATATTTAAATATTTCCTTTTTTAATGGAAACTTACACCCTCAACTCATGTCATTTTATTTTAATATGGATAGCATTTGTATCATTATTACCCTCTTCTATTTCAAATATAATCAAGAACAATACCATCAACACCTTTTTTTAAAAACATCCCATGGTTTTTACCTTTGAATTTTATTATTCATGTTATTCCAAGTGTTATTGAGTATTTAAAACTTTGGTTCTTTTAATAATACATCTTGTACGGTGACATGTCATAATTTGGTCTATATAAGAATGATTTTGAATGTGAAATATTTCTATAATGTCTTGTGTTTATATGTATTGAGAATTATCATTCCCTATCAATATGGTTTAAGACAACACCTCTAAGATTCTACTATTCCATTCAATCATTCCATTTCTTTGATTTGTGTATGGATAATTAAGTACTTAGTGAATACAATGATTTTCAAGATAAGATTTAAATATTCTATTTGTATATTCAATACCATTATCTATATAAATTATCTTCAACGAATAGCCACACTCTTTTTCAGCACTTCTCCTTAAACTCTTGAACATATTTAAGTGCCTTTGATTTTTTTTCATAAGAATAATTCATGTAATGTGAGTGAATTCATGAATAAAATAAATAAAATACTTATCTATATTTTTTTATTATTTCCTCATATAACCATTTATTTCAAAATGAATAATCTTTAATGTATGAGATATATGAATCCAAAATTTATTTTCTGAATAATTTTTAGTTTCCCATTTCAGAATATAGTGCACATCCAAATCATTTTTTTAATATTAGGAATATCACTATGGTTAATCATTATATTCCATGGTTTATTTTATTTTATCTCACTTTGGTAGAATGGATTTTGAGGATAAACCACTTGAAAACAAATTACCATTAATTTACAACATTATTTTGAAAATATATTCATATTCTATAATTTTCAGTAAGAAATAATATTTCTTAAAAAACACATCATTTACTTCATCATAGAGGTGTTAAAAATAGAATGGGTTGTGTTTCAACACATTCACATATAATCTATAATTGGATTCTATCTTCTCTTTTCCTATCGCAGTCAATCCAACACCATTTATATTTTGTGACCCATAATTCCCAAAGTACACTAACATATATTTTTATTAATTGATATTCTTAAATAGATTTAAATTTCCTTTTATATATGAACAACTCCCACAATCCAATATAAATAGAAATTCATCTTTTGAATATTTAAGTAAAACAATTATATTAAAAAAATTATTTAGTTTCTCTTTCTTTGCTTATGACTAGTGAGTATTATTAGACATGATCTGTTGGTATTGAAGAATTGTAAGGAAAACATTATAATGGGGATAAATCTTATCATATCTCCCATTAAAAATATTCTAAATAAGAAAATATATACTGATCATTTAATCTATAATTTTCCTCTTTCCACTGAATATTTCTTTTTTTCTTAGTGTAAATCTCCCGCAAATTATACCACCCAAAATTTTTAGATTCATAGGAATTTTGATGGATTAACCAAATCATTATTTTTTTTAATTACTAAATCTTATACAGTTCCAAGAGTGTCCATAAAATTCATTCATTCCTCTAAATATAACCTTCTATCCATAGGTTTACATCTAGATTTATTCCTTCCTTTGATCAATAATGTTGAATAATTTTTTGAACCAAAATTATGCAAATATCCAAACACATTACTCTGTGTTCTTCACATATTTTCATAATTTTAAAATCACCAATTTTAGTAGTTTTTTATTTCAGGTATATGCTCCTAAAATTTTCATATATTTTTAGAATAATAATTCTGGGAAAAACATGGTATTTTTCACCTATTTCATTAAATTAGTATTCCCATAATAATTTTAAATATATCATTCACTCTAAAAAATTGGTCTTTATTATTCTCCATATGGATCAATCTTATTATATAATTCAATAACTTCTTTAACTGAATTACTAAATTTGAATATAATGTTGTCCAATTCCTTTTCTAAAGTTACTAGTTTTAGTTGAATAAGTTCAAGCTCCACTTTTTTTACTTTTAATATTCATTTTATATTGATCTTCTATGTCTTATAATCATCCAACTACATCATTGAATCATCAATATCTTTTATTAACATTGGTTTTTCTTCTATGAGAGTAGATTATGTGAAGCTAGACAAATTATTCTCTTTATTAAATTTCACAATCTCCACCTCTAATTATGTTCTCTTTAAAATAAATTTCTATAACTCTACATTTAGTATATACTCTATTTCCATTTCTAATTCACACCCAAATAAACTCATGTCATCACTGGTGAGATTTTTTTCAATCACCTTTGTAGTAAGTAGCTTCTCACCAATATCACTATAAGTTTCATCTTCTTCTACATCACTAGTTCATTCACTTTATTAACACATTGGTAATAAATTTCCCCTTTTGTATTTAGAGATATTTATACCCTTTATTACACAAGAAAACATTGAATTTTTTCTTTTCTTTTGAGGATGTTCTTAGATTTCATAGTCTTTATCACTAAATTCTTCTTATTTAAACTTTGAGCAATTTTCTATAATATTTCCTATATATCCACACCTGAATCATTTTAGTGGAACATTAAATTTTTTATTTCATATTCACATTCTCATTTTTTATATAGATAAGAGAATAAAATTTGGTAAAATTTTCATTCAATTGTAATTATATGACATAATAAAAAAATTCATATTCAACTTATTTTAGGAATTTAACCATCTTCGTGGATTTAAAATAGATTTATTTTTTATCTTTCGCCTTCTTTTTTGTATCAGTTTACTTCCTCATCTCATGGGCTTTGAGAATGTTGTGAAGATAATATAGAGGATTTCATCATATATCTTTATCCTAAAAATTTGATAATTTACCATCAACCTACCCAAAAATATATATATAATCTTCTAGAACATTATTGACCCCCCCCCCCGTCAATTCACTAAATCTTCTAACTAGGCTAAAAAATTCATTAAACCATGTGAAAAGACATAAAAATATTCATCACACTCCATCTTCAGGTCTATATATTTTTAAAAACAAATTTTTTCATTCTCTCGGTTCACCTTGAAATTTCATTCCTAGATATTTTCAATTTTACACCATATAGCTTTAGATTACTTAATCTATTTAACATTCATAAACACTTCATTTAATAAGAGAGATAGTATGTAATTATGATCATTACCACAATTATCAAGACTTGTTCAATCATTTTCTATTGAGGTAGTATTCGTTGAATAGGTAATAAATTTATCTATTGTAGCCACCAAAACGTACAATAAAATTGAATAAATTTGAGGAAAAATTAAATTTATCCAAATGTATAGTTTTTTCCATTTAACGTGGAAATCCCATTTTTCAATGAATTTTGATTATAATTTAACCACACCCATTAATTCTATAACTAAATATATAATATATTGAATAACATTTTATTTAACCTCTAAAATTTAATATAATTGATTAAGGGAACCAATATTTCATACCACATGAAAAATAAATCACAGGATTAGTGAGATCACTCAGAGGGGTTTAATTCGGGATTAAAATTTTGTTCATTATCCTTTTTTGGGAAATCGTTATCACTGGTTAGAGATGTTTGAATTCATTAAAAATAAATATAGTCACATTGGGACCAATAAATAATATATTTATTAGTATCATCTCTCAAAATTAGAATTCTTATCCATTGAATGATTCTAATTCCATTGAGACCAAAATACCCTCTAATATTAACCTATGAAAAAAACTAGGGACTGTCCTTGAAATCTGCATACACTAAGTCACCTGATAGTGTAATTTCATAATTCCCTTTTATAATTATATAAAAAAATTTCCCAAAAAAGGAATCATTCTACGAAAAGATACATTTATCATGTTTTATAGTGCTATTTTTTATTCCTCTTCTTCACATACACTATCACAGGTCACACCTTCTTCTTCTTATCTATCTTATTAAATATATTATATCATATTTTAGATAATTTATAAGTATTTTCTATTTAGTTTATATCAATTATATAATTTTTAATTATTTTATTGTTCTAACATTAAAATGAAAGACTGTGTATTTTTCAATCTAATACAGTAATATAAACTCATAAATTGAATTTTAATTAAAAATTAAATTGAAATAAACCAAGTTAAATCAGATTTTTTCAACTCATACCACTTCTTTTAGAAAGTTTGGATCATTTAATATCTATTATTCCCAATTTATGAGGTTAAATTACCTTAGAGACTGAGTACTATAGGCTCTCATGACATTAAAATAGTCACATAATTATATCCACTCAATTATATAATGCTACAAAAGTAGACCAAGATAAACATTACATATATAATATATTAATCTCATTATTTAAATAATAAATATTAGAAGTTCTCATGCAGCTTAAGGGACAAAACTTTTAGTGTATTTTTGATTATATATATATATCATATTTTACAACACTTAGGAACATTTCACTATAATAATTCTCCAATATTACCTTTATTGACATATCAAATGATATAATAATATTTATACCCTGGGGAATGGAAACATAATAAATTGGGTGAGCTCATATTCTTAGTAATGGAAAGAAAAATTTAGTGATTTAGATCATAAACATGAATGATAACATGATGAAGACATAAATATATTAACAATATGTTACTATTTTATTCATAATATTCATAAAACATGATTATGAATCACAAGATCATAACATGATCATAAAGGAATTTTAAAAAACATGACACATACAAAAATAAAAATCAATAAAAATAAAATGTGTGAAAATGAAATAAATGTGTTGAATAATTTTAAAACAGTTTAATCATTAATACATTGAATTTCATGGAAATGAAATGCATCTTGAAATTTTGACAAAACATGACAAACAACTTGGAATATTGGGACAACAATAAACATAGAAAAACATTGTGAGAAAAATTAATATTACATTTTAATATGAATTGGATCATTATATTCATGCCTTAAAAATGTGAGAAAATACATAATTCCCACTACTATGTGAACAAACTCCTTCTATCCACGTTTTACTATCTCATGAGATATAAATTTAAACAAATACATTATAGGATGATATAGTACCCCACCCATTATCATCTATACATATTTTTGAATCATTAAATAAATCATCATCATATTTTAAATATCACATATAAATATAATGGATTTCTTAAACATCCAAATGGAAATCATTCACTATTCATAATGAACCCATGGAAATAAAACAAGTTTCATAAAACATCACACAACATAAACATGAGATATCGTAAGATATCATAAAATAAACCTTCCAGAATAAATCATATAAAAACATATATATATATATGGTCATAAAAAACACTTCGTAGTAGATAATCCATCAATTATAAATAGAAATAAATATAAAAAGTTTTCACAAAACCATTTAATCATTTTTGTAAAAGATGAAGTACAAATTACCATAAAAACAATTTTTTACTATGAAATAGTAGACTTTGAAAATAATTATTATAATGAGTTCCATGTAAAATATATTAGATTTTGTGCCCGATAAACTAACTTATTTTTACTTTATGATAAACGTGTATTCATTGGTTGAACATGAATAAACTCTTTATCAAATCATGATTGTTCTTCTGTGTGACATAGTATGTGATAATTTCCTAAGAATATTTGACGCAGTAAAAGTTCATAGTAGATCTATCCTATGATGGGAACCTAGAAGTTCCATGACACTATTCATGAATATATTTTATATGGATAGATGATATCATTTGAAGGGACATAAATGATATAGGCTATCAGGTGTGGGGACTCATGATAATTTGAGGCACCTTCCCCTGGTGAGCGCCCTTGGTAATATCCAGGAGGATATTATGAGAACAAGACCCACAAGTAGGAAATCCAAATTCATAAGTGTCATGGGATGTTCTTATCTACGGATGTTTTCATTGGTCATTAGACATTAATATTATTATTAATGTGTATTTTTACTCACTCACTTAGTTATTTTGATGAATCTTTGATGATAGATGTTTGCGGTGAATTAGGATATGTTGGGTGTGTCACAAGTAATTCTGCATTAATGAATAATGCGGGAAAGGATTTGTCACTTAAACGGATGTAGATAACTCATTCCCGTTGATGGAAATGGTATAGCCTAACTAAATCCATGTCCATGGTTTTCACTAGGAAAGTAAAATTCTGAGATGTCAAATAATGTTAAATAGAGCACATGGGATGATGGAACTTGCATGAAACCCACTTGATTATAAATATCAGATCAAAGGGATTATATTACATTGTAAGTGTATGTATGAGGTGAAAATTTTTTGCGACATCAAATTCATTCTCTTCCGATCCTTGACCCGTTTCTAGATAGTAATCTTGGACTTTGGGCATGCCAGCCTAATGCCGATGAGAAAGAGGCCTAGAGGGTCACACACTAAGAGTAGCTAGTATCTCAGTTAAATAATTTATTTATTTAACAAGTTAAATAAATATTATTCTTGGTTGTGGTTTAATATTTATTTATGTATTTCTAATCACATTTATTTCATCACAAGTTATTCGAGAGAATATATTATAGACAGAATATTTATTTTTTTGAAAATAGTGCAGATATATTAATTTAATAATTAAATTATCATTATTTAATGCCTAGTAAATATTGAGTAGGATTTGAGGACCAAGTTATGGGGATTATGAGAAATAATATTGAAAATTATTTTATTCAATAATATTTAAACATTACATGCAAGTTAATCACATATCATGGAAATGATATCATTTTTGTTATTATTTTCCATTGGGTTTTCACATTGAATAATAAAATAAGTAATGGAACTTGTGTTAATTATTTATTATTACCTATTGAATTAAATTAGTTAAGAACATTTCATGGAAATAAAAGCATTTCTATTATTATTTAACATGGGGTTTTCATATATAATAATAAATTAAGTAATGGATAATGTAGTAATTATTTATTTTTACCTAGTGAATTAAATTCCCTGTTGTGTTTTTATTCTCCATATAAACCAAGGGGTCATTCCATCAACAAATGAATCATTGTGTGAACAACATCCTTTGAAAAAATATCTCGACCTAAGATAACTTTTCCCTCTCAAAGAACACTCTCAGTAATGAGAGAGATCCTCCTCCACCGAATCAAGGGGAATTATTTGGAATTTATTCTCAAGGCGATCGAAGGTGGACATTGCAAGAGCAAGGATATTCCATGCTAGAACTCGGAAACTTCGTTATAAATGTCCAGAGATATGTGGATCACATGTGTATAACCTCTAAAGGATTACTATACATGGATTCTACATCGCAATGAAGTTGTACCTCATACCCATGGTCAGAAGCATCAATGAAGAAAGAATTATCTTGGCGGAAATTCTATAATTAAATTAAATTATTTATAAACAAAAAAAATGTAGCCTCTCTTCTCAGTTTTGGGTTCTATCTTTTGGATTTTATCATTAATTCAATTTTGGGTATATTGGAAATCATCGTCGTATTAATCCTAGAATAATCATTGATTATGGTAATTTGAAAAGTTGGGTACACGCCCTTACTACACATCTGCTATGTCTAGAACCTATAAGTGGTATCATTGGGGTCATATTTTAATTTATAGTTATTTATATAATTCTTTGTATATTTATACATTAATGATTTAGTTTATCAATTCATTATTAATCATTATTCTAATATGAATTTTGATATATGTTCCTCCCTTATAGTATTTGGAATATCTAACAGAAACAAATAGTTTTATGTTTAAAATTAAATTGAGGATCTCATCAGGGGGTTTAGACAGTTCTATCCAGATAACACAATAATAAATGTTGTGTACTCAGATCTACACACTGTGAATTTTTGTTTAATTCATCAAGATTAATTTGGAAATTACACTATCCATGTGCATTAATGACATGCAGTGTAGTTAATTATTACACCGCATGTTGACTAGGACAGACAGGCACACAGTCATCCATACTACATGCCATGTCTCCCATTGGACACAACATTTTGTCCCTTCGAGTCAGGTTCAATTCATTTATCCCATAAACGTCTTGACCAGTTTTTGACCTTACAATGTTGAGTCTACACTGCTTGTGGGCCACTAGCGATGTCATTTACTCTGAGGATTTCTAAAGTGCACCTCACACATTGTTTCCCCATGAGTGTACTTCAGATGGCTAATGAAGACGGTACACACCATGTAGTCGGATCTACATGGCATGTACTATTTCCATATTACAACGTGTGATGGGCGTTTGATATATATTTATATATATATAAATATATATAAATGTTTAATTGACATCTACGTAATGTTCAAAGACCCGAAAATCATGTTTTAGTTGAATTATTATTATCATTCTACTGCATTCTATATGTCACAAAGAATAAATTGTATATAAGTATAAATATATACTGGGTATCCTAGGATGGGTATTCACTAGGTTGCTTCCAAGGTACATGTTATGTACAAGGATATAGATGAAAATCTAAAGGAAATTCTGAAAAATATTAATATAAAAAATATTGATTAATTTTAGATAATGATTAATCAATTCAAGTGTAATTTATCTTAATAAAAATGATTAAAGAATTAAATTTTGGTTATATAAACTCATAATTAGTTTCACGTGTGTGGATGACCATGATCTAGACTAGACATTTTCATGTGATTGGTTCCCTTTTAATTTATTTATTATATTACAATTGTTGACATGCGTGCCTTCATCTCACTAATATGATGGGACTTCGTGCCCATGGATTCTTTTATGTAAACCCCCTTTTATCCCTCACATGCATGTGATTTAAAAGAATATGTAATAGATGGAGCTCCCAAGCTATTAGAGGTTGTTCAAGTTAAAATCTAAGGCAAAACTAATCCAATGAGAGACAAAGGCGGACAGGTGGAAAGATGTAAACACATACCTTAAATGGTTCAAGGTGTTTCTCCCCAATGTTAGAGTTATTTTATGAACTTATATATAAACTAACCAATAGTAAATCTCATGAAAATACCCTTAATTTTATTTATTTCGGTTATGGTTACTCATTATGGATATTTGATGCAATCATATAATTAATGAACTAACAAGAATACAAGATAGAACTAACATAAAAATGGATTAGGTGTAAATATTATCTATATGTGGTTAATCACTTTAGTATATTCCACATAACATTAATAAGAAAGTGAAAAGATAATAAGTGGAAATTTGTGCATAAAGGATAAAATCCCTCAATTAAATATTATATAACTATAGCCTTCCATTACATCAGTTATAATCATGCCATAGTTCAATGTGAAAGACCAAACTTTATTGGGGTAATTTCAATTATCGAGGAATTATAATTTGATTTTTTTGGGTTAACATAACTTAGTTTAAATCAAGGATTGATTTACCTAGATTGACTTGGTGTAACAGGGACGAAAAGGTGGGGAAATCAGAAATTAAGGATTTCAGGATTGGGGAGTCCACTCAACAGATCAATGATTTGTGAGTTAATGCAGTTGGAATTTGGAAGTCCTACCTAAAACCTTTCAAGTATATTTACCAACCCTAGTTGGGGTAATGAATATGGAAATATAGATTCTTGATACTGGATTGTCTAAGCAGAAGGATATTCTGAAACCAATAGTGAGGGCTATTGGGTTTCGACAACACAGTGGGAGACTGATATATATTAATTTATTTATTTTTAAATATTTATCAAGATAAAGTAATCAATCTATATAAATATTAATTTTTAAAAACAAAAATAAACATTACATAAAAAATATTATTGTGATCCATACTACAAAAATAAAACCTTCTCACCGACACTAATTTCCTTGAGTGGGAAAGCCACCTTTAAGTTATCCTTCTCCTGAAGAGGAATCATTATTTAATGGTAGATCCTTTACCAGTTGCACTTGGAAATGAGGCAAGTGATGAAGAAATCTCTATGTATAATAAAATCTTAATGACTCTATGTATTTTTAGTGCCTCATGATATCATACATGACCTATGAGATCTTAAAGAAACATGAAAAAAATTCTTCTAATAATATTATGTCTTACCTTTAGGATCTCTATCAAGAGAAGGTGAGACATTCAAGGTGTGAGATATCCAATGATTTTTTCACTACAATGCTTGGATAGTTTGTACCCGCTGGATCACATGTAATCAATATTATTGACTACATTGATCATATAGACATCTTTGGGATTAAATTCCATAATGAGTTGCATACATATCTCATTTTATCATCACTACCTAAGAACTTCTCTAGTTTTATTTTGAATTGTAATATGTGAAATAATGATAAGAGTCTATCAGAGCTTTTTACCATGATTCTCCATGTTGATAAGGACAAGGGGCATGAAAAAACTACAATTATTATAGTGAATTAGAAGAGTAAGGAAAACGGAAATGGGACAAAAATTTATAAAGAATCTAAATCCTCAGAGCACCATTCGACCGAGAATAATATGATCTAGAGGGAAGATAAGGAAAAGGAAAATGGGACAAAAATATATGAAGAATATAAATCCTCAGAGAACTATTCTACCAAGAATAATATGATCTAGAGGGAAGGTAAGGAAAAGGAGGAAGTATGATTTTCCTGTGGTAAGTCAGTCCACTATATGTGGAACTACACCTAGAGGCAAGGGGATGCCAAAGGTGTGTTTTTTATCATGTGAAATCCTTCAATTTCTAAACATTGTGTTTTAGATATATCTTGTGGGGATTATATCTTATTCAAATTCAGGAACCAAGTACATTACAAAAAATTTCCAGAGGCTAGGTGTATCTACTAGTGGCAAATGGTGCGAGGATGAATGCTCTTCACTTTGCTGACTACTACCTCACATTACCTATGGGAATGATTTTGGTTTCACATGGTTGTTATTATATATGTATTGTTACCAGGAACATAATATTTTATCTAGTTTATATACAGATGGATTTACTTTCATGTTCGGAAATAAATTTTTTCACTTTTATAATTAAAATATATAATATGGAATGGTAAATTTAAATAATGGTTTGTACGTATTAAATTACTATAGACACGTATTGGAAATTGATAACAAACCATGTTCACAAGACTCATAAAACACGCAATTATGACATCACCGCCTAACAAACCTCTATCAAGATGGTTATTTAGACTCTTCAAAGCTAAAACCACTCTATAGATTACACGTTTGTTTAAAAGGGAAAATGACCAAACTACCATTGGGTGGACAGGGTGAAAAGGATATAGAACTTATAGGATTTGTACATAAAAATGTATGTGGACTATTTCTAGTAGAATTTGGAGGTGGATATTTTTACTTCATTAGTTTTACTGATGACTTGAGTAGATATGGATATGTATACTTAATTAGGTATAAGTCTGAGTCTATTGGTAAATTCCAGGATTTTAAGAATGAAGTAGAGAACTGGATTGGTATGAATATAAATAAGCTTCGATCAGATAGAGGTGGGGAATATCTTTACCAAGAGTTCATCAAACCTTTATGGGAGACTGGGATTCTATCTCAACTCACTCAACCTTATACACCACATTGTGATGGTGTTAGTGAAAGGAGGAATCATACCTTATTGGACATGTTAAGGTCGATGATGGGTCATGTAGATCTTCCATTATCCTTTCTTGGGATATGCATTGCAAACTATATAATACACATTAAACCAAGTACCAACAAAGGCAGCAAATGGGATTCCCTTTGAGCTATGTAGTGGAAGGAAACCCACTTGGTTACATACACTTGTATGGGGATGAGAGGTATTTGTTAATGATTTCACGGACAACAAAATAGAACCTTGAGGCACAAAGTGTATCTGTATAGGGTATCCTAATGAAACAAAGGTTTACTACCTATACAACCCCTTAGACAAGAAAGTGATGGTTGGAAGATAGTTTTTATTTCTTGAGAAGGAGGATATCCTCAAAAAGGAGAGTGGGAGTAATATTGACTTCAATTAAGTTATTTCTCAAGATATATAGGAGTTGGTAAATGAACAAGTTCTACAGGTCCCCGTGGAAGAGGTAGTTCCTGAAACAGAAGTACCATGTTTGAATACAAGAGAGGTAAGGGAACCATAGAGATATGGTTTCCTTAACATATAAAATGGTGACTCATTATTGTAGGAAAATGATGAACCTATCTCTTATGAGGAATAAATAGAAAGAAAAAAAGTTGTTAGATGGATAGAAACTATGAATTCTAATATGGATTTCAGGTATTAGAACAATGTCTGGGTTCTGGTCGATGCGCAAGTTGATGTAAATCCTATTGGGTGTAAATTGGTATTCAAGAAGAAACTAGGCATGGAAGGTAAATTTATTACCTATAATGAAAGGCTATTGGCTAAGGGTTTTAAAGAGAATCAAGAAATTAACAATGATGAAACCTTTTCTCTAGTTTCTATGTTTAAATCCATCAAAATCATACATATCATTGCAGCTTTCCATTACTATGAGATTTGTCATATGAATTTTAAAATTTTATTCTTTAATGATAACCATTAGGAAGATGTATATTTTACACAATCCAGAGGGTTTGGGACACTAGGTTATTATAAAAGGTTATGAAAGTTATAGAGAACCATTTATAGATTAAACCAAGTATCCAGGTCATGGATCATTCAATTCAATGAATCCAAAAGAGAATATGGGTTCATTAAAAATGAACGCGAGCCATGTGTTTACAAGTGGTTCAATGGGACTATAGTCATTATCCTAGTAGTGTATGTTGATGACCTAATCCTTATTGGAAATGACATACCAGTCACAAAATTAGTCGAGGAATAGTTGAACAAGTGCTTCTCCATAATGGAATTAGGTGAAGCATTCTGCAATCTAGGGATCAAGAGAATTTGTGATAGATCTAAGAGGCTTCTTGGACTATATCATTGTACATACATTGACTAAATACTAAAGTGATTTAGTATGGAACAATCCATTAGTGTATTGGTTTTAGTGTCACTTGGTATACATGTTTCCAAGAAACTTTGTCCCCATACACAACATAAGAAAGATAGGATCTGTAATATTTCATATGCTTCAGTGATAGGATCGATCATGTATGCCATATTATGTACAAAATTTGATTTTTCTTATGCACCGATCATGCAAGGAAGATACCAAGTAGATCCAGAAGAATAGCATAGGACTGCTCTCAAGAAAATCATTATGTATCTAAGAAGAACTAAGGATATATTCTAGGTGTATAGAGGGAGCGAGGATCTTATAATTAGAGGGTATTCAGATGGTTGTTTTCAGATAGATCATAATGATCTGATTTCGTAATCAGGATACGTTTTTTATCTCATCGGACGAGCTGTGAGTTGGAAGAGTTCAAAAAAATCCAGTTGTCGTTGATTCTACAGCGGTGTCTGAATATATAGAAGCTTATAATGGAGATAAGAAAACCATCTGGATTCAAAAATATGTCTAGGATCATGATGTGGTTCCTATTAGTATAGATCCCATTGCATTGTATTGTGATAATACTACATTGGTGGATCTGGAAAAAAGAGCCAAGTTCACATCAATAGAAAAAATCGCATACTCTGAATGTATCACCTCTTGAGGGATTTCTATAAATGGGTGAAGTTTTACTGAGTAGAGTTTCCAAGGAAGAGAACCTAGATAACCCCTTTACTAAAGGCCTATCTCACCAGAAGCATGAATATCATTTGATAGCTAGTGAACTAAATGATGTTAGTAGTTGGCTCTAATCCAAGTGGGAGTGGGTATTCATCGGTTTGCTTCCAAGGTAAAAGTTATGTACAAGTTTTTTGATGAGAATATAAACAAAATTTTGAAAATTATTAATATAAAAAAAATAATTTATTAGTTAAATATTATGACTAATTGATTTGAGCATAATTAATCTTAATAAGAATAATTAAATAATTAAATTCTAGTTTTATTAAATGTGTAATTTGATGCATGTGTGTGGATGATCATGACCTAGACTAGACAATTGTATATGATTGGTTCCCTTTTAAAATATACTTGAAATAAATAAATTTTAACAAAAAAATGTTGATTATAAGATAAAACATTCCATTTTCAAAGGTTAGTAACCCAATTTTTTTTTAAATATTTTTAAATATTATTCTTGGAAAACCCTCATCTCTAAAAGAGTAATAAATTTTCCCCCTAAATATGGATAAGATAATTATGAGAATTATATAAAATAATCTATATTATATTTCCTAAAAATTGAAGAAAAAATTTGTGGGATGTAAAACATATAAATTTAAGAAAACATTCCTTGGTAAGAATGAGAGTTATTTTTACCAATGGTAAATTTTTATTCTGGAGAACATTTTATCAAATAATATGTAACTAATGGTAAAAATTAATTTCATTATATAAAAAAAATACTTATATATTTGAGAAATGGTGGGATTCAAGAAATATTTAAAATTATATTCATGTAAGATATATAGTGACCCAATGAATCATAAATTGAGTCGATAAAACTCTTACAGAATTTGTAATGAATGAATTGATGTAGATTGAGAGGAAAATAATAAAATTAAAATTAAAATAAATTGGATTGGAATATATTTTAATATGTGAAATAAATTGGTCATTTAATATATCAAATAAATTTTGTTATGGTGGAAAATATCAAACATGTCCCACATAGTGGAAAATGAGACAATGAAACCCTTACCATTAGCATATATTTCCAAAAAAATTATTTTAAAACACTTATACAAAAATAAAAATATTAATAACTATTTTAAAAACATTATTCATTAAAAAATTTATGTATAATTTTAACATATGATCATTATCTACATGTATATTAGAAAAAATTTACCTTTTTTCCGACATTACATTCTTTTAGTTTTGACTATTTGTACTAGTTTTGTATAAGTGGTATTAGTATTATTTTCCACAAAGTTAATAATTCAAGGTATATTAGATTTAATTTATTGTATGGCTTATAATTATTTATGATGTTTTAATTTTCTTTTATGATTCTTTCATTCTTCATCCTTGAATGGGAAATCAATAATAAGAACACTTCAGTTATTTTCTTAACCAGCAAAATGTGTTTTCTTAATTATTATGTTAAATGTATATTTTTCCATTCTATAACCAAAACTGAAAAAAATATTAAAATCATGTTATAATATTAATTATCTTTTAATATTCATTAATAAAATTATTTTTTTGGTCTTTTTGAAGTAGGTTGTCAAACTGACCCAAACATAAACATAGCAAGATTAATGGATGATTATGACGTCATTTAGTTGAAATATCATTACACCCAAAGTATAATGATCATATTTAGTGTTAATTTCTCTTATATATAATAATTGTAAGGATTTATAATATTACATTATATATTTTTAAATATTACATGAGTGGAATAATTTTTTTACTTCATTGTTTGCTTGTTTGTGACGGTTAAATTTTTAATGATTGTTATTCCTTAATATTATTAATAGTCTATTAAATTTTTATAACCATAACCTTATTTATGTCATTAAAAATATATTTATACTTTAAAAAAAATTCATTACCATTCTATAAAGGCAGATATGAAATGAATAACAAAAATAAATCGTTTCACTAAGAAGGTAGTCCAAATATACATTTTATTGATGATTTCATTTTTCATTGAACAGAAAAAAGGATTAATTCAGTTTATCATTACGTAATGTAATTGTTTTTCAAATATCTTAATTATATATTAAATTCTATATTATGAAATTTCTTTTAACATAGTGATGGAATAGAAAACACATTTCATCATGGAGGAGGTAGTCTGCATAATGCAAGATTGAAGTTTTTTTTTCTTAATACAAAGAGGGAGTGTGGATAATTCTTATGTAATTATTATAATAGAATTTATTTTTAATAATTATACTTAATTTATCATTATATTATGATGAAATTAAATTTTAGGAAAAATAATATCACATAAAGAAATAGGAATGAGGGAGGAGCGGTTAGAAATATATACCTGACTACTTGGATTATCACTATTGTGGAGGGGATTAAACCATCGAGGGATTATATTTGGAGTATATAAGAAATTAATTAATGTTTATAGTAGTATTTAAGATATGATTGGTTATATTTTTTGTTGGTCGGAGTGGACACTCAAGGGGGGGTGAATTGAGTTCCAATTAAAATTTCTGTTTTACAACTTTTTCTTAAAAATCCCAAATAAAATACTGAATTAAACTGTAGTGAATTAATATCAAAGTAAAGGTTATGTTGGGTTCTCAGGGGATTGATTATTTCCCAGTTAATCAAAACAGAAAGGTTGATTAACTTTTGAAAGCAATTTACTAATTTACAACTAATATAAACACTTGAGAATTTAATTATAAAAGTGACTTTAAAACAGTTTTGGTTTTAATGTAATTAGCAGTGGAATAAAAGAATAACTTTGAAAGATATAGCATAGAAAATATAACCAAGAGGTTCAGTCTCAAGATGATACTTAGTCCTCTCAAAAGCTTTTATAAAAAGATGACCCACACCCTGGATCGGGGATAAACAACAGCAACCAGCTGTCCAGGTCCAAGACCTCTACCACTGTTATTCGTGGGAAAAATAACAATAGCAACTAGTTGTCCAGGTCACACACGACCTCTACCACTATCACAGTGGGAAAAACAAAATGTAAGAGAGTTGAGTGACGATTTACAAATCCTCCAGTTAGAGTATAGGAGAGAGTGTGTGTGTAAAATGCAACAGATAACACACACTGCTCAATATGTAAAAGGATAAATCACAGAGCAAATATTTAGAGTTTATAAAATGGCTCTAGTGATTGTCATGAAGTTCTGGACTCCTTTGATTGATCAGAATTTGCTCTGAGTCCTCTTCTTGTTTTTGTATGGAAAACAGAGTATCGTCTGTTTCCTTGACTTCCAGGTGTAGATAGAGTCGATGAAGCTCTTGTGTTATGTTCTCGTTCTCAGCTCTTCACGGGTATACAGTAATGAGTTCGTCATGTAAGTTCTCTCATCTCTTTGCATTCACGCTCTATTGTTCTTCCAGTACACCTTTGTGTTTTTTATTTCTCGTGTGTTCGTCTATGTCTCGTTGTGGTCTGTATGTATCTGTATTCGTCTATTCATAATCTTTTGTAGTAGCACATCCTTCCTTTCTCCGACAAAAGATGATTTACTTTTTGTAGGTACGAGGTACGGTTCCCTGATATCCAACAGCACACATTAAATAAATGTCAGTGTATTAAAATATACCTGATATGACCGTTGGTTAGATTAAATAATGATAATGAAATTAAAGCAGTGTCGGGTTCTGTCTCTGGAACGGTAGCTCTTGATATTGGTAGACTTGTGTTACAGTGGGTGTCTGTAGGTATGAGTATCGGTGGACAATTGTAACGGTAGACTTGTCTGTCGGTAGGCTTGATGTATCGATAGTGGTGGACTTGTAACAATAACGGTGGCTCTGCCTTTACCAGTAGCGGTAACTCTCTATCTGTAGTTGTGGATCAGCCTTGTAACGGTAGTGGTAGCTCTCTATTGGTAGACTTTCCATAACGGTGGACTTCAGCATATCGGTAGCTCTGTATCGGTAGCTGTCGACTTCGATGTAGCGGTAGGCTTGAGTACAGGTGAGCTTGTAACTGTAACTATATCGGTAGACTTGATGTACCGTATCAGTAGACTTTGATGTAGCGGTGATCTTTGAGTACCGGTGAACTTGATGTATCGGTGAACTCCGTATCGGTAGCTCTATTTGATATCGATAGCTCTATTCCATAATGGTGGCTACTGTTCTGTATCAGTAGTTAGTGTGTAATGGTAGCTAAAAACTGTTTGAGCATTCACTTGGCAGAATGTGTTAAGTCATAGTAAACATATATCTGATAATTCAAAAGGCTGAATTTAAGAATACTGAAAGTAACAGCATATATTAAAGTATATTTAGAATGTATTAAGTATAATCAAGATATAAAGAAATAATGGTTGGGATTATCAAAACACAATAAATCCACTTACTTCCAGAGGGTTCAACAATCTCCCCCTTTTTGATAATCACAGCTTATGCCAAAATAAAGTAATATAAGAGGAAACAAACCAAAAAAACAACAAAAAAATATATCAAAGTATGATATCAACAGTATAGTATCAGAGGAAAAATATGGAAACAGGAATATATCAAGAAATAATGTAGTATCAGAGGAAAACACAAGCAAGATTCTTTGGTTTGCATATTTCTCCCCTATCAATTTAACTACAGGATTCTACTCCAAAGTAATGATTTTCTCACCCTTTGTCCCCTTAGGTGAACAAAATTCTCAAGTTTCCAATAATTTCTCCCCCTTTGTGATTAACAAAAAGTAGGGTATTAGAGAAAAGAGAAGGACTAGGAAAGAAAATAGACAGAGTAAAATAGACAGTGAAGAGAGGAATGAAGTATTTGATTGATAAGTAAAATATACAGTGGGAAAATCAGAGAAGTACCAAAATATAATGAATCCCATCAAAAAAATGGAGCTAGAAGCACTCAATCATCCTCTTGAACATGTGTCTTTCCATTGGGATCAACAGAGGGATCATAGGTAGAGTTAGCAGGCATGGGAATTCCTAAAAGAACCACTGGTGGATCAGCAACTGATACAGTACTAGATCTGTAATCTGAGCTCCTCTAAGTGATCATCGGTGTCAGGCTCCTGATGGCTTGAACTGGAGTCAGTTTAGGATTACTCCCAGAGGCAGAAGCAGGAAGTGCAAGAGGTACAATCACTGGTCTGGAATCCACATGCAGTAAGGGCAGCAACAGGTTTCGGAAATCCATTATAATGCTTCCTCCTCTCTCCATTGCAGACACAAAATCATCTCTATTCTCTATAAACTTATCCAAAGCAGGAGTAAGCTCCATGAGCTTACTTACTTGTTCCCTGAACGGTTGGGTAACTGGAGGCAACTTCATATTTTCAAGCAAAAGCTTGAAATGTTTTGTCATTTGGTTCTTGGTATAAACTTTTTCAAAATAAGCATCCACCTTATTTTTGATTGACTCTTGAGAAGCAGTAGCTTCCCGCAGGTGATCACGAACAAAACTACTAACTTCTCTAGTGGTAGCAAGAATCTGAGTATCTGATGCACCACTGGGACAGGCCTTAGCCAATTCTTCCTAAATAATAGTGCGGATCTGGTCAAGGTTCACATTGGAGCTAGTTGAGGGAAGAGGTTTCATTGAGAAGGCCACTGTCTCCTTGAAAGATTGAGTCAGACTACTAACTACCTTCTGAACAAGTTCATCCTGACTGTTCAGATGTTCTTTGACTGACTTCTTAAAGGCATCAAAAACATCCACAAACTATTTGACCACTTCTTTGATATACCGAATGTCAGTGTGCACTTGGGTTTGAGAACTGTTCAAAGCAGTCAATGAAGCGATTGATTGTCTAAGAGCAACTACAGCTCATGTCCAACTCTCAATCTGAGTGTGGCATATCATAAGTTCATCCACCATTTCTTTCACAGGACTAGACACACTACATCCAAGGGATAATTCAAGGGATTGCTCCATCCTTTTCATCTCTTCAACCATACTTTTCTTCATATCTGCCACTGATTCTCTTATTGCTTCTTTCAATTCAGCTTTTAAAGACTCAAGGTCTTTCTTGGTTGCCACATTTTTATCCACAGTGGGTAAGGTAACTGATTCCTTTTGGGGTTGATCTTCCTCATCAGAATCTCCATAAGAAAGTCCAAGAATCATATATCTGGGATCTGATGTCCAACCTTCAATGTCATATAACACAAATACTGAGCCAAGATTATCCTCTTCACTTGGAACATTCTCCTGAGATATTTCTTCCAACTGTTCTTCATGAGGTAATTCTGCACTTTCCTCTACAACCACAGCAGATTCAATAGCCATTTGTTCAGAGTCATTAATGACTCTCTCGTTAACAGGTGCTTCTGCTATGTCTTCCCGATCAGCCACTGTCCTGACTGTACTGACTATTAGAGGACTCAAACTAAGCTCTTTTTCAACATTTTCCTCATCAACTGCTTCACCATCAGCCTCTTTTTCTCCATTAACATTATGATCAGATTCGGTTATCTCATCCTCCTCAAAGGTGTCCTTGACAACATAGTGGCATGCTTCTTCTTCTTCTGTAGTCTCTGTATCATTGTCCTTTAAGACAGTTTCTCTTTTTGGTAGTTCTTTTGGAGGGCTAGCTACTCCATAAGAAATAACATGATGCACAGGACTAGGAGGTAAGTCTGGATCTCCTCCTTCCTCTACTAATGTCTCTTCCTCCTCAGCTTCATCATCACTGTAGACCGGTTATGGCTCATCTGGTCCAAGACCAGGATCCCTCGCATCATTTGGTCTAGAAGGATGATCCATAAGAGTATACTTGTCATAAATTTTTCCATCATCATTCACCCATGATTTCTTACAAGGATTCCATCTAACTTTCATGTATTTACAGACAGTTCTTGTAATACAGAATTTATCCTTGACCACTACCAGCTCATCCTGAGGTCCATCTATCTCCTTCACTTTCAGCATCACAGAAATTAGATTTGAGAAAAACAAGGCATTTGAATTTGACTTTGGTCTAGTCATCTCTTCCACTTGAATAATAATCAATCTACATAGATTGATTATCACACTGTGCTTCAGCAAATGTAACAGATATATGTCTTGGAATCTCAAAGGGGCAAGGTCTCCTCTTCTCGGACTAACAACATGTTGACTAAACTTAAACAATAGTTTGTCTTCTCCTACCATCTCTGCAGCAATCACCTTTCTAGGGGTCCCATTCCCTGTGAGTTCTAGCAGAGCATCTTCATATTGAAACACATCACTGGTTGAAGGTACAGACTTGGAATAATAAGTAAAATCTCCCTCATGAGGGACTCTTAGGTTCTCAGCCCATTCTCCTGAAGTAAACAACACATCCTGACCATTCACATATGAAACCATTCTTCTTTCATCTTCAGACTTTTCAAAATGAACGAATTCGTAGAATTGTTTCACCAGTCCTGGAAAATAAGGCCCGTTGTTGTTCGTGAAGAATTCTAGCCATCCTTGTTCTTGTAAAACATTAAGAACTAACAATTTTCATTCCATCAGCCATTCTACACACACTTCTTTTTCAACAACAGTCTCTCTCCTTGAGAGATGCAGGTTTATTGGATTCCTTTGAGCTACACTTCCACTTCCACTTCCACTGGCATTCGATACTTTCTGTCATTTCGCATATGGCTCATCACTCCCATCTGTGACTTGGGGTCTCTTGACACGGGCCATTACAGATTGGAGACTAGGGTTCTGAAGATCGAGAGGTTTAGGTTTAGAAGAATTCGAGCACACAGGTTCGAGGTGAGATTGAGTGAGTCTAGTTTGTGTTTTAATATCATTTAGGATTCATAAATCACATAAATCATAAATAAAATAAATAACGGTTCGATGACTCGGCTTTACAGATTTGTAAAGTAGCGCGAGATGTACCGGTAAAGTCTCTTAACGGTGAGTTCCTCTAACGGTGAGGTTTTCTAACGGTGAGGATTCACTAATGGTGAGATTTTTCTAATGGTGAGGTTTTTCTAACGGTGAGGATTCTCTAATGTGAGGTTTTTCTAACGGTGAGGTTTTTCTATTAATGGTATAAGGATAAGTTATCATTTCTAATTCGTGTCTAATGAAACTTAATCTTTCTGAACTTAAAGACTTAGTGAAAATATCAGATAATTGAAGTTTAGTGCCTATAAACTCAAGTGTTATATCAACTCTTTGATAATGATCTCTTAAAAAGTGGTGTATAACACCAATATGTTTAGTTCTAGAGTGAGAAACAGGGTTCTTAGAGATATTAATCACACTAGTGTTGTCACAGTTGATTGAAACATGTTTAAAGTCAAATCCATAATCCAGTAGTGTATGTTTCATCCACAGAATCTGTGCACAGAAACTACCAGCAGTGATGTATTCTGCTTCAGCAGTAGACAATGCAACTGAGTTCTGTTTCTTACTACACCATGATACAAGGTATTTTCCAAGTAAGTGACTTGTTCTAGATGTTCTCTTCCTATCTAACTTACAGCTAGCAAAATCAGCATCCGAATAACTTATTAAATCAAATGATTGTTCTTTTGGATAAAACAAGCCTAAATTCATAGTACGCTTAAGATATTTAAAAATTCTTTTAACAGCCAGCAAGTGTGATTCTTTAGGATTAGATCGAAATTTAGCACACATACATACACTGAACATAATATCTGGTCGAATAGCAGTAAGATAAAGTAAACTCCCAATCATACCTCTATAATTAGTTTGATCAACTGGTTTCCAAGATTCATCAACATCCAATTTATAGGTGGTACTCATAGGTATATCACTTTATTTAATACTATCCAAAACAAAACGTTTTAACAAATCTTTAGTATATTTACTTTGATTTAAAATAATACCATCTTTAGTTTGAAATATTTGAAAACCAAGAAAATACTTAATCTCTCCCATTAAGCTCATTTCAAACTCATTTTGCATAACTTCTGAAAAATCAGTACATCAAGAATTTTTAGAAGATCCAAAAATAAAATCATCAACATAGATTTGTACTATTAATACATCTTTTGAAATCATTTTTATAAAAAGAGTGGGGTCAGCTATTCCTTTTGTAAATCCTTTTGAAATAAAAAATATTGAAAGTATTTCATACCAAGCTCTTGGAGTTTGTTTTAAACCATATAAAGCTTTAGAAAGTTTAAAAACATGATTTTGAAAATGAGTATTTGAAAAACCAGGTGGTTGTTCTACAAAAATATCTTCAATAATAAAACCATTTAGAAAAGAACTTTTCACATCCATTTGATATAACTTAAAATTCAGATGTGATGCATAGGAAATTAAGATCCTAATTTCCTCTAATCTAGCTATAGGATAAAAGGTTTCTTCATAGTCAATTCCTTCTTCTTGATTGAAAACTTGTGCAACTAGCCTAGCTGTGTTTCTAATGATGTTTCCAAGTTCATCAACTTTGTTTCTAAACACCCATTTTGTGCCTATGGTGATAGTGTCCTTAGGTCTTTCTACTAATTTCTAGACTTTGTTTCTTTCAAATTGATTTAGTTCCTCTTGCATAGCCATTACCCAAAATTCATCATTGAGAGCATCATTGATATTTTTTAGGTTCTAGTTGTGACAATAAGGCTTGATGTTCAACCTTATTTCTAAGAGAAGCTCTAGTCTGTGTTCCTCTATCTAGATTTCCTACAACAGCATCTAAAGGATGGTTCTTTAGAATCCTAGTTGTACTTGAGAAGGTAGGGCTAGAGATTTCAAGTTCATCTACAAGTTGAGTTTCAGTAGAAGCAGGGTTTGGAAAATTTCCAGAACTGGATGTTTTAACTACAGGTCCACTGTCTTAATCATTAAGGTTCAAACCAGAGAGATCATCTTCATGATTTTCAAGAGAGGTATTAGGTGCATGTGGATCAGTTTCATTAACTTTGATGTGAACAGATTCTTCCATACATTTGGATCTTTTATTGAAAACACTATAGGCTTTACTAGAAATAGAGTACCCTAGGAAAATTCCTCCATCACTCTTGGATGCAAATTTATCAAGATTGTCTTTAGTATTAAGAATAAAGACTTTGCATCCAAAAACATTTAAGTAGTTAACCTTAGGTTTCCTATGGTTCCACAACTCATAAGGGGTCCTCTTAAGAACGGGTCTAATCAAGACTCTATTAATAACATAAGAAGTTGTATTTATAGATTCAGCCCAAAAATAAATAGGTAGGTCATACTCATTAAGCATGGTTCTATAAATTTCTTGCAGGGTTCTATTTCTTCTTTCTACTACACAATTCTGCTGAGGTGTCCTAGGGGAAGAGAAATTGTGACTATAGCCATTGTGTGAGCAGTAGGATTCAAACTCATGATTTTCAAACTCATGACCATGATCACTCCTCAGTGTTTTAATCTTAAGTCCACTAAGGTTTTCTACAGACTTGGAGTATTTTACAAAGCAAGAACAGGCTTCACTTTTGTGAGCTAGAAAATATACCCAAGTATATCTAGAAAAGTCATCTACAAGAACATAGACATAGTCATTCCCATTTAAACTAGAAACTCTAGAAGGTCCAAACAAATCCATGTGAACCAACTCAAGAGGTTGAGAAGTTGACACTTCTTTCTTTGATTTAAAAGAAACTTTATGTTTCTTTCCCTTTTGATAGGGATTACAAACATTGCCTGTTGGAAATTCAAGTTTGGGTAGGTCTCTAACTAAGTTCTTCCTAGCAAGTTTTCTAATTGAATGCACATTGTAGTGTCCTAATCTTCTGTGCCAAAGCCAAGACTCTTTATGAAAAGAATTTAAACGAGTAATATTTTTCTTAGCTGAAGAATTTAAATCAACAGCATAAACATTTTCATTTCTCAAAGCAGCAAACACTAAAACAATTTTAGATTTAAAAACATTGCAAGAATCATTTTCAAATTTAACATAAAAACAATCATCGCATAACTGATAAATACTTAACAAATTGTATTTACGTCCATCAAAAAATAAAACTTTAGAAATTAATACTGAGTCAGTGTTACCAATCTTGCCTAAGCCGATGATTTTTTCTTTTGAGTTATCACCAAACGTGACAAACCCTCCATCAACTCTAACTAATCTTTTAAAGCATGAGAACTATCTTGACATATGTCTTGAACATCCATTGTCCAAGTACCAGGTCTTTTTACAGGAGCACTTTAAGCAGGTTTCCTACAAAACAGATTTAAACAGGAAATGATTTTGGTACCCATATTTTCTTGGGTCCAGACAGGTTAGCCAATAATACTTTAGTTACCCATATTTGACTAATGGGTCTCATAAAATTTCAAGAATCAATAGATTTTGAAAGATAAACCTTATTAGATCCATAACTATGAATATAAATAGTGGAAGCATAGGAAGTTCCAGAGCTAGCTACATCTTGTCCAGATTTAGGAATTAATCTAGTTTGGGTAATTTTCCTTTCACCGGGTTGGTATCCTATACCAGTAGTGTATCTAGGTGTTATTTTCTTACCTAGAATTTGAGTAAGAGTATCTTTACCATTGGTAAATTTCTCTAAATCTTTCTTGAGTTTCTCATTAGATAATTTTAGTTCAGTATTCTCTTTAAGCAACTGAGCATTCTTTTCTAATTCAATATCAAGAGCATATTTATGTTTAACAGTTAAAGCATACTGTTTCATTAAACCTTTGTATTTGTCTTTTAACTCATTACAAGTTTCTTCTAACATATCACAATATTCAAACAGTTCATATTTAGACATGTTATCACATTCAGAATCATCTCCAGAATAATATGAATTAGAAGAAAGAGTTTCTGAAGTTACCTCAGAAGTGTTTGTCATAAAACACATGTTCGCCTTGTTTCTGTGTTCATTTTCAGAAACTTCAGATTCACTAGAACTCTCCTCAGAGGCACTCCAAGTGTCCTTCATGGCTTTATTATACTTGTTATCCTTGTATTCATGCTTCTTCTTGTATTTTATCTTTGGAAAGTCTTCTTTTATGTGTCCCTTTTGCACTCATAGCAGACAACTTCATCTGATTTATCAGGCTTCTTCCAATCCTTTTTCCAATGTCTTTTGTTTTCATACTTACCTTTGTAGTTGGACTTTCTGAAAAACTTCTTCTTCCTATAAAACTTTTTAAATCTTCTAGAAATGTGAGCGATCTCAGCATTACTATCAGAATCACTCTAACTGTCTTCACAGCTTGAACTTTAATTGATAGCTTGAAGATTTTCCTTATACTTATTCTTTGAGGTCGTAGTTTTGAAGGCAACAGACTTCCTTCTAGGTTCATCTTCTTCTTCATTGTTTACTTTGAGTTCCTCTTCATACATCATCAGTTTTCCTATTAGTTCTTTGATTGGAAGTTCTCTAATGTCACATGATTCTCTAATTGAGACAGAAGTTCCTCTCTATCTTTCAGGTAGACATCTCAAAATTCTCATGATTTGTTCCTTTGCTGGAACATCCTTTCCCAGAGAAGTCATTGTGTTGAAAATTTCATTGAACCTGAGATACAAGTCAGAAATGGGTTCATCAGGATTCATCTTAAAATTATGATACATAATAGTATAGGTATTCAATCTCATTTCCTTAACATTAGTTGTTCCTTCATGAGAAATAGCTAAGGTATCCCAAATTTTATAAGCAGTTTTACAGGCAGATATTCTATTAAATTCATCATCTCCTAGAGCACAGTATAAAGCATTCATAGCTTTAAAATTATTATTGTAGGAAGCCTTAGTAGCTTCATTCCAAGTAGTTCTAACAGTAGTAGGAATTTTATATTCTGATTCTATAGCAGTCCAAATATCAAAACCCATGCTCTCTAAATGAATTTTCATCTTGATTTTCCACTGATCACAGTTAGTGCCATTGAAAAATGGTGGTCTATTGGTAGAAACACCTTCAAGTCCATTATCCATGATAGCAAACTATAAGCAAAGATTTTAAAGAGATAAAAATTTAGAAATAACAGAAATTTTAAGAACTTTAAAATACAACTAAAATCATAGTTGAAAAACAGAGTACAAAATATTTTAAACAACCTCTGATACCAAATGTTGGTCGGAGTGGACACTCAAGAGGGGGGGGGGGTGAATTGAGTTCCAATTAAAATTTATATTTTAAAACATTGTCTTAAAAACCCCAAATAAAATACCGAATTAAACTGTAGTGAATTTATATCAAAGTAAATGTTTTGTTGGGTTCTCAGGGGATTGATTATTTCCTAGTTAATCAAAACAGAAAGGTTGATTGACTTTTGAAACCAACTTACTGATTTACAACTAATATAAACACTTGCGAATTTAATTATCAATGTGACTTTAAAACAGTTTTGGTTTTAAAGTAATTAGCAGCAGAATAAAAGAATAACTTTGAAAGATATAGCACAGAAAATAGAACCAAGAGGTTCAGTCTCAAGCTGAGACTTAGTACTCTCAAAATCTTTTATAAAAAGATTATCCACACCCTGGATCGGGGATAAGCAACAGCAACTAGCTATCCCGGTCCAAGACCTCTACCACTGTTATTTGTGGGAAAAAGAACAACAAAAACCAGCTGTCTAGGTCACACATGACCTCTACCACTATCACAGTGGGAAGTACAAAATGTAAGAGAGGTGAGTGAGGATTTAAAAATCCTCCAGTTAGAGTATAGGAGACAGTGTGTGTGTAAAATGCAACAGATAACACACACTGCTCAATATGTAAAAGGATAAATCACAAAGAAAATATTGAGAGTTTAGAAAATGGCTCTAGTGATTGTCATGAAGTTTTGGACTCCTTTGATTGATCAGAATTCTCTCTGAGTCCTATTCTAGTTTTTGTCTGGAAAACAGAGTATTGTATGTTTCTTTGACTTCCAGGTGTAGAGACAGTCGGTGAAGCTCTTGTGTTATGTTATCGTTCTCATCTCTTCACTGGTATGCAGTAATGAGTTCATTGTGTAAGTTATGTCATCACTTTCCATTCACGCTCTATTGTTCTTCTAGTACACCTTTGTGTTTTGTATGTCTCGTGTGTTCTTCTATGTCTCGTTGGGGTATGTATGTATCTGTATTCGTCTATTCATACTCTTTTTTAGTATCACATCCTTCCTTTCTCCAATAAAAGTTGATTTACTTTTTGCTGGTACGAGGTACGGTTCCCTGATATCCAACAGCACATATTAAATAAATGTCAGTGTATTAAAATATTCCTGATATGACCGTTGTTTAGATTAAATAATGATAAATAAATTAAAGCAGTGTCGGGTTCTGTCTCTAGAACGGTAGCCCTTGATATCGGTAGACATGTGTTACAGTGGGTGTCTATAGGTCTGAGTATCGGTAGACATTTGTAACGGTAGACTTGTCTGTCAGTAGACTTGAGGTATCGGTAGCGGTGGACTTGTAATAGTAACGGTGGCTCTACCTTTACCAGTAGAAGTAACTCTCTATCGGTAGCTATGGATCTGCCTTGTAACAGTAGCGGTAGCTCTCTATCGGTAGACTTTGCATAACGGTGGACTTCAGTATATCGGTAGCTCTGTATCGGTAGCTGTCGACTTCGATGTAGCGGTAGGCTTGAGTACCGGTGAGCTTGTAATTGTCGCTCTATCGGTAGACTTGATGTACCCTATCGGTAGACTTTGATATAGAGGTGATCTTTGAGTACTGGTGAAATTGATGTATCGGTGAACTTTGTATCAGTAGCTCTATTTGATATCGGTAGCTCTATTCCATAACGGTGACTACTGTTCTGTATCGGTAGTTAGTGTGTAACGGTAGCTAAAAACTGTTTGAGCATTCACTTGGTAGAATCAGTTAAGTCATAGTAAACATATATCTGATAATTCAAAAGACTAAATTTAAGCATACTGAAAGTAACATAATATATTAAAGTATATTCGGAATGTATTAAGCATAATCAAGATATAAAGAAAGAATGGTTGGGATTATCAAAACACAATAAAGCCACTTACTTCAAGAGGGTTCAACATTCTTGTTCAAACTAATTGGTTTATTGTTTGACGTTTTCTGAGTCGATAAGTGCCTCTTTTATCATTGAATAAGGATGTAATTTTTTATAAATATGAAAAATGCTTCAATACTGAGAAGTCACTCTCATGGAAAATGGCTCCAGAATTGAGAAATAATGTATATAGGGAGATATAAGGTTGATAATAACCTAAAATACTCAATTGTAACATGTTTTTAACATCTTAGGCCATTAACTTATTAGGTTACTCGTTTTTAACATTTTAGTTTTTAACACTATAACTAGTTTCTACCTAGGTAATTCATCTCTTATGGAAAAAATAATATTTTATTTAATGATAAACATGAAACTAATGATTCAAAATCTGAAATAAGATTTTTTAATTAAATTTTTAAAATTGAAAATCTTTATTTTAAGATATTAAAAGTATAATATATTAAAAATATTCTAAAAAATCCAACTTAACTTCTAAAAATTCAAATATAGATTCAGTAATAAAAAATAGAATTATAAATTCAATTATAAAATACATATTTGGTCTTATAAAAAGTTTTAAATAATTTACAATTCTTTCATATATACTAATAATATTATAAACATCATCTTACTTTTAAAAACAGAATATCACATTATTCACCTAAAATCGATTTTCTCAAACAGTCCTCAAAAAATAATCTTAACATGATAACTACAAGATAATTCCAAAAATGAATTTAATTTTTTCAAATTATCATTAAAGAATATATAATTATATTTTATATTTTGAAACATAAAATATAGTGAAATACTATTTTATAGGAAAAAAAATTTGTTATATAAACAATTATTTATTCTAATTAATTAATAATTAATATATTGTTTATAAATAATGTTAATATCTTATAAAAACAATCTTTGTTTGTTTAGTGAAAATAATAATTTCTATAAATTAAAATTTTAAATCATAAAGTGAATTTATAAAAAATAGATTTTCTAAAAAAATTCATAATATATTTATAAATATAATTTTTTATTACATTTCTATATAATCATAACTTCTATATTCATAACCCATTATGATATTTGTGTAAAATATAATCATAAAATATGCGCTGGCTATAATTATTGGTGGTCATTCAGTTAGCATGGATCTTGATGAAATCTCTATGATGTTGAACTTCTATCATATCTGGTTTTTCTCAAAGTATAATTTTTTGAGTTTAGATTGAGATTTGTTAAGGGAAAAAACTCGTGAAGATACCTCCCTTATGATTTTTGAAAAATGGCCTTCATAAATAATACATTCACATATGGATTCCATTTTATCTTACTTTATTTGTTGATTTTTTGAAATAATTACTTCAGTTTATACAAAATACTTTTCCTTTCATATTTAACATTCAAGATATATCAATGTTTTCAATTTAGTTTGGTATAGTGTGTAAAACATAATATTTAATATATTATTTTTTTATGGATAATAGACAGTGAAATATTAGGTCATTACAATATCTATATTTTAATAAAATACATCCTTTAAATATAAAATTATCACATATCAATGAAGATATATACGGGAATCTTAATTAAGAGATTAATCATGATATAACTTCTATAGATATATCAACATTACAAACTTTGGAACATATCTCTTTCCTTAGAATAGGTATATCCCTAATATTGAGTTCCTCTACAAATATTTTGGTCAAAAGTCTATTGTTATTGTCATCATAACCCAAATTATAAAATTGGATTCTATAGGATATTTATTATTATCCTTTAATTTATTGAATATATTTGGTTTATATAAATTTTTTTTAACATAATACAATGTATTTTTTATCTAGGTGGATGGAACCAATCCATCAATAAAAGAATGTAAAATTTATCTAAAGGATGGTTAATAAAAATTTTTAAAGGCACATTCATATACACATCAACTTTGAAAATAACAATCATACCATTATAATAGTTCTTGAACAATAAATTCATTATGGTCTTGATTTGATGATCTTAAGAAACATATTAGATATAGTAGTCTTCCAAGATTCAAATTCAAAAAAGACAACATCTTCATATTAGAGGGTATGTGTACCTTAAATATCATGATCCACTTTGAGAGTATTTCTTGTATAGGTATTTTGTTTTCGTCTTTATCCTGGTGTTTAGTGATTCTCATCTTCTAGGTTATTACATTGATTAAGGAATTGAGTTAGAAAATTCCGGTGTTCCACATACATAAGAAATTGAATTATATATGTTACCTAAGGATGAACATTATTTATTTCAATTTGGTTAAATAAACTCTTCATTTTTACTTGAAAATTTTATTATTTCTTTTCTCTTATTCTATAAGTAGATAATATTATAGTCTGCTTGAGTTAATTCCCTTGGTTATTATTCTAATATTTTTTACATATAAAAAATTAAATATTTTTCCCTCATAATATACATCACATGATCTTTCATGATAATCCATCCTTCTCTAATTTGGTGTGTTTAGGATATTGAATATTTTCTCATTGGTAATAATATTTTATGAAGTCTAATTTTCAATAATCACATGTTTTATCACTCCATATCCCATTCGAGTGGGTTCTTCATTGAGTTAATCTTCATATTGTCCCTCTCACCCATGGTTCCTTCATGGTAGAAACATTACTAATTCTAAAAGAGTTAACATGGGGGGAAAACATTAAAAATATGTGCAGTTATGCCTCTTTGTCATGCACAAGTGATTATTGAGTTAATATCCAACATTCCCTTCTCAGGATTATTACCCATATGTACATATGTTCCAAAGCTTGTATCCAATTATAAAATCTTTAAAGGAATTTATTTCAGGGTAAAAACTATCTAATAAATATTTTATCAATATTTTAGGATTCCATCCTATACTGAGACTCATATATATGGTTTTAATTATGGTTCTCTAAAATAATAATAAAAATAACTAAAATAATCTCCAAAAATAACTAATCCCTACTATAATACCTACTAAATGGGTCTAATATAAAAATGAAATAAATAATAAATTAATATCATGATTTAAATTATAAATCTCACAAACATTCACACAACTCGAGGACCTAATGTCTTAGTGTCTTAAATATTAGCTACATTAAAATCTTATTTTACAACAAATGTGACCATTTTTCCATAATATTTTTCCTATAAAACCTTTCAAGACAAATTACCTGATATAATCATATTCATACCATGGGGAATGGAAACATTAAAAAGTGGTGATCTCATATGCTCATTAAAGAGAATTCATATCGTAACATGTCAGATCATAAATGTCGATAAGAAAATAAAGAATACAAAAATATCATAAAAATGATCATAAAAACATATATTATAGTCATAAAACATGAAATAGAACCATAATATCATATTTAGATCTTTAAAGAAGTGTAAAAAATTATTATATGAAACAAAATATATGTTAGTAATCATAAAACACGAGGGTATGTCATAAAAGTATGGAATACATTAAAAATAAGAATTAATCATGAAAAAAATTCATGTAAATTAAATTAATCGTGAAAATTTTGATTGACATGATAAATAACATGAAAATGTGATGAAACCTTAAAAATTGGAAAAACATTGTGAGAAGTCCCACTATGATAACATATATCTAAAAAATCATTATGTATGCACCTAGAAATAAAATCAAACCCATCATTCTCACAATAATGTGAACAAAGTCATTATGTCTATGCATTACTAACTCATAAGATATAAACATAAACTAATTAATTGGAGGATGATATAAGACCACCCACATCCTCATCAATAAAACATGTGTGCCACTTAAAATCAATAAATATCATATCCAAAACAACCTATAGAAAAATAATTGGATTATGAAACATCAAAATAGAAATAATTCACATTCCATAAATTATCCAGGGAAAGAAAATGTGTTTCATAAAACATCACATAACATGAGCGTAAGAAAAAAGAAGATATCCAAAATATCATATATGAAAATTCATTATAAAATAATAAACTAAATTGGGTGACCAAAAAATAACTTAATAATAGATAAACTATGAAGGATAAAGAGTATTTAAAATAAAAAAGTTCTCACAAAACCTTTTAAACGTTATTATAAATGCTAAAGTAAAAAAGTACCTTCAAAAATCATTTTTTTGTAGGGAAAGAGTGGAATTTTGAAATCCATATAAGAAATAGTTCAAAATAAAATAGCCTTGTCAAATTTTAATGTTATGAAATATAATTTTCAGTGGAAGATAAAACATTTTATTTTTAAATGATCTAAGACCCCCCTTTTAAATATTTTGAAATATCTTGGTTAGAAAATCAACATCATAAAAAGTGTAAAAACATTTAGTTTTAAAAAGTGGAAAGATAATTTTTAGAATCATAGAAAATAATCAATATTAACTTTCCCAAAAAAAGTATAAAATTGGAAGAAATTAAAACATGTACATTTAATAAATGATTTTTTTGTAAGAATGGGAGTTTTATTACCAAGAGTACATTAATATTTTAAAAAACATTATATCAATGAATTATTTATTGATAATGAGAATAAATTTACAAATAATTAAAAATGATACATTATATAATATTAGGTAATGGTAGGATCAATGAAATCTTGAAAATTTTATTCATATAAGAAAGACCATGGACCAATGAATCGGAAACTGAGCTGAAGAATCTCTTTAAAAATTTGTAATGAATGCATAAATAGATCTTGAGAGTATGATCATGAAATAGAAATTAACTCATGAAATAGAATAAATTTTCATTTTTGAATTAAATTAATAATTTAATGAACCATATAAAATAAATTATGGTGCACAATTTCAAACATTTCCTTTTGGAGATGAATATGAGAAAAAGAAACTCTTACCTTTACTCTTGATTTCCATGAAAATTTTTAAACTCCTATATATAAAACAAAATTGTACACATAAAAAAGTTATAAAGGTATTCATACCTAACGATATATATAATTTTAATTTATAATAATTATATACATGCATATTAGTCAGTTTTTACATATTTTTCTCAATTGATAGTTTATAGTGGTGACATTCTATACTAGTTTTGAAAGTTTCATGTTGATATACTTTTTTCTCTCAAAGATAATTACTAAAATTTCATTATAGTTACTATAATAGATCAATTTTAATTAATAATTATTTTTAAAGTTATATTAACTTGTTTTTTATTCTTTATCCATGAATATGAAATCAACACTAAGAACACTTTGCTGATTTTCATAAACAATGAAAGGTGTTTTCTTAATTATTGAGTTAAATGATGATGAATCAAATAAATAACTAAAGCATAATTATTGAAATATATATATATATATATATATATATATATCATATATCATATATCATATTATACCATTAATTATTATTTCATAGTCATTCATGATATAATTTTATGTCATTGTTCTAGAAGGTGGTCAAACAGACCCAAACATGAACATACAAGATTAATATATGATTATATGGTGATTTAGTTTCAATATCATTACTCCATAGGAATAGTGATCGTAATTAGTGATAAATAGTTTTATATATAATAATTTTAAGAAACCATAACAATAATTATGTGTATGAAATTATTATATAATATGAATAAATCTTTTTTATTAGTTTTCTTTTTTGAGATGGATAATTTTAGAATGATTGTTTTTAATTCATACTATTAATAGGTTATAAATTTTTATTACCAAAAAACTATTTATATCATAAAAAATATAATTTATACTTTAAAATAATTCTTAATACTAGCCATTTAATTTGGATATTAAATGAAAAATGAAAAAATTATTTTTCCATAGAGGAGATAGTCCAGACCTATTCTAATGACCCAATCTTTAAGTACATGGACATTACAATACTTTTACAGAATACAAAATACATGACCCAAAAAAACTCCAAAAGACTTTATTAGTCTATTATCTTTGGAAACATGGAACATAATCTTCTAACATGGTGAAATATCTTCAACATCTCTCATTAAGATCTTCCCCTTTTTTTCCTACCAAAAAACATTCTTTATATCCTCAAGAACGGAAAACATAAAATGGTGAGCTGAAATTATCTATATGCGTAAATTTTTATAACATAAAACAAAACATAAATATAAGAATGTAAAAAAATGAACATAATGTTTAAATATCAAAATAATGAGTCATAAAATAAATATTGGCAGTATGTATGGCATAGATCATAAAATAACTTTAACCATGATAAAATAGCATTGGCATAAAACATGAAATTATGGAAACCAAATAAGAACATGATATTATTTCCATAGTATCCAAGGAATTACTTCCAAGAACATCATAGTGTATAATGAACATTACTGAACTGGGTTTACTTGCCCTTCTAGCCATGTATTGCTGAGCTGGATTTACTTGTGGTTTTAGCCCTGTATTACTAAACTGGATATACTAGTCATTATAGTCAAGTCTATCTCATGAGATATAAATCTTTAACCAATTAATTGAATTTATATATATATCTCACCCATATCTTAATGAAACCGTTATTATGGGTTCCCCAAAAACCTTAAAATGTTTATCTTAGAATAACCCTTGAAATAAAGTGGGTTTCTTAAATATCCTTCCATCAAAACATAATCCATACAAGATAAATGGATTAAATAAAAAAATAACATATTAAACACAATAAAATAAATGTAATAATAGGGATAAAATCATAACCCTGTATCAATTTATATGTAAAATAACATTGATATAACACTTGGGTTTAATTCCGAAGGAAAGTATACTTTCTTGTTCAAAAATGTTTCCAATTCTCATAATGTCATGAAATTTTAAAAGGAAAAAATATAGATGAAAATAAACATACAATATTGTAGATGATTCTTCGTGGAATTAATTAATAATGAAGATATAAAAATCATTCATGTTATATAAGTTAAAAAACATTCTTCTTGTACTTTTTTGGAAAGGTTAAAAAGTACCTCATACTGAAAATGACAAAAGATTTCATTTATAAAATTTAGTAACAAATTCACTAATATGTCAATTTGAATTTAAAAAATTATAGAAGGATATAAAGAATATTTTTAAATACAAATTTAGGAAACATGGATGTGGATTATAAATATACCCCAGTCAAGACTTACGAATAAACCATCTCAGATAAAAACAAGATTTACAAAGTTATCCCTTACCTTAGGTCTGATTTCTTCTGTATGTGTCTGAAACTTCTGTATAGTGATTTTAAAAATATTATTAACTTATAACAGAATTATAATAATATCTATTATTTCATATATTACTCACTTATGAATTTATATTACACGTTTGTTTATCAATTCTATGTTACATCAATGATTTGGGTAATAATCGTTTTATTTATCGTATGTGTTGTGAATTATTATCCTTGACCTTATTACTTAGAACATGATTTAATTACTTCTATAATGTAAAAAAATTATTTACATTTCATAAATATTCATTATAGAAATATATATAATATATAGATAAATGGAATGGAATACACTTCTCATGGGGACGGTAGGTCGTACGTACGCATGAATGTTGTTTATGTTTCCTTATTGAATTGAATGGAAGTAATTAAATGAAATATATATATATATATATATATATCTAGTAGAATTAATTTTCCATATATTCAATTCGTATTTATTATATATACCTTATAATCATTCATGAATAGAAAACGTGGATAATGGATCTCATCCTATTGTGGAGACGGTAAGTCATACGTTCGCACGAGCGGCGATATTATTCCCTTGATGGTTAAATTGTATTGAATTGGATGGTATTGAATTTTAATGAAATAATATAATTTTATATTCATTATTTAATTCTACTATTATCGTCAATATACCCATCTAAATTATGTATTTTTGAATAACAAATTACACCGTGATGTGGAGATGGTAAGTCATACGTACGCACACATGGTGATATAGTAATCTGTAGGATGGATATAAGGAGGTATAACATTGTAAAAAAATTATAATAACATCACATTATGTAAAATATATTGTATTTACTACTTTCATATGGATACAAGATAAGAAGATGAAGTAGAAGAATAAAATAATTTTGAAATAGGTGACGAAATAATTACCTCTTTTTCGAATATCTTGTTTTGTTATGCACAAAAAGACTATGTAAGCTGGATTTTATCCCAAAGGGTGGCCTCTAGGATGATTTGAGGGATGTATGGAGGAAATTCGGGTGATTTTTATCCAATAAAAATGTTTTAGGAGGTTGTATTAAAAGAGAAGTATGTGTGAACATTTATAAGAGAGGGGAGGGGCACCATTGGAAATTCTTGGAATATTAATGTATTATAAATTCATTTTCAGTTTATATTGATCCCAAAATCATTTATTTAGAAGATATGATTACTATGGGTCTAAATCCTATAATCCAATAAAATCTATACATGTTTTGATTTTATTTTAAACCTTATCATTTTAATTTATCCTTATTTAATTTCTTTAATTTTAATTGTGGTAATAATATTCTAAATATTAAATGGTTATAAATATTTACTTATGTATTCTCAATTTTCCATAATTGGATATGTTATGAAATTTTGGACCATATAATTTTCACTTTTTAATTTTTAAATATTTTTTTGTGATTTTTAAATAATTTAATAATATGTTTTTTAAAAAATATCAATTGTGTAAATTTTGACCGTATTCATTAATTTGAGTTTAAATCAAACCCACAGTAAATATAAATTCTAAAAAATATATTTAATAAAATTTTTAATATTTCATATACACCTATAAAATTTTTGGATAATATTATATGATGATTATTTTAGTATTTTTAAAACCATTTATTTAATATTTCTATTAATAAAATAAGTTCAATATCACTATTATGTATTTATTAAGGGTAATTATTTAATATCTAAAAGTACTAAATAAATTAAAATGATGTAGATAATTTAATTATATTTCTCTATAATTTTTAATTTTCTATATTATATCACATTTATCACTATATTAAAATTATTATACTTATAAAATATTTGAGAGTGACATGTTGTAACCATCTCTTGTTTTAATTATAATTACATCACTTTCAGAGAGAAAAGTCCATTAAATGAATCATTTCTGACCTATATTTGATATTAGTCAACTAAAATTCATCCAATGTTATTTTTTCATGTGTTAAGGGGATATTAATATCATTATCATATTATTAGTTACCCAAATTTACCTGATTTACATTTTACTATGGTAAATACAAATTACCTTAGTTACTATTCATATTATCCCAAAAATTGAAAGTAACCTATTAAAAAAAATTGGAACCACTGATTCAAAATATGGAATCAATTTTCTTTATTAAACACACAAAATTGGTTGAAATTAATTTAAAATTAATCCTCATAATCAAATACCAAAAAGTGGGTTTTTAAAAGGTACAAAATTATCAAAATATTTTCATGTGTTTATATCAAATTTAAATGTGAAATTACTTCCAATGACTAAAATTGGATGAAATTATAAAAACATAATCCAATTACACTTTAAAATTAATTAAAAAGATAATCCATCTAAATAGATAAATTAAATGAAAAAGGTAACTTTGAATTAAAATGCAGTATTTTTAACTATTCATTAAATTATGAATTTTGTTAGAAAAATACCAAAAATTCAACTAATGTAAATTTTGTTTTCCCACTTCCAAATAAGACGTTAATTTTTTTAATACAATATATAAAAGTTTAAAAAAATATATTTAAAATGGTTGCGCCCTCGAAAGCAGAAAAAACTACATTTTTTGAAAAATACTTCTTTTATCCAGAAATTGAATTTTTTATTATATCATGTCTTGAAAATATATGTGAATAATGTTAATTGTAACAACACAAAATTTTGAATAATTTTTTTTCTTAAATATTTGTGTTCTTTTATACTCAACAAAACTATGTCCTTTATTTAATGAAGTGAATATAATTAAATAAAACGTTTGGGTTTCGACAGTTATATGACCATTGGTCAATATTACCATTGGAAAATAACCAATTATCATTAAAATTATTGTTTATAAAATCAAGTTATATTGGTTAATTAATACATAAAGAACAGTCGATGGTCTCATCCAGTAGACTCAGGTGGTACGAAAGCCATCTGTCAGAGCTTGGGAAGGAGGTAGCATCTCTGGGCTTTTATCTGGACCAAGCCCAACTTGAGCTTCAACATGTGAACCTTGAATGGAATCTCCAAAGGGAAAAGTTTAACCTAATTTAAATCACCACTCATCTAATGTTCTTCAAGTCGCCCCAAGATTCTATCACCATAGCACACCTTACACTTAGGTCCTATGCAGGTGTTATAAGGGGCTATGTAACTCGACCTTAGTTACTTGCGTAAGGCTTTTGTGTAAGTAAAATTGTTAGTTCTTATTATGGAAAATTTGGTGAATTTAAAAATTCTAGATAAATGTTGGATAAATTTATAGCTCCATATTACAAATGCATTTTGGAAAAAAAGGGTATTTTAAAATATTAATGTAAACATTAAAGATTTAATAATGTGAAATGATTTTCAATAAATGTTATTCTATAGTTGAGATCCATAATAAAATTAGAGTCTAACAAGATCAACTTGAATTTTTAGTGAATAGTAAAGTATGAATAGTAACATACCCTTATAAATAGTAGTGAATAGTAAATTGGCCAAAAAATAGAAACTTCACCCATGAATGTATAAAAACAATTTAGACATCTTAAAAGTACAAAAACTATCAGAGTATATGTTTTGTTATTTTTGTAGGTCCTAAATATTTTATTTACAATTTTATAATTTATTTAATAGTTTAAAATGAAAATTTATTTTAATAAAATGTAATCATAAATTTTTACATTATTGTATTGTGGTTATAAGATAATTTTATTGGACCTTGATTACTTTTTCAAGGTGTTACAAAAAAATTTATAGTTTTAGAGTTTTTTTTTGAATAAATAATTATTTTATTTTAATAAATTAAAAATATCTAAAAATTTATTTTCCTAAAATGGAGTTTATTTTTGAATTGAAAGAATAAATATTATTTTAGGGTGAATTTATGATATTTTTATAAAATGTTTTGTTTTTTCTGGGAATAGTGACAATACAGTTTTGAGTTTCTGGTGTTTAATGACATCATTAATGATGTAATGATGATGTAATCATTATGGTCAGCTGTTGAATATTAAAATAGGCTATGAGGTGTCCCATGTGACCAATACCATGGAAAAATACCATGGTCAAGCCCCTGGTTTTTCAAATACCTTTGATCTGGTGTCCCTTGGAAATTAATTAAATATTCCCTCATTTTTCCTATATATACCAATCCATTAACTCATTAATTTCATTAAAAAATCCCCCTAAATGAATCTTTGGTATTTTTTCTTCCCAAGTAGTCCTACCAGGGTTCCCTCAAACCCCCAAGGTCCCATCCTTCAAGATTTAAAAGTCACTCTTTAAGGTAAGGGAACCTTTCACCCTCCTCTTTTAAGTCATGGCTTCCTTTATGTTATGTCTTCTAGTTTCCATCTAATTATGTTGGGGTATTTTCTTATATATCCTTATTACTACCCATTTCATTTCCAAATTATGAGATACCCTCTACACTCTCATCAATTGAGTTTCTGAATTTTTAAGTGATGTCATTAGGTTGCCAAATTTTCGTAAAATAAATTGCATCTTCTCTTTTCTTTCAAGTTTCATTTCAATGTGGTATGTCATTAAAATTACCTTACCATGTTCTTATTTATATATTTTTATTTTACTATACTATATTATATGTTATTTCTGAGTGGTCTACCCATTTCCCCTATCTTTTTATTGTTTTCTAAAACCATGTTTTATAGATGTTACGCTAGAGAAATTTCATCTCAAAATTTCTCTCTCTTTCTCTCAAAAAATTCTCGTATATTATTTATTCAAACACCCAGACATATTTCGTCTCTATGGGTGTTCATATATACATAAAAATTATGTTATTGACTCTATAATTGATATACATATAACCTTCACTACCTTTCCATGGGTTATAATAGACATAATGGTCTTATTTTTAAGAACTTTTAAAACGTCACGACTTTGAAGTGAAACCCATTTATTTTACTATCTTTGTGTTATTTATGAAATGTATGATTATTATATATGTGGATAAAATTAAAATAATGACATATTAAGGGTTTTCCTTGATATATCTTCAATTAATTGGGTAAATAATTTAATTTCTAGAGATGACAGGTTTCATGATACCTTGGTAAATAACCATGGTAATTTTAATGACACCTTGGGGATGAACCAAAGTGATATGTTTATGTATGTATAAATTAAAAGTTGTAGTCACGTATTAAAGTTATTAATCAATTTATTTTTATTATGATATTCCTCTTTTTCCATTGAACTTGTCTTTATGTTTTTTATTGTCAAGTTCTTATTGATATCACCAGTAAACGGATTGCCATATTTACCCTTTCTAGGCCTTCATCTCACCCTTTCCTTTTTTGTATGTATCCAAGTATGAGATGCGGTAATTGTATATAAGATGAGCATTTCAAAAATATTCCAAGGGGATTTAAAATAGTGTTTTAAGTTTTCATGTTTTATTATTCCTGATTTCCAAGACACTAGACCTTAAAGATCCTCTGTTTGTAAAATGTAATGAAAAGTTATGTAATAAAAATTTGGGGTTCTATAATTGGTATCAAATAATATTTTTGTTATTTATGGAAATTAGGCTATGAAAATTTTAATAATAACCCAATAGAAAATTTTAAATATAGAAAAACATTCTGGTTTTTTAGTGAGTATTGACTATGTGGTTTATCAAGAATATACATCCATGTATGGATATGAGCATGTAGAGGCGGCTCTGGCATAGATGTACCTAGGATTGAAAACTGTAACAGGATGTTTTGGGCTTGACCCAGGGTATCCTGGTACACAACAACAGGCCTTGTTGCACTCTTGTTTATGACACTCTCAGGGGATATGTTTTCATAATCATAAGCTTATTATGAATCATTATGAAAGATTTATAGAGAAATTTAATTGTTTCAAGAATGAAATTTTAAGACATAAAATCCATTATAGTTAAAAGATTCATAAATGAAATAATCTTCTCACTATTGTTTTATTCTTTTACAAAATGGAGGGAATTTTGAAGAACCATTTAAATGGAGACCATAATAGACCATGCGCTGAGGACCCTCCTATGGAATCCAAAATGGAAACCTTCATGTGAATGATGAACAAACTAACTCAGGTTATGGTATATAACTTGAATCAATATTAGATACTGATCAAACTTTAAAGGGAAAAAATTTATGTTGAATCCTTTATGCATTAACTACCACTAACCTTATGTTGATGTACTGACCCATTGATTGCTGAATACTGGATCAGCTCTACTGAGAAGATCTTTTCTGTGCTCCTCTGCTTTGAATAAGAGAAGGTCACCTTGACCATTTATTACATAGAGAGAGAATATAATTAGTTGTGGAAACTGATTAAAAACACAAGGACAAGAGTGGAAGTTGAAACTATGGAGTGGGAAGAGTCAGAGGGATATTCTTCAATAATATTCTCCCTCGATCGATGAGAACAGGAATGTAGAAGGAGTTTCTCGAGCTAAAGCCGAAAGAGAATGAATTTGTGGGAATCTATGATATTAACTTCACAAGGATTTCATGTTACACATCTATCTTTGTAATATATCCAAATGGTAAGGTTGATAAATTATTTGTTGGACTGAGGCCTCATATGCGGAAGAATCTAGCCAACCAAGATTATGATAGCTATTTAGAGATCGCGTGAAGTTTGATGAGATTCGAACTGAAGTTTGGTGAGAAGCAATAGTCATATAAAACCAATGACAATAAAATATTTATGGATACAATCTTAGGGAGGAGCTTCAATAAGATAAGAGGAGGCAAGTAAGTACAATGTCCCATGTGTAATTAATATTGGAAGAAGCATTTGGGGAACTGCCTGCTCAGGAGCGGGAAGTGCTACAAGTGTGGAAGAGATAGCCACATTGTGTGGAATTGTCGTAGTGTGGTAAATCCACAAATTACCAACACTAAAGATAAGGGGAAGATGGTGTAGGACCTACCTGATTTCCAATTCTATAATTTTGGACAACTTAGCCACTTTGTTAATCACTATCCAAATATGAGGGTAGTGGAGGGGAATCACCATCAGCCTCAGAAACGGCCAAGCAAACAAGGTTTTACTTTCTCAATAACTACAATATAAGTTGAATCACTAAATGATGTGGTGGCATGTACTCTTGTGTTTCTCTCAAATAAATCAAGTACTTTTTTTATTCTAGTTCTACACATTCCATTATTTCCTCCTTTTTTGCAAAGAATTTATAATCAACCCTGAATTTTCTAAAAGTAGAGTTATCGGTCAAGACTCCCAGTGGGATTATCCAAGCATCATCCTTGTTTATAAACTCTAGTATTTACTTTAGTGAGAACAATATTATCTCAAATATAGTAGTCATTCCCATGAAGGAATTAGACATTATACTTGGGATGGACTAGCTCTCAAAGTATAATGCGAAGTTCAAATCCAAAAGTAAGGAAATATCAGTAGTGTTGAATGGAAAACCTACAGTTATCTTACAAGGGGAGATATATCAACCTGATATTTGTCAAGAAGAACCTCCTATATCATTCTTTTTAGATTTGATTGGTGAAAAATAAGAAGGAAATGATATTTTGAAGATATAAAATGTCCTCATCGTCCAGGAATACGTTGACGCATTTACTGAGGATTTATCCTGACCTTCCCCAGAAAGAGAGGTAGAGTTCTTTATTGAACACGTTCCTTGATCCCATCTGATATCAAATACCTCATATAGGATGGAAAATGTGGAGATGGAGGAGTTAAAAAAACAACTCAAGCTCTTTTGGATAAGGTTTTTATCTGACCGGGTTTGTCTCCTTGAGGATCACTTGTTCTCATTGTGAAGAAGAGGGATGGATCAATGTGGCTATGCATTTATTATTGAGAATAGAACGGGATCACAGTGATGAAAAAATGCCCTCTTCCATGAATTGGTAACTTATTTGACCATCTTCATGGGGCCGAATTCTTCTCAAAGATTGATCTTCGATCTGGTTATCATCAATGGATGGTGAAGAAATAAGATATTCCAAAAACTAACTTTCGATCAAGATATGGGCATTATGAGTTTGTTGTTATTCCCTTCAGACTGACTAATGCACGTTCTATTTTCATGGATTTGATGAATTGATTCTTTATAGAATACCTTGATAATTTTGTGGTACTTTTTATTAATGATATTCAGATATATTCGAAAATTCATGAGGAGCATGAAGATCATCTTAGGGATATTTTGAAAACTCTAGGGAAGGAGAGGCTTTTTAGGAATTTTAACAAATATAAATTCTGGTTACAATAATTTTCTTTATGGGGGAACATTTTAACCAATAAACGAATCATAGTTGACCCTACAAAGACAAAAGTTCTATAGAAGTGGCGCCACCCTGCAAAAATAACTGAGATTCATACTTTCCTTAGATTATCTGGATATTATAGGATTTTTGTGAAAAACTTTTCACGACTTTCTAATCCTTTAACCAGGTTAAATCGAAAAGGGGTCAAGTAAATATGGAAAAAGGAGGGAGAATAATGTTTCCAAGAGCTGGAGAAGTGATTGTTTAATACCCCATGTCAAATATTCCCTCAAGTGGAGAAGGATTTGTTATTTTTAGTGATTCATCTATGAAAGGGCTTCGGTTCATCCAAATTCAATATGACATGGTCATTGCTTATGCATCTTGATAGATGAAGACTCATGAGATGAACTATCCTGCGCATGATCTAGAAATGGATGTGGTCATTTTTTCTCCAAATATATTGAGGCACTATCTTTATGGGGAGAAATGTGATATATACATAGACCATCAAAGTTTGAAGTATATTTTCACACAAAAAGAATTGAACATGAGACAAAAGAGATGATTGGAACTTCTTAAAGACTATGATTGTTCAATTCATTATCATCTCGGATGATCAAAAAAAGTAATTTATGCATTAAGAAGTAAAGACCTTTTTGTTCATTACATGATGAGGATTCAAAGAGATCCTTTGATCAGTTACCTAGTAAATATGGAGATGGAAAATATAAGGGAAGGGACACCATCAACTATAACCCAATATATTTCTCGACCCTCATTACAATAGAAGATCAATAAAGCTCAGAAAGAAGATCCTTTATTAGAGAAGATAATTGAGGCTGTGAAAGATGGGATGTTTCCTGAGTTCAATATAGATCAATAAGTAGTAGTGAAATTTCATAAAAGTCTAAATGTTCCATCTATTATGGAAATAAAGAAGGAGCTGATGGAAGAAGCATGTATCTCAACATTATCTATAAATCCTGGAAGCACAAAAATGTATAGGGACCTTCGTGATCATTATTGGTGGGATAATATGAAAATGGAGATAGATTAATACACTTAAAGGTGCCTAGTATGTCAGCTAGTGACAGTAGAGTGACAACTTCTTAAAGGGGCATTGCAACCACTACCCATACTAGCAAGGAAGTGGGACAATATCAATATGGACTTCGTCACTTGTCTCCCAAGAACTTTTAAAGGAAACAATGTGATATGGATTATTTTGGGCCATATCACCAAGACTTCCCATTTTATCTATATTCGGGTAGATTTATATCTTGATCAACATTCCAGTACTTACATGAAGGAAGTGGTAAGGATGCATGGGGTTCTACTTTTTAATGTATCTGATAATGATCCCAGGTTCACATTGAAATTATAGAGAAGTATTCAACCTGCTCTGAGTATCGAATTGAATTTCAGTACAGCCTATCACCCCAAAACTTATGGCCTCTCTGTGAGGAATATTCAAACACTTGAAGAATTGATGAGAACATGCTCAATGGAATTTAAGGGTGGATGGGATTAAAATCACCCTTTAGTTGAGTTCTATAACAATAGCATCTTCCACCCAAGCATTAAAATATCACCCTTTGAATATATATTTTCTAACTGATGTAGAACTCCTACTTGTTGGCATGAAGTTGGTGAGAGAAAGCTTCTCGAGCCTGATCTTATGCAAGAGATGACAAAAAAGGTCTATTCCATCTAGAAACACATTAAGGCTGCTCAGAGTTGAAAAAAGCGCTATGCCAACAACCGTCGAAGGGACTTGGAGTTTGATATTGGTGAAAAGGTATTTCGTCAAGTTTCACCTAGGAATAGAGTCTTTAGGTTTGGGAAGAAAGGTAAGTTTATCCCCTGGTACATTAGAACCTACGAAATACCTTGTCACCAACATCAAATGGAACCCTATGAAGTTCTATACGATAAGTGATGTAGAACTCCTACTTGTTGGGATGAAGCTGGGGAGAGAAAGCTTCTTTTTCCTAAACTTGTCCAAGAGATGACAGAAAAGCTCTATTCCATCCAAAAAGACATTATTAGTTATCTTATTAGAGATGGAAAATTTTAGAATTATTTTTTTTAATTCATACTATTTATTGGGTATTAATTTTTTATTACCAAAAAACTATTGATATCATAAAAAATATAATTTATACTTTAAAATCATTTTCAATAATCACCATGTATGTTGGATATAAAATTAAAAATGAAAAATTATTTTTCCCTGGAGGTGACACTCCACACATATTCTAATGACCCAATATTTAAGTACATCGAAATTAAAATACTTTTGAGGAATACAAAATACATGACACAAAAAACTCCAAAAGGCATTATTAGTTTATTACCTTTGTAAATTTGGAATATAATCTTCTAGCATGGGGAAATATCTTCATCTTCTCCTATTAAGATCTTCCAATTTTGTTTTCCTACCAAAAAACATTCTTTATATCCTCGAGAAAAGAAAACATATTAAGTGTGAGCTAAAATTATCTGTTTGGGTAAATTTTGAAAACATAAAACAAACCATAAACATAAGAATGTAAAAAACATGAACATAAAGTTTAAATATCAAAATCATGATTCCTAATAAATATTGGCAGTATGTACAACATTGATCATAATGAAACATTAACCATGATAAAATAGCAATGGAATAGAACATAACATTATGGAAAACAAATAAAAACATGATATGATTTCAATATTATCCAAGTAATTACATTCAATACCATCATAGTGTATAAAGTACATTTCTGAACCGAGTTTACTTGTCCTTTCAAACATGTATTACTGATCTGAATTTACTTGTGGTTTTAACCCGGTATTACTAAACTGGATATACTTGTCATTATATTCAAGTCTATCTCATGAGATATAAATATTTAACCAATTAATTGGAGTTATATATATCCCTCACCCATATCATAATGAAACCATTCTTATTTGTTCCATAAAAACATAATTACATTCATATTTTCATAACCCTTGAAATAAAATGGGTTTCTTAAACATCCTTCCATCATAACATAATCCATACAAGAAAATGGATTTCATAAAAATAATTTCTTCATAAACACAATCAAATAAAAGTAATAATAGTGATACAAACATAATCCTATATAATTTTATAGGTAAAATAACTTTGATAAAACACTTGACCTAAATTCCTCAGGAAAGTATCCATTCTTCTTCAAAAATGTTTTCTATTCTCATAATGTCGTCAAATTTTAGAAGAAAAAAAATTAGATGAAAATAAACATGAAATCATTTAAATGAATCATCTTGAAAATAATTAGTTATGATGATTTAAAAATTCTTCATATCGTATATTTTAAAAAAACATTCTTCTCGTACTTTGGTTGGAAAATTTAAAAAGTGACTCAGACCGAAAATGACTAAAGATTTAATTCATACCATTTAGTAAAAATTTACTAATGGGTAAATTAATTTTAAATATTTATAGAAGGATATAAATAATATTTTTAAATACATATTTAGGAATCATGGATGTGGATAATAAATATACCCTATTTAATACTTGTGAATAAACAATCTCAGATAAAAAAAAGATTTTCAAAGTTATCCCTTACCTTAGGTCTGATTTCTTCTATATGTGTCCGAAAATTCTATATAGTGTGTTTAAAAATATTATTAACTTGTAACATAATAATAATAATATTTATTATATCATATATTATTCACTTGTGACTTTATATTACACATTTATTTATCAATTCTATGTTACATCAATGATTTGGGTAATAATCATTTTATTTGTCGTGTGTGTTGTGAATTTTTATTATTGACCTTATAAAATAGATCATGATATACTTACTTCCATAATGTAAAAAATTATTTATATTTCATAAATATTTATTTTATAAATATATATAATAGATAGATAAATGAAATGGAATACACTATTCATGGAGACGGTAGGTCATACGTACGCTTGAACGTTGTTTCTATTTCTATATAGAAATGAGTGGAAGTAATTAAATGAAATATATATATATATATATATATATATCCAGTAGCATTATTATTACAGATATTACATTATTATTTATTATATATACCTTATAATCATTCATGAATGGTTAACTTGGATAATGGATCTCATCTCGTTGTCAAGACGATAAGACGTACGTACAAATGAGCGATGATATTATTTCCTTGATGGTTAAATAGTATAGAATTGGATGGTATTGAATTATAAAGAAATAATATAATTTTATATTTTTATTTAAATCCATTATTATTGTCAATAGACCCATCCAAATTATGTATTTTTGATTAACAAATTACCCCATGACGTGGAGATGGTATGTTGTTCGTACGTACGTATGGTGATATACTGATTTTTAGGATTGATTTAAAGAGGTATAAGGTTTTTACAAAATTATATTAACATTAAATCATGTAAAATATACTATATTTATTACTTTTGTATATATAAAACATAATAATAGGAAGTATAAGAAGAAAATAATTTTGAAAGAGGTGATGAAACAATTACCTCCTTTTCGAGTATCTTCTTTTGGTATGCTCAAAAAGACTATGTAAGCTGGATTTCATCCCAAAGGGTGTCCTATAGGATTATTTTAGGGATGTTTTTAATTTATTTGGGTATGTTTTAGACAAGAAAAATAGCATAGTAGGTGTTATTAAAAGATAAGTATGTGTGCAATTTTATTAGAGAGGGGAGGAGCACCATTAGAAATTCTCAGAATATTAATTTATTATAAATTCATTTTCAGTTAATATTGATCCCAAACACATTTATTTCAAATATATGATGACTATGGGTATAGATCCTCTAAACCAATTAAATCCATACATGTTTTTATTTTATTTTAAACCTTATCATTTTGATTTATCCTTATTTAATTTATTTAATTTTATTTGTGGTAATAATATTCTAAATATAAAATGGTTATATATATTTACTTATGTATTGTCAATTGTCCATAATTGGATATATTATGAAATTTTTGACCATATAATTTGTTCTATGTAATTTTTAAACTTTTGTTTTTTTTTATTTTTAAATAATTTAATAATATGTTTTTTATAAAATATCAATCATGACAATTTTGGAACTATTCATTAATTTGACTTCAAATAAAATCTACACCAAATATAAATTCTAAAAAAATATTTAATACACTTATAACATGTCATATCCACCTATAAATTTTTTTAATAATATTTATTAGTTTATATTATGTTTATTTTAATATTTTTATAACCATTTATTTGATATTTCTATTAATAAAATAATTTCTACACCACTATTGTGTATTTATTAATGCTATTTATTTAATCTCTAAAAGTACTAAATAAATTTAAATTATGTAGATAATTTCATTATATTTCTTCAGGATTTTTATTTCATATATTATATTATGTTTATAACTATATTAAAATTTTATACTTATAAAATATATGAGATCGACATGTTGTCACCATCTCTTGTTTTAATTATAAATACATCACTTTTAGGAAATAATGTCCATTAAATGAATCATTTCCAACCCATAAGTGATATTAGCCTACTTGAATCCATCAAATATTATTTTTTCATGTGTTAGGGTGATTTTATTATCTTTATTATATTTTTAGTTACCCTAATTTACCAGATTTACCTTTAAATGTGGTAAATAAAAATTACCATAGCTAATATTCATATTAACCCAAAAATTAAAAGTAACCTATTAACATAAATTGGACCCACTATTTCCAACTATTGAATCAATTTTTCATTATTCAAACCACAAAATTTTCTGAATTTAGTTTAAAATTAATCCCTGTAATCAAAAACCAAAAAGAGGGTTTTTAAAAAGTAAAAACTTATCAAAATATTTTCATGTGTTTATATCCAATTTAAATGAAACATTACTTCCAATGAATAAAATTGTATTAAATTATAAAAAAATTAAATTACACTTTAATACCAATTAAAAAGAGAATCTATCTATATAAATAAATTAGATGAAAGGAAATTTTGAATTAGAATACAGTACTTTTCATTATTCATTAAAATTTGAATTTTATCAGAAAAATACCAAAAATTAAACAAAAGTAAGTTTTGATGTGCCCATTACAAATAATAAGTTCATTTTTTTTAAATAGAATATATAAAAGTTTCAAAAACAATATTTAAAATGAGTGTGCCATCAAAAGGGGGAAAATATACATTTTCTAAAAAATACTTATTTTATCCTAAAAATTGAAATTTCTCTTATATTATGTATAGAAAATATATATTATGAATATTAATTTTAATGAACCAATATATTGAATAATTTTTGTTTCATAAATTTTTGTGTTATTTTATACTCAACAAAACTATATCCTATAATTAATAAAGTGGTTATAATTAAATGATATTGTTTGGTTTCGACTGTTATATGATCGTTGGTTAGTATGACTATTGGAAACTAACCTATAAAATTACTGTTTATAAATACAAGTGATCTTGGTTAATGAATAAAGAAAGAAGAGTTGGTGGCCTCATCCAATAGGCTCGGGCCATACGAAGCTCATCTATCAGAGCTTGGGAAGGAGGTAGCATCTTTGGGCTTTGCTCTAAACCACGCCCAAGTTGAGCTTCAACATGTGAAGCTTGAAAGGAATCGCCTAAGGGAGAAGTTCAAGAAAATTGAAATCACCACTTGGTAAATTTTGTCTGAGCCGCCCCCAAATTCTATCACCATATCACACCGTACGCTTAGGTCCTATAAAGGTCTTATAAGGGGACATGCAACGCGACCTTTGTTACTTGTGTAAACCTTTTGTATATGTAAAATTGTTATTTCTTATTATAGAAAATTTTGTGAATTTCAAATATCCAGATAAATATTGGATGAATTTATAGTTCCATGTTACTAATGAATTTTGGAAAAAAGGGTATTTTAAAATATTAATGTAAACATTAAATAATTAATAATGTGAAATGATTTTTAAAGAATGGGCTTCTGTAGTTTTGATCAATAAGAAAATTAGATTCTAATAAGATTAAATTGATTTTTTAGTGAACAGTTAGGTATTTATATTACCACACCCTTATGAATATTAATTAATTGTAAATTGGCCAAAAAATAGAAACTTCGCCCCCTGAATGTATAAATACTATTTAGACATCTTAAAAGTGAAAAAATGATCATAGTATATGTTTTGTTATTTTTTTAGGTCATGAATATTTTAGTTAAAATTTTATAATTAATTTAATAGTTTAAAATGAAAATTTATTTTCATAAAATGTAATCAGAAATTTTTACTTTATTATCTTAAGGTTATACGATAATTTTATGGGACCTTGATTACTTTTTTCAAGTTATTACAAAACAATTTATAGTTTTAGTGTTTTTTTTGAATAAATAGTGATTTTATTTAAAAATTAAATTAAAAATATTCAGAAAATTATTTTTATAAAATGTAGTTCATTTTTGACTTCAGATCATCGATATTAGGTTAGGGTGCATTTATGATATTTTTATAAAATGTTTTGATTTTCAGTTAATATTGACAAAATAGTTTTGAGTTTCGGGTGTTTAATGACATCATTAAGGAATTAATGATGATGTAATCATTATGTTAGACTTTTGAATAGCAAAATAGGATATGAGGTGTCCCATGTGGCCAATACCTTGGTCAAATACCAATGGAAAGCCCATGGTTTTTCAAATTCCACTGATGAGGTGTCCCTTGGAAATTAATTAAATATTCCCTCATTTTTCCAATATATACCAAGTCATTACATAATTCATTTAATTATAAAATCTTCCTCAATTAGGCTCTTTGATTTTTTCCTCCCAAGGTTCCCTCAATCCCCCAAGGTTCCAACCTTCGAGCTTTCGAAGTCACTTTTCATGGTAAGGGAACCTTTCACCCTCCTCTTTTATATCATGCCTTTCTTTATGTTAAGTCTTCTAGTTTATATATATTAATGTTGGTGTATGTTGGTATATATATTTATTAGTGCCCATTTCATTTAAAAATTATAATATACCCTCTCCACTCCAATCAATTGATTTTCTGAATTTTTAAGTGATGTCGTTAGACTGTCGAATTTTCATAAAAGAAATTTCATCTTCTCTTTTATTTCTAGTTTCCTTTCAATGTGGTATGTCATTAAAATTACAATAAAATGTTATTATTTATATTTTATTCATTCCATATACTGTATTATATTTTATTTTTGAGTGGTATACTCTTTTCCCCTCTCTTTTTATCGTTTTCTAAAACCATTTTGTTTAGTTGTTATGCTACAGAAATTTCGAGTCAATTATTTTATCTCTTTATCTCAATAAACTCTCTTATCTTATTTATGTGAATACCAAAACATATTTTTTCTCTATCGGTGTTCATAAATAAATTAAAATTATATTTTTGATTCTATAATTGGCATATATATAACCCTCACTCCCTTTCCATGGGTTATAATTGACATAATGGTCTTATTTTTAACCACTTTTAAAACGTAATGATTTTAAAGTGAAACCCATTTCTTTTACTCTATTTGGGTTATTTATGAAATGTAAGATTATTATCTATGTGGATCACAAAAAATAAATACATATTAAGGGGGCACCCTAATATCTCTTCCATGCATTGGGTAAAGAATTTAATCTCTATAGATGACAAGTTTCATGATACCTTGGTAAATAACCTTTGTAATTATTGTGACACCTTGAGGATAAACCATGGTGATATGTTCATGAATGTATAAATTAAATGTTATAGACACATATTAAAGTTATGATTCATGTTCTTTTTATTATGATATTCCTCTTTTTCCATTAACCAAGTATTTATGCTTTTTTATTATCAAGTTCTTATTGATATCACCAATAAACAGATTCCCTTTTTTACCCTTACTAGGCCTTCAACTCACCCTTTCCTTTGATTTATGTCTCCAGGATATGAGATGCAGTAATTTAACATATGATTAACTTTTAAAGAATAATTTAAAGGGGATTTAAAAGGAGTTTTTTATATTTTTATGTTCTATTATTTCTGATTTCCAAAACACTAGACTTTAAAGATCCTTTATTTGTAAAATTTAATGAAAAGTTGTGCAATAAAAAGGTAGAATGAAATAATTTGTATCAAAGTATAGTTTAATTAAATTTGAAAATTAGGATATTAAAACATTTAGGCAGAACCCTATAGAAAATTTTAAATATAGGAAAACATTTTGTATTTTTTGGTGAGTATTGAGTAAGTGGTTTATGAAACAAATACATCCCTGTCTAGATACGATCAGGTAGAGGTGGCTTGGGAACAAATATACCTACGATTGAAAACTCTAACAAGGAGTTTTGAGCATTATCTGGGTTATCCTAGTACATGAAAATTGGCCTTGCTGCACTCCGGTTTATGACACTCCCGAGGGATATGTTTGGTTAATCATAAAAATATTACGTGTCATTATTAAGAATTTATAGAGAAATTTAATTTTTTAAAGAATGAAGTTTTAAGACAAAAAAAATTATAATTAAAATATTAATAAATGAAATAATCTTCTCACTTTGGTTTTATTGTTTTAGAAAATGGAAGTTAATAGGAGGAACCATGCAAATGGTGACCGCAATGGACCATGCACTGAAGGCCCTCCGATGGAAGCCGGAATGGAAACATTCATGCGAATGATGAACAAACTGACTCATGTTATAGGAAATAAATTGAATCAAGCCAAGGGACCAATCATAAAATGAATCAATAAAATTTATGTTGAATCCTTTATGCATCAATGACCACCGACCTTCTGCAGATCTACCTACCCATTGATTGCTGAATAGTAGACCAACTCTACCAAGAAGATATTTTTTGTGCTTTGCTATTCTGAATAAGAAAAGGATACCTTGGTTGTTTATTAATTCGATAGAGAAGTTGATCAATGGTGGGAACTGATTAAAAACACATGTCCAAGAGTGGAAGTTGAAGTTATGGATAGGGAAGAGTTTATAAGTATATGATTCAACTATTATTTCCCTCGATCGATGAGGACAAGAATGTAGAAGGAGTTTCTCGAGCTGAAGCAGAAGGAGAATAAATATATGGGAATCGATGAGATAAAATTCACAAGGCTTTCATGTTACACCTCTATATTTTTCATGGATCCAAATGGTAAGGTGAGAGATTCTTCGGTGGACTGTGACCTCATCTACGGAAGAATCTAACCAATCGAGATCATGATAGCTATGTGGAGATCGTGCGAAGTGCAATGAAAGTTGTAATGAAGTTTGGTGAGATAAAATGGTCTCATAAATACAAAGACAATAAATTATTTATGGATACAAGATTATGGAGGAGCTTTGATGAGGGAAGAATAAGAGAGAAAATACAACGTCTTGTGTATAACAAATATGGGAAGAAACATTTGGGGAACTACCTTCTCGGGAGCGGGATGTGCTACAAGTGTGGTAGATATGGAAAAACATCACGGAATTGTTGTAGTGAGGTTAATCCAATACGTCCCAACACTAAGGACAAGGGGAAGATCATGTAGGACCTACCTGATGTCAAATTCTATATGTGTGAACAACTTGGGCACATTTACAATTATTGTTCAAATATGAGGGTAGTGGAGGGGAATCCCTATCATCCTTAGAAAAGACCAATGGAACAAAGTCATACTTTTTCAATCACTATGGCGGAAGTTGAAGTTCCAAATGATGTGGTGGCAGGTACTCTTGTTGTTCTCTCAAATAAAGCACGTAATTTGTTTTATTTTGGTTCTACTCATTCCTTTATTTCATCAATGTTTTCAAAGAATTTAGAATCAACTCTCGATTTTCTAAAATTATATTTATCATCCAAGACTATTGGTAGGATTATCTTAGCGTCGTCAATGTTTAGAAACTCTAGTGTTTACTTTAGTGAGAACACTAATATCTCAAATATAGTAGTCATTATCATGCTGGAATTTGACATAATACTACGGATGGACTGTCTCACAAAGTATAATGCTAATATCAAATGAAAAAATCAAGGAAATATCAGTACTCCTGAATGGAAAACCTACAATTATCTTCCAAGGAGTGATATATCAACCTGATATTTGTCGAGAAGAACCTTCTATATCATTCTTTATGGTGTTGATCAGTGAATAAGAAGATGTAAATGAAATTTTGATTATTGAAAATGTCCCCATACTCTAGGAATACATTGACGTATTTCTTAAGGATTTAGCCAGAAATTCCCTAGAAAGAGAGGTAGAGTTATCCATTGAAATTGATCCTGGATCCCATCAAATATCAAAGACCTCCTATAGGATGGAAAATGTGGAGCTGGAGGAGTTAAATAATCAACTCCAAGATCTTTTGGTGAAGGGTTTTATCCGACCGAGTGTGTCTCCTTGTGGAGCACCTATTCTCTTTGTGAATAAGAAGGATGGATCAATGTGGATATGCATTGATTATAGAGAACATAACGATATCAAAGTGAAGAAAAAATAGCCTCTTCCAAGAATTGATGATTTATTTGACCAACTTCATGGGGCTGAATTTATATCTAAGATCGATAATTGATATGGTTATCACTAATTGAGGTTGAAAAAAGAATATATTCTAAAAACAACATTCCAATCAAGATATGGGCATTATGATTTTGTTGTTATTCCCTTCAGACTGACTAATGCACCTGCTATTTTTATGGATTTTATGAATAGAGTCTTTAAAGACAACATTGATAATTTTTTGGTAGATTTTATTGATGATATTATGATATATTCAAAAATTAATGAGTATCATGAAGATCATATAAGATTTATTTTGAAAACTCTACAGAAAGAGAGGCTTTTTGGGAAGTTCAGCAAATCTGAATTCTAGTTACAACAGGTTCCTTCTTGGGGAACATTGTTACCGATGAAGAAATCATTGTTGAACTTGTAAAGACAAAAGTTGTAGAGAAGTGGCCTCAACCTACAATAATAACTCATATTCATAGTTTTCTTGGATTAGCGAGATATTATAAGAGGTTTGTAAAAAACATTTCACAGCTTTCTAATCCTTTAACCAAGTTAACTCAAAATGGGTTCAAGTTCATCAAGACAATGGAGGGTGAAGAAAGTTTCCAAGAGATGATAAAGATATTGGTTACTATAGTTGTGTCAATTATTCCCTCAAGTGGATAAGGAACCATTATTTTTAGTGATGCATCTCTAAAAGGGCTTGGGTTGGTCTCCATGAAAATTGATAAGGTCATTGATTATGCATCTCGACAGTTGAAGACACATGAGAAGAACTATCCTACGTATGATCTGGAGAAGGATGTGGTTGTTTTTTCTCTAAATATATGAAGGCACTATCTTTATGGGGGGAATGTGATATATAAATAGACCATCAATGTTTGAATTATATTTTCACACAAATATAATTTAACATGAGCCAAAAGAGATCATTGGAACTTTTCAAAGACTATGATTGTTCAATTCATTATTATTTAGGATGAGCAAAAAAAGTCGTTGATGCATTAAAAAAGAAAGACCCAGTTGTTCTTTAAATTATGAGGATTCAAAGAAATCCTTTGATCAATGGACTTCTAATGATGGACATGGGAATTATAGGGGAAGGGACATCATCAACCCTATCCCAAATGATTACTCAACCCTAATTAATATAGAAGATCAAGAAAGATCAGAAAGAATATCCTTTGTTAGAGAAGAAGATTGAGGTTGTGAAGGATGGGAAGTTTCATGAGTTCAATATTGATCAAGACGGTGTACTGAAATTCCATACAAGACTATGTGTTCCATATATTCAGAAAATAAATAAGCAGATGATGGATGAAGCTCATATCTCTACATTCTCTATAAATCATGGAAGCACAAAAATGTATAGGTACCTTCATTATCATTATTGGTGGGATAATGTGAAAATGTAGATTGATGAATATGCTTAAAGGTACCCAGTATGTCAGCTAGTGAAGGTAGAGTGACAACTTTCTAAATGGTAATTGCAACCACTACCCATACCAGCATGGAAGTAGAACAATATCAATATGGAATTTGTCACTTGTCTCTCGAGAACATCTCAAGGAAACAATGTGATATGGTTTATTGTGGGTCATCTAAACTAGACTTCCCATTTTATTGCAATTCAGGTAGACTTTTCTCTTTATCAACTTTCTAGGATATACGTGAAGGAAGTGGTATGGATACATGGGGTTCTACTTTCTATCGTATCTGATCATGATCCAAGGTTCACATCAATATTCTGGATAAGTCTTCAACATGCTCTGAGTATCGAATTGAATTTTAGTATGTCATATCACCCCCAAAATGTTGTCCAATATTAAATGACTATTTAAACACTTGACAACATGCTTAGAACATGCTCAATAGAATTTTAGGGTGGATGGGAAGAACATATCCCTTTAGTTGGGTTCTCTTACAACAACAGCTTCCACTCGAGCATTCAAATGGAACCCTATGAAGCTGTATATAGTAAGAGATGTCGAACTCCTACTTGTTGGAACAAAGTTGGTGAGAGAATGATTCTTGTTCCTAATCTTGTGCAAGAGATGATAGAAAATGTCCATGCCTTCCAGCAACACATTAAGGATTCTCAGAGTAAAAAAAGAGTTATGTCGACAACCATCAAAGGGACTTGGAGTTTGATGGTGGTGATAAGGTCTTTCTTAGAGTTTCACCTTGGAAGAGATTCATGAGTTTTGGGAAGATAGGGAAGTTCAAACCTTGGTACATTGGCCCCTATGAAATCTCTTTTCACGAACATCCAATGGAACCATATGAAGCTCTATATGGTAAGTGATGTATAACTCCTACTTGTTGGCATGAAGTAGGTGAGAGAAGGATTCTTGGGTCGGATCTTGTGCAAGAGATGTCATTAAAGGTCCATGCAATCCAGAAACACATTATTATATGTCTTATTTGATATGGATAATTTTAGAACGATTTTTTTTTATTCATACTATTAAAAGCCTATTAATTTTTTATTACCAAAAAATATTTATATCATAAAAAATATTATTTACACTTTAAAATCATTTTCAATACTATGCATGTAAATTGGATATGAAATGAAAAATAAAAATTGATTTTTCCTTAGAGGTTATAGTCCACACCTATTCTTATGAACCAAATATTTACGTACATGGATATTACAATACTTTTGAGGAATACAAAATACATGAATCAAAAAAACTCTAAAAGACATTATTAGTTTATTAACTTTGGAAACTAGGAATATAATCATCTAAAATGGTGAAAGATCTTCAACATATCTTATTAAGATCTTCCCCTTTTTTTTCCTACCAAAAAAATGATCTTTATATCCCAGGGAAAGGAAAACATAAGAATGGTGAGCCAAAATTATCTGTATTGGTAAATTTTGAGAACATTAAACAAAACATAAACATAACAATGTAAAAACATGAACATAAAGTTTAAATATCAAAATCAAGAGTCATGAAATAAATATTGGCAGTATGTATGGCATAGATCATAAAGGAACATTAACCATGATAAAATAGAATTGGCATAAAAGAGGAAATTGTGGAAAACAAATAAGAACATGATATGATTTCCATAGTATCCTAGGAATTACATCCAAGACCATCATAGTTTAAAATGTAGATTACTGAATCGGGTGTACTTGCCCTTCTATCCATGTATTACTGAGCTGGATTTACTTCTCGTTTCAGCCCTATATTACTAAACTAAATATACTTTGCAATACAGTCAGGTCTATCTCATGAAATATAAATCTTAAACCAATTAATTGGAGTTATATATATATCTCAACCATATCATAATGTAACCATTCTTACGTGTTCTAAAAAACATAAAAACATTCATCTTAGCATAACCCTTGAAATAAAATGGGTTTCTTAAACATCCTTCCATCATTACATAATACATACAAGATAAATGGATTTCATAAAAATAATTCCATCATAAACACAATAAAATAAAATTAATAATATGGATACAAACATAAACCTAGGTAATTTTAGATGGAAAATAACTTTGATAAAACACATGAGCTTAATTCGTGAAGAAAGTATCCATTCTTTTTCAAAAATGTTTTCTATTCTCATAATGACATGAAATTTTAGAAGAAAAAAATTAAGATGAAAATAAACATGAAATCGTATAGATGAATATTCTTGGAAATAATTAATTGTGAATATGAATAAATCGGTCATCTCATATAACGTAAAAAAACATTCTTCTCGAACTTTTTTTGGAAAAGTTAAAAAGTACCTCGTACCGAAAACGACAAAAGATTTCATTCTTACAATTTAGTAAAAATTCACTAATGGGTAAATTTGAATTTAATAAATTATAGAAGGCTATAAATAATATCTTTAAATACATATTTATGAACCATGGATGTGGATTATAAATATACCCTAGTCAAGACTTATGCATAAACAATCTCGGATAAAAACAAGATGTGCAAAGTTATCCCATACCTTACGTTAGATTTCTTCTATATGTGTTTGAAAATCCTGTATAGTGGGTTTAAAAAAATTATTAACTTGAAAAGAATAATAATAATATCCATTATATCATATATTATTCACTTATGACTTTATATTACCCATTTATTTGTCAATTCTATGTAACATCGATAATTTTGGTAATAATCGTTTTATTTATCGTATGTGTTGTGAATTTTTATTCTTGACCACATTACATTGTTCATGATTTAATTACTCCAATGATGTAAAAAATTAATTATATTTCATAAATATTCATTATATAAATATATATAATAGATATATTAATGAAATGGAATACACCGTTCATGGAGACGGTAGGTTGTACGTACGCATGAATGTTGTTTTTTTCTCTTATTGAATTGAATTGAATTAAGTAAATGACATATATATATATATATATCCAGTAGAATTATTATGACATATATTTCATTCTTATTTATTATATATACCTTATAATTATTCAAGAATGTTTAACATGGATAATGGATCTCATCCCATTGTGGAGATGGTAACTCGTACATACGCACGGGCGACGATATTATTCCCTTCATGGTTAAATAATATAGAATTCGATGGTATTGAATTTTAAAGAAATAAGATAATATTATACTCATTATTTAAATCAATTATAATTTTCAATATACCCATCCAAATTATGTATTGTTGAATAACAAATTACACCATGACGTTGAGATGGTAAGTCGTACGTATGCACGCATGGTGATATGTTAATTTGTAGGATGGAAATAAAGAGGTATAAGGTTGTCCCAAAATTATCAAAACATTACATCATGTACAAGATACATTATTTATTACTTTCATGTGGATACAACATATGAAGAGGAATTAGAATAATAAAATAATTTTGAAAGAGGTGATGAAATAATTACCTCTTTTTTGAGTATCTACATTTGGTATTCACAAAAAGACTATGTATAATGGATTTCACCCCAAAGGGTGTCCTATAGGATGATGTGAGGGATATTTGAAGGTTATTTTGGTAGGGTTTATCCCTGAAAAATTTCATAGGAGTTGTGATTAAAAGAGGAGGATGTGTGCACTTTTATAAGAGAGGGAAGGGGAACCTTTGGAAATTATTAGAATATTAATTTATTATAAATTCATTTTCAGTTTATATTGATCCCAACCTCATTTATTTTGAAAATATAATGAATATTGATATAAATGATCTAAATCAATAAAATCTACACTTGTTTTTATTTTATTTTAAAACCTATAGTTTTGATTTATCCTTATTTAAATATTCTAAATCTTAAATGGTTATAAATATTTACTTATGTATTGCAAATTTTCCTTAATTGGATATTTTATGAAATTTTAGACCATATAATTTCCACATTTTATTTTTTAAATATATTTTTGTTGTGATTTTTAAATAATTTAATAATATTTTTTTATAAAATATCAATCGGGTCAATTTTAACACTATTAAATAATTTGACTTTAAATAAAATCCACACAGAATATACATTATAAAAAAATATTTAATACACTCGTAACATGACATATTCACCTATAAATTTGTCTATAATATTAGTTAGTTCATATTATGGTTATTTTAATATTTTTAAAACCATTTATTTGATATTTCTATTAATAAAATAATTTCTACATCACTATTGAGTATTTATTAATGATAATTATTTAATATTTAAAAGTACTAAATAAATTAAAATGATGTAGATAATTTCATTATATTTCTTTGTGATTTTTATTTTATTTATTATATCATTTTATCTCTATATGAAAATTATTGTACTTATAAAATATATGAGAGTGACATGTTGTCGCCATCTCTTATTTTAATTATAATTACATCACATTCAGTGAAAAAAGTCCATTAAATAAATCATTTTCGACCCATAAGTGATATTAGTCAACTTGAATTCATTCAATATTATTTTTTTATGTGTTAGGGTGATTTTATTATCTTTATCAAATTGTTAGTTACCCAAATTTACCCGATTTACCTTTAGCTGTGGTAATCAAAAACCAAAAAATTGGAGAAAATTAATTAAAAATTGGACCCACTTATTCCAAATATGGAATATATTTTTATTTATCCGAAATTAAAATTGGAAAAAATTAATTAAAAATTAATCCCCGTAATCAAAAACCAAAAAGTGGGTTTTTAAAAAGTAAAAACTTATCAAAATATTTTCATGTGTTTATGTCCAATTTAAATGTGAAATTACATCCAATGACCAAAATTGGATTATATTATAAAAAAATTTTCCAATTACACTTAAAGAACAATTAAAAAGATAATCTATCTATATAAATAAATTAGATGAAAAAGGCAATTTTGAATTAAAATGCAGTATTTTTCACTATTCATTAAAATATGAATTTTATCAAAAAAGTACCAAAAATTCAACCAAAGTAAATTTTGATGTCTCTCTTCCAAATAAAAGTTCATTATTTTTTCAAATATATTATATAAATTTTTTAAAAACCATATTTAAAATGGGCATGCCATCAAAAAAAGGTAAAACTACATTTTTTGAAAAACACTTCTTTTATCCTAAAAATTGAATTTTTTTCTTATATCATGTCTAGAAAATATATGTGATGAATTTTAATTGTAACGACTCAATATTTTGAATAATTTTTGTTTCCAAAATTCGTGTGTTATTTTATACTCAACAAAACTATATCATTTGATTAATGAACTGAGTATAATTAAATGAGATCGTTGGGTTTCGACTGTTATATGATCGTTGGTTAGTATGACCGTTGGAAACTAACACCTTAGAGTTACAATAATTGTTTATAAATACAAGTGATTTTGGATAATTAATACATAAAGAAGAGTATATGGCCTCATCCAGTAGACTAGAGTCATACGAAGCATATCTGTTAGAGCATGGGAAGGATGTAGCATCTCTAGGCTTTGATATAGACCAAGCCTAAGTTGAGCTTCAACATGTGAATCTTGAAAAGAATCACCTAAGGGAGAAGTTCATGATAATTGAAAACACCACTCAAGAAATGTTTTCTGAGCCTCCCCAAGATTCTATCACCATAGCACACCTTACACTTAGGTCCTATGAAGGTGTTATAAGGGGCTATGTAACGCGACCTTAGTTACTTGTGTAAACATTTTGTATAAGTAAAATTGTTATTTATTATTTTGTATAAGTTGGTGAATTTCAAATATCCGGATAAATGTATGATGAATTTGTAGTTCCATATTACTAATGAATTTTGGAAAAAAATGGTATTTTAAAATATTAATGTAAACATTAAATAATTAATAATGTGAAATGATTGTGAAAAAATGTACTTTTGTAGTTGTGATCAGTGAGAAAATTAGAGTCTAATAAGATCAACATTATTTTTTTAGTTAATAGTAAATTATGAATAGTGACATACCCTTATGAACAGTAATTAATAGTAAATTGGCAAAAAAAAAAACTTTACCCATGAATTTATAAATACAATTTAGACATCTTAAAAGTGAAAAAAATGATAATAGTATAAGTTTTTTTTTATTTTTGTAGGTTATAAATATTTTATTTACAATTTTATAATTAATTTAATAGTTTAAAATTAAAATATATTTTCATAAAATGTAATCATAAATTGTTACTATATTGTCTCATGGTTATATGATAATTTTATGGGACCTTGATTACTTTTTCAAGGTGTTACAAAACAAGATATATTTTTAGAGTCATTTTTTTTAAATTAAAAATGAATTTAATTAAAAAATAAATAAATAATATATAAGAATTTATTTTTATAAAATGTAGTTCATTTTTGAATTCAGATCATCGATATTAGGTTAGGGTTAATTAATGAAATTTTTATAAAATGTTTTGTTTTTCAGGGAATAAGGAAAATAAAGACTTGAGTTTCAGGTGTTTAATGACATCATTAATGAAGTACTGATGATGTAATCATTCTGGTGTACTTTTGAATAGTAAAATAGACTATGAGGTATCCCATTTGGCCAATACCTTGGGAAAATACCATGGGAAAGCCCATGGTTTTTCAAATACCACAGAGGAGGTGTCCCTTGGAAATTAATTTAATATTCCCTCACTTTTCCTATAAATACCATGCCATTCCCTAATTAATTTCATTATAAAAATCCCCCTCAATGATTCTCTAGTCTTTTTTCCTCCAAATGAGTCCCCCCAAGGTTCCCTCAGGCCTCGAAGGTCCCACCCGTCATGCATTTGAGGTCACTCTTCAAGGTAAGGGACCCTTTCACCCTCCACTTTTAAGTCTGGATTTCCATTGTGTTATGTCTTCTAGTTTCCCTCTAATTTTGTAGGGGTTTGTTAGTATATATCCTTATTACTATCTATTTCATTTCCAAATTATGAGATACCCTCTCCACTATCATTAATTGATTTTCTTAATTTTTATGTGAGGTCGTTATGCTACAGAATTTTCATAAAAGAAATTGCATCTTTTTTTTTTCTTTCATGTTTCCTTTCAATGTGGAATGTCATTAAATATACCATAAAATATACTGATTTATATTTAATTTTCTTACCTATACTGTATTTAATGTTATTTATAAGTGGTCTACCCTTGTCCCTTATCTTTTTACTGTTTTTTAAAACCTTGTTATATAGCTGTTATGCTGCTGAAACTTCGTCTCAAAATTTATATCTCTTTCTCTCAATAAATTCTCTTATAATATTTATATAAATACCTAGAAATATTTAATCTCTATAGGTGTTCATAAATACATAAAAACTGTATTCTTGATTCAGTAATTTACCTAAATATATAACCCTCACTCCGTTTACATGGGTTATAAATGACATAATGGTTTTTTTAAGCACTTTTAAAACATCACGATTTTGAATTAAATCCCATTTATTTTACTCTTTTTGTGTTATTTAGGAAATGTATGATTATTATCTATGTGTATCAAATTAAAATAGATCTGTATTAATGGTGTGCCTTGATAGATCTCTAATTCATTAGGTAAATAATTTAATCTCTAGAGATGAAATGTTTCACGATACCTTGGTAAATAACCTTTGTAATTTTTATGACACCATGGGGATAAAAAATGGTGATATGTTTCATTAATGTCTAAATTAAATGTTCTAGACATATATTCAAGTTATTATTAATGTTCATTTTATTACGATATGCCTATTTTTGCATTGACCATGTCTTTAAGTTTTTTTATTATCAAGTTCTTATTGATATCACCAGACAATGGATTCCCTTATTTACCCTTAATGGGCCTTCATCTCACCCCTTACTTTCTTGTATTTATCCAAGTTATGAGATGTAGTAATTTTATATAGGATGAACTTTTCAAGAATATTTTCAAGGGAATTTAAAATAGTGTTTTAATATTTTAGGTTTTATTGTTTCTGATTTCCAAGACACTAGACTATAAAGATCCTATGTTTATAAAATGTAATGAAAAGTTATGTAATAAAAAGTTGGGATGCCAAAATTTGCATCAAAATATATTTTAGTTATTTATTGAAATTTGGATATTAAAACTTTAGGAAGAACCCTATAAAAAATTTTGAATATAGGAGAACTTTCTAGTTTTTTGGTGAGTATTGAGTATGTGGTTTATCAAGAAAATACATCCATGTCTAGATAACAATAGGTAGAGGTGGCTCTCGAACAGATGTACCTAAGAGTGAAAACTCTGACAAGGTGTTTTGGGCTTGACCCGGGGTATCCTAGTACATGACAATGGACCTTACGACAAAATATTTTATGACGCACCTGGGGGATATGTTTGATTAAACATAAAAAAATTATGAATCATTATGAAAGATTTATAGAGAAATGTAAATGTTTGAAGAATGAATTTTTAAGACATATAATCCTTTATAGATAAATTATTCATAATTGAAATAATCTTCTCACTAAGATTTTATTATTTTAGAAAATGGCGGGCAATAGGAGGAACCATGCAAATGGTTACAATAATGGACCATGCGCTGACGGCCCTTCGATAGGAGTCGGAATGGAATATTTCATGCGAATGATGAACAAAATGAATCAAGTTATGGGAAATAACTTTATTCTAGCTGAGAGACCTATCACACCATGAAGGGAAAAAATTATGTTGAATCATTTATGCACCAACGACCACAAACCTTCAGTGGATCTATCGACCCATTGATTGCTGAACAGTGGATCAGCTCTACTGAGAAGATCTTTTCAGTGCTCCGATAGTCTGAACAATAGAAGGTTACCTTGGCTGTTTATTTCTTTGATGGAGAAGATGATTAGTGGTGGGAAATGATTAAAAACACAAGTCCAAGAGAGGAAGTTGAGGCTATAGAGAGGGAATATTTTAGAGGGATATGATTCAACAAGTATTTCCCTTGATCGATGAGAACAAGAATACAGAAGGAGTTTCTCGAGCTAAAGTATAAGGAGAATGAATCTGTGGGAATCTAAGAGATGAGATTCATAATGCTTTCACATTACACCTCTATATTTTTCATGGATCCAAATGGTAAGGTTTATAGATTCTTTGGTGGACTGAGAACTAATCTGCAAAAGAATCTAGCCAACTGAGATTATGATAGCTATGCAGAGATTGTGTGAAGTGCGATGAAATTCGAACTAGAGTTTGGTGAGATACAATGGTCTCATAAATCTAATAAAAATAAAATATTGATAGATCCAAGATTAGGGAGGATATTTGACCAAGGAATAGGAGGAAATAAAGTAAAACATCCCACGTGTAATAAATATGAGAATAAGCATTTGGAGAACTGCCTCCTCAAGAGCGGGAAGTGAAACAAGTGTGGTAGATATTTCCACATTGCGCGGAATTGTCATGGTGAGGTAAAGACACAACTTCCCAACACTAATGACAAGGGGAAGATAGTATATTCCCTACTTGATGTCAAATTCTATATGTGTGGACCACTTTGGCACTTTTCCAATCACTTTCCAAATACGAGGGCAGTTGAGGGGAATCACCATTATCCTCAGACACAACCAAGGGAACAAGGTCGTACTTTTTCAATCACTATGGCCGAATTTGAAGGACCAAATGATGTCATGGTAGGTAATATTGTTTTTCCCTCAAATATATCAAGTACTTTTTTTTATTCTAGTTCTACGCATTCTTTTATTTCCTCCATGTTTGCAAAAAATTTAGAATCAACCCTCAATTTACTAAAAGTAGAGTTATCAGTCCAGAATCCTGGTGGGATTATCCAAGCATCGTTAGTGTTTAGAAACTATAGTATTTACTTTATTGAGCACTATCTTATCTCAAATATAGTAGTCATTCCCATGCTAGAATATTACATTATACTTGGGATGGAATGGTTCTCAAAGTATAATTCTAAGATCAAATGTAGAAGCAATAAAATCTCAATAGTCTTGAATGGAAAACATGCATGTATCATCCAAGGAGAGATATCTCAACCTGATATTTGTCTAGAAGAACCTCTTATATCATTCTTTATGTAGTTGATCAGTGAGGATGAGTAAGGAAATGAGATTTTTAGGATAAAAGATGTCCCCATCGTCGAGGAATACGTTCATGGATTTCCTGAGGATTTAGCCGGACCTTCCCTAGAAAGAGATGTATAGTTTTCCATTGAACTCATACCTGGATCCCATCAAATATCAAAGACCCTGTATAGGATGGGAAATGTGGAGCTAGATGAGTTAAAGAAACAACTCCAATATCTTTTGGAGAAGGGTTTTATCTTACCGAGTGTGTCTCCTTGGGGGGAACCTCTTCTCTTTGTGAAGAAGAAGTATGAATCAATGCGGCTATGCATTTATTATAGAGAACTGAATGGGATCACAACGAAGAAAAAATACCCTCTTTAAAGAATTGATGACTTATTTGACCAACTTAATATTGATAAATTATTCTCTAAGATTGATCTTCAATCTGGTTATCATCAATTGAGAGTGAAGAAAAAATATATTCCCAAAAACTGCCTTCCGATCAAGATATATGCATTATGAGTTTGTTGTTATGCCCTTCGGACTGACTAATATACTTGATATTTTTATGGATTTGATGAATAGAGTATTTAAGGACTACCTTGATAATTGTTCGGTAGTTTTTATTAATGATATTCTGATATATTCAAGATATCACGAGGTGCATGAAGATCATATAAGTGTTATTTTTCAAACTCTACAGAAGGAGAGGGTTTTCGGGGTGTTTAGTAAAAGTGGATTCTTGTTACAACAAGTTTCTTTCTTGGGGAACATTTTAACCAATGAGGGAATAACATCATTCCCTGTAATGACAAAATTTGTAGAGGAGTGACCTCATCCAACAACAATAACTGAGATTTATAGTTTCCTTGGATTAAGGTAATATTATAAGAGGATTGTGAAAAACTATTCACAACTTTCTAATCCTTTAACCAAGTTAACTCGAAAAGGGGTCAAATTCATCTAGACAAAGGTGGGTGAAGAAATTTTCAAAGAGCTGAAGAAGTTATTGGTTACTGCACCCATGTCAACTGTGCCCTCAAGTGGATAAGGATTCATTATTTTTAGTGATGAATCTCTGAAAGGGCTTGGGTGAATCCTCATGAAAAATGAGAACATCATTTCTTATGCATCTTGATAGTTGAGGACTCATGAGAAGAACTGTCTTATGCATGATCTGGAGCTTGATGCGGTCATTTTTGCTCTAAAGATATAGAGGCACAATCTTTATGGGGAGAAATGTAAAATTTACATAGACCATCAAAGTTTGAAGTATATTTTCACACAAAAATAATTGAACATGATACAAAAAAGATGGTTGGAACTTCTTAAAGACTGTGAATGTTCAATTCATTATCATCCCAGAATAGCAAACAAAGTCTCTGATGCATTAATCAAGAAAGACCCATTTGTTTTTTCCATGATGAGGATTCAAATAGATGCATTGATCAATGACCAAGTAATGCTGGACATGGGAAATATTAGGGAAGGGACATCATCAACCCTGACCCAGAATATTTCTCAACCATCATTACTATTGATGATAAAGAAAGCTGAGAAAGAAGATCCTCTGTTAGAGAAGAAGTTTGAGGCTGTGAAAGATAGGATGTTTCTTGAGTTCAATATTAATCAAGAAAGTGTACTGAAATTTCATACAAGACAATGTGTTCCATATATTTCAGAAATAAAGAAGGTTTTGATGGAAGAAGCTCATATCTCTACATTCCTTATACACCCTGGAACCAAAAGAATGTATAGGGACATTCGTGATAATTATTGGTGGGATAAAATGAAAAGGGGGATTTTTTACTACACTTCAAGGTACTTAGTATGTCAAAAAGTGAAGGAATATCGACAACTTCTTAAAGGGGTATTGGAACCACTACCCATACCAACATAAATGTGGGAAAATATCACTATGGACATTTTCACTAGCCTCCTAAGATCTTCCAATGGAAACAATGAGATATGAGTTATTGTGGACCGTCTCACCAAGACTTCCCATTTTATCTCTATTTAGGTAGATTTCTATTTTGATCAAATTTCCATTATTTATGTGATGTATGTGGTAAGGATGCATGGAGTTCCACTTTTTATTGTATCTAATCGTGATCCAAGGTTCACATCAAAATTCTGGAGAAGTATTCAACATGCTCTGAGTACCGAATTAAATTTTAGTACGTCATATCACCCCCAAAATAATGGCCAACCTGAATGGACTATTGAAACACTTGGGGACATGTTGAGAACATGCTCAATGGAATTTAAGGGTGGATGGGACAAACATCTACCTTTAGTTGAGTTCTCTTACAAAAATATCTTCCACTCAAGAATTTAAATGGAACCCTATGAAGCTCTATATGGTAAGTGATGTATACCTACTACTTGTTGTCCTAAAGCTAGTGAGAGAATTCATCTTGGGCCTGATCTTGTGTAAGTGATGACAGTAAAGGTCCATGCCATCCAGTAACACATTAAGACTACTCAGTGTCGGAAAAAGAGCCATGCCGACAACCATCGAAGGGACTTGGAGTTTGATGTTGGTGACATGGTCTTTCTTCGAGTTTCACCTTGGAAGAGAGTCCTAAGGTTTGGGAAGAAAGGGAAGTTCATCCTTGGGTACATTGGCCCCTATGAAATCTTTGATTGTGTGGGAGAAGTGGCATATCATCTTGCACATCCTCCAAATCTGGCACAAGTTTGTGATGTCTTCCATTTATCCTTATTGAGGAAGTACATACCTGACCCTTCACATGTACTAAATCCAAAGGTGGTACAACTATAACATGACCTCTATTATGAGGATCAGACGGTGGAGATCTTGGATCATAGAGACAAGGTTATATGAAACAAGATTACCCACCTTGTTAAGATGTTGTGGAGGAACCAAAAATGCGAAGAAGCCTCGTGGGAACCAGAGGAGTCTATGAAGCAGAGTTACCCACACCTTTTCTCTTATGATGGTATGAATTAAAATTTCATGGATTAAATTTTCTTAAGGGGAAAAGAATGTAATGAACCAAACTTTTGAATAAATTTTATTTCCTAAATTTGAGTGTTATTTTATACTAAACAAAACTATATCCTTTAATAAATGAAGTGTGTATAATTAAATGAGACCATTGGGTTTCGACTGTTATATGATCATTGGACAATATGACCATTGGAAACTAAACTCTTAACGTTACAATTATTTTTTATAAATACAAGTGATCTTTGTTAATTAATACCGAAATAAGAGTCGATGGCCTCATCTAGTTTACTCAGGACATACGAATCCCATCTCCTAGAGCTTGGAAATGAGGTAGCATCTCTGGGAATTACTCTGGACCAATCCTAAGATGAGCTCCAACAAGTGAAGGTTGAATGGAATTGCCTAAGGGAGAAGTTCAAGGTGATTGAAATTGCCACTCGGGCAATGTTGTTCGAGCCTCCCCAAGATTATATCACCATAGCACACATTACACTAAGGTCCTATGAAGGTGTTATGAGGGTATATGTAACGCGGCCTTAGATACTTCTGTTAACCTTTTGTACAAGTAAAATTGTTATTTCTTATTATGGAAAATTTTGTGAATTTTGACTATCCAGATAAATGTAGGATGAATTTATGGTTCCATAATACTAATGAATTTTGGAAAAAATGGTATTTTAAAATATTAATGTAAACTTTAAATCATTAATAATGTGAAATGATTTTTAAAAAATTGTCTTCTATTGTTCTGATCAGTAAGAAAATTAGAGTCTAAAAAGATAAATTATATTTTTAGTGAATAGTAAAGTATGAATAGTAACATACCCTTATGAATAGTAATTAATAGTAAATTGGCCAAAAAATAGAAACTTCACCCATGAATGTATAAATACAATTTAGACATCTTAAAAGTGAAAAAAATGATCATAGTATGAGTTTTGTTATTTTTGCGGATCAAAAATATTTTATTTACAATTTTATAATTATTTTAATAGTTTAAAATGAAAATTTATTTTCATAAAATATAATCATAAATTGTTACATTATTTCCATATGGTAATACAAATTTTTTTTGGGAACTTTATTATTTTTCAAGGTGTTATAAAACAAGTTATAGTTTGAGAGTTGTTTTTTTGAATAAATAATGATTTTATTTTTAAATTAAATTTTAAATATTTAGAAAATTATTTTCATAAAATGGAGCTCATTTTTTAATTTAGAGCATCAATATTAGGTTAGGGTAAATTTATGATATTTTTATCAAATGTTTCGTTTTTCAGTGAATAGTGAAAATGCAGTTTTGAGTTTAGGGTGTTTAAGGACATAATTAATGATGTAATTATGATGTAGTAATTCTAGTCGACTTATGAATAGTAAAATATGCTCTGAGGTTTCACAATTGGGAAATACCATGGAAAATACTATTGTAAAGCCCATGGATTTCCAAATACCACCAATGAGGTGTCCATTGAGAATAAGTTAAATATTCCCTCACTTTTCCAATAAATACCAAGCAATTCCCTCATTCATTTGATTCCAAAATCCTACTCAAAGAAGATCTAGTATTTTTTCCTCCCAAGGTTCCCTCAATCCCCAAAGGTCCTAACCTTCATGCTTTCGAAGTCACTCTTCAAGGTAAGGGAACCTTTCACCCCCCCTCTTTTAAGTCATGACTTTCATTAAGTCATGTATTCTAGTTTCAATATTATAATGTTGGGGTATGTTATTATATATCCTTATTACTGTCCATTTAATTTAAAAATTATGATATACTCTCTCCACTCTCATAAATTTATTTTCTTTATATTTAATTGATGTTGTTAAGCTGTCGAGTTTTCATAAAAGAAATTTCATCTTCTCTTTTCTTTCATCTTTCCTTTCCATGTGGTATTTCATTAAAATATCCATACCATGTTGTTATTTGTTTTTTATTTTGTCCCTATACTGTATTATAAGTTATTTCTGAGTGTTTTACCATTTTCACCTTCCTTTTTATTGTTTTCTAAAACCATGTTATATAGTTCTTAGGCTGTAGAAATTTCATCTCAAAATTTCTCTCTCTTTCTCTCAATAAATTCTCTTATCATATTTATGTGAATACCAAGACATTTCATCTCTATTGTTGTTAATAAATACATAGAAATTAAATTCATTATTTTAGAATTGACATATATATAACCCCCACCCCCTTTACAGGGGTTATAAATTACATAATGGTATTATTTTTAATCCCTTTTTAAACGTCATAATTTTGAAGTGAAACACATTTCTTTTACTCTATTTGGGTTATTTATGAAATGAATAATTATTATCTAGGTGGATCACATGAAAATAAATACATATTAATGGTCCACTATGATATCACTTCAATGCATAGGGTAACAAATTTAATCTCTATAGAGGACAAGTTTCACGATACCTTGGTGAATAATCTTGGTAATTTTTATGACACCTTGGGAATGAACCTTAGTGATATGTTAATTAATGTATAAATTAATTTGTTCAAGCAACATATTATTGTTATGATTCATGTTCTTTTTGTAATTATGTTACCCTTTTTCCATTGACCATTTCTTTATGTTTTTTTATTATCATGTTCTTAATGATATCACTAGTTAACGGATTACCTTGTTTACCCTTACTAGGCCTTCCGCTCACCCTTTTCGTTGATGTATGTCTCCATGTTATGAGGTGAATTAATTTTACATAGTATGAACTTTTCAATAAGATTTTCAATGGGATTTTAAATGTAATTTTAATTTTTCATGTTTTATAGTTCCTAATTTCCAAGACATTAGACATTAAAGATCCTCTGTTTGTAAAATGTAATGAAAAGTTATGTAATAAAAAAGAGGGATGATATATTAATTTTATAAAAAATTAAAAATGTGGTTAATAATATTCATAAAAACTAGTTTATATCCAATTAAATAATATAAATTTAATAATATATCATTTTTTAGTGAAGTTTGGTATTGGGTACAATTCAAGATATCGAGATAAGTCTCCATTCCATGTAACGTTATCCATGAATTGAGTTGCGTATACTGAAGGCTAATATAGTGTGGAATATAGAGAAAACTAATATTGTTGTAGAATAATATATATGACATCAAATAAATTATAAATAATCAATCTCATAAAATCTGTGGTTTTACATTATACAGACCTTAAAATGAATTTATCCCTTAAAATTAGTAGGAAAGGTTAACTACTTGAAATTTTCTTTCATAGAAACCCACATCTTAGAAAGGAATAATAAAACATCATTTTAAAAAGTAAAGTTAGAAACCTAATGGTTACCTAAGGTAAATAATCACTGGGATTCCACATAGGAGAATATAGGTGCAAAGTGAAAACATGGATATGGAAATAAAATATAACCATCATGTTCTTATGGATAATGATAAAGAATAATGTTCAGAGAAAGTTAACTACCAAAAACCCATAAATCTGTGATGATTTAAGGGACCATCTGATTCATTGTATAAGAAGGTACTGGGATTACATTTTTTGTTTTCAAGATCCTTTTCATAAATTTGAAGAATTTTCCATGAGAATAAATACTTACTTGATTTTGGTACAATCTCACCATTGTTCATGCCTTGAAATTTTTACACTTAATCTCTTATTTAATGAAATGAAGTTGAATTTTTCTTTCTTTATGTGTTACCAGCTCATGTGATAGAATGATAGGTCACTCCATTTGCCTCAACAGAAAGGTTAGCACAGGTAATCAAATATACATAAGAGCACCTATACTAAGATAATACATTAATCTAAAAAACATCAACTAGAATATAACTTATATGATCCATAAATGGATAACATTACAATACTTCAAAAAATAGAAAATATAAATATTTAGAAACTCTCATATCTCATAAGGTGGTTTTTGGTTTTCACATTCCAAACATGTGAATAACTTAATCATATATTCTATTCAAACATTAAAATAACATGAATTACTATAGAACCTTAGTGAAAATATGCATTCTATCATAATTAACTCTTTCCAAACTCACAAAATACAAACAATTCTATATACGCAAACCATGATATCACTTTGTTCTTATATCATTCATGAGGTCATTAATACTATCAAGCATCTCATTTTAACCATATCCTTTGATTATGCACATATCATATGCTTTCTAAAAATATTTCAATCCCTTTTAAGGGTTTCTAGTACTATATACTTATATAAAACCACAATGGATAAACACATATATATTCTGATATTCCATAATACTATAAAAGATATTCTATAACACTATTTTGGAATCCCATTACATAATCACTTAATCATTCCAAAAATTTGTTGTCATACTCAACCTCACCAATAGTGATTGCATGTGATTTTATTTTATCTTTGGACTTAAGAGGTTTTTTACATTGATAATCATACATAACCCTTGTATTAGGGCATTGGTTAGCTTTATGCACCATTTCTGTGCACTTATAGAATAGAAATTTGGGTTGTGCATTTTTAATAGTCTTTTCTCTATTCACATCATTATAAACCTTTTTCCCATTACATCATAAATCAGCTACTTGATGACCTTATTTTCAACACATAAAACATTTTATAGTCTCATTATGACAATCTTCTTCATGCATCTTTTAAAACATTCAATATAAATAAACATTAATCTTCGTTTCACCATTGTTTTGGTATTTTCCCTTGAACTCTATATTTTTTTCTTATAAAAACTATGAGATTGATATGTAACACCAATATCCATTTCTACCTTTATAACACAACACACAATCACTTCAAAGCTACTGTAGTCTCTTATAGATAATTCCCTTCAAATAATTTTTTTATGCCACATAATAATTGATCAAATTTACTTTCAGGTTGGATGATAAAGCTTGAAGCACACTTGTAAGTCTTGTAAAATTTTCCTCGTCTGTACCAACATATTCATTATCATTTTTATTTATCTCAAGGATCACATACCCATATTTTTTTGAATAATGCGATGAATGTTCTTATTTAAAAATATGTTCTTGAACTCGTCCCATTCCATGTATTCAATTTCAACTTGCTCCCTTCTATTCTTTATTAGATTCCACCACTGTTATGCTTCTCATACTAAATGAAAAACTTCCAAAATGACTTTTTCATGTTTCTAATATAGAAGGATGGAAAATATATTTTCAATGGAATTGAATCATTTTCTAGTAATATGTTGATTACAAGTCCCAGTGGGATAAGTTGGGGTTGCCTCATGAAGGAATCAATAGAATATTGTTCCCTTCTCTACTCGTTTGGAATTCCAGAATGATTCATAGCTTGTGTAATTATAGAAAAAAGATTTTTAATTCCTTCTCCCATAAAATTTGGTTATTTAGGAGGACAATCATTTTATTTCCTAGTGTATTGATCATTAACAGGGTTCTATTGGGTTCCATCCATTGTCTAAACCCAAAAAAGAAGAGTGTGAGAGGCAATAATCATACTAGGAAAATAACATAATCAAGGGGGATTACATTTAATCTCTAACATGTTAGGTTTAATATTAGGTTATTTGTGATAGTTACCATAATTCTATGACTCTATCCTATAGTTATACTTACCCTTAGGGATATCCCTAGACATACCTTAGAAATATCTATAGGGATCTCAGTAAATTTTTCGCATCCTATTATCCAAACGATAACTAAACCTTCACTCGGATTCCAACTCTAACAACCCAAGATTGATGTACATGGACATTACATTATGTTTGAGAAATACATAATAAATGACACAAATAGACACCCAAAGACTATATTCTTTTAGTGTCTTTGAAAGTTGTTACATAATCTTCCAAATTGGTGAAAAATATTCAATATCTCCCATAAATATCTTCCCCATTTATTTTCCTACCTAAAACCTTACATTATATCCTAGGGAAAAGAAAGCATAAAAAGGGTGAGATAAAATTATCACTACGGTTAAACATTGAAAACATAAATAAAATCATAAACATAATAATGTAAAAACATGAATATAAAGTTTAAATATTAAAATCATCAGTCATGAACAAAATCATGTTATTGCGTAAGGCATAGAACATAAAGGAAAATTACCCATGATAAAATCGCGTTGGAATAAAACATGGAATTGTGGAGAAAAATAATCTTATAATATGATTTCTATATTAGCCAAGTAATTACTTTCAATACCATCTTAGTGGAAAAATTCCATTATTTAACAAGTTTTACTTTCCGTTCAAACCATGTATTACTGAATCAGATTTACTTGTCATTCCATCCCTATATTACTGAATTAGATATACATGTCATTCCATTCATGTCTACCTCATGAGATATAAATCTTTACCCATTTAATTGGAGGGAGATATAGGTCCCACCCATCTCATAATAAAACCATTCTTACCTGTTCCAAAAAATGTAAAAACATTCATCATAACATAACCTATGAAATAAAATAGGTTTCTTAAGCATCATTCCATCATAACATAATCGATACAAGATAAATAGATTTCATAAAACAAATTACACCATAAAAAGAATCAATTCAATGTAATAATAGGGGCAGAAACATAACCTTATTTTAATTTAGATGTAAAATAGTTTTTACAATACACTTGAGGTTAATTCTTAATGAATATATCATTTCATTTTCAAAAACCATTTCTATTCTCATAATGCCTTGAAATTTTAAAAGAATACAATTTATTTGAAAATAAAATTGAAATCATGTAGGGAAAGCTTCATGGAAATAAGGCATTATAAAGATGTAAAAATCTATTCAGGTTGTATAAGATAAAAACATTCTTCTCATACTATTAGGTAAAAAGTCAAAAAGTACCTCGTACCAAAAATAACAAAAAAATTCATTCAAACCGTTTAGTAAATATTCTCTAATGGGTAAAATTGTATTTAAAAAATTATATAATGATTTAAAAAATATTTTAAATTACATATTTAGGAAAAATATACATGGATGATAATTATACCCCAGTCAATACTTAGGAATAAACAATCTTCGATAAAAATGATATTTGCAAAGTTATCCCTTACCTTAGGTCTGATTTCTTCTGTACATGTCTGAAACTCATGTATAGTGAGTTTAAAGATATTATTAACTTATATAAAAACCATAATAATATCTATGTTATCATATATGACTCTGTTATGACTTTATATTACCCATTTATTTTTCAATTCTATGTTAAAAAAAAGTTTTATGTAGTAATCATTTTATTTATCGTACGTGTTTTGACCTATTATTCTTGACCGTATTAAAAAGATTGTGATTTAATTACATAAAAAATGAAAAATATATATATAATATATATACATAATATAAATATATATAATAGATAGAAAAATTAATTGGAATACACCGTTCATGGATACGATAGGTTGTACGTACACATGAACACTCTTTACATTTCCTTATTGAATTGAATAAAAGAAATTAAATGACATATATATATATATGTAAATACAATAGTATTATTATTTCATATATTTCAGGATTATTTATTATATATATCTTATAATCATTCTTGAATGGTTAATGTGGGTAATTAATCTCATCGTGTCGTGGATGCGATAATCCGTACATACGCATGAGCGATGATAGCATTCCATTTATGGTTAAATAGAAAATAATTTGATGGTATATGAATTTTAAAGAAATAATATCATGTTATATTCATTATTTACATCCATTGTAATCATAAATATACCCATCCAAATTATTAATTGCTGAATAAAAAATTACACCACGGCGTGGAGTCGGTATGTCATATGTGCACACGCATGGTGATATTGTTATCCGTAAGATGGATATAATGAGGTATAAGGTTTTACCATAATTATAATATCATCGTATCATGTAAAATATACAAGATATTTTTATATAACTAAGGAAACAACATAATAAGAGGAAGTAGAAGAAGAAAATTATTTTTAAAGAGGTGATAAAACAATTACCTCTTTTTTATATATCTCCTTTTGGTATGCACAAAAAGACTATTTAAGATAGCTTTCATCTAAATGGGCAGCCACTATGATTTAGTGAGGGCAGTTTTGATGAGATTTTTTTAGGGTTTTTTTGAGATAAACGTCTTAGTAGGTGTGATTAAAAGAGAATGAAAGGTGCACTTTTATAAGAGATTGGAGGGTCACCTTTGGAAAGTCTTTAAATATTAATTTATGATGAATTAATTTTTAGTTTATAATGCTCAAAAACTCATTTATTTCAAAGATAAGATGAGTATGAGTTTAAATACTCTCAAAAAATAAAATTTATACATGTTATTGATTTATTTTAAACCCTATCATTTTGATTTATCATTATTTAACCTATTTAAATTTTTCTGGTAATAATATTGTTATTATTAAATGGTTAATAATATTTACTTATGTGTTGTCAATTGTCCATAATTGGATACATTATGAATTTTTAGACCATATAATTGTCACTTTTAAATTTATAAGTATTTTTGTGATTTTTTAATTATTTATTAGTATGTTATTTTTATAAAATATCAATACTGTAAATTTTGACACTATTTATTTATTTGAATTTAAAATAAAATCCACAAAGAAGATAAATTTGAAAGAAAATTTACTCCTAAAATTTCTTAGGAAAATAAAAAATATGTTTATAACATTAAATATTAAAAATGATATTTATTTTTATATTTTTAAAACCATTTATATGATATTTCTATCAAAAAAAATTTCTACACCACTATTATTTCATAATTAATGGTAGTTATTTAATGTATCAAAATTCTAAATAAATTCACATGATATAGATAATTTCATTATATTTATAGATAAAATTTATATTTGATGTTTTATCGTGTTTATCACTCTACTAAAATTGTTATACTTATAAGATATATGAGAGTGACATGTTGTCATCTTCTATTTTTTCATTTATAATTACATCACTTTAATGGATGAAAAGTACATTAAATTAATTAATTCTTAACCATAAGTGATATCAGTTGAATTTAATTCATCCAATAGAATTTTGGTAGGTGTTATGGTATTTTTATTATCTTTATCATATTGTTAGTTACCCAAATTTACCGGATTTACCTTTAACTATGGTAAATAAAAATTACCATATTTACTATTCATAATATTTAAAAAAAATAAGATTATCCTATTAAAATAATTTGGAACCACCAATTCCAAATATGGAATCAATTTTTTAATAATTAAAAACACAAAATTAGAAGATATTAATTTAAAATTAATTCCTGTTGTCAAAAACCAAAAAACGGATTTTTAAGAAAGAAAAATTATCAAAAGATTGACATGTTTTTATGTCCAATTTAAATTTGAAATTTCTTATAGTGAACAATATTGGATTAAATGATAATAAAATAATCTAATTACACTTTAAAACCAATTTAAAAAATAATCTAACAATATAAATAAATTAGATGGAAAACACAGTTTTGAATTAAAATGTAGTATTTTTTACTATTCAATAAAATATGAATTTTATCAGAAAAATAAAAAAAATCAACAAAAGTAAATTTTGATATACCTCTTAAAAATAATTAGTTTTTTTTGTCCAATATAATATTTATATGTTTTGAAAACTAGATTTAAAATGGGTGTTCCATTAAGAGGAAGCACACCTGCATTTTTTGAAAAGTACTTCTCTTATCCAAAAAATTGAATCTATTATTATATCATGTCTAGAAAATAAAAAAGATGAATTTCAATGTTATATAAAATTCAAAATTTGGTTAATAATATTCATAATGTCTATTTTATATCCCATTAAATAATAATATTTTAATAATATATTATTTTTTAGTGAAACTCGGTATAGTATACAACGCAAGCTATCGGGGAAGGCCTCTCTTGGATGTAACTGAATCCATGAGTAGTGTTTCATAGACTGAAAGCTAATACGGTGATGCATATAGCATAAGATAATATCATTTTAGTGTACAACACAAGACATCAATGAAACTAAAAGGAATATATCTCATAAAATCTCAGGCTATTACACTTATGCATGGTTGACAACTTCTTTTTCCTTAGAATGTGGAATGTGAGTAATGTTGCTTATCATTTAAAAATTTAAAATTTTTCATGAATATTGTCACGAACTAGCCCGAGTCGACCCTGAACCGGTCACCCAGGCCAGCCCGCGATAAGTCCCGAGAGGCGTTCCCGATCCTCCCGGGATGGTGACAAGCACCAAGGGCATCAATAGAGTACACAAGGGAACGATTTCACCCATATAAAAACAATCAAAAAAACAGCGGAAATAAATGGACATCCCAAAATGAATTTATATAAAAATTGAACTAAATATTATTTGTACAAGAAACTAAAATTAGAACAAAACCAACAACTCAACTGAACAATCCCGATGAAAAAAATAACTCCATGTGACACTTCTGGTCACCCTCCAACACAATGATAAAAAGTCGCCCAAGGTGATCGAACTAAAGATGAAACCTGCACAAGGGCTAAAAAAAGAAGAAGACTATAGGTGTGAGTATTAAAACTCAGTAGGTTAGCCCGGTATTCTATTCCCAATGCACATTACTTTAAAATAAAAGAAACATCAATTTATAGTTTTAAATTCAATATTTGAAAGTATGGTTTTTAAGTGAGATTCCATGCTATAATAATTATCAGACAAAAACATGCATGTTTAATAAACAAAAATGCAAGTAACAATTATTTTCAAAGAGGTGAAACTTCAAAATGAAAATAGTTTTCAAGAGCACTGCTTTAAAGAATTTTAACATTAAAATAAATAACACATACTACTGAATTTACCAACCAAACACACCGTATGCCGACGGTGAGTACAAAATAGCCAATGAGGACTAGTCACAGGAATACCCATATGCACTAGTTAGTTGTGAGCCCTAGGTACCTCGTATCTCGGTGAATGTAACCATAATAAATATCCGTTCTCGTGCACGAGCCACTAGTTGGTAAAATACCCATAACCTAGTGGTCCCCAATCATCATCATCATCATAGTTTAGTTATTGTTGTCATCGTCAAACATGCTACGTGAAACAGGGGCCAACCCCCACAGAATCACTAGCATACTAGTACATGTCCGCCCACCTAGATACCTGGGATTCCCTTTAGTGCTCAAACAAGTTACACATATTATCAAATACACATTTCACATCCCCATTCCATTCCAAAACCATAAAAACACAATCATACCATAATCATTCTTCACATTTCTTACACTAATCAACAAACCGCTAAATATTTCGGTAAAACAATTTCATGAAGTGTATTGAGGCTTTGCACATAAAACTCTTTCAAAAACACTCTTTAAATTATAAACACACAACATAACCAAACCAAATAATATTTATAATCCCAATAAACATTTAATAAAATCATTTAATGGACCATAAAACAATCCCAATTGCACAAATTGTTATATACAAGTAAAACACTCCTTCATTTCTAGGAAATGCCAAATGGGCCTTTAATTATTTTCTCAAAACTATTCTTTGACGAAGGTATGAATTTTAATTCTATTAAGGATCTGTATAAACAGAATTTACAGTAGAAAACCACATTCATAAATCTCTTATAATACTCAGGTTACATATTCAAAACACAACCATTTTCATAAAGATGTGAAACAGTCCATTTTTTGGGCAACTCGGGCCAAAATATGTTGTAAATCAAAACCCACTTGATTGAAAAAACAAATAAAAATAGGAGATACATATAATTACCCAAAAATACCATTTATCATTATTCCAATTCCTTTATAAATCCAAACAAATAACTTTTAAATCACACATCACACATAAAAGCCAACCGGGAAATTTACCGACCACATGACATGCCCTTTTTAAACAAAACAATTTATTTTAAGTACATGAAAAGGAATAAAACACCAATTGAAAGACATATTTTCATTTAAGATACTGTAACATGTTCAAAATACCATATACCAGATTATAAACCTCACAAAATATTTGCAAAAGATAACGGAACATTTAAACAAACACTTGATGAGAACTTTCATGACAAAACAACACTACCGTTCAGAAACCAATGATTAAACAACCACTTTGAACACCAATAAAATTATCCAAAGGATGAAAAACAATAATAAACATATATATCTGGTTTTAAATATAATAAAATTATTAAACTTAAATAATAAATTCATGTGCAAGGGGTATCCTACCTCAAATCTTTGGCGTAATTGAAACGCACACCCGAAATCACCCGCCGCGGGTTTATAAACCATAAAGTATAAAGATCAGACCTAAAAAATGGAAAACCCATCAAAAAACATGGTATAACAAAACCCTAGGTCTATCAAGACTAGGTTACAATATAAAACCAAGAAATAATGAAAGGAGGGGGAAGAGGAAGAAGAAAGGAGAAGGAATCTCACCTTTCATCCAAGAAAACTCTTCATCTTCCATAATATATGAAGCCCTAGAGAAAAGGGAATGGCTTGAAAATTTTTTTAGAGACTCCTAAGGTCTGAAAGAACCAGGGGAAGAATATTGGTGGCTAAAGGAGTACTAATTGAGTGATTTATGAATGATAAAAGTTACCTTGGAAATTTTGGGCGATTTGAGGTTTCCTGAGAATTTCGTCCTAATTCGCGACCCACATGAGCTCCAAAGAGGTAAAATCTATTATGAGGGTTAGGATAGGGTTATTGGGTTAGAGTGGGAGGTGGAATCACCAAAAAATAGTAAAAAATGAAAACGATATAAACGAAACAAATTATTTTTTTAAACAGGAAATGGGCCCATGGGCTGGCCCAATACCTAAATGAGTAACCCAAATTCACCCGGCCTATGAATTTATAATGGGTCCAAAAGGATAAATAAGTATTAATATATAATTATTGGAAAAGTGGGAAGTTGAATGGGTCTAAAAGGATGAAAAAAAGAGTTATAAAAGAAACAAATTCAGTTTTTAAAACTGGGAATGGGCTCACGGTTGGCCCAAATCATGAAGTAACCACCCTTTCTTCAAAAACTACTAAACAAACAATGGGGATCCAAAATTAGGGTGGTTAGACATATATGAAACTTCAAAACTCAAGATTTATCTCAAAAAATACCCATGAAAAGGATCGATATTTCTAATGGGCCGGATCAATACAATGACAAAAAAGAAACAAAACCGTGTGTGACAATTCTCCCCACCATTAAAGCTTTCCGCCCCCGGAAAGCCATAACACTTTCCGGCTGAAAAAAAAACAACACCTAAGGATTCCAGAATGTACTCCCCACCATTAAGAATCAACTATAACTAGAAATGTTCTTAGGATGAAAATCCAGGAGACCCATGGTGGGTCTCCCCACCATTAGAAACCAACTAGCAATGAATAGACAAGAATTGAACATGAGCTAGAGTTGGGGCTCACTTACACAAGCCCAAAAAAACCCCCCCTACAAAAAACTACTATACCATGTTAATAGAGTTACAACATGAACATCTAAACCACCCACTCCTCAATGGAGGGGACAATAATTTGGTCGACACATTCAGCACAATTCTGGACCCCCATCACTTGGGGATGGGAGGGAAGGGGAACCAATAATTTGGCCACTTAAACAACAAAAGAAACAAAGAAACTACCCAAAACTCTCCCCCTATGAATAGGTAACACCAATACTGCATCTTATTTTTACAGGCGGTCCACACAGGGACGTTGATTGAAAACCCACATCCATGAAGGAATAACCATAGACACTGTGTGAGGGGTTAAGTCCACCACGCTTGTTGCGACAAAGGGAAATTCATAGAAATGAAGAACCAAAACATTGACATAGAAAATAACTTAACAAAAAAGAGGAGTAAGGGTCATAATCGAGCACTCCACACCTCTGTCGATTTTCTGACTGCGTGAAAAGCTTCACTCCGAGGCCAATGGCTGGAGCCCTGATTCTTGAAGCATTTGCTGCACCGCAGTCAGGTGATAAGGATCACACCACTCAACAAAACCACACTTTATCACCAAAAAAAACTTAATCTAAATAGAAACTCATAGATACATATCAAAATTCTATCTCACTCCAAACGAGGGGCAGAATGGACACGGAATATGACGAAACACATCAACATCACCGAACACAACTGCTCTGTCCAAAAGAATTATCATGACCTAGAAATGCTTTTAATAGATCCCAAACAGCTCTCTATTCCAACAAACAAGTTGAGGAATCATCAAAATAGGTGGATTTAAAATTTTAAAGGAATCATTAGGTTGATCAGCAGGAAAGATTTCCAACGCAGAACTATCCATGGCCACATCACAACATCAAACACATTTTTAGAAACCCAATGAAAATTACTCCAAAATTGAGCCACCAACAAGATCTCATCACTAGATAGAACAAGAGTATGAATTCTAGATCACATGGAAGCTAACCAAATAAACAACTCTTCTATGACATAGAAAAATCAACCCACATAACCATTGGTTTTAAAAAAGTCCAGAATTTTCAGCTCAAAGTAATTTTGAAAAAACAAACTAACTTGGTGGGTTTCCATATTCACCAATGGTGTTTCATCAAGTCTCACCCACATGTACATTTCCATGCCACCCCAGACACCCAACCACCATACCATATAGGCCATACTTCCAGATATAAATAAAACAATGCATGTGAGCACCCATGAAATCACCAAAGCCTAAAATTAAACATCATAATTCAAAAAAAAAATTACCTTCAAAAGGAACACCAACCACCAAGTCAAAAACATTTTCTTGTTTCACAAAAAAAAACCACCATTAATTAAGAACCATTTTCTTGAAAACCTACCCCTTTTCATTTTAAAAAACTTTTTAAATAACCAAGACACTCCAAACAACCCCTTCACATTATTTTTTAAAAAAATCAGCAATGTTTATTTTCATAATCTGAGGTCCATTGAGACCAATAACGTTTCTAGTGAAACACCAACAGATCAAAAATAATTTCCAAAACTAATTTATCCGATTCAAAAAAAAATTAACATCCTAAAATAACCCATTTAAAAAAAATATCCAAAATCACTTTAAAATGATTCACAATTTCAAAACATTTTATTTCAACAAACCACAAGTTTAGATTTTGGATAATCCAATCCCTTTAAATCATTTCTGATTCCCTCCATTTTTTTTCACAAAAACACAACCTTCCAAAACCATTATTATAATTAATTATTGAAAACCCCATTTTTTCACTTTAAAAAATCTAATCCTTACATTAAAACCCATTTCCACAATTATCACACAAGGATTTTAAAAACAAAAATTCAGAATTCAAGAAAGGTTCAAGAGACCCAAAAAATGGAACTAGTGTCGGTGGGTGACTTGACCATATGGTTGGCGGCCATATGCCAAACACAACACCAACACAGAGAGACTTATTAGGACCATTCCCCAGCTCCACATGGCGTGCCAGGCCCTGTGAGATCATGAAGGCCATTGGTCAGACTCCCCTTTTCATATCCCAATACCAAACAATCAACTAGAAGAAAGGACACTAATAAAACCGGACTTCCATGGAAACCTGAGGATTAGAACAAGAAAGAGTCTGCAACGCTCTTCTTGCACTTACCCCTCAAGTCCCAACAATCCTACTCCATCTACCTTGACATCCCCAAAATAACAAGGGCGCTCTAAAAAGAAAGGTCCGCTAATAGCTGACCTCCTCTGATACCATTTTGTCACAAACCAGCCCGAGTCGACCCTGAACCGGTCACCCAGGCCAGCCCGCGACAAGTCCCGAGAGGCGTTCCCGATCCTCCCAGGATGGTGACAAGCACCAAGTGCATCAATAGAGTACACAAGGGAACAATTTCACCCATATATAAACAATCAAACAAACAACGGAAATAAATGGACAGACCAAAATGAATTTATATAAAAATTGAACTAAATATTATTTGTACAAGAAACTAAAATTAGAACAAAACCAACAACTCAACTGAACAATCCCGATGAAAAAAATAAATCCATGTGACACTTCTGGTCACTCTACAACACAATGATAAAAAGTCGCCCAAGGTGATCGAACTAAAGATGAAACCTGCACAAGGGCTAAAAAAAGAAGACTATAGGCGTGAGTATTAAAACTCAGTAGGTTAGCCCGGTATTATATTCCCAATGCACATTACTTTAAAATAAAAGAAACATCAATTTATAGTTTTAAATTAAAGATTTGAATGTATGGTTTTTAAATGAGATTCCATGCTATAATAATTATCAGACAAAAACATGCATGTTTAATAAACAAAAATGCAAGTAACAATTATTTTCAAAGAGGTGAAACTTCAAAATGAAAATAGTTTTCAAGATGGATGATTTAAAGAATTTTAACATTCAAATAAATAACACATAATACTGAATTTACCAACCAAACACACCATATGCCGACAGTGAGTACAAAATAGCCAATGAGCACTAGTCACAGGAATACCCCTAGGAACTAGTTAGTTGTGAGCCTCAGGTACCTCATATCTCGGTGAATGTAACCATAATAAATATCAGTTCTCGTGCACGAGCCACTAGTAGGGAACATACCCATAACCTAGTGGTCCCCAATCATCATAATCATCATATTTTAGTTAGTGTTGTCATCGTCAAACTTGCTACGTGAAACAGGGTCCAACCCCTACAGAATCACTAGCATACTAGTACACGTCCGCCCACCAAGATACCCGGGATTCCATTTAGTGCTCAATAAAGTTACACATATTATCAAATACAAATTTCACATCCCCATTCCATTCCAAAACCATAAAAACACAAACATGCCCATAATCATTCTTCACATTTCTTACACTAATCAACAAACCGCTAAATATTTCGGTAAAACAATTTCATGAAGTGTATTGAGTCTTTGCACATAAAACTCTTTCAAAAACACTCTTTAAATTATAAAAACACATAATAACCAAACCAAATCATATTTTTAAGCCCAATAAACATTTAATAAAATCATTTAATGGACCATAAAACAATCCCAATTGCACAAATTGTTATATACAAGTAAAACACTCATTCATTTCTAGGAAATGCCAAATGGGCCTTTAATTATTTTCTCAAAACTATCCTTTGACGAAGGTATGAATTTTAGTTCTATTAAGGATATGTATAAACAGAATTTACAGTAGAAAACCACACTCATAAATCTCTTATAATACTCAGGTTACATATTCAAAACACAACCATTTTCATAAAGATGTGAAACAGTCCATTTTTGGGCAACTCGGGCCAAAATATGTTGTAAATCAAAACCCACTTGATTGTAAAAACAAATACAAATATTAAATCCATATAAGTACCCAAAAATACAATTTATCATTATTCCAATTCCATTATAAATCCAAACAAATAACATTTAAATCACACATCACACATAAAAGCCAACCGGGAAATTTACAGAACACATGACATGCCCTTTTTAAACAAAACAATTTATTTTAAGTACATGAAAAGGAATAAAACCCAAATTGAAAGACATATTTTCATTCAAGATACTGTAACATGTTAAAAATACCATATACCAGATTATAAACCTCACAAAATATTTGCAAAAGATAACGGAACATTTAAACAAACACTTGTTGAGAACTTTCATGACAAAACAACACTACCGTTCAGAAACCAATGATTAAAAAACCACTTTGAACACCAATAAAATTATCCAAAGGATGAAAAACAATAATAAACATATATATATGGTTTTAAATATAATAAAATATGAAACTTAAATAATAAAGTCATGTGCAAGGGGTATCCTACCTCAAATCTTTGGCGTAATTGAAACGCACACCCGAAATCACCCGCCGCGTGTTTATAAACCATAAAACTATAAATATCAGACCTAAACAAACAGAAACCCCATCAAAAAACATGGTATAACAAAACCCTAGGTCGATCAAGACTAGGGTACAATATAAAACCAAGAAATAATGAAAGGAGGGGGAAGAGGAAGAAGAAAGGAGAAGGAATCTCACCTTTCATCCTAGAAAACTCTTCATCTTCCATTAGCTCTGAAGCCCTAGAGAAAAGGGAATGGCTTGAAACTTTTTGGAGAGACTCCTAAGGTCTGGAAGAAATAGGGGAAGAAGATTGGTGGATAAAGGAGTAAGAATTTATTTATTTATGAATGATAAAAGTTACCTTGGAAATTCTGGGCGATTTGAGGTTTCCTGAGGATTTCGTCCTAATTCGCGACCCACATGAGCTCCAAAGAGGTAAAATATATTATGAGGGTTAGTATAGGGTTATTGTATTCGAGGGTGAGGTTGAATCACCGAAAAATAGTAAAAAATGAAAAGATATAAACGAAACAAATTATTTTTTTTAAACAGGAAATGGGCCCATGGGCTGGCCCAATACCTATATGAGTAACCCAAATTCACCCGGCCTATGAATTTATAATGGGCCCAAAACGATAAATAAGTATTAATATATTAGTATAGGACAAGTGGGAAGTTTAATGGGTCTAAAAGGATGAAAAACAAAATAGCTATAAAAGAAACAAATTTAGTTTTTAAAACTGGGAATGGGCTCACGGTTGGCCCAAATCATGAAGTAACCACCCTTTCTTCAAAAACTACTAAACAAACAATGGGGATCCAAAATTAGGGTGGTTAGACATATATGAAACTTTAAAACTAATGATTTATCTCATAAAATACCCATGAAAAGGATCGGTATTTCTAAAGGGCCGGATCAATACAATGACAGAAAAGAAAAAAAACAGTGTGTGACAAATATAATAATTATATATTAAAATATATATTATTGAAAACATATCATTGTGGTTCTGGAAAACAAAACATGTTGTGTCGTAGAGGTGGTAGCCCACACAACACAGGATTTGTGTTTTGTTTCTTAATAGAAAAGTGGAGTATGATTAACGCTTATAACATAAATATAATAACATAACATGATAATAATTATAATATTTTTATCTTTATAATATATTTAAAATAAATTTTAGGATGAATAAAATCGTATAATAAAATATGAATGAGGTGAATTGATTAGATATCTATACATTACTACGTGAATTAACTCTTTTGTGGAGGATATTAAACCATTTAAGAATATTATTTTTGAAGTACAATAACCTTATTAATGTGTATAGGTGGGTTTATAATAGGATTAGATATATTTTTATGCTAACAAAATAGTTTTTGTAGTAAGGATTGTTGAGGATAGAAGTACCCCTTTTATATGTGAAATGGGATGGAATTTTTGTAAATTCCCTTGAATTTTCAACAATGCGTAATAAATATGAAAGAAAATAATTAATAAATTAATAAATAATGTATATTAGAATAAAAAAGGTCAATAAAATTTTAGAAACTCTATTAAAACATTTTTTTAACATTCTAATCCCTTTACCTCTTAGTTTAATCATTTTTTTCAATATTGGTTTTCACAATAGTAACCAGTTTTAACCTTGGTAATTTATCTTTTATACCCAAAAATAAAATCGTTCTTATTATATAAATTAAACCTAATGATACCAAATTAGAAATATTTTTTATGATTCCTTTTTTAAAAATGAAGAAAATTAATTTTAAAATACTATATTTATAATAAATCAAAAAATTTGAAATATAACATCAGTTATAAAATCTAAAATATGGGATTATAAATTTTAAAAAATTATTTTATAAATTAAAATTTAATTTATAAAATAAATATTTTTCATTATAAACACGTTTCATGAATTTAAACTGCATTATTATATACTAATAATGTTATAAAATCCATGTTATCTATAAAAACAATATTTTACATTATTCACCAAAAAATAAATAATTTAGAAAAATCTAACAAATTCATCTTAAGTTAATATTTCCATGATATATCAAAAAATGAATTTAATTTTTTAATATTCTCATACTAAAAATTATCATTTTTTTCTTTAAAAAATAAAATATAACGGAATATGGTATTGTACTAAAATGACTTTTGGTATATTAAATATTATTTTTTCTATAAATTGATAATTAATATCATGTTTATCTTACTTTTTATTATTTATTAGAAATAAAGAAAAATCTTGAAACTAATTTTCAATTTTTGGAAATAAATTTCATAATCATGAACTGAAATTAAGAAGAATGAATTTTTTGAAAATTATAAGAAAATCATATATATAAACATATAAATATATTATTACATTTTTATATAATTTGAATTCCTACTTAAAAAATCCATTATAATCTTCATGTATCACCTAATAATTAGATAATCTACTATTATTGTTTCATGTGGGGGTTCAATGAGCCTGGATCATGTGTAAATATTCATGATATTGAACTTCTCTTGTATATGGTGTTTCTCATACTGTAATTGATCGAGTTTTTATTGGTATTGTTCAAGGTAAAACTCAATAAAAGGTAATTTCCTTCAATGTTCTGAAAAATGGACTTTATAAGTAATATTTCCACTTCTATATGCGATTTTGACACATGCCTGTTGTGGGGTGTGGACAAAAACAATAATATTTTTCCTAGTGCAGCACAGTGGCTGACCAAGGTCGTCTCTCTTGAGGATCCTTCTCAATTTAGTTCCCTTAATTTATCTAATTCCCATAATATATCACTTTTTATGGTTTTTTTTATTAAATTCATGTAATGAAAATATTTTTTGAGTTTTTGATTATTTAAAATAATTACATGTGAGTCAAGAATTATAAATTAATACTACGATGCAAGTCTAAACAGAATGAATTAATAAGAAAGAACGTGGTTTTGGGGTTCAGTCTTGGATTCAATAATTATTTTCTTACATGTGCTTGATTTAGTTTGTTAATTTAAACATGAAATCTCATGTTTGAATCACTATTATTTTCCATAATAGAGGTAGTTTGAGTCGCATATCATTGGGGACCGTCACCCAATCGGGGATATTTGCCTCGCCCAAGCATGCTACTCAATTTTACCACAAATATAATTAAACATTAAAGAAAATTCATGAAAACAATGAACTCATGCTAGGACAACTCTCTTGATTACCCTATCATTTCTGAGAGTATGAGATTACTTAGTGGAGTGGGTGAAGGAAGATAGAGATAGTCAGAGAGAGAAAGTGAAAGAAAAATAAAAGATGAAAAGTTGATGGAGAAACACAAATGTAAGGATTAATAAAACTAAAATTAAAATTAAAATTGAAAATAAAACTAAAATAAGAATAAAATAAAAAGAATATATGAGGGGGGAATAGAGGAGAATTAGAGTACCGTGCCCCGGTGGGATCCCTCCTTGGCTGTGGGTGTCGAGCTGATGATTTGAGAGGAGGCAAGGGCCTCCTTTTATAGGCAGCATTCTGTACTGCAAAATATTGTGGATTGTTGGACTATTAAATGGCTGATTCACACGTGTAATACTGCTTTAATTTTGTTCATAAATGTTTTTTCTGTTCACCCTCTAAATGATAGTGAATTTAGTCACTATATGTAGGTGTTATGGAATTTTCATTGAATAGGACTTTCTCTGGCTGAAATTTCCAGGAAGCATCCTTAAAATGTATAATGATAAATATCCTCCTTAATAGATTAAAAACTATATGTAATTTAATGGGTGAGTACTCCTATGATTCATATTCCATATTCAGCTGGAATACCCGAAATTGTAGCTATGGAGACCGAGTTGTGCATCTGTTACGGTGATGGGGTCCATGTTATCAGCCTGGAAAACGTTTCCAATTAAAATGATTTTTTCAGGCTAAAATATTTTCAAATCAGCTCTAGGTCTTGAAGAGAAAGTCAGAGAAAATAAAATCAGGATTTTAATGAAAAAATAATCACATAATTTGGAATTATATTTTTTAAGAAATAACAAAAATACCCTTGTGGTCAAAATCATTCCAAAACCCAGAATTATGCATTTTTCACAATTTTTCTCATTTTCATTCTAAAATTAAAATTTCCCAATATTTTTAAAACAAATTAATTTAATGGGTTATATCATTGAAAAAACGTAAATAATATTCATTATTTGATAAAAAATATGCACGTAAAATTACTCTGTCAAATACCGCCACACATAAACCATACTTGTCCTCAAGCATAAAATCTCAATATGGAAATCCGAGGACACCAATGTTACCAATATTCAAATTTCAATGAAATGTAATCAAACAATTTTCAGTGTCAAATAAAACATTCTAAAATATACAAAAATATCAATTTAATTTACCATTTTTCAAATAAATAAATAATTCAGATATTTTACTTTTCCCCTTTGAAAACTGATGGAAATTCTTGTCTCATTCATTCAATATCATTAATTCATTATTATTAAACATGACATGACATGATTTACCTCACATTTGATTTTTTTTTCTCATAACTCATGATACAATCCAAGTAAAGTTATGCCCATATCATGAGAACATGCTTCTTATCCAAAGACTTGTAAATGAACTACATTCTCTACTTTGTAAAGACAAAAGACACATAAAATCATGGGTACTTGCAATAAATGTTCAAATGACTCTATGGATTATGGTTGGTAGGATTTGATGCTTTAAAAATTAAGTCTTGAGAAGGAGGTTAAACTCCTAAGTATAATTCATGATATCAAAAATAAAAGTGTAATGAAATTCTCCCTTTCAAATTAGAAACTCCCACTTCAGAAAACAAAAAGAGAATGTTATGATCAAATTATGAATAATGAATAATTTGTGCACCCTATTCATTATTTTTTTACTTTTGTACTTTTTTTCATTTTTCAAAAGTTATGATTAGTTCAAACGTCACATCCATCACCAAAACACATACGATCAAAAGATCATCGGTCTAGAAAATGGTGAATTTTGGTTCTCCAAAATGACAACCCATTTTTCTATTTCTTTGGATCTTTTTTGTCATTTTATTGTCATTTTTTCAATTCAATAGGGGAAAAACATAGACTATGATAAATGATTTCCAAACCTTTTACGATTCCCAAAATAACACCCCCACACTTCTTCTTTATAATGTGTATCATCTCGTCCACCATGATTCCCTTTTCCCCACACTTCAACATTACAATATCATGCAAATACCACGAGTATGGTAGGAATGGATAAAAATGGCTTCAAACATGGATCATCCCTATAAAGGTCATTCATGGTCTTTATGGGCTAAATGAAGGATTGGTATAAAGTTAGCCTTTGAAAAAAAGCATCTTTTCAAAGGATGCCTCAATCATTTTAAATGTTTTTTCACATTCATAACCTTGACAAGTTTCAGTACAAGTTCTATTCTATTACATGTCCCAAGATCACTCAATAAATATGCTCAAGAATAAATAGGAAGTACTTGGTCTAGAAATCCTCTCGGGAATGAGAAATATAACATTGTACAATCACTCATGAGATGACTCATAATAAAAAATCAGTTCACATTCACTTTTTAAATTCAATGTATGAAAGAAGGTAGGGAAATTTCATTTACATGAATCAGTTAATTCCTTCAATTCATGAGTCATCATTTCAATATCTATCCTTTATATTTAAAAATTCAATTACCCATTTCATTCATTTAATCATATAAACATTGAAATCTAAAACATTGCATCACATAATCTCTAAGAAACTCATGTCTCCTAGATAAGTCAAGTAAAACATGAATTCAAGTGTGGGCATGAAATGTTATCATTAAAGCGCAAAACATGTTGTGGAAAAAATGTTGAGAGTTTAAAAGGTAAAACACTAAAAGTGAACTCCCATTTTCCATGAAATTTAGTCCTTCCATTCACTGTCTGGGGTTTCCTTCCACCATTATTAACCTATAAAGTAAAATAACTCAATTGAACATAAGGATCATGTCATTTAAGATCAAAAAAGATATAGGGAGTGGGTTTCATGTTGTAATACATCTATGAAAATAAATTGACATTTAATTTAATAGAAATAATGTAAAGATAAAACATGGTACGATCCCCCATGTGGGCCCTAAATTTTTACTTCCTCTAGAGGGTAGTACTAGCTGTTATCCCAAATATAATGGAGGATGAAGCTCCTATTATTTAAACCACCACATGTGGCTTTTACCAGCTTATGCTTCATCATTGTTCTTGAGGAATGATCCATGGATAGACTACACCATATCCTCCCCCTTCAGAATGAGGTATATCATGAATGTTGGGGGTAATATGAAGTATGAATAATCCTCCTTCTTGGTTTCTACTTGTGCAACCTCTTCTTCTAGGTCTACTAGTTCTTCAAGGTCTACTGTATCAAAAGAATAGTTAATGGGAAAGTCAGAGTGTAATTCTATTTGAATAAAATTAAAACATGATGTATCAAGATCAAATTCTGGCCCATAAAAGTAAGAATCTTTTGGCATGGTTTCCTTAGGAAAATCCACTATCATATCCTCATGATGTTCCTTAAGAAAATATTCAACTTGTCCAGAGAGCTCCATATGTTCTTCAGTAGGTGCACATACAGGTTCTTCATCATCCTCCAAGGCATAAATGAGATTGTATGTTTCTATATAATCAAAATAATTCAGAGTGATGTAGAATTCATATTCAATAAAATTAGAACAAATGGAGTCAAATAATGGATGAAATCCTTGAGTCAGTTGAGTATCAATCACCGCCTTAATGGTAATATCCACTTAGAGTAAACTCTTTGAAGATGGAGGCAGGTTGTCGGGCTCCTCCATCTTAACTTCAAATTCCACCGCTTGGGTGGCTTCTTCCGTCAGTGGTGATGACTCTTCTTCTTTGTATTGTATGGGAATATTGGGAAATTATTCACAATTAATCAGGAATTCATCCAATTTTTGTTGATCTCTTACTTGTGGCTCAGTAGGAAAGTCATAATCCTTTTCCACTTTAGGTTCTTGATCCTGCTCAGGGTTGGGTTGCTCTATTAATGCACGAACATAGTAAAATTCTCTTTCAACATTTCTTATCAGTTGTTAAATGCTTTCTCTATGTTCTTTCACCTGATCCCTTTTAAAATATTCTTCTTGTTCTTGTTGTTGCTGAACCTGTGAGTAATTGTCAGTCAAAGAAGAATAATAATCATTTAAATTCATCATATAAATATTTTTTTTTTAATATTATAAAAAGAAATGAAATATATATAAGATGTAAAAATAAAATAAATTAAATGTATAACTGATTGGATACCCCGCAATGGTGCCAGTTTTTATGCATGCCTGTCACTGGGCCAGGAAGAAAACAATTATATTTTTCCTAGTGCAGCACAGTGGCTGACCAAGGTCATCTCTCACGAGGAGCCTTATAAATTTAGTTCACTTAATTTATATAATTCACCTAGTCAATCTATTTGTGTGGTTTTTTCAACTAAATGGATCTAATTAAAATATTTTTTGGGTTTTTGATTATTTAAAATAATGACATGTGAAGCAAGAATTCTAAATTAATACTAAAATAAAAGTCTAAATAGAATGAATTAATAAGAAATAACTTGGTTTTGGGGTTCAGTCTTGAATTGAATCATTATTTTCCGACATGTGTTTGATTTAGTTTGGTAATTCGAACATGAAATATCATGTTTGAATCACTATTATTTTCCAGAGTATAGGTATTTTGAGTCTCATGTCATTGGGGACTGTCACCCAATCGGGGACATTCTCCTTTCCTAAGCATGCTACTCAATTATGACATAAATTTAATTAAACATAAAGAAAATTCATGAAAACCTTGACCTCAACCCGAGCCAAGTCTCTTGATTAGAATATCATTTCTGAGAGTATGATATTACTCATAGAAATGCGTGAAAGAAGGTAGAGATACTGAGTTAGAGAAAGAGAAAGAAAAAATAAAAGAAGAAAAGTGGATGGAGAAACACAAATGCATGGATTAATAAAACTAAAATAAAAATAAAAATAAAATAATAAATCATAGGGGATAGAGGAGTAGCAATATCCCAGGCCCCAGTGGGATCCCTCCTTGGTTGTGGGTGTCGAGCTGATGATTTGAGAAGGAGGCGAGGGCCTCCTTTTATAGGTAGCATTTTGTACTCCAAATATTTTCACGTTTTTGGACTATTAAATTTTCTATTAACACATGGATACCTTTTCCAATTTTTTTCATAAATATGTTGTCCGTTCACCCTCCAAATTTCAGTAAATTTATCCATCGGATGTAGGAGTTATGGAATTTTCATTGAATAATATTTTTCTGGCCAAAATTTTCAGGAAGCTTCCTACAAATTTATAATGACCAATATCCACCTTAATGGATGCAAAGCACCATATAATTTAATGGGTGAGTGAACCTATGATTCCTACTCCACATCTAGGTGGGATCCCCAAAATTGTAGTTGTGGATACCGAGTTGTGCATTCGTTACGGTGGTGGGGTCCACGTTGTCTGCCCGAAAAAGGTTTCCTACTTAAATGATTTTTTATGATAGTATATGTTAGAATCAACTCTAGGTACTAAAGAAAAAGTTTGAAGAAAAAAAATCAGGATTCTATATAAATAGGATCACATAATTTGGAATTATTTGTTTTAAGAAATGACAAAAATACCCTTGTGGTCAAAATCTTTCCAAAACCCAGAATTATGCATTTTTCACAATGTTTCCCATTTTCATTATATAATTTCAATTACCCAATATTTTTACAAAATAATTAATTACATGGGTTATATCAATGAAAAAATTACCAAATCATCGTTATTTGATAAAAAAATATGCACGTAAATTTGATGTGTCAGATTTCTTCTTACATTATTTATTTTATGATATGGTTACTTAAATTTAAATAATATGATTAAATAGACATACTTAATATTCAAAATATATTATGGGTTTCAATTTTATTTAGTTATAGTCTTTGAAACATGATACTTAATATATTATGTATTTATGGAGAATATAATGTGAAATCATGGGTTGTTACAGCTACTCAGACCCTGGTTCGAACAATGGAATGTTGGACACTATTTCAGTTTAACAATTTTGAAAAACTCTAAAACCACTCTCAAAACACCTAATTCCATGGAATTTTATCCACTATACATTTTCAATATGGAATATTTTCTTGCACCATAAAATATTCCATGGTGTATTGTTCCTTATTTCAAACATCAAACAATTATCCTGTCATCTCACTAATTGAAAATGAGTCACCCCAATAATTTGAGGAGTTCCTTAAATGGACACTAAGAATGGACTATGGAACTTAAATCTGCATTTTTATTAAAAAAAACTCCAAATCTTATTCGGACACCATGTAAACCTCAATGTTATAAAATAGTTCCCCAATTCCCATAGAGAAAATTTTCTCACATAATTCCATGTAAAACTCTCCTAGTACTAGTGTTCTCCCCATTCTCAAATAGTTACATGGTCTTTAGAGAACCAATTCATATTTATACATATAACCATTACATAATAGGGAATACATATTTATTACATGACCAGAAAATATTCATTTTCTATATACAATCCTAATTTCCAACTTTTTATATCATCTCTACAACCATTTCCATGTATTTTCTAGACATGGTATTGTCACCTACACATAAAACTCCATCAAACACTACACATTAAGGCCATGAAATCTTATATTTTATTTAAATTATTCCAAACCCTTTTAATTAACACCATTTTAAATAAACCATCATGAAACACAAGATTTCTAACATGATTTTTGTATTGATAATAAAAGAAAACACAACCATGATATTCACTTTATCTTCTCTTCAATTTTTATCTATAGATGGGTTCAACAACCTATTAAAAAAATATTTTGATGAAAAATGTTAAATATTATATAGTCAATAATAATTTTTTATTTTGTGAGATGAAAATATAGTATGTTTCAGTGGATAAGAATGTAGTGCATATCTTCAAAAAATCCTTTAAAATGAATTCCTTACAACACTAAAGAGTTTTTTTATCCTCTCCTAAAATATCAATGAGTTAATTATTTCATTTTCACTTTTTATTACTTTTAAATTATTAAAAAGTTTGATAATACATAGAAATATATATTATAAAATTTGTGGTATTGATAAATGAAATATGGATTTTAAAAATGGTAGAAAGTTTCAGGGTGATTTTCTTTGCAGGGGGGTCATGGGGATTGATCAGTAGAAAAAAATTCTTATTTGGAGCTCATTGTGCATTTACTATAAATTCAAATGGAGATATTAAAGATTCCACATGATTTGAGTTGCAAAAGGTAGAGTTAATAATTACTCAAATTACCCTTAGTTGATATTGTATTGATCTGTACATTAAGAGTTAGATTATACTAAAATATAGAACTTGATCTAGTAATATGGTACTTAGATAACTCTCATGTCATGAGTGTATTGTAAATAGTTTCTTGTGTGAATCCATTCATGATATTTTTTGTTTTTCATGTTTTATTTTTTCAGCATTATTATAAATGAGCTATAGAATAATTGTACCTATGTTATAGTGAATTGAATTAATATATCTTGAATTTTGAAAATTACACAAAAATGGTTTATTCTTTACATTATAATTGTTTCCTAGAAGTAGAATTTAATAAATGATAAAAATAAAAATAAAATAAATTTTTTATATTGTGGTCATTTATTCTGGTCTTTGGTGTGTCTCATGTGTGATAATTATGGTATCATCGTGGTACAGGTTGTTACAATATATAACAAGTCTTTGTTATGTACTTTTAGAATCCAAAATTTGTGAACTATTATACTATAAATAATTCAAAAGGATAACAATTACAATCATTCATAAAATCACAGTTTTAATTAGTATGAAATAAGGCATTATTTTATTAAATTATTGTGTGTTGTAGTTTTATTTTTATCATTGTTTATAATTTGGGAACATGGTTAGGAATTACTTGAAGGTATTTCTACTAAAATTTTATGATTTAAACCATGAGCTTCATAACTATGCCACAATAGTTCAGATTTTACTACCTCAAATTTCAACTACATTACCCTTTATTCATATATCGTGAGTCTATATAATGTAAAAGCGGATTTTCAAGTGGTTTCGAGGGGCTTCTCTTTGTTTTGGATAAATTTTTGTAGGTCAACGGTTTGTGAACAATTAGTAGATATTGTGCACCACCTCCATGAAACCATGAAAGTCAAGAAAGTGGGCACTGGATAGGTAAACTATTGGTGTAAAATTTGGTAAAACAAATTTATTTTCTTGTGGAAACCATAAACCTAGAAATAGTGGAAAAATCATGTTTGACGCATGGTATGTATAACTGTGTAGTCTAACCATGTGAGGGTTTGGATTAAGGTATCTGTATCACATGTTTTAGGAACGCTTTTATAAACCGTGTAGTCTAACCCTTCAGTGTAAAGTTGGAACCCCTAAAATTGTTGATGTAATCTGAATTAACTTCCCAAATACTATTTAATCACCTAATCCTTTTAGATTAAAAATTCATTTGACTCTCTAGAATTTAGAGATGATGGCCTTTTATTTTTAAGTGATTCTAAGGTGAATCAAAGTTCATTGGAGGTCAGATTCATCAGTAAGTACAAGTTATTCCTCATTCTTCCAAGATTCATTCAACTTCTCCATCTATGAAACATATATCGATTCTACTAAGGATATCTATGTGCTATGTGATTTCAATATTTATAAGAACATGTTGGATTTAGTTATTGAATGTTTTTTTGATAAGATCTTGAAATTTCATAGTGTCGTCATTCATTTTGACCAATATCTGTGAGGTCAGGAGATTCTTTCTTATCTCCACATGACATAGAACATGGGGTCTTATTATATATTAAATTATTTTCTGTAAAGGTTTTTAAAATCATTATTTTATTCTTAAAGGAAACCCGTTGTGGTTATGAATCTGGAATTTGGAAAAAAAATTATAGATTTAATAAAAATTCCCTTTTATCATATTAAAATGTTGACATTAATATTTGGTTTTGGTTGTTGACACATAGAATGTGTTTTCTAAAATTCATTAATGAAAATAATGTTTTTGAGAAATGTTTTTAGCATGGTTTTTATAAACATAGTTTGTGTGAGTACAATCATATACATGACCCAATAAAAGGGGAGTGTTCCAATAGAGAACCTAGTATTGGTCACCTTCTGATGAATTGGTGGATCGATGAGAGGCCACTCATGAGTATATAATTATCCCCTTGTCATGCATGGTTTGTGTGTGTGTATGGAGACATGGTTATGGTTATTCAAAATAACATGAAATTGTTTTATAACATGAAATTGTTTTCCCTTAGAAACTATTGATGATTTAATATAAATTGTTTAAACTTATTTTAAACTGTTTTATATAAATTGGGCTCATATGATTTTTACCATTTGGAATTAGTTGATAAGTGTTTAGGGAAATATTACTAATTTTACACTCAACCCCTTCTTGTCAACTATTTTTTATTTCCAGATATCATCTATCAAGACACAAGAAACTTAAAGGTATCTCAATTCATTGTTATTACTTCTTGATACCTTGAGATTAGCATGTGGAATTGGATATTGGAGCAGGTTGGGTGATGTTAGTTGAAGTACCCTCTAGAGTTTTGAGTTTTGTGGTCTTTCAATTACCCTTGAGAATTTAATTTTGTTTCTTTTTATACTGTTACATGGTTTTATATTTCAGGATGTCTAGGAGTTTTATTTTTCTATTCATACATTATATAGATGATTTTACTTTTATTGTTATATTGGATTTGTTATTTATCATTAAATAGAAAATAGTCCCCAAAATTTTCTTAAGACCCTTGGATTTTATTTCTATCCATTGGTGTCTTGAGGATTTCATATAAGTCTAAGTACCACCACCTACGCTTATAAAGATAAGGAGGATGGGTGGGATTTTTCAAATGGTACTAGTTTTGGTCACTCTATTAATCTTTTTTGGACAAATGTATCATTTTTTAATTCCTTAAGTTGGAAATGGAATCAGTCTGTCTTTGGGATAATATAAAAGTAATAGGATATCCTAAATAAAAAATTTATCGCATAAATATACATGTATAACTTTTTTATGTTAAAAATTAATTTTCCATGGTTTTTGGTACATATGTTTTTAGAGAAACTTCTAGGTGTATGGTCATCTCATCATCATGGGTTTAGATAATGATAGGATCATAATATACACTAATAGTAATACTTTATATTAGAACCGTAAAATTATTTCTCATTTTAATGGTTTATGAAATTGAAAAACGTATTTATTTTTCAAAATAGTGAAAATGGTTGTTTTAAAAATCATTGTTGTATTATTTTGAAAAGGATTAAAATATTTACAATGCTTTTATTAAAGAATGATATGTCTGTGATATGTTTTTATGGGGTAAATTGAAATTTATAAGGCTACAGTTACTAATGGGTGATACTAAATAGATTTTAGTTATTGTTATGTTGAATAGAACAAATTAGACATCATAGAAATCAACTGGAAGTGGGGTCTGAGAATGTGGTTTACCTGAACCATAGGTGAACCTACAATAAGTCCAAATTAATGTCTTAGAATTTAAGGCCATGGACAGGGGTAATCATAATGACGAACCACAACAGGTATACCATTCATTTTAGTTCCAAAATCATAATTCCCCAATCTTGTAGGGGGGTTATGAACTAGAAAAAGTATATGTTTTGTTAAATATGATGAATTTAATCATCAATTTCCTTATTATGATAAGAATATTTGAAACTCAAGATGGAAATATATATGTTGGAATATCTAGAATGATAATTCTTGGATTTGGTTTCTGGTGATAAATTTGACCAATGCATGACATGGAAGGATTTTGATGAATTTTTTAATAATAAATACTATCACCACATTTTAAAATTTCTAGAACAATGGACTTTGATGAATTTTTTAATAGAGTATCTAGATCAATTTGTGAATTTAGTTCTCTTTTAAATTGATGTTTATGCATGTTCATCCTTAAAGGAATACATTTTTATGTTTGGGATAGGATGACACATTCTCTCAGAGATTTATTTTCATTTTAATATATGCTATACAAAAATGATCAATAGAGTGATGATGGAATAAAGAGATGCCACAAGAAAAACAACTGCAAGGGGGTATGTTAATTCCTATAATAATAGGCAGGAACTCCAATTTTTTGAATAATTGGAATAGGGATACCCATTTTCAGAATTGGGGGACACCATAGAATTAGATCATGGGATTAGTAAACATTCCTATTAACCAAAAAGTAATCTAGGTTATTTTTAATGTGGTTATTTTGACCATATGAAGTGGGATTATATAGTACCACCTTGATCATGTCATAATTTCAACCATATGGTACATATTTAATGATATTATGGTATTTCTCTATGGTTGGGTGATAGGGACACATCTCGTGTTTCTCAGGCATCTTGTTATTTAACAGGACAGGTATAGTTGAATAATTCTTATCATCAGAATAGAGTGATCCAAGATAATTCTAGGAACACTATGACTCCTAAACTTATAAAATCTCAATAGGGTAACAAAAAGAAATGTACATAAAGTATGAAATTATATAGAGCTAAGAAAGTGGTTAAGGATGACCAATATGTCCCATCGACAGTTATTTATACGATTCTATTAAATTTTTCCCTTATGAAAGTTTTTTTTTTTGACATGGTTGTATCCCACTAATTTCTTTATTCATGTGTTTTTCATCATATGGGTTTTCATATAAAGATGATTCATTATTTTTTGAAACATAAATATCCTCTAGCCAAAGAAAGTATTAGGCCATTGTGTGTAAATATTTTTCTATATCTATTGATGGGGAGGAGATATTTTTTAATTTCTATATCACATGGGATAGATGTATATGATTTTATTTTGAGTATGGATGAGATGAAATCATTCATGGACCACATAAAATATTTTTCATCAAAGGCTATTTTCATACCACATGATTGCATCAATCATATTTATAGAAGATATTGGGATGTGAAGGGTAGTAGAGAAGGTCATGTGGTGCAGTTGGTTGGAACAATCAATTTTATTAGGCAGTTCTCACCTTGTAATCTATGGATGGGATTGGGAATAAGTATTTTTTAATGATCATTGGAAAATTTCCTAATTTTTTTAAAAATTTATATGGGTTTCCACCAAAAATAGAAGTGGAGTTTTAAATTGATCTCTTACAAGGGAAAAATATGATTTGACTTATGCCTTATTAGATGACACCAAAGGAATTGCGGGAGCATAAGGTTCATTTGGATAATTTTTGATGTAAAGGGTATATTCAACCAGGCATGTCTCTATAGGATGCACTAATTATTTTTGTGAATAAGGTCGATGGAATGATTATGCTTTTTTGGATTATCATAAGATTAACCAAGCTATAATAAATAATTTGTATCCTATTATGAGAATTGATGTTATATTTTATCATTTTATGGGAGACTAATGGTTATCTAAAATAAACTTATAATTTGGGTATCACTAACTATGATTTTGAAAGGGGGATATTTTCTAAACAACTTTCTAAATAAGATAGTTCCCTTATGAGAATGTGGTCAAGCCTTTTAGTCTCACAAATACACTGGACTTATTTAAGGAGTTGATTAATCAAATATTTCAAAGGTTTTTGGATTCCTTCTTGGTGGTTTTTTATGATATTCTGATGTATTCTAGGAAAAATCATATTATGAGAAACATTTTTTGTATCTAGTTAAGGGAATGTGGTTTATTCTTAGATATTGAGGTTTCATAGTTTTATTCTTAATTTGTGTTAACTTTTCTGATGTAGGAGGCATATATATTATATTTACGTGAATGTTAATTTTATGTCATGGTTTTTAATAAATAATGTGCTTTTAATGGTTTTGAAATCATTATGTGGTTCTTAATGAAATATCATTTTGGTTATGGCTTCGGAATTTTGAAAAAATGGATATATTTTTGGAAAAACCTCTTTATTTATAATTTTACAATGCTTATTTTAAAATTATAGTATGGTTTTTAACATATGTAAAATTTTCATTCAAATTATTCATATAAATGAATGACTTTTCTGTATTTTTTTGGAGTGGTTTTGGGCATACATGGTTGGTGTGAGTAAATTCCAAGATGTGACCCTATAGAAGGGGTGTGTTCCATTGAAAACATGGTAACCTATGATGACTTCATGGATATATGAGAGACTGATCGTGAGTATGGAACTATAATTTAGGCATGCATGGTGTGTGTGTGTGGATGTGTGTGTTTAAATGGGTATGGGTATGCCAAATAACATGAAATGGTTTTTCAAAATGATAATTTGTTTCCATTGTAAATTATTGATGGTTTGATATAAATTATTTAAAATGATTTTAAACTATTGTATATAAATTCTTCTAACATGTTTTTTCCTATTAGAGTGTGTTAGGATTCCTTTTGTAAAACCCTAATGTGTTTAGACTCACCCCCTCCATGGAAAATATAATGCATTTTTTGATGTTATCTACCAAGACACATGTAATGTCATGGTATCTTAATTGAATAAGTATAAACCTAGTCCTGAACATGTTATTCAATGGAATCACATTATCCTAGATTGAGATCCTACATTGATACATGTGTAAGAATGGATTTTAAATAGGTCGTAGAGTATCTTTCCCAGGAAATTCATAAATATATTATAGGTTTTATAGAAATATAGTCGTATTTGGGAAAAAACATAGGAGCAGAAAAATTAAGTGTGAGAGAAATGGCCCAAACACTTTCATTACAAATTTTATTTTCTATTATAAAGGGATGAAACAACAAATGTTGGAGAGAATGTAATACCCAAGGTTTCAAGTTCAATACCCTTTATTCTTGTATGTTGAGTTTATATAATGTTTGGGTTATGTTTTAGGTGGTTAATAGGTTCTTTGGAATGTTTCAGGGTATTTTATATAGAGGAAAATTTTGTTCATAGTTAGTAGAAATTGTTCACCACCACCAATTAACATTTCAAGGGAATATGGTGGTCATTAGGTTGGTGCAACATTAGTGCATGGTTTTTCTAAACAGTACAAGTGCCTAGGAGAAAACATATATCATAAAATCATGGTCAAATCATGGTTGGTGATAAAAATTTCTAACTGTACATTCCAACCATTCAAGGGTTTTGCATATGATAGTAGCAGTATATTGTTTTAATAGGGTTTTAGAAACTATTTAGTCTAATCATGCATCATATAGTTGTAACCCCTAAAATTTTGTATCTAATCCGAATTAACCACCCAAAGCCTATTTAATAAACTAATCACCCTATATCCTAAATATCGTTTTATTTCTGGGCTTCTGAGATGATACCATTCGATCCTAAATATATTTTTAAGATAATCAAATTGCATTAGTGGTCTAAATTTATTGATAAATTCCCATTCTTCCTCATTATTCCCAGATTCATTCGTATTCTCTTTTTTAAATCAATAGATCGAGCTTTTTGAGGATTAATCTTTGTTTTGTGATGTTAATATTGATGATATCATGTTGGATCTATTGAACGTAACATTGTTTTTACCAAATCTTGAAGTTTGTTATGTCATTCTTCATCTTCGGCAACCATTTTGAGGTAAGTGGCTTCTCTTGTATCTTTACCTGACATTGAACATGAAGTATTAGTTTTCATTAAATTATATTCTCACCATTTTTTTAAAATACTTGTGTGATTCTTAATAAAAACCCAATTAGGTTGTGTATTTAAAATGTTGGAAATATTTATGGATTTTAGGAAAATTCTCATTGTTTATAATTTTAAAATTATGATTTTAAAATTATGGTTTAGTTTTTTATGCATGTATTGTGTTTGATGAATTTATCTAACTAAACGAATGGTTTATATTAAATAGTTTTAGAGTTGTTTTTGTAATACATGGTTGGTGTGAGATCATTCCTAAACGTGACCCTATGGAAGTGGTTTGTTCCATTGGGGAACCTGGTATTGGTCACTATGTGATGACTTGTTGGATCAATAAGAGACCAATCAGGAGTATAGAACTATCACCTAGGCATTCATAGTGTGTGTGTGGATGCATGGTTATGTGTATTTCAAATAACATGAAATAGTTTTAAAACATGGTAAATTTATTCCCTTACAATTTTGTATGATTTGTTACAAATTTATTAAACTAATTATATACTATTTTATATAAATCTTCCTCACAAGTTTTATCTTAGAGGCATGAGTTGGGAAGCCTTTTTGAAAATCCTACTGATTTTAAAATCACTCATTTATTAGGAACTTGTTAGAATTTATAGATGTCTTCTATGGGGACACATATAAAGGTAAAGTATATCAATTCATTATTGATTCTTTATAATACCATGGGCTTGGGACATGGAGATTAATCTTAGAGCGGGTTAGGTTCTTCTAGTTGATGTCCACTTAGGAGTTTGGAGTTTTTTGGTTTTTTGGTTCTCTTTATGTATGAGTTTTGGTTTCCACTTATACTCTGATAAAGTTTTTTATTTTGGGTTATGTTTGAGTTTTATTTTTTTTTGTTAAATCATCATATAGAAGATTTTATGTGTATTTTTATATCAATTTCTTTTCATTATCCTTGAATAAAAAAAATAATCCTCTAATTATTCTTGAGGCCCTTGGAATTTATTTCCAGTGTTTGGTGTATTGGGGATTTCACCTAAGGCATAGATGCACTGTCGACTATTATCAAGCAAAAGATGATGGGTGGGATTCTATATAGATATTTTTTTTAGATATACTATAAATTTAATTCCAAATAATCATATAACAAAAAATATAACTTCTTTTGAAAATGAATTCCTATTACTTTTTTGAGAATTTATATTCAAAATATTTAACATCACTATATTTTTCACTATAAAATTATTATTATGATATGTTTTCATATTAAATGTAATTAGTTAAATATTTTATGAAAAAATTAATAGATTTAATCCCTCATTTATATATCAAAATTTGATAAAACATTAATATAAAATTCATGTAATTGTACCATGATGTTTTAAAATCTATAAAAGTTTAAAAAATTTCATAGAGAAAGTTGAATAAATATTGAGATAGTTGGCCGTATTTTTATAAAATTTTTATAAAATTTTGTCTTTTTTAAAGAGGTGAAACAATTTTCACACTTGATCCAATATTATAGGAACATGATGAGTATTGAAGAACTTAAATAATAATAATTGAAAATAACATTTTATATTTAATTTTTGTGTTTTATATTGATTAATTCATTGAATTTTAGTATCATCTTCCAACTATAGATCCCCTAATAAATTTTTGATAATAAAATAAATATTTCATAATTAATATTTCAAACACTAAGAATTTTAAATTTAAAAATATAATAAATGGAATTACTAAACATTTAAAATATCATTTTCCATGTGTTTTTATTATTAAATATTTAACTCTCATTTTCATCATTTTATTGGATAATTTTTTCTCGTATTCTTTAATAGAAAATTGATAAAAAAATTATTATTTTCCGGGAATTAAATTAGTTTCAATAATTAACACCCTCCCCCTCGATTCATCTCTATTTTATTTTTAAGGGAATATTGATTTTCCACCACAACATGGATATTAATGTCACTAGAAGTAGAAAAAAGTTGTTCCATATTTTTTGGACCTCTTAAGATACACAAATTTAGTAAAAAAATGTTTCTTATCAAACTTATTTCTCTCATGTAATGAGATATGTTGATATTGTGGGGGTAGTTTTGAATCCATTATATAATGGTAGTTTGTATTATTAATCTTTACTATATTTTTTTATGGAGAAAATTTATTAATACTAGGTGATTTATTTAATATCATGTCCAGGTTTAAGAGTATATATAAGATAAATGGACAAAAAACAAATCTTATTAGATAGATTTTTCACTATGAATACTTTATTTTAAGGATATGAAAACTAATGGTGGAGGTATTTCAATAGCCACAAATTATCATGAATATATCTATTTATTTAAATTTTAAATTTCATGAGGTTAAACATTTGAAATTTAAGGTAAATATGGTTCAATGAAGACAAGGTGAAATAATTAAATTAACAATGTTTTCAATAGAACATAGTGGGAAGTTTTTATCCTTGTAGGTGTTTTAGTGTGATCCCACCAAAGTTTTTATGAGTTGGGAAGTAAATCTATTATACCATAATTCCATCAAATTTCAAGATATAAAATTTGAAAAATCAAATGAACTACAAGAGATCCAATTAAATCCCTCAAAATTTGGGTGGAAAACTGGATAATAGCTTTAAAATATGGCATTTGTAATCATTTAGTCCCTAAATTATTAAAAAAATTATTCTCCCTTACCCATTTTTATGTCATGACCCAAACGTTTTCATCCACTGCCTTCTCTCATTTTACCATGTTATGTTTATATATAAATATATTTTTTCTCCATCTATCATAGATTATTTAGATTTAATTTTCTTTATAAGGATAATATAAAGTGTGGATAATATAACGGTTGAGTGGTACTCACTCATTGGCCTCTACATCCACGATGTCCTCGGTTCAAGCCCTAATGGGAATATATACTATTATAGTACCTTGTATGTAACGAACTGAACTGTTATAAATAAAATTATACTAATTTTTTTAATTAAATGTCTTATTAAGTAATATAATTATATAATAGACTTTAAATTGTTTAATTTTATTTTACAAAATTGGATTTAAAGGATTTTTTATGTATCTATACCATTGATAATATTTCCCTTGAACATTTTTCACATGATTAATATAAATATATGGTTTTAAAAAGTTAAATTGAAACAAATAAAGAAATTTATAGCCTCAACCAATATTATTTTACCATATGAATACCATTTATCATATATTCCAAGGGAGATATCATTTTTGGGTTTTTCTCTTGATTGAGACAAAGTTGATGTCAAAAAACTTAAGCATGAGAGAAACTAGTTTCTGGAGAAGTTCCTACTCATCAAGATCACAATCCAAACCCTATTCACTAAACCACCCCATGAAAGTCCCACCATAGTGCACTATGATATTTGGGATTCTGATGGTTTATTAAATGGATATGTATCAAGACCCTAGAAATATTAACGATTACACTATTTTGTATAGAATAATAATACATTATCATCCTATTATTGTTACTTTGAAAATAATTTTTATTTTGGTAAAATAAAGCACAAATTGTATTTTTGGTTAATATTCAAATTTATTTATTAAATTTATGAATAAATATATTTTGAAACAAACAATATTTTAATATTATTATTGACTAATTTTTATCAAATATAAATCATCATATAATTTTTATGAAGTCAAATGTAAATTTTATTATGGTTGGAAAACTATTATTCTCAAAACCTAGTATTTATTAATAAAATTTAAATTTATTTTAAAAATAAAAATCAAAATATTAAAAAATATTGATAAAATGAAAATTATTTTTGGTATCAAAATGAAAAAATTATCAAATTGGGAATTTTTTATGATTTTCTGATATAGTTGCATTTTTGTGGTAAAAATTAAATATCCTAGAAATATACATTGTGTTTTATGACATAATAATGACCCAAAAGTGATGTAATAATTAATATAAATGGGATAAATGACCAAATAAAGGATTCATATTTAAATAAATTTGATTTTATATTTAGTTCATTTAATTTTTAAATCCATTATGAATCCTCCAAAACATATATATTATTTTAATGTTTTAAAATCATTTGTTTAAGATTGTGACTCATCTCCACAATACCAAGTTAATTATTTTAATAATTTATAAACATGGACTTCCAAAATAATAAAAATAACTACCATTTTAAAGAAACTAAGGGGAAAATATTGGATGGTTTCCGGTTTTGGAAATTTTATTATGTAGAGTCCCAAACCTAAATAATAATGAATTCCCCATAATTTCCTATATAAACTCCCTAAAGATCCCAATTAACTTCCTTAAAAACCCTACAACACATTAATAATCTACCCCTAACCTATATATTATTCCAAAGGATCCCACAAGCTCTTCAGAATTCCCTACCAATATTTTGGAGACACACACTCAAGTAAGGGATCACCACCTTCCCCTCATTTCAATTCAAGCACATCCATAAGAATTTGTCTTTTTAATTGAAAATTTTTATGATTTAATTTATTTATAAACATACCCTACTATAAAATGGATATTATTTTAATTTTATATCACTTATTCTCTCTCATTTTGACCTTGACCTAAGTCTTTACAATGTTGAAACTCTTTAAGGGGTATCTCTCTTCTCATTGTCATTCAAGCACTTATTTTATGTTATGTCTCTTTAATTACATTTTCATATATTGGGATATGTTCTTCCATATTAAAATTACTATAAATTTAAGTTATAAATTATTATATCCCACGTTCACTCTCATTAAGCCTCCCATGATCATTTATGTACAACTATTACCATGCCAAAATTTGGTAAGAGATCTTTTCATTTCAACTCTTTATTCAAATATCTTCTTTACCGTTTGTCTTTTATCTAGATTTACTTATGAAGGGATATGTTATTACATGTCCCCATAATATAATATTTATGTTCAAATTATGAGAGAACAATTTCTCTCTCATCAACCCATTTTATGAATCTTTAGGTGATGTCATCATACTGCCGAATTTTCATCGTGATTTTCCATTCCAAAACTATTTTGTAGTGAATACCATACCCAGTTCTTATCAATGGTATACATATTATTACACTTATAAAAATTTTAATTGGTAATTTCATGTATTTATTCCAAACTCTATGATCGTGGAATAAAATATTATGATTAATGAATATATGATGTATAGTCTATGTGGAACACTTAAGCATGAGAATGAATTGAATGTGCTGGGTGCACCTGGAATTATAAAGCACTCCAATGCATTGGGTATGTTTAGTATCATAATATGTCATTCTAGGATAGGTAGTTAACCTAATTATATTATGGTATTTTTTCTACCTTGATTTCTTGGTGGTATATCCTTGACCTATGTTTATGATGAAGTGTTTTATGCTATTACCACATTTCCCATATTATGATTTTCATGTTATATCAAACCTTATCAATCAGATTCCCTTTATTCCCCATTGATATTAATATTTTATAATATTTATCATCTTATTCATGTTATTCATTTTTTATTCCATTATTGGGATTTATAGATCACCCCTTTTTTATGTTTTTCCCCATGTTATCTCAAGGTGTTTTAAAATCCATGGAATTTTATAAGCATGTTAAGGATGGTTTCAATAATGTTGTTGTATCCAATGTTCATGATTTTATTCTATGAACTTAATTCTCAAAAAAATGTACTTATAGAAATTTTTATTTGTATTAATTGTAATATTTTTTTAATAAATTATATATAATTTCGAAATAAAGAGAAGGGTTTTATATTTGGTATTAGAGTAAATGTTTAGCTATTTTAGGGATTAAGATTTGAAAACACTAGAGAAAGACATAGGGATAATAATAAGTAATATAAAACATACCTAAATTTTGTAAATTATAGATTAAGTGGTTTATCAATCAAATAAATACCATTATGGATATTATATCTGTACTTGGTTCTGGAACATATGTACCTAGGGGTAAAAACTTATACAACGTGTCTCAGGTATGACTCAGGGTAATATGTTACAAAAAAACATAGCTTATTATACACATGATTTTCTACTCTAAGGAGATATTATTCGATAAATACATAATCTCAATATTCACAATTATTGGGTGACAAAAAAATTTCCCTTAGAATATATTTTAGGAAATATATCATAGATAACATAGATTGAATCATAGAAATTAAAATTTTAAGGAAATAAATTTAATTTATAAGTTAACCTTTTAATTTCATTAGATTACCATTTATATTTTTAAACATTTAAAATAAACATTTCTAATATTCCTTTTATTATACCCAATGGCCAGAAATAGGGAGAATCGGTTAAACAATCAATTCGACAGGCAATGTGATGACAACCCCAATGATATGCCCAACCTGATGGGAGTAGGAATCACAAACTTTTTCACAATACACTCTTAGTTGACTCATGTTCTGAATAGAAACAAAGATTTCAAGGAACACTTAAACCCCTATAAGAGATAACAAGCCATAATTGAGAGCTTCATGTGATAATGGCCTCCTAATTTCAACGGATCATTTTATCCCTAAATCATAGAAAAATGCATCATCTCCATTGAGAAGATATTATCCACCCTTCAATGTTAAAAACAAGAATTATATACTAGTTTTTTATCATATAAGTGGATAAGATGATCCGTGGTGGAAATTGATTTAAAATATGATGGATAGGAAAGAGATATAAGAAATGTAATTGAATGAATTCTAGAAAATCACTTTTGATAAATATTTTCATCACACTCTCCTAATTAAAATGGAAAGGTATTTATCCTCCCTCAAGAAAAAAAACTAAAAATCTATCTGGATCTATGAGGAAAACTTCACAATAATTTCATCATATTACTCCAGCTTTATCTTTACCCCTGAATTCATGTTGTATCGCCTCTATGGTGGGATAAAGCCTAGTCTATAGAAATCTCTGGCTATAAAAGACAATAATGGATTTTAAGAAATTATTTGATGTTCCCTCAAAGTCTAAATAAAGATTAACAAATATCGAGGGTATCATGTGTATAAGAACCGGAAAGTGGAGTTTAATTCAGGCAGTCTGATGGAGAAATTTAATGGTTACAATAAATTTCAACATCTCACATGTCAAAGGTGCGGGTTAAAGCACCCCTGAAATTGCCTAAGGGGAATGAATAAATTCTTTAGGTGCATGAAGTAGGTACACCTAAGTAGTAGATTCCAATAGGAGAAACCTAATAATGTGACAGAAGAAATTAATACTCTAGTCACCCATTAGCGCACTTTTCATTTCTTAAACTACAAGAAACTAAATCACTTTATAAACAAATTCCATAAGCCATGTGTTTTGGAGACAACCCACAACATACCAGGAAAAAGGGGTGATCTTTTTCCACCACAACTACCGAGGTGGATCCCAAAAATCAAATGGTGAAAGGTACAATAGTTATTAATTCAAGAATAGAGAATGTAATTTTCATCTTTGGTTCTATTAATTCCTCCATATAACAAAATTTTAGTAGAACTATCCAAACACCACTACAACGAATGAAGTATAGATGTTGGTGAAAACAGAAAATGGTAAAATTATTGGATCCCAAGTATATAAATCCTCTGCTATCAATATTTTTGGGCAGAACATCCCAGAAAAACCATCTCATACTCCATTTGGTTTAATTTGATGTAAATATATGAATGGAATTGATTTCCCAATATAGATCAAACATAAATTGCTGAGAAAAGAAAACCAATCTTCATATCTCGAATCGTCCTCCGGTTCTGTACAAGTGAAATGAGGAAGATTAATCATCTTTAGCACCAACATCTCAATAATGAATATTATTCCCATATGAGAAAGCATATCTAGCTCAAATGATTGAGTCTAAGGAAAGAATCTCTATCAACCCAAACTTTTTGAATAATAATTGATTCTTAAAAATGGGTATTATATTATTTTTATACTCAATAAAACTATTTCCCCATTATTATTATGTTAGTATAATTTAAATGTGACCTTTCGGTTTTGACCGTTAGATGACCATTGGTCAGTATGACCATTGTACGAAATACTATTAATGAAAATTTTAACATTATAATTGGTATTATAAATAGAAATGATAATTGTTAATTAATAAATAAAGAATAGTCGATGGTATCATCTAGTAGATTCATGTCATACAAAGACCAAAAATTAGAATGTGGGAGGGAGGTAGCATCTGTTGGTTTTTCTCTTGACCAATCCCATGTCGGGATTCACCATGTTAAGCTTGAATGAAATCGCCTATGGGAGAAGTTCAAGTTAGTGGAGATTACCACTTAGGAGATGTTATCTGAGCCTCCCAATGATTCTATCACCCTCAAAAACCTTACCCTTAGGTCGTAAGTGGATGTTATAAGGTGTTATTGTTCAAGTACTTAGTTACATAAAGTGTAAACTATTTTTATTAATAAAATTTTTGTTTTATCTTTTTTTTTAAGAATGTAAAATCGAGATGTATTTTGACAAAAAAAAATCGGATCAAAATAGTACTTTTTAGGAAACATATAATGATTATAATAAACTGTAGTATTATTAATAATTTTTATGGTAATTAAATAGTTTTATAAAAACACTCCTTATTCATTATAAATTATAAAATAATTTTACTTTTTCAAGTATCATAAATTTTACTATGCAATTTTACTATGCATTTTTTGTTCGCTGTTATTTTTAATAAATAATTATTTTTACAGTTAAAAGATAAATTTATCATATTTATAGATTGATTATTATAGTTTGAATTTAATTTTTCAATTTATAATATTCATTTTATATTAGGGTGAATTTATGGTAATTTTATAAAATACTTTCATTTTTCTTTAATTGTAAAAATAAACATTGAGTTTTTCGATATGTTTAATGACATCATATCTTTGTCATAATGACGTAATAATTAATTCAAAATGATTGTATACTCTTAGGTGTAAAAGGTAACTCAATAGGTTTCCCATGTGGCCAATATCATTGTCAAAATACCATGGGAAATCCCATGGTTTTTAAAATACTACCAATGAGGTGTCCAAGGAAATTAATAAAACAAATCCCTCGCCTTTTCTATAAATACCCACTCATTCCATAATTTAAATTCAGTATAAAATATTCATAAAAATATATATGATAATTTTACCTCCCATGGTTTCCTCCAAATGTGTCCTCAATCCCCAAAGGTCCCTATCCTCATGTTTTATGGACACTCTTTATGATGATGGAAATCTCCAATTCTCTTTTCCTTTCAAGTACACTTTTTATGTGGTTTGTATTTTAAATATCCACACTATTTTATTATTTACATTTTATTCTATACCTTTATGTTATTAATAGTATTTTATGAGTGGTAGAACCCTTTCAACCCTCTTTTAAATGTTTTCTAAAACCATGTTTTTTAGCCATTATGCTGCTGGATTTTCATCTCAAAATTTGTCTCTTTTTATCAAGAAATTATTTTACATTCATTTTTGAATACACAAACATCTTTATTCTCTATGGGTATTCAAATATATGTCCAAATTGTATATTTTTATTCTTTTATTAACATTCATGAAACACACCTTCCTTTTCCATGTGATTAAAAGGACAAAAGAATCTTGTTTTTAAGCACTTTCTAAAACACCGTGATTTTTGAAATGAAACCCGTTTATTTTATTTTCCACGGGTTATGTATGAGATTTTTATTATTATATATGTTGATATCATTAATTATGACATATTTAGGGTTTTACCTAATATAACTCTAATTTATTGAGTAAATGATATAAACCTTAGATATGCTATGTTTTAAGATACCTTTGTGAATGACCTTGGTAATTTTTATAACAACTCAATTGAAAACATTGGTGTTATGCTTATGAATCACTCAATTAAATGTTGTAGAAAAATTAAAATTTTGTTTTTATGTTATCTTGACTATTATATTCTTCTTAATCATTCTTCTATGTATTTACTCAAGCTATTATTGATATTCTTCACGATCATAAGTCAATTGCTTCCCTTGTTTTCCCTTACTGGTTCTTATGCTCACCTTTTCCATAGATGTATGTCCCCAAGTTATGAGATGAAATAAATTTACATTTTTTTAACCTTGAATAATCCTTTGAAGTTTAATAAAATAATATTTTTGTTTTTCATGTATTATGTATAATTTTTTCAAGACACTAATCTTTACAAGATCCTTTGTTTGTAAAATGTAATGAAATGTTATGTAATAAAAAGGAAAGATTCTATAATTTGTATAAAAGGATGGTTTAATGATTTATGGAAATTTGGATTCAAAAACATTATTAATATCTTTATGGAAAAGTTTATATATAGGAAAACGTCCTGGTATTTTGGTGAAATATTAAGAAAGGGGTTTCTAAACAAATAAATCTTTTTCTTGGTACGAACAAGTGGATGTGGCTCTATAAAAGATGTATCTTGGGTTAAACTACCAAAACACTACTTTGAGATAGAATCAAATGGGTACTAGTGCAGGAAAATGGGACTTGTTTCACTCATGGTTTAACACTTTCGGGGGACATGTTTGGTTAATCTCAATATTTGTATGAATCATTATGAATTATTTATTGAATATTTAGTTGTTTTTAATGGATAACTTGTTTAATAATTATGTTATATGACATAAAAGTTCCATCGGAAGTATAATATTATTAAATGTGATGTGTTTCTCACTAAGGATTTATTCTTTTATAGAATTATAGAAAATTGTAGAAACCACGTAAATGGTGATCGTAGCAGACCATGCATGGATGGCCCTTAGATGTATGCTAGAATAGAAACCATTATAAGAATGATGGATCTGATAAATCTAGTTATGGGAAATAACATGAATCAATATGAAATATAAGTTTCATCATGAAGGTAATAATTTTACATTGAATCCTTTATGTGTCAATAACCACCAATATTCAATGGATCTACAAACCCATTGATTGTGGAATAGTGGATGAGCACTATAGAAAAGATAATTTCTATACTTCATTGTTGAGTACAAGAGAAGGTCACTCTAGTTGTGTACAAATTAGAGGGATAATCTTATGAGTAATGGGATCTGATTAAAAACATAAGGCTGCCAAGTGGGTATATTGAGGATTTGGAGTGGGAAGAGTTCAGGGGAATCTTCTTTAATAAGTATTTCCCTCATTTGATGAGAATGAAAATGGAGAAGGAATTCCTTGAACTTTAGGAAAAATAGAATGAATCTTTTGGTAGTTATGATATGAACTTCATAATACATTCTTGTTATACCTATAGGTTTTTCATGGATCCTAAGGGGAGGGTTGATAGATTATTTGGTTGACTTAGTACTCATCTATATAGGAACTTATCAAACCAAGACTATGACAGCTATGAGGAAATTATATGGAGTTCTATAAAGGTTGAACTAGTGTTCAGTGAGATGCAGTGATCTCACAAATCAAATGAGAAGAAGATATATCTAGAGACAAAACCTGAGGAGGATCTTCGATCATAGAATATGAGTAAATCATGTGAAACTTTCCACATTTAATAAATGTGGTAAGAAGAATTATAGGAACTATATGATTGGGATAGGGAAGTGTTACAAGTGTGGATGAGTTTTCCATATCACTCAGAACTATCATAGTGAAGTGAATCCTCAACTTCTCAACACAAACATCCAAGGGAAGGTGGTTAAAGAATTATCCTAAGTCCAATGCTTCAAGTGTGGACAACTCAGGCACTTTTCCAACCACTTTCTAAATATGAGTGTAGTAGAGGGGAATCTCCATCATCCTTAGTATAGGATATGGGAGAAATTTTTTTCTTTTTCTATCATGATCGCTAATGTGGAATCTCCAAATATTTTTGTGGAAGGTACTCTCATTGTTCTATTAAAGCTAACAAATACTTTTCATGATTCTTATTCTACACATTCCTTTAATTCCCCCAAGATTGAAAATAATATAGAATCAATACCTGAACTACTAGAAGTAGATTTATTAGTTAATACTCATGAATATATTTTCTATGCATCAACATTGTTTAGAGACTATAGTATTCACTCTGGAGAGCATAATCTCAACACAAATATAGTAGTCATTCCTAAGTTGGAAGTCAACCTTATATTAGGGATGGACTAGTTCTCAAAGTATATTTCTAAGATAAAATATAGAAGCAATGAATTATCAAAAGTCTAGAATGGAAATCCTATAGTTTTATTCGAATGAGAGATATCTCGACCTGAGAATTTTTTAGAAGCACCACAAGTAGCCTTATTTATATATTTGATTGGTGAAGATGAAGAATGGGATGAAATTATAATAATATAAAATGTCCCTATAATTCAAGAATACATTGACATATTTCTTGAGCAGTGTCATGGGCCTCCTCCTAAAAGAGTGGTAGAATTATCCTTTGAACTCATACCTAGTTAAAAACTAATATAAAAAACCCCCAACATAATGGAAAATGTGGAGCTGGAGGAATTAAAGAAGAAACTTCATGATCATTTAAAGAAGGGTTTTATCTGGCCAAGTGTATCTATTTGGGGAGAACCTATTATCATTGTCAATAAAAAGGGTGGATCAATGTGTTTATGCATTGATTATATAGAACTTAAAGGGATCAAATTGATGAAAAATAACATCTTCTAAGAAATGATGATTAATTTGACGAGCTTCATGGGGATCAATTCTCTTCCCAGGTTGGTCTTCAATCCAGTTATCATCAATTGAGGGTGAACAAAGATGATATTCCAAAGACTGCCTTCTGATCAAGATAGATTCATTATAATTATGTGTTTATGACCTTTTTAATGACTAATTCACCTGCTATTTTTATGTATTAGATGAATAAATTTTTTAAGGACTACCTTGATAAATTTTTGGTAGTTTTTATTGATGATATCTTTATATATTTCAAAAGTTTCAAAGATAATGAGGATCATATAAAGGTGATACAAAAAACATTGAGGAAAGAGAATTTATTTGGAAATTTTACCAAGTGTGGGTTTTGGTTACAATAGGTTTCTTTCTTGGGAAACTTTATAACAAGTTATGGAATCTCAATTGCCCCTACAATGATAAAGGATGTGGAAGAGTGGCCTCATCATACAAAAATAACTGATATTTTTGTTTCCTTGGTTTAGTATGATATTATATAATGTTTGTAAAAAATATTCTTGACATTATAATTCAATAACCATGTTAACTCCTAAATTTGTTAAGTTCATCTGTAAAAACGAGTGTGAGGAAAGTTTCCAAGAAATAAATAAGAGATTATTTATCTCACCCAAGTTAAATCAACCCTTAATCTGAGAGGGATTCATTTTTTTATGAATCTATTAAAGGTCTTGGGTGCGTCCTCATGAAAAATGACAAGGATTTTTCTTATTCACCTCGAATGTTAATATATCATGAGAAGAATTATCATATGCATGATCAGAAGCTTGCTTCAGTTGTTTTTTTATAAAGACATTAAGGCACAATAATTATGGGAAGAAATGTGATATATACATTTACCCACAAAGTTTTATGTATATATTCATGAAGAATTAATTAAACATGATACAGAGGATATGTTTGTAACCTCTTAAAATATTTTATTTTTCAAATAGTTATCATATCAAAAGATAAAACAAATACATTGATGCATTATGTTGAAAATACCCCGGTGTGTTGGAAATGATGTTAATTCAAGGAGATCCTTTTATCAAATACCTTGTAAAAATGGAGATGTGAATTTTAAGGGAAGGGACATAGTAAACCTTATTCAAAATTATTTCTCAATATTAATTACTAGATAATATCATCAAATATCAAATAGGTGGTCCTTTTTTATAGAATAAGATAGTGTTTATGAAGAATGGGAATATTTCAGTGTTCAATATTGATCAAGAAGGTGTACTGAAATATCATACAAGACAGTTTTTTCCATCTATTCTTGAAATAAAGATGGATATGATGGTTAAAGATCATATATCTGAATTATATATAAATTATAGAATCACATAAATGTATAGGGGCCTTTAGGATAAATATTTGTGGGATAAATGAAAAGGAATATTTCTGGAGACACTACAAGGTTCCTAGTTTGTCAAGAAGTGAAGGACGAGTGACAACTTTCTAAAGGGGTAATAAAACCACTATCCATACCTGAATGGAGGTTGGATAATTTCAATATGGTCTTTTCCACTATTATCTCAATAAAATCTAATGGAAACAATTTGATATGAGTTATAGTGGACGATCTCACTAATACTACCCATTTTTCTCTATTTGGGATGATTTGTCTCTTGACCAACTCACTAAGATATATGTGAAGGAAGTGGTAAGGTTGCACAAGGTTCAACTTTATATCATATCTAATTGTGATTAAAGGTTCACATATAAATTCTTGAGTAGTCCTCAACATGATCTGAATACCGAATTGTGTTTTAGTACGGCCTATCACCCTCAAACTGATGGCCAATCTAAATGGACTATTTTGACACTCAAGGATATACTAAGAAAAATATCAATGGAATTTTAAGTTGTATCAGATCAAAATATCCCATTAGTTGAGTTATCATACAAAAATAACTTCCATTTGAGTATTAAAATGGTTCCCTATGAAGATCTATATGGGAAGAGTTGTAGAATTCCAACTTTATTGGATTAAATTTTTGAGAGAAATCTTATTGGGCCTGATCATGTGCAAGAGATAAAAAAAGTTTCATTCCACCCAAAAACCAATTAAGTTTACTCAGAGTCATAAAAAAGGATATACTCAAAAACTTCAAAGGAACTTGGAGTCTGATGTTGGTGAAAAATTCTTCCTTCAAATTTCCTCATGGAAGAGAGTCATGAGGTTTGGAAAGAAAGGGAAGCTCGGCACTAGGTATGTTGGCCCTTATGAAATCCATGAATGCATAGGATCAATGTCCTATCAAATTTAACTTATTCCAAATATAGAGAAATATCAAGATTTTTTCCACTTATCTCTCTTGAGGATGTACATGCCTAACCCTTCGAATGTACTAAATCCGGATGTGGTACAACAGAACATGACTTCTCTTCTGAGGAGAAACTGATGGCGATCTGGGACCATAGAGACAAAGTTCTATGTAACAAAACTACCCACCTCATTAAAGTGTTGTGGAGGAACCAAAAATATGAGTAGGTGACATGGGAACCAAAGGAAACAATGAGTCAGAAGTACCCTCACCTATTCTAAACTAAGAGAAAGAGTCAAAATTTTTAGAAGGAAATTTCTTAAGGGGGGAAGAATGTAATGACCAAAACTTTTTTAATGATAATTGTTTCCTAAAAATGCATGTTATATTATTCTTGAAATTAATAAAATTAAATCCTCTTAAAAAGGACGTGATTATAATTTAAATGTGGCTTTTGGGTTTCGATAGTTATATGATTGTTGGTCAATATAACTATTTAATGTTATACTATTTATAATAATTTTAATGTTATAATTTGTATTATAAATAGAAATGATAATGGTAAATTAATGTTGAAAGAATAGTCAACGGCCTCATCTAGAATATTTGAGCTATACGAAGCCCATTTGTCATAAATTTGGAGGTAGGTATCATTTTTGGGCTTCACTCATAACCAAGACAAATCCAAGCTTCAATATGTTAATATTGAATAAAATCACAAATGGGATAAGTTTTTTTCAGTGGGAAATTACAACTCTAGTGATGTTATCTGAGCCTCCCAATGATTCTATCACCATCGCACACCATACCCTTTGGTCGTACAAGGGTATTGTAAGGAATTATGTTTCAGGGCCTTAGTTACCAAGAGTGTAAACCCTTTGTATTAATAAAATTTTTGTTCTAAATTTTCTATTTTAAGAATACAAAATTGAGATAGATTTTGATAATTTTATTTTTCAGAAAAAAAAATATTTTTTTTGGAAAAATATAATTATTATAATAAACTAGGCTATTGTTAATAATTCTTATGGAAATTAAATAGAGTTATAAAAATATTTCTTTTTTATAATAAATGATAAAATAATTTTAGTTTTTCATGTATCATAAATTAAATTATTCATGTTTACTATGAATTTTATGTCGGCTATTATTTTTAATAAATAAGATTTTTAAAAGCTAAAAGTTAAATTTATCATATTTATAGATTTATTATGATAAATTAAATTTCAATTTGGAATTCAAAATATCGCTATTGGGTTAGGGTAAATTTACGCTAATTTTATAAAATACTTTATTTCTTCTGAGTAGTAAAAATACAATTTCTATTTTTCTGTATGTTTAATGACATCATAGATTTTTTCATATTGATGTAATAATTAATTTAAAATGATTTTAGACACTTATGTCTCAATGTAACTCAATAGGTGTCCCAATTTTCTAATAACATGGGAAAATAACATGTAAATTCCAAGCATTTACAAATACCACCAACGATGTGTGCAAGAAAATTAATAAAAAGATCCCTCACATTTTCTATAAATACCCACCCATTAATTCATATCCTTTCATTAAAAACACATCCTAAACTATGATCAAATATTTTTACCTCCAAAGGAGTCTTTCAATGTATCTTCAATCCCACAAGAGCCCATCCCTCAAGATCTAGGAACACTGTTCATGGTGAGGGAAATCTCCACTTCTTTTTTCCATTACTGTTCTCTTTTTATGTGGAATGTATTTCAAATTTCCATACTGTGTTCTTATGTCCATTTAATTCGATCCCTTTACTATATTAAGACTATTTTATGATAGATATACCATTTTCCTCACTCTTTAATATTTTATAAAACCATTTTTTATATCCATTATGCTAGTGTATTTTCATCTCAAAATATCACTCTTTTATCAAGAAATTATTATTACATTATTTTTTGAATACCCAAACCTCTTTCTTATCCGGCTATATTCAAATATATCTCAAGATGATATATATTTTTGGATTAAAATACGTGAATACCACATTCTTTTTCAATGGATTTAAAATGATAAAATGATCGTGTTTTTAAGCAATTTTAAAAATTCCTTGATTTTAATATGAAACCCATTTCTTTTATTTTCCATGGGTTATTAATGAGATGTTAGATTATGATATGTGTTTCTCAAATTGAATAATAATATATATATATATATATATATAGGTTGTTCCTTGAATTCATTCCAATGATTTGGGTAAATAATTTAATCTCTGTAGATGACCAGTTTTATGATACCTTGGTGAATATCCTTGGAAATTTTTATTACACCTTGATAGAAAAACCATAGTGATATGTTTATGAATGACTCAATTAGTTGTTTTAGACACATTTAAAAAGATATGATTTAGGTTATTATTATAATTATATTCTTCTTACTCATTCCTTTATGTATTTCCTCAATCTCTTATTGATATTCCCTAAAATCACAATTAAAATGCTTCCATTGTTTTCCCTTACTAGGCCTTCTGATCACCCTTTCCTTTAATGTATGTCTCCATGTTATGAGATGAAACAAATATACTTAAGATTAACCTTGATAATTCCTTTCAAGTGTAATAGAATAATTTTTTAAGTGTTCATGTATTATGTACATTTTTTCAAGTTAATAAACTTTAAAATATCCTTTGTTTGTAAAATGTAATGAAACATTATGTAATAAAAACATGGGATGCCATAGAATCATCATTTAAGAGATGACTATTATAATGGAATACACCAATTTATTTCTTTAGGAATTGTTCAGTCATCTTCCTAGCTGAGAGGTTGAATTTTAAATCGATCTTATACCTATGGAATTACCATTATTCAAGACTCCCTGTAGAATATATATTGTATAACTTGAGGATCTGAGGAAAAAACTACAGGATAATCTATATAATGGGTTCATATGACCTAGTGTTTCACAATGGGGTGAACCTGTCCTCTTTTTCAAGTAGAAAAATGGGTCAATCCTCCATTTAATTGATTATCACGAGCTCAACAAGATCATGATAATGAAAAATTATCATCTTCCTTGGATTGATGAATTGTTCAATTAGATTCATGGATCAGAATACTTCTTCATGGTGGATCTTTAGTTGGGATATTATCAAGTAATATTTAATAAGGGTGATATCCCAAAGACCAATTTTCCTATAAGGTTTGGGAACTATGAGTTCATAGTGATATCATTTGGACTCACTAATGATCCAAAAATATTCATGGACTTGATGAATATGCTCTTTAGAGATTACATTGATAATTTATAGTTGTCATTATAGATGAAGTTATAATATACTTCAAAATAAAGGAGGAGATTGAGGACGATTTGAGCATTGTTCTAAAGACCCTATGGTAGGATAATATTTAGGCCATGTACATAAAATATGTTTTCATTGGAATATTTCTTTAGTTTCCTTAGGTTAGAGGGGTATTATTACTTGTTTTTGAGAAATTTCACGCTATTTTCAAACCATATAATAAAGATAATTCAGAAGGGAGTGAAGTTTTTATGGATGAAAGAATGCCAATAATGCTTTCAGGATCTGAATAAGAGGCTTATCACTACACAAATTCTAACACTTCCGATTAGTGGGGCACTCTTTTTGGTATATAGGGATTCTTAAAATAATGTATTTGGATTTTTGTTGATGAAAAATGATAAGGTGATAGAATATGCCTCATGGCAGTTTAATGTTCACAAGAAAAACAATCCCATAAATGATCTAGAGTTGGAAATTGTGATCTTTTCATTGAAAATATGGTGTAATTATCTCTATGGGGATAGATGTGATACATATACTATTCACGAGATCCTCAAATATATATTCACTTGTAAAAAGAATAATATGTTCATGAAAATATGGTTAGAGCTCATCAAGGGTTATGACTACTCAATCTTCTGCCATCCTAGTAAATAAAATATGGTGGTGGGTGCTATAAGTAAAAAAGATCATGCATCTTTATCGATTATGAGAATTGCGGAGGATAAAATCTTCTTATATCTACAATGTATGGACATGGAAATCATTAAGGAAGGAACATAATCAATCCTTTCTTAAATTATTATCCAACCATCCCTCATGGAGAAAATAAAGGATTCTCAAAGAAATGATTTGGAAAATAAAAATAATGTGGAAGCCATAAGAAATTGGAAATCCTTAGAGTTTAAAATTGATGAAGATGAAATTAAGAGATATAGGTTTAGACAATGTGTTCCATCAAATCATGAGTTAATAAAAGAAATTTTTGATGACTCTCATTTTTCATCTTTCTCTATTGACCTAGGGATCACAAAGATATATCAAGATATCCATGAACACTGTTGGTGGGAAAATACGAAGAAGGATATCCTTTAATATACATCAATGGGCCTGGTATTCCACTAAGAGAATGCTAAAAGGTAGAAGTCTAGTGGTATTATGAAACCATTTCCCATACCGACATGGAAATGAGAGAACATCACCATGGACATTGTCACCTGAATTCTAACGATATCCATGGGAAATAATGATATATGGGTTGTTATAGATCATCTTACAAAGACATCTCACTTTATCAAAATTTTATAGGAATTCTCACCAGATAAACTTTCACGGATATACATCAGGGAAGTGGTAAGGTGGTATGGAGTACCACTGTCAGTTGTATCTGATCGAGATTCGAGATTCACCTCCACGTTCTAGAAAAGTCTCCAATATGATCCAGACACTAATTTAAAATTTAGTACAGTATATCATCCTAAAACTGATGTTCAATCAAAGTGAACTATTCATACACTATATGATTTGTTGTTAGCATGTTCTATAGAATTCAAAGTAGGAAGAAAAAAACATCTTCCTTTGGTATAATTCTCATAAAATAATAGTTTTCCCTCATCAATCCTAATAGATCCATATGAATTCCTTTTATGGGGAGAGGTGAAGAACACCTTTTTATTGAGCTGAAGTTTGGGAACAAAAACTATTAGGTCCGGAAATGATTGAGGAAATGGGGGTAAAGATTAAGACCATTCTGCAACACATCAAGGCCTCTCAAAGTCAATAGAATAGTTCTAAAAATAGTCATGAATAATACCTACAATTTTATTTTGGAGACATGGTATTCCTCAAGATATATCCCTAGGTGAATGTAATGGTATTTTTGAATATTGGAAATGCTAGTCCAAGATTAATCTCCTCCTTTGAGATCCTTGATCGTATCAGAGCGTTATCTTACCGACTAGTACTCCCATCAAACCTATGTCAAGTACATGATGTATTTCATAGATCCATCTTGGTAAATTTCATATCATACCCCTCACATTTACTCAATCCAACAGTAGTACCATTGGAGGATGACATTTTTTATGAGCAGCAGCCGGTGAAGATATTAGATCTAGGAGAAAATGTTATACGAAATAGTAAAATGCACCTTGTAAAAGTGTTATGGAGGAAAAAAAAATTTAATAAGAAATGTGGGAACCAGAGGAGGTGATGAAGAAGAGTTACCCTCATCTATTTTATTGTTGTAAATGAACATTTTGAGGAAAAAATTTATTAAAGGGGGTATTGTAATGACCAAAAATGTTATAAATAAAATTTCCATTTTTATTTTAATTAAATATATTATTAAGTAACATGGTTATAGAAAACACTTGAACTAATTAAGAATTTTTTATCCAATTGGGTTTAAAAGTCCTTTAATTGTCATTACCATTGATAATATAGTTGTTGAGAAATGATCACATGATTAGTATAAATATAGGGATTTGACAAATCCAATTGACACAAAAAAGGGATGTGATGACCTCAACTAGTAGGATCGTACCCTAAGAATCCCATTTATCAGAGATTCTATGGGAGATAGAATTTCGAGTATTTTCCCTTAACCAATCCCAAGTTGAGATCCGAAAAATTAAGAATGAGCAAAAGCATTTGTGGGAGAATTTCTATCTCATTAAGATCATGGACCAAACAATGTTTATCGAACCACCCCATGAAAGTCCCACCATCATGCACCTTAATCTTAGTAACATTGCTGGTGTATAAAATGGATATATATCATGTCACAACCCAACCCAGTGGAACTCGCGCCGCGACTCCCCAAGCCCACCTTCAATAGGCCAACGGCTGGTGAATAGCATCGAGTAGGTATATTACTAACATGTGATGCATTGTCTAGGTACTTGTACAGATGCACACATCTCCAAGAACATAAATTCTGAAATTTAAACAAACCGCTAAGGAACAGAATTACTACCTACAACTAAACCCAACCAACATAGTACAATGGATAGGAAAGTGCTGAGAGTAAACTAGTCCAGAATACAAGCCCACTAAAAATAGGTGTCTAAAAACTAAAATGTCTAACGTATAAACCCAAAGAGGTACTGGGATTACTGCTCATCACCTTAGGAACACCTCGGCCTATAGGGAACTCAGAAGGCTCGGTCTTATCCTGGTCCACCCTGGACTCTGTCAAAAGTCTGATCATTTGCACAAGACACGACACGTGTGGGAAAAGACTGTGTAGGGGTGAGTATAACAATACTCAGTAAAGGACCCCGAAAGGCACAAAGAAATACACAAGGGAAAGGAACAGTCATCTCTACACAGTATATGTCTACTAAACATATAATTAGAGAAACAAATCCATATATACTCAAAACCCAGACCCGTAGTCTAGAGACAAGTCACGCAACTGCATACCCTTGCTAAAGATTAAATTTTATGATTCCACGAGGCACTCATCTTTGATAACTCACTCCATGAGTCTGATAGCTATGATGACATCTATCCGAGAAGTATTTTGTGTTTGGAAATGTCACGAGAGATAGATACACTAATTCCAGGATAACAAACTTCTGAGTGGGGAAAGATCTTGATACACATAAGAGGATCATTGCCAGGGCCTTGGTGGATACCATGAATCATTTGAATTCACCTTCTAGGTAGAGGATCAGTGCCCTGTGGAAGTAGTTACGCCGATACTTGACTGTACCTAGGGTCAAGAATGGATAGAGGATCTCGCTCTGAACCTCTCAGAGGGATACCAGACTCTTTCATGGAAGGTCCTGCTAAAGAGATCATACTCTTGTAGAAGGAAACGATACCTGACTTTCAAGGGAAATAAAGAGTGGTACTAACACAACTAAAACATGTCCAAGATACGGTGGACATGAAGATCAAGCCATGTACTCAAAAGTACAGATCATGTTGGTCTGTCACACGCCATGTCTTCTGATCATGGGTACTTCCAGTGTACAATGACCCGTGTTTTAAGGCTTTTCGTGTATAAAATTCAGTACATGACGTGTATCATAGATCACACGCAGTTTCCAAGTGGGGTTATCTCTATGTATGTGGTTGTGTGCCTGTAGATGGCTTTATCTCATGTGTGTCATCCTATCTAATGGGTACATAGGGTAACCCATGTAGCTAGCCTGGTCTAGCCGTGTGGTGGAGTACATGGACATGTACTCCATCATGTGTCCATGTATTGCCTTGGATACATGTTGAGTCTCGCGTAAAGACACTCATTCCATGTTCATCGGGGAACACGCAATGTATTCTGTAATTTTCTAGAATCATGAACCTCCGCTATCGCACCATTCGTGTTGCCCCATTATTCAATCCAACTGTCTGATTGCCATGAAACTCAATAGTTTAGGTCGTCCTAACACCACAAAGCCTATTCTCTTGGTTTCATACCTCCAATCGGCTCGGAAAACACGTATTCATACACCCAAGCGAAGAATGCTCGATGAATGGTTTTTTCTAATCTGGTCTGATTCGTCGTCCTCTATCATTGTCGTACCTCTCCTCGTTTGTTGCGATATATGATCTTAAATTTGGGATCCTTATATTGCAGAATGAATGTCAAACGATCCTTTGTTCATTGCTCTGTGAAGAACGCGAAGAACACAAGTAAAAAGGGGGAAGAAATCCAAAGGTAAAATGAGGAATTAACCTTCTCCATTGTTCATCACATCATTGATCCTCTCCCATTAGTTGTCAAATGATAAACAAACAAATATCATATCAATTCCCTGAAAGAAACAGAAAATAACACCCTCCCATAAGAACGCACAATCCACAGATCAATATGTTCATGGGTTGATCAACGTTCATTGTTAAATCCAAAAATGAGGAAAGAATAATCAAAATAACAACCCCTACCTTGATCCAGTTGATGAAAAATTGTCGTGTCAGGTTCATTGGTGAGGTTCATTGGATCTAAGATGCGTCGTCATCATCCGCCAATGGTTTTTCCTCCGATGATCCAAGAGGCTCTCTATCAATTCATAGGATTATGAGGCTAACCCTGCAAACTTTACATATGCAGGTATTTAAATGGGAGGAATTATGTTGTTGTGCAAAAAGGAAACTATTAAATAAAAAATTATTATTTTATTTTATTTCCATTAAACGTCCAAAAACTGACTATCACAGCTGACTTGTATTGATCGATGATAGGCCTCAGATACGGTAAATTCACTGCTCTGAATGTAATGGTTCCCACAGATTTCTAATCCAGGCACTCGTTTAAATGTTATTCCACTTTCAAAGGAAAACCGCTCAAACACACTGTTTAAAATTGTAAATTATTTCTAACATTTATTCCGGGAACTACAGGTCTCGGAATTGCACGTTGTTGAAAATTCTAGTCTCCAAATAATTCTATATAATATTTAAAAATAATACATGGAAAATAAAATACATTACATTATCCCTACCTTGGGGATTTACGTCCCCGAAAAGCTAAAACAATACCTAATCAAAAATATGTGGGTACTAGGCACGGATCTGAGTCTCCCGCTCCCAGGTGCTCTCCTAAATATTCTAGTGCTAACACTGAATGTGCACCAAGGGAATAAATCACCCATGAAGGATCTTATCATGCCAATCCTCAATATCTACTGGGTACTCAACAAAGGTTGATCCATCCTCAATGTCCAGCTCGCCTCATTTGATGACGTGTGATGGGTCAGGCACGTACCACCTCAGCTGAAACATGTGGAAGGCATCATGTACCTGGTGCAATTGTGGAGGTACAGCTAGGAAGTATTCCACCTCTCAAAGAATATTGTCGAATGGACTCCATGAAGATGAACGATCTCCTACACGTAGAGGCGTCCCAAGCTCTCAATTGAACTCTACGCCCTAACAGCTAGGAAGTGGGTTGACATGATGAGTTGTTCAATGATCACCCAGATGGAATAATTCCCCTTGGATGTTTATGTTAATCCTATCAGGAAGTGCATGAATATTTCATCCCACTTCAACTCTGTAACTTCTAGGGGTGAGATAATCCCATCGGAACCTGGTGCTCAGCCTTCACCTACTGGCACATAAGGCATCGAGAAACGAACTATGCTACTGCCTTCTTCATGCCTAACCACCAGAACTGTCATCAGAGTTCCTGGTGCATTTTCACCACTCCAGTATGAACTAACAAGGGATCTTTATGAAACCCCCACATGAACTCCCCCTACAATTCTATGGGTACAACTGTGCGTCCCCTGAAAAGAAGTCTATGCTCCCCACCTTGCGAATATTCATCAGAAGAATGTCATGTGGATAACTGAGCATATAAATCCTTACAGTTTAAATCCCCAAGATGTGCCTCCCTTAATTGATTTAATAGTGGAGGGGTGACAACCATAAAATTAAGGTGAGTTTTATCCTCTCTGTCCATGAAGGATAGCTGCAACGTGGCTAACTGCTCTTTCACCTCTCACAATAGCTACGAACTCGGCCTTCTTCTAAGAGAATCTTCCACCTTCTTCAACATCCTAGGTTTATTGATGTTCAGGAAATCATAGTATTGGAGGAACTCTATCCAACACCTATGTCTCATATTCAGATCCTTCTGCGAGAAGATGTACTTGAGGCTTTTTTGATCAGATTAGATGATGAACTACGCGACCATAAGGTAGTTTTGTCACATCTTCAATGCGAATACCACCACTGCAAACATGAGATCATGGGTCGCATAATTCTGCTCATGTGGCCTAAGCTGGTGTGAACTATAATCCATCACTGACTGTCTCTACATCATGATACAACCAAGATCAGTCCACAAAGAGTCACAGAAAACTATGTACTCAACACCCTCCTCCAGTAATATCAATATTGGGGAACTCGTCAAACTCTACATCAACTACTCGAAATCCTATTGTCACTTATCCGTCCACATAAAGGGTTGACCCTTCCTAGTCAAAGCATTCATCAGTGCAAATATTCGGGAGAAGTAATGAATGAATCTTTGGTAATGTCCTTCCAACCCATGGAAGCTCTGCACCTCTGTCACGCTCTGAGGTGGGTCACATACTGACACTACCTCTAACTTTTCTGGGTCCATGGATGCTCTATTTTCTAAACTGAAATGTACATGAAAGTGGACCTCCTGAATCCAGAACTAGCACATTGAGAGCTTCCCATAAAGCTAGTGCTCTCGGAGTAATTCTATAACCATCTGAAGGTTTCTCGCGTGCTCCTCCTATGACCTCGAGTACACAAGGATTTCGTCGATGAAGACCACTACGAACCATTATATGTATGGCTGTAAGATATGGTTCATCAGTCCCATAAACACTATGAGGGAATTTTTAACACTAAAAGGCATCACCCAGTACTCATAAAAACCGTAGCGGCATCTGAAATCTGTATTTGGTATCTCCTCGTCCCATATTCATAATTGGTGGTAACATGATCAAAGGTCAAACTAATAGAAACACTCTGCTCCTCTTAGCTGATTGAAGAGGTCATCAATCCTAGGCAGTGTATACATATTCTTGACTGTTACCTGGTTCAAGTGATGGTAATCCATGCACAACCTCAAACTCCCATCTTCCTTATTAGTAATCAAAACCTGGGCCTCCCAAGGTAAAACACTAGGTCTCATGAAACCCTTTCTTTGCAAATACTCCAACTGCACCCTCTGCTCACAAATAACTATGGGAGCCGTATAATATGATGATGAGGAAATCAGTGTCGTCTGTGGTGTAAGTTGATGAAGAAGTCGATTTCCCGGTGGAGAGGTAATCCTGGAACATCTTCGGGAAACATGTCTTCGTACTCCACCACTACTATTGGGAACTGGAATCTCACAACATCTACCACGCTCAACGTAAGGCTAGCCAACTCACTAGTGATTGGTTTCACCATCTTATGCATGATCCTATACTATGTTTCATGAGTCTCCCTTTCAATGACAAAAGAAAACATCATCCCATCGATGAGGACACACTACACTCTCCGCCTAAAATAATCAATCTGGGCATGGACAAAGGATAACCAATCCATACTTAGAATGATGTCATAAGGCCCCGACGCTACCACTAAGAGGTTCCAACCGAAACCCTCATCTCTTAGGGTAAGATCACAATATATGCAAAGGTGTGTGATCATAATGTCTTCTCCTGTAGGTTTCTCTAAGCATAGTTATCAAGTCAATGGATCTACCAGAATCTCATGGTTTCACACAAGACATGTGGTGAGGATGGAGTGACTGGAACCTGGGTCTATAAGTATGGAAACTAATGTAGAGAAGACACAGATTGTACCTCAGATCATCCACAGAGTCCCTGGGTTGTATGCCTAGACCATATGTAGTTGTCCCCTCACCATTCCCCCCAGCTTATTGAGCCTGGTGCGGACCTCCTATGGGTGGTGGTGGAATAAGACCGAAGAATTTTCCACCACCTACGGCTCTCCCTGGTCCTCTTCCATGTTTTCCACCTGGTGGGTCTATTTTCTCAAGTCTCTGACTCTGCCTAGGTGTTTTATCCACCATCTCCCTATCAGCAGCTCGACAGGCTGGTCAATCTCTAGCGAGATGTCCCCTACCATCGCACGAGTAGCATCACCTCTCTCTAGGCTGATTGGCACCATCCTGAGAGCCCTGGACTTCCAAAACCCTATCCTGGGTCCTCCTAATATGTCTCCCCAATCCTGATCCATGTTCTTGACATCGGCTCCCTACTATTGAGGTCTTTTCACCTACCTTCCTACTGATGAATGTCGTCAGCTGTCTCTGCTCCACCAATAAGCTCTCGATCACCAAGGACCGTTCAAGAACTCTAGCATATTTTGGAATGAAAATAGTCATGATTCTAGCTCAGATGTCACAACATAGACATCGCTCGAAGGTCTAATCTTTGATGTACTGATCCATGACCATATCCATCAAGTACCTGGAAAGGATGGTGAACCTTAATGAATAGTCAGCTACCATTAAACCTCCCTACTAGATTTGAAGAGGCTCCTGGATGCACACTGCTCTCAGTGTAACCGGATAGGACTCCTCCCTAAAGAGTCACACAAACATTGTCCATGAAAGAGTCCCCTCATCGTGAGTATGTGTGGTCAGACTCCACCATCATCCTGCCGAACCTAGAAGAAGGCTTGCTCCAAGGATCACCCTCTAGTTCTCTAGTGTCCTCACAAGACAGAAAACTCTGGTCACTGCCTCAAGACAGTCCTCAGTCTCCTGAGGGTCGGTCTCACCTCGAAACCTGAGGGGTCTTTATCTTTAGAACTCATGGAGCACACTCAGTTGTCTCCCCTCATAGGTTAGTATTGTAGGTACCACGGGCTTCTCCATTGGTGGTTGTATAGAAGGTGAACCACCCTGTAGGAAACACCTGGGGAACTGGTCCCTGTATCAAAGCCTTATCACTAAGGGGGTCATCCTTATGATTAGGCTGCTAAATCCTAGTGGGTATGCATCGTGGAGGCATCCTATAAGGAACAATATGTACCATGGTCAAAGAGTATATCTGGATAGCTGACATAGAGGATATGGAAAACACAACCAATTTCTATATGATGCATGTACCTATCTATTATTTCCCTCACAACTAGTGTTCTCATGTACCAATTAGAAAAGAAGGGTATTAGAGTATTGGTGCATGGATATGTCAGCCGCCCGCACCAACATTAGAGTCTTTGTCTAGAAAGTCGATCTCGAAACACATAACACAGTTTCCCCAAACCAAACACACAGAATCTTGGTTTTATGGTAGAATCAACCACCTCTGATACCACTCTGTCACAACTCGACCCAGTGGGGCCCGCAACGTGACATTCCAAGCCCTCCTCCAATAGGGAAGGGCCTAGTGACTAGCACTGAGTAGGCATATTACTAACATGGGAGGCATTTCCTATGTACCTGTACACATGCACACATATCCAAGCCCGCAAATACTGAAATGTATAAGAACTACTAAGGAACAGAATGCATGCATATAACTAAACCCAACCAATATATTACAACGGAAAGTAAAGCACTGAAAGTAAACTAGGCTAGAAAACAAGCCCACCCAAAACAAGAGTCTGAAACCTATAAAGTCCTAACTGTAAACAAAAAGATGTACTGGGACTACTGGTTGTATACATAGGAACACCTTGGTCTATAGGGAACTCAGAAGGCTCAGTCTTTTCCTGGTCCACCATGGAATCTATCAAAAGGCCGCTCGTTTTCATATGACACAATACGTGTGGGAAAATCCTGTGCAGGGGTGAGTATAACAGTACTCAATAAAGGACCCCAAAAACCAAAAAGAAATATAAAAAGGAAAGTCACAGTCTTCTCTATATATTATATGTCCTATGAACATATAATAGGAGAACACAATCCATATAGACTCAAAATATAGCCCCGCAATCTAGAGACAAGTCACGCAACTACATACCCTCGCTAGGAATTTAGATCAATGTTTCCACGAAGCACTCATCTGGGAGAAATAACTCCATGAGTCTGATAGCTCTGATGACGTCCGTCTGAGAAGTACTGTCTGTCGGGAAAAGTCACGAGAGATAGATACACTCATTTTGGGAGAACACACTCTTCAGTGGGAAAAGATCTCGATACACAAATGAGGATAACTTCCAAGGCCTTGAAGGATACCACGACTCATCCGAATTCACCTACTAGGTAGAGGATCAGTGCCCTGTGTAAGTATTCATGTTGATACTTGACTCTGTCTAAGGTCATGAATGGATAGAGGATTTCGCTCTGGGACTCTCAGAGGGAAACATAACTCTATCTTGGAAAGACATGCGGAAGAGATCATACTCTTATAGAAGTAAATGTTAACTGACCTTTAGGGGAACAATAAATAGGGACACTAACCCAAAAAAACATGTCTATGATACGGTGGAAAAGAAGATAAAGCCATGTACTAAAAAGTACACAACGTGTAGGTCTGTCACACACCGTTTCTTCTGAACTTGGGTACTGACCATGTATAATAGCCCGTCTCATAAGGCTTGTCATGTAAAAAAGATAGTACACAACATGTAGTATAGATCACATGCCCTGTCCGAGTAAGTGGGGTCGGCCTTGTGTACGTGGTTGTGTGCCAGTACACCGATTTATATCATGTGCGCCTTCCTGAGTAACGGGTACATGGGGTAACCTGTGCAGCCAGCCTGGTGTAGTCGTGTGGTGGAGTAAACGGCTGTGTACTCCATCCTGTGTCCGTGTATCGCCCGAGATACATGCTGAGTCCACTGTAAGGACCCACACTTCGCATTCTTTAGAGAATACATCGTGTATTCGGTAATTTCCCTGAATTGTGAACCTCTCCATCGCATCTCCCGTGTTACCCATTTCTTTGATCCGGAGATCTGATTGCCATGAAACTCAATGATTTCGGTCACCTCAACACCAAAAGCCTATTCTATTTGATTTGTACCCCCGATCGGCTCTAAAAACATGCATCGATCCATCCACGCAAAGAACTCTCGAAGAACGGCCTTTCTCGATCCTATCTGATTCATCATCCGTTGTCATCGTCGCACCTCCACAAGGTCGTTGCAATGTCAGATCTTCAATTTGGGACCGTTGCATTGCATAATGGATGTGCAATGATCCATTTTTCATTGCTCTGTGAAAAACGTGAAGAACATAATTAAAAAGGGAGAAGAAATCCAAAGAAAAATCTAGTAAAGAACTTCTGTCGTCATTCGTCATGATGTTGATCTGCTCCCATTAGTAGGATCAAATAGAGAATAATCAAATGATAAACAAACTATTATCATATCAATTCCCTGAAAGAATCGGAATATAACACCCTCCAACAAGAACACATGATCCGTGGGTAAACATGTATGTGGGTTGATCCGTGTTCGTCATTAAATCCAAAAACTAGGAATGAAAAATCAAAATACCATCCCTTACTTTGATCTAGTTAAAGAACGATTGCCCCGTCACGTTCGTTGGTGAGGTTCATTGGATCTGAGATGTGTCATTGTCGTCTGCCAACGGTTTCTCCCCCGAAGCTCCAAGAGGATCTCTCTCAATTCGTAGGTTTATGAGGCTAACCCTACAAACTTGTCATACTCAGGTATTTAAAAGGGAGTAATTAGGTCGTTGTGGAAAAGTGAAAATTTTAAATAAAATAAATTTTTATTTTATTTTATTTCCATTAAACGTCCAAAAACTAACTCTCGTAGTAGACTCGCATTGATTGATTTTAGGCCTTGCCTAATGCAAATTCGCTGCTCTAAATGTAACGGTGCCCTCATATTTTTGATTTATCCACTCATTTAAATGTTATTCCAGTTTTAAAGAAAAACTTCTCACGCATGCTGTTTAGAATTTTAATTTATTTCAAACATTTATTCCGGACACTCTGGGCCTATAAATCACATGTTGTCAAAATTTATGGTCTCAAAATAATTCTATATAATATTTAAAAATAATACATGGAAAATTCGAGAACTTATATATCAATACCTTTGAAATATGAATATGTACAATATTTTGTATATAATAATGAATATATTTTCATCTAATTATTAGTACTTTGTAAATAATTTTTATTTAGATAAAATATAGAAGAAATTGAATTTTTGGTTTATATTCAAATTAAATTAATGAATTTATGAATTAATGGATTTTGAAAAAAATAATATTTTAATATTATTATTTGATAATTTTTATCAAATATAAATTATTATATACTTTTTATGAATTCAATTGTAATTTTTATAAGGGTTTGAAAACTCTTATTTTTAAAAACATATCATTTCTTAATAATGATGATTTCATTTTAAAAGTGAAAATTCACATATTTATAATATTATTTTGATAAAATGAATATTATTTTTTAATAAGAACATTGAAAATTTTCCAATATATATTTTTTTATAATTATCTGAGACAGTTGAATTTTTGAGTAAAAATTAAATATCATAGAAATTTACTTTTATTTTAGTACATCATAATATATTAAAGGTTATGTAATAATAACTATAAATGAGCTCCAAGACCAAAAAAATGTTTTACCATTAAAATAATTTGATTTTATGTTTATTTTATTTATTTTGTAATGCCATTATGAATCCTCCCAAACCTATAATATATTTTAATGTTTTAAAATTAATTCATGAGGATTATGACCCACCTCCATATATGTAGGGAAATTAATTTTTGAGGATCAGAATTTGGCCTTAAAAATAATAATAATCAATCCCATTTTTAGAAATAAGGGTCAAGAACCAAGGTATTGTTTTGGGTTTTATATATTTTATTTTTTGGAGTCCAAAAACTAAATAATATATAAATCCCCCTCATTTTCTATATATACATGGCAAATATCCCAATTATCATCACTAAAACTAATTTTATCATGTACATAATCTTCCAAACACTCTCTATAGTCCTTCTAAGGTTCCCCCAAGCTCTCAAGAAACCACTCCCAAGTAAGGAATCCTCACCTTCCTCTCCTCTTTTCAATTCCAGCACCGCTTTGGAATTTGTATTCTTAATTGAAATTTTGTATGAGTTAATTTATTATTAAACATCCCCTACTTTCCAATATATTTTATTTGAATGTGGTATCATTTATTATCTCTCATTTTGATCTTTACCTAATTCGGTAATATGTTGAAATTCTGTAAGGGACTTCCCTCTTCTCATTACCATTCAAGAACTTAATTTCTATTATATCACTTATATTTCATTTTAGTATGTTGAAATAAGTTCCTCCATGTTATACATAGATTAAATTTAATTTATAAATGATTATATCCACTATTAACCATCATTAATCATCCAATATTCCTTTATGTACAACTTTTACCATGCCGAAATTTGGTAAGGGGTCATTTCATTTATCCTCTTTATTGTAGTATCTTATTTACCTTTTATCATTTATCTTGATTTAATTATGATGTTATATGTTATTAAATGTAAAAATTTCTTTCCAATTTATATCACAATTATGAGATACCCTTTTCACTATTGTCAACCCATTTTATGAATCTTTATGTGATGTCATTATGCTGCTGAAATTCCACCATGATTTTCCATGCCAAAACAATTTTGTAGTGAATACCATACCCATTTCTTATCTAGGGTATAAAACATTATACACATATACCTATTTTAATTGGGAGATACATTTATTTATTACAAAGATCTTGATCATGCAATAAAATATTATGATGAATGAATCCATGTTGAATGTTCTATGTGGAATACCTAATCATGATAATGAAATGAAAGGGATAGATGTTCCCATTATTATATATAAATCTAATACATTAGGTAATGTTTAGTATAATGATACATTATCTTGGAATAGGGAGTGAACCAGATTCATTTATGGGACTTTTTTCAACATGATTTCTTGGGTGTATATCCTTGACCTTTTTTATGATGCAATATTTTAAATTTTTCCTACATTTCCTATGTTATGATTATCATACTATATCAAGCATTATTATTCATGTTCCTTTTATTCTCCATTTTTATGACTATTCTCTAAAATTTATTATCTTATTCATGTTATAAATTTTTTATTCCATTACTAGGCTTTAGATCTCACTCCTTTCTTATGTTTGTCCTCATGTTATATCATTAAGTTTTAAATGCCATGGAATTTTAAAAGCATGTTAAATAGTTTTTTGATAATTTTGTTATATCCCATGTTCAATATGTTATTATATGTACCTAATTCAAAATGAAGTTATAATTATGGAACTTTTAGATTATATTAATTTTAATCTTATGTAATAAATTATGTATTAAAGTGAAATAAATAACATGGTTGTTATAATGTAGGTCATGACATGGATGATGACATGTACATGCGGTAATGGAGGCATGATGCATGATGTAAGCAGGCTGTGAAACAATATGGTTGCAAGCCAGTGATGATGGTAGGATCATATAGGTATGATTCTCTAGTAGGCCTTCATGAGAGTATGATGGGCCTTTGGTCTATGTAATGGTAATCATTCTCACTTGGCCTTCAAGACATAATATCTATTGAATAAAGTGCCACGTTGGGTGGGTTATCCATTGGGGGGATAAGACCTTCCATTATGGTTTATGTTAGTGCGGTGTGTGTGTGTGCATGTGTATGAATATAATTATAACCCAAAGAATCCAATATATATATAATAAAAATATAAATTATTTCCTCTTCCATTTCTTAATATTCTGGGTGATTCGTGTTGTGGTATCAAAACAATCATTTCATCCATATTTAAAAGTTTTAACTAGGTCTTTACCTTTAGGTTTATTCTATTTCATGATTATCATAAATATTCTTTGAAAAATCAAAATAACTTAGTAACCTCGACCCTATCACTTTCTCCTTTGTGTCAAAAAAGTAAATGTAGTTGATATGGGATTGGAATAGGGGTCAATGACCTAAAAAGTGAATACATTGTATATAATAATGAAAAATAAAATCAAGAATAATCTATCATTAATTAATCTGAAATTTATAAAATATATAATTATTTTTAAGAAAGAGATTTAAATTTATAAAATATTGAAAATTTAAATGAAGTGGAAAAAAAATTCAAAATGATCTCACATAATAAAAATTTTAATAATAAATTTTGAGTATACGAGTTATGATTTATTTTATCATGTTTTGGTATTTGAGACCATTCGATCTCTATTCCAGAAAAATTTTAGACCATGGATGTATTTTTTGAATTATTTAAGATATAAGTTCTATTAATAATTTTTATTATTCTTTATATAGAATCTTTATAAATAACGTTTTATTATATATTTCATGTTTATCATGTGTGATTTCTTTGGTACTATGTTTCCAAAAAGATGATGTGTTGTATAATTTTAACTAAAATGAATATAAAATAATTATTAATATTCATTTAAAATTAAAATGGCTAAATAATTATTATATTTTGACACATTACATGCCAAGTGATTGTTTCCCAATATAATGGATACAATTATACTCTCTCTATATTTACCTCACTCATGGTATTACCTAAGGAGGTTAATAGGTAGTATGATTCCCATTCAGTTGAGTTGTGACCAGTAAGGATACTTTAATTCTATCTATATCCAGATTTTTCATATAAGGTGAACTATCATGATAAGTATAAAAAATGTTAATTTACATTATAAATAGTATCATGAAGATGGTTAAATAGAAAATAGAAAATATTCTTCTTTTCCTTATGGGTAAAATCATTAATGATTTTCCCAATGATCATTTCCCTTCAGGTTTCTCATGTGATGACACTCCCATTAGAACTACTATACTAATCATGAATTAAATTAGGAATATCAATACACTTTGTGTCCTCATAAGAACCTGATTTTATTTTTTATGGTTAGGATACTTTTTTTAAATTTTAATATTCATACTTATTTGATCATGTTAAAGTTATTGTTTCATTTAATCACTATATAGGCACTTATAATTATGGGTTACATGGTAGATTTTTGGAGTTAGGTTGAGACTTCCTACTAAGTATTTCATACCCACACCGTATATCAATACCTTTAATATGTATGAGTGTAATTTTATTCTTCATATATGGGTAGGGTATTTTGACTAGTGATAAATGGTTAATAACATAAAATAGTATTTTAGAAGATGGAAATGAAATCTAGTGTGAGTCTGGTTTCCCTTTTTTGGGTATTGAATCATTTCAAGATATTTTTTACACTTTTTTTATCCATGATATTTTATAATATGGCCCTTTAGTATCATATTTTTTCTTCTTTTCATGAATCAAGTGTCATATTTCATATATTTATCATTTTATGATAGTTTTATCGATATTTAAATCATTAATTATATTCTTATTTTGGTATAAGCACTCATTTTTTTATTCATTTATTTACTATTTTTTATTTAGATTCATTATGTTATTCTATGTGGGAAATAAATACTAAAAGATTATATTATTACCCTTTACTTTAGCATCAAACCATTGGTAATTGGGTAGTGCATCAGAGTCCATGTGTAATTCTAGAATGATTAGTCTTTCCATTTTACTTCCATGATGTTACACTCAAGTTAACTTTATTAATTATCTAAAAATTATTTTAATTTTAATTCTTGAAAATCATAAACTATGTCACCAGTTAATGGTTCCAATGTTGTGATGTTACCAGTGAATTTTTGTGTAATATTGATTCAATGTAGCATTATTTTTCAAGGTTCGATTTCAATAATATATCATATGAAATCATTGGTTTAATGAATAATTATATCAATATGTGGAAATATAATCATGAATTTGTTAACTTTAATAAAAATATAAATGATATTATTTGAATATATTATTTAATATGTGTTTCTCCATATTACATATTTTATAATATTCATTCCAAGAATGGGGGTAGTGTGACTAAATTTTGGGGATCTCTTGAGATCATCCATAGACTCAATGTGATATGGGGATTAAATATAGATATTATAGATAATGTATGTGTTATTGGTATCCATTTATACTAATGGTTAAATGATCAATTTTTTAATGTCTTGGAATTAAACTAGATTTTAATTACTTATTTCCTCCAATAAATGGGTAAAGATTTAATATTTATTTTTGATAGTATAACGTGTTTCCCTTTATAATGATTCTCTTTAATATGGTGGAATTATGAAGAAAGTTTTACATGGATGGGTATATTGTAGTTGGCATGGGTTGTGATAAACTCTTTAAATTCTATGTGATGTGAGTGATGTTAATTTTTTTCCTATATTTATATGTAACCACAAACAATTATTTGAGGTTAGGTAAGAACCAAAATGAAATTAATGGGAAATATCTTGGATGTTTAAGTTAGTATATATCATTTAAACTTATCTATTGTATTTGTTTTATTTTGTATGGATAAATTTTTTTACCTTGGGTCACAAGATGGTAATTGGATTTTTTTTATTTATAGGTGGGAATGTTTTGGATGTTTTATATTTCATTTATTTTTATTATACTATATATGAATATTATATTTCAATAAGATTAATTATGGTGGTATATAGTGTTTTTGTCAATCTCCTTTACCTAGATGGTAAGGTTTACTGGGGAGATATTTGAAAATGTGGATAAAACCCCCACCTAAAAAATTCTATTGTTTATATTTACAATCTACATGTACTTTCCTATGTGTGATTTATATAACACTAAATCCTTTCTCTCAACTTACTAGTTCTCCATATGAAATGCTTCAGGTAAATTCAACTTAAAATATCATGGTACCATTTATTTCTAGATGACCTTTAAGTGAAAATGTTTATTCATAAGTGAGACTCTAATAGTAATTTTTAGGTAATGAATGTTGTATTATGTCACTCCCTTAGAAATGATTCTGTAATGATTTTCATATGGTGATGCTTTGGGTTGGTGAAAACTATTCCCCAAGTGATATGTTTTTGTTGATCTTCTTATTTTTGATAATTCAAAAAGCTATCTTGTATTAGTTAATATAGTATATGAATCCTTGGAACACTTTCTCAAAGAATGGGGAATCTCTTGGATTATAAATCTTATTAAATGTGTTGGTTTTATTATTTAATTATATATAAATTATTAATGCATATATTTTCATGCCTTACTTATATTTACATATTCATGTTCACTATTTTTTAGTGACCCTACTATGTATAAATACCAAGAGTTAATTTCACACTTATAGATCTTTTCCCTTTCTTCATGTATATTTACTTAATTATATTTGAGGAGGATTAAATCAATGATATTATGAGTGGAGACGTTGGAGTGGGTTATATAGATATATAATATATTTTTGGTATGATATAGATTATAATGAAAACCTAATTTCCCCTTTTTCATTTGGTTTTTCAGTCAATGAATTTAGGGGGAGTTAGTGGCACCCACAGTTCTTTTTATTATTTTTAAAATTATATCGTTGAAGTATAAAATTTTTTACTTTTAATAAAATCATTGGTTGGATACAGTTTCATCCTTAGAATTTAATATTTAGTTTTTTTATTATATTTTACTATATCATGGATTACATAAAAATAAATTCCATTATTATATGTGATTTATTCCCTTATTATTCGTCAAGGACTCAATAACCTAAGTGGGATCCCAGTGTGGTTAGGTCATTTCAAAATTAATATATGAAAGTACCATCAATATATACAATTAATAGATAAAGGAACATTTATGAGTTATTCTCCCTCTACATAAAAAAATATAGGCCATTCCATGGTAGGGTTGAGACTTTGTTTAGGGATATTATGTTGTGGGGTAGGTTGGCTCATCGAGACAATAGTTCTTTTTGAAAAAACATTTCAAGATCGAATAGGGACTCTATTATGGTATATACATTATGATTGTGTATGTGTATAAATATTTTTGTTATTGAGATGTATATATATATAATGTATAAAGGTGATAAGACATAATAGGAATAATTAATCTCATTTTGAGTCCTATAAACTATTTAAGGTAAATAATTGTTGTTGAGGTTAATGATGTAAATATGTTTTATTTTATTTTGATCCTTATAAGGTGGTGATCATTATGATAAAAAATATTTTTTACATTAAATTCATTCTAAAAAGAGTTCAATTTATCACAAATCATAAAACCCTATATATTGGGTTGTGTATTTATTTAAATAATATATTATGTATTATGTTGTTTCATGTAATGAGACACACCATCGAATATTCGTAGTATCAAATAAATTTTAGACACATTTGAACTTGAGATGGTGAGAATTTGAAAGTTAAAATCCATATGAAGAAATATAGTTTATAGAAGTGTTCAAAATTATTAGAAATAATTTTGAATGAAGGATTTTTATTTAGAAAATAAAAAAATAATAATTATGTTAATTAAATTAAAAAAGAGGGTACTCTTAGGTACCATCGAGTACCAGGTATAGATCCTCTAGAAACCTATTGAGAGGACCAATGGTGTTGTTTTACTGAACATGTCACTAGATGACTAGTGAGACTTCATGAATCTTTTAGTGATCCACCTGGTGGTCAGTGGAGGTATATAAGGTACCCAGTATTCCCAAACCATCATTTTTTAATTAAGGGAAAATTGAATTATGTGGTTTTAAATTTAATCCATAATTAATGGATCTCTACTATAACGACCCATACTTTGCATACATTGTTATTACTTCATAATTGAAGCACACTTATTACAACATATAACAAAACTAGGAAAGGACTGTATAGGTATAGAGTCTTTAGAAACTGGGAAACATAAACAACTGGTTCACAAATCTTCTACACTGCCTCCCTTTTATTTTATCATATTTAGAGTCCCTTTTGGAATACCTTACTTAATATCCTTCTTACTGACCTGGGGAAAAGAAAACATAGAAAAGGGTGAGCTCAAATGCTCACTAAGGGTAAACAAAAGAAATATCAATCACATCATATTCATAAGAACATATCATTTTGGAAATATTAACCTGCAAAAGAGATCATAATTTCATAACATGGGATAAATCATAGTAGTGAAATGTAATCCCAATAATCATAACCAAAAACATGAAACTTTGTAGAATACACAAATAATCATAGAGAATCATTTCTTAGTAGTCAAGACTCATTTCCAAGACTATCTTAGCGGACAAAGTCCATTTCTGAACCGAGTTCACTCCTCGTTTCAATCCTGTATTAATGAACTGGATTAACCTGCTGTTCCAGCCATGTCTATTTCAGGAGATATAAATCTTTACCCAATGCATTGTAGAAAGATATAGGTCCCACCCATCTCATAATGATACCATTATTATGTGTTCCACAAGATCATAAATCATACATCATAGCATAACCCATGTAATAAAAATGGGATTCTTAAAAATCATGCCATCATAAGATAAAAGGACATCATAAAAATAATTACATCATAACATAATCAAATAAATTTAAAAATAGGTATAGAAATAGAACCACATATTATCTTATATGGAAAATAATTTTGATAAAATGCTTGAACTCCATTCTTGAGGAAAATATCCTTTCTACTTCAAAAACATTTTTCCTTTCTTAAAATGTCATACAATTTTAAACTAAAAGAAGTTTATTAAAAATAAACATGAAAAATTGTAAATTAATCTTCATGGAAATAATGTTCTAAAATTCCATTCAGGACGTATAAGTTAAAAAAACATTCTTCTCGTACTTTGGCCAGAAAAGTCAAAAAGTACCTCGTTCTAAAAATGACAAAAGATTCCTTTCATATCTTCTACCAAACAAATCTCACAAATGGGTAAAATTGAATTTAAACAATTTTATGTGGATGGAAATAATATTAAATATTGAGGAAACATGGATGTGGATGATAAATATTCCCCAGTAATTTCTGAAGTATAAACAATCTCGGATAAAAATGAGATTGCAAGATTTTCCCTTACCTTAGGTTTGATTTGCTTCGTAAGTGTCTGAACCTCATGTATAATGATTTAAATAATGTCATTCACTTATTCCAGAATCATAAGTATTTTTATGATATCATATATGGTCATATTTGTAGCTTCTTATTAGTAATATTTCATTACTACACTTTATTCGGGTGTTTATTACTTTTTGTTCTTATGCGTGTTTTGTCGAATAAATTTTTATTCTTCTATTTAGGTTATAGATACCTCATTTCCAGAATGTTATTAGTGTTATATATATCATATTCATTCATTCAATTCATTTATATAATCATTATGCAATTAAGATCATGTAGAATGAGTCGCATCACATAGTGGAGATTGTATTCCGTACGTACGCACGAGCGATGATATCGTTACCATGATCGTGGAATTGTATTGGAGTGTATGTATAGTATTTCAGAATCAATATCAATTTAGAATAATCATATGTATTTATTATTTACACCAGTATACCCATCCAAGTAAGGTGGTGGTGAAAAATAGATTACACCACGGCGTGGAGACGGTATTCCGTACGTACGCACGCGCGGTGATTTTGTTTTCTGTAGGATGGATAGATGGTGAAATACGGTTGTTTCATACATATAATAAAATATCATTATATGAGTGATACTTATGTTATTACTTCATAATTAAACAACTAAATAAGAAGAAGTATAAGAAGAAATAAAGTTGAAAGAATCGGTAACAGACATTACCTCTTCTTCGAAGCGCCTCTTCTTTACCTACTCTTAGGGAACTAAAAATGGTCTTTGAAGAAGACCAGGACCTCTAGGATGTTTCTAGGGAAGTGTAGAGGAGAAATGTTCAGGGTTTGGCCGAGATTGAAGGCTCAAAGTGGTGTGAGGAAGAGAGGGAGGAGGTGACCTTTTATAAGGGAGGAGAGGGGCAAATTAGAAAAAACTAAAAATATTATTTTATTATAAAGTTAGATTAAGTTTATAATAGATCTAAATGGATTTATTTATAAGATAAGGTGTTTATGGGTCTAAATCCTCTCATCCAATATAATTTAGAAAATTTTAGGTTTCTATTTTAACCTTATCATTTACATTTAACTTTAAGTTAGATAATTTAACTTTTACCGTGTCTTCTTGTTTTCTTACACTATAAGGTTAATAAACTTAATATAACAAGACTAACGAATCCCAAGTTGTTTATTATTAACATCTATAACCTTATCTAACTCATTTGGCTGAACCTTATATTTTTAGGAATAAAATAACAATTAATAATAAAATATTCGTTTTAAAAACTATTTTATGTCAATTTTGACACTATTTAGTAATTGATTTTTTTTAAACTTATTAAAGAAATATTAGATCAAAAAAAGTTACTTAAATCAATACTAACATGTCATATTAACCTAGAAAATTATTTTAATTCATAAAAAGTCTCAAATTACATTTATTTGGGTATATATAACATCAATTATGTCAATATTTCATTAATAAGAAAATTACTGTGTCATCATTGTGTCATAAATATATTAAATTTGTTAATGTCTAAAAATTACAAATTAAATACCATTATGTATTAAATCGTTTTATCTTTCTAATTAATATTTATAGTCTAATTTATCTTATGTATAACACTATATTAAAAATTATTTAGTTATTAAACTTTGATTTTAACTATTTTAACCCTAATTTAAATAAATTAATAATAAATGTCCTAATCTAATCCAAGTGGGCCTAAATGGTCATATTTTATTCCTAAGGTTTTTTTTGGTCGATTAACACTTATCCAATAGAATTAGGGCATGTGTTATGGTAATAATAATATCATTTTTTCCCTTAATTATCCTGTTTACTTTTAACCGTGGTAAAAAAAGTAAACAGTACATATTCACCAAAAATTATTTTCATCTCATTGAACCAAATTTTAGTCCTTGATATTAACCGTGTCTCTTGGATTTTAGAAATTCCACTCATAGAGGCGGTAAAATTATGTTTTACGTAAATTTGAAAATTCTCTTAGTAGGTGGGTAAAAGACGGTGAAAAGTTCAATAAAATTGTTATATATCTAAAATTATTATAAAATGACTCCAATTAATTGCCTTGAACATATATAGGTATTATGTATAATTTTTTACCTAAAATAAATTTAAATAAAATAAATAATTATCTAAATAAAATGTCTGTTTTTAAATAGTAACCAAGTGTTTTCACTATTCATCGAAAATTGAATGTTTTCAGAAAAATACCAAAATTTCACCCTAGGATAATTTCAATATTCCGAAACCAAAAATGAAGTCCATTTTGAAAAATAAAATTTCAAAAATTTCAAAAATTGGGTATTACTACTCATAACGGCTAGTTTTAATAATATTTTAATAGCATATCGTTGTTTAGTGAGACTTGATATTGCGTACAATGCAAGCTATCGAGGAAGTTGCAATTGCATGTAAAGTAAGCCAAGCTAGTTTTGTGTGTAGTGAAAGATTATTTTGATGATTTATATAACATATAAACAAAATATTTCTCACAAAAATCTCAGGTGTTACATTCTACCCCCCTTAAAAATGAATTTTGCCCTCGAAATTCATCACTTTCTAACAAAAAAGTGAGGATACCTCTCCCTCATAATATCCTAAACCACACATGTAGCTTATTGTAATTGGTGGTTCCTCCATAAAACTTTCACCAAGAGAGTGGTCTTGTTCCGTATGAATTTTTCGCTACGATCCAGAATCTCTATCGGTTGTTCTTCATAAGAAAGATCTTGCTCCTGCGGTACAACTTCTGAGCTGAGTTCATGTGAAGGATCGGGTATGTACTTTCTCAGAAGCGATATATGGAACACATCGTGAACTTGAGAGAGATTCGGTGGAAGCGCCAATTGGTAAGCTACCTTCCCAACACGATCTAGTATTTTGAAAGAACCAATATACCTAGGGCTCAGCTTTCCCTTCTATCCAAATCTCATTACTCTCTTCCAAGGAGATATTCGTAAGAATATTTTATCACCAACTTCAAACTCTAGGTCTTTTCTTCGGTTGTCAGCATAACATTTTTTTCGAATCTGAGCTGCTATTATGTGTTGTTTAATATATCGGACCTTTTCTACCATCTCATCAACAAGATCAGGTCCTAATAGCTTTCTTTCCCCAACTTCATCCCAGCAAGTTGGAGTCCTGCATTTCTTTCCATAGAGAGCTTCATAAGGTGCCATCTGAATACTTGAGTGAAAGCTATTATTATAAGAAAACTCCACCAAAGGTAGGTTTTGATCCCAATGACCTTAAAAATCCACAGAGCAAGCTCTTAACATATCTTATAGAGTTTTAATTGTTCTCTCAGACTGACCATATGTCTGAGGATGATAAGTTGTGCTGAAACTCAACTCTGTATCCAGAGTATTCTGAAGACTTCACCAAAACATTAGGGTAAACCTTGGATCCTGAACAGATATAATTGAAAGTGGTACTCCATGAAATCTTACCACTTCCTTCACATATATCATGGTAAGTTGATCCAGAGAGAAATCTTCTCTAATAGCAATGAAGTGTGCAGACTTTGTAAGACGATCAAATATGACACAGATAGCATTATTGCCTTTGGATTTTTTAGGAAGTCTAGTGACAAAGTCCATAGTGATGTTTTCCCATTTCCATTCAGGTATGGGTAATTGTTGTAACATCCCCTTCGACTTCTGTCTCTCAGCTTTAACTTTCTGAAAAACCAAGCATTGAGAGAAATATTCAGCAACATCTCTTTTCATGCCATCCCACAAGAAGTACTCTTTCAGGTCCCTATAAATCTTCGTGCTTCCAGGATGAATAGAGAATGAAGAACTATGAGCCCCATCCGGCACCACCTTCTTTAATTATGGGATGGGAGGAACACAAACCCGATTCTTAAACCTTATTATCCCATCATAATCAAGGTTGAATTCCGGAACATTTATCACATTCTTTTGTAACTCTACATCTTCTTTCTGTGCCTCTTTAATCTTCACATGTATAGATGGTTGAACATTCTTTTGAGAAAGATAATATTTATCCCCTTCTATTATAATTCCAAGATCCATCCTTTGTAAATCCAGAAATATTTGATCTTTTGTGATCCTCGTCATGGATAATCTAGCATGGTCTTGTTGACTTAATGCATCTTCCACCTTGTTTGATTTCCCAGGGTGGTAATGAATTGAGCAGTCGTAATCCTTAATCAGCTCCAACCATCTTTTTTCGCCCATATTCAGCTCATTTTTGTGTGAAAATATACTTTAAACTTTTATGATCAGTATAAATATCACACCTTTCTTCATAAAGATAATTCCTCCAAATATTTAATGCAAAGATTATCGCAGCTAACTCCAAATCATGATTTGGGTAATTTTTCTCATGGATTTTCAACTGTCGTGAGTCATAAGCTATCACCATATCGTTTTTCATGAGAACACACCCCAATACCTTCTTGGATTAATCACTGTAGATCACAAACCTTTATCCACTACAAGGAAGTGTGAGTACAAGAGCACTGGATAACCTTCTTTTCAACTCCTTGAAATTCTCTTCACATTCCCCCATCCACACCAACATAACTCTTTTTCGAGTCAACCTGGTGAGTGGATTAGATAATCGTGAAAAATCATTCACAAAACGTCGATAATATTCAGCCAAACCAACCAAGAAAACATCGGATCTCGGTTACTGTTGCTGGTCTCTACCATCATTCGATAACCTCTGTTTTTTCTATATCCATAGATATCCCCTCTTTTGAGATTATGTGACCCAAAATGCATCTTTTTTAAGCCAAAATTTACACTTGGTAAATTGGGCATAAAGCTTCTCCTTTCTCAGTGTTTTCAATATAATTCTCATGTTATCTTCTTGTTCTTCATTTCTCTTTGAATAGACAAGAATATCGTCTATAAATACTACCAAAAACTGATCAAGATAGTCTCTAAAGACTCTCTTCATCAGATCCATGAAGATAGCAGGGGCATTAGTAAGACAAAATGGAATCACTATAAATTTATAGTGTCCATACCTTATACGAAAATCCGTCTATGGTATATCCTCCCTTTTGACCCTTAATTGATGATACCCAGAACAAAGATCATTCTTGGAAAAGTATTGAGCTCCGCGTAGTTGGTCAAATAAGTCATCAATGCACGGGAGATGATATTTGTTCTTGATTGGGATCTTGTTAAGTTCTCAATAATCAATGCAGAGTCTCACTGATCCATCTTTCTTCTTAACAAACAGAATAGGTGCTCCCCAAGGTGACGCACTAGGTTGTATGAATCCTTTATCAAGATTCTCTTGGCGTTTCTTTTTCAATTCCTGCAACTCAATTGGGGCCATTCTAATGGAGTCTTTGAAATAGGGAAAGCACCCGGTACGAGTTATATTGAAAACTCAACATCACGATTTGGTGGAAGACCCAGAAACTCCTCTGGAAAGACATCATCAAACTCCCGTACAATGGGAATATTCTTAATCGTGAGTTTCTCACCAATCATTAGAGATAATTAACCTTTATTTAGTGGAATCAGGACCCATAAGATGGAAGAAATTTCCACTTGAAGGTTATGTTCATCCTTGCATCGATAGACGATCATAGATTGATCTGGAATATGAAATGTGATTTCCCTTCATTGGAAATTGATATGATTTCCATATAAAGAATGCCAATCCATGCCATGAATCACATCAAATTCCACTATATGAAGGATCACAAGATTTGCAGGAAAGACTTTCCCACAAACATCATCAGAGAAGAATTATAAACTATTGATGTGATTGTTGTGCCATTAGAAGTTGTCACAGCTAACTCAACATCTAATTGTTGAGGTAATACGGAGATACCCTTAGAAAATTCATCAGAAATAAAAGAGTGGGTGGATCCAGAATAAAATAAAACATTTGCTGCTTTAGAGTGGATGGTAAGTGTACCTTTCACCACTTCGTTATCATACTCCACATCGCTGATCGAAATTTCATGTGACTTTACATTTTCTTTAGCCTTAAGAGTTTTTTGACGTCGATCATCCTCAACAACCCTTGTATTAGGGAATTGATTAGCATAATTCCCCATTTTCGTGAACTTGTAACACTGAATTGTAAGAGGTGCACTCTGTGTATCCTTTCCTTTGTTCACATCACTAGACATCTTCTTCCCATAATTGCGGCATTAAAATGCCTGATGACCTTCCTTTCCACATTTGAAACATTTACTTTTCCCTTTAATAAAACTCCCTCCATGTTTCTTTCCACACATTGAGCATAAGAGAAAACTCATCTTCTTTTCAGTGTGCTCTTTAGATTTTCCTTTGAATTCCATTTTCCTCTTCTTATCAAACCCATATGACTGATGGGTTACTCAAATCTCCATCTCAACCTTGAGAGCACAAATAACGATTTCCTCATAGCTATTGAAGTCCCTTATGGATAACGCCCTTTGATGACTTGGTTTTAATCCACTAAATAATTGATAAATATTACTCTCAGGTTGGATAATAATCCTAGAAGATTAACTTGGAAGTCTTTTAAAATTTTCATCGTAGGTACCAACCGATTCATCATCCTTTTGCTTTATTTCAAGAAACTCTTTCTCCATCTTTGTTAGAAAAAATACAAGGTAAGTACTTATAGAAAAATAAGTTCTTGAACTTGTCCCATTCCATGGATTCAATTTCATATCTTTTCCTCATATTCTTGAAAAGATTCCACCATTGATCAGCATCTCCTTCCAAATGATACACTACTAAGATGTCTTTCTCATGTTTAGAACATTGAAGAACTGAAAATATATTTTCAGTTGTACTGATCCATTTTTCAGCAACAAATGGATCAGTAGACCCACTGAATGAAGGTGGACGCTACCTCATGAAGTATTCAACATAATGTTGCTCCTTCCTTTTCTCGTTTGGAAGTCATGCATGATTCATAGCTTGGGAAAGTTGTGTGATCATGTCTACAAGGTTTTTCATTCCAGCTCTTATAAAATTTGGTTGCTCAGGGGGACAATCATTGCATTGCCCGTCACATTCTGCATAAACACAGTTCCTTCGGGTTCCATCCATTGACTAAAACCAATAAGAATAGTGTGAGAAACACTAATTATAATAGTAAAACTGCCTAATCAAGAATAAAATTTCACACTTAAGGTCTTATCATAGGTTGTTCATGGCCATTTTTAAAACACTAAGATTGTGTTCTATGCTTAGACTTATCCTTAGGGTTCTTACTAAGGCTTTCACATCCTTGTTTCCAAAGGTTGACTATACCTTTCCTCTGATACCAACTATAATGACCCATACCTTACATACATTATTATTACTTCATAATTGAAGCACACTTATTAAAACATATAACCAAATTAGGAAAGGACTGTATAGTTATAGAGTCTTTCGAAACTGGGAAACATAAACAACTGTTTCATAAATCATCTACATTGTCTCCCTTTTATTTTATCATATCTAGAGTCACTTTTGGCATATCTTACTTAATATCCTTCTTCCTGACCTGGGGAAAATAAAACAAACAAAAGGGTGAGTTCAAATTCTCAGTAAGGGTAAACAAAAGAAATATCAATCACATCATATTCATATGAACATATCATTTTGGAAATCTTAACCTGCAAAAGAGATCATAATTTCATAACATGGGATAAATAATAGTAGTGAAATGTAATCCCAATAATCCTAACTTAAAACATGAATCTTTGTGTCATACACACATAATCATAGAGAATTATTTCTTAGTAGTGAAGACTCATTTCCAAGACCATCTTAGTGGAAAAAGTCCATTTTTGAACCGATTTCACTCCTCGTTTTAGTCTTGTATTACTGAACCGAATTAACTTGTCATTCCAGCCATGTCTATATCATGAGATATAAATCATTACCCAATGCATTGGAGAGAGATATAGGTCCCACCCATCTCATAATAAGACCATAATTATGTGTTCCATAAGATCATAAATCATACATCATAGCATAACCCATGTAATAAAAATGGGATTCTTAAACATCATGTCATCATAAGATAAAAGGAAATCATAAAAATAATTCCATCATAACATAATCAAATCAATGTAAAAATAGGTATAGAAACAGAACCACATATTATCTTAGATGGAAATAGTTTTGATAAAATTCTTGAACTCCATTCTTGAGGAAAATATCCTTTCTACTTCAAAAACATTTTTCATTTCTTAAAATGTCATAAAATTTTAAACTACAAGAAGTTGATTAAAAATAAACATGAAAAATTGTAATCGAATCATCATGTAAATAATCTTCTAAAATTCCATTCAGTCCATATAAGTTAAAAAACATTCTTCTCGTACTTTGGCTGGAAAAGTCAAAAAGTACCTCGTACTAAAAACGACAAAATATTCCTTTCATATCTTTTACCAAACAAAATCTCACCAATGGGTAATATTGGATTTAAACAATTTTTGGTGGATGGAAATAATATTACATATTGAGGAAACATTTATGTGGATGAAAAATATTCCCCAGTAATTTCTGAAGTATAAACAATCTCAGATAAAAATGAGATTGCAAGATTTTCCCTTACCTTAGGTCTAATTTGCTTCGTAAGTGTCTGAAACTCCTGTATAATGATTTAAATAATGTCATTGACTTATTCTAGAATCATAATTATTTTTATTGTATCATATATGGTCATATTCTTAGGTTCTTATTAGTAATATTTCATTGCTACTTGTTATTCGGGTGTTTATTACTTTTTGTTCTTATGCGTGTTTTGTCGAATAAATTGTTATTATTCTTTTTAGGTTATAGATACCTAATTTTCAGAATGGTATTAGTGTAATATATATCATATTAATTCATTCAATTAATCTATATAATCATTATTCAATGAATATCATGTAGAACGAGTCGCATCACGTCGTGGAGATGGTATTCTGTACGTACGCACGAGCGATGATATCATTCCCATGATCGTGGAATTGTATTGGAGTGTATGTATACTATTTCATAATCAATATCACTTTACAATAATCATATATAGTTATTATTTACACCATTATACCCATCCATGTAAGGTGGTGGTGGATAATAGATTATACCACGGCGTGGAGACGGTATTCCGTACGTATGCACGCGCGGTGATTTAGTTTTCCGTAGGATGGATAGATGGTGAAATTGGGTTGTTTCATACTTATAATAACATATCAGTATATGAGTGATACTGATTTTATTACTTAATAATGAAAAAACTATATAAGAAGAAGTATAAGAAGAAATAAATTTGAAAGAATCGATAACCGACACTACCTCTTCTTTGAAGCGCCTCTTCTTAACCTCCTCTTAGGGCACTAAAGATGGTATTTGAAGAAGACCAGGACCTCTAGGATGTTTCTAGGGAAGTGTATAGGAGAAATATTTAGGGGTTGTCCGAGCTTGAATGCTCAATGTGGTGTGAGGAAGAGAGGGAGGAGGTGCCCTTTTATAAGGGAGGAGAGGGACACCTTTGGAAAAACAAAAAATATTATTTTATTATAAAGTCATATTCAGTTTTCAATAGCTCCAAATTGATTTATTTCGAAGCTAAGGTGGGTATGGGTAGAAATCCTCTCATCCAATAGAATTTATACAATTTTAGGTTTATATTTTAACCTTATCATTTACATTTAACTTTAAGTTAGATAATTTAACTTTTATCGTGTCTTCTTGTTTTCTTACACTATAAGGTTTATAAACTTACTATAACAATCCAAACGAACCCCAAGTTGTTTATTATTAATATATATAACCTTATCTAAGTCATTTGTCTGAACCTTAGATTTTTAGGAATAAAATAACAAATAATAATATAATATTTGTTTTAAAAACTATTTTATGTCATTTTTGACACTATTTTGTAATTCATTTTTTTGAAAATCATAACAGAAAAATTAGTTCTAAGAAGTTAATTAAATCAATACTAACATGTAATATTTACCAATAAAATTATATTAATTTTTAGAAAGTCTCAAATCACATTTATTTGGGTATTTATAACATAAATTATGTGAATATTTCATTAATAAGATAATTATTGCATCATCATTGTGTCGTAAATAAATTAAATTATTTAATGTCTAAAATTTACAAATAAAATACCATTATGTAGGAAATATTTTTATATTCCTAGTTAATATTTATAGTCAAATTTATCTTATGTATAACCTTATATTAAAAATGACTTAGTTATTAAACTTTGATTTTAACTATTTTAACCCTTCTTTAAATAAATTAATAATAAAGGTCCTAATCTAATCCAAGTGGGCCAAAATAGTCATATTTTATTCTCAAGGTTTTTTTGTGTCGATTTACACTTATCCAATAGAATTAGGACATGTGTTAGGGTAATAATAATATCATTGTTACCCTTAATTACCCTATTTACTTTTAACCGTGGTAAAAAAAGTAAAAAGTTACTATTCACCAAAAAAATATAATCTCATTGAACCACATTTTAGTCCTTGATATTAACTGTGTCTCTCAGATTTTTGAAATTCCACTCACAGAAGCGATAAAATTAAGTTGTATGTAAATTTGCAAATTCTCCTACGAGGTGGGTAAAAGACAGTGAAAAGTTCAATAAAATTTTTATATATCTAAAATTATTAATAAATGACTCCAATGAATTGAATTGAAATTAAATAGGTATTGTGTATCAATTTTTACCTAAAATAAATTTATATAAAATAAATAATTATTTAAATAAAAATTTGGTTTTTAAATAGTAACCCAGTGTTTTCACCATTCATCAAAAATTGAATATTTTCAGAGAAATACCAAAATTTCACTCTAGGATAATTTCGATATTCCAAAACAAAAAATGATATACATTTTGAAAAATAAAATTTACAAAATTTCAAAAAAGTGGGTATTACTATTCATAACGGCTAGTTTTAATAATATTATAATATCATATCGTTGTTTAGTGAAACTCGATATTGCGTACAACGCAAGTTATCGAGGAAGGTCGCGATTGCGTGTAAAGCAAGCCAAGCTAGTGTTGTGTGTAGTGAAAGATTCCTTTGAGGATTTATATAACATAAAAACAAAATATTTCTTACAAAAATCTCGAGTGTTACATCTACTCCAAGATTGTAGAATCCAAGGAGGATACTCTCCCCTTCAAATCCACTTCATATTAATCTTGATCCCTGGATGTGTGTATTTTAGAATGGATATATCTCACTATTATAGGTATGCTCCTTTCTTTATCCTCTATTCTCCTCCCCTATATTCCTCTAAATTGAATTTTTATTATTATATTTATGTATTCATGTTTTATATCACCTAATTATAATGAAATCTACTCTATATGAGATTTATTCAGTGTGGGATAACAAGATAAGTCTTGGGATCGTTAGAAACATATGGGATCATTTCAATTTTTTTGATGATATATTTCTAATGTTTTATTCATTAATTTTTACAAAATTTATCTAAAATAATCTATTTAATTAATGTATAAAATAAGTTATATGTCTTGTACAAATATTGATTTAATTATTTGAGTGGAATAAGTCCCATTGATTGTGTTTTAAGGATTAATTTTATTGATGAAATATACTCATTTTATGATAATGTGTATTAATTAGAGAAAATAATAATAATTGGTTATAAATAATTTTTTTTATATCTTGGATATGATATGGGTTCATGAAAGGATTGGTGATAAATAAGTTATTTGTTTGATAGAGAATTAAATATTCAAAATTGGATAACTCAATGGTTAGGGATGTTATTCCATAATTTTAAAGAAATTATAAATGCTCTATATAGAGTTTCATATGTTAATAAGGAATGTAGGTGTGAACATACTTAGAAAAAATAGGTTGGATTAGCATTTGAATTGTATGATAAGAGAGACTTATTAATCTCATAGAAGTTCCTCCGGGTATTAGCAGTATGTCTTATATTTGTTAAGGTCAACTTGTTAATTGGAAGTATCTTGGATAGAGTCAAATTTGAACCCATGGTTGATTCCCAACAATAAATGATAGATCTAATAACCTAGTGAGGTCTGATGAATATTTATATTTAATTTACCTTAATTGGTAGTACATGGATGAAACAATTTATTGGTTTAATAAGAAAATCTATGAGATTACGATTATCTAACACAGGTGACCAAAAGATTTGATTTGAAATTACTGACAATTCCTTGGTAAGGGCTAGTCTAGTAGTAAATTAATTTCAACAAATGGAAGAATGGTAATCTAAATATACAATGATTGGTTTCCCTTATGGGTTAGAGTATGTGATGAGTTAGTTTTGTGTATTTTTTAAAACATTTCATGTGATAATATGATTTTGATATAGGCTTGGGATAAAAGATATAGACCAAGTTTTATTCAATATGACTATGGTAAATGACCTAATGATGGTTTCATTTCATACTAATTAGTAGCTTAGTGGTATATATCTTGGTTAAGTATAGGGAATAATGAATAATGATTAATGGGAAACATCGCAATATATTTCATTCTCAATAGGTATAGGTTTATCCTAGGAGTAATGAGCCTCACCGAGTGTTTTTAAATTTATTATTAATTTTTTATTATTATTGGTGATTTTATAGGTCTATTAAATGGGTATATTATGAAATGATGTATGGGGTATGGTGGGTGATGTTTTGATGGATATGATTGGGTAAGTATTTGGCCATGATATTGATTATCTAACATTAATATTTTCGTGTCATGTGATAATAAAATCAACCCAAGGGATAGTTGGAGGTCGTACCTACTATTTGGGTGATTTCTAGATGATGGGGATATGTATATTTTAATTAATGGATAGTAGGACCAGAATATCCATGTCTATACCCATTTCAATTAGTGTTGATCTATGTGAATTTGTATATGAGGGGTGATTCTTCACCTCATAGAATAATAGGTAATACTCTATTCAACTCGTGTAAAACTTTCATCACAAATGATTGAGGTACTAGTTCCTAAATTATATGTAAATTTTGATACTCTATTCACAATGGGTGATAGTATATTCACTACTATGAGTTCATGATTATCTAACCCAATTGTGATATCTAATTCTATATTCACTAATGATAGATACTTAACTTACTACCTATTAATTTATTTCTGGTATTTTTCACCATAGATGGTACCCAATCCACCAATAAGTGGATATGATTATATAAAACAATTCAAATATTAGATACTCTATTAACTACTAATAGATGTGTGTTCACTTACCGCATATGTTATTAGTAGTACTCTATTAACCATAACCGATACTTCATTCACCACTGAGAGGGTATGATTGTAGGTCCTAATTGAGTTTGATGATATACAATTCACTACTGGAATAAATAGAATTTTTTTTCTTTATTGTGATAGGTAATTCATTATTCACAACCAAAGAGAGGTTGGGCACCAAAACAATCCATTATTCTCAAGATATTTCTAAGCCCCTCTAGTTTAGGTTGTGGATGAGAACATTCCACCCATATCAGGAAGCTTAGTTTCACTATGAAAAATAATCAATCCATGGTGTTCTTTTTTTGTTTATATGTTATACCATGAGAAAGTTTATCCCATATTCCAAAATAGGATGAAGTAGGTATGAATCAATCATCAACGTAGATTCTAAAGAATATAATGGAATAAAGTTAATGGTGTGTGTGATTGTTTATCAATTTTTTCATTCAATACATGTATAAACATATATTGGATTATTATTAAGGGAATAATTACTTATGGCCTAATAATTTTTATTCTCGCACTATACACATACACATTAGTTGTTGTGAAAAACATATTCTTGAAATTATTTTCAAGGTAAGGTTCCTACTATAGGATAGTGAGTTGGAGGCGCTCAATAATTATATAGAGATAATCAAAGGTGGCTTTGAGGAAGGTTTTCCATATCTCATTTTTTTCTTCTTATGGAATATTTTTATATGATTAGACTATTTAACAATATTTTTTTCATGTATTATTGTATAATTTACTTGGGATTATTCATTATTTATTAGTGGATGATATTATTATAGATATCATTCTATTATAATTTCATATTACTCTATTGTTATAAAGTTGTATTGATGTTTTTTATTTGAATATGATTATCTATAATGATACTAAGGGTATAGACTCCCCTTGTGAAATTATTAGACCCTTGTAGCTAGTTGGAAGCCTATCAAATATAATAAGGTGAAATTAAGGTTATGTGACTCTCCATATTGAGTAGAATAGGAATATTGTGTGCTAGGTATGTTGTAACATGATATCAACCAATTGTTACATTTTTTTATTACTTTTTATATGGTATATGGAGATATGAATTATCATAACTTGGGATGGACATTTTATTTATTTATTTACTACATAAACATTTGTAGAAATCCGAATATACATAGAGTTGGTATTTAAATTTTATTATTTAACTATTAGTGTTAAGATGATTTTAAAAAAGTACGGTGATATGATTATAGTTTATTGGATTAAATCTAGACTAGGGGTAGAAAGAAGAATATTTTTGTGCATAAAAATTATCACACTATGTCATATAACATGTGTATTTTTTTATTAAGTAAATAGTTTCAAATAATGAAAAAATATTTGATTATTTAAAAAATAAAAAATAAATTATTTTCTTTTTTATAAAAAACATATTAGTGGTGCGATACTTTGATGGTCTAAATCTATGATTACTTCAAATATATTCATCTTTGGTGTAAAATTTCATTAATATGAACATGTATTTAATGATATTGAACCTCAAGTGGGTAGTATGGTTCTTGTAAAATCTTAACCCATTCTTTCACCTATTAACCTCACCTAAGTTGAGTCAAAATGTCTTTAAAACCTAATCAAATCCCCATAACTACTAAAGTATATAAATGAGTGATAAAATATTATAATATATAGACAGGGTAATTTTTTCCAGAAATAAGACACGCTACTCATTCCATGATTCGACTGAATTTTTTAGAATAAGGTATCTATATAACTAATAAATCATACCTTTGAGACAAAATATATAATACCATAGCATAAATATCATTCGAGATTTATTTAGGATGAATGAAAATACTTTTTAAAACATACAAAATAGCTAAACAAAGATGAAATGAATTTAAGTTTAAACAACCTAAAATCAAGGTTGGTGTGGATATAGATATATTTATTCCAAAAAGGAACTTCCAAATAACTCCTATGAGCCTCCCAAAAAACACTATGATCCAACATATTAATAAAAAAACTCACAACCTATATATATCCACTATAATGTATATGGTTCACGACTAGTCAATTAAAACATCTTTCTCTTACCTTTGTTATAATCCATACAATCTACCCACATAACAAGTTGGGTGAGTAGGCGATGACTGTAAGACCCCATAGGATATCCACAATAATTTTCATAAAACCCATCAGTATAAAAATCAACCTATAATTAGATGAAACTTATAAAAATTACCGAACCCCATTAAATTTTATTTTAACAAATGACAAAAATCTACATTCAACCAAAATGAAAATTCTAAATTAGACATAGAAAACATATCATAAATTCCATCCATTCCATAGCTAAATTCCCATACACCCAATCCTCATGAAAACCCCAATTAAATATTATATAATGGGAATCCACCAAAAAAATCATTCAAACCCCTCATGATTTGATCAATTACCCAACCTTTTATAGAATCCTAATAAAATTTGATGAGGCACCCACACAAAAGCTAGAATTTCAGGCCTTTCCAATCAAGAAAAGTCACCTATACTAAATTAGGAATTCAAAAACATGTATTTGACCACATCCAAACATCCCATTGGTAAAAGCTAAAATATAAAGGCTCGTGAAAACCAATGGAAAAAATAAAAAACAATATTATAATCAATGAAACTCAAGTTTATCATTTTATAAAAAAAATTACCCATAATTTTGAAATTTTCCAATAGTTTTTTCATACATCATAAACATAGATGAAACATATAAATTTTTTCAATTTATAAATTCATTGATTCTAAATATAATTAATCATAAAATAAACACCATAACAATTAAATCATTTTCCCACCATCAAAATATTTAATAAAAATCTTATATTCACTTTTAGAATATTTGGATCAAAATAGAGTATATGACAAGCCACCTACCTCAACCCAATAGTATTGTAGAATCACACAACACACATGAGATTTACAGTATCCCTAATATCATCAATATCCTATAATCCAAATTATTTCATAATTTCATACTGAAAATATGATTCCTTCCAAACCCTACAATTTTAGTGTTTCACCCATGGAAAATAAATAAGGAAAACATGATATGGGATCCTAAGGTCTCTTACATATGGTATGTCACCCCAATACTCTAATATCACTGATCAAAAAGGTAAATATATCAAAAATAACCTTCATGTTTACCCTAGGTTGATAGATCAAGGTAATAGGATTGAAATAGTGTCATAGTTTCTCAAATAATGATTGAATAAAAGTTTTAGGTGATTTTTGAAGTGAATATATGGATCAAATATAAGGTCTTGGAAATCTGTATGTCAACTATGCATTCCTTTTGGGATGAATATTTTCAATATACATGGTACTAGTCTACATTCATCCAACCATGATTTTTCTAACAAAATCCCAAAATCCACATACATAATCTCATGGGAATGGTACATGATACTGTGACCACAAACCCTCTGAAATTCACTTTATTACCCCAAATATCGCCAATTATAATATACATTAATTAAGATAATTACATAGGAAAAAATTCCTTTCTAGTACTCTCCACCTTTTCACTTCCCATATTTAGTATGTTATAGAGTATCATTGTAATAAAAATATTCATTCATTATAGACGCATCAATTATTCCACCTCCCATGCATCCTCATGCATAGTATAGAGTTTCTTGAGAAAACATAATAATAAAATAACTCAACAATGCAATACTTCCCATCGGTCAATAATATAAATAGGATCCTATATAAAACTCACATCCATGTTTAATTGCAACTAGTCCCAAATAATAATGTATAAAGGTACCAACACATGTTTTCACAAATTTCAAATGTGAAACACGTAATCAATATCTCTAAAATGGGGTGATAATACCAACTGGTATTCCACATATCTAATACACATTATGATCTCAAACATGACCAAATATCTAGGCATTAACTTCCCCTACTTACCAAGTCTCCACAATCAAAACCATAAAGACAACCTCATAAATAAATGAATGTTTATTACTATATAAAAAGGCCATAAATTAGTATTATAATATTAATTTTTCCTACTTTGGTTCATTATCATTTACTTCTTAATAAACTAGATATTTTAAATCATCTTCACACCATACTCAGTACAACAAGTTAATTTTCACATCCTCCACCCAACATAAAAGAAAATAATGTGTTCCTCCTTATAGTACCATGAAAGGATCCATGATAATTATTATTTGTTAACAATTCATGTTGAATAACTCATTTATAGGGAATGGCCCTCTGGTGGGAATAGTAAGTAGTTCTAAACATTAATTTCATATAATCTATAATTACAAAGACTTCCAAAAATTAAATTTAAATTTTGGGTCTTTTTTTAAAACAATGGATGTTTGAATATTATTATTTTTAACCACTATATATATATATTAATTCATCCACTAAATACACCACCTAATTTTTTCAAAATGACCTAATTTAGTTACCCTATCATCAATAACCTAAAATACTCTAGGATTACATAAGATATTTGGAAATTCCAAAACAAAATAATAAGTAATTTTCTACCACATGCACTTTAAAATAAATAGTGGTTTTAGAATTCCCACTATAAACTTGTGTTTAGCCTTCACTTGTTAAAAATTAAGTACTTTTTAACAAAGGGGGAAACCTACTTATTCATACATAATGATTAAGGTTTTTATTCTATGACCCCATACATTTTATTAACATCAGGATGAAACAACCAATATAAGTACTAATATACCTTCAATCCATCAAACTTTATTGAAAAATGAACAAAAAAATCATTTTAAAAACTTAAAGATCAATTCTATCACTTCATACCAGCCATATGGGGTATCCTAATCATTTAAAAAACCATATAACCACACATTTAGAATCAAAAAATTGAGTTTACCTCACCCTATAAGGAAGGGTTGATGTGACAATAATACATAAAAAACCCAAGTACCATACCAGTCAATTTTTCAAATATCACACCTATTCAGTCCCATATTATATTGAACTCACCTAAATTTGGTATACAGATACCCTTTCTTGGATATTTCCCACTCATGCACTTTTTCAAGCTTCCAATTTTTATGTTCTAAAATAAAACATTCATCACTAATAGTTTTATTTTTTTAATTTTTTCACACATAACATTAACCATTATACCTTCCACAAAATAAGTTTCATGTCTATATGAAAAAATAATTGTTGTCCCTACTATGGTATTTCCCTTATCATTGTTTAATGATCATAGAACTATCTATATTATATCATAACTCATATATAATTAATTGTGATACATGGTAATTATAATGAAAAAATCATAAAAAAATCCTCTCTCTTGGGTGTATAGAAATCATGGTGCTTTTTGAAATAATTATACAATTTTATTGATAATATATTACCACAACATCTAATCCCAAATTAATATTCTTTGTCATTAGTGACTTCACTCTCTTCAAAGTGACTCTCACATTCAAAATCAATGATGAAATACGTTTATCTCTACATGAATTACATAATCCTTAATATTTTTAATGAACTAAATTTTAAATACTCTATAAATTCATTGATGTTTTTTTCAACTCACTTTACTCATAAGCATTATAAAGTATCTATCAGTTGCTCAATCTCCTCTCTTGATTATGTTGAGTTTAAATCTATCCATTCAAAAATAATAATCATCCTATATTAAAAATATTATTATGAATACTTTGGTCATATACCTACTTTTCACATAGCTCCCATATATTACAGCAGACATAAATTGATTCATTGGTCCAAATTTTTTAATATGTATAACCATTCATAGAGTATCTTCTACTCTTGATCATGCATGATGTTTTGTTGTATGGGAAAACTCCCATATTCATATCAAAATCAATAAAAGGTGTCTTATATATTTTTATGGGTTATTTCATACCTTTATTATATCCTATTAATGATTAATAATTGGATCTCACCAAAATCTATGATGTAACTTCAATTTTTTATGGTGAAAAAGAGTCCTCAAATCTATCATGGTCTCACTCCCTATGATATTTTTCATAATTTTTTGATCATCAAGTCTCAAATTCTATCCAAATATAATAATGGATAATATATAAATATTATTATTATTTCAAGGATAATATAAATCATTTTTATCATGCATAACAATCATAGTTCGCAGAAACTAACTCTCTGGTCCCCATGGTAAGAGAGTACCAAAGAGTGATTCCCACAATGATGAATGACTTCCACTCTTTTCTATCAAATCTCATTCCAACTTTTTTGTACACCATAGTGTTTCCATTCCATTTTTATCAACTAATTTATTCATGATTCATGTCCCAGTGATCCTAGTATCACACACCTAATTATTTGAATATGTATCAAAAGAATATATTTCATATATCATTAACAAATCATTCTACATGCCATTCTTTATATATATATAATTGAAGAAAACATGCCTGAATCTATCACATGATCAAACTTTTATCATGTGTTATCCTTATAATATGAATTATCTACCCATGATTCCTATATCTAAATGAATCCTTGTGTTTGAGTTAACTGTTGATATCACATCACATAATAAGAAAAAATTTCGAAAATCTCCATACTACCTATCTCTTCCTCTAAACTAGCCCTTATCTGGGGCCATGTGGCATCATATATAGGCTCCCATTATTATTATAAATACCTTATTCTCATATTGAATATAAATGGACTTATTATTAATTATTATTTAAAATTTTTAATGGAATTAGTATTGGTTAAAAATCTACAATAACTCTTCCCAAGTTAGAAATTCATCAACATAGCCTCCATAACCAAATATCATCGCTATACTTTGAGTTCATTAAACAATAATGTTTAAAACATCACATTATCATCCAATTGTGTTTTTAGAAATAAAAATATCTTGTTGATCATTTTCAACCATTATACATCTTCCTCGAGTATTGAATCACCTCGAATGGTTAGAGAGTTCTACCTTAAAAATTAAATAACATATACAACTGAGATAGATGAGGTGGTTAAATCTACCAAGTAGTCTAATAATATTATTCACAAACCATTGAATCAATTGATATAAAGTTGAGTCATTGGGAACCACTTTATCTATAGATTATTTATCTTTATTCTCATTATTTCTTCTTGGAAACATTGTTGAATAATAACCAAGGTGAAACCATTGACCCAAAGTCCCCAAATACCATATATGACCATACAGAATATACACTATTATTTCCCCAATTTACACAAAAACTTCAAATCAACTTTCCCTAAAAAAACATTACAATTCCACAACCCAAAAGGGATCTCTATAACCCATGTTTCTCTATCAACATAAAATCAAAATTATGGAAATTAATGTTTTCAAAAATATAATCATTATTATAAAAATTTGAAAATGTATCATTTTTAAACAATAAATTACACATTCAAAACCAGATATTACATTAAAATTAATCTACCTTTTATGTATTTTTTATCCATTATTGTCTAAATGATTCATGAATACTACTTTTTTTCTAAAAACAAAACAAATAAGTTCAGACACTCCAGTAGCAAACTATTAGTGGTTTACTAACCACTTGGCCACCCACAGTCCCAATAACTCATGTGTTAATATAAATAGGCTAGATATAATAGTTTATAACTATTTCATGAGTCCTTAATTAGCCTATATTAATTAAAATAACACAACTTAATCAAAATGATATCATTTGTAACATCCTGGCCTAATTCATCACCTCTCAACCTCGCTGGAGTAATATATAAAGGATACTTGGACTTAAGAGCATCCCCTGACCACTAAAGACTCAAAATAAAAATATAGGGATTCAAAAAAACTATTACATAATGATATTACCACAATTAAGATACACTACTCAATCCTATATTCTAATAATATTTGAAAATTATGTTTCTGTATATCAAACATATCTAACATATTAGAAAAAATAAATAAGGATACAATGAAAATACATTACAATATCTATATATGTTTCATGGAGATTATTTTTTAAAAAACCATTATATTTAAATCAAAAAATAATCAGTGTATAATTTTAAACAAGCTAATATAAAGGTCAGTATGGCTAAATAGTACTATTCCAAAAAGGGACATCCAAATAACTCAAGTGTGCCTCTCTAAGAATACTATAGGCCAACCTATCATTGAAAAGCTCATACAATATATATATATTCACTTACATGTATATGATACACCATTATTTAATTAGGAATTATTAAACATGACTATGACATACTATATTTAATCTACCCATCCACTAAGTTGGGGAAGTAAGGGGTAACTGTAAGACCCAATAGGATGTCCCCAAAACATCTCATGCACCCCATAAATATGAAAATAAACCAATATGTAAAGTTATTTTTTAAAAATTATTCTCCAAACACATGAATGTTTATAAAACTAAACAAAAATATTTTATATTAAACGAAAAAGAAATTCCAAATGAACCCTAGATAAACACATCATGAGTTCCAACATTTCTAAAACTAATTAACCTTTCACTTAATCCTCAACCAATACCAAATGAAGTCTTAGTCCATGGGAAACCACCAATAATTGATGGGGTACCTCCTAATCACGAGTTGAATAATTTACTAACCTTTATTAGACATCTCTATCAACTAAAATAAAGAAAACTACACTTAAGAAAGAATTATCCACATTGTATAATGAAGAGAATACTCTCAAGTAGGGATTTCCACTCATGTTTGAAACCTCACATGTCCTTCCCACCAATAATAACTACAATATCAAGACTCATAATTCTAAATAAAATAAATAAATAATAATATTTAAGTATAATAAATTCGATTTAATAAGTCTACAATAATATCAAAATATATACAACTCATTATTACCATTTTCTAAAAAATAGTTTCAACCAAAATATTTACTTCACATAATTTTTCTACAACACATACACACCTAAAAATTAACCATTTTCACCAAATCCATTTACATTTAATCAAAATACTATATAAATAAATTCATTTTCTAACCATTAAATAATTTAATGAAAACCTTATAACCTACACTAAGATATTTAGCACAAAATAGTGTATAGAAGAATCCTCCCACCATAACTAGATGATGAAGTGGATTTAAACCACTTCCCCCATGATATATAGTGTTTCTAACATATTCAAGAACCTTGAACAAAAATCCAAATATCATTGAAGCCTAAAAATAAAATTTCACTCATACCTTACCCAAATAGGGTTTTAACAAAGTATAATCAAGAGGGAAAACAAAATAAGGGATCTAGAGGGTACTTTCCTTCAAAATAGAACCCCACCACTCTAGTATAAATGATCTAGATGTTAATCCATAAAAAATTTTATCCAAGGTAACATTATGTTGAGAGAACTAAGTGACAGTGAAAATTAGTCTAGAATCGCCAAAATTTATAAGAAATTAAAAAATTAATGTTTTTTAAGGAAATAAATGCACAAACAGAATGATTCCAGAAACTATGAATATTAACTATTTATTCCATAAATAATGATGATTTTAGAAATGCATATTCATTCTTCAAAGTCCCAACGACCATGTATTGTTCCATGAATTTGTTTCCATATACCCACAATCCACTTGTATAACCAAATGTAAATATTTCACAATCATATGACAACAAACTTACCCATATAACCATGAAATGATCCTCTAAAATCCCCTTTTGGTATGGGGAAACCCGAATGAGTATAAGATAAATTTGGTTGTTGTGCTAGAATATGAGTAAACTTGATTGATTTGACAGAATAATCAATGTTACTTTCCGTGATTTAATGTACAATGGTGAAAAATTTATAGACTCGTTGGTGGACCCTAGTGATGATAATACTAACTTCATTGTATTTAGACTTAGATAGTATAGCTACATAGAGGGAAATTCTCTTATTTCCACCTTATATGAGTGGTGTATATAGTTGTTTCCTAAAAGAGATAGGTTATCCCTGGATCATGGATAACTTTATAGAAGGGAATAATGGATATGTGTCTCATGTTTTGGGTATAACTCTTGAGTGATGTGTGATCGTGTTTTTAATCTATATATGTGTATTACCTAAGGTATATTGGGAATAGATTCAAAAATAATGCTATGAGTGATATATGATTGACGTGCATGTGATCATGGTCTTCTGATTAGTCACCTAATTTTATAACCAATGTTATATGACTCATTACATCATGATTTGGGTTATATAGTAGAGTATCTTGGTGGTATGTTCCATCTACTAGATGAGATTAAATTGATAATGGAAATCATTATGAACCATTGGGATAATGAGTTATTAAGTTCTATATTTCCATGTGGAAAATTGAGTGAATTTTCATACTATGCTCATACTAATTTACATAATATATCCTAGGATAAAACTTGAGTAGTAAATGTTACTTTTGATAATAAGATGAATGGAATCTCCTGAGTGAGGGTATCTTTTTAGTGGTAAAGACTCTATAGTTTCACTAACCATTTGAACCAAAGGCTTGGGATTATATTTATAATAAATGAATAATATTTCTTATGTTATGATCATTTTTAGAATGAATCATGGAAACATATGAAACACATTTTCATGGATGAGTAATGGGTATGGAGTTGATCACATTGATACTACATGGTGAGTGTGAGAGATCATAGATTCTCTAGGAATAGTTGACTATAGATTGACCTATAAGAACTAAGGGACTATGTTATAACCATTAGAGGATATGTTATCTCAATATATTTTTTTAAAATGAACAAGGGGCCATGAGTACCATGATTACAATTATATATTATAGTCATATTTTTGATGAGGTATGACCTCTTGAGGATTATAAAATACATTGATATAGATGATGAATATTATGGAATACAGAGTAATCGAGTGTCTTAGTGTGATTATTGAGTAATTTTAGTATTGTATAATCTATGGTGAGTTCGGAAATATTGAAATTGTAAAATTGATAGAGGGAAACTTTAGATTCCATAATGATTCACTATATGAGTATTTAATGGTAGTGGGTGAGGTAGATGAGCATATGAAAATTCTATTGGGACATGGGTATTATGGAGATTTATTTTCAATTAATTGGATTTTTAAAGCATGGATATCCAATATTATTATGTACATTAAATTGAACTTCAATGTATTAATTTATTGGGTAATAAATATAATTTCTTATCAGTGGTGGAATCTATAGAATGATGGATTCTACAGTAGAAAATATTCCTTGATTGATGATAAGGTCATTCGTATTGTGGGGAGAAAACCATTTATTATTTGTGGGTAAAAAAGCTATTTAAAAAGTATTAAATTGAACATTTAGAATGGTGTATTTGATACATTTTTGACTAATGAAGATGGTATACTTTCATAAATTATTTGATTCAAGTGTCATGTATAACAAACCAATATTGGACAACTAAATAAGTCACCTGAGGTGGTCCTACACATGGGTAACTACAACAAAAAAAAGAATTTTGTATCATGTAAAACATGAATAAGGGAAACCAATAAGGTACATAGGGAGATTAAGTTAACATGTCCCTGATATATACAAAACCATGAAAAATAAGATAAAATAGTAAATAAAACTAGATAATACTATTAACACCTCCATGTGACCATTTTTCAACACCAAACCATCCTAAAATGAAGGTGATAACAAAGAAGAGAAACCAAAACACTACAAAATGCCCTTTCTATTACCTGATTCATATAAAATGACATCTACAACTTCTTAATGGAAAAATTAGATTTTGATCACAAATCCGATTATGATTTCACCAAATAATCTATACAAGTTCTAATATTAATAATATATTAACTCTATCATGAAACCCAATCCAATTTACAAATAATTTTCATAAAATAAAACCATTTTTTAAAATCATCCATTGGTTTTCCTAAAAGGATACCATATTCACCAAATCTATTAATATTCAAAGTATAATAAATATAGTACAAAATCATAATCAAAACCAATGCTAATAGTGTTAAAGGGTAAATATTACTACCCATGTCAAAAAGATTTACATTTTATTTTGGGGAATACTATATGATTTGAACTCTATAGTTTCATGTTACAAGTATGAATTAGTGTTAAATGTGGTTTTTCTCCTTGGAAGTTCCACAGGGTGTCTGTGAGTGTGTACAAATCACATTGATAGAACATCTATTGTTCTCTGGGGATAATCATTAGTTATATAAGAAGGTCATATAAGCATGTTTATATCAAGTGCATAGTTAGGTATTAATAAATGGTATTAAATCCAATAATTAGCCATAAGTATATAAGAGATTCTTGGTTTTGAGATTTGTGGTCTATAACGAGGAAGTTATTCTTTAAATGGATAGGTAGTGTAATATCCTAAGAAACGTGGGGCTTAAAAGGCTAATTGTTACTACCCAGGTGAATAAGTCACACCATTAATTTCTGGAGCCTTCCTAATTATAATTCCATAGATAATCATGCTTATCCTGATGTAGTGGTTAGGACGGATACCTCTCGGAAAGTTTCCCTGGGTATTTTTGAGTGAGGATAAGGAACATTGAAAGATCATGTTTTGGCCATGGAGATAATCATTATTTTTATAAGTGTCACTTATGGGTAAGACCATTTGATGTGTTGTAATGGTAACTAAGGTATTATAAGAGACCCATGGGGTTAAATAAATAGTTTCATGGCATATGGATGATTGGTTAATGATAGAATGGATGTGTTTGGTGAGTTAGAAATACAAATTTATAGGTTTTGATAATAAATTATTAGGTTAGGTTAGTTTGTTTGATATCTATAATGATGTAAAATTTGATGAATGGGTTGATATTAAGATTGAGTTAGATAATTTCATTACTCATCAGATAGTATGATGATATTTATAATGTATTGAAGATTTAGAAGAAGATATTATTACCAAATGGAGGTGGTGAATGATTAGTTCATATGGTTAGAAGATGCTCAGTTAAAGCTCTGAATTAGCAGTGGTTTCGAAGAGACTAGTATTGTAAACCATGGAAGTGAGACAATGGTGATTGATATACTCTTGGACTGAAACATCATAATTCTGTTTTTGTGCATGATTTGTTTTTTTAAATAGGTAGTAAATGTAGTGGGGTGTTGGTGCAGCATCCTGCCCTAGGTTCCACTAAACAATTCCCTAAGAGGGTGGAACACATGACCTCAAGTTCCTATCCCCAAACACTAGTGGCTACCAAATAATAGTGAGGGTATAAGTTATGTCCATGGGGAGATTATGCCCTTATATATCAGAGTATTCACATTTGTAAATGATAGATAAAAAATAACATAATCATAATAATATTATACATCAATTGATGTAATGAAATAAGTCGTGAAAAATAAATAATAAAGTTAAAGATGAATACATAAATGGGTACAAAATTTGATGTCCATTTCATGATGCTATATGAAAAGTTTGAGCATAAGGGGATAGGGGATACAAATCGTATACTTCAGGCTATATATAACTACAAAATGCTAAGAATTGATATATAATATCACAGCCACATGCTCAGTCCTCTTCTCCCAAATTCTATCTTAAGTAGCAAGTAAATCAAGAATCGGAAGCAACATGATTCCCTTTATCCAAACCTGTAATCCTAATGTCTATTAAAATTCCAAATGACACTCAAGTAGGTTTTGAGATATAATATCAGTAGTCCATTACCAATGGTGTATAGTCCCGTCCATTTCATGGAGTAGATAATATAGTGTTCCATATATTAATAAAATCAGAACATCTAATAATTAAAAAATGTAAACCTTGGTCTCGGTCCTTAAATGGACACCCATCCCATATCATCTACTTCGGCCTGAGCCGGATGTTTGAAAAAGAGTACCTATATAAGTAATAATATGTAAAAATGAAAAAAGTAAATAAGGAAACCCAAAAAATGCATGCCCCCTAGCTTAAGCTTCGTCTTGGGGTATAATTGACGTGTCATCATAGAAGTTCTCATAATAATGAAAATTACAAAAAATGCATCACATATGAATTGATCACATTAAATAATCAATCAATCTCCATTGTGTGGTCTGATCCCATTCACGGAGATCTTTAAAAAAACCCAATGGTCTCTATTGAACATCCAATTGCACCAATGTCATCACGTCCATCCAAAGAAACCCATATGGTGTTCCCTGTATCACTCATGACATAGTGACTCTATGTCTGTACCAAGTATCTCACATAGGGGACTGGGTACCACCAAAGTCATGGAATATCCTTCTTGAAAATAGGGTATATCCTTAGTTTCCCCCATGGGGAACTAGCATCACTCACGAGTATAATTAAATATTCCCAGTGATCCCATACCTTTAAATCCAAAGTGTCTCCCTGGGCGTGTCAAGAGTATCCAATGAATAATTGTGTCTCTGTCTTTGAAATAATTAACACAAGACCCATGTTCACTCCAATCTCAGAGAAAGAGATCCATATCAACCAAGGAACATCATGAGATAAGGATTATATTTATAATTATATATAATCAAATTACCATCTTAGTACCATATGCTCACCAAGCTAACAAACTTTGAAATCTAATAAAACAACACTTGCATAGTAAGGCATAAATAAATTAATAAGAGAAATGCATGGAATGAGGCATAAAACCAAAGGAAAAGAATGTATATAAACACGTGTCAACAATGGAATTTCAATAGTCCTAGATGAAAATCTTGGAACATCATAGAATTTAATAATAATAAGGAATCAAGTAGCATTATGAAGGTATAAATCACATGGCCTGACAAATGTATAGAACATGGGAAAGTGGTTATAAAAATTCTCATATGGCATCAAGAAAAACCAAGGAAATGAGGTACTAATAACAACATGGAAAATAATCATAAGCATTTGGCACTAGGCTAATATATAAACACATATATCAATGATTTGGATCAAAGGAATAAGGAATTACAAATGGGGCCAAATAGTATGAATTAAGCATAGGCCCTACAAATGGAATCCAACTCATGGTTCACAATTAATCTAATTCAATTTACCAATTTGAAAAATTAAACCAATGTTCAACACACACACCCAAGGTTAAACACTTCTCAAGGAATATGGGAAATTTGGACCATTAAGAATGGATCACCCCAAGGGGTGTCAAAGTTCATGGTGAACACCCCTAGTTGGGTTTTTCATAATCTAGGAAACCATGAATATGTAGAAAACATAAATTTAATTTATTAAAAAAATATGAAGCGATGTCAGAAGAATCAAGATCACAGCACAATAGAGCGATATTTAAAATGTGACAAAACGAATGATAAAAGAATAGAACCCCTATCTCGATGTAGTAGCACTCCACTTGTCTTATATCATGTATTTATTCAGTCTAAAATGGATGAAATCAAAGGATTTGTCAAATTATAAGAAATAAGTCAAAAAACTATCGATCCAAAATAGAACAATGGATAGAAGGGGGTATTAGTGATAGATGGGTGTGAAAGGTATATCTTACTGAGGGTATTCTTTTTCATCTGGCGACAAAGGTGTCGGACCACAAACAAAGGGGATAACGAAAAGCACCATGGAGGGAGGAGGAGGAAGCCACAAAAAAAGGAGAGAGAAATATATCACTAGAATGTGTATGGAGGAGAATAAATTGGGTTAAATCATTCAAAAAGTACAAAATAGTAATTTCACCATTAAAACAAACTATGAACGGTTTTCCCATATAGTGCACCAATTGTGTCCCATTAAATTCTATAAGGGGTATATCACATGGTTAGGTGTATGGTTTGACTAACCATTCACAATCTGTGTGAAACTTCACTTTCTGAAACATTCAATCAGCCACAAAACCATGAACCATGGGTCCTACTAATGTTTAAAAATTGTGTGGCCCAGTCTTCCTCCTCCCATTTTCGGTTCTGGGCTTCGAACGAGCCTCAGATGTGACTAGAGCCTCCTTTATTCTCTTAGGAATCATAAAAATGGAATTTTTAATGAATTTAAACCAAAAAATTAAATGGTTCATACATTTAGTTAAAGTTGGGAAGTTAGAGGTGGCTACTGTCTTCACTATATACACTACTACAAAACAGGCCATTAACAACACTGGTATTTATCAGTGTTATAAAAAAGCGTTGAAAATGTAATCTTTATCAGTGCTAAAGAAAATGTTGATAAATACAACCCTTTATCATTTCTTTATTTTAGTGCTGATAGAGGGTCCCTTTGTCAATGCTTTATCTTTAGTGATGATAAAGGGTAACCTTTATCAATGATTTATTTTAGTGCTGATAAAGGGTACCATTTAACAATGCTATATTTTTAGCACTCATATAGAAATCATTTATTAGTAACCTTTTATCCCTGATAAAGGTCTAAATAAATAAAATGGAATAATTAAATAAATAAAAAATAAGAAATGATTTTATTAAAAAGATATTACCAATTTTATTAATTAAAGAATTATTGAAAAAAATGAATAAGTTGATTATACTATAAACAAATTACAAGTACTAACAAATAGTATGTATTAAATATATAGATATATGAAAATTGAAAATTGAACAAAATAAAATTAAAAATAAGTAAATTGAGAAAATTATTAAACATTTTATTAATTAGATGATTATTGATAATAATGATAAATTATATATCAATTAAATATATAGATATATATTAATGTATATAAATATGATTTATATAATATAAAATATTATTTAAGACTTACATTAAATAGTAATATATTTAGTAACTAATGGATTATAAATAAAAAATAATATGAAAGAAAAATACTCACCAATTTCATTGAGTAATGGATATAACTAAATTTCGTTTGATTTTTTCAATTTATAAAATAGGTCAAGTTTATTATATTGATTTCTCATATATGTAATTAATGAATTTTTATCTACATACTCTCACACAAAAATATTTTTTTGGAATTTAATAAATTTATATTATTTATTATTTATTTATTTATTTACTATGTTTAAATATTTTCAATATTTATTCATCTTTATTTCAATATATATCCATTTTGTAATGATTTATATTAATCAGACTATGCCAAATTTTCAATGTATTGTGCTCATTTTTAATTAATCAATCTTACTCATTTTTAACATGAATAAACTTCAGACAAAATATTCATTAATAATGTTAACAAAACATTAGTAAAAAAATATTTATAAATAAATATATTTATAAATTTTTTACTTTTTTTATACATTTATATTTATAAATAGATAAATAACATTTTTTTAAAAATTATTTATATATTTATAAATAAATAATTTAAAAAAATTAATAAATTTATTTCAATAATGAATAGATTTTCTATGTTTATATATATATATATAATAATATAAATATTATTATTTTAAAAATTATTCATATAATTATAAATAAATTATTATATATTAAAATAATTATAAAAATAGTGTTTTATAAAAAGTATTATTATTATTATTATAGTTATATATAATATGTATACTTTTAAAAAATGGTATTATTTTTTTAAAAAAAATATTTTAAGTATTTATCAATTTTTGTAGTGTTGTTAAAGCTAGAGATTTATTAGTGCTAAAAAAGCACTGAAAAAATCAATCTTTCTCAACGCTAATATTTTAACACTAATATAGATTGATTTTATTTGAACTTTTTTAGCACTGATAAATCTCTATCCTTATCGTTGCTAAAAAATAACTGATAAAGATTCATTTTATTAATGCTTCTTAACTTAGTGCTAATAGAAGGTATTTTTATTAGTTATTTTTTGAAGAAATGATAAAAGTGTCATGTTCTATTTTCAAGTGAACTACATCATGATATTTCAAGATCTCCATGGATGAAACCTACTACCAGTTGTGATTTTTGTTGAATCCAAGCTCAATTCTAGGCTATATTCAAGGCTATGACTATTTCATAGTTCAAATCCAAGTCTCTAGCAATTCAAGGGTTGAACTCAACCACAACTCAAATGAAATCTATGTTTTTTATATCTCTAATTTCCATTGGTTATCCATTGAACCTTATCATCCCACATCTGTGTATCCCAAAAAAAGTCTAGATATATTATCCTATAATAAAAAACCCAAAATTCATTGTTTTATATATATATTGAAGTATCATCTTCCCCGATATCATGTGGGTATTCTTCGGAAAACATTGGTGTTGTAAGACTTGAAATATATCAAAAAAAATGTTGATTCATGTTATTGTGAGGTATACTAGGCTCAAAATAACCACATTAAATTTAATAAACATCTTTTAAATCATCAAATTATGAAAAATTCATCCATATAGCAGTCAGTTTTATCATTGTTTTGTAATATTACATTGAAAATCACTTAGATGATGAAATATCTGACATCATTGGGGTTTTATATTATATTGTGCAAAAATTGGAACTAAGAGGGTTGAGTGAGGAGGAACTAAAATATAGGGTTATCCCCTTCTATTGGAAAATAAATTCTATAATTTGTTTCCAAAAAATGGATGATGAAATATTTAAAATATTAGAAAAACTATATAATTATTTTTATCATGAAATTTTTTTCTAGGAAAATGAGAACTAAAATATGGTGTATAATTAACGGATTAATTTTGGAAGACTATGAAATATTTCAAGATTTTTGGGATGGATTTAAGGGTCACTTATGAAATTTAACTATCAAATTATTCTAATGAATATATAAAATAATATGAGAAAAATCATATATATGTTAGTTTTCTGTCTTATTTATTTAACTACTTCTTGAAAAAATATAATTTTTTCAGTTTGTATTTTTGAAATATTTCAATTTCAAATTAAATAATTTTACTTAAATGCTATAAAATAAAAAATAAAAGAGTTTTAAGATTCTATAGTCATTAGATTATATTACACTATAAAAACTGATTTCAAGAGAAAATGTAATTGATATGTGGATTTTAATTTCAAAATAAGGGTAGAAAATAAACAATTGGAATAAGCCATATTCAAGGGAAAAACTCTAAATCAAGGTGCTTTAAGAAAAAAATATTTCTTCCTTACATGGTGTTGAATAACAGTACATTTTTTATAGAATTTATTGTTCTCGTTAATTTAGGACCGATCAAAGTTTTTCTAACTTTTATATTTTATTTAAAAGTAACTTATTTTAACAATAAATGTTTTCTATGATTTAAATTTTAAATAATATTTTAATTAATTCAACAATAAAACTTATACCATTATATTTAACTAATTATGATAAAATAAAGTATTAATATTTATTTATGTAAATTTAATAAATAATTTTTAATAGAATCTATTTTTTTGAAATAAAAAATATTTTCCATGGATAAAATCCTTACACCTTTAGAATCCAACTTCAAGCCAACTTTCATAGTTTGGATTTAATAATTTAATAGAATTATATGTTCACTAAGTATTCATAATTTTATTTAATGATATGGTTTACTCAAATAATCTCAAATAAAAATTTTATGTCCTTATAGTGGTAATAAGATTCCCCCCGAATGTGACTGTCTCAATTACATGACATTAAAAAAATTCCTTAAAATACATTACCAAGACCTTTTACGATAAGAGTTTTACAAAAATAGGAAAAAAAATAACTAAAAAACTCATGTTTTTTAAACCTAATGGAAATGTTTTGTAACAGTATATTAAATAACTTGATCCATAAGAATGCTTAATTGTTCTTATTTCAATCAAGCTCCTCTTGTCACATTTTTCTTATTCAGATCAAGCTCTCCATGCATTGATTTGATCCAGTTATCATAATTTATAACCTCTTCAAATGATTTAGGATCTACATGGTAAATTGAGGTTTTTTAGAGTATTACTCCTTCAAGTATTCACCAAAACTTTCCGATCACCAATGAAATTTTAATAATTTATTTCATCCTTGATTTTATTTCTTATAGTTGAAAAAAATATATCCATTTTTGAAATGATAACACACTCATTAATACATCTATAAAATAAATTCATTTCTTTCATATCACATATAATAAATACTATGTATGTCTTACTTTAATCCCTCAAAAAATATATTGTTCTTTGGAATTTGTTTTTGGTTCCACCCTTAGGAATCTCTAATTTCCATCTATGTAATTCTCACAAATGGGACACATCCACCTTTGATAATGAATATCTCATGTGTATTTATTTATTTATCATACAAAATGATTATTTTTTAACCCCATGGGATATCTTTACTTTATCTACGATGATTAAATTCTTTAATCCAATGTATCTTATTTTCTACTCATCCTCCTCACTTATTTATTGTTTGGTGAGATCTATTTCTATCTTTTATCGTCATTCTTATTTTACTGTCTGTATATCTCTATGGTCAATAGTGTTTTTATAGTAAAATATTTATCTATATAATTTATTTATTATTTCATATTTATGTTTAAGATATTTATTTTTAGTATTACTCATATAATAATTATTTTCTTGTAAAATTATATTATTTTGTTCGAGTTGGTTTGGTTTTTAAATATCGTCTCATGCTCGTGAGGGATTTCACTTCATGCCTGCAAGTGAGATAATGACAATAAGTAAATGTGTCAATAATACATAAAATCATAAGGAAAAGGTTAATTTATACTACTTATTTAATTAATTTTTTTATCATTTTAACTACTATTTATAGGTTAATTTCCTTATCATTTTTATCAAAAACTTATTTAGTTTTTTCACAGATGTTTTGGAAAGTCATATTTTGCTTTCAATTATCTGCAATAAGACACAAAAGATATAAAATTACTCTTTATTCCAATTTTAACACCTTTTACATTTTAAGTTTCTTTTATTTTTTGAACATCCAACACTTCATAATGATTTTATGTTATTAGTTGAAAAATTTTCCCATTGTTGAAAGCCTCTGCTCTTATGAATTTTAACAACGAGAAAGGTTTTTAATGTAAGAAAATTGATTCAATATGCAGTGTTGGGATTTTGACATATAAAGATATTGTAAACATGGTAACATTGGTGTTTATTATTATTTTTTACTTTGGTACATGTAAGAATCATCCACACCTCAATCTAACACACAGTGTGACTGGTGTGACTCCATGTGCTTCTTTTTATTTAAAATTTTCAATAATTATAGTAAAAAGAAAAACAAACATACTCAAAACCAATATTTTTTTTATTGTTCTGATATTTTAGTAAAATTATTTATAATTAATTTTAGATATTTAGAAATCACATACACCTCAATTCAATGAATATTATGACTGATATGACTCAATGTTTCTATATCAGTATAAAATTGACATTTTAGTTTAAAAAATACCACTCCCTGAAAATAAATAAATCACACTTGTATATTCTTAATAATTTATAACATAAAATAAAAATTCAATTTTTATGTGTAGGAATCATTATCATATCAAAAATATACACTATGTGATCCGTATAGGTCAAAGTTTGTGTTTCCAGGTCAAAATAGTATTTTAGTAAAATAAATTGATGAACTCAAAACTGAGAAAACATATTCAAATTGTTTTGATAAATTAATAAAATGATACATAATTCATTTTATATGTGTAATAATTATTTTTACCTCAATAAAAATCAAGGTGTGATGGGTATGACTCCATGTGTGTATTTTTATTTAAAAATGACATCAATTTTTATAAAAAGGACAACTAACCTACTCAAAATCAAGACAACACATTCAGATTATTTTGATACTTTAGTAAAATGATCCATATGTCATTTTAGACATGTATTAATATGTATTATCTCAATATAAGGCACGGTATTACATGTATGAATCCAAGTACATCTTTTTATTTAAAAATTACATCAATTTTAATAAAAAGAACAGGTGACCTACTCAAAACAAATAAAATGAATTTGTATTATTTCTATACATTAGGTAAATGATCAAAAAGTCATTTTTTTTGTAGGAATTATACACACATCAATATTATAAACAATATTCTCAGTATTTATCAATGTGTCTGTTATTAGTATAAAATTAATAATTTAGTTCAAAAAATTCCACTCATTGGAAACCGGGAAAACACACGCATATTTTCATGATAATTTAGGAAATTGATTCATAAGAAATTTTTGATTTTTAAGAATTATTTTCAAGTAAAATTGATACATGATTTGGTCGGTATATGTTTACGTGCATGTTTCCAGTTAAAAATGATATTTTAGAAAAAAAATATAAGAGACCTACTAAAAATCAATCAAATGCATTCATATTATTTTGATAGTTTATGACCATTATATGTAAGCCATTTTAGACATTTAAAAATTATCCTAACCTTAATCTAGGTCATGGTGTGACCAATAAGACTCTAAGTGTGTCTTTTTAGTAAAAATTGACATCAATTTTAGTTCGAAGGGAAACACACCTACTCAAAACTAAGAAAACACATTCATATTACTTGGATAATTTAGGAAAATGATCCATAATTAATTTGTGTCATTTTGGAGTCAGTATCACCTCAATCCAATACATTATGGGTCTAGTATGACTCAATGTGTCTCTTATCAATTTAAAATCAACATTTTAGTTCAAAAAGTATAACTCACTGAAAATTGAGAAAACATTCTTGTATTGCCTTTATAATTTAGGAAAAAATTCATAATTAATTTATTATCAATAGGAATAATTATAACATAAAATTGATAAATTATGTGACTGGTATGAGTCAAAGTGTGTGATTCCAGTTTAAAAATAAATTTTATTAAAAAAGACAAGTGATGTACTCAAAACTGAGAGAAAACATATGTATTGTTTTTATGCTTTCAAAAAATAATCCATACGTTATTTGAGACGTTAAATAACCAGATAAACCTCAATATAATGCACAGTGTGACCATTATGACTCAATGTGTGTTTTTTCAATAAATAAGTATAATTTTGTGTTAAAACGCGCATCACATCTCCAAAAACGAGAAAATGAGCCTATATTGATTTACATTAATTAAAATTATATATTCACACATGATTTTGATAATTTCATGGTGTTTTTTGAAGATGTGGTGTGTCGTTATAGCACACTATACTAGTGCTACAGTGTGATGTAACAACACACTATAGAAAGCACCTTTATCATTTCTTTTTTAAGCGCAGGTAATGTTTTTCTTATATATACTCTTATAAAATCCCTAATAAAGGATACCATTATAATTACTTATATAATTACTGATAAAGGAACCCTTTATCTATTCTTTTTTATCCTTGATAAAATAATTGGGATTTTAATCTCATTCTCGTAGTCACCGCTTCTCTGGTGCTGGTAAAGACAATTTTTAGCACTATTAAAAGCCTATTTTGTAGCAGTGATGATTGAGTGTGAAAACATAGATATGTATAAATTCATGTTTTTTAGAAAAAGGTATCATACTTAATGAATTGGTGAAAGAGTCATCTATATATTTAAAAAATTTACTAGTTTAGGTGTTGTATAATCATGACCATAACTAGTGGGATTCTAAAAATGAGAAATGATATGAAATATAAATGACTAGATAGGTCTAATTGAGATGTATGAAGATGATTCTAGATGAAAATAAATCTTATAGTGTAAATTTTAGAATGAACTATTCCATTTAATGTTTATGGGATTAGAAGAATGTCATATTACAGTGGCAATATATCTTATTCTAATTTCCACTTTTGAATTTGGATAAGGAATGTGAGTTATTTAAAATGATTAAAATTAATTTGTAGAGTTGTAATTTTTTTATGAAAGAATAAAAAATAAATTTTCAGTTGTTAACAAATTAATAGAAATGGGAGGGTAGCTCTATGTTCCACTAAGTACCAAGTATGGTTTCATAAGGTTCCTGATGAGAAGTTCAGTGGTGTTATACCGCAGTCTGGGTCATTGGAATTTCGATGAGACTCTACATTTGAGCCACCAAGTAGCTAGTAGAAGTTCATTGAGTACCTTGTAATCCTAGTAATTCTCTTTAATGGGGGTTAAAAAATAAATTTTGATAATTTTAATTTAAACCACAATTTGTGGCTCTATATTCTTAGTTGGTCAAACCAAGGAAGGCCACACACCCTTCTCATATTCTTCCTCTCTTTCAACCACCTTGGAATCAGTGTGGTTTATGAAGGGTTTATGTCTTCATTTGAGGTATAATATTTACTATATCCTTTGTTCCCACCACTTTCATCCCTATACACTGATTTTACATTATTATATTTATGTATTCATGTCAAATTTCAGTAAAGCATTGTCAAATGGTATTTATATGAGATATATTTTATCTTTGATGAATTGAGATGGCTTTAGAGTGTTGGATGCATGTGTTTGCATACTATTTTGGTAAAGGTATAATGTTTATGATTTATTCTTAGAATTTATCCAGCTTAAGTTGACATTGTTTAATTAATTAGTGGATAAAATTCGGTATTTTCCTTGTTATTGGACCCGTTTCATGATGGGAGGGAACCACACACTATTTCATAAGGTTTCAGAGATAGCGCATCACTTGATCAGGTATAACCCTATAATATTGTAGTGAATTTTTTATTTAAATCATTTATTAAAGGTTATAATTTATTTATTTGAGTTGTTGGATGAGATAAGGGCTCGTATATGTAAGTGATGGTTGATGTGGGCTTGGTCAGATGGACTTGGAATCATTTAAAAGGGGATAACTCTAGTTTTAAGGTATTTTATATGTAATTTCACAACTTTTATTTGTGTTTTTTATGTAGTGTGATAGTTTAGTGGTGTAAATAGGTTTAAAAAATCTATGATGGATCTTAGGTAGTTTATCAAATGATTTATGATCAAATAATGTCTTTTTTAGATTATAATGTTCCATTTAAGTGTAAGACTTAGATAAAATAGACACTAAGGAATATGTTCCAATCAGAAGTCTCTGGTATAGAGTAAAATTTTAACCCATAGAATGTGTTAAATAGTTATTAAAGGATATTATTACCTAGGGTGGTGTGATATATGTTTATATATTTTTCACCTAGATCTATGGGATGGATTTTAATTAACTGATTTTTTTTGTAACCTTATGATAATTTGGCTTTCCAAGAGGGGTGACCTGATAATATAAAATGTAATTACTAAATATTCCCCCATGAGGGTCAATAAAAATTTAAAATAAGTTTTGCAAAGGGTGGATGGTTGATCTAAATAAATAAAATCAGCCATTCTTAGGTTTTAGGGTATGGAATTATTTAGTGGTAGGTCACATATCTAATTCATAAAGAAAGAAGATACTTGTGAGATGTAATTGATATAAGGACTACATAATGAGAGTTGTTTCATATGACTATAAGTGGTGGAAACTGATTATTATGTATCATTTCAATTAAAATATTTTAGTTTTATCTTTAGACCCTTGACTGAGAATGATGAGTAATGGAAAAAGATCAATGTTACAAAAGAGGTGACTAATGACATTGAAGGGTTGAACCTTGAATAATTGTTCCTTGATGAGTATTTCAGGATTAATGAAGAAAGTGTTCTAATAATTAATGATATTAAAGGGCTAATAAATGGGTATGTTAGGACTTGATATGAAAGGTTAAATTCTTAACTAGATGAGGGATAGTATTGGGTAGGGTGTATCCCCTGATTGGGACTATTTTATCCCAAAAATTTTTGTGGTGAGATGTATTGATCCACTTGATGAACAAATAGAGGGTGAACCTTCTTTTTGGGGGATCTATGGAGGATGGATACATGTACAGTACCTTTATTTAGAGGATATTTGGGGATTAATCAAGGTTATACCCAAGCCTATCAATGGTCAACATAGTGAGGTTAAACTTGAGGTTTTATTGTCAAGTTCATAGGATGATAGGTGATAGTACATTCATGCAATAGATAATACATTCACCGCAATGAGAGATATAAGTTCCTTTCTCATATGTGATTATGATACACTACTCACCATATATTATACTTAATTCTCTATAGATAATATAGGCCCACATATTTTCCTAGGTCTGCTGCTCTTTAAGTTTGGTTTGAGCCTCATTAAATTATGTGTTTGAGCCTTTTCCCTAGTGTAAAGTTTGGCTTAAAAGGTGTTTGGGAACATTGGGGGCAAGGCTAGTAGGTGGTTACGGGTGGTGTACTATCGAGGGGAGGTTTTAGAACCACTGAATAGTTAATGTAATCCACCTTCTATCTGATTGACTTTATATTATCATAGTAATGCTTTAAGATCCCATCGACCAACTGTTGGGTTCTTCTATTATGTAGAGGCACTAGAGGCCACCACCAGTTATCCAGTGCTGTTGGTATGGTCCTCATAAGTGAAGGAATGAATCATATTTTTTCACATTGAAACCCATAATGAAGATATAATTAACCCTCCTTTGAACCTAATTTATGTTTTATGATTTTTTAAGGCTCACCAATATTTTTATGGGTTATCCAATACCTTTCCTTGTTTCTTATATTTTTACTTCACTTTGATGGTCTTAAATTAGTAACTCTCACTTTTTATGGGTTAAATACTCTTTTTTCCTCTTGTATCCTATTTTTATATCTTTAATTGGTTGTCTTAACTACATCCCATTGGGGAATCATTGTGTTTCATGTTTATCCAGTGCATGACCTTGATTTTCGTACTATTTGTTGTCTGGTCTAGGTCATCAAAAATAATTTCCTAAAGCCTATTTTTCCTCTAATACGTGAAATGTGAAATATCATGTTGTAACTCCTTGGATGAATCCTATAACTATTTAATAACCTGCCATAATTGATAGATACATATGATTAGACCTCTCTCAGACTCTATTGGGCATGTTGGTGGTTAGACCAGAAATGCGGCCAATCGAGATGTGCACCTACCTTTGAACCTAGGTTGGAACATTAATTCATTAAAACTTGTTCCCTTTGATATATGAATCATTTTTATTTAATTTCATTAGTAGGTAAAATTTTCTTAACATGTGAATTGATATAATTGGATTGATTAATAATCGCTTGGATTGAAATTCATTTCATAGAATGAAATATGAATAATAATAATTGAATGATGTAATTTGGATATAATGACATGTAAAATGAAAATATGGAATAAAATTCATTTGATTAGAATTTTAAAAATTATTAGGATAAATAGTAACTGTGACATAAAATGGTTTCAGATTGTCTTTGTCACTTTGGCATGAAATAGTAAATGAAGATGAAGCATTAATGATTTCAAAATTAGAAACCTAAAATAATATAATAAATGGGATGATAATTAGTAAATTGATTAATTGAATAATATAACATATGAAAACATGTTTTTAATGTTTTACAGTTAGCATAATTATTGGATTCTTTGGATTTATGTCTTGTTATTACTCTTGGTTAAGTTTTATGTCATAGGGATCAGTGTATAGTTAGATGCTTCTTGATGGATAGGATCTTGGTAACGTAATTCTTGAGGGATATATTCCTGGTTAAATACTACCAAATGAATATACTCACAGTATATATCACCTAAAGGATATATGCAAGGGTAAATACAACCATTGGTCTAGATGCACGACTACTTGATGCCTGAGGTCGATATGTATATTCATATCTAATTCCCAAGGGAGAGATGATTTTTTTACATTATATTTTGAGGTAAATATATATTTTATATTGTTTTAGGATATGGTAATTTATTCCTAAATAGGAGAATATACATGTAATATGTGTGATCATTCTTAGGAAGAAGAATCCACCAGTTGATAGAGATATCTGAAATTGTTTCGAAGAATGTTTGGCTGACCCCAACTGTCATTCTAGAACTTCAGGTTCTATGGGTTAATTTTTATTATCTATTAATTTATTAATTAATATATTTATTTATAATGTTACTTTATACACTTTCTATTCAGGATGTACTTTTTAGACACTATGGGTGTTAGTCTTCTAAGTTTTACTCTCACCCTATCCAAGAACTATTTGGTACCCAGGTGGCTTTCTAGTATGCCGGTCTGGATATGGTCAAAGGGGCTTATGATTGATTGTTTTATTTTTGGATGATATTAGATCATGGATATGGGATCAGGTGTGAGATTTGTGATAGTGATGTTTGAGTCTTTGATTGTGGAATCTATTTTTAGTGGTTTTCATATATTAATTTCATCATGACATTTTTTAAAATATAGTATAGAATAAAATATTAATTTATTATTATTTGATTGTTTTGGTATTTATATTTCATTTTCTTATATTTTATTTCATGATTGTTTTATATTATTTCCATTATGATTAGTAATTTGTTCCATATGGTATACTCTCCCAACTATATTTCTTTCACCCTTTTTTCTAGTTAGTATCCTCTCATATATGAGGAGGCACATTTGGGTTCATAAGAACAACATTTCATGGTCACATGAGGGAGAACCTGATAGGGTATGTTACAAAGTGTATCATAGATCATGTATTTTCTATTTCATTATAATTTTTGGGATGGTTAACTGAAGATTTTTGGGCCTGGTCATGAGATTGTGAATTAGGGTTTTTGTCCCGTGTTCATGAGAAACCCATGTACATAGGGAAGGAATTTCAGTTCAAGATGTTTTTTTTACATTTATGATTTTATTTCACCTTATTTAATTCACTTTTTGTGTGATGAATTTATTTTATGAGATTTAATCATGGGTCGGTATGGTATGGGGTGAGTATAAATGCATCATTGTAGGCATGTAAAGAAATATGTTGACCTAAATTGTTCATTATAGTGACATATTTATCATATTTTATATATATTCCTATCTAAATTATATAATGTAATCCCATAACATAACTAATAAAAATAAATAAATGAAACTAATAAGATATTCTATTTCAGTTATTAAGACAAGTTGTGGAGAAACTTTGTGTTAGTGGTTCCATGTTGTTTTATTTTACTTATGAGTATGATATTTTTTATATCATATGATGTGATAAGTTTTTCAACCTCTGTATAGAAAATGGTTCCACATTAACCTTAGATTGATCATTTGGATAGTGGTTACTAGAACACTCCTAACACAGCTAATCCATAACTTCTTATGGCTCTATGGAACAAGATTTATAATTAGATTTGTGATATTTGCTTATGGGTTATATGGTCCATGTAGAGAGAGAATACTCATTCTATGACTTTGATGTATAAAATGATCAAATAATATCAGCTACAAAACCCTACCATATTCATTGGAGAGGGATGATATATAGTCCCTATACTTTTACACATATTATTTCATTATTTTAAACATAAAAAAACATCATATAATATTCCAAGGATCATGATTTCTATTTTCTTGGAAGACTTGGTACATAATCCAACATTATAAAAACAACATTTTATTTAATTTCCATAGTGATCTCATATCATCCATTGTCCTCATACATCTTTATATGATAACATGGGGTTAACATGAAAAAATTAATGAGCTAAAAGTCGAATAAAGGAAAAAACAGTAATAAAACTTTAACATATGGGTTAGAAGGATTGGAATAATGAAAATAAAAGGCATGGAACCCAAGGAATTATAAAAAATATACATTGGATCATAAAAACATGAATTCATAGTAATGTGGTAGAAACATAAATCATGAATTTAGCATGGCTCAAGCCTCATTGCACAAAGTGGAATATAAGTCAAGGTTAACAACCTAGACCGTTGCATGTGGTAACACAAGTCAAGGATAACCTCCAAGACCATTGCACATAATGTCACATGAGACTAAGCATAAACCAATTCATTGGATCTCAATCTAGGCACACCCATATTAATATGTTCATGAATATTATTTCCATATAAATATTTATACATAATCAATCGTACATAAACATAAGGGTACCCATGGAAAGAATGGGGTATCATAATCAGGTCATAAAGAATAATAGATCGGTGTATCATAAAAGTGTCCATGAAAGAAAGGAATTAAAACATACATGGAAATTGATAAGGAAAAATATATATATATCATGGTAAGTGACATCAAACATAAGTGACAACATGTAATAAGAGTATTTAAGATATTTAGCATTAAAATATTTTAGTGTGGTTTTAAAGAAAATACTAAAGAGCCATTAAAATTGTAAAGGGAATAATATCTTATAAAAATAAAAAAGTACACCAAGATTCTTTTCTTAATAAAAATATTGGTTTTATGAAAACAATGATATCTCAAAACAGATGATATAGTTCACTTAAAATTTGGTAATATTTTGGGAAAATCCATTAAAATAGGTTTGCTTATCGGGAGGTATTGATGAGGGAACCATATAAAAGAATGTATATCTTCAGAAGATAATAATGAATGTATCATGATAAATGATTTTTTAAATATAAAAATTAATTATAATATGTATAAAACATAATATAGTATTTCATTCGGGTAAAAAGAGAGTAATAATTACCCGAAAGAATAATGGAGGTTCAGGTAGAATCCATTACAAAATATCAGCATGTATCGAGTGTACTAAGGTGGGATTAATGAGAGAGAAATGGGTTTCTATTCTTATATACATCATTAGTTAAGTATGGGTATGGTGTGAAATTATACCCAAATATTAGGAATTATGCATAAAAGGACATAACATAGAGGAGATTCTTGAATAAATGTGAGAAAGAGAGGATCTCTTACCTTAAGCCTGATGGTGTTCTTCGCTTGATCTTAATGACCTGAATAGTAAAAATTGGATCATTAATTAATAATTAAAGAACCTCTAATAAATTTTATTGATTTATTATAATCTTATTAAGTTCATTCGTGTCCTTTTTATGAGGTAAGTGGTTCAATTTCATTGTTTGGGAGCATTTGCTTCCAAGGATTTTATGTCTGGTTCACTTATATTCATGTTCATATAAAGATGTTGGATGAAAATGGTTTTCAAAAATTGAAGTTGTATAAAATTATTGAACATTTAGAATATTACATGGTTATAAAATTCATTTATTTATTTGGAGTCAATGTAAATCATTATATAAAACATTGATGATAAACGCTTGGATTAATTTGGCGATTTTCCTCACAACTAACTTGTTTTGTTTTGTTATTGTACATAAGGTCTGAAAAAAGGATTCTATAACATCACATGATATTAAATATATATTTAATAGTCTTTCTCAACCATGAAAGTGGTTTCATGACCAGAAATAAAGATGATAATAGAAATCGACAACCCTTCGTCCTTGAATATGATAAATTAACAGATCTCAGACGGTGTGTTCATTTCTTTCCTATGAAAGTAGGGGAAAGAAGGGATGATAATGAATTATCCCATTAGTATAAATATATTATATAGCATTTATGGTACTAGGTTTTTCATACCATTTTGATGAGGAAATGTTAGGAAAGAAAAGAGAATAATGGAATTTGAAAAGAAAATGAAATAAAAGAAAAGTGGAATTTACATCATGATTTAATCTTCCTTGAGAATCTTAAGGGGAGAGGATTTTGTCTTTTGAGGTGACCAATAGCTACTAGACATGGGGGAGGATATTTGAGAGGGATTTCAGCAGAATTTTGAGAAGGAACAAGGCTTGGAGGAGTGAATAGGAGAGAGGGGTGTGGGTGGTTTTTATAGTAGAGGGGAGGAGGGTTTTCATAATATTATAATAATTATTTTTTTATTTTTCTGTAAGATAGAAAATAGTGATGATTCCATGAAAAAAATATTAATAAGTTCATGTGAATTATAACTATGGTTTCTTACATCATCTATGGTTCTAGGAATAGTTTATTTAGCTTATAATGTATATATAGGGTCAATTGTCATATTTCACTATTCATTAAAAATTCAAGTATTTTAGAAAAATCCAAAACATTCACCCTAAAATTTATTTACATATAGAATCAAAAAATTAAATCCATTTTTAAAAAATAATTTTATAATTATTATGAATTTAATTTTTATTAAAATCATTATTTACTTGAAAAATATAGATTTCGAAACTGTGGCTGATTTTATAATAATTTCAAAAATTACATAGGGTTTTATAAACATATATTAAAAGAAAAAGACATAAAATTATTAATTTCTAAAAATCTTTTATAAAATATATATTATTTTAAATTAATTAATTAATTTTAATTATTTATTTATGACTTACAAAAATACCAATGCTTTACTATGATCATATTATCACTTATATAATTCCTAAATTTTATTTATACATTCATGGGTGAGGCTAATATTATTTTAGATGATTGAATATTCATAAGGGCCATATTACGATTCATAAGGGTAACATTACTATTCATAAGGTTCAGTTACTATTCCCCAAAAATTAAGTTTTTCTTATCAGACTCTAAACATCTTGCTAATTGCAGCCGTGTAGGTTTGATTTTTGAAATTCAAATCATATAAGTGACAATATAATGTTTAATGGTCACAGAGTACTTATTATCTCATTGTTTTGTGATTTCATTTGATTATATGGCCTAATTATAAGAAGGTAATTTCTATTGATAAAACATTGGGTTGTTACATTATTCCCCCCATATGAAATTTCACCCTCAAAATTTTATTTTACATTTTAAGCCATAAACTGGTGCAAGTAAATTTCCTTCATTACCTCTTCCAGTTCCCATGTTCCTTCTTCATACTTTTGGTTCTTCTATAATACATTGACCAGTTCAGTAGTCATGTTATGTATAACATTATCTCTATGATCCAATATCTTCAATGGATGCTTCTCATAAGAAAGATAATTCCCAAATTGTACCACCTCTGAAGAGAATACATGTATAGTGTCTTGTATGTACTTCTTTAAGAGGCATACATGATGTACATTGTGTACATTGGAAATGGTTTTTGGAAGTGCTAGTTGATATGCCACATCCCCAACATGATTAAGAATCTCTAAGGGGCCGATGTACCTGGGACTTATCTTTCCTTTATTCTAAAAACATCATGAACTTCTTCCATTGAGATATGCATTGAAATACCATGTCTCTAACATTGAACTCAATGTCTCATCAACGATAGTCTACATAACTCTTATTTTGACTTTGGGCTGCCTTGATGTGTTGCTGGATGGTTTTCATCTTCTTGACCATTTCTTCAGCCATTTTAGGTCCTAACAGCTTATGCTCACCAACTCCACCCCAACACTCTAGTGTTCTGCACCTTTTCCCATAAAGGGCTTCATATGGTGCCATTTGGATGTTCAAGTGGAAATTATCATTGTATGAGAACTCAACTAGTGGAAGATGTTGGTCCCATTATCCCTTGAAGTCCATAGAAGATTCTCTCAACATTTCTTCTAGTGTCTGAATAGTTTTCTCAGATTGAGAATCTGTTTGAGGATGATAGGTTGTACTGAAGGTTAGTTCAATGCTTAGAGCATGTTAGATACTTTTCCAGAACTCTGAGTTAAATCACAGATCTCGATCAGATACAATATATAATGTTACTCTATGAAGCCATACCACTTCTTTGATATATATCCACGCAATTTGATCTAATGAGAAGTCATGTCGAATTGAAATAAAGTGAGATGTCTTTGTAAGAAAATCCACAATGACCCATATAGCATTGTTTTCTAGGGACGTCCTTGGATGTCCAGTGACAAAGTCCATGGTGATGTTCTCCCACTTCCATGTTGGTATGGGTAGTGCCTGCATCATCCCCTAAGACTCCTATCTTTCATCTTTCACTTGTCCACATACCTGGAACTTTAATGTATACTCAGTGGTATCCTTCTTTATATTTTCCCACCAAAATTTCTATCAGAGATCTCGACACATTTTTGTGCTTCTTGGGTTAATATATAAGGTTGATCCATGTGCACCATTCAAAAATTCCCTCTTAATCTCTGGATCAGATTGTACATATAACCGTGAACCAAATCATACAAATTATTCCTCATCAGTCATGAACTCAATGGATTTCCCATGTTTAATGGATTCCATCCTTTTTCTGAATTTCCACATAATTTCATTGTGCATCCTTTATTTTCTCCATAAGGGATGGTTGAGAAATCATTTGAGTAAGGTTTTATGATGTTCCTCCCTTAATGATTCCCATTTCCATCCTCTTCAAGGAAATGCAGATTGGATCCTTTTTAATTTTCATCATTGATAAAGATGCAGGATCCTTTCTACTCAGATCATTTTCCACCTTATTTTCATTACAAAGATGGTAGTGGATTGGGAAGTCATAATACTTTATTATCTCTATCCATATTTGCTGGTGAATATTATTCTCTTTTTGGGTGAATATATATTTGAGAATCTTGTGATCAATATATATCTCACACTTCTCCCCATAGAGATAATGCTGCTAGATTTATAATGTAATAATCACAACTACCAACTCTATATCATGCATAAGATAGTTTTTTTCGTGGATTTTTTGCTAGGTTGAGGTGTATACTATCACTTTATCATTTTTCATCAGCACACAGCCAAATCCCTTCTTTGAATAATCATTGCTCACCACAATGAGTTATCCACTTGTTAGAAGTGTGAGTACTGGTGTAGTGATTAGCCTCTTTTTCAACTCCTTAAAATAATCTTTACATTCTACAGTCTAGATAAACCTTACTCCTGAATGTTTCATATGTTAATTGTGTTTAATAGTCATGAAAAGTTCTTCACAAATCATTGATAATATCTGGATATACCCAGAAAGTCGTGGATCTCTATTACATATGTTGGTGTAGGCCACTCTTAAATTGCCTTTGTCTTGGAAGGCTCCACAAATGCCCCTTTTTTAGTGATAACATTCCCTAAGAATGATACTTACTCCATCTAGAACTCAAATTTACTCTACTTTGCATACATCTTATCCCTTCACAAAGTATTTAACATGGTATTAAAATTCTCTTCTTATTACTCCTCTCTCTTGGAGTATATCAGAATATCTTCGATAAGGACTACAACAAATTTGTCGAAATAATCGCTAAAGAATCTATTAATTAAGTCAATGAAAATTTTAGGTGCATTAGTGAGTCCTAAGGGGATCACTATGAACTCATAGTGTCCATACCTCATTCGAAAGGTAATCTTGGGAATATATTCCTTCTTCATCTTTAATTAGTGATATCCTGATTGAAGTTCCGCCTTAGAGAAATAATTATCCCCATGATGCTGATCAAACAAGTAATCTATTCATGGTAGGGGACACTTTTTATTTATTTTGATTTTATTGAGCTCACAATAATCAATTTATAGGTGCATTTATCCATCCTTATTCTTGTATAATAGGACTGGAGCACCCCATGTTGAAGCACTCGGGCATATAAAACCCATCTCTATATTCTCTTATAACCGCTTCTTCATCTCCTATAGCTCTACAATGGCCATTAAATAAAGTGTATTTCATATAGGAAGAGATCCAGTAATACATTCAATTGATAACTCAACCTCAAGATCATGAGGAAGACAAGGAATATCTTCAGGGAATACATTAGTGTAATCCCTCATGATGGGAATGTCTTTAATCGGGATTCTATACATTTTCTTAATCATATTATCTAGACATTATTTCTCATAAGTAATTAATATACACACTTGATACAATGATTCTAAAGGAGATTCATATTCCTCCTTACACTTGTAATGAATTGAATCATGCTTCAAGATGTGAAGAGTGATATTCCTTTCTCAATAGTTGATGTTGGATTTGAATAAAGATAGTCAATCCATGCCCAAGATAGCTTAGAAATCTACTAAAGGAAGTAAGATGATATTTATTGGGAATTTCAGTCCACAAACATTAACTGGGAAGGAGTTATAAACCATGGATGAAATAATTTTCCCATTCATTATTCTCATAGAAAACTTATCCTCAAAATTTTGTGGTGTTTTTTAAATAGTATTAATAAACTAGCAACATATGAAAGAATGTGTTGAACCAAAATCTAATAGTACATTCTATATTCTTTAATGGATAACTAGTGTACTTGTCGTCGCACATTTTCTGGCCCCACCTCATTAGTTGTGATAGCATAACTCTTTCCTTTTTTCCAAGGAGGTTTTTGTTGAATGCCTCTGAAAACCCTCAGCATAGGGAAATTGTTCACATAATTCCCATACTCCTTGTAGTTGTAAACTGCACTACATGCTGAGTATTGATATAAACCTTCCTTTCTTCATCCTCATTAGTGGTATTTTTCATATCTCTTTGGCGATTTTTAGCCAGATGTCCCAGTATTCCATATTTGAAGCAATTCATGTTTCCCTATAGACAGTTTCTGGGATTCTTCTTCCTAAAAATTTTACATGTGGGATGATCGGGCTTTATTCCAACGTGGAATTTATTTGTGGAAATACCAACATTAGATTCAATTTTTCCCTTTTCTCATCAAGTCCACGATAACACTGAGAGTATCTGATATCTATTTCTACCTTAAGGTCACAACAAACAACCTTCTCAAAGTAGAAGAAGTCTCAAATCGCCATTGATTTTCATAGACTCAACCTCGGTGTGCTAAAGAATTGATCCACCTTACTTTCAGTGTTCAGGACCAAGCTAGAGGCGTACCTTACAGGCCTTGTAATGCTTTCTTCATACGTCCTGATTGACACATCTTCCTTATTCCTATGTCCGAGGAACTCTCTTTCTATCTTGATATGGATGGTTTGGTAAAAATATTTATTGAAGAATATTTTCCTAAATTCCTCAAAATCCATCAAATCAATTTCCTTCTGGGGCTTTATAATCTTGATAAGTTTCCACAACTAATTAGCTTCCCCATAAAAATTGTAGACCACCATTATGAATTTCTCTTCTTCTAAGCACTGGAGGATAGAGAATATCTTTTCAATGGAGTTAATAGACTATTCCATGAGCATGGGATTAAAAGATCCACTAAACATCGAAGGCCTTTTCTGCATGAAGGATTCAACAGAAACATGATCTTTCCTTATAGGATGAGTATTTTCCACCTCATTCAGGTTATTAATCATTACCTGATCCATCTAAGAAAATACTAAAATAAAGTTTTGATCACTCGTTCCCATCATATCATGAATATAATTACTGGAATCCTCAAATTCCCTATCACATTTATTGTTGGAACATGTTATTTTATTTTACACCATTAACTAATAAAAATAAATTACAATTAGAGGGATTTAATACTTATATACTATTCATAAAAAAGAATCTTTCAATATAAGAGGATAAAAATGTAAAGGAAAAGTATATCCTATCTTGTGATGCCCTTTGTTTCAAACCACGTTATCCTTGATCTATTTCATAAATTATGTTCTTATGGAATTTTTTTTAATCCCTTAATAATGGTTTGTACCATGCTCGTGAATTTACCAAATCATATCCCCTAGGAGTGTCAAACTAAGAGTACAACAAGGACCGTTTTCATGCACCAGTTCATGTTCAAGTCTTTCTCAAAGCAGTGATTTCCTATTTTACCCCATGATACACCTGTGCTGGATCCACATCTACCTATTTGTATCAATACAGGGATGTATTTTCTTAATAACCCACTTACATTGTACTTACCAAAATTTAGGGGTGTTTTCATATACTTAGTCTTATCCTTAAGGTTTTTAATAAATTTTTCTACTCCTAATATTAAAAAAACTAGACCATCCTTTGATACTAACTATAGAAACCCTATACGTTTACATATGTCATTACATGATTTTAAGCATAAAAACATCATATTACAAGGTAAGGATCGTGAAGTCTAGTGTCTTGGAAGAATAGGTACATAATCAAACATTATAAATAAAAATTATTTAATCTTCTTAATGAGTTACTATAATCCATTATTTTCATACATATTCATAGGATAAAATGGGTATAAGATGAACAAAGGGATGAGATAAAAGCCCATAAAGGGAAAATCATGGTAATAAAATATTTTCACATGGGTTAGAAGGCATGGAATAATGAAAATAAAAGGCATGGAACACATGGAATCATAACACATAAACATGGGGTCATAAAAAAATGAATTCATAGTAATGTGTAAGAAACATAAATCATAACTTTATCACAAATCAAGGCCCTTTTTACATAAATGATCCCAAGTTATGGTTAACCACCACGTCCATTTCACATGGTTGCACGAGTCAAGGATAACTGCCATGCCCTTTTCACATAACGTTTCATGAGACTAAACATTACCCAATACATTGGAACACTATATAAGAACACCCATATTTACATGTTCATTAATATGAATGCCACATAAAGAGTCATACATAATCAATCATAAATAAACATAAGGGTACCCAAGGAAATAAATGGGTATTATGATCATGTCATAAAGCATAATAGATGGGTGTATCATACAAGTTTACATGAAAAAAAGGAATTAAAAAATTCATGGTAATTTATAAGGGAAAATATGCACATATATGGTAATTAAAATCAAATATAAGTGACAACATTTATGAAGAGTGTTTACGAAATTTATCATTAAAACATTTTAGTGCGGTTTTATTGAAAATACTAAAGAGCCTTTAAAATAGGAAAGGGTATAATATTTTGTACAAACCCAGAAGTGAACCAGGAATATTTTAATAATAAAAAGACTGATTTTATTAAAACAATGTTGTCTCAAAACATATGATAGAGTGAACTTGAAATTTGGTAAGAATTCAAGAAGTTCCCATAAAACTGGTTTTCTTATCAGGAGGTATTAAGGATGGAACCACTTATAATCATGTATATCCCCAAAATAGAATAATCAATGGATATTGATACAAAATTTTGTAAATATAAAAATAAATTATAATATATACATAAATATTCTATATTATATCATTTGGGTAAAAAGAGAGTAAGAATAACCCTAAGGAATAATGGATGCTCGGGTAGAATCCCTTATGGAAAATCGGCATAGAATCAGGTGTACTTTGGAGGGCTTAATGAGAGAGAAAGGGGTTTCTATTATCTTATATAGCATGAGGGAAGTATTGGGAAGGTTTGAAATTATACCACAAAATTATGAATTATTTATAAAAGGACATAACATAAAGGAGATACTTGAATAAATGTGAGAAAGAGATGATCCCTTACATTAAGTCTGACGGTGTTCTTCACTTGATCTTAATGACCTAAATAATCAAATTAGGTATATTAATTAATAAATAAGGAACATTCACTACATGTTATGTATTTATTATAACCTTATTAATTTCATCCAAGTTATTTTTTATGTGTTAAGAGGTTCAATTTCATTGTTTGGGAGTTTTTGCTTCCTTGGTTTAAATGATTGTTTCCCTTATATTCATGTTCAGATAAAGATGATGGATTAAAATTATTTTTCATTATTGATGTTATATGAAATTCATGAAAATATATAATATTACATGGCATTAAAATTCATATGGTTATTTTGAGTGAATTTTAATTGTTACATACAACATTGATGATAAATGCTTGGATTAATTTTGAGATTTTTCCCACAATTAACATGTTTTGTTTTATTATTATATATCATGTGTGAAAAAGGATTCCAAAAAATCCCAAAAAATAAAATATAGATTTAATATTCTAGTTCAACCATATAATTGGTTTCATTACCATAATTGAAGATGGTAATAGAAATTTATAACCCGTCTTCCTTGAATGTGATAAATTAACACATCTCGGATGATGTTTTCATTTATTTTGTATAAAATAAGGGAAAAGGAGAGATGATAATGAATTATACCATTAGAATAAAAAAATATTAGTACATTTATGGTATTGTATTTGTCATACCATTTTTATGGGGAAAAGTTAGGAAAGAAAGAGAAAAAAGGAACATGAAAAGAAAAAGAATGAAATGAAAATAGTAATTTACCTCTTGATTTAATCTTCATTGAGAGCCTCTTAAAAGGAGGGGATTTGGACTTTTGAGGAGACCAAGGTATGATGGACGTGGGGGAACTTGGGGAGAGATTTGGACAGAATTTAGGGAATTCACACGGCATGATTTGACTAAAGAGAAGAGCAAAGTGTGGGTGATTTTTATAGTGGAAGGGATAAGGGTTTTCTTAATATTTTAATCATTAGTCTATTATTTTTCCATAAAATAATAAATAGTGATGATTATATGACCAAAAGTAGTATTAATTTAAAGTTAATTAAAACTAAGGTTTCTTACATTATCCATTATGTTAGGTATAGTACATTTAGCTTATAATGTATATATATGATAAATTGTCGTATTTCACTATTCATCAAAAATTCACATATTTTAGAAAAATCCCAAAATTTCACTGTAACCATTTTTTAAAGTTTATAATACAAAAATGAAATAAATTTTTTATAAATAACCTTCTATGTATGATCAATTTAATTTTTAATTAAAATCAACATTTACGTGAATAATTCAGATTTTAAAACTATGACTCATTTTTTAATGCTTTCAAAAATTGAATTAGGTCTTATAAAATTATCATAAAACAAGAATACATGAAATTTTTATTTATGAAAACCTTTTAGGAAAATAAAGTTCATTTTAAATTAATTAATTGTAAATAATTATTTATGACGTACAAAAATACCATTACTTTTACTATGGTCATATTATTACTTATAAGATGCCTAAATTTTATTTATACATTCATGGGTGAGGATACAATTCTTTTTGATGGTTTAGTATTCGTAAGTTTCATATTACTATTCATAAGGGTCACATTACTATTCATAAGGGTTAGTTACTATTCACAAAAAATTATGTTTGTCTTATCAGACTCCAAACATCTTACTGATGGCAACCGTGTATGTCAAATTTTTGAAATTTATATCACAAAAGTGATAATATTATGTTTAAAGGACACATAGTACTTATTAGTTAATTGTGCTATGATTTTATGTGATTATATGACATAATTATAAGAAAGTATTTTCCATTGATAAAACATTATGTCATTACAGAGGACCACAGGTAGTTGAGTTTTGGATCAATCCCATCTAGATTATCTTCATTAATCTTAAAACAAAAATGTATTGGAGTGTGAATATTACTACTTATATGATTTTAGTACCATCTAAACACTAGTGGGATGTCCTGGAGCAATACAGGCAGTAAAAGGAGCTAACCTGTATGAACATTGAGTAAAAGGTATTAAGTCATTTATATCCAGAGATGTTGAGATATGTGATGTATTGCGAGTTCATGTACTTGATTCATGGGAGAATTACATTTATGTACTACACTTTAAGTTTTACCTACCAATAGGGTTTTTAAATATCTTTTATATAAAATGATGTAGATAGAGTGAAGTGATTCTAGGATTTGTTTCTCTATGTGATAAAGTCGAATGTGAAAATATATATCCCAGTAATGTCACTAACATGATAAATTTGGCTATAATCATGAATGGGGGTTTAAAGGACGCCCTGAGTGGTGGGAATAAAATATCAACATGACAATTGGGTAGACCTTATTTTTAATTAGAAAGAAGAGTCTCTATAATAGACATTTCCAAGGATGTGGTGGGAAGAATAGTCAGATGAGTGGATAGAAATATCAGGACTACATTTATGGGAATTTATTTTAGTGTGGTATGGATTTTCACAACATCCCGTAAGGTCCTTTCGATATAGTGGGTGTTAATATTGTGATATGATTGTCTGTCTTTGTAAGTTCTGTAGGTTCATTCAGCACTTGAAGAGTGGAAAAGGATTAAGTAAAGCATAATTTTCTTATAAGGACTCAACTACCGCTTGATAGATAGGTAGTTGGAGTTCCATTAGATGCTTGGTTCGTGGTATGGGACATTTTACCCCATTCTAGGAGTGGTAGTACCATCTAGAGGTAGTATCTCAGGGGTGTCAAATTGGAGTCCAAGGTAGAGGTATGAGTCAGATCTATGTTATACAGTCTTCTTTGACCAGTCAGGAAATAAGACCATCTACTATCAGAGGTATGATTCATATGTAATCTACCAGTTATTGTGTTTTATTTTATACAAGATAATATCACACCTTTATATATGATCATTTTTTCAATGTATTGGGTTTCGATATGGATATAATGGATGATTTTATAACCATAAACGCATCCTCAGGGTTGGGATTTGAGGGTATTAATTGTTTTATGGAGTGATATTTTAAATTGGGTGGTTATAATTTCTTTTTGGATATATTTTTATTAAGAAATATAGGGTTATATTTTATTCTAGATATGGATTGACTAGTTCTATATGAATCTCTTATCAACTATTTTCAAAGGATAGTTTCTTTTATATATCCAAAAGGGGGAGTTATATCCATTTTGTTGAATGGGTTATTTAGGTTGTTCTCGTAGGAATAGTTTAGTGAAGATTAATTACATCATGGATCAGATAAATATTCATAATTTGGATGATAGTAAGATATAGTGGAAGACATTTCCTCCAGTTGTAGAAAATTTTCAGGATGTCTTTACTGAAGAGTTCTCTAGCTTACTACCAATGTGTGAGATCAAGTTTACTTTTGATTTAGTTCTAAAAGCCTAACATATTTTTTTCCTTCCAAACAGGATGGAACTAATAGAGATTTAATTGTTGAAATTACATTTGGAAGATCTTGAATCCAAGAGGTTCATAAATACTAGTACTTCGCTATGGGGTTCTTTTATACATTTCACAAAGAAGGTTGATGGGAATTTGTGCCTATATATGGATTATCAAAGACTGAACTACATGAATGTTAAGAACTAATATTCCCTTATATTTACCAATAATATCTTCAATCAATTTGGAGGTTATTGGGTTATCTATAATATCAATATGAGGTTAAGAAAAAATCAGTTTGGGGTGAGACCATCTAACATACCCCAGACTTCCTTTAGGAGTGGGTAGGGATTATACGAGTTCATTTTAATGTATTTTGGTCTAAATAATTCTCTTAAGGTGTTCATGGGCTTGATGAATTAGATATTTCATCCATTCATGGGTGTGTTGATGGTGGTTTTCAACGATGACATCATAGTGTACTCACAGTCCAGATATGATCATACCCAATATCTTAATATCATCTAGTGTATACAAATAGAGCATTGACTACACAACATCCTATTCAAATATCACTTCTAGATTGATAAAGTGTACTTGTTCATTCAAATTATCATAGAGTATAGAGTGTCAGTATACCTAGAGAATGTGGTAAACAACGTATCTTGGGAATGACCCGAGAACATCTTCAATGTTTGAGGATGTATGGGTATGGCATGATATTTTTAGAATTTCATCAAAACTTCTCCCATATTAAAGCACTAATGTTTGGTTTGGATAATAAATGGGTAAATTGTTTTTATCATATTCATGTGAGAAGGATTTATAGGATTTTAATAGTAGTTTTACATCATTGTTGATTATCACCTTACCTTATACAGTTAAGGAGTATATATTAAACTATGATGAATTAGGATTCAGTCGTGGAGTTGTTTTGATATTGGAGGTTCGATTTATTTCTTATGGATATAAAAATTTGTGATTTCAAGATATTAATTACCCTAATCTTGATATGGAGTTAGTACAATGGTACACAACTTTAGATTCTGGTGTTATTCTCTTTTGGGTGGTATGATTTTAGTATACATGGATGATAACATCCTGAAGTACATATTATCATAGTGATAATTAAACCATTCGAAGAGTAGGTATGATTTTTATCTTAAGTATTTCTGTTTTATGATGAAATACACTCCAATAAAAATGATATGTTTTTCATTGATTCCATGACAATGAAAATGTTGTTAGAGGCAGTTTTTGTCTTGTGGGAAGTGGCAGCTGACGGCACTCTCTGCTGAAATGGGTTTGGATGTTCAGGAGTCCCAGGGGTGAGAGGCTTTGACATTGATATTTCTTGTTCCCATTCTCCTAGACCAGATCAAGAGGTAGAATTTATCTTCCCCTTAGGGATTATATGTGATAGAAATCATATATGGTGGGGAGAGACCATCAGGTTGGTCTCTTTTAAATGGTGATGTTCTTCTAATCCATTACTGTATCTAGGTTCCTATGGGATTATATGATGAACTATTTCTGAAATTAAATTCATATCAATGGTAAGAATGTTATTGTATGATTAATATGTATTGTGATGTCTTTAGAAAGTACTGGTACCCAGGGATGAAAAATGAGATAGTGGGATATGGCATGATAATTTACTTCTTAACAGGTGAAGACCGAGAACTAGAGGTCTACAGATTTACTACAACCTTACCCAATTATATAATTGAAGTGGGATAATGTCACCATGTACATAATGATAGGATTACCTAGGAAACCTCATAAAATTATATATTATGGGTGATCTTGGATCAAATTACAATGGTAGAACACTTCTTTTCAATCAAGGAGACCTTGAAAATTGATGATTTTGGTAGTCTCTATGTCTTGTAGCTAGTTTTGTTTCACAGTGTTCGTAGTAGTATTGTTTGTTTTAAGGATTCTTGATTAGTGTTATCATTCTATCGGGTAATTCATAAGGAATTCAGATCATAAATAATTATAATTACATCTTGCAATCCCCATATAGATGGATAATTGGAACAAATGATTTAAATTATATAGGATATGCTATAAGCCATTGTTTTGGACTTCAGTGGTTCTTGAGAGCGTCTTCTAGGAATCATTGAGTTATCTTATAATAAAATCTTCTATGAATCAATCTAAATGGATCCTTTTGAGAATTTTTGTATAAGGATGTGTTTTTCACCTTTGTACTGGTTAGTGGAAGGAAATTCCGCGTGTGTTGGACCAATTCTCATGCAGGGGACACCCAAGTAGGTTTATATAATCAAAAATAGATTTGTTTCTACACGTAGATATAAAGTATACACTTACCATTGGATACATCTTCTATAGTTCGAGGTCAGTTACTAGGCTTTTATCATGTGTTTCCTAGTATTTGGAAATGTTGTATTCATAAGTAGGGAAAACTACTTACTAGGATTATCAGGTTGTTCGGGATGGTGGAGAGGGTTGGTATAGTGGTGTAATGATTTACCTTTCAAAAATTCTACATGGTAATTAATTACATGATACATGTTTCACAAATTCCTAGATGCCACCAAGACCCATCTCACATGATAGATGCTGATGATGTTATTATTGATGTTGATGGAGCCTTTGAGGGGAATTGGATATGGATAATGGATTGTTGTGAGAAGAATATTTTAGGAAAGTGTACCTCTCTAGTGGAGGTTCGGTAGATTCATAGAAATGTTCAAGAGGATACCTAGGACCGGTATTATGATATGTGACCATAGTGAACCAACATTTTCATTGATACTTATCAATGATTATTGGGGACAGAGCTAAGGGATGAGCAATTTTATGTTGGGGAGGATGTAATACCATGTATTTTACCTGGTATACTTCTATTTAATTTTTTTATATAACATCATTAAGTTAATTAACTAGACCTTGTACTTAGTGTAAATAGAGTATTTGGGGTTTATGGGGGACTTGAGGGATTGATCTGGTAGGATGGGGATAGTGTGCAGTAGAGGGTAGATTTTAGCACCACCGGCTTGATGGTGGTGTTCCCCACCATGAAGACACCCTAGCGGACACCATCGTATAGCTGGGGGTTCCCTCCAAGTACCTGATGGTGTCGGGTTAGGACATGTATGTGAGGGATTAGTAAATGTTATCATAACCCAAAAAACGTTTATTAATTTATAATTAACCCTCCTTGAACACTAATCCATATTTTCTAAATTTTGAAGGCTCCCTAAGGTTCTTGAGTCATCTCTAACAACTTTCCATAGTTCTCGTATCCTTTATTTTATTCGGTGATCCAAAATTCATAACTCTTACTTGTATTTGGAGAAATAATATTATTTCATCCTTTTATCCTCTTCTTATTACCTTTAAATGATTTGGAAACTGTTGTACAGAGGGTTTTTTGGTTTCACATTGATCTTTGATTTGATATTTATTTCCTTTTTCTTTATTGAATTAAGTGGGTAGTCTAAAACAACTCCCTAAAGCCTTTTTTGTTCTCTAGTATGATCACCATATATGATCACACTATTATAAATTGTTCAGGAAATATTCTAACTTTTTTACCCACTATAATTTATACAATCATATTCTTATACCTCCCTCATACGTCATTATGCCTACCTTTTACACTAGGTTTGAACATGGATTGATTTAACCTAAATACCTATAATTACTATGGAATTGTTATTTTAATTGGATTAATAAGGAAAATTATATAAACACACTAATTGATGTAGTTGGATTGATTAATAATCTCTTATCTTGAAAGTGGTTACTTGGAATGAAAGTATAATTGGCATAATGGAATGATAGAATATTAATATAATGATATTTAAAATGGTATTTTGGTATAAAAGGGATGTTAATGAAATTTTATAATTATTATGATAATTGGTAAATTTTAACATAAATGGTTTTTTCTTATCTTTGGAATTTTGGTGTAAAATGGTAAATTGAAACTAAGAAGTAATGTTTTATAAATGATAAACATGGAATAATGGAATAAATGTGTTTTTAATTAGTAAATTGATGAATTGACCAATATAAAATATGGAAACATGTTTTTAATGTTTGGTGATTTGAATAATAATTTTCTTTATTCATTTTATGTATTTTTATTACTCTTGGTTTTGTTTTATGTTTTGGGTCTTTGTGATTAATTACATACCACCAAAGGGCTAGATTCATGGTAATGTACCTCCTAAGGGATAGATTCATGATAAAATACCAACTATAGTCTAGATGTTGGGTAGATATTTCCTAAGGGATTGATTCATGAGAACATACATCCTAAGGGATATATTTATTGTTACTTGACGCCTAAGGGAGAGATTTATGTCTATATTTGATTCCCAAGGGTGAGATACTTGGTTACTTTATTTCCTAAGGGAAAGATACACTATCTATTATTTCATAATATGGGTGATTTATGATCTACAAGATAATATACCTTTATTATTTGAGATTCTTACAAGGTAGAAGGATCTACCAATTTTTATAGAGATCTAGTATTGTACCAAAGTAGGTTTAACAGGCCCTGAATACCAACATGAAATTTGAGGGTAAATAGGATAATTGATGTTTTTCATTAATTTATGTATAAATTTACCTATTTCTCACATGGTTTCAAGAACTTTTTATTTATGATTTATTTATTATTCAACATAGGTGTCTATAGTGTCGTACTCACAACTAGTTCAGGCATCATTTGGTACCCAGACAGATTTCATGCATGCAGATATGGGTAAGGGAAACGGGCCCTTTGTTTTAGTTTTTTCTTATTAGATGGGATTGGAGCATGGAGAGAGGATCAAGTATATGATTTAGGATTATAATTTTTTATTATTTTAATATAGAGTCCATTTTTATTGGTTTCCTTATATGAATTTATGAATGACATTTTGTATGGAATACATTATGGAATGACATGGTTATTTATTATTATTTTGTTTTCTTTGTATTTATATAACATATTATTCAGTTGAATGTTGTAATTTTTTATCATATTTTCTTTTTTCTTTTTTCTTTTTTTCATAGGGTATAGTCTCCCCGCTATATTTCATTCACTATCACTATTATTCAATAATATCTGGCTTATTGGGAGGCATTCTTGAAGTCATGTAACTACCCATATCAGTCATGTGAGGGAGAATCAGGTTATGGAAGTTACAATGAGTGTATGGTTTTCAATCCTAGTTGGCATGGGTGAATATTCTTTCACTAATGATACTGGTATTATTTATCACCTCATATTATATTATTGATACATTGATCACCAGTGAATGATAGTTCATTAAATATGAAGATGGTGTGATTTTTTAACCCATTTGAGAGGAGTGATACATTATAACCCAGTAATATGGGTCTGACTTCCTACATTATTTTTTATTGGTGATTATTCATTCAATATAAGTGATTATTTGTTCATCACTAAGATAATATTTTTTTCAAAACTAGTTGATATAGTCAGTATACCATTCACCACTAAAATAGGTATGACTATATACCTCCATTGAGATAGGTGACACTCTATTCACCATTAAGAATGAAATGTGAACTAGTCTAACCAAGTATTCTAATTATATTTTTGAGCCTCTATGTTTGTGATTATTTACAATCAATCTACAAACAACTTATAAAGCTCCATTCCGCCTTGAGGATAAGTCATTTTGAGGATTTTATACCTTTTTATGTGAAATTTCATGAAAATTCTATCATGTATTCCATAGTAGTTGAAACATGTGTGATTCAATTGTCTAGGCTTCTTCTCATGAACCCAATGGTATAATAGTAGGGATGCATGTGATTAATTACCTCTCCATTTTAATTTAGTATATTCATGAAAATATATGATTTTTATTATATTAGCTACCATTTTAGGGCCTATGAAAACTCTATTCCATATTAAAACTATCAATTTGTAAGCATATATTTTAAATTTAGAGTTATATAATCAACTGGATGTGGATAAAAACCATAGTATGTTACTAGTATCATAATTATTATATGAAATTGAGGGGGTAGGGGAATTATTTTTGGATGTTTTCTCTATTCACGGGATGTAAAGGTTGAGTTAGTGAAATCAGTGGGAAGCTAGTGGTGACCATGATCATGTGACAATTTTATATGAATATCAGATAGTTCTAGAACTGATGAATCCAAATTAATTCTGGGGGGATCTTGGCTAAAAATATATGGGTGGGGCCATTTAAATTTTTTACGTTTTTTTCATTGTTAATATTAATTTATCTTTCACTTTATAGATCCTTTAATTTATTGTTTATATTCTCAAAACTACTTCATCTATCTCATGGAACATATGTCTCTATTGATTGTTTATTATCTTATTTTTATTCTATTGACGTTTCTTATTTCTCATGGAGTAAGGATTTTTATGAATTAAAAAAATCTCTATGTTATGTTTTTATTGTTACTTTATTTTTTCTTAGTTCAATTTTAGTGGTGTATTGTGAATTCTTGAATGGTATGTGGTAAATTTAGGGTTGGTTTGTGAGGATTCTTGGTTCTGGAAAGACTAATCTTGAAATATTGTGTTAAGACCTTCTTGAAATCCAATTTCCACCATTTGGGTTTTGGTGGTAGGATTTTTTATATTATGGTTAGTGATAAAACAATTAGTTTAAATTATTGTTATTCTCGTGTTTGGGAATCTCATACAACTACATATATAAAACATGTGTTTCTTGTCCATGACACCATTATATTCTGGTCGGTGTTTTTTATTTTATATAGATTTAATTAGAAGAGGTAAGGATCAGTTAGAAATAATTGAATGGAATTGATTCTAGACATCAAAGAAAGATAGTTTAGGATTACTTATTTCAAATAGATCTATTACTTCTATTTAATGGGATCATGTAACAATAAATATCATTATAATATTTGGAAGGGCCCTATTAGAAGGTACTTTGTGTGATATGAATGTTGTTTGACTGGAATATGGATTTAAACATTTGTGAGGTGAATAAAACATCATAATTGAATATTATGATTATGAAAATGTTTGGTAATCCCTTTATAATTTACATGTTCTTTCTAATGTGTGTACTTTTTTTATGAATATGTTAGAACTATAGTCCAAATATTATCCTGTTAATGAATTTAACGTGATTTAGATTCATCTGGAGTCTTTTGGTTTGATGTTTGTTAGTGGGGTATAGACATCGATACACCCCTAAAAATATTTAAAATCATAGAATGAAATGGTTCATTTTTTGATAATTTATTGGGGTATGGATGACTTGTAATTCAATGGAATCTAGGATCATATTCTAAAATAGATAATATATAATAAAAAAGTATCATTTTTTCAAAACTACTTTTTGTGTAGAATGTATGGGATGTTCCACTTGAATAAGATTGAAGAATAGGGGATAAAATAGAATAGGAAATTGAGAATAGAATTTTTTTTTCTTATTTACTCTTCATGATAACACTATATAAATAAGTGACACTTATAGAAATAATGTTCATAAAATTGAGTTAACTTAAGAAAATATACTTTTGTTTTATCTATTAAATCCACATATAAAGGGGAATATGGAAAATTGATATGATGTGTCACGATTTTGATGGTGTCATGGTTTCATGAATCTACAAGATTCATTTCATTTGATATTTATGAAAGGGTGTATAGGGAACTATATATAGTGGCTTCAATAAGGTATACTTTATATATGGGTAAGTGATTGAGATATTTGAAATAGGTGATGTGAACATCCGAATGATAAATGGATTCTTTCTGAACTTGAAGATAATTCATCATATCCCAGGTTCTTGGAATAACATAATTTTAATTAATTAACTTGAAAATATGGGATTTTGTACTATTTATTCATATTATGTGTGAAATATCGCATGGAGTAAACATGGTGGTGTCCTGTGGTGTTAAGGATGTATAATTATACCCAAATGGGAATTTAGAGGGTATAATGTATTTTAGTGTTAAAACTTATAGAATGATAATGTTTTGGAATGAGAACCTTGGAAACATAGTTGTGAATGTTTTATAGACATCTAATATACAAGGATTTCGAAGGCATGATAGTGTAGAGTCAATAACATGTAAAATTTTCATCCCTGTCATTTAACAAAAGGTGTCCTTTATATCTTTGGAAAAGGAACCAAAGAATAAAAAGCAAGAGTTGGTGTATACGGATTTATGGGGACCAACACTTAATTGATATCATTGAGGTGAATTGTACTATGTTACATTCACATATGATTCCACGCATAAGGGGTTGGTGTTTTCGCCAATCACGCATCTAGTTTTTTATATATTTTATTAGATGGATAACCGTGGTGGATTTAAAGACCAGAATGAATATGAAATTACTTATATATAATAATGATGGTGACTATAAAATAAATTCATTCTAAATTTTTTTTATATTAATGGAATACATAAGGAGAAGACAATGACATAAACACCATAGCATAATGGTGTATTGGAACAGACGAATCTGGATTTTAATAAGAGATATAGGATAATGAGGTTATAATCTAGAATTCTAAAGGAATTTTATGTCAAAGAATTTATTTTTGTGGAATATCTCATTAATTAATGTTCTTTCAAACTTATTTAGTGGTAACTTATTGACAAACTCTACACTAGAATATCGTCTAACTGGACTAGCCAAAAAAATAGAATCAATATCATAAGTACATGTTTGTGTAAAATAAATGGATAAGTTAGAGGATAAGGTCAATGTGTGTTTATTTTTTGGGTATGATGTTAAAAATAATATATTTCAACTCTTGTATAAAAATAATAGAATGGTTATCAATTTCTAGAATGCCATCTTCAATGTGGAGACCTTTTGGAAAGAATTTAGATTATGTTAAAGATGTATTTTGGTATAATGAACTAAATAAAATAGTGATTGATCTAAGTAAAGGTTGGGTGGATCTATATTGTTCAGGTAGTATGTAATTTTGATTTTTACAACAAATTTTTATAATAGAATATGTTGATAAAATTTTGAAAGTACTAGGGTCCAATGTTCTAGAATTCTCAAGGGATGTTATTGTACCCACAATCTCAAAGACACCCTAAGAGGGGGTGAATTAGGGTCTATAGTTTTTATTGAAATGTGATAGATATTATTCCCATGTTGATGATATCTCTATGGAAGTTTCAATCATAACCACCAAAAATATACATGTTTTGAAAATAAAAATAAAAAGGCCCTAATTTTACATGCTTCACCACTAATGGATAATCCATGAATCATAATACATTAATGTATTGACATGATATAGGACATAACTACTCACTATATATGATATAAATGTTTTTTAGGGATGAACTATTAATCCAAGGTTAAATCCCCCAACACATCTCTCTAATCACATCATTTATATAGAGAATACATGATAGAAACACAAAGGATTATTAAAATGATATCATAAATATAAATAAAACCTAACCAGAATGGGTGTTACCATTATACTTTAACATACTTTAACATAAATATATCTTTAATTAAATCATTCATACTATATATCCTATATTGGATCTAACAGCTTTACTTTTCAAAAAGTATATCAAAAAACCCCTTTTCTTTTTTCATAAATTTTCCATAAATATGTTGTTGAATATTTTTACTTTGAAAATAAATACATATTTTATGGAAATAATTATCTTAGAAAAACTCTCAAATTAATGTCTTTAAACAAATAAGATAATCATATTATTCAATCCACCATAACACCTAAACATTTGATCTACAAAAAATAAAAATAAAAATTTGATCCATTCATTCCTACTAAAAACATAATTTAATGTATTTTGATAACATCTATGATTTTATATATTTAATTCCCAAAACATATTGGTCTATAGTAATTGAATTAATTACAAATATATTTAATTTTCATGACAAATAACCTTGTAATCATGCTTTCATGTTGTCAAAAAAAATATTTACTCTTACACAGGCCTTATTTTACTCACATGTTCATAGTTAATTCTAAATTTTAATCTTACATAGCCTTAAAACATCCAAATTTAATTATATATCGATATCTATTTAATCATACATATCCCTTATACTTCCTAGATTAATCTTTATCAAACATTTGTTTAATCTTACATATTCTTCAAACTTATATGAATAATCTTACATTGAATTTTGTTTAAAATTATGAAGACTTTAAAATTACCAGTTTAATATTTTGTAGAATACATTATAATATTAAAAAAATATTAGACATTATAATTTAATGATACACAACTTTAGAAAACTAAATTTACTTTTACATATCTTCTTTTGTATATTTATAATCTCACCCATATAGCTAGAATTCCTATTTTAATCATACATAATCTTCTCCAAAAACTTTTTAATTTTATATATTCTTCACAAATCGAAGAAACTATTTTTTAAGATTATTTATTCTATATTTACTATTATGTATCCATTTAATTATTTTTAATATTCTATACAACTATAGTTTATAATATTTTTCCATTAAATGTTTTTTCTATCTGAGTTACTCTTATGTATGCCTTTTCTGAAATTCCACTACTATATAAATAGTAAAATTTTTGAGCTTCTATTTTGTATCACCATATTTTTCTAAATTTATCTAATATTATCTATGTGGCCTAAAACGAACTAAAAACCCATCCATGATTTTCAAAAATAAAAATCACTACAATTTAACTATTTTATATATCAAACATATATAAGAAGAATACCATTAGTTCCAAAATTATCCCCATTTTAGATTATTGGAAATCCAAGTTATCTTAGATGAAATTGAAGCACTTATAGCTCTAAAACATTTCAATAATAAGGGAACTACCCTTCCAACTCCTTAAGTTCTAATGAGGAAATTTCAGGGAAGAAACTATAGACTTAGATAGAAATATATTCCAACCATGCATACCATGTAACTTTAGCATGTAACACTTTTTTACAACCATGCATAACTTTTAACTTAAACTCATATTGAATTTCTTAAATCTATCATCTTATTGAATTGTATTTACCCATATCTTTATGCAAAATGCTCCCCCTCAATGTTTATCTCCTGGATGAGTTAAAAAATATACTTCGCACACCATTAATATCCCTTTTAAAATATTCCTAGATAGTATTATCCTTTAAAACACAAGTATTCTAGTTATAAATTATATGAATATGGGTAGATAGTATTTTTCAAAACTTCTTAAGATGATTCAGGTAATGAAACTCTATGAATCAATTGGTTCTTTATAAAAAATATATTAGTTTTTTAAATATATAAATCACTTGTTTATTAGTGTTGATATGATCCATTATAGTAATTGTTTTCTCTACCATTTATTTTAAAAAATAATACTATGGCTCATTTTAGTTCATGGTTGAATGTTATATGGGACAATTTTCTGTTTTAGTTATGATCATTTGGTATAATGGACAACCAAGGGTGTCATTTCATTCTTCATAATATCCTTCAAACATTATTTCATCCACAATAGTTGGGTATATACCATTATGATTGAAATTTATTTTCCATCAATGGTGATCAGTGATGTAATTTCTTTCTTTTTATTAATACATCCAAAATAATTTCTCATAATAAATAATTCTCTTCCACTAAAGTATTTTTTATCCAAAATATCTCCATCCCAATCCATATCTGAATAGTCATATTAGAAATGATAATTTATTATAAAATAGACTAAATCATAAATGAGTGTTCCTTGAATGTACCTCAAGATTCATTTCATAGCCAAAAAAATTTCCTGATTGAGAAAACATTAAGAATCAGATACTAAGCTTGTAGAATAACCTATATCTAGCCTTTCCATTTTGAGATACAAAAAAACATCCAATTACCTTTCAATATATTATGGGATCAAATATTTGTTCATCTCCATGTTTCTTAATCTTGGTTTTATCTGTAATATATTTTGATACAAGTTTAATTTAGTTAATTTAATAGATCCTTAGTTGTTCCCTTGCATATTTTACATTAGAAATGAATTTGAATACCTCATTTAGATTTAATTTCTTAATGAGAAAATATTTAATATCTCCAATCATTAACATTTCATACTTTAATCTCATTAACTATGAAGCATTTTCCACCAGTTTAGTCTTCTTTCCAAAAAAAATATGATTAATAAATGTAGAAAATCACCATGAACTTCTCATCCTTAGTTTAATTCACATAATTATTATGACATACACCAACTATTATAAATTATATCTTCTTCAATAAATTATATAATAAATAATAATATGATAAATGTTCTTGTTTTGAGCTGTACAAAACCTTTCTCAAACTGTAAACATTTCATTTATCATCCCCACACAAGAACCCCAATTAATATTAAATATATATATCCTCTTTTAACACATTATTCAAAAATTACATTATTAATTCTATTTGATAAATTCTAATATTTCTTTGAATATCTACAACTAGAAATAGTTGTAATAATTCGAGTATTTCCATTGGTATGAAAGTTTCTTCAATCTCAATATTTTTGGTTTTTTTGTATCCTTTTTACAATAACCATTTATTTCTCCAAATCAGTCATCCATTATCATCATATTTAATTTTAATTATACATGTAATTTTAATTATTTTATAATCTATTGGTCCATATATGATCTCCAAATTTTGATATTTCTTTATCTGATCCAGCTCCTAATTCATATAATTTATCTATTATTCATCACATTATACTTTCTCAAATTAATGTGGATTTACTTTTCTTAGTATGATAGTGTTCTCTACATTCCACATTCTCTGATTTTATATAATAGTATATTTATAACCAATGATATTCCATTTTTTATCTTTTTCTAGTGGATTCCTCAATTATGTTTCTATTAATTTCTTTTCAGTAGCCTATTCATCCACCAATTAAACATTATAATTCTATTCACCCTCAATATTATGTGAGCATATAGAATTTATATCAGTCTTATCTTCTCTTCTATAATATTTAATGAGATATGAAATTCCATATTTAATATAGATTTTTATTTAAAAAATTAAATTTTTTCATTCCATGAATTATTTCATCATTTTTAAATAAATTATAGACCTTACTCTTGAATGGTTAGCCAAAAAATATCCCTTTATACACTACATATCTATACTTTCCTTTAATTTCCTTCTTCATTATATATATAGAACTTACTACCAATCACATTAAATTTGTCTTATTATTGGATTCATAAAATGTCCTTGATCTTACCACCCCATTACATTGCTTATTTTGGGTGTTTGAGTAGTTAGGATAAGGATGAAAGATGATAGGTGAAGTTGGAGATGAGTTTTTATCTTCGAATAATGAGTCATGGTGTGTCCTGAAGTTTCATGAAATAAAGTGTCTACTATAGTGGAGGGCAGTTCTATGGAAGGTAGTCATTTAATGAAGGGAGTTTAAGGGATTTTGGAAAATTAATAAGTATTAGGTTTTTCTATTTTGAGTATTGTAAAAGTTTTGGAAGTATTATGGTAAATTTTTTCTCTTATGTATTCCTTTATCGCATTTCTAGTTATTGTGTGGGGTGTGTGGTCACGGTATGAAGAGAGTTTGGGGAGTTTTTTTAATTTTAATATATTTTTTTTTCAAAATATGAGGGTGTTATTCCATGGAATGGGACCTATAAGTATATATTTGGTTGTTATAACATTTCTTCATTATCATATCATGGAGCTTTTGTTGTGTTATGACATTTTTTAAGGATCATACATTTCCTTCAGAGGGACATGCATTGAAGTGTGTCCACTGTAGTTACAGTTTGATCATGTTTCATTATATATAATTAATTGGGTTGAACATTTTTTAAATGTGTTATTTATAGGGTATTTACTATTTGATTTTCACAGGTAGATTTGATTTAGCTCATCACGACATGACCATGAAACTGTAGTTTCCAACACCTATATAAATTTGGAAGGCCATAGTAATTATTCTAATATCCATCATTTCTACCTAAACCATAGGTTAACAAAGGAACCAACAAGGATATCTTTTATCCCTATTTTATATTTATTAGGCTCTAGATTTGGGATATCAAGATCCTTCCATCCAAGGTGAGTTATTTCTTTCTTCCTCTTGGTTATCTATATGTTCCTTCATCATAGAGGGGTTGTGCATGAATTTCAATTTTTATGGGGGTCACTATGCTTTAGGATGATTGAAGTTCCTACCACATGGTTAGGTTCTTATGGATATATTATTCTTCTCCATGATTTCACTATAGACTTTAAATATTTAGTTGAGGTAATGGATTTATAACATTTATTTAATCTTTTGGAATAATTTACCTGAACATATTATTGATATACCATCCAATCATGACCTCATATTTTAATATTTTATTTTTTATGTTTTTTATTTGGTTTTCCTAGTTTATGGGGAGAGTTAACAACTTTTATAGAATAATATTTTAAATGAATAAACTAAATTAAGTTGAAAAACTAGGTTATTGAAATTTGTAAATGATATAAGAGGGTTTCATGTGCCTTATATATTTTCATGTTTCCTAAATGATTAATTATATTTACCATTTTTTATCTACATATTGATATATTAGTAGAAACTTGATATATTGATAATGGAATAATGATTTAAATATGATAATGAAGTGGGAGTTTCTAAAAATTGAACTACGATAATTATTATTAATGATTGATTATTGATTCTCGAGGTTGTATTACTTATTTTTTATATTATACTGGAAAGGATCTTTTTTATGACTTCCTTAAATATTGATAACATGTTTTTGGGATAATAATAGAAATTGGAAAATAAAATATGAATAGGAATTTTGTTGTGGGTAGTAAAAAACATGAAAAGATAAATACATTTCTAAACATCGGCATGAGGATAGTTGTGGGGTTTTGTTACCCCATTTATATGGATTTAATAGTTATCTATGTTTGGATGTTGTTAAATATAAGGTTGATGAGTTAAAAGTTTTTCTAGGAAGACTGGGAAATCTTTTATGAATAAAAATTTTGAGTGCATGTAAAATAAATCATTCAATGATGGGATTGGATAGTCGATGTGAATATGATTATACACTTGTTATTGGTTTGTAATGGATAAAGTTAAATAATGTGTGTTTGTTAAAATTGTTAATTATTGAAAGAAATGATCATTGTAAATATAAATATTATGAATGGTGAATAGTATCATTTGGTTTGATGAATGGTTCAGTATGGGTAAATAGATAGCATAATGATTGTATTGAGGTTCTTAAATATAATATAGTGGAATTGGAATGACATAGAAATGTGATGTTCTTAATATTGTGGCTTTCATTCCTATGGTTTTTTATACATTGTGTGATGATTTTTATAGAAATACATGTTTCGGTGTGTGATTTCTATGTTGATGTTTGAAAATGGGAAGTGGTTTTTGGTGTGTGGTTGTTAATTTTTTTTAATATTATGGAAGTTGTTTATGGGGTGTTGTGTGGGGAAGGAGGAAGTAAGTGAATATTTATTTGTTGTGATGGATCTTGGTTGGTTTGAATTTATGTTTTTTAATGGATTTATGTATGTACTATCATACAATATGTAATAGATTATATGTTTTATGTTTTGTACCACTATACCCTATTGGGTATTGATGAAATTTTATATGGTGGGGGTCATGTATGGTAGGAGGTGGTAATGAGGTTGATAATCTGGATGTTCACAATACCATATTATACATGATATTTAAGTAGGAGGATGTGTATTTTTGGCTATTTATGTTGATGTATATGGAAGGGGGGGTTTTGATTCCCTTAATGTTTACATTACCCTACCAGTGTTTAGTTATAAATGTTTATACCTATTGATGAAATTGTGGATATGTGGTGATGTGAAATGTGGAAGTGGAATGGTGTCCATGGTTGGGATGTTTTTGTCTGTTAATATATGATATAGTGTTCCTTTGTGTGATAGAATGAGTTTTGATAACATAATGTTGGTGTAATTTCATTCTCTTGTCCCTTATTAGTTAGTGAGAGGTTTCTCTACCACCACTTCACATGTTTGAGTGTGAGTTGTCCATATGCAGATAGGTTATAGTACTGATAAATTTATAAGGCCTTTTGGTTCAGTGATTCAGATGATGGTTGTGGGGTTAATGATATTTCTTCACTATTGGTTAAGTAGTCGGATAGAAATACTGATTTGGGAAATGGTTGAGGATACCACATAAGAGAGTGTAAGTTGTAGAAAATGATGTACAATTTAGATTTTAACGATTGTATTCTGGTGAAACTTTATACCTATATATGTGTTTTTTCATGGTTGATATCACTCTTGGACACTCTTTAATATTTATTAAACTTAGATGTTGATTTTTTTAGAATAATTATTTTACTTAGTACTACCAATTTCTATCCCCTCCATATTTTTCTAACTATATTAAAGGATATCCAAGGGAAATGGGAGCTACTGTGTGGGTAGATTGTACATAATTTGATAGATGATCAGGGACTATGGAAAAAAAATTCATGTTCTTTACTAATGTTTGTATATATATGACATTAACGTAACATTTTTTTTGGAAATTTATTAATTAAATTAAATTTACTTGGAATTTATTAGTGGTTAATTATCATTATTCCTTGTATTTTATGTGGTCAATACCTCTCGTATGCATGTTTTAAACTCGATTTGTTATTTATCTACACATGGACTATTAGAGGCGAGTTGTTGGGGTCACCCACACCTTCATTGTGGGATCAAGAGTGGGTTTTATTGGGTAATGTTGTGGAAAAGTGGTATATAGTCTTTTGGTTGATAGTTAGAATTGTTTTTGGGATTAGATATAGGTGATGGTTCCATGGGATTTGTGAGAAAGCAGTAAAACTCAATCCTAACATGTGATGTATACCAAGGATACGAGTTTGGAACCTGATATTCGATAGTCTATGTGATTTGAAAAAATGATTTTTATAACCTATTGAAAATGTTTCGGTGTATTAATAACCATTGTAGGGTATAAATAATAAGGATGTACATTCATATTTTTCCTTAGTTGGGTTGGAATTTACAATTTGCATCGTATCCATGTTCTATTATTATGTTTTTATAATGTGGATATTCGTATCTTACATTTCAATTACCTGACTAAATTCATTAATTGAGGGTAAAGTGAAATGTAAATTAATGAGAATATATATTTTTACTAAATTATTATTGATAATTGTATGTGTTGGTCTTGTTGTTGCACCAACATGATTTCTCTTAATTGAGTTGTTTGTTTCATTTTTTATATGTGTATCATGTTTATTTTATTCCATGATGTTTATAACGATTAGTAAATCATATTTAAGGTATTATTATTTTATATAATTTATAATTTTTAAGATCCTTTATGAAAAAATTCCCTTAGTAAATTACATGTTTTTTGCCTAAAATAATTATTTTAAAACCATGCTTCATGATTTTTTGAATTTTCAAATTAAGTTTTTTTAGAGTTAACTTTAGATCATGATAGGATATATGAATGCGTTATGAATTTATTTCAAATAAATTTTTCATTAAATTATATAGTTTTTGGAATATTACAAGAATTTTTAGTAATAACCCATTAAATTTAGGTAAGTATTGTAAGAATGAATTTATTTTTTATTGATTGAAATATTTTTTTTGCAATATTTGGATATCTATGTGTCATTAGTTAAGCTTTAAATACCATGATATATGTGTTTTGTTGAAATATTGATATGAATTTTAAAGGTTAAGTTGTATATTATATGAATTTATCATATAACATGAAGAGTGAATATTTGACACCTAACAAAGAAAGCATGTCAACTCTTTGAAAAAAACAATTCATGAATTTATATGGGACCATTTTAAATAGGGAGTCATGTATTACATCAGTTCTCTTTAATATGAATTATTAATTCCCATTTATATATGTTTTTAGTGTGTTAATTATGCAACACTAAAAAAATGGAGGTAAGATTATGACACCATTTAAGTAATATGAAACCATGATACATTTGGAATTATATATTTAGATTATTTTTATTTTGAACATGACCAACATAAATAATTAATGTGAAGAATGTGTATTTTTCATTTTATAATCCAGACACATGTTTTGGTGATATTATTTAATCATGAGGTATAATGTTTTAAAAAAAATATTCTTTTTATTATGTGTAATTTTATCATCTCTTTTCTCAAAGTGATAATATGTTTTACTCATAAAAAAATTTATAAACCAGGAATTACTAATTTAAAATATATTAAATGTGGTGTTTTCTCCCAACAAATTTTATTACAGGGAGTTATATGATTTTTTATAAAAGCATTTTTTGTATTAATCATTTTTTGTGATAGTTCATTCTTTTGTGAATATTTAGTCTTATTGTGATTGAATTGATGGGGTCACCTTCCATAAAAGATCAATAATTTAAATATTTTAATGAAATGGTTGTGTGAAATCTATAATTGGGGTAACATTTCTTAATAAAATGATGTTAAATTAATTCAAGGGAATGTTTTAAAAATACATACTAAATTTTTGTGTTATTAATATTTATTGTTACTTAGTGGTGGTATTCTTGGTTTTTTGTGTGGTGATTATTATCCTTGGTTGGTGGATGAAATAGTGAGTTTTGAGGTTTTTTCTATGGATGGGTTATTATCTGAGTGAGAGTGGGGTGGTATTAGCAGTTTTATATGAAGTAAATGTTTTTCTATTAGTTTTGCATTGTTTAGGTAGGGAAGATTGTTAGTTGTTATAGTCGATTTTCCATGGTTGGAATGAAAATATTTGGGTGATGTGATGGAGGTGGTCTTATATTTTACTTTATAGAGAGTATTGATGTGGTTTTCTTGAGTGTTTTCCATGTGGGTAGGTTGGGAATATTAGTATATTTGTTTATTTAATTATTATAAAATATTTTTTTCTCTATGTTGTTAATATTATTTTTATATTTATGTAAACCCTTTTATTTTTTTATCTAAATATATTCCATAGAAATTTCATCAATACATTGGTAAAGGTAAGGAGAAATATGAATCTTAGGTTATATCCTTGTTAAAATTTCAAAAGTATGAGGTGTAATAGTTGTTTAGTAGATCCACTAACTATATTTATGAGTATTAAATGGAATAATTTAAGGTTTCCTTTTGTTTGGTGATGGTTGAAAGTCTATTATATGTTTTATTAGTGTTTGTCTTATATTATAAGGTAGATCAAATATTGGGGATGATAACACATGGAAATATATAAGAGATTTCATGGGTAATATCATGAATTATTCACGTATTTATTTTCTCAAGTCCATATGTGTGTTCATATGAAATTTCTTCAAGAGATTTTGTGTTATATAATAGTGTTTTTAGATTCGGGAACCATTTTATTTTATGTGATTTTTTGGTTTCCATTCTTTTAGATTAATGGGAAATGGAACAATATTTATAGTTTACCTTGAGTTCAAATATTGAAAAAAATGTGTGTGTTTATTTTAAATATTGGGATGTGGTGATAGATAGATCATAGATCATCGAGAGAGGTTTATCTACGATATATGATACCACTTAAGGCCCCTTTTGAGTGGCTTTGAAGGTTGATATATAATCTGTATGTTTTACATATCAAGTTTCATGGAAGAATAGAGTGACGATATATTCTATATCTGTATCATGGATTATCACCTTGGGGTTGAGTATCATAAGGTTTCATGTTTCTAGATAGAAAATACATTTTTGATGTTTTATTTTGGGGAATCGTCAATATGAAAACCCTATGAATCTATATTTTTCTATTTATTTAGTATAGAGTTAATTATAGGGGTTTTATAGGATGTACCTACTCCTTTCACTACAAACTTATAGTGTATTTGGAATTAATTTATAAATTTGTACTCATTTATATTCACAAGCTAAATAAATTTCATATTTTATTTTTTCCCTTAGTGTTTTTTAAACATAAATTTTGAAATATGTTCATGGTGAAGGGATTAGTTAATGAGAAGTAAATTGTGATATAGGATAGTTGGAGTTTCATTCAGTTTTTCTCAATTGTAATGTTATTTTTTGAGAGGTATCTATTATGGTCTTATAGTTTTCCAAGTAATTTTATTATTGGATGGGAATTATTGGTGTGTTTCATATTTTCTATTAAGAGTGTTGGTGGTACATTCTTTATGCTTGAGAGATATTTCATGGGGGGATGTTTTGGTATGGTAATCATCATTTTTCCTCTAGACATGGTTTCCATTCTCAAGGATGAGAATAAATTGAGATATATGAAATTTAATGCCCCAAACCTTCCCAACCTATTAATTTATGTATTTAGGGATTTAGAGTATTTGAGAGATGGATGAAAGAATGGAGGTGAAGATGGGGTAATGTTTTCATCTTTGAATAAAAATTTGTGACATGGCCTTGAGTATCATGGCATGAAGGGTTTGATATAGTAGAGTTTTATTATATGGTTCTTGGTCATAGTGTAAAGGGATTGAAGGATATTTTGACAAATATATAGTCCTTTAATTTTTCTGGAATGTGTGTTATATAATTTGAGAAATCATATAGTAATTTTCTTACCCTATCATTTTTCGTTTTTACATTTCTTGTTGTGGTATGGTTTTATTAGTCGAGGCATGAAAATATTTTGGTTGATTTTTTATTTCATTCATAAGAGGATGTTACATATTAAAGGGGTTTTGATCATGTTGGACCTAAAGGTTTAGGTTTTGGGGTTTTTCATTTTTTTTTACTATTATGCCTATGAGCTTTTTTTGCACCATCACATAGTTCAAGGATACACCATGTCTATCATAGGTCCATTCATAACATATTGAACAATGTATTCATGTAGTGAAAATTTTTAGTTATATCAAATAAATTTGGACTGATTGAGTTTTAAATGAGTAATATATGAGAGATTAACTACATAGGTTTTTATGGTTGGATTGATTTATCCAACCACCACATGACCATAACCTATCACACTATGACACTACAATTTCCACCATCTATATAAATTCATAATCACAACCAAATTCTTATAGTTTCCATCATTTCTCTCTATACCCTACGAGATTAGAGGTGCCTATTTGGTGATATTTGACCCTCTATGATATTTCATGGTCCATGTCTTTAGGATATAAATATATTTCTATCTATGGTGAGTTACCTTATTCTTATTATTATTTATCTCTTTATTCCTTCATCAAATATGATTTTTGTAGTGGGTCATTTTTTTCCAATGGTGGGACATTCTGGATTAAGTTTATAGACGATACTCCTGCAAAAATCTATTCTTATGTTTATCTTCTTCTTCTAATTGATTGTATAGTTGACGTTGTTACTTTTGTTGAGGGAGAGGATTTATAAAATATTATTATATCTTATGAAATAATTTTTTTTACCATATTATTGTGATACCATCCTAGTATTCTCTTGTATTCTTATACTATATTTTGTTTTTTCTACTTTCTGTACATTATGTATGCAGTGAGGGGAGTGATTTTCAAATAAAGATAATAACCCATGTAAGAGAAATTTTTTAAGAGGAGAAGAGTGTGGAATATGCATTGTCAATTTTTTTATTTCAAATTTAGTGATTGATATTTTTCCGGAAGTTTATTTATATTATGATATTATTAAATAACCTTATCATCTTCATAATTGGATAATTTCATAAAGATAACGATGAAGCAGAAATTTATAAAAATCAGAATATGAGAATTATTATTTTTGGTTGATTTTTTGTGCTCAATAAATAGTTCCTTGGTATTTTATCATGTATTGTGTTAGAGTGTTATGATGTTTTTGTTTCATATATCATCTATATATATGGAAAATTGGATTGTGGGATTTTATTCTAAATTGGAAAATGAAATGTGAAAAGGGAGTCCATGTTAGATAGTATTATATATTAAAAGTCAAATAAATCATCAAACAATATCATGGAGAATATTTGGGGTGTTAGTGCCTCATCGATATGGATAAAATAATAGGTGGAGTTCGTATTGTGTAAAATGTAGTGGTTAGGAGTTAAAAAGCATGCTGCAGAAACCAATAAATTGATTATTATTATTATTTTTATTGATGGCTTGTGAAATCAGACATGAAATAATCGAATGATATAATCGATGTGAATATGGTGATGGGATAGATATGGGTTGTGAATGGATGAAATTAAAAGAGATATGACTATTAATAATAGTTAATGATTGAAATTAATTATCATTGTTTAAATAAATATGATGAAAGGTGAATCAATGGCTTGAAATGCAATGTGGATTGATGAATGAGTTGGTATGGGAAAATGAAGGGTGTATTGAATATAATTATTTAGTTAAATGGTAAATACTGGGATTTGAAGGATGTTATGAGGTGATGTTATTAATGGTGCCATTTTCTTTGTTATGTGTTTCAATTATTCTTTAGTAGTTCATTTTTTGTTGAAAACCACGTTTTTCTGTGTGATTGTTTTGTTCATGTTTGAAATTAGTAAGTTTTATTTGGTGTGTGTTTTTTTAACTATTATTTTGATATTATGGAAGTGGTTTAGAAAATTTATCATAGTAAAGGGGATGTTATGGGAATTATTATATGTTGGGATGTCTCTCAATTACTTTACATTTATGGGTTGTGATGTGGTATGATTTTATCAACTATAATGGGTTTATATTAAGTATTTGGTGTACTAGAAGACTATTTATGGTATTGATATGATCATATATAGTGGAGGAATTCATGGTAAAATGATGGAATTAGTTTTATTTACTTCAAGTTCTTGATACCCTATTATATTTGATACATAATGAGGAGGATTTGGATATATGGTTATTGGTGGGGGTGTACTCAGAAGGGGGGTGGAATGAAGTTTATTCCCTTTATGTTTTCAGTAACCTATCAATTTTTTAAAAAATATAATTCCTTGGTCATGTGACCAGGAATAAAGTATATAAATATAAAAACAAATAACAGAAGTCTTAAAAATGGGGAATTTATTACGATATTTTTCATGCAAGGGGATGAGCTCAGGTGGAAGGAAATTTATCCATGTGTCTTCCTTGTCCACTCATTTGTTGGAAAGGCCATCCGCAAATCTATTCACCAATCGATACGTATGGGTGATTATATGACTAATATTTGACAGATACTAGAGGTAGCCAATCCATCTATCTAAGAGTTTCCATGCAAGATAAAAAACTCTATGTCAAAGGGCCCGCACAATAGTAGTTGAATCACTTTCAATCCAATCCTTGTTCCATAAATTTTAAATGATGATATCTATAGTGATAAATACATTGTATAACTCTACTTCAAGGGAATATTAAGAAACCACATTTACCATAATAGCATCCAAGAATATTTCTCTTGTGGTCCTTGCACACTATAACATAACTTTATGGTCCTAGGGTTCTTTTTGAGGAACCATCGACATTTATTTTGATCCACCCTAAAAGGGGGTTCCCAAAAACCTCTATCAATCGTTTTATCTTTCTATATTTCCCTTCAACACCAATATGGTGAAGGATACTAAAATATCTAATAGAGTTGTGTAATGTACCTATTTGCACCATATCAGATTCCTTGATCATAGTTTGGATCTTTATTTGAGAATCACAAATATTAATAATGTTATTTTTATGAATGACCACATTTATTTCATACAAAATAATGTGAAGTAGATTAGCCACTATGGCGATGAAAATTTATCAACTTTGGGGGGAGGCATCCATAATAGTTTATCTCTTCATCTGATAGAGAATGTGTTCCAGGCCTGCCCATCTGATATCCAAAATGTTATAGATATAATTCCACAAATAATAATAAGTAGAAAATGATAGAAAAATATTGTCAACATTCTCTCTGTGTTGATTACACAGACAACATATAGAATAATGATAAATACTAAAAAGTTATAGAGTGAAACCATTAGGAACTCTATTGTGATAAATTCTATGAATCAGTGTGAATTTTGAGGGTCTAACCTATAATTAACTAAAACATATTAACCAAGAGAAATATTTTCTATTGGAAATATAATTATTATTGTAAAAAAATGATTTTAGAATACGATTATGTGTAGGTTTCCAAATAAGAAAATATCCAGTGTTGACAAAAGGGTAGTTGTTAATAATAGAGTTAATTTCATCATGTAGAACTAAATATGTATAATACATACAGTCATTTATGGATATGTTAATATCATTGGTAGAGGTGACCATAGAACTAAGAAGGCAGCCATTCCAGTTTTCCAACTAAAACCTTATAGAATATTATTTTTTAACAATCCATTAAGAGTGAGATAATATTCTAGGGAAAATGATTTTGATGGAACAACAGATAGAATAGTCTGTTTGCAGGAAATTTCCTTTTATAAGGTTATTATAAAATCTTATTCTAAGGAAAAAAAAAGGATGATTAATTGTTATGTTAAATATTTCAAGTGAGTTTATCTTTGAGGGATTCATTGAAAAGACTGAGGTTCTTAATTCTGATAATACCGTTCTACAAATTATTTCAACATTTAGACCAGGGGACCATGACAAGTTTTCTTTCAATGGTGCTTCAACACCAAACAAAATTTTTAATTATGCTATTAATTTTTTTGATTAAACATATTGGCCATTTATAAGCCATCATAGAGTAAACCAGTTTAGAAATATTTTTGTATTTTATAAGGTAGAGATTTCTAGCCATAGATAATTTTTTCTTCTTCCAAGAGGAGAGTTGGTTAGTAATCTGGTCAACAATTTTGGAAAATGAGTGCCTTTTTGATTCCCCCAAAAAATAGGGACACCAAGTTAAGTGTAGAGGATTGATTTTTTTTTCACTCAAAGTTCATTCAAAATACCAGATTTCCTATAAGCATAGAAATGTTTTCCAATGAAGATGGAATATTTTCTCTAGTTAATATATTGACCAGACACATTTTCATAGTGAGAGAGGACCTATTTAATATTTTTTACGTATATTTTGTCCCACAAAAGGAAAATAATATTATCATATTCACTCAATAGATGTGAGGGGAGATTCAGGGTTCTAGAGGCAATGATATGATTAATCATTCCTTGCTTAACTGAAGTGGTAATATGTCTGCTAAGATAGTCTTCAGTAATAATGAAAATGATATAAGAATGGGTTCACCCTATCTCGCAACTTTGGAGCAGTTGAAATATCCCTATAAAAATCATTAATTAAGATATAAAAATGATCGGAGCTAAATAGAGTGTTAATTCTAGTCACAAAGGGATCATGAAGCATGTGGTAGTCAAATGCTTTCTATGGTTGGGATATTATTGGTTATAGAAATAATATAATGTTGTTATTTGAGAAATTTTGTGATTTTTGACAAACTATTGTCGGTATTGTTTCATTCTCACATCCCTAATCAATTTGTGATATGATTTCTATCAGATTCAAATTTTTTAGAGTTGGGGTGTTCCTTATACTAATTGGTTGAAATGATTGTAAATTTTTATAGAATCTTTATTTTTTTAATTTTGATGATAGTTTTGGAGTTAAATACATTTCTCGTCTATTGAATATATTATTTTTTTAAAAATCATGGTTAGGTAAATGGTTGAGGATTTTGTTTGAGACTGTAGAAGTCCTAGAAAATGATATAGAATATATATTTCAATGATTATATTTATCATGGTTATTTATAAATATATTTTTGGTTATGTTTTTCTTGTTTGATATCACTCTTTCTCACTCATGAATATTTATTACATATGGTTTTTGGTTTTCTAGAAGGATGGTCCTATTGAATTATACTGAGTGATCACCCATGTAGAGTTTTATAAGACTTTTTCAACAAAATATAAGGGAGATAGAAGATTTTGTTTAGTTAGCATTGATGAAATTTGGTGGATGGTGAGAATCATAGGTTCTTATTTTTCATATTCTTTCATGCTGATTAGATATATGAAATGCTTATTAAATTTGGATTGTTTGAAAAAAAAATTGGAATCAAATTTCCTTATAAATGATTGGTGGTTTATTTTTATAGTTAATAGGATTTTTTAGGGTAATTCCACCCATATGAACTTTTTATATGCTCAGTTCAATCCTCTAACCTAGGTCTTATTGGAAGTGGGCTACAGGGTTCACCCATTCATTCTCTATCAACTTGGAAAGAGTTCTAGTGGTGTTGGGTCATAAAAATTCCTCCCATGACACATTTTTATAGTGTATTCTTCACTATAGAGGTTAGTGAAGCCCAGTTTTTTATGTTCACTACCACTTGTAACACTTCATTAAAATAGTATTGAGATATTTCACTCTCTATAGCCAAGGTTCTTGCTATGTATTTCACCATTTAGTTACACCTTTTAGTGAAACCTATTTGTTTCATTTTTCTCACCAATGATACTTCATGTTTAATGTAATGATTTTATAGATAACTTGTATCATCCCATGATCTTACAATATATTAATATTTTTTGAATATATTTGTTCACACATGAAACCAAACTTAAACAAACTGTGATATATTTTATTGAGATAAAATTGTAATTATTAAATATAACCATTATTACATTGTCATTGAATTGATGGGTAAATATATAAGTAACTTTATTATGATATATATGTATTAAAGAGAAGAAATTGAAACAAGAAGTGGGATTATTCTATATGATTCTCACATTTCAAATCATGTAAAATAGGTATCACCACTATAGTTTTATCTAGATCGACCCCATGATAAACATTAACAAGTACATCTTGAGAAAAATTATGTTCAAGAGATGTTAAACATTTTGTAAATTAACTTGAGATCCATGAAAGAAGAATAAATTCCCAAAACTACTAAAATAGCTAATCTTACGATTTAGAATTATGTGAGAATCTTGAGGTGTTTTTTAAGTAGAATTTATGATAATAAAAACATGTAACTATAAATGTAATAAATTTACATTAATCTCAATATAGTAGAATAGTTTGTAAATTTTATTTTTTGAGAATGTAATTAATTTAATAATAACTGGTGAATTCAATAAAAAAATATCGATAAAATTAAGTTAATTATTTCTAAATAAAGTACAAATAAGGAATAAAATCATTCATTGTTAAAAGGGAAAAAATTCAAATAAATAATAAATTTTTTTTTTAAAATATATTATTTTTTTATAAAATAAACTTATAACTTTTAGTGGTTGATTATAATGAATTTTTTAAATTTATACGAATATATATTAACACTAATTTAATTTTTAATTTATATTAAATAATTTTAATGACACATAATGTTTTTATTTCCGTTTTTAAAATAAAATTTTTTTAATTATACTTTATAGTTTCATTTAAAAGTTAAATTCAAAAATTTTATATTTTTATATTTTTAAAATTAATGTTATTTTTTATTTATTTGATTGAATTTAACTTAGGGTGATTTTTTAATTATTTTTGAAGAATTTTATTTTTTAGTGATTAGTAAAAAAATATAGTTTTTATGAATATTGAAACTTATATGAAATCATTACGAATTAAATATGAATTAAAAATTTATGAAACCTTTTGCTTAAACAAAAATTTATTTAAGGGATAAATTAATGAATATAAAAAATATTATGTTAAGTTTAGAAACATATATTTGAACTTTTGGATCCTAAATTATATTTTATCCAAATAAAAAACTATTTTTTGCTCTTTTTATTTAATTGGGTTGTTGGAAGGTTCCATTAATATTTTGATTGAGATAAATTTAAAAAACCCATAATTATTTAATAGTAAACTAATAAAATCTTGGTATTCAATACTATTTAAAATTATTTTTTAAAATGATAAAAAATTAACATTTTAACTTAAAAATACCCCTCTCAACGGTATAAATACCATATCTCCTTTACCTTGTAAAAAACACCTCACATTAACTTCTTTAACAAAATTTACCCTATTATAAGTCACTTTGTACTCTTAGGGATTTTATATAATTAATCAACTCAAGAATTCAAGTCTTTAACAAAAGAAAAAAATTCTACAAAGTGGTAAGTTCGATTCTATTTTCATTATTTTTTTATCTTCTTATTTATACTCACCCAATAAATTTCACTTATTATACCTTTCTAAAATAATATATATATAATTATATAAGATATGAAATTTATTGTGATATTGTTATAACTTTTTTAACCAATTTATAGTATATTCTCTCACTCCCTCTCTTTTGACATGTCTCGATTATGGCTAGTTTCATCTACCTATGAAGATGTTCTAAATGCATTACATATCCTTTAAAACATGTTTGGTTCATGTATATAATGTAATATAAATGTATTTAAATTTATATTAATTATTTTGAAATTTAGCTAAATAATATTACAAAATTTTATATTACAAATAATCAAAATCACAAACTTGAAACAAAACGGGATAATTTAAAAGAAAACATGTCTTCAATACATTATATCTTGAAAATAAATAATAGTAAATAAATTCCAAAGTTTATAATAGATAAAAATGTAAAAATGCAAAATAATTAACTTCAATATTTAGGTTTTAAACATAAATAAAAATTTATACATGAGGCATAAATGAGATGTCATAAAATGGGACCAAAGTTAAGGGTTTTTATACCTCTATTTTAATTCTTTAATAAATGTTTCAAATTATGAAAGAGGTATTATTTTATATCAGGTAATTAATTATATATTTTCTTCATGTATAATAAAATATTTTTATTTCAGATGAATTTCGTGATCTTCATTTCAAGTTATATTGATTCAAAAGATATCAAGGTTTTAATGGTGTTGTTGACTCAATTTTATTTTCATTGGATCAAAAAAAATTACCATGATTATACAATTCTATGTTTCTAATATTTTTCCATTTATTTATTTAATATGAAATTATATATTTCTATTTAGTAAATTTACTCTTTTACATCACAATATTCTTCTTTAGATTGATTTGTTCTTTATAAAAATATGAAGTTGTTAAGAATAATTCTCATCCTTTCTAGTGGATATTTACCTTCAATTTCCATATGCTTCTTAACACAAATGTTTACTTTTCATATTTTTTAATCTTGGTTTATAAAATATTTTAAAATTTTTAAAACCACTCCTTATATTTTATAAATGGAAAATTTTTAACTCTTTCCCTGATGAAGTTTTTTCATTAAAAATACCTAAAAATATAAAAATTAATTTCTTTTCTCATTAATACATTTTTTCTTCTACTACCCATTTATTTAATTAAATATTTAAATGATCATTTATTTTTTAATATTATAAATTTTTTTCTTAAAAATATTCCTTTCACCTTCTTGAACATTATATTCTAAAATGAAATAGAACTTTTACTTTTTCTAGCAATGATAAAATATTTTTTAAAAACACTTTTGATGACTTTTTTTCCTCTATAGAACCGAAGGATATACCTATTGTGGATTAATATTCAGGACCATCCTATAAATTATTTTATACTCATTTTTTGGGAGATTGAATTATAGTATCAATTGACCTACCTCAATTTCATGTTATGTAGTATCATTTCAAAATGATATGAAACCCCTTTTCTTTACATGGGTTTTTCAAAATATGATGTATAATAGATTTCATGTAGAATATATATGTATGGTTTATAATTTTGTAATGAATGGGATATTATATATCCCTCCAATGTTTTGTTTAATGTTTTATTTCTCATAATATAATGTTGTTAATCATAAAAATAATTGGTTTCTCTCACATCATAATTCTTTGACACAATTGGGTTTGTTCACACTTAATGTGTGAGCATGACTATATTTTCCCATAATCTTATGATTACAGATACATATTAATATACTAAATTTTTCATATTAATCCATATTCTAATTTTATGTTTCTATGGTTTATGATTGTTTTCATATGCTCCCAATCTATATTATACGTTTTAGGGATTCATGATGGTCCTTTCAGAATCCTATGATCTCATTCCATGATATATGACTTTATATTATAGATTATGGTTATTTATATTGATTTTATAGTATTTTTAATCTTATATTTATCTATGTTATTTTTTCTCACATACTTATGATTCTAACCATTATGATACTGTTGGACAGAGTGGATACTCAAGAGGGGGAGAATTGAGTTCCAATTAAAATTTCTGTGAAAATATTGTCTATTAAAAACCCCCAATTTATAAAACAAGTTAAACTGTAGTGAATTTATAAAGATTGTAAATGTTCACTTAGCCTCTAAAAGATTGATTAGGTCTCAGTTAATTTAACCACAAGATTAAACTAACTTTTTAAACTAACCTTTCGAGTTACAATAAGTGTAAACACTTGCCAATTTAACTATCAAAGTAATTTTAAAATGGTTTTGTATTTCAAAGTAACTGCAGTGGAATATAAAAGATATATGTAGTATACTTTAAACATAAACTAAAGATGCACATCAGTTATAACAATAGGTTCAGTCTCAAGCCAAGACTTAGTTCTCTCGAATTTATATAAATATGATCCACACCCTAGATCGGGGATAACAACAGTTTACAAAACTGTCCAGGCCACGCAGGGACCTCTACCATAGTTCTTTGTGGAAAAAAACAAAGACAAGGACACACAAGGACCTCTTCCACATTTTTCATGGGTAAACAGGAGTTAAGAGTTTTGGAGTGAGGATTTTTATATCCTCTAGTTCATTATAAGAGACAATGTGTTTATGTGTGTGTAAGATATATAGAGTACACCACACTGCTCGAATGTAAATAAACAAATCACTTAGAGAGAACAGATAAGAGTTTAGTAAGGTCTGGTGATTAGCAATGCATCTCTAGACTCGTTGGATTCAGAAGAAATGATTCTGAGTCATTCTCTGGTTTTTCTATTGAAAAACAGAGTGTCTTGGTTCACCTTGTATTCCACCAGGGAGAATGATCTCTTGATTTGTCGTGTGCTCTTTGGTCACACCCATCTTTTCTAATTTATTTATTTTATTTAATTTCTTTACGTCGGGTAGTTTGGGTCCAAACCTGACAAATTTTTTAAGTTCATTGTTTTTGGGCCTTGTTTCCGACCAGCACAACGTGGTCGAAGTGCGTCCTCGCTTGGTTCGTCGCGCGGCCCCGCCTATTTCAACGCACGCCTTACCGATGTTTAATTAATGAAATAAAATGAACTAACAATTTTCTTGATAATAATAATCATAATAATGTCATTGAGATTATTATTATTATTATTATTATTATTATTATTATTATTTCTTTAGTTTTATTATTATTATTATTAGTTCAAATTATAGCTTTTTTTAATTTATTTATTTTGTTTTGTTTTTATTTTATTTTTCTTTTATTTTTTTCCCTTATTAGGGTCTGGCAGTGCACCCTTTTTTTTCTCTCTTCCGCTCGGGCCACCCCCTGTTTTCTTCTTCTCCCTGTCGCGGCACCCCCACTCCCATCTCATTCTTCTCCCCATCACGTCGCCGCTGCCTCCCCCTTTGAGTGCCCGTCGCGCTGCCTTCTCCCTCCGGACAAGACAGAAGACTCGCGCCTCCCTCTTACTGCCTTCCACAGTCGAAGCAGCTTCCTCTTGCTTCTGCTCGGACTCACGCTGCAACCCACCTGGTTCAACTCTCCCTCTCCCGGAGACCCTCGCCGGACCAGCCATTACCCGGCTGAGACCTCCCTGACTCCCCCTCAGCCCATCGTAGCCTCCTCCCTCTAGTGTGCCGCATCCCTACACTAGTTGCGGCCCCTCTTTGTGTTGCTCCCCTTATTCCCGCCGTCCGTCGGAACTCTCCATCGGTGTACCGCTGCCTTGCCACCCTTTTCCGGAAACCCCGCTGACCGACCATCCCCACCCTCTTCTGGTCTCTCCATCCCGCACTCTCGCTCGCGCTACTGGACAGCCCCCACAACCCGGATCGCACTCTCCGAACAGCCGCTACGCGCCCCTCGGTTGGATCCTGACAATTCCGTGATAAGGGTTGGTTTTATTTTATTTAATTATTATTGATTTTTTTAGTTGTTAATTAATATATTCAGTTATTATCGCATGAGTTTAAAATTGTTAATCAAATTATTTTATTATTATTAAATTGGTTAACCATTTTATTTAATCTGTTTAATTGATTATCAATTTAGTTAATTGAATTTGTTTAATTGTTAATCTATTTGTTTAATTACTATTAAATTTGATTATTCATTATTCAATTTAATTAATTACTATTGAATTTGTTTTATTGTTAGTTAAATTATTAAATCGCTGATGTTGGGATGGGTTGGCGATGAGAATTTTCAGTCTACTGTTTTAGGACCTTTTTGACGGTTTCGTGCAGCGCGACCTTGTACAGCGGGAGTATTACGCCGTATATTTTTTATTTCGTTATTGCGTTAAGGTAGGTGGTTCCATGCCTTTGCATCATTTAGATAATTTAATTTGTTTGTTTAGTTTAATTTAATATGTTCTACGAATTAGTTGCATGGTGCGATCTATGTTTATAATTTTTTGGCGAGTTCGTTTGATGAAAATTGGGTTTTCGAAATAGTATGATTTTTTTGTCTATATGCGTGTTGTTGTATAAATGATTGGTTGTGTTTAATAGGTTGTGCTAAAGGCATTTTAAAAATTGTTTGACATGTGTGCGTGATAAAAATTGCACTCTCTTTAGAAATGGTTGTGTTATTTTCTATTTTGATCCTGTTGTGGAAAATTTTAGAAGTGTTTAATAATTGTTTATAGAGTTCCAATGAGGTTTTTGAAGGGTCAATTTGAGAAATTGATTTTGTAATGGTTTCTTTTGCATGCGATATGTTTTATAAATTGAGGAATTGTTTATTTAAGTGGGGTTTTGAATGTGAAACATGGTTAAAAGGTTTTTGAGGGTTGTTTGGCAGGTGTGAAAGGTGTTTCCAAGTCACTTTAGGTGTTTGTGTTTTAAAATAGGTATTTTCAAAGTATATGAATCACTTTTGGTGTGTTTTCCTTGTTGTGTACTTTTGAAGTTGGAATGAATTTTTTTTGAATAATGGAAAACAAGTTTTGACATGGTTACCTCGTGTATCAAGTTTTAAAGTGACACCTCTATATAAAATCAAGCTGTTTTTGGTGTAAAGTCTTCTTGGGTTTTCATGAAATTATTTCAATAATAACTCAAATGATTTATTGGTACATTTATATGACGCTAAAATGGTGCTTTGTAGGAGTTGAATACGCGTTCATTTTTAAAGTGGTGTATTTTTATAAAATGAGACATGTCATGTGCGTGTGTCTTTGAAATAGTGCTTTGGTATACAAATGGTGACTTTTGTGTGCAATATCTTGTTTGGTTTGCGATATGAGAAATAAATATACTATGTGAATGTGAAACTTGATTGAGCACATGGGAAAACCCTGGGTATCAAGGTGGGCAGACTAGAACTAGTGCGCTAGTGAACCGGATGGGTGTCGTCCCTGTTTCACTTAGTTGGATTGACGATTGAAACACTAACTAAACATATGATATCTGAGGGTCGTGGCCTTCTAATCCACGTGTTCTGAGGTTCGTGGCCTTCTAAGCCACGTTTTCTTAGGGTCGTGGCCTTCTAATCCACGTTTCACCGAGACACGAGGTTCTAGGGTCCCACTCGAGCTAGATGATCCTTAGGGGATTTACCCATAGTGCTCTACCATCGATGGCATGGTGCCTTCCGTCAGCATATGGAAGACCACATGTGTGTGTGTGTGTGTGCGTGTCTGTGTGTGTGTGCGTGTGTGTGTGTATGTGTGTGTGTGTGTATGTGTGTGTGAGTGAGTATGTGTGTGTGTGTGTGCCCATAATGAACTTTCCTCTTCCTCTTTAAAATCGTGTTTGTGAAATGATTTCTTTTTAGTGTTTTCCTTTAGCATTTGGTTTGTAAATGTTTTCTTTAAAATCATTTCAAAAGTATAACTTGAATAAGAACATTAAATTTTCCTTTTGATGTTGTGGCATGGAACCTTTTTATTGGGTGACGTCCTACTGGGCATTTCGCTCACACCCTGCATACACCTTCGGGTGTTTGTAGATTTTGTTTCTTCTGTATTACAGGTTGTGACATCATGCTCAGTGATGGTGGTTTGAGTTGTTAGTGGCCTTCTCATGCATGTTGGTGTTGTGGCGTGTGGATGCTACGCCACTCTTGTCGCTTGGAGGTTTGAGTTACAGTTTTAGTCTCTTTTGTTGTCGTTATTTTTTTTAGATGTTGGTTCTAGTTGTAAAACTTTAAATTTTGATTTCAGTTTTATGGTCTCTTTGGTTGTCGATTTCTAGTTTCAGTTTATTTATTTGGTTAGTTCTTTTTCTGTCTTTTATTTTGGTTAAAATCATTCCCATGTGTTAGTTTTGATACCCGTGCACTTATGCCAGCCCGTGGGGATCGGGAACGCCCTTCAGTCCTTGCTGCGGACTGGGTCGGGCACCGAGTCGGATGGCGACCTGGCCTGGTTCATGACAAAATGGTATCAGAGGGCATGGTTTTTCTCTCTTGGGTCGTGTTCTTTCAGGTTAGAGTCACGATAGACTTGAGTTAAGGTTGTCGGGACTCAACGTCCTAGCTACGTGTAAGGTGCCTGGCCAGCACACCTTGTGGCAGGACTCAAGTTACCAAAGAATGTTGAGGTTTGTCTGAGTTTTTGGTCCTTGCGGTTAATCTTGTATAAGGGAATGAAAAAGGGGTAAGGTTAGTGGTCCTACTGAGTTCACAGGGCCTATCAAGCCATGCGGAGCAGAGGACGCTATCCAGGAATACCCTCTGTGGCAGTGGTGTGATTGGCGTATGGCTTCCAACCATATGTTCCAGTCACCCGCTGACATAAGTTTTTTTCCTTGCGTTATTTCTTGTCTCTTTGTTTTGGATTCGTGGAAATTTGGTTTTTTATGTAAAAAAATTTTGGTCTTGGAAAATGTTTTCAAATGAAGCGCTTTAAGTATGAAATGGTGTGTGAGGTTTGAGAAGTGTGGGTTGGATGTTTTGGTTTTGAAAAATGGAATGGTTTGGTTTTGATCCTTGGCGCTCTAATGGGAAATCACATGCATGAGTGTATGTGAAAAGGGAAATGGTCAATGGCACGAGTGGATGAGTGCCTGGATGGACATGAGGTGTGTGTCGGTGCAGCATGAGAACATGCATGTGTGAGGCTCATGGGACGCTATTGGTTTTTGTGCAACCCACTGAGTATGCTTATTTTTAAAATGTTTTGTTAAAGGAAAAAAATGGTGTTTTAGTAAACGGTGTTTGTGTGGCATGTCCTTGTGTTTAGGAAATGTCGTATGTGAGGCATTTTAAGCCGAGGATCCTTTTGGAATGATTTGTGTCCCGAGTTTTAGTTCTTATTTGTAAGTTGGTATGCAAGCGTGTGGTTAGTAAATTCCTTTGAAGAGTACATCAGGGAGCCCTTACAGTGGTCTCCCCTACACGTTTGGTGTTTTCCTGTGGTATGTCTTGACCGTTGGACCAATTTGGTTGGGTCCATAGTCTACTTTCTTCACAAGTGTATGCCCCCCCCATAAAGCGTTGGCAAGTGATTGAAGTACGACTACGGGGAATTCCCCGTTGGCCGGAACTCCAGTTGATCGAAGGACTCTATTTTTGAATTCTAGAATTGAACCCACCTCCCCTTTTTACAACTAAGTGGATCCTCTTGTATCAGGATGGCAGATGTGAGGGGATTTGAACAGAGTTTTGGTTTCTTTGCGTTTTCTAAGTCGTCGGGTATGAAATTTGACATCGTTGCGCTTGAAGGTTTCCCCTGGAAACGGTGAAAGGAAATCCATAAGGGAAGGGTGAAGGCGGTTCAGAATTTTTAGTATTGACCAGTGTCTTGAAGGTCCTTGTAGTATTCACATCGGTTGCAAGGGTCATGTTCGGCGACGTCTTGCAGTGTAATTTCTCTTCGATTGTCAAGGGTGAAGTTTGAACTCATTAATTTGAAAGTTATGTTTGGAAATGGTGAAGGAGATTCCAATGGGGAGAGGTGGAAGCAGCCTAGAGTAGTCAGTGCAAGCCACTATTCTAAATGACCTTTGGTCCTTTGTTGGTTTCGTTTAAGAAAGGGTATACGTTAGGCCACTAGTGTGGCAGACCCAGTCGTATGAGGATGCTATGGTCATTTGCAGGAATCACGTGGTGCTCAAGACGAGGTTTAAAGTTCTTACTAGCGTAATGTTCCTCTCAACAGCAATGATCATGTTCAGGTGACGATTCGTGGTGTCGTGTTCTCATCTAGTGTGACAAAGGGTGATGCGCATGCACCATTAAAGCTCTTGTGTTGGTGAATGTTCAGTGTATGATCAGTTGGATGTCGTAATGTGTTGTGGTTGCTGGTATTTCCTTGGTTGTAGTGTGGTTGCATGTGACACCAAAAGGAGAAGCTCCGTTCTGGAGTCTTCAATTCCTGACTGCGAGGCAGGAGATGCTTCAAACATCAGGGCTCCAGCCATAGGCCTCAGAGTGAAGCTGGTGCGTGGTCAGGAAACCCGAGATTGTATAAAGCCCCGATTTCATTTCTGTCATCGGTGTTGAAAGTGAAAGTAGCTTAAATTTTTTTCTATGGTTGTTCCATTCGAATGAGCCGTCTGGTTTCACAAGTTTTTCATGACTTTGTGGAGGAGTGTTCATCTCGGGCATTAAAGTCTTGGGGGTCGCGTTCCACTGGATGTAATCGCTTTAGTGGCCTTATGGGGTTTGTTGAGAAAATTTGTCTCAAATATGAATAATTCTCATCCGGGAATGTGGAAGTGCTAGTTTGTCTTGGGTCATGATTTTGATGCCCCGGTAGTCGGGCCCCTCCCTCCCCGCCCCTTGTGGTGGGGTGTTTGGTCACCATCAAGAATCTTTTTTCTAGAGTTTTGTACCTGCTGTTAGTTCTAATGGCGGGGAGACCCACATCGGGTCTCGCACAAAGGTCTCTTGAATAAATCGGTTTCATCTTTTCTTTAAGGGTGGGGAGTCCGGTCGGACCTCCCCATGTTGGTTTTCTACTCTCGCCATGGGCGTTGGTAGGTTCTTAATTTTGGGGAGACCCACAATGGGTCTCACATGAATGTCTCTAGAATAAATCAGTGCTAGACTTTTCTTTAATGGTGGGGAGTCCCCTTGAACTTTTCCGTGTCGGTTTTCCAGTCTCATTTTGAGCATCAGTGACTTCTAAATGGTGGGGAGCCCCTCGGGCCCCCCCATGTTGATATTTTTCTTCAGTTTTTAAATATGTCTTGGTGATAAGTGATAAGAGTGTTCCGCGGATAGGGTTTGACCTTGTTGTTCATTCTAGCCAAATGGTGTGGTTTCGGTTTAATAGTTCTTGAGGTGTTTCGGCCTGTGAAGTTGGTTTCTGTGGGTGCGAGATTTCCTTTCCTTAAGAAATCAACTAGAGGTATTCTAGCACTCTGGGGCAGGTGAAACTTAGAGAAAAGTGTTTTACGGGTTCCTTGAGGTTGTCATTTGAGTCACTTTCTCTGAGCACGATGGTTTTTTTCTCTCTCTATTTGATTGGTGTTTGTGGGGATCCTATTTGATCCTTAGTGGGGTGTCGTTTCCTAGTTTGGGTTTCTGCCTTATTTGTGGCTTTATGGGGACGGAATGCTTTATGGTGGGGAGAATTGTCACACCCATCTTTTCTAATTTATTTATTTTATTTAATTTCTTTGCGTCGGGTATTTCCGGTCCAAACCTGACAATTTTTTTTTAGTTCGTTGTGTTTGGGCCTTGTTTGGAACCAGCGCAACGTGGTCGAAGAACGACCTCTCTTGGTTCGTCGCGCGGCCCTTCCCGGTTCACCGCACGCCTTGCTGATATTTAATTAATGAAATAAAATGAACTAACAATTGTCTTGATAATAATAATCATAATAATGTCATTGAGATTATTATTATTATTATTATTATTATTATTATTATTGTTGTTTTAGTTTTATTATATTTGTTATTATTTCAAATTATAGCTTTATTTTTTTAAATTTATTCTTTTTTTATTCTTTTTTTCTTTTATTTTTTTCCCCTTATAAGGGTTTGGCAGCGCACCCTTTTTTTTCTCTCTTCCGCTCGGGCCACCCCCCATGTTTTACTCTTCTCCTCGTCGCGGCACCCCCACTCCCATATCATTCTCCTCCCCATCACGCCGCCTTCGCCTCCCCCTTTGAGTGCCCGTCGCGCTGCCTTCTCCCTTCGGACAAGCCAGAAGACCTGCGCCTCCCTCCCACTGCCTGCCGCAGTTGAAGCAGCTTCCTCTTGCTCCTGCTCGGACTCACACCGCACCCCACCTGGTTCAACTCTTCCTCTCCCGGAGACCCTCTCCGAACCATCCATTACCCGGTTGAGACCTCCACGACTCCCCCTCGGCCCATCGAAACCTCCTCCCTCTAGCGCGCCGCCTCCCTACACCAGCTGTGGCCCCTCTTTACATCGCTCCCCTTATTCCCACCGTCCACCGGAACTCTCCATCGGTGTACCGCTGCCTTGTCTCCCTTTTCCGGCGACCCCGCTGACCGACCAGCCCCACCCTCTTCTAGTATCGACATCCTGCACTCTCGCTCGCACTGCTGGACAGCCCCCGCAACCCGGCTCGCACTCACCGGACAGCCGATGCGCGCCCCTCGGTTTGATCCTGACAATTCCGCGATAAGGGTTGGTTTTATTTTATTTAATTATTATTGATTTGTTTAGTTTTTAATTAACATATTAAGTTATTATCGCATCTGTTTAAAATTTTTAATCAAATTATTTGATTATTATTAAATTGGTTAACCATTTTATTTAATCTGTTTAATTGTTTATCAATTTAGTTAATTGAATTTGTTTAATTGTTAATATATTTATTTAATTACTATTAAATTTGATTATTCATTATTCAATTTAATTAATTATTATTGAATTCGTTTTATTTTTAGTTAAATTATTAAATCGCTGATGTTGGGATGGGTTGGCAATGAGAATTTTTGGTCTACTATTTTAGGACCTTTTTTACAGTTTCATGCAATGCGACCTTGCGCAGCGGGAGTATTGTGCCACATCTTTTTTCTTTCGTTCCTGCATTGAGGTAGGTGTTTCCATGCATTTTCATGATTTAGATAATTTAATTTGTTTGTTTAGTTTAATTTAATATGTTCTATGAATTAGTTTCATGGTGCGATCTATGTTTATAATGTTTTGGCGTGTTCGTTTGATGAAAATTGGGTTTCTGAAATAGTATGTTGTTGTTTTCTATATGCATGTTGTTGTATAAATGATTGGTTGTGTTTAATAGGTTGTGCGAAAAAAGTTTTAGAAATTGTTGGACATGTGTGCGTGATGAAAATTGCACTCTCTTTAGAAATGGTTGTGTTATTTTCCATTTCGATCCTGTTGTGGAAAATTTTAGAAGTGTTTAATAATTGTTTATAGAGTTCCAATGAGGTTTTAGAAGGGTCGATTTATGAAATTTATTTTGTAATGGTTTCTTTTTCATGAGATATGTTTTATAAATTGGGTAATTTTTTATTTAAGTGGGGTTTTGAGTGAGAAACATGGTTAAAAGGTTTTTGAGAGTTGTTTGGCAGGTGCGAAAGGTGTTTCCAAGTCACTTTAGGTGTTTGTGTTTTAAAATAGATATTTTCAAAGTATATGAATCTCTTTGGGTGTTTTTTCCATGTTGTGTACTTTTGAAGTTGGAATGGAAAATTGCTTGAATAATGGAAAACAAGTTTTGACATGGTTACCTCGTGTATCAAGTTTTAAAGTGATGCCTCTATATAAAATCAAGATGTTTTTGTTGTAAAGTCTTCTTGGTTTTTCTTGAAATGATTTCAATAATAACTCAAATGATTTATTGGTACATTTATATGACACTAAAATGGTTCTTTGTAGGAGTTGAATACACATTCATTTTTAAAGTGGTGTATTTTTATAAAATGAGACATGTCGTGTGCGTGTGTCTTTGAAATATTGCTTTGGTATGGAAATGGTGACTTTTGTGTGCAATATCTTGTTTGGTATGTAATATGAGAAATAAAGATACTATGTGAATGTGAAACTTGATTGAGCACATGGGAAAACCCTAGGTATCTAGGTGGGCAGACTAGAACTAGTGCGCTAGTGAACCGGATGGGTGTCGTCCCTATTTCACTTAGCTGGATTGAGGATTGTAACACTAACTAAACATATGATATCTGAGGGTCATGGCCTTATAAGCCACGTTTTCTGAGGGTCGTGGCCTTCTAAGCCACGTTTTCTGAGGTTCGTGTCCATCTAAGCCACATTTCACTGAGACACGAGGTTCTAGGGTCTCACTCAAGCAAGATGATCCTTAGGGGATTTACCCATAGTGCTCTACCATCGATGGCAGGGTGCCTTTCATCAGCATATGGAAGACCACTTTTGTGTGTGTGTGTGTGTGTGCATGTATGTGTGTGTGTTTGTGTGTGTGTCTGTGTGTGAGTGTGTGTGTGTGTGTGTGCCCATAATGAACCTTCATCTTCCTCTTCAAAATCGTGTTTGTGAAATGAGTTATTTTTAGTTTTTTCTTTTAGCATTTGTTTTGTAAATGTTTTCTTTAAAATCATTTCTAAAGTATAACTTGAATAAGCACATTAAATTGTGTTTTTGATGTTGTGTCATGGAACCTTTTTATTGGGTGACGTCCCACTGGGCCTTTCACTCACACCCTACATACACCTTCGGGTGTATGTAGACTTTGTTTCTTGTGTATTCCAGGTTGTGACATCATTCTTAGCGATGGTGGTTTGAGTTGTTAGTGGCCTTCTCATGTAGGTTGGTGTTTTGGCGTGCAGATTCTACGCCACTCTTGTCGCTTGAAGGTTTGAGTTATAGTTTTAGTCTCTTTTGTTGTCGTTATTTTTTTGGATGTTGGTTATAGTTGTAAACCTTTAAATTTTGATTTCAGTTTTATGGTCTCTTTGTTTGTCGATTTCTAGTTTCAGTTTATTTATCTGGTTATTTTTTTTCTGTCTTTTATTTCAGATAAAATTGTTCCCATGTGTTAGTTTTGATACCCGGGCACTTGTGCCAGCCCGTGGGGATCGGGAACGCCCTTTGGGCCTTGCCGCGGACCGGGTCGGGTGCTGGGTTGGATGGTGACCCGGCCTGGTTTGTGACATCTTTAGTGGTATTGTATTGCACTCATGAGAGTTCTTTGAAAGTCTTGCAATCTCATTCTTTCTCAGGATTTTTCTTCTCATTCAGCACAGTGCACTTGGGCATATGTAAGTTCTTCTTGTTGTATCGTCACACTTGCGCATGTGTAATGCAGCTCAATCTTCCTTATATTCCATAAGTTCTGGCAGTGGGAATGATTCCCTTTTCATAGGTACGAGATACGGTTTCTTGACATGCCAACAACTATCATTAAATAACATTAATTGCATTAAAAACATCAAATATGACCATTAGTATTATTTAAATAATATTGACAAAAAGTTAAGAAACGGTGTCACAGTGATTATGTAAACTGTGTCTTCTTCACGGTATGTGCTTCACGGTAAGTGTTTCACGGTGTCTTCATGTCCCGGTGACTAGCTCACGGTGTCTGAATCACGGTGTGTCCTTCACGGTGTCTGGTTCACGGTGTGTCCTTCATGGTGTCTAGGTCATGGTGTGTCGTTCACGGTGTTTGGGTCACGGTGTGTCCTTCACAGTGTATGGGTCACGGTGTGTCCTTCACAGTGTCTGTCTGACTGTGACTGTGTCTTGCACATAGTCTCTCTTACTGTTTCAGCCATCACGGTGTCTCTATACTTAGACCAATATCCGTATTTATACTTAAACAGTAATATGCAGAATATGTATTAAGCTTCAACCATTATAAAGTAAGAGAACTTGAAACATTAATACAAAGATTGGATAATATAAGTGAGATTTTAGATCATGAAAAAGATTTGTAAATAATAATGAGTGTAATTAACATCAATAAGATTTGCTTTCAATAAAACATAATTGAAACATGATGTGTAGTTTTTATTGAGATTGGAGAGCATTAATAATATGTTCAATTAAGATTGAGATTAATTAACATTAATAGGATTTTTGATCATTAAAACATGATTAATACGTGAGGATTCCAACAATCTCCCCCTTTTTTATGATCACAAATCATGTATAGTTAAAATATAAATGAAATGAAACATTAAAGAAACTATAATATTAGAATAACAAAACTAGAGAATAATAGATTCGATAATAACATATCTCATTATAGTACTGATACTTTGACTTTGTCTCCCCCTTTTGGGACTATCAAAAAGTATAGAGAAATGGAGGGAAACACTGCATTGGTCAGTAAGAAGATTAAGAATAAAACATACATGGGAAATACAAATAGTAAGCAACAAAAGATATCCCATAAAAAACAGTCCCTGGAGTCTTCAGGGATCAACCTTTTTCTTGCCTTTATCAGCAGCAGGAGTTGGGTCTGATGTAGAAGAAGGCATAGATGTGGTAGACAGAGAGGGTAAGGGTAGACCTTCAAAAATGGATGGAGCCAAAGTAGGAGCAGTAAAAGATCTTGGATGTGGTTGGTCAAGAATGACTAGCTGGATCAGAGAAAAGGCTTGGTTGACTTACATGGCAGTTGAGGCAAGGGCAGGTAGACCAGGTCTAAGGGGTGATGTAGCTGGAGCAACAATATCAGTACTCTACACATGAATATACGACTTCAAAAGATTTATGAAATCAGTAATTATTTCTCCACCATATTGCATAGCCTTTTCAAAATCATCCTTATTCTCCATGAATTTGTCCAATAATATGGTGAACTCTATAAGATTCTGAACATGAGATTTAAAATCTTAAGTCACCAGAGGGATTTTCAGGTTTTCCACAAGATACTTAAAGTGATTTTTCATATCACTTTTAGAGAAAATCCGGGTAAGATTAAAAAATCTATCTTCTTGGGGATCTCTTGTTGAGCATCATTGGCTATCATAGAATGGATCTGGACAAGATCAAGTTCTCTATCACTGTTCTTCATAACTTCATCCAGAGGAGATAGATCAATGCCACTGAAAGCAATTTGAAGTTCTTCCTTGATTATGGATCGAAGCACAGAATCATCCAAAGGAGGTGTGGAGGTCTAACCAGGAGAAGGTGAAGCTTTTATAGCTAGGGATAGAACTTTGAGCCATTTCAAAACTTTTTGCAGGCATCCAGTGTACTCATCTGTGAGCTTATTCAGATTTTCTACAAGATCCCTCATTCATTCCGTCATTTTTGTGTGTCTTGTTCCAATATTCTCATCAAAAGATAGAAAATAAGGATGCACTTGAGACACAATCTCTCTAGAAAGGGTGGAATCCTTATGTTCAAGAGAAATAACAACAGGTGCAGGGGTAGAAATAGGAGCAGGCTCTGATCTCAAAGACAACTCATTCTGCAAGTCTTCTACTATGCTTTTCAGGTTTGCAACATTAGCACTTAGAAGCTTATTTTCAACTCTGACTTATTGAATTTCTCGAATCATCCTTGGTTGAATATGTAGAATAATGTTTTCCAGCAGAATTGAGGCATCATATTGACTTAACTGAGTCACAGGATGAGGTTGAGTGGATAAAATCTTCTCAACACCAGCCAAGATACTCTCTACAAAGACTTTAAAATCATCGTTAGTTACAAAAGTGTGTTCCTCGGGTAAGAGTGCATGTGAAGGTAGTAGAGCAGGTTCTGGTTGCGGTTCAGAGTCATCTTCAGAATCAGATTCTGATTCAGATTGAGGCTCTGGTTCTGGTTCTGGTTCTAGATGAGCTATAGACTTCAGTTGAAACAAATTTGAAAGATCTATACCAGTTTTATTCACTTGCTCTGACTCACTCACATCATAAAGACATGGAAACTCATACCGAGTGTACATAGAATATTTGACAGTAGGTTGAGATGCTTCAGCAGATCCAGCTTCTATAATCTCAAGGTTTTGAGGTTACTCCCTCTAAAAATGTGCTTCCATTTTAGATACTTGAGGCTCGGGAATTAGGTCATGATCCATGGGATCATCTCTAATATCTTCAGCAAACTCTTTCCTTGCCAGCTGAAAGGAAATTTCCATTCTCTCTTCAGCAGAGGGTATGTACTCAGGAACTGATTGTTCCACTGGTTGTGCTTCCAGACTTGATTCTTTTTCAATAGGGAGATCCTCATCAACAGGATCTGTCTCCACCATTTCTTGCTGCTATAAATCAGAAAAAACCAATTTTCTTGCAGCCGTAGGATGAGTTTCTATATTGACATCCTCACTAGAAGCAGGAGCTTCTTATTCTCTAAAACCAACATCAACTTCCTCTCTTGAAGGCATTTCAACAAGAACATCAACAGGGATAGCAATACTTTCTTTTTCAATAGGATATGCTTCTATTGAAGGTATTTCAGCTTCTTCTATAAGTGGTGCATCAGCTGCCACTTCCTCTTCTTCTTCAGCATCTGAGTATTCAGCCACTTCATCTGGTTCCAAACCAAGATCAGCTAGGTTCTTAGGACATCTTGGATAATCAATAGGATCAAACTTCTTATAAAATTGATCATTATCCTCAACCAATTGCTTCTTCCAGGGGTTCCAACTAATTTTCATCCATCTGATGATAGGCTTAGATAAGAAGAAATCAAAAGTCCTCAATCTTTTTTTCATTCGATCCAACCATTCCTTTGGAAACTATCATGGCTGAAATTATCCTTCCGTAAAACAAGGAGGTGGATTTGAAAGTGACTTTAATCAGCTCACATATATGGTTAATAACATACTTGCATAGATTGATTTTATGGCCATTCTTCAACAGGAGAATCAGGAACACATCCTGATACTTCATCACATCAAAATCCCCTTTTCTTGGACTAATCAAATTCAGAACAAATATGAATAGTAGTCTTGTATCCCCATCTAACTCAGCAGCTATGGCCCTTCGCTTGGTGTCATTTCTAGTCAGTATTTTCAAAGCATTATCTAGTTCAAATATATCAGTTGTTAGAGGAGGGTCTCTCTGGTAATCCTCACAAACTTCTTCATGTGGAATCCCTAGGCATGCATCCCACAGCCTCAAAGAGAAATAACACTTCTGACCATTGATCCAGCTGGTCACCATAAAGATTTTCCAAAATCAAAGGAAAACTTCACATATTGGTATAATTGAGATAACAATCTCAGGTAAATCGGTATATATTTTCTAGAGAACCATTCAAACCATCCTTTTTCACTTAAGATTTTCATGATTAAAGACTTACTAGATAGTTGCCACTCAGGGCAAACCACTTTTTTAGGAACTATGGTATGGTTAAAGAGGTTTGGGTTCAGGGGTCCTTCAGGTGCTATCCTCGGTATCCTCTTCTGTTTCTTAGAGCGGCGCTTCTCAGATGAGGGTGAAGACGGGCGCTTAATCCAAGGAATCCACTGAAGGTTTAGGCGAGAGAGGATAAGGTTTTAAAGAATGATAAGATTTAGGAGAGTGTTCGGGTAAGGAATCGAATGAAACCCTTAAGTTTTATCATTTGGGAATGTCAAATGTCATAAAAACAAAAACACGGGAAATCAAATAGCGGTGAAATAAAAATTACCGCGATACGGGTTAAAAATAAATGCATAAATAATCTGAATGGTGAAACTGTGAGTAGGCATTATGGTGTGATGAAAAAAAGTCGTCACGGTGAGACAGTGACCATTCTATGCAGTCACGGTGAGACAGTGACCATTCTGTGCAGTCACGGTGAGACAGTGAGTGAATTGTTCTATCACGGTGAGACAGTTAAGTGATAGACCGTTAGTGCAAGGTGTTAAACTATGAGACCGTAATCATGAAGCAGTAACTTAGAAATAGTGAGCATGAAACCATAAAGTAAAATACAATAAAGTATTAAACATTAAGATCAGTAAGATATCTATTTATGATTAATCATACCAAGATCATGTATGATGTAGTCTAATCTCTCATAATTTAATGGTTTAGTTAATATATCAGCAAGTTGATATTCAGTACCAATGAATTCTAAAGTGATATCACCTTTTTTATAATGATCCCGCAAAAAGTGATGTCTTACATCAATATTTTTTTTCCTAGAATTGGAAACAGGATTCTTAGAAATGTTAATAGCACTTGTGTTGTCACAATTTTTTGGGACATGTCTGAATTGATATCCATAGTCTAGTAATGTGTGTTTCATCCACAAAATTTGCGCACAACAACTGCCAGCAGCTATGTATTTAGCTTCTGTAGTAGATAATTCCATAGAATTTTGTTTCTTACTACACCATGATACTAGTGACTTTCCTAAAGGGTGACATTTTCCATAGGTGTTTTTTCTATCTAACTTACATCCATCAAAATCAGCATCAGAATAACTAACGAATTCAAATTATTTTCCTTTTGGATAGAACAGTCCTAAATTGGGGGTATTCTTGAGGTATTTGAAAATTCTCTTCACAGTATTTAGATGTGACTATTTAGGGTTTTCTTGAAAAAGAGCACACATACATACACTAAACATAATATCAGTACGACTTGCAGTCATGTAGAGTAGGCTTCCAATCATTCCTCTATAAGTGGTTTTATCAACATATTTACCATCTTCGTCAAGATCCAACTTACAGGTGGTACTCATTGGAGTGTCACTACTTTTTGTGATATCCAACCCAAAACATTTTAAAATATCTCTAGTATATTTACTTTGAGTTAAAATAATTCCATCAACATTTTGAATGATTTGAAATCCAAGAAAGAATTTAAATTCACCCATTAAACTCATTTCAAATTCGTTTTGCATCATTTTAGAAAAATCAGTACATAATGAATTTCTTGAAGATCCAAAAATAATATCATCTACATAAATTTGTTCAACTAAAACATCTTTAGAAATTTGTTTTATAAAAAGAGTACGATCAGCTGTACCTTTTTTAAAACCTCTAGAAATTAGAAAAGAACTTAATCTGTCATACCAAGCTCTTGGAGCTTGTTTTAAACCATATAAAGCTTTTGATAATTTAAAAATATTATTTGGAAAATGAGGGTTTGAAAATACATGTGGTTGTTCAACAAAAACATCCTCAGCAATATATCCATTTAATAATGCACTCTTGACATCCATTTGATATAGTTTGAAATTTAGATGTGCAGCATAAGAACGTAAAATCCTAATGGCTTCTAATCTAGCTACTAGAGAAAAAGTCTCCTCATAGTCAATTCCTTCTTCTCGACTATAGCCCTGTGCAACTAATCTAGCCTTGTTTCTAAGAATATTTCTAGATTCATCTACTTTATTTCTAAACACTCATTTAGTTCCTATGGTGAAAGTGTCCTTAGGTCTTTCTACTAGTTTCCAAAGTTTATTTCTTTCAAATTGATTGAGTTCTTCTTGCATAGAAATTACCCAAAATTCGTCATTAATAGCATCATCAATATTTTTAGGTTTAAGCTCTGACAAGAAGGCTTGATGTTCAACCTAATTTCTAAGAGAAGCTCTAGTCTTTGTCCCTCTATCAAGATTACCAACAATAGCATCTAAAGAATGATTCTTTAGAATTATAGTTGATCTAGTAAAGGTAGGACTAGAAATTTCAGGTTAATCTATAGGTTTGGGTTCATTAAAATCAGATTCTGAAATATTTCCAGAACTGGTTGTCTTTATAGCAGGTTCTTTATATTTTTCATTAAGGTTCAGAACAGATAAATCTTCTTCAAGATTTTCAGGAGATGACTTGGGCTCATGTGGATCAGTTTCATCAAATTTTATGTGAACAGGTTATTCCACACATTTTGTTCTTTTATTAAAGACTCTATAGGCTTTTCTAGTTAAAGAATAACCAAGAAATATTTCTTTATCCCTCTTAGAAGAAAACTTTTCAAGATTATCCTTTGTATTAATAGTAAAAACATTGCACCCAAAGACTCTAAAGTAACTAACTTTGGGGTTTCTATTGTTCCGCAAATCATATGGGTTCTTCTTGAGAACAGGTCTTATCAAGACTCTATTAATAATATAACAAGATGTATTCATAGCCTCAACCCAAAAATTAAATAGGCAGGTCATATTCATTAAGCATAATTCTAGCAATTTCTTTAAGGGTTCTATTTCTTCTATCTACTACACCATTCTACTGAGGTGTCTTAGGAGCAGAAAAGTTATGACTATAGCCATTGCATGATCAATAAGATTCAAAGTCTTGATTTTTAAACTCATGGAAATGATCACTTCTTAGAGTTTTAATCTTTAGTCCACTGAGGTTTTCTATAGAATTGGAGTATTTAATAAAGTAAGAACAAGATTCACTTTTGTGAGCTAAGAAGTATACCCAAGTATATCTATAAAAGTAATCTAATAGAAAATAGCCATAGTGCTTCCCATTTAAGCTAGAAACTCTAGATGGTCCAAACAAATCCATGTGAACCAACTCGAGTGGTTGAGAAGTTGAAACTTCTTTCTTTTGTTTGAAAGAGATTTTATGTCACTTTCCCTTTTCACAGGGATTACACACTTTGTCATTTGGAAACTCATGTTTGGGTAAGTCTCTAACTAAGTTCTTCCTAGTCAGTTTTCTAAGTGAGTGTATATTACAGTGTCCTAATCTCCTATGCCATAACCAAGACTCTTTATGAAAAACATTTAAACAAGTAACATTTTTTAGCTAAAGAATTCAGATCAACAGCATAAATATTCTCATTTCTCAATGCAGAAAATACTAAAACATTTTTAGAATTAAAAACATTACAAGAATAATTTTCAAACATGAAATTAAAACCATCATCACAAAATTGGGAAATAGTTAACAGATTATATTTAAGTCTGTCAACAAATAAAACATTAGAAATTAAAACTGAATTAGTGTTACTAATTTGGCCTAGGCCGATGATCTTTGCTTTAGAATTATCACCAAAGGTGACATAGACTCCATCAACATTTATTAAACTCTTGAAGCATGAGTAATCCCCAGACATATGTCTTGAACATCCACTACCCAAATACCATGTCTTCTTGTGGGAACTCTTCAAGAAAGTTTCCTACAAAATAGTTTTAGATAGAATATGATTTTGGTACCCAGATCTTCTTGGGTATAGACAGGTTAAAAAAATGATTTTGGTACCCAAATTTGTCTTATGGGTATCATATAATTTACAGAATCAAAAGATTTCGAGAGATAAACTCTATTTGATTTACAACTATGTTAATAACTAGTTGAAGCATATGAATGTCCAGAACTAGAACTAGCAGTATTCTGTCCAGATTTAGGAGTAGATCTATTCTTAGTAATCTGTCTCTGTCTAGGTTTGTAGCCTATTCCAGTAGTGTATTTAGGTGCCACTTGCTTTCCTAGAATTAGAGTTAGAGTGTCTTTTTCATTTGTGAATTTCTCTAAGTCCTTTCTAACTTTTTCATTTGACATTTTCAGTTCTTTGTTTTCCTTTAACAGTTGATCATTTTTCTCTTTTTCAACAGTGAGTTCAGTTTTAACAATTGTAGTGAGAGCATGTTGTTTCTTCAATGATTTGTATTTATCCTTAAGTTAATTGCATGTCTCTTCCAACATATTATAGTAATCAAATAATTCCTCACTAGTCATTTTTTCAGAATCCGAATCAGATTCAGTTCCAGAATAATAGGAATTTAAAGCAGGAGTATATAAGGTAACCTCATATGTGTTTGCCATGAAAAACATGTTGGCACGATTCTTTTCAGAATCAGACATTTTAGATTCACTTGTTCTGTCTTAAGAAGCACTCCAGGTAGCCTTCATAGATTTCTTGTACTTATTGTCCTTGTAATCATATTTCTTTTTGAATTTTATCTTTGGTCAGTCTTCTTTAATGTGTCCATTTCTTTTTCACTCGTAGAAAACAACTTCATCACTTTTATCTGCATTTTTCTAGTCCTTCTTCCAATGTCCCTTATTGTCATACTTTCCCTTGTAATTTGATTTTTTGAAAAATTACTTCTTCCTATAAAAGTTCTTAAACCTTCTGGCAATCTGATTCATTTCAACATCACTATCAGAGTCTGAACTTTCACATGTTGAACTGTCAGTTTGTATTTGAGATTTTTCTTTGTCCTTGCTCTTTGAAGCAGTAGTCTTAAAAGCCACTGATTTCCTTTTTGGTTGATCATCTTCCTCTTTATTCACCTTGAGTTCTTCCTCATACATCATAAGCTTACCAATCAGCTCTTTGACAGGTAGAGCTCCAATGTCACATGACTCTCTAATTGAAACAGATGTGCCTCTCCATCGGTCTGGTAGACACCTCAATATCCTCATAATTTGTTCCTTTGTTGGAACAGACTTTCTGAGTGAACTCATTGTATTGACTATCTGATTGAACCTGAGATACATATCAGAATAGGTTCATAAATATTCATTTTAAAATTGTCATATTTAATAGTATAAGTATTCAATCACATTTATTTAACATTGGTTGTTCCCTCATCTAAAACACCCAAAGTATACTATATTTCAAAAGCAGTTTTGCAAGAAGATATTCTGTTAAATTCCTCATCTTCTAATGCACAATACAAAGAATTGATAGCTTTACAGTTATTATTGTAAGCAGTCTTTTTGAGTTCATTCCAAGTTGTTCTTTCGGTTTCTTGAATTTTATATTGAGATTCTATGGCAGTCCAAATATCAAAACTCATACTTTCCAAATGATTTTTCATTTCAAGATTCCACTGGGCATAGTTTGTACCATTGAATAAAGGTGGTATGTCGGTAGAAGCACTCTCTAGTCTATTATCCATAACTAGATTTTAGAAAATAGTTTTCAAGAGATAAAATTTATAACTAACAGAAATTTAAGTTCATTAAATATGCAACTAAAATCACAGTTGAAAAACAGAGTATTTCAAAAAACCGTTAACAAAAACAACCTTTGATAAAAAATGTTGGTCGGAGTGGATACTCAAGAGGGGGGTGAATTGAGTTCTAAATAAAATTTCTTTTAAAATATTGTCTATTAAAATCCTTCAATTTATAAAACAAGTTAAACTATAGTGAATTTATACAGATTGTAAATGTTCACTTAGCCTCTCAAAGATTGATTAGGTCTCAGTTAATTTAACCACAATATTAAACTAACTTTTGAAGCTAACCTACTGATTTAAAATAAGTGTAAACACTTGCTAATTTAACTATCAAAGTAACTTTAAAATGGTTTTGTATTTCAAAGTAACAGCAACGTAATATAAAAGATATATGTAGTAGACTTTAATCTTAAACTAAAGATGCTCAGAAAAATATAACAAGTGGTTCAGTCTCAAGCCGAGACATAGTCTTCTCAAATTTATATAAATTTGATCCACACCCTGGATCGGGGTTAACAATAGTTTACAAAACTTTCCAGGCCACACAGGGACCTTTAGAATAGTTCTTTGTAGGAAACAAAACAAAGACCAGGTGACACAAGGACCTCTTCCACAGTTGTTGTGGGTAAACAAGAGTTAAGAGTTTTGGAGTGATGAATTTGATATCCTCCAGTTCCGTGCAAGAGACATTCTGTGTGTGTAAGATATACAGAGTACACCACACTTCTCGAAAGTAAATAAAAAATAACTTATAGAGAACATATATGAGTTTTGTAAGCTCTAGTGATTAGCAATGCATCTCTGGACTCATTGGATTCATTAGAAATGCTTCTGAGTACTTCTCTGGTTTTTCTGTTGAAAAATAGAGTGTCATGGTTCATCTTGTATTCCACCAGTGAGAATGATCTCTTGATTCGTCGTGTGTTCTTCAGTGGTGTTTGATTTCACTCATGAGAGTTCTTTGAAATTCTTGCAATCTCTTTCTTTCTCAGGATTGTTCTTCTCGTTCAGCACAACGCAGTCGGGCGTATGTAAGTTCTTCTTATTGTATCATCACACTTGTGCACGTGTACTGCAGCTCAATCTTCCTTATATTCCATGAGTTCTGGCAGTAGGAATGATTCCCTTTTCATAGGTATGAGATACGATTTCCTGACATGCCAACAACTATCATTAAATAACATTAATTTTGTTAAAAACATCAAATATGACCGTTAGAATTATTTAAATAATATTGAAAAAAAGTTAAGAAATGGTGTCACATTGATTATGTAAACTGTGTCTTCTTCACGGTATGTGCTTCACGGTATGTTCTTCACGGTGTATTCATGTCACGGTGTCTATCTCACGGTGTCTGAATCATGGTTTGTCCTTCACGGTGTCTGGGTCACGGTGGGTCCTTCACGGTGTCTGAGTCACGGTGTGTCCTTCATGGTGTTTGGGTCACGGTTTGTCCTTCACGGTGTCTAGGTCATGGTGTGTCCTTCACGGTGTCTAGGTCACGGTGTGTCCATCACGGTGTCTGGGTCACGGTGTGTCCTTCACAGTGTCTGTCTGACTGTTACTATGTCTTGCACACGATCTGTCTTACTGTGTCAGCCATCACAGTGTCTCTATACTTAGACAAATATCTGTATTTCGACTTAAACAGTAATATGTAGAATATCGATTAAGCTTTAACCATTAGAAAGTAAGATAACATGAAATATAAATACAACGATTGGATAATATAAGTGAGATTTGAGATCATGAAAAAGATTTGGAAATAATAATGAGAGTAATTAACATCAATAAGGTTTTATATCATTAAAACATAATTAAAACATGATGTGTAGTTATTATTGATATTGGAGAGCATTAACAAGATGTTCAATTAAGATTGAGATTAATTAATAGTAATAGGATTTGTGATCATTAAAACATGATTAATTCATGAGGAGTCCAACAGATACTTTGATATTTTTTTCCCTTACCAAGAATTTGAACTCACTTATTCATTTATTTTATGTTTCCCTAGGAAATTTAATATAGATCTATTTGTTGAAAGAAATTTTATGTAGATATGGGTATCAAATATGTTGAAGTAATAATTTTTAACGATATTTTTATGTGTTTAATAACCAGATACACTAAACCATTTGGTACTGTTATTTTTATAAAAAAAAAATTATATGTGATGTTTAAATTATTAATATGAAGATGCGTGTGTGTGTTTGTGTTTCTTTGTCATCTAAGTTTTTATCAAAGAATATTTTAGTTATTTTTTTTGTATTTGCAATAGAAAACATTATCAAAGCCCCTAAATATAAGAATATATATAGAAATTCATCCTAAAATTTTGGTAAATTATAGTTTGTGAGGTTTTTTGACAATGAAATTAGTATCTAGATACAAACAAGTGGATCCATGTTCTGGATCAGTTGCACTGATGCAGATGTCTTCAATGCTTTACTTATCACCGCCTAAATGAATATTTTTTTATATTATATAATATAAATTTATTTTAATCTATTCCATTCTTAAATAAATAATTTTACAAAATAAAAAATAAAGAATAACAAAAATCAGGAAATCAAGACATAATGGGATAATTTAAAATGAAAAATGTCTTCAATATATTATATCTTAAAATAAAATAGTAATAAATTAATTCCAATTATTATAACTAATAAAAATAATATAATATAATATATTTCACATGTGGATAAAGTTTTTAATAAACATTTTTTTATTATTTTTGTGTCACAAATGAGATGAAAGAAATTAGGATATTTTCAAAAAATTATTCTGATAAAGAGCCTAAATGGTACTTGAATAAGTTATATCAAATATCAAAGGGTATTCTGAATACCTAAAAAATAGAGACTATGTAGAGACCCGAAGCCTGACGTACATTGACATTACATTACTTTTGTGGAATACTTAGTACATAACAAAAACACACACACAAGGATCGTAATAGTTTAGTGTCTTTGGAAACTCGGAATATAATCTTCTAATCCTGGTGAAAGATCTTCAACATCTCCCATAAAGATCTTCTTTTTTTTTACCTAAAACCTTTCTTTATATCCTGGGGAAAAGAAAACATAAAAGGGTGAGCTCAAATGCTCAGTAAGGGTAAACAAAAGAAATATCAATCACATAATTTTCATAAGAACATAACATTTTTGGAAATCTTAACCTGCAAAAGAGAGCATAATTTCATAACATGGGATAAATCATAGAAGTGAAAATGAAATCATAACTTAAAACATTACTCATTGTGGCATACACACATAATCATAGAGAATCATTTCTTGTTAGTCAAGACTCATTGCCAAGACTATCTTAGTGGACAAAGTCCCTTTCTGAATCGAGTAATCCTCGTTTCAGTCCTGTTTCACTGAACCGGTATAACCTACCATTCCAGCCATGTCTATCTCATGAGATATGAAATCTTTACCCAATGCATTGGAGGGAGATATAGGTCCCACCCATCTCTTAATGAATCCTTTCTTATGTGTGCCACAAAATCATAAATCATACATCATTGCATAACCCATGTAATAAAAATGGGATTCTTAAACAACATGACATCATAAAACCATTCATATAAGATAAAGGAATTCATAAACATAATTCCATCACAACATAGTCAAATCAATGTAAAAATATGGATAGAAACAGAACCCTTTATTATCTTAGATGGAAAATAATTTTGATAAAACACTTGAAATGAATTCTTGAGGAAAATATCCTTTCTTCTTCAAAATCAATTTCTTTTCACAAAACATCATACAATTTTAAAAGAAAGAGACTTTATTAAAAATAGTCATGAAATATTTTGGAGGAAGGTTCATGAAAATAAGGCTTTATAAAACCGTAAAAATCCGTTCGTGCCGTATAAGTTAAAAAAAACATTCTTCGTACTTTTGTCGGAAAAGTCAAAAAGTACCTCGTATAAAAAAAACGACAAAAGATTCCTTTCATATTCTTTACTAAAAACTCACCGATGGTAAAATTGGATTTAAACTATTTTAAGTGGATGGAAATAATATTACATATTGAGGAAACATGGATGTGGATGATAAGATACACCCCAGTAAATACTTACGAATAAACAATCTCGGATAAAAATGAGATTGTGATATTCCCCTTACCTTAGGTCCAATTTGCTTCGTATGTGTCCGAACCTCCTGTATAATGATTTAAATAATGTCATTGACTTATTACAGAATCATATTCATTGTTATGATATCATATATGGTTCACTTATGACATTATATTACCCGTTCTTTTGTAAATTCCATGTTAAAGAAGCGTTTTGGGTAAAATCGTTTCATTTATCGTAGGTGTTTTGACTTGTTGTTCTTGAAATCATTATTACTTATATCATGATTTACTTACTTCCAGAATATAAAATATGATTTATATATCATATATATTCAGTATATATATATATATATAATAGGTAGATAAATAAAATGAAAAACACCGTTCATGGAGACGGTAGTCCGTACGTACGCATGAACGTTGTTTTCCTTTCCTTATTGTCTTGAAATGGAAGTAAGTAGATGACATACATATGTATATATATACATAAATCCAGTAGCTTTATAATGTCATATATTTCATTATTATTTCTTATATATACATTATAATCATTCTTAAATGGTTAACATAGAGAATGAATCTCATCGCGTCGTGGAGACAGTAGTCCGTACGTACGCACGAGCGATGATATCATTTCTATAAATATTGAATTGAATTGGAGTGGATTATACAATATATCAGAATCAATATGATGTTGTAATAACTATGTATAGTTATTCTTTACACCATTATACCCATCCATGTAAGGTGGTGGTGGAAAATAGATTACACCACGGCGTGGAGACGGTATTCCGTACGTACGCACGCGCGGTGATTTCTTTTTCCGTAGGATGGATAGATGGTGAAATAAGGATGTTTAATACTTATAATAACATATCAGTATATGAGTGATACTGATGTTATTACTTCATAATGAAACAATATAATAAGAAGAAGTGGAAGAAGAAATAAAGATGAAAGAATTGGTAACGGTAATTACCTCTTCTTTGAAGCGCCTCTTTGAGACCTCCTCTTAGGGCACTAAAATTGGTCTTTGAGGAAGACCAGAACCTCTAGGATGTTGCTAGGGAAGTGGAGAAGAGATTTTGGCAGGGGTTGGCCGAGCTTGAGTGCTCAAATTGGTGTGAGGAGGAGGGGGAGGAGGTGTCCTTTTATAAGGGAGGAGAGGGGCACCTTAGGAATTCTTAAAAATATTAATTTATAATAAATCTAACCCCACTTAAAAACCTCCAAAAATGACTCATATTCGAAGCTTAGATGAGATAGGGTTGTAATCTAATCAACCAATCAAATTTAGACATGTTTGTATCTTATTTTAAACCTTATCAATTAGATTTAACTCTAAGTTAAATAATTTGACTTTTACCGTGTCTTTTTGTTTTCTTTCACTATATGGTTAATACACTTACTATAACATGCCAAACGAACCCCAAATTGTTTATTATTAATATATATATCCTTATCTAAGTCATTTGGACGAACCTTAGATTTTTAGGAATAAAATAACAATTAATAATATAATATTTGATTTAAAAACTATTTTGTGTCAATTTTGACACTATTTGATATATGATTTTTGTGAAAGTCATAACAGAATTAAATGTTCGAACCAAGTTGATTAAATCAACATTAATATATCATAGTAACCTATAAAATTAGTGGAATTCATAAAAATTCTCAAATGACATTTATTTTGGTGTTTATAACATCAATTATGTCAATATTTCATAAATAAGATAATTACTGCATCATCTTTGTGTCATAAATTAATTATATTATTTGATGTCTAAAATTTACAAATAAAATACCATCATTTAGGAAATCTTATTAGCTTTCTAATTAATATTTATAGTCGAATTTATCTTATGTATAACCCCATATTAAAAATGATTTACTTATTAAACTTTGATTTTAACTATTTTAACCCTTCTTTAAATAAATTAATAATAAATGTCCTAATCTAATCCAAGTGGGCCTAAATGGTCATATTTTATTCCTAAGTTTGTTTTTGGTCGAATTACACTTGTCCAATAGAATTAGGACATGTGTTAGGGTAATATTAATATCATATTTACCCTTAGTTACCTTATTTACTATTAACCGTGGTAAAAAAGTAAAAAGTTACTATTCACCAAAAAATTATTTTCATCTCATTGAACCACATTTTAGTCCTTGATATTAACCGTGTCTCTCGGATTTTCGAAATTCCATTCACAGAAGCGGTAAAATTATGTTTTATGCAAAATTCAGTTTTTAACCTACCACTTAGTAGTTTCACTATGCATCAAAAATTGATGTTTTTCAGAACAATGCCAAAATTTCATCCCAAGCTATATTTCATATTCCGAATTCAAAAATGAAGTCTATTTTACCAAATTCATAACATAAAAGTTGAATTAATTAATTTTATAATTAAATCCCGCTGTTAAAACAAATAGCGTGTTTTTAAGAAACAATATCTATCAAAAGATTGACACTTGTTTATGTCTAGTTTAAATGTGAAATTACATCCAATGACCAACATTGTATTAAATTGTAAAAATATATTCTAAATATACTTTAAAACCACTCAAATTAATGATTTATCACTATTAATTATTTCGATTAAAAAAGTTGTTTTTAATTATAATTTAGTAATTTTCACTATTCATCAGAATATGAAAGTTATCCGAAAAGTACCAAAATTTCACCTTAGGCTAAATTCGATACTCCGAATCCAAAAATAAAGTTCATTTTGAAAAATAAGATTTACTGGATTTCAAAAAGTGGTTATTACTATTCATAATATTTTTATAGCATATCGGTGTTTAGTGAAACTCGGTATTGCGTACTACACACGCTATCGAGGAAGGTCGCGATTGCGTGTAATGCAAGACAAGTCAAGGATGTGTGTTGTGCAAGCTCCTTTTGGTGTAGCGTACAACACAAGACATTAATAAAATTAAAAAGAATATTTTTTTATAAAATCTTGGGCTGTTACATTCTACCCCCCTTAAAATGAATTTCACCCTCGAAATTCGTCGGGGTTATAAATGGTTTACTATTTGAAAGTTTCTTTAATAGAAACCCACATAGTAAAAGGGAATACCAAAACTTGGCTTTAAAAACTAAAGTATGAAATGTAACGATTACCCAAATAAACTAATCACTGGGTTTCCACATAGGTGAAAATATGGATATGGAAGAGAAATCTAAGCATCATGTTCTGATGGAGAGTGGTAGAGAACATGGCTATGGAAAAGCCAGTAATCACAAATCCATAGATTTGTGATGATATAAGGTACCATCTGATTCATCAGGTATAAGAGAACTAGGACAACATTTTTGGTTTTCAAGATCATTTCCCTAAAGTTAAAGAATTTGAATTAGAATAAATACTTACTTTATTTTGGTACAATCTCACTGTTGTTCGTGCCTTTAACAATTTCCACTTCATCTCTTAAATAAATGAAGTTGAATTTGTTATTCGTGAAGTATTAGCAGATCATGTGATAGAATGACGGGTCATTCCATCTGTTTCAAACAAAAGGTTAGAAAAATTATATACATAAGTCGATCTATAGTGAGATTAATCACATATGGACTTATACTTCATATATCATACTGCTTAATATAATAAAACTAGTTTCTACTAAACAGGGACTTCCTGTAGGCTAGTGGTAGGCGATAAAGGCCAGTCGCACTTTGGTTGTGGGTTCGATTCCTACAGCCTTGTCCGAAGCGATGGGCTGTCGCCCGTCCTGTAGGTTGTCCCTTTTTCTACGTTACTATAACATCCCATCAATAATATCGAAAATCTTCTATCCTAAAACAATACTAACTTATGTCCAACATAATCCAGTCTAATCTTTAGGCTTATACATAATACTGCAGTCCACTCTCATAATATAGTGACATCGATTACCAGAGATTTAATACTGTCTTTGATCCCCACATATCATAAGATATGTCTTGTTGGTCACATTCTAAACATTCAAAGTCCTTAATCGTGTATTCTCTTGAATACCTTAGTGAAAACATGAGTGCAGTTAAAAGTTAACACTTTCCACATACCAAAATCCTCAAAATTCTATATACTCAAACCATGATATCACTTAGTCCTTATATCAATCATGAGCTCATGAATACTGTCAAACATTTCATTTTCTCCTTATCCCTTCATTATGCGCATATCATCTGCTTTCCAAAATATTTGAATCACTTTTCATGGTTACCGGTACCTTAAAATTATTGAAAACCACAATAATACAAAAAATATTCTAATACACAATAAAAGTACCTCAACAACATTATTCTTGAATACCAATACATAAACACTTCAATCCATCCTCTTAAATTATTTTCCTGGAATAAGTCCTTCCTTGATTTAGAAGTAACTTTTTAGGTCAGGGCATTGAGTTGGGTAATGCCCATGTTCTCAACAAATAATACATTGAACTCCATAACAGTCTGTCACTCTATGACCCTTTTCTCCACACAAATAACATCGGTCCCTCCATTTGAGGTATTCCTCAAGGTTCTTTTCCCTTCTTTAGAAATCTCAATCTTCCTTTCTTTATGCTCCTCAACATGCGAACATGCATAATAGTCTATCTTCCTCTTCTTTGATGAATTAGGCATACCACTAAATTTCACCTTGTTAATCATATATCGCGATGATTGATTCGGCATAATCACAACATCTTTCTCTCTAGGCATTACACAATTTTGTTGCTCATAGTCACCAATTTGTCCATTGGATTCAATGTTAACTGAATTCCTTTTGGTTCCCTCCATTAACTAAAACACAAAAATAATTTTGTGAGAATCAAAAATCATGCTAGAGAAAACAACATAGTAAAGGGAAAGTATCCTCAATACCTAACTTCTTAGGTTTATTCTAATATCGTTACCATAGTTCTAGGAATATATCCTATATGTATACTTATCCTTAGGGACATCCCTAGACATACCTTAGAAATAACTCTAGGGATCTCACTAACGTTTTCGCATCCTAGTTTCCAAAGGTTGACTAAACCTTTCCTCTGATACCAACTGTAGAGACCCGAAGCCTGACGTACATTGACATTACATTACTTTTGCGGAATACTTAGTACATAACAAAAACACACACACAAGGATCGTAATAGTTTAGTGTCTTTGGAAACTCGGAATATAATCTTCTAATCCTCGTGAAAGATCTTCAACATCTCCCATAAAGATCTTCTTTTTTTTTACCTAAAACCTTTCTTTATATCCTGGGGAAAAGAAAACATAAAAGGGTGAGCTCAAATGCTCAGTAAGGGTAAACAAAAGAAATATCAATCACATAATTTTCATAAGAACATAACATTTTTGGAAATCTTAACCTGCAAAAGAGAGCATAATTTCATAACATGGGATAAATCATAGAAGTGAAAATGAAATCATAACATAAAACATTACTCATTGTGGCATACACACATAATCATAGAGAATCATTTCTTGTTAGTCAAGACTCATTGCCAAGACTATCTTAGTGGACAAAGTCCCTTTCTGAATCGAGTAATCCTCATTTCAGTCCTGTTTCACTGAACCGGTATAACTTACCATTCCAGCCATGTTTATCTCATGAGATATGAAATCTTTACCCAATGCATTGGAGGGAGATATAGGTCCCACCCATCTCTTAATGAATCCTTTCTTATGTGTGCCACAAAATCATAAATCATACATCATTGCATAACCCATGTAATAAAAATGGGATTCTTAAACAACATGACATCATAAAACCATTCATATAAGATAAAGGAATTCATAAACATAATTCCATCACAACATAGTCAAACCAATGTAAAAATATGGATAGAAACAGAACCCTTTATTATCTTAGATGGAAAATAATTTTGATAAAACACTTGAAATGAATTCTTGAGGAAAATATCCTTTCTTATTCAAAATCAATTTCTTTTCACAAAACATCATACAATTTTAAAAGAAAGAGATTTTATTAAAAATAGTCATGAAATATTTTGGAGGAAGGTTCATGAAAATAAGGCTTTATAAAACCGTAAAAATCCGTTCGTGCCGTATAAGTTAAAAAAAACATTCTTCGTACTTTTGTCGGAAAAGTCAAAAAGTACCTCGTATAAAAAAACGACAAAAGATTCCTTTCATATTCTTTACTAAAAACTCACCGATGGTAAAATTGGATTTAAACTATTTTAAGTGGATGGAAATAATATTACATATTGAGGAAACATGGATGTGGATGATAAGATACACCCCAGTAAATACTTACGAATAAACAATCTCGGATAAAAATGAGATTGTGATATTCCCCTTACCTTAGGTCCAATTTGCTTCGTATGTGTCCGAACCTCCTGTATAATGATTTAAATAATGTCATTGACTTATTATAGAATCATATTCATTGTTATGATATCATATATGGTTCACTTATGACATTATATTACCCGTTCTTTTGTAAATTCCATGTTAAAGAAGCGTTTTGGGTAAAATCGTTTCATTTATCGTAGGTGTTTTGACTTGTTGTTATTGAAATCATTATTACTTATATCATGATTTACTTACTTCAAGAATATAAAATATGATTTATATATCATATATATTCAGTATATATATATATATAATAGGTAGATAAATAAAATGAAAAACACCGTTCATGGAGACGGTAGTCCGTACGTACGCATGAACGCTGTTTTCCTTTCCTTATTGTCTTGAAATGGAAGTAAGTAGATGACATACATATGTATATATATACATAAATCCAGTAGCTTTATAATGTCATATATTTCATTATTATTTCTTATATATACATTATAATCATTCTTAAATGGTTAACATGGAGAATGAATCTCATCGCGTCGTGGAGACGGTAGTCCGTACGTACGCACGAGCGATGATATCATTTCTATAAATATTGAATTGAATTGGAGTGGATTATACAATATATCAGAATCAATATGATGTTGTAATAACTATGTATAGTTATTATTTACACCATTATACCCATCCATGTAAGGTGGTGGTGGAAAATAGATTACACCACGGCGTGGAGACGGTATTCCGTACGTACGCACGCGCGGTGATTTCTTTTTCCGTAGGATGGATAGATGGTGAAATAAGGATGTTTCATACTTATAATAACATATCATTATATGAGTGATACTGATGTTATTACTTCTTAATGAAACAACATAATAAGAAGAAGTGGAAGAAGAAATAAAGATGAAAGAATTGGTAACGGTAATTACCTCTTCTTTGAAGCGCCTCTTTGAGACCTCCTCTTAGGGCACTAAAATTGGTCTTTGAGGAAGACCAGAACCTCTAGGATGTTTCTAGGGAAGTGGAGAAGAGATTTTGGCAGGGGTTGGCCGAGCTTGAGTGCTCAAATTGGTGTGAGGAGGAGGGGGAGGAGGTGTCCTTTTATAAGGGAGGAGAGGGGCACCTTAAGAATTCTTAAAAATATTAATTTATAATAAATCTAACCCCACTTAAAAACCTCCAAAAATGACTCATATTCGAAGCTTAGATGATATAGGGTTGTAATCTCATCAACCAATCAAATTTAGACATGTATGGATCTTATTTTAAACCTTATCAATTAGATTTAACTCTAAGTTAAATAATTTGACTTTTACCGTGTCTTTTTGTTTTCTTTCACTATATGGTTAATACACTTACTATAACATGCCAAACGAACCCCAAATTGTTTATTATTAATATATATATCCTTATCTAAGTCATTTGGCCGAACCTTAGATTTTTAGGAATAAAATAACAATTAATAATATAATATTTGATTTAAAAACTATTTTGTGTCAATTTTGACACTATTTGATATATGATTTTTGTGAAAGTCATAACAGAATTAAATGTTCGAACCAAGTTGATTAAATCAACATTAATATATCATAGTAACCTATAAAATTAGTGGAATTCATAAAAATTCTCAAATTACATTTATTTTGGTGTTTATAACATCAATTATGTCAATATTTCATAAATAAGATAATTACTGCATCATTTTTGTGTCATAAATTAATTATATTATTTGATGTCTAAAATTTACAAATAAAATACCATCATTTAGGAAGTCTTTTTAGCTTTCTAATGAATATTTATAGTCGAATTTATCTTATGTATAACCCCATATTAAAAATGATTTACTTATTAAACTTTGATTTTAACTATTTTAACCCTTCTTTAAATAAATTAATAATAAATGTCCTAATCTAATCCAAGTGGGCCTAAATGGTCATATTTTATTCCTAAGTTTGTTTTTGGTCGAATTACACTTGTCCAATAGAATTAGGACATGTGTTAGGGTAATATTAATATCATATTTACCCTTAGTTACCTTATTTACTATTAACCGTGGTAAAAAAGTAAAAAGTTACTATTCACCAAAAAATTATTTTCATCTCATTGAACCACATTTTTGTCCTTGATATTAACCGTGTCTCTCGGATTTTCGAAATTCCATTCACAGAAGCGGTAAAATTAAGTTTTATGCAAAATTCAGTTTTTAACCTACCACTTAGTAGTTTCACTATTCATCAAAAATTGATGTTTTTCAGAACAATGCCAAAATTTCATCCCAAGCTATATTTCATATTCCGAATTCAAAAATGAAGTCTATTTTACCAAATTCATAACATAAAAGTTGCATTAATTAATTTTATAATTAAATCCCGCTGTTAAAACAAATAGCGTGTTTTTAAGAAACAATATCTATCAAAAGATTGACACTTGTTTATGTCTAGTTTAAATGTGAAATTACATCCAATGACCAACATTGTATTAAATTGTAAAAATATATTCTAAATATACTTTAAAACCACTCAAATTAATGATTTATCACTATTAATTATTTCGATTAAAAAAGTTGTTTTTAATTATAATTTAGTAATTTTCACTATTCATCAGAATATGAAAGTTATCCGAAAAGTACCAAAATTTCACCTTAGGCTAAATTTGATACTCCGAATCCAAAAATAAAGTTCATTTTGAAAAATAAGATTTACTGGATTTCAAAAAGTGGTTATTACTATTCATAATATTTTTATAGCATATCGTTGTTTAGTGAAACTCGGTATTGCGTACTACACACGCTATCGAGGAAGGTCGCGATTGCGTGTAATGCAAGACAAGTCAAGGATGTGTGTTGTGCAAGCTCCTTTTGGTGTAGCGTACAACACAAGACATTAATAAAATTAAAAAGAATATTTTTTTATAAAATCTTGGGCTGTTACAGACTACCACCTGGTAATAATATTAAATTAATAGAGGACAATTTTACCATAATAATAACTCATCAAGACAAAATAGTGGATAAAAATCAATAAATAGTTGGTATGTCGAACAGTCTTCAAGATAGAAACACAAAAAATAAACAGATACAAGTCCAAAAATAGTATTTCAACCAAACTATTCTCATTAACCATAAAATTAAACACCCTAGAATATCTATGGAATAAGTGGATTAGATTAACCATCAGTAACTTCCAACTCCCAAGGTCCATCTAATCAAGAACATCCACCACCTCGAAGCGGTATCTTTCCTTTCCCTAGACCTGGAAAGTGAAAATCTAAAAACACCATAAATAAAATGTAAGGTTTGAGAAAAAAATTATTAGTTGGATATCAATAATACTCTAATAAGAATACTATATTTAATAGAAAAAATTTTCTCCATTTTAAATAAAACATGTCATGGTTGTCATTTCATAATTCATATCAAAACATGATTTACAAAACATATCTATTGATAATATAAAATGAGTTTCAAATTTAATTTCCATCAAATTGGGTAAATATAATAATTTTTATCAAAAGAGACATGAATATTAATTTCAGTTAGACATTTTAATGAATTAATGTATTACAATAATATCACCATGGTTAAGAGTCTCCATTTGAGGTTAGTAGAGGTATTATCACACATCTTGGTGAATATACTACTAAAGGTGTTCACACAATACATAGATCCCAATACTAAAGGAACGTGATAGAATCCCTTAGAATAAAACCTCTATCCTCAATAAAATGAAGTTATCATTTTCAAATCTAATCTGTTTTTAGTTTGAGATAATACATGACTAACATGTGTTCACTAGTGAAAAAAGGGTTATCAATGTCACGTTTTTTTTGTTTTTAAGGTCAATCACCTTGAGGTTTTATTTAAAGTGGTGTTCTAAATATTTTTTTCATGTTGGTTATTATTAATCAGTGTGATAAATTGTTTTCTGTATAGGTTTTTTGAAAAATGTCATTGAAACTACACTAAAACTACAGAATCAGAATGGTTTTTCTTAATAGTTATATAAAAACTAACGTGAAAAGTCAATTTTCTTAACATTTTTATATCAATTATACAATAATAAATGTGAAAAAATAATTATAATTAAATTCAAAAATATTATCCTAGTTGAAAAATAAATGAATGAGAAACAAAAAACAACAACATAACATTAATAAAATAGCATCACAAATTCAATTCATTTTATCTTTACAATTTGAAACCTAAACTTTAAAATATATGTTAAAAATAAACTAAAAACCAGTCAAACCCTTGAGAAAATACCCCATTATCTTTATAATTTATTTATATCTTGTTCATTATAAGGGTAGGTGGAATCAAAAACCTACAAATTAAATAGAAATCATTTAATTTTTATTCTCAATATAAATTTAAGATAAATTTTTGAAAAGTATATAATAAATCTAACCATGTGGAATTTTTTAAATTTCCCTGTATAAATTATTTCAACCATAAATCCTTTAACATAATATCCACATTCATTTACTTCTTCATGAAATTAAAAAATCTATTTTATAAGAATTTTTCAATTAAAGATAACATTTTATGTACTTACAACTAAAACGTAGTAATTTTTAATAAGATGTCACCTTTGGATTTATATATTTTATATATTAAGTCTTATTTTCTATTGTATTTATAAATTATTATAATTACATTTTTGGAAATTATATATTAGAAATAAATAAATCATTATAATATAAAAGTATTCAAATAATCAAACTTATGTTTTAAATACATTACTAACTTTTTCTAACACATAACCATATATTAACCATAACCAATAAATTTTCTTATATTTTTGAAAAAAAACAAAAAATACAATGTCCATTAGTAAAAAAAATTAATTTTATAGTTTATTTAATTAATTGAAATAATACATTAAGAAATTTAAGTTTCACACCATCTGAGATAAGGAAGAATCAATCACTAAATTTCTTTATTTTGAAATATTTTACCAATATATATTGGTCTTTTTATATCTTTCATTTTCATCACTATTGGAAAAATAAATGTTGAGTCCAAAATTCAATATGGATTTCATATCATCCTGAATACAAAGTGTATAGAGATAACTAATAAAAAATAAACATATGTATTTACTTTCAATAAACTAAAATGACTAAAAGATATATGATAATCAACTTATGTGGAAAATACATGCTTTGTGTTGAGTCCCAAAAAAATTCTAGTTACAAGATCCATGACATCTTTCATTAAAATCATCACAGAAATTTGACACTAGAAAAAGTTAGTATCCATTGTAAGCTTATAAACTTCCAACAGTAATGATGAATATGTTTATAATATATTAACTCTAAAATAAGTGGAAGTTGAAGTCATAAAATCCTATAATTTTTTTCTATACAATATGTATTTAACTTTAAAGTATTCGTATAAATATTATATATATATAGATATAGAAATATTAAAACAAATTTTTATATCAATATGAAATAAATTATATAATCTATGCATACCTCAGTGGTAATTTGTCTGACAAGTTTATAAGGCTGAACTAAAAAAAATTCTATTATTTCCAACTACAAGGACCTCATCTTTTAGAAATGGAACTCTCATTAAGGTATCTATAATATCATTTAAAGAGATCATATGATGCTCCATATTTATATGTTGATGATAAATCGAGCTTTCACTTTTAAAAAAATCTTAAATTATTTTTAATTTAGACCCCTGGGATTATCATTATCATCGAACTCAACAGGTATCCTCTATAACTAGCTATGAGAAACTGGTAATTTTGGTAAACATGTGCTACCATGGTTAACAACCCTAGAATTTTTCTCTTACCCTGTACAAGTAGATAGATCCCATGTAAAAGGATGAGGTATCTCTATGGTATAATTTTTCGTATAATCCAACCTAGAAGCATGTTTGGACTTCTAGAGAATGATTAAAAGACATGGTATTTTATAATCACATTTATTTAGATCAATTAAAGGTATCATTTATCAATGATACAAAAAATAATGATAAGGGGTGTCCATTATCCACACTAAAAAACACTAATTAAGGGGGAATACGACTATATGATATTAAATTTTCAGCACACTTTAGCAGTAGAAACAATATAAAAAATAGGTGCAAAAATAAATTTTAAATGAAAGATCATTTTAAATAAAAAAAAATAAGAAACTATATTATATAACATTAAAACATTATTTTATACAATTATATGAGTAAGTAGAAATTATCACATACATTCACAAACATTAATGTTCCTTTGTCATTAGCCCTCGACCCCCACCCATGTTATTGCCAAACAAACCACCAAAAATCAAGAAAAATAATTCAACTATATATGGAAAAAATTATTTTTTTAGTAAAAATATAAATAAATAAATAAAATCGAAAGTGAATATTTAAAACTAAGCTCTGATTCGTGCTAGGAAAATTGTGTGTCGGATTGAGTTGTGATTAATTATTTTAAGTCACAACATTTCTTTTTCATCTTCAGGAATTATCTCTTTGAAAATTAACTGAATAAGTATATGATAAAAATTATAAGTAAATTAATTAAGTAATAGTCAATAGAATGATTAGAAAAAAATCTTATCTTTTTTTCTTGGTTTTGGCTATGTGATATGGATTCTAAACTAAAATGGAACTTTTATATTGAAAACAAACACATTGAGTTATACCGACCACATCATGTGATATATTTATGTGAAATAAATTTCTACATGTTATAAATGACTTATGGATCATTTTCTTAAAGTATCAAAAAAATGAATGTGTCTTATCAGTTTTGAGTTTGTCACTTGTTTTTTTTACTAAAATGTCATTTTAAATTGGAAACCAACACATTGAGTCATACTAGTTACATTGTGTGATATATTTATATGAGACTAATTTATACACATCAAAAATTACTTATGAATAATTTTCATAAATTATCAATACAATATTAGTTCATTTTCTCAGTTTTCCGTGAGTGACACTTTTGGTACTAAAAATTCAATTTTAAACTGATAATAGACACTTTGATTCATACCATGAACATCCAATATTTGATTGATATTATTATGATTCCTACACATCAAAAATTAATTATGGATTATTTTTTAAAAATATAAAAAAAATATGAAAGTGTTTTCATGGTTTTGAGTATGTCAGTTTTCTTTTTTACTAAAATTAAAGTCAATTTTTAATAAAAATAATCACCTAGAGTCATACCGGTCACATCATGAATCAGATTTTGGTGATGATGATGATTCATAATCATAAAAAATGACATATGAGTCATATTACTCATGTATCAAAACAATATGAATTTTTTTCAGTTTTGAGTATATATCTTTTCTTTTTTACTAAAATGTCATTTTAAACTGGAAACGCGTGCTTAGAGAGATTCTAATCAGGTCATCTGTTTGTTTAAGGAGGTATTGATTCAAAAAAATAATTAATTAATAATTAAACATTTTCCAAATTTATTGAGCTAATAAAATCATTTTTTCATGGTTTTAGTTTGCGACACACTTTTTGAACTAAAATGTTAATTTTAAACTAATAACATACACTTTGGGTTATATAGAAAACATTTTCTATAATATATAGTTGATAATGCCTCATATGCATCAAATTTGAATTATGGATTATTTTTCCATAGCACCAAAACAATATGACTTATTTTTCTTGGTTTTGAGTATGTCACTTGTGTGTTTTTACTAAATTTAATGTCAATTTTAAATAAAATGACACACCTGGAGTGATACCTGGAACACCGTCTATCAAATTAATCTGTACCTAATTCCTACACATCAAAAATTACTTATGGATCACTTTACTATGTTATAAAACAATATAAATGTATTTTATTAGTTTTGGTTATGTCAGTTGTGTATTTTACTAAAATTAATGTCAAATTTAAATAAGAAGAAACACTTGGAGTTATATCAGGCACACCATGCTTCAGATTGAGGTGAGTTGATTCCTCCACATCAAAAATGGATTATGCAACATATTAATATTGTATCACAATAATATGAGTTATTTTTATTTGTTTTGAGTATTTCCATTGTTGTTTTTACAAAAAATAATGCCAAACATAAATAAAAAGACACACATGGATTCATATTGGTCGCATCATACATCAGATTAATGTGAGGCTGATTTATATATAACTAAAATAAATTATGAATCATTCTAATAAATTATAAAAAAAAGAATAATGTTTTTCTTAGAATTGATTATGTGAGTTTTCTTTTTTACTAAAAAGTTATTTTAAACCAGAAAAATGCACTTTGAGTCATACTAGTCACATCGAGTGTTAGTTTGAACTAACACTAATTCTTACATGTCACAAATGAAAAATGAATTGTTTTAAAGAATTATTGAGACAATTAGAGATTGATTTTTTATTTTCCAGCAAGTGACACACTTTTTGAACTAAAATTCCAATTTTAAACTAATAACAAACATTTTGAGTAATACCATACACATCGTGCCTCGAACAAAGGTGTAGTTGATTCTTACATTTCATAAATGACGTATAGATCATTTAGATAAAGTATAAAAAAATCAAAATACATTTCTCAATTTTGAGTATGTCACATGTCTTTTTTACAATAAAATAATGTCCATTTTAAATAAAAATATACACCAATAGTCATAACGGTCACACCATGTATTGGATTTAGGTGTGTCTGATTGACCCATTTTTTTGTTTTCATTAGCTCAGTTTTAGCCTTGATTTCCAATCTCTCATGTGAATATATATCTTCGATGAAGTACCCTAACCCAAGTAAAATAATCCACCTGTTTAAGCAAAAAATTCTTATGTTATTAAAAATATAAATAAATAAATTAAAAATAAATATGAAATAATACATTAATAAAATGTTAATTTTAAACTGAAACCAAACAATTTGAGTCATATTATGTACATCATGTATCACTTTGAGGTATATACGATCCCACCATTCCTTTTTATCCTACAATTCATTCAACATTCTAGGTCATCTAACAATATTTCAGTTTGATAACATGAAATATTTAATCGATTGGATAATAAAAAAATTCATTATTATTAGTGAATCATCCTTGTTGATTGCATGATCATATTATTGGAGTGAATCATGCTTGTTTATGAGGTCATTTCTTTATGATCTCTGTGATCATTAACAAAATATGTATTAGATAAAATTGATGCGTAAATTAACTTAAAAAATTAGATAAAATCATGATAAAATAAAATAAAATTCAATTTGTTCTTGTCAAATATCATTAAACTATAATATAATTATTATTTATCATATAAAAATAAAATAAAATGAATTCAGTCTATCATACACAAACCTAAAAATAATAATTAGACCATCAATATGAAATTAAACTTCCATCAGTGGTCCTTGCAACATTACCTAAAACTGTATGAAATATCATCCAACATAGATGCTGATCACCTATATGATAATTCGTTATTAAAGTATCTAAAATATAAATATCATTAAAAATGATTGTTTTTTGATACAAAATTTTCTTCATTAAAATATTTCTCCCTTTACCCCATCATAAAATTATAATACTCATTTTTCAATGATAATTGGCATTCCCATTCCCCTAATTTTACACTGTGATTCCAAACAATAAAATTTTCAATTCACCCACTACAGATATATATAAGATATTTTAGAAGCTCAATCCCAAAAACGTTATATATTTAACCACTTTAGAATAATATAACATTCACATATTACAAAAAATTACCAAAAAACTTTTATCCTTTTGTGTTGGTGTAAAATTCATATATAAACATTTTCCTTCTTATATGCTATAAAAAATTGTATAACACATTATATATTCATAGATTATATTGATCATTATTTTAACCCTTTATTTAATCCTATAAAACATTAACCATTAGTGTAAAACCATTATATTTAATTGATTGAAATAAAACAAATATTTACCTTTGAGTTTTTGTAGAACATAATAAAATATATCCTTCCCTTTCACCATTACAAAGAGTAAAAACTCTATGGTAAACCATTTAGATTCATATGGGAAAAAACTTTAGTGGGGCCCATTATTTGTTTTCAAAATATATTAAAATCCATTAAAAAAAATTTACCCTTTTTCTTGACTATATTAAACATCATTATATCCATTTATAACATCTAGATGACACTAAAATTGAGGGCATCCATTTTTTCTTCTAAAATTATAATGGAGATTAGTATATCATTTTAAATATTTTGGGTGATCAAAAACTCTAACATAACATCATAATTTTTTTCCATTAAAATGGGAAAATATCTATTTTTTTGTTTTTTTTATAATTATTATGAATTTTTTATTAGTTAGCTTGTGAACATGGATCATTTTACATAATAAATGTTCACATTCATATTAGTAATGAAATAGTGGACACATTTTATAAGGGTGAGATGATGAAAAAGTATATATATGCATAATAAGGATTGGTAAAATACCTATAATCATGTAATGATAATAACATTCTATGTCATATAATGGTGGGATGATTTATTTCCACATCAACTACATTCAAATAAATTAATTTTAGTCATTCCATTCCACTAATGTAAAGTCGATGTTTTACTTGTATGGATTTCACAAGCATTCCTTAAACCTATAGAAGTGTTTTATCCTAGAAAATAATAATATATTTGGGATGATAAAAAATTCTAACCAATCATTTTAAAAACAATCTTATTTATTAAATTATAATCTCCCCCATAAGATGGATAATGATAGAAGAGGAGAAAACGTGAGTAATAAAATCTTAAAATGATAATACACAAAATTCATGTGAATTTTGTATCTCCTTTATTATTATATTTTTACAATAAACTTCTAATTTTTCTATATAAAATCTTAAATATGTATAATAATAAGTATAATTAAAATTTTTTCATACTGATTTTATCAATATCATCAGTAGACTCTCATTCAATAAGATAGAGATCTATAAAAATCTAGATATCCTAAACAACATCACCATGAATATTTTATTAAGGTTTAGTAAAATAACTAGTCATCATGATCCTATTAGTTATAATTATTAAAAAAATAGTAAAATATTACAACCATATATCAATAAAATTATGTAAAAATGGTTCATCATCTACTATAGGATAAAATGAATCCAAATAAGTTTTCAAAATTTAGATTGGCCTTTCTATAAATTCTATAGTTTCTGAGCTAATATAAAGATAAAATTTAAAACACCAAGGTATCTACACATTCATTACTACAAATAATTTATTTACTTACCTATAATTTAAGACAATATCATCCAATCATATAATATAATGGGATATAACTTCATAGGTTTCGCACTAAAACATCACTCCATCCCATAACCATGTATGTTTTATTCCGTAATTGAATAGTTGAGATCCTCATTTAACATGTATTATGTGCACCTATGCTACATCAAAATGGAAGGGCTAGTTGGATATTATATCAGAGTTTAATTGATGATTAAATAAACCAAATAATTCCACAACCCACTAATGTAAAACCAATGTATTATTATATTCTTTAATCATTTACCACCACCCATGATAGAACCACAGAGAGGGGAATAGCCTAATTTTATTCAAAAAATGATATGTAATTTTACTAAAAAAATATAAAATGATGAAAATGTAAAGACCCGTAAAATTAAAGGGAAATTTTTTCTTAATTTTCTTTGGAATTTTACAAGAGCACGGTTTCTGACGGCACCTGATTCCGAGGCCCGGAGTGCCCAGAATCAATTTCCGAAGTTTGGCTCGGGTACGTTCAGTGAACGAACGAGCGAGAATTTCTAACTTTTGATCCGGTGCTCGGAATTGAAATCCAAGGACACCGATGAACTCACAGCGCCGATATTCGCTTAAGGAGACCTTTTCTGAAGTTGCGTTTATTGCGGGTTGAGAGTTAGTTTTTGGGTTTTTAAAAGAAGTTAAATAAAAATGTGAAAACACTTTTTATTTTTATTTTGTTGGTTAACTTCTCCCAAAGGGAGTTAAAGGTGGGACCCACATCCACTTAACCTCCCTTGGGAGGATTAAGTGTGGTGGGGCCCACACAAAGCATAACTCTTCATCTTCTCTTTTAAACTCCCTTAACCTTCTCTTTTAATTAACTTGTCAAGTTTGGTTATTAAAGGGGTTGAGTTGTCTTAATTCAAACCTTTGAATTTCAAATTGTTTGGTTGAGTAAATAAAATAAGCCCTTAGCTTATTTTATTTGGTTAGAATTATCTAGCCTCCTTGAGATATTTTGAAGCCTTCTTCTTCTTCTTCTTCTTTAAGCTTTGACAAAGAACGCGAAGAACCTTCGAGTTTCGACGAAGAACACCACGTTCTCGGGAACCGTCTTCCGCGACACCATACCCGCGATACCGACGACGTACTTCTTCCCCATCATCTCTTCCGCGATGATTTCCCGCGACGAAATCATCGTCAAAGAACTTCGAATCCTCGCTTCACGACATCGACGTCCTTCTTCCGTGACGCCGACCACCGCGACGCGTCTTCCGCGGGTCGTTGACGATCATCGTTCTTGAACCGAGGTAGGGGTTGTTGTTGATTATTTTATTTACTCTCATTCTTGGTTCTAGCAAGATAATCTTGTGGATAAATATTTAAGGGTTATCATCTAACGAGAGGGGGGTCGGCCCGCACAAACACGGCCGAATTCCCCCTCCTTTGTTCGTGATTATTATTATTTTCCTGAGGATGAACGAGATGGCATGGTGTCGTCGCACCACGCGGGAATCACACACCAAATATTGCGTGGTGTCGTCACGCCGCGTCGAAGGAAACCAAAGGCGTCGCGGCCGGAGCGGGTCCGCGGCGGAGGGGCGCGATGCCGCCGCACTGCGCCGGATGACGAAGGTCGCGGCCGGTTCCGGGCCGCGGCGGAACAGGAAGACCGGCGGCCAGCCGGGCCGCCGGTGTCGGAAGCCGGAAGGGGACAGGCTTTGCCGGTCCGTTGAAGGAGAACCGGCCGGCCAGGTCGGGCCGGCCGGAAGGGGAAAGACCGGGGGAATTTAATTCCCCCGGCCAACTTAATTGGCCCCCCATTATGAGGGGGGGCCGGTTTCACAAAGGGGGGGCAGCGCCCCCCCATTTTTCTCAAAGGCAGGCCCCCACAAGGGGGGCCGTTGAACAAAGGCGCGGCTTCTAGCCGCGCCGCCAGCAGGAAAGCGGGGGCCTTGCCCCCCACGCGTGGCACCCGAGCGGCGCCAGGCCGCGCCGCCGCGCCGGACAGCACCGCCGCGCCGGGCCGCGCCCGGTCGGACCCGGGTCGGGTCGACCCGGTTCTGGCCGACCCAGGGGGGGTCGGGCCGGGTCGGCCCGGACCCGGACCCCCCGTTTTCAAATAGATTTCGGTCTTTTGCTCATAACGTGAGCTACGGACCTACGATTAACGAACCGTCAGCGGCAATGCGATCCTTGGATCGAGGCGGTCGATTCAGTACATCGCACTCAAGGTTTCAGAATACTTTGAGTCAGCCGGGTTGGTTCATACACGAAACCAACCGGGGCCTCGGAGCGGAAACGCTCATATCTTGAGATACAGACGTCCGGTTGACGTGTCGTCAGATTTGTTATGTTACTCTTAGTGAGACGGATCTTTTGGCATACTCCGCCCGAGGTTTGGACGCAGGTGGACTACGGTCGGGTTGGTTTTGCCTTAAAAACCAACCGGGCCCCTGGGACGAAAAAGCTAATAACTCTCAGACCGGGCGTCTGATAGACGCGCCGTCTGTTGCGTTGAGTTCCTGTTGACGATACGGAACTTTTGGATACATCAACTCTGGACTTTGTGACAGTTGATGTATCAGCCTCTCGGCTCGTGGAGCGGACCCTCCCGAACGAGCTTGCTGTGTGCGGGAACCCTAGAGCTGGCTGCTACTGCTACTGCTACTGCTACTGCTACTGTGACTGCGACGACGACAGTACTGAGATCCTTTGTAGATTTGACGACGACTACAGCACTCAGCGATCCTACGTGGATCAGTGCTACAGGTCCTGTGTGGGCCCGATCCTGTGTGGGTCTTTGCGCTCAACAGTCCTGTGTGAACCAGTGCCAACAGGTCCTGTGTGGGCCCGGTCCTGTGTGGGTCTTTTACGGGGGTTAGTTACCTATAGATCCTTCGTAGGTCTGACGACTTAGATGGATCAGAGATCATCTTTATCGTCCTTTGAAGAAGTATACCTGTGTGAGATGAATCCTGTTGCTTTCCTGTGTGGATTGAGTTGTGCTATCCTATGTGGATTTCGTTTTTCTTTCCTGTGTGGAATACGTTTACTTTTCTGTGTGGACTGAGTTGTACTTGGGCTCAGAGGTTGGAGCGTTTTGAAAATTGATGACTTAGGTATATGTATGGGCATAAACCTAAGCAGTTTCGGTTGTTACTTCGTGATTGTATCTTCCTTTGTGGTTTATCCTTTGTGGATTTTGGGAGACCTTCAGGGGTCTCGAGGTCCCTACTGAGTAGCTTATACTCACCCCTGCACGGGCTATGCCCTCACTATGTTGTGTTGGTTGCAGACGACGGACAGCGTTGATCTTGGCTGAGGCTTGCAGAGCAGGACGGTACATGGAGGTGGACCACTGGGCGGGATGTGTTCAGAGCGGACGACGGGACCCGAGGAGCAGTGGAGCTATCTGTACCCACCCTTCAGGTGGGATTTCCAGTGGATAGCTCGGTGTAGCGGCTTTTACTTTACAGTTGTTGTTTTCCCTTTTGAGTTGTACTTTACTTTCAGTTTGGGTTTGTATACTGGCCCTTTTACTTTTTTCACTTTTAGTTGTACTCTATTTTTACTTAGTGTTTACCTTTCCGCTTGTTTACTCTGTGGTGCTTGTTTACTTTACAAAGGCAATGCCTTCCCTTTTTACCGGGATTTACGCCTTGGTGCTAGTCGCCAGCCCCTGGCCTATGGAAGGCGGGATTGGGGTAGTCACGGCACGGGCCCCGAGGACGGGTCGTGACAGAAAAAATTAACTAAATAAGTAGTAGAATCTACTTATTCATGATGCCTATATACATTCTGACACCATGATTTATGATTATTTCTAAGCATATTGATTTTATCTATTATAATTTTCCATGATAAATGGATCAAAATAAAATATAGGAATTATGGTATTAATTCTTAGAACCTTAATTAAATTTCATAGGTTATAGAATGTACTAAATCACAAACATAGTAGTTAATCACCAAATTTTGATGTCTAAAAAAATTCAGACACCATATATTCTACCCAATCATCTCTAAACAAATTTACTTCTTATTTTGAGTGTAAAGGTTGTCATAAATATTGGTAGTAATGAGAAAATAAATAAAAACATTATTATGAAATATATTTATTGAAATTGTAATTACCTTTGTATATTACCAATTCAAGGATGCGGGTCTTTTCATAGCTTATGATCACTCTCATAAATTTGAAATCATAATATCCATAATAATTACTATTGTATTACTTCAAAATCTTTAGAACCATTGACCAAAATAAGTAAATTGTTTTTAAATATGTTTTGATAGTTAAATATCTCTATATATACCTTAATGTGTTTCTATTTGAAGTATTACATAGGCTTTTTATATTAATTCACCAAATTCATGCCATTATTTAGTCTATATTTGGAAACCACCCTATCATAATAAATTCTTGTTAGAAGACATAATGAATCATTTAATTATATGTTTATCTCTAAAATATATATTGAAGTGTATTAAAAATTCACAATTCACATTATGTGTGGTCTCTTTTTCAGATATCCATAAATTGGATCCAAAATTTAAATATTTATGGTATCCAGAATAAGTGTGATTTTCATTCAGTGCTTCCTAAATAAATAAAAACAAATAAGTAATAAAAAATATATATTTTATATGATTAGATTTTATCTTTTTACCCATATATTGTCGGCATAAATAAGATTCGTTCATCTGTTATTTTTTTTCTCAAATTAATTTTTAAGGTCATATTTCTTCTTATCAATTTATTTATTCTCTAAAGAAGTTTTTTTCATATAAATGATATAGGGATTAATGAATTCAAGTCAAGATTTTCATGGTTTTTTTATATAGAAGTAATAAAAACTTCTAAAGAAAATAAGAATATTTATTAACTTTAATGAAAATATTATATCATTTTATATATACATGTATTATGAAAATGTACCTTACATATGTATTCAAAATTGATAATCCCAGCCATTGAAACTTTATAATTCCATTTATAGTCTTGAGAATAACTTTGCATGTAATGAAATTTCCAAATATTTATTTTTCATATTGAATTTAAGTAATATATTTACCTTTAAATATGGTATATGAATGAAGTTGTAATGATAACAAATGTTATAGTGTAACTGGTGAGGAGAATATACTCTTGGAAGGACCTTTTTATTTCTTGTTTGATTCACTAGATTGTCTAATATGGTCTTCTGTTTCCCTAGTGATTTATCTGTCTGTATTACCATACCTCATGTCAACCCTTTTTTCTTAAACAATAACATATTTTTCAAAATAATTTTTTTTAAATACATACCATGTGTACCTTTATAATATTATATGGCCATGTTATGAATGTTACAACATAATCATTAACCATTGTAATATCCATATCATCAAGGGGAATATGAAACTCAGTGGTCGGATCTTGAGCTACTTCAATAACTACTTTGATGTTCTCTTTTAAGAGTTATTCATTCTGTAGCTTGTCTCTTGGTATATTATACATTGCACCCCTCGTAACAAGGTAGTGTGTGAATATTGACAGATAGAAATCGCATACAACTTTACCCTACATAATTTTTGTTAAATAAAGTTATTGAATGTTGTTTGATTCACATTTAGAAGAATTTATAATGCTAACATATTTTTAATTGGGTAAGGTATATGGTTTATGGGAATTACTACCCACTGATCTAGCAAGATCATTTGGTTATTCATGTCCATATATTTGTTCCACTTCCGTTTTTCTTTTATCCTTTCTCTTATATTGGTCTTCCAAACTAGACCTGATAGTAATATATTGAAAAGAATCTATTTATTCATGTAATTAATTCATAATCTTATATTTATCTTCTTGAATTTTTTTCTTCTTGAAATATGTTCTAAGAGAAAAACCAAAACCTACTCCTCTAACACAACCATTTTTTTCTAGCTTCTTTAAATATATTGAATGTAGTTTGTCTTATCATACAGTCACTATAGATTCTTGAGTCTAATACATATTAAAAAATATTAACATAAATAGATATATTTATGTAATATTGTTACAAATTATAATCAATAACTTTTATACTTCACTTATACATGTTTCCAATACTTTTTTCATCAATCAGTTTACCCTTCTTATTTATGTGGGCCTCATTTCATAGCACCTGACATGGGATGGAAGTGGAATGAAATTTTGATTCATCAATGTGAATATAATCAAAGTAACATATGTTGTTTCATATCACATTAATATTTTGGTGTTTATTTGAAATATAAACCAATTTCTTCTCTTGTGAAGTTTACCCCATCCATGCTTTGTTATAGGGGAATATTGGTTTTGATTCCCATTTTTTATTTTTAGTATTACTTTTTTGTTTCATAAATTAACAATTTTCAATCAAATGGTTAAAATAAATAATTTCAAATAATATGTTTTTGAATTAAATTAACCCAAAATGATTTATCGTTAAGATGACTGATGAAATAATTCCAGGTTTCTAGTTTTATAATGTGGGAATAAGTAACTAGTGGGTGGGTCTTTACTTTCCCCACCAATATCCCCCAGATGAAATTTGGTAAGAAATTTATAGAATCCACTATGTGAATTTCCAGTACAAATTAAGATATTTTTTTCACTAAAATCATTTAAAATAAAATAACACTACAATGAATAATGAAAATTAAATCAACATTTCATTATATAGTTTTTTTTGTAAAATAAAGAAAGGTTATTATAAAATTACCTTTATATATTCCCAAAGGGTTTCCTTTGTTACAGGTTGGACATGGAAACATGACTTTATATCAAACATCATATTCATCATAATTTTGATCCCAACGTAACTAATCAAAACTTACTTTATGGGTTTAATAGGTTGGTCACATTGAATCTAACCATCCTCAAGTTTTCTTCACTTACTTATTTCCTTGATAATTTTATTAAAAACTATGAGGTTTCATCATTATTGTATTTTATTTCATAAAAATGGTGTTGATCCCCTAATAATTTCTTAGTTTCAACATTAACATCACGTTCTTCCCTTGGATTGGTAACATAATCATGTATATTAGATATTTTTATCATGATAGTAAAACATTTAAATTAGAATATATTAATTTTGTATAGAAGACAAAATATTATGGTGAAAATCATATAATATTAAAAACACTTTAACCTTATCATTTAACTCTTTCTATTTTTTAAATTTTTATGGGATATATATCCTCTATATAGAATCCAAATCACCTTGTTTTCTCCTCTAATGCTCAAGAAATTGTCTACATTGGGACCTCAAAGAACTAATTGTGATATTACAATGAAAGTGTCATCCTCGATGGAATTTTAATATCACCCTATAGTTGTTTTACTTTCAAGCAGTACAATCAACCAACTATTATATTTTAGATCTAAGATGTAATATAATTTCACTACTGGTGATTCCATTATTAGTAGCTCGTTATTTTCCCCTTCCATACTAAAATTCACTTTCTCAAATCCCATTTTATCATCTGTCACTGCACTCTTTTTGTCAATCCACTTACATTGGAAAATCAGCACTTTAAATGTTGTATAATCCCAATCTAATATCTATTCAATAATGAGGAAGTAAAACATATTCACATAAATTGGATTTATATCCTTGGAACCACATATGTGCATCAATTCCTCCACAAGCATAACTCCACTATTAGGCATCGTACTACAGTCAACATGTTATTTTTTTTATAATGTATAACCATTGATTTCAAAACCAGTGTAAGATATAAAATTTTTATTCGGTCCCCTTTCTAGCCATAAAAGTCATTTAGTAATTGAATTCATATTTATAGAATAATCCATATAAATATGATCTCATAACTATCTAATAAATCATTGATTTTATATATTTGATATCCATCCTTCATCCCTTGATGGATTAAATTATCTATGAATTTATTTTTGGGAATAAAATAATGTATCAATATATTTAATATTATTTAATATTTAATGGTTCACTTTCTCAAGCCCTATGATGGTAATTTTAACAACATATATTCTTGAAATATCTTCTTTCATAAGGAGTTAACTATGACGAGACTTTGGGATAATGATATTATCATCATATAATAGGTAATATGTATACAATTAAATGTATTCTTCAAAAATATATTATTTTACAATAAAACCTTTTAGAAGACTTTAATTCTTGACATACCCTTTCAAAATTATCATATATTGTGTAATGGGTAACATCCTTCTGTAATGGAAAACACAACATAGTTGAACCTCTCTAACCAAGTGATCCTTCATGTGGAACATTATATTAAAAATATATGGTGGTAAGAACATCTATAATTCACATAATATGAATGCAACCTTCTTATTCATGATTGGAAACTTTTTCAGGTCTATAAATTCACAAAATATGTATATGAAAAATCAAGCAATGTCTAGTTAATATATGCAGTACATTTTTAAGAAAAATGAAACATAAACCCGCTGGCATCAAATATTACATCAAAAAATGACATTTGTGAGATTATATTATATATAAATTCAAACAAGTCATTATCATGAAATATTTGATAGTTTTATTAATATCTTCCCTAGAACTTTTACACAATTAAAGAGAAATAAAATTTAAAATTTTTCTTATATAGATAGAATGTAAGCTTTTAGTGGAAGAAAAGTCTACCCTTTACCCTTCACCAGTGCCAAATCTTCTATTATCCCTATTTAAATCATATCCATTCTAGACTTGATTCCATATTTCTTTTGGGGAACATTTAGTAATGTTCATATTACACTCTCAAATATATTTTTTTCTACATTCCTGACATTAAGAAAATGTATTATGTACAAACAATTCCAATATGGTAATTCAAAGAAAAATGATATCTTTTTTCAAGATGATTTCATAAGGAGTTTAAAAAATAGTTTACTAAAAATAGTTTTTATATCCTTAATGTTGTTGAATAATTAATTGCTCATTAGTGGAGATAGTGTTTTACCTTTTTCAGTATTTCCATAGAATATTGTACCCCATATTGGTATTTATTTCATCGGGGTTAAAATTTATAAGGTCCTAAAAACATAGTCTTCGAGGATTATTTCAACTAGAATGAGTTTCTACATTCATCAAAAATGGGACACCCTAACCTTCCGTTAATGTTATATAATGAAAATTTTCCAAAAGAAGTAATTTCATTTATCATCCCATACAGCTTGGCCCTCAATGATATTTCTTCACTTCTATGAGCATCGTAAATTTTAATACATGTTTCCTACATCAATTTTTTATCTTCTATCAATGGATCTAAATAGAAATCAATATCACTACCATGTCATTTTTTCCAGATATAAGAAAATAAAAAATAATTTAATTTTACTTTATGCATAATCATGGAAACATATTATAATTTATCAACATGATAGGCCATGTAATATAAGTACTACTCTATAAACAAAATTTTTTTATTCTATATCTAAATAATGAAAGACGGTTTTTTCTCATTTCATGATTTAGGAAACTCATAATCATTTTTATTTCACTAAGGTGAGTCTTCGGAATGACCTAATATCCCATATTAAATTAATTTTTCCAAATTCGATGTCAATTGTCTCATCATTTCCTAAAATTCAAAAATTATTCTAAACTATGAAATGATAAGAAATTTCCATTCATATTTTGAAGTACATGATTCATCTTTCTTGTGTCGATCTGTGTCACATATAGTGAATTTTATGAGTTATTCATGGTCGTTGAGAAAAAACATGAAATCAGTTGTACAAGAATGTATTGTTTTAGAAATCATTCCCACTGAACATAGTATTCATTTTGTATCATATGTTTGAACACTAATTTCATTTTATTCTAGTAGCATATCATTTAGAATACTAAGTAGTTATATAAAGTCTGCGTCACTCCATACACTACTATCTTTCAAATCATATAGAATCAATACAGTTGAAAATGTTGTGTGATTATTACAAAAAAGTGTAAAATAGTCTCTTAGAAAATCTATTTAACTTCTCAAACAAATTTTTAGAATAAAAAAGGTTATATTCAATTACCATTGTAATTTATTCCATGTGATATCCATCATCATTTATGCTAGTATTCATATCAAATGATCTTTAAACTACAGTGTCATCCCAATAGATTTTCACATTTAGTTTTTCCCCATGTTTTCTCCAACATTTATATCTCTAATCAATTACATGTAAAAAAAGTTCTTCAAAATATTCTTGACTGATTTTCCTTGAATTAAAAAAATATAAACTTGTTTAAAATTTTGATAATGGTTGTACGCATTATTTATTGCAAACTTGTTGAACTCTATAACTCTATATTTATACTCATTTTATTTGAAAATAATGAATCCATTTTAGATTCATATCCATCCTATTATGTTCATGAAATAATCATTTTTTTATAAAAAAATAAATAAAGACACATAATATATTCATAATAAAATGGGAAAGGTATAGATAATTTTAATAAGGGGAACCCAAAATGAACATTGGTACCTAATATGGGATAACTACTGTTCAGATTAGTTAATTAAACATTGGGGAATGTTTATAATATATGAGGGATAAGTCTCAATCAAAAAAATTATATAATAACTTTTTAGGTGATGAAGATGATGAGGACGAAAATTGTATCCTTAAATCTAAATGTTCCTGGGTTGGGAGTTGGTGAAGCACTAAACAATATCACTTAGTTTGTTTCCAAAAGATGAAAAGTTTTTCAGGAACACAATGGTATGACAAATGATCTGATCATAAATTACATTTCATAGTTACCTAACTCTTTTGTACCCCTTTCTCAATTCTTAATGGGTTGAGATACATGGTCCCATTTCTTGATTATGCATGAACCCCTATCCCTTGAATAGAAAATTTATTTCACCAAGATTTCAATATGCTCTACTAGTGGAAACAGATTTGTGTCTTCCTAGTCCTTCTTAGATCAAACACTCTAGAAATTCTCCCAGTTGGTATAAAAAGAATAAAACCTCATGTTATTGGGAGTGATTCATGATATACATATCTATCTGATGCATTACTTTTATCCTTAATATATTTCATGTTATTTATTTCAAGGGGTTTTGATTCAAAAATTAACAAATCATTAATTTATTTCAATGTAAAAGAGGGAATCATGTGTAGGATGGTAAATTTTTAAATTTATGTCATTCATCTTAGAGAAACCATATTTTCATTCCATTAAGGGAACAAGATGAATTCTCATTACTCCAATTCATGGAAACTAGACTAACCTTTTGTCTATAGAACAAATAGAAAATCAATATGGGAATAGTGAGATAGAGAACCCAATATCATGTCAACATATCAAAAAAAAACCACCCCCTTTTAAAATAATTCTTCAGATCCCTTTATGAAATCATTCACTTTTTTTAACACAAACCAGTCTTAAAAAAATTCCAAATTCAATATTGAAACCAACTTCTTTAGAAAACAATTTTCAAGAGATTGAAATTTTTTAAATTAACACATCCTAATTTAAAATTCCTAATATCATATCAAAACCACTTTCAAAATTCAAAATCCATATTTTTTGAAATTTATAACCCCTCATGAAATCCATTTTTTTAATTCCACATGAAAATCCACCAATTATGTTTAAATAATTTAATGGGATACCAACCCCCTTCTCTATAAAATAGTTATCATAATGTAAAAATTATTTAAGTCATATTAAAAAACCATCAACAATAAATTAAATCTTTAAAATCATTTACATAAAATTATGTACACTTTGAAATGTTTAAAAATTTACATGTTCACATTGAAATCACTTAATTATTTTCAAAATATTAAATTCATTTTAGTTAATTTTAATGGAAAACCTTATTTTTTCATTTCAAACCCCAATTTTACATTTAATTCAATGTTTCTTTTTTGAAAACTTAATTTTAAAATAGTCATGAGCATAAAAATGATAAGTAATCCCCCACCCATTCTAATGAAAATAATGATTATTAAATATTTCATAAACATTTTACAAAGCTAGCATGAATATCTCATTTTTTAAAAACATAAGTAAATTAATGTTTTAAATCCTAGATTCATAGTAGAGGATTTCTCAACTAATTTAGTTCAGGGCTCAAGGATCCTAACACTCTTAGGGATCATGGATACCTGGTGTGAACAATACCCTGGGGCTATGGGCCTAGGGGGTAGGATTCCACCACTACAATTGTCTCTCTACCTCACCAATTTTTAAATAGTGTTATCATTGTAGATTTCATTGGTGGGTGGAGATAAACATTCAAAACATGATTATAATATACTACCCGCCTAAATGATGAGTTTCCCATGGTATTATTTTTTAATGGAATCAAGGGAATATTTATTTATCAAAAATCAATTTCATCATATATCACACAAGAATCCAGAAATCTACGTATTCACAAACCATATAATTCATTCCATAATTGACATCAAGAAGTTTTAACAAACATTCATGACATTGAATATTATTTTCCAAATGATCTCGATCTATTAGATGGAGTTTCAGTGTGATATCGGGCTTATGTTTGATTTGAATTTATCTGAGTGTGAGTAAAACTAGAGGTTCTCTAGTACCTGGGGTGATAGAATAATAGTAGATTTGGTTTTTGTTTTCAAATGAAACAACCAAAAATTTACACCAACTTATGATTTTTTATATTATTGTGGGTTTTTAGAAGATCATGGGATGGTTTGGGTTCTTTAAAAAAAATTATTGAGTGATGAGATAGAAATAAAATGGGTTAAACTAGCCAATTTTATTGAAAATTTATCCATAGGAGGACTAAATAAGTTTTTACAAGAGATTGGGTATGGTGATATGAAAACCACATTGTGCATTTTATTCACAATATATATTTATTGTTGGTTTATTGTTTAAATTCTATTAAACATGTTTACTTGTTTTAAAATTATTTATTCTATGAAATTAAGTTTTTTACATCTGTTATATAATTATTTTAATTCATTCATTTATATAATTTAATTCTTAGAAACTCTATAATATCCAAATAATTTTAAGATACATAAAGGAATGTAGTTATAATATGTTTGGGTTAGGTTACCAAACATTATTTTCATAATGTAACATGAATATTCACATGTCTTAGACTTTATCTCAAGAAAAAAATTAATATTTCGTAGATATTTCTATTTGGATATCATTAATATTTTTAGTAAACCAAAATTTTATATTAAATCATTATTTTAAATGGTATAAATATACATAATTATGTATTCCCTTTTATACCATGTGTTGGGTTACAAATAAATTCATTTTCATTCACTATTACCTAAATGAATTATAATTCAACAAACAATACTTAATCATGATCTAGTAATTTTACAATATCCCTTCTTTTTCAAGGTATGTCTCTTTGAGTTTTTCTTTTTAGCATTGGTGGTCAAGTCTTTTTCAAAAATAGAGAGCCTCTTTGGAGAAATTGACTTAAATTTTGGGGATGTATAATCATTTCAGTTAATAGATTTAGGGTATAGATGGGACTAAGTGTTAATATGGGTTCTTGGTAATTTGAGAATCTTTAAAGGAGGTTCGATTTGTTTTAACGGAAAATGGGATGGAAAATCAATAGTAGAACAATTACACATCAGGTAAAGGGATTACAAATCATGTAATTGTATGAGGGTTTAATTCAAATAAATATGAGGAAATCAGTTTTTTAGTGATTTTAATTAAAAAAATTACATGATGTGTAACCACATTACACAACACATAAATTCCCAATATACTATATTAATCATTCTATATGGATGAAAGTCATTCTATTTAAGTCAATATTATCTCCAATAAAACCTATGGAATTATCCAAATGATTTTAGACTTCCAACCTCCCTTTTGGAAATTACTTTAGCCTCTTCAATCCCTGTAAATTCCTTCGGTTAGTCTTCTTATTTATTCACTTTGGTTCTCCAACCAATGTGGTGAAATTCTTTATCTTATTGCGTTGTTGGTTTTGATCTTAATCATTTTTTCTCTAGGGACCTCTTTGAAATTATCTTCACATTTTTCCTCATGGGATTTTTCCATCGGAAGCTTTGTTGGATCATCGGTTAAAGGTAAGGGTCTAAATCTTAACCCTATGTTTTTATAATTTCGAATTTTATGCAATATCATGATTGTTCCATCGTTGCATGCACCCAAATTTAGTATATAATAGAATAAGATTACTTTTTGATTTTTTTAGTTTCAAATGGATTTTCAATTTTATAATGGCATAAATAATGTTTAGAATGGCGCGTAATATAGGGTGATTTATTGTTATAAAATCCAAAAATTGTGGATTATTTCTTAATGATATAATTATTAATCAATATTGAATTGAATTTCAAGTGGAATATGAAATAATAATTGTAATTCTCCTAATTAAACATTAAGATATAATATGTGATATTTTGATATCCATGATATATGACACGACCTGTGTTCCTTATTGTAATGCTTAAATATCAGGCTCGGACCTGACACTTTCACATTTATATGCTATAATGCTGATATTAAGAGGGATCAGCCTAGTCCATGTTGTAATTATTATTGAGAGTGGGATATTTCAAGTCCCATGTTGTAATTATTATAGGTATTTGACCTAGAAATGTTATAATGCTTATTGGGATTTGACCTGGATTGATTGTTGTGATTATACCATGGTTATATGGTGGAGTTTGGCATGGTCATAAGACAAGCTCAAAGATATTATGACATGGTGCCGAAATAGGTTATTTTTACATGGTTATATAGTGGTGTTTGGCATAGTTGTAAGACATGCTCATATATATTCTAACATTGTTCCGAAATAGGTTATATTAACTTGATTATATGGTGGTGGTTGGTATAGTTGTAAGACATGCTTAAAGATATTCTGGAATAGAGACGAAGCAGGTTGTTGTATCTGTTTAATTGCTTAATTAATCAATACACATGTTTATTTCATTATTTCATATAATTCTTGTTAGACATCTTTTTTTAAGGAATGGTGCTTTTGAACTACTAATTTATATTCACAGATTATTCATGAAGTCATTTGGAACTTGAGAAGATTTTGTGAATGAAAATTTAGACAAGGGAAAAGGAAATTGTTGTTGATTTCTTGTTTGTTATTGGGATGGAGTTCTAAATTGGATTGATGTGGGGTTCAAGACCCAAGAATTTTAGTATTTTGTTGTCTTCTAGTATTTTATTTTATTTTTCAAGAATATAATTTAGTTATATTTCATCACATTAAAAAATAATTTCTTATCTATTTATTAGATTATTCACTTTGTTTTGTTTTGTTGTCTTTTATAATTACATTACATTGATTATTTGAATTTATTTACAAATTATTACTATTTATGCGACATTTCAAAACATGGGGTATTGTCTCCCCCACAATATTATTCACATCCCCAAAACTAGTAGGGGGCCTCTAGTATACGAGGAGGCATTCTTGAGATCTAATAACCAACCCCTTATTTCCATGTGAGAGACTGACATATTAAAGGATGATGCAAAGTGTTATCAAAGGAGAAGGGTTTCTTTTATTACACCTTAATTTTTTTAGAAATTTTTTATGAATTCTAGGATATGTTGGGAAATGGAAATGAGCTTGTTCATTGGTGTAGCTAAGCCATGTATGGTGCAAAATCTAAGTACCCAGGGTTATAATTTATGTTTTTGTTTTTTACTTGTTGCAATTTATGTTATTTCACCTTGGATGATTCACATGTGGTGTGGGGATATTGTTTTATGATATTAATGTTTCTTTATATTGTACTTGTGGCCCGATATTTTGCAAGATAAGAGTACATGAAATATAATTAGCTTGTAGTGATATGTTAGCATGCATTATAAATGATAGGGACATAACTATTTTTTCATGCAATTTATTCTTGCATGTTTAATTATAATATGATATATCTATTTCACTATATAAATGAAATGAGTTTTCATGTCATGATAAGATACATGAAATACATGTCTAGAAAGACCAAGATTAAGTGGTTATCTATTCCAATCACCAGTGGGGTCTACCTTGTTTCTTGATAGTTATCTACGATGTGTGTCTGTCCTGTAGAGAAAATTTATCTTCTTTATTTTTGACTCATGTGATAGGATATTCTAAATAAAAAAATCCCCTAAAGTAGATCAATGAAAACTTAATATAGTTCCAAAGGAGAACATGGATGTTCATCTTCATGGTGGCTTCCTAAGGGTCATGTGATCCATTTAAAGAGAGATTGTTCATACCATTCCTTCAATGTCTGAGCTGAAAAGAGAGTTTCAGATTTAGCATCCACCAATGTTTGATGGGGAAGGGGGGCCAGGAATTTTAGTTCTAGATTCATTCATTCCATAAAATCTTAATAATATCAAGACACCCATGGATAGTGGGTGAAGCTTGATGTGTATATGCTTCGTGGACCTACCAAGAATTAGTGGGATATTATAAAAGAATATGGGCAGCAAGATGAGCTATCTTATAATTACTTTGAGATAATGTTCATCATCCATTTATATCCCAAAACCTTGAAGGATGAAAAATCTCATGAGTTCGTACATCTGATGTGGGAGTTTTTGTCAATGATAGACTTTACTATATATTTTACAAACCTACAGTGATGTGAACCATACTTGGAAGCTTATGAGATATCCTAGGATAGAAACTTCCAATATGGTCTTCTATATGAGATCAAGTCATAAGTAATTATTTTTATTTAAGTAGATTTAAATAATTGATGAATCAGGTACTCATCACAGAAGGGAATCTAAAAGTGTCCCTGAGAAATGGTCAGAATTTTTTAGCAGTGTAGTCTAGAAAATATTATTTGATTTGTAATAATCGTCGTTATGATAGTTTCTATAAAAGTAATAGTGGGAAGAGCTGTCAGGGCAGTGTACTACCAACTCAATACCATTTTCTGTTCTAGTGCTATCAGTTCAGCATGTTTGTTCACAAGCACCATCAGTTTCCTTAACCCAAATTCCAATGTCATATATGTGGTTGATTGATCCATATTTTTAGGTTTTCTGAAAACATTCCAGAGAATGCCAGTATTATAAGATTAGAAAAATTATCGGAGTTGAGAAGGGGATCAGCTACCCCATAACTGGAGGGTAGTTGGAGTTCTATAGGTCATTCAGGCCGAGGTAGGGGATGTGGTAACACAGTACATGAGCAATAGTAACAATCAATGGATGTAGATCTTGGTAGTTAGACAAGATCCTAGGTCTGAGGGACAAGTCAATTTCATTTTATAAAGACTAATCCGCCTAACGGGGATGCAAGACGATCTATCATTAAAGGTACACCTATTGTATCATCTACCTTACCAAGTGTTTTATTTGATACAATATCATTGCATTTGTTTCTATCTTATCCTTTTGAAAACATTTTTGTCTTAGATTTGGAAAAGCATAAATGGTGTTTTAACCATTGACACATTGTTGGTAGTGCGGTCAGAGAATCTAAAACATTTCAAGGCATGTTCTCTAAAGATTGGTGGTTAGAGTTTCTTTTGGGAACAGTTCATGCTGAAAATGTAAGGCTTCTTATTGATTATTATTATGTATTGGTTAGTTATATATTAGGGTCATATCGACTATTAAAATAGAATATTTACCTTCATGTATCCAAAAGTAGTCATACATTCTCACTAGGGTGAGTGGGATCTTCAGGCTGGTCATACGAGACCAATTCTGTGCAGATTAGATTATATCATGCCTAATATAACTAGTATTTCCCTAAATAATGGTGGAATGCATCTAGATTCTTTTCCTCTAGTGGTATACCATTTTTATTTTGTTTTCCCGGAAGATTTCTATGGCTTAACTCTAGAGTGAGATATCAAGTTCATGATCAAGTTGGTACTGGGAGTACAGCCAGTTTCTATCTCACCTTACTGAATTAAACTAATAGAGCTTCATGATTTATATTTTATGTAGAAAGATCTTAAATTTTAATGCTTAATATCTCTTATTACACATTCATTGGTTTCTATAGTTATCTTATCTAAAAAGTCTGATGAATATTTTGGATTATGTGTGGATTATTAGAGGTTCAACCAGATGACGGTCAAGAACTGGTGTCCTCTTCCACTTATTGATGATATTTTTGATTAGTTGAGAGGTTCCAAGATCTTCTAAGAGATTGATTTTAAATCAGGATATCATCGATTAAGGGCGATACTTTCATATATACCACAAACTTTTATGAGTAGGTATGGTTTATATGAATTCATAGAATTTTTTTTGGTTTGACTAATGCACATGTGGAATTCATAGTCTTTATAAATAGGATATTTAATCATTTATAGGATTATATTTGGTGTTTTTCATCAATGATATTTTAGTTTACTCCTAGTAATAATATGATCATGAAAAAAAACTTTATATTGTCCTGAGTAAATTGAGAGAGAATTGGATTTACTCTATATAAACTAAATGAATTTTCTAGATAAAAAATGTTCACTTTTTGGGATATTTCATCTCAAAGGTGGGAGTGTTAGTGGACCCCAAAAAATTTAAATTCATGATATCTTTGTAATAGACTAAGAATTTCCTCAAAATTCGGATATTTCTAAGTTTATTAGGTTATTTCTATAATTTTATCCAATATTTTTCAGTTTGGTAGCAACAATGTGTTGGCTAACCATGAATGGGTTGAAATTAGTTTGGTTTGATTATTTTGAAAGTTATTTTTAAGAGATAAAATATAGGATGACCTCAGCACTTATCATCACTTTACCTATGCTAGTTAAAGCATATATTGTGTACTGTAACACATCTAGAGTTGGACACTAACCAGTTCTAATATAGGGGGATCACGTGGTTTATGGATCTAGGCAATTGAGATCACATGAGATGAATTACCCTAATCTCAATCTGGAGTTAGAGGTAGTCTTACAAGTCCAAAGAGGTTGGATACACTACCTCAAGGGTGTGAGTTTTGTGGTTTACATAGATCAAAAGATCTGTAAGTACATTTTTTCTCATTAATACCTTGTCCTTTAGAAGAAGAGGTGTGCCGAGTATCTATAGTCTTTTGAATTTAGATTGGATTATACACTTGGAAAGGGAAACATCTTTGCTGATGAATTGTTCCATAATATATAAAAAGAGGCATTACTGGATTCCTATGATGAGAGGAAGATAATGGCCCTTTTTGTAGACAAGCATCTAGATGTTCAATAATCTTGGGGGAGAGTAGCTTTGACTTCAAAATTAGTTATACCAATTATTTTTTAGTAGATTAAGACATCTTAGTTATCATATCTAGAAAGCTCAGTTCTGAGAGAAATATTATATGGTGGGGAGAATCCATCATGATGGTATCTCAGCAATGGTAATTATCTTCATTTCAATGGCCGAGTATGAGTTCCTACCAAATTATGTGAGGATCTAATGAGGGAGTTTCATTATTCTAGATTAGCGGTATATCCTAGTTTAACAATGATGTATCATGATCTCCAAAGATAGTACTGGTGGTCAGAAATGAATATTGGTATTGAAAGATTTATGGCTAGATGCTTCACTTATCAAAATTTTCATGCTGAGAATAAGAGGCTAGTTGGTATTTCTTATCCTTTACCCATTTTGGGGTGTAAATTTGATGATTTCACAATGGATTTGGTCACAATACTACCTAGTATGGCCCATAAAAATGATGTTGTATGGTTTTTTTTGGATCAACTGACTAATGTATCCCATTTCTTACCTATTTGGGAAATCATTATATTTGAAGATCTGGGAAACAATTACATGCACGAGGTGGTTTGGTATCACAGTTTTATGAGGAGTGTTGTCTTATAAAGATATCATCATTTCACATCAAGTTTCTGGAAGGTTCTTCAGAAATCCCTAGGATCCTGAGTTCTTTTATGTTCAACCTACCATCTACAGAATGATGGTTAATATGTGCTGACTATTCATGTTTTTTGGGATATTCTATGAGTCTATGATTTAGATTTTGGTTTTTCGTGTGATAAACATGTGCAATGTATGGAATTATCATATAATAATATCCTTCAGGAACCAATCCAAATGGAACCTTTTGATGTTTTTTTATGGAAGGTCAGGTCATTCACCTCTTTTTTGTCTAGAGTTAGGTGATTTAGCAAATGTTGGGCCTAGTCTCATCCATGAGACATCTGAATAGATTCAATTGACTAAACAATGTTTTGAGATCATGCAGAAAAGGAATATATCATATATTTAATATCATATCTAGCCTATATAATTCTATATTGGTCAACAAATTTTCCTTCAGTTTTAACCTAGGTTGGGTTAGTGTTGTCTTAGCAAATAGGGCAAGCTAGAACCCTTGTTTTTTAGGTCAGTTGAAATAGTGTAAAGGATTGTTCAAGTGATGTAATGTCTTGACCATCCATAATTCTATAGTTCCATGAACAATGTGTTCCACATTTCACAATTAAGAATAAATTATTCATTCCGTTATCATGTGATATACATAGTATTTTTCTAGATTTTTTCTATTGTGTCCTTTGAGGAGAAATTAAGTGGGTTGTAAATCATATTGAGAAATATCTTTTGATTCAAACTATACCGTTGGTTTATGTATAGTGCCACCATAGGTGAGTTTAGGAGGACACCTAGGTGAGAGATTATAACATGATAACACCATGGTTAGAATTTTTCTCTAAGACCACATAGTGACACTTAAAGCATCTTGGGGAAAAGCTATTATAAAGATAGTAGGTTTCAAGAGTCCATAATTTACTAGGTATTTCTCCCACTAAGATTCCCATTTTAGCTTTGTGGGTTGAGTCTTCTTTGAAGATGGAGAATATTTGTTGGATATAATGACCTAATGTTCAGGGATGAATTCTCATTTCAATTAATGGAGTCCAGGTAGAAATGGAACTTATTGTTAATATTGGTTCCTGGTAAGTTGAGAAGCTTTAAAGTTGATTCGAGTTGTTTAAATGAAAAATGGGATGAAAATAAACTAAAAAACATTTACATATTCTGTAAAGAGATTATACATCAAGCAATTACTTGAGCCTTTTAATTAAATAAATCTGAGGTAACGGTTTTTCCAAATAATTCCATTAAAAACATTTACACCTCTTATAACCACAGTACACACCATTTAAATGTCTGACCTGTAGTTTTAAACATGATATGAAGCCAAAATTAATTTCATTTCAATATATATCCTCTGTTATCAAACATATGGAATTATTCAAGAAATTTTAGAGTTTTAAAATCACTTCCAAACATTTTTTTTCTATCATCAATCCCCAAGTAAGTTCATTTGGTTATGTTTCTTTTTTCTTCCCTTTGGTTCTCCAACCGTTGTGGTGAAATCCTTTGGAAAATTTAATTATTGGTTTTTATCTTCATCATTTCTGATATAATAACCTCTTTTCAATAATCCACACCTTTTTTATCATGGGAGTTGGTTATTGGATGCATTTTTGGATCATCAGTTAAAGGTTGGGGGTCTAAATCATAACCCTATAGTTTTATAATTTCCATGTTTATAAAATATCATGATTTTTCCATCATTGTGTGCACCCAAATTAATTAAATAATTGAATGAAATTATTCCTTTATTTCCTTTGGTTTCAAATGGATTTTTAATTGGATAATAACTTAATGTATGTTTATAATGACATCTAACCTAGGGTGATTTGTTGTTATAGAATCCCTAAATTTTTTCTTTTTGTTTATTTATATAACTATTAAAAAATTTGAATTGAATTTAAAGTGGAATATGAATGAATAATAGTAATTTGGATAATTAATAACTGAGATATAATATGTGATATAGTGATATCTATGTTGTAATGCTTATATATAAGGCTTATCCAAGGCACTTTCACACTTATATGGGTGGGCTATGCCCATTCCATGCTGATATTGAGCAGTCTTGGCCCATTCCATGTTGTAATGATTATAAAAATAGGGATATTCCCATCCCTAGGATGTAATGATTGTAGGGATTTGTATTAGAAATGTTTTAATGATTATAGGCTTTGACCTGGATTTATTGTTGTGACTATTCCATTATTATATATTGGTCGTTGGAATGGTGGTAAGTCATGCTCAGATATATTCTGACATGGTGCTGAAGCTGGTTAATTTACCTTGGTTATATAGTGGTGATTGTTATGGTTGTAAGAGATGCTCAGAGATATTCTAGCATGAAGCCGAAGTAGGTTTTTGTATCTATTTAATTTTTTAATTAATAAATACAACTATTTATCACTTTATTTCATACACTTCTTACTAGAATAGTTCATTTTAGACACGGTGGTGTCGATCAACTAAGTTATACTCACACCCTATTCAGGACATCGTTTAGTAGTGGAGAAAATTATGTGTATGTAGGATTGGACAATGGAAAAGGACCTTGTTGTTGATTTCTTTTTTTTTTGATATGGAGTTGGATATGGGGCCAATGTGGGGTTTGGGACCTGAGACGTTGTGTCTTTTATTTGAGTCTTCTAGTCTTTTCTTGTATTGTTCTATCATGTCATTTAGTTACATTCTATAATTTATGTAACAACCCATGTTTTTATGGGCCTTTTATTTCAAATAAATTAAACTTTCATTTATATCTTTAAATAAAATAATTACAACATTACATTCACTCAGAACTGACTTTTTATATGTTATACGCATCACCGACATGGCATACGATACACACAACATTGAGTTGGAATATGATACAAGTAACATTGAGTTTCTATGAAATGTCTTTTTTTATAATTACTTAAATGAGATAATTATAACCTAGACAATAAAAATAGTTATATAAATATTAATAACTACTTTTCAAATATAGTTTTTAATTTTTTTATATAAATAAAACATATTGATAATAAAAGATGTGATTTTTGGTAAAACCCTATTTTTTAAAATATTGTTTTCTAGAATGAACTACTTTTAATGTCCTTGTGTGGAAACAACAAAATTAATTTTATAAAAATTTAAAAATTTAATTTTATAAAATAAAAGTAATTTTTGAATTTATAATGTCAAAATTAAATTCGAGTGAATTTTTGGGATTAGTGTAACAAACTTTATTTTTAGGACGGAGAATAAAAAAATACATTATTTTAATTAAAAAAATTATTTTTAATTTAATTTATTTATAAAGTTAAATTATATTTTAAATTTGTTTAAAAGGTTAATTAGATATTATTTTTGAAAATTCATCCAATTTTTTTCATTTTAACCCATTTTACATTGAAATTGGATATAAAAATTTAGCATACTTTTGATCATTTTTACTTTGAAACCATGCATTGTCAACCCGACTATGAGATTAATTTTAAATTTATTTATGAAACATATGTGATTATAATTTGGAAAAATGGATTCCATATTTGGAATCATAATAATTTTTAATATCTAATAAGGTCAAATTTTATTTTATCCAAAAATATTAGTGAAAGTGATTGAAATTAATTGCATTAGTTAATAAAAAAATTAGGTTAATATTGTACTAAACCTTAAATATTAGACCCAAAAAGACCTAGAAACTTTTCAAACACCCTTTTATATCTATTACTATACCATTAACCTTTCATTCGTGATTTAATTGTTTTTTATGACTTTTGAGAGGTCAACACGAGGTTACACCTAACATGTTTTCAAAAATTCCAAGTGTGCCTTTTCCCTTCCCTATAAAAGGCCACCACATCTACCCACTTCCTCGCACCTATAAATTCACATGGATCACCAAACCTCTTACAAAATAAGCTCCAAAATTTCCTCCATTACTCTAATAATATTTCCCTTGGGTATAAGGGAACTCAAGGAATCCTTTTGTTGCAAACCAAATTGAGTTACCTGATTAAGAGGTAACGTCTTCTCTCAAGCTCATTTCATTTATTTTACTTCTCCACAACCTCCAATATATTTATTCCATTATTGTATGAAAACAAAATTATAATAAATGTACTAGGATTTTTTATTCTAAATCTTTGACCTACACTTACACACACCTCCATCTAATGGATATCGAAAATACTATTTAAGTGTATGGCGAACTACCACCTTACTAAATGATGATTGTTCAATTCTCCCTTACCACTACTCATGGTGTAAATTGTTATGAAAACTCTTTATATATATATATATATATATTTAATATATTATATTTAATATTTATTTTTAGATTATTTATTCATTTTATAACACACAGATTTTTACTTTATATTTGGTGTAATTACGATAATTTCGTTTGAGGAAGTGTGGACTAATGCCCCCTCAAAGTGATTTGATTCGTTCACACACTACATTGAATGTATTAAGGATGGTTTTAGTAAAATTATATGATATATATATAATTATAATGAGACTATAAGGATATTATATACATATACACTTTTATGTTTTTTTCTTTCATTTCTTTTAATATGACAATTAGAACAGAAACAACGTTCATGTGAATATACAACTTCCTGTCTCCATGAACAGTGTAATCCATTTCATAATTATTTATGCTATAGATTATCATAATATAGATATTGTGGATATGAATCATATTTATAAAATAATTTACATTTTGTAATCATGATATAATTATAAAAAATAATTATATAACAAATTAAGACACATGCGAAGAACAAAGTGAATATTACCCGAAGTGAAACCTTAATATAGGATTCTTAACATGTGGAAAATATAAAGAAATAAGAAAACCATATATGTTTTTTTGTATAAGAATATTTTATTTAAAATATTTATAATAAAATTATTTTTTATGCATGAATCTTATACAAGTAATAAGAGAGTCAAGACACAATGTAACACGATTTCATCTCACTTTTTATTCCAGTGAGATACATGCTATGTCCGCCACTCTTTCCTTTTATATAGAGTATGTATTTACAATGATTGTATTTTATGTATATTAAACCTAAATTAATTAGAAATAAAAATCCATTTTATGATATTTTATTCCTTGGTTTTATGATTCAAAATTTACCAAATCGGTAAAAATGTTTTGTCTCAATTTTCTTTCTTTGAGAATCATGTTTTGTTATGCACCTAAATTCTTTTTCAAGTTGTATATAATTACATTTTACTTGTTATATCATTAATATATTTATTTTTTTGATATTTTAAGATTCATGTAATTTAATTTCTTAAATTTATATTATCATCCTAATTTACTAAGTTATAAGAGTTTATTGAGACAATCTCATCGCTTTTAGATATTGTTTACATTTATGCTTCACATGATGAAATATTTTGATCTATCTCTCAATAATATTCATTGGTTTCCTTATCATATGTCTATTCAAGAAATTATTAGGTTTTAGTACCACTTTTTAAACTCTTTGGTACTTATGATAATGTTTTTATGTAAAATTTGATCATCTCTCTCTCTCTCTAGTTAGAATTCTATTATATTAAAAAAATATTTTCGAAAATGTATTCAAATTTTTTTTCAAAGATCCATGAATATCATTTTTAAGGGAAACAGATTTTATTTTATTTTTATTTTTTTCAAATATTCCTTTATAATTTTTATGGTCTATTTTCCAATATAAGGTTTTCAAAATGTTTTCTGTTATAAAAAAAATCAAAGAAAAAAGGATAATTTCTTCAAGACATATTTTTAATGATATTTAAAAACTATTTCCCATCTTTGATAATATTAATTGGTGTTACTAATACCTTTATGAATAAATTATTCAATGTTTCAATTATTATTCTTTCTCTAAATGTATTATGTTTTAATGGAATGATGTTTACAAAACTTGTTTCTCTATCTCGGGTTCCATGATTTTGAAACCTGCTCCCTTTCACGGGTTATGATTAAGGTGAAACTATTATGAAACATGTTTTTTTTAATATGTTATGATATTATAACCTGTTTATAATACCCATTTAATTTCATGGGATATGATATGACTATTTATGATCTTGTGTCACATATATGAATGATTTCACTTTGCTATGGGTGGGACCTATATCTCCCTCTAATGCATTGGGTAAAGATTTATATCTCAAGAGATAGACTAAGAGGGCCATGATAGTGAACCATGACTATCAAGATGGTAAGATGAGTTAACTCATGCTACCAAGACGACCATGGGAGTGAACCATGACTACCAAGATGGTTTGGGGAGTGAACCTAAACTACCATGATGGTCTTATTAGTGATTCCTTAGATACTATAAAAGTTATGTTATATGCTTATGTGTATGAAACAATTCCACGTTTTATTCATATGTTATGGTTTCACTGCTTATGATCATTATTTCATTATGATTCATGTCTTATGAACATATAATCATTATTCCATGATTTCTGTTATGATATTTGATATGTAGGGTATGATCTGGTATTTTCATTATCAAGTTCTCATGCCATTATGATCATGTTTATTTTTACATTTCTCCCTTGTTTTCCCTTACTAATCATATGAGCTCACCCTATTTTACGATTCCCCTCCCATAGGATATGATGATATGTATTATTTTTGAGGTTTCTAAGAAAGGTTCTAGTCATGAAGTACCTTGTGGGAATTTATGTAGCCCATTTATGTACCTATGTTTATGTTTTCATGTTTCCAAATTCACTAGAACAATTATGGCTTTTGGGAATCTGTTTGTATAATGTTTAAGAATTCTAAAAAAGGTTTGTAATTTTTATGTTCTAAGAGAGAGGTTCGTTATAGTTGGTATTATAGAAATTTTATAGTTAACCTTTGAAATCTAGGATGAGAAAACCTTAGTGATAACCCCAAATACGTGCTTAAGGATAATTATATAGATAAGGATAAGTATAAGAAAATGTCTTGGAATTTTGGTGAAGAATAGATTTAGTGGTTTCAAAGAAATAAATACATATCTGGATACTATAAGTGGTTTTTTCTCTATAATAGATGTACCTAGGTGTAAAAACTATGACATGGTCTTCCAGGTCTGACTTAGGGTAATCTAGTACATGACTATGGGCCTTACTGAACAGCTAGTTTGACACTCCCAGGGGATATTATTTGGGAATTTACAAACTCTTCACAAACCATTATGAATGATTTAAATATAAATTAGGTATGAATAACCTAGTGTAAACCTAATGTGTAATATATTAAGAAAGGTTTCATAAGTTATACATCTTATAAGTGGTTTTTTAGGATTATGTGGTTCCTAATTATGATAATTATTTCTTACTCTATTCCTTTTTGTTTTATTCAATGGAAAGAATATTAATTAATAGAATTAATGGTGATTTTGGTACAGAATGCAATGATTTTCCTCCCGATTAGCTGAATATTATGGGAGCCAGAATGAAAAACCTCATTGGTATTCTCACACAACTTTCTTAAGCTATGAATCATGGTGGAATTTCAAATGAGAAAAGGAGGGAACAAACTTTAATTGAGCCTTTCATGAGGAAACTTCCACCTTATTTCATAGTGTCTTCTAGTCCACTTATTTTTGAATAATCGATCAATAATAATGAAAATATATTCTTCTTTATTCAGTGTTTGGAGCATGAGAAACTCATTCTGATTGTTTATTGGTTAGAAGGAGAAACAGCTCAGTGGTAGAATCTAATCAAGAATATGTGGCAGCAATATGAGATTGAATCCTGGGATTGGGATGAGTTCAAGGACTTATTTTTCAATAAGTACTTTCCTTGAATTATTTATACCAAGATGGAGAAAGAGTTTCCTTAGTTGAATAAAATGGATAATGAATCTTATGATAGCCATGAGGATAATTTTATAAGACTTTTGAGGTGTTCTTAAGGAATTATCATCCTAACAGAAATTAAATTTGATAGGATATTTAGTGTATTAAAGAAAATTCTAGAAATGGTGTTTCTAATAAGATACTTTATTATTTATGAAGACATTATGATTTGTGGAATCAAGGTTCAAATAGAGGTTGGATTCATGTATAAATTTCTTGGTTTTGACAATAACAGAAAGAAGTAGTTTAAAGGAAAATCTAAAGACCATGAAGAAAAGAATATGATTTTTATTTTATGCTATAATTGAGGGAAGAATCATATAAGAAATTTCTTAAAGGGGTCTAATAAATTTTTTACGTGTGGAAGTAAAGGTCATCAGTAATTTGATTGTCGAAGTGATGGGAATAAGTTAGAAACTTTGCGAATGGGGAAAAAGTGGCACAAGATTCACCTCCTAGGATTCAAGGATACATGTGTAATAAGAATGTTCATTATACTTACCACTACACAAACCCAAGGTCCGGTGATGATGATCAACATCAACAGCCACTTAAGTTGGGGGACAAGGAAGAATTTCATGAAATCACTATTTTGGATGTGGGGTATGATAATGACTTGATGAAAGTTACACTTAACATCCACTATATAACTACTAATATCATATTTGATTCTATATCTACCCAATATTTAATATATAAATAACTTTATTAGGGTTCTATGATTCCACTAAAACAATTAGATGTGGAATTAGTGGTGCAAACCTTTAATGGCATGATGATTCCATCTCAAGTCTATGATTCCTCTTTGGTTGATGTTTGTAGAAATGTGCTTTCAATAAATATTTTTATTCTTCATTTACTTGAATTTGATGTCATATTGGGCATGAATTTTATTTCTCTTCATAATTCCTTCATAAATTATCAAGGAAGTAAAGTTATATTTGATATTTCAAACCCTCCTATAATCATCCATCAATGTGATGATAAGTATGAATTCCCTCTTTATATTACATTCAATGTATGGGTCCTAATTCACATTCAAAGGGGTTGTTTATATCTAATTTTAGGGAGAATATCGACATAGATGATATTTATATTGTTTGGGATTTTTTTGATGTCTTTCCAGAAGATTTTCCTAGACTTCCACAAAAATGCGAAGTTGAGTTCTCAATTGAACTCATACATGGTACCACACCAATTTCAAAGACTCCTAACAGAATGGAATCAATTGAGATACAAGAATTAAAGAATAAACTCTAATAAAACCTTGATAAGGGATTAATTCATCCAAGTGTGTCACCTTGGGGTGCACCAGTTCTTTTTGTGAAAAATAAAGATAGATCAATGTGAATCTAAATTGATTATCGACTGTTCAAAAGGCTCACAATCAAGAACTATAATCATTTACCCTATATTGATAACTTTTTTGATCAAGTGTATAGAGATCAATACTTTTCCTACATTGACCATCATTATAGATTCATCAATTGAGGTTTAAGAAATGGGATATACCCCAGACAGTGTTCTGTACAATGTATGGTCACTGTGAATATATAGTGATACCTTTTGGTCTTACTAATTCCCCTAATATCTTCATGGATTCGATAAATAGAGTATTTAGATATTAACTCAATATTTCTGTGGTATTATTTATGGATGATATTATTATCTATTTAAAGATAAAATAAGAGAATAATGATCAATTGATAATTGTATTGAGGATTATAAGGATGGATAATTTGTATGAAAATTTTACAAAGTGTAAATTTTGGCTGCAAAAGGTTTCATTTTTGGGTCATATAATCCCAAAATATAGTCTATTGATAGATCAATAAAAGAGAGAGGATATTTAATGTTGTCCTAGACCAACCACGGTGACTAAGATCTAAAGTTTTCTTGTCTTAGATGGATATTATTGACGTTTTTTTATAATTAATAACGATTATCTAATACTTGGACCAATTTAACTCGGAAGGGTGTAAATTTATTCTGGATAGATGAATGTGAGTAAAGAAAAAAAATTTCAATTCACTTATGAATACATTTCCATATAGTAGGGAAGGGTTTTTAATATATAGTTATGAATACAAGAAAGGATCAGGATGTGTTCTTTTGTAGAATAACATGGTTTTAACCTATGCTTCATGATAGTTGAATATTCAAGAGAAAAAATACCCAACTTGTGATTTGGAGTTAGCAGTGGTAATTTTTTCATTAACGATAGGGAGTCAATATCTTTATGGAGAAAAGTGGGATATATATATTGATATTAAAAGTATAAAATATATACTCACATAGAATGAGTTTAACATATACTAGAGAGAATGGTTATAGTTCATAAAGTATTATGACTGGTCAATATATTACCACCCTAGGAAAGTGAACAAGGTGGTTGATGCTTTGATTTGGAAGGATCATGTAATCTTATCCATGATGAGGATCACAGAAGATATGATATTTCTATATTTAAAAAGGATGGACCTTGAAATCTTGACAGGAAGGGGAAAATCTTATCTTTCTCAAATGAAAGATTAACCATCTATCCTTGTAAATATTAAGGAGGTTTAAGAGGAAGATGAAGAGAATAAAAATAAAGTCAAAAATGTTCCTGATTTTAACCTTGATCAGGATGGAATGATATGTTTCAGGAACTGTGTATGTGTTCCTTTGATACCATATTTTAGGAAGGATCTATTAGAGGAATCTCATAGTTCTTCATTCTAGATTCATCATGGAAGTACAAGGATGTGTAGTGAATTGAAATAATACTTCTGGTGGGATGGTATGAAGAGAGTTATTGTAGAGATTATATCTTGGTGTTTGGTATTACAACAAGTTAAAGCTGAAAGAAAAGAATTCTAAAGGGATGTTTCATCCATTACCCAGTCCAGAATGGAAACAAGAGAACATCAATATGGATTTTGTCTTTGGACTACCCAAAACCTATAAAGGGTATAATAATATATGGTTGTTAGTCAATATACATACCAAGATAGGACAATTCATTGCTATTTGAGAAGATTTATCTTTAGATCACCTTTTCAGGATATACAATATGGAAGTGGTAAGGTTACATGGAGTACCACATTCTATTATATCGGAACGTGATTTGAGGTTTTCCTCAATGTTCTGGAGAAGTCTCCATAAAGTAATTGATATAGAATTAAGTTTCCTCACTGCTTATCTTCCTCAGATAAAAGTTCAGTCTGAAAAAACAATTAAAACCCTATAGGATATGTTGAGATCTTATTTATTAGATTTCAAATGTGGTTGAGATCAACACATTCCTCTAGTTGAGTTTTATTACAATAATATCTTTCAATCAAGAATTTAGATGGAACCGTATAAATCCCTATATGGGAATAAATGTATACCTCTAATATTTTTGGATGATGTTGGAGAAAAAAAGAAATTGGGACCTGAGATCACAAAAGAAATGGTTGATATGGTTAGAACCAATCAAAAATATATCAAGGTAGCTCAAAATCAGTGGAAACATTATTCTTAAAACTGTTGATTTGATCTAGAATTTTATGTTTTTGAAAAGGTGTTTCTACAAATATCACCTTGGAATAAAGTTATGAGATTCTAGAAGAATGGACAACTAGTCCCTAGGTATATTGGCCTCTTTGAGATTCTTGATCATATCAAGATACTATCATATCTCTCGGCACTTCCTTAAAATCTATACCAAGTACAAAATGTGTTCCATGTATCTATCCTGAGGAAATACGTACCTGACCATTCACATATACTAAACTTAGAGATCATACCACTAGAGTATAATATTTCTTATGAGGAACAACCTATTGAAATTCTTGACCGATTGGAAAAAGTTCTATTAAACAAGACCACTCCCTTAGTCAATATTTTTTGAAGAAATCACCAGTTAGAGAAATATACGTGGGAAATTGAGGTTATGATAAATCAAAATTATCCCGTTGTTTTTTACCTGAGTGATGAATTTCAAGGGTAAAATTTATTTTAAGGTGGGTAGAATGTAACACCCCGAGTTTTTATGTACCTTTTATTTTGAATAAATTAAATTTTCATTTGTATCTTCAAATAAACTAATTAAAACATTCATATCACTCCAAATTGTCTTTTTTATGTTACACACAACACTGGCGTGGCATATGATACACACAACACTGAGTTGGCGTACAATTCACGCAACACTGTGTTTCTACAAAACATATTTTTTATAATTATCTGAATAAGATAATTATAACCTATCCATTAAAAATATTTATATGAATATTAATAACTCATTTTAAAATATATTTTATAATTTTTTTATAAAAATAAAATATATTTATAATAAAAATATGTTTTTTGGTAAAGTCCTCTAATGTTTAAAAATACCATTTTCTTGAGTGAATGGATTTTAATGTTTTTCTGTGAAAAATAATAAAATTAATTTTAGACACATTTAGAAATTTAATTTGATAAAATAAACTGTATTTTTTAAAGTATAATTTCAAAATTAACAGAGTGAATATTTGGGATTTTTCTAACGTCATTTTTAATGAATAGTGAAAAAATATCGTATTTTAATTCAAAAATGATTTTAAATTTAATTTATTTATAAAGATAAATTATATTTTAAATTGTTTGAAAAGTTTAATTAGATAATATTTTTAACAATTAATTAAATTTTATTCATTGGAACCAATTTCAAATTGAAATTGGATTTATAAACTTAGAAAACTTTTGATTGTTTTTACTTTGAAAACCTACATTGTTGACCCAACCGTGAGATTAATTTTAAATCTATTTCTTCCAATTCTGTGATTATAATTTGTAAAATTTAATTCCATATCTAGTATCATAATAAATTATAATTTATAATATGTTCACCTTTTTTTGATAAAAAATATTAGTAAAATTTGTTAAAATTAATTACATCCGTAAAGTGAAAAATTAAGATAATAAAGTATTAAAACTTAAATATAATACCAAAAACAGCCTATAAACTTTTTAAACATACATTTTACGGCCATTATTCATCCATGATCCTTCCATTATTTGGTTTTATTGTTTTATTACGACTTTTTTTTTGTGAAAACGTGGGTACACCTAACCTATTTTCAAGAATGTCATGTGTGTCCTTTCCCTTCCCTGTAAAAATCTACCACAACTACCCACTTCCTCACACCTGTAAAACACCTTGTATAGCCCAAAATATACTAATATAAGATCCAAACATTGCTACCTTCTTTCTATAATCCTAATCCTGGGTATAAGAAAACTCAAGGAAGCTTACTGAAACAAACCAAAAAAGAGTTACCTGATTAAGAGGTAACATCTTCTCTCAAGCTCTTTCCTTTATTTTATTTCTCCATACCCTGCACTATATTTATTACAATATTGTATGAAAACACCTGTATCCTCAATATAATATGATTTTTTTATTCAAATGTTTTAGCCTACACTTACACACACCTCCATCTAATGGATATTGAACTTACCGTTGACGTGTATGGAGAACTATCACCTCACTAAACGATGATTGTCCAATTATCCTTTACTGACTCTCAGGTTGGACATTATGATGGATAATATGTTTATATATATCATATATTATATTTATTATTTATTTAATATTCTTTATACCTTTTAAAACTCACATCTTTTTACTTTCCATTCGGTGTAATTATGATAATTTCATTTAAGGAAGTGTGGACTAATGCCCACTAAAAGTTATGTGATTCGATCACACTCTAGATGGATTGTATTAATAATGTGTTTAGTTAAATTATATTATATATATATAAATTATAATGATAATTTAATTATATTATATACATATACACTTTTAAGTCATTTTCTATCCTTGCATTCAATACGACAATTAAAAAGGAAATAACATTCATGCATACGTATATATTACCGTCTCTGTGAATAGTGTATTCCATTTTTTACTCTTTATGCTAATGACTATTATAATATAAATATATTATATATGCATGATATTAATATAATTATATAAATTATGTAACCATGGTATAATTATAAGTACCAACGATATAACCAATTAAGACACATGCAAAGAACAAAGCGAATATTACTCGAAGTGAAACCTTAACATAGGATTGTTAACAAGCCGGAAATATAAGGTATTAATCAAACCATATACGGTAATATGTATAATAATAAGATTCTGAAAAATATTTATAATAAAATTATATTTGTTATACAGGAATATTGTACGAGTACAAATTGATTCAAGTCACAAGGTAAGGGGATTTCATTTAACTTTGTATTCTCGTGAGATACATGTTATATTCACCACTCTTTCCTTTTGTGTGGATTATGTACTTACCATGATTATATTCTATGTATCTTACACTTAAATTTATGGGTATTAACGTATCCATTTTATGAACATTCATTCATGAATTTTAAATTTCTAAATTGACCAAATCGGTGAAAATGTTTTTTCTCAATTTTCCTTCTTTGAGACTGGAGTTTTGTTATGCACCTAAACTCTTTTTCAAGGTGTATATACTTCCATTTTACACGTTATATCATGAATCTCATCATTTTAATGATATTTTAAGCTTCATGTAATTTAATTTAATTTCATGTATATTATGATCCCAAGTTACCAAGTTATAAATGTTTATTGAGACAATCTCATCGATTTTAGAGATTGTTTATGGTTATGCTTCCATTGATGAAATATTTTGATCCATATATCAAGAATAATCATGAGTTTCCTTATTCATAGTTTATTCAAGATTTAATCATGTGTTAGAACCACCTTTTACCCTATTTTATAATTAATATAATTTTTTAAGTAAAATACGAATATCTCTCTCTCTTTTGTTAGAATTATATTATATTCAAAAACCCATGTTTTCTAAAATGTTTTCAAAACTGTTTTCAAAAGATCCTTAAAGATCATTTTCAAAAACGAATTATTTTAAATATGTTTTATTGTTTTAAAATATTCCTATATTATTTTTAAAATATATTTTCAATGAAAATTCTTTCAAAAGTTTTCATGTTATAAAAATAAATTTTCAAAGAATAAATGATATTTTCCTCAAGAATTTTTTTAAAAGATATTTCAAAATTATATCCTATATAAGGTAACATCAATTGGTGTTACTCATGAAGTTATGGGGAAATTATTCGATGTTTCCATTAATATTATTGGTCTTAATGGATTTTGTTCTGATGGAATGATGTTTATGAAACTCGTTTCTCTTTCACAAGTTACATGATTTTGAAATCCACTTATTTTTACAAGTTATGTTTATAATGAACTAACTATGAAACATGTAAATTTCCACATTTTATGATATGATTACATGTTTATAATACCCATTTCATTTCATGTGTTGTGTTGTGAAAACTTATGACCTTTTGGAACATGTATGAATGATTTCACTATGAGATGAGTGGGTCCAATATCTTCCTTCAATGAATTAGGAAAATATTTATATCTCATGAGATAGTCTAATATGGTCATGGGAGTGAACCATGACTACCAATATGGTATGAGGAGTGAACTCATGCTAACATGATATCCATGGGAGTGAACCATGACTACCAAGATGGTATGGGTAGCGAACATATACTACCATGATGGACTTTGTAGTAATTCCTTGGCTACTATGAAAGTCATATTATATGCTTAGGTATCTCCCACGATTCCATGTTTCATTCCAATGTTATTTTCTCACGTATTATGCTCTTTATTTTATTATGATCCATGTCTTATGAACTGCCAATATTTATTCCATGATTCTTGTTAGGATATTTGATATGTAGGTTAGGATCTTTTATTTTCATGATCAAATTCTCATACCCTTATGCACATGGTTATGCTTACATGTATCCCTTATTTACAAATATTGAGAATCTAAGCTCATCCCATTTTATGTTTCTTTTCCACTATGCTCTCATCATATTTATTATGTTTGAGGTGTCTAAGAATTTTTCTACTCAGTAAGAACCTAGTGGGAGATTATGAATCTCATTTTTGTACAAGTGTTTATGTTTCCATGTTTCTAAATGTACTAGACCAATTATTGTATTTGGGAATCAATGTTTATAATTTTTAAGTGTTCCATAAAAGTTATGTAATTATTATGTTTGAAAATAGAGGGTCACTATAATTTTATTACATTGTTCATTGTCTATATATTGGATTATTATGTTGGTTTTTATTTTTTTCTTCAAAAATTGATTTACTCTGATTAATTCTGTTTATTTATTAATTGTTTCTACTTTTATGGCACTTCATATTAGGGGGTATAGTCTCCCCATTAAACTATTCACATACTCTTTTCTAGATGGTAGCCTATGGTGTAGGGGGAAACACGCTTGAGGACTCATACCAACCCTTTCTAGCCACATGAGAGTGTCGGATTGGGGTACATTCAGATTGCATCAGTGATGAGATACTGGCTAGGTTGATTAAGTGTGAAGGAATGAATTGTTATGATAACTTTTAATTATAATCATCTATTTTATTTTTTTTAAACTAAACAATAAAAATTAAGTAATAAATTACCAAGGCCCAAACTAACTAGACACAACCTAAACTAATGTTTCCACTCATCCAAGATGTGATTTAGTTATCTAGAATTCCCATGACCAATAAAACAAGTGATGAGTAGGGAAATAAATTGAAACAAAACATATAGTAATAGAATAAATATCCTACATATCACCTCCAACAACCTTTCATTAAAAATCCATTGCACAACATGCATGCATTATAAATTGATAAAAATTCCATAATAGGAATGCCAAATACAGGTGGTGATCATTGAGGGTATCACAATCTATAAAACTATTTTAATATGAAAAATGGGATATTAAAAAATCTAACTTAGGCAGCCAAGTTATTTTCCTTTCATTTGAATTCAAAAAATTTAATCCTTTCAAAATATTTAGAAACCCACCCTTTTTATATTTCAAACCTTTTTTAAAAAAATAATCCTTTAAAAACAAAAATATAGCATATGCCTTCCACTTTTCGTAAATATTGACTTGAAATTTCATATAATCATATGTTTAAGCACTTGGAAGGATAAAAAAATTTAATTCAAAATTGTTCAATAAATATTAATGGGAAACCCCTTTATTATAATCATGAAATTTAACAAAAAAATCCAAATACATTATAAACAATAGACATAGAAATACATTAAAAAAAAGTGAATTTTGAAAGACTCATACATTCCATGATTTCTAAAATAATGAAATATTAGAGACAAAATACCTCAAGAAATCAGAATTGAGGGAGGTCATACCTAAATCAGAATGAAGAAAGATGGGATATACATTGGAAAGGAAAAGAAAATCGAGGGAGGAGACACCTAAATCAATGTATAAGGATAGGGAAAACCAATTAGGGATTCAAGGAGGATTGATTGCACATTACGAAGAAGAGAGGATAGGATCCATTAAAACACCCCAGTAATGCAAACCGTGGAATCCAAAAAAGAAATCAATGAGAGAGGAGGAGAAAAAATAGCATACCTTGGATTCATGGCATGATTCATCCGAGATAACATAATAGAGGAGCATTGGAAATAGTGGACTTCTGTGAAGTCTTGAGAATCGCAACTTAAATCAGTGCAATTAAGGTTCTTCTAAATAGATTTGGGAGGGTTTTATTAGCGCTTCCCAAAAAGTACTGATAAAGATACCTTTTATATGCGCTAAATTAATGAGCACTGAGAAAATATATCTTTATCATTGCTTCTTTAGTATTGATAAATATGGAGTTTAATTAATGTTAAACAAACAATGATAAAAGCCATATTTATGAGTGTTGATAGTGATACCTTTTATTAGTGCTTCTTTAGCACTGATAAAAGTTATATCATTATTAGTGTTAAAGAAGTGCTGATAAAAGGAATCATTATGACTAATAAAATTTTAGCGTTGATAAAGGATTCATAATTAACTATAAATAAAAAGATTTGTAAATATATTTAGAAATATTTTTCTATTGTAATAAATGTTTTTATATCATTATATTTATTTATATAATTATATATATATATTCATTATTTAAATATGTTTATTATAATTTTTTAATTATTTAAAAAAATAATTATTTATTTATAATTATATAAATAATTTTAAAAAATAATATTTATATATTTATAACACTATATATGTTCATATAATTAGATATATATTTATTTTATAAATATATATACATATTAAAATAAATATAACTGTAAATATAAATATTAATATTAACATTAATATTAATATAGTAAATAAATTAATTATTTAAATAAATTTATTATAATTGTAAAATTATTTAAATATATACATACTTATTTATATGTAATTATAAAAAAAACTTTTTAAAAGAAATATAAATTTATTTATAATTCTAAACATATAAATTCATAAATAAAGTAAATATAATTTTTTTAATATTTTTATTTATAAATATTTTTGTAAATATATATATTTAACATTATTAAATAATACATAATCTTAAATGCATTCATGTTAAATATTAGTGAATTTAAATAATTAAAAATGAGAACCTCTAAAAATATTGAAAAATGGATAAGTTTTATTTATCAAAGATAAATTATTAAAAAATATGGATATATATTCAAATAAAGATGAATACATATTGAAATTACTAAAACATAGTAATTAAATAAACATAAATAAATATTATAAAATGATTAAATTACAAATAATTATTTTATATTAAATATTAAAAATAAAAAAATAATTCATAACTCTAATAATATTAAAAATAAATAAATAAAATTTAATGATTAAAAATATAATATATTAAATTTATCATGTTTCCAAATGAAATTATAAAATGAATACTAAAATTTGAATAAATTACAAAAAATATTAGGTGTATGTGTTTTTATATAATATTTCATTGATTACGTAAATATTTGTGTGTTTGCTTTGTATATAAAAATGCAGTAATTATATATTTTTACATGTAAAGTCAATTTAAAACACATTTTATATATGTTAAATTGAAAGATCAAACAATATTCAATTAGTTTCCATCTCTTACTTTAATTAGTCAGTTTTTTTTTAATAAATGTTAATTTTTAATTATAAACTGCTCTTCACTAAATATATGACTTATTTAATGTGAGCATAAATATTTTTTATTATATAAATAATATTTCAGAAAATATTATATATATTGATATATATATATATATTGATATATATATATATATATATATTGATATATATATATATTGATATATATATATATATATAAATATATATTGAAATATATATATATACATATATATGAATATATTTATATATTAATTGTATTCATGAATACTTATGCATAAAACTCATTGAAAAGAAAAAGACCTTAATATGATTTTATTTCTTACATTTTATTCATTTTATGTATTTATATTTAACATATATTTTTTATTACTATTTATAATATATATATTTATATATATATTAAACATATATATTTTTATTAATAATTGTTTCACTAATAAAATTAATAATTTAATAACTTATTCATTTTTATTTTTTTATTTAATTATTACGATTTATTCATTTTATAAATTTATATTTAATATATACTCTTTATTAACATTTTTAATCTATATATATGTATATTAAATTTAATCATTTTTATCAATAATTATTTAATTAAAAAATGTTGCATATTTCTATTAATTTAATCATTTTGAATTTTTATTTATTTAATTATTTAATTTTATTAATTTTATAAGTCTATATTTAAATTATACTATTTATTAATATTTATAATATATATAAATATATATATTAAAATTATTCCATTTTATCAATATTTTTTTGATTAATATTTTTTTTTATATTTTTACAGTTTACTCATTTTTATTTTTTATTTCTTTAATTATTTCATTTTATTAATTATATATATCTATACTTAATATATACTATTTATTAGTATTTATAATTTATATATATATATTATTTATGAATAATTATTTAATTAAAAGAATTAATATTTTTACATTTGTCCATTTTAAATTTTTTTCTCTTTAATTATTGATTTTTTATTATTTTTTATACTTGTATTTTTTATTGGTTACTTTAAAAAATTGGCTACGGGTCGATGAGAGTCTTTTAGGACCTCGATATGAAGGTGGAAAGAGGTTCAAGTTAAGAATAGGGTGGCCCAAGGTCTGTGTGGGCCTATAGAAGGCCCATATATGTGTGTGTTGTGTATGCGAGAGGCCATCCTTGTAGTAGACATCTGAAAAATGGATGTGTTAGAATGATATATAAAGGAGTATCCTTCTGTTTGATATTTTGATGTGGGGTTTTCCTGGGGACCGAGCCCTTTATCTGTGCTAAAAAAGCACTGATAAAGAATACACTTTATCAATACATTATTGTTATCACTGATAAGGGGTAGAATTTATCAACACTAAAAATAATGCGCTTTTATTGGGTACCTTTATCAGTGCTCAAAAAAATCTGCAATAAAGGGTGTCTTTTATCATTTCTTTTTTCTAGTGTTGATAAAGGTAGGTACTATTAAATTCATGTTTTATAGTATTTTATTCATTTGAGAAGTTAACAACAATGATAAAAAGAATTTTAAAAATATTCATTATCTTATTCATTAGCAGATAAAAATATTAAAAGAATGTTGACAATATTTATGAAACATAAAAAGATATAGAAAAATGAAAACAAGTCTTAAGTAAAAATTAATAAAAATCCAACTATTATAAAAAAATTGAATGATTAAAAAATGATACATAAAAAACAAAAATAATCTAAAAAACAAAATATCATATTGGTTATAATATGTGTTTTAAGTAAAAAAATAAAACTAATATATCTGAAATATTATTAAATTTAAAAAATAAACATGAAATAAAAATATGTTACCTGCAATATTAAGAAATTAAAAAAGTATATTTTCTCATATTCCTTCCTCATGATAATTCCATTTTAAACGAATAATGTCTATAATGTGGTCGTAAATATTATATGTTAATATTTCCATAAAAATAGGTACCTCACATAAATTACCATCCCCATCATGTTTTTCATCACTAGAATACAATTTTTTCCTTATAAAATAAGAAGATTCTATATATTTGATGAATTGACAACATATAAATAATTCATTTATTTTCATGACAGAATAATCAACTATGTGTTCTAATATATTCATATTAACTATTATCATGCACAATTCATCATATCTAACACTATTGTTACCAATATCTGATTTACAGTTAAATATTAGAACATGAATTTTAATATAATCAACCTCACATATTTCTTAAATGACTCCATAATTTTCACTTGATGTGGAGATTGGTTTTTTATCTTTAGAAGTCGAAAAATTCATTGCGTCTACAAAAACCAATACACTACAATTCCAAATTGCGCTTATGTAGTCTTTATATTCCCTATGAAATGTTTAACCATTAATATCTATCATATAATATGTTATCAAATTTAAGCATCATCCACCCACTAACCATATCAATGTTTATGATGCATCTGATCTACTATTCATAGTCTATTTAAACCATCAAAAAAGGTTTTGTTATGCTCATTCAAAATTCGCATATCTTTCTTGTTTGGATAACATTGTTTTAACACATTAATATGTAATGTTATATATATATATATATATGAACATCATGTATGTTATTAAGAATGTATAAATTTACCTACATTATCTATTTTTCTATTAATAATTTTATTTTCAGGCCACAAATCTCATTTAACCCAAACTTTTATCGTTTAGGGTAGGATATAGGAAAATTGTTTTGCTTCACTATAGAAAAGTAGCATGTATAAAATTATGAAAACTCCTCCAAAATATACTCCTCACCAATGGAGACTTCTGGTTGATATGGATTCTTAACCTATCCCTTAAATAACATCATATACATTTCAAAATGATACATAAAACATATATATACAAGTCTTAAAATCTTTATTTCTCACACCAAATGAACCATTAAATATACTATGATATCAAAAAAATATGGAGGAAACTGCATTTCTATTTTAAAAAGTATAGAATATTCCTTATTATCCAAATTTTTCAATTAATTAAGATCAATAACTTTGTTAAAAATTGAATTGAAAAATTAGCACACCTTCATGATTGTCATTCTGACACATATGGGAAACATTATATTCAATGAAACAAGTAGTAGTAGTTTCATCATGATGTGACAATCTAGAGATTTCATTCCTCTATATTTTAATGATTTGAAATGTTTTTCATTTTAAGAATAACCCTTCTGAACCTTCATACCATGGAGGAACTGAAAAAATAATAATTTTCCCCCTCTTGTATAATGTTTATCAAGACATATTTATGTATGTTCATCCTCTATTTGGAATATGAGTTAACTCCAAACGTATTCCCATTGAGATAAATTCCAATCTGCATTCAACCCAAATTTATTATATCCTTAAATATCTATTGATCTTCCAATTAAAATATAACAAATATTTTTCTCTAAATACATTAAATCGTTGTTAGATTTCACCTCATGATATCTCTAATATAGAAGATCAAAAAATATTGATCATTTCATCTAAATATTTCTATCATTTTCAGGATTTTGTGTCTTTATGAACGTGAGAAAATATTTTTCATCCTCACAAAATACTAATTGGTGGATAAAGGTTTTAGAGAAATGTCAATATAATTTTAGTCATTGAATTTCATTTATAATCTTTAATAATATTGATCCATATAAAAAACATCTGATGAACCATGTATACTATTTTTCTCTCATATTTTAGTTGATAATATGAAGTCTCTTTTTCAAAAATTAGTCCTACTTTATGCCCATTAACATTGTACCCTAAAGAATTTTCATATGCTGGGAAGTCATTAATAGTAAATATAATCGTTTTATATAGTTAAAAATGTTACATTTTATAATAATCTTACACTCTGAAACCTTCCACTCATAAAGAATTCAAATAATCAATTAATAGTGATAAGAAAAATTCAATGTTATTTCATTTATATTTTCATCTAGATATCATTAATCTCAATAATATATACTTTATATTTATAAAAAATCAAGAGATAAGTTTTAAATTTCTAGTAAAATGGGTTACAAACTATGTTTTCTACTAAGTCTTGGATATGGATTCATTCCATCTATACACAGTCCTAGTTGGAGATCTCTATCATCATTTTCATATATATTACATTATTGATCAATTTTATTATACTATGGAAAATTAGTTAGATGATGATATTTTCAATCATATATCTTCTCATCTACATGTCATCATAACCATTTATCATTATTTTAAATTGAAAATAAAATTTTTAAATGAGGAATTATAAAAATAGACCAAATTACCTTGGCGGGAGTCTTCCTAATTTATAAATCATCCTGTGATTTTTCTTATAGCTTATACCATGATGTCTTGCATTAATGACACTCTGATAAACTATTGTACTATTTTCTATATAGCACCCAATTATTTGGGTAGCGATGTATCCTATTAAACCCCAGACTCCTTAGAAATAATATTCTCTTCTAAATGTTATATGAATCTAGAAGATCATTTTCTTTAGGAAGTATGTCTTTCTACAGCAATAACAACTTTATAAAAATATTTTCACTCCATCCATTTTTTCCATCATGTTAATTAATCTTTACACCATTAATAAAATTTTAAATTCAATAAAACCTAGATATAATGGTTCTTTAGCATCACCATATCGACAATCAATTATTGGTTCTTTCTCAATTATCTCTACTTAAATATCACAAATCATTTCTTCAAATTGATCATACCTATAATCTTGAAAATCATCATCATAAATAGATCGTGAATTTTACCCAGTTTCACCTTTCCAACTCCTTGGTCCAGGTTAAAACCAAGAAAAATTAAAAGATCTTTGATTTCTATTCTTTTCAACCTTTTCATTTTTAAACATTTAAATCGTGAAAAGAAAAACAAGTTGTTGGGTAGAACATTTTATTTCAAAAATTTGAAAAAAGTATCAACCGCTTCCTCACATTTATCACTTTTTCATAGTGTAGTAATATAAATTTGACTCATTATTATCTACAAAAATACCAATAATTGAAAATAATTTATTATATTTTTAAATTTAATTTAAAATTTAATTTTTGTAAATAATAATGAACAAATACCATAAAATATTTCATAAATAAAATAAAGATAACATTTTTAATAAAAAAAAGTATCACATTAAAAAAACAAATAATCATTCCTCCATAAAAATAAAAAATTTATATTGAAATAATGATAGTTATATAAATATATATTATCAATAATTCATATTAAATATCCTTAATATATTATACCTACAAAATACACGTACACAATGTAGACAAAAACATACCTTCGACATACATTTATCTGTAAATTAACCTTATTTATAACACCAATTATTCAAATAATTATTTAATAAAACCTTAATATAAAAAATCATTAATCAAATAAAAATAACTTAGATGAGAGAATAATGAAAACATAAAAAATATTTAAGAGATTCAAAATAGAAGTAGTAAGAGATATCATTCAAGCATACATGCCCAAAAACAATTCATTAATTTTAAAATGACTTTGTTGAATTGAAAATCAAAACAATAAGAATAGAAGGTAAATAGATAAGTGAAATAGTAATAATGAGAAGGAAGTGATAATGAAAATTTTTTATAAATAGAGTGAAAGTGGAAGTAAATGATGACTTACGTAATGTCTCGTGTTTTGGATAGGGTTAAAATAATTCTAAGTGTTTTCAAACATTCCACATTTGGTGAATGATTCAGTTTTAAGTTGATATTAATAATATTAATATTATATTTAAACCATTTAATGTAATTTTTTTTGAATGATTTTTATCTCTTATGAGGTTATTTAGGAGTTTTTTTCAGTTTTAGAATCATCGGGGTCTGAAAAAAATTGTTTTTAGAGAAGCAGAATGAGGTGCACCACTGGTGCACAGTTTGTTTAACTATGTAGATAAAACATGAATTATATTTCATTAAGGGTAATGGTTTTCTAAACCATGAAACCTCCCATGATTAACCATGAAAAATGATGAATGTGTGAAGGGGTGAACCCAATGGGTTGTTCATGGTTTTCCAAAACCATGCACCTTGCATGCACCCGTTGTTCCACTAATCTAGTAGTTTACCACATTTGGAACATGGTTAGATCCAATTGTGCACCCTAAATATGTTGGGTAAGGATTCTAGGCCTTGGTGTCCACAATAATGGTTCATGGTTTTCCAAACCATGCCACCAAACCATGAAACTATTAAAATTTGTGCAAAAGAGTGTTTCAACCCTCCTTTAACTTAATTATCCACCCTTCTTTCTTTCTCTCAACACCTAGTACACCCCCCCCCCCCACATGGGAGGTCCCCTTGGCCTCTCCTATAGGAATGGAGAAATATCCTCTTTCTAGACTCATAATCGGATATTTTCAATTTCATTTGATTGAACTCAGTAAGCTCTTGACTCCTCATGCTTCTCTTTTTCATTCATCTCTTCATATGGAATGCTAAATTCATGTGATCTATTTCCCCCTATTCTTAAGATATTTTAATATTCCTATAGTCTCTTATGATTTGGCATAAATAAAATCTTGATATTGGATGGTTGTACCATCCTAATCATGAGGTGGCTGATCTAGATGATTTTCCCTTAAATTTATGTTGATTATATAATTTTTTTTATTGTTATGCATGATGATATTTTATATGAATTTCCTATAACATGTATAATTACATAAATTTAATTCATAAACCATAACATTAGTGTTATTTATCCCTTATATTATGTTAAAGGTTATTACCTAAACCTGAACCACCATCCAATGTTTTTTTCTTTTAATTTTCCCTATGGTTCCTTGTCAGCCATATGTTGAAGCCACCCCTTAGGTTGTTTTTCTGGAATACGAATGGATAAAAATAATTCCATACAATAAATCACATTTTAAGGTGTTTTTATTTATGTTTTATGGTTGAATTGGATTAATTAAATTGGATGAAATCACATAAAAGTCAAATAATTGATTCATAATTAAACTACATTTATGGTGAGCAATTTTCTAAATCAAAAAGAAATTTATTGATGGAAATGTGACAGGATGGTTTGAGTTAGGCATGGGTTCTTCCCATTATCTCGTTATTAATTTTAAATGATATGTATTTGTTATAGTGAATTATTAATTTCTTGTAAATTACATTATGTATTTGTATTATATTATTTCATGGACGTCCTCGTGGCCTAGTTTACATACCAAATGATATAGGATAGTGAAATTACACAAATCCTTTATAGATACATGGATTAACACATAGTAATTCCATATATAGGCTCATAGGAGGATTAAGATTTAGCACCCTTGAGTGATACTTGGTTCCCTATTGTGGTTCCTTGGATGGGATTAGTGGGAAATGATTCTATACCATGCCAGAAGTGATACTCGAACCTCTATTTGGAATACCATGGATGAGACCAGAGAGTTATACCTTTATTTTTGGAACCAACCCTTTTCATTACAGTAAATTGAGTATGGTTTGTGTTTGTTGAAAATAATCACATAGAAGATCAGTGAGTTTCCAAGACAAGATATCATACAGTTCAGGCTGATATCAGTGTTGAAGGTGGTTCCAATTCCCAATGTTTTCCAAATGTTTGGTCCTAAAAAATTGAGAGTTTATATTTTTGGAAAAGGAAGGTTTCATGAAAATGAGTCCACAAAAAATGGTTTGTGGATCATGAAACATAGTTTACTGACTGCTAAGGGAGGTATGTGGAACGGTATTTTCAAGTGAATGAACAGTAAGTGGACCGTGAATAAAAAAATTTATGTAGAATGGAAATGGTTTTCGAGAAGGTTCAAAGTATGTCAAAGGAAAAAAGTTCATAGGATGGCTCATCATTTTTGGAAACTAGGTGTTTATTTGTAAAATTGTGAAGGTAAAGAGGTGGTATGTGAACCATATAGGGAAAAAAGTTTTCGGAAGGTGGATGGTATGTGGTAGGTATACTACATTGATGATTTGGAATATTTGGTTTTGAGGGATTTTCGTATCTATTTTCCTATATATGGTTCACTAATCCCTTCATTACTTTGAATTTTTTTTATAAATATAGGAGAAATTTGGTGAAGTCCAAAGTGGTTTGTGGGAAGACAACTTTGTAAAGGAAGTACTGGCCTACAAAGGAGAAAATGGTACACAGAAGAGGGGTGATCCACAGAGGAAGAATCTATCCACAAAGAAGGATGTTCTGTGAAAGGAAAAGGGGATCCATGAAGAACTCACGATAAGTGGTGTAGTGTAGTTTATAGATGAACAATATGTAGACTATCTGTTCTCTGAAGAAGTGAAGTATGCAGTGGGACCAGCACAGTACACAGACGAATAGACTAAAAAATTAATAGTGAATAGAAAAGTGGATTACATCTATGGGAAAAATGGGACTTCAACAGATAATCTATATACATTGAGGATGTTTCATTTAATGTCAATCCATTAATGTGACCTTCAATTTAATCAACTAAGTCCAGATCATTCCCTATGTGGTGAGTAATGGGGGGGTGTACAGATGTTTTTTGAGGGACACAATGATTTATCCCTAAGATTTTGTAAAGGAAGTGTTCTTATCATATAGTGACTGTTTTTGGACTCTTTTACTACACAACTAGTGAATATTTTGGTATTTAGGTACAACCAACACACTTTCATCATATGCTCCTTAGACTAGACCTTAGTGGTTAACCAAGTAAAAATTACTAGGTGATCTCTTTTCATGTCGTTGTTTTATTTTTTCACATTCACTTTATACAAGTTTAACAGGTTCCTATCAATGTGGGAACAAGATCCATAATTTTGGGAGAAAAATATGACACCCTAATTCACCCATCCCCTCTCAGGGAGTTCGGGGGTCCTTAATTTATTGATACACCATGACTAACACTTTATTTCTGGTACTTAGGGCCCTGTATGGACTCATAGGTTTCCTAATATGTTGTACACCTTGAGTGAAAAATTAATTCCCATATAATAATTCCTTTTTTGGGCTCATCGTATGGTTGAGTTTATATTACCCATGAAAGATACTTGGTTCCATAGAGGATTATTATGGATGGGCTCTGTGGATAATGATGTTATACCAAGCCACGAGTGATACTCAATCTCCTATATATTATACCATGGATGGGCTCACATGGTTATACCCTTTGGTTCCCTTGTAGGAATTACAAGGATGGGATCATAGGATGCATGATCTATGTTACACCTCAATAGATTCTTGAGTTCCTTCTATTAGAATTCCTTGGATGGGATTATGTGGAGAATGATTTATATTCTGAATATTTATCATTACATATAAATAATGGTGTCCCCTTTTAATGTTTCACTATATATATTTATAGACGCATATTCTTATTGTCATGAATTCAAGGACATCTTTATTATTGTCGATAGTATCTCTTAAACTACTATGCATGTTCCCCAGGTCCTTGCCAGTGCATGAAACACTGATATTCCATGCATATTTTTAAATTTTTTTCATTTATTTTAACTTCATCATAAATCAATGTTACTAAAAATTCATTGTTTTTTTAAATTAGGGAGAGTTTCAATTGATACATTTAAATTTTTTCAAATGGATAAAAATATGATGCTTTTGAATTTATATGTTTATTTTGGGATTAATAAAGCATTGATTAATTTTTTAGTAAAGTGACTCTAGTTTTTCTAGTTGTTTATAATTTTTTTAATGATTTTCAAAAAAATATCTAATTTGTTCGGCCTCCAACTATAGTCCAAAACTCCACATGGGTATCCCAAAAAGGGGAACCCAACCAAGTAACCCAAAAGGAGGGCCAACAAACCAATGTTAGATGCAAGGGGTATCAGGCTTGTGTGGATAAATTATGCATTATGAATTAGTGGTACAAATCTTATAAGAGTGAACTGGAACATCATGGACAAACCCATGAGGTGGCAGGAGGAACGCCTCAGTGAGGAAAAGGTGGTCTACGATGGTAATGGGAGTCCTCCAACACTCGATAGACTTCATTATCAATCTTATCCGGGGAGTTTTTATTTAAAACATCACACGCATGAATGTATATTTATATGTGGTATAAGATTTTATAAGTTAATTTTAATCCCATTTAAATTCTTTCACCCCACCTTGCACACCCACGACTCTGTCGTTACCACTGCACCTCAACACTTTTTCCTTGGCCCGCAGCCACTACACCACCAAACAACCACCATGTAAGCCACCATAGGAGATAATATAAAGCTCTCCTACCACTATCCCCACCCTAGACTAGCATGTATCACCTATACACTCTTGTGCAACCTCCATTTTAACCATTTTTAAGCTCATCTGGAAACTTTGAAGTCTGGATGAAGGAGGATGCCCCACAGCTCACTACTAAAATTTTAATCCCATGATACCTGGAAATATACGCACATCTTATGCCACAAGGTGTTTCTCCAATGCTATGAATGACACAATGAGATACCATGCACATGAAATTCCATCCTATACACTTTAAATTCCAAATACACCATCCCTAGAATATATTATTTATGAAAACTCAATATTTTCAGTTGTTTCCATGACAACCATTATAGATCTTTGGTAGCAGAGATACCTTCATTTTTAAATTTTAAGCACCCTAGAAGTAGAATGGTATGAATAATAAGGGGAGAAATAATACTTTTCCTCACTTCCTACAAAATAAAATGAAGGCCTAATGGAATGTGGACCATGGATTGGAGAAAATAATTGCAAACTTAAAGAGGATACCCTCCTGCTGGAGACATGAAAATAGAATAAAGAGGCTGATGTGGAGATGAAAATGAGAGGAAAATCCACTCCATACCCCTTCTAGAAATGAACCTTCATATTTTATCTCAATTTCTCTTAAATTTAGTTTATAATTATTCCTATTATTCTTCAATGATCCCACCTTCAATGGAGAATTATAATTCTTTATGTTTGAGTGAAGTTAAGGGAATCCCTTTTTGATTCTTCAGTTCCAATTGCAATCAGAATCAAAATTATTATTTTTTTATATATTTTTCAATTATATAATATTTGAATTTAAATTAAATGTTATTGTGTTTAATTTAATTATAATTTATTGAATTAATTTGATTAAGGGTTTTATTCTCAGTCTTCTTGGTTTTAGATCATGTCAATTGGTTGTTTTAAAATTGAATTGAGCTATGTTTTGGTGATTTTTAAACAAATGAGGAAGAAACGGTGGATAAATTTGAATATTTGAGGAATGTAAATACAAGATTGGGTTTTGTATGAATAATTTAAAGAATTTACACTATGAATTTAACACATTGATAAATCTTAATCAAAGGTAAATAAAAGTGAAATTATTGTTACTTCATTCATTTAATCATTTTTTTAAAGAATCAATTTTATTAAGGACTATGATATAATTGCAAAAAGGGAAAACCTAACCAAAATCCAATAACTTTTCTCTCTTATAAATTCCACAAATCTGAGTTCCAAAACATCTTATTCTTTTAAATCTTGGTCTTTTATTTAAATTATATTCATGAAAACTATATTAAAACACTTCTCTCTAGAGAAAAAATTTCTTAATACTAATAATACACCCCATGGTGGAAAATAAATTGATTTTTTAAAACCCCATGATAGATTTTTTTTAAATCGGTGCCTCGTCTGGGTAGTAAGTGTTAATATGACACTAAAAATTTACATTACTAGGACCTCTAATAAAGAAATATTTGTTTTTAGTCCTGAGATAGACTAATCTTTTATAAATATTCTTATGTGTCTTAATATATAATTTTTTTTGAATAAATAAATTTAGGGGACTCAAGTAAAACCTCAAGTGTTCACTCCAAACCACCAAAAATATAAATTAATCCACAAAATACTATAAAAGACCTTTGTTCCCCATAATTTTTGAACCCAAATAATCTATTAACTTTTCATGCATAATCAATTTATTTTTAATTATGACTCAACATGATTCCTATACTACCTAAATTTCATGGACTTATAGGTGAATACCCCAATTGAAACATTCAATAATTCTTCATTTTTTTCATGTTTAATGTTAGGATTATTAGTTTAGGGGAATATAAAATGGATGGTATTATTATTTTCACTTAAGGGAGATGATAAGTGGTGGTTATATAGATTAAAACCTAGATAGATCCATGACTGGGAAGATTTGTAATAAAGATTAATTCCAAATTTCATCCCAAACTCCTAGATCACAAAAATTAGGAAGGATATATATTCCATTTAGAAAGCTACTTATAAGACTCTTAAAAAATACTAGGAACATTTAAAGAAGCTTTGTGCAAGCTTCTTACATTAAATAGTAGAATAGAACCACTTCCTAGTCTTATTATACTAAGGGTTGGTAGAAAATTATATGAACCTCTTGGATGTATCATTTTGGGGAGATTTGATTAAAAAATCACCATCATAAAAAAGTAATATCATTGATAATATTGTGAAGAATTCACTACAATTCAGAACAAGTGGAACTAGTATGATAGGAATTCATGAGGTAAGAACTTCTGACATGTCACCTTTCTTTGCAACTGAAGTTGAGGAATTGATATTCCTAGTGAGATATATGGTTGTAAATTATGTGAGTGAGAATTCATCTACACTCCAAGTTTGTTGATTATGTTCATAACCCAATCATTACAATGATCAAGGTGCTGAGATATAGGGTATAGATAGTTTTGCAGCTACATTCCAATAAAAAAATTTCAACAAAATCAACAAAGGATAGAATGGAAATCCTAGAAATGATTTGGATATAAAAATAATAAGTAAATATACCCCTTTTCATCCACCTTTATAAAAGAAATATCAAAACCCATAATTGTTCCATCATTAATACAAATTTCAATTACAGCTACAACAAACCTTTCAACCACTACATTTACAGTCAAAGACATATGAGCAGCCTTCCACTAATGCTCCAACAACTGAAGAGTAGCTACAGACCAAATTTTTTGGATTGAAAGATAGGATTTATAAACTAAAAAACCAGTTTTTTATGTTTTATAGATCTTATTAAAAATAATCAAGGTAAGATTCCAGCCCAAATATTTTTGAATTCCAATGAAAATGTTAGTGAAATCGTGACATGAAGAGGGAAAGATCTTCCTCCACCTAAAATAAGTGATATTAAAGATTCTACGAAAAATTATGAATCTTAATTGATACACCCAAAATAGAGTCCAAAACACATTTAAAAAGGAATAAAATGGAGAAAAGAGACAATAATGAATCATTCCCTTATGTGTTGACTAGATCAAAAAGAGTTGAAAAAGAGAAAATTCAAAGATAAATCCAAGGAACCTTCCAAAACATTGAAATCAATCATCCACTACTAAAGGAAATTAGAAAATTATGAAAATCTGTGAAATTCCTCAAAAATATTTTTTCTAATAGAAATAGGATTGATGGGGATGGAATAATCGGTATTTGTATGAGTGTTACACCCATGATCGCACCACCACTTCACAAAAAAAAATCAATATACAAGGAAATTTTATATTTCTCACAGTATTGGTTCTTTGAAATTTTTTCATACTTTGCATGATTTTCATGCTTCCATTAATGTCATTTCTAACTCTATCTTTGCAACATTAAAAATAGGTGAATATAATCACATAAGAGTGGTTATCTAACTAGAAAACTGATCAACTATTTTTCCATCTATAGTTGTGGAGGATGTATTAGTAGGAGTTGAAGGAGTAATTTTTCTGGTAGATTTTTACATCCTCTCTATGGAAGAAGAAAAATTACTATGGAATTAAACCATTGTTTTGGGAATACCATTCATAAATGTAGCCAAAAAATCATCAATGTGTATGAAGGAACCCTCAATATGTAGTTAGGAGATAGAAATGTGAACATCAATGTTCTTGACTTCAAATTGAACCCATCAAACCATAATTCACTATTTTCAATTTTCCACAAAAAAAATATTTATACCATCAATTATTTAGTTATTATTCAAAAATTATTATCCTCATGAGATCACCTTTCTATTGAAAACACTAAGGAAAAAAGAGAATACTCAAAAATTTAAAAAATATGCCTTGAAAATGAAAGAATAAATAACCTCTAAATTCATTTATAATTTCATAGAAGTAATTGATATGATTACCTTTACAAAGGAAATTAATTATTTTGAAGTGAAAAAATTGAATTCACTATCATCTATATAACAACCCAGAAATCATGAATTAAAACCCCTCCTATATTCCCTAAAATATGTGTACTTAATAGAGGGAAAAAAATTTCTAGTGATCATTGCTAATAATATATGTGAGACCTAAGAAAAAACTCGTATTATCCTTCCCAAAAAATAACTAACCCATAGGATGGAGTCTAGGAGATATACTCAAAATCAATCTCAATGTATGCTCCCATAGAATATTTTTAGAATAGGACTCTCAACCTGTTAGGTAGCACCAAATAATCCCTAACACCACGATCATAGATGTTTTTAAAAATAAATTGAAAAATAGTTTGAAGCTGACATCATTTACCAAATTTTTGACTCATAATAGTTCAACCCCATCCATTTTTTTCCAAAGAACACATGCTTTACCATTTTGGAAAATTAGAATAATGAATTAATTATAATTATTGTCCAAAAATTTTGGATGGTATAAAATTGTTACAAAATGTTTAGCCAAGTCACCTGAAAATATCACTTCCCAATCCCATTAATTGATCAGGTTATTGAAAGGATAAAAGTTAGGATTTATTACTGCTTTTTGGATGGTTTTTCTAGTAATTTCCAGGTACCAATTTCTTGAGCAAACCAATATAATATAGCATTCACTAATCCTATTGGGACCTTTTCTTACGAAAGTATTTCTTTCATATTTTTCAATGCTTCGATTATATTTTAGAAATGTATGGTAATCATTTTTTAGATCACATTGATGACTTTCTAGAGGTATTTCTCAATAACATTACTATTTTTGGAAACTCCCTTGATTGTTTCATAGGTAATAGGGAGAATGTTTTGAAAAAATGCATAATGAAAATTTTCATTTTGACCTTTGAAAATATTCACTTTATGTTTGAAAATAGAACAGTTCTAGGTCATATCATTTCAATAAAAGGCATTGAGGTGGGTAAGTCTAAAGACAAAGTGATCAATTATTTTCCATATCCCACCTATGTGAGGAACATTAGATCACTTTTTGGGAATGTAGGATTTTAAATAAGATTAATCAAGGAATTTAGTCATCTTTCTCTTAATATTTCAAGATTATTTTTGAAGAAGCATATTTTTTTAATGATAATTTTATGGAGGCTTTTGATGATTTGAAAAAAAAAATTATTACCCTGCTAATAATGTAGTCGTCAAATTGGGAATATTCATTTGAGTTGCTTTTTATTGCATCAAAAAAAGATATGGGTGAATTAATTTTCCAATTAAATGAAGGAAAACCAAAAGTCATAACATATTCATAAATAAACATGGATGACCCTAATATTAATTACACAACCACTGAAAATGAGTTTTTTCTATTTTATTTTCATTAGATAAATTTAGATCATATTTACTTAGAACTAAAGTAGTTGTATTTTCTGGTCATGCAACACATGGGTACTTGATGAAGAAGGATGATATGAAACCAAGGTTGGTGGGATGGATAATACTATTGTATAAGTTTAATCTATAGATTAAAGAAAAAATGGGAGATTAAAACCAAGTGTCAGATTACCTCATTAGGCTACCCAACACTGCTAAAATAGAAATTCCAAAATTGGTCCTACTCAATGATCACATACTTGAAGAGAATCTTTACATCATATAAAGTGAAGTATAATTGTACATGGACTTATAAAATTATTTTTCCACATATCAAGTACCTTGTTCCCTTAACTCCATTTAGAATAATAAAATCAAATTTGAATATCGATTCTATATATGGTAAGATCCATTTCTCTATAAAATTTTCAATGACCAAGTCATAATAAGATGCTTACTGATAAGTGACATAGATTTTTTTTCAATTTTATAATACACTTTCTTATAGAGGTCACTTTTTACCTCAATGAATGGATAAAATATTATTAGAATCTGTAATCTTTTGGTTGACCATGTTTAAATATGCTCATTATTATTCTAAAATAAATAAAAAGTGTCAATTTTATAGAAATATTTCAAAGAGAAAAGTGATTCCCCAAAACCCATCATTTTTTAAAAAAAAATTAAGTATGGAAAATTTATTTTATGAAACCCTTTCCGATGTCTTTTGGGAATATTATAGTTTACTTGTTATTGATTATGTCTCTAAATAGGTGGAATCTAAGGTCATCATAACTAATGATACCAAATTTTTGTTTTATTTTTTCATGGAAAACATATTTTGTTGGTTTGGAATTACAAAAGTTATCTTCAGTGACCAAGGGACGACTTTTTTAAATATAATAATGGAGGTTATGCTTAAAATTTATAGGGTTAACCATAAGATGTCTACACCTTACCATCCCAAAAAAATGGCCAATATGAAGTGACTAACCCGGTGATTAAATGTATTTTGTAAAAAACAGTCAAAACAAACCAAAATAATTAGACAAAAAGGCTTGAAGGCACCTTATGGTCATACCACACAACATACAAGACCCATATAGGTATGATCTCCTATGAGTTTATTTATGGAAAATGTTTTCATCTACTAGTGGAGTTAGAGTACCAAGAATATTGGGTTGTAAAAATGGTGAATTTGGATTTGGATATTATTATAAAATATATAAAACTTCAATTATAGGATCTGGAATAAGTTAAAATAAAGTTTTATAAAAATTAAATAATTTACAAACAAATAACCTATGTGGCACATCACAATCTAATTCAAATAAATACCTTTCAACCTAGAGATGAAGTCCTAGTCTACAATTCCACAATGAATTTAATTCCATGTAATATTTATTCTAGGTATTAATTGTAGAGACCCGAAGCTTGACGTACATGAACATTACATTACTTTTGCAGAATACTTAGTACATAACAAAAACACACACACAAGGATCGTAATAGTTTAGTGTCTTTGGAAACTCGGAATAAAATCTTCTAATCGTGGTGAAAGATCTTCAACATCTCACATAAAGATCTTCCTTTTTTTTACCTAAAACCTTTCTTTATATCCTAGGGAAAAGAAAACATAAAAGGGTGAGATCAAATGCTCAGTAAGGGTAAACAAAATAAATATCAATCACATCATATTCATAAGAACATAACATTTTGGAAATCATAACCTGCAAAAGAGAGAGCATAATTTCATAACATGGGATAAATCATGGCAGTGAAATGTAATCACAATAATCATAACTTAAAACATGAAACTTTGTGGCATTCACACATAATCATAGAGAATCATTTCTTGTTAGTCAAGACTCATTGCCAAGACTATCTTAGTGGACAAAGTCCCTTTCTGAATCGAGTAACCCTCATTTCAGTCCTGTTTCACTGAACCGGTATAACCTACCGTTCCAGCCCTGTCTATCTCATGAGATATAAAATCTTTACCCAATGCATTGGAGGGAGATATAGGTCCCACCCATCTTATAATGAATCCTTTCTTATGTGTGCCACATAATCATAAATCATAATTCATCGCATAACCCATGTAATAAAAATGGGATTCTTAAACAACATGACATCATAAAATAATTCATATAAGATAAAGGAATTCATAAAAATGTTTCCATCACAACATAATCAAATCCATGTAATAATAGGGATAAAAACAGAACCCTTTTATTATCTTAGATGGAAAATAATTTTGATAAAATACTTGAACTCCATTCTTGAGGAAAATATCCTTTCTACGTCAAAAACATTTTTCCTTTCATAACATGTCATACGACTTTAAAATAAAAGAAGTTGATTAAAAATAAACTTGAAAACTTGTATAGGAAGCTACTTGGAAATAATGTTTTAAAAATCCATTCATGCCGTATAAGTTAAAAAAAACATTCTTCGTACTTTTGTCGGAAAAGTCAAAAAAAGTACCTCGTACGAAAAACGACAAAAGATTTCTTTCATACATATTACTAAAAACTCACCGAAAGGTAAAAATGGATTTAAAAAATTGTAGGTGGATGGAAATAATATTACATATTTATGAAACATGGATGTGGATGATAAAATACACCCCAGTAAATACTTACGAATAAACAATCTCAGATAAAAATGAGATTGTGATATTTCCCTTACCTTAGGTCCGACTTGCTTTGTAAGTGTCCGAACCTCCTGTATAATGATTTAAATCATGTTATTGACTTATTCCAGAATCATATTCATTGTTATGATATCATATATGGTTCACTTATGACATTATATTACCTGTTCTTTTGTAAATTCCATGTTAAAGAAGCGTTTTGGGTAAAATCGTTTCATTTATCGTAGGTGTTTTTACTTGTTGTTCTTGACATTATTATTACTTATATCATGATTTACTTACTTCCAGAATATAAAATATGATTTATATATCATATATATTCAGTATATATATATATATAATAGATAGATAAATGAAATGAAAAACACCGTTCATGGAGACGGTAGTCTGTACGTACGCATGAACGCTGTTTTCGTTTCCTTATTGAAGTGAATGGAATTAATTAGATGACATACATATAATTTACATAAATACAGTATCATTATTATGTCATATATTTCATTAGTACTTATTATATATACTTTATAATCATTCATGAATGGTTAATCATTGAGAATGAATCTCATCGCGTCGTGGAGACGGTAGTCCATACGTACGCACGAGCGATGATATCGTTCCCATGGTCGTGGAATTGTATTGAAGTGTATGTAGACTATTTCAGTATCAATATCACTTTATAATAATCATATATAGTTACTCATTACACCATTATACCAATCCTATTAAGGTGGTGGTGGAAAATAGATTACACCACGGCGTGGAGACGGTATTCCGTACGTACGCACGCGCGGTGATTTCATTTTTCCGTAGGATGGATAGAAGGTGAATTAGAGTTGTTTCATATTTATAATAACATATCAGTATATAAGAAATACTGATGTTATTACTTTATCATGAAACAACTAAAGAAGAAGAAGTTTGAAGAAGAAAGAAATTGAAAAGATCGGTAATGGATATTACCTCTTCTTTGAAACGCCTCTTTGAATCCTCCACTTAAGGAACTAAGATTGGTCTTTGAAGAAGACCAGGACCTCTAGGATTATTCTAGGGAATTGGAGAAGGGATTTTGGCAGGGGTTGTCCGAGCTTGAGTGCTCAAATTGTTGTGAGGAGGAGGGGGAGGAGGTGTCCTTTTATAAGGAAGGAGAGGGGCACCTTAGGAATATCTCAAAATATTATTTTATATTAAAGTCAAAATCGGTTTATAATGGTTCCAAAGGGTCTTATTTCGAAGCTAAAGTAGGGATGGGTCGAAATCCTATCATCCAATAGGATTTAGACAAGTTTAGGGTATTATTTTAACCTTATCAATTAGATTTAACTCTAAGTTAAATAATTTAACTTTTACCGTGTCTTTTTGTTTTCTTTCACTATATGGTTAATACACTTACTATAACATGCCAAACGAACCCTAAATTGTTTATTATTAATATATATATCCTTATCTAAGTCATTTGGCCGAACCTTAGATTTTTAGGAATAAAATAACAATTAATAATATAATATTTGATTTAAAAACTATTTTGTGTCAATTTTGACACTATTTGATATATGATTTTTGTGAAAGTCATAACAGAATTATATGTTCGAACCAAGTTTATTAAATCAACAATAATATATCATAGTAACCTATAAAATTAGTGTAATTCATAAAAAGTCTCAAATTACGTTCATTTGAGAATTTATAACATCAATTAATGTAATATTTCCTTAAAAGGGTAATTATTGCATCATCGTTGTGTCATACATAAATTAGTTTATTTAAAGTCTAAAAATTATAAATAAAATATCCTTATGTAGGAAATCTTTTTAGCTTTCTAATGAATATTTATAGTCGAATTTATCTTATGTATAACCCCATATTAAAAATGTTTTAGTTATTAAGCTTTGATTTTAACTATTTTAACTATTCATTAAATAAAATAATATTAAATGTCATAATCTAATCCAAGTGGACCTAAATGGTCATATTATATTCATAAGGTTGTTTTTGGTCGAATTACACTTATCCAATAGAATTAGGACATGTTTTATGGTAATAGTAATATCATATTTAGCCTTAGTTACCCTATTTACTATTAACCGTGGTAAAAAAAAGTAAAAAGTTACTATTCACCAAAAATTATTTTCATCTCATTGAACCACATTTTACTTACTGACATCAACCGTGTCTCTCGGATTTTTGAAATTCCATTCACAGAAGCGGTAAAATTAAGTTTTATGAAAAATTCAGTTTTTTTAACTACCACTTAGTAGTTTCACTATTCATCAAAAATTGATGTTTTTCAGAACAATGCCAAAATTTCATCCTAAGCTATATTTCATATTCTGAATTCAAAAATGAAATCTATTTTACCAAATTCATAACATAGAAGTTTAATTAATTAATTTTATAATTAAATCCCGCTGTTAAAATAAATAGCGTGTTTTTAGGAAACAAAATATATCAAAAGATTGACACTTGATTATGTCTGGTTTAAATGTGAAATTACAACCAATGACCAACATTGTATTAAATTGTAAAAATATATTGTAAATATACTTTAAAACCACTCAAATTAATAATTTATCACTATTAATTATTTTGATTAAAAAAAGTTGTTTTTAATTATAATTTAGTAATTTTCACTATTCATCAGAATATGAAAGTTATCCGAAAAGTACCAAAGTTTCACCTTAGCCTAAATTCGATACACCGAATCCCAAAATGAAGTCCATTTTGAGAGTTAAATTTTCTAAAATTTTAAAAGGTGGTTATTACTATTCATAACGGCTAGTTATAATAATATTTTAATAACATATCGTTGTTTAGTGAAACTCGTTATTGCGTACTACACACGCTATCGAGGAAGGTCGCGATTGCGTGTAATACAAGGAAAGTCAAGGATGCGTGTTGTGCAAGATCCTTTTGGTGTAGCGTACAACACAAAAAATTAATAAAATTAAAAAGAATATTTTTCATAAAATCTTGGGCTGTTACATTCTACCCCCCTTAAAATGAATTTTGCCCTCGAAATTCATCGGGGTTATAAATGGTTTACTATTCGAAAGTTTTTTTAATAGAAACCCACATCGTAAAAAAAAGAATACCAAAACATGGCTTTAAAAACTAAAGTATGAAATGTAACGATTACCCAAATAAACTAATCACTGGGTTTCCACATAGGTGAAAATATGGATATGGAAGAGAAATCTAACCATCATGTTCTGATGGAGAGTGGTAGAGAACATGGCTATGGAAAAGCCAGTAATCACAAATCCATAGATTTCTGATGATATAAGGTACCATCTGATTCATCTGGTATAAGATCACTAGGACAACATTTTTGGTTTTCAAGATCATTTCCCTAAAGTTGAAAATTTGAATTAGAATAAATACTTACTTTATTTTGGTACAATCTCACTGTCGTTCGTGCCTTGAACAATTTCCACTTCATCTCTTAAATAAATGAAGTTGAATTTTTTATTCGTGATGTGTTAGCAGATCATGTGATAGAATGTCTGGTCATTCCATCTGTCTCAAACAAAAGGTTTGCAAAAATTATATAATAAGTCGATCTATAGTGATATTAATCATATATGGTTCCTAAAATGGACTTATACATCATATATCATACTGCTTAATATAATAAATCAAGTTTCTACTAAACAGGGACTTCCTGTAGGCCAGTGGTAGGCGATAAAGGCCAGTCGCACTTCGGTTGTGGGTTCGATTCCCATAGCCTTGTCCGAAGCGATGGGTTGTCGCCCATCCTGCAGGTTGTCCTTTTTCTAAAACTACATTACTATAACATCCCATCAATAATATCGAAAAAAACTAACTTATGTCCAACATAATCCATTCCAATCTTTAGGCTTATCCATAATACTGCAGTCCACTTTCATAACATAGTGAAAATTATTACCAGAGATTTAATACCATCGTTGAACCCCATATATCATAAGATATGTTTTGTTGGTCACATTCCAAACATTCAAAGTCCTTAATCATGTATTCTCTTGAATACCCATTGAACCTTAGTGAAAACATGAATGAAGTTAAACGTTAACACTTTCCACATACCAAAATCCTCAAAATTCTTTATAATCAAACCATGATATCACTTAGTCCTTATATCAATCATGAGCTCATGAATACTGTTAAACATTTCATTTTCTCGTTTTCCCTTCATTATGCGCATATCATCTTATTTCCAAAAATATCTGAATAACCTTTCATGGATACTGGTAGCATTAATCACACACTTTCAAAACTCAAGGAAAGACAACAATGTATCAATCCTTATATGTCTCTTTATTCCATAGTACCATGAGATTCTTTATACAACATTACACTTGATAAACATGTAATCATTCCACTACCTTCTTAAACCATTGACCGAGCTTCAACAATTCTTTCATCTCACATATCATTTGTAGTCTCTTCATCATCATCAACATAAATACTACCCATACGACCATACTGATTCTCTTCATGAGACTTTCCCTTAGGGCATTGGTTTGCATAATGCCTGTACATTCCACATTTAAAACATTTAACCATTGTTGATGTCGTAGCAATACCATTATCCTCATCCATGGTGTTAACTGAACCTTTTCCTTTGCACTTACTTGCTTTGTGTCCTTCTTTTCCACACCCAAAGCATCTTCCAGTTCCTTTGAAACATTCTCCTGGATGCCTCTTCCCACATGATTTACATAGGGAAAATTGAACTTTCTTTCCTCTATGATCATCATGAAACTCCATCTTTCTCTTATTATCCGAGTCAGGAAACTTACCAAATTTTACTTTATTGATCATATTATGAGATTGCTGATTCGGCATAATAATGATGTTTGGACTTCCAAATCCCATTTCATTATGAAGAATATCATTCCATTGTCAATCATATCCTCCATTATCGTGAATCATCTTGTTTCCAGCCATTTTCTAAAACCCAGAAAAGAATAGTGTGAGAGGAAAAAATCATGCTAGGGAAAACAACATAATAAAGGTGGAGTATCCTCAATATCTAACATCTTAGGTTAAATTCTATGATCGTTACCGTAGTTCTAGGACTGTATCCTATACGTATACTTATCCTTAGGGACATCCATAGACATACCTTATAAATATCTCTAGGGATCTCACTAAAGTTCTCGCATCCTAGTTTCCAAAGGTTGACTAAACCTTTCCTCTGATACCAACTGTAGAGACCCGAAGCTTGACGTACATTAACATTACATTACTTTTGCGGAATACTTAGTACATAACAAAAACACACACACAAGGATCGTAATAGTTTAGTGTCTTTGGAAACTCGGAATAAAATCTTCTAATCGTGGTGAAAGATCTTCAACATCTCACATAAAGATCTTCCTTTTTTTTACCTAAAACCTTTCTTTATATCCTGTGGAAAAGAAAACATAAAAGGGTGAGCTCAAATGCTCAGTAAGGGTAAACAAAATAAATATCAATCACATCATATTCATAAGAACATAACATTTTGGAAATCATAACCTGCAAAAGAGAGAGCATAATTTCATAACATGGGATAAATCATGGCAGTGAAATGTAATCACAATAATCATAACTTAAAACATGAAACTTTGTGTCATTCACACATAATCATAGAGAATCATTTCTTTTTAGTCAAGACTCATTGCCAAGACTATCTTAGTGGACAAAGTCCCTTTCTGAATCGAGTAACCCTCGTTTCAGTCCTGTTTCACTGAACCGGTATAACCTACCGTTCCAGCCCTGTCTATCTCATGAGATATCAAATCTTTACCCAATGCATTGGAGGGAGATATAGGTCCCACCCATCTTATAATGAATCCTTTCTTATGTGTGCCACATAATCATAAATCATAATTCATCACATAACCCATGTAATAAAAATGGGATTCTTAAACAACATGACATCATAAAACAATTCATATAAGATAAAGGAATTCATAAAAATGTTTCCATCACAACATAATCAAATCCATGTAATAATAGGGATAAAAACAGAACCCTTTTATTATCTTAGATGGAAAATAATTTTGATAAAATACTTGAACTCCATTCTTGAGGAAAATATCCTTTCTACGTCAAAAACATTTTTCCTTTCATAACATGTCATACGACTTTAAAATAAAAGAAGTTGATTAAAAATAAACTTGAAAACTTGTAAAGGAAGCTACTTTGAAATAATGTTTTAAAAATCCATTCATGCCGTATAAGTTAAAAAAAACATTCTTCGTACTTTTGTCGGAAAAGTCAAAAAGTACCTCGTACGAAAAATGACAAAAGATTTCTTTCATACATATTACTAAAAACTCACCGAAGGGTAAAAATGGATTTAAAAAATTTTAGGTGGATGGAAATAATATTACATATTTATGAAACATGGATTTGGATGATAAAATACACCCCAGTAAATACTTACGAATAAACAATCTCGGATAAAAATGAGATTGTGATATTTCCCTTACCTTAGGTCCGACTTGCTTTGTAAGTGTCCGAACCTCCTGTATAATGATTTAAATCATGTTATTCACTTATTCCAGAATCATATTCATTGTAATGATATCATATATGGTTCACTTATGACATTATATTACCCGTTCTTTTGTAAATTCCATGTTAAAGAAGCGTTTTGGGTAAAATCATTTCATTTATCGTAGGTGTTTTGACTTGTTGTTCTTGACATTATTATTACTTATATCATGATTTACTTACTTACAGAATATAAAAAATGATTTATATATCATATATATTCAGTATATATATATAATAGATAGATAAATGAAATGAAAAACACCGTTCATGGAGACGGTAGTCCGTACGTACGCATGAACGCTGTTTTCGTTTCCTTATTGAAGTGAATGGAATTAAGTAGATGACATACATATAATTTACATAAATCCAGTATCATTATTATGTCATATATTTCATTAGTACTTATTATATATACTTTATAATCATTCATGAATGGTTAATCATTGAGAATGAATCTCATCGCGTCGTGGAGACGGTAGTCCGTACGTACGCACGAGCGATGATATCGTTCCCATGGTTGTGGAATTGTGTTCAAGTGTATGTAGACTATTTCAGTATCAATATCACTTTATAATAATCATATATAGTTACTCATTACACCATTATACCCATCCTATTAAGGCGGTGGTGGAAAATAGATTACACTACGGCGTGGAGACGGTATTCCGTACGTACGCACGCGCGGTGATTTCATTTTTCCGTAGGATGGATAGAAGGTGAATTAGAGTTGTTTAATATTTATAATAACATATCAGTATATAAGAAATACTGATGTTATTACTTTATCATGAAAAAACTAAAGAAGAAGAAGTTTGAAGAAGAAAGAAATTGAAAAGATCGGTAATGAATATTACTTCTTCTTTGAAACGCCTCTTTGAATCCTCCACTTAAGGAACTAAGATTGGTCTTTGAAGAAGACCAGGACCTCTAGGATTATTCTAGGGAAGTGGAGAAGGGATTTTGGCAAGGGTTGGCCGAGATTGAGTGCTCAAATTGTTGTGAGGAGGAGGGGGAGGAGGTGTCCTTTTATAAGGAAGGAGAGGGGCACCTTAGGAATATCTCAAAATATTATTTTATATTAAAGTCAAAATCGGTTTATAATGGTTCCAAAGGGTCTTATTTCGAAGCTAAAGTGGGGATGGGTCGAAATCCTATCATCCAATAGGATTTAGACAAGTTTAGGGTATAATGTTAACCTTATCAATTAGATTTAACTCTAAGTTAAATAATTTAACTTTTACCGTGTCTTTTTATTTTCTTTCACTATATGGTTAATACACTTACTATAACATGCCAAACGAACCCCAAATTGTTTATTATTAATATATATATCCTTATCTAAGTCATTTTGCCGAACCTTAGATTTTTATGAATAAAATAACAATTAATAATATAATATTTGATTTAAAAACTATTTTGTGTCAATTTTGACACTATTTGATATATGATTTTTGTGAAAGTCATAACAGAAATATATGTTCGAACCAAGTTGATTAAATCAACACTAATATATCATAGTAACCTATAAAATTAGTGGAATTCATAAAAAGTCTCAAATTACATTCATTTGAGAATTTATAACATCAATTAATGTAATATTTCCTTAAAAGGGTAATTACTGCATCATCGTTGTGTCATACATAAATTAATTTATTTAAAGTCTAAAAATTATAAATAAACTATCATTATGTAGGAAATCTTTTTAGCTTTCTAATGAATATTTATAGTCGAATTTATATTATGTATAACCCCATATTAAAAATGTTTTAGTTATTAAACTTTGATTTTAACTATTTTAACTATTCATTAAATAAAATAATATTAAATGTCATAATCTAATCCAAGTGGACCTAAATGGTCATATTATATTCATAAGGTTGTTTTTGGTCGAATTACACTTATCCAATAGAATTAGGACATGTGTTATGGTAATAGTAATATCATATTTACCCTTAGTTACCCTATTTACTATTAACCGTGGTAAAAAAAAGTAAAAAGTTACTATTCACCAAAAATTATTTTCATCTCATTGAACCAAATTTCACTTACTGACATCAACCGTGTCTCTCTGATTTTTGAAATTCCATTCACAGAAGCGGTAAAATTAAGTTTTATGAAAAATTCAGTTTTTTTAACTACCACTTAGTAGTTTCACTATTCATCAAAAATTGATGTTTTTCAGAACAATGCCAAAATTTCATCCTAAGCTATATTTCATATTCCGAATTCAAAAATGAAATCTATTTTACCAAATTCATAACATAGAAGTTTCATTAATTAATTTTATAATTAAATCCCGCTGTTAAAATAAATAGCGTGTTTTTAGGAAACAAAATATATCAAAAGATTGACACTTGATTATGTCTGGTTTAAATGTGAAATTACAACCAATGACCAACATTGTATTAAATTGTAAAAATATATTCTAAATATACTTTAAAACCACTCAAATTAATAATTTATCACTATTAATTATTTTGATTAAAAAAAGTTGTTTTTAATTAAAATTTAGTAATTTTCACTATTCATCAGAATATGAAAGTTATCCGAAAAGTACCAAAGTTTCACCTTAGCCTAAATTTGATACTCCGAATCCAAAAATGAAGTCCATTTTGAGAGTTAAAATTTCTAAAATTTTAAAAGGTGGTTATTACTATTCATAACGGCTAGTTATAATAATATTTTAATAACATATCATTGTTTAGTGAAACTCGTTATTGCGTACTACACACGCTATCGAGGAAGGTCGCGATTGCGTGTAATACAAGGAAAGTCAAGGATGTGTGTTGTGCAAGCTCCTTTTGGTGTAGTGTACAACACAATACATTAATAAAATTAAAAAGAATATTTTTCATAAAATCTTGGGCTGTGACAGTAATGACCTTTTAGTCTAACTAATTTCTATCCTTTTGGTTCCATTCAGATCAAGAAAACATAATAAGGAAAATCATTCACTCTAAATAAGAAAAGGATGAAAAGGTTTCATGAAAGTTTTCCTCAAGAATTGGTGGAGAATTCAAAAATTATCCCACACATCTTGAAATTTCTTCACATGATGTTAGGTTGAGTTAGTGACATTAACCAAATGTTTTTATAGGATTTAGCCTAATTTTTACTATTTTCCTAGGATTTTGGATATAGTTACCTTTTACTTTACCCCTTTCAACTTTAATGAAATGGTTCTTACACTAGTATGAGTTATTTTGATTTTACAATATGATCATGGAATGAATAAACAAGATAGCCCCAAGTAGTGAAAGAAAATAACTTAAGATGAATTAGAATAGGTATTTTATTATTATAATATGTATATTCAAAATCCCTTCATTTTTTTAGATGCTTGTATTGTGTTTTAACTGAAACATTTCATGCCCCTGCATTGAATTATTTCATTCATGGATTATCTAAGAGCCATGAGATTCTTAGGAATCATGTAATTCCTTATTTTATATTTCAATTATAATTAAATGGAATGATTAAAATAGTGTATTAAATTATTGAATTGAATCGTGGATATTAAAATGAGGACACATGATTTGAGGGAATTTATTGATTCATGGAAATAAAAATTACCTATCATTATTCAAGATTTTAAGTTCTGAAATTCTTGTGAATTGATTTTTTATTATTATTCATTCCTTTAGTGATTATACCAAATCAAATTCCATTTCATTAGAGTATTTCTAGACCAATTACTTCCTATTTAATCTTGATCTTATTTCTTGAGTAATATTGGGACATGCCACTTTCTAGAAATTGTATTTAATATTTTCAAAGCTATGATTATAAAAAACATTTAAAATGATTGAGGAATATTTTGAAAATCCCCTATCCTTAAATACCACATTAAGGGATGAAATAAACTATAATTAAAATGTGTGTGGGTGATAACATTAGGTAATGAGAAAGATCATTTGATTCAAAATATTTACTTTCACTTTTCCCTCTCTTGGAAAAAAATGGGTTGTGACTTATTGGAATAAATAATCCCCACTATTCGACGGATGATTTTTATCAAATGTGGTCAAGTTCTAGATGTGATGTATATTATAAGAATAATTCTAAAAAAAGAAAATATACTAGTACTTTGAAAAATAAATTATAAAATTATAAAAAAATTAAGAGGGTGAAAACCCAATCATTGTGCTTTACATTAATCATTTACATACTTCCATATTTTAAAAAGTGGGAGTTGTTACAATTTAGATGGGAAAATATCATTTGAGTTTTACTTTGGATATCAAAATGTATACTTTAAGAGACAAACATCCTCTTTGATCCTTAATTTTTAAACATGAATTCCTACCTAATATAATTCATAGAGTAATATGAACCATAATTTAAAATTTCTCATGATATTATTTTCCATTTGTATCTAAAAACAAGAGAAAAGAGTTCATTTGTAACACTTTGGGTTTGGAGAATGCTCCCATGATATGAATGTAACTCTACTTTAATTGAATCATGATTGATGAGTAAAAATATTTAAAGGTAAGGTAAATCATGATTTTACATGTTAAATAATAATGAATTGAGGATTTTAATTAATTAGAAGAGACGTACCATCATTTTCAAATGGAATAAATTAAAATACTCAAGTTGATTATTTCTTTGAATATTGGGAAATTTAATTCATATTTTATATAGATTTTTGAAATTTTGATTTAACATTGATAATTGTTTGATTTTATTGTATTAGAATTTAAATAATGGTAACATTGGTTCCCTATAATTTTTAATGTTGAGATTTTATTCTTGAGAATTATCATAGTTTAAGTGTGGGGATATTTGACACACTGATATTCCATGCATATTTTTAAATAGATTTCATTGATTTTAAGTGTATTTTCATACTCAAATAAAGGCCAGTGAACTAGAAGTAGCCACAAAAGAGATCATGCCTATGTGGTGGCCCACAGGATGAAATCCACAAGTTCATTTGTGGGATAAATCCCATAGGCTAGCCTCATCTCGTGTTGGTAAAACCCATGAGGTTGTGGGAGGAAGGACCCATCAAGAAGTGTCGGTCTACAGTGGCGACATGAGTCCCCCGACTCCCAGAAAACTTCATTTTTGATTGGATATGAGGAGTTTTAATCTAAAAAATCATGAACCCACATATCTGTTTGGATATCAGATGGTATTTCATATGCTATTTTTCACCCCATTATAAATCACAAGCCCCACCTCAAACACCCACAACTCCACTATCTCCATCATGCCTCTACCCTTCTTCCTTGGCCCCCTACCACTACACCATTACAAAACCACCATGGAAGCCTCTAGAGGATCTCAACTCGAGATCACCCACCACTATCATCACTTAAGACCATTTTGGATCACCTCTTCACCCTCTATAGTACTCCATTTTGGACATTTCAAAGCTAATTCTAACACTTTGAAGGTCGAATGAAAGAGGTTTCCCCACTGCTCACCACCGAAGTCCACATCCCACACTACCATGACATCTTCACCCACCCTATGCCATGAGGAGTTATTGGAATCCATTTCATTCCATAATGTTGGAATATGATCCATATAAGTCCATCCTCTCTACATTCCTCACTAAAGCCACCATCCACAAAAGATCTTATTTATGAACACCCAAAATGATTAGGTGTTTCCATTTGAGAGACGACCACCAGGGGTATTTGGGGGGAATGATATCGTCATTTTTTAATTTAAAACACCTAATATTTGTAATGATATGAATAATTAGAGGAGGAATAAGAGGTTCTGACACTACCTATAAAAGAAGAATCATACCCGATGGAATGGAGACTATAACTTGGAGAAATTACATTCATACTGAAAGAGGATACCAACCCATTAAATACTTGAAAACAATACATAAAGGTTAAATTGGAGAAAAAAATTAGAGGCAAACCCACCTCCTCCACCCTTCAGGCTTTATCCCATCTTATTTCCCCCCATTTTTTCTTCAATTTCATGCATCATTATTTTTATTATTCATCAATGATCCACACCCTCTTCAATGGAGGGGTAAAATCCCTTGTGGTTGGGTGAAGGGAAGGGGACCCCTTTATGATGCTTGAGTTCCAATTGTAATCATAATCCAATTATTTTTTTATTTAAATGTTTTTAAATTGGATAATTTTTAAATTTAAATTAAATACAATTTTTTTTATTTAATTTTGATGGTTTTAATTTCTTTGATTAAAGGTTTTATTCTCATGCCTCTTGGCTTTGTATCGTACTGATTAATTGATCTAAAATCATGTTGATAAGTGTTTTAGTTATTTTTAAACATGTTTGGAAGGAATGGTGGACAAATATTAATATTTGGGGAATACTAATATCAGATTTCATATTCCCTGAATAATTTAAATAATGCACAATGTTGCTTTGAAACATTGATAAATATTAATAAAATGTCAATAAAAGAGAAACTATTGTTACTACATTCATTTAATCATTTTCATAAAATCAATTGGTCCATTTTATTAAAGGCCATGACAGCAATACAAAAAGTGAAGACCTAACCTATATCTAATAACTTTTTTCTAATATGAATTTCAAAAATCCATGTTTTTCTTATTTTTATTAATTATAATATTTTACTTTTATTTAATTTTTATTCATGACAACTATATTAAAACACTACTCTATGGATATGACTTTGGTTACTACTAATACTACACCCTTAGGGGGAAATAAATATCTTTTTCCACATCCTAATATAGGTGTGCATCTATGAATTTCTTCCATTACACACACACACACAAAAACATATATATATATATATATATATATATTGTTTTTATGCATATATATATATATATATATATATATATCTGTGTGTTTGTGTGTATAGGTTCATAGAAACTCTGTCTTAGACTAAAGAAGGTAAGTTTGACCAAGGGTCCTTGAGGAACCTGATCACAACTTATTTATTTTTTCCTTAATTCCTCTCTATGATATACCTTCACATGACTTTATTATTTATACACATATTGGATTATTAATTAGAAACTATTACCGGTGTTCTATTGAGTATATCTCATGCCTTCTTTAGGCCACCATTACACTAGGGTACCCTAACAAATCTCATCATTGCAGTGTCTGGTTCATGGATTGTGCTTGCCTTTTTTTTACCCTTCTAAGATTGGATGGAATATGGGAGAATATATATGATCTAGTTCTCATGATACTATTGGATAAAGTTATTGAGTCTTTTATTTGTTTTCATCTTCTATTATACATTCTATGTACTTCGTATACCTGCCTGTATTTATTTCAAAGCATTTCCTGCATGAATATCATTATTTTATTAATGATTATTGGTTTTCATTATATTCCACTAACTTTATGTATTATTTATTTTGTTATATTTATGACTAATTCATAGTGAATATCATCCTCAATATACCTACTATAGACCCACACTACTAGTCACTAGCCTCTAGCAAATGGGGTGGTGCACTAAAAGTCTAGTGGACAACTAGTTTAGGGAACCATTTCATTGGATCTCAAGTCAAGACGCTACAAGTGGTATCAGAGGTTTATTTTTCCCATTTGGTACTACTAATTTTGGAAAATTTATAAATGATATTAGTAACATGTTGGAACTTGCTAAAAATCTGGTGTCTAGGTTATAAAAACCCACACATTAGGAAAATGTTAGGTTTTTAGGTATGATACTATTGTTATATATTATAGTTTATTATTATTTCATAATGGTTGATTGTTTCATTTTTTCATTTATTGATTTACATATTAAGATTTTACCTCATGTTATCGGTATGTAAAGAGGCAAGGTGTGTTACATGCATCATTCTAGGAACATATAGATTTAAATGGCATGAATATGTCATTCCATGTAGACCTCATAATACATTTCCAGATAAATGATGATTATTATACCATGATTCGTGATTATTTTTAATTCTTAATTTTATTCCATGTTAGGTAATTTAATTTAATTTTTATTTATATATTCCATGCTTGATTGTTTCCCGATTATATAGTAAAATGCCATGATTTTTCTCATTATTTCCTATATTTATTGACTGTGATTTCATGCCCATTGTATTCATGATAAATGGTTAATTAAATTAAAACATTTCACAAACCTAAATAATGTTTTCCTATATATGTTTATGGTCTAATTCTATATAATCTATTGATTTGGATATTTTTGATCCATGGAAATTAGATTCATGTGTTGAAATATTAATGGTTTCGATTAAATGGGTACCAGATTTCAATTTATAAAGTGTATAGGTGCTTTATAAATTAAAAAATTATGACCCATATAATTGAACCATCTCATATAGAATTTATATATCTTTAAATTAAATATGGTAATCTAGTTTCAATTAAATTGGAACTAGTGGTCCAATTTATAAATTTTGTGGGACTTTATAAATTGAAGAATTGAAACCCGTATAATTAAACCATTATATATATAGACTTTTTTATTCTTAATTTTTTTTTGATAAACTAGTTGTAGTTATATGAATTTAGATTGTAAATTATTAATCCAATTACTTTTCTAATTTGGTAATTCTAATTCATCTAATTGAAGATGCGGTATTAGTATGTGTAAATGATTGAATGAAAATTTGTACATAAGATGAATGATTTTAAATAAAGGGTAATGTATGACTTAAGGGTCTTGTACCTTTATGAATTAGGCTTGAAAAACCATATTACTAAATCCTTAAATGCACAAATGGACCCTTCTAGGGATGTTAAGGCCTGTTGATTTTGAGATAAACTCATTAAGGTTATTTTGAAATTACTATAATATAATTATTTATGGTTTCCATTTTAATGATCTTAGATTAGTTTGAAGGGACTTCTATAGGTCACCTTTAATTTCATATATATATAGTACTTAAAGAGAATTTGGGTATGTATATGAAAAAATAATGGTTATTTAATGTTTCCAAATCCACTTATATGGTGTTACAAATAAATTTATGGTGGAATCTTACTTAAACAGTTCCCTTAATTAGTAAAAGAATTGTTATATTATTTTGATATTTATTATTATGTGGTGTTATTTAATTAATATTTCAATTAAAAAACTAAATATTTTATTCTTATATATATTTTAAATTGACATTTTCTTTAACCAATCTAGTTTTGAAAACTCTTGGATCAGGTAAATTGTTAAAAATGAAATTATAAGATAATTTTCCAGAAATGGTGTGTGATATAAGATAAATAATGTTAGTAGTATAGTTGTTTTAATAATATTACTTTCCATATTTTACAGGTTAACTTTTTAAATGTAAAAATAAATAAGTGTAAATTTTTTAAAATGAAAACTTTTTATGGGATTTTATAGCCTGGACCCTCATGTAAGTTTCAAATTTAGAGTTTTATTGATCAATAACATGAGCATTACCTATAGGTTGTGGTTACCTCATGAATCGTTCTTTCTTAAACCTAAAGGTTATGAGGTAATTACTATTGAATTTTCAATCATTACCTTGTTTTAGTATTTATGCATTGTGTATGTAAGGATCTGGTCTAGTTATAGTAGCACCTTCCAATAAAAAAACATTGATGGATGCTTCCTTTCAGTTTTCAGATGATAGGTTCTATTCAGGGGTCATTTGTCTCCAGTAGGACTCCTAAGGATAAAGTGACACCCCTAGTAAATGGGAAATCATTTGGAAAGTTAAACCTTTTTAAATTCATGATAATCATGTAATAATCAAATTCAGTAGGGTAGACATGCCTTGGTCATGATCGGCTTCTTTATCGATTGTGTGACCTTCCTCTTCTCTTAATGGGCTATCGTATGCCAATAATTCATAGCACTAGAATCGTTTTTTTTATCAAAGTGGTACGTTTTGTTATGTGAGGTTACTTTAGAGTTAAAATTGATACATTAAACCTTTTGTTATTCTATTGAAAATTCCTTTTAGTACCTTCAACAAAATGGTTACCCAACAACTTGGACGAAGTTTTTTGGGATCATGAAGGCTACATTTACGAGTCATCTATAGATCATAGTGACCTGGGTATTGTGATATCACTAGGATAATTATACCTTTGAGATATAAACATAATATGAGTTGTCCCAGGGATTTGGGGATGGCATAATACCAAGGATCATGTGTTGTGTCACGGTTGATACAGACTAGTTTTGGATTTTGTGAGAGATATTGATGTTGCATGTGGACTTAACTTTGGAGAGTCATCAAGTGTATGTATAGAAGTGATTCTAGTTTAGTGAACTTATGAGTAGTGGGTTTTCCTCTCTTATTATGATCTTCTTGATGAATGTGTTTGGGAAATGTTTAGGAACCAAGTTTGGTAGTGGTGGAGTGTGTATCATCAGAAGTTTTTCATTCTCATTAACACAACAACTGGGAGACTCCTAAGGTGGGGAGAATCATATTAGTCACAGAAATCATGTCCTTCCAAGTAGAAGGAACACTACCATAAGAGACCATTTGAAAATGGTTAATGGATTAGATGCATAATGGAACTTTTGGATTCCTATTTTCATGATGAGTTCTACAGAACCTCCTTCCTTAATGTGACTGGCATTCCAGGTAGCCTAGTAAGCTTGGCCTTGATGATGAAAGACTATGGGAGAATGAGTAGGCTATGAAACAAGGTTGAACAAGAGTGTACACCCACTGGGTAAGGAAAGTTTTGAACATTCCAATTGTGTGGGGAACCATATGAAGATAGTTCCCATGAAGAGGGATACCTTGAAATAAATTTAGGGAAATATGAGATGGTTGATCCTTGTTTGAACCTAGGCACTCATGGATGGGAGGTATGGATTAATTCATTGTAGAAGGTTGTTATAGACTATTTTTTATATGATTTTGGATCAGAAGAAGCAACACCTCTCTAGAGATAAAGTCTAATTGTAATCCATGTTTCTAGGTGAGCATGAACCCAATATTTACATCATTATAGGTATGCTGAAAGAGTTTCAGTTATACTCCATGATAAACTTGTCAAATTCAATTAATGTTGATGGATGGACTCCTTATAATTTAACCCAAGTAGTAATTTAATGAAATGATTATGGTGTGTATGTCACTAAGGGTGGTTGTCAGAAAAACCTCTTGAGATAAGGGTCATGACGGTGTGGGATCATACATTGGACGGTCATCTTAGAAATCATAAACCATTTGATAAATAGAACTAGTAATGGTTTGATTAAGTGACATAACTGTAAATTAGTTATAGGAATTAGTGAACGTGATCAATGCGATCTTGATATACCTCAGCTTAACAGAATTGGTATCTACCTTTTGAAATGTGTCAACCATATAAGTCAAGAATTTTTTAAAATAGTTGGTCAATAGTGGTTTTGATAGATCTCTCTTGAAAGGTGTTATAAAGTCACTGTGGAACCATTTCGTTCATGCTATATGTTTATTTGTATTACCTAGAAAGAGTCATCGAGAACTTTCAATATAATCCAATGCAACCAATTTTGAGATGGGTCGATCATAGTTTATTTTTGATATAAAAATTAGGTCCATGAGCCATTTCATTTCCCATAAATAAGATTATAAATTGTTGGAACATGTTGGGATCATCGATATAATGCTACAGATATGGAATCCCACCTTTTATTACATAACTTTTCATTACATTTTACAAACATAGGATCTTTAAAGTCTAGTGTCTTGGAAATCAGGAACAATATACATGAAATCATTATACATTATTCTAATCCACTTGTAAGGATTAATCAAAGGTTCATACTAAGTATAATTACTACATCTCATAACCTGGGGACATACATCAAAGAAAATGGTGAGCAGAAGGCCTAGTAAAGAAACAAAGGGAATTAGTTTACTTGTGATATCAATAAGAACTTGATGAAAAACATAAATACATGATAAATGGAAGTATAGTCATATCGTAATGAAAATAACCTGAATCATAAATTGAATATTTGGATAAAACATTAAATTTATACATTCATGAACATATCACCAAGGTTCATCCCCATGGTGTAATAAAAAATACCATGGTTGGTCACCAAGGTATCATGAAACTTGTAATCTCTAGAGATTAAATTTTTTACCCAATTAATTGGAGTGATATCAGGGCACAACCTTAATATGTATTTGTTTTAATATGATCCAAATTGATCGTAAACAAGAATTTCATAAATAACCCAAAAATAATAGAGGAAATGGGTTTCATTTCAAAATTGTGACGTTTTAAAAGTGCTTAAAAAAATATGATCGTTATGTCATTTATAACCCATACAAAAATAATGAAGGTTTCATGTATGTCAATTACAAAATAAAATATATAATTTTTAGGTATTTATTAATCTCCCTAGAAAATAAATGAGTTTGGGTATTTATAGAAATAAAATAATATAATTTCTTGAGAAAAAGAGAGATAGATTTTGAGATGAAATTTTTGCAGCATAACGGTTACATAACATGGTATTAGATAACATTAAAAGGATAGGGTAAAAGGGTTACCCACTCATAAATAACTCATAATACAGTATAGGTACAGAATAAAATTTAAATAAGATCATGGTATGGATGTTTTAGTGACATAACACATGAAAATGAAACATAAAATAAAAGTGAAGATGTGACTTCTTTTACAAAAAAATTGGCAGCCTAACAACGTCAATTAAAAATTCATAAAATTAGTTTATGAGAGAGGAAAGGGTATCTCATAAATTGTACATGAAATGTACAATAATAAGTATATAGAAGAATATAAAGTAAAAAAATAATATGGCAACTAGAAGACATAACATAAATGAAGTTGTGACTTAAAAGAGGAGGGTGAAAGGTTCCCTTACCTTGAAGAGTAACTACAGAAACTTGAAGTTTTGCGACCTTTGGGGGATTGAGGAAACCTTGGGAGGACTCATTGAGAGGTAAAAGGACAATATATTCATTGAGGATGAATTTTTAATGAATGTAATTATGTAATGTCTTGGTATTTATCTCAAAAGTGATGGAATATTTTATTAATTTCCAAAGGACACCTCATCAGTGGTATTTTCAAAACCATGGTACTTTTCCATGGTATTAGCCACTTAGGACACCTCATAACATATATCATTATTCACAAGTCAACCATAATTATTACATCATTATTACATAATTAATGATGTCATTAAACACATGAAACTCAAAGATGTAGTTTTTACAATTCACTAAAAATTCAACTGTTTTAGAAGAATCCCAAAACTTTACCTTAACAATTTTTCAACATGTAGAATCCAAAAGTGAACTCCATTTTATAAAAAATGATTTAATTTTAAATTAAATTAAATAAATAAAATACTAATACTTGACTAATATTTTCTAAAACATTTATTTACTTATACTATGTTATAATTATATCACATTACAACTTAAAATGACTAAAACATATATATACCTCCTTAGGTGATATTACTATGCCATTGGTAAAATTACAATTCAATAGGGTAAAATCACTATTCCAAATGGTAAAGTTTCTGTTCACTAAATAAATTATTTCAATATTATTGAACCGCATATTTCAATAGGATTACAACCATGTATGTCTGATTTTCGAAAATCATTTCACAGAAAAAGTTATTCAATAATAAAATTTTTTGTACTATTCATAAAAAACACAATTCACAAAATACTATTCATAAAAAACAGTATTCAAAAAATACTTTTCATCAAATTAAATCTTCTTAGAGAGTTTCTAAAAAATCAGCCTAGGTTAATTTTTAGATTGAAAATTCAAAAATAATGTTTATTTTACCATAATAATTTTCTATGTATGAGAAATCTTTGAAAAGTACATTTTTTAATTCTAAAATCAATTTATAAAATTTTTCTTAATTAAATATATACTTTATTGAGGAAATCTATTCCAAAAACAGGAATGATGAAATAAAAAATTTATTTATACCAAGGGATTACACAAAGTATTTAAGGCCTCGTTACATAGCCCCTTATAACACCTGCAAAGGACTTAAGTGTAAGGTGTGTTATGGTGATATAATCTTGGGGCAGTTCAGGAAACATTTCCCGAGTTGTGATTTCTATCATCTTGAACTTCTCCCTTAAGATATTTCCTTCAAGCTTCACATGTTTATGCCCAACTTGGGCTTCATCCAGAGAAAATCATAGTGATGAAACCTCCTTACCAAGCTCTGATAGATGGGATTCGTATGGATAGAGTCTACTAGATGATTCCATTGACACTTATTTCTATATTAATTAACCATGATCACTTTTTATTTATAAAAAATAATCATAATGTTATGAATTTAGTTTCCAAAAGTCATATTGACCAACAGTCATACTGACCAATGGTTATATAATAGTCAAAACCCAGTGGTATTGTTTTAATTATACTAAATTCATTAAATAAAGGATATAGTTTTGTTGAGTATAAAATAAAATAATACACAAATTCAAGAAAATAATATTATTCAAAAGTTTAGTTCATTATATTCTTCCCCCTTAAGAAATTTCATCCCTAAAATTTCAACTCGTACCCTCAGAAGAGAAAAGGTGTGGGTGCTTCTGCCTCATAGAGTCCCCTAGTTCGCACATGGATTCTTTATATTTTTGGTTCCTCCACCACACCTTAACAAGGTGGGTAGTCTAGTTGCATAGAACCTTGTCTCTACGATCCAAGATCTCCACCAACTACTCCTCATAAGAGAGGTCATGTTCCAGTTGTACCACCTCTAAATTTAGTACATGTGAATGGTCAGGTATGTACTTCCTCAAGAGGTATATGTGGAATATATCATGAACTTATGTTAGATTTGGAGGAAGTGCAAGCCGATAGGCCACTGCTCCTACGTGATCAAGGATTTCATAAGGGAAAATATACTTAGGGAAGATATTCCTTTTCTTCTCAAACCTCATGACTCTCTTCCAAGGTGAAATTCAAAGAATGAATTTGTCTCCAAAATCAAACTTCAAGTCCCTTCTATGGTTTTTGGCATATTTTTTTTGCAGACTCTAAGCAGCCTTAATGTGTTATTGGATGGAATGGACCATTTCTGTCATCTCTTGCACAAGATCAGGCTCAATAAACATTCTCTCACCAGATTCATATAAAAAATTAGGAGTTCTACAACGCTTCCCTTATAGAGCTTCATATGGTTCCATTTGAATTCTTGAGTGGGAGATGTTGTTGTAAGAGAACCTAACTAATGGGAGATGTTGATCGCATCCAACTTTAAATTCCATTGATAATGTTCTCAGCATTTCCTCGAGTATTGGAATGGTCCTTTCATATTGTCCATCAGTTTGGGGGTGATAGGTCATATGGAAATTCAATTCAATACTCAGCTCATGTTGACGACTTCTACAGAATTTTGATGTGAACCTAGGATCATGATAAGATATGATAAAAAGTGGAATTACATACATCCTTACCACTTCTTTTACATAAATCTTGGAAATTTTATCAAGAGAAAAATCTTCCCAAATAGAGATAAAATGGGAAGTCTTAGTGAGACAGTCCATAATAACCCATATCGCATTGTTTACATTGGAAGTTCCTAGGAGACCAGTGACAAAGTCCATTGTGATATTGGCCCACTTCCATTCTATTATGGGTAGTGGTTACAATACCCGTTTAGGAATCTGTCACTCTTCCTTCACTTACTGATATTCCAGGAACATTAAAGTGTAGTTAGAAATCTACCTTTTTATATTATCTTATCAATAATTATCACAGCGGTCTCTATACATTTTTGTGCTTCATGGATGTATAGAGAAAGTAGAGTTATAAGCTTCATCCATCAGCTCCTTCTTTATTTCTGAAATAGAAGGAACACGTAGTCTTGTATGAAATTCCAGTACACCTTCTTGATCAATATTGAACTCAATAAACTTCTCATCCTTCATAGCCTCATACTTATTCTATAATAAAGGATCTTCTTTCTGAGCTTTCTTGATCTTCTCTAGTAATGATGGTTGCGAAATCATTTGGGTTATGGTTAATGATGTCATTTCCCTTATAATTCACATGTCCATCAATACTAGGTCATTGATAAAAGGATTTCATTTAATCCTTGTAAATACCTGAACTTTTTAATTATATTTGTTTCCTAAATTTTTGTGTTATTTTATTTTATACTCAAAAAAACTATATACTTTAATTAATGAAGTGGGTATAATTAAAAAGAGACCATTGATTTTCGACTGTTATATAACCATTGGTCAATATTATCATTGGAAACTATAATATTAACGTTGTATTTTTATAAATACATTTATCTTCATCAATTAATACAGAAAGAAGATTAAATGGCCTCATCTAATAGACTCGGGCCATATGAAGCCGATCTTTCAGAGCTTGGGAAGGAGGTAGCATAACTGGTCTTTGCTCTGGACCAAGCCCAAGCCAAACATCAACATATGAAGCTTGAATAGAATCACTTAAGGGATAAGTTCAAGATGATAGAAATCACCACTCAGATAATGTTGTCAAAGCCACACCAAGATTCTATCACCATATCACACATTACACTTAGATCCTATGCTGGTGTTATAAGGGGCTATGTAACGAGACCGTAGCTGCTTTGTGTCATCCTTTTATATAAATAAAATTTGTATTTCTTATTATGGAAAAGTTTGTGAATTTCAAATATCCAGATAAATATAGGATGTGTATTATTGATGAATTTAGGAAAAATAGAGATATTTTAAATTTTTTTATTCTATAAATAATTAATAATGTGAAATTAATTTCAAAAAATGTTATTCTACAGTTGCGATCAGTGAGAAATTTAGAGTATAATAAGTTCAAATTGATTTTTTAGTGAATAGTAAACTATGAATAGTAACGTACCCGTATGAATAGTAATGAATAGTAAATTGGCCAAAAAAAGAAACTTCACCCATGAATGTATAAATACAATTTAAACATCTTAAAAGTGAAAAAACAATCATAGTAAAAGTTTTGGTATTTTTGTATGTCATAAATATTTTATTTATAATTTTATAATTAATTTAATAATTTAAAATAGAAATATATTTTCATAAAATGTAATTATAAATTGTTACTTTATTTTATTATGGTTATATGATAATTTTATAGGACCTTGATTACTTTTTTAAAGTGTTACAAAATCAGTTATAGTTTTAAAGTTGTTTTTTTAAATAAATAATGATTTTATTTAAAAATTAAATTAAAAATATTTAAAAAATTATTTTCATAAAATGAAGTTTTTTTTTGAATTAGGAGCATCGATATTAGATTAGGGTGAATTTTTGATATTTTTCTAAAACTGTTGAACTTTCGGTGAATAGTAAAAATACAGTTTTGAGTTTCGAGAGTTTAATGACATAATTAATGATGTAATAATGATGTAATCTTTCTGGTAGACTTATGAATAGTGAGATATTATATGAGTTTTCCTAAGTGGTCAATAACATGAGAAAATACCATGGGAAATCTCATGGTTTTGCAAATACCACTGATGAGGTGTCCAGTAGAAATTAATAATTTATTCCCTCACTTTTCCTATAAATACCAAGTCATTTCCCTCATTCATTTCATTCCAAAATCCTCCTAAAAGAATTTATAGTCTCCATATCTCTCTAGGATTCCTCCCAAGGTTCGTAAAACCTCTTAAGGACCTGACCTTCATGTTTTCGAAATTACTCTTCAAGGTAAGGGAACCTTTCCCCCTCTTCTTTTAAGTCATGACTTCCTTTATGTTATGTTTTACAATTCCATTTTATTATGAGGGGGATTGTTCTTCTATATCTTTACTAATTTCTATTTCATTTTCAAATGATGACATACCCTTTCCACTCTCATCAATTTATCTTTTGAATTTTTAAATGACGCTGTTAGGCAGCCTAAATTTTTGTAAAAGAAATTGCATCTTCTCTTTTCCTTCGAGTTTCATTTTCATATGGTATTTCCTTAAAATCTCCATACCATGATCTTATTTATTTTTATTATATAACCATACTATATTAAGAGTTATTTATGAGTGGTTGACTCTTTTCCCCTCTCTTTTCAATATTTTCTAAAACCATGTTATATAACCATTATGCTGCAAAATTTCCGTATCAAAATATCTCTCTTTTTCTCAAGAAATTCTCTTTTATTATTTATGTGAATACCCAATTATATTTTCATATATATGGGTATTCATAAATACATTAAATTTATCTATTTGATTTTGGAATTTACATACATATAACCCTCACTCCCTTTCCATGGGTTATAAATGACTTAATGATCATGTTTTGAAGAACTTTTAAAACGTAATGATTTTGAAAGGAAGCATATTTCATTTATTATATATGGGTTATTTATGAAATATTTTATTATGATCTATGTGGATCACATGAAAATAAAAACATATTATTTTTGTCCCCTGATAAATCTCCAATTCATTGGGTAAAGAATTTAATCTCTAGAGAAGACAAGTTCCACGATACCTTGGTAAATAACCTTGGTAATTTTTATGAAACCTCAGGGATAAACCTTAGTGATATGTTCATGAATGTATAAATGAAATGTTATAGCCACACATTCAAGTTATGATTCAAGTTCCTTTTATTATAATATTCTTATTCTTTCATTTCTCATGCCTTTATTACTTTTATCATGTTCTTATTAATATCGCTCAGGATCACATGTCAACTGTTTCACTTGTTTTACTTATTGAGCCTTATGCTCACCCTTTCCTTTGATATATGTCTCCAGGATAAGAGATGAAATAATTGTACATAGTATGAACCTATGATGAAGCCTTACAAGTGGTTTAGAATAATGTTTTATGTTGTTTTATTTTATTATGTTATTGATTTCAAAGATAGTAGACTTTAAAGATCCTCTGTTTGTAAAATTATGTAACAAAAAGGAGTGATTTTATAGTTGTTATCAAAGTATAGTTTAGTTATTTATGGAAATTAGGCGATGAAAACTTTAGGAAGAATCCTATAGAAATGTTTAAATATAGGAAAACTTCCTGGTATTTTGGTGAGTACTGAGTAATTGGTTTATCAAGAAAATACATCTCTATCTGGATATGAATAGGTAGAGGAGGCTCTGGCACAGAGGTCCCTAAGAGTGAAAACTCGGACAAGGAGTTCCGGGCCTGACCTGGGGTATCCTGGTACATGACAATGGGCCTTGCTGCACTCTTGGTTACAACACTCCCGGGGGATATGTTTGGTTAATCATAAGTTTTTTATGAATCATTATGATGGATTTATAGAGAAATGCAATTGTTTATAAAAGTTTTAAGACATAAAATCCTTTATTATTAAAACATTTGTAAATGAAATAAGTTTCTCACTAAGGTTTTATTCTTCCATAAATGTCAGGAAATAGGAGGAACCATTCAAATTGTGGCTGTAATGGACCATGCGTTGATGGCCCTCTGATGGAATCCGGAATGGAAACATTCATGAGAATGATGAACCAACTGACTCAAGTTATGGGAAATAACATGAATCAAGCTGAGAGACCGATCTCACCATGAAGGGAACAATATTCTGTTGATTCTTTTATGTGTCAACCACCACCAACCTTCAGTGGATCGACTGACCCATTTTTTTGGAACAATGGATTAGCTCTATAGAGTATATCTTTTATATTCTCTGATATTCAGAGCAAGAGAAGGTCTCCCTGGATGTCTATCGCTTAGAGGGAGAATTTGGTCAGTGGTGGGAACTGATTAAAAACTCAAGGCAAAGAGTGGATGTTGAAGCTATAGAGTGGGAAGAGTTCAGAGGGATCTTTTTCGGTTATTATTTCCCTCATTCCATGAGAACAAGAATAGAAAAGGAGTTTCTTTAGCTAAAGCAAAATGAGAATAAATCTATGGTAATCTACGAGATGAACTTTAAAAGACTTTCCCATTATACCTCAAGCTTTGTCATGGATCCAAATCGTATGTTTGATAGATTATTCGGTGGACTGAGACCTCATCTGCAGAAGAATCTAGTCAACAGAGACTATGACAATTATGAGGAGATCGTACGGAGTAAAATGAAAGTCAGACTAGAGTTGGGTCATATGTAGTGGTCTCATAAATCAAATTACAAAAATAGATCAATGGATCCCAGCTTTGGGAGGACCTTTGATCAGGGAAGATAAAGAAATCAACGGCAATGTCCCACGTGTAATAAATGTTGGAATAAGCATTCAGGGAACTGCCTTCTTGGGAGTGGTAAATGCTACAAGTGTGGAAGAGATGACCATATTGTGAGGAATTTTCATAGTGAGGTGAAACCTCAACTTCCAAACACTAACGTCAAGGGGAAGATGGTGTAGGCCCTACCTAATGTCTAGTGTTGTAAGTGTGGACAACATGAGAACTTTTCCAATCATTGTGCAAATCCAAAGGTAGGGGAGGGGAACCACCATAAACCTCAGCAAAGGCCAAGGGGGAAAGGTTGTGCTTATTCTATCACGATAGCTAAAGTTGAAGCTTCACATGTTGTGGTAGTAGGTACTCTTGTTTTTCTCTCAAATCTAGAAAGTACTTTGTTTGATTCTGGTTCTATGCATTCCTTTATTTCTTCCATATTTTTAAAGAATTTGGAATCAAAACCCAACTTTCTAAAGGTAGAGTTATCAGTCAAGACTCCTGGTGGGATTATCCAAGCATCGTCAGTGTTTTGAAACTCTAGTATTTACTTTGGTGAGCACAATCTTATCACAAATCTAGTTGTCATTCCCATGCTGGAATTCGACATTATACTAGGTATGGACGGTCTCTCAAAGTATAATTCTAAGATAAAATGTAGAAGTAAGGAAATCTCAGAAGTCTTGAATGGAAAACCTACAGTTATCTTCCAAGGAGAGATATCTCAACCAAATATTTTTCTAGAAGAACCTTCTATATCCTTCATTATGGAATTGATCGGTAAAGAAGAATAAGGAAATGAGAGTTTGAGGATAGAAAATGTCCCCATCATCCAGGAATACGTTGACGTATTTCTTAAGGAGTTGTCTAGACCTCCCCTAGAAAGAGAGGTAGAGTTCTCTATTGAACTCATACCTGGATCTCATCCAATATCAAAGACCCCGTATAGGATGGAAAATGTGAAGCTGGAGGAATTAAAGAAAAAACTCCAAGATATTTTGGAGAAGGGGTTTATCCGACCGAGTGTGTCTCCTTGGGGAGCACCTGTTCTCTTTGTAAAGAAGAAGGATGTATTGATGCAACTATGCATTTATTATAGAGAACTAAACAGGATCATATTAAAGAACAAATACCCTCTTCCCAGAATTTATGACTTATTTGACCAACTTCGTGGGGCTCAATTCTTCTCTAAGATTGATCTTTGATCTAGTTATCATTGATTGATGGTGAAGAAAGAAGGTATTCCAAAACCTGCCTTATAATAAAGATATGGGCATTATGAGTTTGTTGTTATGCCTTTTCGACTGAATAATGTACTTTCTATTTTTATGGATTTGATGAATAAAGTCTTTAAGGACTACCTTGATAACTTTGTGGTAGTTTTTATTGATGATATTATGATATATTCCAAAATTCGTGAGGAACATGAGGACCATCTAAGGGTTATTTTTCAAACTCTATAGAAGGAGAGGATTTTTGGAAATTTCATTAAATGTAAATTATGGTTAAAAAAAGTTTATTTCTTAGTGCACATTGTTACCAATAAAGGAATCACAGTTGACCCTAAAAGGAAAAAGTTGTAGAGGAGTGGCCTCAGCCTACAAAAATAACTGAGATTCGTAGTTTCCTTGTATTAGATGGATATTATAGGAGGTTTGTGAAAAACTTTTCATGACTTTATAATCCATTAACCAAGTTTACTCGAAAAGGGGTCAAGTTCATCTAGAAAAAGGAGTGTGAGGAAAGTTTCCAAGAGCTGAAGAAGAGATTAATTACTACCCCCCGTGTTAACCCTTCCCTAAAGTGGAGAAGGATTCATTATTTTTAGTGATGCATCTCTGAAAGGGCATGGGTGATTTCTCATGGAAAAAAAGACAAGTTTATTGCTTATGCATCTTGACAGTTGAAGACTCTTGAGCAGAACTATCCTACACATGATTTGGAGCTGGCTGCGGTCGTTTTTTCTCTAAAGATATGGAGCCACTATCTTTATGAAAAAAATGTAATATATACACAAACCATCAATGTTTGAAGTATATTTTTACCAAAAAATAATTGAACATGAGATAAAGGAGATGGTTGGAACTTCTTAAAGACTATGATTGTGCAATTCATTATCATCCTAGAAGAGAAAACAAATCCACTGATGCATTAAGCAAGAAAGTCCCAGTCGTTCTATCCATCATGAGGATTCAAAGAGATCCTCTGATCTATAACCTAGTAAAACTGGACATAGGAATTATAAAGGAAGGGACATCATCAACCCTAACCCAAATTATTTCTCAACATTCATTACTAGAGAAGATCAAGAAAGCTCATAAAGAATATCTTTTGTTACATAAGAAGTTTGCAGCTGTGAAGGATGGGAATTTTTTTGAGTTCAATACTGATCAAGAAGGTGTACCGATATTTCATACAAGACTATATGTTCCATCTATTCTGGAAATAAAGAAGGAGTTGATGGATGAATATCATAGCTCTACTTTCTCTATACATCCTAGTAGCACAAAAATGTATAGGGACCTTCATGATCATTATTGGTGGGATAATATGAAAAGGGAGATTGATGACTACATGTCAAGGTTTCTAGTATGTCAGTAAGTGAAGACGGAGTGACAACTTCTTAAAGGGGAATTACAACCACTACCCATACCAACATGGAAGTGGGAAAATAACACTATGGACTATGTCACTGGTCTCCTGAGAACTTCCAAATGAAAAAAATATGATATGGTTTATTCTGGACCATCCCACCAAGACTACCCAATTTATCTCCATTCAGGAAGATTTCTCACTTTATCAACTTTCCAGGATTTACATGAACGTAGTGGTAAGGATACATGGAGTTACAATTTATATCATATCTGATCATGATCCAAGGTTCACATCAAAATTCTAGAGAAGTCTTCAACAAGATCCGAGCACTGAATTGGATTTCAGTATGGCCACTCACCAAAAAATAGATTCCCAATCTGAAGGGACTATTCAAACACTTGAGGACATGCTAAGAACATACTCAATGGAATTTAAAGGTGGATGGGATCAACATCTCCATTTAGTTGATTTCTCTTACAACAACAGTTTCCACTTGAGCATTAAAATGGCACCCTATGAAGCTCTATATGGGAAGTGATGTAGAACCCCTACTTATTGGGATGAAGCTGGTGAGAGAAAGATTCTTGGGCCTGATCTTGTGCAAGAGATGACAGAAAAGGTCCATGCCATCCAGAAACACATAAAGGCTGCTCAAAGTCAGTAGAAGAGTTATGCCGACAACCATTGAAGGGACTTGGAGTTAGATGTTTGTGACAAAGTCTTTCTTCGAATTTCACCTTGGAATAGGTTCATGAGTTTTGGGGAAAACAGAAGCTCAGCCCTAGGTCCATTTTCCATATGAAATCATTGATTGTGTGGGAGAAACGTCCTATCAGATTACACTTCCTACAAATATAGCACAAGTTCATGATGTCTTCCACATATCCCTCTTAAGGAAGTACATACCTGACTCTTCACATGTACTAAATCCAGAGGTGGTACAACTGGAAAATGACCTCTCATATGAGGAGCATCCGGTGGAGATCTTGGATCATAGAGACAAGGTTCTATGCAACAATACTACCCACCTTGTTAAGGTGTTTTTGAGTAACCACAAATTTGAAGGAGCCACGTGGTAATTGGAGAAGTCTATGAGACAGAATTACCCACACCTTTTCTCATCAAAGGATACGAGATAAAATTTTGGGGATGAAATTTCTTAAGGGGGGAAGAATGTAATGACCTGAACTTTTTAATTATATTTTTTTCCTAAATTTGTGTGTTATTTTATTTTATACTCTACAAAACTATATCTTTTAATTAATGAAGTGGTTATAATTAAAATGAGACTGCTAGGTTTTGACTGTAATATGACCATTGGTCAATATGACCGTTGGAAACTATAATCTTAACATTGTGTTTTTATAAACAGAGTTATCTTGTATAATTAATACAGAAAGAAGATTGAATGGCCTCATCTAGTAGACTTGGGCCATATGAAGCCCATCTGTCAAAGCTTGTGAAGAAGGTAGCATCACTGGGATTTTCTCTGGACCAAGCCCATGCTGAACTTAAATATATAAATCTTTAACGGGATCTCCTAAGGGAGAAGTTAAAGCTGATAGAAATCACCACTCGAGCAATGTTTTCCAAGCCACCCCAAGATTCTATCAACATAGCACACCTTACACTTAGGTCCTATTATGGTGTTATAAGGGGATATGTAACAAGACCTTAGCTGCTTTGTGAAATACTTTTATATAAATAAAATTGTTATTTCTTATTATGAAAAAGTTTGTGAATTTCAAATATCTGGATAAATATAGGATGTGTATTATTCATGAATTTAGGAAAAAAATGGGGTATTTTAAAATATATTTGTATTCTTTAAATTTTTAATAATGTGAAAATATTTTCAAAAAATGGTCTTTTACAGTTGTGATCATTGAGAAATTTAAATTCTAATAAGATCAACTAGATTATTTAGTGAATAGTAAAGTATGAATAGTAACATACCCGTATGAATATTAATGAATAGTAAAATGGATACAAAAATAGAAAATTCACCCATGAATGTATAAACACAATTTAAACATCTTAAAAGTGAAAATACGATAATAGTATAAGTTTTTTATTTTTGTATGTCATAAATATTTTATTTTCAATTTTATAATTAATTTATAATTTTAAAATGGAAATATATTTTCATAAAATGTAATCATAAATTGTTACTTTATTGTATTATGGTTATACAATAATTTTGTGGGACCTTGATTACTTTTTTACTGTGTTACTAAATGAGTTATAATTTTAATGTTGTATTTTTGGAATAAATAATGATTTTATTTAAACTTAAATTAAAAATATTTAGACAATTATTTTCATAAAATGGAGTTCATTGTTTATTTCAGAACATCGATATTAGGTTAGGGTGAATTTTTGGGATTTTTCTGAAATAGTTGAATTTTTAGTGAATACTAAAAATACAATTTTGAGTTTCGAGTGTTTAATGATATCATTAATGATGTAATAATGATGTAAGATTTCTGGTAGACTTATGAATACTGAGATATGCTATGAGGTGTCCCAAGTGTCCAATACCATGGGAAAGCCCATGGTTCTGCAAATACCACCGATGAGGTATCTCTTGTAAATTAATAATTTATTCTCTCACTTTTCCTATAAATACCAAGTCATTTACCTCATTCATTTCATTCTAAAATACTATTCAACAAAGTTATGGTATCCTTACTTCCCAAGGAGTCCTCCCAAGGTTCCATCAAGCCTCCCAAGGTCCCCACCTTCATGCTTTCGAAGTTACTCTCCAAGGTAAGGGAACCTTCCACCCTCCCCTTTTAAGTCATGACTTCCTATATGTTATGTCTTATAGTTCCATTTTATTATGAGGGGGATTCTTATTATATAAAATTAATACTTTCCATTTAATTTCCAAATTATGAGAGACTCTTTCCACTCTCATCAATTTATTTTTGGAATTTTTATGTGATGCCATTAGGCTGTCGAAATTTTTGTAAAAGAAATCGCATCTTCTCTTTTCCTTCGAGTTTCATTTTCATTTTGTATTTCCTTCAAATGTCCATACCATTATCTTATTTATTTTTATTCTATACCGATACTATATTATGATTTATTTATGAGTGGGTGACTTATGTCCCCTCTCTTTTAAAATTTTTCTAAAACCATGTTATATAGCTGTTATGCTGCAGAATTTTCGTCTCAAAATCTCTCTCTTTTTCAAGAAATTATATTTTATTATTTATATGAATACCCTATTCTATTTTTATATCCTGGGGTATTAATAAATACATAAAATTAATCCATTTTATTATTTAACTGACATACATATAACCCTCACTCCCTTTCCATGGGTTATAAATGACTTATTGATAATGTTTTTAAGAACTTTTAAAACGTCATGATTTTGAAATGAAACAAATTTCTTTTATTTTCGATGAGTTATTTATGAAATGTTTGATTATGATCTATGTGGATCAAATTAAAATAAATACATATTAATGGTGTTCGTTTACAGCTTTCCAATGCATTAGGTAAAGAATTTAATCTCTAGAGATGAAAAATTTCACGATACCTTGGTGAATAACCTTGGTAATTTTTATGACACCTCAGGGATAAACCTTGGTTATATGTTCATGAATGTATAAATGAAATGTTATATCCATATATTCGAGTTATGATTCATGTCCTTTTTTTATGATATTCTTATTCTTCTATTTCTCATGCCTTTATGACTTTTATCATGTTCTTATTAATATTGCTCAAGATCACATGTCAACTATTTCACTTGTTTTCCTTATTGAGCCTTCTTCTCACCCTTTCCTTTGATGCATGTCTCCAGGATATGATATGTAGTAATTGTACATAGGATGAACCTATTATAAAGCCTTGATAGTGGTTTAGAAGAATTTTTTATGTTGTTTTCTTGTATTATGTTCCTGATTCCCAAGATATAAGACATTAAATATCCTCTATTTGTAAAATTATGTAATAAAAAGGTGGGATTCTATAATCCTCATAATGGAAAGAACAACCGGTTATTTCCTACTTAATGCATCAGTGACTTTGTTTTCTCTTTCAGGATGATAATGAATTGAACAATCATAGTCTTTAAGAAGTTCAAACCATATCCTTTGTCTCATGTTCAATTACTTTTGTGTGAAAATATAATTCAATCTTTGATGGTCTGTGTATATATCACATTTCTCCCAATAAAGATAATGACTCCATATCTTCAGAGAAAAAATGACCACAGCCAACTCCAGATCATACGTAGGACATTTCTTCTCGTGAGTCTTCAACTATCGATGTGCATAATCAATGACTTTGTCATTTTTCATTAGGATGCACCAAAGACCATTCAGAGATACAGCACTAAAAATAATGAATCCTTATCCACTTCAAGGAAGAGGTAAAACTTGTGCAGTATCCAATATCTTCTTTATCTCTTGGAAAAATTCCTCACAATCCTTTTCCAAGATTAACTTGACCCCTTTTTGAGTTAACTTGGTTAATGGATTAGAAAGTCAGGAAATGTTTTTCACAAACCTCCAATGATATCCCATTAATCCAAGGAAACTACAAATATCAGTTATAGTTTTAGGATGAGGTCACTCCTATACGGCCTTTTTCTTTGAAGGGTCAACTGTGATTCCTTAATTAGTTGCAATATTCCCCTAGAAAGCAACTTGTTGTAACCAAAATTCATATTTTCTAAACTTTCCAAAAAGCCTCTCCTTTTGTAGAGTTTTTAAAATAACCCTTATATGATCCTCATTTCCTCGAAACTTTTTGAATATATCAGTTAATAATTAATAAAAACTACCAAAAAGTAATCAAGGTATTCCTTAAAGACTACATTCATCAAATCCACAAAAATAGCAGGTGAATTAGTCAATCCTAAGGGCATAAAAACAAACTCATAATGCCCATATCTTCATCGGAATGTATTTTTTGAAATATCTTCTTTCTTCACCCTCAATTGATGATAACCAGATCGATGATCAATCATAAAAAAGAATTGAGCCCCATGAAGTTGGTTAAATAAGTCATCAATTCTTGGAAGAGGTTATTTTTTCTTTATTGTGATCTCGTTTAGTTCTATATAATCATTGAATAGTTGTATTGATCCATCATTATTCTTCATAAATAGAATAGGTTCTCCCCAATGAGACACACTTTGACAGATAAACACCTTATCCAAATGATCTTGGAGTTTCTTCTTTAATTCCTACAGCTCCAGATTTTCTATTCTCTATGGGGTCTTTGATATCGGATGAGATCCAGGTACAAATTCAAAGGAGAACTCTACCTCTCTTTCTAGGGGAGGTCTGGGTAACTCCTCAGGAAATACGTCAATGTATTTCTGGATTATGGGGATATTTTATATCGTAATACTCTCATTTACTTCTTATTATTCCCCAATAAACTCCATAAACAAGGATATAAGAGGTTCTTCTAGACAAAGATCAGGTTGAGATATCTCTCTTTGGAAGATAACTATATGTTTTCCATCCAGGACTACAGATATTTCCTTGCTTTTGAATTTGATTTTAGCATTATACTTTGAGATCCAGCACATCCCTAGTATAATTTCAAATTCTAAAATAGGAATGAATACTAGATTTATGATAATATTGTGCTCACTAAAGTAAATAATAGAGTTTCTAAACACTTCTAATGATTGGTTAATCCCACTATGAGTCTTGAATGATAACTCTACTTTTAGAAATTCAGGGGTTGATTCTAAATTCCTTGAAAACATAGAGGAAATAAAGGTAAGTGTAGAACCAAAATAAAACAAAGTACGTTCTAGATTTGAGAGAAAAACAAGAGTACCTACCACTACATCATTCAGAGCATCAACATCACCTGTCGTGATAGAAAAAACATGACCATGCTCCCTGGGCCTTTGCTAAGGCTGATGGCGGTTACCCTCTACTGCCATTGGATTTGGACAGTGATTGGAAAAGTTCCCAATTTTTCTACACTTATATCATAGGACATAATTTAGGGCCTACACCATCTTCCCTTTTTCATTAGTGTTGGGAAGTTTTCTCTTCACCTCACTACGACAATTCCACGCAATATGGCCATCTTTTCAACACTTGTAGCACATCCCACTCCTGAGCAGGTAGTTCCCCAAAATCTTCTTCCCAAATGTATTATACGTGGGACATTGATCTTTTTTCCTCATATTACCTGATCAAAGATCCTCCCTATGCTTGTCTCCATTTATGTCTTATTGTCATTTGCTTTATGAGACCAATTTTCTCCCCAAACTCCATTTTGACCTTCATTTCACTCCGTATGATCTCCTCAAAGATATCGTAGTATCGGTAGGTTAGATTCTTCCACGGATGGTGTATCAGTCCACTAAATAATATATCAACCTTCCCATTAGGATCCATGACAAAGCTTGAGGTGTAACGGGAATGTCTGTAGAAGTTCATCTCGTAGGTTCCAACAGATTCATTCCCCTTCAGCTTCAGCTCAAGAAACTGCTTCCCTATTTTTTTCTCATCGAACGAGGGAAATAATTATTGAAGAAGATCCTTCTAAACTCTTCCCACTCCATAGCTTCAACCTCCACTCTTGGCCTCGTATTTTTTATCAGCTCCCCCCACTGATCAGCTTCTCCCTCTAAGCAGTAAATATCCAGGGTTACCTTCTCTTGTTCCGAACATCGGAGAATAGAAAAGATATTCTAGAAAGTGTTGATCCACTACTCACAAATCAATGGGTCAGTAGATCCATTGAAGGTTAGTGGTTGTGGATGCATAAAAAACTCAATGGAATGTTGTTCCCTTCTTGGTGAGATCGGTCTCTCATCTTTATTCACGTTATTTCCCATAACGTGAGTCATTGGGTTCATCATTCTCATGAAAATTTCTATCTCATCTTCCATCGGAGGGCTGTCAGTGCATGGTCCATTGTGGTCACCATTTACACGGTTCCTACTATTTCCCTCCATTTTATAAAACAAGAAAACCTTAGTTAGAAGATTATTTTATTTACGAATCTTTTAACTAAAAAGGATTTTATGTCTTAAAACTTCATGCTTAAACAATTACATTTCTTTATAAACCCTTCATAATGATTCATTAAAATCCTGTGATTAACTAAACATATCCCCTAGGAGTGTCAAACCATGAGTTCAGAGAGGCCCTTTGTCGTATACCAGGATACCCTAGGTCAAGCCCGAAACTCCTTGTCGGAGTTTTCACTCCATATCGGAGTTTTCACTCCTAGGTACATCTGTGCCAGAGCCCCCACCCGAATGGCCTGAAGGCCTCCTTTTTTTTATTGATTTTGATGACCCCACTTTCAAGGGAGGAGGGGGAACCCTTACAAGGACCATAGGCTTATAGATTACATGATCCATAGGTCTTAGGAAATATAAAGACTATTCTTGGAACTCATCCACCCAACTTCTTCATTGTGATATCAACTCTCTATTTTCACATGGCTATTTGGATAGGCTTCTTGTTCAAGCATAGGCTGGTCCCGATGGCAATGACATTCCCTCTATTTTTGAAATATCCTTTTACCTTCTTCTATGGTGAATGCACCTGCTCTGAACCCCCATATGGAGTTTTCTCCTTGTAGAGTCTGTCTGATCATTTCAACACAATTTCAGGTGTCCCAAAGACCTTGAGGTGGCCTAAAAGCCTTACTGGCCCGAAGGCCTTAGGTAGCTCGAAGGCCTTAAAGGACCTGAGTCCCAAACCGATGGCCTTAAATCCCAAACAGATGAATAGTTCCAACTACAATAGTGACTTCTACAATACCTACTACAGTACTTTTACAGTACTTCTTGATCCACATCCACTTGTTCATATCCATACAGGGGTTTATTTTTTCAGAAACCACTTACATAATATTTCACCAAAATACTATGATATTTTCCTATATTTAAACTTATCTATAGGGTTATTAATAACTTTTTTGTATCCTAATTTCAATAAATAACTAAACTATCCTTTGATACCAACTATGGCATCCCGTCTTTTATTACATAACTTTTCATTACATTTTGCAAACAGAGGATCTTTAAAGTCTAGTGTCTTAGAAATCGGGAAAAATATAAATGAAAAAATTAAACATTATTCTAATCCAATTGTAAGGCTTCATCAAAGTTTTATACTAAGTGCAATTATAGAATCTCATAACCTGAGGACATACATCAAACAAAACGATGAGTAGAAGGCCCAGTAAGGAAAGCAAAGGTATCAGTTTACTTATGATATCAATAAGAACTTGATAAAAAACATAAAGACATGAGAAATGGAAGTAGAGGAATATCATAATGAAAATAACATTAATCATAACTTGAATATGTGGATGCCAAATTTAATTTATACATTGATGAACATATCACCAAGGTTCATCCCTATGGTGTCATAAAAATTACAAAGTTTATTCCCCAAGGTATCATAAAACTTGTAATTTCTAGAGAATAAATTATCTACCCAATACATTAAAGCTCTATCAGGTTTAACCCTTAATATATCTTTATTTTCATTTGAGAAAAATCTATCATAAACAACCATTTCATAAATAACACAAAAATAATATAATAAATGGGTTTTATTTCAAAATTGTGACATTTTAAAAGTGCTTAAAAAACACGATCATTATGTCATTTATAACCCATGGAAAAGGAATGAGGGTTTCATGTATATCAATTCTAGAATAAAATATATCATTTTTATGTCTTTATGAATACCCCTAGAAACTAAATGGTTTTGGGTATTTATATAAATAAAATAAGATAATTTCTTGAGAAAGGGAGAGAGAGTTTTTTAGATAAAATTTCTACAGCATAACAGTTTTATAACATGGTTTTAAAAAACATTAAAATAAGAAGGGAAAATGGTTACCCACTCATAAATAAATCATAATACAGTATAAGGACATAAAAAATTTAAATAATATCTTAGTATGTAATTTTTAATGACATACCACATGAAAAGGAAACATGAAAGAAAAGAGAATATGTGATTTCTTTTATAATAATTTGGAAGCCTAATGGCGTTAATTAAATATTTAGAAAATCATTTTATGAGAGTGGAAAGGGTCTCTCATAAATCGGACCTAAAATGGACAGTAATAATGTCACACACGGATTTCTAAAGAAATATTTATTTGTTATTTTTATTCTCTTTTTCAAATCATTATCGAAGTGCGGGCTAAGACTGATTAAAATTCTTACTTTCTGCTGATAAATTAATATTTTAGTTGTGGCGGTGTCTGACGCGTGGGCGGGGCATGGTTGAAGCTGCACAAATTTGATGGATCACCACGTGACCTTTCCCGGTTCATCGCACGACTTTCCTAATGATCAAGGCGGTTAAATAAATGTATTGAATAGAAAAATTAAAATAAAATGAAAATAATTAGTTTAATAAAATTTAAGAAAATTGTTTTAATGATAATAATAATAATATTGTTTGATAATATTATTATTATTATTATTAACAAATAATATAAAATTTATTATTTTGTTATTAACATGGTAATAATTATTCTTATTGTTAAAATTATATTAGGTTGTTACAACTTTCATTAATATCATAAATGTCATTATTATTATTACCACCATAAATTATTGTTATTATCATCATTAATTTTTCTCATTAAAATTGTTAAAATTTCAATTAACATTATCATCTTGAGGATATAAAATTTATTAACCTATTATTATTATTCTCGTTATTATTATTTTATTATTATTGAGGTTTTAGTTTAGGAATACTATTATTATTAATATCAATATTTATTATTATTTTTGTTTTGATTTTATCTTTTTATTTATTTTTCTTCTTTGTTTAGGGTTTCACCCTTTTTTTGGCGCCCTTTCCCCCTATATCCTATCACAAACTCCCCCTTCCCTATTTCACTACGTCGTCGCCTGCCTCCACCTACCTTCCTCCACTTGCACACTCCTCCTCGCCTACACCTTCTGCCGGACCAGCCTCCTCCATCTCCTCCCATCCAATGCCCTACTCTCCCTAGCCAGCAGCTCGCCGCTCTATCCGATGGTCCGCACGCGCCATCCCCACATCAAGCCAGCCGGACCTCCTTCTCAGCCACTCTCCTTCTAGCGCCACTCCAATCTACTCTTCCCCATGGCCAGATCGCCGCCCTCCCCTTCTTCCCACCTAGATCATACCGCACCCCTCCCCTGGCTGACCTGAATCGCATGACCTTCCCCTTTAGCCGATCCCTCTATATCGCGGATGACCTCCCTTCCGGACCGTCATTCAGGGCGATTTCTTCGTGATCTATTCATGATTCTTGGGTTAGGAGGGTCATTCTTATGCTTGCTGTATCCTTTTCCATCCAAGATGATGCTTTCCAGACCATCCACCATTGATTCTAGGTTGGACCTCCCCATGCCCTTAATATAATTTTGAAAAACCATTGTCTTCTTGTTATTTTAATGATGTGTGATTTTTCTAATGATGGAATGTCATGGGTTTTTTGTTTATCAAAGTTTAAATTTCATTCCATCACTATTTCCATGGAGTTCGATGGGTTATCCCAATTCAAAGTTTAGTTTTAAATCTATTTTAACAAACCATGCTTGCCATGTAGTTGAGAAAATTCCCAACTGGGATTTCAGAAGTGGGGTTTATTTTATAAGGTTTCTTTGGGGGTTTTAAAGTATTTTCCCAAAAAGTGATACTTGGCCTTTCAAGTGGCACATGAAATTCCAAGTATTGTTCAAAGGATTCAATTGTGAATTTAAATTAAAGTGTGGTGATTTAAACCCATGGTGTTTTTTTAAATGGAACCGGTTTTGAGGTTTAACTGTTTTTTTGGATTTGATCTCCTTGGTTAGGCCTCCTTTTACTCCTTCATGGTGCGGGTGTGGTGCGGGTGTGTTTTCCACGAACTATCTAAAGGATCTTCATGTGAGGTAAGTGGCTCTGAATTTTAAACATTATTTAATGAATTCATTTTCTTGCATAGTTAGTTTAAAATTTTCATTGATTAATTCTTTTGGGTGCGGATTTGGTTTTCTTGAAGTATTCCATGTGTTAAATTTGTTTCGTAGTATGTCATATGGGTGGGTGCATTCGTTGGTTGAAAACTTATCTTTATTCAATTCTTAGTGTTTATTGATGTGCGTAGTTAGATTTTCATTTATGCTAGTAGTGTTAATTATGTTTTACATGTTGTGGCATGTGTTTGTTAATAAGTGAAGGTGTTTTGTTGGTTGAGTAGGTTGTTTCTATGAAAATATATTTTGATATGTTTACTAGTGTTTTATAAAGTTTGCGTTTGTTTTGTGAAAATGTGAAAAGTGCTCGGTTTATGTTCTGGTGTAGCGTTCACATGCGTTTGTCAAAAAGGAGGGTTTGAGTGGGCCTTTGGTGTTTATAGTCATGTTTCCTATCCTAGATTTTCTTAATAAAATTTCTAGTGTTTTATTTAATTGGTAAAATGGCCTTTTAATTGTGCGGTTGGGTTTTTAATTGATGTTAGTAGTGCCTCTTGTGTTTTTCATGTGGCGTTGGGTGTGTTTGGTCATGAAGGTGGGATGAGTTGGTTTTTTGTGTTAAGCCCTGTTATGTTTCTATTTAAAAAATTTGTTCACAAAGAATTTAATATGTTTTATTGAAAATTATTAACGATGCGAATTTAATATATTTTAACAAATTATTACTAACAATGAAGAAATTGTTTGAATTGAGTTGGGTAAAGTCTTTTGGTGTGCGTACTTTTCCAAATGGATTTTGTCTATGTGTGAAAGTGTGGAGTTGGGTTTAGGTAACACCTTATTTATTTTATTCATCTGATTTTGACATTAAATGTGAAATTGGAACATATTGATCACAAAAGGGGAAGCCTAGGTACTAGGTGGGAGGACTAGATTTAGCACTCTAGTGATTCGGAAGTGGCTCTGGCCTGGTTTCACTTAGCTGGTTTAAATATTACAATACTAACTAAAGTTTGAATGATTATTGAAGACCACTAGGTTATGGATGTGTTTCCCAAATAGTGTCTCATGCACAAAAACGTATTTTTTTGTGATTCCTATACTAATGTTCACCGAGACACGATTTTATAGGGTCCCATTCTTTTTTCTATTACCGATAGGGCCTCTTCCACTTATGGTGCTGCTCGACTGCTACACACTCACCGTCGGCAAACAGTGTAGCTTTTGGGTTTTCTTGAAGGTTTGGGTTTTCTTGAAGGTTTTGGTTTTCTTAAATTCAAGGGTATTTTTTTTATTTAAGTTTTTTTCTTTGAAAGAGTTTTCTATATAAAATTTGTTTCTTTAAAATTGTTCAAGATTTGGTGTCCTCTCATTTATTTAGCTTGAAAATGTATTTGTTATTTAATGTTTATACGTGGAACCTTTTTTTCAGTGACGTCCTACTGGGATCTTGGATCACACCCTACACACACCTTTGTTTGTATGTATACTTTGTTATTTTTGTATTCTAGGTTGAGGTATCCTGCTCAGTGATGGTAGTTCAGGTCATTGATTGTCTTCTTGTGAAGGTTGGTGTTTATAACTTGTGGATGTTACACCTATCTTGTTACTTGGAGGTTGTGTTTGAGTTTTGGTTTCTATTGTTTTCATTTTCTTTTGTATGTTGGTTCAAGTTGTAAGCCATTAAATTTGATTTTAGTTGGAGGTTCTATTTGGTTTTCAGTTCACAATTTTATTTTATTTATGTTGTCAGTGGTTTTGTGTTTAATTTTTTGGGTAAATTGTTCCCAAGTGTTTTTTTGATACCCAGGCACTAGTGCCAGCCCGTGGGGATCGGGAATTCCCTTCGGGCCATGTCGTGGACCGGGTCAGATGGTGACCTGACCTGGTTTGTGACAAAATTGCATTAGAATGTTTCTCTTTCTTGGGTCATGTTCTTTTGGAATAGAGTCTAGGTAGACTGCAGTTAAGGTTGTCGGGACTCGATGTTCTGGATATGAGTAAGGTGTCTGGCCAACACACCTCGTAGCGGGACTCTAGTTACCAAAGTAAGTTGAGTCTTTTCTGAGTCTTTGGTCCTTGTGGATAATCTCGTTTAAGAGAAATGAAAAAGGAGTAGGGTCAGTGGTCCCAGTGATCTCGCAAGGTTTGGAAATCCACATAGAGCCGGGGACTCTATCTTATAATACTCTATGTGGTGGTGGTGTGATTGGTGTATGGCTGACAATCACATGTCTCTATCACCCACCAACACTAGTATCCTCTTGTATCTTCCCTCGTCTCTTTGTTTTGTATTCATGGAAATCTTGTTTTTAAGTAAAAATTATTTGGTCTTGAAAAATGTTTTGAAATGAAGCGCTTAAAAAATGATGTGTAAGGTTTGAAAAGTGTGGGTTGAATGTTTGGTTTTGAAAAAAAATGAAAAGGTCCAGTTTTGATTCTTGGTGTTCTCGTGGGAAACCACATGAATTAATGTATATGGAAAGAGAAATGGTTAACGGAATGAGTGGATGAGTGCCTGGATGAAAATGAGGTGGGTACCTGTGTGGCACGAGAACATGCATGTGTGAGGCCCACGAGACACCATTGGTATTTTTGTAACCCATCATCTTTGTTTATTTTCAAAAAGTTTGTCTAATAAAAAAAATTGTGTTTTAATAAGCGGTGATTGTGTGATGTGTCTTTGTGTTTTGAGAAGTGTTGGATGTGAGGCATTTCAATACAAGAATCCTTTTTGACTAATTTGTGTCATGATTTCTAATTCTTATTGGTGAGTCGGTGTGAAAGCATGTGGTTAGTGGTTTCATTTGAAAAGTGATTTGGGAAGCCCTTTCAGTGGTTCCCCCTACATGTTCAGTGTTTTCTTACGGTATGTCTTTGTCATTGTACTAGTTTGATTTGAGTATATTGTTTTTTTTACTAGTGCCCCCCAATAAAGCCTTAACTTGTGGTTGAAGTGAGTCTGCCTGAAATTCACTGTTGGGAGGCCTTCCAGTTGATCGAAGGACTCTCTTCTTGAATTCTAGGATTGAACCCACACATCTTTATAATCAAGTAGATACTCTTGCATCGGGAGGGTTAAGTGAGAGGGTTTGAATGAAACTTGGGTTTCCATTAGTCATTTTATATTCAAGGGTGAAGTTTGAACTCGGTAAGTTGATAGTCCTATTTGGAAACGGTGAAGGAGATTCTAGTGGGGAAAGGTGGAAGCAGCCAGGAGTTGTCAGTGTGGGATACTATTTTAAATGACCTTTGGTCCTTCATTGTTTTTTTAAGAAAGGGTATGTGTTAGGCCACTAGTGTGGTAGACCCAGTCACATGGGGATTCTACATTCGATTAAAGGAATCACGTATTTTTTAATACTCAGTTTGAATTCCTTCTCCATATAATGTTCTTCTCAATAGTAAGGGTCATGTTCGGTGAATATTTGTGGTGTTGTGTTCTCATTATGTGTGACAAAGGGTGATAAACAAGCATTATTTCAGCTCTTGTGTTGATAAATTTTTCGTGTGGGATTAGTTGGATGTCGTGATGTGTTGTGTTTGCTGGTGTTGTCTTGGTTTCGATGTGGTTGCATGTGAGACCAAAAGTAGAAGCTCTGTTTGGGACTCTTTAATACCTGACTGTGAGGAAAGAGATGCTTCAAACATCAGGGCTCCAACGATAGGCCTCGGAATGAAGTTGGCACATGGTCAGGAACCTGGGAGTGTATGATACCCCAACCTTATTTTTGTCGTCAGTAATGAAGGTGAAGGAGGTCTAAATTGTTTTTCGCAGTTGTTCCATTCAATACAAATCGTTCGGGTGTGTGGCGTTTCTCATGGCTATGAGGAGGTGTGTTCATCTCGTTACCTTAATGTCCTAGGGGTTGCGTCCCACCAGATGTAATCGCTTTTAGCAATCCTTATGGGGTTTGTTTGGGTGAATTCATCTCAAATTTTAATAGTTCTCATCTAGGGATGTGGAGATGCTGGTTTTTTTTTGGATTGTGGTATTGACACCCCGACAGTTGTGCCTGACCCTCCTTGACACTTGTGGTGGGGTGTTTGGTCACTATCGGGAAATCTTCAAAGTTTTGTATCTCCTGTCAACTCTGATGGTGGGGAGACCTGTGATAGGTCTCACTCAAATTTCTTTGGAATGAATTAGTGTTGGTCATCTTAATAATGGTGGGGAGTCTGCTCAGGCCTCCCCATGTCAATTTTCTAGCCTCGCCTTGGGTGTTGGTAGGTTCTTAATGGTGGGTAACCCCTTCGGGCTTCCCCATGATAGTCTTTTGGTTATGTTAATTTCCTTGATCAATCAATCAGAGGTGTTCTAGCTCCTTGGGGTGGGAGACACATATCAAAAATTCTCTTTACGAGTTTCTTGAGTTTGTCTTTTTATTCAACTTTTTTGAGCATGATGTGTTTTCCTCTCTTCAGTTGCTATTTTGGTGGGGATCCTCTTTGAACCATAAGGGGGTGTTGTTTTCTACTTTGGGCTTCATTCTTAGTTCAGGATTTCCGAGGAAGGAAAGTGCTATGGTGGGGAGAATTTTCACACCCATATTTCTTAAACAATATTTAGTTATTATTTTTATTATTTTTATTCTCATTTTCAAATCCTTGTCAAAGTGAGGGCTGAGCCAGAATAAATTTTTTAATTTCTGCTAATAAATTAATATTTTAGGTATGGTGGTTTTCGACGCACAGGTGGGGCATGGTTGAAGCTGCACGACTTTGATGGGTCATTGCACGACCTCGCCCAGTTCGCCGCATGACTTGTTCAATGATAAAGGTGGTTAAATAAATGTATTGAATATAAAAATGGAAATAAAATGAAAATAATAAGTTTAATACAATTTAAGAAAAAAAATTAATGATAATAATAATATTATTATTTGATAATATTATTATTATTAACTAAGAATATAAAAGTTATTATGTTGTTATTAATATGGTAATACTTATTATTATTATTAAAATTATGTTAGGTTGTTACAACTTTCATTAATGTAATAAATTCCATTATTATTATTACCACCATAAATTATTGTTATTATCATCATTAAATTTTATCACTAAAATTGTTAAAATTTTAATTAACATTATCATCTTGAGGATATAAAATTTATTACACTATTATTGTTATTCTAATTTTTAATTTCATTATTATTGTTGTGGTTTTTGTATTGGAATAATATTATTATTAATATCAATATTATTATTAGTTTTGTTTTTATTTTAGCTTTTTATTTATTTTCTTTTTTTATTTAGGGTCTCACTCTTTTTTTGGTGCCCTTTCCCCTGCATCCCATCGCAACCCCCCTGCTTCACTAGGACACCGCCCTACTCCACCACCTCCCTCCCCTTGCATGCTCCTCCTCAACCTCACCATCCACCAAACGAGTCGCTTCCATCACCTCCCACCCAGCACCCTATTATCCCCACCCATCCACTCGTCACTCTGTCTGACAGTCCGCATATTCCATCCCCCCATCCGGCCAACCAGACCTCCTTCTTAGTAACTATCCAACCGGGGACGCTCTTGCCTACTCTTCCCTATGGCCAGCTTGCCACCCTCCCTTTCTACCCACATGGATTGCATCGCACCCCTCCCCTAGCAGACCCGTATTGCATGACCTTCCCCTTTGGCTGAGCCCTCTGCATCACCGACGACCTCCCTTTTGGACCCTCTTTCTTGGGGATTTTTTCATGATCTCCTCAAAATTATTGGGTTAGTAGGGTCGTTCTTATGCTTTTTGGAGCCTTTTCCATCCAAGACGATGCTTTCTAGACCATCCTCTATTGATTCTAGGTTGTACCTCCCGATGCCCTTAATTAAATTTTGAAAAACCATTGTCTTCTTGTTTTTTTAATGATGTGTGATTTTTTTAATAATGGAATGGCATGTGTTTGTTGTTTATCAAGGTCTAAATTTCATTCCATCACTATTTCATGGGTGTGCGATGGGTTATCCCAATTCAAATTTTAGTTCTAAATCTGTTTTAGCAAACTGTGCATACTATGTGGTTGAGAAAATACCCAAATGGTGTTTTAGAAGTGTGGTCAATTTTATAAGGTTTATTTGGGTCTTTTAAAGTAATTTTTCTAAAGTGTTACTTGGCCTTTCAAGGGGCACTTGATATACCAGTTATTGTTCAAAGTTTTTTAGTGTGAATTTAAATTAAAGTGTGGTGATTTATACCCATGGTGTTTTATTTTAAATGGAACTGGTTTTGAGGTTTAACGGTTTTTTTGGACTCGATCACCTTGTTTAGGCCTCCTCTTACTCCTTCGTGGTGCGAATGTGGTGTGGGTGTATTTTTCACCAATTATCTGATGTATATTCATGTGAGGTAGATGGTTCCTCATTTTAAACATTATTTAATGAATTCATTTTCTTTCTTAGTTAGTTTATAATGTTCGTTGGTTAATTATTTTGGGTGCAGATTTGGTTTTCTTGAATTCTTACATGTGTTAAATTTGTATGGTAGTATTTCATATGGGTGGGTGTGTTCATTGTTTGAAAATTTATCTTTTATCAATTGTTAGTGTTTATTAATGTGTGTAGTCAGCTTTTTATTTGTGCTAGTAGTGTTAATTGTGTTTGACAAGGTGCTACATGTGCTTGGTCATAAGTGACGGTGTTTTTTTGGTTGAGTAGGTTGTTGATATGAAAACCTATTTTGATCTGTCTACTAGTGTTTTATAAAGTTTTTGTTTGGTTTGTGAAAATGTGCAATGTGCGTGGTTTATGTCCTGGTGTAGTCTTCACATGTGTTTTTCCAAAAGGAGGGTTTGAGTGGGAGTTTGGTGTTTTGAGTCATGTGTCATATCCTGAAGTTGATTAATAAAATTTCTAGTGTTTTATTTAATCAGGAAAAAGGATTTTTAATTATGTCGTTGGGTTTTTAAATGATGTGAATAGTTCCATTTGTGTTCTTCATGTGGCGTTGGGTGTGTTTGGTCTTGAAGGTGGGCTAAGTTGCATTTGTGTGTTAAGTTGTGTTATGTTTTTGTTTAAAGAATTTTTTTTCAAATAATTTAATATGATTTAAGGAAAATTATTAATCATGAAAATTTAATATGTTTTAAAAAATAATTATTAACAATGCATAAATTTTTTGAAATGAGTTGGGAAAATTCTTTTGGTGTGCATACTATTTCAAATTGATTTTGTGTGTGTGTGAAAGTGTGGCGTTGGTTTTAGGTAACACACTTTTTATTTTATTCATTTGAGTTTGACATGAAATGTGAAATTGGAACATCGTAAACACAAAAGGGGAAGCCTGGGTACTAGGTGTGCAGACTAGATCTAGCGTGCTAGTGATACAGAAGCAGCTCTGGCCTGGTTTCACTTAGCTGGTTTGACAATTACAACACTAACAAGACTTTGAATGATGATTGGTGACCACTAGGTTATGGATGTGTTTCTCTACTGGTGGATTAGGCAAGATAATGTATTTTTTTGTGATTCATATATTATTTTTCACTGACACGTGATGTTATAGGGTCCCATTATTTTTTATAGTACCTATAGGGCCTCTCCCACTATTACTGCTCTTGGACTACTATCCACTCATCGTCAGAATACGGTGTAGCTTTTGGGTATTCTTGAAGTTTTGAGTTTTTGTGAAGGTTTGGTTTTTCTTAAATGAAAGTGTGTTTTTTTATTTATGTTTTTTTCTTTGAAGGTGATTTATTTATAGAAATTTTTTCTTTAAAATTGTTCAGGCTTTGGTGTCCTTTCATTTATTTATCTTGTAAATGTATTTGTCATTTAATGTTTATATATGGAACCTTTTTGTTGGGTGACGTCCTACTGGGATCTTGGATCACACCCTACATACATATTTGGGTGTATGTAGACCATGTTATTTGTGTATTCCAGGTTGAGGCATCCTACTTAGTGATGGTGGTTTGGGTCGCCAATGGTCTTCTCATGTAGGTTGGTGTTTGTAGCTTGTGTATGTTACACCTCTCTTTTTACTTGGAGGTTGTGTTTGAGTTTTGGTTTCTTTTGTTGTTGTTTTCTTTTGGATGCTGGTTCAAGACATAATCCTTTAAATTTTATTTTAGTGGGAGGGTATGTTTAGTTGTCAGATCACAATTTTAGTTTATTTATCTTGTTAGTGGTTTTGTGTTTACTTTTTTGGCTAAATCGTTCCCATGTATTGTTTTGATACCCGGGAACTTGTGCTAGCCCTTGGGGATCAGGAACGCCCTTCGGACCATGTTGCGGACCAGGTCGGGCACTGGTTCGGATGGAAACCGAGCATGATTCATGAAAAATAAGGATATAGAAGAACATACCCTAACATAAGAATATGGAAACTAGAAGACATAACATAAAGGAAGTTGTGACTTAAAAGAGAAGGGTGAAAGGTTCCCTTACCTTGAAGAGTAATTTCAAAAACTCAAAGTTTTGTGACCTTGGGGGAATTTGGGGCACCTTGGGAGGACTCCTTGAGAGGTAAAAGCACTAGAGATTCTTTGAGAATGAATTTTTAATGAATGGAATGAAGGAATGGGTTAGTATTTATAGAAAAAGTGAGGAAATATTTAATTAATTTCCAAGGGACACTTCATCGGTGGTATTTGAAAAACCATGGGCTTCCCATGGTATTAGCAACATGGGACACCACATAACATATCTCACTATTCACAAGTCTACCAAAATTATTACACCTTTATTACATCATTAATGATGTCATTAAACACATGCAACTCAAAACTGTCTTTTTTACTATTCACTGAAAATTCAACATTTTAGAAAAATCCCAAAAGTTTACCCTAACCAATTTTCTACATGTAGAATCAAAAATTGAACTCCATTTTATAAAAATTAATTTCATTTAAAATTAAATTAAATAAATAAAATACTAATACTTGACTAATAATTTCTAAACCATTTATTTAATTATACTCTGATATAATTATATCACATTACCACTTAAAATGACTAAAACATATTTATACCTCCCTGTATGATGTAATTATTCCATTGGTAAAATTACCATTTATAAGGGTAAAATTACTATTCCAAAGGGTATAGTTACAATTCACCCAAAAATTATTTTGATCTTATTGAACCACATTTTTCACCATGATTACAACCATGTTTAAATGAGTTTTGAAAATAATTTCATAGAAAAAGTTATTTAATGATTAAATGTTTTTATACTATTCATCAAAATCACTATTCATCAAAAACTATTCATCAAATAATATTCATCAAAATGAAATTTCTTAGAAAATTTCTACAAAATCAGCCTAGGTTTATTTTTACATTTGAAATTCAAAAATGAGGTTTATTTTACTATAATAATTCTCTATGTATGAGAAATATTTGAAAAGTAAATTTTTTACTTCTAACATAAATTTATCAAATTTGTCTTAATTAACCATATACTTTATTAAGGAAATCTATTCGAAAAATATGAATGATGAAATAACAATTTTATTTATACCAAGGTATTATAGAAAGTTTCTAAGGCCTTGTTACATAGCCCCTTATAACTCCCGCATAGGACCTAAGTGCACGGTGTGCTATGGTGATAGAATCTAGGGGCAGCTTGGACAACATTTCCCGAGTGTGATTTCTATCATCTTGAACTTCTCCTTTAGACAATTCCATTCAATCTTCACATGTTGATGCTCATCTTGGGCTTGGTTCAGAGAAAAGCCTAGTGATGCAACCTTCTTCCCAACCTCTGATAGATGGGCTTCGTATGGCTCGAGTCTAATATATGAGGCCATCAACACTTTTTTCTATATTAATTAACCATGATCACTTTTATTTATAAACAATAATCGTAACATTAAGAATTTAGTTTTCAATAGTCATATTAACCAATGGTCATATTGACCAAAAGTCATATTGAACAATGATCATATAAAAGTAAAAACCCAATGGAATTATTTTAATTATACACACATCATTAATTAAAGGATATATTTTTGTTGAGTATAAAATTAAATAACACACAAATTCATGAAACAAATATTATTCAAAAGTTTTGGCCGTTACAACAGACGTTCTTTAGTATAAACATCTGATGGTTTAGGTGTGGTATCATAGAATTGTTCATTTAGAGGTTAAGAACTAAGGTGGGGAGAACCTTAAGCCACTTGATAAAAGATATGATTATGGGAACATTTCATGAGTAAGATAAGATTGGGTAATCTATTTCTGGATGTTTTAGCCTTGCTTGCGAGCATTATCTCTAGTTTGAACAGTTTATGTATCGTATGCTTGAATGATTCATAGAGGTTTGTTGGGTGATTGGAAACACAATGCGGTCATTTCAATGAAACTGCAAGACCTGGGTAGGTTGGGTGATGTTGTTTACTTTCCCAAATGATTCTTATGAAAGATAAGTTATAATTTGAGGATATTACAAAGTTCCATATTTTGTAATGAATTAACAAAATTCAATAGTTTTTAAACTTTCATTATTTAGTGGATCATTTGATTTTTATTTTCAGATTTGGAATCTAAATTTGAGATTTACACCACTTAAGGTTTTTCTTTCAAGTGGGTTTTACATCTCAAAAGGTTTCCTAGGGTTCGGTTGAGTTTCAGAAGCATTGGGCTCCAAAATCACTAGTTTTTGGAGAATTGTAAATCAGTGTACAGTTCGTACAAGGTTAGTTCAACTATGTGGGTCAACCATGTGTCCCCTTTTCTTAAGTAAAATAGTTATTTTTAAACCGTAAAACCCCCCATGAGTAATTGTGAACATTTTTTAAGGTATAAAGGGGTGACCCTCATGGGTTCTTCATGCTTTACCAAAAATGTGTGCCTAGCCAACAAAATTTCTTCCACTTAACTAGTATAAATATGGGGATAGATCAAACTGTGTGACCTAACAATGAGGATAAGGCTCCTAGGAAAAGGATTTTTCATAGCTGTTGCATGATTTTCCAAACCATACGGCCAAAAATTACGGCATTTTAGAAATCTATAAAATAGTGTTCCCCCCCCCCTCCTCCCTTGTATGTTTCCTCCCTCGTTTCTTTCTCTCCATGCACAACAAACCCCCCCCCCCCCAAAGTGGGATATACATTTGTCTTCTCTTATATGCATGGAAAGATCTCCTATGTCTATATTCATAATTTTTTATCATCAATTGTGTTGGATAGCCATTAATAAGGTCAGGACTCCTCATTCATCTATTTTTTGTTCATCTATCCATACAAGATGCTTAATTTCTACAATATATTTTTCAATATTCTCATTAAATTTTATGATTCATCTATTTTCTTCTATTTTACCTCAAATAAAAACCCAATTTTGGATGAGTGGACCATCTTAATCATGAGGTAGGTGGTATAGTTTATTTTCCCTTAAATTTCCAATGATTTTATAATTTTTCCGTTATGCCACATGCCATAGTTTTATATGTGTTCCCTATAAAATGTAAATAACTTAAATTGAATTCATAGACCATGAATTTAGTATTATTTATCCATGATATTATGGTCGAAGGTTGTGACCTAAACTCGAACCACCCTCCTAAGTTTTTTTCATTTAAAATCCCTTTTGGTTACTTCTTTTACTTATACTGAATCCACCCATTGGGGTGTGTTATTTGAATATGAATGGTTATAGATAATTCCTTACTCCAAATCATATTTTAATGTTTGTTTATTTATGTTTTATGTATCGATTTAATTAATAAAATTTGATGATATTCTCTAAATATAAAATCATTAATTGATAACTAAACTACATTTGAGGCACACTATTTTCTAAATAAAAATGTAATTGATTAGTGTAAATATGACTTGATGGTTTGAGATAGGAATGGGTTTTTCCCATGACCATATTATTACTATAAAATGATATGGATTTATTGTGTTTAATTTTTAATATCATTTAAAAAACCTTGTTTATTTGAATTATATTATTGAATGGATGTTTTCATGAACTATTTTACATACCAAATTGAAAATTCTAGTGAATGTACATGAAGCCTTGTGTGATACATGAATTCTCACAAAGTAATTCCTTGAATGGGCTCATAGATTGATTGATATTTAACACCCTTGGGTGATACTTGGTTCTCTATTGGGGTACATTGGACAGGATCAGTGGGTAGTGTTTCTATGACACCTCACAAATGATAGTTGAACCTCTATGTGGAATACCATGGATGGTCTCATAGGGTTTTACCTTTTTCTCACACCTTGAGTGACATTAGGTTCCTAATATGGAATACTTTGGAAAGACTCATAGGTTTCCTAATGTTTTTTATGCCTTGAGAAACACTTGGATTACCATGTATTGATTCTGTGAATATATTCAAAGTTTAGTTGAGTTTATAGTGCCCATGAGTGATACTTGGTTCCCTATTGGATTACCATGGACGGGCTCTATGGAAAAAAAATTATATCATTCCACAATTGATACTCAGTACCTATGTGTTATACCATGGATAGTATTAGAGGGTTATACCTATATATGTACCATGAAATATACTTGGTTTTCCATATAGAAATTCCAAGGATGGGCTCATATGATGCTAGATCTATCTTACACCTCGAGTGATACAAACATTCCTTCTTATAAAATTCCTTGGAAGGTATCGTAGGAAAAATGATTTTGTTATTAATATTTATCATTATATATGGATAATGTTTACCCTTTTGATAATGTTTAGTAATGTCCTTTTTGGACACCAGTGCTTATATCCATGGGTCATATGAAATATTTATTATTTATACTTGTATCACTTATACTACTCTATGGATTCCTCGAGTCCTTGATAGTGAATGTCTAACTTTACTTATATATATTTCCTTTGTGCATATGTATATATATATGTGTGTGTGTGTGTGTGTGTGTGTGTTTCTAAGTGTTTGTATCTGTGTGTGCATGCAAGTGTGCAGGTTCAGAGACACTTTGTCTTAGGCTGAATAAGGTATGGCCAACCAGGCGTCCTTGGGGAACCAACCCACAACTTGTTTACTTTTTTCCTCTTACTAATTTATTCGATATAAATTTATGATACTATATTGTTTATACATGGAATGGATTATTCATTATACATTATTGGTGGTGGCCTGCTGAGTATATATCACACCCTATTAAAGACTCCATTGCACTGGGGTACCCAAATAAACCTCATGATTACAGGGTCAGGTTCTTGGATTTTCCTATATTGATGTTACACTTCTCGTCTGGTATATAGTATGGTATAAGAGGATGGAGCAATTGATCGCGATTCTATTGAATATAGCTATTGAGTCTTTAATTTTTTATATCTTCTGTCAGACTTTCTATGTACTTCACATACCTACTTGAATTTATGTCTGATCATGTTCATGGATGATTATTATTCATTTATTAGTGATTGTTGTTTATCATTAATTTCATTTTTATTTATTTTTTATTGATTATAAAATATTTATTACTAATCTATAGGGTATAGTCTCCCCACTGTGCCTATTTTAGACCCTCACTACTAGTCTTCATCCTCTGGTGTATGAGGAGGCGCACTTGAGGCCTAGTGGCCAATTGGCTCAAGGCACTATTTTAGTATATCTTGAGTCATTAGGATATAAATAAGGGTGGAAGGTGGTGTTTAATTCTATCTAAAGGATATTTAAGGCCATAAAATAATTTAATTAAGGTTGATATTACACCTCATAAGAGTAAAATGACTGCTACTATAAGAATTAATAAATAAAAAATGACTTGTGACATTTCATAAAATTTTAATGGTTTTTCACATTTGTTATTAAATAAATAACATGAAAAAATTGTTTTTAGGTTATTTATTAAATAATTGATATTGAAAACCATGTTCTAAACATTTATTTTTTAATAACCATTGTTCAAAAGATACAATAGATATTTTTTACATCGTTTATAAAATAATTATTTTGAAAAAATATTTATAAACAATGTCAAAAATGTGACATATTAAATGTTTTTTTTACTTTTAATTTGTGTCACAAAACTACCCTGGATCCCATATTATTTAGGGAATCAATTAGTCATACAAGTAACTAAAAAATATTTAATTAAAACTCAAATCATGTAGTCAATATTTTCAAATAAACCCCTGGCTCAAGTTCTAAAACATTCTGTTTCATTTTAAAAACCAACATCAATGGTTTTTATCATAAATCATTCCCTTCATTTAAACTCATTCTATATAAAATCATAAACAATTACAAAACCTTTTAATATCATGAAAATAATTCTTCTATTTATCTATTTTAAATATTTATAATATTCCAAATATAAACACTAAACATTAAAAATACATTATACAATTTAAAATTTTTGATCAAGAGACTCAATTCATGCTTTAAATATCAATTGGAAAACCAATTTAAATTAAAAAATCATAAAGGGTTTTAATTGTTAGATATTTCCATATGAAATCTCCTACATCAATAAAGATAAAAAACCACATGGGATCCACCAACAAATATTCAAGGGATAGAACTATTAAAGGAGAATACTACAATCACATATCATCAAAACATGATCAAGATCTATTAATGGTATGATGAATCCACACTCTTGAATGGGAAGAGAAAGGTGGAAAATAGGATCCAAAATCAAAAAGATATTAAACTTACTATAAGTGATCTAATACAATGACATGCATTTTTATATGTGAAGAATCATGGTAGGAGAGATAATATATCTTATAGAGAGCCTATAAAGACCAATGGATCGAATTAAGTTTTACTAGAAGAAGATTATAATTTAAAATTGGGTTCTAATGAATTAAATTAATAAAATTGGAGAATTAAATTCATGTCACATGGTTCAGCTGCACAATTTGGAAAACATTGCAGCAACCATGTAACTCTCATTTGTCTTCTGGAGAGACTTGACTTCTTTTTCCTTATGATTTAACAATCTATGTGCCAAATTTTCACCCCCAGATCAGTTATTGGAATAGGTTACACCTTTTGAAAAAACATGTGCCAACAATGATCCCTCCCACTATCACATGCCACATAGTTTAAGGGGGTAGGCTACACATTTTTCATTCACTATCCAGTTAATTAAGTTCCCTCCTTTTAAACATCAAATCAAGTCATATAGTTTATTAGGATTACCTTAATGGTTTTCTCTAAATATGTTATAATTTTTGATAGGACTATAAACATAAAAAAACTCCAAAACTCACAAAAAATAACCCAAGGAAATATCAAAAATAATATAATAAAAACTAAGGTATTAGAGTACCTAAAATAATGTAATGAGAAGTTACAATTCCCCTCAACAGAATTGATTTTTCCCTCAAAATGTTTATCAAAATAAATCCATATCAAAGAGGTGAGTCAACTATTGTCTTATTAAAGCCACATGGTCCCACATCTCATTATACTCAGAACCATGCTTCCATATCATTTGAACCAAGAGGATATATTTTCTATGAATGAAAAATACCTAAGAATAAAAAATTTAAACTAGATTCTCATCATGTATAAATTAGATTCTAAATAAAGGTCCTCCCAACTCAATACATGATATTGGGAAAAGAGATACTTTCTAAGTTGTGATACATGGAACATGTTATGGATTGATATCAAATAAAGTGTAAAATAAAAACTGAACCCACCTTACCATCTTCTTAATAACCTCAAATAGTCCAATGTATCTTGGAGCCAATTTCCCTTGTTTTATATGCCATTGGTGACCCAACTAAGTTGAAACTATAAAATATGTCTATTGATCAACTAAATACTCCAAAGGGAATCAGATACGGTAAACATAGGATTTATAAAGAATTTTTTCTATTACCATTATCTAATGAATCAAATAAATCTTTATTATCATCACTTGGACCAAACTAGTTTCAACCAGGAAAACTTCACCAATATTTAACAAACAATGTGGATATTTATAAGGTCGTCCATACAGGGACTCAAAGGTTCCACGCTGATGGAATACTAGTAGTAATTATTTTAGGAAAACTTGACCATCCCCAAATAGAAATCCTAGTTACCTATATACTCAACGATAGAATATTAAAGCATATCCTCAAGAATCTATATAGCTAGTTTTATCTGTTTATCTATCTGAGGATGGTAAATCATTATCAACTTTATATGGGATCTCATCGCCTCCTATAGGCCTATATAAAAAGGATAAGTAAATGCGGGATCCCTATCAATAACTATGTAAGATGGAAAACATGAAATATGACAATATTCTAAATATATTTATTTACCAACTCCTCAAATTTGGTGGTATCATGAATGAGAATAATCTTAACTGATTTGTTCTATCGATAAATCACCACCCATATTATTTCTTTCCTAAATTTTCACGTTGAAACCTAACCATAACTTCCACCTATTTTTAATCCCACTTACATGTTTTTAGAAGAATGGTATAAAGAATACTTGAAGGCTTCTAAAATTCAATTTTAATCAACTAAAAATTATAAAAATGATAAAAAAATTAGAAATGTATCATCTCATACTTGGATGTCGGAAATGATGTCTCATATCATAAAACATATTCATTATTCAAGGGTGTACCTACAACTAATAATGATGAAAATCCACCATCACATCTTTCATCCTAGGTAACAGAACTACAAACCAATTCTAGAAGTAAAGGATACCATAAAAAGATATAGACGATTCGCTGATGGTATCCTCATTAGATAAACAATCCATAATGCCTCAAAACTCATCATTAAGTGGGTTTTTCTATAGAATAAACTATATAAGATATAATTTCAACATAAAACTCATAAAAACAACCTATTTATCATCCTTTTATACTCCCAAATTCATAAAATAAATTAGATCCATCAAATTATTCTCATCAGAAGATTTATCAGAGCCTAGGATAGAATTTTCCTTCTCAATGCATCAGTAATGAAATTACCCTTACCATGGTTATAGGAAATTTCTAATTAAAAAGACCCTAGGTACACCACCCATAAAATCTTCCAAATATTTATATCTTTTTATGAGAATATATAACTCAAAATTTTATGATCAGAGTAGATGGTAAACCTTTCCCCAAAATTTAATGTCACTAACTCGTCATATCATGCATCATCCTTGAATGTTTGAGATGATGTTTGGTCTAGTTCTTATCATGAGGCTAAGTCTAATGAGAACCATAAGCCACCATGTTATCACCTTGTATAAGAACACATCCCAAACCCATATTTGGTGCATCACATAAGACCACATAGCCCTACCCAGCCTCTAGATGAGTCATTATAGGTTCTGAAGTCAAATGATACTTCAACTCCTCAAAACAAGTCTGAAATTTTGAATCTCATTCAAACATTACTCTATTATGAGTAAGAGTGGTAAATAGATAAGCTTTATTTAATAAATCCTACACAACATATCAATAATACCTTGCTAATTCCAAGAATATATGAATGAAAAATATGTTTTGTGGTTCCTCTAATGTCATAACAGCTTTCAACTTCTCAAAATTAAAATAAATTTCATGTTTGGAAACCATGTGTCCTAAAATATTTACCTCTCATATCCAAGATTTCCATTTAGAATGATTGGTATAAAGTATATGATTTTTAAATATGTATATAACTTCTATATGGTTACACACATGATCATCCTTGGTTTTAGAGTAAGCCAAGATGTTTTATAAAAAAACTACTACAAAATAATCTAGGTAATAATGAAAAATCCTATTTATAATTTCCATAAACATACTTGTATAATTTTTTATAAAAAATGGAATAAAAAGGAACTCATAATGGCTATACCAAACCCTGAAGTAAGTCTTAGGGACATCAGACTCCTTGATCTGAACCTAGTGATAACCTAGTCAAAGATCAATCTTTAACAACCACTTTTAACCTTTTAATTGGTCAAAAAAAATCATAAATTTGGGGAAGTGGATATTTTTTATTGACCATAACCTGATTTATATTTTTTTAATAAACACAATGGTGAATAGTTTTGTTATCCTTCTGGGAAAAAATAACTGGCACTGCAAAAGGATACACACTAAGCCGAATGAAACCTTTGGAAATCAAGACATCCAACTGAGTGTTTAACTTCTTCATTCCAGTTGGTTCCATACAATAGGAATAAATGAATATTATATGGGTACCTAGTACTAAGTTTATATAAAACTTCACCTACCTTATCTGTGAAATATTACAAACATCCTAAGGAAACAAATCAATTAAATCATTAGCTAGTAGAAGAATATCACCACATGAATAATCCTTCTCTATTTTATAGGTAAGCATGGATATTGTCCTACCCAAATTTGTATGATGTGGTCCAATTCAACTCAAACACGGGTCCCATTATCCCTATAAAACACATCACACCCCATTGGTAGTAGTAAAGGATACCCATTTAATATGGTAATAAATATGAGTTTTATGGGTGATCATCTAATCAATTAAGAGAATGAAATCCATAGGTTTCATACACAGAACTAAAAAGTTCAAAAAAAGATTCAATTATAATAAAAAATAATAATAGGAAAAACATAGATCCTACTATTTATTCATCCTATGAAGAATTTCAATCTTCATTACATGATTCATGAGATTTCAGAAGGATTTAACAATTACAAAACATGGGTAGATATGAAGGAATGAGAGGCACTAGTATCAAAAAAAATTAACTAATGATGGAGAAATAGTAATGATACCTCTTACTATCATGGGACCCACATCATATTCTACTAAAGATTCATCCACTATGTGAGGAATATTATTTCCAAATTCATGTGGATGGAACCCCTTTTTTAAGCATATTCTTGCACCATATATACTCTTGCTACTACTGAACATGTACCACTACATAGAGTTGTAAAAACGTGTAAAAAATATATAAGTGACCTGAACATACAATATATATATATATATATATATTAGTTTCTCTATGTAAGATAACTTTGAATTCCCAACCTTTATAGACTAGAAACAAGAAATTTTTCCTTTACCGCATAGTATAGAAAATTTAGAATAATCTTTCTACTGAGATCCACCACAACGGTTTCCTCTAAAAGACTAATATTAATTACACTTACCTTTAAAGGGAACACTCAAGATACCTCTAAGAGTATGAGTAACTCTCATAAATCCTAACTTACCAACCATTTCAAGTTACTCCATCAAATCTCTATCCATAACATCAACATATGAGGTAAGCTTCATCAGATAAACCAAACATAAAATATCTTCTTGAAGACTTATCTCCAACTTTTGAGATTTTAGTTTCTCATTAAATAGCACCTCATGTGATGAATGAACATTCTTGTAAAAACAATTGGCATACTGGGTTACTGGGTTACTATCTGGTTATCTTGATGATGATTAAGTAAATTTATTCCCTTAGAAAACACCATTGATTCCTAGTATAATTGGTTCATAAAATATTATTTTATGCCTTTCTAATCAAATACCACATTGTTCCCAGATATAAATATTGAATACCACTACAAACTATTAGTTCCTTTATGTTTTAAGATGAATCATATAACCATAATTGGATTCTGAGTCTCCAAAAACTCAAAAAATTTCTCAAATCTATTCAACCAATCCTATTTCTCTTAAGGATCATTGGTACCATAGAAATATGGTGGTTTCAAAAGAAGGAACTCTTAGACTTGATCTATAATATTTTACCTCCAAGGTAAAGCCACCACATCCTGAATAGGAACAAGTGCAGCTACCTAGCCTAGATCTAGGACCACATACCCAACAACCTCAATAGGGTTTTGATCAACTATAGTGTTCTCTTATTGTGGTTCATCAGCAGTTACCTTTATAGGTATTTCTAAACATCTTAATGGGGGGAGGGTAAGACACAACATTATCATATAAAAAGATAAATGTCACTCAAGGAATATAAGACCATTAACTCTATTAATAAAAACTCAACTAGGAAACATAGATCACATATCAAATATTTGTAAAGTGTCTAGAATCAGATCAAACAAATCCTTAAAGAAACTTTTTACAATAACCCATGGTAAACTAAGACTTGTTAAGATAATATATGGTCGCTAAATATCTTATAATCTAACCCTTAGGTCCCAAAGTTCTTTTCTCCTATCTAAAAAAACATCACAAATTTCATGCTATCATTAGAAAAGAGGCATGACCACCTTTAATACTAATTTTTCATGAAATGAACCTAATAAACTAACTAAAAGGTACCCAAATAATTTTCTACATGGCCCAAATTTTGTTCCTGATACCCATGGGCTAGTCAATATCACCTGGGAATTACATGAAATCAATAGGGAATGATTTTACCACTGGAATTACTTATCAATACAAAATAGTGGATAATAATAAAAAAAGTTTCATTATCCAAAATAGTCCAAATAGAATGTCAACCAAATTCATCACATTATCCATTAAATAAAACACCTTATAATCAACATGAAGCAAGTGGATCACATGATCTACTATTCACTACCAACTCTAGATATCCCACAAATCAAGAATATACCCCACCTCTAAGTGGTGCCTTTCCTTTCTTTAGACCTGGAATGAAAAAATCTATAAGAACTCAAAGGAAGAGGTAGGGAGTAAGAAAAAAAAATCCTAGTACGATCTCACAAAGAATTTTATATGTAATATTTACTAAATAAGACAATATTGATTAATTTTAATTAAAACATGGCATGGAGATCATTTTATAGTTTTTATCCAAACATACTTTAAAGAAAATTTCATTGGCTAATATAAAATGGGTTTCAAAGTGATATTAAATCAAATTGGGTATATATAATCATTATAACAAAAACCAGAATGAATAATAATTTTAATAAGAAATTGCAATGTATAAATCATTTAAAAACACGGTACCATGGTTATTGATCTTGATGTTAGGTTATTATATGGATTCTCACACATCTTAGTTAATATATGTCTCTATGTGTAGAAACACTCCCTAGATCCCAAGCCCCTATGGATAAGATAGAATCCCGAAGAATAAACTCCTTATCCTCAAGATATATTAGTAATAATTTTCCTTGTTAAACTATTTATAGGTAGAGATAATACATTCCTATCATGTGTTCTTCCCACATAACTACCCTAGTGACCATGTTCTTGAAAGAATCAATCAATCATACAAGGGGCTGACAAATATTTCATTCAAACTGAAATAATGTAGTCAAAAATTTAAAATAGGCCCCAATTTTATGTTATAATACATTATATTAAATTTAAAAATCAACATCAATGGTTTTTATCAAAAATAATTTCTTCAATTTAAAATAATTTCATTTGAAATCACAAAATATTACATGCATTTTCCTATAATAAAAATCATGCTTCCAATCAAGAACATTCTCTAAAAATCAACATGAAATTTTCAGAATCCATTATCTAGGGATCTCATCACAGACACCCTAAAATGTCAAATAATTGATCAAAAGACTCAATTAAATATATAAAACTCAATTGAAAAAAAAAATTAAACTAAATAATCGTAGAATTTTTTATTTGTTATAGATTTTATTATGAAACTACCTACCTCAATCAAGATTAATAAAACCCAAAATAAAATCCACTAATAGATATTAGAAATATATAATAAAAAAATTAGAATACTATAATCAAAATTCATCAATTAATGATATAGATACATAAACATCATAAGGAATCACTACTCTTATATAGGGAGAGAAATTTGGGAAAGGTGATTTAGGATCAAAGAGATATTACACTTATTATAAGATATCCAACGCACCAATATTGTCACGACCTGTCCTCGGGGCCCGTATCGTGACTACCCCAAGCCCGCCTTCCATAGCCCAGGGGATGGAGAATAGCACCAAGGCATAATTCCCAGTAAAAGGGAAGGCATTTCCTTTGTAAAGTAAACAAACACCACAGAGTAAGCAAGCAGTAGAAGTAAACACTAAGTAAAAACTGAGTACAAATGTAAGTGCAGAAAAGTAAGTGGTCCAGTATACAAACCCAAATTGAAAGTAAAGTACAACTGGAAAAGGAAAACAACAACTGAAAAGTAGATTCGCAGCGTCGAGCCGTCCACTGGAAGTCCCAACTGAAGGGTGAGTACAGATATCCTCCACAGCTCCTCGAGTCCAGTCGTCCGCTCCGAGTAAGTCCTGCCCAGTGGTCCACCTCCGGGTACTGACCTGCTCCGCCAGCCTCAACCGCAATCAGCGTTGTCCGTCGTCTGCAACCAACACAACGTAGTGCGGGCATAGACCGTGAAGGGGTGAGTATAAGCTACTCAGTAGGGACCTCGATACCCCCGAATGTCTCCCAGAATCAACAAAGGATAAATAAAATCACGAAGTAACATCCGACACTGCTTAGGTATATGCCCATATATATACCTAATTCATCAATTCTCGTTCGGCTCCAACATCCGAGCCCAAGTACAGCCCAGTCCACACAGGAAAGAAAAACGTAAATCCACACAGGATAGCACAACACAATCCACATAGGAAAGCAAAACAGGATTCATCTCACACAGGTATACTTCTTCATATGACGATAGAGATGATCATATATTTCCATTGATTCATCTAAGTCATCGGAACCACAAAGTATAGATAGGTACTAACCCCCACAATGACCCACAAAGGATATGACCCACAAATGATCGATAGGTAACTAACCCCCGAAAAGACTCACACAGTATCGGACCCACACAGGATCTGTAGGTGCTGGCTCACACAGAACCGCTGAGAGCTGACCCACACAGGATCGGACCCACATAGGATTGGTAGCACTGATCCACATAGGATCGCTGAGTGCTGTAGTCGTCGCCGTTGAATCCATTGAGGATCTCTGTACAGTCGTCGACGTCGTCACAGTCGCAAACGCAGCCAGCTCTAGGGTTCCCGCACACAGAAAGCTCGTTCGGGAGGGTCCTCTCCATGAGCCGAGAGGCTGATACATCAACTGACACAAATTCTGGAGTTGATGTATCCAAAAGTTCTGTATCGTCAACAGGAACTCAGCGTCATAGACGGCGCGTCAATCGGACGCCCGGTCTGAGAGTTATTGGCCTTTTTGTTCCAGGGGTCTGGTTGGTTTTTAAGGCAAAACCAACCCGACCGTACTCCACCTGCGTCCAAACCTTGGGAGTATTAATCCAAAAGTTCCGTATCACTTATAGGAATCCATCAAAGTCCACGGTATGTCAATCGGACATCCGGAGCTCAGGTTATGAGTGTTTCCGCTCCGAGGGCCCGGTTGGTTTCGTGTACGAACCAACTCGGCCGAATCCAAAGTATTCTGAAACCTTGAGTTCGATATATCGAAACGACCATCTCGATCCAAGTATTGCATTGCAACTGACGGTGTGTCGATCGGAGGCCCTTAGCTTAAGTTATGGATGTCTGACCGGAAGAGGTTCGGTACTAAGGGGTTCGGGCCCGGTCCGACCCGGCCCGATACCCCCAGGGTCGGTACGAACCGAATCGACCCGAACCGGGTCCGGTTCCGGCCCGCATGGGGCGTTGTCCAGGTGCTCGGCCAAATGGCCGAGCCGTTGAGGGGGGGGGGGCTGCCCCCCTGTCTTTGTAACCGCGGACCCCCATTATGGGGGACGCTTGAGCTGGCCGTCGGGGGTTCGTAACCCCCGGCTTATCCATGACCGATTTGCCCGCTCTAGCCGGCTGGATTCTGCCGCCACGGACCGGCGACGGCCGGTCCCCCCTTTCTCTGACGCCGGCGGCCCGGAACCGGCCGCTGGTCTCCCTGCTCTGCCGCGGCCTGGAACCGGCCGCGACCTTGGCTCGGCTGGTGTTGTGCGACGGCACCGCGCTCCTCCTCCGCGGCCCCGCTCCCGCCGCGGTGTCTTCAGGTTTCTCCGACGCGGCCCGACAGCATCGCGACCTTGTTCGATTTCACGGTGGGGCGCGACGGCGCCGCGCATTCCTTGCTGCATGACCTCGCGCGGTGTGATGGCACCGCGCCATTCCTGTTCCAATCCACATTAGAAACAACAACATAGATAAGGGGGGAGGGTTAGCCGTGTTTGTGCGGTTCGGCCCCCTCTCGTTAATCAATAGCAAATGGTCATAATTTACAAAGAACGTCAAGGTAGTAATCAGGAGAAAAGGAACGCATAAACCCCTACCTCGTTGAACAAGTTGAGCGAGGATTTGTCGCGGAGATGAACATCGCGGAAAGAGGCGTCGCGAAAGGAGAATCGTCACTGAAGAAAGAATTGTTGGCGTCGCGGTACAAGGCATCGCGGAAGGAGACATTGACCTCCGAGGAATCTGGCATTCTCCGCGTTCTTCGTGTTCTTCGATGAAGAAGATAAAGATACTCAAGCCTCCCTTAGCTTTTCTCCCAAATCTCTCAAGCAACAAGCCTCCAACTGAAAATAAAATAAGTTCATCACTTATTTTATTAACATAAATTAAACTTTTGAATTTCAAACATTCACATTTAACTCACTTAATTAAATAACTTAAGTTATCAAATTAATGGTGAGTTGAGGGAGTTATAGAATATGAAGGGGTGGGGTTCGTGTGGGCCCCACCACCCTCATAACCTCCCATGGGAAGTTGGGTGGTTTCCCCCAACTTCCACCCAAAGGTTTTAACCACCTAGGAAATAGAAATTGTTGTCAAATTTTTATTTTAACTTCCACAATTTTTATCAACTCTTCTCGTGAAAACGAAACTCCAGAAAAGGTGTTCCTAAGAAAATACCGGCGTTGCGATTCCATCGGTGCCCTTGGAATTCGATTCCGAGCATCGGTTAAAGAGTTAGAAATTCACACTCGTTCGTTCACTGATCATACCCGAGCAAAAATTTGAATAGAAATTCCGGGCACACCGGGCCTCGGAAGCAAGTTCTGTTAGAAAATGCATTCTTGTAAAATACCAAATAAAATTAAGAAAAAAATTTCCTTGAATTTTACGGGTCTTTACATTACTCTCACCTCAGGGCTTTACATCCCCGTAAAGATACATCAAAAATTAGGGAAACAAAAGTGGGTACTGAGCACGCATCTGAGCCTCCCGCTCCCAAGTGCTCTCCTGGAGATTCTCGTGCTGCCATCTGATGCGCACTAGAGGAATCAACCGTCCACGTAGGACCCACTCCTGTCGATCCTCAATCTCCACTGGGACCTCCGTAAAAGTCACCCCATCATCAATGTCCAACTTCGCATGGTCAATGATATGCATCGGGTCGTGCATGTATCTCCTCAACTGAGATACGTGGAAGACGTCGTGCACCCGGTGCAACTGAGGTGGTAGAGCCAGGTGATAAGCTACCTTTCCAATCCTTCTAAGGACCTGGAACGGTCCGATGAAGCGTGGAGACAACTTGCCACCTCGGCCAAATCTCCGTAATCCACGTCGGGGTGAGACACGCAAGAAGACGTGGTCTCCATCCTCGAACTCTAGTGGCCTCCGCCTCCTGTAAGCATAAGACTTTTGTAGGCTCTGAGCTGTCCTCATCCTCTCCTGGATAACCTGGACCTTCTCTTTCGTGGCCTGGACCATCTCTGGTTCCACAAGTGCTGACTCCCCAGGGTCTGTCCAGCACAAAGGAGATCTGCAAGGTCGGTCGTACAACGTCTCGTATGGTGCCATCCCGATGGTGGAGTGGTAGATTTTGTTGTATGAGAACTCCACCAAGGGTAGGTGGTTCTCCCAGATATGAACAAAGTCGAGGACACATGCGCGGAGCATGTCCTCGAGAGTCTGTCTGGTCCTCTCAGTCTGACCATCCGTCTGAGGGTGAAAGGCAGTGCTCAGACGTAGATGCGTCCCAAATGCCTCCTACAACCCCTTCTAAAGCTGGGAAGTAAAGCGAGCATCTCGATTGGAGACAATAGATGATGGAACACCGTGAAGCCGTACATTCTACTAAACATAGAGACGTCCCAAGCTCTCCACTGAGCCCTACTCTCTGATGGGTAAGAAGTGAGCCGACTTGGTGAGTCGGTCGATAATCACCCAAATGCAGTCGTGACCTCTGGAAGTGTGTGGAAGTCCTATCACGAAGTCCATAGATATCCCATCCCACTTCCACTCTGAAACCTCCAAGGGTTGTACCAAGCCTTCTGGTACCTGGTGCTCTGCCTTCACCTACTGGTAGGTGAGACATCGAGAAACGAACTCTGCCACAGCCTTCTTCATGCCCGACCACCAGTGCTATCGTCTGAGATCCTGGTACATCTTCGCCACTCCCGGATGTACCATCAAAGGAGAAGTGGGAAACTCTCTCAGCACCTCCTCCCGTAAAGCAACTGGTACCAAGGTACGTCCTCTGAAAAGGACGTTGTGCTCTCCTCCTAAGGTGAAACCATCAGGTGCCTGTCCTGAGGATATCTGTGCACGCCGCGTCTCACAGTCGACGTCCCCACGTTGTGACTCTATGACCCGCTGTATTAGTGGAGGAGAGACTGTGAGTGACTGAAGGAAAGCTGCTCCATCTCTATCCATAAAGGATATCCGCAAAGCGGCTAGCTGCTCTGTCGCCTCCCCAAGTAGCTGAATGCTCGTCCTCCTGCAGAGAGCATCGGCTACCACGTTCCCCTTCCTAGGAGTATAGACTATCTCAAAGTCATAGTCCTAGAGGAACTCATGCCATCGCCGCTGTCTCAGATTCAGGTCCTTCTGAGAGAAGATATACCTCAGACACAGATGGTCAGAATAAATTGTAAAGCGCTCACCCATCAGATAGTGTCGCCACATCTTCAGAGCGAAGACCACTGCTGCTAACTCCAGGTCATGGGTAGTGTAGTTCTGCTCATGTGTCCTCAACTGACGTGACCCATAGGCGATCACCGCCCACTCCTGCATCAGGACACATTCGAGTCCGGTCCCTAATGCATCGCAGTAGACTACGTACCCTACTCCCTCCTCCAGCAACCTCAAGATAGGTGTGCTGGTCAATTTCTGTCTTAGCTTCTAGAAGCTCTTCTGACATCTGTCTGACCATACAAAGGGTTTCCCCTTCTTCTTAAAATATGAGAGTGGTGCCGCAACTCTAGAGAAGTCTGGCACAAATATCCGATAGTATCCAGCTATACCCAAGAAGCTCTGCACCTCAGTCACACTCCTGGGTGGCTCCCATGCTAGCACTGCCTCTATCTTCACAGGATCCACTGCAAATCCTGCCTTAGAGATGACGTGCCCTAAGAAGTGGACCTCACGTATCCAGAACTGACACTTCTAGAGCTTACCATAAAGTTGGTGCTCTCGGAGTGTGTCTAGTAAAACCCTCAAGTGGTAGGCGTGCTCCCCCTCAGTGGTCGAGTAAATCAAAATGGCGTCGATGAAGACCACTACAGGAAAACCAGGACTCCGTACATCAACTTCTCCAAGGATGAGGCTAGCCAACTGATGAGTGATGGGTTGTCCTCTCCTCTGCGAGAGTCCATCCTGTGCTTCAAAGGCTCCCTTCTCGCTGGTGATGGTGAACCTGCTCCCATCGGTACGTACACATCACACCTTGCACCTAATACAGTCGATCTGTGCATGGACTATAGATAACCAATATATGCCCAAGATGACATCGTAAGGCATCGACGCCGCTACAAGAAGATCTCAGCCAAAACTCTCGCCTCCTAGAGTAATATCACACTGCCGGCACCAGTGCGTAATCGTCGAGTCTGCTCCCGTATGAGTCTCTAGCCATAAGGATCGAGCCAACGGCTCTGTCAGAATCTTCGAGCTCCGAACAAAGGCAGTGGATATGAAAGAGTGACTCGCTCCTGTGTCTATAAGAATTGCAGAAAGGGTGGAATAGACATAGATAGTACCTCGAATCATCTCCGGTGTGCCGTGGTCGCAGGCCTCCGCTGCCTGGATTTGTGCCTGTCTCTGCCCGCCAGCTCCCTGTGGTCGGGGTGGACCTCCTGGTGGTGGTGGTGGTAGAGCCTCAAAGCTTCACCCACCACCTGCTGCTTGGCCAGCTCCTCTGCCTCGTTCGCCTACTCCCTACGGACCGCCACGGTTGACTCTCTGCCTCTGCCTGGGTGGTCCCTCAACTGTCTGCTGCTCCTCAGCATGGCTGGTCGGGCAGTCACGATCCATGTGGCCCTGCCTGCCGCATGCGTAGCACTGTCTGCCTCTCGAAAGACTGGCCCCGCGCTGAGTGACCTACACTACTGAGCCAGTGTCCTGAGGTCGTCTACCTGAGGTTCTGGACTGCCTGGACCCATGAGTCATCCGTCAACTGCCTGCTACATAAGACTCTGCTACGTGGCACCCCGCGGTAGGTCTCGCTGCTGAAGAAGACTCAGCAAGAAAGCTCTCGATCAAAAGGGCTCTCCCCAGTACTCCTGCCTGAGTCGGAATGCTGAGGGGGATCAGTGATGCCCTAATCTCATGCCTCAATCCCTGCTCAAAGGTTCGGGCCTGGAAGAATGGGTCTTGTACCATGTCTGTCGAGTAGCGCGAGAGATCGGTAAATCTCGCCGAGTACTGGGCGACTGTCAAGCTGCCCTGCCGCAGATGAAGAAGCTCCTGGATGCGCACCGCATGGAGGGTGGCCGGGACGAACTCTGAGTGGAAGAGGCTCTCAAAGTCTGTCCATAGAAGATATGCCTCGTCATGCACCTGGAGCATCAAGCTCCACCATATGCCTGTTGATGCGTGCAGTAGGCTCACTGCGAGGATCACCATGAGGTATGCTGGTGTCTTCACTAACCGGAAAACCCATACCACTGCCTCTAGCCAGTCCTCGGCTGCCTGGGGGCCCGTCTCCCCGTGGAACCTCGGTAGTCACTGGCGCTGAAACTCGTGCAGTGCACTAAGGCGACATGCATCATCAGCGGATGGGGCTGGTAGCATCTGTGGCTCGGTGGGTAGAGGTACCGCTGGTGCCTCTGCTGTCAAAGGGCCCTATACCGAGGCCTCGTCGCTCAGTGGGCTATCGTCACGCACAACTCTTGGAACCCTAGCTGGCTGCCATCGTGGGGCCATAATAAAAAGGAAACAGGTGTGCCACAGTCAGAACAGTATACCTGGTGAGCCAACACAAAGTAATCACAAAGAAAACATGAAACACACACATGAAATCAATGTTTTCATGCATTAAGTCGGAAATCAGAAGTCAGGGTCCTGGTGTACGGATATGTCGGCCGCCGCACCAACACTGGACTCCCTAGACTGATAACCACACTCAATACTCTTAACACTATTGCTTCACATAGAAAAAGATCAGAGTCCTGAGTTTGCGGTAGAACTGAACTCCTCTGATACCAATTTGTCACGACCCGTCCTCGGGGCCCGTGTCGTGACTACCCCAAGCCCGCCTTCTATAGGCCAGGGGCTGGTGACTAGCACCAAGCCATAATTCCTAATAAAAGGGAAGGCATTGCCTTTGTAAAGTAAACAAACACCACAGAGAAAGCAAGCAGTAGAAGTAAACACTAAGTAAAAACTGAGTACAACAGTAAGTGCGGAAAAGTAAGTGGGCCAGTATACAAACCCAAATTGAAAGTAAAGTACAACTGGAAAGGGAAAACAAAAACTAAAAAGTAGAGCTACAGCGTCGAGCTGTCCACTAGAAGTCCCACCTGAAGGGTGAGTACAGATATCCTCCACAGCTCCTCGGGTCCAGCTGTCCGCTCCGAGTATGTCCCGCCTAGTGGTCCACCTCCGGGTACTGACCATCTCCGCTAGCCTCAACCGTGATCAGCGCTGTCTTTCATCTGCAACCAACACAATGTAGTGCAGGTATAGCCCGTGCAGGGGTGAGTATAAGCTACTCAGTTGGGTCCCCAAGACCCCCGAAGGTCTCCCAGAATCCACAAAGGATAAATACAATAACGAAGTAACATCCGACACTACTTAGGTATATGCCCATAAATATACCTAAGTCATCAATTCTCATTCAGCTCCAACATCTGAGCCCAAGTACAACCTATTCCACACAGGAAAGAAAAACGTAAATCCACACAGGATAGCACAACACAATCCACATAGGAAATCAAAACAGGATTCAGCTCACACAGGTATACTTCTTCGTATGATGATAGAGATGATCAGATATTTCCACTGATTCATCTAAGCCGTTGGACCCACAAAGGATCGATAGGTACTAACCCTCGCAATGACCCACAAAGGATCTGACCCACAATGGATCGATAGGTAACTAACACCCGCAAAGACCCACATATGATCGGACCCACACAGGATCTATAGGCGCTGGCTCACACAAAACCGCTGAGCGCTGACCCACATAGGATCGTACCCACACATGATCGGTAGCACTAATCCACGTAGGATCGCTGAGTGATGTAGTCGTCGCCGTCGAATCCACTAAGGATCTATGTACAGTCATCGTCGTCGTCACAGTCGCAAACGCAACCAGCTCTAGGGTTCCCGCACATAGCAAGCTCGTTCTGGAGGGTTCACTCCACGAGCCGAGAGGCTGATACATCAACTGACACAAAGTATGGAGTTTATGTATCCAAAAGTTCTGTATCGTCAACAGGAACTCAGCGTCATAGACGGCACGTCAATCGGAGGCACGGTCTGAGAGTTATTGGCTTTTTCGTTCCAGGGGCCTGGTTAGTTTTCAAGTCAAAATCAACCCGACCGTACTCCACCTGCGTCCAAACCTCGGGCGGAGTAATCCAAAAGTTCCGTCTCACTTAGAGGAATCCATCAAAGTCGACGGCACGTCAATCGGACGTCCGGAGCTCAAGTTATGAGTGTTTCTGTTCTGAGGGCCCGGTTGGTTTCGTGTACGAACCAACTTGGTCGAACCCAAAGTATTCCGAAACCCTGAATGCGATATACCTAAACGACCTCCTCGATCCAAGGATCGCATCGCAACTGACGGTGTGCCGATCAGAGGCACGTAGCTCAAGTTATGGACTTCCGACCGGAAGAGGTTTGGTACTAAGGGGTTTGGGCCTGGTCAGACCCGGCCTGATACCCCCAGGGTCGGCCCGAACTGGGTCGACCCGAACCGGGTCCGGGTCCGGCCAGCTTGGGAGCGGCCCGGCCCGGCTGGTGCGGCCCGGCCCGGCCTGGGCGCGGCCCGGCCTGGCAGACCGGCCAGGCAGCCGGCCCGGCCTGGGCGCACTGGCCAGGTGCTTGGCCAAACGGCCGAGCCGTTTGAGGGGGGGGGCCTGCCCCCCTGTCCTTGTAACCGCTGCCCCCCATTATGGGGGCCGCTTGAGCTGGCCACCGGGGGTTCGTAACCCCCGGCTTCTCCATGACCGGCCGGCCCGCTCTGGCCAGCCGGCTTCTGCCGCCACGGACCGGCGATGGCCGGTCCCCCCTTGCTTCGACGTCGGCGGCCCGAAACCGGCAGTCGGTCTCCCTGCTCTGCCGCGGCCCGAAACCGGTCATGTCCTTGGTTTGTCCATCGTAGCGTGACGGCGCCGCGCTCCTCCACCGCGGCCCCGCTCCGGCCGCGGTGTCTTCAGGTTTCTCCGACGCGGCGTGACGGCGTCGCGACCTTGTTCGATTTCACGGCACGGCGCGAAGGCGCCGCGCATTCCTTGTCGTATGACCCCACACGGTGTGAGGGCACCACGCCATTCCCATTCCAATCCACATTAGAAACAAAAACATAGATAAGGGAGGAGGGTCGGCCGTGTTTGTGAGGTCCGGTCCCCTCTCATTAATCGATAGAAAATGGTCATAATTTACGAAGAACGTCAAGGTAGTAATCACGAACAAAGGAACGCATAAACCCCTACCTCGTCGAACTAGTTGAGAGAGGATTAGTCGCGGAGATAACCATCACAGAAAGAGGTGACGCGAAAGGAGAGTCATCCCGGAAGAAGGCGTCATTGGCGTTGCGGTATAAGGCGTCGCCGAAGGAGACATTGACCTCCGAGGAATCCGGCGTTCTCCGCATTCTTCGTGTTCTTCGATGAAGAAGATGAAGATACTCAAGCCTCCCTTAGCTTTTCTCCAAAATCTCTCAAGCAACAAGCCTCCAACCCAAAATAAAACAAGTTCATCACTTATTTTATTAACATAACTTAAACTTTTGAATTTCAAACATTCACATTTAACTTACTTAATTAAATAACTTAAGTTATCAAATTAATGGTGATTTGAGAGAGTTAGAGAATATGAAGGGGTGGGGTTCGTGTGGGCCCCACCACCCTCATAACCTCCCATTGGAAGTTGGTGGTTTCCCCCAACTTCCACCCAAAGGTTTTAACCACCTAGAAAATAAAAATTTTAGTCAAATTTTTATTTTAACTTCCACAATTTTTATCAACTCCTCTTATGAAAACGCAACTCCGGAAAAGGTGTTCCTAAGAAAATACCAGCGCTGCAATTCCATCGGTGCCCTTGGAATTTGATTCCGATCACCGATTCAAGAGTTAGAAATTCCCGCTCATTCGTTCATTGAATTTACCCGAGCTAAACTTCGGATAGAAATTACGGGCACACCGGGCCTCGGAATCGAGTTCCATCAGAAACTGCGTTCTTGTAAAATCCCAAAGAAAATTAAGAAAAATATTTCCTTGAATTTTATGGGTATTTACAAATATCCACTTCGATTCATGAATAATCATGGTTGGGATATCCAATTTCACCTCTAAATATCCTAAATGTACCAAAGTATCAATTTTTTTTTACTAGGATGAGTTTAGAATTTAAAATAGAGGTCATAGGAATTACATTAAGAAAATCAAAGAATTAAATTCCCATCACATAGATCGGATGCACAGTTTAACCAACTGTGTGATAACTATTACCCTCTAACTGAGACTATAGATATAGAAACATGGTTTGGGAACATGGTTTGAAAAATTCGGTGATGACCATCCAATCCCACATGGGATACTAGAAGAGGTTATATGGTTTGAAAACTCTGGTTTGATCAACCTTACACCACCCCCACCTCACCATACTACATGGTTTTAAAATCATGTTCTAGATATGTTCCCCCCACTATATCATGTCACACAATTTGAGGGGTATTACACATGGTTTTTACTAACCATGAACCTAACTGTGTTCCATCCTCTAGAACACCAAAATAAGCCAAACTGTTTCCTAGGCTGAATTGAATAATTTTTCCTAACTTCGTCCCAACTGTTAATAGACCTAGAAACTTGAAATAAACTCTAATAGTCTCTAAGAACAACCGAACGAATGATTAAAACTAAGAGATAAGAGTACCTGAAAATAGGGGTAAGGATGTTATAAACCTAAGGAAAGTGTTTCTTTGTTTCAATTTAAATTACTTGATACATGTTTCAAATTCTACAAAATTTATTGAATTTATATAGTGTAATAGCATCCCTATTATATTAATGTATAATAAAATACTATTAATTCATTATATTTTTATTTTCATACTATAATTTTCCTTTCACGTTATATTGATTCAAAGGTTACAAAAGTCATAAGGGTGTTGTAAACTCAATTTCCATTTTAATGGGTCACAGACTTTATACTTCAAAAATACCTTATATATTTCTTATAATATTAAATTTATATTTTTATATGGTATTTTATCTTTCCATTTTATAAATTTTCATTTTTATATCATCATATTCTTCTTTGATATATTCTTTCTTAACAAAATATGACATTTTAAATAGTAATTACAATACTTTCTAATGATTATTTATCTTTCGTGTTTATATTCTTCTTACTGTAAAGGTTCAATTTTCTTATATTTAAATATATGTGTATATAATCTACTATATTTTTTATATCTCTCCTTACATTTTATAAAAGTAAAATTTTTCAACTCTTTCTCAAATGTCTTTTTTTATTAAAACTGCCTAAAAATATTAAAAAGTGATTTTCTTTCAAATTTTTACAATTTTATATTAAACTATGTATTTATTTACATAAAATTTTTAAATTTCCATTATTTGGAAATATTTTAATGAAAAATTTAAAAAAATTATTCCTTTCACCTTTGTGAAAATGATTTAATTAAAATAGAATGTAACTGAAACTTTTTAAGGTGATGATAAAATATTTTCTAGAAAAGTTTTTATGTATTAATTTTCATATCTACCTTGAAAGTATATAACACCTTTGGAATAATTATCATGATCATCCTATAAATAATTTTATACACCTTTTAGTAGATTTAATTTTCTCATAAACTGATCTACATTGATTTCATCTTATGTGATACCATTTAGAGATGATATGAACCTCATTTTTTCCATTGGTTTTTCATGACATGATGTATGATTTATTTCATGTAGTATACATACATAAGGTATATCATTATGTGATAATTGGGGTCCTATATAACCCTCGGATGCATTGGTTAAAGTTTTATGTCACATGAGATAAGGATATTAATTATGGACATGATTGCGTTTTTTCACATCATAATGTTTAGACATGATTTGGTTTATTCACAAATTAATGTGTGGAAATGATTGGGTTTCCTCACAATGTTATGATTACCTATTTTTATTCTTATTCCACATTTTCATATTAATCTATATTCTAATATTATCTTTCTATGGTTTATGATTATTTTTTCTTATATTAGCAATCCATGGTATATGTTTTATGATTTCATAAAGTTGTATTCCTCAAACTATGATCTCATTTAATGATTTATGATTTCATATCCTTATGATGATATTCTATGATTTTATGGTACATTTAATCAAATATTTCTCCAATTTTTATATTTTTTTCACATACATATGATTATACCATTTATGACTCATTTATAATTTTTCCATTTTTTAGTGTTTGAAATCACTCCTTTTATTTTTTATTTCCCCATGAAATTTTATGAAAGTATATGTGTATAATGGAGTATTATGTAGATTTGTGTGTGAGATATGTTGAATCAATAATGTGTAATAAGATATTGATGTAGTTAATATACAAAGAATCTAAACCATTGGGTTCTAGGATTGTGATATTATTTATGAGATGTAATGTTTAAAATATGAAAATTTATTAATATATATTTGTGTGTGTGTGTTTATCTTGGGTTGTCTCATAATTTTAAAACTCATTGGAGGTATATTATATAATGGTTTTTGATCGAAAAAATTTATTCATTCATCTGGTTTCATTTCCAGCTATCCTTTGAACCTACTTAATGTAATCAATTTCCATTAATTTTACCTATAAGAACATTATATAACCAATTCTACTATAATCATTAATAAATACAATATATTATATCTCACTTCATGTTTTTAAGACATTATAATAAAACACACAATGGTGTGAATTATACCTAATATATTTGTTGCAATTTTCTTCTTAGGTTGGTAAGTACTTCTCAGGATTTTCCCTCTTACATGTGAATCAAAAGTCTTATCATAATCATATGTCAGATTTGGAATGTAAACCACAAACTTAAAATTTTTAAAAAATCTATACTTTTTTGTGGAATATGTATCATCCTTTGATTCTAAAGGTTTTTTTCTTCCACTATAAGGATAAAAGTGTTCTCCTCATTATCCTACTTATGTAATTTTTTATTTTTTCCACCATTTTATAAATTATTGTAACACCCTAACATTTTATGGAATATTTATATTTAATTAAATTAAATTTTATTGACAACTTTCTTAACATGAAACACTGAACATTAAGTAAACTGCGATATACTATAAAAATATTATTATTTAAAAGTGATTGTTATAACTTAGTCATTAAAATTGACGATATGAATAGAAATAACAAACTTATGAAAAATATATTTAAAGGTTTTATAAAATTAAAATGTATTTATTAATTCATAATAAATAAGCACTCATTTTTTTGTAAAGCTTTTTTTTCTTAAAAATGAATTTTCTTCAAAAAATGCAGTTTAATGCATTTTTGCATTGATATTATTATTAATTTATACCATTTTTAAAAAAATTAGTTTAAAATTTTATATTATTTTTTGATTGATAATATCAAATTTATCTTAGGGTGAAATTCTGATATTTTTCTAAAATAGTTTATTTTTTGAAAAATTGTGAAAATAATGATTTTTCAAATACTGTAACTTTTTTGACAATATTATGATGTAATAATTACTTAGTAAACTTATAAATATTTTTCTCAACCTATGAAATTTGTAATTTATTAAATGAAATATTTTAAAACATTATTTTGGATAGGGAAACTCAATATTTAATTTTTTTAATATAAGTGATATTTTATTAATATGAAAAAATATTTTTGGGTATTGGAATTTAATGGAATGGTTGAAAGAATAAATTAGGTTTTGGATTGATAAAAAAGTCTAAAAACATTCATTTTTATTAATTAACTAAATAAATTGTGTAAAACAACTTATTTCTATATTTCATGGTGAGAATATGTTTACTCATAAATAAGGTGTTTTCCTAAAAATTATTTTTAATGTGTTTTGTCTTCTTATCTAAAATGTAATTTATTCCACCTAAAGAAATTACATCTAATAAAATTAATTAAAATTTTGGAATCATCATTCCAAAATTTGTTTAGAATTTCCCTTTTCTTTTTATTCATTAATTATTTTATCACGGTAAAAACTTAAGTTATAATGATTAAGTATAAAATGGGTTTATAGGGTTTTAACTAAGAGATAAGGCTTAAAATGTATCCAAAACATGTCTAAATGTAAATTTTTGTGTTTATTTATCCCTTTTAACTTATTATATTACAATTTTTTATTCCTTGGTTTCATTATACATGATTATGATATATATTATATTTAAATATTTTAAGTAATTCCTAGTGTTTCATTTTCCTCACTTATAAAAGGAGACCTCCTCTCCTCCATTTTTCGCAATATTTGAGAAATATAGATCCAAAAATATCTATAATAATATCATATTATATTCCTTACCTAGGTCTTATATCTTATTCTATTTCCAAAATACCATCCTTTTTATGATTAAGGTGTAATTTAAAGGAGGTTTCTCAACTAATATGTATAACTCTTAACTGAGTACTTTCAGTTTTATTTCCTCTTTTACATATTATAAATATTTAGTATCTATATTAAAATTATGAATCTATTATATTAAATATATTTATATGTTGTTATTATTATTTAATTCTCATTATCCACCTCATTTATATCCTATAGGAAAATAAAATATCACTCATATGTATTTGTGTACTACTACATCCACAAAGAGATGTGTTTATTTTTTCATCACTGATTCACTTTTTTTGTTATAATGAATATATATGAGTGTGTGTGATTGTCTATGCTATTTTTTATATTATTATAGTTCTTAAAAAGTTAATTATTATTTAAATATTTTGTTCCCTCCCTCAAAGAATAGAAACATCACTCGTGCATATGTACGGACTACCATCTCTGCAAAGTGATGTACTTAATTTTTCCTCATCGCTTTATAAGGATAGTTATAAAGGTTTATATAATGATTTTATATAATATTAATTATATAATTAAAATAATATAAATTATGGAACCATGGTCAATGTATAAGTATCGGGACTTCTAAACTGAAACATGCATGAAATATGAAACTGTTATCATCAAGAATAGTGATTTAAATAAAGAATTGTTAATCATGGTGTGATAATATTTTAGAATTAAATTAAATGTGGTATTATATATATGATTATGGTTTTATAATATATTTATAATAAATATATATTTATTATTTTGGATTCTTGAACATGTATTATGATATATAGGACTTTAGGTAATGGATTTATGTTTCAATCTCATTTTAATTGGGATTATTTGTGCTTGAATTTTAATTGAGTGAAATTATATTATACTTATATGATAAAGCCATATTATTTTATTCTGATATATTTATTAATATAATTTTCATGTAATATTACCATTTGCCTTTATTTGGTAATTAAAATGATCCCAAAATGTTTTTTATGAAAAACCTACCTTTTTTTTCTCTTTTGCTGAGAGACTTTTTTCTTCCTTGTCTATGTATTCTTTAAAATGTTTTTAATAATTTTTTTACTATAATACTATAATTTTTTAATGAAATTTTAATTATTTTTATCTTTTTATATAAAAAATAAAAGGAATATTATTTACATCTTTCTAATGAGGTTGTTTTTACTTTTTACTGAAATTGTAAAGGGAATATTTTTTAATTTAATCGACATAAAAAAATTGTAGTCATAACTTCTCATTGATATAAATATTACATTATAGTTTTACATGGTTATTTTAATTTTTAATATTTTCCTTAAATTTTTTTTAGATATTTGTATTTGAAATAATGGATTTCAATTTGAAAAGTTCATTTTCCTCAAGAAATATTCCAATGATATTTTAAAATAATTTTTCATCTATGATATTATCCTCTGATTTTAATTATTACTTTCTATTGATATAATCCAATTATACGATACTTATTCATTATTTTGAAGGATTATTAATTTTATTATGATAAGGTTATGAAACATGTTTATTTTCAATGTGTTGTTTTTTGATGAAATGATGAAATATTTATAAAACTTGTTTCCTTTAAATGTGTTGAGTTATTAAACATTTTTATTATGGTTTGTCCCATAATTATATAACCCTCCAAATAATTTGGTAAATATAGATATATTATGATATTATAAGGAAAATAATGGGGAGTGAACCTAGTTTGGTAAGGTACATTGTACACTATGAATGCCTTGTAAGTAAACCTTGAAAAAAGAGACAATGGAATGGGAAGTGATACCAATCCACTTGATTGTCTTGGAAATGATCCTTAACTATGTAAATTATTTTATATGACTTTTTTAAAGCCACAAACTTATATTTCATGCTAATGTTATGCTCTCATGGATCATATTCTTTGATCCCTTTATGATTCATATCTTATAATCTGTAAATTTTTATGCCATGACTCTTATTTATGAACTATGATTTTCTTGGTATGGTTTTAAAATTTCATGTTCATGTTATTATACCTTTATGATCATGTTATTCATAATTGGTCATTAACATCCCCCTTGTTTACCCTTACTGAGCATTTGATATCACCCTTTCTTATGATTATTTTTCTCCATGAAATGAAGAAAGGTTTTAAATATGTTATGTATAAGAAGGGTTCTAGTTGTAACTAACTTAATGAGAGATGATTTAGATCATTTATGTACTAGTTTTTTATCTATCCATGTTTCCAAAAACACAAAAACGTTATGGTTCAAGCACATATTATAATGTCATGTAATGAATATTCATTTAATAAGATACAATATCTATGTATGAAAATTATGGTTTATCATAGTTGATATCAGAGTACAGTTTAGTCAAACTTTATAGATTATTATTTTATTACATTGCTTAAAACCCTGAGGATAATTCTTAGTATAGAATAAAATCCAAATGTTTTTTTAATGATGATATTTTATTGTTTTCTAAACAATACATCCATTTTTGGATAATATATGTGGATGTGTTTTCGAACTGATGCAATTAAGATAAATTGCCCTAAAAATAGTTGGTCGGGTATACTTTATCCATCATTAAATTTCATGGTTAATGGTCCATTACTACTTACCTATTTTGACACTCTCGTTGGATATGTATGGGTTAATTCACATTTTAATTATGAACCATAATGATGGGTTTGAATGGATGATGATCATTAATGACCTATATGAAACCTTAGACCTAGACATATATTAATTACATAACTAAATAAAATATTTCAATACAATAAATTCCCAAGACCTTTTAGTTTTAGGGTTTTAGTGTTTTATGTAATTAAGAAAAAACATTTTCAAACAATACTCATGTGTTTTCAAATCACTGGACATTTTATCATAATAAAAAACTACTTAATCCATAACATGTCTTCAATATATCCCACAAAAATAATCTCATAATATACCCATATAGAAACATATTACATATTACTTTTTATCATAAGTTGGGAAATAAGAAACATAATAATTGGTTGATATCATAATAATTTAAAGGTTAAACATAATAAATAACAATAAAATATCACAAGTGAGCATAAGATGATCATATGGGTATAATCAAGATACATAAGAAAATCATACCCCAAAAGGCATATATCATAGAACATGTTTTTGTAAGAATATTAGAGAGGCATATAATATAAAATGATAAAAAAATCCATATAATAAGAAAACAAAACATGAATCAAAAATCATGCTCCATATAACATAGGAATAAAAGTGGAATAATCATAGACATTGGATTTATTATCTTTGTAAACATGGCTACCCAAAACCTATTCACACGTAAAATTTTTATTGTATCTAAAATCCATCACTCCCACCTTTTATGAACCTAGATACTTTATAACCTATTCATGTAACATTTATATCTCTTGATATATAATCCTTTACCTAATTAATTCGAGGGAGATATATGTATCACACATATCATAATCCATAAAATTGTATTCCACTAGAAAAAAATTATTATATCGCAAAATAACCCATTAAATGAAAATGGGTTTTATGACATTTATAAATCATCATATAAAGAACCCATGGAAAGAGAATAGTTTTCATGTCCTTTATTAAACAGGTTGAACTAAGAGAAGCATTCAAATTTGAATCAATAATCATGATAAACCCATGGAAAATAAATGGTTATCCAATGAAATAAAGAAACCTTCTAGGTAAATACCCTTAAAATATGATAATATGTAGTATTTTCACTGTATAGGTAATGTGTATACAGTTTATTCATCAAAAAACCCAATCAATCAACATATGTGTAACTAGGTGAATATCCTTCAATCAAAGGAATTAATAATATTGTATTTACATAAGAAAGGAATTGAAAGAAAAATAATGCCTATACAAATTAGATTATTGGAAAAAAGGTGATGATGAATTATTTAATTGACACAAAAGAACATTACATAAGATATCTATAGAAAAGAAGCTAGATAATATCGTATTAAGAATATCCTTGACTAAGTGCATAATTTGTTAAAGTATATACTGATAAAAAATGTATTTGGATTCATTAGGTAAATGAAGTTTCAAAAAAAGAACATACCTAGTCTCTTAACATTATTTTAAATAAAAAAATTATAATTGTTGAATACAAATAATTTTTTCAAATCCTAAAATTGTAGAGAGTGTGATTCAAATAAAATGTAAAAGGTTGTGAAAAGATTCATTTTCATGGAAATTATTAAAGATTTTTTTAAAAAAAATGACCCATATAAATTAACATTTAAAAAAATTTCTTTTTAAAAAAAATAATAAATTAATTGAATATGAAAAATAATTTAAAAAAAATTGGAAAGAAGATATTTTGTAACATTATAAAATGCAACATTAAAAATAAATCATTTATAAAATCTGACCATTTGAAAGACATTAAAATTACATTAAACCCTTTTTCTAAAACCCAATCTAAATAAATAATTATAAAATTTTATTTAGAAGAGTTTTGAATGGAAATATTAAGTTCACATGAGATAAAACATAAAATATTTCTAAATAAGAAGTAAAACTTAGGCAGAAAATAAAAATATAAACATGGAAAATAAGCATTCATTAGAAAGTATGTAAATTATTCTTTATAAACTCTCACTTTATGAATGAAATCATCAAGGAATAATATATGGATATAAAACATAATTCACCAAAAAATAAAGTGATATCATATCATAATATCTCCATTGGGATGATTAGAGACATACTTTAATAATAAGATTTAATGAAGAGTAGTATAAATCAACGAAAGGTAATTGAGATATGAAAACCCTTATGAACTTAGTAATTTTTTTAATAAAAATTAATTGGAAGATTCAAAATCATGTAGTTATAAAAATACCACGAATTAAATCATGTATAATTCTAAAATAAATTCTTTGGCAGTATATACACCATAAAAATAAGAAATTGGTAAATAATATTGAAACAAGTCTCAATGAAGTGAAGGTGAGATGAAAAAACTTCTACCATCTCTCCTTCCTTACTTGATCACACTATGAAATCCAACCAAAAAACATAAATAAATTAATATCGTATTTAATAATATTAATCCTTAATATTACCCTTTTATAATCTTTGTTATAATTCTTTATCATGACTATATTAATTAGTTATAGTGTATTATGACCATCGGGTGTTAATGACTTTAATTATTTTTCACATGTTTAATAGTTTTGATATCATTACCCATCATTTGATTCCATATTTATTGTTGATATATAATTTAACATCCTATAATATAAAACTTATATTCATTTAAAATGTTCTTATTTTATTCCATATGTGTTTTGGGTACGTTATGTGAGAATCGAATTGATAACGACTTATTTCGGTAATTTTGGTGGTCAAAGATGATTTATTAATAATAAATTATATACGTTATATAAATTCTAAAAATTCATAAATTTATCGTTATTTTATTATTAACCTATAATAATATCACTATTTATTTTCTCATTGTCATTTAATATCCTATTTTGAATCATTGTTCACGTAGGTGGTTATTCCAACCCAAACATGAACACGCTTTAACCAGATTAGTGAGTTTGGTTAAGAGAATGTTAATTTTTACATAATATCGTTTTAAAATAATATTAATTATTCTATTTTTATTTTTTTATAATATTAAAGTATATTTGAGTTTTTTGGGATAAATAGAAAAACTAGAAGAAAAATGAAAAAACGATTCTTCGTGGAGGCAGTAGTCTCTACACAAGAATGATTAATGTTCCATTGTTTTTCTAAGCATATGGAAATGAATAAATGAGTATTTTTATATAAATAAAAAAATATTCAAGTATATTAATGATAATTAATTAATTATATTGTTATATTTATAAGGTATCTGTAAGAGTAACATTAAGAATAAAAACTTAAGAAGGAGATGATACTTATGTTGGAGACTTGATCTTTCCATAGAAATCTCCCTAAAATATAAAGGATTACGATAATTGTGAGTGACCAAGTCATTTTTCCATGTGATAGGTTTATAGGTAAAGTAAAATTACTGATTTTCAATGATTAATTTTAAGGATAGGTGTCTACTTAAAATGATGTAAGTGATCCCTTTTTATAAGGATGAAGAAGGGCCCATTTGGAAACTCCATTACATTTTTCAATAATTTCATGAAACTATTGAAGGTTGAATCAGTAAAAAATGTAAAAAAATTTAGCTTGCAATATTTTTTATAGATAAATCCTTAAAAAAATTCATGCTTTTTTAAATCTTTTATGGGGTTTTTACCATTAAGTCTTTACATTTTAATCCTTTTCTTTTAAACTATGTTACTAGTCTTTAAATAAGTTAATTTTTTTATTAAGAATATTGAACAACCAATATAACCATATTTGGGTGTAATGTATATAAATTTAACATCAATTTAATCAAATTAAATTTATAATATTATAAAATTTAAATTTAAATGAATATAGATAATGTGAAGAAAAACATGTTTAGTAGAAAAATGAAATTTTGACCATTATGGATTATTAATCTTATTTTTTATTGATTACCAATTAAAGGATTATTGATATATTTATTTATGTGTTTATAAATAATGTTATATTTATTTTTTAAATAATTTTAATTTTATTTATTATAATTAAATTACTTGATATTAATAAAATAAAAATTTTAAAATAATTATTTGACCATTATCATAGTAATTAACATTAAACCTAATAATATAAATAATATATCATAAAATTAAATTTTAAATATTATGTAATATGAACATTATTATCAAAAATATAAGAATAATTTAATCAAATTAACATTCTATGTGTAGAGAAATTATTCTTAATGTTATCGTGTGTAATGTGTAAAAACATATTTTTAACAAAAGTATATTTTTAATCATAAATATTTTGTAAATAAAAGAATATTCCATGTTATTGATTCTAATGATATTAGGAAGATAATTATTTTTCAAATAAATCTTATGATATATTAAAATAAATCAAGATCATAATTTTTGGTCGGAGTGGAAACCTCAAGTGTGGGTGAATTGAGTTTCCAATAAAAATTTCTATTTAAATACAATTTAAAACTAAATTCCCTAGTTTATAAAAATATCGTAGTTAACTAAAATATTAGAAATATATATTTTAATTTTTCAAAACGTTTCTCAAAGTCTCAATCAAAAAGTAGTTTAAGAAAATTTAAAATCACTTTAACTTTTGAAAAAAAATATAATCACATCAGTCACGATATATAAATAACTAATTAAATAAAAGTATTAGATTATTGATTTGAAAAATATTTTTTAGAGGAATAATATTATTTTCAAAAACAAATTAAATAGAAATAAATTAACACATTGAGTGAAAAATATAATAGGCTCAATCTCAATCTAAGAACTAATCATCTCTACTTAATAGTCACCTGATTCCAATTTTATTTGTTAAATAATAAAAAGATCAACAACCTAGATAATATTTTATAGTTACAGTTTCATACAATGTAGTATACTATACACACAGAATATTATACATCTATTCATGGGATAAAAAATACTCAAATTGATATTTCACTGAGAGGTTAAAAATAGAGTATAGTTAAGGTGCATAGTAAAGTAGTAAATATGATCATTATTTTCCACATAAATCCTCTATATTTTTTTTACAAGTGATTATTCTTCTTAATTAGGTAACCATATTTAATTATATATTAGAGAATATTGGTAAATCAATATTTGTACTCATTATTATGATCTAGAATGAATAATTATCTAAGTCTTCAGTAAATGGTTAAAAATATATCCATTAGAGTTCTGAATATTCCTTACTTCTTATGTTTGGAATGGTCACTTATAAATTACTTAAGAATGATAACTCTGGATTTTAGTCACCTGGTCTTGTGGTCACGTGATCTTGTGGTCAATTGAAACGATCACTTAACATAGTCACATTCACTACTGGAAATCCCATTTTTACCAACGCTTATATCCCAACGGTTTTGATAAACCGTTGGGAATGGTTATGTATACCAACGGTTTTAAGAAAACCGTTGGCATAAAGGCTTTTATGAAGAGTTTTACCAACAGTTGTATAAACCGTTGGTATAGGGCTCCATTAAGAAGAGTTTTACCAACGGTTTCTACAACCGTTGGTATAGGTCGAATTTATACCAACGGTTTGTGTAAACCGTTGGTATAGGCCTTAGGTAAACATACATTCCCAACGGTTTTTAAAAACCGTTGGGAATGTTTTCCCCTAAATCCAGTAGCCCCTTCGCTCGATTTCAGTCGCCCCTTAGCTCGATTTCAGTCCCCCTCCGCTCAACTACAGCCCTAAATTGAAGGTCTCTTGACGCACTCTCGTTACCCAGTCTCCGAAACTCCATCCATCCTCTTCAATCAAACAATTTTTATGTTCTACACTTCAAATCTGTAAGTTCTAATGTTCTTCATCTATTTTTTTATTTCCTATTTTGATTTGACCTAAACGTCTCGGATCTCTCTATACAAGTACTCAGAAACTCGTTCCACTCATAGATCCATATTAAATCAAACAATTTTGTAGTTCTACACTCTAAATATGTAAGTACTACCTTAGTTTTAATGTTTTCCATCTATTATTTTTGTTTTCTGTTTTAATTTGGTATAAACTAGGTTGTGTTGTTTATGGCATGGGAAGGTTCGTGATATTGAGGATGAATTGGATGTTGTTTGGGTGATGGATTGGAATTGTGATGTTTTTTGGATTAAGTTTACTTAATTTTCAATGAATTATTTAGGGATTTCCTCCCTTTAACAGAGCCCCCACTCCTCATGGACCCTAGACACCCCCCCTCTTGGACCCTGGACAGTCCCCCCTCCTGGAACTTGGACAGCCTGGCCCCCCTCTTTCCTGAAACTTGGACATCCCCCCTCCTGGACCCTGGACAACCCCCCTCCACCCTCCTCCCAGGACCTTGTATAGTCCCCCCTCCTTCCTGGACCCTAGGAATCCCCCCACCCTCCACCCCAGACCCTGGATTGCCCCCCTCCTCGATGGACCCTGGACAACCCCCCCTCCTTCCTGGACCATGGACAACCCCTTCTCCCCTTCTCCTTGACCCTGGACAGCCCCCCGCCCCCCTTCCTGGACCCTGGACAGCCCCCCACCCCTCCTCCTAGACCTTGGACATCCCCCTCACCCCCTCCTCAACCACCAAATACCCCCCCACTTCAAAACATTGACCACCAAAACTGGACATGCTGGATTTTCTCTAAAAAGATAGATTTATCCTCAAACCACCTCAATAATATCCTAAACAATGCTTATAATGTGGTTTTCACCACATAACATCCAATTGTATTCCAAGTCACTAGTCTATCCTCCCTTGGCTAGATTTTACTAAAAGCATTCAACCTTAAAGATCCAAATAAAAATAAATTGATATAAGACATTTGATAATGGATTAAAATTTCAAATTGGGATCCAATGAGGAATATTTTAGATATTATGCATCATGTCCATGAGTAAATCCATTTTTATATATCCGATAAGTTATTTTTCACAATTTTCACACATTAATTGTTTGTAAAAATGGGACAAACATTTATAAAGGTTATAATATATAAAAATAAATCTATTTGTGGATGCAGCTTAACCAACAATGTCTAGCTTGTCTGCCTCTTCCATGATCATCGATGTGCACGTCCCGTCTCCATCTGACCTCGCACGACGGGTGACTCAGCGTCTGACTGATGACGAGCGCCAGATTCTCTTACTTCCACACCAGATTCATTCCCGCTACGCTCCTGAAGTGATCAATCCCACTCAGCATCTGGCTGATGACGAGTGCCAGATTTTCTTACTTCCACACCAGATTCACGCCCGCTGCGCTCCTGAAGTGATCAATCCCACTAAGCGTCCATGTGAGCTTGATGACACGGCCACCAGTTCTTGTAAGAGGCAGAGGAGTTCTGAGTTGATGGACCAAGACGATTGACCAGTGTCCATCCATCTGGATGAAGACGTAAAACATAGCGCTTCCTGGGAGGCAACCCATATTCTATAGTTTTATCATTTTGATTTTTTTACTCTGTTTTAGGAAATAAACATGGCATCTATGCAACAATTTTTTAGTTGCTTCTGATCTGTATGTGCACTTGTCATTACTCTGCATGACTGCTTCTATTTTGTCTGATCCTTGGTGTTATTTTTTATGACATGATGCGCCTATGTGATGTCTATGTGTAGATTTTACAGGTACATAAGTATGTGCACTTTTCATTATTCCATTCTTTCAGTTCTTCGACCGATCGTACGAGGGAGGCTCGTACCAGAGGTAGACGAGCATCTCCGCGTACCCGACTAGACCCTTCCCCTCCGACCAAACGCATTCGGATTCTGTTGAAACATAAGGTACACAATCCATGGGTCAAATTTGACGTGTATAAGTCAGCCTCGCCTCAATAAAAGGCACGGTGTGGTCAGGATCACTCAAACTGTCTCTCTTTTGTTCAAAATTGACTTATTTTTAAGTGAAATCAACAACTGACATATGGGAAACCGACCAAACGCCTCAATACAAGGTTCGGTGTGGCCGACACCACTCAAAATGCCTCTATTTTGTTAAAAATGGACTTAATTTTAAGTGAAATCAACAACTGACATACGGTAAACCGACCAAACGCATTCGGATTCTATTGATACTATAGGAAAACGAACTATAGGTTATATGTGACATGTAAGAGTCAACACCACCTCAATCCAAGGTGCGGTGTGGACGGTACCATTCAAAATGTATCTTTTTTGTTCAAAATGACTTTAATTTTAAGTGAAAATAACAACTGACATACGGAAAACCGACCAAATGAATTCCAAATCTATTTAAACTTTAGTAAAATGATACATGGGTCATATGTGACGTGTACGAGTCAACCCCGCCTCAATCCAAGGCACGGTGTGGCCGGAACCACCCAAACTGTCCCTCTTTTGTTTAAAATGGACAATATTTTACGTACATACGGCAAACAGATCAAACGGATTCTGATTGTGTTGATACTTTTTCACAACGATCCATGACTCATATGTGATGTGTAAGAGTCAACCCCGCCTCAATTCGAGGCCCGGTGTGGCCGACACCACTCAAAGTGCCTCTGTTTTGTTAAAAATGGACTTAATTTTAAGTGAAATCAACAACTGACATACAACAAACCGACCAAACGTATTTGGATTATATTGAAACTTAAGGAAAAAAATACATGAGTCAAATTTTATGTGTACGAGTTAACCCCGCCTCAATACGAGGCCCGGTGTGGCGGACACCACTCAAAGTGCCTCTTTTTTTTAAATGTACTTAATTTTAAGTGAAAATAACAACTGTCATACGGAAAACTGACCAATCGCCTACAGATTCTATTGAAACTTTAGGAAAACGATCCATGGGTCATATGTGATGTGTAAGAGTCAATCCCACCTCAATCCGAGGCACTGTGGGGCCGGGACCACCCAAATTGCTAGTCTTTTGTTGAAAATGGACTAAATTGTAAGTGAAAACAAAAACTGTCATACGGGAAACTGGCCAAATGCGTTCTAAATCTATTGAAACTTTAGCACAAAAATCCATGGGTCATATGTCATGTGTAAGAGTCAATCCCTCCTCAATCCGAGGCGCGGTGTGGCCGACACCACCCAAACTGTCTCTCTTATGTTTAAAATGGACAATATTTTACGTACATACGTCAAACCGATCAAACGGATTCTGATTGTGTTGATACTTTTGAACAACAATCCATGACTCATATGTGATGTGTAAGAGTCAACACCTCCTCAATCTGAGGCCCGGTGTGGCCGACACCACTCAAAGTGACTCTGTTTTGTTAAAAATGGACTTAATTTTAAGTGAAAACAACAACTGACATACGACAAACCAACCAAACACATTCGAATTATATTGAAACTTAAGGAAAACGATCCATGAGTCAAATGTGACCTGTACGAGTCAACCCTGCCTCAATCTGAGCCGCAGTGTGGCCGGGACCACTCAAACTGTCTCTCTTTTGTTCAAAATGGACTAAATTGTAAGTGAAATCAAAAACTAACATAAGAGAAACTTACCAAACGCCTTCGGATTCTGTTGAAACTTTAGGACAACGATTCATTGGTCATATGTTATGTTTACGAGTCAACCCCGCCTCAATTCGAGGCTCCGTGTGGACGGGACCACCCAAAATTCCTCTCTTTTGTTCAAAATGGACAATATTTTACGTACATACGCCAAACCGATCAAACGGATTCTGATTGTGTTGAAACTTTAGGAAAATGATCCATTTTTCATATGTGACGTTTACGAGTCAGCCCCGCCTCAATCTGAGGCCCGGTGTGGCCGACACCACTCAAAGTGGCTCTCTTTTGTTTAAAATGGACTTAATTTTAAGTGAAAACAACAACTGACATACGTCAAACCAACCAAACGCCTTCATATTCTGTTGAAACATTAGGAAAACGATCCATGAGTCAGATGTGACGTGTTAGAGTCAACCTCGCTTCAATCCGAGCCGCGGTGTGGCCGGGACCACTAAAATTGTCTCTCTTTTGTTGAAAATAGACTAAATTGTAAATGAAAACAACTGACATACGCCAAACCAACCAAATGACTTCTGATTCTATTGAAACTTTAGGAAAATGATCCATGGGTCATATGTGATGTGTACGAGTCAACCCCGCCTCAATCCGAGTTCTGGTGTGACCGGGACCACTCAAACTGTCTCTCTTTTGTTCAAAATGGACTAAATTGTAAGTGAAATCAACAACTGACATACGGGAAACCGACCAAATGCTTCGGATTCTGTTGAAACTTTAGAAAAATAATCCATGGGTCATATGTGACGTTTACAAGTCAACCGCGCCTCAATCTGAGGCATCGTGGGACCGGGACCACCCAAACTTCCTCTCTTTTGTTCCAAATGGACAATATTTTACGTACATAGGCCAAATCGATCAAACGGATTCGGATTGTGTTGAAACTCTAGGAAAATGATCCTTGGCTCATATATGACGTGTACGAGTTAACCCCGCCTCAATACGAGGCCCGGTGTGGCCGACACCACTCAAAGTGCCTCTTTTTTTTAAATGTACTTAATTTTAAGTGAAAACAACAACTGACATACGGAAAACTGACCAAACGCCTACGGACTCTATTGAAACATTAGGAAAACGATCCATGGGTCATATGTGATTTGTACGAGTCAACCCCACCTCAATCGGAGGCCCGGTGTGGCCGACACCACTCAATGTGCCTCTGTTTTGTTTAAAATGGACTTCATTTTAAGTGAAAACAACAACTGACATACGCCAAACTAACCAAAAGCCTTCGGATTCTGTTGAAACATTCGTAAAATGATCCATGGGTCATATTTGATGTGTACGAGTCAACCCCGCCTCAATCTGAGCCACGGTGTGGCCGGGACCACTCAAACTATATCTCTTTTGTTCAAAATGGACTAAATTGTAAGTGATATCAACAAATGACATACGATAAACCTACCAAACACCTTCATATTCTGTTGACACTTTAGGAAAACGATTCATGGGTCATATGTGATGTGTACGAGTCAACTTCGCCTCAATCCAAGGTGCCGTGTAGCCGGGACCACCCAAACTACCTCTCTTTTGTTCAAAATGGACAATATTTTACGTACATACGCCAAACCGATCAAACGGATTCTGATTATGTTGAAACTTTAGGAAAATGATCCATGGATTATATGTGAAGTGTACGAGTCAACCCCGCCTCAATCCGAAGCACGGTGTGGCCGACACCACTCAAAGTGTCTCTCTTTTGTTTAAAATGACTTAATTTTTAGTGAAAACAACAACTGACATAAGCCAAACCGACCAAAAACCTTCGGATTCTGTTGAAACTTTAGGAAAACGATCCATGGGTCATATGTGACATGTACGAGTCAACTCCTCCTCAATCTGAGCCGCGGTGTGGCTGGGACCACTCAAACAGTCTCTCTTTTGTTGAAAATGGACTAAATTGTAAATGAAATCAACAACTGTCATACGGGAAATCAACCAAACGCCTTCGGATTCTATTGAAACTTTAGGAAAACTATTAATGGGTCATATGTGATGTGTACGAGTCAATCCCGCCTCAATCCGAGGCGCGGTGTGGCCGACACCACTCAAATTATCTCTCTTTTGTTAAAAATGGACAATATTTTATGTACATACGCCAAACCGATCAAACAGATTCTGATTGTGTTGAAACTTTAGAAAAACGATCCATGGATAATATGTGACGTGTACGAGTCAACCCTGCCTCAATACGAGGATTGGTGTGGCCTTCACCACTCAAAGTGTCTCTCTTTTGTTTAAAATGGACTTAATTTTAAGTGAAAACAACAACCGACATACGCCAAACCAACCAAACGCCTTCGGATTCTATTGAAACCTTAGAAAAACGATCCATGGGTCATATTTGACGTGTAAGAGTCAACTAAGCCTCAATCCGAGCCGCGGTGTGGCCGGGACCACTCAAATTGTCTCTCTTTTGTTAAAATGGACTAAATTGTAAGTGATATCAACAATTGACATACGTGAAACGGACCAAACGCCTTTGGATTCTGTTGAAACTTTAGGAAAACGATCCATGGGTCATATGTGATGTGTACGAGTCAACACCGCCTCAATTGGAGTCACCGTGGGGTCGGGACCACCCAAACTGCCTCTCTTTTGTTCAAAATGGACAATATTTTACGTACATACGCCAAACCGATCAAACGGATTCTGATTGTGTTGAAACTTTAGGAAAATGATTCATGGATTATATGTGACGTGTACCAGTCAACCCCGACTCAATCCGAGGCCTGGTATGGCACTTATGGAGTCACAAGTGATGAGACTCCTAAGAAAATACCTTTTCACCATATATTAGAAAAGTGGTTGTCATATAAAGATTGAAATGGGTGTAAATAATATTTGAGTTATTGAAACTCTTATTCAACTATACCGGATGATTGTTTTCATATGAAGATTCAAATGGGGAATTATTCACCATGTCTCTAATCAAAGAGGTGGTCTTTTTTTTGTTGTTTTAAGTTTTCAGTGTTTTAAGTGCTGTTTTGTATGCAGGTGTATGCACAGGAGGGGCTGCTGTGCAACAATTCTGGAAATACACAATACCAACGGTTTACAACCGTTGGTATACTTTGAGAAGAATTATACCAACGGTTTGTAACCGTTGGTATAGTATTTTTTATTGAACATATGCCAACGGTTTCATTGAAACCGTTGGGAAAAAAACTACACCAACGGTTGTAAACCGTTGGTATAATATCAAAATCATAGAATTCCCAACGGTTTTAAACCGTTGGGTAAACCTATACCAACGGTTCAACAAGAACCGTTGGCAAATCAAGACATAGAGTGGGCTATACCAACGGTTTAGTTCAAACCGTTGGTATAGATCTTTCCCCACGCCTTACTTCCCTACGGTTTGGACAACCGTTGGTATAGAGTATACCAACGGTTTTCCAGCCTATACCAACAGTTTAGAACCGTTGGTATATCCTCCATTTCCAGTAGTGATTTTTTATGTTCACTTAACACAGTCACTTTCTTGTGGTAACTTTTCATGATAACATACATGCGGTTACTTGAAAAAGTCACATTATTTAAGTCACTTTATTGTAGTCACATGATATGGTCACTTTCTTGTGTTCATTTGACACAATCACTTCATTGCAATCACTTGTAATTCACACTTGATTTCCACATGTATTCATTTCTTTTCCTACTTTGATAGGTTAAATATTATATGAAAAAATATTGTATGTATTCAAAGTCAATTGAGTTCATGATGAATAAGTTTTAATCATTCTTATGTACACTTGAAAAATCAATTCAATCATATAATTATACATGTAGTTCGTTCAATACTTAATGAAAAGTTTCTCATCTAGAATGCAGTAACTTGTTTTTTATGTTGTCACTTCTAGATGGTCACTTAGTCTTCACATTTAGTTGAACTTATTCATACGGTATGTTTATACAGTCACTTCAAGACTTAGCCACTTTTTTTTAGTTTTGGACATAAAAAGATTTTACTATCATAAAACATAAAATTCATTAATAATATAAGAAACATGATTTTTGAACATTAAAATAATGATTTTGTAGAATAATCCAAAAATATCCCCATTTTTTATTATCATATATAATTAAAGAGTATATTAAATGAATTGAAAAAAAATTATAGCCCTTTTGGATTATCAAAAATTATATTACAGTTACTTGAATATGGAAAAGGAATCATTAGAATTATATTAAACAAATTATTTCATTGATAAATCAAAAATTATTATGAAAAGAGGCCCCATAAAATACTCTAATTATAATTAAAATATGACACAACATATTTAAATTCAAAATAAAAAATATGATATTTTTCTTTGGCTATATAGGATAATGTAGGAAGTATATATTTTTGGAAGTGATTGAAGAAGGTTACTGAATAATCATACACCTAAAAATAGGTCAATGATGTGGAGTATCTTGTCTTGAAGATAATCTAAAAGGGTTGGTATTTGAGGTTGTATAAGTAGGGGATAAAAAATAGGTAATGCATTAGGTGCTAGAATAGAATTATTAACAGCATAAGGGTATGGTTTGATAAGTCTAATGAAGACTTATACAACATAGTAACCATGATCCATATCCTGAAAATAGTATTTCTAGTTCTCCAAAGTTATTCTAGAATAGCATTAATATCTTTTAACTTCTCCACATGATTTTTGTGTTCCTAAGTCAAAGGGGGCTACTTAAATCATTTTCTAAGTATCTAAACATATTATTCATATTATACTTATTATATATTCTTATAATATAAAATCAATAACCCTTTTAATTGTATCTATATCTCAGTCATCTTATATCACATTCCATTTAAACAATTCAAAAGTCTTTACAACATGTATTTGAAATCCTTCAAAAATTATTTACATGGTCTTTTAAACTCATCCAGAATCACTTTCAACTCATATAACATAGTTTCTTGATTTGATATTCACTAACAACACCTTACACTAGAGAATGAAATGAAATAAAGGATGATCATGAGGAACAGATTATGTAGAAGGAAAAAATACATTCATAAACTTCTGGTTTAACTTCATCACCATGTATTAAATATATTCATATAAATCACTGACCATGTATCTTAAATCCTTGATATAATTTTTCATAATATCCATATAGAGATGAATCTTTTGTTTAAAATGAGATATAGTTATAGTGATGATCCTTGATTTTTCCCTTTCTCTAAGGGGTTCCACCATGTTCCCAGAACCAATAAAAACATTCAAAAAACCTATCAAATCATATTTTAAGACATTCAAATATTCCTTACTCACAAAGGATGTAGAAGGGATAGAATAATGTATGATTGTAGATGGATTAGAAGAAACTTTCCAACCATAAAACTCACCTACAATGTTAATAGGTTATAATACAATGGAATAAACTTATGGTCATGCACCAACTTATTCCTTATCAATATCAAAAGGATCTGAATTAGTAGATCCAAGAGGATACATCATGCTACTCCCAAATGGTTCCTCAACAACTTTAGTAAATGTTAGTCCAAACATCTCTTTCAAAACTTAGACCACTATTGATCTAGAAGGAAATAATTATAATCCTTAATGAAAAATAAATCATAGTAATTAGATAGCCTTCAGGTACTCTTTGAGAAGAAGAGATAGAAGGCCCACAACAACTAGGTGGAATTCCCCAATGATCATTACCATTTTTATATTCTTTCCTCTGATGATTTTATTCTCTTACACTTAGTTTTTGTGTATTTTAAATGATATATATCAAAGTATAAGAATTTTAGAATTGTATTCACTTATTTAAGCATCACAAGATTCGCTATCTACTCATTCTATTTTCTTAGAAAAAACATTCTATGATACTTTAGTATCATCAAGGTCCTCATCTCTTTGTTATTATTCTTGAGTGTAGAGGTAGGGTAATTGTGAGATCTAAAACATAAATCTCGAAATAGATCCATGACCTCATCAAGTGTTTCCCCAGTAAGCACAATAAAATCATCACTTCTACTTCTTATTCTCCAATTTCTAATGAAACATAATTTTCATTAGAATAATAATCAACTGCCTCATTAGGTTCTAAGCTAGGATCAACTTTTTCTATTGGTATAATATGTTTCTTAATAGTATTTAACTTCTCATTAAGATTATCATTATCATCTACCCACTCCTTTTTTCATTGCTTCAAATTTACCTTTATATTCTTACAAATTTTCTAATTTAGTAAAAATATCAATACTGGAAATAACTTTTTCCTCCCCCTTAAGAACGAAACGATTGAAATCCAACAAGGGTGAGATATATTAAGAGTAAAGAATGAAATTAGATCTAAATGATGGTTTTCAAAATTGATCCATGTCCCTCATGATATATCTTGATAATATTATTTGAACTATATTTATCATCAAATATTGGAAAAAAATCGTGAATACCCAAAATGTCAAAGTACCCTTTCCTAAAACTAATCAGATGTTGGATGAACTTCACTAATAATCTAAATTCCCTATTTAATTCTATACTAGTGGCTCTTCTAGTATTCCAATTCTCAGTTATATCCTCAAGGAAATTCAAAACTCAAAATGAGAAAGATTTACAGGATATTAAATTTATAATCCTTATACTCTCTTATATGAGACATATTCATACTTTCATCAATGATATTTAAATATAACAAAATATTTTCTTCATTTATAACTATCTGAATACTATCCCTTAAATGAACACAAATAAAATCTTATATTTGCATAAAAATCATTGTCCAAATGAGGATAAAATAGCTTACCATTTTCCTTAAACCAATCAATCAATCCGTTATTTTTAATTGACTACCAAACCAAGGACTTTTTGAGTTAAATCCATTCGATATCCAATTCTATTCTTTTGTAGAAAGGATGATCTAGTATATGGGGGTTTTTACAATTGACCAATTCACTCGAGTTAGCTTGATCCTTTTTGGATATATTTGAATAATTCATACCAAAATGGGGTGAAACATTGTGATCTCATTTAATTCTAACCATCTTTATACTTTGATTCAAAACACTAGAGGATCAAGTTCAATTTTGAGAGAAAAAAAGGGAGAGGAAAAAAGATATTTTAGAGAAATAACATCTTTCACTTTGAAAAAGAAAAAAGTATAAGAGATCTTAGATGATTCAAATTATTATAGGAATTTTATTCAATCATTTAGGGAATAAATAATAATAAACAAAAAAATATATCCCACCAAAATATTTAATTAAAATTTAAAACTCAAATTGCCATATTATTTTAACATTCCTAAAATAAATACTTATAGTAACTTAGGAAAATAAAGAAAAGTATAATTACTATATGAAATTCTTTATGGTAACATATAGGGATAATTGTAGATAACTAACCATAAGACCTATTACTCATGTTTATTTAACTGACTATATGAACAAAGTATCATGGTTACTTAAATATAAGGGAAAAGAAATATTTAGATAGAACTTAATTAAGATAAATATTAGTAAACATAGATTTTAAACATTATAACATAATTAATAATAATAATTAAAACTAGTTTATAGAAATAAATAAAATATTTAGGAATAATTAATCATTCCTAACCAATGTCTTCTATAATTTGATATTTCAACATTAAGAGACTTTTTAAAAATATTAGCAAGTAGTTTTTCTACACTAGTGAACTCAAGAGTAATATATCCTTTCTGAAAATGGTCTCTAAAAAAGTGATTTATTGCATCAATATGTTTTTTCCTTAATTGAGACATAGGATTTTTAGAAATAGTAAGTTCAATTGTATTTTCACAATTTTTAGGGAGATGTCAAAATTGATAACCATAGTCTAGTAAAGTGTGTTTCATCTATATAATGTTTTCACAACAACTACCTATATCTATATACTTAGCTTTATTAGTATATGGTACAATATAATTATGTTTATTAATTCACCATGAAACTAGAGACTTGCCCAAAATGTTACATGTTCCCAAGGTGTTTCTTTATCTAACATACAACCACTAAAATTGACACCAAAATAACTAACTAATTCAAGTGCATGTCCATTAGAGTAGAATAGTCCAAAATTAGTCATATTTTTTAATTATTTCAAAATTATTTCAAAATAATTCAAATGAAATTATTTTGGGTTTACTATAAAATGGGAACACATACATACATTAAACATAATATTAGGTGGATAAGCAATTAACTTTAGTATTTTTCTAATCATAATTATTTAAGTAGATTGGTCAACTTACATTCCAATTTCATATAGATATAACTTAAATATTATACTCATATAATTGTCACTACATTAGGTATTATCCATATCAAATCATTTTAAAATATCCTTTATGTATTTACTTTGATTGAAAATAATTCTAATTTTTTTAAAAATTTGAAAGGCATGAAATAATTTTAACTCATCCATTAAACTTAGTTCAAATTAATTTTAAATAATTTTAGAAAATTAAATACACAATGAGTGTTTTTATTACAAGAAAATAATATCATAATATATATTTTAACAAATATTTTTATAAATAGTGTTTGTTCAAAAATACAGTTCCTAAAAACATTTGAAATAAGAAAAGTGCCTAGCCTGCCATACCATGCTCTATTAGCCAATTTTAAACAATGTGAATATTTAGATAGATTAAAATCATGACTTGGAAATGAGTATTCTAAAATCTAGGATATTTCTCAACAAAAACATTCTCACTAATATAACCATTTATAAATGTACTCCTGAAATCTATTTGAAATATTTTGAAATTAAGATATGTTTTATATGAAATAATTATTTTAATCGATTCAAGTCTATATATTAGTTAAAATGTTTCTTCATATTCAATACCTTCTTCTTGACTATATCCTCGTGAAACCAATCTATCATTATTTCTAATAATTGTGGTGTATTCGTCAACCTTGTCTATATATACCTTCTTACTGTCAATTGGGATGTAGCCTTTAGGTATTTATACTAATTTTTAGAATTAATTTTTTTTCAAACTGATTTGATTATTCTTTAATATACATTATCCAATGTTCATCATTAATATCTCCATTTATGTTCTTGGGATCCATTTATGACAAAAAAATCTGTATTTTTAAAAAAAATCATAGTATGAGTGTAGTTTGAGTAAATTTATCTATTTATCCTAAAACAGCATCCAAGGGATGGTTTTGAGGGTTTTGATTATTCTAGGATCTAAATTACTTTGTTATTCCACGTATTGTTCTATATTAGGAAGGACTTGATTGTATCTTCTAGAATATTTATAATGTAAATTATCATAAAAATTTAAATATTTAAAGATATTATTAATATTCAAATTTGAGATATCAACCTCAAAATTTTCTATATTAGGTTTGAGTTCATGTAGATCTATCTCATAAAAAGTTACAACAACAGTTTCATCCAAAATTTTGTATTTATTATTAAATACTTGATAAATTTTATTAGTGGTTGAATAACCAATAAAAATAATTCCTATCTTTTAGGGGATTTTTATCCAAATTATACTTTTTATTTAGAATGTATACTATTCATTCAAAAACTATAAAGTAATTTAATTTGGGTTTTCTACCATTCTATAATTAATATGGATTATTTTTTAATATAGGTATGAAAAAAGATGTATTAATTACATAGCATGTTTTGTTAATAGATTCATCCCAAAAATAGAAAGGCAAGTCATATTCACCATGAATGGTTTAGGATATTTCTTGAAGATTCATATTTATTTTTTCAATAACCCCATTATGTTATGGTGTTCATGGTGTAAATAAATTATGATCATATAAATTTTGGGATCAGAGAGATCCAAACTCTTGATTCTCAAAAACTCATCCATAATAACATATCAAGGATTTGATGGTGATTAAACTAAGGTTCTATACTAATTTTTCATAATTTGAAAAAAAATATGAAGTTGCACTTTTATGAGAAAGTAAAAATACCCTTTCATATCTTGAATAATAATTAATTATAACATAGGTATTGTATTTTTCTATTAAACTAGATACTCTATATGTTCTCTATAAATCCATATGAACAAATTCTATTGGTTGAGAGGTGTAGACCTATTTATTTGGTTTTAAATATATTTTTTATTTCTTTCCCATTTGAAAAGTATTTTACAACTTATCTTTAAGGAGTTCTAGTATGGGTAGATCATTGATTAATCACATTTAATTTATCTTTTTAAGTGATTATATATTTTAGTGTCTTATAATCCTATTCCACAACCAATATTCTCTATAAAAAACATATAGAAGAAAAATTTTGAGAGAATAAGGAATATAAATTAAGAGAAAAATAATAATCATTTTTTAAAGAAATAAATAATAAATAATCCTTGGAAAAATAAATCTTATAATAATTTTTTTTAAATTTAACATTAAATTCATCATCAAGAAACTAATAAATGCTAAGAAACATATATTTTAAACCCTCAAAAAATAAAAATTTACATATAAGTATAGATTCAATGTTTCCAATTTTTTTATAGTCCAATAATATTTCCTTTTTCATTATCACCCAAAGTGAAATTCCCACCATCCACTTTTATAATATTCTTCAATCTTAATTAATATTTGGTCATATCTTTGGAACGTCAACTATAACGACCCTAACTGTTATAAATAAAATTCCCATTACAATTTAATTAAATTATTATATATTATGGATATAGAAAAACATGCACTTCTTTGCTTTATTTATATCCCATAATATTTAAAAGAATGTTAATCGTCATTACCATTGATAATATAGACATTGAAAATTTATCATATGATTAGTATAAATATAGATTTTTAATAAATCCAATTAACCTAGACTGTAACAACATTAAATTACATAAATGGAAATTCCCTTCTTATAACTATTTCATATTTTATGAATCAAATAAAATCACATTAATAACAAAATAAAACATTATAAATGAATAATTAATAAAATAAAGGGTATTTCTAGAAGTTAAAGAACCTATACCGATTAAATAATAACATAACTATTGGAATAGTAATATGGCCCTTTTCAATAGTAAACCATACAATAGATTAGAAACCTCACCCATGAAAGTAAAAAATAAAATTTATGAATCTTATAAATGAAATTATGATATAATTATATCATATAATAAGTAAATAAATTGTTTACAAATTATGAATTAAGTGTAGGTATTATTGTAATCCATAAAAAGATAATTATAATTTTATGATTATGTTAATAATTTAAACGAAAATTTAATTCTATAAAATTTATTCATAAATTAATATTTTTTAACTTATTATTATAATATAATTTTATGATACCTTAATCAATTTTTCAAAGTGTTTCAAAATCAGTTATAATTTTAAAATTTTTATTTTCCAAGTAAATAAATATTTTAATTAAAAATTAAATTTATCATATTTATAAAATTATTTTCATAAAATTGAGTTACTTTTCTAATTATACATTTCTAAAAATGGTTAGGGTGAATTTTTCATATTTTTCTAAAATAGTTGAATTTTTGGGGAATAGTGGAATACTATAATTTATAGTATAAGTAAATAAATGAATTTTTGAGTTATTATTGAGTAATGGATGATGTAAGTGACCATTGGTTGGAACTCACCTAATCTAATTACTATATTTAGTCACAATAATCCTCACTATTTGTTTTCATGAGAAAAATAATAAACTAATGAAAAAAGTAATGAGAAAACACTCAGCTCCTCCACTATAAATATCACCCCTCACCACCTCATCTCCTCACACCTCTCAAAATTTTAGATTTTTCTAAATTATATTAAAATAACTTACCAATATCATCCCCCACATCCAAAATCCCTTGCTATCATCAAAATTGCAAAACCATTTCCCTAAGGAGGTTCTCAAAGTGGAATTCAAGAGGTAAAATATTTTTTCTTTTCTTTTAATTTCTTTTCAAGTTATTTTCTTTTCTTATTCTATCCTCACCTCCCACCATAAAAATGGTGAGATAACTAAATTAACATAAATATACTAGAATTTAATTATGCTAAGGAAAAAATCCATAATCAAACCTCTTCTCTTGTTTCTTTTATTCTAAAAATGAAAAGTCGTGTGTGACTTGTTAATTTATCACCTTCAAGGACAAAAAAATCATTTTTCCTTACCACCTTCAAGGATGGCCTTAAAAATTATAATTGTTTAAAAGATATTAAAATTTTGTTGTAAGCCTTCTTATATTTTGGAACTAACATATTTACATAATACTAAATGATAAAACAAAACAAGTTCATTATGGTCAGAAACCGCCAAAATCCACTCAAACGGCAATCCTTTACTATATATCTAATTATTAATCCACATGTTATATAAAAAGTTATATATAATTCCAATTTAACCTCTATAATAACATTAATAACATATAATTTAAATTAAGGATAATTACCCCCCCCCCACATGACTTTCCAAACAAGTAAACCAATCTTGAATACCAAGGAAACGAATGCTCTCAAATGATAAAATTATTTATTATAACACATATAAAAGTCCATAAATTAACCTAATAAAATTATTATACATAAAATAAATGTATAAAATATTCTTAATTGATTAATTTATGGATTTAATTTGATTATATCGGACCTTAACATCAAGTGAAAAACTATTTTAGACATAAGGTAAGGGATTCTACCTGAACCTCCATTTTTTCCTTCAGGTTACTCTTTCTCTCTCTTTTCCCCAATTAAATATTTCCTTACTTTTGGATATTTATTATAAATTATGTTTATATATTCCAAACTCATTTACCCAGATCAAATAATCCTTATTTTACTGGTAAATACTTGTTTTAGAAAGGTTCTCTTCTTAATTCTTTCTAATAAGCAAGCCCGATTAAAGGGAACTTCCCCAATTATTACCCCTTTTTAAGTACAATGTATAATATTTTTTAAAACACCCTTATTTTTATAAAATAACTAATTTTTTTATGAAAAACTATCTTGTTACATTTCTGGTTTTTTACAAAAAAAAATCATTTCCCTCTTTACGGAGTCTTTAAAAGTTTTCTTAAACCGCACTAAAATGTTTTATTTATAAAAAATTATTTTTAAATGTTTTTAATTTACTTTAATATAAAATATCATGATATATTCCTAAATTCCATTATGAATGTCTATGTGTGTTTTAAATAAATTATTTCGAGGACATTTTTATAATATTTCTTTTTTTTATTCTTTTTTACATGACTATGATACCCAATTATTTCCATGGGTTACCTTTATGTTTATGTTTGAGTACATATGTATGATTATTTATGTGGAACAAATATTCATTAACATGTTGTTATTGGTGAACCCAGATAGTGATCCAATGCATCTGTTAATGTTTAGTCTCATGATATATCTTGTTGGGATATGGGTGAACCTGATTCCTTTGTCATACTTTGTCCACTATGTCTTGGAAGTTAGCCTTGACTCATGTTAATGTCATGTTATAGGATGTTACCACATTCCTATGATGTCATGATTATATTTTATCATGTTATACATGTTATTATTATTTATATTTATTAATTTTTTATGACATTATTTCATCATGTTATAACTTCTCACCCATGTGCTCTGTTTTATTCCTATGTTTATTCCCTAACTAAGATTTTTAGCTCATACCTTTTTTTCATGTATTCCATAGGTTATCCTATGCTGATATAAAGGCTCAATATAGTTATGAGTTCATCATGATGATTAAATAAAAGATTTTTTTTTATTTTGGTTTCATGTTTTTTAATTATTTACCTATTCTCCAAGAGACTAGACTTTATGATCCTTATCTTTTATTTTGATGTTAATTATGCCTAAAATCATGTAATAATATTTTTAAAAGGATAGTGTTTCCATACATACAATGGAATTGATGGAATCAACCAATAGGATCATACCCTAAGAAGACCATTTTTAAGAGCATCCAATGAAGATTGCATCACTCGGATTTTCCCTTGACCAAGCCCAAGTTTATATCAAACAATTACAACATGATGGAAACTACTAATAGGAGAAGTTCAAGCTCATAGAGATCACGAACCAAACCATGTATGTCAAACCGCCCCATGAAATTCTCACTATCATGAACCTTAATCATAGGGAATATTATATTTTAATAAATGGATAAGTATCAAGAACCTAATAATATGAATATTTATAATGTAAAGAATAATGAATATATTTTCATTTTTATTATTTTCACATTATAGATTATTTTTTATTTTCATACAATAAAAAACAAATTATATTTTTTGTTAATATTAAAATTCCATTATGGAATTTATGAATTAATTTAATTTTTAAATATTTAATATTTTATTAAAATATTACTATTAAATAATTTTTGTTAAATACAAATGATCATATAATTTTTATTAAGTAAAATGTAATTTTAATAAGGGTTTGAAAACTCTTATTATCAAAAAACCCAATGTTTCTCAATAAATGTTGATTATTATTTTAAAAGTTAAAATTCAAATATTTAAAAAAATTGGATAAAATAAATATTATTTTTGGAATCAGGTTGTTGAAATTATCCAACAATGAATTTTTCATAATTTTCTAAGACAGAAAAATTTTCAGGTAAAAATTAAATACACTCTACATATATGATGTCTATTATGGAATTATAATGATCCAAAAATAATGTAATAAATACCTCAATGGGAATAAAATATTGAATATATGTTTCCCTTTAAAATAATTTAATATTAAATTTATTTGATTAATTTAATAAATCCTTTATGAATCCCCCAAAATATATATTATATTTTAAGGTTTTAAAATCATTTTTTTATAATCAGGACTCACTTCCAAATCATCAAGGTTAGTATTTTAATATGTTCAACCCATATAATAATAAAATAATAAAAACCACACATATTTTCTAAAAACCCTGGGAAGAAACCAGGGTATGTTTTATGGTTTTTTGTTATTTTATTATAAAAAGACTAAAACCTATGTTTGAGAAATAATAAAGAATTACCCACCCATTTCCTATATAAACCCACCCCAAATCCCATTTTCCTTCACTAAAAAAACCTTTTCGAACGCCCTTACTCTTCCCAAACCTCTATATATTCCTCCCAATGTTCTCCTAAGATCTTAATAAGCTTCTCCCGAGCATTTGGTATCACCCAAAAAAAGGTAAGTGATCATATTATTCTCCTCTTTATTCAAGTATCTTCTTTATATTATGTCTTTTATATCCATTTTATATTATTTTTATATGTTTTTACATATCCCCCTTAATGTAAATTTTATGTATAAATTATTAGATACCCCTTTAACTCACATCAAGACCTTCCATGAATAATTATATTCCATTGTTATACAATCGAAATTCCACATCATTTTTTCATGCCAAACAAATTTATAGTGAATACCCATACCCATTTCATATCAAGGGTGTTAACCTTTAGGAACTTATAATTATTTTATTGGGGACTTAAATGTATTTATTTCACACTGATTGATATTTTAATAAAATTTTATAACAAATTATTCCATGTTTCATGATATATGTGTCCCGCTTAATCATGATAATGAAATGAAATTGTCAGGTGTGCACGGAGTTATATAACGCTCCAATGAATTGGGTAATCTTTTAGTCTCATGATAAATCATGAAAGGTTATAGTAAGTGTAAAAATACATCACGGTGCTTTTTTCATCATGATTTATTGGAATTTATCCCTAACCTATTTTTATGATGCATTATTTTAAGTTGTTGCCACATTTCCCATGTATCTTTTATTATTATCATGGTATATCATGCCTCATTATTCATGATTATAATTATCACACCTTTTATATCTCATTGGTATTAATATTTTCTAACATTTAGTATTTTCTTCATTATATTCCATGTTTATTCAATTATGGGGCTTTATAGATCACCCCTTTCTTATGCATGTCCTCAGGTTTTCCCATGCAGTTTTATGTTCAATGAAATAATATGAGCATGTCAAGGAAGTTTTCAATAATGTCGATGTACTGCATGTTTTTAAGTTGTTGTGTATTGTACCTAATTCCAAAATACACTAAAATTTTTTATCATCCTTCTTTTATTATGTGTAATATTATTTAATAAATCCTAAATTGATGTGTAATAAAGAGTAGGGTTGTCATAGTTGGTTTTAGAGGAAAAGTTTAGTTATTTATTTTATTATCATTAAAAAACTCTATAGAAAGACATAGAGATAAAACTAATCATAATAAAACATACCTAAATTTTTTTAAAGTATAGTGTAAGTGGTATATCAAGAAAATACATCCATGTCTTAACATTAGAAGTGGATGTATCTCTGGCACAGATGTTCATAGGGGTAAAACCTGAAAGCATCGCATTGAACTAGACTCAACCAAGAATTTGTGTGTAAAAAAATTATTTGATACACAACGGGTTTGATGCTCCTGGAGGTATTCTTTGTTAAAATCAAAATCTCATTAAGAACCATTATTAAGGGAACAAAAATTCCCAAAATAATATATGTTAGGAAATAGGTTGTGGGTAACATAAATTGAACCCTATAAAACCATAAGTTAAGGAATAAACATCATTTATATGTTATCACTTAAATTTCATTATATTACCATTTCTGTATTTAATATTTTAAAAATATTCATCCCTAATTTTCCCATTATTATATCTAATGGATGAAAATATGAGGAATCGGGTAAACAACCAATATGACAGGAAATGTAATGATTGGTCAAACAAGATGCCCATCCCATTTGGTGTAATAATTGAATTATTTATGGCAATAATATCATAACTAACTCATGTTTTGAATAGAAATATAGATTATGAGGATCACCCAAATCCCCTTATTTAATAAAAAGTTTCAATTGACCCCTTTGTACGAAAAAACTTTCCAAAATTAAATAGATCATCTGATCCCTTAATCATGAAATTATGGATCAAATCCATTGAGAATATATTCTCCATAATTAAATGTTATAAGAAAGAGAATTTTATACATGTTTTTTATCCATTGAAGAGATAATCTGATCATTAGTGTACATTTATCAAGAATAAAAATCCTGAGGAAGAGATCGAAGCAATGGGGTGGAAGGAATTCTAGAAAATGTTTCTTCATAAATATTTTCCTTTAACTATCCAACTTAAAATAGAAAGGTATTTTCCTTCCCTAAAGAAAAAAATATGACAAATATTTCATGGAATATGAGTTATACTTCACAATACTTGCATGATATGCCTCCAATTTTGTCATTACCCCCTAATGCAAGGTTGAACTCTTCTTCTGTGTGATAAAACCAAGTATATAAAAAGACATGGAGATATAAGACATTGATAGTTATGAGGAAATTATATGATGTTCCCTTAAAATTAAAATGGATATTGATGAATATAAAGGGAATTATGAGGATAAAAAATAGAAATTGGATATTAATTATGGTAGTGTGATGGAGAATGCTAATCGTGATAGGAAATTTCAACATCCCACTTGTAAAAATTGTGAAAAGAAGACCCTAGAAATTTTTTTGAGGGGGGGATTATTTTGTTGCAGGAAGGAAGGGAACCTAGCTAGTAGTTTTTTATGGTAGAAGCCCACTAATTTAATGGAGTAAATGAATTATTCATTTAACCCACAACTCATTTTTCATTGATTCAATTAAAAGGAACTAGGAAACTTTGAAAAAAAAATCTCCAATCAAAGGGTTTTTTAGACAACCAACAAAATCCAATGTAGCAAGGGTGATCTTATTCCATCACAAACATGGAGGTGGATCCTAACAACAGATTTGTGATAGGTGTGCTAGTTATTCATTCAAGAATAGAAAATAAAATTTTTTATTCTAGTTATACAAATTCATTCATATCACACATGTTTTTTAGAACTGTTCAAATACCACTATAAATCATGGAAGTAGTGTTGTTGGTGAAAATGGAAAATTGGTAAATTATATCATAACAAGTATATAACACCTCAACTACCATGATTTGTGGGATGATCTTTCTAGATAACATTTTGATACTCATTATAGTGGAGTTTGATGTAATTATGGGCATGGATGGGATTTTCCTATATAGATCCAAGATAAGTTTTCACAAGAATAAAACCACTCTTTGTATTGCAAATCATCCCCTGATCTGGTAGAAGTTCAAGGAGGAGGATGAACCATGTTTTGAACCAACATCTCAAGAAAGCGCATTATTTCCTTATGAGAAAGCATATTTTGCTCAAATTATTGAGTCTAAAGAAAGTATAATCTTTAAATACATTTACCTTGTAAGTGAATACATTAATATGTTTTCTAAATAATTTCATGGTCTTCCTCCTGAACGATATGTTAAATTCGGAAATGAGATTATACATGGGGTGTTTCCATTATCTAAAACTCCTTATATGATGGATGTTATGGAACTTGAAGAGATAAAGAAAAAAATATAGGATTATCTAGATAAAGGGTGCATATTCCAAAGTTCTTCACCTTGGGGTGCACCAATCATCTTTTCCAAGAAAAATTATAAGTCAATGTGCATTTTCATCCATTATCGTGAGCTCAACAAGAACACCATAAAAGAAAGAGTATCTTTATCTATGGATGTATGACTTATTTGATTAGTTATATAGAGATTAATAATTCTCCAAAGTGGATCTTAATTTGAGATATTATCATTTAAGGCTGAAGAAGGAAGATATCCCCAATACAACTTTTTGTACAAGTTACAGGCACTATGAGTTCATATTAATTCCTTTCATAATCCCTAATACTTTATAAATAATCATGGAATTGAAAAATATTGTCTTTAGAGATTACCTTTACAAGTTTTTGTAAGTTTTTATAGAATATATTCTAATATACTATAAAATAAAGGAGGTTCATGATAAACATCTAAGAAATATGCTAAAACCTTTATAAAAGGAGAATATATATGAAAATTATAAAATATGGGAGTTCTAGTTGATGGAAGTCTCATTTCATGTGTATATTATCATAGTGAATATGGTATTTGTGTACTGATCAATGATATAAGCAATTCAAGGATAGTTGGGGCCAATATTTTTGACAGAAATCTATAGTTTACTTGGATTATCTGGGTACTATCATTGATTTATGAGAAACTTCTTGTGATTATCAAACATTCTATCTAAGATAATATACAAGGGGGTCTGATTTTTTTGTAATGATTAATATGAAGATATATTCAAGGAGTTGAAAATGAGACTTATCACTATACTTGTACTTATGCTACCCAAAAGTTGATAACTTTTCATGGAATTTAGAAATTCTTCAGAGAAGGTATTGGGATGCGTGTTAATGAAAAATGAAAAAGTGATAGCCTGTTAATCAATAAAATTGAAAGTTCAATAACATAACTACCTAACACCTGATCTGGAGTTAGCTACAGTGGTCTTTGGGTTGAAAATATGGAGGCATTATCTCTTTGGGGAGAAGTGTGAAAAATATATATATCAAAAGACCCATAATAATATATTCTCATAGAAAGAGATGAATATGAACTAATCAAGATAGTTAGAGCTGATCAAAGACTAACTAATCAGTCCACTTCCATCTAGAGAAATAAGATAAAGTTTCAGATTCTCTAAGTAGAAACGATATAGTAATTTTATCATTGATGATAATTGAGATGGATATGGTCTTCTTCCAATTGAAAATGAAGGAGGTGGTAATCATAAAGGATGGAACATCATCAATCACTTGAAAATTATTTCTCAACTATCTCTTATGGATAAGATAAATCATTATTTAAGATATTATGTGGGAATTTAGAAAAGGTGGAAGTTGTAAGAAAATGTAAATCCTCGGAGGTCAATGTTAATGAAGGAGTTGTGAGATTTGGGTCATGACTATGTGTAACTTCAAATCATGTGTTAAAGGAGTTGTTTAATGATGCATATAGATAAACCTTATCCCTTAATCCATAAATCATAAATATTTATAAAGATATCTCATATAACTACTGGTGGGACAATATGAAGAATAAGATCATGTAATATACATCAATATGTCTTCTATGTCAGCAATTAATGAGTGAAAGGAAAAAATATAGGGGGATGATAAAACCATTACCAATGCCTACATGGAAATGGGAAAACATATCCATGGACTTTTCCATTGATCTTACAAAGACATCAATAGGAAATAATGCTATATGGGTTGTGGTGGATCATTTCACAAAGATGGCTCATTTAATTTCAAATTGAGAGGAATTATTTCACAAACCAAGCTAGGTCATCATCTGAACCATTACCTGACCCAGCCTATGTCATGGTCCGAAGGGTGTTCCATATCCCCACAGGCTGGAAACAAGTGCACGGGTATCAATGATACAACATGGTAACAATTTAACATATTTCATAAACATAAAACAACCAACAATTAAATTATCCAAAACTGCAAATAATCAACCAAACATGGAATAAATAGTTTTCCATATTTCATTTTACAAAATAAAAATGGGATATAATAAATAGAAACAAAAACTATCCAAAAACCACCACCTGACACGAGGTGAATCACCCCCAACCCACCGCCATCAACCCCACACAAAGGATACCTCAAGAAACCAAAACCACCATCTTCAAACACGTTTTCTTTAATTGTTTCAAACATAACCAAGTCTACTTACACCCAAAGGTGTAAGTAGGGTGTGGGCCAAATCTCAGAAGGATTCCACCCAAAAAAATATTTCATTATATAAACATTATAAGATAAAAAAACTTGTATGTTTTATAAAAGTAACGCTAGATACAAACATTATGGAAAATAATTTTAAAGGAAACTGTGCTTTCTTTTGAAATAACCCCATAGTATACCATATGTCAATGGTAAGTGGGATATCACCATGGAAAACTAGTCACAGGATAACCCCCTAGGAAATAGATAAAAATGGGACACTAGGTGCATTGTATATTAGTGAAATGTGTCTTAGAAACTACGAATAGATGATTTCTCATGCACGAGACACTAGGAGGGGACACCCAATGGCCTAGTGATCCCTAATCATCAAAATGTTTAGTCAGAGTTTTCGTTGTCAATCCTTATAGTTGAAATAAGTATGAACCACTTCTGATTCAACTGGTATACTAGTCCTAGTCCACCCAACTACTTACCTGGGTTTCCCTTTGTGCTCATGTATGTTCCACATGTCACATAACACATCACTTTCACAATATTCAAGCCAAAAAAACACAAAGCACTCAATGATCCATCCCTTACACACCCAAATCCACTTTTAAAATAAATCTCACACCAAAATCATTTCAAAACATGATTCACATCACTTTCATAATTTAATAACCATCTTTCATAATATATAAAACAGCACTGAGGAACACAAAAATGGTTTTCATAAGAAATACACCCAATTTATTATCAAAACCAATTTCAAGCCAAATGCATATCAAATCCTTTCAAATAATCCTTATACACCACCCAAATAAATCATAAAACCTCTCAAAATACTCTAGAAAGCCTAATAAATTCATAAAATAATGGTTAAGCAGAGAATCACCTACCTTATGTATATAAATTCCCAAAATATGGTGTGAAACTCCAACCACACCTCAACTTCACCTCATGAAATCAATATTTAACATGTAATATCATGATTGAACCCTAAATATCAAGATTCAACCCAAAAATCAGAACCTTGACTGTTAGAGGAGAGGAACGCTAATGAAATTGGGAGAAAACCCTAGATTGGAGGAACAAAAAAAGGGAGAAGACAAATAATTGAAGAACCAAGTGGGAATCTCCCAAAATTTAGCACAAAAAATGGAGATCTGGGGGAGGGATAATGAGATGGAGGCACACCTAGGGAGTAGAATCTTGAGTGGGATAAAAATGGGGCATTTAGGGCTTAACATTGGGGAGAGAGAAAACCTGAAACCCAATTTTTTATGACCTGAATAGGTCCCACAGTTAGTATACATGGTTTGAAAACCCATGTGGAGGTCATACTTCCCTCACTGGCCAAGAAAACCCTACCGCACAATCATCATGCACAGCCTTACTAACTATTCACTGGTCGTGTGGTAACTTCTACCGCGCCTAGTCGCCTACCACAAAATTACATAGGCAGGGGTGAACGGTTACTAGTAACTGTGCACCAACAATTCACCACACACTATCTATAAAAAATTCACACTTCTCAACAAAAACTAAATGAAACCCCCATGGGGAAAAGGGTAAATTGAAAATAAATAGAAAAATGCCTCAAAAGAAAATCATGGGTGTCAAAATTCTCCCCACCATGAAAAATTTACATCCTTGGAAATTAAACTGGAAACTTTATCAAAATAATAATGATGGGTATTCTTGTTCAAACCATGAATTATATTAACAAGTGTCATGCATATCCCTGCCATGCTGCCAAAGGACACAGTCCAATGGAATAGACTTCCCAAGAAGCACTTTCTCTTATAAATCCACTACATAAACTGAACATTCAAACACAAATAATCTGGGATCTATTTCAAATTATTCCCAATTTATCCCATGAGATGGGTCTATATTGTACTTATTCAATTATAATACATGAAATACATCATGAATTGATGTCTAATGCAAGGTAAAAGGTAACTTTTATGCCACCTTTCCTATCTTCTCAGTGATCTCGAAACGTTTGACATACCTCGGCGTTAGCTACCCTTACCTTCCTAGATGATGATTACCCAAATGAGGTGCCACCTTCAAGAACACCTATTCACCCATATAAAACTCAAGATCTTGGCATCTCGGATTAGAATAAGATTTTGGGTGACTCTAATCTGCCAATAATCATTCCCTGATCAAATTGACTTTCTCATAAGTATCTTGCATCAAACGCATTCCAAAAATTGAGGTCATACCAACCTTAGCCTAGCACAAAGGTAAAATACCTGGTCGACCATAGATATCCTCAAAAGGATCCATTCAAATAGGGGACTAGTATATACTATTCTAAGAAAATTTGACCAATCCCAAATGTCTATCCCAAGATCCATCGAAATAAAAGACACATTCCTAAATCATGTCATCTAGAATTTGATTTTCCTGCTCTATCAAACTATCCTTTTGAAGATGGTATGTCATAATCATTCTAATTTTCGACCCCAATTACTTTTAAAGGCCTTCCTATAACCAAGAGGAAAAATGGTGGTCTTTATTTGAAACAATTGCTGATGGCACACCATGAAGCCTTACCACCTTTCAAATGAGCAACCAACCCAATTCATATACCTTCACTATATCATTAATTGGAATTAAATGGGATGATTTGTTCAATTGGTCGATCACCACCCAAATGGAATTATTTTCCAAAGGATTATAAGTCAATCCAATAATGAAATCCATGCTTACCTCATCCCACTTCCAAGTATGAATGTGTAACGGTTGAAGCATACCATAGGGATTTTGATTCTTTTGTTTTACCTGCTGAAAATTATAGCACCTTGATATGATTTTAGTTATATCTATCCTCATTTCTATCCACAAAAACTCTTGAAGAACATCATAATACATCTTGTTATCTCTAGGATGAATGTACCACTGAGATGGTTGGATATCCTGCTTCACCACCTTCCATAGAGACAACAGCACCACAAAACAACACTTAAAACACAAGATTCACTCGGGAGATAGTGACCAACTGTAAGATGTCTCCCCAACATGAAAAAACTACAAATAATTTAAGCACATATAATCACCATGCTTCTCCTACCGAATTAGCTCCATAAGAGAAGGATCCAACTAAACACTCACCAGGAATGCACCTCCACTATGCTCTTTGGTCTCCAAGTGCATCAGGGAAAAGAGTCCCATTAAGGTCCACTCATCATTCGACTTTCTCAATACCTAAACTAGAACTTTTCTAGTCAACGAATCATCCATAACATTACCCTTTCTTGTGGTCTAGATGACATCAAATTAAAACCTCTGCAAATTCTCAATCAAACGATGTTGCTTCATATTTAGATCCTTTTGGTAGAAGATGTATTCTAAACTCTTATTATCAATGTAAACCAACAATATCTCCCCAAAAATACAATGATGAAAAATATTCATGGCATACATTACCACTGCTAACTCCAAGTCATGTTTAAGATAGTTCTTTTTATGTGGTCAGAGTTGGCGAGATCTATATGCCACCACATAGTCATCTTGCATAATCATACATTCAGGACCCATACCAAAAGCATCGCAATAAACCACGTTAACCCTTCCTAACTCTGGAAAGAATAAAACCAGAGTAGTAATCAACTACTACATCATATTTTCAATGTATTCATAGCATTCTAAGATCTATTTTAACTTCACTCCTTTCTGGGTAAGTTATTTCATAGAAGAATCATGCTAAGAGAATTCCCAAATAAATAATCAATAATAACCTTCTAAGCCAAGGAAACATCTGATTTTGAACACTTTCCTTAGCTTATCCCACAAAATAACTTCATTTATATTATCAGGGTATAATGAAACCCCGTATTCCAAGATCACATGGCCTAAAAACTTCACTTCCATGATCCAAAAAGTTATCTTTGAAAAATTTTCATAAATATGATGATCCCGAAGAGTTCCCAGAATAATCTAAAAATGATTATCATGATCTTCATTGGATACAAAATAAACCAGGATTTCTTCCACGAATTACATAACCAAGGAGTCGAGATAATGGTGGAACACCCAACTCATGATCCCTATGAAAACCATTGGAACATCATCAATATGAAATGCATGACCATGTACTCTAAGTTGTCATACATGCTTCAGAAATCTTTTTTTGGGATATATTTCACTCACACCCTGACTTGGTGGTAACCAAAATGAAATTATATCTTGTAGAACCACATTTCCCCTTTAAGCTAATTTAAAAATTCATCAATTAGGATAAAATGATACTTGTTATTAATGGTTACATAATTCATCTTTCAGTAATTGATACACAACCAGATATATCGATCATCCTTCTTTGCAAACAAGACTGGGGAAGAACAAGGAGAGATTCTCAGGATAATTAACCCTTTTGATTTAAAATTGTCTAGTTTTAACTTTAATTACCTCCACTCGGTGGGGGCCATACGATATGAGGTAAGTGATGTAGGATGTGTCCCCAAATCCAAACAATCATGAACACCACATCCCTCTTTGGGGGTAAACCTGAAAATTAATTTGGGAATACCTCTGGGAACTCATGCACTACATGTGGTAATTCTCCCTTAGGAACACTACCATCATTCTCCAGCATTATAAAAAGATAACTGAAAAAAAGACAACCCAATTCTAGCATTGGGGGTCTATAATGACCCAACTGAGGATCCTTTTCCCCAAGAAAAACCTGAGAACTCCCATCAGGTTCCACGAAACGTACCTACTGCCTATAATAATCAATATATTCTTAGAAGTGTGTCATAAAATCCATGCCAAGGATTACATCGAAAAGGTCTATATCCAAGAATAAGAAATCCCATACCAAATCAACCCATGTTACAGAGAGTTTACAAGATGGGAACCTGAGACCCTACTACTTTCTACCAAACGGATGTACCAATTCCATCGAAAAAAGATGTAAGATCGGTTTGAAAGTTCAAAAGATTCACAACACAATAGTAGATTAAATAAACATAAGCACCAGTATCAAACAGAGTAGTTTCTATTGAATATGTAATAAAAATGGAACCTTAAACTATTGAGGGCACTCCATCCGATCCCACAGGTTCTTAATCTATAATAAGAATAATTTTGTTCTCTTCCAGAGTATAAACACGACCAATGGAATCTAGCTCTTCTTTAAACTAACTCTGACTAGAAGTAGATCCAGTCCTGCCACCATAACCACTAAAATGAAATCATGCCATCTGGGATGGCTCTTATTGAGTTGAAATTCCCCTAAAAGACACAGATCCTGTCCCACTTTGGTATAGGAGCATCACCTTGAGAAGACAATATAGGTGTCCCATAGCTTCACATAAATTACAAGGATTAGGAGGGGATGGACCCATATGTGTTATGTTGCCCAACTTCCCGCACTGGTGATACACAATAGACCCTATATCAGAATCCACAGATGAAGACTGCCTTGAAGGATGGCCTGAACTACCACTTCAATTGTTTCCAAGATCATCTCGCTTCATGTTCTTCTCCGATGAACTCTCACTAGACATCACTAACATAGCCCCAGAAGAACTAGACCTTTCTTTTCAATATATCTCTATGATATAAGCTCAATCAACTACCGTATAATAGGTCTTAAACTTGAAGAGAAAGACCTGAGAATATATCTCTAGATGAAAACCCCTTCTGAACCTCTAATCCATCATATGGTCATTAGAAACTATTTTGGGTGCATACCGAACTAGCTAAGCAAAGTGTTTGGCATATTACATTACTCACTATTTCCCCTGAATGAGATCTGAAAACTCCTAGGATCTATCATAGTCTAAGACCTTAGGAAAACACTGGTCATTGAACATACACTTGAAGTATTTATAGCTCATCTTCTCCTGTTTCCCATCTTGAATCACTAAGTCCCACCACCTCTAACTAGGACTTTCTAGCAAGAACGAGGTTCATTTAACCCTAACTTCCTCAAGAGTTTCAAGGAATACAAACATTCACTCTATCTTCTCAAGTCATTCCTCCTCTTCCTAAGGCTATGAGATACATTGGAAATAATGAGTTTTTTTCTTAAGGAACTCCTGGGCTTTATCTTTCCTGGGACCAAGTTCAGCTTCTCTAATTGGATCAGGACCAGGACCTGCTCCCTCGCTTAGAGCCTAAAAATACTGATCTATAGCTTCCACTAACCTCAGATCAAGCAGTGAGGGATAACTTTCTCTAGCTTCATCCCTCAGTTTCAAGGGAATTATCCAAGGAGACATTTTTCTACAAAAAAGAAAAAATCACAAGAAAACCCATCAATACAATGAATCTGAAAATTCTCTATAATAAAAAAACAATAAAAATAAATTAAACTCACTAAAACAATGTGAAAATGAAACCAATTCAGCTTGTACATCTTACCTAGAGGAGAATTCAAACCATAATTCTCAACAACCAATGGAGGCTCATGACTAATCACGAGGTGTGGTGTCCAGTCACCCTACACGATACGAGAACTCTGATTCCCAAATTTCTTAGCTCTAGTCTAACCAGAATCACCCCAAATAACATGAACCAAAAGATCTATCTTCTTACAATGCCATTTTTTATGGACCAAGTCAGTTCGTCATCTGAACAGGCACTTGACCTAGTTTGTGGCATGTCCTGAAGGGCGTTCCCAGTCCCCATGAGCTAGAAATAAGTTCTTGGGTATCAATGGTACAACATGGGAATGATTTACCATATTTTATAAACATAAAACAACCAAAAAATAAATTATTCAAATTTTTAAATACTTAGCCAAACATGGAATAAAAAGTTTTCCAGTTTTTAGTTTAAAAATTTTAAAAATCCAATAAGAGTATAAAACAAAGGCAAACAACAACTATTCCAAAAACTACCACCTGAAAAGAGGAGTATCTCCCTCCAGCCACCACCATCAACCCCACACAAACAATACCTCTAGAAACTCGAACCACCATATCCAAACACCATGCCTTTACCTGTGTTAATTATAACCAAGTCTACTTACACCCAAAGATGTAAGTAGAGTGTGAGCCAAATCCCAGTAGGATTCTACCTAAAGAAAAATTCCATGATATTAACATTATAACACAAAAAAATTCATGTTTTATAAAAGTAATTCTAGAGACAAACTTTAGGGAATTTTTTTTTACACAAAATCATGCTTGCTTTTGAAATAACCACAAGGTATACCATATTCTGGTGGTATGTACAATATCCCTATAAAGAACTAGTCATGGGAGAACCCTCTAAGAAATAGCTAGAAAGGGGACACTAGGTACATTGTATCTTAGTTAAATTTTTCATATAAACCACAACTAGAAGCGTTTTTGTTCATGAGACACTAGGAGGGGATACCCTAGTGGCCTAATGGCCTCTAATAATCACAATTTTTAGTTAGAGTTTTCTTCATCAATCCTAATAGTTGAATCTAGGTGGAACCAATTCCGAGTCAACTACCATACTATTCCTAGTCTACCCACCAAGATACCTAGGATTCCTTTAGTGCTCAAATATATTCTATGTGTCACATAACGTAACACTTTCACATTATTCAAGCCAAACAACGCAACCCACACAATATTCCATCCCTTTCACACCCAAAATCCTCTTTTAAAATCAAAAGCACACAAAAATTATTTAAAAACATGATTCTCATCACTTTAATAATTTAATAACAATATTTCATAATTTATAAAGCATCACCAATGAACACAATAAGGGTTTTCCCAAGAAATACACAAAATTTCTTATCAGAAAACCATTTTTAAACCAAATACATATCAAATAATTTCTAAAACTTTTTTTCACCACACACATAAATCATAGAACATCTCAAATTACTAAATAAATCCTATCAAGTTCATTAAATAATGTTTAATCATGGAATCACCTACCTTGGGTGTAGAAATTCCCAAAATTCAGTGCAAAACTCCAAAAGCACCCCAACCGCACCTCAAAAAAGTAAGATCAAACCTATAATATTAAGATTGAACCCTACAGATCAATATAAAACCCTAAAACTGAAACCCTACCCACTAGATGATAGGAAATTCGATGAAATCGGAAGAAGACACCAGAATGGATGAATAAAATAAGGGACAAGACACTTACTTCAAGAACCAAGGACAAATCTCCCCATCTATAACCCGAATATGGATCTATAAGGGAGGGTTAAGGAGACGGAGTCACATCTAGGGAGGAGAATCCTGAGTGGGATGAAAAATATGGGGTTTAGGGCTTAAAATCTGGAAGATATAAAACCAGAAACCCAATTTTAAATGACCTAGATAGGCCAAAAAGTTAGTCTTCATGGTTTGAAAAAACATGTGGAAACTGTGCTACCCTCACTTCCCAAGGAAACTTTACTGTATAGTCATCAAGCATGGTCTGACTGACCGTGCACTATAGGTAGTTGTATCTTAAAACTATCCTTCTTAAATATGAGTACCTGGGTTGAGGCATGTGGTTTGGTTAACTATACATTGGATGTGCGGTAGCTGCTACCTCAACCATCCACCCACCACACAGTCAACTAGGAAGGGGCGCAAAATTACTAGAAATTTTGTTCCATGTGTGTTCCACACATTTTCCACCCAAAATTCACAATTTCCTCTAAAAACTCAATGGAAACCCTAAGGGGAAAAGTTTAGATCGAAAATAAATAGAAAAATATCTCAAAAGAAAATCTCAGATGTGAAAATTTCTCACTCTATCAACCTGTAATGATTTATATTAAAGAGTTGGTGAGGATAAATGGAACACCACTATCGATTTTATATGATCGAGACCCAATATTTACTTCAAATTTAAGGAAGAGCCTCTAACATTATCTACTGAGATGAACTTCTTCGTGGTTTATCACCCTCAAACTGATGTCTAATCTAAAAATACTATATGAACACTTGAATGTTTTTGAGATAATTCTCAATTGACTTAAAAATACGATTGGATAAACATATTCCTCAAGTAGAATTCATATACAATAATAGTTTCCACTCAAGAATCCAAATGGATCCCTATAAAGCTCCTTATGGGAAGAGATTTAGAACACCTTCATACTGAGAAGAATTTTGGGGAAACAAATAGATAGATCCAAAAATGGTTGAGGAAATGGTGGAAAAAAGTTAAGAACATTAAAAAACACATCAAGGATACTCATAGTAAAAAAAGATCTATGATGATAATCATAAATGAGACCTAGAGTTTTAGGTTGGACATAATATATTCATCCACATATCTCTATGGAAGAAAGTCATGAGATTTGGGAATAAGGGAAGGATTAGTCCAAGATACATTAGTCCCTTTGAGATCTTTGATCACATTGAAGTAGTGTCCTATCAACTGGCACTCCCAGTTAACCTATCTCAAGTACATGATTTATTACATGTACACATATTAAGAAGGAACATACCAGACTACTCACATGTACTCAATCCCTTTGTGGTACCATTAGAGAATGATATCTCATATAAGGAGAAATGGGGGAAGATATTAGATCGTAGAGAAAAATTTCAATGGAATAAGACAATTATCTTGGTCAAAGTGTTGTAGAGAAACCATAGGTTTGAAGAAGCGAAATGGGAACATGAGGAAGTGTTTAAATAGAATTACCCTCATTTGTTTTAGTGTGTTAAATTAAAATTTTTAAGGGTGAAATTTCTAAAGGGGGAATATTGTAATGACCTGGACTTTTAAAAATAAAATGACCCCTGTAATTTAATTATATTATTATATATTATGCAAATATAAAACACCTACACTTATTTGGTTTCATTATATCCCATCATATTCAAATGACTATTGAGAATCATTACCATTGACAATATACTTTTTGAATTGTGATTATATGATTGGTATAAATAGAGGGTTTTAGACAATCCAATTAACATAGACAAAGGGATTGATGGCCTCAACCAATATATTTGAACCCTACAAATCCAATTTATTAGAGATTAAAATGTAGAGATCATCACTGGGATTTTCCCTAGACTAATTCTAATCTGATAACCAAAAACATAAGTATGAGAAAAATAATTTAGGGGAGAAGTTCAAGCTCATAGAGATCACAGCCCAAACCATGTACATCAAAACACCACATGAAGGTCTCACCATCGCACACCTTAATCTTGGGGAGTTTTCTAATGTATTAAAGTTATTTTTATCAATACCCTAATAATATTAATATTAATATTTTATAGAATAATTAATATATTTTTTTATTATTTTCACTTTATAAAATATTATTGATTTTAATACACTAAAACAAAAATTTTATTTTTGGGAAATATTCAAATACTATTAAATAATTTATGAATTGATTCATTGATTAAATAGATACAATTTTATTAAAATATTTTAATTAAATAATTTTAATTATATATGAATGATCATATAATTTTTATGATGTCAAATGTCATTTTTATAATGGTTTGAAAGTTGTTATTATCAAAAAATGTAGTGTTTCTCAATAAATGTTAGTTGTTATTTTAAAAGTTGAAACTCAAATATTTAGAAAATTATTTGAATAAATTAAATATTTTTTAATGGAATAAGTGTTCCAAAATTATCCAAAGGTGAATATTTCATAATGTTCTGAGATAGTTGAATTTTCTGGCAAAACATAATTACAATATAAATATATGGTATGTATTATGACATCATAATGACCCCAAAATGATTTAATAAATACTATAATAGGTATAGAAGATAAAATATATTTTTTCCCATTAAAATAATTTAATATTAATTTTATTTGATTAATTTTATAAATCCTTTATGAATCCTTCGAAACCTAAAATATATTTTAAGGTTTTAAAAACATTTCTTTATAAACATGAATCACTTCAAAATTATCGAGGGCATTATTTTGATATGTTCGGAACATGGACTAATAAAATAATGAAAACAACACCTATTTAGAAGAAACAATTTCCAATAACCATGAGAAGTTTTGTGGTTTTTGTTATATTTTTATAAATAGTCCAAAACCTATGTTTTAGAAATAATAAATAATTCTCCTCTCATTTCCTATATAAACCCACCCAATATCCCATTTATATTCACTAAAAAACCTTTTCAAATGCCCTTACTCTACTCACTCCTATCTAAAGTTTTTCATGGTTCTCCAAAACTCGTAATAAGCTTCTCCAAAGTATTTTGTATCACCCTCTCAAGGTAAGGGATCCTCTTCTTCTCCTCTTTATTCAAGTATCTTCTTTATCTTATATATGTTATACTTATTTCCTTTTGTTGGGATATGTTCTTCCATATCCCCAATATTTTCTATTTTATTAATAAATGATTATATAACCCTTTCACTCTCATATATCCCTTCCATGAACATTTATACGCCCCCATTATGCTGCCAAAATTTCACCATGATTTTTCATGATGGACTAATGTGTAGTGTATACACATACCCATTTTCTATCAACGGTGTTCACCTTTATCAACTTATACTTATTTTATTTTGGAATTACATGTGTGAATTAAAAACTTCTTGATATTGGAATAAAATTTGATGATAAATGATTCCATGTTTTATGATCTATGTGGGACACTTAAGCATGAGAATGAAATGAAAGTAAATAATACACCTAAAATTATATATCACTCCAATGCATTGGGTAATATTATATTCTCATGAGACATGATACAAGGGATTATGGAGTGAACCTAATACATCATATTACTTTTTCTATCATGATGTCTTGGTAGTTATTCTTTTCCTGTGTTTAAAATACACTGTTTTAAGTTGTTGCCACATTTCTCATGTTTCCTTTATGAGTTTCATGTCATATCGTCCCCATTAATTATGTTTATGATTCTCACCTATTTTATGTATTATTTATATGCCTATTGTCTAACATGTAATATTTTCTTCATTTTATACCATTTTTAATCACTTATGGGGCTTTATAGCTCACCCCTTTATTATTTATGTCCTCAGGTTATCCCATATAGTTTTAAGTACAATGAAATAATACGATAATGTCAAGGAAGTTTATAATAATGTCGATGTACCCCATGATTTAAGTTATTCTGTAATATACCTAATTCCCAAATACACTAGACTTCTCAATCTTATGGGTTGTATTTTGTGTAATATTGTGTAATAAATCATGAATTAATGTTTAATAAAGATAAGGGTTTTTAAATCCACTGTGAAAATACCATAAATTTTTTCTAGATATTTTTAAATATATTTCCTAAGTAAAATCAAATAGGAAATGTATTTGGCATTCAGATTTTATTTGTTCTAGGGAATTTATAAAATTAATCATCTGGAATCTACATTTGTTTCACAGACTTTCTTATAATATAAATAATAGATTTCGACAGAAAATAGATTTTAGTAACAAAATTTTTATAATTATTTACAAAACTAGTAATTTCCCTATAAAATGAAGTCTGGTTTTTTTTTGAAGTAGGAATAAAATAATTTGTATACAGCTTTCCTTGTATTTGTGATCTATACCTAATTCTATATTTTAATTTATTATTTTATTTTTTACCTAGTATAATATTAACAGTTTTTCTACTGTTGATAAATTTTTTCAAATAATTTTAATTTTTTCCATTTTTATATTTATATCAGTATTTCACATTAACTTATAATTATTTCTTTCATTTTCTGTAATAAGATTATATTTATATATATTACATAAAACATTTAACTTTTTCATATTTTAATATTTTTCTACAAACCATCCATGTTATCTTCTGGCATAGTAAAATATTCTTTTAATTCTTCATTTACAATTCTAGAGTATTCAGATATATGGACAGAAGAAATAGATGGTACATATGAAGAAGTAGTCACAAATCAAAAAATTTATTTTTCATCTGTATCTTCTAAGATATAATATGATTCACTATATATATCTTCAAACTCACTCTAAGTGTCTTTCATTTATTTCATTAGTATTTTATCATTGTCATTATACTTCTTCTTATACATAATCTTTGAATAGTTAGAATTAATGTTTCATTTCCTCTTATATTCATAATAGATAATATCACTAGAGGAGTCATCTTTTATCCATTATTTCCCCCAATTACCAATTTTATTGTTCTCTTCATTATAATTTGATATAAGAAAAAAAAATTATAAAACTTTCATAATATTATAGCTAGATGATCCATTTAATCATTACTTTTTTTATTAGATTCACTTCTAATTATACTATCAGGTTTAAAAACATCCTTGTTTTTTATTTTGATTCTTTAAAAGGAAATAGATTTTCTTTATTCTTAATTGTCTTCATTGTTTAATTGTTACTCTTCTTCATACATCAGGATCTTTCTAATTGTCTCTTTGAATAGTAGTTTTCCAAATTCACATGACATTCAGATAGAGGTTTTAGTACCTATCTTATGATATGGTAGACATATCAATATCATAATTACCTTATCCTTGTAATCCATATTTTGTTTAAGTGTGATCATAGTATTTATGATCTCATTAAATGTAAGGTACATGTCTGGGATAGATTCATCGGGCTTTATTTTGTAAGTATCATACTTAATAGTATATATATTTAATCTTATTTACTTAACATTATATGTGCCTTTAAGATACACAAAAAGGGTATCCCAAATTTGATAAACAATATCCAAATAAGATATCATATTAAATTAATTCTCTCCTCAATAAAAAAATAAATCATTCATGGATTTTAAAATTTAATTATTGAAAGCTATATTTGAAGCAGCCCCTTATTTTCTAGTAGTTATAAGTTTTTTAGTATTGATCTTCAATAGATACCAAAATGTTAAAACCCATTCTCTTGAGATAAATTTTCATTTTTATTTTCCACTAATCATAATTATACCCATTAAAATAATAATTTATTTTTGTAACATAATTTTTAAAATTATCATCCATAATAAAAATGTGAGAGATAAAAAAAAGTTAAAATATATCTTTAAAAGCTTGATCAAGGTCAAAGGTAAGAAATGATAAAGAAAACCAATTCCTCTAAAACCAAATGTTATCTAGATTGGAAAACTCAAAGGGGCGGGGGTAAATTGAGTTTTTAATGAAAAAAATTATTTAAAAAAAATTCAAAATAAATTCTATAGTTAAAAAAATAACCAAGTTAAATAAAATAGTAAAAATATAAAATTTCATGTTTTTGAAATATTTATCAAAATATTGATAACAAACTAGTTGAAAAAATTTAAATTCACATTAACTTTTGAAAAATATATAATCACATTAAACATAGTATTTAAATCACTTAATAAATATAAATATCAGAGTATTGATTTGAAAAATTATTTTTTAAGGAATAATATTATTTTCAAAAATAATTAATACAAAAACAAATTAACATGTGAAAGAAATAAATACAAGATGTTTAGTCTCAAGTAGAGACATAATCCTCTTTAATTGACATTCACCCACTACCATGTACATGTAGTAAATAGTGAACAGATCTGCAACTTGGATTAGTTTTTATAGTTACAATTGCACACAAAGAATTCCATACTACACACAGCCTCTTTCAAAGTTATTCATGGGATAATGTGTGTAAAGAATAATAGAGAGTATCTAGTACTCTCAAATATAATGTAGAAGCATGTGAAAAAAAATTTGCAGAGTAATATAAACATATATTTATGGTAAGATAAAAAAATAGTGATCAAAGATAGAAAAAGGGATAGTTTGAAGTAGCTCAATCTGATTATCTTTGGTTGGTCAATTGCCTTTAAATATATCCTTTAAAATGTAATGACCCAAACTGATATAAATAAAATTCACTTTGTGTTTGAATTAAATTCCCTATTGTATATCACGGTTATAGATAAATCAGGCATTTATTTGGTTTTATTATATCCTATTAGATTTAAAATACTGTTAAGCATCATCACCATACATAATATATTCATTGAACAATAATCAAATGATTATTTTAAATATAAGGTTTTAAAAACTCTGATTGAAACAAATAGAGGAAGTGATGGACTACACCAGTAGTATCATACCTTATGAACATATTTATCAGAGCTTCCAAGGAAGATAACGTCAATGGGATTTTCCCTTGACCAATCCCAAGCTCAGATCCAACAATATAAGCATCAGTGAAATCTTTTACAAGTGAAGTTCAAGATCTTCAAGATCATGGCCCAAACCATGTATATTGAACCACCTCATGGAAGTCTAACTATCCCACACCTTACCCTAATGTCATTTTCCAGTGTAATAAAGATATATGTATCAATAACATAATAATATGAATATTTATATTGTATAGAATAATGAATATATTTTCATATTATTGTTACATTATAAATTATTTTTATTTTGATATAATAAAACAAAAAAAATTATTATTTGGGTAATATTTTAAATTAAATTATGGAATATATTTTGGTGAATTAATTTATTTATGAAATAAATAATATTCTATTGAAATATTATTATTTATGAAGTCAAATGAATTTTTTATAAGGTTTAAAAAGCTGTTATTATAAAAAAACTAGTGTTTCCAAATAAATATCAATTATTATTTAAAAATTAAAAATTCATATATTTAGAAAATTATTTGTATAAAATAAATATTATTTTTTAATTAGATTATGAAAATTATAAAATTCTGAATTTTTCATAATTTTCTGAGACAGTTGATTTTTTGGATAAAAATTAAATATGGTATAAATATGTGGTGTCTATTATGACATCATAATGACCCAAAAACAATTTAATAAATACTATAATGGATATATGTGACCAAATATATGTTTAAAATTTAAAATAATGCAATTATAAGATTATTTTATTAATTTTATAAAGCCTTTATGAATCCTTCAAAACCTATAATATTTTCTAAGGTTTAAAATCATTTATTTAAAAACATAACTCACTTACACAACAAAAAGGGTATTATTTAAATAATTTAGGCCCTTTACCTTATAAAAAAATAAAAAACACCCCCTATTTGGAATATTCCATGGGAAAACCACGGTAAGGTTTGTGTTTTTGTTTATTTTATTATATAGAGTCCAAAACATATGTATGAGAAATAATAAAGAATTTCTAACTCATTTCTTATATAAACCCATCCTATATCCAAATTTTATTCACTAAAAATATTATATAAAATCATTACTCTATGATCCCATATCTATAGTCCTCTCAAGGTTCTCCTAAACTCTCAAGAATCTCTTCCCATGCATTTGGTATCACCCTCTCAAGGTAAGGGATTCTCCCTCTTTTTTTCAAGAACCTCTTTTATGTTATGCCTCTTATTTTACATTTTATCTTGTTGGGATATGTTATTCCATATCTTCATTACTATATATTTGATTTATAAATTATTATATACCAATTTCACCCTCATTAATCCCTCCCATGAACCATTATGTACACTCGTTACTATGCCAGAATTAGTAAGGGATCCTCTCCTTCTCTTCTTTATTCAAGAATCTTCATTATATTATGGGAACATCAGCCTCATCCTAGTTTTTGAGGACTCCTTAAGTGCATCCAGAAGACCTGGGAACAAATCTAGGTAGAGGCTAATTTTTGGGGGCACTGTAGTAGGTACTATAGAAGTACTATAGCAGTACTATAGCAGGTACTGTGCATTACTGTAGCAGACATTGTTTGACATTGTAGCTGCTGGAAATATTCCCTTGTTTGGGCCTTTGGGCCATCGATTTGGTTCCCAAGTCCTTTAAGGCCTTCCGGACACCTAGGACTTCAGGTCAATAAGGCCTTCAAGACACCTCAAGGCCTTCAGGCCACCTTAAATGCAGATGAAAACTAGACAACCTATAAGGAAAAAGGTTCAGAAGAAGGATGAGTAAGAAGATTTCACCATAAAAAAAGCTAAACAGATTGAAATAATGAAATGGTATGGAACCTGCCATTGGGACAAGCATGTGAATTCACATAAAGCCTATCTGAATAGCCATGTGAAGGTGGAGAGATGATTTCATGATGAAGACGTTGGGGAGAAGCAGTTCCAAGTAGTTATTCTGGGTTGTATGTAATTTTTGAAGCCTATGGGAACTAAATTACTCTAAGGCCTACAGTCCATGTAATACTTTTTCCTACGGTCATTGTAAGGGTTCTACCTCACCCCTTTAAAGGTGGATTATCAAAAATAAATAAATAATGAAGGCCTTCAGGCCATTGGAGGAGGAGGTCATTATATTATGCATTTTTTCTTTATTTAAAAACATTGTTATATATTTTCTCATATCACCCATACTTCACATATGATGCCTAAATGATGGTATAACCCTTATAATCTCATTAATCTCTAACATTAACATTTATACTTCCTCATTATGATACCGAAATTTCACCATGATTTTCCATGCCAAACAATTGTCTAGTAAATACTCGTTTCCATTTCTTATCAAGGGTGTTCACCTTTATTCACATATACTTCATTTATTAGAGACTAGATGTATTTATTACACACTATTTGTCTCTGAATAAGAAATTATAATAAATGATTTCCTTTTTATGATCTATGTGGAATACTTAAGCCAGATAATGAAATTAAAGTGATGGGTGCACTCGAAATTATATATCGCTCCAATGCATTGGGTAATGTTTCATTCTAATGGGAATTCATTAAATGGATTAGAGAGTGAACCTAATCCACCAGAAGACTATTTCCATCATGATTTATTGGTACTTATCCTTGACCTATGTTTATGATGTATTGTTTTAAGTTGTTTTTACATTTCCCATGTTTCCTTTATGTTATCATGTTATATCATGCCTTATTATTCATGTTAATTATTATCACAAGTTTTATGCCCCATTGATATTCCTTTTGTCTAACATGTATTAATTTCTTCATATTATTCCATGATTATCCCCGTAATGGTCTTTATTTCTCACCACTTTCTTATGTATGTCCTTAGGTTATCCCGTGCAGTTTTATGTAAGAATGAATATTATAAGAAAATTAAGGAAGTTTTAAATGAAGATGAAGTATTTCCGATTTAAGTTTTTATGTAGTGTACCTTATTCCCAAATACATTGTAATTATCAGTATTCTAGGTTGTATTATGTGTAATATTTTTTAATAAATCATTAATTAAAATTGTAATGAAGAGAATTTTTTTCATGGTTGGTTTCAAATGGAAAGTTTATTTATTTTTTGGATTAGTATTAGAAAACTATAGTGAATACCTCAGGGGTAAAACTAAGTATAAGAAAAAATACCTAAATTTTGGTAAAGTATAGATTAATTGGTTTATTAAAAAAACATCCCTATTTGGATACTACATGTGGATGTGTCTCTAGAACAAATTTATATAGTCATAAAACATGAAAACACCACATTATGATAGACTTGATAGGGAACTAGTGCACAAAAAAATGGGCCTTATTGCACCCCAAATTTTACACTTCTAGGGGATATGTTTTTTATAATTCACAAGATCAATATGAACCATTATTAAGTGAACTTAAATTCTAATAAGAGAAAATGTTAGTAAATATATCATGGATAACATATATTGAAGCCTAGAAATCCATAATTTGAGGAATAAATGTCACTTATAATTTATCCTTTTAATTTCATTGGATACATGTTTATGTGTTCAATAGTTTAACAATAATCATCCTTAATTTTCCCTTTACTCTATATAATATCCACACATAGGAGTAATTGTTTAAACAACCAATGGTAATGGAGATGTGATGACTAGTTAAACAAGTTTTCCAACTCGGTGGGAGTAGGAATAGTGAATTTTATGATGATACTCTCTCAGTTTAATAAAGTTCTAAATTGAAACTTGGATTAGGAGGAGGTCTCAAATCCACATAATAATGAACAAGATACAATTAATAAATTTATGTGAAAAGGAATCTTACTTTCAATGGATCATCTGATCCCTTAATCGTGTAACAAAAGATCAACCCTATTGAGAGGATCTTCTCCATACATCAATGTTCCAAGAAACTTGTTAGGTCCACAAGGCTAAGTACCCTGAGAGGGGGGTGAATCAGGGTATGACTAATTTAAAATTAAAACTCATTCTGATCTTGTTTTGTTGTTAAGCAAAACACTCTTCTCTCTCTTTCCTGTTGAACAATATAAACTGAAAATAAATCATGCACAGGACACATCAATTTTTACTTGGTTCATCACTAAGGGCTACGTCTAAGGAGCATACGTCGACAAGTTGTTGGTCGTACCAAATTAACTAAACTTCACTAGTTGTGGATTACAATGTTTGGTCACAGTCACTCTGTCCCAGGCTCACTACCTTTACAAAGTTTAGGGTCAGCTCACTGCTTTCCCAAGGGTCACTCCCTGTTTCTCTATCTCTGGATCATTGTTGGTGGAGAGGATCTGCTTCTTCCTCTTCCTCTTCTCACTGCTCTTGAAAGGATCCACTCATAGTTTATAGACCTGTAGGTCTCTTCATTATCTCTAATGAATACATCCTCTGTAGTATGTGGATGCTCTGTTGAAGTCCAACTTTCACCCGTAGATTAATTTCTCTTTACATCGAAGGTATCGGGAAAACTTCCAGCTTCCACGTATCCCGAAAACACTGTCGGGGAATCAACATTACTTGGCGCGCAGGTCTAACCCGACGTGCAAGTATCGGCACGTAGGTCACAACAGGTGTGTAGGTATGCCTCCACCATCTATGTGGCACAATCTTTTTCAACTCAAAACCTGCGCGACTCAACCCCTTTTACGCCCAAACCAATATCGGCGTGAAACTACCAACCGGCACGCAACTTTAAACACTAGCGTGCAAGTCCACCTACGTGAACACACACCACTTGCGCTACTTCCACACCTGAATGAAGTGAGCTCTTATTTTTCTAAGTGTTGAACTCCATTAAAAATGAGGAGTGGTGGTCCTGTATTTATAGTCATTTTGTCAACCTACGCGGCGGCGCGCAGGTCTCCCCTTGGCGCGCAAGTCTTCTGTCCCCCTAGACACTTGCGTGACCAACATAGAAACTTGGGTGCCCCTTATTCCTTTTCCTTATTTTGATGATCTGATCACGAAGGGAAAATGGCATGCAAGTTTTGAATCCTTCTAGGCATCAGCGCGCAAGTCTCTTCACAGCGCGCAAGTCACTTGTGCGACCAACCCAATACTTGTGTGAACCTCTATCCTTTTCCATATTTTGATGTCTGGGTCTTGAAAAACATATGGCGTGCAAGTTTCCAAGCCTTCAAGTACATGGAACACAAGTCCCTTTTCCAAAAACCACTTTTCTTCATTTGATGATTTTCATGCCCAAAAATTTGGCAAACATTGGAAAACGGTGCCACCTTGTATCTGTTCTTTTTGTACCGCCTCCAGATCATCCATTACATTGTCAAAGTTATTGAATCCAACATGGATAATTGACCATAGCTCTTGAACTTGACATTCCACCATGAAATCCCCTTTGTCAAAAAAATTTTATTTCATGGTTTGATTTGTCAACAATCACAACACAATTGTCCACTTTGTCAACAAACACAATCACCTCATAAATGCTTCAATGATGCCTTAAGGGATTTTTTCCCAACACAACTGAAGGTTATTATGGCTATTTATCATATGGAGGGATAAGATGATAAGTGGTGAAAATTGATCAAGAATACAAAGAATGAGGAAGAGAATAAAGTGGTGGTGTGGAAGGAATTCCATAAAATGATTTTTGATAAATATTTTCCCCGCACTCTCAATCTTAAAATGGAAAGGGATTTAATTAAATCAAGGAAAAAAATGATGAATCTATTGAGGCGTATGAGGAAAACTTCACAATACGTGCATGATACATATCTGGTTTTGTCATAAACCTCGAATGCAAGGTTTACTACTTCTTAGCTGGGATAACACCTTGTCTATGAAGAGCCCTAGGGATATGAGACTTTGACAGCTATGAGAAAACTGTTTGATGTTCCCTCAAAATAAAAATTGAGATTGGGTAATATCAAGGGTACCATGAGGAAAATAAGAGGAAAGTGTTGTTTAATTCTGGTGGTCTGATAGATAAATCTAATGATGCTAAGAAATTTTAACATCTCACTTTAAAAATTTCAGAAAGAAGCACCCCAAAAATTGATTAAGGGGAATGAGGAAATTATTTAGGTGTGGAAAGGAAGCATACCTAGAAAGGGATTTTCAATGGGAGAAACCCACTAATGAGATGGAAGAAATGAATGCTCAAGTCAAACCTTAGCACATTGATCATTGTTTTAACTAAAATAAACCAATAAACTTTTCAAACAAATGCACAAAGACAAGGATTTTCAGGGACAACCAAACACCTTGAAAGAAGAAAGTGTGAGGTCTTCTATCATAACTACTAATATAGATTCTGAAAACTAAGTGGTGATAGGTAAGTTTGTTATTCGTTCAAGAATAGTGAATATATTTTCTTGATTCTGGTTCTGCGCATTCCTTTTTATCATGCATGTTCAGTAGAGCTATTCAAACACCACCAAAAATACTAGAAGTATATATGTTTATGAAAAAAAAATGGGGAAATTATTTTATCCCATGTATTTAAATTCTCCCGAGTCAGAATTTCTATGATAATATTTACAGAAAACATTGTGATACTCCCATTAGAATAATTTAATATAATTATAGTAATGTATTGGATTCCCCTATATAGAGACAATAAAAATTTCTATGAGAAGTAAATCACTCTCTGTATCATGAGTCATCCCCCGATTTAGCACAAGTGCAAGGAGAATGATGAATCTTATTTAGCACCAACATCTAAATCATGGGTATTATTTCCCTAAGAGAAAGAATATCAAGCTCAATAGATTGATTCTAAGGAAAGGGTCATCCTTGAATACATTCCCATTGTGAGTGATTACACTAATGTGTTTCTAGAGTAATTTCATGGTCTTTCTCCTAACTAAGAGGTTGAATGTTCAATCGATTTTATATATTGGGTGTTGAAAATATCGAAGACTCTGTACAGAATGGTTGTTGTGGAACTTGTGGAGCTGAAGAAACAACTACAGGAGAATATAGACAAAGGGTTCATATACCCAAATGCCTCACCTTGGGGTGAACCATCTCTCTTTTTCAATATTACGGATGGATCAATGCAGTTTTTCATTGATTATCGTGAACTCAACAAGATCACAATAAAGAAATAGTATCATCTTCCAGGGATTGATGACTTGTTCATCCAGTAAAGTGGATCACAATTCCTCTCCAAGGTGGATCTTTGATCAGGATATTATCAATTAATTGTGTAAAAGGAGGATATCCCTGTTTCTTCTTTCCATACAAGGTACGAGCACTATCAGTTCAAAGTAATTCCAATCAGAATCACTAATTCTCCATCAATATTCATGGACTTAATGGATAAAGTCTATAGAGATTACCTCGAAAAAAATTTGGTTGTATTTATAGATGATACTTTAATATCCTCCAAAATAAGGAGAAGAATGAGGTTCATCTGAACATTGTGCTAAAAACTATATGAATGGAGAATATTTATAAAATTTACAATAAACATGAGTTCTTGTTGAAGGAAGTCTCATTCTTGGGGAATATTAAGAAATTGGATATACATGGACCCTTAAAAGATAGAAGAAATTTATGGATATTCAAGTACAATATCTTTGATACATTTTCATAGTTTCCTTAGATTAGCTAGGTACTGTAATTGATTTTTGAGATATTTATCATTATTTTAAAACCTTCTAACTAAGATAAATTAGACGAGAATCAAGTTTGATTGGAACGATGAATGTGAATATATGTTCATGGAGTTAAAAAAGAGGATTATCACTGCATTTGTACTCACACTACCCTAAATTTAAAAACATTTATTTGTATTTATCGATCCTTTAAAGAAGGGATTAGGTTTTTTGTTTATGAAAAATGACAAAGTGATATTTTATGCTTCAAGGAAATTGAAAGTTCATGAACAGAACTACCTAATTTCTGTTATGGAATTTTCTATAGTAATGATTTCTTTAAAAATCTATCATCATTATCTCCTTGGGGAGAAGTTTGAAATTTATATAGATCACAAAATACTCAACTATATATTCCCATATAAATAGATAAATATGAATCAAAGAATTTGGTTAGAGATGATCAAGGACTATTATTTCTCAATCCACTACCATAGTGTAAAGAAAAATAATGTTTCAGACACTCTAAGTAGAAAGGATTCAGTAATTTTATCATTAATGAGAATTGGGAGGGATCCAATATTCTTAGACTTATAGAGGATAGATATGGGAATCATATATAAAGGAACATCATCAATCCTTTCACAAATTATTGCTCAACATTCCCTTCTAGAAAAGATAAAGCATGCTCAAAGAGATGATGTGGGAATTCCAAAAAAAAGTTGAAGCTATAAAAAAGGTGAAATCCTCAGAGTTCAATGTTAATGAAGATGGATTTGTGAGATTCGGGTCATGATTATGTGTACCATCAAATCCTGAGTTAAATAAGGAGTTGTTGGATGATGTACACAACTCAACCTTATCCATCCATCCAAAGAAGCAAAAATATGTATCATGATATATGAAATCGTTATTTTTGAGACAATGTGAAGAAGTATATCATGGAATATACAACATTATGTCTAGTATGTCAAAAAATGAAGGATGAAATGAAGAAATCCTAAGGGATGATGCAACCATTATCCATAACTACATGGAAATGGGAAAACATCACCATGGACATTGTCACTGGTCTTCCAAAGACAGCAATTAGAAAAAAAATCTATAAGGTTTTTGGAGGATAATATAACAAAGACTACTCACATTATTTCAATTTGATTGGAATTATCACTCAATCAACTCATAAGGATATACATTAGAGAAGTTGTGAGGATTCATAGAACACCACTATTGATTGTACCTGATCGAGATAATATATTTACATCCATGTTTTGGAAGATTCTCCAATGGGATATAAATACTAATTTGAACTTCAGAATGGTTTATCAACCAAAAACTGATGGCCAATTTGATCATACTATCTAGACACTCAAGGAAATATTGGGAGCATGCTCAATAGACTTAAAAGAATTATGGGATCAACATCTTCCTCTGGTCGAGTTATCATACAATAACATCTTACACTCAAGCGTCCAAATAGACCCCTATGAATCCCTTTACAGTAATAGATAAAAAGCACCTAAATGCTAGGATGATGTCGGGGAACAAAAACTAATAGGTCCTAAAATTGTCAAGGAAATGGTGGAAAATGTAAAATCCATTCAACAACACTTCAAGGATAATCATAGTACACAAAATATCTTCTTGGAAATAATAAATGATACATAGATTATGATATTGGAGAAAATTTATTCCTCTAGATATCTCTATGAAATAAATTCATGAGATTTGGAGTGAAGGGAAATCATATTCCAAGATACATCATTCCCTTCAAGATCCCTAATTGCATTAGAGTGGTGGCCTATCAACAAGCACTCCAACCTAACCTATCTCAAGTATGTGATGTGTTTCATGTATCACTATTGAAAAATTACATACCATAAACCTCACTTGTACTCAATCCATAGGTGTTATAGATGGAGAATGATCTCTTATATGAGGAGTATCCAATGAAGATCTTAGATTGTTGAGGCAAAGTTCTACGGAATAAGACAATGCACTGGGTCATAGTTTTGTGGAGAAACCACAAGATTAAATAAGAGAAATCAGAACTAGAGGAAGTGATGAAATGGAGATACACATATCTATTTTAGTGTCTAAAACAAAAAAAATTAGGGCAACATTTTTTAAGGGGGGATTATAATGACCCAAAAATTTAAAAATAAAATTCCCTTTTTTGTTGGATTACATTCCCTATTGTATATCATGGTTATGAAAACTGATGAACTTATATAGTTTTATTATAACTTATAATATTCAAAATACCATCAATCGTCATTTCCATTGATAATATATTCATTGAATAGTTATCACATGATTAGTATAAATATAGGGTTTTAACAAAACCAATTGACGCAAACAAAGGAGGTGGTGGCCTCAACCAGTAGGATCGTACTGTATAAATCCCATTTATCATAGCTTACAAGGGAGATAAAATCACTAGGATTTTTCCTAGACCAATCCCATGTGAATATCCAACTACATAAGCATGAGTAAAACCGTTTACAAGAAAATTTCAGGATCACTGAGATCACGACCGAAAACATGTACGTCATACTAGACCATGAAAGTATCTCTAGAATAAACCATACAATTAGGGAGTTTTTAGGTGTAATATTGGGATATATATCAATACCTAAATAATATTAATATTTATAAATTAAATAATAATAATTACATTTTCATATTATTTTTACTTTATAAATTATTTTGGTTTTGATATAATAAAACATATATTATATTTTTTGGTAATATTAAAATTCAATTAAGAAATTTATTTTGATGAATTAATGGATTTATAAAATAAATAATATTTTATTTAAATAATATTATTTATGAAGTCAAATGTAATTTTTATAAGGGTTCGAAAATAATTCTTGTTAAAAACTTAGCATTTCTCCAAAAATGTTGATTATTATTTTAAAAGTAAAAATTCACATATTTAGAAAATTATTTGGATAAAATTAAAATATTTTTTTGGGAATTATAGTTTCAGAATTATCCAATGGTGAATATTTCATAATTTTCTAAGATATTAAAATATTTGGGTAAAAATTAATTACAGTATAAATATACAGTGTTTATTGGGACATCATAATGACCCAAAAATGATGTAATAAATAATATAATGGGTATACACAACCAAATTTATGTGTCCCCATTAAAATACTTTAATATTATGTTTATTTAATTAATTTTATAATGAATTTTTGAATCCTTCAGTACCTATAATATATTATAATATTTTAAAAACATCTCTTTATAAACAAGACTCGCATCCACAATATTGAGGGTATTATTTTAAAAAATTTGGCCATTATACTAATAAGATAATTAAAACCAACCCTTTTATGTAGAAATAATGTGAAAAACCATGGTAATATTTGTGTTTTTTGTTATTTTATTATATAGTGTCCAAAACCTAAGTTTGGAAAATGATAAATAATTCCCCACACATTTCCTGTATAAACCCACCCAAGATCCCATTTATCTTTAATAAAAAAAACTTGGATCATGCCCTTAATCTTCCCTACCCTATCTATATTCCTCCCATGGTTCCCCTGAGATATCAAGAATTGCAACTCAAGCATTTGGAATCACCCTCTCAAGGTAATGGATTTTACATCACTTTTTTTATTAAAGAACCTATTTTCTTTTATGCCTCTTAATTTCTATTTGATCATGTTAGGATATGTTCTTAGATATCCCATTAATTTAAATTACATTTAAAAATTATGATATACCCCTTTCCCTCTCATTAAATTCTTCTATGAACCTTTATGTACACCCATTACCATGGTGAAATATAGTAAGGGATCCTCCTCTTCTCCTCTTTATTCAATAATATTCATCATTTTATGCCTTTTATGTTCATTTCCTATTTTTGGGATATATTATCCCATATACCCCTTAATTTCATTATGATTACAAAATTATGAGAGACATATTACACTCTCATTAATCCATTTCATGAACATTTATATTCCCCTGTTATGCTGTTGAAATTTGACCATGATTTTATATGTTAAAAAAATTGTGTAGAAAATACAGATACCCATTTCCTATAAAGGGTGTTAACCTTAATGAACTTATACTTATTTTATTTGCAACTACATTTATTTATTACACACTCATTGATCGTGGAATAAAATTTTATGATAATTGATTCCATGTTTTATGATCGGTGTGGCACACTTAGGCATGAGAATTAAATGAAAGTGATTAGTGCACCCCAAAAGTATATAGAACTCCAATTAATTGGGTAATTATTTTTACTCATGAGATTTCAATAAAGGGGCTAAGAATTGAATATAATCCACCATGGGATTTTTTCTATCATGATGTATTGGAAGTTATCCAAGACCTATGTTTGTAATGTAGTGTTTTAAGCTATTTCCATATTTCCCATGTTTCGTTTATGTTATCATTCTATACCATGCCTTACTACTCATGTTTATGATTGTTACTTCTTTTATTCCCAATTTATATTAATATATACTAATATGTATTAATTTTTTCATGTTATTCCATTTTTATTTCATTACTGGTCTTTATATCTCACTCCTTTCATATGTATGTCCCCAGGTTATCCCATGCAGTTTTAAGTGTGCAGAAATGATATGACCATGTTAAGGATTTTTTTAAATTAGATTATTTTTTTCCTATTTTAAGTTATTATTTAATTTACCTAATTCTTAAATACACTAAACTTCTCGATCTTCTAGGTTATATTATACTTAATCTTATGTAATAAATCATGAATTAATAGTAAAATAAAGAGCAGTGTTGTCATAGAAAAAAATAGAATGGATATTTTACTAGGAGGTCAAAAACAGAGTTTTGTGGTGGTGTATAGTAAAGTAGTCCATATTAATATTATTTCATTTTAATTCCCTCAATTTTTTTCATGAGTGGCTAGACTTCTTAAAGATATATCCTTATCTAATTATCCATTAGATAATATTGATAAATTAATACTCATAATCATTATTTTGATCTAGAATCCTTAAATGCTATGACTAATAAATTAAATATTTAAAATATAGAAATTGAAGTTTTAAATACTCCTAATTAATTATGTTAGGTATTGACACTTAGACTTTATTTAAGCATGTCCACTCTAGCTTTCGATCACATTATCTTATGTTCACTTGATATTGTGTTCTTATAGTCACTTAACAAGGTCACTTGACATGCTCACGTGACATGGTCAATTGAAATGGTGAATTGTTTGTGGTCATTTGACATTGTCACTTTATTATGGCCACTATATATGGTAACTTGTTTGAAGTTGCATGATACGTTAACTTTCCTGAGGTCACTTGACATTGTCACTTACTTTTATCCAGTTAACATGGTCACATCTATGTTTTAACTTGACACTTTCACTTTCTTATGGTCACTTGACATGGTCACTTGATTTCCACATGTGGTCACAAAATTTATTTACGAGGTAAGTTTAATAGCTTTCCAAAAAAAATATTTTCTTTTCAGTCACTTGAATTCATCATGTTGTAGGTTGAATCCTTCATGCAGTCACATGAACACTCTATGTGGTTAATTAGGTATACATATAGTCATTTCAAGACTTAGAAAAAATTTCTCATTTGACATGTGGTTTATTATTTGTTTATGTGGTCACTTATATTTCAACATGTGGTCACTTTTATATAGTCACTTAGCCTTCATGGTTAGTTTAACTTCTTCATATGTTTGGTTGAAACAATAACTTCATGAATTATAAAATTCTTATTGTTTTGAAAAAAAATGTTTGACTATTATAAAACATTAAATTAATTAATATAATAATAAAAATTATTTTTGAGAATTAAAATAATGAGTTGTTGGATTAATAAAACAATAATTTCCCTATGTAAAAAATTAGTTAATGAAACATATGAAAAAAATTGTTTTTTATACAATATTAATTTATTTTAAAAATGATAATTGTGGGTTTTATATACTGAAAATAGTACTTTTAAATTCTTTATATAACTATATAAATATATAATTTTTATATCTAATAGTTTTAAAAAACTTATATATCATAAAAAAGTGAAGATATTTTAAAAATTAGCATTGTTCACCTAAAAATTTATTATTCTTGAAAAATATCAAAATATATCCTAGGATAATTTTATTATGAGGAATTAAAAAATGAATTTTAATCTATCAAATATAAATTATAAAATTTTTCAATTTATATTTTTAAAATATAATATATAATATAAAATAAAACACATTTTTCTGAAAATAAAATTTCAATGTTAACTCAAATTAATTATTAACCTTCTAATGGTAAAAACTATTATTTGGTTACCATATTAGTGTTTATTAAAGATATATTAATAATTTATTCTTAATATATTATGGTTTTTCTATGTTGGATGTAGTTTTTGACATAAGTTATAGAACATATTATTTATTTTAAAGGATCCAAAATCTCATGTGGTTATATTCTACCCCCTTAAATAAATAGTTCCCTCTCAATTTTAATTATTACCCACTAATAAAGGTAGGAGATATGATATTCCTAACATATTTATTATTCAAGATACAACTTCCAAAATAAAATATAATTTTTTTCTTATGAAATATCTACATACTTATCTTTCCTAAAACAAAATTTATTATTTATACCCTAATCATATATTATTTAGATTATACCTTCCCCAAAACTACTTAAATTTCCAATTAATAAAACCATAGTAAAATCACATATTCCTCCAAATAATAATTTTATATTTAATCCAAAAATTTTATTATCCACTAGTTCATAAAATCATACATATAAAAAATATAACTTAATCCAAAAAAACTCAAGATAATTCACTAAAAATTTTATAGATTACGTTTCTTTCAATATGTAATCAATTACAATGAAATTTGACTCACTTTTCTAAAAATAAATCAACCCTTCATTACCTCAACATTAAACCCATATTTATCCTATGAGTTATTTCTATCTCAATTATGTTTTATTCAATATAAATTACAAAAAAAATATAACCTTGTCATAAAATTACTAGGATACTTACCATTTCTATCATAATAAGAATATTCAAATATTATAAACCATTTAGGTATATTCCCCTATTTAGTTATAAGACATAGTGGATTTTTGGATACATTCCATTCTCAACTTCATCTTTGTGATCTTGTTTCAACCGAATACTAAAACCAAAATTATTATGATAATATCCAAAATAATTATAGTATATAAAAATGAAAGATCAACCCTAATATTAATTCTCTAATGGAACCTTTATTTCATTATATGATACATTCATATCAACAATTTCATACTTCATTAATCTAATAGCTCCATTGGTTCTACCTTATTTACATTAAGTTTTGTTTATTCATACCTATTAACATAATCCCTAAAGTTAATTAGGAAATAAATCTTTTATAATGGTTTATAAAGTGAATATAATTGACCAAAGCATATCTCCCCATGAGTGATAAACCAAGTGTGTAGTTAGGCCTATTTTTCACTCACTAAGTGATGATAAAGTTAATATACAATAGGTTTTTGGGGGTTATCTATCCTATGCACAACTATGAAAGATCATGTATATACTTATAGTATCCAAGAATGGATTTTATTTTTAGGAAAACCACATAATATATACGTTTCCATTACTTTATGATGTTATATTATACATAGAAATATACCTTAGACTTATGAATTGGGTTTTCACTAAATTTTTCTTATCCTAATCCCCAAAATATTTAATATTATGTCAACTAACATAAAGGGTTATATACACGTATGAAGTTAGGGTAATCCTTAATTTGTAAAATTTTGATGAAATTTCAAACATCCAAATTTTACTCAACTGATAACATCCTAATATGTAGATTTATCTAAAATCTACTTTGGTACCAACTATGACATACTAGACTTAAACGTCCAATAATAACATGGAATGAATAAAATATATCAATATAACATATTTCTATCAAGACTCAGGTCTTTTCTAACCATTGGATATTTTCTTAAAATAAAAAGTTAAAATCAATAACAATTCATCAATATCTACCACAAAATATTCCCATAAGATACACTTCTAGGCGCATCATACGTATAAATTTTCTTTATAACTAGGATAAATGAAAATATAATAAACGAGTGAACTCATATACTTATTAAAGTCTAACCTAAGATAAAATAATTGAATATCATATGTGATCATAAGATGAGTATATAGTTATAATAAAGATATATAACAAAATAATACACCAATAAAACATAGATCATAAAACATGGGTCCATAAAAATAAAATAGATATAAAACATCAAATGATCAAAACACTTATATGTAATTAGAAAATAAAATATAAAGCATAAATCATCATCCATGGAATATAAGAAAGTAAGTTGAATAATTATAGACATGGGATTTCTTATCCTTGTAAACCTCACTACCCACCAACCCATTCACACATAAAATTGTGAGTAGATCTCAATTTCATAACACTCACGATTTTTAAACATATCTAATCAATAACATGTTCACCTAAAATTTTTATATCATGATATATAGAACTTTATATTATAAATTTTAGGGAGATATAGGTCTAAACCATATCATTATCTATATATTTTTATTCCACTAGAAAAGAATAATTATATCATAAAATAACCCAGATAAAGAAAATGGGATTCATGACATTTCCAAATGATCATATAAAGAATCCATGGAAATATTATGGGTTTCATTTCCTTCTTAAAAAATATTTTCATAAATTAATCATTCAATGTTTCATCAATAATCATGATAAAACAATGTAAAATAAATTTGTATCCAAAAAAATCAAGAAATATTCAACGTAAATACACTTTAAATACAATAATAAATGGTATTTGCAGCATATAGGTAATTATTATATGGTTAATAAAAAATTTCCCAAAAAATTGATGAATAATAAAATATTTGGACACCCGTTATTCAAAGGTATAAAGATTAGTGTATTTATATAGGGAAGACATCAGTAGTAAAATTGTGCCCATACAGATTAGATAATTGAAAAAATGAAGGAAGTGACGAATCATATCTTTTAAAGAAAATGAAATTAAATAAGTAATAAATATAAAAAAAATTATAGTATCATTTGAAAAATATACTTTATTATACATAATATATATTAATGTAGGTAGACATATATGAAAAAAAATTGGGGATCATTAAGGAAATTACTTTTGAGAAAAAAGAATATACCTAATTTTGAAAAGTATTTTAAAAGAAAAATTTTATAAAACTTGAATAGAAATAATTTCCTTTTGAAATCCTAAAAACATAGAGTGGAAGTTTCAAATAAAATGACAAAAGTGTCTAAAGGATTCATTAATATGGAAATGCTTAAATATATTATTATTTTTTTCAAAAATGACCCATATGAAAAACATTTAAAAATATTTACTTTTAAAAAAAATTAAAATATTAAAGGTATTTTCAAATGAACTATTATTTTTTTTAAATAAGTCATTTTTAAACATTTTTAAACATTTCAGTAAAATAAATTGAAAATATGACCTTGTGAAAATGATAAAAGCAATTTAGAAACCTTTACTAAAACTCACACAGAAAAAAAAGACTAATATAACTCTCTTTAGAAAAGTGGTGATGGGTAATATGAAGTTCACAAGAGATAAAATAAAATATATTTCCAAATAATAATCAAAACTACTATGGAAAATAAAAATATGGACATGTAAATGAAAGGTTCACTATAAAATATAGAAATTATACTTGTTAATCTCACACTTTTTGAATAAAATCATCATGGAAGAAGACATGGATATAAAACATAATCCCCTATAAAATAAACTGAGATTATTTCATAATAAATTAATTTTTATTATTATGTCCATCCTTTAAAAATAAGGTTTAATAAATAGAAGTATTACTCAACTAAAGGTAATTGGTTATCAATACCCTTACAACCTTAATAATTTTTTGATCAAATGTCATTGGAAGCGTAAAGATTTAATGGTTTTATAAATATCATGAATTAAATCATGTATTATGATAAAATAAATTATTTATTAGTATATACACCATATAAATAATAAATTGGTTCATAAAATTAAAACATGTCTCAATGAAGAGAAGTTGAGATGAAAAAACTCTTACCTTGTTTCCTTGTTTAGTTGATCACACTCTGGACTCCTATAAAACAAACGTAAATAAATTAATATCATATTTACTAACCTTAATATTAAATATTAACCTATTATAATCCCTATTCTAACTCTTTATCATGATTACATTAATCAGTTATAGAACTTTATGACCATCAGGTGTTCATAAATTTAACTATTTTGTGAATATTTAATAATTTTTATATCATTACCCATCATTTTATAATAAGTTGATTATTAATATATAATTTAAGATAATATAATAAAAAACATATATTTATTTAAACTTTTATTATTTCATTACATATGTGTTTTGGTTATATTATGTGAAAATCAAATTGATAACAACTTATTTCGGTAATTTTAGTGGTTGAAGATGATTTATTAATAATAAATTATATACATTATATAACTTTTAAAAACCATAAAATGATAATTATTAACTTTTTAAACTATAATAAAATAACTATTTAGTTTCTTATATTCATACATTTTCATATTTTAAATCATCATTCATGTAGATGGTTATACTAACCCAAACATGAACACACTTTTACTAGATTAAAAAATATGGTTGAAAAGGTGTTTCTTTTTACATAATATCATTATAAAAGAAGAAGAATTATATTATTTTTATAATTATATAATATTGAACCATATTTTAGGATGTTTTTATAATAAATTAAAATTCATAAAAAAATGATTATTCGTGGTAGCGATAGTTTGCGCACACATATGATTGACATTCCTTTGTTTTTATAAGAGGATGAAAATAAATAAATAAGGATTGTACAATTATTATGGAAACATATTAGTATATTAATTATACATAATATATAAAATTATTGTGTATATAATTTATTTTGAAGAGGTATATAAAGAAGAAAAAATTAACAAGGGGATAATACTTACGTAGGATACTTGATCTTTCCTTGGAAGTATCCTTGAAATTATAGGGATTAGGATAAATATGAGTGACCAGGGGATTATGTTCATGGGATAGGGAGGATATGGGTACATTTGGAAACACCTTTACATTTTCATTAATTCCATGACACTAATGAATAAAAAATAGAAAAAAATTGAAAACATGGATTTTGGGATATTTTTAGGTTTTTAAATCCTTAATAAAGTGTCCCCACACTTTTTTAAACATTTTATATGGTTTTTAAAATTAATTTTTTACATTTTAATCCTTTACTTTTAAATTAGGTAACTAGTTTTTAACTAAGTGGGTTTATGTTTTTTTAAGAATATAGAATAACCAATATAAAAAATTTTGGGTTTTATGGAACTAAATTTAATATCCATTTAGTTCAATTTAATTTCTAAATTTTATAAAATTAAATTTCAAATTAAAATATATAACGTGTAGAGAAAACTATTTTAGTAGGTAATGACATTTTAACCATTATGGATTATTAATATTATTTAGCGTTGATTACCATTTAAATGAGTGTAAATATATTTATTTTTTTTTTTAAATCATTGTATTTATTATTTTAATTATTTAAATTCAATTTATTTTATATATATTTTATTATATGAATAATACAAGTATTTTAAAATAATAGTTTTACCTTTATTGTGGTAATTAGAATTAATCCTAATAATATAAATTTTATTCCTAATAATTAAAATAAACATATTAAGTAATATGAAATTTATTATATCAAATATAAGAATAATTTTATTAAATTAAAATTCTCTGTGTAGGCAAATTTATCTTAACATTATCTCCTTTAATGTGTAAAGAACCTATTTTTAATAAAGGGGTATTTTTAAACCTAAATTTTATGTATAGGAAACAATAATAAATGGTATATATTATAATGATATTAATAATATTATTATTTTATAAATAATAGTTCTCTTACATTAAAATAAATCCAAATTCTAATTTCCACATGCATAAATTTAATTAAATAAACGAATAAAAAAATCATAAAATATTAATTGATTTTCTAAAATGATAATCATGGGTTTTAAAAATTAAAACTATTACTTTTAAATGATTGATTTTAATTTTAATATATAATTTTAATATCAAATAAGTTTCAAAAACTTATATTTCATATAAAAGTGATCATCTTAGAAATATTTGTATTTTTTACCTAAATTTTATTATTCTAAAAAAATAAAAAAAAATATCCTAAGGTAATTTTATTCTGAAGAATCAAAAAATAAATTTTATTTTTAAAATTTAAAGTATAAATTTTTGAAATTTCATATTTTTAAAATAACATATATAATATAAAGAAATATTATTTTATTTAAAATGACCATTTCAATATTAACTAATTTTAATTATTTACGTTCTAAATGTAAGAAATATTAATGCATTACCATCTTAGTATTTATTATAAAATTATTAATAATTTATTTCTAATATGTTGTGGTTTTTTTACAGTGGGTATACCATGTTACACAAGTTATGGAATATAGTATGTATTTTAAGGGATCAAAAATATCAGGTTGTTACAACCTATGTTAAAATTAAGGTTTCATAGATTATAAAGATGGTATTGTGACTTAGACACCATATGAATTGTTTTTTGTTATTAAATGATTTCTCACTATGATTATTTTTTCTCACATTATGATTTTTTTAGTAAAGGAGTATAGATAGAATTATAAAAGTTATGGTGGTGAAAGGCATGCCCAAATATTGAGGTATCATATTTTAAATTAGTCATATATATTTCATTATATTAGGAAAATTATATAGGGATGTTCATTAATATCCTCAAAAATTATATGTTGAGTTATAAGTAAAAACTTTTAATGGTTTTATGATCACAGCTAAAGTTTATAGATCTTATTCTATAGAATTTTATAGGAATATGCATCATAAAAATCTTGTAATTCTCTTTATAGTAGAATTTAATGTGATTTTGTTCATGGATTATCTCACTATATATGGATACCATATCAATTGGAAAGTAAGTAAATTCATATTTTATATTCTAAACAAAACCATTATCATACTTTAGTGTTTGGATAAACTTGAAAAACTAATTTAAGTTACTTCAATTATATGGGACTTACTACCAATTCATGAGTGGTGTTTATCTAAAAGTATTAGGGTGAAACAAAAAATTGAAGATATCCCTACTGTTCAGGATTATGATTATGTATTTTATATATACTTGTCTAGTCTTACCTCAAATAATTAAGTTTATTTTTTAATATAACTCATACCTGGAGCTACACCTATTTCAGAAACCCCATGTAGAATATCTTTAATTGAGTTACATGAATTAAAGAAGAAATTCCATAAGAATCTTAATAATGGATTCATATAACCTATTGTATCACCGTGGGGTGAACCTATTCTTTTTAATAAAAATAAATATAGCCCAAAGAGTCTTTTCATTATATATAGATTACTTAACAAGATCACAATCAATAATAAGTATCTTATGCCATATATAGTTGATATTTTTTATCAATTATGTGGTAATAAATATTTTTCCAAGATTTATTTTTTATCTGTATATCATCAATTAAGAGTCATGAAGAAGAATATACCCAAGAAAACCATATGTAAGAGGTATGGTCATTATGAATTTATAGTGATTCCATTTTGACTTACCAATGATCATGTTATCTTAATTGATTTAATGAAAAGAGTATTTATATATTAAATTGATCATTTTTTGTTATTATTTATAGAAAATATTCTTATATATATGAAGATAAAGGAAGATAATTAATAATATTTAAAGATTGTGATCAAGACCCTAAGGAAGAAGAATTTTTTTCTAAATTTACCAAGTGTAAATTATGGATATAGAAAGACACATTATTTGGCATATAATTTCAAGTGAGGGAATATCAATAGATCCTTTAGAGATGGAATTTATTGAAGATTGGTCCAGACTAACCACGGTGACTAAGATATATAGTTTTATTTTTATTTTCTAGATATTATCAATACTTTGCGGAGAATTTCTCAAAACTATCTAATCTGCACAAAAATTTAGCTTGGATGGGAATCAAGTTTCACTAGATAGAATAATGAGAGAAAAAACTTATTGGAATAGAGGGAAGGATATTTAGCACATGTATTCTTACACTAACCTATAGTGGACAAGGGTTTGTGATCTATAGTGATGCATCAATGATGGTATTGGGATTCATCCTCATGTAGAATGATATGGTGATACGTTATGACTCAAGCCAATTGAATTTTCTTGAGAAAAATTACCCAAGTCCATATTTGTAGTTAGCCATAATAGTTTTTAAAGATATAGAATAATTGTCTTTATAGTGAAATTTTTGACATATAAACTTATCATAATCATTTAAATTATATATTCACTCAGAAATATTTAAATATCAACCATAGAATATTGTTTAAGTTTATTAAAGATTATAACTACTCAATAAATTAACATCATGGGAAATCCAATAAGGTGGTAGATACTCTAAGTCAAAAAATATCATGCTATTTTATCTATTATAAGGATCACAAAGGATCCCATATTTCTAGATTTATAAATGATTTACCTTGAAATTTTGAAAGAAGCAAAGAAATCTTATCTTCCTCAAATTAGTATTCAACCATCAATCCATGTGAATACTAAAGAGGTGTAGAAGGAAGTTAGAGAGCTATAAAATAAGGTGACAAATTTTCTTATTTTTAACCATGATTTTGATGGAATTATAAAGTTACAGAACCATGTATGTGTCTATCTATACTAGACTTAAGGAATGAGTTGTTTTATGAAGTTCATTGTTCATCATTATCTATTCATCCTAGAGGTATACATATATATGAATATCGAAAAGAGTATTTTTGGTGGTATAACAAGAATAGGGATATTATATAGTATGTATCTCAGTGCTTAGTAGGTCATTAATTTAAGGCTAAGAGATATAATTATAACAAGATGTCACAACCATTACCCAAATCAAAAATAGAAATGGGAAAATATAACCATAGATTTCATTAATGGACTCCCCAAAATTTCTAAAGGCTGTAATGTTATTTTTTTTTTGTACTCAATCACCTTATGAAGTTAGAAAAATATATTTACCTAGGAAAATATTTCTCCCTTGATCATATTTTTAGGATATACATTAAGGAATTTGTGACATTTCAAGTAGTACCACTCTCAGCTATATATGATTGAGATCATAGGTTTAACTTATTGTTTTGGTGAATTCTTCCACAAGATCTATATGTAAATGTTTGTTTTAATACTGATTATCATCCTCAGATATATGTTTAGTCTAAGAGTATTATTTAAACCCTATAGAATATGTTGATATCATGTTTTCAAGATTTCAAAGGTGGTTGGGATCGACACCTTCCTCTTATAAAATTATTTGATAATAATATATTTTACTCAAGTATTAAGAAGGATCTATGTGAATCCCTCCATAGAAGAAAGTTCATAAAAATTATGTTCTTGGATACAGTTTAATAAAAAATCAATTATGACTTAGGATAAATAAGGAAATATAAAATAAAGTCAGGGTTATTTAGTATCACATCAAGGCTACTTAGAGTCGACAAAAAAATTATGTTGAGAATCATTAATGAAATATAAAATTTTTAATTGATGAGATGTTATTGTATTAATTTCTTCATTAAATAAGGTTACAAGATTCAAAAAGAATATAAACTTTAGCCCTTGGTATATTGTACCCTTTGATATTCTTGATTGAGTAGGGATGGTTTCTTATCACTTAGTGATTTCATATAACCTATCTAAAGTTATTGATATATTCTATGTATCTCTCTTGAGGAAGTACATACCTAATCTTTTACATTTATAGAACTCAAAGGTCATACCACCGGAGAAAGATATCTCTCATGAGGAATAATCAATGGAGATTATAAATTTAATGGATAAAGTATTGTAAAATAAGACCACTCACCTAGTCAATGATTTTTGGAGAAACCATAAATTTGAAGAAGCTCCATGGGAACCTAAGGATGTGATGAGGCAGAAGTATCCTTGGTTTTTGGTATTATATTGACATAATTTTGATGGTGTAATAATTATATGGGGTAAAATGTAACACCTAGAAATTTTTTGAAATATTTATCTTTTAATGGATTTAATTTATTTGATATATTTCTTAAAAATAGCATAGATCATTAAAGGAACTATGATGTTATATAAAAATATTATTATTTACATGTAATTATTATAACCTATTTAATCCTTCCTTAAAATTACATTTTCATTATTTTCACATACTTTTATGGAAAAATTGAGAAACCTCATATGTTGAACAACATAAACATCATGAATTGAAAGAAATATGAAAACCATTAAAATATAGTTCGATCCTATTAGAATAATTATCCCTAAATAATTTCCATTGGAGACTAGTTACATTTGTATCGAGGATGTCCAAGATCATATCTTTGATTCAATAATCCATATCTTCCCTTATATAAATGTAATCCTCTACATTTAACTTCCTTTCGTTTAATATTATTTTTATAATAAGGTCTTGATTGTTGATACAATCACACTACTCTTTCTTTCTGTCCACTAGAATCAATCTCTCACACATCTTGTCTACAACCTCTATGGGATACTTGATTGGAAATTCCACCTTTAACACTTATTCCTATGAATGGTTAAAGAGATACCATGATGTTCCATTGGATGTAGCCTCCATAACTACCTATCATTTTGAATAGGACATCCTAGATGATGACTCAATTTTGGAAATATCCACCGCCACTAAGTCTCCTTACATCGCACCACTTGTTTTTTCAACTTTCATAAGATCCCCACATTCATGTTCTTGCTAATTACAAACCATATCCTTGGGCCTCGACTTCGTGACAGACCTTAGTTTCATGGGTTTGGGAAGGTATGAATAATCTTTCCAACATTTTCATTTCTTCCCCTTGACTAGACAATAGCTCCTAGAGTTTCATTTTACCTTCCAACCCTTCTTTCTCCTCAGGATATGAATCCCTCTGTCATAGAATCCCTCAACACTGTCACTAGAAAAGTGGATAGAAGTCTCATCACTTAACTCTTCCCCAAACAATCCTAGCCATTAAAATCAATGGTATGAGTATGTATAACCGAATTATGAAAAATGTGTGTAAATGTTTTATAAAATAAATATATATTGATTAATTTATAAAAAATAAGTACTCAAATCCATTTTATTATTCAAAAATATTTTTTATTCCAAAAAAATTGTTTTTATTTCATTTTTTATGGATATTATAATTAATTTATTCCACTTTTAAAATTTTATTTGAAAAAATTTAAATCATTTTTGTATTCATCATATAAAATTTTTCTTAAGGTGAATTTTTTATATTTTTCTAAAAAGGTTGGTTTTGGGGGGAAAAGTGAAATATATATTTTTCAAATCCTATCACTTTTATGAAATTATTATAATGTAAGAATGAATTAATAAATTAATTAACCTTTTTTTGACCAAATATATCTTTAATGAGTTAAATAAATTATTATAAAAAATTACTGTGAAATTGGCAACTCAAGCTTGACTTTTGTGAATATAAGTGATATTTTATTCGAATTAAAAATTATTTTTTTATTATTTCTATTTAATGGTATGGTTGTAAGATTATATTTGGTTTTTTATTAATACAAAAGTCTAAAAACCTTAATTTTTATAAATTTTCAAAAAATTGTTGGAAACCAACTTATTACTTGATTTCATGGTGAAATGATTTTTTACTCTTAAATAAAGTATTTTCCTCAATACTATTGTTCATGTGTTTCATATTTCTATATTAGTAGTAATTTCTGTCACCAATATAAATTGAATCTAATAAAATTTATTACAAATTTTTAATCATTATTCCAAATTTTTATTATAATTACAATTTTATTTTTTTCTATTTAATTATGTTATCATGGTAAAAACTTAAGTTTTCAATTAAGGAAAAATGGGTTTAATGTTGTTTAGCTAGGAGATAAGGCTTAAAATGTATAAAAAACTTGTTTAAATGTGGTTTTATGATTTTATTTCTAATCTATAACTTCTTATAGTATAATTTTTTGTTCCTTCGTTCCAATTTACATGATTATTGTATATATTATATTTACATATTTTAAGTTATTCTAAGAATGTCCATTCTCTCACTTATAAAAAGGGACCTACTCTTCTCCCTTTTTTCAAAATGTTGTAGCACTATATACTGAACAAAAACTACCCTAATATCATTTTATATTCCTTACCCCATCCTATATCTTCTTTAATTTCCAAAATACCATCTTTTCAAGGCTTAAGGTGTAAGTTAAAGAAGGTTTCTCAATGAAAAGGTATAACTCTAAAATGAGAACATTCCATTTTCTTTCTTTTTCTAATTCTTATAAATATATTTTATCCATACTAAAATAATTAATCTATTATAATAAATATACTAATATTTTATTATTATTATTGAAAAAAAATTTATATACCTCATTTCCATCATATGGGAAAATAAAACACCGCTCGTGCATAAGTTTGGACTACCATCTGCATGAACCTATGCGTTTTATTTTTCATTACTATTTAACTTTGTTGGTTATAATGATATATTTAATAAATATATAATATATTTATTATATTTTTATATTTCTTTAAATGATACTTATTATTTACTTTTCTTTTATTCTATCCATCAAAAAGTGGAAGCATCACTCATGTGTACGTATGGACTATCTTTTCCACAAAGTGATGTAATTCATTTTTCATAATGCTTTATAATAATAGTTATAAAAGTGTATATAATGATTAGATAATATGATAATGATATTATTAACATTACTATGATGGTTTAACAGTTATAAAATTACAATGAAATGGACTTCCAAACTAAAATATGCATGAAAAATTATGTTTTTATCACCTAGAACAATGTTTTTTAATAAAGAATAGTTAATAAACATGTGGTAAATAATATAAGGTATGATATATATGAGTATGGTTCTATAATATATGTATAATAAAACTACATTTATTTTACATGAGGCTTGAACATGTACAAATCAAGGCTATACTTTAGGCAAGGGATTTAGTTTTCAATCTCATTTTAATTAGCATTGTTTATGCCTAAATTTTCATTGATGGAAAGTATATAATAATTACCTAATAAACAATTCAATTTTATTATAATATATGTTTTTCATTTAATATTCAATTAATGGTTTCATTTTGCCCTATTTATCACTTAAAATGATCAGTAAAATGTTTTTAAGAAAAATAGACTTTATTTTTACTTTGTTTGGAAATATTTTCTTCCAGGTCCATGTATTCCTTAAAATGTATTGAAGAATGTTTTAAATATTATCATGTGATTTTTTAAATTAGTTTTTATACATGTTTTTATTTTTCTACAAATTATTTAAAGTAATATTCTTATAATCTTATAAATGATATACTTTTGACTTATCAAACAAAATGTGAAAGGAATATTTGTTTTAATGTACTCATATTAACAGATTTTACAACCATCATAACCACTCAATTCATTGAAACATAATTTATAATTTTACATGGTTATTTTTAAATAATATTTTTCCTTAATATTTTTAAATAATTTATTTTTTATATAATTTATTTCAAATTGAAAAGTGTATTTTCCTCAACAAATATTTCAGTGTCTTTTAAAATATTTTTTTATCTTTGACAATATCCTTTTATTTAAATTATACATTACTAGGGATATGATCCAATTATAACATCCATAATATTTTTGTGGATGTATTGTGACTGTGAGGATGATATTATTATGAATCTAGTTTATTTTACACAGGTTATGCTATGATGAAAGGATTGAGTGTTTATGAAACTCATTTCCTTTCCAAAAGTTATGATATGATGATATAATGATTGTTTTGTGATCTTGTGACACTCATATATATGATTTTCATTATGTTATGGGTGGTAATATAATTATATATCCCTTAAATTCATTGGCTAAATCTGGATATCTCGTGACATAATAAGGACTATAAGGGAGAGTAAATCGGTTCAATAAAAGACTATTTCCACTATGAAAGTCATGGGAATAAATCTTATCTAATAATATAATAGAATGGTGAGTGAACCTAATACACTATGATAGTCTTGAAAGTGATCCTTGAATAAGTAAATTATTTTCAATTCTTATGTAAATTGTCAAAACTTATGTCTTATGCTAATGTTTTTCTCTCAGAACTCATGTTATTTAATCCATTCATGATTCATATAATATGATATACCATGTTTTATTCCAATACTCATATTAATGATATATTATTTTTTGGGTATGGTTTTTAAATTTTAATATCATTTTCATATACCATTATGCTCATGTTATACTTAAATGCGATGTATCCCTTTTTTACCATTACTGAGCATCTGATATTATCCTTTATTAAATTTCCTTTTCCCTAGGATATAAAGAAAGGTTTTAAGTATGTTGTGAATAATAAGGGGGTAGTTTTTAAGAACTTAATGGTAGATAATTTATATCTCTTATATAATAGTTTTCTATGTCTCCTTGTTTCCAAGGAAACTAAACCGTTATAGTTCTAGAGTGGATTGTAATTTTATTTAATGATTATTCATATAATAAGATATAATATATATATACAAAAATTATCAGTCTCTATAATGATTTTCCAGCCTTACCTCTAATCAAACGTCTTGTTTTTTTGAATTTTACTTTGATCCCTAAGTAACATAGACGATTAAAACTAAAAAGGTTTTTTCGAAGACCATCCACATAGAGTACTTATGTATTTTTCCAATTCAACTCTAGCTAGACTTGTTTTTTTCTTACTTTAATATTTGACACCCTTTTACTGCCTAAATAAACCATTATATCAACATATCCTTTCAAATTTTTTAAGTGTTTTACGTTTTCAGTCATATCGTATAAACATACACACTATCAAGGATCTAGTTTTTTGTTATCTATTTCTTTGATATTGATTTTTCCCGAGTTTTTTTCTCAGATTTCATTTTTCCTTCTAATAAAAACCTAGTTCAGCAGAAACATTGGATGCTCTCCCCTCATTACCTTTTGTATAAGAAGTGAGTTCATAGTCTTCTTATTCCAATGGGGAAAAAATAATTTCTAAAGTAATCAAATTTGGTTTAATTTCATCCATTAACCTTTGATTTTCATATGAGTATTTTTTACTCATTCGTTTCATGAAATCCACAACCTTTTATCCAATGTTATAAAAATGGTAAAAATATCCATAAATTTGTTTCTTTTAATAAGTTCTTCAATATTTTTTTATCCTCCTTTGATCACTATCAGGTTATTTCCCTTTAAATATCATTCATATTCCTCGAAATAAGTTATTATTTGGACAAGACAGTCACAAAATTGACATTTAATTTGAAGAAATATCTTCTCAATCTCTCTCCACAAATTTATAGCCTTTGAATAGCTTCTTGTTTTTTGATAATTTCCCAATGTTTTAATTTTATAACCAATAACATTTTTCTTTTTGTCTTTCACAACATCCTCACTATTTTTAGATATCTATCCTTTACAACTTAATCCAAGTTTACCCACATTTTTGGGCCACTGTTCACTTATACATTTCTCAAAACACCATTTAAAATAACTTTCTCTTTATATAAATTCTTTATTATATAAATTTATAAATTGAAAATTATTTTAGTCACCACATTCTTATGGTTCATCTTCAAGTTTAATTTATACGTTTACAACTTCTTCTTCTTTAATGGATTTATCCCTTTTCTTTCTCCCATGATCTGATAATTAAGTTCATTAATAGAATTTAATTATTCTAAAATATTTACCTTGAAATATATTTCTTATCCATATATATATATTTCAGTTCTATGTTCTTATACTATATTTTATATATAGGCAATTTTCTCTTTAGGATGGTCAATATATTAAAATGATTCCTTAAATATTCTACTAATTTTTATAATTTTCATTCCCAATAGATCAACCTATTAAAGATTCCCTTCAAGTTATACTTTTAAAACAATAAGGAATTATAATTGTTTTTATTCCTTAGTTCCATGAATTATTATCACAACAATTTCCACTATTAAATATTTAGTATTCCTGATAAATTAAGCTTTATCATCTTTAAATCAGGCCTCATTTTTAACTTACTCTTTTTTCACCAAACTTTTAATGACTTGAGATTTTAAAATATGTTTTTCTTTGATTGAGACAATGTTTTTGATAACTTCCACCATATAAAATACTGAACATAAAAAAATATTGTATATTTATATATAATATTTATCACCTTGTATTTTAAAAGAATAACATTATGTTTGATATCATAAACGACAAGCAACACCAAGCATAAACGGACCATGAAATATTATTATTTAAATTTTATAAGTATAAATTAGATATTAAATTAAAGTTTGTGAATACGATTAACCACATTATGAAAAATATATATATAAGTATTGATAAACTCTTATAAAATAAGAAATCAATTTTTATTAAAGTCAAATTATTCTGAAAAAATATGTTTTCTTCAAAAATGTGTTTTTTTATTTATTTTTATGAAAAATTATTAAAAAGATTTTATAGGAATTTTATAATAGGTATTTTATAGAATTAATATTATTTTTAAAATCATCATATCAAAATTATCTTAGGATGAAATTTTGTTATTTTTCTGAAGATAATATTTTTTCAGGGAATAATGAAAAATATTGTTTTTGTGTGTTTTTTAGAAAACTATCATTTATTTCCATTTGAATTACCAATTATCCATTTAACTTGATATTAAATTAACATAATTATCCATTATTTATAAATAATATAATTAATTACAAAGTAATCATAATTATACTTTATTTTGGAGTAAGTTCATTTTTTGTGTCAAAAATGCATTTTTTCTAAAAATTGTGTTTCCTTGCCTTTTACACATTTATATTAAAATAAATTTTTTCAATTATAGTTATTTAATTTAATTGAATTTTATTTATTTTTAGATTAATAAATTTAAATTTATCCAAGGATTAATTTTTAATATTTTTCTGATGAAGTTAAATTTTTGGTGAATATTAAAAAATACTATTTTTATGAAATACGATATCTTTTATGATAACTTCAAGACATAAAATTAATATAAAAATTTATTAAACTTATAGAATGATTAATTTATGATAAAATAAAAGAAATTTAATACATAAATAATTCATAATAAATAAACTAGTATTTATTTAATTGAAAATATAAAAATTATTTTAAGTATCAACAAATTGTTTACAAAACACTAGAAAATTAAAATATGGTATCCTAAAAATATTATTTGAGAAGTAATAAGTCATTCAGAAATTGTGTAATTAAATATTAAGTATTATTTATTACATTTATGGTTAAATGAGAATTTTTTAGTTATATAAAAAGTGGATTATCCAAATGCGTGTGCAATGCTTGCATAAGATCAAAAAAGTGAAAATAACCTATTAAATTAGTTTACAAGTCATAGGTTTGAGTAAACATACAAATTCAAGGAATATAAAATATTATATTAAACTTAATTTATTTATTTTTATTATGTTTTTTTTAATATTTATTTATTTAATAATTACCTTAAATTCTTATGCAATGCTGATGTAGTGATTTTGCAATCAGTATAAAAATCAAGTAATTTATTTTTAAGAAAATTAAAAATAATATTTTTTATAATAATTAAAGTGTCCCATGAATTTTACAAATACATATTATAAATTATGGATATTTAAAATGATTATCTTTGAATTATATTTTTTATTGGTCTATTTAAATCCAAATTAAATGATTGGTTTCAAAAAATACATTAGTAATATTTTATGGAAATAATATTATATTAAATTATTTAAAAATTATAAAAATTTTGAAAGTGAAAATTTGGATTATATATGGTTGAAAATGGTATCCATTTTTCATGTATGATTAAATTTTGTCCCTATACGAAAAATTTTAAACCTTTAAAAGTTAAAAGGATGTTACCATTGTAAAGGTTAAAGAATTTTATCTAAGGGGTTAAGAAAAAAATATATGGTTTAAAACACTAATTAATAATGCCCAAATTTTATTGGATGATGGTATTTCAACCCCATACTACATTATATTAAAAAACCTATCCATTTTTAATCACTTTTCTATATAATTAATTTATTATATTTTAATATTTTATGAAATACCAAGAGTGATCATCCCCTCAATTATAAAAGGGAACCCCTCCTTTCTCTTCTACACACCATGTTGAGCCCTCTATCACGATCAAAAACTATAAAATTATCTTACAATATATCCTAGAATCATTATATAGGTGTCCATCTTCCCAAAATACCAACACTAGTTCCCTTAATAGTTTTTCAAAAGGATTTTAAACAAAGAATAAGAGTTTCAAACACGTACAAAAAAATAGAGATTTTTTATAAGGGTTTATCATATCAAATTTCCTTTATTGAGGTATATGTTATGTTATGCACATGTATTGAATTATGAGTTGTAATACTACCATTTTAAATATTAAACAATTATTATCATCATTTTCATGATATTTAAGGTTTCATTTGAAGTTATTATTTCATGAGTCTTGTGATTCAATTTTTTCGAAAGTGTTAAGGGTTTTATGTTACAATATCTTTTTTATTAATATTTTTTAGGATTAAGTTTCAAATGATGGAATTTTATGACATGTCTCAACTAATCCAATAAATTTTATACTCCTATATTTATTTTAGTATAATATATGTTTCCCTTTTATTTTCCTCTCTTTAAGAACTCAAGATACTAAAGGATTGTTTTTATGTAAAATATTCTTCATTTTTATCTTCAGTAAAAAAATCATTTCTCTTCCATCAATATGTTTTATAAAAATGTTTTCAATGATGTTTTTAATATTCTCCTATAATTCTTTGAAGTAATTTTTAACCATGATTGATTTTTTTTTAAAAAAATTAAGATGATTTATATTTCCCTTTTCCAAATAATCTACATTTTTATTTTAGTTTTTTAATGTTATAAATTAATATTTTGTTTTAACATAAATGGAATAAATTGAATTTCCCACCTTCATGACTGTTCAATTATTTGAATATTACTTTAAAAGTTTATAATATTATTTTCAAAGAAATTTTTTTCTTTACTATTTTAGAAATATTTAGAATTTAAATAAGTGGTTTCAAAATTAAGGGGGGGTTTTCCTAAAGAAAAGTTCCAAGTGATATTTAAAAATAATTTTCATCTAAGAGGAACACCTTTAATTTTTCATATGTTTTTCCAAGAATATGTTACAATGATACTGTCCTTATTCGTTTCATGTATGATTTATTATTATAATGATGAGATGTTTATGAAACACATTTCATTTCCATAGGTTATGATAAATAGATTATTATTATGTGATGGTGGGTATATTATATCCCTCAAATTTATTGTGTAAATACGGATATCTTATAAGGAAAATATTTTATGCATTAACTAAATTGCATGTACACAATTTCATGTGTGTACCTAGATTTCATATTAATAATATTAAGTAGGGACATGGATTTCATTTCCATAATATTATGCTTGTACTTAGCTTAAATGTATATAATATTAGATATGTACTTTGATTTCATGTCCATAAGATTAATCATGGACCTATATTTCAATTCAATAATTTTATATGAGTGTATGATTTCATGTCCTTAACTTAATGATTGAACCCATATCAATTTATCAATTTTTAAAAATTTATAAGATTATGTTTTTTACACATTCCAATGTTTATGTTATTATTTTAAGAAATTTATTCCTAGATTCATTTATGATTCATTTTTTATGAACTACCAAGATTTATTCCATGACTTAATATTATGATCTATGATATGCAAGGTATATATTTTCAAATTTTATTCCCATGTTCCCATACAAATATACTCATGTTATGTTTAAGTGACCAATAATATCTATCTGGGTTACCCTTAATGAGCATTTGAGATCACCCATTATTATGTTCCCTTTCCCTAAGTTTTTAAGAGAGTATTAAGTAGGGTTTTTCTATAAAAAGTACTAAATGGGAAGATATTTTTGAGAGATGTTTAAGATCTTACATGAAGAAAGAATATTTATTATCTAGTATCCAAATTCATTAAACCTTTATGGTCCTCAGGTATTTATTTGTTAAATGTATTGAATATTAATATGTTAAGATATAATATCCATATATGAAATATTCTAGGTCGTTATAATTGGTTTTAGAGTAAGGTTTAGTTAACCTTTAGAAACTATGATGATAAAATTTTATTAATAACTCTAAGGATAATATTATGTATTGGAGAAAGTCTTAATTTATGAGAAATAAATTATTATGATTTTACTATAAGAACATACTTTTCTAGATACTACAAGTGGACATGGTTTTGGAACATATGCATAGAGGGGTAATAACCATGAAAATATTTGTTTGAGTACATCCAAAACACCATTCTAGAGAATAGTGGGTGTACCCTTATATCACACCTAGTTTTACACTATCAAGTATATGATTGGGTTAATTCATATTTCCTTTTTAAACAATTAATAAGGATTTGAATATATGATAATAATTTATGACCTCAGTTAAGCCTAATTTTTTATTGATTGAAAATAAGGTGTCATGATTTATACATCCTATTAATTATTTTTCATTATTATGTAGTTTTATACTATTATTATTATTTCTCACTCTATGTTTTTTGGTTTTATAAAATGGTGGGAATAATAATAAATTAGGTTAACATTGAATTTGATGGACAATGTATTGATGAGAAACCAAATGGGGTGCGGATTTGAGTGAAGGATATTGTTATTATTCCTAATCATATATAATGATATATTATTAACAACTTACACCTAACCAACTCTAAGACTCACCAAATAAGATAAGTATAGAGTTCTATGAGATTGGGTGGTGGAGACCATAGAGGAAAGAAGATTCAGTTTCATATATATCGAGAAAGTGGGAAAAATCACTTAAATTAATGTCTCAAAGGAATGAGAATATGTTATATGTTTAGATAATTAGTGAATAGAGGAAGAAATTACCAATTAAAAAGGAATAGTTTTATGGGGGGATATAAATTTCATCTTAAGGTACCATTTATAGTTCAATTTATTATGTGTACAGAATATATAAATTATTTGAGTCAATTACATAATCTAATAGATAACTCCTAGACCATGAAAATTCCTATGTTATACCAATCATTAAAGTTGAATTATTAAAGTAATTATGTATTTGAATTTAATAATAATGTTGTAGAAGTATTTTTAAAAATATATTCAATTTAGAAATTATATGAAACATCTGAGGATTTTTCTATAGAGGTTTTCTCAAAGGATTTTCAAGAATGTGTTTAATGGTAATGATGAATTAGAAAAGTGATTTTATGGTATGGAGATATTTTTAGAGAATACATGATTAAGGGAAATATATCCATTAATATGTTCATGATTTTAGGATTATAATGATATCAATGGATGTTTTATATTTAATAAATTAAATGGGATAATATTTATGACTTGGGAACTTATTAGTGATTTGATGAAAATTTAGTTTATGTCATTCATCTGTTTGGGCTTTTGGGCCACCAGGTTTGGTCCTCGTGTCCTTTAAGTCCTTCGATCCACCCAAGGCCTTTAGGCCTCCTCAAGGCCTTCGGGCCACCTCAAGGACTTCGGGCCACCTCAAGGCCTTTGGGCCACCTTAAGGCCTTCGGGCCAACTCAAGGTCTTCGGGCCACCTCAAGGCCTTCGGGCCACCTTAAGGCCTTTGGGCCACCTCAAGGCCTTTAGGCCACCAGAAATCTTGCTTAATTATCAGAATGACTCTACACAGAGCAGACTACATATGGGGATCAGAGCAGGCACATTCACCAGAGTATATGCTAAGAGGATGTGTCAGAAAGAGAGGGTATGGAATTATCATCAGGACTAGCCTTCTCTTGCATGTAAAGCCTAGCCGAACATCCATGCAAATTTGGAGAGCTGTTATCGTGATGAAGAAGTTGGGATGAGGAGTTCCAAGTATAGTATATATAATTCCTAAGGCCTATAGGTCATGTAATCTTTAAGACTATGGGCCTTGCAAGGGTTCCCCCTCATCCTTTGAAAGGGGAGTTATCAAAAATCAATAAAAAAATACCTTCAAGGTAATATTATTTAAGGAATGAGGACATATTTAATTTTTTAAATCAATCATATTTTAATTAAGGTTTTATGGTAATTAAGGTTATTACCATGTTTCATGAAGATATATAATAAAGGTATTCACATATCTAGAATGTGATGCTAAAAGTTGATTTATATTGTTTGGGGGATTAATTTTATGCTTATTTTTGAAATTCAGTAACCTTCTTTCTAAATATTTTATTTTGATTTTATCCAAACAAGTTTTGAAAGGGTTGTAAGGTTAACTATTTATAGAATGGTTTAAGTTGAAATTTGGATGAAATTTTAGAAATTGAATTATAAATTTTACATATTGGATGATCCATATTAATCATTTTGGTTTTAATAAAAATATAAGGACTATAGTAATGACTTTTCATTATTTTATGAATCTTATTATTATTTAAAATTTAATTTTAGTTCTTTAGGAATAAAAAATTCATCTTGACCATTCATTTGTTAGGGTAATATATAAAGTAAAAATTGATCAAAGATTAACTAAATGATAAAATTATTCTTATGAAATGGAATGGAATAAAATAACTATATTTTATTGAGTCCTCTATCATGATAGTAAAATAATTTCTCAACATTTTAAAAAGGACTTTCAAATAAAAAATATGTTGATTTAAATTCATTTCCAATGAATTGATTATCTTTTAACCCATTATGTATTTATGGTTTTTTGGTGGTTAACATTATCATGATAATGTTCTCTATCACTCTCTATTAATCCTTCATCATTATTATTCTCTTACATCTCCATATTTTCACTTCCCACTGATTTTATCCAATTTAGAAACCTAATTTTGTGTTATTTTAAATGACCTTTGTATTTTCCTTTCCATATTTTCAAGAGAAGTTTTGTTAACCTTTTTTATAATGTGGGTTTTCCCAAAGGGGATTTTCATATTTAAAACCTCTGATTACTGAGCATAATAGAAAATTTTGGGGACAAAATTTTTTAATGTGGGGATAATGTAACACACTGATATTTTAAAAGAATAACATTTTTTTAATGGTGTTTACGACACGCAACATCAAGCTTAAACGATTCATGAAATATTATTATTTAAATTTCATAGTTATAGCCTCACAATTAAATTGGTCTATATGGATAGGATTAACCTCATTATTAAATATATATATATATATATATTGATAATTTCTTATTAAATAAGTACTCAATTTTTAGTAAAGTTAATTTATTCTTTAAAAATATGTTTTCTTCATAAATGATTTTTCTATTGCTTGTTATCAGAAAATATTATATGTATTTTCTAGAATTTTTATAAAATATATTTGATAAAATGAATATAATTTTTTAAATTAGAATATCAAAATTATCTTAGGCTTAAATTTTGGAAGTTTTTAGAAAATATTATTTTTTAGCGAATAGTGAAAATACCCTTCTGTGTGTTTTGTGTAAAATTATCATTTATTTTCATTTAAATATACCATTATTACTTGAATCTGATATTAAATTTATATATATCTCATTTATTTATAAATAATATAATTAATTACATATTAATCTTAAATTTTGCTTCATTTGGGTATAAGTTCATTTATAGGAATAAAATGCATTGTTTTTTAAAACAGGTTTTCATTCTGTTTTACACATTTATATTAAAAGAAACATTGATAACTTAGAAGAATTTAATTTTATTAAAAATAATTGGATTCGTAAATTTAAATTTATCCAAAGATTAAATTTTTATATTTTTCTACAGCATTTTAATTTTTTTAATGGTAAACAAATACATTTTTTATGAAATACGGTACCTTTTACGATGTCTACAAGACATAAAAATAATATTAAAATTTATAAAACATATTAAATAAATATATTATTATAAAATAATATTTAATACTTAAATAATTAAAAAAATATAAATTAGAAATTACTTCCAGATAAATATGAAAATCATTTTTAGTGTTAATGTAGTGCTTGCGCAACACTGGAAAAGTAAAATTTGGTGTCCTAAATAAAATGATTAAAAAAAGTACTTAATAAAAAAATTTATTTAATATTAATTATTATTTTTTATTTTTATGGATATATATTAATTTTTAAGTTATGTTACATGTGGTTTATCCAAAATATTTTACAATGCTTGCGCAAGTCCAGAAAAGTAAAAATAAAATATTAAATAAGTATTTATGACATAGATGTGAGTAAAAATACATATTGAATAAATATAAAATATTATATTGAGATTAATTTTTTTGTTCTTATTATTTTATTTTATTTTTAATTTTAAGTAATGAAATCATTACCTTAAATTCTTACACTATGTTGATGTATTGCTTGTGAGAGTAGTACAAAAATCAAGTAATTTATTTTTAAAACCTATAAAAATAATATTTTTGTATAAATTAGAGTCCCATAAATTTTATAGATAAATGTAATCTATTAGGGATATTTAAAATTATTTTATTCTAATTCTTTTTTTCTTAGTGTATTTAAATTCAAATTAAATAAATAGTGTCAAAAATGAAATTAATAATATTTTAAGAAAATTATATTATATTAAATTATATAAAAATAATAAAAAATTTAAATATGAAAATGTGGATAAGATATGGGTTGAAATTTCATACCTCAAAAATTTATGAGCCAATTATCTCATTATTAGTAAAATTTTAACCCTATAAAATTGAAAATGATATTATCATGTTTAAGGTTAAAATAGTTTAACTAGGGGAATAAGCTGAAAGATAATGTTTAAAACTATCAAAATTTTATTATTTGATGAGATTTAAACCCCATAATACCTTATATTAAAATAACTAGAAATTATGAATCATTTTTATAGATAATGACTTTATTACATTTTAATCTTTTAATAAATATAAAGAGTGGCCCTCCCCTCAATTATAAAATGGAACCCCTATTTTTTCTTGTTCACACCACATTGAGCCGTCTAGATTTAAAAAAAAACCTACCAAATTATATTATTCACTATTTTAGACACAATATAAATGTTATGGTCTTCAAAAAAACCCAAGGTATCTTAATATGATATCTTAAAGAGTTGTTTCAAAGAAGAGGAGTTTCGAACGTGTATAAAGAAAGATGAGGTTTGAGGTAAGGGTTTACAATCTCAAATTTATATATTTGGGACATATGTTTTGTTATGAACCTATATTATTTTATGAGGTTTATATACTTACATTTGACAGGTTATATCATGATTATCCTCATGTTCATTATATTTAATGTTTCATTTCAATTTATTCTTTCATGAGGCTTATGATTCAAATGTTACCAAAGAAAGTAAGGGTATTGCATTATAATCACATTTTTTATTAATTTTTTTATGATTAATTTTGTGATGATGTAATTTTATGACTTATCTCTCAATAATCCCATGAATTTTTTCCACTTGTTATTTATGGATAATACATATTTTATTTCTATTTTTAAGAACTCAAGAGACTGAAAGAATGTTTTTAAGGAAAATCTATTTTTATCTATATTCCATCGAAAATAATTTCTATTACATGTCCATGTTTTCTAAAATTTTTCTCAATGATGTTTTTAATATTCTCCTATTATTTTTAAAAGTCATTTCTACCCATCATTTACATTTTACTAAATGGTTTAAAATGAATCTTTTTTTTTCTGAATGAGGTGCATTTTGATTGTGAAAGGAATGTTTTCTTTTAACTTATATAGAATTAATATAATTTCCCTCCCTACTGAACACTCAATAATTTTAAGATTAATTTAAAATTTTCTAATATTATTTTTAAAAAAATCCTTAATATTTTGGATGTATTTGGATTTTAAATTAGCAATTTCAAAATTAAAAGATTATTTTCCTCAAGAAAAGTTCCATGTAATATCTCAAAGGAATTTTCATTTAAGATGAAATACTTCGATGTTATATATGTTTTTATGGGTATATGATCCAATGATATCATTCTTATTCTTTCTACGGATAATTTATGATTACGATCATGATAAATTTGTGAAACTTATTTCCTTTCCATGGGTTATTATATATGATGATTTATTTATGATCTTTTGGAACACCTATGAATGGATTGTGATTATGTTATGGTTGGTTCCTTTATAGACCTAGAATGTATTGGGTAGATATGGATAACATAAGAGGTAAATATGATATGTGTGAACTTGAATTCATGTTCATAATTTTATATGTGGACCTTGTTTTATGTCCATAATATTAATCATGGACCTAGATTTCATATACATAAGATTAATCAGGGACCTGGATTTCATTTCCATAAGATTAAGTGTGGGCTTGGATTTCAGGTCCATAAGATTAAGCATAGGCCTAGATTTCACATCAATAAAATTTATATGGGGTCCTTTTATCATTCCCTTAACTTAATGAGTGAACTTGTTTATATTTATACATGTTCAAAATGATATAAGATTGTTTTTTCCCATATTCCAATTTCTATGTTACTCTCTCATGGAATGTATTATTTGATTACTTTATGATTCATGTTTTATAAACTACTAATATTTATACCATGATTAAATATTATGATATATGATATATAGGGTATAGATTTAAAATGTTATGATCATGTTCTCATACCCTCATTCTTGTATTTTTTTAAGTGATCAATGATACATCCCTTTTTTCCCTTGGAATTTAATCTCACCCTTTCTTATGTTTCATTTCCCCAAATTTTTAAGAGAGGTTTAATTAGGCTATTTCTCTGAAGAGTACTAAATTATAAGATCCTTTTTATAAATATTCAATATATTTCTTGAAATAATAAATTTTCTATTTATTATCCAAATACACTAAAACTTTATGGTCTTTAAGTGTGTATTTATGAAATTTGTTGAATATTCATCTAAAAAGATATAATATCTATGTATGAAAATCCTGATTCATTATTGAATATAAATATTTAATTATGATATTTAAAACCCAGTAATTAAATTGGTATGATTGAATAGTATTAATATTTTAAAAAAAAATTATAGAAATACAATAAAAGGATAATATAATATAAATTCAATGAGTTTACATAAAATTAATAATAAGATAATTTATTGTTAGAAAAGTATTTTTTCTAGAAAATTCATTTTTATATGATATTCTTTAGTATTTCAAGAAATTTATGATTAATTGTGATAAATTATGTTTGATATCAATGATTTATTGACACTAATTTAGTTTCTAAATGTTATAAAATAAGAATAATAATAGTTAGTATTTGAAAATTTCATTTTTCAATAAAAACAGTTTTTCAGTTTGAGTTATGATTTTATTAAAAAACCGAATTTATAAATTTTAGAATTTTAATTTTAAAAAATCAAAATAATTTTTTTATTTTTAGTAAAAATATTATATTAAGATTTATTTTTCAGTTTTACTTAAATAATCATTTTTTAGTTGAATATTAAAATAACAATTTTGCTATAAACCATCACTTTTATAATAATAGAATTATATAAAATATTAATAAAACTTTATAAATATATATATATATATTAATTAGTATAAATAATTTAAAATACTATTTTTAATTTATAAAAAAAAGTTTATACTTTTTCAAACTCAAGTTATATTACACACTAAAAAAACTTTACGTGATTGTATTAAAAATTATACTTTATCACATTTAGAAATTAAATAAAAAAAAATTTATTTCCAATTTTAGCTAAAAATTTTAATATTATATAAAAATTTCAATTTCATTTTTATTTATACAAATAATATTTGTAATATTTGTCACGAACCAGCCCGAGTCGACCCTGAACTGGTCACCCAGGCCAGCCCCGGACAAGTCCCGAGAGGTGTTCCCGATCCTCCCGGGATGGTGACAATCACCAAGGGCATCAATAGAGTCCAAAAGGGAACGATTTCGCCCATATATAAACAATCAAACAAACAGCGGAAATAAACAGACAACCCAAAAGGAATTTATATAAAAATTGAACTAAATATTATTTGTACAAGAATCTAAAATTATAACAAAACCAACAACTCAACTGAACAATTCCGATGAAAAAAATAACTCTATGTGATACTTCTGGTCACTCTCCAACACAATGATAAAAAGTCTCCCAAGGTGATCGAACTAAAGATTAAACATGCACAAGGGCTAAAAAAAGAAGAAGACTATAGGCGTGAGTATTAAAACTCAGTAGGTTAGCCCGGTATTCTATTCCCAATGCACATTACTTTAAAATAAAAGAAACATCAATTTATAGTTTTAAATTCAAGATTTGAATGTATGGTTTTCAAATGAGGTTCCATGCTATAATAATTATCAGACAAAAACATGCATGTTTAATAAACAAAAATGAAAGTAACAATTATTTTCAAAGAGGTGAAACTTCAAAATGAAAATAGTTTTCAAGAGGGATGCTTTAAATAATTTTAACATTAAAATAAATAAAAAATACAACTGAATTTACCAACCAAACACACCGTATGCCGACGGTGAGTACAAAATAGCCAATGAGCACTAGTCACAGGAATACCCCTAGGCACTAGTTAGTTGTGAGCCCCAGGTACCTCGTATCTCGGTGAAAGTAACCATAATAAATATCCGTTCTCGTGCACGAGCCACTAGTAGGGAACATACCCATAACCTAGTGGTCCCCAATCATCATCATCATAATAGTTTAGTTAGTGTTGTTATCATCAAACTTGCTATGTGAAACAGCGGCCAACCCCCACAGAATCACTAGCATACTAGTACACGTCCGCCCACCTAGATACCCGGGATTCCCTTTAGTGCTCAATAAAGTTACACATATAATCAAATACACATTTCACATCCCCATTCCATTCCAAAACCATAAAAACACAAACATCCCATAATCATTCTTCACATTTCTTACACTAATCAACAAACCGCTAAATATTTCGGTAAAACAATTTCATGAAGTGTATTGAGGATTTGCACATAAAACTCTTTCAAAAACACTCTTTAAATTATAAACACACATCATAACCAAACCAAATCATATTTGGAAGCCCAATAAACATTTAATAAAATCATTTAATGGACCACAAAACAATCTCAATTGCACAAATTGTTATATACAAGTAAAACACTCCTTCATTTCTAGGAAATGCCAAACGGGCCTTTAATTATTTTCTCAAAACTATCCTTTGACGAAGGTATGAATTTTAATTATATTAAGGATATGTATAAACACAATTTACAGCAGAAAACCACATTCATAAATCTCTTATAATACTCAGGTTACATATTCAAAACACGTCTATTTTCATAAAGATGTGAAACAGTCCATTTTTGGGCAACTCGGGCCAAAATATGTTGTAAATAAAAACACACTTGATTGTAAAAACAAATACAAATAGGAAATACATATAAGTAACCAAAAATACCATTTATCATTATTCCAATTCCTTTATAAATCCAAACAAATAACTTTTAAATCACACATCACACATAAAAGCCAACCGGGCAATTTACCGAACACATGACATGCCCTTTTTAAACAAAACAATTTATTTTAAGTACATGAAAAGAAATAAAACACCAATTTAAAGCCATATTTTCATTCAAGATACTGTAACATGTTAAAAATACCATAGACTAGATTATAAACCTCACAAAATATTTGCAAAAGATAATGGAACATTTAAATAAACACTTGTTGAGAACTTTCATGACAAAACAACACTACCGTTCACAAACCAATGATTAAACAACCACTTTGAACACCAATGAAATTATCCAAAGGATGAAAAACAATAATAAACATATATATCTGGTGTTAAATATAATTAAATGATGAAACTTAAATAATAAAGTCATGTGCAAGGGGTATCCTACCTCAAATCTTTGGCGTAATTGAAACACACACCCGAAATCACCCGCCGCGGGTTTATAAACCATAAAACTATAAAGATCAGACCTAAAAAAATAGAAACCCCATCAAAAAACATGGTATAACAAAACCCTAGGTCGATCAATACTAGGGGATAAAATAAATCCACAAAATAATGAATGGAGGGGGAAGAGGAAGGAGAAAGGAGAAGGAATCTCACCTTTCACCCTAGAAAACTTTTCGTCTTCCATTAGATCTGCAACCCTATAGAGAATGGAATGGATTGAAAAATTTTTGAGAGCCTCCTAAGGTCTTGAAGAACCAGGGGAAGAAAATTTGTGTCCAAAAGAATACGAATTGAATTAGTTATGGGTGAAAACATTTACCTTATCAATTATGGACGTTTTGAGGAAACCGGAGAACAATCGCCCTAATACGCGACCCATATGAGCTCCAAAGATGTAAAATAGATTATGAGGGCTAATATAGGGTTATGGGCTTCGATGGGGAGGTAGAATCACCGAAAAAGAGTAAAAAATGAAAAAGATATAAATAAAACAAATTATTTTTTTAAAAACAGGAAATGGGCCCATGGGCTGGCCCAATACCTAAATAAGTAACCCAAATTCACCCAGCTTATGAATTTCTAATGGGTCCAAAAGGATAAATAAATTTTAATGTATCAGTATAGGACAAGTTTTAAGTTGAATGGGTGAAAAAGGATGAAAAACAAAAAAGTTATAAAAGAAACAATTTCAGTTTTTAAAACTGGGAATGGGCTCACGGTTGGCCCAAATCATGAAGTAACCACCCCTTCTTCAAAAAACTCCTAAACAAGCATTGGGGATCCCAAATTATTGTGGTTAGACATATATGAAACTTCAAAACTCAAGATTCATCTCATAAAATACCCATTAAAAGGATCAGGATTTCTAATGGGCCAGATCAATACAAAGACAGGAAAAAAAACCGTGTGTGACAATTCTCCCCACCATTAAAGCTTTCCGCCCCCGGAAAGCCATAACACTTTCCGGCTGAAAAAAAACAACACATATGGATTCTAGAATTTACTACCCACCATTAAGAATCAACTAGAACTAGAAATGTTCTTAGGATGAAAATCCAGGAGACCCATGGTGGGTCTCCCCACCATTAGAAACCAACTAGCAATGAATAGACAAGAATTGAACATGGGCTAGAGTTGGGACTCACTCACACAAGCCCAAAAAAAACCCTCCTAAAAAAACTACTATACCAAGTTAATAGGGTTACAACATGAACATATAAACCACCCACTCTTGAATGGAGGGGACAATAACTTGGTCGACACATTCAGCACAATTCTGGACCCTCGTCACTTGGGGATGGGAGGGAAGGGGACCCAATAATTTGGCCCCTGAAACAACAAAAGAAACAAAGAAACTACCTAAAACTCTCCCCCTATGAATAAGTAACACCACAACTGCACCTGATTTTTATAGGCGGTCCACACAGGGACATTGATTGAAAACCCACATCCATGAAGGAATAACCATAGACATTGTGTGAGGGGTTATGTCCACCACGCTTGTTGCGACAAAGAGAAATTCATAGAAATGAGGAACCAAAACATTGACATAGTAACTAACTTACCAAAACAGAGGAGTAAGGATCTTAATCTAGCACTCCACACCTCTGTTGATTTTCTGACTGCGTGAAAAGCTTCACTCCGAGGCCTATGGCTGGAGCCCTGATTCTTGAAGCATTTGCTGCACCGCAGTCAGGTGATAAGGATCACACCACTCAAAAAAACCACACTTGATCACCAAAAAAACCTTAATCTAAATAGGAACTCATAGATACATATCAAAATTCTATCTCACTCCAAACTAGGGGCATAATGGACAAGGAATATGACAAAACACATCAACATCATCGAACACAACTGCTCTGTCCAAAAGAATTATCATGACCTAGAAACACTTTTAATATATCCCAAACAGCTCTCTATTCCAACAAACAAGTTGAGGAATCATCAAAATAGGTGGATTTAAAATTTTAAAGGAATCCTTAGGTTGATCAGCAGGAAATATTTCCAACGCAGAACTATCCATGGCCACATCACAACATCAAACACATTTTTAGAAACCCAATGAAAATTACTCCAAAACCAAGACACCAACAAGATATCATCTCAAGATACAACAAGAGTATGAATTCTAGATCACAAAGAAGCTTACTGAATAAACAACTCTTCTACAACATAGAAAACTCAAGCCACATAACCATTGGTTTTAAAAAAAACACAATTTTCAGCTCAAAACAATTTTGAAAAATCAAACAAACTTGGTGGGTTTCCACATTCACCAATGGTGTTTCATCTAGTCTCACCCACATGAACATTTCCATGCCACCCCTGGCACCCAACCACCATACCATATAGGCCATACTTCTAGATATAAATAAAACCATGCATGTGAGCACCCATGAAAACACCAAAGGCTAAAATTAAACATCATAATTCAAAAAAAAACAATTTACCTTCAAAAGGAACACCAACCACCAAGTCAAAAAAACATTTTCATATTTCACAAAAAAAACCACAATTAATTAAGAACCATTTTCTTAAAAACCTACCCCTTTTCATTTTCAAAAACTTCTTAAATAACCAAGCCACTCTAAACAACCCCTTCCCATTTTTTTTAAAAAAAAAATTCAGCAAGTTATATTTTCATAATCCGAGGTCCATTGAGACCAATATCGTTTGTAGTAAAACACCAACCAATCAAAACCAATTGCCAAAACTAATTTATCCAATTCAAAAACTTTTTAACATCCTAAAATAACCCATTTAAAAAAAATCCAGAATCACTTTAAAATGATTCACAATTTCAAAACACTTTATTTCAACAAACCACAAGTTTAGATTATGGATAATCCAATCCCTATAAATCATTTCTACTTCCCTCTATTTTTTTTCACAAAAACAAAACCTTCCTAAACCATTCTTATATTTAATTATTGAAACCCCCTTTTCCCTTTTCAAAATCTAATTCTTACATTAAAACCCATTTCCACAATTCTCACACAAGGATGTTAAAAACAAAAATTCAGAATTCAAGAAAGGTTCAAGAGACCCAAAAAAGGGATCTAGTGTCAGTGGGTGACTTGACTATATGGTTGGCGGTCATATGCCAAACACAACACCAACACAGAGAGACTTATTAGGACCATTCCCCAGCTCCACATGGCTTGCCAGGCCATGTGAGCTCACGAAGGCCATTGGTCAGACTCCCCTTGTCATATCCCAATACCAAACAATCAACTAGAACAATGGACACTAATAAAACTGGACTTCCATGGAAACCTGAGGATTAGAACAAGAAAGAGTTCGCGATGCTCTTCTTGCACTTACCCCTCAAGTCCCAACAATCCTACTCCATCTACCTTGACATTCCCAAAATAACAAGGGCACTCTAAAAAGAAAGTTCCACTAATAGCCGACCTCCTCTGATACCATTTTGTCACGAACCAGCCCGAGTCGACCCTGAACCGGTCACCCAGGCCAGCCCGCGACAAGTCCCGAGAGGCATTCCCGATCCTCCCGGGATGGTGACAAGCACCAAGGGCATCAATAGAGTCCACAAGGGAACGATTTCTCCCATATATAAACAATCAAACAAACAGCGGAAATAAACAGACAGCCCAAAATGAATTTATATAAAAATTGAACTAAATATTATTTGTACAAGAAACTAAAATTAGAACAAAACCAACAACTCAACTGAAAAATTTCGATGAAAAAAATAACTCCATGTGACACTTCTGGTCACTCTCCAACACAATGATAAAAATTCTCCCAAGGTGATCGAACTAAAGATGAAACCTGCACAAGGTCTAAAAAAAGAAGAAGACTATAGGCGTGAGTATTAAAACTCCGTAGGTTAGCCCGGTATTATATTCCCAATGCACATTACTTTAAAATAAAAGAAACATAAATTTATAGTTTTAAATTCAATATTTGAAAGTATGGTTTTCAAATGAGGTTCCATGCTATAATAATTATCAGACAAAAACATGCATGTTTAATAAACAAAAATGCAAGTAACAATTATTTTCAAAGAGGTGAAACTTCAAAATGAAAATAGTTTTCAAGAGGGATGCTTTAAATAATTTTAACATTCAAATAAATAACACATACTACTGAATTTACCAACCAAACACACCGTATGCCGACGGTGAGTACAAAATAGCCAATGAGCACTAGTCAGAGGAATACCCCTAGGCACTAGTTAGTTGTGAGCCCCAGGTACCTCGTATCTCGGTGAAAGTAACCATAATAAATATTTGTTCTCGTGCACGAGCCACTAGTAGGGAACATACCCATAACCTAGTGGTCCCCAATCATCATCATCATCATAGTTTAGTTAGTGTTGTCATCGTCAAACTTGCTACGTGAAACAGGGGCCAACCCCCACAGAATCACTAGCATACTAGTACACGTCCGCCCACCTAGATACCCGGGATTCCCTTTAGTTCTCAATCAAGTTACACATATTATCAAATACACATTTCACATCCCCATTCCATTCCAAAACCATAAAAACACAAACATCCCATAATCATTCTTCACATTTCTTACACTAATCAACAAACCTCTAAATATTTCGGTAAAACAATTTCATGAAGTGTATTGAGGCTTTTCACATAAAACTCTTTCAAAAACACTCTTTAAATTATAAACACACATCATAACCAAACAAAATCATATTTTGAATCCCAATAAACATTTAATAAAATCATTTAATGGACCATAAAACAATCCCAATTGCACAAATTGTTATATACAAGTAAAACACTCCTTCATTTCTAGGAAATGCCAAACGGGCCTTTAATTATTTTCTCAAAACTATCCTTTGAAGAAGGTATGAATTTTAATTATATTAAGGATATGTATAAACACAATTTACAGCAGAAAACCACATTCGTAAATCTCTTATAATACTCAGGTTACATATTCAAAACACGTCCATTTTCATAAAGATGTGAAACAGTCCATTTTTGGGCAACTCGGGCCAAAATATATTGTAAATCAAAACACACTTGATTGTAAAAAAAATACAAATAGGAAATACATATAAGTAACCAAAAATACCATTTATCATTATTCCAATTCCTTTATAAATCCAAACAATTAACTTTTAAATAACACATCACACATAAAATCCAACCGGGCAATTTACCGAACACATGACATGCCCTTTTTAAACAAAAAAATTTATTTTAAGTACATGAAAAGGAATAAAACACCAATTTAAAGCCATATTTTCATTCAAGATACTGTAACATGTTAAAAATACCATATACCAGATTATAAACCTCACAAAATATTTTCAAAATATAACGGAACATTTAAACAAACACTTGTTGAGAACTTTCATGACAAAACAACACTACTGTTCACAAACAAATGATTAAACAACCACTTTGAACACCAATAAAATTATCCAAAGGATGAAAAACAATAATAAACATATATATCTGGTGTTAAATATAATTAAATGATGAAACTTAAATAATAAAGTCATGTGCAAGGGGTATCCTACCTCAAATCTTTGGCGTAATTGAAACGCACACCCGAAATCACCCGCCGCGGGTTTATAAACCATAAAACTATAAAGATCAGACCTAAACAAACATAAAACCCATAAAAAACATGGTATAACAAAACCCTAGGTCGATAAATACTAGGGGATAAAATAAATCCACGAAATAATGAATGGAGGGGGAAGAGGAAGGAGAAAGGAGAAGGAATCTCACCTTTCACCCTAGAAAACTCTTCGTCTTCCATTAGATCTGCAACCCTATAGAGAATGGAATGGCTTGAAAATTTTTGGAGAGCCTCCTAAGGTCTTGAAGAACCAGGGGAAGAAAATTGGTGGCCAAAAGAATACTAATTGAATGAGTTATGGGTGAAACAATTTACCTTATCAATTCTGGACATTTTGAGGAAACTAGAGAACAATCGCCCTAATACGCGACACATATGAGCTCCAAAGAGGTAAAATAGATTATGGGGGCTAATATAGGTTTATGGGATTCTAGGAGGAGGTAGAATCACCGAAAAATTGTAAAAAATGAAAAAGATATAAATAAAAAAAAATTATTTTTTTTTAAACATGAAATGGGCCCATGGGCTGGCCCAATACCTAAATAAGTAACCCAAATTCACCCAGCTTATGAATTTATAATGGGTCCAAAAGGATAAATAAATTTTAATGTATCAGTATAGGACAAGTGGTAAGTTTAATGGGTGAAAAAGGATGAAAAAAAAGTTATAAAAGAAACAAATTCAGTTTTTAAAACTGGGAATGGGCTCATGGTTGGCCCAAATCATGAAGTAACCACCCTTTCTTCAAAAAACTCCTAAACAAGCAATGGTGATCCCAAATTATGGTGGTTAGACATATATGAAACTTCAAAACTCAAGATTCATCTCATCAAATACCCATGAAAAGGATCACGATTTCTAATGGGCCGGATCAATACAAAGACAGGAAAAAAAAACCGTGTGTGACAATATTAGTGTTAATTAATGTGATAATAGTGAAACATTTTTTTAAATGAATTGTTTTATTAATATTGGGTAAATTTTATCTAATAAATTAAATAGATAAAATTTAAATTATTAATATAATATTATGGTTAAAACTATATTTAATTATATTAACACTCATTTAATTATTAATCAATACTAAATAAGATTAAGAATCTATAATGGTCAAAATGTTATTTTTATACAAAACGGTTTTTCTACACATTAACTGTTTTAATTTACAAGTTAATTTATAATATTTATAAATTGAATTAGATTAATTAGAGGTTAAATTTAGTTCTATAAACCCAAAAAAATTATTTTTTTAAGGTTATTTTTTTAATAAAACATAAAATTACTTATTTAAAAACTGGTTAGCTAGTTTAAAAGTAAAATAGTAAAATTTAAAAATTTAATGGTAAAACCCATATAAAATGATTAAAAATTATTCGGGAATAATTTTTTGAGTCTTTATTCACCCAAATACACCTTAAAACTATTTATGTCAGAAAATTTGAGCCATTAAAAATGGAATATTGTAATTTTATCAAGGAAGTGCAAAGGGTATTCCCAAAAGCACCCTTTTCTTCACTTACAAAAGGGGATCACTTACGACCCTCCCTGGTTACATGTCCTATTTTAATTTACCATTAAACTCTACCTAAAATACCTCTCCTATAATTCCTTTTCTCATCCATAAAACCCTAGTATCTGTAATATATCTTAATTCCTTCACTTCTAAGGAAATCTCTATGAGATGATCTTGTCTCCAGCTTAAGTATTACCTTCTTCATAAACTGTTCTACTTAAAATCTTACTTCCGAATATATTATATAAAAAAATATAATTAAATTAGTATAATTAATATAATAATATTGTATTATATTAATTTAATAGTCATTATTTATACCTCTCTATCTACTAAGAATAACAAAAGCATCGTTAGTGAGTTGAACGGACCACCACCTCTACAAAGAGACATCTTCAATTTTTCATCACCGCCATTCATGGATGATAAAAAATATGTATTTTATGAATATATATGATATATTTCATAAAACCATTATTCAAAATTTCAAATTATCATTTACCTTTTTTCCCTCTCATTCATTGAGAAATGAAAACATTGATCTTGTGTACATACAAACTATCACCACCACGAGCACTAAGTTTCATTTTTCATCACCACCCATCATAGTTCGAAATAAAAATATATTTAATAAATAAAAATTATTTCAATTAAAATATAAATATTATATATATTATTTAAATACTTTACAACACTTTTGACCAAGTTTATCATACATAAGTAGTTACGAGAAAATTGACTGAAAAGCCTCAAGTCACTCACGCTGGAAAGAAAACAATATAATAAATAAATAAAACATGATAATAAATGTTATATATTAAATTAAATAACTAATAACAAGTTTCTTAATAAGATAACTAATAAACTTAATTTTATTATTTGGTATATTAGGTGATTGTGCAGAATGAATCTAGAAGAAGAAAAGGGTTTTATCTCAAAACTTCTTCTTTGAGACACATGTTCTTTTATGAACCTATTTTATTTTAAATAGTATATATGATACCATTTATATGTTTAATATTATGTATTATAATCATTCATTTAATTTTAACAACAACTTCATTATTTATTTCTTTTAAGGGGTTTTTAATAGAATGTTTCTTAAACCGTAAGATCTTTTGTCTCAAGTTCCCTTCAATGAGACATGTTTTTATATATTCACCAATTTATATTTATATTGTTTATATTATTCATATTTATAATACTATATCTGGAATCATCTTATGTTAATGGTATTTTAAGTTTAATTTCAAACTCTCTCTCTTTCAACTGTTTTGATTTAAATATTACTCAACTCCTAAGGGTTCTATCTCAATCACCCATTATTAAAGAATATTTTGATATTTTTAATCAAACTTCATTTGTATAGTGTATATAATACTCACATGAATTATAATATTATAAATTAATGATAAAATTTTAAACTTCACTTCCATTCACGCTTCTTCCTATTGTGTTCTATGATTGATGTATTATGTAAAATATAAATGTATTTTATAACACAATCAGATTTCTTGAGTTATAATTTTTATCCTTGATTTTAATCTTTAATTTAATATGGTATAACATATTTATATTTTAGTATATCACTTGGATTAAAATATTCTTTACTATTTATTTATATTCCTTTTTAAACATAAAACTATGATAAGAATAATTCTCATATAATTAAATGATGACCCCCACCCCCTATAACTACTCTTTCCTACCAATGTTCTCCTTTTTAATTAGTAACCTAATTTAGTGTTATATCATGTGAAATTAAAATTTAACTTCTCCTCCACTAAAAATAAATTTTTAATACTTTTTTACTATTTTTGATTTTTAACAATGGAGTTTTAAAACATAGTAATGGATCTTCTGAACCACCTTTATGACTTTTAGGTAGTGAATTCTCATTATTTTTATAAATTTTATGTTATATTCATCTCAGGAAATTATTTTATTTATTTTACATATTTCCCTTAAATATATACCTATTTTTAAATCATTTTCATTGCTGGAGTTATATATATTTTTAGTTCCCCTTGAAATTTCCACATTTAAGTAAGCTTGATTTTAAAGAACTTTCTTATTTCATGTCTCAAATCAAGAATCACCCCCATAAAATGTGTTAAATAATGAATATTATCTAAAAAATCCCAATTATTTTATGGATAAACAACTTGGTTAATGTCTAGTGTTATGAAAAACAATAATTTATTTCCTTCTTTAAAAAAATACCCTTTAATTATTTCACAAAGCACCACCCAACTAGTTAATTTATATAATTTCTTATCCTATATCATTATCATGAATTTTCTAAATTTGATATCAATGTTCATGACCAACGTACATTTTAAATTATTAAAGTTAAAATAATTTCATTCCTTATTCTATTTGAAATCCTTATGATCTAACCTTAAATTATGTCTTGAATTAGAATTATGTAACCCACTTCCATCTCATGGGTTTTATCATTCTTGTGATTTATATGTGGTTTATTTTCCTCGTATAGAATGAATATGAATTATTTTAATTTATTCTACGGGTGGTCCAAGAATAATATAGACCTTAAATGTATTGGGTAAAGCTTTATATCTCATGAGATATTATGAAACAGATTGGGGAGTGAACCTAATCCACCATGGGAATTGGTTTGGTATGTTTATGGGAATGGGGAGTGAACATAATCCACCATGGGACTCTTCCAACATTTTGATTTTTTTCTTGGGAGTGACCCTTGGGGGTAGGAGATTAATCCCTTCATGTATTTATCTAACTGACATAATTTGGAGGGATTTTTACATATTATGAGGAACACTTGGGACCAGGAGATTGATGGGAGGGCCTAGGTGGGGCTAGCTGGGTGGTTGAAGCATCTTAAGGAAGATATTTATCATTGGATTATTAGTAATCCAATTGTAGATATTCATGTGGATTACCTTTAGGAAGAAATTGATATTTTGGAGGACCAAATATAGTAGATATTGGATGAGGGTATCTTCCTTAGGTTATGTGATAAACATGCCTTCCTGGTTGAGAGGTTACTTGATATCGAAAGATACTATAGGAACCGTTCTTGGGTCAGATGTCTTAAATAGGGTGATCACAATACTTCCTTCTTTAATGAAAGTTTGAAGGAATGGTAGAATATGAAAATCAACATTAAACTAGAGGAAGGCTCTCAAACCTCTAATTTTAATGTTTCAGTAAGGTTAGCCTTGGAGAACTTCGAGATGTTACTTACAGGTGATAACCAGGGGAACCTGGTGAATGGTGTTTCAGTAGAGGAGCAGGAAACATTCATGGGATCTATTGTTATCCGGATTTAAGTGGAGGATAACAAAACCCTCATGGTTATTCTAGTAGGCGATGAGCTTTGGGAAACAATCTACAACATGTCTTTGGACAGTTCACTTGGCCCGAATAGGTTTCTATGGAGATTATTTGTGGCAGCGTTTGATTTTGTTGGCGTACTTGTGATTGAGTCTATTCAAGAATGTTTTTGGGTAGGATACATTAATAGAATAACTTATTCCTCTAGTGTTATTATATTACCTAAAGTAAAAGACCCTTTATCTTTTGATCATTTTACACTCATTTGTTTGTGTAATGTTTCTTACAAGATTTTGGAGAGTCTTCTTTCTAGGATGCTGAACAAGATTATCCCTAAAGTGATTTCCCAAAAACAGCACGACTTTATCAAGGGTATAGGCATCTAGGTGGCGATTGGTATTTCTAAAGATTTCATGGAAGATGTTAATAACAGGGTGATTGGGTCCAACCTCATCATCTAAGTGAATAGGGAAAAATAATATGACAAGATTAATTGGATTTTTAATATCCAAGTCATGAGGAAATTGGGATTTACCTAATGGGTGTGTGACCTATGCTTTCATTGTTATTCATCATCATGGATTACCATATCTCTTACGGGTAAGGGATTTGGCTATTTCAAAAGTGTGTGGAGAGTGAGGAAGGGGGATCCTTTGTCTCCCATAGTGTTTATCATTTCCATGGATTCTCTTTCACAGAATTCACATAGAGGCATTGAGAAAAGTTGGATATATCCTTATCACACCAAATCCTCAGGATGGTTCAATTTCACATCTTATGTTTGCTGATGATATTCTAATTTTCTTGAACGACAGGAGTTCTTATATTCTTATACTTATGGTAATTATTGATTTCTATGGTAGGATAAGTGTAAAACGTATCAGTGTGAGGAAAATCAGTGTTTTCATTTCAAATAAATGTCAGAAAATGAGGAATCAGAACATCCAGGACATTCTGGGAATACGACAGAAGCAGTTTCCAATGATATACCTCGGGGAACCTATTGCTAATGGGCGTTTTAAAAATGTATTATTTGATGAATTCTTCAAAATAATGCTATGGAGGATTCTTAGTTGGAAGAGCATATTTTTATCCATTGGTGGTCGTGTTTCATTGATCAAGAGTGTTCTATAATCAATTATGGTACATGTAATGTCTATTATATCTCCTCCCAAAGGTGTTATTTCATTGATGGAGAAAACTATGAATTGTTTCCTATGGGATGATAACTCCATATTCAAGGATCATTGGGCTTCTTGAAGTCATCTTGAAAACCCAATCAAGTAGGTAGGACTCAGTCTCCATGATATCTCATTAACAATGTAGTCAATGCATGCTCGTTTGGTATGGGAATTTATAGGTGGTGAATAATTTTGGTCCAAAGTTATCTGAAAAAAATATGAATGGAATTGGAAGGAGTGGGATAGACAGAAACTATCCATCTTGGTGAAAACCATCATATATCATCTGGTGATTTTTTAGGACTCCTAATGTTTGGTGGTGGCGAGAGGAGATATCAATTTATGTCATGATAACTTGGTCGATGAGAAGCTATTTTTTTCATTCTGTCATATTCCTGATATGATGGTTAAGGTGGATTCTTTGTATACAAAAATTATGGATTATATTATAAGTAAGGAGTAGAGGATCACATTCAAGGAGATAGTGTTTAATGAGGATGACGACCAGGTTTTCTTTACAAGTTCTACTTCAGGACATTTTAACGGGCATGATTATAGGATGCTTCTCCGTCATAGAGGGGATCGTGATGAATGGGATACTCAATTATGGTTCAAAGTGGTTCCAACAAAAATGAATATCCTAGTATTAAGGGAACAGAATCAAGTATTCCCAATATAAGATAATGTTCATAAGAAGGGTATTTTCATGGTCTCGCGCTGCTACAATTGTTCTAACCCATAGTCAGAGTCAGTCATACACCTTTTTATCAAGAGAGAGTGGGAAAACAGCTTGTATTCTATTATGGGAAAATGTTTTTGTTTCAATTCCTCATTCACTTATATGCAAGACTTTATTCGTAGATAGTTTTCGGAAGTTAGAAACCAAGAAATGGAATACAAGAGTCAGGGCATCATTGTGATTTCTATTTTCTGGAGATTATGGGAGGCAAGGAATATTGCACAGATAGAGGTGTTCCCTTAAGTCACCTTTCTTTATGTTATAATAAATGGTATGATTCATGAGTTGGGTTCTCTAGTTAAAGGAGGATAGCAGTCTCATGTTATATATAGGTTATTCAATAGGCCACTTATTCTGCACAGTTCTCAGGGCACCTGAATTCGATTGAGGCCACCGCTACATGGATATAAACGTAATGTGGATGGATTATTTATGAATGGAAAAATTCATGGGGGAAATAAATTGCAGGATGTGTATGGTTTGGTGATGTTCATCTTCAGTAGTTTTTATGGTCTGCGGAGTTCACTGGGTGGGGATTTGAAAGCCATTCACACTGGTATATTTCTTTGCAAGAACTTAGTGTTGATGTGTTTAAAGGTGGATTCAGATTCAAAAGCTGTTGTATGAGTTGTAAACGGAAAAGTGGAACCTCTTTGGCACCTAGAATACCTTTGTAATTGTTGATCACTAGAACTCAGACATGGTTTATCGGTTTAGAATGTGCATAGGGAGGCCAACTTTACTGCAGATTCCCTCTCTCGGGGGAGCAGTCTGGAGGATTCGTTGATCATGTTCTCTATTTTGGGATCACTACCTCAGGAATTTAATCTTTTTATGGAAGGGAATTCCCTTGTATTTCATCATTTTAGACCATCATCGCAATTACCTTGCTTAATGGGAAGTTTTCCCATATTTTAATAATAAAAATATTCAAATTTTGATTGATTATCCTCTTTATGATATCATGATATTCCTATTGACTCTGATGTTATACTTATTTATATGTTTACCACCTTAATGAGATTTCTAGACCAACCATTTTGTTATGTATTTCTCCAAGATATCGTATGTAGTTTTGTAAGATCTATGGGAGGTAGAATCATTATGTGAAGTTTTAAATAAAAATTCTGTTTTTTATGTTTAAGTTTATGTAGTTTTATGCCCAATATCTCAAATACACTAAATATATAGATCCTTAAATTTTATTTCATGGAAGATAATGTTAAGAATTATGAAATATTATGTGTATAAGGTTAGGGTCTCCATATATTGTAGCCAAGAAAGTGCTACTTATTTTTAGAAATTAGGATGATAAAACCTTATTGAAAACCCTAGGGAGAAGTCAAAGGGATAATCCTAAGTAAATGATAACATACTAAAATTTAGTTAAAGTGGAGATTATTTGGATTTCCTAGAAATAAATTTCTATCTGGATACTACAAGTGGATGTGGTTTAGCATAGATTCATCTATGGGTAATAGCCCTTAAAATAGCTAGTCGAAGGTATCTCATCCATCATTATAGCGTATAATGAATGGGCCCTTACCACACACCTGGTTAGACAATCCTGAGGGATATGATTTGGTTAATTATATTTTATTTATAAAACACTATAAAGGATTGATTTTCTTTCTAAATTGATTTCATAGGTTTATAATTATAAGAAAACCCAAATTAAAGTAACCTAAGTTGAAGAAATAGGGTTATAAGATGGACCAATTATTTCACCATTAAAATGAATGTATAATTAGTTGAAATGAAGGTTTGATTGGAGAATACATCTTAGGATTGTGATTTAATATCCATATGATCATTTACTCTAATTATATTGATAAAAATTTTGGGAATTATTATTTTTATAAAACATGATCAAGGAAATGAAGTTGATAAAGGCACATATCTTGAAACCACTTTGTCTTATAACAAAATAATTTAAAATACTTAAATTATTGAGAATCTTGGAATATGCATGTTATGATGGAAAAAAGAGAGTTTCTTAGTAATACCAAAGGTAGTGAAGTTGATATATTAATAGAAATTAAATATTTATACCCTCATAATTTTTTATTATAAAGTGATATTTGTCAATTATATTAAATTATATTCTAAGCTTTATGATTATTTTGTGAAACATCAAAGGATTTTTCTTTAATATTTTTTCTTTAAATATATAGAAACATATATTAAATTGTATCAATAACCTTGAAAATTTATTTTCAGATAAGGTTATATTATTGGGGATGAATATGTAAGTATACAGGATTGAGGTATGGATAACTCTCATGTTTATTATATGGTCTATCTTGAGGTAATAAAGGGTTGATTGATTTTGAAAGTGTAACTTATACAGTGTTAGTAACCTTAGGATTGATAATAAATTCAGGATATTTTTTGTGAAGTGTATCTCATTTTTTGGATTATAATATATATATATATATTTTATACAAGAGTGTGTGAATTTATAAACTAGTGGTTAATTCCATTTGAGGTTTACAGATAGAGCTAATTTTTTAAGGAATATGTGATTTTGTTATGGTATAATATCTTGGAGATTCAAATGGTTTGGGGTAAGTTATGTCATAAAAAATATATTCTTAAGGAATTTAAATACTTGAGTATATTATTGTATAAATTGTTAATGTTATTTGAGAAAATATAAGAAATATAATATAGTCTTAAGAGATTAAGGTGGATATTACATTAATAGGTTATATCCTAAATGATGAATATGTTAAGAATACCCTTACCTATATTAATTACATAGGAGTAATTAAAAATTTGAGGATGAAATTTATTTAAGTGGGAGATAATTTCATGACCTAATATTTTAATGTATATTTTCCTCTAGTTAATTCAATTTATTCAACATCTTTCTCCAAACACAACACCGAACTTAAATGAAACCAAAATATTTTAGGTATAATACAAATATTTAAGTATGACCATTAAAACCTATCCTTTAAATTAGAAGGAAATAATAGGATTAAACATTGTATGAAATATTTATAGAAATAAAATAAATTCTACTTTTAATATGAGTGAAATTCAAATAGTTTAACTAAAAATACTAACAAAGACACATATTTTTTAGAAAATTAATTTTTAAAAAAATTCCTTTTTATAGAAAATTATTTTTCATTTTAAGAAATTTATAATTAATAATGATAAATTATTTTTCATATAAAAAATTGGTTAATATAAATTTAGTTGGAAAATGGTATGAAATAAGAATAATAACTATTAGTATTTTAAAATATCATTTTCTAATAAAAATATTTTTTCAATATAGTTTATGATTTTATTCAAGAATTAAATTTATAGATTTTATAATATTAATTCAAAAAAAATAACATAATTTTTGGATTGAAAATAAAAATATTATCTTAGGATTAATTTTTTTTATTTTATAAAATAATTTATTTTTTGGTAAATATTAACAATTCTTATTTTTCATAAAACTATCATTTTTAGAATATAATAATTACTTAAAATGTTAATTATCCCATTATATAAAAAATATAAATATAATAATTAATATAAATTATTTAAATATACTACATTTAATTTATATAATACATTTTTATCATTTTTTAAACTTAATTAATATTACGCCCTAAAAACTTTTTTTGCGTGATTATATTAATAATTAGACTTAATATATTTTAGAAATTAAATATAAAAAAACATTTCCCATTTTAGATAAAAATTTAATTATTATATAAGAATTTAAATTTTATTTTTAGGTATAAAGATAGTATTAGTAAGATTAGTGTTAATTACTGCAATAATAGTGAAACAATTTTTTAACAACTAATTGTCTAATTAATGTTATATAATTTTTATCTAATAAATTAAATTGATAAAATTAAATTATGACTATAATATTATTTCTAAAACTATCTATAATTATATTAACACTAATCTAATTGGTAATCAATACTAATTAAGATTGAGAATCCATAATGGTCAAAATGTCATTTTTCTATTAAAATATTTTTTCTACACACTACCTTTTTAATTTAAAAGTTATATTAATAATATATAAAATTTTAATTGGATTGAATAGAGGTTAAATTTATATCCAGAACACAAAAATTTGGTTATATGTTTTATTTTATAGTTTTCAATAAAATATAAAATCACTTAGTTAAAAACTGGTTACCCAGTTAAAAAGTAAGAGTAAAATGTAAAAAATAATTGGAAAAACCTTATAGCATGATTAAAACATGTTTTGAAATAAATATTGAGTATTTATAAACAAAAAAAACCCTAAAATAAATTATTTTGAATATTTTTATCCATTTACAAATTAATAGTGTAATATTATTATGGAAGTGTAAAGTGTATTCCCAAAAGTGTCTTTTTCTTCACTTGTAAAAGGGAATCACTTCCATCACTCCATGGTAAAACATAAAATTATAATTTAACATTAAAATATGAAAAAATAACTATAATAGAATTAATTTTCTCATCCTTAATCCCTTGTTATCTATAATTTAGCTTAAGGCCTTCATTTCCAAGGAAATCTCTAAGAGAATTTTATGTCTCCAATGTAAGTATTATTGTCTTCGTAACTTTTTCTCCTTAATATTCCTCATAAAAATATCTTATATACATTACAATATAATGAAATTATTTTCATTAAAATACATATATTTTATTATATCAATGGTATAAACATTATTTATTCCTCTCTATTTTCTAATAAAAACAATGGAATCATTAGTACGTTGCGCAGACTACTGCATCCAAAAAGTGATGTCTTTAGTTTTTTATCAACACCATTAATGTATGATCAAAAGGGTTTAGTGGATAAATAAATTTTATATATATAATATAACCATGATTTTGAAAGGTCAAATTATCTTTACCTTCTTTCCCTCTTATTTGTTATGAAATGTAAACAATAATCATGCGTACGTGTGAACTATCACCTCTATGAGAATTGATTTTCATTTGTCATCACCACCCATAATGGTTGTACATAAAATATATTTAATATAAAATAAAAAAATTAAGATTATAGTTATTATAAAACTATATTTACAATTATTTTGAGAAATTTCATCACACATAAGTAGTTAATAAAAAATTGACCGAACAACCTCAAGTAACTGAAGCAGAAAATAAAACTCTATAATAAATAAATAATAAATGATAATAAATGGTATATATTAAATTAAATAAATAATAATAATGTTCTTAATAAATTATATAATAATCTTAATTGTATTACTTGGGATGTTATCCAAGTTTGCAGAATGAATATGGAACAAGGATAATGTTCCATCCCAAAACTTTCTTCTTTGAGACACATGTTTTATATGCACCTAATTTATTTTAAAAAGTGTATCTACTGAAAATTGAATATTTAATATCATTCATTATTCTTATTAATGATATTCTAACTTCACCTTCAATATCTCTTTATTTTTAGTGTTTTTCATAGATTTTTTTCTTAATTTTTAAGGGTTTTTGTCTCAAATTCCCTTCATTGAGACATGTATTTTGTTATGCGCTAATTTAAATTTATATAGTGTATATTATTCTTATATATAATATTTTATCACGAATTATATTATATTAATGGTATTTTAATTTTAATTTCAATATCTCTCTCTTCCAAATGTTTTTATTTCAATGTTACGCAAGCTATAAGGGGTCTATCTCAATCACCCTTCGTTGAGGAATGATTTGATATTATAAACAAAAATTCATTTGTTTTGTGAATCTATATACATAATGACTTATAATATCATGGTTTATTTTTTAACTTGTAAAATTATCTTTCATTCATTCTCTTTCTTATTTTGGGCTATGATTAATGCAATCCTTAAAATATAATAGTATTTTATAACTCAATTTTATTTCCTGATTTATAATGTTTCTCCTTAATTTTCATCTTTAATTTCATATGATTTACCATATTTCAATTTTTGGGGTTCACTTTGATTCAAATATTCTTTACTGGTGAGTTATAATCCTTTTGAAAGTGAAATTATGTTAAGGATAGTTACAATCCATTTTAACGATGATTTCCTCTCCTTGTCCATAATTTCCCTTCTCGCTAATGTTATCCTTGTTAATTAAAAACCTAATTAAGTGTTATCTCATGTGAAATTAAAATTTACCTTCCCTTATTTTAAAAATAATTTTTAACTAATTTTTTATGATGTGTTATTTTCATTAAAGGTGTTTTAATACTTATTAAGGGATCTTCTGAATCTACTTCATAACATGCCAGTTACGCGTTATCTTTATTTTTCTCTATTTTATGCTATATTATTCTCATGAAATTATTCTTTTTATTATATATATCTCCCTTACATATATACCTATTTTAATATCATTTTCATTGTTTTTTTATACATTCTTTTAGTTCCCTTTGAAATTTCTACTTTTAAGTAAACCCGATTTAAGATAACTTTCTTGTTTCTTATCTCACGTTGAGAATCACCCCCATAAAATGTTTTTAAAATATGAATATCATCTAAAACATCATTATATTATGGAGAACAATTGTTGTTTAATTTTGGATTTTTATAAAATAGAAAGGTATTTCCTTCTTCAAAAAAAATTTACTTGTTTCATAAAGCACCATCCATGTGGTTCATTTATATTATTTATTCTCTTAGATCCTTATAATGAATATTCAATATAGATATATATATATATTAAAGACCTATTTCAATTTTTCAATTATGAAGTTAAATTTAGTTAATTCCTTATTCTCTTGAGAATCCTTATTATTTTTATTTTTATTATTCATTGAATCATAATTATGAAACCAACATCCTTCTCATGGGTTTGATCATGCTTATGATTTATATATAGTTTATTTTCCTCATGTTACACACATATGTATGATTTTAATTTATGTGATTTTTTGGCCCATAATTATATATCCTTATAATTCATTAGGTAAATCTTTACATTTCATGATATATTATGAAATTGGTTGTGGTGTAAACCCAATCCACCATGAGAATTTATCCTCTATATTTTTAGCAATTGGTAGTGAACCCAATCAACTCGGGGAATTTTTCCACTTTATGATGTTGGTATTGGGATTGACCCTTGACTTATGTTTATGATACCATGTTTTATGTTGTTTCTATAGGGTTATGATTCAAGGATCCTATGATATCATTTCCTCAGGCATTTTTCTATGACTATGATCATCCTATTTTGGATATCATGTTATGAATTATAACTCTCATGTTCTACTTATTTCTATGTTTACTCACTTATTGGCCATTCAAGATTACCATTTCTCTTATGTATTCCCCCAATATATTCTATGTTACCTTAGAATATATATGGGATTTATGAGCACTATGTATAGAATTAAATAAAAATGGTTTTTTTATATTTAAATAGATGTATTTGTATGTATAATCACTTAAATACACTAGAGCTATAGATCGTTCGATTGTATTTATTGGATAAAATTATTAAGAATTGTGAAATATTATATTTTAATGGTTGGGGTCACTATAAAGTTTCTTTATTGAAACCCTTTTTCATATGTGTTTCAAAATTTATAGTTTCTTTTTAGGTAAATATTCTATGTTTTTTTTAGTGAGGCTTAATATTTAGATTAATCTTTTGATTTAATTGTACATATCACTACTATATGCCCATGACTTTTCAAAATTAAATAAATCCAATAGTATCTTACCAGAATACATACCTTTACCTCACCTAAATATTCTTGCTAATAATGTTTTAAATTCATCACATATGTCTTTTTCTTTGTTACTATCATCATATATATCAAGGATATCTATGTATTTAAATATGATATGCTTTTATGATTGAATTGATTTTTTCTATAGTTTCACCAATATTTCATATGCCATAAACTTTCTATGAATATTGTTAATAAAAAAAATCTATAATTTATCATTCTCTAATATTTGATGACTTTAGATTATATAATGGTGAAAACATTATAATAATTTTATTCACTATTTAAACATTTTGTTCTCATATTTAATTCCATGGATATATCCCACAACTATAATGATATTGTAAAATAAATTGTAAATGTTCTCATTTGGGATCATTTCCAAATAAAAAAATATGTTATGAAAAGATTCCAATTTTGTTTATTTTACTTTGGTTTATCCTTAATAGATGATTTCTAATTAATACCAAATTTTTTCATTGAATTAAAATTTATCACCTTCATAAATATTTGATTTTACATATCTATAAACAAATAATTTTGAGCCTTTTCATTAGTGTTGAGAATATTATGATTAGTTACAATTATCAACATCTGTGTAACATCACTTATGTGAATTCCTTACACTAATTATGAATAAACATTTAATTCGATAGATTATATATGTGAACTCATTTGATTATTATATATTTTTTAGTTTTGTACATAAAATAAAAGAAATCCATTTTTATTGATGGACTTCACTATATTTTAAATTTTGAATTAACTGATTCAAAAATATTGATCCTTATATTTGTAATACCACATGTCTCAACTGATATGCTCAGTGGATTATACAGGTATACTGATCGAGGGTAAATTAGTGTATACATATTTTTTAAATTATTTTCCATTTACTTTTTTCCCATTTTTATATTAAAACATATACATCTATTAGAATGAATGGATATTTTCTGTCCAGAAACATAATCTCACCATAATAAGGATAGAAATTTAATGAATCATAGCATGCCATATTTTTTCAAGGTTTTCCCCCAAAATGGGAGACTAAATACTTGTTGGGTTCTGGTCAAGTCCAATACATATATTTTCCAGGAATAATATTACAATCAATTAAAGTGGGTGGGATAGGTTTGATATCCACTCACTATGTTATACTAGCATCCCATCAGTGTTATTTATATTAGTATCCCACCAGTTTTCACAATCATAGCAACAATAAAATAAGAAAGCTCACAAAGACTCAAAACTTTCACTACAACATAAACCCAATATTCCTCTTTGAGTCACTATGATGAGTTGATTTTAAAATTTATTACTTTTGCTAAAAGTATTCAATTTTCATTTTAGAATATGGGAAACTCACACGGTTTGGCTTCATGATTTTCCATATTATGTGCTAACCATGGGATATACCATTTTCTGGTTTCTATAACCAAATCGAATTCTTTCTACATGATTTCCCTAACTATGCGCAAGTCATGTGCCAAGACCAAAGCATGAAACACAAGCCACGTGTTTACTTTTTCAAATCCATATGGTTACCCCAAACTGTGCACTACCATGAACCAGATGCTGCCAACCCCAAAACATCTATTTTTAAAAAAAAATTTAAAATTGAAATCTGGACTCAACCTAAACCTCAACCGAAATATTCAAGACCAAGATAAGAATAAAATAAAACAATTTCTAAGGTCAGGGTGTGACAATTCTCCCCACCACAAACACTTTATTCCCCCAGAAACTCACCTAGCTGAAAGAAAAAAAAATTGATTCCATGACCAATAAAAATCAAAATAAACTGTGAACCTCGAGGTGACCTTATACTTCACAAGTCACATCTGACCACTTCTACTGGAAACCACGACATGATGAACAACAGGAGAATAAGAGAGGGTTCCCCAAACCACAAGAACCCAACTAAAATAGACAACATTGAAACCCCTAAAAACCTCACCTTAGGGTGACTAGTGATGGAACTCCCAACATGATCTAACCCAACTTATCCGCACAAGGGGAAACCCATCGAAGATTTCCACACCAAAAAGTGGACCAAAACCAAAATTCAACAACTCTCCAAGCTTTAAAATTTCCAAATGATCGTAAATTAAAACTAGAGTTATCCTGCACAAGGGATAAACCCATCTAGAAGATAACAATCAATTTAAAACCTACATTCTGTTATATTTAACCACTTGGATCATGAGAGAAAAAGTTCATAAAACTTTTACAACAAAAAGAGGATCTTACAACAGTAACAAAACTAAATCAAGTAAACTTAAAATGTCCCCACAAAAACACTTGGGGAAAAATCTTGTCCAAGGTTCCTCACACCCCCGGAAATTCTTGACTATGCATGGGCTTCACTTCTAGGATTATGTATGGAGTTGTGATGGTTGAAGAATCAAATTAATCATAGCTAGAAGCTCACATCCTTCGATCAAGACTTCTTCTTCTGGAAACACTTCTTACAAAACTACTTCAGGTGACCCAAATGAACAGAAAGATGATTGGTCTTTGAAGGATTACGACAATATGGATTCAAATTTAAAAAATTGTGCCACTAAAAACACATGATTAAAATATCCGATGAACAAGAAGATAGAACCAATGAATTAGGATCTTAGGTTCCTCGACACACACACCTCACTATATGGGGAACCTTCAAGAGTAACAAGAGACATCGGACTTCCAATTTCTTTTACTTAAAAAACTAACATATCTAAGAATGATTCATCCACCAACTTCTTGAAATAAATATCCTTAGAGGATATATCTTGATCCCTGATCTCTGTAAAAAGATCCAAAATTAAAAAAGGATCTCTTAGCAAATCCTAAAATGCTATCTATAAAGAGAAAGAAACCAGAACATTGAAGGGATCAACATAGGACTTCACTATCTTCTAGACTTTCTAAATACTCATGATCTCTTTCACTTTCTTTATCTTCACCTCCTCATGTAAAAACTATAAGATTAAAGTGGTCTTAAACAATTCCCATGCCATACCAGCTTGCATTGGATATGAGGAAATCACCTTTCCCTGATCCAAAGATAGACCCTCAAACAAACCCCAAACAACACTCACTCTAACAGCTTCCGGAGATCCAAAAAATCTAAAGACACACTCAACTTGTAACACCCCAAGCTTCCACAGTACGTTTTCCTTTGAATAATTTAATAGCTTGCATTGTACGCAACTTCGATATTCTAACACACCGTGACCAATCAAACTAGCCATTATGAATAGTAATACCCACTTTTTAAAATTTTATAAATTTTAATTTTCAAAATGGACTTCATTTTTGGATCCGGAATATCAAAAATATCTTAGGGTAAATTTTTGGTATTTTTCTGAATACTTTGGATTTTTGATGAATAGTGAAAACACTGAGTTATTGTTTAAAATCGAATTTTTATTTAAATAATTATTTATTTTATTTAAATTTATTTAAGGTCAAAATAGATACATAATACCTATATAATTTCAATGTAATTCATTGGAGTCATTTTATAATAATTTTAGTTATATAAAACTTTTATCGAACTTTTTACCGTCTTTTACCCACCTCTTAGGAGAATTTGCAAATTTTCATAAAACCTAATTTTACCGCTTCTATGAATTTAATTTAAAAACTCTGAGAGACACGGTTTATATCTGTAAGTAAAATGTGGTTCAATAATATAAAAAAATGTTTGGTTAATAGTAACTTTTGACTTTTATTTACCACGATTAAAAGTAAATAGAATAATTAAGGGTAAAAATGATATTATTATTACCCTAACACATTTCCTAATTATATTGGATAAGTTTAATTCGAATAGAAACAACCTTAGGAATAAAATATGATCCTTTAGGTCCACTTAGATTATATTAGGACATTTATTATTATTCAAAGAAGAGTTAAAAGTGTTAAAATCAAAGATTAATAACTAAACCATTTTTAATATAGGGTTATACATAAGATAAATTCGACTATAAAAATTAATTATAAAGATAAAAAAATTTCAAACATAATGGTATTTTATTTATAATTTTTAGACATTAAATAATTTAATTTATTTATGACACAATGATGATGCAATAATTACCTTATTAGTGAAATATAAATTTAATTGATATTATAAATACCCAAATAAATGTAATTTGAGACTTTTTATGAATTGTAATGATTTTATAGGTTAATATGACATGTTAGGGTTGATTAAATGAATTTTTTTTGAATTAATAATTATGTTATGAATTTAGAAAAAACAAAATACCAAATAGTGTCAAAATTGACATAAAAGATTTTTTAAAACAAATATTATATTAATAATTTATATAATATTCCTAAAAATATATAGTTCGTCAAAATGACAAATATAAGGTTATATATATTAATAATGAACCACTTGGGGTTATCTTAGAATTTTATAGTAAGTTTATTAACCATATAATAATAAAATACAAAGATACTGGGTAAATGTCAAACTATTTAATTAAGAGTTAAATATAAATTATAAGGTTAAAATGGTGACATAAACTTGTATAAAACCTATTGGTTGATAGGATTATGAACCATAAACACCTTATACTAGAAATAAATCATTTTGGATCCATTATAAACCGAAAATGAGTTTATTATACAATAATATTTCAATCTTTTCCTAAGGTTCCCCTCACCCCTCTTATAAAAGGGAACTTCCACTTCTCTCAAATTTACACCTTAAAATACATTTTTATTGACCAAACCCTACCCAAATATCCTCTCCACTGTCCTCCCTTCATCCTAGAGTCATTCCTTTACTCTGAAATCCAATATAAGGATCCCTTTTGATCAAATCAAACGGAAGAACCCAATGAAGAGGTAAATATTTCATCACCTCTTTCAAGTTTTTTTTCTTCCACTTATTATTTCCTTGTTGTTTCCATTATAAAATAATAAATCCAGTATATTATATATAATGTTATGTTATTATAAATATGGTATGACCATATTCATTACTCTATCCATCTTTTGAATGACATGTCACCATACGTGCGTATGTACGGCTCAACGTCTCCATATCATGGTGTAGTTGTTATTCAATATATTATTATTTGAATGGGTATAATAAAGATGTATAATTGATGTAAATAATAAATATAACATGATAATGATTATGTATATATGATATAACATCCAATTATATATGATTTTAATATTAAAATAATGATATTATCGCTTGTGCGTATGTACGGATTACCCTCTCCATGAACATGATGAGATTCATTCCCCATCATAGCCATTCAAGACTAATATTAATTTTATGATTAAAAATAATTTTTAAAAACTTAATATAATTCTTAATATGAATAAGATACATCCTATTCATAAAAAACATTACTTACATAACAAATCATATAAAGTAAAATGAATCAGTTAACACCTGAAATGACGATAATACTAAAATATTATTAACAAAGAAATATTAAAATATCATATATGATATAATATTGATGTATATGGTTCTTGTATAATTTAATAAAAATTATTTCACCATTATACAGGAGGTTAACCTACCCCTGACCAAGTAAAAGTACAATGTAAAGGTTAATTCTACAATCTCTTTATTATCTTAGGTTGTTTTTACGTAAGTATCTACTGGGACATCTTTATCATCCACATCCATTTTTCTTAAAAATTTATTTCAAAACATTTTTACTATTTACTAGACAATGGTTTAAAGTCATTTACACCCTTATTTGAACTTATATGTTTTTAAAGTAATCTTTCAGTCGTTTTCCAAACAAGGTACTTTACGACCTTTTCAAAAAAATTATGGTAAGAATGTCTTTTTAACTTATACGGTGGGTGTGGTTATTCTCCACCATTATAACATAGTAAAATATTCCCTTGGAATCTTATAAGAATATTTTCAAAATAAATGTTTTCTTTTATAATTATGTAACTTTAAATGATTTCAAAAAAAGAAAAAGATATTTCTCTCAAGTAGTTTTGATTTCATCTATGTCAACATCCTTTGATGGATTTTATACTTATTTAAAGTGGATTCATTATGATACAAATATTTTATATTGTATTGAACATTTTGTGATATGATTGACTATGGATGTGTTATTTTTATATCATTCATGGTTTTTGGTTAAAGTATTGAAATTTTGTAATCTATTTTTAATATGAATGTTTATGTTATATTTTAACCTTTTCATATGAGGAATATATTAGACTTAGTAAGTGACGGGTGGAGCTCGCTATAGCTCCTTGATGCATAGGTAGGTCTCATGAGACAACTAGACATGTAATAGGCTGAGGCCTTTCCTAATTTGATATATGGTTTTATCCGAGTCCTTAATCATTTTTAGACATCTTGGCTGAGGCCTTGACGAAATGTTTTAGAATGTTAACCATTATACATTCCCTCATTATGAAAATAATATTGATGGTTCATGTGGTCATTCAACTAGTAGAATACCCATGAATATGTTTTATTATGGAATTATTTACTCATCTCATATTCCTTCCATAAAAGTGTTCATGTTTATTATTGGTAAAGGCATGTGTTTTCAATTATTCTCCATGCTTAATATTTATGTTATCTTCCACTGTATTGCTTACCCTTACTGAGCATTTGAGCTCACCCCCTTTCTTATGTTTCATTTTCATAGGATATGAAGAAGTTAGTTATGAGTGAATTTCAGGAATAATCTAGGTGGCTTGGATGTCTCTAATGGAATAAATTAGTGTTGTATTTCTTTTCAAGTTGTAATGTTGAACTTATGTATGAATCTTCTTTCTAATAATTTTAAACTGATCAGTCCTTCAGGACATGATTTTATTATTATCATGCCAATGTTATGCAGTAATTCACCGACTCTAGGTAACTGTGGTTGGGTTGTTACAGTTGGTATCAGAGTAAGTTTAGTACAAACCATGTAAACTTGATTTAGATAAACTCTGATTAGAGCACATAGTCCTAATATAGACTTTGAGGATTAGTATAGAAGAACTTCGTAGAATTTTTGTACTATATATATTTTGTGAGTTTTCCAAGAAATGCATCCATGTCTGGATATGAGAAGGTAGAGGTGGCTCTGGCACAGATGTACCTTGGGGTAAAACCTGAAAACACCGCTTTGAGCTAGACTCGAATGGGAATTGGTGCACGACAACGGGCCTTGCTGCACTCTTGGTTTGGAAACTCCCGGTGGATATGATTAGGATAATTATCATTTTCTTTACAAACCATTATGAAGGGTTTATGAGTATATACTTCCTCAAAGAAAACATTTTTTATGATTATGGATTATATCCATAAATTGTTCAATTCATGTTAAGTTTTTTACAAGTTTGGAATTATGTATTTTGATTCATAAACTAATCTAGTTTATGCCATTGTTTAAAAAATGAACCTAGTAGAAGGAATGGAAACCATATCAATGCATGCAATATATGTAGGGATTTTCCTCCTACTCAAGATAATTATAGCGGAGCTAGTGATGAAACTGGTGTTGATCATCTTATTACCATACTAGGACAACTCACACAAGTTATGAATAATAACCTTACCCGTATAGAGAACCTTGATCCACCACGAGGGGGATCAATGTTAGACCAATTCATGAGGCAACAACCACCAACATTCAATGGGATTACAAATCCATTAGTGGTTGATCAATGAATAAATTTCTTAGAGAAAATATTTCATGCTTTGGGAGTAGTGAAAGGGAAAAAGTTGTAATGGTAGTTTATCACCTCACGGGAGATGGTGATCAATGGTGGTCATTGATTAAAAATACAAAGGAAGATGAAGAAGTGTCTAGTATGGAATGAAGGGAGTTTAAAGAACTTTTCTTAGAAAAATAATTTCCTCGTGACCATCGAGCGGATATAGAAAGGCAATTTCTGAGTCTAAGGAAAAAAGAGGATGAGAATGTTGCAAAGTATGAAGCTAACTTTACAAGGTTAGCAAGGCATGCTACATATTATATACATAACCCCAAAAGTAATATTGACCATTTCATTGATGGGTTAACACTATTTCTCCATCGATCATTAGTATCACAATCCTTCTCATCGTACGAAGATATTATCTCATGTGCTATCAATATAGAAAAGGAATTCTCTAAGTCTTAAGACTTTAAAGCAAAGCAAGAGAAGAAGAGATCTGCTGAACACTCTAGGAAAGGAAATAAGTAAACAGGTAAGAAGGGAAGAATTTAATTTCCACCCTCTGATAATTGTGTAAGGAAGCACCCCGGTTCCTGTCTAAACGGAAAAGGAGTATGCTACAAATGTGGATAGAAAGGCCATATTACTGGAGCTTGTGAGGGAAATAAAGACGCTACTAATGTTAAATACTACAATTTCATGGAGATGGGACATTATACAAACTAATATCCTAATAATCAGGGAAACTTGCCTCAGAAAAGTCCAAGGGATCAAGGCCAATCTTATGAGATCACAAATGCTGAGGTTGAAGTTCTGAAAGACGTGGTGGCAGGTAATTTAATAGTTTCCTCAAGTTTAGAAAATGATTTATTTGTTTCTGGATCATCGCATTGTTTCATATCTTCCTATTTTTCTAGGAAAATTAGATATTTCTAATTTGATTTAACAACAGCATTGTCAGTCAAAACCCTTAAGGGAAGTATCATTGCAACATAGTTTTGTGAATCATTTCCCATTAGGTCATATAAATGTTCTTTATCTGCTGATGTCATCATCATACCCATGATTGAATTTGATATAATCCTCGGAATGTATTGGATTTAGGACATCATGAAAAAATTTATTGTAAGAAGAACGAGGTTACAATTTTCAATGATGATAAGGGGTACCTTATCTTTAGAGCAGAAACGTCACCACCTCATTCTTATCTAGGTCCACCCCTAGTAGCTCAACTAAATTCAATTATTAGGGAGTAAGAGAATTAAATAACTATGGGTGAGGAAAATAATGTTCAAGTAGAGGACGTACCTATTGTGCAAGAATATGTTGATGTGTTTCTAGAGGATTTACCAGGACATCCTCCAGAATGAGAAATTGAGTTCTCCGTTGATTTAATTCCTAGTTTAAGGCCCATATCGAAGACCCCTTATAGAATGGACACTCTGTAATTAGAGGAACTAAATAAACAACTAGATGAATTGAGAAATAAGGGATTTATTCACCCTAGTGTTTCTCTATGGGTAGCCCCTATTCTTATTGTTAAGAAAAAAGATGGATCTATGAGGTTGTGCATTGACTATAGGGAGATCAATGCTATAGCAATAAATAACAAGTAACCCCTACCTCGTATTTATGATTTATTTGACCAACTTCATGGAGCTCAATATTTTTCAAAGATTGACCTTAGATCTGGATATCATCAGTTGTGTGTGAAGAAGGAATACATTCTGAAAACAACATTTTGAACCAGGTAGGGGCATTATGAGTTTACAGTAATGCCTTTTGGGATGACTAACACACCCTCTGTTTTCATGGATCTAATGAATAGAGTTTTCAAGGAATATATGATGAATTTGTAGTGGTATTTATTGATGATATCCTGGTATACTCCAAAAGATATGAATATCATGAAAATAACTTGTTCACTATTATAAAAAACCCTCAGAAGAAATGAATTATACGGGAATTTTAGAAAATGTGAATTTTGGCTTCATGAGATTTCTTTTCTTAGCCATATTGCCTCTAATAATGGAATCTATTTTGACCCTTCTAAGACAAAGGCAATCCAAGAATGGCCAGCACTGACAAGTATAACTGAGGTACATAGTTTTATTGGTTTAAAAGGTTATTATCGGCATTTCATCTAGAATTTTTCCCAATTGTCTAACCCATTAACGAAGCTCGCACATAAAGAGGTTTAATTTGTTTGGACAAAATAGTGTGAAGAATGTTTCAAAGAACTGAAGAGAAGATTAGTCAATGCTCTTGTCTTGACTCTACCATTGGGGAATGATGGGTTTTTTATTTATAGTGATGCCTCAAAGAAAGTAGTTTGTTGTTTCATTATACAGAATGATATATTTATTGTCTATGCATCATGACAGCTAAAAATTCATGAGAAAAACAATCATACTCATGATCTTGAGTTAGCAGCTGTAATATTTTCTTTGAATATTTGGATACACTATCTATATGGTGAAAAATGTGAGATTTATACTGATCACAAGAGTTTGAAGTATATTTTCTCTCAGGAGGAACTCAACATGAGGCAATAGAGATGGGTTGAACTACTCAAGGATTATGATTGCATGATACACTACCACCCCAGGAAGGAAAATATGGTGGCAGATGCTTTGAGCAGAAAGGATCATAGATTTTTGAACAATATGATAGTTGAAAGGGATTCTATTTTCATGGATCTAGTAAATATGGATATGGGAATAACCATAGAAGGTGAAACATAAATGCTTTTTTAAATGGTTTCTAAACTATATTTACTATAAATGATAAAAAAATCAGGCTGATGATGAGGAATTTCAAAAGAAGATTAAATCTGTGAACAATGGGAGATTGATCGGATTCGTATATGAAGATGGGATTTTGAAATTTGGGAAGAGACTTTGTGTTCCTGATATACCTGATATGAAAAGTGAATTGTTAGATGATGCTCATAGCTCCAGTTTCTCTATACACCCTAGGAGCACTAAGATGTATAGATATTTGAAGGAACATTTTTTGTGGGACAACATAAAGAGGGAGATTTCTGATTTTGTGTCAAGATGTATGGTTTTTCAACAAGTAAAAGCTGGAAGGCAACATCCTAGAGGAGTCATGAAATCTCTTCCCATACCTAAGTGGAAATGGGATAATATTACGATGGAATATTTTATGGGACTACCAAAGACTCCTAGAAGGAATGATGCAATATGGGTCATTGTTGATCATCTTACCAAGTCAGCACATTTTCTTACTATAAGAGAAGATTTACCACATGAACATTTATAAATACTATATATTAATGAATTTTTAATACTTCATGGTGTAACCCTATCGATTGTTTCTGATCGGAATCCACGTTTTATATCAATATTCTGGAAAAGTCTTTAGAAAACCCTGGATATTGAACTACATTTGAGCACTGCCTACCACCCTCAAGCTAATGGACAATAAGAACAGACTATTAAAACCTTATAAGACATGTTGAGATCTTTCTCAGTTGACTTTAAAGGTATATGGGATCAATATTTTCCTCTAGTAAAATTTTCCTATAACAATAGCTTTCATTCAAGTATTCAGATGGCACCATATGAAGCGTTATATAGGAAGAGATGTCACACACCAACTTGCTGGGATGATGTTGGTGAAAGAAAACTCATAGGCCTAGAACTTGTGGAGGAAACGATAGAGAAGGTGAAGGTTATCCAAACCCACATCAAAGCAGCTCAATGTAGGCAGAAGATCTATGATGAGATATGAAGGAAGGATTTGGAATTTTAGGTAGGATATCATGTTTTCTTGAAGTTATCTCCATGGAAGGGAGTTATGCGATTTGGTAAGAAGGTTAAATTAAGTCCCAGGTACATCAGACCTTTCAAAATTCTAAAACAAATTGGGGATATAGCTTACTGTTTGGAAATGCCTCCAAATCTCACCAAAGTTCATTATGTGCTCCACGTATCACTATTGAGAAAATACATGCCTGACCCAACACATGTGCTCACCTATGAGGAATTAGAACTGGAACCCAATATATCTTATTGTAAAGATCCCATTAAGATTCTTGATACAATATAACAAGTGTTGAGAAACTGGATGACTCATTTGGTAAAAGTTATATGGAGAAACCATAAAATGGAAGAGGCAACGTTGGAACCCGAGGAACTTATGATGAAGAACCACCCAAATCTTTTTATGCAGTAATATTCTATAAATTTTGAGGTGTAAATTATTTGAAGGAGGGGAGAATGTAACACCCCAAGTTTCTACAGTATGTTTCCCTTTGAATAATGCAATAGCTTGCATTGTACACAACTTTGAGATTCTAACACACCGCAACCAATAAAATTATCCATTATGAATAGTAATACCCACTTTTTAAAAAAAATTAAATTTTATTTTTCAAAATGGACTTCGTTTTTGGATTCGGAATATCTAAATTATCTTAGGGTGAATTTTTTGTATCTTTCTGAAAACTTTCAAATTTTAATGAAATGTGAAAAACATTGAGTTATTGTTTAAAACCGACTTTTTATTTAAATAATTATTTATTTTATTTAAATTTATATTAGGTATAAATAGATACATAATACTTATATAAGTTCAATGTAATTCATTGGAGTCAGTTTATAATAATTTTAGATATATAAAAATTTTATCAAACTTTTTATCGTCTTTTACCAACCTCCTATGAGCATTTCCAAATTTTCATAAAACATAATTTTACCACTTTTATGAATTGAATTTCAAAAATACTAGAGACACGTTTTATATCATTAAGTAAAAGGTGGCTCAATAAGATAAAAATAACTTTTGGTGAATAGTAACTTTTGACTTTTATTTACCACGGTTAAAAGTAAATAGGGTAATTAAAGGTAAAAATGATATTATTATTACCCTAACACATGTCCTAATTATACTGGATAAGTGTAATTCTACCAAAAACAACTTTAGGAATAAAATATGATCCTTTGGGTTCACTTGGATTAGATTAGGATATTTATTATTATTCAAAGAAGAGTTAAAAGTGTTAAAATCAAAGTTTAATAACTGAACTATTTTTAATATATGGTTATACATAAGATAAATTCAACTATAAATATTATATAGAAAGATAAAAATATTTCCTACATAATTTTATTTTATTTATAATTTTTATACATTAAATAATTTAATTTATTTATGACAGAATGATGATGCAGTACTTACCTTATTAATGAAATATTAAAATAATTGATATTATTAATACCCAAATAAATGTAATTTGAGACTTTTTATGAATTCCACTAATTTTATAGGGTAATATGAAATTTTAGGGTTGATTAAATGATTTTTTTTCTAAGTAATAATGCTGTTATGAAATTATAAAAAACAAAATACCAAATAGTATCAAAATTGACATAAAAGTGTTTTTAAAATAAATATTATATTATTAATTGATATAATACTCATAAAAATATAAGTTTATACCAAATGACTTATATAAGGTTATATATATTAATAATTAACCACTTGGGGTTCTATTGGAAGTTTATAGTAAGTTTATTAACTATGTAATATAAAAATACAAAGAGACATGGTAAATGTCAAACTATTTAACTAAGAGTTCAATCTAAATGATAAGGTTAAAATTGTGACCTAAACTTGTCTAAAACCTATTGTTTGAGATTATTTAGACCTATAACCACCTTATCCTTGAAATAAATCATTTTGGAGCCATTAGAAACCGAAAATGAGTTTATTATAAAATAATATTTCAATCTTTTCCTAAGGTGCCCATCACCCCTCTTATAAAAGGGAACTTACCCTTCTCTCAAATTCACACCTTAAAATCCATTTGGATCGGCCAAACCCAACCCAAATATCCTATACACTGTTATACCTTCATCCTAGAGTCCTTCCTTTAGTCAGAAATCCAACTTAAGGATCCCTTTTGATCAAATCAAAAGGAAGAACCTGAAGAAGAGGTAAATATTTCATCACCTGTTTCATGTTTTTTTCTTATTCCACTTCTTCTTTCCTTTTTGTTTCCATTATAAAATAATAAATCCAGTAGATTATATATACTATTATGTTATTATAAATATTTTAAAACCATATTCATTAATCTATCCATCCTTTGAATGACATGTCACCATACGTGCATACGTACAACTTACCGTCTCCACGTCGTGGTGTAGTTGTTATTCAATACATTATTATTTGGATGGGTATAATAATATTGTATAACTGATGTAAATAATAAATATAACATGATAATTATTCTTTATATATGATATAACATCCAATTATATACGATTTTAATATCAAAATAATGATATTATTGCTCGTGCGTACGTACAGATTACCGTCTCCACGAACACGGTGAGATTCATTCCCCTTCGTATCCATTCAAGACTAATTTTCATTTTATGATTAAAATAATGTTTAAAGACTTAATATCATTCTGAATATGAATAAGATACATCCTATCCATAACAAACATTACTTACGTAACAAAACATATAAAGTAAAACGAATCAGTTAACACCCGAAACGATGATAATACTAAAATATTATTAACAAAGAAATATTAAAAGATCATATATGATATCATATTAATGTATATGGTTCTTGTATAATTTAATAAAAATTATTTTACCATTATATATGAGGTTAACCTACCCTCGACCAATTAAAATTACAAGGTAAGGGTTAATTCTACAATCTCCTTATTATCTGATGTTGTTTTTACGTAAGTATCTAATGGGACCTCTTTATCATCCACATCCATGTTTTTTGAAAATTTATTTCAAATTTTTTTTTACTATTTACTAGACAATGGGTTAAAGTCATTTCTACCCTTATTTGAACATATATGTTTTTAAAGAAATCTTTCAGTCGTTTTTTAAATAAGGTACTTTATGACCTTTTCAACAAAATTAAGGTAAGAATGTCTTTTTAACTTATATGGTGGGTGTGGTTATTCTCTGTCATTATTACAACGTCAAAGAATCCCTTACAAGAGTATAAGAATATTTTCAAAATAAATGTTTTCTTTTACAACTATGTAACTTTAAATGATTTCAAAAAAAAATAAAGAGATATTTCTCTCCAATAGTTTTTTATTTCATCTATGTCAACATCCTTTGATGGATTTTATACTTGTTTGAAGTCAATTCATTATGATACAAATCTTCCATATTGTATTGAAGGTTTTGTGATATGTTTGACTGTGGATGTGTTATTTTTATACCATTCATGGTTTATGGTTAAAGTATTGACATTTCTTATGCTAGTTTTAATACGATTGCTTATGTTATATTTCAACCTTTTCATATGAGGAATGTATTGGACTTAGTAAGTGACGGGTGGAGCCCGCTATAGCTCCTCGATGCATCGGTAGGTCTCATGAGACAACTAAATGTGGAATTGTCCGAGGCCTTTCCCAATTTGATATATGGTTTTGGTCGAGGCCTTAATCATTTTTAGACTTCTTGGCCGAGGCATTGTAAAAAAAATTTAGAATATCTGGCATTATAAATTCTCTCACTATGAAAATAATATTGATGGTTCATGTGGTCATTATACTAGTAGAATACCCATGATTATGTTTTATTATGGAATTATTTACTCAGATCATATTCCTTCCATAAAAGCGTTCATGTTTATTATTGGTAAAGGCATGTGTTTTCAATTATTCATCATGATTAATATTTATGTTATCTTCCAATGTATTTCTTACCCTTACTAAGAAATTAAGATCACCCATTTATTATGTTTCATTTTCCCATGATATAAATAAGTTAGTTATGAGTGACTTTCATGAATAATCTAGGAGGATTGGATGTTTTTAATGGAATAAATTAGTGTTGTATTTATTTTCAAATTGTAAATTTGAACTTATATATGAATCTTGTTTCCAATAATACTAAATTGATCTGTCTTTCAGGACATGATTTTCTTTTGATCATGCCAATGTTATATAGTAATGTACTGACTCTGGGTAACTAGGTTCGGGGCATTACACAACTTACTAAATCCATTCTATTGTCTCTAACATAACTCAATAACCATGGAATATAGGAAAAAACTGAGAAGAACTAGAAACTAGACCTGACTCAATATAATTTTTGGGGACCTTTTTGGGTGGCATATTCTGAATAACCTAAAGAATATAAAACCAAAATAAACATCAACCTAAACCAATATATAAAATAAAATCTTGATCCAAAGTAATAGGATCACAATCCAAACATATATAAACACAACCAAAATCCTCTTTTCATAAACCACCATTTCATTTCAATTTCAAAATTGCCTTTTCCAAGGATACTTTTCGATTCCAAATTACAATTTTCAAAAACAAAACCAACATCTCAAAGGAAAAATCATTCCTAAAACCAATCCCCCTTTCAAAAATCATTTGGAAAAAACATGAAAATACTTTTATTTAATATACTCACCCATAGTATCCTATGAATCATCTCATATGAATTTATTCCACTTATGCTTATACAATCCGTGAACACATGCCAACATGTACATTCCCCACATACCCACGCATATGTGAATGTCCAAGAGGAGTATCAAGGGTTTCCCATTCTAGTTCATTATCAAATCCAAGAATTCACCAAATCTTTAATCTAAAACACTTTATTTTAAAAACCATTATTTTCAACTCCAAAACCACTTGAAAGAAATTATTAAAATTTCCAAAAACCATGTTCGTTTTAAAATCTCACTCACACCAACTGAAACCAAAGAAAATTACATTTCACCCAACCAAAACTAATCCAAGACATAACTTTCACCGACTACCAGAATGAGGAACTAGTGGCCATGCATAACCCAAGCCCCAAGTAAGAATCGACAGATAAGAATACCTTTAACCATGCACTTGGACTCCACATGGGTTAATACTTCATTGAAGATCGTGAAATAACACAGGATCAATTACATTTTCTTTCCTCGTTTGAAAAAAAAGAATCAAAAACCTGAATAACCCTAAAAACTCAGGGATCATAATGAGAAAGGGTTTGTGACATCTTTCATGTACCTACCTCTAAAGTCCTGATAGTCTTAATATCTATCTACCTGAAAACCCAAATAATAATATCCCACTCTGATACTATTTTTTTTTACGAACTAGTCCATTATTCCATCCAACCCGACATCCGACCCAATTCGAGACATGGCCCGAAGGGCGTTGCTGATCCCCACAGGCTCGAAACTAGTGTTGTGCAACAAATAAATCACTATGGGGATGATTTTTTCCAAAATACACTAGGATTAAATAAAAAACTGAACAAGCGAAAGAACCAACAATAACAAAATTTCAATAATTATATAAAATTATCCAAATAAAAAAATGCTAAACAAAAAAACTGAAAACAAAAATAAAACTAGACCACACCTACAAGATATACACATGACCTCTTTGTCACCACAAAGCACAAGACTAACATTCTCCAAAGGCAATCAACCAAACCAAAAACCTACACCAACAAAACAGCTTGGGTATACCGATGTTAAGTGGCACAAGTAAGGTGTGATCTTAAACAGCTCAATAGGTAATCACCATAGAGTCCATGCATTTCCTTTCTTGAAATATTTCATAATCTAGTTTTAAAACACATTCCAAAAATAGATTTTTAGTCATTTAAATAAAACAAACCCAACTTCCACAAGTTGACTATTTTTTAGACAACACACATTACATTCCTTTTAAAAATAGTTTCACTTTTTGCAACCCTTTTTAAATCCAATGTCCATGTACAAATCCATACCAAGTAATAGAAAGGTATATGTAGAAAGTGAAATAAAAAAATATAACCGGAATAAACTATTTGGGATAAAATCCAAATAATTAGCAGAAATAAATAGAACATATAGATAATGATTCATGAGAATTTCATGACCATCCCTAGAGTGATCTCTAGATGTAATTAGTTTAGACTCACCTATCGGTGTATGGTGAAGCTCCATAGAAAATAACAAAGTGGATTCTTCAACTAGCCAATTGACTGGCATGTTCCACCTATACCTATAAATTCAAGGGGGTACCAACTCATCTAATCAATGTTGACAATAAACTATCACTCAACCCTCTAGATGAAACCTAGGAATACCATGATAATATTAACAATAATACCTATCAAAAATGGTATAGAACCCACAACCAACATTATTATCATGCATGAGCCATTAGAGAGGATCACATTCAATGTTTTAATGGTCTCAATACCAAAACATTCACATGCACAAACCACTATAGGGGATCTCATCCAAAGTTCTAGTGGTCTCAAATTATAAGAAAAGTATCACAACTAGCATAAAAAGCCATTTTTTTCATAATAATTATTAAATTCCAACCGAGTCTCACCCTACATGTCTTTTAAATCCATTTTACAAAACATCATAATATACCAATCAGGCATTCACATAACTTCTCATCAAGATCATTTTTCATTAACAACACAAATTTCCAACTGAGCTTTCATGTCATGAGAATTTTAAATAAAATAACAAGAATATTTCATGTTCCAATCGGGCAACACTTTTCCAATCCCAAGGCATTTTTAAAACCGTTTTTCCATCACATTTCCAAAACCAATATAAAACAACACTTTTAAATGTGCAATTATAAATGTACCTTTATTACAATTATTCACCAAAAACAAGTCTCTAAGTTCTAAATGGGATTCAAACAACCTTTAAGATAACACATATGAAAACCAACAATTCTCATGGTCAAAGACCCTTTCCCAAATTCATACACACACCAAATCCGTTTAGAAATTACTTTTGAACCATTAGAATAATTTATGAAATACATTGAAAAATACTATAATAAGGACACATATGCAAAACAAAAATTTCCATGGGAATATCCCCTTTAATTTTAATATTCACATTAAAAATAACTTTATAACATGCTTCTCAACCCTTTCACAATTCAATGACACATTTGTAAAACACAATAAGGGATAACCCAATCAATCTGTATTAAAAAACCAGCTTCCAAAAACATTATCAAAATTAAACCAAGAGAAAACATCTCTCAAAGCACCCAATTTCACATTAATAACATAGTTGAAATTTTATCAAACATCTTATAGGCGTTTAACATAGGCATGATCAAATAAACCCTTTAAAAACCCATTTCTCACACCTTTTACATCATAAAGACCCCAAAATAAATCATACCAATTCACCACAAGAAAACAAATCACATTTATAAATCATATAAGAAATATCAGGCATCAAATGGAATGTGATATAAAGGAAATGTATGGAAACACTTACCTCAATGATGTGCAAATGCAACCGAAATTTGGGAGAAGTAAGATCCAAGTCTGAGAAATAATATGCACACCCTAAAATCCGAAAACTAAAATGTAACACCCCAAGATTTCAAATTATGTTATCTCATTAAATTAATTCAATAGCTTACGCTACACGCAACACCGAGTTCGAGCACACCACAACTTACCAAACTAGCTGTTCAAAAAGCGGTTATGAATAGTATTAACTGAATTTTGAATCTTATATAATCTATATAATTTTAACATCCATATTATTTGTTTCTTAGACATAATATAATAAAAAATTAATTTTTTCAGATAAAAGAAGTATTTTTCAAAAAATGCAATTTTACCACCTTTTAATGGAGAACCCTTTTTAAAACCAATATTTTACAATTATATATTTAATTTAGTGAAATTAAATTCTTCTTTATAATTAGGTCATAAAAAGATTTTGGATAAATTTTTGGTACTTTTCTGATAACTTTTATATTTTGATGAATAGTGAAAAATACTATGTTTTAATTGAAAACAAAATTTTTAATCGAAATAATTTATTGTGTTAAATTATGAATTTGAATTTTTTTGAAGTATAATTAGATTATATTTTTATCATTTAATACAATGTAGTTCATTATAAGTAATTTCACATTTAAATTTGACAAAAACACATGTCAATATTTTGATAGTTTTTACTTTTTAAAACCCACTTTTTAACTTTGACAATGGAAATTAATTTTAAATTAATTTCTGCCACTTCAGTGTTTTGAATTTGGAAAAATGGATTAAATATTTGGAATCAGAACATTCAAATTGTGTAAATAGTTAACTTTTATTTTTATACATTATGAATAATTACTTCTGTAAATATTTTATTTACCATGGTTTAAGGGTAAATCCGGTAAATAAGGGTCAAAAATATTATTATAATAATATTAAATTACCCTAACATGTGTCCTATTCCTATTGTTTGATACATTTCTAACCATGGTCATCCTTGGGTTTATTTTGGGACCACTTGGAACTACTTCAGAGTGATAATTACCCTTTATATTAATTAATTTAAAGTAAAGACAAAAATGACATAAACATATATCTTTTAGTAAAACAATTTTTACAAGGTGTTATATAAGTTATATTTTAAACTATAAATATTAATTATAAATCTAAAACGATTTCCTATATAATAGTAATTTTATTTAAAAAAATTATACATTAAATAATTAAATTTATTTATGACACAGTGATGATGTAGTAATTACCTTATTAATGAAAGAATCAAATAAATGGTATTATAAATATTAAAATAAATATAATTTCAATGTTTTTATGACATAAACGAATTTTATAATTGAATATGACATTTTAGAATTTATTAAATGTATATTTTTTGAATTAATAAAGTATTTATGACTTTCACATAAACCAAATACTAAATAGTGTCAAAATTGACATAAATGAGTTTTTAAAACAAATATTATATAATTAAATTATATAATATTCCTAAAAATCTAAGGTTTTAAAAAAAAGCTTAAATAATATTATATTTTTTACTAATGAACCACTTGAGGTTCTCTTGTAAGTTTATAGTAAGTTTATTAACCATATAGTGTAAGAATACAAGAAGACATTGTAAAAGTTAAACTATTTAACTAAGAGTTAAATCTAAAAGATAAGGTTAATATTGTGACCTAAACCTATATCAAACCTATTATTTGTGTGGTTTTTGACCCATCCCCACATTAGCCTATAAATAAATCATTTTAGATCCATTATTAACTGAAAATGATTTTATTATAAAATAATATTTCAAGCTTTTCCTAAAGTGACTCTCACCTCTCTTATGAAAGGGCACTTACCCTTCTCTCAAAATCACACCTCCAAATCCATCTGGCTTCACCAAGACCTATCCAAATATCCTCCAAACTTCCCTCACATCAACCTAGAGTCTTTACATTTATCATAAATCCAACTTAAGGAGCCCTTTTGATCAACTCAAAAGGAAACACCTGAAGAAGAAGAGTTTAAACATACCCTCGACCAAAGAAAAGTGCAAGGTAAGGGTTAATTTCATAATATCTTTATTATCCAAGGTAGTTTTTACGTAAGTATATACTAGTACCTATTTATCATCCACATCCATGTTTCATAAAAATGTATTTCAAAACATTTTTTTACTATTTACTAGACTATGGTTTAAAGTCATTTATACCCTTGTTTGACTTTTTAAAAAATGTTTTGAAAGGAATCTTTCTGTCGTTTTCCAAACAAGGTACGTTATGAACATTTTGAAAAAATTAAGGTAAGAATTTTTTTAAACTTATACGGTGGGTTTGGTTATTCTCCACTGTTATATCACCTTTCAAGCTTCCATTACAAGCTTATAAGAATATTTTCAAAATAAATTTTTTCTTTTATAATTATTTTACTCTTAAATGATTTCAAAATAGATATAGTATTTCTCTCAAATAGTTTTGATTTCATCTATGTCAACATCCTTTGATAAACTTTACACTTTTTTTAATATGATTTATTATGATATAAATCTTCCATATTGTATTTAACATTTTTTTATATGTTTGACTATGGATATGTTATATTTATACCATTCATGGTTTATGGTTAAAGTATTGACATTTTGTATGCTAGTTTTGATACAAATTTTTATTTTATGTTTCAAACTTTTCATATGAGGAATGTATTGGAATTAGTAAGTGACGGGAGGAGCCCGCTATAGCTCCTCAGTGCATCCGTAGGTCTCATGAGACAATTAGAAATGGAATTGGCTGAGGCCTTTCCCAATTTTGATATACGGTTTTGGATGAGGCCTTAATCATTTTTAGATGTCTTGGCTGAGGCCTTGAAAAAATGTTTCAGAATGTCCCACATTATACATTTCTTAATTATGAAAATATTATTGATGATTCATGTGGTTATTCGACTAGTAGAATACCCATGATTATGTTTTATTATGGGATTTTTTACTCATCTCATATTCCTACCATAAAGTATTCATGTTTATTATTTGTAAATACATGTGTTTTAAATTATTCACCATGCCTAATGTTTATGTTATCTTCCGCTGTATTGATTACCCTTATTGATCATTTGAGATTACCCCTTTATTATGTTTTATTTTCCCAGGATTCCAAGAAGTGTATTATTATTGATAAGCAGGGTTAAGCTAGAGGATTAATGGAATTCTCAAAAGATCATTTATGTTGTGTTTTATTTTTATAATGTGTAATGTAACATTCATATATGTAATCTATTTTCCAAGACTGTTAAAATGATCGATCCTTCAGGACTTGATTCCTTTTAATCATGCCATTGTATTAAAATAATACTCCGACTCTGGGTAACTAGGGTCATGGCATTACAGTTAGAATCAGAGTAAGTGTAGGAACAACCTTGGAAATAGATTTAGATAAACTATGATTAGATAACATTACCCTAAGATAGACTTTGAGGATTAGTATAGAAGAACTTTATAGAATTTTAGTAATGTAGAGATTTTGTGTATTTTCCAAGAAATACATCCATGTCTCGATATGAGTAGGTAGAGGCGGCTCTGGCACAGATGTACCTAGAAGTGAAAACTCTGAAAAGGAGTTTCATATTTTACCTGGGGTATCCTGGTACATGACAACGGGACTTGCTGCACTCTTGGCTACGACACTGCCGGGGGATATTCTTAGGATAATTCACATTTTCATTAAAAGCCATTATGAAGGATTTAGGAGTAAATACTTACTCAAAGAAAACATTTTATGATTATAGATTATATGCATAATCTTTTTTAATTTATTTAAGATATTTTACAAGTTTTGAATTATGCATTGATATTCATAAACTAACCTAATGTATTCCATTGTTTAGAAATGAAGCCTAGTAGAAGGAATGAGAATTCCAGCAATATGCATGATCAAAATATTAAGAAGGATCATATCTTTCATGGTATTAATACAACATTTAAAAGGTAAATAGTCTCCCACATATTCTCATAATATGAAGAAATAATATCATGTGTTAATAAGATATGTAAAGAATTCCTTGAGTCATATGGCTTTGAAGGGAAGCAAGAGAAGAAAAGGATGGAAGAAAGAAATATGGATAAAGGGAAGAAGGGAAAGAAGGATTTTCCTATATGTGATAACTGTGGAAAGAATCACCTTGGTGAATGCTTGAAGGGAATGGTGGTTTATTATAAGTATGAATAAGAAGGACACTGAGTATGTGATTGAAATGGTAAGAAAAATGTTTCAAATTTACAATGCTTCATCTGCAAGGAGTTTGGACACTATGTGAATTAATGTCCAAATCATTAGAGTATACCACAAATGATGTTGTTGGATAATAATCAAGTTATTATATTACCATAGATGAAGATTAATGACTAGTGTTCTTATGTTAATATTAAAGTATTGTGTCATTTTAGTATTGTATTAATGATGTAAATGTTATAGGAATTATAGAGTATATATGGATTGCATTGTAGTACTATTTCATTAAGGACTTGAGATTGTGTGGAACCAAGAAAATTGACTCAACAGAAGGTCAAATTTTTTGGAAAATATATGGTTTAGAGAAAGATAAACCATAATATGGTTCTGACACTTAGGTAGTGATTTTAGAAAAATATATGATTGATTTGGATAAATTCTATTAGATATTCTTAACTACCTTGAAACTAATTAATGATTTGTACATTCCATCATTGTTGGAGTTTACAACATTTTTTTTTAGAAGTATATCCAGTATTCTATAAGAAATAATAGAGTATGAATGTAATAAATAAGGTTTTATGGTAATTTAGGGTGTTACAGAGTTTTAAAATAATACATGATGAAGGTATTCACATGTTATTACGTGGAAAAATGAACTTCATTGTGTTTACCTTCCTTATAAATTTTGGACTGTGAGTTTGGACAGAAGTATTTTGGATAAGTCTAAAGGTTGTAATAAATTAAGTTTGACATTGGATTCTATTTTTAAGGTTAAATCATTTAATGATATTATTTTTTGGATTGTCATAAAAAGGACAACCCGGCGGTCAGGTGATAACTCGTTGCATCCAGCAAGGCCGTGAGACTTGAACCCGCAACCGAAGGGCGACAAGGGTGCATCACCTAACACTGGACTACGTGATGTCTTGGTTTTTATAATGTAGTTTTTTTAATATTCTGACAAATTAATTATAAATTAACTATTTTTGGAACCCTATACGATTAGGATAAATAGAATAATTTTGAATTCAATTATCTTTTAGAGTAAAAGATGAGTTTGTGGTAGGAATTATTTGAAGGTTGATACTCTACTTGTCACGTATATTTTTTTCCTCTTATTCTATGAATAAATTAATTCTTAAACTTAAGGGAAGGGATCTTAAAACAAAAAATGTGTTATCATAATACCTTATGTTTTGTTGAACCGGTGATATTTTAAATCATCATAGATTTATGGCTTTGAGGCCCTCAATTTTACACTTGTTTGTGATTGATTACCTCAATCACTCCCTATAAATATTTATGTTTATTCTCCAATTATGTGTCTCTAATTTACACCAATGTTATTCTAATCGAGACCATAATTTTGTGGTGACTTTTTAATTTCCCTTCCCTCTTACTAAGACAAAATTTTATTAACCCAATTTCTGATGTGGGTTTTCACAAATTTATTTTTATACTTTTAACCTTTTATTTTCAAAGAACAATTTCAAATTTCGAGGAAACAATTTATTCAAGAAGAGGAGAATGTAACACTCCATGATTTCAAATTATGTTATCTCATTAAAGTAAGTCAATAGCTTACGCTACATACAACACCGAGTTCGAGCACCCATAACTTACCAAACTAGTCGTTCAAAAATCAGTAATGAATAGTATTAACTGAATTTTGAATCTTATATACTCTATATAATTTTAACATCCATATTATGTGTTTATTAGACATAATATAAGAACAAATTTATTTTTTCAGATAAAAGAAGTATTTTTCAAAAAATGTAATTTTACCACCTTTTAATGGAAAACCATTTTTAAAACGAATATTTGAAACTTATATATTGAATTTAACTAGATTAAATTCTTCTTTAGAATAGGGTCATAAAAAAAATTTGGATAAAGTTTTGGTACTTTTTTGATAACTTTCATATTTTGATGAATAGTGAAAAATATTATGTTTTAATTGAAAACAGCTTTTTCGATAAAAATAGTTTATAGTGTTAAATTATTAATTTTAATTGTTTTGGAGTATAATTAGATTATATTTTTATCATTTAATATAATTTAGGTCATTATAAGTAATTTCACATTTACATTTTAAATAAACACATGTCAATCTTTTGATAGTTTTTACTTTTTAAAAACCCTCTTTTTGGCTTTGGCCAAGGGAATTAATTTTAAATTAATTTATTCCATTTAGGTGCTTTGAATTTGGAAAAATGTATTCCATATTTGGAATCGGGAGTTCCAAATTGTGTAAATATGTAACTCTTTTTAGACATTATGAATATTTACTTCAGTAAATATTTTATTTACCATGGTTTAAGGGTAAATCTGGTAAATAAGGGTAAACAAATATTATTATAATAATATTAAATTACCCTAACATATGTCCTATTCCTTTTGGTTGATACATCCGAACATGGGAATCCTTGGGTCGATTTTGGGACCGCTTGAAGCCACTTGAGAGTGATAATGACACTTTATATTAATTAATTTAAAGTAAAGACAAAAATGACATAAACATATATCTTTTAGTAAAACAATTTTTATAAGGTTTTATATAAGTTATCTTTTTGAATATAAATATTAATTAGAAAGATAAAAATATTTACTACATAATGGTATTTTATTTATAATTTTTAGACATTAAATAATTAAATTTATTTTGACACAATGATGATGAAATAATTACCTTATTAATGAAAGAATCAAATAAATGGTATTATAAATATTAAAATAAATATAATTTCAATGTTTTTATGACATAAAAGAATTTTAAAGGTGAATATTAAATTTTATTATTGATTAAATGTATCTTGTTCTAAGTAATATAGTTGTGATGAGTTTCACATAAACCAAATACTAAATAGTGTCAAATTTTACATAAATGAGTTTATAAAACAAATATTATAGTATTAAATTATATAATATCCCTAAAAATATAAGGTTCAGAAAAAAGGATTAAATAATATTTTATATGTCATTAATGAACCACTTGAGGTTCTATTGGATGTTTAGAGTAGGTTTATTAACCATATAGTGTAAGAATACAAGAAGACACAGTAAAAGTTAAACTATTTTACTGAGTTAAATCTAAAAGATAAGGTTAATATGGTAACCTAAACCTGTCTAAAACCTAATGGTTGAGTGGTTTTCGACCCATCCCCACATTAGCCTCGAAATAAATCATTTTTTATCCATTATAAACCTAAAATTATTTTATTATAAAATAATATTTCAAGCTTTTCCTAAAGTGACCCTCACCTCTCTTATAAAAGGGCACTTCCCCTTCTATCAAAATCACACCTCCAAACCCATTTGGCCCGGCCAACCCCTACCCAAATATCCTCACAACATCCCTAAAATCAACCTAGGGTCCTTAATTTTATAATAAATCCAACCTAATAATCCCTTTTGATCAACTCAAAAGGAAACACCTGAAGAAGAAGAGGTTAAATGTACCCTCGACCAAAGGAAAGTGCAAGGTAAGGGTTAATTTCACAATATATTTATTATTCGAGGTAGTTTTTACATAATTATCTACTGGGACTTCTTTATCATCCACATCCATGTTTCTTAAAAATGTATTTCAAAAATATTACTATTTACTAGACTATGGTTTAATGTCATTTATACCCTTGTTTGGCTTTTTATAAAATGTTTTGAAAGGAATATTTTCGTCATTTTCCAAACAAGGTACTTTATGAAATTTTTGACAAATTAAGGTAATAATATTTTTTAAAAACTTATAAGGCGGGTTTGGTTATTCTCCTCCATTATATAACCTGTGAATCTTCCCTTACAAGCTTACAAGAATATTTTCAAAATAAATTTTTTATTTTATAATTATGTGACTCTTAAATGATTTCAAAATAGAAAGAGATATTTCTATCAAATAGTTTTGATTTCATCTATATCAACATCCTTTGATAAACTTTACACTTTTTTGAGTTGATTTATTATGACACAAATCTTCCATATTGTATTTAATGTTTTGTGATATGTTTGACTATGGATGTGTTATTTTTATACAATTCATGGTTTATAGTTAAAGTATTGACATTTTATATGATAGTTTTAATATGAATGTTTATGTTATGTTTCAAACATTTCATATAAGGAATGTATTAGACTTAGTAAGTGATGGGTGAAGCCCTCTATAGCTCCTCAGTGCATCGGTAGGTCTCAATAGACAATTAGGCGTGGGATTGGATGAGGCCTTTCCCAATTTTGATATATGGTTTTGGCTGAGGCCTTAATCATTTTTAGACTTCTTGGTTAAGGCCTTAACAAAATGTTTCATAATGTTCTGCATTATAAATTCCCTCATTATTAAAATATTGTTGATGGTTCATGGGGTTATTCGACTAGTAGGATACTCATGACTATGTTTTATTATGGAATTATTTACTCATCTCATATTCCCGCTATAAAGTGTTCATGTTTCTTATTTGTAAAGGCATGTGTTTTAAATTATTCATCATGCCTAATGTTTGTGTTATCTTCTTCTGTATTTCTTACCCTTACTAGGAATTTGAGCTCACCCCTTTCTTATGTTTTATTTTCCCAGGATTCCAAGAAGTGTATTATGATTGATAATTAGGGTTAAGCTAGGGGATTAATGGTGTTTTAAAAGGATAATTTATGTTCTGTTTTATTTTTCTAATGAGTAATGTAACGTTCACATATGTAATCTATTTTCCAAGACTTCTAAACTAGTCGGTCCTTTGGGACTTGATTCCTTGTAATCATGCCAATGTATTAAAATAATGCACCGACTCTAGGTAACTAGGCTCAGGGCATTACATAAAATAATAATAAAAAACCCTTCCCATTAGGTTTCGGCCAAGAGATAAACCCCACCAAGTGAGACCAAGGTATAAAGATAGGATGGATAAGAGAAGATGAAATCAACCAAAAACTAAAACGAACTCACCTTATAACCTTTAAAGGGATTAAAAAATGGAAGGGAGAAAGGGATGAGAATATTAGAAAACCCCCTAGTGTTCCTAGGTTGAGAAAGGGAGAAAAATATTGAAATAGGCTTGAAGGATCAAAGAGGAAAACATGGAATTTCATGTTTTTAACAATCTGGGCAACTCGGATGGTTTGGCCACACTGTTTTCCAAACCATGAACTAACTGTGTGATATGTCGTTATCTTATTCTAAAACCAAACCACACTCTTTATACATAGTTTCCCTAACCATTCACAAGCAGTGTTCTAATACCATAGCACCAAAATCGAGTTTCATGGATACCTGGGAAAAGCTTCATGGTTTCCCCAAACTGTGTGCTACCTATGTACCACATGCTACCAAGCCTAAAATTTCATTTTTTCAACAAAAACTAAAAAATTTAGACTAATAATCAACTCAATCCTTAACTAAAGGATTAAAGACCAAGAGAAGAATAAAATATAATAATTTACATAGTCAGGGAGTGACGATATCACTTCTACTTCAACTCCATGAATTATTATAATGATAAACTAAAAAATATTCAATACACTCCAAGTTTTTTTCTTTTTTTACCATTTGAATAAATATAAGATAAAACTTCCAATTAACTCAATATAAATTATTCTTCTAATTATTGTCATGAAAATAATTATCATATTATGTTGACCAATTAATTTACATATATATTACATGGAATTCATGAATATAACATTTTATACATGTTATTATATTCTTTACTATGCTTTTCACACTTCAAAAATGAACAACTTGATTTGCACAAAATATTCTTTCTTATGCTTCACAAATCATTAATCATATATTCTTATACATATAAAACTATTCACATGCATGTGAACTTCATTCTTATTCACACTTTATTACTATTTATTTCACATATGCATCCTATGAATTTAAATCAACTTCATGCAACAAAATTGTTTTAATTTTACTTTATGTAAGAGTATGTTAATATTGTTTTTTCAATATGGGTCAACTTTATTAAATCACAGTACTTCACGCACAAATCATATCCCTATATTCATACAATAGTTCTTTAGGTAAAACCTTGATTTCATCTATACCTTATTTATTTTGATAGTATATCATGTTACCACTCTACTTCATGAAAAGAATTATACTACATGGTTATCTCAGTTCTTATTTTATTATCCTTGTAATAATGAGAACATGATATATTCTTCTCCACATAAGAAATAGTACATTGGTAATTTGTTTCTTCATGATTAATTTCTATATGCTTCACATACAGCATGAACTATATGAATCAGGAATATTGCATGAAAATTTCATATCCAATAGTATATGAATTCAATTCCTTTGTTTTGTTACTTAATAGTGTATGTGTAGCTCTTTATGAAAGTGTAACCACACTCCACATGGATCAATTTATTCTTCATATAGTAGTGTGTATGCAGAACCAATATTCTTCCCTTATGTTTCTAAATAGACATAGATTCCTTCATTCATGAGAAACTATGCATGGATTTCCTCTCTTTCATGTACAATATGTCGAGTATGTAATTATCACTTGATATTTTACTACATAGGAAAAAAATTTAACTTACCATATTTTCTCACTCAACTTGAAACCACTACTCCCTCCCATATTCACAAAAAATGAAGATTTCCATGGGTATTTATATAAATATCTCCACTGACTAACTACCACTTCAAGTGTGTTAAATTTTTGGATCCAATGAATTATTTCATCCTTCTCAATTGGTTATTATATAATCATTAAATTACTATTCTTTCACTTCTTCACTTCATGTAAGAGTTTCATTACATGGGTTATAGAAAAACATGATCATAACTTCATAAAATGTAATTTATGAACTTTTTAAACTCTTTTATCTTATTATACTATGTATTTGTAAAATATTCATGTGAACCTTCACAACATCATGTGAGTTTCTATATTATATATATTTTAGAAAGTAAATTTCATGCATAGAAGTAACATTCCATGAATGAATGACATTCTCATAGAAAAAACATCAATTTTTATTCATTAATTACATTTAACTATTCAAGAACTCTGAATATCGATCTTTTCTTGATCATGAAGACATTGGAATATATATCTCATATTCCTAAAACATCGCTTGAGGTTAAAGATGTCACCCATGAACCCAAAGAAGTACTGTATTAAAGTTTCCATATATTTTTTATGGATGAACATTATGAAATTAAATAAGGATCTCACATCAGATATAAACATGTTAGAAACTTATCTTCATTATTTAGGGCTCTCTAGTCATATCTCAATTTAATACTTCTGGAAAAGACCCATACTAAGGCCCTTTCCACTATGGCCTTTTGTCTTTGAACTCTTCTGCTCCTGCATGTTTTTCCCTTACTATGTAAAGCATTTTCCTCTCTAATGGTCCTCTATGGGTTGGTCTATATTTTTAAATAATTTTTTTTCAATACCATTATAAAATAAATACATCATACAGGTGATATATATTTTTATGCTAACATACCATCCTTACTTGGGATCTTCACAATATTTATACAGTAAACAATATGTCATTTCCAATTAGCATTTGTCTAAAATAATTATACTAGATCTAAAATCATCATAAGTAAATTTTTCCTTATTTAAATCAACAAATTTTTACCACATAACATATTTTATAATTTTTTTAATAATTCAACATTATTCCAATAGAAGAAATTATAATTACCAATCTCCCCCTTTATGCGATCGATTTTTCAATTGTAGGAAACTTCATTGTTTTTCATTCATTTGGATCTCTCTATTTTCCCAACACATATTCAAATTATAATTGAAAACAAATACAGTAAACAAAATCCATTGGTTACTTTAATCATCCCCTTTTTATTTTTTATCAATACACTAAACTTCTACATAAATGTCAATATGTCTCCATAAATATTAAACAATTATTTTAAAAAAAATATTTTTTATCCCCCTTATGAGTAATAAATAAAAATTTCAATATATATGGAATATTTTTCTCATCTAAAAAATCATCTTATCAATTTTTATTTTCTTCCCTTCCATTATCTTCCTTAATCTATTATCCTATTTTTATAAGAGTTATTATTTGAGAGAAATATAAATTTATCTTCTTGATAAAATAATAGAATCACATTTATTAAAGTAATGAGTCATAAATTAATCAAAACTAAGTCTATGTGGGATAACCTGGTGTTGAAAAAAAGAGATATCGATCTATTCAAAAAAATTTGTCTAGTAATTTTTTTTATGTGATACCGACACTAAAACTTTCATATATGGGTTGTTCAAAATATTTCAAACTAATCTATTATATTTATATCAACAAACATAATAAAAACATTCAAGAGAAAGAGTGTATCTTACCTTTTCAAAAAAAAAATATTTTATCATTAGATAATTTATCACAATTTTTTAATATAAGGACAAAATAGAAAATTTAACAAAAAAAATCAATGAAAATCCATAATATCTTGAATTTAACCAAATGTAAACACCATAAAAACCCTTTACTAGACCTTTAGATTTTCATGATATACCAATTAAGATACAAAAAATCCAATTGAGATATAGATATATGGTGTTTTTATTCAAAACATCATTTCCCTAGAGGGATGAACTTTATCCATATTCTTCATCATGGTTGGATTTCTTTAAGAATGAACTTTAAGAAAAATTTTGAAATCAATTAAAGTGAATCCATGAGCCCTCAAGACATCAATTGAAAAAATTACTCTCTAACAGATATCTTATTGAATGTTCTATAATTATTAAAACATTTTTCCTCAAGTCTCTCCCTTAATATATGTTTGACCTTAAATTCCCTATATATAAACAAATAAAAAACAATTATTCATGGGAATAAGGCGTTTCTTAAATGATTTTCAATTAGATAAATTGGGATGAGATTGATTTCTTAACCCATAAATTTATTTCAATTCGTCTTCATATATATAAAAACTCTTCATGATCCTTCCTTATTTAAATTTATAGATTTTAAAATTTATGGAATTCATGGGCTTCTTGATCACTTCATCTTTATTCTTATAAGTAATGGGATTTTTCACTTCAGTAAATAATTAAATTTCACTTTTTTATGCTTGATCCATATTCTTTGCCAAATCCAAATGATTTTTCCATATAACTAATCATTTTATATGTATATTCTCCATATTATTCATGTTTGTACACTATTTCTAAATATAATTTTTAGTAAAAGAGTTTACTATTAATTTTTATTTATTATTTAATATTTTTTATGGTATCCATGTCTTGAATATATTAGCTATATTCCTAGAAATATTTCAACATCCAAAAAAATAATCAATAGTATTTGTTTTTATCTCTTTTAGACAACCTCCCATGAAATTATAGTTTTTCATCTTATATTTTTTTCACCAACCAATAATTATATTCATCCCTTTGATTGACTCTACTATTTGTCAAAGATTACTTCAATCAATATTAATTTTCATGGCATGTATGAAATAGTTCATGTTCTGGAATTTTCTTCTAAATTATATGAATATTCACTTTGGAAATACATCCTTTTCAAATCCCATCTTATGTTTATATTTCTTAATATATTTCTTCTACTTATACCCCAAGTAAGGATTATTTAACTTTATTCTTTTCTTATTCATTATTTATATACTTTTCTTAATATATTTATATGAAAACATATAGATAGTATATAATATCACACATAATAATTGTGAGAACTTCCATTGAAATAATTATAGAAGTATTTAAGACACCCAAATATTCTCTATATAGACATATTGTTCTTCATTTATGTGTTATGCTTCAGTTCAATAGGATGTCACTTAACAAATATATGATCCCCCTTAATGCAAGACTTATGTCATTATCATGAAATTGAAAATTATTCCAATAGTCATGGGCTTGATTCCCAAACATCCAACAACATAAACAGTTACAAAAAAATATTTATTTCTTCCCATTTTCTAAAATTTGGTTAGCTTTGACTTCTTGATATTTTTTGAAAACATCATTCATCAATAGAGATTTATATGGGGATCTATAATTATTTACCTTCTTCTCATCCACCTTTTATGATATCTCGATTTTTTTATCATTCTTATTAACACATACATGTCCCATATTTAATTTTTATCCTATACTAGTAGATAAAACTACATTAGTAAAAATAGATTTATCGGGAAATTGGTTACCATATTCAATAGGATAATAAGAGAATTATCATTAGATAATATCAAACTATTCTCTACACATCATTGGGGATTTTCATAAGTAAGACTCTTATCAGAAATATTCTTGGTAATATTTTGATTCTTGAGTATTTAGATAGTATTAACCTATTTCACTTCTAGATTAATCATTTTTACTTCTAGTTCAAGACACATTAAGTTTAGACAAATATTCTCATCTTCAACCGATTTCAAAATTTCCTTCCACTAATCATTATCTTTAAAATATAATCATCATAAAACTTAATCACTTATTATAAAAAAAAGTATCAATTTATTCAAACATAATATAATATATTTTCAATTTATATTTATTAACACTAACTTTAGATCTATAAGTATCTTCAAGTTCATGGACCATATTTATAATAACATTATCATAAATATCATTTTCAAAAACAAATGATTAAATCTCTTATTTAATCGGTAAAAGTTTTCATTAAAATTGATACATATTATTCTTTATCTTCAAAAAATTGTGTATGAGTTTTGAATATTTATAATTTTTTATCCAAATATTTTTCCTAGTCTTCTTCCTCGAGTGTATTTTTTATTTTTCATCAATAATTCCCTTGATAAATCAAAATATATGAGTGAAAAAATAATTTTCAACCTAGTAAAAATTATATTTAACTTCAGATTGGATGTATGACATTATTTAAATTGATTCATCCTCACTGAATCTTAAATTGGAATCTTCAAGATGATCATCTTCATATGATTTAAAAGAAACCACTAATAAACTGTCATTCTGATTGTATTTTTTTATTAGTGTATTGTATTTATTATTTGAAATTTTTTTGAATATTTTTGCCTCTTTCTTTTTTCTATTCTTTATGGTTTTGGTTGAACATGCAGTGTTAGACCTTATAGAAATTGGAACTATATATTTTATCTAAGGATACTCTAACTCTTCTTTAAATTCAAATTTTAACTTCATATATGTATGATAAAATTAATTGGGAAAATAAGGTAGATCCAACCAGAGGTGTAACCTTACTCTCTAACTCCAATTGATATGCTCAGTGGATTATATAGGTATAGTGATAGGGTTTTGAATCAGTGTACATAAATTTTACCAAAACCTTTTCAATTTACTTTTTATCGCTTTTTATCTTCATATATCTATAATTTTTAGGATGAAAGGATATTTCCTTATTATGAAAAAAATCACACCACAAGAATGATATAAAGTAAATTAATTACATTACATAGTATTTTTACAAGGTTATTCCCCAAGGTGGGTGACAACATCCTTGTTTGGTTTAGGTCAAGTCTAAGACACATATTATCCACTAAAAATATTTCAATCAATTACAGTGAGTTGGGAAGGATAGATATACACTTATCATGTTATATTGGCATCCCTCCAATGTTCTTTATACTAGTATACCACCATTATTCAAAAATGTAACAAAAATACAATAATAAATATCACATAGAATTCAATTTTCTACTACAATTTAAAATTGATCTCCCTATTTGAGTTATTGTGGTAAGCTGGTTCTACACCTGATTACTTCCACTGAACGTCTTCAACTTCCACTGAATGTAATCAACAACAATTAAAAAAAGTATGACTAGTAATCTACTTAAATAATTATAAGATATCTCTTATACATCAACTCCCTAAATTATTAAAATGACCAACTAAAATATATTCAACACGCTACAAGTTTTTTTCCCAAATCATCTAAATAAATGGAAGATAAAACTTCCAATTCACTCAATATCAATTATTCTTATAATTCATCTCATGAAAATATTTATCATAGTATCTTGATCAATTAATTTTCATATATATCTCATAGATTTCATGCATAAAAAATTCTATACATGGTATTATATTTTTTATTGTTCTTTTAACACTTCAAACATGCAAAAATTGATTTGAAAAAAAATTATTTTCACAATTTATTCTTCTTTATAATCTGTAAATATTTAATTTTAGATATTTATACTAATGGAACTATTCTCAAGAAAGGGAACTTCATGGTTTCTCACACTTCATTACTAAGAATATCACATCTACTTCTTATGAATTCTAATAAACTTCATTCAACAAAATAGTTTCCACTTAACTTTTTGTTATAGTATATTAACATTTCTTTGTCACTATAGATAAACTTCATGAAATAAAATTTCTTCATGCACATCTCATATCACTTTCTTCATCCAATATTTCTTTTATGTAAAACATTTCTCCTTTACCTATATTATTTTTTGTGGATATATATCACATTACTTATTTAATTCATGAAAAGTAAATATACCACATGGTTATCTCAGTTCTTAGTTTCTTTTGCACATAATAATGATCAAAAGAAATCTTATTCTTTACATAGAAATTAATACATAGGAACTTCCTTTATTTTTATTTATTTTATATTTACTTTAAATATTTCAAAAAATATATGACTCGTGAAAATTGTATAAAACTTTAATAACTAATAATAGGTGAATTCAGTTAATTCTTCACATTAATTAATAGTGCATATAGAGATCTTCATGCAAGTGTAATAACACTTCACCTGAATCTTTTACTTTTTCACATAGTATTGTGCATGATAAACCAATACTCTTCCTTAATATATACAAAAAGGCATATATTCCTTAATTCATTAGAAACTATGCACGGATATCTTCTGTTTTACATAGTATAGGTAGTATATGTCATTATCACTCGATATGTCACAACATTTTTGAAACCAAAGAGTTTAAATTACTCTATTTTTTCTCCCAAATTCAAACCTAAACTCTATGTCAAGTTGATAGAAAATTTAGATGGTAGAGGGTATTTATAGACATGTCTCAACTGGATTTATTCCTATTAATGTATTTTTAATTTTTGGATCCATATACTTAATTCCACCATTTTATCTATTTATTTGATATGCACTGAATTACAGTACTTTCACTTCTATGTTCTGTCTAAGGCTCTGACTGTACATATTGTAGAAAAACACCATCAAAACATTTGAAAATGTAATTTACAAACCTTAAAATATTAAACATCTTCTTTCACTACATGTCCATAAACCATCCATGTGAATCTTCACAGAATCATGAAAATTTCTTCATTATCTCTATTTTAGTAATTGATATTCATTCATGAAAGTTAAAATTCATGCATAGATCACATTTTCATAGAAAAATAGATTTTAATTTTCTTAATTAATTATATTTTACTCCTTGATAACTTCACATATCAAGATTGTATTGAACGTGAATATTTTATTCTATATATCTCGTATACATAAAAGCATGATCAAGGTTTTAGATGATTCATGTGAACCCAAATTAGTATCATATTCAAATATCCATATAATTTTTTACAAAAGAATAGTGTTCAAATATATAATGATCCCAGATAATATATCAACATGGTGGGTGATCTCTTTATTACCATATAAATTCAAGACATGGATCAATTGATTTCCTTGGAACCATCCCATACTAAGGGACATTATACTATGGACCTCCTCCCATGCTCTTTTTCACACCTACATATTTTTACCTTTCATTGTGTAATATTAACCGATCCAATCCTCCTATATGGGTTGGTTTGTATGTTTTAATAAAATCTCATTAAATTCTTTTATTAAATAAATCCATCATCTAAGTGATATATGTTTTGATGCAAACAAATCAATTTTACTTGGGTTCTTTACTTTATTCATGTAGAAAACAATATGTTATCTTTATTTAGAAGATGTCTAAAACAATAAAACTAGTTATAAAATAATAAAAAGTAAATTTTTCTTTATTTAAAGTGATAAATATATAACAAAAAAACATTTCTTCTAACTAAGAAATAATCCAACATAATTTTAATGGAAGAAATTCTAATATTAAATATTATTCATTTCATCAACCATGGGAAACTTCATTATTTTTAATTCTTTGGGCTCTTCCAAATCACCCACTACATATTGAAATTCTTATTGAAAAAAAAAATAAACAATAAAAATGTATTATGTTATTGAATCTCCTACTTTGTTTTTTTATAAATACTTTGAAATACCACATAAATATTTCATAAAAAATGTCAATTTCTCTCCAAAAATCTTCAATAATTATTTTCTATTTAGTAGTTCTTTTTTATCTAACTTATTTAAAGTAAAGTAAAATGCCAATATATAAAGAAGAATCTAATTGTATTTTTTTTTAAATCATCTTCTAAATTTTCATCTCATCCCCTTTCATTTTCTTTCTTCATATGTTATCCTCTTTTAAAAAGAGATACTATTTGAGAAAATATAAATTGAACTTTTATAGAATAGTGGTATCATATTTCTTTAATAAATGTGTCATCAATTAATCATCTATAAGTATAATTGGGATAACATGGTGTGGAAAACAATATTAGTCAAACTATACAGCAAATTTATCAATTAATTTTCATCATATGAAACCAACACCGAAACATTGTTTTAGGGGTAGTTCAAAAATATGTTCAACTAATCTCTTGTATTAATCTCAAAAAAATATTAAAAACATTAATTTAAATAGTACCTCCCCCTTTTCATTCCAATTTTATTTTTTCTTCACATAATTTATTTCTCTTTTTCAATATAAGGATAAAAGAGTATAATCAAAAAACCTTTTCAATGAGATGCTTCAATTTCCATAATTTCACCAACTAAAATCACCATAAACAAAATTTACAAGACCTTAAGATATTCATGACATAAAATTGATATATATAAATTATAACTGAGATATATACATCTATTTTTTATTCTTAAAAACATAATCTACATGGATGGATAATATTCAGCCATATTCTTAATTATCATTTTTTTTCCTTTAAGAATGCACTCCAAGAAAAATTTTGAAATCAATTAAATTATTGCAAGGAGACACCATGAAATAAAATGAAAAATTTTATTCTATGATAGATATATTTTTTATCATTATATAATTATTCAAAAAATTTATTTCTTCTAGAATCCCTAGGAATATATTCCTCACCTTCAATTCGTTACATATTAAAGAACAAGCACAAAATTTTATTAGAAATAAGGTGGTTCTTCAATGATTTTTATTTATATCATACAATATGAGATTCATTTATCAACCTAGAAACTCAGTTAAATTTTTATTTAGATATATGAAAACTATTCATGATTCCTTTTTCTTTGACTTTATAAATTTTAACATTCAAGGGAATCATGGATATCTTGATCACATTACCTTTCTCCTTAGAAGGAATTAGATTATTCACTTAAATAAGTAATGAACTTTCACATTTATATGATTAATACATCTACTTATCCTATTATTACTGATATGTATATATAAATAATAATTATTTAGGTACATTATTTTTATTCTTCATGTGTGTAGACTCTTTCTCAGTAGTATTTTTAGAATAAGAATTCTATAATGATTTTACTTCATTCTTCAATAATTTTTCTTATTCTGGTAACCATGTCATGCATTTATTGGCTATGTTCCTAGACGTTTTTTGCCTTCCACAAAACTCTTAAGTATCATTTAGGTTATCTCTTTCAGACAACCTCCGATGAAATTTTAGTTCTCCATCTTGGATGTTTTCACCAAACCCATCCTCTTATTCATCCCTTGGATTGATTTTTATCTTTTTCTAATATTTATTCTATAAACATTAATTTCCATAAAATATATTAAATATTTTATGGTGTGTAATTTTCTTACATAGTATAATAATATCTACTTTTTTTTACATTCTCTTTAGATTCCATCTTGGGGGTATATTTCCCAATAGTTTTCTTCTGATCATACCCCAAGGAAGACATATCTACCTTTATTTTTTTTCTTTCACATTTTTTGTGGAAATTTATTCATATAATCCTATATATATGTCTTAGTTTTTCATACCATCATAGGTCATAATTGTGACCACTTACATTCAAATAATCATATAATTATTCAAGACACTGAAATTCTCTCTTGATAAATAGATTTCTCTTTGTCTGTGCATTATGCTTCAGTTATGAAATATTTCCCTTAATAATTGATATTATCAAACTTAATAATAGAATTATATAATCATAAATAATTAGGCAATTATTCCAAATATCAATGGATTGATTCATAAAATTTCAAAAACACAAACAATAGCTAACGAATCTTGATTTCTGCTTATGTGATCTAATTTTGTTGGCATTCACATCTTTCTATTTTTTGACAAAATAGTTCTTAATTTGATATTTATGTGGTGAAAAAAATTATTTTCCTTCTTCACATCCAAATTTTATGATATGGTGGGTTTTTCATCAACCTGCTTCACCCATACATGTTTAGTGTTTAATTTTTAGCTTGCACTAGTAGGTCAAATTACATTAGCACAACTAGATTTATTAGGACAACAGATTACCGTATTCATTAAGCCAATAATATATTTATCTTTAGATAATGTCAATTTATTATTTCGAAAATATTGAGTCTTTTTATAATTAGGACTCTTATTAGAAATATTCATGGTAGACTTTCTATAATCACTAGCTTGGGAAGTCTCATCTTTTATCTATTTAAGATTTATTTTTTTTACTTATAGTTCAAGATACATTAATTATAGAGAAATATTATCATCTTAAACTAATATTAGGATTTCCTCACACTAATAAATTTTATTTTGAATATGATCATTACGAAACTTACTCATTTAATATAAATAATTATCATGTTCTTTTACCTTTCTAGATTTGATTTCAAATTGAGAATTGTTGACACCAAATATAGATTTATGAGTTTCTTTATGTGCATGAATCATATTTATAATAAATTTATCATAAAAAAATTTCACAAGAATACATTTTTATCTATTTTTAAATAATTAAAACTTTTTATTACAAAGGGATTAAAAATTTTCTTTATCTTCAAAATTTTTTTGAGAGTTTTTCATATTTGTAACTTATTAGCCAAATATTTCTCCTAGTATTCAGCCTCTAATATTATTTGTTCTTTTTCATTAATTAGTACCTTAATAAATAATAATATATAAGTTAAAACTTTATTAGAAAAATTATTCAAATGATATTTGACTTCAGAGTATAGATATTTAATTGTTTAAATGAGATCATCCTCATCACATCTTGAACTACAATCTTCAAGTGGATCATTATCAACTAATTTAATAGATATTATTGATAAACTACCATTATAACTGCATTTAGTTAGTGGTGTGTCCTTTATATTCTTTGAAGTTTTTTTAATATTCTTTTACTATTTATTATATCTATTATTCAAGGTTTTGGTTCAACCCTCCATTTTCACATTGACATAATTGGATTTTATGGATCTTTCACAAATTGTACAAGATGTAAATGTTGTGACCAATGAAATTTTTAAAAGAATATTGAAAAGGTAGGTCGCCTAAACCAAGGGAAAATATTTTCATGTTAAATTTATAATTAATTTAAATATATCAGAATAAATAATACCTTACCCTTGATATATTTCACTAATGATGGTGTTGGTCATCTGAAAACCTTTTTGGTCAACCATCATTGAGCTTCTAGGATCCAATTGCAAAATCCCTCCAATAGTAATCAAAACATGATCATTTGATCTACAAACAAAATTGATGTGTTTTTTAGTGTTACCATGATGTATTAATTATCTTATAGTGTTCTTATTGATTGCTATGATGATTTCTTAAAGCTTGAAGAATTGTATTTTCATTCTCATTCTTGGGAGAATAGTGGAGGGGTGAGAATCTATTGAGTGTTCTCTAGTCTTGAGAGAGAGATCTAGATTTCATTTGGCAAAACAATTCTCCAAAATGATTAATCTTGATCAATTTATACACAATAGACATAATCATCATATTTATAGAGATAGGTTAGAGTTAAAATATTATTTAACTACACAATAGCCCTTAAATAATATACCAAACCACATCGAACCTCATTCCATGTAATAAAATTATTATTATTATTTTTATGGTGTGCACAAATTTGCGTAAGGATAAATATTATTTTACTATCTTGTAAATTAATATTTATCATCAAAAATAATCTTGGTCCACCTGTCCCCATCAACATTTATCGAATTAGAGAATAAATATTTATTTATATATTAATTCATAAAAATAAATATTTTATTCACAGTCTATTTAATAATTATTTATTTAATATTCAATAAATAAAATAAATATTTTATTCACAATCTGGTGAGTATAAATTTATTAAATATTCTTTCAATTAAATAAAATATTTATTAAAAATCATTTGTTACCTTATAAATAATATTTGAAATTGATAAATCCTGAATAAAATTATTCCTCAACCTTGAGAATAATATTTATTATGATAATTAAATTTAGATAAAATTTAATTGAGATCAACATGAACACTTAGTGTTTGACCTTATAGGATTCATTCCTGTTGGAATTAGATTATCTTGAATAAAGTCCAAGATTAATGTTTAGAAATAGGTCAAGGCACCCTATAGAAAGAATTTAATGTTGTAAAATGTACAACCAAATATGAGCGCTCATTATGTAATATAATCCCTTTGTCACAATATCTCATCCAGGTGGTTTCACACTCATGTCATCAATCTATATGGTTGATACATATTTCTTTGACTATCATAAATAAACTTGTCATTGCACCATGTTCTTGGAATTTAATGTGATGATTCTATTTTAATAAAAGGTATGATATATCAACTTCTATAAATATTGAATGGAAAATCCTTCCTTGACCTATTGATTAATAATACATATTTTACGATGAACCCAATATACCCAACTTCTCTATGAACTAGTATCTCCATGGTTTATGACAATAAATCTAAGTGTGAAATTCATGACATGTAGTATTAATAATATTAAAGTATAAGGACTATTATAAACACTTTTAGATAGGAATATCTTTTGACACATAAACACACAGAATTATTACTGTAGGTTCTATTCTCGTAATCTCCCACCTTAGAGATTACCAAGTGAAAACATCATGAGAATAAGTCTCATATGATTATGATTACTCGTACCAGAAAGTAATTTTACTAATTTCCTCATCATATAATGTTATCCAACCATAGAACTAGGTTTAAAAATATCATAATGGAATTTCAAGTTTCTCATCATAGTGGGGAAATGCTATGACCTTTTCGATCCAATAGACACTCTATGACATTATCTCATTAATTTTATGTAGAATAAAAATCAATATGGGATAAGGTATTTAATGTAATATTCAGTTCTTTGAATATACATTTAATCTAATGTACAAATTAGTTGGTTTCAGGGAACCAAATCTAATAGACTCCCACATGTATTAGAACAAAATTCTAATAACTTATTAGTTATCACATGTTAAACATTATTCTTCTAAGTATAGATATAGATGTTTAGATTATCACGTTTCTATGACTAGGGTTGGTAATTCAATATATCTGTGTAGAAAATATTCTAACTGAAACACTATAACCTTGATAAAATACACCACCCCTTGTTCCTATTTCATAATCTTGACACCCAGACTAAGTCTATAGTCAAAGCTTATCATAATAATTATAAAAATATTTCCTCTAGTATAACCCAAAATCAGAACATTACAATGATAAATAACTCCTTAATATTTATTAGAAGCCACAACATACTCAGATATTGTAGATATGGAAACTGCTGGCTGAAATAAGTTTTTCTTCCATATTACCTTAACTTTTTCTTAGATACCAGATCAAATTGAACTAACTAAAGAAAAATGTCTTGTTCCCTTGATCACTAGTATTTTTACTTCTCTAGACACTAGAAACTCATCCAGTTCTAATTTTTCAATTACTTTCAGATAGTTCTAACTAAAATATGATGTAGTAATATTGTATTTTTTTAATATTAACCTAAAACACAATTTTATTTAGTAATATAAAATGTCGTTATATATAATTTCATATGATATGACCTCATAGAACTTAATATTATGAAATTATTTTAATCTCAATAATCTCTTTCTATGACCATTCATGTTCTAGTTGAAGGATTATATGCCAAAAAAATAGTCTTGAATTATTTCAACTTGAATTTTTCAATACTTTGTTGATATATGTACATGAATAGATTTAGAAAACCCATGGATATATATTATATATATTGTTCCTTAGAAAATGGTTTCTACTTTTAATTCATACTTAGAGAAATTTCATTCCTTAGTCTTAAAATGGTAATATGTGAATATATATATATATATATATATGTTATTAATATATCTCTCTTGAAAAATAATAGTGATCTCACTAAATAATTAGAGACATGTGTCACTCATTCATTTCCAAATTATTATTATTTTATCCTTATGTATGATATATTCATAAATAAATTTATGTAATTTATCTATCTTATTGTAAATTATTTATGTCCCCAGTCATTTCTAGTTATGTCCTGTAGACATATAATCTATGGTCTCCATTTTTCCAGGATATATAGTCATATTATATAAGGATTCCTCCAAATGAGGTGGCATTGATTATCAATAACCCAATATAATGATCATATAAGTATTATTTCACAAGTATAATTCAAAAGGATTTTAGTCATGATGATTGGTGTATAGGTTTTATCATAGACTAAGCCTTTAAATAATCAATCACACTTTATTGGTATTATATTGCTCTATTTATGTCTATTTTCTCTTTAATACTCACTAATAGTATCAAGTCTTAGAACATTAAAAAAATATAGTTCCTAAATATTGATACATGAAATCCATTACTTGAATTTATATATACTTATGAAAATTTTCGTGAAACCTTTTACAACTTCTTTATAAGAGTAGTAATTATGAAAGAATAATATATGCATCACCCACCATGGTGGACATAAACCACCAATTTGGTTATGAATTCTAACCTAATATGTGTCTCTGGAAATAATCCTCCAAATAATTTCGATGAAGTTTAGTATTCCTATGCACACTCATGTGAACCCAGTTCTTTAACCTAAAAATATTAGTTTTCTCCCACTATCTTTAAAGATATAGGCTTCCTTTATAGAAATATAGTTGGTATTAGCTAGAATTTAATATTTGTAGTGGATATTGGATAATTAACTTAGGTGAATATTATTGTTTTATGTTCATTTGTAGCTAATAATGATTTTAAACAAACACTTTTGGTAGTGTCCTAATATATTATTATCATGTCATAATTTATATGATATCCATTAGACAATATAGTTGGCATATGGTTATTTGTTGCAGTTTTATTTTCAAAACATGTCTTGGATGAAAAAATATAAGATTGTTAATATAAATAATACTCATCATTGATCTTCCTTTTTATACCATCATGATATTGATTCATATAAGGAGACTTTGGGAATACCTTTACTCTACATGTATGATCAATGAATACTTGGATAAGATGTTCTCTCATAACCTAACTCTAATATTCACAAATCATTATCAAGTTCATTAATTTACTTCACTAATAATTGATAAAATTTATTAAAGTAATATTATGAAGTATATAAAGTTACCATTAGCTTTATAATAGTTCATGTGGCCATGTTGAAATGAATACTAAAATCGTTTTGGTGTGCCTTTATTTATAAATGTTTCTTTATCTAAAACATGAAAAGTAGTTTGTTTTTATATCTAGTATCTTAGCTAAAATAGGATTAAAAAAAATATAGATATAATTAATTCATTTAATTTTGGTTTTATTTGAAAAAGAATTATCTTTCCACAATTGGGTAAGAATATTATATTTTATATTTATCATTCATTTCAAGGAATATTTTTTATTCAAGAGTTACTGAATGATTATTTTAATATTGTAGTACTATAAAAACATTTATTCCAAATGAAAAATAATGTCTCACTTTGTCTAGTTATACATTTAGATAAATGTTTTAACTACACTCAAACCTGAATCAATCCATTTTGGAAATGAGAAGTAGTGTGCTCCACTTGGCTGACATAGGAATCTTCTTTTCTCGTCTCCTTTTGAGTTCACTCTATAAACTTTCAATAGTTTCTCATTTACTATATTTAAATAAATGTATGTTATAAGAATAATATATTTAATAAAAAAGTGGTGAATAGAAACTTGATTAATATACCTGAAGTGGATGTATCTTATTTCTTCTTCATTTCATTGTAATTTCTTTTCCAGTGTTCATTCTTTCTACATGTGAAGAAAATATCATCATATTCATTCTTCTACCTTTGAATATTTTATCTCTTTAAAGGATGATTTAAATGATCTTTTGGAATTATATTAACCATGGGATCTCCAGACTTTTATTTAAAACTTTTCACCACAAGGGGTGGACAAACATATTCCAGCTAATCTTTATCTTCTTTGTGAAGTATGGTCAAAATATTCCGAAGTGACTTATCCATTTCATTCATCCAGGCTTGTATGAATAAGGATAAACTTGTTGGTAAGGATAATATGATAATATTAATGGATAAATTCTTATCCAAGAAGAGGTAAAATTTTATTGACTAATAAATATACCATATCATTTTGAAATCATGATTAGTAGCTAGATTACCATCTTCCAGTTTACACTTATATAGTTCTTTAACAATCTTATTTATTTCATGTGTTTATTTTTTTTTATCAAGAAAAATAATATGATATTTTATAGTGTAGGCATCCATTTCCTTATGTTTTATTATAAATTCCCCAAACATAGTTGATAATATAATACAATGAAAATAGGAAGCATCCTCTACATATCTCAGGTAGGCATCTTTTTCACCTTTTCTCACCTACTGGGGTGGTAGAACAGGAATGGGGGATTTTGATACATTATATAATTTTTTTTGATAATTAATAACTACATAAATGATTGTACAATATTTGTAAATTTTTATTTGTAATGTCATACTCTTAGTTAAGAAATGATCATAGTGGTTTTTAGGTTTTGTTTACCATTTTTTATAATAATTAAAATAGATGAATAGTACTTTATTTGATTGAAAATTATTTGAGACATAATAATTTTATTTTTATTAAGTATCACACTATTTTATAATGTCTCAATGGAACTCACCATTGAACTCAAAATGTCTAGTTTCATGTAAATTATAGTGGTAAGTTTCCATATTTCCCTCCTTATGATCGAGACTATCACCATGAAAAACATAAAAAGGTATTTAGGTAGGTTGTGTTTCCTAAAATGGGGTTATAATTCCTTGTTTGATTAATTGAACTCCCCAATAAAAAAACCTAACACGTATTTCCTCAAAACCTACCTCCAAATTTATAGTGACGCATACTTTTCATACATATATATCGCATATTATTATATTAATATTAAATACATAACATTATGATCCATGTAAGAATAATATAGGTCTAGTATCTTTGGAAACATGGATACATAAACAACTATTTCATAAGTGAACAACATCATATCCCACTAAATTCTTCATATATAGAACCCTTCTTAGACATATCATACTTAAAACATTTCTTCGTAACCTATGGAAAAGAAACATAAGAAAGGTGAGGTCTAATACTCAGTAATACTAAACAAGGGAGATATCAATGATCACTTAAACATAATATGAGAATAATTATATGAAAACATGAGTATAAATTTTTAAAACCATGCCCTATAAGTCATAGATCATAATCTCAAGTCATGGAATAAATCTTGGCAGTTCTTAAGACATGAATCAAAAATAGAATAATAGAAAATTATCTATGAGAGCATACATTGGCATAGGAAATAAGTTTGTGGAATACACATAAAGGTAGAAAATCATTTCCTTAGTAGTCAAGGATTACTTACAAGACTATCATGGTGGATTGGGTTAACTCCCCAAACCACTGTATCCTTATTCAAGGTTCACTTATAAGACTATTATAGTGGACAAATTCCATTACTTAACTGTGTTCACTCCCCATTACACTCCTTTTTATCTCATGGGATATCCATCTTTACCTAATTAATTGGAGGGATATATATTCTAGGACCACTAGTAACATAATCATAATCCATTAATATCTATTCTATAATATCATAAATCATTCATCGTATATCAAAACCAGTGTAAAAAAAATTGGTTTTGTAAACATTTCAACATTTCATTATAGCATAACCCATGGAAAATATAAATGTTTCCTAATAATCTTGTCATCATAATTATAAATCATCTATAGAAATAATAAGGATGGAATCATGCAATCTTATCCCTATTCAATCATAAGTAACATCAAATTATTTCATCTTATATTAAATTGTGTTTAAAAGATCACTTGGAATGTTTCAGGAGTAAAATACCATTTTTACTTTGAAATCACTTCTTTAAAATATAAAAAATTTCCAAATATTAATGAAAACATTTTCTTTGAAAATAATCTTAGAAACTTGTAAATTATGTTTTAAAGCATTAATAATTATTGATGGTAAGAAATTATGTTCATGTCATGTACATTAAAACAAATATTCCTTTCACATTTTTAGTAAAAAGTCAAAATTACCTAGTTTGGAAAATGATAAGAAGATTCGTTTTAAACCATTTTGTAAAAATTCAACCCTGGGTAAAAATGACTTTAAATTATCATAGGATAATAAAAATATTCCTAATTTTTTTTACAAATATGGGCATGGAATAAAAAGTATTTTCAATCATAAAGAGAAATGAAGTTAATTTTCCCTTAAAACACTCATTCAGCCTCTTTAGTACTTAAAGAGATAAAAATGAAAGAAAAAATATATATTATCTTTAAATAAAAATAGTGTAATAAAATTAATGATATTATTGAGATTTATTTAATAAAATTTCATAATTTTAAACATAATCATAAATAATCCAGGTAAATAATGAGATTATAACATAAAACCCTTACCACTTTGGTGACTTTCGAATCAAAACCTCATGAAAGAGAGAACCTTATTTGGATATGTATATCCCTATAATTTTAATTATAATAATAATGTAATACATTCAAGTGAATTATATAAACCTCATAAAATAATAAAGTAGTGAATATAGAATGTGCTTCACAAAAATTAAAGTGAGATGAAAATCTCATACCTCAAGTTCCACTTTCTTTGAAAGTGATCTAACCTCCTGTATAATAAATTTAAATTAATTTTAATCATATAAAATAATAATTTACATAATTATATTATCATATATCATTCCCTTATAATATTTCAACACTCATTTATTAATAATTCTATATTAAAATTATTGTTTTTGGGTGTTGGCTATTTTTTCCCCATGAGAATTTTAGTTTGGTAGTTCTGATCCTTTTAATTTGATCATGTTAACATAATTTCCAAAAATTTAATCATTATATAAATATAATATATTTTGATAACATATAATTTTATAATCATCCATAAAATTTAAAGATATAAACATGAATTACATTATTCATGGAAACGGTGAGTTGTACGTACGCATGAATGTTGTTTTCATTTTTCGATGAATGGAATGAAAGAAAGATAAATAATAATTAACAATTAAATAAAAAATATTATATCATATATATCATATATAATCATTAAATATATCATTATTACAATCCATGTAAAGTATAAATGAAAAAAAATTACATTATTATGTGGAGGTGGTAGTCCACACGTACGCACGAGTGGCACTATCATTTTCCAAGAGATTAGAAGGTAAAAAGGTACAAATTATATTATAATTATAGAAGAATAACTTTTAAATAAATATCATATATATAATTTAAACCAAATATAATAACCATCCAAGAAATATGGTGATGAAAAATGAATTTTATCGCTATGTGGAGGTTTAGTCTACACATATGCACAATTGATAATTTCACTTCCAATTTGATGGAAAAGAAGGTGGATAATGGTAGTTTCATGATTATGATTACATTTAATTATATTTAAGATACTGAAGTAATTATTTTGATATTAATACCATATTTTTAGATTAGGTATAAGAATAAATAAATTGAAATAGGTCAGGTATGATGATTACCTCTTCTTCAGGAGGCCTCCTTCAGATCCTTTTTTAAAGACCATTATAATGATATTTTAAAAAGACCAACTATAATTTGTTTCTAGGAAATTTTAGAATATAATATTAAATTTTTTGGTAAAAATATATGGATAAAAGTGGGGTAAATAATAAAAAATATTTGTGTACTTTTATAAGTAGGGGAGAGCATAAACTAGGAATTTCTTAAATGAATAAAATATAATAAAGTCATTATTAAGAAAAATGCTTCCAAATAGAAAGATATTAAAATTTGGAATATTATTACGTCTAAATATGTCCATAAAATATGATTTATACAATTTTAATATTCAATTTAACCATTATATCTTAGTTAAACCCCCTAGTAAACTTGTTTTAACCTTAACTGCAGTAACAAATGTTTACTATTTTTACTAATCATTATTACCAAAAATGAAATTTCCTCATTACTAAATTTGGAAATTATAATTAAAAATATGTAATTAAATTTATTAAATTAAATTTCTCACATTTTTATAATTTTGTTTTAAAATAAACTTTCAAAATACAGTAAAAGCAGTTTTCAAGAAAAAAAATTTCTTAAGAATAAAATGTTTTTAGAAAAAAATACAAATAAAATAAATTTAAATGAAAATAAAAATATTATTAATAATAAAAATAAACTTTATGTTTAAAACTACTTTAAAACAAAATTTATATTTTTAAATTATTTTTAAAAAATATTATTTTCAGTAAAAACTAGTGTTTTCACTATTCATCAAAAAATTAATCTTTTTAGAAAATTATCAAAAAAATAACTATAGGATAAATCTAAAATATTGATTTTAAAAATTAATTTCATATTGTTAAATAAATTTTTTAAATGCGTCAAAAATTAGTTATATTATTTTCTCTCAAAAATTAATACAAACCATTTCTAGGAAAATATTTTTTTTGAATCATATAAAGACTTTACTAAAAAATGATTTCTTATTTATTAATATATTTTATTTATCTATAACCTTTATACATATTTTTAAATTTTGTTTATTCCTATTCATACCTCCAATTTAATGGATAGGTTATAATGATATACTATATTATGATTTATTTAGAATCAGGGTTGCATGTATCACAAGATATCGAAGAAAGTAAATTTATTTAAAAAGAAACATATCATAAAATTTCAAGATATTAAATTATTCCCCCATTAAAACTAATTTCACCATTTAAATTACATCATTCTGATACAATCAAATGAGTATATCTCTATTTCATTAAATACTTAAGTTACCATGTAGCTTTTTTAAAATTTTGATTCCTCTAGAAAACTTTAACCAGGTGGGTAGTACTATTATATAGAAATTTATCTGTATAATCCAATATTTCTACCATTTTTTCTTCATAGGAAAGATCATACTCAAATAGTATGACCTTTAAGTTTAATATATGTGATGGATCAGTTATCCTTCCTCAAGAGACATACATGGAATACATTGTGATCTTGGGAGAGGTTTAGTAAAAGTGCCAATCGATAACCTACCACCCCTACTCAATCAATAATATTTAAGGGTAAATATACTCAGGGATATTTTTTCCCTTATTTTTAAATTTCATAACCCTCTTACATGTATAAATTCATAGAAAAACCTTGTCACTAACATTAAATTTAAAAATTCACTAAAGACTATGAATATAATTTTTCTTCCAGCACTAATCTCCATTTAATTTGTCATTTAATGAATCTAACTCTCCATTATATTTCCTCACCTATCTCATGTCCAAATATTTTTTTTTTCTAACTTTAACCCATCACTTTGGAGTTCTAGACTTATTTATATAGAGGTATTCATAATAATCCATCTAAATAGTCGATTGAAATATGTTGTTGTAAGAAAAATTGACCAGAACAAGGTTTTGATCCTAAAAACCTTTTAAATTCATAGAAAAATACCTTAAGATATCCTCCAAGGTTTTAATTTTTCTCTATAACAGACCATATATCAAAGGATGATAAGCAATACTGAAACATATATCTAAATCAAGAGCATGCTAAAGGCTTCACCATAACTTCTACGTAAATCTTAGATCCTGATCAGATACAATATAATGTGGAACTACATATAACCTTACCAATTCCTTAATTTATATTGTGGAAATATGATCAAGATATAAATATTCTTGGATATCAATGAAGTGTGATGACTTCGTATGGTGATCGAATACAACCCAAATATAATTATGTCCCTTAGATGTTTTGGGGAGTCCTATGAAAAAATACAAGGAGATTTTTTCCCATTTTTATTATGGTATGGTTATTGGTTATAACATCCCCTTAGAATTGTGTCACTCATCCATAACTTTCTCACATACGACACACCGAGAAATATAATTTTCAAAATCTATCTTCATGTTTTTCCACTATAAATACTCTTTTCAATATTTATATATCTTTGTACTTCCTTAATGAATAGAGGATGATGAACTATGAGCCTAATCCAAAATACCATTCTTTAAATCTGGTATGGAAGTAACACATACATAGTTCTTGAACCTTATCATTCCATCATAATAAAGTTTGAACTCAATAACATTTCTGAAATTCTTTTTCAGTTCCACATCTTTCTTCTATGAATCTTTAATCCTCACATGGATAGATGGTTGAACACTCATTTGAAAATATAATATGTATCCCCTTTCTTAAAAACTTCTAGATTAATCCTTTTAAATCCAAAAATATTGAATATCTTGTGATCCTCATCACATATAATCTAGCAAGATCACTTCAACTCAAAGAATCGACCACCTTGTTCTCTTTTTTAGAGTGGTGATATATAATGAAATAATAATCTATAATAAAATATAACCATTAATATCTTTTTATGTGAATATATACTTTAAATATTTATGATTAGTATATATGTCCCAAGTTTCTCTGTAAATATAGTTCCTTCATATCTTCAATGCAAAAATTACCACAAAAATCTCCAAATCATAAGTTGGGTAATTTTTCTCACGAACTGTAAATTTACATTAGGTATAAGCTATATCCATTTCATTATTCACAAGGATTCATACCATTCCATTATTTTATGCATAACTATAGATAAAAACCCCTTATCCACTATAGGGTAATGTAATCATAGTTGTTCTTAATTACCATATCTTCGGTTCCTTGAAATTTTATTCACATTTATCTATACAAAGGAACTTGGATCTCATCAAAGTCAACTTGGTGATTGGATTATTTATCCATGATAAATTCTCCAAAAAGTGTTGATAATATCCATCCAAATAAAGAAAATTACAGATATCATTCATAGTTGTTGTTTTGGGATAATGTTCAATAACATCGATATTTGATGGATCCACCAATATTCCCTCATTTGAGATTATATGACCCAAAAATTAAACTTTATCTAGCCAAAATTCACACTTGGTAATTTTTTCATACAGATTATCCTTCATTAGGGTCTTCAATATAATCCACAACTGATCTTCATGATTTAATTTAATCTTAGAATATATAATAATATCATCTATAAATACTACAAAAAATATATCAAGGTAATATCTAAAGGCTCTATTCATTAAATCTATGAAGATATTAGGGGAATTAGTAATTAAAAATGGAATCACAATAAATTAATAGTGTATATAGATTGTATGGAATTTTTTATTAGGTATATCCTCCTTTTTGACTCTTAATTGATGATATCTAGGACAAAGTTAAATTATGTAAAATTATTGATCTTCACACAGTTGATCAAAAAAATCATCAATATAGGGTAGTGGATACTTTTTCTTGATATTGATATTTTAAAGTTATTAGTAATAAATTTAGAGTCACATTGATGCATCTTTCTTCTTAAAAAAATAATATGTTCACCCTAAGGTGATGTAAATGGCTGAATGAATCCCTTTTTAGGATTCTCTTAGTGTTTCTTCTTCAATTCTGATAACTCAATTGGGTTCATTCTATATGGAGTCTTTGAAATAGGTGCATTACCAAGTATGAGTTCTAATGAAAATTAAACTTTTCCAATCATATAAATACTAGTAAACTCTTCTAGAAAGAAATAAAAAAAATTGAGAATAATATGTATATCTTTTATTTTGAGTCTATTCCCAACCATCTGTGATAAAAAAAACTTTTTAATAGGAATTAAGACCCATATAATGGATACAGTTTCTATTGGAATTTCTTATTTTTCATCACACTTATATATGATCATAGTTTGGTTCAAAATATAAAATTTTTCTTTCATTCATTGATAATTAATGTGGTATTTATATAAATGTTTTCAATACATTCCTAAGAAAACATCAAATTCAACTCAAGGGAGAATAATGAGATTTGTAGGAATTACATTCCAAAAAACTTCAATTAGAGAAGAAACATAGACTTTAGATGTGATTATCTTACCATTAGAGGTTTTCACTACGAATCCAACATATAATCATTGATGTTATAAAGGAACATCCCTAGAGATGTTCCATGATATAAAGGAATTATTATAACTAAGCTTAAATAAAATTATTCAATATTTGATCATGTATATCACTACCTCAACTTCATTATTTTATCTTTATTTAATTAATAAAAAAAATAGTTATCCTGATCATCAATAATCATTATGAGAAATCATGTAATCATGAAAATTCATTCGTAGGATTTCTAAATCGTGAAACTATATTTTCAAATAATGTCACCTTAGGCTTAACCTAGGTCATTCATGGTCATCATCTATTCAAATCCTTTATAATGGTTCATAAATAAAATTTTAATTAACCCAGGTATATCTCTAAAGAGTGTCACAATAGTTGTGCAGTAAGGGCACACTCACCGTACACCAAAATGATGGTTTAGATATGATAAACCAACTTTTTTATGGTTTATTACCCCCATATAAATTAGTACTAAAACCAAATACACCTATAATATCCAAATATAGATATTTTTTAGCAATGACACAGTCTTTTATTTACCATAACTTAGGAAATTATCCTATACATAGGATTATCCTAAGGTTTCTTGATAAATATTTCTCATCCTAGTTTCCAAAGGTAACAAAACCTTACTATGATACCAACTATATCAACTCATACTTTTCATAAATAAATATCACATCTTATTAGATGAATATTAAATACATAAAATTATTATCCACACTAGAATCTTATAGTTCTAGTATATTTAAAAACTTTGATACATAAAAAAAATAGTTCATAAGGGAACTATGTAATATCCCAATATGTTCTTCATATATAGATACCTTCTTATACGTATCATACTTAAAGCCTTTATTCATAACCTAGTGAAAGGAAACACAAGAAAGGGTGAGATCTGATGTTCACTAAGGGTAAATAAGGGAGATATTAATTATCACTTAAACATATCATGATCATAATAGAATGGGAACATGAATATAACATTTGAAAACCATAACCTACAAATAATATATCATAATCATAAGTAATGGACAAAATCTTGGTAGTTCAAAAGACATGGATCAAAAATGAATCATAGAACATGATCCATGAGAGCATACATTGGAATATGTCATAAGTTTGAGTCATATACATACATATAGAAAATAATTTACTTAATAGTCATGGATCACTACCAATACTATTATAGTGGATTTGTTTTACTCCCCAAACCATCATATTATTAGTCAAGGTTCACTCTCAAGACTATCATAGTGGTCAGAGTCCCTTACTAAACTGGGTTCACTCCCCATTATAGTCTTTATTATGTTATGAGATATTCATCTTTACCCAATGCATTGGATGGATATATAATTTTTTTTTTCACACATTACATAACCATAATCCATTCATATGTGTAACACAATATCATAAATAATTCATCACATGTTATATCCTATGGAAATAAAATGATATTTGTAAACATTTTAACATTTCTTCATAGCATAACCCATAGAAAATAAACTAGTTTCATAATCATTTTTGTAATTATTATAATAAACCATCCATATAATGAATAAGGATGGTATCATTGTATCATATCCCTAGTAAATCATAAGTAACATCAAAGGATATCATGTTAGATGAAAATTCCTTTAACAGATCACTTGGAAAAAATTTTGATGAAAATACACTTTCCACTTTGAAATAAATTCTTTAAAATATGAAAATTTTCCAAATATTAAGGAAAATTTTTTATTTGAAAACGGCAATGGAAAATTTTAAAATAATATTTAAATCAATTATTGGGCATGAAGTTAGGAAATTCCATTCATGTCATGTATATTAAAAAAATATTCCTTTTATATTTTTAGTAAATGGTAAAAAGTACCTTATTTAGAAAATGATAAGAATGTTCCTTTTAAACAATTTTATTTGAAATAAATCATTGGTAAAAGTGAATTTTAAAAAATATAATAGAATAAAAATATTTTTGAAAATATTTTTTGAAAATATAGACATTTAATAGAATGTATTTTCAACTGAAAATGGAAATAAAGTTGATTATTCCTTAAAAAAATTCTTTTGGTCTCTTAAGTACTTAAAGATATAAAAATGAAAGGAAAATAATTTATTATATAGAAATAAAATGAGATAATAAAATTAATTATATTATTTATAAGTATATTATAAAATTTCATAATTGGAATTTTAATCATCAATAATCTCGGTAAACAATAGATTGTAACATAAAACCCATACTACATTGGTAACTTTAAAATCAAAATCTAATGAATTAAAGAACCTTATATGGATTTTTATATCCCCATAATTTTATTGATAATCATAATAAAATAAATTCATGGGAATTATATACATCACATAAAAGAAAGAAATGGTGAATATGGCATGTGTCTCACAAAATTAAAACTGAGATGAAAATCCCTTACCTCAAGTTACAACTGCTTCGAAAGTGATACAACCTCCAGTATAACATAATTAAATTTATTTAAATTATATAAAAGGATAATTTAAATACTTATAATATCATATATTATCCCTATATAATATTTCAACACCCGTTTATTAATCATTCCTTAGTAAAATTGTTGTTTTGGGGTGTTAACTATTTAACTTATCATGAGAATTTCAGTTTGGTAGTTTATTACTTGTAATTTGATTATGGTTATATCATTTATAAAATTTTAATCATGATATAAATATAATATATATTCATTATATATAAATTTATAGTCAACTATAAAATTTAAAAATAGAAAAATTAATTACATCATTCAATGAGGTGGTAATTCGTATGTACGCATAAACATTTTTTTCACTTTTCAACAAATGGAATAAAAGAAATTTAGATAATAATTCACCTTTAAAGAATCATTATTGTATCATATATAACCTTTAAATATATCTTTTTTACCATCCATGTAAAGTAAAAATGAAAAATGAATCACATCACTTCGTGGAGGTGGCAGTCCACACATACACATGAGTGATGTTATCATTTTCCAATGGATTGGAAGGTGAGAAGATAGATATGATATTATAATTACATAATAATAATTATTTCACAAATATAATATATAAACTTAAACAAATCCTAATAACCATATATTAAATATGGTGATGAAAAATGAATTGTATTGCAATGTGGAAGTAGTAGTCCACACGTATGCACAAGCGATACTTTCACTTCCTATATGATGAAAAAGAGGGTTGATAATGGTGGTTTCATGATCAAAACGAATTATAATTATATCTAATATGATGAATTTATTATTTTATGTTTAATACCATATATTTACTATAGGTAGAAGAATAAATAAATTAAAAGAGGATGGGTAATGCAATTACCTCTTCTTTGTGAGATCTCCTTTATATCCTTTCTTAAAGAACCCTAGAATGGTATTTTAAGAAGAGTAGGACATATAACTTTTGTATAGGGTGGTTTAGAATGTAATTTTATATTTTTTTTAGATATAATTTTCCAAGTTGTGTACATGATAGAAAGGGGGTGTCCTTTTATAAATGGGGGAGTGGACACACTTTGAGTTTCTTAAAAGAATAAAATATAATAAAGACATTCTCAAGACAAAAGATTAAAAATGTATAGAGATTAAAAGGTGTGAAATTATGAGTTCAACAAATTTCCATCTAATATTATTTATACAAGTTCAATTGGAAATTCCAACCATATCTCTTAGTTTAACCCTCCTCCCCCCGGTAAACTCGTTTTAACCTCAACCATGGTGACAAACTTTTACTATTTTTATTATTCATTATGAACAAAAATGAAATTGTCTGCATTACAAAAATTGGAAATTCTTATTCCAAATATGTAATCAATATTATTAAATTAAATCTATAAAATTGAAAGAATTTAATTTTAAAATAAACTCACAAAATGCGGTGAAAAGTTTAAGTATAAAAAGTTTTTATACCAAAATAAACATAAAATTAATTCAAATGATAATAATTGGATTATTAATAATATAAATAAACTAATTTTACTTTTAAAACCATTTTAAAATAAAATTGAACTTTTTAAATTCTTTAAACAAAAACATTATTTTCAATAAAACCTAATATTTTTCACTATTTATCAAAAAAAATTAATCTTTTAGAAAATTCTAAAAAATTGTGTTTAATATAACTTTGACATGATTATTTTAAAAATGATATTAATTTTTTCATATATATTTTCAAAAACTTTCAAAAATTAATTATTTTATTTTCTCATAAAAAGTAATAAAACCCATTTTTTAGGTAAATATATTTTTTAAAGAATATTAAGACATTAATAATAATTTCATAATTATTTATTAATATATTTATTTATATAAAACATTTATACATATTTTTCAAAAAAAATATTCCTATTCATACTTATAGTATAATGGCTAGGTTAAAATGTTATACTATATTAATGTTCATTTAGACTTAGAGTTGTGTGTATCGTAAGCTACCAAAGAAATTAAATTTATGTAAAAATAAATATATCATAAAATATTATGGTGTTATAAAATTTGTATTAAATAGACTATGTTTGTTAAATTTAATACATGTATAGTTAATTTGACCCAAACCCCTTATGAAAACTCCCTGGTAAAATTAAATGTCTAAACTGTGTCTATGTAAACACTTAGTTATATGGTTTCATTACAAATAAATTAATATAAGCCTTGGTCTTACTTATTATTAAGTTGAGGGATTTTATTTCTTATGAATAAATATTTATTATTTTATTATTTACATGTATTTTTATAATTAATAGCATTTTACTTAATTGATTAACCATATTTTGATTAAACATTTACCTAAAATACATTTATTTAAATTCCACCTTTGAATATTATACCATTTATTTATGTAATCGCAGTCTTGCATCCATAAAATAAATCATGCATGAGATAGAAATAAATAAATAAATAAATGATCCATGAATGAGCTTATCTGATGGTTGATTTATTGAGTGGAAAATAAATCAACATATGATCTTGGGGGGAAACTCCTTGTGTCAATCTTGGCATGAGACACATCATTACACCTATCCACATGTGTATCACCCGGGTTGGTTTCATCTCAACTCTATCTTGAACCACCTCCATGCACCTTGGGATACTCCTTTTTTTACATATTTTTTATTACTCACATGTAGGTGACAGGAACCATAGGATTGGTTAATATTAATTACATAAAATAACCTTGGGAATGTAGGTCCTACATAATAAAAGAGGTAGGGACAATTTGAAGGCTATCATATTTAATTTAATAATAATTAATTGAAAAACCATGCAATAAAATTAAATTAAATAAAACCAAATCATGGATAGGTCTAGTCAAATACCATGATCAGTCATACTCATGCAATGAATATAAAAAATTACACTAGCTATCATTCATATCAATTCATTCTTTATTATTAAGATAAACACAATTATATTGATTTAATAAATTAATTAATTAATCAATTAATTCCCTTTATCTTAATGACTATTCAAATTATCATAGAGATACCCATCATTAATTCATTCATGGAAAATAAATGACATGACTAAAAAATATATATAATTGCATGGAATTAATTGAGCATTAATTTGTTCTTAAAACCTTAATTACATAATCAACACATCTAGTGAAAATAGTGTAATTGAGTTTTAATGTTGTAATTAATTATGTTTAAGTAATTTAATTCTATTCTTTATAGGGACACTATATGGTGTGTACTCATGAGCCACGTTTCTTATTCATTACTTTTCATATATTCAGGATAAATTCATAGGGCCTCAATGTGTATCCCATCCAGATTACACAATGTGTACTAAAAATATACATGTCATGTGGTCTTCTTGTTGTGTGTCTATGTAACCCACCAATTGAATCAGAATGATCTTCAGATATAGTAATTAATGGGTCACATGGCATGTACTCTGAAAACATTATGTGTGGTTCTTTTTTTATGTGTCTTTGTCACCCGTTGATTGACTCATATTGTTCTTCATACATGGGTATTAATGATTCACATAGTGTGTACACTAGCTACATGTAATTTATTTCATTAATGTTCCAGGTTTTTATCCTCACATGGTATAAATCGTGTATTTGACCACACGGTTAACACAAATTTTTCTTCTAAACCATGTAGACTACATGACATGTATACTAGCTACACATCATGTAGTTTACTAAACCATGTGCCATATTGGAATGGTCAACACATGGTGTATAATAAATGCACTACGTGTAATAACTACTCAGCATGTCGTGTATCCCATAAAATGTTCAGGTGTAGAGAACTTGGGTACATGGCATGTACTCTGGATGCACTCCATATAACCCAATATACTAGAAAAAGTATTTGGAATATCTGACTGTTCTTAATATGTTCTTATTCCTTATGAAAATATAAATCTTGAGAAGAGAATATTGATATTTCTAATATTAAATATTTTAATAAAAGAACAAATAAATTAGATGTCAAAAACTGACCAAAATTTCATATTTATCAACAATAAAATAAATAATTATAAATTTAAATGTGATCACTTTGATACCACTTGAAGGTTTAGGGAATAGTAGAATCACTTTTCTGGCCCAATACCAAATCAGTAATTATTGGATTTGATGGATCGTTCGCATATATTAAAATACATAAAAGTCATGACCAAAGAAAATTTTCTAATGAATATTGATAAGTCAGGTCACTAAAACCAAGGTAAAATCTTTTCACATAAAATTTATAATTAATTTAAATATATTAGAAGAAATAATACCTTAGTCTTGAGATATTTTTTTGATTAATGTGTTGATCATCTAAAAACCATTTCGATCAACTATCATTTCTCTTGTAGGTTCCAAGTGTAGAATCCCTCTAGTGATAAACCAAATGTTTTCCTTTTATCTCCAAACAACACTGGTAGATTTATAGGTGATATCTCATTGGATCAATTATATTGTGTTGTCTGTCTTAAATATTACAACGATTACTTTGATCTTGAAGAATCATCTTTACATTCTCATTCTTAAGAGAAAGGAGTATCGGTGAGAATCTCTAGATAATTCATCAGTCTTGATAGAGATCTATATATTTTATTATGAACAAAGATTCTCAAAAATAATCAATATAAATTAATCTCTACACAATATAAATAATGGTCTATTTATAAATATAGGGTTTAGGTTAAAAAATTATTTAATTTAACAACAAACCTTAAATAATATATTAATCCTCATCTGGCCCCATTCTATGTAATATTATTATTGTTATTTAATTTTGTTCTCAAAATTTCATAGTGATAAATATTATTTTACCATCTTAAAAAACAAAATTTATCATCAGATACAATATTATTCTTCTCTTCCATCTTAATATTTATCAAACTCCAAAATAAATATTGAATTAAATAGTTATTCATAAAATAAATATTTTAATCCCAGTCTTGAAAATAATTATATATTAAACACTAAATAAATAAAATAATTATTTTATTCATGGTCTGGTGAGTAAATATTTAATAAATATTCATGTAATTATATAAATTTTTTATTAATAATTTGTTATTACATTATGAATAATATTTTGGATCGATAAATTATGAATAAAATTATTCTTCAGTATTGAGAATAATATTTATTCCAATTATTCAATTCAAATAGAATTTAATTGAGATCAATAGAAACACTTAGTGTGTGACCCTCTAGGCTTCTTTCTAATTGTCATTAGGCAATATTTCCCAAAGTCCAAGATTAATTTCTAGAAAAGAGTCAAAAATTCCAAGAGAAAGAATTTAATGTCACAAAATTGACAACCACATATGAACGATCAATGTGTAATATAATCTCTTTGTCATGATATCTCATCAATAAGGTTGTACAATCATTCCATCAACCTATTTTACACACATTCCATCAACCTATATGTTTGATATGTCTTTATCTGACTATCTAAAGAAAACACGTCATTGTACCATGGCCATAGAATTTAATGTGACAATTCTATTTCAATAAAAGGGATGAGATATCAACTTCCATAAATATGGAAGGTAAAAATTCTTCCTAAAATTATTAATTAATAACACATCATTTGTGACGCACCCAATATACCCAACTTCTTCGTGAACTAGAATTTCCATGGTTTACAATAATACATCTAAGTGTGAGATTCATGAAATGAATTAATAATAACTTTAAAGTCCAAGGACCATTACACACACTCACGAATAGGAATATCTGTTGACACATAAACATATAGAATTCTTATTGGTGGGTATGTTCTCATAATCTCCCATATTGAAGATTATCGAGTGTGAACATCATGAGACGAAGTCTCATATATTAATGAGTGCTCACACCTGGCAATCAATATACTATGTTTCTCATCATAGAATGTTAACTAACCATAGAACTTGTTTTAAGAATATCATCCTAGAATTTCAAGGTTCTCACCAAAGTAGGGAACTACTATGACCTTTTCAATGTGATATATACTATAGTACATTATCATGTTAATGTTATGCAGAATACCGATCAATATGTGATAAGGTATTTAAATTTATATTCAATTATTTTAATATACATGTAGTCTAAATTACAAAGTGGTTGGTTCTAGGGTAACAACTTCAACATCATTCTATCATGTGGTATGCATTTTTTTTCATTGCACCCCCAATAATATACCAATTATTATTAATATTATAATGTTAATTTTTTATTTTCAATTTTATTAATCTTTAATATATTTTAGTTAATTGATGTTCATAAAAACAAAATATATTAGTTTGTAGTATAATATGTATGTTTGATAAAATAATGAAATTTAATGAATTAAAAATCATAAAAAATTATAAATATTTCATTAATAATTAATTTTATTTATATAATGAATATAAAACTAATTAAAATACAGAGACACCCATGAAAACAACACGTACCAAAAAAATATCATCTTATTATAAAATATGATGTGAACTTGAAATTATAAAGTTGTCACATTTCTATGGGGATGTAATAGTATAATTAATATCATCCAATATCAACTAAAATCATTGAAAAATGGTGATTAAAAAACAAATCATATTGTACAAACATCTTCTTATATTAAAATATAAATTGAAATTAAAATTACAATGTTATCACATTTCTCAAGAGATGTAATAATATAATTAATATCATCCAAGATTAACTAAAATCACTGAAACATTGATGATTACAAAACCATAGTTAAAATAAATTGAAAACTAATAAATATTGAAACAAATTGATTATGATATATATTTTAAATTGGTATTCAAGTAACACATAATTATTTTTAAAAAAATATGTTTTTATAAAAAAATGAAAAATAAGATAGGGTTATAGAATTTTGTAAAATATGTTCCAAAAAGTGTATATCAAGTTTGTACCTCAGAATTTTCTAGGAAGAGTGGATGGGGTTCACGCTTCCTACTTTGGTTTTATTAAGGAAGAGTGAACATTGTTACTCTTCCTATTAAATTTTTTAAAAAATGTTATTTGTTATCTCTTATTGTGTGTGTGTATTATTTTCAAGAGACTTGAGGTCAACACCCCATTTTATTAGGAAAAGAAATCCATATTCTCAACTAGGTTTAGAGGTAACCCTTATATGAATCGAATGCCCTATGTATATAATTATCATTACAATTTGAGGTCTTGATGGCACTATGTCTTGAAAGTCAAAGAAGTTAACCCGAGGACCCAAGCTGATCAGCCAAAAATTGCATCATGATTGTAGTCATCTTACTATGATTCCCCATTACTAGCAACCATTAAATTTCACTACCCCCACTATGAATTCATGGTTGAACACCCCTATTTAAATTACATCTAGGTATAGGTACAGATGATAGATTTCAGTGCACCCATCACTCATTCAAGATTCCCACCAAACAATGCTTGTATTCCTTTATGCCACATTTCCTACTAAGATGCATCTTGCCACCTATTTTTTCATAACCATCCACAAAATTTTTCACCCCCTCTTCCAATAACCATAATTATTTGATACCCTTTGGAATTATTTAGAAGAGAACCCCACTTTAGAAAGAGGTTAGGGGGCCGGTTGATAGGTTTCAACACACCTATCTCTCTTTTCAGCTTCCCATATAATAATAATGCATAGATATAATCTTCACTTCCTACCCAATGTAATGCACAGATCATCTAGTAAATCTCCATAACTCACTATTCTATGGTGTCCTAGAGGCCCTGTGAACTAAAGGATTATGGTTTCCCTAAGGACCTGTGACCTAAAGATGAGAATTTATGGCTCATAGGCCCAATTCAGGTGAATAGTTCTCATGCTTCATTAACTTCTACAGTAACTTAGAAATCCACCCTACTTGGTTTTAAACCTAAGTACTTTAGATTCTAAGAAGAAGAATATACTAATTTTCTACAGGATTGTTGCCATAAATGTATATATATTAGTTAATAATATAATTAATATAATGCATAATTAATAATATATATAATATAATCATTAATAGTACATAACTAATTGATTTAAAAAATTAATAAATAAAGAACCAGAAAGTAAATAGAATATTAAAATTAAAATTAATTAATTAATAATATGATTTAAATAATTTGTAATTAATAATATAAATGTAGGATCATAAGGGTACTAAAATTTCTACAAGTGGGGGTGTGAATTGTCATATATAGTAATACAACATAAAATTTACTAAACCTATTAGAATAGGTTATTGGATAAACAATCTATCCAAATTATAGATAAGTAATTGGAAATTATGATACTTTATAATTTTCATAGTATAAGAAAAGTTTATAAAAAATGTAAAATTTTCTTATAAATAGAATAGTGAAATAATAAGCTCTTAAAAACAAGTAAACTAATATTTTACAAAAAAAATAGAAAAACATACAAAATTTTATAAAATAGTGTACACTTTAACCTTAAGTGTAAAGGAAGTCACAAACCCTAACTTTGGGTATCCATGGTTTCACCTAACAATAAATGCTTTATTCCTAAAGCAAGGAAACCCTCAATCAAGAAGATCATAAAAACTCTGTATTTGTAATGCCCTTGACCCATATTCCAATTTATGGTGCCCCAAGACTAGTTTTCCCCAAGGCCTCAAGAATATCTCCCCAAATGCTAGAGGTCATCGACTAGTAGTGAGGGATCAGGGTGTGTTTGTAGGGAAACTATGTCCACATTACAGAGTGTAACACAGTGGTACAAATCATACAAATCAATAGATAAGTATAAAAAGTAGTAAATCAATCAAAAAATTGAAAACATTCAAAGATAGATGTATAAAAAATCCAAAAGTAATATCATATAAAATTATGATCATTTCATGTGTCTACAATTCATCCAATATAGTCTTATATAAAACAATACAATACATGTAACAAAATACCAAAAAGACCAAAAACTATCCTATCTAGCATCACGAGCCTTGATTTTTTTCCTAAGATCTCCTAATATTAAATAGTAATCAAAAACCTATAGTAGGGATCTTTCCCTTATCCATACATGTAGTCATATAATCTTCTTGGGTACCAAAGTCATCCCGAGTAGGGTGTGAGATAAAATATTAGTATTTCACCACCAATGGTTTTTAATGTCATCCAGTCAGTGAATATATAATAATAATATTTGAAATTAGTAATATAATATTTAAAGTAATTAATAGAAGTAAAAACCCATAATGGTCCAGGTTCTCATGGACACATATCCTCTACTACCTACTTCGGCCTTATTCGGAAGTATCTAAATAAATATTCAATCCTGTAACAATTTATAAATGAGTCTTGGGACTTAGAACATAACCCATCATCCCCTGTTAGGATGTCACCAATAGGTTACTAATAAGGCCATCAATAAGATATAATTATTTTATTGAATCGAATCTTGTGGTTTGGATTGGAAGACATGTGATATAAATAATTTCATTAATTATACACTTAAGAACCTGATATTTTTCTTAGCATTCAGTCTTTTGAATCTGTATATATCTCCAAGACTATCATGAACCATAAAACCTTGAAATCCCATACTAGTCATTCCTCATAGTAATCCTGTTATCACTCTAGGTGTGGTATAACATTATTTCTATTTGAGTATGTCCTTGGTGGTCTACTAAGGGAGCCCAAGTCTCACTCCTGACATATATATAATTTGCCCTATGAGTCTATTCTTGGTATTCCATATAAGGAGTCCAAGTTTCACTTGGTCACATATCATTAAAACCTCTGAGTCCATCCATTAAAGTACACTAAGGAGTCCAAGTGTCACTCGGGCATAATTAAGGTAGTTTCTAAATGATTCCATCCGTGGTGTTTGTATATAAACCCATGTTTTACCCAAGGCATATAACAAAATTTAATCAATTTCAATTAATTATTTCAAAGGTTATCACCATGATCGTTTCAATTTAACCTCTTCTTATAAGGTGTATCGAGGCATGGGCTAAGCTTATGAGGCTTATCCTCTTATTTACCTCACATGGGCATTTCATTATAATAAGAAACATATGATTAAGCAAGAAAATATATATCCATGTCCTAGGGATATAGTCTTTAATTCCCTTACTTTAATCAATTCAAATTATAATTACATTTCATTAATTAAAATCCCATAGTATGGGATAATGGATCACTTTAAAGGTGATCAATTCATATGACCCCCATGGTGGTCCGATTAACTAAACAACTCACCCAAGTGGTGGTTTTAATTTGAGTTCCTTAAAATTTAATAATTTATCAATGGGTCTCATTAATTACATAGGTTATACCTATCCATTTCAATTAAGGAATAAATTCCATTTCAAAGGCACCAGTCATAAAATTGGGCGTGTGGCACAATTACATATACATAAACACCCCGGCTTTAAGGGAAAGAATGAGACCACCTAAAATAGGTCTATAGTAGAGTTATCATCTAGTATCAGCTTCTAATTTGACTCATATTAGGATAAAAATGAATAATGTATAAATACCCTAAAAATAGGGTAAATTATCTTTCAATAAAATAAATTCATCGATACCAAGAAGAGTGGAGAATGGAAAAAGAGAATTGATTACTTTCCAGTGTGGATCCAACGAGATGAATGGATGTCGGTTCAGATTCTGGCATGACCTACTATATAAAGCCTCATAAGGCATCATCTGTGTAGTAGCTTTAAAGATATTTTTATAGGAGTATTCAACCGAGGGTATGTGCCTCTCCCAAGAGCCCTCAAAACCCAAGACACGTGCCCATAGTATGTCCTCAAACACCTATATCGTATGTTCAGACTGGACATCGGTCTGAGGGAGATATGATGTGCTCAGAAACAACTGTATACCCAATTCCCTCTATAACCCTTTCCAAAATCAGAAATTGAATCAAGCAACCCTATCTAAAATGATAGTATGAGGGACCCTATGAAGTTTTACTATCTAACATATATACAACCTACCAATCCCATATACTGAAAAGGTCTCCTTGATAAGTAAGAAATGAGAAACCATTGTGATCCTATCAAAAACAATTCAAATAGCATCATTACTTCATGGTGACCTCGATAAACCAATCACATTGTAAAAGTTTATATGTTCACTGGTACTCTTCCCTCACCTACTAAAAGGAAGAACACCTCATGAAAAAACTAGCTACATCTTTATTCATACCCAGCCACCAGTATTGGCGATGTAAAACCCAATACATCTTTTTGATGATGTGGTACACTACCCAAGATAATGAATAAAAGTTAAATTATCTCCTTGAATATGTATGTTGAAACACATACACGACCATGTATACATAGAATCTCATCCTCTCCTATGGTCCAACCAGGAGTAGGGCCCTTACCTTCCACACTCTCCCATAGTACTAGGCCCTCCAAATCTAAAATCTATCTCATTATCACTCTATCTAGAAGAGAAGAGGTTGCAACCAGATAATGGAGAAATTTCTTCCCCTGACCATCCCACACCTCCAAATAAATCATAGAAAACAAATCCATAAGCCTTCACTCACTACAATCCTCTTGAACTACATATATCTAAGTCCTCTTTCTCATTTCATTGTCCATTATATTTCATTTACCAAGAATGTAGGAAATATATAATTCAAAATATTGTAGGTACTAAACCCACGTTCACTATTTTAGATTCAAATCATGCTATATAAAAATATACTTGAGGCTTCTTTTGTCTGTCTACACCACAAAATTCTCTTCGAAACAATTTTTTCCCCAATAGTGAAAACCATGAACAACTGAAACTAGCTCGAGATCATTCGTTGGGTAGTTCCTATCAAGTGGCCTCAACTTCTAAGATGTGTATTCCAATAATATTTCCCCTGAATTATCACTTCTTTGAGACTGATACCTGATGTGTCACAATACATAGTGTAGCTTCTTCTTGGTTCTAGAAAATTCATTATCGGTGCTAAATTCAATCTCCATTTCAACTCTTGAAATGCATAATCGTAATAATTTGACCATACATACTTCACACCCTTATTATTCAAGCTCATGAGTGGATCTTCTAGGTTTGAAAAAACTTTTATGGAATGGCTATAAAATCCATTAATCCCTAAGAAACTCTATATCTCAAAGAATTTCTTGGAATAATCCCATAAAACTATAGCTCTCACATTATCTAGGTTAACTAATACTCTTTTCTATGAGATAATGTGACCTAGTAAGTGAATCTAATCCATATAGAAGTGTCACTTGGTAAGCTTAGCATATAATTGATTCTCTCTCAGTTTATCCAATATGATCTTAATATGTTTGGCATGGTCGTGTAGAGTGTGAGAATACACTAAGATGTCATCCATGAAAACCACCATAAAGTAATCCACATAAGGATCAAAAACTCAGTTCATCGGTACTAAGAAAATTTTTGGTGTGTTCAAAAGACCGAAAATCATAACCAAATAATCATATAGGCCATACCTTCTACAAAAGGTTGTGTAAGGTATATTTGATGGTATAACATGAAAGAGATGATATCCATATCTCAAATACATTTTCAAGAACATTGAAGCTCATCAGATCTAGTTGAATAGATTATCTATCTGTGGTAGAGGATATTAGTTCTTAACCATTAGTTTGTGCAATTTTTGATAATCCATGAATAGGAAAGGGGTACCATTCTCTTTTTTCACAAAAAGGACTAGTGAACCCCTCGGAGAAGTATTAGGTTGGATAAATACCATTTTCTCTAAATAATATAGTTTCCTATTGATCTCTTTTATCTTATTAGTATCCATGCTATATGGAGTAATGGATATCGGTGCAACTCCTAGCACGAGCTCGATATAGAACTCTACCACTTGCACTAGAGGTAGTCTTGAAAATTTGTCTGAGAAAAAGAACTTGAAATAATCAAACATTGGGGTAAAATTGTCTAGTATGTTCACTAATCATCCATATATAAACATTCAATCTATTTTGTCATCCCACATAGCCCATGATGATCATCTCCAACTTGGCTCTACTAGACATCCCATTTACCCTTTTTAATAAACTCTCTACCCCTAGTGATTTGAAGATCACCCTTTAGTGCTAAAAATCAATGAAAGCACAAAATGGAACCAACTATTTCATCCAAATAATGATGTAAAATATTATCATCTTGAGAAAAAATATGTTTCATATGAAATGAAACCTACCAATCTCAAGGGAGAACTCCATGCACTAATGTACATCCTTCGTTTAAATTACCAATAGAGTATCAAGCATCATAAATCCATCGGAACACTAAATACTAATCCAAAGGCTCTACAGAATGAGAAAATATATAATTCTATGAGAATTTATTGTATAAAAAAGAGAAGATGATAAAGTAGAGACTACAAGAATAGTACCTATCATAGTATAAGGTATGGGACTATGCTCCTCATGGGTCATTTTCACTGCGTATATCTGGCCTGATCCAAGGCCCTATGATACATCCTAGAAACCATAAGTAAATATTCTATATTATCACTAAAAATATGGGTCCTAACTACCACAGCCATAACTGTCTCCTTGACCTAGTCAGTTAGTTGTACTCCAACTCCCTACCTGATGATAATTTATTGACCCCGCTCTTGCATGTTGAGTTAGTGAATACTCTCTCTCGCTAGCTATCAAAGTAAAATTTTTGAAAAAGTGTTGTAGATAGTCCATCTTTCCATATAATCAGCACTCGACTGGGTCTCTCATGCACTGAGGTCTCATATGTCACATCTACCGCACTTGTAGAACCTCACCTAGATACCTAGGTATAGGATCTGTCTACTAATATAACTACACAGAATCTCTAAACAGTACTTCTTATTGCTATTTGATGTAGTACCAGATCTAGGTGTCGAACCACCCGGGCTCGCACCCCTAACCGCTCTCAGGTTACACTCTGTGACGAGCACTCTATTCATTATTCCAGAAATATTAGTCATGTGAACTAAATTCTCCTACCATTGGATTTCATACCTGATACCATCCTAAATAATTCTGTATTTAGATAAATTTTTACATATTATAATGGTTGGAGGAAAGTTTTTTAGTTCTATAAAACGGTCTAAATAATCCATAATTGATAACATGTCCTACTTCAAGTGCATGAAATCTAGAGCTTTATCAACCCTCAACATCTCAGGATATAATTAATCATATAAGGATATATCAAAATCCATCCAATCCATCTTTGAATATAAATCCATCTGATTAGTGACACCCCACCATCTTTTGGTGGAATCATGTAGCGTATAAGTAGCAAGCTTTACCCTCCTCTCAAGAGGTGTCTCAAGATGCTTGAATATAGATAGAATGGCCTCTAGATATGACTCCATAGCCTGAGGTCCTTTATCCCTTGAAAATTTGGGTGGATGCTGCTACTGGAAAACAAATGTCAACTCAGCCATAGATGAGGCAGGTTGTAGTGCTCCCTAAAAAGTCTGGATAAAGAGAAAAAAAACCCTCACATAATTGCGCCTCAGCACCTATTTTCAATAAAACTACTAGTTCCATATATGTAATTATATCAAGATTCATCAGTATCCCATGGCCCCTACCTTTGAAGTGTTTTTGTAACCACCCTCTTATCATACGACTCGAGGTCGTCATGGTGGCATGTCACTACAATTCCAAACACATACCTTATAAAATAAATATATCAAGATTTATAGATGAAAGTGTAGGATAGGTCAAAACATTCCTCTAACCAGGTCATACCACTCAGCCTACTTCTAAACCTAAGATTGGTAAAAAAAGAAATAGTCACAACGTCACTAGAGTCACTAAGATTTGTGTTCAACAATTTAAATTCCCATTTCATTTTCATATTCATTTCCATTATATCACAATTCATTTTTAAATGGTTGAACCAAATGGTTCACCAAATTTCAATCCATAATGGCCCATACTCCTCATGAACTAAAATATAGATTCCACCTAATCCACACCATAACATGTTCCATCCCATGTGACTCATGGTCTATGAATCAATGTACCATAATTGGATTCTTAGGGTGTTTGTTGTAGCCTGATCAGGAAATAATTGTTTAGGTTATGGAAGGCACTCCAAGTACCAACCATGTATCTTAATTCCTTTCATAGAATATCTATCAAAACAATAGGTATATCTACCATAGATATTATTACAATATCATGAAAACAAGCAATGCATCCTATATGGAATGTCATAATGCATGACATGTGATTTCTATAAGTGACTAAAATGGTGAATGAGATGGAATAACCTCATCTCATTGGGTTGTAAAAAAATATAACCCATAATAATATTTATGATAACATCACAATTCAACTGCAACACCCAATTCTAGAATCAAACAAAATTTAATTGTCAAAATCCAGAAAACAATAATTTTCCTTTGAGACAATTTGTATTTTTTATGTACATGGGTTCGCTACACCCATGCACAACCCATTACCAAATTCATATTCCTTCCTATCCCTTTATATTGTCTCAAAATATTAAAGAAAAATGGAAAGGAATAATTACTCTGATACCACTTTGTAATGTACTGGACCTAGATGCCACAAAATGGTGCCCTGAGCCTGTTTGTATACAAGGCTTCAAGTGCATCTCCATGAACTCTAGAGGTTGTCGACTAGAAATGAGGGCATAGGGTGTGTCTGTGGGGAGACTATTCCCCCTTATTAGAATATAACATAGTGGTAGAAATCATAAAAGTCAATAGATAAGTAGCATAAGTAGTAAATCAATCATACAATAGATAACATCCAAATACAGATATATACAAAATCTAGAAGTAATCTCATATACAATAATGATCATTACATTTTCCTATAAATAATAAAAAATAGGTTTACATAAAAAAATACAATACATGTAACAAAATACCAAAAATGAAAATAACTATCCTAGCTAGCATCATGAGACTTAGCTCATTCATGTTATCCCCTACTCCTAAGAAGAAATCAAAAACTTGTAGTAGGGCGCTTTCCCTTATCCTTACCTAGAGTCATATAATCTTCTCAGGTACCAATGGATGCTTGAGTAAGGTGTGAGATAAAATCCAAGTAAGACACCACCAATTCTTTCTAATTCTATCTAGTCAATGAATATATAATAATAATAGTGTAAAGTAAGTAATAGAATATATAAGTGAAATACTGAAAGTAAACAACCAATAAAGGTCGAGGTTTGTATGAACACATGTCATCTGTTACCTACTTCATCCTTAGCTAGATGTCTATGAATAAATATTTAGTCATGTATCAATTTATAAATGTGTCTTGGGACTTATAATGTATCCCATCATCCCCCATAAGGATGTGATCAAGAGGTTCCTAACAAGGCCATCAATAAGGTATAAGTCTCTGACTGAATCCATGATTATGAATTGGCTTGTAAAATGTGTCATATAATTCATTTAATTAATTATAAAATTATGAACCTAAGACCATCCTTGGAGTTCCTTATCTGGAATCTAGGTATTACTCTAGGAGTATCATAAACCAAGAACCTTATAATCCTTTCCTAAGCATTCCTCATAGGAATCTTGGTATTGCTCTAGGTTTGGTATAATAACATTTCCATTTTAGTATGTCCTTGGAGGTCCAATAAGGGAGCCTAGGTCTCACTTCTGGAATATATAGAATCATCCCTATGAGGTTTTCCTTGTAAGTCCATATAATTATTCCAAGTGTCACTTAGTCACATATTAGTAAATCCTTTGATTCCTTCCTTTTCAGTCCACTAAGGAGTCCATTGGGCGTAATTAAGGAAGTATCCAAATGAGTCTATCCATGGAATTCGTATATGAACCCATGTTTCATCCAAGAAATATAATAACATTCAATAAATTTTATTTAATTATTTCAAAGGTCATCACCATGATCATTTCAATTTAACCCCGCCTTAGAAGGTGGATCAAGGAATGGTCTAAGCTTAGAAGGAGTAACCTCTTAAATACCTCATGTGTGAATTTTATTATAAGAATCGATTTATGCTTCAGTAATAAAATGCATGGCCATAGCCTAGGGACATTGCCTTTCATTCCCTTACTTTAATCAATTTATATTACAATTACATTTTATCAATTAACATCCCATATAAAGGGATAAAAATGCACTTTAAAGGTGATCAATTCATGTTACACCCATGGTGGTTCAATTAATTAAATATTCACCCAATGGGTTGTTTGAATTTGAGCTCTTTAACATTTAATCATTTATCAATGGGTCATTTTAATTATATAGGTTATACTTATCCATTTCAATCAAGGTATAAATTCCATTTCAAATATTCTACTTGGAAAATTAGACATTTGACACAAAAACATATATATAACCACACCGACCTTGAGGTAAAATCATGATACCACCTACCTTAAGTATTTAGTACAGTGATCATCCAGTATCAGCTCATGATTCAACTCAGGTTGAGAGAAAAATGAAGAACAGATGAAAACCCTAAAAATAGGAAAAACTATCCAGCACCTAAATAACTATATCGATACCAAGAATAATGATGAATGAAAAAAAAATTATTACCTACTAGTGTGGATCTAATGAGATGAAAGACTCTTGATTTCAATTCCAAACAGTGAAGATCTCCCAATTCCTATATTAGGCTTCAAAGGAGATCTCCAATGGGAATGTTATCCAATGAATGATAAATAAAATAGGGTTTTAGGTTTATAAGGATTTTAAGGAGAAGTGGTCAATTTTCCTCAAAATACTAGGCCGCATAGTTTGTCCACATTATTATATAAAACTTATTCCAAACATATTATATTAATTGTAAGTAGGGGCACCTTGCATGGTTAGTGTGAACAGTTTTTCAAAACATGCATGAACCATGTGATTTGGATCTGCTAAAAACTGTAGCTTCCCCACATGGGTGTGCACCTCCATCCATAGGGTTTACTCAAACCATGTATCATGTATCTCCCCTATTTACAACCTTTCATGGTTAGTGGTAACTATGTGACCTACCCTACATGGTTTCTAATAACCATGAGACTTTTTCTGTCCTTCCAAAAATTCAAGCTCCAGGATCTGAACAAGCCCCAGACACCCCTGATACACACATTACCTCAAAGGGTAATCACATTAAGCCATATTAAATAATTTAAACCAAAAATTGATGGAAATAAAACGATTTCATACCTAAAAAAAGAACTAGGTTCTTATAGTATTCTTATCCCAAGAAGCCCTCAATCAGTAAGATCACACATGCCTCTATCTTTCTATACCCTGAATCCCTCAATCAGCTAGACCAGATAGAAAATTATAAATCACAAAAGTTTTTAAGGTTTTTATAAATAATCCATTCATGGATTACTTAATAAAAATACTCTCAAAAGGTTATAGTAAATTTCTCTTAAAGTAAAAAAGATGTTAAAAAATATTTACAATAACTCTTGATGGAAAAATATTCTTCCTCCTTGAGTGAAGCTCCTATTTATAGGAAAATATCCAATAGCCATATTCCATGAATCTCAAATGTGGTAGAAAATCCCTTAGACAAATTCCTTCTATACATCCCAGCATGTTCATCTAATGATCATAGTTTTATACACCATTGCAGTGTTCTTGAAATACATCTAGTGAAATAGAAATTGTTAATCTTGAAAAATAAATCTTTCTAGATGATATATTTAATGAATGTTTTTTCAAATAACATGTCTCCCTTTGTCTGATAAACTTTATCTGATAGTCTTGATATAACTTTATCGAGTGAAATTCATTATTTTTAGACTTATGTACATCTATAAATATTTATCCAATGAAATTTGTAATCATCTATATAATGTTCATATAATGTACATCTAATAACAGCAAAATATTTTATCTAATAAATTGGTATTTCTCTTTCTGAAAACATAGATTTTCTATAAAGACATTATTATAACTAAGTAGGTATAAAAGTTAGTAAAAAATATACTTTTAAGGAAATGTATTATGATTTTAAAAATAAATTTATAAAGTGTTGAAAGATATTATTTTTAATCAAAAATATCTCCCTTTTTGAAAATAAAAAAACATATCTTTTAAAAAAAATATTTAATCCCCATGTCCTATACAATCTCATCTTTTACCTTTTTTTCTCTTTATTTATTTCTCCCCATTTAGTTTAGAATTTATAACTTCCTAGAATTTTTTTTAAAAAGTTATATCCCAAAGGAAATGGTTTCTTATATATATGTTCTTATCTCACGATTGATGTTATGTGTTTTTACTTAAATTAATGGAAATTGTGATATGACACAATATATGAGTTTTTATAAAACTCAAGCCAAAATCAAACAGTGTGTGTTGCATTCACAACACTTGATCACAATAACTTTTTGATGCCACATATTTTTCTTTATTAGTAGAATGTTCTATATAATTTTGTTTCTTACAAGACCAAGAAACTAAATCCTCTACTAAAAATTTACAAATTCTATATGTACTTTTTCTACACATTTTACATCCACCAAATTTAGCATCTGAAAAAAATTTAAGTTTAAAATCATTTCCAAAAGAAATAAATAAAACAATATCTTTAGTTCCTTAAGGTAAGGAAAAATACATTTTATATATTTAAGATTATACACTTTTATATTTGTTTGATATCTTTCACATAAACATACAAAAAACATTAAGTCTGGACAGCTATCTATTAAGTATAGTAAATTACCAGTAATTCCTCTAAAATTATTTTGAATAACTGGTTTCCTAAATTCATCATGATAAATAATTTTTGAGGTATTTATAGGAGTACTTAACTTTTTTTATTATCACATCAAAAAAAATTAATAAGATCTTTTATATACTTATGTTGAGATATAAAAGTTCCTTCTGGTTTTTTGAGAAATTTTAAAACTAATAAAAAATGTTACTTCACCCATCATGATCATCTCAAACATAGGTTTCATAAGATATAAAAAGTGTTCTGTAATATTTTTTTTAGTTGATCCAAATATTATCACAGAAATAAATTTTAATAATGATGGTATTCTTAAAAACTTTTAAAATAAAGAGGTTTTGATCCACAACTCCCTTAAAAAATTGTTTTATAATAAAAATCTAGTTAATTTTTTGTACCAGGCTCTCAGGGATTTCTTAAGTCCATAAAGTTCCTTAGTAAGAATAAAAACATAATCTAGATATTTTTTGTTTTTAAAACTAAGTGTTATTCTACATAAAAATCTTCCTATAGATATCTATTAAGGAAAGCACACTTCACATCCATTTGAAAAATAGTGAAATTTTAAAATGATGCATATGATAGAAGTATATTAATATCTTTAACTCTAGATACTGGAGTATAAGTTTCTTCATAGTCTATTACTTCTTGTTGATTGTAACCCCTTTAAAAAATTCTAGATTTATTTTTAACAATGACTCCATTTTCATCACATTTATTTTGCAAAAACCATTTTACACCAATTTCAAGAGAATATTTAGGATGTTTGACTAAAGTATAAACTTGATTCATATCAAACTCATTAATTATATCCTCCATTTATTTTATCTAATATTTATCACCTAAAGCCTCATCAGGAGTCTTTGCTTCGAATTATGATAAAAAATCACAATTTTCACATTCATTTCTTAAGGAACTTCTTGTTCTAATTGGTTGTTCTACATCACCAATGATATTATTAGTGGGATTATTCCTTAATATTTTATAAATTCATGGGTTTATTAAGATATGTTCTTCAAAAAGAGGTTTAATTTCTTCTTGAGGTAAAAATTCATAAATAATTTCTTCATTTATTCTCTCATAAGAATAATTTTCTAACATGGGTTATTAAAAAAATCTATAGGCCTTACTAGATATAGAAAAGCCTAGAAATATTCCATCATCATATTTTGGATAAAATTTATAAAAATTATCTTTATTATTCATCATGAATATTTTACATAAAAAAACTCTAAAGTAAGAATGTTTTTGAATTTCTTCTTTCCACAAATAATAAGGATCTTTATTAATAAAATGTCTTAGAAAATCCGATTTATATTATAGAAGGTGGTTTTAACTATTTATCCCAAAATTGTTTACAAATTGAGTATTCACTCAACATGGTTCTAGTAATATCCTAGAGAATTATATTTCTTCTTTTAACTACACTATTTTTTTATAGACTTCTAGGAGCTGAGAAGTTATGTATTATAAGTTTTTTACTAAAAAAAGTTTCAAATACATAATTTACAAAATCTCCACCCTGATCACTATGAATAGTTACCAAAGGTATATTTTTCTAATTTTAAACATGGGAAACATAATTTTTTAAAATATAAAAATAATTATAACTTTTTATCTTGAAAATAAACCCATGTGTATATAGTTTAGTCACTAAATAAAATATATAAAAAGTATTTTTTTTCACCAATACTTTTAGTTTTTATAGGTAAAAATATATACATGTCCATTAACTATAAATAATGAGAATATGAAACTTATCTAATATACATAAAACTTAACTTATATTGCTTAAAAATTTTACAAGGATTACAGACGTTAGAAGAATTTAACTTAGACACTAGTAGATCACTAACTAGTACTTCATTAGAGAGTTTGGAAAATGTTCTAATGTCACATCGTATTAACCTTCTATTCCATAACCAATATGGATCTTTCATTGCACTAGTTAAAGGTTGATCATAGATCCTGAGGTCTTTTATGTTAATTTTCTATACATTATCATGCTCGTCGGTAGAAAGTACAACCTTACCTTTAGAAATTTTAACAGTATATTTATCATTACTAGAGTTCACAAGGTAACCTTCATCACATAATTGTATTATTTTAATATGGTTGTTCTTAAGTCCTATAAAAAATTAAATATTTTAAATTAAAGGTTTTATAAGAAGGCAAATATTATATATACCATATATTTTTCCTTAATAATTATCACCAAAAGTGACTTTACCACCTTTTATCAACATAATCTTTTGAAAATTTTTCTTTATTTCCTATCATATGTTGAGAAAAAACACTATCCATGTACCAAATATTATTTGTATTGGTACCCCTATTATTTTTCTAAAAATATAGAATTGGTATTTTATTTATTAAACTTTCTTGGGTTCATCACTGTTAGAAAATAAAATTTTAGAATCCACATCTTTCCAACTTTTATTTATTTTATATTTGTTAATTAATTATAAAAACAAACATTAGGAAATACAAAATATTTTACATTATTTAAAGAAAATTTATTTTTCCAATGTCCACCACTTTTACATTTAATACAAAAAGGTTCAATTTAGGGTACAAAATTTTTATTTTAAAAATAGGGTTTTATATCTGTAAAAACAATCCCAATAATAATTATATGAGTTCTAATTTGTCTATACATGTTATTAAAATTTTATTTTTTGAAGGTAAATTTGGATAGTAATTTTTTCATACTGAAAATTTTATAGATATGTTTAACAAATAAATCTTTATCCTCATTATTTGTTTTAGAATTAGATTTTTGTAACTCTTTTGTGATGTTAGAAATTTATATAGAAAGTATAAAATTATTTAATTTTTTTAGAATGTTATGCCTTAGAATCTTTAAGTTTTTTAGAAACTTTATAGTTTTTTCTAGAAAAGTAGAAAAATGGAAAACTTATTCAAAGCTAGGTAAAATATATTCTTCAGATTAAGTATTTTTTTAGTAGAATTGTCATCCTCAGAATCAGAATAATTTTCATTTAAAGTTAAATTTTTATGTGTTTCAGAAGATATATTTTCCATGAAGCATTCATTTTTATTTGTAATTTTATAAAAGAAACTAATATTCTTTTGATCATCACTACTACTTTCAGAATAATTATTATAAGAAATATATCCTTCAATTACACTCCAAGTATCTAAATATTTTATAATTTTTTCCCTTTATTTTTGTATAACTTTTTATAATTTATATCCTTCTTATCCATTCTCTTCAAGTTAGGACAATCTTGTCCAATATGAACCAGTTTCTTACATAACATATTATCTCATAAGAATCATTCATATCAATACTTTCTTTAGGATTTTTCTTATGTCTAAATGAAATATTTATTTCCAACATTTATTCTATTTGAAATATTAGAAAGTTCATTATCCCTCTATTATAATTAACTACTTTTAGTCTCAACCTTAATTTAATTAATTTTAGACGATTTTGAAACTTTCATAGTGATCTATTTTCCTTATAAATGGTTGAGGTAGAATCCAAAATTTCTCTATTTTAATTTTTATCCTTCTCATCAAATCTTTTAAATATTCCTTAATATTTCATAAGAGTTCCTATCATATTATCTAGAATGATATTTTTCAAGTTATTAGTATCATCAAGAGCATTCCTCTTGGATTCACATTCACCGTGAAGAATCTAAAAAATATTTTCAAATAAATTTTCATCTATAAAATATTTTTTTCAAAAAGATTGTAAGTTATTTAGAATTTTTATAAATATTTGATGTATCTTTGCAGCAAGTTATCTAAGTAGAAAATCAAATACATGATAATTGGCACTAATAATTTCTCTTTTGGTTTCAATAACTTTGGTTGTCCCAAAGTTATTTACTTCCAAATTTTTCCAAATATTGTTCAAAAACTCATAAGAAATATAATTATATATGTTTATTTTAATTGAGTATAAAAAAGTATTTATAACTTTATTGACAAGTTAATATTATAATTTTTTCTAATTTGTATAGGTAGATATCTCTCTTTCCAAAATATGACAGTTACCGGTTAACATGAAAAAATTATCAACTTATGTGTTTATAAAAAAAGTTTTTATATGATCTCTCTAATACTCATAATCAGTACCATTAAAAAAATTATCTTATTAGATTCATATTTTTTAAATTATAAATGTTGAAACCTATCATAATTATAAAAAAATACCCTATTCTACTAACATTTTAGTATATATAGTTTATAGAAAATAGAAAAAAAAATACAAAATATATCAGTTTATTAGGAAATATAAACTTGAAAAAATAGTATAAACAACTCTAATACCAAATTTAGGATCATAATATTACTCAAATAACTAAAAGAGAGGATTAATTATAGTTTATAAAAATATAACTAAAAATTTATTAAAATACTTGAAATAGGTTATCGTATGAACACTATGTCTTATTTATAGATAAGTAATGAAGCAGTCTAATACTTCATAATTTTTATAATATAATAAAATTTTATAACAAATGTAAACTTTCCTTGAAAATATCATAATGAAATAATAATATTTTAAAAAAATTAAACTAATATTTTATAAAATAGATAATAAACAATTATAGAATTTTATAAAAGATTCTACACTTTAACCTTAATTGTTAAGTTACAAACCCTAACATTGGTTATTCATGGTTTCAAATTACCATAAATTTTGCTTCCCTTAAGAAATGAAACCCTTAATAAAGAATATTAGAACAACTTTATTTCTTATCCTTGGAAGTCCTCGATCAGAAAGATCAGACACACCTCTATCTTCCTATCCTCTGAATCCCTTGGTTTTCTAGATCAAGAAGATAATTAAAAATCCCAAGAGTTATTAAGGAATTTAAAAATAATCCTCTCATAGATTACTTAATAAAATACTCTCAAAATTGTATATTAAAGTTATCTCAAAGTAATAATATGTTACAAACTCTTTATAGAAACTCATGATAGTCAGTAATGAAAAATATTCCTCCTCCTCAAGTGCAACTCCTATTTATAGGAAAATATACAATGGTTATATTATGTGAATCTTGAAGGTGGTTGAAACATCCTTGAACAAACTCCTTCTTACATCTCGACATGTTCATTGATGATCATAGGTTTATACACCATTATAGAATTCTTGTAACACATATGCTAAAATATATATTGTTTGTATAAAAAAATAAATCTCTCTATTTGATTTAATGAATGTTCATCTAGAGAACATATCTTCCTCTGTCTAATAAACATCATATGATAGAATCTATATAAATTTTTTGGGTACTCTGTTATACTTATACTACTAAGATTCTGTAAATATTTATTTGATAAAATTTGTAATCTTTCATCTGATGTTTAGAACTTATACATCCGATTATGGTAAAATATTCCATCCGATAAATAAATATTTATCGGTCTGAAAAAATAGATTTTCTATAAAAAAAATATTAGACTAGGGAAGTATAAAAGTTAGTAAAACATACACTTTTAAGGAAATGTATTATAAATTTCAAAATCAAGTTATAAAGTGTTGAAATATATTCTTTTAACTCAACAATATATAATAATAATAACTAATCTATCAACTAATAACATTATAAATATAAATAGTATTTATTAATACATTTAATATAATTATTAATTATTAATAACATATTTAATGATTAATAAGATGAAAATAATTAATTAATGGGTAACAAATAATAATTTATATAGTTAATAGTTAACATTTAATTAATAACTAGTATGATAATTGGTAGAAATGGTTTGGGGTTAGACCCCTTTATAAAAAACCTTATTTAATTGGTTTAGGGTAACCCATTACATGTTAAGATATCTAAATCAAATGGTTATAAGGCCTGGTATAAACTATAGAAAGTACTAACAAAAACTTTACTTGTAGGCCCAGAAACTCAAGGACCAAAAGAAAATAGCTCAAAGTCCCAAAGGTTTTGAGAACCCAAAAATGTTTGTCATATCCCTAGTTTCCTCCAACCACTAACTATCATCCTAGATTTTTTTATATGGAATTGTCATTTCTCTAAATGAATATCTCCAACTCTCACCCTTATCCTGAATCCACCATACCATTGCTACCCAAAGCACCTGCCGCTTGAAGATTTCGATTGTTCCCTACAATGTAACATCCTAAACTGAGATACACATAAATGGTGCCTCAATCCGATGGGTCACATGGACTCAAGCGTGTATCCTCATTTTCCAAAGGGTACCAAATAGAAGAGATGATCTAAGGTGGTATAGTGGGGAGACTATAACCTCATATCATATTGGAATAGTGGATATAATAAATAAACAAACAATAGTTGAAACATAATAAAATAGATAGAATATTGGAAACAAAATGATAATCAACTACAGAAGAATAAATAACCAATAAATAGTATTAGTAGTAAACAACCCATAGGCTGAGTCACATACATTATGATTTCATGGAATGATGATATAAAAAAGGGAGACATGGGATATGTGGGATGGGCATATACAACATGTTATACAACAAAAATACAAAAGACTTATCCTCTGGCATTAAAAGCATATGCTCGGTCCTCTACTCCCATGCTACAAGAATTAAGTAATACATATCAAGCATCTATGGTAGGGAATTTTCCCTTATCTATACCTTCATACATGAAGTCCACTAGAGTTCCAAAGGAGGCCCAAGTAAGGTGTGAGATAAACTCAGTAGGCCGCCACTAATGGTGTCTAGAATAATCCAACCACAATACATAACAAATTATTTTTTAGACATAAATGAACAATAAAAAATTATGAGGAATAAACACTAACCATCTCAGGTTCCAATACAACACCTAGATGTATCTACCCACTTTGGTATAGGTTGGAATGACTCTGATCGATAAACATATATATATATAATATGTATACCTATATATCCACACAACATGTGGGGATGTTTAGATCCATATACATGGATACTAGGTGCTATCTGGACCCGGGACATAACTCTAGTGTCCATAACTAGTATAATGAGCTAATGGATCAAGTAATGGTATAATCCCATAATCTCATGTGAATGTGAGACATCATTCCCATCAATCAAGATGGAGGTGTGAGTCGTCATATCCAACACCTGATACAGAGGAATGTGAAACCTCATGAACATCACCAAAATAAAATTATAATAGTGTGTGACATCATTCCCATCACCCAACATATAAGGGATCATGAAATACCATTCTCAACAAAACCCTTAACCATGTTCGATATCCAATAACCATGGAATGCAGGTATTAATAATAATAAACATGATGGATGATATCTAATTCATTTATAACCATTTAACACAGATATTAAATGGTGTGAAATTTATATAATTTAGGTTCATAATTAAAAGAATTGGAATGGTATTTTCACCCATTACCATTCATTTGAATTAAGACTTTTAATTTACAAGGCAGGGAAAATACCAATTACAGGTCAATACGAACACTTAGAAGGTTCCCCAATCCATTGAAAAATTATATAAAAGAGGTAAATTCATTTGGAACACCATAATGGGTATAAAACATAAATTTGAGTATCCTCTAATAAATTTATAAGGGTCTATGGAAGTATAACATCATGGTTTAATTTATTAAGGATGTAAGAGCGTAATTTAAAATATTGCATGTAATTTTTTGGCACACGGAACATCAGTAAAAGCTATGAAAACACTTAAAATTTTAAAAACTATTACTAAAAAACCTACCTTAGGTCCATGGATGACCAATCATCCAATTTTATCCTTTTATTGAAAGAATAACTGAAGAAAATTGAAGAACGGTCCAACACCTTGAAAGTAGGGAATATGATCTCACGCCAAAATAGTGAAATACATGGGAATATAAACTATGATAGAAAGTAAAAGGATTAGAGAGATTACCATTATCTATCAAATGATTCCAATGGTGATCTTATTGAAGTTTTCATGAATAAGTTATCAAGATACCTAGGTGAGGATGATGGAGTTCCTTTGGGATGAGAATTTGGGTGTTCTATCTAATGGGGAAGAAAGAAGAAGATGAGTGTGGTGTTTAAGATCATTAATGGAAAAATTATAAATTCACATTCAAAAATTGGGTCTCATGGTTTGGCTGCATGGTTGGACAAACTATGCACCAACTATAATCAATCCACTATCCTTGAACCCCACTTTCATGGGATATACATACAGTTATCCTAAACATGTAACAGCTATGAAAAATACCTCCATAAAAACATTTATAGTTTTTTACAGCTATGCGGTCGGGCTCACATAGTTTTAGACAAACTATGAAGAATATCTTATACAAAAACTTCCCCACATAGTTTATTAACATGATTAGTAATAACCATGTGTCCCACTCTATTTCTCTATTTTCCAGAACTCCGGGCTCCGAACAAGCCTCTGATGCTCCTGAACCCTTCCTTAGGCTATAGGGAATGTTTACTGAGATTAAAAAAAGGATTCAAGCTAAAAAACAAATTATTTTTACCTTCATTAAAATTCAAGTCATTACAACCTTCCCTCCTTAAAGTAAATCGTCCCTGAGTTGGCCTTCATAGGGGAAAGAGGGACTATCTAAGATAAGATTTGGTCATTGGGATCGTATATCGTCTTCCTGCTCCCAGGGCTCATATTGTATTCTTTTGTGCTACTAAATAACCCATACTAATGGAACTGACCTACCTCAGAGTGTCTTCATGATCCAATCCACAATATGCATCGAATACTCCTTGAAGGAATAATACACCTCTAACTCAACCTCATCAAGTTATAAAGCATGTGACAAGTCTATATTATACCTTCAGAGATGAGATTCTTGAAATAAATCATGTATAGACCAGTATCTATGATTAAGTTCTATCTAGTAATCCATTAGTCCAATTCTTCTTCTAAACTCAAAAGTACTGATGAATCTAGGTGAGATCTTACCTTGCCTCTGAATTTTTCAATGGCCCAACCTAGGTGAAACTCACAAGACAAACTGGCCCTCGACCACAAAATCAATAGGTCATAAATGACAATTGTCATATGAATATTTTCTAGGGTTATCTATAAACAAGCAATTTTTAATTAACTGTACTGCTCTTTAGTCTCTTATATGAGAAATGGTCCATGAAAAGCTACCTCCACCACCTCTAACCAACACAGTGGTGATCAGCAAGGCCTATATATAAGGATTAAAAAGGATCCATCTAAATGGTATCCTGAAGTCTTTTAATATAGGCGAACTCCACTAGAGGTATGTGTTTCTTAGAAGAACCCCCAAAATAAAGGACACATTCATGGAGAATTTACTCTAACACTTGAATCATACTATTTTCCTATTAATCAATCTAAGGATGATAAGACATTCTTAGAATCACCTATGTACCAAAGTCCTTATGAAACCCTCACCAAAACTGAGATGTAAAGTGATAATCCTTGTCAGATATTATAAAACGAGGAACTCTATGAAGACATATGACCTTCCTAGAATACAGCCTCCCTAGATCATCTACTGATAATGTATCTCAAATAGGTAAGAAGTGTGTGAGTTTCTTCAGTCAATCAATGACTACCCAATGTATACCATTTCCATGGGGCAATCTAGAAAATCTAGTCATGAAGTCCATGAAAATATAATCCCATTTTCACTTAGGAATGAAAAATATCTATAAAAGTTCTACCAGTTGTTATTGTTCAACCTTCACCAATAGAAAGGTGAAACATCGAGTGATAAATCCAGCTGACTCTTATTTTATACCCGGCCACCAATATTAGCAATGTAAGTCTTGATAAATCATGGTGACACCAAGATGTACTTCCCAAGATGAGGTATGAAATTCTCACATAAACTAATCTAAAATGTCTATTGGGACCCAGAAACACCCATGAAAGTGTATGGTCTCATCCTTATCCATGGTCCAACCAGAAGATGAATGTTATTTAGGATACTCCCCCTCAGAATTGGGCCCTTGGGATATGAAATTTTTCTCATTCTCACCCATTCTAGAAGGGTAGAGGTTAATAATAAGGATAAGAGGATAGTCTTCCCATGATCCTCTAGAACCTCAACATGTATTTTAAAAAACAAGTCCATGAGCTACCACTCACCACTGGCCTCCTGAACTTCCCATGTCTAAGTCTTCTAAATCATAGCATCAGCTACAACATTGTCTTTTCCAAGCATATAGAAAAGCTTTAAATTTAAGTATTGTAGGTATTCAATAAATATTCACTTCTTGAGATTCAGATTATGATATGTAAAGATGTACTTGAAGGTTTTGTGATCATTAAATACCATAAAATGATCACCAAGTAGATAATGAGTCTAATAGTGTAAATCAAGAAAACCCACAACTAGATCAAGATTGTGAATTAGGTAATTCTTCTCGTGAGGCCTCAATTGATGAGTCTCGTGTGATATGAAACACTCATACAACATCATAATTTCTTTCAGACCAATAATTGATGTGTCACAATAAAAAATAGATCTCCTTCATAGCTTTAGTATAACCAAGAACTTTGTTGAAGTAAATCTGGACTTCAAATCCTGAAAGGCTTCTTCACAAGTTTCTGACCATACAAATTTTACACCCTTCTTAGTTAAGCCTATAAGAGGCACATATAGGCATGATAAATCTTGAAGAAGCATCTTTAATATCTGATTCTCCTCAGAAAACTTTTTATATCAAATACTTTCTTGGGATACTCCAAGTAAACTACATATCTCACCTTATATGGGTCTACTGATACTTCTAACTCTGAGATGATGTAACCTAGGAAGTATAATTTATCAATCCAAAAGTGTAATTTAGCAAAATTTTTGTAAATATAATGTTCTCTTAGTATATTCATCACAATATCAATATATTGGTCATAGTCAAGTTGAGAATAAGAATACACTAAGATGATTTCCACAAGACTACCACGAGGTAATATAGATATGGGTAGAAAACCTAATTCATCAAGCCCATAAAAATATCTGGCATGTTTGTGAGACCGAACAGCATTACCAAGAACTCATAAAGACTATCAATTATTTGGAAAGTTATGTGATGTATTTATGATGACCTAACAAGAAAATTCTGATGTCCCTACCTTAAATAAATCTTTTATAACATCCTTGCTCCTCAGAGCTAGTCGAAGAGGTTTTTTATTCGAGTTAGTGTATACCGGTTCTTTAACATAACCTGGTTCAAATGATGGTAATCCACTCAAATCCTAAAATTATCATCCACATTCTTGGAAAAAAGATCTATTGAACCCCATGGAGAAGTTATATTTTAGATAAATCCTTTATCCTCTAAGTCTTATAACTATTTTTTGAGCTTCAGAAGCCCCATAGGTGACATCCTCTAAGGAGGAATGGACATTGGTGTAGCTCTTATAACTAGATTGATGGTGAATTCTACCACTTTCACTAGAGGAAACATGGAAGATTTTTCAGGTAAGAAGACCCTAAAAAGATCCCCTACAAGAGGGAAAAAATTAGGTCACATTCCATGATCATCCAAGAAAATACCGGTGATCTAGGATTTCACCATTCCTAGCTCTTAATGCTCAGGTCCAGCTCGAGATTCATTGACATCCCATTATCCCTTGTGGATATATATACCATCTTATGGTTATATAAACATCATACTTCAGTGATAGTATTCAATATGGGCTCAATAGGGAACTATCCAGTCTATCCTGATAATTACATCAAACCATGTCATGTTTAGGATGAAAAGATTTTATACGAAGATATATCCACCTATCTCAAGGGGAAATCCTTACATCAGCTGATACTCACTGATTAGAAACCCAAAGGGGTGTTTATTGTTATGAAACTATAGAAAAAATCTATCTTGAAGCCTAAACTCTCCAAAATTTCCTCAAATATAAAATATTTTGATGCTCTTATGTAAAATAAAGAATCCAATAATGTAGAGGTTAATAGAATAGTACCTCAAATAGTATAAGGTCTGGGGATATTCTCTTTCAGAATAGGTTTAACTACATGTTACTGGCATGTACCATGGCCCTAATTCATAGCCAAACTTCCATGAGCAGGCCCACTCTATTGGCACTATAAGTCTGGAGTCTGATTCCCTCTAACTCGACCACCTCCTTAGCCTGAGGGGATAGTGGTATTCCAGCTGCATTTCTGGAGATATACTGATGGCCATGCTACAAAACATGGTTGAGGTGTAGATTTCCTCTCACTAGGAACTAGTGTAAAATTATTGTAGAAGTTTTGGATATTCCCCATCCCACTACAGCCTCTACATTACAATGGATCTCACATACACTGAGGTTTTTTGTGTCTCATTTTTATGCACTAGTGATATATAATTAATATGTTTGTATGAGATATATAACTATTGATACCCCTATGAGAAACCTCAAAAACTTCACTTCCTTCCCCTAGAAGAACTACTAGAAGATCTGGGTGATAAACCATCCTGAGTCGCACCATTGGATTCCCTCAAATTTATCTCAGTGATGATGGCCCAGTTGACTATGTCTAAAATAGTCACTACCTAAAATACATTAACCTATGATCGAATAGTGTAAAATATACTATCCTGAAATTTTCTCATAGTCATAAGATCATCGCCTTCTAGAGTCTGATAGTATCGTTAATTTTCAGTAAAATGAGCATAATATTCCATGAAAAACATGGCTCCCTAATATAGGTACATAAATTCTCTAGCCCAGTCAGCCCTTATTGTCTGTGGAAAGAAGTAATCATAGAAGATCATCTGGAAGTCTACCCAAATCATGTCTTGATGTCATTCTACCTGGGTAATGACATTACACCATCTCTTAGAAGAACTATGTTGCATATAGGTAGTGACTTTGGCCCTCCACTTTGAAGGAAACTCCACATGCTCTAAAATATAAACAATAAACTCTATTTATGACTCTATAGAATGAGGACCTTCATCCCTAGAAAAGGTGGGAGGATTTTATTACTGAAACTTTTGAGTCATCTCTTCTATAGTCTAGGAAGGTTGATAAACACAATGCATATACTGCATCATATGGAAAAATCCCTCTCGAAACTGGGTGTTAGTGCCCATACCAGGAACAATAAGTGGTTCCATAGGTGGAACTATAGGAGGAATCATTGGAGGAATAGGGCCCACCACCTATAGTGCATTGTCATCATAGCCTTCTTGGTGTATAACTTGAGGTTGTCTTTTTGGATTGATTTTATAATGTCAAACACACTCTTTAGAAGATAATTTAATTGATGAAATAATTACATATGGATAATAGGATAGGTACACATCCTTCTAATAGAAAAGGTCACACATCTCTATAGGTTCTAAAATCTAGTTCTGGGTGGTATGTAAAAACCATAGAAAACTATAAAAACGTAAGATACACTGCAAACTACCCACTAATAAGAACAATTTATGTTATAGGACACATATTACATGGTAGGGGTTCTAGTATATAGAGTCTCAATTGCAAGTTATATATGAAAACACCCTTTACATTTCAATTAGCATCCCATTTAGTAGTAACCTTTTTATTTATAAAGAGTTAAATTCATATGAGTTTATATTATTTTATATAATATAGATATATACATGTTCAAGTTAAATACATCACCATTTCCAATATGTAAAATTCATACACCTTATAAATTGAAATTGGAATTCCATTTAATCATAACTTAAACTTTACATCTGGTATTAGGATGTAATAGATCACAATCATTGATTTGATTACATGAATAACCATTTAGTATTTATATAATTTCTTTCTCATTAAATCGCCTTTTCCATTCAGGTAACACAATCTTATGACATTGTCTTGGTCCATCAAACCAGTAAGTACGAAACCTAAATCTAGGTATAATCATCTAATTAATGTTTCATCACCAATATATGTAAGAAAACAATGTTTATATTGATGTAGGCACTCTAATTAATCCAATTGTATTTTCTATGCAAGAAATGTTAGAATATTTCAATATATAATAATCTCGGCACTAACAATATGTAGTAGGAAAATGCACGTAGTAAGTGGATGTTTCATGGAAAAAATTTTATCATATTAGTCCTAAATTAATTATAGTGATGCATGAGATGCTAATTTCTGGTCATATCAGGAAAAGGAACAAAATCTATATCAATAACATCAATATTAAAAATATCACAAGGAATTTGTGTTACCCATCATTGAAATCATATCAATTATAATAGGAATAACCCAATAACAATACTAACCCATCCCAGGTAATTTGGGTTTCCCCTATACTTGGGATAGATACTCCTAGGAACAATCTCATCACCAAATTCCATTATATCCTAGTCTCCTATCTAACATCCATATAGTAATACAAAAGGAAAAAGATTCTCTAATACCACCTTTTAATATCCCGACCCAGGATCCACTTAAATAGTGCCTCGATCTAGTGGTTCACTTGTCCTCAAGCACACCTCCCCATATGCCAGAGGCTACCGACTAACAGCAAGGTTCTAAGGTTCTTCAGTGGGGAGACTATACCTTTATATCAGTGTGGAACAATGGATATAATAAATAAATAAACAATAGTGGAAGCATAAAAAAATAGATAGCACAGTGGAAACAAAATTATAATCATCTATGAAAGAGTAAATAACCAAAAAATAGTAATAGTAATCAACAACCCATAGGCTGAGCCACATAAAAGATGATGTCATGGAATACTGATATACAAAAAGGAGACAGGGGATACAGGGGACAAGCATATACAACATGCTATAAAAAATACAAAAAAATCTAAATTATTTTTTTTCAATAATCAAGAGCATTTGCTTGGTCCTATACTCCCATGATCCAAGATATAAGTAAAATAGATCAAGTATCAGTAGTAGGGAAATTTCTCTTATCCATACCTGCAAACTTGAAGTCTACTTGAGTACCAAAGGCAGTCCAAGTAGGGTGTGAGATAAACTTAGTAGACCACCACCAATAGTGTCTATAATAATCCATCCAGTGTAAACATCATAGCAGTGTGCAGATATAAATGAATAATAAACAATGTTAAAGAATAAATACCAACCGTATTAGGTTCATATAGGAGCCTGGCTAGCTCTACCTACTTCGTTATAGACAGGAATGAGTTTGATCAGAAACTATATATATATTAGTCGTGTATATATATATATATATAATATGTATACATGTATATTCACATTATGTGTGAGTACATTTAGAACCATATATATAGATACTAGGTGCTAGATAGACAAAGGGTGTATCATCCCGACCCTGAATCCACATAACCCACGTCCCAAGCCGGTTGGAAACATGGCCTCAAACATGACTCCCTATATGACATAGGCTTCTGAATAGTAGAAAGGGTGTGAAGGTGATACGGTGAGGATACTATACCCTCTTATCAAAGTGTCACATGAAATAAAACCATAAACATAAAACAGTGGGATCATATGAATAAATAGATAGAATAATAAACATTAACATAATAAATAATTAAGAAACTATATAATAATCAAAATCCACTAGGCAGTGTCATATACATTGATTCATGGCATAGTTATATACAAAAGGGGAATAGGGGAGATGAATATACAATAATTTTATACAAAAAGTACAAACATAAAAAATGGATGCTCCACTAGAATCTAGATAATATGATCAATCCTCTACTTCTATTCTCTATATATAGGTCAATCATATCAAATATCTGAAATATGGTTCTTTCCCTTATATGTACCTGCATATAATTAATCTACTTAGGTACCAAAGGTATCTCAAGTAGGGTGTGAGATAAAATCTTAGCAGTCCACCACCAACGGTGTCTAGATGTAATCTAAGTAGTTCTCATATCTAAATAGTCTGAAGGTATAAATTAAATAATATATAGTGCTAAATAAATAAAATACATCCCACTCAGGTTCCTAAAGGACACCTGGCGGCTCTACCTACTTTGGATCATGGATAGAATGTGTGTATGATCAATGAATATATATATATATATATAATAGTTATATATTACATCCATCTATATGGATCAAGTACGTGTGGACGTAAGTGTCCATATACCTTGAATACTAGGTACAGGCTTGACTGGGGCATAACTCAGACATCCACAACCAATCTAATTGATCCTTTAAGCTCAAGAAATATGGTACATGCCCTACATCCCATAAAGAGTGAGAGACATCATACTCAAAACTCGAGATAATGAGTGTCTCATCATGTCAACACTCAAAACATGGTATGTGGTGCATCATGCTCACCATCCAAATAGTATCAATGGTGTGAGACATCGTGCTCAACACCCAATGCAAGGGAGCATGAATCATCATGTTCAACTAAACCCTTACCATCATTTCAAAGCCTATATCAATGTGTAATCATAATAAGGGATGTGGTACATGCCCTGCATCCCATAAAGAGTGAGATACATCATACTCAAAACTTCGGATAGTGAGTGTATCATCATGTCAACACTCAAAACAAGGGATGTGGTGTGTCATGCTCACCATCCAAATATTATCAATGGTGTGAGACATCATGCTCAACACCCGATGTAAGGGAACATGAATTATCATGCCCAATGGTAATCCATGAGGAATTACCTCTCATTTTTTTCATGTACCAAACAATTATATATGATCAAGGTATAACAATTAAATGTTAATCATTCATTAAAATATGAAAAATGGTGTCGCCTTTCCACCCTTTAATAATTCATTCCTTTTTAAATCATTAAATTCATTTAAGGAAATACAGACCATCAAGAATAATCCACTTCATATAATCAATCCATTTATTTAACAAAAACAATTTAATTTAATTTATAATGCTCAATGAGTCATTTAAAAGGTCCCATGGTCAAAAGAAAAATTAACAACAAGGGAAATTCCAATTATAAGTTGGTCTAAGAATATAGAAGGTTTTCTGGGTTCATTATACATTTATATAATAGTGTAAAATAAATTTCAACCAAGGTTGAACCCTTAGGTGGTGTTCTGGGTATTTAAAAAATTAATTATAAATAAAAAACCAAGGAGGCACAACAAAGGGGTTTCCACAACCAAATTCATCAACCTCTAATATACTAAACAAGGATCAACAGACATATATCAAGGTGTGTAGATCAATTTAATATGAATAAATAAATTAAATGGTGATGCTTGGAAAATTCCAGCAAGTGGCACAATGGAAAGGATGTGAAACACAAAAAATATTGGGTAAAATGATGAGAACAGCTACCTTAGGGTTGTTGATGAATCTTAGTCTGATGGCAGCCTCATATTTGAAGTAGGTTGGAAGAAAACCAAGAAATGGTCCAATGCCCTAAAAATAGGGAAAAAGATATTGCACTTAAATATTGTAACGGATCCAAAGATAAACTGAAATATAGAGGGAGACGATTATATACCTTGGTGATATGGATCTGATGCTTTCAATGGATCTTGATTTGGAAAACAGATGAAGAAGTTATCTCAATTCCTAGATTGAGAGGCTTGGGAGCTCACGATAGAAGGACAACCAAAACATCCACTGGAATGGGAGGTGAGGAAAATAAAAATTGGTAAAAAGGTTTATTAAGGGAATTTTTTGAATTTTACCCTCAAAATATGGGGTGCACATTTTGGTCACATGGTTTCGCCAAACCATGCGCAAACCATGCTTAAGCCACTGCTTAAGGAAAATCCCTGCATGGTTAAGGCACATGGTTTTCCTTAACCATGCTCAAACTGTACAAGAAGAATATATTAAAAGTCTACATTTTCTCCCACATTTGTTCTCCTAGAGTCTCACAGTTTTAGAAAAACTGTATGGATCATGTTGCTCTTATGTTTCACCCTACATAGTTAGTATAGACTATGCGGGCTGGGATGCATGGAATCTGCTAACCGTTCAGCCCAGTCTTTTTTCTAAATCTTGAGGTTCCGGGATACGAACAATCCTCATACACCCTCGTGACATCCATGAATCTATTGTTTAAAATTATAAGTTCAATCTAGATTAATTTAAACCAAAAACAAATTAGTCATGCCTTTATGAAAATACTGGTCATTACAACCTCCCCTTCTTAAACCAACTCATCTTGGAGCATTTCTTTAAAGGGTAAATATGTATCATCTATAAGTAGTTCCATCCACTGAGATTTTATATCAGCTTCTAGTTACCAAGCCTCATCTTGTACCCAACCGTACATCCATAGCACCCATACCAAAGGAACTAACCATCCTATGAGTCTTTTCATACTCTGATCAAAAATAAAAAATCTATACACCTTGAAAGAAGCATGTACATCCAATTAAACCTCATGAGGATGAAATAAATGTGGTGGGTCTGGATAATGTTAGTGAAGCAGGGATACATGAAATAAATTAAGTATAGACCGGTATTTATATGGAATTTATATATATAAATCCACTGGTCTGATCCATTTCACAACCTCAAAGGGTCCAACTAACCTAAGTGACATCTTACCCTGCCTCTGAATATATCTATGGCCCAACATTGGTGAGACTCACAAGAAACCCCGATCTTGGAACTAGAACTCAAGAGGCCATCGGTGTCGATTGTTATATGACTGTTGTTTGGACTAAGATATCATCATGCACTTTCTGGTCAATTATACCTACTTTTTAGTCTCCTGTATGTGACATGGTCCAAGCATAGCTATCTCCCCTTCCTCTATCCATCACATAGTGGATCAGCAAGTCTTATCATATAAGTATTTATAAGGATTCATTTCAATGGAAGTCTGAAATATATTATTATAAATGGACTCATTGAGGGGAATGTGTCTCTCCTAGGAACCTCCAAAGTCAAGAACACATGCATGGAGCATGTCCTCTAACACCTGAATCATACGCTCTGTTTGTCCATCAGTCTGTGGGTGATAGGTTGTTCTCAAAAGCACTTGTGTACCCAAATCCTTTTACAACCCCTAATAGAACCATCATGTAAAGTGAGAATCTCTATCAAAAACTATAGAATGAGGAGATCCATGGAGATGTAAAACCTCCTTGATGTTAAGCCTCCCTATATCATCAAGTGAGAAGGTCTCTTACATAAGTAAGAATCATGCAACCTTCATCAAACGATCAATGACAGCCCACACAGTATTGTTGCCACAAGGTGATCTGATTAGACCAGTCATGAAATCCATAATAACATTATCCCATTTCCACTCAAGAATACATAGTGTATATAAAATCCCTAATGGTCACTGATGTTCTACCATCACCTACTGACAATAGGAACATCGAGTGATGAATCCGGAATTCCTGTGTTCCATACCAAACCACCAATACTATACTAGTATAAAAATGCTCTTTAACATCGGCATTTAAATGTAAGTTCATCAAGACCATAATTAAAAGTCTTAAAATGGTACTTTTAACATCATTTATTTAGTAACTAATGTTAAAATATCACTTTTTAACATCGGTTCTATAAAAAGTGATGTTAAAAGTCCTAATGGAAGACTTTTAACGTTGGTTTTTTCAGGAACCGATGTTAAAATTATCTTTCTAGGTCTATTTTTTTAAAAAAATATGTTTAAAATATTTAAAAATATTTTTATAATTTCTTAAGCTTCAATTTTACTTGTTTTGGAGTTAAAAAAACTTACGAATCAAAATTTATGGGTGTCATAAGTTGAACATTAGAAGACTTTTAACGTCAATTTTTTTTTCAAGAACCAGCGTTAAAAGTATACATTGATTTATGTTTTTTTTAAATAGTCATTAAAAATGTTTTAAAATATTTATATAATTTCATAAGGTTCTATTGACTAAATTTTAAGCTAAAATGGACTTGCGGATCAAAATTTATGGACATCAAAAGTTGAACATTAGAATACTTTTAACGTTAGTTTTTTTAAAGAACCGACATTAAAAGTATCTTTTGACATAATTTTTTAAAAGCATGGACATTAAAAATGTTTACAAAGATTTATATAATTTACTAATATTCTATTTCACTGGTCACAGAGCTCAAACAGAGTTACGGATGAAAATTTATGGGCTTTGAAAGTTATACTTATCTAAGACTTCTCTTAGAGAAGTTCAACTTCTGACATCCATAAATTTTGATCCATAAGTACATTTTATCTCCAAGACTAGTCAAATAAAATCATGTGAAATGAGATAAAACGTATTATTAATTTTTTAAGGTTAGTTATTTTAAATACTGATGTCAAAGGTAACTTTTATCCTTGGTTTTTGGAAAAAACCAATGTTAAATGTCTTTTATGAGGACTTTTAATGTCAGTTTTTTCATAAATTGGGGTTAAAATAAGGATTTTAACATAGGTTACTATATAAACTATTTTGAAATTGTTTTGGTTATTATTTAACATTATTTTTATAAAAAAAACAGTAAAACACCAATACTTTAAGGTTTTTAATTTTTTATTTAACTGATGTTAAAAGTAAAATTTCAAATATGCGGGATCAATATTTCAATTTTTTCACAACTTGTATTTCATTTTTTTAAATTCTACCTAAATTATAATATAAGTAAATTTAAAATGTTTTTTTACTATATATAAATCCATATTCTATTTCTTTCACCATTTTCAACCTCTTCGATTCAATCAAATTTTCAAAGCGTCTTCAATAGATGATTTGAACACAATATATATTCTAATAATGTAATTTCTTTATCTTATTTTCCTTCATTGATAAAAATATTGATAATATTAATTATAATGATGAATTTTTATTATGTTTGAGTTATGAATATAAAATATTTGGATGATATTTACCAACTGAGGTGAAAAATTCATTATCGATCATCATTTTTATTATCTCATGAAAACTACAATAAAAATAATATAAATGATGATAAACAACTTATCAATTTGATGAAAACTTGTAAAATCATTGAAATATGTTAGAAGCCTTAATTTTAATTTTTTTTATTTTGTGTCTGTAATTTTCAATCGTGTTTCTCATGTGTTTATTGAAATGAGTTGTATCTATCAGAACTTAGAGAATTCCAATTTCCAATGGTCATAACATTTTGATCTGTAACTCTATTTTAGCTCTACAACCAGTCAAATTGAAACTTAGAAAATAATATAAAACCTGTTTAAAAAATTAATGTTAGTTATTTTAAAAAATTATGTAAAAAATGAATTTTAACATCGATTCCTAAAAAATCAACGTTAAATGACACCCATTAGAATATTTAACATAGGTTTATATCAAAAACTGATGTTAAAAATCTTATGTAATCAAATATTCTACATCAGTTTTCCAAAAAACTAACATCAAAAGGTAAAATTTTAATTTTTGATGATGGTTTATAAAAATTGATGCTAAAAGTCAAAATTTTAATGTTTGATGCTTAAACATCAGTTAAAAAATTATGTTAAAGACCATTTTTCTACTGGTGTGGGCACCGTAAGTCCCAATACATCTTGGTAAAACTAGGATGAACTACCCATGATAAGGCTTGAAATTCCTAAATAATATTCTCTCTGATATCTTCTGTAACCCATACATTCCCATGAAATAGAAAATTATTATCCCCATCCATAGTCCAACTCAAAGATGTATCATCTTCTGAGATGCTTTCTCTTAGTATAAGGCCCTTGGGATCATATGGTTACCTCATTTTTACCTGTTATAGAAGATTAGAGGTCATTATTAAGCTTATGAGGATAGTATAACCATGATCCTCCTAAACCTCAATTCCTATCTCTAAGAATAAAGCCATGAGATTCCATTTTCCATTGGCTTCCTAAACCGCCTATGTCTGAGTCTTTCGGCTCAGAGAATCGGCTGCTGCATTGCCCTTACTAGGAGTGTAGGAAAACTCTAAATCAAGTGATTGTAGGTATTCAACCCACATGAATTGTATTATATTCATATCTCACTGTATAAATATGTACTTGAGGATTTCTTTCATCAGTGAATACCACAAAATGATCTCCAAGTAGATAGTGTCTCTGGAAGCTTAGAGCATGAACTTCTATAGTTAGATCAAGGTCATATATAAGATAATTCCAATCATGAGTCCTCAACTGATGAGACTTGTATGCAACAAATCACTCATCCTACATCAAAACAGCTCCAATCCTGGTGTCTGATGTGTCACAGTTTATGGAATAGCTACTTCCTCACTTCAGTAGAATCAATAATGGTGTTGAAGACAATCTTCCCTTCCACTCCTAAAAGGATCCTTCATAAGCTTCTGTCTAGATGAATTTCACACCTTTCATTGTCAAGATCGTAAGTGGTGTTATAATATGTGAGAAATCCTGGATGAAGCACCTATAATACCCAGTTATCCCCAAGAAACTTTGTATGTAAAATATTTTCTTGGGATGCTCCAAGAAAACTACAGCTTTCACTTTCTTTGGGTCTATTGAAACTCCTAACTTTGAGATGATATGACCCATAATGAAGTGGACTTTTTCAATCCAAAATTAGCATTTATTGAGCTTAGAATAAAGCTAATTCTCTCCCATTTCATTAAATATGATATCAAGATGGTTGGCATTGTCATGTCTACAGTTTGAATACACTAAGATATCGTCAATAAATACCACCACAAATGAATCTAGATATGGGTGGAAACCCCTATTCATTAGATCTATGAAAACAACGGGTGAGTTTGTGAGTCTGAAAGGAATGACCAGGTACTCATATAGAATATAAATGATCTTTAAAGATATGATAGTTATGTATGATGACCTAACAGGCACCTGATGATAGACTGACCTCAAATATGTCATTTAAAACACTATCTCCCCTTAGAGATGATCAAATAGGTTTTCTGTTTGATGACATGGATACTGATTCTTCACTGTGAGATGTTTCCAATGATGTTAATTCATGAAAAGTCTGAGGGTACCATCCTCTTTCTTGGATAAAAGAACTAGAGAACCCCAAAGGAAAGTTTTGGGGAATATAAATATTTTAGCCTCTAAATCCTCTAACTATTTCTTGAGTTCCAGAAGTTCCACAGGTTCCATCCTATAAGGAGGAATTTTCACTAGTTTTACTCTTAGAACTAGCTCAATAGTGAATTCTACCTCTCACACCAGAGGTAGATTAGATAAGTTTTTTTGAAAATATTTCCCTGAAACACTCCACTGTAGTAGGGAAAATAGTGGGTCATAATTCTTGATCATCTCAGAAAAGATTAGTGATTTGATCTTTCACACTACCCATCCCATGCTTCTCTAGTCTTGATCACGTAGCTTTCACATCCCATTATCCCTTATGCATGTTCCTACCACCCTCTAGTGATGTAAATTTCACCCTTTGATGATAGCATTTGATATGGTCTTGATAGGGAACTAACCAATCCATCCCTATGATTACATCAATGCTCGTCATGTCAAGGATGAAAAGATTCCATAAGAAGAGGTATCCGCTTGTCTCAAGGGGAAAATCCTTAAAACAGAGAATTCCCTCTGATCAGACACTTAACAGGGTATCAAGCGTCATAATTCCATGAAAGCGTTCAATATCTATGCCTAGACTACCCACAATAGTCTCATATATAAAAGGGTGAGATACACCTATGTCAAATAAAGATGAAACAAAAGTGGAGGATACTAGAATAGTACAATGTACAGTAGAAGTTCTAGAACTCTTCTCCTCTTATGTAGCATGGACTACATTTAACTGGCCTCTATTTTAGCCCTGATTCAATTCCTAACTGACCTAAGAAAGCCTACTCTATTGGCACTAAGAATCATGAGTCTAATTATCCCTACCTCGATGGTCACCTCAGCCTAATCGGCCAGTGGTATTCCAGATGCCTTCCTGGAATGATCCTATTGGTCCTTCTTCTGTTCATAGAGTAAGCATATATCCCCACTCACTAGGTATTGATGGAAATTTTCTATATAAATTTTGGATATGGATCATCCTTCCACAGCCTCTATATTCCACTAGGTCAAGTAAGCAATGTTGTTTCATATGCCCCGGCTTCACACCCTAGTAACATATTAGAAATATGTCAGTATGAGGATCATATTTGCTGCTACCACCATGAGTAGCCTCAAAATGTTTCTTTTTCCTAGAATAAAACCGACTATTTGATCTACATGCCAAACCACCTTGACTCACACCATTATCCTCCCTCAAATTTCTCTATTTTATAAGGGTCTGGTTGATGATTTCAGAAATATTGGTAAACCTAAGAACATTTACTTGTAATCGGATGGTGTATACCATCCCATCCTAAAATATCTTGGAGTTCATAAGATCATTACCTTATATATTAGGAGTGAAACACTATATCTCAGTGAAATTATCAGATTATTCCATGATAGACATCATTCCCTGCTACAGGTTCATGAATTATCTAGCTTTGTCATTCCTTAGAGTCTAGGGAAAGAAATAGTCATAGAAGATAATCATTAAATTTTCCCAAACCATATCTCTATGTAGATCTTCCTAGGTAATAAAATTCCACCACTACTTAGTATAATAATTTAGCATATAAGAAGCAAGTTTTATCCACCTCTCTAGAGGAATCTCTAGATGCTTGAATATAGAAATAATAGATTCTAGCCAAGACTTAGTAGAATGTGGTCCTTTATCCCCTAAAAATGGGAGAGGATTCTGGTGCTATAATTCCCAATTCAACTCAACCATACTCATGGAAGGTCAAACAACACCTTGAATATTCTACAACATACATAGAAATACCCCTCAGAACCAGGTGTCGGTTCCCATATCAAGAATAGGAAGAGGTTCCACAGGTGTAACTATGGGAAAAAATCACTGGTGGATCAAGGTCGGCCCCCTCAGGTGTATGGTCGTTACATCCTTCAGGGTGTATGATTGGAGAACTTCATGGAGACATGTTACTAAAATTCCAAATGAATTCCTTATAGGATATTTTTTATAATTGAAAGGATTATATATAAAAAACTAAGACGGATGCATAACCTTCGTATAGACAAATCATACCCCTATTCATGCTTCTAAAGTTAGGATTGGATAGTATACAAAGACTGTAGCAGACCATAAGAACGTAAGAGACATACCTACTAACCATTACTAAGGTAGGGTTTAGATCTAGGTCTCTGTTTCACATGTATAAGGTGACTATTTTTACTTAAAAAGTCATATTCATTTTAAATTTCTGCTTCTTAAAATAATTAAATATCTCTAAATTGTTTAATTATATGGATCACCATTTCCAATCCATAAGGTCTCATACTCCTTAAGAAAAAAAATATGGCAAGCACATAACCCATACCATAACACGTTCCAACACATTCGACCAATGGTCCATATATCAAAATGACCTAATTGGCTACTTAAGGTGTCTGCTTTAACCTATATAGGAAAACCCTATTACATTAAGGTTGTAACTTTAAGTGTCAATTATGTTTTATAATCCCAACAAGAAGTGTCAGCACATTTCAATACATAATCAGGGTACCAATAATATGCAACAGGAAAATACATGCAGAAAATAGATGTGAAATGGAAAAATGCATGGAATATTAGTACTATTATGACTAAAATGATTTGTATAATAAAACACACCCATTTTATTTGGCCAAGGTAAAATAAATCATCATTTCAATAATAACAATATCAATAACACCATAAAATAAGTGTTTCACCCAATGCTGAATATGGCATCCCACCTTTTTATTTAATAACTTTTCATTACATTTTACAAACAGAGGATCTTTAAAGTCTAGTGTCTTGGAAATCAAGAACAAAATACATGAAAACAACATAAATAATTCTTCTAATCCACTTTTAAGAATTCATCATAAGTTCATCTGAAGTACAATTATTTCATCTCATAACCTAGAGACATACATCAAAGGAAAGGGTGAGCAAAGGGCAGCAAGTGAAACAGTATACATGTGATCTTGAGAGATATCAATAAGAACATAGAGATAAATAGTCTTATAATAATAATAATAACTTGAAACATAACTTGAAAATTTGGATACAACATTTAATTTAGACGTTCATGAACATATCACCAAAGTTCATCCCCAAGGTGTCATAAAAATTACCATGGTTATTCACCAAGGTATAATGAAACTTGTCATCTCTAGAGATTAAATTCTTTACCCAATGAATTGTAGCACTATCAGGTCACACCCTTAATATTTATTTATTTTCATGTGATACAAATATATCATAATCATAAATTTCATAAATAAACCATATAGAGTAAAATAAATGGGTTTCACTTCAAAATCGTGATTTTTTAAAAGTTCTTAAAAATAAGACCATTATATCATTTATAACCCATGGAAAGGGGGTGAGGGTTATATGTATTTCAATTCCAAAATAAAATAGATCAATTTTATTTCTTGATGAATACCCCTAGAAATTAAAATAGATTTGTTTATTCACATAAATAAAACAAGGTAATTTCTTGATAAAAAGAGAGAGATTTTGAGATGAAAATTATGCAGCATAAGGGCTACATAACATGTTTTTATAAAACCTTAAAAAGAAAGGAGAAAGAGTTAAATCATTCATAAGAGAGTCATGATACATTATAAGTATATAATAATATTTATATAATAACATTTTATGTTTATTTTAATGACATACCACATGAAAATGAAACTCAAAAGAAAATAGAATATGAGATTTCTTTTAGGAAAATTCGGTAGCCTAACGGCATCACTTAAAAATTTAGAAAATTAGTTGATGAGATCAGAAAGGGTATATCATAAATTGGACATAAAATGTACAGTAATAATAATATAGAAATACATACCCCCACATAATAATATGTAAACTAGAAGACATAACATAAAAGAAGTCACGACTAAAAGAGGAGGGTGAAAAGTTCCCATACCTTGAAGAGTAACATCAAAAAGTTGAAGGTTTGTAACCTTGGGGGGATTGAGGGAACCTTGGGAGGAACTATTGGGAGGTAAAAGGACCAAATCTTTATTGAGGATAAATTTTTAATAAAAGGAATGAAGGAATGGGTTGGTATTTATAGCAAAAGTGAGGGAATATTTTATTAATTTCCAAGGGACACCTCATCGATGGTATTTGCAAAACCATGGGCTTGCTCATGGTATTTTCTACTTGGGACACCTCATAACATATATTACTATTCAAAAGTCAAACAGAATTATTAAATCATTATTACATCAGTTATTATGTCTTTAAGCACACTGAAACCCAAAACTGTATTTTTACTATTCATCGAAAAACAAAACATTTTATAAAAAAACTCATAAATTCACCCTAACCTAAAATCAATGCTCTTAATTCAAAAAATAACTCCATTTTATGAAAATAATTTTATAATTATTATATATTTAATTTATAAGTAAAAACACTATTTACCCAAAAAATACTAATACTTAACTAATAATTTCTGAAACAGTTATTTACTAATTCTATAATATCACATTACCAAACAAGATGTCTAAATTTTTTATACTTTCTTAAGTTATGTTACTATTCCATAGGTCACATTACTATTCATAAGGGTAATATTATTATTCATAATTTACTATTCACTAAAAAGTATTTTGGTCTTATTGAACCACGTTTTTCAACTTGATTACAACCATATATTTCCGATTTTCGAAAATCATTTCACAGAAAAAGATATTTAATAATAAAATTTTTTTATTCTATTCATCAAAAAAACAATATTCATCAAATGATATTCATAAATAAAACTATTCATAAAAACTATTCATCAAATTGAAACTTCTTATAAAATTTCTAAAAAATATCCTAGGTTAATTTTGACATTTGAAATTCAAAAATGAAGTTTATTTTACTATAATAATTCTCTATGTATGAGAATTTTTGAAAAGTAAAATTTTTACTTCTAAAATCAATTTATCAAATTTTTATTAATTAAACATATACTTTATTAAGAAAAGATATTACTAAAATAGGAATGATGAGATAACCATTTTATTTATACCAAGGGATTACAAAAAGTATCTAAGGCCTCGTTACATAGCCCCTTATAACACTTGCATAGGACCTAAGAGTAAGGTGTTCAAAGGTGATAGAATCTTGGGGTGGCTCGGAAAACATTGCTCAAGTAGTGATTTCTATCCGCTTGAACTTCTCTTGTAGGATATTCCATTCAAGCTTCACATGTTAAATCTCATCTCGGGCTTGGTCCATAGCAAAGCCTAGTGACGTAAACTCCTTCCCAATCTCCGATAGAAGGGCTTCGTATGGACTGAGTCTACTGAATGAGGCCATCAACTCCTCTTTCTGTATTAATTAACCATCATCACCTGTATTTATAAACAATAATCATAACATTAAGAGTATAGTATTCAATGGTCATATTGACCAACAGTCATATAACAGTTGAAACCCAATAGTCTCATTTTAATTATACTCACTTCATTAATTAAAGGACATAGTTTTGTTGAGTGTAAAATGAAATAATACACAAATTCAGGAAACAAATATTTTTTAAAAGTTTTGTCGTTACATTCTTCCCCCCTTAAGAAATTTTGCCACAAAAATTTCATCTCGTACTCTCAGAAGAGAAAAGGTGTGGGTACTTTTGCCTCATAGACTCCTCAAATTCCCATGTGTCTTCTTCACATTTGTGGTTCCTCCACAACACCTTAACTAGGTGGTTAGTCTTGTTGTGTAGAACCTTGTCTGTCACATACATGACATATTTTGAAGTTAAATTTCATTTATTTTCCTTTCATTCTTTGTTTTGGATGGTTTCCAAAGGTTTTATAGAGAAATAGATGAGTTTTCATGAATTTGGTCAAACCGTGAGCCCAATACCAGATTTAAAAATAAATTTTGTTTCCTTTATAACTTTTTCATTTTTTAATATTTTTCCCTCATTCCAATTCCTAAATGGTCTCCTCTGACCTATTAACACCAAAATAGAAATTGGGAGCCTTTATAAATCCATAATCATGGTGGATATGAGTTTTTATTTAAGATATTGGGTCTGCCTGAAAGCCCATTTCCTGCATTAAAAATAATTGTTATTTTTTTTATATCTCCTTCACTATTTGCGTTTTTTCTGTGATTCCACATCCCTCATGACCCTAAGAAACCCAGGCACGCTCCCATTTCCTTTCCCCCCTCCTTGGAGCTCTTTGAAATCGCTAATTAGGGCTGATATTCATAGGGTGTCTTTAATCGTCCAGAATTGAAGAGGTAACTTCATCCCTTCTTAACTCTCTCAATTCTTACTCTTTTCCCTCCATTCCAGTTCCTAAATTACCTCATAAATATTTTTCGAACAATCCCTGAATTTTGGATATTTTAAATTTCAGAAAATATTGTTTTTGGAGTGATTAATTCAGGATACTTCAAGTAGGTGAGTCTATTTCTTTCCTCTTTCAAATTGCTTAGGGTTTCTTCCCTAATTCTTGAATTATAAAAATTCCAGAAGTTAGGGTTCGTGCCTAGGTTCTAAATTACTGTATTTTTGGTAAAATATTGAGTTTTTAGGTTTCTTTTAACTTCCTTGAGGTGTGGCGGTCGTGCGGTTGATGTTTCGCCTCAATATTTGAGGGTTTCGACACATTCGGTAGGTGATTCCGTGGGTAACCATTTAATGATGAGTTAGTTTGATTGATTAAATAATTTTACATGTTCCTTATGTGCTGTGAATTATGAGAAAACCATTTTTGGTAGCAATAGTAAAGCATTTGTTTTTAAAGTTACATTTTTACTTGAAGTGTGTATTTTTCAAATTTATATCATGTGTTATCTTTTGTGGTAGTTTTATAAAATGTGGAAGTAATTTATTAGTTGTTGAAATGGGCTGAGAATTATGGTTGGGTAATGATATAGTTCCATGTGGGCCTAAAAATGGGGTGTATTTGAATGGTTTTATTTGTATAACCATGTTATACTCCTTGAAAGTGTTTCATGGATTTGTGTGTTCTCATGGGTATCTTTTGTGATATTATTCAAGGTGATTATATAACATTTGAAATTGGATTATTACAAGTTTATTGGGCTGCCAATTATGTTTTGGTAGGGTCTTGGTGTGATTTTGGATTAAAAAGAGGTTTTTGAAATGGATTTTATGTGCAAAGTTTTGGTATACTCTTTATAATTGTTTTATGAATGTTTTGAATGGTTTATTGGGTTGTGTAATAGGTGAAACTATATCAGCAAACTGTTTTAGTAGGATTATATTTTTAAAAGGTACATTTCATTTGTGAAAAGGCTGTTATGTGATATGTATCATCTTGGAAATATTTTATTAAATTGTTTGAAGGAGATATTGAGGAGTGAAAGTGATGCGAAAGTGATGTGGAGTGTTTTGTGTGAGTGTGATGTGAAAAATTGAATTTTTGATTATGAAAGAAGTGTTATTTTCCATGTGTGTGGGCTGTTATATGAGTTTAAATATCTTATAATTGTTTTAAAAAATTGTTTAATGGTTTTGTGGAAGTGTTGAAGAAATGTGAAATGTGTTGTGGGCTATTTTGGTGTGATTCGGATTTCAAAATCATTTTGAATGGAAAATGGATTTTTGTGACTTGTGTGGTATACATATGGGCTTTTTGGTGAATTTTTTATGTGAAAATGATATTTTCATGTTCAATGTATATTTCTTGACTTGTTGAACTTGTTTGAGAACAAGGGGAAAACCTGGGTATCTAGGTGGGTGGACGTGTACTAGTATGCTAGTGAATCCGTGGGGTTTGGCCTCAGTTTCACTTAGCAAGATTGACGCTTACAACTCTAACTAAACTATGATGATGATTATTGGGGACCAATAGGTTATGGGTATGTTCCCTACTAGTGGATCATGCACGAGAATGGATATTTGTGATTGTTACTCTCACTGAGATACAAGGTACCTGGGACCCACAGCTAGCTAGTGCCTAGGGGTTATTTCTTATTTCTTATGCTCATTATTTACTTTGTACTTACTGTCGGCATATGGTATAGTTGGCTAGAAAATTCACTAGAGTTTAAATTATTTTTAAAAGTGTTGATTCTTAATGATATCCCACTTGAAAACTCTTTTTATTCAAAGTCGCATCTTTTAGAAATTGTAACTAGTTTTTTTGTGTTTTTGAAAACTTGCATGATTTTCGTCTTTAAATGTTTATCACATGGAATCTCTTAGTGGTGGTATCCTACTGGGCATTGGCTCACACCCTACTTACACCCTTGGGTGTAAGTAGACTTGGTTATTTTGTTGTCGCAGGTTGGGTACAGTTTTTTGTTCCAGTGGTTCGGGTTTCTAGAAGGTCCTTGGTGGTGAAGTCTTATGGAGGTGGCTTGAGGGAGGTGCCCCTTGCCATGAGGGTTCTTGGGATGTCCTAATTTGGTTTTTTACCTTTGGTATAGACCTTTTGAGTTGTTTTAAGCTATGTAATTCAGTTCTGAATTTTTGTAAAAGATTGTTTGGTTTGAAAAATCCAGATTCGTTTTATTGGATTCTTTTGTTGTTTTAAGATTATAAACTCGGTCAAATCATTCCCAGTTCTCATTTTATGATACCTGGGCACTTGTGTCAGCCCTTGGGGATCAGAAACGCCCTTCGGGTCTTGCCATGGACCGGGTCAGGTGCCGATTTTGAAGGCGACCAGATTCGGTTCGTGACATTGTCCCTACGATCCAAGATCTCCACCAGTTGTTCCTCATAAGAGAGGTCATGTTTTAGTTGTACCACCTCTATATTTAGTACTTGTTAATGTTCAGGTATGTATTTTCTCAAGAGGGATACATGGCAGACATCATAAAATTGTGCTAGATTTGGAGGAAGTTCAACCCGATAGGCCACTACTCCTACGCGATCAAGGATTTCATAGGGGCCAATGTACCTAGGTTTGAGCTTCCCTTTCTTCCCAAACCTCATGAATCTCTTCCAAGGTTAAATTTGAAGAAAAAATTTGTCACCAACATCAAACTACAAGTCCCTTTTATGGTTATTTTCATATCTTTTTTTCCAGCTCTGAGCATCCATAATGTGTTGTTGGATGGCATGGAACTTTTCTATCATCTCTTGCACAAGATCAGGCCCAAGAATCTTTCTCTCACTAACTTCATCCCAGAAAGTATGAGTTCTACATCACTTCCTATATAGAGCTTCATATGGTTCCATTTGAATAATCTAGTGGAAGCTTTTGTTGAAAGAGAACTCAACTAATGGTAGATGTTGATCCCATCCACCATTAAATTCCATTTAGCATGTTCTCAGCATGTCCTCAAGTGTTTGAATAGTCCTCTCAGATTTTACATCATTTTGGGGGGATGGGATGTTCTAAAATTCAACTCAGTGCTCGGAGTATGTTGAATACTTATCTAGAATTTTGATGTGAACATTGGATCACGATCAGATATGATAGAAAGCGGAACTCCATGCAGCCTTACTACTTCCTTCATGTAAATCCTGGCAAGTTGATCAAGAGATAAATCTTCCTGAATAGAGATAAAATGGGTAGTCTTGGTGAGATGTTCCATGATAACCCATATCGCATTGTTTCTTTTGGAAGTTCTCGGGAGACCAATGATAAAGTCCATTGTGATATTATCCCACTTCTATGCTGATATGGGTAGTGGTTGTAATATTCCTTTAGTAGTTTGTTGCTCTACCTTCACTTGATGACAAACCAGGAACCTTTTATTATAGTCAGCAATCTCCCTCTTCATATTATCTCACCAAAAAAGATCAAAAAGGTCTCTATAAATTTTCATACTTCCAGGATTTATAGAGAATGTAGATATATGAGCTTCATCCATCAGCTCTTTCTTTATTTCTAGAATAGATGGAACACATAGTCTTGTATGAAATTTTAGTACACTTTCTTGATCAATATTGAACTCAGGAAACTTCCCATCCTTCACAACCACAAAATTATTCTATAATAAAGGATCTTCTATCTGAGCTTTATTAATCTTCTCTAGTAATGAAAGTTGAAAAATCATATGGGTAAGAGTTGATGAAGTATCTTCCCTTATAATTACCATGTCTAGCTTTACTAGGCCATTGATAAAAGGATCTATTTGCATCCTCATCATAGATAGAACAATTGGTTCTTTCCTACTTAATACATCAGCAACTTTGTTTTCTCTTCTGGGATGATAATGAATTGAACAATCATAGTCTTTTAGAAGTTCCAACCATATCCTATATGTCATGTTCAATTCTTTTTGTGTGAAAATATACTTAAAAATTTTATTGTCTGTGTATATATCACATTTTTCTCCATAAAGATAGTTCCTCCATATCTTTAGAGCAAAAAATGAATGTAGCTAACTCAAGATCATGTGTAGGATAGTTTTGCTCATGATTATTCAACTATCGAGATGCATAAGCAATGAATTTTTCATTTTTCATGAGGATGCACTATGACCTTTCAAATATGTATCTCTAAAAATAAAAAATCATTCTCCACTTGAGGGAAGCGTTAGCATGGGTGCGGTAACTAATCTCTTCTTCGGCTCTTGGAAACATTCTTCACACTCGTTTTTCCAGATGAACTTTACCCCTTTTCGAGTTAACTTGGTTAATGAATTAGAAATTCGTGAAAAGTTTTTTAAAAACCTCCTATAATATCCCAATAATCCAAGGAAACTATGAATCTCAGTTATTATTATAGGTTGAGGCCACTCCTCTACAACTTTTTTCTTTTCAGGGTCAACTGTGATTCTTTCATTGGTTACAATGTGCCTGAATAAATTAACTTGTTGTAACCAAAATTAACATTTTCTGAAATTTCCAAAAATCTTCTCCTTCCATAGATTTTTCAAAATAACCCTTAGATGATCCTCATGCTCCTTATGAATTTTGGAACATATCAGAATATCATCAATAAAAACTACCACAAAGTTATCAAGATAGTCTTTAATGACTGGATTCATCAAATCCATAAAAATAGCAGGTGAATTAGTTAGTCTGAAGGGCATAAAAACAAACTCATAATGCCCATATATTTATTGGAAGACGGTTTTTTGGAATATATTCTTTATTCACCCTAAATTGATGATAAACAGATCAAATATTAATCTTTGAGAAGAATTGATCCCCATGAAGTTGGTTAAATAAGTCATAAATTCTTTAAAGAGGATATTTGTTCTTCACTGTGATCCCATTCAGTTCTCTATAATCAATACATACCTGCATCGATCTATCCTTCTTCTTCACAAATATAAAAGGTGTTAGCCAAGGAGACATACTTGGTCAGATGAACCCGTTCTACAAATGATCTTGGAGTTGTTTCTTTAATTCCTCTAAATTCACATTTTCCATCTTATATAGGGGTTTTGATATCAGGTGAGATCCAGGTACAAGTTCAATGTAGAACTCTACCTCTCTTTCCATGGGAGGTCTGGGTAACTCCTTAGGAAACACGGCAATGTATTCCTGGACGATTGGGACATTTTCAATCCTTATAGTCTCATTTCCTTCTTCTTCTTCACCGATCAACTCCATAAATAAGGATATAGAAGTTTATTCTAGACAAAGATCAGGTTGATATATCTCTCCTTGGAAGATAAATGTAGGTTTTCCATTCAATATTATTGATATTTCCTTGCTTCTTCATTTGATCTTAGCATTATACCTTAAGAGTCAATCCATCCTAGGTATAATGTCGAATTCCAGCATGGGAATGACTACTATATTTTCGAAAAGATTGTGATCACTAAAGTAAATACTAGAATTTATAAACACTGATGATGCTTGGATAATCCCACCAGACGTTTTGACTGATAACTATACTTTTATAAAATCAGGGACTGATTCTAAATTCTTTGCAAACTTGGAAGAAATAAAGGAAAGTGTAGAACCAGAATCAAACAAAGTACTTTCTAGCTTTGATAGAACAACAATAGTACCTTCCACCACATCATTTGGAACTTCCCCTTCAGTCATAATGATATAAAAAGCATGTCCTTGATCCCTTGGCCTTTTTTAAGGCTGATGGTGGTTCCCCTCCACTACCCTCAAATTTGGACAGTGATTGAAAAATTTCCCAAGTTGTCCACACTTATAGCATTGGACATCAGGTAGGTCCTTCACTATCTTCCCTTTGTTGTTAGTGTTTAGTAGTTTAGGCTTCACCTCACTAAGATAATTCCATGCGATGTGGCCATCTCTTCCACACTTTTAACACTTCCCACTCCCAATAAAGTAGTTCCCTGAATGAATTTTTCATATTTATTACACGTGGGATGTTGAACTTGCTTTCCTATTCTTTCTTGATCAAAGTTCCTTCCTAAGTTGGGCTCCATTGATCTCTTCTTGTCATTGGATTTATGAGACCACTGCATCTCAAAAAACTTCAGTTCTACCTTAATCACACTCCGTACAATCTCCTCATAGCTGTCATAGTCTCGGTTGGCAAGATTCTTCCACAGATGAGTTCTAATTCCACAAAATAATCTGTCAACATTCCCACTAGGATCCATGACAAAGCTTGAGGTATAATTGGAAAGTCTAGTGAAGTTCATCTCGTAGCTTCCAACAGATTCATTCTCCTTATGCTTTAACTCAAGAAACTCCTTCTCCATTCTTGTTCTCATGGAACGAGGGAAATTATCATTGAAGAAGATCTCTATAAACTCTTCCCACTCCATAGCTTCAACCTCCACTTTTGGACTTATGTTTTCAATCATCTCCCACTATTGATCAGTTTCTCCCTCAAAGCGGTAAACAGTCAGGGTGACCTTATCTTCTTCCGAACAACAGAGGACAGAAAATATCTTCTCGATAGAGCTGATCAAATTTTTAGAAATCAATGGGTTAGTTGATCCAATGATAGTTTTTGGTTGTTTACGCATAAAGGAATCAACGTAATGTTGTTCCCTTCATAGTTATATTAGTCTCTCCACTTGATTCAGGTTATTTCCCATAACTTGAGTCAGTTGGTTCATCATTTTCATGAAAATTTCTATTCTAGCTTCCATCGGAGGGCCGTTAACTTAAGGTCCATTACAGTCACCATTTTCACGGTTCCTCCTATTTTATTCCATTTTCTAAAAGAATAAAACCTTAGTTATAAGATTATTTCATTTACGAGTCTTTTAAATATAAATTATTTTATGTCTTAAAACTTCATGCTTAAACAATTACATTTCTCTATAAATCCTTCAAAATGATTCATAAAAATCTTGTGATTAACCAAACATATCCCATAGGAGTGTCAAATCAAGAGTGAGGAAAGGATTGTTGTAAAGTACCAGGATACCCTAGGTCAAGCCCTAAACTCCTTGTCGGAGTTTTCACTCCAAGGTACATTTGATCCTGAGCCACATCAACTTGTTTGTATCGAGATAGGGACTTAGTTATTCAAAAACCACTTACATAATATTTCACCAAAATACCATGAAGTTTTACTATATTTAAAATTTTCTATAGGGTTATTCCTAAATGTTTAAAAGCCTAATTTCCATAAATAACTACACTATCCTTTGATACTAACTATGGCATCCCACCTTTTTATTTTATAACTTCTCATTACATTTTACAAACAGAGGATCTTTAAAGTCTAGTGTTTTGGAAATCAAGAAAAAAATACATGAAAAAAAAATAAATAATTCTTCCAATACAATTTTAAGGATTCATTATAAGTTCATTATATGTACAATTAATACATCTCATAACCTAGAGATATACATCCAAGGAAAGGGTGGGCAGAAGGCCTAGTAAGGAATGCAAGTGAAACAGTATAAATGTGATCTTGAGCGATATCAATAAGAAGATAGAGAAAAAAGGAATATAATAATAATAACTTGAAACATAGCTTAAAAATGTGACTAAAAAGTTTAATTTATACATTCATGTACATATCACCAAGGTTTATACCCAAGGTGTCATTAAAATTACCAAGGTTATTCACTAAGGTATCTTGAAACTTGTCATCTCAAAAGATTAAATTATTTACCCAATGCATTAGAAAACTATTAGGTTAAACCCTTAATATTTCATTATTTTTATGTGATCCACATATATAATAATCATAAATTTCATAAATAAACCATATAGAGTAAAAGAAATGGGTTTTACTTTAAAATCATGACGTTTTAAAAGTTCTTAAAAATTATATCATTATGTCATTTATAACCCATGGAAAGGGAGTAAGGGTTATATGTATGTAAGTTAAAGAATAAAATAGATCAATTTTATTTCTTTATTAATACCCATATAAATGAAAATATATTTGGGTATTCACATAATTAAAACAAGAGAATTTTTTGATAAAAAGAGAGAGATTTTGAGATAAAAATTTTGCAGCATAACGGCTATATAACATGTTTTTAGAAAACATTAAAAAGAGAGGGGAAAGAGGTCACTAATTCATAAGAGAGTAATTATATAGTATAATTATATAATAACATGGATTTAAGAACGTGTTATGGATATTTTAATGACATACCACATGAAAATGAAACTCGAAAGAAAAGGGAAGATGTGATTTCTTTTATGAAAATTCGACAGCCTAACGGCATCACTTAAAATTTTAAAAATTTAGTTGATGAGATTGGAAAAGGTTTATAATAAATTGAACATGAAATGGACAGTAATAAGGATATATAAAAACATATCCCCACATAATAATGTGGAAACTAGAAGACATGACAAAAAAAATTCATGACTAAAAGAGGAGGGTGAAACATTCCCTTACCTTGAAGAGTAACTTCAAAAACTCAAAGGTTTGTGACCTTGGGGGGATTAAGGGCACCTTGGGAGGACTCATTGGGGGGTAAAAGCACTATATGTTTGTTGATGATTAATTTTTAATAAAAGGAATGAAGGAATGGGTTGGTATTTATAGAAAAAGTGAGGGAATATTTTATTAATTCCCAAGGGACACCTCATCGGTGGTATTTGAAAACCCATGGACTTGCCCATGGTATTTTCCCATGGTATTTGCCACTTGGGATGCCTCATAACATATATTACTATTAAAAAGTTTACTAGAATTATTTAATCATGATTACATCATTTATGATGTCATTAAACACACCGAAACCCAAAACTGTATTTTTACTATTCATCGAAAAACAAAACATTTTATAAAAAACTTATAAATTCACCCTAACCAAATATCGATGATCTAAATTTAAAACTGAACTCAATTTTATGAAAATAATTTTCTAATTATTATATTTTTTATTTATATGTAAAAACACTATTTACCCAAAAAATACTAATACTTAACTAATAATTTCTGAAAAATTATTTACTAATGCTATAATATCACATTACCAAACAAGATGTCTAAATTATTTTTATAATTTATTAAGTTATTTTACTATTCCATATGTTACATTAATATTAATAAGGGTAATATTACTATTTATAATTTACTATTCACCATAAATTATTTTGATCTTATTGAACCACATTTTTCACCCTGATTACAACCATGAATTTCCGATTTTTGAAAATCATTTCATAGAAAAAGTTATTTAATAATAAAATGTTTTTATACTATTCATCAAATATTATTCATCAAAAAAACACTATTCATAAAACTCTATTCATCAAATTGAAACTTTTTAGAAAATTTCAAAAAATTCATGCTAGGTTAAATTTGACATTTGAAATTCAAAAATAAAGTTTATTTTAACATAATAATTCTCCATGTATGAGAAATCTTTGAAAAGTACAATTTTTACTTCTAAAATAAATTTATCAAATTTTTATTAATTAAACATATACTTTATTAAGAAAATCTATTCCTAAAATATGAATGATGAGATAACCATTTTATTTATACCAAGGGATTATAAAAGGTATCTAAGGCCTTGTTACATAGCCCCTTATAAAACTTGTATAGGACCTAAGAGTAAGGTGTGAAAAGGTGATAGAATCTTGGGGTGTCTCGGACAACATTTCCCAAGTGGTAATTTCTATTAGCTTGAACTTCTCCCGTATGCTATTCTATTCAAGCTTCACATGTTGAAGCTCAGCTTGGTCTTGGTCCATAGAAAAGACTAGTGACGCAACATCCTTCCCAAGATCCGATAGATGGGATTCGTATAGACTTATTCTACTGGATAAGGCCATCAACTCTTCTTTCTATATTAACTAACCATGATCACTTGTATTTATAAACAATAATCATAACGTTAAGAGTATAGTATCCAATGGTCATATTGACCAACGGTCATATAACAGTAAAAACCCAATAGTCTCATTTTAATTATACTCACTTCATTAATTAAAGGACATAGTTTTTTTGAGTATAAAATGAAATAATACAGAAATTCAGGAAACTAATATTATTCAAAAGTTTGGGTCAATAAAGTAAAGTTGTATTAACCATAAATAGAATAATCAATAATTTTAATTACCCATCCCATGTAATTTGGGTTTCCCCTATACATGGGTTAGCTACACCCATGCATAAGGTCAATTCCAAATTCTATTAAATCCAAGTCTTCTTTATAATACCCATATAGTAACAAAAAGTAAAAATTTCCAATGATAGCACTTTTTAACTTTCCGACATAGAGTCTAATTAACTTGTGTTCCGATCTAGTGGGTCACGTGGCCTCAAGCGCACCTCCATGTATGCTAGAGGATACCAACTAGAAGAGAGAGTGTAAATTTGGTATATTGTAGATATTATACCCTCTTATCAGAGTGGCATAGTGGATACAACCATAAACATACAACAGCGGGAGCATATGAATAAATTGATTGAATAATAAATAGCGGGAGAATAAATAATTGAGCAACTGAATAATAATTAAAATCCACTGGGTAGTTTCATATATATGGATCCATGAAATGATAATATAAAAAGGGAAATAGGGAATAGGTATATGAAATCATTCAATGCAAAAATTAAAAAAAATGTTGGGACCAAGTTGAATGGAGAAGGAAGTTTGAAGAGTTAGCCTTTGTAGAGTTTTGTATTTTGTTGTCAAAGAAGATAAATCAATTCACTTTGTAAAAGGACCAGAAATCAGATGATGCTTTGCTGATTTGTATTTCACAAATATCATAAGTTAGGAGAACTTGTGATGCAAGCCTTATAAAGAAAAGGGGGAGAAATGATGATGCCAATCATATAACGTTTTGATTGGAAGGAATGATGCTGCTGGAAGATGGGATGTTTCAGTACTTCCCATTGTAACTCTGACGATGCTAAAGCTGATCTATCAAAGGATATATATCATGATAGTGGATTTAATGATGAAATATGAAGAATGGTTATGGGAAATATTGAAGAGAGAAATTACAAAGTAATGGACAATCTGGGGGTGGCACAAAAGAACAGTTTAAGGTGGCGCCGTTTTCCAGTGTTTGCCAAATTTTAGGGCCTGAAAATCGGGAGATGAAGATGTGTTTTTGGAAATGAATGTTGCGCGAAAGATTGAAGATGATTTAGAATTTTGTGTTCAAGGGATGATTTAAGGTCAGAACATCAAATAATGGAAAAGGCATGGAGTGCGCGGAAACTTAGGAAGGTTGCGTGAAAAAATAAAGTGGTGCGCGAAATAGTAGCGGGATGCGCGAAATATCAGCGGGATGCGCGAAAAATAATTGTTGCGTGAAATATTGGTGTGGTGTGAGAAATATTGGAAAGAAGTTTTTCACACAAATGGTGTTTCATGATCATAATCTCAAAAATTGGCAAAGGCATGAGGTGCAAGAAATATTGGAGCATTGCGCGAAATATGAAGTTGCATGAAAGAGTTTTTACGCACATGAAGGAGGTTTTACGCGCGGATTAGTGTTTTTAGTGCGGGGTCAAAAAAGCCTATAAATATGAGGTGAACCCCTCTCATTTTTTAATGCTCGACACTTAGAAGAAATCCCAAGCTCTGGTGCACGTAAATTATATTCTAAGTGATTTGAGTGAAAAGAAATAAGTTTTCGCGAAAAGAGGATAGCTATGCAAAAAAATTGAGAAGTTGCGTGAAAAGAGAAAAAGTTGCGCGAAAAAGAAAAGTTGCGCGAAAAAGTTTTTTGCGCCAAAAGGGAAATTTTATGTGCAAGACACTTGAATTGCGCGCAAGGTATTCAAAAGGTTGTGTGAAAAATTTGGGGTCTTCACACATATTCAGTTGTGCGTATGGGAGTTCTTACCATCTTCTGGGTAGGAAAGTGAAGATTTGTACTTCAGAGAATACAACTGTTCAATTGTAAAGAAGCACTGAAGTACTGTAATACCCTATTTGTGCTAAGAGGGTGCACACACGCATGAGGATTGTTTTCCAAGTGCTACACGAGTGTAAGGGTATATCCTACTCATTGTATTTCACATCAAAGGATTGTTTTCTAGTGGATTGTGTGGTACTGGATTATTTTCGTACCATACCAAGGATGTAGCTACTCTTGTTGAGTAGTGAACCTTGTAAATATTGTGTTCATATGGTTGTGTGTGTTAATCAGGTAAGAAACTCTTTAATAGGAGGCGAAGGTTGTTTCAATTAGAAGGAAACATAAAAAGAAAAAGATATCACTGATTCACCCCCTCCCCCTCTCAGTGATACTTGGATCCTGACTGGGTACTTCAAAAAGAAAAACAATCTCCACTAGAATCTCAAGAATATGATTGGTCCTCTCTTCCTATGCTCTATTTATCATTTCAGCATATCAAATATATAAAATATGTTTCTTTCCCTTATCTTTACTTGTAGAAAAATTGTAACGATCCGAAATTTTGAATAAATCTTGTTTCCTAATTTTTTGTGTTATTTTATTTTTATACCCAACAAAAATGTTTCATTTGATAACATGAGTATAATTAAAATGAGATCATTGGGTTTTGACTGTTATATGACCATTGGTAAATATGACCGCTGGAAACTAAACGGTTTGATTATTGTCTCTAAATACAAGTAATCTTGGTTAATTATTATAGAAAGAAGATTCGATGGCCTCACTCGGTAGTCTTGGACCGATCGAAGCCCATCTAACAGAACTTGGGAAGGAGGTATCACCACTGAGCTTTGCTCTGGACCAAACCCAAGCTGAACTTCATCGTGTGAAGCTAGAACAGAATCGCCTTTTCGAGAATTTCAAACTGATAGAAATTATTACTCGTGCGATGTTGGTCGAGCCTCCCTCAGATTCTCTCACCTTAGCACACCTTACACTTAGGTCCTATGCTGGTGTGATAAGGGGCTATGTAAGGAGACCGTAACTGCCTTGTCTAATCCTTTGTTTTAAATAAAATTGGGATTTCTTCTTATGATTATGTTTATGAATTTTCAAATTTCTGGATAAATATAGTATGCATATTTTTGATGAATTTTAGAAAAAGGATATTTTAAAAATGTTTATGTAAACCTTAAATAATTAAAAATGTGTAATGATATTCAAAAAATGGTCTTCTACAATTATGTCCAGTATGAAATTTAGAGTCTAATAAGATCAACTTGATTTTTGATGAATAGTAAATTATGAATAGTTATTTTATGATTAGGATTAGTAATGTGTCCAAATAGATTAGTAATCTCACTTAAAGAAAGTATTAATATAATCTAGGAACCTTGATTAAGTAATGTGATTCAATAAAATGGTTAAATAACGGTTTCATAAATTATTATTCAAGTATTAGTTTTTCTGGGTGAATAGTGTTTTTAAATTAAAAATTAAATTAAAAATATTTAGAAAATTATTTTTATAAAATGGATTTCATTTTTGAACTCAGGGCATCGATATTATGTTAAAATAATTTTTGGGGATTTTTCTGAAAAAAATGAATTTTCGGTGAATAGTGTATTTATTTAAAAAATAAATTAAAAATATTTAGAAAATTATTTTTATAAAATGGAGTTCATTTTTGAAATCAGAGCATTGATATTTGGTTTCGGTGAAATTTTGGGATTTTTCAGAGAAAGTTGAATTTTCAATAAATAGTAAAAATATAGTTTTAGGGTTTCGGTATGTTTAATGACATCAAAACTGTGTCATGATGATGTCATGATATATTTTATAGTTTGTTTGACCAAAGGTGATTAATTATTTTATGGGGGGCCATGTGTCCTAAATCCATGGGAAATACCATGGGAGAGCACATGGTTTTGAGAAAACCACTTTCGAGGTGTCCCTTGGCCATTAATGCCTTGTCCCCTCACTTTCCCTATAAATATCAAGGAATACTCTCATCCTTTCGACTCCCCACTCTCCCCTAACGAGGTTATGGTTTCATTACCTCACAAGGAGTCCTCCCAAGGTTCCCCCAAGCCCTCAAGGCCCCAACCTTTGAGTTTTAAGAGTTACATTTTAAGGTAAGGGATCCAAACTCTCTCTTTCTTTTCAAATGCCCCCTTTTAAGTCATTTATTTTATGCTCCATGTTCTTATGTTGGAGGATGTTCTTTTATATTCATTATACTGTCCTTTTTATGTTCATATTATGAGAGATCCCCTCTTACTCTCATCATTTCATTTTATGAAAGTTTAAGTGGTGTTGTTAGGCTGCTGAAATTTTTGTAACGGATTCTTTCACCCTTCTCATTTTTTTCAAAGTTCTATTTTCTTGTCAAGTTTTTCAAGTTCCTTTTTATTATTTTGGGGTATTATATCTTTATCTATAATACTGAACTTTTATGTTCACATGATGAGCGACCCTATTTGATCTCGTCAATTCATTTTTGTTGAAGTTTAAGTGACGCCGTTAGGCTGCCGAATTTTTAAGGGTTTCTTTCACCTTTCTCATTTTTCAAAGTTCTACTTTCATGTAAAGTCTTTCAAGTTCATTTTTATTATTTTGGGATATGATCTATATATCTATCATACTGAACTCTTATGTTCATATGATGAGAGACCCTATTTGATCTCTTCGACTCAGTATTTTGAAGTTTTAAGTGGTGCCGTTAGGCTGCTGAATTTTTCATAAGAGAAATCTTATTTTTGTCTTCTTTTCATGTTCTTCATTTCATATGGTACATTTTTAAAATTTCATTACCATGTTCATATATCCTTCATATTCGGTCCCTCTACTATTTTATGGGTCATTTATTAATGTTTGACCCATGTCCCCTCTCTTTTCAATGTTTTCTAAAACCACGTATCATAGCTGTTATGCTGCATAATTTTCGTCTCAAAATGCCTCCCTCTTTATCTCAAAATTATTTTATGTTATTAAGTGAATACTCAAAGATATTATTTCTACATGAGTATTCACATATATATCAAAATTTTCTATTTTAAATTCTGGGATTTACATACATGAAACCCGCTTTCCCTTTCCGTGGGTTTAAAGTGACATAAAGATCATGTCTTTAAAGCAGTTTTTAAAACATTATGATTATGAAACGAAACCCATTTATTTTATGCTATATGGGTTGTTTATGAAATTATTGATGATGATATATCTCACGTGATAATAAAGTAAAATTTAAGGGTGCGCCCTGATAGTGCTCCAATGCCTTGGGTAATGATGTAACCATTAGAGATTACAATTTTCACGATATCTTGGTGAATAACCTTGGTAATTTTCAAATGACACCTTGAGGATGGACCTTAGTGATATGTTCATGATTGTCTATGTTAAATGATGTAGCCACATCTTAAATTTATGAAAAATGTTATTTTTATTATGATATGCCACATGATTTCTCTCTCATGCCTTAAAGTTCTTTTTCATGACATAGTTTATGTATCTCAAGTTTACATGTTAAATGATTCTCTTGTATCCCTTACTGGGCCTTCTGCTCACCCTTTCTTTTAATGTTTGTCCCTAGGTTATGAGATGCAATAATGAACCTAGGATAAACAAGATGAGAAGCCTTTCAATTGTTTAATAAGAATGTTTTATGTTTTCATGTTTTAAGTTCATGGTTTCCAAGACACTAAACCTTAAAGATCCTCGATTTTGTAAAATGTAATGAAAGTTTATGTGATAAAAAGGCGGGATGTTATAGTTGGTATCAAAGGATGGTTTAGTTATTTATGTAAATTAGGATATGAAAACTTTAGGATCAAGTCTATATAAAAGTTTATATATAGGAAATCTTCCTGGTATTTTGGTGAGTATTGATTAATGGGTTGCCAAGAAAATACATCGTTGTCTGGATACGAGCAGGTAGAGGTGGCTCTGGCACAGATGTATATAGGGGTAAAACCCAAAAACACCGCTTTGAGCTAGACTCAAACGGGAACTGGTACATGACAACGGGACTTGCTGCACTCTTGGTTACCACACTCCCAAGGGATATGTTTTGGTAAATTCATAAGCTTAGTATGAACCATTGTTAAAGGAACAAAGATAAAATAAAATAAAGATTCACATAAGAATATATGATCATGGATAACCTAGATGGGAACCTAGGGGATCCCAAGTTAGGGTATACTTTTCTTCTACAAGTTATCCTTATATGCTTTAAGTTTCTTTTCATGATTATTGGCTAAGTATTCAAACCCCTAATTGTACTTTCTTTTCATAGTTAATGGCGGGAAATGGAAGAACATGTCCCAATAACCAATGTGATAGGAAATATGACGATTTCCATATTAATATGACATAGATGATTAGGGGATTAAAAGATGATTATTAGTTTGTAAGACGTTCACTATTTTGGGGACCCTATATGATCGAGGTAAATAGATTATTATGGTATTTTCATTAAGGAGTAAGGTTGACTTATATTTTGAAGAATCAATGAATTTAAGGTGGACTTATAGTAATTTAGGTTACTTATGGGAATGATTAACCTATCTTGGGTAAAATATGTTTAGGTTATCTACATTTGTTATAAGATGTTAGGAGTGGTTGATGTTTAATGGAGATGAACAATGAAGTTTATTTTGGAATACTATGTTATCAAATCCTTCATGTATTTGGGATTCAATCATAGTTTGGTTTATTTTGAGGAATTTTAAGGACCATTATTTATGGAATGGTCTATAATGAACTTTGGGTAGTACCATGGAACTTTGAATTTTTAAAAGTAGTTTCCATTCCTATGGGATTCGTTCTTTTTGAAGAGTTGTTTTACCTTACCCTTTCTGTTTTTGGGATAATGTTTAAAGATATAAGAAATAGATAGTTAATCTTTTGTGGATTATGTGATTCTCTAGAAGATCATTCTTCTGTTTTGATGATACCAAGTAGTTCGGAATGCTCATCGTTTGGAGAAAAGATTAGTTTTGGTAGAAACTTATTAAAGGATGAAACTCTACATGAAGGTAGGTATATTTTCTTATGTTTTTTTTTCTATGTAGTAAATGAATTCCTCAAAATTATGAAAAGGAATGTAAAACAAAAACATTGTTGGTTTACGTTTCCTACTAGGTAATCAAAGACCGTTTACACACATCATAAGTTTGGGATTTTCTTATGGTTAACTTTCTCCTAATCATGTTTTCTATCACTCTCACTCATAACTTGACCCTTTGTTTTCTCCTCCATGTCCATGTTTTCCTATATGGAATCCTAGTGTGGGTTAACTCGGGTGACCTTTGTACTTCCCTTTCTTTCTTTTAAAGTAATAGTTTTACTGACTCCTTTTAAGATGTGGGACTTTCAATGAAATTTCAAAACTCAATTTTAAAAATTGAGAGGATGCAATTTCTTAAGGGGGGAAGATTGTAACGACCCGAAATTCTGAATAAATTTTGTTTCCTAATTTTGTGTGTTATTTTATTTTTATACCCAACAAAAATTTTTCATTTGATAACATGAGTATAATTAAAATGAGACCATTGGGTTTTGAATGTTATATGACCATTGGTAAATATGACCGCTGGAAACTAAACGGTTTGATTATTGTCTCTAAATACAAGTAATCTTGGTTAATTATTATAGAAAGAAGATTTGATGGCCTCACCCAGTAGTCTTGGACCGATCGAAGCCCATCTAACAGAACTTGGGAAGAAGGTAGCACCACTGGGATTTGCTTTGGACCAAACCCAAGCCGAACTTCATCGTGTAAAGCTAGAACGGAATCGCCTTTGTGAGAAGTTCAAACTGATAGAAATTACTACTCGTGTGATGTTGGCTGAGCCTCCCTCAGATTCTCTCACCTTAGGACACCTTACACTTAGGTCCTATGCTGGTGTGGTAAGGGGCTATGTAAGGAGACTGTAACTTCCTTGTGTAATCCTTTGTTTTAAATAAAATTGGGATTTCTTCTTATGATGATGTTTATGACTTTTCAAATTTCTGGATAAATATAGTATGCATATTTTTGATAAATTTTAGAAAAAGGATATTTTAAAAATGTTTATTTAAACCTTAAATAATTAAAAATTTGTAATGATATTCAAAAAATGGTCTTATACAATTATGTCCAGTACGAAATTTAGAGTATAATAAGATCAACTTGATTTTTTATGAATAGTAAATTATGAATAGTGATTTTATGATTAGGATTAGTAATGTGTCCAAATGGATTATTAATCTCACTTAAAGAAAGTATTAATATAATATTGGCACCTTGATTAAGTAATGTGATTCAATAAAATGGTTAAATAACGGTTTCATAAATTATTATTCAAGTATTAGTTTTTTTGGGTGAATAGTGTTTTTTAATTAAAAATTAAATTAAAAATATTTAGAAAATTATTTTAATAAAATGGATTTCATTTTTGAACTCAGAGCATCGATATTATGTTAAGGAAATTTTTGGGGATTTTTCTGAAAAAAATGAATTTTTGGTGAATAGTGTATTTATTTAAAAAATAAATTAAAATTATTTAGAAAATTATTTTTATAAAATGGAGTTCATTTTTGAAATCAGAGTATTGAAATTTGGTTTAGGTGAAATTTTTGGGATTTTTCTGAGAAAGTTGAATTTTCAATAAATAGTAAAAATACAGTTTTTGGGTTTCGGTATGTTTAATGGCATCATAACTGTGTCATGATGATGTCATGAGATATTTTATGGGTTTTCTGGCCAAAGGTGATGAATTATTTTATGGGGGGGCCATGTGGCCTAAATCCATGGGAAATACCATGGGATAGCACATGGTTTTGAGAAAACCACTTTTGAGGTGTCCCTTGGCCATTAATGCCTTGTCCCCTCACTTTCCCTATAAATATCAAGAAATCCTCTCATCCTTTCGACTCCCCAATCTCCCCCAATGAGGTTATGGTCTCATTACCTCACAAGTAGTCTTCCCAAGGTTCCCCCAAGCCCTCAAGGTCCCAACCTTTGAGTTTTAAGAGTTACGTTTTAAGGTAAGGGATCCAAACTCTCTCTTTCTTTTCAAATGCTCCCTTTTAAGTCATTTATTTTATGATCCATGTTCTTATGTTGGAGGATGTTATTTTATATTAATTATACTGTCCTTTTTATATTCATATGATGAGATACCCCCTCTTACTCTCATAATTTCATTTTATGAAAGTTTAAGTGGCGTTGTTAGGCTGCCGAAATTTTTGTAACGGATTCTTTCACCCTTCTCATTTTTTTCAACGTTCTATTTTCATGTCAAGTCTTTCAAGTTATTTTTTATTTTGTTGGGGTATGATATATTTATCTATCATACTGAACTTTTATGTTCACATGATGAGCGACCCTATTTTATCTCGTCAATTCATTTTTGTTGAAGTTTAAGTGACGTTGTTAGGATGCCGAATTTTTAAGGGATTCTTTCACCTTTCTCATTTTTCAAAGTTCTACTTTCATGTCAAGTCTTTCAAGATCCTTTTTATTATGTTGGGGTATGATATCTATATCTATCATACTGAACTCTTATGTTCATATGATGAGAGACCCTATTTGATCTCTTCGATTCAGTATTTTGAAGTTTTAAGTGGTGCCATTAGGCTGCGGAATTTTTCATAAGAGAAATCTTATTTTTGTGTTCCTTTCATGTTCTTCATTTCATATGGTACATCTTTAAAATTTCATTACCATGTTCATATATCCTTCATATTCGGTCCCTCTATTTTTTATGGGTCATTTATGAATGTTTGACCCATGTCCCCTCTCTTTTCAATGTTTTCTAAAACCACGTATCATAGCCGTTATGCTGCATAATTTTCATCTCAAAATGCCTCCCTCTTTATCTCAAAATTATTTTATGTTATTAATTGAATACTAAAAGATCTTATTTCTATAGGGGTATTCACATATATATCAAAATGTTCTATTTTAAATTCTGGTATTTACATAAATGAAACCCTCTTTCCCTTTCTGTGGGTTTAAAGTGACATAAAGATCATGCCTTTAAAGCAGTTTTTAAAACGTTATGATTATGAAACGAAACCCATTTATTTTATGCTATATGGGTTGTTTATGAAATTATTGATGATGATATATGTGGCTCACATGATAATAAAGGTTAATTTAAGGGTGCGCCCCGATAGCGCTCCAATGCATTGGGTAATGATGTAACCACTAGAGATTACAATTTTCACGATATCTTGGTGAATAACCTTGGTAATTTTTAAATGACACCTTGGGGATGGACCTTGGTGATATGTTCATGATTGTATATGTTAAATTATGTAGCCACATCTTAAATTTATGAAAAATGTTATTTTTATTATGATATTCCACATGATTTCTCTCTCATGCCTTAAAGTTCTTTTTCATGACATAGTTGATGTATCTCAAGTTCACATGTTAAATGATTATCTTGTTTCCCTTACTGGGCCTTCTTCTCACCCTTTCTTTTGATGTTTTTCCCTAGGTTATGAGATGCAATAATGAACCTAGGATGAACAAGAGGAGAATCCTTTCAATTGTTTAAGAAGAATGTTTTATGTTTTCATGTTTTAAGTTCCTGGTTTCCAAGACACTAAACCTTAAAGATCCTTGGTTTTGTAAAATGTAATGAAAGTTTATGTGATAATAAGGTGGGATGCTATACAAATAATATACTAGAGTACCAATGGTGATTTGAGTAGGGTGTGAGATAAAATATCATTAGGCCACCAAAAAATGATTTATAGACATAATCCAAGAAGTTATTATATATAAAAAATGTGTAGGTATAAATGAAATAATAGACAGTGATGAATAAATAAAAGACATTCCAATCAGGTTCTTAAAGGACACCTCGCGGCTCTACCTGCTTCGGCTCATGGATGGAATGTGTGTCTCATCAATAACTATATATATATATATTGATAATATATATAGATTATAGTTAGATATTTCATCCACCTATATGGACCAAGTACCTGTGGATGTAAGTGTCCATATACCTAGAATACTAGGTGTTGTTAGACTGGGGTGTAACTCAGACATCTACAATCAGTCTAAACGAGCCTATAAGATCAAGAAATATAGAACATTCCCTACATCCCATAAATATTGTGATAAGTCATTCTATGCACTAGGAGTGGTGAGTGTGCCATTATGTTAGCACTCAAAACAAGGGATTTAGTGCATCATGCTCAGCATCTAAATAGTATTAATGGTGTGAGACATCATGCTTGACACCTGATGTAAGGGAGGATGAATCATTATACCCAAAATAACTCTTACCATCATTCCACAATCTATATCAAGGAATAATCACAATAATAATATAATCCATGAGGAATTACCTCTCATGCTTCACATGTACCAACCCATTATGATCAAGGTATAACATTTAAATTTTAAGCATTCATTAAAACATGAAAAATAGTATGGCCTTTACACCGTTTCATAATTCATTCATTTTTAAATAATTCAATTCATTTAAGGAAATAAAAACCATCATGAATAATCCAATCCATATAATCAATCCATTTACTTCCCAAAAATAATGAAATTTAATTTATAAGGATCAAGGAGTCATTTAGAAGGTTCCATGGTCAAAAGGAAAATTACCTTCATGGGAAATTCCAATTATAAGTTTGTTAAAACACATAAAAGGAGCCTTGGGTTCATTATAAATTTATATAACAGCTAAAAATCAATTACAACCCAAGCTAAATGCTTAGGAGTTGTTCTGGGTATTTAAATAATTAACTATAATGGGAAATTCAAGTAATCACGCCCAAGGGGTGTCCAAAACCGAGGTTAAAAACCTATAATCTATGAAAAAAGGATCAAAGGGAATATATCAAGGTGTGTAAGTCAATTTAATATGAATAACTCAATTAGATGGTGGTGCACGATAAAGGTCGGCGTGAAGCATAATGGAAAGGTTGTGAAATGACAAAACTCTTGGGGAAAATTACGATACCACCTACCTTAGGGTAGTTGATGAATCTTCATCCTATGGTGGCCTAAAATATGAAGTAGGTTATAAGAAAATAAAGAAACAGTCCAATTACCTTAAAATAAGAAAATGGATATTGTACCTAAATAGTGTAACAAATCTAGATAAAAATGAAATAGGAAGGAAGAGGATTATAGATCTTACCGATAAGGATCTGATGCTTTCAATGGATCTTGATTCAAATAATGGATGAATAAGTTATATCAATTATAACGACCCAAACCTGAACAGCCACCCGAACAGTGTTAACGGGTCGGGTGTTACTACCTTAGGCGCACCTCCCTGAATGCCAAAGGATTACGACTAACAACGAGGGTCTGAATGGGTATAGTGGGGTGGTTATACCCTATTGGAGGATAATAATGGTACTGGTCCAAGTAATAATATGTAACATGCAGTGGAGATAAAAAGTCAACAGACTCAAACCAGACCTGCATAGCAGAATCATATCCAATATCAATAAATAGTGGAAGCAATATATAAACAAGTGCATCGAAAAGTAAACAGAACGGCATGCTGAACACCACTTGAAAATACTAAACCAACCAAGCATGCATCCATAGAAAGTCAATATATAAAAGGGAACCAATGGATAACCAACAGTAGCTACCATTAATAAGGAAAACATGATTATACAGAAAATAAATCAAAACAAAGTAAACTCCAGCTAGACAAGACCTCAAGGTCCAGACCTTCTCCATGCGACAGCTAAAACTGTCTAGCTCCTGAAGTTGGTCTCTTTTTTGCATGAAAATCCTTAAAGTCTACACATGTCCTAGAGGTCCCGTGTAGTGTGTGAGATGAATCTCTATAGTATACCACCCAATGGTGCATACCTAATATATGTTTTGATGCAGACATGCATTTATAAAGAAGGTGGTAAATAGTACGATGCCCAAATAAACATAAACTCCACTGGTGCTCAGCAGCCACCATGGAGTGTCACCAGCTTCGTCCAACACTGGAATATTTGTCATGTAGCCTGAAACCATGTGCCCCCTGACACCGCATGTCTCAAGTACTAACATCTTGAAGGCATTCCCAAAAAGTAGTAACTTGGATGAATAGCGATGTCTGTCCTAAAATAAGTAACCTAAGGGATAGCGATGTCTGCACTCAAATCACAGCGAGCCTCTTCCCCCAACCCAATATCCTCAACGCTATCCCCTAAAGGCTCCTCACATTCCTCATGGATTCCTACAGAAAGCACCCCCAAACCAATAGTACCTAAACCTCATCTATCAGGGGTCTCTACCCACACGAGTGGTCAAAACCACCTCATCAAGGAGTCTTTATGTGTTCACACTACTCAAAATTTTGGGTGAGTGGTAATCACGAAAATAAGTTCCTAAGACACAACATCTCTAACAACTCATGTCCCTACAACCATGTCGCTCTAGTCCGATGGCCTTTCCATCCAAGTAACCCAGTCCATGCCCAACCCGACAGTCACACTGCCTCAAGATGACATCCATAATGCCCAATCCCGTGGTCAGAACCACCCAATGTAATCCGGACCAAACCCAACCTGTGATCAGTATCACTCAACAATACCCAGGCCATGCCCAGCACAACCTAAAGGTTCCAACATATACAATATCACACATTACATATATATAATCAAATTAAATACTTTAAATAGGAAAAACAAACTAAACTATTTAATTGCACTAATTATGTGTTGTCCCATACCAGCACCAAGGTCTTGGAACCCTCTAACAGTTCATATCATGACTTAACCAACTAAACTCAATAGTTTAATGAAATAAAATCAACTTATACCATTTTGGAACCCCCATCCAAAATTCCCCAAATGAGAAACAACCCCTCTCCCAACCCCGCTCAAGAAAAACAGGGAAAAAAAGGCATACCCAAAGTCATCCCATAGGTCTAATAAGCAATTTCATATGAAATACTAGATAAAATAGGTTCTCTCTCAAAATACCCAAAAACACACCAAATTATTCACCACAAAAATGACCATGAAAACACAAAAAGAGGTATCCACCACCTACCTTGTACTAGTATGATGATACTCCTCCAATAACAGCCTCCAATTAGGTCTAAAATGTGTTAGATATACAAAAGAATAAAAACCTCTCAAACCCCTATAAATCTACTTAGAAAATAAATCAAGAAAAAATGGATTAAGATGAATCAAGGTATTACCTAGGGGGTTCTAAATCATCTAACAGTGATCGAATCGGAGTTCGTATGGATAATTAGGAGAAAAAACGAGCTCCAGCCAGCTCTCCCCTCTCAAACCCATCAAGGGTTTGGGTTTCTACCTCAAAACAACGCTATTTCCCATTTTAGTGAGAGAAAAAAATACATGGCATGTACATAGGACTACACGTCGTGTGTATCATTTTACTATTCATAGGATGACTAATATTTCATGAAGGACTTTCCGACTGACTACAGGTCATGTACCTAGGGGGTACACGGTGTGTACTTCTCTACCTGGCCGACATCCCCAACACGACATGTATATCCCCATACACGGCCCCTCTACACAACATGTACAAATAGTAAACAGTGTGTACTTTCTAAAATCCTTCTACCCGGCCAACAGGCCTACACTCCATGTATGTTCTTCACATACATTCAGGAGTACATGGCGTGTATTGAAGGTACACGGCGTGTAATCGGGAATTTTCTAGAAACTACCTAGTTTCTCTAGTTTTCTCATAAAGAAATAAAAAATTCAAACATGGTTGGTATTTTGACCCATTCTAAAAACTTGGGATCTTACAATCTCCCCAAATTAACATAGCTCATCTCTGAGCTATCAAACGAAACCCGAATATGGCACCGAACATACCACTCCGATCAAAGTAACCTGGACTACCCTAGTCTTAAAGGTTTTGGATAAATTCTTCAAGGGGATACCCACCTTAGGAATTCCCTAACTCGGTCTCAACCCTAAAAAACTCAAATCAAGCAATGGTTCACTAACCTGTTTCTAGACCCATGGTTCTCTCATGACGCATCATCACCCTTGTGCCTTATTGGTGCTCCCGTATCATTTCTAACACCAAAACATATCTCGTACCAAATCGGTGTCCACCTCCATGAGGTCCTACATCCCATGGATGCTCAAAATGAACTTGGTGCCTAGAAACTCAAGTAAATCATATTCTCGATTCCCTGATGCCCACGGAACCTCAAGTAACCCGCATCCTCAATGCCCCGATGCTCAAGGAACCTCAAATAACTTGCATCCTTGATGCCCCTGATGTTGCGCAACTCATACATATATATAAATATATCCTACACCCGATATGGAGTTAATCCCACTGACCATCATCTAGTCAGTCCACATAAATCTCGTGCACCATGTGCACTCAAAGCGGACATGCCCAAACAGGCCATTCCAAAATAAGTAAAAACAAAACAGATCATGACCACACCCAAAGTGTACCTCTAACTTTCATCGGCTCACTAGGTTGCTCACCCTCTAGTATCTCCATGGAATGAACCTAGCCTGAAGTATGACTTCCTAATGCCTTATCTCCCTATGGTGCTTCTCCAGTCACCGTCCACTAACCCCTCAATTGGGCGCCACTATCTCTGTCGTGTCCTCTATGTGAAACTGAAACTCGGCTACCCTCTCCTGGTACCGAACCTGAACCAACTCCAAATGTCATAGTCTATCTTGGTCTTTGATTACCGGCCATCTGAGAAGGTTTTATGTATAACCTCTTGAAATTCCCAACCTTTACACATGCTCGGAACTCATTTGGAGGACTATCGTACTGAGTCTAAACATGCCCCAGATGTCCACACTAAAATAAAACCACTGAAGAATTGCTACGAGCTGTTCTAGTTGAGTCCTTGCCCTGACTTTCCTACTGGAACTCATCCCGTCCTCACTTTATGCTATCTAAACCATCACTTGAAGCCGTCTCCTATCCAACATGGGGCATATCCTTCTGGTTTCCCTCTACTTTGAGTGCCTAATTCCCCACCTCTAAGAATGAACCAAGCCAAAATATATTCACCTGGATCTGAATGGTGTGTCGTAATCTATCCTCAAAGCACCTCACCCTTGTCGCGTCATCACTGACCATACCAAGTGCAAAGTGGGACAGCTCATTGAAAGTAGTTACAAAGTCCATGACGGACATGTATCCCGGCTAAAGTATCTAGAACTCCCAAGCTCTCTCTGCCCTCAGTGTCTCTGGGTAAAAGTGCTCTAAGAACTTGTCCTCGAAGTCCTTCCATGTAATTCCTTCATACCTACGAGCCTGAACCTACACATCCCACCAGCTCTTTACTGGTCCTCTCATCATGTATGTCGCCTGCTTGACCCTCCACCCTAGAGGCCTCTCAAGCTACTCAAAGATCATCTGCATTCTCTCTATCCAATTCTCATCCACCTATAGAACACCCTCACCCTGAAAAAGTGGTGGGTACTACGACTAGAACTCCCACATCAGATATTCCATAGATGACTATGTACCTTGTGCACCTCTTTCGATCCCCTATAGGACACGTACCAAGCTAGTCCGAAGTTGCTCGTCGAACCACAGCTCAAACACTGCAAAACCCAACTATTGTCATGTCTGCACAGGATCCTGGACCAAATCATGTCCCTGAGCCTGTACCTATGGCTCATAATCTTCCTGCACTAGATCCTGAACCCGATCCTTCTCCTGTGGAACTGTACCATCTCTCGTCTGATGCTCCATCTGAGTCATCAAAAAGGAACCCTCTAAAAACCATAAATTTTCAGACAGCCCACATATATAACAATGTATATATATAACACAGATAAGGAAAGTAGTAAAAGGTAGTGCATAACTACTACCCTTACTCTCCCCAACCATAACGCATACCCACGGCATCCCAACCTCATGGTCTCCTTACCTGCCCTCAACAGATCCAAGTATCAAAAGTACATTGGTCCATGCCCATCATGACAACCAACATTGCCTCAAACTGACGACTGAGTCGCCTAATCCTGATGATCAAAATCACATAAACCATAGTACATGCCTTCTCTTTTAAGAGACCGGCCCAGAAACCCTACCACATGAAATTCTACAAATATATAAAGCATGACATAAAACATTGCAATAAACAATAAATTCTATCCAGAATTTCTCCTTTTTCACATTTAGAAGCATACAAAGCATGGTAATTGATATTATTCACATGGAATTACCACTTCACAAATCATACGTGCAGTTATGAAATTGAAATACCCTAAAAATGTGCCTATCAAAATCCAAGAAAAAGAGCCTTACCATACTGGGCCAAGGTCCAATTCTTCCCTTCTCCCACTGGGCCAAGGGTCACATATCACAATCAATAAAATCACAAACCAAGTGATCCAACCAAGTGGAAATCATATAAATTAAAATCTGGGCAAAAAAATAGAAATTCTCACCCATGGAAACTTGGTCCATCCCTCGTACTTGGGGCTGCAGAAACCCAAGAACAAGCTAGAAACCCAGCTCCAACAACCTATCTTCAGTCTACCATATCCCAAATAGTAAAACCAGTAGAAATAAAAAGATAAGTCTCAATCTCATTAGTAGCCAGAAAAACAATGCTACTAAATCCCTATCAAGAACTCCTCTGATACCACTTTGTAATGAATCGGATCCGAACAGCCACCTGAACAGTGCTACGGGTCGGGTGTTACTACCTTAGGCGCACCTCCCCAAATGCTAAAGGCTTCCAACTAGAAGTGATGAGTTTTAATGGGTATAGTGGTGAGGTTATACCCTCTCGGAGGATAATAATGGTACTGGTATGAGTAATAATATGTAACATGCAGTGGAGATAAATGACTCAACAGACTCAAACTAGACCCGCAGAGCGGAAGCATATCTAATATCAATAAACGGTGGAAGAAATATATAACCAATTGTAGAGGAAAGTAAAGAGAATATCATGTTGAAAACCACTTGAAAATACTAAACCAACAAATAAAGCATCCATAGAAATTAAATATATAAAAGGGCATGAATGGCTAAACAACAGTAGCTACCATAAACAAGGAAAGAATGCTAATACAGGAAAGAAAGAAAAACAAAGTAAACTCCAGCTATGCAAGACCTCAAGGTCTATAACATCTCCATGCAACAACTAAAATAGTCCATCTCTTGGAGTTGGTCTCTTTCTTGGATGCAAATCCATAAAGTCTACACACATCCCAAAAGTCATGTGTAGGTTGTGAGACTAATCTCAGTAGGATACCACCCAACGGTGTGTACCTAATATAAGTGTTTAAGCAGACATGCATTTATAAATAAGGCGGTAAATAGTAAGATGCAAAAGTAAACATAAACTCCACTAGTGCTCAGCATCCACCATGTAGTGTCACCTACTTCGTCCAACACTATAATCTCTATCATGTAGCCTGGCACCATGTGCCCCCTAACACTGCGTGTCTCAAGTACTGAAGTCCTGAAGGTATTCCCAAGAAGTAGTAACTCAAAGAAACAGTGATGTATGTCCTCAACGCTATCCCATGAAGGCTCCTCACCATCCATGTGTCTTCCTATAGTAATCACCCCCAAACCAATAGTACCTAAACCACATCTATTAGGGGTCTCTACCCACACGAGTGGTAAAAACCACCTCATCATAGAGTCTCTCAGTGTGCACACTACTCAAAGTTCTGGGTGAGCAGTAATCACCAAAATAAGTTCCCAAGCCACAACGTCTCTGACACCTCATGTCCCTGCAACCATGTCACTCAAGTCTAATGGCCTTGGCATCTAAGTAACCTAGGCCATTCCCAACCTGACAGTCATAATGTCTCAAGCCGACGTCCATGACGCCCAATCTCGTGGTCAGAACCACCCAATGTAATCCAGGCCAAACCCAACCTGTGATCAGCATCACTCAACAATACCCAGGCCATGACTAGCACAAACTGAAGGTTCCAACATATGAAATATCACACATCACATATATATAGTCAAAAGAAAAACTTTAAATAGGAAAAAAAACTAAACAGCTGAATTGCACTAACTATGTGATGTCCCATACTAGCACCAAGGTCTTGGAAGCCTCTAACAGTTCATATCGTGACTTAATCGATTAAACTTAGCAGTTTAATCAAATAAAATCAATTTATACCATTTTTGAAACCTCGACCAAAATGCCCCAAATGAGCGATGACCCCTCACCTGGCCCCGCTCAAGAAAAATAGGAAAAAACAGCATACCCAAAGGCATATCATAGTCCTAATAAGAAATTTCATATGCAATAGTAGATAAAATAGGGTCTCGTACAAAATACCTGAAAACACACCGAAGGCCGCACCACAAAAATGACCACGAAAATAGAAAAAGAGGTATGAACCACCTACCTCATACTATTATGATGATACTCCTCCGATAACAGCCTCCAATTAGGTCTAAAACATGGTATATATACAAAATAATCAAAACCACTCAAACCTCTATAACTTTTCTTAGAATATAAATCAAGAAAAAATGCTCAAGATGAATCAAGGGCTTACTAAGGGGGTTCTAATGAATCTGAAACCGATCGAATTGAAGTTTGAACGGACGGTCGGGAGAAAAAATGAGTTACGGTCGGCTCTCCCCACTCAAACCCGTTGAGGGTTTGGGTTTCTGCCTCAAAACTAGGCTACTGCCCATTTTAGCGGGAAAAAAATACACAGTGTGTACATAGGAATACATGTTGTGTGTATAATTTTGTTGTTCATATGATGGATGATATTTCTCCTACAACTTTCTGACTGACTACACGGCATGTACCTAGGAGGTAAATAGTGTGTACTTCTCTACCTGGCCGACATCCCCAACATGCCATGTATATCCCCATACACGGCCCCTCTAAATGGTGTGTACTTTCTAAAATCCTTATACCCGAACAACAAGCCTAAATTCCATGTGTGTCCTTCACACAAGGTTAGGAGTACAGGGCGTGTACTGAAGTTACATGGCGTGTAATTTGGAATTTTCTAGAAACTACCCAATTTCTCCAGTTTTCTCAGAAAGAAGTAAAAAATTCAAATAGGGGCAAGATTTTGACCCGTTATAAAAACCCAGGTTCTTACATCAATGCCAAAATTGAGAATCTAGGGAGATCATTGGATAAGTAAAACCAAAACATCCATTATAATGGGAGGATAGGAAAATAAAAACAAGTAAAAGGGTTCATTAAGGGAATTTTGGGAATTTCACCCTCAAAATAGGGGTGCATGGATTAGAAAAATGGTTTGGAAAAACCATGCTTAAGCCATAGATTAATAGAAATCCTCACATGGTTAAGTCACACATTTTTTCTTAGCTATGCACAAACTGTGTGAAAACCCTCTGTTAAAAGTTTTCAGTTTCTTGTATGGTCATGTGCATTGAGTCACATGGTTGGATAAAAACTATGAAGCTACTTCTTCTCATATTTTCCACCCCACATGATTAGTAGATACCATGTGGACTAGGAAGAATGGTTGATACTAATCGTGTGGCCCTGTATTTTTTCCAAATCGCAGGGTTCTGGGCTCTAAAAAATCCTTGGACACCCTCGTGACCTCTGTAACTCCATTGGTTAATGTTATAAGGTTTGTTTACTGGAATTTAAACCAAAAACAAACAATTCTTACCTTCTTGATAGGGTGGGTCATTACACAGGGCATAACTCAAGCTTCCATAAGTATTATAATGATCAAATGGATCCAGAAATGGTACAATACCATAATCTCATATGAATGCGAGACATCATGCTTGTCACACGAGATGGTGGGGTGAGTCCTTATTCCCAACACCCAATATAGAGGAATGTGGAACGTTATTTACATTCCTAAAATAAAATTCTAATGGTATGAGATATCATACTCATCACCCAATGTAAGGGAGAGTGAAATTCCATGCTCAACAGAGCCCTTAACCTTTATTAAATAGCCAATAACCATGGAATATAGGTATTAATAATAATAAACATGAGGGATCATCTCTAATTCACTTATAACCATTTGTAATATATATTCAAGGGTGAAAATTTTATATAATCCATGTTAATAATTATAAAACATGTGTTGCATCATTTCCTCCCATTACCATTCATTTAAATTAGGCCTTTTAATTTACAAGGCAAGGCAGATACCAATTACAGTCAATCCAAACACTTAAAAGGTGATCCGGCCCATTGAACAATTATATAGAATATGTAAATTCATTTTTCATACCAAAATTGGTGTAAATCAATGAGTTCAACATCCTCTAATAAATTTATAGGGGTCTTTGGAAGTATCACATCTTGGTTTAATTAATTAAGGAATAAAGAAATTTAAAACATTTCATGGAATTTTCTTGCACGTGTCATATCAAAAAAATCTATGAAAACACTTAAAAATTTTAAAAATATTGTTATACCTCCTACCTTAGCTCTGTAGATGACCACTCATCCAGCGTCGGCCTTTGATTCAAATAATAATGGAATAACGGTCCAACGCCCTGAAAATGTGGCATATGAACTCACACCAAAACATATCAAGAGGTGGAAAGATAAACTATTATAAGAAAGAAGAGGATTGTAGATATTACCATTAGCTATCCAATTCTTTTGATATTGATCCTATCAGAGTCCAGATGATGGAGTTGTCAAGATACCTAGATGAAGAGGAGTGAGAGCCTTAAAGAGGATAATTTGGGTGTTCTCTTCATTGGAGAAGAATAATGGTGAGGTTTTTAATATCATTAAGTTAAAAAATTTAAATTCACCCTCAAAAATCGGTTTTCAAGGTTTGGCCACACAGTTGGGAAAATTTTACGCCAATTGTGCACAAGCCACAGTCCTTGAACCCCAATCACATGGGCTAGGTGAACAGTTTGCCTAACCATGTGCGAGTCGTGCAAAATGACTTTGTAAAAACCTTTTTTGTTTTTCATGGGAATGTGGCATGGATCATATTATTTTAAAAAAAACCATTTGGACTCTCATTTACAACAAGTTACCTACATGTTTGAGTCACATGATTTGTACTACTTGTGCACTAACTATGTGTTCCACTCTGTTTCTCCATTTTTTGGAACTCCAGGATCTGAAAAATCCTTGGATGCTCTTGAAACCTTCCATAGGCCATAGGTAATGCTTAAAAAGATTAAAAAAATGATTCAAATTAAAAAAATAAATGATTCATGCCTTCGTGAAAATTTAGGTCATTACACACAATGCCTGCGACTATCCAATCCACCACTTTCATCTGACTCCCTTGTCGCTGACCAGTGTCACCACTGACCCCTACAATGAGATGGAATCCTTCTTCTCCTACATACCTCATAAAAATTGGAGTAAAATATCCAAAAAAACCATTGTCTAATATCCACCATCATGTAGGGATTCCAAAAGAATCTACCCCAATACCCGTGGGGTCTTTCTAATTCATCCCATCCTCATCAGCCTCTACTTTAGGTTAGAGTTTTTATTCGTCGCCACCCATGGAGTTCCCCTTCCAATGGGTGGGGATTCAGATCCGATCACTAATTTTTTTATTGCTCCCTAAATTATATCGTGCTTGTACAGTGGATTCAAAATCAAGAAAAGGTCACCCTTAGCCTAAAGACATGGTCTACTTATTTCATCCAGTGAAAGATTGGAGTCTTCCAATCCCCATAGATAGGGACCTTCCACCTAGGGCCATCTTATCAAGAGATCAAATATTTTCACTAAGCTAGGGTTTGATGTTGCATGTGGCATTCCCTTCTATGGGAGGTTATCCATCTCAAGCCCATTCAATAACTAGAATAATAATTAATAAATATTTAACAATTATGATTAATGGTTAATATAATATAATAGAAATAATAATAATTAATAATTAATAATTATTTTTTAATAGTTAATTAGTTAATTAGTTAGTAAAACCATTAATATAATAAATAATGTAAAACATTCTATGGTTAAGGGGGTTGGGGTGGTAGTCATGTGGTTAACACACCCCATAATCCTATATGAAACCAAGGATTACTATAGCAGCACTGTAGCGCTACTGTAGCAGTCGAGATACTGTTGAAATGGTGACACTGTAGCAGCGGTAGGGGAACTGTAGCGGCGGCATGGGAACTATAGTGGCGGTGGGTATTGTGTGGTACTATAGCGCGTGGGTACTGTAGTAGTACTATTCACGGAATGGGTCTTGGGCCTAAAATTTGGGCCTACGGGCTATGTAATGGGCTAAATGCCCACTGGGCCTATGGGCTATGTAATGGGTCTCCCTCAACCCGGTTAAAGAGGTATTTTCTTTGCTTTAATAATAAAAATGAGTCTTTGTCCCCAACCCTTTTAAACCAAGGATTATATCTCTAAAGAGGGATATTTCGAGGGTACTTTAGTGGTACTATATAAGCTAGAACTATTCATTCAATTTGGGCCTTCGGGCCACCAGGTTTGGCCTATAGGCCATAGGGAATTTGGTCCACCATTGACCTTTAGGACTCTAGGCCACCTCAGGCCTCTAATCTAGGGGTTTTTAAGATAGAGAAGTAGTTGATCAGACCACACAAAGGAATTCCCCATAATTGTAATCATAGCAATTAGTAGCCACCAAAGTAGAGCTAACCAGATTAGAAGAACGAGAAGGTATGAAAATCATCATCAGTGTCAGGAACCATGTAGCTCAATATAAGGAAATTCTATATGATCATCCATGAAATGTGGGGATCTTTGATCTTATAATGAATTAGATGCTGGAGAGGGTTAGTTCTAGTCTAGTTGGGTCTTTAGATCTTTGGGTCATGTATTGGGCCTTGGGTCACTGGGCCTTCGGGGTCATGTACTAGGTTGTGTGACTCTGGGAATATGGGTCATGTAAGGGTGACCTCTCAACCCAGATAAAATGGGGATTATCCAAAAATAAATAAATAACTATTTACTTAAAGTCATTCCATTTATGGGCATGCCCCTTTAATTAAACAAAGGAAACACCCCTTTTTAACTAGTTTTAAGGGGGGACTAATTACATGACTCAAATGGGAAGTGCCTTGAAATCCCAATACATATCCTAAAGGCCCAACATTTTTCTATCCTAAATTCCCTACACTACATTAGCATCACTACCCACAACACTTTCATGCATCACTGCATGCTTGCACCACCACCTACGTCATTGTCTATCTAAGTCAACACCTACATCACTAATTGTGTCATAAATACCTTAAGGGGATACCATGATTCAAACTCTATTATTTTAAAGTGGAGGAAAGTGGTGAGTAAAAATATATATTTAATTAATTTAATTAATTAATTAATTAAACACATTAATTAAAAACATCTTAAAATTAAAATTAATTAAACAATAATTTGTATTAAAATAATATAAAAAATAAATGATAATATAAATAATAATAATTTATTCATGAATATAATTATAAAATATTAACTTAATTAATATACTTAATTTTTAATAATATAATTAAAGACCATCTTGGGAAGTTCCTTGAGGATGACTTGAGACTTCATGATCTGTTTGTGTCTTTAAAAGTGGTACCTCAACGTCATGATCTGAGATCCACTGGTAGCGGATGTTCCTTGTACTCACTTGGGAATTCCTCCACTAGTAGGATTCTAAATAAAGTATCAGTGGAACATGCTAATTCTAATATGGGGGATTATTCAGGGAGTCTGGCATTGGGAAAAAATTCCCTCATCACATGACTTGTTCTCCCCAAAGGAAAAAAACTATGGTAGATGAAGGAGTTAGTTATCAGAGATTATCTAATTTTGAGATTCTTGGGTTGGAGGTGCATTTCTCTTTTCCATATATTTTTACACTAAATTTTCCCTTTGGATGAGGCCATACTCTGAGTATGGGGCATTGGTTCACTATTCTTGAAGCTTTGTTTTCTCTACCTACACGATTGGTCACTCAACTTCAACCCGTCATGTTCCAAGAATCCTTTTTCACTGATATGGATTAGGATTCATGGACTCGGCTAGATTCTATGGATTTTTAAGATTCTTAATGATATTTCTTTCATATTTGGATTCCCCATTCTCCTAGATAAGGAAAAATAACATGTGTGTTTTTGGAATTATTAAAGAATGCTTATTAAAGTGGATTTTAGAAATACCCTCAGTGAAAGGGTTATTCTATCAACCCCTTTTCATGATCTTCTTTTGAATGTATAGTATGAGAAACCTACTAAATTATGTGTTATTTAAAATTAGGTTGGGAACTCATAATAAGTTTGTTGAAGGACCTCCTCCTATTATACTTATGGTGTCAAGGGACATCTGATCAAGGCATGCCATTGAAAAGCTAAATAAAATTCCACAAGATAAGAAGGGATGAAATCTAGAGTTAAATACTTGAATTAAAATGTTTCTTATTTTGATAAGCCTGATATTGAATCAAATTTGAAAGTGGATAACGGGTATTTCCCTCATTTTTATTCTGATAAACCTCATGGGATTTATAAGAATGCAGGGGTGGACTATGATCATCATCCCATGATTCCTTGTTCATGGGTTGATCTTTCTAAGGAAACTAATGATCCTCATGATATATTTTCCTTAAAATATGATCTTACAAAGAGAAATGGTGAAAGAAATGATGATGATGTTTCTACTGATGTCCAGTCAGTCTACAAACTAGAGGCTCAAAGGAATTTTTGATCATCAACTATAGAAGAAACACAACCTGATCTTATCAAAGGATCAGAAAGATAAATTTAAATTAGTCTCAAGCTTTTCTAGAAAATTTAACAACATTTTAATTAGAAAAGTCCCAACAAGGGAACAAATGTTTCCTCTATTGGAACCATGGATGTTCTTCACTTGAAATGGATTATATTTTGTGTTTATTTTTAATCAACACTTGTATGATTAGGAAGTTTTTAAGGAAAGTGATCTTAAAGTAAAATATGACTACAGTATTGAAGGTGGTGTCATTTCCCAATGTTTTCCAAATTTTTGGGGACAAAATCTGGAGGAAGAGGCTATAATCTCAAAGGGTGGTTTTTGGGAATGAAAATTCATAAAAATGGTAAAGGAATAGGTTTCATGAATACTATGTTGAGTTTATCAAATATGTAGAGCATCGAAAATGGTGATGGTGATCTCCATGACTACGTGAAGTGAAGAATCATTAAATTCATGAAAATTTGACAGGAATATCTATGACTATGAGAATCTTTGAGGATAGGTCAAATTTCACTAGAGCTTCAAGAATGGAGGATTTTGGCGAAGATTTTTTTGAAGGATCTAAAAAATATTCTAAGAGGTGGTGGAACATAGTGAATAAATGATCCTATATATATTAGGCCACTCCCACTTCATTTCACAAAAAAAATAATTAGAGAAAATATTGAATGGATTTGATTTTGTGACGGTAGGGAGCTCTGTGAATCTAGATTTCTATGTGAGCTTGATCATCACGAAAAGGATAGATAACTCTTGACGGATGCTAATGATTTTAAGTAATGGGTGATTCATGATGACTAGGAATTATGTTTTGAATCGATGAGCTTCATGAAGGTATTTTTCTTCACAAAGGTGGTGAGATTCGTGAAGTATCTCCGCAAACAATAGTTCTAAACATTAGGTTTAAGTGAATAGTGATTTCAAAGTGCATCAACTTAGATTTGTGGTGAAAGCATAGTCTTTTACTAATCAGGGACAAATACTTAAATTCCAATATACTAAAGTAACCTTCAAGTTGATAAACTGAGAAAGAATTCACATATGTTAGTGAGCTAGGGGGAGTCTATGGAAGTGTTCTAAGGGACGTGGTGTGTTATCACTAAAATCTTGTAAAGGTAGTGTGCCCGGCACATATTGAATGTGTCTAAACATATGTATTACACATATATTAAATATTAGTGGATTTAGGTATGACTAACACATTTTCAGTGTATTTTTCTTAGACTATCCCTTAGTGATGAATTTGACACCTTGATTCACCCCTCCCCTCTTAGAGTTTTCTATGGTCCTTCAAGTGGTTCAGAGTGCTAGGTTGCTGGAGTTAAATTTGTCCAATTTTTTTCATGTAGAATTTAGTTAATTTTAGGGGAGTTCCCCTCTTTTATGGAAGTAAATTCTAGATTTGGAAGAATGGGATGATATATCATATAAGATATCTTATAATTGATGTTCCTTTTTCCACTGTGCAAGGCACATAGGTCACTGATGTAACCAGACTGTATATGACTGAAACACACAAGAAAATTCTTTATGAACATTAAAAATAACATAATACCCTTACTAAAACTCTATCTAATAAAATTTATCTAAATTTTATGAGTTTCAATTCATCCAAGACTATGTAGGAAAAACTAAAAAATATATATGAAGGTGAAAATAAAGTGAAGGAGGTGAAACTCTAAGTTTTTAACAATAGGTTTGATGATTTGAAAATAAATCCTAATGAAAATTTAGATACCCTTTTTAATCGAATCACAAAAGTAGTTGAAATAATACATGTAATATTTGAAGAAATCAAATACATTAATATTATGAAGAAAATTTTGAGATGGTTTCCACCTCTCTATAATCTAAAAGTGACATACCTTGAGAAAAGGGATCTATCTAAACTTTCTCCGGATGATCTACTGAGTAGTCTTGTGGCTTATTAAATGAGAGTCAGACCATAGGATGTAAAAACTTGACTAGGGAAGAAAATGGATTTAAAGTCCATTGAAAAACTTGAGGTATCGAAAGATATTATTAATAAATATAATGACTTAGATGAAATTATTTCTCTCTTTTTCAAGAAATTCAAGAGAGAAAAAGGGAGATTTTAATGAAAGGTAACTCTGGCCTATTTTCATTGTATTATAGTTGGGAACATTTCCTCTCAGTGCTCAAGTAAGTTAGATGATGAAAAAAGTGAAGCTAAAAACATATAGAATCCTCAGAAAAGGTTTCCCCAAAAGGGAGACTTCAAATCAAGAAATAAATTACAAGGAAAGAGTTTCATCTGTAAGGAAGAAAAAGGTGATGATGGCTATAGTTGAAAAGTCATAATTGAAAAAAGATAAAGATATAGATATTTAGTTGATTGTTGACGTTGATCTCAAGATGGAACTTTATAATGCTCTTGGTAATATTTATAATCAAAGAAACATAAAAAAAGTGGAGAGTAGTTTTGGAAGAGTCATCAGAATATGTTGATTGGATTGAATCTAAAATTGATCATCTATAATAATAATTAAAAGAACATTCAATAAATTATGAAAGCTCAGAATATGTAGTATAATTAAAGCTCAGAATTTATGAACAAAAAAATTTCATCAATAAACATAAATACTGACTAGAGTAGAAGTCCAAGAAAGTTAAAGGTCTTGAAGAATAAGTTATTACTCTAATGAGTAAACTAGAAAGTGAATCAAATTCAAAGGAAACAAATAATAAAATAGAGTTTGGAATATTCTTATATGTTGAGCTGTTAGATAGATATAAGAATGGATCTGAAGGAGTAGATAAGTTTTTGAATGATCAAATATTTATATGCATGGTAAATAGTGAAATTGGTTGTGACGTTGAAATGTCAAAGGCTGGAAATAAGATTATCCTTAATAATGGAAAGTAAAAAGTTTGACATATCACAAAGTCACCTAAAGTCCAAACAAAGAAACCCTCAAATAAAAATTAAAGGATAACTAAAAACTAAACAAAAGTATCCAGAAATGATCACCAAACAAATTCTTTTTCTAAGGAAACGTACATGAATAGAAATAAAATTGAGAAGACATTAACTCTTATGAAATATCAATTTTTTGGATATCTAGTCCATACCATGTCATACTTTGAAGATACAAGGTGATATTTGAATGGGTAATATCTAAGAGGTCAAAAAAGGAGAATGAATTCATATACTACATCTTATAAAAAACAGATTTTATGGATATTTTTTTCACTTCTCTTAATATGGTTATAAATATGTTTATTGTAGGAAGAGGAAAGGTGGGAGTATTAGCTACGGAAGGAAAAGAAGAAAATTGAGCAATCCAACCTTGAAGAAGTCACTCTCAAAGCCACAAATAATAATATCAATTGGATTCTTATATGAGGGTTCTCATCCCATATGAAAGGAAATGAAGACTTATAGAATAATTTTAATAAAATTTTTGACATAACAGTAAGGTTTGGCAATGATGGTTCTTTGAAGATCAACGTAAGTGGAAGTACAAAACTGGAAAATGACGAGATGCATAAACTTGAAATTTATTATGTGGATGGTTTGAATCACAATATATTACGTGTGATTCAAGTATATGACTTAGTATTGATATTAAAATTCAATAAAAGGGGGTTCACTATCAAAGGAAAAATAGGTAATTCTCTCATTAAAGGATGCAGAACAGATGCAAACCTATATCAGGTTGACAGTAAAGAGATAATTCTATAATTTATAGTTAAAGAAGAGAACAACATGTGGCACCATAGGTTGGGTCACATTAATCAAAAATACATAGAAAATATATCTAAGCTGAATATAGTCATGCATATCCCCTATCTGAAATTTTAATGGTAAAATACTTGTGATGCTTGCATGTGAGTAAAGTTGGTCTGCAATTCATATCAGCCAAATAAAAAAGGGCATCAAATATTCTTGATCTCATCCATATAGATGTATGTGGTCCGATAAATTTTTATGGGACATATGGAGAAAGGTAATTCATTATTTTCATTGATGATTTTATTATAATGGCTTGTGTGATGATTATACACAGGAAATGGATTGTATTGGATTTTATGAAAACTTATCTCCAAATAGATGAGAATGATACTAGTTGTGAAATCAAATTTCTATGATACAATAATGGAGGGGAATGCACATTCATTTAATTTTAAAATTACATGGAAGAACATGTAATAAGGCATGAGGTGGCTGTAATGATAACCCCATAGAAAAATGGAGTTGTTGAAAGCAGAAATTGACAAGTAAACAATATGGCCGGAACGATGCTAATTGAGAGTCATATATCTCTTCATTAATATAAATAGGTTATTCAAGTATCACTATACAATAAAAATCAAATAGGGAACTATATGGAATAAACCAAGACACCATATTAGTTGTGGTATGGGATTATCCTATCTCTAAAATATTTTAGTGTTTTCAGAATTAAATGTTTCATCTAAAACAAAGATGGAAATCAAGGAAAGTATGGAGATTCTGTAGACAATATAATATTATTTGGATATTAAATGAATATCAAATCCTAAAAATGTATCAAAAATCATCTTGGAATAATTTTGGAAAACAGTGATGTCAAGATCATTGAAGATAAAAAAACAAATACCTTGAGGAGCTCTTATACTGATATGATAGAAGATGAATAAGATTGCAGATATGGAACATATTTAAATAAAGAATTAGAGGAAGGTGTGAAAAAAATTTAGGGGTCACAAAATGATGTTGATTTAGAAGAAGAATAAGAAGAGGAAGCCATGTATAAAGAAAATTCATCTGAACCTCATAGGATAAATAGAATATCATAAAATGATCAATCCAACATCATTGGGGATTGGACAACACCCACACAGATATGGATAATGAGGAGTGAAACACATTCTACCTTCCTATAAATTGCATAACCAACCTCATTTAAAGAACTAGTGAAGTATGAATCATGGGTTAAGGACATTAATGAATAATTGTATCAGATTGACAAGAACCAAACACAGGATCTATTTAAGAGACATAAATTTCACAATATGATTGGAACAAAGTGGATCTCTAAAAACCAATTCAATTATCAAGGAAATATGATCATAAATAAGGTGTACTTTGTGTGTAAAGGCTATGCACAAATTTAAGGTATTGATGTTGAAGAAAAAATTTCTCTAGTAGTAATACTGGAGTCGATCAGGCTTTTCCTTGCTAGGGAAATTCAAATAGGATACAATGTTTTTTAAATTGATGTCAAAACTGAATTCTTAAATGTATTCCTTGAAGAAGAAGTCTATATTGAACAACCAATGGGTTTTCTAATTGTTAATTACAAAATGAAGTTTTTTAGATTGAAAAATAACTATATGGTCTAAAGTAAGAACCACAATCATGGATTATCTGAAGAAGCTCAAATTTAAGAGAGGAGGTGTTGACCATAATCTTTATCTGAAGAATTCAAAGGAATATCAATTTATGGTTCTTGTGTATCTTCATGATATTATATTTGGTGGAAGTGGGTAGGGATTAGTGGAATAATTTGAAAATAATATGAAATTAGAATTTGAAATGTCTATGATTGGTGATATCACATACTTCTTAGGTCCGTAAGTGATTCAGAAAAAGGATTATACTTTCATTTATTAGGAAAATTATGAAAGAGAGTTGCTGAATAAATTCCATATGCATGACTCCAAACCAATGTTGACTCCAATTTTGGTTGGGAAAAAGCTTTGAAAGCATGATGATGTGATTTATGTGGATCACATCATGTACATGAGGATCATTAGAAGCTTAATATATTTAATTACAACATAGAAAGATGTTTTCTTTGCAACATTCTTTTCAAACTGATTTCAAAGTAATTTAATGTAAGAACATATATCGGTAATTAAAATAATTATGAGGTACATTTAAGGTACTCAGAATTATGGCTTATACTTTTCTACAGGAATAGATAGTGAACTTTTAATAATTTTGGATGCTGACTAGGCTAGAGATGTGGTGGATATAAATTCTACAAGTGGTGGAGCATTATTTATTGGAAATAAATGTGTGGGCTGGTTGATTAAGAAATAGGAAATTTCTTATCTTAGTACTACTAAAATATAGTATATATATATTATAAAGGCTTTCACTCATCTATTGTAGATGAAGAAACAACTGACTGATATTGTTGATGAGGTGAAACAACTGATGGTGATTCATTGTGATAATAAGAGAATGATTGATCTTACCAAGAATAAGCTTTATCATTCTTGTAAAAAAAACATATTGAAATCAGATATCACTTCATCAAGGAAAAATTTGAACAAGGCACGATTAAAATGGATCATGTTGGAACTGATGACCAGGTGGATGAAATTATGACCAATCCATTGGTAGCATATGTGTTCGATAAACATCAGTTGAACCTTGGTGTTCAAACACCTCCCAATGCATTATAAGGTTATATTTTTTCCCCTCTCACCAATTGTATTAACAATTTCGATCTATTTGTGTAAGTGATGCAGGTTTGTGGTGGTGATACAATCCAAGTGGAGTGTGTTTTTGAGATTTTCAAGTAAAAAAGAAGGTTCTTTATGTTTATTAACAAAGGGGGGAATGGAGAAATTAAATCTGATAAAGGAATTATTTTTTAAGGGGTTTGAGAAGGTTTTTGAAAAAATTATTTCTAGTTTAAGGGGTTTTAAAAACCATGAAATACTTCTGTGACATGATGAGAATTTAGTTTTATGAGAAAATAGGTAGATCTTAGCATGGACATCTTTAATCATTCCAAAACACAAGAACCCAATTCATGATTCCCCTATTATTTTATACATAGATCATTGATCACGTATACTTAGAGTGTTGACTAATTTGTTTCTCAAGTATCATGTCTTGATAGCGGCTGATGATTTATTGAATTTATCAATAGATTTCCAACAAACCCAAAGGAGAGGATTATTGGGAATCAGGTTTTTCCTTAATGTAAATGGATTCTAGTTTGTGTTTGTTGTAAATACACACTTGTATGATCAGTTATTTTGAGGTAAATTGATCTTACAATACAATATGACTATAGTATTTAAGGTGGAATCGTTCCCAATGTTTTCCAAATTTTTGGGCTCAAAATCTGGAGAAAGAGACTAGCATCATGAAAGTTAGTTTTTTAGCAATAATAATTCGTAAAAATCATAAATGAATGGGTTTCATGAATACTAGTTTGAGGTTTAAGAAGATTTTGAGAATTTCTAAAGGTGATGGTGATCTCCATGACTATTATAAGTGTAGTATCACAAAATGCGTGATGATCTGAAAGGAATCTTTGAAACTATGAGAAGCTTTGTGAGTAGGTTGAATTTCACTGGATCGTTTCAAATGGAGAAGATTCACGAATATGTTTTTTAAGGATCCGAAAAACCCTCTAAGAGGTAGTGGAACATCAATAATGTTTGAGCCTATATATATAAGGATACCCCAAATTTATTCCATGTGAATATAATCAGAGAATGTCTAGAATCACTCATATTTTGTGAAGGGAGTGAGTTCTACAAACCTGGATTTCTATGTGAGCTTGATCATCAAAAAATAGTAGATAAATTTTTACAGATGCCAATTATTTTGATTAATGGGTTCTTTTAAATGATTGGGAATTATTTTTTGACTCATTAAGCTTTGTGAAGGAAGGGTGATTCGCAAAGGTAGTGAGCTTCACGAAGGAACTCCATGAAAAGTAGTTCTGAACATCAGGTTTAAGTGAATGGTGATTTTAAAAGTGTATTGAATCAAGTATGTAGTGTACAAAGATTCTCATTCTAGTCAGGGACAAGTACTTTCATTCCAATCTACTAAAGTGATCTTCAATTTGATAAACTGAGAAATACTTCACCCAAGGCAGTGATCTAGGGGGATTCGACAGAAGTGTTCCAAGGGATGTAGTATTATATCCATAAAATCATATAAAGGCAATGTGTCTAGCACATATTGACTATGTATAAACTTCTATATTATGCATCTAGTGAAGATTAGTGTATTTAGGTACGAATGAAACACTATTGGTGTATGCTCCTTGGGCTATCCCTTAGTGGTGAACCAAGTAAAATTATTGTGTTGTCTCTTTTCATATGATTTTTTGTTTTATACACTTTCCTGTCAGATAGGTTTAATAGGTTCCTACCAATGTGGGAACAAGATCCATCACTTTAGAAGAAAAATTTGACACCCTAATTTACCCATCCCTTATTAGGGTGTTTTGGGTTTCTTCAAGTGGTATCAGAGCACTAGGTTTCTGGAGTTTAATTTTTCCTCTTTTATTGTCATGGAGAATTTAGTAAATTTTAGGGTAGTTCCCCTATTTGATGGAAAAAACTTCCAAATTTATTATAATAGGGTGATATCTCATCTAATATCTCTTATAATGTATGTTCTTTTTTCCACTATACAAAAGATATAGGTCACTAATGCAATGGGTTTGTCTATGACCAAAACAAATAAGAAAATGATTGATGTAGATGCTAAAGCATAGAATTCCCTTACAGTAGATCTATCTGATCAAAATTATCTAAAGGTGATGAGTTTCACAAGAGACAAGTCTATGTGGGAAAACTGGAAAATATATATGAAGGGGAAGACGAAGTGAAGGAGGCTAAACTCAAATGTTTGCATGATAGGTTTGATTGCTTAAAAATGTATCCTCATAAAAATGAAGATACATTTTTTAATTGAATCATAGAAGTTGTTGGAATAATATGAGGACTTGGTGAGGAAATCAAAGATATTGACATTATTAATAAAATTTGGAGAAGTCTTTCACCTCTCTATAATATAAAAGTGTCAACCCTTGATGAAAGGGATCTGTCTAAACTTTATCTGAATGATCTATTGAGTAGTCTAGTGGATTATGAAATAAGAATCAAACCAGATGATGCAATAACTCGAGTTGTGAAATAAATGGAATTCAAGTCCATGGAAAAACATAATGTTTCCATAGATAATATTGATAATTATAATGATTAATAAAAACTTATTTCTCTTGTTTATAAGAAATTCAAGAGAGGAAAACAAATATTTGATGGAAATAAACATACGGCATGATTTCATTTTGTTATAATTGGCCACATTGCCTCTCACTGCTCAAGGAAGTTAGATGATAAAGAAAGTGAAGCTGGAAACATGCAGAAGCCTTAGAAAAGGTTTCCCCAAAATAGATACTTCAAATTAGAAAATAAATTATAGGGAAAGAGTTTAATTTGTAATGAATAACAAGGTGATGATGAATTTTTTGAGAATGAAGGAAAAAAGTTGAAATTTGGAACCCAAGCATCGATGATGGGTATAGTTCAAAATTTAGAACCATAAAAAGATAAATCTAGAGAAAATCATTTGATTGTTGACACTGATCTCAATATAGAAATTGAGGATTCTCTTTGTAATCTTGATAATCAAAGAAACGAAAACAAAAAGTAGAGATAAATTCTGGAAGAGTCATCAGAATATGTTGATCAGCTTGAAGCTAAAATTGATTGACTTTAACAAGTAGTAAAAAAACATTCAATAAATTTTGAAAGATAAAAAGATGTAGTATAATTGAAGATCAAGATTTAATAATGGGAAAATGTCATTAATGACCTTACATCTAGACTTGAGGAGAAATCCAAGATAGTTGAGGGTCTTGAAGAAGAAGTTGTTACTATAAGAAGTAAACTAGAAAGTGAATCAAATTAAAAGGAAACAAAGAAGAAATATAGTTTGGAAGATTCTTAGATTTTGAGATATTATAGATAGATAAGAATGGATCTTAAGTATAATAAAAGTTTTTTAATGATCAAAGATCTACATGCAAAGGAAATAGTGGAATTGGTTGTGATGCTGAAACATCAAAGGCTCAAAACAAGATGAGCCTTAATAATAGGAAGTATAAATTTGGACATATCACAAAGTCACCTAAATTCCAAATAATGAAACATTAAAATAAAATTTAAATGAGAAATAAAAACTAACCTTGGGTATCTAGAAATTATCATCAGTTAAATTCTTTTCCTAAGGAAAGGGACATGAGGAATAATATAAGTGATAAGACATTTACTCCTATGAAATTTAAATTTTTTGGTTATCTGGTCCATACCATGTCATATTATAGAGGTAAGGAGATATTTGAATGGGGAATATATAAGAAGTAAAAAAGGGAGAACAAATTCATATCATACATATTTTAGAAGAAATAAATTTTATATATATTGTTTTTAGTGCTCTAATAATGGTCATAATGTTGTTGATTGAAGGAATAGGAAAGGTGGGAGTATTACCTATAGAACTTAGATAAATTTCAATACTCTCCAACCAGATGGAGTCACTATTAAAAATATTTTTTCTCCTATATAAGAACAATATGATTATGATGATCCAATGCATGTGAAAAATATGTGGAAAATTCCATCATTATATCCACTAAATCAAATATTTAATGGAAGTAAAAAAAGAAAATTGAGAAATCCAACCTTGAAGAAGTCAATCTCAAAGCCACAAAGAATAGTAGAACCTAGATTCTTGATAGTGGTTTCTCATACCATATGACAAGAAAATATAGAATTATTGAAGAATGTTAAGAAAAGGGTTGATGTAATAGTAAGGTTTAGTAATTTTGGTTCTTTGAAGATCAAAGGAAGTGGAAGTACAGAATTGGACAATGATGACCTGAGGAAAATTGAAGTTCTTTATGTGGAAAGTTTTCATTACAATCTCCTAAGTGTGAGTCAAATCTATGAATCAAGAATGATAGTAACATTCAATCAATATGGGTTCACAATCAAATTAAATACAAGTAATTATCTTGTGAAAGGATGTAGAATATATGGCAACCTATATTAGGTTGATAGTAAAGAGAAATTTTTTTACTTGATAGTTGAAGAAGAAAACAACATATGACACTGAAGGTTGGGTCACATTAATAAAAAATACATGGAAAATATATCTAAGATGAAGATGTTAATGGATATCTTCAATATGAAGTTTGAATGGTAAAATAATTATGATGTTTTCATGCGAGGAAAGTTGGTATGTAGTTCATATCAGCAAAAGAAGAAAAGAGCATAAAAGTTTCTTGATTTTATCCACACAAACATATGTTGTCCAATAAATGTTTCTGAAACATAAGGAGAAAGTTACTTCATTATTTTACTTGATTATTATAGTATAAAGTCTTGTGTGATGATTATACATGGTAAATAGTAAGTGTTTGATTGTATGAAAACCTATCGTCGAATAGCTGAGAATGATATTGGTCGCACAATCAAAGTTCTATGATCTAATAATAGATGGGAATACACATCCATTAAATTTAAAAATTTCCTTAAAAAACATGGAATAAGTCATGATGTGGCTACAGTGATAACCCCATAGAAAAATGGAGTTGTTGAACATAGAAATCGACCGGTAAACAATATGGATAGAATGATAATGATCGAGATTCTTATATCTCATCATTACTAGAAAGTGGTTGTTCAATAAATAGTGTACCCTAAAAATATAATATGGCTTTATATAGAAGAATCCAATACACCATATGAGTTGTGGCATGGTAGGAATACCTCTCTAAAATATTTTCATGTTTTCATAAGTAAATGTTTCATCTGAAATAAATAAGGTAATCAAAGAAATTATGGTGATGTTGCAGATGATAGAATATTCCTTGGATATTTAGTGATGATAAAAGCCTAAAAATGTTTCAATAATCATATTGGAATAATTTTGTAAAGAATTTTGTCAAGATCATTGAATATAAGACCCAAAATACCTTGAGTATCTCTTATGCTGATATGATAGAATATGGAGAAGATAGTGGATAAGGAATAGAATAAAATGAAAAATTAGAGGAAGGTGTGAAAAATATTCAAGGGTCACAAAATGATGGTGATTCAGAAGAAGAATCAGAAGAGGAAACTGTGGATAAAGAAACTTCATCTGAACCTCATAGGAGAAATAGAATAGCCAAAATCAATTAATCCAATATCATTGGGTATTGAACAGTTCCCATGTAGATAAGGATAATGAGTATTAAAACACATTTTTTCTTCCTCTCAACTATATAACCAACCTCATTTGAAGAAATAGTGAAGGATGAATCATGGTTTAAGGGCATGAATGAATAATTGGATCAAATTAACAAGAACCAAACATGGGATCTTATTAAGAGACTTGAATATCACAATGTTATTGGAACAAAGTCTATCTTTAAAAAAATTGATGATAATGGAACTATGATCACAAATAATGGGAACTTTGTGTGTAAAGGCTATGCACAGATTGAATGCGTTGATGCTGAAGAAACATTTTCTTCAGTAGAAATACTGGATTCGATCAGGATTTTCATTGTTATGGAAATTCAAATAGGATGCAAAGTTTATCAGATGGATGTCAAAACAGCATTCTTAAATGGAGTCCTTGAAGAAGAATTCTACATTAAGCAACCAGTGGGTTTTCTAATTGGTAATGATGAAATGAAGGTTTTTATATTGAAAAAGGAACGCTATAGTCTGAATCAAGCCCCACAATCATGGTATTATCATCTAGATTATTATCTGAAGAAGCTCAAATTTAAGAGTGGAGGTTTTGACCATAATCTCTAGGTGAATAATTCAAATGAAGACCAATTTATAGTGCTTGTTTATGTGTATGATATTATATTTGTAAGTAACTAAAAGGGATGAGTGAAAGAATTTTAAAATCACATGAAATCAGAATTTAAAATGTATGTGATTGGAGAAATCACATACTTCTTAGGGTTGCAAGTGATTCAGAAGAAGGATTACACTTTCGTTTCTTAGGAAAAGTATGCAACAGAGTTTATGAAGAAATTAAATATGCATGACTCCAAACCAATGCTGAATCGGATTTCAATTGGGACAAAACTTGGAAAGCATGGTAATGAAATTTCTTTGGATCCCACCATGTATAGAAGAATCATCAAAATCTTATTATACTTAACTAAAATAAAGATAGATATTGTATTTGAAGCATGATTAGTGGCCTTATTTCAAAGTAATATAAAGGAATAATATTTGTAGGTAGTTAAAAGAATTATGAGGTAAATTCAAGTTACTCACAATTATGTCTTATACTTTTCTATAGGAAGATATAATGATCCATTAGTATTTTTGTATAATAAATGTGCTCCAGATGTGGTGGATAGAAATTCTACAAGTGGTGGAGAATTCTTTATTGAAAATAAATTTTTGGTCTTGTTGAGTAAGAAATAGAAAATCACATCACTTAGTACTACTAAAGTATATTATATATCTTCTATAAAGCCTTGAACTCGGCTATTGTGGATGAAGCAACAACTGAATGATATTGGTGATGAGGTGAAACAGCTGATGGTGATTCACTGTGATAAAAAGAGCATGATAGATCTTATAAAGAATATTTTTCGGCATTTTTATATGAAACATATTAAAATCATATATCACTTTATCAAGGAAATATTTGAACAAGGCATGCTTAAAATGAATCATGATGGAACTAGTGACCAAGTGGCTGATATTCTGCCTAAACCATTTGAAGCACATGTGTTTGAGAAACATTGGTCGAACCTCGGTGTTCAACCACCTCCTAGTACATGAGGATGTTATAGTTGTTCCTCTCTACCCAGTTTTATTAACTATTTTAATATGTTTATGGAAGTGATGTAGGTTTATGGTAGAGATAAAATCCACGGGGAGTGTGTGTTTGATCTCTGCAAGTAAAAATCAAGTTATTTGGGTTTATTATAAAAGTAGAAGAATGTATAAATTCAATATGATACAGTATTTCTAGTTTAAGGGGTTTGATAATGGGTTTTAAAAAATTCTTTCTCATTTAGATGGTTTTAAAACCCATGAAATGATTTTGTGACATGATGAGAATTCGGTGTTATAAGAAAATTGGTAGATCTTAGATTTGAAATTTGTAAGCATTCTAAAACATGAGAACCCAATTCATTATTCCACTATTATTTTCTACACTAATAATTTTTCATATAGACTAATATTGTTGGCTGATTTATTTCTCATGTATTAGGTCTTGATAGTGACTGGTTCTTTTTTGAATTTATCCACATATTGCCAACAAACCCAGAGGGTGAGATTATTGGAACTAGGGTTGTTATTTTCTGTAAATGGATTTTGGTTTTTGTCTCTTTTGAATCCACAATTGGATGATTAGGGATTTTTCAAGGAAATTGATCTTACAGTACAAGCTGGCTATAGTATTCAAGGTGGTTTCATTTACCAGTGTTTTCAAAATTGTTGGGCTCAAAATCTGGAGGAAGAGGCTAGCATTACGAAAGGTAGTTTGATGGGAATTACAATTCATAAAAATGGTAAAGGCATGGGTTTCATGAAGACTGGGTTGAGTTTAGTGAATTTTTAGAGCATTGAAAATGGTGATAGTGATCACCATGACTATGAGAAGTGGAGCATCACAAAATACGTGATGAGTTGACGGGAATCTCTATGAGTACAAGAAGCTTCAAGAGCAATTTGAATTTCACTGGAGCTTCATAAATTGAGAAGCTTCATGAACATGTTTTTGAAAGATCCAAAAAATCTAATAAAAGGTGGTGGAACATCGTGAATGGATGATCATATATATATGAGGCTACTCCCACTCATTCCACACAAAAATAGTCAAAGAAAAGTGGAAATTTCCCATATTTCATGAAGTTAGGGAGGCCCATTAATCTGGATATCTATACAAGCTTGAGAATCATGAAATGACTAGAGAAGTGTTGATTGATTCCAATGCTTTTTAGTAATGAGTGATTTATGATGAATGGGAATTCTATGTTGACTTAGTGAGCTTTGTGAAGGTAGGGTGCTTCATGAATGTAGTGAGATTCGTGATGGAGCTCCAAAAACATCAGTTCTAAATATTAGGTTTAAGTGAATAGTTCTTTCAAAGTACATCAAATCAGGTCTGCAGTGCAAGAAGAGTCTCATGATGGTCAAGGATAAAGACTTTAATGTCAATATACTTAAGTGACCTTCTAGTCGATAAAATTATAAAGATTTCACTCATGGTAGTGAGCTGAGGGGATTCGACGGAAGTGTTCTGAGGGACGCAGTGTGTTATACCTAAAATATTACAAAAGTAGTGTGTTTAGAATAGAGTGATTGTGTTTGAACTTATATATTTCACATCTAGTGAAGATTAGTGGATTTAGGTATGATTGACACACTATTGGAATATGCTTCTTGGACTAGACCTTAGTGGTGAACCAAGTAAAATTTTTGTGTTGTCTCTTTTCATGTGATTATTTATTTTCTACACTTTCCCATCAGACAGGTTTAACAGGTTCCTACTAATGTGGGAATAAGATCTGTCACTTTAGAAGAAAAATTTTATACCCTGATTCACGCCTCCACTCTTAGGGTGTTCTGGGTTCCTTAATCCTCTCAAATGGAACCCCCCTCTAGGTTTCCTATAGACTATGAAAATAGAAAACTCTTTTTAGGGGATTCCTCCTAGCCTATTATAGCCTCTGAAGTATTTCATGAGGGCATTTATTTGAATGGGGCTTCTCAGAATGATGACTCCAGGGATCTTTAACCTCTACATGGTGATAAAAAAGTGATTTGTACATTTTATAGTTGCTTACTTAGGATACTAAAGACATAGAGGGATATTTAGCTTCTAACCAGGAGGTATCTAAGTTTTGGGAAAACCTCCAAGTAATTCACAGGTCTGAATTTGTGCAGGACCATCCCTTCCTGGGAGGTTGTAAAGACAAGTTCCAATATCAAGATACTTGAGATATTTTTGGTGTAAAGGTTGTTTCATCTATCAATGAATCTTTTTCACATACCGCTAACATTGAGGGACCTTCTAGAATAGAAGAAATTAATATAAGCACCTGGATGGAAAACAAGGTCTCACTTACAAAGTCACCCATTCATGAAATCCTAAACAAAGAACAGGTGGCAACAACCAGTCATTTTGGAGTCCTTGATTTGATTAATGATCATGAATAAGAGGAGGCTCAACCTATTTCTCATGAGACTTAGATCCCTTTGAGGAAAGACAGGGGTAGTGAAGATGCCTTAGTTTTCCTCTCTGATCAGAAGGAAGCTCAAGTAAACACTATTGGAAGTGACTTTGAGGAATCAAATGACCATGATAGACTTTGACAATGTGCCATGACTTGGAGGATATGTCATCATCTAATAGGATGATATCGTGGGCGTGATCTCTTCAATTAAGGTGCTCAATACAATGAGAGTTTTGATAGTCCAACTCAAATTATAAAAAATCTTGGTCTTAACCTATAATGGATTGGGCAGTTTGCTTTGTTTGACCTCATCTACTTTACTTTTCTTTTTATTTCAATAAAGGGGATTCATCCCCAACCTTCTCAAAAAAATTAATAATTATTAATAATATAATTAATAATAATTTATTATATTGAATAATTAATTTTATTGTATTAATTATTTATAATAATTAATAACTATTAATTAATTAATTATATTAAATGTTTATTATATTTAATAATTAATTATTTTATATAAATTGATTGTATTATATCAATTATTAACTATTAACTGATTATATTATATTAATTAATTATATTATATTAATTAATTATGTTATATCAATTATTAACTAGTAATTAACTAATAAATTATATTATAAGATATTTATTATATTATATTCATTATTAACTATTAATAATTAATTATATTGAATAATTAATTATATTTAATAATTATTCAATATAATTATCCATTAAATAATAATTAATTAATTATATTAATTATTAACTGTATTAATTAACTAATTTAATAATTAACTATTTTCATTATTAACTGTTAAATAATTAATAATGTTGAATAATTAATTATATTATATTGTAAATATTATATTATAATTATTATTATTATATTGTATTAATTATTAAGCAGTTGGGGTGGTGCCTGAGTGGTAAACCCTACAATCCTGTATCCAAAAGACCAAAGTTCAAATCCTGACAATCTTCTTAGAGGATTTATGATGCAGGTGATGACGTAAGAACTAAATAGGGGCAATGATGCAAGCATGATGTGGGTAGATGGTGATGTAGGCAAAGGGTGCAGACCCATGTACGTCTTGATGCAAGCAAGGCCTTTGGGCCATCAAATGAAGGGGCCTTCGAGCCATCCAATTTTGAGCCAATGAGTCATGTACTAAAAAGGGTCTGCATACCTATATATATGTAATAAAGGTCTTTATGGGTAGGTTATCAGATGAGAACCATGTCGATGACACCAAGTCGATTGCCTAGGAGGAGGAGTTGGATTTTCAGGGCCTAATGATGTGAGGTAGATTAAAGAGGTTGAATGCTACAATGGGTTCCCATCTCACTTCATTAAAGGCCCAATGGATCTCTCCTTACATGTATAGATAAATGGGCATATTATCTCACTTATTCAAGATAAAACGTGATTTTTAAAGCTTGGCCCACATTGTTGCATGAATTTTGGAAGCCTTGCACACATGGAGAATTCTAGAATGGAATCTTTAGACACCAAATTCAAATCAAGTGGGCTAGGCACTCAAAGTCAAATCTGGTGGGCTATAGTTTGAAATTTATGTGCTAATTTTCCAAAAATTCATTGGCAGGCTTTAACTTTTTTACTTTAAGGGGATGAAATAGGTTTAGCCTTTTGAATTTAGGATATTATACCCTTAAATATTGTATAACCCCTTGTCTATAAATAGCCACCCCATGGAACTTGTATGGAATTAAAGAATATAATTGAGTAATTATGATTTGTTTCTCTCTATTATGTGAGTATCGTTATGATTTTCCACATTTCTCTTGAACATTTTTTTCTTTTCAATATAAAAGTTAGTTTGGTGATCCAAGATCATAGAGCCTCCAATTTCATGCCTCAACACAACTGCATTGTTTTATGGATTGGCCATCACATTCCTCCCTTGAGTGTGTTGTCTAAGTAGTAGGTCACACTCCATATAGCATTGGTTGAATACTTTCTTCAACTATCTAAACTCATCAACCACCACTTATCCTCACACTGTATCTATCATCTATCAACATATGCTATGAAGATCAAGACACCCTGAGCATCTCGCATCAATTGGTATCAAAGCTCTAGTTGACATGGTAGGCATCTATCACCCTTTTTATATTAAATATATTCATTATAGTTCTTATCTTTCCTTATTATCCTCCCATTAAAACCCCTTTTTCTTTGAAAACCTCCAGAATTAGTATATATTGTGAAATATTGAAATATTTTACATATATCCAATTGTCAGTCCATATTATTTTCACATTTGATTCACAATATGTGATTTGTATCCCAAAAAAATCAAAAAAAATCACATTCTCTCAACTTGTCATTTTTTATTTTCAAAACTAAGAACATACTTTATTTGAGAGATTTAAAAAAAATCATTGCTCTTCATTCATCATCTTTTTCCTTAAAATAATAAGAACAAATCTTTTGGGTATATTTGAAAAAAAAATAAAAAAAATCAGATGTAATTACTTCTTCTTCATGATTTACATTATTATCAATTTCCATTTCTATACATTAATTTCTCTGTCATTTTACATCATCACCATATCATATTTGGATCATATTGTTATTAATTTTTCTTATCTTTAACAATTGTTCCAAACCCCTTTATTACACCCATCCACCATTTTCCACCATTTACCCAAATTTTTAACCCTCTTTTACACCCTCTACAATTTTGTAACCCCATTACCACTCAAACGGGTTTTGCTAAACCATCCCCCAATAAAATAATTATTTGGTAAGGATTGGTGGTACGTGATCTCCCAAAACAAGGTATTATATTTCATAAGAGTTTGGTATTTTAATTGAGTGTTGATATTGGCGATAAATAAACAAAAATACTCACGATGCGGGAATCCTTGTTTGTGTGTGTGTGTTGCATGTGTGAGTGTGTATCCTTCTGTGTGTGAGTGTGTATATCATGGGTTTGTGAGTGAGTGTGTATCCTTGTTTGTGTGAGTGTGTACATATTTTTTGAATGAGTGTGTATATCTTGTGTGTGATTGTGTGTGTTTATCCCCATGTGTTTTTTTGCTTGTGTTTCATGTTATGATAGAAGATCGTGGGAAAATAATTTCTCATTCTAGAACTGAAGGAAGTCAAAGTAGATCTCCCGCACTTAAATTTATGCCACTATAAATGAAAGATTTTGTGATCTATTTATATAATCTTCTTGGTATTAATTTTGAAGTTATACATGACAGGACTGATAAATTGGAGAAACAACTATGCCTGAGGATGATCTATAATCACCCATGGCGTGTTTCGACACCACATCACCCCTAAGTCATGGAGGAGTAGATAGATAACTTTGATGATAATTTTTAGGATTTCAAAAATGGAAGAGTATGTTACAAAAATCTAGAGGAGGAGGAAGGAGAAAACATGAGGTTGACATCCTTGTAGGTATCAAGGTGAAGGTCCCTTTGTTTCAAGGGAAAATTGATCTGGAAGCATAATTATAATAGGAGGTGCGGATAGATAAATTATTCTCTTTTAATACCTATTCTGAAGAGAAAAAGGTAAAATATGATACCCTTTAATTCATTTACAATGCATTAATATGGTGGTATCAAGTTCAAAAAGAGATAACGTGATATAGAGGACATCTTATCCATACATGGGAGTGCATGAATTCTTCCATGAGGAAGTGTTTTATTCCCTCACACTACCATAGAGATCTCTACAACAAGATTTAACACCTCACAAAAGGTATTAAGAGTGTTTAATATTACTATAAGAAGATACAAGTTTTCATTATTCGAGAAAACATTGAGGAGGATATAGAGGAAACCATGGTGTGCCTTTTATATGGGATCAATCGGGAGATTACCAATCAAGTAGAGATGTACCACCATGTGGAGATACAAGATATGATCCACCAAGCCACTAAGATCAAGGAAAAAATAAAAAGGAGTAGAAACATGAGAAAAACCACTACCCCTTTCACTCTATAGAGAAATTCAAGGAAGGATATTGGAGAACCATCAAATAAAAAAGAGATGATTGATTGAAAAAGTGAAAAGGTAGTTCTAACACCTAATAAACCTACTGTAGAGACTAAACAAATAAAGAATTAGGATATTCAACATTTAAAATTTCAAGGAAGTGGTCACAATTCTAGTGAATTCCAAAAATGGTTCACCGTGACCATCAAAAATTATGGATAATGTGGGATCAATGGAGAGATTTTAGAGAAGGTAGAGGAGGAATCCCCTGAAATTAATAATGGAGAATTTTCATAAGATAGTGATATTCTGGTCACTATGAGAGTTCTAAGCATACAAATGACCATTAGAGAGAAGAACCGGTGAGATAAACTTTCCATACATGATTAAATATCCATGGGAAGGTATTTATGGTTATTATTGATGGAGGAATCTATAGAAACATAGAAATCACCAAGTTAGTGGATAAGTTGGGACTTCTAACTTTGAAGAATCAATATATATATCATATTCAGTGGTTGAATGATTGTATAGAGATGAAGGTTACTAAACATGTGAAGGTATTTCTCTTTATTGGTAAATACAATGATGATTTATTGTTCAACGTTGTTTATATGAAGTAGTTTTATTTATTGTTGGGTTGACTATGGCAGTACAATCGACATGTTACCCGTGATAGGTTCTTGAATCTTTTGTACTATGATGGGAACCTATAGCCCTCAACCCCATGTCCCCCAAACAAAATTTAGAAGTTAACATTTTAATATAAATGAAAAAATGAGTGATGAGGAAAAAAATATATAAAATTAAGAATGGTAGAATGAGAAAAAATGAGAAAATGAGAGAAGAAAAGAAATGAAGAACAAATAAAAATCAAAAGGGAAAAAAGATTTGAGAGGATATAAAAATTTGATGTTGGAAAAATAATGAGGTTAAATAATCTTTTATTTCTCAAAAAAAAGTTTTTAGTACTTATGTAAAAATTGGTGGTGTTGAACACTGATGACTTAACATGTCCTTTAACACATATTTTTCAGTCTTTGTTGTAGGAATTTTATGATGTGTTTCTCGAAGAGGTTCCACCTATTTTTCCAACAATTATAGGTATTGAGCATCGAATTGACATCATACCCAAAGAATAACTACAGAATCATCCTGCATATCACACCAAGATAGTGAAGAAAAAATAAATTCAAAGGAAAGTTCAGGATTTTTTGGATATGGGATATATGAAATAAATCCTTAGTCCATGTGTTGTACTAGTGTTTCTGGTTCCCAAGAAGGAAAAAACATGGAGAATTTTCATTGACTGCAGATCCATTAATAACATCATGGTCAAGTATCATCATCATATCCCTAGGTCATATTATATGCTATATTAGTTAAATGGATCTACTATTTTCTCAAAAATTGATTTAAGAAGTGTTTTCCATCAGATAGGATGAAAGAAGGAGATAAGAAGAAAACTACATTTAATATAAAACATGGACTTTATTAATGGTTAGTCGTGACCTTTGGTCTCACCAATGAGCCCAGTACATTTATGAGGTTAATGAATCATGAATTATATGCATATATTGGAAACAATTTGGTAATTTAATTTGATGAAATTTTGGTGTATAATAGGAATTTAAAAAACATGTATATCACTTAAGAAAAGTCCTTGGGGTTTTTAGAATGGAAAATTTTTTTTGGAAACATTAAAAATGTTACTTTTTCCTCAATAAATTTTTTCCCCTTGGATTTTTGGTAAGTAGTGATGGATTTAATGTAGATATTGATAAGATCAATTCAATTTATGAGTGGATTACTCCCACCTATTTCAGATAGGTAAGATGTTTCCATGGGCTTTCTAGTTTTTACAGAAGATTTTTGAAGGAATTAAGCACACTAAAAGAATTTTTTAATGAGTTGGAAAAGAAGAACAATCCATTAAAATGGGGGATAACTCAAGATAAGTATTTATAAGAACTCAATGAGAGACTCACCCATGCACCACTTTTTTCTTTCCCAGACTTAGGTAGGACCTTTGAAATTGGATGTGATGTAAGGTGAATTGGCATAGGAGGAGTACTCATGCAAGAAAGTAAGCCTATTTCTTTCTTTATTGAGAATTTAAATGGACCAACTCTAAAATATGATACATATGAAAAAAATTTGTATGCATTGTTTAGAGTACTTTAAACATGGAATCATTATCTTTGTCCTAATGAATTCGTGATCCATTCTGATCATGAGACTCTTAAATACCTTAGGATCCAACATAGACTAAATAGAATACATGATAAATGCCTGGAATTCATTGAATCATATCCATATGTCATCAAGAATAAAAAGGTTACTTTCATGAAGATATTATCTTTTACCCTTCATAGATTCTAAACTCCTTGGTTTTGAATAAATTAAAGATTTATATGCCACTTATAGTAATTTTGGTGAACCTTATGGTCATTTTAAACTTGGGGTTTATTGGGAAAATTTTTATTTACAAGATGGATTCTTATTCCATATTGATAAGATTTGTATTCCTAATTTTACAATCCATTTAATTTTACTAAAAGAGTCACATTTTACTGGGTTAATGAGACATTTTAGTGTTTCAAAATCTCTAAGTGTTTTTAGTGATCACTTTTATAATCCTAGGATGTCTAGAGATATTGAAAATTTTGTGGGAAAGTGCATAGTCTACCACAATGAAAAATCTAAAGTGAACCTGCATGGAATATATCTTCCTCTCCCAATCAACAACACCACTTGTTAGGATATATCAATGTAATTTATTATGGGGTTACCAAGTAATAAGAGGTTGAGTGATTCCTTTTTTTTGTGGATCAGTTTTTAAAAATTTCACATTTTATTCCTTATCACAAAACAGATGATATCACTAACATTGTAATGATTTTATTTCAAGAAGTAGTAAAACTCCATGTAATTCCTAAGGTTATTGTGTGAGATAGAAGCACAAAATTCCTCAGTTCCTTCTATAAGACCTTATCAAGAAAACTATGTACAAATTTACTATTCTCTACTACTTTTAATGCATAAAACAATTGGAAAAAAAGGTTTTGAATCATACAATATCATCCCTTTTGTGGAAAATTGTTAAAAAGAATCTCAATAATTAAAATTATTGTATAACACATGTGGAATTATCATATAAAATTTCCAATAATTACACTACTCAATATTATCCATTTGAAATTATTTATAGCTTTATCCCCCTTTCCCTTATTGAACTGATCCCTTTACATATGCAGGAATCAATTAATATGGATGAGAAAGGGAGTGCAGAATTTATAAATAAAATCTATGAAAAGAAAAATGAAAAATATATAAAAATGACCAAGAAATATGTTTATGACAAACAAGGGTCACAAGTAAGTGTTTTTCAAGCCTTATGACTTTTTTTGGATTTATATGCAAAAGGAGAGATTTCCTGACAAACGGAAATCAAAACTCATGTCACAGGGAGAAAGTACTTTATGAGAGCTTGAGAAGATTAACAAAAATTCTTACAAGATGTCTTTTGTAGGTGAGTATGGTGTAAGTTACGCTTTCAACATTTCTAATCTTTATTTTTTTTGGTGTAGAGGATAGAGAGTCGAGGACAACTCTTTTTCAAGAGGGGGAGGATGATGAGAACCATGTTTATGGCAAAAATTCTATTTCCTAGGAGTAGGAGTTGGATTTTTAAGGCTCGGTGATGTGAGGGAGATTAAAGAGGTTGGATGATACAATGGGCGCCCATCTCTCTTTATTAAAGGCCTAATGGATCTCACCTTGAATGGATGGAGTAAATGGGCATATTATCTCACTTATTCAAGCCCAAACGTGATGTTTAAAGATTTTATCACATCGTTGCATGAATTTTGGAAGTCTCTTCCATATTGATAATTCTAGAATGGAATATTTGGATACCAAAATCAAATTTGGTGGGCTAGTCACTCAAAGTCAAATCTGACACGCTATGGTTCGAAAGTTATGTGTTACTTTTACAAAGATTCTTTGGTAGACTTTATCTTTTTTACGTCAAGAGAAAAAATTAGGATTATACTTTGTGAATTTAGGGTATAAGACCCTTGACTATTATATAACCCCTTGTCTATAAATATCCACCCCTTTGTCACTTGTATGGCATTCAAGATTTTAATAGAGAGATTGTTCTTTGTTTGTCTTCATTGTGTGAGGATTGTTCTAGTTTTCCCTCTTGCACTTGTGCATTATTTTTTTGTCAATATAAAAGTTAGATTGGTGATCCAAGATCACAATTCCCCCAATTTTATGGCTCAACCCAAGTGCATTGTTGTGTGGATTGGTCATCACATCCCTCCCTTGAGTGTGTTGTCTAAGTAGTAAGGCATGCTTCATATAGCTTTGGTTGATTACTCACTTCAACAATCCAAACTCATCATTCTCCAATTATCCCCACACTGTATCTGTCATCTGTCACCCTATATCATGTAGATCATGCCACCCCAAGTGCCTCGCATCATTATCTCTTAAGGGGCTATGGCCTGCCTTTTTGGTTTGTGCGTGTGTGGTGTGTATGTGTTTAGTTTTAATTGTACCCCCAATCACCTAATATATATATTATTAACCATTGATAATAAATTATATTAAATAATAAATTATATTAATTAATTACATTATGTTAATTACTAACCATCAATAATTATATTAATTACTAACTATTAACTACTAATTAACTATTAACTATTAATTATTAATTATTATTAATTAAATTATAATATATTAACCATTAATTATAATTATGAACTATTTATTATTTATAATTAATTAAAATTATATTAGTTATTAATTAACTATTAACTATTAATTATTTTAATTTTTAATTTTTAACTATTAATTAATGAATTTCATTCTATTAATTATTAACTATATTATTAATAATTTCTAAATATATTAATTTAATAATTAGATATTAATTATATTAATTATGTTATTAGTTGACAATTTAACAATTATTATTATTATTATTTATTTATTTAATAATTTATTAGTTATATTATTAATTACTAGTTATTTAAATCATATTATTAATTAATTAATTAATTAATTTTAAGATGTTATTTACTTTATGTGTTGTATTTATTAATTATTTTAATTGATTAATTATGTATTGTTAATGATTATATTAAATATATTATTTATTTATTTATTTATTATATCAATTTTTTTATTAACTAATATATATACATTTATATATACACGCACAACAACGCCCAATTTTGTTTTTCAAATTTTTGTTCTATAAAAACTCATTTAAAAAACTATTTGTATCTCATATACCTAAATACAATCCATTGGATTTTGACATCGAATGGGGTGAGGATGAAAGAGATTCTCAGCAGACATTAATAAAGGGGTTAATTTTATCAGGGTTTAAAAAGTAGTGATAAAAGTACCCTTTATTGGTGCTAATAAAAGAAACCCTTTATCATCACTTTTTATTAGCACTGATAAAAGCATCTCCTTTATCAGTGTTTTTTTAATGCTGATAAAGGGTATTTTTTATCAGTATTTTTACTAACGCTGATAAAGGTATGTAATTTATCAGTAATAAAGCGATTTTTTACCACAGATACAAGATATATTTCATAAAAATGTTATATATCACTAAAAAACGTATTTTAATATATAAATATGTTTATATTGATATAAATATAATATATTTTATAAAATATGATTTATATAATATGAAATATGTCATCACACTTAATATATAAGATATTTAGTGGGAAATGGTTTATAGATTAATTAAAAAATATATTAATTAAAAAAATTCTAATTATTATTGATTAATAGTCATTTAATAACAATTTGAAGATGGAAAAATTCAATAAATTAATAAACTATCTAAAATAAGTTGAAAAAATGACTCAAAATCCAAATGGTCATAACTTCTAATCCAGGTATCTATTTGAGTTCCACCATATATAAAATTGAAGATTGTGAAAGGATATTTATCTTAATGACTTTGTGGAACCCCAATTTTCATTTTTTTGGGGTCAAAAAAGGCTCAAAATACCTCTAAAACTGAGTTTTTGTTGGGGTATATCATTTTTTAACATTTCATGGAATTTCATCCTCATTTAATGGAGTCTTATTATATATTTTTTTAACTCAATTTATCTTCAAGTATTACCCTCATATGGATATTATAATGTTTAGATTTTATCATTTTTTATATTTTACTGTTATTTATAATTAAATATATAACAATATATATTTGTATATATTCACACATAAAAGTTTAATTTTATAAATAAATATGTAACCAAATTTACATATAAAATATCATTCTAAATATATAAACCATATCCAAATAAAAAATAATAACCATTTTATTTAAAATAAAAATATATGAATATTTATATAGATATATATAGTGTGTGTGTGTGTGTGTATTAACAAACTGATATATGTTATCTATATATTCTAATATATGTATATAAATATTGATATATAATATATGTAAATAAAAATAAATATTTATAATTATGTTTATAAAAATGCATATATATAATATGTGTGTGTGTGTATGTAAGTTGTATATATTTATGTATTATTTATTTATTTATAAACACACACACACACACAAATTTATAAATGTATTTAAAAACAATCATATAAATATATATTAATATATGAATAAATATATGGATAAAAAATATAACTATATATATAAATATATATATCATAAAATGTATAACAAAGAAACATGGAGGAGTGGTAAAGGTGAAAACACATGAGGGTGAGGTCTTAGGTTCGAATCCAATGGGAGGCAAGGTAAATCCATGAACCCGAACTTCCAGATTTAGTACTAAAATATAATGTATATTTTTTATAATTTATAACATAAAAATAAACAATAAATCATACATATGAGGACCTTTTCTATTCTAGGTTCTAGAGAATTGGACAACTTCTTACATACATTGAATCCGAGTTTACAAAAATAATTACAAAATAACTAATTGGATTCATCTGCACTAGCACCTTAAATATCCTTTGAACTTCTAAGGAATCCTATGAATTTTTTTTAAAAAACTTGGGATAATCAAAAAAATCTTATTAAGGTTTATAAAATGAAGAAAAAAAATGTATTCCATAAATACAACTAAAATATTTTTCTTTGGACATAAACTTAAAAATATTATTTATAAAAACAAGAGGTTCCCATAAAATCATCCCAAGTATAAATAAAATATATTGGTAACTTTGTAAATTACTTACTTAATATTGTAACCCTCATGGATACCATTTAATTTTTATCCCTCATGGATACCTTACAATGTAACTCTCGCGACTACCTTACAATGTAACCCTCATGGCTACCTTATAATGTAACCCTCACAGCTACACTTTGAGTAACCATATGGCCGACCTTCAAAATAATCATACCCAATGCATTTAAGGGAGATATAGGTCCCACCCTTAATCATAAAAAATTCAAAATAACTAGAACATAATCATAAAACATGAATACTTGCATAAAAACATTTCTTTCGATTTTTGAAAAAAATAGAAATTTAAAAGAGGATTTTTAAAAAAGATTCCATTACATATACCATATCATTGAATAAAGAATTAATAAACTGATTTGAATGTGTATAATCACTTTAAATACACATAATAAAACATAATATAATATTAATTCATTTCATAGATAATCATATCATGACAAAAATCAATGAAGTAGAAGGATAAGCCAAAGAATAGAAATTGGGTTAAAAATTCCCTTACCCAGGGTTTTTCTTACATAAATCATGATTAAAACTCATGTATAATGGTTACAAGAGTGTTATTAATATTTTAAATAAACATATTCATGTTTATAAGACTTTATATGATCATTTTATAACATTATTCGACCCATTTATTAATAATATTTTGTTATTTCTATTGTCTTGGGTGCGTGTTGTACAAGATTTTCATGCTCGATTTGTAAAGGATTTTCTTGTTTAATGAAATAGAAACTCAAAAAGTGGAATGAAATGTTTTTAATATGTTTTAAGAACATTAAATGATAACATTAATTATTTTTTATCATATATTATGATGAATAATTAGATAAAACATTAATGATGTTTAGATCATTTTGGCGGTTCTTCGATAATCACGAACTTGTTTCATCATATGACTTTAATATTATGCATATAAGTTAATTCCAGAACATAAGAGAGGTCATATAATACACTTTATAATATTTTTCAACCATTAAAATGGTTTTAAAACCATTTTTTAAGGAATTAAATGAAACTGAAGACACATCATCCATGATGTCAGTAAATCAACACATCATGGACGGTGTTTTTATTTTTAGTATAAGAGAGAGAGGAGAAGGATTATGATTATGAATTATTCAATAAACATGATAAAAATATATTATATATAAGATACTATAGATTTCATGCCTCTTGGATAATATGAGGTGAAGATAGTATAAGAAAAGAAAAATAATTGTAAAGAAAACACAACAAAAAGAAAGAGGATTTTTACCTCTTGATCTCTTCTCCTTGAAATCCTCTTTAAGGCCTTTAGTATTGGAATCTTGGTGATACCAGAAAATATTTAATGTGGGGAAGAGCCTTGGAAAGGTTATTGGGTATAATTTAAACAATCCTCAAATTTTTAGAGGTATGAGAGGAAGAGGGGCTGAGGGTGGTATTTATAGTAGAGAAGAGGAGGGGTTTTCTATTATTTTAAACATTAGTTTAATATATTTTTTATCAAGACTATAAATAGTATTGATTTTTGTGACCAAAAATAGTAAATAGTTCATTCTAATTTGAACCAATTTCCATTTACATCATCCATGACTCAAGCATGATGCAGAAATTCATTTATTTAACATATTTTGTAAATTACCGTATTTCACTATTCACCAAAAATTCAAGTATTTTTGAAAAAACCCCAAAAATCACCCTAACCATTTTTTGAAATGTATAATTCCAAATATAATTCTGTTTTATCAAAATAATTTTTTAAAAATGTTTAATTTAATTTTTAAATAAAATCATAATTTATTCAAAAAATAACAATTTTAAAACTATAACTCATTTTATAGCACCTTGAAAATTTAATCATGGTCTCATAAAATTATATTTAACCATAAGACAATAAAATAATAATTTGTGATTACATTTTATGAAAATAAATTTTCATTTAAATTATTTAATTAATCATAAAATTTTAATTAAATATTTATGACTTAAAAAAATACCAACACTTATATAATGATCATATTATCACTTATAAGATGCCTTTTTATTATACATTCATTTGTGAGATTACTATTCATTTTTCCATTTTATTATTCATAAGGGTCATATAATTATTCATAAGAGTAAAATTACTATTCATAAGGGTGGATTACTATTCACCAAAAAATAAGTTGGTTCTTTCAGATTCCAAATAACTTACTGATCACAATCGTGTATGTCTATTTTTCGAAATTCAAAACACAGAAGCGGAAAAAATATTTTCAATGGCTAGATTATAAATGTCACATAGTACTTAATAGTTCATTTAATCACATAGTGTTTCCTTTTAAAATCTCGGGATGTTATAAGCAACGTTGGTATGAGCTTTAGAGAGAAACTCTAGCACTGATAAAGGGCCAAAACACTACTGAAAATTAGACTATTTGTGACGGACCATTTCTGATGGGACCCCGTCGTAAATGGTCAGTTATAGAAAAGGGCACCGCAAAAAGCATTTTTTGCAATGGGTCGTCATAAAAACAAAATATTTGCGACGGGACATGGACACGTCGAAAATAGTTTTCCTGATATTATTTAAAAAATGCATTTGTGATGGACCGTCGCAAAAGGTCTCATCGCAAATATTTTCCCCATGATTATTTAAAAAAAGTATTTGCAATGGGCCATCGCAAAAGGCTCATCGCAAATATCTTTAAAAAAATTGAATAAAATAATATTATTAATAAAAATAAAATAATATTAGAAAATAATAATAAAATATTATTGTAAAATATTATTATTATTATTAATATAATAATAATAATGAAATAATATTAATAATATTAATATTAAGGAAATAATAATATTAATATTAGTAAAATAATAAAATAATATTATTGATATAATAATATTATTATTATTAATGAAATAATAATATTAATATTAGTAAAATAAAAATATAAAGTAATAAAAGAATAAAAAATTAAATAAAAAATAAAAAATTATATAAATAAAAAAATGTAATATTCACAACAATATAAAAAACAAAATATATAGACATGTAAATAGTTAATATTACAAAAAAAAATCATTCAAATGTTTTATCATAAAGAAACAAATATACCACTGATTGGTCCTCTGAAGGAGTTGGGGGAGATAGTGGAGGGAACTCTATCCCTAAACCACGATTCAAAGGTCACATGAACTCCATCTACTCCTACTGTTACTGTCGTCATCGATGCATCTGATCCTCCTCCTCTTCCTGTCGTCAGAGCTCTTCCTGTTGCTGATGCTGCCATTGACGCATCTCATTCGGCTCCCTATGCATACTCTCTATGACCTCACTCTGAGATCGCAACCGTTCCAGATATAGTACAACAGATGATGATGACTCTTCATGAACTCCTTTTGAGCTGGTTGACGACATCATAGTGGTACCATAATAACTCCCAAGCGTTAATCGAGAACTGATACCAAAAACTCAGTCTTTCTCGAAGGCATACTTGGTCACCTACATCCATGTTGCCTTATCAAATCGGTGGGCACTAGTCTGAACCTCAGTTTCATCCTGACTCTCAGTCAGTGACTGAGACGCCCTGGCCTTGTATGAATCCTTTAATTGAAATTTAAAATTAAAATAGTTAAAATATTATTTATAGTTAATTTTAAAACTCAAAAATAAATTATACTAACCAAAATCTGATCCTAGTGATCACCTCTAATCTCTCTAGTGATCGGATTTCTATGAATCCTTCTATAAACATCAAACTCTGTAACATCAGGTTGTTTGACTGCCTATTTGAATATAAAATAAACTGTTGCATTTAAAGTTATATAAATGATTTAAAAAAAAGTACTTACTATATATTCCCTATGCATACTGAATATGCGACTACTGGCTCGATGTGTCACCTTCGGTCTCCCTCAATTTTATCTACCTACCGATGATCTCCTTTGAAAACATCCACCCAACCAATAATTCATCCCAAACCTGATATGAAATTTAATCAGGTCGGTGGGTGCAACAAGACTCATCAAACTCTATCACTCCTACTTTCGTTATTGTTTTCCTTCTCAAATTGTGAAAAAACTAATGGTAACGCTCACGTATAAACCCCTCCCATGCCTTCCAAATATCACCACGCATGATCTCATCGATGGGATACCATAACTCATACAAATAAATTATAATATTAAGTTATTAATTAAAAAAATAAAAAAAAATATTATTTATTTACTTACCATCCAATGATCAAACATGTGGTGCTGAATATAAACAAGAATCTCATACCTTATGACCCATGATTTAAAAAAATAATTACACAATATAGCACTCCCCTGTCCAACATCTATATGTGAAAAGGTGTGAAAAAATGAACAAATAATCAAACAAATATTATATAAATAAATTAATGAAAACTAACTAAAATACATAGGTAAACATACCTATGCATGTGTGGATCTAAGATAATATGTGGATGTCAATCCAGGATAGGGTCAGGAATCATTAATCAGGAAAGACCACACCCCCTCTGAGTCCTCCCAGAACTGCCTGTAGTCTGAGGGTCAGATGACCTAACATCCTACTCGTCCAAAGGTAGATCAGTCTTTTGCAACTAATGAAATAGATACATGTCCATCTAAAACATGAAATGATTATTGTTAACAAAAAGTTAAAAAACTATTATATATAGATATATATTATATATGATTATAACTAGAATTTAATCATGACAATCTTCATATCTGACGATGTCAATGTCTTCATATTCCCCCTCAATATCATCAATTTCCATATGAGTTCCAGTTTCATCATCACTTTTAATTTAAAATTAATTTGTAACATCATTAAAATAATCATCATCATCAACCCTTAACTGAGTGATGTCATCATCAATATTCATGTCTCTTGGTGAAAAATATGGATTTGGAGTAGTCTCTTGAAAATTTTCAATTCATTTAACTTCAGAAGATCCACATTCACTTTGAGTAAACTGATTTTCCCAAGATTTAATTTTTATTATGCTTCACCAATCACCCAACTCTTTTGAAGTAACACAGTAATTAGCATAATAAATTTTATGTGCCTAATGAGCCAATAAAAATGGTTCATTTACTGCAAGAAGACTTTTATATTTAATATCAATGATTCCATGGATTGGTAGAACATGAAAGACTCTCTTAGTATCCAACCACTGATATTTAAACATCGTTATGTAATTCTATCCTAGATAACACAATTCAATAATTTCTTCTAGCATGCCATAAAAGTCAACTTTAGTTTCTCTATGATGAGATCCTATCAAGAAGACACCACTATTCATTGTTTTATTGATTCCCTATATGCACATGTCTGAAATTGAAATCCATTCACGACATATGCATTATAAGATTTAACCATTTTGGATGGTGGGTTACTCAAGACACACAATCGATTATCAATTTTATCATCATGTTGAGATACCAGAAAATTTGTAAAAAAAATTATCAATATAACAAGTAGTAAATTGATTTTATATATTAAACCATAAATAATAGATATTACAATTTTTTGAAACTGGTAGGAAATATTATTTTGCTGGCGTTCTTCAAGAGTAGTTTTTGTAATTTGTGGAATTTGTTTTTTGATATGATTATCATATAACCTACAAATAAAATAAGATTAATTTATTGTAACAAATATTATAAAATAAGTGATCGGATCACTCATAGTACAAATGGTGTCATTTCTTCACAGTTGAGCAGAACATATGTATGATCTCTATAATGTTCTTTATCTAGAAGACATCATTCATGAACTCCATCAAAGCCAAGTTCAGGCTAATTAAAAACTGATAATTGATTACTCATTTCATCATCAGCATTTTTCTCACTACGACTCATGTGGTTGTATTTTGAGGGATATTTAAATTCAAAATAATGATATTAAAAAAATAAATTTCCACTTGCAAATAAGATTTTTCAATAGATCCTTCAACCGATGCTTCGTTATGTACGTTTTTCATCAATTTATTCATGAATCTCTTGAATGGGTACATCCATTGGAATTGTACCAGACTTCAACATTTTTTTATATAAAAAATGTAATATTAAATGTTTCTTTGAGTCAAAGAAAGTCAGCGGGAAGATTTTTTCTAGTTTATATAAAATTAAAACAACATCTTATTGAATTCTTTTTAGCGAATTGTATTTTTTTGTTTCCACACAAATATGTTAAAAAAATATGATTTGTTTATTATCGCATCCCAAATCATATAATTCAACAAACCTCTTAATCCAATCAGCAGAAGTATTTCCATTATAACATTACATTAATAACTTTTTAATCTAGTAATATGACCATTTCTGATAGATCAGACCAAATTGGAAGCATAACCATCTAGAAGTCCAAAATCTGAAATCCACTATGAAAATAATTGATTTTCTTTGTAGACTGTATAATATGCTTTTAGATTCATTAACTTATATGATATAACATTTTCAAACAGTTCAAGTTTTGGTTGCCAACAAATTTGGGAAAGATCTAATTGTGCCTTTACATTATCTTTGGTTTTACCTAGTGTATCCAAAAATGTATAAAATAAATTATCAAAATAGTTCTTATAAATATGCATGACATCCAACATGTGATGAACCAACAAATTAGACCAATATGGTATATCCCAAAAAATGATTTGTTTTATCCAATTGTGTTCTTTCCCAAATCCATCTATTTTATGTTGGTTTATTATTGGTCTAAATGTGATGGTAGGTAATGAAGAGACAATTTATTTTACCTCTATACCTAAGATCATTGTTTGAGGTTAATATCTTTCAATTGTACCTTTTCTGAAATGATATTTGTTCCTCCAAAAAGGATGATTGATTGGAAGAATCTGCAATGATAGTCTAAAAAACAAGGTTTTTTTCCATTGATAAGAATAAACTCTTTACTTTCTCTCATACAGTATAGACATGATTTTGGACCATGTGTACTCCATCTAAGTAACATGCCATATGATTGGAATTCACTAATTTTCCACATCAATGCAGCTTTCAGTAGGAAATTCTATTCTGCAGTAACATCATATGTACTGACACCATTACTCTATAATGAATTTAATTCATCAATCAATGGTTTCAAATAAACATCAATATTATTTTTTATAGGTCCTAGATTTAATAAGTTCAAAAATATGTATGACTCCTTCATCAATATCCAAGTAGGTAAATTATATGGAGTTATAAAGATAGGTAAACATGAATACAAGCTACTGTAAGAACCAAATGGATACAAACTGCCAGTAAAAAGACCCAATTACACATTTCAGGATTCTAAATCAAAAGACATATGTACTTTGTCAAAATGTTTCCATAAATCACCATCATAGGGATTATTTAAGCTTTTACCACTTGAAATGTTGGTTTTGTTCCATGACATAAATACTGATGTGTTCTAAGACATAAATAAACACTGCAATATGGGTTTAAGTGGGAAATATCTCAAATATTTTATAGGAATCAATCCAGAATTTACTTGTTAAGCCTCTTTATACCTCAATTTTCCACATGTGGGAAAAAATTACAATGACTTATTTTTACCATAATATAAGATGCAATCATTTGAACATGAATAAATATTCTGATAACCAAGACCCAGATTACGAACCAACCTCTTTCTCTCATAGAAATTTGTAGGCAACAAATTTTCTTTAGGTAAAAGTGTTTTAACAATAGAGAAAATCTGAACAAAATAGTTATTTGAAATTCCATTATATAATTTAATAGCCATAAATTTTTCAACTGCTTCAAATTTTCTTATCATGTATCCAGGATATAAGTCTTCCTCAGTGGACCTCAAAAACTCATAAAATTGAGATGGTTCCAACTTAGGAGTTAAATCAATATCATCTTGAGTTTTAGTTTTTTGAAAATATGAACTTACCACATCATGTAATAAATTTTTAAACTGTGATGGCTCTGGAAACAAATTATTAGTAACTTATCTGGAACTTTGTTCACCATGTTGGTGCCAAAAAAAATAATCTGATTGAAAACCAAAATAAAATAGATAGACTTCAACATTGTCAATTGTTTCAAACATCCTCATAGAATATTTTTTACAAGGAAATTTAATTTTCCCTTCTGAAACAAATTTTGCTTTTGTTGATGCAAATGATAAGAAATCTTCAACATCCTTAATATATACAGGATTTAAACCAGAACTCTTTAGATTATTGTGCTGATTTATCTGAGTGTGACCATCTAATAATGATTTTTGTTGACTTCCTTCTCCACATTTCTCTAAAAAATATATAATAATAAGTTTTTTTAATAATTTGATATAATAAAACATTATCCAAAAAAGATAAGAAATTTAAATTCACTTTTCTAGCAATTTATAATAATTTATATTATTTCATAGTTATTTATACTATTTGTTTTAAAATTTATATTAATCTACACTAATCTACACTAATTTATAATAACTTATACTAATTACCTATAATTATTAGTAATTACATCTAATTTATACTAATTACCCCTAATTATGAGTGGCACAATTTCCAGTGGATTAGTCGAAGCTCTTTTTCTCATTGGCTCTTCCCCTTGCAACTTTCTCTGACTGAAATCACTATGAAATATCTACTCTGACATATGAATATCCATTTTTATATGCATAATAATGGAGATCAGGGAGGCCTTACCATGCTGGTCTTCATTCTCATGCATACTAAAATGGATATTTGAATGTTGGAATAAATATTTCACAGTGATTTTAGTCTGAGAAAGTTTCAAGAAGATGAGTTGTCATGAAAAAGAGCCTATTTTGACTGACTTCTCATCTCCTTACAACATTATCCCACTGGAATCAGTATGAAAAATATTCTCTGGTGTACACATATCAATTCTAGTGAATACGAAAATGGATATCCATATGTTGGATCATATTTTTCATAGTGATTTTAGTGAGAGAAAGTTGAAAGGAGATGAGTCCTCGAAAAAAAGGAATGACACAAATCTAATGGAAATTGTTCTATTTTATTTCGAATTATTGCTAATGATTTGGAATTATTGCTAATTAATCCTAATTATTTCTAATTAATCCTAATTATTACTATTTCTTACTAATTATTCCTAATTATTCCTATTTATTCTTATTTATTTTTAATTATTCCTATTTATTTCTAATTATTCCTATTTATTCCAAATTATTCCTATTTATTCCAAATTGTTTTTATTTATTCCTAATTATTCCTATCTATTCCTAATTACTTATAATTATTCCTAATTACTTCTAATTATTCCTAATTACTCTTAATTATTCTTATTTACTCCTAATTATTCCTATTTACTCCTAATTATTCCTATTTACTCTTAATTATTCTTAATTGGAACTAATTGTCATAACCAATCCCCTGGGGCTCATGTCGTGACTACCCTAAGCCTGCCTTCCATAGGCCATGGGCTGGCGACTAACACTGAGTAGGCAAATCCCAAAAGTGGGATGCATTTTCCCTAGTACCTGTATGTACGCACCCATCTCTAAGAAAAAGTTGAAACTAAAAACACTAAGTAAACATGGATTCAAACCACTAATAAATCCCACTCAAAGTAAGGTACGAAACTAAAATAAAAAGGTCCCATAATAAAATCCAAACTGAAATGGAAAATTTCAAGATCTTGGATCTCATCTGTAGAAACCCTACTTGAATGGTAGGTATAGTAAGTTGTATGAATGTCACTGAAGCATACCACGTCTGTCGGCTCACCCTGAAGAACCCCTATCTTCGGCCCACCAAGGACTTCATCAAATATTCTAATCATTTACACAAGACACGACACATGCGGTAAAATCCCATGCAGGGGTGAGTAAAACAATACTCATTAGGGAACCCAAACCACAAAGGTATTGCACAAATTAAACCACAAAGAATTGCACGAATTATACCAAAAAGAAGATCACTAATAAATACACCAAGTAAACTTCCAAAGAGGCACACGAAGTGTATCCTCTAAGAGGTAAATTGAAGAGATTCACTATATTTATCTCACACCAAGTAGAGTTCTATGGTATATAAATAGGATTTTCATAATAATCCACAGTACCCTCAAGTAGTAACACACAGATTTTTAGTAGCACACTAAGTGTAAGTAACACATAGAGTATACATAACACACAGAGTACTGGTAACACACAGAATGTAGGCAACACACAGAGTGTCATCAAAGACAATAAGACCCACAACCTGGTGGGATAGGGTAGTACTAACTCAGTCTTGGTAAGAAACAAATTCTAGTTAAGACATATAGTCTTGGTAAGACACACAGTCTAGGAAATCACATAGCTTTTAGGTCGCAACCAGACGTAGGATTCCATCCTTACCATGATTGTTCTAGGAGAACCTATTCCTAGAGACAAAAATCTATATACCAATTTTCCTAAGAACTCGTTTAGATTATATCAAAAGGATCACCTCATCATGAGGTCCCCAATTCCACAAAAAGATCATCAAACAGACACACGGTTTGGGAGTTATGGGTATTTAAGTAAAAAGGGGCTAGTTGAGTCTAGGTCTGGTCAAACCCAATCGGACTGACCCAACCCAACTGAACCTGGGTCCCACCTAACTCAACCCTCTTGGTTGACCTGGCCTTCAAGGTCTATGATTTTGGATCCAATATGGCCCACTTGAGAGGGCCGGTTCATATGCCCGGACGCAGTGGGTGTCATGTCCTCGCCTAGTCAATGCAGCTGACTACCGCATTCAATGCGGTCAGCCACCACGTGAACTGTCCCGTGGAGGTTTTCATGTGGTATCACTACAATTTTGAACCACTTGATGTGGCTTCATGCACATCCAGTTGAGCCTGTTTCCAACCATCGAGTTGGCATCCCTGTCCACCACCGCTGGCCACCAATCTGCAAGTTCCTTCGCTGCTGGCCATCGAGCTAGTGGTCGTCTGTTGCTGAGAAACTGTACAGCCATGTTCCACCGATGGAACTATCTTGTTCCACTTTTGGCACCACCACAGGCATCCCTACTTCCTCAGGTCAGTGGTCTCATATTGGTGCTCCGTTTTTTGAAATAGGTCCATCTACATGATCCCCAGATTAAGTTCTTCATTTTCTTGTAATTCATTTATTCTCATCATCCCTCTGGGTGTTCGACCATGTTCGGAACCTCCCTGTAAATCATGCTGCGACCACGGGGGTTTGTCAGTGAAGAATTCCAAGAACTAGGATAGGAGAATCACAAAGAACGCCCGAAGGACAAACGTTGTCCCTCTTAGTTTCGGACTTTATTTTTCCTATTAGAAAAATAGAGCAAAACAATAATCACACAGATTAATCTCCCCTCAATCCCACAGTAAATATTACCCATCCCTCATGAATGATCGAACCACGGATCAACTTGTTCATGGGTTGGTCCACATTCAATGTTGGAAATAATAACGGGGAAAGAAATCACAAAGAAAAATAAACCCCCTACCTCGAAAGAGGATCAGTCAGAGGAAATAATTATTTATTGATGGGGATCCATCCATAAACGTCCTTGATCTGTTATATGTTGGAATTAATTCTGAGCTCCAATCTCTAAACTTTTTTCACTGTGAGAGATATATTCCTCAGGTTCAAGAATAATTTTTTGGCGTTATGAATTCTAATGTTGGTCCCTGCTCTTGATTAACAGAGGAAATGTGTTTTAGCATTATTGTTTCTCTTTGAAACAGTATTGGAACAATGTTTTATTTATGAAAGGAAACATGTGTTTCATCATTGCATCATAGCATTGTTGCATTGACCTAAAATGTTAAAAGAAATATAAAATAAACTTTTTAAGTTTATTTTTATTCTTCTTTAAAATTTATGAAAAATATTTTTTGTAGTCAACTCACGCTAGTCGAAGTTAGGTCCTGCCTAAGAAATACCCACTACTTTGAACACAATGGTTCCCTCAAATTTCAAATCCAAGCACTCGTTTAAAAGTTACTAAAACCAAACACGGGAATTATTTTTAATAAAATTAAAAAAAGTTCAAACGTTTATTCTAGTAAACCTGGGCCTTAGAATCATGTGTCGTCTCAGCAACTGATCTCAAAATAATCCAATATAATTTTAAAAAAAATTACATGGAAAATCAGGGACATTACATTCACCCCATCTTAGGTATTTACGTCCCCAAAATCCAAAACAAGGGCTAAACAAAAAAATGGGGATACTGAGCATGAATCTGAGCCTCCCTCTCCCAAGTTCTCTCCTAGATATTTCTATGATGCCACCGAACACGAACCAGAGGAATTGACCATCCACAAAGAATCCTCTCTTATCGATCCTCGATCTCCACTGGGTACTCCACAAAGGTATCCCCATCGTCAATGTCGAGCTTGACCCACTCAATGATGTGTGAAGGGATGTGTATGTATCTTCTCAGCTGGGATATGTGAAAGAAATCATGCACCTGCTCTAACTACGGTGGTAGAGCCAAGAGGTATGCCACCTCACCCACTCTACATAGTATTAGAAAACGTCTGATGAACCTCAAAGATAAATTGTTTCCCCGACTAAATCTTCATATCGCACATTGAGGGGAGACCCAAAGGAACACATGGCCTCCCTACTCAAACTCCAAGGGTCCTCATATCCTATCAAAATAGAACTTATGATGGATCTGTGTAGTCTTCATCCACTCTTGGATGACATGAAACTTCTATGTAGTGGTCTGTACCAACTCTGGGCCCATGAGTGCTAACTCTCTAGGGTCAGTCCAACAAATTGGCAACTTTCAGGGTCGCCCGTACAAGGCCTTGAATGGTTCCATACCGATGGTGGATTGGTAGAAATTTTTGTATGTAAATTCTACTAGGGGTAGGTGATCCTATCAATTGTGGCCAAAATTGAGGATACAAGCATGTAGTATTTCTTCTATGACCTGAATGGTCTGCTTCATCTAGCCATCTTTCTGTGGGTGGAAAGATGTGATCAAATTTATCTGAGTCCCAAATGCCTCCTACAATCCCTTCCTCAACCAGGATGTAAATCATGAATATCTATCTAATAAAATCCTCAATGGGACTCCATGGAGTTTAACTATCTTCTGAACCTAGAGGTGTCCCAGGCTCTCTACTGAACCTTATTCCCAAATCACTAGAAAGTGGGTCAACTTGGTGAGTCATTCAACGATCACCCAGATGGTATTGTTACCTATGAATGTATGTGGTGGAACCTTCATTAAGTCCATCAGTATTCCATCCCACTTCCACTATGATACCTCAAGGGGTTGAGTCAAACCCACTGGAACCAAGTGCTCAGCCTTCACTTGCTGACAAGTGAGGCATCTAGAGACAAACTCTGTCATTGCCTTCTTCATCTCCATCCAAAAAAACTAATGTCGGCAGTCCTGGTAAATCTTTTACACACCTAGATATAACACCAAATGGGATGTATTGAACTCCTTTAACAACTCCTTCTGTAACGTTTTCAGTACAACTCTGCGTCCTCTGAAAAGAATGAAGTGATCCCTACCTTTCGAATATCCATTAGGGGATGTCCTGTGGACATCTGAGAATGTGTAGTCTCAAAACTGTCATATCCTAGATATGCCTCCCACATGTGTTTTAAGAGTGGAGGGGTAACCACCATTGACTGGAGATGGTCTGCTTCATCTCCATCCCCAAAGGATATCTGAAGCAAGGCCAACTGCTCTGAGGCCTCATTCAGTAGATGAGAACTCAATCTCCAACTGAGAGCACCTTCCACCACGTTACCCTTCCTAGGAGTATATAATATCTTGAATTCATATTCCTATAGGAACTATACCCAATTTCATTGTCTCATGTTTATATCCTTCTGAGAAAAGATATACCTGAGACTTTTGTGGTCTGAGTAGATGATAAACTGCTCACCCATAAGGTAGTGTCGCCACATATTCAATGCGAAGACTACCACCACCAACTCCAAATCATGGGTTGTGTAGTTATTCTCATGTTTTATCATCTACCCTAAACCATAATCAATCACTTCTTTCCCCTACATTAAGACAAAACCAAGACCATTCCCTGATACATTGCAGAACACCACGTACTGGACACCCTCTTTGGTAATCTCAGGATGGGAGTGATCGTCAAACTCTATCTAAGCTACTGAAATCTCTACTAACACTTCTCCATCCATACAAAAGGTTTCTCATTTCATTTCAAGGTTTTCATGGATGCTTATACTCTGGAAAAGTCAAGTATGAACCTCTGATAGTACCCAGCCAACCCAAGGAAACTCTGCACCTCGATAACATTCTTGGGTGGCTCCCAAGCAAACACCACCTCTATCTTCACTGGATCTTCTACAACTCCAGCCCCTGAAATGATGTGTCCTAGAAATTGGACCTCTCGTATCCATAACTAACACTTTGAGAGATTCCTATAAAGCCGGTGCTCTTATATTAAGTTCAGGACCATCCTTAAGTGTATTGTGTGCTCCTCCTCGGACACCGATTACACTATGATGTCATCAATAAAGACCACTAAAAACCAGTCTAGGTAGAGTTGAAAGATCCTATTCATGAGTTCCATGAACAATTTTGGGGTTTTCATCATGATAAATGTCATCACTAAGTACTCGTAGTGACCATACCAGCATTTGAAATCTGTCTTCAGGATGTCCTCATCTCGTACACAAAGTTGTTGATAGCATAATCTGAGGTATATCTTCGAGAACCATCTTTCTCCATTTAGCTGATAGAAGAGGTCATCAATCCTTGGTAGTGGATACTTATTCTTTATGGTCACTTGATTCAGGATCTATAATTCCACACATAACCTCAATATCTTGTCTGCCTTCTTAGAATAAAATATTGGGGTTTCCCATGGTGAAACACTAGGTCTCATGAATCCATTCCTTTGAAATTTTTCCAAATGTAACCTCAATTTAAAAATCTCTATGGGATCCATATTATATTTTCGTGTAGATATCAATTTCGTCTCGAGGTATAGGTAAATGAATAAGTCAACCTCCCTACAAGAAGGTAGTCCTAAAATATATTCTGGAAAGATGTCCTCGTACTTGTCCACCATTGTAGGAAACTGTGAACTCATCTCATCCACTGCACTGAGGTTCATGCTAGCCAACTGATGTGTGATCGGATTCACCCTCCTACATGTGAGTCCATCATGCACTAGTTGTGTCTCCCTTTCACCAAAAAAGGAAAAATTGGTCCCATATCTGCAAACACACTGCACTGTACGCTTAAAATAGTCGATTTGAGCATAAACTGTGGATAAATAGTCTATACCCAAAATAACTCCATAAGGCCTCGATGCTACTACTAAGAGATCCCAACCAAAACTATCACCCCCAAGAGTAATGGAACACTATTGGAACCAATGTGTGATCATCTAATCTCCTCCCGTAGGAGTCTCTAATCATAGGGATCGAGTCAACGGTTCCACTAGAATCTCTATGTCTCAAAAAGGGGTCATGGTGAGAAAAGAGTGACTTGCACCTATGTCTATCAAGACTGCATCTAGCATGAAAAATATATAGATCGCACCTCTAATAATCCTAGGATTCTCATGATTTTAGGCCTCCATCTCCTGGAGCTAGCCTCGCCCCTTTCCACCAGCTCCCTAAACTTGGGGTGGTCCACCTGAGGGTGGTGGGGGTAGTGCCTCGAACCTCCATACACCTCATGTTGCTCATCCTGATTCTATACCACATATTCCACCTGGGGAACCACTATGTTCCTACCTCCTCCGCTGCCTCAGCGGTCCCTCGACCATCTCCTGATCAGTCGTATGGCTGTTCAGACAATCTCTATCCATATTTCCCTAACCGTCGCATGAGTAGCACAATATATCCTTCAACTGACTCAATCTACCTTGGGAGGCTTCCACCACTAACCCCATATATTAGGTTAATCCCCTGGACTACTTGACCTATTTGGGTCCCGGCATCATCTATCAGCTACCCACTTCCAAAGACTCTATTACCTATCACCCTGTGGTAGCTCCCACTATCAGTGCCCGCTCCTCAAGAAATCTCTCTACTAGTAGAGATCTCTCCAGCACCCTATCATGCATAGGTATGATAAGGAATATCATTGATGCCCTGATCTCATGTCATAGTCTCTATTCAAAGGTACAGGCCCTAAATAATGGGTCTCAAACCATGTGGGTAGAGTAGAAAGAAAGATCTATGAATCTCACTGAGTACTCTGTTACTGACTGGCTGCCCTACTGCAGGTGCAGTAGCTCCTGTATATGCACAGATCATAACATCTCTAGAAATAACTCCTCCCTAATGAGGTTCTCAATGTCTATCTAGGATAGTTTCACCTCCTCATGCATCTGATTCATTAGGCTCCACCATCTCCCCACTGAACCCTAAAGAAGGCTTGCAGCTAGGAATGCCATCTGGTCGGGAGGTGTCCTCACTAAGAGAAAGGATTGTGTCAACATCTCCAAACAGTCCTCATCTATCTGAGGATCTGTCTCACCTCATAACCTAGGAGGTTTCTATCTCTATAACTCATGTAATGTACTAAGCATGTGTGTATCCTCTACCGGTAATATTGTTAGGAATTTCTTCTCACTAGATTGTGGTATCACTAGTACACCACTGGGAGGTGCTATATCTGGTAATGGTCCTTGCATCGATGCCTCATAACTCAGAGGAATATCCTCATGGTCATGCCCAGGAATCCTGGATAGCTATCTATATAGAGTCATCCTGAAACAAATCAAGATATGCCACGGTCAATAGAGTATACCCAGTGAGCTAACTCTAACTCAATAAGGACATGAGAACACACTTAATTCCTATATGATTCATGAACCATTAATTTCTTATGCAACTTTTATTTTCATGTACTATGTCAGAAAGTAGAATTCAAGGTCCTGGTGTATTTATACATCAATCACCGCACCAACACTAGGTTCCCCAACCTGAAATCTGAACTTGAAACAATTAACATTGTTTCCCCAAAACAAGAGTAAAACCAAATTCCCTCTGATACCACTATGTCATGACCCAACCCCTGGGTCCCGTGTTGTGACTACCCCAAGCCCACCTCCCATAGGCCTGGAGCTGGTGACTAGAACTGAGTAGACATATCCACAAGTGGGAGGCATTTTACCTAGTACCTGTATGCATGCACCCGTCTCCAAGAAAAAAGATGAAACTAAAAACACTAAGTAAACATGGTTGTAAACCACTAAGAAAACCCACTTAGAGTAAGGTATAAAACTGAAAGAAAAAGGGGCCAGAATACAAGCCCAACTTAAATGAAAAATTACAAGATCCTAGATCTCATCTGCAGAAAACCCTACCTAAATGGTAGGTACAATAATCTGTCTGAATGCCATTGAAGCATACCATGTCCATCAGGTCACCCTGAATCACCCCTATCTCTGACCCACTAAGGACTCCATAAAAGTTGTCGATCGTCTGCACAAGACACGACATGTGTGGGTGAAACCTGTGTAGAGGTGAGTAAAATAATACTCAGTAGGGATCCCAAATCACAAAGTAATTACACAAAGTAAACCACAAGGAATCACACGAAGTATACCAAAAATAAGATCAATAATAAATACACCAAGTAGACAACCAAAGAGGCACACACAGTGCAGCCTCTAAGAGGTACAATCAAGAGAGTCACTAGAGTCATCTCACACCAAGTATAGGTCTATGGTATATAAATAGGATTATCATAAGAATCCACAGTACCCTCAAGTAGTAACACATGGAGTGTTGGTAAGACAGGGAGTATAGGTAACACATGGAGTGTAAATAACACATAGAGTGTTGGAAACACATAGAGTGTAGGAAACACATGGAGTGTCATCAAAGACTAGAATACCCTCACCCTGGTGGGATAGGGGTGTAACAACTCAGTCTTGGTAAGACAAAAATTCTAGATAAGACACATATTCTAGGTAATACAGGTGCTCTAGGAAATCACATAGCTTCTAGGTCATAGCCAACCATAGGATTCCATCCTTATCATGCTCTTTCTAGGAGAACCTACTCCATGAGCCAATAGTATTTATGCCAACTTCCATGGAAACTCACTTAGAGTATCTCAAATGGACTGCCTCATCAAGAGGATCCCAACGCTATAAATATCTAGTCAAATAGACACACAGTTTGAGAGTTATGGTATTTAAGTAAAAAGAGGCCAATTGAGTCTGGGTCTGGTCATACCCAATCAGACGGACTCGACCCAACCCAACCCGCTGGGTCGATCTGGCCTACTAGGTCCAGCCCGACAGCTCCAGCCTAGCTTGCTCGAGGTGGCAGGTTCATCCACCTGGATGTGGCGGGTTCCACATCCCTACCGGGTCAACACAACTGATTGTTGTATTCAATGTGGTCAGTCGCCGTGTGAACCACACTGTAACGGTTGTCGCAGGGTCCTGCTGTGTGATGCAACTTTGTGTTCTATCTGGTCAAGCCCGCCAATGACCATAGATTCGGCAACCCTATCTGCCACCTACGGACACCAAGCCATAGGGTTCTCCGCTACTGGCCCTCGAGCCGGTGGCCATCTACTACCGAACGGTCATGCCGTCGCCAGCATCCCTTCTTCTATAGGTTGCCGATCTCACTCTGGTGATCTTTTTTTGAAAACGTGGCCATCTATGCGATCCCCAGATCACATTCTTCACTGCATTAGAATTCATTTCTTATCTTCATCCCTCTGGGGATCCAATCGCGTTCAGAACCTCTCGTAAAATCATGCCACGACCACGGGGTTCCATCGGTGAAGAATTATAAGAACAAGGATAGGAGAATAATAAATAATTCTCAAAGGATGAATGTCGACCATGTTAGTTTCATCATTCATATGTCCCGTTAGAAAAATATAGTGAAACAATAATAACACATATTAATCTCCCTTTAATCTCGTAGTAAAGATAACCCATCCCACATGCACGATCGAACCGAAGATCAACATATTTGTGGGTTGGTCCACATTTATTGTTGGAAAAAAGAACAGGGAAAGAAATAATGAAGAAAAATAAACCCCCTACCTGGAAAGAGGATCAGTCAGAGGAAATAATTCATCGTTAATGGTGATCCATCCATGAACGTCCTTGATGTGTCATTTTTCTGCATTTGTTTCGAGCTCCGGTGTCTAAATTTTTTTCATCATGAGAGAGTTTCCTTGGGTTCCAGAGTAATTCTTCGATGTTATGAATTCTAATTCTAGTCCCTGCTCCAGATTAATAGAGGAAATGTGTTACCACATTTCAGCGTTACTGTTTCACTTTGAAACAGTATCACCACACTGTTTAATTTATGAAAGGAAACATCTACTTTGTCACTACGTCGCAGCATTGTTGCGTCATCAAGAAAAATTAAAAGAAAAATAAAATAAACTTTTTAAGTTTATTTTTATTCTTCTTCAAAATGTCAGAAAAATATTTTCTGCAGCTGACCCACCCTAATCAAAGTTAGGTAGTTTCTAAGAAAAATCTACTACTTTGAACACAACAGTGCCTTGGGATTTCAAATCCAAACACTTGTTTAAAAGTTACTAAAACCGCAAATGAGTGCTATTTTTAATAAACTTAAAAATAGTTCAAACATTTATTTCGAGCACCCCGAGCCTCAAAATCACATGGCTTCTTAATGTATAGTCTCAAAATAATCCCATATAATTTTTAAAAAATTTACATAGAAATCCAATACATTACACTAATTAATCATACTTGTTACTAATTAATCAAAATTGTTACTAATTATTAATAATTAGTCCTAATTATTACTAGTTAGTTTTAATTATAACTAATTAGTCCTAATTATTACTAATTATTACTAATTAGTCCTAATTATTACTAATTATTACTAATTAGTCCTAATTATTACTAATTAATCCTAATTATTACTAATTAATTCTAATTAGTACTAATTAATCCTAATTACTAATAATTATTACTAATTAGTACTAATTATTTCTAATTACTGCTAATTATTGCTAATTATTACTAACTATAACTAAATATTACTAACTATTACTAATTATTTATAATTATTTATAATTATTAATGATTATTAACAATTATTACTAATTATTCCTAATTATTACAAATTAATACAAATTATTCCTAATTATTCTTAATTATTCCTATTTATTCCTATTTATTCCTAATTATTCCTAATTATTCGTATTTATTTATAATTATTTGTAATTATTACTAATTATTCCTAATTATTTTTAATTCATACTAATTATTCATAATTATTCTAATTATTCCTAATTATTCCTAATTATTACCAATTATTACTAATTATTACCAATTATTACCAATTATTACTAATTATAACTAATTATTACTAATTAATGCTAATTGTTCCTAATTGATCCTAATTGTTACTAATTAGTCCTAATTATTATTAATTAGTTCTAATTGTACCTAATTAGACCTAATTGTTCCTAATTCATCCTAATTATTCTTAATTACTCCTAATTGTTACTAATTAGTCCTGATTATTACTAATTAGTCTTAATTATTACTAATTACATCCAATTATTACTAATTATTCAAAATTATTACTAATTACTCCAAATTATTATTAATTAATCCTAATTATTACTAATTAATCATAATTATTACTAATTAATCTTAATTATTCCTAATTATTACTAATTAATCCTAATTATTACTAATTAATCTAAATTATTACTAATTAATCCAAATTATTACTAATTAATCATAATTATTACTAGTTATTCTTAATTATTACTAATTATTACAAATTATTACTAATTCATATTAATTATTACTAATTATTACTAATTAATCCTAAATAATACTAATTAATCCTAATTATTACTAATTATTACTAATTAATCCTAATTATTACTAATTATTTCTAATTAATCCAAATTATTACTAATTATTCATAATTAATCCTAATTATAACTAATTATTACTAATTATTCTTAATTATTTCAAATTATTCCTAATTATTAATAATTATTCATAATTATTCTTAACAATTTCTAATTATAACTAATTATTACGAATTATTTCTATTTATTACTAATAATTACAAATTATTACCAATTAATCCTAATTGTTACTAATTAATAGTAATTATTACTAAATATTACTAATTATTCCTAATTATTCCTAATTATTAATAATTTTTGCTAATTATTCCTAATTATTCCTAATTATACCTAATTATTCCTTACTATTACTAATGATTCCTAATTATTACTAATTATTACTAATTATTACTATTTATTACTAATTATTCCTAATTATTACTAATTATTTCTAATTATTGCAAATTATTAGTAATTATTACAAATTATTACTAATAATTACTAATTATTACTAATTATTACTAATAATCCCTAATTATTATTAATTATTACTAATTACTACTAATTAATCCTAATTATTTCTAATTATTCCTAATTATTACTAATTATTACTAATTATTACTAATTATTTTTAATTATTACTAATTATTCTTAATTATTATTAATTATTCCTAATTATTCCTAATTATTACTAATTAATTCTAATTAATCATAATTATTAAAAAGTAATCCTAATTATTACAAATTATTACTATTTATTCTTAATTATTCCAAATTATTACTATTTATTACTAATTATTTCTAATTATTACTATTTATTACTAATTATTACCAATTATTACTAATTATTGCTAATTATTACTAATTATTTCTTATTATTACTAATTATTACTAATTATTACTAATTATTCCTAATTATTCCTAATTATTCCTAATTATTATTTATTCTTACTAATTATTACTAATTATTACTAATTATTACTGACTATTCCTAATTATTCTGAATTATTCTTAATTATTCCTAATTATTACTAATTATTCATAATTATTACTAATTGTTACTAATTAATCGAAGTTAATCCTAATTATTACTAATTATTACTAATTACTGCAATTTATTCCTAATTATTCTTAATTATTAATGTTTATTGCTAATTAATTCTAATTATTGCTAATTATTACTAATTATTACTAATTATTACTAATTATTACTCATTATTTCTAATTATTACTAATTATTACTAATTAATCTTTATTATTACTAATTATTCCTAATTATTGCTAATTATTACTAATTATTACTAATTATTCCTAATTATTCCTAATTATTCCTAATTATTACTAATTATTCCTAATTATTACTAATTCTTACTAATTATTACTTATTAATTCTAAGTAATCCAAATTATTACTAATTATTACTAATTATTACTATTTATTCTTAATTATTCCTGATTATTACTTTTTATTACTAATTATTTTTAATTATTACTATTTGTTACTAATTATTCCTAATTTTTACTAATTATTACTAATTATTTGTAATAATTAGTAATTATTAATAATTATTGCTAATTATTCCTAATTATTCCTAATTATTCCTCATTATTCCTAATTATTTCTAATTATTCCTAATTATTCCAAATTATTACTAATTATTACTATTGATTCCTAATTATTACTATTTATTCCTAATTACTATTGTTTGTTCCAAATTATTACTAATTATTACTAATTATTACTAATTATTACTAATTATTACTAATTATTCTTAATTATTCCTAATTATTCCTAAGTATTCCCAATTATTCCAAATTATTCCTAATTAATCCTAATTATTACTAATTAATTATAATTATTACTAATTATTTCTAATTATTACTAGTTAATACTAATTATTACTAATTAATCCTAATTATGACTAATTAATCCTAATTATTAGTAATTATTACTAATTATTCCTAATTATTCCTAATTATTGCTAATTAATTCTAATTATTACTATTTATTATTATTTACAAATATTTATTTAAATTTATTACTTATTCATGCTAATTTTTAGTAATTATCGCTAATTATTACTAATTATAACAAATTATTAATAATTATTAATGATATTTCTAATTAATACTAATGATTACTAATTATTAATAATTAATATAACTATTAATTAATGCTAATTAATACTAATCACACGTATTTGTAAAAAAAATGCAAAATAAAACTATCTAATTCTAATTTAATTTAATGGTGTTAATTAAAAATAATTATAACTGATATCAAATAAAAATGAATTAACTAAAAAATTAAAAAAAAATAGATAAATACCTTAAAACTGAATCTTTCAGAGGATTTACGCCGTGAATATTGCTTCAATTTAAATTTTTTAACATAGAAAAATTTTGAGAGATAAAATATAAGTAGAGAGGGAGAGCGGAGTAGAGAAAGGAGTGGAATGAGAGGAAAAACGAATTGGGTATATATATGTTAGATTAGTTGCGACGGGACCCATCACAAATTCCAACATGTCGACATACTAATTGGGACGGGGGTTAAATCTCATCGCAAATACTAAAAAACGTCATTTGGTATTTGTGACGGGCATAAAATACCGTCGCAAATACCCTTCTCTTGGTTTAGCGCGCAACTCGCGCAAACCTCTTGTGACGGGTACCGTCTACCCATCACAAATAGTCTTTCCTGACGGACTATTTGCAACGGTACCCTTCCCCGTCGCAAATATCCATTTTTTCGTAGTGAAACAGTGTTAGATGGGCACTGATAAAAGAGGAGGTGGGCATCGAACGTTGATAATAGTGGGGTTCGTGTGCTGATAAAAAATCCTTTTTTTAAATTTTATCATTGCTTTTTTTAGCACTAATAAAGGGTCTTTTATCAGCGCTTTTTTTAGCATTGATAAAAGAGCCCCCTTAAACGACGCTTTGATTATTAGTGCTAGAAAAGCGCTGATTAAAGCGATTTTCTAGCACTGATAAAAGGGGGATATGTGATTGTGTAGTGAAGAAGGCTAGAGAAGAAGTCCCAATGCATGAACCTTGGGCACTCCCGAGAGAAGAGAGCTCCCAAGAGCGCCTTATTCTATTAATTATTGATTATTATATTTTTTATTAATTAACTATTAATTACTAATTATATTAATTATTAACTATATTATTAACAATTTTTAAATATATTTATTCTATTATTAAATATTGATTATATTAATTATGTTATTAATAACTTTGTTATTATTATTATTTATTTTATAATTTATTAATTATATTATTAATTACTAGTTATTTAAATCATATTATTAATTAATTAATTAATTTTAAGACGTTATTTACTCAGTGTCTTTTATTTATTAATAATTAATTTTATTGAATAATTAATTTTATTATATTAATTCATTATATTAATTATTAATTATTAATTATTAATTATTAATTATTAATTATTAATTATATTAAATGTTGATTATATTGAATAATTATTCAATATAACTAATTATTAACTATTAATTTATTAATTTTATTGAATAACTACTTATATTATATTAATTCATTGTATTATATAAATTATTAACTATTTGCTAATTATATTATATTAATTAATTATATTGAAAATTTAATTATATTATATTAATTAACTATGTCATATTAATTCTTTACTAGTAATTAACTAATAAATTATATTGAACAATTAATTATATTATATTATATTAATTATATTATATTCATTATTAACTATTAATAATTATTTTACAACAGTTTAGGAGAGGGGAATACAAAGAAAAAAAGAAAATCCATGACACCTACAAATACTCGGAGAGACTCGAACTCGAGACCGCCCATGAGACCCTTCAAAGACGTAACCACTAGGCTACACCCCTCGGGGCAATTATTAACTATTAATAATTAACTATATTGTATGCTTAATTATATTGAATAATTATTCAATATAATTATTTGTTAACTGTTAATTAATTACTTATATTAATTGTTGACTATATTAATTAATTAATTTATTAATTAACTATTTTCATTATTAAATATAAATAACTAATTATATTGAATAATTAATTATATTATAATTATTATTTTTATATTATATTAATTATTAAAATAATTAGGGTGGTGACTGAGTGGTAAACTCCACAATCCTACATCCAAAAGACTAGGGTTCGAATCCTGGCAAGCCCCTTATGGGATTTATGATACAGGACACAAGCACTGACATAGGGGCAATGACGCAAGCATGATGTGGGCAGACAGTGATGTGGGCAAAGGGTGCAGACCCATGTACATGTTGATTCAAGAAGGGCCTTTGAGCCATCGAATGAAGGGGCCTTCAAGGCATACAATGTTGGGTCTACATACCATGTACTAAAAAGGGTCTACGAGCCTATATATATGTAATAAAGGTCTTGATGGGTAGGTTATCTGATGAGAACTATGTCGATGACACCAAGTTGATTGCTCTGGGGGAGGAATTAATTTTCAAGACCTGATGATGTGAGGGAGATTAAAGAGGTTGAATGCTAAAATGGGTGTCCATCTCACTTCATTAAAGTCTCAATGGATCTCACCTTGAATGGATGGAGAAAATGGGCCTATTATCTCACTTATTCAAGCCCAAACATGATGTTTAAAGATTGGCCCACATTGTTGCCCAAATTTTGGAAGGCTTGCCCACATAGAGAATTCTGGAATGGCATCTTTGGACCCCAAAGTCAAATCCAGTGGGCTAATTACTCAAAATCAAATTTGGTGGGCTATAGTTGGAAATTTATGTGCTACTTTTCCAAAAATTCTTTAGTAGACTTTATCTTTTTGACTTTAAGGGATGAATTAATCTTATATTTTATGACTTTAGGTTATTAGACCCTTAACTATTGTATTACCCCTTGGCTATACATAGACACCCCCATGGCACTTGTGTGGCATTCAAGATTGTAATAGAGAGATTATGCTTTGTTTCTCTCTATTGTGTGAGGATCATTACGATTTTCCCCCTTGATCTTGTATATTCTTTTCTTGTCAATATACAAGTAATATTGGTGATCTAGGATCACAAAGCCCCCAATTTCATGCCTCAGCCCAAGTGCATTGTTGGGTGGACTAACCATCACATCCCTCCCTTGAGTGTGTTGTCTAAGTAGTAGGTCACGCTCCATGTAGTGTTGGTTGACTACTTTCTTCCACTATCCAAACCCATCATCCACCACTTATCCCTGAACCGTATTGGTCATATGTTTCTCTACTCCATAAAGATCAAGCCACCTCGAGCATCTCACATCAGTTGGTATCAAGTCTCCGATTGACGTTGTAGGTATTTATCACACTTTTTATATCCTATATATCCATTACTATTCTTATCTTTCATTATTATCCACCCATTAAAAACCCTTTTTACTTGAAAACCTCCATAAATGGAATGTATTGTGTAGTATTGAAATATTTTACATAGATCCAACTATTTATGCATTTTATTTTTACATTTGATTCTCTCCATGTGATTTGTATCCCAAAAAAATAAAAAATAAAAAGCAAAATCAAATTATCTCATCTCATCATTTTGTGCTTTTCAAAACTAAGCACATCTATTCATTGGAAGATTTAAAAAAAATTATTTTTCTCTTCGTTCATCATATTTTTCTTTAAAACACTAAGTACTAATTTCTTAGGGAGATTCGAGAAAAAACGAGAGGAACAAAAGTGGATACAATTACTTCTTCTTCATTATTTACACTATTATCACTTTCCATTTCCATACATTAATTTATCAATCATTTTAATTCATTCCATATCATATTTGGCTTATTTTTTTATTAATTTTTCTTATCTTTCAAAATCTATTAGAACCCCTTTATTACACCCATTCACCATTTTCCACCATTTAACCATATTTTTAACCTTCTTTTCCACCCTCTACCATTTTTTAACCCCTTTACCACTCAAATGGGTTATGTTAAACCATCCCACAATAAAATCTTGATTTAGGAAGGATTAGTAGCACGTAATCTCCCCAAACAAGGTATTAAATTTTATAAGATCTTGGAAGTTGAATTGAGTGTTGAGAGTGGTGAAAAATAAGAAAAAATACTTATGATGTGGGTATCCTTGTGTGTGAGAGGGTTTATATCTTGCATGTGTATCCTTGTTTGTGTTAGTGTTTATATATTATGTGTGTGAGTGTGTATCCTTGTGTTCATGAGTGTGTACATCTTGTGTGTGTGTGTGTCTTTATGTGCTTGATATTGTGTGTATCATTGTTTGTGTTTATCCCCATGTGTTTTTGTGTGTGTGTTACATATCATGTCAGAATATTGTGGGAAGTGAATTGATCACACTAGAAATGAAGGAAGTCAAAGTAAATCTCCCGCACTGAAATCTATGCCTATCTAATGCAAAATTTTGTGATCTATTTAGAGAAACTTTTTTATAGGAAGTTGGAAGTGATACATGGTAATATTAATAACTTGGGGAATCAACAAAGTTTAAGGATGATCCATGATCACACACGGCATGCTCTGGCACCACGTTTCCCCCACATCATGGAGGAGGAGATAGATAACTTTGATGATGATTTTTAGTATTCCCCACAAAGGAGGAGGAGTTTCCAAAATTTTAGAGGAGCCCAAAGTAGACCACATTAGGATGACATACTTGGAGGTGTCAAGGTGAAGGTCCCTTAATTTCAAGGGAAAAGTGATATGTAAGAATACTTGGAATGGGAGGTGTAGATCTAGCAAGCCTTCTCTTTTTATAACTATTTTGAGGAGAAAAAGGTAAAACTTGATTCCCTTGAATTCATTTATTATGCATTGATATGGTTGTATCAAGTTAAAATAGAGAGAACCTGAATGGAGGATGTCCTATCCATACTTGGGAGGACATTATGTTTTCCACAAGGAAGCGGTTTATTCCCTCCCACTACCATATAGATCACTACAACAAGCTTCAATACCTTACATAAGGGAGTAAGAGTGTTTAATATTACTACAAGTAGATACAAATTTTTATGATTTGAGAAAACAATGAGGATGATCTAGAGTAAACATTGGCATGGTTTTTACATGGGCTAAATCGGTAGATTTCTGATCAAGTAGATATGTACCACCATGTAGAGATACAAGATATGATCCCCCAAGACACTAAGATCAAGAAACAAATAAAAATGTGGAGAAACATGAGGAAACCCACTACCCCTTTAACTCCATGTAGAAATTCAAGGAAGGATATTGTAGAACCATCAAAGGAAAAAGAGGTGATTGATCAAAAAATTAGCAAGGTAATTCTACCACCTAAGAAACCTACTATTTAGACTAACCAAACAAGGAATCAGGATATTCAATGTTTTAAATTTCAAGGAAGGGGTCAAATTACTAGTGAATTCCCAAACAAGTTCACCATGACCATGAAAAATTATGGAGAATGATAGATTGATGGAGAGAGCTTAGATAAGGAAGAGGAGGAATCCTCCAAAATTGATAATGGATAATTTTCAAAAGATGGTGATATTATTGTCACTATGAGATTTCTAAGAGCACATATGACCATTGGAGAGAAGGATTAGTGAGATAAACTTGTCCATTCATGATACAAGATCCATGGGAAGGTATGTAGTTTTATTATTGATGGAGGAAGTTTTATAAACGTTGGTAGCACTGAATTTGTGGAGAAGTTGGAACTTCAAAATTTTAAGCATCAACATCCATATCGGATTCATTGGTTGAATGATTGTGGATAGAGGATGGTTACCAAACATGGTAAGGTACTGTTATCCATTGTTAAATAAAAGTATGAGGAATTATGGGACATTTTTCATATGAAGGTGTTCCATTTATTGTTGGGTCGAATGTGGAGGTACAATTGGTGTGTTACTCATGATGGGTTCTTAAACCACCACTCCTTTGTACTCTGAGGAGAACATATAACCCTCAACCCCATGTCCCCCAAACAAATTTTGGAAGATCACAGTTTTAGATAAATGAAAAAAATAATTCATTAGGAAAAAAGGATATGAAATTAAAAAGAATAGAATAAGGGGAAATAGAAAATGAGAGAAGAAAATAAATATAGAGCAAAGAAAAATAAAAAAGGAAAAAATATTTGAGAGTATATAAAAGTTTTATGTTGGAAAAAATGGTTGAGGTTAAGGAATCTTTTATTTCTTAGCAAAAACTTTTATTACTTATGTACAAATATGCGGTGTTGAACACTAATAACTTAACATCACATTTACCGCATATTGTTGAGTCTTTGTTGCATGAATTTGATGATGTGTTTCCCAAATAGGTGTCACCTTATTTCCCACCCATTAGAGATATTGAGCATCAAATTGAACTCATACATGGAGAATCACTACCAAACTGCCCTACATATCACACCAATGCATAGAAGACAAAAGAAATTGAAAGGCATGTTCAGGATTTATTAGATTTGGGATATATTAGAGAGATCCTTAGTCCCTATGATGTACTAGTGGTTCTTATGCCCAATAAGGATGGAATATGGAGAGTGTGTGTTGACTGAAGAGCCATCAATAACATCGTGGTTGAGTATCATCTTCCTATTCCAAGTTTATATGATATGCTAGATGAGTTAAATGGATCTACTATTTTCTCTAAAATTGATTTAAGAAGTGGCTACCATCAGAGTAGGATGAAAGAAGGAGATGAGTATAAAACTGAATTTAATACAAAACATAGACTTTATGAATTGTTATTCAATCCCTTTGGTCTCAACAATTCACCTAGAACATTTATGAATTTAATGAATCACGTATTACATGCATATATTTAAAAAAAATTGGTATTTTACTTTGATGATATTATAGTGTATAATAAGACTTTATAAGAACATTTAGATCACATAATAAAAGTCTAAGAGGTGTTAAGAAATGAATATTTGTTTTGAAACATTAAAAGGTGTTAATTTTGTCTTGCTAATTTTTTTTATTGGATTTTTGGTAAGAGGTGATGGAGTTCATGTAGATATTCAGAAGATCAAGTCCATTTAGGAGTGATCGAATCCCACCTCCATCAGATATGTGAGACATTTTTATGGGATTTCTTGTTTTTATAGGATATTTATAAAGGACTTTGGAACACTAGAATTGTTTTTGAATGACTTTACAAAGAATAATGTTCCTTTAAAAAGGGGAAAAACTCAAGAAAAGGATTTTAAATAACTTAAATAGAGACACACCCATGCACCCCCGCTTTCTCTCCCAGACTTCAGTAAGACCTTTCAAATTGAATGTGATGAAAGAGGAATTAGCATAGGAGGAGTAATCATGTAAGAAGGTAAGAATGTTGCTTTATTTAGTGAGAAGTTAAATAGAAGAACTCTAAAATATGCTACATATGATAAAGAGTTGTATTCATTGTTTAGAGTACTAGAAACATGGAATCATTATCTTTGGAGTAATTAATTTTTTATCCATTATAATCATGAGTATCTTAAATACCTTAGGATACAACATAAAATAAATAGGATACATGATAAATGGATTAAATTCATTGAATCATATCCATATGTAATCAAGAATAAAAAGGGTAAAGAAAATATTACGGCGGATTTACTTTCATGAAAATATTATCTTTTATCCTTGATAGATTCTAAACTCCTTGGTTTTGAATACATTAAGGATTTATATTCCACTGATAGTGATTTTGGTGAACCTTATGGTCATTGTAAATCTAGAGTTAGTTTGTAAAAGTTCTATTTACATATGGATTCTTATTTTGGATTGATAATATTTGTATTCTCAATTGCTCTATCAGTTTACTTTTACTAAATGAGTCTCATTTTGGTGGGTTAATGGGACATTTTGGTGTTTCAAAAATCTATAAGTGTTCTTAGTGAACATTTTTATTATCCTATAATATCTATAGATGTTGAAAAATTTGTGTAAAAGTGCATTGTATTCCATAATTCCAAATTTAAAGTGAACCCACATAGATTATATCTCCCTCTCACAATCCCCAACACCCCTTGGGAGGACATATAAATGGACTTTATTGTGGGGTTACCAATTACCAAGAAGGGGATAGATTGCATTTTTTATGTGGTGGATTGGTTTTCTAAAAAGGAACATTTTATTCCTCTTCACAAAACAGATGATGTAACCTACATTGTAATTATTTTCTTTCAAGAAGTAGTCAAACTCCATGAAATTCCTAGAATGATTGTATCAGATAGAGACACAAAATTATTCAGTTACTTTTGAAAGACCATATCAAGAAAATTGGGTACAAATTTACTATTATACACTAATTTTCATCTATAAATCGATGGAAAAATAGAGGGTGTGAATCATACACTATCATCCATTTTGCAGAAAATTGTTAGGAAGAATATCAATCATTAGAAGGAGTTTCTACCACATATGGAATTTTCATATAATAAGGCCAAGAATTCCATTACTCAATATTCTCAATTGGAAATTATTTATGCATTTAACCCCCTTTACCCTATTGATCTAGTCTCTTTTCCTATGCGGGAATAAACTAATATGGATGTGAAAGGGTGTATAGAATAAATTAAGAAACTCCATGAAAAGGAAAGGAAAAATATCAAGCAAATGACCAAGAAATATTTTGATCATACAATCAAGGGTTGAAAGCAATTATTGTTCAAGATTGATGGCTTAGTCTAGATTTATATGTGAAAGGATAGATTTCCCAAAAAATGGAAATCAAAACTCAAGACATGGGGATATAGTCCTTTTTGAGTTCTTGAGAATATTAACAACAATACTTACAATATATCTTCTCCAGGTGAGTATGGTGTAAGTGACACTTTCAACATTTCTTATCTTTCTCCCTTTTTTTGTGTAGACGATAAATAGTTGAGGAAAAATCCTTTTCAAGAGGGGGAGGATGATGAGAACCATGTAGATGACACGAAGTCGATTATCTGGGAGGAGGAGTTGGATTTTCAAGGCTCGGTGATGTGAGGGAGATTAAAGAGTTTGGATGCTACAATGGGAACCCATCTCCCTTCATTAAATCCTAATGGATCTCACCTTGCATGGATGGAGAAAATGAGCCTATTATCTCACTTATTCAAGCCCTAAAATAATTTTTAAAGCTTGGCCCCCATGGTTTCATGAATTATGGAAGCCTTTACCATATGGAGAATTCTAGAATGACATATTTGGACACTAAAGTCAAATCTAGTGGTCTAGGTACTCAAAGTAAAATATGGTGGATTATAGTTGGAATGTTATGTGCTAATTTTCCAAAAATTCTTTGGTAGAATTTATCTTTTTGACTTTAAGGGATCAATGTAGGTAAGCCTTTATGACTTTAGGGTATAAGACCCTTGACTATTGCATAACCCATTGGCTATAAATAGCCACCCCCATGGCACTTGTATGAAATTAAAGATTATAATAGAGAAATTATGTTTTGTTTCTCTTCATTATGTGAGGATTGTTTTGTTTTTCCCCTTACTCTTGTGCATTCTTTTATTTTCAATCTACAAGTTAAATTGGTGATCCAAGATCACAAAGCCCCCAATTCCATGCATCAACCCAAATGCGTTGTTGTGTGGATTGGCCATCACATCCCTCCCTTGAGTGTGTTGTCTAAGTAGTAATTCACGCTTCATATAGTTTTGGTTGATTACTTGATTCCACTATCCAAACCCATCATCTGACACTTAGCATCGAACTGTATCTGTCATCTATCGCCCTACACTAGGCAAATCGAGCCACCTCGATCGTCTTGCATCATTATCCCTTAAGGGGGTTATGACCTGCATTTTCAGTTTGTGTGTGTGTGGTATGTGTGTGTTTAGTTTTAATTGTACCCGCAATCACCTGATATATATATATATATATATATATATATATTAATTATTAACCATTAAAAATAAATTATATTGAATAATTAACTATATTAGTTAATTATATTATGATAATTACTAACAATCAATAATTATATTAATTATTAACTATTAACTACTAATTAACTATTCATTATTAATTATTAATTATTATTAATTATATTACATTATATTAACCATTAATTATAATTATTTATTATTTATTATTTACTATTAATTAAAATTATATTAGTTATTTTTTAACTATGAAATATTAAATATATTAATTGTTAATTGTTAACTATTAATTAATTAAGTTCATTATATTAATTATTAAATATATTATAAATAATTTCCAAATATATTAATTGTATAATTAAATATTAATTATGTTAATTATGTTATTAATTTAAAACTTAGTTATTATTATTGTTATTTATTTTATAATTTATTTTTTTGAGAAAAGATAAGATATATTACTGATCAAGCAAACCAGGCCTACAAAGCCAATCAGGAAACGAGTCCACCCAACAATGTTCACCCCAAGATTTCCCAAAACGAGCCAAACAATGAGCTTCCATATTCCCTACTCGCTTGATAAAAGAAAATTTGCATACAGCAAAGCCTTCAGTTAATGACCAGATCTTCCTCAAGATAAGTCCATACTTTTGAGATGCATCGTCCTTCGAAGCTAGAGCATTCACCACTTTGAAGCAGTCGGATTCCACCAAAACCTTGGGCCAATTTTTTGAATAGGAAAAAATGACCCCATGGAGTATGGAAGAGGCCTCCGCCACCACAGGGATCCATGAGAAAGGCACAGCCCGACACTGAGCTTCCACAATCTGGCCAAAACTATTATGCACAATGAGTCCAATACCGACCTTGGAATTAGCAGAGACAGCAGCATCTGTATTGATCTTGAGGAAACCCTCAGGGGGGGAGATACAAATATTATTAATGATTATATTTAATATATTATTTGCTTATTTATTTATTATAATAATTGTTTTATCTACCAATATATATACATTTATATATACACACACAACAAAACCCTGTTTTATTTTTCAAATTTTTGTTTTATAAAAAACTCATTTAAAAAAATATTTGTATCTCATATACCTAAATATAGTCTATAGGATTTTGACTTTGAATGGGGTAAGGATGAAAGAGATTCTATGAAAACATGGATAAAGGGGGCACTTTTATCAGGGCTAAAAACACTGATAAAAGTACCATTTATCAGCATTAAAAAATGATGATAAAAGTAACTCTTTATCAATTCTTTTTTAATGCTGATAAACACATCCCCTTTATCAGTGCTTTTTTAGCACCGATAAAGGGTATTTTATCAACACTTTTCTTAGCGCTGATAAAAGTAGGTCATTTATCAGTATTAAAATGATTTCTTTTATCGTATATAAAAATCAAATTTCATAAAAAATGTTATATATCATTAAAAATCATATATTAATATATAGATATATTTTTATTGATATAAATATAATATATTTATAAAATATGATTTATATAATAAAAAATGTGTAATCACACTTAATATATAATATATTTAGTGGAAAATTGTTTATAAAATAATTTAAAAATAATATTTAATTAAAAATGTGCTAATTATTATTGAGTAATAGTCATTTAATAACAATTTGAAGATGGAAAATTCAATAAATTAATAATTGATCTAAAATAAGTTGAAAACATGACTCAAAATTAAAATGGTCATGACTTTTGATCTGGCTGTTTGATTGAGATCCACCACATATCAAGTTAAAGATTGTGAAATGACCTTTTCCATGGTGACCTAGGGGAACCCTGGTCATCATTTTTTGGGTAAAAGGGGCCAAAATACCTCTAAAATTGAGTTTTTTGTTGGGGTGTCCCATTTTTTAACATTTCATAGAATTTCATCCTTATTTGATGGAGCCTTCTTATATTTTTCCTTGTGGATAATCAATTTATTTTCAATGCTTACCCTCATATGGATATTATGACATTCAAATTTTATCATTTTTCATGTTGTACTATTATTTATAATTATATATATATATATATATATTTTATATATTCACACATTAAATTTTAATTTTATAAAGAAATATGTAAAGATATTGACATATAAAATATATTTCTAAATATATATATTACTACAAAATAGAGTTTTATCAGTGCTAAAAATCCTTTATCAGTGCTAAAAAATCTCTGATAATCGAGGCGCTATTAAAAGGAGGTGTCTTTTATCGGTGCAAAAAAAGCGCTGATAAAAGTCAAAATAAAAAAAAATTGATTTTTTTCTGAAATCGGAGGTTGGATCACCCCCCTTTTATCAGGGTTCGATCCCCTTTTAACAATGCTTGTCCAACCTCCCCCTCCCCTTTAACAGCATTATGCACCTACTTCACTTACTCGCGCGCACGCCTACCTTTGCTGGGTTTTGAACTTGAGACCTCCCCCTCATACTCCAATGCCTTTTCCACTCCAACATATTGTTTTGTTCTATATTTTATTATATATCTATATATTTATATATTTTTTTTATATTTTTTATCCATATATTTATATATATATATATATTTAAATACATATATAAAATATTTTTGGTGTGTGTGTGTGTGATTAGACATACAGACATATATATGTGTGTGTGTGTGTGTGTGTGTGTCTATAAATATAATTATACATATTTATATTTATTTACATATATTATATATTTATATTTATATACATATATTAGAATATATACATATATTATATACATTAATATGTATATAAATATTCATAAATTTTTATTTAAAATAAAATGTATATTATTTTTTATTTATATATGGTTTATATATTGAGAAATATATTTTATATGTATATATGTTTAATTATTTATTTATAAAATTAAATTTTTATGTGTGAATATATAAAAAATATGTATATATTGTTATATATTTGATTATAAATACCAGTACATTCTGAAAAATAATAAAATTATAAATCCATAATGTTAATATGAATGTAATCCTCAAAAATAAATTTATTCCCCAAAGAAAAAAGGGAAAAAAGACCCCCTTAAACGAGGCTGAAAATCCATCGAATGTTAAAAAATTGGGGTACCCCGACTAAAAACTCAGTTTTAGAGGCATTCTAGGCCTTTTTTATGCTCAAAAAATGTAACATAAGCTTCCCCTCTATCACTAGGGTGTAGAGGTCATTCCATGCTTTGATTTGATATGCGGTAGAGCTCAAACGAACACCTCAATTCAAAAGTTATGGTTGTTTAAAGTTCGAGTTACGTTTTCAACTTAATTTCAACATTTAATTAATTTTTTGATTTTTTTTATATTCAAATTGTTATTAAATAACTATTACTTGATAATAATTAGAAAATTATTAATTTAAAAAATATTTTTAATTACTTTATAATTAATTTTTACTAATTAGCTTATATATTAAGTGTAAATGTCTATTTAGCCTTATCTAAAACATATTTAAAAAAATATAAATTATATTTATATCAATATATTTATATTTATATATTAATAAATTATTTTTAATTATTTTTTTTGAAATATACCTTTTATCAGTGCTAGTAAAAAAGTACTGATAAAGGGGATGTCTTTATCAGTGCTAAAAAAGCACTGGTAAAGGTATACTTTTAACAGCATTTTTTTAACTCTATTAAAAATACCCTTTATTAACATTTTTTTAGCAGTGTTAAAGGATGAATCTATGAAAATATGTTTTTTTGGTACTGATAAACCATATTCAAATAAAAAATAATATCCATTTTATTTAAAATAAAAATATATGAATATTTTTATAGCTATATAATGTGTGAGTGTGTTTGTATTAAATAACTAATATATATTATGTATATATTATAATATATGTAAATAAATATAAATATGTATAATTATATTTATAGATACACATGTAATATATATATATATGTATTCATGTATGTTGTATATATTTATATATGTATTTATTTATTTATAAACGCGAGCACACAAAACATATTTTATAAATGTATTTAAAAATAATCATATAAATATATATTAATATACGGATAAATATATGGATACAAAATATAACTATATATATATAAATAGATAGATATAGCATAAAATGTAGAAAAAATCAACATGGAGGAGTGATAAAGTTGCTGGTGTGCAAGGGTGAGGACTCGGGATCTAGTATTTTCCCTTTTAAAAAAATAATGTCCACAAATGGTGATAGGTCCTTGACCTCTTTGAGGTTTGTGTCTTGGTGATAGATATAAAATAATTATTTCCATTCAGTAAACTTATCTTATCACAATGATTTTAGGAGCACCCAATTACCATCAATATCGTTACACTGCTCTCGTCACCACAATCATAGGCATTAGTCCTCATATCAAAGGGGATAGTAATAGCCGATGTCGCACCCTTTCTTGATCTCCACTATCAATCTGTTTCCAAGATATAATTAACCTGTAATTCAACCTAATTTCATCGATTTGAAAAATAAATAACATGTAATTAGGATGTATTTAATTTACTATTTCTAGATTACACCTTACTTTGACTAGATTAGGGAAAAAAGATTGTTGGATTTAAAAATTGGAGCTTTTTTATCTCTAGAATTATGGTTATCTTTAACACACACATACCACTCCTCCCCCTAAAAACATTATCCCCCACTTCCTTATTTTTCTCCATTATTATTCTTTGTTTTCTCCTTGTTTTTATGACCTCTCTATGAGAAAATTTTATATTTACATGAATCTTCCCAGGTCATCATAGGACTTCTTGATCCTAGGGAGAAAAAAATCACTATCGGGTACAACATATCAATCATATTACAAGTGTAATATTGATCATTTATTAACCAAATATATGATTTACTATCTTTTCTTATCTCTTAACATGTTTCACCATTGATTAATCCCAATTATCTCCTGATCATCCATCCAATTGAATCATAGATATGATTTTTTATAAGATATTTATGTTTTTTCAAGTTATAAAATTAGGAGTGTACTTTTCTTACTAAAATTTCATGGACCAATATATCCTCATAAAATTATATATTTTTATTTCTCCAAAGTTCTAGTTATAGATCTTCTCTATTAAATTATCCAAGACAACCCAAAACACACTTTAGGATTCACCAGTAAAAATTTAACATCAATTTTTAAGGGATATTAACAAAGGAAAAATAAAATATAAAATATTTAACATGAGTTCAATAATTGATATTTAAATTTTATATCTCAAATAAAATATCTAGATAAAATATCTCACAAGAAAACATAAATGATCAATAATAAGATACAAACTTTGTTTTTAAACATTATTCGTATTAAAAAACTCTAATTCATCCCCCTCCCCTGCTTCCTCTGTGTGACCCCAACCCCTATCCCCCCAACCTCCTCTTATCTCATCCCTAGCGTGACCCCGACCCCACCACCTTATCTGCAATCCCCATTCCCCCACCCCTCCAACCTACATCCTTCATCCTGGCCAGTGACCCCCCCCCCCCCTGACCTCCCTCTCTACGATGGTTCTCCTCCTTGGCAGCGACGTGGAACCTCCCCCTACAACCTCCCTCTCCAAGGCTTAGTTCCCCTCCTTGATGGCTCGGATCCCTTCCTTGGAGGCAAGGTAGACCCCCTTAAAGTTTGTATCATCCTCCATATAATAACCCTAAATATATTATTTAGTATCATTATATGTACAATCATGGGTGATAAAAAGAGTATAGAATTTTTTTACTAATTCAACATTAATTTATATATGTAATTTTGGTTTATAATGTCTTATTTTAATTTTTTAGTTATTTTCTTGGAGTTATAATAGTCATTAATTTTAGTTAGGTTTTATTAAATTAAAAAAATAAATTTGTTAATGATATAAGTTGGTTATGGAATCTAGATCATTCATAATTTAATGGTTTGTATTTGATATTAATGAATTCCAATTTGTTCTATATATTTTAATGCCTCTAATTTTTGACATATACATAATTGAGACTATTTTCCAACTCATGACCAATTGGTGACAGGGTTTTGGACCACACATAGTTTCATCACCAACCCTGGAAAGGTATATAAGGATAAAGGCCTTGAAAATGAGATATTAGACCCTTTTTAAATTTATTAGAATGCTTCATGTTTTATGCATATGTTAGGAATCATTTACTTTAATAAAATCTATAAAAAATGATAGAGTGGTTAGGGTTAAGTTTTACATGCATGATAATAAATTATTGGTTATATTAACTAAAACATCCAACATAGTTTCATTGATTTTACTTTAACTAACATGATTTTTAAGAGAACTAATTATAGTGTATAGTTTGTTTTTGGTTGATTCAAATGATTAATTTTTTATCATTTGATATGAATTAGAAACTCCTAAATGCTTTTCTAAATATGTTATAATGTTTCCCCTCATCATAAAACCTTTTATTTTTTGGATCTCCTCAAAGTAAAAAAAAATGATTCAACATATTAAATGGTGGACCTTAAATGTTATAATAAAGTATAAGAAAATATAAAAACCTAAAACTTCTATGTTTATAGGTTTTAGCCATCCAATAGTGTGTGATATACAAATAAAGTATACTTTGCATTTATATTTTCAAAGGGGTACTCTTGTTCTAATGTAATTTTAGTATTCAACTCTAATATTTCCCCTTTTAAAAAATAACATCCACAAATAGTGATTATAACGCCTTGAGCCCAAAATCCCAAATATAGTGAATTATTTTATTACATTAGCATGATTATATGGAATAAAATCCCAAATGAACTATAATTTTACCAGTCTTGGAAAACCAGATTACATACATGATACCCATAATACACTAGTAAAAGAAAATAAAACATGATACAATATAAAATTAAATAAACTACATCCTTGAAATATTATACAATGTTTTCTTCTTCATAACCTGGGGAAATGAAACATAATAAAGGGGTGAGATCATATACTCAGTAAGGGTAAGTAATACAGCAGAAGCATAAATAAAAATTCATGGTGAATAAATAAAATAACACATTCCATTAAAACATAATCTTGAGCATAATATGGTAGGAATAAAAATGAATGAATAATTCCATAATAAAACATAACTATTGATATTATGCTAGTTGAATAATCACATGGACTATCAATTACTTACTCCATAATGAGAGAATTCATAATTTGGGACATCATAACCATACTGTCAAGGCCTCATGCCAAGACCAAACATAAATGGGTAAAAACCCAAACTAGTTTGTCTCATAATACCTACCGATGCATCGAGGGGATATAGTGGGATCCACTTGTCACTTGATAAGTCTAATTAATTACTCATATATATAATAAAATATATCTTTAGATAAAATTGTCTCATACCACTTTGAAATATTTTAATAACAATCATATATGAAAATACTCTAATTAAATCATTGATAAACTCTTGAGGAAAATGGTCATTAAACATTCCAAAGTGTCTCATACCACTTTGAAACATTTAATTCTCAATTCCATGTAATATAATAAGAATAATAAGACTCGTGATTTTATATATCAAAGATAATTACATACACCACATGAAATTAATAAGTGGTGAACAAGTCTTAAATCTTATATAATTAAAAGTGATACGAGAAAAAACCCATTTTATTTTGAAAAAAAAAGAGTTATTTTGGAAAACCATTTTTATTTTTCATAAAATCAGATTGTAAACATTTTTATCCCAAAAAAGAAAAGGTAAAGATATTGAAATTATATTTGAGGCATAAATTTTTTCCCACATAAGTGAAATCATGTAAAATAGTTTTTAATGAACCTTTATAAATAAAGCATTTTAGTGCAGTTTAAGGAAAATATTCAAGAGATTTTAAAGAGGAATGGAATGTTTGTTTTCATAAAACCAGAAATTAAGCACGATAGTTTTTTCATGATAAAATTTTTGAATTAAAAAAATAATAATTATGGCTTAAAATAGATTATATAGTGAACTTGAAAATGGGTAAGAATTCAAGAAGTTCCCTTGAATCAGGCCTGTTTATCGAGAAGAATTAAGAAAGAAACTACTTTAAAACATATAATCCCCATAAATGAAAGATAAAATTTTATGAATATATTATTTTGGAGAATAAAAAAATATAATATGTACACAAAAATAAATAAGCATTACATTTGGGTAAGGATTGTGAAGGAATAACCCGAAGGAAAAAATGAAGGTTCGGGTAGAACCCCTTACCAATTTGTAATCAATAAAATCATATGACCTAAAATTAATAATAATAAAAAGACACATTAAATACAATGGAAATAAATAAATTTATGATATGATACATAAATGGGTAGTATACATACACCATACATAATAAATAGTGGTGAATAAGGAATATCTCACAAAATGGAAGTGAGATGAGAAAACGCTTACCTTATCTCCAAATGTATTCTACACTTGACCTTAATATCCTGTATAATCAAATTAAATCCATTAATTAATAAATTTAAAACCTTATCTACATATATTTTATTCATTATATTTATATTAAAATTGAATTTCATCGTTCTAGAGTGTTCATTTCCTTGATTTCATGATCAGTTCGCTTGATTATAAATAATGAAGTTCATGTGGAATGGATATAATTATCCAGAATTTATCTTATATATTATTAATGAACATAAATAAGTTTGAATGGTTATATATATAATTTGGTTACATGGTATGAGGATGAATCAATAGACAATACATTTAGTGATAATCATTTAGATTTTTACGAAGGTTTTTCAATCACAATGAAATTGTTTTGTTCTATTATTTAATATCATGTATAAATGATGGTTCCAGAATCATTACATAATATATAATACATATTTTATAATATTTTACAACCATAAAAATGGTTTCATTAACATCCTTGAACAATAAATTGAGGAACAAAACTTCATCATCCACGAAGATTGTAAATTGGCACCTCTCGGACAATGATTTCATTTATGAAATAAAAGAGAGAGAACGATGAGATTGATAATGGTTATTACATTAACATAATATAATTATAGTATATTGATGATAATAGAGTTATCAAGATCAATTGGACCGAGGAGTTTAAAATATAATAATAAAATAAAGAACTAAAAAAGAAATTAAATGGAAAAGGAAGGGGATTTTACCTCTTGAAATATCCTCCTTGAGAACCTCCTTAAGGGAAGGGGTTTTAGCCTTTTGGAAAGACCAAGAGCTCCTAGATGTGGGGAGAGAATAGAGAATATTATTTGGGTAGAAAGTTTAGAAGCTTCAAGTCTTATAGGATTGAAGAGAATAGGGAGTGAGGGGTGGTTTTATAGTGGAGGAGAGGAGGGTTTTCCATTATTTTAATCATTATTTTATTATTTTGTCTCAAAACTATGAATAGTATTGATTATTGTGACTAAAATATTAATAAGTGCATGTGAGTTCAAAAAAATGTCCATTTACATCATCCATGCCTCAAGAATGATGTAGAAATTCATTTATTTAGCATATTTAGTAAATTATCGAATTTCACTATTCACCAAAAATTCAAGTATTTTAGAATAATACAAAAAATTAACCTAACCATTTTTAGATGTGTAGAATCCAAAAATGAACTCCATTTTATGAAAATAATTTCCTAAATATTATAAATTTAATTTTTAATTAAAATAATTATTTACTCGAAAAATAGAGTTTTTATATTTATAACTGATTTTATAATACCCTGAAAATTTAACTCAGGTCTCATTACATTATCCCAAAATCATAGGACAACAAAATATTGATTTATGAATAATTTTTATGAAAATTAATTATCTTTTAAAATAATTTATTAATTATAAAATTGTAAGTATATATTTATGGCTCAAAAAATACCAGCAATTAATTATTAATTTTTAAAATATTCACTCTCATTTATAAGGTGCCTAAATTTAATTTTAACTTACATGGGTGAGGTTACTATTCATAAGAGTACATTACTATTCATAAGGGTCAAGTTACTATTCATAAGGATACATTACTATTCATAAGGGTCATGTTACTATTCACAAAAAATTAAGTTGATTCTATCAGACTCTAAATATATTACTGAACGCAACTGTGTGTGTCTGTTTTTCAAAATTCAAAACACAGAAGTGGAAAAATTATGTTTAAGGTCTAGGTTATAACTATAAAAAATTATTGTTTCATAGAGACTCAGTGTTGTGTGCAAATAAACTGTCTAATGAATTGGAATTATTTATGAATAAATATACCATAAAATCTTGGGGTGTCATATTAATAGTGAACATATTCGTAAAATAATTTACAATAGTCAATATATATATATATTATTCTTAAAATATAAAATTAAATAATCTATTGATAAAACTGAATTTCTTAATAAAAATAATCAAATACATATGTTCTTATTAAAATATTATTTACACAAAATTATACTATAAAATAGTATTTGTTTTTAGAATGTTAATTTAAAATTAATTTGAAAGGTATAAATTTGAAATATAAGTATTATTAATAAAAACACATAGTTTTAAATTATTATTTCTTAGAACTTAATTTATTTAAAATTATAAAACAAATTAATGGTTTGTTACATTATTCACACCCAAACAGAATTGCATCCTCACAATTCAAAATTTCACTTTGAAAGTTAAAGTTTAATACTTGAAAATTCCCTTGTGGGAAACTCACATCGAAAATAGGGTTAATAAAATATTCTCATAATAAGGGGGAAAGTGAAATGCATATGTTACCACGAAACTACGCATTTGAATAGGACAACATTAGTGTAAAGTGAAAATATAGACATGGATGAATAATCTAACCATCATGTTCTGATGGAAAGTGATAGAGGACATGGTCAGGAGGAAGTTAACATTTACAAATCTATAAATATGTGATGATATAAGGGAATATTTGATTCATCTTAAAAGAAGGTACTAGGATAACATTTTTTTTCAAGATCCCTTCCCTAAAGTCGAGAAATTCTTTCACTCACTAATGTAAGGAAATATAAGTACTTGATACAAAATCTTATCCTTCAGTTGTGCCTTTGAATATTATTACTTAATTTCATGTAACAAGTTGTATCATAGGATAAAATAAATTCTAAAACCTTTTCCAAAGATCAAATTCAACCATTTCTTAAATGGTTAACTTTTCCAAAATATTATGATCCAATTATTTAGAAACAAGGTCACTGAATTTCTATAATGAACTTATTGATCAACATGAAGTGTCTCTTAATCATAACTTACAAACATGTGAGTACATTCTCCATGTATTATATTGAAGCGTTATAATAACTTTAATTACCACAAAACCTTATTGAATATATTCATGTTTCCTTATTCCTTAGGTAAAACATAGGAATTTAGATATATTCCTCAACTCCAAAATGTTATAGACTCTACCACTTTGTCGACAGTCCATTATTTAGATCAAATATAGTAAGTGCTACCCAATTTATGTTATCCAAATCAATAATATCTTTATTATGAAATTGATATCATAGTATCAGAAACATATTAAGGGTTTCATTTCCCTCAACCAAATATTTTCCCAAAAACTTTAACTTGTTACGAAGTCACTTTTCCTTGGTACCATTCAACATACGAACTCAAATCCTCAATGAAATGGTATTATAGTATAATCTTTGTATATTACATAATTATTATAACAATAATATAATAACATAGTTATTGAATCCAAAAATACAATAATTATTCTAATTTTATTGTATTAACATCATAAGCTTGACCATGATCCCCTTACTTTTTTGGAACTATATTTCCTTGATGCTTGCGACATTCATTGGCGTAGTGACCCATATCCTTATAGTTTAAGCATAGAATATTATAAAATTCTTTCCTTGTATTTAAATTGTGATCATGGTGGACTTTTTCTCCACACTTGAAGAAAACTCATTTTCCTCTTAATCATATACAAAGGTGTCTCCTTCCACAATTATCACATGTAGAAAAATACTTCTTTCCCTTATTCCCTTTATCTATAGATCGAATGGACCGAAGGCCCAAAGGCCTTATTTTTTTATTTTTTTATGGATAATCCCCCTTTTAAGGGTTGAAGTGGAACCTGTACATGACTCATAGTCCTAAGGCAGAAGGCCCGACATGACTTGCAATACATGACCTGAAGGACCAGAGGCATACCATGCCCAATACATGACCCATAGCCCGAACCCACTAGAACTACCCTTCCTCAGCTTATGCATCATTGATTGTCTAGCTCCCCACATTGCATTGCTGATCGGATAGCATTGCCTCATACAAAGTTGCACGGTGCCTGGTCCCGATAGTGGTTGCCATACCCTCTCATTCTTTCAATCTGGTTAGCTCTTCTTCTGATGACTATTATTCTTGTTTCTCTGATCCTCTTATAGGGCCCACTCTGGGTTAATTGGGCTACTCCATGGTCTCAATGCCTTGAAGGCCATGTGGCTCGAAGTCCTTTGATGGCCCGAAGGCCCTTGAGACATGTTGGCCCAAACTAGTGGCCTGAAGGCCCAAATTGGGTGAATAGTTCCGACTGCTAAAGTACTAAACAATAACTGCTACAGTAAATACTATAGTAACTTGGAAATTTTCCTCCACCCAATTTTGAACCTGGGTCTCTTGGATGCCAAGCAGGAGCCCTTACCAATCGGGTACGGGCTCGTTGGCTTCTTCCCTTTATCTATCATTTTCCCAATTTTCTTATTCTTCATCTACTTCCTTCCAAATCCATAATATATAGAAAACTCTTTCTTCTTATTTTTAGGACATGATACTATCTCCTCATATGATGACAGTGTTTTAGAGACAATTTCCTTCCAAAATACTAGCTAAAACTCATCTAAGGAATGGTTATTCTTACTCTTTGGATTATGTGCATTGATGCGTTTCCCAATCCTTTCACTAGGAAAAATTTATAAACAATTTCATACACTATATTATATCATATAATTATGAAAAATAATGTATAATCCCAATACTAGTGAAATACTAAACATAAATTGAAAAAATTATGCGTAGAAAATATCATAATCATAAACATGGTTTCTTTGAGGACATGTTTAAATTTAAATCCTTCATATTGGTTTATAATGAATATGTGAATTATCATAACCATGCCCCTCGATAGTGTCAAACTAGGTATGTAGTAAGGCATGTTGTCATGTACTGGGTTACCTCGAGTCAGGCCCGAAACACCTTGTCAGAGTTGTTACTCCAAGGTATATCTGTACCAAAACCATGTACACTTATAGTATCCAAACATGGATGTATTTTCTAGGAAGATCCAAATAATATATACCTTAACAAAATTTGAGTATGTTATTGTATACTTATCCTCAAATTTTATTTTAGGGTTATTTCTCTAATCTATGTTTTCTAAATCTAGTTTCCAAGGTTACTGTTTAACTTCCTCTAATACCAATTGTAACACCCTGACCCTAGAAGCCCAGAGTTAGTGCATTATTTTATTACATTGTCATGATTAAAAGGAATCAAATCCTGAAAGAACAATCAGTTTAAAAATCTTGGAAAACCAAATTACATACATGATACCAATAATACATTGGGAAAAGAAAATAAAACATGATACAATATAAAATTAAATAAACTGCATCCTTCAAAGATTATACAATGTTTTCTTCTTCATAACTTGGGGAAATGAAACATAAGAAAGGGGTGAGATCAGATGATAATTAAGGGTAAGTAATATATAGAAAGTATAAATAATAAGTTATGGTGAATAAATAAAATCACACATTCCATTAAAACATAATCTTGAGAATAATATGGTAGGAATAAAAATTTAATCAATAATTCCATAATAAAACATAACCATGGATATCCTACTAGTCAAATAAACACATGGAAAAGAAATTTCTTGGTTCATAATAAGGGAATCTATAATTTGGTACATCATAACCATACTGTTAAGGCCTCATTCCAATACCAAAAATAAATGGGTAAAAACTCAAACTAGTTTGTCTCATGAGACCTACCGATGCATCAAAGGGATATAGTGGGTCACACCTAACACTTGATAAGTCCAATGCATTTATAATATTTCTAATAAAATATATCTTTAGATCAAATTTTCTCATACCACTTTGAAATATTTGAATCATAATCATAGATGAAAATACTCTAATTAAATCATTGATAAAATCTTGAGGAAAATGATCATTAAACATTCCAAAGTGTCCCATACCACATCGAAACATTTAATTCTTAATTCCATATAATATCATAGGATTAATAAGACTCATGATTTGATATATAAAATGGAATTTCATACACCAAATACAAGGAATAAGTGTTGAACAAGTCGTGAATCTTATAGAATTAAAAGTGAGATGAGAAAACCCTTTTATTTTGGAAAGAAGAGTTATTTTGGAAAACCATTTTTATTTGTCATAAAATAATATTGTAAACATGTTTATCCTAGAAAACAAAAGTTAAATAAATTTAAATTATATTTTAGGCATAAATTTTGTCCCACTGAATTTAAATCATATAAAAAATAGTTTTTAATGAAGCTTTAGAAATAAAAAAATTTAGTGTGGTTTAAGGAAAATATTAAATAGATTTTAAAGCGCAATGGAATGTTTACTTTCATAAAACCAAAAATAAACCATGATATTTTTTTCATGGTAAAATTTTTTATTTTAAAAAAATAATTATGTATTAAAACGTATTATATGGTTAACTTGACAATGGATAAGAATTTGAGAAGTTCCCTTGAATCGGTCTTGTTTATCGGGAAGAATTTAGAAGGGGGATATTTTAAAACATATAATCCTCATAAAATAACGATGAAATTATCTGAATATATGATTTTGGAACATAAAAAAATAATATATCATATGTACACAAAAATAAATAAGCATTAAATTTGTGGAAGTATAGTGAAGGAATAACCCAAAGGAAAAAATGAAGTTTTAGGGGGAACCCCTTACCACTTTGTAATCAATCGAATCATATGCCCCAAAATTAATAATCATCAAATGATACATTGAATACCATGAAAATAAATATATTATTGATAAGATACATTAATGGTCAGTATACATACATCATACATAAGAAATAGTGGTGAATAAGGAATATATCACAAAATGGAAGTGAGATGAGAAAACCCTTACCTTATGTCCGAATATATTTTTCACTTGACCTTAACGTCCTAGATAATAAAAATAAATCCATTAATTAATTAATTAATAACCTTATATAAATATATTTTATTAATTATAGTTCTATTGAGTTCATTTATGTCCTTATTGATAAGTTATAATATTGAATTTCGTCGTTTTGGAGTGTTCATTTCCTTGATTTCGTGATCAGTTCGCTTGATTATAAGTAATGGAGTTCATGTGGAATGGATATAATTCTATAGAATTGATCTTATATATTATTAATGAACATATAGAAGTTTAAATGGTTATATATATCATTTTTTATGTGGTATTAGTATGAATCAATAGATAATACATGTATTGATAATCATTTAGATTTTTATGACAGCTTTTCGATCACAATGAACTAGTTTTGTTCTATTATTTAATATAATGTATAAATGATGGTTCCAGAATAATTACATAAGATATAATAAATATTTTATAATATTATTCAACCATAAAAATGGTTTCATGACCATACTTGAAGATTAAATTGAATAATAAAACTTTTTCATCCATGAAGGTTATAAATTGGCACCTCCTGGATAATGATTTCATTTATAAAATAAAAGAGAGAGAGTGAAGAGATTGATAATGGTTATTACATTAACATGTTATAATTATAGTATATATATGATACTAGAGTTATCAAGATTAATTGGACATAGGAGGTTATGTGATAATAACAAAATAAAGAACTTAAAAAAGAAATTAAATGGAAAGGGAAGAGGATTTTACCTCTTGAAATATCCTCCTTGAGAACCTCCTTAAAGGAAGGGGTTTTCATCTTTTGGAAAGACCAAGAGATCCTAGATGTGAGAAGAGACTAGGGAATATTATTTGGGTAGAACTTTGAGAAGCTTCAAGTCTTATAGTATTGAATAGAAGAGGTAGTGATGGGTGGTTTTTATAATGGAGGAGAGGAGGGTTTTTTCTTTATTTTAACCATTATTTTATTATTTTGGCTCAAGACTATGAATAGTCTTTATTATGGTAACTAAATATAGTAATAAGTGTATGTGAGTTCTAAAAAATTTCCATTTACATCTTCAATGACTCAATCATGATGAAGAAATTCATTTATTTAACATATTTTGTAAATTATCAAATTTCACTATTCACTAAAAATTCAAGTATTTTAGAAAAATCCCAAAAATTCACGCTAACAATTTTTAGATATTTATAATCCAAAAATAAACTCAATTTTATGAAAATAATTTCTTAAATATGTGTAAATTAATTTTTAATTAAAATCACCATTTACTCGAAAAATGCAATTTTTTAAATTATAACTGATTTTATAATACACTAAAAAATTAAATAAGGCCTCATTAAATTATCCCAAAATATTAGGAAAAAAATATTGATTTATGAATATATTTTATGAAAATGAATTATCTTTTAAATTAATGTATTAATTATAAAATTTTAATTAAATATTTATTGTTCCCAAAAATACCAACACTTAATTATTAATTTTAAAAATATTTTCTCTCGTTTATAAGGTGCCTAAATTTTATTTATACTTACATGGGCGATTTTACTATTCATAAGAGAAAATTATTATTCATAAGGGTCGAGTTACTATTCATAATGGTACATTACTATTCATAAGGGTCTTGTTACTATTCACCAAAAATTAATTTGATTTTATCAGACTCTAAATATCGTACTAAAAGTAACTGTGTATGTCAATTTTTCGAAATTTAAAACATGGAAGTGAAAAAAATAAGTTTAACACCTAGGTTGTAACTATAACAAAGTGTTGTTTTGTAGAGACTCTGTATTTTGTGCATATAAGCTGTTTAATGAATTGAAATTATTTATGAAGAAACATACCATAAAATCTTGAGGTGTCATATTAATAGTGAACATATTCATAAAATAATTTAGTATTTATCAAAATAATTATAATATTCAATATATATTGTTCATAAAATATTTAATTAAATAATCTATTAATAAAAATGAATTTTGTAATAAAAATAATAAAATACATATATTCTTATTAAAATATTCTTTTACACAAAATAATACTGTAAAATAGTATTTATTTTTAGAACATTAATTTAATATTAATTTAGTAGCTATAAATTTGACTTATAAGTATTATTAATTAAAACACATAATTTTAATTTATTATTTTTTATAACCTAATGTATTTAAAATTATAAAACAAATTATTGGGTTGTTACAGTGATAGGTTCTTGACCTCTTTGAGGTTTGAGTCTTGTTGAATGGAGGTCCAACCCAATATTTTTTAGTTAATATCAGGACCTGATTTTTTTTATTATATACATAGATATACAATCATTATTTTCATATGGTAAACTTCTCTTGTCACTTTCCAGTGATTTGAGGAGCACCCAATTACCATCAATATCATTGGAATTCTCTCTTCACCAAAATTCTAAGTATTAGTCCTCGTATCAAAGGGACCAGGAATCTCCAATGTTTCCCCCTTTCTTGATCTCTAATTTCATTATATTCTCAAGAGATAACTAACCTATAATTCACACTAATTACATCGATTCAATAAATAAGTAACATGGAAATAGGAAGGATTTAGTTTAATATTTCTTGATTCCACCTTAGTTTGACTAGATTATAGGGAAAATCTTGTTAGGTTTAAATATCCAAGATTTTTATCTCTATAATTGAGGTTCACATTAACACACGCATATCTCTCCTCCCCCTAAAATCATTTTCTCTCTCTTCATCCTTTTTCCCCATTTTTCTTTGTTTTTTTTCCTCATTTTTTCCCACTTCCCTATAAGGAAATTTTATATTTACATATATCTTCATGTGTCATTCTAGGAATTTTTTATCCTAGGGAGAAAAAATCCACTATCAAGTATAATATATTAGTCGTATTACAAGTGTCTTGATCATTTATTGACCAAATATATGATTTATTATCTTTTCTTAGCTATTAAAAGGTTTTTCCATTGAGTAATCCCAATTATATTAGGATCTTCCATCCAATTGGATCATAGATATGAATTTTTTATAAGATATTTATGTTTTTTCAAGTTATAAAATTAGGAGAGTGATTTTATTATTAAAAATAAATGGATCATTATATCCTCATAAACTTCTATATTTTTAGTTCTAGAAATTTATAGTCATAGATCTTCTCTATTCAACAGTCTAATACAACCTAAAACACACTTAAGGATTCACTAGTATAAATTTAACATCAATTTTTAAGGGATGTTCATAAAGGAATAATAGAATATCAAATATTTAACATCAGTTAAATAATTGACATGTAAATTTTAGATCTCACATAAACTATCTAGAGAAAAGATCTCACAACCAAACATCTACGATCAATAACAAGATACAAACTCAATTTTTAATGTCAGCTATATTAATTAACTAATGTAGACGATGATATATGATGTCAATTATTGTAATAATTAAATTTGTATATCATAAGAAAATTGATCATCAACAAAAAAATTATTTTTGGGTAATTAAATATAACTAATATGAAAAATTAGATGATTTTGGTTATAGCAATAACTATATATCATCTTGCATGTATGTCGTTTCAATAACCAAAATGGGGAAACAATTCAAATAATGGTTGCAACATTAAAAATGAGACCTACTTAGAATAAAAAAACATTAGTATATAATTTTAAGAAAAATTTCCAACACAAAAAAATCTTTTATTGAAATTTCATGAATACTTACATTGATAATATAAATAAACAAAAAAATATTGGTTTGTCTCTAAAATAAAATTATACAACTCTAGAATCTAATAGGTAAAATTTAATTATAATGCATCATTTATAATTTGATTGAAATAGGAAAAAAATTATATTTCAATCTAAATGGTTCAACTCTAGAGGTATATATAGTGCATTGTTACCAAATATTTTAAGGTGCAATGAAAATAATTAAATTAATGTGATAAAAAATATAAATGAATTCTAAATTAATATATTTTAAAAACTATACATTTGAAAAGTTGTTATAATGACCTTGTCCCGGATACTTGAAACCATTCACCACAATAATTTTGGTGCACTTCCTAGTCACTAGAGGATAGTATACACACTGAGGGATGATGCATGTTAATAGGTGGGATATTTTTTCCTTCTTTTAAACAAGACTATGTCATTGAAGGATCTTATCAGAAATATGGTATGAACTTTGCAGGCATAGGACCATCGAAAAAATAGAAACATGTTTATCAGTGGATATTACTTACAATATGGAGATACCTATTGTACTTGGATAGTTTTATATGCATGAATATATCTTTAAATGAAACTATATACACAGATAATCTGAAAACACACATATTGAACATCTATCAAAAAAACTAAACATAACTAATGATTACATAAACCATATGAGACAAATGGAATCTAAGGAGTGAATAAGTAAGTTCCACGAGATGAAAAATATATATGGAATGGATAAGGATAACTTTTGTCATCTATATCCAAATCATCTATCAAAATCTCCAATTAGATCCCCTGTGTCCCAAATCTCCATGTCTTATAAACCACTCTACTCTAATGTTTTACCCTTTCTACACACAACCCAAGAAGACATATATAGTGAATGATTACATAATATCCAATAGTTGGTCATCATTGGACCCCTATCATCCTATAATAAAATTAAATGAATGTTATAGAAATATAAAGTAAACAATAATGATAATGCAATAAGAATTAATCCATTAATAACATAAGTTCTAAGTTTAAAAGATAGCTACTATACGGATTGGTTTTTGGGTCCTAAAAAAGTGAATAAGGAACCTAACCATGAAATCTTCAAGCCCTACTCAGAATTCATGACATATAATTTAAATATTGGTACAAATTTCCCAAGGCATCTCCATAAAGAAGTATCCAGAATCTTTATCCTGAGGTTGAGGTAAACCATGGAACAAACCAAAACAATCCCCAATCCATGTAAACAAATAGCAGGGAACATCATTAATTGTAGAAACATGCAATGAAAATTTCATGGTATGTATATATTGTAATTTCTCAACCTAGCATCCACTTAATTAGGGACCTGAGTTGGTGGGCCACATTGACTCAAGCGCACCTCCCCGTACGCCAGAGGCTTCTGAATAGTAGCGAGGGTGTAAAGGTGGTAATGTTGAGATACTATACCCTCATATTAGAGTGGAACATTGGATATGAAAAATAAATAGACAATAGTGGAAGCATAGTATAAATAAACACTATAAAATGACTGGACTAGTAACACGCTATAGCAGAAGCACATACAACAGATACAATAATAAACTACGGAACTGATCCAATGAATAATAATTGAAATCCATTAGGAATTTTCATATATATGATGTCCTGGAATGTTGATATATAAAAAGGGGAACATGGTATAGGCATATACAACATTCTATAAAAAAATTACAAAAAGGAAAACGGTTGCTCCACTAGCATCTCGAGCATAAGATTAGTCCTCTGCTTCTATACACCAACTATAATTAAAGAATATCAATATTCTATTATAGGGTGATTTCCATTATCCACACTTATATACATATAATCTACTCAGGTACTAAAGGTGGCCTGAGTAGGTTGCGAGATAAAATCTCAGTAGGCCACCACCAATTGTTTCTAGAAGTAATCCAAGCAGTGTGTATAGCAACAATAGTGTGTTGGTATAGATAAATAACTGACAATGTTGAGTAAATAAACCATAGACTTCTCAGGTTCCTAAAGGACACCTTGTGGCTCCAATTTCTTAAAATTAGGTCATAATGATAGTCTGGTCAGTAACCATATGTGTATAGTAATAATATATAAATAGTATAGTTATATACTGCATCAACCAATATGCACTGGGTATGTGAGGATGTAAGCATACATATACCTAGATACTAGGTTCTGGATGGACCAGGGTTTAAATCATGCATCCATAACCAGTCTAAATAATATTATAATCTCATACAAGGTATAATCCCTACATATCATAAGGAATGTGAGATGCCGTGTTATTCACTCGAGATGGCGGGTGAGTCGTCATGTTAACACCCAAAGAAAGGGATGTGGTGTGTCATTCCCACCATCCAAATAGTTTTAATGGTGTGATACATCATGCTCAACACCTGATGTAAAGAATAGTGAATCATCATGTTGAAAAATTCCCTTAACCATCATTCCACAACCAATATCAATGGAATAATCATAATAATATAATAAAATAATGGATCAACCCATAAACAGTATAAACATCAAGCCCAATATACAATAAGGGTGCCACAATTCATTTAATCATAAACCATGAGAATTTATTAAGTTTCATGGTCTTTCCACCCATTATTATCCATCTTGATTAATCCATTCAATTCATTTAATCCAATAAATCCATCATGAAGCAATCTGTTCAATATAATCAAGCCATTAAATTAAAAAAGGCATGGAAATTCAATTACAAGGTTCAATAAAGCACCTAGGACATGCTATTATCAAATGGGAAATTACCTACAAGTAAAAATTACATTTATAAGTCAAGACAAGCATTTATTAGGTTCTTAGGTTTATTAAACATTTATATTTGACAGTGGAAATTCCCTTTAAAATTCAAGTTGAATGCTTAGAAGGTGTTCCAGGCATTTATCAATTAATTATAAAGGTTTATTTTAAGACAACATATCCAAGGGTGTCTATAATTGATTTTACAGTCTTCTAATCACATAGAAAGGATTTATAGGAGTATAACAAGGTGCATATATCAATTTAGAACAAAATAACTCATTTTAGGGAAATGTGAAAAAAAGGTTGGTGTGCAGAATAAGGGAAAGACTATGAAAACAACTCTCTTTTAAATTAAAACAACTAGACCACCTACCTTTGGGTCATAGATGAATCCTTGTCTGATAACAACCTTGTCTTTTAATTAGTTTGGAATAAATCGATGAAACGTTCCAATGCCCTGAAAATAGGGTGAATGAGATTACACCAAAATAGAACAATAGATAGGAAGAGAAACTTAAAATGGAAGTAAGTGGAATGAATATATTACCTCAATCTATCCAATGATTTTGATGGATCTTGATTCAGTGTCTGTATCTAGGAGATATCTCAATGCCTATATTGGGATTAGGAAGAAGTTATGAGAGAGAAACCAAGGGGGTTGTCTACTAGTAATGGGAGGAGGAAGAAAGAGTTAGTTTTAAAGATTCATTAAGGGAATTTTATTCATTTCACCCTCAAAAAAGGGTTCATGGTTTGGCCACATGGTTTGGTCAAACTATACACAAAACGTGTTTAGCCAACTTTCCAAAGAGATACCTCGCATAGTTAAGGCACAAAGTTTCCCTTACCATGTATAAACCATGAAAAATTCCTCTATAAAAAATTGTAATTGGCCCACAAAAGTGTGTGCCTTGGGTCGTATAGTTGTAGAAAAACTGTGCGGCCTCCATACTGCTCAAAATTACCCAGCATGGTTACCCCGTACAATTTGTACTAACCATGTGGTAATTGTGCGACCTACCCTGTTTGCCCATTTTTGGGAACTCTGGACTCCGAACAAGACCTAGATACTCCTAGAACCTTACATAGGCCATAGTACATGTTTTCTAGGATTTTAAAAAGGAATTACATTAAAAAAAATATGAATCATACCTTTATGAAAAGATGGGTCATACAACCTCCCCTCCTTAAATAAAATCATCCCCAAGTTGGCCTTTAGAGGGTAAAACGGTATCATCTGATAAAAAATATGGCCACTGATCTCATATATAAGCTTCCCACTCATAGGTCTCATCTTGTACTTAGATATTCTTCCATAACACCTATTCCAAAGGAACCAACCTTCCTCAGAGTGTCTTTATACTCTGATCCACAACACGCATTGGATACTCCTTGAAGAAAACATCCCTTTATAACTCAGCCTCATTTGGATGAAAGATATGTGAATGGTCTGGATAGTATCAATGAAGTTGAGATATGTGAAATAAATCATTCATAGACCAGTATCTCTGAGGAAGTTCTTTCTGGTACTCCACTGGTCTGAACCATTTCACAACCTCAAAAGGTCCAACAAATCTAGGTGAAGGCTTACACTTCCTCTAAATATTTTTATGGAACAAACTAGGTGATCCTCATAAGAAAACCCAATATTCAAACCCAAACTCAAGATTTCATCAGTGTCAGTTGGCATGTGACTACAGTCTAGACTAAGTTGTCATCATGTGTTTTTTTATCAACTAGACCTGCTCTACAGTCTCCAAAATGAGATACGGTCCAAGAAAATTTGTCTTACCTACCTCTAGCTAGAACAGAGGTGAATAGAAAGTTATACCATATAAGGCCTCATAAGGATTAATCTAAATGGTATCCTGAAAGCTATTATTATAAGCAAACTCAACAAGGGGTATGTGTTTCTACCAAGGAAACCTGAAGTCAAGGACACATGCAAGGAACATGTACTCTAACACCTAAATAGTATGATCTATCTATACATCGGTCTATGGGTGATAGACCATGATTAGAATCACCTATATAACCAAGGCCTTCTATAACCCCTATAGGAACCATGACGTAAAGAGAGAACCTCTTTTAGATTTTATTGAATGAGGAGATCCATGAAGACATATGACCTCCCTAACATATAGCCTCCATAACTCATCTACCGAGAATGTATATAGAACTTATTAGAAGTGTGAAACCATCTTCTAATTATCAATAACCACCCACACTATATCATTTACACAAGGTGATATGGGTAAACTAGTCATAAAATTAATGGAAACATCATCCCATTTCCACTCGGGAATGGACAACGGTTTAAACATACCCATCGATCGCTAATGTTCTGCCTTCACCTACTAATAGATGGAACATCAAGTGATAAATCCAACAATATCATGTTTCATACCAAGACACTAATACTTGTTCCATAAGTCTTTATACATCTTGGTGACACCAAGATGAACTACCCCTGAAGAGGCCTGAAATTACCACACCATCTCCTCTATAATGTCTGACGGGACCCAAACACGCCCATAAAAGTGTAATGTATCATCCCCATCCATGGTCCAACCTAAATATGTGCCATCATATTAGACACTTTCCCTTAGGACAAGTCCCTCATGATTATAAAGTTTCCTCATTCTCGCCCATTCTAAAAGGGTGGAGGTCACTACTAAGGTTGATAGGATGGTATGACCATGATCCTCCTGAACCTCAATTTGAATCTCCAAAAACTATTCCATGAAATTACATTCTCCACTAGCCTCATTAACTTCTTATTTTTGATTCTTTAAACTCAAAGCATCAGATACTTCATTTCCTTTACCATGTGTATAGGTAAGCTCAAAATCAAAAAATTGTAGGTACTCATCCAACTTTTTCTTCTTGAGGTTCATATCACACTGTATAAATATTTAATTAAGGATTTTTTGATCCATGAATACCAAAAAATTATATCAAAGTAAATAGTTCATCCAACAACATAAATCATGTACAATAGTATCTAACTAGAGATCGTGTGTCAAGTAAATATGATCATGAGGCCTCAAATGATAAGAACCATACATGATGACTCACTCTTCATACATCATAATAGATATAAACTTGATGCCTGATGTGTCATAGTAAATAATATATCTCCTTTCTTACTTAGGAAGAATCAGTATCTATGTTAAGGTTGAATTTTCCTTCAACTCCTAAATGGATGCTTCACAAGCTTATGACCATTTGAATTTCACACCCTTCTTTGTCAAGCCTATAAGTGGCATTTCAATGTGTGAGAAATCCTAGATGAAGAATCTGTAATATTTGGTTGCACCCAAGAAACCTTTTATGTTAAAAAAATTCTTAGGCTGCTCCCAAAAAACAACAACTCTCACTTTCTCTAGGTCTACTAAAACTCTTGACTCTAAAATGATATGACCCATTAAGTGGACTTGGTCAATCTAAAAGTGTCATTTACTAATCTTAGAATAAATTTAATTCTCTCTCAATGTATTTATCATGATCTTAATATTGTTGGCATGGTATTTTTGATAATGAGAATACATAATGATATTGTTAACAAAAAATACCATGAATGAATCTAGATATGGGTGGAAAACCTGATTCATAAAATACACGAAAACTGTAGGTGCATTTGTGATACTGAACAACATAACCAATTACTCATATAGAATATACCTTCTCTTGAATGTTGTGTGAGTTATGTTTGAAGACTTAGCATGCACCTAATTATAGCCTAACCTCAAATATATCTTTGAAAACACTCTCACTCCTCAGAGATGATAAAAGAGGTTGTCTATTCAAGGAAATGAATACTAGTTATTTACCATGATCATGTTCAATTGACTGTAATCTATAAAAAAACTAAGGGTACTATATGACTTCTTGGAAAAAGGGACTGCTGAATCCCAAGGAGAAATTATAGGGTGTATAAATACTTTGTCCTATAGATCCTCCAACTACTTCTTGAATTATAGAAGATCTATAAGTTCCATCTTATAAGAAGGAATGGTCACTGGTGATTCTCCTAGAACTATCTCAATAGTAAATTATACCTATCACACTAGATTTAATCTAGAGAAGTCATCAACGAAGACATCCTGAAAATGATCAACTACAAGAGGGAAAACATCGGTCCATAACCCCTGATCATCCCAGAAGAGACTAGAAATCTAATTTTTTTCACTATCCAGACTTTATTGGTGAGATCAATCTCAATTCTCATGAATATCTCATTATACCTTATTCATGTTCCTACTTCCCTCTAGTGATTTAACTTCCACCCTCCAATGATAGAAGTCGATATGGTATTGATAGGGAACTAATCAGTCCATCCTGATGATTACATCAAATCCCGTCATGTTGAGGACGAAGAGATCTCATATGAAGATTTATCCACCTATCTCAAGGGGAAAATATTTACAATGAAGAAAAATCTATGATTAGATACCTAATAGGGTATCAAGCATCATAATTCTATATAAGTGTTTGATATCAAGGACCAAACTCTCTATAATAGTCTCATATATGAAATAATGAGATGTTATTGTGTCAAATAAAGTATACACTAATGTGGAGGATACTAGAATAGTACCACTAACAGTATAAGGCCTGGTAATCTACTCCTCAGTCATAGGATACACTATATGTAACTAGAATATACCAAATCCCTGAGTCACAACATGAATTTCTTGAGAAATCCCACTATTATAACACTCGTAATAATGAGTCTAACTACCTCTTCCTTGACCACCGCCTCAACCTTATTGATCGGTGATATTCCAGCTGCCTATCTGGTGAGATCCTATTAGCCCTACTCTGGAAAAATGGGTGGGAGTAGATCCCTGCTCACTAGGAACTGATGGAAAAGTCCTATAGAAGTTCTAGATATGTCTCATATTTACACAACCTCTATATTCCATTGTATCCTATAAGCATTGAATTTTTTTATGTCTCAGCTTCCCACACTGGTGACATATCAATAAGTTTTCTGCATGAGGATCCTGACTGGTACTACCCTCATGAAAATCCTCGAAGTGATGCTTATGTCCACTGGAAGAACCAATGATAGGCCTAGGTTCTAAACCACCCTGACTCACACCACTAGTTTCCCTCAGATTCCACTCTATAATAAGGGCCAGATTGAATATCTCATAAATAGTCATCAATCAAAAAAAGTTGACCTATGGTCAGATGGCATATATTATCCCATTCTTGAATATACTATCGGTCATAAGATCATCACCTGCTAGAGTTGGTGAAAACCACTACAACTTAGTAAAGTGAGTATAATGATCCATGAAAAACATGGCTCCTTGTTATGGGTTCATAAACCCTCTATCCTAGTCAACCCTTAGAGTCTGTGGAAAGAAATAGTTACAGAATATTTTCTATAAATATTCAAAAACCATATTAAGATGTCAATATTCTTGGGTAATAACATCCCACCATCGATTGGTAGAATTGCATATCATATAAGTTGTAATTTTTACCCTCCTCTCTAGAGGTGTCTCCAAATTCTCGAATATAGAAAGAATATATTCGAGGAAAGACTCAACAGCATGAGGTCTGTCACCCCCCAAAAATATGGGAGAATCCTCCTACTGGAACTCTAGAATCAACTCTTCCATACTCAAGGAAGGTTGACCAAAACCATTCATAGACTAAAACATATGTTGAAATACCTATTTTAATTAGGTATCAGTATCCATATTGGGAATAGTAAGAGGTTATATAGGTGGTACTGCATGAGAAATCACTAGTGGCTCAGGGTCCACCAAATCTGGTGCATTATTTTCACTACATTTAGGGCATACAATTGGATGAATTCATGGATTCATGATTATATAATGCCAAATGAACACATTATAAGAGATCTTAATAGTCAAGAGATAGTATATAAACAACTATGATAGGTGCATAGCCTTCTTATGAACAGATCACACCTCTCTGCTTACTCCAAGAGTTAGGTCTGGGTGGTAAGGAAAAGACCATAAAAGGCTATAAGATCATAGAGAAACACCAAATACCCACTACTAATGTCATTTTTAGGTATACTTTTTGTATGAAACATATAAGATAATTGTTTCATTCTAAAATTGATATTCATTTTTAACTATGTACTCATTTATGTACTTAAATATTTTTAAATGGTTGAATTAGATAGATCACCACTTCTGATCCATAAGGGAAAATACTCCTCATGAACCAAAATATAGAATCATTTTAATCCATAACATAACATGTTCCATCCCATGTGACCAATGGCATATAGATCAACATGCCCTAATTGACTACTTAAGGTGTATACTTTACTGTATATTGGAGAAAAATGTTAGGTTAAGGCCGACATTTTAAGTTTCAATTATGTTTTATTTTTCCTACAAGAAATTTCAACACATTTATAGATATAATCAAGGAACTAATAATATGAAATAGGAAAATGCAAGCTAAAAATAGACATGGCATGGAAAAATGCATGACATATTAGTCCTATTGTGCCTACAATGATGCATATAATGAAACACCCTCATTTCATTGGACCAAGTTAAAATAAATCATCATTTTAATAATACTGATAAAAATAACATTATAATATATTTTCATCACCCAATAGTTAATTTTTATCAACTGTAATTGGCATAATAAATAACTACAATTTACCGTCCCATGTAATTTGGGTTTCCCCAGTACATGAATTAGCTATGCCCAGGAATAGACTAATTTCCAAATCCCGTTAACTACTAATCTCCTATATAATACTAAAATATTAAGATAAAGAAAAAAAAAATCTCTAATATAACTTTGTAATGTCCTGAACCATCGTCCACTTAACTGGGGACCCAATCTGGTGGGTCACATAACCTCAAGCGTGCCACCCCATACGCTAGAGGCTAGAAACTAGCAGTGAGGGTGTAAATGTGGTACAGTGGCGAGACCATACCCTCATATTAGAGTAGAACAACATATATGAAAAATAAATATAAAATAAAGAAATCATAATATAAAGAGACACTATAAAATGACTGGTCTGGTAACCCGCTGTAGAAGAAGTTCATACAACAAATATAATAATAAACTACAAAATCATAAATAATTGAGAAATTAAATAATGATCAAAATCCACTAAGTAGTGTCATATACATGATGTCATGGAATATTGATATGCAAAACGGGGAACAGAAGATAGGAATATACAACATGTTATGCAAAACTATAAAAAGGAAAAGGTTGATCCACTAGAATCTCGAGCATATGATCGGTCCTCTGCTCATATTCTCCAACTATAAGTAAAGCATATCAAGATTCTGTAGTAAGGCACTTTCTCTTATCCATACCCACAGACATATAATATACTCAGGTACCAAAGGTGGCCTGAGTAGGGTGTGAGATAAAATTTTATTAGGCCACCACCAACGGTGTCTAGAAGTAATCCAAGCAGTGTTCATAGGGAAGAAAATGTGTAGGTATAAATAAATAATCAACAATAATGAGTAAATAAAAATAGTCAACTCATGTTCCTAAAGGACGCCTGAAATATCTACCTGCTTCGGCTCATTCCAAAATAATAATTTGATCAATAACCATATGTATATAGTAATAATATATACATAGTATAGTTATATACTATATCCACCAATATGCACTATGTACGTGAGGATGTAAGTATCCATATATCTGGATACTAGGTACTGGTTGGACCGAGGCATAAATAAGGTATCAATAACCATTCTAAATGAGCCTATAATCTCAAACAAGGGTAAAATCTCTATATCTCATAATGAATGAGAGATATCACACTTTTCACATGAGATTATGGGTGATTCTTTGTGTCAACACACGAATCAAGGTACGTGGTGCGTCATGCCCACCGTCCAAATAGTTTCAATGGTGTGAGACATCATTCTAAATACTCGATGTAAGGGAGAGTGAATGAACATTCTCAAAAATCCCCTTAACCATCATTCCACATACAATATCAATATCATAATCATAATAATATAATAAACCAATGGATCAACCCATAAGAATTATAAACATCAATCCAAATACACAATAAGGGTTTCACAATTCATTTAATCATTAACCATGAGCACGAATTAGTGACATGGCCTTACCACCCATTATTATCTATATTTATTAATATATTCAATTCATTTAATCCATAAAAAACATCATGAAGAAATTCATTCAATATAATCAATCCATTTAATTAAACAAGGAAAGTAAACTCAATTACATGGTCTGATAAAGAACTTATTAGGTGATATTATCAATTAGGAAATTACTTACAAGGTGAAATTCCATTTATAATTCAATCCAAGCACTTAGGAGGTTCTTTGGTTCATTAAAAATGTATATAACAGTGGAAATTCCTTTTAAAATATGAGAAAAATGCGTATAAATATTTCTAGGCATTTGATCAATTAACTATAAAGGGGAATTTAAATCCAACACACCCAAGGGGTGTTCATAATTGAGGTTGACATCCTCTAATCACCTAGAAAGTATCAATGAGAGTATAACGAGGTGTTTATATCAATTTAGAATAAAAGAACTCATTTTAGGGAAACACACAAAAAAGGTCATCATGTGGATTAATTTAATGGCTATGAAGACAACTTGGTATTCAAGGAAAACAACTAGACCACCTAACTTAGGGCATTATACAACTCCTCATCTGATAGTGTCCTTTGATTCAAAGTAGTTTGGAATAAATCGAAAAAATGGTCCAATGCCCTAAAAATAAGGTGAATGCGATTACACCAAAATAACTTAACAGATGGGAATAGAAACTTAGAATATAAGCAAGAGGAATGACGATCTTGCCACAAGCTATCCAATGATTCTAATGGATCTTTATTCAGTGTCTGGATCTAGGAAATATTTGAATGCCTATATTGAGAGGAGGAAGAAGATACAGGAGAGAAATAAAGGGGGTTTCTACTAAAAATAGGATGATGAAGAAATAATTAGGTTTAATGATTCATTAAGGGAATTTTATATATTTCATCCTCAAAAATAGGGGTACACATTTGGACAAACTATGCTCAGCCCACTTTCCAAAGAGAGACCCTGCAAGGTTAAGGCACATAGTTTCCCTAACCATGTAAAAACCATGAAAAAAACCTATGTAAACAATTATAGGTGGCCCACATAGGTTTGTGACTTGGGTTTCATGGTTTTAGACAAACCGTGTGACCACCCTACTACTCAAAAGTACATCACATGGTTACCCTGCATGGTTTTTACTAACTATGCAGTAACTGTGTATCCTACCCTGTTTTCCCATTTTCTATAACTCCATGCTCTGAACAAGCCTCAAATGCTTTTGAGACCTTATTTAAGACATAGTGCATGTTTACCAATATTAAAAAAATAATTTCATTGAAAAAAAAAGGAATTGTAACTTCATGAAAAGATGGGTTGTTAAGTATACATAATTATAATGTGTAGTTAGAGTATATGTGCTAGTGAGTAGTTGGATTACCCACACCCAACTATTATCTCATCACCATACCAAAATTACATGGAAATATCTTGGTATATATTCCCATTCAAAATCACACACACATAATTATAATGTGTAGCTAGATTACACAAGTTATCAGGTAGCTGGAGTACCAACAACCAAAAGTTATCTCATCATAAAGGACTTACAATAAAGTTTGGGACAATTTCAACAATCTATTTCCTATTTCATCACATTAATCCATGAGGTTGGTTTGGGTAAATAGTGTTGAGTGTTTAGAGTTTGGATTTTAGGCCAGGTAATCTAGTGTTGGTGCGGAAAATGACGTATCTATACACCAAAACTATGGACACCTGCTTTTCGACTTTGTATATGAAAACACCGGATGCATGGGAAAATGATACATGCATCATATAGTATTTGGGTGTGTCCTCATTTCATTCTTGAGTTAGCTCACTAGGTATACTCTATTGACTATGGTACATCATGATCTATTTCATGATTCCTCCACGCAGACAGCCAACCCGAATTTTATTCCATGATTATAAGGATTTTCTGCCTAGAGAAGAGGCATAAATATAGGGGATTGTACTAGAGATACTCCCTAAACTAGTGATATCACCTCTGGGTGGTTTACCAGAGATACCACCACCCATCGGGCAGCAATTACTACCAGCACTACCAGTTGAGGATACACGTAGGCTGAGTGCGTTGCATGAGTTCCAAAGGAAAAAACCTCATAGGTTTAGGGGTGATACATACCCCTAGATAGTTGAGGATGGCTGGAGGTAGTTACATGTGTCTTCTACCTTATGAGGACACATGACAACCATATAGAGGTCCTAGTTGTGAGTCTTCCTCAAGGATCGGTGGGACAGTGCCGGAGCTTAGTTACCCAGACGCATGATGAGGAAAATATTTCTTGGGTAGACTTTGAGTGACTCTTTAGAGAGGATTTATTCCTAGCTATGTTACACTCAGTGCGTATACATGATCTTCTACATCTACAGCAGGGCAGTCAGACTGTGGCGGAGTACTCAGTGAGGTTAACTGATCTTTCTCGCTACATCACAGATATGGTGTGAGACTCGTTCTTCAAGGATTAGAACTTAGAGTAGGGGATACATTAGGATATTAGGGCATCCATTATATCCTTTATCATCCCTACATATGATGGGGTACTGGAGTGATCCCTTCTAGTGGAGAGATTTCTAGCGGAGTAGAGGTCAACAGTGGGATCTAGCAGTAGGATCCAAGTAGTTGATTCTTCGGTAATAGGTAGTTGATAGACGATGCAAGTACCCAAGTGGGTAAAGCAATCCAAGAGATGGACCTAGCACACAATATCATAGATGCAAGGCTCCCAAGGCAGAGCGAGTCAATTGAAGGATAGGTTGTGCTACTCGTGCGGCGGTTGCAGATATCTAGTACGAGATTTCTCAACCCATCATATGGATGATCAGGATATGGTTGAGGTATTGATGAGGTATAGAAGGAAGCATGAGTAGGGTGGTCCTCAAGTCAGAGGACATTAAAGAGGAGTAGGTAGGGTAGTAGAAGGTAGGCATACATTTGACCTATTACCACCACCACCCCTAGGTGGTCCACCATGGGCTCAGGGAGCTGGTGGACAGGAATGAGGATAGCTTCAAGTGATGGAGGCTTATAACTTCGATGCTCTAGGGATAATTAGAGGTATGATTTGTGTATTTTCCACCCTAGATTCAGTTTTGATATGCACAGGTTCCAATCATTCTTTTCTTTCCATGGACCTTTTTCAGAGTTCAAAGATTCCTGTGGAACCGTTGACTCAACCCTTATGCTTAGAGACTCCTACAGGAGGGGATTAAATGATCACACACTGGTGAAGATAGTGTGACCTAACTCTTGGAGGTTAGAATTTCAGTTGGGATATCTTATTAGCGGCATCAAGGCCTTACAACATAATTCTTGGTATAGAATAGTTATCTATATTCCATGATCATATTGATTGTTTTAGGTGTAGAGTGTGGTGTTTCCATGGTGACAGGACTAGGTTTTACTTTTTTGGAGTAAAGGAAATGTGTGTGGCACAGGATGGACCTACTCATAGAAGGGTTTAGCCGATTACTCACCAGTTGGCTAGCCTCACCCTCAGTGTAGTGGACGATAGGAGTCCTCAGTTTCTTGTATTGGTGGCAGAGTATGAGGAAGTATTTCCTAAGGATATTTCCAAACTACCTCCTCACCAGGAGGTTTATGTTTTCATTGATTTCTAACCCAGGATGTCACTGATATCTACACCTACATATCGGATGGATCCTATGGAGGTTCATGAGATGAGGGTAGAGCAGGAAGACTTGTAGAGGAAGGTCTTCATGAGAACTAGTGTTTTACCCTAAGAGGCTCCAGTTTTTCTTTCTAAGAAGTCATACAAGAGATTGAGGTTATGTGTAGACCTCTGGAACTTAAATCAGGTGACCGTGAAGAACAAGTATCCACTACCGAGGATCAATGACCTCTTTGATTAGCTGATGGGATAGAGGTGGTTCTTGAAGATTGACCTTAGGTCTAGCTATCATCGGCTTCATGTATAGGATGAATATTTTCAGAAGAAAATCTTCAGTTGTTAGTATGAACACTATGAGTACTTAGTGATGATGTTTGGAATTACGAACACCCCAACAGTGTTCATGGGACCCATGAACAGGATCTTCTAACCTTACTTAGACTGGTCCGTGGTTGTTTTCATTGATGACATCCTAGTGTACTTGGAGATTGAGAAGGAGCACACGATACACTTGAGGATGGTCCTAAACACACTCTAATAGTTCCATATTTATGAGAATATATCAAAGTGTCAATTCTAGATTTAAGAGGTCCACTTTCTGGGACACTTCATTTTAGAGGATAGAGTTGTAGTGGATCCAGTGAATATTGAGGTAGTGATTTCTTGGGAGTCACCCAAGAGTGTTACCAAGGTGTGGAGTTTTATGGGTTTGGTAGGGTAATATCGGAAGTTTATACCCAAATTTTTCAGAGTAACAGCACCCTTAACATCTTTGACATAGAAGGGGAAGCCCTTTGTGTGGATAGAGAAGTGCCAGTAGTGCTTTCAAGAGCTGAGGAAGAGGTTGATGAGTGCTCCCATATTGAGACTACTAGAGGAGGGTGTTTGGTATGTAGTATTCTACGGGGCATCAAGGAATGGTCTTGGTTGTATCCTATTGTAGGGGGAAATGATGATTGCCTATGGTTCATGCCAGTTGAGACAGCATGAGCAGAACTACATGATCCATGATCTTGAGCTAGTAGTGGTAGTCTTCGTTTTGAAGATTTGGCGACACTACATAATGGGTGAGTGGTTTACCATCTACTCTGACCACAAGAGTATCAAGTATATATTCTCTCATAAGGATCTGAACTTTAGGTATAGGAAATGGCTAGATTTCCTCCAGGAATATGACTTCGAGATTGTCTGTACTCCTGGGAAGGGGAACATAGTGGCAGACACTCTAAATAGAATATATATCTTGCAGTTGTTGAGTGAGGAATCAGAGTAGTTGGCTACATTGCAGATATCCTTTTTGGATGGAGATGGAGAAGTTTACCTCCAATTGATGGTTGTCACCCCTCCACTCTTATGGTGAGCCAAGGAGGCACAACTTAGGGATACCGACTGAGAGTCCTGACATGCTCAGTTGTACACAGGTCATGTCCTTGATGGATATTTGATAGGTGGTGAGAACATCATTTGTTTTTAGAGGGTGTATAGTTGTATCAATGGCATTATGGGAGGAGGTTCTGAGTGAGTTCCACGCATCCCCTCTAGTGGTACATTTGGGTGTTCTGAAGATGTATAGAGACCTCTGATGTCATTTCTGGTGGTTGGGGATAAATAAAGTGGTGGTAGAGTTCGTTTTTCGATGCCTCACTTGTTAGTAAGTGAAGGTTGAGCACCAAGTTCCAATAGGATTGACCTAACCACTTGAGGTTTCATAGTGTAAGTGGGATGGTATATCGATGGACTTCATGACAGGTTTACCATGCATGTCTAGGGGACATGATACCATCTGGGTGATCGTTAACTGACTCACCAATCCAACCCACTTTTTACTAATCCATGAGCAGAGCTTAGTAGATATCATGATATGCCTCTCCATATAGGAGATAGTTTAGCTTCACAGAGTTCCATTAATGATTGTTTCAAATCATGATGCTCATTTCACATCCTGTTTGTGGAAGGGACTGTAGGAGGCATTTGGGACTTAATTACTCTTGAGCATGGGGTTTCATCCCCAGATAGATGGCTAGATGGAGAGGACCATTCGGGTTATAGAGAACATGTTACATTCTTACATCCTAGACTTTGGCTGTAGTTGGGAGGATCACCTACCTCTGGTAGAGTTTGCATAAAACAATAGCTACCACTCCACCATTGTTATGGAACCGTTCGAGGCCTTTTACGGGTGACCATGTAGGTCACCACATTATTGGACTGACCCAAGAGAGTCAGCACTCATGGTTCTGGAGTTAGTGAGGGATACCACAGAGAAGGCGTAGATCATCCAGGAGCAGATGAAAAATATAGAGATCTAAAAAAAGTTGTATGCTAATAGGATATGGAGGTTCTTAGAGTTTGAGGAGGGAGACTATATGTTCCTTTAGGTCTCACCTCGATGGGGATTGTGGAGATTTGGTCGGGGTGTAAATTTATCTCTGAGGTACATCATCCCTTTTTAGGTTCTAAGTAGAGTTGGAGAGGTGGCATACCACCTAGCTCTATCCCCGCAGTTGCACCGGGTGCATGATGTCTTCCATGTGTCGCAGCTGAGGAGGTATGTGCATGATCCATCACATGTCATCGACTAGGGCAAGCTGGATATTGACGATGGGGAAACTTATGCGGAGTACCTGGTGGCGATTGAGGAGCAACATGAGAGGATCTTTTTTGGGTATTTGATTCCTCTAGTTCATGTTCATTGGTATCATGGGAATCTCCAGGAGATCACTTGGTAGTGGGTGGATCATATTTGTGCTCAGTACCCTCATATTTTTGTTTATTAGCCCTTGTTTTGGATTTTGGGGATGTAAATCCCTAAGGTGGAGAGAATTTAATGACTTTTATTTTCTCTAGTTTTATTTTTATAAATTAATTGGGAAAATTATGAGACCAGGAATTGATACGAAATGAGATTCTGAGGCCCTGTGTTCCCAGAACAATTCAAAGAAAAAATTTAAGCTTTTAATAAAGCACACGGGCGGTTTTTCTTTAAAATAGAATAACATCTAAATGGGTTTCCAGATCAAAAATATTAGGGAACCATTGCATTCAGAATATTGACTTTATCTTAGGTGGGGCCTAACGTCATCCAGCGTGGGCCAGACAAAAAAGTTAGTTTCTGTACGTATCAGTAATAAAATATTTAATAAAAATATTTTATTGCGATGCAGAAATGGTTTCTTTTTTAAAAAAATAACTTTGTCTGTGAATTTAGGGTTGGCATCATAACCCTATAATTCCTCTGAAAAGAGTAGAAGGAGCTCTATCCAATGAACGTCGGTGGATCGAGAATTGGCGACGACGAATCGAAGATCAAATCTTGTATTGAAGATCAACAGATCAAAAAACGATGACGATGCAGCTTCATCATTTGTCAAAAAACAATCCAAACTCCAGTTATGGAGTTTTATCTCTTTGTGATTTCCTTTCCCCTTCTTATATCCAACGATTAATGTGGACCAACCAATGAACTGGTTGATATGTGGTTCGGTCGTTCTTGCGGGATGGTTAAACTGTGGGGTTAACAGGTGATAGATCTTTGTTATTATCCTTATTTCTCTTCATTAATCCTTATAACATGAATAGATTGAGGTTGATATGAACAATTCCATGATATGTTCTTTGGGCGTTCCTCTTCATTTATCTCTTTATTTTGATCTTTGTGTGTCCCTCATTCTTCATGAAATATGAATATAGAATCGTTGTTCCTTCGATCTCTGGCGCAACGGTCCGAGATCAGGGACCTGACACCACAACAAAATCATGGAGGTATGATGGTGAAGGTGCAACACAAATCTTATGAGTCAGTGGTTTATGGTGGCATAAGGCAGCGCCTGGAGTAGTGGCTCTGGGCCGGGTTCAAGTGAAGCGTGAGGCCAATAGCGGGCCACCGACAGGGCATATAGTGGTGGAGGTAGCATGCAGCCCAGTGGGGGGGTCAGGTAGAGCATGATGAGATCAGTCTAGGTGGAGTACAAGGAGGATGTGTCACCAGTGGGGTAGCCAATGGTGGAGCACGAGGCCACAATCTAGATGAGATCGTGTGGGATCTTGCAATGGTGGAGGCCGCGGATGGAGACTGGGGATGCGATGGTGAGGGGATGCATCCATGGAAGGAAGGCCACATAGACCCCATGATGGCGATGAAGCCATGGGGTAGGTGGATGATGGGTTGTGCCAGTTCAGGCCAGACCGGACCGGGTCTGGTTGGGTCGGTCGGTAGGTCGAATCGAACCCGAGTTGAACTTTTTTTACAAAAATAACTATAACTTTCAAATTGTGTGTCTATTTAACGAGATGCTTGGGGAATTGGGACCCTTTATATGAGATGATACTTTTGAGATACTCTAAGTGAGTTTTTATAGAAGTTTCCATACAACCTAATGGATTGAGGAGTAGGTTCTCTTGGTACAAGCATTCTACGAGATGAATCCTATGGTTGGGTGTGACTTGGTGACTACATGACTTGGGGGATGCATGACTTATAGACACTCTGTGTGTTATAAAAACTCCATGTGTTATCGAAACTGGGTGTTCCATGGACTATGTTTGATAATCCTTCTTTTCAGGCTATAAAATTATATTTGTGTGAGCTGATTGTACTTCGTGTGTTTCCTTTCTGGTATACTATGTATTTATTTTTGCTATACTTCATGTATTTATTTTTAATGTACTTCATGTATTTATTTGTGTTATACTTCATTCATTTATTAGTGGTATTCTTTTATGGTTCCAGGGTGTCCTACTTAGTATTGTTTTACTCACCCATGCACGGGCTTTTCCCACATGTGTCATGTCTTGTGCAGATGATCGACGCTTTGACAGATTTCTAGGTGGACCAGGACCAGGTGGTGCTTAGAGTGATTAAACAGATGAGGTGTGCTCTTACAGCTTCAAACAGTTGTCCTATGCCTACCCTTTAAGTAGGGTTTTCAACGAATAAGTTTCAGGAACTTGTGTATTCACTTTGATAGAATCCTTCTTTTGGTGGGCTTGTATTTTTTCCTTGTTTAATTTCTAGTTTCCTACTGTCGTACTATGTGGTTAGTATCTTAGTGTATGCATTCATTTTTTACTTATTGTTTTTACATTTCAGTATTTTTGGGCTTGGAGATGTGTGCGTGTGTATAGGTACTTAGGGAAACACCTCCCATTTTTTGGTTATGCCTACTTAGTGCTAGTCTCTAGCCTCTGGCTTATCAGAGGTGGGCTTGGGGTAGTCACAGCATGAGCCCCTGTGGGAAGGTTCATGACAACTTAGAATACCTCCAAAACTTAATTTTTATCAGGTACCCCATTTTTTAACATTTCTTGGAATTTTATCCTCATTTGATGGAATCTTCTTATCTTTTTTTTGAGACTCAACTTATTTTCAAGACTTACCCTTATATGGATACTATGACATTCAAATTTTATCATTTTTATATTTTAATTTTATTTATAATTAAATTTATAAATATTATATATATATATATATATATATATATATGTATATGTATATGTATATATGCACACATAAAAATTTAATTTTGTAAATAAATATTTAAACATGTTTTCATGTAAAATATCTTTGTAAATATATAAATTGTATAAAAATAAAAAATAATATTCATTTTATTTAAAATAAAAATATATGAATATTTATATAGCTATATATTTGTGTGTGTGTGTGTGTGTATTTGTGTGTGTTTGTATTAACAAACTTATATATATTATCTATATATTCTAATATATTTATATATATATATATATATTAATATATAGTATACGTAAATAAATATAAATATGTATAATTATATTTCTAGATACTATAATATATATAAGTATGTATGTTGTATATATTTATGTATTTATTTATTTATTTATAAACCCACACACACACATAACATATTTTATAAATGCATTTAAAAATAATCATATAAATATATATTAATATATGAATAAATATATAGGTAAAAAAATATAACTATATATATTAATAGATATATCATAAAATGTAGAAAAAATCAACAAGAAGGTGTGGTAAAGATGCAAACATTCGAGGGTGAAGTCTCAAGTTCAAACCAAAGGAGAGGTAATAAGGGTGTGGGCTTGACCGAGCATCTTTATCACTGATGAATGGATAAAACATCGTCACACTGGCGCTAATAAAAAAAGAGGGTGGGTGTTAAGCATTGATAATAGTGGGGTTCGAGTGATAATAAAAAAACTTTTTAAAAATTTTTTTTAAAATTTTATCAGCATTTTTTATAGTGTTGATAAAGGGTATTTATCATTGCTTTTTCTTACCATTGATAAAAGGGACATCATTTTAACAATTTTTAGATTATGAATGCTAGAAAATCACTGATAAAAGTGATTCTACCACTAATAAAATGGGGGTTCATTATTGTGCAATGAAGAAGATGAGAGAAGAAGGCCCAACACATGAGCCATGGGGGATCCCGAGAGGAGAGAGATCCCAAGAGTGCCTTATTATATTAATTATATTAATTATATTAATTATATTAATTATATTAATTATTAACTATATTAGTAAGAATTTTCAAATATATTAATTTTATTATTAAATATTGATTATATTAATTATGTTATTAGTTGATAAATTTGTTATTTTTATTATTTAATTAATAATTTATTAGTTATAAGATTATTTAATAGTTATTTATATCATATTATTAATTAATTAAATAATTAGTTTTAAGACGTTATTTACTTCATGCGTTTTATTTATTAATTATTTTAATTAATTAATTATGTATTATTAATGATTATATTACAAATGTTATTTATTTATTTATTTATTATATTAACTTATTTACTAACTAATTTATATATACATTTATATATGAGATTTTTTAATGCATTTTTAATTTTTTAAAAATATGTCCAGGTTAATGTTTTTAAAAAATATGCTTGAATGGCGGCAATGCGCCTGCTACCTTTCTTCTAAAAAAATTAATTATATATGTTATTATATTTATAAATATATAGATTTTTATATTATGATATATATGTATATTGTGTTTGTTTTATGTTTATAATTATGTCAATAACATTTGAAAGTGAAAATGTTATGTTTTTAAGCAATAACTTTTGTTGCACTCAAATTTGAGACATTTTTAAGAACTAAGTATGGGTTCTTGTTAATCTTCAATTTGATATAAATATAATTTGGTGAGACTGGGTCTTTAAGAGTGAAATGGTCATGGAAGTTAAAGTGAATAGATATAAAGTGTAACACCCTGACCTCAGTTACCTAGAGTCGATGCATTATTACATAACATTGGCATGATCACAAGGAAATCATGTCCCGAAAGACTGATCTGTTTAGTATTATTGGAAACAAGATTCATACATAAGTTCAACTTTAAAACTTGAAAAGAAATACAACACTAATTTATTCCATTAGAAACATTAAAGCCTCCTAGATTATGCCTGCAAGTCACTCATAACTAACTTCTTCATATCCTGGGAAAATGAAACATAAGAAAGGGGTGAGTTCAAACACTCGGTAAGGTTAAGCAATACAGTGGAATATAACATAAATATTAAGCATGGTTAATAATTGAAAACACATGCCTTTACAAATAATAAACATGAACAATTTTATGGTAGGAATATGAGCTAAGTAAATAATGTCATAATAAAACATAATCATGGGTATTCTACTAGTCGAATGACCACATGAACCATCAATATTATTTTCATAATGAGGGAATGTATAATGTTGGACATTCTGAAACATTTTTTCTAGGCCTCGACCAAGACGTCTAAAAATGATTAAGGTATCGACCAAAACCATATATCAAATTGGGAAAGGCCTCAGCCAATTCCATGTCTAGTTGTCTCATGAGACCTACTGATACACCGAGGATCTATAGCGTAATCCACCCATCACTTACTAAGTCCAATACATTCCTCATATTAAAAGGTTGAAATATAACATAAACATTCATATTAAAACTAGCATACGAAATGTCAATACTTTAACCACAAACCATTAATGGTATAAAAATAACACATCCACAGTCAAACATATCACAAAACCTTAATATTAAAGATTTTTATCATAATGAATCGACTTCAAACAAGTATAAAATCCATCAAAGGATGTTGACATAGATGAAATCAAAACTATTTGAGAGAAATATATCTTTATTTTCTTGAAATAATTTAAAGTTACATAATTATAAAAAAACATTTATTTTGAAAATATTCTTATAATCTTGTAAGGGAAGCTTTGACGATGTTATAAAGGAGGAGAATAAATGCACCTACTTTATAAGTTAAAAAATACATTCTTACCTTAATTTTGTTAAAAAGATCATAAAATACCTTGTTTGGAAAACAACTGAAAGATTCCTTTCAAAACATATAATTTCAAATAAGGGTATAAATTACTTTAACCCATTGTCTATTAAATACTGAAAATGTTTTGAAATACATTTTTAAGAAACATGGATGTGGATGATAAAGAGGTCACAGTAGATACTTACGTAAAAACAACCTCAAATAATAAAGAGATTGTAGAATTAACCCTTACCTTGTACTTTTCCTTGGTCGAGGGTAGGTTAAACTCTTATATAATGGTGAAATAATTGTTATTAAATTATATAAGAACCATATATATTAATATGATATCATATATGATCTATTAATAATATTTTAGTATTATCGTCGTTTCGGGTGTTAACTGATAAATTTTCCATTATATGCTTTGTTACGTAAGTAATGTTTGTTATGGATAGGATTTATTTTATTCAAATTAAGAATGATATTAAGTCTTTAAACATTATTTTTAATCATCAAATGAAAATTATTCTTGAAAGGATACGATGGGGAATGAATCTCATCGTGTTCGCGGAGACGGTAATTCGTACGTACGCACGAGGGACAATATCATTCTTTTGAAATTAACATCGTATATAATTGGATATTATATCATATATAAAGAATAATTATCATGTTATTTTTATTATTTAAATCAACTATACATCATTATTATACCCATCCAAATAATAATGTATTGAATAACAACTACACCATGACGTGGAGACAGTAAGCCATATGTACGCACGTATGGTGACATGTCATTAAAAGGATGGATAGAATAATGAATATAGTTATACCATAATTATAATAACATCACAGTATATAGAAGATACTGGATTTATTATTTTATAATGGAAACAACAAGGAAAGAAGAAGTGGAAGAAGAAAAAACTTGAAAGAGGTGATGAAATATTTACCTTTTCTTCGGGTTCTTCCTTTTGATTTGATAAAAAGGGCTCCTTAGGTTAGCTTTCTGACTAAAGTAAGGACTCTAGGATGAAGGGAGGACAATTGAGAGGATATTTGGGTAGGTTTTGGATGATCCAAAAGGCTTTTGAGGTGTGAATTTGAGATAAGGGGGAGTGCCCTTTTATAAGAGTGAGGGGCACCTTAGAAAAATATTGAAATATTATTTTATAATAAATTCATATTCAGTTTATAATGGCTCAAAAATGATTTATTTCTAGGATAAGGTGGGTATGGGTCGAACTCCTCTCAACCAATAGGTTTTAGACAGGTTTGGGCCACTATATTAACCTTATCTTTTAAATTTAACTCTTAGTTAATTAGTTTGGCATTTACCATGTCTCTTTGTATTTTATATATAATATGGTTAATAAACATACTATAACAAGACAATAGAACCCCAAGTGATTCATTATTAATATATAAAACCTTATATAAGTCATTTGGAAAAACCTTATATTTTTAGGAATAGAATATCAATTAATAATATAATATTTGTTTTAAAAACTCTTTTATGTCAATTTTCACACTATTTGGTATTTTGTTTTTGTTAAATTCATAAAAGAATTATTAATTAGAAAAAATTCATTTAATCAACCCTAACATTTCATATTAACCTAAAAAATTAGTGGAATTCATTAAATGTCTCAAGTTATATTTATTTGGATATTTATAATATCAATTATTTTAATCATTCATTAATAAGGTAATTATTGAATCATCATTGTGTCATAAATAAATTTAATTATTTAATATCTAAAAATTATAAATAAAATACCATTATTTAGGAAATATTTTTTTCTTTCTAATGAATATTTACAGTCTAATTTATCTTATGTGTAACCCTATATTAAAAATGGTTTAGTTATTAAACTTTGATTTTAACACTTTTAACTCTTCTTTGAATTAAATAATAATAAATGTCCTAATCTAATACAAGTGGACCTAAAGGATAATATTTTATTCTTAAGGTTGTTTTTTGTCAAATTATACTTATCCAGTAGAATTAGTACATGTTTTAGGGTAATAATAATATCATTTTTACCCTTAATTACCCTATTTACTTTTAACCGTGGTAAATAAAAGTCAAAAGTTACTATTCACAAAAAAATATTTTTCTCTTATTGAACCATATTTTACTTACTGATATCAACCATGTTTCTTGGATTTTTGAAATTCAATTCACAGAAGCGGTAAAATTAAGTTTTATGCAAATTTTCAAATGCTCCTAAGAGGTGGGTAAAAGACGGTAAAAAGTTCGATGAATTTTTTATATATTTAAAATTATTATAAAATGACTCCAGTGAATTACATTGAACTTATATAGGTATTATGTATCTATTTTTAACTAAAATAAATTTAAATAAAAAGTCGGTTTTAAACTATAACTCAGTGTTTTTCACTATTCATCAAAAATTGAAAGTTTTCAGAAAAATACAAAAAATTCACCCTTAGCTAATTTCGATATTCCGAATCCAAAAATGAAGTCCATTTTGAAAGACTAAATTTATAAAATTTCAAAAAGTGGGTATTACTATTCATAACGGCTAGTTTGATTAGTTATGGTGTGTTTGAACTCAAAGTTACTTACAACACAAGATATTGTATTGTTCAAAGGGAAACGTACTGTGGAAGCTTGGGGTGTTACATTCTCCCCTCCTTCAAATAATTTCATCCTCAAAATTTCTAGAATATTACTGCATAAAAAGATTCGGGTGGTTCTTCATCATAGGTTCCTCAGGTTCCCACATTGCATCTTCCATATTATGCTTTCTCCATAGAACTTTTACCAGACAAGTCGTCCGGTTTCTCAACACTTGTTCTCTTGTATTAAGAATCTTGACAGGATATTCACAATAAGACAGATCGGGTTCCAGTTCTAATTCCCCATAGGTGAGTACATGCGTTGTGTCAGGCATGTATTTTCTCAACAATGATATGTGAAACACATCGTGAACGTTGGAGAGACTTAGCGGAATTTCCAAACGGTAAGCTACAACCCTAATTCATTCTAGAATTTCAAAAGGTCTGATGTACCTGGTGAAGGACCCTGGGACACCCTGAGAGGGGAGGGGTGAATCAGGGTGACAACTTTTTCTTCTTAAAGTTGTGGATCTTGTTCCCACGTTGGTAGGAACTTGTTGAACCTGTAAGATGATAAAGATCAAAAAGAAAACATGCACATACACAGAGAAGACATAGCCCTTTTTACTTGGTTCACCACTAAGGGCTACGTCCAAGGAGCATACGCCGACAAGTTGTCGGTCGTACCAAAAACCACTAAGCTTCACTAGCTGGAGATTACAATTGTTTGGGCACATTCACTCCGTCCCAGTCTCACTGCCTTTACAAAGGTTCTGAGATAGCTCACTGCTTCCCTTGGGTCACTCCCTTTGACTCCCCCTGGTTCACTAACATTGGTGAAGTCACACTCAGTTCATAGACGTGAAGGTCTCTTCAACTGATAATCATGAAGTTCATTGTCTTCTGTTCAGCATGAGACTTTTCTTGTATCAGAGTCCAAATTTTAATGCTCTGTTAAGATCCAAATTCCAAACACTGATGAATACTCCCTTTTCCCTTGTCCACGGGGCAAACAACCTTTGGAAAAGGCCTTCGCAAAGTACCCTACTTCGCGAGGCTCCCAATATTGCAAAGCTCAAACAAGCCTTCGTGGAGCCCCTGCCATTTCACGAAGCTCAATCGCGAATCACTCTCGCGATGCTCCAGCCTTCGCAATTCTTGGCTATCGTGAAGCTCCTGCCTCTTCACGATGCTCACTGAGCCAACGCGGGGTGCCCGTCTTTCGCGGAGCTAGAATAGACGCCACGAAGCTCCTCTTTCGCGAAGCACACTGCCTTCGCGAGAGACCTTTGCGAACCGAGAGCAAAGTACTTTCTTTGAAATTATCTCTCCTTCTCTTGAGGGGGTCGTCCTCTATTTATAGGCGATTCCACCGACCCTCGTCCCTTCCACGCGAAGTCAATGCCACATCATCTCAAATAGCGAAGTTCCAAAGTTTCAGCCGGAATTTTGTCCAAATCGCGAAGCTCCACGGCAATCTTCCGTTCGCGGAGCTTGACGTAGTCGCGAAGAATCACCGTCAACATACCTTCACGACAGCGCCGCGAAGCTCCCTTTGTGAAGCCCAACATTCCTTCGCGCCTTCGCTGTGTGGCTCCCTCGCAAAGCCATTCATCGCCGCGAATCTCTCCAGCCACTGTCGTTCGCGAAGCTTGACGTAATCGCAAAGGCTCACTGCCTCCATTCTTCTGGTCTTCGTGAAATCCAGTACATGTATCCCATCTTCGCGAAATTTATTCCTTTGCCATATTAAATCATGATCTTCATGGAAATCCTATTTTCGCGATGCTCACCAATTTCCAAATTTTGGACCCCAAAAATTTGGCAAACACTGAAAAACGGCGCCACCTTCAATATTGTTGTGTGCTTGAACGGTATGATCTCTTTGCTTGAACACAATCCGAACTTCCATTGATGATTGAAAACAAACACAAAACACACTCCAAATCATGCATAGAAGACCATGGTTCCAAAAATCTCCCCCTTTGGGTTTGTTGGCAATCAGAAGAAAAATTCAATAAATCTCCATCTATGTGAAAACCAAACCAATCAAAAAAAACAGGAATCAACCCAGCCAACACTCTAAGTCTATGTGAGCAATGCTCGGTGTAGAAAACAACAGAGGAGTCTTGAATTGGGTTCCACTGTTTTCCTTCTCATTATTCTCATCACAGAAGTTTGCCTTAATTTATTCCTTCTCCTTTCTCCCCTATTGACAATAAATCCAAAGACCAGTAAAATTTTTCACGTTCAACTCAAACCATACTCCCCCTGGATAGTATCTCCCCCATAAACCTGCATCATATCCATAAATAGATTAAAACATTTATAACAAATGGGGCGAGGGGTAATTCTGTAACCTCCTTATGCACTGGGAGGTGGTCGAACACCGAGGTTCAACCGATGCTTCTCAAACACAGCCGCTGACAATGGCTTTGTCAGGATATCAGCCACTTGCTCATCTGTTCCCACATGATCCAATCTAATCACGCTTTGCTCAACTTTCTCTTTGATAAAGTGATACCTGATTTCAATGTGTTTTGTATGAGAATGCTGAACAGGATTCTTTGTAAGATCAATTGCGCTCTTATTGTCACAGTAAATCACCATTGGTTGTGTCACCTCATCACCAATGTCAGTTAATTGATGCTTCATCCATAGCAGTTGAGTGCATGCATTTGTGGCAGAGATATACTCGGCTTCAGCAGTACTAAGAGAAGTACTTTCTTGTTTCTTGCTCAACCATCCAACACATTTCTGCCCAATATAGAAAGCTCCACCACTAGTGGAATTTCTGTCTACTACATCACCAGCCCAGTCAGCATCAGAAAACGCTGATAATTCACTGTCCTTGCCTGCAGCAAAAAATAACCCGAAGTTATGTGTACCTTGAATATACCTCATGATTATTTTTACTGCTTCCATATGTTCCTCCTTTGGATTACTCTGAAAGCGGGCCGCAAGGCATGTTGAAAAGACAATATATGGCCTTGTCGCTATCAGGTACAGTAGGCTTCCGTTGATCCTCCTGAACATGGTGGGATCAACAGAGTTCCCATCCTCATGCTTTCCAAGTTTAGTTCCAACTGCAATCGGAGTTGACATTGGTTTGGAGTCTTGCATATTGAACTTCTTCAACAGCTCTCTTGCATATTTTTCTTGAGAAATGAAAGTGTATTCCTTCTTTTGAATCACTTGCAGCCCCAAGAAATATGTGAGCTCCCCAATCATAGACATTTCAAATTCTGATTTCATGTGGTTGGAAAATTCATCCACTGATTTCTGCCTGCTTCCACCAAATATGATATCATCAACGTAGACAAGAACCATGAATTGATCTTTTGGAGAATTCTTCACATAGAGATTGTGATCAACTCCTCCTCTTTTGAATTCCAACTTCTTGAGATATGAGTCCAGCCTTGATTACCATGCCCGTGGTGCCTACTTTAAACCATATAGAGCTTTCTTCAGTTTGCAGACCTTTGTTTCATCAGTACCCAAAACAAAGCCCACTGGTTGTTCAATGTAGACTTCTTCTTCGAGTACAACATTCAAGAATGTTGTCTTGACATCCATTTGATATACTTTATATCCTATTTGGAGTTCCATGGAAAGGAAAAGCCTGATTGACTCCAATCTAGCCACTGGAGCAAAGGTTTCTTCAACATCAATGCCTTCAATCTGGGAGTATCCTTTACATACCAGTCGTGCCTTGTTTCTGATGACACTTCCATGCTCATCAAACTTACTTTTGAAGATCTATTTGGTACCAATCACATTGTGCCTTCAGGTCTCTGGACAAGATCCCATGTCTGATTCTTGTCAATCTGATCTAATTCATCATTCATAGCTTTCACCCAATATTTATCTTTTGCAGCTTCTTCGAATGAGGATGTCTCTACAACTGATAGAAATGAATATTGCGTGGTATTCCTCATCCTTCTTGTTTGAGTGGGTTCACTCTTGTCCCCAATTATCTTGGATGGATAAATATCAGCTCTTCGATTTCTCCTGCGAGGTTCAGTAGTATTCTCTTCAGCCATAGTTTCTTCTTCAGATTCTACTTCTGAGTCAACATTTTGATGTGACTGCTGATTGTTTTGAACAGCTTCCTCTATTTCTGCATTTTTATTTTCTTCACGTTCACATTCTTCCTGACTTTCTATCACATCAGCATATGACGTCCTTGAAGAATTTGTGGTTTTCTCTTCAATTATCTTAACATCACTACTTTCCACAATCCTTCCCAAATGCTTGTTGAAACATTTGTAGGCTTTGCTGTTCATTGAGTAACCGAGGAAAATTCCTTCATCTGCATTGTCGCCATATTTCCCTTGATTTCCTTCTTTGTTCCTGATGAAGAATTTACTTCCAAAGACACGAAAGTATTTTAGAGAAGGCTTCTGTCCATGCCACAATTTATATGGTGTCTTCGTCTCACCCATATAAAGTTTTGTTCGATTCTGAATGTAGACTGCAGCTTGAACAGCCTCTTTCTAGTAATTTCGTGGAATACGACTCTCAATCAGCATGGTTCGTGACATGTTGTTCACCTGTCGATTCCTACGTTCAACAACTCCATTTTGTTGTGGAGTTCTCACAGCAGCTACCTCATGTTGTATCCCATGCTTTTCAAGATAATTATCAAATTCAATGGATGTGTATTCTCCTCCATTGTCAGATCGCAACACTTTGATTGTTCATCCAGTATCATTCTCGGCGATTCGCCGATATGTTTTCATGCAGTCAAGGACTTTTCGTTTCCTGTGAATGACCATCACACATTCCATTCTACTGTAATCATCTATGAAAAGTAAAAAGTACCTTTATCCATGAGTTCCAACAACATTTATTGGCCCACAAGCATCTGTATGAATCAGATCAAGAAGGTGTGACGCTCTTTTCTTCTTTGGCCGATATGAACTGCAGACCAGCTTCCCACGAATACAAGCATCACAAGTTTTTTCACGCTCACGCTTCAGGTTGGGAATGTCCATGACAATTCTCAATTTTGATATTTTCTCCATGTCTTGTTGATTGATGTGTCCCAGTCTCTGATGCCACAAATTGTTTTCTTCTTCAACAGTTATGTAACATACATTTTCTTCACTATCAACCTGATACAAGTTGCCTTCTGTTCTGCATCCCTTCATAAGTGAATTTCCAGACTTTCCCTTGATAGTGCAGCCTTTCTGATTAAACGTGACTATAAGTCCTGAGTCACAGAGTTGACTCACACTGAGGAGATTATGACGTAGGCCATCTACGTAAAGGACTTCAGTCTTCTTTAGTTCTCCGTTAGCTAATTAGGTACTTCCACTCCCTTTGATTTTCAGAGCCCCATCATTACCAAATCTTACTGTACCATCGAGATTCCTTATGATATTCATTAGTAGGCCAGCATTACCTATCATATGGGATGAACAACCACTATCCAGAATCTAGGTACTGTTGTTATTTGTACCTTTGAGGGCCACCTCTGCAAGGTTGGATTTCTCAATCTTCTTCCTTTCCTTCCATGAGACATTAGATCGAGTATAAAGAACTGATGGTCTTTCAATTATCTCTTCCGCATACCCAGGTTCTTCATAGTCAAATTCTTCTCTGAGAGGTGAAAACCTGTTTGAAAGAGCAACACTGTCTTGCTGACGAGACTTGACTTGTCTTGAACTTCGGTATGAGGTGTCCATGTCCCTTATCTGCCTGCAATTAGTGGCCTTATGACCAAAGTTAGAACAACAAAAACAATATCCATAGAAATTATTTCTTCTATAAGAATTAGGATATGAAATTGTTCTCCTTTGTTGAACTTCTATATCTTCTCCATTTAGATAGTTTCTTGCCTCTTCACAATATGACATGGTATGGCCCAGATAGCCACAGAACTGACACTTCATGAGAGGAAATGTCTTCTCACTTGAATTTCTCCTCAAACCTTATTCCTTGGGAGAATAGTAAGACTGTCTGTCATTTCTGAATGTTTGAGGATAATTTTTAGGTCCCATTTTAGTTTGGATTGAGGGTTCCTTTTTCGGCACTCTAGGCAACGTTTCAACTTGTTCAACTTTCATCTTATCTTTCTTTTGGATTTTTTCACTTCCAGCAGTTGATGTCTCAGCCTCACAGCCAATTCCACTCTTTCCCATGCAAGCGGGTCTTTGATCACTCAAGATTTTTCCAACCCCATCTGAACCACACTTGGCTCTTGCTAGTAATTATGCATCTGAGAATCTTACAAACTGTATTTTCTTCCTCGATTCTTTTGGAATTGATTCAGTCTCCAGTTTACTCCTTAGAGTAACTACTTCCTCCTTAAGACCATCAGCAGTCTTAGATTTTTCATCTAGTCTGGAGGTGAGGTCATTGATGACCTTTGCATGTTCTTCAATTCTCAGCTTCAGATCTACTACATCATCATTACTTTCAATTATTTTAGACTGTACCTTCAAAAATTATTCCAGTCATTCAATTTCGGCTTCAATTTGATCAACATATTCAGTTGATTCTTCTATAATTGATTTCCACTTATTGCAGCTCTTACATTTAATATTCAGCTTACTAACCGCATCCTTAAGTTGCATCTCAGGATCTACACAAGTTCTCAGTTGTTTTTCTCCTTCAGTATCTTCTGGATTTTCAACAGTGGCCATCATAGAAGCATGGTTCCCAGTTTTGAATTCTAGTTCTTCTTCATCACAGAATTCATTATCATCTTCTTCCTCTTCACAGACAAAACTCTTCCTTTGCATTTTCTTACCAGATTTGAATTCTCCCTTTTTGAAGAACCTTCTCTGAGTCTTCTTGAAGTTTTCATCCTCACTATCTTCATCATTGATTATTTTTAAACACTGAGAGGCAATGTGACCAACTTTTCCACAACGAAAACATGCGAGAGGTAACTTCCCTTTGAATTTCCCTTTCCCCTTCTGGAACTTATTTGCAATGAGAGAAAGAATTTCTTTTTCTTCGTCATCTTCACCACTACTATCCTTTGAGATTTTCAGTTTATCCATGGCCTTGAATTCCATTTCCTTGCTCACCCGAGTCGTAGCATCTTCAGGTTTGACTCTCATTTCATATGCTACCAAACTGCTTAGTAGATCATCAAGAGAAAGTTTGGAAAGATCTCTTTCCTCAAGGGCTGACACCTTCACATTATAAAGAGGTGGAAGTCTTCTCAATATTTTCTTTACAATATCAATGTCTTTGATTTCTTTGCCTAGACCCTGAATAGCTCCAACCACTTCAGTAATTTGATTGAAGAAGGAGTCTGCATTCTCGTCTGGATGCATCTTCAGATCATCAAACCGATTGTGAAGCACTTTTAGTTTCACCTCCTTCACTTTGCTATCACCTTAATAAATATTCTCAAGTTTATCCCACATGGATTTTGCTGAGGTTCAATTCATCACCTTTAGGTAGATCTGATCAGAAAGGGCTGCAGTGAGTGCATTCTGTGCTTTAGCATCTGCATCAAGAAATTTCTTGTCTATTTCAGTCATAGCAAGGCCTGTTGGATCAGTGACTTGTATTCCTTGCACAGTAGAAAAGAGAACTTCCATTCCAAGAGATCTCAGATGAGATCTCATTTTGTTCTTCCAGATCTGGAAATTGCTTCCATCGAAGGGAGGGACTCCCCTGACATTGAACGCGTTTTCCATGGCAAAAAAAATATTCAACACCATCAACCTGCCTCTGATACCACTTGAAGGACCCCGGGACACCCTGAGATGGGAGGGGTGAATCAGGGTGACAACTTTTTCTTCTTAAAGTTGTGGATCTTGTTCCCACGTTGGTAGGAACTTGTTGAACCTGTAAGATTAGAAAGATCAAAAAGAAAACATGCACATACATAGAGAATACATAGCCCTTTTTACTTGGTTCACCACTAAGGGCTACGTCCAAGGAGCATACGCCGACAAGTTGTCGGTCATACCAAAAACCACTAAGCTTCACTAGCTGGAGATTACAATTGTTTGGGCATAGTCACTTTGTCCCAGGCTCACTGCCTTTACAAAGGTTCTGAGATAGCTCACTATTTCCCTTGGGTCACTCCTGTTGACTCCCCCTGGTTCACTACCGTTGGTGAAGTCACACTCAGTTTATAGATGTGAAGGTCTCTTCAATTGATAATCATGAAGTTCATTGTCTCCTATTCAGCATGAGAATTTTCTTGCATCAAAGTCCAAATTTTAATGCTCTGTTAAGATCCAAATTCCAAGCACTGATGAATACTCCCTTTTCCCTTGTCCATAGGGAAAACAACCTTTGGAAAAGGCCTTCGCAAAGTACCCTACTTCGCGAGGCTCCCAATATTGCAAAGCTCAAACAAGCCTTCACAGAGCCCCTTCCATTTCGCGAAGCTCAATCGCGAATCTCAATCGCGAAGCACTCTCGCGATGCTCCAGCCTTCGTAATGCTTGGATATCGTGAAGCTCATGCCTCTTCGCGATTCTCACTAAGCCAACGCGGGGCACCCGTCTTTCGCGGAGCTAGAATAGCTGCCGCGAAGCTCCTCTTTCGCGAAGCACGCTGCCTTCGTGAGAGACCTTTATGAACCGAGAGCAAAGGACTTTCTATAAAATTCTCTATCCTTCTCTTGAGGGGGTCGCCCTCTATTTATAGGCGATTCCACCGACCCTCGTCCCTTCCACGCGAAGTCAATGCCACGTCATCTCAAATCGCGAAGCTCCAAAGTTTCTGCCGGAATTCTGTCCAAATCGCGAAGCTCCACGGCAATCTTCCGTTCGCGGAGCTTGACGTAGTCGCGAAGAATCACTATCAACATACCTTCACGATAGCGCCGTGAAGCTCCCTTCACGAAGCCCAACATTCCTTCGTGCCTTCGCTGCGAGGATCCCTCGCAAAGCCATTCATTTCCGCGAAGCTCTCCAGCCGTTTCCGTTCGCGAAGCTTGACGTAATCGCAAAGGCTCACCGCCTCTATTCTTTTGGTCTTCGCGAAATCCAGTCCATGCATCCCATCTTCACGAAATTCATGCCTTTGCCATATTAAATCATGATCTTCATGGAAATCTTATTTTCGCGATGCTCACCAATTTCCAAATTTTGGACCCCAAAAATTTGGCAAACACTGGAAAACGGCGCCACCTTCAATACTAGTGTGTGCTTGAACGGTATGATCTCTTTGCTTGAACACGATCCAAACTTCCATTGATGATTGACAACAAACACAAACCACACTCCAAATCATGCATAGAAGACCATGGTTCCAACACCTGGGACTTAGTTTACCCTTCTTACCGAATCGTATAACTCCCTTCCTTGGAGATACCTTCAAGAAAACATGGTCTCCTACCTAAAATTCCAAATCCTTCCTTCGGTTATCGGTATAGCTCTTCTGCCTAATTTGTGCTGCTTTGATGTGGGTTTGGATAACCTTCACCTTTTCCATCATTTCCTCAATAAGTTCTGGTCCTATGAGTTTTCTTTCACCAATGTCATCCCAATAGGTTGGTGTGCGACATCTCTTTCCATATAACGATTCATATAGTGCCATCTGAATACTTGAATGTAAGCTATTATTATAGGAAATTTCTACCAGAGGTAAATATTGATCCCACATACCTTGAAAGTCAAGTGAGAATGATCTAAATATGTATTCTAAGGTTTGAATAGTCTTTTCTGATTGTCCATCAGTTTGAGGGGGGTAGGCAGTGCTCAAATGAAGTTCAGTATCCAAGGATTTCTGAAGACTTTTTCAGAATCTTGATGTAAAATGGGGATCACGATCATAAACAATCAATAGGGGTACTCCATGAAGTCTTACAACTTCATTAATATATAGTCTTACTAGACGTTCAAGTGGTAAATCTTCTCTTATAGCAAGAAAATGTGCTGACTTGGTAAGACGATCAACAATGACCCATATTGCATCATTCCTTCTAGAAGTCTTTGGTAGTCCCATGAAAAAGTCCATCATAATATTATTTCATTTCCAATCATGTATGTGAAGAGTTTTCATGACTCCTCTAGGTTGTTTCCTTCCATCTTTCACTTGTTGACAAACCATACATCTTGACACAAAATCAGCAATCTCCCTCTTCATGTTGTCCCACCAAAAATGTTCCTTCAAATCTCTATACATCTTAGTGCTACTAGGGTGTATAGAGAAATTGGAGCTATGAGCATCATCTAATAATTCCCTTTTTAGATCAGGTATGTTAGGAACACAAATCCTCTTACCAAATTTTAAAATTCCATCTTCATATATGAAGTCACTCAATCTCCCATCGTTCACAGCATTAATTTTCTTTTGAAACTTCTCATTATTAGCCTGAAAACTATTTATCCTTTCTAGTAATGATAGTTTGGAAACCATTTGAAAAATTATTGATGTTTCAACTTCCATGATTATTCCCATATCTATTTTCACTAGATCCATGAAAATAGGATCCCTTTCAACTCTCATCTTGTTAAAACTCCGTGATTCTTTCTGCTCAAATCATCTTCCACCTTATTTTCATTCCCCAGGTGGTAGTGTACTATGAAATCATAATCCTTGAGTAGTTCAGTCTATCTCTTTTTCCTCATGTTGAGTTATTTCTTTGAGAAAATATACTTCAAACTCTTGTGATCGGTATATATCTCACATTTTTCACCATAGAGATAATGTCTCCATATCTTCAAAGCAAAGATTATATCTTCTAACCCAAGATCATGAGTAGGATAGTTTTGCTCATGAATTTTTAGCTTTCGTGATGCATAGGAAATAACTCTATCATTCTACATAAGGACACAACTAAGTCCTTTCTTTGAAGCATCACTATAAATAACAAACCCATCAATCCATGATGGTAGACTCAAGATAGGAGCATTGACTAATCTTCTATTCAGTTCTTCAAAACACTCTTCACACTCTTTTTTAAAAACAAATTTAACCCCTTTACGTGTGATCTTTGTTAATGGGTTAGCCAACCGGGCAAAATTATGGAAAAAATGCCGATAATAACCTGCTAACCCAATAAAACTGCACACCTCAGTTATACTCGCCGGTGCTGTCCATTCTTGGATTTCTCTTGTATTTGAAGTATCAACAGAGATTCCATCCTTAGAGACAATATGTACAAGAAAAGAAATCTCTTAAAGCCAGAATTCACACTTGCTAAAATTCCCATATAATTCATTTCTTCTGAGGGTCTTTAGAATAATGCATAAGTGATTTTCAGGATCTTCATAGATTTTGGAGTATACCAAGATATCATCAATAAATACCACTAAAAATTCATCAATATATTCCTTGAAAACTCTATTCATTAGATCCATGAAGACAGAGGGTGCATTAGTCAATCCAAAATGAAATACTATAAACTCGTAATGCTCGTACCTGGTTCTAAATTCTGTTTTCGGAATGTCTTCCTTGTTCACACACAACTGATGATATCCAGATCGAAGGTCAATCTTTGAAAAATATTGAGCTCCATGAAGTTGGTCGAATGAATCATCAATACGTGGTAGGGGATACTTGTTCTTTATTGTTATAGAATTGATCTACCTGTAGTCAATGCACAACCTCATATATCCATCTTTCTTCTTAACAAAAAGAATAGGGGCTCCCCGTGGAGAAAAACTAGGGAAAATAAATCCCTTATTACTCAATTCATCTAGTTTTTTCTTTAGTTCCAATAATTCCACAGTGGCCATTTTATAAGGGGTCTTCGATATGGGCCTTGAACCAGGAATTAAATCAATGGAAAACTCAATTTCTCCTTCTGGAGGATGTCCAAGTAAATATTCTGAAAACACATCAACATATTATTGCACAATAGGTACGTCATCTATTTGAATATTCCTTTTCTCGCCCATAGTTATTTCATTCTCTTCCTCCCTAATAATTGAATTTAGTTGAGCTACTAGGGGTGGATCTAGATAAGAATCATGTGGTGACGTTTCTACTCTATAGATAAGGTACTCCTTATCATCATCAAAAATTGTAACCTCCTTCTTCTTAAAATAAATTTTCACATCATGGTCCTAAATCCAATCCATACCAAGGATTATATCAAATTCAATCATGGGTATGATGATGATATCAGTAGATAAAGAACATTTATATGCCCTAATGGGAAATGATTCACAAAACTTTGTTGCAATGATACTTCCCTTAGGTGTTTTGATTGACAACTACCTTGTTAAGTCAAATTGAAAATATCTAATTTTCTTAGAAAATTGGGAAGATATGAAACAATGTGATGATCCAAAATCAAATTAAGCATTAGCTAAACTTGATAAAACCATTAAATTACCTGTCACAATGTCTTTAAGAGCTTCAAACTCAGTAGTAGTTATCGCATAATCTTGGCCTTGATCCCTTGGCCTTTTCTAAGGTAAGTTTCACTGATGCTTAGGACATTCATTTTCATAATGTCCCATCTCCCTGCAATTGTAGCATTGAACATTGGTAGTGTCTTTCTTTCCCTTACAATCACCAGAAAGATGTCCTTTATTTCCAAATTTGTAGAATACTTCTTTTCCTTTTATACAGGCATTGGGGTTCTTCCTTCCACAATTATCACAGGGTGGAAATTAAATTCTTCCCTTCTTCCCTATTTCCTTATTTCCTTTCCCAGAGCGTTCAGCAGATCTCTTCTTCTCTTGATTTTATTTAAAGTTGTAAGAAATATATAATTCCTTTTCTGTCTTGATAGAACATGAGACAATATCTTCATACAATGAGAAGGATCACGATAATGCTCGACGGAGAAGTGGTTTTAAACCATCAAAGAAACGGTCAATCTTACTTCTTGGATTACATATATAATTTGCAGTGTACCTTTCTAATCTTGTAAAGTTATCCTCATACTTTTTAACATTCTCATCCTCCTTTTGCCTCATACTTAGAAATTGACATCCTATATCCTCTCAATGGTCATGAGGAAAGTATTTTTCTAAGAAATTTTTTTTAAAATCCCTCCATTATATATTGGAAACTTCTTCATCTTCCTTTGTGTTTTGAATCAATGACCACCATTGATCAGCACCTCCAGTGAGGCAATAAACTGCCATGACAACTTTTTCCCTTTCGCTACTCCCCAAAGTGTGAAATATTTTCTCTAAGGAATTTATTCATTGCTCAGCCACTAATGGATTTGTAATCCCAATAAATTTTGGTGTTTTTTTTTCTCATGAAGCATTCTAACATTGATCCTCCATGTTGTGGATCAGGGTGCTCCATACAGGTAAGGCTATTATTCATAACCTGAGTGAGTTGTCCCAGTATGGTGATAATCTGATCAGCATGAGTTGCATCACTAACTCCACTATAATTATCTTGAGTAGTTGGGAAATCCCTACATGGATTGTGTGCATTGATATAGTTTCCATTCCTTCCACTAGGTTCTATTTCTAAACAATGTTATAAACTAGATTAGTTTATGAATCGAAATACATAATTCCATACTTGGAAAACACTTAACATAAATTGAATAGTTTATGGATATAATCCATAATCATAAAAATGTTTTCTTTGAGAAACTATATACTCATAAACCCTTCATAATAGTTTGTAAATAAAATGAGAATTATCCTAAGTATATCCCCCGGGAGTGTCGTAACCAAGAGTGCAGCAAGTCCCGTTGTCATGCACCAGTTCCCGTTCGAGTCTTGCTCAAAGCGGTGTTTTTTGGTTTTACCCCTAGGTATATTTGTGGCAGAGCCGCCTCTACCTGCTTGTATCCAGACAGGGATGTATTTCATGGAAAACTAAAAAATCTCTACAATACAAAAATTTTAGGAAGTTCTTCTATACTAATCCTCAAAGTCTATCTTAGGATAATGTGCTCTAATCAGAGTTTATCTAAATCTAGTTTCCAAGGTTAGTACTAAACTTCATCTGATAACAACTGTAATGCCACAACCCCAGTTACCCAGAGTCAGTTCATTATTACATAAAATTGGCATGATCACAAGGAAATAATGTCCCGAAAGACCGATCATTTTAGTATTATTGGAAACAAGATTCATACATAAGTTCAAATTTACAACTTGAAAAGAAATACAACAATAATTTATTCCATTAGAAACATCCAAGCCTCCTAGATTATGTCTGCAATTCACTCATAACTAACTTCTTCATATCCTGGGAAAATGAAACATAAGAAAGGGGTGAGCTCAAATTCTCAATAAGGGTAAGCAATACAGTAGAAGATAACATAAATATTAATCATGGTGAATAATTGAAAACACATGCCTTTACAAATAACAAACATGAACACTTTTATGGAAGGAATATGAGCTGAGTAAATAATTCCATAATAAAACATAATCATGGGTATTCTACTAGTTGAATAACCACATGAACCATCAATATTATTTTCATAATGAGGTAATGTATAATGTTGGACATTCTGAAACATTTTGTCAAAGCCTCAGCCAAGACGTCTAAAAATGATTAAGGCCTTGGCCAAAACAAATATATAAAATTGGGAAAGGCCTCATCCAATTCCACGTATAGTTGTCTCATGAGACCTAACAATGCACCAAGGAGCTATAGTGGGCTCCACCCGTCACTTACTAAGTCCAATACATTCCTCATATGAAAAGGTTGAAATATAACATAAACATTTATATTAAAACTAGCATATGAAATGTTAATACTTTAACCATAAACCATGAATGGTATAAAAATAACACATCCACAGTCAAACATATCAAAAAACCTTCAATACAATATGGAATATTTGTATCATAATGAATCTACTTAAAACAAGTATAAAATCCATCAAAGGATGTTGACATAGATGAAGTCAAAACTATTTGAGAGAAATATCTCTTTATTTTATTTTTAAATCATTTAAAGTTATAAAATTATAAAAAAACATTTATTTTGAAAATGTTCTTATAATCTTGTAAGGGAATCATTGATGATGTTATAATGGCGGAGAATAACCGCAGCTGCCGTATAAGTTAAAAAATACATTCTTACCTTAATTTTGTCGAAAAGGTCGTAAAGTACCTTGTTTGGAAAACAAATGAAAGATTCCTTTCAAAAAATATAAGTTCAAATAAGGGTATAAATGAATTTAACCCATTTTCTATTAAATAGTAAAAATGTTTTGAAATACATTTTCAAGAAACATGGATGTGGATGATAAAGAGGTCCCAGTAGATACTTACGTAAAAATGACCTCGGATAATAAAGAGATTGTAGAATTAACTCTTACCTTTTAATTTTCCTTGGTCGAGGGTAGGTTAATATTCTGTATAATGGTGAAATAATTGTTATTAAATTATACAAGAACCATATACATTAATATGATATCATATATGATCTGTTAATAATATTTTAATATTATCGTTGTTTCGAGTGTTAACTGATTCATTTTCTTTTATATGATTTCTTACGTAAGTAATGTTTGTTATGGATAGGATGCATCTTATTCATATTCAAAATTATATTAAGCCTTTAAACATTATTTTTAATCATCAAATGAAAATTATTCTTGAATGGATACGATGGGTAATGAATCTCATCGTGTTCGTGGAGACGGTAATCTGTACGTATGCACGAGCGACAATATCATTCTTTTGATATTAAAATCGTATATAATTAGATGGTATATAATATATACAGAATCATTATCATGTTATATTTATTATTTAAATCAATTATACATCATTATTATCCCCAACCAAATAATAATGTATTGAATAACAACTACACCACGACGTGGAGACGGTAATTTGTACGTGTAAAGACCTAGAAATTCTATGAAATTTTTTTTCTTAAATTCTTGGGAATTTTACGAGTCCTCGGTTTCTGACAGTGCCTGATTCCGAGGCCCGGTGTGCCTGAAATCAATTTCTGAAGTTTTTTTCAGGTACGTTCGGTATACGTACGAGCGGTATTTTCAATCTCTCGAACTGGTGCTCGGAATCAGATTCTGAGGGCACCGTTGAACTCGCAACATCAGTGATTGCTTAGTAAGACCTTCACCACAGTTTCTTTTTAACATGTTTGGAAGTTAGTTTATGGGGTTTTTAATTAATTTAAATAAAAATAAAAGTGTTACTTTATATTTATTTGTGGGGATTTAATCCTCCAAGGGGAGGTTGGAGGTGGGTCCCACCCACGAATAACCTCCCTTGGGAGGATATTATTTAGTGGGCCCACCCAAACTTCTTACCCCCATTAACTCCCCATTATTTAATTTAACACCTCTCTTCATTTAATGGAACTCCTCACCTCCCCTACTCTTTTTGAATTTGAACCATTCCACCCATTAATTGGATGAGTTGTTTCATTTAATTAAAAGAGAATAATTCTAATGGTTTTGCCAACAAATAATAGACAATTCATCTATTATTTTTGGGTTGGGAACTTTCTTTTGGGAGAGATTTGGAGTTCTTGGAGAACGACTTTTTCCAACGAAGAATGCCCACTTTCCACCGAAGAACGACGAACACCTTCTTCGATCTTCGACCAAGAGAAAAGAGAAAGAGACACCCGCGAAGAACACCAAAGACACTTCTTCCATGGTTTCCTACCCCGTACGTTTCCCGACATCACCTTTCCATGGCTTTGTCAACAAATCGACATCCTCTATTTTTCCGACTTCGTCAACGTTCATCAAAATGAGGTAGGGGTTTGAGTTTTAGTCTCCATTATATGTTGTTCAAATTGCGGATTGAGATTTTCCTTTTGTTATCATCATAGCATAGAGGGTTCGGGCCGCATGAACAGGGCCTGACCTCCCCTCTGTTTATCTTCTTTTGATGGCGATGGTGGCAGTGATACACATGGTGACTGGCAACGAACCGGCCACGAGAAGAACCGGCAGTGCAAGGGCCACCGGGTCACTGGAGGAGCGCCATGCCGTCACGCCACACAGAGGAACGGGTCGCGGCCAAGCAGGTCCTGGTGGTGTTGGAGGGGTCCGGTGTCGTCGCATCGCGCCGAAGGAAGAAGTCGCGGCCAAAGGTAGCGGTGGATAGAGGAGGACGACTGGCTAAGCCGGCCGCCGGCGGCGCTCCACAAGGCGGGACCCTTTGGGTCCCGCGACACTCTGAACTGGTGCTTAGCGCCAGTTCCTTTGAAATCCGGGGGGCGAGGCACCCCCCCCCCCCATGGTGTGGCCCACCTGGTCGGCCTTCCAGGCCACGCGGGCCGTCCGGCCAGGCCACACGGGCCAGCCGGCCGGCCGGGCCGCTTTCAGCCAGGCCGCCCTCGGCTGGGCCACCCCTAGGCCAGGCCACCCTCGGTCGGGCCGCCCACAGCCGGGCCACCTCGGGTCGGGCCGCCCTCGGGCCAGGTCGTCCCCTCAGCTCAGGCTGTTTCCACAGACCGAGTCGGAACCACGGACCAGACCCGTTTGGCCAGTTTACACCTTTTCGCCCTCTTCTTAGGATACGGGTGTCTGTTTGACGAACCATCTACGGCGATGGAAGGATTGGAGTGAGACGATTCTTTTGGAATACTCCACTTGAGGTTTGGAAGCAGTTGGGGGTACGGCTGGGTTGGTTTGAGCATAAAAACCAACCAGGCCCCTCGAACGGAAATGCCAATAACTCACAGACCAGGCGTCTGATTAATGTGTCGTCTGACGCGATAGGTTCCTTATGTTGAGACAGAACAATAGGATACATCAACTCAAGACTCCATGTTAGTTGATGTATCGACACTTGGCTCGAAGAGCGAACCCTCCTAAAATCGAGTGTGCTGTGTGCGGGAACCCTAGGGCTGGTTGCGACTGAGATTATAGGATCCTATGTGGACCTACTACTGTACCAGGATCTTCCATGGGTTTGACATCGATGATACTGTACCAGTATCCTCTGTGGGTTCGACAACGATGAATTTTGTACTGGGATCCTCCGTGGGTTTGACAGTGATGACTTCTATACCGGGATCCTCTGTGGGTTCGACAGTGATGATACTGTTCCAGGATCCTATGTGGGTTTGATAGAGGAGATGATTCAAAGGCTACATCTAATCATCTCTACCCCTCTTCATGAGTTGTATACCTATGTGAGATGAGTCTTGTCTTTTATTCATTATCATCGAGATGAATGACTTTAATTCCTTTGTGGAATGGGTTGTGCTTGGGCTTGAGTGTTGGAGTCGGACAGTGGTTGGTAACTTAGGTATATGTATGGTAATATACCTAAGTAGTGATGGTTGATACTTATTGATTGTATCTTACTACTTTGGTTTATCTTTTTTGGATTCTGGGAGAGTTTCGTGGGTCTTGGGGTCCCCTACTGAGTATTGTTATACTCACCCCTGCACGGGCTTCGCCCGCACCTTGTTGTGTTCTGTGCAGACGACTGTCAGCAGTGATCGAGGTTGAGGGAGATGGACGAGAGGCTGCTCGGTGTTGTACTAGAGAGGACGTACCTCAGAGAGTATTTGTTCAAGTTCTGTACCTACCCTATAGGTAGGATTCCCCGGTGGAAGTTCCAGGAGTTGTTTTTCCCATTTTACTTGTACTTGTACTTGTTGTTCAGTTGGGTTTGTATATTGGCCCACTTACTTTCAGCACAATTTTCTTTTATATATTAGTACTTGTTTCTTCTACTGCTTTTGTTCAGAATATGTGTGTTACAGGTTTCAAGGAAATGCCTTCCCTTTTTATCGGTTATTCGCCTTTGGTGCTAGTCACCAGCCCCTGGCCTATGGAAGGCGGGCTTGGGGTAGTCACGACATGGGCCCTGAGGATGGGTCGTGACAAATTGGTATCAGAGGAGTCGGTTCTACCACAGAAATTGGACTTTAATTCTTTTAAATGGAAATAGTGTTAAGTGTTTTGAGTGTGGTTATCATTTTAGGGAAACCGGTGTTGGTGCGGTGGCCGACGTATCCATACACTAAGACTCTGACTTCTGATTTCCAACTCAGTGCATGAAAACACTGATTGCATGTGTGTTTCTTTTAAAAAGTTTTCTTTCTGATTACTTTGTGTCAGCTCACCAGGTATATTGGTTTGACCATGGCGCACCTATTTCTTTTCAGGATGGACCCACATTGGCAGCCAGCTAGGGTTCCGAGTTTCGTACGAGATGGTATACCATCGAGCGATGAGGCCTCAGTGCAGGGCCCCATCACAGTGGAGGTATCAGCAGTACCACTACCCACTAGTCCACCGATACCACCAGCTCCAATAGTAGAGAGTGCACACCATCTAAGTGCGTTGCACGAGTTCCAGTGCTAGAGTCCGCCCAGGTTCAGGGGAGAGATGGACCCACGAGTAGCTGAGGATTGGATGGAGGCTGTTGTGAGAGTTTTCAGATTAGCAGGGACACTAGCAGACCTCATGGTGATCCTTTCCACGAGTCTCCTGCATGCAGAAGCAGGCAGATGGTGGAGCCTGATGCTCCAGGTGCATGATGAGGCATCATTACTCTGGGCAGACTTTGAGAGTCTCTTCCAGTCAGAGTTTTTTCCATCCACCCTTCGTGCAGTGCGGATTTAGGACTTACTTCATCTATAGCAGGGCAGCATGACAGCAGATCAGTACTCAGTGAGGTTCACCGACCTCTCGCGTTACTCCACGGATATGGTACGGGACCCATTCTTCAGGACTCAGACCTTCAAGCAGGGAATCAGGCATGAGATCAGGGATTCAATGATCTCCCTCAGCATCCCGACATAGGCGGGGGTGTTAGACCGATCCCTTCTAGTGGAGAGTTTTCTTGCTGAGCAGTCACCAGCAGTGAGACCCACCATAGGTCGACACATAGCAGAGTCTTCTACAGCCGTCAGTAGACAGATGTTGCAGAGGTCCAAGTAAACCAGGCCATCAGGTGGGCGACCCCAGGATACATGTTCAGTTGTGCAGGGCACATGAGACAGATCCAACCATATGAGGATCTGGTAGTGCTATGCATGCGGCGAGCAGGGTCACATGGCTTGTGATTACCCGACCCGCCATGCAGATGAGCAGAAAACAATAGAGGGACCTCCCAGAAAGAGGTAGAGGTTCGACCGTGGTGGTCCACCGGGAGCAGGCGAACGTGGCAGAAGAGCTGCCCGAGTAGCAGGTGGTGGACGATATTTCGAGGCCCTACCACCACCACCACCAGAAGGTCCACACCGACCATAAGGAGCTGGCAGACAGGGGCGGGCTCAGCTCCAGGCAGTCGAGTCCTATGACCACGGCGCACCTGAGATGATTCAAGGTACTATCTGTGTCTACTCCACCCTTACTGTAGTACTTATAGACACAGGTGTGAGTCATTATTTTATTCCCGCTGCCCTCGTTCAGATCTCAGAGATTCCTACAGAGTCGTTGGCTCGATCCTTACGACTAGAGACTCTTACAGGCGTAGACTCGACAATTACGCACTGGTGCCAGAAATGTGAGCTTACTCAAGGAGGCAAGAGATTCGGTTGGGATCTCCTTGTAGCGGTGTCGAGGCCTTACGACGTTATCTTGTGTATGGACTGGTTATCCACAGTTCATGATCAGATTGACTGTATTAGGCTGAAAGTGTGATGTGTCCATGAGGATGGGATGAGGTTTACCTTCACCGGCGAGAAGCGAGCCTTTGCAGCGAAGGATGGACTTACCCAAAGGAGGGGGCATCCGATCACACATCAGTTGGCTAGTCTCATTCTCGAAGTGGTTGATGTGTGGAGTCTGAGTTTTCCTGTTGTGGTGGATCAGTACACGGATGTTTTCCCTGAAGATGTTCCAGTACTACCTTCTAGCAGAGAGGTGGACTTCTACATTGACCTCTACCTCGAGACGGCACCGATATCTACTCCAGCATATCGGATGGCTCCCGCTGAGCTTCGTGAGCTGTGGGTATAGCTGGAGGACTTTCAGGGGAAGGGATTTATCTGACCCAGTGTTTCACCCTGGGCATCCCCGATTTTGTTCTCCAAGAAGGCGGATGGGAGCTTGCGACTGTGTGTTGATTACCGGTGCCTGAACCAAGTGACCGTGAAAAACAAATACCCACTCATGAGGATTGATGACCTATTTTATCAGCTCAAGGGAGCACAATGGTTCTCGAAGATAGACCTTAGGTCAGGCTATCATCAGCTCAGAGTTCAAGATGAGGATGTGCAGAAGACAGCCTTCAGGTGTCAGTATGGACACTATGAGTTCTTGGTTATGCCCTTCGTCATAACCAATGCTCCAGTAGTGCTCATGAGTCTCATTAACAGTATCTTCTAGCCTTGACTCGATTGCTTTGTCGTAGTCTTAATCGACGACATACTAATCTACTCGACTACTGAGGAGGAGCATGCCTACCATTTGCAGGTATTACTGGGCACACTTAGAGATCACCAGCTTTATGGTAAACTCTCAAAGTGCCAGTTTTGGATTCAATAGGTTCAATTATTAGGACACATCATATCGGAGGATGGATTTTCAGTGGATCTAGAAAATATCGAGGAAGTGCTTTCTTGGGATCCACCTAGGAGTGTGACGGAGGTACGGAGTTTTTTGGGACTGGCTGGGTACTATCAAAGATTTTTTCCAGACTTCTCTAGAGTTGCATCACCACTTTCTACATTGAAGAAGAAATGGAAAATCTTCGTGTGGTTAGAGAGATTCCAGCAGAGCTTTCAAGAGCTAAGGCAGAGGTTTACTAGTGCCCCATCTTGAGGCTTCTATAGGAGGGCGTAGGGTGCGTAGTTTACTACGATGCATTAGGGACCGGACTTGGGTGTGTCCTAATGTAGGAGCGAGAAGTGATCACATATGGTTCTCAGCAGCTAAGACAGCACGAATAGAACTACACTACCCATGACCTGGAGTTAGAAGCAGTGGTATTTGCCTTGAAGATGTGGTGGCACTATCTGATGGGCGAGCATTTTACAGTCTACTCTGACCACCAGAGTCTCAGGTACATATTCTCACATAAGGACCTGAACCTGAGACAGCGACGATGGGTTGAGTTCATCCAGGAATATGACTTCGAGATAGTCTATACTCCTGGGAAGGGAAACGTTGTAGCAGATGCTCTTAGTAGGAGATCAGGCATTCAGCTGCTAGGAGAGGCAATAGAGCAGCTGGCCGCGTTGTAGATATCCTTTGTGGATAGAGATGGAGCAGCCTTTATACAGTCTCTCACATTCACTCCTTCACTACTTCAGTGAGTCAGGGAGGCACAGCGTGGGGACGTTGATTGTGAGATGCGACGTGCTCAGATATCCACAGGGCAGGCACCTGATGGATTTTCTGAAGGTGGGGAGCAAGTCATTCTCTTTAAAGTACGTACCATGGTACTAGTTGCACTTCAGGAGGAAGTGTTGAGGGAGTTTCACACATCTCCTTTAGCGGTACATCCAGGAGTGATGAATATGTATCAAAACCTCTGACGACAGCACTGGTGGCCAGGTATGAAGAAGGCAGTAGCAGATTTTGTCTCACGATGCCTCACTTGTCAACAAGTGAAGGCGGAGCACCAGGTTCCAGCAGGCTTGGTTCATCCCTTAGAGGTCCCAGAGTGGAAGTGGGATGAGATATCCATGGATTTCGTGGCGGTACTTCCACGTACATCCATAGGACATGACTCTATCTGGATGATTGTCGACCGACTCACCAAGTCGGGCCACTTCCTACCAATTAGAGAGCAGGGTTCAGTAGAGAGCATGAGACGCCTCTACATACGGGAGATCGTACGGCTTCATGGAATTCCATCGACAATTGTTTCTGATCGAGATGTTCATTTCACTTCCCGGCTATGGAAGGGGTTGTAGGAGGCTTTCAGGACGTGGCTTCACTTGAGCACCACCTTCTATCCTCAGACAGATGGTCAGACTGAGAGGATCATTCAGACTCTCGAGGACATGCTCCGTGCATGCATCCTCAACTTCAGCCATAGCTGGGAAGATCACTTACCCTTGGTAGAGTTTTTGTATAACAACATCTACCACTCCAGCATCGGGATGGCACCTTTCGAGGGACTTTATGGATGAACATGCATATCGCCTCTGTGTTGGACTGAACCAGGGGAGTCAGCACTTATAGGACCAGATATGGTGCAGGCTACGATAGAGAAGGTTCAGATCATCCAGAAGCAGATAAAGACTGCACAAAGAAGGCAGAAGTCCTATGCTGATAGGAGACGGAGACCATTGGAGTTCGAGGATGGCGACCACGTCTTTCTATGGGTCTCACCTCGATGAGGTTTACGGAGATTTGGTCGAGGCTACAAGTTATCTCCGCAATTAATTAGACCTTTCCAGGTCCTCATTAGAGTAGGTGAGGTGGCTTACCGCTTGGCTCTTCCACCTCAGTTGCACCGGGTGCACGGCGTCTTCCACGTATCTCAGCTGAGGAGATACGTGCACGAATCGACCCACATCATCGACCATGGGAAGCTGGACATCGATGATGGGGAGACTTTCACGGAGGTTCTAGTGGATATTGAGGATCGATAGGAGCGGGTCCTGTGTGGACAGTCGATACCTCTGGTATGCGTTCTCTGGCAGCATGGGAACCTCTAGGAGAGCACATGGGAGCGGGAGGCTCAAATTCGTGCTCAGTACCCCCCATTTGTTTCTTTAGTGTGAGTTGTAGATTATGGGGATGTAAATCCCTGAGGTGGGGAGAATATAAATACCCGAAAATTCCATGAAATTTTTTTCTTAAATTCGTGGGAATTTTACAAGTCCGCAGTTTCTGACGGTGCCTGATTCTGAGGCCCGGTGTTCCCAGAATCAATTTCTGAAGTTTTGTTCGGGTACGTTCAGTAAACGTACGAGCAGGATTTTAAATCTATTGAACCGATGCTCGGAATCAAATTCTAAGGGCACTATTGAACTCGCAGCGTCGGTGATTACTTAGTAATACCTTCACCATAGTTGCGTTTTAACGTGTTTGGAAGTTAGTTTATGGGGTTTTTAATTAATTTAAATAAAAATAAAAGTGTTACTTTATTTTTATTTGTGGGGGTTTAATCCTCCAAGGGGAGGTTGGAGGTGGGGCCCACCCGCGAATAACCTCCCTTGGGAGGATATTATTTAGTGGGTCCCACCCGAGCTTCTTACCCCCATTAACTCCCCATTATTTAATTTGACACCTCTCTTTATTTAATGGAACTCCTCACCTCCCCTACTCTTTTTGAATTTGAACCATTCCACCCATTAATTAGATGAGTTGTTTCATTTAATTAAAAGAGAAGAATTCGAATGGTTGTTCCAACAAATAATAGACAATTCGTCAATTATTTTTGGGTTGGAAACTTTCTTTTGGGAGAGCTTTGGAGTTCTTGGAGAACAAATTTTTCCAACGAAGAATGCCCACTTTCCACCGAAGAATGACGAACACTGTCTTTGATCTTCGACCAAGCCAAAAGAGAAGGATCCACCCATGAAGAATGCCGATGACCCTTCTTCCACGGTTTCCTACCCCGGACATTTCATGACGTCACCTTTCTGTGGCTTCATCAACGAATCGACGTTTGGTCTTTTTCCAACTTTGTCAACGTTCATCAAAATGAGGTAGGGGTTGGAGTTTTACTCTCCGTTCTACGTTGTTCAAATTATGGATTAAGATTTTCCTTTTGTTATCATCATAACGTAGAGGGTGCGGGCCACACAAACACGGCCCGACCTCCCCTCCATTTATCTTCTCTTGATGGCGACGGTGGTGGATACGCATGGCGACCGGCAACGAGACGGTCGCGAGAAGAATCGGCGGCGCAAGGGCCGCCGGGTCACCAGAGAGTGGGATGTGGCAGTGAAGGAGGGGTGCGGTGTCATCGCACCGCGCCGAAGAAATAATTCGCGGCCACCAAGGCCACAACGGTCAGACGGAATGGGCGTGGCACCGTCGCGTCGTGCGAGGGAGGAAGCGTGGCCAAAGGCCGCGGTGGATAAAGGAGGGCGGCCGGCTGAGCCAGCCGCCGGCGGCAGTCCACAAGGCGGGACCCTTCGGGTCCCGTGGCACTCCAAACCGGCACTTAGAGTCAGTTCCTTCGTAATCCAGGGGGCGCAACACCCCCCCCCCCCCCCTCGTGGCATGGCCATCCAGGCCACACGGGCTAGCCACCAGCCACACGGGCCAGCCAGTCAGCCGGGCCGGACTGCCCCTAGGTCGGGCGGCACCCTCATCCAGGATGACCTCAGCAGGTCCGCCCCTAGGTCGGGCCACCCTCGGCTGAGCCACCCACAGCCGGGCCTCCCTCGGCCGGTCCGCCCACGGCCGGGCCGCCTCGGGTCGGGCCGCCCTCGGGTCGAGCCGCCCTTCGGGCCAAGCCGCCTCTTCGGACCAGGCTTTCCCCTCGGATCAGGATGTTTCCACAGACCGAGTTGGACCACGGATAGGGTCGGACCCTGAAATAGACTAGGTCGGTCCGGGTCGGGCTGACTGGGTCAGACCGTACCCGAATCCATTTGGCCAGTTTACACCTTTTCACCCTCTTCTTGGGCTACAGGTGTCCGTTTGACGAACCGCCTGTGGCGATGGAAGGCTTGGAGCGAGAAATTTTTTTGGCATACTCCACTTGAGGTTTGGACGTAGATGGGGTATGTCCGGGTTGGTTTGAGCCTAAAAACCAATTGGGCCCCTGGAACGGAAATTCCAATAACTCACAGACCGGGCATTCGATTGACGCACTGTCTGACGCGATAGGTTCCTTATGTTGAGACGGAACTAAGGGATACATCAACTCAAGACTTCATGTTATTTGATGTATCGACACTTGGCTCGAGGATTAGACCCTCCCGGAATCGAGTGTGTTGTGTGCGGGAACCCTAGGGCTGGTTGCGACTAAGATGATAGGATCCTACGTGGACCTACTACTGTGCCAGGATCCTCCATGGGTTCGACAGTGATGATACTGTACCAAGATCATCCGTGGGTTCGACAGCAATGACTTTTATACCGAGATACTTCATGGGTTCGACAGTGATGACTTATGTACCGTGATCCTCTGTGGGTTTGACAGCACTGATACTGTTCCAGGATCCTACGTGGGTTCGACAGAGGAGATGATTCAGAGGCTACATCTAATCATCCCTACCCCTCTTCATGAGTTGTATACCTTTGTGAGCTGAGTCTTTCCTTTCAGTCATTATCATCGAGATTAATGACTTTACTTCCTTTGTGGAATGGGTTGTTCTTGTGCTCGAGTGTTGGAGCCGGACAGTGGTTGGTAACTTAGGTATATGTATGGGCATATACCTAAGTATGGATGGTTGATACTTCATGATTGTATCTTACTACTGTGTTTTATCCTTTGTGGATTCTGGGAGACCTTAGAGGGTCTCGAGGTCCCCTACTGAGTATTGTTATACTCACCCATGCACGGGCTTCACCCGCACCTTGTTGTGTTCTGTGTAGATGACAGTCAGCAGTGATCAAGGCTGAGGGAGACGGACGGGAGGCTTCTTGGAGCTGGACTAGATGGGATGTACCTCCGAGAGGAGTTGTTCGATTTTTGTACCTACCCTTCGGGTAGGATTCCCCAGTGGACAATCCAGAAGCTTTTTTTCCCTTTTTACTTGTACTTGTACTTGTTGTTCAGTTGGGTTTGTATACTGGCCCACTTACTTTCAGCACACTTTTATTTTCTATATTAGTACTTTTTGCTTGTACTTCTTGTGTTCAGACTATGTGTGTTACAGGTTTCAAATAAATGCCTTCTTTTTTTATTGAGGATTCGCCTTTGGTGCTAGTCGTCAGCCCCTGGCCTATGGAAGGCGGGCATGGGGTAGTCACGGCACGGGCCCTGAGGATGGGTCGTGACAGTACGTACGCATGTATGGTGACATCTCATTAAAAGGATGGATAGGATAATTAATATGGTTTCACCATAATTATAATAACATCACAGTATATAGAAGATATTGGAGTTATTATTTTAGAATGGAAACAACAAGGAAAGAAGAAGTGGAAGAAGAAAAAACTTGAAAGAGGTGATGAAATATTTACCTTTTCTTCGAGTTCTTCCTTTTTATTTGATCAAAATGGATACTTAGGTTGGATTTATGAATAAAGTAAGGACTCTAGGATGAAGGGAGGACAGTTGAGATGATATTTGGGCAGGGTTTGGCCGATCCAAAAGGCTTTTGAGGTGTGTATTTGAGAGAAGGGGGAGTACCCTTTTATAAGAGGAGTAAGGGCCACCTTAGGAAAAGATTGAAATATTATTTTATAATAAATTCATATTTAGTTTATAATGGATCCAAAATGATAAATTTCTATGATAAGGTGTGTATGGGTCGAAATCATCTCAATTAATATGTTTTAGATAGGTTTGGGTCACTATATTAACCTTATCTTTTAGATTTAACTCTTAGTTAATTAGTTTGACATTTACCATGTCTCTTTTTATTTTTATATTATATGGTTAATAAACTTAATATAACAAGCCAAGTGAACCCCAAGTGGTTCATTATTAATATATATAACCTTATATAAGTCATTTTTCCGAACCTTATATTTTTAGGAATATAATATAAATTAATAATATAAAATTTGTTTTAAAAACTCTTTTATGTCAATTTTGACACTATTTGGTATTTTGTTTTTTTTAATTCATAACAGCATTATTACTTAGAAAAAAATTAATTTATCAACCCTAACATGTCATATTAACCTAAAAAATTAGTGGAATTCATTAAAAGTCTCAAGTTAGATTTATTTGGATATTTAGAATATCAATTATTTTAATCATTCATTAATAAGGTAATTACTGCATCATCATTGTGCCATAAATAAATTTAATTATTTAATCTCTAAAAATTATAAATAAAATACCATTATTTAGGAAATCTTTTTATCTTTCTAATGAATATTTATAGTCTAATTTATCTTATGTGTAACCCTATATTAAAAATGGTTTAGTTATTAAACATTCATTTTAACACTTTTAACTCTTCTTTGAATTAAATAATAATAAATGTCCTAATCTAATCCAAGTGGACCTAAAGGATCATATTTTATTCCTAATTTGTTTTTTAATTAAACTTATCCAATATAATTAGGACATGTGTTAGGGTAATAATAATATATTTTTTACCCTTAATTACCCTATTTACTTTTAACCGTGGTAAATAAAACGTTACTATTCACCAAAAAAATTACCTTATTGAATCACATTTTACTTAATGATATCAACCGTGTCTCTTGGATTTTTTAAATTCAATTCATAAAAGAGGTAAAATTAAGTTTTATGCAAATTTGCAAAATGCTCCTAGGAGGTGGGTAAAAGACGGTAAAAAGTTCGATAAATTTTTTATATATCTAAAATTATTATAAACTGACTCCAATGAATTACATTAAACTTATATAGTTATTATGTATGTATTTTGAACTAAAATAAATTTAAATAAAATAAATAATTATTTAAATAAAAAGTCAGTTTTAAACTATAACTGAGCGTTTTTCACTATTCATTAAAAATTGAAAGTTTTTAGAAAAATACCAAAAATTCACCCTAAGATAATTTTGATATTCCAAATTCAAAAATGAATTCCATTTTGAAAGATAAAATTTATAAAATTTCAAAAAGTGGGTATTACTATTCATAACGGCTAGTTTGATTGGTTGTGGTGTGTTTGAACTCGAAGTTGCGTACAACACAAGCTACTATATCATTCAAATGGAAACATACCATAGAAGCTTGGGGTGTTACATAAAGAAAGTCTAGTTACTAAAGGGTTTAAACAATAATAAGGAACTGGATGCAGTGAAAACTTTTCATCTGGGTCGTCCACCTGGATCGCGCTCACCACTTAGTTTGTTCGTCTATAGCACTTGGAATTCACTAGTTCATCTAGGTCATTTCACCACTACCTCTTTTTAGGGGAATTGATTATTACACAGTCATTATCCCTATTTTTTATGTGATGAATCGATTATTTTTACTTTGGATCCACCTCGACATTACTTCTTTTTTCTCTCACTTTTGAGTAACCCTAGAGTGACATCAGAGTTTTCATCCACGTAACTGATTCTCAATGACTTCCATTGGAGATCCTCTCACCATGACATTATCATAAATGAGATCTCATCCTGGTGTACATTTCTGATGGAGATCCAGTTCTCATATTCAGCATGTAGCCTTTGACATGCATTCATCATATCCAGAATTGGTTGTCACCAAGGAGAATCAACATGAAAATGTTATGTTTTTAAGAAATTGTTTTTGTGGAACTCAAATTTTAGACATTTGTAATAACTAATTATGGGTTCTAATTGATCTTCAATTTGATCTAAATATAATTGGGAGAAAACAGGTCTTTAAGAGAGAAATGGTCATGGAAGATAAAATGGGTCTTTAGCATGGTTCAATATCTAGGGTTAGTTTTAATCTAACATGTTCCAAATTAATTAGTATTTTATTAAAAATTAAATTTTAGTATTATTTTAAATCATTACAATGGTATTTATAATCTTTTTTTACATTCCTTTCATTTTCATTTATTTATTTTATTTATAAAACTCATTTTATTTTTAAAAACTTTTTAGATATTTAGGTTATCTTTTAAATTTTATTTAGATTGTTTTTATACTATATATTTTATAAGATTTTAAAGTTATCTACTTGAAATTTAATAATTATTCCTATGTTTCAAGTAGTATACTTTGAAAAATATAAAATTTAAACTATGCCTAAAATATTAATAAAAATTGAAACACTGGATAAACATGTAAAAAGTTCTGATAGTAATAACAGTATCTTCATTTCAATAAATATAAAACATATACATGAAAAAGTAAAATCAATGTCTATGTCTATTTCTATGGGGATGAGATTATATCCCACAAGGTGGTCTGTGAATAGTACACCCATGTCGAGTTCGCTGAGCTCTGTGATGGGGTGGAGTCTAATGACCTGGAGATGGAGGATCCTTGGGCACTATAACATCTACTATTTCATGCTCCACCTATGTTTTAGTGGGAGGAGGTACCATAACTCCCAATCCTTCTACCACTAGGGTGGTAGAAGGACCTGCCATCATCACAGTGGGGAACCAAACCGGTGATGGATCTGGACCACAAGGATGCGATGGATCTAGAACCCAAGCTGGAGAGAACTACAGATATCCTATAAAGAAAGAAGGATCCCATGCCACTTGAAGCACATCCTTAATCAGCTAAGTCTAGACTGCTAGAGGTCTAACCTCTTCCTGTGGAACAGGTGAGGCCTCATGTGCAGCATGACACTGTCTATGTCATCGTCGTCGTGGATCCTTAGCACCAGTGGATCCTAGAGGATGTTCCTCTGAGGCAGAAACCTTCCCTCTTTGGGTTGGAATCTCAAAGATGCTCTTGGAAAGCATATGATAAGATAACATCAGCTCCAGCACTTCAACATGGATCGTTGCCCGACCAAATACCCCCTCCTCCTCTTCATCACTCATGCGAACAACATGCTCTGTGTGAGTACGCTATAAAGAGATTAAAAATTAATTAGAAAATAGTTCAATAAACAAACTAATTGAAGTTTATTGACTTGCAATGTTATGAATTTCTCTTCTATGTCGAGTAAGATACAATATAAAATTCATTCTATACCATGGCTCATACTCGACCTTCACTGAAAGAAATAATTGCATTGTAGGCACACCATGGATATGAAACTCTTTACATATTCTACAGAAGTCAAGAAAGTCATCATGTACATGGTGCCAGTCCCCATCCTATCTCATTGTCATCTTCACGCTATGAAGTTCCTATGTTTGGCTCAATAGCAATGGAATCGGCTGAACACAGAAAAACTAGTGCATGACTCTATCAGGTTATTGCCACTCAATAATATGGAAGTTAATGAGGGGAACTATATTTATAGCATTATCAAGTCTAGTAGTGTAGTATGGTGGAAACTGTTCCATTATAGTCCAGTATGGAATCCATGTAATCTGAAATGACATGTGACCATTTTCAAAAAATATCCTTACTAAAAACCAAAAATTGATGTTATTATTAAATTTTTTAGACAATGATATATTGTATATACATACCTGGTTGGGTAAGAGACAGTCCAACTTGAGAAAATATGCACCCAAATTGTGTGTCAGAATCGTGAAGAAATTGTGTCTCTGACACCACCTATAAAATACAACACTGAAAGTGAAAAATAATGAGAAATTAAATTCAATAACTCCTAGTAGCATCAGAAACCAATAAATATGAGTGATCATACCATCATTCACATGAAGCATCGTGAAATATATATATCTAGTAGTATATTAGAAAGTTGAGGGCAGAATGATGGTATGCACTCTCATACCCACATCTAAAGAAGGATGACGCATCCCCCGGGATATGTGCAGTCTCTGCAGGATACCCTGCATAATGATTTGTATGTGTATGTCAAGTAGGACGATCCTCAACTGTATGTATCATCCCAATAAAAGTCCTCTAGTGGGGATAGATATATCATGTTCATGTTCACCCATTATTGATTAGTAGATAGGGTACCTCTAATGATCCGTAATATATATTCATGGGCATAATACATGAAATTCTGGTCATCAATGTCATTAGGTAAATGTAGATTCTGCTCTTCCAACCGGGGAATAGTTATTGACCCACCATTTGTAGACCTATGATCAGCCAAAATTTCGACACCTAACAATAAATAATCAAGTTTAGGCCAAGATTCATGGGTGGGTCCAATAACAGCTTCCCCTGGATAGAAAGACTAAGAAGCACTATCACATCCTCGAGGGTGATGGTCATATCTCCCTTAAGAAGGTGGAATGTGTGTGTCTCTGGTCTCCACCTCTCTACAAGGGAAGAAAGCAGGTGATGGTCAATAAATGTGAAATATGATATAGCAATGTCATAGAATCCATCACACCATAGGTATGGTCTAATGGAATGTGGAGGCTCTATGTGATGAAAATGGTGCACTCGACGCACCCTGATTGGTCGAACCTCACCACTGTCTAACACGACTTGGGAAACATGCCTATACTGATCAATGAGTTGTATAATATCATCCATATATATATAAACAAATGAAATGAGTTGTAAGTGTAAAATGTAAATATAACATTATGTTCATCAAAATGTAATGACTTGTAGAATGTAAGACATGCCATGTTTATTCACATTGTTTTATGAAGTTATTTCTTGCCAAAAGAAAAGGGCATGTCTTTATGTTTTTCAAATCATATTACTAAAGTGTTATTAAGATATTCTTTTACCTAGAAAAGAGTTTTTTGTGGGATATAGTTTTATTTATTTATATATATAAACATTTTGTCTTTGTTATGTGAAATTTTATTGGAAAATTGTGTGCTTTGTAATTTATGTATAATTTTCCACATTATGGTATATTTCATGATTATTTTATCACATATATGATTTATGGTTTATCCATGGATAGATTTATTATGCGTTAATGTCACCTAAAATGCACTTGTCACATTCCTTTTAATGTGAGTATGAAAGGATTATTGTTATTTCATAGTAAAAGTATTTGGTGAAGTCATATATTTATACAAAATGAAGAATATTATTCACAAATGCACATGTTACAATCTCATGGTTCATTTTCAAAGAATTATTTCTTGAATTTCACTTAGTGTTACAGAATCATTTGTTCTAACCACTATTTTTGGTTGTGTACTATAAGAATATCCTTGATTAATTTGAATAACCTCCCCATAGTAGTACACACAGGTAAAACATGACTCTATATGTTGAAAATGTTTTCTGATCATGATTCTGATAGTGTAACTAATATTGAAAAATATGGTTGATTATATAATCTTTATTATACTGAAATTTTATAATATGAGAATATCACAATGGAGACAATACATAATACCCTAATATAAAAGTTTATTAGAATATCATATTATATGGTTGATCATACAATCTTTATTATACTGAAATTTTATGCCCTAATATATGATATTATTGTTTCATTATATAAAATTTTATTAGAATATCAATCATAGAATGTTTTGTAAGCCGAAGTAAAAAAGAAGATATAACACTATATAATTTACAATATGATAATATCATAATGGTGAAAATAAATCATTGTGGCTAAGAGTGTGAACTCGACCCAACAATTTTAGGGAATCATTTCCTATTATTACTTTATTGGTGACATATGGTGCATCTAAAACATTTCCCTTATTCGTGAGGCCATTACATCTCATTCCAAATCCTACTGGCCTTTGGTCTCCCACAGTTACGCAACCAGTTGATGCTAGGTATCACTATTTACTTGCCTTCGGGCATTGGGAAATAGAGAAACTCCCTAATGGGTATCCATGGTGTAGCTTAACAATTTGAAATGGTGTCCATCTAATACAGTGGATCAATATATTCTTTCTATGATATGTTCACAGAGGCACATGCTATGATAGTGTGTGTGCATGGAAATCGTAAGGCTTGAAAGTTTCTACATTGACATTGTCTTGCTTCCAGTAATATAACCATTTTTCACTGATGTTATTTGTGATGGGGTTCAAATGCTCTTGAAATTAAAATTTAGAGTCTTCTCCATGGAAAATTATGACATGATAACTAGAAGCCTCTTCAATGTTCTTTTCAATCTCTCATTGAAAGTGCCTTCCATACCTTATCCCCTGCTGAATTCCGTCTGAGGCTAGTTTTTTTCTATCAACAAAGTACTTCATGCAATGATATAATGTCTCTTTAACTAAGGCATTTATAGGTAACTTGTGAATCCCCTTTAAGACACTATTGATTCAATCCAAAATATTTGTGTTCATGTGTCTGTACCTCTTCCCCCATCATATTCTAATATCCATTTTTTTTTGGAATCCACGTCATATAATCATACACTTCTTGATTAGCCTTGCGGGTTTGTTCAAAACATTCTTCAAACCACCATTTATCTGGATCATATACTACACTGAAGTGATCATATTTCACATCAATTGATTTTATCTCTAAGTTGAAATAATAACAAATAACAAATACATTGCGTACATGTCCTCGTGATTTCCTTCTTCATAGGTTCATTGTGGAATGTTTTCCTCACATTACTAGCAATGTGTCTAATGCAGAACTGATGATGTGAATTTAGGGGTCTCCATGTATCAAGGTCCACATTGATTTTTTCATTGATTGCCTAATGTCGATCAGATATCAAAAAGACACCCTGAATGCAGTTTAAATGGTTTCTGATACGTGCCAAAAATCCAACTCCATAATTCATAGTTCTCTTTATCCACAATGGAAAAGAAAAATAGAAGAGGTGAACGGTTTCCATCATGGGTTTCCTAAATCAACAATATGCCCTTGTATTTTCTGTATAAAAAAATTCCATCAATCTAAATGAACTATATCTGAAATGAAATGTAGATATATAGGGGAGGAATTCCCAGAAAAACCAAATAAATTTAACATGAGATGGATCAAGTCGGTTATCTTGAGACACATGTTCTTTTGTGTTAATATGGAAGACAACTTGGTTATAGTTCCTCAGTATGGCTAGAAATTACGGCAACACCTGATACGAGTCATCTCAATCATCATAGACCTTCACAATTGCCTTATTTTTCTACATCCATTCCATATTATATCAAATATTATAACTTAATGTTTGTTGTATCCTCTCTTACACAAGGGCTATAGAAGCATCTTGGCATGTCATAATCATATCAACAATAATGGTTGACAAAAATTCAGTATCCAATGAGGTATGATATTGTGTCAGGCTTGGATAATGCAAGTATGAGCTACCTCAATCCTAGAGATTCTCAAACCTCTAAATTTAATGTATGAAATATCTCTCAATAAAAATCTACAATCATCCCCATACTTATCACACCGTATGATATATTTATTACAACCAGATTTCTGAACTATATATTTGCAGTGCCTCTCAATGTGAAATCTCTTTAGCATGGTTTTTAATGCATATTTATTTGGAAAATTCCTTCCAACATTTAGGGTTTTTTCCAACTCACTAAACCTATCTGGTACAACTCTAGGAAACTCAGTTGTGGGTGTGATAAAATTGCAGTCGAATTCAGGCACATGTGTCATTGCTTCTGACCAACATGCAAAGAGTGGTGGATGATTTATTGTGGTTCAAGGCTACTATACAACTAATGCATTTCTAAAACCTTCCTCCGCAACTTCTGCTGCTCCCCCCTCATTAGCACTGTTGTCAACATTTGTTCCATCATTACGAAACTCCTTATCATAAGTCATATTGACATGTATATCTGTGAGATCCTCTAGTATTTCCTCTTCTATATCATTCAGAATAGGCTCAATTTCGTGGGGTAGATCTTCAACCACTCTTGTAAGTCTACATCTCCATACGACTGGATGTTTTTGTTGTATGGTAAAAATATCAACATATAACTCCATCATGGTACCATATAACCATTGGGAAAATAAATTTATTTCTTGGAGCCATTGTGCATCAGCAACCAATAGAAAAGCTAGATGCCACAGTGTAGTGGGGAATTGAAAATGTCTATAGCTCATAGACTTGATTTCTTAATCGGGTCCCAGATTTAAAAAACCACAGATTCTATCTTGAAGTTCCCTTAGGGTTGCATAATCAGTTATACTAATAAATTTTGTTGGTTGTGTGCTATAAGAATCTCTTTGCTCAGTTTGAATAACCTCCCCATAGTAGTACACACAAAAAAACATGACTCACTACGTCAAAAATGTGTTTTGATCAAGATTATGATAGTGTAACTAATATTAACAATTATTATTGAAAAAAATGTTTTGGAAAATAAGGTAAAAAGAAGATAAAACATTAAATTAGTTTAATTATCATTGATAAAATGACAATTATGATCATATAAAGTGAAATGGAGAAGAAAAAAGACATTACATAACACATGAATTATTTATAACATATAGAGAAACCTTAACATTTTTCAATATATTATGGTTTGGATGAGATAAGTCTCACTTCGGATGTGAGGTAAAATCTAGCATATTTTCACTTGGTATCTTAATAACATATTCGAAAAGTATTTACTCAATTTTAGAATTTTGAAAATATTTGGGCCTTCTAATGAAATATCTTAGATGTTATATTAGATGTTATTAGAAGGCTGAAATATTTTCAAAATTCTAAAGTTAAGTACATATCCTTCAAAGATGTTATTAAGATACTAAATGAAAATAAGATAGATTTTACCTCATGTACGAAGTGAGGCTCATCTCATCCAAGCCACGTTCTATTAAAAAATGTCAAGGTATTTCTTGTATGTTGTAAAGCATTCATGTGTAATTTAATGTGTTTTTTATTCTCCATTTCACTTTATATGATCATAAGTATCATTAGATAATCATTATATGTATTCATTTTTTAATCCTATGTTATTCATTAATTAATCTATAATTAATCATTACTAATAATAACTATTATTTATAAACTATATAATCTTTATGATACTAAAATTTTAAAACATTTTCTTATATCCTTAACTATGATACTAATGTTTCTTAGTACGGTTTTTACTTAGTTATTCATTATGTAATCACTAGTTAATCATTAATAATTTATTCATTAGTTAATCATTCTTCAATCACTCTATAATCATTTCTTATTGAATCATTAATCATATGATATTCATTAGTTAATTATTATTAGCTAATCATTATATGTATTCATTTTTTAATCCTAAGTTATTCATTAATTAATCTATACTTAATCATTATTAATAATAATTATTATTTAGTGTCTTGGAAACAAGGAACATAAAACATGAAACAAAAAAAACATTATTCTTAAACACTTGAAAGGCTTCTCCTCATGTTCACCCTAGGCTCATTACTGCATCTCATAACCTGGGGACATACATCAAAAGGAAGGGTGAGCAGAAGGCCCAGCAAGTGAAACAAGTGAAACATTTTACATATGAACTTGAGATACATCAATAAAGTCATGAAAAGAACTTTAATGCATGAAAATGAAATCATGAGGCATATCATAATAAAAATAAAACTTTTTCATAACTTGAAGATGTGGCTACATAATTTAACATAGACAATCATGAACATATCACCAAGGTCCATCCCCAAGGTGTCATTTTAAAATTACCAAGGTTATTCACCAAGGTATCGTGAAAATTGTAATCTCTAGTGGTTACATCATTACCCAATGCATTGGAGCGCTATCAGGGCGCACCCTTAAATTTGCCTTTATTATCATGTGAGCCACATATATCATCATCAAACATTTCATAAATAACCCATATAGAATAAAGGAAATGGGTTTCATTTCATAATCATAACTTTTTAAAAACTGCTTTAAAGACATGATCTTTATATCACTTTAAAACCCACAGAAAAGGAAGGTGGGTCTCATGTATGTAAATCCCAGAATTTAAAATAGAACATTTTGGTATATATGTGAATAACCCTTTAGAAGAAAGAGCTTTGAGTATTCACTTAATAAAATAAAAGGACTTTAGAGAAAGAGATAGACATTTTGAGACAGAAATTCTGCAGCATAACGGCAATGTTCCGAGGTTTTAGAAGACATTAAAAGAGAGGTAAAATGGGTCAAACATTCATAAATGACCCATAAAATAGTACATGGACAGAATAAGAAGGATACATGATCATGGTAATGAAATTTCAAGGACATACCATTTGAAATGAAAAACATGGAAGGAAGAAAAAAAATTAGATTTCTCTTATGAAAGTTCGGCAGCCTAACGGCGTTACTTAAACATCAACAAAAATGATTTGAAAAGATCAAATAGGATCTCTCATCATGTGAACATAAGAGTTAAGTATGATAGATATAGAGATAATTCCCCAACATAACAAAAAGGAACTTGAAAGAATTGACATGAAAGTAGAACTTCAAAAAGAGAAGGGTGAAGAACCACTTAAAAATTCGGCAGCCTAACGGCGCCACTTAAAACATCAAAATACTGAATTGAAGAGATAAAATGGGGTCTCTAATAATATGAACATAAGATTCCAGTATGATATATATAGAGATCATACCCCAATATAACAAAAAGGAACTTGAAATAATTGACATGAAAGTAGAACTTCAAAACGAGAAGGGTGAAGAACCACTTAAAAATTCGGCAGCCTAACGGCGCCACTTAAAACATCAAAATACTGAATTGAAGAGATCAAATGGGGTATCTCATCATATGAACATAAGAGTCCAGTATGATATATATAGAGATCATACCCCCAATATAACAAAAAGGAACTTAAAATAATTGACATGAAAGTAGAACTTCAAAACGAGAAGGGTGAAGAACCACTTAAAAATTCGGCAGCCTAATGGCGCCACTTAAAACTTCAAAATACTGAATTGAAGCGATCAAATGGGGTCTCTCATCATATGATCATAAAAGATCAGTATTATAATTTAGAGATCATACCCCAACATAATAAAAAGGAACATGAAAGACTTGAATGAAAATAGAACTTGAAAACGAGGAAGGTGAAAGAATCCCTTAAAAATTTGGCAGCCTAACGGCGCCACTTAAACATTCTTAAAACGAATTGATGAGAGAAAGGGGGGGGAGGTATCTCATCATATGAACATTAAATAGGCAGTATGATGAATATAAAAGAACATCCTCCAACATAAGAACATGGAGTATAAAAGAAAAGACATAAAAGAGGTTACTTGAAAAGAAAGAGAGAGGTCGGATCCCTTACCTTAAAATGTAACTCTTAAACCTCAAAGGTTGGGACCTTGAGGGCTTGGGGGCACCTTGGGAGGACTCCTTGGGAGGTAATGAGACCAGAAATTCGTTGGGAATGAGTGGGGAGTCGAATGGATGAGAGGAGGGCTTGGTATTTATAGGGAAAGTGAGGGGACAAGGCATTAATGGCCAAGGGACACCTCACATGTGCTTTTCTCAAACCCATGTGCTCTCCCTTGTCATTTATCATGGAGTTAGGCCACATGGGGCCCCAAAAACAATAATTCATCACCCTTGGCCGGCCAACCCTCAAAAGATCTCATGACATCATCATGACACCGTTATGATGTCATTAAACATACCGAAACCCTAAAACTGTATTTTTACTATTCACTGAAAATTCAACTTTCTCAGAAAAATCCCAAAATTTCACATTAACCAAATATCAATGCTCTGATTTCAAAAATGAAATCCATTTTATAAAAATAATTTTCTAAATATTTTTAATTTAATTTTTAAATAAAAACACTATTCATCAAAAATTCATTTTTTTCAGAAAAAACCCCAAAAATTACCATAACATAATATCGATGCTCTGAGTTCAAAAATAAAGTCATTTTTATAAAAATAATTTTCTAATTATTTTTAATTAAATTTTTAATTAAAAAACACTATTCACCCGAAAAAACTAATACTTGAATAATAATTAATGAAACCGTTATTTAACTATTTTATTGAATCACATTAATTAATCAAGGTGACTAGATTATTTTAAAACTTTCTTTAAGTGATATTACTAATACATTTGGTCATATTACTAATCCTAATCATAAAATCACTATTCATAATTTACTATTCATCAAAAATCAAGTTGATCTTATTAGACTCTAAATTTAGTACTGAACATAATTGCAGAAGACCATTTTTTGAAAATCATTACACATTTTTAATTATTTAGGGTTTACATAAACATATTTAAAATATCTTTTTTCTAAAATTCATCAAAAATATGCATACTATATTTATCCGGTCATTTCAAAATTCATAAACTTCATCATAATAAGAAATCCCAATTTTTATTTAAAACAAGGATTACACAAGGTAGTTACGGTCTCGTTACATAACCCCTTATAATACCAGCATAGGACCTAAGAGTAAGGTGTGCTAGGGTGATAGAAGCTTGGGGCGGCTCAGTCAACATTGCCCGAGTAGTAATTTCTATCAGTTTGAACTTCTCACGAAGGCGATTCCGTTCCAGCTTCACATGATGAAGTTCGGCTTGGATTTGATCCAGAGCAAAGCCCAGTGGTGCTACCTCCTTCCCAAGCTCTGTTAGATGGGCTTCGATCGGTCCAAGACTACTAGGTGAGGCCATCGAATCTTCTTTCTATAATAATTAACCAAGATTACTTATATTTAGAGACAATAATCAAAACATTTTGTTCGCAGCGGTCATATTGACCGATGGTTATATAATAGTCAAAACCCACTGATCTCATTTTAATTATAATCATGTTTATCAAATAAAACATTTTTGTTGAGTATAACAATAACACATAAAATTAGGAAACAAAATTTATTTAAAAATTTCGGGTCTTTACAATCTTCCCCCCTTAAGAAATTGCGTCCTCGCAATTTTAAAATTGGGTTTTGAAATTTCATTGGAAGTCCCACATCGGAAAAGGAGTCAGTAAAACTATTACTTTAAAATAAAGAAAGGGAAGTACAAAGGTCACCCGAGTTAACCCACACTAGGGTTCCATGTAGGAAAACATGGACATGGAGGAGAAAACAAAGGGTCAAGTTCTGAGGGAGAGTGATAGAGAACATGATTAGGAGAAAGTTAACCATGAGAAAATCCCAAACTTATGATGTGTGTAAACGGTCTTTGATTACCTAGTAGGAAACGTAAACCAACAACATTTTTGTTTTACGTTTCTTTTCATAATTTTGAGGATTTAATTTACTACATAGAACAAAAACATAAGAAAATATACCTACCTTCAAGTAGAGTTTCATCCTTTAACAAGTCCCTACCAACACTAATCTTTTCTCCAAATGATGAGAATTCAAAAACACTTGGTCTCATAAAAGCACAAGAATCATCTTCTATAGAATCACATAATCTACAAAAGATTAACTATCTATTTCTTCTATCTTTAAACATTATCCCAAAAATAGAAAGGTTAAGGTAAAACAACTCTTCAAAAAGAAAGAATCCCATAGGAATGGAAACTACTTTTAAATAATCAAAGTTCCATGGTACTACCCAAAGTTCATCATAGACCATTCCATAAATAACGGTCCTTAAAATTCCTCAAAACAAACCAAACTAAGATTGAAACCCAAATACAATAAGGATTTGATAACATAGTCTTCCAAAACAACTTCATTGTTCATCTCCAGACAACATCAACCACTCCTAACATCTTATAAAAAAAAGTAGCTAACCTAAACATATTTTACCCAAGATAGGTTAGTCATTCCCATAAGTAACCTAAATTACTATAAGTTCACCTTAAATTCATCGATTCTTCAAAATATAAGTCAACCTTACTCCTCAATGAAAATACCGTAGTAATCTATTTACCTCGATCAAATATGGTTCCCAAAATAATGAACGTCTTCCAAAATAATAATCATATTTTAATCCCCTAATCATCCCTGTCATATTAATACGAAAATCGTCGCATTTCCTATCACATTGGTTGTCGGAACATGTTCTTCCATTTCCCACCATTAACTAAGAAGAGAAAGCATAATTAGGGGCTTAAGTACTTAGCTAATAATCATGAAAAGGAACTGAAAGCATATAAAGATAACTTGTATATGAAAGGTATACCCTAACTTGTGATCTCCTAGGTTCCCATCTAGGTTATGAATGATCATATATTCTTATGTGAACCTTTATTTTATTTTATCTTTGTTCCTTTAACAATGGTTCATACCAAGCTTATGAATTTACCAAAGCATATCCCCCGGGAGTGTCGTAACCAAGAGTGCAGCAAGGCCCGTTGTCGTGTACCAGTTCCCGTTCGAGTCTAGCTCAAAGCAGTGTTTTCGGGTTTTACCCCTATGTACATCTGTGCCAGAGCCACCTCTACCTGCTCGTATCCAGACAGGGATGTATTTGCTTGGCAACCCCTTACTCAATACTCACCAAAATACCAGGAAGATTTCCTATATTAAACTTTTCTATAGGGTTCCTCCTAGAGTTTTCATATCCTAATTTCCATAAATAACTAAACCATCCTTTGATACCAACTATAGCATCCCGTCTTTTTATAACATAACTTTTCATTCCATTACACGGAACTGAGGATCTTTAAGGTTTAGTGTCTTGGAAACAAGGAACATAAAACATGAAAAAAAACATTCTTCTTAAACACTTGAAAGGATTCTCCTCATGTTCACCCTAGGCTCATTACTGCATCTCATAACCTGGGGACATACATCAAAAGGAAGGGTGAGCAGAAGGCCCAGCAAGGGAAACAAGTGAAACATTTTACATATGAACTTGAGATACATCAATAAAGTCATGAAAATAACTTTAATGCATGAAAATGAAATCATGAGGCATATCATAATAAAAATAAAACTTTTTCATAACTTGAAGATGTGGCTACATCATTTAACATATACAATCATGAACATATCACCAAGGTCCATCCCTAAGGTGTCATTTTAAAATTACCAAGGTTATTCACCAAGGTATCGTGAAAATTGTAATCTCTAGTGGTTACATCATTACCCAATGCATTGGAGCGCTATCAGGGTGCACCCTTAAATTTGACTTTATTATCATGTGAGCCACATATATCATCATCAAACATTTCATAAATAACCCATATAGAATAAAGTAAATGGGTTTCATTTCATAATCATAACTTTTTAAAAACTGCTTTAAAGACATGATCTTTATATCACTTTAAAACCCACAGAAAAGGAAGGTGGGTCTCATGTATGTAAATCCCAGAATTTAAAATAGAACATTTTGGTATATATGTGAATACCCCTTTAGAAGAAAGAGCTTTGAGTATTCACTTAATAAAATAAAAGGACTTTAGAGAAAGAGATAGACATTTTGAGACAGAAATTCTACAGCATAACGGCAATGTTCCGAGGTTTTAGAAGACATTAAAAGAGAGGTAAAATGGGTCAAATATTCATAAATGACCCATAAAATAGTACATGGACAGAATAAGAAGTATACATGATCATGGTAATGAAATTTCAAGTACATACCATTTGAAATGAAAAACATGGAAGGAAGAAAAAAAATTAGATTTCTCTTATAAAAGTTCGGCAGCCTAACGGCGTTACTTAAACATCAACAAAAATGATTTGAAAAGATCAAATAGGATCTCTCATCATGTGAACATAAGAGTTCAGTATGATATATATAGAGATAATTCCCCAACATAACAAAAAGGAACTTGAAAGAATTGACATGAAAGTAGAACTTCAAAACGAGAAGGGTGAAGAACCACTTAAAAATTCGGCAGCCTAACGGCGCCACTTAAAACATCAAAATACTGAATTGAAGAGATCAAATGGGGTCTCTCATCATATGAACATAATAGTCCAGTATGATATATATAGAGATCATACCCCAATATAACAAAAAGGAACTTGAAATAATTGACATGAAAGTAGAACTTCAAAACGAGAAGGGTGAAGAACCACTTAAAAATTCGGCAGCCTAACGACGCCACTTAAAACATCAAAATACTGAATTGAAGAGATCAAATGGGGTCTCTCATCATATGAACATAAGAGTCCAGTATGATATATATAGAGATCATACCCCCAATATAACAAAAAGGAACTTAAAATAATTGACATGAAAGTAGAACTTCAAAACGAGAAGGGTGAAGAACCACTTCAAAATTCGGCAGCCTAACGGCGCCACTTAAAACTTCAAAATACTGAATTGAAGTGATCAAATGGGGTATCTCATCATATGATCATAAAATATCAGTATGATAATTTAGAGATCATACCCCAACATAATAAAAAGGAACATGAAAGACTTGAATGAAAATAGAACTTGAAAATGAGGAAGGTGAAAGAATCCCTTAAAAATTCGGCAGCCTAACGGCGCCACTTAAACATTCTTAAAACGAATTGATGAGAGCAAGGGGGGGAGGTCTCTCATCATATGAACATGAAATAGGCAGTAGGATGAATATAAAAGAACATCCTCCAACATAAGAACATGGAGTATAAAAGAAAAGACATAAAAGAGATTACTTGAAAAGAAAGAGAGAGGTCGGATCCCTTACCTTAAAATGTAACTCTTAAACCTCAAAGGTTGGGACCTTGAGGGCTTGGGGGCACCTTGGGAGGACTCCTTGGGAGGTAATAAGACCAGAAATTCGTTGGGAATGAGTGGGGAGTCGAATGGATGAGAGGAGGGCTTGGTATTTATAGGGAAAGTGAGGGGACAAGGCATTAATGGCCAAGGGACACCTCACATGTGCTTTTCTCAAACCCATGTGCTCTCCCTTGTCATTTATCATGGAGTTAGGCCACATGGGGCCCCCAAAACAATAATTCATCACCCTTAGCCGGCCAACCCTCAAAAGATCTCATGACATCATCATGACACCGTTATGATGTCATTAAACATACCGAACCCTAAAACTGTATTTTTACTATTCACTGAAAATTCAACTTTCTCAGAAAAATCCCAAAATTTCACATTAACCAAATATCAATGCTCTGATTTCAAAAATGAAATCTATTTTATAAAAATAATTTTCTAAATATTTTTAATTTAATTTTTAAATAAAAACTCTATTCATCGAAAATTCATTTTTTTCAGAAAAAACCCCAAAAATTACCATAACATAATATCGATGCTTTGAGTTCAAAAATAAAGTCATTTTTATAAAAATAATTTTCTAATTATTTTTAATTAAATTTTTAATTAAAAAACACTATTCACCCGAAAAAACTAATACTTGAATAATAATTAATGAAACTGTTATTTAACTATTTTATTGAATCACATTACTTAATCAAGGTGCCTAGATTATTTTAAAACTTTATTTAAGTGAGATTACTAATCCATTTGGTCATATTACTAATCCTAATCATAAAATCACTATTCATAATTTACTATTCATCAAAAATCAAGTTGATCTTATTAGACTCTAAATTTAGTACTGAACATAATTGCAGAAGAACATTTTTTGAAAATCATTACACATTTTTAATTATTTAGGGTTTACATAAACATATTTAAAATATCCTTTTTCTAAAATTCATTAAAAATATGCATACTATATTTATCCGGTCATTTCAAAATTCATAAACTTCATCATAAGAAGAAATCCCAATTTTTATTTAAAACAAGGATTACACAAGGTAGTTACGGTCTCGTTACATAACCCCTTATAATACCAGCATAGGACCTAAGAGTAAGGTGTGCTAGGGTGATAGAAGCTTGGGGCGGCTCAGTCAACATTGCCCGAGTAGTAATTTCTATCAGTTTGAACTTCTCACGAAGGCAATTCCGTTCCAGCTTCACATGATGAAGTTCGGCTTGGATTTGATCCAGAGCAAAGCCCAGTGGTGCTACCTCCTTCCCAAGCTCTGTTAGATGGGCTTCGATCGGTCCAAGACTACTAGGTGAGGCCATCGAATCTTCTTTCTATAATAATTAACCAAGATTACTTATATTTAGAGACAATAATCAAAACATTTTGTTCACAGCGGTCATATTGACCGATGGTTATATAATAGTCAAAACCCACTGATCTCATTTTAATTATAATCATGTTTATCAAATAAAACATTTTTGTTGAGTATAACAATAACACATAAAATTAGGAAACAAATTTTATTTAAAAATTTCGGGTCGTTACAGCGTGGGATGAAAGTCACATTGGATTTGGATTCATCAATCTACATATAAACAGAGGAATATAGTTATGGTGTTTTTTATGTCACATAAAAGTATTACGGTAGATTTAAAATACGTACCATTTTTTTTTTCAAGTGAAGCCTACCCTATTCTTACTTTACGGTAGGGGTACGCTAGTTTTGATGCTCATTCCTTATTTTTAGCACTCAGTTTTTATTTCATAAATAAAAAAATTTCAATCAAAGTGATGAATACACATATCTTCAAACAAAGTATTACCAAACACAATGTACCTGAAAAGACTGATCCTTATGATAGTTAGTAAATATATACCATGCTCTTTGAGTTATCATGTGCACATAAATAGGAGGTGGGTGCGAGTTTATTTTCCATTTAGCATATTTAAGATAACATTTTATTAAAATTGTATGAAAGCCACTATGAATTATTTCAGAATCCCTTAATACATAGTTCTTGTGTGAGTCATCCACTATAAATGCACTCTACAAGGGATGATGAAGAGTAAGTCAATGTTTCATTATTTTTTTAGTAAATTAAAGTAATGATATCATAATGTTACCATAATATCTCCCCGCATCAGTGTATTAAGCCTGGTGACAACATGGTGCCATGACTGTACATCAATCAGCACACATTTTCGAGTGACGATTCCAATGTAAATACTGAACATGGCCTTTTTGGTGTTAACACGTTGGCCCCTCTTATTCCATCTGACCTCATATTTGATGCATTTTTCTTTTTCCTTAAGGATTTTTTCTAACACCGTCAAACTATGGTGCTCCTTTTTTTGTGCCGCCAGTGTTTTAGTAACTACTATTTCCTTGGTTTTAACATTATCAATATGTTCTTTCAGAGTGTTAACATCAGCACGTGTAGATGGTGGTTGTACCTCTGCACTGGGAGAAGTAGCATCAAAATATTGAGAATCCTGTTGGTCCTCTGCACTGTGAACAACAATAGGTTTACAGACATGTTGTGCCTCAGAATTCAGAGCATCATCATGTGCAGAAGTCATTATCTACAGAAGTAGTTCAACATTTAATTTAGATTACATAAAAGAAGTATTGAATAGATAATAACATAAGGTAATTTAGTGTATATTATAAAAAATATATAACTTGATTATTAAACTCTCTTTTTTTAAAGGATGATGGGATTTGACCCCTTTATAGACTATCCAAATCCCTTCATTGTGATCTCCTCTAACATAAAAAACTATGTCTACATTGGGACTGCTACGAAATGATTGCGACGTCCCAATTAAAGGGTCAAACTCTGTTGAATTTTAATCTGACCCTTCAGTGGTTTTTTTGGATAATAGAAAAATTGACTAGTTTCGGTTTGCAGGATCTAGAAAATAAAATACTTGTATTTCCTATGATGCCATTATAAATGATTCATCTTTGTACCCTTCCTTACTGAAATCAACTTTCATGAATACCAACTCATCTATTTTAAGAACACTCCTGTTATCAAACCGATTTCATTGAAAAATCAGTACTTTGAAGTTCATATAATCCAACTCTCATATTTGTTTGATGATGCCAAAGTATGATATATTTGCATAAATTGGATTTCTATCCTTAGCACTAGAAACATGCATCGCTTCAGCCACAAGTGTAACTCCACTATTATACATGGTACTGTCTTCATCATGTTCATTAGTATAGAATGTATAACCATTATTTACATAATAATTATAAGATAATACATACACACTTGGTCCTTATGTTATCCATCGAAGTCATTCTGAAATTGAATCTGGATTTTCATATGACTCCTTGAACATATGGTCTGAAAACCATCATGTAAACTATCGATTATGTGTATTTGATATCCATTTTTCAGCCCTTGATGGATTTGAATGCCTAAGAATTTATTTGTGGGTTTCGACATATGGGTAAACCACCAAATTGTTATGAAAAACGTAAAGTTGGGTCTACTCCTGATCTGTAATATTGATTGTGAAAACCTCTCTTCTAGAAATTCCTTCACCTGCAAGTTGCCCAGTGTGATGAGATTTAGTTAGACCAATACTTTCCACATTGAATAGGTATTTGTTACATAATTCAATGGCTTCCATAACAATATATCCCTCTGCAATACAACCCTCTGGATGACTTTGATTTTTGACATACCTTTTCAAAATCTTCATATACCGTTCAATGGGGTGGATCCATCTATAGTGTACAGGACCACATAGTTGAATCTCTCTCACCACATAAACCATTAAATGAACCATCATATCAAATAATTTCAGTGGAAAGAACATTTCCAATTCCCATAATATGACGAAAATTTCTCTTTCCATACTCAGTAATTTTTTCAGGTCTATAACTTTGCTGCATATAGATTTGAAGAAGAAACAGAGCTTTGTTAATGTATAATGGACATTCTTGGGGAAAATGAAATTTAAAGTTATAGGATTTAGATCTTGCATCAAAACGTGATAGTCATGTGATTTTATACCATTTAACTCTATATCGTTTATTGACATGATTTTCTTGATATTAAATGAATACCCCTCTATAACCTTTACACCATTCAAGAAGTTTCAAAATGGATATCTCTCATGCCTGTAAAGAGTGTAAGAATCCGAATGAATAAAAGTTCTTTTTTCGCCCTTCACTGGCACCAACTCTTCTTGTATTCCCATGTCAACCATGTCCAACCTAGCCTTAATTCCATCCTTTGTTTTGTCGGGTGCATTTAGCAATGTGTCGATGACACCGTCACATACATTTTTTTCAACATGCATAACATCAAGAAATTGTCTAACGTATAGACAATTCCATTATGGTAATTCAAAAAAATGATCTCTTCTTCCAACTGGTTTTCATATGGTTTTTCAAAAATGTTTTAACAAAAGCAGTGACCACATATTTTACTGTCTCAAATAGTTGATCACTAGTTAGTGTAGACGGTGTTGTACATTCTTCTGAACTTCCATCAAATGATGTCATCCAAGATTGGTACTTATGTCGTCGGGGTAGAAATATGTGATGTCCAAGAAACATGATTTTCGATGAATGTTTCAACCTAATTGAATGTTAACCTTGTTTTCATATTGTACACCCATGAATTCCTTTAATGTTATATCCTAAAAAATTACCATAAGCAGGAAAGTCATTTATTATCCCATACAACATGTCTCTCAACGTGAAATCTTCATTTCTTTAAGAATCATGCACCGTAACACCTGAATCCCACAATAATTTCAAATCCTCGATCAATGTAGACAAATAAATATCAATATCATTACCCGGTTGTTTTGGTCCTGATATAAGAATAGATAACATGATGTGTTTTTGTTTCATGCATAACCACGGTGTCAAGTTATAATTTACCAACATAATCAGCCATGTACTGTGAGTGTTTCTTTGAAAACCAAAAGTATTCACTCCATCTGTAGATAATGAAAGACGAAGGTTTCTCGACTCGTTTCCAAAATCAGGATACTCATGATCAATTATCTTCCACTAAGGAGAGTCTTCCAGGTGACATAGTTTCCCATATTTATTTCTTTTTTCATGTGCCACATCAATTTTCATGTAGTCTTCTCACTTCCACATAGGTTCCTAAACCTTAGAATGATTGGAAAGTACCATACAACTTTTGTAGGACCGGATTCATATTTATTGTATCGAGAAGCACCACACTTTGGGAATTATCTAAGTGATTTTTGGTCCTTGAGAAATAGTATACAATCATTTGGGTAGGCATGTATTCATTCAAAGATCATACTCATCTAATGTAGTATTTGTTTGGTGTCGCATGTTCAACTCGGGAGCTCATTATGTTCTAGTAGCATGTCATTCAAGAGAGAAAGTAATTCTGTAAAACTAGAATCACTCCATCTGTTGCCTAATTTCAAATTATATAGCTTCTTTATAGCTAACAATGTTGTATATTTAGTGCAACCACCATACAAAGGCATCCTTTCACAACTCTTTAATTGCTCAAACACTTTTGGGAAATCACGAAGTTCATCTTCAATTGTCCTTGTCATTTCCTCAATAAGATCTTCATTATCATTCACATTTCTAATCACATCCTCGATATGGTCTTCTTCATTGTCCACACTTGTAATCATATTATATTATCCATAAAATTCACTGTTATCCCGGCCACTGGATATATTCTCTTTTTCCCTGTGTTTATTCCAACATTAATAACTTTGATCTATTCTGTGATAGATCAAGTGTTCTTCCAACTCCTCTGGACTAACTTGTATTAAATAAAAACAAATAAACACAGACAAATTATTTTAGAAGGTTCGTATACATGATCTTTTGCAAACTTGATGAACTCTTGCACTCCATCTTCATACTCTCTTGTCAAACGATTAACATTCATCCAGTCTTTATTCATTTCCATCATATTTGATTAGGTGATATTAATATTTAAGAAAATAAATAGAAAAAACATTGATATAAAAATTAATCAAGGCTAAAAATAGTTATAGACTTTAAGTATCCTTTGAAAAATATTTATAAAATCATATTTGAAATCCCATTAAAAACCAACCATTTACACAAATCCCTCTTTAAAATAACATGCCCTTTTTAAAATAAACTAATCAATTTCAAACACTCTTTCTCAAAACCCCAATAAATTTTTTATAAATAATTCAAGGAAACTTGATGAGCCAATAATTTTAATCATTTAAAATGAGAAACAACCCTTTATATTTTACAAATTTTCATTTAAAACATCACACACCCCTTGTTAAAATAAAAACAGCATTACATATGCTTTCAAAACATTCACACCCCTTTATGAAATCTAATCAGGTGAATTGAGAAACACTTACCATGAAACCTAAGTCCATGTAAAGTTTTTAAATCATTTTAAATTTATTTAAAACCAAAAAAAAAGGTATGTTGAACACATTTTTCAAACACTTTTTTTAGTGTATTCCAATAACACCTCATAGAAATCACCACTATTTTCAAATCTAAAAAAGGATTTGGGAAGTTTATCTTATGTGTTCTTAACTATCTGGACCCATAAACAACCACATGACCATCATGGACTGAAACTGTTCAAATCCTGACTCCTGATACATCACAATATAATCCATACTCATTACCCAGCTCATTTGTGGTTAAGATTGGTGTTTTCATAAATCTCCCATTAAGATCTTAGAAATATCACTCATGAACATATAAATACTCATATTGAGCTACACAACTTAGGTCAGGTCTCGTATAAGCCATGCCTTTTTCAATGATATTATCATAGATGGAAATTTGAAGTTAGTAGTTCATCCCTATCTCATATAATTCAAATCTCATCTTAGAATCCTCCACCATCTCACATAGAGTCTTATCTACTACCATGCCTTATCCGGACCATCAATGTAGGGAGTATAACTAGTCTATGGAAACTTAAGTGTCGTTACAAAGGGTAGGGATTACGAACCCACTCCAGACCAATCACCTGATTCCTAAAAAAAATCATAACTCATTCTTACTAAAAAATCCTAAAAGGAAAGTTAAAAGGGAATCAAAACCCAAATAACACAAAAATAAACACTAGTGACCCCTGGTAACTCGCCACATCCCATTGTATAACCATGGACCAATCTGAGCATCAAGAACAAAACAAAATAGGGCACTGAAAAAGGATATATAAGAGCATCATACACTCCCATCCACCAATTCATATGTAGGGTGTGAGCTAAAAATTATTTGTATGTTCTCATAAATAATTCTCTTTGAATCCCTTTATAATATAGTTCATAAAGTGATGGTTTGAACATAAGGTATAAAATTCATTTTCACATGAATTATAAAACAAGTGTAAAAACAAAAATCTTACATATTTTCAAACAACCACCCTTTTATAATATAAAAACAAGGATGACTAAAAATTTGAAATAAAAATATCAAAAAATGGAAAGAGGGCCTTTAAAACCATATAAGACATGTCAAATCACAGTTTATCCCCCTTTTAGAACATTTTCTAAAAAACTATTTTTCCTAATAACCAAAATGAAAATCCATTTTCTTAAAACTCATTTAACAAATAACTAAATTTTTTTCCTTTTTAAATAAAACTTTTTAACCATTTAAATCAACCTATTTGAAAGTAAGAAAATACACACTCGAAGTGAAACAATGATTATACATAGGCACTAAGGAAACAAGGAAACATGATCCAAAAAACAACCAAACGATAGTGCCATATAATAAAAAAACTAGGGGAATACAGTCCATCCAAGAAAATAAATCCTCTAAAGTGTCCTAAGAATAATGTAACCATCATGTGAAACTTCCTAAGACTCATGTATTTGGATCCTGAATTGGAGATGAGGAAATTAGGTCGATACTATTTAACTTTTCATATCCAAGTAGTCCTATAGAACTCATTAGGCTCTATCATGATCAGGGGATCAAAAGAAACCCTGGTCCCTTCCAGTACATTCTATAGACACTGAAACATCTCATAAACTCACTCAATCTAACTAGGTCCTTACACTAGGCAGCGCACTCCACACTGAGGATTTCACTTAATAGGATCCCTACTAGTCTCCTAGGACACCCATGACATTTCAATAGTGAAAGTGAGTAACCAATGAAATAATAGATCATCACATAAATATAATTTCAATAATTTGAAATTTAACCTCACCCCACCTCCTACACCCTCACAAGAAACAACCCCTTTCAAATTCTTTTATAATCTTCACAATAAGCATAAGAATATAAAGTATCCCCCATGGGGTCACGAGCCACAATAGGAACAATAAATGCATGGAGCTCAATTGAGGGTCTACCATATTTATAAAATAACTTCCTTTAAATTACCAACAAGGAGTTTACAAATGTGCTCGACAAGCCAATCTATTTTCACCCCATTTGAGAACAACATTTCAAATTTCATCCAAAAACCATTTATCAAAATGCATTAGAAAGCCCATTTGAAAACCCAACCATTTTCTATAAACAGATTTTTAAAATAATAAACCCTTTTATTTTTGAAGGAAATATGTGCTAAGAACCCTTTTATTAAGCTTCAATATCCTTTTCAAAACATATTAATCCACCATGAGAGTTAAGGGTCTCAAAACCATTTAAATAGGTTGAAGGTCAAATCAATTCGTTTTACAAAACATGAATTTAAACTATCGCATATTAACTTTAAAGAAAGAAAATATTACCAAACTTTCAAAATATTTAAATTCCTTTAAAAAATCCACTCGGGCCTTTTACAAAACACTTGGCTTGTGACATAAGTCTATTCCAAGTCTTTTAACCATTTTCAATCCAATTAAAACCCAAAAAAGTCATTACATAGGATTGTAATTTCGTAAGAAATCATTTAAAAACATCCAAGAAATATATAACATGTATTACAATGGAGTTCCAAAGAAACACCTAACTCACTCAAGCAAAATAGAAGCTAAAACTTGTCGACGTTAATGGGGAACACATAAATATGTCAAGTGACATACTAATCAACCCCTAATGACAAAAATCTTCATCATTAAAAAGCAATTACACTATGTTGTAGTAGCATCACACTTCAAATCCATAACCGAGTCACACAAAATCAAAGGAAAAATATGAAGAGGAACACCAACCAACATGTAATTCATTTAGTGCGCAAACAAGGACTACCAACGACCATGATTTTCAGTGGGGCATTTAGCCCGTACAATTCACAACATACCATCAATATCAAACAATAACTACATGTGAATAAGATGAAACGAATGACAAAGAGGAGAAAACTCACCGCGGAGGTGTGGTTCAGCGCGCGGCGGAGGAGTCCTTTGGCGAAGGAGAGGCGCACGACAGAGGTGTGGCACACGACGGAGGTGTGGTGTGTGGCAGAGGAGAGGTGCACAGTGGTTTGGTTCGCGCACAGTGGAGGTGTGGCGCGTGGCAGAGGAGAGGCGCACGGCGGTCTGGTTCGCGGTGGAGGAGAGGCGCACGACGGTCTGGTTCGCGGCGGAGGAGAGGCACATGGTGGATGTGTGGTTCATAGTAGAGGAGAGGTGGTGGGAGAGGGGGAGGAGGAGGTGCGGCGGCGGCGGCGTCGATCGGCTTCCGCGAGAGCATGAGGGGTGCGAGGAAGGAGGAGAAAGTTAGGGTTTTTTTATAAAACATGGGGAACCTTTTATTAGCGCTAGCTAAAAAACACTGATAAAGGTATGTTTTATCAGTTCTGAAATAAAAAATGCTGATAAAAAATGTCTTTATCAGCGCTAAAAATATAGCGCTGACAAAAACTCCTTTTATAAGCGTTTTTTTAGCGCTGATAAACATAGGGCTTTATCAGCGCTAAAAAAGCGCTGATAAAGATACAATGTTACTAATTTATTTTTATTATTATATATATGATAAATATTTATTTATTTATTTATAATTGTAACTATATATATATATACATTTATTTATTTATATTTATAAAATTATAATTTAAATAATTATAAATTTATAAGAAATATACTTATTATATTTATAATCTTAGAAATATATATAATAAATATATTAGTTATAAATATATTTATAAGATTATAGATATATATATAACTATATTTCATCTAATTTTATAATTATTTATATGAATATATATTTATTTTTAATTATAATTATAAATGAATATGTATTTATTTATTTAAATAATTATAAAATTATAACAAATTTATATTTATAATATTTATTCTTTTATTAACATATTTATTATAATTTTATAATTATTTAAATAAAAAAATATTTATTTATAATTATAACTTCTAAATAAATATATATTTATTTTTAATTTAAAATTATAATAAACAAATATTTATTTATAGTTGTAAGAATAAATATATATATATAATAATTATAAAATTATAACAAATATATTTATAATTTTATAAATATATATAATTAATATATTTATTATAATTATTTAATTATTTAAATATAACTACATTTATTTAGAATTATATTTATAAATATATTATTTAATTATATATTTATAACTTTATAAGTAGTATAATAAAAATATTTATTATAATTTTATATTTATTTATAAATATATTTATAAATATTTGTCTATAATTATAAATATATTTATATATATGTATATATTTTTATAAAATTGTCATATATGTATTTATTGTAATTTTAGAATTATTTAAATATATATATAGTTATAATTATAATTAAAAATAAATATATTTAAGAAGTATTTATATATAATTAAAATTTACTAATTATTAATATAATAAATATATTTATTATTTAAATATATTTAATGTATTTTTTAGAACATAGTAGTATATATGGGTAACATGTATTAATCATATATACCTAGTAATAAAATATATATAATAAAAAACAAGCCGTTAATGGATATCGTGAATAATAAGAAGAGTTTAATATATATAAATGAACATTCATGATGATACATAGCATATATGCGCGCATGATTAATCAATATATTTATTCACCAAATTCATTGGAAACACATATATATTTAATAAGTATAATATAAATATATATATATATATATATATATATATATATATATTAAAAGTATTTATATATATATTAATTATAAATAAAATAAATATAACAAAATAATAAGTATAATGAATCCAATAAATCTAATGAATCTAATAAATCTAATTAATATATTAATTATAAATATAATAAATCTAATAAATCTAATAAATATATTCATTATTTAATAAAATTTATTATAATCTTATAATTATATATATATCCAGTTGTCGTGCACCAGTTATCGTTCGAGACTAGCTCAAAGCGGTGTTTTCGGGTTTTACCCCTAGGTCTGTGCTAGAGTCACATCCACTTGTTTGTATGCAGACATAAATTTGATTGCTTAGATAACCACATAATCTTTATGGTACCAAAATTTTAGAACATTTAATCCTAAGTTATTTTATAGTTAATCTATACTTCATCATTACTAATAATAACTATTATTTCAAACTATATATAACTAAAGAAACTACTTAATTAACAAAATATTTAGAACTAACTAAACTACTTAAAAATGACAAATTTAGAACTAAAAAAATTCAATTAAATAAATAAATAACTTTAAATTAAATATAAAAAGACCTCTAAATGACGCTTCGCAAAAAAACCGGGACTTCTTTTAGACAACCGAATCCATCGCACGCGAAAATGACTTTTTTTTAGAGAGAGAAGTAGTGGAATGAAAAGATATGAAGGAAAATAGAAGTGATGAGAAGGGGTGGGTGGGAGCCCTTTTATAGGGTGTTGAGGCAAATGCGGCGGGGGGGGGGGTGCCGCCTTTCGCTTAACGTAAAGGCGAAAGCCGGCACCCCCCTCTGCCACCTTTGTCATGTCATCAATTCGGGCCAAAAGCAGCGGGGGGGAGGAAGACATAAGCCTCACTGCTGGCTTTGGACATAAACCGAAAGACGATAGCACGCGTGCCGCCTTTCAAGCGTATTTTTTTTTTAAATAACCTGGACATATTTTAAAAAAAATCAAAAACTCATTTACACACACACACAACCTTATCATATTTTTCAAATTTTTATTTAATAAAAGCTCATTTCAAAAAAATAGTAACTCATGTAACTAAATACAATCCGTTGGATTTTGACTTTGAATGGGGTGAGGATGAAAGAGATACCGGGCAGACATGGATAACTTCAAAATAATGGGTTTCCCACCCACCCAATATTTTAACCAAAACCATTGACTTGCCTTCCTCACTCACATGGCCCTTAGAATCCGCCACCCCACGCCAGCCCTTTATAACCCTAATACCAAAGCCAGATTAAAACTGAAGATAAGAAGAAAAGGAACCTCAAAGACTTGTCCATGGAAGGCTTCATCCCATTTCTCCTCCGTTCCATCAAGCGCCGCCACCAGCACAGGTTCCACGGCAGCATCAGATCTCTCTCCGGCGACTTCGGCCGGAGCTACCGCCGGCTCTCATCCACAGAGGCGTCGCTGGATGGCTCGTCCCACCGGCGAACCAGCTCCACCGCCCATGCTCCTCACATTTCCGGCAGCGCCGACAAGCATGCCGTTGCTCCTCCCCAGAAAATCTCCATAAAGAGCAACCACTTCTCTGGTGTTACAAAATGAAGATGTTTATGTAAACCACAACATTCTGTTGCTTCCTTATTTTCTTCTGTTCTCCAAGGTTGTACATTAATCTTAACACAAGATTGGATCCTTTCTTGTACCATCAAGCAATCTACTTGTCGTCTCCCTCTCAAAACATGATAATGTAATTAGAATATTAACTCTATATTTTCCCTTTTTAAAAATGAAATCCATTAATGGTGAAAGGTCCTTGACCTCTTTGAGGTTCCAGTCTTGGTGTGTAGAGGCCCAACACAATCTATATTAGTTAATACTCATACATGTCCTCAAGTTAAAACATGTCAAGTATAAATGAAAACAAAACAAAAAAAAAATGCAACCCCTATGACACCACATGGCAAATCTGGTCCACATTTGTCCTACCTCAATCAATCAACTTCTCCACCGACAACCAACCACCACCCATGACATGCCCAATCATTGGTTCAAGCATCGATCTACGCCACCAACACTATTCGATCAATCTTCGTCTATCAATCCCAGTAAACATGGTCTCAGGACCTGATTTTGTTCTCATGTCCATAGATATACATTCATTATTTTCATATGGTAAACTCCTCTTGTCACTTCCCACTGATTTGAGGAGCACCCGATTACCATCAATATCGTTGGACTCCTCTCGTCACCACAATCATAGGCATTAGTCCTCATATCAAAGGGGCCTGGGATCGCTAATGTCGCACCCTTTCTTGAGCTCCGTTGTCACTTTGTTCCCAAGAGATAATTAACCACTAATTCACACTAATTTCATCGATTCAAAAAAGAAGTAACATGGAATTAAAAGAATTTAGATTACTATTTCTTGATTCACTATCGCAAAAATAGGTTTCCGTAGCACCACCCTTTAACATCACTAAAAAAAGCGCCGATAAAAGTACCCCTTTATCAGCGTTTTTTTAGCGTTGTTAAGGGATCCCATTTATCAGCATTTTTTTAATAACACTGATAAAGGGGGGTCTTTATCAGCATTTTTTTACTAGCGCTGATAAAGGATATATTTCAAAAAAAATCATCAAATATATTATATTAATATATAAATATAAAAATTTGTTTATATTGATATAAATATAATATATATTTTTTAAATATGTTTTAGATAAGTATAAAGAGACATTTACACTTAATATATAAGATATTAAGTGAAAATGACTTATAAAATATTTTAAAAAATATTATTTATTAATAATTTGCTAATTATTATCGAGTAATAATCATTTGATAACAATTCAAAGTCACAAAAAATCAAAAAATTAATAAAAGATCTAAAATAAGTTGAAAACGTAACTCAGACTTCAAACAGCCATAACTTTTGATTCATGTGTCCATTTGAGCACTACCACATATCAAATCAAAAGACGCAATAGGATATACACCCTTAATAATATAGGTAAAACTTTTCCACATTTTTTCAAGTAAAAAATGTCCAAAAAACCTCCAAAATTGAGTTTTTAGTCGGAGTATCCCAATTTTTTAACATTCGATGGATTTTCAGACTCATTTAAGGGGGGGTCTTTTTACCCTTTTTCAATGAGGACTGAATTTATTCTCACGTCTTACATTCATATTGATATTATGGCTTTAAAATTTTATCATTTTTCACAATGTACTGTTATTTATAATCAAATATATAATAATATATACATATTTGTTATATATTCACACATAAAAATTTAATTTTATAAAACAATAATTAAACATATATATATATATATATATAATATTTCTCAATATATAGGCCTTATCTAAATAAAAACTAATATCCATTTTATTTAAAATACAAATATATAAATATTTATGTACCCATATAATGTGAGTATGTGTATTAGTGTGTGTGTGTGTGTATTAACAAACAGATATATATTATCTATATATTCTAACATATTAATATACATATTAATATATAATATATATAATATGTAAGAACCCAGTTTTTTGCTATAAAAGACTTTGGAATATTCATGATATTATTCCAGAGCAGCGCCTTCAGACGGCATGCGATTCCGAGCCCCGGTGTGGCCGGAATTAAATTTTCAATGCGTTCACACTGGACACACCAAATAAATGGTATAACTCCTAAACGGTCATCCGGATCCGAAATCTAAGTGTACGGATGGTTCCGGAATGGGGTGTTTACCCTAGGAACGACATAAAACATGTCGGCGCGGCACGTTTGGACTCCTCGCTCGCTTCTGAAACGTTAAACGGATAAATTAAATAATTAATTTATTCGTTTACTCCTTAAACTCAAGTATCTATTAAACGATTGCTCGGATTAGAAAACTGAGGGCACCGTTGAGTTTGGAATGTTCCGTTTACCCTAGAAGGGGTGTAACTTTTGCGGGCGCGAGCCTTCTGTGAAAAATGCCGCCAGGGGTGATTTCATAATTTGGCGGTCTCGGGCATTGAGTTTAATAACTTTTTAATGGGGCCTCGGATTGAAATTACAAGATCGCCGTCCTACTCGGGAGGTGGTGTTTACCCTAGGGGAGGCTTAACCTCGACCCCGTCGGGCGTTTTGGATGCGGGTTAATTTGGGGGTTTTAAATTAATTAAAATTTTAATTAATTTTCTTTATTTAAACCAAACCCTTCTCCCTCTCCACTCATTTGCATCCCCTAGAGAAACCCACCCTCAACCCCACTTCCTCCTCCTCCTCCCTCCCAATCAAGGCGAAAGCAGCGACGGCGGAGCGCGGATCGACGGCGAAGCTCCGGGCTACGCCCCTGCAGGTAGGAGATGTCCTTTTTGCGTTTAAATTCCCGAACCCCTCTTTGAATCCCAATTATAGTGTCAATTTCTGTTTGATCCTTGAACAAAGCCCATAAATGAGTAGTATATTTTCTGAGTTACCCGACGCACTTTTCGGAATTGAAATACGAGTTCGGAGGAGATCACAGTCGCTCGTCGAAGTTTGCGGGTTTTGGTGTTTTCTGGTGAACCAGGGCGGTCCGGCGAGGGTTCAGGCGAGCCGGCTCAGCGGCGGTCCGGGGAGGCTTTAGCAGGCGTCGGTTGAGGGTGAGGTCATGCGGGGGTCGGCGTCGCGGTTGGGCGGTGGCAGCAAGCCGGCACGGCGGCTCGACGACACGGCGGGGCTCCTAAGGCGGTGGCGGCGCAGATTCAGGCGGTTGGCACGGCGGCAGGGCGTTCGGCGTTCGGCGACCGGCACAGGCGTTCTGTACAAGCGACTCGGAAGGCAGGCCGGCTGCGCCGGCCGGTGGAGGCGAGGAACCGGGGTCGCGCGACCCCGGTAGGTGACCAGGACCCGCACTTTGCGGGTTCGCGTGGAAGATGGGACCGGATTGATCGGTCCGGGGGAGAGCAGGCCGCGGTCCGCGTGGCTGGACCGCGGACCGTGGAAAACCGGTTGGTCCAGGCGGCTGAGTCGCGGACCTGTCCGGTCCAGAAGGTGTGGACAGGCCGAACCGGCCCGGTCCACCCTCTTTGGCGTCCGTCGATGTTTAAATTCACGTAGCTCCTAAACCGGACGTCAGAATTGTGTACCGTCTGTGGCTGTGGAACCGTATCGACGAGACGAATATTTTGAGATGGTCTCGGGGATTTTTAATTTCCGAGACGAGGGCCTCGGTGGCGCGACACGCCTTTAAGTGGACGAGCATTTTTCCGGGGGTTCTTGTTTTGGACGGCGCAGACACATCCGATATCTGTTTTGAGCGCCGTCAGTGGCGTTGTGACCCTGGCATTGAGCCGGAGTTTTCTAGTGTGGTTTTGGGCGTTGAAATTGGAGTTGAGGCGTGGGCCCCACACCCCGTCTTTCGAGCTGCGTGCAGCGCTTTACAACCTTTTCATCGGACATCCGTTCGGTGTGTGTGAGTAGTCGATGTTGGGTGTTTTTCTGAGGGCATTTCAATAGCGCAATCCGCCCGCTTTAATTCCGCACAATGGTGCAGGTTCCATGGGGGCTGTTTTGGGAGTTGGCGGTGATTTCCAGCTTTATCATCGGGTGTCGGTTTCAGATAAGTGATTAGTCAAACTTGTGTACTTTTTCTAAAGGATTGCAACGGTGTGATCCGTTCGTTGCGCTTCCGGACCGGGACGTGGGTCCCACGTAGCACCGCTCGTGTGCGGTGCTCTGGAATGCATCTTTTTCTCCGGATATCCGTTCCACTCAAGTGAGCGGTCCTTTTGACGTGTTTTCCCGAGGGGATCGCAATGGTGCGATGCGATCGACTGTTTTCGGGACCGAGTCTCGGGATCACGGGACGTCGTTCGGGTGTAAAGCGGTGTTGGCGACTTTTTTGTCGAATATCCGTTAGAGGCGAGTAAGTATTCGATCTCGCATGTTTTTTCATGAGGATTACAACGGTGTAATATGTTCAGGCGAGCGGAGCCTCTTACGCGATCTTATTAAATGTGGAAATATGAAGGTGCCCCGGTGGCGGTTCTTCTACCGTGTTTGTAGCGGACCCTTGGCATGTGATCGCATTCACTCCTGTGTTAGTGAAGTATATGTTTGAAGAGATGTAGTTGGCCATGCCTGGGCCGATGAGGTGGCAAGTTGGAGTTGTTACGTTTACGCCCTTCGTGTTGATGTTGGTTGTCGTGTGCATGATAGCCTTTGGGCTAGAGATGTGGTATACTCTGGGAGTATACGGGAATGCTTGGAGGTACATGATGTAGTACGTGCCTGATAATGTTTGTGCTTGGTTGGGATATGAGCTGGGGCCACATGTCGTGTGGGCCCCATGTGCGTGTCATGTTCTGCTTTACGTACCTTTGACCTCTCGCGACATAGAGGGTCCTCCTGTTCGTGATGGTTTAGACCAGCATGGTTGAGTGGTTTCCCGTGATTTTGTTCTGGAGTTGGGTGGTGGTGCGATACCCACTTTGAGTTCTGTTGGCCAGTGTTGTACCATCCAGTAGGGATGGCCATAGTAGTTTAAGGTTTACCCTCCAGTAGAGACTGGGCAGTGGGTCACCCGACGACACTCCTAGGGTTTACCCTCCAGTAGAGACTGGGCAGTGGGTCACCCGACGACCTCTTAGGGTTTACCCTCCAGCAGGGCTGGGTAGTGGGTCGCCTGTCGACTCTTGAGGGTATACCCTTCAGTAGGGCTGGGCAGTGGGTCACCCATTGTCTTGTTCCAGGTCTACCCTCCAGCAGGGCTGCGCACTGGGTCGCCTGTCGACTTATTCAAGGTCTACCCTCCTACGGGGCTGGAAAGTGGGTCGCTTGATGATGTATTAGGGTTTACCCTCCAACACGGCTGGGCAGTGGGTCACCCGTCGTCTTGTTCCTGGTCTACCCTCCAGCAGGGCTGGGCAGTGGGTCGCCTGTCGACTTATTCCAGGTCTACCCTCCAGCGGGGCTGGGAAGTGGGTCGCCTGATGATGTATTAGGGTTTACCCTCCAGTAGGGCTAGGCAGTGGGTCACCCGATATCTTATTATGAATTACCCTCCAGTAGGGCTGGGCAGTGGGTCACCCGTTGGATTTTCGGACTTAGTCCTTTCTACTAGTCTAGTATGTGGCTTTACTACGTGACTACTGGAGTGGGGCCCTTTTTTTTATGGGTCAGTGATGTGATAACTTTGACTTTGAGGAGACCTCTCGACCGTGGGGCAATGACAAGGTGTGGCTTGATGTTCCACCAGAACTCTCAAGTACGAGGGGCGATTTCCCCACCGAGACGCATCCTTGTGACGCGACCTAAAACCATGTGGGCGAGTCAGTTCCACCCAAAGTGGATAGTGTTAAGGTGCGGTGATTTGAGCCCCTTGACTTGCAGTTCGGGGCAGATGTGCGAGATGCTAGGCATTGATGGTGTTTACTTCTGGGACTGTTGGCTACTCACTTTCTTGGGCTGAGCTACGGGATAGAGATCCCCTTACGATCTTGTTATGGCTTCTTGATTGAGCATATGGATATGTATATACCTTGTTCATGTACCCACTCCTTGGGTTTTGGTTACTCTCCTTCCAGGAGAGGCGAAGAAGCACGGGGTATGCCACGTGATTTCCATGTCTAGCTTCTCGTGGTTGGACGAGTCTACTCTCCTGTTATAGGTAGCGAAGACTCGACGAGAAGTTCATATTCTCAACGTTTCCAGTTCCTTGTGTCTGGATGAGTCTACCTCCTTTCTCTTGTTGGGTTGAGCTGGACTCTCTACTGATACTCTACTGAACTCCTTATTGTACTCCTTTACTATTCCCTATTCCATCTACTTCTCACCCTTCGGTACCTCTTTTGTTGCTCCCTCGAGCCTTCGGGATATCCTACTGAGTATTTTTTTTATACTCACCCCTGCTTGGGCTTTGTCCACACTTGGTGTGCCCTTACAGACGACGGACAGGTCGATCGTGATGTCATAGGAGGTAGGAGTTTGGGAACTTGGACCACGCACGGTGGTCGGAGTCGGGTTCCAGGTGGGGGACCCTTCCAGCTGTTTTTCTTTTGTTACCTGTTGCCGGTTTGTGGCACTTTTCTGGTTGGGCATGTGTTTTGCCCCTTTTCTTTTTAGCTTTTACTTTGTACTGTTTAGAGGTCGATGCACTCTTGTGGTTATTTATAGCAGTTAATATTTTAACTTTCCCTTTTACTCTGCACTTTTTCATTGAGCGTGATGCGTGTGTGTGTGTACAGGTACTCAGGAAAAGGCCTCCCCGAGTTGTTTATCCTTCGACGCTTGTCGCCAGCCCCTGGACTATGGAGGCGGGCTTGGGGTAGTTACGGCTCGAGCCCAGGTAGGGTCGGGTCGTGAAAAAGTGGTATCAGAGCTGGTTCGTTCCTTGAGAAATTGTTCGGATGTCCCTAAAAAGGAATTGGTTGGGATCTAGGGAAACATTGTCAACATCTCTCGAGAGCAGCTCTCAGGCTAGGGAGTCCAGTGATGGTGCAACGGCCGACGTATCCATTCACCAGGACCCTGATAACCCGCTTGTCAACTCGGCATGCAGAGACACTTATTGCAGGGAAAATTGGATTGTGCGTCACATAGGATTGAGTCTTGACTGTCCTTCTTGAGTCAGCTCCCCATTTTTGTTACTGGTATATACATAGATGCTCATCTGATCGCGACACTCCTTGATAACATTCAAGATGTCTCCGCGAAGACAGCCAGCCAGAATACCGGCTTTGGTGCGTGACGAAGACCCTATGAGCTACGAGGCCTCAGTCCAGGACCCATCGTGTGAGCCCCTTTCTCCAGGTGGGCCGATAGCAGCACCCCCACCTGTTGAGCAGCAGACAGCTCCAGCATAGCAGATGGGGTTGAGCGCAGGTTGAGCGCGCTCCGCGAGTTCCAGTGGCAGAGACTGCTGAGGTTCAGCGGTGAGCTAGACCCTCAGGCAGTAGAGGTTTGGCTCGAGACGGTGGTTCGCCTCTTTAGGCTTGTGCAGACGCCGACAGATCTTATGGTGGCTTTGGCCGCCAACCTTTTCTGTGGAGAAACTTGGAATTGGTGGAGTCTGGTGACTCAGTTTCTTGACGAGTCGTCTCTTTCATGGGGTGAATTTCTGTTGTTGTTTCGTGAGGATTTTTTCCCCTCCTGCTTACGCTCCGTTCAGATTCAGGAGCTCCTGCATTTTCAGTAGGGAGGTATGATGGTGGCCGAGTACACGACTAGTTTCACAGACCGTGCACGCTTTTACCCAGACTTGGTCCATGACGGAAACTTCCGAGCACGGATATTCGAGCGGGGTCTCTGTAGAGAGATTCATGTTGTCATAGTACCCTTGTGCTTTTCCACATATTCTAGGGTGCTAGAGTAGGCGTTGGTGACAGAGAGCTTCCTGTCACACTCTAAAGTCGGTGGTGGTAGTAGGCTCGACAGAGCCGAGACGTCTGCCGCAGCTAGCGGGCGTCGGCTGACAGAACCTCGACACAGGTGGCTTTCCGATAACCAGACTCAGGGGCGTGGTCATATACCACAGTGGCGCCGGAGGGCACCAGGGAAGCCCGGAGAGCGTCAGTGCTATGCTTGTGATGGGCGAGGTCACTTGGCATGGTACTGCCCGACCAGGAATGCTGAGAATATCGGGCAGGTAGCAGGTGAACCACCACGACAGAGGCAGCGTCGTGATCGGAGTAGCGCCCAGAGAGGTGGTGCTAGCAGAGGAGCGGGAGGAGCTGGAAGTGGAGGATGACCATACGAGGTCTTCCTTTCACCACCAGGTGGACCATGTCAGGCTCTGGGAGCTGACAGTTGGGACCACAGACAGCCGCGAGCTTTGGATGTCTACGATCCTGCAGAGCATGAGCTGATAAGAGGTACGCACTACAACTCTTCTACTTTTTGCAAGTAGAATTGTTAGACTCTGAGTGTGAAATGCTTTTTCTCTCTGCTACTTGTTTGAGGTGTTACCAGGGTGACGCGGGGCATCAGTGTAACCATGTGTTGGTAAGGTAAAAAGGCGTAGGACCTTTTCTTTAGTCGATGGTGTTGACTCCTTCATTTCTGAGCGTGTAAGAGGGTCTTGGTTGTGGGATATCGACTGTGAAACCTTGCGTGACCCGATATCCTTGGGTGTTTCACCATATGGATATTCTAAAGGAGGGAATCATTGGGCCTTGTTCCAGGTGCGAGTGGTGATTCCAGTCGTGGCATGCGACGTAGAGGTTTGATCGGGGAGGTGGGCTACCCCCGAGATCCTTCGGGCCGTTTGAGACCGTGCAAAAGGATGGCGAGGTTCCCTAACGCCTTGCCCCTAACCCCAAGGTTGGGAGTGGGTGCACGACGTATCCCATAGGGCTTAACTTAGGATATGTGTGTGTGCTCCCATTCACTTCATCGGTAATGGAAGACCTCGTGTGAATAGACCAAATCCTTTGGTCTGTGTGTGGTGATGCGGGACTGTGCAAGAGTTCTTCTGGGTACGGAAGAGCCAGGTGCGGGCATAGTACCCTGAGTTGTTCCTTGGTTTTGCTTTTCGGGGAAAAAAATCTTGAAGGAGGGAATGCTGTAAGAACCCTGTTTTTGGCTATAAAATACTTTGAAATATTCTTGATATTATTCCAGAGCAGCGCCTTCATATGGTGTGCGATTCCGAGCCCCGGTGTGGCCGGAATTAAATTTTCAGTGCGTTCACACTGGACACGCCAAATAAATGGTATAACTCCTAAAAGGTGATTTGGATCAGAAATCTGAGTGTACGGATGGTTCTGGAATGGGGTGTTTACCCTAGGAACGACATAAAACATTTCGGCATGGGACGTTTGGACCCCTCGCTCGCTTCCAGAACGTTAAACGGATAAATTAAATAATTAATTTATTCGTTTACTGCTTAAACTAAAGTATCTTTTAAACAATTGCTCAGATTGGAAAAACAAGGGCACCGTTGAGTTCAGAGCATGCCGTTTACCCTAGAAGGGGTGTAACTTTTGCGGGCGCGGGCCTTCTATCAAAAATACCGCCAGGGGCGATTTCGTAATTTGGCAGTCTCGGGCATTGAGTTTAATAACTTTTTAACAGGGCCTCGAATTGAAATTATGAGACCACCGTTGTACTCGGGAGGTGGTTTTTACCCTAGGGGAGGCTTAACCTCGACCCCATCGGGTGTTTCAGATGCGGGTTAATTTGGGGGTTTTAAATTAATTAAAATTTTAATTAATTTTCTTTATTTAAACAAAACCCTTCTCCCTCTCCACTCATTTTCATCCCCTGGAGAAACCCTCCCTCAACCCCTCTTCTTCCTCCTTCTCCTCCTCCCTTCCAATCAAGGCGGAAGCCACGGCGGCAGAGCGCGGATCGACGACGAAGCTCCGGGCTACGCCCCTGCAGGTAGGAGATTTCCTTTTTGCGTTTAAATTCCCAAACCCCTATTTGAATCCCAATTATAGCATCAATTTTAATTTTATCCTTGAACAGATCCCATAAATGAGTAGTATATTTTCTGAGCTACCCGACACACTTTTCGGAATTGAAATCCGAGTTCGGAGGAGATCGCAGTCGCTCGTCGAAGTTTGCGGGTTTTGGTGTTTTCCGGTGAACCAGGGTGGTCCGACGAGGGTTCAGGCGAGCCGGCTCAGCGGCGGTCTGGGGCAGCTTCAGCGGGCATTGGTGAGGGTGAGGCCGAGCGGGGGTCGGCGTCGTGGTCGGGCGGTGGCAGCAGGTCAGCACGGCGGCTCGACGACGCGGTGGGGCTCCTAAGGCGACGGCGGCGCGGATTCAGGCAGTTGGCACGGTGGCGGGGCGTCCGGTGTTCGGCGACTGGCGCAGGCGTCTCATGCAGGCATCTCGGAAGGCCGGACGGCTATGCCGGCCGGTGGAGGCGAGGAACCGGGGTCGCGTGACCTCGGCAGGCGACTAGGACCCGCACTTTGCGGGTCCGCGTGGAAGACGGGACTGGCTTGACCGGTCCGGGGGGGAGCAGGCCGCGGTCCGCGTCGATGGACCGCGGACCGCGGCGAACCGGCTGGTCCGGGCGGCAGAGCCACAGACCTGTCCGGTCCAGAAGGTGTGGACCGGCCGAACCGGCCCGGTCCACCCTCTTTGGCGTCCGTCGATGTTTAAATTCGTGTAGCTCCTAAACCGGACGTCAGAATTGTGTACCGTCTGCGGCTGTGGAACCGTATCGACGAGACTAATATCTTGAGATGGTCTCGGGAATTTTTAATTTTTGAGACGAGGGCCTCGGTGGTGCGACACACCTTTAAGTGGAAGAGCGTTTTTCCCGGGGGTTCTTGTTTTGGACGGCGCAGACACATCCGACGTCTGTTTTGAGCACCGTTAGTGGCGTTGTGACCCTAGCATTGAGCCGGAGTTTTCTAGTGTGGTTTTGGGCATTGAAACCGGAGTTGAGGCATGGGCCCCACAGCCCGTCTTTCGAGCTGCGTGCAGCGCTTTACAAATTTTTCATCAGATGTCCGTTCGGGGCGTGCGAGTAGTCGATGTTGGGTGTTTTTTCAAAGGCATTGCAATGGCGCAATCTGCCCACTTTAATTCCGCACGATGGTGAGGGCCCCACGGGGGCCGTTTTGGGAGTTGGCAGTGATTTCCAGCTTTATCATCGGGTGTCAGTTTCGGACAAGTGATTAGTCAAACTTGTGTACTTTTTCGAGAGGATTGCAACGGTGTGATCCGTTCGTTGCGCTTCGAGACCGGGATGCGGGTCCCACGTATCATCGCTCGTGTGAAGTGCGCCAGAATGCATCTTTTTCTCCGGATATCCGTTCCACTCAAGTGAGTAGTCCTTTTGACGTGTTTTACCGAGGGGATAGCAATGATGTGATGCACCTGACTGTTTTCGGGGCCGAGGCTCGGGATCTCGGGACGCAGTTCGGGCGTAAAGCGGTGTTGGCGACTTTTCCGTCGGATATCCGTTGGAGGCGAGTAAGTAGTCGATCTCACATGTTTTTCCACGAGGATTATAATGGTGTAATCTGTTCAGGTGAGCGAATCCTCTTACGTGATCTTATTAAATGTGGAAATATGAAGGTGCCCCGGTGGCGGTTCTTCTACCGTGTTTGTAGCGGACCCTTGGCGTGTGATCGCATGCACTCCTATGTGAGTGAAGTATATGTTTAAAGAGATGTAGTTGGTCGTTCCTGGGCCGATGAGGTGTAAAGTTGGAGTTGTTAGGTTTACGCCCTTCGTGTTGACGTTGGTTTTCGTGTGCATGATATCCTTTGGGCTAGAGATGTGGTATACTCTGGGAGTATACAGGAATGCTTGGAGGTACATGATATAGTATGTGCCTAAGAACGTTTGTGCTTAGTTGGGAGATGAGTTGGGGCCACATGTCGTGTGGGCCCCATGTGCATGTCATGTTCTGCTTTACGTACCTTTGACCTCTCATGACATAGAGGGTCCTCTTGTTCACTATGGTTTAGACCAGTAGGGTTGAGTGGTTTCCCCTGATTTTGTTCTGGAGTTGGGTGGTGGCACGATACCCACTCTGAATTCTGTTGGCTAGTGTTGTACCATCCAGTAGGGATGACCAGAGCAGTTTAGGGTTTACCCTCCAGCAGAGACTGGGTAGTGGGTCACCTGATGACCTCTTAGGGTTTACCCTCCAGCAGGGCTAGGTAGTGGGTCGCCCGTCGTCTTGTTCTAGGTCTACCCTCCAGTAGGGTTGGGCAGTGGGTTGCTTGTCGACTTATTCCAGTTCTACACTCCAGCGGGGCTGGGTAGTGGGTCGCCTGTCATCTTGTTCCAGGTCTACCCTCCAGCAGGGCTGGGTAGTGGGTCACCTGTCGACTTATTCCAGGTCTACCCTCCAGCGGGGCTGGGCAGTGGGTCGCCTGATGATGTATTAGGGTTTACCCTCCAGCAGGGCTAGGCAGTGGGTCACCCGATATCTTATTATGAATTACCCTCTAGCAGGGCTGGGCAGTGGGTCACCCGTTGGATTTTTGGACTCAGTCCTTTCTACTAGGCTAGTCTGTGGCTTTACTCCATGACTACCAGAGCAGGGCCCTTGTTTGTATGGGTTAGTGATGTGACAAATTTGACTTCGAGGAGACCTCTCGACTGCGGGGTAGTGACAAGGTGTGGCTTGACGTTACCCCATAACTCTCAAGTACGAGGGGCGCTTTCCCCACCGAGACGCGTCCTTGGGATGCGACCTAAAACCGTGTGGGCGAGTCAGTGCCGCCCAAAGAGGATAATGTCAAGGTGTGGTGATTTGAGCCCCTTGACTTTCAGTTCGGGGCAGATGTGTGGGATGCTGGGAATCGATGGTGTTTACTTCTGGGACGGTTGGCTACTCACTTTCTTGGGCTGAGCTACGGGATAGAGATCCCCTTACAATCTTGTTCGGGCTTCTTGATTGAGCATATGGATATGTATATACCTTGTTCCAGTACCCACTCCTTGGTTTTTTGTTACTCTCCTTCCAGGAGAGGTGAAGATGCACGGGGTATGCCACGTGCTTTCCATGTCCAGCTTCTCGTGGTTGGACGAGTCTACTCTCCTGCTATAGGTAGCGAAGACTCGACGGGAAGTTCATCTTCTCACCATTTCCAGCTCCTTGTGTCTGGACGAGTCTACCTCCTTTCTCTTGTTGGGTTGAGTTGGACTCTCTACTGATACTCTACTGCACTCTTTGTTTTACTCCTTTACTATTCCCTGTTCGATCTACTGCTCACCCTTAGGTACCTATTTTGTTGCTCCCTCGAGCCTTCTGGGTATCCTACTAAGTATTTTTTTATACTCACCCATGCTTGGTATTTTCCCGTACTTGGTGTGCCCTTGAAGACGATGGACAGGTTGATCGTGACATTAGAGGAGCTTAGGAGTTCGGGAGCTTAGACCGCGTATGGTGGTCGGAGTCGGGTTCCAGGTGGGGGACCCTTCCAGTTGTTTTTCTTCTGTTACCTGTTGCCGGGTTGTGGCACTTTTCTGGTTGGGTGTGTGTTTTTTCCCTTTTCTTTTCAGCTTTTACTTTGTACTGTTTAGAGGTCGATGCACTCTTGTGGTTATTTATAGCAGTTAGTAGTTTCACTTTCCCTTTTACTCTTCACTTTTTCATTGAGCGTGCTGCGTGTGTGTGTGTACAAGTACTCAGGCAAAGGCCTCCCCGAGTTTTTTATCCTTCGGTTCTTGTCACCAACCCCTGGCCTATGGAGGCGGGCTTGGATTAGTTGCGGCTCGAGCCCGGGTAGGGTCGGGTCGTGACATAATATATATATATATATAATTATACTTACAAATACATATATATATATATATAATATATATACATATGTATGTATTTATTTATTTATTTATACACACAAAAAAACTTATTTTATAAATATATTTAAAACTAATCTTATAAATATATATTAATATACAAATAAATCTATGGATAAAAAAATATAACTATATATATAACTATATATATATAAATATATATTAATATAAGAATAAATAGATATATATTAATATAACTAAATATATATATTTATATATATATATATATATATTAATATACCAATAAATATAACTATATATATATATATCATCACATGGAGAACAAAACAAGTTTGGCGAGTGGTAAAGGTGCATGCGCGCAAGGGAGAGGTCTCGAGTTCGAATCCAAGCAAAGGCAAGGGTGTGTGGGTGGGTGCGGGGGGGATAGCATTGTTAAAGGGTGGGGGTGCACCTAATGTTGTTAAAGGGATGGCAGATGGGGCTTCCTGGCGCTGTTGAAAGGGGGTCAAGCACTGTTAAAAGGGGGACCCTCTGATTTACAGATTTTTTTTAAATTTTTGTTTGACTTTTATCAACATTTTTTTAGTGCTGATAAAAGGGACCCCCTTTTAAAAGCGCCTCGATTATCAGCACTTTTTTAGTGCTAATAAAGGTTTTTTAGCACTGATAAAAGCTTGTTTTGTAGTAGTGATTCCACCTTAGTTTGACTATATTGGGGGGGGGGGGGTCCTATTGGATTTAAAAAATGAATATTTTTATCTCTAGAATTGTGGTTCACTTTAACACACACATATCTCTCCTCCCCTAAAAACATTAGCCCCCACTTCCTCATTTTTCTCCATTCTTCTTCTCTGCTTTTTCCCCTCATTTTTCCCTCTTCTCTGTAATAAAGTATTATATTTACATAAATATTCCAGAGTAGTTCTAGGACTTCTCAATCCTTGGGAGAAAAAAATACACTATCGGATACAACATATTAATCATCGTACAAGTGTCTTGATCATTTATTGACCAATGATATGATTTAGTATCTTTTCTTAGCTTTTAACAAGTTTCACCATTGAGTAATCTCAATTATCTTAGGATCATCCATCCAATTGGATCAAAGATATGATTTTTTTATAATATATTAATGTTTTTTCAAGTTATAAAATTAGGATAGTGCTTTTATTATTAAGAATTAATGGGTCATTATGTCCTCATCAACTTCTATATTTTTAGTTCTCAAAAGGTCTAGTTATAGATCCTCTCTATTCAACAATCTAAGACATCCTAAAACACACTTAAGGATTCACCGATAAAAATTTAGCATCAATTTTTAAGGGATATTAATATAGGCATGGTCGAATATAAAATATTTAACATCATTTCAATAAATGACATGTGAACTTTAGATCTCACATAAATTGTTGTAATAGTGGGTGCTCTAGACCCAACTATACAATACTTTTTATTACCATATCATGTATACATTTAGATATACATGATGTATTCTTACCATTATAGTGTAGATATTTATGCGTCCACTATTTAATGGTAATGTCCATATATTAATTTTCATATCAAAAGGTTATATCATATCTCAAACTATAATGACTAACTCGAGATACAATGACATTAATCTTAAATATATGTTCTATGGTCTAGATACATCTTACTAAATGGGCACAATAGATGTTTGACTATTAGGTGCTAGGGGATCATAAGCATTTATACTTCTTCTTATTAAGTTTTCATTTAGTGATGTCAAGTAGTGAGATCATGAGAACGAACCCACCAATAGGAACATCACATGTTTTGGGTGTCAATGGATGTTCCTATCTATGGACATGTGTATTGGTCTCCTAACTTGAGATCATTACTAATATGTACCATTTGATCAAGTATTTTAATGCAAGGCAAAAACCATGATAATGAAATCGTGGTGAGGTATCTTGTGTTGGGTGCATCATTGGTGGTATGACATTGATTGAATAGTCAAGAAGAAAATTTTCACATCCAAGTTAAAGAAGTAATATATCTTAGGTTTGGTTTATCTGGATTGTATTACCTTGATAAATCCATGGTCATGGTAGTTCAAGGTAAATCTCTCTAGTTAGATCGACAAATAATAAATCAAGAAAAGGATGATGGCACGAGTGTGCATCTTGCTTTACAAGATATTAAATATAAAGATATTATATTACACAGTGCGTGTATGTAGGTTCGTAGGCATTCCTATGACTATACTTATCTCTTCAGGGATTATGATAGGTTGATAGATCCCACTCTTGGTCAATGAATATTATTCACTATTATCGAGATAAAGGCCTAGAGGGTCACACACAATAACATATTCAAAATACTTCCCTATTCTGGTGAATAAGGGTTTTAAACATGATGGGACCCACCACTGGGGTCCGAGTTTTTCCTAGGGTTGTACGGTCACCAAAGGAATAAATAAATTTATATTATTCAACTTAATAATAATTGGTATTGAATTTATTTATTATGCAATATATTATTTGAACAAATATTAGTTTGAAATATTCAAGGTTCATTTAATATTTGTAGGGACGAAGAGTTGAGTTAATGATTTAGGTTTTATCACATAATATATTTATTATATTACAATAAATTGATAAAAATATAAATGATATTTATGATTTAGTAAAGTAGTCAAAATACACTAATAGAAAAATACCCTATACCAACGGTTTGGAACTGTTGGTATAAGTCTCCAAACCGTTGGTATAGCCTATACCAATGGTTTAGAGAACCGTTGGATGGTTTGGCACGGGGATAGGTCTATAACAATAGTTCTGGGAAAAATATTGGTATAAAACTATACCAACGGTTTCATAAAATCATTTTTATAGGTAATTCAAAAAAATAAACCTTTCTTGGTTTTGATCCCAGCACCTCCTGTTTATAATCCAACGACCTAACCACTAACCTAACATGACTTTTGAGAACATAATTTCATAAATATATATATGTATATTCATAAGTATTTTAATTTTTTATTTATTTAATGTTATTTAACAAAATATTCCCTAAAATAATGTTTGTTCATATACCAACGGTTCTCAAAACCTTTGGTATAAACCTATACCAACAGTTTTGAGAACCGTTGGTATATGTGCTTGGATTTTTTGAGCTATACCAACGTTTTTGGCCAAAATATTGGTATAAGTCCACCTTATACCAATGGTTTTTCCAAAATCGTTGGTATAGGGTCACTATATTGGACCTATACCAACAATTTTTGCAAAAAACCATTGGTATAGGTCCATAGAAGTGACATATACCAACGGTTTTGGCCAAACCGTTGGTATAGGTCCAAATTAGTTACCTATACCAACAGTTTGGCCAAAACCATTGGTATAGGTCCATATAAGTGACCTATACCAATGGTTTTTCCCAAACCGTTGGTATAGGTCCAAATTAGTGACCTTTACCAACAGTTTGGCCAAAACCATTGGTATAGGACCTATTTCTACTAGTGATATATCATTTATTTAGTGAGAAATAAATATTTAGGTATCAGGTGTATATTTTAGATATTTATTAAATAACTATAAATATAAGAAAGGGAGATCTCGCCAAACACTATTCACTACTCAATGGTGAGAGATTCTCTCTCCTCTCTCTCTCTCCTTCAATTCCTAGAGAGATGATCTGGTTCCAAGCGCTCGATCATAGTTTTTCTTCATAGATCGATGAAACAAAGTAGTGGTGATCGATGGGACATCCAATACATCATCAGAACTCTCCACTAGCACCCAAATTCAAACGATCAATATTCCCACAGGCTTTCGAAGCGCGTGTGGACAATCTAGAAGGATTAAACTTTAGATTCTTCGAGCAATGATCATGACGATGAGTAAATGTTGAGTGCGGATTTAGATCAAACCAGGTACTTATTCTATTTATTTTTTTGCTTAAATTATTCACATGATGATCCATGAGCTTATACTGAGCAGTGATTCACTAACAACGACATAGTCATGTCGATTGTCGAATTTTAAAATCCCATGATTTGGGGATTCTGTTGTGCGCCTAGTACATCCAATTGGTATAAGAGTGGTGTGTGAAAATTTTAAGTTAATATAAATTTGACTTAAAATATGAATAGGGCGTCTTTATAGTCCCAATGATGCAAACCGTTATTCAATCCGACCTTAGATGGCCAGTCTGTGGTCATCTGAAGTTTTTCAATTCAGATTGAATCGAGTTTTTGTGGTTTTTAAATCAAAGAACACACACACATATATATATAAATGTTTATATATATATATGCCTAAATTTTTTAAATATGTGTTCATCTACTAGAAAACAGTTGGTAGTAATGTTTTACGGAAACTTCGAACATCGGCCATAATTCGGTTTCCCGAAACAGTAAAATCTAGGTGATGAAATGTTTTTCAATAAAATAAAAAGTTAAGAAAATGTTATTGAACCATGTGTTAAGTGGTTCAACAAAAATCCAAAAACTAATGTGGAAAGTTTTTGGGCAGCTGGGTGTAGTAATCTGGGATAGAAAAAGACACAAAAATAGGAGGGTTATGCCATTTTTTTTCAAGCCTCATTATAGGTGTAACGCCCTGACCCCAGAAGCTTAGAACCGGTGCATTATTTTAATACATTAGCATGATTACAAGGAATCAAGTCCTGAAGGACTAACCAGTTTATTGGTCTTGGAAAATAGATTACATACATGAATGTTATATTACACATTCAAACATAAAACACAACATAAATAATCCATTGAGAATTCCATTATTCCCTTATCTTAACCTTGCATATCAAACATAATACACTTCTTGGAATCTTGGGAAAACAAAAAATAAGAAAGTGGTGATCTCAGATGCTCAGTAAGGGTAAATAATTTAGCGAAAGCTATAAACTTTTAAGGCAAGATGTGTAATAAAAACAACATCCTTTTAAACATAAACTTGAACATAATATAGAGAAAATAAATCAAACATTACCATATAAACATGCACATGGATATTCTACTAGTTGAATAATCACATGTAATAATTAATTTCATAATGAGGTAATGCCCAACGCTGGACATCATTACCACATAGTTAAGGCCTCGTTCCAAGACTACAAATAAAATTTTTGTCAAGGCCTTGTGCCAAGACACTAGTTTTTCTCATGATACCTACTGATACATCGAGAGGCTATAGCGGGCCCCACCCATCACTTACTAAGTCCACTGCACTCCTCGTATGAAAACAGTGAAACATAACATAAACATTCATATTAAAACTAGCATACAAAATTTTAATACTTCAACCATAAACCATGAATGGTATAAAAATAGAACATTCACAGTTAAACATATCATAACTTATTCAATACAATATTGAAGATTTTATTTATAATAAATCAACCTCAATAAAGAATAACATGCAAAAAGGATTTTGACATATTTGAAAATAATTAGTAAAACCCTTTAAGAGAAATATCTTTTTTTTTCGTGAAATCATTTAAAAGTCTCACAATTTATAAAGGAATAAGTTTAAAAGATATTTTTGAATCAAATTGTCCCATACCACTTTATAAAACTTTTTAAAGTAATTAACATTTTAAAACATTCATGTATATATAAATAAATCCTTAAAACCATTTTGAAAACATGGACATTAATGAGAAAGATTTAGAAGAATAAATATTTAAAACATTTAAAATGATGATTTCGTTAAAGATTACCTTAAAAGAATCATTTTGAAATTTATTTTATGAAACATGGACATGGATAATAAATATTTCCCAGAAAATAATTACAAAAAAACAATCTTGGATAATAATGAGATTGAGGAATTAACCTTTACCTTGCACTTTCTTTTGGTTGAGGGTACGTTTAACCTCCTGTATAATGACCATAGTATGTTATTAAATTATAACATAACCATATTCAAATTTATTATATCATACATGATTCATTTATAACTTTATACTACCCATCTAATAATTATTTCCATGTTAAATTAACATTTCGGGTAATAATTGCTTTCTTTATCATACGTGTTTTAACTTGTTATTCTTGATCGTATCATTTAGATCATGATCTAAATACTTCCAGAATATAAAAAATGATTTATATATAATATATATTTAGAATATAGATATGTATAATAGATAGATATATTAAATGGAAAACACCGTTTATGGAGATGGTAGGTCGTACGTACGCATAAACGTTGTTTCCGTTTTCATATCGTATTGAACGAAAGTAAGTGAATAAGATATATGTAAGTACATACATACATACATACATATATATATATCCATTAGTATTATTATTTCATATATTACATACTTATTAATAATATATATTTTTATAATCATTGTTGAATGGTGAACCTGGAAATGAATCTTATCGTGTCGTGGAGACGGTAAGTCGTACGTACACAAGAGCGACGATATCATTTTCTTAATGATTAAAAAAGTGTGGAATTGGATGGTATATTAATTATATAGATAAATTATCATGTTATTTTTATTATATATATACATATTACTCATCATTATAATCATCCAAATAACATAGAGTTGAATAAAAAATTACACCACGATATGGAGACGGTAAGCCGTACGTCCACACGCATGGTGACATTATCATTCATAGGATGGATAGAATAGTGAGTATGGTTATACCATATTTATAATAAAATCACAGTATGTATAAGGTACTGGATTTATTATTTTTGAATGGAAACAACAAATAAAGAGGAAGTGGAAGAAGAAAAGAACTTTGAAAGAGGTGATAAAATAATTACCTCTTCTTTGAGTGTTTCCTTTTGATTTGAACAAAAAGGCTCCTTTGGTTGGATTTATTCTCAAGTTAAGGCCTCTAGGTTGAAGTGAGGGAAGTTAGGAGGAGATTTGGGCAGGTTTTGGATGAGAAAAATGGCTTTGAGGGTGTGATTTTGAGATAAGGGGAAGTACCCTTTTATAAGAGAGGTGATGGTCACTTTAGGAAAAGTTTGAAATATTATTTTATTATAAAATCATTTTCAGTTTCTAATGGATCAAAATTAATTTATTTCAAAGATAAGGTGGGAATGAGTATAAATTCTCTCAACCAATAGGTTTTATATAAGTATAGGTCACCATATTAACCCTATCTTTTATATTTAACTCTTAGTTAAATAATTTAACTTTTACCATGTTCTCTTGTATTATTATAATAAATGGTTAATAAACTTTATATAAAAACCAAGAAAACCCCAAGTGGTTCTTTATTGATATATATAACCTTATATAATTACTTTGGCCGACCTTATATTTTTATAAATATTATATCAATTAATAATATAGTATTTGTTTTTAAAACTCATTTATGTCAATTTTTACACTATTTGGTATTTTGTTTTTGTTAAAGTCATAAAAACTTTATCACTTCAAAAAAAAATTAATCAACCCTAAAATATCATATTAACCTAGAAAATTCATGGATGGAATAAAAATCCTCAATTTACATTTATTTTTAAATTTATAATATCAATTATTTTAATATTTCATTGATAAAGTAATTGTTGCACCATCATTGTGTCATAAATAAATTTAATTATTTAATCTCTAAAAATTATAAATAAAATACCATTATGTAGAAAATGTTTTTATATTTATAATTAATATTTATTGTCTAATTTATATTATTTATAACCCTATATTAAAAATTGTTTAGCTATTAAACTTTGAATTTAACACTTTTAACTCTTCTTTAAATAAAATAATAATAAATGTTCTAATCTAATCCAAGTGGACCAAAAGGATCATTTTTTATTCCTAATGTTGGTTTTGGTCAAAATACACTTATCCAATAGAATTAGAACATGTGTTAGGGTAATTATAATATCATTTTTACATTTAATTACCCTATTTACTTTTAACTATGGTAAATAAAAGTCAAAAGTTACTATTCACCAAAAAATATTTTCATCTTATTGAACCAAATTTTACTTACTGATGTCAACTGTGTCTTTTGGATTTTTTAAATTCAATTCATAGAAGCGGTAAAATTATGTTTTATGCAAATTTGCAAATGTGCCTAGAAGGTGGGTAAAAGGCGTTAAAAAGTTCAATAAAATTTTATACATCTAATTTTATTATAAAATGACTCCAATGAATTACATTGAGCTTATATAGGTATTATATATATATATTTTTAATTAAAATAAATTAAAATAAAATAAATAATTATTTAAATAAAAAGTTGGTTTTAAACAATAACGCAGTATTTTTCACTATTCATCAAAAATTGAAAGTTTTCAGAAAAATAACAAAAATTAACCCTAAGATAATTTTGATATTTTGAATTCAAAAATTAATTTTATTTTACCAAATTAAAAACATAAAATTTTCATTAATTGATTTAAAATTAATTCCCGTTGTCAAAACCAAAAAAGCGGCTTTTTAAAAAGTAAAAACTATCAAAAGATTGACATGTGTTTATGTCAAATTTAAATGTGAAATTACTTATAATGACATAAGTTGTATTAAATGATAAAAATATAATCTAATTATACTTAAAAACCATTCAAATTCATAAATTAACACTATAAATTATTTTGATTAAAAAAGTTTTTTTCAATTAAAATTTAGTATTTTTCACTACTCATCAAAATATGAAAGTTATCAGAAAAGTACCAAAAATTTATCCAAACTAAATTTTTATGTCCCGATTCTAAAGAAGAATTTAATTTCATTATATTGAATATATAAAAGTATCAAATATTTGTTTTAAAAAGGGTTCACCATTAAAAGGTGGTAAAATTGTATTTTTTGAAAAATACTTCTTTTATCTGAAAAAAATGAATTTGTTATTATATTATGTATAAGGAACACATAATATGGATTCTAAAATTATATGGAGTATAAAAAATTCAAAATTCAATTAATACTATTATAACCACTTTTTGAACGACTAGTTTGGTAAGTCGTGGTGCGCTCGAACTCAGTGTTGCGTGTAGCGCAGGTTATTGAATTACTTTGAAGAGATAACATACTATGAAATCTTGGGGTGTTAAATTATCCCCTCCTTCAATAAATTGTGTCCTTGTAATTTGAAAATGTTCTTCGAAGATAAAATGTTAAAAATAGAAAAATAATTTTGTGGAAAACCCACATCGGAAATTGGGTTAATAAAATTTAGTCTTAATAAGAGGGAAAGAGAAATGAAAAAGTCACCACCAAATTATGATCTAGATTAGGAGAAAATTGGTGGAAATTAGAGACACATAATTGGAGGAAAAACATAAATATATATAGGGAGTGATTGAGGTCAACAATCACAAACAAGTTTAAAATTGAGGGCCTCAAATCCATTAATCTATGATGATTTAAAATATCATCAGTTCAATAAAACATAAGGTATTAGGATAACACATTTTTGGTTTTAAGATCCCTTCCCTAAAGTTTAAGAATTAATTTATTCATAGAATAGGAGGGAGAAAAATATACTTGACAAGTAGAGTTTCATCCTTCAACTAATTTCTACCACAAACTCATCTTTCACTCCAAAAGATAATAAAATTCAAAAATATTCTATGTTTCATAATCGTATATGGTTCCAAAAATAATTAATTTATAATTCATTTGTGATACTATTTAAAAAAACTACATTATACAAACCAGGACATCTAGTAGGCCAGTGGTAGGTGATGCACCCTTGTCTCCCTTTGGTTGCGGGTTCAAGTCTCACGACCTTACCGGATGCGACGGGTTTTCGCCCAACCTCCGGTTGTCCTTTTTATAAAAATCCAAAAATAATCTTAAAAAATATTTTAACCTTAAACAATAGTATTAAATGTCCAACTTAATTCATTCCAACCTTTAGACTTATCCAAAATACTTCTGTCCAAACTCACAGTCCAAAATGTATAAGGAAGGTAAACACAATGAATATCTTTTTTGTCACGTAATAACATGTGAATACCTTAATCATGTATTCTTTTAAAACATGTTAACACCCTGAATTACCATAAAAACTTATTGATTACATTCATGCTCTCTTATTTCTTATATAATACAGGATATACTCCTTATATCCAAACATGTTGTAAACTCCAACAATAATGGAATAAACAAACAATTAATTAGTTTCAAAGTAGTCAAGAATATCAAATATAATTTATCAAAATCAATCATATCTTATTCCAAAATCACTACCTTAGTATCAGAACCATATTAAGTTTTATCTTTCCTTCAACCATGTATTTTCCAAATAGTTTAACTTTCTATTGAGTCACTTTTCTTATAACCATATAATCTCAAATCCTCAATAAAATAGTGCTACAGTACAATCCTTATTTATTTCCATAATTCATATAACCAGTACACCTTTGATACAACACTCAAATGAAATAATTCTTTAATAACAACATAAGAACACTAGTCATTCCTCTTCATCTGTGGTAGTATCATAACTTGATTATTATCCAATAGCATCATTTGGGGCATACTCTGATGATTTGACATTAATTTGCGTAGTGTCCCAACTCCTTGCAGATGAAGCATTGTACATTTGAAACATTTTTCTTACCCTTGTAATCACGTACTTGGTGTCCTTTTTCTCCACACTTATAACAAACTCTCATTCCCTTCAAGAATTTACCAAGGTGATTATTTCTACAGTTATCACATATGGGAAAATCTTTCTTCCCCCACTTCCATTTATCCATCTTTCTCTATACCATTCTTTTATTTTCTTACTTCCCTTCAAAGCCATAGGACTCGGAGAATTATTTACTTATCTTATTAACACTTGATATTATTTCTTCATATGATGAGAATACATGGGAGAATATTTCCCTTCTAAATGTTGGCTTAATACTATTAAAGATATGATCCTTCTTACTCTTTGGATCATGCGTATTGTTGGAGTTCTCATTCCTTCTATTGGGCGCCATTTCTAAACAATGGAATACACTAGGTTAGTTTATGAATCACAATACATAATTCCAAACTTGTAAAATACCTAATGTAAATTGAAAATATTATGCATATAATCTATAATCATAAAAAAATTATTTGAGGAAGTATTTACTCCTAAATCCTTCATAATGGATTGTAAAGAAATGTGAATTATCCTAAGCATATCCCCCAGGAGTGTCGTAACCAAGAGTGCAGCAATGCCCATTGTCGTGTACAAGGATACCCCGAGTCAAGCCCAAAAATCCTTGTCAGATTTTTCACTCCTAGGTACATCTATGCCAGATCTTCCTCTACCTGCTCATATCCAGATAGGGATGTATTGCTTAGAAAATACATAAAATCTATACATTACCAAAATTCAAGGAAGTTCTTATATACTAATCCTCAAAGTCCATCTTAGGGTAATGTTATTTAATTAGAGTTTTTCTAAATCTAGTTTCCAAGGTTTGTACTAAACTTCCTCTAATACCAACTGTAACACCCCTACCCCAGAAGCTTGGATCCAGTGTATTATTTTAATACATTGACATGATTACAGGGAATCAAGTCCTAAAGGACCTATTAGTTTAGTAGTCTTGGAAAATAGATTACATACATGAACGTTTCATTAAACATTCAAAAATATAAAAAAACATAAATAATACATTGATAATTCCATTATTCACCTATATTAACCCTGTATATCAAACATAATACACTTATTAGAATCCTGGGAAAACAAAACATAAGAAAGGGGTGAGCTCAGATTCTCAGTAAGGGTAAATAATTTAGAGGAAGCTATAAACTTTTAAGGTAAGATGTGTAATAAAAACAAAAGTCTTTTAAACATAAACTTGAACATAATATAGAGAAAATAAATCAAACATTACCACATAAACATGCACATGGATATTCTACTAGTCGAATAATCACATGTAATAATTAATTTCATAATGAGGGAATGCCTAACGCCGGACATCATTACCACATAGTCAAGGCCTCGTGCTAAGACTACAAATAAAATTTCTATCAAGGCCTTGTACCAAGACACTAGTTTGTATCATGAGGCCTACCGATGCATCAAGGGGATATAGCGGGGCCCACCCGTCACTTATTAAGTCCACTGCATTCCTCATATGAAAATTTTGAAACATAACATAAACATTCGTATTAAAACTAGCACACGAAATGTCAATACTTTAACCATAAACCATGAATGGTATAAAAATAGAACATTCATAGTCAAACATATCATAACTAATTCCATACAATATTGAATATTTTATTTATAATAAATCAACTTCAATCAAGAATAATATCTAAAAAGGATGTTGACATAGTTGAAAATAATTAGTAAAACCCTTTGAGAGAAATATCTTTTTTTTCATGAAATCATTTAAAAGTATCACAATTTATAAAGGAATACATTTAAAAGATATTTTTGAATAAAAATTTCCCATACCACTTTGAAACTTTTTAAAGGAATTAACATTTTAAAACATTCATGTCCATATAAATAAATCCTTAAAACCATTTTGAAAAACATGGACATTAATGAGAAATATTTAGTAGAATAAATATTTAAAACATTTAAAATGATGATTTAGTTAAATATTACCTTAAATGAATCATTTTGAAATTTCTTTTATGAAACATGGACATGGATAATAAATATGTTCTAGAAAATACTTACACATAAACAATCTCGGATAATAATGAGATTGAGGAATTAACCCTTACCTTACACTTTCCTTTGGTCGAGGGTACGTTTAACCTCCTATATAATGACCATAGTATATTATTAAATTATAATAGAACCATATTAATATTTATTATATCATAAATTATTCATTTATAACTTTATTATACCCATTTAATAATGATTTCCATGTTAAATTAACATTTTGGGTAATAATCGATTTCTTTATCGTACGTGTTTTAACTTGTTATTCTTGATCGTATCATTTAGATCATGATTTAAATACTTACAAAATATAAAAAATTATTTATATATAATATATATTTAGAATATAAATATGTATAATATATAGATATATGAAATGGAAAACATTGTTTATGGATATGGTAGGCCGTACGTACGCATAAACATTGTTTCTATTTTCATATCATATTGAACGGAAGTAAGTGAATAAGATATATGTAAGTACATACATAAATACATACATACATACATACATATATATATATATCCAATATAATTATTATGCCATATATTACATACTTATTAATAATATATATTTTTATAATCATTGTTGAATGGTGAACCTGAAAATGAATCTCATCGCATCGTGGAGACGGTAAGCCGTACGTACACACGAGCGACAATATCATTTCCTTAATGATTAAAAGGTGTGGAATTGGATGGTATATTAATTATAAAGATAAATTATCATGTTATTTTCATTATTTATATACATATTACTCATCATTATATCAATCCAAATAACATAGTGTTGAATAACAAATTACACCACGACGTGGAAATGGCAAGTCGTACATACACACACATGGTGACATTATCATTCATAGGATGGATAGAATAATGATTATGGTTATACCATAATTATAATAACATAAAATTATGTAGAAGGTACTGGATTTATTATTTTGGCATGGAAATAACAAAGAAAGAGAAAGTGGAAGAAGAAAAGAACTTTGAAAGAGGTGATAAAATAATTACCTCTTATTTGGGTGTTTCCTTTTGATTTGAACAAAAGGTATCCTTAGGTTGGATTTCTGATCAAGGGAAGGCCTCTAGGTTGAATTGAGGAAAGTTGGGAGGAGATTTTGGAAGGTGTTGTCCAAGAAAAATGGCTTTGGAGGTGTGATTTTGAGAGAAGGGGAAGTTCCCTTTTTTAAGAGAGGTGAGGGTCACTTTAGGAAAAGTTTGAAATATTATTTTATTATAAAATCATTTTCGGTTTCTAATAGCTCCAAATTAATTTATTTCAAAGATAATGTGGGTATGGGTCTAAATAATCTCAACCAATAGGTTTTAGACAAGTTTAGGTCACCATATTAACCCTATCTTTTAGATTTAACTCTTAGTTAAACAATTTAACTTTTACCATGTCCTCTTGTATTATTATAATAAATGGTTAATAAAATCACTATAAAAATCCAAGAGAACCCCAAGTGGTTTATTATTGATATATATAACCTTATGTAAGTAGTTTTTATAAACCTTATATTTTTATAAATATTATATCAATTAATAATATAGTATTTTTTTTAAAAAAACTCATTTATGTCAATTTTGACACTATTTGGTATTTTGTTTTTGTTAAAGTCATAATAACTTTATCACTTCAAAAAAATTATTTAATAAACCCTAAAATGTCATATTAACCTATAAAATTTTTGGATGGAATAAAATTTTCAATTTACCTTTATTTTTATATTTATAATATCAATTATTTTAATTTTTCATTGATAAAGTAATTACTGCATCATCATTGTGTCATGAATAAATTTAATTATTTAATCTCAAAAAATTATAAATAAAATACCATTATGTAGGAAATAATTTTAGGTTTTTAATGAATATTTATAGTCGAATTTATCTTATGTATAACTCTATATTAAAAATGGTTTAGTTATTATATTTTGAATTTAACACTTTTAATTCTTCTTTAAATAAAATAATAATAAATATCCTAATATAATCCAAGTGGACCAAAAGGATCATATTTTATTCCTAAGATTAGTTTTGGTCGAAATACACTTATCCAATCGAATTATAACATGTGTTAGGGTAATTATAATATCATTTTTACATTTAATTACCCTATTTACTTTTAACCATGGTAAATAAAAGTCAAAAGTTACTATTCACAAAAAATTATTTTCATCTTATTGAACCAAATTTTACTTACTGATATCATCCATGTATCTCAGATTTTTGAAATTCAATTCACAGAAGCGGTAAAATTATGTTTTATGCAAATTTGTAAATGTGCCTAGAAGGTTGTTAAAAAATGTTAAAAAGTTCAATAAAATTTCATACATCTAATTTTATTATAAAATGACTCCAATGAATTACATTGAACTTATATAGGTATTATTTATCTATTTTTACTTAAAATAAATTTAAATAAAATAAATAATTATTTAAATAAAAATTCGATTTTAAACAATAACGAAGTGTTTTTCACTATTCATCAAAAATTGAAAGTTTTCAGAAAAATACCAAAACTTCACCCTAAGACAATTTTGATATTCTGAATTCAAAAATGAATTCTATTTTACCAAATTCAAAACATATAAGTTTCATTGATTAATTTAAAATTAATTTCCATTGTCAAAACCAAAAGGCGGGTTTTAAAAAAGTAAAAACTATCAAAAGATTGACACGTGTTTATATCAAATTTAAAATGTGAAATTACTTATAATGACCTAAATTGTATTAAATGATAAAAATATAATCTAAATATACTTACAAACTATTAAAATTCATAATTTATCACCATAAATTATTTCGTTTAAAAAAGTTGTTTTCAATTAAAATTTAGTATTTTTCACTATTTATCAAAATATGAAAGTTATCAGAAAAGTACCAAAAATTTATCCAAAATAAATTTTTATATCCTAATTCTAAAGAATAATTTAATTTCATTAAATTTAATATATAAAAGTTCTAAATATTGTTTTTAAAAAGGGTTCGCCATTAAAAGGCGGTAAAAGTGCATTTTTTGAAAAATACTTCTTTTATCTGAAAAAAATAAATTTGTTCTTATATTATATCTAAGAAACACATAATATGGATTCTAAAATTATATGGTGTATATAAAATTCAAAATTCAGTTAATATTATTCATAACCGCTTTTTGAATGGCTAGTTTGGTAAGTCGTGGTGCGCTCGAACTCGGTGTTGTGTGTAGCACAAGTTATTGAATTATTTTGAAGAGATAACGTACTATGAAATCTTGGGGTGTTATGGTATGATTTTAATAAAATAAAATAAAACAATTATGATAATGTGGTGGACACATATCACAACCCATCCTAATGGGGCTCGTGCCGCGACTCCCCAAGCCCACCTCCAATAGGATAGGGTCTGGTAACTAGCACCGAGTAGGCATATCATTAACATGGGAGGCATTACCTAAGTACCTGTACACATGCACACATCACCAAGCCAACAAAATGCTGAAATGTAAAAACAACCGAACAACCAATGCATGCATACAACTATATCCAAAAACCAGAGTACGACATGAATTAAAGAAAGTAAACATTTCCAAATACAATATCACCACAAAGACTTTGTAACATGAGTCCAACATGAAAGTAAAGGTATTGGTATTTTTGTTTGAAAGCCATAGGAACACACCTCGGTGTGTCTGGTCTCACTAAGCACTGCCTGGTCCTAGTCCTCTTAGGAATCCGTCAAAATTTCAATCAACTACACAAGGAACAACATGTTTTGGAAAAGCCCATACAGGGGTGAGTATAACAATACTCAGTAGGACACCCTAAAACCAAAAAGAATATAAAAAAGGAAATACAATCATCACTACATAGGTACATGCCTACAAAACATATAACAAGAATATTTAGAAATACTCGATAAAGACACACAGTCTAGAGGAAAGCCAAAACTGTAGTATAACAACCTAGGATTCTAGCTTGAAGATTCCACGAAACACTCATCCAAGAGAACACACTCCTCAGTCTGTTAGCACTGATGACATTCATCCGAGAGGTACTGATCATCAGGTCTCTTCATGAGAAAGAATACTTTAATAAATTTGAATAGAATATGATATATAAATTAGGATCACAGTTAGGGACATGAGGAGATGCTAATAACTCCACCTGGATTAATCTACTAAGTAGAGGATTGGTTCCTGATAGGATTGGAATCATTGATACCCAGAACTCTACCAAGGGCATGAAGATGATTAGAGGATCTCACTTTGGGCCTCTTGGGGGGATTCTAACAACTCTATCTAGGAAATCCCACTAAAGGGATTGTTGTCCTATGAGTAGGAAACGATTTATACCGACCTTCAGGGAAAGAATAAGGGGAACAAAATATAACTAAACTTTTCCAATATATGGAGGACAAGAGATCTAATCCATGTAAAAATGAGTACACAACATGTAGAAGGGTTACACATCATGTCCCTTGACCTTGGGTTCTACCCGTATAAATGGCTCATGTCATTCAAACCATGTCCATGTAGTATAGAAGAGTACATGGCATGTAGAGTGTTTACACGCTATGTCCCTATACACTGGGTCCTGTCCGTGTGCTCCGGATGTGTGTCAGTGCACAGCTTTAGACCGTGTACCAGTGTTTGTGTACTAGTACATGGGGTAGCCCGTGTACATGGTCCAGACCTTATCGTGTGGGGGAGTAAACATCATGTAGGCAATCTGTATACTTCATCTCATGTTTTTTACTCCTTTAAGTACATGTTGAGTCATTCAAAGGGGGATAAACACTGTGTAACCAAAGACTACATGTTGTGTGTATCGGGTTTTTTGAGAAACCCTTATTCTTCCTCCTCCTCACACCCGCACCGCATTCACCTTGAAATCTAGCTCCAATAATGCCGAAAAACATGGATCTATCTCATTAGAACCTTGTTGTCGATGAGAAATGCACTCTAGTTGTCAAATCTACTCAGAAAATGGAATCATTCATCTAAATCATCTTCCACGCATCTCGCTTGAAAATTGGGGGTTTCTAAACCGGTATGATTTGTTCGTTGCTACCGTCATCACACCTTCGTTGCGTCGTTCTGAGTCCAGATCAACAATCTCGGATTTTTGTGCCAAGAAATGCATGTGCAAAGATCGATTCATTGGAAAAACATTGAACCACGAGCCAAACAAAGAATGCTTGTAAGGAACGAAGAAATATGGGAGAAAACCATGAAACACACAAAATAGGAATGAGCCTTAACTGTGTTTGGTTGGCCTTGATTTGTTACTATTAAAATGATGAATGAAAAACCAAATAAATAAAAAAATCTCTATTTAAATCCCCATAGAATAAATCCATCTTACATAACTATTGAACCGAGGATCAATTTATTCATTGATTGGTCTGCGTTTATCATAGAAATCAAAAAAAGTGAATAAATCCAAATAAAACACACACTCTACCTCGATTTGGATCAATCACCGGTGAAGAATGATTTTTGTGTTACATTCATTGGAGAGATCCTTCAAAATCGATGTGCTTCGATCATTGATCCACAATATCATCATTGTTCACCTGAGAGGATTCTCTAGATCTCTCTACAACAGTACTCCAGTGCCTCTAGGGTTATACGGGTAACCCTAAGTTTTCCCCATAATCATCTATTTAAAGGCAAGTCAATCGCTACATTAGAAAAACGAAATAAAATAATTTATTTTAATTATTTTACTCATTTTTGCACTTGCGATGGATTTTCCACAAAAAACCTGCACTAACAAATATTAAGTCGCATCTTGGGTAAAGATCGTATTCTGAGTTCAACGGTACCCTCAGATTTATGATATAGGAAACCATTTAGAAGTTATTCCACTTTTTCAAGAAAATTGTGCATGCATGCTATTTAATATATTTGAAATATTTATTCCAAACACACTGGGTCTCAGAATCGAATGACATCTCATCACCTAGTATTGAAAATAATCAATATAATATTTAAAAAATAATACATGGAAAATTTAACTCATTACAACAACCCCCCCCATCGCCTCCCTTGATTGGCCCTCTCACGCAGCACCCGCCAGGAACCACTACCCCACCATAGTTGTCCCCTCAATCCACATCAAGCAGTCGTCGCCTCCCTATCTAGATGAGGATGGTCCCTGGCCTCTGCACCTAGTCTTCTCCCTCATCAGAGCCCCACCCGACCTTCGTCCCACTTGGCAGTCGTGCCCCGCCTCCTCAATCGATCCAGGCGTCACTCGTGACCCAGATCTGGCAGGGCTGCCACCACAGCTGGTCTCCTCCTTTACCAGCCCAAATCAAGGTCGTACCCTCATCCCCGGATGGATCCATCATTGTTGTGTTCGTAGCCCTGTGTAAGTGTCGCCTCCCTTCGCACGCAGCATGAACGGCTGTTAGGCAACCCTCCATCATGCATACCATCCCCTATTGCTCTTATCCTGGCCGCGGCTCATATATTCCACCCTCAGACCACTAGGTCGCTCCTCCACCCTTACATGATGGCTTCCTTTGGCAGTCTCCCTATGGCAACCTAGGCATGAGGTACTCCCAGAACAGACTGAATTCGCCCCAAAACTAGGTCGAGGTAGGTTCAACTGACCCAGAATAGGTCTTGGTGGACAGGCCTGTCCTAGAATGCCCCTAAATGGGGTTCGCACAGCCCTAAATGGGCTTGAGAGGGTTTGACCCAACCTGCACAGGCCCTGGTTGGGGTTTTCGGGGCCCATTTAATCTTAATTAGATCAAAAAATTAATTAATTTAATTTTGGTTTTAAATTAAATTAATTAAATATATTTTTTGATTTAAAATATTTTTTTAATCCTACTGGTTAAATTAATTTAATTTTAGTTTTAAATTTATTTATTTAATTTTCTTGTGTTAAAATTAAATTAATTAATGGGTCCAAACGACGTGATTATTGAATTAAAATAAAAGTGAATTTTAATTCAATAAAATTCCCTCGAAAAAATAATTTAATGCAAGTTTAATTTGTATTCCTGTATTTAATTTTTATATGTAAGTTTAAAGCATATAAACTGGTTTTGATCCATGGACCGACCAATGTATGTTTGATGTTTTATTTATTTATTTATTAATTTATTATAATGGTTTGTAATAAGTAGTTTAATAAATGACAATTTATGTGTCGTCTAAACGTCACTTTATGTATAAGGGTTTGCATGCCCATTTTTAAAGTTGTATTTTATACTCCCGAGTTCCCCTCACCTGGGAGCGAGTATTATTATATAATTATGAAGATGAGCAGTGACACACTTCACGCCAAGTTATGGAAACACATGAGACAGGAGTTTGACACTTTGGATGGGCAGGTGCTTCAACTTAAGTCGCAAGTGATGTGAATTAAGGTATTATCCCCAGGGTCTAGGTTGATCCATTACTCAATAAATGGATCATCCATTAGTATCAGCTCATGATGATGTCATCATTTTATTTTTTACATAGTTTATTATTTTTTGAATGTGTAGTTTACACATGATCACATATAATAACAAACAAACATGAAAAGATAAAATAAACATGTGATGCAATGAATATTTTTCTATTTATTTCATAGTTAGTTTTGAGTGAGATCACATAGAAAATGCTTTTCAAATAGAAAATTATTTCATTTCTTCACATAAAAACACCAAAATCCTCAAAGAAATATTAAGTCGCAACTGTATTCCATCATTCGAATTTAGACAAAGCCGGGTGTTTAGGGTGCTCGGTCAGCCATAGATAAGGGTGCTTCTTACTACCAGGGAGTTCTTATGAGAGTGGTGTGTTGACTTAACTTAAGTGGTAGTAAGGATTTTCTATATATAACTTTATATCATTTTAGAGGCAAGCATTGAGTAAATCAAGTTATGATTTTAGAAGCTGAGACTTCACTCAACAAATTAAGGAAACACAAGTTAATGAAATTGGTCAGTAAAACATTTACCTTGAACCCTCATAATAGTGATTTATCTATAGATTTTAAACTATGAGGGGGGGGGGGGGGGTTCAAATATCCTTTCCACTAGAATACTCAAGTGATAGAGTATTATGATTCTAGTACAGAGGGTTCCTAGAGTTCCTTAAAATAGTGGGAGATATTTAATTAATCAAAATATCTAAATCGGAAATCAAGATAAAAATTATTAATCTATTAGAATTTTATTTTTGTTGAAAATGGAAAGTAATACCATAATTAATACTATGATAATTAATGGAAAATGTAAATTTCCAAATTAGCATGAGTTTTCAACAAGGATGATTCACTCTTAATGATGAAATTTTATTTTTAATCTCCAATGGATTCAACATTATGGGTTATAAAAATGTAATATTGTTAGATGAACTAGAGTGTTTAATGAAATTTAGGATAAAAAGACACAGTGGAATCAATCATACCTCAAATAAATACACGATGTACCCAGTATGACTCAAATTGTGTGGTTTCTGTTTAAAATTAACATTTTATTAATGTATTGTTTCATATTTATGTTTAATTTATTTCTTTATAGTATTAATAACATAATAATTTTTTTCTTACACATGTGGATTCTTTTTCTTGAGTTGTGGTGGTTTGTTCGAAGCTTTTATTTCTCATGAGATATTGGGCTTCAAGGATTCAAATGAAATAATAACAATAAGGAAATGGGTCAAGAATGTATACAACCATCATGAAAAAGGTGATTTTTTACTACTTATTTAGTTAATTTTTTCACCATTTTATCTAATATTTTTAAGTTAATTTACTTATCATTTTTATCTTATAATTATTTTTTTCTTCTCAAATCTTTTGGGAAGTCATATTTTTCCTTAAATCGTCTGTAATAAGACAAAGAGAATATGTAGCTTTTGGATGAGATGTTTGAGGCAGCATGGGGTTTCTTATTCCATATAAAGGGAACATTTTTTTTATTTTTTTGATTATAGCACATGGTTGAAAGAAAATAAAACATCACATACTCAATCAGTCACACCTCAATCTGATACACGGTGTGACCGGTTTGACTCGAACTGTGTATTTTTAGTTTATAATTTACATTTTAGTTCAAAACACATATCACATAATCAAAATTGAGAAAACACATTAATATTATTTTGATAATTTATAATAATATTCCATAAGTAATTTGTAACATTTAAGAATTTTTTTTCACCTCAATCTAATGCATGGTGTGCCTAGTATGACTCAAAGTGCCTGTTATGAGTTTAAAATTAACATTTTAGTTCAAAAATTTTCACTCACTGAAAACTAATAAAATTCACTCTAATTGTCTTGATAATTTGGGGAAATTAATCATAATTTATTTTTGATGCGTAGGAATCAGTCTCATGTCAAACCAACACACAGTGTGATCGATATGACTCAAAGTACGTGTTTCGAGTTTAAAATGACATTTTAGTAAAAAAAACACAAATGGTGTACTCAAAACCAAGAAAAAACATTTTTATTGTTTTTATACTTTAGTGAAATTATCCATAAGTCTTTTGGGATGTGTAGGAATCAGTCTTACCTCAATATGATGTACGGTGTGACCAGTATGACTCAAAGTGCTTATTTTTATTTAAAATCGGCATTAATTTTTGTAAAAAAAACAACTAAAATACTCAAAATCAATAAAAAAACATTAGGATTGTTTTTATAATTTATTAAAATGATCCATAAGTCATTTTTGATGTGTAGGAATCAGCCTCACCCTAATTTGATACACAATGTGCCCGGTATGACTCAAAATGCCTACTATGAATTTAAAATTGACATTTTAGTTCAAAAAGTGTCACCCATTGAAAAACAATAAAACACACTCGGATTATCTTGATAATTTACTAAAATGATTCATAAGTCATTTTTTATGTGTAAGAATCAGTCTCATATCAAACTAACACATGATGTGACCGGTATGGCCCAAAGTGCACGTTTCTAGTTTAAAATGACATTTTAGTAAAAAACACAAGTGACGTACTCAAAACTAATAAAACACATTCATATTATTTTGATACTTTATTAAAATGGTACATAATTCATTTTGGACATGTAAGAATCTACTAAACCTCAATCTGATGCATGGTGTGATTGATATGACTCTAAGTGTGTCTTTTTATTTAAAATTGACATTAATTTTAGTAAAAATGACAACTAACATACTCAAAACTGATCAAATTCATTTATATTGTTTTTATAATTTAGGAAAATTATCCATAAGTCATTTTTTATGTGTATAAATCATCCTCAACTCAATCTGATGCACGGTGTGCCAGGTATAACTCAAAGTGTTTGTTATCAGTTTAAAATTGACATTTTAGTTCAAAAAGTGTCACCCACTAAAAACCAAAAAAAAGTTATATTGTATTTATAATTTTAGAAAATTATTCATAAGTCATTTTTTATGTGTAGGAATTAGTCTCATGTCAAACCAACACACAATGTGACCAGTGTGACTCAAAGTGCATGTTTCCAGTTTTAAATAATATTTTAGTAAAAAACACAAGTGGCATACTCAAAACTAAGAAAACATATTGGTATTGTTTTGATAATTTATTAAAACGATCCATAATTAATTTTGGAGGTGTATGAATCAACCTCAACACAATACAACACACGGTGTGACTGATATGACTATAAGTGCATCTTTTTATTTAAAATTGATATTAATTTTAGTAAAAAGGACAACTTACATACTCAAAACCAAGAAAAAACATTTTTATTATTTTGATACTTTAGGAAAAGTATCCAAAAGTAATTTTTATTGGTAGGAATTATTTTAACCTTAATTTGATACACTATGTGCTTGATATGACTCAAAGTGTATGTTATTAGTTTAAAATTGACATTTTAGTTCAAAAAATTTCACCCATTGAAAACTGAGAAAACATGCTTGGATTGTATTCATAATTTATGGAAATTATTCATAAGTCATTTTTTATGTGTAGGAATAAATCTCATATTAATCTGACACATGATGTGATCAGTATGACTCAAAGTGTGTGTTTCCAGTTTAAAATGAGATTTTAGTAAAAAAACACAAGTGACATACTCAAAACCAATCAAAAACATTCAGATTGTTTTGATACTTTATTAAAATTATACATAAGTCGTTTTGGACATGTATGAATCATCTAAACTAAAATTGAATATACAATGTGACTGGTATGACTCCAAGTGCGTCTTTGTATTTAAAATTGACATTAATTTTAGTAAAAAAGATAATTGGCATGCTCAAAACTGAAAAAATGCATTTGGATTGTTTTTATACTTTATAAAAACTATTCATAAGTCATTTTTTATGTGTATTAATCATCCTCACCTCAATTTGATGCATAATGTGCCCTACATGACTCAAAGTGTCCGTTGTTAGTTTGAAATTGATATTTTAGTTCAAAAAGCGTCACTCACTGAAAACTGAGAAAACCTGCTCAGATTGTATTAATAATTTAGTAAAAATGTTCATAATTAATTTGAGACGTTTATGAATAATTCTCATGTCAAAATGACACACGGTGTGACTAGTATGACTCAAAGTGCATGTTTCGAGTTTAAAATGACATTTTAGTAAAAAACACAAGTGACATAATTAAAACCAATAAAACACATTCATATTATTTTTATGATTTATTAAAATAATAAATAAGTCATTTGGGATGTGTAGGAATCAATTTCACCTCAATATGATGCATTATGTGACTGATATGACTCCAAGTGCGTCTTTTTATTTAAAATTGATATTTATTTTAGTAAAAAAGACAATTGACACACTCAAAACTGAGCAAACGTATTTGGATTGTTTTGATACTTTATTAAAATGATTTATAAGTCATTTTTGATGTATAGTAATCATACATACCTCAATCCAATACACGATGTTCACAACATGACTCAAAGTGTCTGTTATCAGTTTAAAATTGATATTTTAGTTCAAAAAGTGTCACTCACCAAAACCAAGAAAACATGCTTAGATTGTCTTGATAATTTATAAAAACAATTCAAAAGTCATTTGTAACATTTAGGAATCATTATCATATAAAACCAACACATGATGTTTCTAGTATGAATCAAAGTGTGTGTTTCCAATTTAAAATTATATTTTAGCAAAAAACACAAATGACATACTCAAAACTGAGAAAACACATTCAGATTATTTTGATACTTTAGGAAAATGATCCATATGTCATTTGGGATGTGTATAAATCATATAAACCTCAATTCGATGCATATTGTGACCAATATGACTCCAAGTATATCTTTTCAATATATAAGTGTCACTTTAATTTAAAATGCGCATCACATCACCAAAACCGAGCAAATGAGCCTATATTGTTTTCTCATCATTCTATCTACTATTACTTAATTAATTTCATTATCATTTTTATATTATACTTATTTAGTTTATTTTCACAGATATAATGCCTAAATGTGAACACGAAATGGTGTGACGTGCAAGAATCAACCACAACTCAATCTGATACACAATGTTCCTAGTATGAATCAAAGTTTAGTTTAAAATTATCACATTCTATTTAATTTATTTATTTATTATTAATAACATAAGGATTTTTTTCTTATACAGGTGCATTATTTTGTTCAATAAAGGGTTGTTTTTTCTTTTATGTAGGTGTGTTCTTTTTTTTTCTATAATATAGTGTTTTTCTTGTATTTGTGTTGTAAATTTTATTTCATTCAAATTATGTTTTTGTACCTGATTTTTCTAATTTCTGGTGTTGCAGTGTGTTGTTACAGCACACTACAGTATGTTCTGTTTCTGGTGATGCAGTGTGTTGTTACAACACACTATAGTATTCCCCTTTATCAGTGCTGCTAAATGCGCTAATAAAGGCATCCTTTATCATCCCTTTTAGAAGTGGTGATAAAGGCTACCTTTATCAGTACATTTAGTAATGCTAATAAAGGATCTATTTATCATTAAAAAAAATCCTGATAAGTGGGGATTTTATCAGTGCTTCTAAAAGTGCTGATAAAGGGGTCCTTTATCAGGGTTTTTTAGCACTAATAAAGGACCCCTTTATTAGTGTTTTTCTAGCACTGATAAAAGCCTAGGGCTTTTAATCTCACTCTAGTAGTCATCGCTTTTTTAATGTTGATAAAGGCCAATTCTAACACAATTAAAGGCCTATTTTGTAATAGTGATTGTGGAGATATGTTATTACTTTATATTACACTTCTTTATTTGGATATTGTGATGATGATTATACCATGTTATTCTTGGTTATATTTTGTGTTTTCCTTGTTCATTATTATTTTAGAGAGTGACTAATTTTATAAACCAAAGGATTTTGAAATGGTTTTCTTTTTCTTAATTACAAAACAAAAGGGGATTCTCTAAATATTTTTTTTCAAAATAGAACTAATAGATTACACTGTAAAATATATTATGTAGATTCATGGTGGTATCCTACCAGGGTTTGAATCATATACTTCATAAATCCATGGAGTGTATACAGTTTTAATTATGTCTGATTTAGGTAAAGGGAAAGGTGTCGCATCTTATGGTTTTACTTCTTGATGCCTTCATTATTCTTCATGGTATGGATTGGTGGTAACCATAGGTCCCATGGAGATGTATAATGTGGTGTGTTTTCGGGATCCTTCACTATTGGTTTTTAAGATGTGATGTATTAGACATATCGGCCTTGAAATTATTTTGATTATCATATATATATGATGTTGTGACTCACTTTTCTTTTTGTTTATAAAGTTATGTTAGATTTTTTTTATTATTTACATTACATTATACTTTTTTGGTTGATTCTATTATTTGGAACTTTTTATTTTTATGCATGGATGTCAGAGGTGAGAATACATCATGCTGGATTTTTCAGTGGAATCATTGTTGCGTTTTATTAGATTCTATAGGTGAAATTATTCCCATATTATTGGTATTTGATACCTTGATTCTTGTCTCCAACCCATGGATATTGGGAACACACTTCAGGACTTGTGGTATGCCAAGACGAGTAACATTCTAGGTTGACCCTAGTCGGTTCATTACACATAAATCCACAAAACTTCTAGAGTTGGTTTAACAAAATATGTGTGAACTATTTTAAGGAGAAACAAGAGGTAAATTCATATACTTCATAACATCCATTTAAGATATTTTAGTAATGTAAATTGTCACACTACTGGAAAACTAACATATACCAACGGTTTGGAACTGTTGGTATATGCCTCCAAACTGTTGGTATAGCCTATACCAACGGTTTGGAGAACCGTGGCCAAGTAAGCCGTTGGGATAGGTCTGTACCAACGGTTTTCCCAAAACCATTGGTATAGACCTATCCCAACAGTTTTGGAAACCGTTGGTATAATTAATATGAAAATCTTTACCAACGGTTGTGGAACCGTTGGTATATGTATTTCAAAAAAAACATTCGATGGGATTTGATCCCAGCACCCCTAGTTTATTATTGAATGACTTAACCACTAACCTAACATGAATTTTGTGTATATAATTACATAAATATATATATGTATTCTCATAATTATATTAAATTTTGATTTATATAATGTTCTGGGTAAGAAGAAATGATAAAAAATCAAAAGATCTATACCAACGGTTTTGGCAAACCGTTGGGAAAGATTTTGAGCTGGGTGAAGGTTGATTGATGGGGGACCTTTCCCAACGGTTTTGGCAAACCGTTGGGAAAGGGTATAGCTTTCCCAACGGTTTTCCAAAACCGTTGGGAAAGATGTCCACAAAGTGGACCTTTCCCAACAGTTTGGCCAAAACCGTTGGGAAAGGGTATACCTTTCCCAAGGGTTTGCCAAAACCGTTGGGAAAGGTCCCTACAATGCATCTTTCCCAACGGTTTGGCCAAAACCGTTGGGAAAGGTCCCCACAATGTGAGCTTTCCCAACGGTTTGCCCAAACCGTTGGGAAAGGTGGCCTCAAAGTGGGATTTCCCAACGGTTTGGACAAACCATTAGGAAAGGGAACCTATACCAACGGTTTTTATGAACCGTTGGTATAGAAGCGTTGGGAAAGGTCAGATTTCCAGTAGTGTCAGTAATGAATGAACTTAATAAAAGTTATAAGATCCTCTGGATGGGATAGTCGGAGAATATCTTAACCAAGTAATCATTGATCATTTAAATGTAGAGTGGAACTATTCCTAAACTCACATTACCTTATACACATCATAGTGATGATGGTGGTAAAAAAATATTGATGAAGAGTATTATATATATTGAAAGTCTTCCATAATTCCTTCCAAGACAAGTTTTTCAAATATTAGTAAAACACTTAACCATATGCCAACTAGATTGACTAATGTATATCATTTAAGTTACAATATGATGGGAATTCATTATGTCTCAGCTTCATGTGTTTTGACAAGAATATTTTGTTAAAGATAATTTTAGCAACAAACTTACCTCAAGAAAACACTAAGTGCATCTCAGTTAATTGTCCTAAAATATACTTAGGATATTAGCATCCCTAAAGTAGAAAGTATATACTTAGGATGTTAAAATCCCTAAAATAGAAAGTTATTAGTCAAGTAATTGACTATATTTCTATAATAGGGAATCATTTTTATTTTGAGATAGTGGGATAAATATTGAATTCAAGGAAGTCAAGCCTCCAGATGCACATTAGTTGGCATAGGAACACTAAACTTTTCAAGATTTAGTTGGAGGTGTTGTTTTAGCAACACAAACTATATAAGAAATCTAAAACCAAAGCGGTGGTTTAAAATTCACTAAGTTAGGTGATATATTGTTTGATGAGAATAATAAATCCTATAAGGAAGTGGTAAATGGATAGGAGATAATATTGGCAGGTTCATATGAATTCAAAAATGGAAACCTGTTGTAAAAATCTGGTTTTTCATTTTGGTGGTTTCTCTAGTTCATATAAAGTCATTGGTGGGTATTTAAGAAGGAATCATACATTTATGGTAAAGTTTGTGAAAATGAGGTGTGATTTATTTATTAAGGTTTCAAGTGATGCCAAGGCATGTTCTATGATGAAACCTTACACTATCCATTATACTAAAATCTATTATAATTTTACTTGTCATAGAAATATTCTATGATAATGTGATTGAGAAAATGGACGTCAAGACCACTTTCTTTGATGGAAACCTTATGAAAGATGTCTATATGAAACATTCAGAAGGGTTTTTAATATAAAAGAACAAAAATATGGTATTAAAATTACATAGATTTATTAATGGATTTAAACACGAATTGTGATAAGAGAATATTCATGTTGATAAAATCCATAAGATAATTTGGTTTTTGTAACATCTTGCCCCTCCTCATTGTCTTGAGGAGTGATGAGGAGCTACTAGGCCTTAAGTGAAATCCTCAAGACACCAAAGTATAATAATAAATTCAAGGGCCTTGAAACATTTTTGGGAAAATTTTCCCTTTGAAAGATAAAATAATCAAAGCACATAAATAATAACCAAACAAAGCTCTATATAATTAATGAGTGAAAAATACAATCCAAAGCAAAACCAAACCAAAAAACCATATCATAGTACAAGTGGGAACCAAAATACATACTCATGAGGACCAAAAAGTCTATGAAAACACAAAACACCCAAGTGACAACAACTAGTAACACCCCACCCGCTCCAAGCTCCAACTCCACATGCCATGACCACAGTATCAAGAATCATCACTAAATAACTGAGATACATTATCTTTTACCATGTCTCGATGGATGACATATGAAAATGCACAACAGTGCCCAAGAAGGGGGTGAGTCTAAACTTAGTAATATTTCCTTAATGACTTACCAACTCACGTTATTAGGAAAAAACCTATTAGCACATTTTATAAAATAGTTTCAAGTAGTAAAAACAGTTCATATATAATACATAAACCATTTTTCAAAGGAAATCATCAACAAAGTCTTTGAACCATTTCCTATTCAATTTGGAATATTCTTTTCCATATCTACACACATAGCCATCCACACACACACACAATCAATCTTTGTGTCACCATTGATGGTGGAACTTCACATTCATACTCCGTCCCATTTGATGGTGGTATTTCATGAACATTATCCATCCCATTCAACACACACCCAACTGTTTATGCCAACATCATGCCAATTCATTTCAATAAAAACATTTCTTTCTTTTTAAATCATTTCAAAAAATACTTTACATACATCAAACCAAACCATAATTTTAAAATCATCATTTTAAAACTATCAACAATAGGTTTTCTAAAAACTAATAACTTTCCAAAATTTCCAAGTCAATACCAAAACACGATTTCCATCAATAATAATACAAATATTTCATAAAAAAATCAATAAAATCATTCAATTAAAACAAATCCTTTAAATCTAAATCAATTGGAGTCGAGAGAGAATCCACCTACCTCACAACAGTTGGAGAAAATGAATAACATAACAACAAAACTTTAAGATCCAATCACAATTCACATTCCCTTTAATAGATCCAACAAGATACCATTATAAAATAATTTATAACACATAGATATATCCATAAAAGACTAGATCTATGGTTTTGAGAGAGAGAGAGAGAATAACCTTGTATATAAGAAGAATGAGGGAAAATAGGCACTTACTGATGAATATGGGACTCCAACACACTTTAATTCACCTAAGGATCATTCCCAGATCAAAGGGGATCATCTCTTATGCCTTGGGAGAAAAAGGAATTTGAGTTATGGGGAGTGAAGAACCTTTTTGATAAATTTTTTTAACAAAGTTTTTTTATTTTCTGAAAACTAACCTTTTTGTATAAGAATGTTTTTGTTATTTAGGATTGGACCCAAACCATTGCAATGAGTCTTGTAAGAAAGTTGAAAGTTTCTAAAAGTTCAAACCCAAAAATAAAGGGGAAGGAATTTTTTGTTTTTAAGAAAGATTTTTTCTAGACTTAGAGGATCATATTGAGAATCTTCAGACTCAGAGTATTGGATCCATCGACATCGGATTCAGATCATCGGATTCAAAAGAATCAAAGGAAAAAATTATTGATTGATATAAGTATTCCTTTTATGTAATTATAGAAATAAAGAAGTTTTTGAGTTAGAAAGTCAGATGTTTCTATTTGAAGAAGTCATATTGTTACTGAATAATTTTAAAAGAATATTGTGAAGTCAGGAGTTATAAAGTTTTCATACTTTCTAAACCAAATCAAACGATGTTGTGTTGGTCATTAAGTTCTCACAAATCTTGAAAACTATCATGATAAAATATTTTTAAGAAATTGAGGAATCATAATGATTGTATTGGATCCATAAGTACCAGAATCATAAGTTTTAGAAGAATGAAAGTGTAAAGCTGATGAAGTTTGAAGAATTTCAAAGTTGCTAAGTGGAGTCATAATTGGATACTTTTCATCATAATGGGAAATTACATCATAATGAGGATTACATAATACTAACTCTAAAATGGAAAGTAAGGAAGATCATAATGAGATAAGAAAGAAAGTCAGATCGTAATGAGCTAAGAAATAAAGGGAGATCATAATGAGTTGAGAAATAAAGGCAGATCATAATGAGCGGAAAAAGAAAAACAGATCGTAATGAGCTGAGCAAGAAAGACAGATCATAATGAGATGAGAAATAAAGGTTGATCATACTGAGATAAGAAAGGAAGGAAGATCATAATGAGATGAGAAAAAAAGGAAGGTCGTAATGAGATGATAAAGAATGGAAGATTTTAATAACTTGAGGAAGATACATCGTATTGAAGCTGATAAAGTTACATCGGACTGAAAAAATGTTAGAAAGTCTGAGAATGTTGATTACGAATAAGTCTCAAAAATAATATTCCAAATGTTTTTATGAAGAGTTGAAGAGGTCAAACTTGAAATTCAATTTTGTGTAAATCTCAAAGAAATATGAGGATTGAAGAAGTAAAAGTTGAAGTTTATATGTGAGAGTTTTTTAGAGTTTTGAAATCCAAGGAAGCGGGGAAAATTTTAAAGTTTCTCGCTCTTGTTTTTTTGTGTTACCTATAAATAGTTTCTCATATCATTTATTCATTGAAAATTTTCACGTAAGTGCAAAAGGATGATAATTGAAGAATTTGAAGTGAAAGTTCACGTCATCGGCTCCTCCCTATGCCACACAAAATGACCTATGCCCCTAGCAGTGCCCTCCTCCCGTCATGACCAACCTCCACCCCTATCACCCCCATCCTCCAATCATGAGTGTATGTCACCCCTCCTCCCATCATGAGTGCCCTCTTCCCCTAGCATGACGGTCTCCTGGGAAGCACCCCTCTTGAGCAGCCTCCTGTGATGGCTCACTTCTACCCCTTGCGTGACAGACCTTCCAACCTACATGTTCCCCTACGCAACATTCTCATACAAGGAAAAAAAGTGGTCTTAAGGACTTAATTCATATTAGATCCCCTTTTTAAGGAAGTCTAAATATATATCACATGGTTTGTAAAATCTTACACCAACTATACAGTTTTACTGTCTTAAGGTCATACCTCGCATGGTTGGCTCACATGATTAGACACCCCATGCACCAACTGTGCATTTCCCACTATTTAAAGATTCACAATTTCTCCTGGGCATCCGCATGGTTTGACCAAACTGTGTGCCAACCGTGCACCTGACCAATGCTCACTTTCTTCTCTTTCACAGTTTCTTACAGATGCTGCATAGTTTCTACTGACCATGCACAAACCATGAACCTCCATAAAATCCTCCAAAATGTTCCAAAGCCCCTCAAAACCTCCTGAAACTTAACCTAAGAATTATAGATACTCAAAATACATGAATATAGGGTCATGTACCTAAAACCATGGGTTCTATTGTTTTATTAATAATGAATTTGATCCATACATCGACAAGAGGATAATAGGGCGATGTAGTTTTCAAAGTCAAATATATCGATAACATATGGAAAGTAGATATTAAGTCTTATAGTTTGTTAAGACTAAGGAAAATATATTTCTCCAAGAATGAAATAAAATATAAACCTAAGTTATAGGGAACAAGATCTTCTAAAATAGATCTTTGGAGTTGCTTAGTTATAGTCATAGTATATACATTGGCAAGGTATTGAAAAATATACGATGGAAAAATTCAAGATTGAATTGTTACCAATGTTACATGGTGTGAAATCTCTATAAGATGATGTTATAAGGCACAAGTGGATATTATTATGATGAATATAATTCCATGCTCTTAAGTGCTTGGAATTTATTACATATTCCATGAAAAGTACTGAGGTTTGATATTTCTTATGAAAATGCATAATGGGAAAATATCAATCATGACTAAGAGAACTACATAAGGTAGTAATTAGAACTATATAACAATACTTTAAAAAGTAAGATAGATGATTTCATGGTACTTGGATAAGTGAGAATGCTAGTTTTGAAGGGGATACAGAGCTAGTTTTCCTATAAAGAAATTTGATCTTATATATCACAGTAAGGATAAGGTAATAACCAATAGAAACATATTATAGCCAGTGTTTGTCATACCTATAGAGACTAAGTATGTTGTAGCTTATTATGTAGCTTAATAAGTGGTTTGAAAATGATTTTTTTCTAGATTTTTGAATTATACCAAGATAGTAAACTATCGTCATGATATATATTATGAAAAACTTAAAACTATGGTATTAGCCAAGATGTCAAGTTTATAACAGATGAAAAAAAGTTAAATACTCAGTGATATCACTTCTTAAGGGATTTTCTCAAAGGGAATAGTAGGCATGGAAGAATGTGGTAGGTCCAACAGCTATAACCATGCCTTGGTAGAAGCATTTTTATCATGTGAGTGTTAACAAGTTGTTAGTTATAAGTTAGCTCTAGTGAAAGTGGGGGTCTGATTAAATTGGTACTCTGAAACCAACTGATTTTTGAATTTTTGATTACCAGAATATTAATAAATATTTTATCATATGATGATTGTTCTTCTGCATAACATTAGTGTGATAATGTCCTAAGAGTATTTTTCACATCAAAAGGTTATAATATTTCCCTGTTGTGATGAGAACCTATAAATGCTATGATAATATTCTTAAACATATGTCATATAGTCTAGATAACATCATTTTTTCAGGACATGGATGATGTTTGACTATCAGGTGTTGGGGGATCATAAGACATTTAAACCTTTTCTTATGAAGTTTACACCTGGTAATATTCAAGAGAGAATGTTATAAGGATAGTCCCGCCAATATGAATTCTATGTGTTATTTATGTCATTGAATATTATTATCTATGGATATGTGTATTAGTTCCTTAACTTGAGATTATTATTAATGTATATCATGAATCACGTACATTTATGTATGGATGAAAATTGTGATAAGATATGCTCGTGGTGAGGTATCATACGTTGGGTGCATCATAAGTGATATGACATTAATTGAATAAGTTAAGAAAAGATTTGTCTTTTTTGAGTTAATGGAGGATTATATCTCTTACCCTTAGATTGAAATGGAACTTTCTTATTAAATCCATGGTAATGGTAGTTCATCGATGAGTTCAGTTCAGGGAGTCAAAGAAATATTAATTAAGTATATAGGATAATGACACAAGTATGCATCTTGTTTGATAAGATATCAAGACAAAGAGATTATATTACACAATAACATTCGTGGGGAGGTTGTTATCATTGCGATGTTAATTTTTTCACTATAAGTGCTTTGATGTGTTTCTAGACACTGATATTGAAATTTAGGTAAGCCCATATAATTTCATTGAAAAAGAGGTTTAAAAGGCCACACACTAAGTGTATTTAGAATCTCATTAAAATCCATTGAATTTAATATTAAGAATAAATATTATTCTTGACTTGAAAGATAATAATTATTTAATATAGGATGATCATATAAATTAAATCACCAAATATTCGAGTTTAAAATATGTTAGTTTAATTTCATCTCTTGATTATTATTCATATAGTAATAAATAAATATTTATTTATTAACTAGTTATGTGAATGAATTGATATAAATATTCATTTAGCTACATAAATATTAAAACAAATATTTATCCATGAGTTTATTGAATATAATATTAATTTATTTATTGAACAAATAATATTTATTTATTCAAATAGATATTTTATTATTCATGATTTGATAAATTCGGCGGTGGCTTGACAGGTCAAATTAATGGTCTGAAAAAAATGATATATTTATCGTTAAGTTTAGCGCATGTCATGAGATCTAATATTATTATTTGACCTAAGGATTATTTATAATAAATAGTAAAATAAAGGGTCTTTGTGAAATTATAAATTGTTTAACCTTAAGTATAAAATCCAAATTACATTGTTTTTAAAAGGTATAAGAATTGTGCATGATGGGGCCTTTCAATAATTCTCTCAAGAACATAGAGATAAAAATCACCCCTATTGAGAACATAGAGAGAATAAGAGAACCATTTGTCATAACCAATTATGATAATGTTAAACACTTGGCTCTTCCATGATAATACTATGAGATTCTAGAATGTTGTTCAGAGATTCACGGAGCACATATGGATACAATCAGAGGAGTCCCCTTTCATATTTTCAACCGCAATGACAACATGCCAAGAGTGGCATAAAAAATTGATTAAAAATGAATTCATCGGTTTGTGACAATTTATTCTTTAAATTATTTATAAATAAAATGTGGAAGATCCTTTCTAAAAAATACCAAGTTATGTTTGTCAATTTCTTCAGGTTTATCCATTTAAATTGATGAAAACCCATTGTTGGGTACCATCTTGATGTTTCTATTGCACCCGGGAGCCTTTAACTTCCTCCCATGTATTATTCACTTAGCCTAAAAAATGGATGGGTCAAGAATAATTGGTGGTTTTTACATGCGGCATATGATAATGTGTGTTTGTGAGGTTGTTTATTTTATTTTTGTATTTTTTCATTATCACTTCAATTGCTTTGTTTAAATTTTAATTAAATTTTCCTTGAATTCATTTGTAATTATTTTTTATTTTTTTTATTTAAATCCGTTGAAAAAATTTCATATATTAATTTTTTTTAATACTTCTTATTAAGTAATTTGGAGTTTTAGAAATTATTTTTTTATTTATTAAGGAGATAAATGTATTAGTTTATTTGGTAGATTAATTATTTTTTTTCATAATTATAGTTTTTTAAACTAAATATTATCCAATTTTCATTTTTATCATGTTTTTTTTAGTTTTTATTATATTTTTTATTAAGTCATTACTATTTATAAAAATAAAATACTAAGTGTCTATCCATATTAATTTTCACTTATTTATATTTTATATAATGTATTTTTTTCTTATCTTTTTTATTATTTATTTTGTTCGTTATCAAGGTAATGTTTTTTTGTAGTTTTCAATTATTATTTACTTGTTCATATAGTGATCTTGATTGATTAGTTTTTATAAAAACAAAATGTGTAGTTTGTATTTCATTGCATATGTTTGATCCAATGATGAAATTTAATGAATTGCAAATCACTTCATACACAAATTTTTTTTCCAGATAGATATTCAATAGTGTTATGAATTATCATTAATGGTGTGGATGTCATACATAATAATGAATGAAGTCTATTCATTACCCATCAAGTATCTTCATATGGACAAACTGTTTGTATTCCCACCGTTAGATTGTAATTAATTTTGTTCGTTGGATCAACCCTTTTTCAATCTATAAATACAGTGGCATGATAATGGAAATGGTGTGATTTTGTGTGGCCATATACTTGTGTTCTTTCTTTCTTGTTCTATTGTGATTGAGACATTTTACTTCGTCATCTTAATTCTAATCAATCGACATCATCATACGCTTTCATTTCGCTTCGCCTTCAAATGATGAATTTCACAACACGTTATCAGCACGACTCTCTGCGAAGTAAAAAGGTTAGTCATCCCGGTAAGATAAATTTTCCATGACGAATATTATAAAGCATGGATTTATCCATCTTGAAATTTCTGGGAAGAATTACTTGTCGTGGATTCTGGATGCGGAGATGAACCTTGATGCAGACGGCCTCAGCAAAGAAATTAAAGTTGGAAATCACGATTCTGCTCAAGACCGTGCATGAGACCTAATATTTATCCTCCATCACCTCCAAGAGGATCTGGAGAATGAATACCTCACGGTGAAAGATCTTTTGGTGCTGTGGCAGAATCTCAAGGAGTGGTATGATCACCTTCGACTTGTAATACTACCAAGAGTAAGGTTTGAGTGGAGTCATTTGTGATTCCAAGATTATAAATCGGTAAGTGAATACAACTCCGCAATGTTTAAAATAACATCGCAACTCAAATTATACAGAGATACTATCACTGATACTGATATGTTGGAAAGAACATATTCTACTTTCCATGCCTCAAATTTTATTTCTGCAACAACAATATCGTGAGAAAGGTTTTACAAAATACTTTGAATTACTTTCTTACATTCTTGTTGCTAAATAAAATAATGAACTCCTGATGAGAAATCATGAATCCTGGCCTATTAGTGTGGCTTCATCCCCTGAAGTGAATGAGACTGCTTTTAATAAAGGTCGTGGGAAGAATTGGCACAATCGAGGCTGAGGAAAGTCATTTGTTTGAGGTGGTCATACACAAAATGAGAAGAGGAAGGGAAACCACCAAAAGTGGTCCAATAATGAAAAACCACAAATGAAGAAAGCAAAGAGAGATGAAAGTAACTACTTTCGATGTGTCATGAAGGGGCATTGTCCGCGTACCTGTCGTACTCCAAAGAATTTTGTTGATATTTATCAACAATCTATCAAAGTAAAGGAAAATAATGTTGAAGCGAATTTTTCCGACCAGGATTTGAAATATGATGATGATATTAAAAACTTTGATATTTCCAACTATTTTTCACACCCTGAAGGTGTTGAGCATATTGATCAAGCATGAATTCTCGTGATGGAATCAAAGTTTGATTTTTTGTTTTTGTATTCCTGTGGTTGAAATGAACAATGGTTTTATGGTTTTGAAATATTTTTAAATATTGCATGTTTGAATTTGGTTTCTTTTATTTATTCCTTATATGCATGTTTATTTTATTTACTATAAATGGATGATATAAATATGTCTGTTGAGAATAATTTCCATGATGAAGATATTTGTCTCATCGACAGTGCAACGACTCATACAATTCTTAAACATGAGAAATATTTTATCACCATTAAAATGGTTAGTGCTCATGTGTGTACTTTAACCGGTAGTGCGCAATTAATCGAAGGATTTGTAAGAGCAAGAATATGCCTACTCGGTGCTACACAAATTATGATAAAAAATGATTTATTTTCTCCCAAGTATCGATGCAATTTGTTAAGTTTTAAAGATATTCGTAATAATGGATATCACATCGAGACAATGGATAAAGGAGGTGCTGAATACCTCTACATAACAAGCATTAAAAATGAGCACAAATTGATTCAAGAGAAGATTTTGAGACTTCCGTCTGGATTGTACTTTGTCAATATTTTTACAATTGAATCAAAGATGGTAAACTCGAAGTTTACCAACCATGATACATTTATTGTCTGGCATGACCGTTTGGGTAATCCTAGATCAATAATGATGAGGAAAATAATTAAATGTACTCATGGTCATCCATTGGTTGATAAAAGGGTTCTTACGCCCCATGATTTCTCATGTGCTTCTTGTTCTCAAGGAAAATTAATTATAAGACCATCACCATCAAAGATCGGGACCGAATCCCTGATGTTCATGGACCGAATTCATGGTGATATATGTGGAACAATTCATCCACCATGTGGACCATTCAGATATTTCATTATCATGATTGATGCATCAACTCGATGGTCCCATGTGTGTTTATTGTCCACTCGCAACCAAGCATTTGTGAAATTATTTTCCCAAATAATAAGGTTAAGGGTGCAATTCCCTGATTATTCAATCAATCATATTAGGGTTGAAAATGCTGGTGAATAATCATCACATGCTTTTAATAATTATTGCATGTCATTGGGAATAAGTGTTGAACATCATGTAGCTCATGTTCATACACAAAATGGTCTAGCTGAATCATTTATAAAGCGATTACAACTTATCGCTAGACCATTACTTATGAAAACTAAATTGACTATTTCAGCATGGGGACATGAAATTTTTCATGCAGCAGCACTGATTTAAATAAGGCCATCAAGCTATCATGATTATTCCTCTTTGCAATTAGCTTGTGGTCATGAACCAAATATTTCACACTTAAGGATATTTGGTTGTGCTGTATATGTGCATGTAGCACCCCCACAACGAACAAAAATGGGACCCCAAAGGAGATTGGGGATATATATTGGTTTTGAATCTCCCGCGATCATTAAATATCTTGAGATTATGACATGAGATGTATTCACAATAAGATTCGTTGATTTTCATTTTGATGAAAAATTATTTCCAACACTCAAAGGGGGAAATCAATCGACTTCAAAAGAAATATCATGGAAATCAACTTCATTATTACATCTTGATCCTCATACAAATACGAGTGAACTTGAAGTTCAGAAGATCATTAATTTGAAAATTTTAGAAAATCAATTTCCTGGTGCATTCAATGATTCAAAACGGGTTACCAAATCATATATACATGATATGAATGCACCGGTATGAATTGATGTCCCAGAAGGACAATATGATGATATTACCAACAATGCTTCCAACCTTCGCCTAAACCACGAGAGACCACTTGGTTCAAAAGATAAAAATACCTATCAAAGAAATGGGAAACAACCTATGTTGGTTGAAGATATGAATGAATTTGAAGATGATGCAAATGTACCAAAAGTACAAGAACATGATCAAGAGGAAATTTAAATAAATTTCACCAACATTGGAAGATGTTGGAATTGAGTGGAGACCATTGTTGATAACACATTTTCATACAATGTAGCCCTTGAAATTATGGATGTGGATCAAGAACCTAAAACTGTTAATGAATGTCATGAAAGGACATATTGGGATCAATGGAAAGTTGCAATCCAATATGAGCTAGACTCACTTGCTAAACGTGAGGTTTTTGGGTCGATCATGAAAACCCCTGGAGGGATTAATCCTGTTAGATACAAATGGGTCTTTGTGAGAAAAGGAAATGAAAATAATGAAGTCGTGAGATATAAAGCATGACTAGTTTCTCAAGGCTTCTCACAAAACCCTGGGATTGATTATGATGAAACATACTCTCCCGTAATGGATGCAATAACCTTTCGGCACCTCATGACGTTTGTTGTACATGAGCAACTTGAATTACGCCTGATGGACATAGTGACTGCATATATTTATGGTGATATTGATAATGATGTTTACATGAAAATCCCTGAAGGATTCAATTTGTCGGAAAAATATCCTGTATCTTGAGATCTTTATTCAGTTAAGCTGAATAAATCATTATATGGATTAAAGCAGTCTGGGCGTATGTGGTATAACCGTCTGAGTAAATATTTGATGAAGGAAGGTTATAAAAATGATCCAATTTGTCCATGTGTCTTCATTAAGAAGATTGGATCTGAATTTGTTATCATCGCAGTATACTTTGATGATTTAAATATAATTGGGACTAATGATGAACTTTCCAAGGTGGTGGAATATCTGAAGAAAGAATTTGAAACAAAATATTTTGGAAAGACAAAGTTCTGCCTTGGATTACAAATTGAGCATATTAAGAATGACATTTTTGTTCATCAATCACGTTATACTGCTAAAGTACTACAAATATTTAACATGAATGAATCGCATCCATTAAGTACACCAATGGTTGTACGATCTCTTGATCGTGATAATGATCCTTTTAAACCACGATTGGATGATAAAGAACTAATTGGTCCTGAAGTACCATATTTGAGTGCTATAGGAGCAATAATGTACCTTGAAAATAATACAAGACCTAGTATATGATTTTCTATGAATTTATTGGCAAGGTATAGTTCTTCTTCTACTCGTCGTCATTGGAATGGTATCAAATATGTATTAAGATACCTTCAAGGGTCAAAAGATCGGGGGTTAATTTATTCCAAATCCTCAGAACCAAAGTTGGTTGGTTATGCTGATATTGGATACTTGTCTAATCCACACAAAGAAAGATCTCAAACTGGATATGTGTTTACATATGGTGGAACTGCTATTTCTTGGCGTTCTACAAAACAAACCATTATTGTGACTTCTTCCAACCATGCTGAGTTGATTGTTCTTCATGAAGCAAGTCGAGAATGTGTTTGGTTGAGATCATTGATTAATCATATTCGAAATTTATGTGGATTAGATATGAATAATAATATTCCCACCATATTATATGAAGATAATACTGGCTGCATAGCACAGTTGAAAGGTGGAGTTTTTTTTAATACGTTTAAAAAAAAATATTTTTTTAAAAACGTCTAGGTTTAATTTTTTTTTAAAATGCGCCTCAAAGGCAGAATTCGTGATGCCTCCTTTGCACTTCCAGCACGGATCGCTGACGTGGAGAAGGCGGCACCCTTGGTGCCACCTTTCTAGATGAGGTCATACGAAAGGCAGCACCGCAGGTGCCGCCTTTCGCCTGGCGTCATTGCGAAAGGCGACACCATGGGTGCCACCTTGGCCTCTGTTCCCTATAAAAGGGTAGCACCCCCTCCCATTCTCCTCACTTCCAAACACCCATTTACCTCTCATTTTCTCTCTTTTGTGGCGAAATTTGCGGTTTTAAATTTTTGTAAAGCTTTTAGAGGTATGGTTTTTAATTTAATGTTTTTTATTTCGTTGAATTGTTTTTAGTTAAATATTTTTTTAAATTTAATGTTTTTTATTTAGTTGAGTTTTTTATAGTTAAATATTTTAATTCTTTAGTAGTTTAGTTAGTTTTAATTTTTTTTTGTTTATTAGATTGTTTAATTAGTTATATATATTTAGTAATTATAACTATCATTAGTATAAATTAATTTAGGATTCTTTTAATGAAATTTTGGTAGCATAAAGACTATGTTATCTAAGCAATAAAATCCTTGTCTGGATACAAACAAGTAAATGTGGCTCTGGCACAGATGTACCTAGGGGTAAAACTCGAAAACACCGATTTGAGCTAGACTCGAACGGGAACTGGTGCACGACAACGAGCCTTGCTGCATTCTAGTTTGATACTCCTGAGGGATATGCTTAAGATATGCATATTTCTTTATAAACTAATAAAATATCTATGAAAAGAAATGATAAATTGATAATTTAGTAATGATGTTGATAGTTATTATTATGAATGATTAATTAGAAATTAATTAATAAATAACATAGAGTTAAAAATAAAACTACAGTTCAAATGATATTAAAGAACATGGAGTTAACAAAACATGGAGTTAAAAAAACATGGAGTTAAAAACAACATGGAGTGAAAGTGAAAAAATAAATAACATGGAGTTAAAATATAAATAACATGGAGTTAAAATATAAATAACATAGAGTTAAAATATAAATAATAGCATGTTTCGAGCTTCTGGCCTTTATTGCAGTGAATAGGATATCAAAATTTCAGAAAACCCGTTGTCACATGGGTTTTCTGAAATTTTGATATCCAATTCACTGCAATAAAGGCCAGAATCTCGAAAATGGTGTTATTTATATTTTAACATAGGCCAGAAGCTCTATGTTATTTTAACTCCACTAAATTTCAGAAAACCCGTTGTCACACGGGTTTTCTAAAATTTTGATATCCAATTCACTGCAATAAAGGATAGAATCTCGAAAATGGTGTTATTTATTTTTGAACTCTATGTTATTTATAAATGCCAGAAGCTCGAAAATGGTGTTATTTTTTAATTTTTAGGAACCTGAAAATTTTTTAGTTTTTATGTTTATAGTATACTTGTATGTGAGTGTTTGGAATGGATAGATTAAGGAGGTCCTACAGTAGCCTTTTGAAGATGATAAAGGATAAATATTTGGTGATTAAGAGTTCGATGGGCTATGTGGAATCATTGGTGTTTTCATCTGATCAACTGGGCCTGGGGAAATGGGGTGACAATTGTCGAAAAGAATTATAATGGTTGGATGCATGGTGGTGTTGAAGGGGTTGGTATTTGCAGGAATGGGGAGTGATGAGCATTTCATGTGGCATATCTTTCACTATACCCTTATACAGTCGGATGTTGATATGGATATGGACATGGCAGGTGGAAGAATGGATTTCGTTGTCCTATGAAAGGAGATATAACATGTTCTCATGCATCAAATATTATAGATGTATGTGATACTAGCGACACCATGCATCACATTGATGCGGGGTTGACTCCCATATGTTTAATGAATTTTTAAAGTTTCGTTTATATTGGTCTTATGTTTTATATTTTATAGTCTTTCAAAGTCACGTACTTGAAACATTTTTAAGTTTCATGTAGGCGGTTTTGAAAGCTTATAAATTATTTTTCAGGAACATTTTTTATGAAATAATTTTTGTTTTCAACAATTTCTTATATGTTTAATTAATGTTTAAAGTTTCATTTATATTGGTCTTATGGTTTATATTTTATAGTCATTCAAAGTCATGTACTTGAAACGTTTTTAAGTTTTAGGTAGGCGGTTTTGAAAGCTTATAAATTGTTTTTCAAGAACATTTTTTATGAAATGATTTTTGTTTTAAACAATTTCTTATATTTTTAATCAATGTTTAAAGTTTCGTTTATATTGTTCTTATGGTTTATATTTTATAGTCTTTCAAAGTCATGTACTTGAAACATTTTTAACTTTCAAGTAGGCGGTTTTGAAAGCTTATAAATTTTTTTCATGAACATTTTTTATGAAATATTTTTTGTTTTCAATAATTTCTTATATGTTTAATGAATTTTTAATGTTTCGTTTATATTGGTCTTATAGTTTATATTTTATAGTCTTTCAAAGTCACGTACTTGAAACATTTTCAACTTTCAAGTAGGGGGTTTTGAAAGCTTATAAATTATTTTTCCTGAACAATTTTTGTGAATTATATATATAAATAAATATATAAACAAAAAAAAACAAAAAATAAAAACAAATTTGACAAAAATGATATTTTTTACAATTTTTATGAATTATATATATAAATAAAAATATAAACAAAACAAAACAAAAAATCAAAACAAAATTTTTAAAAATAATAATTTTTTTTTGTTAGGTGAAAGGCGGCATCCTCCTGAACATTTTTTATGAATTATATATATAAATAAATATATAAACAAAACAAAACAAAACATAAAAAAATCAATTTTTTTTGTGTTAGGGGAAAGGCGGCATCGCGGGTGCTGCCTTTCAGCCGCAGTGAAAAGGCGGCGGCCGCGATGTCGCTTTCCACCCGAAATGCAAAGGCGGCATCATGGATGCCACCTTTGCGGCGCATTTTGAAAAATATTTTTACCCTAACCATTTTCTGTAAAAAAAAATTAAAAAAAACGTAAAAAAAACTCTTGAAATGTGGGTTTATTAAAGGTGACATAACAAAGCATATCTCACCAAAATTCTTTTTTACCCATGACCTTCAAAAGAATGGTGATATTGATGTCCAGCAAATATGGTCTTGTGACAATCTCGCAGATTTTTTCACAAAGGCATTGCCAACTTCAACATTTGAGAAATTGATTTGTAAAATTGGAATGCGAAGACTGAAAAGTCTATCGTGATTTTATGAGGGGGAGTTGGGAATGCTATACTCTTTTTCCCTTAATCAGTTTTTCCCACTGGGTTTTCTAATAAGGTTTTTAATGAGACAACATAGCATGAAATCATTTTAATTTGGCTTCACTTGTTTTCCCACAGGGTTTTTTTAAGTGAAGATTTATATTAGATTCCATGGGATTATGACATCCAAGGGGGGTGTTATGAATTATCATTAATGGTTTGGATGTCATAAATCATAATGAATGAGGTCTATTCATTACCCATCAAGTCTCTTCATATGGTCAAACCGTTTGTATTCTCACCATTAGATTGGAATTAATTTTGTCCATTGGATCACCCTTTTGTAATCTATAAATACAGTGGCATGATAATGGAAATGATGTGATTTTGTGTGACCATATACTTGTGTTCTTTCTTTATTGTTCTATTGTGATTGAGACGTTTTACTTCGTCATCATCATTCCGATCAATCGACATCGTCATACGCTTTCATTTCGCTTCGCCTTCAAACGACAAATTTCACAACAAAAAGAAATAAGTCTTTGATTTTCATAAACCCATTTTTAAACACACTTATTATGGGATCCGATGTACAATTCAATAAATAAATAAATAAATGAAACTTTGAAATATTTAATAATTAAGTTTCAAAATATATTTATTAATAGTTTATATTTATTAGGTGTAAATAATGAATATAAATACATTTATAGAGTGAAAACCATTCACATGATAATAAGATAATATTCATTGAAAACCATTCAAACACTGATGATTGCAAAATAATAGGTTTGAAAATGGATTCAAAAATGAATTTAAAACTAATGGATATATCGATCACATCACCTACATATTGAAACAATTTTTCAATTTATGATATTTACTTTAAATTGGTATTCAACCCTCTGTGGATTTTGACTTTGAATGGGATGTGGATGAGATAGACACGGGCAGACATGTCTAACCTCGAAATAATGGGATCCACTTTGATGACAGCGCGCAGGGTTTCCCAGCCAATAGTTTAACGAAAACCATTGTTTTGGTTTCATCACTTAACCCTTACAATCCCCCACGCGAGTATGCCTGCCTGCCCTTTATAAAAAAAACCTGAGAGAGGGAGATGGAAACCTAAAATAAGTAGGAACCCTCAAGACGAATCAATGGAAGGCTTCATCCCTTTTCTCCTCCATTCCATCAAGAGCCACCGGCAGCAGAGGGACCACGGCAGCATCAGATCTCTCTCCGACGACTATGGCCGGAGCTACCACTGACTTTTATCCACGCAGGCCTCGATCGATGGTTCGTCCCACCAGCAATCCCGGTCCGAGTTCATCGGGAAGCGGCCTGGCATGGAACTCCTTCGGTCTGACATTTCGGGCAGCTCCGACAACCATGTTGCTCCTCCCCACCAAATCTCCATGAAGGTCAACCAGTTCTCTGGTGCTGGAAAGTGAAGCTGTTTTTTATTTTCTTATATGTAAACCACAACATTCTTTTGCTTCGTTCCTTTCTTCTATTCACCAATGTTGTACATACATCTAACCAGAATTTGGGATCTTTTCATGTAACATCAAGCAAGGAGGTCATTTCTGTTATTATTTTCAGTTTATGCTTGTTGGTAAATTTCCCTCTCATCGTCCAACTGTTGCCTTGATGAAGTACACCCCTGATAAAAAAAACGGCAAATTTGGCATAAGGGGTTTTTTTTCATTTTTTATTATATTTTAATGGGTCTAGCGTGCAAATAATTAAGAAAATGGGTTGGTTGAGCGCCACACTGTTCGGATGAAGTGGGGTTTTGCCACCTTTTTTTTCCAGTTTTTTTCTTTTTTCTTTTGTTTTGCACCCTCCCTTTTTTTGTTTTGTTTTTTTGGCACCCCATCCATTTTTTAATAATAAATAATTAAAATTTTAAAAATATACTTATAAATATGTATATAAAAACGTTAAATTATTTATAATTATATTTATAAATATATTTATAAATATATAATTTATACATTTATATTTATATAGTTATAAACCTTATTTAATTATATAATAAAATAATGAAATAAACCTTATATATAATTATTTATATTAATTTATAAATTTATATATAATTTTGTAAATAAAAAACATGTATTAAATAAAAAATATATGGTTTATTTATATTTATATAGTTATATTATATAAAATATTAGGGTTTTTTTTTCTGATTTGTGTGTTTTATTTATATATTTACATATAAATATTATAAATAGTTATATATATATGTGTGTATAAATATAATTATGTATATATATAATTAAAAATAAATATTTTTAAATATAAATCTATTTATATATATTTTTAAAATAAAAAATATATTTGTAATTATATAATTATAAACTAATCTTTATAAATAAATATTTATAATTATATAAATATGAATATATTTATAAATATATAATTATAAAAATATTGTTACATATATATTTAAAATTTAGTTATAAATATATTTCATATTCATATATAAATATATATATATAATTATATTTATAATTATATTTTGAATTATATTGTAATTATAGTTATAATTATATATTTATAATTATATATTTGTACATATATATATAATTTTAAATCTATAATTACTAATCTATGTTTATATAGTTATAAGTAATTATTTATAAATAAATTTGAAATATTGTTAAACATATAATAAATTGGTAATAACAACAGTATTATTAATGACAATAAAATTTAAACTATATGAACAATATAAATGAAACTTAAAACATGGATTAAACATATACTAAATAGATGGCATTAAAAAAATTACTTAAACATTGTTGATAAAAAATATGTTATAGTCTTTCAAAACCACCTACTTGAAAATTAAAAATGTTTCAAGTATGTGACTCTGAACGCCTATAAAATATAATCTATATGACCAATATGAATGAAACTTAAAACATGGATTAAACATATACTAAATAGATGAAAATAAAAAAATTACGTAAAAAAGGTCGATAAAAAATATTTTATAGGCTTTCAAAACCACCTAGTTGAAACTTAAAAATGTTTCAAGTATGTGACTTTTAAAGCCTATAAAATATAAACTATATGACCAATATGAATGAAACTTAAAACATGGATTAAACATATACTAACTAGATGAAAGTAAAAAAATTACGTAAAAAAGGTCGATAAAAAATAATTTATAGTCTTTCAAAACCACCTAGTTGAAACTTAAAAATGTTTTAAGTATGTGACTTTGAAAACCTATGAAATATAAACTATATGACTAATATGAATGAAACTTAAAACATGGATTAAAAATATATTAAATAGATGAAAATAAAAAAATTACGTAAAAAATGTCGATAAAAAATATTTTATAGGCTTTCAAAACCACCTAGTTGAAAATTGAAAATGTTTCACGTATGTGACTTTGAAAGCCTATAAAATAATATTATTTAATATACAATAATTAATTAGTTAGTAATATAATTATTAATTATTATTCGTCATTATAATTATTAATTATTAATGGTTAATTATTAATTAATTAATTAATTACTAATTAGTAATTTACATTTATAAATATATTTATTATTATATAATTATAAATGCAATGTTTTTAAATATTTAAGTTGTCATGTAAAATATTTTTTGTTTACTATATGTATGTTTTTCTTTTCATTTTTCAAGAAATTATCATATTTTTAGTCTATGTGACAAATTTTGTTTATATTGTACTTGTAATTTATAATTTAATAGTTAATTTAAATCAGTTTGTATTTACTATATTTTTGATTTTCTTTTTATTTGTCTTAAACAACAATTAATTATCATAGTAAATAATTTATTTAATATATACAACATGACATCCAAGAACATCAATGACGATGCCCCCTGGTACCACAACGAGGCGTCTGAATCTCACATCCTCTCCGCGCCCGACGTTCGTGTCGCTCCGGTGTCCTCTCTACAGGTTCCTCCTCTTCCGGTGCTTCTGGTACCTCCTCATGGTGCTATGTAGAGGACTGACCAAAACCATTTGAGGAGGACGTCCCAAAATCATATGGGGTGACATATGGCTTCGAAGCTCCTATAAATGGTAGAAATGGGGTACTAAAGAAGGCCTCATCGGGAGGAGAGGGGGTGCCATAAGCTGTGTGACTACACCCAGATCGAAGTCCATAATAGTCTGTAGAGATTCCATATTGGTATATAAGCGTCTCCTTGCTGTGCAAAATCATCAATCGGCTGGGCCGGATCGTCTCTCTGTGGTGTGGCGACATCTGCATGAGCCGCTCTAGGATGTCGATGTCGTCGCCTCTGCCCCTCCGGATGTGCTCGTCTCTGTCTTCCAGCTGAAAGTGATGCGTAGACATGACCAGTATATGGATTCCATGAAAACTGAAATGTAAACTCAAAAAATAAGTCATATAGTAGCATGATAATGTTACTAAGATTATATTGAAATAACTTAAAATAGTGATAACAAAACAAATTTTCCAACAAAAAAGTATTGTTTAACTTACATCAGCTGGCACTATGGCGTCGAATATCTGTCGGAAGTTGTGCACACTATGTCTCAAAGTATGTGCAAACTTCTGAGACTGTCTCCACCTGGTGAAAAAAGAGGAATCTACGGTAAGTTTATAAAAATCAATAACAAAAGTATTAAATAATTGAAATTAATGATGTAGACATATCATCGTCCCTGAGGACGTAGCTCTAGTGCAAGCGGTGCGACAACTCGAGGAGCGATGCGTGGAAAACTCTCACAGGCCCACATCTGTACTAACACCATGCAACCTGTAATATGATGTGAATAGGCCTGAAAACTGGTGCAGAGAGATCTGTACAGATGTTCTAGTACATCGGACCCCCAATTGTACGTAGTCGTCTGATCCAGATCCTCAAGTAATGGGAGGTACATCATGTGTACCAAAGCGGTGGAGTAGTAGACACACAACATGCCCCCGAGCAGCCGCAAAATGTATACACGTGTGTGCTAAAGAAGTGTATCCTCGTCTTCATCATCAGTAATGACGTCGAAATGATGATCAAGCCACCTCATGCGCAAGCACGAATCCTGGAGGACACCCTGTGTGCCGATGACGTCAATGCCCAGCATCCTCTGTATGACTGCAGCCCAATCGCTAGTACTAGAACCCGTAACTACATGTCCATGGATAGGTAACCCCAGCATGTAGGTGACATCCTCTAATGTAATAGTTATCTCCCCCTCAGGGAGATGAAATGTGTGTGTCTCTGGCCACCATCTCTCAACCAACGCAGCTATCAAATGATGGTCAATAGTCTTGAAGTTACACATAGAGACTCCATAAAAGCTCGCACGTCTAAGGTATGGAAAAATAGTTGTAGGCGGTGCCTCATGATGGAAACGATGCACTCTTCGAACATGAATATGTCTAACAGGTTGTCGCGCTAACACATCACGCGACACATGCATCTCCTGTCCAGATAAAAGTGGCTGCTCCATCTGAATGTACAAATAGTAAAACATTAATTTCATGTAAGATATGACATTTATCATGTAAGATATGAAATTTATCATTTAACGATTTAAAGAAGCATAAACACATTGGCACAGTTGTTGTCTCATGTGTTGGGGTATTGGGGTGAAGACGTTCAGAGTTTCCTCGTTTGTTTTGTGTGGCCATTGTAAGTTTATCTATCATTATAAAAGACTGATGAATGAAGCCAAATAAACATCAGTATTCTTCCAACACACTATGTTAAGCGATATTTAACCACCAGTAGTGAAATGCACAGAGAATTTGTAGTTTTTTTATTAAATTTGGGAGTGATGCACAACCAATCCATGCTTTCAATTCATTGATCAATGAAGCCAAATAAACATCAGTATTCTTCCAACACACTACATCAGTAGAAACAACAACAGAAATAACCATAATACATCATTTCAATGAACCCGCACATGACGTATAAATGTTTTCTTATACAAATGATTACATGTACAAAGTTTTACAGTAACTGATACAGTACATGATTCATTTTAACCATTAGATGATTTCCCTATGTGTCTAGGGCAACGTGTCTTCATATAACCTTCCTGGCAGAAAATGCTGCACCACCATCCAACTGGATGTTCACTAGGCCAATCCATCTCATTCCGAATACGAGTCGACTTTGGCCTCCCTTTAGGTCGAAGTCTACTATTGTTCGGTAGAAGCGTGAGTGCACCATCAGGCAGCTGAAAATTCTGATATTCCCCGATTGGCATCCATAGAGTACTATAGCAGGATTTGATGCTCTCGAGTCGATAAGCCGGATCGATGAATTGCTCCCAAGATACGTGTACGTAAGCACATGCTGCAATCACATGGATGCAAGGATATCTCAGTGCCTGAAAGTTTCCACATTCACAATAATGCTTTTCCAGTAAAACAACTCGCACACGACCATTGCTACATGCCACAGCATCACCGGGCTCAGTGACCTCAAATCGTTGCTCTGGACGATTAAATGCAGTTACACGGTAAGTTGCAGCCTCCTGAAGAATTGTATCTAGCTCGCGTTGGAAATGGTGTCCATAGCGCATCCCTCTGTTCAAGCCCTCTTCAACCTACTTTCCTCATTCCAGAAAGTAATTTACACTATGATAGAAGTTCTCTTGTACCAACCCTGAAATTTAGATTTACGACATTATACAAATATTATATTATAATAGTTTCTCTTCTGAGTAACATATATTCAAATATTCGTATTTACCTGTGATAGGTAGTTTTCGAACTCCCTTGAAAACTCCATTTATACATTCTACGATATTGGTCGTCATATGACCATATCTCCTCTCATCATCATATGCCAATGACCATTTCTGCTTTGGAATTTGCATCATGTAATCATACACTTCCGGATTCACTCTGTGAATATCTTGAAGACACTCCTCCATCCTTTGTTGTTGAGGCTCATATGCTATCATACAAGCAGTCATCTGAACAGTTATGAAAATTACTATGACAAAAAAATTAAAACAGAAAAGGATGTTCATACCATTTTTAAGATTGCCTTCTTCATCGACTCATTCTTGAACTTCTTTCGCAAATTGATGTCAATGTGTCAAATACAGTATCGATGATGGGAATAGGGTGGTCTCCATGAAAGACCCTCAGACTGTATCGCCTCCTTGATTGCACGGTGGCGATCAGAAATAATACAAATCCCTTCTGCATCCGTAAAAAACTCTCAGAGACATGCCAGAAACTAGCTCCATGAAGAGAATTTATCTTTCTCCACAATTGAAAATGTTATAGTTAAAGGGGCTAGATTTCCATCTTGTGTGGCGGCAATCAATAAAGTTCCTGTATACTTTCCATACAGAAATTTTCCATCAATCTGTATGAACTTCTTGCAATGTCTAAAAGCCGCCACACATGGTAAAAATGTCCAAAATAATCTATCAAACACAACCATTAAGCAGTCAAGTTGGTTCTATTGGTTAACATATTCAACAGTATATATGCGATAGACTATTTGATTATTGTGGCATAGAAGCTCCAACAGTTGTGGTAAAACTCGATAAGAGTCATCCCAATCACCGTACACTTTCACAATAGCCTTTTCTCGTGCTACCCATGCCTTCTAGTAAGAGATTTGATACCCAAAAAGTTGTTTGATTTTCTCAATGACCAGAACCACAGGGACGTATTTACATGCTATAATCATTTCAACAATAACAGTTGAAACAAACTCAACATTTAATGAAGAGTGTTCCTGTAACAAGCTTGGATTCACACAGGTGTGTGGAGTAAATCTAGTGATGCGCCAGCTATGAAAAGTGTTATCAATAATAGCTCGCAGACGCATTTGACAGTTCGATTCATATTTGTCACAACAGATCAAATAGTAAGACCTCTTTGACTCTTCTATAACATATGAGTAATTTCTTTCAATGTGATATTGTTTTATCACATTTTCCTTTTCTTCTTTTCTCTCAAACTCTCTGCCAATATACAGAACACCGTTATCTGACACTCGATTTGTGCCACCAATGATTTATGGAAATTATGAACTGGGAGTAATAACTGAATAATCAAATTCGGGAAAGCGATTCATGCCTTCAGTCAACCATGAAGCCAATAGTGGAGGATGGTTCAGTGGTTGGTTGAACCTCACATGAGTTGGCACAGACTGATCTTCCACATGCTCTTCTTCTTCTTCAACTTCTTCTTCATCTTCTTCTTCGAAATTGTCATTATCCTCAAATTCATCGACCAATGCATCTAAAGTATGTGGAGGACTATCCATTGAAAACGTTGCTGATGGAAATGATGGAACAACTACCGATGCTGATGGAACTTCTTGATGTGAAGGAGCATATGACATAGTCTCATGAATTTGAGATGGGTCAACTACCAATGTCGATGGAACCTCCATTGTAGCTATAGTGACATACAACTCCATCATTTGATTCTCAGGTATATACTTAACCAATTAAAGTATATATTCCCAATCATCATCATCATTTACCGGATAGAGAACATGCCAAAACCTATCTATAAATTGGATATGTCTGAATGTGATGGACTCTATTACTTAATTCCTCGCCAGTTTTAACTTCCAATGAATTTTCCTTTGCACAGCTTCCAAAGTAGTATATCCTCCAAGCATCACAACAGCTTCTGGATGTATACTATAACTACATCCCTGTTCTGTCTTAATTATTTGACCGTTGCAATAAATATAGGAGACAACCATCTTTTTTATCTAAAAGAAACCATTGTTATCAATTAAATCTGATTAAAGAATCAATTTATGTATGCATGCTTCTAGTAATTTAGGTTGGAATCTTAATCCCTCCACCAAATCAATATGTTCAAACCATATTGATGTGTAACTATTTACACAACCCACAAGTTTGTGTTAATTACCCAAAAATAGAAGTCAAACATATTCATACATATCCACATGCATTATATGCATGAGGTACATGAACACATCTTGTAAAATCATAGAGTTATATAAAATTTAAAATCTCCACGTGAGTAAGCCCAGAGCGACAGATAGCCAACCCCATTCACTTTCCTAGACAAGGCAAGCCTCTAGGAAAGTAGGTGGTCCGACCCAAAGCCCCTCTACCCAGGGATACTTTACTCAAGAGAGAAATCATTTCATGACAACTCTAACACTTAATATGCAAAAAATATATTCAACTACTACATTCAAGTTCATAACTTCAATTACAAACCAAGGTCAAGGTAGATTGGAAACTAAATTCATTATTATACCTAGAATGTAATGCAAAGGTATATTCCAGAAGCAATTTACAACTACTTCGCTAATTAATATAACTACTTCGCTAATTAATATAACTACTTCGCTGATTAATATAACTACTTTGCTGATTAATATAACTACTTCGCTGATTAATATAATTACTTCACTGATTAATATAACTACTTCACTGATTAATATAACTACTTCGCTGATTAATATATCTAATTATAATTAATTAAATACCTAATTCGAATTAATTAACTACCGTAATTATAATTAATTAATTACCTAATTATAATTAATTAATTACCGTAATTATAATTAATTAATTACCGTAATTATAATTAATTAATTACCTAATTAGAATTAATTAATTACCTAATTAGAATTAATTAATAACCTAATCAGAATTAATTAATTACCTAATCAGAATTAATTAATTACCAAATTAGAATTAATTAATTATCTAATTATAATTAATTAATTACCTAATTAGAATTAATTAATTACCTAATTAGAAGTAATTAATTAGCTAATTAGAACTAATTAACTAACTAATTTGAATTAATTCATTACCTAATTAGAATTAATTAATTACCTAATTAGAATTCATTAATTACCAAATTAGAATTCATGAATTACCAAATTAGAATTAATTATTAACCTAATTAGAATTAATTATTAACCTAATTAGAATTAATTAGTAACCCAATATAATTAATTATTAAATAATTATAATTAATTAAAAACCTAATTATAATTACTTAGTAACCTAATTATAATTAATTATTAACGTAATTATAATTAATTAATTACCTAATTAGAATTAATTATTAACCTAATTAGAATTAATTATTATTCTAGTTAAAATTAATTAATAACCTAATTATAAGTAATTAATTACCAAATTAGAATTAATTAATTACCTAATTATAATTAATTAATTACCTAATTATAATTTATTAATTAGCTAATTAGAATTCATTAATTACCAAATTAGAATTAATTATTAACCTAATTAGAATTAATTATTAACCTAATATAATTAATTATTAACCTAATTATAATTAATTAATAACCCAATTATAATTAATTATTAACCTAATTATTATTAATTAATTACCTAATTAGAATTAATTATTAACCTAATTAGAATTAATTATTAAACTAATTAAAATTAATTAATAACCTAATTATAATTAATTAATTACCAAATTAGAATTAATTAATTACCTAATTATAATTAATTAATTACCTAATTATAATTTATTAATTAGCTAATTAGATTTCATTAATTAGCTAATTAGAACTAATTAACTAACTAATTAGAATTAATAAATTACCTAATTAGAATTCATTAATTGCCTAATTATAATTAATTATTAACCTGATTATAATTAATTATTAACCTAATTATAATTAATTAATAACCTAATTAGAATTACTTAATAACCTAATCAGAATTACTTAATAACCTAATTAGAATTAATTAATAACCTAATTATAATTAATTAATTACCTAATTATAATTAATTAATAACCTAATTATAATTAATTATTAACCTAATTATAATTAATTATTAACCTAATTATAATCAATTAATTACCTAATTAGAATTAATTATTAAACTAATTAGAATTAATTAATAACCTAATTAAAATTAATTAATTACCAAATTAGAATTAATTAATTACCTAATTAGAACTAAATAATTACCTAATTAGAATTAATTAATTACCTAATTAGAATTAATTAATTAGCTAATTAGAATTAATTAATTAGATAATTAGAACTAATTAACTAACTAATTAGAATTAATTAATTACCTAATTAGAATTCATTAATTACCTAATTATAATTAATTAATAACCTAATTATAATTAATTAGTAACCTAATTATAATTAATTAATAACCTAATTAGAATTAATTAATAACCTAATTAGAATTAAATAATAACCTAATTATAATTAATTAATTATCTAATTATAATTAATTAATAACCTAATTAGAATTAATTAATAACTTAATTAGAATTAATTAATAACCTAATTATAATTAATTAATTACCTAATTATAATTATTTAATTACCTAATTATAATTATTTAATTACCTAATTATAATTATTTAATTACCTAATTATAATTAACTATTAACCTAATTTGAATTAATTAATTACCAAATTAGAATTAACTATTAACCTAATTTGAATTAATTAGTTACCTAATTATAATTAATTAGTTACCTAATTATAATTAATTAGTTACCAAATTATAATTAATTAATTACCTAATTACAATTAATTAATTACCTAATTATAATTACTTAATTAATTAACTAACTATAATCATTTCATTACCTCATTACATTTAAAAAAACTATTCTATTTATATAATACAAATATTACAAACTAATTCTATAAATTAAACAACTAAATTAATAAATCAAAATATTAAATAAATTTAAAGAAAGATTTACCTCAAATTTGTGGAGACATAGCTACACAGGCAGAGCAACTGGGGAGGCAAAGCACAGAAAAAACCGGAGAACTTTGAGAGAGAGAGGGGGGAAGTGAGGAGATGGGAATTTGAGAGAGAGGGGGAGGGGGAAGTGAGGAGATGAGAAATGGGGAGGGTGAGCGGCCTTATTTATAGGTAGGGGGAGGGTTTTGGCGCCACTTGAAGTGGCACCGAATGGGGAGGGGTTAAAGGAGCAGTGCCACTTCAAGTGGTGTTGTTCGTTGGTTGGATAGGCCTTCAACACCACTTCAAGTGGCGCTGAAGGGATAATCACCCGAAATGGCCGAGCACCACTTGAATTGGCACTTGGCCTCTTCACCCTTTGAGCTCCACTTCATGTGGCGCTCAACCGACCCATTTTCTTAATTATTTGCATCTAGACCCATTAAAATAAAAAAATTAAAATACCCCATTACGCCAACTTCGCCTAAAAACCCCATTAAATCTATCGCCTCCCCCCATGGTCACTTGTTCCCTAGGGGTCCACATTGTGAAGGATGGTCCATAAACTGATTTTATAAAGGTGGGTTCCATTATGATGCATGGTACAAGAAAACCGCTCAGGAACTCAACCCCACGACCAATGCCATACACCCCAACCCCCAGCCACCCCACCCCCCTACGAGGGCAATAACCTGCTTTTATAAATGGGTATCAAAATAGGGTATTGTTAATTTGCGGCGACATAAATGATTTTGGTATGATTGAGGATGAGAATAGAATAGAGTTAATCCTGGGCCTATCTTTAGGGGCAGGTGAACATCAACATAACACTGATCTGAACCAAGATTAAATTGATTTAATGCCACCAGAATACAATGATTATAAAAAAGAAGAACCATGATGCAAGAAATTAAAACAGAGAGAAAAGAACATTAGTATTTACATACTTTGGTCTCGGGGGGACCTACGTGTACGGTAAGAACACCACCCAATACACAATTTTATTAATGCTCGAAAAGAAACAACACATCTTACAAGATACGAAAAAATCGAAAAAACAGGCACCAATAAAAGACTTCAAGATTCTAAAGCCAACATTCAAATAAATGAGGTAAAGGAAAAAAAACAACTCACAGTGTCGGGTGCAGAGGTCCGACCATCTCGTTCTCTTTACGCTTCAGGGAAGGTGAAGCCACTGCTACATTGATGAAGAATGTCGAAACAAGCACTCACCTAGTTTGGACCGGAATACTTTGGATCTTGAGGCTGGTCGCACATCTTCATAGGGAAGGAAGCCAACGAGAACTCGACCACGAACCACACACCAACAGTATGTGCAAAGGTCGGTAGGCACAACCGATTTGAACCACAGGAAAGTTCGAAGACTCCTCTAACAAGCATATCTAGAACCAAAGTGAGGAACTCAAACTCGGAGGCAAAGCAAAACGAAAGGGATTCTACAGATCTGTGCAAATCCACCAGCCACATGGGGTCATCAATCCCCCTTCCAAACCCTGCAAGGCAGTTATAGCATGCCCGGCCAGAGGGTGCCACGAAGTCAAGCCAAAACAACTCATCAGCAGTCCATGAAACCGCCCAAACAAATGAACCATGGGAATCCAATGGGTGGTAGCAAGCATCAATGCCCAGAAAAAAAGGGAACAAAATGTGTTTGGATTTCTAAGGTGGCAAGTGACCAATGCAGCAAGACAAAGCAACCCGAATAAATACATGGCCTAGTAAATAGGCCCAAATAATAAGAACAAGCCCAACAGGTGATAAAAAAACGAGCAAACAATTAATAATAAAATTTCATGTATGAAACAAACTAAAATGGGAGAATAATAAAGGGAAAATTTCAATATGAAAACTAAATTGAATACCCATAATTTACAAATCTCCATTATTTTCAATTAAAATGAGAAATTTTCTTACACCTATTATTATAGAATAGGAACCAAGTTCATCTTTTCTAAACAAAACTTGAACTTAGATAATACCACGGTTTTAGTCAAACTATCAGTCGGGTTTTTATCAGTGTGTATCTTATTGACACACATGGTTCCTGACTTAATAACATCTCCAATAAAGTGTAGTCTAATATCAACATGCTTTGATTTACCATGAAAAACTAAAATTTGGGATAAATGAAGTGTTGATTGACTATTAGGATATGCATTTATAATTGAATTAAAAAAACATAAGTTCAAAAGACAAGCCTTTAATCCATAAGGCTTCTTTACTACCTCGATATGGGAAATGTACTCAGATTCTTTGATTGAAAGGGAAACCACGGACTGTATGTTGCACTTTCAAGAGATAGGGTCACCACAAGCAGATAACACATATCCAGTCATAGATTTTCTGGTGTCAATATTACCTGTATAGTCATCATTTACATATCCAACCATAATTTCAAAAGCATCAATATTTTTACCATAACACAAAGATAATTTAGAGCAACATGAGAGATATCGAAGGATCCACTTAAGGGCATGATAGTATGGCTTCCCCGGTACGGTCATAAATCCACTTAAGGTGCAGATTTCATAGACAATGTCAAGTCTAGTGCAAATCATAGAGTACATCATGATACCAATAATATTAGCATAAGGAATTTTAGAAATAAATTGAATATCATCATCATCAGTGGGTACTTGTGTCAAAGGCAGTTTAAAGTGTTGTCTAAGAGGTACATTGACATGTTTGAGAGATTCAAACATGTATCTCTTTAAAATATTTAAAATTTAAGCATGTTGAGATAAATAAATCAATTTTTTTGGTCTATCTCTAATGATTTCAACAACTAATATCTTCTTAGTTTCACCTAGTTATTTTATTTCAAACTTTCCTTTTAATTGAGATTCAACATCTGTGATTAAAATCATATTTTTACATATGATTAGCATGTCACCAACATAAATTAGCAAATAAATCATACAATTTTGAGTTGATTTACAATAGAGACATGCATCATATTGGATCCTAGTAAATTGGTTATCTAACATGAAGGAATCAAATTTCTTATACCATTACCTAGATGATTTTTTAAAACCATACAATGATTTATTTAACTGAAAAACTTGATTTAATTTGAATTCCTTAGAGTAACCATCAAGAGGCTTCATATAGAGTTTCTCATTTAAATTCCCATGTAAAAAAGGCAGTTTTAACATCCAATTGTTCAATATGAAGATCACTATAGGTAGTAAAAGTAAGAAAAATCCTAATAGAATAATGCTTAAAAACTAGGGGAAACTTTTAGAATAATCAATACCTTATCTTTGAAGGAACCCCTTATCAACTAACCTTGATTTGTGCTTATTTTTTTCCCTTCAGTTTTCCTTATTTTCTCTTATAAATCCACTTGGACCCAATCACCTTAGCATTAGGTGGTTTGTTGATAGTGGTCCACATGTGGTTTTTTCTTAATGACTTAATTTATTCATTCATGTCAAAGATCTAATGCTTTGAGTCTTTATCATTTAAAGCTTTCCTTTAGGTTTTAGGATCATCATCTATAAGATCATGGGCCACATGAAAGGCATATGAAGCCATGTCATACTGGATGAACCGGGCAGGAGGTTTTGGGACTCTCCTTTCTCTGTCTCGAGTTAATTGATAATCCCTATTAGTGGGAAAAGGTTCAGATTCAAAATATAAACCAGAACTAGACTTAGAATCAGCCTCATGAGTGGGCTGAGTAGTAGGTGGAGTGGGATGAACATTATCCTCAAAGTGAGTCAGGGGATCATCTTAATCAGCCTTGTTAAGGTCTGGATTGCTACTACCAGATGTGGAATCCTTGGTTTTGGGAGAAGAGGATTCATAGAAGACTAAATCCCTACTTATAATGCACTTCTCGTAAGCTAGTTTGTCAACCCAGAGTTCATACCCTTTAAAACCCTCGGTATAACCAAAAAATATTCATTTAAGTGATCTTGGTTCTAACTTATAAGTTTCAACATGGGCATAATCTATATAACCAAAAACTCTCAAGTAGGTTTATAAAGGAGGCTTACCATTCTATAATTATTTTGGTGTCTTGAATTGATTTTCATATGAGGGACACCTATTAATAAGGTAAATAACAGTACTGACAACCTCTACCTAGAAATATTTAAGGACACCCAAGCATGTAAGCATGCTTAAAACTCTTTCTAAAATACTTTTTTTATCCTCTCTTCAAGGTCATTATGTTGGGGGGTTTCCCTAATAGTATTATGCCTTTTATTACCTCCATATTCACAAAACTGAATGTATTTAGTGGACAGGTATTTCGGCCCATTATCTGTTATCATGGTTTTTATATTCTTTCTAGTTTGGTTTTCAACTAAAGTTTTCCATGTTTTAAAGGTTTGGTAAACATAATATTTATTTTTTAAATTCAAATCCAAACTTTCCTAGAGAATTTATCTATAAAGGTGACAAAATAGAAACCTCCACCGTGAGAGGTGGTCCTGGTTGGCCCCTACAAATCTGAATGAATGTATTCAAGGGGGCTAACAGCTTTAAAGGAGGACCTAGTCAAAGTAACCCTCTTTAATTTACCCATCACACAATCTTCACATAATGGAAGATTAGTAGGTGTGATGTCACTCAACAACCCTTTCTTGTAGATTTATTCTAAGCCCTTGGAGCTAACATTTCCCAATCTCCTATGCCATAGCATAGTATTGTCAGTATCGATGTTGTAGACACTAACCAACTGCCTTGAATGGATATTTCCATTCAATACATACTTCCCATTTATAAGATACCCCTTAATGATAGTTCTAGACCCCTTATAGATTTTAATACATCCCATTTTAGATCTAAAATTAAACTCCTTTTGATCTAGGATCCCTAAAGAGATTAAATTTATTTGAAGGATGGTAACCCACCTTACATCAAGTAAAGTTATGATGGAATAATCATCTAGTTCTATAAAAATAGTACGTATTCCCTCAAACTTTCACCTATTATTATTGCCTGATAGAAAATCTCCTTATACCCTTTCAAACAATTCTAGAAAGGACTCTCTAAAGGGACAAATGTGAAAGGAATAACATGAGTCAAGGACCCACTCTTGATTTAGTGTATGGATTGACACATTTAAAACTTTAGTAGTGTCATATCCTGAGTCAACTAGAAGGGACTGGTCAGTGGTATGTTTATATTTTAACTCATGTTTGAGTTTCCTACATTCGGTCTTAGTATTCCCTAGTTTTCCACAATGGAAACAAGTGAGTTTTATTTCCCTAAATTCATTTTTAGGTTTAGGGTGCTTATTGTTATTGTCTTTTTTCCTTAGGAAATTTTTTCTTTATACATTTTGTTTTAGGTTTACCCCTAGTGAATAAGTTATCTTCCTGACCTTTAATTCTCAGTGTGGAGTTTCGTTCTTTAGAAAGGAGGGTTGACTTAACCTCTTGAAGGGTTAATGAGTCTTGTTCATAAATCATGATTTCTACTAAAGAAATGTAATTATGATTAAGATAAATTAAAAAGACCATTACTTGATCCTCATCATCTATAGTTACATTATTTTTGATAAGATATAACATTACTTTGTTAAATTCATCAATATGGGCTTTAATAGAACTACCATGTTTCATTTTAAATGTGAACATGTGATGTTTTTTATAAATCCTTACAACTACTGAAGCAGTCATGTACAATTTCTCTAGCTTAATCCAAATACCAGCATCAATAGACTCAAAGACAACCTTTCTTAGAACTTTATCTCCTAAAGACAGTAATAAAGAGCTATGTTCTTTAACTAACACATTAGGGGTGGTCATCTATGTATCAAGTAGTGTCATGTCCAGTCTCATTTATAGTAATAATTGGTTTCTTAGGCCCACAACGAGAATCTATTAGGACCTTCTGTACAAGCAGGGATCTCATCTTAATTTTCCAAAAGTTAAAGTCATTGTCACCATTGAATTTCTCAATTTCATATCTCATCATGGACATGTTTACCCATAAAGTAGATGTCGATTTATTGTGGACAATGTTAATCGTATGACCCCAAAAACTGACCAATCCCTTGGGTAAACAATGTTTTGTTGATGGGATATGAAATGAATAGAAATAAAACGGGATAATTACTTTAACTAATGCAATTAATAAAACAGAGGTGATTTAAGAGTGAGTTTGAAGTGTGGAAATAAACCAAATGTTTAGAACTGTAAAACAGAAACTAGAATCATAAATTCAGGGAAAAATCAAATCAATTTGGCTCCAATACCACATGTTAAGGGGCAGGGTGTAGTGAACAACAATAGAACACAAAACCAAACCAATATTAAATTGATTTAATACTGATAGAATACAACAATCACAAACCAAAATAACCACAATGTAAGAAATTAAAACATAGAGAAAATAACACTAGTATTTACATGCTTCGATCCCGTGGGGACCTACATTCATGAAAAGAACACCACCCAACACACACTTTTATTAATTCTAGAAAAGAAAAAACACATGCTTACAAGATACAACAAAATCGACAAAACAAGTACTATCAAAAGAATTAAAGAATTTAAATCCAACATTTAGAGAAATAGGGTAAAGGAAAAAAAACAACACACAGTGCCAGATGTAGAGGTCTGACCGTCCCATTATTTTAATGCTTCAGGGAAGGTTAATCCACTGTTGAACTGATGAATCTTAATAATTTCATCAAAACAAATTAAAGGGTAGATAAAGGTGATAAAATTAGAAGATGAGATGAAAATTTAAAAAACACTTGATGTGATCCAGAGAACCACACTGAAAACTTCGTGACTTACTTTTGGATTGAGGAGGAAGATTTATTGATATCATGGTATGATACTGAGGCATACCACTACTCTAAAAGTAGGTGTTCCTTTTTCTCTTATTCTCAATATTATTATTCCCACCCATTCTCATAGGAATAAACACACTTCCCCCAACAATATTCTCTGATATATCTCTTTCATCCATCGTCTCTTTATTGACCATCTATGTATAATATGATATTCAAATCATGTAAATATTTGAATGGATATCTAGTTGTAACCAAATAAAAAATATGTGCCTTCAAGGACACACTTGTAGTAAATTTCAAGGAAAAATAGACTAAATTCATAAATTTATCTGTATACTCTATCACTGATAGATTCTCTTATTTAAAACTGAAAAATTTCATTGTTTTATAATATAAAGGGTGTGAGGATATACTTGTTTATTAAAAAATTCTTCAAAATCCTCTTATTCCATTCCTTAGTATAGTTTAGCGTGAACTACTAATTCCTACCAATGGCATGTCAAATCCTCCAGCATATATATTGCTAGCTTCACTTTTATCTCTACTAGTGTCCCAAGGAAATAGAATATTCGATTCATCCTATTGAAACATAATTCTTCTTGGAATCCCCCTGAAAGATGGGTGGAACTAAAAAAACCACCTCTTAGAAACGGTTCTAATAACTACCACAAAATAAATCCTATTAAAAAAAATATAATATAATGGTGGTTTAATCAAACCACCGCTATAATTTTTTTATTTTTACAATTAGTGGTGGTTTCAATTAAACTGACACTAAAAGTTTTAAAAAATCCCAAAATTCCTCCCCCTCCACCACTTCCTCTACATGACCCCAACCCCTACCCCCTCCCCGACCTCCTCCTCTCCCCTCCCCAGTGGTGACCCTGACCCCGCCACCTCATCAGTGACCCCTGATACCCCCCTCCGACCTACTTCCTTTTTTCTCAGCAGTGACCCCCCCCCCACACACCTCAGTGGTGACCCGTAACCCCCCCCCCCACCTTAAAAGTGACCCGTGACCCCCCCAACCTCCCTTCCTCTGGCTCGGATCCCTTCATCGGCGGTGACGCCGACCCCCCTCCCCCACCTCGGCAGCAACCCATGACCCCCCCCCTCTAACCTCTCTCTCCCCAGATCCACCCTAACCCCAAATCTCTTATAACCTCCCTCTACCTCTTCCCTTGTACATGGTGACCACCCTACTAGTGACTGCCCTGACCCCGACTCCCATATCAGTAATCATCGTGACCTAAAAACCCTTCTAGATACTGTCGTGACCCCGACCCCGCTTTTCTATGACCATCATGGCCTCGAATCCCCCTGTTGGTGCCCTTCATGACCCCGACCTTCCCTGTCATCTACTTCTATGACCCTGGCCCCTCTGTCGGCTACTTCCATGAATCCACCCCCTGCTGGCAACCACTGTGACCCTATCCCCCCCTAAAATTTTGTGATTCTAAAACACACTTTCATTACTCTTTTTTGAATTCATGATATATTGTTATCCTCAATTTTGATATGAAATTAATTGTCTATTTCATGTACTCTGTTTATTTAAATTAATTTTATGTGATTTTATCACTCTTTAATGAAATTTTCATTCACTTATTTGAAGTTGATGATTTTTTTTGATTTGATTATTAATTTATTATGATTTAAATTAACTTTTTGTTATATATATATATATATATATATCTGTTTGTTGTTATATTTACATGATGAATTAAGATAAATTTTTAAAGTAGTTTTATGATGGTTATCAATGAGGTCTAAATATTCCATGAAATGAGATTATTTATGTCATTATTCTTCTATGGAAGTTTTCATACGAAGGTTAAAAAACTTATTTATTTATGCATCATGGATGAAATGAAATTGTAGGTTATGTATATCATGGAATTTTTCCTCTTTTCTAGTGATAAAGTAATCATTTTCTAATTATTATATTTATCCCTATTGGACGATAAGAATGAGGTGGATATCTGTTTCATGAAAAAATATCACTATGTTTCTGAGAAGGGTGGTTATCTAATTTATGGTTAAATCCCTATTAGATGATAAAAATGTGGGGTTCATCTAAATTATGTCATTATTCATCAATGTTTGTGAGAAATAATAATTTATTTGATTCTTGTTTTTATATTAGGATTTTAGTAAGAAAAAGTTCATTATTTGATTCATCCCATTTTCCATTATAGTTGTTATGAAAGTGTCAATGATGAAGTTTGGTGATATTTAATTTTGATTGTACTTTTTTTATTAATCATTTTTATCTTTATATCTGAATGTATAGAAAGAATAGTGATAATCCAATACCTATGGATAAAAGTTGGATTAATTTACCTCAAAACACACCTCGGTATGCCAAGGGTTTGGATTTTTTTTAGATTTTTCAATTGAAAACTGATCAGTGGATGGTAGAATAAAATTTTTGTGTCATGATTGTAAATTCAAGTGATGATTGAATAGAAACTAAGTATATGAGCATTTGAAATTGAAATAGTTTCCTGCTTGATATGTATGTTGGATTTGGCATGGTGAATCAAATGTTATGAAAAGTCAAAATAATGAAAATACTGTCAATGAAACACAAAGTGACCTAGGAGAGGAGAATTCAGTTCGAAATTTGTTAAATGATGCATTTATTTTTGTAGGATACAATGTCCATGATGTTAGTAGATCAATAAAACCTTCAGTTGATCCTGATCATGTTAATGTTTCTTAGAACTTCAGTGACAAAAAAATGAGTTTTGTGAATTAATTGAATACAGGCAGAAAGAACTGTATGAAGGGTGTTCCAAGTATTCAAAATTTTCTTTTCTACTTAAGTTACATCATATCAAGTGTCTTTGTGGAATTAATTACAAAGAAATTTCTATGATTTTATATTTTATTCATGATGCATTTAGTGAAGCTAAGATCCCTCATCATTCTATGAGATGAATAAAGTAATTAACAAACTTGGAATTGATTATACAAAGATACATTCATGCCCTAATGATTTCATGATTTACTGGGGAGAAGAGTTTGATAAATAATAATTCATAAGATTTTATAAAAGCATATGTAATTCAAAGAACAATAATGAGAGTATAAATCAATGCAACACCAGGAAGAAAAAAACTATTTCAAAGGTATTGCATTAATTTCCTTTGAAACCACACTTGAAAGGATTATTTATGTCATCTAAGACTGCATGTGACATGAAGTGGCATGGTCAAGATAGTCATGATGGAATTATGAGACATCCAAAAGATTCAACATCATGTAAGATGTTTGATTCACTATATCAATATTTTTCTTCAGATATTAGGAATGTACATTTGGGATTGGATTCTGATGGTTTTAACCCTTTTGGTACTTCAAGTACTAATTATTACATTTGGCCAGTTGTTTTGATCCCTTATAATCTAACTCCATGGATGTGTATAAATCTTAGAAAGAAAATTCTTGGAAATGAAATTGATGTATACCTTCAACCTCTAATCAAAAAATTGTGAGAATTATGGTATGATGCTTTGGAAACATATGACGCTTCAACATGAAAACTATTCAAAATGCATGTTATTTTAATGTGGACAATTAGTGACTTTACTAGACTAGGAAATTTATCTGGTTGGAACAATCATACTAGTTTTTCTTGTCCAGTTTTTAATTTTGATTTTGAATCTCAATGATTACCTCATAGAAAAAATGGTGTTTTATGTGTCATCGTCAATTTCTTGATGCTTATCATAAATTCAAGTTTAACAAGGAATGATTTAATGGATATATTGAATTGATAAAGTCGATGAAGGTGTTATCTGGTTCATAAATCTTGAGATAATTAATAAATTTCACTGAAGAATTTGGAAAATGAAATCAGTTTAAAGAAGGGGTGAAAGGGTATGATGTATAGTATTTGAAGCATCTAGAACACAACAATGTAAGAAAAAGAGTATATTTTTCAGACTTTCTTAGTGGGAGTTTAACTTGATATGTCATAATCTTAACATAATACATATTGAGAAAAACATTTGTGACAATATAATTTTTACATTTCTTAATGAGGAAGGTAAGTCGAAGGATCAGCTTATTACTTGTATGGATTTAGAGTCAATGAATATAAATCATGGGTTGTGGGAAAATGAGAATGGAAAGTATCCTTCAGCTCTTTTTACAATGGAAAATCATGATAAAGACATATTCCTTCAAAATTTAAAGAATTTAAAAGTCCTAGATGGATATTCTAGTAACATATCAAGGTGTGTTGACTTAAAACATCAAAATTTACATGGATTGAAAAGTCACGAGTCACATATTTTGATGGAGTAATTTTTGTCGTTATAATTTTATAATATGTTACCTAAAAAATTCATTGCGGTTCTAGTTGATTTTTTTACCTTTTTCAGAGAGCTTTATGTAAAAACTCTAAATCCAACTAACTTGATAAACTTCAAGAAATAATTATTTTGAAACTTTTTCATTTAGATATGTTGTTTCATCCTTCATTCTCCATAGTCATGATTAATTTGACTTTTCATTTGGTTAAAGAAGCTAAACTTGGTGGATGGTACATTGTTGATAGATGTATCAAACTGAGAGGTATGTTGATATTATTTTTATTTTCACTGGTGAATTTGATTTTATTAAATCATTAAGTAATTTTTTATACGTTTCTTTTTTTTATCAGGTACTTAGATCATTTGAAATCAATTTTAAGGAATAAATCTCAAATAGAAGGCTCTATTGCTGAAGGTTACATATCTAAAGAGTGTTTGATCATCTATTCTAGTTATTTGGAAGGTATTGAGACTATACTTAGTCATTCTAGACGTGATGACAACATCTCTACTAATTCTCATTCTGAAAATCATTCATCGCTATTTTCAACTATTGGATGACCAATTGGAAATGAGTCAAAATTTACACTGACTGAATTAGAGTTACTATAAGCACATAGATATGTTATACTCAATAGTATTATTGAATATCCATTTATTGAAGAATTGTGATAGAAAAAAAAAGAGTTGAATAAGGGGTCAAGCTTGAAATGAGATGGAATTAACAAAAATTGTTAATAAGGTGATCGATGAATGGTTTTCCCATTATGTAAGTATATACTCATATTTATATTATTGATGTGTAGTTATTTTGTATATGTTAAAAGTAACACCCTATATATTTTTATTGAGATAATTAATGTTGACAATCGAGTTGAAATATCAAATGATTTGAAGTTTTTGGATCGAGGCCCTCTAAGTTAGGCTAAGAGATTTGATGCCTACAATATTTATGGCTTAAAGTTTTATACAATTTATCATGAAGAAGACTTGAAAACTCAAAATAGTGGTGTATTTACATTTTTAGATGTGGGATAATTTGGAAAGATGAATGATATAGTTTAATTAAACTATCATGTCTAGTTTTCAGTAGTCTTATTCAAATGCAAGAGGATCAACATTTATAGGGGTATAATGAAAGATTTGTTACATTTTAATTTTGTCAACTTCTCCTACTTGATGTATACTAGTGAGCATGCAGAGTATGATCCATTTATATTTCCTTCATAAGAAAAGATGGTTTATTATGTGGATGATGAAATACAAGAAGGTTTGAGTGTTTTTGTACACTTAAAGTAGAGAGACTTATATGATATGGGTGATGAAGATCAATTGGTTATTTTTGACAATGAACCTCATCAACCACAAAACATTGAACAATTTTTTCCTGAAAATATTAAAATAGTATAACTTGCAAGAGAGGGTGAAAATGAAGGACTCGTCATAATAAAGGGTTGATAACAATGAATATAATGAAGATGAAGATAATTGAATTTATAAATTGGTAATGAAAATATATTATAATTTCTCATTGATAAGTATTTCATACATATATACATTGTTCTAGTTTCTTTTGTAAAAATATTTTAGTTTTACATTTTTTATACATTTAATATATCTTAACCATTTGAAATGCAGGAATGCCAAGAAAAAAATTCAAGATCCTAGACAATTAGCATCTCAGAGCATGCCACCACTACCATCATCTTTTGTGGATCCTAGTGATTTTGTTGTACCCAAGACTACTAGTGATCCAATCATTTCCCCAGACATCATTGGTATCCCACTACCTGATTCACCTCCAGTGATGGAGAAGTTTATCACACCTCCATCTTGTGGATATTGGAAAGTTACCATTACTGGTATCTATGTCATTTTTCAAAAAATATACATTTTTTATTAATTTTTTAATGCATTTATCGACCTGATTATATCCATTTATCAACCTAACCCTAATCTGATTAATGAATTAATATCTATTTAAATACGTGAATCGGTTTATTTATTTATTTTATTTTATTTAAACACTATTTTTTCTAATTCATGATGGATGAAGATGGTGATCAGACACTTGGTTGGCAGGGCACAATAGTAGGGAGGTGCACTGTGGTAGGGAGTGTTGTTCGGGATCCCTATGGAGTATGGAGGGTTATAAAGCCTCAATTCCCCCCACCCTCCCCTTGTCACGATTCACCCTATCATCTAACCTATCAGGCTATTTTTTTCAACAACCATTAATAATAAATTAATAAATGGGTTCTATTTTTTGGGTATCTTATCACCGATACTCGAACTCTACTCAATTAACACTACTGGAAATGCAGGTTTTCCCAATGCTTCTTTACCAACGGTTTGCTTAAACCATTGGTAAAGAAGCCATTTCCCAATAGTTTTAGGAAACTGTTGGGAAAGGGGTGTCCAAGGAACCCTTTCCCAACAGTTCAGTAGAACCGTTGGGAAAGGGGCACCCTTTCCCAACGGTTCTACTAGAACTGTTGGGAAAGGGCGACCCTTTACCAATGGTTCTACTAAACTATTGGGAAAGGGTGGCTTGGACAACCCTTTCCCAATGTTTTTTAAAAACCATTGGTAAATGTTTACCCCAAATACAGAATCGTCCGCTGCTCTCCCCCATTCATGACAAAACCCTAAATCTCTGCAGGGCTCAGCTCCTCTCGCAACTTCCCCAATCTGAACCTATGAAACTCCATCCGAATCATCTCAAATCAGGTATTCTCTTCTTCATACACATAAAATATTTAAGTGCTACCGTGTTTTTATTGCTATTCATCTCATATTTTTTTTAAGTTTTGATTTTGATGTGTATATCATTTTTTTGTGTTTTGATTTAATACAGACTTTATCCATTCCAATCCATTTAATTAATTAAATCTTTAACCCTCCATCGAAGAAGAAGCATCTCAAATTCATTTCAGTTGGATTCTAGATTTTCTAAGTATGTGTTTTTATGCTTTTTTTCATCTTGTAATTAATTTTTACTTGGAAATTTATTTATATGTGTTTATTAATTTTTAGAAAAAATTTTATGAATGTTTTACTTAAAATTCCTTGAGGAAAGTGTTTTATTAAAATGAATTTTTTTAATAAGGCTTGTGTAATGTAATTTGTTATAGTACACTATGTGACTATGTTTGGTATTTAGTAACACATGAGATAACTGGTGTGTGAGAATGTGTTGTGAAAGAGATTCCATGGTTGGTTCAATATTATATTTACGTTTTGAGCCTATTAATGAGTTGTTTTAAAGATATTTTGAGATATTTACCTTATGTTTATTGGTGAAAACTGGGAGCTGTAGAGGTGGTTCATGATTAAGACATATAATTACTGCTAAACATGTGGGTAAACCATGCATAGTAGTGAATTATTGAAATGTTTTTTGTTTTTAGTCCTTTTTTGTTTGGAGTTTCTTTTGATGCTGATGTTTCTTATTGATACCTATGATGGGAATTTATTTTAGTTTCTAAATCGGCTAAGACTCCCCCACTATGCACAGTGTATGCAACCTCTACCCTTATTTAATCATTCTGTTTACATAGCCTATGCAACCTCTACCCTCATTTAATCAGTGAACTCAAGTCATTAATTCAAGCCTTCATTATCACTTGCATGTAAGAAATTGAATGATGTAAACTCATCCTCACATGATTTATTACCTTAGATAGTGTCTAACATATGGAATATGAGCTTTTGAATTCATCGTTTAACCAGGATCATATATTCCATTTCCCCCAAGATGACCGTACTAATATAACATTAGGGTAAATTAAATATGGCTCTCATTGTACATTGTATATTATGTGTCCTTATTGGCCAATACTCACTTTTATGAGGGTGGGGTTCTTTTCACTACCCATGCTGGAATGTGTAAACATCCATAAAAATGTTAGATAAGTCACAAGTTTAATTCAGTAATGTTGTTATCATTGACATACTTTATTATTAATCTCAAATTTAAAAATAAATTTTTTTTGTCTATACTTAATGAAATTAAATCTTTTTACAAGCCATGAACAACCTATTAGTGTAGAAGACTAAAATTTATTCACCCATGGGGTGCGCTTGACTTGGGGAAGTAATTGGGTAATGAAAGGTATGGCCATAGAGGTTCCAATAATGAGTTATTGAACATGAGTGAATGATTTGGGATGCCTATAACACATAATTGGACCTGAGGCATGTTCCTCTTATAGACCTAATGAAAATGAATATAAATAAATTTTAATTTAATTTATGAGTACTTTTTCTTTAAATTATTTTAATAGTTCACTACATCAACTAGAAACTTCTTCCTTTATCGTTTACTTAAATGTATTTTCTATTAAAGTTCAATCCTATTGAATTGTTTATGAAAAAATGACTTATATAAATTCTTTTTACAAAATGGACAGAAATTGGATGTATGAAACCGATCAGATCTCAAGATATTTTCAAAACAATTTGGAGAGCTTTATAGATTTTTCATTTCACAATGCTTCAGATAGTGGTCGCATACACTGCCCATGTTCCAATTATGTTGGTAGACCTTGGTTGAGCCGTGAAGAAGTCAGCTACCACATAACCAAAAATGGTTTTCAAGAAAACTACTTTGTGTGGTATCACAATGGGGAGAAAATGAAATCTCAAATTGGTGATGATCAAAATGAAAGGACTGGAATGGAGAATTTGTTAGATGATCGGTTTCCGTTTATTCATCATCATGAAAAAGAAAGGAATTTGAATCAAGAAGACTTTGATATGAGGACAGCCGATGCATCTAGTGAAAATGATGATATTGATAGGGTGAAAAAATTGAATGTTGTTGTCACGACTCGAGTATATCGACAATGCGATAAAATGAAAAATCTGGAATTTTTAATCCGATTGTTTCATGGGAAAACTATGCATGGGATTTCTAATACAGCAATCAATTACATTCTTACCCTCTTGAAGGATTTACTTCCAGATGATGCATATATTACCTCAAACCACTATATGGCATGGAAGTTAGTTGATGAACTTAGATTTTCAAGAAACAAAATTCATGCTTGCCCGAAAGATTGCAGTTTATTCTGGGAGGAAACCGCTGAATGAAATGATTGTATAAAATGTGGCACATCCCGCTGGAAGTCAAAATCTGATGGAACACCATCCTGCATTCCACAGAAAGTAATGTGGCACTTTCCATTGATCCCCAGACTCCATAATATTTTTATGTCTGATGACATATCAATAAAAATGAGATGGCATGATACCGAGAGAAAGAAGACTATTGATGAGTTGGTTCATCCTGCAGATGGATTTTCATGGTATAGATTTGATGCTCGACATCCTAATTTTGCATCTAACGTGCATAATGTGAGGTTGGGTCTTTCATGCGACGGTTTTAATCCATTTGGGCAGATGCTTACTTCACACAACACATGGCCAGTTTTTATACACATTTATAATCTTCCCCATGGTTGTGTATGAAAAAAACTTTCACTTTCATGAGTATACTCATATCTGGTCCTTTTGATCCTGACATTGATATTTATGTATACATGCAACCTTTAATAAAAGAGTTGAAACTTCTTTGGGATGTGGGTGTGCGCACATACGATGCATGTTCAAAATACATATTTCATATGCGTGATGCGCTAATGTGGATGATCAATGATTTTACGGCTTATGTAATGATGTATGGATAGAGCACGAAGGGAAAACTGTCGTGCCCAGTTTGTATGAAGAATACACGATCCAGAAGACTGAAACATCGCTGTAGTTTCAGTTTTATGGGACATCAGCGATTCTTGCAAAATGATCATCCATATAGAATGAATCATCGAAGATTTGATAATACCATAGAGATCGATGATCCACCTCAGCGTATGTCTATAACTGATATGCTTAATGAATTGAAAGATTTCATTTTTTCATTCGGGAAGGGTCAAATGAAATCTGGAAAGAGAAAGAATGTTTCCACTGAAACCTGTTACAATTGGAGGAAGAGGAGTATCTTTTTTTATTTGCCTTATTGGTCAACCAATTTGTTACGTCATTGCTTAGACGTAATGCATATTGAAAAGAATATATGAAAAATGTTTCTTTTGGTTCTTCTAAATGTCAAGGGGAAGACAAAATATGATTTACAATCTCAGCATGACTTGGTGGATTGGGGAATCGGACCAGAATTGGATCTTGTATGTATCAGTGAAAATAAATGGCAACTTCCATGTGTTTCTTATGTGATGAAACCTATGAAAAAAAACAATTTATGGAAGTATTAGAGACTATTAGGGTTCCTGATGGCTATTCAAGCAACATATCTAAATGGGTCAACAGAAGAGAGTTGAAGCTAAAATCATTGAAGACTCATGATTATCACGTTCTACTGCATGAGTTTCTTCCAATAGCAATCCGTCATCTTTTTTACATGCATGATGCATCTGACTGTCCATATTCCCACTAAAATACTTCTCGGAGGACCTGTTTATTTTCATTGGATTTATCCAACTAAAATAAATATGTACACATTAAAGTCTTATGTCGGAAACATCATTCATCCCGAAGGTTCTATCGTGAACGGTTACTTGGCTCAAGAATGTATGAATTTATACTCAATGTATTTGTCTGATCTTACTGCAAGAATGAACAGACCAATGAGAAATTAAGAAGAACAGTATGAGAAAATTGAACCCATTTTTTCATCACTTCCTCAAACAGGAATAATTCCTGGATCATATACATTGAAGACATTAAGCCATGAAGAGCGGGATATGGCACATCGCACAGTTTTGTTCAACTGTGATTTGTTCGATGACTATATAAGGTAACTAAATTGAATATGTATATCTTACATATATATCCGTTAAACTATTCATATTTTTTATCTATAGGGAACATAAAACAATGATAAATTGGAAGCATTGTTCTTTATCTTTGAGAAGGAGAGAGACTTTACATAGAAAAGAGTTTTTCTTCTTAGTTAAAATTGAAGGTAAAAAAATTACTATTTAAAATAATTATATCAATATTTAATTAAGTTTAATAGTCATTTACATTGCAAGTATTGAGTTTGTCTGATGAATCTGTCTCTGAGGAAATAAGAGCTTTGGCTTTTGGTCCTAATACCGTGGTTCGTGACTGTAAATCAATTTTTATCAATGGGTACAAATTTATTGTCACTGAACGAGCAAAGAACATGAGAACACAACATGATGGTGTTATGGTTACTGCCACAACAGATTGTTATGCCAGTGCATCAGATAGTAGACCGCGATTTGAAAATGTGGGTTATTATGGAGTCATTGAGAAAATAATAATATTGGATTATTACTCTCATGGACGAGTCACAATGATAAAATTCCATTGGTTTGATTTGATGAAGAGACAGGGCACATTTATTGATGATTTTTTTTATTTTTAGTAATTAATATGACTCGCACTCCTGCTACCGAAGAACCATATGTGTTGGCATCAATGGCTAAAAAAGTTTTTTATGTCAAAGACCAACTTCGACCTGAATTTTGTGTCATAATTGAAGTAATTCCAAGAAATATTTTTGATGATGGTGATGATGGAATTGACATTGTCCTTAGCGCCATTGGAACCAATCCATTTATTTCTTTTGATGACTCCAATAGCTCAATTTTCAGAGTTGATTGTGAACCTAAAGTTGTGGTTGAAAATATATAGAATCATTCATCCATGTTCTCAATTATTTGGGTTTACCTCGATTTGGGTTGTTAAGGTTGGTAATATTCAAATTGATTTAGTATTGATCACAAATATGTTTTAGCTGACTTAACCGTTATGTGAATTTTCAATGTTTATTGGTTGAAGTTTTATTTGAATTGCATTTTCTAATTTGGAATTGAACTGTATTCAAACCTAGTCAAACAATATTTCTAACTTGGGAACATTACAACTTGTATGATTTATTAAATCCATTCAAGATCTTCTAAAACAATCGATAGATAAATTACCAATGAATCCTTCTATTCCCTCATATATTTAGCTTTTTGGGTTACACATTAGTTTCCTTTTTCTAATTAATTACATATTTATTTTCAAAAGCAAGAAATACAGCCAATTGAAGAGAGACGAAGGAAAAAAATGATGGAGAACAATCGTCGAATGGCGGAGATGAGCGTTCCACCATTAGTGCCTACAGTGAGTAATTTATTCCAAGTATATATATTTAAAGAATGTATAATGTCATGTGATTAATTTTTTTGTAAACATTTTTGTAGGATCCACCTATACGTCGACAGTTATTCGACGAGGAGCCTAGTACTGGTCCTAGTACTCAGGCCGGTGGTACGAGGAGGGTTCGTACCAGAAGTGGAAGACCAGCTTCGCGTACTCGACTAGACCCTACCCCTCCCACTAACATGTCATCCTTCCCACATTCTGATCCCGGTGTGTCATTAGGGACACACAGGATATTTATGCCTCCCATGTTTTCGCCACCTTTTGCATCTTTTGGCCCATCATTTTCATATCCCATGATGATTCTCACTCCCCAGTCAGAATCTGGTCATACAGTTGTCCCATCTTCTTTTCCTTCTACTTCTGTCTCTCTGAGATTATATATTCCATCATCTTTGACTCCTGTTCCACCACAGGGTGTTCCATCAGTTTCTGTGGATCCAGCGGCGCTCAGCGATCAGACTGGCACATGTATATTTATAGAACTCTAACAAATTTTTATAGCAATATTTATTTTCATTATAACATGTTTTGATAAAATATTTGTTTTTCTTTCATGATATATACATATACTAACAGGAGGTGGGGGCGGGAGCGTACACTCATGTGTTCGGTGTGGAACCTCCGCACACAGGTTATGGTGGATTACAATGAAGACAACCAAATGGTTGAGAAAATAGGGCAGCAATGTCAGAGTTTTTTGGCGACACTTGCCAAATACTCCGACATCATTCCCATCAGCCTGCTATCATGGAGACATTTTCTACACGAGGTCAAGGATAGAGCTTGGGAAGAGATATGGGTTAAAAAATCTGTTGTATTTAATTCCATGATATATTTTTGTATTTATATGAATTAATATTTTGATGTCAGCTTCAATTTAATTTTCCCGATGGTGAGGGTGCACGACCGGAACGTCTAAAGGATTTAGGTGAGATTTGGAGAGCCTACAAGCATGAGTTGTATATTGGGTGGTGTTCTAGATTTGGCACTTAGTTAGAGGTTGTACCAGTCATGGATGATTGTCCTATAGAGTAGTATCTTCAAATGATTACTCATTGGACGACTACCCAGTTTAATGTATGAATTACATTTGAGGTATTTAAATAATAACTTTCATGTTTTGCATTAATATTATCCTTTGAATTATCAACTTTTATTTAGGAATCATCTGGAAAAAATAAAAAGAACATTGATGCAAAAAAATACCTCCACACACTAGGACGTACTACGATGTCAGATCATGAGAGGAAGCAGGTATGAAAATTGTTTATAAGTTTTCTTTACGAATTACACTTTCTTTTGTTTCCAAAATTATTTAATTGTTTTTTAAAGTTTTCAAATAACTTTAGTTTTCAATTTCATTGTAGAGGCAAATACAGAATATTGAAGGACGTGTGCCTCGATCAAAACTGTTTTGCTCGAGTAGACGGAAAAAGGATGGAAGTGCCGTCAATGAAGCGACTCAGCAGCAGATTGTAAGTTTTAATCTGTTGATTTTATATTTTAATATCTATTTTTTAACTTAATAATATATTTATATTTGTAACAGGCTACTTTAGAGGCCCTCGATGCCCAAGAACCAGACAATTTTGGGCCCACTGATCACTTACATTAGGTGTTGGGAGAGGAGCATCCTGGTAGAGTATGTTGTCGACCTAGGATAGCCCCGACGAGGTATTGTACCTCCCCAAGTACGAGTTGTAGTGCCACCGAGCTATAGAAAGTTAGGGCACAGGCAGAATAGGCTGAGAAAAGGGCCACAGAGATGGCAGAACAGTCAGCTAGGGAAAACAGTGCATTTATGAAATTTATTGAAATTCTACATCCAACACTTCCACCAGAGGACAGCCTAGCTTTTGATGAATATATGTCGTCAATACATTCTATATATGGTGCACCAGGTGTTAGTTCTAGTGGTGGTCAAGACGATTTCCATCCTAACGATGATGATGGAGAGGAGTCTGATGCATAAGAGGAGGGAGAGGAGGAGGGAGAGGCGGATGGCGAGGGTGAGGAGGAGGGTGAGGGCGAGGAGGAGGGCACTGAGGAGGGTGAGGATGATGATGGGGACGAGGACGAGGGTGATGATGATGGTGATGATGGTGATGGTGATGTGGTACAAATTGATCTGTTACATTTTTTACTAATATTACTGAGATTTGATATTTAATCTATTCTAGTTGTTGGTTTTATCTAGACCCGTAGTATAGTATTGGAGTTGAGTTATTTTTATATATTGTCTGTTTTCATGGATGTTTTTGTCTTTTAGTGGTTGTGGTGTATCTTGAGCATGTTTATAGAGTTTTGTGTGTTTAGGAACTCCTTGGACATCCCCCCTCCTTCCTGGACCCTGGACAACCCCCCACCATCCTCCTTGGACCCCAGAAAGCCCCTCAGATAGCCCCCTGGACACCCCCACCCCCCACCATACTCCTTGGTCCCCAAAAATCCCCCTATATAGACCCTCGGACATCCCCCACCCTCCTCCCTGGACCCCAGACAGCCCCTCGGACAGCCCCCCGGATAGCCCCCCACCCTCCTCCTTGGACCCCGGAAGCCCCTCGAACACCCCCCGCACAGCCCCCCGCACACCCCCCCCCCCCACCCTCCTCCTTGGTCCCTAGATAGCCCCCTGAACAGCCCCCCCACCCTCCTACCTGGACCCCGGACAGCCCCCCCCCCCCCCACCCTCCTCCCTGGACCCCCAGACTGCCCCCGACCCTCCTTGATTTCACATGCTTTTTTTTATTTCTCTGATCATGAAATGTTATTTAAGATTATTCCATTTCTATATGTCTTAATTTATATGAATGTATTTGTAAGCTTATTAAATAAAAAAACAACTAGCATACGGAAAATCGCCTCAATCTGAGGCCCGGTGTGGCCGGCACCACTCAAAGTGTCTCAGGTTAATTTGAAATGGACAACATTTTAAGTGAAAACAACTACTAGCATACGTAAAATCGACCAAACAGATTATGATTGTGTTTATACTTTAGAAAAACTATCCATGGGTCATATGTGACATGTACGAGTCAACCCTGCCTCAATCCGAGGCGCGGTGTGCCCGACACCATTCAAAGTGTCTCTCTTTTGTTTAAAATGGACATGATTTTAAGTGAAAACAACAACTAACATACGAAAAGCTGACCAAAAGAATTCAGAATGTGTTGATGCTTTAGGAAAACGTTCCATGATTCATATGTTCCATGTACGAGTCAACCTCATCTCAATCTAAGGCGCGGTGTGGCCGGCACCATTTGAAGTGTCTCACTTTTGTTTGAAGTGGATAACATTTTAAGTAAACAGTACAACTGACATACGGAAAACTAACCAAACGCATTTGGATTGTGTTGATACTTTAGGAAAATGATCCTCGGATCATTTTTGGCGTGTACGAGTCAAACCTGTCTAAATTTGAGGCACAGTGTGGTTGGTAGCACTCTAATTGTGTCTCTTTTGTTTAAAATGGATGAGATTTTAAGTGAAAAGAACAACTGACATATGGAAAACCAACCAAAAGCATTCGGATTCTGTTGATACTTTATCACAACTATCCATGGGTCATATGTAACGTGTAAAAGTTTACCCCGACTCAATCTGAGGTGCGGTGTGGCCGGCACCATTCGAAGTGTCTCACTTTTGTTTGAAATGGATAACATTTTAAGTGAAAAGTACAACTGACATATAAAAAACTGACCAAACGCATTCAGATTGTGTTGATACTTTAGAAAAATGATTTTTTGGTCAATTTTTACATGTAAAAGTCAACCTCGCCTCAATATGAGGCCCGGTGTGGCCGACACCACTCAAAGTGTCTCAGGTTTATTTGAAATGGACAATATTTTAAGTGAAAACAACAACTAACATACAGAAAACCTAACAAACGCATTCTGATTCTGTTGAAACTTTAGGAAAAAAATCCATGGGTCATATGTAATGTGTACGTTTCAACCTAGCCTCAATTCGAGGTGCGAAGTGGCCAACACCACTCGAAGTGTCTCACTATAGTTTAAAATGGACTTCATTTTAATTGAAAACAACTGACATACGGTAAACTGACCAAAAACATTCTGATTATGTTGAAACTTTAGGACAACGATCCATGGGTCATATGTGACGTTTACGAGTCAACTGTGACTCAATCTGAGTCGCAGTGTGGCCAGGATCACTCTAAGTGTATCTCTTTTTTATAATGGACAACATTTTAAGTGCATACGGAAAACCGAACAAATGGATTCTGATTATGTCGATACTTTAGAACAATGATTTGTGGATCATATGTGACATGTACGATTCAACCCCGTCTCAATATGAGGCACGGTGTGGCCGGAACCATTCATAGTGTCTCTCTTTTGTTTAAAATGGACATCATTTTAAGTGAAAACAAAAAGTGACATACAAAAAACTGAACAAACGCATTCAAAATGTGTTGATGATTTATGAAAACGATCCATGGGTCATATGTGACATGTACGAGTCAACCCCGCCTCAATCTGAGGTGCGGTGTGGCCGACACCATTCAAAGTGTCTCTCTTTTGTTTAAAATGGACAAGATTTTAAGTAAAAACAACAACTAACATACAGAAAACCGACCAAATGAATTCATAATGTGTTAATGCTTTAGGAAAACGTTCCATGAGTCATATGTGTCATGTATGAGTCAACTCTGTCTCAATTCAAATCATCATGTTGCCTACACCATTCAAAGTTTCTCACTTTTGTTTGAAGTGAAAAGTACAACTGATATCCGGAAAACCGACCAAATGCATTCAGATTGTGTTGATACTTTAGGAAAATGATCCTTGGGTCATTTGTGATGTGTACGATTCAACCCCGTCTAAATACGAGGCGCGGTGTGGCTGGTAGCACTCTAACTATGTCTCTTTTGTTTAAAATGGATGAGATTTTAAGTGAAAAGAACAACTCACATACGGAAAACCAACCAAATGCATTTTGATTCTGTTGATACTTTATCACAATGATCCATGGGTCATATGTGACGTGTAAAAGTCAACACCAGCTCAATCCGAGGCGCAGTGTGTCCGGCACCATTCGAAGTGTCTCACTTTTGTTTGAAATGGATAACATTTTAAGTGAAAAGTACAACTGACATACGGGAAACTGACCAAACGCATTCGGATTGTGTTAATACTTTAGAACAATGATCTTTGGGTCAATTGTGATGTGTAAGAGTCAACCCCGCCTCAATATGAGGCTCTTTGTAGCTGGAACCACTCAAAGTGTCTCAAGTTTATTTGAAATGGACAACATTTTAAGTGAAAACAACAACTAACATACAGAAAACTGACCAAACACATTCAGATTATGTTGAAACTTTAGGACAATGATCCATGGGTCATATGTGATGTGTATGTGTCAACCTAGTCTCAATCCGAGGTGTGGAGTGGCCGAAACCACTCAAAGTGTCTCCCTATAGTTTAAAATGGACTTTATTTTATTTGAAATCAACAACTGGCATACGGTAAACTGACCAAACACATTTGGATTCAGTTGAAACTTTAGGAAAACGATCCCTGGGTCATATGTGACGTGTACGAGTCAACCATTACTCAATCCGAGTCGCAGTGTGGCCGGGATCACTCAAAGTGTCTCTCTTTTGTTTTATAATGGACAACATTTTAATTACATATAGAAAACTAACCAAACGGGTTCTGATTGTGTCAATACTTTAGAACAATGATCCGTGAGTCATATGTGACATGTACGAGTCAACCCCTCATCAATCTGAGGCACGGTGTGGCCGAAACCAATCATAGTGTCTCTCTTTTATTTAAAATGGACATCATTTTAAGTGAAAACAACAAGTGACATACGAAAAACTGACCAAAAAAATTAGAAATATGTTGATGCTTTAGAACAATGATCCATGGGTCATATGTGATGTGTAAAAATCAACCCCACCTCAATCCGAGGTGCGGTGTGGCCGGCACCACTCTAAGTGTCTCTCTTTTGTTTCAAAAGGATATCATTTTAAGTGAAAACATCAACTGGCATACGGAAAACCGACCAAACACATTCAGATTGTGTTGATACTTTAGGAAAATGATCCATGGGTAATTTGAGATGTGTACGAGTCCACCCCGTCTAAATCCAAGGTGCGGTGTGGCCGGTACCACTCTAAATGTGTCTCTTTTGTTTAAAATGGATAGGATTATAAGTGAAAAGAACAAATGGCATACAAAAAACTGACCAAACACATTCGGATTCTATTAATAATTTATCACAACAATCCATGGGTCATATTTGATGTGTACGAGCCAACTCGGGCTCAATCCGAGTTGCAGTGTGTCTGAGATCACTCTAAGTGTCTCTCTTTTGTTTAAAATGTGCAACATTTTAAGTACATAGGGAAAACCGACCAAACGCATCCGGTTTCCATTGAAAGTTTAGCAGAACGATCCATGGGTCATATGTGACATGTAAAATTCAACCTTGGCTCAATACGAGGCGCGGTGTGGCCGACACCACTCAAAGTGTCTCTCTTTTGTTTAAAATGGACTTCATTTTAAGTGAAAACAACAACTAGCATATGGAAAACCGACCAAATGGATTCTGATTGTGTCGATACTTTAGCACAATTATCTGTGGGTCATATGTGATGTTTACGAGTCAACCCCGCCTCAATCTGAGGCGAAGTGTGGCCGTCACCATTCATAGTGTCTCTCTTTTGTTTAAAATGGACATCATTTTAAGTGAAAACAACAAGTGACATACGAAAAACTAACCAAACGCATTCAAAATGTGTTGATGCTTTAGTAAAAAGATACATGGGTCATATGTGACGTGTATGAGTCAAACCCGCCTTAATTCGAGGCGCGGTGTGGCCGGCACCACTCTAAGTCTCTCTTTTGTTTCAAAAGGATATCATTTTAAGTGAAAACCTCAAATGGCATACGTAAAACCGACCAAACGCATTAAGATTGTGTTGATACTTTAGGAAAATGATCCATGGGTCATTTAAGATGTGTACGAGTCAATCCCATCTACATCCGAGGCGCGGTGTGGCCGGTACCACTCTAATTGTGTCTCTTTTGTTTAAAATGGACAGGATTATAAGTGAAAAGAACAATTGGCATACGGAAAACCGACCAAACGCATTTGGATTCTATTGATAATTTATCACAATGATCCATGGGTCATATGTGATGTGTACGAGTCAACCTGGGCTCAATACGAGTAGTTTTGTGACCGGGATCACTCTAAGTGTCTCTCTTTTGTTTAAAATGGACAACATTTTAAGTACATATGGAAAACCAACCAAACGCATTCTATTTCCATTGAAACTTTAGGAGAACTATCCATGGGTCATATGTGACGTGTACGAGTCAACATCACTTCAATCTGAGGCGCATTGTGGCCGACACCACTCAAAGTGTCTCTCTTTTGTTTAAAATGGACTTCATTTTAAGTGAAAACAACAACTAGCATACGGAAAACTGACCAAACAGATTCTGATTGTGTCTATACTTTAGAAAAACAATCCATGGGTCATATGTGACATGTACGAGTCAACCCCACCTCAATTCGAGGCGTGGTGTGTCCGACACCATTCATAGTGTCTCTCTTTTGTTTAAAATGGACATCATTTTAAGTGAAAACAACAAGTGACATACGAAAAACTAACCAAACACATTCAAAATGTGTTGATGCTTTAGGAAAATGATCTATGGGTCATATGTGATGTGTATGAGTCAACTCTTCCTCAATACAAGGCACGGTGTGGTTGGCACCACTCTAAGTGTCTCTCTTTTGTTTCAAAAGGATATCATTTTAAGTGAAACATCAACTGGCATACAGAAAACTGACCAAACACATTCGGATTGCGTTGATACTTTATTACAATGATCCATGGGTCATTTAAGATGTGTATGAGTCAACCCCGTCTAAATATGAGGTGCGGTGTGTCTGGTACCACTCTAATTGTGTCTCTTTTTTTTAAATGGACAGGATTATAAGTGAAAAGAACAACTAGAATACAGAAAACCGACCAAACGCATTCGGATTCTATTGATAATTTATCACAATGATCCATGGGTCATATGTGACGTGTATGAGCCAATCCAGGCTCAACCCGATTCGCGGTGTGGTCGGGATCACTCTAAGTGTCTCTCTTTTGTTTAAAATGGACAACATTTTAAGTACATATGGAAAACCAACCAAACACATTCATTTTCTGTTGAAACTTTAGGAGAACGATCCATGGGTCATATGTGAAGTGTATGAGTCAACCTTGCCTCAATCCGAGGCGCGATGTGGATAACACCACTCAAAGTGTCTCTCTTTTGTTTAAAATGGACTTCATTTTAAGTGAAAACAACAACTAGCATAAGGAAAACTGACCAAACGGATTCTAATTGTGTAGATACTTTAGAAAAACTATCTGTGGGACATATGTGACGTGTATGAGTCAACCTTTCCTCAATCCGAGGCGTGGTGTGGACGACACCATTCATAGTGTCTCTCTATTGTTTAAAATGGACATCATTTTAAGTGAAAACAACAAGTGACATATGAAAAACTAACCAAAAACATTCGAAATGTGTTGATGCTTTAGGAAAATGATCCATGGGTCATATGTGACGTGTACGAGTCAACATAACCTCAATACGAGGCACGGTGTGGCCGACACCACTCTAAGTATCTCTCTTTTGTTTCAAAAGGATATCATTTTAAGTGAAAACATCAGCTGGCATACAGAAAACCGACCAAACGCATTCATATTGTGTTGATACTTTAGTAAAATGATCCATGGGTCATTTGAGACATGTACAAGTCAACCCTGTCTAAATCCAAGGTGCGGTGTGGCCGGTACCACTCTAACTGTGTCTCTTTTGTTTAAAATGGACAGGATTATAAGCGAAAAGAACAACTGGCATACGGAAAACTGACCAAATGCATTCGGATTCTATTGATAATTTATCACAACGATCCATGGGTCATATTTGATGTGTAAGAGCCAACTTGGGCTCAATCCGAGTTTCGGTGTGGTCGGGATCACTCTAAGTGTCTCTCTTTTGTTTAAAATGGACAATATTTTAAGTACATACTAAAAACCGACCAAACGCATTTGGTTTCTGTTGAAACTTTAGGAGAACGATCCATGAGTCATATATTACGTATAAGAGTCAACCTCGCCTCAATACGAGGCGCGGTGTGGCCGACACCACTCAGAGTGTCTCTCTTTTGTTTAAAATGGACTTTATTTTAAGTGAAAACAACAACTAGCATACGGAAAACCAACCAAACGGATTCTGATTGTGTCGATACTTTAGAAAAACGATACATGGGTCATATGTGACGTTTACAAGTCAAACTCGCCTCAATATGAGGCACGGTGTGGCTGACACCATTCATAGTGTCTCTCTTTTGTTTAAAATGGACATCATTTTAAGTGAAAACAACAAGTGATATACGAAAAACTAACCAAATGCATTTGAAATGTGTTGATGCTTTAGGAAAATGATCCATGGGTCAAATGTGAAATGTAAGAGTCAACCCTACCTCAATTTGAGGCACGGTGTGGCCAGGATCACTCTAAGTGTCTCTCTTTTGTATAAAATGGACAACATTTTAAGTACATACGGAAAACTGACCAAACGGATTCTGATTGTGTTGATACTTTAGAACAATGATCCATGGGTCATATGTGACGTGTAAGAATCAACCCCACCTCAATATGAGATGTTGTGTGGCCAGAACCACTCAAAGTGTATGTCTTTTGTTTCAAAAGGACATCATTTTAAGTGAAAACATCAACTGACATACAGAAAACCGACCAAATGCATTCAGATTGTGTTGATACTTTAGGAAAATGATCCATGGGTCATCTGAGACATGTACGAGTCAACCCCGTCTAAATACGAGATGCGTTGTGGCCGGTACCACTCTAATTGTTTCTCTTTTGTTTAAAATGGACAAGATTATAAGTGAAAAGAACAACTGGCATACGAAAAACCGACCAAACGCATTCATAATTCGTTGAAACTTTAGGACAACGATCCATGGGTCATATGTTACATGTACGAGTAAACCGCGCCTCAATCCAAGTCGTGGTGTGGCCGGGACCACCCAAATTGTCTCTCTTATGTTTAAAATGGACAACATTTTAAGTACATACAGAAAACCAACCAAACGGATTCTGATTGTGTTGATATTTTAGCAAAACGATCCATGGGTCATTTGGGACGTGTAAGAGTCAATCCCACCTCAATCTGAGGTGCGGTGTGGCTGACACCATTCAAAGTGTCTCTATTTTATTTAAAAAGCACTTCATTTTAAGTGAAAACAGCAACTGACATACGAAAAACCAACCAAACGCTTTCGGAATATGTTGATACTTTAGGAAAACGATACATGAGTCATTTGTGATGTGTACGAGTTAACCTCACCTCAATACGAGGAATGGTGTGGTCGGTATCACTCCAAGTGTATGTATTTTGTTTAAAATAGACATCATTTCTAGTAAAAACATATGGTATACGAAAAACCGATCAAATTATGAATTGAATTCTGGATTCCACATATAATTGTCATCTAAATTTTAAATTGAATTCTAAATAAATTATGTATGTTTATAATTACGTTATGAATTTTGACTTAATTCTGGATGTGTATAGTTCCAGGATGCATTATATGTTAAATGTGTATGAATTTGTTCTCTACATGTATGTGTTAGTTGGTTATTGCAGGTACAATAATTGTATGTGTATGTGTTAGTTTATTGCAGGTAAAATAATTGGAAATGATTGAAAATGAGAGGGATTGGAGTGGATGTTGTGAAAATTGCACAAAAATGAGAGGGTCGCTGCTATGAAAATTGCAGGCTGTTGTGCAATTTGAATAGCATAGGCTATGACAACGGTTTGAAATAGTTGGCATAGCCTCTCTGAGTATTTTTTTTTACCAATGGTTCTATGAATTGTTGGTAAAAATACTTTCCCAATGGTTTAGAAACCGTTGGGAAAGAAGCCCTCTGCTTGGTTTTCCCAACGTTTCAAGCCAAACCGTTGGGAAAAGCTATCCCAATGGTTTGGCACAACCGTTAGGATAGGTTCATTTTTTCTAACCTATCCCAATGGTTCAGTGTAAACCGTTGGGAAAAGCTTTCCCAATGGCTTACTTCCCTATGGTTTGCAGAACCATTGGTATAAGATATACCAATGGTTCTGCAGCCTTTCCCAATGGTTCAGAACCGTTGGGAAATCCTGCATTTCCAGTAGTGTAATAATCCAGAAATAACTATAGAACCAGAAATCAATTAAATAATACTTAGATTCGATTAAATGTTACTTGAATATGATTTAATCAAGTCAAGTAGGACCAGTTACCCAATTTTCTGATACCCAATTCCCTCCCTAAGTGATCTGATCAGTATACGAAAGGTTCAATGAAAAATGGAGACAAATGCCACATGCCATGTTTAATTCCATAAAAAATAATATGAATTTCCATTGATTGAAAATTTTCTAATTCACCATTGAACTTGTGATTCAAAAAAAATATGGTTTTTTATAATAATCACCATAGAACACACTATTTTAATGTAAAAAATGTGATTAGATCCCTCAATATCATGGAACAAAACTCAAATTAACAAAACATACTTCACCCCTGTGAATTGGGGGGGTCAAAACCAGGAAAATGATGTCATATTTCCTTGAAATCAAATGACAATTATTGCATATTGAATTTTGAAATGTTGGAACCAACATGTAGTGTGGTCAAAATGACTCGGTAAACAATTCTTAAAGGTATAAAAGCCTTTAAAAATAAGTTTCAGGGGGTAAAAACTAGGAAAATAATGTCATATTTCCCTAAATTCATAGAATAATGACTATAGATTTAATTTTGAAACGTAGGAACTGGAAGCATGTCATCCTGACTTACGGTTTTCCCAGGATGACCGTAAACATGTTTTTAGTGTTTTCAAACACTAAAATGTGTGTGGAATGGTCAAAACCATAGAAATGACCTCATATTGACATGAAATCATATGGAAACCACATATGAGTTATTCTTTATGTGTACTCATAGATAACATGTCAATATGATGTGGTCATAATGACTCGATAGACACTTCTAAAAGTTACAAAAGCCTTTAAAAACAAGTTTCGGGGGGTAAAAACCAAGAAAACGATGTTGGATTTCCCTAAAATCATGATAAAAATATTGTATATTTAATTGTGAAATCTAGGAACTAACGGCATTTCATTCCAAATTATGGTTTTTCATAGATGGCCATAAACGCGTTTTAATGTTTTAAAACACTAAAACGTGTGTGGAATGGTAAAACCCATAGAAAACTACCTAATATTAACATGGAATCATAGAAAAAATACCAATGAATTCTTTATTATGTGTACACATAGACAACACGTCAATCCAATGTGCGGTGTGGTCAGAATTACTCAGTAAACACTTCTTAAAGGTATAAAAGCCTTTAAAAACAAATTTTGGGGGGTCAAAACCAAGTAAACGGCATTTTATTGCCTTAAAATAAGGGGAAAACGACCATAGATTTAATTTTTAAATGTAGGAATTTTCAACACATCATTCTAAATTGCGGTTTGATTGGGATGGATGAAAACAAGTTTTTAGTGTTTTAAAACACTAAAATGTGCGTGTAACGGTCAAAATGATACGAAACAACTTCATATTGATGTAAAATCATGATAAAAACACCAATGAGTTAATTTTTACATGTATGAATAGATAAAATGTCAATATGATGTGCGGTGTGGTCAGAATGACTCAGTAAACACTTCTTAATGGTACAAAAGCCTTTAAAAAATGTGTCAGGGGGGGTCAAAACTAGTGATGCAAAACGGGATCGCGGCCCGTGTGCTTTGCAGGTTGGGAGAGGATTTGGGGTGGAGTAGGCCAAAAAAATTTATCATTTAGTGCGTGGGCCAATGTGGGTTGAGCTTGCACGGGTGCAGGCTAAGGTGGGTTGAACCCGCACGGGTGCGGGCTTACCTGCGGGCCTAATTAAAAAAAATATTTTTTACAATATATACTTCATTAATATTTTAGTATTTTTAATAAAAAAAATTATGATTTAACCATGACATAGGATTCCTCACCGTAATTATTATACTAATTCACTATTCATTCACATTTTAATTTTATATAGGTTTATATTTATTATTTTAATATGGTATTATAATATTTATATTGCAATTATTCACCATATTCACATGATGTGTCATCCCACCTCTTGAAAAATGGAACTCATCTCCCTTGCACCTATTTTCAATTCTAAAAGAGTTATTATAGTCATAATATTTTTAGGTCCATTTAACTTTGTTATTATTTAATTTTATTTTTTATTAATAAAATCGGAAAGGACCTCAGGGAAACCCTAATAGCCTCCTTTAAAACCGATTGCTGCTTGAAAAGTTTTCGTTCATTCCAACTATTTGCATTAGCACACGACCAACATTATCATTCGTTACGTCTCACTGATCACTTACCTACTCTACATATCAATAGTTCTCCACCACATCATCGTCATTGCATGCCACCATTAACCCATATAAAAATGTTCCATCATATCACTTAAAACTCTAAGTATTGTCAATTCATACTTCTCCCAACAATAACCATTACTAATGATAAAAAATACAATATTTAAATGATTATAAATAGTATATATTTATTAAAATGTGGGCATCCCACGGGAAACCCGCAGGCTTATGCAGGGTGGGGCAGGTTTGAATTTTTTTGTTTGTATTACATGTGGGGTTTTATAGACAAACCTGCGTAGGCTCAAACCCATGCGGGCTTAACCCACCCCGCCCCACCTCGCTCATTTTTCATTACTAGAAAAAACTAGGAAAACAACTTCATATTACCTTGAAATTATAGAAAAATGACCGTAGATTTAATTTTTAAATTTAGGAATCGAAAAAACATCATTTCAAATTATGATTTGCCCGAGATGACCGTAAATAGGTTTTTAGTGTTTTAAAACAATAAAACGCCTATGTAACGGTAAAAATGATAGAAAAATACCTTATATTAAAGTGAAATCATGGTAAAACCACCAATGACTAATGTTTGATGTGCACATGCAGACAACATATCAATACGATGTGCAGTGTGGTCAGAATAACTCAGTAAACACTTCATAAAGGTACAAAAAGCCTTTAAAAACATGTGTTAGGGGGTCAAAACAAGAAAAATGACATAGTATTGTTGTGAAATTATGAAAAATAGTTTTAGATTGAATTTTGATATGTATTAAATTATGATACATCATTCCAAATTACGGTTTTCTCAAGATGGATATAAATGCGTTTTTAGTGTTTTAAAACACTAAAAAAAGTGTGGAATAGTCAAAACCATAAAAAACCATATATTGATGTGAAATCATGAGAAAACCATAGATGGGTTATTTTTTACCTGTTCACGTAGACAAAATGTCAATCTGACATGTGGTGTGGTCAGAATGACTCGATAAACACTTCTTGAAGGTACAAAAGGCTTTAAAAACACGTGTTGGGGGGGGGGGGGGTCAAAACTAGTCAAACGACATCAGATTGCCTTGAAATTAGAGTACAAAGACCATAGATTGAATTACAAAATATAGGAACAAATGACATGTCATTCTTAATTAAAGTTTTCCCAAGATGGTTGTAAACACAATTTTAGTGTTTTAAAACACTAAAACATGCGTGTAATGGTCAAAACCATATAAAATGACCTCATATTGATGCTAACTCATGGAAACCCCACTGATGAGTTATTTTTTATGTGTGTGCATAGACATAATGTCAAAACTACATGTTTTGCGGTTGTAATTACTCAGTAGACACTTATTAAAGGTATAAAAGCCTTTAAAAACAAGTATTGGGGGTCAAAATCTGGAAAATGATGTCCGATTTCCTTGAAATCAAGGGAAAATGACCATATATTTAATTTTAAAAGGTAGGAACCAATGGAACATCATTCTGAATTATGGTTTTCCCAAGATTTTTATATATGTGTTTTTTAGTGTTTTAAAACACTAAAATGTGCATGGAATGGTCAAAACCATATAAAATAGCCTCAGATTGACTTGGAATCCTAGTATAACCATCGTTGAGTTGTTTTTGAAATATAGTACATCTTGTGATATCAAATTCTTTAAAATTTGTTTATTAAGTAAATTTCAAGAACACCACACATCGATTTAAAAAATAATTAGAATATTTACTTATCATTTTTCAGTTTCAAGTATTGAATCATATCTTAAATAGGTAAATTTATGTTTTCAAAGTGTTTTGAATTATATATTATTTGTTTTATGTTAAAATTTATTCTGTTTTATTAAAAAAATAACAAATTTTATGTGCAACATTTTGAATATATTTTTTTTCTTTTCTCTTTCGCATTTCTTTTCTTAAACATTTTGGTTTTCATTGTAGGTGTAAGATGCTAGCAGTGGGCAGGTGGTTGACCATTTTGATAAAGGAAATTATTCATAAGTTAGTCATTATAGTTCTTAGTTTTCTTGGTATGTTAAAATTATATCAATTATTATACTGTAATTCTCATTTATTATGTTTAGTATTAATTTTTTTTGTTCTTTTCTATTACAGTTGATGAGATGATGTAGTCGGTTTCAATTAATGAGATGATGTGTAGGAATATAGATAAAGTGTAGGTCGTGATGTAGTTGTATATTAAGCATCGGTTTTTGTTGGATATATTTTATATATATATATTGATGACTGAGGTACTGATTGACAAATGTGTGGGTTGAATGAGATTGAGATTATGACAAATGTGGGTATATTTGACTATGGATGTATGACTCATGTATGGTGGTTTTATCATACATTCATGTTTTAGTTTATTTCATCTTATTATTTTTTATATTTACAGTTTTTAATTTAAGAGTTTCTAAAAAATCTAATTTAGCAGTGTTTTTTAGTGATTTCCGCTAAATACATAAATTAAGATATATTTAGCGGCAGTTTCTCTTAACCACTGCTAAAAAAACCATTGTTATTATGTTCAGTAGTGGTTAGTTTCATTTTATTTGAGATTACCCAACCAGGACTCAACTATCACTAATAAGGGGAGGGGTGAATCAGTGATATCTTTTCCTTTTAAGTTTTTTTGGTTTTAAGAAACAACCTTCACCACCTATTAAATATTTATTTCTCTAATGAAAATAGATCAAACACATAACCACATGGACACAAGAATTTACAAGGTTCACTACTCAACAAGAGTAGCTAGTCCTTGGTATGGTTTGTAAATAATCCAATACCACACAATCCACTAGAAAATAATCCTTTTATGTGAAATACAATGAGTAGGATATACCCTTATATGCATGTAGCTCTATGATCAATACAATGGAGCATGTTCTTCAAATAGCACAAAATGATATAAGAAATTTTTTGTAATAAACACATTATAGTTCTTCTTGATCAACTTTAACCAATGTAAACTTTTAATTCAAGTCTTCACTTTCTTACCCAGAAGCTGGTAATAAATTCTTGGACTTTTTAATGAAATACCAATATGATTTTCTCTGTATGAAAATCATAGTACAAAATCCCCAATATGAAAATCCTAGTATGAAAATACCAGTACGAAAATCCAAGTATGAAAATCCTAGTACGATTTTCCCAATACGAAAAATATATAACTCTTTCCGAATACAGTTGAGACAAATCTACACCACTACTATCCTGAGTACAAAACACTCAATCTGATTCTCAATCCAGTAGAATACAATAATCAACTAAATATGATAATTTAGCTGAATACGAAGATTAGATATGAATACAATATTTTCCTATTCTATCTATCAAAAAAAATTCTTTAATAAATCATAATTCGGAAAATGTTCTCCACTTACTAGAAATGCGAAGCTTCTCTCTCCTCTTTCGTGAGAAATGCAAGTCACAATAAAACACAAAGTGTTCTTATCCTTTTATAGGAAAGTAAGAATGGTTTAGGTGGGATCTTGAAAAGGATTTCCCACTTCACCAACATTCCTGAATCTTTAATCTTCCTTAAATCTCATATCATTCTTTGACTCATTCAATTCCCCATGAAATTCAGGTATTTCTTTGACTTCTTCAACCTTCCTTGAATTTCAGATCTTCTATTAAATTCAACTTTGATTCCAATTTTTCATTAAAATTTCACAATATTATTTTTTCATTAAGAAATCCCAGTATGAGTTTTTTATTAAAAAATCCTAGTATGATTTTTTATTAAGAAATCCCAGTATGATTTTTTCAGTACGATTTCTTTAGTATGAATTATTCATTACGATTTCATCAGTATGAATTCTTTAATACGAATTATTCAGTAAGAATTATTCAATAGGAATTCTTTAGTATGAATTATTTGGTATGATTTATTTTTCTTCCTCATGATCAACAACATATTTTTTTCCTAAGCCTCATCAAAATATTTTCATTCTTGAGCCTCATCAACATATTTTTGTTCTTGAGCCTCATCAGCATCTTTTACTTATTGAGACTTAGCAACATATTTTCCTTACTAAGAATTATCAATATATTTTCCTTCTCAATACTCATCAATATCTTTTCCTTCCTGAGCCTCATTATCATATTTTTCTATCTTAGCCTCAGCAACATCTTTTACTTCCTAAGTCACATCAACATCTTTTCCTTATTGAGCCTTATCAATATATTTTTCTTACTCATATTTCTTCAAAACTTTTCCTTCCTCACCTTTTTCTTTTTAAATATTGTATTATAAGTCCCACAATTTACTTATGATTTATGAAAAATACAAAAAACCAAAGCATCATCAAATTTTTATCAGATCCTTGCTGAATCCAATTACATTTAGTACCTCATTACGATATTCTCCCATTCCAAACCCAATGTGAGTCTGATTAGAACCTTTTCTTACAAACAACTTCTTCTCAATACGATGGAATTTATTAAAAAAAGTGAGTCTTGTTTTTCTGAAAAAAAAATTATGAGTCTGATTTTCAACTTTTACAAAGTTAGTCGATTTATCTTCTTTGACAAAAAAAGACAAAAATCTTTTAAAAAAAACCTCCAAAAACATTATCCGATAAACTTGGTCCCAAAAATACCCCCCTTTGGATTTTTTTTCAACTAAGATTCATAAATCACTAAAATTTGTAACCTAAAGTAATGGATTACTTATAAAAAATTCTAAGCCTACGTGAGCTAACTCATTGTAGAAAACAAGAATTATTGATATTATAACCACAATGTCCAAAAGTAGTGATTATGAAACTTCCTTAGCTTTTCTTCATTAGTTTTTCTTCCTCATATTTTCTTCTTCGACTTTACTTATTAAATTTCCCTATAATAAAAAAATTGTTTCCTACAACCACTCTAACAAATATTTAGAATATTTCACACACTTACATGCTGAAATCATAACTTCCCTTTTTTACATGCTTCCATAAGGATAGATTTATGAAACAATTATCCCCCTTGAAAATACTATCCAATGTTAATATGAGAATGGGTAAAATACACATACCTCAACCTTGATGAGAAAGAGGTTGGATTCCCATGTTAACCTCAATTTATAAAAAGGTTCCTTTGGTAAAGGTTTTGTGAAAATGTCAGTAACTTGTTCCAAATTAGGAACATACTTTAAATTTAATTCATTCTTCTCCACATGCTCTTTTATGAAGTGGTAATTGATATCAATATGTTTTGAATGAGAGTTTTGTACTATATTATTGGTGAGGCTGATTGTACTTTGATTATCATAACCCAAGAGAAAGGGTATCTTTACTTCAATAAGTAAGTCTTCCATCCAAGTTTTCATCCACATAATTTGGGTAGTGGCATGAGTGGCAGCAACATACACAAATTAAGTCATACTAAGAGTTACTGAATTTTGTTTATTTGTATTCCAACTAACACAAATTTTCATCAAAAAGAAAACACCACAAGATTTGGATCTTCTATCATCAACATTTCCTACCCAATCAACATATGAATACCCAAACAAGTCAATACTTTCTGAGCTATCATACCTAATTCTAAAATTTATTGTGCCTTTGATATATTTAAGAATTATTTTTCCATCCATCAAATGTAATTATTTTGGAGAACTCTAAAATCTTTCACATAAGGTAATGGAATAAACAATGTCGGGTCTTGATGTAGTCAAATATAACAAACTTCTAATCATCTTCTGATATTCTTTTTGATCAACTTATTTTCCTTCTCCATATTTAGAAAAATTGGTTCCCACTAAAATTGGTGTAGAAACCAGTTTTGAATTTTCCATTCTGAACTTTTTAAGAAGTTCATTAGAATACTTTTATTTAGAAAGAAAAATGTGTTTCTTATTTTATAAGATTTGTAACCCAAGAAAGTATTTCATTTCACCAAACATGGACATTTCAAACAACTTTTTCATCTCTTCATCAAATCTTTCACAAGTTCTTTCATCATTCTTAGCAAAGATAATGTCATCAATATAAACAATCATGATGATATAAAACTTATGACTTTATTTAATGTAAATATTTCTATGAACTTTTACCTTCTTGAAACTTATCTTCCATAAGAAAGTATCTAATTTGGAATACCATGCCCTTATATCTTATTTTAATTCATACAAATATTTCTTCAACTTAGACACATAACTTTCATCTTTTGCGTCAAAAAAGACACAAGATTTTTAATTGTAAACTTCATCATCAAGATCACCATTCAAGAATACAGATTTGACATCCATTTGAATAATTTTGTAACTTTTTTGTGCAGAAACAACAATAATATTTTGATATTTTCTAATCTTTCCATCGGAGTAAAAGTTTCATCAAAATCAATACCTTCAATTTGTGAATACCCTTTTCAAACAAGTCTTTCCTTATTCCTTATCACTTCACCATCTTTATTCAACTTGTTCTGGAAAACCAACTTTGTACCAATAACATTTTTGTTATCTAGATTAGGTATGAGTTCCTAGGTATGATTATTCTCAATCTGATCAAATTCTTCATTCATGGATTAAACCCATTCTAGATGCTCAAAATCTTTATAAACATATTTTGGTTCCACTTTTGAATACAAAGAAGTGTGTGTAATGGAATTTTATGTTCTTCTTGTTTTAACTTTCTGATTTTGATCACCAATAATATTCTAAACTTCCACTTACTTCCTCATCCTAGGATAATATTTTTGAGTATCTTCCTCATCAATGGAAATAGTTGAGTCTGATTCTTCTTCTTGAGTAGGATTAAAATTGTCTATATCCTTATCAGAATTGTTAACAAAATTTTCCCCATACTACTTAGCTTCCTTATTAGCATAAGTTTGTTTATCTTTCTCATATTTTTCAATAACTTTCACATAAAAATGATCAACTATACTTCCTATTTATTTTTTGAAACATCTATAACATCTTCCTTCCGAATCATAGTTAAGAAAAATTCCATCTTCACCAATCTTCTCAAACTTTCCCAAATTTATACCTTTCTTATTTATGATGCATGGACTCCCAAAAACACTTAAGTGTTTCAAAATTGGAGTTTTATTATAAAACATTTCATATGGAATTGTATTTGAACTTGGCCTATAAAAACAGCAGTTTTGGATATACACAGTAGTACTCATGGACTGACTCCAAAAGTAATGAGAAATACCATGTTCAAGTAACATAGTTCTCCTCATTTTCACCAAACATCTATTCTTTCTTTCAGCAACCCCATTTTGCTGAGGAGTATATGGGGAACTAAACTCGTGACGAATTCCATATTTCTTAAGATAAATTTCAAATTCTTCATTCTTATAATCACCACCATTATCATTTCTCAACTTCTTCACTGAATACTCACATTCCTTCTTATCTTTCCTCCTAAAACTTTTAAAAAAATTTAGAGCATCTGACTTATGTTTCATATACACAACACAAGTAATGTGAGTTAAGTAGTCAATGAAAGTGTTGAAATTATTATCTCCATTTATTTATTGTTTTCTCATTGGACCACATATAACGGAATGAATAAGCTTCATAAGTTATTTTGAACAAATGTCAACTTTCTTATGCATAGAATTTGTAATCTTTCCTTTCTAATAAATAGTACAACGCCAAACTCTTCTTCTTGGAATATAAATAATGTATCAAACACTATATCATTTTGATAACTTGATCATGTTTTTATAAAACATGTGTTCCATTATTTTATGCCATAATTGATTCTATTCCATCATTCCTAAGTAACAATAGTTTTCTATTTCACCAACTTGAAATAAGTTTCCGTTTGTACATTGGGCTCTTGTAACAATCTTACTATCTTCCTCACTCTTCATGAAAAATACACCTTTTCTAAATATAATTATGTTAACCTCATCACAAATTTTTGAAACACTTAGTAGGTTATGTTTCATCCCATCAACAAAGTTTTCTTGGATTTTATCTTTTCTTTCCCAATGATGGATCATCCATCACCTTTGATACTCAAATATTCATCATTGCCAAATGTCATTTTTCCTTCTTTGAATTCTTTCACATTCTTCAAAAAAATTAATTCTCCTATCATATGATAAGAACTCCCACTATTAAACATGCAAGATCATTCTCCTTTTATATCTTTCAAAGTGGTTTCAAAAACAAGATATTTTTCTTCCCCCTTTTCTTTCTTCACCTCTAACTTCTGAGAATTAATAATAATTTTTTGTTATTCTAGTAAAAAAAGACAAGCCTTATCAAGATGTACAGATTGTTTAAATATTTCACAAATAGATTCCAAGGGTTGGAACCTATTCTCAACTTTTATACCATCATTATAAAGTTTCTTTTGAACTTCCTTCTTAGACTTCTTCTTTTGAGAGGTTTGAATCCCCCTAAAACCTTTCCTTCTATAACTTGTGGAATAGTAGTAATGTTGTTGGTTGAACCAACACATATTTTTCATATGTACTAATCCACCAACAGTATCCATAGAAAAATTATTTTCCTCTAAAAAAATTGGATTGGTTGGTGTTGTGAGTGTGTTTCTCAGCAACCTTCTTATCAGATCATTGTTGACCACCAATAATTCTATTTTCAAATAAAACCTTCTTCTTCATCTCAGATTTATTTTCATCCTTATCAGAAACAGAATTAATATAAAAATTTTCAAATTCAAGTTTTTTAGAAACTTATGAATTCTACACTTTTTTTGTCTTAGGCACATAAATAACTTTCCCAACTTTCTTCTTTTCAGAAACATTTCTAGATTTCTTTTCTAGAACAACTTCAGTATTCTTGTCAACCTTTAAAGGTGACTTTTTATCCTTCTCAAGTTTCTTATTATGAGAAATTTTACCAGATTTAGAGATAGTGTTTTTAAAACATGTATCTATCTAGTCATCTTTAGAGATTTTTTATTGGACAAGTTTCAATTCTTCATCTTTTTCTTTCAACTTCACTTCCAAATGTTTGTTCCGAATTTTTTCTTTATCAACATATTTCTTCAAGATATCAATTTCTTCTATCATCTTGAATTTATCATCAAGAAGTCATTCTTGATTATTTGTTGAGGAAGTTTCTTTTTTCAACTTCCTATTTTCCTTCTCAATCCTTCTAATCTTCATCAAACATTCTTTTAACTATTCTTTCAAATGAGATTCAAGTTGAGTTTCTTCTTCAGAATTGCTGCTTCCAAAATCTTCATTATTTACTGTTATAATAAAAGTATTTTATCCATCTTTATTAGAAAAATATTTTTCGGATTCAAATTCACTATCTTCTTATTCATCATCTTTAGAAAATAAGTTTCTTCTTTTAGATTTTAATAACTTTCTATCTTCCCTTCTAGAAAAATATTTATCGTTATCACCATGTTTCTTCCATGACTTTCTTGGCCTTCCTTTTTATTCATCACTATTTTCTTCTTTCTTTCTTCACGGAAAATTAGCTACAAAGTCCCCAATGGATCCACATTAAAAACATTTCAAGGGAAGGTTCCCTTTGTATTTACATGTACCTATTCTCACATTTTTAGAAAATAAGGATAAAATTTCATTAAAATTTTTAAATACCTCATTTTCAGAATTAGAATCATCAGTTTATTATTTAATAAAAATATTCTTTGACTTTTATTTCTTGGAATCCTTGAAAGATATTTCTCTATCATCTTTTTTTCTTTTCACAACTTTCTCCCTTCTCATTTCATAAGTGATGAGAGTGCTATGCAAATCATCCATAGACAATCTTTTAGGTTTTCTATCTTCCAATGAAGAAACTTTAAAATCAAACTTGTCGGGAAAGATTCTTAGGATATTTTCAATAACTATAGAATCATCCAACATTTCACCAAGTCATCTGATAGTGCTGAAAATTTCAATTTCTCTGGTAAAGAAGTCACCAACTATTTCGTATTCACCCATCTTGAGATCTTAATACTTAAGCCTCCATATTTGAAACTTTTCCTTCTTCACTTTTTTATTTCCTTCGTAAATGTTTTTTAACTTATCCCAAATACCTTTAGAAGTAGAAAAACTTTTGACTCTTAAAATATCACTTTTAGAAAGTGATGAGAGTAAATAATTTTTAGATTTACCATCATTCTCAAGATTCTTCTTATCAATAAGAGTAAGAGTAACCTTGTCATTAGTAAGATGAAATCCATCTGTTTTAACTTCAAGAAAATCATACCCCAGAGAAATAAGATAAGGAAACATTCTATATTTCCTAATATGATAGTTCTTACCATCTAATATTGGAATACCTTTACTGTTGACACAATTCAAGTTCTCCATCACAACTTATCTTTCAAAAACTTCTACAAAGAGAAAATGAAGGGTACCTTAGCTCTGATACCAATTGAGATTACCCAACCAGGATTCAAGTATCACTATAATGGGAAATATTGAATCATTGATATCTTTTTCTTTTGAGTTTACTTTGGTATTAAGAAACAAACTTAACCTCTTGTTAAATATTTCTTTCTCTACTGAAAAAAAGTAAACACATAACCACAGGAACACAAGAATTTACAAGGTTCACTACTCAAAAAGAGTAGCTAGTCCTTGGTCTGGTTTGGAAATAATCCAATACCACACAATCTAATAAAAAAATCTCTTCATATAGAATAAAATTATTAGGATATACCCTTAAAATCATGTAACTTTATGATCAATACAACAAATCATGTGATTTAGATAGAACGAAATGATATAATAATTTTTTTCTAACAAACATATTACAGTGATTCTTGATAAAATTTAACCAATGTAAACTTTCAATTCAATTCTTCACTTTCTTACCCAGAAGTTGGTAAGAAATTCTGGGAATTTTTAATGAAATTATAGTATGATTTTCTCAATAAGAAAATCTCAGTATGAAAATCCTAGTATAAAAATCCCAATATGAAAATCCCAGGAAAAAAATCCTGGTACGAAAATCCCAGTAAGAATATCCCAGTATGATTTTTCCTAGTATGTAAAATATATAACTCTATCCGAATACAGTTGAGACAAATCTACACTACTTCTATCTTAAGTATGAAACACTCTGTCTGATTCTCAATCTAGAAAAATAAAATAATCAACTGAATGTGATAATTTAGCTAAATATTATGATTATAGATGAAAACAATATCTTCCTCTTCCTTAAAACAACAAAACTTCTTTAAGAAAGAACAATCTGAAAAACCTTCTCCACTTTATAGAAATTCATAGCTTCTCTCTCCTCTTTCATTAGAAATGTAAGTCATAGAAAAACATAAAGTGTTATTCTCCTTTTATAGAAAGAAATAATGGTATAGGTGGGATCTTGAAAAGGTTTTCCCACTTCACCAACATTATTTAATCTTTAATCTTCCTTAAATATAATATCATTCTTTGAATCATTCATTTCCCCATGAAATTTGGGTCTTTCTTTGACTTATTTAACTTTCCTTGAATTTTAGATCTTCTATTCAATTCATCTTCAATTCTGATTTTTCATTACAATTTCCTAGTATTATTTTTCACTAATAATTCCCAGTACAATTTTTTCATTAAGAAATATCAGTATGATTTCTTCAGTATGAATTCTTCATTACGATTTCATCAGTATGAATTCTTCAATATGAATTATTTAGTATGAATTATTTAGTATAATTTCTTCTTCTTCCTCATGATCAACAATATATTTTCTTTCATGATCCTCATCAACATATTTTCCTTCCTAAGGCTCATCAACAAATTTTCGTTCCTAAGCCTCATCAATGTATTTTATTTCCTTATCCATAACAACATTTTTTCTTATTGAACCTTATCAATATCTTTTCCTTCCTGAGCCTCGTCAATATCTTTTACTTCCCGAGCCTCATCATCATATTTTTCTTCCTGAGCCTCAACAAAAATATTTTCCTTTATGAGACTCATCAATATCTTTTCCTTATGGAGCCTCATCAACATCTTTTTATTACTCATCTTTCTTCAAAAAATTCCTTCCTCATATTTTTCTTTATAAATCTTATATCATAAATTCCACAAATTACTTATGATTTATGAAAAATAAAAAACACCAAAGCATCATTAGATTTTTATCAGATCCATGCTAAATATGATTACAATCAATACCTCATTACAATATTCTCTCATTCTAGACCTAAGGTGAGTCTGATCAAAACCTTTTCATCCAAATATATTCTTCTCGATACGATGGAATTTCTTAAACAAAGTGAGTCTGATTTTTCTGAAAACAATTTTTTGAGTCTGATTTTCAACTTTTAAAAAGTAATACAATTTATCTTCTCTAAAAAAAGACAAAAATATTTTAAAACAAACCTCTAAAAACCTTCTCTAGACAACTTGTTCCCAACATTATTTATATTCTCCCTGGATATTTTTTTTATAAAAAAATCACCGCTAAATAAACAATAAATTGCCGTGAAATACTCCAAAAATTACACATAGAAAAAACACTGAGAAATTAAAGAAACCATTTATAAAAGACTATATACCATTTAATACACGGTAGTTTTAATAACCACCACTATATTATTAGGCAGTGGTTTAAACCACTGCTAGTCCATGAAAAACCCATCGTTAATTCCTTTTTTTGTAGTGTGGATTCTAATTCTAGAATTAAACTGAATAGTCCACTTATCATGGTTTATCATTTCAATTACCCTTATCCACAGACTAGAAAGTTTTTAAAATGATTTGAACCAGCTATTGGATCACCTGTGGCTCAAGTACAACCACATTTTCAGGAGCCTCTTCTGGTTGGTTTCAGCGATGCCTACCCAGTGACATTCATAATAAATATAACAAAATTCCATTTGGTCTTACTCATTAGTAACTGAAGGATTATAAATTTTTATCTACCACATCAAAACATATCACAACATATATTTCAATAATTCAACCATTAGTAAAATTTTAACCATTTTTTAAAATACCTCAACCATGCCTTTCAAAATAAACTATTTTCACTATTTTAAAAAATTATCACTTTTTATCCATTCAATAAACAATTTTACTCAAAATTAACAATTCACTCCTATTGGGAAGTCTTACCATTAATGCATGTCATGTAACTATCAACATCTAAACCCATGAAAATGAGGTGACAACTCACCTAGAAGTTTCTTAAAACACTAATGTACCCAAACACCATAGTAACTTGAAGCTCTGAATAAAGAGGTTAGCTATGCATTTTATGATATACATTTCAAGTTCTGATAGTATTATTCCTTACTACCATACCAAGATATGGAATGATACTATTTATGACTCTATAAACAAACAAAACTGACACCATTTCCTATGTTAAGAACCGAACAATGGTGATACAATTTGTCCCAAAAAAATATTTGGACCAAATGAAGCTGATACCATTTGTCTCAAAAAAGTTATTTGGATTGAACAAGACTAATACCATTTTTCTCAAAGAGATATTTGGATATACCAATATTGATATCATTTTTCTCAAATAGGTATTTGGACTGACCAAGACTGATACCATTTGTTATGTCCAGGATCAAACAAATGGATACCATTTGTAACATCTCTCCCCTCTTCATTGGATTGAGGAGTGATGGGGGAGATACCAGGCCTTAGGATAAATCTCTAAGACACCAAAGGCTAAAAATAAATTCCAAGGGCCTAGAAATATTTAGGGGGTGATTCTCCCTTTGAAAGATAAAACAATCAAACCTCATAAACAACAACCAAAAAAAGCCTTTTATAATGCATGAATACAAAATAAAACCCAAAACATAACCAAACAAACAAAACATATATAATTACAAGAATAAACCAAAATACATACTCAAGAGGGCCAAAAAGGCTAAAAAACTCAAAAATCAAAAGTGAAAACAACCAGAAACACCCCACGAGCTGCAAGCTCCAACTCCACATGCCATGTCTATGGTATCAAGAAGAATCATCAAAAAACTGAGATACCTTTCCTTTAATTGTGTCTCTATAGATGAAATATACAAATGAAAAATAGTTCCCAATAAGGGGGTGATTCTAAACTCAATATTATTTCCCCAATGACTTCCCAACTCATGCCACTAGGCCAAAACTTGTTAGAACATTTTATAAAATAGTTTTAAGTAGTAAAAACAATTCATATCAAATCCATAAAGTAGTTTTCCAAGGAAATAATCAAAAAATCCTTTAAACCATTTCCCATTCATATTGAAATATTATTTTCCATTTCTACACACATAAACATAAACACACACACACACACACTCAAGCTTGGTTTAATCATTGATGGTTGAACTTCACATCTATACTCTGTCCCATTTGATGGTGGTACTTCACGACTACCACTCATCCCATTCAACTCATGCCCAACAGTTTATAAAAACATCATGATAATTAATTTAAATAAAAACATTTATTTATTTTTAAAACATTTCAACAAATACTTTACATGCATTAAACCAAACAATAATTTTAAAATCATCATTTTAAAACTATAAACAATGGGTTTTACAAAAACCAATCACTTTCCACAAATTCCAATCCAATACCAAAACATTATTTCCATTAATAATCACACAAATATTTCAAAATAATTTTAATAAAATCATTAAATTAAAACTAATACTTATATTATAAATCAAGTGGAGTCAATAGAGAATACACCTACCTCACAAAAATTGGAGAAAACAAATAACTACACAATAAAACTTAAATATTCAATCACAAGTCACATTACTTTCACTAGATCCAACAAGATACCATCATAAAATCATTTATAACACATAGATCTATCCATAACATACTATATATATGGTTTAGAGATAGATATAAGAACCTTTTATTTAATAAGAATAAGGACGAACAAGTACTTAACAATGAATTTGGGCCTCCAACGCGCTTTAATTTTCTTAAGTATCGCTCTCAGATCGAAGGGGGTCATCTCTCATGCCTTAGGAGTAAAATAAATTTGGTTTGTGGAGATTATAAGGGGGAGGGGAAATGAGGGATTAAGGGATTAATTTAAATTATATACACTTTTTAGTAAGGTCCAACTATATGTTGAATGATTTGGAAAACCATGCCCCAACTGTGTGGTGCAACTATCTTAAGTCCATACCTCACATGGTTATACAAACCGTGTGCCAACTATGAATTTACATAAGATTATAGATTTATGTATTCTCCTAGACATCCACATGGTTTTTACAAACCATACACCAACTATGTGTCCACCCAGTTCCCATTGTATTTCCTTGCATAGTTTTATAGAGATGCTGCACAGTTTCTACTAATGGTGCACAAATCAAGAACCTCCAGAAAAGCCTCTAAAATGTTCCAAAACCCCTTGGAACTTCCTGAAACATAACTCAAACATTATATATACTCAAAATACATGAATAAATGGTAATGTACCTAAAACTGGGGGTTCTATAGTTTTATTAAGAATGAATGTGTTCTATACATCTATAAGAGGATAGTGGGAGAGATGTAGTTTTCAAAGTTAGATATGTTGATAGTATATGGAAAGAAAATATTAAGTCTTATAGTTTATTAATATTAAGGAAAATATATTTCTATAAGAATTAATTAAAATAGAAACCCAAGTTCTAGAGAATATGATCTTATAAAATAGATCTTTGGGATTTTTTAGTTATAGTTATAGTACATACATTGATAAGGTATTTAAAAATATACGATGAAACAATTCAAGAGAGAATTGTTTCCAATGTTACATGGTGTGAAATATCTCTAGGATGACGTTCTAAGGCATAAGAAGATATTATTATGATGAATATAGTTCCATTCTCTTAAGTGATTGGAATTTATTACATATTCCATGATATGTACTGAGGTTTGATATTTCTTATGCATGATGTATGGTGGTAAAATTTCAATTAAGAAGAAGTTTAATGATTATTTGTTCTAGATTTTGGAATTATACCAATATAGTAAACTATTATCATAATATATATTATGATAAACTTAATACTATGGTATTAGCTAAAATTTTAAGTTTATGATAGTGGAAAAAAAGGTAAATACTCAATGATATCACTTCTTAATGGATTTTCTCAAAGGGAAGAGTAACCATGGAAGAATGTGGCATTCCCAATAACTATAATCATGCCTCAGTAGAATCATGTTTATCATGAAAGGGGGGTTTTATGGAGTTGGTACCTTGGAACCAACTAAATTTGTATTTTTGATTACCATAATATTAATAAATATCTTATCACATGATGATTGTTCTTCTGCATAAAATTAATGTGATAATTTCATATGAGTATTTGTCACATAGAAAGGTTATAATAGTTTCCCTCTATGATGAAAACCTATAAATGCTATGAAAATATTCTTAAACATATTTCATGTGTTCTAAATTACATCAGTTTTTCAATAAATGGTTGAATTTTTACTATCAAGTGTTGGGGGCTTATAATACATTGAAACATTTTCTTATAAATTTTACACCTACTAATATCCAAGAGATAGGGTTATGAGGATAGACCCACCAATGTAAATTCTATGTGTTATATGTTTCACTGGATATTATTATCTGTGGAGATATGTATTAGTTCTTAGACTTGAGATTATTATTAATATATATCATGAATCACGTACTTTGATGTATGGATTAAAACTGTGATGTCATATGTCTGTGGTGAGGTAGCATATGTTGGGTGCATCATAAGTGATATAAAATTAATTTAATAAGTTATGAAAATATTTGTCTCTTTTTAGTTAATGGAAGATGATATCTCTTACCCCTATATTGAAATGTAACTTTCTTATTAAATCTATAGTCGTGGTATTTCATCAATGAGTTTAGTTCATGGAGTCAAATAAAGATAAATTAAGTATATAGGATGATAAAACAAGTATTCATCCTACTTGATAAGATATCTATATAAATATATTATATTACTCAATAATGTTCTTGGGAAGGTTTTTTTATCATTACGACATTAATTTTTTCACTATGAGTGCTTTGATGTGTTTCTAGACACAGATCTTGAAATTCAGGCTATCCTACATAATGCTACTGAAAATGAGTCCTAGGAGATCACATGATAAGTGTATCTACAATCTCATTAAATTCCATTGAATTTGATATTAAGAATAAATATTATTCTCAATTTTTGGGATGATAATTATTTAAGATAGGCTGATCATATAAATTCAACTACCAAATATTCAAGTTTAGAATATGTTAGTTGAATTTCATCTCTTGTTTATTATTCATATAGTAATAAATAAATATTTATTTATTCACTATTTATGTGAATGAATTAATATAAATATTTTTTTAGTTACGTGAATATTAAAACAAATATTTATTCATGGGTTTATTGAATATAATATTTATTTATTTATTGAAAAAATAATATTTATTGATTCATATAAATATTTTATTTTTCATGCTTTGATAAATTATGAGGTGTATTGACAGGTTGAGTTAATGGTCCAAAAAATGATATATTTATCTATGGGTTTAGTGCATGTCATGAGATATAATATTATTATTTGACTTAGGGATTACTTATAATAAAAAATTAAATAAAGGGTCCTTGTGCAATTATTAATTATTTAACCTTAAGTATAAAATCCAAATTATTTTATTTTAGAAGGTATGATAGTTGTTGTGCACAATGGAACCTTTCAAGAATTCTCTCAAGAAGATAAAGAGAAAAATCATCTTCCCTCTCTATTGAGAACATAGAGAGAATAAGAGAATCATTTTTCATAATTAATGGTGAACAACGTTAAACAATTGGCCCTACCATGGTAGTACTTAGAGATTCAAGAATATTGTTCAGAGATTCATGGTGTAAGATCTCATATCTAGATGAATCAAAAATTTCCTAATGAATTTTAATTTTTCATAACCAGATGAGTCAAATCTTGAATCAAGACTCAAGATGGAGTTTTGAGAGTTGGAATGTATTAAAAGGGTGATTTGAGATAAGGAATGATGCTTGAAAGGTATCTCGGGTGTTTGGATGAGCTTTGGAGGCTTCAAGTTAAGTTTTGGGAGTTTTGGAGTTCTTTGGAAAGGGTTCATGGTTGGGTGTACACGGTTTAGGAGAAATCGTGTGACACCCTAACGTGTAGGAGGTTTTAAGTTAATTTTGAACTGAGCACAGTTGGGTAGAACAGTTTCCATGTGGTTAAGAGAAAATTGTACGTGTTCTAAGGGGAAACCATAAGAGGTTGAGGAGGATCTAAGACAGGTGCCTGGTTTTAGAAAAACTGTGTGCCTTGCTATAGGTGGGAGGCAGTACTGACAGCACAGTTGGTGCAGGGTTTATTAAACCAGATGGTCTAACCATGTGGGGCATGGGGTTAGATAGTAAGGTTGCACACAGTTGGAGAATTTTTTGTCCAACCATGTATCCAAACTGTGTAAGTGTGTGGCCTTGGATAGATCCAACTGCACGGTTGGCACACGGTTTGGAAAACCGTGGGGCCAAACCATGCGACTGCCCTGGTTTTCATTAAAATGTTACTTTTACCATTTTCCCATACAAGATTTTAAGTCACCCCTCCCCTTTATTCCCCCATCATACACATGGATGAGAGGAGGCTCCTCCACCCTTACTCCCTTATTAAACCCTCTCCAAGTATGTATTTTGGTGGTGTTTCTTTAGCATTTAAGGCGAGATTTCTCTTTCTACTCCTTCCCTTTCTCCCTTCCCTTGGTTCCTTATAATTTTTGGATGTGCAGGTTATGGTTTTGATTTTGATTCCACCAGAGCATGGTGTAATCGACAAAGGGTGATGGAGCATTTGGTTGTCTTGTGTAGAGGATATCCCAAGATGGATTCTACACCTTATTCCATGAAGTTTTGTTAAAGTATGTGACCACAGTGAATTTTCTTAGGTTTTTTCTAACAATTTAACTTAATTATTTGTATTATTGGTATCACCTCTATTGGATTTTCCTACAAATGGTGTGGGTTTCCATTGGGGACCTTCCGTGGTGGTTTCTTAGAGTTTTGATAAGATTTGGTCGACCTGGGGAGTTTTCCATCTTTATGTGATGTGGGGTTTTGATTAATTAATTAATAATAATTGTTATAATTAATTAATTATTTTTGTTTGGTGAAATAATAGATCGTGGGTGATCATGAATAGATTGGTTGGGTGTTTAGGGGTTTAGAAGATGCTTGGATGATCTTTGGAAAGGCCTATGTTCTTTGGAAATGTTTTGGGAAGCTTTGCTGATGAGGTAGGTGGTCTAAGAGATTTTTCTATAGTCTTAATATTTGTTTTACTTAGAAATGTAGTGTGTGTATTATATTCTATGTGTGATACATTTTATCCCTTGGTTAATAAATTTGTTTTGGAGTTAGATTAATACCTTGGACCTCCCACAAGTTCTGTTGGATCCGCGGTGATGTGGGATCAGACCTATGGCCACCCATGAGGTGTTCCAACCTTTGGAAGTGGAATGTTTTATGTTTTAGGATTTTATGAAAATTCCTATGAGTCCTTTAAAATGGTTAAGTGTGTGTATTGGGTTTTAAATGGTTTTATATGAAAAAGGTAAAAGCTATGGTTTGAAATGAATCTTGTTCAGAAATGAGGTGTCGATCTCAAGGAGATTCTGAATGGGTTTTTAGTGGATTTAAAATATTGATTTAGAAATTGGAGTGTGGTGAATCTTAAAATGGTTTTCATGGAAACTATGTTCTTGGAACTTATTTGGTTTTCAAATGGTAAGGATCCATGTTTTTAAAGGGTGGTTTCAAAATATTAATGAAGATTCTTGATTTTGTGTTTTATGACTTTTGAAAGAGGGGTTGGATTTTATTGATCCATGTGTCAATTTAAAGGTCCTTTGGAACCCTGATAAAAGTTGTAACTTATAAAGGAAATGAGAATGGTTAAAAAGGGTGTGTTTTATTGATAAAAGGTTTGAATAACATTTAATAAATGTGTATTTGAGTAAAGGGTGAATAGGTTTGATCATGAATTTGGTTTTATGTGATGGAAGTAATGGACCATGGGAATGTTGCATGAATTGGTAATTATTGATAATGGAATTGTTGGGGATGGTCATACATAATGTGGCGAATCCCAGTTGGATTCATGGACTGATGCTCCATGTCTACCGACCTATGACAAATGGTTTTTGTGCTAGACTAATACTCCAAGCATAAGTATTTTAAAAATAATGGAATGGTTTGGGTGCTAGACAGATGTACTGGGAACAAGTAGTATACTATAGATATGGTGTCAATATGAGGCTCTAGAAATTGATAGTATACTTGTGGTGTAAGCGCCATATTGAGGCTCTAGGTGATGATGATATACCATGTGTAATCGTATGTTGGACTGATTCTCCTCATCCTTGGGCTAGGTCGGACTGATTCTCTAGGCACCTCTAATGTTATGTATGGATGGGTGTTGGAATGAGGCTTTGAGAACAAATATTTTTTTGTATGATGGGTTTAGTAGATACGATGATCATTGGCGATGTTGATAGTTTGGTATATTGTTAAGTGTAGGATGGTGGTTCCATCCATGATTTTTATTGATGTTCGTGTTTGACTTAGAGGTCAGACTAATGTTATGGGCACTAATAGAATAGGTACATGAGACAAGTACAGTGGATGTATGTTTTATTCCTCCCTAAGTTTAATTAATAGGAAACAATCCCTTTTTTGTTTAGTTGTGATTTATCCATATGTTACACTTTAGAGGATCAGTTTAAGTAGTTTCATGTTTGGTTGGACTGGGTGTCACCTCAGAACCTTGGGGCCAGTGATTAGTTGATGAGATATTTTGTTCCTTTGCTTGTATCCCTTTTCGTATTGTTTATTTATTTCACTACTTATCTTCATGCACTACTCACTGAATGGTATTTATTTTAGACACCGTCGGCAGTGGCCTGCCGAGTTTTACTCACACCTTTCTTGGTCCGTCATTGTACTTAGGTACCCAATCATCCCTCACATGTTTATTATAGGCATAGGTTTGGGCTGAGACCTGCATGAGTATTTTTTGGTTGAGAAGGACTGCTCAAGTGGTGTCATGTGACTGGATGGGAGTGTCTTGGTGATGTAGTAGAGACTATTGTATTTATTTTATTTTGGTATATTATGTCACTAACCAAGTCGGTGGTTGGTTGTATGTATGAAATAGCCGTTCAGGCCATTATTTCACTTCATTTTATTACAACATATTCTACTTTGTTTATTCTTTCCACTTACTTTAATGTCTATGATATTTAGTTACTTACTTCGGGTTGTGCACTCAGATATCACTACTACAAAATAGGCCTTTAACATCGCTACAAATGTCCTTTATCAGTGCTAGAGAAGCGCTGACTACCAGAGAGATATTAAAATCCCTAGTCCTTTATCAATGATTTTAGAAGTGCTGATAAAGGACAAAATTTATCATCACTTTTATTTAGTGCTGATAAAGGATCCCTTTATCAGTGATTTTAGAAGTGTTGATAAAGGGGTGTGACATGGTGTAGTGTAACAGCACACTACAGCACCAAAAACACCACTAAATATGAAAAATCAAGTACCAATATAGAATCTAAATGAAATAAAATTTACAACACAAATACAACACAAAATTTATTATAGAAATTTCAAAAATTAGTTTATAAAATTAAATAAGTTCAAATTAATTCATACATTCAAAAACATCAATGTTCCTTTGTCTTTTGATCATAACCCCGACTCATGCTATTACTGAAAAAACCACCCATGCTCGAGAAAAATAATACACCTGTATAAGAAAACAATTATAATATTTTTAAGAATATAAAGAAATAAATTAACCAAAAGTGTTGATTTTAAACTAAACTTTGAGTCATACTATGAACATCGTGTATCGGATTGAGTTGTAGTTAATTACTTTATGTCATACCATTTCATGTTTATCTTTAAACATTATCTTTGTGAAATTTAACTCAATAAGTATAAGATAAAAATGATAAGTAAATTAATTAATTAATAGAATATAGAATTATGAGAAAACAATCTAGGCTCATTTGATCAGTTTTGGTGATGTGATGCACATTTTAAACTAAAATGACACTTATATATTGAAAATAATCACTTGGAGTCATACCAGTCACACTGTGTATCAGATTGAGGTATGATGGTTCCTACACATCCAAAATGACTTATGGATCATTTTCCAAAAGTATCAAAACAATATAAATGTGTTTTCTTAGTTTTGAGTACATAACTTGTCTTTTTTACTAAAATGTCATTTTAAACTGGAAACACACACTTTGAGTCATATAGGTCACATCGTGTGTCAGTTTTATGTGAGGATAATTCCTACAAGTCACAATTGACTTATGAATCATTTTCCTAAATTATCAAGACAATCTGATCATGTTTTCTCAGTTTTTAGTGATTGATACTTTTTAAACTAAAATGCCAATTTTAAACTGATAATGGGAACTTTGAGTCATACCAAGAACATCGTGTATCAAATTGGGGTGTGTATAATTAATACACATCATAAATGACTTATGGATATTTTTTATAAAGTATCAAAGAAATTCAAATTCATTTTCTTAGTTTTGAGTATGTCAGTTTTCTTTTTTTACTAAAATTAATGCCAATTTAAAATAAAAAGATACACTTGGAGTCATACCGATCACACCGTGTATCGGATTAATGTGAGGATGATTCTTACACATCTAAAATAAATTATGGATTTTTTTCCTAAAGTATCAAAACAATTTAATGTGTTTTCTTAGTTTTGAGTATGTAACTTTTCTTTTTTACTAAAATTTCATTTTAAATTGGAAAAACACACTTTGAGTCATACTGATCATATAGTATGTTAGTTTGATGTGAAAATGATTCCTATATGTCAAAAATGACTTATTAATCATTTTAATAAATTATCAAGATAATACAAGTGCATTCTCTTGATTTTCAGTGAATGAAAATTTTAAAACTAAAATGTTAATTTTAAAATGATAATAGGAACTTTGAGTCATACTGGGAACATCATGTAACTAATTGAGGTTTTTATAATTAATAAATATCATAAATGACTTATAGATGATTTTTATAAATTATCAAAATAATCTAAATGTTTTTTATTGGGTTTAAGTATGTCAATTGTCTTTTTTACTAAAATTAATGAAAATTTTAAATAAAACGACACACTTGGAGTTATATTGGTCACACCATACATAGTATTGAGGTGTGTATTATTTCTACACATCTAAAATGAATTATGGGTCATTTTACTAATGTATCAAAACAATATGAAAGTGTTTTCTTAGATTTGAGTATGTCACTTGTCTTTTTTACTAAAATGTCATTTTAAACTGGAAACACACACTTTGAGTCATACCAGACACATCATGTGTCGGTTTGATGTGAGACTAGTTCCTACACGTCAAAAATGACTAATGAATGGTTTTCCTAAATCATCAATACTATATGAGAACATTTTTTTAGTTTTCAATGAGTGGAACTTTTTAAACTAAAATTTTAATTTTAAACTGATAATGAACACTTTGAGTCATATCATACACATCATGAATTGGATAGAGGTGTGGCTAATTCGTACATGTAAAAAATAACTTATGGATTTTTTTATAAATTATCAAAACAATCAGAATGTATTTTCTTGTTTTTGAGTATGTTAGTTGTTTTTTTTACTAAAATTAATGTCATGTTTAAATAAAACGATGCACTTGAAGTCATATTGGTCACAATGTGTGTTGGATTAAGGTGTGGATAATTCAAACACATCTAAAATGACTTATGGAACATTTTCCTAAAGTAAAAAAAAACAATATTAATGTGTTTTCTCTGTTTTGTGTACGTCACTTATCTTTTTTACTAAAATGTCATTTTAAAATGGAAACACACACTTTGAGTCATATCGGTCACATCGTGTGTTAGTTTGATGTGAGACTAATTCAAATAAGTCAAAAATTACTTATGAATTTTTTTACTAAATTATCAATACAATATGAGCATGTTTTCTCAGTTTTCAGTAAGTGACACTTTAAACTAAAATGTCAATTTTAAACTGATAACATACACTTTGAGTCATACCAGACACATCATGTGTCAGATTAAGGTGAGGATAATTTCTACATGTAGAAAATGACTTATGGATATTTTTACTAAATTATAAAAATAATCCAAAATTCATTTTCTTATTTTTGATTATGTCAGTTGACCTTTTTATTAAAATTAATGTCAACTTTAAATAAAAAGATGCACTTGAAGTCATACTGGTCACACTATGCATCAGATTGAGGTGCAGATAATTCTTACATGTCCCAAATGACTTATGGATTTTTTTCCCTTAAATTATGAAAACAATATGAATGTTTTTTCTCATTTTTGAGTATTTCACTTTTATTTTTTACAAAAATGTCATTTTAAATTGGAAACACACACTTTGAGTCATACCAGTCACATTGTGTCTCGGTCTGATGTGAAACAGATTCCTATATGTCAAAAAATGACTTATGAATAATTTTACTAAATTATCAATACAATACAAGCACATTTTCTAATTTTTAAATGAGTGATACTTTTTGAATTAAAATGTCAATTTTAAACTGATAATGGACACTTTGAGTCATATCAGGCACATCGTGTATTAGATTGAGGTGCAGCTAATTCCTACATATCAAAAACGACTTATAAATTATTGTACTAAAGTATCAAAATAATACAAATGTGTTTTATCAGTTTTGAGTATGTTGGTTGTATTTTTTACTAAAATTAATGTCAATTTTAAATAAAAATAAGCACATTAAGCCATACTGGTCACATCGTGTATCATATTGTGGTGTGGTTGATTCATACGCATACCAATGTCTCAAAACAATCTAAAATACCAATGTTTCTATGATTTCCATTGGCTTTCTTTGTCAAACTGTAACATTTCATATTGATTCGATGTTCTTAGCTGAAAAAGCCAATAGAAAGCATGGTAATATTGGCAGAAATAAACATGTTATATCTTTTATGGATTTTTATAGATTGTTTAAAGAAAAATATGACTTCCCAAAAGATATATGAATGAAAATAAATAAATATTAGATAAAAATGATACGGAAATTAACATACAAAACGTATATAAAATGATAAAAAATTAATTAAATAATTAGTAATAATTCATATTTTTATGATGTTTTTATAAACTATTGACATATTTCCTTATTTTAATTATCTCAGTTATAGTATTGAAGTCTAATCTCTGACAAGCATGAGCAGCTTCAAACAAAATTCCCCAACTCGAACAAAATAGTCCACCTACATAAGAAAATAGTTATTATGTGAGTAATACTAAAAAGAAATAAATTAAACATAAATATGAAATAATACATTAATTCTATGGAAAATTATTTTACTATGAAAACATCAATATTACCTCTATGATTAACCAGAGGTAACATCATTTCTATTCCTACCAAGGCAGTGGAGGGAACTTGAAGTAAAGTGATAGATTCAAACACTGTAGAGTTGAAAAGATTTTGAGGGAGAAGAAGTATGTAGAAGTTTTGGTGTAGAAAGGCGTGAATGATAGATATAAATCTTCTAAAATAAACAGACTGTGAAAATATGAATTCCCAAAAGATCTATGAAAAAAGTAAATAAGTATTAAATAAAAATGATAAGAAAATTAACTTACAAATTTTAGAGAAAATTATGAAAAAATAATTAAATAAGTAGTATGAATTTAACTTTTCATGATGGTTGTATACATTCTTAACCTATTTACTTGTTATCATTATTTCAGTTGCAGCCTCAAAGTCCAATCTCTCATGAGTATGAGAAGCTTTGAAAAAACCACCCCAACTCAAACAAAATAATCCACCTCTATAAGAAAACAATTCTTATGTGATTGATACTAAAAATAAATAAATTAACCATTAATATAAAACAATAAATTAATTCTATGTACAATTATTTTACTATAAAAAAATTAAGATTGCCTCTCTGATTGAGCATAAGAATCATTATAGCTCTTCATGCAAAGGAAGTAGAGGGAACTTGAAGGAAAGTGATAAATGTCAACACTGTAGGGGTGAAAAAGGTTTTGAGGGAGAATAATTCTATGGATGTTTTGGTGAAAAAAGGAATGAAAGATGAAATATTTTAAATTAAATGAACTCTACAAAGAATAAAGAAAATTAAATCAATGTTTCATTATATAATGTTTTGTTGAAATAGAGAAAATATATCATAACATCACCTTTACATTGTCCCAAAGGGTTTCCTTTGTTATAGTTTGTTATTCCATGATATTGGTAACATCATCATGTGAATAAGACATTGTCTACATGAGTAGTCAAACATTTAATTTAGATTATGTTAATTTTGTAGAGAATATATAATATTATGAGAGAAATCATAGTATATTAAAAAAATTACCTTCTCATTGAACTCTATTTATTTTTTAAAGGTTTTAGGGATTTTGATCCTCTATAGAGAATCCAAATCCCCTCATTGTGGTCCCTTATAACATACAAGACATTGACTACTTTGGGACTGACATAAAGTAATTAAAATCTCCCAATGAAAGGTTTATCCTTGATTGAATTTTCATCTAACCCAACATTTTTTTAGTCGTCAGTAGAACAATTGATCAATTATTATTCGTTAGATATAAGAAATAAAATACGTGCACTACTTGTTATTCCATTAATAATGGTCCATCCTTTCCCCCTTCCACATTAAAATTCACATTCACAAAACTCATTTCATCAACTTTCACTACACTCCTATTTTAAACCCATTTACAATGGAAAATAAGCACTTGAAATGTTGTCTAATCCAACTCATATATCTATTAAATAATACCAAAATATGTCATATTCTCATGAATTGTATTTCTATCCTTAGAACCAGATATATTCATCACTTCCACTACAAGCGTAACACCACTATTTTGCATCGTACTGAATTCATCTTGTTATTTTTTATAGAACATGTAAACATTGATTACAAATATGTTATAAGATATAACATTTTTATTCATCCCCCTGGCTAGCCATCGAAGTCATTTAGAAATTGAATTCATATTTTCAGATAAATCCTTATAAATTTGATCTTGGAACCATCCTATAAACTGTTGATTATATGTATTTGATATCAAACCCTCTACCCTTGATGGTTTCAAATATCTAAGAATTTATTTGTGGGCTTCAACTTTTGGGTCAACATATTCTCTATTACATAAAATGTAAAGGTGTGATTGCTCCCAATCTATCGAGGTAATTGTAACAAAATCTTTTACTAAAATCTCTTCACCCATAAGGCGTCTGTTGTAACGAGACTTTGGGAGATCGATGATGTCATCATATGATAGGTAATCGATATAGAATTGAACATATTCTTCAACAATATATCATTTTGTAATACAACCTTCTGGCTAACTTCTATTCTTAACATACCCTTTCAAAATCTTCATATACCATTCAATGGGGTACATCCATCTACAATGGATAGGACCATAGAGTTGAACCTCTCTGACCAAGTGAACCATTAGGTGGACCATTATATCAAAGAATGATGGTGGGAAGAAAATATATAATTCACATAATATGACTAAAACCTCCTTATTCATGATCAAAAACTTCATCTGGTCTATAACTTTACTACATATATATTTGAAAAAGAAGTAGAGTCTGGTTAATGTATATCGTACATTTTTAGATAGAATACAATGGAAAGAAACATGAACCAGATATTGAATCAATACATGAGAGTCATGTGATTTTATACCATGTAACTTCAAATTAGTCATTTACATGACATTATTCATATTTGATTAATACCCCTATAGAACTTTTACCCTATTAAATAAAAGGAAAAATTGTAATTTTTTCTATCTAGATAGAGTGTAAGCTATTGGAGGAAGAAAGTCTGCCCTTTAACCTTCACTGATTCCAACTCTTCGCTTATCCCCATGTCAATCATTTCCAACCTATACTTGATGTCATATTTCATTTTTCTATGAACATTTAGTAATATTCCAATAACACTATCAAATACATTTTTTTATATATGCATGAAATTAAGAAAATTTCTGACATATAAACAATTCCAATATGGTAATTTAAATAAAATTGATCTCTTATTACAACTTGATTTCATAAGGTGTTTAGAAAATGGTTTATCGAAAATATTTTCAATATGTTTTACCATATAGAACAGTTGATCACCAGTCAGTGGAGGTGGTGTTGTACCTTGTTCGATATTCCCATCAAATGTTGTCATCCAGGATTGGTATTTATGTCATTGAGGTAAAAATAATCAACTCCCTAAAAACACAGTCTTTGAGGAATGTTTCAACTGAATTGATTCTGTGCATTATTCACAAATGGGATACCCCAACATTCCTTTAATGTTACAACCTGATTAATTTCTATAAGTAGGAAATTCATTTATCATCATGTACAACATGGCCCTCAATGTGAATTCTTCACTTTTATGAGCATCGTACATTGTAACACCTGTATCCCACATCAATTTCAGATCTTTTATCAATAGATCCAAATAGACATTGATATCATTATCAAGTTTATTTGGTCCAGATATAAGCAGAGATAACATAATGCATTTTCACTTCATGCATAACCATGGAGGTAAGTTATAATTTACCAATATGATGGACCATATACCATGAGTACTAATCTATACACCAAAAGTATTTATTCTCTTTGTAGATAACACAAGAAAAAATTTTCTAAACTCATTTCCAAATTTAGGATACTCGTAATCAATTTTATTCCACTGAGGAGAATCTTGTAGATGGTGTAGGTTCTCATATTTAATTATTGTATTTTTATGCCATGTGAATTGTATCATGGTTTCATGACATCCATACAGTATTCTAAACCACAAAATTATAGGAAAGCACCATACATCTTTCGAAGGAATTAAATCATTTTTTTAATCGATTTGGACCACACTTAGGTCATTTTATGAGTGATTCATAGTAATTGAGAAACAATATGAAATCATTTTTACAAGCATTTATTTTTTTATAGATCATTATCATTAAACATAACATTCATTTAGCATCATATGTTTGACATGGTAGTTAATTTTCTTCTAGTATCATATCATCAAGGAGACCAAGTAGTTCTGTAAATCTGGTAACACTCCATTCTCCATTAGCTTTCAAATTATATAACATAAATAAAACTGAAAATGTTGTGTATTTAGTACAAACAATATACAATGGTCTCTTAAAACAACTATTTAACTTCTCAAAAAACTTTTTTACAATCATGAAGGTCATCTTAAATTTCCATTTTCATTTCTTCCATGTGATCTCAATCATCATTTTCATTGGTATTCATATAAAATTATCCATAAACCATACTATCATCCCAATTGGTGTGAACATTTGTTTTTTCCCATGTTTAGTCCAACATTTATAGATCTGTTCTATTCTATGAAAAATAAAATGTTCTTCCAAATTTTCTGGACTAATTTTTCTTGAATAACAACAATGTAAACACAAACAAAGGATTTGAGAAGGTTCATATTCATTATCTATTGCAAACTTGATGAACTCTTTAACTCAATATTCATGCTCTTTTGTCAAGATATTAGCATGCATCTATTTTTGATTCATATACATCTTATTTGGTTCATAAAATATTCATTTTGTATAATAAATAAATAAATACACATAAGATATTAATTATAAAAGGTGAAAGCTATAGATAATTCTAATAAGTTAAATCCAACATTTTATTATTTAAAATAATTTCATTATACTTCAAAGAAAATGGGTAATTGAATTTAAGAAAATAATTACTCCACTATGGTCAATGTTATCCTCTGAATTCATTCAAAGGTGAAATTTATAGATAGTTGTCATCCTCATCAGCTCATCTCCCAAACATTTATCATTTCATTTTGTTATTTGACACTCATACTCCATCTCTTGTGGACATGCACCTATGTTATTGAAATACTCTAATTAGTGCTCATATGGGGGGAATACTTCTCATATTATTACAAGAAACATAAAATAAATAGGGGATGAGTCTCAAGCATTAAATTTAAATAATAACTGTTCGGGAGATGAAGTTAATGAGGATGACATTTGTACTCTATTGTGTTCTATAAAAGGGGTAATGCCTCCCATTTGGGAGAATTACACCATTGGAACTAGTTATTAACTCATGGACTATTGAAATTGAGATCTGGTGGCATACATGTTCTTGTTTGTGATTCAAGGGGTCTTGGAGGGACAATATTTTGATATATGAATCCTTAGGGCCTCTATGAATTCTTTATTTATAGGATAAATCCAACTTTTAATACTTTAAATCCTCTAACTAAGACTAGTCCAACCTATATTAAAATGATACATCAAGTCTTTCTTAAATCCCCTAAACAAATATAAATATAATATAGGCAATTAATGAGTAATAAGAAACCCAAATATGATAAACAAGAATAATAAACTCTCATTCCATCAACTAGAATATATAAAAAAGTATTGATAATTTTTTTAATAAATATAGAGTTATTTCATATATATGGATGGTAATCATAGATTCATAAGGGTGGAACCAATACTTGTAGACCATAAATGATGAATACCTAAAAATAATTTCTAATAATTATTCCAACATATTTAGAATTTGATAACCTCCATTCAATTTTTTGGAACAAGTGATGTAACAACCTAAGGAATAAAATTTAATATTAATGGTATATCAAATATTTGAAAACATCTCAAAATTATAATTTCAATTAAAAATCAATAAGGAATATAAAAAAATAATTTTAGGAAAAGAATATACCTAATAACGATAATGGTTTTAAACATATCAAAATTCTTAGTTGATAAATTGATTCAAGAATCATGTCTAGACATGATGAAAACAATAATTGTTTTCAATCATAAGAAGAGTGGGATTTAGAATAAAATTTCATTTTCATGGCCATTATGGATTTTATTCTAATTTTGGGCACATAGTATAAAATTTTAGTTATAATGAGATAAATAATCATGGTTATGGAAGATATAAAGGTTTTAATTTAAAGGGAAGATGACCCACTCTTAAAAAAATAGTTTTAAAGTGAGATGAAACGTCATATGTAAAATTGGATGATGAATTTCAACTATTGAATGAACTCTATTAAACATGTGACAAAATAAACTGTTGTATGAAGAATTTTAAAATTTTTCTAAAAACATAGATGAATGTGAATAAATAATTAGAAATTTATTATAATAAAAAGAATGGAATGTAAGAGGAATTTATTATTGATGTTACACTAAAGGATTTACAAAAGAAACATCATTTCATATTAGATATTGGTTTTTTATCTAAAATGAAAGGTAAATTGATGTAATTAAAGATTTTTGACAAGTTCAAAGGGTACTTATTATTTTAGAAATGGTGGATCTCTTAAGATAAATTTTTTTTCATTTAAAAGATGTTGGAAATAAAAGGAAATGTTAAATAATTGTCTGCTTTTAGATGGATTAAAGTAAAACATACATAGTGTTTATTAGATTTGTGATGATGGAAATGAATTGTTTTGTAAGACGTATTAATAAGTGGGTTATCATTTCAAATATGACTATATTTTTACAAAGTTATGGAAAACTAATCAAACCATATTCTAATTTGGGGTCTATAAAAATTTATCATAATTGTGTTTAAAAGTGTAAATTGATTTGTGGTAGTGAAAAATTTATCATATTAGATAATGATTAATTTAAATACTCAATTAAAAATGGTTGATTGAGATGTTTTTATGATGGAAATATAAAATTAATAGATATTTTTTACTAATTATAATAGGGAGATTTTTAATAATTAAAATAATAAATTAGTGATTTAAATGAAACAAACCTTGGAGTTTATTCACTATGATATATATGGACCCTCAAAGTATAAATAAATAAATTGTTATATGTATTTAATTTCACCCATTTATAATTATAATCAGATCATATGTATTATGTTTTAGTCATATATATGTATATATATATATAATGCTCTAAAGGGGATTACAATTTTAAGAAGTATTAAGAATGAGTTTGATATGTGGTAAAGAAGTATATATTAGATTATGGGGTTGAGTATATTACACACCTATTATGGGGTGGTAAAAAATAATATTTATATTCCTCGTTAGTATAGCACAGTTGATGGCCATGGTCATTCCCTTAAAGATTTTATTTTGGACCACTCTTTATTCATACCACATTATTATATTTATGCTATTTTATATATTTTTTGAAAAAATAAAAAATATTGGGGATTTTGAAAATTGATGTATACAAAATAACAACAATAATGAAAATATAAGATTATCAATACAATATTATCAGAAATGATGATTACATATATTTGTTTATTTTTTTCTTAATGTGTTGTCCTGACTTAATTATCACTCTATATAAATGATCAATATCATTCACCTAACCACCTATGACTGTTTATCCCATTTAAGGAACTAGTGCATTACTATCACATATGCATTAGGACTTGTATTTCCAAATCCCAATGGTAGGAGGCACCCCTCAATTGAGTAAAATAACTTGTGGCCTCCACATCCATGAGGTTGAATGAATGAAGATAACCCCATTGTACATGTTCATTGTTCACTAATTCATTCCCTATATTTTGACCAATATCTATCGTATTCAAGATAAATTTGGAAGGGTAAGTATTTATCAAACTATAGTGTGATAAGAAATAGTTGTTCAATGAATAGAATCTAGTAATAATATTTTAGGGGGGTCCCTCCAAGTGTATCTTCCTCCTCCTTATGATGGTGAGTCAGTAAATTATTGATCCAACATTAAATGGTTATTGAGGGCCTTAAGAACACTTGAGTTTAGAAGGTCTGAGATATGGATATGTTGTTGTACTTTGGGCTACCCCTGGTGAGACTTCCTGATATGGTCTATTAGGTGGTTGTGGACATTTGATGCAACCAGCGATCTTAAAATGTGAGCTCCCAACTTACTTGTAAGTTTTAATTGGAATATCTGGATGAGATGTTGTAAGGTTCGAAGGAATATGGGTCTTCCCTAAAGTTTTCATTTAAATGGGACAATGATCACCTATCAGAATGGGGATATAACCTTGATCATATTTTTCATTCTTTATTAAAACAAGCCAACAATCCTCCTAAATAAAAGTAGGAATATATTCCTACTCTTGAGTAGCTATTAAAGTATATTGTTGAGTGACTCTGGGGGTGAGGGATCGAATATATGAGTGTCCACCATTGACCATAGGGATATGTCGATGGTAAATAAAGAATGATGATAAAAAAACACAAAGAGATATTTCCAAACAAGAAATCAATGAGTGAGGAGGAGGAGAAAATAACATACCTTGGATTGATGCTTTGAATCATCTGAGAGAAAGTTGAGATATCACCAAATTTGGAATTCGTTCGAGCCTTGGATTCGTTTGACCATTGAATCGTTTGAGCCATGGAATTGTTCAAGCCTTGATTCAAGTTTAGATTCGATGAAGAGGATCACCAATAGCAGGTGGGTTCCACAGAATGCTTCGAATATCGTGACTGGTTTGCGACTAGTTAGGGTTATTTAAATAGAATGGAACACTTTTATGAGGACTTCCAAAAAAAGGGCTGATAAAGATCCCTTTTATTAGCACTAAAATAATAAGCGATCATAAAATCCATCTTTATCAGTTTGAAAGTTTTAGCACTGATAAAGATGGATCTTATCTGTGCTTATTACGTAAGCACTGATAAAGAATTTATAATTATAATTAAAAATAAAAAAATATATAAATATATTTATATAAGTATATATATATTTAATAAATATATTAAATATATTCATTATTTAAATATATTTATTATAATCTTAAAATTATTTAAAGATATAATTATGTAAATACTTTTAAAAAATAATATTTATATATTTATATATTTATATCATTATATATATATATATATATATATTTAATAAATATATATAAATATAAATATAGTAAATATAATCATTATTAAAATAAATTTATTATAATTTTATAATTATTTAAATATATATAATTATTTATTTATAATTATATAAATACTTTTTAAAAAAATTATATTTCTTTATTTATAATTTTAAATATATAAATGTATAAATAGAGTAAATATACATTTATAAATATATTAATTTATAAATATTTATTTACAAATATATTTTTATCATTATTAATGAATATTTAATCTTAAGTGCATGCATGTTAAAAATGAGTGAGATTGAATAATTAAAAATGAGTACACTACCAATATTGAAAAAATGGATAAATTTTGTTTAAATAGAAATTATTAAAAAAATATGGATATACATTGAAATAAAGATGAACACATATTGAGAATATTAAAATATAGTAAATAAATATATATAAATAAATAATATAAATTGATTAAATTCCCAAAAAAATAAAAAATAAAACATAAAACATAATATAAAAATGAATTAATACCTAACTATAATAAAATTAAAAATAAATAAATAAAATTTACCAATTAAATATGTGATATATTAAATATATCATGTTATAATTAAATTCTATAATGAATACTAAAATTTTCATAAATAACATAAATATTAGGTGTATGTGCTTTTATATAAGATTTCATTAATTATGTAAATATTTGTATGTGTGCATTGTATATAAAAATGATTCAATTAAATATATGTGAAATCAATATAATAAAAATTTGATATATGTTAAATTGAAAAATCAAACGAGGTTCAATTATGTCAATTACTCGATGCAATTGGTCAGTATTTTTAATTCATATTAATTTTTAATTATAAACCATTCTTCACTAAATATATGACTATTATATGGCGTAAATATTTTGTATTATATAAATCATATTTATATACAATCATATATATATATATATTTAATGTATACTATTTATTAATATTATAAATAATTATTTAATTAATAAAATGTTTAATATTTTTCTCAATTTACTTTTTTTTAATTTTTATTTGTTTAATTTTAATTATATATATATATATATATATCTATATATTTAATATATACTATTTATTAGTATTTATAATTTATATATAGTATAATCAATTTATTCATTTTTATCAATAGTGATTTAATTAATAAAATTTTTAATATTTTTTAATAAACTCATTTTTATTTTTTATTTATTTAATTATTTCATTTTATTCGGTACCTTTATCAATGCTAAAAAATGATGATAAAGGATCCCTTTATCAACGCTAAAAATAAATAACTAATAAAGGGTATCATTTATCAATGTTAAAAATAAAGCGCTGATAAAGGGTACCATTTATCAGCGCTAAAAACGCTGATAAAGGATGCATTTTTTCAGCAATAAACAAAAATGATGATAAATGGTACTCTTTATCAACGCTTGTTTTAGCATAGATAAAAGACACCTTTATCAACACTTTTTACTAGCACTAATAATGGTCAGTGATGTTAAATGCCTGTTTTTAAGCAGTGTACAAGTGTATAATCTCCTCACAGTTCCACTTTAGACCCCCTACTGCTTGGAGACCTCTGTGTATGAGGTGGTGTGCTTGAGTTCATGTGGTGCACTAGCTCAGGACACCATTCTAGTGGCTTTTGGGCTGGAGTGTTACACATGCAGCATGTGTGGATACAATCAGAGGAGTCCTCATTCATATTCTTAATCGCAATGATAACACAACAAGAGTGGCATAAAAAATTGATCAAAAAGAAATTTCTTGGTTTGAGACAATTATTGTTTAAAATTAATTAAAATTAAAAGGCATGAGTTGTGAAAAATGGAACCTTTCAATAATTCTATCAAGAACATAGAGAGGAAAATCATCCTCCCTCTATCTTGAGAACATTGAGAGAATAAGATAACCATTTGTCGCAATCAACAATGAATGGTGTTAAACACTTGGCTCTGTCATGATAGTATCCAGATATTCAAGAATGTTACTCATATATTCACAGAGCACGTATGGATACAACCAGATGAGTCCTCATTCAGATTCTCAACTGCAATGACAACGTGGAAAGAGCGACATCAAAAATTGATCAAAAAATAATTTCTCGATTTGATACAATTCTTGTTTTAAATTAATTGTAAATTAAATATGAGATATCTTCCAAAAAATATCAGGTTGTTTTCATTAAGTTTTTCAAATTTATCTTTTTAAATTGATGAAAAACCATTATCGTGTAATGTCTTGACGTTTCCACTACACTTGAGAACCTTTAGCTTCCTTTCATGTGTTATTCACTTGGCCTATAAAAAAATCAATGGATGGGTCAAGAATAATTGGGGATTTTTATATATTCCTTATGATAATGTGTATTTGTTTGTTAGCTTGTTTTTTTCTTTTTTTCTTTTTGTGTTTTTTTTTTCATTTTCACTTCAATTTCTTTGTTTAAATTTAAATTAAAGTTTACTTGAATTCATTTGTAATTTTTTTATTCAAATATTTAGAAAAAAAATACTATATCAAGATTTGTTACTAATTTTTATTTAGTAATTTTAAGTTTTAGTAGTTATTTTTTATTTATTAGGGAAATAAATGTATTAGTTTATTTTTCGGATGAAGTACTTTTTTCATAATTATAGTTTTTAAACTAAATATTATCCAATTTTAATTTTTATCATGATTTTTTAGATTTTATTTCATTTTTTTATTAAGACATTAATATTTACAAAAATAAAATATGAAGTGTTTGTCCTTATTAATTTGAACTTATTTATATTTTATATAATGTATTTTTTTTCTTGTTATCTTTTCTAGTATTTGTTTTTTTCATTATTAAGGTAATGTTTTTTTAGTTTTCATATATCTGTTACCCTTTCATATAGTGGTTTTGATTAATTAGTGTTTAGAAAAACAATATGTGCAATTTGTATTTAATTGCATATGTTTGATCCAATAATGAAATTTAATGAATTTCAAATCATTTCATACAATTTTTTTTCAAATAGATATTTAATAGAAAGAATTCATTGATTTTTATAAACTCGTTTTTAAACATACTTATTATTGGATCCATTGTACAATTCACAAAAAAAATTTGAAATTTTGTAATATGCGATAAATAAGTTTCAAAATATATTTATGGATAGTTTATATTTGTTGGGTTTATATAATGAATATAAATATATATATAAAGTGAATTAAAAATTATAAAGACACCACATGTTAATAGTATAATATTCATCTAAAACCATTCAATTTATGATATCTACTTTAAATTAGTATTTAAATATATGTGGATTTTTACTTTGAATGGGATGAGGATGAGAGAGATATGTCCAGACATGTATAACCTTGAAATAGTTGGATCCAACTCCGATGACAGCGTGTAGGTTTTTCTAGCTAATGGTTTAATGAAAACCATTGATTTGGTTTCATCACTCAACCCTTAAAATCCCTCATGCATGCCTTCCCTTTATAAATAATACCTAAGATAGGTAGATGTAAACAGAAAAGAAGTAGGAATTCTCAAGAAAAATCAATGGAAGGCTTGATCCCTTTTATCATCCATTCCATTTTTTGTCATCATGAAACTCCGCTGCCCCAGCAAAGTGGTATCAAAGGAATCAGAAGTGAAACAATGATGCAATGAAGTTTTCTAGTGAATGGAAATTAAAATTTCTTAGAAAATTATTTTGAGTCCAGATCTGTGAAGATATCAGTGAGATGATTCCAACGGCATAGGTGTCATAAAAAATGGAGCTGAAACGAATCTGGTAGAGCCGATCAAAGATTCGGTCAAACCCCAAGTGCTACAATACCCCCTTGCTAGAAAAGACGGCACTGTTTAAGCCAACAGAAATCTTCCAGTGACTTTTTCGGCCAATGTTCCTGTAAGCCAAGTCAGCGCCACATCAGCGGTCGATCTAGATTGTTAAAATTATTTTGGAAATATCTTGGCTAATTAAAGTCTGTTTTCAGTGATCCAGGAGTCAATTCTAGTTATTTCCACCATTCTAGATACATATGTACGATTAGATTTTTAAAATTACAACTTTATCAATAGATGAAAATACCAGTAACATGATTAAGCTTACCACTTTCAATTATGGAATTTGGAAACCCAAAATGGTGGAACTTTTATATATTAAAGATTTGTGGAAACCAATGATGGAAACCACTAATCCCATTGCATTACAACTGGAGGAATCATCAATAAGTGGTCAATTTAGTGAGAAGAAGTCATCCAGTACCCCTCCAGTTGATACGGAGTGGGTTGTACTCAATAGAAAGTGTGCTACCCAAATTAGATAGTGGATTGACAAGAGTATATTTCTTAATTTTTCCAATGAACATGATTCTTATGTTATCTGGAAAAAATTGGAAAATATATATGCAAAGAAAAATGCACAAAACAAAGAAAACTTGATACGTCGTCTTGTAAAATTGAAATAAAAAGATGTTACCAATGTATCAAATCACATGAGTGAGTTCCAAGGTACTATTAATCATTTTAATTTCATAAAAATTATGATTAATGATAATTTGTAGGAACTGTTAATGTTTAGTTCTTTACCAAAGACATGGGACACACTAGTTGTGTCAGTTAGCAATTCAACTCCAGATGGAAATCTCAATGTGGAGATGGTTTAAGGAAAAATGTTGAATGAAGAGTCCTAAAGGAAGTATGAGGGACATACACTTGAATCAAGGGCTCTTATCACAGAAATACAAGGGAAGAAAAAATGGTAGGAAATAAGAAAAGGAAGAGAACCTCGCGACCAAAGTCTTGAAAGGAGGAAGAGATCAAAATCTCGATCAAGATATGACATGAAGTTCCACCATTGTGGTAGGATCAGACACTTCATCTGGGACTGTATAAAGATAAAGGTATAGTAGATGAATCGGTATGGTAAGACCCAAAATAATGATGTTTTAGTTTTCAATGAAGAAATCGTAATTGTTCTGAAAGATAATCAGGCCAATCTTGAAGCAAAGAATCGACATGAGGGATCGATTCTAGCACCTCCTACCATGTCACTACCAAAAGAGATTTATTCTCATATTACAGTTCAGGTATTTTTGGACATTTGAATATGGAAAATGATGGTGCATCCAAAATTACTCGTATGGGTAATATTTTTCTAGAAACTAATATTGGATGCAGGTTATTGTTAAAGGATTTGATACACATTTCTAGTATTCTTCTCAATATGATATCCACTGGAATGTTTGACAATGAGGGATATGTTAGTTCCTTCGGTGATGGGAAATAGAATCTTACCAAAGGTAACTTGTAAATTGATAAAGGAAAGAAATATACTTCTATTTATTTCATATATGCTAGACCGTGTGGATGATAAATCAATACATCCAGGAAATATGTTCCTACAAAAGTTTGGTATAGGAGTTATGGTCACATGAGCAAGAGAGGAATTAGAATGATATACAAAAATGATCTCTTTATAGGATTAAAAGGTACACATTTGGATACTTGTGTTGATTTCATTATAGGAAAACAACACAGAGTATCATTTCGTGGTTATATACCATCCTGAAAAGAATATATTTTATATTTGATTCACACTGATGTTTGGATGATGAGAACTAAGTCGATGAGGGCTGTTATTTATTTTATTACCTTCATAGGTGATCATTCTAGAAAAGTCTGGGCCTTTGATTTGAAAATTAAATATCAAGTGCATGATGTTTTTAATTAGTTTCATGTGAAGGTGGAAAGACAAATATGCAGATGATTAAAGTGTGTGTGGGTAGACAATGGAGGAGAGTACCATGGTCTATTTGAGGAGTATTGTAGGAGTTTCAGCATCAGGATGGAAAAATCAGTATCGAATATGCCTCAGCATAACAGTCTTACTGAGATGTTAAATAGGAAAATTTTCAAAAGAATCAGATGTATTATCTCAAATGAAAAGATGTCAAACACCTTTTGGGGGGTGGTAATGAGGACTGTAGTTGATCTTATCAACCTTTATCCATCAGTTCCACTAAACTACGATGTTCCAAAAATTGTTTGGATAGGTAAATATGTTTCATACAAACACTTGAGAGTATTTTTCTATATGTAATTTTTTTACATCCCTAAAGATGAGCGGGTGAAGATGAATGGAAAATGAAAGTAGTGTATCTTTTTGGGATATTCTATTGAAGAGTTTGTATACTGACTTTGGGATCCTATCATTAGAAGGATTGTTAAAAGAATATATGTAGTGTTTCTTGAGGATCATATGATTAAAAATTTTAAGAAACCATAAAATGTAGAGAAGCCATAGCCTGAGGAAATTTCATTCAGTATGGAACCAGTATCACTACCATTAGTACCAGATAGTGCGCGATATATACACGACACTGATGATACATCACTACCAGGTAATATGTCTCCAACTTCTGATATTTATCCATCATATTATATTCCATAATAGATTCCCCCCAAATCAAAATTGAGGAGATACACTAAAGAACAACAATCAAGTCGTAGATACTCACCACATGAGTATGTGATTCTCACTGATGAGGAAGAGCCATATAGTTATGATGATGCGGTCAGGAGTCATCAAAAGATGGAATAGAAGAATGCCATGAAAGAGAAGATGAAATCCTTACACAAGAAACATATATTTGATTTAGTATAGTTACCACATGGATAAAATACACTCAAGAATAAGTGGGTGTACGTAATAAAAGGAAAAGATGGTAGCTCATAGTCTCCCTACAAAGTCAGAATGGTTATGAAGGGATTCAGTCAGAAGAAAGGTATTGACTTTGATGAAAGTTTTTCTTCTGTGGTTAAAATGTCTTCTATAAAAGTTGTTCTTGGATTGGCAGCTAGTCTAAACCTATAGGTTCAACAACTAGAAGTAAAGACAACATTATTACATGGTGATCTTGATGAGGTGGTATACATGGAGAATCCATAGGGATTTCAGGTGAAAAGAAAAAAACATAGCATGCAATCTCAAAAAAAATATGTGGTTTGAAATAGTAATTGAGGATATGGTATAGGAAATTAGAATCATTCATGGAAAAAAATGAGTACAGGAGGATGATTTTCGATCACTGTGTTTTCATCAAACAATTTTCTAGTGGTGATTTCAATACCTTGTTGATTTATGTTGATGATATATTGATTATTGGTAGAGATATCACCAAGATTAACAGGTTGAATAAGGAGTTGAACAAGTATTTTGAAATGAAGGACTTGGAAGATGATACTCAGATTCTTGGTATGGTGATTACTCATGATAGGAGGAATCAAAATATTTGGCTATCTCATGAGCGGTACATTGATAAGGTTCTTGAAAGATTCAACATGAGCAAGGAAAAACTAGTTAGCACTCCACTTGTGAGTCATTTCAGGCTCACGATAGGTCAAAGTCCTTCAAGTGAAGAGGAGAAAGTATAAATGAAAAAAGTTCTTTATCAGTCAATAGTTGGTAGTCTTATGTATGCCATGGTGTGCACTAGACCATAAATTTCTCATGTTATTGGCATTGTGAGAAGATTATTATCAGATACAAGAAAGGATCATTGGATAGTGGTCAAATGGATATTGAGTTATTTCCGAGGTATATCTAGTCATTGCTTATGTTTTGGTAGTGACAAATATTTTTTAGAAGGATACACAGATACAGATATGGATGGAGATGTAGACACAAGGAAATTCATATTCAGGTACCTGATATCATTTTCAGGGGGAGCAGTCTCATGGAAATCATGACTTTAGAAGTGTGTTGCCTTATCCACCATAGAAGTAGAATATATTTCAATCACTGTAGGCTGCAAGGATATGTTGTGGGTGAAGAAATTTTTACAAGATTTGGGATAGAGTCAGAATAATTATATTCTCTATTGTGATAGTCATAGTGTTATTCATCTTAGAAAGAACCCAACATTTCATTCCAGGTCCAAACACATGAACATGTGATATCACTGGATATGTAATGTGTTGGAAGAAAGATTGTAAAAAGTTGAAAAAATATACAAAAATGATAATAGGGCAAACATGATGATGAAGGTTCTACCGAAAGAGAAGTTGGATGCCTACAAGGAGACTGCAGGTCTAGCTTATACCTCAAATTGGTCATGAGGGGGAGATTTGTGGGGGCCACTCCCAATTGGGGAGATTTTTCATCTCAACTCACAGGAGTCTCCTTTTTCAGCAACAACCAAGTGAAAATATTCCCTAGTTTGGAAAACAACCAAGCCACCCAAGGTAGTGGATGAACAGCCAACAATATGAGAAAAATAAAGGGTAGATGAAACACCTTGGAAGTTTCTCAAACTCTTCTCTATATAATAGGATTAAAATACCATGAATTTTAATATATAAAAAACCCTATTGTAACTCTATAATCCTCTGATGAATTGATCTATAGAGAATAATAGTATTTTACCCCTTTCTCCCATGGACATAGGCACACTATCGATCCATATAAATCCCTCATGTTTATCCATTTTCTTCATCTGTTTGTTTATTTTTTGTTGCCATGAAGCTCTGTTATCCCAATAGATACACTATTTTCAGGCAACTCACACATCGTATTACATTGAAGATATATTTTTAGGGATACATGCATGTAATCATCAAACATAATAGAGGAGTTTAAATTTAATACTGGATGAGCCTTAGAGATATATAATTTAAGTGAGAATATTGATAAAGATAAATAGATATGAAAGATACAAAAATTAGGATGAGAATTTTTCATGGATAATTGGTGATGAATTCAAAAAAAAGATAAATAGAGGATCACCAGAAGAGTTTTAAGCTGATTCAAAATGGCAGAAGTGGAGGAGAAAATTTTGTAGAGATATGGAAAAAGATACAAGTACTGAATTATATCTATAAATGGAAGGACTAACTATTGTATATATAGACTTTATTTCTAGAGGATCAATGCCTTGAGGAGTGTTTATGCTTTATTTCATTCTTTAAGAACACTCCCAAGAAGTCATCGTGTAGCTAGCCATAGAGAAGGAGATAGAGGGAAAGTGTTCTCCCACTTAGGAATCATCTTGAATAAATAAGGAAATTAGGTGTGGATGTTATCTCATTCCTGAATGAAATAAATATAAAAAAATTTGAATGAAACATGGGAAGATTAAGAAAAATGAAATAAAACTCATCCCATTAAAGGGAAAAGAAAACATGAATATTCCCACTATGATGGCCCAATAAACAAAAATAATAATAATAAAATATAAAATCTAGAAATGAAAGTAATATTCTAGTTAATTCTATAAGGAAGGATGCTAGTAATAGGTTAGAAATAAAATTATACTATTTTATAAGGTTCGGGCATGCCATAACTATGTGTCAAGATTCCCATGGACTTTATAGAAGAATTATGCTTACAATATCAATATATAACTCAAAAGGAGACCCCATGAGGTTTCATTACATTGGTAAATAATTTATATGTTCTAACCCCATGAAATTTCCAAGATACCGTGGCTAAAATAGATTTAATAAAGTCACATGGAGAACATTTATTCCTATGACATATAAAGAAATAGTTTACCCAAGGAATATTATACTAGAAAATAGGTTCACTGTTTTAGAGAAAATTATTGGAAATAATATAAGGGTTCCTCAAGCTCCATAATCTAGAAACTCGCAGTAGTTTTTTAAGGAAAAAAGTCAAATAAATGAAAGCGCTAAGTTATACCAGCTATGAGAAAGGTTGAATAACATGATAAAAAAGAATACATCAAGGATAAAGATATCAAATATGGAACATTTTCTGTCAAAGAATAGGTAGGTATAAGTGGTATCATAAAGGTAAGCAATTAGTTCCTTAATAGTAACCTTAAATTTCTGTACATATAATATTTTAATAGAAAACATTTCAAAAGAACATCACGAAAAGCTATTGATGTAGTTCTACTATGCATAAAAAATAACATAAATAAGCAATTAAATTTGTTGACTGAGAAACAAAACCTTTAGATGATATTATTTTTAAATTAACATTGAATTCATCTTGTCCAACTACTCTAAATACTATACCATTAAAATCCAAACGCTTTAGTTGTATGGGAAGAAACCAAAAAGCACGCTTTTATGTATCTTGATATCCAATCTAAATTAAATGTCATTTTCAACAGTTCCATGTTCAAAAATATTAAATTGCATTGAACACAATATAGTGGTAAATAAATTTCATTGAATACAATATATTCCTATACATTTCAGTGAGATATAACACACTATGTTGGATATAATGTGTGCAGTAATATATTCATGTACATTTTAGTGACATATAACAGTGTATGGGGTAACTAACAGATAAAGGATATTCCCATTTATTCCTGAAACATTTCAGTAGATGGGATAGATACTAAATCAATGAAGTATTAAAAAAATGACAATATGATTTATTAGCTATAACATCTAGAAAAAATAATGGGTAGGTCCTCCATTGAAATTAATAAATATCCACAACACCCGGTATTTAAAAAAATGACAGTGTATAACTGTAGACAGAGCATTAAATGGGAATTGTATAATTGTAGAAAGTATTTAATGACCATGTATAATAGTAGACAATATTAAATGATAGTGTATAATAGTAGACATTGAAAAAATGATAGTGTATAATAGTAGATAGTGTATAATAGTATAGTATTAAATTAAATTGTATAGCAATAGACATTAAAAAGAGATAGTTCATAATAGAATATAGTATTAAATGATAGTGTATAAAAATAGACATTAAAAAATGATAGTTTATAATACTATATAGTGTTAAATGGGTAGGTTTTGATAGTGTATTAACAACACCTAATCAAAGCTTAAAACCCTTGTTATCTCATCATTCATATAGGTACCATGGAAAATAGAGAAAGAATAACCAAGTAATGTATCCAAGAAAAGTGGTATTAATCAATTCATCCAAAAAAACAATTTTAGTCATAATTAAAAGTTAAAGATGAAATAAAATGCAACAAAAAAATGAAATAAAATACATACTTGTATAATATTTGGATTTTGTGCATGATTAACCTATAAAACCAATGACAACATGAAATAAATTCAATTATGAAGTAAAATAATTTAATAAATGAATATAAAAAATAGATGAACCTAAAAGAGGGTCAATTTTTTGAATAATGTTCCATTAATTAATTTAAAACTATGATAGACCATTGAATATCGTGTTCATGATTAACCTAGAGATAAGATGAGATCAGAGTTCACCAGATATTGAATAGTGGGATGTAAATATTCTTGGAAGAATGATAATTGGAAGAAAATTTATCTGAATATGAGATACTTGGAATAAAATCTGTCCAAAGATGAAATAATGCTCAATTAGAACCCTAGACCACCGAGATCTGTAGATGGGAGATGTTAGAGGCAGGGTAGGGAGGGGGTGGAGGTGGAGGTCAGGTGAGGCATGAGGGAGGGGTGGCAGTGAGGGAAGATGGGTGGCGGCAGTGGCTCCGAGTTCATCAGTGTAGGTGGGGGTAAGGGTGGAGGTGGATACCTAGCGAGGCATGAGGTAGGGGCGGTGGTGAGGAAGGCTGGGCGGTGACGGTAGCTCCAGGTGCGGCGGTGGTGGCAGACCTTGGTGCGGTGGTGGCGGTGGAAGACCCTAGTGTGGCGGTAGTAACGAGCGAGGTGAGAGGGAGGGGCGGTGGTCGTGGGTCTCTTCACAAAGGGAAGGAGTCAGGGGAGGAGGGTTATCTAGGGTGCAAGGAAGTAAAACTATTTTGTAAAATCTATATGTAGCGAAGTTTTAGACCTAACAAAATTTTCAACTATGGAAAAGGAAATTGCCATCATATTATGTGAATTAGAAATGTTCATTCTATCAGTATTCTTTGATATGATGGTTCACTTGGTAAGATATATTCAACTATACCATCTTGTACATTATATATGGATGTACCCCATTTAGTGGTATATAAATATTTTGAAAGGGTATTTCAAAAATCAAAGTCAGATGGAGGGTTGTATTATGGAGAAATATATTGTTGAGGAAGTCATCGAATTCTATACCAAATACTTTTCCAGTGTGGAAATCATTAGTCTACTGAAATATCATCACATTAGGAAGCTTGTGGTTGAATTAATTTCTAGAATATATGTTTTTATAATCATTATTACATATTAGGAGTAGGCCCACCCTTATATTTTGAATGAAAATTTAGAGGTTACCCCATATGTTGAAACCCGCAAAGAAATTCCTAGGCATTTGAATCCATCAGGGGATGAAATATTGATATTAAATACACAGAATCAAAAATTTATAGGATGGTTTCAAGTCCATATTTTTAAGGAGTCAGATGAAAATATAGATTTATTTTTAGAACAACTTTAATTTCTATCCATAGTACCAAGTGTGCATGTATTATCTTATAATGGATATGTAATTAATGTTTATATATTCTATATAAATGAACATGATAAAAGAAATACCATGAAAAATAGTGGAGTTACACTTATGTCTGAAGTGATGCATGTATCTGGTACCAAGTACAGAAATCCAATTTATGTGAATATTTCATACTTTGGAATCATCAAATAAATATAGGAGTTAGATCATACAACATTAAAAGTGTTGATTTTTCAATTCAAGATGGATGATAACAAGAGTGTTGTTAAAATAAATGAATTGGGATTCATGAAAGTGGATTTTAGTAAGGAAGGTTACAAAGATGAACCATTTATAATGGCATCACAGGAAGTACAAGTATTTTATATTCTAGATCCCGAAAATCAAAAGTGCTCAATTGTTTTGTTATCGACCAAATCCACCAAAGGGTCAGATGAAAATTCGATTGAGGATGGGCCTTTCATTGGTACATCACAGTATTTTACAGTGGTCCCAATGAAGATGGGGTATCATATCTTAGATAATACCACAATTAAGGAATTTGGATACTCTATGAAGGGATGAAATCCATTCAACCTTTAAAAAAAGAGTGTTCAATAATCAAGTTATATTTTTTTGTAATATACATTTTTTTACCTCATTGTATTATCTGTTTTCTACTATATTTACTGATCAAAATTAAATTTTGAATCACTTATGAATACAATGACTTCTTCTTGTGTCGATGCACCCAATCCATAGGAACAACATTTTTTTCAACCTACTGGTTCTCCTAATGTAGAGGAACAACAACCTTCTACACATGTCGATGCTACTAATCAAAAGGAACAACATATTGATGATGTTGAACCTAAAGAAATGGTAGAAGGTGAGAAACTGATGTCCATTAAAAAATAGGAGCACCATATAATGATGGTGTTAGTAAAAAATATTAAAGTGAGAAACAAACACATAAAATTCAAGGTTTTATGGAATTCATGTGGTTATCCTATTAACCCCAACAAGGCCATGTTAAGCAGTTTCATTGGGATCACCACTCGGTAGTGCATGATGATTGCAGTATATTTGTGGTACAATGTTGTTCCCATGATTAAGACACTAATTTGGTAATAGATTAGGGTAACATTATGATATCATTTTATTATTTTACTAAAAAAATAATGAAACATTGACTTACTCTTCATTATCCATTGTAGAGTGTATTTATAGTAGATGACTCCCAAAAGAAATTTGTATTAATGCTTTCTGGAAAGTCTCATAGAGGATTTGGCGCCATTTTAACAAATGTTCATATCAAAGATGTTGAGGGAAAATAAAATCACACCCATCGCATATGTATGCACACCTGATAATCCAAGAAGCATGGGATGGGTTTACTGGTCGTCATGAGGAGACATATTTTCAGGTACATTGTAGCTCATAATACATTGTTTGAAAATTAATATATTAATCACATTGATTAATAATTTTTAATTTATGAAATAAAAATTGAGTTTAGAAAATAAGAAACAGGTAGAAAAACCAATGTACCCCTACCATAAAAAAATATGGGGTATACTTCACTTGAAAGAAAATTAGAATGTATTTTAAATATACCGTAGTAATTTTATGTGACATGAAACAACAACACAATTATATTCCTCTATTTATATTTAGATTAATGAATCCAAATCCAAATCCACTTCCATCCCACATCATGTGTTATGGAAGGAGGCACATGTAAATAAATATGGGATTATAATAGGTGAAAACATAAAAAAAGTGTGGGAAACATGTGTAAGTATGACATAATAAAAAAATTCACTATTATATAATAATGATTGCTTATTTTCTTATATTTTTTATCCGAATTATATATAAGAATCATCATTAGTTGTACTAGATGACCAATTGTTATCAGTGGTCTTGTAGCGACCGAAAAAATATGGTTGTATCAGGGGTGTGGGTTTTGGGGTGACACCCCAAATATATTTTGAGAAAATAAAAAAGGGGGGTAAAGAAAAAAATATAAGAGATGAAAGCACAATTAGTTTCTCTTGAAAAAAAATTTCATTGGCAGTCTGAGTTTCTAGAAAATTTTATGAGGAGTAAGAAAATAGAAGAAAAAACTCAAGAACAACCATTGTGTGATGATCCCACCCATACCCCCAACCCTTCCATATTTAAGGAAATACATTCCCCATAAAGAGATATCGTAAATGAGGTAATCAATATTATCATAATTGTTTCTATGAAATGTGAATTAGATAGACATCGATACCTTTCTTGCACTAATATTATACGGGGTGAAAATGTTTATGATTTATATCTATCAACACCCACCCATCACTATTTTGTGAGGGCTATTGTGTAAAATATCCAAGAAGATATTATACACAATAGAAAAATTTTAACAGGTCATGTGAGAGTGGGTATTAGACCATCTCATGAGACAAGAACCAAGACGCATGCTCCACTTGATGACACATATATTCATACAGTCAAGAAAACTATTATAACATTCATATCATGGCTGTCAGATCTTGTAAAAAATATGTTGATAAGGAGGTATTCATTTATAATTTATTTTTCATGATAAACCTTTAAAAATTAATGAAAAAAAGGTCTAAAATGATAAATGTTATTATAGACAGAAAAAGGGAAGGGGTAACGCAAAAGGTCAAATCAAAATGATCTAAAGAATCAACCGACCAATAAAAAATATTTTTACAAATAACCTTTACCCCACCTATTCAATATCTGCATTTACTAATATTGAAGGTTCATGCGGATACAAGGTTACAAAGTGATAGTAATCGCATAGTCTATTTTTAAGAACAAATGTATGGAGAGGCCATTACAGACTTCATTGATTTTGAGAATGTAAATGAAATCCTCAAGTATTAATGGATAGGATTCTCAGTTGTAAATATGTACATTACGTGGGTTTTCATGGTTTTTTTCCAATTTTTGATCTACTATATTAATTATGAAAAAATAAAATTTATATTTTTGGAAGGCGTATATATAAATATTATTTGAAATGAAAACTTTATGAACATAAATATGGAATAATTAGTACTCCCATCACTTATATAAACCAAACTAAAATAGAATCGTCTATAATTGATGAAATGATGTAAAAATCGTTGCATCATTTAAAATCAAATTTACGGATGATATAATCTTCTTATTACCAATGATGTAGGTGTAAAACTCTAAAATTTAATCATATCAAATATATTTTTATTCCTTTCATTAATTATTTTTTTTTTGGAAACATTGGGTACTCATTGCAATCAATTTGGATACTCTAAAGATTTATTTTCTAGATTTACTTCATGGATACCCAATAAATTTACCATACATGGTGACATTTATTGATTTTTAATACACTACATCCAACATTTCAAAACTAAAATTCATGTTATATATTTTATATAATTTTTTAATGAGAATTATGTTATGATAGGGTGGTGGTTAAATATCATCAAAATCATGACATGAGGATAGTCCATGAGCACGAGGAGTCTATCGACTTCTACAAGTGAATAAGTATTGGGGTATATATAATAATATTTTTCTATCAAAACACATATAAAGAAATTACTTATTCTTTTCAATGTTTTTGTAGTTTCTGAAACAAAAAAATGGAAAATATTGTGGTTATTATGTTTGAAAATTTATGAGAGATATCATATACCATCAACAAATTAGCATCCCCAAAGAGGTATTTTTGAAGATAATTACTATTTAATTTAACATATTTATTAATCCTTTGTGTATTTATATTTTTTCAGTACAAGCATGACTATCGAAAGTTATCCTATTCATAATATGAAATAGATTTTTTTAGAAATGACTGGTAAACATACCTAGTGTCATAATGTACACATATATCATGAAGATGTGACTTCCTACTACTTATTTAGTTTATTTTCTCATCAATTTACTATGTTTTATAGTTAATTTCCTCATCATTTTTATTTGATACTTATTTTGTTAACTTTCACAAAGATCATGAATAAATGAATTTATCAACAAGGATGATTCACTAATGTACTATGATTATGCACTATAGGATAAAAAGACATGGTGGAATCAACCATACCTCAATCTGATACACGATGTACCCAGTATGACTCAAATTGTGTGATTTCTATTTAAAATTGACATTTTATTAATGAATTGTTTAATATTTATGTTTAATTTAATTCTTTATAGTGTTACTAACATAATAATTGTTTTCTTATATAGGTGGATTCTTCTATGAAGTCATATTTTCCCTTCAATTATCTGTAACAATCCAAAAAAGAGAGAACATGTTGTTTTTGGATGAGATGTTTCAGGTAGCATGGGGCCTCCTGTTCTATCCAAATGGAATAGTTCTATCTTTTTTGGCTTGGTTTAAATAGTTAAAAGAAAAACACATATCATAAACTCAATCATCTGCACCTCAATATGATACATGGTGTGCTCGATATGACTCGAATTGTATGTTTTTAGTATATAATTAACATTTTATTTTAAAAGACATATGACATAATCAAAACTTATAAAACACATTCTGATTTTTTTAATACTTTATGAAAATAATCCATGTCATTTTTGATGTGTAGGAATCAGGTTCACCACAATATGGTGCACAGTGTGACCAATATGGCTCTAATTGTGTCTTTTTATTTAAAATTGGATTTGATTTTAGTAAAAAGGATAAGTGACATACTCAAAATTAAGAAAAAAACATTTGTATTGTTTTGATACTTTAGTAAAATGGTCCATAAGTCATTTTTGATTTATAAGAATCAACCTCACCTCAATCTGATTCATAGTGTTTCTGGTATGACTCCAAGTGTTTTTTATTTAAAATTGACATTAATTTTAGTAAAAAGGACAAGTGACATACTCAAAAACAAGAAAAACCTTTGGATTATTTTGATACTTTAGGAAAACAATCCATAAGTCATTTTCGATGTGTAGTAATTAACCATGCCTCAATTTGACACATGGTGTGACCGGTATGACTCCAAGTGTTTCTTTTTATCTAAAATTGACATTAATTTTAGTAAAAGGGACAAGTGACATACTCAAAAACTAAGAAAATACATTCATATTGTTTTAATACTTTATAAAAATAATTCATAAATCATTTGATCAACCAAACCTCAATTCTATGTATGGTGTGGTCGGTATGACTTCAAGTGCGCCTTTTTATTTAAAATTGACATTAATTTTAGTAAAAAATACAAGTGATATACTAAAAATAAATAAAGATCATTCATGTTATTTTTATCCTTTAGAAAAACTATCCATAATTAATTTGTGATGTGTAGGAATCAACCGAATATCAATCCAATGCACGGTGTGATCGGTATGACTCCAAATGTGTCATTTTATTCAAAATTGACATTAATTTTAGTAAAAAGGACAAGTGTCATGCTCAAAACCAAGAAATTGTATTTAGATTATTTTGATACATTATTAAAATGACCCATAAGTCATTTTTAATGTTTATAAATAAAACTGACCTCAATCTGACACATGGTGAGACCAATATGACTCTAAGTGTGTCTTTTTATTTAAAATTGACATTAATTTTAGTAAAAAGGAAAGGTGGCATACTAAAGACCAATAAACACATTCATATAGTTTTTATAGTTTAGTAAAATGATCCATGATTCATTTTTGATGTATATGAATTATCCTCACATCAATCTGAAACACCGTGTGCCCAATATGACTTAAATCATCATTAATCAATTTAAAATTGACATTTTAGTTAAAAAAGTGTTTCAATCGCTAAAAATAAAGAAAACATACTCAGGTTGTCTTGATAATTTTTTAAAATTATTCATAAATCATTTTTGACATGTAGGAATTAGTCTCATGTCAAACTGACACACGATGTGATCGGTATAACCCAAAGTGCATGTTTTTAGTTTAAAATGACATTTTAGTAAAAAACACAAGTGAAATAACCAAACTGATAAAACGCATTCATATTGTTTTGATACTTTATTAAAATGATCCATAAGCCATTTTTGACATATAGGAAATCAGTCTCACCTCAATCCGATGCATTTTGTGACCAGTATGAATCAAAGTTTTTGTTATGAGTTTAAAATTGATATTTTAGTTAAAAAAGTGTGCCACTCACTGAAAACTAAGAAAATACACTATGATTGTATTGATAATTTAGGAAAGTGATTCATAAGTCATTTTTTATGTACAAGAATCAGTCTCACATCAAACTAACACACGATGTGACCGGTATTACTCAAAGTGCACGTTTCCAGTTTGAAATGAAATTTTAGTAAAAAACAAAAGTGACATACTCAAAACTGATAAAACATATTCATATTGTTTTGATAATTTATGAATATGATCCATAAATCATTTTTGACATATAGGAATCAACTGAACCTCAATAAAACACATGGTGTGATAGGTACGACTCAAAGTGTTCGTTATCATTTTAAAATTGACATTTTAGTTCAAAGAGTGTGTCACTCACCGAAAACTGATAAAATATGCTTTGTTTGTCTTAATAAATTATTTTAATTATTCATAAGTCATTTTTTATGTATAGAAATAAGTCTCATGTCAAACTGATACACAATGTGACTGGTATGTCTCAAAGTGCGTGTTTTAAGTTTGAAAATCCATATTAGTAAAAAACATAAGTGACATACTCAAAATTGAGAAAATACATTCGGATTGTTTTGATAATTTATCAAAATGATCCATAAGTCATTTTTGACATGTAGGAATTAAGCACACCTCAATACAATGTACAGTGTGACCGATATGACTCCAAGTGTGTCTTTTTATTTAAAATTGACATTAATTTTAGTAAAAAGAACAAGTGACATACACAAAACCGATAAAATGCATTCAAATTATTTGGATACTTTATTAAAATGATCTATAAGTTATTTTTAACATGTATGAATCAAACATACCTCAATATGATGCACGATGTGATCGATATGACTCAAAGTGTGACTTTTTATTTAAAATTGACATTAATTTTAGTAAAAAGGACAAGTGGCATATTTAAGACTGATTAAATGAATTCATATTGTTTTGATACTTTATAAAAATGATCTATAAGTAATTTATTATGTGTAGAAATTGGATACCTCTCATTCTGATACATTGTGTGCCTGGTATGACTCAAAGTGTTCATTCTTAGTTTAAAATTGACATTTTAGTTCAAAACGTGTTTCACTCACTGAAAACCAAGCAAGTGCACTCCAATTATCATGATAATTTAGTAAAATGATTCATAAGTCATTTTTGACATGTATAAATAAGTCTCACATAAAATTGACACACTATGAGATCAGTATAACCCAAAGTGCATGTTTTTAGTTTAAAATGAAATTTTTGTAAAAAACACAAGTGACATACTCAAAACTGAGAAAACACATTCAGATTATTTTAATACTCTATAAAAATGATCCATAAGTTGTTTTTGAGGTGTAAGAATCAACCAAACCTCAATTCGATGCACGGTGTGACCGATATAACTCCAAGTGTTTTTTTATTTAAAATTTACATTTTAGTAAAAAACAAAAGTGACATACTCAAAACTGAGAAAAAATATTTGGATTATTTTTTTTACTTTAATAAAATGATCCATAAGTCATTTATGACATGTAAGAATTATCTGAACCTCAATCTGATACACGATGTGCCTGCTATGACTCAAGATGTCTGTTATCAGTCTAAAATTGACATTTTTAGTTCAAAACGTGTGTCACTCACTAAAAATGGAGTAAATGTGCTTGGATTATCTTGATAATTTAGGAAAACAATTCATAAGTCATTTTTGATGTGTACAAATCATTCTCACATCAAACTAATGCGCGATGTGATTGGTATGACTCAAAGGGTGTGTTTACAGTTTAAAATGACATTTTAGTAAAAAAGAGAGGTGACATACTCAAAACCAAGTAAATGTATTTGGATTTTCTTGATATTTTAGGAAAATGATCTATAAGTCATTTTGGATGTGTAGGAATCAGCTCCACCTCAATCTGATGCATGGTGTGACCAATCTGATTCTAAGTGTGTCCTTTCATTTAAAATTGACATTTTATTAATATATTCTTTCATATTTATGTTTAATTTATTTCTTTGTAGTATTACAAATGTAATATTTTTTTTCTTATATAGGATTTTTCTTGGTTTGGGGCAATTTTTTGGGCAACTAATACCATGGTCAGACTTTTTTGAGAGGGAGTTGCGGGTGCCAAAGATGATGAAACATTGATGTTTTTAAATGTTTGTGGATAATAATTTCAAATGTAATTATACAAAATATTTTTTTATATGTATATGATAGTGTGTGTTTTTGTATTCATGATGTAAAATTTATTTCAATTAAATTATTTATTTGCATACAAGTGTATAAAGGTGTATTTTCTACAGTGTGTTGTTGTTCAAACAATACATTGCAATAGTAGGGCCTTTATCAATGATAACAAAAGCACTAATAACCCCCCCCCCCCATTTAATAGCGTTGAGGACAAAAATTGTTTTTTAGAATTTTAAATCCATTTTGTGCATTGTAAAAGGGTTGAACTATAACATCCAGACCTGAGTTCCACATACCGGTTCCCGAAGTTAGTCAGTTACATGACCTCAAGTCACTACTACAAAACAGGCGTTTAACAACACTAAAATTTATCAATGCTAGAAAAAATCACTAATAAATGGAATCTTTATCAGTTCTAGAAAAATGCTGATAAATTTAACCCTTTATCAGTGCTTTTTTTAGCACCGATAAAGTGTCCCTTTATTAGCGCTTTATTTTTAACTTTCATAAAGGGTACCCTTTATGAGTGCTATATTTTTACCGCTCATAAGGGAATCCTTTATCAGTGCTTTTTGAGTGCTGATAAATGTCCCAATAAATAAAATAAAATAATTAAATTAATAGAAAATAGAAAAAGAGTTTATTAAAAATAATATTACAAATTTTATTAATTAAATAATTATTGATAAAAATTAATAAATTGATTATACTATATATAAATTATAAATACTAATAAATAGTATGTATTAAATATATAGATATATGAAAAATGAAAATTAAACAAATTTAAATTAAAAATAAGTAAATTGAGAAAAATATTAAACATTTTATTAATTAGATGATTATTGATAATGTTAAAAAATAGTATATATTAAATATATAGGTATATATTAATGTATATAAATATGATTTATATAACACAAAATATTATTTATGATTTATATTAAATAGTAATGTACTTAGTGAATAATGGTTTATAATTAAAAATTAATATGAATTAAAAATATTGTCTAATTACATCAAGTAATGGACATAAATGAATGTCATTTGATTTTTCAATTTATAACATAGATCAAACGTATTATATTGATTTCACATGTTTGTAATTAATGCATTTTTATATACATACGCAAACACACAATTTTTTTTTTTGGAATTTGATTGATTTATATTATTTATTTTATATATAATTATTTAATATTTTTTAATATTTTCAATATGTATTCATATTTATTTCAATATATATCCATTTTTTAATGAGTTATATTAATAAAACTTATCCAAATTTTCAATATATTGTACTCATTTTTAATTAATCAATTTTACTCATTTTTAACATACATGAACCTAAGATTAAATATTCATTAATAATTTTAAAAATAAATTTGTAAAAAAATATTCAGAAATAAATATATTTATAAATGTATGTTTAATGTTTTTATACATTTATAAATAAATAAATAATATTTTTTTAAAAAAGTATTTATATAATTATAAATAATTAATTATAAAATTATAATAAATTTATTTAAATAATGAATATATTTACTATGTTTATATATATAATGATATAAATATTATTATTTTAAAATTATTTATATAATTATAAATAAATAATTATATATTCAAAGAGTTATAAAATTTTTATTTTATAAAAAGTATTATTATAAGTATTATAATTATATATAATAATTATAATTTTTAAAAAAAGTATTTTTTTTAAGTATTATAAGTATTTATCATCACTTTTTTAGTGCTAATAAACATATAGATTTATCAGTGCTAAAAAGCACTGATAAATATTCTTTTTATCAGCACTTATTAACTTAGAACTGATAAAAGGTATCTTTATTATCACTTTTTTTAAAGTGCTAATAAATGTGTCACGATCTATTTTAAGAACCCTAATCATCGTGAACCAGTTTGTGATATCTGAAGCTCTCCACAGAAGTACCTGCTTGTTATTTCATTTAAGTTGTGGTTGCGTTCAACCCTTGATGAATCTGTAAAACCAGATGAGAAAAAACATTATATATGTTTGAATTATGGTCTTATTTATTTAAATACTTCTTTAAAAAATATAAATTTTTCAGTTTTTATTTTGGAAATATTTCAATTTGAATTTAAATAATATGAATTAAATTCTACAAAAAGAAAAATCAAAAAGGTTTAAGGTTCTATAATCCTTGGACTATATTATATAGGAAAAACTGATTTTGAGATAAAATCTAATTGATATTTTGATTTTGGTTGTTCAAATATAATCAGAAAATAAACAATTGGAATGAGTCATTTTCTAGGAATAACCTCAATATCATGGTGTTTTAAGAAACAAAATAATGTTCATTACATGGTGTATAAGAATATTACATTGTTGATAGAATTTATTATTCTCAATCCTTTAGGATTGATCAAATTTTTTCTAAATTTGATATTTTCTTTGAAAAGTAACTTATTTAATTAGAAAAAATTTCTATTATTTAAATTTTAAATAATATTTTAAATCATTCAAGAATAAATATTATACCACTATATTTAACTAATTTTGATAAAATAAAATTTTAACATTGATTGATTTAAATTTGAAAAAATAAGTTTTAATAAAATCTATTTTTTTGAAATAAAAATTATTTTTCATGGATAAAATCATTACACCTTTAGAATCCCACATCAAGTCAACTTTATTAGTTTGTATTTAATAAATTAATTACATGTTATGTTCACTATGTATTCTTAATTCAATTAAATTTTATGGTTTAATAACATAAACTTAAATAAAAATTTTATGTCCTTATAGTGGTCATATGATGCCCCATAAATGTGTCCATCTCAATTACATGACATAAAAAAATGTTTCATTATAATACATTACCATGACCTTTTATGTAAAGTGTTTTATAGAATTAAGACAAAATTTTATCTAAAAATCTCATTTATTTTTAAACTAATTGAAATTTTTTTGAACAATATATTCAATAACTTGGTCCATAAAAATCCATCATTGTTATTATTTGGATCAAGATCCTCATGTCACATTGTTCTTATTCTGATCAAGCTCCTCATGCATATATTTGATCCAATTATCATCCTTGTCAGCCTCTCAAAATGATTTAGGATCTTCTTAGGAAAAAATGAGATTTTTTGAAGAGAATCACTCCTTCGAGTTCCCACCAAAACTTTCTGATCACCAATGAAATTTTATTCATCAATTTCATCCTTGCTTTTATTTCTTGTAGTTGATAAAAATATAACCATATTTGAAATGATAACCCACTCATTAATACTTCTTAAAAATCACTTTGTTTCTTTTATCACACATCTAATAAACACTATGTATGTTTTACTTTAATCCATCTAAAAACATATCATTCTTTAACATTTCATTTTGGTTCCACCCTTAGGAATCTCTGATTACCATCCATGTAATTCTCACAAATGGGAGACATTCACCTTTTATAATTAATATCTTATGTGTATGTATTTATTTATTATAACAAATGAATATTTTATGAACCTAATAGAATATCTTTAATTTATCATGAACAATTCAAATATTAAATACAACTTATCTTATTTTCTTTTTATCCTCCTCACTCATTGATTGATTGTTTGGCGAGATCTATTTTCATTTTTTTATCATCATTCTTACTTTACCATCGGCATATCATTATGGTCAATAATGTTTGCACAGTAAAATCATTATCCATAGAATTAATGTATTGTTTCATATTGATGTTTAATTTATTTCTTTTCAGTTTTACTCATATAATAATTGTTTTCTTGTACAAGTAGATTCTTTTGTTCGAGTTGGGGTGGTTTTTTCGAAGTTGCTCATGCTCATGAGGGATTAGACTTAGAGGCTGTAACTGAGATAATGAAAATAAGAAAGTGCATCAAGAATTCATACAACCATCAAGAAAAGATGAATTTCTACTACTTATTTAATTAATTTTTTTGTCATTTTATCTACTATTTGTAAGTTAATTTCCTTATCATTTTTATCTAATACTTATTTAGTTTTTTTCACATATCTTTTGGGAAGTCATATTTTGATTTAAACTATCTACAACAATCCACAAAAGAGATAAATTGATTCATTCTAAAAATGTTACCATTTTTTCCATTTTCATTGAATTTCCTTTTCGACCTGCCAACACAGCATATTGATTCGATTTTATTAGCTAAAAAACCTTTCTCGTTGTTGAAAGTCTCTGCTCTTCCGACTTTCAATAATGAGAAAGTTTTTTCATCTAATAACATCAAGTCTATATCCATTGTTGGTAGTTCAATATATAAAGACAATGGAAATGTGGTAACATTGGTCGTTGGGATTTTTTTTTGAGACCTTGGGATGTGTAGGAATCAGCCACACCTCAATCTGACACACGGTGTGACTGGTATGACTCCAAGTTTTTCTTTTTATTTAAAATTGACATAAATTTTAATAAAAAAGACAACTGATATACTCAAAACTGATCAAACATATTTTGATAGTTTTGATACTTTAGGTAAATGATTCATAAGTCATTTTAGACATTTATGAATCATCTGCAGCCTCAATTTGAAGCATGGTGTGACCGCTATGACTCAATGTGTTTGTGTGTTTCTGAAATGTAGGTAAATATATTCATAAGTAATTTTTGACATGTAGGTATCAATATCACATTAAATCAATACACTATGTGATTAGTATAGGTCAAAGTGTGTGTTTCTAATTTAAAACGACATTTTAGTACAAAAAACAAGTGACGTACTCAAAACTGATTTAACACATTTGTATTGTTTTGATACTTTAGGATAATTATTAATAAGTCATTTGGTATGTGTAAGAAACAATAATATCTCAATCTGATGCACGGTGTGACCGGTATGAATCAAAGTGCGTCTTTTTATATAAAAATGACATCAATTTTAATAAAAAGGACAATTGAACAACTCAAAACTAAGAAAACACATTCATATTGTTTTTATACTTTAGGAAAACAATCCATAAGTCATTTGAGATGTGTAGGAATCATACATACCTCAATCTGATGCATGGTGTGTCCGGTATGACTCCAAGTGCATCTTTTTATTTAAAAATGACACCAATTTTAATAAAAAGGAAAACTGACCAACTCAAAACTGAGAAAATGAATTCATATTATTTTGATACTTTAGAAAAACGATCCATAAGTCATTATAGATGTGTAGGAATCATTATTACCACAATCCAACACATTTTGTGACCGATATAACTCCAAGTGTGTCTTTTTATTTAAAAATGACATCAATTTTAATAAAAAGGAAAATTGACATACTTAAATCCAAGAAAACACATTGGTATTGTTTTGATACTTTATTAAAATGTTACATAAGTCATTTTAAATGTTTATTAATCATTCTTACCTCAACTCGATGCATGGTGTGACTGGTATGACTCCAAGTGCGTGATTTTATTTAAAAATGACATCAGTTTTAATAAAAAGGACAAATGAGCTACTCAAAACCAAGTAAACTAATTTAGATTGTTTTTATAATTTATGGAAAATATACATAAGTTATTTTTATATGTAGGAAAATCCTCACCTCAATTCAATACACTATGTGCTCGGTATGACTCAATATATCTGTTATTAGTTTAAAAGTTACAATTTAGTTCAAAAAATGTCAGTTACTGAAAACCAAGAAAACACGCTAATATTTTCTTGATAATTTAATAAATTAATTAATATTAATTTTTTATGTGTAGGAATTGGTCTCATGTAAAACTGATATGCGATGTGATCAATATGAGTCAAAGTACATATTTCCAGTTTAAAATGACATTTTTGTAAAAAAGACAAGTGATGTACTCAAAACTGAGTAAACGCATTCGTATTGTTTTGATAATTTATAAAAATGATTCATAATACATTTAATACATTTAAGAATTATCCTCACCTCAATATGACACATATTGTGATCAATATAACTCCAAGTGCATCTTTTTATTTAAAATTGACATCAAATTTAGTAAAAAAGACAACTCACCTACTCAAAACCAAGCAAATGATTTCAAATTGTTTTGATACTTTAGGACAATGATTCATAAGTAATTTTTGATTTGTAGGAATCATCCAAACCTAAATATGATACACGATGTGTTTTTCCTAACTCAATGTTTCTGTTACCAGTTTAAAATCAACATTTTAGTTCAAAAAGTGTCACTCATCGAAAATCGAGCGAATGCACTCAGATTGTCTTTATAATTTATCAAAATGATTCATAAGTAATTTTTTATGTGTAGGAATTGGTATCAAATAAAACCAACACACAATGTAACTGGTATTATTCAAATTTCATGTTTCTAGTTTAAAATGAAATTTTAGTAAAAAAGACAAGCAATGTACTCAAAAACAATCAAACACACTTGGATTGTTTTGATACTTTAGGAAAACAATCCATAAGTCATTTGAGATGTGTAAGAATCAACCTCATATCAATATGATGTAATTTTTAACTGGTGTGACTTCAAGTATGTTTTTTCAATATATAAATATCATTTTAGTTTAAAATATGCACTACATCACCAAAATCGAGAAAAAAAGCCTAGATTGTTTTCTCTTCATTTAAGTTCTATATTCATACTTGATTTTTCTGATTTCATGGTGTTTTTGGTGTTGTTTTGTGATATTATAGCACACTACACTGGTGTTGGAATGTGTTGTAACCGTCCACTATAATATTCCCCTTTATTAGTGCTTTTATAAGTGCTGATAAAGGATCCCTTTATCAGTGATTCTATAAGTGATGATAAAAGAATTGGGATTTTAATCTTGCTCTATTATTATAAGATTCTATAGTGCTAATAAAATCCATTTTTAGAATTTTTAAAGGATGATTTTGTAGTAGTGAGCGCACATCCGTGTATGCTAGAGGCTGCCGACTAGTATCGAGGGTCTAATATATATAACATGGGGAGACTATACCCTCTTTATCAAAGTAGTACAATAGTGGAAAAAACCAATAAATAACCAAAAGACAATAACCAAAAACCAGTATAATTCCATAACCAAAACAAACCAATAATACATAATGAATCAAAACAAAAGACAATATCCAAAACTAAAATAGTAGATATGTTATGCCAAGTAAGTGTCAAGTGTCAAAATGAAAACCCAAAATAAAGACACTGACAACTCCCCCAAGTGAGTCCCAACACCAATTTTGGTTCCCTCATCCATGTTCCATCCGACTCATCCATCTAACATAGGTCCCCTGGCCTTATCTTGTCTTACAAACATGAAGTATATCTGAGTACTGGTCAGGAAGCCCAAGTAGGGTGCAAGTAAAAATCAGTAGGACACCACCAATGATATCTAAAATAATATCCAATCAATAACAGTGTATGTGGTTTTATAAAGGATAAATTATAATGCATAAAGTAAACACTTATCACATTTCATTATTCTTTAATTAACCACATAAATCCTTGGGTTCTCAATGGTACCCATACTATCAATACCTGCTTCAACCCATACCAGAGTTTGAACGATCCCCAAGGGATATCACATATCATAATACCATGATTATCATTTATCATTTCATTTCAATTCATATCACGACCAATTGGAACAATAGTCCAATGGAATTCTCATGGGTGTAGAACATCATTTCTAACACCCCGTGGGTATTTAGAGCCTCTGTCCCTATTCCACACCTCAATGTCACATGGATATTTGGATCCTCAGTCACTTTCCCAAACTCACTGTCACATATGGGTATTTGGACCCTCAATTTGTGTCCCGCACTAATTATTACATGCATGCATTTGGGTCTATAATGCCATGTCTAGCACCCTGTGAGTATTTAAAGCATCAGTCTGTGTCCCACAACCCATTTATCAATCACTCAAATATATCACATATATCACATTTAACAAGTTTAATCATCATTAACCCACTCATCAACATTTCACATCATGGTATACCATTTCAATTACCCAAACAATCATGGTTCAACAATTTAATCACATGAAATAATATGAACAATTCATCATTTAAACCATTTATCAACATTTATTCACATGACCCATTAACCTTTCATGGTTAATCCAAACATCCCTTTATTCCCATTATTAATCAATTCTATAACTTAACAATTAACTAATTATAAAATCTCATTTAATTGACCAAATCCATAATTCCAATATCCCATAATTTCCATAATCACACCATTCCATTAATTGATTAACCAATTAATTAATCCAATTCAACCAATTTACAATTTTCCCAAATTCATCCCATTCAATTATCACATGGTAATTCAATTTGATCTAATTAAATTTCAAATTCAATTTTCCAATCATAGAAATTTAAAGTGCACAATTTCATAAACATAATTAAATCAATACTATGGTATTTTAAATTTAGGCAACCTACCTCAAGATCAATGACAGACTCTCACCAATGGAAATCCCCAAATTGAAGCAGAATGTTCAATTTCATAATGAAGAATGAGATCTAGATCCAAAACCTAGATCCAAAAGGTTTGAGATCTATCAAAACCTAGATCTAGATCCATAACCAACTAAGTAAAACATCCCTTAAAAAGATGAGACAAAGACAGGAGAGAGGGAGGAAACCAATCTGGACGAGATCTCTTACCAGGAGAGGTGTAGATCTATAAAATGGATCTTCAATTCACCAAGAACAGAGTTCAAAAGCCCTTGGAATCTGTCTGGGAGCCTTCAAAAATGAGAGAAACTAGTTAGGGTCAATCTTGGGTGTTTTGGGATATAATACAAGGGTTCATGAATTTCTTTATGAATTCTCAAGGGTTTATTTTTTCATGCACATTGTTTTTGTACAGGGCGCACAATTTTCCCTAACCGTGTGCCTCACCTAGGGGTTTTCACGGTTTCTACAAATAGGGAACACATTTTTAAAAACTATATTCTAACCATACAACCCCTCTTTGTTTGAGGTTTCATGGTTTTCTGAGTCAGGGCGCATGATTTGGGAAAACCATACTATTGAGCATGAAATGATTCAACAATTTTGTTGATTTCTTTTTGGTTTTGATGCTCACAAATGCCCACATTTATGTTACTAATGAATTTTATTTTATGTTGATTTTAGGAAATTATTATTCAAGAAAATATTTATTTTGGAATTATATTAAGTCATTTATCCATAAGGAATATTCATTAAAGTATTCATAATGTGTTTTAATGTAATTTGGAAACACTATTCATACCCTATATTTGGATTGAACCTTACGTTTGAGAAAAAGGATAGTATGGATAAGGAAACCTATGTTGGTATGAAACCCAATGTTTTATAAAACAAATATATGGTACAACAACCCTAATTTTGTAATCAATTTTACATTGTCAACCCTACGTTTGGAGTTTTGTCGTTATATGAAGGAACCCTACGTTTGACTATTCAGTGATGGAGTTTTAAATTTGTGATATTATCCAAGATTTATGAAATGGTATTGATGGAATTAAATATCTGTTCAAAGCTATTTTATGATCTATTCAAAGTCTCATTATGATTTTTTTAAAGGATCATATTCAATGGAGTAAATTGTTTCTATTATTACGATAAGTTATGACACTCTAGAATGTTTTTGAATTCAAATATTAACATTTTATTGTGTGATATTTCTATAGTTGGTTTGACTTGGAAATATTTGACCTGTTGTATAAATATTGGGACATTATTCATCAAAAAATGTGATATATAATATAAAAATGAGATATATATAAGAAAATAAAATCTTTGTGTCATTGTCTTTAGAGCTATACTTTGGATACATCCATGTTTTGATCTATCTGATCTACATACTATTGTTTCTATCGTTGCTAATATATTTTATTATTACATACTCTTATAGAAGGACAAAGCATTTATAAGAGATACACTTTGGATATATACATGTTTATGCATATTTCTGGTGTTTTCTCTATCAAAGTTTAAAGAAATCTTACTCAATGTTGAAGATCTGTTCACTATTATGCTATATTGAAGATCTGATTTCATTTGTCAGTTGTTGTTTCAAGCTGTGGAATTCAACCTATACCATCAAATAAATCAAAATCTTTTTATTTATTTGAGTTTTAAATTCTCATACTCAATTGTGATTAAGTTTCATCTTCTTTCACTAAGCTCTGGATTTACAGTTCCCTGTAAAAGAACCAGATGGATTTGTAAATTCTTGTTCTAAAGTTGTCAACTATCTACACTTAGTTGTGGATTTTAAATGTCTTAGGATAAGTGGAACTAGTGAAAATCACCAATCTCATGGATTTGAGCATTGGTGGATTAGACTAAGGAATATTTGTGCCTTGAACCACTATACATTGTTATGTTCATTTCCTTTATTTATTTTCGTTGATCACTCATCTTTGAGAGAAGGAAAAGTTTACTGTATAATAGGAGTAGTGTTCTGAATCAATCAAAGTTTTTGAAGAACACAATTCACCCCACCCCACCCCCCCCCCCCATTTCTTTATCTTCTTTATAATCATTCTGACCTAACAATTGGTATCGAATTTATGAATCTTATGGTATATTTTCTTCATGAAATTTTTCTCCTGGCATAAACTATTGACATAAAAGGAAGTGCTCTATTTCTATATTTCTATTTTTGGAAATCCTTGAATATATTTATCTCTATTTGATACTAACAATTAATATCAAAGGCCTAGATTATTCTAGAATATTCTATTTGATCTATTCAAACATCAACAAGTGGTATAATAAGGATCTACTAAATATTTTATGGCTCTAAAAACCCTTAGTTAAAGATTTAGATGAAGAAATTATGAAATGGATGACTATAGACAAGGTATGTCAATGATTTGTGATTCATATTTTAATGTTGATAATTATGGATGTTGGAAAGCCTGTATGATTATTTATTTAAAAAATATTGGAATAAGGGTTTATATGAAGGATTTTAAACCATCTGAGATTCCAAAGGAAGACTTGGAAGATTGGAATAATGAACAAGAAAGGAAATATGATCTCAATTAAAAAGATATGAATGTTATTGTGTGTGGTTTAGGAACCGATGAATTCAATCAAGTATCTCAATTTCCAAATACATGTGATATGTGGTGGACTATTTCCATTTCTTATGAAGGGACTGAAAATATCAAAAAACTAAGGAACATGACTATGAAATGAAAGTTTGATTCATTCAAGATGAATGAAAGCGAGACTATCACTCAAATGAATGGAAGATTGATAGATATTTTCAACAACATTGCTACTTTAGGAGATTCAATTTCACAATAAAAACAAGATTTAAAAGTACTCAGAGTACTTCCCTCTAAGTGGAATGGAATATCTATATCTATACATGAATCTACACCTATAAAAAATTCAACTATGAAGGATTTGATTGGAACTTTAATGATGTATAAAGCTGAGATACAGACTAAAGCTGAAAATCATACACAATATGAAGAAGCTACTCTTAAAACTACTATTGATGAATAATCCTATTCAAATCATATATATTTTTATAAATATTTATCGAATCTTGATAATTTTTTTGAAAAGTTATACAAAAATAAAAGGAAATGGACTGATGAGAGAAGACGTTGTGAATGTAAGGAAAACATTTCATACAAAGAACAATTATTATTTAATAAAAGAAAAAATTAAAGATAATTACAAGATAAATGGAAATAAAATTTAAAGACTACCTGTAGTAATACTTATGGTTCTCATAATTAATCTTCTATGGATTCTTAGTCTGGGCATAAAAATAAAATGGTATCTCTTATGGCCCATACTAACCATGGGGTATAATCTTCTTACTCACAAAACTCCAGCTGTGAGAAACTGTCTTATGATGAATTAAATAATTATTGATTTATGCTACATGAAAAATATGAATTATTAAATAAATATCATAGAAAATTTATAAAAACATATGATACTGTTTTATCAGATAAAGAAAATTTGTCAAAATAGATTAATGATTTAAAATATAATGCTCCTAAAATTTCCTATGATTTTCATGATACTAAAATTAAAAAATTGTTAGACGAAGTTGATAATTTTAAAAAAAAATATTCTAGTATTCTAATCAAAGGAGAAAAATATTTAAATCAAATTCTTGGAAAAAATAAAATACTGAATGAAAAATTTGGAATATAAAGTAATGGTGAAAAACCAAAACTATATAAAAATTATTTTTTTCCTGGTTTAAATAGAAAAAACATGTCTACTATTAAATGTTTTTGTTGTGACATTAATGGTAATTATTAAAATAATTTATATTTTATAAAACCTCAAATTTCTAGTTTAAAAAATGCTTATTGCTCAAAATAATTATTTTACTTAAATAGTAAAATTCCTACTCAAAATAAACAAGTTTGGTTACCAAAAAATTTAGCTTTTAACACTACTAGACCCAAAAAATAATATGGGTACAAAAAAGAAATTTCATTTGATATTTTATAGGTTTATAACACTAAACTATATCGTCAAATCTTTAGTGGTCAATCGATGGATACATAAAAGCTTCTAACAAAGGAGTGAAAAAATCTGAAGTAGTTCATTATTAATTTTGTTATTATTACTAAAAACACTAATCCAAGTATTTAATTTTTATATTAATATGCTTCTAGTATATTAGCTATTTTATAAATGGGGATAAAAATATTTCTCAAAATTTTGATAAATACTAAAACTAAATATTAAAATATTTCATATTCTTAAAATTTTATTTTCTTATGAAACCTAAACATATTTCTTATGAAAACATGTCTTTTCATAAGTTGAAATTTGTAATGATTATTCTATGATTTTTAGCTAAGAAATTTGAAATTTCGTCTACATTTTTTTAGAAAATAACATATCATATTATTCATAAATATTTTTATTTTATCCATTTTCTTCTTCATAATATCTTGTTCAAAGGATTCTGGGAAACCAAACACAGCAAGATAAAATGATCAAGTTCTATAGGTTCAAAATAAAATCATTCATATAGAAGAACAATATGTAATTCTTCTGATCTATTAGAAAAACAGTCTATTTTGTTTGTTAAAGATTTGTTTAAAAATTCTATTGTAAGAAATAGATAAGTTCATGGTGATGATGAACTAGAATTATATTCTTCTAAAATGTCTTATGAAAGGCTTTTATTGAAAGTCATGGTCTTAAATGATAAAAAAAAAGTAAAGCTATAAGATTCTTTGGATGAATCTAGAAAGTTTTATGATGATATACATAAAGAATTTGTATCAAAGGTTTTTTTGATTCATTACAAAAGGAATATTAGAATATGAGAGATAATTCGATATCAAAAATAGACTTTGAAGCTTTCAAAGTAGAAATGCTAAATCAAATAGAGTTACTCAAAAGAGAAGCTATTATAAAGTTGAATATTGATAAAATAATTCTTTTTTTAGTTGAATAGTGTTCTTCTTCTTCTTAATAAAGAATAGAAGATGTTCAAAATAGATTATAAGAGATGTCAAGAGTTTTAACTGCTTTAAGTGAAAAAATTTAAAGTTTGGAAATTTTAGAAGAACATTATTCTTCTTAACTCTTCAATTTTATTTTGTTTTATGTACTATGTTTAATATATTGTTTAGTGAAAATAGTTCTATGAGTTGATTTGTAATTTATTTTTAGTTTTTATTAATTTTTATATAAGCATGAACTTTTTATTATCTCAAAAATTAATTTATTTCTGTAAGTAATAATTCTAGTTTTTATTTACATAAAATTATAATTGTTATGATTTAGGGAGATTATTAAACATATAATTGTTTTATTTAATATACTCTCCATGGTTAAATTTTTATCCTTTTAAAGAAATAATAAATTTAGGGGAATTTAATTTTACAGCTCTTATATTTTTGATGTCACAAAAAGGGGGATAAGTATTCTATAACATCAAAGTTTTTATCATGATTATAAATTTAGAAAAATTTATTCTTGATAATTATTTGTTTCAATATCCTTATCTTAAGGGAGAAGATTATAGTTTATACTCTTAGTTTATAGTTTACATGTTTATCTATATGAGGGATAAGTTTTCTGTAAAATAATTATTATGAGAAAAGTTTTAATCCTTATAATGGGGGAGAATTTTCCATTATGGAATAAATATTATAAAATAAAAAAGTGGGAGATATTTATTTTTTCTTTTTCTAATATTATTTTTACATATTTATTTTATGGGTTTTGTGACCATAAAAAGGTGGGAAATTGTTTATCATGTGTTGATTCAAAAATTTCGATAATTTATTTTTGGTTTTGATGATCACAAATGCCCACATTTGTATAACTAATGAATTTGATTTTAAGTGAATTTTAGGAAATCATTATTCATGGAAATTTTAATTCTAAATTATATTCAAGTCATTGATCCATTAGGAATATTCGTTGAAGTATTCGTAATGTGTTTTAACGTATTCTGGAAATATTGTCCATACCCTACATTTGGATGGAACCTTAGTTTTGAGAAAAAGGAAAGTGTGGATAAGGAACCCTACATTGGTATGAAACCCTATGTTTGATGAAAAACATATGGTACAACAACCCTACTTTTGTAATCAACTTTACATTGTAAACCCTACTTTTGGAGTTTTTTCATTATATGAAGGAACCCTACGTTTGACAATTTAATGATGGAGTTTTAAATTCGTGATATTATCCGAGATTTGTGAAATGATATTGGTGAAAGTAAAGATATATTCAAAGTTATTTTATAACCAATTCAAAGGCTCGTTATGATCATATTCAATAGAGTAAATTGTTTCTATTCTTATGGGAAGTTACGAATCTCTTGAATGATTTTGAATTCAAATATTCCTGATTTATTGTGTGATATTTCTGAAGCTGGTTTGACCTAGATATGTTTGACCTACTGTATAAATATTGGGATTTTATTCATCCAAAAATGTGATATATAATATATATAGGAGATGTACATAAGAAAATAAAATTTTTGTGTCATTACCTTTAGACAAACACTTTGGAGACATACATGTTTTGATCTATCTAATCTATATACTATTGTTGTTGAAATTGTTAATGTATTTTATTGTTACATCCTCTTCTGTAAGAATGGAGACAAACATGTTTATACATATGTTTGGTGTTTTCTCTATCATCATTTGAAAAAATACTATGTGATATTGAAGATCTATTCATTGCTATACTATATTGAAGATTTTATTTCATCTGTCAGTTTCTACAGAAAACTATGAAGTTCAACCTTTACCATCAAACAAACCAAACTCTTTTGATTTATTTGAGTCTCGACTTCTCATACTCAGTCATGATTAAGTATCAATTTCTTTTACTAAGCCATGGATTTACGGTTCCCAATAAAAGAACCAGGAGTCTTTGTAAAGTATTGTTGTAAAGGGGTCAACTACCTGCACTCATTTATGGATTTTAAAGGTCTTAGGATAAGCAGACTAAATGAAAATAACCAAGATTGTGGATTTGAGTGTTGGTGGAGTCGACTAATGGGATCTTTATGCCCCGAACCACTATACATCATTGTGTTCATTTCCTTTAATTATTTGTATTGTTCACTTGTCTTTTAGAGAAGGAAAGGCATGATGCACCACAGTAGGAGTGTTTTGAATTAGTCAAAAAATTTGAAGAACACAATTCAACCTCCCCCCTCTTGTTCCTTTGTCTTCATTATAAGCATTCTGACTGTACACGTCCGCCAACTGTGCACTTCCCAAAACCCCTATAAAAACTTCTAAATTTCACCCAAATGCTCCGAAGACATGCCTCAACCAAAGTATAACCAAAAAAGGAAAAATAGTACCTTTAAATGAGCTCGATAAATCTCTAGAAAAGTTCATGATCTTTCAATCTTTCCACCTTATAATAGCTCATCCTTGAGCTATAATCCCAAGCATCTCTAAGATTATGAGTCAAAAATATCGGGTCACCGATCCCACATATCTGCTTCTCTCTCCCATGTTTCCTCTTGATACCGCCCATGTTTCCACAATACATGAACTATTGGCATGGTCTTTCCCTGTAAAACTTTCTCATTTCATTCCACAACACGTATCAGATGCTTCTCAAAGGATGCATCGGTCACATGATAAGGGTTTGGGTGATACCACCAAAGTTGTGACATATGAAAAACATCATGAATAACATTGTACCTTTATGAAATATCAAATCATTACATCATTATCCTAATTATCTCCACAATATCAAAAGGTCTAACCAACCTGGGCGCCTACTTGCCCTGCCTCTGAATCCTATGGTGACCCAACCTAGGTGACACCCAAAGGAACACATGATCACCCACTATAAACTCATGGGTTCATTAATGTTTATCATCATACGACTTATATCTAATTAGAGTCATATCCATATGATTTCAAATAAGCTGAACCTATTCTGAAATCTCCTATACAAGACTTATACCCAAAATATCTGACTCACCTACCTCCATCTATCATAGAGATGATATGCATGGCCTACTATAAAGATCCTCATATGGTTCTATCTGAATAGTTTCTTGATAACTATTGTTATAGGAAAACCTCACAAGAGCTAGGTGTATAACAACCCTACTCTTTATTACACACATAAATATGACTTATTACATAAACATTCACTTAATAAAACTTTGAGGATCGAGATTTCTAGTGTCATGGTAAATTAGGAACATTACATAACAACTTAGAACAAAAAACACAACATCTTTATTGAAACTTCTTTTACATGAACACAATATTCCTTCGTACCTAGCATTACATGGGATAACCTGAGGACATTCATAAGAAAAGGGTGATCTATAAAGCTCGATAAGGGAGTAAATAAGGAATAACATGAAGAATAAAATACATGTTAGGCAATAGGAATATCAATGGATCATTGGAGAAACATGAACATAAAGGCATGATATAACATGATTATCATAACATGTAAATGTGACAACAACATTTAACATGATATTAGAATGAGCCAAGGATCATTGTACATGGATCATGAGTAAAAACTCATTGAACTTGAAATATCATGATACTAGTATTTACCCAATGCATTGGAGCGCTATTAGGGCGCACCCTTCTTAATCATTTCATTTCATGCATAAGCGTGTCACATGGATTATATAACATGGATTCATAAAACATCATCATTTATTCCATGATAAAGGAATGTGTAATTAATACATGAAAATATATAATAAATAAGTAAATGTGCATAAATGTGAATACCCTTGATAGAGAAATGGGCATGGTATTCACTGCACAATGACTTTGGCTTGGAAAATTGCGGTGCAATTTCAGGAGCATAACGGAGTGACATAAGAATTCATAAAAATGGTTGATGAGAGACAAATGGGTGTCTAATAATATGTACATGAAATTTTCAGTAATAGGGTCATATAGATACATTTTCCAATATATGTAATGGAATTTGGATTCATAAAACAAGAGAATTGCTTGAATGTAAATGAGGAGAGAGAAATACCTTATAGAATTTCAGCATGGTAACGAGTGTACTTGAGAAGAATTACTGAGAGAGAAGGGGGTATATCATCATTAAAACATAAGTAGGAAATTATAGGGGAGTTTTTAAATCATAACCCAACATTTTTAATTGAAAATACAAGGGTATAGAAACATAAAGAAACTTGGACAAAAAATGAGAGAGGAAAAAATCCCTTACTTGGAAGTGTGATCCCAAAAGCTAGAGAGGGGCTTGAGAGAGGCTTATTGGGAGATTGTAGAACCTTTGGAGGATTCTAGAGAGAGTAGCTAAGAGTTTGGTCGAGATCCAAATGGATTGAGTGAAGGGTAATGGGAGATTGAGTGGGTTTATATAAGAAATGAGAGGGAATTCTTTATTATTTAGGTTTTGGACACTGCACCTTAAACTAATCAAAACCACAAACCATACCATGGTTTATTCATTTTTTTTTTGACAAAGTGAAGTGTACAAAATTATTTTATAATTCCAATGTCCGAACTTATTTAAATATTAGGATTTATTATGTGGAGGTGAGTCACACTCTTAAGGAAATCATTTTAAAAAGATAAAATATTTTATAAGTCTTGGAGGGTCCACTAAGGCACCATAAAATTAATAAAAAAATATAAAATCACATTAATTTAAAGATGAAACATATATTTTCCGAAAATAATTTTTATAGTAATTTTATTACATCACTATTGGGTCATTATAATGTCATAAAACACATTATATATTTAAACGGTATTTAATTTTTACCCAAAAATTCGATTGTCTCATAAAATTATGAAAAATTCACCGTTAGATAATTTCGAAATCCTGAATCCAAAAATGATATTCATTTTATCTAAATAATTTTCTAAATATTTTAATTTTTACTTTTAAAATAAAAACTTACATTTATCAAAAATTCATGGGTTTTGAAAAAAAACATTTTTTAAACCTTAATAAAAATTACAATTGTATTCATAAAACTTATACGATCATTTATATTTAATAAAAATTCATTTAGTGATAATATTTTATTAAAATATTATTTAATTCAAAAATCCATTAATCATCAAAATAGTTTTATTAATTGAATATTAACTAAAAATACTATTTGTGATTTAAAACCCATTTACAAAGTAAAAATAATAAAATGAATGTATATTATTTATAAAAAGAATAAATAACATAATCATAGTGCTAGAGTCTTGTTACATAACCCCTAATAACACCCGCATAAGACCTAAGGTTAAGGTGTGCGATGGTGACAGACTCTTGGGGAGGCTCAGATAACATTGCTCAGGTGGTAATCTCTATTAACTTCCACTTCTCCTGTAGGCAGTTTCGTTCAAGCTTAACATGTTGAAGCTTGGATTAGGATTGGTCAAGATAGAATCATACTTATGCCACCTCCTTTCCAATCTCCAACAAATGGGCTTCATATGGATAAATTCTACTGGATGAGGTCATCACTTCTTTTGTCTAAGTAAATTGAATTTGTTAAAGCCCTGTATTTATACTAATCATGTGATCACTGTTCAACTGCTATATTAGCAACGGTAAAAATTCTTAATAGTATTCTGAAATCCAAAAACATAAAACCGAGGAAGTTCATATTTTATATAACCATTTTACATAATAAGATATTTAATTAGATCAAGAGAAATTTTCATTAATAAAAGTTTGGGTCATTACAATCTTCCCCCCTTAAGAAGTTTCTCCTTCAAAATTTCTTTTTCTCACACTAAAATAGATGTGGGTAACTCTGCCTCATAACATCCTTTGGTTCACACATTGCTTCTTAAAACTTGTGGTTTCTCCACAACACTTTCATGAGGGGCATTATCTTATTTTTTTAGAACTTTTTATCTACGATCTAAGATATTCACTGGATTCTCTTCATATGAGAGGTCATTCTACAATGGTACAACCTCTGGATTGAGTACATGTGATGGGTCAGGTATGTACTTCCTCAAGAGTGATACATGGAATACATCATGTACTTGAGATAGGTTTGGTGGGAGTGCTAGTCGATAGTCCACTACTCCAATGAGATCAAGGATCTCAAAAGGGCCGATGTACCTTGGACTAAGCTTTACCTTCTTCCCAAATCTCATAATTCTCTTCCACAGTGATATGTGGAGGAATACCATGTCTCCAACATCAAACTCTAGGTCTCATAGATGATTATCATCATAGCTCTTTTGTTGACTTTGAGCAGCTTTAATGTGTTGTTGGATGGTCTTAACCTTCTCCATCATTTCTTCGACCATTTATGGACCTAGGAGTTTTCACTCCCCAACTTCATCACAACATGTCAGTGTTTTGTACCTATTCCCATACAGGGCTTCATAAGGAGCTATTTGGATGCTTGAGTGAAAACTATTATTGTAAGAGAACTCAACTAGAGGAAGATGTTCATATCATCCTCCTTTTAAGTCCATTGAGCATGCTCTCAACATGTCCTCAAGTGTTTGGATAGTCCGCTCAAATTGGAAATTAGTTTTAAGATGATAAGCCATACTGAAGTTCAGCTCAGTTTTCAGAGCATGTTGAAGACTCTTCCAGAACTTAGAGGTGATCTTGGATCTCAATGGGATACAATAGATAGTGGTAATCCATGCATCCTTACCACTTCTCTGATATATATATGCGTCAGTTGATCTAATGAGAAATCCTCTCGAATTGCAGTGAAGTGTGAAGTATTTGAAAGAAAATCCACAACAACCCAGATAGCATTGTTTCCTTTAGATGTATTTGGAAGTCCAGCGACAAATTCTATAGTGATGTTCTCCCATTTCCATGTTGGTATGGGTAATGTTTGCATCATCCCCTTAGAATTTTTCCTCTCAACCTTCACTTACTAACATACTAGGCACTTTGATGTATACTCAACAATATTTTTCTTCATGTTATCCCACCAATAAATCTCTCTTAGATTTTGATACATATTTGTGTTTCCTGGGTGAATGGAGAAATTCGATCTATGTGTGTCATCCAAAAGTTATTTCTTTAACTCCAAATTTGATGTAACAAATAGTCTTGACACAAATATCATAATTCCTTCTCCATTAACATTGAACTCTGAGGATTTCCCTTTTCTGGTCATTTCATCTTTCTTCTGAATTCTTGGATCATCCTTTTGAGCATCTTTTAACCTTTACAAAAGAGATGGTTGAGTAATAATTTGTGAAAGGATTGTTGGTGTTACCTTCTTTATGATTCCCATTCTAATATTCATAAAATATAAGAATATTGGATCCTTTTAAATTCGCATCAATGATAAAATTTATAGGTCCTTTCTACTTAGAGAATATTCCACCTTGTTTTCTTTTCCAGGTTGGTAATGGATTGAGAATTCATAGTCTTTGATCATCTCTAGCCATCTTCGTTGGTGCATATTTAACTCTTTCTATATGAATATATACTTGAGGCTTTTGTGATCCATGTATATTTCACACTTCTCCCCAAATAGGTAATGACGTCAAATTTTTAAAGCAAAGATTACTACATCCAACTCCAGATCATGTGTTGGATAGTTTTTCTTATAAACTTTCAATTACCTTGAAGTATAAGCAATGACTTTTTCATTTTGCATCAATACATAGCCTAGGCCCTTCTTTAAATCACCACTAAATACCACAAAAATTTCTCCACTTGTGGGTAGTGTGAGCACAAGCGCAGTGATAAGCCTCCTTTTCAACTCCTTGAAGCTCTCTTAGCATTCATAACTCCAATAAAACTTTACTCCCTTCTGAGTTAGCTTGATAATAGGTTTGGACAATCGTGAGAAATTTCTCACAAATTTGTGATAATATCAAGTTAACCCCAGGAAGCTACAAATATTCATTATCGATGTTTGCATCAGCGATCCCTCAATTGAAGTTTTCTTGGAGGGATACATATATATATCATTACTTGTGATGATATGACCCAAGAATGAGACCTCCTTCAACCAGAACTCACACTTGTTGTAATTTTCATAAGATTCTCCTTTCGCAAGGTCTCTAGTATAGTTATTAGATGCTCCTCATGCTCCTCCTCAGTTTTGGAGTATATTAGAATATAATATATAAAGACTACCACAAATTTGTCGAGGTAATCTCTAAATACTCTATTCATCAAGTCCATGAATATTACTGGAGCATTAGTGAGTCTGAAAGGCATTAATATGAATTCATAGTGCCCGTACCTTGTATGAAAAATAAGTCTTGGGTATATCCTTCTTCTTCACCCTTACTTGGTAATATCCCGACTGTAAATCCACCTTGGAGAAGTATTGTTCTCCATGTAGCTGATCGAACAAGCCATCGATTTGGGGTAGAGGATACTTTTTATTTATCATGATTTTTTTGAGCTTGTGATAATCAATGCAAAGGTGCATTGACCCATCCTTCTTCTTGATGAATAGGACCAGTGCACCCCATGGTGAATCACTTGAGCATATAAACCATTTATCCAGATTCTCTTGTAGTTGTTTCTTCATCTCCTAAATCTCTACAACAACCATTCTATATGGAGTCTTGGATATTAGAAACTCCCCAGGTATAAGATCAATTGAGAATTCAATATCTATTATAGGAGTAAGACCAGGAAATTCCTCTGGAAACACTTTAGAAAATTCCCTCACAATGGGCATGTCTTCAAGGATGGTTGTTTCCTTAGACTCAATCATCTGAGTAAGATACGCATGATCATAGGGTAGTAATATCCATGCTTGAGATGATGGTGCTAAAAAAGATTCATCATCCTCCTTGCACTTGAATAGAATCAAGGTTTGATTCTCCATATAGAGAGTTATTTCCCTCTCACGAAAATTTATGTTGGATTTATATGAGAAAAGTAAATCCATTCCAATAATTTCATAAAATTACACCAGAGGGAGTATGATGAGGTTTTTCGGGAAGTTCAATCCACAAATTATGACAAGGGAGAAGTTATATTCATGGGATGCAATGATTTCCCCATTTGTCGTTCTCACTGACATCTTTACTTCCATGATTTGTGGTGGTGTTGTGATTTTTCTACTAAACCTTTGGGATATAAAAGAATGCGTAGAACTATGAACGATAACCCTAACTTTCACTTTTTGATTTTGGTTCTACTCTATCCAATATATATATAGGTATGAGTATCTTAAAGTATTAACACATAAAGGGGAATCCAATGACATTAAAGGGATAACTTATAAATTACATTTATCTCCTTAACTTATGAATTTCTAGGCTTCGATCTAAGTTATCCATGATCTATTTCCTAACGTATATTCTTATATGCATTTTTTTTATTCCCTTAATAATGGTTCATACTAATCTTATGAATTTACCAAAGAATATCCCCTGGGAGTGTCGTAACCAAGAGTGCAGTAAAGCCCATTTTTGTGAACCAGTTCCTGTTCAAGTCTAGATCAAAGTGGCGTTTCAGGTTTTACCCTTAGATACATCTATGCTAGAGCCACCTCTACTTGTTTGTATCCAGACAGATATGTATTTTCTTGATAAAACACTTACTCTATACTCACCAAAATTTAGGGATATTTTTATTATGCTTATTCTTATCCCTAAGGATTTCACTAGGGTTTTCTAATCCTAATCCCAAAAATAAATAAACATATCCTTTGATAGAAAAAATAACAACCCTGATATTTATTACACACAAAAACATGATTTATTACGTAAACATTCACTTAAGATAGCTCTGAGGATCGATAGGTCTAGTATCTTTTGAAATTAGGAACATTACATAACAACTTAGAACATAAAACACAACATCTTTATTGAAAACTTATTTTACATGACCACAACATTACTTCGTACCTAGAATTGCATGAGATAACCTGAGGACATTCATAAGAAAAGAGTGAGCTATAAAGCCCAGTAAGGGAGTAAACAAGGCATAATATGAAGAATATAACACATGTTAGGAAATGGGAAAATCAATGTAGCATTAGAGAAACGTGAATATAAAGGCATGATATAACATCATTATCATAACATGGAAATGTGGATACAAAATTTAACACAATATTATAATGATCCAAGGATCATTGCACATGGATCATGAGTAAATTCTCATTTAATTTGACGTATCATGATACTAGTCTTTACCCAATGCATTGGAGCACTATCAAGGCACACCCTTCTTAATTACTTCATTTCATGCATAAGTGTGCCACATGGATCATATAACATGGATTCATAAAACATCATCATTTATTACAAGATAAAGGAATGTATAATTCATACATGAAACTATATAATCAATAAGTAAATGTTCATAAAGTTTAATACCTTTGTTAGAGAAATGGGTATGGTATTCACTACAATTTCGGAAGCATAACGGCATGACATAAGAATTCATAAAAATGGTTGATGAGAGAGAAAGGGGTGTATCATCATATGTACATGAAATGCATATTAAGGGGTCATATAGATACATGTCCCAACATATGTAATGTAATTTAAATTTATAAAACAAAAGAATTTCTTGAATGTAAATGAGGAGAGAGAAATCCCTTACAGAATTTTGGCATGGTAACGGGTGTACTTGGGAGGCATTAATAAGAGAGAATGGGGTCTATCATAATTAAAATATAAGGAGGGAATTATATGAGAGGTGAAAAATCATACCCCAACATTTTTAATTGAAAAGACAAGGGTATAGCAACATAAAGAAACTTGGGGAAAAATGAGAGAGGAAGAAATCCCTTACTTGGAAGTGTGATTCCAAAGGATTGGGAGGGGTTTAAGAGAGGATTATTGGGAGATTGGGGTGCCTTTGGAGGATTATAGACAGAGTATGGAAGATTGTGGTCGAGATAAAAATGGTTTTAATGAAGGGGAATGGGAGATTGAGTGGGTTTATATAGGAAAGGAGAGGGAATTCTTTATTATTTAGGTTTTGGACACTACACATTAAACTAATCAAAACCAAAAACCATCCCATGGTTTTTGTCCATGGTTTTTGATAAAGTGGAGTGTAAAAAATTATTTTATAAGTCTAATAGCCAAAATTATTAAAATATTAGTCTTTCTTATGTGGAGGTGAGTCACACTCTCAAGGAAATAATTTTAAAAAGATAAAATATTTTATAAGTTTTGGAGGGTTCACTAAGGTAACATAAAATTAATAAAAAAATATAAAATCACATTATTTTAAAGATAAAATATATATTGTTCGAACATAATTTTTATAGTAATTTTATTACATCACTATTAGGTCATTATTATGTCATAAAACACACAATATATTTAAACAATATTTAATTTTTACCCAAAAATTTGATTGTCTCAGAAAATTATGAAAAATTCACCGTTAAATAATTTAGACGTCCTGAATCCAAAAATTATATTCATTTTATCTAAATAATTTTTAAAATATTTAATTTTTTACTTTTAAAATAAAAACTGACATTTATCGAAAATTCATAGGTTTTGACAAAAATAGTTTTTAAACCTTAATAAAAATTACAATTGTATTCAAAAAAATTATACGATCATTTATATTTAATAAAAAATAATTTAGTAATAATATTTTATTAAAATATTATTTAATTCAAAAATCCATTAATCATCAAAATAGATTTCTTAATTAAATATTAACTAAAAATACTATTTTTGCTTTAAAACCCATGTACAAAGTAATAATAATAAAATGAATGTATATTATTTATACAAAAAATAAAGCATATAATCATAGTTCTAGGGTCTTGTTACATAACCCCTAATAAAACCTGCATAATACCTAAGCGTAAGGTGTGCGATGGTGAAAAACTCTTGGGGAGGCTCAGATAACATTGATCGAGTGGTAATCTCTATTAACTTACACTTCTCTCATAGGCAGTTACGTTCAAGATTAGCACGTTGAAGATTGACTTGGGATTGGTCAAGAGCGAAGCACAGTAATGCCACCTCCTTTCCGAGCTCTAACGAATGGGCTTCGTATGGATCAATTCTACTGTATGAGGTCATCTCTTCCTTTTTCTGGGTAAATTGTATTTGTTAAAGCTCTATATTTATAATAATCATGTGATCACTATTAAACAACTATATTAGAAATGGTAAAAATTCTTAATGGTATTTTGAAATCCAAATACATAAAACCAAGGAAGTGCATATTTTATATTACCATTTTACATAATAAGACATTTAATTAGATCAAGAGGAATTTTCATTAATAAAAGTTTGGATCATTACAAGGTGCTTCTCCTAAGTCCCACAAAAAACAAGAACACATGATCATATTATATCCTCAAGTACCTATCTCATATATACCTACTACCCATTTGTTCATGGGTGTAATTCCATACTCAGAAAAACCTATGTACCAAGTGCCTTTTGTAATCCCTTCTAGAATCATGAAGTAAAACATGAGTCTCGGTTTGAAACTATACTTCGTGGCACCTCATGTAGATAAACTATCTTCTGAAGGTACAAGTATCCCAATTGGTCCACATAGAGAGTCCCTAATATAGGAAAGGAATGCACTACTTTCATCATTTGGTCCACAACCACCCAAATAGCATCATTATTTTGAGACATCCTTAGGAGACCCACCACAAAGTCCATGGTAGAATCACCCCACTGCCATCATGAAATGGGAAATGGTTGTAGTAAACCACCAGGTTTTTTATGATCATCCTTTATCGATAGGTGTTTCATCATGTCGTGAACCCTGCAATTTCCTTTTTCATGCCTGACCACCAATACGGTTGATGTAGGTCACGGTACATTTTGGTCAAACCTAGATGTACCACCAACATCAAGGCATGAAATCCATGCATCAACTCTTCCTGCATACAAGAAGGCATAGAAACCTGATTTATGACATAGATGATCTCATTCTCATCTATGGTCCAATATGAAGTTGACTCTCCACCTTTAAGGATTTACCTCAAGGCCAAACATTCTGGATCCTGACAACACCTTCCCCTGATCCAACTCAACAGTTTATACTCTACTAAAATTGATATGAGGGCCATCTGCTCCTAGACCTCCTAAAACACAACATGCATCTATACTGGAAAATTCATCATCTTCAACTCAGATTTAGACTCCTGAACTCCCTAAGTCTATTTTTTACTTCACAAATCATTAGAAACATTGTTTCACTTCCCGAGTATATATTCTTGATCAAAGTTGAATGACTACATATACTCAACCCATCTCCACTACCATAGATTCAAATACCGTTGTGAAAATATATACTTTAAGCTCTTATAGTCGGTGTACACAGTAAAATTCTCACCCAATAGATAATTCTGCCAACACTTCAAGTAATAAAACAATACAGGTAACTCAAGGTCATGAATATGGTAGTTTCGTTCATGTGTCCTCAACTACCATGACTCATACTCCACAGATCCATCTTCCTACATCAACACTGCTCCAAGACCGATCTTATATATGTCACAAAACATCGTATACTCCTCACCTAGATCTGGTAGGATCAATATTGGTGAAGTTTTCAAATTCTTTTTCAAACCTTGAAAGGAATTCTCACATGCTCCAAACCACTCAAACTTCACTCCCTTCTTGGTCAAGCCTGAAAGTGGTGCTACTAAGTGGGAAAATTCTTAGATAAACCTCTGATAATATTCTTCTAATCCCATAAAACTATGAATATCAAAAACATTCTTGGGATACCTCTAAGAAATAACTGTTTTCACCTTCATTGGGTCCATTAACACACCTTCCTCCAAGATGATGGGACCCAAGAAGTGTACCTAATCAATCCAAAATTGTCACTTAGATAGCTTGGTATATAGAAGATGCTCTCTCAGTGTACTTAGGATGATGTAAATATGTTGGGAATGATCTTTATGAGTCTTGGAGTGCACCAAGATGTCATCCACAAACACTACCACCAATAGATCTAGGTATGGGTGGAAGATTATATTCATCAGGTTCATAAACATTGTCGGTGCATTCATTAGCCCGAATGACATCACAACAAACTCATAAAGGCCATACCTACTTTTGAAAGTAGTTTGAGGTATATGAGAAGGTTGGGATCTTAGATGATGATACCCTAATATTAATTCGATCTTAAGGAAAACACAAGCTCCTATCAATTGGTCAAAAAGATCATCGATCTGTGGAAGAGGGTATCGGTTCTTCAAAGTCATCTGGTTAAACTTCTGGTAATCAACACACAAGTGCAAGGTCCCATCATCCTTCTTTCCAAACAAGACTAGAGAACCCCAAGGTGACATACTTGGATGGATAAACCCCTTATATATCAACTCTTTTAGTCGATTCTTAATCTCTTGAAGCTTTATTAGTTCCATTCTCTAAGGTGTAATGGAAACTGGATCATCCCTCGACATGAGATCAATTGTAAATTTCACATCTCTCTCAAGTAGAAGCCTTGAGGAATCATTAGGTTACACATCTTCGAACCTCACCACTATAGGTGGAAGGATATAATTATTTACACCCCCATCATCTAGTAACAGACTAGCAACCTGTGCAGTGAGCAACCTTAGTTGCTAATGAACTGGTCCTGCACACCCTACCTATATATCCCACTCTCTATGGTAAATATAATTTTCACCCTCAAGAGTGGTAAAAGTCAATCTTATATGGTAACAATATATGTGGGATTATTATGCCACTAAAAAAACCATACCCATAATTAGGTCAAAGTCTGACATATCAAAAATTTAAATATCTCAAAGGAAACGATACTCCTCAACCTCAAGAGAACACCCTTTAAATAAACATATGTCTATCGACCATACTCCCAAAGGTGTATTTATCATCATAACCCCACTCAAAAACTCCACTACCAGACTCAAACCATTCACAAGTTGTCTAGATATAAAGGAATGAGAGGCACCAATATGAAATGAGGTACTAACAAGTGTAGAATCTACAAGAATAGTATGTCTAGCTATCGATTATCCAACCTCGTTATCCACAAGTGTAAGATAAAATGCATGAAATTGTCATTCCCCTCTTCTCTGTGATGCAGTCTAAGACCCCTAAACTACACTACTCTATTGATACATGTGATATTTACCTAAATAACCATTTCCACTACCTCTATTTTCATGACTAGAAGAACTCCAATTGACATAGTGATATAGTGTAGAATACCCCCTTCCAGTAATCTGATTCCGCCTAGCTTCCCCATCATTACCCATCTATTGTGGGTTCCTACAGAACCTCTATATATGTCCCATACTGCCATAATCTCGGCACTCTACTGGTGGTTGGGGACAATTTCTATGAAAGTGAACCAGCCTACCACACTAGATGAAAAGCACTCAGGTAAGATCCTAAGTAATTAATCCTTCCCTCCAGCCACTCTTCTTTCCAATGATCTAGTCAAAATTATCATAATTATGCTTCCTACCCTCAGAAGATGTACCATATAATCATCCAATAGAAACCACCTATACTCCATTGGAAGATTCCTCCACATTTCCCTCATATATGAGAGTCTGATCCACCACTTCAGGAAAAAAAATAGCCAAAAGATATTCACTTGGGAGTTAATCTCACATTTAATCCCATCCAGAAATTGTTTCACCATTGCCACCTCATCTCCTACCAACACTAGATAAAATCACTGAAAATCCATGAAGCATTTAGCATAGTCCATCACAGACATGCTCCCCTAAGTCAACCTCATGAACTTAACTTCCCCCTCTTTCCTTAGTGTCTCTGGATAAAAGTGATCCAGGAACTTCTCCAAAAATACCTTCCATACCATACCATATTCTTACCCAGTCTAAGACTAAACATATCATAGGTTCTTCACTAATATTAATAACATATAAGTTGGAAACTTGATCCTCTTCTCAGCAGGATACTCTAAATAGTCAAGTATTTGTCTATATGGACTCAATCTAGAACTCATCTACCTCAAGTCCACCCTCTTCAGTGAAATTCATAGGGTGTTGTAATAGAAACCCCTATATCATGCTAGACATAATATTCACAATCCACTACAGGTATCTCTCTATAAACTACATGAAGAGAGAAAATTTATCATGTAACATCTCTATGACTCCTTCACTCAGCACTATCGGTGCCTCAGGTTCCACTACAGGAGGGTCATTTCCTGCCATATCCTTTTTTCATCCTATTAGAAAACATCATCATGGAGGTATATTTATACAATTCCAAATACACACCTCAGGGAACATTTCACAAGATTAACATAGTTATAAAGAGGGATTAACATAAATTCATAATAATTCATCCTCCCTTTCCCTTCACACGGTCAAAACCAAGGCAATATCACTACCCTTAACCATCCTACATCTAGTTCATGGTTAACAAGGGTAAACACATTCCCATTTTCCAGTTTTTCATTAGACGCCCAATTATTCACATTTTTCATCATTTTATAACTTTCAATTTCATATTAGGAACCATTTTTAGTTCAATTACACAAGCAAGGAAAAACATTTCAATTTCAAATAACTTACCCAAAACATGTTTTTCCATGAGTGCCTAAAAATGATGCATGTCACAATAATTCCTAAGTGCCTCGAATGATGCATGCATACTTAAATCTCATGCCATATTGGTAAATGATTCAAATCTTATAAAATCTCAGAAACAATAATCACATCACACAACAAGTGTATCACTCAAGGTGAAATAACATCCAATCATAACAGAAATAATAATAACAATAATCCCACCTCAAGTACTTGGGTTTTCCCTCGTACATGGGTTAGATACTCCCATGAATGATCTCATGTCCAAGTTCTGAATCTTTATATTCTCCTTTATACCTTTCCCAAATAGTAAGATAAAATAAAAGAAAAGAAAAATCCTTTGATATTATTTTGTAACGTCCCGACCCGGGTGCCACAAACTGATGCCCTGAGCCGGTCGGTTACATGACCTCAAGTGCACCTCCCCGTGTGTCAAAGGTTATCGACTAGCAGTGAGGTTCTAATATATATAACATGGGTAGACTATACCATCTTTATCTAAGTAGCAAAACAATACAAATAACCAAGCGATAATTAAAATACAATAACCAACAACTAGTATAATGCCATAACCAAAAAAAACTGGTAATACCTGATGAATCAGAACAAAAGACAATATCCAAAACTAAAACATTAGATATGTCATGTCAAATAAGTTTCTAGTGTCAAAATTAAAACCCAAAATAAAGAAACTATCAACTCCCCCAAGCGGGTCCCAACACCAAGTCTCGTTCCCCCATCCATGCTTCATCCCAAAATAGCCATCTAACATAGTGCCCTTGCCTTTATCCTGTCCTGCAAACATGAAGTCTATTCAAGTACCAATATGGCAGCCTAAATAGAATGTGAGAAACTCAGTAGATTACCACCAACAATGTTCAAAAGAATATGTAGTAAATAATATTGTATGTGGTTGTATAAAGAATAAAGTACAATGCATAAAGTAAACAGTTATCATATTTCAATATTCTTTAATTAACCACATAAATCCTTGGGTTTATGATGACACCCGTGTTATCAATACCTGCTTTGGACTCAGGTAAACCTTGATGATAATGGACACAGGTACAAACTTGTTCAAAAAATGGATGTGCAAATAGTAGATCTTGAAGAGCCACTTGGAGATGGACCTGCTGCTTCTTTTGGGAAAGCTCATGTTGTTGAAAACCATAGGTAATGTAACAATTTTATGGTTTATTTTGATTCTATAAGTAAACCTATTGGTGATTTTCCAATTGAAATTAAGGAACAACAAGTTATAAGATCATGGGTCGAAATGGTGTAAGAGGAGAAGGCAGGTGAGACAAAATCATATCATGAAGTGGTGGATTAGCATAAGGAATAGTCATATGCTACAAAGGAAGTGAATGATGTTTTCCATAAAGTGGTGGTGTAAGGATATGTTAAGAATATATCAGATGATCATTTTATTGATGAAGCAACTACTCAAGAGGTTTCTAACCAGCAGTTTAAGCTGGAACATTGGATTACTTCAACGGAGTGTAAAGGTAATCCAAAATTAATAGATAATTAGGGCTTCCAACTGGTTATTTCATACAAAATCAAATAGAATGTGCCTATTTTTTAGATTATGAAAACTTCTTCTGAACAAATTTAGACTTGTGAAGTTCCTTTTCATATGGAATTGGCTGCTAGAGGTATTATTAATCAAGTCATTATCTCACCAACTAATAACTCTATTTAGGTTTTTCATAAATAACCTGATGAGTTTTTAATCCATGAACATTCCATTAAAGATGTTGCTGCATTAAAATGTGTTGATCAACAGATTAGGAAAGAGCAGATGAATTCACTAAAGGATGATAACGAACCCAGGTTTCCTTTTACAATGAATGTGTAAGCTTTGTCTCAAGATTCACATGAAAATTTGGGAAATTTCCGGGTTCTTACTCAAAAATTTTGGTGTTCTTGATACCCTCAATGGTGAGAAGGATTATGGTGTGAATATCCAAGTAGGTGAGGTACATAACCATGAAAATAAAGGTATTTAATCTTCTATAATAATTTTGGTTCTTAGATATAAGGATCAGACTCCCATAAAGAAGGAAAATCTAAATCGGAGCGGGAAGAACCGAAAGAGGCTTGAAAAAAAGTTAAGTCTTGGAAATAGGGTTGTCTTCCAAAAAGTCATGGTCAAGGGCATGGTCATTCTGATTGGGATGCTAATAAGGAGTAAATACAATCAATGGTTGATTCTGACTTTGAGGGAACCGACAATGAAATACTCCTTCATCAAGTGGAAAGATTGAGAGAGCATTATTCCAGGGGTCATAGTAGTGGGTGTGGTCTAGGATTTGATTGGAATTAATTACATGATGAGGAACATAAGATAGGGATAAATATTGAAATAAAACTTGGTCTTTGACTATTTTTTATGAGGGAATTTATGCCTTGTTTGACTCCATCTTATATTTTCTCTATTTTCTTATTTTTCAATTCAATAAAGGGGTTTTGTCCCTACCTTTTCAAAAAAAACATGCTTTGGCCCATGCCAGTGTCTAAACTATACCCAAGGGATGTCATATATTAGAATACCATGGTTATCATTTATCATTTAATTTTAATTGATATCATAGTCAATTGGAACCATAATTCAATGTCAATATCATGGGAGTAGAACGTCATGTCTAACACCCCATGGGTATTTGGAGCCTCTGTCCATGTCCCACACCTCAATGTCACATGGGTATTTGGAGCCTCAGTTTCTATCCCACACTCTCTATCACATATGTTTATTTGGATCCTTAGTCCATGTCCCACACTCATTATGACATGCATGCATTTCGGTCTAGAATGTTATGTCTAGAACCCCGTGGGTATTTGAAGCATCAGTTTATGTCCAACAACCCATTTATCAATCAATCGCATATATCACATTTAAAAAATTTAATCATCATTAACCCACTCATCAGCATTTCACATCATGGTATACCATTTCAATTACCAAAACGATCATGGTTCAACAATTTAATCACATGGAATAATATGAAAAATTCCTCATTTAAACCATTTAACAACATTTATTCACATGACCCATTAACCTTTCAAGGTTATGCCAAACATCCTTTTATTCTTATTATTAATCAATTTCATAACTCAACAATTAACCAATTACATAATCCTATTTAATTGAACAAATCCACAATTCCAATATCCCATTATTTCCATAATCACATCATTCCATTAATTAATTAACCAATTAATTAATCCAATTCAACTAATTTACAATTGCCTTAAATTCAACCCATTCAATTATCACAAGGCAATTCAATTTATTCTAATTAAATTCTGGATATAATTTCCCAATCATGGAAATTTCAATTGCACAATTACATACACATAATTAAATAAATACTATGAGATTTTCAATTTGTACCACCTACCTTAAGATCGTTGATAGATGCTCACCAATAGAAATCCCCAAATTGAAGCAGAATGTTCAATTGCACAATGAAGAATGAGATCTAGATCCAAAATCTAGATCCAAAATTGAATGGATTAAGATCTATCAAAACCAAGATCTATATCCACCGCCAATGGAGGAAAACATTACTTCAAAAATGATAAAAATATGGGGGATAGGGAGGAGACCAATCAAGACAAGATCTCTTACCAGGAGAGGTGCAGATCTGTAAAAAGGATCTTCAATTCACCAAGAACGGAGTTTAAAAGCCCTTGGAATACATTTAGGAGCATATAAAAATGATATAAATGAGTTAGGGTTGAGCCTGGATGTTTTGGGGTATAAGACAGGGGTTCAGAAATTTTTTATGAATTTTTGGGGGTTTATTTTTCCATGTGCATGGTTTCTTGTACAGGGCGCATGGTTTGCCTTATCCATGCACCATAATAGTGCGCCTCACCTAGGGGTCACACAATTTTTACTAAGAGGACACACGGTTTAACAAACTATGCACCAACCATGCAATCCCTCTCTATCTAAGGTTGCATGGTCTGCTGGGGCAGAGTGCACGGTTTGGGCAAACCGTGTGCCAACCATGCATTGAGCAAAACCCCTCCAAAAACTTTCAAATTTCACCCAAATGCTCCCAAGACATTCCTCAACCAAAGTATAACTAAACAATCCAAAAGAGTACTTGTAAAATAACTTAATACATTTCTAGAAAAGGTTGGGATCTTATACGAACTATGGTAGTTTCAAAAAGGAATTCCTTGGTTTAAGACAATTCTTGTTTTAAATTAATTAAAAATTAAATGTGAATGATCCTTTCTAAAAAATTTCAGGCTGAGTTCATCAATTTATTTATATTTATATATTTAAATTGATGAAAAATTATTTTTGGGTACCGTCCTGATGTTTCTGCTATACTTGGAAACCTCTAACTTCCACCCATGTGTTATTCACTTAGCCTATAAAAAAATAAATGGATGGGTGAAGAATAATTGGTGGTTTTTTACATGTGTTGTATGATAATGTGTATTTGTTTGTAAGCTTGTTTTTTTATGTTTTCATTTTTTTTATTTTTTCATTTTTGTGGATTTTCATTTTCACTTCAACTGCTTTGTTTAAATTTTAATTAAAGTTCACTTGAATTCAGTCGTGTTTTTTAAAATTATTTTTTATTTAAATTCTTAGAAAAATTTTACTATATTAAGATCTTTTTAAAAGTTTTTATTTAGTAATTTAGAGTTTTGAAAATTAGTTTTTTTATTTATTAGGGAAATAAATGTATTATTTTATTTTGTAGATGAGTCATTTTTTCATAATTATAGTTTTTTAAACTAAATATTTTACATTTTTCATTTTTATCATGTTTTTTTAGTTTTTATTGCATTTTTTTAGTTTTTATTTCATTTTTTATTAATTTTTTACTATTTAAAAAAATAAAATACTTAAATGTATTTTCTTATTAATTATAACTTATTTATATTTTATTTAATGTATTTTTTTCTTGTATTTTTTTGGTATTTATTTTGTTTTTTATTAAGGCAATGTTGTTGTGGTTTTCAATTATTTTTTACTCTTTAGTATAGTGATTTTTATTAATTATTGTTTATAAAAATAAAATGTGTAGTTCGTATTTAATTTCATACATTTTATTATTAATGAAATTTAATGAATTGAAAATCATTTTCTCTAGTGTTAGAAAATGAAGTTGTTTTTACTTTCTTTTATGTAAACCACAACATTCTCTTACTTAATTCATTTCTTCTATTCACCAAGGTTGTACATAAATATAATCAGGAGTTGGGATCCTTTCATGTAACATCAAGCAAGGAGGTAACTTTTATAATTATTTTTAGTTTATGCTTGTTGGTAAATTTCCCTATCAACATCCAAGTATTTCCATGATGAAGTAAACCCCTAATAAAAAAATCTATTAAATTTATATCCTCCCTCCACGCAGCTGGTTGCTGCCTATGTTTCCATGGTCTCTTGTTCCCTAGGGGTCGGTAGTGTGAGGGATGGTCAATATCCTGCTTTTATAAATGGGTATCAAAATAGGGTATGCTTAATTTGCAGTGGAAAGAATGATTTTGTTATGATTGGGGATGATAATATACTAGAGTTAATCCTAGGCCTATCTTTCAGTGGATCATATGCTAATTTGAAGCTCATGAATATCATCACAACAACTTCAAGGGTAGATAAAGGTGATAAAATCAGCAGACGAGATGAAAAATTAAAAAAAAATCATTTTTTTAAAGGGGTGTCTTGGCCAAAGCACCAAAACTAATTTATTTAAAATTAAAATATATTACACACTACTAAAAAATGACCTTTATCAACTGTCAAAAGTGGTCGCTAAAGGTCTTTAGAAACCACCACCCGGCTGCTTTTGGCAGCCACAGTTGCTCTATCGCTAAAGGGAAATAGTAACCACCAAAAGCGGTCATTATAGATGTCCACAATCTGTTCGTGGTATTGTTCAATATTGTAGGATATAGTGACCGCCTATGGTGGTCGCTAATACTCCGTGGGAAAAACCATATCAGTGGCCACCACAGGCAGTCGCTAGACTGCTGTTTTTTTTAACTCATAACCAAACAAGAATATAACCAAAAAACAGTACACGGCCAACGACAGCCACCATATTTCTTTTTTAATATACTCATAATTTCACCACAAAAAAACCAAGAATATATTTCTTTTTTTACCAACCAAAAAACCACTAACAACCTCTATTCATAAATATAACCAAACAAATTACCTTATCCCACACCTTTGAGTCACAAGAATGTAGATATATCAATATTTCCAGCTTTCATGGTCTCTAAACTCTTTATAAGGTTAAAGCTTCATGAAAAAAATCTCAAACTTTCACTTTAATGAAAATATGAAGCCTGTATACATAGAAGAATATACTAATAAGCAATAAATATTTATTCGATGACTATAAGAACTATGAATTAAGAAGAATTTCAAATGATTCAATCCTGATAGAAATATTCATGATATCCCCATATTACCTCCACAATCCTACAGCTAAATCAGTTTTAGTAAATATATGATTCGTAGAACCCCTTAAATGATTTCCAAAACATATGCACTTAAAAGATAACACAATACCTTGCCTTTGAATAGACTCATCTATTCAAAGTGAATTCCTCCTTATTCTCCAAAATAAAAAAGATCATTTTTAGGAACAATATTATCCCAAAATAGATTTCCCCACCAGACATATGGATTCGGAGTCCTGTTGATATTTTAAAATGAAATAGATGAAAAAATACCATTATCAATAGGTATGTAAACTAACCTATATTTAGAAGAAGATATAACAATATCCTTAGCCTTAGATCTTTGATCTCTATCAAGCATTGTATGAAGAAAATTCAAGAACCAAAAAAGCAACAGAGGTTCCGAGAAAATAATTTTCATAATCAGTGGTTAAAATCAATAGATACCTATATAACATCTCATTAAATGAGTAAGAAACAGCTTCGTTTAGACCTAAGTGATGTGTTTAAAGAATTCATATCATTTCCCAACAAAAAGAGTTTAAATTCATAATTGGTCAAATCATGATGTCATTTCACACACACCATCACCCAACTGTCAGCAATAGACAGACATCATATTTGTTTGAAGAAATTATAGCCAATATACTCCATAATTTACTCCATAAGATAGAATATTTGTTAATTAATATTTTAAAAGTGATTTTGAAAAAAAATATTGTTTTTTATAATTTTTAATGAATGTTTTATTAAGGGAAAAATAATTATTTTTTTGTAAGTTATAAAACATTGAACTTATTTTAGACCAAGCATGAACGTGATTGGGAAAAGAGAGCTAGCAGAGTGATAAGGTCGTACAAGAAAGAAGAGTAGGTTGTGAGAAGCCCTTATCGAGGGCTAAGGGACTTCATAAAATAATTAGGCTATATCTTGATTTATGAAGTAGAGGATGGCTTAAATAAGTTCTGATACAAGATAAGTGAACTGTGGGGTATTGTACATTCCCAACAAAAACAACTTTGTATTGGGAATAATCACACATCTTCTTCCTCAGATAGATTCATTATGTCGCTGTCGTCCAGCCTATGTCATGATTTACCATTGATGATAAAGAGGAATATTGATCTGAGGTCTTGTGAAGGTATAAACAACCATGTAAAACTCCATGGAAGCATATGAATATCATCTATGATTCTTTTGAAGCCAAGAAGAATGAGGTAGATCCATTCCTTCACTGTTTCAATCTTGTTCTCATCACTGGGATGTTTGAAACGTAATTTATGCCACTGTAAGAACTGGGAGAGCTATTGGGAGGCCTCAATGAGGTCCTATGAATCTTGGAAACCTTTATGTAGATTTTTGAAGAATGGAAGTGCCATGAATGTATGCATGTATTGGATGGAGTGAAGGAAATGATACACTGAAGTCCTTGGTTTTTCACCATAGGTTGGGCTACGTATATGTGATGAGGTGTGTGAACTTGTGAGGCATGTGATGAAGGAGTTATTCTATTCTATGGAGAGACTCAATATTCTAAAGGAAAGGGTTCAATGAATTATGAAGTGATGTGATATGGTTAAGTTGATCTGGTTGCACTGTGGCTAATAGAGAAGAAAAATTATGGAGGTTCCATATTTTATAGCATCTCGCATTTTGGATGATGATTTTCCATAATTCATAGTGTCCAGACCATGGTGTAATGTGGGTTGATGATGAGGATGCACTACTAAGCACCTATACATGCCACATAATCTATATCTACTCTGATATAATATTTTTAGATAACTCACCCCATGCATACCATTGAAGATATATTTTTAGGGATCCATGCATGTAATCTCCAAACATAATTGAGGGGTTTAAATTTAAGATTGGATGAGTCTTGGAGATATAGAATTTAAGTGAGAATATTGATAAAGATAAATATATATAAAAGATACAACAATTAGAATAAGTCTTTTTCTTGGATAATTAGTGATGAATTCAAAAGGAAGAAAAATGGAGGATCGCCAGTAGAGTAAAAAAGTTTATTCAAAATGGAGGAAGTGGAGGAGAACATTTAGGGGGGAGTTGGAAAAAATAAAATTAATAAATTATGTCTATAAATGGAATGACTAACTAGTGTACACATGTGTTGAGAATGGTGTTGGATTTTTTGTCAATTAGATGTCAATAAGGTGTCAATTTTCAATATGTGTATGGAAAAGTGGTGGTGGTGATGATTAAAGAGGAGATGTTGTTCCAAATCTTATTTCCCTTATGAAATGACATTGGATGTTGTGCTTGGACATTCTCTATATTAAATCTAACAATTGTAGAACTGGACTTAAGTTCCAAGATTTTTATCAAGGTGATACATTGTTACAACACTTAAATAAGTCCATGAAATACTCAATTTCATGAGGAAATAAGTAAAGATCCATCTATAGTCACTAAGTGGATAAAGTGTTGAAGATCCATCCATTGATTCTAAATGTATGAAGTTTAAAAATTATATGATTGAAGAGCTAATCTTCAAAGTTCCAAGACATGTGTTTAAATCATAACACATCACTCACAAAAATATTACCATGCATTATTCTTTAAATGAATGAGGTGAAGTATAACCCACACATCATCCTTGATTTATTCAAAGAAGCTTAATGAAGAGGTTTGAAATTCATGATCCAAACCTTAAGAAAGAATGATGATGTTTTGAAGAAAAAATGAACAAGAAGAGATAATGAAGAAGGGGATTTGATAGTTTAAGGTTTACATGCATCTTATTTTATGTTAACATTTTTTATGAGAATTTTTCAAAAAAATATGGCCAACCATGGAGGCCAACCAAGGACCACATCCTTAAGCACATGTGGGACCCAAGGTTCAATCGTGCCTGAGGGAAGCCCTAAAGGCCAGCCCTGCATGAGGCAGTAGAAAAATCCTTGTATAATCCCACAAGAGCATGCACGGTGATGAACCTGTGTGGGAAAGGTGCATAGTGGGTTCCAGTAACATGCCCACAGAACACCAGTGCGAGGCGGCACTGGGAGAGGGGGGAGGAGAATTCTGATAGAAGGCTATCGCGACTTAATAGTTAATCTGTGAGGATCTTGTGTCTTTGTTTCGATGTGGGTGGAATTTTAAAAATGTGGAACTAATCCTAGATGCTCATCTCATCCCACATCTCACTCAACCATTAAATCAATGCGACATCTGATCATTTAATCATGGATTTCCATCGATCTCGTACGTTGCATGATTAAACTGGGACTGTCTGATCTTCTTCTCTGTGTCATCTTCAACCTCCGGCCACCCGATGCGAACTAGTCAACTAGAGAAGCCACTGAACCTCCATGATCGATATTCCATCCAGTGTTGATGATGAAAACTCCTGCATGGTGATTTTCTGAACGAACTGAACACATGCATGCATTAAAAGTTGCATGCATGCATCGAAATGATGAAAATCGAAGGAGCCTGAGGCAAAGGAAGTTGTTGAGGGTGCACTTCCCATTAGATGGACAAAGAGATGGTTCACATGCATTCGAAAATGCATGCACATGGAGATTTCACCGAGAAAGAAGGAGTTTGTGTTGAAGAAAAATAAACCGAGAGACTCAGCATATCTTTATCCCACATTTGAATATTTCAAATCCTTAGATCATGGACATCCAAAGATTTAAAACCCATGGCATATCTCATGAGATTTGAACTCAGTGCAACACACTACCTCTTTCTATAAAAGGAAGAACACCCTGACTCATTTTTGTTATTGAAGATATTGAGAAAGCTCTTGTTTTTTTGGAAAACAGAGCACTGAGAGTTTCCGCGCAACCTTGCTACACAAAGAAGAGAGTTATGCATAGCCTTGTTACGCGAAGGAGTCCCGTGCATATATTTTGTGAAGGAGAAGAGTGAAAAACTCTATTTCACATAAGAAACACAAACACATGACAGGTTCTATTGAACCCTTGCCTGTGTTTCTTGAGGAGCATCCCACTGGTACGCAATAGGTGCACTTACACCCTTGTTGTGCTTTACGAAGACATAGCCAAGAACCATTCTTGGTTCTATGAAGAAGAAATGTGCTTCCTATTTTGCACGAATAATAAGAGGTGAGAAATATCACCTATTTTCACAATCCATCCAAGAACCCACGTATATCCTTGATATACTCATTCGAGTTATGTGGGAAAGAAGAAGAAGAAGGACAGTGTGTGCACATGTGAAGGAAGGAAAAGAAATAAGGATACACACCTTCGGGTTTGTAGAAGATTTCACCCTTTGTGTGAGAACAAGTAAAGGACAGTGTACACATACACTTCCCTTAGAGAAGAATAAGGGACTTGAGGCACTTTGTGGAAAAAGTAAAGTGCATGCATGATGCACGTGCATATCCATTTGAGTTTGAACAAGACTTAATCTTTAACACTCACATGAAAAATAAAATGGAATGAAACAAGGAGAAGTTTTAGTGCATTCAGCTATTACACTAAAGAATAATAAATTGAGATATCCAAATACAAGAGGTATTGGATCCCATGCAATCCATGCATGAAGTTGATGAGAATTGAGACTGAAGCGAGACTGAATTAAAGAAGATCTTATATCTGAGTTAACAGTTTTTTAGATTCCAAGAAGGAAGATAGAGATGATATTGTTCAGAATTATTCTAGAAGTATTAAAGAAGTTGTGTGCACCATTTTCACATACATTAGTGAGGCCAGTTCTTCATCAGAAGAAGAAATAATTTCCTGAGCATTTTTAAACTAATCACTGATCAAGAAAGTGATCATAAATATTGATCAAGGCCAACATACCTCACCAAAGGCTGTTGAATATTCTTTAAGAGATACACAGGAAAGTTTGATTCCACAAGCCTATGCGGAGAGTGCATAATATCATCTAAATTGAATCAAGAAAGAACAAAAAAGGAAGTTTCTCATGTGAATCGAGAGCTAGAATACCCCTGTGAGATTCAAGGAGGTGAAGAAGTCTTTAGTGGGACTCTAAAGTTGGCCAGTGGGACTCTGGTAACACTGTGGGAAGTAGTATAAATAACCTCCTCTGGGACTCAGGAGAGATAAAGTGGGAATCTGTATCGACCATTGTAATTACTCACCAAATTATAGTGTATAATCTGTGTTGGAGAGAATAACCAACACAGCAAGGAGTAGGCCTTTAAACCGAACCTTGTAAATCCTTCTGTTCAGTGCCTTTACATTTATAGCATCATTTGAGGTTTGGATGAGAGACACAAGAAGAGTGGATCGAGGCTTTAACCATTCATAGAGGTTTAATTGAAAATAATCAATTAGTAAAAATATTTAAATGGATCACTGATTCACCCCCCCCCCCCCCTAGTGATTCACACTGATTTGGGAACTTCAATTGGTATCAGAGGGAGGTTACCTATAAAAGATCCAAGGGATTCTTTATGAAGTGAAGATTTCAAGAAATGAGTGAGTAACCTCAAATGGATATTTCTTCCAAGACTCAGAAAAATAGAAAGAAGAAACAAGCAAGGAAGATAAAGAAGAAGCTTACTACAAATGGGGAGACACCTTCTACTAAAGGTAATGTGAAAGGTACAACATGTGATAATACTTATTATTATTTTGATGAATCCTTCTCAAGTTGTGATGATGATATATCAATTAGTGATCTTCAAACTGCACTCAAATATCATCTGAAGAAAGTCCCTATAGAAGTGGAAAGACACATTGCTACAAGTATTAGTACTCTTCAAGATGAAAAATTACTGTTGGAAGAAGAAGTTGATGTCATGGAAGAGGCATTGGATAAAAGGGTTGACATATCCAACACTCTTACAAAACTAGTGAAGGAAAAGGAAGAAACAATTTCTCTTTGCAATGAAAGACATGCTCAAGTTACTAAGGAATTGCAGGGAAGTATTTGTGAGAAATAATTTTTTGAAATGGTATTTGTAGAATCTTTCCATACATTTGAAAAATTGCACAAAGTCTCTATTGTTGTCAAAGCTACTCAACTAGAAGATAGATCCAACAAGGTAAATTATCTTGACATATCTTTTCAATAATTCAAAAGGATGCATGAAGAACAAATGATAAATCTGAAGGAGAATTGGGAAAGTAATTTGAGATCAGTTGAGGATGAAAAGAACTCCCTCAACATGAAGTGTTTAGAGATGGAGGTGAGATTGAAGAATCAGCAATCACCCAAAGCTGAAACTTCCCAATCAACTGGAAGAGGATATGTTTCCACTCAAGTTTTCATTAAGGATAATTATTCCAAAAATAATATTAGATCATCCTATAATCCAATGGAAACATCCTCCAAGAAAAATCTACCATCCATACCATCTTGTACTCATGTTTCTAAATGTGTCTCCATAAGATGTATAGGTTGTAAGAAACATTCTAAAAAAATATGGATGAGTAAAGGTGATGAGAAACCTACCACCATGTCTAGGGTGGATAGGAATAAGAATATGGAAGATGGTTCCCTATATAGAGCACAACAATTCAAGAATAAATCCCAGAAACCTTATCCAGAAGATATCAAGAAGTAAAGATTTTTGGGTCAATGTTGGTGCTACAACAGGTTTGGAAATTGTGCATTAGATTGCTGGTAAAATCCTCAAAATGAAAAATCACAAAGGAATCCCATCTTAAGGGGTATAAATCTAGATAAGAAGAAGAAACATCCATAGATCCAAAAGCATTCGTACACTATAAACAGATTTGGAATGCTTGATAATATCTGTGATGTATGTAATAGAAGTGTTCACAAGGTTGGTACATGTCCATATCAACATGTATCCAAAGATGATAATAAAACAAGATCACAAAAGCTGTCTAAGAAAGAGGAAGCATCCTTGGGAAGTAAGTAGAAGAATGCTGTAAAAGTAAATGCTCCCAAGAAGATTTCAAGAAGGAAGAGTAGGAATTCCTTGGATTCTAAATCCAATAAGTTAAAGGGTGTTGTATCCAAAAGCACCACCAATAAGAAATTCTTCTACTATGGAAATAAATTTCATACCATGGATCACTACAAAAAATCCATGGAAATGAATGTAAGTAACCAGAACTTAAAAAGACAATCAATCCAGGAGAATACAGGATTGATTGAAGATAAGTTGCCTAAGAAAGGTAACTTGAAGGCATTTTAAGAATCCATGTGGAATCTCCAAATCAAAAAATTTTATGAAGGAGTGTTTAGTTATCTGGCCTAATCAATTGAAAATTTCTAGATAAATACAAAGAGATAAAGATGAAGTACTAGCTAAAGCAAATGAAGAAGGGAAACATGTCATTCCACATGAAGGAAAATTCAAATTTCATGAGAGGTTTTTAGAACATGACAAACCAAGTGTCTTGCAACTAATATGTGGAAGTTTTAAGAAGGATGGATATCATGAAAACAAATGTATAACTATTTTACTAGGCCAAATAGAGATGCTGAAAATTGAAGAACATGCACCAGTGGAAGATGCTTCACTACTTGCAGAAGTAAAGACAAATAATCCACACAAGTTGAAGGTAAATGGAAGTAAAGGTTCCATGCTAACAAAGAAATATAAAAATGTAAAATGGAGAGGAAACACCAGCATGAAGAGTACCATACACTTTAGATCTGCAAGGAAATGAGTTCTTGGGTTGAGAGAGAATTCTCATCCCCAGTCTTCTATTAAGAATCTCACAAGTGTTACATCTTATTCCCTTATATTTTTGTTGTATATGTGTTCTTACATTATAGGTAATTGAAGATGAAGGTCATTCTCAAAATGATAATTGAATGAAAAAAGTGGATAACTACAATTTGGACTCATTATTCATGATTTGATAATTACTTGAAGTGTTCTATATTGGAATATTATCAATATGAATATCTTAAATATCATCTGATGATTATTTTCCACCAAGGAAAATCAAAGAAAGTGAACCCCTTTAGGGGGGGTAAAAATTAAGGAGATGATATCAAGGATTATGTCAAGACAAACCTTGAAATGTATATCATCTCAAGAAGTTGAAATTGAGGTATTCCAATCACACTTTGATCCCTTGTTCTTAATTTTATTTATCATGTAAATTAAGGGGGTGCTTGATTGATGACAAGATGGGATGAAAGGGGGATCTTTATCTTTGAACTTGAACTTTTTAATATATTTGGTGAAGTATGTGCAGGATTTAGCATTTCATTGATAAATCTGATTATCTCCAATCCCTTGGTCAAGAATTGAACCATTCTAAGCATGATATCACATGTATGGTTGTTTATGGACAGCATTGAAAACCTTGGTCATATCTCTCTTGTTTTCTACACTGGGTTAGCCTAATTATACTTAGATTTGATTAACTAAAGGCTCTTTGCTAAGTTAACCATGTGACATCATCCCTCTCTGAAAAATATTCAAGAAGTTATTCTTCAAAGGGAGGAGAACATGTTTAGAATAGACCCCACTACACCTTTGAATTTGGTTTCCAATAAGGTTGAGAAAATATTATCACACATATTGAACCATTCAAAGTGTTCTTAAGTGATATTGACAACAAAATACAAAGGGGGAGATTGTTGAGCATAGTGTTGCATTTGTTGTCAATAATATTTAAATAAGGTGTTAATTGTTAATATGTGTATGGAAAAGTGGTGGTGATGATGATTGAAGAGGATAAGTTGTTCCAAAGCTTATGTCCCTTATGAAATGACATTGGATTTCATGCTTGGACATTCTCTATATTAAATCTGACAATTGTAAAACTGGTCTTAAGTTTCAAGGTTTGTATCAAGGTGATACATTGTTACAACACTTGAAGAAGTCCATGAAATAATCAATTGCATGAGGAAAGAAGTAAAGAACCATCCACAGTCACTAATTAGATGAAGTTTTGAAGATTCATCCATTGAGTCTAAATGGATGAAGCTTAAAAATCAGACGATTGAAGAGATGATCTTAAAAGTTCCAAGACATGTGTTTAAAGGATAACACAACACTCACAATAATATTACCATGCATTATTCAGTTGAAGTAGAACTCACACACCATCCTTGATTGATTCAAAGAATCTTAATGAAGAGGTTTTAAATTAATGATCCAAAGCTTAAGAAATAATGATGATGTTTTGAATAAAAATGAACAATAAGAGATAATGAAGAAGGGGCTTCGATAGTTGAAGGTTTCCATGCATCTTATTTTATGTTAACATTTTTTATGAGAATTTGTCAAAAAAATATGTCCAACCATGGAGGCCATCCGAGGACCTTATCCTCAAGAACATGTGGGACCTGAGGGTCAACCACGCCCAAGGGAAGCCCTCAAGGCCAGCCCCGCATGAGGCAGGAGCGTGGGCTATTTATAAGCCCATAGGATCACACACAGTGATCAACCCGTGCGGGTAAGGTGCATAGTGGGCACCATTAGTACGCCCGAGGAGGAAAGAGTGGGTGCAGAAGCGCGCCCATAAAACATCGGTGTGGGCGGCACCGGGAGAGGAGGGGTAGAATTTTGATCGAAGGCTATTGTGACTTGATAGTTAAATCATGAGGATCTCGTGTCTCTTTTTTGATGTGGGAGGGAATTTTAAAAATGCAGAACTAATCTTTTCCGCTCATCTCATTCTGTGTCTCGCTCAACCGTTCGATCATTGTGGAATCTAATCATTTAATCATGGATTTCCATCGATCTCGTGCACTGCATGATTAAACTGGGACCGTCTAATCTCCTTCTTTGCATCGTCTTCAACCTCTAGCCACCCAATGCAAACCAGTCCACTGGAGAAGCCAAAAAACCTCCATGATCGAGATCCCATCAAGTTTTGATTATGAAAACTTATGTATGGTGATCATCCAGCTGAACCAAACACATGCATTCATTAAAAGTTTCATTCATTAATAGAAATTATGAAAATCGAAGGAGCCTGAGGCAAAAGAAGTTTCTGAGGGTGCACTGCCCATTAAATGTAAAAAGAGATGGTTCGCATGCATTTTAAAATGTATGCATGTGAGGATTTAATTGAGAAAGAAGGAGTCCACATTAAAGAAAAATAAACCGAGAGACTCGGCATATCTTTATCCCATGTTTGAATATTTCAAAGCTATAGATCATGGACATTCAAAGATTTTAAACCTGGGGCATATCTCACAGGGTTTGAACTCAGTGCAACGTGATACCTATACCTATAAAATGAAGAACACCCCAACTCATTTTTGTTATTGAATATATTGAGAAATCTCATGTTTTCCAAAAAACAGAGTAACGAGAGTTTCTGCACAACCTTGCTACACGAAGAAGAGAGTTTTGCGCAGCCTTTCTACACAAAGGAGTCCCACGCATCTCTTGCACAAAGAAGAAAAGAAAACCACTCTGGTTTGCAGAAGAAACACAAGCACGTGATAGGTTCTCTTGAACCCTCACCTGTGTTTCTTGAGGAGCATCCTGCTAGTACGAAATAGGTGCACTTGCACCCTTGATGTACTTTGCAAAGACACGGCCACAAACCATTCTTGGTTCTATGAATAAGAACCATGATTCCTATTTTTCATGAAGAAGAAGAGGTGATAACTCTCACATGTTTTCATGATCCATCCGAGAACCCATGTATATACTTTATATAATCATTCAGGTTGTGTTGGAAATAAGAAGTAGAAGGACAGTGTGTGCACATATGAAGAAAGGAAAAGAAATAAGGATACACACCTTCGAGTTTGTAGAAGATCATACCCTTTGCATGAGAACAAGTAAAGGACAGTGTACACATACACTACCCTTGGACAAGAATAAGGGACTCGAGGCACTTTGTGGAAAAAGGAAAGTACATGCATGATTCACATGCATATCCATTCGGGTTTGAACAAGACTTAAGCTTTAACACACACATGACATATAAAATCGAATGAAATAAATAAGATATTGAGTGTGTTCTTGTGAAGAATAAATAAGGAAGTGAGAAGAAAGAGAAGGAGAAAAGGGGGAAGAGTGAATGCATTCGTTCATGCTCATGCACACATAAAGACACTTAAAGGAATAATTTGTGTGTGTGCAATTTGGGTAAAGAAAAATAGAGAGACAGTGCATGTGAATTAAACACACTCATTGAATCTAAAATATTCAGGATACTGTGTTTTAGGGTTTACAAGAAAGATAATATACATGCATGCAATCATGTATAATCACATGCACGTGTGCCAATTTAGATGATGCCAAGTGATCTAATCCTCAGTGTTTGAATAATCACATAAGTGTATGTGATTCTTGGCAAGAAAATAAGGAGAAGTTTTAGTGCATTTAGTTATTGAACTAAATAAGAAGAAATTTAAATATCCAAATAAAATAGGTATTAGATCCCATGAAATTCATGCATGAAGTTGATGAGAATTGAGACTGAAGCCAGACTGAATTAAAGAAGATCTTATATCTGATTTAACAGTTTTTGAGAATCCAAGAAGGTAGACAGAGATGATATTATTCAGAATTATTCTAGTAGTCTTGAAGAATTTGTGTTCACTATTTGCACATACATTCGTGAGGTCAGGTCTTCTTCAGAATAAGAAAGAATTGCCTGAGCATTGTTGAACTGAGCAATGATCAAGAAAGTGATTAGAAATATTAAGCAAGGCCAACAGACCTCACCAAAGACTGTTGAAGATTCTTGAAGATATACATAGTCAAGTGTGATTCAGAAAGCCTGTGTGGAGAGAGAATAATATCGTATACATTGAATCAAGAAAGAACAAATAAGTAAGCTTCTCATGTGACTCGAGAGATAGAAGACCCCTATGAGATTCAGTGAGGATAATAAGTCTTCAGCGGGACTCTGAAGCAGGCCAGTGGGACTCTGGTAACGCTGTGGGAAGGATTATAAAGAACCTATTGTGGGACTCAGGAGAGATATAGTGGGACTCTGTATCGACCATTGTAATTACTCACCAAATTATAGTGGATAATCTGTGTTGGGGAGAATAACCAACACAATAAGGAGTTGGTCTTTAAACCGAACCTTGTAAATCCTTGTGTTCAGTGCCTTTACATTTACAGTATCATTCGAGGTAAGGCTGAGAGACACAAGAAGAGTGGATCGAGGATTTAACCAGCCATAGAGTTTTAATTGAAAAGAATCAATTAGTAAAAAGATTTAAAGGGATCACTAATTCACCCCCTCCCCCTCTCAGTGATTCACACTAATCCGGGAACTTCAACATGGACTTTGATTTTTAGAATATTGAAGGCTAGAGGAGTGTTTCCGCTTTATGTTATGCTTGAAGAACAATCCCAAGAAGTCATCATGTAGTTGTCCATAAATAATGAGTTTGATGGAAAGTGTTCTCCCATTTAGGACTCATATTGAATAAATGAGGAAATTGGATGTGGATATTATCTCATTCCTGAATAAAATGACTACAAAAATTTGAATGAAACATAGGAAGATTGAAAAAATGAAATAAAAATAATCCCACTAAAGGGAAAAGAAAGCATGAATATTCCCACTATGATGGCCTAATCAAGAACAATAATAAAAAATAAAATCTAAAATCTATAAATGAATGTAATATTCTTGGTAATTATATAAGGAAGGATGCCAATAATAGGGTAAAAATAAAATAATACTATTTTGAAAGGTTTGAGCATTCCATGACTGTGTGTCAAGATTACCATGGACTTTATAGAAGAATGATGCCTAAAATCTCAAAATCTAACTCAAAAGGAGACCCCATGAGGTGTCATTACATTGGTAAATAATTTATATGTTCTAACCCCATTAAATTTTCAAGATACCATGGCTAAAATAGATTTAATAAAGTCGCATGGAGAACATTTATTCCTATGACACATAATGAAACGATTTACCCAAGGACTGTTATACAAGAAAATAGGTTCACTGTTTTAGATGAAATTAATGTAAATCATATAAGGGTGCATCAACCTCCATGATCTAGAAACTCACAGTAGTTTTTTAGGGAAAAAATTCAAATAAATGAACACATTGGGTTATACCAACTATTATAAAGGTTCAATAACATTAGAAAAAGAATAAATTGAGGATAAATATATCAAATATGGTGCATTTTTCGTCAAAGAAGAGGTAGGTATAAGTTCTGTCATAAGGGTAAGCAATTAGTTCCTTAAGGGTAACCTTAAATTTTTGTACATGCAATATTTTAATAGAAAAATTTTCAAAATAACATCATAGAAAGCTATTGATATGGGTCTACTATGCATAAAAATATCATAAATAAGCAATTAAAATTTTTGACTGAGAAAAAAAACCTTTAGATGATATTATTTTTAAATTACCATTGAATTCATCTCAATCAACTACTCTAAATACTATACCATTAAAAGATAGACCCCTTAGTTGTATGGGAATCAACCAAAAAGAATGGTTCTATGTATCTTGATATCCAATATAAATTAAATTTCAGTTTCAACAGTTCTGTATTCAAAAATATTAAACTTAATTGAACATAATATTGTGGTAAATAAATTGCATTGAAAATGGTATATTCCTATACATTTCAGTGAGATACAACACACTATATGGGATATAATGTATGCAGTAATATATTCTTGTACATTTAAGTGACATACAAAAATATATGGGATAACTAACAGATGAAGGATATGGCCATTTATTCCTAAAACATTTCATTATATGAGATAGATAATAAATCAATGAAGTGTAAAAAAATGATAGTATGATTTATTAGTTATCACGTCCATAAAAAAATGGGTAGGTCCTCCATTGAAATTAATAAATATCAACAGCACTCAATATTTAAAAAAAATACAGTGTATAACTATAGAAAGAACATTAAATGGTAAGTGCATACTAGTATACAACATTTAATGATTGTGTATAACAGTGGATGATATTAAATGATAGTGTATAACAGTATACATTGAAAAAATGATAGTGTATAATAGTAGAAAATCTATAATAGTGTAGTATTAAATTAAATTGTATAATATTAGACATTAAAAAAAGATAATGTATAATAGAAGACTGTATTAAATTATAGTGTATAATAGTAGCCATTAAAAAATTATAGTGTATAACAGTAGATAGTGTTAAATGGGAAAGTTTTGATAGTGTATTAACAATACCTAATCAAAGATTAAAACCCTTGTTATCTCATCATCCATATATCTATCATGGAAAATAGATAAATAATAACCAATAAATGCATCCAAAAAAGCCAATTTTAGTCAAAATTAACAGTCAAAGATGAAATCAAATGCAACAAAAGAATGAAATAAAATACATACTTGTATAATATCTGAATTTTTTGCATGATTAACCTATAAAATTGATGAGAACATGAAAGAGAGTCAATTGTGCAGTAAAATAGTTTAAGAAATGGAATATGAAAAATAGATGAACCTAAAAGAGGTTCAATTGTTTGAATAACATGCCATTAATTAATTTAAAATTGTGAGAGACCATTTAATATTATTTACATGATTAACCTAGAGAGAAGATGATATGAGAGTTCACTGAATATTGAATAGTGGGATGTAAATATTCTTGGAAGAATGATAATTGGAAGAAAAATTATCTGAATATGAGATACTTGGAATAAAATTTATCCAAATAATAAATAATGCTCATCAAGAACCCTAGGCCATCAAGATATGTAGAAGGGAGATGCCGAAGGTGGGGTGGGAGGGGGTGGAGTTGGAGGCCAAGAGAGGCATGAGGGAAGGGTGCTGGTGAGGGCAGATGGGTAGCGGTAGTGGCTCCGAGTTTGTTAGTGTAGGCAGGGGTAGGGGCGGAGGCAAATCTCACAAACCGTCCCCCGGGGCCCGTGCTGTGACTACCCCAAGCCCGCCTTCCATAGTCCAGGGGTTGGCGACCAGCACCGGAAAGGAGTATCCCTAAAATAAGAAGGCATTGTCTTTAAACCTGTACAAACACACAGTCCAAGAACACAACAACATGCAACCACGAAGTAGAACTACATTAGTAAAAGTGTGTACTGAAAGTAAAGGGGGACAGAATACAAGGCCAACTGAAAAGGTACAAATATAACTAAAAACATAAAACAAATCATGTGATCATCCACTGAGGATCCTACCTGAAGGGTAGGTACATATCATCTCCTCTACTCTCCACGTTGACCAGTCACCTCTGTGTACTGCCTGGTCCTAGTTCCTAAAGTCTCAGTCAAGCCACTCATTGTCTGTACAAGACACAACAAGGTGCGGGAGAAGCCCGTGCAGGGGTGAGTATAACAATACTCAGTAGGGACCCTGAGACCCCATTAGGTCTCTTATAATTCAACAAAGGAAACCACAAACACGATCTCAATCACAAATCACAAAGCAATGGACACATCTCAAACCAGGTATAACCGAGTACAATAGTACAGATGATTAGTCGTAAGGCTAGATCATCTTACTCTGTCAAGAGGCACTACTGCTGACCCACATTGGATCGATAGGTGCTAACCCCCACAAAACCCACACAGGATCAATAGGTGCTGATTCACACAGAATCACTCGGTGTTGATTCACATAGAATCACTCAGTGCTGATTCATACACAATCTCTATGTGTTGATTCACACAAAATCACTAGGTGTTAATTCACACAAAATCATTGGGTGAAGATTCACATAGAATAGCTAGGTGCTGATTCACATAGAATCGTTGGGTGCTGATTCACAAAGAATCTATGGGTTCTGATTCACACAGAATCACTGGGTGCTGATTCACATAGAATCACTGGGTGTTGATTCACACAGAATCACTCGGTGATAATTCACATAGAATCACTGGGTGTTGATTCACACAAAATCGCTTGTTGATTATTCATACAAAATCACTTGGTGCTGATTCACACAGAATCGCTCTTCATTCTTCACATCTTAGCCAGACACCAGATTCCCACTCATAGTACGCTTGTTTCTGAGAGAAATAACTCATCAAGCCATCAGTCATATTTTAACCGGCATGAAGTCCCACATAGAAGTTTCCCAATGATCTTTAATTTCATAAGGGTTCCAACATAAAAGACGGTGCGTCAACTGGACGTCTGGTCTGTAAGTTATTAGCAATTTAGTGTCGAGGGCTCGATTAGAATCTGAGTTGATCCAACCCGACTATACTCCAAATTTCTCCAAAACTCTCGTGGATTATCTCAAAAGTAATATCTCACTCCAAGGATCCTTTCTCCGTAGACAGTTTGTTAAACAGACATCTAGTTCACAAGATACGGCCTTCTAAGTTTTTTTGGTCCCAAGAGGGGTTCGGGTCCGGTCCGACCCAGCCGGGCCCAAACCGGCCTGGGTTGGCCTGGTTAGGCTAGGCCACGGTGGGCTCGGCTTGTTGGGCGGCAGAGGATCGGACCTCCGGCTGGCACAACCCATGTGGGGGTCGTGCGGTCCACCTCTGGAACATCTCAAAGAGTCGTTCGCTTCTTTTAATGGTGGCGTCAAGTGGCGCCGCCTCGTCACCTACAGGACCTATAGGGAGTGGGTCCCCTGCCTTCATCATGACTTCGAGTCGAGGCCTATCTCATTGTAGTGCGTGATGGTGCACCGCCTCCATGGTCGATTGTTGTCGGCCGCCTATCCAACCGCAGCGGCACTGCCCTCCTCCGCGGTCAGTGAGCGCCGGCCGCCGCCAACACCATTCGCCGGTGCCGCGTCGACAGAAATTTTGTATGCCATCAGGTGATCTCTAGTGGTCTATTCATCATTCTGGATACGCCTATGGGTCTCCCGGGATGCCTCTGTCATTGCGTGCCTCCTGGTTTTCGCTTTCCATCGAGTTGGAAATTTTTCCTTCGAAGAATTCAACATGAACTAAGCAGTGGAGGGTCCGGCCTTGTTCGTTTGTCTCACACACTTTGCGTTAGCATTATAACAAGTTGGAGATTATTCAATTCATCAAAGATAATCTTTAATAAATAAACCCCATACCTCAAAGATCATTTGTGACCATTGTGGATAGTGGTGCTTCCACATTCAAGGGTATTGCAGACGAAGGAGAAGGTTTGCAAGTAATGACGTTCGTCGTCCGTCGACCTCCGGAGCGATTTTACAATGGGCATCATCAAATCCTCCATTCTCCATCGGTGGAAGGTGTTGTGTTAATTTACCATAGGTTCCTCATAGCCGTGTTAAAAACCCAAGCCCAATATTCCATTAAATAGATGGGAGATTCAACCATGTCGCATGACATTAAGCAGTTCATTTATGAACCACATTTAATGTTGCAATGTTGAGGTTACAAAGTTTAAGGTTCAAGCCATTAAATGTCTTGAAAATTCATCAGTACCACCACCACTGCTCAACTGTTATATAAAATAAATAAAATAACTTTGTTATGTTATTTTATTATTGTTTTTTTTTAAGTCCAAAATTTATCTTTTTCTCCTGACCTACTATGGTCGAAGTGAAGCTTCCCTTAAGCAAATCCTGGCATTACAGATTCAACGGTTCCCTTGGATTTTTAATCCAAGCACCGGTTAAAAAGATAGAAAATGTCGCTTGTACGTTTACTGAATGTACCTTAAAATGAGTTCAAAAATTCATTCTGGGCACACTGGGCCTCAGAATCACACATCGTCAATTTTCACAGACTCGTAATAATCCCAAATAATTTAAAAAAAATTACATGGAATTTTCAAGTCTTTAAATTCTCTCCACCTTATGGATTTTCATCCCCGAAATCTACAACATAACTAGTGAAACAAATGGGGGTACTGAACACGTATCTGAGCCTCCTTCTCCCATGTTCTCTCCTGGATATTTCCATTCTGCCAACAAACTTGAACTAAAGGAATCAACCACCCACGAAGTACCTACTTATGTCAACCTCCTATATTCACCGGTAACTCTGAAAAATTCGCTCCATTGTCGATGTCCAGCTCACCCCATTCGATAACGTGTAATGGGTCATGCATGTACCTACTCAATTGTGACACGTGGAAAACATTATGCACCTGGTGCATCTATGGGGGAAGAAATAGATGATACACCACCTCGCCTACTCTGTTGAGGATCTAGAAGGGTTCAATGAACCTCGAAGATAGCTTACCGCCCTGTCCAAACCTCTGTAATCCTCGTCGGGGTGAGACCCATAGGAAGACATGGTCTCCCTTCTCAAACTCCAAGGGTCACCATCTCCTGTCAGTATAAGACTTCTGTCAGCTCTGTGTAGTCTTCATCTGCTCCTGGATGATCTGCACCTTCTCTGTGGTACCCTATACCAACTCTGGTCCCATGAGTGTTGACTCCCCTGGGTTTGTCCAACAAAGGGGTGATCTGTAAGGTCACCCGTACAAGGCCTCAAATGGAGCCATATCGACGGTGGAGTGATAATTATTTTTGTATGTGAACTCCACCAATGGCAGGTGGTCCTCCCAACTACGACCAAAATCGAGGACACAAACACGAAGCATATACTCGAGTGTTTGTATGGTCTGCTCCGTCTAACCATCTGTCTGAGGGTGGAAGGCGGTACTCAAGCGTAGCTGAGTCCCGAACGCATCCTGCAATCCCTTCCACAAGTGTGATGTAAAATGAGCATCGCGGTTTGATACAATCATAGATGGCACCCTGTGAAGTCATACAATCTTCTGTATATAGAGATGTCCCAAGCTCTCTACTAATCCCTTATCTTAGATAGGTAGAAAGTGGGCTGACTTGGTGAGTCAGTCAATGATCACTCAGATGGAATCATGGACCTTGGACGTACGTGGTATCCCCATCATGAAGTATATGGATATACCATCACACTTCCACTCCAGTACCTCAAGTGGCTGAGCTAAGACAACTGGTACCTGATGCTCGGCCTTCACTTGCTAACAAGTGAGGTATCGGGATACAAAATATGTCATTGCTTTCTTCATCCCTAACCAATAGTACTAACATCAGAGGTCCTGAAATATCTTTTCCACTCTAGGATGTATCCCTAAAGGGGAAGTGTGGAACTCCCTCAACACCTCCTCTCATAGAATCACTGGTACCACGGTGCATCCCCACCTTTAGAAAGTCCATCAGGAGCCTATCCTAAGGATATCTGAGCACGTCAGACCTTGCAGTCCACATCCCCAAGCTGAGCCTCCCAAACTCGCTGAATAAGCGGGGGAGTAACAGTCATAGACTGGAGGTAAGATTCTCCATCTCTATCTACAAAGGATATCTGCAACGCTGCTAGCTGCTTGGTCACCTCACTCAGCAATTGTAGAGCAGACCTCCTACTAAGTGAATCTTCTACTACATTCCCCTTCCCAAGAGTGTATAATATCTCAAATTCATAGTCCTGGAGGAACTCTAGACATCGTCATTATCTTAGGTTCATGAGATAAGATATACCTAAGACTCTTGTGATCAGAGTAAACAGTAAACTGTTCACCCATCAAGTAGTGTCGCCACATCTTCCGTGAAAATAACACTACTGCTAACTCCAGATCATGGGTAGTGTAGTTCTTCTCGTGTTGTCTCAAATACCGTGAGTCGTAGGCGATCACCACTCGCTCCTGCATTAGGACACAACCTAGTCCGGTCCTTTATGCATCGTAGTAGACTGCATACCCAATTCCCTCTTCTGGTAGCCTCAAGATGGGGGAACTCGTCAGTCTCGGCCTCAGCTCCTGAAAACTACTTTGGCACTTCTTCATCCACAAGAAAGGCTACCCCTTATTCATCAAAGCTGACAAGCACTACTGGAAATGGAGTCTTTCCCAATGGTTCTAAACCGTTGGTAAAGCCTACAGAACCGTTGGTATATGTTATACCAATGGTTTTTCAAACAGTAGGGAAGTAAGTTGTTGGGAAAAGTTATCCCAATGGTTTACAAAGAACTGTTGGTATAGGTTAGTAAAATTAACCTATGCCAACGGTTTGTCCAACCTTTGGCATAAGTTTTACCAACGGTTCTCCTTGAACCATTGGCAAAAAATTCCCTAGGTCTTTCCCAATGGTTTGAGTAAATAATTGGGAAAGGCAAATATATAAAAATGAGTTTCTGCGGAGGTTTGAACCCACAACCCCCATGTTATAAATCAATGACTTTACCACTATCCTAGAGTATCCTTTGTGAGTATATTAGGATAAATATATATATGTGTGTGTGTGTAATTTATATATTGATTTATTCGACGATATTTGGCCAATGTACTCATAAAACCTATCCCAACAGTTCTCAAAACCTTTGGAAAAGATATGTGCCCACCCTTTCCCAACGGTTTGTCCAAACCGTTGGGAAAGGTGGTGGAATTTTCCCAATGGTTTACCCAAACCGTTGGAAAAGCCATGCCCAAGGGACTTTTCCCAATGGTTTGGCCAAACCGTTGGGAAAGCCATGGACTTTTCCCAACGGTTTGGCCAAACCATTGGGAAAGCCATGGAATTTTCCCAACGGTTTGGCCAAACCGTTGGGAAAGGGGGCCTATACCAATGATTTTTACAACCGTTGGTATAGAAGCATTGGTAAAGGTCAGGATTCCAGTAGTGAAGGGTGTCGCTACCCTGGAGAAGTCAGGTACAAATCTCTTGTAGTACCCAGCCAATCCCAGAAAACTCTCCACCTCGGTCACACTCGTGGGTGGCTCCCAAGCAAGCACTGCTTCTATATTCACCAGATCCACTGCAACTCTATCCTACAAGATAACGTGCCCCAGGAAGTGGACTTCCTGTATCCAGAACTAGAACTTCGAGAGCTTTCTATAAATATGGTGCTCTCAGAGTTTATCTAAAACTATCTGCAGGTGCATGGCGTGCTCCTCCTCTGACGCTAAGTATATAAAGATATCATCAATGAAGACCACCATGAAGCAATCGAGGTATGGATGGAAGACCTTGTTCATGAGCCCCATGAAAATTGTTGGAGCATTGGTCATGCCGAAAGGCATCACCAAGAACTCGTAATGTCCATACAGACATCTGAAGGTTGTCTTCGGTACGTCCTCGTCCCATACCCTAAGCTGGTGATAGATTGATCTGAGGTCTATCTTCGAAAACCAATGAGATCCCTTCAGCTGGTCGAAGAGATCCTCAATCCTCGACAGACGATACTTGTTCTTCAAGGTCACCTGGTTCAGGCATCGATAGTCCACACAAATCCTTAGACTCCCATCTGCCTTCTTGGTGAATAAGATCGGGGATGCCCATGGATAAACATTGGGCCTTATGAACCCCTTTCTCTACAAGTCCTCCAATTGTACCCTCAACTCACGAAGCTCCACGGGAGCCATTTGATATGCTGGTGTAGATATTGATTTCGTCCTGGGGTACAGGTCTATGTAAAATTCTAACTCTCTGTAAGGAGGTAGTCCCGGAACATCATCAAGGAAGACATCAGCATACTGGTCCACCACTACAGGATAACTCAGACTCCTCATGTCAACTACTCTGAGGGTGAGGCTAGCTAACTGGTGAGTGATTGGATGCACCCTCCTCTGATAAATTCTATCATGTGATTAAAAGGTTTCCTCCTCACCGGTGAAGGTAAACATGATCCCATCCTCACGAACACACTGCACTTTGCACCTAAAACAGTCGATCTGAGCATGGATTGTGGATAACCAGTCCATACCCAAGATGATGTCTTAAGGCCTCAACGTTGCTACTAGGTGATCCCAACTGAAGCTCTCGACTCCTAGATTGAGATAACACTATCTACACTAGTGTGTAATCATCAAATCCTTTCCCGTAGGAGTCTCTAATCATAAGGATTGAGCTAACGACTCCATCAGAATATCCAAGATCCAAAAAAGTTCCATGGTAATGAAAGAGTGACTAAAACCTGTGTCTATAAGTACTACAGCTAGGGTGGAATAGACACAGATCATACCTCTAATCATCTCCAGAGTGCCATGGTCGTAGGTCTCTGCTGCCTATAGCTGTGCTCGCCCCTATCCACCTACTCCCTGTGGTCAGGGTGGACCACCTGGTGGTGGTGGCAGTAGAACATCAAATCGCTGCCCACTGCTTACTGCATGGCATACTCCTCTTCCACGTCCGCCACTCTGCGGACCTCCTAACTCGAACCTCGATCGCTACCTCGGCGGTTCCTTGACCATCTATTGATCGTTGGTATGGAGGGTCGGGCAGTCACGAGCCATGTGTCTATATCCGCCGCACGTGAAGCACAATCTTCTTCCCTGCTGACCCCCTCTGCCTCGCGAGCTCCGCACCTCCAACCCTACATCCTGGGGTGGCCCTCTGGAGGGTCTAGTCTTCTTAGACCTCTACGTCATCTGCCTACTGCCTACTGTAGATGACTCATCTACCTTCCGTCCCATGGTGGCTCTCACCATCAGTTCCTACTCGGATAAGAAGATCTTCACCAACAATGCTTGCTCAAGCACTCTAGCCTGCATTGGGATATTCAGTGATATCATCGACACTCTGATCTCTCACCAGAGACCCTGCTCAAAGGTTCGAGCCCTGAATAATGGGTCTTGTACCATGTCAGTGGAGTAGTGCGAGAGGTCAGTGAATCTCACTGAGTACCGGGCTACTGTCAGGCTACCCTACTGTAAGTGCAACAACTCCTGAATATGAACATAGCGTAGTGTCGCTGGGATGAACTCCACCCTGAAGATGTTCTCAAAGTCTGTCCAGGTGAGGGTCACCTTGTCATGTAACTAGAGCATCAAGATTCACCATATTCTTACCATGACAAGAAAAAGACTAGCATCTAGGATCACTATCTTCTCTACTGGTTTCCCAACTAGCTGAAAAACTCTAGCCACAGCCTTCAGCCAGTCCTCAGCTACCTAGGGATCTATCTCGCCTCGAAACATCGAAGGTCTCTGCCACTGGAACTCATGAAATGCGCTCAGTCAGTTTGCACAATCTGCCAGTGGGGCTAGTGGAAACTTCTTCCCAACAGGTGGTGGTGTTGTTGGTGCACCACCCGAAGGTGCTAACACAGTAAGAGGGCCCTACACTGAAGCTTCTTCACTCAGTGGGCCGTCATCATGTACTCTCTCGGAAATCATGACTAGCTATCTACATGGAAGCATCCTGAAAAGAAACAGGTGTGCCACAGTTAACAAGTTATACCCGTTGAGATGACTCAAAAGTGATCAAAAAATTAAACATTTCCAAAACACACACAATCAGTGTTTTCGTGCACTGAGTCGGAAATCAGAATTTAGGGTCCCAGTGTATGGATACATCGGCCGCCACACCAACATTGGACTCCCCATACTAAAACCACACTCAAAAAACTTAACACTATTACTCCATTGGAAATATCAGAGTCCTATTTCTTCATTAGAACCTCCCTTTGATACCACTTTGTCACGACTCATCCTCCAAGGCCCGTGTCATGACTACCCCAAGCCCATCTTCCATAGGCTAGGGGTTGGTGACTAGCACTGGAAAGGTGTATCCCTAAAATGGGAAGGCATTGCCTCTAAACCTGTACAAACACATAGTCCAAGAACACAATAAGATGAAACCATGAAGTAGAACTGCATTAGTAAAAGTGTGTACTAAAAGTAAAGGGGGTCGGAATACAATCCCAACTAAAAAGGTACAACTACAACTGAAAACAAAAAACAGCTCCTATGATCGTCCACCAAGGATCCTACCTTAAGGGTAGGTACAGCTCATCTCCTTTACTCTTCACATTGACCAGTCAACTCTGTGTACCTCTTGGTCCTAGCTTCTACAGTCTCAGTTGAGTTTCTCATCGTCTGTAAAAGACACAACAAGGTGTGGGCGAAGCCCGTGCAGGGGTGAGTATAACAATACTCAGTAGGGACCCCGAGACCCTCGAAGGTCTCTCAGAATTCCACAAAGGAAAACCACAAACACGGTCTCAAACATAAATAACAAAGAAATAGACACATCTAAAACTAGGTATAACTGAATATAGTAGTACAGATGATTAGTCGTAAGGCTATATCATCTTACTCTGTCAAGAGGCACTGCTGCTGACCCACACATGATCAATAGGTACTAAACCCCGCAATACCCACACAAGATCAATAGGTTGTAATTCACACAGAACCACTGGGTGCTGATTCACACAGAATATATCAGTGATGATTCACACAGAATCGCTAGGTGTTGATTCACACAGAATCGCTAGGTGCTAATTCACACAAAATCACTGGGTGCTGATTCACACAGAATCATTGGGTTCTGATTCACACAGAATCGCTCAGTTCTGATTCACACATAATCACTAGGTGCTGATTCACAAAGAATCCCTGGGTGCTGATTCACACAAAATTGCTGGGTGCTGATTCACACAAAATCGCTTGGTGCTGATTCACAGAGAATCATTGGGTGCTGATTCACACAGAATTGATCAGTGCTGATTCATACAAAATCGCTCTTAATTCTTCACATCTCATCCAAACACAGGATTCCCACTCATAGTATGCTTGTTTATGAGAGAAACCACTCCTCAAGCCATCGGTCGTATTTCAACCTGCACGAATTCCCAAGTAGAAGTTACTCAATGATCTGTCACGTCATAAGGGTTCCAACACAATGGACGACACGTCAACCAGACGCCCGGTCTGTAAGTTATTGGAATTTTCGTATCGAGGGCCTGGTTGGACTCAGAGTCGATCCAACCCGACCATACTCCAAATTTCTCCAAAACTCTTGTGGAGTATCTCAAAAGGACCATCTCTCTCCAAGGATCCCAGTACCATAGAAGATTCGTTAAACGGACATTCAGTTTGTCAAACGGACGTTCATTTCTCAAGATACGGCCTTCTAAGCATTTCTGGGCCCGAGAGGGGTTCAGGTCTGGTCCATCCCAGTCAAACCGACCCGACCTAGGCCAATCTGACCCGGTTTGGGTAGACCCGACCCGGTTTGGGTCTAACTCGGGCCGACCTGGTTAGGCTGGGCCGCGGTGGCTCGGCCCGCTGAATGGTGTGACCCGCGCGGGGGTCGCGCGTTCCGCCACCTAAACGGCTCAAAGAGTCGTTTAGTTCTTTTAATTGCGGCGCCAGGTGGCGTTGCCTCATCACCCATGGGACCCGCAGGGAGCAGCTCCCCTGCCTTCGTCGCAGCTTCGAGTTGTGGCCTATCTCACCGTAGTGCACGACGATGTGCCACCTCCCACCTACACGGTCGGCCATTGTCGGCCGCATGTATGACCGCCGCATCACTACCCTCCTCTGTGGAAGGAAAGTGTCGTCCACCAGTCGCTGGTGTCGCTATGCTGGTGTCGCACCGGCAGAAATTTTGTAGGACTCCGGGTGAGCTCTGGTGGTCTGTTCTTCCTTTTGAGCATGCCTACGAGTCTCCCGGGATGTCGCCGTCGTTGGGTGCCTCCTGGTTTCCACTTTCTATCGAGTTGGAAATTTTTCCCCCAAAGAATGCAACATGAAGAAAGAGGCGGAGAGTCCAACCTTGTTCGTTTGGCCCGCGCCCTCCACATTAGCATTATAACAAGCGGGAGATTATTCAATTCATTAAAGATAATCTTTAATAAATAAATCCTCTACCTCGAAGATCATTGGTGACCACTGTGAACGGTGGTGCTTCCACGTTCAAGGGTATTGAGGACGAAGGAGAAGGTTCACGAGCATTGACGTTCGTCATCCGTCGACCTCTGGAGTGGTTCCTCAATAGGCGTCATCAAATCCTTTGTTCTCCATTGGTGTAATGTGTCGCGGTACTTTACCAGAGGTTCCTCACATCCATGTCAAAAACTCATGCCCAAGATTCCATTAAATAGACAGGAGATTCGACCTTGTCGCATGACATTAATGCGGTTCATTTATAAACCACATTTAATGTTGCAACATTTTGGTTACAAAGATGAAGGGTCAAGACATTAAATGGATTGAAAATTCATCAGTCCCACCACCACTGCTCAACTGTTACAGAAAAGAAATAAAATTAATTTGTTAAGTTTTTTTTTTATAGTCCAAATTTTATCTTTTTCTCTCGACCTACTCTGGTCGAAGTGAAGTTTCCCTTAATCGAATCCTGGTGTTGTGGATTCAATGGTGCCCTCATATTTTTAATCTAATCACTGGTTCAAAATATAGAAAAATTTACTCATACGTTTACTGAGAGTACCTTAAAAAAAGTTCAAAAAATTTTTCTAGGCACACCGGGTCTCGAAATCACTTGCCGTCAATTTTCACAGACTCGTAATAATCCCAAATAATTTAAAAAAACTTTACATGGAATATTTGGGTCTTTAAATCAAAGGCATTGAGAGGCATGAGGGAGGGGTGGCAGTGAGGGAGGATGGGTGGTGGCCACAACTCTAGGTGCAATGGTGGTGACAGACCCTAGTGCGGCAGCAGCGGTGACGGTAATAGACGAGGCGAGAGGGAGGGGCGGCAGCCCCATGTCTCTTCACTAAAATAAGGATTTGGGTGAGTAGGGTTAGCTAGGGTGTGAGGAAGTCATTCTATTTTGGAAAAGCTATATTTAGCAAAGTTTTAGACCTAAAAATATTTTCAACTGTGGAAAAAGAAATTGTCATCATATTATGTGAATTGGAAATATTCATTCCGTTGACATTCTTTAATATGATGGTTCATTTTATGGTTCACTTGGTAAGTGATATTTAACTTTTTATTCATCTACATTATGTATGGATGTACCCCATTTAATAATACATGAATATTTTGAAAGGGTGTGTCAAAAATTGAATTCGGGAAGAGGGTTGTATTGTGGAGTGATATATTATTGAGGAAGTCCTCGAATTCTGTACTGGATACCTATTTGGTGTGGAAATCATTGGTCTACCGAAATCTTGTCGCATTGGGTGGATTGTGGGTGAAGGAATTTCTAGAATATATGTTATTGTAATCACTATTTCATATAATGAGTAGGTCCACCCTTACATTTTTCATAACAGTTTAGAGGTTACCCCATATGTTGAAACCCGCAAAGAAATTCCTAGGCATTTAAATCCATCGGGGGATGAAATCTTGATATCAAATACAAATAATCAAAAATTTATAGGATGGTTTTAAGACCATATTTTTAAGGAGTTGGATGAAAATCCAGATTCAATTTTAGAACGACTTTGATGGCTAGCCATAGGACCAAGTGTGCATGTATTATCTTATAATGGTTATGTAATTAATGTTTATATATTCTATACAAATGAACACGATAAAATCAGTACTGAAGTGATGAATGTATCTAGTACCAAGGATAGAAATACAATTTATGTGAATTTTCATACTTTGGTATCATCAAACAAATATGGGAGTTGGATTATACAACATTCCAAGTGTCGATTTTTCAATTCAAGTGGGTTGATAATAGGAGTTCTGTTAAAATAGATGAATTTGGATTCATGAAAGTGGATTTCAGTAAGGAAGGGTACAAAGATGAACCATTTATAATGAAATCACTGATAGTACAAGTATTTTATATTCCATATCCTGCAAATCAAAAGTGATCAATTGTTTTGTTATCGATCAAATCCACCAAAGGGTTAGATGAAAATTCAACTGAGGATGATCCTTTCATTGGGATGTCATAATAATTTTATAGCGATCCGAATGTTGAAGGGGTCTTGTATGTCATATAAGACCACAATGAAGGGATTTGGATACTTGATAGAGGGGTGAAATTCATTCAACCTTTAAAAAAGAGTTTTCAATAATCATGTTATATTTTTTTGTAATATACATTGTGTTACCTCATGTTATTATCTATTCACTGCTATATTTACTAATCTAAATTAAATTCTGAATCACTTCTATAGATAATCACTTCTTTATGTGTCGATACTCCCAATCTTGAGGAACAACATGTTTCTAAACCTACTAGTGCTTCCAATGTAGAGGAACAACAACCCTCTACATAGACTAGTAGAAAAAAGGCTTTTAGCAACTGACAAAAGTCTCCGCTAAAGGTGTATAGCGGCCACCTATCATCTTCCAAACGACAGACGCTTTAGGCCCGTCGGTGTTTCTAATAGCATTCTCCAATTGGCGGTCACTATAGGTGCCACCGAAATTATCTATAGCAACCACTGAGTGGCAGTCGCTATAAGATTTTTTATTTTATTTTTTTTAAATTCCAGCAATTCAATAAAAAACTCTATATTTCAAAATCAAAAAAAAAAGAAAAAAACATTTTTAAAATATCTAAACTCATACGCACATAAATATCTTCATCTCGTCATCTTTCACGTTCCACATCCATAATCAAATATAATTGCATGAAAAAATTTAATAAAAAAATTAGTACCAAAAAAATACAAACAAATAATTGAAATGCAACAACATATTTCAATTCAAGCTTAGTGTAAAAGATCGAAAGTATTTGATTTTCAAAATATATTAATAATTTTGAATACCTTTTTAAAAATTTTAAATCGCTAATTCTATGGTTCTAATCAGACTACATTTTTTATTGATGTTTCATATGCTCGCACACCTCACCAATAATAATAAGTCAATTTTCTAGTGATTTCAAGTCATTCTGATGTCATTCGCTATGTATTTGACTGTTAAACACATGTTTTGGTCTTTTATGACATGAGAAGTGCATTTTTGGTTACTGCAGTCACACGAAACCTCTGATTGACATGTCGTCTGCCCGACCATTTTAGAATTCATTCACGGGTTGTTTTCGTCTGATTTCATGGCATTTCGAGGTCATTCGACCGGTTTTGACGACCCCATGCATGTTTTTCAAGCGCACCAAACACTTAAAAACACATATTCAACCGTATCGTGCAAACCATACATCTGATTGACATTTTTTATCCTCATAAACATCACGAACATTTATTAGATTGTTTTTCTATGATTTCAAGTCATTCTGAGCATGCTCTATATGCATTTGACCGTTAAATGCTAGTTTTGGTGTTTTACGGCACTGAATTTGTGTTTTTGGTCACCACGGTCACACAACACCTCTGATTGATGTGTTTTCTACCCAAAAATTTCAAAATTCATTCACTGGTTGTTTTCATCTGATTTCATGTCATTCCGAGGTCGTTTGTCCAGTTTTGACCACCCCACGCATGTTTTTCAAGCGCGTCAAATAGTTAAAAAAACACATATTCAGTCATACCACGTAAACCACACGTCCGATTGACATTTCATCACCTCGTACACATCATGCATAAAAATTAGATTGTTTTTTCTGATTTGAAGTCATTCTGAGCACATTCTCTATGCATTTCATCGTTAAACGCTCGTTTTGGTCTTTTATGGCACTAGATTTGCGTTTTCGGTCACCGCAGTCACACGACACCTCTAATTGACGTTTCTTCTACCCAAACATTTCAAAATTTACTCACCGGTTGTTTTCGTCTGATTTCATGGAATTCTGAAGTCCTTCGGCCGGTTTTGACCACCCCATGCACGTTTTTCAAGCACGCCAAACACTTAAAAAACACATATTCAGCTGTATCATGAAAACCGCATGTCCAATTGACATTAAGTCTCCTCATACACATCACAAATAATAATTAGATTATTTTTCATATGATTTAAAGTCATTATGATCATGTTCTCTATGCATTTGACCATTAAACGCTCGTTTTGGTGTTTTATGGCACCAAATTTGCGTTTTAAATCATTGTGGTCACACGATACCTCCGATTGATGTGTCATCTTCCCAACCATTTTACAATTCATTCACCAGTTGTTGTCTTTTGATTTAATGTCATTACGAGGTTGTTTGGACGATTTTGACCACCCCACGCATGTTTTTCAAGCGCGCCAAACACTTAAAAACACATATTCAGTTGTACCGCGCAAACCACACATCCTATTGATGTGCCATCTCCTTGTACACATCACGAATAATAATTAGATTGTTGTCTTATGATTTCAAGTCATTCTGATGTTGTTCTCTATGTATTTGATAGTTAAATGCATGTTTTGGTCTTTTATGACACGATAAGTGTGTTTTCAGTCATCGTGGTCACATGAAACCTCCGATTGATGTGTAATTTGCCCAACTATTTCAAAATTCACTCACCGGTTGTTTTTGTCTGATTTCATGGAATTCACAGGTCGTTCGGTCAGTTTTGACCACCTCATGTGCATTTTTCAATCATGCCAAACACTTAAAAACACATATTCAATCGTACCACACAAACCGCAAGCCCGATTGATGTTCAGTATCCTCGTACATGTCACGAATAATAATTAGATTATTTTCCTGTGATTTCAAGTCATTCCCAGCACGTTCTCTATGAATTTGACCATTAAATGCTTGTTTTGGTGTTTTATGGCACCAGATTTGTTTTTTTGGTCACCGCGATCACACAACACCTCTGATTGACGTGTCATCTACCCAACCATTTCAAAATTCATTCATCGGTTATTTTCGTCTGATTTAATGGAATTTCAAGGTCGTTCGTCTGGTTTTGACCACCCCACGCACGTTTTTCAAGCGCGTCAAACACTTAAAAAACACATATTCTGTCGTACTACACAAACTGCATGTCTGATTGATGTGTTGTCTCCACATACACACCAAAAATAATAATTAGATTTTTTCCTGTGATTTCAAGCCATTTCGAGCACATTTTCTATGCATTTAACCATTAAACGCTCATTTTGGTCTTTTATGGAACTGGATTTACATTTTCAGCCACCGCAATCACACGACACCTCTGATTGACATGTTGTTTGCCCGAACATTTCACAATTCACTCACTAGTTATTTTCGTCTAATTTCATAGCATTCTAAGGTCGTTTGGTCGGTTTTGACCTCCCCACACACATTTTTCAAGCACGTCAAACACTTAAAAAACGCATATTCAGTCATGATGTGCACACTGCATGTTCAATTGGCATGTTGTCTCCTCCTACACCTCAAAAATAATAATTATATTGTTTTCTTCTAATTTCAAGTCATTCTGAGCATGTTCGATATGCATTTGATCGTTAAACACTCGTTTTGGTCTTTTATGACACCAGATTTGCATTTTTGATCACTGATGTCACACAAAACCTCTGATTGATGTTCCATCTACCTAGCCATTTCACAATTCATTCACCGGTTGTTTTCGTCTAATTTCATGGCATTCTGAGGTCATTTAGTCTATTTTGACCTCCCCACGCATGTTTTTCAAGCGCACCAAACACTTAAAAACACATATTTAGTTGTACCATGAAAACTGAATGTATTATTGATGTTTCATCTCCTCTTATACCTCAAGAATAATAATTATATTTTTTTCTTCTGATTTCAAGTCTTTTAGATCATGTTCTCTATGCATTTGACCGTTAAACGCTCGTTTTGGTCTTTTATGGCACCTGGTTTGTATTTAAATCACCGTAGTCACACAACACCTTATATTGAAATGTATTCTACCTGAATATTTCACAATTCACTCATCAGTTGTTTTCGTCTGATTTCATGGAATTCTGAGGTCGTTCGGCTAGTTTTGACCACCCCACACGCGTTTTTCAAGTGTGCCAAACACTTAAAAAACACATATTCAGTCATACCGCACAAACTACATGTCAAATTGACGTGTTGTATCCTCATAAATGTCAAGAATAATAATTATATTGTTTTCATGTGATTTCAAGTCATTCCGAGCACGTTCTCAATGCATTTGACCGTTAAACGCTCATTTTGGTGTTTTATGGCACTAGATTTGCGTCTTCAGTCACTACGATCACACAACACCTCTGATTGATGTGTCATCTACCCAACCATTTCAAAATTCATTCATAGGTTGTTTTCATCTGATTTAATGGAATTTTTAGGTCGTTCGGCTGGTTTTGACCACCCCACACACATTTTTCAAGCACGTCAAACACTTAAAAAACACATATTCAGTGGTACCGCACAAACCACACATCTGATTGACATTATATATTCTCGTACACATCAAGAATAATAATTAGATTGTTTTAGTATTATTTAAATTAATTCTGAGCACGTTATCTATGAATTTGATCATTAAATGCTTGTTTTGGTCTTTTATGACATGAGAAGTGCGTTTTCGGTCACCGTGGTCACACAACACCTCTGATTGACAACCGTCTGCCTGAACATTTCACAACACTACTATAAATAAGATCTATACCAATGATTTTAGGCAAACCGTTTGTATAGTTCACTTATATGGACTTATACCAACGGTTTGGCCAAAACGGTTGGTATAGGTCACTAATTTGGACATATACCAACGGTTTTCCCAAAACTGTTGGTATAGGGGGGGGACCTATTCCAATGGTTTGGAGAAACCATTGGTATAGGTCACTTATATGGACTAATACCAATGGTTTTGAGAACTGTTGGTATAGTTACAGGCATTTTTTATGGAATCTTATTAAATATAACATTAAATAAATCAAAAATTTAAAATATATATGATAATACACATATATATTTATAAAATTATGTTCACAAAAGTCAAGTTAGGTTAGTGGTTAGGTCGTTCAATGATGAACCGGAGGTACTGGGATCAAAACCAATAGAATGATTCTTTTTTGAAATACATATACCAACGGTTTTATGAAACTGTTGTTATAGATTTTTCATATTATTTATACCAACGGTTTTTTCAAAACTGTTGGTATAGACCTATCCCCACAGCTTACTAAACCGTTGATATAGGATATACCAACATTTTGGAGGCCTATACTAATGGTTTCAAACCATTGGTTAGGGTATTTTTCTAGTATTTAAATTAACTCACCGTTTGTTTTTTGTATGATTTCATGGCATTCTAAGGCCGTTCGGCTAGTTTTGACCACCCCACGCACGTTTTTCAAGTGCGCCAAACACTTAAAAACACATATTCAGTCGTACTGCACAAAACGCACGTCTGATTGACATTCTGTCTCCTTGTACATGTCAATAATAATAATCATATTGTTTTCTTATGATTTCAAGTCATTATGAGTATGTTCTCTATGCATTTAACCATTAAATGCTCGTTTTGGTGTTTTATGGCACCAGATTTGCGTTTTCGGTCACCGCGGTCACACGACACCTCCAATTGACATGTCTTCTACCCAAACATTTCACAATTCATTCACCTATTGTTTTTGTTTTATTTCATTGCATTCTAAGAGCATTAGGACAATTTTTACCACCCCACGCACATTTTTCAAGCGCGCCAAACACTTAAAAAACACATATTCAGCCATACCGCACAAACCGCACGTCTGATTGACATTTTGTCTCCTCTTAAAGCTCAAGAATAATAATTAGATTTTTTTCCTCTTATTTCAAGTCATTATGTGCATGTTCTCTATGCATTTGACTATTAAACTCTTGTTTGGGCCTTTTATGGCTCCGAATTTGCGTTTTCGGTCACCGCGGTCACTCGACACCTCTGATTGACATGTTTTCTATGCAAAAATTTCAAATTCACTCACTGATTGTTTTTTGTATGATTTCATGGAATTATAAGGTCTTTCATCCAGTTTTAACCACCCCACGCACGTTTTTCAAGCGCACCAAACACTTAAAAAACACATATTCAATCGTACCGTGTACACCGCACGTCCGATTGATGTGTCGTCTCCTCTTACACCTCAAAAATAATAATAATATTGTTTTAGTCTGATTTAAATTCATTCCAAGAACTTTATCTATGCATTTTACCGTTAAACACTTGTTTTAGTCTTTTATGGTACCAAATTTGCGTTTTCGGTCACTGAGATCACACAACACCTCTGATTGACGTGTCATCTGACTGACCATTTCATAATTTATTGACCAGTTGTTTTCATCTGATTTCATGGAATTTCAAGGTCATTCGTTTGGTTTTGACCCCCCCCCCCCCCACACACACATGTTTTTCAAGCGTGTCAAACACTTAAAAAACACATATTCAGTCGTACTGCACAAACTGCACATCTGATTGATGTGTTTTCTTCTCTTACACCTCATAAATAATGAATATTATACCAATAAGAAATGGATGTGTTTCTAAATGAGTGTGCTGCTCATCAAAAGGGGCTTCTTCAAAAACCATCCAATTAAACTTAAAAGAAAGATAAATCTTAATAAATTGAAGTGTTATGTAATATATCATAATTAACAATCAAGTAAACTTTAAAAGAATTAATTAAATCACAAGAATTAAAAAAAATAAAACATATAGTTGTAAATAAAACTAAAGGTTTGAGAATAATTATTAATTCCTAATTCATGTATGATATTAAAATGGTAATGTAAATTACCTCATGCATGAGGTTCATCCTCATCTGGATCACCAATATCCCTGTGATGTCCACCAGCTATATCTAGAGCCTACAATATATATCAATATTATTTATCTTAAACATGTCAATATAATTCAATATGAGTATGGTTTGTTTTATTTTTTACCTTTGGAGCCACTTGTGTACCATCAATAGGACGTTGTGTCATCACTTCATTGATACGTGTTGACATACGTGATAATATCTCCTCATACTCTGCACATAACTGCTGAAACCATGCATCCATATTGTGTTGTATAGCCTGCATGGCAGCATCTATCTCAGTCTGTGCGCACATCCCTATATCTCTACATGTACCCATCGCCTCTGCTCTAACAACTACACGTTGTGGGACACCACCGCCATAAGTCAAAGAATAACCATGACTGTCATGCCCCATGACACGCTGAAATATCTCATCTCTACGAACAGTACTACGACGTTACTCCTATGGAAACTCTGCTAACTGAGCGTCAAACTGATCTTGTAGCATATACATAATGAATTAATGAACAAATATGAATAATTTCTATAAAATAAAAATACATTTATTAGTAAATAATTTGCTTACTATAACACCGGCAACATCGGGATCACCCACCCTACGATTCCTCACCCATATGGACATCTGATCGATTGTCTCACCTCGTTGGTGTAACTATAATAAAAGGTTTTACCATGTTATACTACAATATTTTTAATATATGAATGAATAGTGAATTCTAAACTTACATTATGTCTAAGCTGTGACACATGTTGCGTGCCAAGTTTGGAGGGTGTGCCCTGCATCACCCGATTATGTGAATGAAGATCGGATTCGGTCTACATTCAACTTATTCAGTTAATAGACATATGAAAAATTATTCATTTTTAGATTAAAATTAATAAATCTTACCATCGTCGCCTCACTCGACCAAAATGCAACCAAATCCTACCACTACACGAAAAGAATGCCCGGATGGAATCACTGTAGAATGTCTGGAACACTCACAAATAGTATCAAGTAATCTCTTTTCACCCTTTCCTTATAATCCATCCATAATTTTTGGTATTTTTTAATACATACGGCTCGAAACTCATTTGGACAGGATTTCAAATTATCCTGTTAAAAAATAGTTAGTAGATGTGACAATAATAAAAACAATATTATGAAAAATTAAACATTAAATTTATCTGAACCTCCCTCCATAATCTTTCAATCATATCCTTAGGGAAACAAGTCCAATCATGAGTCATCAGATGGAATCTGTGTGGGTCTCATATCATATGCCTAAACTGAAGAATCAATACAGTTTCACCTTCTCCAACTGGATGAAATGTGTCATCAAATAACACATCCAATCGGGATCCCAAGTTCTAGGATCGAACCCCTCTACTAGGACCCCTACGTCTGCTGGAAGACGCACTAGATCCTGATAAACATAAATTCATAATTCAATTACAATATAATTGAATTTTTAAATAAAAAATAGAAACAGATAGAGAAATATACACTGAAAATTATAATCAATTAATTTAGAAAAATGAAAACATACATACCAACAACATCAGGTGAACCACTCTGACCACCCTGTGATATACCTACATTAAAAAATAAATAGTTAAATCAAGAAATTTTTATACATATATAACTCATAAATATTTTTACAAACATTAACTGAGGAAATAATTACAATTTTCACTAATCATGAAAGTCTATCGTATCTCTTTCAATTGTCTCTCTGGCCCATTTTATATCTTCATCTCGTACAACTACTGTTTTTTAGTCAAGTGTTTGATCAGGAAATGCGACAACGTTAGGTTCCTCTTGGTTAATCAAAAAAACCCCTCTTCTAGACATTTTCACCACAACTTTCCAATCAGAATCAATGCTGACAAAGTAAACTTTCTCTACCTGTAATGTCAGTATGAATGGCTCATTTCTTACTTGGTCATCTTTATATATTATATTGTAAAAGTTTACTAATGTAAATTGGAAGTTATCAACTTTCATTCCATGAACCAGATCGACCCAATCACACCTTAACAATATGTTTTTTAAGCCAAGACCATAAATAACCTCAATAATATCCCTCAGAAATTCATAATAATAACCCACGCCAACAAAATAATAGTCAACGCTACTATTTTGTGTGGCTCGGTTCATGTCAACATTTCTAATACAAAATAGGAATTTGTTAGCATACAAAGACTTGTAGTGATGAGCTGTAATAAATGGGCCATCATTTAGTTAGTTGAGTTCTTCACTCACAGTATGGGTACTTAAATCATGTATATTTTGAATCTTCAAATTTTATATAGTTCAATGGATAAAGGATTATGAAAATACAACTAATTTTCACTATAAAAATATTAAATCAATTATTTATACGTACATGAGTCTTGAACCACTCATGAAATGTGTTGAAATGATGTTTTTGGATTTGATAGTTAGTTGCATGGGGTCTTTCACATTTCAACTTAGTGATATGCATCCTAAATCACAACACAATAAAAGGTAAGTAATAAAATAAATATAAAAACAGAAGACACATCAACTATAAAACTTACTGTATCAATGGAATAACTGATGGAGTGTTGAACAACACATATCAATGAGCTTGAACCCACTCATCTTTGTGCATATCAAACATTATTCCTTCTTCAATTAGACCCTAATCATTCTAGGAGGTTTTATCTATCTTTGTTTCAACCTCATCAATATATGAAGCACATAAATTAGTACACTCATCCATTAAATATCCCTTGGAAATTGAAGATTCCGAATGAGCTTTGTTGTGAACATACTATTTCAATGTATTTAAGTATTACTCTATTGGATACATCCACCTAAATTGCATGGGACCACCAGCAATGACTTTACCAGTTAAATGCACAGTCAAGTGAAACATGAAATCAAAAAAATATAGAAGAAATAGTTTCTCAATGTGACATAGTGCATGTAAAATCTTATCCTGCTACTTTTTCAAATCACTAATGTGGTGATTCCTTGAACAGAGCTATCTAAAAAAATTAGAAACTTCAATCAATGTCTCAATAACCTAGGTAGGTAAGCAATCATGAATTACTATAGGAATTAAATTTTGAAGCAGAATACAATTATTGTGACTTTTCAACCCCTATAATGTCATGCTCTTCATATTGAAATGCTTGGAAATATTAGAGAAATAACCATCTGGCACCTTGATAGTCTTCAAATTTGATAAAAATGTTTGTTTCTCTTTTTTACTCATTATGTACTGTGCAGCAGGCATGTATGCCCGATTACCTTCACCCAGCTATAAATTTAAAGGTTTTCTCAATCCCATTTATTTCAAATCACATCGAGCATTAGCATTGTCCTTTGATTTCCCCTTGATGCCTAAAATGGTGCATAGTATATTATCACATACATTTTTTTCAATGTGCATCACATCCAAATTATGTTTTAAAATATTATATTTCCAATAAGGCAATTCAAAAAAAAACTTTGTTTCTTCCAATTATGACTGCACTGTCTATTTTTAGCAGGAATAGAATATAATGTAGGATTCAATAAATCTTGAAAATCATACATTGTATGGATGTTTTCTTGATCATGTTGTGCACAAATTTGAACCCTAGACAGTATTTGTGGTGATGGTCCATGCTCTCTATTCCCATCAAATGACACATGGTCTTTTCTGAACCTGTGCAATAGAGGAAAGAAAGCATTTGTGACCAAGATATGCCTACTTTTTATAGTTCTTAAGCCATATATATTTATTACTCTTATTACAAAAAGGGCAGGAAAATTCTCATTTTTTACTCCAACCTGATAAGTTAGCATACGCTGGGAAATAATTAATTGTCTATAACAAAGTGGCCTGGAGTCTAAACATTTCATTAGATACCGATTCAAAAGTCATTACACCATCGGTCTAAAATTCTTAAAGCTCATCAATCAAAGGTTTCATATAAACATAGATTTTATCTCTAGGTCCTCTCAGTCCATCAATTATAATTTAAAGTAACAAAAATAGGTGCTTTATACATACCCATGGGGGAAGGTTGTATGGAACCAACACTACTGGCCACATACTATGTGTCACACCAACCATGGACCTAAATGGGTTAAAACCATCTGCTTACAAACCCAATAGAACATTACGATCATCCCGATAAAAGTATGGGTGTCTTTGATCAAACTCTTTCCATGACAAATAATCTAACAGGTGAGTTAATTTATCAACCTCTTTATTTCTCTCTGAATTCCAATTCGTCAATTTAAAAATTTTAGTTGACATGAAGAATCTCTTCAGTCTCAGTTTTAGTGGGAAATAATGCATCTTCTTAGAGGGAACTTTTTTCCCTTGATTCAAGACTCTACCAGGAAGAATCTTACTACCTTGATTAATCTCATTTCCCTTCCACCTAGATGTATAGCAAATAGTAAAAATATTTAATTGTGTATTCTCTTTTCTGAAAAATATACAATTATTGCAGCACGCATCAATGGTATCATATGTAAAACCAATATCATCATTCAAATTGCGAGCTTGATAGAATGACTCTGGAATCTTTAATCCAGTAGGGAGTACCTTCTTCAACAATACCAACAACATGTCTAATGAGGTGTTTGATCACTAGTTCAAGGCCTTTAGGTGTAACAATTCAATGATGAATGACAATTTACTAAATTTAGTTCATCCTTTATATAATTCAATATGTGCATCATCAATAATTTCAAATAATTTCAATGCTTCTCCATCTACAGAAGAACGGGGATTACTCGATCCAACATCGTCATTTACGACATTACTGTCTTTAGGTTGAAACTGACGAATCATATCATTGAGCATTATGTTCATCAGATCAACTATTCTCGAATCAACATCCATATGAATACTTTCTGATTGATGACATGAAATGGAATCTTCTCCATAACATGTCCATGTCTTATAGTTTTTCAAAAACCCATTCAAAAACATATGTTCTCTAACACTATCTCATCTGAATAGATATCTATTTACACATTTTCTGCATGGAAAAATAATCAAATCGCTTGGAAATCCATTGGTGAAATCCCTAAATCACTTAATCCCCTCATAATATTTAGTAGAAACCCTATCTTGAATATCAATCCATCTCTTATCTATATCTGTATTTAATAGAAAGCAAATAATTGAAATATCTTATTTAAATTATAAAAAAGCTCATATCATTAAAACTTAAAAACCAATGAGTTCAAAGCTATTTTTAAGGACAAATAAAAAAAGTGGATTGGTTTTGATGATATTGTGATATCTCTATATATATTGTAATCTACTTAAACAAGGAGGAATTATTATTTCAACATGGTAGGTGGATCTTGGAGTGAATTTTCTCATGATTTCCAGAAACTTTGAACTAAAATCAAGGGAAAGGTATGTGCTTCACTACTAAGATTCATGGGATTTTCAGGTTCGGTCATGAATAAAAAAATATTCACTCTCTGATAGATCTCTCTGGACAATAAAATTTTCATAAATAACCTACATAATTGATTGAGGAAGTCAACCAATGACCTACCTATAGAGGACTCAATCGCGGGTAATGGGGTGCGACTTTATTTCAGATCCATGATGGCGCAGAATCTTGACGATAGGGGTTCAACGGGTGGACTCAAAAGGGGTGGAATATGTTGATAGGAGCGGAACCTCTGGACAAATCACGGGAGGGTTCTACATGATGGGGCACGACGGGTCGAGAGTGTTCAATGGAAGCGGGGCGTGAGAACTTGCAGGAGGGGTGTAGTGGGGCTGGGAGGGAATGGCGGCGGCAGGACTGTCTGAAGGTGCAGCGCAGAGGCGGGGGGTGGGGGTCATCAGGTCACGGGGGTGTCGGGGTCACGGGGGGCACAATACTAAGGCAAGGGGGGGTCGTCGGGGTCACGGGGGTCTCTCAGGGTCATGGGGGGTGCACCACGAAGGTAAGGGGGTCGGGGTCACACAGGGTCTCCTGGTGTATCGGGGTCACCGGGAGGGTGAACAGGGGAGAGGGTCGCAGGGTCTGGGAGGGAAATACATGGGAGAGGGGAATTGGGTCACAGGGTCGGGGAGGGTAAACGAGGGGGGAGAGGAAAAATTAGGGCGGGTTGTATAAAAAAATACAACAACCACTAAATGGCGATCGCTCTGACTGACCCTCCTCGAAAGCTAAAAAATATACTAGTGACATGTCAATGCTACTAATACAGAGGAAAAACATATTGATGTTATTAAACCTGAGGAAATGGTAGATGGTGAGAAATTGATGTTCATTAAAAAATATGATCACTGTAGAATGATGGTTTTAGTAAAAAATATTAAGGTGAGAAACAAAGGCATCGAATTCAAGGTTGGATGGAATGCATGTGGTTAGCCTGTTAACCCCAACAAGGTCATGTTCAACAATTTCATTGGGCTCACCACTCGGTAGTGTGTGTCGATTGATGTATATTTGTGGCACCATGTTGTGTTCATGATTAAGACACTAATTTGGGAATAAATTACGGTAACATTATGATATCCTTTTATTATTTTACTAAAAAAAATAATGAAACATTGAATTACTCTTCATTATACCTTGTAGATTGTATTTATAGTAGATGAATCCCGAAACAAATTTGTATTAATGCTTACTGGAAAGGATTTCAGAGGATTTGCCACAATTCTAACAATGTTTCATCTCAAATATATTGAGGGAAAATGAAATCACACCCACAGTATATGTATGCACACCTGATAAGCCAAGAAGCATGGGATGGGTTTATTGGTCATCATGAGGATACATCTTTTTAGGTACATTGTGGCTGGTAATACATTGTTTGAAAATGCATATATTAATCACTTTGATTAAGAATTTTTAACTTATGAAATAGAAACTGAGTGTTGAAAATAAGAAATAGGAAGCGAAACCAATGCACTCCTACCATAAAGCAAAGATGGGGTACACTTTACTTGAAAGAAAATTGGAATTTATTTTAAATCTACCATAATAATTTTATGTGACATGAAACAAAAACATAATTATGTTCCTCTATTTATATACATATTGATGAACCCAAATCCAAATACACTTCCATCCCACATTATGTGTTATAGAAGGAGGCATGTGTAAATAAATATGGGATGCTAATAGATGAAAACACACAAAAAGTGAGTGAATCATGTGTGAAGTATGAAATAAAAAACTTTAAATAGATATTATATAATAATTATTACTTATTTTCATATATTTTTTATCCAAATTAGATACAAGAGTCATCATCAGCTGTACTGGATGACCAACTGCTATCAGTGGCCTTGCAGTGGCCAGAAAAATATGGTTGTATCAGAGGTGTGGGTTTGGGGTGACACCCTAAACATATTTTGAGAAAATAAAAGAACAGGGGGGTAAAGAAAAAAAATATAAGATATGTAAGCACAATTATTTTCTCCTGAAGATAGACACTGATACCTTTCCTACACCGATATTCTTCAGGGTGAAAATGAGTATGATTTATATCTATCAACACCCACCCATCTCCTTATTGTGAGGACTATCGTGTACAATATCCAAGAAGATACTATACACATCAGACAACTTCTAATGGGTCATGTGAGAGTGGAGACTAGCATAGCTCGTGAGACAAGTGTTGAGATGCCTATTCCACTTGATGACACATATATTCATACGGTCAAGCAAACCATTGTCGCATTCATATCATGGCCATCAGATATTGTAAAAAACATTTCGATAATGAGGTATTCATTTACAATTTATTTTTCATGCTAAATCTTTAAAAATTAATGAAAAAAGGTCTAAAATGATTAATGTTATTACAGACAGAAAAAATGAAGGGTTGAAACAAAATGTTGAATTAAAATGATCTAAAGGATCAACTGTCCAATCAAAAATATTTTTACAATGCACCTTTACCCCTCCCATTCAATATCTACATTTACTAACATTGGAGGTTTGTGTAGATATAATGTTACAAAGTGGTAGTAATCACATAGTTGATTTTGAAGAACAAATATATAGAGATTCCATTACAGACTTCATTTATCTTGAGAATGTAAATGAAATACTCAAGTATGAATGGCTAGGAGTCTCATCTCTAAATGTATACATGAGGTGTGTTTTTATGATTTTTTTTTCAAATTGCTGATCTACTATGTTAATTATGAATAAATACAATTCATATTTTTGGAAGGCACCTATATCAATATTATTTGAAGGGAACTCCTATGAACATAAATATGGAATCATTAGTACTCGGGTCACTTCTACAAACCAAAATGAAATGGAATTAGCTAAAATTGATGAAATAGTGGAAAAAATGGTTGCATCATTTGAAATCAAACTTATGGATGAAATAATATTCTTATTACCAAGGATATAGGGGTAAAACTATACAATTTAATCATATCAAATATATTTTCATTCCTTTCATTACTTATTCCTTTTTTTTTGCAACATTGGGCACTCATTGCAGTCAATTTCAATACTCCAAAGATTTATTTTCTGGATTCACTTCATGGATACCCAATAAGCTTACCACACATGATGACATTATACAATTTGTAATACACTACATCCAACGTTTCAGAACTAAATTTCATGTTATATATTTTATATAAAGTTTTAATGAGAATTATTTTATGATAGGGTGGTGTCTAAATATCATCAAAATCATGGAATGAGGATAGTCCATGCACAAAGAAGTCCATCGACTTCTACAAGTGAATAAGTATTGGGGTATATATAATAATATTTCACTATAAAAACACATATCAAAACAAATTACTTATTTTTTTCAATGTTTATATAGTGTATGAAACAAACAAATGGAAAATATTGTGGTTATTGTGTTTGAAAATTTATAAGAGATGTCATATACCATCAACAAACTAGCATCCTCAAAGCAGTATTTTCGAAGATAATTATTGTTTCATTTAAAATATTTATTAATCCTTTGTGTATTTATATTTTTCTAGTACAAGCATGACTGTTGAAAATCCTCCTATTCAAAAGATAAAATATATTTTTTTAGAAATGACTGGGCAACATACCCGGTGTCATAATGTACACATATTTCATGAATATGTGACTTTATATTACTTATTTAGTTGATTTTCTCATTAATTTATCTAATTTTTTTAGTTAATTTCCTTATAATTTTTATTTGATACTTATTTTGTTTAATTTCACATAGATCATGAAGAAATTACTTTCTTAAACAAAGTTGATTCAATCGTGAACTATGATCATTCACTCTAGGATAAAAAGACACAGTTGAAAAAACCATACCTCAATCTGATACAAGATGTACCTAGTAAGACTCAAATTGTGTGGTTTCAATTTAAAATTTACATTTTATTAATGAATTGTTTCATATTTATGTTTAATTTATTTATTTATAGTATTACTGACATAATAATTATTTTCTTATAAAGGTGAATTCTTTTAGGAAATCATATTTTCCTTTCAATTGTCTGTAATAATCCAAAAAAGAGAGAACATGTTGGTTCTGGATGAGGCGTTTCATGCATCATAGGGTTTCCTTTTCCATCCAAATGGAATAGTTCTCCCTTTTCTAGATTGGTTCAGATAGTTTAAAGAAAAACACAAATCATAAACTCAATCATCCACACCTCAATATGATACATAATGTGCTTGGTATGACTCGAACTATATGTTTTTAGTTTATAATTTACATTTTAGTTCAAAATACACATCACATACTCAAAAATGATAAAATACATTCAGATTTTTTTAATACTTTAGCTCAATGATCCTTAAGTCATTTTTGAATTTTAGGAATTAGCCGCACCTCAATATAGCACACAGTGTGACCAATATGGCTCCAAGTGTGTCTTTTTATTTAAAATTGACATTAATTTTAATAAAAAGGACAGTTGATGTACTCAAAATCAAGAAAAAACATTTGTATTGTTTTTATGAGTTAGTAAAATGATCCATAAGTCATTTTTTACCTGTAAGAATAAACCTCACCTCAATCTGATGCACAGTGTGACTGATATGACTCCAAGTGTATATTTTTATTTAAAATTGACATTAATTTTAGTAAAAAGGACAAGTGACATACTCAAAACCAAACAAACACCTTCAGATTGTTTTGATACTTTAGTAAAATGATTTATAAGTCATTTTTTATGTGCAGTAATTAACCACACCTCAATCTGATGCATGGCGTGACCGGTATGACTCTAAGTGTGTCTTTTTATCTAAAATTAACATTAATTTTAGTAAAATGGACAAGTGACATACTCAAAAACTAAGAAAACACATTCATATTGTTTTGATACTTTATAAAAATAATCCATAAGTCATTTGATCAACCACACCTCAATTCTATGCAGTGTGGTCGATATGACTTCAAGTGTGTCTGTTTCTTTAAAATTGACATTAATTTTTGTAAAAAAAGACAAGTGACATACTCAAAATAAATAAAACTCATTCGTATTATTTTTATTATTTATAAAAACTATCCATAATTCATATTTGATGTATAGGAATCAACCTCATCTCAATACAATTCGTGGTGTGACCAGTATGACTCTAAGTGTGTTTTTTATTTAAAATTGACATTAATTTTAGTAAAAATAACAAGTGACATACTCAAAACCAAGAAAATTCATTTTTATTATTTTTATACTTAGTAAAATGACCCATAAGCCATTTTTAAAATTGATAAATCACACGCACCTCAATTTGAAATATGGTGTGACCGATATGACTCTAAGTGTGTCTTTTTATCTAAAATTGACATTAATTTTAGTAAAAATAACAAGTGACATAATAAAGACCAATAAAAACATTTATATTGTTTTCATACTTTAGTAAAATGATCCATAATTCATTTTTGATGTGCAGGAATTAGCCTCACCTCAATCTGATACAGCATGTGCCTAATATGACTTAAATTTTCTGTTATCTGTTTAAAATTGACATTTTAGTTCAAAAAGTGTGTTACTCACTAAAAATCAAGAAAACGTACTTTTTATGTCTTGATAATTTATTAAAATGATTCATAAATCATTTTTTACATGTAATAATAAGTCTCATGTCAAACTGACACATTATGTGACTGGTATAACCCAAAGTGCATGATTTTAGTTCAAAATTATATTTTAGCAAAAAACACAATTGAAATACTCAAAACTAAGAAAAAACATTCATATTATTTTGATACTTTATTAAAACAATCCATAAGTCATTTTTTATGTGTAGTAATCAGCCTCACCTCAATCCGATGCATTTTGTGACCAGTATGAATCAAAGTGTTCGTTATCAGTTTAAAATTGACATTTTAGTTCAAAAAGTGTGTCACTCACTAAAAACTAATAAAATTCACTATGATTTTATTTATAATTTAGGAAAATGATTCATAAGTAATTTTTTATGTGTAAGAATCAGTATCACATCAAACTGACACACGATGTGACAGATATGTCTCAAAGTGCATGCTTCCAGTTTGAAATGACATTTTAGTAAAAAACATAAGTGACATAATCAAAATAGTGAAAACACATTCGTATTGCTTTGATACTTTAGTAAAATGATCCATAATTCATTTTTGATGTGTAATAATCAACCGAACCTCAATATGACACACAGTGTGATTGATATGACTCAAAGTGTCCATTATCAGTTTAAAATTGAAATTTTAGTTCAAAAAGTATGTCACTCATTGAAAACTAAGAAAATGCACTCTTATTGTCATGATAATTTAGTAAAATGATTCATAAGTCATTTTTTATGTATAGAAACTAGTCTCATGTCAAACTGACACACGATGTGATCGATATGTCTTAAAGTGTGTGTTTTCAGTTTGAAAATACATATTAGTAAAAAACATGAGTGACGTACTCAAAGCTGAGAAAACACATTTTGATTGTTTTTATACCTTATAAAAATGATCCATAATTCATTTTTGATATGTAGGAATCAGAAACACCTCAATCCAACGTACAGTGTGACCAATATGACTCCAGGTGTGTCTTTTTATTTAAAATTAACATTAATTTTAGTAAAAAGAACAAGTGACATACACAAAACTGAGAAAACACATTTTAATTATTTTTATAATTTAGTAAAATGATACATCAGTCATTTTTTACATGTATTAATCAACCTTACCTCAATCTGATTCACGATGTGATCGATATGACTCCAAGTGTGTCTTTTTATTTAAAAATTGACATTAATTTTAGTAAAAAAGAACAAGTGACATACTTAAGATTGGGTAAATGCATTCAAATTGTTTTGATACTTTATAAAAATTATCCATAAGTCATTTGTGATGTGTAGAAATTGGACGCATCTCATTTTGATACATCGTGTTCCTGGTGTGACTCAAATTGTCCATTCTTAGTTTAAAATTGACATTTTAGTTCAAAACGAATTTCACTCAATGAAAACCAAGAAATCACACTCTGATTGTCTTTATAATTTAGTAAAACACTTCATAAGTCATTTTTTATATATAGAAATTAGTCTCACATCAAACTGACACACGATGATATCTTTATATCCCAAAGTGCATGCTTTCAGTTTAAAATGGAATTTTAGTAAAAAACACAAGTGACATACTTAAAACCGAGAAAACACATTTAGATTATTTTGATACTCTAAGAAATGATCCATAAGTTATTTTTGAGGTGTAAGAATCAATCAAACCTCAATTCGATGTACGGTGTGACAGGTATGACTCCAAGTGTGTATATTTATTTAAAATTGACATTTTAGTAAAAAACACAAGTGAAATACTCAAAATTGAGCAAATGTATTCAGATTATTTTTATACTTTAATAAAATGATCCGTAAGTCATTTTTGGTTTTGAAGAATTGTCTGCACCTCAATATGATACAAAATGTGCTCGATATGACTAAAGGTGTTTGTCATTAGTCTAAAATTGACATTTTAGTTCAAAACATGTGTCGCTCACTGAAAAATTGAGTAAATGTGCTCGAATTGTCTTGATACTTTAGGAAAACAATTCACAAGTCATTTATGACATGTACAAATTAGTCTCACATCAAACTGATGCACGATTTGATTGGTATGACTCAAAGTGTGTGTTTATAGTTTAAAATTATTTTTTAGTAAAAAGACAATTGAAATACTCAAAACTGAGTAAATGTATTTGGATTGTCTTGATATTTTAGGAAAATGATCTATAAGTCATTTTTGGCATGTAGGAATCAGTTTCAACTCAATCTGATGCATGGTGTGACCGATATGATTCTAAGTGTGTCCTTTTATTTTAAATTGACATTTTATTTATCTATTCTTTCATATTTATATTTAATTTATTTATTTATAGTGTTATAAACATAATATTTTTTTCTTATAAAGTATTTTTCTTGGGTTAGGGAAATTTGTTCGGCAACTGATACCATGGTCAGACTTTTTTGATAGGGGGGTTGCAGGTGCCAAAGATGATGAAACATTGATGTTTTTAAATGTTTTTGGATAATAATTGAAAATTTAATTATAAAAAAACATTATTTTAAAAGTATATAATAGTGTGTGTTTTTGTATTTGTGATGTAAAATTTATTTCAATTAAATTATGTATTTGTATACAAGTGTATATAGGTGTATTTTCTATAGTGTGATGTTATTCAAACAGCACATTGCAGTAGTAGGGCCTTTATCAACACTAACAAAAGTGCCGATAAATCCCCCCCATTTAATATCTTGAGGATAATAATGATTTTTTGGAATTTTAAAGCCATTTTTGTGCATTGTTAAAGGGTTGAACTACAATTTACCGACCTGAGTTCCACATATCAGTGCCCCAAGTCAGTCGATTACATGACCTCAAGCCACTACTACAAAGTAGATGCTTAACAGTGTTGGAATTTATTAGTGCTAAAAAAAGTGTTGATAAATGGAATTTTTATGAGTGCAAAAAAAAGTGCTGATAAATTTAATCCTTTGTCAGCACTTTTTTTAGCACAGATAAAGTGTCCCTTTATCAGCACTTTATTTTTAGTGCTGGTAAAGGGTACCCTTTATCAACACATTATTTTAATCATTGATAAAGGAATCCTTTATCAACGCTTTTTTAGCACTGATAAATGTTTAAATAAATAAAATTAATTAATTAATTAATTAAAAAATAAAAAATGAGTTTGTTAAAAATAATATTACAAATTTTATCAATTAAATAATTAAGGATAAAAATGAATAAATTGATTATACTATATATAAATTATAAATATTAATAAATAGTATGGATTAAATATATAGATATATGAAAAATGAAAATTAAACAAATTAAAATTAAAAATAAGTAAATTGAGAAAAATATTAAACATTTTATTAATTATATGATTGTTGATAATGTTAAAAAAATAGTATATATTAAATATATAGATATATATTAATGTATATAAATATGATTTATATAATAAAAAATATTATTTATGCTTTATATTAAATAGTAATGTATTTAGTGAATAATGGTTTATAATTAAAAATTAATATGAATTAAAAATACTCACTAATTACATCCAGTAATGGATATAATTGAATGTTGTTTGATTTTTCAATTTATAACATAGATCAATCGTATTATATTGATTTCACATGTATGTAATTAATGCATTTTTATATACATACGCAAACACGCAAATATTTTTTTGGGAATTTAATCAATATATATTATTTATTTTATATATATTTATTTAAGATGTTTTAATATTTTCAATATGTATTCATATTTATTTCAATATATATCCATTTTTAATGAGTTATATTAATCAAACTTATCTAAATTTTCAATATATTGTACTCATTTTTAATTAATCAATTTTACTCATTTTTAACATGCATGAACTTAAGATTAAATATTCATCAATAATGATGAAAATGCATTTGTAAAAAAATATTCAGAAATAAATATATTTATAAATGTATATTTACTGTTTTTATATATTTATAAATTAATAAATAATATTTTTTGAAAAAGTATTTATATAATTATAAATAATTAATTATAAAATTATAATAAATTTATTTAAATAAAGAATATATTTACTATGTTTATATATATAGATATATAATTATATAAATATATATAATGATATAAATATTATTTTTTAAAAAGTTTTTATACAATTATAAATAAATAATTATATATTCAAATAATTATAAAATTATTATTTTATAAAAGGTATTATTATAAGTATTATAATTATATATAATAATTATACTTTTTAGAAAAAATTATTTTTTAAATTATGAAAAGTATTTATCAACACTTTTTTAGCATTGATAAACATAGAGATTTGTCGGCGCTAAAAACCTACTAATAAATATTTATTTTATCAATGCTTATTAACTTAGCACTGATAAAAGGTATCTTTATCAGTGTTTTTTTAAAGCATTGATAAAAGTGTCACGATCTATTTTAAGAACCCTAACCATCATGAACTAGTTCGCAATATCCGAAGCTCTCCATATAAGCGACCTGCTACCGGTGCTCCTTGTTGTCGAATCCAAGCTCAGATCTAGGCCAGAATCAAGTCTCCAACTATTCCAAGGCTCGAATCGAAGTCTCGAGCAATTTAAGGGTTGAATGAAACCATGGATCGAACAAAATTCAGGTTTTTGATATCTCTAATTTCCCTTGGTTATCCACTGAACCTTATCATCCCACATCTGTGTATCCCAACAAATCTAGTTGCACTATCCTATGATAAAACAACCCAAAATTCATTGTTTTTTAGATATATTGAAGTATTGTGTTCACCGATGTCATGTGGGTCTCCTTGGGACAACTTTGGTATTATGCGACTTGAAATATGTCAAACCCAATGTTGGGTCATTTTTTTGTGATGTATAATAGGCACATAATACCTATATTCCATGATATCTACCTCTTTAAAATCATCAACTTTTGAAAAATTCATCAATATAGTGGTCGGTGTTGTCATTGGTTTAAAATATTACATTGCAAATCACTTGGATGATGAAATATATAACATCATTAGGGTCTTATATTATGTAATTCAACAATTGGAATTGAGAGGGTTGAGTGAGTAGGAACTAAAATATAGGGTTATACCCTTCTATTTGAAAGGTAATTCTAGAAGTTGTTTCCAAAAAATGGATGATGAAATATCTAACACATGGGAATAGCTATATAATGATTTTTTCATGAAATTTTTTTCTAGGATAATGAGTAATGAAATATGGTGTAAAATTAATGGATTTATTTAGGATTACTGTAAACTATTTCATGAGGATGGATAGATTTAGGGGTCACTTTTGAAATGTAACAATCAAATGATTCTGATGAATCTGTAAAATCAGATGAGAAAAAACATTATATATATTTGATTTTTTTTTCTTATTTATTTAACTACTTCTTGAAAAAATATAATGTTTTCAGTTTTTATTTTTGAAATATTTCAATTTGAATTTAAATAATATGACTTAAATTCTATAAAAAGAAAAATCAAAGAGGTTTAAGGTTCTATAATCCTTAGACTATTATACAGGAAAAATTGATTTTGAGATAAAATGTAATTGATATTTTGATTTTGGTTGTTGAAATATAGTTATAAAATAAATAATTGGAATGATTCGTTTTCTATGAAAAACCTCAGCATCATGGTGTTTTAAGAAACAAAATAGTGTTTCATTATGTGGTGCAGAAGAAGAGTACATTGTTGATAGAATTTATTGTTCTCAATCCTTTGGGATTGATAAAAAAATTTCTAAATTTGATATTTTCTTTGAAAAGTAACTTATTAAATGAGAAAAGTTTTCTATTATTTAAATTTTAAAGAATATTTTAAATCATTCAAGAATAAATCTTATACCACTAGTTTTAACTAATTTTGATAAAATAAAATATTAACGTTGATTGATGTAAATTTAATAAATAATTTTTAATAGAATATATTTTGTTGAAATAAAAATTATTTTTCATGGATAAAACCATTACACATTTATAATCCCACTTCAAGTCAACTTTATTAGTTTGGATTTAATAAATTAATGACATGTTATGTCCACTATGGATTCTTAATTCTATTTAATTTTATGTTTTACTAACATAAACTTAAATTTATTTTTTATGTACTTATAATGGTAATATGATGCCCCACAAATGTTACCATCTCAATTGTATGACATAAAAAAAATTTCATTGTAATACATTACCATGACCTTTTATGTTAAGATTTTTAAAGAATTGGGACAAAAAAACTAACTAAAAAACTCATATATTTTTAAACTAATGGGTATTTTTTGGAACAATATATGAAACGAATTGATCCATAAGAAGCCTTCATTGTTCTTATTCATATCATTCTCCTCATGTCACATTGTTCTTATTTGTATCAAGATCCTCATGCATAGATTTTATCCAATTATCATCCTTATCAACCTCTCCAAATGATTTAGGATCTTCTTGGGAAAAAAAGAGGTTTTTTGTAGAGTATGAATCCTTCGAGTTTCCACAAAAACTTTCTGATCACCAATGAAATTCTATTCATTGATTTCAGACTTTATTGTATTTATTATAGTTGATAAAAATATAGCCATCTTTGAAATGATAACCCACACATTAATACTTCTTAAAAATCACTTCATTTCTTTTATCACGCATCTAATAAAAACTATGTATGTTTTACCTTAATCCATCTAAAAACATATCATTCTTTAACATTGCCTTTTGGTTTCACCCTTAGGAATCTCTTATTACCATCCATTTAATTCTCACAAATGGGAGACATTCACCTTTGATAAGGAATATCATATGTGTATTTATTTATTTATTGTACAAAATGAATATTTTATGAACCTAATAGGATATATTTACTTTCTCTCAAATGATTCAAAGATTTAATCCAATGTATCTTATTTTATATTCATCCTCCTCACTTGTTTATTGATTGTTTGGTGAGATCTATTTGTATTTTTTATCATCATTCTTACATTACCGTCAGCATATCCCTATGGTCAACAATGTTTGCATGGTAAAATCATTATCCATAGAATTAATGTATTTTTTCATATTTATGTTTAATTTATTTCTTTTCGGTATTAATCATATAATAATTGTTTTCTTATACAAGTAGATTATTTTTTTTGAGTTGGGTTGGTTTGTTCGAAGGTGCTCATGCTCGTGATAGATTGGAATTCGAGCCTACAAGTGAGGTAATAACAATACGAAAATGCGTCAAGAATGCATACAACCATCTGGAAAAGGTGAATTCCTGCAAATTATTTAATTAATTTTTTCATCATTATGTATAATATTTTTAAGTTAATTTCCTTATCATTTTTATCTAATACTTATTTAGTTTTTTTCATGGATCTTTTGGGAAGTCATATTTTGATTTCAACTATCTACAACAAGCTACAAAAGAGATAAAATGATTATTTTTCCAATGTTACCATGTTTTCCATTTTCATTTCCTTTCTTTGTTGACCTTCCAACACTGAATATTCATTTGATTTTATTAGCTGAAAAACCTTTCTCATTGTTGAAAGTCTCTACTCTTCTGACTTTCAACAATGGGAAAGGTTTTTCATCTAAGAACATTGATCCAATATGTAGTATTGTAATTTCTATATAGAAAGACAATGGAAACGTGGTAACATTGGAAATTAGGATTGTTTTGAGTCATTGGGATGCATAGGAATCAGCCACACCTCAATCTGACACACAGTGTGACCGGTATGACTCAAAGTGTTTCTTTTTATTTAAAATTGATATTAATTTTAGTAAAAAGGAAAAATGACATACTCAAAACTTAGAAAAAATTTATGATTGTTTTGATACTTTAGATAAATGATTCATAAGTCATTTGATATGTTTATGAATCAGTCGCACCTCAATTTGATGCATGGTGTGACCGTTATGACTCAATGTGTTCGATATCAATTTAAAATCAACAGTTTGGTTCAAAAAAATCCACTCACTAAAAAAGAATCAAAAAATTCTCATATTTTCTTGATAATTTAGGGCATTGGTTCATAAGACATTTTTAATGTGTAGGAATTAGTCTCAAATCAAACCAATACATGATGTGATTAGTATAGTTCAAAGTGTGTGTTTCTAGTTTAATATGACATTTTAGTAAAAAAACAAGTGACATAATCAAAACTTAAAAAAATGAATTCAGATTGTTTTTATACTTTATTAAAATGATCCATAAGTCATTTGGTACATGTAGGAATCAACTGTACCTCAATCTGACACACGGTGTGATCGATATGACTCCAAATGCATATTTTTATTTAAAGATGACATCAATTTTAATAAAAAGGACAACTGAACTACTCAAAAATGAGAAAACACATTAATATTGTTTTGATACTTTATTAAAATGACCCATAAGTCATTTTAGACATTTAGGAATCAATCATAACTCAATCTGACGCATGGTGTGTTTGGTATGACTCCAAGTGCATCTTTTTATTTAAAATTGACATCAATTTTATTAAAAAGGACAATTGACCTACTAAAAACCAAAAAACACATTTATATTGCTTTGATACTTTATTAAAATAATACATAATTCATTTGATATGTGGAGGAATCAGTATTACCTTAATCTAATACATGGTGTGACCAATATAACTCGAAGTGTGTCTATTTATTTAAAAATGAAATCAATTTTTATAAAAAGGAAAATTGACCTAGTCAAAAAGAAAAAAACACATTCATATTGTTTTGATACTTTATTATAATGATCCCTCGGTCATTTGAGACATTTATGAATCATTCATACCTTAATTCAATGCACATTGTGACCGATATGACTCAAAGTGCATCTTTTTATTTAAAAATGACATTAATTTTAATAAAAAGGACAACTGACCTACTCAAAACCAGGAAAACACATTCATATTTTTTTGATACTTTAGGTAAAATATCCATAAGTCATTTTTGATGTATTGGAATTAGACGCACCTCAATCCGATACACGATGTGCCTAGTATGACTCAATGTGTTCGTTATCAGTTTAAAATTGACATTTTAGTTTAAAAAATGTCACTTACTGAAAATATAGAAAACGCGCTTTGATTTTCTTGATAATTTATGAAATTGATTCATAATTAATTTTTGAATTCTAGGAATCAGTCTCACATCAAACCAATACACGATGTGATAGATATGATTCAAAGTGTGTGTTTCTAGTTTAAAATGGCATTTTAGTAAAAAAGACAAGTGATGTACTCAAAACTGAGTAAATGCATTTGTATAGTTTTGATAAATTATGAAAATGATCCATAAGAAATTTGGGATGTGTAAGAATTATTCTCACCTTAATCCGATGAACGGTGTGACCGATATGACTCCAAGTGCGTCTTTTTATTTAAAATTGACATCAATTTTAGTAAAAAAGACAACTCACCTACTCAAAAACAAGAAAATGCATTCGGATTATTTTGATACTTTAAGAAAACAATCCATAAGTCATTTTTGATGTGTAGGAATCATTTTCACCTCAATTTGATACACTATGTGTCCGGTCTAACTCAATGTGTCTGTTATTAGTTTAATATCAACATTTTAGTTCAAAAAGTGCCACTCACTGAAAACCAAGAAAACATGATCAAATTGTATTTATAATTTAGTAAAACAATTAATAAGTCATTTTTATGTTTATTAATTGGTATCATATCAAACCGACACACTATGTGACTGGTATAAGTCAAAGTGCATGTTTCCAATTTTAAATGACATTTTAGTAAAAAAGATAAGTGATGTACTCAAAACTGAGAAAACACATTTGAATTGTTTTTATACTTTAGGAAAATGATCCATAAGTCATTTGATATGTATAAGAATCAGTTACACCTCAATAAAACACATGGTTTGACCGATATAACTCCAAGTATGTTTTTTCAATATATAAGTATTAGTTTAGTTTAAAACACGCATCACATCGCTAAAACCGAGCAAACGAGCCTATATTGTTTTATATTCATTTAAATTATGTATTCATGCATGATTTTTATGATTTCATTGTGTTTTTTGTGTTGTGGTTCACTATTACAATACACTTCATTGGTGCTACAGTGTGTTATAACAGCCCATTGCAGTATGCCCCTTTATCAGCGCCATTTTAAGGGCTGATAAAGGACCCCTTTATCAATACCTCTATAAGTGTTGATAAAGGACCTCTCTATTAATGATTTTTTAGCACTGATAAAATATTTTGAATTTTAATCTATCTCCAATATTCAATGCTTCTCTAGTGTTGATAAAATCTATATTTAGCGTTGTTAATGGATGATTTTGTAGTAGTGAGTACACCTCCACTTATGTAAGAGGTTGTTGACTAGAGGTGAGGGTTTAATATATATAACATGGGGAGACTATACCCTCTTTATAAAAGTATCACAATAGTGGAAATAACCAAGAAATAACCAAAATACAATAACCAACAACCAATATAATTCCATAACTAAAACAAACTAGTAATACATGATGAATCGAAACAAAAGACAATATCCAAAACTAAAATAGTAGATTTGTTACTCCAAATAAGTGTCAATTGTAAAAATAAAAAACCAAAATAAAGACATTAACAACTCCTCCAAGTGAGTACCGACACCAATTCTAGTTCCCTCATCCATGCTCCATCCTGACTTAGCCATCTAACATAGGGGCATTGGCCTTATCTTGTCCTGCAAACATGAAGTGTATTTGGGTACTGATTAGGCAGCCTGAGTAGGTTGTGAGTAAAAATTAGTAGGATACCACCAAAAACATCAAAAACAATATCCATTCAATAATAGTTTATGCAGTTGTATAATGAACAAAGTACAATGCATAAAGTAAACACTTATCACATTTCATTATTCTTTAATTAACCACATAAATCCTTGGGTTCACGATGACACCCATACTATCAATACATGATTTGGAATGTGCTAGAGTCTGAACTATTCCCAAGGGATATCATATATCATAATACCATGTTATAATTTATCATTTCATTTCAATTCATATCACAGCCAATTGGAACCATAGTCTAATTCCAATCTCATGGTCATAGAATGTCTTTTCTAACACCCCATGGGTATTTAGAGCATTTGTCCCTATCCCACACCTCGATGTCACATGGGTATTTGGAGCCTTAGTCCCTTTCCCACACTCACTATCACATATGGGTATTTGGACCCTCATTTTGTGTCCCACACTCATTATCACATGCATGCATTTGGGTCTAGAATGTCATGTCTAGCACCTGTGGGTATTTGAAACATAAATCTATTTCCCACAACCCATTTATCAATCAATCACATATATCACATATATCACATTTAATAAGGTTAATCATCATTAAACTACTCATCAATATTTCACATTATGGTATACCATTTCAATTACCAAAACAATCATGGTTAATTAATTTAATCACATGGAATAATATGAACAATTCATCATTAAAACTATTTATCAACATTTATTCACATAACCCATTAACCTTTCATGATTAATCCAAACATCCCTTTATTCCCATTATTAATTATTTATATAACTCAACAATTGACTAATTACACAATCTCATTTTATTGAACAAATCCACAATTCCAATATCCCATAATTTCCTTAATCACATCATTTCATTAATTAATTAACCAATTAATTGATCCAATTTAACTAATTTACAATTTCCCCAAATTCAACCCATTCAATTATCACATGGTAATTCAATTTGATCTAACTAAATTCCATATGAAATTTCCCAATTATAGAAATTTAAATTACATAATTTCCTACATAAAATTAAATCAAGACTATGTGATTTTCAATTTAGACTACCTACCTCAAGATCTTTGATAGATGCTCGCCAATGAAAATCTCTAAATTGAAGCAGAACGTTCAATTTCATAATGAAGAATGAGATATAGATCCAAAAACTAGATCCAAAATTGAATGTATTGATATCTATCAAAACCTAAATGTATATCCATCACCAATGAAGGAAAAAATCCCCTCAAAAGATGAGAGAAAGATGATATAGAGGGAGGAAACTAGTTCAGACGAGATATCTTATTGGGAGATGTGTAGATCTGTAAAACAGATCATCGATTCACCAAGAAAAGATTTCAAAATACTTTTGAATCTATCTAGTATCCTCCAAAAATGAGAGAAACGAGTTAGGGTCAAGATGGGGTGTTTTGGGATATAAGATGGGAGTTTGTGAATTTTTTTATGAATTCTAGAGGGTTTATTTTTCCACACACACAGTTTCCTATACGAGGTGTACAATTTGACCTAATTGTGTGCCTCACCTATGGGGTTGCATGGTTTATACTAATAGGGCACACGGTTTAAAAAAATGGGTGCCAACCATGAAACCCCTGTTTTCACGGTTTGTTGGGTCGGGGTGCATGGTTTGGAATAACCATTCTATTGAGCATGTGTTGATTCAATAATTTCATTAATTTATTTTTGGTTTTGATGCCCATAAATTCCCACATATGTGTTACTAATAAATTTTCTTTTAAGTGAATTTTAGGAAATTATTATTCATGGAAATATTTATTTTGTAATTATATTCAATTCATTGATCCACAAGGAATATTCTTTGAAGTATTCAGAACATGTTTTAACATATTCTGGAAACACTATTCATACCATATGTTTGGATAAAACCTTACATTTGAGAAAAAGGAGAGTACATATAAGGAACCCTATGTTGTTATGAAACCCTATGTTTGAGTAAAAAAATGTATGGTACAACAACCCTAATTTTGTAATAAACTGTAAATTTTCAGCCCTGCCTTTGGAGTTTTGTCGTTATATGAAGGAACCCTACATTTGACTATTCAACGATGGAGTTTTAAATTCACGATATTATCCAAGATTTATGAAATGGTCTTGATGAAAGTAAGTATCTGTTCAAATCTATTTTATGACTAATTCAAAGTCTCATTATGATTGTTTTAAAGGATCATATTCAAAGGAGTAAATTGTTTCTATTCTTATGAGAAGTTACGACTCTCTTGAATGTTTTTGAATTAAAATATTCACGATTTATTGTGAGATATTTATATAGTTGGTTTGAACTAGAGCTATTCGACCTTCTCTATAAATATTGGGATGTTCTTTATCATAAAATTTGATATATAATATACCTAGGATATATACATAAGAAAAGAAAAGTCATGTGTTGTTGTCTTTAGAGCTGCACTTTGGATACATACATGTTTTGATCTATCTGATCTATATATCATTTTTGTTATCATTGATAATATATTTTATTGTTACATCCTATTATACATGAATGATTAAGTATTTGTAAGAGATATACTTTGGATATATACATATTTATACATATTTCTATTGTTTTCTCTATCACTATTTGAAGAAATCCTACTCGATGTTGAAGATCTATTCAGTGTTATGTTATATTAAATATTTGATTTCATCTATCAGTTACTACTGAAAATTGTGAAGTTAAACCTATACCATAAAATAGATCAAAATATTTTGATTTATTTGAGTTTCTAATTCTCATAATTAGTCATTATTAAGTTTCATCTTCTTACACTAAGCTATGGATTTACAGTTCCCTGTAAAAGAACCAGAAGACTTTTTAAAGTCTTGTTGTAAAGGTTTCAACTATTTGTAATCAGTTGTGGATTTTAAAGGTATTAGGATAAGAGGACCTAGTGAAAATCACCAAGCTCGTGGATTTGAGTGTTGGTGGAGTGGATGAAGAGATCTTTCTGCCCTGAACCACTATACATCACTGTGTTCATTTCCTTTATTTATTTCCGCTGCTCAATTGTCTTTGAGATAAGTAAAAGTTCACTACATAATAGGAGGAGTGTTCTGAATCAATAAAAAAAATTTAAGAACACAATTCACTCCCCCCCTTCTTGTGTCTTTGTCTTATTTAGAAGCATTCCGACCTAACAATTGGTATCAAAGGAAAGAATCTGCTGGTATATTTTCTTCTTCAAATTTTTATCCTGAAATAAACTATTGACATCAAAGGAAGTGATCTATTTTTATATTTTTTTTTTGTTGGGAATACTTGAATATATTTGGCTCTATTTGATACTAATAATTAATATAAAATGCCTGACTTATTCTGGAATATTCTATTTAATCTATTCAAATGTCAAAAAGTGGTATAAGAATGATCTACTAAATATTTGATGGCTCTAAAAATCCTAAGTTAAAGATTCAAATGAATATATCATAAAATGGATGATTTTAGAAAAGGTATGTCAATGATCCATGCTCCATATTTTAACGTTGATAATTATATATGTTGGAAAACCTGTATGATTATTTATTTAAAAAATCATAGAATAAGTGTTTATATGAAGGTTGTTAAACCTTATGAGATTCCAAAGGAAGACTTGGAAGATTAGAATAATGAAAAAGAAAAGGAATATGATCTCAATTCAAAATATATGAACACTACTGTGTGTGGTTTAGGAACCGATGAATTCAATCGAGTATCTCAATGTCCTATTACATATGATATGTGGCAGACTATTTCCATTACATATGAAAGAACTAACAATATCATACAACTTAGGTACACAACTTTGAAACTAAAGTTTGATTCATTTAGTATGAATGAAAGAGAGACTATCACTCAAATGAGTGGAAGATTGACAGAGATTTTCAACAAAGTTTCTACTTTAGGAGATTCAATTTCACAATCAGAACAAGATTTAAAAGTACTCAGAGTACTTCCCTCAAAGTATAATGGAATATCTGCAGTTATACATTAATCTACACCTATAAAATAATTGACTATGAAGGATTTGATTGGAACTTTAATGATATATGAAGTTGAGATGCAGGTTGAAGCTGAAAAACATATACAATATGAAGAATCTACTCTTAAAACTACTATGGATGGATTATCTTATTCAAATCATCTATATTTGGATAAATATTTATCAAATCTTGATAAAAAAATTAAAAATATATACAAAAATAAAAGGAAAGGGAATGATGGAAGAAGATGTTGTGAATACAAGGAAAAATTTCATGCAAAGGAAAATTGTTCTTTACTCAAAGCACAAAGGAAATCTATTTAAAATATAAAAAGAAAGAAAGCTATGAATACTTCCTAGAGTAATACTTTTGGTTTTCATAATTAATCTTATATGGATTCTGAGTCTAAGCATAAAAATAAAATGGCATGTCTTATGGACCATACTAATCATGAGGTACAATCTTTTTACTCTCAAAACTCTAGTTGTGAGAAACTATCTTATGATGAATTAAATAATTATTACTTTATGCTATAAGAAAAATATGAATTATTAAAGAAATATCATAGAAAATTTATAAAAACTTATGATACTGTTTTATTAGAAAAAGAAAAATTTTCAAAATAGATTCATAATTTAAAATCTAATGCTTCTAAAATTTCATGTGATTTGCATGATACTAAGATTAAATAATTTTTGGCTCAAGTTGATAATTTTTTTAAAAAAATCTAGTATTCTAATCAAAGGAGAAAAATCCTTAAATCAAATCATTGGAAAAAATAAAATACCGAATGAAATTTTTGGAATAGGAAGTTATGGTGAAAACCCAAAACTACATAAAAAATATTTTGTTCTTGGTTTAAATAGAAAAAACATATTTATTATTAAATGTTGTTTTCATGATATTAATGGTCATTATACAAATGATTTCTATTTTATAAAATCACAAATTTCTGGTTTAAAAAATTCTTATTTCTCAAAATAATTATTTAACTTAAAAAGTAAAATTCCTACTCAAAAAAAAAATGAGTTACCAAAAAAATTAGCTACTAACACTGCTAGACCCAAAAAGAATATGGGTGTCAAAAGGAACTTTCATTTGATATTAGGTTTATACCACTAATCTACATCGACAAATATTTAAGTGGTCAATTGATGGATATATAAAAAAAATCAGCAATTTATATTTTCATAATCCGAGGTCCATTGAGACCAATAACGTTTCTAGTAAAACACCAACCGATCAAAACTAATTTCCAAAAATAATTTATCCGATTCAAAAACTTTTTAACATCCTAAAATACCCCATTTAAAAAAAAGATCCATAATCACTTTAAAATGATTCACAATTTCAAAACATTTTATTTCAACAAACCACAAGTTTAGATTATGGATAATCTAATCCCTTTAAATCATTTCTGCTTCCCTCCATTTTTTTCACAAAAACACAACCTTCCAAAACCATTATTATATTTAATTATTGAAAACCCCATTTTTTCACTTTTCAAAATCTAATCCTTACATTAAAACCCATTTCCACAATTCTCACACAAGAATTTTAAAAACAAAAATCCAGAATTTAAGAAAGGTTCAAGAGACCCAAGAAAAAGGGAACTAGTGTCGGTGGGTGAATTGACCATATGGTTGGCAGCCATATTCCAAACACAACACCAACACAGAGAGACTTATTAGGACCATTCCCCAGCTCCACATGGCTTTCCAAGCCCTGTGAGCTCACGAAGGCCATTGGTCAGACTCCCCTTGTCATATCCCAATACCAAACAATCAACTAGAACAATGGACACTAATAAAACCAGACTTCCATGGAAACCTGAGGATTAGAACAAGAAATAGTTCGCGACGCTCTTCTTGCACTTACCCCTCAAGTCCCAAAAATCATACTCCATCTACCTTGACATCCCCAAAATAACAAGGTCTCTCTAAAAATAAAGGTCCGCTAATAGCTGACCTCCTCTGATACCATTTTGTCACGAACCAGCCCGAGTCGACCCTGAACCGGTCACCCAGGCCAGCCCACGACAAGTCCCGAGAGGCGTTCCCGATCCTCCCGGGATGGTGACAAGCACCAAGGGCATAAATAGAGTACACAAGGGAACGATTTCGCCCATATATAAACAATCAAACAAACAGCGGAAATAAACGGACAGCCCAAAATGAATTTATATAAAAATTGAACTAAATATTATTTGTACAGGAAACTAAAATTAGAACAAAACCAACAACTCAACTAAACAATCCCGATGAAAAAAAATAACTCCATGTGACACTTCTGGTCACTCTCCAACACAATGATAAAAAGTCACCCAAGGTGATCGAACTAAAGATGAAACCTGTACAAGGGCTAAAAAAGAAGAAGACTATAGGCGTGAGTATTAAAACTTAGTAGGTTAGCCCGGTATTCTATTCCCAATGCACATTACTTTAAAATAAAAGAAACATCAATTTATAGTTTTAAATTCATGATTTGAAAGTATGGTTTTCAAATGAGGTTCCATGCTATAATAATTATCAGACAAAAACATGCATGTTTAATAAACAAAAATGCAAGTAACAATTATTTTCAAATAGGTGAAACTTCAAAATGAAAATAGTTTTCAAGAGGGATGCTTTAAAGAATTTTAAAATTCAAATAAATAACACATACTACTGAATTTACCAACCAAACATACCGTATGATGACGGTGAGTACAAAATAGCCAATGAGCACTAGTCACAGGAATACCCCTAGGCACTAGTTAGTCGTGAGCCCCAGGTACCTCGTATCTCGGTGAAAGTAACCATAATAAATATCCGTTCTCGTGCACGATCCACTAGTAGGGAACATACCCATAACCTAGTGGTCCCCAATCATCATCATCATCATAGTTTAGTTAGTGTTTCCATCGTCAAACTTGCTACGTGAAACAGGGGCCAACCCCCACAGAATCACTAGCATACTAGTACACGTCCGCCCACCTAGATACCCGGGATTCCCTTTAGTGCTCAATAAAGTTACACATATTATCAAATACACATTTCACATCCCCATTCCATTCCAAAACCATAAAAACACAAACAGCCCATAATCATTCTTCACATTTCTTACACTAATCAACAAACCGCTAAATATTTCGGTAAAACAATTTCATGAAGTGTATTGAGGCTTTTCACATAAAACTCTCTCAAAAACACTCTTTAAATTATAAAAACACATCATAACCAAACCAAATCATATTTGGAAGCCCAATAAACATTTAATAAAATCATTTAATGGACCATAAAACAATCCCAATTGCACAAATTGTTATATACAAGTAAAACACTCCTTCATTTCTAGGAAATGCCAAACGGACCTTTAATTATTTTCTCAAAACTATCCTTTGACGAAGGTATGAATTTTAATTCTATTAAGGATCTGTATAAACACAATTTACAGAAGAAAACTACATTCATAAATCTCTTATAATACTCAGGTTACATATTCAAAACACAACCATTTTCATAAAGATGTGAAACAGTCCATTTTTGGGCAACTCGGGCCAAAATATGTTGTAAATCAAAACCCACTTGATTGTAAAAACAAATACAAATAGGAAGTCCATATAAGTACCCAAAAATAACATTTATCATTATTCCAATTCCTTTATAAATCCAAAAAAATAACTTTTAAATCACACATCACACATAAAGGCCAACCGGGCAATTTACCGAACACATGACATGCCCTTTTTAAACAAAACAATTTATTTTAAGTACATGAAAAGGAATAAAACACCAATTGAAAGCCATATTTTCATTCAAGATACTGTAACATGTTAAAATACCATAAACCAGATTATAAACCTCACAAAATATTTTCAAAAGATAACGGAACATTTAAACAAACACTTGTTGAGCACTTTCATGGAAAAACAACACTACCTTTCACAAAACAATGATTAAAAAACCACTTTGGACACCAAGAATATTATCCAAAGGCTTAAAAACAATAATGAACATTTATATCAGTTTAGGAAAATATTAAAATGATGAAACTTGAATGATAAAGGCATGTGCAAGGGATATCCTACCTCAAATCTTTGGCGTAATTGAAACGCACACCCGAAATCACCCGCCGCGGGTTTATAAACCATAAAACTATAAAGATCAGACCTAAACAAACAGAAACCCCATAAAAAAACATGGTATAACAAAACCATAGGTATATCAAGACTAGGGTACAATATAAAACCAAGAAATAATGAAAGGAGGGGGAAGAGGAAGAAGAAAGGAGAAGGAATCTCACCTTTCATCCTAGAAAACTCTTCATCATCCATTAGATCTGAAGCCTTAGAGAAAAGGTAATGGATTGAAAATTCTTGGAGAGACTCCTAAGGTCTGTACGAACCAGGTGAAGAATATTGGTGGCTAAAGGAGTACGAATTGATTGATTTATGAATGATAAAAGTTACCTTGGAAATTCTGGGCGATTTGAGGTTTCCTGAGAATTTTGCCCTAATTCGCGACCCACATGAGCTCCAAAGAGGTAAAATCTATTATGAGGGTTAGTATAGGGTTATTGTATTAGAGGGGGAGGTGTAATCACCGAAAAATAGTAAAAAATGAAAAAGATATAAACGAAACAAATTATTTTTTTTAAACAGGAAATGGGCCCATGGGCTGGCCCAATACCTAAATGAGTAACCCAAATTCACCCGGCCTATGAATTTATAATGGGTCCAAAAGGATAAATAAGTTTTAATATATCAGTATAGGACAATTGGGAAGTTGAATGGGTGAAAAAGGATGAAAAACAAAATAGTTATAAAAGAAACAAATTCGGTTTTTAAAACTGGGAATGGGCTCACGGTTGGCCCAAATCATGAAGTAACCACCCTTTTCTTCAAAAACTACTAAACAAATAATGGGGATCCCAAATTAGGGTGGTTAGACATATATGAAACTTCAAAACTCAAGATTTATCTCATCAAATACCCATGAAAAGGATCGGTATTTCTAATGGACCGGGTCAATACAATGACAGAAAAGAAAAAAAAACCGTGTGTGACAATTCTCCCCACCATTAAAGCTTTCCGCCCCCGGAAAGCCATAACCCTTTCCGGCTGAAAAAAAAACAACACCTAAGGATTCCAGAATGTACTCCCCACCATTAAGAATCAACTATAACTAGAAATTTTCTTAGGATGAAAATCCAGGAGACCCATGGTGGGTCTCCCCACCATTAGAAACCAACTAGCAATGAATAGACAAGAATTGAACATGAGCTAGAGTTGGGACTCACTCACACAAGCCCAAAAAAAACCCTCCTACAAAAACCTACTATACCAAGTTAATAGAGTTACAACATGAACATATAAACCACCCACTCCCGAATGGATGGGACAATAACTTGGTCGACACATTCAGCACAATTCTGGACCCCCGTTACTTGGGGATGGGAGGGAAGGGGACCCAATAATTTGGCCACTGAAATAACAAAAGAAACAAAGAAACTACCCAAAAATCTCCCCCTATGAATAGGTAACACCAAGACTGCACCTGATTTTTACAGGCGGTCTACACAGGGACATTGATTGAAAACCCACATCCATGAAGGAATAACCATAGACACTGTGTGAGGGGTTAAGTCCACCACGCTTATTGCGATAAAGGGAAATTCATAGAAATGAAGAACCAAAACATTGACATCGAAAATAACTTAACAAAACAGAGGATTAAGGATCCTAATCGAGCACTCCACACCTCTGTTGATTTCCTGACTGCGTGAAAAGCTTCACTCCGAGGCCTATGGCTGGAGCCCTGATTCTTGAAGCATTTGATGCACCGCAGTCAGGTGATAAGGATCACACCACTCAAAAAAACCACACTTGATCACCAAACAAAAACCTTAATCTAAATAGGAACTCATAGATACATATCAAAATTCTATCTCACTCCAAACGAGGGGCAGAATGGACAAGGAATACAACGAAACAAATCAACATCATCGAACACAACTGCTCTGTCCAAAAGAATTATCATGACCTAGAAGCACTTTTAATAGATCCAAAACAGCTCTCTATTCCAACAAACAAGTTGAGGCATCATCAAAAGCGGTGGATTTAAAATTTTAAAGGAATCCTTAGGTTGATCAGCAGGAAAGATTTGCAACGTAGGACTATCCATGACCACATCACAACATCAAACACATTTTTAGAAACCCAATGAAAATTACTCCAAAACCGATCCACCAACAAGATCTCATCACTAGATAGAACAAGAGTATGAATTATAGATCACATGGAAGCTAACCAAATAAACAACTCTTCTAAGACATAGAAAAATCAAGCCACATAACCATTGGTTTTAAAAAAAAGGCCACAATTTTCAGCTCAAAACAATTTTGAAAAATCAAACTAACTTGGTGGGTTTCCACATTCACCAATGGTGTTTCATCAAGTCTCACCCACATGCACATTTCCATGCCACCCCTGGCACCCAACCACCATACCATATAGGCCATACTTCCAGATATAAATAAAACCATGCATGTGAGCACCCATGAAAACACCAAAGGCTAAAATTAAACATCATAATTCAAAAAAAACAATTTACCTTCAAAAGGAACACCAACCACCAAGTCAAAAAACATTTTCATGTTTCACAAAAAAAAACCACAATTAATTAAGAACCATTTTCTTGAAAACCTACCCCTTTTCATTTTTAAAAAATTTTTAAATAACCAAGCCACTCCAAACAACCCCTTCACATTATTTTTTTTAAAAAAATCAGCAATGTATATTTTCATAATCCGAGGTCCATTGAGACCAATAACGTTTCTAGTAAAACACCAACCAATCAAAACTAATTTCCAAAAATAATTTATCCGATTCAAAAACTTTTTAACATCCTAAAATACCCCATTTAAAAAAAATATCCATAATCACTTTAAAATGATTCACAATTTCAAAACATTTTATTTCAACAAACCACAAGTTTAGATTATGGATAATCCAATCCCTTTAAATCATTTCTGCTTCCCTCCATTTTTTTCACAAAAACACAACCTTCCAAAACCATTATTATATTTAATTATTGAAAACCCCATTTTTTCACTTTTCAAAATCTAATCCTTATATTAAAACTCATTTCCACAATTCTCACACAAGGATTTTAAAAACAAAAATCCATAATTCAAGAAAGGTTCAAGAGACCCAAGAAAAAGAGAACTAGTGTCGGTGGGTGACTTGACCATATGGTTGGCGGCCATATGCCAAACACAACACCAACACAGAGAGACTTATTAGGATCATTCCCCAGCTCCACATGGCTTGCCAGGCCCTGTGAGCTCACAAAGGCCATTGGTCAGACTCCCCTTGTCATATCCCAATACCAAACAATCAACTAGAACAATGGACACTAATAAAACCAGACTTCCATGGAAACCTGAGGATTAGAACAAGAAAGAGTTCGCGACGCTCTTCTTGCACTTACCCCTCAAGTCCCAAAAATCCTACTCCATATACCTTGACATCCCCAAAATAACAAGGGCCCTCTAAAAATAAAGGTCCGCTAATAGCTGACCTCCTCTGATACCATTTTGTCACGAACCAGCCTGAGTCGACCCTGAACCGGTCACCCAGGCCAGCCCGTGACAAGTCCCGAGAGGCGTTCCCGATCCTCCCGGGATGGTGACAAGCACCAAGGGCATCAATAGAGTACACAAGGGAACGATTTCGCCCATATATAAACAATCAAACAAACAGCAGAAATAAACGGACAGCCCAAAATGAATTTATATAAAAATTGAACTAAATATTATTTGTACAGGAAACTAAAATTAGAACAAACCCAACAACTCAACTGAACAATCCCGATGAAAAAAAATAACTCCATGTGACACTTCTGGTCACTCTCCAACATAATGATAAAAAGTCACCCAAGGTGATCGAACTAAAGATGAAACCTGTACAAGGGCTAAAAAAGAAGAAGACTATAGGCGTGAGTATTAAAACTCAGTAGGTTAGCCTGGTATTCTATTCCCAATGCACATTACTTTAAAATAAAATAAACATCAATTTATAGTTTTAAATTCATGATTTGAAATTATGGTTTTCAAATGAGGTTCCATGCTATAATAATTATCAGACAAAAACATGCATGTTTAATAAACAAAAATGCAAGCAACAATTATTTTCAAATAGGTGAAACTTCAAAATGAAAATAGTTTTCAAGAGGGCTGCTTTAAAGAATTTTAAAATTCAAATAAATAACACATACTACTGAATTTACCAACCAAACACACCGTATACCGACGGTGAGTACAAAATAGCCAATGAGCACTAGTCACAGGAATACCCCTAGGCACTAGTTAGTCGTGAGCCCCAGGTACCTCGTATCTCGGTGAAAGTAACCATAATAAATATCCGTTCTCGTGCACGAGCCACTAGTAGGGAACATACCCATAACATAGTGTTCCCCAACCATCATCATCATCATAGTTTAGTTAGTGTTGTCATCGTCAAACTTGCTACGTGAAACAGGGGCCAACCCCCACAGAATCACTAGCATACTAGTACACGTCCTCCCACCTAGATACCCGGGATTCCCTTTAGTGCTCAATAAAGTTACACATATTATCAAATACACATTTCACATCCCAATTACATTCCAAAACCATAAAAACACAAACATCCCATAATCATTCTTCACATTTCTTACACTAATCAACAAACCGCTAAATATTTCGGTAAAACAATTTCATGAAGTGTATTGAGGCTTTTCACATAAAACTCTCTCAAAAACACTCTTTAAATTATAAACACACATAATAACCAAACCAAATAATATTTTTAAGCCCAATAAACATTTAATAAAATCATTTAATGGACCATAAAACAATCCCAATTGCACAAATTGTTATATACAAGTAAAACACTCCTTCATTTCTAGGAAATACCAAACGGGCCTTTAATTATTTTCTCAAAACTATCCTTTGACGAAGGTATGAATTTTAAATTCTATTAAGGATATGTATAAACACAATTTACAGAATAAAACCACATTCATAAATCTCTTATAATACTCAGGTTACATATTCAAAACACAACCATTTTCATAAAGATGTGAAACAGTCCATTTTTGGGCAACTCGGGCCAAAATATGTTGTAAATCAAAACCCACTTGATTGTAAAAACAAATACAAATAGGAAGTCCATATAAGTACCCAAAAATACCATTTATCATTATTACAATTCCTTTATAAATCCAAACAAATAACTTTTAAATCACACATCACACATAAAGGCCAACCGGGCAATTTACCGAACACATGACATACCCTTTTTAAACAAAACAATTTATTTTAAGTACATGAAAAGGAATAAAAAACCAATTGAAAGCCATATTTTCATTCAAGATACTGTAACATGTTAAAATACCATAAACCAGATTATAAACCTCACAAAATATTTTCAAAAGATAACGGAACATTTAAACAAACACTTGTTGAGCACTTTCATGGAAAAACAACACTACCTTTCACAAAACAATGATTAAAAAACCACTTTGGACACCAAGAAAATTATCCAAAGGCTTAAAAACAATAATGAACATTTATATCAGTTTAGTAAAATATTAAAATGATGAAACTTGAATGATAAAGGCATGTGCAAGGGATATCCTACCTCAAATCTTTGGCGTAATTGAAACGCGCACCCGAAATCACCTGCCGCGGGTTTATAAACCATAAAACTATAAAGATCAGACCTAAACAAACAGAAAACCCATAAAAAAACATTTTATAACAAAACCCTAGGTCGATCAAGACTAGGGTACAATATAAAACCAAGAAATAATGAAAGGAGGGGGAAGAGGAAGAAGAAAGGAGAAGGAATCTCACCTTTCATCCTAGAAAACTCTTCATCATCCATTAGATCTGAATCCCTAGAGAAAAGGGAATGGCTTGAAAATTCTTGGAGAGACTCCTAAGGTCTGGACGAACCAGGGGAAGAAGATTGGTGGCTAAAGGAGTACGAATTGATTGATTTATGAATGATAAAAGTTACCTTGGAAATCCTGGGCGATTTGAGGTTTCCTGAGAATTTCGCCCTAATTTGCGACCCACATGAGCTCCAAAGAGGTAAAATATATTATGAGGGTTAGGATAGGGTTATTTTCTTCTAGGGGGAGGTGTAATCACCTAAAAATAGTAAAAAATGAAAAAGATATAAATGAAACAAATTATTTTTTTTAAACAGGAAATGGGCCCATGGGCTGGCCCAATACCTAAATGAGTAACCCAAATTCACCCGGACAATGAATTTATAATGGGTCAAAAAGGATAAATAAGTTTTAATATATCAGTATAGGACAAGTGGGAAGTTGAATGGGTGAAAAAGGATGAAAAAAATAGTTATAAAAGAAACAAATTTGGTTTTTAAAACTGGGAATGGGCTCACGGTTGGCCCAAATCATGAAGTAACCACCCTTTTCTTCAAAAACTACTAAACAAACAATGGGGATCCCAAATTAGGGTGGTTAGACATATATGAAACTTCAAAACTCAAGATTTATCTCATCAAATACCCATGAAAAGGATCGGTATTTCTAATGGGCCGGGTCAATACAATGACAGAAAAGAAAAAAAACCGTGTGTGACACTCTAGTTGTGAGAAACTATCTTATGATGAATTAAATAATTATTACTTTATGCTATAAGAAAAATATGAATTATTAAAGAAATATCATAGAAAATTTATAAAAAATTATGATACTGTTTTATTAGAAAAAGAAAAATTTTCAAAATAGATTCATAATTTAAAATCTAATGCTTCTAAAATTTCATGTGATTTGCATGATACTAAGATTAAATAATTTTTTGCTCAAGTTGATAATTTTTTTAAAAAAATCTAGTATTCTAATCAAAGGAGAAAAATCCTTAAATCAAATCATTGGAAAAAATAAAATACCGAATGAAATTTTTGGAATAGGAAGTTATGGTGAAAAACCAAAACTATATAAAAAATATTTTGTTCTTGGTTTAAATAGAAAAAACATATTTATTATTAAATGTTGTTTTCATGATATTAATGTTCATTATACAAATTATCTCTATTTTATAAAATCACAAATTTCTGGTTTAAAAAATTCTTATTTCTCAAAATAATTATTTAACTTAAAAAGTAAAATTCCTACTCAAAAAAAATGAGTTACCAAAAAAATTAGCTACTAACACTGCTAGACCCAAAAAGAATATGGGTGCCAAAAGGAACTTTCATTTGATATTAGGTTTATACCACTAATCTACATCGACAAATATTTAAGTGGTCAATTGATGGATATATAAAAGTTTTTAACAAAGGAGTGAACAACTCTGAAGTAGTTCATTATCAAAAAAAAATATATTACTAAAAAACTAATCAATGAAGTATTTCATTTTTATATTAATATTCTTATGGTATATTAGTTGTTTTATAAAGGAGGAGAAAAATATTTTTCAAAGAAAATTAAATACTAAAACTAAATATTTAAATATTTCATGTTCTTAAAATTGCATTTACTTATGAAACATAAACATATTTCTTATGAAAATATGTCTTTTTATAAGTTGAAATCTATAATGATTATTTTGTGCTTTTAGGATAATAAATATGAAACATGATATTCATTTTATTAGAAAATAATGTATCATATTATTAGTAAATCTTTTTATTTTATCCATATTATTCTTCATAATATCTTGTTCAAAAGATTATAGGAAACCAAACACAGCAAGATCAAATGATCAAGTTCTACAAGTTTAGAAGAAAATAATTCTTACAAAAAAACAATAGGAAATTTATCTGATCTGTTAGAAGAATAGTTTATTCTGTTTATTAAATATTTGTTTGAAAATTCTACTAGAAGAAATAAATAAGTTCATGGTGATGATGAACTATAATTATCTTCTTCTCAAATGTCTTATGAAAGGATTCTATTGAAAGTCAGAGTCTTAAATGATAAAAAAGTAAAGCTACAAGTTTCTTTATATGCATCTACAAAGTCATATAATGATCTACATAAAGAATCGATATCAAAAGTTATATTTGATTTGTTACAAAAATAATATCAGAATATGAGAGATAGTTTGATCTCAAAAACAGACTTTAAAGCTTTCAAAGTAGAAATGATAAATCAAATGAATTTACTTACAATAGAAGCTATTACAAAGCTCAATCTTGATAAACTGAATTTGTTTCTAGTTGAATAGTGTTTTTCTTCTTCTTAATAAAGAATGTAAGATATTCAAAATATATTAGAAGAGATATCAAGATTTTTAGCTGCTTTAAGCGAAAAAATTCAAAGTTTGGAAAATTCAGACGAACAATCTACTTATTAATTCTTCAATTTTATTTTTTTATGTGTACTATGTTTAATATATTTTTTAGTGAAAATAGTTCTATGAGTTTATTCATAATTTATTTTTGGTTTTTATTAATTTATACGTAAGCATGAACTTTTTATTATCTCAAAAATTAGTTTATTTTTGTAAGTAACAATTTTGGTTTTTATTTATGAAAAATTATAATTTCTATAGTTTAGGGGTATTATTAAACATATAATTGTTTTATTTAATATACACTCCTAGGTTAAATTTTTATCCTTTTAAAGAAATTATAAATTTAGTGAAAGTTAATTTTATTACTCTTATCTTTTTGAAGTCATAAAAAGGGGGAGAAGTATTCTATAACATCAAAGTTATTATCATGATTATAAAGTTAGATAAATTTATTCTTGATAATTATTTGTTTTAATATCCTTATCTTAGGGGATAATTTTATTGTTTATACTCTTGTTTTCTAGTTTATATGTTTATCTATATGAGGGAGAAGTTTTCTGTAAAATAATTATTATGGGAAAAGTTTCAATCCTTATAATGGGGGAGAAGTTTCCATTATGGAAAAAATATTATAAAATAAAAAAGGGGAGATATTTATTTTGGATTTTTCTAATATTATTTTTACATATTTATGTTATGGGTTTTGTGACCATCAAAAGGGGGAGATTTTTGAGCATGTGTTGATTCAATAATTTTGTTAATTTATTTTTGGTTTTGATGATCACAAACACCCAAATTTGTGTAACTAATGAATTTTATTTTAAGTGAATGTTAGGAAATTATTATTCATGGAAATATTTATTTTGAATTATATTCATTTCATTGATCCATGATGAATATTCATTGAATTATTCAGAATGTGTTTTGATATATTCTAGAAATATTGTTCATGCCCTTCATTTGGATGGAACCTTACGTTTGAGAAAAATTGAAGTATAGATAAGGAACCCTACGTTGGTATGAAACCCTACATTTGATGAAACAAACATATGGTACAACAACCCTAATTTTGAAATCAATCGTACGTTCTCAACCCTATGTTTTGAGTTTTTTTCATTATATGAAGGAACCCTATGTTTGACTATTCAACAATGGAGTTTTAAATTCGCGATATTATTTGAGATTTATGCAACAGTTTTCATGGAAGTAAATATGTATTCAAAGATATTTTATAACCAATTCAAAGGCTTGTTATGATTGTTTTAAAGGATCTTATTCAATGTAGTAAATTAGTTCTATTCTTACAAGAAGTTATAACTCTCTTTATTGTTTTTGAATTCATATATTCATGATTTATTGTGCGAAATTTTTGGAGTTGGTTTGACCTGAATATATTCAACTTGTTATATAAATATTGGGATGTTCTTCATATGAAAATGTGATATATATAATATACAGAGGAGATATACATAAGAAAATAAAATTTTTGTGTCGTTGCCTTTAGAGCTACACTTTGGAGACATACATGTTTTGATCTATCAGATCTATATACTATTGTTGTTGTCGTTGATAATGTATTTTATTTTTACATCCTCTTCTACAGGAAAGATGGAGCATTTTTAAGACATACACTTTGGAGAAATACGTGTTTATACATCTGTCTGGTGTTTTCTCTATTATAGTTTGAAAAAATCCTACTTGATATTGAAGATCTATTTGCTGCTATGCAATATTAAAGATCTGATTTCATTTGTCAGTTTTTGTTGTAAACTATGAAGTTCAACTAGTACCATCAAAAAAATCAAACTATTTTGATTTATTTGAGTTTCAACTGATCATACCCAGTCATGATTAAGTGTTAACTTCTTTCACTAAGCCATGGATTTATGGTTCCCTATAAAAGAACCAGAATTATTTGTAAAGTCTTGTTGTAAAGGTGTCAACTACCTGAACTCAGTTGTGGATTTTAAAGGTCTTAGAATAAGGGGACTAAGTGAAAATCACCAAGCTTGTGGAGTTGAGCATTGCTGGAGTGGACTAAGGGATCTTTGTACCATGAACCACTATACAACATTGTGTTTATTTCCTTTATTTATTTCCATTGCTCACTCGTTTTTGAGAAAATGAAAGGTCTGCTGCATAACAGGAGTGTTCTGAATCATTCAAAATTTTTGAAGAACACAATCCACCCCCCCCCCCCGTGCCTTTGTCTTCATTATAAGAATTCCAACCGTACACATTCTCCAACTATGCACTACCCAAAACCCCTAAAAAACTTCTAAACTTCACCCAAACTCTCCCAAGACATGCATCAACCAAAGTATAACCAAATAAGGAAAAATATTATCTGTAAACGGGCTCAAGAAATATATAGAAAAGTTCAGAATCTTACAATCTCCCCACCTTATAACAGCTCATCCTTGATCTGTACTCCCAATCATCTCTAAGATTATGATTCAAAAAGATCGGGCCACTGAGACCACATATCTTATTCTCTCTACCATGTTTCCTTCTGAACCCGCCCATGTTTCCATGATATACGAACTATCGGCATGGACTTTCCTTGCAGAACTTTCTCATTGTGTTCCACAACATGTATTAGATACTCCTCAAAGTATGCATCAGTCTCAAGATCAACATCATCCACATTGGTCACATGAGAAGGGTCAGGGTGATACCACCAAATTTGTGACACATGAAAAACATCATGCATAACAATGTACCTCTATAGAAGATCCAATTGGTATGCCATTATCCCGATTATCTCCACAATTTCAAAAGGTCCAATAAACCTAGGCACCAACTTGCCCTGCCTCTAAATCCTATGGTGACCCAATCTAGGTGACACTCAAAGGAACACACAATCACCCACTATAAACTCAAGGGGTCATCAATGTATATCAACATATGAATTCTGCCTACTCTGATTCATAGTCATGCACTTTCAAATCAGTTGAACCTATTCCGACATCTCCTGTACAAGACTCGGACCCAAAATCTCTGAATCACCTACCTCCATCTAGCATAGAGGTGATTTTCATGGTCTACTATAAAGAGTCTCATGTGCACTACCACAAAACTGGGCAAGGCCAGCGCCAGCCTTTATCAGTGCTAACGAAAAAGCACTGATAAAGGGTCTACTTCCAAAAAAATCATTAAAAAATATATTAATATTTAAATATATTGTAATAGTTATATTGATATAAATATAATATATATTTTTTAAATATAATTTTAAATATATTTTAGATAAGTATAAATATACAGTTACACTTAATATATAAGATATTTAGTGAAAATGGATTATAAAAAAATTAAAAAAATAATTTTAATAAATAATTTTCCAATTATTATGGAGTAATAGTCATTTAATAACAATTTGAAGACTAAAAAAATTAAAAAATATCCAAAATATGTTGAAAACGCAACTCGAACTTTAAACGGCCATAAATTTTGATTCGGGTGTCTGTTTGAGCTCTACAGCATATCAAATCGAATCCTGCGACGAGCTCTACACGCTAATAATTAATGAAAAGACTTTTTCATATTTTTTGAGGCCAAAAAAGGCCCATAAGGCCTCCAAAACTGAGTTTTTAGTCGGGATACCCTGATTTTTTTAACATTTTGTGGATTTTCAGCCTCATTTAAGGGGTATTATTGGCTTTTTTGGTGAGGACTGAATTTATTCCAAGGTATTACATTCATATTGATATTATGTATTTGAAATTTTATCGTTTTTTATAATGCACTGCTATTTATAATCAAATATATAACAATATATACATATTTTTTATATATTCACACATAAAAATTTAATTATAAATATAAATAATAAAATATATTAGCTTTATATAAATAATAACTAATATCCATTTTATTTAAAATCCAAATATATGGATATTTATATACCTATATATTAATCTAACTATATATATATATTAATATAACTACATATATATATTCATATAACTATAAATATATATATTAATATCACTATAAATATATATATTAATATAACTATATATATATTAATATAACTATATATATATTAATATAACTATATATATATTAATATAAATATATATTACTATATGAATAAATATAACTAAATATATATATATATATAAATAGAGATATCATGAAATGGAAAACAAATCAAAATAGAGGAGTGGTAAGGGCTTAGGCGTGCAGGGGGGAGGTCTCGAGTTCAAAACCTGGTGGAGGCAGGGGATGGGGGTGGATTTGGAGGGCTAGTGCTGATAAAGGGTGGAGGGGGTGCGTCCAGGCGCTTGAGGGGCTGGAAAGCGCTGTTAAAAGGGGGGATCAATCGCTATAACCCCCCCCCCCCCCGATTGGCAGGATTTTCTTTTTAAAAAAAATAATTTTTTTTTAAAATTTTTAAATTTTTTTTAATTCTTTTTTACTTTTATCAGTGCTAAAAAAAAGTGCTGATAAAAGGGTTTGTTTATCAGCGCTAAAAAGAAAGTAGGACCCTTTTATCAGTGCTTCTTTTTAGCGCTGATAAAAGACCCCTTTTATCAGTTCTTTTTTTAGCGCTGATAAAAGGGGTCTTTATCAGCGCTTTTTGGAGCGCTGATAAAGGGGACCCTCCCTTTATCTTCGCCGGCTTTAATAGTGCTTTTCTAGCACTGTTAAAGGCCATTTTTATCACTGATAAAAGGGGTATTTATAGTAGTGGTGGTTCCATTTTAATAGTTTCCTGATAACTATTTTTATAAGCAAACTCTGCAAGTGCTAGGTACTTCTCCTAAGACCCACTAAAGACAAGAGCACATGATCATATCATATCCTCAAGTACTTGTATCGTGCATACCAAATACCCATATTTCTGTGGGTGGAATGTTGTACTTAGAAAAACCTATGTATCAAGCGCCTTCTGTAAGACTTGCTAGAAGCATGAATTAAAACATGAGTCACCATCTGAAACTATATTTTGTGGCACCTCATGTAGATGGACTATCTTCCTAACATATAAGTCTCCCAACTAGTCCACTGAGAGAGTCTCTCGTATAGGGAAGAAATGAACTACTTTCGTCAGTTGGTCCACAACCACCCAAATAGCATCATTCTTTCGAGGCATCCTCAAGAGAACCACCACAAAGTTCATGGTAACATCATCCCACTTACATTATGGAATGGGAAATGGATGTAGTAAACCACCAGGTCATTTATGATCATCCTTCACTAACAGGTGTAGCATCATGTCACAAACCCTGCAATTTCCTTTTTCATGCTCGGCCACCAATACTGTTGACGTAGGTCATGGTACATTTTGGTCAAACCCAGATGTACTGCCCACTTCGAGGCATGAAATCCACACAGTAGCTCTTCCTGCATACACGAAGGCACAACAACCTGATTTATGACATGGATGATCTCATCCTCATTTATAATCCAATCTGAAGTTGAATCCCCGCCTACAGGGATTTCCCTCAAGGCTAAGCATTCTGGATCCTGATACTACCTTCCCCTAATCCAACTCAAAAGTGTAGACTCCACTGAAATTGATATGAGGGTCATCTTATATTATCCCTCCTAAACCACAACATACATCTATTCTAGCAAATTCATCATCTTCTACTCTGATTTAGACTCTTGAATTGCCTGAGTCTATGTTTTCCTTCTCAAAGCGCCAGCAACATTGTTTCCCTTCCTGAGTATATATGCTAGATCAAAGTTGAATGACTGCATATACTTAAACCATCTCCACTATTGGAGATTCAAATCCTGCTGTGAAAATATGTACTATAAGCTCTTGTGGTCGGTATACACAATAAAATTCTCACCCAATAGATAATGTCACCAACACTTCAAGGCATAAACCACTTCAGCTAACTCGAGGTCATGCACATGGTAGTTTCATTCATGTGGACTCAACTACCATGACTCATATGCCATAACTCGATCTCTTTGTATCAACATTACTCCAAGACTGATCCTATAAGTATCACAAAACACCGTATACTCCTCACCTGGATCTAGTAGGATCAATATTGGTGCAGTTTTCAAACGCTTTTTCAACTCTTGGAAGGAATTCTCACCCAGACTACTCAAACTTCACTCCCTTTTTGGTCAAGCCTGAAAGTGGTGCTGCCAAGCGGGAAAAGTCCTGGATGAACCTCCAATAATATCCTGTTAATCCCAGAAAACTGTGGATATTGAAAAAATTCTTGGGATACTCCCAAGAAACAACTGTTTTCACCTTCTTTGGATCCACTAACACACCTTCATCTAAGATGATGTGACCCAAGAAGTGTACCTAATCAATCCAAAATTGGAACTTAGATAGCTTGGCTTATAGTCAATGATCTCTCAGTGTACTCAAGATAATGTAAAGATGTTGGGCATGATCGTCGTGAGTCTTGGAGTACACCAAGATTTCATCCACAAACACTACCACAAAAAAATCCAGGTATGGGTGGAAGATTCTGTTCATAGGGGTCATAAACACTACCAGTACATTTGTTGGCCCGAATGACATCACAACGAACACATAAAGTCTATACTTGCTTCTGAAAGCAGTTTGAGGTATATCAAAAGGTTAATCTCTCATATGATGATACCCTAATCTCAATTCAATCTTAGAGAAAACACAAGATCCTCTCAACTAGTCAAAAAGATCATTGATGTGTGGAAGAGGATACTGGTTCTTCACAGTCATCTGGTTCAACTTCCGATAATCAACACACAAGTGCAAGGTCTCGTCAGCCTTCTTTGAAAACAAGATTGGAGAACCCCAGGGTGACGTACTTGGATGGATAAAACCTTTATCCATCAACTCTTTTAGTTGAGTCTTAACCTCTTGAATCTCTGTTGGTTCCATTCTATAAGGTGGAATGGAAACTGGTCCAGCCCCTAACATGAGCTCAATTGTAAATTTCACATATCTCTCAGGTGGAAGACCTGAGAAATCCTCGGGAAACGTGTCTTGGAACCTGTACACTATAGGTGGAAGCATACCATTCTTTACACACCCATCATCCAGTAATGGACTAGAAACCTGAGTGGTGTGTAATGTCTCATAATTTCTATGTAATTTTTTTTAAATTATATGGAATTATTTTGTGACTACACGTTTTAACGGAATGTGATTCCGAGGCCCGGTGAGCCCGAAAGAGAATTTTGAACTTTTTTTAAGGTACGTTCAGTAAACGTACGAGCAGGTTTTTCTAACTTTTGAACCGGTGCTCAGATCAAAAATCTAAGGGCACTGTTGAACTTAGAACATCAGGATTTTCCTAGAAAGGGCTTAACTTTGGCCAATAAGGGCCAAACGGAAAAGTTAATTTTCGGACTTTTCAAGAAAAATAATAAAATAACTTAAAATTTTATTTTATTTCTTTTCTCACCGACAAGCGGCAACACAGCGACGTTGCGGTGCAGCGATGAGGTGCATTAATGGATCTCATTAATGGATCATTAACATGCAGTGTAACGATGCTTTAATGATGCATAACAGCAACGTTGTTTCATAAATGAAACAATGTAACGACGCGACGTCGCAGTGTAACAGAAACATTATGATGTGTTTTCTTTTAATATTTGATGCATTGGTGGAATGAAGATTAAACTATGAGGATTCTTTGACGAACCTCTGATAAATTTTATCCCCAACAAAGAACGACGAACGCCAGCTGGACATCATCAACTTCGGCATACCTCGAAGAACGGCGAACGTCGTCAGCCTCTTGGACCCTCGAGGACGAAGCACTACGGTAATGAACGTCAACAATGTAGGGGTTTGATTTTGTTTTTATGAATTCCCCATTATTTTTATAAATGAAGAATGCAGATTAACCCACAAACAGGTTAATCTGTAGATCGTGCGTTCTTGCGGGAGGGTGTCATTCTTGAGTTTTTTATTCGGGATTAATTTTATTGTTGGTAGAATTGTAATCCCTGAACCTTCCCATGTTTTAAACCTATAACACGGAGGGTGCGGGTCGACACGAACAAGGCACGAGTCCCTCCACACATGCTTTCTTTGTGGTCGTATCCTCGAATTGGTGACAAGAAGAATCTGGGGCCAAGGCAGGGATGGTGGTGACCTGAGAGGCCTGCAGGCATAGGCGAATCGAGAAATAGACCACCAGAGCAACTCTGGTGGCCCACAGCGGTGGCCACGGGCAGAGGGAGGCAGCGGGAGGCCGTACGCGGCATTTTGTCGTGTCCCGATGAGTCATATAAACTGGTCCGCCCCTGGCAGACCAGCCAGGGTGTGGGCCGCCCCCTTGGGCCATACCCACCCTAGTGGGCTGAACCCGCACCAGCAGGTCGGCCCCGTACTACCGGGTCAAACCCGCTCTACTGGGTCAAGCCAGACCCATGCCAGACTGGTCTTGGGTCGGGTCAATGGACCCCAAACTAGTTTGGGTCGGGTCAGTCCAACAAGGTCAGACCGGACCCAGACCCAACCGGCCCCCGTTTCACTGAAACATCAATAACTCACGGATTGGGTGTCTGATTGACGCACCATCTACAGCATTAGAACCCTTGAGACAAGGAAGCCCTTATGAGATACTCTACAGGAATTTTGGAAGGGGTTGGAGTACATCTGGGTTGGATTAGACTCGAATCCAACTGGGCCCTTTTTACTAAAATGCTCATATCTTACAGACCGAATGTTTGTTCGACGCGCCGTCTATTCCGTTGGAACCCTTACGACGAGACGATCCTTTGGGTTATTCTATATGGTACTTCTTAGTGGTTGAGGTATTACCAATGGATCAAATAGTAGTTGTGTGGATCCTTAGTGGCCTGACAGACGAGCAACAGCCGTGTGGATCCTTAGTGGCCCAGCAGACGAGCAACAATTCATTGGGAATGAGTCCCTCAACAGTATGAATCGTTCATCACTATAGCCAATGAACCTTCTTCCTATGCTTTAGATTGTACCTAGTGTGAGTTGTCCTTGCTTTGTGGATTTACTTAGTGGATTTGCTTTTTGATTTCTTTGTGGTATTTCCCCTTAGTGGATTGGGGTCCCCTAGTGAGTTTTGTGTTACTCACCCATGCACGGGCTTCACCCGCACGTGTTGTGTCTTGTGCAGACGACGGACATTTTGACGGAGGACTTGGTGGCCTAGGAGTAGGCAAGGCCCAGTAGGGTTAGGTGAACAAGATGTACTACTTCAGATTCTAGTAGCTACACTATTCTTACTATTAGGTGGGGTTTTCAGCGGATGGCTACCCGAGTCCCTTTGTAATTTTTTGTTTTCAATTATTTTTGTTGGGTTTGTATTCTGGACCACTTGTTTTCAGTTGAACTTGTACTCAGCACTTGTTTCAGTATACTTGTTTTCCCCTTTCAGTTTGTGGTACATGGTTGGGCATGTGTATGCATACAGGTACTCAGGAAAATGCCTCCCACTTGCAGGCTGACTCCTTCAGCACTAGTCACCAACCCTTGGCCATCAGGGGGTAGGCTTGGGGTATGTCACAGCACAGGCCCCGGGGGATGAGTCGTGACATGGTAATCTCCCTCAGTTTCTGATGAACTGGCCCTACACAGCCCGCCTAGATATCCCACTCTCCATAGTGAATATAATTGTCACCCTTATGAGAAGTGAAAGTCAATATCCTACGGTAACAATCTATGTGGGATCGGTATGCCACTAACTAGTCCATACCCATAACTAGGTCAAAGTCTGACATATCCATAATGTAAAGATCTCAAAGGAAACGATACTCCCCAACCTCGGGAGAACACCCTTTTCATAAACATATGTCTCTCGGTTGTACTCCCAAAGGTGTATTGATCATCATAACCCCACTCACAAACTCCACTACCAGACTCAAACTATTCACAAGTTGTGTAGATATAAAGTAATGAGAGGAACTGGTATGAAATAAGGTATTGAAAAGTATAGAATCTACAAGAATAATGCCTCTACACTACAAGAAAACTGCCGTTTAGCGGCGGTTTTTTCGCGGCGGTTTTAAGAACCGCCGCGAAAAAACCGCCCCTAAACGGCAAAAAAAAATTATTTTTATTTTTATTTTTTTTTAATTTTATTTGAGGATTAGCGGCGGTTTTTTAAAAAACCGCCGCGAAATAGCGGTGGTTTCGGTAAAACCGCTGCGAAATGAAATGAAAGAAATAAAAAAACGCGAGAAACCCCGAAATCACTAAAACGACCATAACTTTTGATCCGGGCGTCCGTTGAAGCGCCACGACCATTCAAATCGAATCTCATTAAGAGATCTAGAGGCACATATAATCAAAACCGTGAGACGGCTTAAGGTGTAGAAGATATTAGAGTTATAAAAAAGTTGAAAAAAGTTCTCCAACTTCAAACGGCCATAACTTTTGCTCCGGGTGTCCGTTTGGGCTCTACCACATATCAAATCGAAGCCAGCGAAGAGAGCTATGCACCAAATCAATACAAGCAAGCTTTTGTTGTGTTTTTTGACCCCAAAACTCCCTCTGAAGGCCTCCAAAACCTCGTTTCAGTCACCGGTGTCCCGTCGAACTTGTCTTCAAACAGACCTAACTTTCGATCCGCATGTCAGTTCGGCCTCCTCCACCTGCCAGATCATAGCTCGTTCCATGAGCTTCAGTTTGACTAGTTGTGGCGCCCACATGCACTCCTAGATCATATGTTATGGCCTTTTTAGTGGGTATTGGGTTTGTTATGTTTTTCAATGCCTCGTTTCTAGCACCCGTTCTCCGTCAGCCTTTTTTAAATGGTCATAACTTCCGATCCGTCTGTCCATTCGGACTCTTTCACCTTTCAGGTTGAAGAGCGTTTCAGGATCTTTGATTTGACAGGTCGCGGATCTAAAACAGACTCTCGGATCATAAGTTATCTTCGTTAATGTGAGTCCAATGTTTTTGTCTCTTTATGACCGTTTTGACGGGTTTTAACGGTAGCTCCATTTATTACTGTTTATTTGGGTTTCCATGACTTGTTATCTTTATCAATGGTTTTTTATGGGTTATTATGATGATTATGTTGAATTATTAAGGAGTTTTCCAGAGTTGTCACGAGTTTTCATGCGTTCTCATTTTTTCTAATGCCTCATTCTTCATTTGTTTCTCCATCCTTTTTCATTCGTTTTCATGATTTTTCATCCCTTATCACGTCTTTTCATACTTTTTCATGTGTTTCCTTTATTATTTATTATTTATTATTTATAATATACTTTAATTTATTTATTATCTATTATTTGTAACTGGTTATTTATTATTTATTATTTATTATTTATTATTTATTATTTATTATTTATTATTTATATTTATTTATTAGTTATTATTTATTAGTTATTATTTATTATTTATTATTTATTATTTATATTTATTTATTATTATTTTTTATTTTTTATTTATTTTTATTTATTATTTATTTTTATTTATTATTTATTATTTATTATTTATTTTTATTTTTATTTATTTTTATTTATTATTTATTATTTACTATTTATATTTATTTATTATTTATATTTATTTATTATTTATATTTATTTATTATTTATTATTTATTATTTATATTTATTTATTATTTATTATTTATATTTATTTATTATTTATTATTTATATTTATTTATTATTTATTATTTATATTTATTTATTATTTATATTTATTATTTATATTTATTTATTATTTATATTTATTATTTATATTTATTTATTATTTATTATTTATTATTTATTATTTATTATTTATTTTTATTTATTATTTATTATTTATTATTTATATTTATTTATTATTTATTATTTATATTTATTTATTATTTATTATTTATATTTATTTATTATTTATTATTTATATTTATTTATTATTTATATTTATTATTTATTATTTATATTTATTTATTATTTATGTTTATTTATTATTTATTATTTATTATTTATTATCCATTATTTATTATTCATTATTTATATTTATTTATTAGTTATTATTTATTATTTATTATTTATTATTTATTATTTATTATTTATATTTATTTATTATTTATTATTTTCTATTTATTATTTATTATTTATATTTATTTATTATTTATTATTTATTATTTATTATTTATTATTTATATTTATTTATTATTTATATTTATTATTTATTATTTATATTTATTTATTATTTATTATTTATATTTATTTATTATTTATTATTTTTATTTATTTATTATTTATTATTTATATTTATTTATTATTTATTATTTATATTTATTATTTATTTATATTTATTATTTATTATTTATATTTATTTATTATTTATGTTTATTTATTATTTATTATTTATTATTTATTATTCATTATTTATTATTCATTATTTATATTTATTTATTAGTTATTATTTATTAGTTATTATTTATTATTTATTATTTATTATTTATTATTTATATTTATTTATTATTTATTATTTATATTTATTTATTATTTATATTTATTATTTATTATTTATATTTATTTATTATTTATTATTTTTATTTATTTATTATTTATTATTTATATTTATTTATTATTTATTATTTATATTTATTTATTATTTATATTTATTATTTATTATTTATATTTATTTATTATTTATGTTTATTTATTATTTATTATTTATTATTTATTATTCATTATTTATTATTCATTATTTATATTTATTTATTAGTTATTATTTATTAGTTATTATTTATTATTTATTATTTATTATTTATTATTTATATTTATTTATTATTTATTATTTTCTATTTATTATTTATTATTTATTATTTATTATTTATATTTATTTATTATTTATTATTTATATTTATTTATTATTTATATTTATTTATTATTTATATTTATTATTTATTATTTATATTTATTATTTATTTATTATTTATATTTATTTATTATTTATTATTTATATTTATTTATTATTTATTATTTATTATTTATTATTTATATTTATTTATTATTTATTATTTATATTTATTTATTATTTATTATTTATATTTATTTATTATTTATTATTTATATTTATTTATTATTCATATTTATTTATTATTTATTATTTATTATTTATTATTTATTATTTATTATTTATATTTTTTTATTATTTATTATTTATTAGTTATTATTTATTAGTTATTATTTATTATTTATTATTTATTATTTATATTTATTTATTATTTCTTATTTCTTATTTCTTATTTCTTATTTATTATTATTATTTATTATTTATATTTATTTATTATTTATTATTTATTATTTATTATTTCTATTTATTTATTATTTATTATTTTCTATTTACTATTTATTATTTATATTTATTTATTATTTATTATTTATTATTTATTATTTATTATTTATTATTTATTAGTTATTATTTATTATTTATTAGTTATTATTTATTATTTATTATTTATATTTATATTTATTTATTATTTATATTTATATTTATTTATTATTTATTATTTATTATTTATATTTATTTATTATTTATTATTTATTATTTATATTTATTTATTATTTATATTTATATTTATTTATTATTTATTATTTATTATTTATTTATTATTTATTATTTATTATTTATTATTTATTATTTATATTTATTTATTATTTATTATTTATTATTTATTATTTATTATATAATATTTATTATTTATTATTGATTATTGATTATTTATTATTTATTATTCATTATTGATTATTGATTATTGATTATTGATTATTGATTATTTATTATTTATTATTTATTATTTATTATTTATTATTTATTATTTATTATTTATTATTTATTATTTATTATTTATTATTTATTATTTATTATTTATTATTTATTATTTATTATTTGTTATTTATTATTTATTATTCATTATTTATATTTATTTATTAGTTATTATTTATTAGTTATTATTTATTATTTATTATTTATTATTTATTATTTATTATTTATATTTATTTATTATTTATTATTTATTATTTATATTTATTTATTATTTATATTTATTATTTATTATTTATATTTATTATTCCTTATTTATTTTTTATTATTTATTATTTATTATTTATTATTTATTATTTATTATTTATTATTTATTATTATTGAGTTTATATCTATTATTTATGTATTATTTGTTTTTTCAATTAATATATATAATTATATTAAATTCTGTTTATTAACCACATGGCGAGTTTGCTGGAGTGGTAAAATCTTTGGAAAATATGCAAGAGGTTAGGGGTTCAAATCTCACCAAACACAGAATTTCTTTATATTGCATGGGTATGCATGTGCATGTGCATGGGATATGCATGCATGGATAAATAAAGTAAATTAAATAATACAAAATAAATAAATAAAGAAAATAAATACGAAATAAAATAAATAAATAAAATAAATAAATACGAAATAAAAAAATAAATAATAAATACGAAATTAAATAAATAAATAAATAAATACAAAATAAAATAAATAAAATAAATACGAAATAAAATAAATAAAATAAATAAAATAAATAAAATAAATAAAATAAATAAATACGAAAAATAAATAAATAAATAAATAAATAAATAAAATAAATAAATAAATAAATAAATAAATAAATAAATAAAATAAATAAATAAATAAAATAAAATAAAATAAATACATAAAATAAATAAATAAAATAAATAAATAAAATAAATAAATAAATAAAATAAAATAAATAAATAGATAAAATAAATATATAAATAAATATAGAAAATAAAAAATAAAAAAATAAAAAAAATAAAAAAAATAAAAAAAATAAAGAAATAAAAAAAACCGCCGCGAAATAGTTTTCCGACGAACGATTTAGCGGCGGTTTTTCAAAACCGTCGCCAATCGATTTAGCGGCGGTTTAAACCGCCGCGAAACGAAAAAAAAAACCACCACTAAATGCCTTTTTTGTCGTAGTGCTAGTTGTTGACGATCCAGCCTCATTATCCACAAGTGTAAGCTAAATTGCATGCAATTGTCCTACCCCTCTTCCATGTGATACAGTCTGAGCCCCTTGAGCTACACTGATCTACTAATACAGGCGCTCTTTCCCTGAAGCACCATGTCCACTACCTATACTGCCACAACTAGAAGAACTCCAACTTCCAGAGTGATATGATGTAGAATACCCCCTTCCAGTAATTTGATTCTTCCTAGCTGCCCCGTCATTACCCATCTGTTGTGGGTTTCTACAGAACCTCTATAGATGTCCCATCCTGTCACAATCTCATAACTCTACTGGTGGTTGGGAAAAAATTCTAAGAAAGTGACCCAGCCTACCACATTAGTGGAAAAGTACTTGGGTAATATCCTGAGTAACTAATACTTCCTCTCGAACACTCTTCTTTCCAATGCTCTAGTCAAAATTCTCATAAAAATGCTTCCTACCCTCAGGAGATATACCAATTGACCATCAAGTAGAAACCACTTGTCCTCTATTGGAAGCTTCCTTCAGGTTCCCCTTAGATATGAGAGTCGGGTCCACCACTTCAGAAAACTTTTTCAGCCAAAAGATATTCACTTGGGACTTAATCTCACATTTAATCCCATCCTGAAACCATTTCACCGTAGTCGCCTCATATCCTACCAATTCTTGAGCAAAGCACTGAAAATCTGTGAAGGGTCCATAATAGTCCATCACAGACATGCTCCCCTGATTCAACCTCATGAACTCAACTTCCCTCTCTTAACTCATTGTCTTTGGATAAAAGTGCTCTAGGAACTTCTCCAAAAATACCTTCCATACCATACCATATTCTTGCCTAGTCTAAGCCTAAACATCTCACCAGTGCTTCACTAATCCTCATAACATATAAGCATACAACTTGACCCTCTTCTCAACAGGATTCTCTAAATGGTTAAGTATTGTCTGGATGGACTCAATCTAGAAATTATTTGCCTCAGGTCCACCTGCTTCAGTAAAAGTCAAATGGTGTTGTAACAAAAAACCATGTATCAGGCCATACATACTCTTCACAACCCACTATTGGTCTCTCTCTATAAACTACATGAAGAGAACAAAGTTATTATGGAAATTCTCTCTGGATCCTTCATCCGACACTATTGGCGCCTCAGGTTCCACTGTTGGAGGATCATTTCCTGTCATATCCTCTTGTCATCCTATCAACAAACATCTTCATGGAGGCATATCTATAAAATTACAAACACACACATTAGGACACATTTCACAACATTAACATAGTTAGTAAGAGGGATTCATATAAATCCATAACAAGTCATCCTCCCTTTCCCACCACATGGTCAAAATCGAGGCACTATCACTACCCTTAACCTTTCTACATCTAGTTCATGGTTAACGAGGGAAAACACATTCTCATTTTATAGTTTTTCATTAGACACCCAATTATTCACATTTTTCATCATTTTAAAACTTTCAATTCCATATCAATCACCATTTTCAGTTCAATTTCAAAATCAAGGAAAAACATTTCAATTTCAACAACTTACCCAAAACTTGTTTTTCGTGCGTGCCTAAGAATGATGAATGTCGCAATAATTCTTGAGTGCCTAGAATGATGCATTCATACTCAAATCTCATACCATACCAGTCCACGAGTAAAATCTTAGAAAATATTATAAATAATAATCACATCACATAAAAAGTGCAACACTCGATGTGAAATAACATTCAATCATAAGAGCAAACAACAATAACAACAATCCCACCCCGAATACTTGGGTTTCCCCATACATGGGTTCTCTACTCTCATGCACGATCTCATGTCCTAGGTCTAACTCTCCCTATTATTCTATCTACCTTTACCAAATAGTAAGAGAAAAGAAAAGAAAAATCATTTGATACCACTTTGTAACGTCCCAACTCGGGTGCCACATACTGGTGCCTCAAGTCGGTCGGTTACATGACCTCAAGTGTGCCTCCATGTGTTCCAAAGGTCACCGACTAGCAGTGAGGGTATAATATATATAACATGGGGAGACTATACCATCTTTATCAAAGTATAACAACAATGGAAATAACCAAGCAATAACCAAAAGACAATAACCAACAACTAGTATAATGCTATAACCAAAACAAACCAGTAATACATGATAAATCAGAACAAAAGACAATATCCAATAGATATGTCATGCCAAATAAGTGTCAAGTGTAAAAATTAAAACCCAAAATAAATACAATGATAACTCCCCCAAGCGGGTCCCAACACCAAGTCAGGTTCCCTCATCCATGCTTCATCCCAACTCAGCCATCTAACATAGGGCCCTTGCCTTTATTCTGTCCCACAAACTTGAAGTCTATTCCAGTACTGATCAGGCATCCCAAGTAGGTTGTGAGTACAACTCAGTAGACCACCACCAATGACGTCTAAAACAATATTCATTCAATAATAGTGTATGCAGTTGTATAAAGAATAAAGTACAATGCATAAAGTAAACAGTTATCACATTTCATTATTCTTTAATTAACTACATAAATCTCTGGGTTCATGATGATACCCATACTATCAATACCTACCTTTGAATTAGGTAAACCTAGTGAAAATGTACATAGGTATAATCCTGATCAAAAATGGATGTGCAAATAGCAGGTCTGGAAGAGCCACGTGGAGTTGGACCTGCTGCTTCTTTTGGGAGGGCTCGTGTTGTTGAAAATCAGAGGGAATATATTGATTTTGTGGTTGCTTATGATTCTCTAATTCAACCTATTGGTTCTTTTCCAAGTGAAATTAAGGAACAACAAGTTATAAGATCATGGGTTAAAATAGTGGAAAAGGATCATGCATGTGAGACAAACTCATCTCATGAAGTGGTGGATCAGCAGAAGGAACAGTCATATGCTAAAAAGGAAGTGCATGATGCTTCCCATAAAGTGGAAGTGGAGGGATCTATTAAGAATATATCAAATGATAATTTTATTGATGAAGCAACTGCTCAAGATATTTCTAACCAATAGGTTAGACAGGAGCATTGAATTACTTTAAAGGAGTGTAAAGGTAATCAAAAATTAGTAGATAATGAGGGCTTCCAACTGGTTATTCCATGCAAACTCAAAGAGAATGTGCCTGTTTTGGAGATGATGTAGACTTCTTCTGAACAAATTTAGACTTGTAAAGTTCTTTTGTAGGTGGAATCAGTTGCTGGAGGTATTGTTAAGCAAGCCATTATCTCACCAACTAATAACTCTTTTTAGTTTTTTGATAAATAACCTGATGAGGTTTCAAACCATTACCATTCCATTGAAGATATTTCTGCATTAAAATGTGTTGATCAACATATTGGGAAAGAGCAGACGAATTCACCAAAGGCTCATAACAAACCCAGGTTTTCTTCTCCAATGAATGTGGAAGCTTTGTCTCAAGATTCACATGAAAAATTGGGAAATGTCCGGGTTCGTACTCAAAACTTTTTTGATGTGCTTGATCCCCTCAATGGTGAGAAGGATGCCAGTGTGGATGTCAAAGCAGGTGTGGTGCAAAACCTTGAAAAGAAAGGTAGTGAATCTTCTGTGGGAATTGTGAATCTTAAAGATAAGGAGAAAACTCCTATGGAGAAGGACAAATCTGAATCGGAGTGGGAAGAACTGAAAGAGACTTGACAACAAGTTAAGCCTTGGAAACAGAGTCGTCTTCCAAAAAGTCATGGCCAAGGGTGTGACCATATTGATTGGGCTGCCAAGAAAAAGTAAATGCAATCAATGGTTGATTCTAATTCTAAGGGAACTAACATTGAAAGCCACCTTTGTTAAATGGAAAGCTTGAAAGAATATTATTCCAGGGGTCATTGTCATGGGTGTGGTCGAGGATTTGATTGGAACACCTTGCATGATGAGGAACGTAGGATAAGGATAAATATTAGAAAAAAACTTTTTCTTTGGTTGTTTTTTATGAGGACGGTTATTCCTTGTCTAACTTTGTCTTATTTTTTCTCTGTTTTCTTATTTTCCAATTCAATAAAAGGGATTTATCCCTACCTTTTCAAAAAAAACTACTTCAGCCCATGTCGAAGTCTGAACTATACCCAAGGGATACCACATATCACAATACCATGGTTATCATTTATCATTTCATTTCAATTGATATCATGGTCAATTGGAACCATAGTTCAATGTCAATCTCATGGGCGTAGAATGTTGTGTCTAACATCTTGTGGGTATTTGGAGCCTCTGTTTATGTCTCACACCTCAATGTCACATGGGTATTTGGATCCTCAGTCTCTATCCCACACTCGCTATCACATGTGTTTATTTGGATCCTCAGTCTGTGTCCCGCACTCATTATCACATGCATGCATTTGGGTCTATAACGTTATGTCTAGCACCTCATGGGTATTTGAAGCCTCAGTCTGTGTCCAACAACCTGTTTATCAATCAATCACATGTATAACATATATCACATTTAATAAAGTTAACCATCATTAACCCACTCATCAAAATTTCACATCATGGTATACCATTTCAATTACCAAAACAATCATGGTTTAACAATTTAATCACATGGAATAATATAAACAATTCATCATTTAAACCATTTATCAACATTTATTCTCATGGCCCGTTAATCTTTCAAGGTTAAGACAAATATCCTTTTATTCCTATTATTAATCAATTTCATAACTTAACAATTAACCAATTACACAATCCCATTTAATTGACCAAATCCACAATTCTAATATCCCATCATTTCTATTATCACATCATTCCATTAATTAATTTACCAATTAATTAATCCAATTCAACCAATTTAAAATTTCCCTAAATTCAACCCATTCAATTATCACATGGAAATTCAATTTATTCTAATTAAATTCCAGATGTAATTGTCCAATCATGGCAATTGTAATTGCACAATTACATTCAAGTAATTAAATCAAGACTATGAGATTTGCAATTTAGACCACCTACCTCAAGATCATTGACGAACGCTCGCCAATGGAAATCCCCAAATTGAAGTTGATCATTCAATTTCACAATGAAGAATGTGATCTAGATCCAAAACCTAGATCCAAAATTGAACTGATTAAGATCTATCAAAACCTAGATCTAGATCCACCACTGACGGAGGAAAACATCCCTTCAAAAAATGAGAGAAAGATGGAGGAGAGGGAGGAGACATGATTAGCCACTGAATAAGGATAATATTCATTGTTAATATATATATAATATTCATGTGATTTATTATTCATATACACCGTTTTAGTGCATTTTACACTTTGAATATTAATTCATATTATGATTGTAATTCCCTCTTAAAATGCACTATTACATGGTACTTTTTTGAACACCTTATAAAATACAAAATGGTATTGATTTTATTTTAATATTTTATTTTTAGGTATTCCATTATATAAGGAACAATTAATGATTTTGGAGCACTTGAAGATTCACATTGGAAGACCACCAAAATGGGCTTTCATGCCAACACATTCTGGGAAAAGTAAACTAAATAGCAACCCAATAAAAATACTATAGTGTCCAAGATACAAGCCCAATGATTCTCAAAATTTAACTAAATATATAGTAAATCATGGGTAACATTTCATAAAATAGTGAAAAGAGATAATTCATATGTTTTAATAGAGTTCTAGGCGGCCTAAGTGGAAGATGAAATTCTGGGCCAGATTCTGCGGCCCAAAAAAACAGTCCACCATTTTGATAATATCTCGAAAAACCAAATTACATTTGGAATTAAATTTTACAGGAGGTTAGGAGACATCCAGAGATCCATTTTATTCTTCTATGGTCCACTCTAATTCGGCCATATAGAATTTCATTTATACGCGTCTGTTCGGTGGATGCAAGTTGCCTCTCACTTCGGGTCAAGGGTGGAAAAGTCTAAGTTCCACAAGCTTTCCACCACCCTAAGCCTACCATACTTAAGTGAGATTACTTTCACTATTGGAGGCTCGACCTAAGGCTCCTAAAATTTCTATCTAAGGTAGTGGCATTGGAGTATTTAATCATCTTTGATGCTTTCTTTCATTGTAATGTTATGCTGTAATTTTGTTGTCTCAAATTTGTCTTTCACATGTAAGTTGTTCTAATTCATCTTATTTTCTTAATAAAATTTATTCTTCTCCTATTATTCTATTATTATTCTTATCAATTTGATACCATTGGCTCATGTTGTGAATTTATTCACACCAAACCTTGTGAAATTATCACACATCGATGGAGTGATCGTTATTTCATTTTGAAACCGTTAAAAAAAATTCATCCAATTCACCCCAAGTGATAACCTAGGATCAACTCATTCTATTAAATTTAATTCACTTAAGTCTCTTAGATTTCACTTAAACTCATCTAAAATCAAACCAAGTTGGTCACTTCATAGCCAAAAACAATCCATAGAATGTACGTGTCTGTAGGTTTCTTCTTAAGTCTCTAAGGATTCGACAACCCAAGCTAAACTACTAGCGACCGCTTAACCCTAAAACTTGGGTAAATTTGGGCAAGACCAAGACCAATTAGGACAAGATCTCTTACCGGGAGTGGTGCATATCTGTAAAACAAATCTTCGATTTTCCAAAAATAGAGTTCAGAAGCCCTTGGAATCCTTTTGGGAGCCTCCAAAAATGAGAGAAACGAGTTATTGTCGAGCCTGGGTGTTTTGGGATATAAGACGGGGGTACACGAATTTTTTATGAATTTTTGGGGGTTTATTTTCCTGTGTGCATGGTTTCTTGTACGGGACACATGGTTTGCCTTAACCGTGTACCCTAACAGTGCACCTCACCTAGGGAGTCGCACAGTTTCTACTGAAAGGACGCACGATTTGACAAACCATGCACCAACCATGCAATCCCTCTCTGTCTAAGGTTATACTGTCTATTAGGGCAGAGCACACGGTTTGGGAAAACCGTGTGCCAACCATGCATTGCCCAAAACCCCTCAAAAAACTTTCAAATTTCACCCAAATTCTCCCAAGACATGCCTCAACCAAAGTATAACTAAACATACCAAAAGAGTACGTGTAAACTAACTTGAGACGTCTCTAGAAAAGGTTGAGATCATACGCAAACCGTGGTAGTGTCAAAAAGGAATTCCTTGGTTTGATATAATTCTTGTTTTAAATTAATTACAAATTAAATGTGAAAGATCCTTTCTAAAAAGTTTCAGGTTGCATTCGTCAAGTTCTTTATATTTATCTATAGAAATTGATGAAAAACCATTGTTGGGTATCGTCTTGATGTTTCTACTGCACCCGAGAACCTCTAGCTTCCTCCCATGTGTTATTCACTTAACCTATAAAAAAAATCAATGGATGGGTGAAGAATAATTGGAGGTTTCTTACATGCGTCGTATGATAATGTGTTTGTTTGTAAGCTTGTTTTTTTTTCTTTTTTTCTTTTTTTCTTTTTGTGTTTTTTCATTTTCACTTCAATTGATTTGTTTAAATTTTAATTAAAGTTTACATGAATTCATTGGTAATTTTTTAAAATTATTTTTTATTTAAGTTCGTAGAATTTTTTTACTATATTAAGATTTGTTACTAATTTTTATTTAGTAATTTGGAGTTTTGGAAATTAGCTTTTTATTTATTAGGGAAATAAATGTATTAGTTTATTTTGTGGATGAAACATTTTTTTCATAATTATAGTTTTTTAAACTAAATCTTAACGAGTTTGCATTTTTATCATATTTTTTTAGTTTTTATTGCATTTTTTTAGTAAGTCGTTACTATTTACCAAAATAAAATACTAAGACCATCTCCAACGCAGCACCAAAAACGGAATTTTAGAGTAAAATAGGGCTCCAACCCATCGCCATTTCCCGCGTCAAAATACCGATTTGCTACAGTGGAGTGCCATATTTGGCGCTCCACTGTAGCTACGATATCTCGTTTTTTTTTTAATTTCAACTAATTTTATCTTTATAATAAATGTTTTATATTTATTTTATTCATTTAATTTAAATACTACATATTTTAATTACTATATTTAATTAATTTTTATATTTAAATATTCAATTGTTAAATTTTTTTCAGCAATATTATTAATATTTTTTGAATATATGAAAAATATTATTATTATTCATCTTATTTTTTTTTGCAATTTTTAATCAAATAAATAAATTCTTTATTCATAATTATTTTATTTTATTGGTTATTTATATATATACATAATAAAATTTATATATTAATAATCATATATCTAGTGCAAAATACATATATAATATAATAAATTGTATATTACATTTATGTTAATTTAAATTAATAATATATAGTAATTAAATAAATTGAAAGTTGAAATACTATATGCTATTGTTTTATAAAAAAAATATACATTATAATTGAACCAATTAATATATATATATGTATGTATGTGTTTATAATAAGTATATTTTTGCAAAAATGGGACAAGATACAAACATACATGTTTACACAAACAAGTACAAGATTAAACAAAAAACATAATGATGTGCAATAATCAGAACATAACACATCAAACACGGTAGATAACACAAATTTAGCATTACAACAACAGTGCTCAACTGCCTTACGAAAAATAAAAGTAGAAAATGACAATCTAATAATTCGGTAAATTGGCATTGCTTCCCCCGATGTTAAAATATTCAAAAAAATTAGATGTTGAAGGTGATTGCAAAGGAGCCTCTGGTGTTTGATGAAGTTGTCCTCCTCTTTTCTGTATAATTTGTGCTTGTTCACCTTGAATAAAAGCACGAACATTCGGATCACTGATTTTATTCAGATTGTGTGACAAAAATTTATTTTCCTCTTTAAACTATTTGAAAGCCATTCTCTTTTCTTCAATTTCCATTTGTTGTTTTCTTGACTTCTCTAACATCTCTAAAAGCCGCTGATTTTCTTCTTTCAAAGTTTCAATGATCCCTTGTGACTTTTCATCATTTTTTCTTTTTAATTTTGATTTCTTCACTCTAATGGGTCGTGTAGAAAATGAGCCACCAACATCATCATCATTTATGTTCAGTGAAAATGATGACAAACCATGAGAGTCGGATGGATAAGACTCGGGAGTTGGATTATCCGAATCTGATGATACATAGTTCTGTTTTCGAGGATTTTTTCTTACAGTACTTGCACCATCTTTGAATTTTTCAAAAAAAAATATGGTGCTCCGTACATGATCAAACCTAAATCCTTTCTTGCACGTGGGATCTTGCATGAGTAAGATTTTTGCTCGATCTAGCTGGAAAATTTTCAATGTTAATGATACGTATTTACATATATAAACATAAAAGAGAAAAATAATAAACTACTTACAATATCTTGTTCTGATGCACCACTGGGATTCATATTTTCAACTTGTCTGATGCATCCGTTTAATTTCTTCGCAGCCTTCTCGACAGCTTGTATCCGACACTGCAACGATCTTTTACTTCAAAGTTCCCAGCCCTCGTTCTTGCCTTCGTTGTATGCATTTTCAATGCGAGACCAAAAACAATCGGATGACTGGTAAACACCAGTAATAGGATCTTGAGAAATGCTCATGTACACCTCGCATAAGAGTATATCTTCGCCAACAGAGTAGCTAGAAGACCGAGAAACCATATCTTTCTAAAACAAGATGGTTTTAGGAAGGTATTGGTGAAATGAAGAGAATGAGAATTTGGGTGGAATGAAATTGATAGTTATTTATAGGGAGTATGATAGATAATGCATATCCAAAGTATAAAAAATAAATTGTTGGATGTATTTTATATTGATCTCAATCGTTAGATGGATTTCGTCATCATCCAACCTTATAAAGAATGCACATTCATCTCAACCGTTGGATGGATTTCATTTTGATATGAACCGTCAGATGAATTTTATCTATGTGTCAACTTTATCATGATTTCACTACAATCACAACCATACAAATGGATTTCATTTTGATCACAACCGTCAAATGTGTTATAACTTTATCTAACCTTATCATGATCGCATATTTATCCCGATCGTTAGATGGATTTCATTTTGATATCCATCGTTGGATGGATTTCATCCTTATCCAACCTTATAATGGTCTCATATACATTTTTAATATTTATTTATAAATATTTATTGATTAACATTTCATGTTTTTAATATAGCTTTAATTTTCATAAATAATATATGTATTCATTTTCATTTTAAGTATTTGTTTTTAATTTTTTCAAATTTATTTAATTAACAACTCTTATTCATTATTCTAATATTTTTTTGATATATTCATATTTTAATTAAATTTCACTTATTTTTAACATTCAAAGTATAAAAAATGGATCGTCAGATGGATTTCATAGTAATCTCAATCGTTGGATGGATTTTTTCATCATCCAACCTTATCATGATTGAACCTACATCCCAACCGTTGGATGAATTTCATTTGGAAATGAACCGCCGGATGAGTTTTATCTTTATGCCAACATTATCATGATATTACTACGATCTCATCCATCCGTTAGATTTCATTTTGATCATAGTCGTCAGATGAGTTTTAGCTTTATCGAACTTTATCATGATCACATATCCATTTTTAATGTTTATCTATACATATTTATTGATTAACATTTCATAGTAATCTCAATCGTTGGATGGATTTTTTCATCATCCAACCTTATCATGATTGAACCTACATCCCAACCGTTGGATGAATTTCATTTGGAAATGAACCGCCGGATGAGTTTTATCTTTATGCCAACATTATCATGATATTACTACGATCTCATCCATCCGTTAGATTTCATTTTGATCATAGTCGTCAGATGAGTTTTAGCTTTATCGAACTTTATCATGATCACATATCCATTTTTAATGTTTATCTATACATATTTATTGATTAACATTTCATGTTTTTAATACAGTTTTAATTTTCATAATTAATATATGTATTCATTTTCATTTTCAGTATTCGTTTTTAATTTTTTAAAATTTATATAATTAATAACTATTCTTCATTCTTTTGATATTTTTTTGATATATTCATATTTTAATTAAATTTCACTCATTTTTAACATTCAGAGTATATAAAAAATGGATCGTTGGATGGATTTCATATTAATCTCAATTATTGGATGAATTTTTTCCTCATCCAACCTTATCATGATTGCACATTCATCACAACCGTTGGATGGATTTCATTTTGAAATGAACTGTCATACGAGTTTTATCTTTATGTCAATCTTATCATGATATCACTACGATCTCAGTCATCTGTTGGATTTCATTTTGACCATAGACGTCAGATGATTTTAGCTTTATCGAACCTTATCATGATTGCATATTTATCCCAACCGTTGGATGGATTTCATCTTGATCTCAATCGTTGGATGGATTTCATCTTCATCCAACCTTATCATGATTGTATATTTATTCCATTGGATTTCTCTATATATAAGTATCATTGTATTACTTCTTGAGAATAGATGCTTGATAAGAGTACCAAAATGAATTACAATATTGGAGATCCTTCTGATATTCATTTTGAAATTTCATCATCATCGTCGACATCTTCTTCTTCATCTTCGTCCAATGATGCGGTGAAAAATGCATTTGAAGGGATACAAGAAGCAGTACATCGAGCAATGTAGAGGAACAATATGATGATGACGCATTATTATAGTGAATACAACGATCAGTCTGCTCACGCTGGATCCATCCCAGGGCACATAGTTATCAATCGCGATCGTGATGCTGCAGATCGTAATTTGTATGATGATTATTTTTCTAGCAATCCATGATATAATGCAACATTGTTCCGTCGGCAATATAGAATGTCTCGAAGTCTTTTTCAAGATTGCTTTATATTGGTCAAGAACGTGGTTTTCCAAAAATGTTAGGTAGTTTGGATTGTATGCATTGGAATTGGAAAAATTGTCCTACGACATGGGCTGGACAATATGCAGGACGTTCTGGATCCCCAACTATTATTCTAGAAGCAGTGGCTGATTATGATCTTTGGATATGACACGCATATTTTGGTATGTCGGGTACCAATAATGACATCAATGTGCTTGAATCATCTCATTTGTTTTCTAATCTCGCTCAAGGTATTGCTCCTCCTGCTCATTATGTCATTCAAGGAAAAGAATATGATATGGGATATTATTTGGCTGATAATATATATCCAAAGTGGTCCACAATTGTGCAAAGTATCCACGATCCACACAGTGCGAAGAAGAAATATTCTTCAATGGGGCAAGAAGAATGTAGAAAAGATGTGGAACGAGCATTTGGAGTTTTACAGACACACTTTGCAAACATCGCATGACCTACACGTTTTTGGAGAAAACATGTATTACATGATATAATGACTACATGCATCATTATACACAATATGATAATCGAGGATGAACGTGATTTGAATGCTCCAATTATTGATGCGATGGAAGTGCCAACTCCAACTGTTGAGATAACGACAAATGAAAATGTTCGATTTCAACAGTTACTCAGTCAACATAGAAGAATCAAGGATAAGGATGCTCATATCGCACTTCGCAACGCATTAATCGAGCATCTATGACAACAATATTCTGATTTAGAAAATTAATTGTGATCGACTATCCATTGTAATTTTCTGCATTTTTAATTGAATATCGTTTTAAATATCATACAGTTTTATTTTATTTTATTTTGTATTATTAAATAACGAGTACAAGTTTAATTTAATTTAATCATTAATTAATTACGTAGTTAATTTTATTATTATATTAAACTTGTTTTTTAATACATATAAATAAATAATTATTATATAACTATTTAAAAAAGTTTTCACTTAATTAATCAAATCACACACGTGTAATTATAATTAAAATTATAATAATATAATTAGTTCAAAATACACATGTCATAAATTAAAATTATACTGTAGACAAATCAATAAAAATTAATGATACATAATAAATAAAAATTTAAAAACAAAAAACATTATATTAATGTATAATGAAAATAAAGCATAATTTATTATATTTAAATTGATATTGTTAGATAAAGAAGTCAAATTTAATTTAATTTAATTATTAATCAATATCAAATTTAATTTTTTTTAATTATTACACTTATCAAGTATCATAATATATCATATTGTTTAATTTTATGAAAAATATTAGTTTTAATATAGTGTGTTGAATAAAAGTAATAATAAAACATATATAAAGAAGAATATTCAAAGAATATTCTTTTTGAAGTGGAAAATGAAGTAAGTGGGTTGGAGAGAAATTTACTGTTCATACTTCAAAATGAAGTAAAGTTACTTCAAAATGACGTTTTAGGTTGGAGTTGTCCTAAGTGTATATCCTTATTAATTTACCCTTATTTATATTTTATACAACGTATTTTTTTATTGTATTATCTTTTAGTATTTATTTGTTTGTTTGTTATTAAGGCAATGTTGTTGTTTTCAATTATTTTTTACTCTTTCATATAGTGATTTTGATTAATTATTGTTTAAAAAAACAAAATGTGTAGTTTGCATTTAACTGCATATGTTAAATCCAGTGATGAAATTTAATGAATTGCAAATCATTTCATACACGAATTTTTTCGAATAGATATTCAATAGAAAGAAGTCGTTGATTTTCATAAACTCATTTTTAAACATACTTATTATATGATCTAGTGTACAACTAAAAAAAATGAAACTTTAGAATTTGTGATAATTAAGTTTCAAAATATATTTATTGATAGTTTATATTTATTAGATGTATATAAAGACTAAATATATTTATAAAATGAATTCAAAATTATAAAGGTGTCGCATGAAAATAGTATAATATTCATAGAAAACCATTCAAACATTGATTATTGCAAAATAATAGCCTTGAAAATGGATTCAAAAATAAATTTAAAACTAATATAAATCGAGTACATCCACTATTAAGAAACACAACACAGAGGAAAAAAAATTATAGAAAACAAACAACCGTGGAGACTAAACCCGTAACCTACCTCACCTATAAATCCTTACCACCCCAACATAAACAGTGGGGTGAACCTAAAACTAATAGATATTGAAACAAATTTTGAATTTATGATATCTACTTTGAATTGGTATTCAGCTATATGTGGATTTTGACTTTGAATGGGATGAGGATGGGAGAGATACGGCAGACATGTTTAACCTCAAAATAATGGGATCCAACTCGGATGACAGCGCGGGGTTTCCCAGCCAATGGTTTAACGAAAACCATTGATTTGGTTGCATCACGCAACCCTTACAATCCCCCACGCCTGCCTGCCCTTTATAAACAAAACCCGAGAGAGGGAGATGGAAACCTAAATAAGTATGAACCCTCAGGACGAATCAATGGAAGGGTTGATCCCTTTTCTCCTCCATTCCATCAAGAGCCACCAGCAGCAGAGGCACCACGGCAGCATCACATCTCTCTCCGACGACTTTGGCCGGAGCTACCACCGGCTTTTTTCCACGCAGGCCTCAATCGATGGCTCGTCCCACCGGAGATCCCGGTCTGAGTTCATCGAGCAGCGGCCTGGCATGGAACTCCTTCGGTCTGACATTTCGGGCAGCTCCGGCAAGCATGCTGCTCCTCCCCACCAAATCTCCATGAAGGCCAACCAGTTCTCTGGTGCTGGAAAATGAAAGCTGTTTTTGTTTTCTTATATGTAAACCGCAACATTCTTTTGCTTCGCTTTTTTTCTTCTATTCACCAATGTTGTACATACATCTAACCAGAAGTTGGGATCTTTTCATGCAACATCAAGCAAGGCGGTCATTTCTGTTATTATTTTCAGTTTGTGCTTGTTGGTAAATTTCCCTCTCGTCGACCAAGTATTGCCATGATGAAGTACACCCCTGATAAAAAAATCAATTAAAGCTATCGCCTCCCCCCGCGCAGCTGCTTACTGGCTAGGGTTCCATGGTCTCTTGTTCCCTGGGGGTCGGCAGTGCGAGGGATGGTCAATAGCCTGCTTTTATTTATGGGTATCAAAATAGGGTTTGCTTAATTTGCAGTGGCATAAATGATTTCGGTAGGATTGAGGATGAGAATAGAATAGAGCTAATCCTGAGCTTATCTTTAGGTGGCTCATCCGCTAATTTGAAGCTCAAGAATGTCATCACAACAACTTCTAGGGCAGATAAAGGCTTTTAGCCAATGGATCACCCCAATGCCCATGATAATTTTTTTGATAATCTTTCACACCTACTGGTGATCCAGATGTTTCCATGAGGTTATGGGGCATGAACAATATAGGAAAAAAATCCCTACCAAGATGAGCATTTTGAAAACAAGCATTTTGAAAACAAGGACATGGCAGAGTCTGAGGTTGAGGGTGCTGTCCCCAAAAAGGAACTTCATGGGCATACTGATTCCAATGTTGCAACTTGCAAAGGAAAAAAGCGATTTGGCAAGCCACTTGAGAATCATTTTAAGACCGATATCAGTGCGGGGTGGACTAGAATTTGCATGAGATCATAAGTATGGTAGGTAGAAAACAATTTATTTATACCATATGTTCTTCTATTCATGATTAATGAATGTTAAATGTTATTATAGGAATGGAGTTGCATATGTATGCCAACCTTTGAATATGATGAATGCCATTTTCCCACTTCATGGGTGCATCCATTACTTCAGGCTACCCCAGATATGGTATCACACTGCTCACACATCCATCCTAATCGTGACTGACTGATACAAGATTTGAATTCTGAAATCTTGCCACAGACATTTGGCTATTCGCCTATCCAGCTTCCCATGCAGGATAAAGAATATTCATGGAGTCTGGTTTAATCGTCAATAATTCACCCCTTTGCATGCCAATAAAGTGATTCGCAGTGCAGCATCAGATTCAGATGGTGATATTGATGGATTGAAATTATGCAAAGCTCCTCCATGCGCAGCAGGGCTTGCTGCCAAGGGAGGGGGCAAGCAGCTGGCTCCAGAGTCCATCCTTTCCCACTGGAAAAATGGTTCCAGGGGAGAAAGAAACAAGATCTTTTAAGGGAAAAGGCACATCATCCGAGCAGCCAATGATTGATGTTCTGTTGACCGGAGGCCTTGGCATAAGGCCCATCATCCATGCCAAGGTGGAGTTTGGCGGTTCTGGATCTATCCCTAACCTGCTATGGGTCTTGACCAGTGGTCCAGGCCTGGATGGGAAGATGATCTCCAGCGTGCCTTACAGATTTAGCATAAACCAGATCAAGATTGCATATGCTTGCTACTCAAGCCACACGACCCCAGAGTAATTTGCACAGCACATGAGTTAAGAAAAGAAGAGTCATGATGGAGCTGGTGGCACCTGATAGCCACCTTTTCCGGCCAGCTATTCAACCACCCCTGTTCAGACCTGAGCTCCTCCACCATCTATGATGGACCGCTTAGTTCTAGGAATCCATGGAAGTAATGAGAGAAGGGAGTGACCAAAGCTTTTACCCATCAATCAAATGAAACCATTGTTAGTCTATTGTTTCTTTCATTTTATACATTATTTAATTTTCCCTTAGTATTGTATGTTCAGTTTATGCCTGCTTTATGTCATCATGTTTATAGTTAAAAAATCATTTTTGATTAGTCATTGTGTTTTCTACAAGTCATTCAACCATGCAGTTTCCTTCACTTTTCTTAACCCTTCACCATGTAGTACAAGGAACCGCATGCATAATGATGAAGGATACCTAACAATATACAAATTATTGGATGCATTGTGTTCCATAGGTAGTCAACCCTAATAAGTCCATTGAAGATTCTGTTTTGGGAAGGATCCCTACGAGACATGGGTTGCATTTGGCTTTTGAAAAAAAAATGAAAATAGAAAATGTTTTCCAAAAACAAACTCAATTTTAGGGTCCTAGACCTTTACATGCACATCAGAGTTCTCCTTTATAACAAAACTACCTAGGATTCAATCGACATAACTTATTGAAAACTATATTTGGCATCACTTTTTTGAAAATTTCTTATTGAAAGTGTTTTTAGGCCACGTATTCATTTTTTTTTCTTGAAATTTAAGTGAAATTATTATTTTTGATACAAAACAGGCACCGCATATTTCTTGAACGACTTCTCATGAGTGATATGCACTATACATAACTTTCAATTATTTTTATCAAATAGACCCTTAATGGTTGTTTTGAGGATTGGCAACATGTCTGCGAGCGCCCTATAGCTAGTTGTTTTTTTTACAATACTCATGTTATGACCATTGTGGTGATCTCCAGTTTGTAAGTGCCCAATAAGCTTGCTTGCTTTGGTGGCATGTTCTCACCAGGTGGACAATTTTTATCGTATTTGTAGAATGGGAAACCGCCTTACCTCAAGGTGAGGCGGAGACCTTCTTTTATAGATTGAGAAGGAATACATACAGGAGTATTCCGATGTGGGACTCGGAAATACCCAAAATAATAAGAGGGTTTAACACTTCCCCTCAAGTTGGACATGCCCAGCTTGGACCACGAGTCCCACAAAAAATAAAGATGACACCAGACAAGACCAGACACACTCCCCTTCAAGCTGGGTCGCAGATACTGTCGATGCCCAGCTTGGAACTGAGCGAGGCCAGGCGAGCCCCTGGGAGACCTTTGGTGAAGATGTCAGCAAACTGGTCCGCTGTCGGGATGTGACTAAAGATGACCTGATTGTGCTCCAGGTGGTGTCAAAGAAAGTGACAGTCCACTTCACTATGCTTCGTGCGTTAATGGAAGACGGGATTCAAAGCAATCTTGGTAGCTGCCTGATTGTCACACCAGATGTGAGCAGATGTCTGTTGAGGAAAGCCAAGCTCCTGGAGGAGTTGTTGAAGCCAAAGGATCTCCATAGTGACGGTGGCCATGACACAGTACTCAGACTCCGCACTGGATCGGGAGACGACAGTCTGTTTCTTGCTGCACCAAGAGATGAGGTTGCCTGCGAAAAACACGGCAAACCCAGAAGTAGATTTCCGGGTAGCAAGGCAACCAACATAATCAGCATCACAGAAGACCTCAATATTCTGATGAGCGTGGTGAGAGTAGCGAAGACCACGGGCAGGGTCTCGCTTGATATATTTGGCGATGCGGAGTACAATATCTCTGGGTGTGAATACGGTTCTGAGGAGTCATAGAGAGACCGTTCCCCGGGCTCAAGAGGAGTGTCAACGACGGTGGCTTGTGTCGACCCAGCATCCTGTAGAATATCCAAAGCATATTTCCGTTGGCAAAGGAAGATTGTGTCCGGAGAATGGGAGACCTCGATGCCAAAGAAGTACGTGAGAGGGTCGAGATCTTTGGTGTGGAAGTGCTGGTGAATATGCCCCTTGAGGTGGGCAATACCAGCAGAGTCACTTCCGGTGATGATGATATCATCCACATACACGACCAACAGGATGCAGCCGGTGGATGTCGTCCTGTAGAACATGGTGTGATCCTTCATACTGCGGAGAGCCCAAAGTCGGTGACGACGGTGCTGAATCGGCCAAACCAAGCACGAGGAGACTGCTTGAGACCGTATAGAGAGCGGCGTAGTCGACAGACTTGGGACCTGTAGCCGGAGGCGCAAAAGACTGGGGGCTGTTGCAGACAAACCTCTTCCTCAAGAAATCCATAGAAGAAGGCATTCTTGACGTCCAGTTGATGAAGCAACCAGTTATGATAAGCAATCAAAGAGATGGATAATCGAACAGATGCTATCTTGGCAACTGGAGAGAAGGGGTCAAAATAATCGATACGTCTGAGCAAAGCCCTTGGCCACAAGTCGGGCTTTGATTCGTTGGAGAGTGCCATCGGCGTTCAGACGGACTGTGTGAATCTATTTGCTACCCACCGCCTGTTTACCGGCAGGGAGGGGAACCAGATCCCAAGTATGATTGTCCTTAAGAGCCTGCAATTCATCTCTCATCGTGTGCAACCACCCCGGATGAGATTTGGCCTCGCCAACTATATGGGTAATAAATATCGTCTCCAGAGCTGACAAACCTTTGTATGGAGATGTAAATAGAGGATTGTTCTGGCAAGAGCGAATACCTTTCCGTAGTGCAATGGGTAGGTCGGCCGGTGGCGGTGCAGGAGCATCAGACGAAGCTGGGACAATGGTCTCCTCGGCCTAGACGGGGGGCACAATCGATGGGCGGCGAGAGTATACCGTACCAAACCGATGAGCAGCAGGAGGCAACACTGGAGGAGGATGAATGATGAGTAGAAGACAATCATCGATGTTAGTATTTGGATGGGGAGAGGGAAGTGAGAATGAAGAACTCTCAACAAATGAGACCTCAGCAGAGGTGATATAACGCTGTAGGTCTGGAGAGAAGCATCGGTATCTGCGCTGAGTGCGTGAATATCCGAGGAAGATGCAGTGGAGAGATTTGGGAGAGAGTTTGGAGAGGTCAGGACGAGTGTCACAGACATAACAGATACATCCAAATACACGGAGTGGAAGTGAGTGAGGAAGGAGAGAGGAGAACAGAGTCCGAAAAGGAGTATCTTCCTGAAGGATAGAAGAAGGGAGTCAGTTTAGGAGGTAGGTTGCAGTCAGGATGGCATCGGTCCAAAAGCAGAGTGACACCTGCATGTGGAATAGGAGGGCATGAGCAGTTTTCAGAATATGACGATGTTTCCGCTCCACCACTCCATTCTGGTAAGGTGTATCAGGACAGAATGTCTGATGATGATGCCGCGATCCTTGAGAAACTACCGAAAGAAAGTAGATAAATATCCCCGTTCATTGTCGGAGCGGAGACATTTGATGGAGGTGGAGAATTGAGTATGAATTTCATTGTAAAAGGTCTGAAAGGTAGGAAATACTTTAGACCGATCACGAAGCATGTAAAGCCATGTCATGCAGGAGTAGTCATCAATAAAGGTGATATAATAGCTGTACCCGGACTGGCTCAGAACCCTGCAAGGACCCCATACATCGGTATGAACAAGATCAAAATGATTCACTACACATGGTTCCTGTCGAGGAGAATATGTTACTCGATGATGTTTAGCAAACTTGCAGGATTCACAATGGAATGATAGGTGGTAACTGAATTGGGGGCACATTTTATGGAGGATGGAAGCCGGTGGATGACCAAGACGGGAATGTAGGTTAAGAGCACGGGGCGAGGTGGATGAGCAAGCGAGATATGGTGGGGTATCAAACATGTACACCTCATTCCGAAGATGACCTCGACCAAGCTCCCGATTCGTCGTCTGCTCCTGAAAAACAACACCAGAAGAAGTAAAAGTAGCGACACAATTTAAATCTTTGGTGAGTTTGGTGATTGAGAGAAGATTAAAGGGACTGTGAGGAATATGAGCAACCGAATCCAGGCGAATAGACGGGGTCAAGTGGCATGTGCCAAATCCGATGATGGGGATTGTTGATCCATTTGCAATAGTAATTGTAGAGGCACCGGTGTACGGATGATAGGTAATGACCATACCAGAGTCCCCTGGGAGATGTTCCGATGCACCAGAGTCTAGCATCCATGCTGTGGGTTGTTGAGATACACATGCAGTAGAATTGTCAGTCTAAGCAATGGGGGTTGGAGAAGTGGACGGTGACACAGTCGCCCGATAAGATTGTATCGATCCAATTTCTTCTACCGAGAGTGCCGTTCTGTAACGGGTGCTGGATGAAGGGGAATGGATGTGCGGCATAGCTGATGACAAAGCAAGGGATGACATCTCAGGTGGGCGTACAAATGCACGGATGAAGCGTGGTGCTAGCTGGAAAGGGCTGGGATGCATCGCTGGAGGGTGCCGCGAGTCGAGAACCGACGTAGGAATTGAAAGGTGCCGAGAGAGGCGTTCGGTCGGCAGATGGAGGGCGCTGTGATTGTCGGGACAATGTGGGCGACGACGGCCGAAGTGGGAGGCCGACGGAGGGTGCCGCGAGTCGGGAGCGTTGCTGGGAGCACAGGGAAGCAGGCCGGGTAGTGCCGAACCGGTGTACAGGAGGCCGACATCGAGCGGGAGCCGGGTGTCGCCGGGAAGCTGCTGGAGGCCGGGGCCGAATGAAGTCCGGACAGGGAAGCGTCGGGAAAGGCAGCTGGCCGGGTGGTGGTGTCGGATCGGGAGGCGCCGTTCCGTTGGGTGAGGGCCGACGGGAGTTTCGGTCGGGGAGGGGCGCTGTAGGCGAGGTCGCCTGGAGTCCGTCGTGCGTCCAGGGAGGTGGCCGAGCGTTGAGAAGCCGACGCGAGGAGGTTACCACCGGGAGGGAGACGCCGCACGTAGAGGGAGGGCCACTGGGGGCCGACGACGTCGCGCGCAGGGAGCAGCAGGGAAGAGGCGGGCCGCAGGCCGATCGTGCTTGGACGTGGGCGCCGGGATGTATCGCGACGGTGCAGGGAGCCGGGAGCCAGAGGGCAGTTCGTGCGTAGCGGGAGAGGCGGGAGCTGCTGAGGAGGCGGGCCCTGTTGTCGTCGGGAGGCCGTCGGGATGGGATGGGAGCTGCCTAAGGCAGGAGGGGGGGTGGCCGCGTAGGGCAGACACGAGAGGAGGGGTGCCACTTAGGGTAGAGCCGGGAGGGAAAAAAAATATCTAAAGGAGGGAGAGCTCAGGATTAATTTCCCTCTGATACCATGTAGAATGGGAACCCGCCTTACCTAAAGATGAGACGGAGACCTTCTTTTATAGATTGAGAAAGAGGAATACATACAGGAGTATTCCAATGTGGGACTCGAAAATACCCAAAATAATAAAAAAGGGTTTAACAGTATCCATGCTTTTTCTTCTTCACCTTTTGTTTAAACGATACTCTAATTTATAGTGAACAGTTTGGACTGGTGTATGGTCTAACATATACTCGTGTTACTTTCTTCCTTCTTGTTGCTGCTATTAGGTGATTATTAATCTATGATAGAAGTGGTTTCTTTTGGCATTGAAGGTCTGTTGTGCTACCTTTTTCAATGGTTTAAAAGCGAAACGGGAGTTTTAGGTGCTGCAGGCTCTGAGGATGGATTCATTGTTGTACAGATGCAGTCTTTGCCAGCAGTGGATAGATGACATGATGGTTGCTTCACCAATGAGGCACTCTTATTTCATTAGGTGTTGTCGGTGTGGTCTAACCTACTTGTTTTTCGTTTTTTTGGCCCTGTTACAGGTTTCTTTATCAGGTTGTCGGTTCACTAACTGCTTAGAGGCTGGGCTTGCTGCCATGCATGTGCTCCTATTACTTTCGTGGTTATAATGGTGTGTGGTGTTGCTTCCCTTTGTTAAGGTTGTTATGTTTTCTGCTCTTGGTTGGGTTCATTTTCTACGATGCTCAACTTGGGGAGCAGATATAAAGTTGTTGATACAATGGGGATTTTGGTGTTGTGGAGTCATCCATTTCCCTGTGGCTATCCTGATTTTCCATATAATCGAGGATATGCCAGCCAGGAAGATGCAGGCTACTGCAGCGATGGCCAGTGTTTAGGTACACCCCCTAGAAAGAGAACAATAAATTATTTTATCATGTGAAAGCAAACATGTTTGACACATCTGCAATTAGTAATTTATTTTTTTATAACATAATCTGCTGTGATGTTATCTATAGCAGGGTTCAGTTTTCTTAGCAAGGGAGGACATTTTTCATTTTCCCATGTGAGTGTAGGAAAGGAAATGAAGTACAGAAGAATAAAAAATAAATAATTTGTGTGATTACAGGTGGTGCTAGCATATGATGACTGGTGGTGCGATTATTGTGGGGTTTCTGGTGGTGAGTGGAAGAGGGCCTATACCGGTAATGAAATCCTGCTCAGATCATCATTCTTGATCCTCAATGAGCTAGCTTAGATCCAAATCTAGCTAGCTATTCAGATTGTTCAAGTGCTTCATGATATAGCTGAGTTAAAGGTTGTTTTTGTGTGTGTTTTATAGTGAGCAATGATCTTGTGTTTTTCAGGTTGGAATGATATACCACAATTCATGATAGGGATTAAGCAAGAATAGAGAGAACCTTCTTATTCAGAAGCAGAAGAATTGTAGAAATTGTGTAAAATGTCTAACCCAAAGAAGAAGACTCGTTCACACCTCCACGGGCCTCTCACGCGTAGGCAAATGTCTAACCCAAAGAAGACTCGTTCACACCTCCACAGGCCTCTCACGCGTAGGCAATACAACTTCCAGGATTTCTGATCCCCCTTCCTTCTACCTACGGGTTCCCTTTTTATTAGCTCAACTAAAGAAGTAAAGATTGTCAATTACAATTATACCCCTCAAGTATTAAGGTGTATTCTCTTCCCCAGCCCTGTTCCTCCTTGGTATGTAGAACCGGTGGCTTTTCCCATTCAGTTGTATACCAGCCCCTCTCTCATTGCTGCCCCCATAAGTATCCACCTCGTCCTCAAGGTGGAAATTAGGAAACCGTGACTTGATTTTTTATGCTTCCTCCCAAGTTGCCTCCACGAAATCAACCACATGAGTTGGCGCCCTTGTGTTTTGTTGGTAAGAACTGCCACATGGTACTCCCGCTCTGCCAATAATTCATTGGGTAGCCCCCATCACAACACTGCTGGCCAATTGCTGGTTTCAGTTGCGAAACATGAAAAACTGGATGCACTTTGATGTTAAGTGGCATCTTTAGCCTATAAGCTACAAGATCAACACTATTCTCAACAACAAAAGGTCCATAGTATCGGGCAACCAACTTAGGATTAATCTTGGATACCACTCGAAGTCTATTCGGTCACAACTTGACCCATACTAAATCTCCTTCTTTGAAGTTCACCAACCTCTGATGTTGATTTGCAAATTTGACCATTAATTGTTGTGCTCATGTAAATTCACATGAAGTTGCTTTAATGCCTCATCTTGATCTAAGTCTCATCAATAGTTTCAACGATCACCTCTCCTCTTAACATAATGTAGGACATTTGGTGGAGCCCGACCGTACACAACTTCAAACAAAGTTTTTCCAATAGAAGCATGGAACGTTGTATTGTAATGAAATTCTGCCCAGGGAAGCCAGTAAGCCCACTGTTTGGGGTGGTCTGAAGAAAAACACTTTTAACTAAGCTTCTAAACAACGGTTTACCGTCTCAGTTTGTCCATCGCTCTGAGGGTGGTATGATGAACTCATTTTCCCATGCAACCGTACTATTTCTTTAATGAATACTTCAACAACAATCTTGGTGTGTAAGGGTGTTTAAACAATATAAAATGAGCATATTTACTCCATGAGTGCCACCTCAAAATCGTGGGATTTGGGTAATTCAGAAATAGGTAAATTGAGACTTTTTCCCAAACCAGATTGGGCAAAGGCAGTGGCTGGATTAAGCAAGCAGGGCTCATGGCCTCGTACTTAAGTCGTTGACAGATGTTAAGAATAGAGGACCTGAAGTGTGTATTAATGGAGAAAGGAATTACAGAGGAAATGGGGAGGAAATGGAGAAAAATTATAAAGCTCCCTTTAGGAAACTCCCACCCAAGCCTACAACCGACTCCTCTTTCTAACAAAAAAATATATCCCCACTACTCCCCACGCCCCCACCCTTTTAACTGCTTCATAACAACCCACGTCCCCCCCCCCCACTTCAGCCCATGTGGCTTAACAACAAGAGTTTTCCTCCCACTATCTCCCAGCCCACGTGGTCTAGCAACCGAACTCACTGAACCCACAGTTTGTTATTTTGTTTCTCCCTACCCAAGTGGCCTAAGGGCCAGTTCCCTCTGATTGGATAGTTTTTCCCTTTCTAGAATAAACCTTCCACTCTCCCGGAAGGTCCCAGATCCTACCACTGCTCACATCATTCTTGTCCTCAAGAAGGAATGTGAGAAACTGATTGCAGAATACAAATTCATCCTCCCAAGTCGCATCAGCAGCAGGTTGACCCTTCCAATGAATCGGAAATTGAGGCTGAAATACGTCATCCTGGAGGTGATAGCGGCGGGAGAGAATGGCTGATGGTTTCGGTTGGGTTGTGTCATCACCTACCAAGTCCGAAGGAAGGGAGGGCGAGGCAGTATGTTGGCCGACAACTGCTTTGAGCTGGGAGACATGAAAAACAGTGTGGATGCGGGCCGTGTTGGGAAAATCCAATTGGTAGGCGACCAGGCCAATCTAGCGGAGGATCTTGAAAGGGCCTTAATATCGGAGAGACAATTTTTGAGAGATCCGGCAAGCGAGAGAGTGGTGCCTGTAAGGACGGAGTTTGACATAGATTTGGTCGTCAACTGCAAAAGAAACAGAGCGGCGATAGTGGTCTGCCTGAAGGCGCATAACGTCTTGGGCACGATTAAGGTGGTGTTTGAGTTGCTTTAGGGCCTCATCACGGTCTTGTAAGGTAGAAGCTACTGCAACAACGCGGACCTCAGAAGGAAGGAAACCGATGAGGGCAGGAGGTTTACGCCCATAAACAACCTCAAATGGTGTGGTCTTGATTGCCGATTACCAAGAGGTATTGTAGGATAATTCAGCTCATGGAATCCCATAAGACCATTGCTTGGGTTGCTTCCCAGCGAAACAACGAAGATAAGTCTCAAGACAATGGTTGAGGATCTCAGTTTGGCCATCCATTTGCAGATGGTAGGTGGAGCTGAACCGCAACTGAGTGCTGTGTAGGCGGAACAATTCTGTCCAAAATTGACTGAGAAAACCGGGTCTTGGTCACTGACTATCGAAGTTGGCGGCCCATGTAGACGTACAATTTCTCTGAAAAAAAATTATGCTACCCGGGTGGCAATGTACGAGTGTTTCAATAGAAGGAAATGGGTGTACTTGGAGAGGTGACCCACCACCACAAAGATGACATCAAATCTGCTGGACTTGGGTAGCCCGATAATAAAATCCAAAGAGGTCTTCCCATATGGCAGCCGGGATGTCCAATGGGTGGAGCAATCCGGCTAGGGACAAGGTGGAATATTTGTTTCATTGACAGACGATACATTGCCGTACAAATTCTTGGACAACGGCCTTCATACCTTGCCAGTAAAGGGTAGCGGTGAGGCGTCGATAGGTGCGATAAAATCCGGAATGACCCCCTTCTTGAGAAGAATAGTATTCTGCTAGGAGAGTAGGTATCCAAGGAGGGGACGCTGAAAGAACGAGGCAATTCTTATAGAATAAAACGCCTTGCTGAAGATGGTATCCCGGATAGGAGGTACGACTGTCCTGTAAGGCTTGGATTATTTTTTGGAGGTGAGGATTTGTTAGAATGTCCTTGAGCAGGTCCCGACCGTCTGTCCATTGGGGAAATGATTGAGTAAAAGCCAAAACAACAGAATCATGGCTGCAATGGGATAAGGCGTCGACAACAGAATTTGTGCGACTGGGTTTATACTTGATTTCAAAGTGGTAGCCCAAGAGTTTAGCAATCCAACATTGTTGATCAGCAGTAGTAATACGATGTTGTAACAGAAACTTGAGTTTGCTTTGATATGAATAAACCACAAAAGGGCGGCCCAAAAGGGGGATGTTAGTGTTGGATGACAAGGACACAGGGGCCATGAGTTCTTTCTCATAGGTGGATTTAGCCAAACTCCGAGGGGATAGAGTCTTGCTAAAGTAAGCAATCAGCTGCTGATGCTGCATGTGGACAATGCCAATGCCGTGACCAGAAGCATCACATTCCGGTTCGAAAGTAGTGGAAAAATCTGGAAGAATGAGAAGAGGAGCTTGGGTGACGAGGTGCTGCAAGTAGCTGGAGGCGTTCTGAGCCGCAGGAGGCCAGTGAAAGCCCTCCTTTTTAGTGAGGGCTGTGAGTGGTTGAGCAATGACACCATAATTCTGAATAAAACGACGATAATATCTGGTTAAACTGAGAAAACCCCAGATCCCTCTGACGGCAGTCAGCTATGGCTAGTCAAGAACAACCTGGATTTTGGCCAGGTCCATAGCCACGCCTTGGTCGGAGATAATATGACCCAAATACTCAATTAGCAACTGGAAAAATTGACATTTTTTAGGGTTGAGGAAAAATGTATTGTGAAGTAATATTTGGAGGACAACAGCGAGATGTTCTTGGTGGAGCTCCCAGACTATAGATCAAAATATCATCAAAAAAATATTATCACAAATTTACGAAGTAGGGGCTTAAATAAAGCATTCATAGTCGCCTGGAAAGTCGAGGGAACATTAGTAAGGCCAAATGGCATTTCTAAATACTCATAATGCTCGCGATGAGTTCAGAAAGCTTTCTTGTCAATATCGGCCTCCTGTATACGAATCTGATGATACCCCGACTTGAGGTCAAGTTTGGAGAAGCATGTGGCCCAAAGAAGCTCATTGAGTAATTCTTCTACCATTGGTATAGGAAACTTTTCTAGGATGATAGCTTTGTTGAGGGCGCAATAGTCAACGCACATGTGCCAGGAGTTGTCCTTTTTTTTTGACTAGTAACACAGGGCTTGAATAGGCACTAAAACTATACTGAATCAGGCCGGCCAACAAAAGTTCATTTACCTGTTGCTCGATTTCATTTTTCTGAAAACAGGGGTATCAGTAAGGGCGGACAACCACTGGACCGTAGTTAGGTACGAGCCAGATAACATGATCCCATAGATGTTTTGGCGGTAGGCCTTTCGGGTCCTTGAAAACCAGCTCGAATTGAGAAGTCAAACTGTTGAAAATTGTTTGTAGTGGACCAAACAATAGAGAGGGATGTCGAGCTGGTTTGCCCCCCAGCAGTAACCGAAGATGACTTGATTCTGTTGAGCGCTTGACCTGATCCAATAAGGGAACTGCAATTTGAGTTTGCTGGGGTGCACCTTGCAAGCAGTAGTTGCGGTTTGCGACCGAAAATTTCATAATCATTGTGTGCCAATTTATCTGGACCTCCCCTAAAGTATGGAGCCAAACAATGCCCAAAATAATATCCAAACCGCCAATGTCCAGAACATAGAAATCGAGGTGACAAATGTAATTGCCTATAAGTAACGATAATTGATGTCACACTCATAATGACCATGTCTGATGCCCATCCCCCATTTTAATAGGAAGTGTTGTAGTAGCCTGCACCTTGAGAGCAAGTAAACGAATTAACAATGGAGATATAAAATTATGTGAAGCGCCACTGTCTACCAGAAGTAAAATGGAAAGTCCCTTCAAAGATCCTTCAATTTTTAGGGAAGTGGTGGGAAACCGTGGGGCCGACCCCCCATATCTAGAAGCTGGAATCCCAGCAGTTGGCACTCAGTGTCGTCCACTGTGGGAGTATAAGGACTCAACCTTAAAACATTACATAATCTTGAATTAAATGAATAATTCACATTGAGGATCTTTACAGGTTTAGAGTTTTAGAGAATTAGGACATAACTATTACATCTCAAAGATTACAAAGTAGACACATCTACTCAGTTTCCATTTTTTTTCACAAAATAAAAACTCTTGAACAAAAGAGTCATGTCTAGTTCCTTGTTTTAGACAGTATGACATTTCATTGATCTCATCCTTGACCCTATTCAACTTTATGTCCTGTGAAAAACATTTCAAAAACTTGGGATGAGCATAAAAAGCTCAGTAAGGGTTATAACAATACGGAAAGAAAACATTAGTCAATGTATAATAAGAATCAATGAAATCATACTTTACTCATAAAACATAAGCACTTTAACATACCTCATGAAATCATAAGATTTACGAACAACTCAAAGAAATCATAAGACATAAAGGTAACTTGAGGCATTCATAACATTCTTACGTAGGGAGTAACCCCTATGGTTACGTTTGGAATACCCATCAAAATATATTCCCTAAATCTCCTCAGAGAAACCTTAGCTTTAACCCCTTCGCGTTACCCAATGCATTGGAGAGCTATCTCGGGCTCACCCGCCCTTAGTTTATCACTGAACCACCCTATTTCATAAACATTGCCCAAGAACCATAACATAATCATGACACTTAAAACATGCAAAAAAGAAACATAAAATTTCCACATTTCAATCACAAGAGATCACATCATGATATTATTATAAATAAAAACATCTAATAAAATCATTAAAACTCTGAGAGAAATATCCCTTTATACTTTGAAAATATTAAAAGAAGTCATTTAAAAGAGATTTTAGAATCAAAGTGTCCCATACCACTTTGAAACTTTTGAAAGGGTTTTAAAACATTCATGTCCATATAAATAAATCCTTAAAACCATTTTTTTAAAACATGGACATGAATGATAAATGTTTAAAAGAATAAATCTTTAAAACCATTTAAAACAATGTTTTAATAAGAGTCCTCTTCCATTTTAAACATTTAAATTATAAGCCACATGAAAGTAGACCGTTTTCAAAACTTTTAAATGACTTGAGTATAGACATAATATGGATATGGAATGTCAAAGGGGTTGTATATACACTTTAAAAAGAATAAAAGTGCATATCATCAAGAAGTGTCTCAAGGAAGAGAAATTGAGACGTAATCTCATTCAAAGATCATGTCATTAGTGCAAGGATAAATCAATGACATAATTATGCGTGACAAGTATAAATACACCCAATATATGTGGATATCAAGTGTAAAACAATCAGAGGTCATTCACACATACTCTTGGAAAAACAAAACCAATGACATAGATATTTAACTCAATGAAATGAGATTGAGTTAGGATTTCCCATAGAAGTTCATACAAATGACGTCATAATTTATCAATGAGATGATTATGTGTAGAAATAGTATATCCACACAAAGGTTTGTGGAAATTACAACATATAGATTCCACACATAATCTTGGCATAATAAAATCAAGAAGTAGAGGTTTAACCCAAAGAATTGAAAGTGGGTTAAGAAGTTCCCTTACGGAAATTCGACAGCCTAACGACGTCACTTTAGAATTCATAAAATGAGATGATGAGAGATAAAAAGGGGTATCTCATCACTTGGAAATAACATTTACAGCAATAAGGATATATAACATATCCCATCATAATAAGATTAAAATACCTAATAAAAAGAAGTCTTTTAAAATGAGGAGAGTGAAAGGTTCCTTTACCGATTTGGGTAACTTTCGAAACGTACACCCCATGGAAGAAGGGTCATACAATGAAGATGTAAATATCCATAAATTAAAGTATATTACATAAATAGTAGAATAATGGGTAGTACATATACCACTCAAAGTAAATAGTGGCAAACGTAGCATAAATCTCAGGGGAATAAAAGTGAGATGAAAAATCCCTTACGAAAACTCGGCAGCCTAACGACGCCACTTAAAAATTCTTAAAATGAATTGACGAGAGTAAGAGGGGGTCTCTCATCATATTAAAATAAAAATTACAGTATGGTGAATATAAAAGAACATCATCCATCATAAGAACATGAAGCATAAAAGAAGTGATATAAAAGAGATTACTTGAAAAGAAAGAGAGAGGTCGGATCCCTTACCTCATGCTCGACTTGTCTTGTTCGTTTCTTTATATTCCTGAATGATAAACTTTTGTCAATTTATAATTTCTTAAGGACCTCCTTTAAATTTTATTATTCAATTCATATCACATATTATAATGTTATAATAATTAGTTAATTATGTGAGTTCATATCAGATGTTTTTGTCGATGTTTGGTACATGAGTCAAAAATGAACTTGTTTGAAAAGAATTGTCCATGTAGTTATAAGTACATCATTTCCAGAATAATATTAATGATTTAAATATCATATATATCCAGTACATATTCATTTTATACTATTCCATAACATTTGGAGATAAAAAGAAATGAAATGCACCGTTCGTGGAGACGGTATGTCGTACGTACGCATGAACGCTACTTTCATTTCTTTGTCATATTAATGGAATTAAAAAAAATTGAGAGATATACATATTATAATTACAGTATAATATATATGTTATATAGGTCACATAAGTTCATTAATTTCATTCTTTATACATTCCATGTATTGCATGAACGAGTCACATCACTTGAGGGGGCGGTAGTCAACACTTCCTCATATGAAATTATCGCATTTGCACAACATGCAAAGAATAAAGGTATGTTTTAAATATAAAATATAGAAGCATATAGAAAACATAAATACCATATATATCATATATAAAATACAGTTACATCATAATGGCCACCTTTAAAGGTGTTAAAAGAATATTGAACAATCATCGTTTCGTGAGGCAGTAATTCTCCATCCACAGAAACAATATGTTATTTAACCATTAGACGGAGGTGTGTGTAAGTGTAGCTCGAATCCTTCTTATAACAACATCCTAGTATATTGAAGATACTGGTGTTGTTACAAAAGAAAGGAATAAAAAGAGTTTAGGGGTTGCAGAAGTAAAGTAAAACAAAAGAACATAAGAGAAGACATTACCTTTAAATCGGGTAACTCCCTTTGGTTTGAACCAAAAGGGTTTCTTGAAGAGATTCTGCCTAAGGTGAGGCTTCAATGATGAAGAGTGGGATGTGGAGAGATGAAATGGGCAGGGGTTGGCCGAGCCAAAGGCTTGAGAGGTGTGGGTAAGAAGGTAGAGGTGGGGGCCTTTTATAAGAGGGAGGAGGGACACTCTTGGAAAGTCAAGAAATGTTACATTATTTTAAAATGAGTTTTGGATTTTAAAGGTCCCACATTGATATATTTCGAGGATAAGGTGGTAAGGGTTCGAAATATACTCATCCAATAGTTTTTGGACAAGTGTAAGTTTTATATTTTACATTATCTTTTCATTTTATGTAAATCGTTCATTAATGAGGTAATCGCTGTATCATCATGGTGTCATAAATAAATTAATTTATTTAATGTCTAAAAATTATAAAAAAAAATACTATGATGTAGGAAATCTTTTTATCTTTCCAATGACTATTTATAGTCTAAGAGACCATTTACACATACAAAACTAAAATTGTTTTACTTAGGTGTAACATACTTTTGTGATATTCTCCTTTCTTTAAAAATAAAACGATAAAGTGTCACCATCACCCAAAAGTGATTCCATGGGGTCCCTAAGTTAGGCATAAAGAATCCCATGGTCGGCCATGACACAACCAGTAGCATTAGGACACATTTTGGGGTCATTTGTTATTATTATGATATTATTTTATTATCCTTAACTACCCGATTACTAATTAATCACGATAATTAAAGATAATTACCGTCATTACTATTCATAATGTCAAAAAAAAGAGACTTAATTACATAATTTGGAATTTATGATTCCAAATATGGAATCCATTTTACCAAATTCCAAATAAAGAAATTGCAATAATTAATTTAAAAATAATTCCCGTTGTCAAAACAAATAGCGGGTTTTTTTGAAGCAATATCTATGAAAAGTTTGACACTTGTTTATGTCCATTTTCAAAGTGAAATTAATTATAATGACCACCATTGAATTAAATGGTAAAAATATATTCTAATTACACTTTAAAACAATTAAAAAGATAATCTAACCATATAATTAATTTATATGAAAAAAGCAGTTTTGAAGTAAAATGCAGTATTTTTCACTATTCATTAAAAAATGAACATTGTCAGAAAAATACCAAAAATGTATCCAAAGTAAATTTCAATGTCCCAATTTTAAAGAATAAGATTATTTTGACAAATAGATCTTATAAAATTGTCAAAAGTTGGATTTAAAAAAGGTTCGCCATCAAAAGGCGGTAAAACAATTTTTAAAAAATATTAGAGTATTTATTCTTAAAATTGGATTCATTTGCATTTTAAGCCTCTAACATTTATTGGATAAATGTAAAAATATTTAACAAACATATGTAATCATTTTTTATTTATTTATGTTCATTCTCTTCATTATAACGACTAGGTGTTAACTATTATAATATTATTATATTATTAGTGTGCAACGTAAGATTTCAAAGAAACCTGTTGTTGCGTATTGGGTACGCCATCAAGCATAGCATTCCCTTTAAAGTAATATTAACATTTTATTCAAAAATATTGATAAACATTAGAATGTAATACTATTTATTTACCTGGAATGTTACATCCTTCCTCCCTTTTGGGAATTGCGTCCTCGCTATTTCAAAATTGGGCTTGAAAACTTCATTGTAAGCCCCACATCGGAAAAAGAGTAAATTTAACTATCACTTTAAAAGAAAGAAAGAGAAGTACAAAGGTCACCCGAGTTAACTCATACTAGGATTCCAAATAGGAAAAAATGGATATAGAAGAAAAAACAAAGGGTCATGTTCTGAGGGAGAGTGATAGAAAACATGTATAGGAGAAAGTTAACCACAAGAAAATCACAAACTTGTGATGGGTTAAATGATATTTGATTCCCCAGTAGGAAAAATTAACAGAAAATTTTTTTGTTTTAAGTTAATTTTCATTGAGGAATTTATTTATGAGTTTAACTAAAACATAAGGAAACATACTTGTCATGTTGACTTTCAACTTTCTTACACAAACTCATATTTTCTCCAAAAGATGAGTATTTAGGATAACTTGTTCACATTAAGAGCACTATAATCAACTTCTTTAGAATCACCTAATCCAAAAAAGAGAACTATATATTTCCCATGTCTTTAGACCTTAACCAAAACCAAAACCAAAAAGGTTAGTACAAGATCAGATAATACCCAAAAAGGATAATCCTTTATAAAAAGAAAATCTATTCTTAATCTCCAAAATTTGTCAAACAAACCCAAAGCTTAACAAAGACCATTCGATAAACAATTGTCCATAAAATTATTCAAATATAAACCAAACTATGATTGAAACCCAAATCTCCTAAGGATTTAATCACATAGTCTTCCAAGGTAAATCTTAACATTTATCTCCAAATAACATCAGCTTCTCTTAAAGTCTCGTATTGAAAAGTAATTATCCTAATCACATATCCTCCATGACAGGTTACTCATATCCATAGATAACCCAAAATCAACTTACTCTTGATTATTAAGTCATCTAACTAAAAAGAATCAGTCAAACTAACCAGGGACTTCACGTATTCCAGTGGTAGGTGATAAATACCAGTCGCACTTTGGTTGTGGATTCGATTCTCGCAGCTTTGTCTGATGCGACGGGTTGTCACACGGTCTGCATGTTGTCCTTTTTCCAAAACTATATAATTCTTATAACATTCCCCAAAAAGCGATAAAATCTACAAAAATAACCATAACATAATTTAACCTCAAGTTTATCTCATGCCTTTCATATTCCATCATATCATGTAGTAACCCATAATTACCTCAAAAGTAAGGATCATATAAACCCTAATGGTTACCTTTATAATTATTACCTGAAATTCCACATAGAGTTTGTTCTCTCGTACATGATGCATTAGAGAACTCACTAAGGTTCAAGTGGTTGATCATGACTCCTGATAGTTGGTTTAGAATAACCACGAGATTTCTCATTGAATCCCCCATTTCATCCAGTCTCTTAATCAGAGAACCACCACAGTTTCCTTCAAACCCATTGTCACTTTGGTGCCTGCTAGATCCATCCATTTACTAAAACCAAAAAGGTCAGTGTGATTATATCATCAAAATCATCATGTACTAAAGGAAGATAAACACTAAGATATACTTATCCAAGTTATCTCAAACTCATTCCAACTTTCAAAAAAAAGACTCCATCTAATATACTACCCATTGTGGTTATACACAACTTGTCACTTATGCTTAAACAACACTCTAACCTCTAAAGTTATCTAAACCGACCTTTGATACCAATTATAAGGACCCAGCCTAAAAACATTACATAATCTTGAATTAAATGAATAATTCACATTGAGGATCTTTACAGGTTTAGAGTTTTAGAGAATTAAGACATAACTATTACATCTCAAAGATTACAAAGTAGACACATCTACTCGGTTTCCATTTTTTTCACAAAATAAAAACTCTTGAACAAAAGAGTCATGTCTAGTTCCTTGTTTTAGACATCCTGACATTTCCTTGATCCCATACTTGACCCTATTCAACTTTATGTCCTGTGAAAAACATTTCAAAAACTTGGGATGAACATAAAAAGCTCAGTAAGGGTTATAACAATACGGAAAGAAAACATTAGTCCATATATACATAAGAATCAATGAAATCATACTTTACTCATAAAACATAAGCACTTTAACATACCTCATGAAATCATAAGATTTACGAACAACTCAAAGAAATCATAAGACATAAAGGTAACTTGAGGCATTCATAACATTCTTACATAGGGAGTAACCCTCATGGTTACGTTTGGAATACCCATCACAGTATATTCCCTAAATCTCTTCGAATAAACTTTAGCGTTTAACCCCTTCGCGTTACCCAATGCATTGGAGAGCTATCTCGGGCTCACCCACCCTTAGTTTATCACGGAACCACCCGATTTTATAAACATTGCCCAAGAACCATAACATAATCATAACACTTAAAACATGCATAAAATAAACATAAAATTTCCACATTTCAATCACAAGAGATCACATCATGATATTATTATAAATAAAAACATCTAATAAAATCATTAAAACTCTATGAGAGAAATATCCCTTTATACTTTGAAAATATTAAAAGAAGACATTTAAAAGAGATTTTAGAAACAAAGTATCCCATACCACTTTGAAACTTTTTAAAGCGTTTTAAAACATTCATGTCTATATAAATAAATCCTTAAAACCATTTTTTAAAACATGGACATGGATGATAAATGTTTAAAAGAATAAATCTTTAAAACCATTTAAAATAATGTTTTAATAAAAGAGTCCTCTTCCATTTTAAACATTTAAATTATAAGCCACATGAAATTAGACCATTTTTAAAACTTTTAAATGACTTGAGTATAGACATAATATGGATATGGAATGTCAAAGGGGCTGTATATACACTTTAAAAATAATAAAAGTGCATATCATCAAGAAGTGTCTCAAGGAAGAGAAATTGAGACGTAATCTCATTCAAAGATCATGTCATTAGTGCAAGGATAAATCAATGACATAATTATGTGTGACAAGTATAAATACACCCAATATATGTGAATATCAAGTGTAAAACAATAATAGGTCATTCACACATACTCTTGAAAAAACAAAACCAATTACATAGATATTTAACTCAATGAAATGAGATTGAGTTATGATTTCCCATAGAAGTTCATACAAATGACGTCATAATTTATCAATGAGATGATTATGTGTAGAAATAGTATATCCACACAAAGGTTTGTGGAAATTACAACATAGATATTCCACACATAATCTTGGCATAATAAAATCAAGAAGTAGATGTTTAACCCAAAGAATTGAAAGTGGGTTAAGAAGTTCCCTTACGGAAATTCGACAGCCTAACGACGTCACTTTAGAATTCATAAAATGAGATGATGAGAGATAAAAGGGGTATCTCATCACTTGGACATAACATTTACAACAATAAGGATATATAAGAACATATCCCATCATAATAAGATTAAAAGACCTAACAAAAAGAAGTCTTTTAAAATGAGGAGGGTGAAAGGTTCCCTTACCGATTTGGGTAACTTTCGAAACGTACACCCCATGGAAGAAGGGTCATACAATGAAGATGTAAATATACATAAATTAAATTATATTACATAAATAGTAGAATAATGGGTAGTACATATACCACTCAAAGTAAATAGTGGCAAATGTAGCATAAATCTTAGGGGAATAAAAGTGAGATGAAAAATCCCTTACGAAAACTCGGCAGCCTAACGACGCCACTTAAAAATTCTTAAAATGAATTTATGAGAGTAAGAGGGGGTCTCTCATCATATTAAAATAAAAATTAAAGTATGGTGAATATAAAAGAACATCCTCCAACATAAGAACATGGAGCATAAAAGAAGTGACATAAAAGAGATTACTTGAAAAGAAAGAGAGAGGTCAGATCCCTTACCTCATGCCCGACTTGTCTTGTTCGTTTCTTTATATTCCTGAATGATAAACTTTTGTCAATTTATAATTTCTTAAGGAACTCCTTTAATATTTATTATTCAATTAATATCACATATTATAATGTTATAATAATTAGTTAATTATGTGAGTTCATATCAGATGTTTTTGTCGATGTTTGGTACATGAGTCAAAAAATGAACTTGTTTGAAAAGAATTGTCCATGTAGTTATAAGTACATCATCTCCCAAATAGTATTAATGATTTAAATATCATATATATCCATTACATATTCATTTTATACTATTCCATAACATTTAGAGATAAAAAGAAATGAAATGCACCGTTCATGGAGACGGTAGGCCGTACGTACGCATGAACGCTACTTTCATTTCTTTGTCATATTAATGGAATTAAAAATAATTGAGATATATATATATTATAATTCCAGTATAATATATATGTTATATAGGTCACATAATTTCATTAATTTCATTATTTATACATTCCATGTATTGAATGAACGAGTCACATCACTTGAGGGGGCGGTAGTCCACACTTCCTCATATAAAATTATCGTATTTGCACAACATGCAAAGAATAAAGGTATGTTTTAAATATAAAATACAGAAGCATATAGAAAACATAAATAACATATATATCATATATAAAATACAGTGACATCATAATGACCACCTTTAAAGGTGTTAAAATAATATTAAACAATCATTGTTTCGTGAGGCAGTAATTCGTCATCTACAGAAACAATATGTTCTTTAACCATTAGACGGAGGTGTGTATAAGTGTAGCTCGAATATTTCTTATAAAAAAATCCTAGTATATTGAAGATACTGGTGTTGTTACAAAAGAAAGGAATAAAAAGAGTTTAGGGGGTTGGAGAAGCAAAATAAAACAAAAGAACATAAGAGAAGACATTACCTTTAAATCGGGTAACTCCATTTGGTTTGAACCAAAAGGGTTTCTTGAAGAGATTTCTGCCTAAGGTGAGGCTTAAATGATAAAGAGAGGGATGTGTAGAGATGAAATGGGCAAGTTTTGGCCGATCCAAAGGATTGAGAGGTGTGGGTAAGGAGGTAGAGGTGGGAGCCTTTTATAAGAGGGAGGAGGGGCACTCTTGGAAAGTCAAGAAATGTTACATTATTTTAAAATGAGTTTCGGATTTTAAAGGTCCCAAATTGATATATTTCAAGGATAAGGTGGTAAGGGTTCGAAATATATTCATAAAATAGTTTTTGGACATGTGTAAGTCTTAGATTTTACATTATCTTTTCATTTTATGTAAATCGTTCATTAATGAGGTAATCGCTGCATCATCATGGTGTCATAAATAAATAAATTTATTTAATGTCTAAAAATTATAAAAAAAATACTATGATGTAGGAAATATTTTTATCTTTCCAATGACTATTTATAGTCTAAGATAACATTTACACAGACAAAACTAAAATTGTTTTACTTAGGTGTAACATACTTTTGTGATATTCTCCTTTAAAAATAAAATGATAAAGTGTCACCATCACCCAAAAGTGATTCCATGGGGTCCCTAAGTTAGGCACAAGGAATCTCATGGTCGGCCATGACACAACCAGTAGAATTAGGACACATTTTGGGGTCATTTGTTATTATTATGATATTATTTTATTATCCTTAACTGTCAGATTACTAATTAATCACGATAATTAAAGATAATTACCGTTGTTACTATTCATAATGTCCAAAAAAAGAGTCTTAATTACATAATTTGGATCTTATGATTCTAAATATGGAATCCATTTTACCAAATTCCAAATACAGAAATTTCAATAATTAATTTAAAAATAATTCCCGTTGTCAAAATAAATAGCGGGTTTTTTTGAAGCAATATCTATGAAAAGTTTGACACTTGTTTATGTCCATTTTCAAAGTGAAATTAATTCTAATGACCACCATTTAATTAAATGGTAAAAATATATTCTAATTAAACTTTAAAACAATTAAAAAGATAATCTAACCATATAATTAATTTATATGAAAAAAGCAGTTTTGAAGTAAAATGCAGTATTTTTCACTATTCATTAAAAAATGAACATTGTCAGAAAAATACCAAAAATGTATCCAAAGTAAATTTCAATTTCCCAATTATGAAGAATAATATTATTTTGACAAATAGAGCTTATAAAATTGTCAAAAGTTGGATTTAAAAAAGGTTCGCCATCAAAAGACGGTAAAACAATCTTTTAAAAATATTAGAGTATTTATTCTTAAAATTGGATTCATTTGCATTTTAAGCCTCTAACATTTATTGGATAAATGTAAAAATATTTAACAAACATATGTAATCATTTTTTAGTTATTTCTGTTCATTTCCGTCATTACAACAGTTAGGTGTTAACTATTATAATATTATAATATTATTAGTGTGCAACGTAAGATTTCAAAGAAACCCGTTGTTGCGTATTGGGTACGCCATCAAGTATAACATTACCTTTAAAGTAATATTAACATTTTATTCACAAATATTGATAAACATTAGAATTTAATATTATTTATTTACCTGGGATGTTACAGGGAGAATCTGTTGGAGCCCCAGAGTCAAGCACCATGTCATCACTATCGCCCTCCCCCAAAATGAGAATCCGTAATTTGGGGTCTGAGCAGCAGTGTGTGGGTGAGTAGGGAAATCCACACCGAAAACAGAAACCCTTTTTGTGTCGGTCTTCCCATTCCTGAGAGGTCAAATGACGAACTCCGCGACCAGCAGAGTGGGTGGTGTGGGGTACCTCCCTAGACATCCCTAAGCGACTTTCTCTGGGCGAGAGATATGGAGAACTGAAGGTGGAGGGGGATTCATAGAGTGATGAGGCAGATGCCAGGTAGTGGCATCACGACTGGCTAGAGGCGGGCGAGGACCCCCCCAGAATAATCGGCAGAACCGTGTTAAGTCCAGGCAAACCTCCATGAGAATGGTGATCCAATGGATGGCAGTACCATCCATACTAACTTGGGAGAGCTGGATCCATAATGGTTCTGGTGTTTGATGAACGCGGAAGTATAATTATGCCCTGGTTAGCCAGCCCCGAGGATTTGATCCATCAAATAGCGGAAATTCGATGTGGTGGGAGATGGGAGAAGGATCAGGTGGAGTCTTCATACCTGATGGTGGAAAATGGGGAGGTTGGTTTCCTGTGGTACCTGAGTGGGATGAGGTTTCTGAAGGCCGAGAAGCGGTCTGTTGAGATTGTTTCTCGGAATGATGCTAACATGAATTTCTGGAACTCAATTTGTTCGGCGAATTCAAGCTCCAAGTGGCGTTGATTTTGACACAGTTCCTAAATCCCCTGCTAGATCTTTCCGACTATTGTGGTTAGGGCGAGTAGAAAGGGAGGAGGTGACGGTATCTATGCGCTGGTCGACTCCATCCAAACAAGACTGGTTTCCCCTTTCCATGGAGAAAGGGGGCAGGTCAGAACAAGTGTTAAGAACAGAGGGCCTGGAGTGTGTATTAATGGAGGAATGAAGGAATTACAGAGGAAATAGGGAGGAAGCATAGAAAAATTACAAAGCTCCCTTTAGGGAACTCACACCCAAGCCTACAATCAACTCTTTCTAACAAAAAAAGATATCCCCAATACTCCCCATGTCCCCCTTTTAACCGTGTCATAACAAACCACGTCCCCCCCCTCCACCCCACGCGGCTTAACAACTAGAGTTTTCCTTCCACGATCTCTTAGCCCATGTGGTCCAGCTTGTTATTCTGTTTCTCCCTACCCATGTGGCCTAACGGCTAGTTCCTTTTGATTGGACAACCTTGCCCTTCCTGGAATAAACCTTCAACTCTCTCAGAAGGTCTCAAATCCTACCAGTAGACCTCACAAGGATGAGGAAATTGCTTGATGTCACTCATCATTCTAGGCCAATAAATTTCATTGGCGAGCCACTTGTAAGTCTTTAAATACCATGAATGTCCACCTACAGGCGGAGAGTGGAAATGGTACAATAATTTTGGAATCATAACAGTTTTTTTTGACAAAACTAACCGGTTCTTGTAGAAAATAATTTCCCCATGTAAGGCATAACCAGGACGAATTGAGTTTCCACTCTCCACTGCCTTAATTATTTCCTATAGATGGGCATCACGCTGTACTCCTCTTCGCACAGTCCGAAAATCCAGGCAGGAAGGTTTGAACACTGCCAATTGTGAAAACTCCATTCCCTCACTTATTCTGGACAAAACATCGACTGCATTATTGAACATTTCAGGTTTATATCGAACTTCAAAATCATATCCTAGAAGTTTGGCATGCCAACACTATTGGTTCATTGATATTACCCGCTTAACAAATGTTTGAGGCCTTAGTGGTTAGTGTAAAGCACAAACCGTTGCCCCAACAAATATTACTTCTAGTGTTGAATTGACAGATTAGTGCCATCAGTTTCTTCTCATAAACTGACTTAACAAGGTTTGAGTCAAACAAATCCTTACGAAAGTATGCTAAGGGAATCCCCTTCCTGCATTAAAACTATACCAACTCCCTTTCCCGAAGAATCACTTTCCACCACAAATTCTTTAGTAAATTTTGGTATTCCCAAGCGTGGTGCTTAAGTCATACATTGATTTAATGTTTTAAATGCCTCTGAAGACTCTAGAGTCCGCAAAAATCCTTCTTTCTTGGTCAATTGTGTTAGGGGTTGGACTATCTTTCCAGAGTTCTTAATAAACTTCTTGTAATAACCGGTTAAACCCAAAAACCCCCGAACTTCCTTGACATTCTGTGGCTGCTACCAACTCTTGACTGCCTATAATTTCTTTGAGTCCATGGAAACCTCTTCGTTTGATATAATATGTGTCCTAGATACTCCATATATTTACTCCCAAAATAACTTTTCTTCTGGTTGGAAAACAAAGACATTCTACCTCATTGATTTTAAACCAGGTGCAAAGCTTCTAAATGGATCTCCCAGCTGATGTTGAACACCAAAATATCATCAAAGAATTCCAGCACTAACTTCCGTAACATCCTTTGAAACACAGAATTCATGGTTGCTTGAAAAGTTGCATGTGCATTCAACAATCTGAATTGTATGATGAGGTACTCGTAATGCCCTTCATGAGTTTTGAAAGTCATTTTTTCAACATCTTCTTCTTTCATCCGTACCTGATGAAACCCTTATTTCAAATCTATTTTAGTAAAGTATGCATCCTCATACGACTCATCCATCAATTCTTCAATAACGGGAATAGGGAATCAGTTAGGAACTGTCTTATGGTTCAAAGCACGATAATCCACACATATTCTCTATCCATTGTCTTTCTTTTTTACTAGAATGGTAGGGCTCAAATAGGTACTGGTAATGGTTATGATAAACCCCTGCTCCAAAAGCTCTTGAACTTGTTTTTGTAAGGGTATATATTCACAATCTTTGCCCCACTTTTCATTCTAATAGAGTGATTGGTCTCCCTTTGTGGCGGTAAAACTCTTGATTCAAATACTATTATGTCAATGCTCCCTTGTATCATCATAAATTTTGTACTAGATTTTTACTTTCCACACTTGACGTTATTCCTTGCATTACCATTTACCACTATTCTTCACTTGTTTCAAAAGTTTCACCTGCATTTTCCCCTGCCAAACTGGTGTCCCTTCTTCATTACTGGGTTCCACACATTCCCAAACCATAAGCTTGGAACTTTTTTCTGGACACTTATGTCCAGATTGTAATCGTTGGATGCACGTATAACATAATCCCTTGGCTCTTCTTTCCTCATATTCCTCTTTGGATAAATTTCTTACGCCTTTCCATTGTGGAATGACCTCTCATGCTCTCTCCTGAGAAACAATTTTCACAGTGCCAATAACACCTTTCCACCCCATTCCACAAATCGGTCCTCCCCTCCAACAAACACCCGTTTACCTAATATTTCCTTTCACAATTAATTCATGCTCTACCTGTCTTGATAGTGTTAACAAACACACTTTAGTTCTCCAATGAACAAGCTTACATACCATTTTTCAGAAAAATATGGTATGTGGAGGGCAAGTTGTTCCAACTTGTTGATGTAATTGTCCACTGCACCTATTTTCTACAATCCTTTCAAGAAAATTATCAGATCCTCCTCCTATGCACTTCCATATCTTCCAAGGAATTCATCCTTAAGCTACGCCCAAGATATTTTCATCTTGACTGACTTTAAAGAAATGATCCAGTACTGCACCAGGCTCTCCATACACAATTTCCCTAACAAATACTATAGATTGAGAAACATCTCTTCGCTCTTACTATCCATGAGAGAGAATCCTCTCCTGAAAATAAAGGCATCTCTACAGGTTTGGAAAGCTCTTGTTGCAACTCATTTGGCAGTATCGACCTCCTCCTTCCGGGTTCAGTCTCATTCCGACATTCCTCTATCACAACTTCAGCTCTAACACTACTTTCTCCATCTTCAACGCTCTTCCCTTGTCATCTTGCTATGTTCATTTCTCTAAAATCGGAACTAACCGAGAAAGAGACGCAGTCGATTCTCGTACCTGTATCTCCAATCACTAGAGTGAGCTTTTATGTTGTAACTGTCCTGCTTCGTGGTGCTGTATTCCGAATTGCAGTTCAGTGATCGCCGACTCTACTCCTGCTACTCTTTTCTATACACGTGGACATGTAGCAGCATCAAACGAACTCAATTCCCTATCCCTTCCAGCTCGATCAAGAGTAAGGTGACTCTCAATGAAAGAACCAAATTGATATGGATTAAGCACGAATAGAGAGAACCTTCTTATTCAGAAGCAGAACTGTAGAAATTGTCTAAAATGTCTAACGAAAGAAGAAGAATTCTTCCTGGGAGGCACACCTCCACATGCCTCTATTCCTGGGAGGCACACATCCACAAACCTCTCTCGTGCAGGCAAGACTACTTTCAGTATTCCCGAACCCTCTTCCTACCAACCATGAGCTCCCCTTTTATGAGCTCGACTAAAGAAGTACAGATCGTCAATTACAATTATACCAAGTATTAAGGTGTATTCCCTTCCAAAGCCTCATTCCTCCTTTGATAAGTATGCCGAACCGGTGGCCTATTCCCATACACCCCTTCTATCAATTCATTACCCATCAAGCAAGCAATTCAATATAATTAAAAGGCCTTCTATCAATTCATTACCCATCAAGCATGTTATTCATCATAATTAACAGGCTGATATTTATGGGCAAGGGAAGATCCTTGTACTTCGGGAAAGCCTTGGAATCCATGCTTTATTTTAAATTTGTTTTTTCTTTTTTTTTAATTTATTTTTATTATCAGTGTCCTGGTTTGTGACATATCTGTTAATTTTTAAGGCTAAACTGCTTCCAAGTTGATGTTTATTTCAATTATGCAAGGATGGAGGATCAACCACATGTGTTGTCGATCACTTAAATGTGCATTTGATTATTGTTGGAGTCGGTGCCCCACATCGGACTTGTGGTCTGATGTTGTCTTTATTATTCATTATAAAATAACCTTGTAGAATGATAAAATAGGAGAAATCGAACCCCCAAGGTGTACTCTTTAAAGAATCCATTGAGGTTATTTTATAACAAATAATTAAGACCACACCGGACCTTAAGTTCGATGTGGGATGCAGACTCTAACAAACCTCAAGGCCTCCTTTAGAGAGGTATTTTGGGTATTGGGTCCATCCTCTCTTATCATTTTACATGGTATCAAAGTGATTTCTCTAAACTCTATGTAAGAACCCAGATCTTATTTTCAGGTATGTTTTTCCTTTTCTGGTCGTTTTTGAGAAAAGAGAGAATTATGGAAATTTTCTAAGTACATGCCGTGTACTCTATGAGTACATTCCGTGTGCTGGCCGTGTCGTGGCCACACACACGGCTGTGTGCGGGTGATTTGGAGGCTGCTTAAAGCGGAGTACGAAAATGGCGAGTACACGCTGTGTACTTCAAAAGTACACGCCGCGTACTTTTTTTTTCATTAAACACATCGGGGTCGTGTCTAATCGATAGAAACACCCCCTTCTTCGTTCGTCTCGTCCAGGAGCGTCGTACGACCACAAATCTTCGACGAACCCCCGAGCGTGCGTTCGTCCTCTGAATCGAACACCGTTGGTTGCACTGGAATCACATCGGTGAGTTCTTTCTTCTCCTAGAGCACCATATTCTGATTTCTCCTCTTTTGTGAGATATCCTGGGTTGAACATTTTAGATGTTTTTTGTAGATCTTCGATGTTCTAAGGAGATTAAAGCTTCGAGGTTCACATATAGCGATTTCCTAACACCAAGGTAGGTGGTTTGTGCATTTTTGTTCAAAGTCTTTGAGTATTATGTGCAAATTCCACCAATACCCTTGAACGGGGTATCGCGTGTTTACTGTTTTACCCCTGTTGTTTTCCTACTATGCTTGTATGTCCGTGTAAAGGTTATTTGGATATGAATAGGGTCAATTTCTATGCTTTGGATGTATTTTTTCCCACGCATGTTCTGTTTACGACCGTTTTGGTCCTGTTTAGCCTTTAGCTGCTTTACTTGTTTTCCATGCCTGTTGTTGTAGGATGAAGAGTTTGTGTTCTGAAATGCTTGATATGATGTAGACTAATTAGTCAAGTAGTTCTGTAGGTTTAATTTGGCCATATTTTATTGTTATGCTCGTTGACTAACACAAAGCCATGAGAACCTGGTGTAATAGACTATAAAGGGAATTGACCGAGTGAGTTTCCTCAGAGAGTCTTTGAGCACTTTGGCTATACGGGGAATTGACTGAGTGAGATTCCTCATAGAGTCCTTGATTGATTTAGACTATAAGGGGAATTGAATGAGTGAGCTTCCTCAGAGAGTCTTTGAATTATTCTGAACTGCTTTAGACTATAAGGGGAATTGACAGTGAGTTCTTCCTCAGAGAGTCTTTGAATTATTCTGAACTGCTTTAGACTATAAGGGGAATTGACGGTGAGTGCTTCCTCAGGGAGTCTATGAACAACCTGATCTATAAGGGGAATTGACCGAGTGAGCTTCCTCAGAGATTCCTTGACCTTGGGGATATAAGAGGAATTGACCGTGTGAGCTTCCTCGGAGAGTTCCTGACTACCTTAGACTGTAAGGGGAATTGACTGTGAGTGCTTCCTCAGAGAGTCTTTATATACTGAACCAGAGGGGTTAGGCTGAGTACAATGCCCAGAGGGTTACATGTTTGTGTTTAGCTATTTTATTAGCTATTTATTGATGTGGAAATTTTGGATTGTTTACTGCTGAGTACTTTCCTGTTTACTGCTTTCTGTACTTTACCTGCCATATATTCACTGACTGTTAGGCACAAATCTCCAGGTGGTTGCCTACTGGGATTTAGTCTCACACCCTGTTTGGGTCATGCTTTTGGGCCCAAACGGATTGTATTGCTACATGTATAGATAAGGGAAAACACCCTTCTACTTCAGGTATTTAACTTTCTGTGGAACTAGGGAGCATGAGACCAAGCTTAGGCTTGCGATGCTGAGGAGCTGTTTATCTTTTTCTTTTGTACTTTGGTTTAGCACTGTTTGTATTTCTAGCATTGTGACTTGTTTGGATGATTTCCTAGACATATGTATCATACATTATATATATATATACTTCCACTATGTACTCTGCCAATGAGGGCATAGTTTCCCCACTATCACACCCAAGCCCTCACTGCTAGCCGACAGCCTCTGGCGTGCAGAGAAATGTGCTTGAGTCCATGTGACCAACTGAGTACGGGGCACCTCTGGGTGGCTTCCAGAACCGGGACGTTACAAAGTGGTATCAGAGGGATTCTTTTCTCTTGATTTACTGTTTGGAGCCTTTATCCAGGGATATGAATGAATAAGTACTTGGTAATAAGCTGTGCCTGAGAGTAGCTAACCCATGTACAGGGAAAATCTAATCTACCTCGTTTATTGCGATTTCTTCTGGTTTTTCAAGTTTATGGTTGACCTGATTTTCACCGTTGGGTGACTCACATGTTTTGTGTTATTACTGTTGACGTTATTGAGATTTTGTTTCTGTCTCAACCCGATGAGATGAGGGTATGTCATCTCATGCATTATATAGACACTTGTTAGAAATCACATGTCATACATTCTTGCCTTGTCATATAGGATGCATTAGCGAATGCATGTTGTTGTGATAGACGTTGTGTATAATATGCATGCTATTGTGATAGATGCCTTGATAAGAATACCTGGTGTTTTGATAGGGTATTGTTGTGTAAGGTTTTGTTTGAGTGAACACCAATCTTTGGTTCTTAAGGTGTTATGGGCCCTCATAGACCAAAATTTGGTGGATCATTGCCTTTTTTGCCTTGTTATAGCATGTAGAAGATTCCAAAATTTGATTCATGAGGAGTATGGGTCCTCACAGATCAGAATTTGACACCTTTAATGTTCATTTAAATGTTTTTCCGGGCTCCAGAGTAGTTTATGAGGCTTACTGTCTGAAAAAACCCAAAATACACACCATGTAGTTTTGACTACACGCCATGTGTTCTGTTTGGGAAGAAACCGTTTTTCTTAAGTACACGTCGTGTACCGTATGTACACGTCATGTAGTCTCTAACCGTGTCATAGGCCATGTGGGCAGAGACACTGGAGTTTTTTTCTTGCGGGGACACGCTGTGTACCAGCTGTACATGTCGTGTGGTGTTAACCCGGTGTCCACCCATGTAACTAACAAAACGGGTCGATGTTATCCTTTCATGTACACGCCATTTCCATCTGGAACATGCCGTGTAGTGTGATTCATGTGTCAGGTCGTGTCACTAACAACACGGTCCAGGTGAAGCTTGTCCAGTACACGCCGTGTCTACCTTGAACACGCCGTGTAGTCTTGTCTTGGGAGAGTCGTGTGACTTAACCATGTAGAAGGACCTGAGCAGGGGAAGATGATTCAAGTACACACTGTGTGTTAGGAGAACACGCCGTGTGTTTGGGGCGTTACACGACCAGTTTAGGTAGGAGTACACGCCCATGTAAATGACTTAAGGGAACACACCGTGTAGGAATTGTACACGCCGTGTAGTCATGTTTTGTAAAACTTGAATGATTTCTTTCTCCTGTTCCCCTCTTATGCTTCTACTTTTCAGTCCTTGATAATCTTGATCTAAGGTGTGTGCTTGATCTTGCAGAGTCATGCCACCGAGACGTCCTCCAGTTATGCGCCAGTTGCTAGACGGTGATCAGACACCAGAGATGGCCGATCAGGGACTCCCAGCGGATCCTCCAGTTGTGCCAGCCTTGGCACCAGCCATTGTACCTGACATAGATGTTGATGAACAGTTCATGGAGGGTTTTTTTAGGATGATGCAGACCTTTCAGAGAGCGCCGCCTCTTGCCCTGTCAATGACAGAATTGACGCGGGTCTTTCAGCAGCAGCATCCTCCTACTTTCACAGGGGATGGAGGACCCCAGGCTGTAGAGTCATGGCTAGAAGCCACGTTGACGATTTTCGAGCATCTGGAGATACCTCCTGAGAAGAGGGTGAATCTCTCTACCTACATGCTTTGAGACTCCGCCAAGAGGTGGTGGGATGTGATCTCACAGGCGGGCCGCTAGCAGAATATGGCTTGGGATGAGTTTCGATGCATCTTCTACGATTACTTCTATCCGAAGACCTTGAGGTCCGATCGAGACCAAGAGTTCATGAGTCTGGAGCAGGGTACTCTTTCTATTATGGAGCATTCCTCTCGCTTCATAGAGCTGCAGCGTTTCACGCCTATTCCAGGAGGTGATGAGTTGTTCCTTGCACGAAAGTTTGAGGATGATCTTAGGCACGAAATCCGATCCTAGGTGAACATCTTCAGGTTGACTTCAATATCTTCTATCGTCAACTAGGCGCTGATCAAAGAGAAAAATCTGAGGGATTCTAGAGCACATGAGCCTTAGCCCGGTTGGTAAGGACTCCGTAAGTGCATCCAAGTGACCAGAGATCAAATCCAGGCGGAGGCAGAATTTCCGGGGTACAGTAGCATGTACTGTAGCAGGAACTGTGTAGTACTGCAGCAGGTACTGTAGCGGGAACTTTAGTAGGCACTGTTTGGCACTGTAGCAGCTGGGAATATGCCCCCGTTTGGGCCTTTGGGCCACCGATTTGGTCCCTGAGTCCTTTAAGGCCTTCAGGCCACCCAGGCCTTCGAGTCAGTAAGGCCTTAGGTCCACCTCAAGGTCTTTAGGCCACCTTAAGTTCAGATGCAAACCAGACAACCTACAAGTAACAAGTTCTACAATGAGGATGAGAAAGGAGCTTTCACCATAGCAAAAGATAAACTGATTGCAAGAATGAGAGGGTATGACACCTTCCATTGGGACAAGCCTGTGCATGCACGGAAATTCCTAGCCGAACATCCATGCAGAGGTGGAGAGCTGATTTCACGATGAAGATACTGGGGAGGAGTAGTTCCAAGTAGTTAGTATGGGTTATATGTAATGTTTGAAACCTACGGGCAATGAATTCCTCTAAGGCATACGGGCCATGTAATAATTATGCATACGAGCCTTGTAAGGGTTCCACATCCAGAGTTAGTATTCCTCCTATTGATAGCAGGAAGTGACGCAGAGAGCTTTCATGAGGAGATCAGAGTAGGCAGGATTCAACTTCTGGTAGCCAGGTGGTGTGCTACCAGTGCAGGAAGAGTGGACATATGAGGCCACGTTGCCCGAGAGACCTAGTGGAGTGCCAATCTTGCGGCAAGATGGGTCACCTTCAACGCTTTTGTCAGTTCTTCTCACCAAAAGCTAGTGACAAGGGTTCTTCTATGACCCTGCGTTCAGGAGCAGCGCCACCAGTTTCTCACCAGTCTAGGAACTGGAGTTCTTTCAGCCATTCAGGCTGAGGTAGAGGTCATGGACGTGGTAGTCAGTCTCCAGTTCTTCAGCAACAGTAGGGTGGATCAGCTCAGAGCGGTCAGGCAGGGTCACAAGGATGCGACATAGGCCAGACTTTTTCAGTGGAGCAGACCCAGTAGGAGCAGGATCCCGGACCCTCTACAGTTCGAGGTACGATCTTAGTAACCTCAGTTTTAGCTTCTTCTCTTTTCGATACAGGGGCTTCCCATAGCTTTATCTCTGTCACTGTTGTGGAGAGCCTTGGTCTCTGTATCTTTTCCTTTGCCGATATTTTGACGCTAGACACGCCATTGGGGACTAGAATGGTTAGTGTATGTCAGTGCAAGGAGTTCCCACTAGAGGTTGGTGGATGTCACTTTCTATGGGACCTCTATGTCCTTGAGATGAAAGGCTGTGATGTCATTCTCGAGATGGACTGACTAGTTCTTTTTCAGGCAGTCGTCGATTGTTATCGTCGTAGGGTAAGTTTCGTGTCACCATATGGTGGATCCTTCCTTCATAGGGGCGAATGGGATGTCCAGGCGAGCAGAGCGGGTCCAAAGCATCATGGGTTGGGAGGAGTTACATCCCAGATTTCTAGTCTATATCTGGATGACCAGGGGGCTTCGTAGATGGACTTTCCTCCAGTGGTGGATCATTTCATAGATTTTTTTCCAGAGGACTTTTCAGGTTTGCCTCTGGAGTGCGAGGTATACTTCTCGATTGAGATTGTGCCAGGAGCGGCACCAGTGTCCATTCCTCCTTATAGGATTGCTACACCAGAGTTGCAGGAACTCAAGAATCAGTTGGAGGAGTTGCAGGCAAAGGGTTTCATCTAACCCAGTACTTCTCCTTGGGGTTAGCCTGTCCTATTCGTGAAGAAGGTAGACGACACCCTCAAGCTTTGTGTGGACTATCGGAAGTTGAACCAGTTGACAGTCAAGAATCGGTATCCCTTGCCGAGGATTGATGATCTCTTTGATCAGCTTCAAGGAGCCTGAGTGTTCTCGAAGATCGACTTGAGGTCCGGTTATCATCAGTTGCACTTTAGACCATTAGATATACCTCTTACAGCCTTCCAGAGTAGGTATGGTCTATACGAGTATATGGTTATGCCGTTCGGTCTCACGAACGCGCCTGTAGTTTTCATGGCACTGATAAACCGAGTGTTCCATCCATAATTGGATTCTTCCGTAGTGGTCTTCATGGATGATATATTGGTGTACTCTCACACTCGACACGACCATACTACCCATCTTGAGATCGTTTTGAGTACACTAAGGGAGCATCAGTTATATGCTAAGCTCTCAAAGTGCAACTTTTTGATGGATCAGATTCACTTCTTGGGTCATATTATCTTAGAGGTAGGAGTATCAATAGATCCAGAGAAAGTGAGAGCTGTAGTTTCCTGGGAGCATCTGAAAAATTTCTTTGAGGTATGGAGTTTTCTAGGGCTGGCTGGATACTACAGATGTTTCATACGAGACTTTTCGTGCTTAGCAACACTGCTGACGGGTCTGACTAAGAAGGATGCGAAGTTCTTATGGTCATATTCTTGCGAGTCATCCTTTCAGGAGCTGAAAGGGAGGTTGAATTCATCACCAATACTAGTCTTTCCATAGCCGGGCAAGAGCTATAATGTTTACTGTGATGCGTCAGGTATCGGGCTGAGAGTTGTGCTAATGTAGGGAGATGGAGTCGTTGCATATGGGTCTCGACAGTTGAGGCCACATGATAGGAATTACCCGACACACGATCTGGAGTTGACATTTGTTGTTCATGCCTTACGCTTTTGGAGACATTATCTTCTGGGAGAGAATTTTGTGGTTTTCACTAACCACAAAAGTCTCAAGTACATCTTCACTCAGCGTGATCTGAATTTAAGACAGCAGAGGTGGGTCGAGTACCTACAGTCCTTTGACTTTGAGCTCGCATACACTCCTGGGAAGGGCAACGCGTTGGCTAATGTGTTGAGTTGGAGGACTCAGATATATGCAGTTCAGGAGGCCAGCAGTGAGTGACAACTTATGGTTATGTTCTCTGAGATGCATTTGGAGGTGCACGACAGATAGGGGCAGACTTTTCTATCGTCTGTAGTTGTTACCTCTACTCTTCTTGATCAAGTTCGAATAAGGCAACTATCAGATTCTGAAGGCCTAGTCCTAAGGAAGAGTGTGCCAGGAGAGGACCCTATTCCTAGATGGACCATAGGTGAAGATGATATCTTGTGTTTCCAGAGGCGCGTATGGGTGCCATCAGACATACACGAGGAGTTGATGCGGGACTTTCATTCCCCAGTTTGGGAAGTTCATCCTGGCTTCACCAAGATGTATCGTGATCTACACCATCAGTATTAGTGGCTAGGTATGAAGAGAGATGTTGCTGGTTTCTTTATGAGGTGTTCCACTTGTCAGTAGGTGAAGGCGGAGCATCAGCGACCAGCAGGGCTCTTAAAGTAGTTACCCATTCCCGAGTGGAAGTGGAATGATGTCGCGATGGACTTCATGACTGGTTTGCTGAGGTCGCCTCGAGGGAATGATGCAGTATGAGTTGTCATTGACAGACTCACGAAGGTTTCTTACTTCTTTCCGATCAAGGATAACTTTAGTGTAGATGAGCTGAGACAGTTGTACATCTGAGAGATTGTATGTCTGCATGGAGTTTCACACTCCATTGTTTCAGACAGGGATGCTCGTTTTATTTCTCGGGTCTCGCAGGGGCTTCAGAAGGCTTTGGGTACACAAGTACTTTTGAGTACAGCTTACCACCCTCAAACAGATGGTCAGTCCAAGCGTACGATTCAGGTGCTTGAGGATATGCTCCGAGCATGCATTCTGGATTTTGGAGGTTCTTGGGAGAAGCATATACCTCTTGTGGAGTTTGCCTACAACAATAGTTTTCAAGCAACTATTCAGATGAAACTGATGTTATTCATTTATTAATATCATTTTATATACCCCCTCTACTGATTTTCAATTAAATGTGCATAACTTATGTGAAATACTCATGCTTTAATATTAAATATTATTTTGGAGTATTGTTTCGAATAATACAGATTCATTTCTGTTTAGTATTTTAAATATAACTCTCACCCTACTAATCCAAATTGTGTGATTATTGTCTTTTAGAGTTCTAAATTCAATTTCCTACAAATCACTCAACTGGAGCATTGGCTAATTCGGCCATTTGAAGGGTCATATGGACCACACAAGATGACCCACCGGATCTGCCTAATTTCTGGACCAGTCTTGAAGATTTCATTACTGGGCTCAATTTCCCAGCCCAAATGAGTGGATATTATTTTTCAAGCTCTGTAATTTACTAAGGAGTCATGGATAAAAATTTAAAGGCCCAACTCTACCATTTTGGGGCCCAATGGATCCATTGAAATCAAGCCCACCATTCTGTCCGGGATTTTAAATCAGCCCACAATTCTTGACTTTTAAACTAATCCACTTGTCCAAAGAAGCTCATATTTTGTGGTGTGAAATATAAGATATGTAGGATCAACTTTCCAGAAGAAATGGTTCGGATTTGAAGGCATATCCATATCCATAAATGCATTCACATTTAGGCCATGGAAACTTTCTGGATAAAATTGGACAGTAGAAACGTTTTTAGTAATCTGGCAATAACTTTGGCCACAAAAGTCCAATGACAGCCAAATTTTGAGGGTGACTAGTCCACATCCATATATACAATATTTAAGAAGGATATCTCTCGAGATTCAGCTGTCTGAAAGGTCATATTGGCGGGACAACTTGAGGGGAAGTTTGGGAATGAAAACAGTCTACTACCTTTGGCTATAAATACACTCCCCTCTTCTCCTTGCAAGGGGTTGGAACTTTGGCACTTAGGAGGATATATTGGCACGACCAAGTAATTTCCAAGGGCTTGGGAGGATATTCCATACTCAAGTTTTTACTTGAGAAACCTTTCCTCCTTCATTTCTTTCCATGTATTTCATGCTCTTTCCTTTGTAATTGTTTTAGTGTACTTGTAATTTATTTTGAGTTTTAATGCAAGTTTATCCTTCATCACTCATAATTATCATACACCTTCTGTAGTTTAATATTAATAGTTTCTTAATTATTAAAAATCAATCTTAAAACCATTTCCTTTAAGTGATTTCTTATTCAATCAAAACACGTGTTTCATTCACGTTCTTTGTAGTTCGTGTGTGTGTTCGGCACACCACTCTTTTCTTGTTCAATTCTTCTTCCTATTCTTCTCATACCCTAATACTATAAAAATCCCTACCAGATTAATAACCATCCTAATGGCTGAGTAAATCTCTCATTGGGGTGAGTTATAATTTAGGTATGTTAAGCGATGGAGAGCTTTTGCTCGATGTGTATTCTTTGAATTAACATTGCGTATGTTGGACTTAGCATGTCATGAATTAATGACTTGTTTTGTTTAACATGTGGTTTACATGGATTATTGGAACCATAAATATGCTACCATAAACAAGATATGATTAAGATTAGAACCCTGAGTTAAGTCAAGGCTTGGATTAAAGCCTTAACACTTGGGAATTCCAATCAATGTCAACTTGTGACATGGGTGTTAATTTAATGCAATATAAAGCAAAGCTCAAGGATATCACAAGCTTAACTACCTAATGATGAACTCACCCCAATATTTATCAAATTTTTAAATCAATATTAATCAATCAATCATTTCAATTAAAGCTCTACAAACAAACCCCCAAATCAAAACACAAATAAAAAACAATCAACTATAAAAAATTGTACCATCGCCGAGGATTCGACCCGAGTGCTGCTATACACATTAGCAGAGCACCGGAACCTTGAACGGTCGATAGGCGACAATCGTCCGCTCTTTAAAATGGCGCCGTTGCCGGGGATGGTGCATAATTGTAGTTGATAGTTTCTGATTTTTGAAAAAAAAGACCAAAAAAATCAAATAACCCACAAAAAAATATCAAAAAAAAATTACACAGAGAAAAACCCTCCATCATCTTCAAGTCTTACTCTGCTCTTGATGCCCCGTAGCCTCCCAAACAATCCCTCAGATTTGTTTGATACTGAGATTGAGCAAACTATTCGCCGAATTAGGAGGAACCTTAGGGACAATCAAAACAATCAAGGCCCACTCATTCCTAGACCAATTGATTTAGAGATGGCCAATCCTAGGGAACAGACCCTTAAAGAACTCGCTGCCCCCGATATGAATTAATAACCTCTTGGTATTCAATATCCAAACATCGAGGATGATTTTGAACTCAAATCGGGTTTGATTCATCTTCTTCCTCATTTCCATGGGCTAGCTGGTGAGGATCCTCATCTTCACCTCAAAGAGTTCCAAGTGGTCTGCTCAACCATGAAACCTCAAGGGGTTTCTGAAGAACAAATCAAGCTTAGATCTTTCCCATTTTCCCTAGAGGATTCTGCCAAGTCTTGGCTCTACTATCTCCCACCTGGTTCCATAAACTCATGGGTTGACATGAAGAGACTTTTCCTTGAGAAGTTCTTTCCCACTTCCCGGTCAGCTTCTATCCGAAAGGAAATAAGCGGCATCCGTCAATTCCCTAATGAATCACTCCATGAGTATTGGGAGAGGTTCAAAAAGCTTGTGGCAACTTTTCCACACCATCAAATCCCTGACCAACTCCTGATACAATACTTCTATGAGGGGTTATTGGATATGGAGCGAACTCTCATTGATGCCGCAAGTGGCGGTACTCTTGTTGACAAAACTCCTGCAGCTGCACGAGAACTCATAAGCAACATGGCTGCAAACACGCAGCAATTCCATACTCGAGCACATGATCAAGTGAAACAAGCCCAAGAGAATCAATCCATAGAGCCCAACAAAATGACTGAGTGGATGAGTGAACTTACAGGTCTTGTGCGTCAACTAGCCGTGGCTTCCAAAGCCCTAAACTCCTCTCCTCAACAATCTCTTTTCACTGGGCCTGTCAAGAACTGTGGAATCTGCAACTCACCAACTCATCCGACTGACACATGTCCACAACTTCAAGATGATCCATCTGATTCATCTAGTCCAATGGAGCTCAATGCGGCATATGCTCAGCAAAACTTCAACCCTCAACAATCAGGTCAGTTTGTTAGAAACTTCAACCAACCCCACTCTGAGACCTTCTCTTCTACCTTTAACCCACCTCTGAGGTATGATAATCCCATTCTCATCCTCCTCAGTTCCCTCATCAAAATCCAAACCAGTTCCAATACGATCAAAGTGGTGGTAACATCCATCAACCTTATCCTTTTGTTCCTCAACCCCAAAGGAACAATCCTCCTCCTGGATTCCACTATCCTGACGAGCCTTCCTAATTCCCCACCCAATACAATCGCTTTCCCAAGAACCAAAATCAAGGCCAACCCAATTTGGGACAAGCCTCTTCTTCTAAACAACCATGGGAAAGTGTTGTAGAGGATCTTGCTTCCTTCACCCGTTCTAGCCTCAAGAACATTGAAACCCAAATAGGTCAACTTGCATCCCACCTTAGCCAGCAACAACCATCCAATTCATCCCAACTCCCAGCTCAACCATTACCCAACCCTAAGGGTAATGTAAGTGCAATTGCACTTAGATCAGGAAAGCAAATTGTTATGCCCCATGCTGATTCCTCTACCTCCCCTTTTGATGTTGATCTAGAAAATGAAAAGAACAAAAAGCTAGAAAAGGAACTTGAATCCACTCCTTCACCTCCTTCCATTCCTCTAAGGAACCCAATTCCTTTTCCTCAAGCCATCTCCAAGCCTAATAAGTCCTTTGAACCTGATCCTGAAATGCTTGACATGTTTAGACGTGTTGAAGTGAACATCCCCCTCTTAGATGCCATCAAAAAAATCCCTAAGTATGCCAAGTTTATTAAGGAATTGTGCACCCATAAGAGGCAACTTAGGAACATTGAAAATGTTTCAACCCAACAGTCCATTCCCATGAAGTGCAAAGATCCAGGGACCTTCATGGTTCCATGTCAAATAGGGAGTTCCAACTTTGATGATGCACTCATAGACCTTGGAGCCTCAATAAATTTCATGCCCAAATCCATTTTCTCCAACCTTGGTCTAGTTCCCTTGCACCCAACGGGTGTTGTCATTCAATTATCCAATCGAAGCACTGCCAGTCCTGAGGGGATAATTGAGGATGTTCTTGTTCGGGTCAATGATCTTATCTTCCCAGATGATTTCTATGTCCTTGACATGGAAGGTGAGACGACCTCTTCTCGATCTCCCCTAATTCTAGGAAGACCATTCCTCATGACTGCTAGAACCATGATCGATGTCCATTCGGGCATCTTATCCATGGAATTTAGTGACCAAGTGGTCAAGTTCAACATTTTTCAAGCCATGTGATACCCATCAGAGAATCACTCTGCATTCTCTATTCATGCATCTGATGACACTTCTAAGAGTCAACTCACCTCCATTTCTTCATGCTCATCATGTTCTAATGATATTGGAGACTGTGAAATCTTCTCAATGATTAACCAAGTTATAAATGGAGAAGTTGATGTTGACCTTTCTTTCTTAGACTCCATCAATCAAAGTGAACTTGAAAACTCTCTTGAATCCCACATCAACTCTGATCTCTACTGCTCCACCTTGGACAGTGTTGAGGAAAATGATCCAAACCCATATGGAATCCCTTCTCCTGCTCCTAACTTGTCTAACTCTCAAATCAAGGCTGAAACTGATCTAAAACCACTTCCTTCACACCTCAAGTATGCATTCCTTTTCCATGATCCCTCCTACCCTGTCATTATCTCTGCTTCACTTTCTGAAACTGAGGAGTCCCAACTTGTTCAAGTGTTAGAGGAAAACAAAAATGCCTTAGGTTGGACCCTAGAGGATATTCCAGGAATCAACCCTGCCCTTTGCATGCATCACATCCATCTAGAGGAATCATCCAAACCAATTAGGCAACCTCAAATAAGACTCAATCCACTCATACTTGAGGTAGTTAGGGAAGAGATTACCAAGCTTCTTCAAGCTGGTATTATCTACCCAATTTCTGATAGTGAACGGGTTAGTCCAATTCAAGTCGTTCCTAAGAAGGGCGGGATAACAGTTGTCACAAATGAACATGGATAAGTGGTCACAACTCGAGTGAAAAACAAATGGCGTGTGTGCATCGATTATCGCAAATTGAATGCTAAAACACAAAAAGATCACTACCCACTTCCTTTCCTTGACCAAATGCTTGAGAGATTGGCCGGAAAGTCACACTATTGCTTTCTTGATGGTTACACCGGCTACTTCCAAATTCCAATCGCACCTCAAGACCAAGAAAAGACCACATTCACTTGCCCCTTTGGAACCAATGCCTATAGGCGAATGCCTTTTGGTCTTTGTAATGCTCCTGCAACATTCCAGCGGTGTATGATGAGTATCTTTTCTGAATTCATTGAGAATTTCATGGAGGTCTTCATGGATGACTTTACCATTTATGGAGAGTCATTTGAATCTTGCTTACATTCACTCTCTTTGGTCCTTCAAAAGTGTGTCAAGTGCAACCTTGTGCTGAATTTTGAAAAATGTCACTTCATGGTTTCAAATGGGATTGTTCTAGGGCACATAATTTCTCAAGAGGGTATCCAAGTTGATCCAGCCAAAATTGAGGTGATCCAATCACTTCCTGAACCCAAATCAGTTTGAGACATTCGGTCCTTCCTTGGTCATGCCGGTTTCTATCGGCAATTCATTCAGAAATTCAGCAAGATTTCCCTCCCACTCACTCGTTTACTTCAAAATGATGTCACATTCAATTTTGATGAGGCTTGCAAGAGAGCCTTCATTTAACTCAAATCTTCTCTCACATATGCTCCAATAATCCAACCCCCAGATTGGTCCTTACCATTTGAATTGATGTGTGATGCTTCTGATAGGGCCATTGGGGCTGTTCTTGGTCAAAGAAGAGAAAACATTATGCCTCAAAAACATTGGATGAAACTCAATCACACTACACTGTGACTGAAAAATAACTTTTAGCTGTGGTTTTTTCCTTGGATAAATTCCGGCCCTATCTCTTAGGTGCCAAAATCATCATCTTCACGGACCACTCAGCATTAAAGTTCTTACTTAAGAAAAGTGATTCCAAACCAAGGCTAATAAGATGGATTTTAATGATCCAAGAGTTTGACCTTGTGATAAAAGATAAACCTGGAAAAGAAAACCCTGTGGCTGACCACCTGAGTAGAATTTCTAATTCTTCTCATTCTGAAATAATTGATCCTGAATTTCCAACTGAACACCTCTCATCTCTCACTCCAAAGTTAGCATGGTATGCCCCAATTGTCAATTACTTGGTTTCTGGTGTTTTCCCTGAATATTTTTCAAAAGAACAAAAAGAAAAGATGAAAATTGATTCAAAGCATTATTTTTGGGAAGATAATAAACTTTGGAAAACTGGGGATGACATGGTAATTAGGATATGTGTTGATGAAACTGAACAATCCTCCATCTTGGAATTCTTCCACTCAATGCATGGAGGTGGCCACTTTGGACCACAAAGGACTTCTCGAAAGGTCCTAGATTCTGGATTATTTTGGCCTTCACTCTTCAAGGACTCACACGAGTTCTGTCAATCATGTCCCACTTGCCAAAAGTTTGGCACAATTTCCAAAAGAAACGAAATGCCTCAAAAGCCATTAATCTTCTGTGAGGTCTTCGATATTTGGGGCATCGATTTCATGGGACCTTTTCCCCCTTCCAATGGATTATCCTACATTCTCCTTGCTGTTGACTATGTTTCTAGGTGGGTCGAGGCCAAACCCACTAGGAAAGATGATGCTCAAACTGTGAGTGAGTTCCTCAAAACCCATATCTTCCATCGATTCGGAACACCGCGTGCTTTGATAAGTGACTTAGGAACTCATTTCTGTAATAGAACCATGGAGTCACTTTTGAAAAATAATGGGGTTGTACATAAAACATCCACTTCATATCACCCTCAAACAAATGGAATGGCTGAACTTTCTAACAGAGAAGTGAAAAGAGTGCTTGAAAGAATTGTTAAGCCCACAAGAAAAGACTGGCCCGATAGACTTGGTGAAGCACTTTGGGCCTATCGAACAGCCTATAAGACACCCATTGGGATGTCTCCATTTAGGCTAGTTTTTGGTAAAGCCTGTCATTTACCAATTGAAATCCAACATAAGTCATTTTGGGCTGTCAAAACTTGTAATTTTGATTGTGAAAAATCTGGTGAAGAAAGATTGTTGCAGTTGACTGAATTGGAGGAGCTTCGACTCGATTCGTATGAGAACTCCATTCTCTACAAAGAAAAGGCAAAGTCACTCCATGACAAGCACATTCTTCGAAAGGTATTTCATGAAGGTGAAAAGGTAATGCTCTTCAATTCTCGATTTCGACTTCACCCAGGTAAGCTCAATTCTCATTGGGATGAAACTTTTATTATTACTAATGTTTACCCATTTGGTGCAGTGCAAGTCCAAGACCCTTCTTCAAAAAGAACATTCATGGTAAATGGACACCGGTTAAAGCATCACCATGAGAGGCCATTCACTTCAGGTTCCACATCGACTTCCATTGACCCACCACTAGATGGAAACGGCGACCCACCAAATCCAAACTAGGGGGAACCTCTTTCCCTTTAACTCTCTCTCTCCTCAATCTCTCTTCTCTCTCTTCTTCTCTCTATTTCTTCTTATTCCTCTCTCCCTCTCATTTTTTTACAACATTATTCCACAACCTTTTTTCTATTTTCTCTTTTGTGTGGATGTGTCATTAAAAATAAAAAATTTAAAAAAAATTTAATTAAAAAAAAATGAAAATTTTAAAAAAAAGGGGTGTCATAATTACTCATCATCCAATATTGAAATTCTGTCCAACCATTTTGGGGAGTCAAAAGGCTTGTTTTAAACTCAAATATATTGAATTTTTATCTCAAACTTGGGTAAACAATTTTGTGTCAATAACAAACATTTTGAATGAACAATTTTTGGTGGAAAATGATTCTCCCCTACCGTGAGGAATAACATTAGCCTTCATGCCAAGGTCATTTATGGCCATATTTTTCATTGTGTGTCTTCACCACTGATTGTGAGTCTTGAGTTTGTGGACCTTCGAGCTGAATTTCCATCTTTTGTGTGCATTAATATGATAGAGGCATTTTTTAAGCCACATGAGAATCAGAATAGCCAAACAACCTCCCGTTACCCTTACATTGAGCCTAATTTTGAAAGCCCCTTTGAGCCTATGAAAACCTTTCTTTTTATAGCCACATTACAAGCCTAATACCTTTTCCCACCCAACATCTTCATGGATTTTCATTGTACAATTTATTGAAATTTAAGTGTGGGGGGAATGGACTTCATTTTTGGGTGTACTTTCATTGATTTCCAATGTGTCATCATATGCTTGAGGGCAAGCATCCATTCAAGTGTGGGGGAGAGGTTGTAATTCTGTGAGCTTTGGGGTGTATATGTATAATTTTCATTTGTACAAAAGTCATTGAAAAGTGTTCAAAAAAATGAAAAAAAATTATATTAAAAAAAATGAAAAAATAAAAAATAAAAAAATGGAATGGGTTGTGTCTTGGGTGGGTCAAATATCATTCATAATCAACCTTTGATCTTGTTATAACTACTAAAATTAGTTCCATGATGAGATCAAGCATGGGTTGGGAGATGACTGTGAGACTTGATTCAATCACAACTTTCGAAAAAAAAAAGCAAAAAGAGAGAAAAAAAAAGAACACTTGAATCATCTTGTATTGTGTCATTATTGGAAGTCTTCCATGTTGTACATATTCCATCATCTCACCCTATTCCATTTTCTATCTCCCTCACTTTTCATTCATCACACATTCATGCCCTTGTAAATATGTGTTTCTATTTCCTTTCAAATCAAATTTCAAAAAAAATGTGCATTGATTTTTCCATGTTGGTGTTTTTAACCCCTATTTTCCTTTGGACATTATATACCTACCGTCCCATAGCCACTGAAAAACCCCTTAAAAGACCTCTTTATTCTTGTACACATTAGATTTGGGAATGGAAGCTGAGAGCTCTTACAAACTCTTGATTTTCACTTTTTGTTGGTGAATGAGTGAACCTCCTAAAATACATTTTTATCATCTTGAGAGGAGTAAGTTTTGAGTGCCTACATTTTCCAATTAAAACCTTGAACATGAAAAAATGAATTGTTTCTGATGCATTATTTTGAACCAAATTTGTGATGGAATTCAATATGGATGAGAGAAATAGTCTAAACCTCCCCTGATTGGTGAAAACAAAATTTTAATATTTGTTGGTGAATGAATATGGTTTTGTTTTGATTTTCTTTTGTGTTTGTTGTACATGAGGACATGCACAATATTAAGTGTGGCGGAGTTGATTTTATTCATTTATTAATATCATTTTATATACTCCCTCTACTTATTTTCAATTAAATGTGCATAACTTATGTGAAATACTCATGCTTTAATATTAAATATTATTTTGGAGCATTGTTTCGAATAATACAGATTCATGTATGTTTAGTATTTTAAATATAACTCTCACCCTACTAATCCAAATTGTGTGATTATTGTCTTGTAGGGTTCTACATTCAATTTCCTACAAATCACTCAACTGGAGCATTGGCTAATTCGGCCATTTGAAGGGCCATATGGACCACACAAGATGACCCACCAGATCTGCCTAATTTCTGGACCAGCCTTGAAGATTTCATTACTGGGCTCAATTTCCCATCCCAAATGAGTGGATATTCTTTTTCAAGCTCGGGAATTTCCTAAGGAGTCATGGATAAAAATTTAAAGGCCCAACTCTACCATTTTGGGGCCCAATGGATCCATTGAAATCAAGCCCACCATTCTGTCCGGGATTTTAAATCAGCCCACCATTCTTGACTTTTCAACTAATCCACTTGTCCAAAGAAGCTCATATTTTTTGGTGTGAAAGATAAGATATGGAGGATCAACTTTCAAGAAGAAATGGTTCGGATTTGAAGGCATCTCCATATCCATAAATGCATTCACATTTAGGCCATGGAAACTTTCTGGATAAAATTGGACAGTAGAAAAGTTTTTAGTAATCCAACAATAACTTTGGCCAAAGTCCAATGACAGCCAAATTTTGAGGGTGACTAGTTCACATCCATATATACAATATTGAAGAAGGATATATCTCGAGATTCAGGTGTCTGAAAGGTCATATTGGCGGGCCAACTTGAGGGGCAGTTTGGGAATGAAAACAGTCTACTACCTTTGGCTATAAATACACTCCCCTCTTCTCCTTGCAAGGGGTTGGCACTTTGGCACTTAGGAGGATATATTGGCACCACCAGGTCATTTCCAAGGGCTTGGGAGGATCTTCCATACTCAAGTTTTTACTTGAGAAACCTTTCCTCCTTCATTTCTTTCCATGTATTTCATGCTCTTTCCTTTGTAATTGTTTTAGTGTACTTGTAATTTCTTTTGAGTTTTAATGCAAGTTTCTCCTTCATCACTTCTAATTATCATACACCTTCTGTAGTTTAATATTAATAGTTTCTTAATTATTAAAAATCAATCTTAAAACCATTTCATTTAAGTGATTTCTTATTCAATCAAAACACGTGTTTCATTCACGTTCTTTGTAGTTCGTGTGTGTGTTCGGCACACCACTCTTTTCTTGTTCAATTCTTCTTCCTCTTCTTCTCATACCCTAATACTATAAAAATCCCTACCAGATTAATAACTATCCTAATGGCTGAGTAAATCTCTCATTGGGGTGAGTTATAATTTAGGTATGTTAAGCGATGGAGAGCTTTTGCTCGATGTGTATTCTTTGAATTAACATTGCGTATGTTGGACTTAGCATGTCATGGATTAATGACTTGTTTTGTTTAACATGTGGTTTCCATGGATTATTGGAACCATAAATATGCTACCATAAACAAGATATGATTAATATTAGAACCCTGAGTTAAGTCAAGGCTTGGATTAAAGCCTTAACACTTGGGAATTCCAATCAATGTCAACTTGTGACATGGGTGTTAATTTAATGCAATATAAAGAAAAGCTCAAGGATATCACAAGCTTAACTACCTAATGATGAACTCACCCCAATATTTATCAAATTGTTAAATCAATATTAATCAATCAATCATTTCAATTAAAGCTCTGCAAACAAACCCCCAAATCAAAACACAAATAAAAAACAATCAACTATAAAAAATTGTACCATCGCCGAAGATTCGACTCGAGTGCTCTATACACATTAGCAGAGCACCAGAACCTTGAACGGTCGATAGGCGACAATCGTCCGCGCTTTCAGACACCTTATGAGGCTTTGTAATGTAGGTCATGCCGATCACCCTTATGTTGGCTGGAGGTAGGAGAGGCAGCTTTTCCGGGACCTCGACTTGTTCAAGAGACCACATAGCAGATATAGTTGATTCGAAAGAGGATGACTACTGCACACTCGTCTGAAGTCTTATGCTGATCAGCGGAGAAGACCTATGGATTTTGCGGTCGAGGATCAAGTTTTTCTACGTGTCACACTGAGGCTGGGGCACAGAAGGATCAGGAGACAAGATAAGCTTTCGTCGAGTACGTCGGGCCGTTTGAGGTGTTGGAGAGAGTTGGTCCGGTTGCCTATCGGTTGCAGTTACCTCAGAGGTACCGAGCTATGCACGACGTCTTCCAGGTTTCTCAGCTTCGACGTTACTTTTCAGACCCATCTCATGTTTTCCAACCTGAGGAGCCTGAGTTGGATGTGGATGCATCCTTTGAGGAGCATCCTATCCGGATTGTGGATCGAAGTACGAAGATTCTTCGTGGCTAGTCTATTCCTCTGGTATGGGTGCTTTGGAAGCATAGGCGAGTACAGGATGAGACTTGGGAGAGGGAGGCAGACGTACGATCACAGTGGCTAGAACTGTTCGGGGTTTCTTCTTCTATGCTGCGCTAGGGAAATTCGGGGATGAATTTCTTTAAGGGGGAAATTTTTAAGAACCCGGATCTTCTTTTCAGGTATGTTTTTCCTTTTCTGGTCGTTTTTGAGAAAAGAGGAAATTCTGGAAATTTTCAAAGTACACGCCGTGTACTCTATGAGCACACGCCGTGTACTACCTTGCCGTAGGAGGCTGTGTGCTGGCCGTGTAGTGGCCACACACACGGTCATGTGGGGGTGATTTGGAGGCTTCTTAAAGCGGAGTACGGAAATGGTGAGTACACGCTGTGTAATTTTTTTTCATTAAATGCATCAGGGTCGCGTCTAATTGACAGAAACACCCCCTTCTTCGTTCGTATCGTCCAGGAGCGTCGTACGACTGCGAATCTTCGACGAACCCCCCGAGCGTGTGTCCGTCCTCCGAATCGAACACCATCGGTTGCATTGGAATCGCATCAGTGAGTTATTTCTTCTCCTAGAACACCATCTTCCGATTTCTCCTCTCTCATGAGATATCGTGGGTTGAACGTTTTAGACGTTTTTTGTAGATATTCTACGTTCTAAGGAGATTCAATGTAACGACCCAAATTTTTTAATTATATTTGTTTCCTAATTTTGTGTGTTATTTTATTTTATACTCAACAAAAATATATCCTTTAATTAATAAAGTGGGTATAATTAAAATGAGACCGTTGGATTTCGACTGTTATATGACCATTGATCAATATGATCGTTAGAAACTATAATCTTAACATTTTGTTTTTATAAATATGGTCATCTTGGTTAATTAATACAGAAAGAAGATTGAATGGCCTCATCCAGTAGACTCGAGCCATATGAAGCTCATCTGTCGGAGCTTGGGAAAAAGGTAGCATCAATGGGCTTTGCTCTAGGCCAAGCCCAAGCCGAACTTCAACGTATGAAGCTTGAACGTAATCGCCTAAGGGAGAAGTTCAAGCAGATAGAAATCACCACTCGAGTAATGTTATCTGAGCCACCCCAAGATTCTATCACCATAGCACACCTTACACTTAGGTCCTATGCTGGTGTTATAAGAGGCTATGTAACGAGACCTTAGCTGCTTTGTGTAATCCTTTTATATAAATAAAATTGTTATTTCTTATTATGGCAAAGTTTGTGAATTTCAAATATCTGGATAAATATAGGATGTGTATTATTGATGAATTTAGGAAAAAATAGATATTTTAAAATATTTTTGTATTTTTTTAAATAATTAATAATGTGAAATGATTTTCAAAAAATAGTTCTTCTACAGTTGTGATCAGTAAGAATTTTAGAGTCTAATAAGATCAACTTTTTTTTAGTGAATAGTAAGTATGAATAGTAACATACCCATATGAATAGTAATGAATAGTAAATTGGCCAAAAAAAATAGAAACTTCACCCATGAATGTATAAATACAATCTAAACATCTTAAAAGTGAAAAAACGATCATAGTATAAGTTTTGGTATTTTTATGTCATAAATATTTTATTTACAATTTTATAATTAATTTAATAATTTAAAATGGAAATGTATTTTCATAAAATGTAATCATAAATTGTTACTTTATCGTATTATGGTTATACGATAATTTTATGGGAACTTGATTACTTTTTTAAGCTGTTACAAAATGAGTTATAGTTTTAAAGTTATTTTTGGAATAAATAATGATTTTAAATAAAAATTAAATTAAAAATATTTATAAAAATATTTTAATAAAATGGAGTTCATTTTTTAATTCAAAGCATTGATATTAGGTTAGGGTGAATTTTTGGGATTTTTTTGAAACAGTTGAATTTTTAGTGAATAGTAAAAATGTAGTTTTGAGTTTCAGGTGTTTAATAACATCATTAATGATGTAATAATGATGTAAGATTTCTGGTAGACTTATGAATAGTGATTTATTCTATGAGGTGTCCCAAGTGGCCAATACCATGGGCAAGCCCATGGTTTTGCAAATACCACCGATGAGGTGTCCCTTGGAAATTAATAATTTATTCACTCACTTTTCCTATAAATACCAAGCCATTCCCCTCATTCATTTCATTCCAAAATCATCCTCAACGAAGTTTTGATCTCCTTACCTCCCAAGAAGTCCTCCCAAGGTTCCCTCAAGCCTCCCAAGGTCCTGACCTTCAAGCTTTCAAAGTTACTTTTCAAGGTAAGGGAATCTTTCACCCTCCTCTTTTAAGCCACAACTTCCTTTATGTTGTGTCTTCTAGTTTCCATCTCTTTATGTTGTGTCTTCTAGTTTCCATCTCTTTATGTTGAGGGTATGTTCTTATATGTTCTCATTACTGTCCATTTCATGTCTAATTGTTGAGAGACCCTTTTCGCTCTCATTAATTTGTTTTCTGAATTTTTAAGTGACGTCGTTAGACTGCCAAATTTCTCGTAAAAGAAATAACATCTTCTCTTTTATTTCATGTTTAATTTTCATGCGGTATGTCATTCAAATATCCATACCATGATCTTATTATGTACCCACACTGTATTATGAATTATTTATGAGTGTGTGACCCTTGTCCCCTCTCTTTTCAATGTTTTCTAAAACCATGTTATATAGCTGTTATGCTGCAGAAATTTCGCCTCAAAATTTCTATCTCTTTCTCTCTAGAAATTATCTTGTTTTATTTATGTGAATACCCAGACCTATTTCATTTATATGGGTGTTCATAAACATATAAAGATGATATATTTGATTCTATAATTTACATACATATAACCCTCACTCCACTTCCATGGGTTATAAATGACATAATGATCTTATTTTTAAGAATTTTTAAAACGTCACGATTTTGAAATGAAACTCATTTCTTTTATTCTTTATGGGTTATTTATAAAATGTTTTATTATGATCTATGTGGATCACATGAAAGTAAATACATATTAAGAGTGTGCCCTGATAGTGATCTAATGCATTGGCTAAAAAATTTAATCTCTAGAGATGAAAAGTTTCACGATACCTTGGTGAATAACCTTGGTAATTTTTATGACACCTCGGGGATAAACCTTGGTGATATGTTCATGAATGTCTAAATGAAATGTTGTAGCCACATATTTAATTTTGATTCAAGTTCTTTTTATTATTATATTCCTATTCTTCCATTGCTCACGCCTTTATGACTTTTAACATGTTCTTATTAATATTGCTCAATATCACATGTCAATTGTTTCACTTGTTTTCCTTACTGAGCCTTCTTCTCACCCTTTCCTTTGATGTATGTCTCCAGGATATGAGATGCAGTAATTTTACATAGGATGAACCTATGATGAAGCCTTAAGAGTGGTTTAGAAGAATGTTTTATGTTGTTTTCATGTATTATGTTCCTGATTTCCAAGACACTAGACTTTAAAGGTCCTCTGTTTGTAAAATGTAATGAAGAGTTATGTAATAAAAAGGAGGGATGCCATATTCAAGCTTAGAGGTTCACATATAGCGATCTCCTAACACCAAGGTAGGTGGTTTGTGCCTTTCCATTCAAAGTCTTTGAGTATTATGTGCAAATTCCACCAATACCCTTGAACGAGGTATTGCATGTTTACTGTTTTATCCCTGTTGTTTTCCTACCATGCTTGTATGCCTGTGTAGAGGTTATTTGGATATGAATAGGGTTGATTGCTATGCTTTGGATGTATTTTTACCCACACATGTTCTGTTTACAACCGTTTGGTCCTTTTTAGCCTTTGGATGCTTTACCTGTTTTTCATGCCTGTTGCTGTAGGATGGAGAGTTTGTGTTCTGACATGCTTGATATGCTATAGACTGATTATCCAAGTAGTTCTATAGGTTTACTTTGGCCATATTGTATTGTCATACTCGTTGACCTACACAGGGCCATGAGAACCTGGTGTAGTAGACTATAAGAGGAATTGTCCGAGTGAGCTTCCTTAGAGAGTCTTTGAGCACTTTGGCTATACGGGGAATTAACCGAGTGAGCTTCCTCAGAGAGTCCTTGACTGTTTTAGACTATAAGGGGAATTGTCTGAGTGAGCTTCCTCAGAGAGTCTTTGAATTATTCTAAACTGCTTTAGACTATAAGGGGAATTGACGGTGAGTGCTTGCTCAGAGAGTCTTTGAATTATTTTGAACCGCTATAGACTATAAGGGGAATTGACGGTGAGTGCTTCCTCAGAGAGTCTATGAACGACCTGGGCTATTAGGGGAATTGACCGAGTGAGCTTCCTTAGAGAGTCATTGACCTTGGGGCTATAAGAGGAATTGACCGTGTGAACTTCCTCAGAGAGTTCCCGACTACCTTGGACTATAAGGGGAATTGATTGTGAGTGCTTCCTCAGAGAGTCTTTATATACTGAACCAGAGGGGTTAGACCGAGTGCACTGCCCAGAGGGTTACCTGTTTGTGTTTAGCTGTTTGATTAGCTGTTGCTTGATGTGGAAACTGTGGATTGTTTACTGTTGAGTACTTTCCTGTTTACTGATTTATGTACTTTACCTGCCATATATTCACCGACTTTTAGACACAGATCTTCGGATGGTTGCCTAATGAGATTTAGTCTCACACCCTGTTTGAGTTATGCTTTTGGGCCTAAACAGATTGTATTGCTGCAGGTATAGATAAGGGCAAGCGCCCTTCTACTTCAGGTACTTGATTTGCTGTGGAGTTGGGGAGCATGGGACCAAGATTAGGCTTGCGATGTTGAGAAGTTGTTTATCTTTTTCTTTTATACTTTGGTTTAGCACTGTTTGTATTTCCAGCATTGTGAATTGTTTGACTGCTTTTCTAGACATATGTATCATGCATTATTTTTTATATATATATATGTGCTCCAGTTGTTTATTATTTCAGTCTTCCGTTGGTTACTGTTGTTGGATATTTACTGCTTCCGCTATTGTGTGTTGTTTACTTCCGCTGTGTACTCTGCCAATGAGGGCATAGTTTCCCCACTATCACACCTAAGCCCTCGCTGCTATTCAACAGTCTCTGGCGTGCAGGGAAATGTGCTTGATCCCATGTGACCAACCGGGTACGAGGCGCCTCTGGGTGGCTTCCGGAACTGGGACGTTACACCATACCCCTCCGTGTCTTTTTTTTCTTGGCGACACGTAAGGATTTCCCCCGGGGGGGGGGGTGGCCCAGGCCATTGGCCATCGTCAAGGCAATGCCGCTCTCCTATGGCGGTCCTCCTTGGTAGAGACCCCTTGTGGCGCTCCTCCTAGGTTGCTGGTGAAATCTGTCGTCGTTGACCTCCTCCGGAGGACTCCCCGCTTCCTTGTCTGGGCTTCCTCCTTGACGGCGTCCCGCCCACCTGCGGTTTTCCCAGCAACGACCCCTCCTCTCTCCTGTGCGACGGTCGACAACTCCCTTCTCGCTGTGTCTTCTACTTCGACGCCACTCTCCTGCTTCTCTGCGCTGCTTCCCTGCGTGTGCCAGTTCCCGCAGCGCTGCCAGATCCCGCAGTGACTCCTCATAGTCGTCTTCTCCTGTGCGATTATTTATGCCTGCGCTGAGGTGGTCCTGATCCCGCTGACCGCTGATCCCTCCCGTTCGGCCAGATCAACCGTGACTGGATCTCCTCTCTGGATCTCCCCTGTCTGTTGCTATCTGCAAGGCAGCCCTCCCTACCGGTTTCATCTGCCTCCAGCTTTTCCGGCCTCCTGAGGCAACCCCATTCCACGCCGGCCACCTCCTGAGGCAACCCCGCCTCCACACCGGTCTCCTCTTGCGGACGCCCTCCCTCCCGTCGCTGGCCCTTCTTGCAGAAGCCCTGTGTCCCGTCGCCGACGCCTCATCGACCGACCTCACCTGTGCAACTTTTCCGGCGTTTTGACGACCGTCCACGCTTGTGCAGCTTTCCCGACGCCTCATCAACCGGCACCGCCTGTGCGGCTTTCTCGGCGTTATGTCGACCGGCTCCGCCTGCCGTTGCATCCTCATTCCAGCTATTCTTGCTGGTTTTGCATGACGGGCGTTGTTCGTTGGTTGTCAATCTTTTTCGGCACCATCATCCATCATCTTCTTGAGGGGGAGCGACATCCATGACAATTTATATTTTGTTATGTTTTGTTTTGTTATGTCATCAATCTCGGTATGTCCAGCTTGATGGAGAGTGTTTGCAGTGTTTCTTGTTTGTTTTGTTTTTTCTTTGCTTTGATCTGTTTTCTTTATGTGTCCAAGCTAAGTGTACCTAGCTTGAGGGGGAGTGTTGGAGTCTTCGTCCCGCATCAGACTTGTGGTTTGATGTCGTCTTTATTATTCATTATAAAATAATTTCAAAGTATCTGGGGTATTGGGTCCATCCTCTCTTATAATTTTACAATTATGAATATTTGTTGAGTCACATATTGTTCATTGAGATTTGAGGGCTAGTAATATTCTTCTTAATGAAAGCTATCTTCCCATAATATGAGATTTGGGGCTGGGCAAATTGGTTCCTCGATAATGCCACTCATGTCAGTACTTGAGTGGCAGGAACAATGTAAGCATGGATTTTTCTATTTACATAATTCAACACATTTTTTATTAAATTTTTTGATGGATGAAAACGAATTATATTTCTATAAACCAAACATGACCTTAAATCTTCACGCAACATGTCTTCTACAGTGGATATCACCAGAGTACGCATTGCTCAGATAGTTGACAAAGAAGGTAGATTTGTACAGCTTTGGGGTACTCATCCTCGATATAGTGGCTGAAGCGGTAGAATTGCAAGGATTGTGTTTACTTCACGCTGTTTGCTTTGCACTGCCCTATTCGCACAACTGTGGTTCACGAAAGTCTTACGCTGATGCTAAACATTTTTCCCTTCTATGGATCTTCGACCAGTCTTCAAATGATGGGATTAGCTGGTATTTATAGGTAAACCCCAACCTATGCTCATCCCTCGGTGGTTTTGATTTACGTGGTGCATCATTCGCGTACTTGCATAACGCCCGACTAGTGCGAACCTCCCGACTAGCGTGATGCCCAACATGCGTAGACTCCGAACACTAGTGAAGCCTGACTAGCTCACAACTCCTAACTAGTTAGAAATCACTTTTTTAAGTATGAAACTTCTCCCTTTACACCTGAATCAACTTTGAACTTCATCCACTAACTTTTGGACTTTCAATCATCCGCCAAGCTGCTCCCTTTGATGCGAAGCCGCCAGAGCTTGCAAAATCATTGGCTTCCACAAGATTTTCTTTTCAATGCTAGTTATGCGCATAAGACTCAACTACTGTATAAATATTTTCATTTAAAACCCAAAAAAATTGATGGTATATCCTCCTTTAATCTCAGAACAATCTTCTCCATTATCCCATGGTCATTCCAACTATGATCTGTAATTGTTCGAATCTTCACCTATGGAATCACCCATATGAACTCCTATAATGACCTATATGTTTTTCTTCATATCACCCTTAAGTTTTATACATTTTCAATCTTCAGTCCATCTTACGTATGGGATTGAACCTCTTACGTATTCGACAATCCCTTTTCCATTTTTCACCCGCTTCTCCAAAACACACCTCTTACGAATACAGAGGCACTCCAAGACTTAGTGAAAATCTCAATCCCATCTCTAGCATTTCTTCACTTGAATAAACTACGTATCCTCCGAGAGGATAGTACGTATCCTTTGAAAGTTTCACCTGTACTTTTCCAAATATGAAAGTCTGGTTCAACCTTCAGACTTCCATTTAATTCAACAACTCCAGAATCATCTTGAAACCCCAATCCATGCCTGTTAATGTCAAACTCATGTCTTCAAATCCAACCACAATTGTTAATAAATTCAATACACAACCTCTTGGTTGCAACTTTTCCCTTTTGGATTTTGTTGACAATACTACCATAAATCCTTTTCCTCCTTTTAACTACAGATTCCTCAAGGCACATTAATGGATTTATGGTGCATCTTGCTGTCTCTCCCCCTTTTTCAATAAAATATAAAAGTATCCTCCTACCAAATAAATCTTTTCATTAACTCCCCCTTTGTCAAAACAAATATTAGCTTCAAATACCCTCTATGTTCTCCACTAAGGTCTTGTTGGGGCAAGCTGATACTTCTCAACTTCTGGTCACCAAATTGAGAGTGCTTGAACTCTCCATGCCATGCAATCTTTTTCCAGTCCATTTGATATTTGGCACTTCCAAACATCGCTGCCTCTTTAGAGCTCATTTTATATCACTGGTTAACATCCAAAAACCTCTTGGCTCTATCAACCTTTAGAAAGCTAATCCTAAAAACTTTTAAGTTCTCTCAACCACTTGTTGATTGAACCTTTGACACTTATACTATAGGTGTACCTTCAGATGACGCACTTTAGCCTTGATTCCACTTGATGAAACCACTAGAAGATTAAACACAATTCCGGTTTTTCATTTCGGCCTCTGAACCATTTGTTGAATATAATACTTTTCAAATTACCATCATTCAAGCTAAGATACTTGCTCCTTTTCAGTTGCATTTTAGTCAAAGATTTTCAACGAGTGAATTTACACCACTTGACATTTGAGTCATTGAAAAATCCTCTAAGCCCATCGAGTCATAACTCAATGTAGGAAATAAGAGTTTCAGTAAAAAATCTTAGGGTTGTTCATGTCACTCATTTATTTCAATAGATGCTAGCAGCTTGTGTATTTACTCTCTTTAACACATCTTCATGTGAGACACCACATGTTGAACCAACTGACACAACTTGTTTACGATAAACTCATGATATCACTTGATATCCATTAACCCTACTTTATTCATAGGGATTCTTCTTTTCATACGTGAGGCTAAATTGCCTTCGATTGCTCATTATCAATCCCCATGAATGCCTTCAACTCATGGTTCCATGTGATTAGATGTTTTTCAATATGAGGAAATCATTTGTTGGATATGTTACTTTCCTCCTAGTAGCTTTTGGTATCTTGAATACAATCAACTGATACTAGTCTATTAGTATAAAACAAATAAACATGAATCCAAGACCATTGCTGCTGTTGCTCTCTAGCTGTCCACTCCTTAAAAGTGGTCAGATACCACGTGAACAAATGGCTTGACATCACTTGCTGATCATTAGATTCGACCTTCACATTTTTTTTCCTGTTCCGTCCTCATACCAAATAAGACTTGTAATACCTCTGACTCCCCTAGTTGCATTAATTTTCTTTAGATCAATCACATGATCTCTTTTAGCACAACCACCCCTTGGATCGTATCTCTCCCTTAATTCTGCACCACTTTCAACAGTGGTTAGAAATATTTAATTACATGGGGAGAGAGGTTCATCCAACATCCTCAGGTTGAGGAATGTGGTTGGTTATGATGAACTAACCCTTTGCTTTGAACTCTCCTCCAAGCCTTGCTAATGGTTCTCTTTAGGGTGATACCACTCATACAAATTTTATTCAAGATGTTTTCTCCAGGATTCTTTATCTTCCTTTGGCTTGTTATTCACATCTGTTGTGAGACTAATCCCACTTGTACATGCTTTCTATTTGCTTGCATCCTTCAACATGGTTCCTCTGCCATAGGAGGGCTCTTCCACCAACCTTCACCTATTTATGGTAGGATATGTGAGACCACTAAGTAATGTCTCATGTACGTCCTCTTCTATAGCCACAAGAGTCACTTCAAACTTGTTTATCCTCAGCGACTCTTTCTTGACACGTTCATCCTTCTTCCTCATAACTAGTGCAACTCCTTTCTCTTCAAGAATTGTTTTCTTTCTCTTTATAAGGATTGATGTGAGTGTGTCATCATGGGTGCATGGTGCACCTTTTGTTGAGCTCCATTTTTTCCTTCAAAGTAGTAAATCTCTTTTCCATCTTAATATATTTCTTTATAGTGCAAACTCTCTTTCGATTTTCCATAGGAATGGAGGAATTCCTAATGAAACTTCTAGCTTTTTTTCTTGCTACAATTCCTTGCCATATGCCCACAGTTAGTACATATAAAACTTCTCTCGTTAAAATCACACCTCATGCAGTCATTTCTCAATTGAGTTGTCGATGCAACAATTTTCTTTCGACCATTGAGCCCCTGGGCTTCTAGACACACTCATAGTGTATCCTAGTCTTCCACGATAGTAACATGTCATAGCTACCTTGCCTTGAGAGACCTTTCTTTCTTATTTGGAAAGAGACTTCTGTTTACTTACAAATTCCAGATTTGAACTTCCTTTCCTTTCACTAGTTGAGGTCGCCATAGAGGGGATCTTTACCATTTGTTTCCCTTTGAGGATTTGAGCTTTGATTCAAACTCCTTGATCTTATTCTCTTTCTCTTTCAATTGTGAATCTATCTTGTTCTGCCTTGAATCAATTGATATTCCAGATTCTCTCCTCTCTTCAAGTTGTGTCTTGAGATGAAATTGCTTGCTTTCAAATCCTTCTTTGTGGCCATTGATTTTTCATTTCCCTATTTCTTGTGCAATTTCTGTAAGTAAACCACTTTTCTACTTCATTTTACAACCATTTTCATTATATCCACATTTAGAGCCACCTCTACTCTCTGCAGCCTTTTATTCTCTATGAATAGATCTTCAATTAAAGCCAGATCCACATGGTGAATGATTTCCTGTAGATCCACCTTCTCATATAGGGATTGGATTTTGTCTTGATCACTGCATGTACATCCATTAGACTAATGATTAGATGTTCTTGCTATGTCATCATCAGAGTCCATGTCACAACCCCCTCTCTCTGAAGTTACCCCTTCTAGGCCGACAATGAAGGAAGAGAGATAATGATTCTCGTCATATAGGGATAAGATTTTGTCTTGATCACTTCATGTACATTCATCAGACTGACGATTAGATGTTTTTGCTATGACATCATTAGAGTCCATGCCATGCCCCCTCCCTCCAAAGGTACCCTTACTGGGCCGACAGTGAAGGAAGAGAGATAATAATTCCCGAGTCTCGACCCTAGTAGACCCCAAGTTGGCGATTAACACTAAGGGTATGAAAAATCTCATAAATGAAAGACATTACCTTTTATAATAATAAGATTGGGAGATGGGATAAATCAACCGCAAGCAACTCCATGACATAATATAAAAAAGGACCCCAAAACCATCCCACAATGCATGTGTAAATAAAATAGATACAGATAAAAGTCTCCAATAAATATCTAAAAGAAAAGCTAAGGCAGCGACACAACAACTGTCCCATGGTTCGAGCTAGTAATGTCTAGCACGGTCCACGTAGTGCTCTTGAAAATCTGAAAACAGTTTGCATATATGTGGGGTGAGCATACAAGTATACTCAGTAGGATCATACCCAAAGTCTCTCACACACACGTATAAAAGCGCATATTAATGTACTCGTGAGCAAACAACAGAACCAACAACACCTAAACAAAGTGACTAACCAATCCCATCCTCATTAAGGCACACTCACCAAATAATGCATCTAAGTATAATAACGTAGTATGAATCATATCGATAATGGGTCCCCGCACCGCTTTCCCATTAATTTGCCACTCTCACACCCCAACGATGTACATCCTAGCACTCGAAACCCGCCACTGACAACTTTGCTCCTTGAGGAACCCTGCTAGATCCTCTCTCACGGTAAACCCCCTCGTTAGTGCTTCCACTCGATCACCTCCACCTTCTTCTGAACCTCAAGATACACTGACAATGTAAAATGAGCAGTTGCATATTGAATTGAAGGATAGAATACCTCTTCAAGACGCCACACATGAGGCTCTTCATCAGGAAAAAGATCTAGGGCCAAATGAAAAAGGTCTTTGAACTTGATCCTCAACTCCCGCACAAACATACTCCCCTATTGAAGAGAGTGCATCTCCTGTCTCTTCACTGCCTTCATGGTCGGTGAGAGAAACTCTGCTCAAAACTCCTGAAAGTTGATCCATGAAACATCTTCCTCCTTCCGCACACTAAAATACAACGTCCACCACTGACACACAACTCCCCACATCTGACTAACTGTCAAAGGGATCCAATACTTCACCGGGGTCCATATCAAGTTTTGGGGAAGTACAAGGGCAGTGTTTCTGATCCAGAGACAAAGATCTGGTTGGAGGAGCTTGTGATCATATTTAGTTTGATTCGGGCCCTAATGGAGTACTGATTCCCTTTGGTAGTTAGTCAGATGTGGGGGGCTGCACGTTAGTGATGGACGCTATATTTTGGTGAGTGGAAGAAGGCAAATGTTTCGTGAGTCGACTTTTAGGAGTTCCGAGCAGAGTTTCTCTCATCGACCATGAAGGCAGTGAAGAGAAACGAGTTGCTCTCTCTTCAGTAGAAGAGTATGTCTGCGTGAGAGTTGGAGATCAAGTTCAAAGATTTTTTGTGTTTTTCCCTAGATTCTTTTCTTGATGAGGAGTCTTTGCGAGACATCTTGAGGGGCCACTCTATCATTTGATCTAGTATGCAGTTACTTCTTTTATATTGACAACGTATTTGGAGGTTTAGAAGATGATAGAGGTGATCGAGCAGATGCACTCGCAATGAGGTTTATCGTGAGAGGGGGGGCAACAAGGTTCCTCGAGGAGCAGAGTTTCCAGTTGCAGGTTTCGAGCGTCAGGACGTATGATGTTGGGGTGTGAGAGCAGAAAATCAGTGAGAAAGCGGTACAAGGTACCCATTATCGATATGCTCCATATTATGCTATTATACTTGAATGAGTTATTTGGTGAGCGTGTCTTAGTTAGGATGAGATTGATTGGTTGACCTGCTTAGGTGTTGTTGGTTCTACTGTTTGCTCATAGGTGTATTATTATGCTCTTTTTTCATATATGGATGAGAGACTTTGGGTATGATCCTATTGAGTATACTTGTATGGTCACCCCATGTATATACAAACCATTTTAAGGTTTCTAGAAAGACTACGTGGACTATGTTGGACATTACTAGCTCGAACTTGAGATAATTGATGTGTCGCTGCCTTACCTTTTCTTTTGGGTATTTATTGGAGACTTTTATCTGTATCTGTTTTATTTACACATGCATTGTGAGATGATTTTGGCTTCTTTTTTTGTATTATGTCACGGTTAATTTATCTCAATTCCAGATCTCATTATTATAGAGGGTAATGCTTCTCATTTGTGAGTTTTTTCATACCCTCAGTGCTAGTCGCCAAACTCGAGCCTACTACAGGCGGGAGCTGGATGTCATTATTTCTGTTCCTTCATTGCTGGCTCAGGGTTACCTTTGGAGGGAGGATAATACATACATTTCATGCATATATTTTATGGCATTTCAATACACTGATCTTTGTAATTTAATTGACATTCTTGTCGATATTTGGATTGTTTAACTGGTTTTGTGATTTATGACAGAATTTTACAAATATTAGAAAAAGAAACAAAAATAGATTATTTTAGCCGGCCAAAGATTGCCGTGGCGCGACACCAGAGGTGAAGAATTTGGACAGAGATGTATTTACCCGTAAACACCATTTATGTCGTAAGATGTGCCGAGGCAGTGATACGTCGAGAATCGTGTCGTCCCTTCACGCTGCAAAAGACAGATTTACGTCTTGTTTCCAACAGGGAAGAAAAGATGTTTACATCGTAAAACCAATTTACGACGTGAGCTTTTCGAAGAATCGGATTTGAAGAATCCACATTGCAACTTTTACATCGTAAAACCATATTTTACATTGTGAATCTGCAGTCAACAGATTTTATTATGCCAGATATGAGGGTTGCGACACATAAACTTATAAATTGGAGGCCGCGTTGGCGCACAAAGGGAGAGCGGATATCAGATACCAGACCACGTAGGAGACGACCAGAGACAAGAACCCTGTCGCTGCTGCCATTCTTCACCATCATTCTTCCTCTAGTAGCCATGTTGTCATTCCTTGTGATTAGTATGAGGTAGTTTTATTGTGTTGGGTGATGTGATTGTAGGGGGAAGTGTTGTGTAGGGATTATTCTATTTTCAATTCATGTTTGGCTTGTTGCACATCTATCTTTCAATTCTTAATCTCTTTCTTTTTTGCGTTGCATGATCATTGCATTGCAATCTGAGGTGTATTATTTTATTGCATCAACTAATCACCCTAGATTGAATATGACCATTATGTAATCCAGCGTGATGATGTTTAAATAGGGTTTTGGGTCGGCTAATCCTATAATCGAATCCAGTAATTGACCACACCAACAATGTAGTTATTGGATCAATGAAGGGTACCATATGAAGGATCCCTAAAGACCCAATTCTGACAACAGATATGAATGAACACGTAATTAGACATGCTTTTCATCTTGAAACCAAAACCCAATCTTATTTTCGATTCTTCTCTCACTTCACAACTAAAATCAATCGCATTTAAATTCCTCAAAAATTCTAAGTTATTTCTTCCCGTTCTCCATGGATTGACCTCAATTTCCACTAGACTACATTTTAAATTTAGCAGTGATAGTTGAGTTTTATAAGTGTGTAATTTGACACCCCCGAGAGAAATAACGATGCTTTTGCGAGATGTTAGAGGGGGTCATGACAAAGTGGTATTATAGATGGTAATGACTCTCATTTGTGAGATTTTTATATCCTCAGTGCTAGTCGTCAACCCGAAGCCTACTAGAGGCGGGAGTCGTGGGTCATCATCTGTCTTCCTCCATTGTCGGCCTATGAGGGGTATCTTTGGAGGGAGGGAGTCGTGACAGTCTATATTTCGATCAATTTCTGAGGGAAACTTTGAATTTTCAGATTTCAAATCACATTCTAAAACATCATTAGAATCAGATTTAATATTAAAATCCAATTTTCTCACCTCAATTTGTGTATTCATCTTCCCATGAGTCTTCTTATTTCTCTTCCTGTCTTTTGACATAAGGCAGGCTTTAATAGATTTTGAAAATGTTATCTCCATCTCCTTTCCTTTCATCGCTTCCCCATAAATGAGCTCGATAGTCTTCCACATCTTGAATGCTGTAGAACAAAGGTGTTCTTGAGTACTTCACCAAAAAAAGATATTGCCAATATCTTCTCTATCCACGCATCACCGATTCTTTCACTATGCTTAGTCAAATCCACATCTCAAAAAACATACTCAAAAACCTCCTTACCACAAGCCTGTAGGAACATGAGCATTTCTTTCCGCCAACCACCAAAGCTAGTTCCTCTAAAAAAATGGAGGCTTCATTATAGAATCCATAGTGCAATAAATCAAAAAACAAAAATTAAAGTTGAACACCAAGACTCAACCTTTTGACTCTGTTACCAATAGTTACAACATGAGACACCCAACAGAGGGTTGGGTGGGGGGATCAGATTCTAGGCCAAATTACACCTTTTTCATTTACTGATTAGTTTTCTATTTTAGGATATTGTTATCATGTTGGCATGACCTGCATTAAACATGTTGCATGATTATACTACTTTATAGCCTCATCGAATGATAAACAGATATGTAGGAAAATAAAGAATGTAAGGACACATGAATTTTTACTTGGTTCACTACAAAGGGCCACGCCCAAGGAGCACATGAATGTATAGATTTATGCATCAACAACTCTTAAGCTGTGCGGTTGATCCTCCAAATTCATTTCTCTATTCTTTTTCAAGTTAGATGAGAGCATCCTCATAGTGTGAGAGAATACTTTGTGTCTCCACAAATAGCAACAACACTTCTTCTCTTGATGAGGATAATTCTGTACTAGAATTATCCTATTGCACTCCTTCAACAACCAGAAGTAGTACTGGAATTCTGCCTTCCTTTGAGCCTTTCCTCCAACAGAACAAGATATGATCGATGAAATCCTCCAGTGGAATGCCTCTTTCTCTTTCCTCTTTTCTTTAGCACCAGATCTTTATTATCGACACTTCATGAAAGTCTTTCAAGGTATTCACTTAGGTACCTTTGCTCTGGTATGATCCTTTACTATGGTATATTCCTCCGCTCAGGTATGGTTTTCCCATGTATGTTTTCTTAAGTCTCTTCATGCAACCTCCCTTCACGCATCTGCCTTCGCTCTATCCAACAACAGTTGTCAACAAATCTAACACACAACCTCTTGGTTTCAAATTCCCCCCCTTTGGATTTTATTAATAACACTACCATAAATCCTTTTCCTCCTTATAACTACAAATTCTTCATGACACCTTAATGGATTTATAGTGCATCCTCCTCTCCCCCCTTTGTTAATAAAACGCCATGCTTCTGTTCACTTCCAGATAAGGATTTTCATTAACTCCCCCTTTGTCAATACAAGTTTAGCTTCAAATATCCTTTATGTTCTCCATAAAGGCCTTGTTAGGGAAAGTTGGTTCTTCTCAACTTTTGGTCCCCAAATTAAGAGAACTCAAACTCTCTCTTGGTTATGCAATCCTTTCCTAACCCATTTGATATTGAGATCTTTCAAACACTACAACCTCTTCAAAGCTCATTTTATACCACCGGTTGACATTCAAAAACCTATTGGCACCCTTTAGAAAGTTAACCTTCAAAACTTTTAAATTCTCTCAAACACTTGTTGATTGAACCATTATAACTTATACCATTGTAGGACCTTCAAATATTTCACTTCATCCTTAATTCCACTTGATGACATGACTAGAAGATTAAACACAATTTTAGTTTTTCATTTAAGATTTTGAACCATTTGTTGAATAGAATACTTCTAGAATTAAAATCATTCAATATAAGAGCCACTTGATCCTCTTCAATTACATTTTACTCAAATATTTTCAATGAGTTAATTTAACACTTAACATCGAGTCATCGACAATCCTCCAAGCCTATTGAGTTAGAACATAATGTAGGAAACAAGAGTTTAAGTTAGCAATATCAAGGCTGTCCATGCCACTCACTTATATATGCTAACAACTCATGTATTTATTTTCTTCAACTCATCTTTTTATTATCTCAATCACACCTACACCAAAACATTAATAAACAAACAATAAAGTACCATGAGTGGGAGACACCACATATTGTACCAACTGACACCACTTTTTTTATGATAAACATGTGGAATCACTTGATATCCATTAACCTTTTTTTCACATGGATTCTTCCTTCTAGATGATGCTAAACAACCTTTGAGTGCTCACTACCAACTCCCCCTGAATTCCTTTAGCTACTGAATCCATGTGATGATATGTTTTTCAGTATGAGGAAACCATTTTTTGGTTATTGTATTTTCCACCCAGCAGCTTTTGGTATCTTGAAAACAATTATCCAATACTAGTTTGTTAGTATAAAATAAAAAGACATGAACTCAAAGATCATTGTTGCTTATTCTCTCTAGCTGTCCACTCTTTAAAGTGGTTAGATACCACTTGAGAAAATGGTTTGACATCACTTGTTAATCATCAGATTTGACCTTGACACATTTTTTTATTCCGTCTTAATACCAAATAAGACTTCTAATATCTACGACTTACCGAGTTACATTAATTTCCTTTTAGCTCAATCACATGTTCTCTTTTAGCACAACCGCCCCATGGATTGTATCTCCCCTTAATTCTGCACCACTTTCAACAACAATTATTAACATTTAATTAAATGTGGAGAAGGGTTCATCCAAAATCTTCAAGTGGAGGAATGTGGTTGGTCATGATGGACTGGCCCTTTTCTTTCAACTTTCCTCTAAGCCTTGTTAGTGTTCTCCTTAGGGTGATACCACTCATACAAATTTCATTCTAGATTTTTTCTATGGGTTTCTTTATCTTATTTGGCTTAAACTTCACTTCTGTTGTGAGACCAATCCCATTTGTACAGGTTTCCTCTATTGATGTATTTTGATTGCATCCTTCAACATGCTTCCTTCGCCATTGGAGGGATCTTACACCAACCTTCACCTCTTTTCTTGTGGTATGATATGTGAGACCACTAAGTCATGCCTCATGTCTCTACTCTTCTATATCCATAAGAGTCACTTTGGACTTGTTTGTCCTTATTGAGTCTTTCTTGACATGTTCATCCTTCTTCCTCACAACCGAAGTAATGTACTTCTCTTCTAGATTTGATTTCTTTATTTCCATGAGGACTTTTGTGAATGTATCATCATTGGTGCATGGTGCACCTTTTGTTGAGCTCTATTTTTCTCCTCAAAAGCAGTAAATCTTTTTTCCAGCTTAACTGATTTCTTTTCAGGTCAAACTCTTCAAATTTTCCATAGGAATAGAGGAATTCATAATGCAAATTTAAGCTTCTTTCCTACTTCAATTCCTTTCCATATTCCCATAATCAGTACATAAAAAATATATTTTGTTAAATACATAGCTCATGTATTCGTTTCTTGATTGAGATATTGATGAAATAATATTTTTTCCACCATTGAGACCTTGAGCTTCTAGACACACACTCATTGTGTGTCCCAATCTTCCACAATAGTATCATGTCATAACTACCATCCCTTGAGATCCTTTTATTTCTTATTTGTAAAGAGATTTCTATTTACTTACAAATTCTAGATTTGAACTTCCTTTCCTTTCATTTTTTGAGGCTACCATGAAGGGGATATTCATATTTTTCCCTTTGAAGATTTGATATTTGATTCATGCTCCTTGCTCTTCTCCGATTTCTCTTTCAATTGTGCATCCATCTCAGTCACCCTTGAACAGATTTATATTCCAGATTTTCTCCTCTCTTCAGGTAGCGTCTTGAGAGGAAGAATTCTTTTTTAACCCCTTATACATGGCCATTTGTTTTCCTATTTCTTGTGCAAGTTCTTCAAGTAGATTACTATTATCCTTCATCTTTGCACCCATTTTCATTATATCCACATTCATAGCCAATTCTATTATCTTCATATATTTTTTCTCTATGTAAAAATCTTCAATGAAAACTAGATCTACTTAGTAAAATATTTCCTATTGATCCACCATCTCATATAGGGATTTGGATTTTGTCTTGATCATTGCATGTACATTCACCGGACCGAAGACTAGATGTATTTGCTATGTCATCATCACTGTCCACACTTTTATCATTTTTAAGGGAAACTCTGAATTTTCAAATTTTGAAACACATTCTAAAATATCATTAGATTCAAATTTATTAATAGAATCAGAATTTCTCACCTAAATTCACGTGTTCATCTCCTCGAGAGTCTTCTTATTTCTCTTCTTATTACCTTTTGACATAAGTTATTCTTTAACAGATTTTGAAGATGATATCTCTATCTTCTTTTCATTCACTACTTTCCTATAAATGATCTCAACAGTCTTCCACATCTTGAATGTAGTAACACAATGAGAGGTGTTATTGAGTACTTCACTGAGAAAAGATCTTACCAAGATCTTCTCTCACATCACCAACTATTTCATTGCGCTTAGTCAAATCCGTATCTTAAAAAATATACTCCATCACCTACTTGACACAAGCCTGTAAGAACATGAACATTTCTTTCCATTAACCACCAAAGTCAATTCCTCTAAAAATGGAAGCTTCATCATATAATACATTGCGCAACAAATCTAAAAAACGAAAAACTAAGGTTAAACACCAAGACAAAACCTTTCAGCTCTGATATCAATTATTATAACTAGATACACCAAGGGGGTGATCACGGTGTAGGTCATTTTTTTATTTACTGATTAGTTTTTTCTTTTAGGATCTTATTTCCACATTGAAAATAATTGTGTTCAATTTGTTTCACAATCATCCTTCCTCACAGCCTCACTGAATGATAAATAGATATGCAAGAAAATAAAGCATGCAAGGACACATGATTTTTTACCTGGTTCATTGAAAAGGGCTATGTCCAAGGCACACACATTGATGATGCGTCAATGTGCCCAAATACACTAAGCTGTACTTGTGTTCAATGGATACAATCTTTTAGTCATGGTCACTCTGTGCAAGACTCACATACTTATAATGTTTGGGATCAATCACTCCTTACCCAAGACTCACTTCCTTTACAAAATTATGGAAAGTTGCAATGATGATCTAAGGGGTGGCCCCTCCTCTTCTCCTTCACTCACTATTCAGGGAAGGACTTAAAAAGTTTATAGAATTTCAGGTCTCCCTATTAAAAGTAATGAAAGCATAGATTTTTGCATCTTCAACTCCAAGTAGATGTGTGGTTGATCCTCCACATTCACTATTTTTTTATTTTTCAAGCTAGATGAGAGTATCCTCTTAGTGTGAGGGATTTCTTTGTGTCTTCCAAAAACAACAAAAACACTTCTTCTCCTAATGGGTATAATTCTGCATTGAAATTACTGTTGCACTCCTTCAACAACCAAATGTAAAACTGGTATTCTAACTTACTTTGATTCTTTTTCCTCCATCAGAACCAGATATGATATATGAAATCCTCCTATAGCTCACCTTCTTATCTTTCCTCTTTTCTTTGGAACTATATCTTTACTATAGACACTTCACAAAATTCTTTCGCGGTCTTCGCTTAATTACCTTCGCTCAGGTATCCTTCACTTAGGTATATTCCGTTTCTTTCATTGGTGGTGGGGTAGTAAGGGTTTGGGTGGGGTGAGGGGCAGGTCGCGGGGTCCAGTCCCCAAGGCCTGTGATTTACTACAATTTTCTTTATTATGTTGTGTTCTGCGATGACAGATGTAATCAACTCAGTATACTCTTTTTCTTAGATATAGTTTGCTTGGGTATGTTCACTTAAGTATCTTCACACAATTACCTTTTCTTTTCCCTATTCTCAAATTTTATTTCATGAAACCCCTATTGAAATAGTGGGTGCCCTAGACCCAACTATGTAGTACTTTTGATTACAATATCATGTATGCAGTTAGATATACATGATGTTTTCTTACTATTATAGTGTAGATATTTCTACATCCACTACTTAATGTTAATGTCCATAGATTAATTATCATATCAAAAGGTTATAGTAGTTCCTAGGCTATAATGAGAACATCGAGATACAATGATATTAATCTTAAACAAATGTCCTATGGTCTAGTTACATCATATTGACTAAACAAATTAGATGTTTGAATATCAGGTGGTAGGAGCTCATAGGCATTGAGACTTCTTCTCATGAAGTTCGCACTTGGTGATCTTTAGTAGTGAGATCATGAGGACAAACCTATTAATAGGAACACCACATGTTTTGGGTGTCATTGGTTGTTCCTATCTACGGACATGTGTATTGGTCTCCTAACTTGAGATCATTACCAATGTATACCATTTGATTGTGTACTTTGATGTAAGGAAAAAACCATGGTTTTGAAATCATAGCGAGGTAGTTTGTGTTGGGTGCATCATTGGTGGTATGAATTTGGTTGAATGATCAAGAAAGGATTTGTCGCTTCCACATTTAGGAAGTTGTATATCTAGGCTTGGTTGATCAGGATGGTGCTACCTTGATAAGTCTTTGTCCAAAGTAGTAGAAAGGTAAAATCCATCCGGATAGATTAATAAATAATAAAGCAAAGAAAGTACGATGACACAAGTGTGTGTCCTACTTTATGAGATATTTAAAGACAAAGATATTATAGTACATAGTCAATGTTTGTAGGATGATAGTCGTTGCTACGATGATTCTTATCTTTTTAGGATCCTTGAAGAGTTTCTAGACTCTGCTCTTGGTCTATGAATTTTATTCACTACTATTGAGATAAGAGTCTAGAGGGGCACACACAATACCGTATTGAAGAATCTGTAGGTTCTGGGTGCAACGGAAGTGCATTGGTGGGTTTGCCAAATTTTAATTTTAACGTTAAACAACGTTCAATATGAGATCCGTCACGATATAAAACGCAGAATCTTTGGAATGGAATGAAGAATGAAAAGAAAAGAAGAGTCCCGGAACCCTTGAGGAGGATCATCATATGTTGATTATAATTAATTTAATTAATGCATAAGAATTACCTCGTTGGAATTCTTTCTTTGTTGATGTGTCCGATCACGATTCGGTGAACCGTCATTGCATCATAGAATACAAGTGTAGGATTTCTCTAGAGGTGATCCACATGTGTGTCACGTATCTCCGGACGTCACTGAAGGGATCTCCAGGTGCTAGCGCGGAAGAACCTTTGCTTGCGATGTCCGCCTTTGACCGCCTTGATCCGGTGGAGGATCTTGCTCTCGTAACTTGAGGGTATTCTTGGTGGAAAGGGAATTCTATCTTGTCTTGAGAGTATTTCCAAATCCGTTGTGCACAACAATGGCTCTTCAAAATGTTGGGGTTGCAAGGATATTTATAATCGGGTTTGAGGTTAATAGAGTTATGACAATAAATAAACACATTACGCATTTTATTTATTTCATTAACTCTTATTGAAAACCCCCATGTCGAATTATTAATTACTTAACATGCGCCCACACTGATTATAATAAATATAATTTAATAAAACAATATTAAATCCTCAAAATCCCAACTGGAAAAACTACACGGCGTGTAATAATTAATACACGGCGTATACTTGTTTTTCCATAAAACTACACGACGTTTATATTTAATATACACGGCGTGTACTTTTTTTTCCATTTTTCTCCACCACATTTATTAGAACTTGAGTAATGACTATTTATTTCTTAAATAAATGTAACTACATTACTCGCTAATAAATATATTATTTCGTCCACAATATATTCTCTCGAATAACTAGTGTCAAAATAAATGCGATCAGACATCCTTAAATAATTATTAAACCACATTCGGGAATAATATTTATTTAACTTGTTAAATTAATATTTAACTAAGATACATGGACACACTTAGTGTGTGACCCTCTAGGCCTCTTTCTCAGTGGCATTAGGCTGAGCCTGCCTAAAGTCCAAGGTTAGCATCTAGCAACACGCCAAGGCACCCATAGAGAAAGAAGTTAATGCCGCAATGATGTGTTACCTCCTACGAATGTTTACCGTGTAATATAATCCCTTTGTCTCGATATCTCCAATCAAACGGGTTGCATGCTAGTGCCATCAACCCATGTGCTTGATTATTCTTTCTTTGACTTCCCGGAATTGAACTTGCCCATACCTTACCATGGCCATGGATTTATTTAGGCTATATCAATTCTATCAAAGGGCCTGAGATATCTACTTTCGTTATGGAACGGAAGGGACAAATCCTTTCTCGCATTATCTATTAATGCGGTATTACTCGTGACGCACCCAACGTGTCCTACCTCGCTGTGAACAGTGTGTCGTCACAGTTTTCATCAATACATATAAGTGCGCGAGTTGTAATACCCATTAATAATAATATTAAAGTATAAGGACCAATACACACATCCGTAGATAGGAACATCCAATGACACTATGAAATGTGGATTTCCTACTGGCGGGTCTCGTTCTCATAATATCCTCCTAGATATTACCAAGGGCGCACACCATGAGAAGGTGCCTCAAAGTTTTATGATTCCTCACCCCTAATGACCTGTATTATTTGTGTCCCTAAAATAATATCATCCGACCATAGAACATACATTCAAGAACAGTGTTATGGCACTTCCGGGTTCTCATCATAGTAGGGATCCGCTACGACCCTTTAATGAAACAGCTATCCTTAGGACATTATCACATGACATGTCACGCAGAAGAACAATCAATATGTGATAAGGCTTTTATTTAAATGAATAAAGTACAAAGTAGTTGGTTCTAGACCACCAACTCCAACAGACTCCCACTTGGACTAGAACCAACTGCTAACCGCCTTCAACCTGCTAGCCCTCACATGATATTCATGCTTCTGCTGAGATAGGACTTTATTCATGGGGTCTACCACATTCTCTTTCGTGGAAACTCTGCTCACTACAACTTCACCCCTTTGATAGAAATCCCTCAAGAGGTGATACTTCCGGAGTATGTGCTTTGTCCGTTGATGTGACCTTGGTTCTTTTGCAAGAGCCACTGCTGCAGTATTATCACAATACAATGTAATGGGATCTTTACTGCTAGGCACCACATCAAGATCCTGGACAAAGTTCCGAATCCATATGGCTTCCTTGGATGCATCAGAAGCCGCTATATACTCGGACTCCACTGTAGAATCGGCGACAACTGGATGCTTTGAACTCTTCCAGCTCACAGCTCCTCCATTGAGACAGAAAACATATCCAGATTGTGACTTTAGATCATTCTGATCTGTTTGAAAACCAGCATCAGCATACCCTCTGATAACAAGCTCCTCGTCTCCTCCATACACCAGGAACATATCCTTAGTTCTTCTCAGATACTTAAGGATAGTCTTAACAGTAGTCCAATGCCGTTCTCCTGGATCTGCTTGATATATGCCTACCATGCTCAGTGCACATGCAACATCAATCCTGGTACATAACATGGCATACATGATAGATCCTATAGCCGAAGCATATGGGATCTTGCTCATCCTATCTTTCTCCTATTGTGTCTGGGGACACATTTTCTTAGAAAGATGTAATCCATGTGACACTAGAACCAATCCCATCTTGGATTTTTCAATACTAAATCTCTTTAGTATCTGGTCAATATATGTACCCTGACTTAGTCCAAGAAGCCTCTTGGATCTATCACGAATGATCTTGATCCCTAGAATGTAGGCTTCTTCTCCTAAGTCCTTCATGGAGAAACACTTGTTCAACCAGTCCTTAACTGAATGTAAGGCTGGTACGTCATTTCCAATAAGCAATATGTCATTAACATATACCACTAGGATGAAGAACGCATTCCCATTAAACCACTTATAAATACATGGCTCACATTCATTCTTAATGAAACCAAATTCCTTTATGGATTCATCAAATCGAATGTTCCATGACCTGGATGCTTTCTTCAATCCATAAATGGATTTCTGCAACTTGCAAACCCATTTGGCTTCACCTGGTGTCAAAAACCCTTCTGGTTGTGTCATATAGACATCTTCCTGAAGGTTCCTGTTAAGGAATGTTGTTTTGACATCCATCTGCCAAATCTCGTAGTCACGGTAAGCTGCTATGGAAAGTATGATTCTTATGGATTTAAACATGGAAACTGGCGAGAAGGTTTCATTATAGTCAATTCCTTGACACTGTCTGAATCCTTTAGCCACTAGCCTTACTTTATAGGTTCCACTAGTGCAGAAAACGTTTTTTACGTCACCATTTTTACGTCGGTTATATAAAACCGATGTCATAATATGTAAAACGAGGTTTGTTACGTCGGTTATTTAATAACCGACGTAAAAACCTGTGTTTAGTACACCTTTAACGTCGGTTATTTTTATAACCGACGTTATTAATCGCGCGACTTCGTTTTTTACGTCGGTTATACATTAACCGCCGTAAAAAACAGAAGCGGGGGGCGTTTTTTACGTCGGTTATTGAATAACCGACGTAAAAAACGCGGTTTTTGAAGGCCTTTTTACATCGGTTATAAAATAACCGACGTAAAAAAAGAATCCGCAGATGTTTTTGACGTCGGTTATGGAATAACCGACGTAATAAAACGCGGATTTTGAGCCCTTTATAACGTCGGTTATAAAATAACCGATGTAAAAAAAGAATCGGATGAAGGTTTTTACGTCGGTTATTGAATAACCGACGTTATAAATGTTTTTAAAAAGATTATAACGTCGGTTATTGAATAACCGACGTGATAACTCATTTAAAAATTTACCCAGACCTGTGGATTGTTATTCGCGAGTTTACCTTCGACAGTCGCGACTCGTCTCTCTCGCGCGTAAACCCGAATCGGCTCGTCCATTTCGTGGGTTTAGATTCGTTTTGCGATCATCGTTTCTCATATTTAATCTCCTCGGATCAATCATCTAAACTCGCAGCACTCAGGTAATCCTCCCACTCGTTCGTTTTTTTTCGCGGATAGTATATATATATGTGTTGTGATTTTTTTGTTGAAACTAGCTAAGATTCTTCGATTGCGAACCCTTTTAACTCGTTTTGGCACCATAATCTTATTTATCATCCCTAGATCTATTAGTTCGACTTGCAATATTGACTAATTTTATGATTTCACTAATTTTTCATCGTTTTCTATAAATCCCCGAGAGGGTTGGGGCGTGTCCAGGGGGGTTTACAAGGGGGTGGGTGGGTGTGGGGGGCTGTCCAAGGGTGTGGGTGGGTGTTGGGGGGTGTCCAGGGGGTGTCCAAGGGGGGTAGGGGGTGGGGGGTGGTGTTTAGGAGGGGTGGGGGGGGGGGGGGGGCTGTCCAGAGGGTTGGGGGGTGTCCAGGGGGGTGTCCATGCAGGTCGGGGGTGGGGGGTTGTGTCCAGGAGGGGTGGGGGTGCTTTCTAGAGGGGTCAGGGGCTGTCCAGAGGGGTCGGGGGGTGTCCAGGGTGGTGTCCAAGGGGATGGGTGGGTGTGGGGGGCTGTCCAAGGGGGTGGCGGCCTATCCAGAGGGGTCGGTGGGGTGTCCAGGGGGGTGTCCAAGGGTGTGGGTGGGTGTGGGGGGCTGTCCAAGTGGGTGGCGGCCTCTCCAGAGGGTATTTGGGGTTGTCCGGGTGGGTGGGGGGGCTGTCCAGAGGGTTGGGGGATGTCCAGGGGGGTGTCCAAGGGGGTAGGGGGTGGGGGGTGGTGTCCAGGAGGGGCGGGGGGCTGTCCAGAGGGGTCGGGGGGTGTCCAGGGGGGTTTACAAGGGGGTGGGTGGGTGTGGGGGGCTATCCAAGGGTGTGGGTGGGTGTTGGGGGGTGTCCAGGGGGGTGTCTAAGGGGGGTAGGGGGTGGTGTTTAGGAGGGGTGGGGGGGCTGTCCAGAGGGTTGGGGGGTGTCCAGGGGGTGTCCAAGCAGGTCGGGGGTGGGGGGTTGTGTCCAGGAGGGGTGGGGGTGCTTTCTAGAGGGGTCAGGGGCTGTCCAGAGGGGTCGGGGGGTGTCCAGGGTGGTGTCCAAGGGGATGGGTGGGTGTGGGGGGCTGTCCAAGGGGGTGGCGGCCAGTCCAGAGGGGTCGGTGGGGTGTCCAGGGGGGTGTCCAAGGGGTTGGATGGGTGTGGGGGGCTGTCCAAGTGGGTGGCGGCCTCTCCAGAGGGTATTTGGGGTTGTCCGGGTGGGTGGGGGGGGGGGGCTGTCCAGAGGGTTGGGGGATGTCCAGGGGGGTGTCCAAGGGGGTAGGGGGTGGGGGGTGGTGTCCAGGAGGGGCGGGGGGCTTGTCCAGAGGGGTCAGGGGGTGTCCAGGGGGGTTTACAAGGGGGTGGGTGGGTGTGGGGGGCTGTCCAAGGGTGTGGGTGGGTGTTGGGGGGTGTCCAGGGGGGTGTCCAAGGGGGTAGGGGGTGGGGGGTGGTGTTTAGGAGGGGTGGGGGGGCTGTCCAGAGGGTTGGGGGGTGTCCAGGGGGGTGTCCAAGCAGTTCGGGGGTGGGGGGTTGTGTCCAGGAGGGGTGGGGGTGCTTTCTAGAGGGGTCGGGGGCTGTCCAGAGGGGTCGGGGGGTGTCCAGGGTGGTGTCCAAGGGGATGGGTGGGTGTGGGGGGCTGTCCAAGGGGGGTGGCGGCCTGTCCAGAGGGGTCGGTGGGGTGTCCAGTGGGGTGTCCAAGGGGTTGGATGGGTGTGGGGGGCTGTCCAAGTGGGTGGCGGCCTCTCCAGAGGGTATTTGGGGTTGTCCGGGTGGGTGGGGGGGGGGCTGTCCAGAGGGTTGGGGGATGTCCAGGGGGGTGTCCAAGGGGGTAGGGGGTGGGGGGTGGTGTCCAGGAGGGGCGGGGGGCTGTCCAGAGGGGTCGGGGGTGTCCAGGGGGGTTTACAAGGGGGTGGGTGGGTGTGGGGGGCTGTACAAGGGTGTGGGTGGGTGTTGGGGGGGTGTCCAGGGGGTGTCCAAGGGGGTAGGGGGTGGGGGTGGTGTCCAGGGGTGGTGTTATATCTTACTATATTTTGTTTAAAAATTAATATTCAAACATATTTTTTTAAATACACATCGATTTGTTTTATATTTCAAAATTGTTTACATTCAAATTATGATTTTTTTCATATAAACATATATTTGTCTTATCTAGAAAATATATATATTTTTGCTATTTGTTATAGGTAATAATGAGTCGAAGTTGGATTACGGCACATCGAATGAGCAATGAATATGAGGAAGGTGTTGATGCCTTTTTGGAATTTTCTAAACGAAATGTTCCAAGTAGTGACATTTTTTTCTGTCCATGCCTGAAATGTCTGAATATGCAGAAGTTGATAAGTAGAGAGATAAAAGATCATCTGATTTGTCATGGTTTCAATCCGAGTTACAACCCTTGGATTTGGCATGGCAAAACTGGACAGAATGTCACTGATGATAATGAATCGCAAGATGGTAACTCCGATGGAATTGAAGAAATGATTCGCGATATTGTAGCAGAACAAATTGAGATAGAACCGACAGTTGCACGTCTATATGGTGATGCCGAAAAACCATTATATCCTGGTTGTACAGATTTTACGGTTTTGTCGGCGGTGTTAAGATTGATTAACCTAAAGGCGAAACATGGACGGAGTGACAGAAGTTTTACAGAGCTGCTACAATTGATGAAAGACATTCTTCTAAAAGATAACGATCTTCCAGATTCACATTATAAGGCCAAAAAAATATTATGCCCGATGGGATTGGGATACAGGAAAATACATGCCTGTCCAAATGACTGCATTATATATAGGAAGGAATATGAATTTCTGAAAGAGTGTCCTAAATGTGGGACATCACAGTATAAGGTGAAAGAAAAATCTCAAGCTGATGTAGAGATTACAAAGCTCCCTTCAAAGGTATTTTGGTATCTTTCTATAATTCCTCGTTTCAAACGTTTATTTGCTAATTCACATGATGCAAAAAGGTTAAGATGGCATGCTGATGAGCGGGCATGTGATGGAAAAATACGTCATCCAGCTGATTGTCCACAATGGAAGAAAATTGATGCCCAATACCCTACATTTGGAAATGAAATTAGAAATCTGAGACTAGGCTTGTGCACAGATGGAATGAATCCATACCGAACCCTCAGTAGCACACATAGTTCATGGCCTGTTTTATTGGTAATTTACAACCTCTCTCCTGAAGTTTGTATGAAGCACAAATATGTCATGTTGAGTATCATGATCTCTGGTCCAAAGCAACCCGGCAATGATATTGATGTATACTTGTCACCGCTGATTGATGATTTGAAACTGTTATGGGCTGATGGTATTAGGGTGTATGATTCTTATAAAATGGAATATTTTCAACTGCATGCAGTGCTTCAATTCACTATAAATGAATTCCCAGCATATGGAAATTTGTCTGGATACAGTGTTAAAGGGCATAAAGCATGTCCAATTTGCGAACAACAGACGTCATATTGTCAATTGCATCATGGGAGGAAAACAGTGTACATGGGTCATCGAAAGTTTTTGCCTATGGATCACCCTTATAGAAGACTAAAAAAGGCATTCAATGGCTCACAAGAATTTGATACTGCTCCAAAACCTTTATCCCCAGATTTGTATTTTGAGAGGGTGAAAAACCTTGATGTGACATTGGGAAAGACACAAAAATCTGGTAATGATAGACATATTTGGAAGAAAAGGTCAATATTTTTTGAGCTACCATATTGGAGGTATCATGAAGTCAAACATAATATTGATGTCATGCACGTGGAGAAGAATATCTGTGATTCTTTGATCGGAACATTGCTAGATATTAAAGGAAAGACAAAAGATGGGTTGAATGCAAGGTTAGACCTACTATCAATGGGAATGCGTTTGGAGTTAGCTCCCACTCCTAAAGGAAGATGAACATTTCTTCCCCCGGCTTGTCATACATTATCGAAGAGGGAGAAAAGTAGCTTCTGTCAGTGTCTTCATGATATCAAAGTACCTCAAGGTTATTCTTCAAATGTAAAAAATTTTGTCTCATTGAAAGACTTGAAGTTGATAGGTATGAAATCACATGATTTTCACGTCATGATGCAAAAAATTCTACCAGTTTCACTGCGTGGAATATTGCCCATCCGTGTCAGAAAGACTATAATGAGGTTGTGTTATTTTTTCAATTCAATTTGTAACAAGGCGATTGATGTGAATGCTTTGAACATTTTGGAAAAGGATGCAATTTTTATACTTTGTCATTTGGAAATGTATTTTCCTCCAACTTTTTTTGATATGATGGTGCATTTTATGATTCATCTGGTTAGAGAAATAAAGCTTTGTGGACCTGTATATCTTCGTTGGATGTATCCTTTTGAAAGGTATATGAAAATATTAAAGGGATATGTTAAAAATCCATATCGACCTGAAGCCTCCATTATTGAAAAGTATATTTCTGAGGAGGTAGCAGAGTTTTGTACGAGCTACTTGGCTACGGCGCAACACATAGGTTTGCCTCCATCTCGCCATGAACGGGTTAATAATGAGGGAAAGGGGATTCGTGGCTTGAAAGTTAAATCACTGTCAGCTGACCATATGAAGAAGTTAGAATCATACATCTTGAATAACATAGCTGATGTTCAACCGTATATCACATTGCATATTAATGAGTTGAAACAATGTCATCCAAAGAAGAAAGAAATGTGGATTTTGAATGAGCACAACAAAACTTTTTTTCCATGGTTTAAAAAGAACTTGCTTGGTAGATCAGATGTATCAGAGACATTAAAATGGATAGTGGGTGGTCCATATTTAAATGTGATAACATGGTCCGCTTATGACATTAATGGCTATACATTTCATACGAAAGCTCAGGACAACAGAAGTGCAGTTCAGAATAGTGGTGTATTGGTGTTTGCAGAAGCAATGCATTTTTCGAGTGCTAAGGACAGAAACCCAATTTCGGCATCAAGTGCATATTATGGAGTGATTGAAGACATATGGGAGGCTGATTACTTTAAAATTAAAGTTCCTTTTTTTAACTGTAAATGGTTTATCGGTAACAACAGTGTCAGACACGATGAATTTGGAATGACACTTGTTAATCTGAATAGATTGGAAGACACAGCTGATTCTTTTATAATGGCAACACATGCCAAACAAATTTTCTATGTAGTAGATCAATCAGATATGCAGTGGGCTGTTGTTTTACAAGGGAAAAAACAATATGTTGGTGAGGATGAATTTGATGAAGATGCTGATTTATGTGAGATCCCTACTTCCATGGAAAGATTAACAGAACATAATGATGAGTATGTTGAAGACATGGTTTGTGCCATAAGGAACGATCACGACGAAGGAATTTGGGAAAACAATCCAACTGTACATTCCTAAAATTACAGGTAACACATGTTTATTTCTTGTTTACATTTAGTTTTTTCATATAATGTTAGATATTGTAAATTTTTTACTTATTAAAACATGTATCAAACCAAAACGATAAAAAAATAAAAACCGTAAAGAGGAGAAGTCCTGGGCGCACCGGCTGGCCGGTGGTGGACCACCAGTTGGCCGGTGGTCCAGAGCAAAGCTCTGTCTGGTCCACCGGCCGACCGGTGGTGAGCCAGCGGCCGGCTGGTGGTCCAGACAGAGAGGAAGGCTCTCTGTCTGGTCCACCGGCCGGCCGGTGGTGATCCAGCGGCCGGCCGGTGGTGAGCCAGCGGCCGGCCGGTGGCACCAGGCAGTGGGCAAGTCTACTGCCTGGGTCCTCCGGCTGGCCGGTGAGCTCACACCGGCTGACCGGTGGACTCAGTGAGTCCACTTTTCAGCTTTCTTAGGCCAACTCCTTGGCAAACTTTTGCCTGTGTTTACCATGTTTATCATTGTTTAACATGCTTACCATATTACCAATGTTTACTATTATGTAATTTAGTACACTTTTCTATTTTCTGATTAAGTAGTATTACAATATTTGAATTTTTATATTTGTGAACTAATGTTTGTTTTTTTGATTTGAAGGAAAATGACAGATCAATCAGTTGATCAGCCACATGATTCTGGAGATGAGCATATTGGTCATACATCTGGGGAGGAACATTCACATGATCCTATTATGAAAAAGAGTTCAAAGGTTGGTAAGCGTGGGTGCACACGTTTACCAAAATTATCACTTGCCCGTACGAAGGAGGAGAGGATAGTCGTGGAGTTTGATGATGATGATCTTTCTAGAGGTCCAAATGCTAAATATTTTAAGGGTTTTGTAGAAACTCAGGCTAAGAGCAAAGTAAGCATTCTCTATGATTATTGGAGAAGTGTGGATAAGGAGATAATTTCTCAGCTGTGGGAGACCATTTTGGTAAGATCTTTTGATATTGTTTGACTGTTCTTTAAATGTTTCTAGTATATATAATATTTTTAACCTCTTTTTTATCAGATGACATTTGATATTCCTGACACTGGAGGAGTCAGGAAGAAATGCTTATCGTTGGCTGCTAGGAGATGGAGGGATTTCAAATCAACCCTCTCATCTGATTTCATTTATGGTCATAGGAGTCGTGAGAATCCATGTCGTATATATCCTTTTATAGATGAAGACACATGGAGACAATTTTTTTAAAGTAGAAGAAAAGAATCATTTTTGGTAAGGGCAATGTAAACTTTTATAATATTTCTTATATAAATGATCTTATTATTGTTTTGTTAATGATTACTTATTCTTAATTTACAGCAAACAAGGAAAGCTCATAAAGAGATCCAATCTAAAAATGTATACCCTCATAGTTTATCTCGGGGAGGGTATGCATTATTGGAAGAACAAATGATGGCAGAAAAATTTCAACAACTAAGAGCTGAGTCTTCAAGCTCTGGAGAGGTGGCCCCTCCATCCCCTCCATCTAGACATGAGAAATGGAAAAGAGCTCGGAAGGGCAAAAAAGGACAATATCTTTCGGAAGAATCGAGACTCGTAGTTGAGAGGATTGTAAGATATCTATTTTATTTATTTAAGTTTACTATTTTCGTCATATATTTCCAATCATTATAGAAATGTTCAATTAATTATTACAGGACTCTCTTGAGGAGCAGAGTTCACAGGGGACATTTACACCATCTGGGAGGGAAGATATTTTATCTGTGGCATTGGGAAAGCCCGAACATCCTGGCCGTGTAAGGGGATATCCGGCAGGTGTATCGGTAAGAAAAGTGTTGCCACGTTCCTCAACTTCTAACGTTGAGGGAGTTTATAAAAAAAAATAGAATCCTTGGAGGATGAAGTCCATAATATTAATGCGACAATGGAGGACAAGATTAGAGCATCGTTGCAGATTATGTTTGCAGACTTGCAGAGACAATTTCAGGGTGCAGCTCCCACTCCACCTCTCCCAGTAGCTCCCACTCCCCCACCTCAGCCTGCGGACCCCATTTTTGATCCTCCTCCTCCGCCGCAGCTACCTTGTGAGTTGTATGTTGATGATCCTCAACATCATATAGTTGCATATGGGATGGTATATTGTATAGGAGATACAGTTCATCATCAACAGTTAGAGGTAGAGAATCAGAGGGTCACTGTACAGGATATTATAGATAGATCAGCTCGGATACCATTACCTACAGATGAGGTGACGACAGTTGGACATAGTATCGGCCATTTTTTACTTTGGCCATCCAGACTTCTTCGACTCATTACCATAGAGGTATGGATGTTATATCTTTTATTTTATATTTTTATTAATGTTTTATCATTTGAAAACTAATATATTTTTCAATTTATTTTTACAGGAATACTTCAAAGGTAAAGAAATACTGTATAGACAACAACAAAGACAGATAGCTATGACATCAGATGCAGATACTAGCAGTCTTGACAAATTGTCAAGATATTCAAATTTGTTGGCGGATCATTATGACTTTACAATGGAAGCTCATGTCTGTGGACGTGAACTAAGTGTGGGGATTATGAAAACTGATATCATGGAGTTTGTCACTGGAGATAAGTTGGGCATCAACGTGGTGCAAATTTTTATCATGTAAGTCTTAACACCTTTTCCTTGCGTTATATTTATTAAAAATGTATACTTATGTCTGCTTTGTATTAGGTATCTGTATAAAATTTGTGAGAGGAATGAGCTGACAGATGTATATGGATTCGTGGACCCACAATTGATTTCCCCTGAAGCATGTGCATTGGATGAGGAACAAAGAATGCTTTATATTGATGATAGATTTGAAAAGAATGTAATCACACAGTGTTGGATGATGCCTTTTTGTGAGAGGTATGAAACACATCCCTCTCAAAGAGTTAATTATCTTATAACATAAAAAACCACTAACGTTAAATTTCCTTTTATCAGGGATCATTGGATGTTAGGGGTTTTTTTCCCTAGGGAGAAAATACTTTATTGGATATGCTCTCTCCATGATGATGTGCGAGAAATTTTTAAGAATATATTGGAAACGTAAGTTTCAATTTCACAATAGTTTTATATATTATAATGAATTTTAAATTTACCCCATTCGTATTATTTTCTAACAGGGCATGGGTCCACTTTCGAAAAAGCGCAAAGAAAAGGAATTTCAAGATCAAATATGTACATGCGAAGGTAAATATCCATTTATAATTTGTACATTTTGATTTATTACATAAAAATAATATATTGAATTTACACTCATTCAAACAGAAATGTCATGAGCAACAAGGCATCATCGAATGCGGATATTACATGTTAAGATTTATGTATGAAATAATAACAACTGGGACAGTTCTGAGTTTTGACCTGGTAAGATTTCCTCTTTCTCATAATATTTCAATTTGATTTATTCATTATACACGTTGACTACTATCCTTTTCCTTTGTAGCTTTTTGATGACCCTCAACCCTTTACTGCTAAAGATATCAAACACTTACAAGTGGAGTGGTCAAATTATTTTACAGGTTTGATTGACTTTTAGTTGTTTGTAATGTAAAATGTAATTTTGAATATTGTCAATGTAATTGTGTATTTCGTAGTCATTTAGGTTGGATTTAGTTTTTTTTGAAGTTGACAGTGTAAGTTTTGAATGTTATAGAAGTGAATGTTTAATTTTTCTCTACTTCTTGTTTTGGTCTACTGTTGATGGTTTTTCTGGTCTGGATTTTGGTATGGGGGGAGAGGTTCCAAGGGGGTGGGTGGGTGTTTGGGGGGTGTCCAAGGGATATGGGAGGGGTGTCCAAGGTGTGTTTGGGGCTGTCCAAGGAGTCGGTTGGGTGTAAATGAGGGTGGTGGGGGGGCTGTCCAAGGGGTGGGGGGTGTCCAAGTGGTGGTGGGGGGGGTGTCCAAGGGATATAGGAGGAGTGTCCAAGGGGTGTTTGGGGCTGTCCAAGGGGATGGGGGGGGGGGGGTTTCTAAGGAGTAGGGGGGGGGGGTTTCCAAGGGGTCGGGGGGGTGTCCAGGGGGTGGGGGGGCTGTCCAAGGGGTGGGGGGGGGGTGTCCAAGGGGTGGGGGGGGTGTCCAAGGGATATGGGAGGGGTGTCCAAGGGGTGTTTGGGGCTGTCCTAGTGTTCGGGGGGTGTAAATGAGGGTGGGGGGGCTGTCGAAGGGGTGGGGGGGTGTCCAAGGGGTGGGGGGGGTGTCCAAGGGATATGGGAGTGGTGTCCAAGGTGTCTGGGAGTTCTGTCCAAGGGGCCGGTTGGGTGTAAATGAGGGTGGGGGGGCTGTCCAAGGGGTGGGGGGTGTCCAAGGGGTGGGGGGGTGTCCAAGGGATATGGGAGGGGTGTCCAAGGGGTGTTTGGGGCTGTCCAAGGGCTCGGGGGGGTTTCCAGGGGTCGGGGGGGGGGGTGTCCAAGGGGTCTGGGAGGGCTGTCAAGGTGTGGGGGGGTGTCCAATGGGTGTTTGAGGCTGTACTAGGGGTCTTGGGGGTGTAAATGAGGGTGGGGGGGCTGTCCAAGGGGTGGGGGGGGGGGTGTCCAAGGGGTGGGGGGTGTCCAAGGGATATGGGAGGGGTGTCCAATGGGTGTTTGAGGCTGTACTAGGGGTCGTGGGGGTGTAAATGAGGGTGGGGGGGATGTCCAAGGGGTGGGGGGGGGTGTCCAAGGGTTGTGGTGGGGCTCCAATGTGGTGGGGGAGGGCTGGCCAAGTTGTTAGGTGGGTATAGATGAGGGTGGGGTTCAGTTGGGGCTTGGGGGAGGGCTGACATGGTTATTTTTGTTTGGTTTCTGGTTGCTTTTTGGTGATAGCAGTGCAATTATTTTAAAAAAAAAATATCGCTTTCACGTCAGTTATTTTATAACCGACGTGGTAAATAAATCGGTAGGGGTTTATCACGTCGGTTTTTTCGAGAACCGACGTGATAAACCGTTCCCGGGCCTTTTATCACGTCGGTTCTTAATATAACCGACGTGATAAAAGGACTGGGAATCGATTTACCACGTCGGTTATTGGATAACCGACGTGCTAAAACGTTTCCCAGGCCTTTTTATCACGTCGGTTATTTAAGAAACCGACGTGATAATAGGCCCGGGGAAGGGTTAATCACGTCGGTTATGTCATAACCGACGTGATAAACGATATCCCAGGCGTTTTATCACGTCGGTTTAGAAAATAACCGACGTGATAAACCCCCCCCACGCATATTTATCACGTCGGTTATTAATGAACCGACGTGATAAACACCGTGATGTTAGGGATGTTACGTCGGGTTTTAAATAACCGACGTAAAAAACTTTATTTATAACGTCGTCCATATTAACGTCGCCTAAAAACCAACGTAAATAATGAAAAATAACCGACATAAAAAATGTTTTCTGCACTAGTGTGCTAACTTGACCTTCCATGTCCAACTTTCTTTTGAATACCCATTTGCATCCAACAGGCTTTACATCAACTGGCTCATCGATCATAACCCAAACTTGGTTCTGATACATGGAATCCATCTCAGAATTCATAGCTTCTATCCATCTTGCAGCTTCTAAGATTTCTACTGCTTCCTTGTAAGAGAGAGGTTCATCATTGTCCAACAATAATGATTCACCATCCTCGGTGACTAGGAAACCAAATCTCTCTGGTTCCCTTACCTCTCTTGAGCTCCTACGCAGTACTTGTGTTTCTGGAACCTCTTCCATGGGGACCTGTGGAACTTGTTCCTGTACCAACTCCTGTGTATCTTGAGCATCAACTTCTTCGAAGTCAATCTTTCTCCCACTATCCTTCTTGAGGATGTGCTCCCTCTCAAGAAATACGGCTTGTCTGGCGACAATCACTTTCTTGTCTTGAGGGTTATATATGTAATATCCTTTCGTTTCCTTGGGATATCCTATAAAGATACACTTCATGCCCCAGGGTTCTAGTTTGTTTCCTGATAAGGCCTTAACAAACGCCTCACATCCCCATACACGTGTGTGCGACAAAGTAGGTTTCCTTCCATTCCATAACTCGGATGGAATTCCATTTGCCGCCTTAGTTGGTACTCAGTTTAATGTGTATGCTGCAATTTGTAATGCATATCCCCAACAGGATAATGGAAGATCCGCATGACTCATCATCGACCTCACCATGTCCAACAAGGTGCAGTTCCTCCTTTCACTAACACCATTTCACTGTGGTGTATAAGGAGGAATGAGCTGAGATAGAATCCCAGACTCCCATAGAAGATCGATGAACTCTTGGTTCAGATATTCTCCACCTCGATCCGATCGAAGATTCTTTATCTTCTTACAAAGATGATTCTCCACTTCATTCTTGAATTCCTTAAATTTCTCTAAGGACTCTGACTTACACCTCATTAAGTAGACATAGCCATATCTACTCAAATCATCAGTAAAAGTAATGAAGTAAGAATATCCACCTCTAGCTTCTACTGGAAATGGTCCACACACATCTGTGTGTACCAATCCTAGAAGCTCTGTGGCCCTTTCACCTTGTCCACCAAAAGGCGGCTTGGTCATTTTTCCTTGTAAAAAAGCGTGACATCTATCAAGTGGTTTTAGCTTAGTAGAGTCTAAATAGCCATCTTGTTAGAGCTTTGTCAAACGCTTCTCGTTTACATGACCAAGGTGGTGATGCCATAACTGGGTGATGTATGAGTCATGTGAGTTTGTTTCGTTATCGATTTCCAACACTTGGTTTTCATAATTCAATACATACAAACCATTATTTAAATGTGCCATACCATAACATACGTTGTTCTTATAAAAGAGACAACCCTTATTTCCAAATTTGAAAACAAATCCATCCATATCCAAACAAGATACATAAATTATGTTCTTGGTAACACTAGGCACATAATAACAGTTATGTAAAACCAAAATCATCCCAGTTGTAAATGAGAGGTGGTAGTCGCCAATAGCCAACATAGACAGCCTTGCGCCATTGGCAGCTTGAAGATCCACCTCTCCTCTAGCGATCTTTCTAAATCTACTTGGTTCCTGCATTTGAATACATATGTGAGGCCCACAAGCTATATCTAATACCCAATGTGTAGAAATAGAAAGATTTCACTCGATAACAAACACACCTTTAGCATCCCCATGCTTCTGGGTGCAGTTCCTCTTCCAGTGGCCCTGCTTTCCACATGCAAAACACACTGCCTCCTGTTCCTTGCCCTGCCTCTGGATCTTCCCCTTCTTGGAGGGATGGTGCTCGGGGGCTTCAGAACGTTTATAAGTCTTTGGCCCCTTTGCCTTGTCCTTCCTTTTCTTGTTCGCCATAAGGACCGTGGGTTTTTCACACCCCATGTCCTTATCTACCTGGTGAATCAAGGTCAAAAGCTCCAATAGACTCTTCTCATTGCCGCTCATGTTATAGTTGACAATGAAGCTAGAGAAGGTATTGGGAAGTGATGATAGGATGAGATCTGTACGCAACTCATCTGGGAATTTAATCCCTAAGATGTCCAGGTGTTCAATGTAGCCAATAATCTTGACTACATGAGGCCCAGCTGGCGCAGACTCTCCAAGCTTCGTGGTAAACAAATCATTGGAGATCTCATACCTCTCATGTATTGCCTTCTCTTGGTAGAGATCTTTAAGGTGAGACATCATGCTATACACGTCCATGTTTTCATGTTACTTTAAGAGCTCATTAGACATGGCCAATAGCATGAAACACTGGACATCTGTGGCATCATCCATGTGTTTCATGTAGAGAGATAATTCCTCATCACTAGACTCTTTCCCAGGCACAACTAGAATAGGCTCTTTCAGCACATATAATTTCCTTTTGTGGTAAAGGACGACGCGTAAACGCCTCTGGCACTCTTGGAAATTGATGCCGGTGAGAAGGTTTTCTTTTTTTAGTATGGTGCGCAATGATATGTTTGAAGTCATTTTCTTGCTGTTTCTACAAATTAAAATGAGCAAAGGTTTAGTACTTTATTACAAAAATTGAGACAAATAAATAAATTAATACTTATTAGTCTTCCACTATTTTATTAAAATCCAATAGCCCTCACCATTGACTTCAGAATATTCTGTTGCGTGAATATTATAGTGGAAAGGATCTATATTGCCCTTCGCATTACCCCAACTAGGGTTGATCAAGCAAATTTAAGGGTTTTAGGTAGGCATTCCAAATGCCAATTGCATTAACTCGTAGCTCCTTGATCCGCTGAGTGGACTCCCCAATCCTGAAATCCTTTTTGGATTTCCTCAACCTTTGCCTCTTGGTCACACCAAGTCCTGCTGTGGCAGTCAACCCTTGATTCAAACCAAGTCAAGTCAACCCAAAACCTTGAATTAGAATTCCCCGATAACTGAAAGCACCCCAACTAGGGTTGGTCAAGCACTTTGAACTATGGTTCGATTCTAACCAAGATTATGGAAGACTATGCCGACTTAATATTTATTTTTAGGGATTTTATCCTTTATACATAAATTTCCATTTTATTATCTTTGATTACATGCTTGTTAATATTAAGTGGGATATACTTAAGTGATTAACCATGTCTAAGATAATATTTATGTATAAGCTGGTTTTATTTTAGTTCCATCTTGCATGCTCGTTTAATTCATTAATTGTGTGATCGTGACAACAAACCCATAATAAATAAACCATGCAACTGACAGAAATAAAATAAATGGTATGATCATGAGCTTTTCTATTGGTTAGATTATCTAGCGGTTGATAAACTAACCCAAGACCTAGGGGAGAAACACCTTGAACTTTTCGGGTTCGTGTTTACAACTTTCCACCTGTCCACCTTTGTATCTCCTTGGATTGGTTTCACCTTGGCTCCTGACTTGAGACGCCTCCACTAGCTTGGGAGCTCCATCCATTACATATACATTTATCTCACATGCAGGTGAGGGGTAAAAGGGGTTTTTACATAAAAGAATCCTTGGACGCGCAGGCCCTACATATTAATGAGGAGACGGCTCGCAGGCCAAAAAATTTAATTTAAATAAATAAATTAAAAGAAACCCTTCACATACAAAGGTCTCGGTCTAGCTCATGATCATCCATACATGCAACGATATTTACGCATAAATAAAACTAGCATTCAATTCTTTAATCATTCTTGTTTAAGATAAATCACGCTCGAATCAATTAATTTTCTTTAATTAATCAATCCTTTTATCTTAAATCCCTTTTCTAAATTTCCTTGAGATTCTCATCCATCATAATTTTAAACAAATAAATTCATTTAAAATTATCCTTGTACGTAACTTGTACCTTGGAGGCAAACCGGTGAATTCCCATTTATTACGCAGATGTTAAATTAAACACATATATATAAAACACCTATCACGTGTTGTGCCTTAGCTTTACGCCTGCACCATGGTACACGTCTCAAGGATTTTTATAATATAATAATAAATTTTAATAAATCTGCGTAATTTGGGTGAGTACACGGCGTGTAGTTCCGACTACACGGCGTGTACTTTTCTTCACCATCCATCCGAAGTACACGCCCGGGGACATGGCGTGTTAATGTACTTCGGAAATTTTCGGAGTACATGGCGTGTACAGTGGGACACACGCCGTGTAGTTTCCGTGTTACACGATTTCCAGCCGGGCAGGCCGTGTACAGAGTACATGACCCAACCCTAACCCGAAGGTACTACACGCCGTGTTCATTGGACCACACGGTGTGTATTCCGGAAACCGTGTGCCAGCTGTTTCTGGTCAACACACGGTGTATTAAATTCTTAGAAAGAATCCAATACACGACCTGATTTGGTGGATCAGTCAATGAATTGAACCTAGACTACATGACGTGTACTTCCGAATACACGCCATGTATTCTGGTGTTATATGGCCAGAAACGTTTGGCTCCTCCGAATGAGTTCCACTATTTTATTTTAATCAAAATTAAAAGAAAAAATCGTTTCTGTGAGGTGAACGAGAAACGAGGGAGGAGGAATAGATCTCGATATTAAGATTTCCAGAATGATTAAACTTTAATTGAAATAACTAAATTATTAAATGCGTAAATTACCAACGAAAAACTAAATAATTATAATCAACGATATGACCCCCTCTGATACCACTTGTAGGTTCCGGGCGCAGTGGAAGCACGTTGGTGGGTTTGCCCAACTTTAATTTTAACGTTAAACAACGTTCAATCCGAGATCCGTCACGATATAAAACGCCGAATCTTCGGAATGGAATGAATAACTAAAAGAAAAGAAGAGTCCTGTAACCCTTGAGGAGGATCATCATATGTTGATTATAATTAATTTAATTAATGCATAAGAATTACCTCGTTGGAATTCTTTCTTCGTTGATGTGTCCAGTCACGATTCGGTGAACCGTCGTTGCGTCGTAGAATCCAAGTGTAGGATTCCTCTAGTGGTGATCCACAAGTGTGTCACGTATCTCCAGACGTCGCCTAAGGGATCTCTGGGTGCTAGCGCAGAAGAACCTTCACTTGCGATGTCTACCTTCGACCGCCTTGATCTGGTGGAGGATCTTACTCTCGTAACTTGAGGGCATTCTTGGTGGAAAGGTAATTCTCTCTTGGCTTGAGAGTATTTCCAAATCCGTTGTGCACAACAATGGATCTTCAAAATGTTGGGGTTGCGCGGATATTTATAATCGGGTTTGAGGTTAATAGAGTTATGACAATAAATAAACGCGTTATGCGTTTTATTTATTTCATTAAATCTTATTGAAAACCCCCATGTCGAATTATTAATTCCTTGACATGCACCCACGCTGATTATAATAAATATCATTTAATAAAACAATATTAAATCCTCAAAATCCCAACTGGAAAAACTACACGACGTGTAGTAATTAATACACGGCGTGTACTTGTTTTTCCATAAAACTACACGGTGTGTATATTTAATATACACGGCGTGTACTTTTATTTTCCATTTTTATCCACCACATTTATTAGACCTTGAGTAATGACTATTTATTTCTTAAATAAATGTAACTGCATTACTTGATAATAAATATATTATTTCATCCACAATATATTCTCTCGAATAACTAGTGTCAAAATAAATGCGATCAGACATCCTTAAATAATTATTAAACAATAGCCGAGAATAATATTTATTTAACTTGTTAAATTAATATTTAACTGAGATACATGGACACACTTAGTGTGTGACCCTCTAGGCCTCTTTCTCAGTGGCATTAGGCTGAGCCTGCCTAAAGTCCAAGGTTAGCGTCTAGCAACACGCCAAGGCACCCATAGAGAAAGAAGTTAACACCGCAATGACGTGTTACCTCCTACGAACTCTTACTGTGTAATATAATCCCTTTGTCTCGATATCTCTAATCAAGCGGGTTGCATGCTAGTTCCATCAACCCATGTGCTTGATTATTATTTCTTTGACTTCCCGGAATTGAACTTTCCCATACCTTACCATGGACATGGATTTATTTAGGCTATATCAATTCCATCAAAGGGCCTGATATATCTACTTCCGTTATGGAACAGAAGGGACAAATCCTTTCTCGCATTATCTATTAATGCGGTATTACTCGTGACACACCCAACGTATCCTACCTCGCTGCGAACAGTGTGTTGTCACAGTTTTTGTCAATACATCTAAGTGTGTGAGTTGCAATAACCATTAATAATAATCTTAAAGTCTAAGGACCAATACACACGTCCGTAGATAGGAACATCCAATGATACTATGAAATGTGGATTTCCTACTGGCGGGTGTCATTCTCATAATATCCTCCTGGATATTACCAAGGGCGCACGCCATGAGAAGGTGCCTCAATGTTTTATGAGTCATCACCCCTAACGACCTGTATTATTTGTGTCCCTCAAATAATATCATCTGGCCATAGAACATACATTCAAGAATAGTGTTATGGCACTTTTGGGTTCTCATCATAGCAGGGATCCGCTACGACCCTTTAATGCAACAGCTGTCCTTAGGAAATTATCACATGACATGTCACACAGAAGAACAATCAAGATGCGATAAAGCTTTTATTTAAATGAATAAAGTACAAAGTAGTTGGTTCTAGACCACCAACTCCAACAGAATCTTCCCTATTCAGTTGAATAGGAATATTGGACATGGTGGGCCCCACCATGAGGTCCGAGTATTGTCCAAAGTATAAATCACCGATAATTAAATAAATTCATTATTATTAAAATTATGAGTAATTGGATTGAATTTATTTAATGCATTTTCAAGTTAAGGAAATACGAGAAAATATTAACTCAACGAATATTATTTTAATATTTAAGCTTCGTTTAATATTAAGCGGGATAGCGAGTCGAGTTAAATGCCTTAGTTTTCATCACATAATATATTATATATATATATTATAGGTATGTGATAAAATAATAAATAATATTGATGCATTTTAGTTTATCAAAATTATTTATTTAGTGGATGATGAAATATACGGGGGCCGGGGAACCCAACCGGGTATTTGGCAAATCCACTATAAATAGAGGTGAGGCTCTCTTTCCATGTAACTATTCATTCATTTATGGAATGAAATACCAGAGCCTCTCTCTCCTCCCGCTCTCTAGAGAGAGAGACTCCCAATCCCAGAACTCGGATCAAGATCTTTCTCAAGCATCGAAGGTATATCGATGCGGTGATCATCAGGACGTCGAAGGCATCATTGAATCACTGCGCTAGAACCCAGAATTCGATGATCGGTGCTCCTGTAGATTTCAGAAATGCATGTGGGTGATCTAGAGGGATCCTACTATGGATCCTTCAAGCGACGATCGCCGCCGACGAGTTGCAGTCGACCACGACTTCATATTTGAAACAAGTATGTTATTCATTTTAATTTTGTGCTCTTTATAATTTATGTGAGATCCTCATACCTTACCAAGGCTCAGATCGTCAGTGACGACAAGTTCCATCATCTTGTCAATGAAAATTTTAAAATTCCCAGCCCATAAGCTTTCTTTGCAGGCCCCAGAACCTTTCAGTGGTATCTGGGGGATCTCGTAGATTTTCAGAGTCAAAATAAAATTAATTTGCATAAAATTATGTAGAGGGTTTGAAATCGATAACAAAAGTTCAAACCACCCGCCGATTTGATTTCAAATGACCGAGTTATGGCCATTTTAAATTTTCAGATTGGATCGATTTTGCGGTTTGATATCAGGTATTAAATTTTATTCATTCTGAAGGACCGATCAAGTTTAGATCGATTCATCAGATATAATTACAATTATATTCAAATTATAAATTTTACAATTTAATAATTTGCACAAAATTTTATTTTCATAATAATATTTATTTAATTATAATAATAATATAATAATAATAAATTATTATTATATTTTAAGCCTAATGTATATACTTTAGAAAAAATTTATGTGTGGAAAAACACACAAAAGAAAAATGGGAAGGGGGTGTGGAATATACCAAATCCAAAGGGGGAATTGACCTTTAAAAAAAGGTGGAGACTTAAAAAATATTTAAAAGGAAATAAAAAAAACCTAGGTGAGGGTGGCACATGAAGGAAAAAAAATTCTTTTGGTTTAAAAAAGAGGAAAAGTGGGGGGTGTGGCCCCTCCACTGGGTCGTCCCCTTCCTCGACACGCCACAGCAGGCGCTCCATGCGCCTTTCAGCCGCCGCGTTGCTCTGACCCCCTAGCGGCCGCCGACCTCCTCCCAACCTGCGGCCGACCGCTGCTCCTACCTGCCACCCTGTCTGTCGACCTCCCCGCTGCAGCAACAACATTGAAACCCCGTGTGGCTTGGCCCCCTGGCTGGATCCTAGGCGCACTGCAGATCCGAGTGCTGCCATAGCCGCCACCCTCTTCCAGTCCGCTCTCGCCAGCCGCCGCCTTTGGATAGATCCGACCGCCGCCATCCTCCGCTGCCTTTGCCCACATATTCCCAACACCATCACCTCCCTGCTGCAGTATAACCAGACCACCTCCAGTCCAACCGCCGACCTCCTATGTCAAAATCTCGCAGCAGCACGCCACCCCTTCCCGGTGAGCCGCAGTAGCCAAGGGGCCGCTTCCACCTCCTTTCCCACGGCCATGTATTGCCCCCCTCTACTTTGCTCCACCAAACCGAGTTGAGGCTGCCGTTCGGACCTCCTCATTCCCGAGATGACACCCCGGTCACCTCCCTTGGCTCCTCGTTGGACGAAGCACCAATGCAGGTAACCCTGATGGGTTCTGGTTTTTCTCAAAACCGGACCGGGCAGATCTTCCCAACCAAGTATAGGTCTGGGCAGACCTACCTACTCTAGATAATCCCAACACGGGCATTCCCCAGCCAGTTGCGGGTCTGCACAGGTTCGGCGGGACCCAAAACGGGTCAGAACATGGATTCAGAGATCAAGTTATAATTAAATTAATATAATTAATTAATTTAATTTACATAATTAAATTAAATTTATTAATATATTAATTATGGTTGAAAGTAATAAGTTTTAATACCCAAGAATATAATATAATTTAATTAATTACTTTAATTTTGGAATAAAAAATTAAATTAATTAGTGGACTGATAAATAATTAAATTATTTGAATTTATTAATTCATTTATTTTAATTAAATAACCCTAGTACTTATTTAATGCAATTTAATTTCTATCACGCATTATTATACCCGCCTACTGGTCTTGAGCACCAACCCATGTATGTTTGCATTTAATTAATTAATTATTTAACTATGTACGATGTTTGTAATTAATTAATTGATGGTTTGCACATCGTCTATTTTCAGTTAAAATGTATAAGGGTCTGCGCGCCCAATTTTACCCAATGTGCATTTATATCCCTAGTTCTCCTCGCCTGCGTGTGAGTATTTTTGTACTTCAGACGAAGACGGTGAACAACATGGACCCCACCAATATGAGGTAGTGTATGTTGATCAAGACGGTGCAAGATGACACATGTATCCCACCAAGATGAGGCGATACTCCAAGACGTGATGTGGACCCCGCCAAGATGAGGTGATACTCCAGATTACAAGTGGACATACAGGATGGGGTGAGATGCATCAAGAGCCAAGCTTCAACTCAGGTATGATGCCCCTAGGTTGTTTAGATGCTCAGTACCAGTCGAGTAGTAGTTTACCTTTATGCATTTAATTATTATTTTATGCATTTATAAACAGTGGGAGAAATACATAAAATAATAGACAATAAAATGCATAAAGAAGCAACATATGTTTTTTCTATTAATGTTTGGTTGTGAGCACGACAACATAGATGAATAAGATTAATAAAAATGGATTACATTCATCGAGAGAAAAACACAAAACCCTCACAGAAATATTAAGTTCTTACAACCTTCCATCATTCAAGTTTGAACAAAACCGAGTGTTTGGGGTGTCGGTCATGCCATAACTGAGGGTGCCTCTTACTATCGGGGAGTTCTTATTATAGTGGTGAGTCTACTTAACTAAAGTGGTAGTGAGTATTAACCATATCTAACTTTCTATCATTTTAGAGGCAATCATTGAGTAAATCTGGTTATGATTTTAGAAGCTGAGAATTCACTCAACATATCAAGAAACCACGAGTTAATGCGGTTGGCTAACCAAAATCCTACCTTGAACCCTCCGAGTAGTGGCATAGCCATAGCTTATAGACTATGATGGTATGTATAAGGATCCTTTTCACTAGAATACTCAAACAATAGAGTATTTCGATTCTAGTACAGAGGGTTCCTATAATTCGATAAATTAGTGGGAGATATTTAATGATTACATTAATCGGTAATGTCACATTCGGTAATCAACATAAAAGTACTAATCTGCTAAAGTTTATTTTTTAAAAATGGAAAGTAATACCACAATAAAACTGCGATAAATATTGGACAAAGTTAATATCCAAACTGGCACAAATTTCAATTGTAGTACATACGCTTGCACATAATACTACTATATCTGAAATTCAAGGTGCTTGTGTCCCAAACTGTTAAGCCACCTCAGGAAGCGAGGGTGTAAAATTTCTTATAGGAGACTCATGAATTAAGCACGTTATGGTTCTATCATAATACTATCATCAACGTCTGATGTTAGTTGCAGTCACTACATCACGACATGGATGATATTTCATGAAGTCACATCTCTAAGAACCTTGCGAGGAGAAAGTGAAGTAAGTTTTGAATGTGATGTTAACACTAGCTTGGTGTAAACATGAAAGGAAAACTATGATCTTTCACGACATCTCATTATTACACCAAATTACTCTAGTTTCATTTAAGATTACAAATGAACAAGATGAAGTAAATTCTTCATTACCTTTTAAGTATGGTTCTCTAAGTAATAAGAAAATTAAAGAAAGTACCATCTTTTATTCTTATGATGAATCAATTGGAAGACAACACGAAAAGGCCAATGAAAATTTATGTCAAAGGAACCTTCATACTGTTCTTCAAATAAGAGAGGTTGGTTATTAAACAAGAGGTTATTTTCATTGCATATAATGAAATAAATTTATGGAAGATTAAAAATTCAATGAACTAAAATACTAAAAGCAAGTACCCATTTCTCATTCAGGTACATTCATCAATATAAATTAATGTTTCTAACATGATTCTTGGGTATTGAATACAATATTCCAATAACATATGCGTATTTAAATACAGTAACCAAGTAAGTATAAGAACATTATAAGAAGTAAAGTGTCTACTCCAAGTAGTTGAGAAAGGGTGATTCTTAAGTCAGCGGTGAGAAACACATAACTTTTAATTTCCAAGTGAATGATTTTAGTTGAACAAGTTGTTGAGTATAACCAAAACATTTATCTTACATGCCCTTTTGGTCATAATGATACATTATTCTAAGTTCATGAATGAATGTTGTTTGTGGTGTAACATTCTCAACAAATAGTTTATACATACTTGAATCAAAGGTAATACATGATAAATATAAAAATGTAAGACTTACCGATATGTGGTAATACAATTATTTGTCAATTAAAACTAAAAGTGGATGTTAATAATATACCCAGTATGGTATTTAGGCTCAGTACATCTAAATACCTTTGGTATAATCGACATCTTTAGTTTGGAAAAAGAAAACTTTTTAAATAAAGGTATGTCACGAGGATTTTGTAATTAGTTTAACAAGTGAGTGTGAAATATTCAAAGGGAAAGATAGTGGTAAAGATACTTCATTATATTCCCTTAATTCATTAAGGAATGTGATAGTAAAGTATATGCACAGTAAGAAGATATGAGTTACTTCAGATTGGTATGTCGAAGAATATCTTGACCAAGCATTCATTGATCATGATAATATAGCATGGAGTAATTCCTAAACATACATTACCTTATCTACATCAAGAAATTGATTTTCATAAGGAGGATCGATGATGAGTCTTACATGTTAATATTGATCAACAAAATGTAGCGTGGAGCAATTTTTAAACATACATTTTATACATCAAAGCTATGATGTAAGTAGTATCAATGTTACAACCTGTAGTAACTTCCATCATATTTCAAGATGTGCTTTGAAAATAATGACGTAAACCCATAACCAATATTACAACTAAAATGAAAAATGGATATCATACGAGTCATAGTATGATGAAAATCCATTATGTCATAGGACACATGTTAAAGATGCAAATCATTTGTTAAGGAGAAATATACAAGCACACATCAAGCTAAACACATGGTGCATCTAAGTAATTATCCTAACAATCACTTAGGATATTACCTAAATCTATAATATAGAAAAATGGTTCTCAAGTGATAGACTACATTTCTATATAAGGGCACACATCTCTATTAGAGATAGTAGGAGCAAGATTGACTTGGGTTTAGTCAATGATTTAGATGCACAAATGGTTGGCATCAGAATAAGTTCCACAAGTACATTTAGAATAGGAATGTTCTAGACACATACTGCATAGGAAGGATGAAACCATGGTGATGGTTTTATATTCACCACGACCAGTGATAAATTATTCATTCAGAATAATAAATCCTACAAGTAAGCAGTATATGGAAATTATCTAAGATTGACAAGAAAAATTATAATTCAGTAATGGATTACATGTATCAAATTTCAAAGGGGCTTATAATTTGAATACTACGGTGGGTATTCGTATGATTTGATACATGGTTCCTACAAGCATGGTACTAATAAGGCTCGATTGGTTATTCCAAGTTGGTATGCCTAAATCCATTAGAATTTAACTCGTCATAGCTAACTTCTAAAGACCATTAAATTGGTCATTTGATGTCAAGATCATCTTTCATGGAAGGTGTCTATATGATGCAACCAAAAAGGGATGATGACACCATCAAATTTCAATGAAGGTTGTAATCTACTAAAATTCAGTTTAGGATTAAAGCAATAAAAAAGATCTTAAAGAATTTATTTCGAATTAATATTTTCTTTGTGTATACCAAAGGTTAGTGGGAGTGCCAAAGTTTTCCAAGAAAAATATGTTCGGCCACATATGGAAAGCATATATTGGTCTTACAGTTAGTTAAAGACCAGGATAAAAGTAATTCTCCAATGATTGACTTAAAGTAGCAACCAAAGTTCTAGGGAAATGGATCTATTCTGGTAGATCTAAAAGTTACTTGGACCTAGTCAATCGTACATATTTTAACATTTTATTATATATATATATATATATATAAATACAAGTTGGAACAATTCAAGTTGATAATTATTTCCAATGTCACCTGGCATAATCTCTCCAGGTTAACATGTTTGAAACATGGGAAGAGATTAAAGTTGTGAGTTGAGTACCATACACTTCAACGATGGATCAATAACATATGCCATGTTATGTACACTAATTGATATTTCTAGGATATACTTTATAGTATGAAGATATCAATAATATCCAGAATCATTGCAAGTTAAGTAGTCAGAACTATCATCTTGTACTTCAACAAGTACAAATGATATGTACATGGTATATAGAGAAGAAGGTATACTAGTTATGGTGGGAAACAAACTAGTAATCCTTAGATAAATTTGATCTAGTATCGTAGTTAGGAAAATGTGATGAGCGAGTCAAGCTTATAAAAGATAGTGGTAGCCAAACCTACAAATACTAAGTACATTGTAGCTTCTAAGGAAACTAAGAAGCAGTTATCAATCACGGCGATTTGTTCTAGTTCTTGAAGTCACACCAAGTAAGTAAAGTATTATAATAATTTAAATCATGAAATTCTTACTAACCAAGATTTCAAGTTATGACAATGGACAAAAGGGGATATACTCGGGGACACCATGTCTTGAGAAGTTTTACTCAAGGAGATGAGCTCGCATATAGGAGAATAGCCACGCAGAGGAAACGTGGCAGACCCAACAACTAAAGCCGTAACTCAATAGAAACATGATCTTCATAATATGAGTAGCTAACAAGTATGGTTAGCAAGTTGTCTCTAGTGAAAGTGGGAGTGTTGAAATAGTGGGTTCCCTAGACCCAACTATGCAGCACTTTTGGTTACCATATTGTGTATACAGTTAGATATACATGATGTTTTCTTACCATTACAATGTAGATATTTTTTCACCCACTACTTAATGGTAATGTACATAGATTAATTGTCGTATCAAAATGTTATATCAGTTCCCAGGATATAATGAGAACCTCGAGATACAATGACATTAATCTTAAACAAATGTCCCATAGTCTAGTTATATCTTACTAAATGGACACAGTAGATGTTTGAATATCAGGTGATGGGGGCTAATAAGCATTGAGACTTCTTCTCATGAAGTTCGCACTTGGTGATCTCTAGTAGTGAGATCATGAGGACATACCCACTAATAAGAACACCACATGTTTTGGGTGTCATTGGTTGTTCCTATCTATGGATATGTGTATTGGTCTCCTGACTTGAGATCATTACCAATGTATACCATTTGATTATGTAATTTGATGCAAGGAAAAAACCATGGTTTTGAAATCGTGGTGAGGTAGCTTGTGTTGAGTACGTCGTTGGTGGTATGACTTTGGTTGAATGATCAAGAAAAGATTTGTCACTTCCACATTTAGGAAGTTGTATATATCAGGCCTGGTTGATCAGGATGGTGCTACCTTCATAAGTCTTTTTCCAAAACAATAGAAAGGTAAAATCCATCCAGATAGATCAATAAATAATAAATCCAAGAAAGGATGATGACACAAGTGTGAATCCTACTTTATGAGATATTTAAATACAAAGAGATTATAATACATAATCAGTGTTTGTAGGATGGTAGTCGTTTCTATGATGATCCTTATCTCTTTAAGGGCCTTGAAGGGTTTCTAGACTCCGCTCTTGGTCTGTGAATTTTATTCACTACTATTGAGATAAGGTCCTAGAGGGTCACACACAATAGCGTATTCAAGAATACTCCCTATTCAGTTGAATATGAATATTGGACATAGTGGGCCCCACCATGGGGTCTGAGTGTTGTCCAAAGTATCGATCACTGATAATTAAATAAATTCATTATTATTCAAATTATGAGTAATTAGATTGAATTTATTTAATGTATTTACAAGTTAAGGAAATACAAGAAAATATTAATCGAAAGAATATTATTTTAATATCCAAGGTTCGTTTAATATTAAGTGTGATAGCGAGTCAAGTTAAATGGCTCAGTTTTCATCATGTAATATATTATATATATATATTAAAGGTATTTGATAAAATAATAAATAATATTGACGTAGTTTATTTTGTAAAAATTATTTATTTAGTGGATGTTGAAATATACGGGGACTGGGGAACCCAACCGGGTATTTGGAAACTCCACTATAAATAGAGGTGAGGCTGTCTTTCCATGTAACTATTCATTCATTTATGGAATGAAATACCAGATCCTATCTCTTCCCCTTCTCTCTAGAGAGAGAGACTCTGAATTCAAGAACTCAAATCAATATCTTTCTCAAGCATTGAAGGTATCTCGATGTAGTGATTATCGGGATGTCGAAGGCATCATCGGATCTCTGTGCTAGCACCCGAAATTCAATGACCGGAACTCCTACAGATTTTAGAAGCACATGTGGATGATCTAGAGGGATCCTGCTATGGATCCTTCAACTGAAAATTTCCAGTGACGAGTTGCAGTATACCGCGACTTCATATTTGAAACAAGTATGTTATTCATTTTAATTTTTTGCTCTTTATAATTTATGCGAGATCCTCAGACCTCATCGGGGATTGGATCGTCAGCGACAATAAGTTCCGTCATCTCTTCGATGAAAATTTTAAAATCCTTGGCCCATAGGCTTCCATTGCAGGCCCCAAAACCTTTCAACCCCTATTCACAAAACTATCTTTTCAATTATCATTTCGTTTAGCTTTGTTCGTGCAACTTCTTTGACAAAACAACCTTCACTATTCCCTACACATGAAATTGTGTTCACACTGCTTACTTCATTCCACCCTATTCGCACAAATCCTTTGTGTAAGTCTTACATAAAAGTTAAATGTTTTCCCCTTCTATGAACCTTCGAACAATTTTCAAATGAGGGGATTATCTGGTATTTATAGGCAAACCTCAACTCATGCTCGACCCTTAGAACTTTTGATTTTCATGGTGCATTGTTTGTGCAACTCCAGTTGCACTGTGCCTGACCATCATGAACCTTGCGACATGTGCAACACCCAATATGCATGATGCCTGAATAGAGTGAAGCCCAACTAGCATGAAAATCCTTGTCTAGCATGAAATCACTTTGACTAGAGTACACATTCTCCCTTTACACCGAAATCATCTTTGAAATTCCTTAGAAAAACTTCCAAACTTCCAAACTTCCTCTAATATTCTCCCTTTGCTGCGAAACCACAAAAACCTGTTAAATAATTGATTTTCACAAGACTTCCTTTTCAACATTAGTTTTTCACATAAGACTTAACCAATTCACAAATATTTGCATATAAAACTCAAAACAATCAACACATATTCCACTTTTATCTCGTCACAATGTTCTCCATTATCCCATGGTCATTCTAACTATGATATACTAGTGACTAAATCTTCACTTGGTCCATCTTAAATATTGGGATGGACCTTTTATGTATTCAGTAATCCATTTTCCATTATTTATTTTATTTTCTAGAGCACACATCTTATGTATATAAAGTCACTCTGGGACTTAGTAAAAATCTTAGACCCATATCCAGTGTTTCTTCACTCAAATATACAATGCATCCTCCCATAGGATAAAACACATCCTTTGAAATATTCACCAATACTTTTCCAAATATGAAGTCCAGTTCATCCTCGATGCTTCCAATTAATTCAAAAAATCACATATCATCTTAAAACTGCAATCCATGTCTTTTAAGGTCAAACTCAAGTAAAAAAATGCAACAGTAATTTTCAAAAAATCCAACACACAACCTCTTTGTTGCAACAATAAGACAACCAATCAACAAAAATTTTCTTATTAGTAATTAAATATAACAAATGTGAAATCATATAAAATGTTGGTTCTTACAATAATTATATATTTATCATCTTATACATCGGTTATTGCAATAACTATCAAGATTTTTTTAATAATGGTTGTAAAATTAGAAACTGTAAAGCCCAGATTCTATGAGGATATCACTGGACCAAACAGCTGCAACCAAAAGATGGAAGCATAAGGAACTATAGAGGTACAAGATGACACTCATGAGGAGATGATTCAGGAAGTATTCGTGGTTGATTCACCAGGTTGTATGGACTGGGAGAGAGCCCTTATAGTTCCAAAGGGGGACAGGGAGGGCCCAATAAACAGATGAAACCCAAGTCAATAAAATCTGAGTATAAATATGAGCAACCATTTTGAAGGGATGATTGAGTAAGGGTCAGGTCAGGATCCTAGGGATCCAGATTAGGTAATGTCCTCATTCCCGACTCAGGAACAGAAGATCCAGAATGGTTTGGGTATGATTTCACCTACACCAGTTGAAAATTCCATAAGGGACCAAGTTTTATCTAAGTTGATTATGATACAGAGATATATAGTCAAATATCAATTGAAAGTGTGGATGGAACACGTGATAAAGGACTTCATAACCTAAGGAAGAAAAAGGGATGGAAGGGGAATTGAGATGTGGGGGGATGTATTGTGGTTAAGGGGAAGAGAACTAAAGGTAGAAAGGATTATTCTTAGCTATCGAAGCCGATGGAAACAAGATCTACCAGAAAAACTAAGGAGAAGGAAGGTGGAACATCATCCTAAGATCAGGAAATCAAGGTGAGTTTGACCCTAAAAAATAGAAAGAAAAAGGCAAAGAGCAGTGATCATAAGAAAAAAGGACAGGGTGGTGTAGAGGGAAAGGTGTAGAAGTCTAAATAAGAAGAGGATGAAAAAGTAAAAGGAAAACATATGGTACTTATCCTACATTATAATGAAGAAATGCATTTAGATTCAATGAAGCTCAAGTCCTCCAAGGATGAGGTGGAAAAAATATTAGAAATAGAATTATGTGTCAATGATAACAAGGAAAAAAGAGATTGGATCAACCAATAAGAAAAAATTATATAACATGAATTCAATGAAAGAAAGATTAATGAGGAAGAATACATACAAATGTGGGACAAGTTGGCTAATCATTTTGAAGATCTAATCTAAGACGACCCGAACATAAAGGTACATGCTCTTTACTGGAGGCTATACAAGGTAAGCGACTCCAATAATTTTAGCCTTGTTTTTAACAACTTTGTAATTTCTTAATATGTTTAATGTGCCACTATGTAGAACAGGTACGGTTTCCCACTTTTCCTCAAAAGTGGTTTTGGAATAAACATTTAATTTTCAGGTCAGCAGTACACATGATATTTTTATAAGGTTAGGCCTAGGTGTGAGTGCCTATTCCTTGCCACTATCAACCTTTGGTTGATTCAAAAAATTTATTATCACTATATAGTTGTAGTGATTACAAATTCCTATCAATTGGCACATAATATTTGAGTAGCTATAATCTACTTCTCTTTATAGGCAGGTATTATCCACTTCTAACTATTGATTTCTTAGCATTGATTAGACATGAACCACCTATTATTCAATGCTTCTTCCTTAACTCTTAGAATGAATCAGATCTTCAAAAAATCACTAGATTATTGAACATTAAGAAAAGATCTTATTTCAAAAAAACTTAGACTGCTTGGATGAATACAAAAATGAATCAGCACGCCAGCCTTCCCTCACAGTTCTTCTGGATGATCTATTTGTGCATGTGAGAATGAAAACATGAAGATGAACTCCTTACTCATCAATAGAAAGTACCTAGATCTACAGTAATCAGATCGGCTTGCCTTGACCACCTCATTAATAAGGATGCAACATTGGACACAAGTTGATCTTCTCCAACTTTTCTCTCTCTTCGATACATTAGACTATCAAAATATCTCTCTATTATCAATTATTAAATAAAAATATCATTTATAATTTCTCTAGAATGAATATTCACAAAATATGTGAATAATATCCCCTTATTTTTCACCATATTAAGACTCCCTCTATCTTTCCTTTAAAAAACTTTATCATTTTCTAGCATTTTAAATTTCATTTAAAACAATCAGATAATATCAGATAAATCTCTTGAAGACTCAATAATTAAAACTCTATACAATATTTGAATTACCATGTTTTTATCCTCTATAAATTTCATGATATTTGAGTTTTTTCCATGTCTTCATATATCATGCACCAACACAACATCACCTAGGATGTGGAGGTGAATCACTATTTTTCAGAAGTAAAAATTTCACCCAAAACATTCACCGCTACGACGTAGTGTCTAGAGTCTGCCCATTTTGTAACCACGATATTCAATATGTTCAATGAATTCACCAAAGTGACAAAAATTTCCATTGATAATACACTAAGTGTGGTCTCATCTTCATTTCATTACTCATTGCAACATGGTCTCTATTTCTTCAATGTGGAGCATCTCAGACTCTAGCTACTTACTCAACCTGAACTCCAAAATCAATAGCTTGAATCAAAATATTCTTTGAGTGATTATGATGTTTAATTTATTAAGCACAACACAACATCGTCTGACTTCAGTGTCATATAACTTTGGAAGTCTTATGAACACCCCTTATTTGAAGTCGTACAAAGCAAGTCATATAATGTGCAACTCATACAATGAAATTTGTATGATCACAAAGTCACACAACCATCAAAAATAGACCACCACATAGTCTTTATTAACTTTATGTATACATCATGCATTATGGATAACCCTCACACAGATTCCACTACTTACCTTTACACAGAATCAAATTACCTCTACACAATGTGGCTCTGACCATTATGCAACCCACTAGGATCCTGAATTACTTTTACACGGAATGTGTTTACCTTTACACTGCGACTAGTTTTTTAGTGTTTACATTATGTAGAAGCCATAAACTTGAAGTTTCATTTACACAACACACATTAAATTACCTTTACGCATCATACATTTACCTTTACGTAGGTAGTGCAATTTTCAAATGACCCTTACGTAGAGTTCAATATTTAAGATTACCTTTATGCATGTTCCAAGTTACCTTTATGAAAAGTCCAAAAATGATTCAATAGTACTCATAACACCTTAGAAACTTTTTTAACACCTCACACCAACTCAAAGAACTTCTAGAAAAACTTCAAACCAAATCAAATACTAGGTTGAAAACAAAGACAACTTCTCAAACAATTCTAAGGGAAATTCATTATCCCCCTTTGGATTTGTTGTCAACCCATGAAATTCTTATAAAAAATCACCTTGAAACTCAACATCTCAAAAAAGAGACATCAAATCACAACCTTTGTTATATAAAAAACATCTTGACACCACACCATAGGTTAGAGTAGTGTTTTTGAGAGAATTCCATATCTCTGTGACAAGTAAAATTTTTTCCAAGTGAAAAGATGCCCCCTCAATGAGGGAACCCGCTCCTTTAAAATTTTTATCCCTCTATTCACAATATCCACAACCACTAAATTAAAATTTAAGGATAAAAAATGCATATCTTCTCTATTTCCTTTACTAAAGGTAAAATTCACTCAACCAAGAAAAGAGTTGTGCATTACTTCTCACCCTTTGACAACATAATACAAGGATTATTGGGGGCACTCCCAAAGCCTCTTAATGACATGGGAGGGTCTGAACACCCATGTTATGCATTAGTGAATACATTTTCCAATTAATCTCAGGTTGGAATAGATTTCAACTTCATGTCTCCAATTGAAAAATTCTCCATGATGAAATAAAACCTGATATCAATATATATAAGGAACCGACCATAAACTTTACATAATTTTGTGTTTTAAGTCAAGGATTCATCTCTTACATTTGATAATTTTCCCATGTTTAGAGTTTTAGAGAATTAGGCCATAACTCATACATAAAACCATATAATACAAAGTGGAAACTTATGATTAGTATCCATTTTTCTCATAATATAAAAATTTTAAAATAAAAAATGATTTCTTTTCATATAAAATATTTATAAATTTAAACTTGACTTCTTCTTTTCCCTTATCCATCCTTAAAACCCATGAAAAAAAATTTAAAATGTGGGATGAGAACAAAAATCTCATTAAGGGACATAAAAATAAATAAAACCATTAGTCTAATGAAAAAAAACTCATATAAAGTTTATCTTTACCTTTAATTTTCTTTGAGTGTATGAAATGAAACATCTTCATAAGAAAAACATACACATGTTTTGTGAAAAGAAACACTTTAAAATCCATATCAAGCAATTAAAACTTCTTTTCAGTGACTTAGAGTATCATATTCATAAAACCATTTCGAAACCTTTTTAAATGGAATAACCATACGATCGACTTCTAATATAATCATTAACCAATTAATTGAAGAGTTATAATGTGGCTCACCCTTAGTATAAGATATATTGGGCTCACCCGTGAGATATAATGGGGATCAACCCTTCTTATAAATTATATTGGGCTCACCCATTTTTCATAAACAATAATAAGGTTAAACCCTTCGTATAAGCTATATCGGGCTCACTTGTGAGATATAATGGGGCTCAACCCTTCATATAAGTTGTATCGGGATCACCCATTTTTTTATATAATGATCAAGTACCATATCATTAATAAAACATTTTGTTCTTTCACTTTTTCATTATATAACCCTTTTGAAAAAAACTCTTTTAAACCCATATGAAAAACCTTTTCAGATATCAAAATACTCTTTTTCTAAAAACCAATTTTCAATACCAAAATACCTAGAAAAAGGGAAATATATTTTTTCATTGAAAAAAACAAGAAATATTTCAAATGAATATATAAATCAAATAAAAACCATGGTGGTGGAAAAGTTGTTATCTCCATGTATGTTACTAATAGAGCATTCCTTTTTTTGTCAAAACGTTTCTTATAAAACATGTAAAAAAATTACCTTTGAAAACATTTTAAAATAAAGTAAAAAGAGACATAACATGTACTTAATAAATATTTTATGTCCATATAATTTTTTTTTCATAAAATCATATTAAAAACATGGACATATAAAAGAAATTGTTGGAAGGAAAACATTAAAAGAGTTTTTTTAAAGAAAAGTCCCTTATTAATTTGGAAATATTTGAATCATAAGCCCCATGAAAGAATAACATTAGAAAAAACTATAAATACAATTATAATAGAGAAATTTATTGATATAACATGTCAAAGAGGCTACATATACACCTCTTAAAAGAGTATAGGTGTATAACATCAAAATATGCCTCAACTAAAGGGAATTGAGATGAAGTCCCTTACCTTGAGTCCAAATTTTCACATGTGTTTTTATCTTCCTGAATAATAAAATTATGTTAATTATTTACTTTCTTGAGAAAATTTTCCAGTTTATTATTACTTTTATTTCACTTATTACCATGTTATATACAATTACTTAATCAATTAAGTTTATATCGGATGTTTTGACCACATTCAGTTCATGTGTCAAAAATGACTTTGGTAGGTTGACTATGGTTAAAAAGAACATTATTTAAAAATATAAAGAATAATAATCTTGAAATATTTATCATATTTATACATCAATTATACTTTTAAGACCAATCATGAAAGATGATTTTGATAAATGAATTACGCTACAATTATGAAGACTGTAGATCGTACGTACGCATGAGTAATTTTATCATCTTTCAATGATCATTATGGAAAGAATATATGTATTATTTTATCTTTTAAAAATAATAATAATATAATAAAAAACATATTATTTTGTTAAATATACTTATATATATCATTTATGTGGTTTGATGATGAAAAGAGAGTCACATCGCTTCATGAAGGCGATAATCCACACATTCATGAATGACGTTATCATTTCTCATTGAGTGTAAGGTAAGAAAGAAAATGAAATATTATCTTTTAATAATGATAAATATGTCATAATAATCACAATTATTCCATTTATATCACATATATTCATATATTTACCTTTATTACCTTCCATGTAAAGCGTTAGTGAAAACGAATCACATTGCTTTGCAAGGTGGTAGTCCACCGTACACACGGACGATGTTATCATATCCCCTATAGAATGGAAAGTAAAAAGTTATATATGAAATAATGAATAAATAGGTATAATTTTTATATATATATCATATATTTACTTTATACCCATCATCATACCCAATCGTGAGAGGTGGTAATGGAAAAACGGAAGACATCGGTTCGTGAGGCGATAATCCACCGCACACACGAATGATGATTTCATAACCCATTTTATGGAAGAGAAGAAGGATTTAGGATTTAATTAAAAAAATAACATATCAGTACATGAAAGATACTAAATTTATTATATAATCACTATTTAATAATAATTTAAGGGGGTGATGGAAGAAATAAAATAAAAACACTCGTTGAAGAACACTACGTCTTCTTTAGGTAACTTCTTTTAGTTTTCACCAAAGGTCTTACTTGGTTGGATTTATTCCAAAAATAATGATTCTATGATGAGATTATAGAATTAGAGAAGTTATTTGGGTAGGTATTGGCTGAGCCAAAGGGTTTTGAAGGTGTGAAGAGAGGAGAAGATGGGGTGACCTTTTATAAGTGAGGTTAGTGGCACACTTGTAATTTTTTGGAAGGAACGAATTCCACCCACATATTTTTCATGTCACAAGGATCCAATAATAGACTATTATAGATACTAGAAGGTATAATTTTGAAATATAACCATTCAATATATTTTATAAAAGTTTTTATGTCATTTTAACTCTTATCTTTTTAGTTTAACCCATGGTAAATCCATTCTTACCTTAACCGTAGTAATTAATTTTTACTGTTTCACTATTAATTTTGATAAAAAATTAAATTGAAATTATTATACAATATAAATCATGATTATTCCAAACATGGAATCCATTTTACAAAATTAATTTCACATAAGTAGAAAAATTGCATTTAAAACAAAACCCACAGACACGACAAAAAAGAATTTTCAAGCAGAGTATTTTTTGAGAAAAAGATGATTTTATATTAAATATATGACTAATTTTAATGACTTGGATTTTCTATGGTTTTATTTTTATAAATTAATTGAGAAAATTCCAAGACCAGACGCTGAGACGACGTGTGATTCCGAGGCCCGGTGTGCCCGAAACAATTCTTTGAAAAATGTTGAGTGTTTTAATAATGCTTGTGAGAGAGTTTCCTGAAAAAGTGGAATAACTCCTAAATGGGTACCCAAATTATAAATCTAAGGGCACTGTTGTGTTCAGATCATCAAATTTACCTTAGGTAGGGCCTAACATTAACTGACATGGGTCGACTGTGAAAACTAGTTTTCAAACGCTAAAAGAAATAAAATAAAGCAAGTTTATTTTATTTAACGTTACGTGACGACTCAATGATAGTTTCCCTTTTTAATAATCCTTGTCAAAGAAATTTAGGGTTATCATCATAACCCTATAATTCCTCTAAGGTAAGGAGATAGAAACTTCTCTGAAAAACAATGACGAATGCCGGCAGATCGAGGATCGATGACGACACAAACCTCCATTCTTCATCAACGACTGATCCAACCACAATTTAGGATATTGACTTCTTTGTGATTTATTCTTCACTTCTTAGATTCAATGAAAAACATAGACCAACCAACAAATAGGTTGATCCACAATTCAATCATTCTTTCAGGATAATTAATTGTTGCGGGGATTATAGGGAGATGTATCTTTGTGATTATCATTCTATTCATTATTCATTATAATGGGAACGAATCTCAACCAACACAAAAAAAGGCTGAGGTTCGTTCCTTCAGGAATTCTTGTGATTTCTCCCTCCCCCATTCTTTGTGTTCTTCACCACTGGACCCTCGTGGTCGTAGTTCAAGTTACCGGGAGGTTCCGAACGTGATCAGACCCCCGGATTGGTGGCAAAGCAAAGTGAAGGGAAAATAAATGAAGTAATCAACCCAAAGATCACAGACGTGCCTTAAATTCAAGAAACAGAGTATCAGAGGCGAACTTGTGGCCCCTGGCAGTGGCACGTGGAGGCGACCATGTGCAGGTGCGGCGGACGGCGACGGACCACCGGTAGCGGCCGACAGGGCTGAAACGTGGCTCGGTGGAGCCACATTGGAGTGGGAGGCAGTAGTCGCGTGACATGGATGGCCGTGTTGACTGGGGGACATAGAGGTGAGCTGGGACATGGCTTGAAGCTACGTTGGAGGAGCCCATGGTGGAGAAGGCGCGTAGGTGGAACCCACAGCGGTGAAACTGCGTTGGAGGAACTTGTGGCGGCGAAGCCACGTGGTGGAACCCGCAGCGGTGAAGCCACATCAGAGGAACCCGTGACAGTGAAGCCACATCGGAGGAACCCGTGACGACAAAGCCACAGGGCATGAGGAGGAGGCAGACCGACCGTGTAAAATGCAACACAATGCCACATTGATCAGGCAACATGGGGGGGGGGGGGCACATGGTCAGGGCGGACCACATGGACTAGAGGGTGTGTCCAAGGTGGGCCATGTTTGATGGAGAAAATCGGCCTGCATGCAGTGGACCAAACTAGGGTGGCCGGGCCGCTCCGGCAGCCCAGCGAGCCGGGTCGGGTCGGGTCCGGTGGGCCGGGTCGGACCATTTTTATAAAAAATGTCCATATCTCTCAAATCGTGTGTCCGTTTGATGATCCATTTACGACGTTGAGACCCTTGTGATGAGACGATCCTTTTGGGACACTCTAAGTGAGTTTTTGTGGAAGTTGGCATACAACCTAATGTCTTGAGGAGTAGATTCTCCCTTCCTGAATGAGCATGCTAAGTGTAGAATCCTGCAGCTAACTGTGACTTTGTGACTATGTGCCTTGTGGGTTTCCTAACTCATCAACACTCCATGTGTTATCAACACTCCGTGTGTTACTAACACTATGTGTGTTATAGACACTTCGTGTGTTATCTATACTCCATGTGTTATCGACAGTCCATGTGTTATCGACTATGGGTGTTCTGTAGACTATGACTGATAATCCTTCTTTTGCGCTTTAGACTTATACTTGTGTGAGATGATTGTAAATCATGTGTTTCCTTTGTTTTATACTTCGTGTGTTTCCTTTTTGGCATACTTTGTGAATTTCCTTTGTGGTATACTTCGTGTATTTATTAGTGGTATTTCCTTTGTGGTTTCAGGCTGTCCTACTGAGTATTGTTTTACTCACCCCTATACGGGATTTTCCCACATGTGTCGTGTTTTGTGTAGAAGATCAATGCTTTAATGAAGTTATAGGTAGACTAGATCGATGTGGTTCTTAGAGTGATCAGACATATGAGGTGTGCTCCTACGGATTCATACAACTGACTTACACATATTCTCCAGGTAGGGTTTTTTGCAGATGAGTTCAGTAACTTGTTCATTAACTTTGGAAGACTCCTTTTTGGGTGGGCTTGTATTATGGACCTGTTTTCTTTACAGTTTTCCTACTGTCATACTCTGTGGTTGGTATCTTAGTGTATGCATGCTTTGTCTACTTAGTGTTTTTTACATTTTAGTATTTCATGTTTGGAGATATGTGCGTGTGTATAGGTACTTAGGAAAATGCCTCACATTTGTGGGATATGCCTACTCGACGCTAGTCACTAGCCCTTGGCCTATCGGAGGTGGGCTTGGGGTAGTCACAACATGGTCTCCTCTAGGATGGTTTGTGACAGAGTGGTAGCATAGGAGGTCAGTTCTACCTAAAGTACCAGAAGTCTATGAGGTTGGTTTGGGGAAAAAGTGTCGAGTGTTTCAAGTTCATCTTTCAGGTCATAGAATCTAGTGTTGGTGCGGTGACTAATGTATCCATACACCAGGACTCTGAATTATGATTTTTGAATGGATACATAAAAAATATAGTTGCAAGGATGATTAGAGGTACGATCCATCTCTTTTCCACCTTATCTACAGTTTTGATAGACACATGTGCCAATAATTCTTTTCTTGCCACGACCCTTGTTCAATAATCGGAGATTCTGGTTAAACTGTTGACTCAATACCTATACTTAGAGACTCCTACATGGGAGATTTGATGATAACACACTAGTGCCAAAAGTGTTCCCTTACTCTAGGGGTGAGAGTTTTAGTTGGGATATCTTGGTGGCGGTGTCGAGGACTTACGACGTCATTCTTGGTATGGACTATTTATTCGCAGTTCATGCCTAGATTGACTGTTTTAGGCACAACGTGTGGTGTGTATGTAGTGATGGGACCAGGTTTTCTTTTGTTGACTAAAAGAAAACACATGCAGTGTAGGAAGGAATCACGCATAGGAGGGTACAACTGATTACTCATCAGTTGTCTAGTCTCACCCTCAGTGCAGTGGGTGATATGAGTCCTCAGTTTCTTACAGTGGTGGTCGAGTATGAGGAAATATTTCCTGAGGATATCCCCAGATTACCTCCCCATAGGGAGGTTGACTTATGAAATGATTTTTACCCTAGGACTATGCCAATATCTACACCTGCATATCAGATGGCTCCTGTAGAGCTTCGTGATTTTAGGTTACAACTAGAGGACTTACAAAGGAAGGGCTTCGTGAGGCCTAGTGTTTCACTCTGGGCAGCCCCAGTTTTGTTTTCCAAGAAGGCAGATGAGATCTTGAGATTATGTGTGAACTTCCAACACCTGAATTAGGTGATCGTGAAGAATAAGTATCCACTACCGAGGATTGATGATCTCTTCGATTAGCTGAAGGGAGCGAGGTGGTTCTTGAAGAGAGACATCAGATATGGCTATCACAATCTTTGAGTACAGGATGAGGACATACCAAAGATGGGTTTCATATGTCGGTACAACCACTACGAGTACTTAGTTATGTAGTTTGAAATGACAAACTCCATAGTAGTGTTCATGGGACTCATGAACAAGATCTTCTAACCTTACTTAGAGTGGTTCATCTTGGTCTTCATTGATGACATCCTGGTGTACTCAGCATCTGAGGAGGTGTATGAGATATACTTGGGGATGGTCCTAGACATAATATGTGGAAAAAATCTTTATAGTAATCTCTCTAAGAATCAATTATGGATACAAGAGGTCCACTTTCTAGGACACATCATTTCATAGGTTGGAGTTGTAGTGGATCCAATGAATATAGAGGCGATGCTTGTTTGGGATCCACCCAAGAGTATTATTGAGGTGCATAGTTTCTTTGGGTTGGATGGGTACTATCAGAGGTTTGTACTCGACTTTTCCAGAGTAGCATCCTCCTTGACAGCTTTGACACAAAAGGGGAAACCTTTCATGTGGATGGAGAAGTGTCAGGAGAGTTTTCAGCAGCTGAGGCAGAGATTGACGAGTGCTCCTATCTTGAGATTTCCATAGGAGGGTGTTGAGTATGTAGTGTTCTGCGATGCATAAGGGACTGCACTTGGTTGTGTCTTGATGTAAGGGTAAGTGGTGATTTCCTATGGTTCATAACAGTTGAGACCACATGATCATAACTATGTGACCTATGACCTTGAGTTGGAAGTGGTAGTCTTTGCCTTGAATATGTGGTGACACTACCTTATGGGTGAGCGGTTTATCATCTACTCTGACAAAAAAAGTCTCAAGTATATCTTCTCTTAGAAGGATTTGAACTTGAGATAGAGGCAATGGCTAGAGTTCCTCTAGGACTATGACTTTGATATTTTCTATACTCTTGGGAAAGGGAACTTGGTGGTAGACACTCTCAGTAGGAGATCCATATTATAGTTTTTGAGAGAGGTGTTTGAGTAGTTAGTTGTGTTACATATATCCTTTATCGATGGAGAAAGAGAAACTTACCTCCAATCAATGGTTGTCACCCCTCCACTCTTACAGTGATTCAGGGTGGTACAACTTGGGGATACTGACTATGAGAATTTACATGCTCATATGTCCATAGGGCATTCCCCTGATGAATATTCGAAAGGTGAAGAGAAAATTGTTATCATTATATGATTTATAGTAGTACCAGTGATGTTGCAGGAGGAGGTCTTGAGGGATTTCTATGAATCCCATTTAGCAGTACATCTGGGTGTGGTGAATATGTACCAAGACCTATGACATCAGTTCTGGTGGCTAGGGATGAAGAAGGTAGTGACATAGTTTGTTTCTTGATGCCTCACTTTCCAGCAAGTGAAGGTTAAGCAACAAGTACCAATGGGTTTGAATCATCCCATAGAGGTTCCAAAGTGGAAGTGGAATGGGATACTGATGGACTTCGTGATGGGTTTACCACATACATCCAGGGGGCATGATACCATCTGGGTGATCATTTAATGACTCACCAAATCATCTCACTTCATAGCGATTTAGGAGAAGAGTCCATTAGAGTGATTAAGATGCCTCTATGTGTAGGATATAGTTCAACTCCACGGAGTTCCATCAACGATAGTCTCTAATTGTGATTCTCGCTTTACATCCCGATTGTGGAAGAGATTTCAGGAGGTTTTTGGGACTCATCTATGCTTGAGCATAGTGTTTCACCCATATAAGGATTTCCAGATAGAGAGGACCATTCAGGTTCTGGAGGGCGTGCTATGTTCTTGCATCATAGATTTTGGTTGTAGTTGGGAGGATCACCCACCCCTAGTGGAGTTTTCATACAATAACAGTTACCACTCCACCATCAATATGAAACCATTCGAGGTCTTGTACAGGTGACCTTGTAGGTTTCTAATTTACTATACGGACCTAGGAGAGTTAGCACTCATGGGGACAAAGTTGGTGCAGATGACTATAGAGAAGGTTCAGGTCATCCAGAAGCGGATGAAGACTACACAGATCTGTTATAAATCTTATTCTGACAGGATACATAGGCCCTTGGAGTTTGAGGATGGAAACCATGTGTTCCTTAGGGTCTCACCTCAGTGGGGATTGTAGATATTTGGATGAGGAAACAAGTTATCAACGAGATACATCAAACCTTTTTAGATTATGAGTAGATTTGGCGAGGTGGAATACCACCTAGATCTACCCCCACTATTGCATTGGGTGTATGATGTCTTCCACCTATTTCATCTGAGGAGGTATATGCATGATTCATCATACATCATCGACTGGGGCGAGATGGATGTTGACGATGAGGTGAATTTTGTGGAGTAACCGATGGATATTGATGATCGACAGGAGAGGATCCTTCGTGGGTAGTCGATTCCTCTGGTGCGCATTCAGTGACAACACGGGAATCTCCAAGAGAGCACTTGGGAGTGAGAGGCTCAGATTTGTTCTCAGTACCCTCACCTTTTTATTGAGTAGCCCTTGTTTTGGCTTTTGAGGATGTAAATCTCTAAGGTGGGGAGAATGTAAGGACTCAAATTTTCTCCAGTTTTATTTTTATAAATTAATTGGGAAAATTCCGAGACCAAGTGCTGAGATGACGTGTGATTCTGAGGCCCGATGTGCCCAAAACAGTTCATTGAAAAATGTCAACTGTTTTAATAGTGCATGTGAGAAATTTTCTTAAAAAAGTGGAATAACTCCTAAACAGGTTCCCAGATCAGAAATACGAGGGCACCATTGTGTTTAGAGCAGTGAATTTACTGTAGGTATGGACTAATATTGATTGGTGCAGGTCGACTATGAAAAGTAGTTTTCAGAAGTTAAAATAAATAAAATAAGGCAAGTTTATTTTATTTAATGTTACATGATGACACAACAAAGGTTTCCCTTTTTAATAAGACTTGTCAGAGAAATTCAGGGTTATCGTCATAACCCTGGAATTCCTCTAAGGCAAAGAGATGAAAACCTATTTGATGAATAATGATGAACGCCATCAGATCGAGGATCAATGATGACACATAAATCTATTCTTTGTCAACGACTGATCCAACCATGAGATAGGATGTTGATCTCTTTATGATTACCTCTTCTCTTGTTAGATTCAACGATGAACACAGACCAACCAACGAACAGGTTGATCCACAGTTGGATCATTCTTGTAGGGTGGTTAATTGTTATAGGGATTATGGGGAGATGTATCTTTATGATTATCATTGTATTTTTTCTTAGTCCTAACGGGAACAGATCTAGGATGACACAATAAAAGGCCAAGGTTCGTTCCTTCGTGCGTTCTTGTGCTTTATCCCTCCCACGTTCTTGGAATTCTTCGCCACTGGACCCTCATGGTCGCGATTTGAGTTTTCGGGAGGTTCCAAACGTGATCGGACCTCCAGATTGGTGGCAAGGTGAAGAGAAGGACATATCGATGAAGTACTCAACCCAAGGATCATAGGTGTGCCTTCATTTTGAGAAATGGAGTACTAGAGGTGAACCGATGACCCTAGATACTAGTCAGCATCCTATGGTGTATGAGGGGCCACACATGATGTCCTGTAACAACATGTCATGGTCACATTAGTGAGAACCAAGATGAGTAAATTTTAAAGTGGTATCAATGGAGGTATTTTAATTTTATTTACTACACGGGAAGGTTAGTAATAGGACTAGAATGTTTTATTTCTTATTACTGAGATCATCTATGGGAGTAGCTAACTCATGTGCGGGGGGAAACCCATGTTTCCAGTGTTGGGATTTTTGTTCTTGACATTAACTTGTCATAATTGTGATGTTATTTCACCTTCAGTGATGAAATTGTTGTGTGATATTATAGTTTTATAATATTTTACTCACGTGATACTATGATATGAGGTATGTATGAATCCATAATTATATGAATGTATGAAATTATGTTATCATGAATTATTCATGATCATGATTCATTTATTTCATGTCAAATTTGATGACATTCCTAATAAAAACTAATAAAATTTATCTATTAAAAATATGAATAATTTACTTATAGAAAAAAAATAAGTGAAATGAACTTGTATGTATGATTATATTTTTTCTCCATATACTTATGAGTTTGATCATGTTATGAACCTTGTAATCTGAGTAGAATTTTGAACCTTGTAGAGAAATTCCTCCTCGTCATCTTTTGGTTAAATGTCCGAAGTGTGGTAATGAGGAAAAAACTATCACAAAATAATAGGATCATTTTTTCCTCTGGAAATGGGGATGACCTTGTTTGTTTAAGGTTCAAAAATTCTAATCGGTTTATAACGGGATTATTCGTAGAACCGGAAAAATCCAATGATTCTATATCCATTTGGACCTACTTCCTAAAGGTAGGTGCTAATTAGTTGTGGACCAATGAGGCTTAAGAATTTGCATTGGTTGAGAGGATGGGAGGTCAGACTCATCACACCTTTTTGAGGGGAATTATTATCTACACTGGGAATCTCTTTATAGATTTGAGTTATGTTCGTGAATACTTATTAAATTACCAAATATGAAAATGAGTTTTCCTTTAGATCTGACAATCAATGATTTATATGTATGAGATTTAGAGAATCTTTTATATGTATTTGAGGTTCTTCATCGATAGAGAATCATCTGTATTTGTTAGATATTCTTAGTCAATGGTATCCTTCAACACATTATATAGAAATCTCTTGGTCATTATGATAACCATACTAGTTTTAAAGTCACTCAGTGGGGCACTTGAAGTTTATTGTCGTTCAGAAGGACATGGATTATTTCATAGTTGGGATCGTACCCACAGATGGGCTACCTACGTATCCTTGTTTTGATAAGGAATCAGAACCCACATAGTTCAAGTGAAGAAGTATGAGGTTTATGCATGATTGATGGCTCAAAGAAAGATGTCATAATTACTTTTACGCTCTAAGCTCACGTGAGTCATGCTCGGTGTGAGAAACAAGAGGTATCAGTAAAACCTGATGATTGTGCCACGAAAGATGCAATTATAAGAAATGATGTGGGGCTTATGTATGTATGAATGCCTAGATAGATTAATATTGGGAATTACTTTAGAGAAGAATCCCAGGAACAAGGTCCATAAAGGTATATGTGATTTATAAAGATTTGGATACTTATCTTAGGACTTAATCCCGAGGAGGATGCCCAAATTAGAGGGGACTTATGATTGGGTTTTATTCCTGAGAAGGAAGCCCAGATCAAGAGAAATTAATACTGGGGCTTACTCCTGAAAAGGAGACCCAGGTTAAGGGGAATTATGACTAGGGATTACTCCTGAAAAGGAGGCCCAGGTTAAGAGGACTTGAGACTTTGGGGCTTACTCCTGAGAAGGAGGCCCAAATTGGGGAACTTGGGGATTAATCCTAAGGAGGATGCCCTTATTAAGGGAATTTGATATTGGGGCTTACTTCTGAGGAGGATGCCCAAGTTTAAGGAAAATTATGATTGGGGCTTACTCCTGAGGAGGATGCCCATATTAAGGGAACTTGGACTGGGAAATACTCTTGAAAAGGAGGCCCAGGTTATGGAACTTGGACTGGGTCTTACTCTTGAAAAGGAGGCCCATATTAAGGGTCTTCTCATCTTAAAGGATGAGGTTGAATGAATGAAATATCTCACCTTAGTGACATAAAGATATGTAAATCACTTAGGTTTTTAGAGATGTTCCACATAATTCCTTTCAGATAAGGAAGCCAACAAAGGAACCATTCCAAAAAATGGATTTGAAGAGGGTTTTGAAGGATAAATCTTGAATAGGAGATGTGGATTTGAAGAAAAGAGTTGAATAAGCAGAAGGGGCACCCAAAAAGAGATAAGCGCACAATTCCTGTTGGGGCACGCAATTACTGGTCATGAAAGTATACTTGTGCGACACATGTTTACTTGCGCGACGGTTAACCTATAAGGTAATACTTGGGAGATACTTGGCTCAATCCCTTAGTATTATACCTAAAGGCTTCCAAAAGTGTGGTGCACAAGTTTTGTTGAAGGGATAAGGTGGCGCGCAAGTGTCTTCATTTCCCTTAAGGGTTATACACTTAGGCGCGCAAGTGTTGATGAATTTCAACACTTAGGCCTTGTTCCTCCTCTTTAGATCTTCCATTCTAGGTAATAAATTACCTTAGAAGTGTTAGGAAGACTTCAAGTAGAGACTAGGGTGCTGAGAGCTTAAATCTGACTTTTGGAATTTTCCGTCCTCGAAATGGGGGCCCACAAGGGGTATTTATAGGCTACTGAAGACCTTGGGAGAAAATAAAATAGGTCTCGCAAGTCACTTTCATGTCCAATATGTGGCGTGCAAGTATACTTGTGCGACCATGATGAAACTTGCGCGGCCCATGCTCAAACAAATCCTTTTTCGTGCCTTTTTCAATTTTTGATGTTTCTTCAAAGGATGAATCTCTTTATGCTAAGGTATTCCCCTTTTTCATTTGTTAGACTCTGTGACAGAAAGGAGTGTCAACAAAAGTCCCCCCTTAGAGTTGGATCCGAAAGGAAGGAGGATTTGACTCTTAGGTAAAGGAGAAAACCAAGGAACTATGGCACACAATTTTTGAGCACGCAAGTGGAGGTTCACAAGTGAGAGCCGTGTAGGAAGCATGCAGGGTAGAGCCTTGGCCTATAAATATGTGGCCATTCTCGTGCAAAGCAACCAGATTTCAAACCTTCTCGCTCTCACCGCGCAGGTTTCTCTCGTCACGCAAGTGAATTGTTTTCCACTGGTTCACATTTCTATTCATGTCACACTTCTGCAGAGGTATTTGAACTTGCGTGGTGATATCTGCACACCCAAACTTGCACGACATAATTACACTTGCGCGCCAACATGGGACTTGCACGCCTTAATGCCTTATCCATTTTTTCAAATTTCTTCACAAATTTTATGAAAAATCAACTTACTAAAAAGTCAATTATATGATCTTTGTGCAGATTCAATGGATTCCAGAAGAATTGGAATGATTGATGAACTGGATAGCAAGCGAATTGACAACATGATGAACATCGTTGGCCATGATTACTATAATATCTATGACAAAACTCTCCCAGTTTTGGCCAAGTACTTGAAGAAATATCATGTTAATTTCCTAGAAAACATATACCTGCCTTTGTATGACCATGGTCATTTGCAAGGGGTCAACATTCCAGATGAAAAGAACTATATTCCCAAGATGCAGCCGCACTGCTACCCCTATATTTCGGTTATACTATGCATTAAGAGTATCAACAATGGTGTGAACTTTCAAAATTTTCCTCTATGACATTTCCTTGCAGATATGAAAATGGAAAACCCATGGGATGATATGTTTTCCACTACTGGTTGGTGGAGAAAATATTATCATGTCATTAGAACTACATCTGAAAAGAGTATTCTCTCCAAATGGATCTTTACTTCTAATGCTCTATTCTCAAATCCATGTATCCATCTTCCAAGTCTCTTGGAAGGAAACAGAGTCATTGTTTGATCAATAGAAAATTTTCTCAAACCGCAATCAAGAATATTCTTTTACAATTGTTCCAAGAAGAGCTGGTATCACTGCATCTCTTATTGTATCCAGTTGAATGAATGCATTCCAGGTGTCTACTGATGAAGCTCGGGATGCTGTAAATCAAATGAAGAGTTATATTGAAAGCCTCTTGTAATTCCTGAAAAAGAGAAGAGACTCCAGTATGTGGACGTCCCTCTAACTATTGTGCATCAATGAAAAACACTTTCATCTTCAATTATTTGTGCCTGCATTCTTTTTCTACCTGCTTATGATTTTTACCTAAGCTAATGGGCCTAGTAAGCATAGTTTGATTTTTGCTAGGATTATTAAAAATAACCCTACAAACTTCAAATCTTTTTATTGCTCAATCTTACCTAAATCATAAAAAATATATGTTTAGTGAGATGGGACTTGAATTTTGTTCAGAGTTCCCTTGTCTTTTGTAGGCAGTTTAAAGTCATGTATGTCATACATAAAAAGAAAGGCTAATGTTTAAGGTCGAATAGCTTTGACCGTGTCACACCCGCTATTTCAAAATTTATTTATTTTATTAATTTTCTTTGCGTTGGGTAGTTCGGGTCGAAACCCGGCTTAAGATTTCATGTTATTTGTGTTTTGGTCTTGATTGCGTCCGGTGCAACGTGGTCAAAGCTGCACGGCCTCACCTAGGTCGCCGTGCGACCCCGCTCGGGTTCACCGCATGCCTTGCCGATGTTTAATTAATGAAATTATTATTATTATTATTATCTTGGATGATAATTTAATAGAGAGTATTATTTTTATTATTTTCATTTTATTAAGTTTATTATTGTAAAGTTTATTATTTAATTCATTAAGTTTTTTTTATTACCTTATTATTATTATTATTTCCATTGTTGTAACTTGTTATTATTATTTTCCATTTACTTTTATTATTATTATCATTAGTCTTATTTTGTTTTTAGTTTTACTTTTATATTATTATTTTATTATCATTATTTTTTTTCCATTTTGGGTAGGGTTTGGACCCCCCTTCATCGCGGCACACCCCCTTCCCCACCGGAATCCCATAGCGCAACTCACCCCCCTCCTCTGCGCTATGCCTTGCCGTCGGCTTCCCCTCCTGCGCGCTACACCCTGCCGCCGGCTTCCCCAGCTTGCGCCGCTGCACCACCACCCCCGAAGTCCTGGTCTTCCGCACCCTGCCTCTTCCACTCAGGCTGCCCTGCCTCCCACCGCGCACCCCACCTTCCCTAAAAATCCTCCGGCCTTCCCACTCCAGTCTGGTCTACTTCCCTCGGACAGCTGATGCACCTCCCCTGTCTCTTTTATTGGCGCAACCTCTCGTGTGCTGCTCTCCATGGTCGTTTTTTTTTTCTTCCAATGGATCTTGGCCGGTGCCTCCTCAACATGGACGAAGCCCTACCCACGGCTCCCCTTCGAGCCCAACGCCCCTTCGTTTAAGTCCGTTTCTCTTCTTGTCCTTTTTCTTTTGAGTTTTGTTTGTTTTTTTTCCAGCGAGTATATGTCCGATTTTAGGGTTAATTCTTGATGTTTTTTGGTTCAATTGATTGATTTAGGGTCAATTTTGTTTGCTTGAGTTGCGGTTGGCATGCGACGGTCATTTCCCACCATAGTTGTGAAGTCCGCTCTGACAAGGTAGGTGGTTCCATGCCTTTGCATCATCTAGATAATTTAATTTGTTTGTTTAGTTAAACTTAATATGTTCTATGGTTTAGTTGCATGATGCGAATTATGTTTAAAATGTTTTGGTATGATCGTTTGAAGAAAATGTGTTTTTGGGAGTGATATAGTATTGTCATTTATATGTGTGTTGTGGTAAAAATTCTTGGTAGTGTTGTAGAGGTTTTGCGAAATGCATTTTAAAAATGTTGTGACATGTGTGCGTGATGAAAATTGCACTTGTTTTTAGAAATTGTCATGTTTTTCCTTTCGATCCTATTGTGGTAAATTTTAGAAGTGTTTAATAATTGTTTATAGCATGCCAATGAGGTTTTAGAAGGGTTGATTTGTGAAATTGATTTTGTAATGGTTTCTTTTGCATGCGATATGTTTTATAAGTTGAGGAGTTGTTTATTTAAGTGGTGTTTTGAGTGCGAAACATGGTTGAAAGGTTTTTGAGGGTTGTTTGGTAGGTGTGAAAGGTGTTTTCAAGTCACTTTAGGTGTTTTTGTATTTAAATAGAAATTTTCAAATTATATGAATCACTTTTGGTGTGTTTTCCTTGTTGTGTACTTTTGAAATTGAAAGGCAAAATTGTTTGAATAATGGAAAACAAGTTTTGACATGGTTACCTCGTGTATCAAGTTTCAAAGTAACGCCTCTATATAGAATCAAGTTGTTTTTGGTGTAAAGTCTTCTTGTTTTTTCTTAAAATTATTTCAATAATATCTCAAATTATTTATTGGTATATTTATATGACGCTAAAATGGTGTTTTGAAGGAGTTGAATACGCGTTCATTTTTAAAGTGGTGTATTTCTATAAAATGAGACATGTCCTTGGTGTGTGTGTGTCTTTGAAATGGTGATTTGGTATGAAAGTGGTGACTTTTTTTTGTGTAACGTCATGTTTGGTTTGTGAAATGTGAAAGTGATGTGTTTTGTGAATGTGAAACATGTTTGAGCATAAGGGAAAACCCTGGGTATCTAGGTGGGCGGACCAGAACTAGTGCGCTAGTGAGCCGGATCGGTATCATCCCTGTTTCAATTAGCTGGATTGACGATTACAACACTAACTAAACATATGATGACTGAGGGTCGTGGCCTTCTAAGCCACGTTTTCTGAGGGTCGTGGCCTTCTAAGCCACGTTTTCTGAGGGTCGTGGCCTTCTAAGCCACGTTTTCTGAGGGTCTTGGCCTTCTAAGCCACGTTTCACCGAGACATGAGGTTCTAGGGTCCCACTCGAGCTAGATGAACTTTAGGGGAATTACCCATAGTGCTTTACCATCTATGACGTGGTGCCTTATGTCGGCATATGGAAGACCACTTGAGTGTGAGTATGTGTGAGTATGTGTGTGTGTGTGTGATGTACATGGATTTCGCATGTATTTTTATAATTTTCTAACATAGTTTTAATTAATTAGTTTAACGATTTTTTATATTTTTAGTTTATTTTTGTAGTTTTGTATTAGTTTAAACATTTTTATATTTAATAGTATAATATTTAAATACATGTGCATTAATGTATTATTATTATTATTATTATTATTATTATCTAACATTAAATATTTAGATAGTTGTTTTTTTTAATTTGAATTCTAATTTAAGTTTTAACTTTGATTTTATTTTTTTATTTATTTATTTTTGTTTTGACTTTTTCTCCCTTTTCTCTCAACCACTCCCCTTTCTCTCCCGCTGGACCCGCCGCCCTCCTCTCCCCTTTCTCTCCCGCTGGACCCCGTCGCTCCCCCCTCTCCATTCCGAACTGGCCGCCCCTCTACCCTCATCTCCACCACCCGCGCCCCCATCTCCCCACTCCCCTCCTATCCCACTCCCCATCCCGCTGGCCCCTGCTCCCTCGCCCCGCTCTCTCGAATTAACCGGCCCGCCTGCCTCCCACGTCCTGCCGAATCTCCCTCTCTCCAATTATCCCAGGCGGCCTCCCCTTCCATTCCCAGTGCCCAGCCCCCTCATCCCATCCTCTACCCGCCGGCCTCTACCCCGCCAACCCAGCGCCTCGCCCTCTTCTGCTACCCGCCGCCCCACATCTTCCCTGCTCCCCAACCCCCTCACCAGCAAGCAGTCGTAGAGGCCTCCTCACGCTGAAGCTCTCTCCCCACGCTGCAGTGGACGGTTCTGGGTGCATCAGTGATTGATGATGATTCACGCACGTCGTTGACGCGACATTACACCGCGAGAGCAAGCACAAATTTGATAATTTTTGCGGTGGCACGAGATGGTTTGGTTCAACATTGCGGCGATCGTCGGAGTGACGATTACTATTGAACGATCTTTGACATCGGTTTGTAGTGACAACTGCGACGACATGAGCACGGTGATATCTTTTATTTATTATTTTATGCGTCGTGTCGTCGTGATGGCAGGCTAACTTTCTTTGTGTCGGAGTTGTGACGAAAGTGACGGTAATTGCATATCTTTAATTTATTCTTACTTTTGATTGCCTTTTGAATTAATTTCATTAGGATGTTTATTTAATTAATTGTATCTGCGTTTAAATTAATTTTCATTTGGGCCCTGCACACATGCTTTGGTGCCCGTTCGTGTGATACCTAATAAGTAATCACGAACGGGAGTTCATCCGAGAATTTATTTATCCGGAATTTGATCAAGCGCGCAATCGAATTTTTAATAAATAAATATATTAATTGGAAAATTAATATTTTGTGTGCGCTCTCCTTCAAACTGACATGAGTGATACTTAATAAGTAATCTCATGTGAGCGAACCCAACGTAGGTAGATACTTAGACTTTGTGAGAAACAGGTCAGTGTATTTCACCAAGTGATTCAGCACTATAAGGACGCGCAAATTATTTGTCAGGACAGAGAACGAAATGATAAATAATTTGTGTGAAAATTAGAATGTTTTCTAACATCAGAGAACGAGACCAGATGACATTTTGATTAAATTTGGAATCGGTGATAATTGAATAAATAAATATTCAAATATGGGAATTAAATAATTGACATTGCATGCACTTGAACGGACATCACAACTCTGACACTTCCATCTCTGCCAGTTTCTTTCATAGCTAAGTTCACTTAGATAGTTTTAGTTAATTTAATTAGTCATTTTTAAAATAGTCATTTAGTTTTTAGAACTTAGTTGTTAATCACACAATTAAAGCCCATCCGCCTGAACATTCCCCCAAAAGGACATTTCTAGTGTCTACTCACATTCTCTCTGTGGTTCGACCCTGCTCGCCACTTCTACAGTAGTTAGTAGGTAAATAAATATTGCAAATTTTCACGCGTTGCGACGCGTTTGCCAAATTTCTGGCGCCGTTGCCGGGGAGAATAGTAGCATTAGGAGTTCCTTTAAAAGAGTAATTTAGGTCAAAAATTAAAAAAAAAACCAACAAAAAAAAGTTTACTACTCTGGGAATTTTTCATTGCAGGGATTTTCAAGACATCCAGAAGTTCAAAATGACGTGGGCCGCACCACCCAATTACAACCAGTATCCGCCCTATGCAGCCCCGACTCAAGGTATGACATATAATGCTTCACCACACATGAGCTATCTAGGTAATCCCGTTTATTTCAATGGTCTTTATTCAAGTCCATGCTATGATCCATATGAGAACATTTCACCATGCTATGAAACAAGTCCTTATACATCTGTTAATCATTTTCAAAGTCAATGCATTCCTGAAAATTTAGAACTTGACAATTCATGTCAAACAAATGATTCAATAATTGAACACATGTTGCATTGTGCTATCACTGAGAGCAATCAGAGGTTTGAACTTCAAGATAAATGCAATGAAAAGTTTCTTTCCTCAACAAAAGATCTAGAAAATCAATTGAATAATTTAGTAAATCAAATGAATCATATTTCCGAACTACCTGCTTCATTACCCCTTGATGATCTAATTCAAAACAATTCTTTTGAGGAGAGTGAAATAGAGGTTCCATTTGAACAACATCTATGTCCCGAGTCTGATAATGGGATTGATCTGCCTTCTTATCATACAATTGATGACTCCCCTCCATCACAAAATAATTCTTCCAATCTAATCACATTTCAAGAATATGAGAGCTTGGTATTACGCCCTGTTGAACATAATGGTCCCTCAGAAAATGTGATTTCATGTCCTTCTGTGAATTCACAACCTAGTCATCCCAAAGTGAAAAAGGACACATTCAATGTATATCAAACTTCACCTTTTGAGGATGAAGAGGACATTGAACTAGGATCATTCTTTACCATGATAGATTCAGAATTGAACCAAGAGACAGTGGATTGCCACACTTAAGAGGACATCACTTCAAATGACATTGAATCACCTCTTTCTGAAAATCCATGTGAGTCTGAAACTTTTTCTAAAATGGAGACATCTGAAACATTTCTGGAGTCGAAGAATCAATCAGCATTGGTGGAAGAGAACACTCATAATTTTCTAGAAACAATGGAAGAATGGGATTGCTTGGAGGATCCTGAGTTTGAGGTGAAACATGTACCAATGGAGAAATATGATGAGGGTGGTATAGAAGAAAATTTTGAAAAAGATGTCATTATTGACACAATGGAGTCATCTGCTCCAATTGATCCTGCACCACTTGCTCTATGCGTCGAGGTTAAAAACACTTCACTTGAAATACCCATATATTCTAACAATATTTTTGACCTTGGCACAATCAATGAAACCATCGAGCATGAATTGAGTTGGAAACCAGTATATTTCCCCGTGCTAGTGGTTGGGTGTGAAAACAAATTGGGATACATAATCAACCCAGATACTGCATTCAAGGATGTGATGGATATAAGCGAACCACTGAAGGAGTCTGGTAAGGGCACTTTTTTACCTGTGTATGTTCAAAGAGCTTGCAGAATAAACTCATCTTCAATGAATGGATTCCGCGCTCCTACTGAAAAAGAAGCAGATGCATGGTTTACATTTCCATTCGATCCTGGTGGAGTTTCAATAACGTCTGGCTGAAGACAAAGTAAACTTAGCGCTCAATGGGAGGCAACCCATCATTTGTTTGTTTTCTTTTCACTGCATTTTATTTCATTTCATTTAGTTTTATTTTAAATAAAATGGTATGCATTTACAACAATCTGTTTTCTCCCGGCACAGTAGTGGATTTAAATTCATCTTAAATATTTTTTTTATCATCCACATTTTTTTATTAGGGTGTGACTTCTTTGATATGATGCGAGTATGTGCTGTCAATGTGTAGGTTTTACAGGTATACCATTTCTGGAGCTTCATCAGATACAAACAGCCTCTCCGTGTCAATCTGCACTTACACAGGGAAGTGTTTTATTTTTGTCATATTTTATGCTTCCAACAACACCATGTAAAAAAAAAATTTGAAAAAAAAACTAACATTCTTGTCATTGATGAACCCACATAAAAGCCATTGTATTTTTGTCACAACACAGTCGGGAACATAACACTTGTGTCCCTAGGCAGTTTGAACACCTGATTCTTGTTTGGAATTCTTTGATCCTTGATCTCATGACTTAGATGATTTCTTATATTATTTCATGCTTCGAATTTTTTTTTCAAAAACTTGTATATTTTTTACACTTATTCGAACTCATGATCATCTGTGCTGTCCAAAATTATATTTCCATACCCGTGAGGACTCTGAGCCATTTTACAATCATCTCTTATTTCTCTTATCTCTTGAGGGAATCTCAACCATGTTTTGTCTTCTAGAACTTTCCATGTTTTTCCATCAAAGCGATAGGAATTTTTGAAAGTTGCACTAAAATGATCGAGGCATCTGTTTGATATTTTAGCCCCGTTGACCCACTGAGCCACCCAAACATTTTCTCCTTCGTATAGCCCTTAGAAGCCATGCAGGAGCCTTTTAGGATGAGCCCAAGCCGATACCCTTCCCTACCAATTTCTTGAATTTTTGCATGATTATTTCAATCTAAGTGTGGGGGAGAGAGACTTACTCATGGAGAGGGTTCTTCGAGGGGAAGTGAGTCATTTGATGTACATGGGTTGACATTATCCCATCCTGATCATATGAGTTCTTTTTCACAGTAGCCACATTCATTTCATATTATTTTGATATAGGAATATAGAATCCTTTTGAGTTCCAACAATGAGTACATTGGTGGTCATTACGCGGTAACCCTCGACTTTAGGGATACCTATTAAAGTGATGATCCATTACTCCAGGAACTAGAAAGTTTTCTATATGACCTACCTTCATTGAGATGTTACATCGTATACGCTACTTGTGTACCTTTCTTTGGGATTATTGTCTGACATTTATTTCATGGGGTTTTGGAACTGATACTCACTTGTTTTTCCTACTCATCTTATTTGAGTGAGTTGTGTAAAAAAAGAGAGTGAAACATTGGATTATCAAATGCTTGGGGACAAGCAGTGTTTTAAGTGTGGGGGAGCGAGAGTTTGAGGGAGACATTTATATTGACTTATCATGCATTTATTTCAAGATTCAACCCTCCTTTTTACCAAAAAGATGTCAATATTTTTTTAACCCACCGTCCCACAGCTTCAGAAACATTTGAACCTCATGTAAAGTCCTTGAGATTGGTACATTCTTTTGATTTCCACTAGTGGAGATGTGAAATTCATGGCAAGCCTATGGTAAGCATGCATGTGCATGAGAACTGAGAAAAACTTTGATCAAATCTTTTCAAGCGATGAGTGTAATGGCAAGGTAGGTCACATGATTGATGAGTGCACATACTTGTTTTGAAAAAATGCAAGTGAAAGAAAAATTGTTTTTGAAACTAAAGTTTTAAATGAAGCATGATATATTATGAGGAAAGAGATTGGAAAATTTTGAACATGTAATTTTGATGTTTTGATTTGTCTATGGGTCCACTTGTTTTTTCTTTCTGATTGTTTTTCCCAGGAGTGCAAAAGTTTAAGTGTGGGGGATTTGATGTACATGGATTTCGCATGTATTTTTATAATTTTCTAACATAGTTTTAATTAATTAGTTTAACGATTTTTTATATTTTTAGTTTATTTTTGTAGTTTTGTATTAGTTTAAACATTTTTATATTTAATAGTATAATATTTAAATACATGTGCATTAATGTATTATTATTATTATTATTATTATCTAACATTAAATATTTAGATAGTTGTTTTTTTTAATTTGAATTCTAATTTAAGTTTTAACTTTGATTTTTTTTTATTTATTTATTTTTGTTTTGACTTTTTCTCCCTTTTCTCTCAACCACTCCCCTTTCTCTCCCGCTGGACCCGCCGCCCTACTCTCCCCTTTCTCTCCCGCTGGACCCCATCGCTCCCCCCTCTCCATTCCGAACCGGCCGCCCCTCTACCCTCATCTCCACCACCCGCGCCCCCATCTCCCCACTCCCCTCCTATCCCACTCCCCATCCCGCTGGCCCCCGCTCCCTCGCCCCGCTCTCTCGAATTAACCGGCCCGCCTGCCTCCCACGTCCCGCCGAATCTCTCTCTCTCCAATTATCCCAGGCGGCCTCCCCTTCCATTCCCAGCGCCCAGCCCCCTCATCCTCCCTACCCCGCCGACCCACCTCCCCTTCTCATCTCTCGGCCTCCCCTTCCATTCCTAGTGCCCAGCCCCCTCATCCCATCCTCTACCCGCTGGCCTCTACCCCGCCAACCCAGCGCCTCGCCCTCTTCTGCTACCCGCCGCCCCACATCTCCCCTGCTCCCCAACCCCCTCACCAGCAAGCAGTCGTAGAGGCCTCCTCACGCTGAAGCTCTCTCCCCACGCTGCAGTGGACGGTTCTGGGTGCATCGGTGATTGATGATGATTCACGCACGTCGTTGACGCGACATTACACCACGAGAGCAAGCACAAATTTGATAATTTTTGCGGTGGCGCGAGATGGTTTGGTTCAACGTTGCGGCGATCGGCGGAGTGACAATTACTATTGCACGATCTTTGACATCGGTTTGTAGTGACAACTGCGACGACATGAGCACGGTAATATCTTTTATTTATTATTTTATGCGTCGTGTCGTCGTGATGGCAGACTAACTTTCTTTGTGTCGGAGTTGTGACGAAAGTGACGGTAATTGCATGTCTTTAATTTATTCTTACTTTTGATTGCCTTTTGAATTAATTTCATTAGGATGTTTATTTAATTAATTGTATCTGCATTTAAATTAATTTTCATTTGGGCCCTGCACACATGCTTTGGTGCCCGTTCGTGTGATACCTAATAAGTAATCACGAACGGGAGTTCATCCGAGAATTTATTTATCCGGAATTTGATCAAGCGCGCAATCGAATTTTGAATAAATAAATATATTAATTGGAAAATTAATATTTTGTGTGCGCTCTCCTTCAAAATGACATGAGTGATACTTAATAAGTAATCTCATGTGAGCGAACCCAACGTAGGTAGATACTTAGACTTTGTGAGAAACGGGTCAGTGTATTTCACCAAGTGATTCAGCACTATAAGGACGCGCAAATTATTTGTCAGGACAGAGAACGAAATGATAAATAATTTGTGTGAAAATTAGAATGTTTTCTAACATCAGAGAACGAGACCAGATGACATTTTGATTAAATTTGGAATCGGTGATAATTGAATAAATAAATATTCAAATATGGGAATTAAATAATTGACATTGCATGCACTTGAACGGACATCACAACTCTGACACTTCCATCTCTGCCAGTTTCTTTCATAGCTAAGTTCACTTAGATAGTTTTAGTTAATTTAATTAGTCATTTTTAAAATAGTCATTTAGTTTTTAGAACTTAGTTGTTAATCACACAATTAAAGCCCATCCGCCTGAACATTCCCCCAAAAGGACATTTCTAGTGTCTACTCACATTCTCTCTGTGGTTCGATCCTGCTCGCCACTTCTACAGTAGTTAGTAGGTAAATAAATATTGCAAATTTTCACGCGTTGCGACGCGCGTGCCAGTGTGTGTGTGTGAGTGAGTACATGTGTGTGTGCCTATAATGAATTTTTCTCTTCCTCTTTAAAACCGTGTTTGTGAAATGAGTTCTTTTTTTTAGTGTTTTCCTTTAGCATTTAGCTTGTAAATGTTTTCTTTAAAAGAATTTTTGAAAGTATAATTTTGAATAATCACATTAAATTGTCTTTTTGATGTTTTGACATGGAACGTTTTTATTGGGTGACTTCCTACTGGGCCTTCTGCTCACACCCTGCATACGCCTTTGGGTGTATGTAGACCTTGTCTCTTGTGTATTCCAGGTTGTGACATTGTGCTCAGTGATGGTGGTTCAGGTTGCATTTGGTCTTTTCATGCAGAGTGGTGCTGATGTGACATCTCTTTTTTCCGGGAGGTATGAGTATGAGTTTTAGTTTCCTCTGTCATCTTTTCTTTTTAGTTATTGGTTTGAATTGTAGACTTTAAACCTGTTCATAGTTTAAAGTCACATTTGGTTGTCTATTTCTAGTTTCAGTTTATTCATCTGGTTTGTTGTTTTTCTGTCTTTTATTTCGGGTAAATCGTTCCCATGTAATATTTGATACCTGGGCACTTGTGCCAGCCCGTGGGGATCGAGAACGCCCTTCGGGCCATGTCGCGGACCGGGTCGGGCGTCGGGTCGGATGGCGACCCGGCCTGGTTCGTGACAAAATGGTATCAGAGGGGCAGGTTTGCTCTCTTGGGTCGTTTTATTTTGAGATAGAGTCAGAGTAGACCAGAATTAAGGTTGTCAGAACTCGACGTTCTAGCTACGAGCAATGTGCCTAGCCAACACACCTCGTGGAGGGACTCTAGTTACCAAAGTATGTTGAGGTTTGTCTGAGTTTTTGGTCCTTGCGGATAATCTTGTCTAAGGGAAATGAAAAGGGGTAAGGCCAGTGGTCCTAGTGAGCTCGCAGGGTCTGGAAAGCCATGTGGAGCCGGGGATGCTATCCTAAAATACCCTCCGTGGCGATGGCGTGACTAGCGTATGGCCGCCAACCATACGTTCCAGTCACCCACTGACACAAGGTTTCTCTTGCGTTGTTTCTCGTCTTTTTGTTTTGGATTCGTGGAAATTTGGTTTTTAAGTAAAAATGTTTTGGTCTTGGAAAATATTTTCAAATGAAGCGCTTTAAAAATGAAATGGTGTGTGAGGTTTGAAAAGTGTGGGTTGGATGTTTTGGTTTTGAAAAATGGAAAGGTTTGGTTTTGATCCTTTTCACTCTCATGGGAAAACACATGCATGAGTGTATACGAAAAGGGAAATGGTTAATGGCATGAGCAGATGAGTGCCTGGATGGACATGAGGTTGGTGCCGGTGTGGCACAAGAACATGCATGTGCGAGGCTCATGGGACGCCATTGGTGTTTGTGCAACCCACTGGGTTTTCTTATTTTCAAAATGTTTTTTTAATGGATTTTTTTGGTGTTTTAGTAAACGGTGTTTGTGTGGCGTTTCCTTGTGTTTTGGAAATGTCGGATGTGAGGCGTTTTGAGCCGATGATCCTTTCTGAAGGATTTGTGTCCCGAGTTTGAATTCTTATTTGTAAATTGGTATGCAAGCGTGTGGTTAGTGAATTATTTTGAAGAGTACATCAGGGAGCCCTTGCAGTGGTTCCCCCTACACGTTTGGTGTTTGCTTGTGTTATGTCTTGACCATTGGACCACTTCGGTTGAGTCCATGGTTTTCTTTCTTGACTAGTGTATGCCCCCCATAAAGAGTTGACATGGGATTGAAGTGCGGCCATAGGAAAATAACCATTGTTTGACCCTCCAGTTGATCAGAGGAATCCCTTCTTGAATTCTAGAATTGAACACACATCTCCTTTTTACAATTAAACGGATCCTCTCACAGCAGGATGACATATGTGATGGGATTTGAAGGGAGTTTTGGTCTCTTTGAGTCGTCTGAGTCATCAAATATGAGGTTTGACACTTTTGAATCTACAGGTTCCCCTGGAAGCGGTGAAAGGAATTCTAGCAAGTAAGGTTGAAGGCGGTTCGGTGTTATCTGCGCTGACCGAAGTCTTGAAAGGCCTGTCTTGCTTTCATCGGCCATAAGGGTCAGGTTTGGTGACGTCTTGCAGTGTGAGGTCCCTTTGATAGTCAACGGTTGTTTGGAAGTGGTAAAGGAGACTACAGTGGGGAAAAGGTGGAAGAAACCCTAAGTTGTTGGTGCATTCTATTGTTCTAAATGACCTCTATTATTTGGTTTGTTTCGTTCAATAAAAGGTTCGTGTTAGGATACTAGTTTGGCAGACCCAGTCATATGAGGCTGCTATGGTCGTTTGCAGGAATCACATGTTGTTCAAGACGCGGTTTAAAGTATTTCCCAGTGTAATGTTTCTCTCGACAGTAATGATCGTGCTCGGTGACAATTTGTGGTGTCGTGTTCTCATTCAGTGTAACAAGGGGTCATGCGTGTGTACCATCTAAGCTCTCGTTATGGTGAATGTTCCGTGTATGATCAGTAGGATGTTGTAATGTGTTGTGTTTGCTGCTGTTGCCTTGGTTGTAGTGCGGTTGCGTGTGACACCAAAAGGAGAAGCTCCGTTCGGGAGTCTCCCATGCCTGATTGTGAGGTAGAAGATGCTTCAAATATCAGGGCTCTAGCCACAGGCCTCGGAGTGAAGCTGGCGCGTGGTCAGGAACCCCAGGAGTGTATGGGACCCTGACTTTATTTATGTCATCGGTGTTGAAAGTGAAGGCAGATTAAATTGTTTTCTATGGTTTTTCTGTTTCGAACGAACCTTCTGGCTGCGTAAGGTTTCAGTGACTATGCGGAGGCATGTCTGCCTCATTGCCTTGAAGTCTTGGGGGTGGCGTCCCATCGGATGTGATCACTTTTAGTGGTCCTTGAGAGTCTGTTGGGGAAATCAGTCCCAAAATTGTATAGTGCTCATCTTGGGATGTGGATGTTTTGGTCGGGTCTTGGATTATAGTTTTGATGCCCCGATAGTCGGGCCCCTCCCTCCCCGCCCCTTGTGGTGGGGTGTTTGGTCACCATCAAATTTTTTTCAATGTTCTGTATCCTATGTTCATTAAAATGGTAGCGAGACCCACAATGGGTCTCGCACAAAGGTCTCTGGAATAAATCGGTGTTGGCCTTTACTTAGTGGTGGGGAGTCCGTCCGGACCTCCCCATATTGGTTTTGTAGTCTTGTCTTGGGCGTTGGCAGGTTCTTAATGGTGGGGAGACCCACATTGGGTTTCACACGAATGTCTCTAGAATGAATCAGTGCTAGACTTTTCTTTAATGACGGGGAGTCCGCTCGAACCTATCCGTGTCAGTTTTCCAGTCTTGTTTCGAGTGTTAGTGAGTTCCTAATGGTGGGGAGCCCCTCAGGTCTCCCCATGTTGATATTTTTCTTCTGTATTTAAATATGGCTTGGTGATAAGTGATAAGAGTGTTCTGTGGACGTGGTTTGACCTTGTTTGTTCACTCTAGCCAAAGGTGTGGTTTTAGTTTAATAGTGCTTGAGGTGTTTTGGCTTGTGAAGTTGGTTTCCGTGGGTGTGAGAGTTCCCTTCCTTGATCAGTCAACTGGAGGCGTTCTAGCTCTTCGGGGTAGGCGACACATATCAGAAAGTCTCTTTTACACGTTTTTGAAGTTGTGTTTTAGTCAATTTCTCTGAGCACAATGCTTTTTCATCTTTTCGCTTGTTGATTGTGGGGATCCTCTTTAAACCTTAGTGGGGTATCAGTTTCTTCTTTGGGGTTCAGCCTTAGTTATGGCTTTCTGGGGGTGGAAAGCTTTATGGTGGGGAGAATTTTCACACCCGCTATTTCAAAATTTATTTATTTTATTAATTTTCTTTGCATTGGGTAGTTCGGGTCGAAACCCGACTTAAGATTTCTAGTTATTTGTGTTTTGGTCTTGATTGCGTCCGGTGCAATGCGGTCGAAGCTGCGCGGCCTCACCTGGGTCACCGTGCGACCCCTCCTGGGTTCACCACATGCCTTGCCGATGTTTAATTAATGAAATTATTATTATTATTATTATCTTGGATGATAATTTAATAGAGAGTATTATTTTTATTATTTGCATTTTATTAAGTTTATTACTGTAAAGTTTATTATTTAATTCAATAAGTTTTTTTATTACCTTATTATTATTATTATTTCCATTGTTGTAAATTGTTATTATTATTTTCCATTTACTTTTATTATGATTATCATTAGTCTTATTTTATTTTTAGTTTTACTTTTATTTTATTATTTTATTATCATTATTTTTTTTCCATTTTGGGTAGGGTTTGGACCCCCCCTTCATCATGGCACACCCCCTTCCCCGCTGAAATCCCGTCGCGTAGCTCACCCCCCTCCTGCGCGCTACGCCTCGCCGTCGGCTTCCCCTCCTGCGCGCTACACCCCACCGCCGGCTTCCCCAGCTCACGCCACTGCACCACCACCCCCAAAGTCCTGGTCCGCCGCACCCTGCCTCTTCTGCTCGGGCCGCCATGCCTCCCACCGCGCACCCCTCCTTCCCTAAAAATCCTCCGACCTTCCCACTCTAGTCCGGTCTACCTCCCTTGGACAGCTGATGCGCCTCCCCTATCTCTTTTATTGGTGCAACCTCTTGTGTGCTGCTCTCCGTGGCTGTTGTTTTTTTTCTTCCAATGGATCTTGGCCGGTGCCTCCTCAACATGGCCGAAGACATACCCGCGGCTCCCCTTCGGGTGCAACCCCCCTTCAGTTAAGTCCTTTTCTCTTCTTGTCCTTTTTCTTTTGAGTTTTTCTTGTTTTTTTCCAGCGAGTATATGTCTGATTTTAGGGTTAATTCTTGATGTTTTTTTGGTTCAATTGATTGATTTAGGGTAAATTTTGTTTTATTGAGTTGCGGTTGGCGTGCGACGGTCGTTGCGCACCATAGTTGTGAAGTCCTCTCTGACAAGGTAGGTGGTTCCATGCCTTTGCATCATCTAGATAATTTAATTTGTTTGTTTAGTTAAACTTAATATTTTCTATGGTTTAGTTTCATGATGCGAATTATGTTTAAAATGTTTTGGTATTCTCATTTGAAGAAAATGGGTTTTTTGGAGTAATATAATCTTGTCGTTTATATGTGTGTTGTGGTAAAAATGCTTGGTAGAGCTGTAGAGGTTTTGCGAAATGCATTTTAAAAATGTTGTGACATGCGTGCGTGATGAAAATTGCACTTGTTTTTAGAAATTTTCATGTTTTTCCTTTCTATCCTGTTGTGGTAAATTTTAGAAGTGTTTAATAATTGTTTATAGCATTCCAATGATGTTTTAGAAGGGTTGATTTGTGAAATTTATTTTTTAATGGTTTCTTTTGCATGCGATATGTTTTATAAGTTGATGAGTTGTTTATTTAAGTGGTGTTTTGAGTGCGAAACATGGTTGAAAGGTTTTTGAGGGTTGTTTGGTAGGTGAGAAAGGTGTTTTCAAGTCACTTTAGGTGTTTGTGTATTTAAATAAACATTTTCAAAGTATATGAATCACTTTTGGTGTGTTTTCCTTGTTGTGTACTTTTGAAATTGAAAGGAAAAATTGTTTGAATAATGGAAAACAAGTTTTGACATGGTTACCTCATGTATCAATTTCAAAGTGATGCCTCTATATAGAATCAAGTTGTTTTTGGTGTAAAGTCTTCTTGGTTTTTCTTAAAATTATTTCAATAATATCTCAAATGATTTATTGGTACATTTATATGATGCTAAAATGGTGTTTTGAAGGAGTTTAATACGCGTTCATTTTTAAAGTAGTGTATTTCTATAAAATGAGACATGTCCTTGGTGTGCGTGTGTCTTTGAAATGGTTCTTTGGTATGAAAGTGGTGACTTTTTTTTGTGTAATGTCATGTTTGGTTTGTGAATTGTGAAAGTTATGTGTTATGTGAATGTGAAACATGTTTGAGCACAAGGGAAAACCCTGGGTATCTAGGTGGGCGGACCAGAACTAGTGCGCTAGTGAGCCGGATGGGTATCGTCCCTATTTCACTTAGCTGGATTGACGATTACAACACTAACTAAACATATGATGACTGAGGTTCGTGGCCTTCTAAGCCACGTTTCACCAAGACACGAGGTTCTAGGGTCCCACTCGAGCTAGATGAACCTTAGGGGAATTACCCATAGTTCTCTACCATCTATGACATGGTGCCTTCCGTCGGCATATGGAGGACCACTTGGGTGTGAGTATGTGTGAGTATGTGTGTGTGTGTGTGTGTGTGAGTACGTGTGTGTGTGCCCATAATGAATTTTTCTCTTCCTCTTTAAAATCGTGTTTGTGAAATTAGTTCTTTTTTTAGTGTTTTCCTTTAGCATTTAGCTTGTAAATGTTTTCTTTAAAAGAATTTTTGAAAGTATAATTTTTAATAAGCACATTAAATTGTCTTTTTGATGTTTTGACATGGAACCTTTTTATTGGGTGACTTCCTACTGGGCCTTCGACTCACACCCTACATACACCTTTGGGTGTATGTAGACCTTGTCTCTTGTGTATTATAGGTTGTGACATTGTGCTCAGTGATGGTGGTTCAGGTTGCAATTGGTCTTTTCATGTAGAGTGGTGCTGATGTGACCTCTCTTTTTCCGGGTGGTTTGAGTATGAGTTTTAATTTCTGCTGTCGTCTTTTCTTTTTAGTTATTGGTTCGAATTGTAGACTTTAAACCTGTTCATAGTTTAAAGGCACGTTTGGTTGTCTATTTCTAGTTTCAGTTTATTCATCTGGTTAGTTGTTTTCCTGTCTTTTATTTCGGGTAAATCGTTCCCATGTAATGTTTGATACCCGGACACTTGTGCCAGCCTGTGGGGATCAGGAATGCCCTTCGGACCATGTCGCGGACCGGGTCGGGCGTCGGGTTGGATGGTGACCCGGCCTAGTTCGTGACAGACCGAATGAATTAAAATTGACTCAATTCCTTGATAATTTATTTGAAAACATATTACCACACTCAATTATGGGGGAAAACATGTAAACTATGACTTAAGAAATTTTTAATCTAAGGAATGATATGAAAAAGGACTAAAAGGCATTAGAAGAATTATTTCCTAAGAGTGAAGTTACCATTATTCAACAAACCCATTAGGGGGTTGAATTATGCAGGGCCACTTAAGGGTATTGACTGCATAGTCAAATAAAAGAATCTTTTGGATGACAGGTCCGTTATGTAGACTACTTATGCAAGGCCGCCTAAGGGAACGTGCTGCATAGTCAGGCAAAAGAACTCTTAGAAATTTTACTTTTCTATTGATAAAAAGCCAGTGAAAGTTTATGGAGATTCAAATTTTCCAAAGCATAGAGTCTGCTATATAGAGAGAGGTACTTGAATATGGAGAGGATATTTCCAATCAATATTGTCTAAGAATTGGATGAATGTCACTCCAGCAAAGTTCTAACCCAAACGTAGGGAAGGGAAATATAAACCATAGACTTAAATACTTGTAGATCATGAAAAAGAGTATGGGACAAATATGTTAAGGATGGATATTTTTCAGGATCCCTACATATTGTCGTTAAGACAACTAAGGAAAAAATAGGTTTTCTTCCCAAGAATGAAGTTACCATTATTTAACAAACCCGTTAGGGGGTTGAATTATGAAGGGCCACCTAAGGTCATTGGCTGCATAGTCAAATAATAGCATCTCTCGACTGAAAGGTCCGTTCTGTAGATTCCTTATGCAAGGTCGCCCAAGGTCACGTGCTGCATAGTCAGGCAAAAGAACTCTCAGGTATCTGACATTTTTTGACCAGAAGTCAAGAAAAGGGTTATGGAGATCTGGAAGTATTTATGGTTAGGAGTATGACACATCAAAATGGGCATTATTCAATGCATGTAGAGATACAAAGAACAATGCTAACCATAATCATGTTGTGGTTGGGTTCTGAATGAGGTGCTGGACTTCACTACGTATCCCATAAGGATGAGAACCAAGACATACATAGTTCTTGAAACACAGTATAACGTCATGTGGGGTGAGAGTGTAGGAGATCTTAGTTTAGGGTCATAGAGCTCATACCATAATAATGAATACACAGTGTGTGTTTTATAAACCTTATGTGAATGAAGACCAGGGTTTTCATACCACATTCATGTTTTCATAGGGGGACTTTTCAGCCAAGGGACTGAAAGTGGAATTTGGGGTTAGGCCCAAAGACTTGGGGCTGGATTCGAGGGATGCTCGAACGTTCCTACATATCCCATAAGAATGGGAATCAATCCACACGTGGTTCTTGAAATACCCTCTATACAGATTTGGTTCATACATATGAAGGGTGAAAGGGGAATTTAGTGTAATGATGGTTTGACCCAAGATTAAAGGTTTGGGCATTTCCATGTATGCACGTAGTCTTTGGAATATAACATTATTGGAGATCAATGTAAATAATGATTCCCTCTTAGGTGAGGGTGTCAAATAATGTTTTAGTTTATTGTCGTACAGGAAAAAAGTGCGAATAGTTTAATGTTATATAGCAAGGATGATGGTGAACCAATGTAAAAAATATTGGTTTTGGGGGCGGCTTCACAAATCAACATCGTATAATATGGAGGTGAACCGATGTAAAGATATTGGTTTTGGGATTGAACCTCGGGAGTTTGCCTACGTACCCAGCCTAGAAGGCAAGGATCAAAGTCCGTGTAGTTCAATTGAAGAATGAATTGGTGATCAAGTTGTTATTGAGGATAACGACCTAAAAAATGATGTTGGGACTTACGCATGGTTAGAGGCCCAGAGAGGGTGTTATGGTTGAAGTTTACTCTAAGCTCACATGAGTCATACTCGGTGTGAGAAACAAGAGGTAGCAACAACCCTAACAATGCACAGTTTAATGTCATGTTGGATGTATAAGGGACTGAACACAGTTTAACGTCATGTTGGAAAATGGGGGACTATTCAGTTTAATGTCATGCAGTAAGGACAAAAGAGGGGATTTTATAGTTTAATGTCATATATCTAGGACAAAAGAGAAGATTATGCAGTTTAAAGTCTTTCAGTAAGGAATTTGGGGACTGTGCAGTTTAATTTCATGCAGTAAGGACAAAATAGTTTAACATCATGTTGGATGATGAGGGGAACAATATAGTTTAACGTCATGTTGGATGACACAGTTTAACGTCATGTTGGACGACAAGGTGCTGTACAGTTTAGCATCATGTAGTTAGGACGTATTAGGGACTTTTTCACAGTTTAATGTCATGTGGGACGAAGAGGTGCACAGTTTAATTTTGTATAGCTAGGATGATGGTTATTCGGTTTAACTTCTTGCTAGACGTATTTTATTTGTGTTACACAAAATACTTCTTCAAAAATCTTGCATTGGTTGGAGTTGTGATGAGTTCTACATCCATTGAGATTAAAGAATAAGATCCATTGGAGTAGACCTTATGTATTAAGTAAGGTCCTTCCCACATTGGCTCAAGCTTGGGAGGTTTCTTTCCTGGTATCATTGGATTTCTGAGAACCAATACCAATTCTCCTTGAATGAATGAACGAAGACAAACTTTTTTGTTGAAATCTCATGCTATTCGATTCTGATAGACTTCCAAGTGGGGCAGAGTGCACAATATTTTTTCATATAATCATTCTAATTAATCCAATCTCTTTTGAGATTGTTCATCTGTAGATGACTGATCACAAATGTCTACTCTGAGTGAGGGTAATTGAACCTCAATGGGCAAGAATTATTCTGTTCCATATACCAATGAATATGGAGTTGATAGAGTTGCAGTGCAGGTGGTGGTTCGATAAGCCCATAAAGCATGAAACAGTTTATCAGGCCATGATTTCTTATATTTATCCACCATCTTTTGTAGTATATTTGAAAGAGCCTTATTGAAGGATTCTATTTTTCCATTGGCCACTACATGATACTAAGATGAATGGTTGGATTTTATGTTGTATTCTTGATACCACTTTCTTACCTTGGATGAACAGAAGTTGGTGCCATTGTCCATCAGTATGGTATGAGGGACACCAAATCTGGTAATGATGTTAGACTTGATGAAGCTAACAATGATTTTAGAACTAACTTCTTTGAGAGGTATTGCCTCTGCCCATTTAGAAAAGAAGTCAGTAGAAGTAAGAATATACTTAAACTGCTTCGATGTAGCTGAAGGGTAAGGTCCCACTACATCCATTCCCCATGTGGAAAATGGCCATGAGTATTTAGTTGTATGAAGAAACTCTGGGGGTTGATGAATGAAGTTGGAACATACTTGGAAAGAATGAAACTTCTTAGTGAAATCAACACAATATTGTATCATTGACGGCCAAAAGTATCCAAGCCTTCAAATTTGATCAGATAGTCTATGTATAGACTGGTGACTCTTCTTTTCTGATGGCATAATCCCCATTGACTTGTTTGATTACCAGGTCTGAATCACCTTTCACCTTTAAGTGATTCACTTGTGCCTGAAGCGCCAAATCCAATCCTGTGATGAGATCTTGATATTCTGCTTCATTATTTATACCGCCTTCCCACAATAAGAAGGAATAGGGTAACACTGCCTTTTCTGGGGAAATAATCATAATTCCTAATCCAACTTTTTTGAATTTAGGATCTTCCATTTTCTTCCCTGTTGGAATTCTGGAAGCACCATAAAAGTACATTTCCCATGTTTGAAGATTATCTTGAATAGAAAATACTTCCTCATCAGGAAGTTAAATATCTAAAGATGTATCTTCTACTGAAGGGTGTTCAGCAAGGAAATCAGCCAAATCTTGGAACTTTATTTCATTTTGAGACACATACTAGATATCAAATTACTGCAAAATAACTTCCCACCTTGCCAGACGTCTTGTAAGCATTGGACGACTAAGGATGAATTTGAGCGGGTTATTGCGAGATACCAATTGGACCTCATGATATTGCAGGTAGTGTATCAATTTCTGAACTGCAAAGATTAATGCTAGGCATCAATTTTCAATACTTGAATATCAAGTTTCTGCTTTAAGCATAGTCTGAATGAGATAGTAAAGGCTGTTTTCATTCCCAACATCATTCTTTTGGGCAAGGAAGGCACCCAATGATCGCTCTAAAGCTGTCAGATAAAGAATAAGTGGTCTTCCTTCAACAGGTGGAATTAATACCGGTGGAATCAAGAGATATTTCTTGAGAATATTGAATGCTTCTTGACATTATTCAGTTCACTGGTAAGTGACTCCCTTCTTCATCAATTTGGTAAAGGGTAAACTTTTTCCTGCCAAATTGGCGATGAAACGCCGAATGTAGGCCAAGTGTCCTTGAAGTCCTCTCAATTCGTTCAAATTTCGAGGAGGTGACGTACTAAGGATTGACTTTTTCTTCTTAGGATCAGCTTCGATACCACGATGGCGTACAAAAAAGCTGAGAAATTTTCCTGAGGTTACCCCAAAATCACATTTTAAGGGGTTCATCTTCAAATTGTGTTGTCAAAGTTTGTGGAATATGATTTCCAAATCATCCAAGTGATTAGAACTTTGTCTGGATTTAACCACCAAATCGTCCACATAACTTTCGACAAACTTCCCTAAAAAGGGTTTGAAGATACGATGCATGGCACGATGATATGTTGCATCTGCATTCTTTAGGCCAAAGGGTATTACCCGATAGCAAAACACATCCTGAGGGGATCTGAAGGCTATATATTCTTCATCTTCTGGATCCATTCATATTTTATTATACTCAAAATATCCATCCATGAAGGAAAGTGCTTCATAGCCAGCTGTTGCATCAATTACGAGTTCTGTGATCGGAATTGGAAAATCTTCCTTGGGACAATGCCGATTAAGATCTCTGAAATCAATGAAAACTCTAATTTGTCCATTATTCTTTTTCACAGGGACAATATTAGCCATCCATTTGGGATATTGAACTTCTTTGAAGAAGTTAGCTTTGATAAGCCTATCCACTTCAGCTTCAATTTTGGAAGCATAAGTTGGGCGTGTTCTTCTTACAGTTTGCTTGAATCCTTGATGTTCTTCTGGAAAATCCAAACGATGAGTAGAAACATCAGGATCAAGACCTGAAATTTCTGTATAGTTCCAATAAAATATATCTCGATTTTTCTTTAAAAATGAAATATACATTTCCTGCTCTTCAAGAGTCATGGCCGCACTAATTAAAGTGGGGCGTGGATCTTATTCTGTACCCATATTTATTTCTCTGAGTTCATCCACAGTGGTAGAGATACCCTCTTCAAAATATGGAGGAGAATCTCTAAGATATTCCTCTTCTTATTCAACACGTGTTATTTCTTCTATTTATACTTGAATAGTAGATAATGAAGAAAAATTTCCATGATCAAGAGAGATATTAAAATTTGAACATCTTGAAGAAGAGGCTAACATTTCTGACCCTATTGATGATGAAGGGTCTTTGTTGGGTAATAAAGAGGAGATGATGGATTGAGAATCGACATCATCATTCATCTCTGACATTGCTATAACTTCTTCTGTCCTGGTTGATGAAGTATAGAATTGCTGGATTTCAGCGGATGAAATGAAGACATTTCCATTTGAGCTTTAATCATTGCTTGGTGAATCACTAATTTATCCCATGCTATCTGTCTTAATTTCCATAATTGACATTATGGAAGTTTCCATAAGAGTATTTGGATTTGGGTCTATCCTGTCAATTTGACTGATAGGCAACACATAATCTGTACTCACATGTATGAATGGGTTTACTGGAATCTTTTCCAAACTATATGAAGCATTAACTTTGGTAACCTCCCTTGTTGTGGATTTCTCCTTACCCTCCATGTGATAGAATTCCACCTCAATGTATTGAGATTCACATGTTTTGAATTGGGCTTTATCACCATACAATGTCCCAATTTGACCATTGAAACAATATTTGAGACATTGATGGTATGATGAAGGTATAACCGCATGTTGATGTAGCCAAGGTCTTCCAAGAAAAATGTTGAAAGCTGTGTCATGATGAACAACCATGAAATCTGAATTGGATACAAGATATCCAAACTGAGTTCTGAGTGTGATCTCGCCCAAAGGTTCTTGTTCATTTTTATCATATCCTTGCAACATCAAAGTAGAAGGAGATAAATCATATTTGGTGAGGCCCAATCGACAAAGTGTATGAATGGGGATGAGGTTGACTCTTGAACCATTATCAATGAAAGATCTTCGGATGTCTACATCACCGACCTTGCCAGATAAATACAAAGGTCTAATATGTCCATGAACAACATCATCTTCATCTTCATCTGTAAAAGATATCAGTACATGGCATTATGAAGGATCATTATCTACATGGTAGACTTCAGCCGCAACAATTTCAGTTTCGAATTCCTGAGGACTTGAAAAAGCCTCAATGAGTGCCGCCTGAAGATCCTTTGATAGATTTAAGGCATCCAAAATTGATAACTTGTTCGGTACTTGAGTCAAATGCTTCAAGACATCATACTTTTGGTCCAAAGGTCTACGTTTCCCAACAAGAACATGTGGTTTCGCAGGTTCCTTAGAAGTTGATGCTTTGGAAGTAGATGCATCTTGTATCGGGGTAGGAGTTGGAAATACTCCTGGCTTTGGAAGATTAAACTGACTAGGTCTATTTACTTTCTGAAAGGAAGAAGGTGTAACTTCTAACCGATCTTCCAAAATAACTGTGCCGGGACTGAATATGCCATGCATGGAAGAACTTTCTTGTTCTTGTTGAGATCGCTAAAGGGATCTGCCATGAGTTTCTACTTCATATACAGTTCTAGCAGGGGTAGAATTGGAATAGTGTCTTCTGGGATATCCACGTCTTCCTCTGTATCCCAGACCTCTGGAACTCCCTCTAATTCCTTTGTTTGATACAGGGAACTCAGGCTCATCAAGATCGAAACTGTGACTGACATAAGGATATGTTAAGTGAATCATGTTAAGATAACCAAAGATCAAATCTTCATCTGATGAAGACTCTACCTGATTATTCAGTTTAGGCTGTGCCGTTTGTTGGGGCGGTGCCCGTGGCTTTGAAGTAGATGGAATAAAATATTCCAGATTCAAAGACAACTTAGGCTTTAACACGATCTCATATTCTTCTAACTTCTATTATTTCTTTGAATTACTCCTTTTCTTTGAGGATTTTCCTTCTGATGAAGGGGGTTTTGCTGTGGAATTCATAGTAGAAGACACAATTGGTTTCTTCAATTGTGTTCATAAAATGGCATGAGTTCGGTTGATCATTTTTCTGACCATCCAATCATCATATTTCTGCCCATTTTTGATTTTGACTTCTTTCCACTCATCTTCTTACTCTGGATCTATAGCAGTAACACATACTACCTGAGTTGAAGAACCTTTCAGTTTGACTTGTCCTGCGTCCACCATTTTTTGCAGGAGGTCTTTGAAGACAAAACAATCCTGAATGGGATTCCCCAACATATGATTAAATGGGAAATAGTTGGGACAGTCTTCATCTCCTTCCTCGTTTGGCCTTTTGGGCCTTGACAATTGAACCAAATTATTTTCCAGATCCGAAATGAAGTAACCGAAAACTTGTTCATTTCATAAAGAATAAACTTTGCTCTTTAACTCCTCAAATTGTTTCTGTCTTTGATCTCTTTGATCATCTTGATGAAACAACCTCTATTGTTGACGCTCAGGAGGTAGAGCCCTTTGATAAGATGAAGGTTTTGAAGTAGAAGAAGGTACAGGTTCTTGTTTAAGCATAACTGTAGAAGTCTTTACTTTACCCATTATCTTTCCTGGAACTGATGGAATTACACGAGTTTTATCCTTAGTCTTTGTAAAAGAGTCTTCAATCTGTTGAGAGATTGAAGTAAGGTCTCTAAACCCTCCTATGTATTTCACAGGGATCAACGGTGTGCGTAATTCATCACACAAATTTTCCACACAGATTGGCAACAATTCTTCTTGAGGGAGTGCTAAGATTAGGGAATATGTTAATCCATTCCAATGAGAAATGAAATCTGAAACCCTTTCATTCTCCCTTTGCTTACAATTTGTAAGATAAAAAACTGTTGTCTTTGGAAACATTGACCTGAATTGAAGAAGTAATCTTTGGCGGAGATATTCCCATCCGATAATTGACCGGGATTGCAAGCTTGTATACCAGACAAAAGCAGGTCCTTGTAATGACTGTACAAAACACCTGAGCTTAATTGCTTCTTGTTGCTGAGGGGTTCCCATCATAGGATCACAATGAGAAACAAAATGTGTTAAGTGTTGCTCTGGGTCTCTCGAACCATTAAAAATTGGGAATGTGGTACTTGAAAAATTTAATGGGGGAGGAATTGCTTCAACCCATTCAGGGTAAGATCTCTTTTCTAGTTGAATTTGTGCACGTTTTTCCTCCATATATTCAAACCAAGCTGTTAATGACTCAATGGTAGTTATTAAATTTTGAGAAAAATCCGGTTGAGCTTGGACCTGAGCAGGTGCAATAACTGGAGCTTGAACATATGTGGTGGCTGGTACTGCAACTGATGGTAGCACCACCGATTGTTGTTGCGCATGAACCATAAGATTAGACCTATGAGGGTGTACTGGTAAAGGAGGATATTCTTGATCCATCTTAGTATGTAACGCCCCGACCCCAGCTACCCAGAGTCGGTGCATTACTTCGTAACATTGGCATGATCACAAGAAAGATCAAATCTCGAAAGACCGATTGGTTTAGTAGCCTTGGAAACACTAGATATGTTCATAAGTTTTACATTACATCATAAAATGAAAAACTACTACAATAACATAATGTCTCCATAATCCACACTCATATCCCCACATAATATCCCTGCAGGTCATTCATAATTTACTTCTTCACTTCCTGGGAAAAATAAAACATAGAAAAGGGGTGAGCTCAAATGCCCAGTAAGGATAACAATATAGCGGAAACTTTCATAAATAAGAATAAACATTTAAGGCAATGTTTAACTAAAACAAAAGCCTTTTAAATATGAACTTTCAACATGGTATGGCATAAATAAAATGAAATAATGCCATTTACTTATTCACATGGATATTCTACTAATCGAATAATCACATGCAAAAATCAATAACCACTTTCATAATGTTGGAATGCATAATGCCAGACTATCATAACCACATAGTCAAGGCCTCGTGCCAAGACTACAAATAAGATTTTGTCAAGGCCTTGTGCCAAGACACTAGTTTGTCTCATGAGACCTACCGATGCATCGAGGAGCTATAGCGGGCTCCACCCGTCACTTATTAAGTCCAATGCATTCCCATATGAAAAGGTTTAAACATAACATAAACATTCGTATTAAAACTAGCATACGAAATGTCAATAATTTCACCATAAACTATGAATGGTATAAAAATAGCACATCCATAGTCAAACATATCACAAAACCTTCAATACAATATAGAAGTTTTGTATCATAATAAATCAACTTCAAATAATCTTAAAATCCATCAAAGGATGTTGACATAGATGAAATCAAAATTCTTTTTAAAGAAATATCTCCTTTTATTTTGAAATCATTTAAGATCCATATAAAATAAAACATTTTCTTTGAAAATATTATTATAAGCTTGTAAGGAAAGCTTTGAAGATTTTATAACGGCGTAAAATAACCGCACCCGCCGTATAAGTTAAAAAAACATTCTTACCTCAATTCTGTCGAAAAGGTTAAAAAGGACCTTGTTTTGAAAACGACGGAAAGATTCCTTTATAAACCTCTTATAAAAAGTCAAACAAGGGTATAAATGACTTTAACCCATATTCTTGTAAATAGTAAAAATGTTTTTAAATACATTTTTAAGAAACATGGATGTGGATGATAAAGATATCCCAGTAGATTATTACGTATAAACAACCTCGGATAATGAAGAGATTGTGAAATAAACCCTTACCTTGTACTTTTCCTTGGTTGGGGTAGGTTAACCTCCTGTATAATGGTGAAATAATTGTTATTAAATTATACAATAATCATATACATTAATATGATATCATATATGATCTTTTAATATTGATTTGATAATAATATCTTAGTATTATCGTCGTTTCAGGTGATAATCGATTCGTTCTTCTTAAATGTTTGGTTACGTAAGACATGTTTGTAATGGATAGATTAAATCTTATTCATAATCAGAATGATATTAAAATTATTTTTAACCCTAAAATGAGAATAAGACTTGAATGGATACGATGGAGGATGGATCTCACCGCGTTCGTGGAGACGGTAGTCCGTACGTACGCACGAACGCTACTTCCATTTATTTTTTATTTTAAATGAATTGAATCCAAATGATACATAGGTATATTACTATTCAATTATAATATAATATTTTATATATGTTACTTAAGTTCGTTAACACCATCCTTTATACGTTCCATGTGTGGTATGAACGAGTCATATCATTTTAAGGGGGCGGTAGTCCGCACTTCCTCAAATGAAATTATCGTATGTATATACAACATGAAACGAATAATGGTATGAAATAAAATGGAATTACAGAAGCTTATATATAAAATATATATCATTAATATCATATTTAATTACAGTGCCATCATAATGGCCACCATGAGAGGCGGTAAGATGTATTTGAACAATCATCGTTTCGTGAGGCGTTAGTTTTCCATCCAGAGAAACATTATGTTCATCATCCATTAGATGGAGTTGTGTGTATGTGTAGTTTGAATCCTTCTTATAACAACATCCTAGTATATTGAGGATACTGGTGTTGTTACAAAAGAAAGGAAATAAAAAGAGTTTGGGGGTTGGAGAAGCAAAATAAATGAAAATAATTTAAGAGAAATCGTTACCTTTAATTTAGGTAACTCACTTTGGTTGGAACCAAAGGACTTCTTGAAATGCTTTCTGCCTAAGGGGAAGCTTCAAGGAGGAGGAGAGGGATATGGGGAGCTTAGTTGGGCAGAGTTTGGACGAGCCAAGTGGCTTTAGAGGTGTGAGTAATGAGTAGAAGTGGTCTCCTTTTATAAGGGAGAGGAGGGGCTCTTTAGGAAAGAGTGAAAGTATTACTTTATAATATAATTATATTCGGTTTATAATGATCCAAAAATCATTGAGGTCGAAGATAAGATGACTAATATTCTAAATAACATCAACCAATAAGAATTGGACAGGTTTTAGATAATATTTTAATCATTATAATCTTATTTATTTAAATGATTTATTAATGAGGTAAACATTGCATCATTATTGTGTCATTAATAATTTAACTTATTTGATGTCTAAAAATTATAAATAAAATATCATTATGTAGGAAATCTTTTTATCTTTCTAATGAATATTTATAATCGAAAATCCAACATGTATAACCCCATGTAAAAATTGTTCTTCTAAAAGATGTAAGCTTATGCCATTTTTATTTTTATTTTAACTTTATTAATATAAAGTGTCCCTACCACATACAAGTGGCTCCAAGGGGTCCCCAAATTGACCCAAGGATGCTCATGGTCGGGTATGTGTCCACCAATAAGGTTAGGACACGTGTTAGGTTAATTTTGTATTATTATAATATTATTTTTTAACCCTTTTTTACCGGATTTACCCTTAACCACGGTAAATAAAATATTTACCACAGTAATTATTCAAAATGTCTAAAAATAAAAGTTACCTATTTACACAATTTGGACATCCTGATTCCAAATATGGAATCCATTTTTCTAAATTCAAAACACAGAAGTGGCAGAAATTAATTTAAAATTAATTCCCGCTGTCAAAACAAAAAGCGTGTTTTTAAGAGGTAATAACTATCAAAAGATTGACACTTGTTTATGTTCGGTTTAATTGTAAAATTATGTCCAATGACCAACATTATATTAAATGGTAAAAATATATTCTAAATATACTTTAAAACCACTCAAATTCACAATTTATCACTATTAATTATTTTGATTAAAAAAGTTGTTTTTAATTAAAATTTAGTAATTTTCACTATTCATCAAAATATAAAAGTTATCCGAAAAGTACCAAAATTTCACCCTAGGCTAATTTCAATATTCTGAATCCAAAAATGAAGTCCATTTTGAAATATAAAATATATATGATTTCAAAAAGTAGGTATTACTATTCACAATGGCTAGTTTAATTAGTTGTGGTGTGTGTTAGAACTCGAGGTTGCGTACAACACACGCTATCGCATTATTCAAAGAGAAGCGTACCTTAGAAGCTTGGGGTGTTACATTCTCCCCTCCTTCAAATAATTGCGTCCTCGCAATTTCTAGGGTATTACTGCATAAAAAGACTCGGGTGGTTCTTCATCATAAGTTCCTCGGGTTCCCACGTTGCCTCTTCCATCTTATGGTTTCTCCACAAAACTTTTACCAGACGCGTCGTCCGATTTCTCAGCACTTGTTCTCTCGTATCAAGAATCCTGACGGGATCTTCGCAATAAGACAGATCGGGTTCCAGTTCTAATTCCTCATAGGTGATTACATGCGTCGGATCAGGAATGTATTTCCTCAATAGAGATACGTGGAACACATCGTGAACTTTGGAGAGACTTGGCGGCATTGCCAATCGGTAAGCTACAACCCCAATTCGTTCTAGAATTTCGAAAGGTCCGATGTACCTGGGACTCAATTTACCTTTCTTACCAAAACGTATGACTCCCTTCCACAGAGATACCTTCAGAAAAACATGATCACTGACTTGAAATTCCAAATCCTTCCTTCGATTATCGGCATAGCTCTTCTGCCTACTTTGAGCTGCTTTGATGTGATTTTGGATTACTTTCACCTTTTCCACCGTTTCCTCCACCAGTTCTGGGCCTACAAGTTTTCTTTCACCAACGTCATCCCAACAGGTTTGTGTACGACATCTCTTTCCGTATAACGCTTCATATGGTGCCATCTGAATACTCGAATGGAAGCTATTGTTATAGGAAAATTCTACCAAAGGTAAATATTGATCCCACATACCCTGAAAGTCAAGTGAGCAAGATCTCAACATGTCTTCTAAGGTTTGAATAGTCCGTTCTGATTGTCCGTCTGTCTGAGGGTGGTAAGAAGTGCTCAAATGAAGTTCAGTATCCAGGGATTTCTGAAGACTTTTCCAGAATCTTGAAGTAAAACGGGGATCACGATCAGAAACAATCGATAGGGGTACTCCATGAAGTCTCACAACTTCATTAATATATAGTCTTGCTAGACGTTCCAGGGGTAGATCTTCTCTTATAGCAAGAAAATGTGCTGTCTTGGTAAGACGATCAACAATAACCCATATTGCATCATTCCTTCTAGGAGTCTTTGGTAGCCCCATGACAAAGTCCATCGTAACATTGTCCCATTTCCACTCCGGTATGGGAAGAGGTTGCATGACTCCTCCAGGCTGTTGCCTTCCAGCTTTCACTTGTTGACAAACCATACATCTTGACACAAAATCAGAAATCTCCCTCTTCATGTTGTCCCACCAAAAATGTTCCTTCAAATCTCTATACATTTTGGTGCTCCCAGGGTGTATAGAGAAATTGGAACTATGAGCATCATCCAGCAATTCCCTTTTTAGATCAGGTATATTGGGAACACAAAGTCTCTTCCCGAATTTCAAAATTCCATCTTCATACACAAAGTCTCTCAATCTCCCATCATTCACAGCTTTAATCTTCTTTTGGAATTCTTCATCATCGGTCTGAGAACTCTTAATCCTTTCTAGTAAAGATGGTTTGGAAACCATTTGAAAAATCATTGATGTTTCACCTTCCCTGGTTATTCCCATGTCCATCTTCACTAGATCCATGAAAATTGGATCCCTTTCAATTCTCATATTGTTCAAAACTCCATGGTCTTTTCTACTCAAAGCATCTGCCACCTTGTTTGCCTTCCCTGGGTGGTAGTGTATCGTACAATCATAATCCTTGAGTAATTCAAGCCATCTCCTTTGCCTCATGTTGAGTTCTTTTTGTGAGAAAATATACTTCAAACTCTTGTGATCAGTATAAATCTCACATTTTTCACCATAGAGGTAGTGCCTCCATATATTCAAAGCAAATATCACAGCTGCTAACTCAAGATCATGAGTAGGATAGTTTTGTTCATGAATTTTCAACTGTCGTGATGCATAGGCAATAACTCTATCATTCTGCATAAGGACACAACCAAGTCCTTTCTTTGATGCATCACTATAAATAACGAACCCATCATTCCCCGATGGTAGAGTCAATATAGGAGCATTGACTAATCTTCTCTTTAGTTCTTAGAAACATTCTTCACATTCTTTTGTCCAAACAAATTTAACCCCTTTACGTGTGAGCTTCGTTAATGGGTTAGCCAATCGGGAAAAATTCTGGACGAAACGTCGATAATAACCTGCCAAACCAATAAAACTACGTACCTCAGTTATACTCGTAGGTGCTGGCCATTCTTGGATTGCCTTGGTCTTAGAAGGATCAACAGAGATTCCATCTTTAGAGACAATATGGCCAAGAAAAGAAATCTCCTGAAGCCAGAATTCACACTTGCTAAAATTCCCATATAATTCATGCCTCCTCAGAGTCTTCAAGATAATGCGCAAGTGATTTTCATGATCTTCGTAGGTTTTGGAGTATACCAAGATATCATCAATAAATACCACCACAAATTCATCTAGATACTCCTTGAAAACTATATTCATTAGATCCATGAATACAGAGGGTGCATTAGTCAATCCAAACGGAATTACAGTAAACTCGTAATGCCCGTACCTGGTTCGAAATGCTGTCTTCGGAATGTCTTCCTTCTTTACACACAACTGATGGTATCCAGATCGAAGGTCAATCTTTGAAAAGTATTGAGCTCCATGCAGTTGGTCAAATAAATCATCAATACGAGGTAGGGGATACTTGTTCTTTATCGTTATAGCATTGATCTCCCTGTAGTCGATACATAACCTCATAGATCCATCTTTCTTTTTAACAAAAAGAACAGGGGCTCCCCATGGAGAAACACTAGGGCGAATAAATCCATTATTACTCAATTCCTCTAGTTGTTTCTTTAGTTCGACTAACTCTACAGTGGCCATTCTATAAGGGGTCTTCGATATAGGCCTTGATCCAGGAATCGAATCAATGGAAAACTCAACTTCTCGTTCTGGAGGATGTCCAGGTAAATCTTCCGGAAATACATCTACAAATTCTTTCACAACAGGTACATCCTCTATTTGAACATTCCTTTCCTCACCAATAGTTACTTCATTCTCTTCCTCCCCAATAATTGAATTTAGTTGAGCTACTGGGGGTGGATCTAAATAAGAATTAGGTGGTGACGATTCTGCTCTAAAGATAAGGTGCTCCTTATCGTTATCATCAAGAATCGTAACCTCTTTCTTCTTACAATAAATCTTCGCATCATAGTCCGAAAGCCAGTCCATACCGAGGATTATATCAAACTCAATCATAGGTATGACGATGAAATCAGCAGATAAAGAAAATTTATGTGCTCTAATGGGGACTGATTCACAAAACTTTGTTGCAACGATACTTCCCTTAGGAGTTTTAACTGACAACTCCCTTATTAAATCAAATTGGAAATATCTAATTTTCTTAGCAAACTGGGAAGATATGAAACAATGCGATGATCCAGAATCAAATAATGCATTTGCTAAACTTGAGGAAACCATTAAATTACCTGCCACCACGTCTTTCGGAGCTTCTACCTCAGCAGTAGTGATAGCATAAGCCTGGCCTTGATCCCTTGGAATTTTCTGAGGTAAGTTCTCCTGACGCTTAGGGCATGAATTTGCATAATGCCCCATCTCCCTGCAATTGTAGCACTGAACGTTGGTAGCTTCCTTATTCCCCTTGCAATCATGAGCTTGGTGGCCTTTTTCACCACACTTGTAACAGACTCCCATTCCCTTCAAGCAAGTACTGGGGTGTTTCTTCCCACATTTACCACATGATGGATATTCAACCTTTCCTTTCTTCCCCTTATTTCCATTCCCAGATTGATCAGCAGGTATCTTCTTCTCTTTCTTTGCTTTAAAGTCATAAGACTTAGAGAATTCCTTTTCGGTCTTGATAGCACATGAGACAATGTCTTCGTACGATGGAAAGGATTGTGAGACTAATGCTCGACGGAGAAATGGTTTTAACCCATCAAAGAAACGATCAATCTTACTTCTTGGGTTGCGAATATAATCACCAGTGTACCTCGCTAACCTTGTAAAGTTAGCCTCATACTTTGTGACATTCTCATCCTCCTTTTGTCTCAGACTAAGAAATTGCCTTTCCATATCTGCTCGATGGTCGCGAGGGAAGTATTTTTCTAAAAACAGATCTTTGAACTCCCTCCATTCCATATTTGATACTTCATCATCTTCCTTCGTATTTTGAATCAATGACCACCATTGATCAGCATCTCCGGTGAGGCGGTAAACTGCCATGATAACTTTTTCCCTTTCACTGCTCCCCAAAGCCTGAAATATTTTCTCTAGGGAAAATATCCATTGCTCAGCTACTAAGGGATTTGTATTCCCATTGAACGTTGGTGGTTGTTGCCTCATGAATCGATCTAACATTGATCCTCCACGCTGCGGATCAGGGTGCTCCATACGGGTAAGGTTATTATTCATAACCTGAGTAAGTTGTCCCAGTATGGTGATTAGCTGATCAGTACCAGTTGCATCACCAGCCCCACTATAATTATCTTGAGCAGGAGGGAAATCCCTACATGGAGTGCGTGCATTGATACGGTTTCCATTTCTTCCACTAGGCGCCATTTCTAAACAATGGCATAAACTAGATCAGTTTATGAATCAAAATACATAATCCCATACTTATAAAACACTTATATAAATTGAACTATTTATGGATATAATCCATAATCATAAGAATGTTTTCTTTGAGGAAGTATATACTCATAATCCCTTCAAAATGATTTGTAAAGAAAATGAGAGTTATCCTAAGCATATCCCCCGGGAGTGTCGTAACCAAGAGTGCAGCAAGGCCCGTTGTCGTGCACGAGTTCCCGTTCGAGTCTAGCTCAAAGCGGTGTTTTCGGGTTTTACCCCTAGGTACATCTGTGCCAGAGCCGCCTCTACCTGCTCGTATCCAGACAGGGATGTATTTCTCGGAAAACTCACAAAATCTCTACAATACCAAAATTCTAGGAAGTTCTTCTATACTAATCCTCAAAGTTCATCTTAGGTCTACGTGCTCTAATCAGAGTTTATCTAAATCTAGCTTCCAAGGTTTGTACTAAACTTCCTCTGATACCAACTGTAACGCTCCGACCCCAGCTACCCAGAGTCGGTGCATTACTTCGTAACATTGGCATGATCACAAGAAAGATCAAATCTCGAAAGACCGATTGGTTTAGTAGCCTTGGAAACACTAGATATGTTCATAAGTTTTACATTACATCATAAAATGAAAAACTACTACAATAACATAATGTCTCCATAATCCACACTCATATCCCCACATAATATCCCTGCAGGTCATTCATAATTTACTTCTTCACTTCCTGGGAAAAATAAAACATAGAAAAGAGGTGAGCTCAAATTCCCAGTAAGGATAACAATATAGCGGAAACTTTCATAAATAAGAATAAACATTTAAGGCAATGTATAACTAAAACAAAAGCCTTTTAAATATGAACTTTCAACATGGTATGGCATAAATAAAATGAAATAATTCCATTTACTTATTCACATGGATATTCTACTAATCGAATAATCACATGCAAAAATCAATAACCACTTTCATAATGTTGGAATGCATAATGCCAGACTATCATAACCACATAGTCAAGGCCTCGTGCCAAGACTACATATAAGATTTTGTCAAGGCCTTGTGCCAAGACACTAGTTTGTCTCATGAGACCTACCGATGCATCGAGGAGCTATAGCGGGCTCCACCCGTCACTTATTAAGTCCAATGCATTCCCATATGAAAAGGTTTAAACATAACATAAACATTCGTATTAAAACTAGCATACGAAATGTCAATAATTTCACCATAAACTATGAATGGTATAAAAATAGCACATCCATAGTCAAACATATCACAAAACCTTCAATACAATATAGAAGTTTTGTATCATAATAAATCAACTTCAAATAATCTTAAAATCCATCAAAGGATGTTGACATAGATGAAATCAAAATTCTTTTTAAAGAAATATCTCCTTTTATTTTGAAATCATTTAAGATCCATATAAAATAAAACATTTTCTTTGAAAATATTCTTATAAGCTTGTAAGGAAAGCTTTGAAGATTTTATAACGGCGTAAAATAACCGCACCCGACGTATAAGTTAAAAAAAACATTCTTACCTCAATTCTGTCGAAAAGGTTAAAAAGGACCTTGTTTTGAAAACGACGGAAAGATTCCTTTATAAACCTCTTATAAAAAGTCAAACAAGGGTATAAATGACTTTAACCCATATTCTTGTAAATAGTAAAAATGTTTTGAAATACATTTTTAAGAAACATGGATGTGGATGATAAAGATATCCCAGTAGATTATTACGTATAAACAACCTCGGATAATGAAGAGATTGTGAAATAAACCCTTACCTTGTACTTTTCCTTGGTTGGGGTAGGTTAACCTCCTGTATAATGGTGAAATAATTGTTATTAAATTATACAATAATCATATACATTAATATGATATCATATATGATCTTTTAATATTGATTTGATAATAATATCTTAGTATTATCGTCGTTTCAGGTGATAATCGATTCGTTCTTCTTAAATGTTTGGTTACGTAAGACATGTTTGTAATGGATAGATTAAATCTTATTCATAATCAGAATGATATTAAAATTATTTTTAACCCTAAAATGAGAATAAGACTTGAATGGATACGATGGAGGATGGATCTCACCGCGTTCGTGGAGACGGTAGTCCGTACGTACGCACGAACGCTACTTCCATTTAATTTTTATTTTAAATGAATTGAATCCAAATGATACATAGGTATATTACTATTCCATTATAATATAATATTTTATATATGTTACTTAAGTTCGTTAACACCATCCTTTATACGTTCCATGTGTGGTATGAACGAGTCATATCATTTTAAGGGGGCGGTAGTCCGCACTTCCTCAAATGAAATTATCGTATGTATATACAACATGAAATGAATAATGGTATGAAATAAAATGGAATTACAGAAGCTTATATATAAAATATATATCATTAATATCATATTTAATTACAGTTCCATCATAATGGCCACCATGAGAGGCGGTAATATGTATTTGAACAATCATCGTTTCGTGAGGCGTTAGTTTTCCATCCACAGAAACATTATGTTCATCATCCATTAGATGGAGTTGTGTGTATGTGTAGTTTTAATCCTTCTTATAACAACATCCTAGTATATTGAGGATACTGGTGTTGTTACAAAAGAAAGGAAATAAAAAGATTTTGGGGGTTGGAGAAGCAAAATAAATGAAAATAATTTAAGAGAAATCGTTACCTTTAATTTAGGTAACTCACTTTGGTTGGAACCAAAGGACTTCTCGAAATGATTTCTGCCTAAGGGGAAGCTTCAAAGAGGAGGAGAGGGATTTGGGGAGCTTAGTTGGGCAGAGTTTGGACGAGCCAAGTGGCTTGAGAGGTGTGAGGAATGAGTAGAACTGGTCTCCTTTTATAAGGGAGAGGAGGGTCTCTTTAGGAAAGAGTGAAAGTATTACTTTATAATATAATTATATTCGGTTTATAATGGTCCAAAAATCATTGAGGTCGAAGATAAGATGACTAATATTCTAAATAACATCAACCAATAATAATTGGACATGTTTTATATAATATTTTAATCATTATAATCTTATTTATTTAAATGATTTATTAATGAGGTAAACATTGCATCATTATTGTGTCATTAATAATTTAACTTATTTGATGTCTAAAAATTATAAATAAAATATCATTATGTAGGAAATCTTTTTATCTTTCTAATGAATATTTATAATCGAAAATCCAACATGTATAACCCTATGTAAAAATTGTTCTTCTAAAAGATGTAAGCTTATGCCATTTTTATTTTTATTTTAACTTTATTAATATAAAGTGTCCCTACCACATACAAGTGGCTCCAAGGGGTCCCCAAATTGACCCAAGGATGCTCATGGTCGGGTATGTGTCCACCAATAAGGTTAGGACACGTTTTAGGTTAATTTTGTATTATTATAATATTATTTTTTAACCCTTTTTTACCAGATTTACCCTTAACCATGGTAAATAAAATATTTACCACAGTAATTATTCAAAATGTCTAAAAATAAAAGTTACCTATTTACACAATTTGGAAATCCTGATTCCAAATATGGAATCCATTTTTCTAAATTCAAAACACAGAAGTGGCAGAAATTAATTTAAAATTAATTCCCGCTGTCAAAACAAAAAGCGTGTTTTTAAGAGGTAATAACTATCAAAAGATTGACACTTGTTTATGTTCGGTTTAATTGTAAAATTATGTCCAATGACCAACATTATATTAAATGGTAAAAATATATTCTAAATATACTTTAAAACCACTCAAATTCACAATTTATCACTATTAATTATTTTGATTAAAAAAGTTGTTTTTAATTAAAATTTAGTAATTTTCACTATTCATCAAAATATAAAAGTCATCCGAAAAGTACCAAAATTTCACCCTAGGATAATTTCAATATTCCGAATCCAAAAATGAAGTCCATTTTGAAATATAAAATATATATGATTTCAAAAAGTAGGTATTACTATTCATAATGGCTAGTTTAATTAGTTGTGGTGTGTGTTAGAACTCGAGGTTGCGTACAACACACGCTATCGCATTATTCAAAGAGAAGCGTACCTTAGAAGCTTGGGGTGTTACATTCTCCCCTCCTTCAAATAATTGCGTCCTCGCAATTTCTAGGGTATTACTGCATAAAAAGACTCGGGTGGTTCTTCATCATAAGTTCCTCGGGTTCCCACGTTGCCTCTTCCATCTTATGGTTTCTCCACAAAACTTTTACCAGACGCGTCGTCCGGTTTCTCAGCACTTGTTCTCTCGTATCAAGAATCCTGACGGGATCTTCGCAATAAGACAGATCGGGTTCCAGTTCTAATTCCTCATAGGTGATTACATGCGTCGGATCAGGCATGTATTTCCTCAATAGAGATACGTGGAACACATCGTGAACTTTGGAGAGACTTGGCGGCATTGCCAATCGGTAAGCTACAACCCCAATTCGTTCTAGAATTTCGAAAGGTCCGATGTACCTGGGACTCAATTTACCTTTCTTACCAAAACGTATGACTCCCTTCCACGGAGATACCTTCAGAAAAACATGATCACCGACTTGAAATTCCAAATCCTTCCTTCGATTATCGGCATAGCTCTTCTGCCTACTTTGAGCTGCTTTGATGTGATTTTGGATTACTTTCACCTTTTCCACCGTTTCCTCCACCAGTTCTGGGCCTACAAGTTTTCTTTCACCAACGTCATCCCAACAGGTTGGTGTACGACATCTCTTTCCGTATAACGCTTCATATGGTGCCATCTGAATACTCGAATGGAAGCTATTGTTATAGGAAAATTCTACCAAAGGTAAATATTGATCCCACATACCCTGAAAGTCAAGTGAGCAAGATCTCAACATGTCTTCTAAGGTTTGAATAGTCCGTTATGATTGTCCGTCTGTCTGAGGGTGGTAAGCAGTGCTCAAATGAAGTTCAGTATCCAGGGATTTCTGAAGACTTTTCCAGAATCTTGAAGTAAAACGGGGATCACGATCAGAAACAATCGATAGGGGTAATCCATGAAGTCTCACAACTTCATTAATATATAGTCTTGCTAGACGTTCCAGGGGTAGATCTTCTCTTATAGCAAGAAAATGTGCTGTCTTGGTAAGACGATCAACAATAACCCATATTGCATCATTCCTTCTAGGAGTCTTTGGTAGCCCCATGACAAAGTCCATCGTAACATTGTCCCATTTCCACTCCGGTATGGGAAGAGGTTGCATGACTCCTCCAGGCTGTTGCCTTCCAGCTTTCACTTTTTGACAAACCATACATCTTGACACAAAATCAGCAATCTCCCTCTTCATGTTGTCCCACCAAAAATGTTCCTTCAAATCTCTATACATTTTGGTGCTCCCAGGGTGTATAGAGAAATTGGAACTATGAGCATCATCCAGCAATTCCCTTTTTAGATCAGGTATATTGGGAACACAAAGTCTCTTCCCGAATTTCAAAATTCCATCTTCATACACAAAGTCTCTCAATCTCCCATCATTCACAGCTTTAATCTTCTTTTGGAATTCTTCATCATCGGTCTGAGAACTCTTAATCCTTTCTAGTAAAGATGGTTTGGCAACCATTTGAAAAATCATTGATGTTTCACCTTCCCTGGTTATTCCCATGTCCATCTTCACTAGATCCATGAAAATTGGATCCCTTTCAATTCTCATATTGTTCAAAACTCCATGGTCTTTTCTAATCAAAGCATCTGCCACCTTGTTTTCCTTCCCTGGGTGGTAGTGTATCGTACAATCATAATCCTTGAGTAATTCAAGCCATCTCCTTTGCCTCATGTTGATTTCTTTTTGTGAGAAAATATACTTCAAACTCTTGTGATCAGTATAAATCTCACATTTTTCACCATAGAGGTAGTGCCTCCATATCTTCAAAGCAAAGATCACAGCTGCTAACTCAAGATCATGAGTAGGATAGTTTTGTTCATGAATTTTCAACTGTCGTGATGCATAGGCAATAACTCTATCATTCTGCATAAGGACACAGCCAAGTCCTTTCTTTGATGCATCACTATAAATAACGAACCCATAATTCCCCGATGGTAGAGTCAATATAGGAGCATTGACTAATATTCTCTTCAGTTCTTCGAAACATTCTTCACATTCTTTTGTCCAAACAAATTTAACCCCTTTACGTGTGAGCTTCGTTAATGGGTTAGCCAATCGGGTAAAATTCTGGACGAAACGTCGATAATAACCTGCCAAACCAATAAAACTACGTACCTCAGTTATACTCGTAGGTGCTGGCCATTCTTGGATTGCCTTGGTCTTAGAAGGATCAACAGAGATTCCATCTTTAGAGACAATATGGCCAAGAAAATAAATCTCCTGAAGCCAGAATTCACACTTGCTAAACTTCCCATATAATTCATGCCTCCTCAGAGTCTTCAAGATAATGCGCAAGTGATTTTCATGATCTTTGTAGGTTTTTGAGTATACCAAGATATCATCAATAAATACCACCACAAATTCATCGAGATACTCCTTGAAAACTCTATTCATCAGATCCATGAATACAGAGGGTGCATTAGTCAATCCAAACGGCATTACAGTAAACTCGTAATGCCCGTACCTGGTTCGAAATGCTGTCTTCGGAATGTCTTCCTTCTTTACACACAACTGATGGTATCCAGATCAAAGGTCAATCTTTGAAAAGTATTGAGCTCCATGCAGTTGGTCAAATAAATCATCAATACGAGGTAGGGGATACTTGTTCTTTATCGTTATAGCATTGATCTCCCTGTAGTCGATACATAACCTCATAGATCCGTCTTTCTTTTTAACAAAAAGAACAGGGGCTCCCCATGGAGAAACACTAGGGCGAATAAATCCCTTATTAATCAATTCCTCTAGTTGTTTCTTTAGTTCGACTAACTCTACAGTGGCCATTCTATAAGGGGTCTTCGATATAGGCCTTGATCCAGGAATCAAATCAATGGAAAACTCAACTTCTCGTTCTGGAGGATGTCCAGGTAAATCTTCCGGAAATACATCTACAAATTCTTTCACAACAGGTACATCCTCTATTTGAACATTCCTTTCCTCACCGATAGTTACTTCATTCTCTTCCTCCCCAATAATTGAATTTAGTTGAGCTACTGGGGGTGGATCTAAATAAGAATTAGGTGGTGACGATTCTGCTCTAAAGATAAGGTGCTCCTTATCGTTATCATCAAGAATCGTAACCTCTTTCTTCTTACAATAAATCTTCGCATCATAGTCCGAAAGCCAGTCCATACCGAGGATTATATCAAACTCAATCATAGGTATGACGATGAAATCAGCAGATAAAGAAAATTTATGTGCTCTAATGGGGACTGATTCACAAAACTTTGTTGCAACGATACTTCCCTTAGGAGTTTTAACTGACAACTCCCTTATTAAATCAAATTGGAAATATCTAATTTTCTTAGCAAACTGGGAAGATATGAAACAATGCGATGATCCAGAATCAAATAATGCATTTGCTAAACTTGAGGAAACCATTAAATTACCTGCCACCACGTCTTTCGGAGCTTCTACCTCAGCAGTAGTGATAGCATAAGCCTGGCCTTGATCCCTTGGCCTTTTCTGAGGTAAGTTCTCCTGACGCTTAGGGCATGAATTTGCATAATGCCCCATCTCCCTGCAATTGTAGCACTGAACGTTGGTAGCTTCCTTCTTCCCCTTGCAATCATGAGCTTGGTGGCCTTTTTCACCACACTTGTAACAGACTCCCATTCCCTTCAAGCAAGTACCGGGGTGTTTCTTCCCACATTTACCACATGATGGATATTCAACCTTTCCTTTCTTCCCCTTATTTCCATTCCCAGATTGATCAGCAGGTCTCTTCTTCTCTTGCTTTGCTTTAAAGTCATAAGACTTAGAGAATTCCTTTTCGGTCTTGATAGCACATGAGACAATGTCTTCGTACGATGGAAAGGATTGTGAGACTAATGCTCGACGGAGAAATGGTTTTAACCCATCAAAGAAACGATCAATCTTAATTCTTGGGTTGCGAATATAATCACCAGCGTACCTCGCTAACCTTGTAAAGTTAGCCTCATACTTTGTGACATTCTCATCCTCCTTTTGTCTCAGACTCAGAAATTGCCTTTCCATGTCTGCTCGATGGTCGCGAGGGAAGTATTTTTCTAAAAACAGATCTTTGAACTCCCTCCATTCCATATTTGATACTTCATCATCTTCCTTCGTATTTTGAATCAATGACCACCATTGATCAGCATCTCCGGTGAGGCGGTAAACTGCCATGATAACTTTTTCCCTTTCACTGCTCCCCAAAGCTTGAAATATTTTCTCTAGGGAAAATATCCATTGCTCAGCTACTAAGGGATTTGTATTCCCATTGAACGTTGGTGGTTGTTGCCTCATGAATCGATCTAACATTGATCCTCCACGCTGCGGATCAGGGTGCTCCATACGGGTAAGGTTATTATTCATAACCTGAGTAAGTTGTCCCAGTATGGTGATTAGCTGATCAGTACCAGTTGCATCACCAGCCCCACTATAATTATCTTGAGCAGGAGGGAAATCCCTACATGGAGTGCGTGTATTGATACAGTTTCCATTTCTTCCACTAGGCGCCATTTCTAAACAATGGCATAAACTAGATCAGTTTATGAATCAAAATACATAATCCCATACTTATAAAACACTTATATAAATTGAACTATTTATGGATATAATCCATAATCATAAGAATGTTTTCTTTGAGGAAGTATATACTCATAATCCCTTCAAAATTATTTGTAAAGAAAATGAGAGTTATCCTAAGCATATCCCCCGGGAGTGTCGTAACCAAGAGTGCAGCAAGGCCCGTTGTCGTGCACCAGTTCCCGTTCGAGTCTAGCTCAAAGCGGTGTTTTCGGGTTTTACCCCTAGGTACATCTGTGCCAGAGCCGCCTCTACCTGCTCGTATCCAGACAGGGATGTATTGCTCGGAAAACTCACAAAATCTCTACAATACCAAAATTCTAGGAAGTTCTTCTATACTAATCCTCAAAGTTCATCTTAGGTCTACGTGCTCTAATCAGAGTTTATCTAAATCTAGCTTCCAAGGTTTGTACTAAACTTCCTCTGATACCAACTGTAACGCCCCGACCCCAGCTACCCAGAGTCGGTGCATTACTTCGTAACATTGGCATGATCACAAGAAAGATCAAATCTCGAAAGACCGATTGGTTTAGTAGCCTTGGAAACACTAGATATGTTCATAAGTTTTACATTACATCATAAAATGAAAAACTACTACAATAACATAATGTCTCCATAATCCACACTCATATCCCCACATAATATCCCTGCAGGTCATTCATAATTTACTTCTTCACTTCCTGGGAAAAATAAAACATAGAAAAGGGGTGAGCTCAAATGCCCAGTAAGGATAACAATATAGCGGAAACTTTCATAAATAAGAATAAACATTTAAGGCAATGTATAACTAAAACAAAAGCCTTTTAAATATGAACTTTCAACATGGTATGGCATAAATAAGATGAAATAATGCCATTTACTTATTCACATGGATATTCTACTAATCGAATAATCACATGCAAAAATCAATAACCACTTTCATAATGTTGGAATGCATAATGCCAGACTATCATAACCACATAGTCAAGGCCTCGTGCCAAGACTACAAATAAGATTTTGTCAAGGCCTTGTGCCAAGACACTAGTTTGTCTCATGAGACCTACCGATGCATCGAGGAGCTATAGCGGGCTCCACCCGTCACTTATTAAGTCCAATGCATTCCCATATGAAAAGGTTTAAACATAACATAAACATTCGTATTAAAACTAGCATACGAAATGTCAATAATTTCACCATAAACTATGAATGGTATAAAAATAGCACATCCATAGTCAAACATATCACAAAACCTTCAATACAATATAGAAGTTTTGTATCATAATAAATCAACTTCAAATAATCTTAAAATCCATCAAAGGATGTTGACATAGATGAAATCAAAATTCTTTTTAAAGAAATATCTCCTTTTATTTTGAAATCATTTAAGATACATATAAAATAAAACATTTTCTTTGAAAATATTCTTATAAGCTTGTAAGGAAAGCTTTGAAGATTTTATAACGGCGTAAAATAACCGCACCCGCCGTATAAGTTAAAAAAAACATTCTTACCTCAATTCTGTCAAAAAGGTTAAAAAGGACCTTGTTTTGAAAACGACGGAAAGATTCCTTTATAAACCTCTTATAAAAAGTCAAACAAGGGTATAAATGACTTTAACCCATATTCTTTTAAATAGTAAAAATGTTTTGAAATACATTTTTAAGAAACATGGATGTGGATGATAAAGATATCCCAGTAGATTTTTACGTATAAACAACCTCGGATAATGAAGAGATTGTGAAATAAACCCTTACCTTGTACTTTTCCTTGGTTGGGGTAGGTTAACCTCCTGTATAATGGTGAAATAATTGTTATTAAATTATACAAGAATCATATACATTAATATGATATCATATATGATCTTTTAATATTGATTTGATAATAATATCTTAGTATTATCGTCGTTTCAGGTGATAATCGATTCGTTCTTCTTAAATGTTTGGTTACGTAAGACATGTTTGTAATGGATAGATTAAATATTATTCATAATCAGAATGATATTAACATTATTTTTAACCCTAAAATGAGAATAAGACTTGAATGGATACGATGGAGGATGGATCTCACCGCGTTCGTGGAGACGGTAGTCCGTACGTACGCACGAACGCTACTTCCATTTAATTTTTATTTTAAAAGAATTGAATCCAAATGATACATAGGTATATTACTATTCCATTATAATATAATATTTTATATATGTTACTTAAGTTCGTTAACACCATCCTTTATACGTTCCATGTGTGGTATGAACGAGTCATATCATTTTAAGGGGGCGGTAGTCCGCACTTCCTCAAATGAAATTATCGTATGTATATACAACATGAAACGAATAATGGTATGAAATAAAATGGAATTACAGAAGCTTATATATAAAATATATATCATTAATATCATATTTAATTACAGTTCCATCATAATGGCCACCATGAGAGGCGGTAAGATGTATTTGAACAATCATCGTTTCGTGAGGCGTTAGTTTGCCATCCACAGAAACATTATGTTCATCATCCATTAGATGAAGTTGTGTGTATGTGTAGTTTTAATCCTTCTTATAACAACATCCTAGTATATTTAGGATACTGGTGTTGTTATAAAAGAAAGGAAATAAAAAGAGTTTGGGGGTTGGAGAAGCAAAATAAATGAAAATAATTTAAGAGAAATCGTTACCTTTAATTTAGGTAACTCACTTTGGTTGGAACCAAAGGACTTCTTGAAATGCTTTCTGCCTTAGGGGAAGCTTCAAGGAGGAGGAGAGGGATGTGGGGAGCTTAGTTGGGTAGAGTTTGGACGAGCCAAGTGGCTTGAGAGGTGTGAGGAATGAGTAGAAGTGGTCTCCTTTTATAAGGGAGAGGAGGGGCTCTTTAGGAAAGAGTGAAAGTATTACTTTATAATATAATTATATTCGGTTTATAATGGTCCAAAAATCATTGAGGTAGAATATAAGATGACTAATATTCTAAATAACATCAACCAATAAGAATTGGACAGGTTTTAGATAATATTTTAATCATTATAATCTTATTTATTTAAATGATTTATTAATGAGGTAAACATTGCATCATTATTGTGTCATTAATAATTTAACTTATTTGATGTCTAAAAATTATAAATAAAATATCATTATGTAGGAAATCTTTTTATATTTCTAATGAATATTTATAATCGAAAATCCAACATGTATAACCCTATGTAAAAATTGTTCTTCTAAAAGATGTAAGCTTATGCCATTTTTATTTTTATTTTAACTTTATTAATATAAAGTGTCCCTACCACATACAAGTGGCTCCAAGGGGTCCCCAAATTGACCCAAGGATGCTCATGGTCGGGTATGTGTCCACCAATAAGGTTAGGACACGTTTTAGGTTAATTTTTTATTATTATAATATTATTTTTTAACCCTTTTTTACCGGATTTACCCTTAACCATGGTAAATAAAATATTTACCACAGTAATTATTCAAAATGTCTAAAAATAAAAGTTACCTATTTACACAATTTGGACATCCTGATTCCAAATATGGAATCCATTTTTCTAAATTCAAAACACGGAAGTGGCAGAAATTAATTTAAAATTAATTCCCGCTGTCAAAACAAAAAGCGTGTTTTTAAGAGGTAATAACTATCAAAAGATTGACACTTGTTTATGTTCGGTTTAATTGTAAAATTATGTCCAATGAACAACATTATATTAAATGGTAAAAATATATTCTAAATATACTTTAAAACCACTCAAATTCACAATTTATCACTATTAATTATTTTGATTAAAAAAGTTGTTCTTAATTAAAATTTAGTAATTTTCACTATTCATCAAAATATAAAAGTTATCCGAAAAGTACCAAAATTTCACCCTAGGCTAATTTCAATATTCTGAATCCAAAAATGAAGTCCATTTTGAAATATAAAATATATATGATTTCAAAAAGTAGGTATTACTATTCACAATGGCTAGTTTAATTAGTTGTGGTGTGTGTTAGAACTCGAGGTTGCGTACAACACACGCTATCGCATTATTCAAAGAGAAGCATACCTTAGAAGCTTGGGGTGTTACATAGTAGCTGCAACAAATTCCCGTGACTGATTGACTCCAACATGCTTAGGACGAAAACTACCTTGAAGTAGTTCTGCATTCAACCTCCTTAACTCCTTCATTTCTTCCTCTTGTTGTGCGAACCTTTGCTCTACTGAGAGTGATTGGCCTTCTCCCAATGAAGGATATGTAACCTGATTTTTTCCTTTCCCCTTGTTGGACGCCCTTCGGAGAGGGAGAAGTTGGTTACTTGAAGGAATACCTAGATTCTAGGTAAGCCTTTGATTTCATGTACGCACACCTTCTTTAATTGTGTCTATGTGTACAACTTCTTGAGCAGGAACTTCTTCATCTGATCCCTTTGAGTGAGCCTCATGTTCTGGAGGATCAGCAACAACTACATTGATGACATTTATTGATGCATAATGCATTGCATCCCTTCTATCAGCATTTCTGCGATACCGTCTTCTCCCATGTCCTTGGCGAGACATTGCCTTTTGTTGAGTTGATCCCTCAGGAACTTCTTGACGAACCGTAATTTGGAGGGAATCTCCTGATAATTCAGCTCTTTGTTCCTCTTGTGGCTTCTTCCCTAATTGAGAGAAGACTGAATTTCTCTGAAGAAGAGATTGAGGATTTGAAAAAGTCCCCAGTCTGGTGGACTGGGGCTGTTCCTACTTTCCTTTCTCAACACCTCAAATCCTATTTGTTGATTCCGAGGGTTGGATTAAAAGAGTCCCCAGTCTGGAAAGATGGGGTGGTTCTTGATCTACTACATCTAAGACTTTCTTAAAAGATCTCATGATCTTGCAGACTTTAGTCCGGAAATTGGCTGGATGCATCAACCTACATCCACTCAAATCACCTGGCTCAAATAACTGTTGGATGATTTCTGACACTTCTGTCACCTGATGATGTGCTCGCTCTAATCGAGAACCTGTTCGATATTCTCATTTTCCTGATGCAAGAGTAATTCGACAACTTTTTCTTTGTATTCATGACTTTGGGAAGAACTAGTTGAGGCCTGTTCCTGAGCAAGCCTTTGATTAAAAACAAAAACAATTGGCTGTGGCCGTCCATGGGAAATAACATTGCATGAGACCATTTTTGGCGGGCTTTGTTGACTAGAGAGAACAATGAAATGCAGTTCTCCATGAACACCCCATCCCCTGATATGAATACCAGATGGGGCATTAGAAATTAACTGGTGCAATATTTTTAGTGCGCCGAGGCATGAACGCTGAAGGAATCTCTGTTTCTTTTTAGCCTTCGAATATCAAGAAACTGAGAGAGATGCCAAATCAATTTGGCATTGTAACTCTTCTATTATCTTGACATGATTTTCATATTCATCATAAGATAATATTTTCTTTTTCAATTGACAAAGAGTTTTCCACATATTGAGACGAATATCGTGAATACAATCTTCTGTCAACATCTCTGGAATGTCATACTGAGAGTCAGCCAAAGGCCAAAACATGACTGGAACTTCACCTTTTTCCAGTTGTTTTCTCATATTCAACATTTCCTCTTTATCATTTTATGAATATTCTTCTACCTGATTAGACTAGAGATGGTGTTTCTTTGTTGCTTCATCAGATTCAACAAGATTGGTAGAGAATTCATTTACCAAACTAGAAGATGAATGACCCAGGGGTGGTTCGGAGAATGACCTACACCCCGGGCTATCTTCTTATTGAGAAAGTATTTCACCTGCTAGTGGTAAAGCATCAGACATGACTGGATTCACATTTTCAAGTGCCTCAAGATAAGATATCTTTCTCGTTACTTTTCCCCAGTCCGGTAGACTGGGGATGTTCCTACTTTCCTTGCTCAACTCCTCGAATCCTATTTGTTGATTCTGAGGGTTGGGTTAAAAGAGTCCCAAGTCTAGAAATCTGGGGTGGTTCTTGAGCTGCTACATCTGATACTTTCTTAAAATCTCTCCTAATATTGTAGACTTTAGTCCGGAAATTAGATGGATGCATCAACCTACATCCACTCAAATCACATGGCTCAAATGACCATTGGATGATTTCTGACACTTCTGTCACCTGATGATTCACTCACTCTAAACGATAAGACTATTATATATTCTCATTTTCCTGATGCAAGATTAATTCGATAACTTTTTCTTTATATGCCTGACTTTGGGAAGAACTAGTTGAGGCCTGTTTCTGAGCAAGCCTTTGATTACAAACAAAACCAATTGGTTGTGGCCATCCATGGGAAATAACATTGCATGAGACCATTTTTGGAGGGATTTGTTGACCGGAGATCACATTGAAATGCAGTGCTCCATGAACACCCCATCCCCTGATATGAATACTAGATGGGGAATTGGAAATTAACTGGTGCAATCTTTTTAGTGTGCCAAGGCATGAACGCTGAAGGGATCTCTCCTACTTTTTAGCCTTCGGATATCGAGAAACTGAGAGAGATGCCAAATCAATTTGGCGTTGTAACCCTTCTATTATCTTGACATGATTTTTATATTCATCATAATATACTATTTTATTTTTCAATTGACAAAGAGTTTTCCACATGTTGAGATAAATATCATGAATACAATCTTCCGTCAACATCTCTGGAATGTCATACTGAGAGTCATCCAAAGGCCAAAACATGACTGACACTTCACCTTTTTCCAGTTATTTTCTCATATTCAGAATTTCCTCTTTATCATTCGATGAAGATTCTTCTACTTGATTAGACCAGAGATGGTGTTTCCTTATTTCTTCATTAGATTCAATAAGATTGGTAGAGAATTAATTTACCAAACTATAAGATTAATGACCCAGGGGTGGTTCGAAGAATGACCTACACCCCAGGATATCTTCTGATTAAGAAAGTATTTCATCTTCTAGCGTTAAAGCATCAGACATGACTGGATTCACATTTGCAAGTGCCTCAAGATAAGAGGTATTTCTCGTTACTACATTTTCCTTTGAATAATTTTCCAGGAAATGCGAATTACTACTTCAGAGAGGACTTTCACAACTAAATTCATCATCATGGGGAGGACCACCATGGTGGGTTACAACAAAAGATGAAACCTTTTTCTCCTTGATCTTCTAGCCACAAAGAGGGTTCTTGTGGATCTCATCTGAAGATGATACTTCGAGATCGACCGAACTGTCATGAAGAAAGCCTTCATGAGGAAGTGTCTGATAAAGACCTTCGGAATTAATGTTCCCAATATTGGGAAATGAGAGAGTAGAATCTTGAGTTTCAACAGATAATTTTCTGAGGGCTTCAAGAACTTCAGCATCAAGAAAGGCCTTATTATAGATCGTCTCTTGATTTCTTGACTGTGATGAATGAGTCTTTTTCTTAGATTCCTTCTTACTCACTTTGGGGACCACTTTTTGACAAAAGTGGTTATTATGGGCAGGTGTATATGCCTGATCAGGAGAAATAGTTAGGTTAGGATGATTATCTCCATTCAAATCAGGTGTATGTGTCTGACTTGATTGTCCGTATGACATGTGGGAGTATGCCCCACAAACCTCTTGGATTGGAACAGAGGTGTGTATCTATTCCGGAGTGATATGTTGATGTGTCACTCCACTGGTAGGGATAGATTTTCATTTCTTTCCCTATGATGATGCTGAAGCTGTTATAATATTCTGACAGACATCCAGAATATGAGCAGGGATTTTCTTTTGCTCTTTCACCATTTTTAGAATGTGCTTGGTGACTTCAGATATCATAACAGGAATATACGTCCATTCTGTGCTTGGAGTAGGTGTGTATTCCTTCTCCTATCCTCCTTTTCCTGTCAGTGAATTCTGACAGTACTCATGTGTGGGGGCAGAGAGTTGATTCTGCTCCAAATTTGTCGTCAGAGCTTTCCGACTGACTTCTCTGGATGCTACCAAACGAGACTGTTGGTAGGATTGATGAACATTGGAAGGTGTGTGTGACTGCTGTGTATTATTCGTCAAGTATGGTTAAGGAATTTCCTTTAATACTGGTAGACGAGACTGCTGACAGAATTATTGATTGTAAACAGGTGTATGTTCCTGCTTATCAGTTGCCACCATATCAGATTGGAGAGCTTCTTTGGTTGTAGTCAGACGAGACTACTGACTAGCTGATGATTTATAAACAGGTGTATATTCTTGCCTATAATAATGCACCAGAATTTCTTGGCGGGATTGGCGTGTTTCTTCTAAATGAGTCTGCTGGGCAGTAACATTAGGACAGACGAGTGTATATGCCCGCTCATTTCTTGCCATCAAGTTGGCTTGATGGACTTCTCCGGAGGGGGAAGAAGTAAGAACATACTCCCTATTGACCAGATTTCGCCTCTGGTAGTTTTTCTTTCTTGCTCGGGTCTGAGGGACTTGAGCCAGACCCCTGAAGGCGATACCCTCATCATGTTGAGGGCGCACTGCCGCACGAGTCTGGCGGCAATTGTTAATGGGATCCCTTGGGAAGGACTCCTGTCTTCTTGAATTAAGGCCTTGAGTGACCTTCTCATTCACCTCCCCAGAATATAGGAGGGACTGGTGATTGCGTTCCAAGGATAACGACCCGAAACGGTTGGAAAAGGTGGTTGGCACCACCGGCTTCTTGATCGCTGGTCATCGCTGTCCGGACAACCAGGGTGAATTATTGACTTGGAGGGCTTGTCGAGTGACCTCCAGAGTTGGAATGGTACCGCATTGATGGTATTCCTTAACCAGTGCATTTGATACCCAACATTGAAGACGATGAGTAGGTGATGTCGTCCTCAGAGCGGACAAGGATCCACCAGGAGTAGCGGCAGATGCATTCACAGGTGTGAACTTTAGAGAAGCCATTTCTGTAACACAGAGAGATCTTGGAAACGAGTTCCTATTTGATATAATAGACATAATAAAGATAATTTCAGCCACTACATGTTTTGGATTAGCACATATGTTATTTATTATTTTGTTGGCCCTCTCATTGAGTTTAAATAGGGGCCTAACAAATAAGTAAAACATCATTTTAACTTGGTTAAGGATTCACGTTGGGTTCACGATTTTTTTGTTTCCTCTGGAAATGGGGATGAACTTGTTTATTTAAGGTTCAAACATCCCAATTGGTTTCTAATGGGTTTATTCGTAGAACCGAAAACATCCAATGATTCTATATCCATTTGGACCTACTTTCCAAAGGTAGGTGCTCATTAGTTGTGGACCGATGAGGCTTAAGAATTTGCATTGGTCGAGAGGATGGGAGGTCGGACTCATCACACCTTTTTGGGGGGAATTATTGTCTACTCTGGGACTCTGTTTATAGATTTGAGTTATGTTCGTGAATCCTTATTAAATTACCAAATATGAAAATGATTTTTCCTTTAGATCTGACAATCAATGATTAATATGTATAAGATTTAGAGAATATTTTATATGTATTTGAGGTTCTTCATCGATAGATAATCATCTGTATTTGTTAGAGATTCTTAGTCAATGGTATCCTTCAACACATTATATAGAAATCTATTGGTCATTATGATAACCATACTGGTTTTAAAGCTACTCAGCGGGGCACTTGAAGTTTATTTTCGTTCAAAAGGACATGGATTATTTCAGAGTTGGGATCGTACCCATAAATGGGATACCTACGTATCCTTGTTTAGATAAGAAATCAGAACCCACGTAGTTCGAGTGAATAATTATGAGGTTTATGCATGATTGATGTCTCAAAGAAAGATGTCATAATTACTTTTGTTCTCTAAGCTCACGTGAGTCATGCTCGGTGTGAGAAACAAGAGGTATCAGTAAAACCTGACAATTGTGCCACAAAAGATGCAATTATAAGAAATGATGTGGGGATTATGTATATATGACTGCCCAGATAGATGAATATTGGGACTTACTTCAGAGAAGAAGCCCGAGAACAAGGTCCATAATGGTATATGTGCTTTATGGATATTTGGATACTTAAATTATGACTTAATCTTGAGGAGGATGCCCAAATTAGAGGGGACTTATGATTGGGTTTTATTCTTGAGAAGGAATCCCAGATCAAGAGAAATTAAGACTGGGGCTTACTTCTGAAAAGGAGGCCCAGGTTAAGGGGAATCATGACTGGGGATTACTCCTGAAAATGAGGCCCGGGTTAAGAGGACTTGAGACTTTAGGGCTTACTCCTGATAAGGAGGCCCAAATTGGGGAACTTGGGGCTTAATCTTAAGGAGGATGCCCATATTAAGAGAATTTGATATTGGGTCTTACTCATGAGGAGGATTCCCAAGTTTAAAGAAAATTATGATTGGGGATTACTCCTAAGGAGGATGACCATATTAAGAAAACTTGGACTGGAACTTACTCCTGAAAAGGAGGCCCAGGTTAGGGAACTTGGACTGGGGATTACTCCTAAAAAGGAGGCCTATATTAAGGGTCTTCTCATCTTAAAGGATGAGGTTGAATGAATGAAATATATCACCTTAGTGACATAAAGATATGCAAATCACTTAGGTTTTGAGAGATGTTCCACAGAATTCCTTTCAGATAAGGAATCCAACAAAGGAACCATTCCAAAAAATGGCTTTGAAGAGGGTTTTGAAGGCTAAATCTTGAAGATGAGAGGTGGATTTGAAGAAAAGAGTTTAATAAGAAGCAGGGGAACCCAAAAAGAGGTAGGCGCGCAAGTCCTGTTGGGGTGCGCAAGTACTGGTCGTGCAAGTATACTTGCGCGACACATCTGTACTTGCGCGACGGTTAACCCATAGGGTAATACTTGGGCGAGACTTGGCTCAAGACCTTAGTATTATCCCTAAAGGCTTCCAAAAGTGTGGCGCACAAGTTTTGTTGAAGGGATAAGGTGGCACACAAGTGTCTTCATTTCCCTTAAGGGTTAGACACTTAGGCGCTCAAGTGTTGATGAATTTCAACACTTAGGCCTTGTTCCCCCTCTTTAGATCTTCCATTCTAGGTAAGAAATTACCTTAGAAGTGTTTGAAAGACTTCAAGTAGAGACTAGGGCGCTGAGAGCTTAAATCTGACTTTTGGAATTTTCCATCCACAAAATGGGGGGCCCACAAGGGGTATTTATAGGCTACTGAAGTCCTTGGGAGAAAATCAAATAGGGTGCGCAAGTCACCTATGCGGCCAATATGTGGCACACAAGTATACTTGTGCGACCATGATAAAACTTGCGCGGCCCATGCTCAAACAAATCCTTGTTCATAACTTTGTCAATTTTTGACGTTTCTTCAAAGGATGAATCTCTTTATGCTAAGGTATTCCCCTTTTTCAGTCGTTAGACTCTGTGATGGAAAGGAGCGTCAACAATCATCCAACAAATATAAGGAATCTGATGGATATTAAAATCTATGATTATTTCTTTTAGGACATGCAATCAGAGGATAGGAAGAAAATTTTCATTGTTCCTTTATTGTTTGAGATAAAGTGGGAGTTTTAGATGTAGCACCAATACATGTTTACTAGTAAAGGGGAATCATGTGGCATAGTTTGAGATTAAGAACATCCAAAATATCTTTAGATATCCCAAGAGACTCATGGAAAGGAGGGTGAATATTTTTACCCATATTCTATGAGGAAAATATAATTTATAGTGGTACGTCATAATATGGGATGGATAGAATTTAGAGATTACATGAAAAGGATTCGAGAAAATTTTCCTAAGTCACTTCTAACTAGAGATATTTCCCCTTCATGAAATAATAAAACCTATAAGAGAATTTATTTTAAGATAGTGGTGGGAAGAGATTCTAGGGGAGTGGATAGCTATCCCAAGAATACAACTAGGGGTAGTTCATTCATTGTTGTAGGGATGGGAAAAAGTTTATTCATTATCATTTTTTGATAGTGGAGTGTCGATATTTTGGTACTATGGTCAAACTAAAGATGTTTTATAGGAGTACTCAGTATAATAGTTGTAGTAGAGAATAATTTTAGTCACTAGAGTCTAGGAGGTACTTGGTTACCCCTCAACAAACAAGTAGCTAGAAATCAACCGAATTATTAAGCTGATGTAAGGGGTGTGGTACCCAGAAACAAGAGTGGTAGTATTAATAGGAAGGATATTCTCAGTTTAGTCATCCTAGATCCTAGGTTAGAGGGGTGAATCGATCTAACACTATTTAGTCCACTCCTACTAGTCAGGATGCATAGCCATCAACTTTCAGTGGTATGATTCTTGCAGCATCTACCCTTGACTATGTCTTTTTGGATACCTGAGATTTATATTCCTTTATATATGGTAAATTTTCCATTTTCTTGGGTTTGTATTTGGAAATGATTAATGGTATTATGACCATAGTAACATTTTTAGTGGTTTAATAAGAGGGTATCAGATGTTGTAATGAGTTCCCCCTTGAAATCAGTGGCTATCATTTTCTATGGGAACTATTTGTGTTTCAAATGGATAGATTCAAATTTATTATGGATATAGAATGGAATGATATATACTAGGATCAAAATTATTTTTTTCAAAGGGGTGAACATTATTTATCTATAATTGGTAGACATATCCATCATAGTGAATGTGAAATTTCAACTAGTCATGTTAGACTAATTCAGCTCAAATTATGTTGGTTCTTGACCCATGTAATAATCATTATCCTTGTTGATGGCGAGTCATTATAGAATACCTTTACCCTAGTGGTGGAATGATTTTATGATGTCTTTATAAAAGAGTTATTAGACTTAACCCATGAGTGGGAGATCGAGTTCACTTTCAATATTATATGAGGATGTAGAACTCTTTCTATCCTAGCTAATAGGATAACACCAGCACATATTTTTAGTTGATAGTTTCATTGGAAAATCATGAATAAAATGGATTTATATGGAATACTATATCATTGTGGGGATCTTTCATGTCATTTTCCAAGATGGAATATAGAACCTTGTATGTATTTTTTTGATTATCAATGGAAGAACCAAATGAAAATCAAGATATTGTATCCCCATACATGCATCAACAATCTATTTGATCAACCAGGATTTTCCCATATTTTCTATAAAATTGACTTCAATTACTGATACCATTAGTTGAGGATGAGACTGACCAGCTTACCCCAAATTACTTATAGGAGACGGTTGGAAAAATACGAGTTCATGGTAATTCCATTTGGTTTAAAAAACACCATAGTGGTATTTTTGGCCTCGATGAATCAGATCTTCCATCCATATTTAGATCAATTTTTAGTGGTTTTTCGATGACATGTTGGTGTAATACCAGTTTAGATATGATCATTCAAAACATCTTGACATCACCATGAGTATTCTTAGGGAGAATTTTATATACATAAAGCTATCTAAAATTCTTTTATGGATTGACAATGTACACTTCTTCAGCCGCGTTATATCATGGGATAGAGTTCCTGTGGACATGGTGATGGATACATCCATGGATTATTGGTAGATTCCCATGAAATGTTCATGATATAGTATTTTATGGGATTTTAGGCTATTACCAACATTTTATTCAAGGAATATACCATATGGAGGCACCGATATCTAATCTTACCAAGAAATGAGTGATGTTTGTTTGGTATTATTCTTGCAATGAGGATTTTTATTAATTTGATAACATGTTAAACTCAAAAACATTTGAGACCTTACCAAAGAAAGGTATGTAGTATTATATGTATTATGATGCATTAGAACCTGGCTCAACATAATTATGATATAGTATTATCAGGTGGTTTCTTATTGATAATGAAGGTTGATACTGCATGAGAGGATTACCCCACTAACAATATATAGATAGCTATGTTTATAAATTAAAAAACATGTATGAATTATTATCTTTTTAGTGATAAATACTTCTTCAACAAGGATCACATGAGATTAATGTTAATCTTTTCATTATAGAACCTGAAACATTTATAGGGGATCTGGGGGGAGAATCTACAGTCTGTTGACATCGATTTTAAATATTATCCTTATCGGGGTAATGTTTTTTTCCAATTCAATGTGTTAAAAGATGCAGTCCTTAGAGGTATGAGAATATAATAATTATTTTTAACTAATGGCGCTTTTAAAGATTGAAATATTGATGTTTAGGAGTCTTAGGGGTTAGAGACTTTGAAATTTTTTTCTATTGATTTCATGCTTATATTTTGGATCAAGAGGTGGTAGTTATTGGATATAGAGGGTTTAGGCATAAGGAAAGACATATATAGTAGGGATCCATCATCATAATGGTTCCTTAATAGTGATGAGGTTCTTCATATCCATGGACATATCTAGATTCCTACAAGCATTAACAAGGAGATGATGATGGAGTTCTAGTATTGGAAGTGGGATTTATATAATAGTATAAAAAATATGTATCATGAAATTTTTGGGAAAGACTGGTAGTTAGTGAGGAAGAATGAGATAGATGGATTCATGGTATGATGTATTCCCTGTCAGTAAGTGAAGTCCAAGTATCAGTGTCCCACTAAGATGTTGCATCCTTTTCCCATTTCATAATTTTAATGGGGTGATACCATCATGGGATTAATTGAAGTATTACAAATAAACCTTAGAAAAATGATGCAACATGGTTTATATTTTAATCGACTAATGAAATTAGAACATTTGTTTCCTATCAGATAAAACTTCACCAATGATGAAAATTTATGGAAGAAAATTTAATGATAGAATGTTCTATGGAATATAGTTTCTAATACAAATAATAATTTTAAATTACAGTTCTAAAAAGGTCATCAAAATGAACTAGAATCAAAGGTTCTTATGAGTAAAACATATCATCATCTTACTGACATAAAAAATTAATAGAAAATCCAGATTCTAAGGACATGTTTGAAACTTATTTTTGAGTAAAGTGGTTCTTGGGAGAAAAATCTATTTCTCAAAGAGTTATCATATAATAATAGCTTCATATAATCAATCCAAATGTCCCATTTTAATGATTTAAATGGTAGATTGCATCATTCACCTTTATGATCATTAATTTCTTCTTAGTATGTTCTCGTTGGATCTAGCCTTTTGTAAGAGACATCTGAGTAGCAATATGTGATCATAAAGTTGTAGGAAAATATATAGAGCATGTAGAAATATTACACGAACAATTGAAGTAAATCATTGGAATTATAGGATAGTCATTATTAATTTTTTGTGTATCACCTAGGATTGGGAAATGATATATATAGAAGCAGGTAATGCTAAGGATCATGTTTTTTCAATCCATTTGAAATAGTGGATAAGATCGGTCTAGTGGCATAATGATTGGATATTCCACAGTTTTTAATTTCCATGGATGATGTTTTTCATGTGTCACATCTTTGAATTTGTCTCCATAATTATTATCATGTTATAGATATTGATGATGTTGAGATTAATGTTGATGAATCCTTTATGGATAATCCATTTCTTATTTTGGAACATACTGGAATGAATATTATAGGAGAGATCATTCCCCTAGTAATAGTGTATTGGAAGGATGGGAATGTGCTGGGGGTGTGGAAGTGGGAGTTAGATATTAAGGCATAGTGTCCCTAATTGTCCACTAATACCTCTAAATAATACATGGGTTCTTAGCTTGAGGATGATCTATTATATTATGGGGAGGTTGTAAGATCCTGTATTTTTTCCATGTACTATCTCTATTTATGTTTTTTTGACCCTTTTTAATTTTTTTACCAAGCCCTATTCTATGTTTAAAATAAATTTTTAGAGGTTTTATATGGCTTAGTGAAGGTGATATAGAATGATATAATTGTGGTATACAATAAACAAGATGTTTTAGTGACACTATCTAGCCAGTGGGCTGGATAGTAGCCTGGTAATGATACAAGAATCCCACTAGCTGGATAATGAGACCCATCGGCCAACCAGTCACCTTTTAGAATAATTGGTTTCCAAAAATAAACCCACCAACTAGTCTGTGGAGTTCCAAGGGGAAAAGTCCCTCTACCCGAAAATACTGACTATCCAGTGGTTTCTATCATCATGCCAATGGCACTATTCTAATTTGGGGAAGTGAGTGGTAAAATATAATTTTATACACTTGAAACCTATATTTAACTATACCAATCCCATCCCCTTACACTAATTATTGATTAATCACTTAGAAGGTGTATATGGGGCCTCTTTAGATTCTGTAACACCTTATCTTGCTTCCATGATTAATGTTTCAATTAGGACATCTTGAATAGGTAAGTCTATCTTGGAATTCATGAAATCCAATTGTTTTTTCCTAGATATTCTTCTTCTAGACATAACGGGATGATTCGATCACTTTTAATAAGGAATTATGGTTTTGTGATTTGATTTGGATGATGGATCCTTTTTATCTTCTTATTGATTTTCAATTAAGTGGACTAAAACATCTCCCTAAGGTATGATTTAGTTTACCAGTATGTGTATATTGTGAAATCATAAAGAATTCTCTATGTTTGTCCTTTATTAATTTTAATCCTCTAGAATTTCTTAAATAATAGATCTTAGACCTCCAATGTATATAATTGGGTATGTTGGTCAATGAGACCTTCATTTACCGCCACCTGAGAGGTGTTCCCACCCTTGACCATAGGTTATAAAATGGAATTTATGAGCCAAGAATCTTATAGCTAAATTGGATGATTGGTTATTAAAATGGAATAACTAGTCAATTGATTATTTATTGGATCACTTGGTTTTAATTGAGATATTGGTATGGATTTGTAATCTTTCATAACATCCAGAATCAATAATGAAATATATGACATGTGAAATGGTAAATGAGAATAAATTGAAGGTGAATTGGAATTTTTATAATTCTAATGTGACTGTTAACATGAAAAAAAACTTGTAATTGGATAATAGGAATAATTTCATGCAACTAAATTTGGAGAAATAATTGGAAATTGGAATGAATTTACTAATATGAAATTTTTTAACAAGTTTGGCATGTTTAGTGTTGTGGTGTAAAATAGATATTGTTTCAACTAATATTTGGAATTATTATCATCCCTATCATGGGAATAATTATAGGTTCATCTATATTCAGAGCATGAAATTTTCCCTATAATGGTAATTTTCACTGGTTCAATTGATTTATAATTCACCCATTTCATGGTAATTCACCTATGAATCATGTATCATCAAGCATCTTGTAAATTCACATTGGGTCCATTGATACTTGATATATGTGATTCACTCTTAGAAAAGGTATCCAACATGGTTTAGTTGTGAGATGAATTCATAACATTTCCATGGAATATAAAACTTTTTAGACTTAGTTATGAATATTGAAACTGATATTCAACCTCAATTCATAGTAGATATAGAGAACCCCAGTGTCATCCGGGCAATTGAGGGTCGATGGGGTCATTTAAATTTTTTTTATTTAAATAAATATCAATTAATTTTCATATTTCACTATTTCATGCAATATTATATATAAATAATTATTTTATACACCATTTTTCTTGGCTAGGTAAGTTTTACTCACTCTCTATTCAAGATTCCATTCAGTACATGAGAAAACTTCATGGACGCAGGTCTTGATAAGGTAATGTTACATATGCATGATTGTTTAATTACTAGATGATACTAGATGTTAAAAATGAGAATAAGTATTGGATTCATACTTTTGGTGTATTTCTAATAGTTTCTTGATTGTTATAAATTATAGTATGACATTAAATTATGACATTTCTTAGATTAAATATATTGGATTTCATTTTACATTGCATATTTATCTATTGGTATTCAATGTATATCATTTTTTTTTATTTTTGATCCTTATGTGATTGATATTCAGTAATAGAGATTATATTCTCCCTATTATATTTATTAGGACCTTGATACTAGTTGGAAACATTTAGAATAAGGGGATTCATTCTTGAGGTCTCATAATAAAACAACTCAGTCACATGAGGGAGAACTCTATCAGGGACATTAAAAATTCTATCAATCAATAAAAAACACATTTTGGACATTATATTTATAAACACACCTTAATAATTTTAGTGTTTTAAATTTAAACTTTTGGACCATTAACTTACTCACTATTTTAGTTATAACACCATATTTAGATTCACAAAAGATAAATTATAGAGTTACTGAGTTGTACTTATCATCCCTATTTTTCAAAAGAATCTAAAGGATCATGTGGAGTTTTTATTAATAATATTTTTAAGTATGTTGTGGAGGATGAATATGATGTTCATCCTCAATTCCTAAAATTATTCCCTTGACATAACTTTTTTGAAAACATTAGAAATTTAATCTTTCATTGAAATATAACCAAGAATTACATATTTAATAGCTATATTATCCTTAAGTAATTGATATTTAATTTCAATGTGAATAAATATGGAATGTTTTACATGATTTTTAATGTGATAAATATCACTCTAATTATCATAAATAATCTTCAATCATTTTTAAACATTTACCCTCAACCCTTCCGACTGGCCTTTCATTGCAATACCCCATGATGTTACCTTTAACATACCTAAGTAATCTCATTTCTATCAACATTTGTGATTACTTTGGATTAATTTGATATATTTCAAACAATGTTAAAAATATGAAATGTTTAGTCTTGTAGCAATATGATAGATTAAACTTATATTTAACTTTCAACATTCCTTTTAGTTCACATATTGTGCAACTTCAACTTTTCTTAGTCGCATTCCAATAGAAATTAGAATAGAAAATTCCTTTGAATAATTTATTCCAAATTTTTTTAATAATAACATGGAATATTTTTACTATTATAGGATTATATATTTTCATTTATGTTGAAATTTTAGTCCTAGAATGAAATTCAACTGTTCATGAATTGATATCTCAAAGTTACTTTTCCTTTTTTAGAAAATTATTCATAAGATATTACCCTATCACTAATAAATATTATATCATCAACTTAATCAATGAAAATATGGTTACATATACTCACCTCCTTCACATATAAGTTTCCATCAAATTTTGCTTCATTTATGTTCAATAACTTCTATGAACTATAATGTTTTGTATACCATACATGAGGGGCCAGTTTCATCCCATACAATGTTTTCTTCAGTTTTCACACCACAAATCCCTAATTTTAAAGTATAAAACCATTAGGTTTACAAATATAAAATTATTTTCCAATATATTTATTAAAAAATAATAAATTAACATCCATATTATAAACATTTTAATTTTTAAATCATTAACATATAAAAACATTTTGATAGTTAAATGAAACTTAAAGGGGGTGAAATATTCTTCAAAATCAACACCTTATACCTATTAGTATATTTTTTAAAATAACCATGATTTATTTTTCAAAAAAACTTCATGTTCAATGTGCTTATTTAGGAACACTAATTTTTAAGTCTAACATTAATTCCATTATTTCAAGGAAATAAATACCATATATTTTTATTCTTAATTTAATATATCTCTTAATTTATTTCATTCAGTAATTATTTATTATCAACTACATCAGAATGTGATTGTGGTTCCACATTTGAAATTAGAGATGTTTGATTAATCTCCATATGGTATGAACGAGTTCTTCTGAATATCTATTAATATTATCAGATTCAACATACTTCTGTATGGTATGAATTTTTTCTCTCTTTTATTCTAGTATTACATTCCTTATGACTAGAATGATCAAAATTAGTATTTATAGGATATGGATTGCAGTCATCTTCCATATCATTAACATATCTAGGAGTCATTATTCTATATTTCGTTATAATATATTCATTAACAAAAAAATGTTTCGTTAAGCTGGAATGATTTTCAATTACTTTCACATTAATGGAATCAGCCAACATATTTCGTCATATATTCCAGTACTTGTAACTTTTACCATTAAATGAATAACTCATGAACATACCTTATTTATATTTTTTTAACAAACATACCTAAATAATTTTTTTTAATAATTATTAAGAAAGGACTCACAAAAACCATACATAATCTCAATATAGGCCTCTTTATACACCACACTTATTTTGGAGTTAATTTGTATTCCACTAGAAGAAAAAAATCTATTTTGTGCATGTACAAGAGTACTTACTACCTATCACTAAAAAAATAAAAGTTTATATTCTATAAGAATGCTTCTTCTGATTTTAGCTAAAATTATATTTTTTATGTTCTACTACTCCATTTTGACGATGAGTGTAGGTAGCATTACATTAGTATTCAATTAATTGTTTCTTCAAATTGGACATGAAGGATTTAATTTAATTTTCCTTTCCATTATCTATCACCATATTCATAATATATACACTAAACTATTTATTGAAAACCCTTTTTAAATTTTTGAATAACAATGTATCCACTAATTTACATTTTATGAACATTATGCAGGTCATCTGAGTGAAATAAAAAATTATTGTTATAACGTAAAGCACCTTTTTTTTATTGATGTCTCATTGAACCACATAGATTAGTGTATATGATTTCAAGATGTAGAGTGGATTGAATTTTGAATTTCACATGTCTTACACCAACCATCCATCCTTTTAGAAATGTAGTACAGAAAACATCATTTTTCATTTTTATTCTTTGTAAATATATTATACCATCTTCCATTGAAATTTTACTCAAAATTTTCTAGCTGAGAAACCCAATTGTTTAATACCATAGTTTTTATCATCCTCAAACATCAAATAAAAAAAGAATATCTTGGATATTGAATCAGTGATAAATCTTATCTATTCCTTTATCCCTTAGTAACACCATTCCCATTTATCAATCATTGTATTATACATGAATCGTTTTTAAAGATAACTTATCAACTATAATCAAGAAACTGGATAAAATATCATAGGTTATGGTTAAACTCTTCATAAAATTGAACATACTTTAACATTAGCTTATAACCTTCAACCTTAACCAAAATGATTCCACTTATTTTTTAGGAACTATAATTTTTGGAAGTGTTTACTCAACCCAAATGTTCATTAATGATGATTAATATATAATACGACCTATCATTGTGAGGAATAACCATTATCGTGAATCCATGGTTTGTTTATTATTTTAGATTTTAGTGCATCCTTAAAATAAATATCTTTGTATTCAATTTTCCATTTCATATCATATTTTTCATTTTTTACTAGGAATTTGTTCTGGATGAGTTGTCATACATTCTTTATCATAGTGACGTGGTTGGTCACACCATTCCAAAACACCCTCCATGTAGTAAAATCAATTTTTTCTTGAGAAATTTTTTATATCTGATGAATTTTATTTTCTTTATTCTTGTATCTTTAGAGAGTTTCCCAATTTTCTTCCATTGTTACTCTACCATAATTTTTTCCAAAACCATTAAAAATAAATATAATTCCAATAATTGTATGGCTTATTCTTATATATCCCAAAAAATCAAAAATATCTTATAAACCACGATATTCTATAGAAGTATGGTTTTTCACCGGGATATGTTTTTTGAGATTCAACATATCATTCAATATATGATTTCCCTTATCGAACATATTAATTTTTTCTATAGTTATTTATTTTTTCTTTTTTTGATGATATTTTTTATTACATACTTTATCACCTATAAATTTATCATTGTTGATTCTTACACCTACATGGTTAGTATAATTAGATGAAATTGTTTTTTTATTGGGTGTATATTTCATCAGATTCATGGGATGAGTTCTTCAAACATCATTAAAATATTCATCATTTACCTCATAATTATTGTTGAAATTATAATTAATCTTCTTTAAGGTATATTCAACCATGATACATGTTGATTGTATCTTACATAGATCTAAATCCTTAAAAATAAATTTCTAATCATGATTTTTCACTGTCCTTCCTTGTCCTATAACATTAATCTTTAGATTCACAATTTCTTTTATGTATTCATAAACCTTTTAATGAAATTAATTTTCTCCTTATTCTTATTCTCAATTTCCTTTTTCAGTATTTTTTTATTGATATTTTTTTTCTCAATACATGAAACATATTTTGATCTGAGCTAATATTTCCTACAGTTTTATTCACCATCGTTTTCTTAACTACTTTAAATATCTTCCATTACTTTAAAATGAGATACGGTGATTCTAAAATTCTCCAAATTTTTATGTCTGATGAATTTTTATAAATAGATTTATTCTCTACCTTCTTACTCAAAATACATCATTCATTTATTTTAGTGAACTTTTTATTACATATAGTGTACATATTATCTTCCTTGGAAGCTTTTATCCACTTGGAAATTTGATGTTTTTCTTCAGAATATTCTTCATTATATTTTAAATATTTATTATTTATAATTTTCATTGAAAAAATTTGGATACCTCCACACTCAAAAAAAAAATGTGAATTTTCCATTGTATAGGTATCTACATTTATTATTTTTTTAGAGATAGAAGAAATAAACAAATAATTAACATTGGTATTATCTTCCTTTTCATATGATTCCCAATGGACCACTACCTTATGTTCAGCTTTTCAAATTTTATTTGTCCTCATATCTTTAAAAGTTATATCTTCTTTAATCACTATTTTAAGTACATGATATTCTCTCATTTAATATTCAATAATAATGTTATGTAATTCATTAAGAGATAAATCATCATTATTGTATAAAGTTTAGATTTTAGGATCAAACCTGTCTAACATGTTTCTAACTATTTTTTTAACAATAGTGGAATCTACTAAGTCATCTTTAAATATTCTGATGTTTCTAAATATTTAATTTACTATAGTGATTTTTTCATAAATAGTTTCATCTTCTTCTATCTTAATATATTTTATCATACTTCTCAGGATTTATTTTTTCCCATCAATTTTATATTTTTTTCAAAGATGAATTCAAGTATGAACCATATTTTATTTTATATCATGATACCCATCAATTTTATGTAGAAATTTTTTATCAAATGAAATAAATAAATAATTACAAGGTTTTCCATCAAACTAAAGAACTGTTTTTTCAAAATATGTCATAGGATCATCATTATCTATGGGGGAAACCCTATAGTAGCTACACCAAGAAGCACCAATCTAAGGGAAAAGTGATATGGTAACATTATGATTTCTATTATTTATAATTTTTTTAATTAATATTGTCATGACCCATCCCCCGGGGCCCGTGTTGTAACTACCCCAATCCCACCTTCCATAGGCCAGGGGCTGGAGACTAGCACCAAAGGCATAAATCCCTATAACTGGGAAGACATTGCCTTTATAAAATGAAAAATCACACAACCAGAGATCAAGCGGAAGCAAACACTAAGTAAGCAGTATAACAAAAGTGCTGAAAGTACAAAGGAGACAGAAATACAAGCCCAATAGAAAGGTATAGCTGAAAAGACAACAACTGAAAGGTGAAGCAGCTCCTGGATCATCCTCCGGGTTCCTACCTGAAGGGTAGGTACAGATTTCCTGCTAAGCACTCTACGCCCGTCCGTCTCCTCCGGGTACCGACTCATCGTGAGATCCACCTCTGGTTACCGTCCAACTCTACAAGCCTCAACCACGATCAATGCTATCCATCGTCTGCAACCAACACAACGAGGTGCGAGCATAGCCCGTGCATGGGTGAGTATAACGATACTCAGTAGGGACCCCGAGACACTCAAGGTCTCAAAAAATCCAACAAGGATAACCACAAAGAAAGATCTCAACAGATAACCTTTAATTAGGCATATGCCCATACATATACCTAAGTTATCAAGTAACCCATCTCAATCATGAGGAAAACACAAAGGTCATTGACTCAGCTCAAACCAGAATTTTCATTATCGAAACCACAACTTCTGAACAGCTCCTCCTCTGTCGAGTACAGTGATCCTGTCACGACTCCGAGGCACTGCTCATTAACCTTAGACTGCTGAGGTACTCCTCCTGTCGAGTACCACGGGTTTTCCACCTCACAAAGTAGTGCTCCTCCGCCACGAGTTTGTCACCTCACAAAGTAGTGATCCCCCAAATAGCCCACAGAGGTACTCCTTCTGTCGAGTACCACAAGTCTTCCACCCCAACACAGTAGTTCTCCCCGCCATGGGTCTTCCACCCCAACACATTAGTGCTTCCCACTGGGCTAGTCAAGTCACTCCGACTCGAATCAGACAAACAGTCATCAGGTCTTAGCCAACTACAAGGTCTCCGTACTCCATACGCTCGTCTCTGAGAGGGTACGCTCCACGAGCTACTGTTCGATTCTTCCAAGTGTCACGTAATATCACGTGGAAGTGTCTCAAAGGACCTCCTCGTCATAGGGGTCTCAACGCAACAGACGACGCGTCAATCGGACGCCCGGTCTGTGAGTTATTAGCCTTTCTATTCCGGGGGCCCGGTTGGATTTCGGGTACAATCCAACCCAGACATACTCTAACTACGTCCAAACCTCATGTGAAGTATTCCAAAAGAACCTTCTCATCAGGAGGAATCCAAAAAAGTTGACGGCACATCGATCGGACGTCCGGAGATCAAGTTATAAGCATTTCCGCTTCGAGGGCCTGGTTAGTTTCGGGTTCGAACCAACCCAGTCATACCCAAAATTCACCAAAACCTTGAGTGTAATATACTAAAACGACTGTATCAATCCAAGGAATCTTACACAACTGACGGTGCATCAATCGGAGGTCCATAGATCAAGATATGTCCGTTTAATCGAAAATGGCCCGAAAATAGGGGGTCTCGGCCCGGCCCAACACCCCCTGGGTCGGCCCAAACTGGGTCAACCTGACTCGGGTCTAGGTCTGGCCCGATTGGGCAAGGCCCGGCCCGGCCGGAGCGGTCTGGCCCGACCGATGCGGCCCGGCCCGCGTGGCTGGCTGCGGCTCGACCAGCATGGCCAGGCGATTTGCGCGGAGCGGGGGGCACACCCCCCCACCGTTAGTTGATACCGGAGGCACTAGCTGGCGCCGCCCCACTGTCCCAGGATCCCGCATGGCCGCAGGATTTGTCTCACCGCTGCCGCGGAGGAATTCCTCCAGCGGCGCGCTGGGGCACCGCTGTCTCCAGGAGGCTGGATGGCTCCGGTTGCCGGCACCGCCGTTCCGATGAGGCGCGCCGACAACCCCTTCCACAGACCACCGAACGCTCTCCGGTGGTCCGATTCGCCCACCGCTTGCACCTGCGGATCTCCCGAGATACGATCTTCACTGAGATGACTTCCAAACACCATTGCAGTCTCGTTTTATCGTTGCCCGTCATCCTGCGCACAAATGAACAACCGACAGAGGCTCTGGGCTTGTTCGTTAGCCCATGCCCTCCACATTAGAGGATCAATCCATAATTCATCAATGACAAGGGTATAATTTATTCAAAATAAATTATACAAACACCCTGAAATTAAATACCCATGCCCGAGGGTGTAAATCACATATACAGTATATATGAAACCCCCTACCTCGATAAGACGTCGCACGTCGTCGAACTGCGGAAGACGAACGTCGCAGGGATCAGATGTCGCAGAAGATCAGTGTCGATTCTGTTGACGTCGGAGGAAGAGCCGTCATCATTGGCAACGTTCCCCGCAGCAGTGTCTCCTCCCTTGACGCAGAGGAAGAAGAAGAGAAGGCACATCGTCAGTGACTTCGCGTTCTTCGTCGGAGTCGTTCTTCACCGAGAGTGGATGATGTTCTTCGTTGAGAGAAGAACACCAATCTTTATTTCTCTAGAGTTTCCCCCCACAAAATACTTGCTAACCCCATAATAAAAATAATCTCTCCCAATTTATAGAAGTTTCATGCCATTTCAAAATAAATCAAACTCTTTAATTAATTTAAGAGGTTGAACTCCTTAATTAAAATGTGTTGGGATGAATTTAAGAGGGGGAGAGGGAGGTGAAGGGTTCTCATTAATAGAGGAGTTGAGGAGTTAACAAGTTAATTAAAAAAGGGGTTTAAGGGAGTTATTTGGGGAGTTTAAAGAGGGGTTTGAAAAGTGTTATGGAAGGTGGAAGGTTGGGGCTCATGTGGGCCCCACCTCCCAAATATCCACACAAGGGTAGTTAGGTGGTTGTGGGTCCCACACTTAACTCCCCTTTGTAGGATTTAACCACCGTAGATATAAATAAAATTGTACACACCAATTTTATTTATTTTTAAACTAATTCCCCAAAAATTAATTCTCAACCCGCTTAAAATGAAACTGCACTAAAGGTCCCCTTAAGCAATTATCAGCGCTGCGAGTTCATCGGTGCCCTCAGATTTCAATTCCGAGCACTGGTTCAAAAGATAGAAAAACTCCCTCGTTCGTTCACTGAACGTACCTGAGCTAAACTTTGGAAATTGATTTCGGGCACACCGGGCCTCAGAATCAAGTGCCGTCAGAAGCCACTGACTCGTAAAATTCCAAAGAAATTAAGAAAAAATTTTCCTTGAAATTTAAGCATCTTTACATTACTCCCACCTTAGAGATTTACGTCCCCATAAAGCTTCAACACATACTAGGGAAAACAAAAGAGGTAGTGAGCACGCATCTGAGCCTCTTGCTCCCATGTGCTTCCCTGGAGGTTCCTGTGCTGCCAGCGAATGCGCACTAGAGGAATCAATTGCCCACATAGGACCCACTCCTGTTGATCCTCAATCTCCATCAGAACCTCCGTAAAAGTCACCCCATCATCGATGTCCAGATTCCCATGGTTGATGATGTGTGAAGGGTCGAGCACATTTATCCTCAGCTGAGATATGGGAAAAACGTCGTGCACCTGAGGAACTATGGTGGAAAGACCAAGCGGTATGCCTCCTCGCCTACCCTACTGAGGACCTGGAAAGGTCCATTAAACCTCAGAGACAACTTGTCACCTCGACCACATCTCCATAGACCCCGTCGAGGTGAGACCCGTAAGAAAACGTGGCCGCCATCCTCAAACTCCAGTGGTCTCCATCTCCTATCAACATAGGATTTCTGCCTTCTCTGTGCAGTCTTCATTCGCTCCAGGATGATCTGCACCTTCTCCGTCATAGCCTGTACCATCTCTGGTCCTACAAGAGCTGCTAAAATTTCTCCTTTGCTGAAAAGATAAATCCCGTCTCATCCCCTAGATAAACCACATTCTTTGCCTAATACAGTCAATCCGAACATGAACAATACAATTAATGTCTTTGATGACATCCTAAGGCCTCGATGTGACTTCCAAGATATCCAACCATCACTCTGGCCTCTAAGGGTTGAGTCACACTGTCAGCATCAGTGTGTGGTCACTGGGTCTCCTCCTGTAGGAATCTCAAAAGTGAGGGTCAAGTCCACGGTTTTAACCGGAACCTCTCAGTATTAGCCATACAAAAAGGACAGGGAAGTAAATGTCACAAAGATAAGTGCCTTTTATTACTACAACTCATATTACAAAGACACATAACAACCAGAAACAACAACAACATGGAAACTAGAAGTACCAAGAACAAAGGCCTCCATGCCTGGATCTAGTTCCACTCCTGTCCACAAAGGATATCGGAAATGCGGCCAGCTGCTCCGTCACCTCTCCAAGAAGTTGAATTCCAGTCCTCCTACTGAGTGCATCTGAAAAAACATTCCCCTTCCTAGAAGTATAAACTATCTCGAAGTCATAGTCCTGGAGGAACTTAATACTCAAAACTCTTGCTGCCACGAGGGTAAGGTTAGCCGACTCAAGAGTGATCGACCGTACCCTCCTAAGCATGAGTTTATCCTGCTGCCTGGGTTTCCCTTTTCACCGACCAAGGAAAAAGCATCCTAACATTGTAGATAGACCACAACCTTTTTGCCTAATACAATCAATTTGTGTATGAACTGTGGTTGCCCAGTCTATACCCAAACTAACATCGTATGGCCTTGACGCTGCCACCAAGAGGTTCCAACCAAAACTCTCGACTCAAGGGTTAGGTCAGATCGTCGGCGTAAGCGTGATTATCGAGTCTCCTCTCAAAGGTATCTCCAGACGTGAGGGTCAAGTCAATGTCTTAACCAGAAACTTTAGGTCTAGGACAAGATTCGTGGAAGGAAGGAGTGATTCGTATCAATGTCTATTGTTACGATAGCTAGTAGTAGACACAGACCGTAGCTCGAATCATTCCTAGAGCCCTTGGGTTACACTCCTTGACCGCATGAAGCTACTCTCTTCCCCTTCCCTCCTGCTCCCTGATCCTGGAGGGGACTACAAAGGCTGGTGGTTGTAACATATTGAAATGTATATCACCACATGCTGCTCTCCTAGCTCTACTTCCATGTCTTCTACTCTACAGATTCATCTATCCTTATCATTTCCCCTTACTGATTTTCTACTGCTAACATTCACCAGCTATATCCACTCATCCATAGAACATTCAACCACAAAGTTTCTCTCTAAAACCCTAACATAAGTAGGAATGTGTAGAGGAATAGTGCTGGCTCAGATGTCCTTTAACACACCTCACTCAGAGGTCCAAGATCTGAAGCACTGATCGTATCGTAGTCATCAAGTACCGGGAACGATCGGTATGCCTCGATGATTACTCAACTACTGACATGTCGTCCTAATGAAGATGTATAAGCTCTCGAAAACTCTCAGCCACCTCCTCAAGCCAGTCCTTAGCCGCCTGTGAGTCGGGCTCGCCTCGGAACCTGAAGGGTATCTGATGCTGAAACATGTGTAAGGCACTGAACCTACATGTTTCATCTACATGTATCGCCGGTTGAAACTGCTGACCAACAGGTAGTGATATAGCTGGCACACTACCCGAAGGCACTATCTCATACATCGGTCCACATACCGAAGCCTCATCACTATGCGGACCAACCTCATGGTCACTCTATGGAAAAAACCAATAGCTAAGATCTCCATATGCTCTACTAGTGTCTAAACTAGGTGTAGAACGCTAGTAATCGCCTCCATCCAGTCCACTGCTTCCTGGGAATATGTCTTGCCTCATAACCTCAGAGGCCTCTACTGCTGGAACTCGTGCAACGCACTCTGTCAGCGTACACCATCCACTAGTACAGCTGGGGGCATCTTCTGCCCAATAGGTGGCGGTGCTGCTGGTACACCACCCAAAGGTGCCAACATAGCAAGAGGGCCCTGCACCGGATCCTCATCGCTCGATGGGCCATCATCGAGTACTCTCTTGGAACTCTAACTGACTGTCTGTGTGGTGGAATCCTGAACAGATGCGATATGGTCAAATGATTATACCTGGTGAGCTGAGCTGGTTTGAGTGGACTTTTAAGAAAACTTTTGAATACTCACAAGAAATCAGTGTTTTTTTGCACTGAGTCAGAAATCAATAGTCAGGGTCCTGGTGTACGGATACGTTGGCCGCCACACCAACACTGGACTCCCTGAAATGAGAACCACACTTGGTACCGTTAACACTATTGCTTCACAGAAAAAATGATCAGAGTCCTGAGTTCTGCGCTAGAACCAATGTCCTCTGATACCAATTTGTCACGACCTTCCCCCCAGGGCTCGTGTCATAACTACCCCAAGACCGCCTTCCATAGGACAAGGGCTGACGACTAGCAATAAAGGTGTAAATCTATATAACTAGGAAGGCATTGCCTTTATAAAACAAAAACTCACAAAACCAGAGATCAAGTGGAAGCAAACACTAAGTAAGCAGTATAACAAAAGTTCTAAAAGTACAAAGGGGCCAGAAATACAAGCCCAACAGAAAGGTACAACTGAAAAGAAAACAACTCAATGGTGAAGCAGCTTCTGGATCGTCCTATGGGTTCCTACCTGAAGGGTAGGTACAGATTTTCTCCTCAGCACTCCACGTCCGTCCGTCTCCTCTGGGTACCGACTCGTCGTGAGATCCACCTCTGCGTACCGTCAAGCTCTACAAGCCTCAACCATGATCAGTGCTGTCTGTCATCTGCAACCAACACAATGAGGTGCGGGCATAGCCCGTGCTGGGGTGAGTATAACGATACACAGTAGGGACCCCAAGACCCTCAAGGTCTCACAAAATCCAACTAGGATAAACACAAAGAAATATCTCAACAGATAACCTTTACTTAGGTATATTCCCATACATATACCTAAGTTATCAAGTAACCCATCTCAATCATGAGGAAAACACAAAGGTCATTGACTCAGCTCAAACCAGGATTTTCATTATCGAAACCACAACTGCTGAAGAGCTCCTCCTCTATCAAGTACAGTGATCCTTTCGTGACTCCGAGGCGCTGCTCACTAACCTTATACTACTGAGTTACTCCTCCTGTTGAGTACCGCGGGTCTGCCACCTCACAAAGTAGTGATCCTCCGCCATGGGTCTTCCACCTCACAAAGTAGTGCTCCCCCTAATAGCCTACAGAGGTACTCGTTCGGTCGAGTACCGCGGTTCTGCCACCCCAACACAGTAGTGCTCCCCGCCATGGGTTTTCCACCCCAACACAGTAGTGCTCCCCACTGGGCTAGTCAAGTCACTCCGACTCGAATCAGACAAGCAGTTATCTGGTCTCAGCCAACTACAAGGTCTCCGTACTCCGTACGCTCATCTCTGGGAGGGTCCGCTCCATGAGCTACTGTTCGATACTTCCAAGTGTCACGTAATCTCACATGGAAGTGTCTCAAAGGACCACCTCGTCATAGGGGTCTCAACATAATAGAAGGCGCGTCAATCAGACGCCCGGTCTGTGAGTTATTAGCCTTTCTGTTCCGAGGGCCCGATTGGATTTCGGGTACAATCCAACCCGGCCATACTCCAACTACGTCCAAACCTCAGGTGAAGTATTCCAAAAGAACCGTCTCATCAAGAGGAATCCAACAAAGTCGATGGCACATTAATCAGACATTCGGAGCTCAAGTTATAAGAGTTTCCGCTTTGAGGGCCCAGTTAGTTTTGGGTTCGAACCAACCCAGTCGTACCCAAACTTCAATGAAACCTTGAGTGAAATATACCGAAACGACTGTCTCGATCCAAGGAATCCTACGAAACTGATGGTGCATCGACCGGAGGTCCATAGTTCAAGATATGTCTGTTTAACTGAAAATGGTCTGAAAATAGGGGGTCTGGGCCCGGTCTGACCCGACCCAACACCCCCTGGGTCGGCCCAAACTGGGTCGACACGACTCCGGTCTAGGTCTGTCTGGGTTGGGAATGGCCCTGCCCGGCCGGCGCGGCCCGACCCGGCCGGCGCGGCCCGACCCGGCCGGCGCGGCCCGACCCGGCCGGCGCGGCCCGACCCGGCCGGCGCGGCCCGACCCGGCCGGCGCGGCCCGACCCGGCCGGCGCGGCCCGACCCGGCCAGCGCGGCCCGACCCGGCCGGCGCGGCCCGACCCAGCCGGCGCAGCCCAGCCCGACCAGCGCGGCCCAGCCCGGCCGGCGCGGCCCAGCTCGGCCGGCGTGGTCCGGACCGACTGGTGTGGCTCGGCCTGCATTGCCTGCCGCGGCTCAGCCAGCTTGGCCGAGCGAGTTTCACGGAGCGGGGGGCGCGACCCCCCCACTGTTAATTGATATCGGCGACGCCAGCTGGCACCACCCCGATGTCTTGGGATCCCGCGCGGCCGTGGGATCTATCTCACCGCCGCCGCGACGGAATTCCTCCATTAGCGCACTGGGGAGCCGCCGCCTCTAGGAGGTCGGACGGCTCCGTCCGCCGCATCCAGTTGCCGGTGCCACCGTTCTGGCGTGGCGCGCCGGCATCCCCTTCCACAGACCACCGGACACGCTCTGGTGGTCCGATTCACCCACCGCTTGCACCTGCGGCTCTCCCAGGATCCGCTCTTCACTGCGACGGATTCCAAACGCCGTTGCAGTCCCGTTTCATCATCGCCCATCATCCCACGCACAAACGAACAACCAATGAAGGGTCCGACCTTGTTAGTTAGCCCGTTCCCTCCACATTAGAGGCTAAATTCATAATTCATCAATGAAAAGGGTATAATTTATTCAAAATAAATTATACAAACACCCTGCAATTAAATACCCATGCACGAGGGTGTAAATCACATATACACTATATACGAAAACCCCCTACCTTGATAAGATGTCGCACGTCTTCGAACTGCGGAAGACGAACGTCGCGGTGATCGGACATCGCGGAAGATCGATGTCGATTCCGTTGACGTCGGAGGAAGAGTCGTCGTCATTGGAGATGTTCCCCACGGCGGTGTCTCCTCCCTTGACATAGAGGAAGAAGAAGAGAAGGCACATCGTCGGTGACTTCGCGTTCTTAGTCGGAGTCGTTCTTCGCTGAGAGTGGACGATGTTCTTCATTCAGATAAGAACACCAATCTTTATTTCTCAAGAGTTTCTCCCCACAAAATACTTGCTAACCCCATAATAAAAATAAGCTCTCCCAATTTATAGAAGTTTCATGCCATTTCCAAATAAATAAAACTCTTTAATTAATTTAAGAGGTTGAACTCCTTAATTAAAATGTGTTGGCATGAATTTAAGAGGGGGAGAGGGAGGTGAAGAGTTCGTGTTAATAGGGGAGTTGAGGAGTTAACAAGTTAATTAAAAAGGGGTTTAAGGGAGTTATTTGGGGAGTTTAAAGAGGGGTTTGAAAAGTGTTATGGAAGGTGGAAGGTTGGGGCTCGTGTGGGCCCCACCTCCCAAATATCCACACAAGGGTAGTTAGGTGGTTGTACGTCCCACACTTAACTCCCCTTTGTAGGATTTAACCACCGTAGATATAAATAAAACTGTACACACCAATTTTATTTATTTTTAAACTAATTCCCCAAAAATTAATTCTCAACCCGCTTAAAATGAAACTGCGCTAAAGGTCCACTTAAGAAATTATCGGTGCTATGAGTACATCGGTGCCCTTGTATTTCAATTCCAAGCATTGGTTCAAAAGATAGAAAAACTCGCTCGTTCGTTCACTGAACGTAACCGAGCTAAACTTTGGAAATTGATTTCGGGAACACCGGGCCTCAGAATCAAGTGCCGTCAGAAGCCACAGACTTGTAAAATTCCAAAGAAATTAAGAAAAAAATATCCTTGAAATTTTTGGGTCTTTAAAAATATTAAAATTACTCTACTATTAACTGAGTTTATATTATCCTTAATAAGGAGAAAAATGATATTGTAGAGTAAGCCTTCCCACTGATACCACTTGAATTTCTGAGGAATGTGTATTCCACTAAGAAGGGGAAATGAATAAATGACCATATTTTATAACTTTATTTCTACTAAAATTAACCTCTTTTGCTTATTTGAGTATCAATTATATCAACTTTATAACTCTCTACCTGAATCATTTGAAAATATAATAAAATAAATAAATACAAAAATATTTTACATTGCTCTCCTCCAATGAGGGTGACTATTTATTTTCCATTTAGAATCCCATAATTCTACAAAAATAAAATATGTAATAAAGTTAAGAAAATTTATCCCACTCCTATCAATTTCCCTCTTTATCCTGGCTGTTAATTATAATCGATCCACCCAGTTTCAAATTTTACATATACTCTAGATCTAAAAAATAATAAAACATTGATATTATCTTGAAATAATTTTCTGGAATATTTATTTGGAGCACAAAGTCCATTGTACCTATTTCTGGTTCATGTAATCACACCTAGTATGACTCCATCCAATGGGGAACAATTCAATGTTCTTAAATTTGATAAATATTTTTTGGGTATCTCTATTTGGTACCTTTATCGGGTGACTCTAATTCTGCCATGTGATTCCTTTACCGAATTCTCATGCAATAAAAACTTTAGAAATTTTGCTCTATTAAAATATTAGAAACCACTTTTCAATGATATTTCACCACATTATATAGGAATAATTCCTCTAAAAAATATGTGGAAAATGTAGGGTCTAATTTGTGTTTTTTCACTCAAATAAAACATTCTTATGAAATCTATAAAATTCACTGAAACATAAATGTAATATTTCTTTAAAAAAATATCATTAAATATCATCTAAATTTGTGAAAGTTGAATGAAAATATCATCAATGACTCAATTTATAACTTTACAAAGTTTATGTATAGTTTATTAAGGTGTATTAAAATTCATTTATAATGACTACTCCGTTTGAGAGGTCTTTGAATGGTTTCTATTTGTCTATATTCCCTCTGTCTGATCTTGGTTGTCTGATCATATTGGTCTAGCAGACATAATATTTTCTCTGTATGGATATCTTCAAATGTCTCTTCTATTCACTATACACTATAAGATTATCCAGATTGATATGTTTAATGTGTCATCATTTCTATTTATGATCATCTTGCGTTCAATCAATCATTGTTTAGAGCTCAATCCACTAAAAATAACTCTATATCTTATTCTTCATCTATTCACGACCTAATTTATTCATATAGTTAAAATAATTCTTACCTTGATACAACAACATAATTTTTTTTCCACTGGACATAAAAAATTCCCATACATTAGAACTTTTTTAATCACCATATTTACTTTCCCAAGCATCTTTGTTCAGACAATGTGAATTTTAAAAAATTATCATATTGACTTAATTGAAAACCTATATTTGAAAGGAAATATAGTGAACAATTATTTTTATTAAATCTTTTTACCTTTTCAGTTGATATCCTTTAGATATTTATTCTTATATTGGAGTTACAAAGACCCTCTCCAATCATAGTCAGTTTGATGGAATAAATCTAGTAACCTCCATAAAACTTGAATCTTCATGATTTTAAATCTTTTAACAATGTAAAACATTCAACATCATCAATTTATTGCTTCAAATTCTCAAAAATAATCTCATCTGAGTAGGAAATAATTTAACATTAGTTTATTAACATCCATAGTTCTTCATATAATTATGTTTTACAATATCATCACATTGTTTATTGATCCTTTTATATCCATAAATTGAACATTGCAACTTTGAACATTTTATAGACTTCATAACTTCAACTTTGTATATCTGTCTTTATTTATCAACATCACCTTGTACCATGAAGACCTTTTAGTATCCATTGTGTTTAAAATATTGTGGATTAGAAAAGCCTCATATAAATTTGTAATGAATGTATATCAAACTTTCATATGATGAGAAGAAAATAAAATTCTTCTGAAACAACAAAACATTTATATGAAGATGTTAAGAAAATAAAATAATCCATTAAACAATAACCCAGTGGACCATTAAGGAAGTTAAAATGTGTTTCACTAAGTGGAATTCACATGGTATGCAATTTTATATTAAACATTTTATTAAAATTTTCTATTAAAAATATTTCTCATCCATATCAATGTTGTTCAAAATGTTTTAAGAATGATACTATTTTAAATTCAAAGGCTATTAAAGGTCAATTTTAGCTAATTTTTAATTTCTTTAAAATGTTATAAAAACTAAAATTTTTAAATGATTTTTGTATGTGTCAGATTTTACACTTTTTACTGAAGTGTAAAAGATGTTTTTCATTTATCATTTTCCACATGAATTCCCCTTCCTATATTCATAGTCATTATTAATTATCAAAATTCCTCTATATTTTTTTTCATGTATTTTGAATGAATATTTGATTCCCATTGTTCTAAGAGTTTTTTAGTTTTTAAATTTTTTCATGAGGAAATAATATTACTTCTAATATTTATGAGATAACTAAATGTTCTTTTTTTGTATGGGTTCAAATAAATTTATAAATGAATTTATGGAGGAATGTGAAAGATTAAATAATTATTATCCTGAAATGGTACTTGGGATTAATATACAATGATGGATAATATCAATATATATCTTAATGATATATTATAACAATATAGTTCTCTAATAAATTTAGTATTGATTTATTTTTTAAAGGAATAATGATGAAAATAATCGGGCTGGTTACTTGAATGGAATTGAGGAGACCCAAGAATTATATAAATAATTACTACACCATCTTGGAAGAATATTCACTAAATTTCATTATAATAAAATACCTTGATTATTAAGTATTTAATGTCTTTGTGCACTAGATAGATAATCATACTATTTTTTGAATGATCTTAAAAATCCCCCACAAAGATCATCTCACATAGTACACTTTTTAGAAAAAATCTACATAAAACATTTCTTCATAATCTAGGGAAAGGAAACATAAGAACGAGTGATATTAGCTAATCAATAAAGGTTATTATAGGATATATCAACCAATGATCACAAATGACCAAAATATAAGAATAAGGGCATGATAACATGATCAAAATATATATAAGTAATACCCAATCAATCAAATGTAATTAATGATGAATCATTGAATATGTATTTATCATAAAAAAATAAATATATCATAAGAGTTAAAAATCATTAATTATCAATAATGATGTATGATACCATATCATAATCATTGTACATAGGTTTTTTTGAATAACCATAAGAAAATAAAATCATTTCCATAGTGAAGGCTCACACCCATTACTATCATAGTGGATTTTTTTCACTTCCATCATTTACTTAGTCAACATTCACTCCTTATAATATCATATTGGATAGAGTTCCATACTAAAATGGGTTCATTCACCAATATGGTGAATATTATCTCATTAGATATCGATCCTATCCTCATGCATTATAAGGATATATAATTATGTTTCCACCATTCAAGAAATGTAAACCATATATATTTATTCTTAAAGATCATACAAAATTCATAAATTAATCCCATCATAAAACATGGAAAGGAAAAGAGAAAAAAAAATATTCCATCATTTCATCAAATAATGACCTATGGAAAATAAAGGGGTTTCATAAATATTTCATCATATCATAGTTAACCCATGGGAAAGAAATAGGTTTTATAGGACCATCCCTAAATAATCATCATCAAAATTAATCATAACAATGAAAGTGGATGGTATCATAATATAATATACATAATGAACTATAAAAATCCTTAAGGGATGTTTTAATAAATGAAAATTTACCTTTAAAAGAGATCATGACCATTTCCTAGAAAATAAGGGAAATGTAATTTTCTTTCGGAGTCAATAAAACCAAAAATTCCTTAAATATTGAAAAAAATATTTTCTTTTAAAATAAACATAGAATAGTTTATGAAATATTTATTTAAAATTATAGTAATGATAGTGAGAGTATTCATTCATACTTTAAATATGTAAATAATGGTTCATTTCACACATTTTGTAGAAACACATAAATAACTTCCATGAAAAACATTATCAAAATTCACATTAATTTTTTTTGAAATGGAGGTATAATATTACTTGAAATAAATTCAAATAACATTTGACCGTTAATATTATTATTCCTAGAACCGTTTAAAAAAAATTAACATGGAAGAAAACTTTTTTTGACTAAAGATAAAATAAGGTTAGTTTAATTGAAAACTATTTTGTCAATATTTTTAAGTAACAAAGAGATTAAAATTGTAAAAATACATAAAAATTCCCGAAAAAATCTATTGAGAATAAATTATTTTATGTTCAAATCATAATAACTATATATAATTTTCCTCAATAAAAATTTAGCATGGAAAATCCTAAAAAGAAATGAGATTGTAATATAAATCACATACTTAAAGTGTCTCTTACTTCATATGACTTCATACTTCATGTATAATAAATATAGATTTAGTATAAATATATTTTAATAACACATTCATATATAATTTACTATATATATAGTTCATTTATAATTTATAATTATCATTTTTTAACAAATTATTTATTAAAATTAATATTCAGGTAAAAACTAGTCCATTTACCATGCATGTTTCAGTTTTATGGTTCTGGTACGTACACCTTGGTTATTGATTAATAATATCCCAAATATTTACCATGAAGTTAATATCATATTAATTCATTATATAAAATTTCATAACCATTAAAATAAAGAGGTGATGAAAAATTATTTACATTACTGCATGGAGGTGGTTATCCACATGTACGCATGAGTGATGCTTTCTATTTTTGGTAGATGAAGTGAAAGTATGGTAAATAATAATTCAACATTACAGAATCATTATTATATTAAAAATATAAAAAATATTCATTAAATATATCCTTATAAACATCCATGATAGGTGTTGATGGAAAATGAAACATATTTCTACATAGAGGTGGAAGTCTATACATATACATGAGAGACATTATCATTTATTGTTTGATACAAATGTTATGGAAACTGATTTTCCAAAAATCATAACAAATAGTAGTATATTTATGATACTATATTAATTATGTTTTAATAGATAAAACTTTTAATGAGTCAGGTGACATGATTACCTCTTATTTGAGAGGCCCCCTTAGGCTTACACCTTATGCCTTTATTGAATAGTCTTAGCGTAAGAAAAAGAGACAAAAAATGAAGGAAATTAATATAGGAAGTTTTTTTTGGAAGGTATTGGTAGATATGGAGTCTCAATTATTATGAATTTTGGTGGAGAAGTGGTTCCATATTTTAAGTTAGGGGAGGGACACACATGGAATTACATAAAATATTTAAATAATATAATGTCACTTCCATGTGAATTGTCATGAAATAGATATGAATTATATTTTAAGATAATAGAAGGACCAAATATATTTAGGAATAATGATTTAGACTTTTTTAAACTATATTTCTACCCTTAACTCTTAGTTTAACCCCCGTTAAATATGTTTTAACCCTAACCATGGTATCAAATTTTTATTATTTTACTACTATTTTTTAAAAAAAAATTAAGTTTGAACTATTGAATTATATTAATTATTTTTATTTTATATATTTAATACACTTTATACAATTAAATTTCAATAATTTATAGATGTTAATTTTAAAATAAGTATGAAAACTAAAATGGAAACTATTTTTAGAAAAATTCATTTCTAAGAAAAAATATGAATTTAACTTAATTTTATTCTCTGAATTGATTGAATATATATTCTATAAATTTCATTGATATCAAAATTAAATAGTTATTTATTTAATTTATTATGATAAAACTCATTGGGCACAAAAAAATATATTTTCCTTATAAATTACAATTTTTAACGTCATTATATATATTTTTTGTTTTTACTTATCACCAATTTATAAAAAATGATTTGATTTTCAACACGAGTAAATTTTTTTTTATAATTTTAAAACTCTGAATTAGTTTTTTTGAAATAATAGAATTTAAAAATTGAATAAAATATTCATGATAAAAATAACGCATCTAAAAAAAATATTTCAAAATATTTCTTTGGGATCAATTCTATTTTCTAATTGAATATGAAATTATTTTTGAATATTATATTTCTTTTTAACAAAATAGAATTTGAATCAATTTAAAATGTATAATTTTTTTTACATAAGTGAAGTGATTAATGTAAATCCTGATATCGAGCACTTAAAATTTATTAAGGATTATTATATCATAAAATCTTACTGTTATACAAGAATTAAGTGAGCATGAGGTATTTTGACATGGGTTAAAAATAAGCGAACAATATTAATTAATATGATGCTCCAATATACATATTTTAGGTTTTATAATGGACTTTATGTAAATATATTTATTTAATAATGCATGAAAATATTATGAACTTTTAAAGGTGAATGTTTTATTTTAATAGATTTTTTTCATGTGTTCTAATGTTTCTCATGATGCATTCATGGCTTTCCAATGTATTAAAATTGGTTAAAAAAGTTTTATTTGATAAAAGTATGATTTTAACATTGTGAATTTTTTTATTTATGTTTAAAAGTTTTATTTTGAAAAGGGTAATAACTTTTATGGGTTTTCATGTACTCACTGAAATAATAGGTTACCTTTTTTATGTATCCCTAACTATTATAATTCTACTCCTACCATTTTTTTAAAAAAAAATCATATGATCTATAATTGACTAAGTACATTATCCGGACTAAATTTCATGTTTGGAAACATATTAAAATAATCAAATGTATCTTGAATGATATATTTGTGTAATACTAAATCCCTAGTTTTGTGGAAAAAATATACCCAATAGAGAGGTTTTCACTTTATTCTATGAAGTTTGTATTAATACTTGGTAACTATAGTCCCAAAATATCATAAAAATGTGAAAAAGTGAAATACTTATAGTTAAAATATTATTTTTTTGGATTTTAAAGCAATGATACCTTAATTTTGGTATTGGATAAAGGGTTTAGATAACATTATAGGTTATCATGTTATTTGGGCATAATTTAGAAGAATTTTTATAACATTAATGGTTAGTATGTTAAAGAGAGTAATGGTTATTTTTTACTGAATCAAAAGGGTTTAATACAAGATGACATGGTTAAGGATATATTATTATTTATCCAACATATAATATTGTTTATTATGATTTTATTCAATAGTAACTATTTTTATTTTAATAAATGATTGTAATTATTAGAAACTATGTGAAGAATGAATGTGAAGGAAACATCATTTTTTTCTAAATAAGAAACAAAAAAAAAGGAGCTAGAGTGAAAAATATTACGATTATACCTAATAATATATCTCAAAAAATTATTATCAACCTTAATAATGAAGCATTTAAAAAAACACCAAATAAAAAAAATGGAATTTTATAGGAGTTCATGTGATAATGTCCACAGTGGAAATAATGTTTAAATTTATTTATATTAAGAAAGTGTAAAGAATCATCTAGGGGAATGTCTCAAAACAACATGAAGATAATTTAAATGTGGTGTGTATGGGAATTAGGAAAATAAATGTTCTAGGGGATAATATCAAAAATGGTATCAATAAATTCATATGCATAAAAATTGTATAGATTATAATGGTGGAATAATGAATAACATTTAAAAAGTTTGAATTTCATTGATTAAATTTAAAGTATGAAACTTTATTATATTGAGATTAATAAATCATGGTATTTGATTCATATTTATTATTTTAGGAATGATGTTTTATGGAATAAGATGAAAAATAATGGTTAATGGTTTTTGAAGAAAAATAAATGATTGTGGTGTCTACATGTAGGGTTTCAAGAGTTATGATGAAGTGGTATATTATATGAGGATTAATAATATTTAAGAATAGTTATATGTTCAAATGTTTTTATACCCTTTTGACATATTATTTAATTTTATTGAAAAGTGATTAATTATATTTTTGGACACATTTTTAGGGTTTTAATAGATTATTGGGGTATATGTAATCATTAGGTTTATCATTTGATTACTATAAAGGTAATTTTGGATAAATGAAATTATTTATGATAAAAAAAGATGCAAGGTAATGATAAAATTTATGGTTAATATGATCTTTTATGGTAATAAAATTAATAAGGATAATGATTTTTTATATTTTGGGAACATATATCATATAAATGACTATCAGAATGAAAATTGATTTTTTTGACAAAGTGATTAATTTTATTTTTAAAGAAGTTCACTATATTGGGATCATTATATGACTATGGTAAATGATATTTGAGTAATAAAAATTGAGTTAATTTATGGAAGAATATAATCTTTTATTTTATATTTTTGGTGGTTCACATTATTTATTGAAAATATTATCATATCTTGGGGATTATATGATTAGGAAATATTTTTTTGGTATGTGAAGTTATGAGTTATTAATGTTACTAGAGATAAATTCTAAATTGATTTTTGAAGAATATATGATCAAGTGATTCTACTTTTGGGGTTTAATTTTGTTCTATCTTATTTTGAATAGTTTTAGATTTAGTTATGTGTGAAATTATTTAAGATGAAATTTTGGTGTTATTATTGAGGATTTTAAGATAAATGTATTATTTCTTCATTGGAAGGTTTATTAATATTTGATATTATCTTATCATGTGCTAACTATGTTGATTATGGTCAATTGATAGAAATAGGTGGAATAAAATTTGATCAATTTTCACCTCTTATCATTCATTAAAATTTCATTTTAGATATTTTGGAGAGGAAAATAAACCATGGGTATACATCATGTCAAGAACCAGCCTGGGTACCCTTGTAACCCGATAACCGAGCCGAACCTAACATAGCCTGAAGGGAATTCCTGATCCCCATGGGTTGACGACTATCACCTGGAATCATACAACATACAAGTGGGAATGATTTTTCCACAAGAATAAGAAAGAAACAAAAAAGATAGTATGCATAACAAAAGAAAATCCATTGGGAGTGAAGTACCAGAATACAACAAGTCATAAAATTCCCAAAGTACTACGACCCAAGTACAAAAATAGGGAAACACAACCCAAGTCCCTAAGGACACAACTCACCAAGACCAAGGTTCAACATCTAGATCCACCTCCAAGTGATCCTTTCCCCTTGGTCGAACTTGGAAGAAGGGAGTCTACAAACACCCAAAGGAAAAAGTAGGGTGTGAGCTAAAAATCCCAGTAGGGTCTCACCAAGGATTCCATAATAGATTCAAATAATTGATTAACCAAGAAAGTTATTTCAATTTTAAAGATAAACAAGTTTGGAATTATAAAGCATATATAAATGAATAATTCTATACAGTTCAAATGATGGAAATAAATATTTTAAGGAATGATTTTACAAATGATAGAATATATCTAAAATAATGGATTAAATAAAAACAGTCACATAAAATATTTTATGTAAATTCATAAGTCATGTAAAGAAGTTTAAAAAATTGACATACATTTATATCTCAAATATAAATAACAAGCGAGAAACATAGTTATATTCAAAATAGGTACGATAATATTTCCGGTTATAGAACTCCACACTCTCTAAGTGAACTCTGAAAAATGTGTATACACACTTCCTGATGACACTGGCCAAAGGTGACTTGTCACCAACTTGTCGAGGATGTGACCCGCTACATGTATGTTTTAGAACATTATAATAGTGTAGAGTGTGTCCAAATAACTTACTAACTACCCAAGGATTTCATGTTCTCTTATATAATCAATGATGGACAATTTATTGTAAGACTGCTTAAAAATACAATTAAATCCCATTATTCCATTTCCATGACAATTTTACATTTATAAACAAAACGGGTTTTAATAAAAAAACATGCCTCCTTTTAAAGATAAAACCAATGGGTTTTTATTAAAACATTTAAGACATTTTTACAAGTTTTAAATCCATTCAAAACCAACTCCATCATTTCATGATTCATTCACACAATTAAATTCAAAAATTTAATTGAAAACATTTCCATCAAAACTCCAATTTAAATTCAACAATTTAAATTGTCAATTGAAATAAATTAAACAATTCAAGGTTAATCATTTTTTTGTCTAATGAGGATGGAACCACCTACCTCAAGGTCTCTAATGTATTCGGCAATAATAAACCACCATGTGTGTTTCAATACACCTCCTTACGAACTTAATATCATAAGTGTCGACACACCAAGGGTCTACATTCATAAAGGGGTCCTAGAGCCAATGCGATTTATTTTATTTTGAAATAAAATTTCACATGAGATAATACATTCTATCTTCTGAATAATCTCTGGATTATCATTTTATGTTAATGCATGAAATCACAAGAAATATCCATAAGAATAATTATAAACTTCGTTTGATAATTATATCCCTAAAATAATTTGAGAACATAAATGGTATTCTAAACAATTTTTTTAAATATATATATACATATTTATGTGTGTATATATATATATATCAAAATATCCTTTAATAATGAAATTATCCTTTAATAAAACTTTTCATTTATTTAGTGATTATTTATTCAACAACTAACCTTTGATAATTTAAAGAAATTATCATTTGATAATATTAATAATTACCATTTGTAAATCAACATAATTATCCTATGATAATTTTGATAATCAATCCATGAGATAATTACATTAAAATTATCCTTTCCCAATCCATGAAATTATATGTTAATAAATTTATCTAAATAAATTATACCTAATCACACGATATTATTATCAATATATATGTATGTATATATATATATATGTATATATATATATATCTTTTGATAATTTATTTTAAAAAATATCTTTTAATAATTTCACACGAACTATTATGATATAATTCAAGTATAAATATTTTTTTTTCAGAATTTTGATGGAGGGAGAAAATGAAGAAAATAAGTTAATGAATTTAAAGAAATTAAAAATAAAATAAAAAAAATCTGCGTATGAGGAGGGTGAGAATGGGTGTCGTCTGCTGGAATTGAAGGATTCCGGATGAACGATGTTCACAACCACACCTTTGAGGGGTTCCAAGGCTGTGAAAAATTGAAGGAAACAAACTAATATAAAAATTTTATAGTTCTAATATTTAGAACCATAAAAAACATAGCATTCAATACCTCAAAATGTAACACCCATTTTAATGAATGATTCATCTGAAAAATAAGTATGGATCATTTAATTTCACCCAATTAATACTTTGTAATTAATAATCAGTGAAAACAGTTGAGAAATGGTGTTTTTGAATCCATGAATCGACAAAAATGGAGTTACGTTTTTGTTGAAGATGAGTGAATAGTGAAATCAGATTTTTGGAATTAATTTAATAATTAAATGAAATTAATAATGTCAATTATTTAATATAATTATTAAATAACATAAAAATTATAAGTGACCAAACCAAATGCCTGTTGCTCATGAATGTTATATGTCGCCTAGGGTAAAAACTTCATTCCGAACCCAACGGTGGTCTCAGATTTCTTATAGAACACACCGTTTGAGAGATATTAATGATTTATTATTTAAAAATCAGAATAAATAAATAATTAATATAAAAAGGTTATTTTTGTGAGTGGGGCATCCAAACTCTCGACGCTTACAAATGCTATACCCCGGCTAGAGTAAACCCCCCATTCCGGACCCATCGATGGTCTTGAATTTTCCATACATTGCACAGTTTGGGAGATATTTAATTATTTTTAATAAATAATATATTAAATATTATTTAATAATTTTAACTCATGAGTGAGACATCCAAATGTCTGGCACCTTCGAATGTTATACCAATCTTAGGGTAAACACCATATTTCGGACATAAGAGTGGTCTCAAATTTCTCATATGATGCAACTTTTTGGAGTTATTAAATTATTTTTAATAAAAAGTGTGTATTATAAAAAATATTATATTTAATATTTTTATTTCATCTTCACTGATCCTTTGTGGGCCTCGGAAAAATCACAAAAACTTAGTGTCGAACTCCAAAAAAATATTTAATTGAACATTCCAAGATGTTAATTGGCATTTAAGGTCTTTAACACGTTTATTAAAAATTTGATTATAAATCATTTTCCCATACTTAAGATATTAATAATTTAAAATAAGTGGGTTTAAGAATACCTGAAACAATAACGGTTTGTTAGAACCTCCCCACCATAGAAACTTTCTGTCCTTAGAAAGCCTATTAAGAAACCTCCATGCCAAAAAGATGAGTCCACTGCTCTCTCATCAGTGCCTCCCACTCCCATGTCTTATGAGAATCAGAACCATGCTGCCATAATATAGGAACCAGAGGTATCATCCTCCCACAAAGTACCTGGGCATCAGAATCAACAACCCTGACTGGTCGCTCAGTCACAGATAAACTGGGTTCAATCTCAAGATCACTCCAGCTCAAAATGTGAGATGGATCAGAGAGATAATTTCACATCTATAATACATGGAACACATTATGTATTGACGTTATCTATGATGGTAGTGATAAATAGTAAGAAACATTCCCCACCTAATCAAAAACCTTGAAAGGTCCCACAAAATGAGGAGCAATCTTCCCTTGTCTCCTAAGCCGTTAATGAACCAACCGAGGTGAAACCTTTAAGAACACCTAGTCACCAACTAAGAACTCCAAAGGTCTATGATGATGATCAAAATAAGACTTGTACCGGATCTGTGCTGTCAACATTCTCTAATGAATCAACTAGATCTTAGCTATCATCTCTTGGACCAAACTCGGTCCAACCGAGGAACTTTCACCAATCCATGACCAACAAAAAGTAGATTTATAAGGATGACCATAAAATGACTCAAAAGGTGCCATTTTTTATGGTGGACTGATAATTTTTGTTATAAGAAAAAACGACCAGCCCCAAATGATCATCCCAAGCCCCACCAAAGTCGATAACACAAGTGCAAAGCATATCCTCAAGGAACTGTATAGCTCTCTATGTCTGGCCATCTGACTGTGGATGGTAGGCCGTGCTCAAATGGACCTGAGATCCTAGTGCCTCTTAAAGGCTTCTTCAAAAGAGAGAAGTAAATCTAGTATCCCTATCATAGACTATAGTATATGGAACTCCATGAAAATGAACAATTTATTTCACATAGATATTTCCCAACTCCTTAACTTTGGTTGCATCTTGAATGGGTATAAAGTGATCCGACTTGGTTAGCCTATCAATTACAACCCATTTCGCGTTCTTCTTCCTCTGGGTTCGAGGAAAACCAACCACAAAGTCCATATAGATTTCATCCCATTTACATGTAGGTACTATAAGTGGTTGAAGTAAACCCAAAGGTTTTTGGTGCTTGGATTTCACCTGCTGGCATGTATAGAAATGGGATACAAACTCAGCAATTCCCCATATCATAACTGCCCACTAGAACTATCTCCGCATATCATAGAACATCTTTATGGTTCTTGGGTGCACAAACCACTGAGAGTTATGGTGATCCCCCATCACAAACTTCCTTACCACCTATGGCACACCATAACACTTTCGATAACACAAAACAATATCTTTAGAGAACGACCATTGGGTGTTAGTTTCCTTCCATAAAGAGATTCCCTGATGCTATGAAATTCATCATCAAGTTATTGAACCTAAAGAATCATCTCAAGAAGAGCATATTTCAAATGAACACTAGCTAAAGAAACTTCATCCCCTTCCACTGAACTCCAATATGCAACTATGCAAAAGGATCCATCAAAATCCACCATTATGAAGATTCTTTCACACCCTATATTGAAAGTTTACTTCTTAATGCATCTGCAATGACATTACCTTTCCCCAAGGTAAAGGCAATGTAAAAGTCGAAATATTTCAAGTACTCCACCCAATGCCTTTGGCATAGATTCAAATATTTTTAGAGAAGATATAACTCAAGCTCTTGTGGTCTGAATACACATTAAACATTTCTCCATAAAGGTAATGTCTTCAACACTTAATTTCATGCATTACAGCTGTAAGTTCAAGGTCATGGGTAGGATAGTTTTTATCGTGAGGCTTAATATGATGAGATCCATAGGCAACGGAATGATTACCTTGCATCAGGACACATACCAAACCTGAACCCGATGCATTACAAAAGACCACATAGCCTTTTATGACCATAGTAAGAGTCAACACTGGTGTAGTAGTAAAAATATTCTCTATCTCAACAAAAGAACTTTGACATTTATCATTCTAGGAAAACTTCACTCCCTTTCGAGTCAGAGCAGTCATCAGAGAAGATAACTTTGAGAAGTCCTTAACAAACCGGTGTTAATATCCTACTAATCCCAAGAATCTATGAATCTCGAAAACATTTCATGGTTGTTCCCAAGTCATAATAGCCTTCACCTTCTCAGGATCAACTTATATTACTTGTTCTGGAACCACATGCCCCAACAATTTCACTTCCCGAATCCATAAATTTCACTTTGAAAGCATGGAATAAAGTCGGTGATTCCTTAGTAGACTCAGAACTATTCTTATATGATGCACATGATCCTCCTAGGAATTGTATTATACAATAATGTAATCTACAAATACTACCACAAAGGTATCTAGATACTCATGAAAAATATTGTTCATCAAATCTATGAAAACTTCAGGAGAATTTGTTAGGCCAAAGGGCATAACAAGGTACTCATAATGGCCATACCTTCTCAGAAAAGTGGTTTTCTGAATGTCAAATTCTTTTATCCTCAATTGATGGTAACCAGATCGAAGATCAATATTTGAAAACCACTTTTCCACTTTCAAATGATCAAATAAATCATCAATTCATGGTAATAGATATTTTTTCTTTATCGTAACTTGATTGAGATTTTGATAATCAAAACATAAGAGAAGAGAACTATCAACCTTCTTGGAAAAGAGAACTGGTGCCACATAAGGTGACACACTCGGGCGTATAAATCCTTTCTCAAGAATATTGTCTAACTAGGACTTCAGTTCTTTTAGTTCAGTTGGAGACATTTAGTAAGAGGAAATATAAACCAGTTGAGTACCAAGAATTAATTCAAAAGAAAACTCAACCTCCCTTACTGGTGGAAAACTAGATAAGTCAGAAGGAAACACATCAGGAAACTCAACAATGACTAATGGAAGATCACCACTCATTGAATCATACTCTAGATAAAAAGCAAACACTGATATCACTTTACCCAACTCTGAATAATAGGGTCCAACTTCGATCGAACTTGGGTCCCATTCTCCTTGAAAGACAAGAGGCACACCAATAAGTGTAGTTAGGTAGACCCATTGAAGATGATAATAGATCCAAGATTTATTGGAAATGATACAATCCATCCAAAATTCAATGTCAAGAGATTTCATGTGGAGAACCAGAAAACTCCAAGAAAGCTCTACATATGATAGAGAGACGACACAAGCAGAACTACGGAGACCCTGCTCTCTCTTTGTACCAAGGGGTGTAGTAATATCCATTGCATAAGATAAAATCTCCATAGGTATATTAAGAATATTAACAATACGGTTTGAAATAAAAGAGTGAGATGCACCTGTATCAAATAGAGTAGTTAATAAAGATAAAGCTATATTAATGGTACCTATAACAGTTGCAGGACTCGTGTCTGATTCCTTTGGTTACTCTTCTATTGCGTGAAGAAGCTTCGTTCTAGATTCCTCTGTCTAGAACTCTTTTGCACATGAATTATTTGATTGAACTTCAGTTTTTGGAGGTGCTGATGATCATGTTCCACTATCTGGAGTAGATAAGTGATGGAAGAATCTATATAAGTGCCCTGAACATCTGCAGAAGATAACATTCTCGGGTGCCTCAGTGAAAACCCTCTTAGAATGTCCTGGATTTCCACACTGATATCAAGTCAAAGAACTCCCTCCTGGTGCTACAGGAGGTCTGTAATGACTATTTCTTCGAGAAATACCATGTGAATCATCATGCTTCCATTTTCATTTAAAGGAACCAATGCTTCCACTGGAAGGAAAAGGAAATCCCTTTAACCTTAACTTTCCAACCAGGTCCATCTCAACCATCATTGCCCTATTCAACACATCAGCATAAGTGGGAAACTTCAGTAAGAAAACCTGAGAGTAGATATTTGATCGAAGTCCCAACTCGAATCGTCGATCCTTCATCTTCTCATTAGATAAAATCTTCGGAGAAAACTGCACTAACTCAGCAAAGAGATTTGAGTACTCAGTCATGGTTCTGTTGGACTTCTCAAGCTTGAAAAACTCTATAGACTTATACAAAACCATTGATTCAGGACAGAACTAGTTAGTGAAAAGAACCTTGAAATCTTTCCACTATAATCCCTCATGTTTCCCAGCCATCACTGTCTTGTACCACCATCTCCTGCTTGGTCCTTCCAACATGAAGGTGGAACACTTCACCTTGATCGCATCAAGTGTTTCTAAGAATCCAAACCGACATTCAATCTTGCTCAACCATTCCTCAACATGTTGAGGGTCAGTGGAGCCTTTGAAAACTGGTGGCTTTTGGCATAGGAACTCTTGAGAATGATTTTGGAGAACATCTCTCTGAGGATCCATAGTTGGAGCCTGAATGAGAATTAAAGGTGGTGCCTATCCCAGAGCTTGGACAGTGCAAACAATCACCTCTACCAGACTCAGATCCACAACAAGACTTGCTTGTTGAGATTCAGCAGAAACCTCTTTCTGGACCCGATTAACACGTCTTCTTGGAGGAATGATGCTACACAACATCATCAAATAAAAAGGGGAAATTAGATTAACACTCAAAATGAGTAACAAGAAAAACTATTCTTAATAGAAGGGATAATAAAGATTTGTATTCCACTATATCCAAATCAAAATAGGGAAAATACTAGAACTAATCCATATGATGTCTTTCCCTTACCACCCCTAGTGACTTAAGGTTTATTGCGGTGAGATCTAGACAGACACTCAATCAAAACTACCTCCTAAGTCCCGAAAAGATTTCACAATTTCATACTGACTTTAAGACAAAGGTTTGAACCTTTCTTTGATACCATTTTGTCACAAACCAGCCTAGGTACCCTTGTAACCTGATAACTGAGCCGACCCTGACATAGCCTGAAGGGTGTTCCTGATCCCCATGGGTTGACGACTAGAACCTAATATCACACAAAATAGAAGTGGGGACAGTTTTTCCACAAGAATGCGAAAGTAAAATAAGACAAGGCAGTATGCATAACAAAAGAAACTTCACTGGGAGTGAAGTACCAAAATACAACAAGGCCTAAAAATCCCAAAGTACTACAACCCAAGTATGAAAATAGGGAAACAAAACCCAAATCCCTAAGGACATAACTCACCAATACTAAGGGTCAACATCTAGATCCACCTCCAAGTGATCCTCCCCCCTTGCTCGAACCTGGAAGAAGGAAGTCTACAAACACCAAAAGGCAAATGTAGGGTGGGAGCTAAATTCCCAATAGGGTCTCAACAAGGATTCCATAATAGATACCAATAGTATATTAACCAATAAAATTATTTCAATTTTAAAGATAAATAAGCTTGGAATTATAAAGCATATATAAATGAATAATGATATATACTTCAAATGATGGAAATAAATATTTTAAGTAATGATTTTACAAATGATGGAATATTTCTAAAACAATGGCTTAAAAAAACAGTTATATAAAATATTTTATGTCAATTCAGAAGGTATGAAAATCAGTTTAAAACATTGTCATACATTTATATCTCAAATACAAATAATAAGTGAGAAACATGGTCATCTGCCAAATAGGTATGATAATATTTTCGGCTATAGGACCCTGCACTCTCTAAGTGAACTCATAAAAATGTGTATACACACGTCCTAATGACACTAGCCAAAGGTGACTCATCACCAACTTGTCAGGGATGTGACCCGCTGCATGTATGTTTTAGAATGTTGTAATATCATAGAGTGTGTCCAAAATAACTCACTCACTAACTAAGGATTTCATTTTCTCTTACATAATCAATGATGGACAATTTATTTTAAGACTAATTAAAAATAAAATTAAATCCCATTCTTTCATTTCCATTTTCCATTTAGAACCGAAATGGGTTTTAATCAAAAAATCATGTCTCCTTTTCAAGATAAAACCAATGGGTTTTTATCAAAACATTCTAGCCATTTTTACAAGTTTTAAATCCATTCAAAACTAACTCCATAATTTCACAATTCATCCACACAGTTAAATTCAATAATTTAATTGAAAAAATTTCCATCAAAACTTCAATTTAAATTCAAAAATTTAAATCATCAATTGAAATAAATTAAACAATTCAAGGTTAATCAATTTTTTTGGATAATCAGGATAGAACCACCTACCTCAAGGTCTCCGATGTCTGTGGAAATGATAAACCACCTTGTGTGTTTCAATACACCTCCTCACAAACTTAATATCATAAGCGTTGACACACCAAGGGTTGAAATTCATCAAGGGATCCTAGAACCAATGTGAGTTATTTTATTTCAAATTAAAATTTCGCATGGGATAATACACTCTCTCTCCTAGATAATTTTTATATTATCGTTTTATGTTAATGAATACAATCACAATAAATATCCATAAGAATAATTATAAAACTCATTTTATAATTATATCCCTAAAATAATTTGAGAACAAAGATGGTATTCTACATATTTTTTTAATATATATATAAATATATACATATTTATGTATATATATATATATATATCAAAATATCCTTTGATAATGCAATTATCATTCAATAAAACTTTTCATTTATTTAATGATTATTTCTTCAACAACTAACCTTTGATAATTTCAAGAAATTATCATTTGATAATATTAATAATTATCATTTTTTAATCAACATAATTATCCTATGATAATTTTGATAAACAAACCACATGATAATTACATTAAAATTATCCTTTCATAATCCATGAAATTATACATTAATAAATTTATCTAAATAATTTATCCCTAAGCACACAATATTATTATCAATATATATGTATGTATATATGTATATATATATATATATATATCTTTTGATAATTTATTTTAAAAAATATTTTTTGATAATTTCACATGAACTATTTTGATATAATTATGTTTAAATATATTTTTTTGGAATTGTGATAGAGGGAGAAAATAAAGAAATTAAGTTAAAGAAATTAAATAAATTAAAAAGAAAATAAAAAAACCTTTGTATGAGGAGGGTGAGAATGGGTGTCACCCATTAGAATCAAATGAGTCTAGATGAACAATGTTCACAACCACACCTTTCAGGGGTTCCAAGGTAGTGAAAAATCGAAGGAAACAACCCAATCTAAGGACTTTACGGTTCTAATATTTAAAAACCTAAAAAAATGAAGAATTCAATACCTCAAAATGGAATAACCATTTTAATGAATGATTCATCCAAAAACTAAGCATGGATCATTTAATTTCACCCAATTAATACATTGCAATTAATAACCGGTGAAAACAGTTGAGAAATGGTGTTTTTGAATCCATGAATCGACAAAAATGGAGTAACGATTTTGTTGAAGATGAGTGAACAATGAAATATGATTTTTGGAATTAATTTAATAATTAAATGAAATTAATAATATCAATTATTTAATATAATTATTAAATAACATAAAAATTATAAGTGACCAAACCAAATTCCCATTGCTCATGAATGTTATATGTCGCCTAGGGTAAAAACTTCATTTCGAACCCAACAGTGGTATCAGTTTTCTCATATAACACACCATTTGAGAAATATTGATTATTTATTATTTAAAAATTGGAATAAATAAACAATTAATATAAAAAAGGTTATTTTTGTGAGCAAGACGTCCAAATGCTCGACGCTTACAAATGCTATATCTTGTTTAGGGTAAACCCCCCATTCCGAACCCATAAGTGGTCTCAATTTTCCATACGTTGCACCGTTTGTGATATATTTAATTATTTTTAGTAAATAATATATGAAATATTATTTAATAACTTTAACTCATGAGAGAGGAATCCAAATGTGTGGTGCCTTCTAATGTTATACCCCTCTTAGAGAAAACACCATATTTAGGACGTAACAGTGATCTCAGATTTCTCATACGACGCACCATTTTGGATTTATTCAATTATTTTGAATAAAAATTTCATGTTTAAAAGAATATTATATTTAATATTTTTATTCCATATTCACCAAGACTTTGTGGGTCTCCGAATAATAATAAAAACTTAGTGTTGAACTCCAAAAAAAATATTTAATTGAAAACTTCAAGATGTTAACTGGCATTTAAGATCTTTAACACATTTATCGAAAATTCACTGATAAATCATTTTTCCCACTTAATATATTAATAATTTAAAACAAGTAGGTTTAGGAATACATGAAATAGTAATGGTTTGTTACACATCATTTAGAATATGAGATAAAAAAGAATAATTAACTGATCGAAACACAACTGAATGATGAAATTGGGGAAATAAATCAATTAATTATATTTTTTCATATTCTCTATCTCAATGGTATAGAAAATTCCATAACTCCAGATAGGGAAAGATAATCTATCATGCCATATCACTCTATAATCATGGTATGATTTTGGATACTCAATAATATGTATATTATTTAAAATTATTAGGCAACATAAAAATTACATATCATGATAAATTATATATCCAATTTTATTTACTATTTCACGTGACACATTTTTTGGTATAAAAAAATTTAAAATATCATGGTATAATTTTTTTAATGGGAGGAGAATTTAACACACAATGATTTTATTTTTTATACCTTTAAAATAATGTTATGTCAGATTGAATATACCACACACAACATAGAGCATAGAAAATCCTGATACACTTTAGAAATATTATTACATAAAAATTATTTTTATAACATAACCACTAGGATAGTAGTTATAAATAGGATTAACCCCTTTTCATCACCTTTTTCTTATAATATAAAATGAAAACTTCACTCATGCATACGTACGGTGTACCATCTCCACGAAGCAATGTATTCTATTTTTCATCACCACCTCGCATGGTTGGTAATAAAGATATAATTAATGAATATATATACTATATTTATAAAATTATTATAATTTTTAGAGTATAACATATTATGAAAAATAATTCCCTTCCATCTATTAGAAAATGATATTGTTACCCATACATACATGTGGATTACCAACTCCATGGGTGATGTGATTCGTTTATCATTTTCTCATTATATGGATGTTCAAAAGGAGGAAAATAATGAATAAATATGAAATTTATAACATATTTATGATTTTTAAAAATTAGAATATCATATATTTTAATTTTGATATAGAATTTATAAAAATGAAGATGATTCCCTTGTATTGGAAAGACTATCATCTCTATGAAATGATGCACTTTATCTTTTATGACCTTATTTCATGGATTGATCAAAAATTATATTGAATATATAAATAATACATTATAACATGTTTAATATTATTCATATTATGAAACCATGAATCTATTTATAAGACTAAAATCACCAAATCAAAATTTAAATGGGAAACAAGACAATTAATAGATAAATATTTATTTTAACAATAAATTATAAGTAACTAATTAAAAAGGAGCAGTGGGTGAATGGAATATTTTTATGTTTTATATAAATATGTATCTCATATAGATTTTAAATAATTTTAAATTTATTATAAAATAGGTTATATCATGTTTATCCTAGTGGGATTCACCAGGTAATGGGTTTTCTTTTAAACATTGTTTTAAATATATCATTTTAAAATATTTCTCTTCCATATCCATGTTCTTAAAAATATTTCAAAAATTACCATATTTATTCATAATTTGATGTTAAATTTATTTTTAAACTACCTTTTTACTTAAAAAAATTTAAAATAAGGAATGTTTTAAAAAATTTCCGTATGAGTTTATTCTGAATCTTTTAACTAAAGTGTATAAGAATTTTTTTTAACGTTTACTACATGACCACATGTTCCCACCACCATAGTCATTATATTTTTTTATCAAAATTAGTATCTAATTCATAATTGTTTATTTTATATGATCATATTACCATTAATATTTGAATTTTTATTTTTAATTTATTTCAAAAGAATATGATATTTTGTCTCATTTTTATGAGATAACTAAAATTTCTTTTTCTTATGTGTTAAAATGATTTTTTATAGGAATTGATGCTTAAAGTTGAAACATTTTTTATTAAATGTTCATGAAATTATTCTTTTGTATTATAAATGAGGGTGAGTGAATTCTATATAGTTCAGGAAAATGATTTATCCTAATATCTCTCTCTAATGAATTGGGTATTTCTTTAGTTTATGAAGGAATAAATAAGGGATTCAACCAAGTAGGTTTCTCTTATAGAATTAAATATGCATCATTTATTAAGATGTGATTTAAAAAAAAGAAACACAGGTTATGAATATAGTGATATAAGACACATATTTTATGATTTCATAGGTGTTGTTGTTGAAAATTTCTTCTCGATGGTTTTTTGTTTGATTATGGTTATTGAAAAATGTAGTTGAAAATGTTTAAGTTGGTTTGATTCCAAAAGAAGAGTTTTTGTAGGAGATAGAGTTTCTTAGTGTTTTCTAAATTTTTTGACGTGCAATTTCAAGGTTATTTTTGTTGAAAAAGTAGTATTCACACACAAAAATATTCAGGGAACTTATATAAACCATGAGAAACCAAAAATAAGGTTTTTGGATGATCATAAAACATATTGGAAGTATGTGGTTTCCATAATTGGTGTTTGTGATCAATATGGTATGTTTGTGGTGTGGATATTTGGAAAATTCAATGAACTCGTATTTCATGTTTTTTTACCACAAATAAATTTTGTAGAGGAGGATTTTCATTTTTGTAAGGAAAGTGGTACTTTTAGGAACACCACAATGGTGTATCATCATTTTAAAAAGGTGGTTATTTAGAGGATATCACAAGGGAATTTATACATTACACAAACCATATAGTAGGTGTAGTATGTGGTAATGGATGATTTGAAAAAGAAATTATGTTTCATTACTATTAGTTGGGTTTTTAGGTTCTATAACCTATATAAAGGATCACTAATAATTTAATTATAAGGAACTATGTTCATTAGAAAATATCATCATGGGTGAAATTCCAGTAAGCCTAAAATTGGTTTGTGAAGGAGTTGAGTACCAATGAATGTTGAGTTCATGAGAGAGAGTTATTTTTTCTTTCTATTATAGTTTACAAATGAGGGGTTTTTCAAGAGAAATCATCAGTCTATTAAAGAAAGGCAGTTCATAATGAATTTATTCCATGTGGTGCATAATATGTCCACATAGCAATTAAAGTAGTTTATTAAAGAATAAGAATAGTACATGAATAGAGTTTCTATAAATAAAATGTTATTTTGTAAATTATATTTTATATCACTAGAAAAAAATTCCTAATGGGACACTCATATATGTGTAAACCAAATCTAAGGTGATTTTAATCACTAGAATAAATATTCAAAGGTGCAATGTGTTCATAGAGAGAGATGTGATCATTCAATGTTTGAATTATTGTAAACTTGGTGAGATAGTGAGTGAGCTCCATTTTTTTACAAATGTTCATTTTATTGGATTTCATACTTTGAAACATTTCCTTTTTTACACACCTTAGATTATCCTCATTAATAGTTAACCATGTAAAATTGTTGTGTCTCATTCTTTTTATCATTTCTAATCATACATTACTATAGGGAGGAGATATATGTATACTTTGTTTAATGATGAGACAACATAAAAATATTAGAGTGTTTTAGCCTATCATACCATGATTCAACCAATAAGGGTATTTTTCATAGCATTTACAAGATAGTTATTATGGATATTTTTAAATTTCATCTAGTAAGAAAATATTATAAACCTTTTAAGGTGAATGTTTTTTAAAAAAAATAATGAGTTCTCATCTGTCTCATGATGCATTCATGGTGTTTATATGATTTTATATGATATTTAAAAATTATAATTAAGAAATGTATTATTTTCACATGATGTTATGTTTTATTTATTTTCTAAAAGTTTTATTATGGAAGAGGTAATCATTTTCATGGATCTTCATGTTTTTTACCCTATTAACATGTTACCTTCTTTTATATCCCTTAATGATATTTTTTGTTCACATCCTGTGTTTTGGAATCATTTTCAAAATATTTGGTTGAGTATGAACTATATAATGGTAATAACTTTCACATTGGACTCATCCTAAAAGAAGTAAAATTTTCTTGAATGAAACAAGGGTGTAAACGTAAAAGATCTAGGTTTGTGGAAAATATTTACACTATAACACCCCAAAACCTCTATACCGGATCCGGTGAATTACTAAGTACATTGGAATGGTAAGAAGTAATGAAATACTGAAGGAATGATTAGTTTAGTAGTCTTGAAGAAACTAGATACATATATGTAACTCAAATTACATTGGGAAAGGTAACAAAATACAATACATAACAAAAACTAAAAACTGAATCCACAAAAACTCAATAAATGATCCCCTATTCATAAAATATCAAAGGTAAAAAAATGAAAGGGGTGATCTCAAATGTTCAGTAAGGGTTAAAAATATTAGAAGCATGAATTCAATAATAAGTAAACAATTTGATGTAATCAATATTTCATAGTGAATAAATGAAAAACTCACGCCATTTACAAACTGAGAATGAAACTGTATCCATAGATTTTATCAAAGTTAAAACCTCATGGATAGTAATAAATGATAATTAATAAAGAGAATTATTATGATTATTAATTGGAAGTCATGTATCTGGAACATGATTCCATAATACCTTTTAAAATGGTTTAGTTCTGTGGGTAGAAACCAGTCTGATTTTTGGAAACAAACTCGAAGGGTTTGTCGACAACTGATTTGTATCATGAGACTTGCCGATGCATTGAGGGGATATAGAGGGCCCAAAAATCTACTTAAATTCCAAATAATTATTTATATATATATTTAGTACAATTACAATCTACATTCTCAATATCCATATAGAGTAGAGAATACAGATTCATCAATATTTCCATAGTTAAAATAACTTTCCAAATAAACACCATATGTAAAATGATATACGGTTTAGAAAATAAACATATACATGATATGAGAATATGGATATTTAATATAAATATAATTTTAAATGAAAAGTTATCTCAAATGGGCAGTAGGTACACCACATAAGGATTATTAGGTGCATAATACAAAGTTAGTCACAATGAAATGGTAGTTGAGACAAAGTCCCTTACCACAGTGTAATCAGTCGAATCATATGACCAGAACTTAATAACCATAAAATTAATCATTTAATACCATGAATATAAATATAATCATGTTATTATATATCAAATGTAATTACACATATACCACATACAAGAAATAAGTGGTGAACAATGGAAATCTCACGGAAATGAAAGTGAGATGAGAAACCCCTTCCCTTATGCTCGAGTGTGTTCTTTGTTTGTTTTAATGACATGAATAATAAAATTTATCTTCATTAATTTATAATTAAAAAACCTTATATACATGTAATTGATTTATTATAACCTTATTAGGTTCATTCGTGCCCCTTTTTATGGGTTTAAGAGGTTCAATTTTATTGTTTTGGAAGCATTTTCTTCCTTGTTTTTCATGATCCGTTTACTTGTATTCATGAATAGAAGTTAGTTTGAAATGTGGTAAAACATCCAGAATTGTTAATATATCTTATTAATTACATTAAATAGATATAAATGATCTTATTATGATTTTGGGTTATTACCATGATGATGATTAATTTGTTAAAAGTTAATTACAAATGTTTGGATTAACTTGGCAGTTTTGTACATAATGAACTTGTTTTGTATTATTATTTTATATTATGAGTGTGTAATTATTACAGAACATTAATGAGATTAAATACATATATTATGATCTGGTTCAACCATAAAAACAGTTTAGTGACTAGAATTGAACATGGTAATTAAAATTGAGAACCCATCGTCCTTGAATGTGATAAATTAACACATCTCAGACGGTGTTTTCATTTTTAGTATAAGAGGAGGGGGAAATATAGACGATGATGAAATATTACATTATAATAATATAATTATAGTTCATTTAAGGTACTCTAATTATTATATCATTTGTATGAGGTGATATGGGGAAATAAGTATAAAAGAAAGGAACTCAAAATAGAAGAAAATTGAGAAATATCTCACGAAAATTCGGTAGCCTAACGACATCACATAAAATTTCATAAAATAGTTTGATGATATAAAGGGGTAATCTCATAAATATTATATAATATGGAAATAAAGGGGAATATTTAATGACATATCACAACATAATCCAATTGAAAATAAAAGAGAAAACATAAAATGAAAGCTTTAAGAGAAGAGAAGGGTGGTTGATTCTCTTACCTTGTAGAGTAACTCTTAAAATTTAAAGGTTGGGACCTTGGGGGTTTGAGGACAACTTGGGAGGACTCATATGGAGGTAATAATACTAGATATTAAAGGATAATGAGTTTTTAATGAAATAAAATGAAGGGGGTGAGTGGGTATTTATAGTAAATGAGAGGGAGTTTTTTATTAATTAAAAGGGACACCTCATTAGTGGTTTTTGCAAAACCATGGGCTTGCCCATGGTATTTGCCCATGGTTTTATCAACTTGGGACACCTCATGTCATATTTTACTGTACAAAATTCTACCATAATTTTATATTAATTATTATATCATTATGATGTCATTAAACTACCGAAAACTCAAAACTGTATTTTTACTATTCACAAAAATTCAAGTATTTTAGAAAAATACCAAAAATTAACCCTAACCATTTTTTGATGTGTAGAATTAAAAAATGAACTCCATTTTTTGATAATAATTTTATAAGTATTTTTAATTTAATTTTTAAATAAAATCATAGTTAATTTGAAAAATAACAATTTTAAAGGTATAATTAGTTTTATATCACATTGAAAAATTAATTAAAATCTTATTATATTATTACCTTAAGAAAATAAAATATTATCATTATTTACTATTCATAAGGGTCATATTACTATTCATAAGGGTATGTTACTATTCATAAAAAATCAAGTTGGTTCTATCAGACTCCAAATGACTTACTGGTCATAACTCTAGATGACCATTTTTCGAAATTCAAAACATAGAAGTGAAAAATTTATGTTTAATGGATAATTTATGACTATCTCCGAAATAACAAAATGTTGTTTTAAAGGAACACATTGATTTATGAAATATAGGCTATGAATAGAATATATTTAAGAGAATCATACCATAAAATGTTTGGGGTCTTATATTATCCCCTTCTTCAGAAATTTCATCCTCAAAATATTATGTATAAAGCCCACCAAAAATATGTGGGTGGTTCTTCTTCATAACATCCTCAGGTTCCCATGTTGCTTTCTCTATATTATGGTTTCTCCAAAGAACCTTTACTAGAAGAGTTGTCCAATTCTCAATACCTGTCCCCTTGTGTCAAGAATCCCAATAGGCTCTTCACAATATGAAAAATCAGGTTCCAATTACATTTCTTCATCGGTGAGTACATGAATTAGGTATGACATGTATTTCTTCAACAATTACACAAGGAAAATATCCTAAAATATGAAGAGAATTGGAAGCATTGCTAAACGGTAATATATAAATCCAAATCTTTACAAAATTTCAAATGGTTCGATGAACCTGGGGATCAGTTTCCCTTTCTTACCAAACCTTAAGACACCCTTCCATGGAGATACTTTCAGAAAGGCATGATATCTCACTTTAAATTCCAAATCCTTTATTCAATTTTCAGCATAACTCTTCTACCTACTTTGGGATGCTTTAATATGGGCTTGGATTATATTCACCTTTGCTGTGGTCTCTTCAATAAGTTCTGTTCCAATAAGTTTCCTCTCACCAACTTCATCCCTACAAGTTGGAGTTCGACATCTCTTTCCATATAATGCTTCATATGGAGCCATTTGAATACTAGAATGGAAAATATTATTGTAGTAAAATTCCACTAAAGGTAAGTATTGATCCCACATAACTTGAAAGTCAAGAGAGTATGATCTCAGCATGTCTTCCAGAGTTTGAATAGTTCTTTCAGATTGTCCGTCGGTTTGGTGGTGATAAGAAGTACTCATACGAAGATCTGTATTCAAATCCTAATAGAGACTTTTCTAGAATTTTGATGTAAAATAGGGATCATGATCAGAAATAATTTATAAGGGTACACAATGAATTCTTAAAACTTCATTAATATATAGTATTTCTAAACGTTTAAGTGGTAAATCTTCTCTTATAGTAATAAAATGTGCTGATTTTGTAAGATTATCAAAAATGAACCATATCGCAACATTCCTTCTTGGAGTCTTTGGTATCCACATGAAAATGTCCATCATAATATCATCCCATTTCCACATAGGTATAGTAAGGGGTTTCATGAATCCTCTAGGATGTTTTCTTCCAGTGTTCACTTATTGACAAACCAAACATCTTGACACATAATCACCAATCTACCTCTTCATGTTATCCCACCAAAAATGTTTCTTTATATCTCTATATATCTTTGTGTTACCAAAGTGTATAGAGAAATTGGATCTATGAGCATCATCCAATAGTTCTATCATTTTCTTAGAAATAGCAGGAACACAAAGTCTCTTTCCAAATTTCAAAATTCCACCTTCATATAAAAACTCAATCAACTTACCATAATTTAAAACTTTAATTTTCTTTTGAAACTCCTCATCATCAATCTAAGAAATTTTTATCCTTTCTAGTAAAGAAGGTTTAGAAACCATTTGAAATAGTAGTGATCTGTAACCTTCCACGATAATTCCCATATCTATCTTTACTAGATCCATGAACATAGGATCCATTTTATCTCTCATATTGTTTATAATTCCATGGTCTTTTATAATCAATGCATCTTCCACCTTATTTTACTTTCTGGGGTGGTAGTGTATTGAAAAATAATAATCATTGAGTAACTCGAGCCATCTCATTTTCCTCATGTTGAGTTCTTTTTGTGTGAAAATTTATTTCAAACTCTTGTGATATGTGTATATCTCACATTTTTCACCGTAAAGATATTGTATCCATATTTTCAGAGCAAAGATTACAACTACTAACTCAAGATCATGAGTTGGATAATTTTTCTCATGAGTTTTCAACTGCCTTGATGCATAAGCAATAACTTTACCATTTTTTATAAGGAAGCAACCCAGCCCATTCTTTGATGCATCACTGTATATTACAAATCCATCACTTCAAGATGGAAGAGTCAAAATTGGATCATTGACCAATATTCTTTTCAATTATTCGTAGAATTATGTACATTATTTTGTCCACACAAACTTAACTCCTTTACATGTGATCTTGGTTAGTGGGCTAGCCATTCAGGCAAAATTCTGAATGAGACTCTGATAGTAACTTTCTAATCCAATAAAAATATGTACCTTGTTTATGTTTGTTGGAATGGGCCAATCTTGGACTGCCTTTGTCTTCACAGGATCAACTAGGATTCCATCCTTAGAGAAAATATGTCCTAGAAAAGAAACTGATTGAATCTATAATTTTCACTTTATAAACTTCCCATATAATTCATTTCTTCTAAGAGTTTTCAGAATAATCCACAAGTTATTCTCATGGTATTCATATCTTTTGAAGTATACTAGGATATGATCAATGAATACCACAAAAAATTTATCAATATATTCCTTGAAAAATATATTCATTAAATCCATGAAAACAGATGGGGAATTCGTCTGTCCAAAAGGAATCACTGTAAACTCATAATGCCCATACCTGGTTCACAACACTGTCTTTGGAATATATTCCTTCCTCACACACAACTAATGATATCCAGATCGAAGGTTAATCTTTGAAAAGTATTGTGATCCCCTAAGTTGATCAAATAAATCATCAATTATTTGAAGAGGATACTTATTCTTTACTGTAATAGCATTTATTTCCTTGTAATCAATGAATAGCCTCATGGACCCATCTTTCTTCTTGACAAAGAGGACATGGGATCCCCATGGAGAAAAAATAGATTGAATAAATCCCTTTTCACTCAATTCCTCTATTTTTTTCTTTAGCTCCACTAATTACATAGTGTCCATTCTATAGGGAGTGTTTGATATAGTTCTTGCATCAAAAATTAAATCAATAAATAACTCAACTTCCCGCTCTGAAGGATGTCCAGGTAAATCCTTTGGAAATACATCAATGTATTCTTGCACTATAAACACATCTTCAATTTGAATATTTCTTTCCTCACCCATATATATTGGTTTATCTTCCTCTCCACGTATTGAATTTAGTAGAGCTATTGGGGGGTGGATCTAGATAAGAATCAGGTGGTGAGGTTTCTTCTCTATAGATAAGGGATTATACACCATTTTCAAAAATTTTAACTTCCTTCTTATTTCAATAAATCTTCGCATCATAGTTTGAAAACCAATTCATACCAAGAATTATATCAAATTCAGTCATTGGTATGATGATAATGTTAGCAACTAAATTACATTTATGTGTCATTAGGGGGACTGATTGACGCACCTTTTTTGCAATGATACATCCCCTAGGAGTTTTGACTGACAACTCATTTATTAAATCAAATTGGACATGTATAATTATATTGGAAAACTGGGAAGATATAAATGAATACGATGATCCAAAATCAAATAATTCATTGACCAAGTTTGAGGAAATAATTGAAGTACCCACCACCACATCATTCAGAACTTCAACCTCCGCGGTTGTAATCGCATAAGCTTTCCCTTACTCTATTGGCCTTTTCTGAGGCAAGTTTCCTTGGTGATTAGGACACTCATTTGAATAGTGTCCCATCTCTCTACAATTGTAGCATTGAACATCATTGAATTGTTTCTTCCCCTTGCATTCATTAGACCGATGACCCTTTAATAGACACTTGTAGGAGACTCCAATGCCTTTCCAGCATTTCCCAAGATGATTCTTTCCAATGTTCTCGTATAATGGGAATTGATTTGTTCCCTTGTTCTTATTTGGTTCTTCACCTTTTCCATCGTTATCAGAGTACCGCTTCTTATCTTTTTTCCCTTGAATAAATTCGATCTAGAAAATTCCTTCTCTGTTTTGATGGAACTTGATACAATTTCATCATATGATGAAAATTTTTGAGAAGCCAGTGCCCTTCGAATACTTGGATTAAGACCTTCAAAGAAATGGTCAATCATGTCTTTTGATTCTCATACGTAATCTATGGCATACCTCACTAGTCTTGTGAAGGTATCCTCATACTCTACAACACTGTCTTCTTCCCATTGGTTTAAGCTAAGTAATTTTCTCTTCATTTCGGTTCGTTGATCACGAGGGAAATATTTTTCAAATAATATTTCCTTAAAATTCCTCCATTCCATATCTTCTATTTCTTCTTCCTCAGTGGTATTCTGAATCAAGGACCACCATTGATCAGCATCACCCTTGAGAAAGTATACTGCAAGCACTAACTTTTCATTTTCATTACATCTTAATACCATGAATATCTTTTCAAGGGACTTGATCCACTTCTCAGAAACCACTGGATTAGTAGTCCCACTGAACAATGGGGGATTCTTCCATATTAAATGATCCAAAAAATGTTTGGCATGGTTATTCATCACAACCTGAGTAGGTTTTCTCAATATGTTCATGATCTGATCTACTCCAACATTGACTATGTTGACTTGATCAGTGGGGAGATCCTTATATTTCCCATGAGTATTGATTCCCCTTCTTCCATTAGGCTCCATTTATAAATAATGGCACACACTAGATTAGGTTATGAATCTCAAATAGAAAAGCACTTAACATAGATTGAAATTATATGCATAATTAATCCTATAAACATGGTTTCTTTGAGGAAAAATTTACATTAAAATCCTTCATAATGGATTTTAAAGAAAATGTGAATTATCCTAAGCATATCCCCCAGAAGTGTCAATACCAAGAGTGCATCAAGGACTATTGTCGTGTACTAGGATACCTTAGTTCAAGCCCAAAACTCCTTGTAAAATTTTTCACTCCTAGGTACATCTGTGCCAGAGCCACCTCTACCTATTTTTATCCTAATAAGGATGTATTTTATAGAAAGATCATCATAATATATTACTTACCAAAATACCAGGATGATCTTTTATGTTTATGCTCAAATACTACCTTAGGTATTAGTTCCCTAATCTACAATTTCAAATCTAGTTTCCAAGTTTTCTACTTAACTTCCTTTGATACCAACTATAACACCCCGATCCCTCTAGACCAGAGCTGATGCATTACTAAGTACATTGAAATAGTTATAAGGAATGAAATCCCAAAGGAACGATCAGTTTAGTAGTCTTGAAGAAACTAGATATATATATGTAACTCAAATTACATTGGAAAAGGTAACAAAATACAATACATAACAAAAACTAAAAACTGCATCCACAGAAACTCAATAAATGATCTCCTCTTCATAATCTGTTGAAGGTAAAAAATGAAGGGGGTGAGTTCAAATGATTAGTAAGGGTTAAAAATAGTGGAACCATGAATTCAATAATAATTAAAAAATTTGACGTAATCAATATGGCATAGTGAATAAATTAAAAACTCATGCCATTTACAAAATGAGAATGAAACTGCATCCATAGATTTTGTCATAGTGAAAACCTCATGGATAGTAATAAATGATAATAAATAGAGATAATTATTATGCTTATTAATTGGATATCATGTATCTGGAACATGATACCATAATACCATTAAAACGGTTTAGTTCTGTGTGTAGAAACCCATCTGATTTTTGGAAACAAACTCGAAGGGTTTGTCACAAACTGATTTGTCTCATGAGACATGTCGATGCATCAAGGGGCTATAGAAAGACACAACCAACACTAAAACTCCGAATAATTATTTATACATATATTTAATACAAGTAAAATCTACCTTCTCAATATATTTATAGAGTAGAGAATACAAATCCATCAATATTTCCATAGTTAAAATAACTTTCCAAATAAACACTGTATGTAAAATGGTATACGGTTTAGAAAATAAACATATGCATGATACGAGAATATGTATATTTAACAGAAATATAATTTCAAATTAAAAGTGATTTCAAATGGGTAGTAGGTACACCACATAAGGATTATTATGTGCACAATACAAAGTTAGTCACAACGAAATGGTAGTTGAGACAAAGTCCCTTACTAAAATGTAATCAGTCGAATCATATGAAAAAAACTTAATAAAAATAAAATTAATCATTTAATAATATGAATATAAATAGGGTAATGTTATTATATATCAAATGGCAGTAAATATATACCACATACAAGAAATAAGTGGTGAACAATGGAAATCTCACGGAAATGAAAGTGAGATGAGAAACCCCTTACCTTATGCTCAAGTGTGTTCTTAGTTTGTTTTAACGACCCGAATAATAAAATTTAGCTTCATTAATTAATAATTAAAGAACCTTATATACATTTAATTTATTTATTATAACCTAATTAGGTTCATTCATAGCCCTTTTTATGGGTTTAAGAGGTTCAATTTTATTGTTTTGGAAGCATTTTCTTTCTTGGTTTTCATGATCCGTTTACTTATATTCATGAATGGAAGTTAGTTTGAAATGTGGATAAACATCTAGAATTGTTAATATATCTTATTAATAAAATTAAAAATATATATATTATCTTATAATGATTTTGGGTTTTATACCATGATGATGATTCATTAGTTAAAAGTTAATTATAAATGTTTGGATTAACTTGGCGGTTTTGTTCATAATGAACTTGTTTTGTATTATTATTTTATATTTTGAGTGCGTAAGGATTCCAAAAAATTAATGAGATGAAATACATATATTCTGATCTGGTTCAACCATAAAAATGGTTTCATGACCAGAATTGAACATGGTAATGAAAATTGAGAACCCATCGTCCTTGAATGTGATAAATTAACACCTCTCGAACCGTGTTTTCATTTTTAGCATAAGAGGAGGGGGATAGAGAGATGATGGTGAAATATTACATTAGAATAATATAATTCTAGTTAATGTAATTTAATGTAATTATCATAGAATTTGTATGAGGGGATATGAGAAAATAAGTATAAAAGAAAGGAACTCAAAATAGAGAAAATTGAGAAATTTCTCACGAAAATTAGGCAGCCTAACGACGTCACTTAAAATTTCATAAAATAGTTTTATGAGAGAAATGGGTTATATCATCACTCTTACATAATATGGATATAAAGGAAAATATGTAATGACATATTACAATGTTATCCAATTGAAAATAAAAGTGAATAAAATGAAAGCTTTAAGAAAAGAGAAGGGTGGTTGATTCTCTTACCATGTATAGTAACTCCCAAAACTTGAAGGTTGGGACCTTGGGGGTTTCAGGACACCTTGAGAGGACTAATAGGGAGGTAATTATACTAGATATTCATGGATAATGAGTTTATAATGAAGGAAAATGAAGGGGGTGAGTGGGTATTTATAGTAAATGAGAGAGAGTTTTTTATTAATTAAAAGGGACACCTCATCAGCGGTTTTTGCAAAACCATGGGATTGCCCATGGTATTTTCCCATGGTTTTAGCCACTTGGGACACCTCATGTCATATTTTACTTTACACAAGTCGAAAAAAATTTTATATTAATTATTATATCATTATGATGTCACTAAACTGCTGAAAACTCAAAACTGTATTTTTACTATTAATGAAAAATTCAAGTATTTTAGAAAAATCCCAAAAATTCACCATAACCATTTTTCGACTTGTAGAATTAAAAAATGAACTCAATTTTTTTGAAAATAATTTTCTAAGTTTTTTTAATTTTATTTTTTAAATATAATCATAGTTAATTTGAAAAACAACAATTTTAAAGGAATAATTAGTTTTATATCACATTGAAAAATTAATTAAGATCTTATTATCTTATTAACTTAAGAAAATAAAATATTATCATTATTTACTATTAATAAGGGTCATATGAATATTCATAAGGGTATGTTACTATTCATCACAAATCAAGTTGGTTCTATCATACTCCAAATGACTTATTGGTCACAACTCTAGATGACCGTTTTTCAAAATTCAAAACAAAGAAGTGGAAATTTTTTGTTTAATGGCTAAGTTATGACTATCTCCTAAACAAATAAGTGTTGTTTTAAAGGAACACAACGATTTATGAAATATAGGCTATGAAGAGAATATATTTAAGAGAATCATACCATAGAATTTTTGGGGTGTTATATACACTCTATCGAAGTGTCCAATTTTTTATGTCATTATTTTCCTAATTTTGTAAAACCATAAACCTCAATGATAATGGGAGTACAAACATGTGGAATCCTAGTTATGAGAATGTAAAATTGGTAAATCCTAGCTATTAATCTCATATTTATGTGTTTTTAATGTAACAGTTTCTTAGACATAATTCTATAGAAAAGAATTGATTTTTTCAAAATAATTGTTTTATATTTTTTTTGGAAATTTATAGTATCATGAGGTTCATCAAGGGGTAAAATATTGATCTATAAAATTAAATCTCTAAACACCTCATTTGAACTAGACCGTAAAAAAATATAGGATTTAATTATTCATCAATTTTAAATATAGATTATCTATCAAAATGTGACCAAATTAATGGTGTTAGAAAAAATTATGGAAGAACACATAACTGAGGAGGAATTTACTATAGAAATAATACTCTATAATAAATATTTTCCCCATCAATGATACCTCTCAAAAATGGAATATTTTTTTTGATGCTACATGTTGATTTTTAATTAGTAAGGGGATGGAGGAACCCATGTACAATAGAGTCAATTTTTTAGTTTCACTTTTTCCACCTTTAATGGTTATGTCGACATTATCTTTCCTTATATTAGACTGATACAACAATAATGATATAAAATACAAGATCTCATCATGGGTCTAGAGTAATTCATGTGAATATTCATTAATCAACTTAACATAAAAGAAAAATCAAAGTTAGTAATGAAACAAATCATTAGAGAATATTATACAATATAGGTGATTTTTATGCCCATACTCAAGCATACTCAAGATTTTATGAAATTATTCATCACTATCCCTATTCATATTTATGTAGCACTTCATTAAAATTACAAACCAAATTCACAAGGAAATGGACGTTGATTTTTGTGAAAATTGAATATCTTTCATAATGTTATGTGAAAAGGGTTAGATATGAAAATATCTTAATCAAGACATTTTCAATATATTGATATTTACACCAAAAATTGGGGAATTATAAAAAACACCATTTTATATAGTGATGTTGTGGGAAAATTACATTCACATTAGATACATTATTTGAATTTTTTATTGAGATGATTCATTCCTAAGTAATTTATATAATCTCATAATTTTTTTATTATCAATATACTCATGGTTGAGTTTTAATCTTATCAGTGTTTAAAAAGTGTTAATGGAATAAAGAAATTCTATGTTATGACTTATTATATCTTTCTAATCAGTAGATACATTATGGTCAATGTACTAAAATTTCATGTGATGAACAATGATTTAATGGATATTTTAATGTTATTTGAACATTTATTTTCTATAGGATCATCATGAGTAAGATTAAAACATACACAATTGAGCTTTATTATATTTTAGATAAAGTTAAAAATATCCAGGGAATGGTTGATCATGTTATTAAAAAACATAGGGAAGAAGTTCAAGTAAGTTCAAGTATGTCCATGGGGAGTAATGATAAAAACTAGAGGATTCAACCCTATAGTGATAAAAAATACTTATACACCATGCGTAAGAATGAAATTCATAGAGCATTAACCATAAAATTTTAAAGTTTAGGGGAACTATTAAATATTCAAGATCACTATGTCATCTTTTCAGTTAGATATATGTTCATGAGATAAAAATGAGTAATAGAAAATGAAAATATAATGGCGTTATATAACCATGGCATTCATATATTGATGTTTCTAGTGAGACATTTCTATAGAAAACCATTACACAATGTGGTGGTGATATTTTTGTAAAAAAAATGATGTGTTTCACATGATTATGAGTGAGATGATTTATTTATGGTTGAGTGTACATTCAAAAGAGTATTATAGATAAGATATTTATGTGTTTGGGTATTAAAAATGGTTTAAAGTTGATCCAACATCTAAAGGAATAGGAGAATGAATATATAATATTGATCACCTTATTTACAATCATCTAGATCCTTCATCTACATATAGTTTAAGAATATATTCCTACTCAATTCCCTATTCTTATTTATAAAAAGTTAATAATTTAGAGAGTGGGATAATAAATTCTAGAAACCTAGGATTAGAAACTAAATAAAAACAGTTAGTAAACCATGTTAATCTCTTGTTCCAGGTATATTTTATCTCCACATATCATGTCATCACTTGGAAACAATTTTAGGTCCTATCTTTTACCCACATGAGAATAATCACATTAAGTGTGTGCGTTTTTGGTAACCATAGTTTCAACCATACCACTTAGTGATTGTGAATACCTATCCTTGGCCTTCATTTTGAATCAAAATTTATTTCTTGTGAGGATTATATTTTTAACCTCTTTTATAGACTTTCATTTCATGTATAAGTAGTATAGTTCATTATATTCACTGTCATCATCATCTAATCATTTAGAATTCATCTAAGTCGTTCTAATTATTATGTAGAATATTTGTTTTGTTATATTTTTATAATAAATTTTGATTAAATATATCTAGTAAAAGAATAATTTTTTAATCATAATGGAGTACCCATCTTAAAATACATGTAATTTTATCTATGGCATAATATGATAGTTCTATATATTTTAATTCTTATCTTGGACATTATTGATATCACTAAAAATGATGTTTATATTAACAAAGATGGGATAACCTACACTTTTCATAACATGATTAATATTGAACTAGATGAGAGAGTTTATAATGTGTTACATTAATCCCTCTCTTATAATGGATTTAAATGTGTTTTTAGAATGAAGACAATGAATAAAATTCGGATAAAACTACATGATATCCTGGAGTGAGATAAGAATTTTAATGATTCATGATTACAAACATGTTATACTCAATTTGGGGATAATAAAATAGAATATTTTGATATAGTTAATGGGTTATGAATTTTAGTGTAAAATAATTTAGTCGATTCAATGTTACAAAGTGATTTTTGAAGATTATATTATTTTGAATAATTTGATGAGAATTCTTCAGAACATGTTTAATTAGAAAAAATATATTCTTTATGATAATTAATTGGATGATTTCACAGTGGATAACCTTAATGATTTCTTGAAATAACATGATAATAAGATGTTTCCTACATTTAGGATGATTGAAAAATATAAAAAATAAAGGCAATAATTAAATCCTTCAATTTTTTGAAACACATTTATCCTAAAAGTTATTAGAAGAATTAAGATAATTCCAAGGACTATTAGATATATTTAAATATATCTATTTTATTATTTTTAAGGAATTTAGTATGGAAACAATAAGTATAATGTTCAACATCATTTTAGGATTTTAAATTATAAAACTATAGGGAAATTTACAGATATATTCTTTAAGATATATTATGATTTGGAAGAGTAAGATCAATCAAAATGATCATCTAGGATAAAAAATTAAAACATTATTGTAATAATAGAATTAATTTTAAATCGAAAGGATATACTAACACTTAAAATAAATTAAATTTCATCTCAAAAAACGACATCACATCATGTGATGAATAAAATTAAATAGAGAAAAATTGATCATAGAATAATGGACTTCATGTCTTGATGGATAAATAAGAATATTTCAATAATCCCTTTCCCAAAGATGAATGTAATAGTAAATATGTGTTCAGTGATGTGATGAAACAAAAGGAATTTCAATAAATAATATAACTCTTTTTTTCAATCAAAAAATGTGGAAAACATAAAAGAGATAATAAATAATTAACATGTGACATTTATTACTAAAAAATCACATTGATAAATAATATACAAAGAAGGTTTCTAGGATTCATACTGAATTTTCATGGAACATGGGTGATATCAAAGAAATTATTAAATCCAGAGACACAATTATTAATATTTGTATAACAAACTTTATTTTTATCAATGTGGTTTTCAAGAAACTTTAGATTAAGTTAATCAAATATATTCCATGAAATAATTCTATTTTTTATTCAATTTTTTTAATAAATATATTGGTAAGAGAACTGAATAAAATGAGAATGTTTGTGATTCTATAATGAATCTTGGATAATTCCATATGGTTCTATGACCAATTATTCTATTCTCTTGATATTTTCTCTATAAGGTGGCAGTAGAGATGATAAAGATATGAAGGTTATTAACTTACATCAAAAGAAAGTAACACACATTTTTAGTTCAAGTTATGGTACTCGAAATTCAAAAATATGTATGGTGTGGATGAATAAATATTTAAAGGCTAAGGTTATGAAAAAAATAAAAGATAAATGAGGTTATTCATTAGCATTAGGAATTAAAAATACGTGTATTTAAAATAAAAAAGAAAATAACCATGTATATTTTATTGAACTATATATATAATCAAGGAGATTTTATTTTTATAGAATATATTAGTGTTCTAGAGTGTATGGATGTAAAAGAAATGTGTTGTAGTATTATATTTCACTCCCTAAAATAATGAGAGTCTATGAATTTATGGGTATAAAAGATTAATTTCTAAAAAGATAATTAAGAAAATGTAAGAAATAGAATGAAAAATATATAATACTTTTTATTCCCATCTAGAAACATGCTGGAGGTGTGATCAATATAGAAAAAAAACCATGAACTATAACGTGATACTACCAGTGTATTTGAGAAAATTAATAACTTCCAATCTAGTAATAGGATAAGTAATCAAGAAAAGGAAATAGTTGGTGAGGTGCCACATAATGTAGTGAATTTTTAAATGTGTTGGATATTTGAAACTAGTTGTAATGGGGGAGATATATATAAGTAATATCATTAGTTGAATTGGGGTTTTGGGTTACTATAAAAAAATGCATGATATAAGAGTTTTAAAATTTATAAATTTTGTTTTACTCAATGAGAAAGGATTTGAAAGAAGTAAAATTTTTTCGAAGAATTTTGAATCCTGTGATATTTAATTAATTAATAGGTAGAGGAAAAATATTTTCACTTCCATTCAACTTCATGACAACATGAATGATGATATAATTTAAAATAATGGAATTTTCTTTTTAAGGATGAAGTATGAAACAATAGTCATGAAGGGAAAATTATCAAGTGATAACTTATTTCAAATTTCAAATGAAAATAGATATTTCATGATAATGGAAGAGGAGAATAGTCTATAAAATAGATGACATGGGCATCTGGGTCAAAAGAACATGGATAATATTTTCAAATATATAGATGTGGTAAATATATTGATGTTGAATATTGAATGAATCTATATTTTTTATTTTTTTCAAAATTAAGAAATGGAAAATGAGATTTGTAAGTAAGACATAAAACAAAGAAAACTATAGAGTTTATAGACTCATATATATGTTTCCTGATGTAAATTATGTCAACCAGTAGATATATATACTACATTATTATTTTTAATCATTTTACTCATATCAGTTATGTCAATTTTATATTAATAAATTAACAAACACTTTTTTGGTTTAATTAATTTAAAAAGTGTGGTTAAAATATAATTTAAAGTGATATAAGAATATTTTTATCTAAAAATGTAACAGAATAAATGAATTAAGAGTTTAATGAATATATTATGAAGGCTGAAATGTGGAATGAATACAGTGTTTTATATAAACATTAAAAGTGGTTTATTTTAGTGTAAGAAATATCATTTAGTGGAAATGGGTAGTACTTTATTATCAGAGAACTTTACAATAAAATTATTTTCTACATAAGCCACTATAATGGCTAGAATTATTTTGAATTAGTTCTTAATTTAATTTAATCCTATGAATAAGAATTATGAGATATAGTTTGGGAAAAATTAAAAAAATTAATTGTTTAAAATTACATCATATAACCTATTATATCAAAATCAATGAATTATATTTAGTAATGTTTGATGAGTGAGTTTATCAAGGAATATTTCCCAGATAGGCACCTTATGGAATGAGTTATCGATGTTATAATAAAATTTTAAAAAATTTCATTAATAGATTTGATTTGATTGTATTATAAAATTAAAATAAATCACAAATATAATTTTCTATTATTGATGATATTAAAAAACATCTATATTAAAGGGATTGATATCATGGGATTTATTGTATTACAGTATTTAATATCCTAAATTCTGATTATTATTCTAAAATTTTTAGTGATGAGGTGGGCCCGTAGAATTAAATATCAAATAAAAAAATTCATATAAAACATTTTAATCCAAAAACACATCAATTTATATAGTATAAATGGTGTTTAAATAAGAATAATATTGAAAAGTTAAAATGATTCCATATTTATTTCACAATATGGACCATGTAATGTCGAAGATGAAATGAAATAAGTAAATTAGATATTAGTTTTGGAAGAAGTGTGAATAAAATTAAAAAAATGAAACTTGTGAATATTTTTCACATCCTAAATATTATAATTTGATAAAAATAAGGCATAATTTTATAAATAGTAACAATAAGAAAAAAAGTAACATGGAAGGAACCTTATCATTCATGTAATTTTGAAAATAATGTTGAGGGAATATATATTGATAAAAAACTTTCATCTATCTTAATTATTGAAAGGATCCATATTTTTCTTGTGATAAGTGCTCAAAGTAATTATAAAGTATTCCAAATGGATGTGAAGTTAGTATTATTGTATATAGAAAGTGGTAAAGAATTTAAGATTGATCATAATAATGTTTAATTCATGATCATGATGGTTATCATGTTTGAATGCTAATGAATGAATTATATTGGTTTAAATAGAAACCCCAGACATGATATTCAAAACTAGAAAGTGGCTTAAAGATAATGGATTTCATGAAATAAAATAAGTTAAAAATATTTATTTTATGGGATATTAAACTCTATTAGTCATTGTAATTATTTATGTTGATCAATTTTTTTACCAGAAATAAAGAGAAAACATGTGAGGAATTTTACACTTAATTGTAAAAATTAGCTAATATGTCATTGATTAGTGAGATGATTTTTTGGGTTTTCATTTATTTAAAATTATAGTCTATATATTTATCTCATAAGATATGTTTTGACATTATCTATTAAAAAATTTGGAATTAAATAATCCATATATGTATCTACTCCTATAATACATGGGACCATGTTTTCATTGGATACAGATGGGAGGAATTTTTATCAAAAGTATTTATGAAGGATAATCGTATGTCTATGTTACTTAAAAAATTATTTATAGGACATTATTTATGTTGTTATTCTATGTGAATTATTACCAACCAACCCAAATAATTTTAACATTTTAGTAGAAAAAATATATTTTACTTCATCATTGGGGATCTTGATTATGAATTATGGAATGAAAATGATAAAGCTTATCATCTTTATGAATATTTCTATGAAAATTTGGGTTGTTAGTTTAAATACTTAAATTTAACCATTGGAGATTAATTATTTATTATAAGAAGAAGTATTTCTTGTAACAAAAAGAATTATAATTTAGCAACTCTTATTACAAAAAATGCATAATATACTGTGTCATATTAAGGCAAAAAAATGAAGTGCATGAAATCATAAATATATGAAATGAGGGAAAATTATTAATATCAATTAATTCTTGAGCATAAAAATAAAAGTGCATTTTTTCCAATTAATCCGGTGTAACATTCAATTACAAAGTATATTAACATAATGTAATACTAAATCAAGGGGAAGATTAAATATATATAGATTTAATAGGAATATGTTTCAATAATGGAGACAGTTTTGAATATCATGAAAAAATCCCTTATGAAATATTTCTTCCTGAAAATGAGAGTATTGGTGGGAGTAAATTTTATAAAAAAAAATTATATATTAATTGAAATTTTCCCTTCTTTAATTAATTATAATTTTATAAAATATGGTAAAAATAAAAGAGGAACCATTCTTTTCAATAGGGAGTTACATTTTTCTTCAATTAGTTGATGAAAATTGAGATAACAAAAGAGAAAATTCCTCCTATTAAGGGACAATGTGTATGTTAGCGTCAAAATCATAGAGAATATCTCATATGTTTTCTTATGATCACAAAAAAATATAAATATAGAGAGTGAATATCCTTTTATTATTTGGGAAATTAAAGATAAATATGGAATTTAAAAAGGGGAGTTGTGAGACGATCCTAATCGAGACAAGTTCAATATATTATTTATTTTCACACTATGGTATGGAAAACATTCAATATAATTGTTTTCTAAAAAATTCCACTAGTACTGATTTCTTGTTAGACTATACCTTCTATGGTTGCAATATCAGTGTCATTTTTTTTCAAAGGAGGGTGGGATATCACCATATAATTTGATGGTGTCATCTCTTATATCTAAATGTGATGGTGATATGTCAACCCGTTCAACTATGGATTACTTCATGGAGTTTGTTTTCAGGTTCAATCCACCCTTACATATTTAAGACAACTTCATTAATTTATTCATTGTTTTATATTTATTTTTACCTCAATTAGTTACCTCACTAGATACCTCTAATTTTTAACACCTTTAATTATATAGGACAAGTCAACCAAGCATTGTTATATACATTGTGAATCTAAATATATCTTCTTCATTATGATCCATATAGGAAACCTATATTTTTCATAGAAGAATATTAAAATCAACACTAGAGGAATCAAATCTTCATCCTATAATGAATCTTATGATCATCACATAAGGTATATTAAGATCATTTCTAAAGGGAAAATAGGCTCATCTTCAAGGGAATATCATTCTCATCACTTTTGGTGTCTTGCGATCTTTACTCAAGGATATATATGATTTCAACCAAAGGTATCAATGTATCAACACTAGAGGCATCATACATTCATCAAAAAAGGATTAATTTCCTCATTACATCTTCATGGGTAAAATATTAGTATATTTACCTAAGTAAATAATAAAGACATACTATGCTTGTATCATAGTTCTCTTATCCTTATCAAATAATGATTCTCATACTCACCATATAAGAATCCTGATTCTTATCACAAAGGGAAATAATCAAAGTATTGGTTCTTATGGGATGGGTATAGATATACCATGATTATCACACAGTCTTCTTATTCTCATCAAATAAGGCATCATTGACTCTCTAATTAAGGCACCATAGGCTCATCATATAGGTATAGGTTTATGATAAATTTTGGAATGAATTATACCATGATATTATTTTATAATGGCTTAATCATGTAAAATGAGGTAATAACATACTTAGAATTGTCACCCAAGGTATATTAGAGGTTAATGTACAATGGGTATGAATGAGGCACCCCATACCTATACACTTTAACCCAATGCAAGAAACACATACATTACATATATACCATGATACAAAGATACATGAACAAATATAAAACGATATTTATTAAAAATAACTAAAAATTACATCTCATAATAGACAAATAATCACAAAAAATAATGGTTTAGTGTCTTTGAGGACTATATACATTCAAAAATTATTTTATAATACATGCAAAGATTTATCCATAATTGAGACACACTAGACTCCCTTAAAGAATTATTATATGTCTTAATCATCTAATTTAACTAGGGAATATAAATATAAGAACTCATTGGGCTTAAATTATAGATAAGGGAAAAAGACTCATCAATATGTTATCAAGGGTAATATTGTAAAAATATAATAGAACATGAACCAAGAGAAGTATCTTATTAAATTGAAAATAGAATTAGAATAGTTGTCCATAAATCATGATATAAGGAAATGTAATATCAACTGATAAAAATATACCATGGAAAAATATTACAGACCCAGGAGATGAAAAACACAAGACATAGAGTATAATCGTAGGTCTATGGCATAGAATGTGTAATGTTAGTGAAAAATTACAAAATAAGGTATTTTGGAACAAATAAAAGAACATGAAATCAAAATATTTTAGTGAATTTAGTCATTATCTAAAATTACATTTTGAACAAAAAAATGTCCCTGCATCACATTTTGAATGAACAAAAATATCCATTCTTATGGTTTTGAATAAAAAAATTCCCACTTCCTCTGTTGTGAACAATGAAAATTCCCACACTCAACATCATTATAACATGAAGTGTTAAATGTTAACCAATTAATTATAGAGATTTAATAGACCCAATTCAACTCATGTATTTAATATACCAAAATCATCACATAATTAAAAAAATATAATTTTTTTCTATAATATCAAAAATTATTCATCATTTAATCAAAACATAACTAACATGTGGGAAGGAAATGAGATTTTATGGACACTTCCATAAAACGATTTCATTATAATATATATAGATAAATATTTTGGATGGAATAATAATAAGAAATCCTATGTGTAACATAAAAACATAAAAGGATACTAACATAGATGAAAAACACCAATTATTAAATTAATTGACGAATCACATTGAAAAACTAGAAGAGTTTCCCCAGTTTGAAATGAATAATTCCAATTTAAAAAGAAAGATTTAATTTCTAAATATTTAATAATAATTAGTTTTATTTTAAAAATATTTAGGAAATAAATAATTTTTAAAATTATTTTAAATTATGAAAAGGAATATTAATAAATAATAATAACCATAATGGTGAAAGAAAGTGTGTAATATTTTTTAGATTTTTTATGATTCTCGTAACATATGAAGTTTACGGTCATATTAAAAAGTAATTTTCAAATAGGTAATGTTTAGTTTTTTTTAAAAATATTCAATAATGGAGCCTTGAAAATGTTTTAAATTTTTTTAAATGGATATATGTAGTGGTTGATTAAACATATGATCTTAAAAGGAAAAACTTTTTAATATTTTAAAATTCCATTGTTAGAAGAAAATAACGTAAAAAGAGTGATAAATATTTCATTTGAAAATTGGTTAAAAGAATCATAAAAAAACTTACTTATATATTTAAATAAGAAAGAAGGATTTTTTTAAAAAGAGTGAACACTTTCATGCAATTGAAGCCTTCATTAAAGAGGATTAGAATTATTCTTAACAAAGATATTTTGTTGAGTATAGTGTCCATCAATGTTAAATATTTGAAATGAAAAATATTTTTTTCAACAAATAGAAAATATCTTAGATTATCAGCCAAGTGAATATGAAAACCTTATTTTAAAAACAAGTTGAAAGTGGAATAATTAGGACTAATGAAAAGAGGGTGAGTCAATATAACCACCTATATCTTAAGAATCATTCTAATATAAAACCCGTGAAGGAGAATTCATGTAATTGAACATATAACATAATGAATAATTGATATTTCCTGATATTATATATCAAATAGGTAGTATAATATCCATAAAAAGGAATATAAGTACAACAAACTAAATATGTATCAATTAAAGGAAATTGAGGTGAAACACACCTACATTATCGTTATCCTTCCAATTGATAACCATTAAAAGGTAGAAAATGAGATAGATTTGTAAATAAGATATTTTTCATGATAAATTATGGTAATTAAAATCCATGGAAGATATATTAACCATGTGGAAATTGGGCCTTACTGATTACAAAAACAACCCACCTTAATAAGGCCATCGAGTCCTGGCCCACAAGGCACAAAAAATTTCCCTAAAAATGCTAAGTCCCCTACCTAGAACAAACCCATATTCCTAAATAGATCATCATAATAATGAATGTAACCAAGAACTAACACATGTTCTCTCCATTGTGTTTTTTCCTCACTTTCAGACACACAATGAAACATCCCTGGAGATCACCCATCCTGATCACTACTCCAGGGTAAGCATGCTTAACTGTGGAGATCTAACCAGGTATACTTCTGAATAGAAAGGTGAATCTTGTATACATGGTTAATGAAATTAATAATTTTAAACCATTAACATTATGTGGTGTTATATTGACCACCCATTTTGAAAAAAATATCATAATTATGAAAAATATATCTCAACCCAGTCGGTTCCATAAGACTTTCATCTTGGTCCACCTTTGATACTAATGTAACAACCAAGCCCCACTGATATCATAGACACTCTATCTTAACTTGGATATCAGGTCTTATCCTTCTAGGAACCACTAGTTGTCCTAAAAACATGTAGCCCCCCACTTGGGTCCCACCTATTTTCCTAAAAATATCAACAAACTAATATCTATTCCCATAGTCCAACATATTTTTTTTCTAGTATGATTTTTCCTTACTCAAATACACCCATGGAAACTCCTTACAGGTCACCCATCATGATCACTAATAAAGGCCAAGCATGTTTAACTATGGAGTTATAGTTCGCTAGGAGCCTGAAAATAAATGTTCACCATTTTGAAATAGTTACTAACATTTAGCCTTTTATCCTTTTACCATTCATTGGATTTACACAACAAAAAATAAATAAAGTGGTGAATATGTATCATTTTACAATGAGGAAAAATTGATATGTAAAAACCATTACATTAATTTATAAATTTTAGAAAATTAACTTAACCACCTATATAACAAAAAACTATATTAATAACCTATTATATAAAAATATTCATACCTATAACATTTTATAAATTTTATTTATAATCATTTATTACAAATATTTAGTTAGTTATATTTTATTTTTCATGATCATATGTTATTAGAATATTTTTTTCTTAGTATTATATTTTAAATTGTGGTGTCAATTATTGATTATTTATTCAATATTCATAATTATGATATCATTATAGGAAATATAATTAATTTTTTATAATTATTTATATTATTATAATTTAATTTCATAAGTATTTGGTTTTATTTTTTGATTCCAAAGTTAGGGAGGATATTGTTTTAGTAATATATAATGAAAAATGAAATACAATAATAATTTGTTAAATATTATTATAACCCTTCTAGATTAATAAAAAATATATTTTTTTTATTAATTCCTAATCATACAATTATATATGTTTCCAAATTAATCCATTATATAAATATATAATATTATTCATGTGGGTGGTTAAGAAGATGAAAACAAGAATAAGTTATAATCTATGGGAAAGTAAGGCAAAAAAGCGACTCTTTTGGAATAATATAATTATTATAAAGGATTAATGATATTATTTAGATCATTTTATATTGGTGAATCATACTTGTAAAGTGTTTATAATGAATAAAAACTAGATGAAAACTGAAATAAGTCCCTTTCATGGAGGCGGTAGTCGACATGTATCTCTAGATAAAGTGTTTTTTAAATAGAATGTACAAGAGTTATATTTTTTTTATATTTTCAGAATATTAATATTATTTTAAATATCATATTTATTCATATAATACCCCCTTTAATCCATCCATTTAAGGTAGTTATGATAAATGGATCATGTCACTTATGGTGGTAGTGGTATGAACATAACACAACCGATATTTTAATTCTTCAAATTGTTGGGAGGAAGGTAGAAAATGGTTATCCCATAAACATAAAAAAATTTAATTATACTTATGATATTGATTTAATAATTTAATAATTATTATATTATATTCAAAGGAGTTATTATAAAATAAGAACAAAAAACGAATGAAAAATGCCTAATTGAGAATGTTAACTTACTCTTTTGAAGGGATCCTTTGTGAAATTAATTAAGGCTTTGAGAGGTGGTCTTTTGACCAGAACTAAACCTCTAGTATGTTTCTTAGAGGATTTAGGAATTAATTTTTTATATTTTGGTTAACCCTATGTGTCATGGGGTTTGAGGAGATTTTATTAACTAACTTATCGAGTCCCTACCAAGATCTATAGTAAGTTGTGAGTGACTGCCTATGCCTGTCTCCAATTAGACAAGGGATGGATACTAGCACTGAATTCTCACATACCATATGATGGGATGCCTTATCCTATAGTTCTTATAAACATGCACACAAATGAATAGAATATTTTGAGGATAATAATAAAAGATAAAACCACCAGAGTGCCAAAAAATGTATAAAACAACCTATAGGTAAACACTTTTGAACAACAAACAAGCAAAGTACAAATAGAAAAAAATGCATTCCCAAAGAAAGAATGTAACCCAACTGAAAAATAAATAGATAATGAAAAAAACCCTAATTAATTATCTCATGAATTAAACACATTATGAGGTCACAATATTCTAGTATAACTAAAATACATCCACTTTAGTTCCTGTAATGTCTCCAATGAGTAGTGTGTCATCTATATGAGACACAAATTGTGTGGGTAAAGGCCATATTGGGCTACATATCTACATACCCAATAGGGAAAAAGGAAAAATATAATGGTGAGAATTAATAATATGATATTTATTTAAATTCACAATAAAATAGGTAAATTAAACCCAATATAAAAAATATCATATAGAAATCCAAGCTGAAGAGAGAGAAATATCAATCTTCAATGCGAGATAAGAATGACGAGTCTATTTGAAGCCCCAAAATCTGTTGCTACCTTGATGATCATAGCCCAATGAATCCTCTCTGGAATGTAATATATGTCCCACCAATCACTGGAGGATTCCTCAATAAATGGTGTACTAACTCTATCAGTATACCTACTCTATACTGGAGCATGATAAAGAGGGAGAACCAACTCCACAAATAGAGGATATGTTCCCGATTAATGTGGGGTAGTGTAAAATTATGTAGTACATATGATTTGGGGGATCCCCTCTATTGAAAACTCAGAATTCAAGAGAATACCAACCCCAGAATCACTCTAAAGATCATTCTTGAGTATCTTCATTATCCAAGCATCATTCTACGAAGCAACCCTCTCACATCACCTTGAGTCATATATCTAATATCAAAAAAGGCCTCCATAGAGTCCTATATAATATTTTTCTCTAAATAAACTACTAATATACCCAAATTATAGTTTTTGAGAATGGTATATCAAAGGTATAACCCTCTAAGAGAAGTATTGGTCATGTCCCTTTGTGTACATGGAGTGTACTTCCAATTCCAACATTACCAATGTCTGGATAATTCACTTGGCATGTGGAGGTCCATGCACATGGTGTGTGTCTTGCGAAATATGGTTTGTGGAACCACCTAGGGTAATAAGACTATTATCCATCTACATAGATTGAATTTTTAGGAAGTTTCATGTGGAATATAGTCCCACAACATGACAACTTGATATTTATCTCTTATAGAAACCCCATCTACCAAATAAAAAAGAGTACATTCCATTTATTCCTCTAGAAAACACATCGACTAGTAGGGAATTTCAATGAATATAACTTCTATAATTTTGGATCATCACACATCCACCATATTTTCCTCTTACACTAAGAATCATGACTGGAATGTCTATAACTCGAGTTAAAAAACATAAAGACTCTGATGGAAGATAGATCTTGACTATTCTACACCAGAAAAATTGAAAGTTATTGCCCTCCCATGTCATCTACACATAGTGGTTCATAAAAACATCATCTTAGACCCTCTTTCTAATTACCACCATCAACATCACACATTTTTCATTCTAGATACCAATAATATGAACATGTAATAACGATATTAAGTATAAAGTATTAAATGTTTTAAAAAATTGGTTCCAAGAAATTATTGAAACACATATAAAATTAATTATAGAAATGAATGCACGTAGAAATGAAAGAGAAATATATAATTCATCAATGTGAATAATGATCAATATCCATGTTTTTATTGGACATCCTTCCTTGAAAAAGAATACACGACAATTGAAAATATATAAATCTAGATAAAAATAATGTATTAAACATGATTGGAAAATAATGATTTCTGTTAGTTGTTATGATATATATCATTATCACATTGAATTCCAAATCCAGTGAAAAAAACAAAATACCAACCTCAATAATTGATCTATCTTTGGTGAAGAATGTGTTCACTATAAATTTCTTTAACGAATCATTTATGTTAATAATTTGTTTTCTAATTCCCCATGATCAGATTATGTTGATCCTTCATTACCCCTTTATTAAATCATCCAATTTATATCCCCATGATGATACCTTATCTACCATTAAATCTCACTATGTTATGTGGTTAACCCTAAGGATTGGCTATAAACAGGATTATAAAGTGGTGAAAGTGTAACACTGTGAGTTTTAATGATTTTTTTTTGAATAATTGAAATTTCATTGATTTCATTCATTTTATTATACACAAATTTAATATTTCTATATAATCCACACCATTATAATATTTCTCTATAATAAATATCTTCTTATCTTGTGTTACACACACCATTGAGTTTCTAAGAAACAATATTTTATTATTATAACTATTTAAACTAGATTTTTATAAACTAGATGTCAAAAAAATTAATATTAATTGTAATAAATAATTTTTAAATATTATTTATAATGGTTTTAAATAATTAAATAATATTTATAATAAAATACATAATCTTTGGTAAAGTCTTTATATATTTGAAAATAATATTTTCTCAAATGAACATCTTTTTATGTCCTTCTATGAATAAAAATAAACTCAATTATTTAAACTTTTACAAATATAATTTAATTAGATAAGATTAATTTTTTAATTCATAATGTCAAAATTAGCCTAGGGTGATTTTTTGGGATCTCTTGAAATATTACATTTTTGGAAGAATAATGACAAATACTAAATTTTAATTGAAAAATGATTTTTCATTTAATTTATTTAGTTAGTAAAATTATGTTTTAATTTAGTTTTAAATTATAATTATATAAATTATATATATATTAAAACAATTTAGGTCATTTTCACAAATTTATCATCTAAATTGGATATTAAAACATTCCAATCTTCAAAACCATTTCACATAAAAAACACACCATCTCATCTAGTATGTAGGATTAATTTTAAATTAATTTATACCAATTATGTTATTATAATTTGAAAAAATGGATTCAATATTTGGAATTATAAAAATTTAAAACTTTTTATCTGGTTAAATTAATTTGTTACAAATGTAATTAGTGAATTAAATTGAAATTAATTATAGTGATTAAGATAAAAAAAGATTACTTAGTGATCAAACTTAAAACATAAAGTGTAGAAATGATTATACACTCATTAAAACCCCATTGGATGGAAATATATATACCATAATCCATATTTGATAAAAATGGACCATTATTGGAGGCACGTGATGTAAGGGATCCATCATAGTGTTTACCTTTTTGTATTTACAAGAATTCCACTCCTCCTCCACTATAAAAGGGAACTCACCCACATCACCTATTCAAACCTCTAAGGATATTTGGATTAGAATAACCTTATCAAAATATACTCCCAAAATAAATCATCTAAACTTAGAATCCTCACTTTGGGCATAAATCCAACAAAGGATGATTTTTAGTGTAAACCAAAAGGAGTCACCCGAATAATAGGTAGCGTTCTTCAATGATCACATTTGTTTTATTTCATTATCATCCAATTAAATTACTCATATATCAATATTATATAAAAACATAATAATAATAAATGTATTGAGATATTTTTATGTTTAGGGTATTACCTACACCTTCACACACTACTATCAAATGAGATATACAGTCATCATTCATGTGTACAACAGACTACCGCCTCACGAACCGATGTCATTCATTATTCCATTACCACTTATAAAGGTTTGAAATAATGATTTAATTACTATTTTAATATGATATATATTATATTAATGATGTATTTTTTCTTCTATAACTATTATATAACACTTACCTTCATGATTTCTATTTTGTGGGAATATAATAACATTGTTTGTGGAAGTGTGGACTACCGGTTCCTCAAAGCGATGTGATTCATTAAATATTTACATGTAATTTATTAAGTATTGGTTTATTAAACATATTTTATATTTATTAAATAATAATTATACTAAAAAATAGTATATATATATATATATTTATTTAGTTTTATTTCATTCAATATAATAAGAAAATGGAAATAATGTTCATTTATATGTATGACTTACCATATCCATGAACAATGTATTTCGTTTCCTATTTCATTTTTTGTAGATTATTATAAATATACATATAATGAATATATATGATATTTATATCATTTTTAAATTCCATAAATAATTAAATCATGATCTAATTAATATTATCAATAATAACAAGTCAAAACATGTATGAAAACAAAACCGGATTTCCCAAAACATAACATTTACATGGGATTGTTAATAAATGGGTAATATAACATCACATGTAAATCATAAATTGTATTATATAATTGAATATGGTTCTTTAATATATTTATAATAATTTTATATTTATTATATAAGGGGTTTTAAATTTTACAATGAGAGTCAAGTCATATAGTAAGAGAATTTCTAGTCTCATTTTTATTTCCACGAGACTTATGGATTATTAACAACTCATTTATTTTTTGTGATGTATATATTAACCATGGATTTATTATATGATTAATATTCATAAATTTATTCTTATTTACTTATCCATTTTATTTCCTCTATTTTATGGTGTTTACTGTTCAAAAGTTACCAAATTGGTAATGTAATTTTGTATCAATTTTCCTTCTTTGAGATATATGTAATGTTTTGAACCTATATTAATTTATAATGTGTATATAATTCCTTTAGAAATTTTTTATCATGAATATAATTATTTTGATGATAGTTTAATCTTCTCTTAATTTCATTCTCTCATGGGTATTATGATTCAAGGTTACCATAGTGGTAAGAGTTTATTGCTACAATCTCATCCTAATCAAGATTGTTTATGATTATGATTTGGTTGATGAAATATCATGATCCATATATCATTAAATCTCATGAATATTTATTATCCAATGGTTATTCCAAATATATTATTGTATTGGGTCTATTTTCAACTCTTTAAAACTTAATATGATTAATAAAATGTTTTTATGAAAATGAAACATTATTTCCCTATTCGGTCAGAAATCTGTTTTCTGCCAAAACTATTTTTATAAAAAAAATTAAAATATTTTATTCCATGATTTTTAAAATAAAATTTAAACCATGTTTTAAATTATTACAAAATGGTTTTAAATGGAATATTCTTTTCATTATTTGATCAAGGATCTTTTGAATTCTACAGATAATATAAAAGGAATCTTTGTTTTATGTATACATAATGTATGATATTCTATATCCTCATGACTAATAATTTAGTTGAAGCTTCCATTATAGGATTTAAAGGATATTTTTAATGAAAAATTATTCCAAATTTATTTCAAAGATTCCATTATATTTTTTTAAAGTTATTTTCAAAGAATTTTTTTAAAATGTTTTTTGTTTTAAAATATCTCTTTTCAAATAAGAAATATATTTTCCATGAGAAAGGTTTTTAAAATATTTATAAATTTAAAATTATATCTAAGATGCAATCAATTTATTTTATCTATTTCATATTGGAGTTATAAAACAAAGATACCATTCTTGTTATTTCATTTAATATTTATGCTTTTATTGACACATTGTTGATGAAATCTATTTCTATTCCACATGTTATAACATGATAAATGATCAAAAAACCCATTTCTCTTCATAGGTTATTATATGATGAAATGATTATGAAACCTGTCTATTTCCCATAGGTTACAATCTAATGAAATGACTATAATTCCCATTTTTATTTCCTATGTTATAATATGATGATTTTTTATGATCTTGAGGCACACATATGTATGATTTAATTATGTAATGGGTGAGACCTATATCTCCATCCAATTAATTAGGTAAGGTTTTATATCTCATGATATATACATGGATGTAATGGGGAGTGAGCTCAGTTCACTAAAGTGATTTATCTACTAAGATGGTCCTAGGAGTGAACCTAGAATACAAAGATGGTTTAGGGAGTGAACCCATTACACTATGATTTCCCTGTACATAATCGTTGACTACTATATAAATAGTTTTTATAAGCTTATTTTTTTGCCAAAATTTCATGTCTTATTCATATGTAATTGTTTCTAGGTTTATTCTCTTGGTTCCCTTATGATTCATGTCTTATGAAATTCGAATATTTATGTCGTGAATCTTTACTATGATCTTTGATATGAAGGATATGATCTCATAATGCTTTGATCATGTTCCTATACCCTTATACTTATTATTATTCTTACATATCACCCTTGTATAACCTTACTGATATTTTGATCTCAACCTTTCTTATGTTTCCATTCCCCATGTTATGATGATATATATTATGTATTATGTGTCTATGTAGGGAATTAGTCATGGATAACCTATTGGGAGATAATTTATCTAACTTATGTATAGTTTTTTTGTTTCCATGTTTCTAAAGGAACTAAACTAATACGGTCTTTGGGGATGTGTTTGTGTAAAGTATTAAATGTTATGAAAAAGTGATGTAATGACTATTTATGAGAAGCGTGTGTTTCTATAGATGGTATCAGATAACAATTTTAGTTATACTTTATAAATGAGGATGAAAAAACTTATTAAAATCCATATGGAAACATATCTAAGGATGAGTCTAAGGATGAGTCAATGTATAGGAAAATGTTGTGAAATTTTGGTAAAGGATAGAGTGAGTGGTTTCTTAGAAATACATCTATGTTCGGATAATACAAGTGGATACATATTTAGAACATATGTACATTATGGTTACAACCTTGAAAAAAACTTATAGACATAGACTCATTCCAGAACAAGTGCACAAAAAACAATCCTTCCTATACACCTGGTTTGACAATCCTAGGGGAGGTTATTTGAAAAATAACAAAATTTTTATGAACCATAATGAATTATTTAAATAAATTTTATATATTAATAAACTAGGATAAAACTAATATATCATATTTTAATGAAGGTTTCATAACTTATACATCCTATAAGTTTTTTTCATGATTATGTAGCTTTCTACTATGACTATTGTTTCATACTCTATAATATTTGGTTTCTATTAATGGATGAAACCCAAAGGAACCATGTAAATTCCAAGTGCAATGTATAATTAAATCATTTTCTTCCTGATCATTCAAATGTTATAGTAACTGAAATGAAAAAAATATTTTTTTATTCTCAAACATCTTTTTCAAGATCTAAATCATGCTGATCTTACAAAACAATAAAGGAGGGAACAAGGTTCTATTGAGTCCTTTATGAGGAAACTTCTACTTTCTTTTAGTGGTTCTTATGATACATTTTTTGTTTAATAATGGATAAGTACCACTAAAAAGATATTTTCCATTCATCAGTGTTCGAAACATGAAAAATTCATTTTGGATGTTCATCGTTTAGAAGGAGAAGCAGAACAATGGTAGAATCTTATCAAGAATACGAGGTAGCAAGATGAAATTGACCCCATGTATTGGGAAAAGTTCAAGAACATATTTTTTAATAAGTACATTCCTTGTAATCTTCATACGATAATGGATAATAAGAATCTAAAGTTAATGTAAGGGTATGATAAGTATTTTTGTACGAATGGGGATAAATTTACAATACTAGTTTGTTACTATTTTGGAATTATCATCCAACCTGATATTAAAATTGATTGATTCATCAGTGGCTTAAAGAAAAGTCACCAATGGGCGTTATCCATAAGCGACTTCAGAAGTTATGAATATATTGTTCATTGTGCTATCAAGGTTGAAATAGGGGTTGGAGTTATGTATCAATCTTAATGTTTTTATAAGAAAATTAGGATGAAGTTCAATGAAAAATCTAAAAAGCATAGAGAGAAGAAGAGCTTTACATTATGCTCAAAAATTAGGAAGAAGAAAGGATGAAATTTTCTTAAGGGGTATAATAAATTTTCTATGTGCGTAAGGGATGTTCATTAGGAATTTGGATTCAAATGTGATGAAAAGAAGTTAGTTGACAATGTGAATGGAGAGAAAGATACACAAAATGAACCTCCCCCACTCCAGTTCTTCAACTGTATAGAGAATGGGAATTATTCTAACCTATTACCAAACTAGAAGGTTAATGTTAATGATAGAGTTCAACAGCCTCTTAAGCTGAGTGACAAGGGAAAATATCATCCGATCACTATTTCTAATGTGGGGTGTGATAAAAATGTAGTGAAAGGTATGCTTTCCATCCAATATAGAACTGCTAATTTCTTATTTAATTCTGGATCTCCCTACTGTTTCATATCTAAATAATTTTATAAGGGTATTAGGATTACACACGAATTATTACATGTGGAATTAGTAGTGAAAACCCCTAATGGTATAATGGTTTCATCTAAAGACTCTAATTCTTCTCTAGTTGATGTTGGCAGGAGTGTTCTTCCTTCAAATCTTGTTATCCATCATCTAGTGGAATTTTATGTCATATTAGGCATGGATTGAATTTCGGTTTGTAAATCCCACATCATTTTTTGAGGATGTGATGTTACATTTGATACTTCAAACCAAACTATTAATGTCAATAAATGTGTCAAAAAGTATGAACTTAATATGTAGATTGCATCCAGTATATGAGTATTATATCCCATTTAGAGGGAATGTTTATCTCAAATAGATGGTTAGAAAATCGATATCAATGATATGCATATTTTTAGTGAATTTTTTGACGTCCTTCAGAAAGAGTTTCATAGGTGTCCACCAAAATGTGATATTTAGTTCTCATTAAAACTTATACCTTATTTCACCCAAATTTCAAATAATCCCTATAGAATTACCCCAATTGAGTTGATGTAATTGAAGAAGAAACTCTAAGAAAACCCTGAATATAGATACATTAATCCAAGTGTGTCCCTTAGGGTGTACCTGTTCTTTTTGTGAAAAATAAAAATGGATCAATACTCTTCATTGATTATTGGTAGTTGAACAAGATCACGATCAAGAACAAGTATCATCTTCCCCAAATTGATGAGTTAATTGATCAAATGTGTAGAGTTCATTACTTATCCATGAGTGAAATTTGTTCTAGATATCATAAAATGAGGTTCAAGATGGAGGATATACCTAAGAAAACATTTCTTACTATGTATAGACACTATAAATATATAGTGATACCATTTAGTATTATCAATTTCACCACTATCTTCATGGATTTGATGAATATAGTCTTTAGATATTTACTTGATCATTTGTGGTAGTCTTCATATATGATATTATCATCTCTTCAATGATCATGGAAGAGCATGAAAACCACTAGAGAACTATACTAAAGACCATAAAGAAGGAGAAAATTTGTGGAAAATTTAATTGGTTTTTAATTTTCACTGAAAAAGGTTACATTTTTTGGCCACATAATCTCAATATATGATATACAAGTAGGTCTATCAAGGAAAAAGGCTATTGAATGTTAGCCTAGAAAAACCATGGTGACAAATATTCATAGTTTTCTTTCTTTATTTGGATATTATTGATAGTTTGTGCATAATTTTTCAAAACTATCAAACCCTCTAACCAAGTTAACAAGGAATTTTTCCATGTTCTTTTTTACAAATGAATGTGAGTAAAATTTCATTGAAATGAGAATAAGTTTAGTATATGCACCTATTCTTAAATTATCCTATAGTGGATAAGGGTTTTAAATCTATAGTGATACATAGAAGACGGGATTGGGATGTGTTCTTATAAAAAAAACATGGTTATAGCCTATGACCCAGAATAATTGACGATTCAAGAGAAAAATTACCCAAATAATTATTTGGAGTTAGTTGTGGTAATTTTTTCATTAATGATATAGATGAATTATATTTATAAATACAAATGTGATATATATATACTGATCATAAAAGTTTTAAGTATATAGTCACACAGAAGAAGTTGATCATGCACCAAAGAATATGGTCATAGATGATAAAGGATTATGATAACACAATAAATTACCACCCTGGGAAAGCTTATAATATGGAAAATGATAGTCTATCTATAATGAGGATCACAAAAGATAAAATATTTATGGATTTACAAAGGATGGACATGGAAATCCTAAAGGAAGGGGAAAAATATTATCTTTATAAATTAAATGTTCAACCCTATATCCAAGTGAAGATTAAAGATTTGTAGAAGGAATATGTATAATTGTGGAAGAAGGTTATAAATGTTAATGAGTTTAACCTTGATTAGGACGAAATGAAAAGGTTTTGGAACCGTGTATGTGTACCGTCCAAACCGGATTTTAAGGAGTTTTTAGAGGAAGCTCATATCTGTTAAGTATCTATTAACCCTATAAGTATGATGATATATAGATATTTTAGTGAATATAACATGTGGGAAAAAATGTAGAGATATATAACAGAGTTTGTATCCCGGTTCTTGGTATTTTATGAAGTGAAGGATGAAAGAAAAAATCCTAAGGGATGTTAAATCCATTAACCTTACCAGAATGGAAATGGGATGACATCACTATGGATTTTTTTATAATCATCAAAACATCTAGTCAACATAATTTCATATGGGTGGTAGTTGATCAACTTACTAATTCAGCACACTTCATTACAATTAGATAATACTTATCTCTAGATCTACTTCCTAGGGTATACACATAGGATGTAGTAAAGGTCATATGGAGTACCACATTACATCATATTTGACCAAGATCTGAGGTTTACCTCAATGTTCCAAATAAGTCTTCAGTAATACCTTGATACATAGTTATGTTTCAATAATGATTATAATTATTAGATAGAGGTCCAGTCTAAAAGAAAAATTGAAAATCTAGAGGATATATTGAGACCTTATTCATTGGATTTCAAAGTTGATTGGGATAAAAACCATCTTATAGTTTAGTTTCATTATAAAAAATATCTTTCACATAACCATTCATATGGATCCTTATGAAGTTCTCTATGGAAAGAAATATAGAGATCCAAAGTGTTGGAATGAAGTTGGATAAAGGAATCCTTTATGACCTGAGATAGATGATGAAATTGCCGAGAAGGTTAGAACCATTTAGTAGGATATAAAGGCAGTTCAAATTCAAAAGAAAAGTTATGTTTATCACTATCGATGTGGTCACGAATTTGAAGTTAGTGAGAAGGTGTTTATTTGAATTTCTCCCTAGAAGAAGGTTATGAGATTAGGGAAGAATGTGAAATTATTCCCTAGGTATATCAGTACATTTGAAATTATTGACTGTATTGGGATTGCATCCTATTTATTGGAACTTCCTCCAAACCTCTATAAAGTAAAAAATGTGTTCTATGTATCTATTTTGAGGAAGTACATACCTCCCCCTTCACATATACTGAACTTATAGTTCATACCAATGGAGTTGGATCCTTCTTATGAGGAACAACCAATTTAAATTCTAGATCATACAAAGAAAGTACTATGAAACAAGACCACTCACTTGGTCAATGTTTTGTGGAGAAAAAAAAATATAGGATGATATATAAGAACTTTAAGATATGATGAAGCAAAAGTAACCTCATTTTTTGTATCATAATGATACATTTCTAGGGATAAATTCATTTAAGGGGGGTAGAATGTGACACCACCAATTTTTATGAATATTTTTTACAAATAAATTTATTTTAATTGATGTATTTATTTTCATGATACACCATGTTAAAAATTCTTTATAATACACACCATTTTAATCATGAACTGTATGCAACATCTTCTTAGCTTGTGTTACACACAACACTAAGTTTCTAAGATTTTTTTTATTATTATAACTATTTAAACAAGAAAATTATAAACTATCCATTATTTTTTTTAATTTTAATAGCAATGACTTGTTTTAAAATAATGGTTTTACATAAAGGACTCATATTGATAATAAAATACATTATTTTTGGTAGTCTATTTATTTGAAAATACTATTTTCTCAAAAAAACTGTTTTTTATGTCCTATGAAAAATAATAAAATTATCTTCTGAAAATTTTAGAAATTTAATTTGATAATATAATATTAAAATTTTAATTAATAATTTTAAAATTATATGAGGTTGTATTTTTTTTATTTTTCTAAAATAATTCATTTTTGGATGAATAGTCACAAGTACTAAATTTTAATTGAAAACTTCATTTTTCATTTAGTTTATTTATATATTTAAATTATATTCTGATTTAGTTTTTAAGTATATTTATGTCAATTTTACGAAAAACAATCCCATTTAGGTTATTGGAACCAATATCATATTGAAATTGGAGATAATAACATTTTAATATTTTGAACTTTTTTCCTTTTAAAAACCAATCATCTCATCCCCTATGTGGGATTAATATTAAATTAATTTTTTCCAATTATGTGATTAGAATACGAGATAAGGGATTTTATATTTGGAATAAAAATAATTTATAATTTTATATATAGTCAACTTAATTTTTTAACAATGTAATTTTTGAATGATATTAAATTAAATTACAATATTAAGGTAAAATAAGATTACTTAGTGGTAAAAAATAAAACATAAGGTGTGAAAATAACCCTAAAATTTTAAAAAACTAATTGGATGGAAGTATTAAGACAATTTAATATATTTTATTGATAATTGACCATGATTTGAGGCACATTATGTAAGGGAAACCTCTCAATAATGTTTACCCTTTTTTTAGCAATAATGTCACTCATCCACCACTATAAAAGGAAACTCACCAATCTCACTTTTTTACACATATCAAGCCAATTTTCATGGAAAAAATATAAAAAATTATCCTCCAAAAAACCCTAATCTCATCCTAGAAGTTTCAATTTGGGCATAAATCCATCCCTGGATTCCCTTTGATGTAAACCAAAAGGGTTTACTAAAAGAAGATGTAACATTCTTCAATGAGCACTTTTGTTTTAATTATTTCTCAACCCATTCAATTCCAATAATAGAAATATTATATAAAAACCATAGTATCATAAATACACTGAGATTTTTTTATCTTATGATTATGACCTAAACCTTCACACACTTTCATCAAATGAGATATGCAATCATCATTCGTGTGTATGGAAGACTACCGCCTCATGGACCGACATCATTGGTTCTTCCATTACCATAGATCATGGTTTGGAATAATTATTATAATAATGTTTTTATATGATATATACATTATTTATTATTTATATATTCTTATTTAAAATTATATAACACATACATTCATGATTTATATTTTATTGAAATATGATAACATTTTTTCTGGACGTGTGGACCACCGTCTCCTCCAAGCGATGTGATTCATTCACTATTTACATGGAATTAATTAAGGATTTTTTTATTAAAAATATGTTATATTTATGAAATAATAATTATACTGGAATGATAATACATATATACATAATTTACTTTTCTTTCATTCAATATGAAGTGAAAATCAAAACATTGTTCATGCGTATGTATGGTCTACCATCTCCATAAACAGTGTATTTCATTTCATATTTCTATATTTTGTAGATTATAATAAATAAGTATATAAAAAATATATATAATTTTTATATCATGTTTTTTATTATTTAAATAATTAAATCACTATCTAATTAATAGGAAAAATAATAACATGTTAATACATGTATGAAAAAAAGTCATTATTACCTGAAACATAATTTTAACATGGAATTGTTAATTAATGGGTAACATAATGTAATATGTAAATCATATATGGAATTATATAATTTAAAATGGTTCTTTAATAGATTAATAGTAAACTTATATTTATTATACATGAGGATTGAAGGAGTAATAGGAGATTCAAGTAATAATGTAGGGGAATTTCTAGTATCACTTTTATTTTTGTGAGACTTATGCCTTATTCAAAACTCATTTATTTTGTGTGGTGTATATAATTCCCATAAATGTATTTGATAATTATTATACTTAAATATATGAATATTTAATTATCCATTTTATTACCTCTATTTCATGGGATTTATAGCTCAAATGTTACCAAATCGGTAGGGTAATTTTGTCTCAATTTTCCTTCTATGAGACACAAGTTATGTTATGCACCTATATTATTTTACAAGGTGAATATAATGTAACTTTATATGTTGTATAATTAATCTACATATTTTAATTATATTTTTATATTCTTTTACTATAATTATCTAATGGGTATTATGATTCAATGTTACCAGAGTGTTAATAATTAATTGCTACAATCTCATCGTTATCAAAATTATTTACGATTATGATTCCATTAATGAAATATTATGATTTATATTTCAATATAAATCATAAATTTTTCTTATCCTATATTTATTTATGATATGTTAATTTATTAGAACCATTTTTCCACTCTTTGTAACTAAAAATTATTAAAAAATGACTATAATAAAGTATGAGGCTATTTCTTTCTTCGGTCAGAAATATGTTTTCTCCCAAAATGATGATTTCTGAAAATATTTTTAAAAATTTTCTACCATGATTTATAAAATATTTTTTTAACCATGTTTAACATTTTTTAAAAATGATATTAAAATGAATTTTCTTTTCATCTTATAATGAAGTCTCATTTGACTTCTATCAATAATATTAAAGGAATCATTATTTTTATGTATACATCATGTATCAAATTCTTCTCCATCATTACCAATCCATTAGTTAAAGATTACCTTATATTTTTTCAAGGATATTTTCAAATATATTTTTTTTTCAATATGTTTTCAAATATTCCCTTATACATTTTTAATTTTTTTAGAATAAATGTATCGTGAAAGTGTTTCAAGTTTTAAAAATATTTTTTTAAAGAATAAACGATATTTTCCTCTAGAAATATTCTTAAAATATTTTTTAAAATTAATTTCCATACAATATGAATTCTGTTGATGTTAACTATGTATTACTACAATTATGATCCAAGGATACCATCCATATTCTTTCCCTGAATGGTTATTATTTTGAAGAAAAGTTGTTTATGAAATCTTTTTCTCTTCTATGGGTTATACCATGATAATGTTCATGAAACTAATTTATTTCCATGAGTTATTCTATAATGAAATTATTTTGAAGCCTCTCTCTTTTCCATAGGTTAAGAAATGATAAAATGATTATGATACCCATTTTTTCATTTCTTGGGTTATGATATGATGTTTTTTATGATATTGTGGAACATATGTGTATGATTTTAATTATGAGATGGGTGATAACTATAAATACCTCCAATGTATTGGATAATTATTTTTATCTAATGAGATAGACATGGATGGAATGGGGAGCGAACTTAGTTTAGTAAAGGGATTTATCTTCTAATATGGTATTGGGAGTGAACCTTGACTTCTAAGATGGTTTGTAGATTGAACCCATTCCACTTAGATGGCTGTTTAAATAATACTTGAATCCTATGAAAATAATTTTTATATTATTATGTGTCTTCCATAATTCCTTGTCTTATTCCCATGTTATTCTTTCATGGATTATTCTCTTCATTCCCTTATAATTAATGTCTTATGAACTACCAATATTTATTCCATGAATCTTGATTATAGTATTTGATATAGAGGGTATTATATTCCAATGTTTTGATCATGTTATCATACATGTATTCTCATTATTATGCTTACATATCTCCCTTTATTACCATTATTGAGAATCTAAGGTCATTATTTATTATGTTTCCTTTCCCAAGGTTATGAAGATATGTATTATATATGATGTGTCAAAGAAGGGTGCATGTCATGGAGAACCTATTGGGACATAGTGTAGCTCAATTATGTACAAGTGTTTATGTTTCCATGTTCCCAATGTCAATAGACTAATATAGTATTTGGGATTATGTTTATGTAAAGTATTAAATATTCCATAAAACTGATGTAATATTCATGTACGAGAAGTATGGATCCCTATAAAAATATAGGTTCGTTCATTTAAGTGAAATAAAATTTACTAACTAATTTTTTATGCATCATCTCGAAACCTGACATGTAGGAAACTTATTTCATGAATAAGCTAAACCCCATTTTCGGGATTCAACTACAGTCCCAATTATCCCATAAAAACTCTAATTAATTTGAAAACTATTTATTCTAAAAAGAGTCATATGAACTCTTTGATATATTTATTATTTTAAATATATCCATTCATGGTTCCTAGATAATCATAACATCACACACTATCTATAGAAAAGAAAATTTATATAATTAAAAATATCTAAAGGGTCCAAATAGAAAAATTTGTATTTTTAAATTCTCCCCACCTTTAGGATTTTTATCTGAATAATAAAAGTATCTGTGAAAATTTGAAGGTACTGAGATTGAATTAGGATCTCATGCTCCAAATAGATCTCTTAAATATTTATATACTATTAAAGAACATACACTATAGGTATAACTTATCCATGTTTTATAATCTCTTATTGATCCTCAAGATACATCGAGTATTCTGAATGGGTTGATCCATCATCATTTTCTAGCACACACCAATCAATAATGTGTGATGTGTCAAGCACACGTATCCTCAATTATGACACATAGAATCCAATATGTAACTATTCCAACTATGAGGGTACTTATAGGTGATAAAAACCATCTCCAATACTATGTATGATCTGGAAAGTCCCGATGAACCTCATGGATAGATTTCTATCCTAACCCAAACTTTGTAATCCTCAATGAAAAGAGACATTATGGAACACATTGTATCCCTACTCAAAATCCAAAAATCAACAATGTTGATCTATATAATATTTCTACTGAATACAAGTGGTCTTCATTTTCTCATTGATCACTTAATCATTATTCATCACTTTTAGAACTGCTCCAATCTCATAAGCAGCGACTCACCTATCATCGTCTGGGATAAGGGTGACGTACATGGTCTCAAATATAGTGATTTTATTTTTTTCCCAGAAAATAGTGGAGTGATAATTATTATTTTTAGAATAATACATAAAATTAAATATATCATATCAACATTGATATATTTTTAACAAGTATGCTCTCATTATATCCATTAAAACCATAAGGGGTTGATATATCTATCCATTTGTCTAGGGGTGAATTTTTTACATATTCATAACTATGTCTTGAAAGCCTCATAAAAAACTCTCCATAAATGTGATGCAGACCACACATAATGGTTAGAAACAATAATCAAGGGTTCTCAGTGAATCCAGATGATACCTTTATGTAAAAGAACCCTAAACACTCAACTAAACTCTTTTCTTTGATTATAGGTAACTAATATTAGTTTTTAAGGTGATTGATAATCACCTAGATAGTTCCATGTATTTTCACTATTTTTAGAAGATGTATCAAAAGATAAATTGATATTCTATCCCATTTCCATTATAGTATTTGAATAGTATGGCTCAACTCACTTGAAACATAATGTTCTCCCCTCACCTACTAACATGTGAGGAATCAATAAAAACACTCAATAAGAACACTAATCATAATATTCCACTAAAACTATCACTAATCATCCTAGTTTATCTTTCCTTCTCTAGGATATACCTATAAGGGGGTATGAAACTCTGTCAACACCTCCTATCATAATGTGTTCATAACCATTTTCTATTATTAGAAAAGGAAAATGCACCTCTAACCTTCTAAATAGATTCTTAGAACATATCAAGAGGATATCTATTCATTTTTCGCATCACAATAAATTTTTCCCAGTTTATCCTCCCTCACATTCTATAGAAACACTAGATTTACTACCCTTGATTGGAGATAAGGTATTATTCTCTTCTCTATTAGAGTAATTTTTAAGGAATAAAACTTATCTAACACCTCCTCTACCACAAAAGGCCATGATTTTTTACTATTTGAATCTAATATAATGTTTCCCTATTCTAGAGTATTGACTACTTCAATATAATATCCTATTAGGAAATCCGTATAATGTCTCTTTATCATGTTGAGTTCAAACAGGGAGTAGATATTCCTGAGATTTTTGAAGACCGAGTAAACCACAATTTACTCTCCATGAAGGAAAATACCCCACACCAACATGTTTAAGATTGGTACTACCAAATATAAATCATTGGTTTCATAGTTATTCTGATGGGGCCTTATTTTCCTCATTCCCAAAGAAATCACTTCATACTTCTGCATTAATACACACTAAATCCCATCTCTAGAGGAATCATTGAACACTATGTACTTGAAACCTTCCTCTTGTAAATTTATCATTGGTGCACTAGTCAACACATAACTCATATTTTAAATTTTGTTTTAATATCAATATGTCTTGTGGAATGATAGACTTCTGCAAGTAAAATATATCAAAGGGTATGAAATCTTAGAAATGTATGCCATTCACATAGGATATTAACCTTCTAATTCAAAGATACTCGACACCTTAAAGAAGCTATTGGGTGGTTCCCAAGATAGTGGTGCCTTTATCTTCATCGATTCCACCAAAACATCAGGAATAGAGATGAAATATCGCAGAATTTGAACCTCCCTAATCCTAATATGACACTTTTAGATTCTACCATATAAATAGTGATCCATGAGTAAGTTTAGTACCATCCCTAAGTACTATATTTATTGATACTTGAATGCATAGTATATGATAATTTATTCATCAAAGAAAACAAAAAAAATCAATGAAAAGATAAAATATACAGTTCATAAGTTCAATAAAAACTTCGAGTGACTTACTTATAGATATGGGAATGACCAGAAACTCATAATGCCTTTAGAAGCATCATAATTCCAAATTTGGAACATCTTACCTATGAACCCTCAACTGGTGCTACACAGACATGAGATCAATCTTCGGGGACCATATCATGCCTTTCAACTACATGAGGAAATCATTGTACCTCAATAAGGGGTACTTTCAATTGATTTTTATATGATCTAGAGGTTGATAAACAACACAAAGACTCTATCACCTATCCACTATCTTGATGAACAACAATGAGGATACCCAAGGAGACACATTGGCTCCAATAAAGACTATCTCTCAAAGGTCTTCCAACCACAGTCACAACTCTTTAATCCTATTATAGACCATCTAGTTTACTGAATAAGATACAATTTTGTTCCCAGGGTGAAATTAAATAAATAATATTATCTATCAAATTTAACATTTTCCCAAAACATCTTCAGGGAACACATATACATAATCTCCACTATGGAAATATATAAATTTCTCAAGATCTTGATACACAAAGGCTAAATTTTCCAACATGTACGTATCTAAATTGAAGGAAAATTTATTCCCATATATACCCATATACATCGAACCCCCTATAGGGTAATTCAATTGATGTAAATCTCATGGATATTCAGTTTGTCCAATGAATTATGTTGTATTTTTTTGGCAACAACCATGTGGTCCCAAGTAATGATCACTCCACTAAACTATAGCTAACACTATAATTAGATGTAAAAAATAGAGGAATAATTCCTATTAGTAAATCATATCCATAATTGATGGGATAAGTAAACTATAGGAATATTCCACTCTCCTAAAAGGGATAAAAAATGAAGCAATAACTCACACCTATTTATACATATACTTAAGATAAATTAGAGATGACATATATCATATATCAAATCATCTCATGTTTAGCCTAGTAACACCCCCCATATCCTATAAATTAAACCCACTACTACTAACACTTTGATCCTATTATGGGCCACATGTTTATGGTTCTGTAAGAAGTTTATTACATAATTCCTCATATATGGATCTTCCTCCATGGGATCTTCTAGTCCCTATATCAGCATCAGCTCCTTGGGTTCCACCTTAGAAACCATTAGGATTTCCACGTTCAAAATATTACCTCTAAAATGGTGGTATTACTAATTCTATAACACTATCTATAATGTGTCGTGTCAGGAAAACATGATCCATGTTACCCCATATGTCATAAGCATAACATGATATATCTTGAAACTATTTTATCTTCTATGTGATTTTTCATCCATAGATCCCCACATATAATTTCATGCATGAGTATGCTTCCAGATTCATGATGATGAAGTTTTATATCTACTAATAATAGAATATGACTCTTCTCCATGATTTATACTAGTATCTCTAGATTCATAATGCACCTCTTCAAGAAATATTTCTGTTATTATGGCCAAATATTTTACACCAACAAATGTGGGAATATATATATACTACCCTATTCCGGATGTCCATATGGAATCCTTTCATAGTCAACAGGACCTGAAACAATCCACATCACAATATGTTAATAATGTATCATGCGAGAATTATGAAGCTCAATCTATGCTCCACAATAGTCATATCACTTTTTTTGTAACTATATAATCTCTTATATCTATATATAACATCCCAAAACATATGTTCAAAATCCTTTGACAAAATATTCACCATGTCATTGGTCTGGTTGAGTAGACTCCACCAAAATCCTACTACCCCATGATGAAGAATGGACACAAGAATAACTATTTGGTCAGTCAAGGTTCACATGATCTAGAAAACATGGACCACTAACTCAAGCCAATAATCTACTACCTAAGGGTTTGGCTCACTATGAAACAAGAGTAGTATTTATTTCTAAAACTCATTAATCATGCTTAGCCTACATGCATCATTTCCTTATGTTTTTATAATAATATATTGATCATGATTTAGAAAAATATAATCATGAACTGCTAGAGGTAGGTCCATTCAACGCACATCAGGTTGAATCACTTAACATCACATTCCTAGAGGGAACACCCCAAGGATAGGTCCCCACACTGAGGCCTCATCACTCATCTGGCCATCATTATGTCCCTGTCTCATTATCCTTGATGGATATCATCATGGAGGAATACTAAAAGTAAATAAGACATTGCATAATTAATAGATAATATCTAGAAAGAAGATCCAAGAATAACATAAATTTCAAAAGAAAAGTTCCATTATGATGCATGTATTATTGGTTTTCATTCCATTGTTTCCTTAGAATAATGAGTCTATAAGCAGTTGGCTAGACTCCTAGTGCGTGGATACATCAACAACTACTCCATCACTGGGTTCCCCGGTCTATGAGTCAACCTCATGACATATTAATATAATTTATCTATGTTCCCAAAATAATATTAATGAAACATGTATCTTTAAACATCACCCTTAGGATAAACCAACAATTGATAAAAATTTCACAACTAGACCCACCAGGGGCCCTTCTAGACTACCAGTAAGCTGAGAGTGACCCCCAAATCCAACCTTAAATAGGATTGATGCTGAAAATTTTCATAAAGAAGGAATATCTTACATGAGCAGAGGATTTATCCTTTATTACCTACACACACACAAATCTCTATACAACAATGTAGGGATAATAATAAAATATAAAACCTATAGAGTGAATTTAAATACATGTAATAACCTTTAGTTAATCATTATAGTATATCAACGAATCAATGTATAGAGAGGGGAAAATAAATACCCTACAAATGGAAATAAACCTAACTCAGAAAAAGATAAGAATAAAAGGAGTTCCTAGATCATAACATCATGAAAATTCTATAATCTATGGTTACTATATCCTGGTAAAACTTTGATCTAACTGAAATGGTTCCATTAAAGTCTCCTCCAAGATACCTAACTTCTTCATAAGACAATTTTTTTGATAAAATCCCATATAGGGATGAGCATATACAAATAGAATATGACACACAAAACAACATATAAGGGGAGAAATAATAAGAAGATAATTAGATCAACCCATAAGAAATGAAGGAATAAAAACTAACAATATATATTTTCATTAAGAAATATTAGTTGAAGAGAGAGGATTATCAATCATTATAGCCAACTAAGAAAGATTAATTAGTCTACATCCACATTATCCATAAATTATATGATGCTACTATCACCCAAAAAAATAACCATAATATAATGGTGGTCCCATGAATTTCAGTAGCATACCTTAGTCGAGATACTACCAACCCCAATGGAGGACCCTCTCCCAGTTATAGATTGATGATGGGGGAGTACCAACTCTGTATATAGTGGTCCCACACACCTGTAATTTTATATAGCATCGACTCTAATAATACATAAAATAGGGGGAACCATGCCCTGAAATCCCCAAAAATCAAGGGAATACCTACCCTAGAATCCCTCTACTGATCACATCCAAGTCCTATCATTATCCATGTGTTTCTAGAATAAGAATTCCACTCACATCACCTCACATCATATCCTAGGTATTGAAACAAAATCTGCCACTATGTCTTATATAGAATAATTCTAAGAATGGAATTATCATAGACCAAATATGATCCTTTAAGAAGGAGATACAATAGGAATAAAAATCTCATAGAATTAAATGGCTTGTCCCTTGGTGTAAATAGGGCATACTACCGTGTCCCAGACTGCACATGTCCAACTTCTCTACTCAGCTTGTCGAGGTTCATGTACACAATGCGTGACCCAAAGAATATAGTGTCTGAGACCACCTAAGGACCTAGGAGTGTTCTACATATACATGAATTGGCATAAAATTAAGGGACACATGATTTATGGGATTTTCATGTGGAAATTTGATATTTTACTTGGCTGGAAACCCTAACCATTAAAGAAATCGAACTACGCGAGATGTGTTCTTATCAAACACATGTCATGTAGTTGGTAATTTTGTGGGTAAAAAATTAATTATTCTAGGATATCAATGAATCTAGAATATTAACCACTACCACCATAAAGTATGGATAAAACATCACCCACCTAATATGACTATCATTATGGTTCATCTGTAAATTGAATTTTGTTAATTCATAACCAATAAAATCGATCCCTATACCCCCATGTCATTCAAATGCACTGGTTTTCAAAACCATCATCACTAATTCTATTCTATATTCCCACCATAACCATTACACATTTTTCAATGGAAGACATGATTCCAAACTGGAAAATAGTGATTCAAAGAACTAATGATCTAATGAAAAATGAAATTTGATTCCCAAAAATGGTCTAATCACTAATAAAACCAATACTAGTGATGAACACATATAGAATAGAGATGGGAATCCCTAAAAAACCAAAGTTAAATATGATAAATGATCATGGTTGGTTTTTATATAATTTACTTATCAAGAATGAATGATAATTATCAATTTATAAATTTATAAAAAAATTATTGATTAAAGGACATGGTCAAGAATGATTTCTGGGTAGTTTTATAGAGTTATACTATAATAGAAACTAATTTGAAAATTAGTGGAAAAATGAAAAAAAATACAAACTTCAAAAATTGATTGATCATTTGTGAAGAACTGGTTTTCTAGTGATTCTTTTGAATTATTTTTCTGTGTTCATTGTTTGTTTTATAATTCTCCATGATCATGTGATGTTGATACTTGATTATCCATTCATTTGATCATCAAATATAGTTACCTATGATGAATCCTCCTCTATCTCTCTATATCAAATGGTTGGGAATCTAACCATGGTGTTCGGATATAAATAGGATTATATAGAGGATACAACAAGGTGAGATTATTTAAAGAAAATAAAATTAATTAATTAATTTTATTAATTTTTACCCATCCATGATGGTGTATCATCCTATAACTCAACATTTATAGAACATATTTGATTTCTATAGTATACCTAACTATATATTTCATCAAATTTGGTTTATTTTTTTAATTGGGACTCAAATAAATTGAAAAATAATTTATTTTTAAAAGATAACTCAGTGCCATGTAATGTATTTAATATTTGAAATATACCAATTTCAAGGTCCTATGACACCCATTACACCATGTCAAATATATTGAAAAAATAGGATATATAAATAGAAATATGGAAATGGTAAAAAAGTAGGAGTCATTTCAGGAGAAGTGGGGTGTTGATTCCACCATTTATAAGGGAGAGGAGTGACATTTTTTGAAATAATATAAAAGGGAAATTCATTATTCAAAGGTCAAATGGATACAATAATGGCCAATAATGTACTGGGGTATTTCTTATAGTCAATAAATACTCATTTATAAATTTCCATATTTTTTTTATCATTTATAGGTGTTTTTATATTATGTTTCTCATGTTTACCATTTTTTCCTTTTACCATGGTATCAAATATTTTGCTAACTAATTTAATTTTCATGAATAAAAATTAAGATTTATTAAATAAATTGGACCTAATAATTAAATATTTGAAAAAAATTTAACAATATTTTTTTCTAATGGTTAACAAAATTAATTTTAATATTAGCGCTTATTACACAAAAAAAAACAAATTTTTAGGAAAAGTATATTTTTAAGCAATTAAATTTTTTATATGAAAATATTTTAATTTTTATTGATTTAAAATGAAATTATTTGAATTTTTATTAACCATATAAGAGTTTTTTGGATTTAAATGGGAGAATAAAATTTAATTCTATATTATGAAAAAATAATTAAGAAAGGTGAAAAATACTTTTTTATTAGAATAAAAGAATAATTATGTTTCAAAATGTTAAACAAGAGTATTCTAAATTCAGCACAATATTTTTAAATGAATAAATTTACCTCACATAATCATTAAATAAAATTAAAAATACTTTATAAAACTGTCATTTCATTCTTAGATCTTGATAAAGTCAAAAACACTATCGTATTAATAAAAAGTGTGCTTTCACTATTCATATAAAAATAAATTTTTTATTAACAATACTAAAAAATTATACAATGAAAATTTTAAAGTTATGATTTCAAAGATAATTTTTTATAATAAATTTAAAATATATATTTTATATATTTATCTTTAAATGATAATTCAAAATATAAATAAAAACTCTTTTTATTGAAAATAGAATTTTAACACCTTAGTTGTTATCAAAATTATTTAATACTAATTAATAATTTAATTAATATTTTTATTTTAATCCATATAATATATTTTAAAAGTGATACATTTGTTTTATTTTTAAAAATGTAAAACAGTTTTTAGGGAAATGTTTTAGTAGAGATAAAAAATACTTTTTAATATTAAATCATATTAATTATTTATCATATAAATGTATAAAAGATTTTTTTGAGTAATATATATTAATTTAAAATAGGATTTATGATTATTATAATTATCATAATAATATTCAATTAATATGTTGAGTCTCATTTCAGTTTGGTGGTGAATTTGGATAAATCAATCAAACACATTAGATATATTTGGGAGAGAAATCTACTAATTTTTTTAGTAATACAATGAATCCCCTTATGATCATCATATTAGGGAAGGAACATGTTTAACATCAATTAGAAAAAACTTAATATTTATATTTGTGTAAATACTAATATAGTTTAATATTTGGAGATAGAACCTTCCGAGGGTGAGAAGGAATGATTATAATGTTGGGATTAATCCCCAATGAGGCATCCTATGTCACCTGTTGGAAAAGAGTAATAAAAACCCACATAGTTTAATGAGCATAGTTTAATGGTTTATGTAAGTAACAGTCCATGTTGGGTAATTTAATGTTGTAATGATTCTTATGTCACAAAATGTGTGGCATCAAATGTTGTAGGTGGGATTAAGTATTGGTTTTTCCTAGTGTTATGCATGGATCATTTATTAGAGTAGGGGTTGGACCATCAATGAAAACATGATTCATGATCACAACTAATGGAAATCCTTGGGTAATTCTATGGAGTATGAAAGATATTTTATGGGTCTTTAAATATGGTTTTACACTTATCATATTCTTGGGGTAAATAGGTGTGGATGTTTCTCAGCTTATACCTAGGGAAAACATATGGGGATGAGAGTGTATATGATTTAGAGAAGAAGGAAGTCTGCCTAGATCATTCATGGAGAAAAGGGGATATGAATTAAAGTTAATTTTTCTGGTCATGTGTATGAATTTTTTAGGTTGAATGTTATATTGGACTGGTATGTATCCCCCATTCTCTCAACTTTCATGAAATTGAGTTTTCAAAAAATATTATATCATGTGGTTGTCCAAGCCATAATTTTCATACAAGTTTTTTGTTTTATGAAAACATGGAATCTATGAAGGTTTATAATTTTTTGAAAGTTTATTATTCATTTGAGGTATTTTCTAAAAAATACATGAAGAAAAAAATTCATTGAAGGGATTGTGAAATTTAATTCACACTATAATCTCACCTACCGACGTTTACTAGGAACAAGTTTTCATAAATGTCTATATGTCCATATTGTGTGAGATGGTTGATTCATAGTTAGAATCATAATGCTTATATCATTAATATGACTAGATAAAGAAATATTTATAAGCCTCTCGGTGATTTTAAGTGGTATCTCAGACAATAGTTACAGCCTTGAAAAACACTAGATTTGTGTGGAACATTTTCTTATGGAATAAAGAAACTATTAGTTGCAAACATATCTATATTTTTCTCTTGATATTTCTCATGGAAGTCTTGAATATGCAAATAACATTATATTTTTGTGCTGCATTTGATTATGGACCCATTTAATAGGGTTTTAATGAGAGTTTATCATTTTCTCTAATAAATCCTATCATTGAAGAGTGAAAACTTTTGTTCTATAAGTCTATTTGGGATCCATGAGTTTCTAAATAAAATTAACTGAACTGAGCTACACCTCTACATATGTCTTATCTCTACAATATGATTTTTTAGGGCCAAAACATCAGATTATACGATTAAAAATTATTTTCCCAACGTTAACACCTTCCTTGAGACTTTTTATGAATTTTTCTACATCAAAAAGTCCCCCCTAAAAATAGGGTCTTATGAGAATGATGAGGGTGAGGAGGATAAAAATATGAATAAATCACTAAATTAACCCATCAAAATGATCACTTCATATTGATCAAGTTAATTAAATAGTCAAATAGAAACATATAAACCCATATAATACAGTCTTGGTGTGAAAAAAGTGAAGAATAAAAGATCATCCAATTAAATTAGAGTGTATAATAAGGGTTGACAGGTCAAGGTTCAAATTCTATAATGAAAACTATGAGAGAAACTCATGAGGATATTGTAATAGGGTTTGTGGAATTTAAATATTTCAATTATCTCTCAACAAGTATAATGAATGGTGGTGAAACATTAATGTTGTTATAATTACACTTAGGAAAATGATATATAGTGAAAGGTAAATTGTGACTCTAAGATTTTGATGTGATAGATGAATGAGGGAGATAGATTGATCATTACTATTGACCACATTCAAAACATGGGTTCCACTACTTTACTATTGAATATGATTCTACTGGAAAATTTTCAGAACCAGAGAGGCATGGCATTGCAGTGTTGTGTGGTCATAATTGGGGTTTATATTATGAGATAATGAAAATGAATCATCTAAAGTGTGTACACTCAATAGGAATTAGTAATTTGTATAATTTTTCCTTCATCGCAGGGGTTCTCATTTATATATGAAATTGAATAATGATTTAAATTAGGGAAAAAATGGGTCTTATGAATTATTTTGATACTAAAAGAGAGTTTTAATACATTTATGGACACCTCAATATGTATTGATCATATAAATGACAAATACTATAATAATGGAAATCATGTAGGTTTATTTTATAGATAAAAATATCAACCAATTTGGGAAATGAGAAAACAATTTGATCTTGGGGACCCTAGTTTCCCTTGTGAACCATAATTTATAGGAAAATAGATTTATCTAAAAAAATCACACCAATGTATGGTCGTATAGTGTGAATTATGGGTTCTTTCATGATTTATGTTCATGGCTTCCAGACCTTTGGGGGTGTTGGTGTTTAAGGTCATATATCTTAGACCATAGGGTGATACATTCTATCTAGCTAGGGCCAAGAAAGATCAATGCTAATGTTCATGGTATCAAGGGGTGAATTGACACAGTTTATGTTAATGATCCATGGACCATTCACCGAGAATCTATCATTGTCCTGGTATTAAGTAGTTAAGGGTAACCCGATGAGGGTATTGAATGCTAGGGTGATATTATAGACATCAATAATTCATTGTTGGTCCCCTAATAAAAAATCAATGTGATACTATATATCCCATAGAATGGAAATAAAGACAAAAATAGATCATTAGGGATGAATATCCCAATACAAATCCTGCTCTTTCAATGGAGAATTGGGGTGAAATACATGGTTATATTGGTGAAAAGGATAAAATATCCCATCTTAAAATGGGGTTGGACCTCACCACCAGATTGAATCCAAGAAACATCATTGATGAAAATATTAATAACATATAGGGATAAGAAAAAAATCCTAGATATGGGTGAGGACGAGGGATCTATCTAAGTCGATATAGAAACAAAATATTCATGAGTGAATTGGTTATCGTTTAATATTGGGTCCAAGATAAGGATCCTGAATTTCATTGTGAATCCCCTTGAGATGGAATTAAAAAATATAATGTTTTACAAATGGATGTTGCGGTAGGACACAAATACTAAATTTTCATCCATTAATTATTAGACTTAAAAATAAATAAAAAATTATGTCATGTGATTGGGAAAATAGCATTTTGTTTAATGTCATATGTAGAGGATAATAAAAAAATAGTTAAAAAATGTACAGTGAGAATGAAAGGGGTAATATGAATCATGCTGACATCAAACAAAATTCAAACCCCCTAAGAAAATGTGATTCATGATCAGTGTGAGAAAAAAGGGAAACATAAGGATTATCATGACGCAAAATATTAACAAATATGGATAGTTGGGTTAGATTCAAAATTTTTTGTTTAACACTAAAAGGACCTGAAAAAATAGGGAGATCAGTTGATCATGATTCCATTGGGTTATTTCACTATTAAATTATATCAAATGGTATGAGAGGTACCGTTAATATTGTTGAGACTTCTCTTGAATAAGTGGGATTAAAAAAAGGGAAATCCCGATGACATGAATTATAATTTAAATAAAGGTGATAGATATGTTGACGATGTACATAGATCAAATTTGAAATACATATTCCAATATTATCTCATCAAGAATTGGGGATAAAAAATTAGGGTCAACTACTTACCATTTCTTCGAAACATGGGGCCCATATTATTGTTTTTTAGATTGATTCATTTGGACATGTACCTTGGATAGTGGGTAGTCCTTTGGATAATTATTTCATTACTTTTTAGGGATTCCATTTGGAAATCAAAGGCTAATGGGGTAATTTAATATTTGGTAAAATGAAGTATATAGATGAAAAAAACGATCAAGGTGTAGTTTGAGAACCTTTGAGATACACCATATTACGTTAGAAATATCAACAAGGTATACTAGGCCTAATGATATGCCTGAACCATAAGATACATAGGAAAGGTTCAACCTTTCCTTGTGGTGGACCATGTTTTACCTAATTCTATTGAGTTTAAAGTCACCTAACATGTACCATAGGTGATAGAGTCTATATATCATAGTTCAAGGGAAAACCCCAATGTGAATTTGAAATATCAATGATAATATAAAAATAACTTATATGAGAATATAATTTTTTTATTTTCATAATTCATACATAGATGTGGGAAAGTATACATGTCATGTGAGCAGGGTAAACCAGATGAAAATTATAGATCCCAATGACATTATAGATGAACCAAAAAAATACTTGCACACATTTTATGTTCTTGATGAATGGACTAAATAGTGGAGTATTCTATATAGATAGTGGGAAGAGATAAAACCAACATGAATTGGAGAACCCATATGTAATTATAAATGAACTTCAAAGGAAAAGACAAATTTTTTATGGTTATTATTCATATAAAAAAGTTCTCAAATTATGGTCATGTTACTCTAACCATAGATCATTCCATTTATGTTCATGAAATTTATGACCTATGATCTCTAGGATTTCTAGTTATATAAAATTGAAAAAATCTATTCCATGTTAATGGTTAAGGAAATTTTATTGGGATTAATTCTTTTTATGGGTATGAAAACATGATAGGGGTTGAAATGACATGTATTGAAGAGAGTTTTAGGTTAAACCCAAAGTCCTTTGGCTATCCGAGTTTAATCAAGAACCAAATGAAGGGTATATGTACATAGATCAAGGTCATGACTATTTGATCATGTATAGTATTCTTTATTGAAACAATGGAGATGAAAACTTGTAATGGATTTAAAATCTCACATTCTACAAAAAAAAAATTAGGGGTGTAGGAAAAAATATATCTTCATGATGCTTTAAACAAAAAAATATTCTATTTAGAGTAATCCAATCAGGACCAGGAATGAGAATCCTGCATGGTGGCAGTGACCAGGGTGAACCTAAAATGATTTGTAAAAACAAGGATAATCATGTACCATATCAGGGGATAACACATACTATTTATGGCCATTATTTTTAAATAAAAAATGATTCCAGGAGTTTTGGGTCCTCGTAACTCATACCATTGGATCCAAGGTAGAATACATAGAATTGGATAAGAATAAAACCCAATGTGAATTATAAATCTAATCATTGATATAGACGAACTTCACTAATTGTTCACATAGTTTTTTTCATTATTTGTAGAAAAATGGGTTTAGTATAATGTTATATATCATAAAATAACTCTATCTAGGTGTGAAAATTCCTTGATGTGTATGAAGTAAATGGAAACCCAAAAAGGAAGTGCTAGGTTACAATAGAAGGAGGAGGTCATGGAAAACTTGTAGTTCGGCCCTAAGATAGAGATCCTATTAAAACTATATATCTCATGCAATGGGAATCAACCACAATTTTTTTTGGAAAGAGACTCCATCATAGATTTGACTCAAAAATAGAAGATATAGAGATAAAATGATGGGTTATGTGGTAAATTTTTTCTAAAACCTTATAGACATCTATAAACTTCCCATCACTTGGAGAAACTTGGTAAATGGAAAATGAGTTTATGGATGGTAATTAAATAAGAGATCTATATTTAAATTCATATTTCATGTAACATGAATCATTACATTATTATTTTTATAAGGTTTCATCATTAGAGACCAACTTAAAAACAAATAGGGTATCTTATTAGGAGGTGATTGAAAGAATAAAATAGTTTTATCTCTTGAAATAGGGATTAATGTCACAAAATATGATGAGATTCCATCTAACCTGAAACCCGACAGAGCTCGTGATATTGTCTGAGAGGAATTATTGATTCTTCTGGGCTCGATACTAGTTATATGCATCAGTGATATCATAGTGGGAATGATTTAGTGCAATGACATCCATGAATAAATAACTAAAATAAAGAACACAACATAAACTAATAATAACTAAAAATAAATAAATAGATAAAAAATGTTTGAAAATAGAACCAAATGAGAAAAAAATAAACTAAAAAGTGGAAATAAAACCAAATTGGAAAAACATGATCTTAACATGCCCTATTGGTCACCACCAACCATAAGACCAATCAACATAAAAGGAAAAATTGAACAAAAAACTTGAACCTGAAAAAAAAATCATGTCTACTTATACTTAGTGGAACTAGTATGGTGTGAGAACAAAATATCTTAGTAGGTAAGAACCATATATTACATACATTTACTTTCCATAAATAGTAAAAAATAGTAGCTTTGAATACATTTAGAGAATATGGATTTTTCATTTTGATAAACCAACACATATTTCCATAAATTCTTTTTTTAAAACAACACACATCATAATCATATTTTCAAAACAATTTTCCATTTTTAATACCATTATAAAAAATCAAAATAAAAAGGATGAACCAAAATGTGTGATCAAAATATATGAAAAAATAAAGGAAACTATGCAAGTAAATATAAACAAGGAAATAACTAGAATCAAACACAATAGAGTAAAATAGAAAATACATATAATAATCATGGGAAATTCCTAATCATCTATAGAATGTGTCCCTTGAAATACTCAGGTCAAAAAAACATGTTGGAATATGGTGCAACTTCATAGCCAATAACCAACCCAGTTTATCTAAACTAGCCTCACTAGATAAACTTCATGCCTAGCCTCTGTACAAATCTAGAAGGTACCAATCCTTCTAATTGGGATCAATAAAAAACTGTCACTCAACCCTCTAAAATACACCCAAGTATCCCAATATGATAGTACATGGAGAATGATGAGGTCTTTACATGCATGGAATCAACCAACAACCCGAAAATTCCACTGCGCTTGCCTATACCAAACTCTAGAAACACATATGTGATGACCCTCTCCTCAGAGGGACTACCATAGATGTGAGCACCACACACCAAGCCATTACAAATTACCGACTATTCCTAAAAATAATGTCACATTGAAACTTATTTCCAAAAATTCTACAAATTAAAAACTGGCCCTTATTAAATGAAATTCATGTAAATTTCTAAAACCACTTCAAAAATTTAGTTAAAAACACAATACATGCTCGAAAGGTTCCAAATGGGCCTCTATAAAATTTAATCACCATCTAATATCCCAAGAATCCAAATGGGCCATGATTTGTAAGAACAAATTTAGGAACCACCTTGGAGATCATTTGGGAACCAAGAACCTCTTTTGAACTATGAGGGTTTTAAAATAACCATTTGAAAGAGGAGGGTTAAGGAAAATAAGAGGGAATAAGTAATGATGTTTTGAAATATGGTTTTAAGATGATCATCATTCTAGAAATCCATTATTATTTGTGTTCCTATATATATGTTCACCCCATGCACATATTGATATCCCAACATCTAATGGCATATCCATGGTAAATTATAAATACCAGATGATTCAATTTAAGAATCACAATACACATTTCAATAAACAAAAAAAATCAAAATTTGTTTACCAAACCATAAATTCAATAAAATACACAAACAAGACTTAATTCAAAAACAAAAAAAACTACCAAGACATATCCAAGGCCAAAAAAATCCCACAACAACTAATTTAACCTTTAAAAAAAGTTTAATTTTCATCAAACACTTTTCATACATATACATATATACATATATATATGCATAATTGTGGAAATAAATTAAAACCAATTTCCACCAAATTTAAAACATGAAAACACCAAAAAAATTCATACAAACACACCACAAATGTGATAAAAACATTTCACAAATAATTTATTAATGATCAAGAATCAATGGTTTGTTATAAAAAGAAAAACAATGGAAACACCTACCTCAATGACATGAAAATGTGACAAAAATCTTTGAGAAAGAAGAAGAAGGCCCAAGGAGAAATCATGACACCCTAACATCATTGAAATTGAACAACATTTTCCAACTCTCAACCTAGGATTTAGTCAACAAGGAACCAAGGAAATAGAGACTATGAAACCAAGAAGGAAGAAAAGGAACAAGAGATAATTATCCCAAAAATCAATGTAAATTTCCATAGAAAATTGGGGAGGAAACCATAGAGGAAGGATAACCAAAGGGGAGGAGATTGGTAGGCACTATTATGTGCCTAGGTCATCAAAAGGGGAGGAAAACTTGAAATTGGTTAAAAAGAGGGAGGGGAAATCTACAAAATTCATTTTTTTAATCATCTAAGAAAGTTGCATGATTTGGATGGAAATTTTTTTAAACTATGCACCAAATGTGTGCACCCCACATTAGAAAGAGGAAAACCGCATGGGATGGATGAATAGTTTGGGAGACCTTTCATGTACTATGAAACTAGCATCTGTCAAAAATTGTAGAGGCACCCACACACTTTATGCATGGGTTCTCCAAACCGTGCACTAGTTGTATGCCTTGTTCCTAACCTAAAAAAGTATCACAATTACTCCTGGACCTCACACTGTTTTTCTAGACAGTTCAGAAACCATAATAGGAAAACCGTGTGAGATAAAACTTAATTGGAAATTCCCTCAACCTTAGCTATTTTCATAGTTTGTCTACAAACCTTGCACATTAACCATGCACCGGGCCAAAACACACTCAAGACCACCAAAACTAAAAAGTTCCCATCAATAAATTGACCCAAACTCAACCAAAATATTCAGTATTAAGAAAAGAATAAATTATAAAATTTACAAGGCCGTGATGTGATGATTTTCTTACCAAAAAAATTTTACTCTCCGAAAATTAACCCATTAGAATGCGAACCCAAAATTCAAATCCAAAACAAAATTATGAAATATATAACCATGAACCCCGATGTGACCTCTTAAATCTAAAACTCACACCCTACCTGATCTAGAGAAATAAAAAATAAGAAAAATCATGGGGAAGGGAGAGGAAAGGGTTTTACCCACCACAAGAACATTCCTAGAGAACAACACCAAGATGGGAACTCCCAACACAAACCAAACCACAAACACAAGGGGGAAACCCACAGAATGAGCTCTAAAAAAAGTGGACCAAAACATGATTCATCATTTCCAAAAGACATGATCATCTCCAATATGAGCACTAACCAAAAAAACTAATCCATAATAAATAGAACCATTTAATAGATTACCACTTCAAGGTGAAACTATATTACTACACTAATAAGATAATACAAAGATTTTACTATTTTTTGCAATAATAAATTAATCCTCAACCATGAAACTCAAATTGTTCCCACTATATAACTAGAGACAAAATATTTCTCAATCTTTCCTACCCCTCTTGATTCATTCCAATGTGAAGTGATTCACTATGTGGATTATGGATGGTTCACAAATTTTGTGATGCATCTGTTACCATGCAATAATGATATGACATTCTCCGAATGAGACTACCTCTTTTGAAAATGACACTTTCAGAACATTACCAGATGACCCAAATGGAAAAATTGGTGATAATTATTTAGATGATTATGTTAGGGAGGATTCAAATTCCCAAAACGAACAAACTAGAAGCATATGATAGAATAGTCTAACGAATGAGAAGCTGAAACTGAAAAAAGGAAACTTCATAGGGATAGGTTCCTCTAGCATACACCACTCTCTAGATGAAAAACCTTTTCAAGAAACAAGATACACTAGATTTAAAACTAATATAGAATAATATTTGGGCTCCAAATTGGATATAAATTACTCATCCATGATATTCCTAAATAAAACTTGTCCTGAGGAGATAACCTACTCCTTGGTCTCTTGACTAATATCCAAGATGAAAATAGGAGCGTTCTGTTGTTCCTATGATTATATCTCTAGAGAAAAAAAACCACCTATTCATAATGACCAATGATGGACTTAACCATCTTCTAACATTGATAAATACCAAATATCTCTACCACATTACTTTCCATAACCTCTTTATGTATGAAAAATCATATAAAAGTGGTTTTAATGAATTCTCAAGACATTACAACTTTGAAATATGTTGGGAGGATCACCTTCCACCAATCAAAACTTATAATTTCAAATGAACTCAAAAAAACATGTACCCTCATAGAATTGGGAGTTACCAATGACCTCAAGACACCTTCAACTCCATCAAGAAACTCTACTGCCTCTAACATACCTCAATCACCATGGAAAGCTAAAAACAATCAAGAAGAACTCTACTCCACCACTCCACTAAGAGTCTAGGTAGGGTCAACTAAAGGAAAATACTCACCGGATAACTTCACGAACATTCTGGGTGGAATAAACTATATCAAAAAAACATAAAAACAATCTAACATCAACCAAAACCCCACAAAATTATTGTAAAAACAACACATCCCAAAAAAATACTAACTCATTAACTAAACATCACAAAACAAAATTCTCTTTCAAAAATCACCATTTTCATTCCAAATTCCAAATACACATGTAAAATTTTGATACAAAACAAAACCCAAAAATCCTTTTCATATTTGAAATAATTTTCCATTTTTAAAATCACTTTCACAACAATCAAAATCGAACCAAAACATAACTCACACTGAACTCCTGAAACATGGAACTAGTTTCTATGCATGACTTGAAGATGTCGTTAGTGGACCATGCATTGGGAAAGAACCAACAACTAAAAACAACATTATTCATGATCATGGATCCACATGGGTTACTAAAACATGTAATACCACCATACAACACCATATCACTTCCATTATCATTCCGTATCCATACACCCAAAATCCAAAAAAACATTCAAATCCCAGACTACCCCTAGTAACTTGAGGCTCAAGATGAGTAAGAGTTCATAAAGCTCTTCCCATGACCACATATCATTTTTCTATAGTCATATATCAAAACTATATAATTCCCCAAATAAAAAATGGCTTCTCTAATACCATTTTTCATTAACCAGACCATGCCACCATCTATCCCGACAACTTACCTAGCCCTCAACAAGGCCCGAGTGGTATTCCTGATCCCCTCGGGTTGGAGAATAGCTCCAGACAACAATGGTATCACTTTGGGAATGATTTATCCCAAAACAACAAAGAATAGATTACAAAAATAGAGCATGACACATAAATAAATAATAATAACATAACATAAATAAATACACAAACTTGGTCTCAAAACAAAAAAAACTAAGAAAATAGAAACTATAAAGTAGAAATAAAACTAAAAAAAATGACAAGATCAACACGTGACCTCTTGGACAATGATAACCAGAAGACCAACCGGATCTAAAGGCAAACCTAAACTAGAAATGTGAACTTTCAAAACAAATCGAGTTTACCGATACCGAGTGACATAAGTAGGGTTTGTGCATAAAACAACTTAGTGGGTAAGCACCAAAAAATACATATATTTTCTTTCATGAGAAATTACATAAAAGCTAGTTTGGAATACATTCTTAAAATAGTTATTTATCATTTTTAAGAACCAAACATATATTTTGAGAAATTCCATTTTTAAAACAACACACACCACCATCCTCCATTCAGAGCAATTTTCCATTTTTAAACCCAGTTTAGAAACACAAAATCAATAATATGAACTAAACCAAGTGATCAAAATATATGAAATAAAATAAAGGATACAAAAAAAAATAAATATAAGCAAGATAATAACTATACGATTAGATAATAAAATAATTAAGAGAAAAAAAATATAGATAATAATCATGGGAAAATTATAAACATATCTAGGAACCATCCCTTTAGGTAATTGGATTGGGATCACCTGTAGGTGTATGGTTTAGATCCAATTCCAATATCCAACCTAGATACTATAACCATCCTCACCATTTTAACATATCGCCTGGCATCTCCAAAAACCCAGGGGTACCAATACATTTAATCAGAGTTAGTAATTAACCTTAACTCATCCCTCTATAATATTCCTAGAAATTCCATGATGATTGTACATAGATAATGAGAAGTTAATCATACTCATGGAATGAAATGACAACCCATAGATGCCACCATTCTTGAATATCCCAAACTTTAGATGTAAATACCCCGACCCCAATATCCCTGAGCTGGTCCCTTAATTTATTACATTAGCATAATAAACAAGGAAATAACATCCTGAAGGACTATATAGTTTAGTATCTTTGAAAAAATAGATATAAATATAATTATTACATTACATATTGAAATAAAATAAAACATAGAAAAAAAACTGAAAACAATCATATTCTTATAGCTTATCCCTATATGCAAATCATAATACACATCTTTGCATCCTGGTAAAAAATAAAACATAATAAAGGGCTGAGATCAGATTCTCAATAAGGGTAATCATACAAAAAAATATTTCATAAATAAAAAAATCAATAATTCATGGTGAATAACTAAAAACACATTCCATTAATACTTAATCTTAACCATAATATGGTAGGAATAAAAGCTGTTCAAATAATTCTATATAAATAATCACATTAGAATGATACATGACCATGAATATTCTACTATTATAATGATAAAATGGATTATAAATGACTACTATCATAATGAGGGAATTCATAATACAGGACATCATAAATATTCCATTAAGGTCTTGGGGAAAATTTCAACATAAATGCATAAGGCCTCAACCAAAACCTAGTCTAGTTTGTCTCATGAGACCTACCAATGTATCAAGGGGATATAGAAGGCCCTTTTAAACACATACTACATCCAATTAATACCTAATATTAATGGGGTGGAATATAATCAACATATAAATTCATATTTAATCTAGGACATGAAATTTAAATAATCTCTCTAATTAGTAAACATAATCATAAAATACCTAGAGTAATATGGGGAATGTTATCAAGATAGTACATCCCCAATAAAAATGATAATAATCCCTTCAATACAATATCATATATGGTATCATTATAGATCATCCTCAATTAGGAATAATATTTAAAAATGGGTGTTGACATAGATGAGAATACTCTTATAAAATAATAGAAAATTTCTTGATAGGAATACACTTTTTCAATTTGATATCATTTATTTAAGAAGGTACACAATTATAAAAGAAAAAATTTAATTTGAAAATTACCTTATAAACTTGTAATGGATTCTAGAAAACAATAAAGTGTCATGACATCAATAAATGAATCTCATGATGTATATGTTAAAAATAAATTTCTTTTAATTTTTTTAAAATAAAACATTTAATATAGTATTCTTAAAAAGAAGTGTGACCATTAAGAAGGAGACCCCTAGCAAACCTTAGAGGCCATCTATGCCAGTAGGGGTGTCAAGGGAGATCATTTCTTCTCGTAGGTCACCCTCTTGTTTAGTGTCTTCATCCTTTCTCCAAGAGAAGGTGGCCCCTGTGTCACCCCAATCATTCATGGAAAATACAATTACCTTGTTGGATGAAGTGGACAACCCGTTGAAAAAGAAGATCCTTGTTCCTAAGAAGGGCTCCTACTTTGAAGGCTCATCCAGACTGGTCACTTGGTCAATGTCCAAGGATGAGTGTTACATAAATCTATTTATCCCAAGACCAATCAATAAGGTCTGTAAGGACAAGAACTATAGTCTTTAATGCTCTCGTTGATAATTTGGAATGAACGTGGACTGGGAGGACATGAAAAGTGTTCATTCCTGGCCTCTGAAGCCTGGAGATGTGGTGCTGCACTGACTATCATTCTGGAGCCTAAGAAAGATGCTATTAGATTCAGTTATTTTTCAAAGAATATGGTTTTTAGGTATTTTTTGTGTGGACAACCTGCAAATAAACATATCTGGATTCTTTGGAAGCGTAATATTCAGGTGGATTTGATTCATGTTACGATCCAATGTGTTTCGGTGAAGATCGAGGTTAAAAGTATCAAATTTTATTTATATTTCATCTATGCTATTAGTGATATATAGGAAAGAAGAGAGCTATGGGAATGCCTTAAGTATTTTGATTTAGTAGGTCTAACTTGGTTTATTGGTGGTGACTTAAATATGATTGCTGATGTTTCTGAGAAAAGAGGTGGATTGGGGATCACTACCTATGGTATGCTTGATTTCAAAAACTTCTTGTCTAATAATGGTCTGCTGGATCTGGGTTTCAATGGGTGAAAGTTTACCTAGTGTAATAACCACAATGGGTCTAGGCGTATATGGAGTTGACTAGACAGATGCTTATCTAACATTCAAGGGATATACACCTTTGCTCAGGCATCATTTTCTCACCTATCCAGAGCACTGTCGGATCACAACCCCCTCCTGGTTAAGCTTAATCAAGGGAGTTAGGAGTATAAGGAATTTATGTATTCCTCCAACTGGCATCGTCTGGATGGCTTCATGCAGATGATGAGGAACTCCTAGGAGTAGGAAGTAGCTGGGAGGGTATGGATTGGGCTCACTAGGCGGTTGAAACATCTCAAGGAAAAAATTTCACATTGGTTCTCTAGTAACCCCATTGTGGATAACTCTGTGGAAGGTCTCTAGGTTGAAATTGATAGATTGGAGGAACATCTCTAGAAGATTTGGGATGAGATTATTTTCCCCGTGTTATGTGATAAACGTGATTTCTTGGCTGATAGGTTGATGGACATTTAAAGAGGATACAGACAGCATTCCGGGATCAAATGAATTAAAGAGGGGGATCAGAATAATGACTTTTTTCATGCTTGTTTGAAGTAGCATCAGAATATGAAATTCAATATCAAACTCAAGGATGGATCTTACACATCTGATGTCAAAGTTTTTGGATGGTTGGTGTTGGATCACTTCGATCGGTTGCTTGCAGATGTTAAGCAAGAGAACTTGGTGAATGGTGTTTCTGTGGAGGATCAGGAATCCTTCATGGATTGTATTCCCAATAGGATTGTTTACAAGGAAAAAAATAGCCTCATGGTGGTTCCAGATGGAGTGGAGGTTTGGTACACTGTCCGTAGCATGCCTCTGGATAGTGCTCTAGGACCAGATGGTTTTCCTGGGAGTTTCTACGTGGCGTCTTGGATGTTTGTGGGGGTTCATGTGATTGAGGCTATCCAATACTATTTCAAGGGAGGAGCCATTTTGAAGAGTACCTACTCTTCTAGAGTTATTCTTCTCCCTAAAATAAAAGATCCTTCCTCTATTGATCAATTTAGTCCCATCTATCTATGTAACATGTCTTACAAAATTTTGGTAACATTGCTTGCTAGGAGGTTAAATAGGGTGATTCCAAAGGTGATCTCCCAAGAGAAACATAACTTTATCAAGGGGAGGGGTATCAAAGGTATGAGTGGTATTGAAAAAAAATTTGTGGAAGATATTAATAAAAGGGTGATTGGTTCCAATCTTATCATTCAAGTGTATATGAATAAAGCTTAATTGGAGTTTTATTATTCAGGTAATGAGGAAACTTGGATTTCACGAATGGGTTTGTGATCTTTGCTTTCAGTGTTACTCTTCACCCTGGCTAACCATCTCTCTCTTGGGTAAAGTATTTGGATATTTCAAAAGTTTGCAGGGGGTGAGGTAAAGAGATCTACTATCACCCATCATGTTTATCATGGACTAGGAGTCTCTCTCACAAAATTTTCTTAGAGGCATTAAGGAAAGGAGGATATGGCCTTGTCACTCTAAATCCTCAGATGGTACCTTTTCACATCTCATATTTTCTGATGATGTTATTGTATTATTAAATGGTAGGAGATCCTCTATTCTCAGCTTTGTGAAGATTATGGAGGTTTATGGTAGCCTTAGCGAACAACATATCAATGTTAGTAAGAGCAGGGTCTTCATTTCTAACAGATGTTCAAGAAGGAGGACCCAGGTCATTCAAGATATTTTGTGAATTCAATGGAGACAGTTCCCAATGAATTACCTCAGGGTGCCTATTTCTAATGGTCGGGTTAAAAATATCTTATTCGACGAGCTCATTAAAAAATTACTCAAGATGATTCTTAGCTAAAAAAACTGGTTCCTTTCATTTGGGGGATGAGTTTCACTTATCAACAATGTCCTTTCCTCAATACTGATGCACGTATTATCCATTATCACTCCCCCAAAGGAGTAATTTCCTTGATGGAAAAGCTTATGAATTCGTTTCTTTGGGATTCCAATGCTATGGGTAGGTCCCATTGGGCTGCATGGATCCATCTGGAAAAACCAGTTGAGGAGGGAGGATTCGACCTTAGAGATGTTTATTTATCAATGTAGGCCATGCAAGGACATCTGGCATGGGAGTTCATGGAAGGAGAGTCACTCTAGGCCAAAATAATCATAAGGAAATACAGTCATCACTGGGAGGAGTGGGATAGATGGAAACTATCCAGTTTGGTGAAAACCATCCTGGGAAATTTGGAGACTCTTCAGGATGCATCAAGTTGGGTGGTGGGGAGAGGGGATATCAGTTTGTGGAGGGATAACTAGGTCGATGAGAAGCTGTTTTTTCCATGCTGTCCTGTTCCGGATATGACAGTGAAGAAGGTGAGTCGTTTCCACAGCCTGCTTGAGGCCATCTTAAGAATATGGAAGATGTCCACATTTAAAGAGATTGTGTTTGCGAAGGAGTCTGATCAGTGCTGTTTCACAGGATCTCCTTTAGGACACTTCAGCGGGCATGACTACCAGGTGATGATCCAACTAGGGGGATATGGTGACATGTGGGCCACATGACTATGGTGAAAGGAGGTACCTAAAAATATAAACTTCTTAGTTTGGAGGGTACAGAACCATGCTTTACCAATAGAGGATAATATCCAAAATAAGAGGATTTCCATGGCCTCCCATTGCATTTTCTGTTCCAATCCCTAGGCAGAGTCGATCATCCATCTATTTCTTAAAAGTGAATGGGCCAATAGTCTTTGGTCTAGTATGGGTACTTGGGGGCATATGAACACCGCATGCACCTCCATGAATGACTTTATTGTGAGCTATTTTTTTTGGTTCAGAATGATATGAATAGTAAGTCAAGATTCATAGCATCATTATCTGTGCGGTGTTTTGGATGCTGTGGGAGGAAAGGAACAAATCGAGGAATGTTATGAATCCTTCGAAGGCCTTTCTTCATATGAGGATGAAGATGCTGATCCACGAGTTGGGTTCATTGATCAAAGGTGGACTACAGTTTTCTATTTTTTGCAGGTTTCTCAATAGGCCTTTGGTCCAAAGCAGTCTCCAAGGTTGCTGGATCAAATAGAGTCTGCCTCTGTTCAGATACAAACTTAATGTGGATGATTCATTTATGCATGGGAAGATGCATGGGGGTGGTCTACTAAGGAATAGGTTTGGTTCATTACTATTCGATTTCATTAGCTTTTATAGCTCAGGGAGTTCTTTGTGTGTAGAAATGAAAGCAATTCACACTGGTGTCACTCCTTGAAATAATCTTTCAATGAGCTTTTCAGAGGTGGAGTTGGAATTTGAGACTACTGTTCGTGTGTTAAATGGGCAGGTGGAGGCCCCATGGCATCTGAATTACCTTGTACGAAGTTTATATTTGGAAGTAAGATGTGGCTATTCAGTTCGTCACACCCTTAGAGAGGCTAACTTCACTGCAGACTCCTTGTCAGAGTGAAGTAGTTTGCAGGAGCCATTGATGGTGTTTTCTAGTTTGGGCTCACTGCCCAAGGAATGTAGTAATTTTGTTCAAGGGGATGCCCTTGGACTGTAACACTTTATACCACCGTGACCCTCCTTGTTTTTGGAAAATAATTTTCTAAATATAATAAATTTAATTTTTAAATAAAATCATAATTTATTTGAAAAAACTAATTTTAATTTTATAACCAATTTTGTGACACTTTGAAAAGTTAATTATAGACTCATAAAATTATCTTAAAATAATAATTAAAAAATATTAATTTATGAATCTTACTTTATGAACAAATATTTTTATTAAAACATTATATTAACTATAAAATTAAAAATAAAAATTTACGTTTTACAAATACACCAACATTTAATTTCTAATTTTTAAAACATTTATTTACCTATTCCATAATAAAAATATATCATATTTTCATTTATGAGAAACCTGAATTTTATTTACACTTTTATAGGTAAGGTTATTATCCTATAGTCTAAATTACTATTTCTAATGGTTACATTACTATTCCAATAGTTGTTTTATTATTTAATAATATAACATAGTTCGTTTGTGCAATGTAAACTTTCAAATAAATTGAATTTATTTGAGAAGATACATATCATAAAATATTGGGGTGTTACATTCTCCCCACTTTAAAAAATTTAATGCTTGAAATTTATAAAATTTAACCTCATACAAATATTTGGGTAGTTCATCATCATAATTTCCCCTCGTTCCCACATCGCCCCATAAATTTTATGATTTTTCCAAAGTAACTTTACCATTCGAGTCATCTAATTCATCAACAACTCTTTTCTAGTTTCCAGAATATTTATAGGATCATCAAAGTAATATAAATTAGGTTCCAATTATATTTATTTATAAGTGAGAACATATGTTAGTCCTATAATTTAATTCTTTAACAAATAGATATGGAACACATCGTGTACTTTATAAAGGCTTGGTGGCATTTCCAAATGATAAGTCACAACTATAATTATCTCCATAGTTTCAATAGTTTTGATGCAATTGAGGCTCAGTTTCACTTTCTTAATAAACCTCATGACACCCTTCTAGGGATATAATTTTAGAAAAACGTGATATCACACTTTAAACTACAAATCCTTTCTATTGTTTCCAGCATAACTCTTTTGAGATTGTTCATCTGTTTGAGGGTGATAAACAATACTCAAAAAAAGCATGGTATCCAAATCCTTTTGATGAATCTTCCTAAATTTTTATGTAAAACAGGGATCTTGATAAAGGTTCTCCATGAAGTCTTACAAATTTTTTAATATAGAGTCATGACATGATATCCAATGGATAATCCTCCCATATAGTGAGGAAATATACATATTTTTTAAGTTGATCAACAATTACCCACATTGCATCATTCTTTCATGGAGTATTTAGTAATCCATTGACAAAATCCATAGTAACGTCATACCATTTACATGTTAGAATAGGTATAGGTTTCATGAATCCTCTATGATTTTGTCTTTCATCCTTTACCTATTGACAAACTAAACATAAAAATATATAATCTAAAATTTCCTGCTTCATATTATCCCCCAAAAAAATGCTCCTTTAAATCTCTATACATCATAATGATACTAGGGTGTATAGAGAAATTTTAGCTATGATAATCTTCCAATAATTCCCCTTTTAGCCTAGGTATAGAGGGAACACAAAGCCTCTTCCCAAATTTCAAAATTTCATCTTCATATACGAAGTCTACCAATTTCCCATCATTTACACCTTTAATTTTATTTTAAAAACACTCACTATTAGACTTATTTTTTTAACCTTTATAATAAAGATGGTTTTGGAAACCATTTGAAAAAGTAGAAATGTTTTACCTGCCTTGATAATTACCATATCCATATTTACTATATCCATGTACATAGGATCTATATCAATCCTCTTTTTTTTCAGAACTCTTTGATCCTTTCTGATCAATGCATCTGCCACCATATTTTCCTTCCATGGGTGATAGTGTATTGAACAATCATAAACCTTTAGTAGTTTGATCCATAAAATTTTCCGCATGTTGAGTTTTTTACTATGAGAATATATATTTCCAACTCTTGGGATCCATATATATCTCAAATCTTACAATATAGATACATTTTCTCAATATCTTCATAGAAAAGGTTATAACTTCTAACTCAATATCACGATTTGGATAGTTCTATTCATGCATTTTTAACTACCTTGATGCACAAGTAGTAACTCTATCATTCTGCATAAGGACACAACCAAGTCCTTTATTTGATTCATATTTATAAATCACAAATACACCATTTTATAGTGGAAGAGTCAATATCATAGCATTCAATAATAACATCTTCAATTATTTAAAAGATCCATCACATTCCTTTTTTCAAATAAACTAAATTCCATTATGAGTAAGCTTGGTTATGGGATAGATAATTGGGAAAAATTCTGATTGAAATAATGATATTAACTTTCAAAAACATTAAAACTATGTACCACTATTATGTTTGTTGTTATTGGAAATTCCTAGACTTCATTTGTCTTTGCAGGCTCAACTGATATTGCATCCTTGGAGACAATATGGCCATGAAAGGAAACTTTTTGAAGCTAGAATTAACACTTGTTAAACTTTCCATATAACTCTTTTCTTCAAAGAATCTCTAGAACAATCCAAATGTGGTTCTCATAGTCCTTTTAGCTTTTAGAGTATACTAAGATATCCTCAATAAATACCATAAAAAAATTATCAAGATATTACTTGGCTACTTTGTTCATTAGATCTATAAAAATAGAGGGTTCCTTAGTCAATCGAAATGGAATTACTATATACTTGTAATGTACATACCTTGTTCAAAAAGTTGTATTTGGAATATCTTTCTTCATCACACACAATTGATGATATCTAGAATGAAGATATATCTTTGAAAAATATTGAGCTCCATGAAGATGGTAAAATAAGTCATCAATTATAGGCATAGGATGCTTGTTCTTTATTATAATAGCATTGATCCACCTAGAGTCTTGAACATCCTCATAGATCCATATTCTTTTAACAAAAAGAACATGAGCTACCCAAGTTGAAACACTAGTGTGTATAAATAATTTATTAATAAATTAATCTAGTTGTTTCTTTAACTATATTAACTCCATTATGGCCATTCTATAGGGATCCTTTGATATAGGTCCCATATAAAAAATTAAATTGAAAGAAAACTCAATTTCCTACTCTGATGGATGTCTTTGTAATTCCTCTGGAAATAAATCAATTTATTCATGTAAAATAGGTATATCCTAAAATTTAAGATCACATTTATCATTAGTAGGGTTTATCAACATTTTTTATCTATGAATATCATTTAAAAGTGCTACTGGAGGTGGATCTAGATATGACTCAGATAAATAAGTCTCCCCCTTAAAGATAAGAAATTCCATATCTTCATTATGAATCATAATTTCTTTCTCTTTGATTTTTTTCATTACATTTTTAATGATAGTCTATACCAAGTATTATATAAAAATTAACCGTAGGTATGATAATTAATTTATAAATTAGAGCACATTTATGTGTCATAATAGGATCTGATTGACACATCTTTTTTTCAATAATGATTACACTAGGAGTTTTTACTGATAACTACTTTGTTATAGTGAAGTTAAAATATATAATTTTTATAGAAAAATGGGATGATATAAAATAATGAGATGATCAAGAAACAAATAAATATTTATCTAAATTGGAGTAGATAATTAATGTACCTGACACTACATCATTAGAAACATCACCCTCATCTTTTGTGACTGCATAACTATGTCCTTGTTTCCATGCAATTTTTTGGGTAATGTTTCCTTGATGGCTAGGGATTTCATGTGCATAGTGTTGTATATCCTTAAAATTTAAACATTGCACATTACTAACTTCTTTTTTACCCCTGAAATCATGGGCCTGGTGGCCTTTTTATCCACACTTTTAACAAACTACCATTCACAATAAGCATTTACCATGATGTTTCTTTCCAAATTTATTGCAAGTTGAAAAATTCTATTCATTACTTCTTCTATTATTCTTTATTTTCTTCCAAATTACTCAAAATCCCTATTCTTATCATTCCTCCCTTAAAATACATATGGGTTGTAAAATTCATTCTCCATATTGATGGAATATGATATTGTATACTCGTATGATGAGAATGTTTGGGAGACTAGTTCCCTTCATATAATTGGTTTAAAACCATAAAATAAATGAAAAATATTTCTCCTTTGATTGTGTATATAGTTAATGTCATACCTTGTTGACCTTGTAAAGATGGATTCATACATAACAATATTTTTATCCTCTTTCTATCTGAGACTCAAGAATTTTATCTCCATATCCGCATGCTATTCATGATAGAAATAATTTTCCAAGAAAATTTCCTTAAAATATTTCCATTCCATATTTGTTATTTCTTTATCATCCTTTGTTATTTGAATTAATGACCACCAATGATCCATATCTTCCAAGAGACAATAAATTTCCAGGATAACCTTCTCTCTTCTATTACATCCTAATGAGAGAAATATATTCTCTAAAAAAATTATCCATGGATCAACTAAAAATGGGTTTGTAGTCCCATTGAATGATAGAGGTTGTTGTCACATAAACCGGTCTAAAATTGTAACATCAAATTGTTGATCAAGATGCTCTATGAGTGTAAGGTTATTAATCATAACCTGAGTTAGTTGTCCTGATATAGTTATAATTTGTTTAGTTCCAGTTGTAACTCTAGCTCCAAAATCATTATCTTGAATAGAAGGTAAATCAATATATGGAATATGTGTGTTGATACGGTTTCTATTTCTTTCATTAGGTGGAATTTCTAAACAGTGTCATACGTTATATTAGATCATAAAATTTTATTACATAATATATAATATAAAACTAAAAAAACATAATTCTATTTTTTGTATAACTAGTCTCTAAATTGTATGATTGATTACTTTGGGAAGATTCAAAAAGCCAATTATAGGGTAATATTTCTTTACTTGATTTTCTTACTAAAATTCCTCTGATATCAACTATAAAGAGCCTGACCTCATATGTCTAGAGCTAGTTATTTACTTTATTACATTGTAATAATAAAAAAGGAAATCACATACTGATGGAACAAATAGTTTAGTAACTTTTGAAAACTAGATACAAAAATAAGCATTACATTACAACCTGAAATGAAATACAACATAACAACACAACTGAAAACACTCATAATCTCTTATATTATCACTGTATGTCAATAATAATATATATCATGGAATCATAGATAAAAATAAAGCATAAGAGAGGGGTGATCTTAGATACTCAATAAGGGAAATCATACAATGGAATACATCATTAATAAACATAATCAATAAGGTATTATGAATAACTAAAAATAAATTCCATTAAAACATAATCCTTTGAATAATATTAAAGGAATAATAGACAACCAAATAATTCCATATAAATAATCAGATGAGAATGAAACTTACCCATGGATATTATACTACTATAATGATCACATGGATTTCCAATAACTAATCTCATAATTAGTGAATGCATAATATGGGTTATCATAAACATACCATCAATTCCTCAGCCAAGAAGTCTACATTAATGGGTAAGGGCTCGACCAAAACCTGGCATTGTTTCTCTCATGAGACCTATTGATATATCGAGGGGCTAGAGAGGGCCCCTCCCAATACTCAATATGTCTATTTCATTACTCATATGAAGGGGTTGAAACACAATCCATGTATACATTCATATTAAAACTATTATATTAAATGTAAATAATTTCCCCAATTGGTAAATAAAATCATAAACTATCAAGTGTAATGTGAGGAATGGTGTCAAGATAGTAAATCCGTAATAAAAATGATTAATAACCATTCAATAACATATAAAAAATGGTATCATAATATATCAACCTCAATTATGAATAATATTTAATAGAGGGTGTTGAAATAGATGAAAATAATCTTACAAAATCATTGAAAATTTCTTAAGAGGAATACCCCATTTACATTGGAATCATTTTTCAAAAAATCCATGAATTTATAAATTTTTTTTTTTGAAAATAAAATTGTAAACTTTTAAATTATTCCTGAAAAAATTAAAGCATCATGAAAGTGGGAAAATCAGCTAATGTTGTATAAGTTTAAAATAAAATTATTTTAAATTTTGAAATAATGAAACATTTAAAAGAATATTTTTAAATGGAAGCGTGAGCATTAAACAAATGAATAAATTACGGGTATTAGCTATAAATCTACATAAAAAGGGTAAATAAAAGTTAAGATAATCAAAATTCATTTTAAACATAATAATAGCATGAAATAATAATTGGAGAAAATGATTAACCCAAATAATGGAAATTGGGTTAAGAATTTTATTACCACTATACAAATAGTCAAACTGTATAAACCAAAAATTTATGACCATAAAAATAAACCATGAATAAAATAAATATATTGAGATTCATGATATTATATATCAAAGATAAGAATACATACACCACGCACAAGAAATAAGTTCGGAATAATAATATCTCACATAAATAAAAGTGAGATGAGAAACCCCTTACAAAGATTGTGTCATTGGAGTGAGAATATATCAAAAAAATAATTATGTGTGAAAAATGTAAATAAAAAAATTGGAAATAAATTTTAAAACAATTAGAGTTCATTTTTCACATATTTTTGGAATAAAAAACCATTTACATTGAGTTTTAACCCAATTAACAAAAAATGAGTTAAAAAGTCCCCTACCTTATGTCCGAATGCATTATGAACTTGCATTTAATATCCTAGATGATCAAATTAGATTTATTAATTACTAAATAGAGAACCATTTATACATTTATTTTATTTATTATAATTTTATTATGTTAATTTATGGCTATTCCGATGAGTTATAATGTTTAATTCCATTGTTTTGGGAGTGTTTGTTTTCTTCGTGTTCATGATAGGTTCATTTGTATACCAGTATGGAAGTTCGTGTAAAATATCAATAATTCTACATAATTGAAATTATCTGTCATTAATGAACATAAATATGTTTAAATGATCTTATATATCATTTATTTATATGGTATGGTGATTATTCATTAGATAAAACATTAATGAAAATGATTTAATTTCTTTTGGTAGTTTTTACGACCATCACAACATTATATCATTTTATTTAATATCATGCTCATATAATGGTTCTAGAGCATTATATAACTTATAATATGTATAATTAAATCTTACTTAACCATAATAATTTTTTATGACTATCTTGAAGGTGATAATGGAATATGAAATTCCATCATCCACGATGGTAGTAAATCAACACATCATGGATGATGTTTCCATTTTTAGAGTAATAGAGATAGGAGTATGGGTTTGATGATGGTTATTACATTAATATAATAATTTATATAATATATAATATATTGTAGTTATCATTAATGTTTGTATAGAGGATGTTAGGATTAGATGTGAAATTAAAAGAAATTAAAAGAGAAAAAGGGAGAGTTTTACCTCTTGAGTGTTGTCTCCTTGAGAACCTCCTTAAGACGCTTGGAAATGGTATTATGTTGAGACTAGAAATACCAATATGTGGGGAAGATGTTTGGGAGAATAATTTTTCAGAATAAAATAAATCACCAAGTCTTAGAAGGTTTGAGTAGAAGGGGTGGTGGGAGGTGGTATTTATAGTGGGGGATAGGGGTGTTTTTTGGTTATTTTATTCATTAGTTTATTATATTGGCTCAAGTCTATGAATAACATTGTTTATTGTGACTAAATAAAGTAACTAGATGATGTCAGTTTGAGATAATTAGTTCTTACCTCATCTCTACATAATCCATGAATCAATAATTCATTTATTTACTTATAATGTTAAATACCATAAATTTCCATATTTTACTATTCCCCAAAAAATAAACCATTTTAGTAAAATTAGAGAAATTAACCTAAAGTATTTTAAGATTTTTAGATTTAAAAAGTGGACACCATTTTATGAAATTAATTTTCTAAATATGAGAAATTTAATTTTTAAATAAAATCTTCATCTATTTGAAAAGAACGATTTTAATATTATAACTGATTTTTTGACACTTTAAAAAACTAATTGTGGTGTCATAAAATTATCTTATAATTATAATTAAATGAAATATTAATTTATTAATATTATTTTTTGAACATAAATTTTCATTTAAATCATTACAATAATTATTAAATTATCAATAAACATTAACATTTCACAAAAAACCAACACTTAATTTATCATTTTTAAAATAGTTATTTTCTTATTCCATGAAATAAATATATAATATATTAATTTATGATATAACTAAATTTTATTTATAATTTAATTTGTGAGGTTATTATCCAAATTTCCACATTACTATTTCTAACACTTATATTACTATTCTAATAGTCATGTTAATATTTAATAGTATAACATAGTTTGTTTATACAATGTAAACTATTGAAGAGATTGAATTTATTTATATAGATAAATATCATAAAATATTTGGTGATTATAATAGTACCACCGATGTGATGACCCACTCCTCGGAGGGACTACTATTGAGTTTCCCATCACACACCAGACCATTCCATTGTTCCAACCAAGATTACACATCACACCAATTTATAACCAGTTTCCAAAATAATATAAAGTACCAAATGAGCCTTAACATGTGAAATTAAAATCCATTTCTAAAACCATTTCCAAAATTTAGTTAAAAACATATAAAATTTTAGAATGGCTGAAAATAGGCCATTATATCATTTAGTAACTATCTCATATCGCAAAATTCTAAACAACCCCTGATTTTGAAAAAAAAATTAGCAACCACTTTTGAGATCATTTTCAAACTAAGAAAAACTTTAGAACCAAAGAGGTTTTAGAAGAACCATTTTATAGATGAAGGTTAATGAAAATAAGATTAAGTAAGGAAATATTTTTTGAAAACTAGGTTTAAGGTGAGATTAATTCTAGAAGGCCATTATTATTTGTGCGCTTGTCTATATGTGCACCATGTTCAAACATTCATATTACCACATGAATTGGAACATCCATGGTTAACCATAATTTTTTTAATCTAATAATAATTATAATAATAAACATTTCAACTTACCACAAGAATCTACATGTAATAACTAAACCATAAAGGTCACCAAAATCCACCCAAAATACTCAATTAAAAAACTAAAAAATCTACTAAGACATAACCAAGGACAAACACAGCCTAAAACACCCAATTATACCTTTAAAGGATAATTGAATTTTACTAAAGCTATTTATATATATATAGGAATTATTGAATAAAACATTTGATAGAATATTTTCACAAAATTTACAACATGAAAACACCAAAAAAATCATAAAAACACACCACAAACATGATAAAAATAGTTCAGAAAAACATTAGTAGAGGTAAATCATCAATGGTTTGTTTGGGAAAGGAAAATAATGGAAACACCTCCCTCAATGATGTGCAGATACGATGAAACTCTCATATAAATAAGAAAAAGGACCAAGGATAAATTCACACAACCTAATACCAATTAAGTCAACTAAAAATTTCCAAAACTCATCCTAGGGTTTATCCAAGAAGGAACCAAGATAATAGATAAATAGGAACCAAGAAGGAAGAAGAAGAGGATGAGAAAATTGGCCAAAAATCTAAAAGAAATTACCTTTGAATCATGAAAAGGAAACCATGGATGTAGTAAAACAAAAAAAGATGAGACTGAGAGGTCGTATAGTGATCCTAGGTTGAGAAAAGGAGAATAAAACATGAAATGGGTTAAAAAGAGGGAGGATAAAACATAGAAATTCAAGTTTTTAAAGATATGGGAAATTCTCACGGTTTGTCTGCATAGATTTTCAAACTGTGCACCAACCATTCAAACCCAACTAGAGAAAGGGGACTCCCTCATGGGTTGGATGCACGATTTGGGAAACTAGGAACCAACCAGAAAACTTGGCTCTATAAAAAATTTTAGAGGCACCCAAACACTTTCCACATGTTTTTTTCTAACCATGTGCAAGTCGTGCGCCTTGTCCTTAAAACCAAATAAAATTAACATAGTTACACCTAAACCTCACACAATGTTTCCAAAATATACTCAAACCATTCCAAGTAAACCATTAAAGATAATACTTACCTAGAAATGACCATAACCTTAATCAGTCACACAATTTCTCCTAAAATAGTACATACTAACCATGAAAAGGACTGAAACACACATGATACCCCCAAAGAGAAAATATTATCATCCAGAACATGATTCAAAACTCAACCAAAATATAAAATATCAAAAATATAATAAAATAAAATAACTTCCATGGCCGGGGTATAACAACTAAACTATGAAGTTTGATGACCCGTGGTGTGGATTTTTAACACAAATTTTACTATTATATGATTGTTATAAAATCCATGCAATTTAACATCATGTAGTGAAGATATTGAAAATGTATTTTAAAATCATAAGGTAAGTATGAAAATGATGTAATGTTTAAATTTATATAACTAAAACTGAAAGGGGATGATAATTTTAGAGTCATGTAGCTAATATTATATGAATGTTTCATTTTATTTTCGTTCTACTGAAAAGTAACGGGATACCTACACAAAAGCTCAAAATTCCTTGATCATGTTGTAAAATAATATACTAAAACCCCTATTCACATGTGATTCATTCTATATGTGTAAAATAAGGATTAATAGGAGATAATTTATATCGAATGATAGTGTAAAATAGGGATGAAGGTGTCATTGTTGAATACTCGAGGGGGTAACATCGATAGTTTTGAAACTCCACCAAAATAAAGGATGGTAGATGAATAGTAAAGAATGAGTTTTAGGATTTTAATTTTATGGGTGTGGAAAAATTTGGGGATGAATACTAACCTTGATTAAAATATAGGTTCCACAACCACATTTTCACGATTAGGGAAAATCAAATTTAGTCTAACCATTGAATATTTCTTTCAAACATGGGAGTTATCATGTTTCTTCCCATATCTATTCATGACATGTATACTGGATGGTTGGTTATCATAGGGAGATTTTTTACATCACCATTGTATATTCTATTTGAACACGAATAGTTAATGAATATTCTAATCAAGGAATACTCTATGTGTGAAGGTGAACTAAAAAAAGGTTTTATGAGAATATTTAAACACTATGGGTTCTATGTTTTCATGAATTAAGAAAAACATAGAGGAATATCTATAAAAAAAGGGTCAAAACCTTCTTTTTAGTTTAGTTTCATCTCGATGTATAGTGAGTAAAATGAACATGATGTGAGGGAATTGATCATCGAGATAACAAGATTGTGATGAGACAAAATATCAGTTGGGAATGATAAAATATATTTACCAATACCTACCTATATTATTAAATGGGAAGAAATCCACATTTATTTCTTAGTAAATGGTGTATTAGGAGAATGAAACTAGAATGGTAGGACCTCATGTGTGAGAATGATAATCCAGTCCTTTACATTAAGAATCACACACAAAAATGTTCGCATTATAATTTATGGTTGTTTTTTAATTACTGAAGCATATACATTTTAACATCACATGGAAATTATGTTGATCATTTCATTTAGATTAATACAATGAGTATATTATTTAATGAAATTTATACTATTACATCCTAAACTATATGAATTTAGTTTAGGGTCTTGTGATGAGGATATATTCCAATCTATGTTGTGTCATGTAGAGTGGATTATTTCTATGATGTTTATAGGCATATAACATAGATATGGGATTCAGTTAGTGTAATGGTATTTGAAATAGACTATTTTTACATAGTTAAACATATTTTAGTAATGATATTATGAAATCAATGTATATCTATATTGAGTACCTTTTAATAAAACTCTTATTTGAGGGAGGTATGATATGGCCACCCCATGGTGATAATATATTGTGAAATATTTGGGTAAAAAATTTGAATAATAAATGGACCATCTAATAAGGGCTCCAGATCTATCAATTTTCTTCCATGTTATTTTCATGTTCTCAAATTCATCACCATGTTGTCTTTGAGGAAGGAGTGGAAGAGAACCCTATTTTTGAATACTCAGGTCACTCAATTGTGATGGACCTTGAGGTAGTATAGTGATTGGATATTTTTCTCATCAAGGGTATCTACTTCATGTAAATATAATTGGTATATTTTATCTATTTTCAACTAATCATATATGGCTATATAAATCAGCGGTAACAATGTTTTAATTTATAGAACTTATTCTCTTACACACACCATGAAGTAATTTGTTTTTAGGCGGAAGTTCAAGTTATCTTCTATTATTACCATAGGTAATTGGAGGTATTTTTGGGAAATATTTTGTTGTTATTATCCACCATAATATATATTATATTATGGAGTAAATTTTTGAATTCTAAAAATTGACCATCCACTGATGTGTAATAGTGTAATGTGTGGTTAGACCAAATTATGTATTTGGAATGTATCTTATTCATCTCAATGTCTTGTAGGTTAGTCCCATTAAATATGATAATGGTGTGATGGATCATGAATTTATGTATTATTTGGGAATTGATGAACTTAATCATGGATTGGGATGTGATGTCCTTCATGGAATGTCTTCATCCCACTAAGAAAACAAATTTCTTAATGTAAGGATAAACATAAAAATTTAGGATGTTATTAAAAAGTAGAGACCCATGACATAAATTCCCCATAAAGGAAGGGATTAAGAATACTTGGTGGGTTGGAATGCTCTGATGGATGATGCATGAAGTTTTAATGAACCTAAAATTCAAAACACTTATATGTGAATTAAATTTTGTCACAAAGCAAGGTTAGAGGAAAATTTTATAGCCTTCAAATAAGATATGAAAGCATCACTCATGATTTTTGATCTTCATATGTCTCGATAGAAAACTCTTGATGAATTTAGGAATTACCATCCCCTAGATTTTATAGACAAGGATTCCATAAAAAATACACATGTAGAGTGAATTCTCTAGATTAGGGTCTTTATAGAGGATGAAATTCATTTGCATGTCAGTTGATTTACTATCATTTTTCAACTAGATGATAGTGTTCCCTATTAAATATACACCATCAAATGAGTCATCTAATTTGATTATTATTCTCTTATAGTGTAAATTATGGGCCCTAAAATATAATAACTAGATGTTTGTGAAATGACCTCAAGGTATTCCTTGTTAAGATCAATGGGTGCAATCAATATTCTAAGTTCCATGTGAAAGGAAAAATTATTCTTTCATGGGTTTATAGTAGATGTAACCAAGATTTCAAAGGAATCATCCCAATCATTTTGGGATCATGGTACATGGAAAAAACTTTCATTAGAAAAAAATTAATCCATCCGATCCTGAATGTGTTTAATAAATACCAAAATCTCATATTCTCTTTACAGTGTAGTCACCATTTATTTTATAGATGACTATATCAAAATCACCTTTCATATCCTATTATAGAACCAAGGTCTTGAGTACCTATCCAAAACCAATCCCGAGGGCTTGATATTAATCCTCAATTTTGGTGCAATACTATGAAAGGAGGAATGAGTATAGTCTGATATACTTTTTGGGAGTGATGAATAATACTACAAGGCCATCCTTTTTGAGTTTAGGGCTATTTATTCATATTCCATTTAGTCCTTGAGATTCACTATAGAAGTGAATATTCCATCATGGAATTAATTCATTGATAAAATGAATTACATACTATGTAAATTAGACACCCATGGTAAACTTTTATGAGGTTGGGTTCAAAATAATGAAATTTGAGAGTTATTTTCCATTGATCATTTTATATAAATTGAACATAATGTTAAACTATTAAAGGAATACTACCCATTATGAATATAACCTATTCAGAAAGGGATGGTTGGGGATATACATTCATATATTGATTTATAAGATCATATGAACTATATAATGTTTTACAAAGTGACACAACATATGAATAGAGAAGACCAATATAGAGAAATTAATCTCAATTAGAGAATATATAGTCTTAGTGAAATGAATCATGTGAATGAAATATTATAAACTATTATATTCTCTTTCAATATTTTTATGGGAATAGAGGTATCTAATATATTTTCTTAGGGTGATCACATAGATAACAACTGGTTTCTCATGGACAGGTGGCATCAAAATCAGAGGGTCTAGCATAAACTAATTTAGTTCATCAAATTCAATATGAAAACTTTCATCCCACTAATAAATGATTCCATTATTCATCTATTTAGAGTGGAATATATATTTTCACACTATAATGGAAAAAATATCAAATATATTCATGATGTATTTTATGTCATCATAGCATTCATAGATTGCATGTAGGGGGTATTATGATGATGGATTTGATCCCTGTCAAGTAGATCTTGATTCCATTATAATGGATAATGAATATATGTAATTTATCGATAGTAACATAGAATTCACACATCAAGGGGTTCATTTTTAGGTGGTGGGTATATATTATTCTAATCACATTCCTTGGATTATTGAGATAATCCTGGAATTGGAATGACACTATCAGTATGAAATATATATAATAATCCACTAGGGTTTCTTGGGTGTTTAAGAAAATATGATTCATAGACCACTAGTATGTTGATTCAACACTATTCAATTGGAATAAATCCATATATTGTGATATGGAATTCAAGGTTCCCTGAAAGTAAAAAATTCAACATCCTTAGGTACTATCTAGATTCTCTTTTATTGGGGGGACCCATCCATAAAGGAAAGGGCTTGAAATCCAACAATTGTAACAATTAGAAACATTAGGATTGGTACAGGGAAGTATTCCATTGGGTAGTGTTGTTTGGTGTCCTAGAAGTCGATACATATTATTATATAATCATTCTCATTAATTATTTGAAATATATTATCTAGGAACATTGGGTAATAAATTTCCATGATAATGTTTTCTTTGATCAACTTTTCAATTTTTCCCTCAACAATAGCACTATGGAAGAGTTTTATTTTAATGATACAACCCAAATCTACAAAAAAGTTCCAAGAATAGGGTCTTTATGTGGCCTCAATCATGAATCCAGATAATCTAGAGTCTTATAACTAGAAAAAGTGTCTAATCCATATAAGGAATACATTATTCCCTCAAATTTGTGACATAAAGTAGTATAAACATAACTATAATATCAATATCACATACTCAATGTATAGAAAACTAAATATACACTATAGTATATCAAATTACCCATATAGAAACAGAAAAGAAAGCATACACTGATCACTCACTGGGCCGATACCTAATAAAAAATAAACCAAAATATAATGCACACTGACTAACCCTACTACTATACTTGGGCCCCACACTCCCTATATCCAAAACCCCTCATGATCCACCTTCCTAATCCACTAAAAATCGCATGTTGCACTTGAAAGTACATATAATGTCTAAAGACATGCCAAGGTGATTGTGTTGGGTGTCAGAAATACATCTTATTAGTTCCTCAATATGACCCCATAGTATATTCCATTATATATTTTTATGTTTGAGTAATTCCATAAATATATCACCCATGCACCTTGGACATTGGGTGATAACCAGCACACCCCTAAACCGTACACATTAGGTCATCATGTTATTAACATGACCCCATGACACATGATCATACCTTCTTTAGTTCCTTGATAGAATCCACCTCATCACCTCATCATCCATCTCATCCCAAAATACCAATGCATAACCCATACCTGATGACCCATCATAACATGGTGTCCAAAATATCCATCCACTACCCATAGAAATTAGTAAATACTATACATCCTCAATACATTACCAATCCCTTTTCACTAATGAGAGGTCCATCATTCTCAACTCACATAATACCACAACATAATCCCAAGGTAGGTCATTGACTCGATCCACTCAAGGAATAGTCCAATGCGTGTAGACCAACTAAAGACAAATATTGAAAGGTCATCAAAATAATACTAGATCATCATGGAATGATCATCCATTGACCCAACTCCCAATTTCATAGGACACTATGATCAAATCGACCCAATACCTAATGAAATAGTGGATGGTAATCACATTGAACCATCCCTAATGGAAAAAAATTAATGGTCATCAAAGCAATGTCAATTTGTCAACCTGAACTAAACCTTTATGGAATAGTCCATATGCACTCATAATATCAACTATTGTTGAAACTCATCACACCAAATCACCATCTGACCCATTGAAGATAATTGGTTGGGACCTATCCTGGAATATCAAACATGTCACACCTCTCCCCCATGACATAAATTCGGTCCTCAATACTCATCTTGTTCTCACCTCTATGATAATATCTCATGAAAATCACCCATTGGTGATATCATAGTCTATAGGTTCCTCTAACCCAGATCCCCAAGGTCTAGTCATTTCTTATCTACATCCCTCATTCAGCCTGATCCCACATCCTAGGGATCATCTATAGTTAACCCTCTATATGCGCCCTTTGTAAACTCATTCAGAGCCCTCAATAAATTCCAAAAACACTCAATGGTTCTTTTCTCACATAATACAAGGTATATATCTCCACCCCTCATCAAGGGGTAACCCATTTTTCATAGCTTGACCAATCCCTGAGGATATATTCTGATCAAATCAATCACCAATATTCTTCTCTACATCGAGGTCTGTTTATCATCACACATGAGATGTGTCATCATATTGTTTTATCATAGGGACTAAGCCCTATCGACATGGAAAACTACCCCAAGAGAACCCATCACAAACTACCTTCATCACATCATGAACACTAATACATTCTGAATGTATCACATTATATCAACATCGCTCTCTCCCCTTGGTGACATAGTTTCCAAGATATTTCTGTCATCTCCTGTGATAGAGAGCACTCATATCAGGAATAAGTGTTTGAATGAAATCCCATCACCCTTTCTTAAGGAAATCTCGATCCCTATCCTTATATTAGAACACATTAACATATATGTAGACAACCATTAATATAGAAACACACGCACACACACACATACATATTTATTAACGAGACCACATACCATCGGAATAGAGTTACTATCTATATCAAGATCATTTGATCTTTGAACAAACATACATATGCTTCACTAAAGCTATATCAAAAATGAACAAGGAAATCCTTAACTCTCATGAACTTTTCACTCATCATATAATATAAAAATTAATGTTAACAATATATAATTAATTTTTTACATTAATTAATTATGGAATAATCACAAAAACCTCAATAAAAACTATTGTGATGCGAAAACCACACCCAAATCCAACCATAGGGCCCATGGTACACCACATCAGTTTCCTACATGAAATATATATAATATTTTACCAAGGAAGCTATTAATTCTAGTAAAAAATAACCAAATCACCTAAATTTTCTTAGGATGGTGAGATAACATGATGAATTAGAATAAATTGGTGCAAATAAAGTGTATTTCTATGCAATCTTTCTAATACACATATGATAACCATCGTTATTAGACAATTTAACCTTTCCCTTGTTGAATCAACACCAAAACCTGACATAATTTTACTATAGGAAAAATGTAGAAAAAGAGAAAATGAAAAGACATATAAAAATGGTGAAATCACCTTGGAAATGCACTAGAATTATGTAAGATCCTGGTTTTTGGAAAGGTATGTTTTTGTTGTGTTTTGTGTTGAAACCTTTTGTTTTTGGGCTTTAAAATGTTTCCTGAAAGTGTGAGAGGACTTGGGGGTGTTCCGGGGGCTCAGGGCACGAAAGAAAGGGAATTTGGGAAAGACAAGCCAGGGCGCACGACCTACGCACGGCGAAGGAAAACAATGCGGCCTGCCCAGGTGAACCGTGCGAACCCTCCTCCTCCGGATAGTAGCATGTGCACGGTTTGCGCATGGTTTGTTAAACCATGTGGATAAACCATGCAGCCTCTTAAAGTTGGAAAAAATTACAAGTTTTCCAATCTGGGATTTTAAGAACCTACTCGGGTTTTCCTCTCATTTCCTCCCTTTTCACCCTAGGCACGAACCAAATCGCCCAAGAGCTCCAAGAGATCAATCTCCCTCATCTCTAAGGCGTTTTTGGTGCCGTTGGTTGCAGATCAAAGCTCCAGGTAAGGCTAATCTCATCATTGTTTCTCTTTTTGGTTTAGGGTTTGTATCTTCTCCCCCTCTTGTTCTGAAGCTCTAAAACCCTATCTTTTGGGTGAGTTTTAGGTTGAAGCTCCAAAGGTTGGTCGGATCAAGGTCTAAGGACTCGATTGAGAGTGTGTTCAATCGCGGTTTCGAGGTAGGTGGTCTACAAATTATATCCCATGGTTATTTGGGTAGTTGTGCATGTTTAGTTGTGTTCTTGTTTCCCTTTGGTTATGTTTTGAATAACCTTGGCATGTTTGGTAATAATGGTGTTTGAAATGGAAAATGGGAACCCTCATGATCCCCATGGGATTTGTTGGGATTGACTTGACCTAATTGGGGCCATCCATGGGATGTTACAGCTTTCCCTGGACTTAGGGATTGTTATTAAACAATTGACCTTGTTGTAATGAATGGTAGATCCCTTGATGAATATGTTGGAATGATCGGTTGAACTTGGAATAGAGGTTAGATGATGCACCTAGAATTGGCAATAACCTAAGGGTTAAAGTGGAATGGGTTAAATGGTTGATTCATGGGAATGATGAATGGGTTAAATGGGTTAATGTGTAAACTGGTTAAAGACCATAATGGGATGGATTATGGGTCTAGTGTTGAATTCTTAGTGAGATAGGAATAACACATGGGAATTGGGAGAATGGTTAAATGATGTGAAATGGTAAGGTGTTAATGGGTTAAGGAATAATGTGAATTCCCATGTGGTTTATTGTTAATGGTGTTTTCTAAAGGGAAATGGTATGATGGGTTGATGGTTACTTATATTTATAGGCATGTTCACATGGCTTGGTAGTGTGGGGTATGACTTGAGGATCTACGCCCATGGGTCGAGTGAAGACTGATGCTATGAACTCCACCCCAAATGCACAGGTTAAAAATGAGGACTGATGATCTATTCTCCTAATGGTTGCATCTACACGAACTGAGGCTTCGAGGTGAGAATATGGTTTCTATGAGGTATCCACCCGGCCCGAGGCTTCGAGGTGAGAATATGGTTGCTATGAGGGAGTTGGTCCTAGTGAGATAGGATAATGATGTGGTTACCCTCTTGCATGTGATTGTTGGCCTAAGACCCATGTAACATAATGTATGTGTTTAACCCATGGAAATGTGATGAAATGGTAAGTAATGATAATTGGTGTGAAATGAATGGTAATGGAAGTGGCAATGGCTTTGGCTATGAACTGGTTAATAGCACCTTAAATAATTACTTGGAAATTATCATTCATATTTTTAACAACCCGAGATTTTATGATAAGTATTCTTTTTAATTTATTTGATGTCATGTGTTTTATGCTACACCAAGATTATCTTGCGCTATACGCAACACCGTATTAGCTTGTAGTATACGCAACACTAATCTTGGATCGTGTTACACACAATTTCATGTTTTTTTGATAGTAGTTATTCTATGAAACATTGAATATATATATATATATATATATTCAATGTATTTTTTTATATGCAACAAGAAAGGAGTCATGCACTACATGCAACCCTGAATTGGCTTTCATTACACGCAATCGCGACCTTCCTCGATAGCGTGTGTTGTACGCAATACCGGGTTTTACTAAAAAATAATATATTATTATAATATTATTATGAACTATCCGTTATGAATATTATTAACTAAAATTTGAATCTTATAAAATTATTATTCATCTTACACATTTTCTAGAACATGGTATAAGAACAAAATAAATTTTTCGGGTAAAATAAGTATTTTTCAAAAAATGCAGTTTTCTCGACTGTTGATGACGCACCCACTTTAAATCTTGTTTCTGACATGTCTATAAGTTAAATTTGACAAAATAAAATTATTCTTTGGAATCAGGATATAAAAATTTTCTTTGGATAAAATTTTCATATTATTCTGATAACTTTTATATTTTAATGAATAGTAAAAACACGCTATATTTTAATTAAAAACAAATTTTTTTATTGTAATAATTTATTTGGATATATTATCTTTTTAAATAGTTTTAAAGTGTAATTAGAATATATTTTTACCATTTAATCCAATTTTGGTCATTGGAATTAATTTCACTTTGAAATTGGACATAAACAAGTATCAATCTTTTGATAGTTATTATTTCTTAAAGACACGCTATTTGTTTTGATAACGGGAATTAATATTAAAATTAATTAATGCCACTTCTATGTTTTTAATTTGTAAAAATAGACATCAATTTTGAATTCGGAATATCAAATAACGCTTAGTCTTAATTTTTGGTATTTTTCTGAAAAACTTCAATTTTCGATGAATAGTGAAACCACTTAGTGGTAGTTAAAAAAACTGACTTTTTCATTTAAATGAAAATTTACCACTTCTTTTAATTGAATTTCTAAAATCCGAGAGACATGGTTAATATCAAGGACAAAAATGTGGTTCAATGAGATGAAAATAATTTTTGGTGAATAGTAACTTTTTACTTTTTTTTACCACGGTTAAAAGTAAATAGGGTAATTAAGGGTAAAAATGATATTATTATTACCCTAAAACATGTACTAATTCTATTGGATAAGTATAATTCGACCAAAAACAACCTTAGGAATAAAATATGACCATTTAGTCCCACTTGGATTAGATTAGGACATTTATTATTAATTTATTTAAAGAAGGGTTAAAATAGTTAAAATCAATGTTTAATAACTAAAGAATTTTTAATATAGGGTTATACATAAGATAAATTAGACTATAAATATTAATTATAAATATAAAAATATTTCCTACATAATGGTATTTTATTTATAATTTTTAGTCATTAAATAATTTAATTTATTTATTACACAATGATGATGTAGTAATTATCTTATTAATGAAATATTGACATAATTGATGTTATAAATACCCAAATAAATGTAATTTGAGACTTTTTATGAATTCCACAAATTTTATAGGTTAATAGTAAATTTTATTATTGATTTAATTAACTTTTTTCGAACTAATCATTCTGTTATAATTTTAACAAAAATAAATTACCAAAGTGTCAAAATTGACATAAAATAATTTTTAAAACAAATATTATATTATTAATTGTTATTTTATTCCTAAAAATCTAAGGTTCGGCCAAATTAATTATATAAGGTTATATATATTAATAATAAACAACTTGGGGTTCGTTTGTCTTGTTATAGTAAGTTTATTAACCTTATAGTGTAAGAAAACAAGAAGACACGGTAAAAGTAAAATTATTTAACTTAAAGTTAAATCTAAATGATAAGGTTAAAATAGATACCAAAACTTGTCTAAATTATATTTGATGAGAGGATTTAGACCCATACCCATATTATATTCTAAATAAATCAATTTTGATCTATTAAAAACCGAATATGAATTTATAATAAAATAATATTTTTATTTTTTCCAAAGGTGACCCTCTCCTCCCTTATAAAAGGGCACCTCCTCCCTCTCTTCCTCACACCACTTTTAGCCTTAAATCTCAGACAAACCCTGCCAAATTCTCTTATCCACTTCCATAGAAACATACTAGAGGCCCTGGTCTTCTGCAAATACCAATTTTAGTTCCCTAAAAGGAGGTCTCAAAGAGGCGCTTCAAAGAAGAGGTAATGTCCATTACTGATTCTTTCAACTTTATTTCTTCTTCCACTTATTATTCTTTAGTTGTTTAATTATGAAGTAATAACATCAGTATAACTAATATAATGATATGTTATTATAAGTATGAAACAAACCTATTTCACCATCTATTCATCCTATGGAAGACGAAATCACCGTGCGTGCGTACGTACGGAATACCGTCTCTACGCCGTGGTGTAATCTATTCTCCACCACCACCTTACTTGGATGGGTATAATGGTGAAAGTAAAAAATATATATGATTATTGTAATGTGATATTTATTCTTTAATATTATACACACACTTTAATACAATTCCACGATCATGGGAATGATATCATCGCTCGTGCGTACGTACGGAATACCGTCTCCACGACGCGATGAGATTCACTCTCCATGATAACCATTCAAGAATGATTATAAAGTATATATAATAAGTAATCATGAAATATATGACATAATAATGCTACTGTATTTATTTATATATATATTTATGTCATCTACTTAATTCCATTCAATTCAATAAGGAAACGAAAACAGCGTCCATGCGTACGTACGACCTACCGTCTCCATGAACAGTGTATTCTTTCCATTTATCAATCTATTATATATATGTATATTCTGAATATATATTATATATAAATCATGTTTTACATTATTTATATAATTAATCATGATATAAGTAATCATATGAATAATTACAAGTTAAAACACGAACGACAAATGAAACGATTTTACCCAAAACGCTACTTTAACAAGAATTTACAAAATAACGGGTAATATAAAGTCATAAGTGAACCATATATGATATAATAAAAATGAATATGGTTCTTTAATAAGTCAATGACATTATTTAAATCATTATATAGGAGGTTTGGATAGATACGAAGCATATCGGACCTAAGGTAATGGATAATTTTGCAAATCTCATTTTATCCGAGATTGCTTATTCGTAAGTATTTACTGGGGTTATTGCAATCATCCATGTCTATGTTTTATAAATTTTTTTCATGTATGTTTAAAGTAATTTTTACCCATTTTGACTTTTACCCCATGGTATGGAAGGAATCTTTCTTTAATTTACCCTACAAGGTACTTTTTGACTTTTCCGACAAAATTATGAGAAGAATGTTTTTTAACGTATACGGCATGAAAGGATTTTTACGGTTTTATAAAGCCTTATTTTCATGAAGCTTCCTGCAAAATATTTCATGACTATTTTCAAAAAAATCCTTTTCTTTTAAAATTTCATGATGTTTTGTGAAAGGAAATTGATTTTAAAGAAGAAAGGATATTTTCCTCAAGAATTCATTTCAAGTGTTTTATCAAAATCATTTTACATCTAAGATGACATTATTTCATATGTGTATGTTTCAAGTATAATGTATCTATGATTTACATGGTTTCACTTTTCTTATTATGAAATATCCATTTCTTTTATATGGATTATGTGATGATGGGATGATGTTTATGAAACCCATTTTATTCGTTGGGTTATTATGAATGATGTATGTTTATTTTGGGGCACAAGTAAGAATGATTTAATTATGATATGGGTGTGACCTATATCTCCCTCCAATGCATTGGGAAAAGATTATATATCTCATTAGATAGACATGGCTGAAACGGTAAGTTAATCCGGTTCAGTGATACATGAATTGATCGAGGAGTGAACTCGATTCAGAAAGGGACTTTGTCCACTAAGATGGTCTTGGCAGCAATGCCTTGGCTACTATGGAAATCATAACAAGTGCTGAATGGTTGCCACAATTACATGTTTTATTCCCATGCTATTTTATCGTGATTGATGTTCCTTTATGATAAATGCCTTACTTACTTCCAAGATTTATGTCTTTTCTTGAGGTTTTAAGGTTTAGATTTCATGTTCAAGTTTTTGTTTTCAAATTTTTATGGATTGTTTTATGTTCTCTATGTTTTCCCTTACTGAGAATTTGAGATTACCCTTTTTATGTTTTATTTTCCCCAAGAAATAAAGAAAGGTTTTAGTTAAGGAAACGAAAAGGGGAAGATCGTTATGGGTGATGTTGAAGATCTTTCAACATGATTAGATATTTATATTCTGAGTTTCCAAAGACACTAAACTATTACGGTCCTTGTGTGTCTGTTTTTGTTATGTATTAAGTATTCCGAAAAAGTAATGTAATGTCCATGTACGTCAAGCTTCGGGCTTCTACAGTTGGTATCATAGGAAAGGTTTAGTCAACCTTTGGAAACTAGGATGCGAGAACTTTAGTGAGATCCCTAGAGATATTTCTAAGGTATGTCTAGGGATGTCCCTAAGGTTAAGTATAAGTATAGGTTATAGTCCTAGAATTATGGTAACAATATTATATTAAACCTAAGATGTTAGATATTGAAGTTACTCCCCCTTTATTATGATTTTTTCCTCTCACACTATTGTTTTTGGGTTTTAGAAAATTGCTGGAAACAAGATGATTCACGATAATGGAGGATATGATGGACAATGGAATGATATTCTTCATGAGAAACCAAATGAAATGGGATTTGGAAGTCCAAACATCATTATTATGCCGAATCAGAAATCTCATAATATGATCAATAAACTCAAATTTGGTAAGTTTCCTGACTCGGCTAATAAGAGAAAGATGGAGTTTCATGATGATAATAGAGGAAAGAAAGTTCAATTTACCCTATGTAAATCATGTGGGAAGAGGCATCAAGGAGACTGTTTCAAAGGAATTGGAAGATGTTTGGGTGTGTAAAAGAAGGACACAAATCCAGTAAGTGCAAAGGGAAAGGTTCAGTTAACACCATGGATGTGGATAATGGTATTGCTACGACATCAACAATGGTTAAATGTTTTAAATTTGGAATGTACGGGCATTATGCAAACGAATTCCCTAAGGGAAAGTATCATGAAGTATGGTCATATGGGTAGTATTTATGTTGATGATGATGAAGAGACTACAAATGATATGTGAGATAAAAGAATTGTTGAAGCCCGGTCAATGGTTTAAGAAGGTAGTGGAATGATTACATGTTTATCAAGTGTAATGTTGTATAAGTAATCTCATGGTACTATGAAATAAAGAGACATCTAAGGATTTTTACACTATTGTCTTTCCTTAAGTTTTGAAAGTGTATGATGAATGGTACCAGTAACTATGAAAGGTTATTCAGATATTTTTGGAAAGTAGATGATATGCACATAATGAAGGGATAAAGAGAAAATTAAATGTTTGATAGTATTCATGAGCTCATTACTGATATAAGGAGAAGGTTATATCATGGTTTGAGTATATAGAATTTTTTGGATTTTGGTATGTGGAAAGAGTTAACTTTTGACAACATTCATGTTTTCACTAAGGTTAAATGGGTTTTTATTTTTTTTCAAGAGAATATATGATTAAGGTATTCACATGTTTGTAATCTGACCAACAAGATATATCTTATGATATACGGGGGATAAATGATGGAATTCACGTGATTGTTATGTGACATTTCAAGTAATCATTTTCTTTATACTATGATCTTGGACTGAAATATTTTAGATAAGCCTAAAGAATGGAATGGATTATGTTGGAAATAAGTTAGTATTATTTAAGGATAGAACTTTTTTCGATATTATTGATGGGATGTTATAGAAATGTAGTTTTAGAAAAAGGACAACCTGCAGGACGGGCGACAACCCATCGTGTCGGACAAGGCTGTGGGAATCGAACCCACAACTGAAGTGAAATAGGCCTTTATCGTCTACCATTGGCCTACAGGAAGTCCCTGGTTAGTAGAAACTAGTTTTATTTTATTAAGCGGTATTATATATGAAGTATAAGTTCATTTTTGGAATCGTATATAATTAACCTCACCATAGATGGAATTATGTATATTTGATAACTTTTGCTAACATTTTGTTTGAAACAGATGGAATGACCCATCATTATATCACCTGATCTATTAACACTTCACGAATAACAAATTCAACTTCATTTCTTTAAGAGATGAAGTGGAAATTTTTCAAAGCACGAACAACAGTGAGATTGTACCAAAATCAAGCAAGTGTTTCTTCTAATACAAAAATTTCAACTTTAGGGAAAAGATATTGAAAACCAAAAATGATGTCCTAGTGCTCTTATATCTGATGAATCAGATGATACCTTAGATCATCACAAATTTATGGCTTTATGATTGTTGGATTTTTCATAGCCATGTTCTCTACCACTCTCCATCAGAACTTGATGGTTAGATTTCTCTTCCATATCCATATTTTCACTTATGTTATCCTATGTGGAAACCCAATGATTAGTTAATTTGGGTAACTTTTACGTTTTATACTATAGTTTTTAAAGTTAAGTTTGGGTATTTCATTTTATGATGTGGGTTTTAATTAAAGAAACTTTCAAATAAAAAACCCTGTATAACCCCGACGAATTTCGAGGGCGAAATTCATTTTAAGGGGGGTAGAATGTAACAACCCGAGATTTTATGATAAGTATTCTTTTTAATTTATTTGATGTCATATGTTTTATGCTACACCAAGATTATCTTGCGCTATACACAACACCGTATTAGCTTGCAGTATACGCAACACTAATCTTGGATCGTGTTACACACAATTTCATGTTTGTTTGATAGTAGTTATTCTAAGAAACATTGAGTATATATATATATATTCAATGTATTTTTTTATACGCAACAAGAAAGGAGTCGTGCACTACACGCAACCCTGACTTGGCTTGCATTACACACAATCACGACCTTCCTCGATAGCGTGTGTTATACGCAATACTGGGTTTTACTAAACAACGATATATTATTATAATATTATTATGAACTAGCTGTTATGAATAGTATTAACTAATTTTTTAATTTTATAACATTATTATTCATCTTACACATTTTCTAGAACATGGTATAAGAACAGAATAAATTTTTCGGGTAAAATAAGTATTTTTCAAAAAATGCAGTTTTCCTGCCTTTTGATGGCGCACACACGTTAAATATTTTTTTTGACATGTATATAAGTTCAATTTGACAAAATAAAATTATTCTTTTGAATCAAGATATAAAAATTTACTTTGGATAAAATTTTCATATTATTCTGATAACTTTCATATTTTAATGAATAGTAAAAACACGCTATATTTTAATTAAAAACAAATTTTTTTATCACAATAATTTATTTGGATAGATTATCTTTTTAAATGGTTTTAAAGTGTAATTAGAATATATTTTTACCATTTAATCCAATGTTTTTCATTGGAATTAATTTCACTTTGAAATTGGACATAAACAAGTATCAATCTTTTGATATTATTGTTTCTTAAAAACACACTATTTGTTTTGATAACAGGAATTAATTTTAAAATTAATTAATGCCACTTCTATGTTTTGAATTTGGAAAAATATACATCAATTTTTAATTCAAAATATTAAATAATGCTGAGGCTTAGGCTGAATTTTTGGTATTTTTCTAAAAAACTTCAATTTTCGATGAATAGTGAAACCACTTATTGGTAGTTAAAAAAACTGACTTTTTCATTTAAATGAAAATTTACCACTTATGTGAATTTAATTTCGAAAATCTGAGAGACACGGTTAATATCAAGGACAAAAATGGGATTCAATGAGATGAAAATAATTTTTGGTGAATAGTAACTTTTTACTTTTTTTTTACCACGGTTAAAAGTAAATAGGGCAATTAAGGGTAAAAATGATATTATTATTATCCTAAAACATGTCCTAATTCTATTTGATAAGTGTAATTCGACCAAAAACAACCTTAGGAATAAAATATGACCATTTAGGCCCACTTGGATTAGATTATAACATTTATTATTAATTTATTTAAAGAAGGGGTAAAATAGTTAAAATAAATGTTTAATAAATAAAGAATTTTTAATATTGGGTTATACTTAAGATAAATTCGACTATAAATATTAATCAGAAATCTAAAAAGATTTCCTATATAATGGTATTTTATTTAAAATTTTTATACATTAAATAAATTAATTTATTTATGACACAATGATGATGTAGTAATTATCTTATTAATGAAATATTGACATAATTGATGTTATAAATACCCAAATAAATGTAATTTGAGACTTTTTATGAATTAAACTAATTTTCTAGGTTAATATGACATGTTAGTATTGATTTAATTAACTTTTTTTGAACTAATAATTCTGTTATAATTTTCACAAAAATCAATTACCAAATAATGTCAAAATTGACATAAAATAGTTTTTAAAACAAATATTATATTATTAATTGTTATTTTATTCTTAAAAATCTAACGTTCGTCCAAATGACTTATATAAGGTTATATATATTAATAATAAACAACTTGGGGTTCTTTTTTCTTGTTATAGTAAGTTTATTAACCTTATAGTGTAAGAAAACAATAAGACACGGTAAAAGTAAAATTATTTAACTTAAAGTTAAATCTAAATGATAAGGTTAAAATAGATACCTAAACCTGTCTAAATTATATTGGATGAGAGGATTTCTACCCATCCCCACCTTAGTTTTGAAATAAATCAATTTGGAGCTATTAAAAACCGAATATGAATTTATAATAAAATAATATTTTTATTTTTTCCAAAGGTGCCCCTCTCCTCCCTTATAAAAGGGCACCTCATCCCTCTCTTCATCACACCACTTTGAGCCTTCAATCTCGACCAAAACCTAACAAATCATCTTCTCCACTTCCCTTGAAACACCCTAGAGGTCTTGGTCTTCTTCAAATACCAATTTATTTCCCTAAAAGGAGGTCTCAAAGAGGCGCTTCAAAGAAGAGGTAATGTCCGTTACCGATTCTTTCAACTTTATTTCTTCTTCCACTTCTTCTTCTTTATTTGTTTCATTATGAAGTAATAACATCAGTATCACTAATATACTGATATGTTATTATAAGTATGAAACAACCCTATTTCACCATCTATCCATCCTACGGAAAACGAAATCACCGCGCGTGCGTACGTACGGAATACCGTCTCCATGTCGTGGTGTAATCTATTTCCACCACCACCTTACTTGGATGGGTATAATGGTGAAAGTAATGAATATATATGATTATTTTAAAGTGATATTGATTCTGTAATATTATACATAAACTTTAATACAATTACACGATCATGGGAATGATATCATTGCTCGTGAGTACGTACGGAATACCGTCTCCACGACACGATGAGATTCACTCTCCATGATAACCCTTCAATAATGATTATAAAGTATATATAATAAGTAATTATGAAATATATGAAATAATAATGCTACTTGATTTATGTATATATATATTTATTTCATATACTTAATTCCATTCAATTCAATAAGGAAACGAAAACAGCGTCCATGCGTACGTACGACCTACCGTCTCCATGAACGATGTATTTCTTTCCATTTATCAATATATTATATATATGTATATTCTGAATATATATTATATATAAATCATGTTTTACATTCTGGATATAAGTAATCATGATCTAAGTAATCATATGAATAATTACAAGTTAAAACACGAACGACAAATGAAACGATTTTACCCAAAACGCTACTTTAACAAGAATTTACAAAAGAACGGGTATTATAAAGTAATAAGTGAACCATATATGATATAATAACAATGAATATGATTCTTTAATAAGTCAATGACATTATTTAAATCATTATACATGATTTTTTGATACGTACGAAGCATATCGGACCTAAGGTAAGGGATAATTTTGAAAATCTCATTTTATCCAAGATTGCTTATTTGTAAGTATTTACTGGGGTTATTGAAATCATCCATGTCCATGTTTTATAAAAGTGTTTTCATGTATGTTTAAAGTCCTTTTTACCCATTTTGACTTTTACCCCATGGCATGGAAGGAAACTTTCTTTTATTTACCCGACAAGGTACTTTTTTACTTTTCCAACAAAAGTATGAGAAGAATGTTTTTTTAACGTATACGACATGAAAGGATTTTTACGGTTTTAAAAAGACTTATTTTAATGAATCTTCCTCCAAAATATTTCATGAATATTTTCAAAAAAGAACCTTTTCTTTTAAAATTTCATGACGTTTTGTGAAAAGAAATTGATTTTGAAGAAGAAAGGATATTTTTCTCAAGAATTCATTTCAACTGTTTTATCAAAATAATTTTACATCTAAGATGAAATTATTTCATATGTGTATGTTTCAAGTATAATGTATCTATGATTTACATGGTTTCACTTTTCTTATGATGAAATATCCATTTTATTTTATATGGATTATGTGATGATGGGATGATGTTTATGAAACCCATTTTATTCATTGGGTTATTATGAATGATGTATGTTTATTTTGTGGCACAAGTAAGAATGATTTCATTATGAGATGGGTGGGACCTATATCTCCCTCCAACGCATTGGGTAAAGATTATATATCTCATGAGATAGACATGGCTGAAATGGTAAGTTAATCCGGTTCAGTGATACAGGACTGGATCGAGGAGTGAACTTGATTCAGAAAGGGACTTTGTCCACTAAGATGGTCTTGGAAGCAATGCCTTGGCTACTATGGAAATCATAACAAGTTCTGAATGGTTTTCACAATTACATGTTTTATTCCCATGCTATTTTATCGTGATTGATGTTCCTTTATGATATATGCCTTACTTACTTCCAAGATTTATGTCTTTGCTTGAGGTTTTAAGGTTTAGATTTCATGTTCAAGTTTTTGTTTTCAAATTTTTATGGATTGTTTTATGTTCTCTATGTTTGACCTTACTGAGCATTTGAGCTCACCTTTTTTATGTTTTGTTTTCCCCAGGAAATAAAGAAAGGTTTTAGGTAAGGAAACGAAAAGGGGAAGATCGTTATGGGTGATGTTGAAGATCTTTCAACATGATTAGATGTTTATATTCTGAGTTTCCAAAGACACTAAACTATTACGGTCCTTGTGTGTCTATTTTTGTTATGTATTAAGTATTTATCAAAAGTAATGTAATGTCCATTTACGTCAAGCTTTGGGATTCTACAATATTCCTTTTTCATGCACTATCTGTTTATACTGGATATTATGTAGACACCGTTGGTGGTGGCCTACTGAGTTGTACTCACACCTTGCTCGGGCCGCCGTTGGGTACCTGAGCAGACTTTATGTTTGCAGGTTGGAAGAAGGGAAAGGGTCCTTTCTAGATAGTTGAGTGGACATGGGTAGCACTTGGTAGAGGATTCGAACTTGGAGTCGGGACCATTTTGGGGATTTTGGCCGTTGTCTTTATTTTGGGATTTTGTTCACCTTTTCACTTGTAGTATGACATGACATATTTATTGTTGGAAATGGTTGTTATACATGTTCCCTGTTTGTTAGTTATTGTTTCCGCTATTTGGTTCATTTCTGTTGTGTCTTACTCTGATAAAAAGGGGGTATAGTCTCCCCACTTGACTCCATAGACCCACGCTGCTAGTCAGCAGCCTTTGGTATATGGGGAGGCGTTTTTAAGGTCATGTAACCACCCTGCTCGGAGCACCAGTTAGTGGCTTCTGAGTCGGGGATGTTACAAAGTGGTATTAGAGGATGTTTTTCTTCTCCTTCTCTGAGGTCTTATTATTTGGGATTGGTAGACAAGGGTTAAGACGTGTCAGGCCTTGGTAATGAGCTCGCTCTTGGGAGTAGCTAACCTAGGTACGGGGGAAAACCCAATTCACCTTGGGTGGGAAATGTTGTTCTTGGTTGTGCGATGTTACAGTTGATGATATTTCACCATTCAGTGATGCACATGTGGTTTGATGTGACTGTTTTGTGATATTTTTCTTGTGGCCTTAACGACACGAGGATTTTCTTTCATGCATCATTGTAGGCACCTTGGGAGATATGTGACATGCATTATGTTATGCACATGCACGGGGTGGGTGTGTGAGGCAGGAAAGTTGGGTGCATCATGCATTTCATGAAACCAAGAAATAATGAGAAGAATGAAATAAAACATGTGGTTAAATTATGTTTAATGAGATATAAGTGTTTGAAATGAAGTGGAAAATGTTTTTGTAAAATGTTGTGTGAGTTTGGTGGTAGTCCATGGTTGTTTACCCCATGTGGACCATGGCTCATGGTAGGGATGGTCGGGGAGGTGAATTTGAGGTGTTAATGTTGCGTAATTAGTATATGAAAATGGGTTGTTGTATATAGTAAAGAGATTTTGATAAAGTCATGAAAGTTATGTGGTATGTGTGCTAAATCTCGTGCTTGGAAATTTAGAGAGATTCCACCACGATAGCAGTTACCAGTTGGGAAAAAAGAGGGTGTTGCTGAGAACACACCTCTGGTAAAAGAGCCCGAAATTGTGGTGATCAAAGAAGGTAGAGAAGACCAGTTCTGGGAGAACTTGGATTGACTTATGAAGATGATGGATCGGGAACCAGGGCGGGTTGCACCGAGTATGCTTGAGCTGACCAGGGAGTTTCAGCTGTAACACCCTCAGACCTTCACTGGAGAGGGTGGGACAGAGGCAGCAGAGTTCTGGTTAGAGTATTTCAAGATGATACTGGATCATCTAGAGACCCCTGTTGAAAAGCAAGTAAATCTGGCCGTTTATATGTTGCGGGGCCAGACAAGGCATTGGTGGGACATTCAGGCTCAGATCGAGCAGGCAGAGGAAATGTCGTGGAAGGTTTTTCAGGAAAAGTTTCTAGGGCATTTCTATCCAGAGACATTAAGGCAGGAGCGGGCTGTAGAGTTTATGAGCCTGACTCAGGGATCACTATCAGTGATGGACTATTCTAGTCGCTTCACTGATTTTCGATGCTTTGTCCCAGTGTTAGCAGGGGATGAGGCAACGGTAGCAAGGCGTTTCCAGGATGGGTTAAGACATAAGATTCGATCTCAAGTGAATATATTCCGCTTGAACAGGTTTGCAGAGGTGATGGATTAGGCACTCATCTCTGAAGGGAACCTGAATGGATCTTTGGGTGGTGGGTTGTCATGCTGGCTGGGTGAACAAGTGGTGCATCTTCCTAAGGTCGGAAGCGATGTTTGGGAAGTTTCCAGCAAGGTGGTTAGAAGAGAGGGTCAGCCTCTCAGAGTGGGAACCAGGTGTTCTGTTATCAGTGCGGTAGGCCAAAGCATATGCTTGGTTAGTGTCCTTGACCTCCAGTTGAGTGCCGTTCGTGCTGTAGGATGGGGCATGTGAAAAGGTTCTGCAGGAACCCTCGGCAGACGGGTGAGCATGGTGATAAAAAACGGGTACCAGGTATGGGAAGGGGATCAGTTGACCCGTATCAGGCAGGCAGTTGGAGCTCCACCGGCCGTACTGGCTGTGGCGGTAGACATGGAACTCTGGGGAAAGATCGCTCATGCCAATAGGTCAGTGCGGCACAAGGTGCTCAGGCTGGAGCCCAGGGTAGAGGGGCCGGTCAGCTTCAGGCAGTTCAGTTTTCACCTGGAGATGGCGAGGCCGGACCGTCAACTGTTTGATGTATGATCCTTGTAGCTTCTACGTTTTCTTGTGCGTTTTTTGACATAGGTTCCACACACTTTTTTGTTTATTCTCAACTTGTGTTAGCGTTGGGTTTACCTGTATATAGGGTGTGTGGAGTTATGTCAATTGACACTCCGTTGGGAGTGCGGATTAAGAATATCAAGCAGTGCAAGGGATGTTCCTTGGAAGTCGGTGGGTATTGTTTTCTGTGGGACTTGTTCATTCTCGAGATGTCAGGGTTTGACCTAATCTTGGGAATGGATTTGTTGGTGTTGTATCGGGCGCACATATACTGTTATCGTCGTAGAGTATCATTCAGGTCGCTTGAGGGTGATGTTTATGTCCACTGTGGCAGATGGGATATTTGAGCAAGTCGTGCAGGACCGTTTGGTCAGTGGTTGAGTGTACTCATGGCTCGAGTGGCATGTCTCATGCTTGATGATAATGAAATAGGGGAACAATCTATTTTCCCTCCTGTGGTGGATCGTTTTTGAGGACATGTTTCTTGAGGATTTCTCGGGGTTACCCACCAGAGGGATGTGGAGTTCGCGATCGAGTTGCTGCCGGGAGCGGAGCCAGTTTCTATTCCACCATACCGAATGGCACCGATAGAACTCCAGGAACTGAAGGTTCATCTTGAGGAGTTGGAGCATAAGAGTTTTATCTGTCCTAGTACGTCTCCTTGGGGATCTCTCGCTTGGCAGCACCACTCTCAAGCTCGACCAAGAAAGGAATCAGGTTCAAGTGGTCTGAGGCTTGTGAGAATTCCTTCCAAGAGTTAAATAAGCGGTTTACAACCGAACCTATCTTGATCTTACCTGAGCCGGGTAAGAAGTACATCGTGTTTTGTGATGCCTCCAGAGTCGGACTTGGGGCTGTGTTGATGCATGATGAGCGGGTTGTGGCTTATGGGTCAAGGCAGTTAAGACCTCATGAGCGGAACTATCCCACTCATGACCTTGAGTTGGCTGCAGTGGTGTACGCCTTGAAGTACTGGAGGCACTATCTGTTGGAAGAACGGTTTACTGTGTTTACCGACCATAAGAGTTTAAAGTACATCTTATCACAGCGGGATATGAATATTCGGCAGCAAAGATGGGTTTCATATCTCCAACATTTTGACTTTGAGTTGGTGTACACACCAGGAAAGGGAAACAGTGTTGCTGATTCTATGAGCAGGAAGATTCAGAATCAGGTGGTTCAGAAGTCCAGCACCGAGTGGAAGGTGATGGATTTATTTGCAGAGATGCACCTAGAGGTGAAGGAGGAGAATTTTCAGGTCACTCTTGCTTCCTTGACGATGGATTCGACACTTTTGAGTTGAGTTAAGGAAATTTAGCTTGATGATCCTGAGTGTTTGATCATGAAGGAAAAGCTTAATGGTGGGGAGATACCTTCTGGCTGGGCTGTCGGCGTGGATGGTGTTGTTCGTGTTCGAGATTGTGTGGTTGTTCCAAAGTGTGTGTGGGAAGATTTGATGTGTGAGTTCTATGAATCAAAGTGGGAAGTGCATCCTGGTTTGACCAAGATGTACCGTGATCTCTGAAGGCAGTTTTGGTGGCCTGGAATGAAGAAAGAAGTTGCAGGATTTGTGGCATGGTGCCTTACCTCTCAGCAGGTGAAGGCCGAGCATCAATGCCCAGGTAGTTTGTTGAATCCATTGTCCATTCCGGAATGGAAGTGGGATGATGTAACAATGGATTTTGTTGTGGGTCTTCTGAGGACACTGCGTAAGAATGATGCAATCTGGGTGGTTGTGGATCAGTTAATGAAAGTGGCTCATTTCTTACCGATTCAGGAGACCTTTACAGTCGACTAGTTGGGTGAGATGTATGTTTAGGAAATAGTGAGGTTTCATGGTGTTCCACGAACCATAGTTTCGGACCGAGATCCACGTTTCACATCGCGTTTCTAGAAAGGGTTGCAGAAAGTGCTTGGTACACAGGTGTTTTTGAGTATGGATTTACACTCGCAGATGGACAGGCAGTCGGAGCGTACAATCCAAGTGTTAGAAGACATGTTAAGGGCTTGTGTCTTGGACTTTGGTGGTTCTTGGGAGATACACCTATCATTAGTTGAGTTTTCCTACAACAACAGTTTTCAGGATACGATTCAAATGGAACCATTTGAGGCACTCTATTGGAGACCATGTAGATCTCCTTTGTGTTGGCTAAAGGCCGGTGAATCCAAGTTGATGGGGCCAAGTCTCGTGAAGGAGACTTCAGATAGAGTTAAGTTGATCAAGAAGTGGATGGCTATAGATCAGAGTAGGTAGAATTCATATGCATATCAGAGGCGTAGGCATATTGAGTTTGCGATGGGTGATAAAGTGTTCCTTCAGGTGTCGCCAAGGTTGGGTCACCGTCAGATTCGAAAGTAGGGTAAGTTGGCGCCCAGGTATGTGGGACCTTTTGAAATTGTGGAGGGGATTAGACCAGTGGCTTACCGATTGGCGCTTCCACAGCAGTATGGTGGGATGTATGATGTGTTTCATGTGTCGCAGTTTCAACGGTATCACCCTGACCATCTCACGTGGTTTATGTAGAGGGTGTGGAGCTTGAGGATGATGCGTCCTTTGAGGGTCATCCGGTTCATGTGGTGGATTGCAGTGAAAAGGTCTTGCGAGGTAAGATTGTGCCATTAGTGTGAGTACTATGGAAGCATGGGAAAGTTCAGGAAGAAACTTGGGAGTGGGAATCGGATATCCGGGGCCAGTGGCCCAAAATCTTCTCTTTGGTAGATCAATAAGGCTTGGAAACTTGGCTCAAGGATGAGCCGTTATAAGGTGGGGAGGTTGTAAGATCCCGGTTTTTGGAAAGGTATGCTTTTGTTGTGTTTTGGATTGAACCCTTTGTTTTTGGGCTTTAAAATGTTTCCTGAAAGTGTGAGAGGCCTTGGGGGTGTTCCGAGAGCTCGGGGCACGAAAGAAAGGGAAGCTGGGCAAGACAAGCCAGGGCGCACAGCCTGCACACGACCAAGGAAAACCGTGCGGCCTGCCCAGGTAAACCATGCGACCCATCCTCCTCCGGACAGTAGCATGTGCATGGTTTGAACACGGTTTGTTAAGCCATGCGGCTAAACCGTGCGAGCTCTTAAAGTTGGGAAAAATTACATGTTTTCCACTTCGTGATTTTAAGAACCCACTCGGGTTTTCCTTTCATTTCCTCCCTCTTCACCCTAGAGACGAACCAAATCGCCCAAGAGCTCTAAGAGATCGATCTCCCTCATTTATAAGGTTTTTTGGTGCCGTTGGTTGAGAATCGAAGCTCCGGGTAAGGCTAATACCATCCTTGTTTCTCTTTTTGGTTTAGGGTTTGTATCTTCTCTCCCTCTTGTTACGAAGCTCTAAAACCCTATCTTTTGGGTGAGTTTTAGGTTGAAGCTCCAAAGGTTGGTCGGATCGAGGTATAAGGACTCGATTGAGAGTGCTTTCAACCGTAGTTTCGAGGTAGGTGGTCTATAAATGATATCCCATGGTTATTTGGGTAGTTGTGAATGTTTAGTTGTGTTCTTGTTTCCCTTTGGTTAGGTTTTGAATAACCTTGGCATGTTTGGTAATAATGGTGTTTGAAATGGAAAATGGGAACCCTCACGATCCTCGTGGGATGTGTTGGGATTGACTTGACCTAATTGGGGCCATCCATGGGATGTTCCGGCTTTCCCCGAACTTAGGGATTGTTATTAAACAAGTGACCTTGTTGTAATGAATGGTAGAGCCCTTGATGCATATGTTGGCATGATTAGTTGAACTTGGAATAGAAGTTAGGTGATGCACCTATACTTGGAAATAACCTAAGGGTTAAAGTGGAATGGGTTAAATGGTTGATTCATGGGAATGATGAAAGGGTTAAATGGGTTAATGTGTAAACTGGTTAAAGACCATAATGGGATGGATTATGGGTCTAGTGTTGAATGCTTAGTGAGATAGGCATAACACATGGGAATTGGGTGAATGGTTAAATAATGTGAAATGGTAAGGTGTTAATGGGTTAAGGCATAATGTGAATTCCCATGTGTTTTATTGTGAATGGTGTTTGCCAAAGGGCAATGGTATGATGGGTTGATGGTTACTTATATATATAAGCATGTGCACATGGCTTGGTAGTGTGGGTTATGACTTGAGGATCTATGCCCACGGGTCGAGTGAAGACTGATTCTCTAAAATCCACCCTAAATGCACAGGTTAGGAATGAGGACTGATGATCTATTCTCCTAACAGTTGTATCCACCTGGATTGAGGCTTTGAGGTGAGAATATGGTTTATATGAGGTATCCACCTGGACTGAGGCTCCATGGTGAGAATATGGTTTCTATGTGGGAGTTTATCCTAGTGAGATAGGATAACGATGTGGTTGCCATCTTGCATGTGGTTGTTGGCCTTAGACCCATGTAACGTAATGTACGTGTTTAACCCATGGAAATGTGATGAAATGGTAAGTAATGATAATTGGGGTGAAATGAATGGAAATGAAAGTGGCAATGGATTTGGCTCTGAACTGGTTAATAGAACCTTAAATAATAACTTGGAAATTATCATTCATATTCTTTTTGCATGAAATATCTTTTTATACTGGATATTTTGTAGACACCGTTGGTGGTGGCCTACTGAGTTATACTCACACCCTGCTCGGGCTTCCGTTGGGTACCCAAGCAGACTTCATGTTTGCAGGTCGGGAGAAGGGCAAGGTTCCTTTCTAGATAGTTGAGTGGACATGGGTAGCACTTGGTGGAGAATCCGGACTTGGAGTCGGGACCATTTTGGGGATTTTGGCCGTTGTCCTTATTTTGGGATTTTTTTTTACTTTTTCATTTATAGTATGACATGACATATTTATTGTTGGAAATGGTTGTTATACATGTTCCCTGTTTTTTGGTTATTGTTTCCGCTATTTGGTTTATTTCTGTTGTGGCTTACTCAGATAAAAGGGGGTATAGTCTCCCCACTTGACTCCATAGACCCCCACTGCTAGTCGGCAGCCTTTGGCGTACGAGGAGGCGTGATTAAGGTCATGTAACCACCCAGATAGAAGCACTAGTTAGTGGATTATGGGTCGGGGATGTTACAAATTATCTTCCCTCCATGGGGGATCAAGGAGTTCAATGGGAGGAGGATATTGACCATGAATTTCCCATTCTCATTCCCTTTACCTATCTAAACTCCAAGGCACCCCAAACTTAAAAAATCAAGGGTGTTTTAGATTAAAATACACAAAAAACAAAAAACATCATCTAGGTGGAGGATGATGAAAATGTTCCCCTAACAGTATCTTTCCTATCATATTGCTGGTGGCGAACCACCAGCTAGCCGATGTTACTACTACTGCATTTAAAATAGCTCGTCCATCGCATCATTACTTTGAATCTTCACTTGAGATTTCAAAATAACATTTGAAAATAATTTCTCATCCAAAAACATCAATTTCAAATTTTCCAAAGCTTGTTTCCTCTATTAGATACCTAGTTTAATAGCTGACCCCCTTACAGAAAGGAAAAATTAAAATTCCGTAAAAAACATACATCTCATGACAAAACAAGTCACAAAAAACTCCACAATATAAGGATTATCACCCCTATAAAGCCATAGTAATCCTCAAACCATGTCCCTTGGCCTATCATGATCGTTAACACATTGAGAACTCATCATGTTCTATTCTTGAATGCCAAACATGATTCCACTACCTGAAACCAAACAACAACACATTATTCACCAGAATCCAAGCCACCCATACACTATTGGACTAATCATAATGATGGAACTAACACACATTTATTTCATGAAACACCTTAGTGTCTCCACCAATATCACCCTAAAGATTATGGTGTTACAATCATAAATAGTCACTCAAAAAAATAATTTCTAATATATGGTTCTCCCCAATATAACAATGGGAAATCAAAAACAAATATCTCAGTGATCCATAGATAGATATATTACATCCTGAACATATCACTTGATGCAATTCTCATCCATCTATATATGAAATTTAATAAAATAACCAGTCTAATCACTCACTAGATGACATGCCCCAGATTGTTTGTCCTCAAATATTGGTTCATACTCAAAATTAATACCTAAAAAAATTCAATCACACCTTATGACTTTGTAAAATCATAAAATCATCAACACTAAAACACAAACCTGACTCATGATGTACTTTCATGGTTTGATCACTAACCCCATACTCCATCATCCATGCTTTCACTACGAGAACTGATGTACCATTGATGTTACTTGAACATGGATAGCCTCAAACCACCCCAAGCCTGATGTCATTGCATTTAATGAACTCAAAAATTCATCTAAATCCTGGTTATAGTATTTACCAATGAATTAGATCACATCAAATCCTAACACACACAGGAATCTTGGTGTCACTATAACAATCCATTGATCACACTTTCACAACCTGCATGACCCTTTTGACATGATATTCATGAATCCTTGAATGATATAATGTTCCCCACTAAAATAACACCATCATCACCACCCTCGGAACCAAACACAAAACATCAGTGAACATATTTTATCTGTCACCATGCATAATTACTTTATATCACTAACTCACATATACCATGGTACCAAATATTAATACCAACTATTGTAGCTCCCATATTACCCAAAACGAAATCATCAACATTATTGAAATTTACCCTTAATAATTTTTACAACCATAAAATATTTAAAATGGTTCTCCCCACTATGTTTATTCCCTCAAACCTCTCATTGAGTGTGGTCCCCAATTGGGTCCCAATACCTCACAAGTCCACTCTTCCTATTTTGTATGCATAGTCTCCAACAACAAATCAGACACCATGCCTCACTTATAAGATCAAAGAGGATCAAATATGATAATCTATATCTTGTTACCTCGATATATCACTAATGTCACCAATTACTACATGAATATATTAAATTATATTCAAACTCTCTGAACCACCATGCCCACTAGTGTCTCACCAAACACCTTTGTCACCTCACCCTGAGGGTAACACCAAACAAAAATCACCTCTTTAATAATGTTTTAGCACTATTAAAATTCATCCATAACATGATTCAACTCATAAAGAGACTCCTCATGAACCACTAATAAATTTTCAACCCATCTAGGAACCATAGATATCCTGTATGCACCATCCTCACATCGCAATACAAATAGCTAAAAAGTACCATTAGTACACACCCTCCTTGAAAGGTAGAGATTACCAAAAATAACCTACTCATATTTAATATCCCACCATCATGATCTATATTATTTTAACCTAATGACAATAGGATTTTTTATAACCTAATCTCACTATCTAATTCACCCTTCCATCAGTCAGGTCCCATCTAACCTAGACACATGCACCTAACTTAATGACCATGTTCCACATACATGTCAGTCACATCTAACCGCCTAATGAAAATCATACAATAAATAGATAAGAATATGAAAAATGATCACAAGTGTGTTATTTCATAATCATGAGAATATTCCAATGATCCCACTATTATATCGAAATAATATCATGAGAACTAACCATACTAGGCATCCAATAAATCCAACCCACTAACATAAATTCAATACCAAAATACTACAAGTGTTTCAAAACTCGAGACAAGTAATATATTGTATTCCATTCTCCAAAACTCATAGGGTTGTAAGATACTCATGAAAATATGTTCCCCTCCTCATATCATCCTTAATTCATTATATGCTTGTACTAGACCCATCTAGGTTCCACCATTGAGGAATCAAATTCCTCCAATGAACCTCTATGGGTATACTTGAATCCATTAATGAAGGCACTGCATCTACATCACTAAATAACCTCATTCATTAGGATATACATGAACTAATATTAGAAAAATAATGAAGTTTAGTTTAGTACATTTCCAATAGAATGTTATATAGGAAAAACTTCAAAAAAGTTTCCATTAAAACTTTAAACAACAAATACTTTCATCAAAAAATTAATAACATGTGAGTGAGAATACGTCATGTGATACTATGAACCTATCAAGAAGAATGTACATGAAATATATCAAATTTTACAAGATAAAAACATGAAAATAACATCTTTGATAAATTATTATGTTTAAAAACATCTCAATTATAGAAACACAAACTAAGAATAATAATGGTGTACCCCTAGTAACTAGGACATCCTAACAAAAATGTGTTCTTGACTCACCAGTTAGAGGTCCATCACAAGATCTAAAATATTCCTAGACCAAATATATAATATCTTCCAAAATTATTATAAAATTATATAAAAATCCTCTGATACCACTTTTTAATGACCCAACTCAAGTAAACATGACTATTCCAAGACTCGGATTGTCACATGGCCTCAAGCATGCCTCACTAGGTGCTAGAAGCTATTAACTATGAGAGAGGACCAAATTCATACAATGGGTAGAATATAATCTCAAATAAGAATTATAAAATTGTATAATAATACCTAAAACATCTACATAACATAATCAGAGTATGAATAAATAAATGAACACAATGATATATAATGTTTTTCATGTATAATAAAAAATAATACATATAATGATCTCCCTATAGAATGATTCCATATATAAAAGAAAATAATAAATTTCATGCACACTATACCCTACTACTATCTTATATTATCACACAAACCTTCATGAAAACCAGTTGTTCTATGACAACCCTACCCACCACACATCCCATTCTAAACATTAATGAATACATAAGGTTTTCATGTTTACCAAGGTGCTCATGCATTGTGTGAGAAATACATATCATTTGGTTCTCAAAAATTTCCCCTTGTATATTATATAATATGCATCTATACCCAAGGAATATAAAAATATATAATAAAAGAACCTAGGATATTAGGTTCTAACCAAGAAACCCCTACCCCTTGAATATCAAGTCATCATGTGTTGAACATAGCACAAAAAAACCTAATAATACCTACTGAAATTCTATGTCAAAATCCAAATCATTACCTCATCATCTATATAATACTATCATATTAATTCCTATACTATACCTAAAGACATGGGGTAGGGTGTCGACCAAATACTTGACTCATAATTTGGATACACTGGGAAAGGTAATAGGTCTCTAGGCTACACCTCACACCTTTACACAAAAGTGGGTTCAATAAGTCTTATCATGTATCATCCTAGGACCCAACACTAGGGATTTTACTCACCCAAAGCTTCTTAAGTAAAGTTTAAATGAATTATCACTAACCCAATCCATGTTGTGAAAGGTTCAAAATCGAATACTTGATCATCATGGCATGATCATGAACTAACCCAATACTCGAAAGAATAAGTAAATGTCATAAAATACACTTAATACATGATGGAATAGGGAATGATCATAAAATTAAAACATCCCCAAAGGTATATGGAATTATCATCACATTAACCCATCTTCTTATTCTATGGGATGGTTACCTCAAGGACAATTATATAATCCTTTTCAAGGAAAGGTCTCTTAGTCACCCTCACACAAGACTTTGTAGCATGGTCCACCAACACTCGTATCATAATTTAGGGTTTTATACCATCACACCAACTGGAAAAAGGATCTCATGGTTCTACTCACATAAAACCTATCCGATCACCTCAAAAAAGCTACATCTTACCCCTCAAGGGATCCAATAGTCATTCCATACCACTCTTGGTCTCAAACTACTAGTAAAGACTTTTGAGAATCACCAACAGTGACATAACAACCTAGAGGTTCCTCAAACCTAAACCTCAAGTATTGGTCCATTATCATTAGAGAACATCATTATTACTTGTCCAAATACCCATGGATCCTATCAGGTCAACCGACATTAATACCACTTTGAAACATCATTCACACTCGCTAATAAATTTCCACAACCCTAACAAGGTCCCATATCACATCTCCCATAGTAAATATGTCCTCGCATTATTCGAAGGTAACCAACCAGTTATATCATATACATCACTAAGTACTCAACATACCCCCATCACTTTACAAGATCCATCTCCAACCTAATTGGTGTTTCCTATATCACATGATATGTTTCAACTTCCTGTTCATTAGAAGAAGGAATAATCTATCTCAACCTATCCAACTATCCATATGGAACCCATCCTAGGATACATGAACCACATCATAGAACCCTAGACCATCTAAAGGATTTGTGTCATCTCAATGTCACTATCACACCTTAGATACATTGTATTTAGGTGATATTAGTCATCTAAAGAGATATTGTGTACTCATCCGGAGTGTAAGAGGTTGAAAAACATCATATATCCCTTTTAGAATGCACTCTTAATCCCTAACCATTTTCCTGAACCCACACATATGCATATAGGCATGAAATCATGCATAAAAACATACATAGATTTATATTAAAGGGATCATCTACATACAAAATAGATTATCATCCACTTCATGTTCCTATAAATCTTGTTCGATCTTATGGATTTCTTTACCAAGAATTATTCATGCTGACTAAGGCCTTTCTACACTCCTAGAAAATGTCTGCATGTCATAAAAAAGAAAAAAATGTATTATAGAAATTTATTTTTATTCAATATTATAAAATAAATAAAAATATATCCAAGAACTATATTAATGTTTAAACCACACCCAACATCACAAGGAGTGTCCGTAGTAAACCCTTGTCCCCATCAAACACAAAATCCATATCTTACGATACCTAAAAAACCTTCAAATCCATCAAAAAATCACCAAACCCATAAATTAATATAAGGTGGTGTATTACCTCAATGAATTGGAATGAAATGGTATACATGAATTGTATCAAGATTCTCTCTCAACAAGATACATGAAAGTCCCATCATTCTTAGTTGACTCCACCATCCTCTAATATAATTGAACCTGGCCCAAATTAAATGAAAACAAATGGAAATGAAACAGGAAAAGAAAACCTAATGAAAAATGGATAAATATCCTTGGATCACTACCAGATTTTCACCAATAATATCCTCCCATCATGGGGGTAAAAGGGAAGAAAGGGAGTGAAAAATCTACCAAGGATTGGCTATTCCATAGCCCCATCTACATATAAACCCCAATGAATCCTAACATAGATAATATGGGGGTTCCCAAAATAAAAATATACTTTTCCAGACCCCACTAATAGAATTGTGGATCCCATGGGTGAAAAGGTTGGTTTATACAGTGTTTCAAACAAAATATCATGGATAGAAATTAGTATTTTTTGAGACATTGGCCTACTTGTGGCTATTCTTCAGCATTTTTAGTAGCCTCATCCACCTTTCCATTCCTTTGATGCTTTACTTGATCTTCTATAGAACCTCTTGAACCTCATTTTTCATCTAAAAAAACCTATTTATGGTATGTAATACATCAGTTCTTAAATATAATATACCGTTCAAGAACCAATATCATTATAGAATGTAATAATTAAAATTCACTCAAAAATTCCAACCCTTAATGTAGACATTATTTACAAGAATTTTTATGGGTGTTTGTATGATTCTATAGTGTCTAATGGGAATATTAGGCCAGTAAGAAGATACATAAGGATCTATTTTATTCATCACTATGAGGTTCAATGTGAATAAATCATGATTCTCTCAAGAACATAACATTCTAATACTTCTCATTTAGTTCCTTGGTATCAATAATCAATTTTGGATTGGATCTTCCTCAACATGAGGTTGAGAAATACCAGATCATAGATGATGGTAGAGACTCCTTATTAATATGAATGAAGGGATCATCCATGTCCTATTCAACTAAATCATGAGGATTTATTGAGGATATGGATCCTTGATAAAAGGTGACAGTCACACAGTGTCATCTACCTATATATTGTAGAGTCCTTATCATTTTTAGAATATTTATAAGATGATTCATGTTATTCTAAATTTATAGAAACCATGGAAATAGAGGTAATGTATTATATTCCATAAGGTAATAATTTACAAGAAATTCCTAACATATAAAACTAAAATAAAATTTTCAATCCCCATTGGTTCAATACTATACAATTCTATACATAGTGAGGACATCAGTAGTTGAGAATAATATGAGATTTATGAAATATATTAAGAATTGTATTTCTAAGACTTAATGGAAATTTTTTTCCATATATGTGATCAAAGTGAAATCCATGTATTTTTTCACAATGAAATGGTTCAGAAGGTATGGGGTTGTTTCTTCCAAACACTTGATTTTTATGAAAAAAACACTTTATGATATCAAAAGTATCTAGGAATGTAGGTTTTGAGAAATTTGTACCATTGAAAAATCATATCAATTGACCTAGGGTTTTTTTTACCTCGCTTTAGTAATACCCAGAATCTAGGTAGTGGGATTGATGAGAGTGAATGGGAGATACATCAACATGGAACACCCCTACTCAATTAGTGAGTGAGTATTTGAGGAATTGGGGATACCACAAGGAGAATGTCACATGAAAGTAATGTCAAGTACCAGATTGTAATGTATTAAAAGATATGTCTTGAAATAAAACCATGAATTAATCATTTGAAACCATATAAATGAAACTGTTATTCAAGAAGATATTTTCAAGTATCTTACAGTCACTTCTATCATATCTCCAAATTTATAGGTTGGATGGGGATTGATTAATATCTGTATACCTCATATTATTGAGCATATGAATAGGATGAAGTTGATACAAATTCCAATTTCCATAAAAAACCAATGGAAAAAATTTATGTTGTTCTTTATTACGTTGGAGAGAAGGAATATGTCCCCAAGATTATTTTACCTTCATCTTCCCTAGATAAGGAGATGACGGTCTTGCAGTTTTTATTGTTAACTTCCTCCACATAGTATACATAAATAGTGTCCACATTGACCAAAATCTACATAGGATGGACTGTTTTATTATTAAGGACCTTGAGAATCCTTGTAGATAAGAAGAGTGCACCAAGGGTTGAGATTTAGGCTAGGAAAATGGTGATATTTTTTGTGCATCAAAGTTATTATATAGGGTAATGATTTTACTTCCTAGGGTTCACTTCTTCATATGAGGCATGGAGTATTCAGATGGCTATAGAGATTTTTCCCGATTGGTGCCTACTCTTTTCTACTATCATTAGGGTGACTTTGTTAGATCCTTGTATGACTATGAATAATTAATATGTTCATACAAAAGAATGGGTCATAGGGAGATTTTATAGGATTCTCTCATGGGAGGATGATCTTTATGAACCCTGAGAATAAACTATCTTCTTACCACTATAAAATCAATAGTATTTTTATCCAAAGTTCCCATGGGGTTGTTTTTACTAGAGGAAAACTTTCACATACCTCAAGATCATTGAGGAGGGGTAATAGGATCTAACTAGCGTGCTTCATCTATGATCTTGACACAATGATCCACCAACCTAATTTCATCGATATAAGTATACATTACATCTTACCAAGATCAAATATCTTGAATCATACATGTCATAGAAAAACCCTTAGTTTGGAAGGAATTCTTTCTATGAGGGTTCATTATAGATTATGAACTATAAGATGCTTCCCATGTTCTTGTGTGGTTGAAACTTATTCTTTTGAGCCTTGGAGACTATCAAGCTAATAGAAACATTAGAGAGGGTGAACTGACTGAGGGTGGTGTTCATTGAATTAATTGAACACAAATGATCCCATATGATTGAGTGATTAAATACTAATCTATCCAATCATCAAAATTATGATAACCACTATTTTATAATTATTTCCATTTGTTCAAATCATGGTCATTATCTAGTGACGAAGATCCAAAAAATGCATAATCTATAGGGTCACACAATTATACTACATCATCATATACCATATAATATATCTAATAACTGGAGAATTTTTTTTGATAGTGATTCCCAAGAATATATGTTAGGTAAAATAATTTTTATGGTTATTTAACTCAATCATTATGAATTATTTATCCTTAAAACCTTGATCAAGTTCTTCTCCAAGGAACAGTTGGTAAAGCATGGGACATTTTCATCCTTTATTAAGCATATACTATTCTTCTACTATAAAATTTTATTGATACTCATACCCGAAAATGTCCCTAGAAGAAAATATATTTGTGAGTTCATTCCTAATGGGTCTTGTTCAATAGGTTTTTATGCAGTAGTATATGCCTAAGTGATGGTGTCTACATCATAAAAACCATTTCCACTCTCTAATTCATTCACATTGGTGAATTTGGTAATGGGTGACCATTCGTTGGTCTACTACATGGACTACTAAAATCATTTACATATATTAATTAATTCATATAATCGTTATATATATATTAAGGATGTGATGGTAATGATAAACTAATCCTGGGAATTATCCACTCATATTCCCAAAAACTGATCATGGGGAATTTGGATGTCTATGGAGTAAGTCAATCCATTCCATCGAGGACTAAAGTTGAAGAAGGTTGATTACCTCGTTTATTTCACATAGAGAGGTATTTGATATTAATCTTACACATGATGGTAGTGAAATAGTATAGAATCTATCTGTGGTGATCCTCCCAGTCTGTAACACCCTAGGATTTTAGAATATATTTCTTCTCAAATAAATTTAATTTAATTGATAACTTTTCATATAGAAAAACCTGAGTCTAAAAACTATAATATAGTATACCTATATAACATAAGTGTTAAATTGGAAGTTTTAATATTAATAACAACCTTTTTTAATTTATGTATATTTTTTTGGATAAGGAAACTATATCAATAAATAAATACTTAGTTTTTATTAAACAGTTTATATGCTTCAGAATAACTTATTAAAAAATGTTTTTTATTTTTTTAGAATACAATTGAATTAGTCTCCTCCAATTTTAGAGACCTTTCATTACAAAAATAAAATATTTTTTTTAAATTATAATGCCAAAAATAGATTATAGTCATTTTTTTGTGATTTTTATGATAATATTTATTTTGATGGATAAATAGATATATAAATATACATTGAAAACTATATTTTTGTTTAAATAATTATTCAACGTTACATGTTTGAATTTTTTTTTGAAAACTAAAATTTGATCATTAATATTATTTATAATCCAATAATCTTTATGGAATTAATTTTTTGATTTATTTTAGTATAAAAACTTTTTATAATTAAGAAAACATTTTTCTGGAAATCTAATTTTTGGCGTGTTTTGCTGGTTTAATTATAAACTAATGTATGGAAATTCTAATTATTCTCATTTTAATAACTATATTCCATATTATGAATCATAATAATTAATATTTTTTAATATGTTCATCTTAATTTTGGTTATAATGAATAGTGAAACTAGTAAAAAACTGTTTCCATGGTTAATGTGAAAATAGGTTTATTGGGGGTTAAACCAAGAGATAAGGATATATTTTCCAATAAAATAAGGATAAATCCAATTTCATGGATATATTTAATTATAATCATATCCCACCCTTGAATATCTATCAATTTGGATGAATTTACCTTTAGTGTGATGTTATTATATTTTAATTTTTAACAAATCCCCAATGTGTCCTCTCCCTAACCTATAAAAGAACACCCCCCTTTATATTCTTTACACCACAATTATCCATCTATTATAACCAAAATCTTTCAAATTCAATTTTAAACATCCTTATACATGAATTATAGGTTTTTGTATTCTTAAAACACTATTCCATGGGTCCATAAGAAATGATCTAAAGGAGGCCAACTGAAGGAAAGTTAATTATCCTACCCAATATCTTTCAAATTATTTATTCTTATAAATCATATAAATATGTTTTATTCATTATAAAATAATAAAATAACTATCCTAAAAATATTAAAATTTTATTATGATTATGGATCCACCTTTAGTCACCGTTCAATCCTCTAAATTGGGGGTGTTTTTATGTGTGGAATACTACCTTCATGTAGTGATACATTCAAATTCCATCACTATTTTTCATAGATGTAATGAACCAAACCTAGATAGACCAGAGATAGTTTTATCTACTAAATACATTGGCATGATTACAAGGAATAAATCCCTGAAGGACTGATCAATTTAGTAGTCTTGGTAAACTAGATACATGAATGAGTATTGTATTACAAATGAATACCCTGATTACAAAATAATTTTTTCTTCTTTCTTAATAAATAACTCCAAGGATAACTTTAATCCATCTAGTAAATCCATGAAAATCATTCATAGTAAGAATATTGGATTCCTAGGGGAAGGAAACATAATAAGGGCGAGATTAAATGTTTAATAAGGTCAAAATATAGTGGAAGCAATAATTAATCAATGTGAATAGTTTGTATGACAAGGTAAATAACTTGAAATACACGTCACTCAAATAACTAGATAAGAAAATATCAATATGGAATGTTAGGAAACTAAAACACAAACCATTTATTTAATGAACTAAAAATGAAATGTATCCATAGATATTTCGACACATTATCTCATGAATGAATAATAATTGAATCCTTAAAATGAAATGTATCCATAGATATGTCGACACAAAATCTCATGGATGAATAATATAAAAATATAAATGAAGGAAATGCTTAATTATTGGATTCCATGTTTCCTAGGTATATGGTACCTTTACTGTTAATACCTTTCACAAGACAGTTTGCAAAATGTTGGGTAAAACCCATATAATGTGGAAATCCAAATGAATCATCCCACGAGACTACCAATGAATCAAGGGGGTATCTATAACTGGGCCCCGCCCGTATCATACTGGTCCAAAAAATTCTTCATATATCAAATAATTTATTTAAAAATGTTCCTTATCAAATATCTCTGTGGAGTAAGAGATATAGATTTATCAATATTAACCTAGGTAGTCAAATAACTATCGAAGTAGACACCGTATGTAAAATGGTATACATTTGAGGTAATAATAATACCCATGATAAATAAAATGGATAATTTTGGGGAACTTAAATGTTCAATGATCATAAGAGATTGAATATTTCAAGGGGAATAATAAATAAATCATGGAAGCGAATCTGAATACTATCCTTTTCCAAGTAAATCATAAACCATCTAGAGAAATATTAAGGATAGTATAAATATAACAAATCCCATGTGGAGTAAAAATAGAGGGTTATTTTTTTAATGGAATAAAAGAATATATTTTGAATATATACTTGATAAAAATATACTTTTATTTTAATAAACATTTTGAAAATATTTTTATTTAAAAATAAAACTTTTTAAAAGGTCTCTTCAAAGAAATAACAATAGATGAATCCATACATGTCATATGAGGTAAAAATAATATTCCTTTTGTATAAAAAAGGTTATAAAATGACTCATTAGGAAAGATATAATAAGATTCATTTGAAACATTGGTAAAAGAAAAAAAGGGTAAAAATGTCTTTACCAAATCATTTTAGAATTCTTTTTAAAACCTTTTAACAAAACATGGTTTTTAGAATAAAATAGGTTCTCTGACTAAAGAGAGATATAATGTCGGGTTTTCTGAAAAATATTTTAAAAAACAGAAGAGTACCAAAGAGTGGTAAAATGGTACTAATAATTGAAAATTCTTATGAATAACCATATAATAATGAAAGGTATATATTGAAAAATGGTTCTATAATTTACTCTAATGGAAATACCATTGAAAGATCATTAATGTTATTGTTGAGGAAAATAATATTTAATCATCCCAAAGTGTAACACCCGAGACTTTTATGTGAAATATTTTGTTTTTATGTTATATAAATCATCAAAGGAATATTTCACTACACACAACACTAGCTTGGCTTGCTTTACACGCAACCGCAACCTTCCTCGATAGCTTGTGTCGTACGCAATACCGAGTTTCACTAAACAATGATATGCTATATTATTAAAACTAGCCGTTATGAATAGTAATAACCACTTTTTAAAATTTTATAAATTTTATTTTTCAAAATGGACTTCATTTTTGGATTCGGAATATCAAAATTAGCCTAGGGTAAAATTTTGGTATTTTTCTGAAAACTTTCAATTTTTGATGAATAGTGAAACCACTAAGTGGTAGTTAAAAAACTGAATTTTTCATAAAACTTAATTTTACCGCTTCTGTGAGTGGAATTTCGAAAATCCGAGAGACATAGTTGATGTCAGTAAGTAAAATGTGGTTCAATGAGATGAAAATAATTTTTTGGTGAATAGTAATTTTTTACTTTTTTTACCACGGTTAAAAGTAAATAGGGTAATTAAGGGTAAAAATGATATTATTATTACCCTAACAAATGTCCTAATTCTATTGGACAAGTGTAATTCGACCAAAAATAACCTTAGGAATAAAATATGACCATTTAGTCCCACTTGGATTAGATTAGGACATTTATTATTAATTTATTTAAAGAAGGGTTAAAATAGTTAAAATCAAAGTTTAATAAGTAAATCTTTTTTAATATGGGGTTATACATAAGATAAATTCGACTATAAATATTCATTAGAAATCTAAAAAGATTTCATACATAATGGTATTTTATTTGTAAATTTTATACATTAAATAAGTTAATTTATTTATGACACAATGATGATGCAATAATTATCTTATTAATCAAATATTGACATAATTGATGTTATAAATACCCAAATAAATGTAATTTGAGACTTTTTATGAATTAAAATAATTTTTTAGGTTAATATGACATTTTAGTATTGATTTAAGTAACTTGGTTCGAACTAATCATTCTGTTATGATTTTCACAAAAATCAATTACTAAATAGTTTCAAAATTGACATAAAATAGTTTTTAAAACAAATATTATATTATTAATTGTTATTTTATTCTTAAAAATCTAATATTCGGCCAAATGACTTATATAAGGTTATATATTTTAATAATAAACAACTTGGGGTTCGTTTTTCTTGATATAATAAGTTTATTAACCTTATAGTGTAAGAAAACAAGAAGACACGGTAAAAGTTAAATTATCTAACTTAAAGTTAAATCTAAATGATAAGGTTAAAATTGATACCTAAACTTGTCTAAATTCTATTAGATGAGAGTATTTCGACCCCTACCCACCTTATCTTTGAAATATATCAATTTGGAGTTTTTAAAAACCGAATTTGACTTTATAATAAAATAATATTTTTAGTTATTACAAAGGTGCCCCTCTCCTCCCTTATAAAAGGGCACCTCCTCCCCCTCTTCCTCACACCACTTTGAGCCTTCAAGCTCGGCCAACCCCTGACAATTTCTCCTCTACACTTCCCTAAAAACATCCTAGAGGTTCTGGTCTTCTTCAAAGACCTATTTTAGTGCCCTAAAAGGAGGTCTCAAAGAAGTACTTCAAAGAAGAGGTAATGTCTGTTACCGATTCTTTCATCTTTATTTCTTCTTTCACTTCTTATTCTTTAGTTGTTTCATTATGAAGTAATAAAATCAGTATCAATAATATACTGATATGTTATTATAAGTATTAAACAACCCTATTTCACCATCTATCCATCCTACGGAAAAAGAAATCACCGCGCGTGCGTACGTACGGAATACCGTCTCAATGCTGTGGTGTAATCTATTTTACACCACCACCTTATTTGAATGGGTATAATGGTGTAAATAATGACTATATATGACTATTATAAAGTTATATTGATTCTGAAATAGTATACATACACTCCAATACAATTCCACGATCATAGTAACGATATCATCACTCGTGCGTACGTACGGAATACCGTCTGCACGATGTGATGCGACTCGTTCTACATGATCTTCATTTCATAATGATTATATAAATGAATTGAATGAATGAATAAGATATATATTACACTAATACCATTCTGGAGATGAGGTATCTATAACCTAAAGAGAAGAATAAGAATTTATTCAACAAAACACGCATAAGAACAAAAAGTAATAAACACCCGAATAATAAGTAGTAATGAAATATTACTAATAAGAAGCTAAGAATATGACCATATATGATATTATAACAATAATTATGATTCTGGAATAAGTCAATAACATTATTTAAATCATTATACAGGAGGTCAGGACACTTACGAGGAAAATCGGACCTAAGGTAAGGGAAATATCACAATCTCATTTTTATCCGAGATTGTTTATACTTTGGTATTTACTGGGATGTATTTTATCATCCACATCCATGTTCCCTAAATATATAATATTATTTCCATCCACCTACAATTTTTTAAATCCAGTTTTACCCTTCGGTGAGTTTTTAGTAAAAGATATGAAAGGAATCTTTTGTCGTTTTTCGTACGAGGTACTTTTTGACTTTTCCGACAAAAGTACGAGAAGAATGTTTTTTTAACTTATACGGAATGAATGGATTTTTAAAAAATTATTTCCAAGAAGATTCCTTTACAAGTTTTCAAGTTTATTTTTAATCAAATTCTTTTAGTTTAAAATTGTATGACATGTTAAAGAAAGGAAAATGTTTTTGAAGTAGAAAGGATATTTTCCTTAAGAATGGAGTTCAAGTGCTTTATCAAAATTATTTTCCATCTAAGATAATATAGGGTTCTGTTTCTATTCCTATTATTACATTGATTTGATTATGTTGTGATGGAATTATTTTTTATGAATTCCTTTATTTTATATGAATTGTTTTATGAGGTCATGTTGTTTAAGAATCCCATTTTTACTACATGGGTTATGCAATGATGTATGATTTATGATTTCGTGGCACACATAAGAATGGTATCATTATGAGATGGGTGGGACCTATATATCCCTCCAATGTGTTGGGTAAAGATTTTATATCTCATGAGATAGACATGGATGGAATGGTAGGTTATACCGGTTCAGTGAAACAGGACTGAAACGAGGAGTGAACTCGGTTTAGAAATGGACTTTTTCCACTAAGATAGTCTTGGCAGTGAGTCTTGACTAATAAGAAATGATTCTCTATGATTATGTGTGTATGACACAAATTTTCATGTTTTATGTTATGATTATTGGGATTCCATTTCACTACTATGATTTATCCCATGTTATGAAATTATGCTCTCTTTTGTAGGTTAAGATTTCCAAAAGTTATGTTCTTATGAATATGATGTGATTGATATTTCTTTTGTTTACCCTTACTGAGCATTTGAGCTCACCCTTTTGTATGTTTTCTTTCCCCAGGACGGGAACAAGGTTATTAAGTAAGATATGCCAAAAGGGACTATAGATATGATGAAATAAATGGGAGACAGTGTAGATTCTTTATGAACCAGTTGTTTATGTTTCCCGGTTTCTAAAGATACTATACCTATACGTTCCTTTCGTGGTTTTGTTATATGTTGTATGTAAATTATGGGTCGTTATAGTTGGGTTATTAAGTAAGATATGCCAAAAGGGACTATAGATATGATGAAATAAATGGGAGACAGTGTAGACACTTTATGAACCAGTAGTTTATGTTTCCCAGTTTCTAAAGATACTATACCTATACGGTCCTTTCGTGGTTTTGTTATATGTTGTATGTAAAGTATGGGTCGTTATAGTTGGTATCAGAGAAAAGGTATAGTCAACCTTTGGAAACTAGGATGTGAAAGCCTTAGTAAGAACCAGAACGATAAGTCTAAGCATAGAACACAATCTTAGTGTTTTAGAAATGGCCATGAATAACCTAGGATAAGACCTTAAGTGTGAAATTTTATTTTTGATTATGTGGTTTTCCTATTATAATTAGTGTTTCTCACACTATTCTTCTTGGTTTTAGTCAATGGCTGGAACCTGAAGGAACCGTGTTAATGCGGAATGTGACGGGCAATGCAATGATTGTCCCCCTCAGCAACCAAATGTTATGGGAGCTGTAATGAAAAATCTTGTAGCCATGCTCACACAACTTTCTCAAGCTATGAATCATGCAGGACTTCCAAATGAGCAAAGGAAGGAGCAACATTCTGTTGAATCCTTCATGAGACAATGTAACAACCCAAGATTTTATGAAAAATATTCTTTTTAATTTCACTAATGTCTTGTGTTGTACGCTACACCAAAAGGAGCTGGCAAAACACGCATCCTTGACTTGCCTTGCATTACACGCAATCACAACCTTCCTCGATAGTGTGTGTAGTACGTAATAACGAGTTTCACTAAACAACAATATGCTATAAAAATATTATTAAAACTAGCCGTTATGAATAGTAATAACCACTTTTTTAAATTTTATAAATTTTATTTTTCAAAATGGACTTCATTTTTGGATTCGGAATATCGAAATTAGCCTAGGGTGAAATTTTTGTATTTTTCTGAAAACTTTCAATTTTTGATGAATAGTGAAGCCACTAAGTAGTAGTTAAAAAAACTGAATTTTTCATAAAACTTAATTTTACCGCTTCTGTGAGTGGAATTTCGAAAATTCGAGAGACACGGTTAATATCAAGGACTAAAATGTGGTTCAATGAGATGAAAATAATTTTTGGTGAATAGTAACTTTTTACTTTTTTTTACCACGGTAAAAAGTAAATAGGGTAATTAAGGGTAGAAATGATATTATTATTACCCTAACACATGTCCTAATTCTATTGGACAAGTGTAATTCGACCAAAAACAAACATAGGAATAAAATATGACCATTTAGGCCCACTTGGATTAGATTAGGACATTTATTATTAATTTATTTAAAGAAGGGTTAAAATAGTTAAAATCAAAGTTTAATAAGTAAATAATTTTTAATATGGGGTTATACATAATATAAATTCTACTATAAATATTCATTAGAAATCTAAAAAGATTTCATACATAATGGTATTTTATTTGTAATTTTTATACATCAAATAATTTAATTTATATATGACACAAAGAGGATGCAGTAATTATCTTATTAATGAAATATTGACATAATTGATGTTATTAATACCAAAATAAATGTAATTTAAGACTTTTTATGAATTCCACTAATTTTATAGGTTAATATGACATGTTATTATTGATTTAATTAACTTTTTTAGAACTTATCATTCTGTTATGATTTTCACAAAAATCAATTACTAAATAGTGTCAAAATTGACATAAAATAGTTTTTAAAACAAATATTATATTATTAATTGTTATTTTATTCCTAAAAATATAATGTTCGGCCAAATGACTTAGATAAGGTAATATATATTAATAATAAACAACTTGGGGTTCGTTTGACTTATTATAGTAATTTTTTTAACCTTATAGTGTAAGAACACAAGAAGACACGGTAAAAGTACAATTATTTAAATTAATGTTAAATCTAAATGATAAGGTTAAAATAGGAACCTAAATTTGTATAAATTCTATTGGATGAGAGTATTTAGACCCATACCCACCTTATCCTAGAAATAAATAAATTTGGAGCTATTTAAAACCGAAAATGACTTTATAATAAAATAACATTTTTAGTTATTCCAAAGGTGCCCCTCTCCTCCCTTATAAAAGGGCACCTCCTCCCTCTCTTCCTCACACAACTTTGAGCCTTCAAGCTCGGACAACCCCGGCACAATTCTCCTCTCCACTTCCCTATAAAAATCCTAGAGGTTTTGGTCTTCCTCAAAGACCAATTTTATTGCCCTAAAAGAAGGTCTCAAAGAAGCACTTCAAAGAAGAGGTAATGTCCGTTACCGATTCTTTCATCTTTATTTCTTCTTCCACTTCTTCTTCTTTAGTTTTTTCATTACGAAGTAATAACATCAGTATCACTCATATACTGATATGTTATTATAAGTATGAAACAACCCTATTTCACCATCTATCCATCCTACGGAAAAAGAAATCACTGCGCGTGCGTACGTATGGAATACCGTCTCCATGCCGTGGTGTAATCTGTTTTCCACCACCACATTACTTGGATGGGTATAATGGTGTAAATAATGACTATATATGACTATTATAAAGTGATATTGATTCTTAAATTGTATACATATTCTCTAATACAATTCCACGATCATAGGAACGATATCATCACTCGTGCGTACGTACGGAATACCGTCTCCATGATGTGATGCGACTTGTTCTACATGATCTTCATTTCATAATGATTATATAAATGAATTTAATGAATGAATATGATATATATTATACTAATACCAATATGGAAATGAGGTATCTATAACCTAAAGAAAATAATAAGAATTTATTCGAAAAAACACGCATATGAACAAAAAGTTATAAACACCCGAATAACAAGTAACAATGAAATATTACAACTAAGAAGCTAAGAATATGACCATATATGATACCATAAAAATAATTATGATTCTGGAATAAGTCAATAACATTATTTATATCATTATATAGGAGGTTCGGACACTTATAAAGCAAGTCGGACCTAAGGTATGGGAAATATCACAATCTCATTTTTATCCGAGATTGCTTATACTTTGGTATTTACTGGGGTGTATTTTATCATCCACATCCATGTTTCCTCAATATGTAATGTTATTTCCATCCAACTAAAATTGTTTAAATCCAATTTTACCCTTTGGTGAGTTTTTAGTAAAATATATGAAAGGAATATTTTTTCATTTTTTGTACGAGGTACTTTTTTGACTTTTCCGACAAAAGTATGAAGAATGTTTTTTTAACTTATACGACATGAATGGATTTGTAAAACATTATTTCCAAGAAGCTTCCTTTACAAGTTTTCAAGTTTATTTTTAATCAACTTCTTTTAGTTTAAAATTGTATGACATGTTAAGAAAAGAAAATGTTTTTGAAGAAGAAATGATATTTTCCTCCAGAATAGAGTTCAAGTGTTTTATCAAAATTATTTTCCATCTAAGATAATAAAGGGTTCTGTTTTTATCACTATTTTTACATTGATTTGATTATGTTATGATGGAATTATTTTTTTATTATGTCCTTTTATCTTATATGGTTTATGTTATGATGGCATGATGTTTAAGATTCCCATTTTTATTACATGGGTTATGCAATGATGTATGATTTATGATTTTGTGGCACACATAAGAATGGTATCATTATGAGATGGGTGAGACCAATATCTCCCTCCAATGAATTGGGTAAAGATTTTATATCTTATGAGATAGACATGGCTGGAACAGTAGGTTATACCGGTTCAGTGAAACAGGACTGAAACGAGGGTGACTCGGTTCAGAAAGGGACTTTGTCCACTAAGATAGTCTTGGGAATGAGTCTTGACTAACAAGAAATGATTATCTATGATTATGTGTGTATGCCACAAAGTTCAATGTTTTAAGTTATGATTATTGTGATTACATTTCACTGCCATGATTTATCCCATGTTATGAAATTATACTCTCTTTTACAGGTTAATATTTCCAAAAGTTATGTGCTTATGTATATGATGTGATTGATATTTCTTTTTTTTACCCTTACTGAGAATTTGAGATCACCCTTTTATGTTTTCTTTTCCCCAGGATATAAATAAAGGTTTTAGGTATAAAAAAAAGGAAGATCTTTATAGGAGATGTTGAAGATCTTTCACCAGGATTAGAAGATTATATTCCGAGTTTCCAAAGACACTAAACTATTACGATCCTTGTGTGTGTGTTTTTGTTATGTACTAAGTATTCTGCAAATGTAATGTAATGTCAATGTACGTCAGGCTTTGGGTCTCTACAGTTGGTATCAGAGGAAAGGTTTAGTCAACCTTTGGAAACTAGGATGCGAAAGAGTTAGTGAGATCCCTAGAGATATTTCTAAGGTATGTCTAGGGATGTACCTAAGGATAAGTATATGTATAAGATACAATCCTAGAACTACGGAAACGATCATAGAATTTAACCTAAGAAGTTAGATATTGAGGATACTCCCCCTTTATAATGTTGTTTTCCCTAGCATGATTTTTTCCTCTCACACTATTCTTTTTGGGTTTTAGACGACGGCTGGAACCCGAAGGAACCGTGTTGATCAATGCAATGGACAATGCAATGATTGTTCCCCTGAACAAACAAATGTTATGGGAGATGGAGTGCAAAATCTTATTGCTATACTTACACAAGCTATGAATCATTCTGGACTTCCAAATGAGTAGAGAAGGGAACAATATTCTATTGAGTCCTTCATGAGGCAACGTCCACCTTCTTTCAGTGGGTCTTCTGATCCACTTGTTGCTGAACAATGGATCAGTACCACTGAAAAGATATTTTCAGTTCTTCAATGTTCTGAACATGATAAAGTCATCTTAGTAGTATATCGTTTGGAAGGTGAAGCTGATCAATGGTGGAATCTTATCAAGAATACGAGGCCAAGAGATGAAATTGAGTCCATGGAATGGGACGAGTTCAAGAACTTGTTTTTTAGTAAGTACTTCCCTCGTATTCTTCGAACAAAGATGGAAAAGGAGTTCCTTGAGCTGAAGTAGAAGGATGATGAATCTGTTGGTATATACGAAGCGAATTTTACAAGACTTGCAAGGTATGCATCTGGCATTATCATCCAACCTGAAAGTAAAGTTGATCGATTTTTCAGTGGCTTAAAACCAAGTCTTCGAAGGGCATTAGCTATAAGAGACTTTAGTAGCTATGAAGAAATTGTGCGTTGTGCTATCAAGGTAGAAATGGAAGTTGGTGTTACTTATCCATCTCATAGTTTTGACAAGAAACGAAAGATGGAGTTCAAGGAGAAATCTCAAAATAATGGTGAAAAGAAGATGAATGTTTCCTTATGCACAAAGTGTGGAAAGAAGCATGGTGGAGATTGTCTTAAAGGGACTAGAAAATGTTTTAAGTGTGGAAAAGAAGGTCATCGAGCAGCTGAGTGTCGAAGTAATGGAAAAAGGGTTTCTAATGATGTGAATAAAGAAAACACTACAGAGAACGCACCACCAACACTTCAATGCTTCAAGTGCAAGGAAATGGGGCATTATGCTAATAAATGCCCTAATCCAAGGGTTAGTGATGATCAACATGAGCAACCACTTAAGGCAAAGGACAAAGGGAAGTCACATGTGATCACTATTGGCGATGTTGAATATGACAACGATGTGGTGGAATGATTAAGTGTTTATGTAATGGGATTCCAAAATAATGTTGTATCATAAAGTATTGGAATATTTATGTGTTGTTCTAATGTGGTATTCAAAGTGATTGAGATATTTTTGGAAATAAGATGATATGCGCATAATGAAGGGAAAACGAGAAAACGAAATGTTTAACAGTATTCATGAGCTCATGATTGATATAAGGACTAAGTGATATCATGGTTTGAGTATATAGAATTTTGAGGATTTTGGTATGTGGAAATTTTTAACTTTTAACTACATTCATGTTTTCACTAAGGCTCAATGGGTATTCAAGAGAATACATGATTAATGACTTTGAATGTTTGGAATGTGACCAAAAAAACATATCTTATGATATATGGGGATCAACAATGGTATTAAATCTCTGGTAATCGTTTTCACTATATTATGAGAGTGGACTGAAGTATTATGGATAAGCCTAAAGATTGTAATGGATTATGTTAGACATAAGTTAGTATTGTTTAAGGATAAAAGTTTTTTTTTTGATATTATTGATGGGATGTTATAGTAATATAGTTTTAGAAAAAGGACAACCTACAGGACGGGCGACAACCCATCGCGTCGGACAAGGCTGTGGAAATCGAACCCACAACCGAAGTGTGACTGGCCTTTATCGCCTACTACTGGCATACAGAAAGTCCCTGTTTAGTAGAAACTAGTTTTATTATATTAAGCAGTATGATATATGAAGTATAAGTCCATTTTAGGAACCATATATGATTAATCTCACTATAGAATGACTTATGTGTATTTAATAACTTTTTCTAACCTTTTGTTTGAGACAGATGGAATGACCCGTCATTCTATCACATGATATGCTAACACTTCACGAATAACAAATTCAACTTCATTTATTTAAGAGATTAAGTAGAAATTGTTCAAGGAACGAACAACAGTGAGATTGTACCAAAATAAAGTAAGTATTTATTCTAATTCAAATTCTTCAACTTTAGGGAAACGATCTTGAAAACCAAAAATGTTGTCCTAGTGCTCTTATATCTGATTAATCAGATGGTACCTTAGATCGTCACAAATTTATGGATTTGTGATTGTTGGCTTTTCCATAGCCATGTTCTCTACCACTCTCCATCAGAACATGATGGTTAGATTTTTCTTCCATATCCACATTTTCACCTATGTGGAAACCCAGTGATTAGTTTATTTGGGTAACCGTTACGTTTCATACTTTTGTTTTTAAAGATTGGTATTGGTATTCCTTTTTACGATGTGGGTTTCTATTAAAGAAACTTTCGAATAGTAAACCATTTATAACCCCGATGAATTTTGAGGGCGAAATTCATTTTAAGGGGGGTAGAATGTAACAACCCAAGATTTTATGAAAAATATTCTTTTTAATTTCACTAATGTCTTGTGTTGTACGCTACACCAAAAGGAGCTTGCACAACACGCATCCTTGACTTGCCTTGCATTACACGCAATCGCGACCTTCCTCGATGGCGTGTGTAGTACGCAATAACGAGTTTCACTAAACAACAATATGCTATTAAAATATTATTAAAACTAGCCGTTATGAATAGTAATAACCACTTTTTTAAATTTTATAAATTTTATTTTTCAAAATGGACTTCATTTTTGGATTCGGAATATCGAAATTAGCCTAGGGTGAAATTTTGGTATTTTTCTGAAAACTTTCAATTTTTGATGAATAGTGAAACCACTAAGTAGTAGTTAAAAAAACTGATTTTTTCATAAAACTTAATTTTACCGCTTCTGTGAGTGGAATTTCGAAAATTCGAGAGACACGGTTAATATCAAGGACTAAAATGTGGTTCAATGAGATGAAAATAATTTTTGGTGAATAGTAACTTTTTACTTTTTTTTACCACGGTAAAAAGTAAATAGGGTAATTAAGGGTAGAAATGATATTATTATTACCCTAACACATGTCCTAATTCTATTGGACAAGTGTAATTCGACCAAAATCAAACATAGTAATAAAATATTACCATTTAGGCCCACTTGGATTAGATTAGGACATTTATTATTAACTTATTTAAAGAAGGGTTAAAATAGTTAAAATCAAAGTTTAATAAGTAAATAATTTTTAATATGGGGTTATACATAAGATAAATTAGACTATAAATATTCATTAGAAAGCTAAAAATATTTCATACATAATGGTATTTTATTTTTAATTTTTAGACATCAAATAATTTAATTTATATATGACACAAAGATGATGTAGTAATTATCTTATTAATGAAATATTGACATAATTGATGTTATAAATACCAAAATAAATGTAATTTAAGACTTTTTATGAATTACACTAATTTTATAGGTTAATATGACATGTTAGTATTGATTTAATTAACTTTTTTCTAACTTATCATTCTGTTATGATTTTCACAAAAATCAATTACTAAATAGTGTCAAAATTGACATAAAATAGTTTTTAAAACAAATATTATATTATTAATTGTTATTTTATTCCTAAAAATCTAATATTCGGCCAAATGACTTAGATAAGGTTATATATATTAATAATAAACAACTTTTGGTTCTTTTGGCTTCTTATAGTAAGTTTATTAACCTTATAGTGTAAGAACACAAGAAGACACAGTAAAAGTACAATTATTTAACTTAATGTTAAATCTAAATGATAAGGTTAAAATAGGAACCTAAACTTGTCTAAATTCTATTGTATGAGAGGTTTTAGACCCATCCCCACCTTATCCTTGAAATAAATCAATTTGGATCTATTTAAAACCGAACTTGACTTTATAATAAAATAATATTTTTAGTTATTCCAAAGGTGCCCCTCTCCTCCCTTATAAAAGGGAACCGCCTCCCTCTCTTCCTCAAACAACTTTGAGACTTAAAGCTCGGCCAACCCCTGCCCAATTCTCCTCTCCACTTACCTATCAAAATCCTAGAGGTTCTGGTCTTCCTCAAAGACCAATTTTAGTGCCCTAAAAGAAGGTCTCAAAGAAGCACTTCAAAGAAGAGGTAATGTCCGTTACCGATTCTTTCATCTTTATTTCTTCTTCCACTTCTTCTTATTTAGTTGTTTCATTATGAAGTAATAACATCACTATCACTCACATACTGATATGTTATTATAAGTATGAAACAACCCTATTTCACCATCTATCCATCCTACGGAAAAAGAAATCACTGCGCGTGCGTACGTACGGAATACCGTCTCCACGCCGTGGTGTAATCTGTTTTCCACCACCACCTTACTTGGATGGGTATAATGGTGTAAATAATGACTATATATGACTATTATAAAGTGATATTGATTCTGAAATAGTATACATATACTCCAATACAATTCCACGATCATAGGAACGATATCATCACTCGTGCGTACGTACGGAATACCGTCTCCACGATGTGATGCGACTCGTTCTACATGATCTTCATTTAATAATGATTATATAAATGAATTTAATGGATAAATATGATATATATTACACTAATACTATTCTGAAAATGAGTTATCTATAACCTAAAGAAAAGAATAAGAATTTATTCGACAAAACACGCATAAGAACAAAAAGTTATAAACACCCGAATAACAAGTAGCAATGAAATATTACTACTAAGAAGCTAAGAATATGACCATATATGATATCATAAAAATAATTATGATTCTGGAATAAGTCAATAAAATTATTTGTATCATTATACAGGAGGTTCAGACACTTACAAAGCAAGTCGGACCTAAGGTAAGGGAAATATCACAATCTCATTTTTATCCGAGATTGCTTATACTTTGGTATTTACTGGGGTGTATTTTATCATCCACATCCATGTTTACTCAATATGTAATGTTATTTCCATCCACCAACAATTTTTTTAAATCCAATTTTACCATTTGGTGATTTTTTAGTAAAAGATATGAAAGGAATCTTTTTTCATTTTTTGTACGAGGTACTTTTTGACTTTTCCGACAAAAGTACGAAGAATGTTTTTTTAACTTATACGACATGAATGGATTTGTAAAACATTATTTACAAGAAGCATCCTTTACAAGTTTTCAAGTTTATTTTTAATCAACTTCTTTTAGTTTAAAATTGTACGACATGTTAAGAAAGGAAAATGTTTTTGAAGAAGAAATGATATTTTCCTCAAGAATGGAGTTCAAGTGTTTTATCAAAATTATTTTCCATCTAAGATAATAAAGGGTTATGTTTTTATCCCTATTTTTACATTGATTTGATTATGTTATGATGGAATTATTTTTTTATGATGTCCTTTTATCTTATATGGTTTATGTTATGATGGCATGATGTTTAAGATTCCCATTTTTATTACATGGGTTATGAAATGATGTATGATTTATGATTTTGTGGCACACATAAGAATGGTATCATTATGAGATGGTTGGGACCTATATCTCCCTCCAATGAATCGGGTAAAGATTTTATATCTCATGAGATAGACATGGCTGGAACGGTAGGTTATACCGGTTCAGTGAAACAGGACTGAAACGAGGGTGACTCGGTTCAGAAAGGGACTTTGTCCACTAAGATAGTTTTGGAAATGAGTCTTGACTAACAAGAAATGATTCTCTATGATTATGTGTGTATGCCACAAAGTTCAATGTTTTAGGTTATGATTATTGTGATTACATTTCACTGCCATGATTTATCCCATGTTATGAAATTATTCTCTCTTTTACAGGTTAAGATTTACAAAAGTTATGTACTTATGTATATGATGTGATTGATATTTATTTTGTTTACCCTTAGTGAGCATTTGAGCTCACCATTTTATGTTTTCTTTTCCCCAGGATATAAAGAAAGGTTTTAGGTATAAAAAAAGGAAGATCTTTATGGGAGATGTTGAAGATCTTTCATCAGGATTAGAAGATTATATTCCGAGTTTCCAAAGACACTAAACTATTACGATCCTTGTGTGTGTGTTTTTGTTATGTACTAAGTATTCCGCAAATGTAATGTAATGTAAATGTACGTCAGGCTTCGGGTCTCTACAGACAGCGCCCACCTTCATTCAGCGGGTCTACTGATCCATTAGTTGCTGAACAATAAATTAGTACTACTGAAAAGATATTTCCAGTTCTTCAATGTTCTGAGCATGATAAATTCATCTTAGCAGTGTATCGTTTGGAAGGTGATGCTAATCAATGGTGGAATCTTATTAAGAATACGAGGAAAAGGGATGAAATTGAGTCCATGGAATGAGACGAGTTCAAGAACTTATTTTTCAATAAGTACTTCCCTCTTATTCTCCGAACAAAGATGGAGAAAGAGTTTCTTGAACAGAAGCAAAAGGATGATGAATCTGTTGGTACCTATGAAGAAAATTTTACAAGACTTGCAAGGTACGCTTCTGGTGTTATTATCCAACCTGAGAGTAAGATCGATCGATTCTTTAGTGGCTTAAAACCAAGTATTCGAAAGGCCTTAGACATAAGGGACTTCAATAGCTATGAGAAAATCGTTCGATGTGCTCTCAAAGTTGAGATGGAGATTGGAGTAACCCATCAGTCATATGGGTTTGATAAGAAGAGGAAAATGGAATTCAAAAGAAAATCTAAAGAGCACACTGAAAAGAAGATGAGCTTTCCCTTATGCTCAAAGTGTGGAAAGAAACATGGAGGGAATTGTCTTAAAGGGACAAGTAAATGTTTCAAGTGTGGAAAGGAAGGTCATCGGGCATTTGAATGCCACGATGATGGGAAGAAGATGTCTAATGATGCAAACAAAGGAAGGGATACACAGAATGAACCTACTACACTTCAATGTTTCAAGTGTAAGGAGACGGGACATTATGCCAATAAATTCCCTAATCCAAGGGTTGATGATGATGGTCGACGTCAACAAACTCTTAAGGCTAAAGACAAAGGAAAGTCACATGAAATTTATATCAGTGATGTGGAGTACGACAACGATGTGGTGAAAGGTACACTTACCATCCAATATAAAGTAGAAAATGTTTTATTTGATTCTGGATCCACCCACTCTTTTATTTCTGAATAATTTTATAAGGGTATCACAGTATTACCTCAAAAATTACATGTTGAGTTAGCTATGACAACACCTAATGGCACAACAGTCGCATAAAAAGTTTATAATTCATTTCCGATCGAAGTTTGTGGGAAAGTGATTCCTGAAAATCTTGTGATCCTTCCTATAGTGGAATTTGATGTGATTCTTGGCATGGATTGGATTTCTTTATATGGAGCTCATATCAATTGCCAAAGAAGGGAAGTCACATTTCATATTCCAGATCAATCTATGATCGTCTATCAATGCAAGGATGAACATAACCTTCCAGTGGAAATTCCTTCTACCTTATGGGTCTTGATTCCACTAAATGAAGGTTATTTATCTCAAATTGTTGGTGAGAAAATCACGATTAAGAATATGCCCATTTTACGGGAGTTTGATGATGTCTTTCCGGAGGAATTACCGGGTCTTCCACCAAATCGTGAAGTTGAGTTTTCAATAGAACTCGTACCAGGTGCTTTGCCTATTTCAAAGACACCTTATAGAATGACCCCAATTGAGTTGCAGGAATTGAAGACGCAACTCCAAGAGAATCTTGATAAGGGATTGATACGCCCTAGTGCGTCACCTTGGGGAGCACCTGTTCTATTTGTTAAGAAGAAAGATAGATCAATGAGACTCTGCATTGATTATCAAGAACTTAACAAGATCACTATCAAGAACGAATATCCTCTCCCACGCATTGATGACTTATTTGACCAACTACGCGGAGCTCAATACTTTTCCAAGATTGATATTCGTTCAGGGTATCATCAATTAAGGTTCAAAAGGGAGGATATACCAAAGACGAATTTCCGTACAAGGTATGGAAACTATGAATTTATAGTGATGCCATTTGGTCTTACTAATTCCCCTGCTATCTTCATGGATATGATGAATAGAGTCTTTAGAGACTATCTTGATCAATTTTTGGATGTCTTTATAGACGATATTCTTGTCTATTCAAAGAGCAAGGAAGAACATGAAGATCACTTGAGAATTATATTGAAGACCCTGATAAAGGAGAAGCTTTATTCCAAATTTACCAAGTGTGAATTTTGGCTTCAAAAAGTTTCATTTTTGGGTCACATAATCTCAGAAGAGGGGATATCTGTGGATCCAGCAAAAACAGAGGTTATCGAAAGATGGTCGAGACCAACAACAGTAACTGAGATCCGAAGTTTTCTTGGTTTGGCTGGATATTATCGACGTTTTGTGAAAGATTTTTCACGATTATCTAATCCACTCACCAAGTTGACTCGAAAAGGAGTTAAGTTTGTTTGGACGGAAGAATGTGAAGAAAATTTCAAGGATTTGAAAAGAAGGTTATCCAGTGCACCTGTGCTCACACTGCCTTGTAGTGGAGAAAGGTTTGTGATCTATAGTGATGCATCCAAGAAGGGATTAGGGTGTGTTCTTATGAAAAATGATATGGTGATAGCTTATGCCTCATGACAGTTGAAAATACATGAGCAAAATTACCCAACACATGATTTGGAGTTACCTGCGGTAATCTTTGCATTAAAGATTTGGAGGCATTATCTTTATGGAGAAAGGTGTGACATTTATACTGATCATAAAAGTTTAAAGTATATTTTCACACAAAAGGATCTGAATATGCTCCAAAGAAGATGGTTAGAACTGATTAAGGATTACGACTGCTCAATTCATTACCACCCTGGGAAAGCAAACAAGGTGGCAGATGCATTAAGTTGACAAGACCATGCCAGTTTATCCATGATGAGGATCACAAAAGATCCAATATTTATGGATTTACAAAGGATGGATCTTGGAATTATAATGGAAGGGGAGAAATCTTATCTTTCTCAAATAAATGTTCAACCATCTATACATGTGAAGATTAAAGAGGCATAGAAAGAAGATGTCGAGTTACAAAAGAAGGTGAGAAATGTTCCTGAATTCAACCTTGATTGTGATGGGATAATAAAGTTCAGGAATGGGGTTTGTGTTCCTCCCATCCCGGAATTAAAGAAGGATCTGCTGGATGAGGCTCATAGTTCTTCATTCTCTATTCATCCTGGAAGCACGAAGTTGTATAGAGACCTGAAAGAGTACTTCTGGTGGGATGGCATGAAAAGAGATGTTGCTGAATATGTCTCTCGATGCTTGGTTTGTCAGCAAATTAAAGCTGGGAGACAGAAGTCTAAGGGGATGTTACAACCATTACCCATACCCGAATGGAAATGGGAAAACATCACTATGGACTTTGTCACCGGAATTCTTAAAACATCCAAAGGCAATAATGCTATCTAGGTCATAGTTGATCGTCTTAACAAGTCTGCACACTTTATTTTTATTAGAGAGGATTTCTCTCTGGATCAGATTGCCAGGATATATGTAAAGAAAGTGGTAAGATTGCATGGAGTACCACTTTCTATTATATCTGATCGGGATCCGAGATTTACCTCGAAGTTCTGGAGAAGTCTTCAGCATACTCTGGATGCAAAGTTGAGTTTTAGCACTGCTTATCATCCTCAGACAGACGGTCAGTCTGAGAGAACAATTCAAACTCTAGAAGATATGTTGAGAGCTTGCTCTATGGATTTCAAAGGTGGTTGGGATCAACACCTACCATTGGTGGAATTTTCTTATAATAATAGCTTTCACTCCAGTATCCAGATGGCTCCTTATGAGGCTCTCTATGAAAAGAAATGCAGGACTCCAACTTGCTGGGATGAAGTTGGGGAAAAAAGGTATTAGAACCTGATCTCGTTGATGAAATGGCAGAAAAGGTCAGATCTATTCAACAACACATAAGAGAAGCTCAGAGTCGACGGAAAATTTATGCCGACAACCGAAGAAAAGACCCAGAGTTTGAAGTGGGTGATAAAGTGTTCTTACGAATATCTCCCTGGAAGAGAGTCATGAGATTTGGAAAGAAGGGGAAGTTGAGCCCTAGATATATCGGTCCTTTCGAAATACTGGATCGTGTCGGGAAGGTAGCTTACCGATTGGCGCTTCCACCGAATCTCTCTCAATTACATGATGTGTTCCATGTATCTCTCCTGAGAAAGTATATACCTGATCCTTCACATGTACTCAGCTCAGAAGTTGTACCGCTGGAGCAAGATCTTTCTTATGAAGAACAGCCGATAGAGATTCTGGATCGTAGAGAAAAAGTCCTACGAAACAAGACCACTCTCTTGGTGAAAGTTTTATGGAGGAACCACCAATTATAATAAGCTACATGGGAGCTTGAGGATATGATGAGGGAGAGGTATCCTCATCTGTTTGTTACAAAGTGACGAATTTCGAGGGAGAAATTCATTTTAAGGGGGGTAGAATGTAACACCCGAGAGTTTATGTGAAATATTTTGTTTTTATGTTATATAAATCATCAAAGGAATCTTTCACTACACACAACACTATCTTGGCTTGCATTACACACAACTGCGACCTTCCTCGATAGCTTGTGTTGTACGCAATACCGAGTTTCACTAAACAATGATATGCTATATTATTAAAACTATCCGTCATGAATAGTAATAACCACTTTTTGAAATTTTATAAATTTTATTTTTCAAAATGGACTTCATTTTGGATTCAGAATATCGAAATTAGCCTAGGGTTAAATTTTGGTATTTTTCTGAAAACTTTCAATTTTTGATGAATAGTGAAACCACTAAGTGGTAGTTAAAAAACTGAATTTTTCATAAAACTTAATTTTACCGCTTCTGTGAGTGGAATTTTGAAAATCCGAGAGACACGGTTGATGTCAGTAAGTAAAATGTGGTTCAATGAGATGGAAATAATTTTTTGGTGAATAATAAATTTTTACTTTTTTTACCACGGTTAAAAGTAAATAGGGTAATTAAGGGTAAAAATGATATTATTAGTACCCTAACACATGTCCTAATTCTATTGGACAAGTGTAATTCGACAAAAAACAACCTTAGGAATAAAATATGACCATTTAGTCCCACTTGGATTAGATTAGGACATTTATTATTAATTTATTTAAAGAAGGGTTAAAATAGTTAAAATCAAAGTTTAATAAGTAAATAATTTTTAATATGGGGTTATACATAAGATAAATTCGACTATAAATATTCATTAGAAAGATAAAACTATTTCCTACATAATGGTATTTTATTTTTAATTTTTATACATTAAATAACTTAATTTAATTACGACACAATGATGATGCAGTAATTATCTTATTAATGAAATATTTACATAATTGATGTTATAAATACCCAAATAAATGTAATTTGAGACTTTTTATGAATTAAACTAATTTTATAGGTTAATATGACATGTTAGTATTGATTTAAGTAACTTTTTTCGAACTAATAATTCTGTTATGATTTTCACAAAAATCAATTACTAAATAGTTTCAAAATTGACATAAAATAGTTTTTTAAAAAAATATTATATTATTAATTGTTATTTTATTCCTAAAAATCTACGGTTCGGAAAAATGACTTAGATAAGGTTATATATTTTAATAATAAACAACTTGGGGTTTGTTTTTCTTGATATAGTATGTTTATTAACCTTATAGTGTAAGAAAACAAGAAGACATGGTAAAAGTTAAATTATCTAACTTAAAGTTAAATCTAAATGATAAGGTTAAAATTGATACCTAAACTTGTCTAAATTCTATTTTATGAGAGTATTTAGACCCCTACCCACCTTATATTCTAAATACATCAATTTGGAGCTATTAAAAACCGAATTTGACTTTATAATAAAATAATATGTTTAGTTACTCTAAAGGTGCCCCTCTCCTCCCTTATAAAAGGGCACCTCCTCCCCCTCTTCCTCACACCACTTTGAGCCTTCAAGCTCGGCCAAACCCTGACAATTTCTCCTCTCCACTTCCCTAGAAACATCCTAGAGGTTCTAGTCTTCTTCAAAGACCTATTTTAGTGCCCTAAAAGGAGGTCTCAAAGAATCACTTCAAAGAAGAGGTAATGTCCGTTACCGATTCTTTCATCTTTATTTCTTCTTCCACTTATTCTTCTTTAGTTGTTTCATTATGAAGTAATAACATAAGTATCACTCCTATACTGATATTTTATTATAAGTATGAAACAACCCTATTACACCATCTATCCATCCTATGGAAAAAGAAATCACCGCGCGTGCGTACGTACGGAATACCATCTCCACGCCGTGGTGTAATCTATTTTCCACCACCACCTTACTTGAATGGTTATAATGGTGTAAATAATGACTATATATTACTATTATAAAGTGATATTAATTCTGAAATAGTATACATACACTCCAATACAATTCCACGATCATAGGAACGATATCATCACTCGTGCGTACGTACGGAATACCGTCTCCACGATGTGATGCGACTCGTTCTACATGATCTTCATTTCATAATGATTATATAAATGAATTGAATGATTGAATATGATATATATTACACTAATACCATTCTTTAAATGAGGTATCTATAACCTAAAGATAAGAATAATAATTTATTCAACAAAACACGCATAAGAACAAAAAGTAATAAACACCCGAATAACAAGTAGTAATGAAATATTACTAATAAGAAGCTAAGAATATGACCATATATGATATCATAACAATAAGTGTGATTCTAGAATAAGTCAATAACATTATTTAAATCATTATACAGGATGTTCGAACACTTAAGAGGCAAATTGGACCTAAGGTAAGGGAAATATCACAATCTCATTTTTATCCGAGATTGTTTATACTTTGGTATTTACTGGGGTGTATTTTATCATCCACATCCATGTTCCCTAAATATGTAATATTATTTCCATCCACCTACAATTGTTTAAATACAATTTTACCCTTCGGTGAGTTTTTAGTAAAAGATATGAATGGAATCTTTTGTCGTTTTTTGTACGAGGTACTTTTTGACTTTTCCGACAAAAGTACGAGAAGAATGTTTTTTTAACTTATACAGCATGAATGGATTTTTAAAACATTATTTTCAAGAAGATTACTTTACAAGTTTTCAAGTTTATTTTTAATCAACTTCTTTTAGTTTAAAATTGTATGACATGTTAAATAAAGGAAAATGTTTTTGAAGTAGAAATGATATTTTCCTCAAGAATGGAGTTCAAGTGCTTTATCAAAATTATTTTCCATCTAAGATAATATAGGGTTCTATTTCTATCCCTATTATTACATTGATTTGATTATGTTGTGATGGAATTATTTTTTATGAATTCCTTTATTTTATATGAATTGTTTTATGAGGTCATGTTGTTTAAGAATCCCATTTTTACTACATGGGTTATGCAATGTTGTATGATTTATTATTTTGTGGCACACATAAGAATGGTATCATTATGAGATGGGTGGGACCTATATCTTCCTCCAATGAATTGGGTAAAGATTTTATATCTCATGAAATAGACATGGCTGGAACGGTAGGTTATACCGGTTCAGTGAAACAGGACTGAAACAAGGAGTGAACTCGGTTCAGAAATGGACTTTGTCCACTAAGATAGTCTTGGCAATGAGTCTTGACTAATAAGAAATGATTCTATATGATTATGTGTGTATGCCACAAATTTTCATGTTTTATGTTATGATTATTGTGATTCCATTTCACTACTATGATTTATCCCATGTTATGAAATTATGCTCTCTTTTGCAGGTTAAGATTTCCAAAAGTTATGTTCTTATGAATATGATGTGATTGATATTTCTTTTGTTTACCCTTACTGAGAATTTGAGCTCACCCTTTTGTATGTTTTCTTTCCCCAGGCCAGGAATAAGGTTATTAAGTAAGATATGCCAAAAGGGACTATAGATATGATGAAATAAATGGGAGACAGTGTAGACGCTTTATGAACCAGTTGTTTATGTTTCCTAGTTTCTAAAGATACTATACCTATATGGTCCTTTCGTGGTTTTGTTATATGTTGTATGTAATGTATGGGTCGTTATACAAAGTGTCCCATACCATGTTGAAATATTTTAAAAAATAATCCTCATGAATGAATAAAATTATATGAATGTTTATAATATCGTGAGATTAAGTAGATTAATGACATATCATGTAAATGAAATTACATACACCATGTAAAAGAAACTAGGTGCATAACAATAATTAAACCTCAATAGAATGTAAACTGAGACGAAAATCCTTTACCTTATGTTTCCTTTTGGGTGAACATCCATTACATTCCTATATAATAAAACTATGTTAATTTTATATATTATTCAAAATATTTTTCATGTTTATAATTAATTTTATTTCACTTATTACCATTTTGTGTTAAACTACTCAATCAATTAAGTTTACATTGGGTGTTTTTGACCAAATTCGGTTTATGTGTCGAAACAACTTTTGTTGGTCAACTATGGTCATAGGGTTCATTATATAACATCTCTAGAATAATAAACATGACATAATAATCATATTTTTACATAAATTATACTTTTAAAATCAATCATTAAATATTTTTATGATAATGAGAATATGTTACAATCATGGAGATGGTAGGTCGTATACACATGAGTAACATTCCCATTTTTGAGTGATCGTTGTGGAAAAAGGTAAGTAACTCAAATATTACCATAATTATAACTATATAATAAATATCATATAATTTAATCATATATAATTATATATATAATTATGTGGTGTAAAATTAATCACATCATGTTGAGGAGGCGGTAGTCCACATGTCCACGAATAACGTTGTCACTTTTTAAGTGTGTGAAAGGGTAATAAATAAAATGATATATATAAATATATATATATATATCCAGAAAGGTAATTATGTTATGAATATAATATAGATATTTTTTATGTCTCATAAGTTTAATTATGTCAATTCATTTATACATTCCATGTATCGTGCAAATGAGTCACATCACTTTGAGGGGGTGGTAGTCCACATTTCCTCAAACGAGATTATTATTTTTACACAACTTGGAAATAAGAAATTTATGTTATAAATAAAAATTACATAAGGTTATAAAATTATAAATAACATATATATCATATATAAATAGAGTTTATATCATAATTACCACCATGAGAGGAAATATTGGAGAATTGAACAATCATCGTTTTGTGAGGTAGTAATTCCCCGTTCAAAGAAATGGTATGCTCATTTCCCATTAGATGGATGTTTGTATAATAGTAGATATAACAATTAGGATGAAAAATACTAGTATATTTATGATAGTGTTTTTGTTTTAAAATAACATAATAAGGATAGGTGTCGAAGAATGGAAATGAAACTAGAGAGATTGAGAAAAGACAATACCTTTTAATCGGGTAACTTCTTTTGGTTTAAACCAAAAGGCATCCATTGAAGGTATTATTCCTAAAGGTAGGATTATAGGTCTAGGGAATGGATTATGGTATAATGTTTGGGTATATATTATTAAAAACTTAAGATTTTGGAGATGTGTGAGGAATGGGTAGAGGTGGTGGCCTTTTATAGGAAAGGAAAAAGTCTCACTTGGTATTTTTGAAAAGAAGTTAGGTGTAAACATGTTATTACCTAATAAAAGTCATAAAACCACCCAAAATCATTAATGTAAGGTTAATGAACTAAATATTCTGATAAAATGGGTGTTGGTAAAGTGTATAGGTCATTTGGGCCCTTAAAATAAGTTTTCCATTACAAGGCAGTTAAAAATGCCTAAATATATGTTTTTATAAGAAATACTGGGTTTGATCCTATCTTATGCTTACCAAATCTATTGGAAGAATATAAAAAACAATTTATTAAATATGATACATATTTATTACATTAATATAACTCACTATTTATAATTAATTAAATCTATTATGGTAAAATAGCTTTGTGAGAAAAAAATATTTTTCCATAAAAATCTGCTTTTAATATTCAATTTGTTCTTACATTCATTTATAATTTATTTTTAACCAATGATTTAGTTTTATAAACCATATATTTTCAAAATTTAGTTAATAATATTGATAAAATCTAGTTTATATATTATTATATTAAATAATAATATTTTAATTGTAGAATGTTTCTTGGTAAGACTCGTTATTGCGTATAGCACAAGCCATCGAAGAAGGTCACTTTTGCGTGTAACACAAGATATAGAAGATTTTCATTGTTGGGTATGATGTATTCTAAACCAGTGTCACATGCGTTGAAATCTAACTCAGTTATTCATGCATCAAAATATATATAATATATTTTAAATAGTAAATATATTATGAAGTATACATATATTATATTACCTTACATGCTTGATGTCGCGTGTTATACATGATATCAAACACAAGTTTCTTAAATTAGTTTTTCGAGGCATCACATTCTACCCACATTATCTAAATTTAGTCCTCACAATTTAAAATCAATCATGGTGATATATTGTTTGACACTTCCTATGATTGAAATCCCACATCGTGAGAATGGTTCATAAGTGATCTTATACAAAAAAGAGAATTGAAAGTACAAAGGTCACATGGAATACCATGTAACTAGGTCTATAAGTAGAAGAAAATTAGTGGAAAGTAGAGATATGTGATTAGAGTAAAAAATGTAAATATTTATAGGTATTGAATGAGGTAATCAGTCACAAACAAGTGAATGTTGAGGGACAGAAAGCCATAAATCTTTGATGATTTAGAAATTCATCAGTTCAACATAAATTTAGGTATTAGGAGAACATTTTTATTTCAAAGTCAGTTTCCTAATGTTGGGTAATTATTTTACTGGTCAAGAATATAATAAAATGTTATTAAATGATATGTTTTAATATCATATGAATAATACTAACTTTTGGTTGTTCTTTATTCAAATTCTAATTCATCCCTTTACTCCCAAAAAAAATTACTTACCAACAATGAATTTTTGTTTATGCTTGAAGAACTAAAAGATAATTTTAAAGGATTTTAATGGCCTATTAAAGAGTGAAATTTCTTATTATTAGTCTTTAACCATCTCCCAAAATAAATATGGTTATTAGATTAATTTCTAATACTCAAAAGTGTTACCATTGGTTCATCATTAAAATTTATTCATTAAATTTCTTAACAAAAAACAATTAAAATTAATAAGGAAATTGCGTAGGTCAGTGGTTGGTGTGAAACCTTTATCATCCTTTTGTCATGGGTTTATGACCCACATACTTTCCAGATTTGATTGGTTGTCACCTGACATATAGGTTTTCCTTTTATAAAACCATATTAATATAATTTACAAAATATATATGATGGAAATACTTGAAATTAAGTTAATCACTAAATATAATTTTAACTAAGGTTTTTAATACAACATCAAAACCTAAATACCTCATCCATTTTATTTCCACATAGGTATTTTCTTGGTCTAGGGTTTATCTATAATATCATTAGTTGGATTTTGAAATCATGACACCTTATCTTCAATATAAAACTACCTAGGTTTAACCTTGATGATTCTTTGTAAAAATCCTTTCAAATTCTTCATAATGTTTAGTAAAGAAAACATGTATTATCCTAAGCATATCCCCCAGGAGTGTTAAACCAAGTGCACAATAAGGCCCGTTGTTATGTACCAGGTTACCTCGAGTCATGACCAAAACACCTTATTAGAGTTATTACTCCTAGGTACATCTGTTCCAAAACTATGACCACTTGTAGTATACAGATAGGGATTTATTTCTAGGAATAACCACATAATCTATACTTTACAAAAAATATAGTATTTTCATCTATAATTCTTCAAGTTCTACCTTAGGGTTATGTTTTCTAATCTAGGTTTTCCTAAATCCAGTTCCCAAGGTTGCTACTAAACTTCAATTGATACCAACTATAGTCACCTATCCCCAGATATCCTAGAGCCGATGTTTACTACTAAATACATTGGCATGATTAAAATGAATAAATCCCTAAAGGACCGATCAGTTTAGCCGTCTTGGTAAGCTAGATATATAAATGAGTATTTTATTAGAAATGAATACACATATTACAACATAATTTTTTTATTCTCTATAAATAAATAACTATGAGGATAAATTTAATCCATTAATTAAATAAATGCATATATTTCATAGTAAGATTCTTGGATCCCTGATGGGAATAAACATTATAAGGTTGAGTTAAAATTCCCATTAAGTAAAAAATAGAGTGGAAGCAATAATGAATCAATGATAATTGTCAGTATGACAAGGTAAATAACTAGAAATACATGCCATTCAAATAAATAGATAAGGAAATATTAATATAGAAAGTTAGGAAACCTAATTTTTTTCCATTTATTCAATAAAGTGAAAATGAAATGTATCTATAGATATGTCGACACATTATCTCATGGACGAATAATAATAAAATCCATAAAATGAAATGCATCCATAGATATGCCGATGAAAAATATCATGGATGAATAATATCATAATATCAATGAAGGAAATGCTTAATTATTGGATGCCATGTTTACTAGGTACATGGTACCTTTACCATCAAGACCTTTCACAAGACAGTTTACAAAATTTAGGGTAAAAACCCATCTAAGGTGGCTAGCCAAATGACTCATCCCATGAGACTACCAATGCATTGAGGGGATATCAATAACCGAGCCCCGTCCATGTCGTACCAGTCCAAAAAATTCCCCATCTATAAAATAATTGATTTAACAACGTGCCTTATCAAATATCCATATTGAGTAAGAGATACCAATTTATCAATATTAACCCAGATAATAAAATAAAAATCAATGTAGACACTGTATGTAAAATTTTATATCGTTTAGGAAATAGTAATATATAAGGACCCGACCTTAAACATTAATTATTATTGAATTAAATGAATAATTCACATTGAGGATCTTTTCAGGTTTAGAGTTTTAGAGAATTAGGACATAACTGTTACATCTCAAAGATTACAAAGTAGACACTTCTACTAAGTTTCCATAAATAAATAAAAACTCTTAAAAGAAACATGTCTAGTTCCATGTTTTAGATAGAATATCTTTCCTTGATCCCATCCTTGACCCTATTCATCTTTAAGTCCTGTGTAAAACATTTCAAAAACTTGGTATGAGCATAAAAAACATAGAAAGGGATATAAAAATATGGAAAGGAAACACAAGTACATGTATACATAAGAATTAATGAAATCATACTTTACTATTTAAACATAAGAACCTTAACATACCTCATCAAATCATGAATAAAACATATAAATCATAAGGCATAAAGGTAACTCGAGGCATTCATAACATTCTTACGTAGGGAGTAACCCTCTTGGTTACGTTTGGAATACCCATCACAGTATATTCCCTAAATCTCTTCGGAGAAACCATAATGTTTAACCCCTTAACATTACCCAATAAATTGGAGAGCTATATCAGGATCACCCGCCCTTATTTTATCATGGAACCACCCGTCTTCATAACAATGCCCAAGAACCATAACATAATCGTATCACATAAAACATACATAAAGGAAACATAACATTTCCACTTTTCAATCACAAGATATCAATACAACACATTGATATAAAAACATTATGAAAACCATTTTCAATACCAAAACAAAATAAAAGTAAAACATGGTATTTACTTTTCATTTAAAAAAAGGTATGGCATGTAGAGGAAGCCGAAACTCAAATAATGGTCATGGCGGAAGAGAAGTCGTTGTCGCTGCATATGTACGACAAAAACATTCCCTTTTGTCGTTTAGTAAAATGCTTCGTATAAAAAAGATTCCTTTTGGATAAAAATAAAATTCAAAGGGGTTTATACACCGTATAAAAGAAAGTTGTGTATAAAACATAATATGCCTCAATGAAAGGAGATTGAGATGGAGTCCCATACAAAGACGATATCCTTGGATTAAGGACAAATCAATTACATAATTATGTGTGACAAATGAATACACCAAATATAAGTGGATATTAAGTGTAAAAAAATCATATGTTATTCACACATATTCATAGAACGACATATTCAAGGAGTACAATTTTATCCCAAAGAATCAAAATTGGGTTAAGAAGTTCCCTTGCAAAAATTTGACAGCCTAACGGTGTCACTTCAAAATTCAGAAAATGAGTTGATGAGAGATAAAAAGGGTATCTCATCACTTGGACATAAAATTTACGTCAATAAGGATATATAAGAACATATACAAACATAATAGTATGTGAATTATAAGACATAACAAAAGAAATCTTTTAAAAAGAGGAGGGTGAAAGGTTCCCTTACCGACTTGGGTAACTTTCGAAACGTACACCCCATTAAGGAAGGGTTGTACAATGACTATGTAAATACCCATAAAAGAAATTATATTAAACAAAGAGTATAATAATGGGCAGTACATAATCCACTCAAAGGAACTGGAGGCAAATGTAGCATAAATCTCACGGGAATAAAAGTGAGATGAAAAATCCCTTACGAAAACTCGACAGCCTAACGACGCCACTTAAAACTTCCAAAAATGGATTGATGAGATCAAATAGGGTCTCTCATAATATTAACATAAAATGTACAGAAATATGAATATAAAATAACATCCCCAAACATAACAAATAAGAGCTTAAAATAAGTGACATAAGGAAGAGTACTTAAAAAGAAAGAGAGAGGTTGGATCTCTTACGAAAATTCAGCAGCCTAACGACGCCACTCAAAACTTCCAAAATAGATTGATGAGATAAAATAGGGTATCTCATCATATGAACACAAAAAAAGTACAGTAATAGTAATATAAAGGAACATCCCAATCATAAGAAAGATGAGCTTAAAAGGAATGACATAAAAGAGTGTACTTAAAAAGAAAGAGTGGGGTAGGTTCCCCTACCTCAAGTCTGACTTGTCTTGTTCGTTTCTTTATATTCCTGAATAATAAACTTTGGTCAATTTATAATTGCTTAAGGAACTCTTTTAAAGATTATTATTCAGTTTATATCACATATTATAATGTTATAATAATTGTTTAATAATGTGAGTTCATATCAGACGTTTTTGTCGATGTTTGGTACATGAGTCAAAAATGAACTTGTTTGAAAATGATTGTCCATGTAGTTATAAGTAAATCATATCCAGAATAGTATTAATGATTTAAATATCATATATATCCAGTACATATTCATTTTATACTACTCCATAACATTTGGAGACAAAAAGAAATGAAATGCAACGTTCACGGAGACGGTAGGCCGTACGTACGCATGAACACTACTTTCATTTCTTTGTCATATTAATGGAATTAAAAATAATTGAGATATATATATTATAATTACAGTATAATATATACGTTATATAGGTCACATATGTTCATTAATTTTATTCTTTATACATTCCATGTATAGCATGAATGAGTCACATCACTTGAGAGGGCGGTAGTCCACACTTCCTCGTATGAAATTATCGCATTTGTACAACATGAAAAGCATAAAGGCATGTTTTAAATATAAAATTCAGAATCATATAGAAAAACTAAATACCATATATATTATATATAAATTATAGTTACATAATAATTTCCACCATTAAAGGTGTTAAAAGAAGATTGAACAATCATCGTTTCGTGAGGCAGAAATTCACTAACCACAGAAACAGTATGTTCTTTAACCATTAGACGAAGGTGTGTGTAAGTGTAGCTCGAATAATTAACATAAAAACATCATAGTATATTTAATATACTGGTTTTTTTACAAAATAAAGTAATAAAAAGAGTTTATAGGGTTGGAGAAGCAAAATAAAACAAAAGAACACAAGTGAAGACATTACCTTAAAATCAGGTAACTCTTCTTGATTTGAGTTCAAAGGCTTCCTTGGAAAGGATTCTGACCAAAGGCGAGGATTCAATGATGAAGAGAGGGATGTGGAGAGATTAAATGGTCAGGGGTTAGCCGAGCCAAAGTCTTGAGAGGTGTGGGTAAGGTGGTAGAGGTGGGGTCCTTTTATAAGAGAAAAGGAGGGGCACTCTTGGAAAGTTATAAAATATTACTTTATTATAAAATGATTTTCAGATTTTATGTCACGAACCGCCCTCGAGGTCCGTGCCGTGACTACCCCAAGCCCGCCTTCCATAGGCCAGGGGCTGGCGACTAGCACCAAGGCGTAAATCCCGGTAAAAAGGGAAGGCATTGCCTTTGTAAAGTAAACAAACACCACAGAGTAAGCAAGCGGAAAGTAACACTAAGCAAAAACAGAGTACAACTAAAAGTGCGGAAAGTAAAAAGGGGCCGGAAATACAAGCCCAACTGTAAAGTACAACTCGAAAGGAAAAACAGCAACTGAAAAGTAAAGCTGCTACGCCGAGCTGACCACTGGAAATCCCACTTGAAGGGTGGGTACAGATAGCTCCTCTGCTCCTCGGGTCCCGCCGTCTGCTCCGAGTATGTCCCGCCAAGTGGTCTGCCTCTGGGTACCGCCTCGTCGTATAGTCCACCTCCAGGTACCGTCCAGTCCTCGAACACTCGGCCTCTGTCAGTACTGGCCGTCATCTGCAACCAACACAACGAGGTGAGGGCATAGCCCGTGCAGGGGTGAGTATAACGATACTCAGTAGGGACCCCGAGACCCTCAAGGTCTCACTAAAACCAACAAGGATAACCACAAGAAGATCTCAACAGATAAACTCTACTTAGGTATATGCCCATACATATACCTAAGTTATCAAGTAACTCATCTCAAGCATGAGGAAACACAAGGATTGTGAAAACGACGGATAACCACTACCCGGGTATATGCCCATACATATACCAAAGTTAGCAGGTGACCCATCTCAATCATGAGGTAAACACAAGGTCAAAAGTCTCAGCTCAAACCAGGATTTTCATTATCGAAACCGTAACTGCTGAAGAGCTCCGTCTCTAGAGTGTACAGTGGTCCTGTCACGACTCCGAGGTACTGCTCACTAACCTAAGACTGCTGAAGTACTCCTCCTGTCGAGTAATGCGGGCCAGCCACCCAAACACAGTAGTGCTTCCCGCCGAGGTATGTCACCCAAACACCGTAGTGCACACCCCCTAGTAGCCTGCTGAGGTACTCTCCGGACGAGCACCGCGGGTCTGCACTGTCACACAGGTAGTGCTCCGTCCGCCATGGGTCTGCACCTCAGAAAGTAGTGCTCCGTCCACTGGGCTAGTCGACTCACTCCAAGTCGAGTCGGTCAAGCAGTCGTCAGGTCTCAGTCAGCTACACGGTCTCCGTACTTCGCACGCTCGTCAATAGGAGGGTCCGCTCCACGAGCTACAGGTCGATACTCCAAGTATCTCAAAGTTCCACGAAGAAGTGTCTCAAAGGTCCGTCTCGTCACAGGGGTCTCAACGCAACAGACGGCGCGTCGATCGGACGCCCGGTCTGTGAGTTATTAGCCTATTCGTCCCAGGGGCCCGGTTGGTTTCGTGAGCGAAACCAATCCCGGCCGTATCTCAACTGTACCCCGAACTCCCATAGGGTATACTCAAAGGGACCGATACTCAATGTAACCACCAACGCTGCTGACGGCTCGTCAAGCGGACGTCCTGTCTGTAAGATATTAGCTTTCCCGTTCCAGGGGCCCGGTTGGATTTCGGGAGCGATCCAACCCGGCCTCTACTAACTGTATCCAAAACTCGGGCGAAGGATACCAAAAGTTCCGTATCGTAAACAGGAACTCAACGCAACAGACGGTGCGTCGATCGGACGCCCGGTCTGTGAGTTATTAGCCTTTTCGTCCCAGGGGCCCGGTTGGTTTCGAGAGCGAAACCAATCCCGGCCGTATCTCAACTGTACCCCGAACTCCCATAGGGTAAACTCAAAGGGACCGTTACTCAACGTAACCACCAACGCCGCTGACGGCTCGTCAAGCGGTCGTCCTGTCTGTAAGATATCAGCTTTTCCGTTCCAGGGGCCCGGTTGGATTTCGAGTACAATCCAACCCGGCCATACTCCGACTGTATCCAAAACTCGGGCGGAGTATGTCAAAAGTTCCGTCTCATCAAGAGGAAGTCAACGAAACAGACGGCGCGTCAATCGGACGCCCGGTCTGTGAGTTATTGGCTTTTTCGTCTCCGGGGCCCGGTTGGTTTTTAAGGCAAAACCAACCCGACCGTACTCCACCTGCGTCCAAACCTCGGGCGGAGTATGCCAAAAGATCCGTCTCTCTAAGAGGAACACAACGCGGCTGACGGCACGTCAATCGGACGTCCGTAGCTCAAGATATGAGCGTTTCTGCTCCGAAGGCCCGGTTGGTTCCGTGAACGAACCAACCCGGCCGAACTCAAAGTAAACCGAAACCTTGATTGCGATATACTGAAACGACCGTCTCGATCCAAGGATCGCGTTGCCGCAGACGGTTCGTCATTCGGAGGTCCGAGGCTCAAGTTATGAGCCAAAAACCAAATCTGGTTCGAAACGGGGGGTCCGGGTCCGGGCCGACCCGGCCCGACCCCCCCCCCTGGGCGGCGGCGGGCGGCGGCGCGGCGGCGCGGCGGCGCGGCGGGCGGCGGCGGCCAGTCGCCGCGAGGTGGCTGCGCACGCGGGGGCAATCAAGCCCCCGGTTTTTGGATGGCGGCGCGGCTTTGCCGCGCCGTTTTTGTAAAACAACGGCCCCCCTCCTGGGGGCCCGCTTTGAAGGGGATCCGGGGGAGCCGCCTGCCCCCCCCGTGGAAACCGTTCCCCCCTCATAAAGAGGGGGGTTTTAAGTGAAGGCCGGGGGATTAATTCCCCCGGTTTTTAAGACATCCGGCCGGCCAGCTGGCCGGCCGGTTTTCTCAAACGGGACCGGAATTTCCGGTCCCCTCCTTCGGCTTCCGACGCCGGCGGCCCGGCCGCCGGTCTTTTCTTCCGCCGCGGCCCGAAACCGGCCGCGGTCTCCTCGTCCCGTCGCGGCCCGGAACCGGCCGCGGTCTTCTCGTCCCGCCGCGGCCCGGAACCGGCCGCGGTGTTCGTCGTCCGGCGCGGTGCGACGGCACCGCGCCCCTCCGCCGCACTTTAATTTCTTTCAACGCGGCGCGACGGCGTCGCGTTCTTGATGTTTCTTCCATGGTGTGCGCGCGACGGCGTTGCGTAAAATAAATGCACGATCAACCGCGTGGTGCGACGGCACCACGCCACTTGCTTCCACCCGCAAGAACAAACAAGAACGTTGGAGGGGGTTTGGCCGTGTTCGTACGGTCCGGCCCCCCTCACGTTAAATTAATAACGCAACTTTAAATAAACAACATCCTCACGTTAGTCATACGAACCACGAGCAAGAATGAGATAATTAAATATTAAATCAACATCCCCTACCTCGGGTATAAGTTCGAGGATTTGACTATGTCCGCGGAAGTCGACGTCGCGGAGATCGGGCGTCGCGGAAGTCGTTCGTCAATTCCGTTGACGAAGAGATACGTCCGATGAGGCACGTCGTTGGCGAATCCTTGTACGCCGACGAAGGTTGTCCGAGGAAGGTGCGGTGTTCTCTCTCGTTGACACCGAAGACGAAGAAGAGCGGAGCGGCGTTCTTCGTCGGAACTTGAGCGTTCTACGTCATGTCTTGAGGAAAGTCAAATAAAAAGGAAACAACAAACTCAAGAACCCCTACCTCGATAGTCGCACGTTGACGGAGTTGTGGAATATCGGTGTCGATTCCTTTGACGTCGGAGGAAGAGTCGTTGTCAATGGCGTTCGTCGCGGAAAAGATGATGCGGAAGAAGAACGTCACGTCGCGGATATGGCGTCGCGGAAAGACCGTGTTCTTCGGCGAAGGAGTTCTTCGTTGAAGAACGGCGTTCTTCGTGTTCTTCGTCAAGGTTGAAGAAGAAAGAGAAAAGCTTCCAAAGCTCTCAAGAAATCCTCCCAAGGTGGTAAAAGAATCCCCTAGAATAATATAAGCTTTAACTTATATTATTACATAACTTAACCACAAGAATTTCAAAGGTTTGAAATTCAAAAAGGGTTTAACTCCCTTAATTAATTAAGTAACCCAAGTTGACAACATTAAATGCAAAGAGTTAAAGGGGAGGTTTTGAGAGAATTTGAGGAGTTGGGGTTCGTGTGGACCCCACCTCACTTAATCCTCCCAAGGGAGGTTAAGTGGATGTGGGTCCCACTCCCAACTCCCTTTGGTAGGACTTAACTAGATAAAAATAAAATTTGTTCCTCACAAATTTTATTTAACTTAAACTAAAAAACCCAAAAACTAACTTTCAACCCGCAACAAACGCAACTTCCGAAAAGGTCTCATTAAGCGAATATCGGCGCTGCGAGTTCATCGGTGCCCTCAGATTTCAATTCCGAGCACCGTATCAAAAGTTAGAAATACCCGCTCGTTCGTTCACTGAACGTACCCGAGCCAAACTTCAGAAATTAATTCCGGGCACTCCGGACCTCGGAATCAGGTGCCGTCTGAAACCGCGCTCTTGTAAAATTCTAAAGAAAATTAAGAAAAAAAATTTCCCTTGAATTTTACGGGTCTTTACATTACTCCCACCTCAGGGCTTTACGTCCCCGTAAAGATACATCAAAAACTAGGGAAACAAAAGAGGGTACTGAGCACGCATCTGAGCCTCCCGCTCCCATGTGCTCTCCTGGAGATTCCCGTGCCGCCATCTGTTGCGCACAAGAGGAATCGATCGCCCAAGTAGGACCCGCTCCTGTCGATCCTCTATCTCCACCGGGACCTCCGTAAAAGTCGCCCCATCGTCAACGTCAAGCTCCCCATGGTCAAAGATGTGCGTCGGGTCGTGCACGTATCTCCTCAGTTGAGACACGTGGAAGACGTCGTGCACCCGGTGTATCTGAGGTGGTAGAGCCAGGCGATAAGCCACCTCACCAACCCTGCTGAGGACCTGGAAGGGTCCGATGAAGCGCGGAGATAACTTGTCGCCTCAGCCAAATCTCCGAATACCACGTCGAGGTGAGACCCGCAAGAAGACGTGGTCACCATCCTCGAACTCTAGTGGCCTCCGCCTCCTGTCAGCGTATGACTTCTGCCGGCTCTGTGTTGTCCTCATCCGCTCCTGGATGACATGGACCTCCTCTGACGTGGCCCGGACCATCTCTGGTCCCACAAGAGCTGCGAGATTTCTTCTTTGCCGATAAGAGAAACCTGGTCTCATCCCCTGGATGAACCACATTCTTTGCCTAAAACAGTCAATCCTAACATGGATGATACTAATCCATACCAAGGATGACGTCATAAGGCCTCGACGCTACTACTAAGAGATCCAACCGTTACTCTCGCCTCCAAGGGTTGAGTCACACTGTCGGCATCAGTGTGTGGTAACTGGGTCTCCTCCAGTAGATGTCTCACAAGTGAGGGTCAAGTCAACAGTCAACTGGAACCTCTTAGTAACATCACAAAAGAGGACAGGAAAGAAAACATCACAAAGGTATGCGTCTTTTATTATTGCAGCTCATATTACAAGACGCTACACAAAAGCAACATCAACATGGAACTAGAAGTACAAAAGACGTATCCACTAGTTCCTCCCCTGTCCACCTGCTCCCAGAGCTCCAGCATTTGTCGCTGCCTCAACCTCGGTGGCTCCCTCCAAGCCTGCGGATCGAGGAGTCGGACAGTCACGTGCCAGGTGACCCTTTCCGCCACAGGAGTAACATTGTCCGTTTCTGGCACGCCTGGCTCTGACCCCACCTCGGGTGCCCCGCACCACCGGTCCTAAAACCCGAGATCGCCCAACTGGTGGTCTGGTCCTCCTGGACCTCTGCATCATCTGTCTACTGCCCACAGATGACTCGGCTTCTGATCGAAAAACACGCGGCAAAGGCAGAATCTCCTGTACACGCTCGGGGTGTAGAGATACTGGCACAAACTCCACCCTGAAGAAGGTCTCGAAGTCTTCCCATGTGAAGTTCATCTCATCGCAAAACTGAAACAAGTGGCTCCACCACCTACCTGCTGCTGCCTGAAGGAGGCTGGTAGCAAAGATCACCATGAAGTCTGCCGGCGTCCCCACTAGCCTGAAGACTCTCACCACAGCCTCCAGCCAAACCTCAGCCGCCTGCGGGTCCGTCTCTCCCCGGAACCTGGGTGGCCTCTGGCGCTGGAACTCGTGCAGCGCGCTCAAGCGTCGTGCATCGCCTACTGCTGGGGCTGGTGGCATCGGTGGCCCAACGTATGGTAGTACCGCTGGTGCCTCCGCTGGTGCCTCAACTGCAAGAGGGCCCTGTACCGAAGCCTCGTCGCTCGACAGACTGTCAGCACGCTCATCCCTCTGGGCTCTAGCTGGTCGTCTGTGAAAAGACATCCTGAAAGAAACAACGTAACACGATCAAACGATTATACCTGGTGAGCTGACCTGGTTTGAGCTGTTTTAAGGGGAAAAACCTTTGAAAACACACACGCAATCAGTGTTTTCGTGCACAAAGTCGGAAATCAGTTGTCAGGGTCCTGGTGTATGGATACGTCGGCCGCCCGCACCAACACTGGACTCCCTGAACTGAAAACCACACTCGGTACCCTTAACACTATTGCTTCACAGAAAGAAAGATCAGAGTCTGCGGTAGAACCGACCACCTCTGATACCAATTTGTCACGACCCGCCCTCGGGGTCCGTGCCATGACTACCCCAAGCCCGCCTTCCATAGGCCAGGGGCTGGCGACTAGCACCAAGGCGTAAATCCCGGTAAAAAGGGAAGGCATTGCCTTTGTAAAGTAAACAAACACCACAGAGTAAGCAAGCGGAAAGTAACACTAAGCAAAAACAGAGTACAACTAAAAGTGCGGAAAGTAAAAAGGGGCCGGAAATACAAGCCCAACTGTAAAGTACAACTCGAAAGGAAAAACAGCAAATGAAAAGTAAAGCTGCTACGCCGAGCTGACCACTGGAAATCCCACCTGAAGGGTGGGTACAGATAGCTCCTCTGCTCCTCGGGTCCCGCCGTCTGCTCCGAGTATGTCCTGCCCAGTGGTCTGCCTCTGGGTACCGCCTCGTCGTATAGTCCACCTCCAGGTACCGTCCAGTCCTCGAACACTCGGCCTCTGTCAGTACTGGCCGTCGTCTGCAACCAACACAACGAGGTGCGGGCATAGCCCGTGCAGGGGTGAGTATAACAATACTCAGTAGGGACCCCGAGACCCTCAAGGTCTCACTAAAACCAACAAGGATAACCACAAGAAGATCTCAACAGATAAACTCTACTTAGGTATATGCCCATACATATACCTAAGTTATCAAGTAACTCATCTCAAGCATGAGGAAACACAAGGATTGTGAAAACGACGGATAACCACTAACCGGGTATATGCCCATACATATACCAAAGTTAGCAGGTGACCCATCTCAATCATGAGGTAAACACAAGGTCAAAAGTCTCAGCTCAAACCAGGATTTTCATTATCGAAACCGTAACTGCTGAAGAGCTCCGTCTCTAGAGTGTACAGTGGTCCTGTCACGACTCCGAGGTACTGCTCACTAACCTAAGACTGCTGAAGTACTCCTCCTGTCGAGTACTGCGGGCCAGCCACCCAAACACAGTAGTGCTTCCCGCCGAGGTATGTCACCCAAACACCGTAGTGCACACCCCCTAGTAGCCTGCTGAGGTACTCTCCGGACGAGCACCGCGGGTCTGCACTGTCACACAGGTAGTGCTCCGTCCGCCATGGGTCTGCACCTCAGAAAGTAGTGCTCCGTCCAATGGGCTAGTCGACTCACTCCAAGTCGAGTCGGTCAAGCAGTCGTCAGGTCTCAGTCAGCTACACGGTCTCCGTACTTCGCACGCTCGTCACTGGGAGGGTCCGCTCCACGAGCTACAGGTCGATACTCCAAGTATCTCAAAGTTCCACGAAGAAGTGTCTCAAAGTTCCGTCTCGTCACAGGGGTCTCAACGCAACAGACGGCGCGTCGATCGGACGCCCGGTCTGTGAGTTATTAGCCTATTCGTCCCAGGGGCCCGGTTGGTTTCGTGAGCGAAACCAATCCCGGCCGTATCTCAACTGTACCCCGAACTCCCATAGGGTATACTCAAAGGGACCGATACTCAACGTAACCACCAACGCTGCTGACGGCTCGTCAAGCGGACGTCCTGTCTGTAAGATATTAGCTTTCCCGTTCCAGGGGCCCGGTTGGATTTCGGGAGCGATCCAACCCGGCCTCTACTAACTGTATCCAAAACTCGGGCGAAGGATACCAAAAGTTCCGTATCGTAAACAGGAACTCAACGCAACAGACGGTGCGTCGATCGGACGCCCGGTCTGTGAGTTATTAGCCTTTTCGTCCCAGGGGCCCGGTTGGTTTCGAGAGCGAAACCAATCCCGGCCGTATCTCAACTGTACCCCGAACTCCCATAGGGTAAACTCAAAGGGACCGTTACTCAACGTAACCACCAACGCCGCTGACGGCTCGTCAAGCGGTCGTCCTGTCTGTAAGATATCAGCTTTTCCGTTCCAGGGGCCCGGTTGGATTTCGAGTACAATCCAACCCGGCCATACTCCGACTGTATCCAAAACTCGGGCGGAGTATGTCAAAAGTTCCGTCTCATCAAGAGGAAGTCAACGAAATAGACGGCGCGTCAATCGGACGCCCGGTCTGTGAGTTATTGGCTTTTTCGTCTCCGGGGCCCGGTTGGTTTTTAAGGAAAAACCAACCCGACCGTACTCCACCTGCGTCCAAACCTCGGGCGGAGTATGCCAAAAGATCCGTCTCTCTAAGAGGAACACAACGCGGCTGACGGCACGTCAATCGGACGTCCGTAGCTCAAGATATGAGCGTTTCTGCTCCGAAGGCCCGGTTGGTTCCGTGAACGAACCAACCCGGCCGAACTCAAAGTAAACCGAAACCTTGAGTGCGATATACCAAAACGACCGTCTCGATCCAAGGATCGCGTTGACGCAGACGGTTCGTCATTCGGAGGTCCGAGGCTCAAGTTATGAGCCAAAAACCAAATCTGGTTCGAAACGGGGGGTCCGGGTCCGGGCCGACCCGGCCCGACCCCCCCCTGGGCGGCGCGGCGGGCCGCGGCGGCCAGTCGCCGCGAGGTGGCTGCGCATGCGGGGGCAATCAAGCCCCCGGTTTTTGGATGGCGGCGCGGCTTTGCCGCGCCGTTTTTGTAAAACAACGGCCCCCCTCCTGGGGGCCCGCTTTGAAGGGGATCCGGGGGAGCCGCCTGCCCCCCCCCCCCCCCCCCCCCCCGTGGAAACCGTTCCCCCCTCATAAAGAGGGGGGTTTTAAGTGAAGGCCGGGGGATTAATTCCCCCGGTTTTTAAGACATCCGGCCGGCCAGCTGGCCGGCCGGTTTTCTCAAACGGGACCGGAATTTCCGGTCCCCTCCTTCGGCTTCCGACGCCGGCGGCCCGGCCGCCGGTCTTTTCTTCCGCCGCGGCCCGAAACCGGCCGCGGTCTCCTCGTCCCGTCGCGGCCCGGAACCGGCCGCGGTCTTCTCGTCCCGCCGCGGCCCGGAACCGGCCGCGGTGTTCGTCGTCCGGCGCGGTGCGACGGCACCGCGCCCCTCCGCCGCACTTTAATTTCTTTCAACGCGGCGCGACGGCGTCGCGTTCTTGATGTTTCTTCCATGGTGTGCGCGCGACGGCGTTGCGTAAAATAAATGCACGATCAACTGCGTGGTGCGACGGCACCACGCCACTTGCTTCCACCCGCAAGAACAAACAAGAACGTTGGAGGGGGTTCGGCCGTGTTCGTACGGTCCGGCCCCCCTCACGTTAAATTAATAACGCAACTTTAAATAAACAACATCCTCACGTTAGTCATACGAACCACGAGCAAGAATGAGATAATTAAATATTAAATCAACATCCCCTACCTCGGGTATAAGTTCGAGGATTTGACTATGTCCGCGGAAGTCGACGTCGTGGAGATCGGGCGTCACGGAAGTCGTTCGTCAATTCTGTTGACGAAGAGATACGTCCGATGAGGCACGTCGTTGGCGAATCCTTGTACGCTGACGAAGGTTGTCCGAGGAAGGTGCAGTGTTCTCTCTCGTTGACACCGAAGACGAAGAAGAGCGGAGCGGTGTTCTTCGTCGGAACTTGAGCGTTCTACGTCATGTCTTGAGGAAAGTCAAATAAAAAGGAAACAACAAACTCAAGAACCCCTACCTCGATAGTCGCACGTTGACGGAGTTGTGGAATATCGGTGTCGATTCCTTTGACGTCGGAGGAAGAGTCGTTGTCGATGGCGTTCGTCGCGGAAAAGATGATGCAGAAGAAGAACGTCACGTCGCGGATATGGCGTCGCGGAAAGACCGTGTTCTTCGGCGAAGGAGTTCTTCGTTGAAGAACGGCGTTCTTCGTGTTCTTCGTCAAGGTTGAAGAAGAAAGAGAAAAGCTTCCAAAGCTCTCAAGAAATCCTCCCAAGGTGGTAAAAGAATCCCCTAGAATAATATAAGCTTTAACTTATATTATTACATAACTTAACCACAAGAATTTCAAAGGTTTGAAATTCAAAAAGGGTTTAACTCCCTTAATTAATTAAGTAACCCAAGTTGAAAACATTAAATGCAAAGAGTTAAAGGGGAGGTTTTGAGAGAATTTGAGGAGTTGGGGTTCGTGTGGACCCCACCTCACTTAATCCTCCCAAGGGAGGTTAAGTGGATGTGGGTCCCACTCCCAACTCCCTTTGGTAGGACTTAACTAGATAAAAATAAAATTTGTTCCTCACAAATTTTATTTAACTTAAACTAAAAAACCCAAAAACTAACTTTCAACCCGCAACAAACGCAACTTCCGAAAAGGTCTCATTAAGCGAATATCGGCGCTGCGAGTTCATCGGTGCCCTCGGATTTCAATTCCGAGCACCGTATCAAAAGTTAGAAATACCCGCTCATTCGTTCACTGAACGTACCCGAGCCAAACTTCAGAAATTAATTCCGGGCACTCCGGACCTCGGAATCAGGTGCCGTCTGAAACCGTGCTCTTGTAAAATTCTAAAGAAAATTAAGAAAAAAAATTTCCCTTGAATTTTACGGGTCTTTACATTTTAAAGGTCCCAAAAGGATATATTTCGAGGATAAGGTGATAAGGTTTCTAAATCCACCCATACAATAGGTTTGTGACAAGTTTAGGTCTTATATTTTACATTATATTTTCATTTTATTTAAATCATTAAATAATGAGGTAATCGTCGCATCATCATGGTTTCATAAATAATTTAATTTATTTAGTGTATAAAAATTATAAAAAAATATTATGATGTAGGAAATATTTTTATATTTCTAATGAATATTTATAGTAAAAAATATGACTTGTATAAACCCATGTAAAAATTGTTTTAGTAAAACAACACATGCTTGTGACATTTTAATTTTAACATTAAATAAAAAGATATTAATGTCATTTTCCTACCAAAGTGGCTCTATGGGGTCCCCAAGTTGACCCATGGATTTTCTTGGTCGGCCATGACACATCCAATGAGGGTAGGACATGTTTCTAGGTCATTTCATATTATTAAAACATTATTTTTACCTTAAATAACACTAATTACCTCTAATCGCGATTAATAAAACTTAAAAGTTACTATTCACGAAGAAATTATTTTAATCCAATTGAACCACATTTTACTTATTAATGACAACCATGTATGTAGGATTTTTGAAAATCAAATCACAGAAGTGTAAAAGTTTCATTTAAACAAAAAAATCAGTTTCTTTAACTACCACTTAGTGGTTTCACTATTCATTAAAAATTGAAGTTTTTCAGAAAAATACAAAAAATTCACCCTAAGATATATTTGATATTCAGTGTTCAAAAATGATGACTATTTTACAAAATTCAATACATATAAGTTACATTAATTAATTAAATAATTAATTCCTTCTGTCAGAATAAAAAGCGTTTTTTTATGAAACAATATATATCAAAATACTGACACTAGTTTAAGTCCAATTTCAAAGTGAAATTAATTCCAATGACAAATATTGGATTAAATAGTAAAAGTATATTCTAATTTCACTTTAAAACCAATTCAAAATATAATCTAATCATATAAATAAATCATATTAAAAAGAGGTTTTGAGTTAAAATACCACATTTTTCACTATTCATTAAAAAATGAACTTTATCAGAAAATACCAAAAATTTACACAAAGTAAATTTTGATGTCCCAATTATAAAGAAGAATTTTATTTGGTCCAATAGAATGTATAAGAGTGACCAAAACTATATTTAAAGAGGGTTCACCATCAAAAGGTGATAGTTCGACCTTTTAGTGAATATTAGAAGATTTATGCTTAAAATTGGATTCATTTGCATTTTACGCCTCTAACATTTATTGTAAAAAGTAAAAATATTTGACAATCATATATAATAATTTTTTAGTTAGTTATTTTCATTCCCGTCATTACAATGTCTAGGTGTTACCTACCATTTAAAATAAAATTATTTTATTATTAGAGTGCAACACAAGATTTCAAAGGAACTCATTGTCGCGTATTGGGTACGCCATCGAGCATAGCGTTCCCTTTAAAGTAATATTAATATTTCATTCACAAATATAGATAAATATGAAAAATTAATATTCTTTTTTACCTAGGATGTTACATCCTTCCCCCTTTTGGGAATTGCGTCCTCGCAATTTCAAAATTGGGCTTGGAAACTTCATTGAAAGTCCCACATCAGAACAAGAGTTGGTAGAACAATCACTTTAAAAGAAAGAAAGATAAGTGCAGAGGTCACCCGAGTTAACCCATACTAAGATTCCATGTAGGAAAACAAGGATATGGAATAAAAATCAAAGGGTCATGTTTTGAGGGAGAGTGATAGAAAACATGTTTAGGAGAAAGTTAACCACAAGAAAATCACAAACTTGTGGTGGGTTAAACAGTATTCGATTCCCCAGTAGGAAAAGTTAATAGACAACATTTTTGTTTTAAGTTACTTTTCATTGAGGAATTTATTTTTGATCTTAAGGAAACATACTTACTTTTCATGTTGACTTTCAAATTTTACTATATTTATTACACAAACTCATGCTTTCCCCAAATGATGAGTATTTCGGAAGACTTGTTCACATTAAGAGTACTATGATCAACTTCTTGAGAATCACCTAATCCAAAAAAGAGAACTATATACTTCCCATGTCTTTATACCTTAACCAAAACTAAAACAAAAAAGGTTAGTATGAGATCAGATAATACCCAAAAAGGATAATCCTTTATAAAAAAAAATCTATTATTATTCTCCAAAATTTGTCAAACAATACCCAAAGTTCAACAAAGACCATTCAATAAAAATATATCCATAAAATTCTTCAAAGTAATCAAAACTAAGACTGAAACCCAAATCTCTGAAGGATTTAATCACAAAGTCTTCCAAGATAAACCTTAACATTTATCTCCAAATAACATCGGTTACTCTTAAATTCTCATATTGAAAAGTAATTAACCTAATCACATATCCTCCATGATAGGTTAATCATTTACAAAGATAACCCAAAATAAACTTACTCTTGATTCCTAAAATCATCTAACTAAAAAGAATTAGTCAAACTAACCAGGGACTTCACGTAGTCCAGTGGTAGGTGATAAATACCAGTTGCACTTTGGTTGTGGGTTCGATTCCCATAGCTTTATCCAACATGACGGGTTGTCACACGGTCTACGTGTTGTCCATTTTCAAAAACTACATAATTCTTAAAACATTCCCCAAAACGAGATAAAATATTCAAAAATGATCATAACATATTTTAACCTCAAGTTTATCTCATGACTTTCATTTTCCATTATAACATATAGTAACCCATAATTACCTCAAAAGTAAGGATCATATAAACTCTAATGGTTACCTTTATAATTATTACCTGAACTTCCACATCGAGTTGGTCAGCTCGTACATGATGCATTAGAGAACATACCATGGTTCAAGTGGTTGATCATGACTCCTTGATAGTTGGTTTAGAATAACCACGAGTTTCTTCATTGAATCCCACATTTCATCCAGTCTCTTAATCAGAGAACCAACACAGTTTACTTCAAACCCATTGTCACTTTGGTTCCTGCTAGATCCATCCATTTACTAAAACCAAAAATGTCAGTGTGAGTATATCAACAAAATTATCATGTACTAATGAGGAAGATAAACACTAAGGTATACTTACTCATTCACTTTATCTAAAAACTATGACTCTTTCTGAAATCCTATCCATTATGGTAATGTCACTTATTCTTAGAGAATACCCTAACCTCTAAAGTTATCTAAATCGACCTTTGATACCAACTATAAGGACCCAGCCTTAAACATTAATTATTATTTAATTAAATGAATAATTAACATTGTGGATCTTTTTAGGATTAGAGTTTTATAGAATTAGGACATAACTATTACATCTCAAAGATTAAAAAGTAGACACTTCTACTAAGTTTCCATAAATAAAAAAAACTCTTAAAAGAAACATGTCTAGTTCCATGTTTTAGATAACATGTCTTTCCTTGATCCCATCCTTGTCCCTATTCATCTTTAAGTCCTGTGTAAAACATTTCAAAAACTTGGGATGAGCATAAAAAGCTCAGTAAGGGATATAAAAATATGGAAAGGAAACATGAGTACATGTATACATAAGAATCAATGAAATCATACTTTACTATTTAAAAAAAAGTAATTTAACATATCTCATCAAATCATGAATAAAACATAGAAGTCATAAGGCATAAAGGTAACTTCAGGCATTCATAACATTCTTACATAGAGAGTAACCATCTTGGTTACGTTTGGAATACCCATCATAGTATATTCCCTAAATCTCTTCGGGGAAACCATAACGTTTAACCCCTTCACGTTACCCAATGCATTGGAGAGATATATCGGGCTCACCCGCCCTTAGTTTATCACGTAACCACATGTCTTCATAATAATTCCCAATAACCATAACATAATCGTATCACATAAAACATGCATAAAGGAAACATAACATTTCCACTTTTCAATCACAAGATATCAATACAACACATTGATATAAAAACATTATGAAAACCATTTTCAATACCAAAATAAAATAAAAGTAAAACATGGTATTTATTTTTCATTTAAAAAAAGGTATGGCATGTAGAGGAAGCCGAAACTCAAATAATGGTCACGGTGGCGGAGAAGTCGTTGTCTCCGCATACGTACGACAAAACAATTCACTTTTGTCGTTTAGTAAAACGCTTCGTATAAAAAAGATTCCTTTTGGATAAATGTAAAAGTTAAAGGGGTTTATACACCGTATAAAAGAAAGTTGTTTATAAAACATAATATGCCTCAATGAAAGGAGATTGAGATGAATTCCCATACAAAGACGGTATCCTTGGATTAAGGATAAATCAATTACATAATTATGTGTGACAAACGAATACACCAAATATAAGTGGATATTAAGTGTAAAACAATCATATTTTATTGACACATATTCATAGAAGGACATATTCAAGGAGTACAAGTTTATCCCAAAGAATCAAAATTGGGTTAAGAAGTTCCCTTGCAAAAATTCGACAGCCCAACGACGTCACTTCAAAATTCAAAAAATGAGTTGATGAGAGATAAAAAGGGTATCTAATCACTTGGACATAAAATTTACATCAATAAGGAGATATAAGAAAATATCCCAACATAATATTATGTTAATTAAAAGACATAACAAAAGAAGTCTTTTAAAAAGAGGAGGGTGAAAGGTTCCCTTACCGACTTGTGTAACTTTCGAAACGTACACCCCATTGAAGAAGGGTTGTACAATGAATATGTAAATATCAGTAAATGAAATTATATTAAACAAAGAGTATAATAATGTGCAGTACATACTCCACTCAAAGGAAATGGAGACAAATGTATCATAAATCTCACAGGAATATAAGTGAGATGAAAAATCCCTTACGAAAACTCGGCAGCCTAACGGCTTCTATTAAAACTTCCAAAAATGGATTGATGAGATAAAATAGGGTCTATCATCATATTAACATAAAATGTAAAGAAAGAGGAATATAAATAACATCCCCCAACATAACAAATAGAAGCCTAAAAGAAGTGACATAAAGAAGAGTACTTAAAAAGAAAGAGAGAGGTTGAATCTCTTACGAAAATTCAGCAGCCTAACGGCGCCACTCAAAACTTCCAAAATGGATTGATGAGAGAAAATAGGGTCTCTCATCATATGAAAATAAAAAAATTACAGTAAGAGTAAAATAAAGGAACATACCAATCATAATAAAGATGAGCTTAAAAGGAATGACATAAAAGAGTGTACTTAAAAAGAAAGAGAGGGGTAGGTTCCCGTACCTCAAGTCTGACTTGTCTTGTTCGTTTCTTTATATTCATGAATAATAAACTTTGGTAAATTTATAATTTCTTAAGGAAGTCTTTTAAAGATTATTATTCAGTTTATATCACATATTATAATGTTATAATAATTAGTTAATATTGTGAGTTCATATCAGACGTTTTTGTCGATGTTTGGTACATGAGTTAAAAATGAACTTGTTTGAAAATGATTGTCTATGTAGTTATAAGTAAATAATATCCAGAATAGTATTAATGATTTAAATATCATATATATCCAGTAAATATTCATTTTATACTACTCCATAACATTTGGAGACAAAAATAAATGAAATGCACTGTTCATGGAGATGGTAGGCCGTACGTACGCATGCACGCTACTTTCATTTCTTTGTAATATTAATGGAATTAAAAATAATTGAGATATATATATATATATATATTATAATTACAGTATAATATATATGTTATATAGGTCACATATGTTTATTAATTTCATTCTTTATACATTCCATGTATTGCATGAACGAGTCACATCACTTGAGGGGGCGGTAGTCCACACTTCCTCGTATGAAATTATCGCATTTGCACAACATGAAAAGCATAAAGGCATGTTTTAAATATAAAATTCAGAATCATATAGAAAAAATAAATACCACATATATCATATATAAATTATAGTGACATCATAATGGCCACCATTAAAGGTGTTAAAAGAAGATTGAACAATCATCGTTTTGTGAGGTAGAAATTCGCCAACCATAGAAACAATATGTTCTTTAACCATTAGACGAAGGTGTGTGTAAGTGTAGCTCGAATACTTCACATAAAAACATACTAGTATATTTAATATACTGGTGTTGTTACAAAATAGAGGAATAAAAATAGTTTAGAGGGTTGGAGAAGCAAAATAAAACAAAAGAACACAAGTGAAGACATTACCTTAAAATCGGGTAACTCTTCTGGATTTGAGCTCAAAGGCTTCCTTGGAAAGGATTCTGCCCAAAAGTGAGGCTTCAATTATGAACAGAGGGATGTGGAGAGATGAAATGGTTATGGGTTGGCCGATCCAAAGGCTTGAGAGGTGTGGGTAAGGTGGTAGAGGTGGGGGCCTTTTATAAGAGAAAAGGAGGGGCACTCTTGGAAAGTTATAAAATATTACTTTATTATAAAATGATTTTCGGATTTTAAAGGTCCCAAAAGGATATATTTCGAGGATAAGGTGATAAGGTTTTGAAATACACCCATCCAATAGGTATGTGAAAAGTGTATTTCTTAGATTTTACATTATCTTTTCATTTTATTTAAATCGTTAAATAATGAGGTAATCGCTGCATCATCATGGTGTCATAAATAATTTAATTTATTTAGTGTCTAAAAATTATAAAAAAAATATCATGATGTAGGAAATATTTTTAGATTTCTAATTAATATTTACAGTAAAAAATATGACTTGTATAAACCCATGTAATTTTTTTAGAAAAACAACACATGTTTGTGACATTTTAATTTTAACATTAAATAAAAAGATATTAATGTCATTTTCCTACCAAAGTGGCTCCATGGGGTCCCCAAGTTGACCCATGGATTGTCTTTGTCAGCCATGACACATCCAATTAGGGTAGTACATGTTTCTAGGTCATTTCATATTATTAAAACATTATTTTTACCTTAAATAACACTAATTACCTCTAATCGCGATTAATAAAACTTAAAAGTTACTATTCACCAAAAAATTATTTTAATCCCATTGAACCAAATTTTACTTCTTAATGATAACCATTTATGTCGGATTTTTGAAAATCAAATAACAGAAGTGGAAAAGTTTCATTTAAATGAAAAAATCAGTTTCTTTAACTACCACTTAGTGGTTTCACTATTCATCAAAAATTGAAGTTTTTCAGAAAAATACCAAAAATTCACCCTAAGCTATATTTGATATTCCAAGTTCAAAAATTATGTCTATTTTAAAAAATTAAAAAAATATAAGTTACATTAATTAATTTAATAATTAATTCCCGCTGTCAGAACAAAAAGCGTGTTTTTATGAAACAATATATATCAAAAGATTGACAGTAGTTTAAGTCCAATTTCAAAGTGAAATTAATTCCAATAACCACTATTGTATTAAATGGTAAAATTATATTATAATTTCAATTTAAAACCAATTCAAAAGATAATATAATCATATAAATAAATCATATTAAAAAGAGGTTTTGAGTTAAAATACAACATTTTCACTATTCATTAAAAAATGAACTTTATAGGAAAAATACCAAAAATTTACACAAAGTAAATTTTGATTTCCTGATTCTAAAGAAGAATTTTATTTGTTCCAATAGAATGTATAAGAGTTACCAAAACTATATTTAAATAGGGTTCACCGTCAAAAGGTGATAGTTCAGTCTTTTAGTGAATATTAGAAGATTTATGCTTAAAATTGGATTCATTTGAATTTTATGCCTCTAAAATTTATTATAAAAAGTAAAAATATTTGACAATCGTATATAATCATTTTTTAGTTAGTTCTGTTCATTCCTGTCATTACAACTACTATGTGTTATCTACCATTTAAAATAAAATTATTTTATTATTAGAGTGCAACACAAGATTTCAAAGGAACTCGTTGTCACGTATTGGGTACGCCATCGAGAATAGTGTTCCCTTTAAAGTAATATTAATATTTAATTCACAAATATGGATAAATTTGAAAAAGTAGTATTCTTTATTTACCTGGGATGTTACATAATATCCATGATAAATGAAATGGATAATGTTGGGGAAATTCAATGTTAAATGATAATAATAGATTGAATATTTCAAGGGGACTAATAAATTAATAAATTAAGTGAATTTAAATATTATCCTTGGACAAATAAATCATAAATGATCCATAGTAAGATTAAGGATAGTATAAATACAAAAAAATCCCATGTGAAGTAAAAATTGAGGGTTGTTGTCATTAATGAAATACAATAATATCTTTTAAAAATATTCTTGAGAAAAATATCATTTTATTTTGAAAAAACTTTTGAAAATGTTTATATTTAAAAATAAACCATTTGAAAAGGATTCTTTAAAGAAATGATGGTGGATGAATCTGTACATATTGTACAAGGTAAAAAGAATATTTCTTTTGTATGGAAAAAGGTTAGAAAATGCCTCGTTAGGAAATTTACAAGAAGATTACTTTGAAACCTTGGTAGAAAGGTTCAAAATGTCTTTACCAAATCATTTCAGAAACATTTTTGAAAAGATTTTAATAAAAATTTGTTTTTAGAATAAAACTGGTTCTCCAACTAAAGAGAGATATAAAGTCGGGTTTTCTGATATATATTTTCTAAAAAACTTGAGTAAAAATGAGTTGAAAAATGGTACTAATACTTTAAAATGGTCATCAATAACTAGATAATAATGAAAGTTATATATTGAACTGTGGTTATATAATTTCTTTGAATGGAAATACCAATTAAATATAATTAAAGTTATTATTGAGGAAAATAATATTTAAACATCCCAAAGTGTCACATACCATGTTGAAATATTTTAAAACATAATCCATATGAAATAATAACGTTATATGAATGTTTAAAATATCATAAGAGTAAGTATATTCATGATATATCTTGTAAAGGGAAGTACATACACCATGTAAAAGAAATTAGGTGCATAACAATAATTAAGCCTCAATGGAATGTAAATTGAGATGAAAATCCATTACATTGTGTTTCCTTTAAGGTGAACGTCCATTAAATTAATGTATAATAAACTTATGATAATTTTATAATTTATTCATAATATTTTTCATGTCTATAATTAAATATATTTCACTTATTACCATGTTGTGTACAACTACTCAAAAAATTATGTTTACATTGGGTGTTTTTGACCAAATTCGGTTTATGTGTCAAAACAACTATTGTTGTTTAAATATGGTCATAAAGTTCATTATATAAAATATAAAGAATAATAAACATGAAATAATTATCATATTTTTACATCAATTATACTTTTAAAATCAATCATTAAATATGGCTATGAAATTGAGAATATGTTACAATCATGGATACAATTGGCCATACGTACGCATGAGTAACATTCCCATTTTTAAGTGATCATTATGGAAAGAAGGTAAGTAACTGAAATCTTTAGATAATGATCATTATATAATAAATATAATATTATTTAATCATATATAATTATATATAGAATTATGTGGTGTAAGAGGAATCATATCATGTTGTGGAGGCAATAGTCCACACGTCAACGAATAACGTTATCACTTTTTAAGTGTGTTAAAGTGTAATAAAGAAAATGATATATATATATATATATTTATAGAATGGTAATTATGTCATGAATATCATATATATTTTTTTATGTCTCATATGTTTAATTATGTCCACTCATTTATACATTTCATGTATCGTGCGAATGAATCACATTGCTTTGTGGGGGCGATAGTCCACATTTCCTCAAATGAGATTATCTTATTTAAAAAACCTAGAAAGCATAAATTTATGTTATAAAGAAACATTAAATAAGGTTAAAAAATTATAAGTAACATATATATCATATATAAATATATTTTCGATCATAATGGCCACCATAAGAGGTGGTATTGGAGAATTGAACAATCATCATTTCATGGGGTAGTAATTCGCCGTTTACAGAAACAATATATTAATTTCCCATTAGATGAAGGTTTGTGTAAGTGTAGTTATAACCCTTAGTATAAAAACATACTAGTATATTTAGGATAATTTTTTTTACATGAAAATAATAAAGATATTTTAGGTGTTGTAGAATGGAAATGAAACTAGAGAGATTGAGAAAAGACACTACCTTTTAATCAGGTAACTTCTTTTGGTTTAAACCAAAAGGAATCCATTGAAAGTATTATACCCAAAGGGAGGATTATAGGTCAAGGGTAGGTATTATTGGAAAATATTTGGGTAGATATTGACCTAAGATATGATTTTGGAGAGGTGTGAGGAATGGGTAGAGGTGGTGGCCTTTTATAGGGAAGGAAAAGGACTCATTTGGTATTCTTGAAAAGAAGTTAGGTGCACACATGTTATCACCTAATAAAAGTCATAAAAAATGACCCAAAATAATTAATGTAAGGTGAATGGTAGAAATATATCCAAAAAAATGGATTTTGGAAAAGTGTCTAGGTCATTTGAGACCTTATACTTAGGGTTTATTCCATTTTTATGTCTAATTACACCTTAATCACTGTAATTAATTTTAATCACTTTCACTAATAATTTTTGTCAAAAATTAAGGTGATATTATTAGAAAAAATATTATCTTTATTAAAATTTTGTATGTTATATTTTTAAAATTCAAATAATAGATACATAAAAAATTGGATTAATGCTAATCTCATAGACAAACAAATTAACTAGTTTTAGTAGAAAATTGTTCAAAAGATTATTTTGTTTTTATATTCAATTTAAAAAGGTAAATTTATTATAATGAACTAAATTATATTAATAGATGTAAAATTTAAGCAATTTTACTTTAAAACAAATTTATAATATAATATAACATTAATAATTATTTAAATGAAAAGGCATATTTTAACTAAAACATAGTATTTTTTACTATTCACTAAAAAATGAAGTTACTCAGAAAAATCCTAAAAATTAATCATAAGATTATTTTAACATTATTAATTCATAAATTATGTTTATTATATAAAATTAAATTCATCAAAGTGTCAATATTTAAAATAAGTTCGCCATTATAATGCGGTTAAAAATGCCAGAATATAGGTTTTTATGTGAAATATTGGGTTTGATCCTGTCTTATGCTTACCAAATCTATTGGATGAATATAAAAAATAATTGATTGAATATGTAACATAATTATTACACCAATTTAACTCACTATTTTTAATTAATTAAATCTATTAGGGTAAAACATCTTTGTGGGGGAAAAATAGTTTTCTGTAAAAATATGGTTTCAAAATTAAATTGGTTCCTATATTCATTTATAATTTATTTATAACTAATTATTTAGTTATCTAAACCATATATTTTCATAAGTTAGTTAATACTATTTATAACGGATAGTTTATATCTTATTATATTAAATAATAATTTTTTAATTATAGATTGTTTCTTTGTAAGATTCGGTATTACGTATAGCACAAGCCATCGAAGAAGGTTAGTTTTGCATGTAACATAAGCTATTGAGAAAGGTAGTTGTTGCGTATGATGTATACTAATCCAGTGTTGTGTGAATTTAAAGATAACATGGTGTTTTATGTGTTGAAATATATATAATATATTTTAAATAGTAAATATATTATAAAGTATACAAATATTATATTACCTTACGTGTTTGCTATCACGTGTCATACACGCTATCGAACACAAGGATCTTACTTTAGTTTTTTGGGGAATCACAATAGAAGTGTATTGAGATGGGTTTAACTAATATATATTATATTTATGAAATATTTATGCCACTAAAAATATAATATCATATCTACCTTTTTAACTTTCAATCCATTTGATAATTATAACATTTCTCATCTATTAATGTGGACTACCACTTCTGCGAGTCGATGTGATTTATTTTACATTTCCTCTTAAAATAAATGGTAATAAGGATATATTTAATGAATATATATAAAATATATTATATATTAATTATTATATAATGTTGAATTATTATTTAACTTTCTTTTTTACCAACCTTTAAAAATTGTGAACAACTTTCATTTATACATACAACCTACCATATCCACAAACAATGAAAATAAATTTTTCTATATATAATTTCTATTAAATTATATATATATATATGTAATGAATATATATTATATTTATATCATGAAAAAAAATTATGAATATTATTGATCCATGGTCAATATATAAGTAAGAGAAATATCTAACTGAAATTCTTAGAAAAAATGATGATGTTAACACATAAAAACGAAAATTTTAATAATAATGTTTTAAAAATTGGGTGTATAAATATTATTAGTTGATAATATATGATATTATAAGTATTTTAATAATTATAGTATAGATTCATATAGAATTTAAGTTTAATATAATGGAGGTTATATTTATTTCTATGCATGTCAAACATATTGTAAGATATTTATGTTACAAACTCATTGTTTATCAGGATTGTTTATGATTATGTTTCTAATGAGTATTATTTACCTATCCCTAAATAATACCATGATTTTCTATAATTTTTTTATTTCTATACATTACATGATTTTGTTTCCATTTCCCTCTCCTTATTGATTAAGAAAACCAAAGGAATTATTTTAAGGAAACCCAAATTTTTTCTCACTTCGGTTGAAAACCATTTTTTCCCATTACCATGTTTTCATTAAAATGATTCAATGAATGTTTTTAAAACTCTACTATGAATTTTTAAAATTCATTATAATCGTTTTTTAATTTATATAAAATGATCTAAAAGGAATCATTAATTTGCTTTTAAAACAATCAACTGTTGACTTTTTACTAAAAAATTAAATGGAATCTTTCTTTTAACATACTAAGAATGGGAAGAATTTACTACCATCATTGAAACTAAATAATTTAAAAAATACTTCACATGATTACAAGTTCCTTTTCAAAGAAAAATATTTCCATAATATTTTTTAGTTTTTTATATTTTTAATATGTGATTACAAAATTAATAGGCTATTTTCCTTAAAAAAATTCCATGCGATCTAATAATGGTGTTTTAATTTATGATAGAATCCTTTGATGATACTTACTCATTAATAGGGATATAATACATGTATACTATCCATATTATTTCTTTAGATGGTTTATGATTATTGTGAATATTTTTTTATGAAACACATTAATTTTACTAGAGTTATGATATGTTGAAATGTGGAAATGTTTATGAAACTAAATTATTTTAAAAGGGTTATGATATATGAATATTTTTTTATGATCTTGTAGAAAAAAGATTAATTGATTACTATTATCTGATGGTTGGTTCTATAATTATATATATCTCCAAAGAATTATTCAAATAAAGATAACTCATGATATAACAAGGAATGAAATGGTAAGTGAGCCTAGTTTAGTAAGGGACTCTATCCATAATGATAGTATTAGGAGAGAATGCTAACAAAGGATATGATGTAATGGGGAGTAAACCCAATATACTATGATAGTCTTATAAGTGAGACATTATTAAGGAAATTATTTAACCTTATTATATATATTATATATTTTTTCTTATGCCAATGTTATGCTCTCACGAATCACGTTCTTTGATTATATTATGATTCATGTCTTAATAACTATACATATTTATTTAATAACTTAATATTATGATTTATAATATATTGTGTATTTTTATAAAATATTAATCACTTGTTACCATACCATTATACTCATTTTATGCTTAATTTAACATTTATATTTCTATTTTTTAACCTTTATGAGAATTTAATCTCACCCTTCCTTTTGATTCCATTCCCCATGTAATAATGAAAGGTTTTATATAGGGTATGTCTTAGAAGAGTACTATATTTAAAGATATATATATATGGGATATGTTGAATATAATTTATGAAATAATAATATTTTGTATGTATTCACTACTAGAAAAATGACATATAGCCACAGATCAATAGCCACATTTTAATTTATCAGTGGCTATAGGTAAGATAAAACCACAGAGAGATTCTCCCCCGTGGCAACAAATCCCTCTAATTTTTCTATACCACCCACACGCTTGGGTTTCTGCTCGCCTCTCCCACCGTCGTTCTCGCAATTTCCTCTCCCACCCTCACACTTGATATTTTCTCTCCCAAATCCCTTATCCTCAGCATATATTCACTCGATCGATTCTCCCTCGTCAGATCCTTGCCGGCTTCTCCTTTGCGGTTCCTCCATCCTTCGTCGGCATATCCATTCTTGGTTCCTCCATCCCCCGAACATTTCTTCCCTCCTCCATACACTTCTTCATGCATTCCTCCTACTTTCCTTGCATCGGCCAGTGCTTCCCCTCTTCGCGATTGAGCTCCCCATCCTCCGCACGATCAAACTTCCCCTCTTCACGATTGAGCTCCCCTCTTCTAGATTTCATCGTTTCACTTGAGGTTTGTTTTCTTATGGATTTTTTTACGATTTATAGAAATTTTGGGTGAAATTGGAGGTCTATTTAAGTTCATTGGTTTGGTTTTATTTATCAATTGATGATTGGGAATTGATGAGTGGTCATATTTCATAGGTTGTGTTATCAGAGCTCTTTTGGTTCCATTTCTCTGTCTATTTTCATTTTGGTTTTTTCTATCATCCTTTTTATCCTATTATATTTATGTATCTTATTCCAAATTGTTTTATTTTAGTTGAATCTATATCATTTTATGGATATTTTCTTATACTATGTTTGTAAGAATTTTTGATTATTTTTTTCATTGTTTGTTTATTTTTACATTAATATTCATGGGAGAAATCCTTCCCAAAAGGGTTTTATCAATACCCATGTACAAGTATCTAGCTTGGGGGTATCAGTAACCCCCTTTGGGCTAGTGGTGGGTTAGGTTATGTGTCTACTAAGATGGTATCTCCGTGATAGTTCATTATAAATTGTATTAGATCCTAGGATTCAGTATAGGGACTTTGGTTCTCCAATCCATCTCTTGTTATTTGGAGAAATTAGGTATGATATATTTGGGATTGTCATCAGGGCTTTGGTGGTTGGTCATGAGTGGGTTATTAGTCACCACCATTTATAATGACACATGAGTTTCCATGGTTAGTGGGGTTTGAGTTATGAATTTGGAATTTCACTTCATTTTTTGTGATGATGTGAAAATCCTCATTTGTATTGTGTGAATTACCTTAGGGCTTAGATTAAATTTTGTGATGGGAATTTTGTTTTTTGATGGAATTATGTTAGTTCACACAGTCGGATAAATAGGGAAGTGAATAAACACTCAACCTTAATGACGTTATAGGGAATGTTAGATAAATGGACCATAACCTATCTAACTACATGGCTCAGTAAAGCATGGTTCTGTATCCAATTTCACTAGATTTTTAGACTACCCTTTAGAAATTTAATGCACAATTAGTTTAGTCAAGGTGGGTCTTATTTTATGTTGACAATGTAAATTGGTTTTTACATGGATTTGTTTTCCCCCATTTTCATGTGATTGTTCAAACCATTTTCAGTAAAATGTGAGTTTTTTTAATGTTATTTTGGTTTGAAATGAATAATTTACGCTTTTCTACAAAATTGTTTTGAATTTCATTAAAGATTTTTGGTTTGAGGGTTACTCCATTTTTTTTTATAAAATGGAATTTCTTTTCCTAGTTTTTATTTATTTTTTTATATTGGTTGATTTGATTATAGAATATAGAAAATGTTTTAGTTATAAAAATCATTGGCTATAAAATTGTATGATAATTTTATATCCCTTGGGTTGTGTTCCAAAAAATATTTTTTGTTTTCATTGGAGGATGATGATGCGGTTAAAATTTAAAACAAAAATTAATTGCGGGTGAATTTTTTGGAAAACGGTTTGGAGAAAGGTATTTGAGCATTCGAGTTGATTCTTTATTTTGTAAGGGAATTAGTGGTTTTTAAAATCGGGATAAAATGTTGTTGAACTCCCTACTAAAAGTTGAATTTTAAAAGAAATAATTTTTTTCCAAATGGTTTCGTGCTTCTAAAAACATAGGAGTTATCAAAAAATGGATTTTTTTAATTGGGAATGTAGTGTTTTTTAAATAAATGCGATTTTTGGAATATGGGTTTCCTTGTTTTTTTTATTTATGGGTTTTGTTCCATCCTACAGGTTGGGACCATTTGATGTTATTTTAGAAACATGAAAAAGTGTGGTATATGTTTTTATTTGATTAAATCATGCCTCCCCAAAAGGTATCATGTTAAAGGGGAGTGTTTATCTTCAAGGGTAGTCATTTCCTTATTCATGGATCTTTCTAATTTTCAAAGAGGAGAGTAAATTGTTGACCATTTTTAGATGATTGAAGGTAAAGTTTGTGAACCATTCTAGTGAGGACCAATCTCCTTATGTTTAAAGGTGTTAGTCAGTTTTGGGGATTAGTGCATGATTTTAGATCCTTGTATCCTTGAGTTAGCTTCCAATTAATATGACCCTTTGGGCGTTCATTAGGTTTCACTTAATTTGGTTTTGCTATTCTGATATGCTCACTTCATAATGTTCATATTTCCATGTATGGATTCCTGGGATATGTAGGGATTTTAGTGAATAAAAAATAAATATGATGTGGTTAGAAACCTATTTTCAGTTATAAGCAAGGGGATGCGAGTCCACAATCATAAAATTCCATTATTTTAAAGTGGTGAAGTCAACAAAGATAAAAAGTGATGCATACAAAGAATAGGTGGTTAAAAAATTAGCCTATATGTTCATCAAAGGCATATAAAACTGAAAAACAATAAACAAAATTGTAAAGAAATACATATACAACACAAATTAAGTTTAAAATAGATAAAAAATGGGGAGTAGGAAGATCCTAAGACTCTAGGTTCACATCCACAGGCTCCCTGCCTGGTGTCTTCCATATGAGTATCCTTCTCATTGGGAGAGAGCTACTTAAGATGGTTGGTATTATCAATAGACCGAATAGTTACCTATTATGGATAATGTGAAACCAAGGTGGAAACTGTCTACCCATCTAGAATGGGTTGGTCTAAAATAAGAGGAGTCTAATCTGGGGTACTAGGTGCGGCCTACTCCTATGCTACTAGGGAACTCTACAGTGTAGTCATGGTTTGTGTCAGAGTTTATGTTGAGGGCTACTCATTAAGTACCTTTATAATCTAAAAATATGTTTTTGTTTAGGTATTATGGTTAAAAAAAAGTAGTTCTCTTCACCTTTTTTGGTGGCATGTCCCTTCCCCTTGCTTTGGTAAGCCAATAAATACTCATTTGGGGTATTTGGGCTACTGATATCAATAGGAATTTAGTGTCGGATTGTCAGGCTACTAATTTTAGTCATAATAGGGATTGGGGTTGATAATTCAATAGAAGAGGAGGGCTATAAGGCTAGGGAGGTCTTAGAGAGATAAAATGGGTGGACTAGTGTCTCGGTGAACAATAACCCTAGCCCTATAATAGAATATGAAGTTGATTGATATAGAACTGGATAGAGGAACCCAAGTAGTGAAACCACACCTCCAAAGTGAGGGTGGGTGAATATGTTTAGGCTTAGGAAATAGATACCCCATTTTTAGTCTCTTTCTAGGTGATCATATATCCCAAAGTTCCTGAATATAGATCTTCACTCTCAATAACAGTGTACTCAGGTGACCAATCATACTATTTATCGATCAATATAAATAAGACCAACATAAGTAGAAGATGAAATTCAATCAAATATAATTGGAACAAGGATAATAGTGGGATTGAGTCCTCAAAGATGATGAGGTCATCTACCATATGTGTAATAAAGTTTCCTCCCACTAGTGTAACACCCTTCCTCTTACCTATTGGACTGGGAATCGGAAGAGGTGTTATTAACCTTTGGTGGAATCCCCAAAACATAAAAGTCTATAAATATGTTCCAGGGGAATAATAGATCATTAGGGGATGATTTTACTAGAGATGAGAATAACCCACTGAATACGAAACAAAGACAACCAGTTCTGTATGATGCATTTAATGAAATACAATACAACCCAAACTAGATGTAATATCAGAGTAGAAAATGGAATAAAATAAATGATACTACACATACATGAAAAAAAATAAAGAACTCAATGACACTGATGTGGCATCAATATAAGAATCACCCCAAACCAGCACTAAGATCTAACTCAAAGTTCCAAGCCTACAACATCATGATGCATCACTAGAGAAGTATAACCCCACGCCTTTACATATATCTCGGTACACAACATCTGCAAAGGAACCAAAGTTCCCAAGTAAAGTGTGAGTATAAAACCGATTAGGTATTCCCCAAATACATTACAACATATACCACTAGGAATAAGAACAAGTCAGCTCACATTTATATTTATATCAAAATATAAGTAGAGGGAATTGGGGGGGGGGGTTGGTGTAGGCTAGGGGCTGGTGCAGGCTAGGGGGCTGGTGTAGGGGAGAGGGTGGGACTAGTTTTGGGGGGAGGGGACTGGTTTGGGGGAGGCGGAGGCTAGTATAGGGGAAGGGGTGGTGGTCGTGTAGGGGGGTTAGGGGGGCTAGTGCAGGGATGTGGGGGGGGGGGTTTGGGGGCTGGTGTTGGCTAGGGGGGTTGGGGGGCTGGTGCAGGCTGGGGGGCTAGGGGGTGGTGTAGGGGGGAGGGGGGGGGGGTGGTTTTTGTGGGAAGGGACTGGTCTGGAGGAGAGGCTAGTATAGGGGAAGGGGTGTGGGTGGTGCTGGGGGGTTAGGGGGGGTGGTGTAGGGGGGTTAGGTGGGCTGGTACAGTGGTTTGGGGGCTGGTGCAGGCTAGGGGGTTGGGGGGCTGGTGCAAGCTAGGGGGCTAGGGGGGTGGTGTAGGTGAGGTGGGAGGGGGGTAGGGAATAGTTGTGGGAGAGGGTACTAGTTTGTGGGGGAGGCTATTACAGGGGGAGTTGGGGGGGGGGGTTAGGGGGGCTGGTGTGTGTGTGGGGGGGGGGGGTAGGGGATTGAGTAAGAATAAAAGAAGAAAAATTATTTACTTTATAAAATTGATAAACCTATATGAACTAAGTATAAAGGTGAGTTCTAGAAGAAGAACATGCTAAAAAACGAGGTTTCAATTTAGAAAATCAAGAAGGATATAGGCATGAAGAGTTTTAGGTATTTTATACATTCAAGGAATGGATTTTCTCGGTTAAGAACAATGTATGATCCCAATTTCTCGAATTTAAGTTATAATGGCCTGGACCTCTTAGGTCTATTCCTTTGTGCAAATCTGGTGTTTGAGTGTTCTGGGAGGTCAATGTGACTTATCCCCAATAGTTTTCCAATTTTACACTTATGTGAATAGTTACAATGGAAGACCGTTGTGAACAGTGCATCAGTGACCTTAGGTGAATAGTTCCAACAGTAGACCATTGTGAACAGTGCAACAGTGACCTTCTATGAACAGTTCCAATGGTAGACCATTGTGAACAGTGCATTAGTGACCTTAGGTGAACAGTTCCAACGGTAGACCATTGTGAAAAGTGCAACGGTGATCTTCTGTGAATAGTTCCAACAGTAGAACATTGTGAACAGTGCATCGGTAACCTTAGGTGAACAGTTCCAATGGTAGACCGTTGTGAAAAGTGAAACAGTGAACTTCTATGAACAGTTCCAATGGTATACTGTTGTGAACAGTGCATCGGTAACCTTAGGTGAACAGTTCCAACGGTAGACCGTTGTGAACAATGTAATGGTGACCTTCTGTGAATAGTTCCAATGGCAGACCTTTGTGAACAGTGCAATGGTGACCTTCCAATGGTGACCTTTTCTATCCTTTGCCAAATTTTGAGTTCTGTGAACAGTGTTTCCAGAACGGTGACCTTCCAATGGTAACCTTAGGTGAATAGTGTCAACATTAACCTTTTGTGAACTGTGAAACGGTAACCATAGGTGAACAGTGTCAACATTAAACTTCTGTGAACAGTGCAACAGTAACCTTATGTGAACATTGTCAACATTAACCTTCTGTGAACAGTGAAACGGTAACCTTAGGTGAACAGTGTCAACATTAACATTCTGTGAATAGTGCAACGGTAACCTTAGTTGAACACTGTCAACATTAACCTTCTGTGAACAATGAAATGATAAACTTAAGTTAATAGTGTCAACATTAACCTTATGTGAATAGTGAAATGGTAACCTTAGGTGAACATTTTCAACATTAACCTTCACTGAACAGTGCAACGGTAACCTTAGGTGAAGAGTGTTAACATTAACCTTCTATGAACAGTGTTTCCAGAACAGTGAGGTTCTAATAGTAGCCTCTATTTCCTTTTCTAAATTTCGAGTTCATTAACATGGTTTCCAGAACAGTGAGATTCCAACAGTGATGTTAATGAACAGTGTTTCCAGAATGGTGAGGTTCCAATACTGAGGTTCATGAACAGTGTTTCCAGAATGATGAGGTTCCAACAGTGAGGTTTCAATGGTGAGGTTAATGAATAGTGTTTCTAGAACGGTGAGGTTCCAACGGTGAGGTTCATGAATAGTGTTTCCAGAATGGTGAGGTTCCAACGGTGAGTTTCATGAACAGTGTTTCCCGAACGGTGAGGTTCCAACGATGAACAGTGTTTCCAGCTTCCTACAGGTTCACCCCATTGATGTTTCCTTTGACGTAAAATGCATTTAAAGCCTCATTTTAAAGACTCTAAGGCCAATTCAAAGTCCATAACTCCTATATTAATTATCCCTAAAGATTGGGATGTTTTTACATGGTCAAACCGTGTGGTTTAATGCGATCCTCTTTTAATGAGAAATTAAGCGTATCTTAAACCGTCGCTCCATTAAATATTCTAAAGGGATAGGATATCTTCCTCCCTAATCCTTTCTTCTTGTTATTGGGTGTGAGACACTGGAAAATACCATTCCTTCACATAGGAGTTGCACAATCAAAATTTCCTCCTCGGATTGGTTCCTCTCTATTTTGATGCAACCAAGTTGTATCGATCAATCTTCGATATAAGGTATGTTTTATCATCATTCTTTTGGGGTTCATCTTATCCTGTTTTTACTTTCCATATTATTTCATGTGATCTCCATTCTTCTAATGGAGTTTTCTTGGGTTCGGTTGGTGCAGTCGTACCGTTGTATCCTTGGGTGGATGCAGTTGTCACGAGAGGAGGATCGTGACCCATTGTGTGGACTATTCTCATATAAATTATGTCAAGAACTGTTTAAGGTAGGGGATTCATTGTTTCTCTCTTCCTTTACATGAAACTGTATCATTAGCATGTTTTATCCCACTGGATGACAATGGAATTAACATAATAAATATTTGAAGTGAATAAATAAATTGATATCGATCCTATATTATTGCCTCTTTTTTTTCTAGATAGTGTGATATCTATGCTTTATTTGTTTAAATGTTCGTTCTTGATGGAAATTGGTAATTAACTCAAACAAAAATTAATTGATAATTGTTTGGATAAAAGATAAAGAGGCATGTAAATGAATCTGGTTCTCCTTGTTGTAATTTGATGTTAATCAAATTGGCACAGTAAGCATGTCTAATTATTTTTGATAGCTTACTGATTAGGTTTCCTGAATTTAGAACCTATGAATAATAAATTGGTTAATTCAAGATAGATTAAAGAACTAATTGTTTAATAATTCCTTGAAGGGTTCTGAGTTACCCTCCTGATTGTAAAAGGGCCAAGAGCCCAATTGTTAAGATGTATGCTTTCATGCTGCTTGTGTTGGGATGTGAGCATGGATGGCTGTTATGATATGTGGGGGTATGGGGGCCTATTTGGTTGTGGAAGATGATAACGCCTAGAGTGGCGAGATGCATTGATTTATGCATGTGGGTATTAGGGAGGACACTAGGGATGATGGAATGAGATGGATGTGATTGTTGGATGCTTGCTGATTCATATTGGTTGATTATCTGCTTTACTTTTCCCCACTGATCAAGGTAGCTAGTCTTGCTTACCCATCTTCCGAAAGGGGTTAAGACGTGTAGGGTATGTCACGTGCTTTATGTGTTTAGATTCTAATGGAAGGATGGGTCTAAACTCTTGCTATAGGTGACAAAGACATGACGGGTAGTACATATACTCACCGCGTTGATCCCCATTGTGTTTAGTATCATAGTTTGTTTTTTTCTAGAATGCCTGGGAATATGGGAAAGTAATTCTGTAATGAACAATTGAATAAATGATGTTAACACATGGGGTTAGAGTTTGCTGGAACATAATGATGAGGTTATAATTTTAAAGGGATAGTGGGATTTGGGTGTGATGAGAATGAAATTTAATGTGAAATTGTTATTGGTTAATTAATGTTTAAAGAATTAATTAACATAAAGTGAAACTGGTAAAAAGGGAATGAAATAATGTATTAAAGCTCTTTAAATGGTTGTGTGCTTATAGGATACCTAGTCTTAGAAGTAGCAGCCCGGTGTCTGAGAGACGTTAGGGGGGCTGGTGTGTGTGTGTGTGTGGGGGGGGATTGAGTAAGAATTAAATAAGAAAAATTCTCTACTTTATAAAATTGATAAACCTATATAAACTAAGTATAAAGTGAGTTATAGAAGAAGAACATGCTAAAAAACGAGGTTTCAATTTAGAAAATCAAGAAGGATATAGGCATGAAGAGTTTTAGGTATTTTATACATTTAAGGAATAAATTTTCTTGGTTAAGAACAATGTCTGATCCCTATTTCTCGCATTTAAGTTATAATGGCTTGGACCTCTCAGGTCCATTACTTTGTGCAAATATGGTGTTTGAGTGTTCTGGGAGGTCAAGGTGACTTATCCCCAACACTTTTCCAATTTTCCACTTCTGTGAATAGTTCTAATGGAAGACCGTTGTGAACAGTGCATCAGTGACCTTAGGTGAACAGTTCCAACAGTAGACCATTGTGAACAGTGAAACAGTGACCTTCTATGAACAGTTCCAATGGTAGACCATTGTGAACAGTGCATCAGTGACCTTAGGTGAACAGTTCCAACAGTAGACCGTTGTGAATAGTGCAATGGTGATCTTCTGTGAACAGTTCCAACAGTAGACCATTATGAACAGTGCATCGGTAACCTTAGGTGAACAGTTCCAATGGTAGACCATTGTGAAAAGTGAAACGATGACCTTCTGTGAATAGTTCCAACGGTATGCTGTTGTGAACAGTGCATCGGTAACCTTAGGTGAACAGTTCCAATGGTATACCATTGTGAACAGTGCAATGGTGACCTTCTATGAACAGTTACAATGGTAGACCGTTGTGAACAGTGCAATGGTGACCTTCTAATGGTGACCTTTTCTTTCCTTTGCCAAATTTTGAGTTCTATGAACAATGTTTCCAGAACGGTGACCTTCCAACGGTAACCTTAGGTGAACAGTGTCAACATTAACCTTTTGTGAACAGTGCAATGGTAACCAAAGGTGAACAGTGTCAACATTAAACTTCTGTGAACAGTACAACGGTAACCTTAGGTGAACATTGTCAACATTAACCTTCTATGAAAAATGCAATGGTAACCTTAGGTGAACAGTGTCAACATTAACCTTCTGTGAACAGTGAAATGGTAACCTTAGGTGAACAATGTCAACATTAACCTTCTCTGAACAATGAAATGGTAAACTTAGGTGAATAGTGTCAACATTAACCTTATGTGAATAGTGCAATGGTAACCTTAGGTTAATAGTGTCAACATTAACCTTCTCTGAACAGTGCATTAATAACCTTAGGTGAAGAGTGTTAACATTAACATTCTATGAACAGTGTTTCCAGAATAGTGAGGTTCTAACAGTAGCCTCTATTTTCTTTTCCAAATTTTGAGTTCATTAACAGGGTTTCCAGAACAGTAAGGTTCCAATGGTGATGTTCATGAACAGTGTTTCAAGAATGGTGAGGTTCCAACGGTGAGGTTCATGAACAGTGTTTCCAGAACGATGAGGTTAATGAATAGTGTTTCTAGAATGGTGAGGTTCCAACGGTGAGGTTCAAGAAGAGAGTTTTCAGAATGGTGAGGTTCCAACGGTGAGGTTCATGAATAGTGTTTCCCAAATGGTGAGGTTCCAACGGTGAACAATGTTTCCAGCTTCCTACGGTTTCACCCCTTTGACATTTCCTTTGACGTAAAATGAATTTAAAGCCTCATTTTAAAGACTCTAAGGCCGATTCAAAGGCCACAACTCCTATATTAATTATCCCTAAAGATCGGGATGTTTTTACATGGTCAAACTGCGTGGTTTAATGCGATCCTCTTTTAATGGGAAATTAAGCGTATCTTAAACCATTGCTCCATTAAATCTTTTAAATGGATAGGATATCTTCCTCCCTAATTCTTTCTCCTTTTTCTTGGGTGTGAGATTCTCGAACATCCCATTCCATCTCATAGGAGTTGCACAATCAAACTTTCCTCCTTGGATTGGTTCCGCTCTATTTTGATGCAACCAAGTTGTATCGATCAATCTTCGATATAAGGTATGTTTTGTAGTCATTCTTTTGGGGTTCATCTTCTCCTATTTCTCCTTTCCATATTATTGCATGTGATCTCCATTCTTATAATGGAGTTTTCTTGGGTTTGGTTGGTGAGGTCGTACCGTGGTATCCTTGGGTGGATGCAGTTGTCGCGAGAGGAGGATCATGACCCATTGTGTGGACTAGTCTCATATAAAGAACGTCAATAATTATTTGAGGTAGGGGATTCATTGCTTATCTATTCCTTTACATGAAACTGTATCGTTAGCATGTTTTATCCCACTGGATGACAATGTAATTAACATAATAAATATTTTAACTGAATAAATAAATTGATATCGATCGTATATTATTGCCTCTTTTTTTCTAGATAGTGTGATATCTATTCTTTCTTTGTTTAAAAGTTCATTCTCGATGGAAATTGGTAATGAACTTAAACAACAATTAATTGATAATTGTTTGGATAAAAGATAAAGAGTCATGTAAATGAATCTGGTTCTCCTTGTTGTAATTTTATGTTAATCAAATTGGCGCAGTAAGCATGTCTAATTATTTTTGATAGCTTCCTGATTAGGTTTCCTGAATTTGGAACCTATGAATAATAAATCGGTTAATTCAAGATAGATTAAAGAACCGATTGTTTGATAATTACTTGAAGGGTTCTTAGTTACCATCTTGATTGTAAAAGGGCCAAGAGCCCAATTGTTAAGATGCATGCTTTCATGATGCTTGTGTTGTGATGTGGGCATGGATGGCTGTTGTGATATGCGAGGGCATGGGGGCCTATTTGGTTGTGGAAGCAGATGACGCCTAGAGTGGAAAGATGCATCGGTTTATGAATGTGGGTGTCGGGGAGGACACTAGGGATGATGGAATGGGATGGATGTGATTGTTGGATGCTTGCTGATTCATATTGGTTGATTATCTGCTTTAATTTTCCCCACTGCTCAAGGAAGCTAGTCTTGCTTACCATTATTCTAAAAGGGGTTAAGACGCATGGGGTATGTCACGTGATTTCCATGTTTAGATTATCATGGTAGGATGGGTCTACACTCTTTATATAGGCGGCAAAGACTTGACAGGTAGTACATATACTCACTGTGTTGAGCCCCCTTGTGTTCAGTATCATAGTTTGTTTTTTTCTAGAATGCCTGGGAATATGGGAAAGTAATTCTGTAATGAACAATTGAATAAATGATGTTAACACATGGGGTTGGAGTTTCTGGAACATGATGATGAGGTTATAATTTTAAAGGGACAGTGGGCTTTGGGTGTGATGAGAATGAAATTTAATGTGAAATTGTTATTAGTTAATTAATGTTTAAATAATTAATTAACATAAAGTGAAACTAGTAAAAAGGGAATGAAATAATGTATTAAAGCTCTTTAAATGGTTGTGTTCTTATAATATACCTAGTCTTAGAAGTAGCATCCCGAAGTCTGAGAGACGTTATATCAGTTGAGTCTAAGACTAGGTTATGCCCATATTGTGGTTGTGAGGTATAGAATATTCTGTACTTTTTGTGTTTCTATACACTACTACACCCTGTCAGTAAGGGAAACTGACACCCCGGGGATTCTGAGCCCTGGGGGGGGGTGTTTTCCCTAACATTCTGGTGCGAGGATGGATGGCTGACTACCCCGTTTTGGCCCTGCTCTCTTCTTTTGGTAGTTACTAGTGCTGGTAGGCACATTGGTTAGTTTTCCCCATATATGTGTGTAGAGGGATATAATTGCTTGTGGTTATTCACACACATATATTTTGGATATAGTTTTCTATGGACTACTATAGGGGTAACATGTATAGGTTGTGATGGATTGAGGATCCTTACTCGGTGTATGGGATTTAATGGCTTTAGGTATAATACCCGATGTATGACACACGTTATGTGAGCTGTGGTGGCTCCCATAAACTACCTGGTTACTTTGCTTATATGGACGTGGTGGTTTTGTTGCACGAGGTGCATGTTGTGGTGCTTCACCCAGGTGTCTGTAGGCCAGCCTTTTTGGAGAGACATGCTTAGGATGTGTGACGTTGGGGAAAAGAAGCAAACCAGTGGGGAATTAGTAGTGAGGTACCCTTGATATTCTTTATTATATTATGTATTATTGTATGCATTACTTGGTGAGAGTAGCCATGGTGAGGTTGGGAACTTAGTATACCTGTTTAGGTGACAAGTTAGTTTCACTTTTTGTTCACTATGTTTTAGCATGCTTTATTTACTTTTTCATGAGAGGCTTCGGGGAGGATCCTACTGAGTATACTTTTATACTCACCCTATGTATATATTAACTGTTTTCAGGTCACTTGGAGTAGGTTGGAGATCAATCTGGTTTCTACTAGATTGGGGTTACATGAGCTGTTCGGGCTTGTGGTTGCTACTGTTTTAACTTTAATTTGGGTACTTACAGTTTTCCCCTTTCAGTTGTAGTAGTTCTGCATGACATTTCATATGTTTAATTGGGATTTATTTTATCTTACTGGTTGAGTTGGAGTTGGTTTGTGTCTATCTTATCTCTCTCTTTCGCATGTGTTCTCCTAGAGGGCAATTCATCCCATTTGTGTGTTTTCTATACCCTCAGTGCTAGTCACCAACCCGGGGCCTACTGGAGGTGGGACTCAGGGGTCATTATCTCCCTTCTCACATTGCCGGCCCTGGAGGAGTACACTTTGTTGGGAGGGGGTCATGAAAGAGTAGTATAAGGGGTCTGTTTGGGGGGTAGGATGGAGTTTGGAGTTAGGCACAAGTGAGGTTGCATGGGTTAGTAGGGAAAAAATGTTATTCATGTTTAGAAAAGTGATGTAAACAATGGAGACCGACTGAGACATAGGCATTTAGGGTCCCCCTATGATCTGATGTATGAACCTTTAAGTTTACAATGGATACTAAAATAGGTGATACTAGTTGCAGGGTAGAGACCTAGGAAATGATCATGAATCATTCTTCTTTGTGCCTTTGTTTGAATGGGTAGACCTTGGGATAGGTTAACCTAAAACCAATGAAAGAAAACAATTAATTAATTAATGTTGAGTCTTCCATATTCTAGGTTTAGGAGATATAATGGTTTTTTATTTTATAGATATGGATCTAGGTAGACATCCTCGTCGGGTTTGTGAAGAAGATGTCCACTAGGCTATTCCAGCAGATCACCGCATGGTAGAGGTTGATAACGACGAAACCTGGAGGAAGAAACTCTGAGAGTTTTAGTGCCAGAGTCTGCAGAAGTATGAGGGCTCCATTTCAGATGCAGTCACAGAAGACTGGTTGGAGGAGGTCGATATAAGATTCAATTCGATCCATGCTCAGAAGCAGTAATGGGTGTCCTTGGTTGTGACGAGGCTGCGTGGAGCAGCGAAGCAACAGTGGTTCTTGTTCCTTGGGGATCGTGAGGAGTCATCGATCTCATGGGAGGAGTTTCGAGACAAGTTTCTTTCTTCAACTGCAAAGGAGTCCAGTCGCCATGATCTTCTTACCCTTCGACAGGGGAGCTCCAGTGTTTGATATTTTGGAATCCGTTTTAGGAACCTTTTATGATATGATTCAGACCTAATTCCAGATGAGGAGGCTTGAGTGAGGCATTTAGAGGAGGCTTTTCATCTAGAGATCCAGTGCCAGGTCACCCCATTTATTCTAAAAACATATCTTGAGGTGCTGTAAAGGGAAGAGGTTGTCGAGAGGACTTTGACCAGGATCAGATCATTACAAGAGGGGAATTTTCATGATTCCTCACGAAGTAGAGCTGTGGTTTGGGGTTCCCGGTTTTTAGGGAAGAAGAGTTTCCGTTCAGCTCGGGGTAGGTCCCAACCCTTCACATCTAGTTTCAACAGAGGCAGAAACTCTTAGGGCTATGACAAGGAATCAGGTGATTATTTTTCTTATGGTGGTCATGGTCATCAGCAGCAGGAGTGCCCAAACGTTCAGAGTAGTAATCGTGCACTAGGTGCTATGCTCCAGGTTCCTCCATTGAGGTAGTTCTAGCCAAGGTAGCAGTAACAGGTTGCACCAGCTTTAGACAAGCAGAGGTTAAATGGGGCAGGCAAAGGACATCCCCATGATGCTCCCCATCCTCAGAGAGCAGAGCACGTCCGTGGTGGTGGTTGTCATCGGGGTCAGAGAGGCCATGGAGGAGGTCGTGGTCAGCTTCATGCTCTAGCGTTTCCATCTCCAGGTGAGCCAGACGTCATTCGAGGTACCCTTTTCTTATTTTCTACCTTGGTGTATGCCTTGTTTGATTCAGGAGCGACACACTCCATCATATCACCTACCCTTTTCTATGCTTTGGGACTTGAGGTATACAGGCTTCCAAGGCCCTTGGCGTTGACTATGCCAGTTGGAGGTCGATTTGACTTGTTTGATGTATGTAGAGACTGTGAGCTAGTGTTGGGGTAGCACCTATCTTGGGGAGATTTTCCTCTGTTTATGAATACAACCATATGATGTCATCCTCAGCATGGATTGGTTGTATTCAGTGCAAGCTATAATGGATTTATTTAGGAAGAAGGTTGTTTTCTTTGGTGTGGATGGAGAGCCGGTGGTGTTTGTTGGTGAGCGAGATCCTCAGATGGGTTATAGGTGTATTCTGTCCTTCTCATCCATGATGTATGAGATGATGTTGAGTTCTTCAAAGGTTCATTAGTTGGTGTTTCCTAGGACTGTAGAAGAGTACCCTGATGTCTTTCCAGAAGAGGTTGTAGTATTACCCCCTTGAAGAGAGATTGAGTTTGGGATAAAGCTACAACCAAAAGCGTCTTCTATCTCTATGTCTCCATATAGGATGGACCTTTCTAAGTTACAAGATCTATGTATACAGCTTGATGGTCTATTGCAGTGTGGTTTTGTTCGGAAAAGTGTGTTACCGTGGGGTGCACCAGTTTTGTTCATGAAAAAGGCTGATGATAATTTGCGGTTGTGTGTCAATTATCATCGCTTAAAAAATGTGACAATAAAGAATCAATATCCTCTTCCATAGATTGATTATTTATTAAATCAACTGAAGGGTTCAAGTTGGTTCTCAAAGATTGTCTTGCTGTCAAGATATCATCAAATGCGTGTAAAGAATGAGGATATCCAGAATAATTCTTTCCATTGTCATCATGGGCATTATGAGTTCATTGTAATTCCATTTGGCATGACGAATGATCTCCCTGTGTTCATGGGATTGATGAATGTTGTGTTCCATGAGTTCCTGGACAAGTTCGTGGTGGTTTTCATTGATGAAATCCTTGTGTACTCCACATTTGATGAGGAGCATGAAGAGCATCTACACATTGTTTTGAGAGTTCTTTATCAACATCACCTATTTGAAAAGTTGTCGAAGTGTGAGTTTTGGGCTTGAGAAGTCCATTTCTTGGGGCATGTTGTGTCCCAGCTAGGAGTATCTATGGATCCATCAAAGATAGAAGAAATTGTTTCTTGGCAATCCCCCAAGACAGTGTTAGAGGTGCGAAGTTTCTTTGGTCTCACAGGCTACTACAGGAGGTTCATAGCCAATTTCTCACGATTTGTGACTCCTATGACAGCTTTGACCAGGAAGGATCAAGCATTCATATGAACTGATAAGTTTTAGGAAGCTTTCTAGTATCTAAAATAGAAGTTAGTTAGTGCTCCCGTTCATTTTCTTCCAGTTGAGGGAGTTCAGTTTGATGTTTTCTGTGATGCTTCACATTTGGGGTTAGGCTATGTTCTCATGCAATAAAGGTCAGTTGTTTCTTATGGTTCTCGGCAGTTACGTCCCCATGAATGTAACTATTCCACCCATGATCTTGAGTTGGCAGCCGTGGAATTTTCTCTGAAGTTGTGGAGACACTACCTCATTGGTGAGTGCTTTGTGGGTTTCACCGATCATATGAGTTTGAGGTATGTTTTCTCCCAGCATGACTTGAAATTATGACAGCGTCATTGGATGGAGTTATTATAGGAACATGACATAAAAATATAATATACACCTAGAAAAAGGAATGTTTTAGCTATTGCGCTGATTCGAAAGTCACATAGTGATGTTGTGCGTGAATCTGGTGATTCCTGGAGAGTAATGGAAGAGCTGTCAGTATTACATATTGATATGGGAGAAGTTGGGGGCAGATGTTATATTTTTTAGATGACGGTACAATCATCCTTGGTGCACAAGGTGTAAGAGTCCCAATTGGGGGATCTGGAGGTGGAAGTCTGGAGAGACCGAGTGTTTTACGGTGATGCCCCTGATGGTTGGTCAGAGGATAAACAACACCGAGTGTTGTATCATGGAAGGATTTTGGTTCCTTTGAAGATGTGAGATATGGTTCTTATAGAGTTTCATAGTTAACCTTTAGTGGTGCATCTTGGTGTGACAAAGATGTACTGATCCTTGAGGAGCCAGTTTTGGTGGCCGGGGCTGAAGCGTGCAGTTGCAGAGTTTTTGTCTCGATGTTTGGTCTGCCAGAAGGTGAAGGCCGAACACTGTGTTCATGGTGGTCTTCTCCAGCCATTAGAGATTCCTCAGTTGAAGTGGGAGGACATATTAATGGACTTTGTTACTGGTTTACCTCAAGCTCTGGGAGGACATGATGCTTTTTGGGTGGTAGTGGATCATTTAACAAAATCGGCCCACTTCATAGCGATCAAGGAGTTGAGCTTAGTGGAAGTTTTGTTGAGGAAGTATCTGGAGGATGTGGTGAGACTTCATGGAGTTCCAAGGGTGATAATTTCTGATTGAGATCCTCGTTTTACCTCCAGGGTGTGGATAGGTCTCCAACATGATTTCAGTTCTAAACTATATCTTAGCACTGCTTTTTATCCTCAAATGGATGGTCAGACAGAGCGAACCATCCAGACTTTTGAAGACATGTTATGCTATTGTGTTCTTGATTTTGGAGGTTCATGGATGAGGCACTTACCCTTGGTAGAGTTTGCTTACAATAATAGTTTTCACTCCACCATCGGTATGGCACCATTTGAAGCCTTTTATGGCCGACCTTGCTGTTCTATGTTGTGCTAAAGAGTCAGAAATTCTCTGACCGGAACTAGTGCAGAATACAACAGAGATGGTTCAGGTGATTCATGAGAGGATGAAGATATCGAAAGATCATTATAAATCATATGCTTATCAAAGGAGGAGACCCTTAGAGTTTAATGTTGGGGATCACATGTTTCTGAAGGTGGATCCTCATCATGGTTAGCAAAGGTTTGTTCATGGGAGTAAGCTTTCTCACCGGTTTGTTGGGCCTTTCAAGGTGTTAGCTCGTGTTGGAGCTATGGTGTATCAAGTAGAACTTCCCCCACAGATGAGTCAGATACATTATGTTTTCCATGTATCACAGCTCCGTCGTTATCTTCATTATGACTCTCACGTCATCAATTTGGGAGAGATCGATGTTGATGATGATGCGACCTTTGAGGAATGACCTGTGGAGTTCCAAGACCGCAAGGAGAAGGTGTTGCACATGCATTCTATCCCCTTAGTTCATGTCTTGTGGTGACACGGTGGCATAGAGGAGAGTACCCGGGAACGTGAGTTACAAATACGTGCTCAGTAACCAGACTTGTTTGATGTTTAATTATTTTCATGTATTGATGTATCCTTTGTGGTTAGACTTTTCATGTTTATAATATGAATTTCTTTTGTTGCTTCTTGTGGATTGATCTCTTTTGAGAGGTATCTCGATGGGTGGTTGTTTGGACCCCGTTTCGTTTTCTCTTTAGATGGTTTTTGAATTCTTGAGGACAAGAATGTTTTAATAGGTATCTGATGTAATGGTCCAGACCTCTCAGGTCCATTCCTTTGTGAAAAGTTGGTGTTTGAGTGTTCCAGGAGGTCAATGTGACTTATCCCCAACACTTTTCCAATTTTCCACTTCTGTAAACAGTTCCAACGGTAGACCATTGTGAACAGTGCATTGGTGACCTTAGGTGAACAGTTCCAATGGTAGACCGTTGTGAACAGTGAAACGGTGACCTTCTATGAATATTTCCAACGATAGACCATTGTAAATAGTGCATCGGTGACCTTAGGTGAACAGTTCCAACGGTAGACCATTGTGAACAGTGCAACTGTGACCTTTTGTAAACAGTTCCAATGGTAGACCGTTGTGAACAGTGCATCGGTAACCTTAGGTGAATAGTTCCAATGGTAGACCATTTTGAACAGTGCAATGGTGACCTTATATGAATAGTTCCAATAGTAGACCATTATGAACAGCGCATCGGTAACCTTAGGCTAACAGTTCCAATGGTAGACCGTTGTGAACAGTGCAATGGTGACCTTCTGTGAACAGTTTCAACGGTAGACCATTGTGAATAGTGAAATAGTGACCTTCCAACAGTGGCCTTTTCTTTCCTTTGCCAAATTTTGAGTTCTGTGAACTGTGTTTCCAGAACTGTGACCTTCCAACGGTAACCTTAGGTGAATAGTGTTAACATTAACCTTCTGTGAATAGTTCAATGATAACATTAGTTGAACAGTGTCCACATTAAACTTCTATGAACAATGCAACAGTAACCTTAGGTTAACAGTGTCAACATTAACCTTCTGTGAACAGTGCAATGGTAACCTTAGGTGAATAGTGCCCACATCTACCTTCTGTGAACAATGCAACGATAACCTTAGGTGAACAGTGTCAACATTAACCTTTCGTGAACAGTGCAACGGTAACCTTAGGTGAACAGTGTCAACATTAACCTTCTTTGAGTAGTGCAAAGGTAACCTTAGGCTAATAGTGTCAACATTAACCTTTTTTGAATAGTGCAACGGTAACCTTAGGTGAATAGTGTCGACATTAACCTTCTGTGAATAGTGTTTCCAGAACATTGAGGTTCTAACAGGAGCCTTTATTTCCATTTCCAAATTTCGAGTTCATGAACAGTGTTTCCAGAATGGTGAGGTTCCAACAGTGAGGTTTATGAACAGTGTTTTCAGAATGGTGAGGTTCCAATAGTGAGGTTCATGAATAGTGTTTCCAGAACGGTGAGGTTCCAATGCTGAGGTTCCAATGGTGAGGCTAATGAACGGTGTTTCCAGAATGGTGAGGTTCCAACAGCGAGGTTCATGAATAGTGTTTCCAGAATGGTGAGGTTCCAACGGTGAGGTTCATGAACAGTGTTTCTAGAACGGTGAGGTTCTAACGGTGAACAGTGTTTCCAGCTTCCAACTGTTTCACCCCTTTGACATTTACTTTGAAGTAAAATGCATTTAAAGCCTCATTTTAAGGACTCTAAGGCCGATTCAAAAGCCATAACTCCTATATTAATTATCCCTAAGGATCAGGATGTTTTTACTTGGTCAAACCGTGTGGTTTAATGCGATCCTCTTTTAATGGGAAATTAAGAATATCTTAAACCGTCACTCCATTAAATCTTCCAAAGGGATGGGATATCTTCCTCCCTAATTATTTCTCCTTGTTCTCAGGTGTGAGACACTAGAACATCCCATTCCTTCTCATAAGAGTTTCACAATAAAACTTTCCTCCTCAGATTGGTTCCACTCTATTTTGATGCAACCAAGCTGTATTGATCAATCTTCAATATAAGGTATGTTTTATTGTCATTATTTTGGGGTTCATGTTCTCATGTTTCTTATTTCCATATTATTTCATGTGATCTCCATTCTTCAAATGGAGTTTTCTTGGGTTCGGTTGGTGCGGTCGTACTGTGGCATCCTCAGGTGGATGCAGTTGTCACGAGAGGAGGATTGTGTCCCGTTGTGTGGACTGTTCTCATATAAATAATGTCAAGAACCATTTGAGGTAGGGGATTCATTTCTTCTCTCTTCCATTACATGAAACTTTATCATTAGCATGTTTTATCCTACTGGATGAAAATTGAATTAACATAATAAATATTTGAACCCGATAAATAAATTGATATCGATCATATGTTATTGCCACTTGTTTTGCTAGATAGTGTGATATCTATGCTTTATTTGTTTTTTTGTTCGTTCTTGATAGAAATTGGTAATGAATGTAAACAACAATTAATAGATAATTGTTTGGTTAAAAGATAAAGAGGCATGTTAAGGAATATGGTTCTCCTTATTGTAATTTTATGTTAATCAAATTGGAACAGTAATCATGTTTTATTATTTTTGATAGCTTACTGATTAGGTTTCCTGAATTTGGAACCTATGAATAATAAATCGGTTAATTCAATATAGATTAAAGAACTGATTGTTTGATAATTCCTTGAAGGGTTCTAATTTACCATCTTGATTGTAAAAGGTCCAAGAGCCCAATTGTTAAGATGTTTTCTTTCATGCTTCTTTTTTTGTGATGTGATCATGGATGGATGTTGTGATATGTGGGGGCATAGAGGCCTATTTGGTTGTGGCAGCAGATGACACCTTGAGTGGAAAGATGCATCATTTTATGCATGTGGGTGTTGGGGAGGACACCAGGGAAGATGGAATGAGATGGATGTGATTGTTGGATGCTTGCTGATTCTTATTGGTTGATTATATTCTTTACCTTTCCCCACTTCTCAAGGTAGCTGGTCTTGCTAACCCTTCTTCCAAAAGGGTTAAAGACGCACAGGGTATGGCACATGCTTTCCGTGTTTTTCTTTTCAAGAGAGGATGAGTCTACGCTCTTACTATAGGTGGAAAAGAATCGATGGGTAGTATATCTACTCACCGTGTTGAGCCCCCTTGCGTTTAGTAGCATAGATTGTTTTTTTCTAGAATGTATGTGAATATGGAAAAGTAATTTCGTAATGAACATTTGAATAAATGTTGTTAACCCATGGGGTTAGAGTTTGCTGGAACATAATGATGAGGTTGTAATTTTAAAGGGGCAGTGGACTTTGAGTGTAATGCGAATGAAATTTAATGTAGAATTATTATTGGTTAATTAATGTTTAAAGAATTAATTAACGTAAAGTGAAACTGGTAAAAAAGGAATGAAATAATGTATTAAATCTATTTAAATGGTTGTGTTCTTATAGGATACCTAGTCTTCGAAGTAGCAGTATGGAGTCTGAGAGACGTTAGTTGCAGTTCAGTCCAAGACTAGGTTATGCCCATAGTGTGGTTGTGAGGTATAGTACATTATGTACTTTTGTGTTTCTATATGATACTCCACCCTATCAGTAAGGGAAAATGACACCCTGGGGATTCTAAGCCCTGGGGGGGGGGTGTTTTCCCCATCATTTCGGTGGGAGGATGGATGGATGACTACCCCCTTTTGCCCTGCTCTCTTCTCTTGGTAGTTACTTGTGCTGGCAGGCACATTGGTTAGTTTTCCCCATATATGTGTGTAGAGGGATGTAATGGATTGTGGTTCTTCACACACATATATTTTGGGTATAGTTTTCTATGGACTACTATAGGTGTAATGTGTATTGGCTGTGATGGCTTGAGGATCCTTACTTGGTGTATGGGATGTAATGGATTGAGGTATAATACCCAATGTATGATACACATTATGCGAGCTGTGGTGGGTCCCAAGAACTACCTGGTTACTTTTTTTATGTGGACATGGTGGTTTTGTTGCACGAGGTACATGTTGTGGTGCTTCTCTTAGGTGTATGCATGCAAGTCTTTTTGGAGAGAGATTCTTAGGACGTGCGATGTTGGGGAAAATCGGCAAACCATTGGGGAGGTTGTAGTAAGGTACCCTTGATATTATTTATTATATTATATATTCTTTTGTGCGTTACTTGGTGAGAATAGCCATGGTGAGGTTGGGAACTTAGTATACCTGTTTAGGTGACGAGTTAGTTTCACTTGTTGTTCACTATGCTTTAGCATGATTTCTTTACATTTTCACAAGAGGCTTCAGGGAGGATCCTACTAAGTATACTGTTATACTCACCCTATGTATATATAAACTATTTCTGAGGTCACTTGGAGTAGGTTCGAGATCAATTTGGTTTCTACTAGCTTGGGGTTGGAGGAGCTGTTCAGGCTTGTGGATGCTGTTGATTTTACTTTCTTTTGGGTACTTGCAGTTTTTCCCTTTCAGTTGTAGTAGATCTGCATGAAATTTAATATGTGTACTTGGGATTTCTTTTATCTTACAAGTTGAGTTGGAGTTGGTTGGTGTCTATCTTATCTCTCTCTTACGTATGTGTTATCTTAGAGGGTAATGCCTCCCATTTGTGTGTTTATTATACCCTCGGTGCTAGTCGCCAACCCAGGGCCTACTGGAGGCAGGTCTCGGGGGTCATTATCTCTCTTATCACATTGCCAGACCAGGAGGGGTACACTTTGTGGGGAGGGGGTCGTGACATAAGTACTGATGGAAGTTTACTTTATTCCCATATTTTGGTGATTTTTGATTTTTGAATAGGAAATTGAAGGTGATGTTTGAAAAATAAAGAGGTTTATTAATGATCATGTTATTTAGTATTAGGATGTACATATCAATCTCAATATTATTTGTTCATTGTTGGTTATGGATTCATGTACCATTTATCATGCACAGTTAACACACTGATCACATATATATAAGAAGTCATTATATCTCATTTTTTCCCACTATTTTCTTATAGGTGGTTTCTAATGATGAGGCCGGTTCTATCCACCACCATTGATGACAGTGAGTTCAACATTGGATTGGGGTAAGGTTTATTCCATTTTTATTCTTTGGCCCAATTTTAATTAGGGCATTTGTGATTTTTGGGTTCCTTATATTTTTGTAGTGAGTTTTGGATTTCGTTGAGGTGGATTCGACTTGCCATTGACTAAGGCTTACATGTGTATGCATAGGTAGGCATATACATATATAAGTTCCCCCTTTATATATATTCACTTATGGAAGTATGAATATATATATTGGGGCTAGGTGTGCTTATATATAGATACGAAAAATTCATACATGTGTAAGTGTCAAGGGGTATAGGAAAGTGTTAACATATATCTAAGGACACCCCTGTGCATATTTGGCCATGAAAATATGTACATAGGGGATAGGTGTCCTTATGTATATATGTGAAGTTGAATTTTCATGCAAGCAGAAAAAAGGAAGATTCGAGTTGTTCTCGTCAAAATCTATGCACCTTGAGGTTGAGGTATGTTCCCCCTGCCTAAACATTTAATTTGAATTCTATAATTTCCTGATTGTTTTAAAAACTTATTTTCATAATTTCTTTATTGTTTTAAAAAATGGTTTTCTAATAACCACTAGCTTTGTCAAGGAAGAATATGAATATAGCCCTTGAACTTATTTTTAGTCCTTGTTCAAAGTGGTTAACAAATTCTAGTAGTTTCTAGATACTAGAACAAGAGATCTAAAAACCATACATTGATCATCCTTAGAGACATTCATGATATCATTCAACTTCCCATCAAATTCATCATAAAAGACCATAACATAATTTTACGGATCTATTAGTTCCAATACCAAGCTTCCTGAAATCTTTTCTGGTATCATGGAACTCAACCATAATATTCCTCTTGAAATCTTGCATAAGGAATGTTTTGAACATATAACACTATAGGGAATTAATATGTAAGGATACATATTTCAATTTTGAGATAAATTGATCAACCCCACTCTAAAAAACTGGAACAACTGAAGGTTCTAAGGTGGAAGTTATATAGGGTTGAACCCTTTTGATGAACTCAAACTAGATTAATACAACACTTTATAAAGTGTGTAGGATTCCCTTCATTTCAGTCCTGAAAGACTTAACCTCATCAAGAACATCTTGAGACATGTCTAATTTCACAATTGAAAGATTTTGGAACATGTACCTTTGAGATACAACCTTAACACCAAGATCATTGAACTCAGATTTGGTAGTATAAACATCCTTCAAATATCTAACTATACCATTCACACCCTTAATCTTTTTGAAACTTACTTTAGAAAGAAAATTTTGAATAGGAGGGAATGATTTCAGATTCCTAATAAACTTTCTTTGGGTAGTCGTTAACCCAACCAACTTGTCAAAATAAACCATGGGAATAGAGGACTTTTTAAATTCTCTAATCTCATCATTAATATATTTTAACTCTTGTTTTAGCTCATTATAATCTCCTCAAATATTATCAAACTCATTTAGAATATCAAAGAAAAAATATTACATTTTATAACTTTATGAGATCTTACTAATAGAGGTGATTCCTCATCCATAGTAGGAGGCAGTGATGGTATAATAAAGAACCCTAGAGCTGGTCCAAGTGAGAGAAATCATATCCCCGGAGAAACGGGGAGAGTGTAGGGGGTCTGCAGGGGGGAGGGTGTAGATGGGGTTCGGGGGGGAGGGGGTGCGGGGGAAGGGTGCAGGGGGGGGGGTCTGTAGAGGCAGGGGGTGTGGTGGGGGGGGAGGGGCTGCAAGGGGCAAGGGGAGGGTGAAAGGGGTAGGAGGAGGGTGCATGGGGTGTGCGTAAGAGTAGTGTTAATCCCTCCTATTAGACTATATTGTCATGTATTCTTTGATAACATAGTCAAACAAAGTCATATTTTATATATTTGAATACTTTGAGGAAAGACTTATACACAACATTTTCATATGACATTATAACTCATAGGATTATCAATGTTGTACAACATAACCACTATTTCCATATCATTTAGAGTTCTTCTCAGGACATCACTCCCAATGAAATACCCTTATTCTTGACACTGTAGCATCGAGTAGTTAATCATTAGGCATAAAAACCATCTCCATGGCCACATCATTATTTAGTCATCCACCTCCTAAACATATATTCTTATCTTTCACAATTCTAATATATCTACCAAAACGCCCGTAGAGGGCTTCCAGTTTCTCACAATTTTGGTACAATGTTTTCTCCCAATGTTTGAGGGTGTTTATATGAAGATCATATACAAAAGACTTGGTATCATTTCACAATGAGTTTCAATGATTTGAATAAAACCTATGATGTATACGTGAAAGTTGTAGATTATTGTAAATATGCACCAAAGTATAAGACATGATGTAGTAAAAGCCATCATGTTGTGGTTTGTGTTATCTAGTGATTCATGATACCACAACTAGCCTTGATTCATGATACCACACCTAGGACACTATGACTCCCTACACCTGAGGTCTCCATGTGTTAACCAGGATACCATCATTTATGCTTTAGTTCCATTCCAAAATTCCACCTGCAAGGGGTGGTGCAAGGGGTATTGGGGGAGGGGGGGGTGTATGTCCGGGGGGGGGGGGGGGGGGGTCCAGCAGGGGTGGTGCAAGGGGTGTCCAGTAGGGGGGGGGGGTTGTCTGGGTGAGGTTGTCCGGGGGGGGGGGGGGGGTCTATCTAGGTTGTTTCCAGGAGGGAGGGGGGGTATTTCCAGGGGGGGTCTGTCCGGGGGGGGGGGGTGATGTTCGGGGGGGGGGGGGGGGTGTCCAGTAAGGAGGGGGGTGTCCAGGAGGGGTGGTGCAAGGGTTGTTCAGCAGGGGGGGGGGGTGTTGTCTGGGTGGGGTTGTCCTGGGGGGGGGTCTGTCCAAGGGGGTTTCCAGGAGGGAGGGGGTGTCTAAGAGGGGGGGGGGGGGTGCTATCCGGGTGGGGGGAGGGGGGTTCTGCCCAGGGGATTTCTAGGAGGGAGGGGGGGGGGTGTCCAGCAGGGGTGGTGTAAGGGGTGTCCGGGGGGGGGGGGGGGGCTTCTATACAGGTGGGGTTGTCCTGGGGGGGGGGGGGTCTTTCTAGGGGTTGTTCGGGGGGGGGGGGGGGGTTGTCCAGGGGGTTCCAGAAGGGGTGGGGTGGGGTTTGTCCAGGGGTGTCCAGGAGGTGTCCAGGAGGGTCGGGGTCTATCCAGGGGGTGAGTGGGGTTTGTCCAGGGGTGGAGGGGGGGGGGGTCTGTCTAGGGTGGGAAGGGGGGATACAGGGGGAGGGGTGCATGGGGGGGCTGTAAGGCGCAGGTGGGGTGCAAGGGGAGAGTGGTGGGGGGGGGGATTTGTAGGGGGTGGTGGGGAGGATGAAAGGGGCCAACACCGATTGAACGATGCTGATTTTTTTATAAAATGTGTAGGCCTATAGCCACCATTTTAAACCATAGCTATAGGGCTATAGAGACAGTTTCAACCGTGGCTATAGGCAATGAGTGACTTTAGCCTATGCCATAGGTTGAAAACCGTGGATTTAGGGTTGTTTCCACGGTTGGAACCGTGGCTATAGGGCTATAGACATGGTTCAAACCATGGCTATAGTGTTATATCCACAGTTTGGAACCATGGATATAGGTTTTACCCTATAGCCATGCCAATACTAGCCATGGTTGAGAGAACTGTGGCTATAACCTATATCCACGGTTTAAAACCATGGCTATAGCCTGATTTTGTAGTAGTTATTCCCCAAAGGTAATAAAACTTTATGGTTTTAAAGATGTATTTGTAAAATATATTTAAGATTCTTCTATTATGATATAATGTCTATGTATGTAATGTTTAGGTCACTATTTTTATTATCATAGGTATGATTAGTTAGTTATTAAATATTTTTTTAGATAATTTTTTTGAAAACTTTTTGCATAATACTAATTATTAGATAACATCAAAATGTTTTTGTTAAGGTAGCGATTATGTGTTTTTTATTGAAATACATCCCTATCTGGATACTATAAGTGGACCTAGTATTGGAATAGATGCATATATGGGCAATAACCCTGAAAAGTATTAATCTAGTATATATTGGAAGTCATCATGGTTCACGGTGGGTGTTCCCTTGTTAAATAAATGGTTTTATAATCCCGAGGGATATTAATATGTTAGATAAAATTTTCTTTATGAAAAATTATGAAGGATTATAATAGATGACATCCATGAATGGACTAGGTTAAACCTAATATTTCCTAGATAAAAATTATTTCTTCATGATTTTTAATTCCTATAAATGATTTTTCATTACTATTTGGTTTCCTAATATGATTAATATTTCTAACATTATCATTTTTGATTTTTTTCAATGGATAAAACCACATGGAAACTTGTTAAAGAAGAAGGTTATGGATAATGAAATGGTTTTTCTCCTAATAAACCAAATTTTATTTGATATAGAATTATTAATATTTTTTATATTCTTATAAAAATTTCTCAAGATATGATTTATGATATATTTCCATATGAGAAAAGGAGGGAACAATAATATGTTGAGTCTATAATGATTTAGAAGTCTCATTCTATTAGTGGGTCTAAAGATCCATTAGTTTTTAGAAATAGATAAGTACCATTAATAATTTATATTACAATCTCCATGTTTTAGATCATGAAAATTTTATTTTAGTTTTTTATTTTTTAGAATGAGAAAAATATCAAAGGTAGAAAATTATCAGAAACATGAAGAAACTAGATTAAATTTTATCCATGGATTGGGATGTGTTTAAGATATTATTTTTTAATAATTACCTTTCTCAAATTTTTGTGAGAAAATAGAGAATGAATTTTTTGATATGAAAAATAAGGATTGTGAATCCATTAGTTCCTATGAGGGGAATTTTTATTTCCTTGTTATGTTTCCTTCTTTTATTATAATCCAACTAGAATGTTATATTTATCAATTATAATGTGGACTAAAACCATATATCTTAAGAGATTTATAAATAAGAAACTTTAATAGATATGATGACATAATTATATGTTCTATCAAGTTTAAAATGTAGTTTTGAGTTAACCATTAATATCTTGGTTTTGATAATAAACTAATAATGGTATTCAAAGGAAGTTATAATAATAAAAACCATGGATAAAAAAATATGATATTTCCATTATGCTCAATTTGTGTAAGAAAAAATGGAGGAAATGTTCCTAATGGTATGATTAAATTATTTAAGTTTGGAAAGCATGGTCATTAAATTTTTTAATAACAATGTTATGGGAGGAGAAAATGATCTAATAATGGAGATAAAACACCAAATTATTCACCACACACACTATAGTGTTTCAAATTAATGTATTATGGGAATTATGCTGACCATATATGAAATCCAAAGGTTAATGATGATGAACAATGTAATAAACCTTATAAGACTAGAAGAAAAGGGAAATATAATGTTATCACCATTACTGGTGTGGGGAATGATAATTGAGTTTTGAAAGGTACAATTACTGTATAGTCTAAAATTTATAATGTATTATTTGATTATAGATTTACCAACTATTTTATGTTAAAATAATTTGATAAAGATATCACAATACCACCTCAATTATTGGATGTTGAATAACTATGAAAACCCCATGTGGTACATTGATTACTTCCCAAGTCTATGATTAATATTTAATTGATTTTTATGGGAAAGTTATTATTTATAATCATGTTATTTTCCCTCTATAAAAATTTAATGTTATCTTAGGAATGTATTGGATTTCATTACAAAAATTCCACATCGATTATCAATGTTGGGATTCCATGTTTGATATTCTCATCCAACATATGATCATCTTTTGGAATGATGGAAGATATGAATATACAATGGAAATTAAATCCACTATATGATACTTGATTCATATTCAAAAGGGTTATTTATGTCATATTATTATGGAGTAACTAATCATAGAATATATTCCCAATTTATGATATTTTTTTATGTTTTTCAAAAATTATTGTCTTGTGTCCCACAAAATTGTGATGCCATGTTTTTTAATATAATTAATACCTTCTACTACACCTATTTAAAACATTACATATAGAATAACCTTTATTGAGTATTAGGAAAACGAAGAAGAACCCGTGGGAGAATATTTACAACAGATTCATTCATCCATGTGTTTCACCTTGGGGTAAACCTATTTTTTTTAAGAACAATGATTGATCAGTGTGTCTCTACATTGATGATAGGGAACTAATCAATATAAAAATCATGAATAAGTATCCACTAACTCGTATTGGTGTTTTTTATATAAATTATGAGGAGCTCAATATTTCTCCATGACTGATCTTCGATCTAGAAACTATTAGTTGAGGGTCAAAATTGAATACATACCCAAGAAATACTTATATATGAGGTATTAATACATTGAATTTTTATGTAATGTAATTTGATATTAAAAACAACCCCAATATAATTAATGATTTACTGAATAGATTATTTAGATATTACATTAATTAATTTTTGGTGATATTTATAGAAAACATCCATATTTATTTAAAGGGTATGTAAGATCATGATGATCACTTGACGGTTGTACTGAAGACCGTATGTATGAATAATATGTATGAAAAATTTACCAAGAGTGATTTTTCCTACAAAAAGATCCATTTTGGGTTATATAAACTGAAGAGATAGTATAAATATGGATTCATTAAAGATGGAAGTTATTAAATATTTTCCCAGACCAACCATTTTGATCAAGATCCATTGTTTTCATGGTTTTGATAGTTATTACCAATTCCTTATAGATAATTTCTCAAGGATATCTAATCAACTAACCAAGTAAACTAAAAAAGGATCCAAGATCATTTAGGTAGATGAATGTGAAGGAAATTCCAAGGAAATTAATAGAATGTTAGTCAATGAACAAATTCTTTCACTACACTGCATTGGAAGAGGGTTTATGATCTATTGTGATATAATGAGTATAGGACCATGATGAACCCTAATGTAGAATTATATTGTTATAACTTATACCTAATTACAATTCAATGTTCCTGAGAAAAATTACCCAAATCCATATTTAAATATATCTTTTGTAAAATTAGTATTAAATATATTTATTCATTATCTTTATAGAGAAATGTGTGACATATATATAGATCATAAAAGTTTAAGGTATATATTTACTCAAAAATCGTTGAATATGAAGCAGAGAACTTGGTTAGAGTTGATTAGATATAATCACCTATCAATTCATTACCACCCAAGGAAAGTGATCAAGTTTTTAGATGAACTAAGTCAAAAGGATCATGCTTGATTCTCTATGATAAGGACATAAAATCCAATATTTACATATTGGAAATGAATTGATCTAGAAATATTTAAGGAATGAGTTTAATCTTATATTTTTCAAATTATCATTCAATCACCTATCTATGCGACAATTAAAGATACACAAAATAATGATATAGCTTTGAAAAATAAGGAAACAAATGTTTCTGAGTTCAATATTGATTGTGATGGAATGATGAGGACTAAAAAATGTTTATGTGTTTTATCTGTACAATATTTCAAGAAGGATATTTTTGAAAATCTCATGGTTCACCATTTATAATTCATCTTATAATTATGATGATATATAGAAATCTAAATGAGTGTGTATAGCGGTACAATGTGAAGAGAAATTTTATAGAGTATGTATCTAAGTGCATGTCATATAAAAATGTTTTGTCTGAGAGAAATAGTTATAAGTATATATTACAATCATTACCCATACCAGAATGAAAATTATAAAACACCACCATGTAATTTTTCATCGGACTCCCAAAAATGTTTGAAATATATAATGTTATTTGGTTCATATTCAACCACCATAAAAAGTCAAAAAACATTATTGCAAAAATAGAATTTTTAAATATTGAGAAACCTTCATATATATATATATATATATATATTAAGAAGGTTGTAAAGTTTCATGTTATACCAGATTCAATTGTGTCTAACCGAGATATGAAGTTTACCCGGATGTTTTGGAGGACTCTTAAACTGGACCTAGATTTAGAGTTGTTTTTCAGTACAAATTATTATCCACAAATAGATTATTAGTAATAGGGAACTATAATATCCCTATATGATCTACTTAGACCATATTCCATGAATATAAATGTTGGTTGGGATCAACACCTTCCTCTTATTGAATTCCCTTATAACTATAGCTTTCACATGAGCATTCAAATTTATCTTTATGGACCCCTATCTGAAAATTAGTGTATAAATTTAATTTTTGGGATTATTTTTGGAGAAATAAATCAATTGGGACCTAACATAGCAAAGTATATTATAGATAATTCTAGAGACATTCAACATCGTAACAATGCAGCTCATACTCTCATAAAAATTTTATTCTAAAAAACATCAGTAAAATATGGAATTCAAAGATGGTGATATGGTATTACTATAAATTTTAACATGAAATAAATTTATGATATTATAAAATAATTTAAATCTATGAACTAGGTATATTGTCTCCTTCGGTAATCTTGATCATGTATGGATGGAAGCTTATTTTTTTTGGCACTTCCATCAAACCTCCCTCAAATTAATGATGTGTTCCATGTATCTCTCCTAAGTAAGTAAAACCCTAATCCATTAAATTTACTAAAATGATAGGTTATACCACAGGATAATGAAATATTCCATGAATTAAAATAAGTATAAATATTGTATCTTATAGATAAAGTACTATAGAAAGAGAATAATCAGACTGTAAATGTTCTCTTGAGGAAATAAAATTTTTAAAAGCTACTTGTGAACCTAAGGATGTGATGAAATAGAGATATCCTACTTTTTTTGTAAAGGAATAATGGATTTACAAAATAAAAAATTAAATTTAAGCAGGGTATAACATAAAAACTTGATATTTTATGATGAAATTATGTTTAAATGAATTTATTTTTTCAAGATATTACAATACACACAAACCGAATCCAAAATGAACCATAATGTAGTATATTTTATAACCTAGAAATTACTATTTTTGAATAATTATAAGAAATTTTTGAAAAATGTGTAAAATTTATTAATTTAAATCAAATATATCAGTAAATATGTTCCTAGTTTGTAGTATTTATTTTATATTATTCAATCATACATTTTTTCTGGGGAAGTCTCTCGCACCGAAGCTGAGAGAGTTTTTCCTAGGGGTTCCTAGGTTTGGGTGAGATATGAAACATCTTCATCCAAGAGACAGGCAGAGTCCTATTCCCTACGTGGGTGCTTTCTCATATTTGTGATGGAGAGAGTTGGTGCTACATGACTGTTTCCATCGGGATCTCCCTCATTCACTTGGGACTGGTGTTTTTCTGGATGCTTTGGGGATTTTTGAGTCCCCTATTTTTCGTTTGTCATTCGACATACCTTCGATGATTTGAGACTTTTTCAAGTCTGTGAGGTCCTGTGATGGACCTACGAAGGTCTGCTCTACGATTTGTGTGCTTTGACAGCTTCAACAATGAGTTCTAGTCCCAAATGACTTAGATCTTAAACCAGTGATGACTTTGGTGATGTTCATGGGTTTTGGATCAGAGACTTGTGATAGTTTGTGACATTTAGATTTAAATCTGCATCTTATGTCCGATGGTGGTTCTGTTCATGATGGGATTCTTGACCGGTGATTCCTAGCGATGTGGATTTACATAGATCAAATAGATCTCGCATAACTTTCTGTTCTTATTCTGTTTATGTGGTGTGATTTATCCAGTGGTTCGTGGAGGGGAGGATATGCACAAAACACATCGAGCATAGGGTGTCCGTGAAGGAAGGGTTTGCGAAGAAGGGGGTTCGCGAAGGAGGGGGTCCGTGAAGGAGGGGGTCTGCGAATGAGGGGTATCTACAAAGTAAGGTTTCATGAAGGAAAGGTTTGATAAGGAAGGGTTCACAATGGAAGGGGTTGTGAAGTAGGGGGAATGAAGAACTTCATGGGTGTTGGTGCGCACTGTAGGAAAGGGGAGGCCTTGCAGCGGAGGGGAGGAATTGTTCAAGGTGTCCGCAAAGGAAGGGGTGCTAGGGAGGGTGCACAAAGAGCATTGCATGAAAAGCGCACCACATATGAAGATATTTTTCTACGTGGGGGTGCATTCGTGAAACATGTGGTCTGTTCAAGGGTGGGTAGTGCAAGGGTGAAAAGTTGGGGGTGTTTTTTGCACAGGTATCATTTTGTGTTGGAGTGGAATTTCAAATGGAAACAAAGGGGGTACGTAGCAATGGAATTAGACCTAAGGGATTGATGACAGAAAATTTCACTGAAAAATAAGAATAAAGTGATAATTTTCACATGAAAAGACGAAGATGCATTTCTTTCATGGCGTATGGGTCTACTGATCGTTGGAAAATTCTTGAAAAAATGAACTTTTAACCATGGGGCCCTAAAAAATACCCTACAAAACATCTAGAAATTGGAGGATGGGGTCGCTATAAGAGAAGTGTGGGAGGGCCTCCTTGTCTTTGAATTTTTTAATAATAGAGATAAATAAAAGGTCCTAAAAGGTAGAACGTAGTCCTTCGATAATCAGATCATTATCATAGAAGATTTAAAAGACGAAGAAGATATCCAAAATATCCCACTAACCCACTCACCTTTATGGATACGAATTAAAGGAATATCGTTTCATAGTGTAACTAAATGAGTTATGTGTGAAATCAGAGAACATAATGGTACATTTCTAGAATGGGATCAATCATATCAAATTCACTGGGGACCCATGGTTTGGATCAGAACACTTGTCGACGTGGCACAACCACTTATGGAGGGACTCTTCTTGTTATAGGACGAGTCTAATGCCTAGATATACTTTGAATTTTAAAATCTCCCATTTTTTTGATCCTTTTGTGGGTGTATCAGACATTTAGATGAGGAATGTGAATTTAAGAAGGAGGATAATCAAGACAATTTCATTTTTCAATATGGTCCTTGGCTTTGTGCAAGAACAGCTGGATGAAATTTATTTCTTGAGATGAAAAAACAAAAGGACTGAGATAGTCTAGCGAAGGTTCTCATGAAGAAGTTGAAAAAAGTTCACAATAACATCATAATACTTAGGCCACTAGAGTTTCCTACTGGAAACCCAGTGGATCAGCGAGTGAAATAAGTTATAATTGGAAGTGTTGTGGCCGTGACCGACTCGGGGGGAAAATCATGTAGGTAAGCCAAAGGAACCAACTCTTTAATCAACATAGTCCCTTGCTTATGCGAAGGAGTACTCTCACCCACATCTTGGGTTGTTTCCAAAGTGAAAAGAATCACCAGAACTAGGTTATGCATGGGAGAAATATTGAAAGAAACCCCTTGAACCAGTTCCTTAGATAGATGGTGTAGCACCAAGGTTCACTGCCCAGGATGGAGAAGACATTGTTGGATTAACATCTTCAGGTATTAAAAAACTTTAAATGTGGAAAAGGGTTACTAGAGGAGATCGAGATGGTGTACTAAGTATTACAATGATTGGTGACCACAAAAAAAGTTGGGAGGCAGGAAAAATGCATGGGATCCTCTCAAAGTGGTGGAAATCAGTAGGTGACAGACAATTTCTTGAAGTTATGGAGGTTGAGGCAGGTGTGGACTAGCCCTTCCTGGAGCCATGAAAATCTTATTATAGGAATTTCAAGGACTTGGAAACCCCCAAATGGTTTGGTCTCTCCATCACTGAAGTTCAAAATACCAACATGATATAGTTTTTGTATTTGAAACTATGTTGGATTGCAAGGATTCTGGTTTTATTTGTTTAAAGATCGGTTTCAATAAAATCTTCCCTATTGGAAGACAAGGACACTCTGGTGGTCTATGCCTCTTGTGGAAAGAGGACCTTGGTGTTTAGGTGACTAATTTCTCAAGTAATCACATTACTGTGACTATTTATGCCCTAGGATCTTCTCCATAGTCTTTTGTGGAATTATATTGGTGGACTGGGCAACAAGACAAACAAAAATCTTGGGACCTATTGCATCAAGTGAGATCCCCTCTCTTGGGACGACTTCTAGTTGGGAGAAACTTTAATGAGATCCTCCTTCATCATGAAAAAGAAGGGGGCACTGAAGGAGTGGTGATGCTATAGAAGAATTTAGGAATTCTCTTATGCTGAATTAACTTCACAACCTTGGGTTCTCATGTGCTCCGTTCACTTAGTATAGAGGTATATGAATGGATAATCGTATTTCTGAAAATCTAGATAGATTTGTGGGAACTGATGATTGGAAATCCCTCTCCCATGCTTTCTCAATGGTTCACCTTCCTCCAGTCTCTTTTGAGTACTGTCCAATAATTTTTTCAATGAACTCTCATGGGGAAGTGAGGAGACCTATGCAGACTTTTTGATTTGAATGTATGTATCTACAAGACAGTAATTGTGAGATGGTGGTTCAGTCTTCTTGGAAGGGACCGAACTAGTCTATAATTTCCAATATCTGGAGTACTTCATTTCATTTACAAGAGTGGAGTTCAGTTAGATTTGGGGATTTTGAAAGATGTATAAATGTTGCAGAAAATTGATTGAAGAAGCTACACTCTTTACCTTGTTGTAACTCTATACTCAGGGATATCTCATTTATAGAAAATAACCTTAACACATCTTTGCGGGAGAAGGAGAGATTTTGGTTTTTGCGGGAAAGATAATCCCATTTGAAGGAGGGTGTTCATAATACCGAATTTTTTCACCAAAGAGCCTCATATAGGAAAATTAAAACTACATCTCTCAACTCAAAGATCAATCTGGTAGGGTTGTTTATGACATCAATAATATACAAACCATTATATTGGATTTTTTTACGCAACCTCTACAAAGAGAAAATTATTGACAATCCTTCGAGCATGACTAGTTATATCCCACAAATTTTCATAGAGGATATGAACCGTAAGTTGGAGAGAGATATATTTGAGAAGAAAGTCATAGAGGCTATTAAAATTATTCACTCCACTAAGGACTTGGGTCCTAATGGGTTTCATGAATTATTTTTTAAATGTTTTTGGCATATCATTAGACCAGATGTGGTATCCCTAATGAAGGATTTATGGGATGAAAGAGCCTATATTGATCCCCCGAATGAAACCCTTATTACCCTAATCCATAAAAACCATTTCCATCATAAAATCATGGAATTATTTCCTAATTAGTTTATGAAATGTTGTTTAAATTGTTTTTCCAAGATCTTGGTGGAGAGGCTCTAGGATTGTCTCCCACGACTTGTCACTGAATAATAGAGTTCTTTTGTACTAAAGAGATCCATTACCGATAATGTGACTATTTCTTTTTAACTTTTTTCACTCTATGAAAACTTGCTCATCATACAAAAGAGGTGTCATGGAAATGAAATTAGATATGATGAAAGCTTAAAATAGAATTGAATGACTGTTTATTGAACTTGTTCTCTTCAAATTGGGATTTAGAATGAAATAGAACATTAATATCATGAACTGTGTTATGACTGTCACCTTCAGAATTAATATTAATGGGGCCCACTCAGAAATATTTAAAACCTCAAGAGGTCTATGGAAAGGTAACCCTCTCTCGCCTTATCTCCTTATTTTGGTGGCTGATGTTTTTTTCTCTTTTCTCTTGAAAGAGGAGGGGAAAGGGATGATCCATGGTGAGAAGGTATGTAGAAATTCCCCCTATAACCCACATTTTCTTTGTAGATGTTAGTCTCTTATTGTCTCATGCTACCCCAAAATAATTTGGCCAAGTGCTGAAAATAATTAATATTTATGAATGGGCTTTAGGAAAATGTATTAATCCTTTAAATCAGAATTATCATTATATAAAGGCACTTTACATGAAAAAATGGAGGAACTATATTGGGTTTGCAGATTTCTACTGGTGTACAAACATCCTAAATATCTTGGCCTCTCGACCCTTATTAGAAGATCAAATAAACAAGTGTTCACATCGATTATGGAGAGAGAGGACAATTTGATTTTCTTATGGTTGAGTAGGAAGATCACCTAGGTAGGATGGGAATTTCTCTTTAAGTTTTTTTTCTCAAGATATCCCCTCTTATGATATGTCCCATTTCAAGTTTCTAGAAACTCTTTTCAATCAGATCCATTTTCGGTTGGCCAACTTTTAGTGGGGCTCACATAAGGGTAAACATAACACCCATTAGATGTCCTGGAAAAAATTGTGTGTTTCAACATTTCGTGGAGGTATCGAGTTTTGGAATATCAAATGGTTTAATGAGGTGCTTTTGGAAAAACAAGGATGGTGCCTTCTCAAAAACCCAAACACACTATTCTCAAAAGTGTTGCGGGCCAAATATTTCCCCCGCTCTAAATTTTTGCATGCCCAACTAGGGATGGGGCTGAGTTTTTTATGGAGAAGCATTTGGGGAAAAAATCTATGCTTGATTTAAGCTGTGTGTGGATAATTGTCGATGGTAATGATGTGAGTGTTTGCAATGACCTGTGGCTGACAAATGGAGTCAACCTTAATGTTTCCTCGATTACAGCCCCAGGTTTTAAAAATGATAGGGTGCGAGACCTAATCAATGATTCACTTGATGATTGGGATTAGGAGAAAATTTCTAGCTGGTTTAATGATATTGATCACATTATTATTCTAATCATTCCTCTCACACCAGGTATGGGGAAGGATCATATTTTTTTGGACTGGGGAAGAATCTGGGAAGTTCTTAGTCTGATCGATCTACAAAATGTGGGTTCATGACTTGACCTAGATCACCCCTAAAAATTGTTAGAAGAGTCTCTAGTTGATCTCCTCCCCTCCCAAGGTGAAATTATTTTGGTGGAAAGTCTTCTCTGGTTTTATCCCTACCCGTGACCTTTTGGTGAGAAATAATATGGTATATGACGATAGTTTTCCTCTGTGTCTCCAAGAGGTAGAAACTCATTTGCATGCAATTATTTTCTATCATGGGGTGGAAGGGGTGTGGAAGGTATGGGAGCCAGATTTTAAAAAGTTATTTGATCCATATATTGGGTTGATTCAAAATTTTATTAAATCGACATCTTCATTGGAACAAAGAGTGATGGGGGTGATTTTCAAAATTGTTTTGGCTAGTGTGGACTTGAATAAATTAAATAATTTTACACAATAATGTGACCGAGTACCGTATTTGGGTCAAGAGGGAATTTGAATGGATGAATTGCTGGATGAAGAATAATGATGTGCCCTCTATAGGTAGTAATCGGTAGGCACCTCCCTATTTGTTCCCCCCTCCAGAGGATTTTTTTTAAAATTAATATGGATGTATACATCTATTCTCTCCCCAAGGTTGGCATTGGATTCATCACCCATGACAGTGATGGTCAAGTTGTGGAAGCTCATTGCATGGTTGTTGATTCCTCATAGAGCCCTATAGTGGCAGAGGCATCTGCCGATCTCTATGGAATTCTTCTCACTTGCTTAAAAGGTTGGATCAACGTTGTGGTGTAATTTGACTACTTGGAAGTGATTAACACTTTATCAAAGAAGGAGGTGGATTCCTAGATGTTTGGCCTTATTTTGAGAAAGATCTGGTCCTTGACCGATTTCTTCACTGAATGAAAAATTTCTTTCATGAAATGAGGAGACAATCAGAAGGCTCATTGTTTAGCTTGTTTTGGGAAATCATGGGGTAACCATTGTTGGGAGGTCTCTTTCCCTGAGTGGATATGTAGATCTAGTATGATTGATCAGTATTTTTTTTGTTTTGATTCAAAAAAAATTCAATCATACATGTTTCTTAAAAATTTGTTTTTATTAGTTATTGTGTAACGTCCCAGTTCCGGGTGCCGCCCAATGGTGCCCCGTACCCGGTTGGTCACATGGACCCAAGAACATTCCCCCAAATTCTAGAGGCTGCTGACTAGAAATGAGGACCTTGGGTGTGAAGGTGGGGAAAATATTCCCTCATTGGCAGAGTAATATAGCGAAAGAACAATAATATACAACAGCGAAGCATTAATACCATAAAATAAGTAAACAATGGAATACTAAAAGTAAATAACTATCTAGAGAATATATATAAAAAGATACATGTAACATATGTCTAGGAAAGAATCCAAAAAATTCACAATTCTGAAATATAGTACTAAACCAAGTACAATGAAAACAAGTAAACTCCAGCAACATCGCAAGCCTTAGCTTGGTCCCATGCTCTCCATCTCCACAACAATCAAGTACCTGAAGTAGAAGGGTGACTTCCCTTATCTACACCTACAACAATATAATCTGTTTAGTCCCAAAATCATGAACCAAACATGGTGTGAGACGAATCCCAGTAGGAAACCAACCAAAGATCTGTGCCAAATAGTCAGTGAATATATATAACAGACAATATGAAAAATGAAGTAATAACTAGGAAGTAGTTAAAAGTAAACAAACCTAAAGTTTCAACTACATTAATTTACATTTAAAAAAAATTATTCAAGCAAACATTCACAAGAAACCCTCTGGGAAGTACTCATAGTCTAACCCCTCTGGCTCAACATAGACAAAGACTCTATGTGGAAGCACTCACCGTCAATTCCTCTCATGAAATTTTAATGGTAATTATAGAATCTCTGAGGAAGCACTCAACATCCAATTACCCATGTGGTCTTGAAATAGTATATTACATACACTCTGAGGGAGCACTCATTTCCATCCCCCCTATGGTCTCGCAACTTGAAAATTATACAGACACTCTAGGGAAGCCCTCAACGTCCATTCCCCCTATGGTCTAACTACACCAGGTTCCCTCAACCCTGTGTAATACATTTGTGCACAATTATGTTCAGTAGCCAAAGTAAATTTCAAATACTACTTGGGTAAATAGCTATAAAGAATAACAAAAGAATGTCATATAATAACAACTCCATCCTAACAACACTAGGCATGAAAAACAAAGTAGCCTAACAGGCAGTTCTTGACCTAATCGCCAATATCAAACAAATATGGGAAAACACATCCATAGCAAGGTAATAAACCCCATTCATAATCAAGAACCCTTAATCAAGAAAACAAAGCACATCAGGTAGTAACAACATTAAATTCCCAAAAAACACAATACGCTAAACTAGGGTATTTCTCACTTTTTTCACATATAAATCAAATACAACTAAAGAAAGGAAAAACAACCTACCTACATGTTGTACAATAGATATAGTTGAACCTCAGCCTTTGAATCAACCTAGAAAGTTGTAGATGTAAAAAAACTTAAAAAACAATCAACCTCAAATAACTCACGCAAGAGGAAAAATCAAGAAGAGAGGCTCTAGAAGAAAGAATAACTCACCGAGGTGATTCTAATGCAATCAACAGTGTTTGATTCGTAGAATGGATGGAGGGTGGGGAGATTGGAGAAGATTCAAAGATTTCTGTCGCTCCTGGACGGGATAGGGTTAGAAGAAGGTGTTTCTGGAAATTAGAAACAACCCTGGTCCGACTTAACAAATAAAAATAAAAGTACCTGGCGTGTTATTTTAATTTAAACACCGTGTATAGGCCTTAACTGGACTCCACTTTAGGAAGTCTCTAGGTCACCCCACATGACAATGTACATGGCCGTTACATGTCCAATACATGGATACCCACGACAATCGGGTACACGATGTGTACTCCTAAGTACACGACATTTACTCCTTAAATTTCTAGATTCTACCCTTTTTCTCAAAAACACCTGAAATCAAGATCCATACCTGTAATGAAGATCCAGGTTCTTACATATTTTTAGAAAATAATATAATTAATTTATATCCATTTATAATAATTTAATTGAAAAATTAAAATAATGTTTTAAATTATCATGAAAACATTATCTAATAGATATTTTTTTAGAATATTTTGAAAAGAATGATTTTCTGATGAATAGTGAAAAATTATAATTTTTATTAAAAACTATATTTTCATTTAATGAATTTAAAAATTTCCATTTTGTTTTAAACTATTTTTAAAATTATGTATACTTAAATTATATTATTAATAGTCGAATTATGTTCCTTGGAGTTAATTTTAAATTTGGTTTTGTGATAATTTTTTTACACTTATGAAAATGTTTTTCTAGAAAACTAATTTCTATCACATTTTTAGGAATTTATTTTAAATTAAAGTCCATTTTTTTTGTGAATTGAATGTTATAAAATATATAAAATATTTATAATTAAAATAATATTTTTTGAAAATAATTTCTACCTAAATTTTCCTCATAATTAGTAGTAAAAACTACAAATATCAGTTACCATGATTAAGGTGAAAACATGTTTTCTTGGGGCCTAAACCAAGATATAAGGTAGTTTTTTCCAATAAAACAAATATAAATCCTATTATATATAAATATTTAGTCCTAATAATATCCAAAATAATTATATCAATCCATTTGGAAGAATATATCTGGATTATGTCATTATTATATTTTAATCTTTTAAGAAATTTCATCTTTATCCTCTCCCCCACTTATAAAAGGAAACCATAATTTATCATATTGACAACACATTGAGACATATATATCAACAAAAATATAACAATTTATCCACTAAACATCCCTATAAATGATGATAGTTTTCTTTACTCATAAAATACCAATCAAATGGTCCTTAAAAAATGATATAAATGAGGAGAAACAAAGGAATGTTAATCATCTTACCCAAACTCTTTCCAATTATTTATTCTTATAACTCCTCTAATTATATAGTATTAAACATAAAATAATAAATTAATTATCATAAGTGTACATAAATGTTATTATAATTATGGAATCACCATTATTAACCCTCTTTTCCATCAAAATAGAAGTGAAAGTATTGCTCATGCGTTAGTGTGGACTTCCTCCTACACTTAGTGATACAATTCATTTTCCATCACAATTTTACATGAAAGTTTATTATGATGGTTTTAATACTGATATGTGATATTTATAAAATAATTATTATTATTTAATTATTACAACATATCTACCCTCTTACATTTTAGTCAATTGGAAAACAATAACGTCACTCATGCATATGTGTAGACTACCACATCCTTGAAGTGAAGTTATTCACTTTTGATTTTCTATATATGTTGATTATAATAAGAATATATTTGAAAAATATATATGATATATATATATATATATAACATATTAATGATTTTATAAAGTTGAATTATTATTTACCTTTTATTCATTCCATCTTTTAAAAAGTAAAATACCATTCATTTGTAAGTATGGAATACCATCTCCATGAATGTTGTAATTAGTTTTTTATCTATATATTTTAATCATGAGTAAATATATATATATATATATAATGAATACCTATGATATTTATTTCTTGACTAAAATTATATATATAATTTTAAATATATCATATTATATGTACTAGAACTACCTATTAAAAATTCTCAGAAATAATGAAACAATTAACACCTAGAAATTATTATTTTTATAGTAATTTATTAATAAATGAGTGTTGAAATTTTATTGGTTGATCATAAATTGTAACAAAATTATTTAAATTATTTTATTATAGAATTATTGTAAATTATAATTTATTATGCATGATTTTAAAGTGCATTTTATGAAAGTCAAACTTGAGGTATGAGATTATGTTATAATCACATTGTTTCTTGGGATTGTTTATGATTAAGTTTCTAATTATTATTTTTTGACCTATCCATAAAGAATAATAATAAATTTCCTTTCCATTAGTTATTTCTAGTGATTACATTTTTAATTTTATCATCAAATCTTAACGAACCCATTTAATAGATTTTTAAGGAAAACCAATATTCATTCTACCTTCAATCGAAAATCTAATTTTTCCATGACTATGTTTCTTTAAAATGTTTTCATGATTTTTTTAAAAAAATCTATGAATGTTTATAGTCATTTTTATCTAGTTTTAACTTTCAATAAAATTATTTAAAATAAATCTCCATGTTATTTTCTAAATGAGGTAAATTTGATGTTATATTAAAAATGTGAATGGAATATTTTTTATAACATACACTATATAAAAATAATTTCCCACTATTATGACCACTCAATTATTTAAAAATTCCATCACATTTTTCCAATGTTATTTTTGTAAAAAATTCATTCTATAATATTTTTTATTTTTTGATATTTTAAAAATAATTATTCAAAAATAATAAGGCAATTTTCCTAAAGAAGTATTCCAAGTGTTATTTTAATGAAATTTTTATTTATAATATCATAATTTTATATACCATATTATTTATTATGGATATGATATGAGGATACAATCATTATTTTTTATTTGGATGGTTTATGATTATGATGAAGATATGTTTTTGAAACCCAATTATTATTCTTGGGTTATGTTAAGATGAGTTGTTTAAATTTTTATGAGACCCAGTTCATTTATAGGATTTATGATATATTATGAATGTATTATGACCTTATGAAACAAATATGTTAAAATAATGGATATGTAATTGGTGGGACTAGAATTATATATCCCTTAAATTCATTGGGTAAATGTGGATATTTCTTGAGATATTATGGACTAGAATGGGGATTTAACTCAATCCAATAATGGAATTTTTTCTAGTATAATAGTGCTGGTATTGAACCTTGAATAAGGATATGATTGAATGGTGAGTGAAACCAATCATTTATGATAGTATAGAAAGTTTATATTAACTAATGATATTGTTTTCTATGATTATTTTTATGACAAAAACTTATATCCTATTTAATTTTTATTCTTTCATGGATCACATTATTTTATTTACTTATAAATCATGTCTTATAAACTACCATGATTTATTACATGACACAATATTATAATTTATTATATGTTGGATATGGTTTTCAAATGTTAGGCTCATGTTCTAATAACCTTATGATCGTATTATTCTTAAGTGATCATTTATATCTCTCTTGATTAACCTTATTTGGAATTAGAGCTCACAATTTATTATGTTTTATTTCTATAGATTATAAGGATTAGTTTTAAGTTAGATAGTCTAAGAAGACTAAAAAGTTGGAATAAATTTATGGAATAAATTTAAAATACTTCATGAAATAAGGAGATTTTGTATATAGTATCAAAAGACACTAAACCGTTATGGTCCGCCAGAATGTATTTAAAATATATATTTAATTTTCAATTATTAAGAAGTAATATCTATGTATGAAAGGTTTGGGTCGCTATAAATCTACTGGTGAAACCTATATCTATATGGGTATACTAATAAATGTAAGGTGCTTCCATATTCTAGAGGAAACAATGGAGTTTTTGATATCGCCATCTCCTCTAGGGTCCCCAGCACCAGTCTACACCAAGCGGTGAAATGAGAAAGGTAATAATTTAAGGAACACATGTATTGAATGTGGTGAATCTATGGTTATTGAAATCTGGAGGAAGGGGAACACAATCTACCCATGTTGGATATAGAACCTGTTTTGGTTATATGGATGTGCGATACATATCTTCAACTTCCAAGAGAGTAGTGAGAGAATTTAGTAGTTCATCTTGGTAGGAATCAATATTTTTCTACTCCCTAACTGGTCAGATAGATCCTAAAGTGGAGCACCCATGATCTGATAGTGGAATGTAATATTGATCCAATAGAGAGAGAGTTCATGAGAATATTGGAATCTATCATGGTTATGGAGAGAAATCTTCTCTGGTTTTGGTTAGATTAGAACAACCACATACATTGACCCTAGTTTATTGATTGATAAGTATTAATTGTTTGGGTTTTAGAGTGAGTATGTTGGGATAATCCTGGATGTACCTATGGATATAAAGCTATATATGGTAGAGAAGTCACTCATACCCAATTTAAATAATCTTATTATTCTCTAAAATGAATTTACCTAGTAATTACTATTGTTTATAGGGGAACAATTTCACTAATTTATACATGGTATGGACGTCATCATATAAAACCCCTAGAGGTTTCAATTTAACTAACACCTTCTCTCTCTATGACTAAAAAAAGAACAGAGACATAAAAATAGGATAAATACCTATCACAAAAATATGATAGCATGGATAACCTCTATAATATTTTTAATTATGTCCTAATATTGGAATATATTAACAATTATAAGGTTCTCAGATAACCCCTAATTAAATTCATATAAAACCATAAAATTTTGAGATATAAGTGACTAAAATTGAGGAAAATCACTCTAAGAGTGAATTTTAATAATCAAAGTGGTTTTATCCTTAAGAGAAAATGATAAAGGAGAAATTGTAAAATGTAATATCAGGGCCCTTTATCTATTTGTAAAGATCAATAATATGGGAATAAAATAGTTAGTTATGTATAATTACTCAAGGATCAATCTCATTCCATCATAAAAAAACCATTCCCTAGGATAAAAAATTATATAATTATCCACATGTTATGAAAAACCAAGGATACAAAAATATCGAAAAGAATACCATTTGAATGATAAGGTGAAAACCAAACTCTACGATCTTTTTTTCCATGATTAGTTTATGGTGTATAGTTTAGATAAATCACTAGAAAGGAAATGAGGAAATAAAATTCTGTATTTTCTTATGCTTTTACACTCCATACAATCATTTTTAGAACAACTCTATCAGTGGAAATATAGAAGTATATAAACAGATAAATCCAATATAGAATCTTATAAACCCTAATAAAATAATTTATGGTATTATATGTGGTTGTTTGATAAAATTTATATAGGTAATAAAAACTACTAGGAATGATAAATAAATTTGATTCAATCTAGATTAATCATTAGAATGATGTAATGGAAATCTTTCTCCTCCCCATCAGTTAAATTAAAGAAAAAAATATGACATATTATATAATTTAATACACTTTTCTAAGTGAAAAAACCCCATAAAAAAGTTTTCTCCTGGAATCAATAGGTCTAAATTTTCTATAATATCCCTATATTTTATTTTATATTTAAAGAACTCAATGTTCAATAGCATACACCAAACAAAACCCCAAGCTTATATAAACTAAGAAATAATAATATTTAAATATGATCATTTCAACCTACTTATTGGTTTAGATAATATTAATAGGAATAAATATATTATTAAATATATGTCAAATTTTTTCCATATTAAAATGAATAGTAAATTACATGTTTATTATAATTTGGTTAGAAATGACGTTAAAATATTTTTTATGTAAAATAGATATGTCTCTTAGAAATGATTTAATGAGTAAAATGTATTGTTATTACTATTGATAAAATATTCTAAAGTAATAATTATATTATGTATGAAATTTAATTAATTAAAATTCATTTAACTATTATTATTAAGAATTTAATAGGAATATATTCATTTAATGAATAAAAAAATTTATTCAAAAAAATTTATTATTGAATTTTGTGTATGTATATTATAATAATTTTATAAATATTATTTGAAAAAAAATATGTTTTTAAATAATAAATTCCTAATAGAAAAACATTGAATTTTTGAGATTCTTCTAAAAAGAATTATTTTTGAGTGAATACTAAGAAATGGTGAGTTTTTTGTAAAACTATCACTTCATTTCATTAAATTAAGTATTTTTAAAGACCCATGTAGTTTTGGATTTTATTTCAATATAATATAACATTAATTTTATTAAAAACAATCTAAATAATTCAGTTATAATTAGAATAATATTTTATTTTGTTATAAGTTCATTTTTTATTTAAATGAAAATTTTTAGAAACTGTTTTTAATGAGTTTTTTATACTTATAATAAAATAAATTTACTTGAATTCTAGGAATTTAATTTTGATAAATTTTGTTAACTTCTAGAATCATGAATTATAAATTTAATATATAGTTTAGTTTAATTATTAGTTATAATGAATTTTAACCATGGTAAAAGTTTTTCACCATAGTAGTGTGTGAAATAAGTGAATTAAGGTTAATACTAATGGATATGGTCTTAAAATAAAACCAAATCAAGAATTTATTTTATTGAATAATTTTAAGTTAACCATATCTATCTTAACATACAACACATGGAATGTTGGTTCCACTTGAAATTGACTAAAACCATAATTTTATTTTAGGTTAAGTATAATTACAAAATGTCACTTTCTCCCAATTATTATTTGGTCATAATATAGATATATTTAAAAATGAAATATTAATGAATATATTTGAGAAAATTTACTTGAATTAAACTACCTTTGTAATTGTAATTTCTTTGAATTTTATTGATATTGTATATTTTCATTGAAATCTTATGAAACAATGACATAATGCATTTATAGGTTGTTAAAAAGTCATTTAAGTGACATTAAAATAATTAAGAGTAATATATTAGAGTTTAAGTATGGTTACTAATAAATGTATAGATAATTATAAAGTATATGAAATTTTGAAAAAAAATTGATCAAATTCCCTCATTATATTGATTCCTGTCACATTAAGATATGTGAATAGTACTAAATATGTCATTAATTGATATTGAATCTTATAAAATTATTTTTATGTAATTATAAAAATATAATAATCCTATATTGATTCAATTATATGTGAAATTTTTGAGCCTATCATTCACAGTTCACTGATTTTCCACATGGATTTTTTAAAATTACATTCAGGACTCTTAAGGAGTGAAAAATTTGTCACTATAGTTTAGGATAAAAAGGGTTATACATGGGGTTAAACCAAAGAATAAGGTTTAAAATAACACCTTTAATTGTATAAATTCTATTATTTAATCATATTTAGACATTATTGACTTTATTTTTTGACGATATGTTACTTTCTTATGTTCATAACCTCCCTTAATTAAAATAATCAATAATTATTAAATACTTAGGAATATAACTCCTATAGATCCCGTCGAGTTATTTGGTAAATGAAACTCGCACTTGAGGTGACCAGAGTGGTTTTACCACCCATTTGCAAGGGTTATAACATGGAATTTTGGAACCTAGAATCTTATAACTAAATATGAAGGTTGGTTATTATAATGGACTAGAACATAAATTTGTAATATACTTGGATCACTTGGATTAAAATTGGGTAATTGTTATGGATTTTGAAAATTCCACAATTTAATGATTTTATAACAACATAAATGACATAGAAATTGGAAAATGTGTATAAATAGAATGTAAATTGTAATTTTTTCAATTATATAGTAAATTTGAAACTTGGCATGAGACTAGTAATTGTATTAATGGAAAATGACATGTAAATGAAATTTGTGATATTATTAGTATTTTAAATGAATTAACTAATATGTTATACGTTAATATGTTTTTAATTTTTGGGTTTTTAGTGTTAAATGACTCTTTATGTTTTTGATATTAATTATTAATATTAGAACTAGTATGAAAAATTCCCATAGGGTCTGATGTCTTCTAAGAATTTAAGAAGCCCTAGAATGGGAATTCGCATAATGTCCACTGATACTCGATATATGTGATTCACTCTTGGATTATAAATCTTTATTGGGTGTGCTGTGTGATGAATGTTAAACATGACCATTACATTGGAATATACCCTGACATGGTGATGAGTATGGATAAAGACATCCAATATCATGTTTTAGTAGGTATGGTTGAAATTGAGTGTCATCCAGGAGCTTAAGGATAAGTAGGGTTATTTAGATGTTTTGTATTTACATATTAATTAATTAAACTGTATATCATATTGTTGTATATAATATCATTTAGACTAGATTATTTTGACACCATTAGTAGTGGTATACGGATTTTTACTCACACATTGTATAGGGAATAGTTTTTTACACATGAAGGATTCATGGATACAAGTCTAGACAAGGGAAAGGGCCCCACAGATTTATTATTATTTTTATTTTAGAGCGAAGTAAGGATATGAGAATGAATATTGGATTCAAAACTATATTTGGTAATCCTACTATTATAGTCCTTATTATATAAGGTTTATTGTATGAAATTTTAGTATGACATTATAGTATAGAATTTCATGGTTTGACTATATTGGATTTCTTTGTTAATTGTGTATTTATCTACTAGGGTTTATTGAATAATAGTTAATTTATCATGTTTCTATTGTGTTTTTTTTTATTTTTTAACTAAGGTTTATACTCTCCCACCAGTATTTAGTAGACACTTAATACATGTCAACAACATTTGTAATATGGGGATCCGTGCTTGAGCTCTTGTAATGTCCCTTACAGGTCACATGATAGAGAATCAGAATGTGGAAATTACAAAGTGGTACCAAAGGAGATATTTTATTTTTCATTACTGCTTGGGAAATGTAGGTAGGAGAATAGGATGTGTTATGTATTGGTAATGATATCCTTCATGGGAGTAGATAACAAATGTGTCGGGGAAAACCCATGTATTTAGGGTTGGAATTTTTTTTTCATGAGATTCTATTGTTATAATGGTGATGTTATTTCACATTCAATAATTCACTTGGTTTGTGAAATTACAACTTTATAATATATTACATGTGGGCTAGTACAATTATATGTGTACATGAATTCATAAATTTAGGAATGTAGTAAAGTTTTTAATCATTTATTTTCCATTATAGGAATTCATTTATTGAACATAAAACTATAGAAAAACCAAAAAAGAATAAAATTTTATGCTAAAAATAAAAACAATTCACTTGTTAAAACGAAAATTAAAATGAACATAAATATATGGTTATGTTTTTTATCCTCATACTTATATGTTTGATCATGTTATGGAAACTTTGATCTTATTAGTGTATTAATGCTTATAGGGAAATTCCTCTATGTCATCTTAAAATTGAATTTTAGGAGAGTGGAAATGAGCAGAAACCTAACTTAGTAGAATAGAATATTCCTGACTATTTTAGGAATCTGAGGGATGATCAACTCTATAATAGTATCCTATGGATTATGTGACCCATGTATAAGGATATAATTATCTTTTTTCATATGTTTTATAATGTAAATAGTGTGTTCCAACTATAGATCCCACCCAAGATTACTATGGAGGGGGACTTCAGGCAGTAGTGTTCTAGATTTAATGCATCCAAAATATCATTATACACATGGAGACGTACATGGATAAGATGATGTATCATTCTATATATATTATATGAGTATAATAAAATAATTTTTGAGACATCCTAGTATATAATGAACAACATATATAGTTAGACTTGAATAGAATCATGGAGAAGTTCCTAAGTCACCACTAGATATAGATATTGAGGGATGAAAGTGCCTAGGAGTTTATGCACATGAAATAGGGAATTATGTATATGATAGACTATGATAGAAATTTTAAATCATGTCATATTTTATAACATAATTAGTTGGATGTGAGTTATCATGTGTTCAACTCTTTTTGGATGGTCTCCATTACGAGATCAAGTTGCAGGTGAATGAATTCCACTTGAATAAATTCTATGATCTGATACATAAGTATATCATCATCAAAGGGTTATTTTAAGAGTCCTAAAGTATGGGGAAGTTAGTTTTATATTTAAGGAGAAATATATACCTTTATGATAATTTATTCCATGGTAGTTGTGGTTATATAAGCAGTGGGAGAAGAGAACCACCGAACAAATGCATCATGTGTAATTTATTTCAATGTGGAAGAGCCATACACAAGTAATTATGGTGATGTTTTTTTTACTTTGGAGTTCCAATATTCTGTATGATGGGATATCTATAGATTTTTTAAGGGATCACTTATTATTCTAGTGGAGGTAGAGGATACTGTCAAACACAAGAGTCTTGGAGGGACTTGGCTACCCCTGAACAGCTAGGTATCTAGATTTATAATGAACATTGAGTCCAATGTAAGGGTTGTGGATCCCCAAAATATAAGTGAATATATCAATAAGAATTATATTATTATGGGAGTTAGTATATATCCCATGATATAGGGGTGATTCATATACATTTTATGTAGTATACTCAGACCATTCAGTATTCATGACCATCCACTATTAGTGGTACGATTTTTGTGGAATCTAACCTTACTTGTGTTTTGTTTGATACAGTACCATTGTATTCCTTTTATATATTCTTAATTATCCAATGTATTTGGTTTGGATTTGAAAATTAAGGATGGGGTTATGGGAATATAAACACTATTAGGGGTGTAATTAGATGTTATCAGATGTTGTAACGTGTGTCTTATTGAATTTTATGGCTTTCATTTTCTCTATGAGATATTTGTTCTATAACTGGTTGGATTAAGTTTGATTATTTTTATGGACTATATAGTTATGAAAAATCATCATATATACTATTATCATTGTAGGGTAATATTTTTATCACTGGAAGGGGGTAGAAATATCCATCATGGTAAATGATATTATTCAACTGGTCATGTAAGACCAATTTAGCTCAAATTGGATTGGATCATGAACCATGTAACAAGAATTATCCTTGATTATGGATAGTCATAGTATAATACCATTCCAATTTGGTGTACCTATTTCAAGATATCAATATGTATGTTCTTGATGTTCCATTTGAGTGAATTTCATTTATTTTCAATAAGAATTAGCGATAATATATCAAAATGTTTTGAGTTTTAAAATGTGAAGACTATTTGAACTAGTATTAAGATTGAATAAATGTGTTAAATGTGTTAAGAAACATTGGCTACATCATTTTAGATTTTAATTTTAATATTATGTCTTTGTTATGAATGGTCTTTATGATGGGATAATTGTTATATTGTTCTCTACTAAAAAAATCAGCTTTGTAACCAATAATCCATGGGATCCATGTGCATACACTACTAAAATGGGAACTAGGACCGAACACAAAAATATAGATAGAATCATAGAAGAAGGTTTGAATAATGTTACCAATAGAAGAAAATGGATACATAGGTGAGCCATTGTGCAAGGAGGCATGTTGGATGATGTTTTCGGCACGGGTGGTGCCAGTATGTAGTGGGAACGAACCCCATACTCACAATTAGTTATTATAGGAAGAGCATTGTTATAAAATGTATACAGAAAATGAATTAATAAATTATGTGGGACTCATGGCGATCAGTCACTATTTGTTCATTATTAAACATAAATAATGAAGTGAGGTCATACGATTCGATCAATCTACGCTATTCGATTTGAGATACAGTTTTCTTCTACCTTGAGCTCATCCGAGAAGTTATTATTCGCTAGGTTGTTAATGCTACATCATCTGATGAACCCACCATGCATATAAGAATCATTTAATCACATATATAATTAAAATATGATCAAATTCACATGAAATGTTTCTTGTATTTGTAAACTATGATTTATCCATGGACATATAATGTGGAGAATGTTTTTTTATAGTGAAGGTGTTCTTTCATAGTCAAAAATATCAGGGAGAGGTAGTTCAAGTGAAATGTCAATACAGTTCACATGAGATGAGTTGATGGTGTATTTTTCTATAAATAATTACAAGGATCACATTTGTTGGAATGTTATGAATGCATTTTTGAGTGAGAATTCAAGATCATTAGGAGAATAAAATAGAGGTTTGTACACCCTATATTCAGGAGGAGACCCAAGAAGTGTTTATCTTGCATGAAGGATGATTCCAATGTCATATGATATGTTCATAGAAGACTCATAGTGCTTCATGAAGATTTTTTCCATAAATAAACATGAGATAATGTGATATTAAAAAACATTATTCTAATGGTTTGGGAAAAAAACATAGGGAACTAGTGCTAGTTCATACTTGTGTGAAGACAGTTTGATATGATACTACACTTACATTAAACCTCAATTTAGTAGGCATGAGAAGTTTAAAAAAATTGTGTGCACAGATAAAACTACATTCATTTAGGTTGCATAAAAGTGGTATTTGAAAATACACATAAATAGTTACATGGATAAGGCTGTGAGGAATCCATTCATGCTTCCACTGTGTATGCACATTCCTATGTAGTGAGAAACAAGGGTATAAAATGTGTCCATATAGGGAGTGTCTGATGAAAAAAAATTTAACAATGCATTAATACTTATATTCATTTTTACAAACCTAATGATAACTAAAAAGAGAAACAATAATAGAAAATAAAATAATATAAAACGAAAATGTAATTTTTCTAAGGTTTCTAATACCATGAAATACATATATGAAGTGGAAATGTGTTGAGACTAAAGCTGAGATATATTTTTTTATCATATTTTTAGAAGGAATTCATATAAGAGTTTTCAGTATTTAGTGAGGTTTATTCTTTATGAGAAGAATGAATTCCTACCCATGTGATGTCGTACTGAGGTAGTTGATTATATACTATGATAAAAAATTTATTGATCAAGACTAGAATCAGTGAAAAAGTACTTAAATGTTGTACATGAACCAACATGATCTAGTAGGCTCATGGAGTAGGATATTCAATAGATTTTTCAATAGTGGATTGAGCCATATGAAGAAGAAGGTTGTGGTTGGGGGGTGTAACCAGTTGATTGAAAATTATGATGGTGGGGGGGGGGTAACCAATCACTATAAATAAGGTCTTGTAGGGGGACTAACCAACTATTAAAGGAAATTTGTATCTAGAGGATATAACTAAAAAGTAATGGGGTGGGGGTCTATCTAGTTATTATTTTATTCACCATATATTATAGTTGATAATCCATGTTAGGGTATATAACTAACATGGAAAGAAGTATGTCATTTTACCAAACCTCATAAATCTACGTGTGATGTGTTTTTGTTACTATTGATTCAAGGGTGAGTCTAATTATTAAATATGAGGGATTGAGAATTTAATTATCCATAGAGGTTGAATCAAAATAAAAAAAATTGTAGAAGCAGTGTACCACTGATTCACCCCCTCATAGTGGTACTTAACCGCCCCTAGGACAAAAAAATTAGTAGCAGATGAAGGTCCCTCTGTGAATCCAAAAAATTTATAAAGAATGGATAATTTTAAGTTAGTGAATATATGAGGAATTCCTACTTTTTATGGCATGAACTACCGCAACTGAATGAATAGGATTCTTCTTTACCTTCTATCTCTTTTTCAAGAAGTAAAAAATGTAAAAACATTGGGCTTCCAACCAATTGACGAGGATATTTCTATGAATCACACAAATAAGATAAATATATATTGATGGCAAGGACCAAAATGAAATATTTATGGATTTATCAAAAGAAGTATACACTAATGTGATGGGTCTCCAAACATGCAAATATATCTAGGATAAAATTAAAAGTAGTTATGAAGGAAATATTAATTTCAATAAATCCATGATGAAAATTTGGATAAGAATGTTTGAAGATATTAAAATAGCTGACGGTGAAATTTTTGATGAATAATTTTTAAAATTAAATGATATTTTGAAAAATATCAGTGGTTTTGGTGAGATACTAGATGATTCTACTATTGTAAAGAAGATTATGAGAAATTTCTCAATTATATTTGACTCAAATGTTTCATCTCTAAAAGAGAAAGAAGATATATCATTGGATGAACATCATAATATTCCCTTAATATATTAAATATTAAAATATACAACATTAATGATAAAGGTAAGAGATGATATGGAATTTAAATCCATGATAAAAGATAGAACTAAAATTAAATAAGAACCAAAATCATGTGATTATGCGGATGAGAAATCTAAAGGGAGATTCAGTGAAATAATGGAATTTTTATATTAATTTTCAAAAGGGGAATATTTAAAGTAAATATAAAATGGCCACAAATGTGATAGAATTTTCACAACACCGGTCATTTTAGGGTAAATATCCAAATAATAATGGTGATGACACTAAAATATATAAAGATGATAATAAGTCATAGAAAAGGAAGTTGAAGAATAATAATAAGCGGTTCACATCCAAGAAGATAAATACAATGAGTAGATAAATGGATGAATTTTCATCATCATGTAGTAATTCAAAATAAAGAAGATATTCTAAGAATCACATATGATTTATGGGAAAATCCAAGAAATATAGAAACTCATTTTAGGGCGATAAAGGTTATGAGAGAACATATTTAACAAATATGTTAAAAAAGAATCTAGTATCTAAACCTCTATAAAATATTAAAATCAATAAGGAAAATAAAATGTTTATAAAAGAAATTAAAAATATATTATTTGAGTATAAAGAACATTTTATGAAAGACGACATTCATATTAGTAAAATTATATAATATAAGATGAAGATAGCTGAGTTTGAAATAAATACGAAAAAATTTTAAAAGGAAGACATTGAATGTAAAAAATAAGTACTTGTTGATGAAAATAAATAAAACTTATTGAATAAAGATAAGTTTGAGAAGATGATGAATGATATTTAAGAAATAATTTTTGAAAAATTGGAAGAATTATTAAAGACACAATCTCTGAACCCTGTATCTTAAAGTGAATTTAATAATATGAACGTTGACTTCAATAATGTTGTTGAGCTTAAGGTTGAATCTTCTAAAGATATTGAGATGAAGGTTCCCCAGAAAATTAATGATTCTACACCAAATGAATCTCAATGTACAATTTTTATTTATAATATAATAAGTACTAACTAGAATACTCGATCCAACTATACTAAAAGAACTAATGAAAAAAATCTCTTCGATAAATATATAGTGGACTAATTTATATAGAATGTTTTCTCCTAATAAGATATATGCATGATCTATTAAAAATAAACAACTAAAATATTATGAGAAGAAATACTATTAGGATATAATATCAATGTTCATTGGATACTACTGATTTTTTTGAGTGTTTGGTCATAAAGAATATTCATGATGGAATAACATGACACTCTAAAAAAATGAATGAATCAATGGAGTGAAATGAAGAGTAGATGAGATCATATTTACAGGAAGAGAATCATGTGGGTAAGACATCATCTATACTATTAATGAAGAACTTATATGAATTCACAAATGAAGTCTGTTGTAGATGTGGTTTCTAAGATCACAAATATGATAAATACAATGTTTTTTACCAAGTTAGATTCCTCACAACGAAAATGAAAGAAAATTAAGACAGTGAAGAAATATAGAGTCACCATAGAATTATTAGATAATATGAAACAAACTTAAAATGGTAAGAAGCTTGTAAAATTAAACAAAAATAAAGTGGCTAAATTGAATAATTTATCGATGATTTGGAGTTATCTACAAATGATTAAATGAAAATTTTGACCTATAAAAGGTATGTACAAACTGGGAATGACAAAAAAAATTCACCAAACTTTTAAAAGACCAATAGATGAAAGAGAAACCTTAAAAATCAGATTTTAAAATGAATAAGGTAAAAGAAAGTTTGATATGAAAATCTTAGCCTACGTACTATTTTTGAGAAAAAAATAGCTCCTTTTTATTCCCCTATATAAATGCTTTTCACTAAAAACATGGAATTGAAGGATATGGATCCATCCATTTAGGGGGAGAAAACATGACTTGATGATGTCAAGTATTCAATTTTTTTGAAAAAATAATTATTACTGTCAAATTCATAATCTTATTTTTTTGAAAAATAATTATCCCAAGTGAGTTGATTTTCAAATAATAAAATGAGAGCTATATGTATTTTCAATTTCACTTTATGATATTTTTGTTGAAATGTTTATAGGAAATATATTAATATTTTTTATTTAATATACCATATTCTAATGTTATTAGAATAAGTTTTAAAATAGTTTCATATTACATAATTTGAATAGCCTTGATTCTTAGGTGAAATCTCTCTCTTTTTTTTCTACACCATTATTTCCCATATAGAATTAGTGTTGATTAACCAAAATCTCATTTATTTTGTTTATTTTTATTCCATTATTTGAGAGGAAACTAAATGGAAGGAGAATATGGATAAATTAATAACTCTTAAATAAACATTTTATTCATTTCAAAAAATATGTAGAAAAATAAAAAGAAAAAATATTAACTAGAGTATTGAAAAAAATAAAAAGGGGAGATTATAGTGTGGTTTTAGTAAAATAAATTTGTTATCAACAAGTATTAGTGAGAAGATATCAATAGGTTTTTATGTTTTAATTGTGATGATTGGTTGAACTAGTATTAAGTTCAAAGACATGTGTTTAATGTGTTAAGACACATGGTTCACACCATTTTTGTTTAAATTTTCAAGTGGATGGGTTGGTTAGGCATGTTATTTTTTATGGAATAGAATTTATACTAGAATCAACTAAAAAATATATCAAGAAAACCTACAAGACATGATATTCATTTGAAACCACTACTGATGTGACCACTAGGATCAACCACATCCATCCAATAGCATCATGGTAGAAGGTGTGCATAGAATTCCCAACTCAGTCACATGAGAGTATAGGTGATCCACCACATGGGGTGGAATGACGGTGGAGGTTTCCAACACAGGAATATTCTTGTAACACCCCACCCCTACCTCATTGTCTTGCGGAGGCGGTGAGGGTTACCTGGCCTTAAGTGACGTTCCCAAGGCACCAAAGGCTGGCAATAAATGTCGAGGGCTCCGAGAACAAATTGGGGAATGCTTTTCCCTTAAGACAAAACCAACCAAACAATCCACAACTATATGATGCATGTCAACAAAACAACTAACCTCATACATTACCAAAGACTACCAGATAATCCATAACGATGTCACATGTCAACACAACCCAAAAACAACATTAGAGTACTATGCGGAAGACCAAACAAGAAGACACCACGAGCCATGACACCACCATAGCTCCACACCAAGCTCCAAGCTCCAAGCTCCACCAAGACATCACAACGCACCACTAAATGAGGTTGGTGCCTTACCTTTGCCCACGTCACGGTACACAACATCTGCAAAGACACCACAGTGCCAAAGCAGGGGGTGAGAAATAAAACTCAATAGGATTTCCCCAAATTACTTCCCTACACACACCACTAGGATAAAACCATTAGCACAATTATATAAAAGAGTTTATATAAAATAATCACAAAGGAAATTATTACCATAGGCCATCCATGCTCTTACCAAGCCATCACACCCAACCCCAGCAACCAAGGGGAATCCAAACAACAAGACACAATCCATTTCAACCTTTATATGTCAGTACAAAAATTCCATCTTTCAAAGCAATGCACAACAAAACAACCATAACGGTGGAGCTTCCGTCCAATCCGTTTATTCATTCACAATTAGAGGAAATTCCCATCCACTTATCTTTAGATTGTGGCCCTTACATATACTATCCATCCCCTTTTTGAAGTGGTACTTCTCGCCACATCCACAAAATATCCCAACCAATCACAACCCAGCATATAACCCATTAAAGTCACAACAACATAATGTAATCAACCCATTACATTACATGTCAATTCACTTCAATAAATCACCCATTTATTGAAAACCATTTTTTCCATGCCAAAAGCATTTCAATAAAACAACCTTTTTATTTGAATACCATCTCCATCAATAAATTCACAAATCAATCATATCATCCCATTTTAAAATTTTCATTTTAAAATAAACATTTATAGCATCTCACCATAAAACCCCATTTTCCCCAAAAATCCCCAAATGGATTTTCAACCAACTTTGCACATCCAAACACAACTAATTTCAAGAAAAACAAAATAATCGCAACGAAAACCATTTTCTCTAACCAAGTGGTGTCGAGAGAGAAGCCACCTACCTTTAGGGTTCCCGAGAAATCGACCCACGAACAATCGTACCTCAAATCTGGATAACGGACCATCGAAACCTCTCTAGATCCCTTTCCCTAACATCCACAAGTATTAATATTAAAATCCAAGGAAAAACCAACCCTATATCTACACACAACAAGTGTAGATCTAGAAAACCAAGAAATAGAGGGATGTAGATCTAGAGGAAAACACAAGAGAAGTAAGAGGAGAGACTTACCCAGAAGCAATCACATTTAAACCACCTTGAATCCTCTTCAAAACCCTTACAAGATGAGTGGGAGGGAAACCTTAACCCATGAGAACCCAAAATACCGAGTGAGGCTCGAGTGGGAGGAAGAGAGGAGTGAAATGAGGAAATCCCGAGTGAGCCCGGTTTTTAAAACCCTAACTTTAAGTGGCTGCACGGTTTGGAAAACCGTGCGCTAACCGTGCGCACGCCACTGCCTCGAGAACCAGAATCTGCACAGTTTCCTTACACGGTTTGGAAAACCGTGCACAGGCTGTGTGAGGTCTACTGTCTCAAGAACAAGGGTCTGCATGAATTTTTGGGGGGAATCTGCACGGTTTCCACTAACCGTTCTCAAACCGTGCACCCCTTTAAAAGCCTCCAAACTCATCCAAAACCATTCCAAACTCTCCGAACCTCTTCCCAACTCATCCCATGTACTTTAAACGCATAAAAATGCATAAAAAAGGCCACATACCTCAAACCGGGGTGCTACATTCTCCCCACCATTGGACTTTCTGTCCTCATAAAGTAGTGAACCAACCCTTTGCCGAAAGAGCTTGGGCCACTGCTCGATCATCTCTTTCTCCCGCTCCCAAGTCTCCTCTTGAATCTGACCATGTTTCCACAAAACCCGAACTAAACTGATGATTTTACCATGCAAGAATTTCTATTGCCTATCCACAACCTGCACTGGCATGTGCACCAATGAAGCATCCGGTTCTAGATCAACATGATTCCACCGAATCTCTTGGTCACGATCCAGCTGATACTTTTTCAACTATGACACATGAAACACATTGTGCACCGCACTGAACCTAGGTGGAAAAGACAAAAGATACGCCACCTCACCAACCTTCTCAAGAACCTCAAAAGGTCCAATATACCTCAGAGATAGCTTTCCCTACTTCCCAAACTGACGATGTCCCAACCTAGGAGAGATCCTAAAGAACACATGATCACTCACCTCGAACGACAATGGCCGTCGACGATGATCTGTATACGATTTCTGACAACTCTGAGCCGTCTCCATTATCTTCCTGATCAACTTGTTCTTCTCCGTAGTCTCTTGGACAGGGCTCAGTCCAACCATCGAGGACTTGCCCGTTTCCACCCAACATAGTGGATAACGACATGGTCTCCCATACAATGCTTCAAACGGAGCCATCTGTATGGATGCCTGATAACTGTTATTGTACGAGAACTCAACCAACGACAAGTACTCCTCCCACGAGCCACTAAAATTCATGACACAAGCCCGCAACCTATCCTCTAGAGTTTGTATCGTCCTCTCAGATTGTCCATCCGTCTGAGGATGATACGTCGTGCTCATAGTCAACTGTGTCCTAAGGGCTTGCTGTAAGGATTTCCAAAAACAGTATGTAAAACTCGGATCTCTATCGGATACAATCGAAACTGGAACACCATGCCTCTTTACCACCTCCCGGATATAGATTTTGGATATATCCTCCACCGTATGAGATTCACGAATCGGGATGAAATGGGCTGACTTCGTTAGCTGATCCACTATCACCCAAAGGGAATCTTTCATTCTCACCATTCTTGGGAGACCTATGACAAAATCCATTGCCATCTACTCCCACTTCAAAACAGGGATTGGTAAAGACTGCAACATTCCTGCTAGCCTCTGATGCTCTACCTTGACCTGCTGAAAAGTCAAGCATCTCGAAACAAACTCAGCCACACTTATTTTCATACCAGCCCACCAGAACTGCGCTTTCAATGCTTTATACATTTTCTGAATTCCAGGATGAACAACCAACCTAGAATAATGATACACCCTGAGAAGATACTCCTGACATGAAACTAGTACAACCATCCGATTCTGAAACCACAAAACTAAATCTTCATTCAGTTGCCAACCCTCAATGGTCTCCCCACCATTTAGTCTCAACCCCATGGTCACACACTCAGAATCGGACATCTGTGCCTCTCTAACCAGGCCAACCAAGTCCGGAACCAACAAAACTAGAAATAAGACCACTCTATCTCCCTGGTCCTCACATTCTAACGGCATATAGGCTATAACCGACATCAACTACCACTGGTCTGATGCCTATTTCACCATTTGAGCATATGATTTTCTACTTAATCCATCTGCCACTGAATTTACCTTACCCACTGTGTACATCAAGTCAAAATCAAACATCTGGAGATATTCCATCCATCTCCTTTGCCTCAAGTTCAAATACATTTGTGAGAAAATATGTTTCAAGCTCTTGTGATCTATATATACCATGAATTTCTTACCAAAGAGATAATAACACTATACTTTCAAAGCATGGACCACAACTGCCAACTCCAAATCATTAGTTAGGTAGTTCTTCTCATGAACTCTCAACTGCTGTGAGCCATATGCAACCACATGGTTCCCTTGCATGAGAACACACCCCAACCCTGATCCCGACGCATCACAATACACCACATACCCTTTTCCTAGTTCTGGAAAAACCAAGATTGGTGCTGATGTAAGACGACCCTTTAACTCTTCAAAACACTGCTGGCACTATTAATTCCACTGGAATGGAGCATTCTATCTTGTCAATGCTGTCATCAGCGAATCCAAATGTGAAAAATCACTAAAAAAACATCGATAATACCCATCTAGACTAAGAAAACTCTGTATCTCAAACACATTATTTGGAATCTACCACGAGATAACTACCTCTATCTTTTCCAGATCCACTAAAACACCCCTTTAAGAAATCACGTGGCCATGAAAACGAACTTACTGTATCCAAAAGTCACTCTTTGACAAATTGACATACAACCGATGATCCCTCAAGATCCCCAACACTGTCGCCAAGTGATACTCATGCTCCACCCTTATCTTTGAATACACCATAATATCATCCACAAACACCACCACAAATGAATTCAGATATCTCTAAAATATCTGATTCATCAATGCCATAAACACTGCTTGTGCATTCATTAGACCAAAGGTAATAACCAAATATTCATAATGGCCATATAGACTTCTGAAATCTATTTTAGGAATATACTCCTTCCTCACCCGTAATTGATGATATCCCGACCTCAGGTTGATCTTGGAGAACCACTGGGATCCCCTCAACTAGTCGAAAAAATCATCAATTCATGTAAGTGGATATCTATTCTTTATCTTAACTTGGTTAAGTCTACGATAATCAACACATAGCCTCAAAGTTCCATCAGCCCTTTTCACAAACAACACCAGCACTGCCCACAGAGACATGCTAGTCCGGATAAACCATTTGTTTTCTAAATCTTCCAACTGGACTTTCCATTCCCAAAATTCAACTGGTGCCATCCGATAAGACAGAAGTGATATAGGACTGGTCCCTGGGCAGAGATCAATCGTAAAGTCCACTTATCTTATGAGGGGTAACCCAGATAATTCTTCAGGAAAAACATCCATGAACTGGTCCACCACTGCTCGAAGAACACTCTGCTCAACACCATCTACCGATTCCAATGAAAACACCGCTAACTGATATGATAACGTACCCACTGCTGGTTCCAACAAACCCGTTGCACTCTGCCTTTCATGCCTCTCTCCTCTAAAGAGATGTCTAACTCCATCGTGTGTCGTAAAAGCCACTGTACACGCATCACAATCGATGTGGGTCTTAAATGCCACCAGCCAATCCATTCCCAGGATTACATCACACCCATCCATCTCAAGCATTGATAAATTCCACACTATCTCAACCTCGCCCACAACGATACAAAATTCTGTACACAAGAAGGCTCGACACTCACTTCGACCCAAAGGAGTTTGAAGTTTCAAAACCAAGGGCATCATTTCTACACTTAAACCCAACAAATCAACCACATGTGCAACAATAAAAGAGTGTGAGCACCCATATCAAACAACACTTGTATCAAGGTAGAATTTAAAAGAATAGTACCTTGCACCGTGGATGGTCCCGACTGATCATCCACCACAACCTGTTCAGCTCCAAACACATTCTTTCTTGCCACACTCTGCTCTTTATTGCTTTGATGAGGCGTCGTGGTATTCTGAGAATCACCATGACCCACTTTACTCTGCTACCGAGGGGTATACTGCTTCCCATGTCCCGTCGAAGCATACGACGTCTGTGATCCCTGAGGAGTGTCACGCGCACCAGAACTTGGAGCATTCTGACAATAACGCTGTAGATGCCCCATCTGATTACAATTATGACATGCTTGAGGTTGTTCCGTACAACCCCACTTTATGTGGCTCGTGGAACCACACTGAAAATATCCCGGCTTGCTATGGGGCTTCGGAGGAAGATTTACCGATCCTACAGTCGGATTATATTCCATATTCCTGCCCTGGGAATAAGTGTCCCTCCTTTTCTTGAACCCAGCGTTAGAGTTACCACTATTCCCCATGGGTACCACCATGATTCCTCCGCCTGGAGCTCCCAACAGATCCTGCTCAGCCACCGAGGCTCTATTCACCATCTCTGTGTAATCATCTATACACAGAACCGAAATCTTTGAATGGATTTCTTGCCTTAACCCCGCCTAAAAGATTCTTTCCTTCAACGACTTGCTACCAACCACCTCGGGTGCAAACCGTACTAAGTTCATAAACTTAGTTGCATACTACGTCACAAACATAAGCTCTTGTTTCAAACTAAAGAAATCATTCGTACACTGAATTCTGAACTTATGTGGGCATAATTTTTTGTTAAATAGTTCCTCAAATCCTTCCCACATCATACCCTGGTCCGTCCCTACTTGGACCACCAACTCACACCACTAAAGGGTAAGATCTTCCAACATATACGTGGCCAAATTCACATTCAGCTCTACCGACGTTTCCAAGAACTCAAAGATCTTATTCATTCTATTCAACCATGCTTCTTCTCTTTCTGGCTCTGAATCACCCATGAAGATGGGTGGATTCTGCCTTTGAAACTGAACCACATGATCTATATGCCTTGGTTCATCTGTTTTATTTCCAGTTCCCACAGATTGGACAGCTTGCACTATACTTTTCACTAGCTTCTGGTTCACCTGAGGCTCAGGTGCAACCACATTCTCAGTAGCCTCCTCTAGTTGGTCTCTACGACGCCTACCCGGTTCCATTTCTATAAACAGAAAACAAAAAACCATGAGTCTCACTTCCGTAGACATCACACAATCACATTTCAAATCAAATTACACAACACTATCACAACAAGTCTTTCCAGCAGTTCACATTTCCCATGGTTCACCATTTTGAAAATCTTACCATTTTCAAAATACCAAATTTATTCACATTTTAGTTTCAGACAAAAACCATTTCTTAATTCAGCCCATAGATCATTATACACTAATGAAATATGTATCCTAGTGGTAAGTCATTTCTACCATGCATGCCATGCTCATCTCATTGGCTACACCCATAACAATGAGATATCAAATGCCTATTAGTGCCTCCAAGACACTTATGTAACCAACTCCTTGGTAACTTTAATTTCAACATAAAAGGGTTAGATACATCCTTTTATGCTATACATTCCACGTTCTGACATTCCTACGCCTTGCTACCATACCGACTCAAGGAATGTACCACAAATAATGTCAACACCAAATCCGAGAATCAACTCCAAAGGACCGAACAATCCAATACCACCTGTAACACCCCGCCCCTACCTCATTGGCTTGAGAAGGTGGTGAGGGTTACTTGGCCTTAAGAAACATTCCCAAGGTGCCAAAGGCTGGAAATAAATGCCGAGGGCTCCGAGAACAAATTGGGGAATGATTTTCCCTTAAGAAAAAACCAACCAAACAATCCACAACTATATGATGCATGTCAACAAAACAACTAACCTCGTACATTACTAAAGACAACCAGATGATCCATAACGATCTCACATGTCAACACAACCCAAAAACAACATCAGAGTACTATGCAGAAGACCAAAAAAGAAGAAACCACGAGCCATGACACCACCATAGCTCCACACCAAGCTCCAAGATCCAAGCTCCACCAAGACATCACAACGCACCACTAAAGGAGGTTGATGCCTTACCTTTTCCCACGTCACGGTACACAACATCTGCAAAGACATCACAGTACCAAAGCAGGGGGTGAGTACTAAAACATAGCAGGATTTCCCTAAATGACTTCCCTACATACGCCACTAGGATAAAACCGTAAGCACATTTATATAAAACAGTTTATATAAAATAATCCCAAAGGAAATTATTACCATAATCCAACCATGCTCTTACCAAGCCATCACACCCAACCCCAGCAACCAAGGGGAATCCAAACAACAATCCATAATCCATTTCAACCTTTATATGTTATCACAAAAATTCTATCTTTCAAAGAAATGAACAACAAAACAACCATAACGGTGGAGCTTCTGTCCAACCCATTTATTCATTCACAATTAGTGGCACTTCCCGTCCACTTATCTTTAGATAGTGGCCCTTCCGTCCACTATCCATCCCCTTTTTGAAGTGGTAATTCTTGGCACGTTCACAAAACATACCAACCAATCACAACCCAGTATATAACCCATTAAAGTCACAACAACATCATGTAATCAACCCATTCCATTACATGTCAATTCACTTCAATAAATCACCCATTTATTGAAAACCATTTTTCCATGCCAAGCCCATTTCAATAAAACAAAAATTTTATTTGAATACCATCTCCATCAATCATTTCACAAATCAATCATATCATCCCATTTTAAAATATTCATTTTAAAATAAACATTTATAGCATCTCACCATAAAACCCCATTTTCCCCAAAAATCCCCAAATGGATTTTCAACCAAATTTGCACATCCAAACACAATTAATTTAAAGAAAAACAAAATAATCACAATGAAAACCATTAGCTCTAACTAAGTGGAGTCGAGAGAGAAGCCACCAACCTTTAGGGTTCCCGAGAAATAAACCCATGAACAACCACACCTCAAATCTGGCAAACGCACCACTGAAACCTCTCTAGATCCCTTTCCCTAACATCCACAATCCTTAATATTAACATCCAAGGAAAATCCAACCCTATATCTACACAAAATAAGTTTAGATCTAGAAAAACAAGAAATAGAGGGATGTAGATCTAGAGGAAAACACAAGAGAAGCAAGAGGAGAGACTTACCCAGAAGCAATCACCTTCAAAACACCTTGAATCCTCTTCAAAACCCTTCCGAAACGAGTGGGAGAGCACCCTTAACCCCTGAGAACCCAAAATCCCGAGTGGGGATCGAGTGGGAGGAAGAGAGGAGTGAAATGAGGCAATCCCGAGTGAGCCCGTGTTTTAAAACCCTAACTTTAAGTGGCCACACGGTTAGCCCGCACGGTTTGGAAAACCGTGCGCTAACCGTGGGCACGCCACTACCTCGAGAGCCAGACTCCGCACGGTTTCCTCGCATGGTTTGGAAAACCATGCGTAGGCCATGTGAGGCCTACTGTCTCGAGAACAAGGGTCCTCACAGTTTCTTGGGGAGTCTGCACAGTTCCCACTAACCGTGCTCAAACCATACACCCCTTTAAAAGCCTCCAAACTCATCCAAAACCATTCAAAACTCTCCCAACCTCTTCCCAACTCATCCCATGTACTTTAAATGCATAAAAATTCATAAACAAAGGCCACATACCTCAAATCGGGGGTACTACAGTTCTAGTAGGTAGTGGGAGTTAACCATGTACTCATAACTAGTTAGTAGAGGATGCACATAGTTATAAAATAAAGTGAGAAAAGAATTTAACAAAAAATGTGGGACTTTTGGGGATCTGTCACTATTCATACATCATTAAACATACAAAAAGAATCAATTCCATCTGAGCTGATAAATCTTCACATTCTGATATAAGCCACAATTTTCTTATATGTGGAACTCATTGGAGAAGTTAATGCTCATCAGTTTCTTAATTCCATGCCATTAAATGATCCATCTTTGAATATGAGAAATATTTGATCATACTGACAATTATAATATGATCCAATTCACATGCAACATCATTTTCATGTTTAAATGAGTCTTTAACCATGGAGATACATTGTGGGGAAAATATGTTTTACAGTTAAGACGTTATTATGTATTCACAAAGACAAAGTAGAGGTGGTGCACATGAAAGGTTTAGGAGGTGAACATGAGTTTATTTGGAGGTTTATTTTTCTATAAATATCCATGGTGAGCTCATTTTTAGAAATGTGAAAAAACTTATCTGAGAGAGACATCAAGAGAATCACAAGTCTAAAACAGAGGCGTGTAGTGCTCTTCATTCAATATGTGATCCATGAAGAGTTTAGAATGTGTAAATGAGGATTATATAGGCATACTATATGTGGATAATACTCTTTTAGTGCTTGATGTATAATTTTTTTCTTGAATCAACTTGAGATAACACGATATTCATAAGCTCTATTATTTTGGTTAGAGTGAAGAATAGAGAGAACCAATGTTTGTTCTCACTTTTTCTAAGACACTATAATACTATTCTACACTTATGTGAATCCTTAAAGAATTAGGTTTGAGATGTTTAACAACCTTTATTGAAAAGAAAAACCTATATTCATTCATGTTGTGTGAAGGTGGTATTTGAAAAACTCATGTACATTGTTAAGTGGATATGACCGTAAGGAATCCAAGCATGCTTCCACTACGTACGTACATTCACACACATTGATAAACAAGTTTATAAAGTGTGTGTATACAATGGGTGTGTGAATAAACAAGAAGTTAATGGTTCATGCATAAAAATAAATATGTATATGTAAAAACATTATGATACCCGAAACAAGAAATAATATAACACATGAAATAATATACACACAATAGGAGAGTGTGCTAAGGTTTAAAATTCAATGAAATAAATGTATGAAGTGAAATTGTGTTAAGACTGATGCTCGGAAATAATTTTCAGTAGTGTTTCAAAAGGAATTCATATATGAGTTTTTAGTATTCTTTGAGTCTGAGTCTTTAGTAAAAGAAACAATTCTTTCTAGAGTAGTGTTTCTATCAGGTAGAAACTTATATAATATGATTAAAAATTATTTGAACAAGGAAAAAGTCAGTGAGAAGGTACATGAATAATGTAAATTATTTAATGTGATCTAGAAAGCTCATGGAGCAGGATCATCAATATTTATTTCTACATTGGATTGATCCATCTGAATAAGAAGGCTATAGGTGGGGGTCTAATGATTTGCTTGAAAATTATTATTGGGGGTCCAACCAGTCACTATGAAGAAGGTGTGGTTGGGGGTGTAAACAAATATTTAAGGATAGTTAGAGCTATGGGTATAACCAGCTTTTAATTGAGGGATCTAACCAGTTATAGTTGAAATCACCATCTGTTATAGGGGACAATCTATGTTGGATTATCTAACCAACATGACAAGGAATAGGTTATTGTACCAGACCTTTTCAATCCATGTGTGTTGTGTTTTATTTTTTATTTTTTCCATTAATGGTGAGTATGAGGATAAAAGATGAGGGATCGAGACTTCAATCATTTGTAGAGGTTAAATCAAAAGAGACGGAATTTTAAAAAATAGTGTACCATTGATTCACCCACCTCTCAATGGTACCTAAATTATCCTTTTAAATTATATAGTTCCTCAAATTACACCCTAATCAAATGATTAATGTCACTATCAAGTTGGTTTTAGGATTTAAAACTATTTATGTCCCATCATATAGTATAATACCCTTGGATCTTTGTGAGTTGGAATTGTAGTATGAATTTTATGAATCAAATGGATTATTATAGCCTTGTATATCACTATGGGGTTATTTCATGTTATTCTCAAATAATTCATATGTAAACCTGTGTATATTTTTTAATTAGAAAAGGATGAACTAGATTATATTAAACATATAAAATCCCATTACATGCATTAAAAAACTCTTGATGTAACTGATAGGTTCCCTTATTTTTTATAATTTTTCTTAAGGTTAGGGCACCATTAATTGTAGGTGATACCAACTAACATCCCTAGACTACTTTTGGGAGATGGTATGGATTTTACGAGTTTTTTATTATCTTGTTTGGTCGAAAAAACACACTAGTGGTATCACGACATTGATGAATCAGATCCTACATCCATACTTATATCAGTTTTTGGTGGGTTTTTCTCGAATATATCTTGGTGTACTCTTATTTTAGAGATGAACATTTCTAATATCATAATATCTTCATAAGTATGCTTTTAAATAATTATCTATGTACATAATTATTTTAAAATTTCATTTTTGGATTGAAAGAGAAAACTTCTTTATGAATCTTATCTCATAATATGGAGTATTAGTTGACTCAGAGATGGTGATAGCCATTGTTTCTTAGGAGAGCCCCAAAAAAAACATCGACATTTTTTGTTTTTTGGGGTTTGGAAGGATAATTCTAGCATTTTATCTAGGTCTTATTCCATCTTACAACACCAATGACTGATTTTACCAAGAAAGGGGTGACATTTTATTGGTATGATTCTTGAAAGTTAGAATTTTCAGAATTTAAGATCATGTTAACTATAGAACCATTCTTGAACATACACAAGTTAGTTAAATAGTATTATATGTATTTCTATGCATCATTAGTTGTGATTAGTATGGCTCTAATTGTAATGACCCAAAATTTCATTAATGGAAATCCCTCTTGGTCTAATTAAATGTCCCTTTATATAAAATGTTTATATAAAATTTCAACTTCTTTGGTTATATGTTTTTGGATTTTAAAATACTGCTAAGAATTATGACCATTGCTAATATGGCCATTGAATAGCGATCACACGATTAGTATAAATATAGGTCTTTAACGAATCCAATTTACTCAGACAAAGGAAGTGATGGCCTCATCCAGTAGACGTGCCCCATACAAATCCTATTTGTTGGATCTCAAAAAAGAGGTGTCATCATTGGGATTCACCCTTGACCAATCCCAAGCCGAGCTTCAACAGGTTAAGATCGAGCGGGACCACCAACGAGAGAAGTGGAAGTTGATAGAGATTACCACCCAAGCAATATTATCCGATCCACCCAAGAGTTTGTCACCATCGCACACCTTACTCTTCAGTCTTATGCAGGTGTTATAAGGGGTTATGTAACAAGACCTTAGAACTATGGTTATGTACATTATTTTTTTATATAATAATGATTATACTTTCATTTTATTATTGTTACCTTGTAAATAGTTTTTAAAGCACAAATAGTATCTTTAGTTAATGTTCAACTAAGAAATATATTTTAATGAATTAAGGGATTTTGGAATTAAATAATATTTTAATAAAATATTATTATTATTATTAAATTTATGTTTATTAAATATAAATGATCGTATAATTTTATGAATGCAATTGTAATTTTTATTAAGGTTTGAAAGCCATTTTTGTCAAATCCCATGAATTTTTGATAAATGTCAGTTTTGATTTTAAAAGTAAAAATTAACATATTTAGAAAATTATATAGATAAAATGAATATTATTTCTGAAATCAGGACGTCAAAATTTTCCAATGGTGAATTTTTCAAAATTTTCTGAGACATTCAAAATTTTGGGTAAAAATTAAATACTGTTTAAATATATAATCTGTTTTATGACATAATAATGACCCAATAGTGATGTAATAAAATACTATAAGCCTTACTTTCGGCCAATATATGTTTTACCATTAAAATAATGTGATTTTGGGTTTGTTTGACTTATTTTACAAAGCATTAATGGACCCTTCAAGGCTTATTAAACATCTCGTCTTTTTAAATAGTTTTCCTTGGGAGTGTGACTCACCTCCACATAAGAAAGACCATTATTTTAAGAAGTTTGGACTTTTGACTTATAAAATATTTTTTTCCACTTACCTTTTCCAAAAAACATGGTAAAAAACTATGGGATGGTTTGTTTTTTAGATTAGATTAATGTGAGGTGTTCCAAACCTAAATAATAAAGAATTCCCTCACCTTTATTATATAAACCCACCCAAGCTCCCAATTTATCCTCACTCAAAGACATTGGAGTTCTCCAAACTTCTTCCATACTCTCACTATAATTCTCCCAAGATTCCCCAAGCTTCTAATAAGCTTCTCTCAAGCATCTCTTAAGAATTTGGAAGCACACTTCCAAGTAAGGGTTTTTTATTTGTTTCTCATTTTTGTCCAATTTTCATTAAATTGTTATGCCTTTTAATTTAAATTATAAATGTTGGGGTATGGTTTCGAACCTCCCACATACTGCCCGATTTATGTCTGAATGATGAGATACCCCTTTCTCTCTCACTAAATGCCTCCCATGTACACCTGTTACTATGCCAAAATTCCGAAAGGATTTTCTCTCTTCTCTTTTACATTCAAGAAATTATTTTGTATCATGACTCTAAATTCAATTAAAATTGTTGGTAAATGTATCTATATGACCCCCTTACTGTCCATTTCATGTAAATATGATGATACACCCCTTTATTTCTCATCAACCATTTTTATGAATTTTTACGTCACGCCGTTACGCTGCCAAAATTGCACTGATTTTCCAAGACAATTTCGTTGTGTAGTGAATACCATGCCCATTTCTCTATCAAGGGTATTCACCGTTATGAACATTTACATATTGATTATAAAGTTTCATGTTTGAATTCAAAATTCATTTATCGTGGAATAAATGATTATGTTTTATGAATCCATGTTATATGATCCATGTGGAAGACTTATGCTTGAAATGAATTGTTTAAGAAGGGTGTACCCTTATAGTTCTCCAATGCATTGGGTTAAGAATATTATCATGATATGTCTTGTGAAATGAGTAATTACTCATGCTCCATGTGCAATGAGCCTTGACTCATGCTAATTCCATGTTAAGTGTTGTTTCCACATTTCCATGTTATGATTATCATGATTTATCATGCCTTTATGTTTATGCTTCTATTTTTATCTAATGATATACCTATTGTCTAACATGTATTGTATTCTTCGTGTTACTCCATGTTTATTCCCTTACCGGGCTTTATAGCTCACCCTTTTCTTATGCATGTCCCCAGGTTATCCCATGCAGTGCTAAGTAAGATGGAATGTAGTGGTCATGTAAAGGAAGTTTTCAATAAAGATGTTGTTTTTCATGTTTTAAGTTGTTATGTAATGATCCTAAGCCCCAAAGACACTAGACTTGTCGATCTTCTATGTTGTATCAAATGAAGTTTATGTAATAAATTGTGTAATAAAAAGAAGGGTTGTCATAGTTGGTATCTGAGGATATGTATAGTTATTTTTGAGATTAGGATTAGAAAACCCTAGTGAATCCTTGGAGACAAGAATAAGTATAATAAAAACATACCTATGTTTTGGTGAGTATTTAGTATGTGTTTTGTCAAGAAAATACATCCATGTCTGGATACTATTAGGTAGTGGAGGCTCTGGAATAGATGTATCCTAGGGGTAAAACCCAAAAACACCGCTTTGAGCTAGACTCGAACGAGAACTAGTGCACGACAAAAGACCTTTATTCACTCTTGGTTATGAAAATCCTGGGGGATATGATTTGGTAAATTCACAAGCTTAGTATAAACCATTATTAAGGGACAAAAAAAATTCCCTAAGAATATATGTTAGAAAGTAGATCATGGATAAAATAGACTAAAGCCAATAGATTCATATGTTAATAAAATAAATTTTATTTATAAGTCATTATTTTTGTCCTTGTATTACCCTTTATGTGTTACCTCTAAATTTCCTTTTATTACAGCCAATGGCCGGTAATAAAAGGACTCGAGCTAACAACCGATGTGAAGATCAATGTGATGACTGTACTAATGAGATGCCCAATCCAATGGGAGCGAGAATTGAGAACTTTGTCATGCTTCTCTCTCAACTAACTCAAGATTTGAATAGAAATGTGGGTCAAGAGGAATGTTCAACCTCCCCCATAAGAAAGAACAAGTCACTATCGAGAGCTTCATGAGACAAAGGCCTCTTACTTTTAATGGATCATCTGATCCCTCAATCGCTGAACAATAGATCAACTACATTGAAAAGATCTTCTCCATCCTTCAATGTTCTAAACAAGAGGAGGTTCTCCTGGGTGCTTATCGTATGGAGGGAGAAGCTGATTAATGGTGGATGTTGATCAAAAATACGAAACCTAAGTAGGATATCGAGGCGATGGAATGGAAGGATTTCTAGAAGATGTTTTTCGATAAATATTTTCCGTGCACCCTCTAGCTTAAGATAAAAAGAGACTTACTTTCCCTAAAGCAAAAAGACGACAAATCTGTTGGAGGGTATGATGAAAACTACACAAGGATTGCACAATATGCTTCCGGCTTTGTCATTACCCCCAAATGCAAGGTTGAATGCTTCTATGGTGGGCTAAAACCTAGCCTTCGGAAAGAGCTGGCAATCCGTGACTTCGATAGCTATGATGAAATTGTATGATGTGCCCTCAAGGTTAAAATGGAGATCGAAGAATCTCAGGGGTATCATGGAGATAAGAAGTTTAGGGTGGAATTCAATGTTGGAAGTCTGATGGATAAATCCAATGGTGCTAAGAAGATCTAGAACCCCACTTTCCAAAGGTTCGGAAAGAAGAACCCTAGAAATTTCCTAAAGGGGACGAAGAAATGCTTTAGGTGTGGAAGAGAAGGGAACCTAGCTGTAAAATGTTGGCAAGAAAGACCCGTAGCTTTGACAGAGGATAGGAACGCTCCATTTGAACCTCAACGCGTGGATTATTGCTACAACTGCAAAGAACCAGGGCATCTTGAAAATCAGTTCCCTAAGCCAAGGGTTTTCGGAGGCAACCAACAACCTCCAAGGTAGCAAGGGTGAGATTTTTCCCTCACTACTACCGAAGTGAACCTCGAAAATGAAGTGGTGATAGGTACGCTAGTTATTCATTAAAGAATAATGAACGTACTTTTTGATTCATGTTCTTCGAATTCGTTTATATCTCGAAAGTTCAGTAGAACAATCGCGTCACTACCACAAATCATGGAAGTGAAGATGTCGGTGAGTACAATAAATGGGGTAATCATTGCATCCCATGAATATAACTCCTCCCTTGTCATAATCTGTGGATTAAACTTCCCGGAGAACCTCGTCATACATCCTCTAGTGGAATTTGATTCAATTCTCGGCATGGATTGTCTTTCCTTATATAGATCCAACATAAATTTCTGTGAGAGGGAAATCACTCTCCATATGGAGAATCGACCCCCGATTCTTTACAAGTGCAAGGAGGAAGATGAATCTTATTTAGCTCCATCTTCTCAAGCATGCATATTAATGCCCTATGAGCACACGTATCTAGCTCAGATGATTGTGTCTAAGGAGGAAACCATCATAGAGGGCATGCCTATCATGAGGGAATTCACTAAAGCGTTTCTTGAGGAATTTCTTGGTCTTCCTCCTAGAAGAGATGTTGAATTCTCAATTGAACTTATACCTAGGGAATTACCAATATTCAAGACTCCATATAGAATGTCTATTGTGGAGCTTGAGGAGATGAAGAAACAACTACAGGTGAATCTGGATAAAGGGTTTATACACCCAAGTGCTTCACCATAGAGTGCACCAGTCCTCTTCATCAAGAAGAAGGATGGGTCAATGCTCCTTTGCATTGATTATCGTGAGCTTAACAAAATCACGATAAAGAACAAGTATCCTATCCCATGAATTGATGACTTGTTCAATCACTTGTGTGGAGCAAAATACTTCTCCACTGTGGATTTGTGGTCATGATATTATCAAGTAAGTGTGAAGAAGGAAGATATCCCCAAGACTGCTTTTCGTACAAGATACGGGCACTATGAATTCATAGTAGTGCCTTTCAGACTCACTAATGTTCCAAAAATCTTCATGGAATTGATGAATAGAGTATTTAGATATTACCTCGACAAATTTGTGGTAGTCTTTATAGATTATATTCTGATATAATCTAAAACCAAGGAGGATCATGGGGAGAATTTGAGAACTGTACTAGAGACCTTGCGGAAAAAGAAGCTCAATGAAAAGTACAAAAAGTGTTATTCTTGGTTGAAGGAGGTCTTATTCTTGGGCCATATCATCACAAGAAATGGGATATCTACGGATCCCTCCAAAATAGATGCAATTGAGGGATGGCTGAGGCCAACATCGATAACAGATATCCATAGCTTCTTGGGGTTAGCTGGATATTATCGACGATTTTTGAGAAATTTCTCAAGATTTTACAACCCTCTAACCAAGATAACTCGGAAGGGAGTAAAGTTTTCTTGGAGTAATGAATGTGAATAAAACTTCAAGGAGTTGAAAAGGAGGCTTATCACTATGCCTGTGCTCACTTTACCCACAAGTGGAGAACTTTTTGTGGTATTCAGCGATGCTTTGAAGAAGGGCCTGAGATGTGTGTTGAAGCAAAATGAAAAAGTCATTGCCTATGCTTCAAGGAAATTGAAATTTCATGAACATAACTATCGAACACATGACCTCGAGTTGGCTACAATGATCTTTGCTTTGAAAATTTGGCAGCACTATCTCTTTGGGGAGAAGTGAGAAATATATAAGGACCACAAAATCCTCAAGTATATATTCACACAAAAAGAGTTGAACATGCACCAATGAAGATGGTTAGATCCGATCCAAGACTATGACTACTCAATGCATTACCAACCTGAGAAAGAGAAAAGGGTGGTGGATGACCTAAGTAGAAAGGACCCAGTGATTCTATCATTGATGAGAATTGAAAGGGATCCAATCTTCTTAGATTTGATGAAGATGGACATGGGAATCATAAAGAAGGGAACATCATCAATCCTTTGACAAATTATTGCTCAACCATCACTTTTAGAAAGGTTAAAGGATGCTCAAAAATATGATGTGGGAATTCAGGAAAATGTGGAAGCTATTGGAAAAGGGAAATCCTCGGAGTTTAATGTTAATGGATAAGGAATTGTGAGATTTGGGAAAAGACTATGTGATCCATCAAGTCCGGAGCTGAATAAGGAACTTTTGGATGATGCACATAGTTCAAATTTCTCTATTCACTCAGGAAACACAAATATGTATTGAGATCTATGAGAGAATTATTGGTGGGAGAATATGAAGAAGGAGATCGCTGAATATACATCAAAGTTTCTGGTGTGTTAGTAAGTGTAGGAAGAGAGGCAGAAGTATAAGGGGATGATGAAACCATTGCCCATACTAGAATGGAAATGGGAGAACATCACCATGGAATTTGTCACCAGACTTCCGATCCAAAGGTAACAATGCAATCTGGGCCGTTATGGATCGTCTTACAAAGGCTGCACACTTCATTGTTATTTGGGAGGATTTCTCATTGAATCAATTGGAATGGATATATATCAGGGAAGTGGTAGGGCTTCATGGAGTACTACTATCAATTATGTCCGATCGAGATCCAAGATTCACCTCTAAGTTTTGGAAGAGTCTTCAACAAGCTCTAAATACTGAGCTGAAATTTAGTATGACTTATCATCCTCAAACTGATGGCCAATCTGAGCAAACTATCCAAACACTTGAAGAAATGTTGAGAGAATTCATAATGGACTTTAAAAGAGGATGGGATCAACATCTTCCTCTAGTTTAGTTCTATTATAATAACAATTTACACTCGAGCATCCAAATGGAACCACATGAAGCCCTTTGTGGGAAAAGGTGCAGAACACTGGCATGTTGGGATGAGGTCGGTGAGCGTAAGCTTCTTGGACTAGAAATGGTCGAAGAAATGGTGGAGAAGGTGAAAACCATTCAGCAGCATTTCATGGCTGCCTAGAGTCGATAGAAGAGTTATGCAGATAACTCTTGATGAGACCTTGAGTTTAAAGTTGTAGACATGGTATTTCTATGCATATATCCGTGGAAGAAGGTCATGAGGTTTGGAAAGAAAGGGAAGTTAAGTCCAAGGTACATCGGCCCCTTCGAGATTCTTGATCGTGTCGGGACTGTGGCCTATCGACCAACACTTCCACCTACCATGGAAAAAGTACATGATGTCTTTCATGTATCCCTCTTAAAGAAGGACATACCAGACCCTTCACATGTACTCTCTTTAGAGGTGGTACAATTATAGGATGATCTTATGAGGAGAAACCAGTGAAGATCTTAGATTGTAGAGAAAAAGTTCTATGAAATAAGACAATGCCCCTCATCAAGGTGTTGTGGAGAAACCAAAAGTTTGAAGAAGCGACGTGGGAATTGGAGGAAATGATGAAGCAGAATTACCCATATCTATTTTAGTATGGGAAAAGAAAATTTCGACGGAGAAATTTTTTAAGGGGGGAAGATTGTAATCACCCAAAATTTCATTAATGGAAATCTGTCTTGATCTAATTAAATGTATCTTTATGTAAAATGTTTATATGAAATTCCAAATTATTTGGTTATATGTTTTTGGATTTTAAAATACTATTAAGAATTGTGACCATTGCTAATATGACCGTTGAATAGTGATCACATGATTAGTATAAATATAGGTCTTTAACGAATCCAATTTACTCAGACAAAAGAATCGATGGCCTCATCCAGTAGACATGCCCCATTTGAATCCCATTTGTCAGAGCTCAAAAAATAGGTGACATCATTGGGATTAAATTTTGACCAATCCCAATCCAAGCTTCAATAGGTTATGCTCGATCAGGACCGCCTATGAGACAAGTGGAAGTTGATAGAGCTTACCACCCGAGTAATGTTATATGAGCCACCCCAAGAGTTTGTCACCATCACACACCTTACTCTTTGGTCTTATGCGAGTGTTATAAGGGATTATGTAACAATACCTTAGCACTATGGGTAGGTACATTATTTTTTTATATAATAATGAATATACTTTCATTTTATTATTGTTACCTTGTAAATAAATTTTAAAGCAAAAATAGTATTTTTAGCTAATGTTCAAATAAGAAATCTATGTTGTTGAATTAATGGATTTTTGAATTAAATAATATTTTAATAAAATATTATTATTACTATTAAATTTATTTTTATTATATATAAATGATCATATAATTTTATGAATGCAATTTTAATTTTTATTAAGGTTTGAAAGCCATTTTTGTCAAAACCAATGTATTTTCGATAAATATCGGTTTTTATTTTAAAAGTGAATGTTAAAAAATTTAGAAAATTATTAAGATAAAATGATTATTATTTATGGAATCAGGACGTTGAAATTATCCATCAGTGAATTTTTCATAATTTTCTGAGACAGTCAAATTTTTGGGTAAAAATTAAATACTGTTTAAATATATAATGTGTTTTATGACATCATAATGACCCAATAGTGATGTAATAAAATACTATAAGCCTTATGTTCGGCCAATATATGTTTTACCATTAAAATAATTTTATTTTGGGTTTGTTTGACTTATTTTACAAAGCATTAATGGACCCTTCAAGGCTTATTGAATATCTGGTCTTTTTAAATTGTTTTCCTTGGGAGTGTGACTCACCTCCACATAAGAAACCCCATTATTTTAAGAAGTTAGGACTTTGGCCTTATAAAATATTGTTTTCCACTTCCATTTTCCAAAAACCATGGGATGGTTTGTTTTTTGGATTAGATTAATGTGAGGTGTCCCAAACCTAAATAATAAAGAATTCCCTCACCTTTCCTATATAAACCCACCCAAGCTCCCACTTTATCCTCACTAAAAGCCATTGGAGTTCATCCAACCTCTGAAATAATCTCTCTATAATCCTACAAAGGTTCCCCAATCTCCCATGAAGCCTCTCTGAAGCCTCTCTCAAGCCTTTGGAAGCACACTTCCAAGTAAGAGTTTTTTCTTCCTTTCTCATTTTTGTCCAATTTTCATTAAATTGTTATTCCTTTTAATTTCAATTATAAATTTTGGGGTATGGTTTTTCACCTCCACCATACTTCCCTATTTATGTTTTAATGATGGGATACCTCTTTCTCTCTCACTAAATGCCTCCATTTTACACTCGTTACTATGCCGAAATTCTGAAAGGAATTTCTCTCTTCTCTTTTACATTCAAGCAATTCTTTTGTATCATGACTCTAAATTCCATTAAAATTGTTGGGACATGTATCTATATGAACCCCTTACTTTCCATTTCATTTACATATGATGATACACCCATTTATCTCTCATCAACCATTTTTATGAATTCTTACGTCACGCCGTTACGCTGCCGAAATTGCACCGATTTTCCAAGCCAATGTCATTGTGTAGTGAATACCATGCCCATTTCTATATCAAGGGTATTAACCTTTATGAACATTTACTTATTTGTTATAAAGTTTCATGTTTGAATTCAAAATTCCTTTATCATGTAATAAATTATTATGTTTTATGAATCCATGTTATATGATCCATGTGGCAGACTTATGCATGAAATGAAATGTTTAAGAAGGGTGCGCCCTTATAGCGCTCTAATGCATTGGGTTAAGAATAGTATCATGATACAACATGTGCAATGGGTTTTTAATCCTTATAATTCATGTGGAAAGAGGTTTTATCCTTCTTCATGTGTAATGAGGATTTACTCATGTTCTATGTGCAATGAGCATTGGCTAATGCTAATTCCATGTTAAGTGTTGTTGCCACATTTCCATGTTATGATTATCATGCTTTATCATGCCTTTATGTATTTTCTTCTATTGTGATTTAATGATATTACTATTTTATAACATGTATTTTTTTCCTCCTGTTACTCAATGTTTATTCCCTTAATGGGCTTTATAGCTCACCCTTTTTTTATGCATGTCCCCAGGTTATCCCATTCAATGCTAAGTACGATGGAATGTAGAGGTCATGTAAAGGAAGTTTTCAATAAAGATGTTGTTTTTAATGTTTTAAGATGTTATGTAATGATGATAATCCCAAAATACACTAGACCTATCGATATTATATGTTGTATCAAATGATGTTTATGTAATGAATTATGTTAAATTGTGTAATAAAAATCAGGGTTGTCATACTGATGTAGGAGGATCAATTTGTTTCATATGGATCCAAAACACTGACACTACATGATTAGAATTATCTCAATCACTACTTGAATATATCTATTATATTATATTCCCTAATATGTACACATAATTATCATATGGATGAGGGATTAATTTTCTAGATAAATTACATGATCTTGAAGATCATCTTTTCATTGAAAGAACTGAACCCTTAGTATATGAGCTGGGTTATGTGTCTATAGTTTATCAGAATTAGGTTGGAATACACTATTTGAAAGGTTAATGACAATGAATATGATTTTAGTAGAAATACAAAGTCATATGTGGTGTGGGAATCAAGTGAATAGTGGAAGATTGTGGTTCTTTTTTCATATTTTCATCTCGATGTTCAGGATTCACAAGGTACAATGAATCTGATATCATAATCTATTTTTTTTCATGCATCTACTTTATACAAAGATAATGTATTTATCATATGTAGTAGTGTTTACCCTATAAGAACATAAATATATTATGGATCCACCTTTAAGCTAGTTTTCAGATAGCGATTAGGTTCTTCACATACATGTACACATCTGGGTTACTACAAGCATTAAAAAGGAGATGATGAGAAAATTAAAAGATTGGAAGTGGGAGGCACATCCTAGGTTGACAAATATTTATGATGATATATGTCATAAATACTAGTGGTAAAGTATAGATAATGAGATATAGGTCCTTCTTGAATGATTCTTCAACAATTTGTTGATGAATCATGATCATAAGTGGCCTTATATAATAACACAACCTCTGAACATTTTTTATTCATGGTGGAATGATATCGCCTAGGAATTCATAGAAGGATTACCTATGGAACCTCCAAAAAATGATATAGTATGGTTTATTGTGGATTAAATAAGGATGGTATCCCAATTTATGCATATCAAGGAAACCTTCAACATTAATAACTTGGATAACCTTTATATAATATATATGGATTGATTATATGATCTTCCATGGAATATTCTTTTTGATCTTAGGTACACATTTTAAATTATGGTTCTAACAAGGAATTTAAAAGGAATTGGGGTTATAGGTTCTTCTATGTACATCCTATCATCCTCACACTGATGAACATTATGAATGGTCAATTGAGATTCTGGGGAACATGTTCTAGGTTTCTATTCTATACAGTAGTTGTCACACCCCGACCTCAGATAATCCTTCATTTTATATATTTCTAAATTTTGGATATTTTTGTTGAGGTTTGAGTTGGGTGTCCAATAGAAGTCCTTTTTTTGGTATTTTTTTCTAGACATATTTATGGTTATTTTGAAATTTGTGGGAAGAATGTGACATGTTGCTGAGTTTTAGATGCTCTCGGTGTCTCTATATTATGTTTAAAACATTCAGGGATCATTGGGTGGACATCCCTAGTGTTTGGGGTATAATTTGTGAGTTTTTGGCCATTTTTTAGGGTCACATGGTTTGAACACAGTTTCCTTAAACCATGCTACTTAACCCTTCAAGTTTATATAATCTTTCCAATATCTCTTTCATGGTTTGCTCACGGTTTGCCAAACCATGTAGCAAAACCGTACAACCCATTACAGGATTAATAAATTTTGATGTGGAAACACGTTTTGGGTGATTCCACCTCCAAAATTAATCCATACCTGTTGGGTATTTACTAGAGGAGCCCCCCTCTTCATCGTCCATCATTTTGGGGCACTTTTGGGGTGATTTATCAAGGATGGTTGGTGATTATTCATGTTCTCTTCAATAAATATCCTCTTTTCCCTTCCCCTCTTTGTTTCAAGGGTTTTCTTTTGGGTTTCCTTCCTTAACCGAACCCTAGGTTTAGGTTTCGATCATGTGGTTTGTTTTTATTGCGGCTAGGGTGTACTGATTGCTCATGGGGCTTTGATATCCCTCTCTCTGAAGTTTTACCCCATTCACAAATGATTTGAGGTAGGTGAATTCAACTTTTCCTTTCTGGAATAATCTTTTGGCACTTTCATGTTTTCATTTATTTCTTAAACTTTATTTTCACCTCTATTATACCCATGTATAGATATAAATGAGGATTTGGTGTTGTTTGATTTTTTTTTAAAAATAGTTTTCTAAATAGATTTGGGTGAAATGTTTAGGTTTAAGGAACATATGGTGCTTGTTTTGAAATGCCTTATTCTTTTAATGTATAATTATGTATTTTATGAAATTATTAACTCTTATGTTGTGTGATGGAAATTATTTGGTTGTGAAATTATTTTTTTGTGTATAATTTAGAAATGGTGTTGCTTGATACATGGGTTTTAAGGTCTTTGAAAGGGGTTGTATGAAAAAAATGGGATGATTATATTATTTTAAATAATGAATGTTTGGATTTGGTTTTCAAATGTTTTCTTGGATGAAAGAGGTTCCAATGGATGTTGTCACATCTATGGGTTCACTATGTTCACACATGGTTGTTCCCTTAAATGATGATGACATTTGAAAAATGGCATTCTTACAAGATCTTGATTTCTCAAATGGATCTTGGTTTTCAAAAAATGTTGGTTCCCTTAGGAGACTTCTAAAGAAGGTTTTAATGGGGTTTTTGATAAATGGCTACTTCAAGTGTTTTGGGAAATCTTGGTTTTAAATGAGTTCCTCATGTTATGGACCATTTGGCCTTGGAACATGATTTGTTTGATTTTCAAATGGTTTAATGGCCCATTTTTCTTTTCTTACATGGGAATGGTTTTAGAAATGATTTGGAACTGATTTGGTAAATGAATTTTGGTATGTAATCTTAAAGGCCCGTTTGACATTGTACTTTTAATGGTGATGTTTTGTATTGATTTTAGAAAAGAATGTGATTCAGAAAATGTGAATTCCCGATTGGCAACTTAAGGTGTCATAAAAGATGGTTTGAATGATTATGTGATGCGACAGAGTAGTTGGTACTTTGATGACGTAATATATATATATATATATATATATATGTATGTGGGAACCTCTATAGGGGGATTTCCCTTCATGGGTTATCGTATAGGGTGTCCATGTTTGGGGTATCCATGTGCGGTGAGATGAGTCACGTGTGCGGGGGCCTTCTACATACACAATGTTACTATTACCACCATGAATTTCTGGGCATCTTATAGATGACTGAGTGATGGTTACTCACCAACCCTGATTAGATGGGTTGGTTCCCCTTGGTATATTGAGAGGCTAGGTGGGAATTTTCCACTAGTTTTATCATGAGGGTGATTAGTGGGTTATAGACTATAGGGCTTCACCATGCGCCAGAAGGTGGTTCCAAACTGAGTATGTCCAAGGGTATTCTAGGGATGTTTAGAATCACCCATGTTTATTTATCATATTTCTTGTTTACCTTATATTTTACTATATTCTTTTCCTTATTGTATATCTGGTTCTTTTTAGCACTACCCTAGTTTTCATTATTTTGGAACTTGTTATAAAATGGAATCTGATTTTGGAAATGATCGGTATTGTGTGTTGGATTTTGAAATGGGAAAACAATTTTTTTTATTAAAAATGTGAAATCCATACTTTTGTAACTATATTTCAAACATTTTTTAATGGTTCGTTTTGGGAAAGGAAGCTCTTGGATTCATTGGTTATTTTTGGTATCCCTTCTGAGCATTTTGGTGCTCACGCCCATCCTATGTTTTTAGTTGCAGGTCGAGGTTTTGTTCAAGATTCCTATTAGGTTATCATTGTAGAGCATGTTCGGTTTAGTGGTTGGAGGTGATGAAGAGGTCACATGGATATTTTGGCAGTGTTGCTTTGTTTTTAGTTTGTTCCTCTTAGTTTCTGCTTGTTCAGTTGTATCATGTATTTGGACCAACTATTTTTTTCCTTTGTTAAGTTGTTGGTTCTCATGGCTTGTTTGATGATATTTTTTACTTTGGTCCTAGTTGTTTTTTTTGGGCTTAAATCATTCCCAAGTGTATTTTTTGATGCCCGACACTAGTTTCCATCCCAGGGGGATTGGGAATGCCCCTCGGGACATGTTGAGGACCAGCTTAGGTGATCAGTTTAGGGTCGAACCAAGCTGGTTCGCGACAAAATGGTATAAAAGGAGATTCTTGTTATTTAGAGTGTCTAGTAGATGGAGACTAGGGTCATCAGGGCTCATAAGGTAGGTCACATGTCATTTCCTGATCACCACCACTCATGATGAGACCTGAGTTTCCATGGGTAGTCTGGGAGTGAGTTCTTGTCTTGGGTTTTTTTGGGATGCAGAATAAAAATAGAGGTGGAATTATGTCATGTTGTGACCTCACATGGAGTGAAGAACCATTAGGAGTCCAAGTGACCAGTTCAAGGTCCTCTTACTATTATGCCTTTCTTGGGTAATGGCCACCACCGTGTCGCCGGGTTGGGTATAAACACTAGTTTCTCATTCCGGTAGTCTGTTGCTGGTTATTCTTTGTTTTGGCCTTGGTTATTGTGAGTGTGTGTTTAAAATGGAAATGGATTTTGGAAATGGAAATGATTTTAAAGTGAAAGTGTTTTTTAAATGGACAAGGTTTTATCTCAATTTTTTTAGAAATTGGTGAAATGGGTTTTAAATAAAGGAGTATTTTGGTTTGAAAAAAATTGATGTATGTTTGGACTTGACAAGGAAAATAAATTTTTCGTGGAAAGTTCCTTATGAAGGGTCACATGTGTAGTGTGTATATGGAAAGTTCATGTCAGAAGTTTTTCGTGGATGAGGTGAGAGGAATTGGGTGGACACACATGTGATGGTTCATAGGATCACATGGGTGTAGTTTTAGAATTTAAGGCTTGGTTTGATTTTTCCAAAATGGGTTTGAATGGAAAAGTGATTTTGGGATTTGGTTTTTCATGGATAGTGGGTTTTTGGTATTTAGAAAAATAGCCTTGTAGAAAGCAGCATTGGGATTTTAATGAAATGATGGTTTTTGGAAAAGTGGTTTTATCTTGTGTTTGTATACGTTTGGCTTGTAAGCTCGTTGCCCTTGGTTTGGGATTTTTCTATTGATTGAGTTTGCCATGATGCTAGTTTCAGATGTGTTTCTCATATTGTTTAGAGTATGCAACCCAGAAAGGTCACCCATGTTGCTAGTGAGTCATGCCTAGTTCTCAGTTCTCCTCAGGCGTTGTTTGTCTTTTGGAGTGGAAGAGGTCCGTTAGAGGCAGGAAAGTGGTTTAAAGAGGTAGAGTGTGTTTTCAGTTGGTTGGGAACTCCCGAGTTTGTTAAAGTCCGTGCTGTCTTGGTTTTTTCTGAGGGTCCGGTTATGGACTAGTGGAGGTCGAGTGTTTCTTTGTCACTGAAGTTTGAGGTGTCGTTAGTGGTGGTAAGATCTCTTAAGGGTTCCCTATCTGATGAGTGGGGTGTGACAGAGGAACCTATTTTTGAGGAATTAGGTCTATTATTGCAAGATTTTATATCAACGTACTGTTCTTTTTCATGCCACCAATGAGGCCGGTTCAGGAATTCTAAGCCGTTTTTCTGCATCCCTCTGAGGTGTTGTTATAATGGTGACTTTTCGGGTCATCGATGAAAGTTCTAAAAGTGGTTCCATTCGTGGAAGGTGTTGGTCAGGGGATGCTAGTGCCTAATTGTGAGGCATAAGATTCTTCATCCATTAGAGCCCCTGCCTCATGTCTCGGGGTGAAGCTCGCACACAGTCAGTGGTTGCTGAGGGTGTGAGGGATCTCTACATGGTTTATGTTTTTCCTTATTGGAACCATTTGAAGTTCCCTTGCTTTCATTTCTCAGTGAGGGTGTGTTGATAATTCTAGTGTGAGGGTGTGATGGACTTGTTCTGTTATTGTGAATATTCCAGTTCATTGACCATGGATTTTACAATTGATCGTCTTTCTTAGGGTGTGTTTGGTTTGATTTGGGATGGATTTTTTCTTTGGAGGTGATTGTTTGGTGATAAGAGTGATTGGGATTGGTGGAGGTTTTGGGTTGAGTTCTTCTGGAGGTTTCCCCTAGTTCTATGAGTCCCAGTCGGTGTGGAGGATTTAAACTCTGGCTATGTTGTTTACCACCCTTGTACGGAAGGTTGTCAGATTTTGTTGGGGTTTTCCCATTCAGGCACTCGGTATGCCGGGTTGCTCCGTAGTAGGTTCTTTGTCTCAGTCCTTAGGGTAGAGTTGTTTAGTTCATGCTATAAGTTTGATAAATCTTAGCCATAAGTTCCCGTGTTTCCCCCCTAGGGGTGGGGTGTTGGGTTTTTTAGGTTTTCAATCTACTTGAGTTATGTGGTGGGGAGAACCCTCTCGTGTTCTCCCTTAGTCTTGAGATTTGGTTTCTTCTTGAATCAGTCAGTTGTGACCTGTAGAGAGTGAGTCCATCCCAGGATTATCTATTTTTTTGTAGTTTTTTCTGGGCATGGAATCAAATATTGACCGTCTTTTGTCTTGGTGACTTTCTGGGGACAGAAAGTGTCCGTGGTGTGGAGAATTGTCACACCTCGACCTCGGATACTCCTTAATTTTATTTATTTCTCAATGTTGGATATTTTGGTTGAGGTTAGGGTTGGGTGTCCAATATAAGTACTTTTGTTTTTGTGGTATTTGTTTTCTTCTAGACCTATTTATGGTTATTTTGAAATTTATAGGAATAATTTTTCATGTTGTACAGTTTGCGATGCTCTTAGTGTCTCTATATTGTGTTTAAAACATTCAAGGATAATTGGGTGGACATCCATAGTGTTTGGGGGTGTAATTTGGGGGTTTTTGGCCAATTTTTAGGGTCGCACGATTTGATCATGGTTTCCCCAAACTGTGAAATTAACCCTACAAGTTTACAGAATCTTTACAGTAGATATCACATGGTTTGCGTACGGTTTTCCAAACCATGCATCCCATTATAGGCTTAATAACTTTTGATGTGGAAACCTATTTTGGGTTATTTCACCTCCAAAATGAAGCCATACCTATTGGGTATTTAACAGAAGAACCTACCCTTTCATCATACATCATTTTAGGGAACTTTTGGGACGATTTATCAAGGAATGTTGGTGATTCTTTATGTTACCTTCATTAAATTTCCCCTCTTTCCCTTACCCTCTTTGTTTCTTGGGTTTTCTTTGGGGTTTCCTCCATTGGCCAAACCCTAGGGTTAGGGTTGGCTCATGTGGTTCTCTTTTATTGTGGCTGGGGTGTGCAGATTTCTCATGGGGATTCGATCTCCATCTCCTTGATGTTTTACCCCATCTGCAAATGAATTGAGGTAGGTGAATTCAACTTTTCCTTTCCGGAATAATCCTTTGGAACTTGCATGTTTTCATTTGTTTCTTAAATTTTATTTTCACATCTATTATACCCATGTATAGATATAAATGAGTACTTTTTATTGATTGATTTTGTTAAAAAAATAGTTTTCTAAAGAGATTTGCGTGAAATGTTTAGGTTTAAGGCACATATGGTGCTTGTTTTGAAGTGAATTATTTTTTAAAGTGGAATTAAGTATTTTATGAAATTATTAAATCTTATGTTGTGTGATAAAGATTAATTTGTTGTGAACTTGGATTTCTATGTGTAATTTGGAAATGGTGTTGCTTGATAGGTGGGTTTAAAGGTTATTAAAATGGGTTTTATGAAAAAACTAAGATGGTTGTATTCTTTTAAATAATGAATGGTTGGATTTGGTTTTCAAATGGTTTCTTAGATTAAAGGGGTGCCAATGAATGTTGTCACATCTATGGGTGAACTATGTGCACACATGGCTATGGCCTCAAATGATGATGACACTTGAAAAACGACATTCTTACAAAATATTGATTTCTCAAATTGCTCTTGGTTTTCAAAAAATGTTGGTTCACTTAGGATACTTTTAAAGAAGGTTTAAATTAGTTTTTTATAAAGGGTTGCTTCAAGTGTTTTGGGGAAGCTTGGTTTCAAATTAGTTCCTCAAGTTTTGGTTTTTCTGGCCTTGGAACATGCTTTGTGTGATTTTCAAATGGTTTAATGGCCCATTGTGGAGCATGTTTAGTTTAGTGGTTGGAGGTGATCAAAAGGTAACGTGGAGATTTTGGCATCTTGGATTAATTTTTAGTTTGTTCCTCTACGTTTCTGCTTGTTCATTTGTATCATGTATTTGGACCAACTATTTTTTTCTTTGTTATGTTTTTGGTTCTCATGGCTTGTTTGATGCTCTTTATTACTTTGGTCCTGGTTGGTTTCTTTTGGGATTAACTAGTTTTGAAGTATATGTGTTGATGTCTGACTCTAGTTTCCATCCCGGGGGGCTTGGTAATGCCCCTCAGAACATGTTGCGGAACAACTTGGGTGATCGGTTCAGAGTTGACTTGGGCTGGTTCATGAAAGTAGAGCTAATTGGGAGAAAAATATAGCCCTCATAGAGCTCTACTGTTATAATATATTTATAGAATCAATACAAATGAATAATTTTTAGGATTTATATGGATGAATGTATCATTAAAGTTTATGATCGTTAGAGGATAGTGATTCAGTGTGCTTTGGACCTAGATTTTTACATGAGACATCTGGGTAGTTCATATGACCAGATCATAGTTTCAAACTATATTGATCATGTAGAAATCATTAACATACTATCAAAGGAAATGTCTTGAATTCATGTTTTATCATCCGTTAATTTTTTAGGTGTCACATATGACGGGGAAATACTATATCATAAATAAGGTAAAGCTATCAACTATGTTATTTGGGCCATTTGAAATATTTGATAGGATTGGTCCAGTTGTATACCAATAGGAATTTCCACAGTGCTATAGTACCATGTATGAAAATTTTCATGTCTCACATCTTCAAACATGTAACTATAATCTTTATCATGTTTTATATATTGATGATGTTGATATTGATGTTAATGTATTAATTAAAAATAATCTAATATGTATCCTAGATAATAGTGAGAATTATCATTGAGGAGATACTATTCCCCTATTTCATGGGTAGTTGTAGCATGGGTGTGTATAGAGGGATATATGGGACTAGGTGTTGGATATAAATTCACAACAACTTGAGTTATTCAATGATAGCTATAAATTATGCATGGGTGAATAGATTGAGGATGATCTGTAATATTACAGGGAGTTTTTTAGACAATGTATTTTTCCCATGTACTTTCTCTCTCTATGCATTAATTAAACCATTTTAAATTATTTAAATGAGCATGTAGCTGGTTCAAAATGGATCTTTGTAGGTTTTAAATGTATTATAAGAGGTGTGATTGAAAAATATTGTAGTGGTATACAATAAAGGATATGTTTTAGTCCTACTAGCTAGCATGTGGATTGGGAGGTATCCTGTTAATTCTATAAGAATCCCTCCAATAGACTGGTGATACCCACCATCCACCTGCTGTAAGAATGAGTTTCCCAAAAAAACACCAATGGAAAACTAGTGGGGTTCCCAGGGGTGTCGAACCCCTACCTAACCCCCTGGCTAGCAAGTGGTAGCCATCAGCTAGCATGTGGTATCCATTGGCTAGGCAGTGGCACCATTCTAGGTTTGGAAGTGAGTAGTGGAATGTTATTTTCTCCCCCTGAAACCACCTTTTTAACTATCTTAAGACCCTCCTTAAAACCCAATTCTAGATTAAAACCAAAGAATGGTATTTACAGGGATTCTTTGACATATCTGAAACCTTCACTTTTTTCTTTGATCAGTGGTTCAATCAAGATATCATGAATCAGTTATTATTTCCAAGAATTGGTAAATTCTTGTTTTATTAATAGAAATTCTTCTTCATACCCTATCAAGAATATTATATCACTTTCTATAATGAATTATATTGTTTTTATGTGATGATGAATTTGTACCATTTTTTTCTTATTTTTTCTTTTTAGGTAGGTGGTCTGAGACATCTCTCTATGTTATGATTTTGTTTTCTAGTATTTCAAACATGTATGATCATGAAAATAGGAAATATATGTGACCTACGTTAGTTGGAATTCATTGGAATCACTTTAATACTATTTCACATACCTCATAAGGATCTTACCGAGTTCATTGGATAACGAGACCTATACTTGTGGAAATATGAGAGGTGTGTCCACCATTGATAATAGGTTTTAACATGGAATTTATGAACCTATAATCCTATAATTGAATTATAATATTTATCATTGAATTCAATAACTTCTAATTGTTTATTTACATTGATTAATTTGTCCTGTAATTGTGTTATTAGTATGGATTTTGATGCTATCATTATTACATGATGACATAATGAAAGTGGCCATATCAAGAGAATTTTCACTAGGTGCATTGATTTAAAACTCACCTATGATATGGTAATGCACCTAGGAAACATGTAACTGGCCCTACCATGATAATTCACACTAGTTGTACTAATACTAAAGATATATGATTTACTATTGGTACGGGAATATACCTTGGTTCAGTTATCAGTCGAATGTGTAATAAGTCCATAGAATCAAAATATAACTAGTCTCAATGATGAATATGGATAGATACATTTGGGATCATGTTGTAGTCAAAATGGATGGACTTGGTTGTCAACCTCGAGATTGAGTGTCAGTGAGGTTATTTTGATAACATGCATTTGATTACCTATCAATTCCATTATGTATCATATTATTGTGTGAACTAATATTCAGAAAAGATTTCTATACACACCATGAGTGGTCTATTGGTAGTTTTTATCACAACCTGTTTGGGCAACCATTTGGTACCTGGGTAGACTTCCCAGATATAGGTGTGGACAAGGGAAATGGTCATTATTCATGATTGTTTAAATAATATATGAGATCTGAAATTTCTAATAAGACAGAGTATGGGGTTCAAAACCTATTCTAGGTTTCATACTTTTATAGTTCTTCTAACAATTGGTTGATGGTATTACATTTTATTATGTCATTACAACATAAAATTTCAAGTTTTGAATATATTAGATTGTATTTTCGATTACTTGTTTATCTATTAGTGGTCACTATGTATTGTTTAATTTATTTTTTTATGATGTGAATGATATTCATTCCAAAAAGTTTCAGACCAATTTATTTAAAATAATTTAATCTTATAATAAACCTCAAAATAAACTAATGTTTTTAAAAATTTAATTAACTATGGAGAAGTATACATCAACAGTTTTATCATATTTCATCAGAATATCTTCAAACTTACATCTCTAAAATTATTTTTTTCTTCCATCACTTATATATTTTCCTCAAATATTATTTTATTTTTTTAATATGCTTAATTTTCTATCATGGGATCCACATCCTTAATATAATCATTTTCTTATAATGAAATAAAAATAGAATTATAATCTTTACAAGAAAACCTGATATTATTTTTTTTGGAAAATTTCATAAGAGGGTCATTATATAATGGGGGATCCCTGTAGTAGCTACATCAATAACCTCTAAATAAAAGGACAAAAAATATGGTATCACTGCATTTTTCTATCCATGACTATGTTCTCTTCGAATGAAAAAAATTAAATTTCTATTAAATATGTTGATATTATCCATGGTAATCAGATTAAGAATATTGTATATGGAGAATTCCTAATCTAATAGAAAATGACATTCCCTAGAATTTATAGACCATTAGGAAGGGGGGATGAATCAGTGGTGAAATTGTATAATTTTAATTCAACAAAAATTATTCTATGAAGCATGTAAGAGTATAAATACCCAAAAATTTATTACTCTCTACCTCACTCATATGCATTGATAAGAAAATAAAGCAAAAAAAAGATTTTTCAAGGTTCTCTCCCATTGTGGGTGACTGCACCTTTTTCAGATTGACTCCCATTATTTCATGAAAATAAAATATGTAAAAACATGAATAAAATTGAGAAAACTACCATTAAGATCCCTTTATCTCCAAATATGTAATTATAAAATCCTACACCAATTTTAATGTTTAGTTGTACTATAGAGAAAATAAAAATAAAAAAATACTGAAGGGATATCAAAACACTTTATTTGGAATGTCTATATTTTACATATTGTCCACTAAACCTGTTTCTGGTTCTCTTGAATCTCAATATGGCAGAGCTATGTTTTGTATGCCTCAACTTCGTGTTCCTATCTGTGATTCCTCTGTATAATGAAGTGTTCCCTATTATCTCTATCCTGTATCACTTTATAGTAATTCTAGTTCAACCAGTGATTATTTGGTTTAACACTCACACTATAAAACCTTTAGTACCATTTTCCTACGAAAATATTATCAACCCCATTATAATGATCCTTTACCACAATATATAGTAATATTTCATCCAAAAAACATGTAAAAATAGAGGTTGTAGTTTTAATGTTTCCTCTCAAATAAAAAATTTATATGAATGCATTAAAACTCACCAAAACATAAAAGTCATCTCTATTAATTAAAGCTTCATTAAACATCTATAATATTTATGATGTTTTGAACAAATTCTTCGTATCTCCATAATTTTTATCTTTTACAATTTTTGGTAGAGTTTCTAAAAGGGTTTTGTAATTCCTTCATAATTAATACTCCATCATATAGGTCATCATTTGTTCTCTTTAGTCTAGTTAACCCTTATATAATCTTGTTTTTTGATCATCTTAGTCTAATAGATTGAGTATTTTCTCTGTCTGGTGTTATTACTATTTTTCCTCTGTCTATTGTAATCACAAAATATCATACAGATTGATACGTTAAATGTGTAAGGATATCTCTTTATAATCATGTTGTCTTCGACTAAACATTATTCAAAACTCTATCCACTAAAACTCATCCTGGTGTAAATTTCTTTATCCGGTATTGTTTTAATTTAATTATCTATTTCATCGAATTATTCCCTAGTTAAATCATTTTATTTTTTAACTTCTGGACATAAAAAATGTTTTTCCATTGAATATTTTTTAATCACCATCTCTATTTATCAAGTAATATTTGTTTTGTCAAAGTGAATTGAAAAACTCACCATTGTGACTTCTTCAAACCCTTACTATGACCATTACTATGATGAACTATTCCATATAGTAAATAATTATACATTTTCATCTGATAGCAGTCAGATATTTCTACTAATTCTATAGTTACAAAGACTATATCTGATCATACTAGGTCTAATGGACTTAATATAGTAACATTCAAATAATTGAAAAAATAACGACTTCAAATATTTGAAAATTTTACAACATGAAACTTCATCACATTATTACATAAAATTTGAAAAAATAACCATCTTATTCTGGAATTATCATTATAATACCATATGTTTGATAACATTTATAGTTCTTTATTGAAACTTCATCACCTTCTTTCTGGATCTTTTTAAGTCCACAACTTGAACATTGTAACTTAAATGTTTATTCAGACAACATAACATGAACTTTTTAGAACTATGCACATCCAAAAACATCACATTGAATCATGAAAACCTTTTTTAATCATTATTGTTTTTGAATATTATGGATTAGAAAAGCCTCATCAGACATTTTATGGAATGTATCTCAAACATTCCTTTGATTATAAGCAATTCAACAACTCGATAAATATAAAAAAATTCATTAAAAAATGTTATCAAACCATCAAAAACTGATTTCAAAAATATGAAAAAGGATATTAATGGAGATTAGAATGTGTTAATATATTATTAAGTCACATAGTGAATTATTTTTTACTAAAGTCTCTATTCAATTTTTTATTTAAAGATATTTGTCTTCCATATCCATGTTTTTCAAAATGTTATAAGAATGTTCGTATTTTTACTTAAATGGTTGTCAAAGGTCATTTTAAATACTTTTTTGAATTTATTTACAATAGATTAAAACAGAATAATTTTAGATGATTTACATATGGGTCAATATTGACTCTTTTTACCAATTTGAAAAAGTTTGTTTTCATTTAACATTTACCAAATGAATTCTTTCCCTATATTCATTGTAATTACTCATTATTAAAATTCTTCTAAAAGGATTAATGTATTTCCAGAAAATATAATTTTCCAAATCTTCTTTATTTAGTTTAAAAATGTTTTAAAGAGAAAAAAATATTTCATCTAAATTTTATGAGATACCCATGAATGATTTTTCTTATGGGTTTAAATTGGTATCTAATGGAATATATGGTGAAATATGAAATATTAAAAACATATTTTCCTAAAATATTTCATAGTAATTATTTATTATTATAGGTATTTTAAATTTAGACCATGACAGTGGATAGTCCAAATATAGCTCCAATGCATTGAGTAATGATTTCTTATTCAAAATAAAGAATGAGAAAAATAATCGAGTAGGTTACTCCAACAGAATTGGGGCAAGCCAAGAATTATATATATAAATATTATACACTTTTGGATTAATATTCACTAAATATATTAATAATAAAATCCCTTGAACATTAAATGTTTTGTGTCTTTATAAACTAGATATAAAATCGTCTTATCTTATGAATGATCTTCAACATCTCCCACAAATTTTATATCGTATAGTGCACTTCTTAGATGTACCCTACATAAAACCATTGTTTATAACCTAGTTAAAAGAAGACTATGAAAGGGTGAGATCATATTCTCAGTAAGGGTTAAAATTGGATATATTAATCAATGACATTAAATGAGAATATGATAAGTATAATAGTTTCATAACATTATCATAACACATAGAATTCATACCAAATTAGTCAAATATATTTAATAATAAACCATGATGTAAGATATTTTCATAAAAATGATATATGTTATGAGAGTGTATAATAATCAGTAATCAATCATTTTTCATGATCCCATATCATAATCATGAGATGTAGGTTTTTGGCATACACATAAGCATAGAAAATCATTAGTGTAGTCAATGGTCACATCTAGTACTATCATAGTGGATTGGGTTCACTCTCCATTCCAATATTTCCTTATTCAATGTTCACTCACAAGTACATAATATTGGATAGAGTCCCTTATTGAACTTCGTTCATACACCATTATTTTCTACATTTTATCATTATATATCAACCATTACCTAATGCATTGGAGAGATATATAATTCAGGTCCCACCCATCAAATAACGAAATCCATAAAGATGTGTGGTAGAAGATCATAAAAAATTCATCAATTAAACATATAATAACACCAGAAAAGGAAAGAGGTTTCAAAAAAAATTCTTCATTATATCATATAATAACTTGTAGAAATAATGGGTTTTATAAAGATTCCATCATAACATAATTAGACCGTGGGAAATAAATTGGTTTTATAGAATCATTTTTAAATAATTATCATCATAATTAATAAATAGAAATAATTTGTATGGATTAAAAACATCATATCCCTAGTGTAGAATATAAATACTTAATGGATATTGACATAAATTAAAAAATTATGTTAAAATGTCTTTTCAACCTTTCCATGAAAATAGGGAAAATACAGTTTTATTTTGGTATCATTAAAAAAATAATTACTAGAATATTGACAAAAATATTTTATTTTATAATAACCAGGTAATATTTTAACTTAATCATAAATGAAAACATATTCATCATGGTGTAAAATCCATTCATGCATTAACGATTAAAATAAATGTTCCTTTCACAGTTTTTTGTAAAAATTCATAAATAACCTCTTTGAAAAACATTATAAAAACTAATTTCCATTTTTTTGAAGTGATAGAAAAATATGGTTTAAAATGAAATAAATAATTATTTTATAATTAAAAATTGTATTTTTATAACTATTTTAATGAACATGGAAATGGAAGAAAAAATATTTTGACCAAAGTGGAAATAAAGATGGATTTTCTTAAAAACATTTTCTTGGACATTTCAAGTACCAAAGGGAGAAAAGTTTTAATAATACATAAATTTTTTAAGAAAAAATAATTTAGAAGAAATTATACTACGTTTAAAATATAATATCAATATATTTTCCCTCAATGTAAGTTCAACATTGAGAATCCCAAAAATAAATGAGATTGTAAAATAATACCATTACCTAAATTCTCATAATGCATCATATGCCTTCAAACCTCTCTTGTAACAAATATTTATCTATTTAATGTAAATATTAGAACCATGTTCATACATAACTCACTATTCATCATTCTATTATACTATTCAATTATCCTTTTATTAGTAGTATCCATATTAAAATGATTATTTATGTAAAAAATGTTCCTTTTCCATTCATGTATCAGTTTAATGGTTATGGTAGATTCACCTTTCTTATTGTTTCATCATATAAAAAATCTTAATCATTAAATTATTATCATATTTATTCCTTATATACACTCTTATTACCACTCATATAAAACATTGATGAAAAATGAATAATATCATTTCCTGTAGGTGGTAGTCCACACATACACAATAGACATATTTTCACTTATTGATGGATGGTGTGAATGAAAGATAAATAAAACTCAAAATCAAGGAATCATAATTATATAATAAATATCATATAGATTCATTAAATAAATACTTATGACCATACATGAATTATCGTGATGGAAAATGAATCATAGGGCTATGTGGAGGCGGTAGTCCCTACGTATGTGCGAGCGATGCTGTCATTTAACGTTTGATGAAAAGGAATTTGAAAACTGTTGTACAATAATCTTAATAACATATCAATATATTAATGATATTGTTTTAATTATTTTATATTATGTATAACATTTTTAGATGAATTTTAAGAAGAAAGAAACATTGAATGATTTAGTTAAGATGATTACTACTTCTTTGAGAGACCCCTTTGGTTTTCAATTTTTTCTTTATTAGGATATTAGTAGTGTAAGAGTAGAAGATTAAGAAGGAATATATGTAATATAATAAGGTTTTTCCATATTCCTTTCTCCAAATAGAGTGAAATATGATTTTGAGTATTGGAGGAGAAGCAATTCCCTTTTATAAGTGAGGGTAGGGACACACAAGGAATTACTATAAGATTAAAATAATATAAAGTAACTTGCATGTGAAGTTGGACCCAAATGTATATGAAATAGAAGGTAAGATAATATGAAGTAAAAATATAATTTTTAAGAATGATTTAGACATTTTTAATTGGTATTTTCAACCTTATATCTAATTTTAACCCCTAATAAACCCATTTTAAAACTAACTCTATTAATAAATTTTTAGTTTTTTTACAATTAATTTATTTAAAACATTACGTTGACCTTATTAAAATATATTAATTATTATGATAATGAATATGGAATACATTTTATATGATTCAATTTCCATAATTTTTAGAAATTCATTCTAAAATTAGCATTCAAAATGGAACAAAAACCATTTTGAGAGAAAGTATTTTTGATGAAAAACAGTGAATTTAAATTAATTTATTTACTTATAAAAAATTTTAGAAGAAATTATAAAACATACTGTTGAATATATATTATATAAATTTCTCTAATATTATCAATAAATTGTTTTTTATTTAATTTATTATTATAAAAACACATTGGGCACAAAAATGACTCTTTTGGAATAATAACCCTTTTCTCCTTAAAATTATTTTATTATCATTTCTAATCAATTTATCACCAATGAATTAAATATATATATAATAAAAAAATATTAAAATAATTTCAATACTCTGAATTAATTATTTTTAAATACTTTAAATTAACTATTAAATAATACATACATGATACAAAAAGTTATTATAAAGAAATAATTCAATATAGTTATATGAGATCAATAGTAATTCCACACTGAAAAAGAGATTATTTTTTACAATTATATTTCATTTTAATACCATATAATTTGAATTAATTTATAATTTATTAAAATTAATCGCATAAGACCAGTGTTTCATGTAATGAATAATATCTAAAACATCAAATTTACAAAGATGAAATATATCATAAAATATCAGGGTGTTAGAGGAAATAAATTGGAATATATTATTCTAAAATGGATTTAACACCAGTGAATAATATTTATGAATATGATGATCCAAGATATCTATTTAATGATTGAAAATGGTTTTTATTGAAATCATTTGATTTCATTATGTATGAATTATTAATAAACTTATAAGGGTGAAATGTTTGTTTTCAATAGAATTTTTTTCATGAGTTCTCAAGTTCATCATGATGAATTATTGGTTTTACAATTCTTTTGAATGGGTTTCGAAATTATTATTTTATCAAAGTCAAATTTTTCACTAGTGGAATTTTTTTACATTCACAGGGTTTTACATTGATAAATGAAATTATTTTCACAAGGTTTGATGTTTTCACTGGAATAATATGTTTCCGGTTTTATGTATCCCTTATATAGAATTTTTGTCTCATCCAACCTTAAAAAAATATTAGGATCTATGATTGAATAATCACTATAACAGGACAAGACATCCACTTTAGACTATTCTAAAAAAAATATTTGTATCTTGAATTATATAGTGGTGTAACATTAAATCTCTAGTTTTGTGGAAAAAATTTAGCCTCAATAGATGTCACGACCCCCTCCCCACAAAGTGTACCCCTCCTAGGCCAAAAATGTGAGAAGAGAGATAATGAACCCCGAGTCTCGCCTCCAATTGACCCCAGGTTGGTGACTATCACCGAGGGTGTAGTAAACAAACTGATGGGAGTAATTAACTTCTAATAGAACACATGAAAAACAGAGAGATAAGAAAGATACCAACCAAATCCTTCTTGTAATACAATATAAAATAAATCCAAAGTACACTTATGTAATGTCATGAAAAACTACTACAACTAAAAGGGGAAATCTACAAGTACCAAAAGAGCCAACAAGCCTGTACCCAAGTTGTATAGGCTTCTTCTTAGCATCCAAGGGACCCAAGATCAAATCTAGGTGAAGGTGAATTTATTTTTTACTATAGTAGTAATGTAGCAGGTATTATTCGGTACTATAGCAGCCAGTGCTATTGATCTGATTTGGGATTTCAGGCCACCAGTTTTGGCCTACGGGTCACAAGGGCCTTCGGGCCACCAAAGGACTTTGATCCATAAGGCCTTTGGGATGTAAGGCCTTCAAGACACCAATTTCCATCAAGCCATTGGGATTTAGGGCCATAGAAAAGTCCAAAGAAGTGCAGACCACACGGGAGCAGGCCCAGATGAGGATTTAGAGCAAAAACAAGCGACCACCAGAGAAAAGCTAACCGGATTGGAAGAATGAGAGGGTATGACAACTGCCATCAAGACCAGGCACTATGCAGCTTTTCACGGGGCAATTCTATATGATCATCCATGTGTGGTGGGGTTCTATGAGCCTTCAAGATGTAGATGTTTCAGAAGTTATGTTTCAAGTTTGTTATGTTTTGGGCCTTTGAGGTCATGTATTGGGTCGTGTATGGGCCTTTTTCCTTGGGCCTATGGGTCAAGTAAGGGTTCCCCTTCAACCCTTAAAAGGGGTATTATCCAAAAATAAAATAAAAAGAAGGCCTTAGGGACATTCAGTCAAGTACCAAAAGAAAGGAAAATAGTAGCGACCACGAATCCCAAACAGATCCTACAAAATCCCCAAGCTAGTAGTAATTAGCCTCATCTCCAACCTAATATATGTGACTTGAAAAACAATTTTCATAATGTAGGGTGAGTATAACAGTATACTCAGTAGGATCCTCCCCAAATCCTCTAATGAAAAAGTAAATAAATCATGCTAAAGGATAGTGAACAATAAGTGAAACTAACTCATCAACTAAATATGTATACTATATTCCCAACCTCACCATTTCTAATCTCACCAAGTATTGCATAAAAGAGTAGATAATATAATAAATAATATCAATGGTAACCCATTACCACTTCCACACTTGTTTTTCACTTTTCCCCAACTTCACACATCTTGAGTATCCCTCTCTAAAATGGCTATCCTGAAGACACCTTGGTGTAGCACAAAAACATGATCCTCATGAAACTGACCACCACAAAAATAGAAAAAAAAGTAACTAGGTAGTTTCTAGGATCCACTATAGTTTTCATATTATGTATCATACATCATGTATTATACCTCAATCCATTACAACACATACAATGAGTAATGACCCTAAATCCATCATAGACTATACACATTACACCTATAGTAGTCAATAGGAAACTATGTCTAGAATATATTCCTGTGAAATAAACATAATCCATTACAGCCCTCTACACACATATATGGGGAAAAATAACTGTCATGCATGCCGGAACAAGTAACTACCAATAGAATAGAGTGGGGAAAAATGGGTTATTCAACCATCCATCCTCACTCTAGGATGTTGAGGAAAACACCCCCCAGGGATCAGAATCATAGGGGTGTTAGTTTCCCTAACTGACAGAGTAGATTAGTGTATCAAAAAAAAATTATAGGATATAATATAGCTCAAAAAAAAACAATAGACACAACCTAGTATTTTAGTCATCTACATCTAATGTCTCTCAGACTCCCGAATACCACTGCTAAGACTAGATATCCTATTAGAACACAACCATTTAATGAGTTAGATTAAGTTACTTTATCGATTTTTCAATTCCACCTTTTGTTAATTAATTCCTTAACCATTAATTAACCATTCTCCTTTTTCCACATCACATTCATTAGAATCATATAAAAGTTCCATTCCATCCAAGAATAACCCAACAAAGTCCACAGATCCCCAGAAATAATAACATTAGCACTACATCCCAATAATCCCCAACCCCATGGGTTAAACATAAATTATTAATTTATTTAAAAACATTACCATTTCCATATTCCAAAGCATTATAGAAATGAATTATAAGCTACCAAACACAAGGGGATCAACACAGTGAGTAGATAAGCTACCCATCAAGTCTTTTCCACCTATAGTAAGAGCATAGAACCATCCATACATGAGAAGATAAAAATGAAAATCATGTAGAATACCCCACATGTCTTCGCCTCTTTTGGAAGGAGGGTAAGTAAGAACATCATCCTCATGTATCGGGGAATGAAAATAATATAAACAAAAAAAAAATTCAATAGAAACCAGTTTCACATCAATGCGTAAGACCATATTCAACCCATTCCATCATCCCCAGTGTCCTCCCAGAAACACACATGCATAAACCGGTGCATCTTTCCACTCTAAGCATCAACTGTTACAAAAAAATACAAGCATCACTTCCCCACACACAACAACATCCCTACAAGCTCAGTCATCCTAGGATCAGATCACATCTAGGGATCCCTTCGCCCACAACCACAAGTATCATATCCAGAGTACATAATAAGAATCAGGAACAAACATAACAACAAGCTATTGGACCCAAAGAAAGGAATTCAACCTTCACACACAATGAAATTTCCTAGCTCCAAAGAACATGCACTCAGCCTTTACAAGTATTTGGTAAACTTAGGCCCTACAATGCATTAACTTTATCACATAACTATTTCTTATTCCATATTGAATTAATAGATTCATTATTCATAGGTTCCAATTATGGGAAACCTAAGAAACAAGCTATCACAAGCTATCAACAAATTAATTAAACAATAAATTTATCATGCCTACTCTTTTATCAACAAGCATAAATATGATTTAGGTTCATCAACCAATTCAATTAAACATACTCACTTACATCGATTTTATTGTCATCATATTACAACAACAACAACAACCAGATTCATTAAACATTCCTCATTATCATTTAGCCAATTAATTATCAATTTATTCCACCTTTACGTTCCTTACCCATTTTCATAAAGAAGAATATTCAAACCAAGAGAGTCGTAGATATTACACTATCAAGAAAATAAAGAGGCAGACCTTTATCACGGTATAAAACAACAACACCATTATATGATCAATAACAATTTCATTAATCTGGTTCATATGATTATTAGGTCAATTTAATTATGATACAAAGGGATAAATCATGATAACTCTTTGATTTCACGTATGTAAATAGAGACAAATCGAATTCCATACCTCAAAAGGTTTTTGAAATTAATCCCACAATAATAGATCAATGCAACATATCAAAATCACCTCTCCCGCAACAACCACATCTACCTGAGGACACCGCGATACAACCACACCAACCAACCACCAATAAGACTCCATTAGAAACATGGATATCACACAAAATCACATGGAAAGGACAACCAAAAGGAAATAGAACGAATAAAACTCAACAATAGAGGTAGATCATACCTTATATCGAATAAAAATTGTTACAAATTTAAGAGGGGAGAGAGGGATCATTACTTGATGAAGGAATCCCTAAAATTTTGAAGATAGGGTCGCTGAGTCTCCTGGGGTTGAGAGAGAGCCACAACATACATAGGTTTGACAAAACCTGTGTAGCTAGAAAACACTTAAAACATATAGCATCAATGAATTACATGACGTGTAATCCAATTTCACGACGTTTAATGCCTCGAGGTCGAGTTTCGCTGAAAAAAGAATTGCCTCATGGCTTTTTTTCTTATACCGATGAGTTTGATTCCATGAAACCTTTTATCATAGTATGAAACAACACATGAAATAGGATGTGATGTGATGTAATGTTGTTACTTGACATATAATCCCGTCCTTCTAGATTTTACTTAATTGAGATTCTCCAATATTCTTTCGAGCCACCTCTGAGCTCTTCGATATTCAAAAAAATGCAAAGGGTCGATCCATGTGGATCTAGGGCCATACATCAGATACCTCTCAAAAAATTCTCATCCTCCAGAATCCAAAAAACAACCAATAGTGGAACCATAAATGGGTCATTTGAAAAACAACCCCATGAGATACCTCTCAAGGCTCTCACCACTACAGGAGCTTAATTGCTTAAAAAAGGAAACTATGTGAAACCACATGAGAACCACAACCAGCTTCTAAACACTCTACTAGGGAAGATACCTCTCAAAAGAGAGAAAGCCACAACAAGAAACAAGAGAAATTCATATCATAATAGAAAGGGTCTACAAACACCAAAGTAACAAAATTATAAGATAAGAGCTAGACACAAAAAATATCAGGGTATTGAGAACTTATTTATGACTCACATTCCCATGTACTATCCTCCATGACATTGTGCCTCCACAAGGCACGAACCAAGGGGATAACATGACTGCACAACACCTTCTCATATCAGTACTGGATCTCTATAGGATTCTCCTTGAATGTCACATCAGCATCAACATTGATCCCTTCCCAACTGATGATGTGAGAGGAATCATAAAGATAATGATAGAGATATGATATTTGAAAAACATTGTGTATCCAAGTCATCTATAGGGGAAGCATTATTCAATACACTATAACTCCAACACAATCCAACACCTTAAACACCCAAAAAACCAAGGAGAAATATTACTCCCATGACCAAACCTTCAATCCCCATGATGGGGAGTCACCTTCATAAATACATGATCCCCAAAACCAAACTCCCTAGGTATCCTCTGATGATCAGCATAGGACTTCTGATGATCCTACACTGCCTTCATCTTCTTGTGAATCACTTGAAACATCTCTGTCATACTCCATACCATTTATAGTCTGAGAATTGATAACTATCTAAACCAAGTACAACACAATGGATAAAGTAAAGGTTTTACATTCAAGGATTCAAATTGATCTATATTGATGGTGGAGTTAAAACTATTTTTGTAAGCAAACTCTACCAAAGGTAGGTTCCTCTTCCATAAACCTCCAAAATACAAGAAACAATAGAACAACATATATTCATGAGTCTTGATGGTCCACTATGCCTGACTGTCCATATGTGAATAAAAAGAAGTGATAATACATATATTATAACCAAAATGATATTGGAGTCCTCTCCACACCCTGGAGGTAAAATGACGATCTTGATCGGGAATGATCGTCCTTGTATGGACTTGGTTGTCATCCTAGTCTCAATGATGAATATGGATAGATAGATTTGGGATCATGTTGTATCCAGAATGAATAGACTTTTTTGTCAACCTCGAGATTGAGGCTCAGTGAGGTTATTTTGATAACATGCATTTGATTACTTGTCAATTCCATTATGTATAATATTTTTGTATGAACTACTATTCAAACTGGATTTTTTACACACCATGAGTCGTCTCTTGGTAAATTTTCTCACTACCTATCTGGGCTACCATTTTTCACCTGGGTAGACTTCACATATTCAAGTGTGTAGAAGGGAAAAGTTCATTATTCATGATTGTTTGACTAATATATGAGATCATATATTTCTGATGGGACTGAGTATGGGGTTCAAAACCTTTTATAGGTTTCATACTTTAATAGTCCTTCTAAAAATTGGTTGATGGTATTAAATTTAATTATTTCATTAAAATATAAAATTTCATGTTTTGAATATATTAGATTGTATTTTCCATTACTTGTTTATCTACTAGTGTTCACTATGTATTGTTTAATTTATTTTTTATGATGTGAATGATATTATTTTAAAAAAGTTTCAGACCGATTTATTTATAATAAATGAATCTTATAATAAATCTCAAAATAAACTAATGTTTATGACAATTTAATTTACTCTAGAAAAGTAGACATTAATAGTTTCATCTTCTTCCATCATGATATCTTCGAACATACTTCTCAAAAATTATTTTTTTCTTCCATCACTTATATATTTTCCTCAATGATTAATTTATTTTTTTAATATTCCTATTTTTATATCATGGGATCCAAATCCTTCAGATAATCATTTTCTTATAATGAAATAAAAATAGAATTATGATCTTTACTAAAAAACATCGTATTTTTTTTTGGAAAATTTCATAAGAGAGTCATTATATAAGGGGGATCCCTATAGTAGCTAAATCAATCACCTTTAGAGAAAATGATAGAATATAGGGTATCATTATATTTTTCTATCCATGATAATGTTTTCTTCTAATGAAAAAAATTAATTTTCGATTAATTATGTTGATATTATCCATGGTAATGATAGTAAGAGTATTTTAGAGGGAAAGTTCCAAATATGATAGAAAATTATGTTCCTCCGAATTTTTAGACCATTAAGAAAGGGGATAAATTGGTCGAGAAATTTTATAATTTTAATTCAATGAAAATTATTATATGTAGCATGTAAGAGTATAAATACCCACAAATTTATTACTCTCTACCACACTCATATGCATTGATAAGAAAATAAAGCAAAATTAAAACAAGATTTTTTAAGGTTCTCTCCCAATGTGGGTGATTGTACCTTTTTTATATTGACTCCCATTGGTCTATGAAAATAAACTATTTAAAAACATGAATAAATTTGAGAAAACTACCATTAATATCCCTTTGTCTCCCGATATGTAATTATATTATCCCCCACTAGTTTTAATGTTTACTTGTACTATGGACGAAAAAATGAAAAAACACTGAAAGTATATCAAAACACTTTATTTGGAATGTCTATATTTTAAATATTGTCTACTGAACCTCTTTTTGGTTCTCTTGAATCTCAATCTGGTAGGGCTATGTTTTTTATCCCTCAACTCAGTGTGCCTATCTATGATTCCCCTATATAATGATTTTTTCCCTACTATCTCAATCTAGTATCACTTTATAGTGATTATAATTCAACCATGTGATTATTTGGTTGAATAATCACACTATCAAACCTTTAGTACCATTTTCCTATGAAAATAGTATCAACCACATTATAATGATCCTTTACCCCACTATATAGTAATATTTCATCCAAAAAACATGTGAAAATGGAGGATGTAGATTTAATGATTCCTCTCAAATAAAAAATTTATATGACTGCATTAAAACTCACCAAAACATAAAATTCAAGTCTATTCATTAATGCTTCATTAAATATCTATAATATTTATGATGGTTGGAACAAATTATTCACATCTCCATAATATTTATCTTTACTAATTTTATGTAGAGTTTCTCAAAGGGTTTTCTAATTACTTCATAATGATTACTCCATCATATAGGTCATAATTTGTTCTCTTTAGTCTAGTTAACCTTTATCTAATCTTGGTTTTCAGAACATCTCAGTCCAATAGATTGTGTTTTTTCTCTATCTGGTGCTCCTCCCATTTTCCCTCTATCTACTGTACTTTCAAAATATCATACAGATTGATATGTTGAATTTGTAAGGATATCTATTTCTAATCATATTGTCTTTAACCAAACATCATTCAAAACTCTATCAACTAAAACTCATCCGGGTGTCGACTTCTTCATCCAATCATGTTTTAATTTCATTAGCTATTTCATAGAATTCTTCCCTAGATAAATCATTTTAATTTTTTACCTTCTGGACATCACAAATGTTTTTTCATTTTAACTTTTTTAATCACTATCACTATTTATCTAGTAATCATTTTTTGTCAATGTGAACTGAAAAAAGCACCACGGTGACTTCTTTAAAACCTTACTATGACCATTACTATGATGAAATATTCCATCTAGTAAATCACTATACATTTTCATCTGATAATAATAATATATTTCTTCTAATTATATAGTTACAAAGACCAAGTCTGATCATACTAGGCCTGATGGACTGAATATAGTTACATTCAAATAGTTTAAAAAATAATGACTTCAAATATTTTAAAAATTTATAACATGAAAATTCATCACATTATTACATAATATTTGAAAAAATAACTATCTTATTATGGAATTATCATTTTATTACCATATGTTTGATAAAATTCATATTTATTCATCAAATGATTTTTTAAAACTTCATCACCTCCTTTATGGATCTTTTTAAGTCCACAACTTGAACATTGTATCTTAAAAGTTTATCTAGACATCATAACATAAACTTTGAATAACTATCCTCATCCAAAAAAATCATATTGAATCATGAAAAACATTTGTTAATTTTTATTATTTTTGGATATTATGGATTAGAAAAGCCTCATCTGACATTTTATGGAATGTATCTCAATCATTCCTTTGATTAGAAGCAATTCAACATCTCCAAAAATATAAAAAAATTTATTAAAAAATGTTATAAAAACATTAAAAACTGATTTTAAAAACAACACAAAAGATATTAATGGAGATTAAAATGTGTTCATCTATTATTAAGTCGTATAGTGAATGATTTTTTATTAAACACTATATTCAATTTTTTATTTAATGATATTTCTCTTCCATATCCATGTTTTTCAAAATGTTATAAGAATGTTCATATTTTTACTTAAATGGTTGTCAAATGTCCTTTTAAATACTTTTTTGAATTAATTTACCATATATTAAAAAGGAATAATTTTAAATGTTTTACATATGGGTCAATATTAACTCTTTTAACCAATTTGAAAAAGTTTGTTTTCATTTAACATTTTCCGAACAAATTATTTTCCTTTATTCATTTTAATTTTTCATTATTAAAATTTCTTTATAAGGAATCATGTATTTTCAAAAAATATCATATTATAAATCTATTTTTTTAGTTTAAAAATTTTTCAAGGGAAAAAATATTTTATCTAATTTTTATGAGATACCCATGAGTGATTTTTCTTGTGGGTTTAAATTGGTATCTCATGGAATATATGGTGAAATATGAAATATTAAAAAAATATTTTCCTAAAATATTTCATTGTAAATATTTATTATTATGGGTGTTTGAAATTTAGACCATGACAGTGGATAGTCCTAATATATCTCCAATGCATTGAGTAATGATTTCTTCTTCAAAATAAAGAATGAGAAAAATAATCGAGTAGGTTACTCCAACAGAATTATGGAAATCCAAGCATTATATATATATATATATTATATAACTTTGGATTAATATTCCCTAAATATATTAATAATAAATTCCCTTGAACATTAAAGGTTTTGTGTCTTAATAAACTAGATATAAAATCATCTTATCCTATGAATGATCTTTAACATCTCCCACAAATTTTATATCGTATAGTGCACTTATTAGATGTACCCTACATAAAACCATTGTTTATAACCTGGGTAAAGGAAGACTATGAAAGGGTGAGATCAAATTCTCAATAAGGGTTGACATTGGATATATTAATCAATGACATTAAATGAGAATATGATAAGTATAATAGTTTGATAACATGATCATAACACATAGAATTTATACCTAATCAGTCAAATTTATTTAATAATAAACCATGACTTAAGATATTTTCATAAAAATGATATATTTTATGAAAGTGTATAATAATAAATAATTAATCATTATGCATGATCCCATATCATAATCATGAGATTTAGGGTTTTGGCATACACGTAAGCATAAAAAATCATTAATGTAGTCAATGGTCATATCCAATACTATCATAGTGGCTTGGGTTCACTCCCCATTCCAATATTTTTTTATTCAATGTTCACTCACAAGTAAATTATATTGGATAGAATCCCTTATTGAACTGGATTCATAAACAATTATTTTCCATATTTTCTCATTATATATAAATCATTACCTAATACATTGGATAGCTATGTAATTCAGGTCCCACCCATCAAATAATGAAATCCATACATATGTGTGATAAAAGATCATAAAACATTCATCAATTAAACATATCATAACTCCAATAAAAGAAACAGGTTTCAAAAAAAATTCATCATTACATCATATAATAACTTGTATAAAAAATGGGTTTCATAAAGATTTCATCATAACATAATTAACTTGTTGGAAATAAATTGGTTTTATAGAATCATTTTTAAATCATTATCATCACAATTCATAAATAGAAATAATTTTATGGATTCAGAACATCATATACCTGGTGTATAATATAAATACTTAATGGATATTTACATAAATTAAAAAAATATGTTTAAATTTATTTTCAATATTTCCATGAAAATAAGGAAAATACAGTTTATTTCGGTATCATTACAGAAATAATTAATAGAGTATTGAGAGAAATATTTTATTTTATAATATCCATAGAATATTTTAACTTAATCTTAAATGAAAAAATATTAATGGTTGTGTAAAATACATTCATGCATTAATGATTAATATAAATATTCCCTTCACAGTTTTTTTTAAAAAGTCAAAAATAACCTCTTTGAAAAACATTATAAAAATTAATTTTTATTTTTTTGAAATGGAAAAAAATATGGTTTAAAATGAATTAAAATAATTATTTTATAATTTAAAAGAGTATTTTTATTACTATTTTAATGAACATGGACATGGAAGAAAAAATATTATGATCAAAGTGAAAATAAGGTTGGATTTTTTTAAAAACATTTTCCTGGACATTTCAAGTACCAAAGGGACATAAATTGTAATAATACCTAAAATTTTGAAGAATAAATAATTAAAAAGAAATTATACTATGTTTAAAATATAATATCAATATATTTTCCCTCAATGTAAGTTCAACAAAGAGAATCCCAAAAATAAATGAGATTGTAATATAATACCGTTACCTAAAGTCTCATAATGCATCATATGCCTTCAAAATTATCTTATAACAAATATTTATTTATTTAATGTATGTTTTAGAACCATGTTCATACATAACATACTATGTATCATTCCATTATAATATTCAATTATCCTTTTATTAACAATTTCCATATTAAAATGTTTATTTGGGTAAAAAATGGTCTTTTTTCCATACATGCCTCAATTTAATGATTATGGTAGATTCACATTGGTTATTGTTTCATCATATAAAAAATACTAATAATGAAATTATTATCATATTTATTCATTATATACACTCTTATAGCAACTCATTTAAAACATTGATAAAAAATGAATAATATCATTTCATGTAGGTGTTAGTCCACACAAACACAATAGACATATTTTCACTTATTAATGGGTGGTGTGAGTGAAAGATAAATAAAATTAAAAATTAAAGAATCATAATTTTATAATAAATATCATATATATTAATTAAATCAATCCTTATGACCATCCATGAATTATGGTGATGGAAAATGAATCATATGCCTATGTGGAGGCGGTAGTCCCCACGTATGTGTGAGCGATGTTGTCATTTAACGTTTGATGAAAAGGAATTGGAAAATATTTGTACAAAAATCCTAATAACATATAAATATATTAATGATATTGTTTTAATTATTTTATATTATATACAATAGTTTTAGATAAATTTTAAGAATAAAGAAACATTAAATGATTAAGTTAAGATGATTACCACTTCTTTGAGTGACCCCTTTGGTTTTCAATTTTTCCCTTATTAAGATAGTATTAGTGTAAGAACAGAATGTTAAGAAGAAATATATGCAATATAAGAAGGTTTTTACATAGGCCTTTTCTCTAGATAGAGTTAAATATGATTGTGAGTAATGGAGGAGAATAAGTTCCCTTTTATAAGTGAGGGTAGGGACACATATGGAATTACTTAAAAGATTAAAATAATATAAAGTCACTTGAATGTGAAGTTAGCCCCAAATGTATATGAAATAGTAGGTATGATAAGATAGAGTAAAAATATATTTTTTAAGAATGATTTAGACATTTTTAATTGGTATTTTCACCCTTATCTCTAATTTACCCCCAATAAACCCATTTTAACCCTAATCGTAGTAACAAATTTTTACTTTTTTTACAATTATTTTTTTTTCAAAATTATGTTGACCTTATTGAAATATATTAATTATTATGATAAATAATATGGAATACATTTTATATGATTCAATTTCTATACTTTTTAGAAATTAATTATAAAATTTGTTTTCAAAATGGAACGAAAACCATTTTGAGACAAATTATTTTTGATGAAAAACATTGAATTTAAATTCATTTTTTTCCTTATAAATTTTTTTTCAAGAAATTATAAAACATATGATTGAATATATATTATATATATTTCACTAAAATTATTAATAAATTATTTTTTATTTAATTTATTATGATAAAAACACATAGGGCCCACAAATGACTCTTTTAGAATAATAACCCTTTTCTCCTTCAAATTATTTTATTATAATTTCAAATAAATTTATCACCAATGAATTCAATTTATATATAATAAAAAATATTATAATAAGTTTAATTCTCTAAATTAATTATTTTTAAATAATTTAAATTAAACATTAAATAATATATACATGATACAAAAAGTTATTATAAAAAAAATTCAATATAGTTATATGATATCAATAGTACTTCCTCATTAAAAAAGAGATTTTTTTTTCAATTACCTTTCATTTTAATACCATATAATTTGAATCACATTACAATTTATTAAAATTAAACACATAAGACCAGTGTTTCATGTAATGAATAATATCTAAAACGTACAATTTACAAAGAAGAAATATATCATAAAATATCAGCGTGTTTTAGGAACTAAATAGGAATCTATTATTCTAACATGGGTTAAACACAAGTGAACAATATTTATGAATATGATGCTCCAAGATATCTATTTAATGATTGAAAAGGGTTTTTATTGAAATAATTTGATTTCATGTTGTATGAAATGTTAATAGACTTTTAAGGGTGAAGGGATTGTTTTCAATACAAATGTTTTCATGAGTTATCATATTAATCATGATGAATTAATGGTTTTACAATTATTTTGAATGGGTTTAAAAATTATTATTTGATCAGAGTCAAATTTTTAGATGTGGTAATTTTTTACATTCATAGGGTTTTACATTGATAAATGAAATAATTTTTACGGGGTTTGATGTTTTCACTAGAATAATATGTTTCAAATTTATGTATCCATTATACAACATTTTTTCACATCCTACATTTTAAAAAAATACTAGGATCTATGATTGAATAATCACTATAATAGAACAATACATCCACATTAGAATCATATTAAAATAACTAGATGTATCTTGAATTATATTATGGTGTAACCATAAATATATATCTTTGTAGAAAAAATTTACCCCCTACATTTGTCACGACCCCCTCCCCACAATGTGTACCCCTCCTAGGCCAGAAATGTGAGAAGAAAGATAATGAAATCTGAGTCCCATCTCCAGTTGGCCCCGTGTTGGTGACTAGCACCGAGGGTATAGTAAACACACTGATGGGAGGAATTACCCTCTAATATAACACATGAAAAAGAGAGAGATAATATAGAAACCAACCAACTTGTTCTCAAACCAAAATATAAAATAAATCTAAAGTACACATTTGTAATGTCATGAAAAACTACTACAATTGAAAGGGGAAAACTAAAAGTACCAGAAGAAAGTAAAATGGTAGCGACTATGAATCCCAAATGGATCCTAAAACTGCCCAAGCTAGTAATGATTATCCTGATAACCGACCTAATTTATGTGACTTGAAAAATCTTTTTCATAATGTAGGGTGAGTAAAATAGTATAATCAGTAGGATCCTCCCGGAAGCCTCTCGTGAAAAATTAAAGAAATATTGCTAAATAATAGTGAAAAATAAGTGAAACTAACTCATCAACTAAATATGTATACTATGTTCCCAGCCTCACCATGGATACTATCACCAAGTATCACATAAAATAGTAGATAATATAATAAATAATATCAAGGGTAACTCACTACCACTTCCCCACTAGTTTTCCACTTTGACCCAACATTGCACATCTTGAGTATCTCTCCCCAAAATGTCTATCCTGAAGACACCTTGGTTTAGCAATAAAACATGATCCTCGTGCAACTCACCACAAAAAAAATACAAACAAAAGTAACCAGGTAGTTTTAGGGATCCACCATAGCTTGCATAACATGTATCATACATCGAGTATTATACCTCAAGCCATTACAACCCATACACTGAGTAATGATCCTAAAGTAATAATAGCCTATACGCATTACACCTATAGTAGTCCATAAGAAACTATATCTAGAATATATTAATGTGAAATAAACATAATCTATTCAGAACTCTACACACATATATGGGGAAAACTAACTATTGTGCATACCAGCACAAGTAACTACCAATAGAATAGAGTGGGGCAAAGGCGGGTATTCAACCATCCATCCTCTCACTGGGATGTTGAAGAAAACACACCTAGGGATCAGAATCATAGGGGTGTCAGTTTCCATAAGTAAAAGGGTGGAGTAGTATATCGTAAAAAATTATACGATATACTATAGCTCAAAACTACACTATGGCCACAACATAGTCTTAGAATCATCTACAACTAACGTCTCCCAGACTCCTGACTACCACAGCTAAGACTAGATATCCTATAAGAATGAAACCATTTAAGGAGTTACATTAAGTTACTTTATCCATTTTTTCGTTCTACTTTATCTTAATTAATTCCTTAATCATTAACTAACCATTATCTTTTTTCCACCTCACATTCATTAGCATCACAGATAAGTTCCATTCCCTCTAGGAATAACCCCACCATTACCATGGATCCCCAGAAATAATAACCTCAGCACTACATCCCAACAAGCTCCAACCCCATGGGTTAAACATCAATTATTAATCTATTTAACAAAATTACCATTTAAATATTCTGAAGCATTATAGAAATGAATTATAAGCTACCAAACACCAAGGGATCAACACTGTGAGTAGATGAGCTACCCATCGAGGCTTTTCAACCTATAGTAGAAGCGTAGAACCATCTATCCTTGATAAGATAAAAATGGAAAGCACGTGGAATACCCCACATGTCTTCACCTCTTTTAGAAGGAGGGTAAGTAGGACCATCTTCCTTATGTAGTGGGGAAATTAAATAAGATAAACAAAAAAAATTCAAAAGTAACTAGTTTCAAATCAATGGGTAATCCCAGCTTCAACCCATTCTATCATCCCTAGTGTCCTCCTCGAAACACACATGCATAAACCGATGCATCTTGCCACTACATGCATCAATTACTGCCACAAAATTTGAGCCTCCCTTCTACACACATCAGAGTAGCCCTCTAGGATCATCCATCCCAGGCTCACATCACATCTAGGGATCCCTTCCCCCACAACCACAAGTCTCATATCCCAAGTATATAACAATAAGCAATAACAAACATAGCAAAGAGACATTGGCCCCAAAGCAAGTAATTCAGAATTCACACACAACGAGATATCCCATCTCCAAAGAACATGCACTCATACTTTACAAGTATATGTAAAATAAAGGCCCTACAATGCATTAAATTTATCACATAACTGGTTCTTATTCCATATTGAATTAACGGATTCATTATTCATAGGTTCCAACTACATGAAACCAAAGAAACAAGCTACCACAAGATATCACCAAATTAATTAAACAATTAATTTATGATGCCTACTATTTTATCAACAAGAATCAACATGCTTTAGGTTCATCAACCAATTCAATTAAACATACTCACTTGCATCAATTTTATTGTCATCATATTATAACAACAATAACTGCCGAATTAATTAAACATGCCTCATTATCATTTAGCCAATTAGTTATCAATTTTTCCTTCTATACATTCCTTACCAATTTCCATCAAGAACAATATTCTAACCAAGAGAGTCATATATATCACACTATCAATAAAATCAAGAGGAAAATCGTTATCACGATATAAAACAACAACATCATTATGTGATCAATAAAAATTTCATTAATCCAGTACATATGATTATTAGGTCAATTTTATTGTGATACCAAGGGATAAATCATGCTAGATCTATGATTTCATGTATGTAAATAGAGAATCATTGAATTCCCTAACTCAAAAGGTTTTTGAAATTACTCCCACAATAACAGATCAATGCAACAGATCACAATCACCTCTCCCGCAACAACTACATCCACTTGAGGATGCCATGATACAACAACACCAACCAACCACCATTAAGACTCCATTAGAAATATGGAGATCACACTCCATCTCATTGAAAGGAGAAACAAAAGAAAATGGATCAAATAAAACTCATGAAATTAGGTAGATCATATTGTATAGTGAAGAAAAATTTTTACAGATTAAAGAGGAAAGAGAGGGATCATTACTTGATGAAGGAATCCCAAAAATGATGAAGAGAGGGTTGCCGAGTTTCTTGGGGTTGAGAGAGAGCCAAAAAATACATAGGTTTGACAAAACCCGAGTAGCTGGAAAAAACATAAAGCATATAGCATTGGGGAATTGCACGACATGTAATCTTCTTTCACATCGTTTAATGCCTTGAGGTCTAGTTTTGCTAAAAAAACATCGCCTGAAGGATTTTTTTTATATAACGATGTATTTCATGCCATGAGACCTTTTTCATGGTATTATCAACACATGAAATAGGATAGTGTGTTGTGTAATGCGGTTACATGACATGTAATCCCCTTCTTCCATCATTTACTTAACCGAACATCTCCAAACTTCTTTCGAGCCACCTATGAGCACTTTGATCTTTGAAATCATGCAAAGGGTCAATCCATCCAGATCTATGATATTACATCATAAAACTCTCAAGAAATTATCATCCTCAAGAATCCAAAACCAACTCATAGAGGAAACCAAAATGGGTTATCCGAACAACAACCCCTTGGGATACCACTCAAGGCTCTCACCACAATATGAGCTAAACTCCTTAAAAAAGGAAACAACACGAAACCACGTAATAACCACAGCTAGCTCAAAAACACTCTCACAAGGGAGATAACTCTCAAAAGAGAGAATTTCAGAACAATAAACAAGAGATATTCATATCATAATAGAAAGGCTATACAACCACCAAAGGAACAACATTATAAGAGAAGAGCTAGACATAAAAAATCTCAGGGTACTGAGAATGTATCTATGAATCATTTTCCCATGTACTTTCCTCCACACCATCATGCCTCTACAACACACAAACCGAGGGGATAACATGCACACACAACACCTTCTCCTATCAGTTCTGGTTCTCTAAAGGTTGACCCTTGAAGCTCACATCAGCATCAACATCGATCTCTCTCCAACTGATGACATGAGAGACATCATAAATATAACAATGGAGATACAACATGTGAAAAACATTGTGTATATATATCATCTATAGGGGATGATATTTTCATTACACTATGATTCCAGCAAAATACAGCACCTTCAACAACCCAATAAACTAGGGAGAAATCTTACTCCCATGACCAAATCTTCACTGCCCATGATGAGGAGTCACCTTAAGAAATATGTGATCCCCAATACCAAACTCCATAGGTCTCCTATGATGATCAACATAGGACTTTTGATGATCCTGCACTACCTTCATCCGCTTGTGAATCACTTGAACCATCTCTGTCATACTCCATACCATTTCTATCTCTAGAATTGATGACTATCTAACCCAAGTCCAACATAGTGGATAACATAAAGGTTTTACATTAAAGTCTTCAAATGGTGCCATGCTGATGGGGGAGTTAAAAATATTTTTGTAAGAGAACTGTACCAAAGGTAGGTGCCTCTTCCACAAACCTCCAAAATCCAGGAAACAAGAGCACACCATGTATTTAAGAGTCTCAATTGTCCACTATGTATGACCATCCATCTATGAATAAAAATAAGTGAAAAGACATAGATGAGAACCAAAATCATGTTGGAGACCTCTCCACACCCTGGAGGTAAAATGAACATAATTATCAGGAATTATCATCTAGAGAAATCTATGAAGTCTCACCACCTCCTCCAGATATAGTCTTGATAGAACATCCACTAAGCTTGGCTCATTGATTTCTATAAAGTGGGAAGACTTTTTAAAATGATCCACTACTACCCATATGGCATCATGGACTCCCTAAGCTCGATGTAAAATGGTAACAAAGTCCACCGATATTTCCTACCACTTACAATGAGGAACATATAATAGTTGGAGAAAAAAACCAGGAACATGGTGCTCGACCTTCAGATTTTGGAAGACCAAACATTGAGACACAAACTCTGCAACTGCATGCTTCAACCAAGACCTCCAAAAATGACCTCTCAAGGCTTGGTACATCTTTTTCACACCAGGTTGTATCACTAAGGTTGAAATATGGAACTCTATGAGAATTATCTCACGCATCACTAAAGGAATGAAAATACTTCCCTAAAACAAAACCTAGTGGTTTTCATCCTAAGACCAACCATAAAGGGTCTCACAAAAAACAACTCAGTCTCTCTAGACTTCTACCTCAAGATCCACCAACTAGGACTCATCTACCTACTTCACCAGATATGACTGTACCGTCATCTAAAAATTACAACCTCTACCCCCAACTTCTCCCAAATCCATATATAATACCGGAGATTCTTCCATAACCCTCTAAGAATCACTAGATTCCCACAAAACATCACTATGTGACTACATGATCAATGCATCAGCCAAAACATTCCCCTTTCCATGTGTATATGAAAATTTGAAGTCATAGTCTTATAAGAACTCTATCCACCGACCTTGTCACAAGTTCAAGTCACACTAGGAGAAAACATACACCAGTTTCTTATGATTAGTGAAGACTAAAAAATTCTCACTTATGGGGTAATATCTCCACAACTTTAAGGAAAACACCACTACCACCAACTAGAGATCTTGGGTTACATAATTAAATTTTTGGGGAAAAAAATTTTGAGACCCATAATAAATGATTCATCTATGATGCATTAGAACATTTCCTAACCACAAATGTAAAGCATCACAACAAACCTCAAAATGAACTCCTTCTACTGGAAGATAGAGAACCGGAGAACTGACGAAGTTCTCCTTTAGAAACTCAAAAGTTTCCTTAAACTGATCAGTCCACATGAACACCTGATCCTTTCTAGTCAATGAGTTAGAGGAGTCACAACCAAAGATAAATTGGCAATGAACCTCATGTAATAACCTTCAAGATTAAGGTAACTTCATACCTCTACCAATGTCTTGGGGATTCCCAAGACATGACTAATTCTACCTTATATGGATCCACATATAATCCCTAATGGGATACAACATTACCAAAGAAACATACTTATTAAGCCTAAAACTCACACTTTGACAACTTCCCAAACAGTTGCTATTAATGAAGAACTCCCAAAATGGGATGTAGATACTCAGCATGCTCCTCCTCAGATGAAGAGTACAAAAGGATGTAATCAATGGATACTACCATGGTCTTATATAGGAACTCATGAATCAAAGTATTCATCAACCACATGAAATTGTCTAGATAATTCGTCACACTGAATGACATAACAATGAACTTGTAATGTCCATGTCGACAATAGAAAGAATTCTTCAGGATATCCTCATCCTTCATGTGAATCTCATGATATCATGACCACAAATAGATCTTTGATAACCATATTTCACCCTTTAGTTGATTGAATAAATCATCGATCCTCAGAAGAGGATAGTGAATATTCATTTTCACTCAGTTCAAGTGACGATAATCTATACACAACTCCAACCTTTTGTTAGTGTTATTTATGAAAAAAATTGGTGTACCCCACAATGACACACATAGAAGAATGATACCACTTTGAAATAGACCATCAAGTTGTATTCAAATCTCCCACAGCTCAAAGGGTGCCATCCTATAAGGAGAAATCAAGATAGAAGACATGCATGGTTGTAGTTCGATCCTAAACTCAATCCCTCATCGAGTGGGTAACGCTATAATGTCTTTTGGAAAGAATTCATGGTAATATTCAAAGACCCTGGGAAAATCCAACTATTTAACCTATGAGGAACTCAATATCTGTTCAATCATCAAGGATGACAGTGAAGGAACACACATCTGACCCTTTTAAGGGTCTTTCTCGCCAACAAACACCGCTATCTCTCTATTAACATTGAAGAACACCACCTCCTCCAGAAGCAATCAAAAATAGGCTACACTGAATACAACCAATTGATGACGAGGATGAATTTATTTGGTTGTATTCAAAAACATAGAAAATCTCTCTAAGAGTGGGGCTGCCCCAAAACTAGCTCATAATATCTATACACATCAAATAAGTCAGCTCGACCTTGAATTGGAATAGTCAATGCCAAGAGAACTCGAAGCCTATCTACCCCAAGTATCAAGTTATGGAAGAAGGAAAGTGATATAAAGGAGTACATTTATCCTGAATCAAACAAGGAATGCACCCAAGTAAAAAAACAAGAAAGTGTTACCTCAAACGATGTCCAGATCGCCTGGAAATGGAAACACTAACACATGAAGCTGACCACAACCTACTCCATGGCCTCCCTAACCCTGAAGGCGACCACATACACAACCACACTATAATCTCTATAGACGAGGATCATCCTAGTTCCATCCTCTACCTGATCCATCTTTTCTCTTCTGATCCAATGCCACTGAAAGATGATACTACTGGCTCGACTGGAACAGCCTCAACGGAGGAACTTTGATTGGAAAACCCACATGCTAACTGATCAGAAAGGATAGGCACTCTTGCTACAGATGAACTCACCCTATATAAGAAAAAAAGTACCTAATCCCTTAGTATAGGGATGAGATCCACCAGTCCTGGAGAAATGATATATAAAGGGTTGGGACCTACCCCTAGATGACCAGAAACTCTCCTTCCCTGAAAACCGGGAATCCTAGAACACATCTCTAATTAAAAAGTAACCCTGACAACTACCCTCTCGTGATGAATAGGTTTTGGATAATTTCCTCTTGATGGCCTTTTCCCTTTACAACACCTCGAGATATGTCTCCAACATAAATGGTGTGAGCTGGAATTGGATTTTTGGAAGCAAAGAATCTTCAAAATGCCTCACCCTGGCTCCTCATTTGGAAACAGGTTCGAAGAATATCACAAAAGGTTCCCAAAATGGATCCCGAACTCCCACACAATAGAACTCCCCAACCAAAGGGTAAGTGGATCCTGGTGACTAGCCTCCTTCATGGTTGAAGAAAGAAACTCGGCACTAAAATTTTCTAAAAAGTTCTCCTATGAGACTACCAACTCCTCATGATCCATCATAAACAAGAACCACCACTACCTCAATACCCCATGCAACATCATCACAACCAAAGACACCTAGTGCTTCTTCTGAGCACAGATTGAACTGAAAGCTATATCATCCTCATCTAACCAATATTACATGACTTAATATAAAACATATCCCTCATACTTCTCTAGACTATGGTATTGAAACTCTTGATGTTTCCTCTTCTAATTGTCATCTTCGTCAACCTCCACTCTGTGAAGATCTGTTGACGCAACATACTGAACATCGTCCACACAAACTTGACAAGGACATTGACCTGGAGCCAAAATTGTAAAATAAAAAGAATTTATAGCTCAACAAACTATAATATGGAAGACTTTGACATTAATTAATTATTTTATTTTATTCATTTTAGGTTAACCTATCCTAATATATACTCATTCAAACACAGGTGTAAAGAAGAATGATGCATGATCTGTTCCTTGGTCTCTACCCTGAAACACGTATCACCTTGTTTAGTAGCCACTGTAAACTTAAAGGTCAATTCATTAGATCATAGAGGGCCCTAAATTGTAAGAACCCGGATCTTCATTTCAGGTACGAATTTCTTTTTTTGGATTTTTTTAAGAAAAATGGAGTTTCTGGAAAATTTTGAAGTACATGCCGTGTACTTTATGAGTACACACCATGTACTATTCTCTGGCTTGAAGCTGTGTGTTGGCCATGCCCGGTTCACACACTCGGTGTGTAGGGGTGACATGGAGACCAATTTTGGTGGAGTATGGAAAAAACCTAGAACACACCATGTACTCTAAAACTACACGCCGTGTAATTTTCTTTTTTTCACTAAACACACCGGGGTCGCGCCTGATGGATAAAACACACCCCTTCTCCAGGTTCTTCGTCCGAGAGTGACCCGTATGGCCAGATATTCCCTGAGCCCCTGCCTCTCTATCCGTTCTCTGATTCGAGCACGATCGATTATGTTGGAAGCGCAGTGGTGAGTTATCCCTTCTTCTTGAGCCTTGTTTTCCAATTCTTCCTCTTTCTCAAGTTATCTAAGGTTGAAAGTTTTGTGCGTTTTCTCAGATCTATGACATTCTTGGGAGAATTAGCAGTCGTTTTTCAAGTATATCGATCTACTAGGATTGAGGTAGGTGGTTTGTGCCTTACCATTCAAAGTATCTGATTTTTATGTGTGAATTTCCACCGATACCCGTGAACGGGGTATCACGTGTTACCCTTTTGCCTTCGTTGTTTTCCTGCCTTCCTTGTATGCTTGTGTAGAGGTAAATTGACCTTTTTAGAGGATAATTTTTTGTGCTTGGATGTATTTTTTTCCCCTTCTTTGTTATGTTTATGACTTTAGGTCTCATTTGCCTTTGACTATTATACTTGTTTCCATGCCTTGAGGTTATAGGTTGAAGTGAAAATCATGACATGCTTATTGCCTTGTAGACTGTTTAGCTAAGTATCTCTATAGGTGTACTTTAGCCTTATAGAATTATTATGCACTGATTGGTGTGGGGCTGAGAGAATCTAGTGCTATAGACTATAAGGGATAGACTGAGTGAGCTTCCCAGAGAGTCTTAGACATTATAGACTACAGAGGGTTTGAACCGAGTGAGCTCCCAGAGAGTCTTGGACTTTTATAGACTACAAGAGGGTAGACCGAGTGAGCTTCCTCAAAGAGTCTTACCTTGTTTGAATATTTTTAAGAACCTTCCCAGTCTAGAGGAGGAATTGAATGAGTGAGCTTCCTCAGAGAGTCTGTAGTATACCTCAGGCTATAGGAAGAATTGACTGAGATAGCTTCCTTAGAGAGTCTCTAGACCTTAGGGCTAAGAGAGTTAGACCACATGATCTTCCTCAAGAGAGTCCCTGACTACCTTATACTATGAGGGGAATTGACCAAGTGAACTTCCCCAGAGAGTCTCATAATTTCGTATGACCAAGCCAGAGTGGTTAGGCTGAGTGCACTGCCTAGAGGGTTGTGGTTCTTCTTGGATAGAACTAGAGGGGATGGCTGCGAGTACTTCCCAGATGGTTTTCGGAATATTAGCTGTTTGTTTCACTGTTGTTGATTGGTTTTGGATTGATTGATGATATGTATCATCCTATCTTACTGCTTACTATTACTGCCTATTTCTTGCAGTTGTTGTATACTACTTATAGTACTTTTACCTGCCATATACTCACTGACTGTTAGGCACAGATCTTTGGGTGAATTCCCACTAAGATTTTATCTCACACCCTTTTTGGTCCATGCTTTTGGGCCCAATCAGACTATGTGGTTGTAGGTATAGAAAAGGGCAAGCGCCCTTCGACTTCTGGAACTTGATTGCTTGGAGCAGGGGGAGCATGGGACCAAGCTTTGGCTTGCGATGCTGAGGAGTTGTTTACTTTTCTTTTGTACTTGTTTTGGTACTGTAGTGTTTTCCAGCATTGTGACTTGTTTGGATGCTTTCCTAGTTATGTATCATGCATCATTTCATATATATACGTATGTGCTCCAGTTTTTTGATTTAGTTTTCCATTGTTTATATTGTTGGTTATTACTGCTTCCGCTATTGCATGTTATCTATTTCCATTGTGTACTCTGCCAATGAGGGAATAGTTTCCCCATTATCACACCCAAGGCCCTTTCTACTAGTCAGTAGCCTATGGCATTTGGGGAAATGCACTTTAGGCCATGTGACCAACTGGGTAAAGGGCGCCTCTGGGTGGCTTCCAGAACTAGGACGTTACAAAGTGGTATCAGAGGATTTATTTTCTCTTGTGTTACTGTTTGGAGACTTAGCAAGGGATAGGATGGACTCGGTACTTGGTAATGAGCTGTGCCCGGGAGTATCTAACCCACGTATAGGGAAAAGTCATACTACCTCGTTTATTGTAGTTTTCTGGTTTTTAGATTTTATGGTTGATACGATTTCACCTAGAGTGATTCACATGAATTGTACTGTTATTGTTTTGATATTACGGTTCTATTTCTATCGCAACCCGATGAGATGAGGGTATTCCATCTCATGCATCATATAGACACTTGTAGAAATCACATGCCATGCATTCTTTCCATTCCATTTAGGGTGCATTAGTGATTGCATGCTATTGTGATAGACGTTGTGTAGATTATGCATGCTGTTGTGATAGATGCTTGATAGAATCTCTGCTGCTTGTTAAAAAATTGTCTGTATTGTACTTTGTTTAAATGAATGCCAAATTTTTATTGTTGAGGTGTTATGGGCCCTCTTGGATCGGAAATTGGTGGATCATGATCCTGTTTTCTCTTGTACATGATTGTAGGGGATGCCAAGCTTTGATTCGCGGGGAGTATGGGCCCTCACAGATTAGAATTTAGCACCTCTTTTCCTTGTTTTCCGTGTTTCTGGGCTTCTGTGCAGTTTCTGAGCTACTTCCCCAAAAAACCCAGAATACACAGCATGTACTTTCTAGTTACACGCCGTGTAGTTTTTAGGCCATGTTACTGACTGTGTGTGCAGGAACATAGTGTTGTGAAAATAACTTCAAGAGCACTCTGTGTATGGTATGTACACACCGTGTAGTGTAGAGCCTTGTACCCGACCGTGTCACTAACAACACGGGTCGTGGAAGCTCGAGTATAACACACCGTGTTATGAATGAACATTCTGTGTAGTTCTATCTAGGTGTCCGTCAATGTCACGAACAACACGGGTCGGCATGACCTTCTCCAAGACACTCCATGTTGCTCTTGGAACACGCCGTGTAGTATTTCCCAGGTACCCAACCATTTCATGAACAACACAGGACGGTGTCACCTTCTTCTATACACGTCGTGTTTGTTCGGAACACGCTGTGTAAGGGCCAGACATGTAGACGACCGTGTAACTAACAACACGGGCTGCCGAGTCAGTGTCTTGTACACGCCGTGTCCCTAGGGAACACCCCGTGTAGTCCGAGGTGAGTTTGAACCGTGTGGGTTAGCCGTGTAAGAAGACATGGGAAGGGGAGAAGTCTTAAAGTACATGCCATGTGTTGGGTCAACACGCCATGTAGTTTGAGGTGTTACATGACTAGTAGGGCATGGGTACACACCCATGTTGGTGGCTTAAGAAGACATGCCGTGTAGTTTTTATACACATCGTGTAGTCATGTTTTGTAAACTTGTGTGTTTTTCTCCCCCTGTTCCTGTTTTGTACTCTTGTGTTCTCTATCCTATTTGCGAAAAAGTCAGAGGGTACTCTTAGGCTTTGTGTGGATTATCAGAAGCTGAACCAGTTGACGGTCAAGAACCAATATTCCTTGCCGAGGATCGATGATCTCTTTGATTAGATTCGAGGATCCTAGGTGTTCTCTAAGATTGACTTGAGGTTCGGTTATCATTAGTTGCGCGTTAGACCATCAGATATACCTCTGACAGCTTTCAGGAGCAGGTATGGTCTTTTCGAGTATACAGTTATGCCGTTCGGTCTCATGAACGTGCCTGTGGTTTTCATGGCACTGATGAACTGAGTGTCCCATCCGTACTTGGACACTTTTTTTATGGTCTTCGTGGGCGATATCTTGGTGTACTCTCACACTTGACATGACCATTCCACACATCTTGAGATCATTCTGAGTACACTGAGAGAGCATCGGCTGTATGCTAAACTATCGAAGTGCCACTTTTGGATGGATCAGATTCACTTCTTGGGTCACGTCATCTTAGAGGCTGGAGTATCTATGGACCCAGAGAAAGCGAGAGCTGTAGTTTCCCGGGAGCAACCGAAGAACATATTTGAGGTGTGGAGTTTTCTAGGGCTGGAGGAATACTACATACACTTCATTTAGGACTTATCGCACCTAGCATCACCGTTGACAGGTCTGACCAAGAAGGGGGCGAAGTTTTTATGGTCAGATTCTTGTGAGTCAAACTTTCAGGAGCTGAAAGGGAGGTTGATGTCAGCACCGATACTAGTCTTGCCAAAGCCGAGAAAGGGCTACACTGTTTACTGTGATGCTTCAAGTATCGGGCTGGGAGATATTCTCATGCAGGGAGATGGAGTCGTTGCGTATGGGTCTCGGCAGTTGAGGCCACACGAGAGGAATTACCCTACGCACGATCTGGAGTTGGCTGTAGTTGTTCACGTCTTATGCTGTTGGAGAAACTTTCTTATGGGATAGAACATTGTGGTTTTCACCGACCACAAGAGTCTCAAGTATATCTTCACTCAGCTTGATCTGAATCTGAGACAGCACAGGTGGGTCGAGTATCTTCAGTCTTTGGATTTCGAGCTTGCCTATACGCAGGGAAAGGGCAATGCAGTGGCAGATGCATTGAGCAGACGAACTTGGGTTCAGGTAGTTCAGAAGACCAGCAGGGAGTGGAAACTTATGGCTCTGTTCTCTGAGATGCATCTGGAGGTGCACGACAGGCAGGGACATACTGTCCTATCTTCTGTGGCTGTTACCTCTAAACTTCTTGATCGGGTACGAATGAGGCATCTATTAGACTCAGAGGCCTTGGTCCTGCGAGAGAGTGTGTCAGGAGGGGACCCTCTTCCTGGATGGACAGTGGGTGAGGATGAGATCTTTCATTTCCCGGGATGTGTATGGGTGTCAGCAGACATACATGTAGAGCTTATGTGGGATTTTCATTCCTCAGTTTGGGCAGTTCATCCTGGCGTCACCAAGATGTATCAGGATCTTCATCTCCAGTATTGGTGGCCAGGTATGAAGAGGGATGTTGCTAGTTTTGTCATGAGATGTTCTACTTGTCAGCAGTTGAAAGTAGAGCATCAGCGACCAGCATGGCTTTTACAGCAGTTATCCATTCCAAAGTAAAAGTGGAACGATGTCGCGATGGACTTTGTGACCGGGTTGCCGAGGTCACCTCGGGGAAGTGATGCTGTTTGGGTCATCGTCGACAGGCTTACGAAGGTATCACACTTCTTTCCAATCAAGGAAAACTTCAGTGTTGATGATTTGGGATGACTGTACATATGAGATATTGTACGTCTACATGGAGTTCCACACTCCATTGTTTCAGAAAGGGATGCAGGATTTGCCTCTCGGGTCTGGCAAGGACTTCAGAAGGATTTGGCTACACAAGTACTTTTGAGTACAACATACAATCCCCAGACAGATGGCCAGTCCGAGTGCACAATCCAGGTGCTTGAGGATATGCTACGAGTCTGCATTATAGACTTTGGAAGTTCTTGGGAGAAACATATACCTCTTGTGGAGTTCTCCTACAACAACAGTTTTCAGGTGACCATTCAGATGGCACCATACGAGGCTTTGTACGGTAGGCCATGCCGATCACCCTTATGCTGGCTGGAGGCAGGAGAGGCAGATTTTCTAGGACCTCGTCTTGTTTAGGAGACTTCAGAGTAGATAGAGTTGATTAGGAATAGGATGGATACAGTCTCGACATAAATCTTTTGCTGATCAGTAGAGACGACCTCTAGAGTTCGAGGTCGGAGATCAGGTTTTCCTGGGTGTCGCACCGAGGTTGGGACACAAGAGGATTCAGAGACAGGGTAAGCTTTCACCACGGTACGTCGGGCCATTTGAGGTATTGTAGAGAGTTGGGCCGGTTGCCTATCAGTTTCAACTACTTCAGAGGTACCAGGAAATGCATGACGTCTTCCACGTCTCTCAGCTCCGACGTTACTTTGCAGACCCGTCTCATGTCTTTCAGCCCGAGGAGGTTGAGCTCGAAGCGGATGCGTAATTTGAGGAGCATCTCATTCGGATTGTCGATCACAGCCCGAAGGTTCTCCGAGGCTAGTCTATTCCTCCTGTATGAGTGCTATGGAAGCACGGGTGAGTACATGACGAGACTTGGGAGAGGGAGGCCGAGGTTCGATCGCAGTGGCCGGAGCTGTTCGAGGATTCTTCTTCTACACCCATCTAGGAAAATTTGGGGACGAATTTCTTTAAGGGGGAAAGTTTGTAAGAACCCAGATCTTTCTTTTAGGTATGCCTTTCTTTTTCTGGAGTTTTTAAGAAAAATGGGGTTTCTGGAAAATTTCGAAGTATAGGCCGTGTAGTTTTTGAGTACAAGCCGTGTACTCTTTTCTGGCTTGAAGCCGTGTGCTGGCTGTGCCCGGGCCACACATACGGTGTGTAGGGGTGACATGGATGCCGATTATAGTAGAGTACAGAAAGAACCTAGTACAGGCCGTGTAATTTTCTTTTTTTCACTAAACGCACCGGGGTCGCACCTGACAGATAGAACACACCCCTTCTCCAGGTTCTTCGTCCGAGAGCGACCCGTACGACCAGATCTTCCCCGAGCCCCGGACTCTCCGTACGTTCTCCGATTCGAGAACGGTCAATTGCGTTGGAAGTGCAGCGGTGAGTTCTCACTTCTTCTTGAGCCTTGTTTTTCAATTCTTCATCTTTCTCAAGTTATCTAAGGTTGAATGTTTTGTGCGTTTTCTCAGATCTACGATGTTATAGGGTGAATTAGCCATCATTGTTCAAGTATATCGATCTCCTAGGATCGAGGTAGGTGGTTTTTGCCTTACCTTTCGAAGTCTCTGAGTTTTATGTTCGAATTTCCACCGATACCCGTGAACGGGGTATCGTGTGTTACACTTTTTTCTTTCGTTGTTTTCCTGCCCTGCTTGTATGATTGTGTAGAGGTAAAATGACCTTGTTAGAGGATAATTTTTTGTGGTTGGATGTATTTTTTTACCCATGCTTTGTTATGTTTACGACCATGGGTCTCGTTTTACTTTGACTATTATACATGTTTCCATGCCTTGAGGTTATAGGTTGAAGTGAAAATCATGACATGCTTGTTTCCTTGTAGACTGTTTAGCTAAGTATCTCTATAGGTGTACTTTAGCCTTATAGAATTATTATGCACTGACTGGCACAGGGCTGAGAGAACCTGGTGCTATAAACTATAAGGGATAGACCGAGTGAGATTCCTAGAGAGTCTGAGATATTGTAGATTACAGAGGGGATGGACCGAGTGAGCTCCCAGAGAGTCTTGGACTTTTATAGACTACAGGAGGGTAGACCGAGTGATCTTCCTCAGAGAGTCTTACCTTGTTTTAATCTTTTTAAGAACCTTCCCAGGCTAGAGGAGGAATTTACCGAGTGAGCTTCCTCAGACAGCCTATGGTATACCTGAGGCTATAGGAGGAAATGACCAAGATAGCTTACTCAGAGAGTCTCTTGACTGTGGGGATAAGAGGGTTAGACCGCATGATATTCCTCAAGAGAGTCCCTGAATACCCTAGAATATAAGGGGAATTGACCGAGTGAGCTTCCCCAGAGAGTCTCATAATTTCGTATGACCAAGCCAGAGGGGTTAGGCTGAGTGCACTGCCCAGAGGGTTGTGGTACTTCTTGGATATGACAAGAGGGGATGGCTGCGAGTACTTCCCAGAGGGGTTTTGGCATATTAGATGTTTGTTTCACTATTGTTGATTGGTTGTGGATTGATTGCTGCTATGTGTCATCCTATCTTACTGCTTACCGTTAGTTCCTATTGCTTGCTATTTCTGTTTACTTCTTATAGTACATTTACCTTCCATATAATCACTGATTGTTAGGCACAGATCTTTGGGTGAATGCCTTCTGGGATTTTATCTCACACCCTGTTTGGTCCATGATTTTGGGATCAAGAAGACTATGTTGTTGCAGGTATAGACAAGGGAAATCACCCTTTAACTTTTGGAACTTGATTGCTTGGAGCAGGGGGAGCATGGGACCAAGCTTTTTCTTGTGATGCTGAGGAGTTGTTTACTTTTCTTTTGTAATTGTTTTGGTACTATAGTGTTTTCTAGCATTGTGACTTGTTTGGATGCTTTCCTATTTATGTATCATGCATAATTTCATATATATACATATGTGGTCCAGTTTTTTTATTTAGTTTTCCACTGTTTATATTGTTGGTTATTACTGCTTCCGCTATTGCATGTTATCTATTGCCACTGTGTACTCTGCCAATGAGGGAATAGTTTCCCCATTATCACACCCAAGGCCCTCACAGATAGTCGACAGCCTCTGGCGTTTGGGGAAATGCACTTGAGGCCATGTGACCAACTGGGTACGGGGTGCCTCTGGGTGGATTCCAGAACTAGGACGTTACATAAATACCCTTGTCTTATCTGTTCTCCCATATTTACAGCACTTTCTAAATGTAACTGACACCATTGTTCTACAAAACCGTGCAACCTCACCTATTCCAAACTCCAAACTCCATCTTATCCCTCAAATCGGCGTCTGATACCACTCTGTCATGGCCCCCTCCCCACAATGTGTACCCCTCCTAGGATGGAAATGTGAGAAGAGATATAATGACCCTCGAGTGCCACTTCTAGTAGGCCCCGAGTTAGAGACTAGCACTGAGGGTGTAGTAAACACACCGATTGGAGGCATTACCCTCTAAGAGAACACGTGCAAAAGAGAGAGATAAGAGATACACCAAAAAACTCCTCAGAATACAATATAAAATAAATCCTAAGAAAACATATGTACTGTCATGAAAAACTACTTTAAATGAAATGGGAAAACTACAAGTACCAAAAGAATCTAAAATGACAACGACCATGAAGCCCAAACAGCTCTTGAAAAACCCCCAAGGTAGTAGTAACCAACCTGATCCACAAACTACTTTTGGTGACCTGAAAGATATTTTATTTAACATAGGGTGAGTAAAATAGTATACTCAGTAGGATCCTCCTTAGAGCCTCTTGTGAAAAAGAAAAGAAATCATGCTAAATCATAGTGAACAGCAAGTGAAACTAACTCATCACCTAAACATGTATCCTATGTTACTAGACTCACCATGGCTACTCTCACCAAGTATCACATACAAGGGTATATAATACAATATTGAATATAACGGGTACCCCGCTACCACTTCCCCAGTGGTTTGATGATTTGCCCCAACCTTGCACATCCTGAGCATCTCTCTCAAAAAAGGCTATCCCGAAGACACCTGGGTGTAGAACCACTACATGCACCTCATGAAACTCACCACTAAAACCATACAACCAAAAGTAACAAAGTAGTTTCTGGAATCCCCCAAAGCTCGCATAGCATGTATCATACATCAGGTATCACACCTCATGTAACACCTTGATAGTTTATGAGAAGTATTTTTTTATGTCTTATGTTATACGCCACATAAAAAGAATCTGTCACTACACAAAACACTAGCTTGGCTTGCTTTACACGCAATTGCGACCTTCCACGATAGTGTGTGTTGTACGCAATACCGAGTTTCACTAAACAACAATATGTTATTAAAATATTATATAAACTAGCCATTATGAATAGTAATACCCACTTTTTGAAATTTTATAAATTTTATCTTTCAAAATGGATCTCATTTTTGGATTCAGAATATTGAAATTAGCATAGGGTGAAATTTTGGTATTTTTCTGAAAACTTTCAATTTTTGATGAATAGTGAAAACACTAAGTTATTGGTTTAAACCAACTTTTTATTTAAATAATAATTTATTTTATTTAAATTTATTTTAGGTCAATATAGCTAAATAATACTTATATAAGTTCAATGTAATTCATTGGATTCATTTTATAATAATTTTAGATATATAAAAATTTATTGAACTTTTCATCGTCTTTACCCACCTCCTAGGAGCTGTTACAATTGTACATAAAACGTAATTTTACCGCTTCTATGAGTTGAATTTCTAAAATCTTAGAGAAATGGTTAATATCAAGGAGTAAAATGTGGTTCAATAAGATAAAAATAATTTTTGGTGAATAGTAACTTTTTACTTTTATTTATCACGATTAAATGTAAATAGGGCAATTAAGGGTAAAAATGATATTATTATTACCCTAACACATGTCTTAATTCTATTTGATAAGTGTAATTCGACCAAAAAATACATTAGGAATAAAATATTACCCTTTAGGTCCACTTGGATTAGATTAGGGCACTTATTATTATTTTATTTAAAGAAGAGTTAAAAGAGTTAAAATAAAAGTATAATAAGTAAAACATTTTTAATATAGGGTTATACATAAGATAAATTCGACTATAAATATTAATTAGAAATATAAAAATATTTTCTACATAATGGTATTTTATTTATAATTTTTAGACATTAAATAACTTAATTTATTTATGACAAAATGATGATGCAGTAATTACCTTATTAGTGAAATATTAACATAATTGATGTTATAAATACACAAATAAATGTAATTTGAGACTTTTTATGAATTACACTAATTTTATAGGTTAATATGACATGTTAGTATTGATTTAATTAACTTTTTTATAACTAATAATGCTGAAATAATTTTCACAAAAATCATTTACGAAATAGTTTTAAAATTGACATAAAATAGACTTTAAAAAATATATTATATTATTAATTGTTATTCTATTCCTAAAAATCTAATGTTTGTCCAAATGACTTAGATAAGGTTATATATATTAATAATGAACCACTTGGGGTTCTTTTTTCTGGTTATAGTAAGTTTATTAACCATATAGTGTAAGAAAACAAGAAGACACGGTAAAAGTTAAATTATTTAACTTAGAGTTAAATCTAAATGATAAGGTTAAAATAGTAACCTAAACTAGTCTAAAACCTATTGGTTGAGAGGATTTAGACCCATACCCACTTTAGCTTCTAAATAAATCAATTTTGAGCTATTATAAACCGAACATGACTTTATTATAAAATAATATTTTATGTTCTTCCTAAGGTGCCCCTCTCCTCCCTTATAAAAGGGAACCTCCTCCCTCTCCTCTTTACACAAATTTGAGAATTCAAGATCGGCCAAACCCTTCCCATTTACCTTCTAAACTTCCCTAGAAACATACTAGAGGTCCTGGACTTCTTCAAAGACCAATTTTAGTATCCTAAGAGGAGGTTTCAAAGAGGTGTGTCGAAGAAGAGGTAATATCCTTTAGCGATTCTTTCAAATTCATTTCTTCTTCTACTTCCTCTTATTTTTTTGTTTCATAATAAAGTAATAAAATCAGTATCACTAATATAATTATATGTTACTAAAAATTTGAAACAACCATATTTCACCTTCGATCCATCCTACAGAAAACAAAATCACTGCACGTGCGTACGTACGGAATACCGTCTCCACACCGTTGTGTAATCTGTTTTCCACCATCACCTTACTTGGATGGGTATAATGGTGTACATAATAACTATATATGATTATTTTAAAGTGATATTGATTCTAAAATAGTATACATACACTTAAATATAATTCCATTATCATGAGAATGATATCATCGCTCGTGCATACATACGACCTACCGTCTCCACGATGTGATGTGACTCATTCTACATGATCTTCATTGAATAATGATTATATAAATTAATTGAATGAATTGAATGAATTGAATGAATAAATATGATATATATTACACTATTACCATTCTGGAAATGAGTTATCTATAACTTAAAAAGAAGAATAAGAATTTATTCTACAAAACATGCATAAGAACATAAAGCAATGAACACTCGAATAACAAGTTGCAATGAAATATTACTAATGAGAATATAAGAAAATTATCATATATGATATCATAAAAATTAATATGATTATGTAATAAGTCAATGAAATTATTTAAATCATTATACATGAGGTTTGGATACGTACAAAGCATATCAGACCTAAGGTAAGTGAAAAATCTCACAATCTCATTTTTATCCGTGATTGTTTATACTTTAGAATTTACTGGGGAATACTTATCATCCACATCCATGTTTCCTCAATATTTAATATTATTTCTATACTCCTAAAATTTTTTAAATCCAATTTAACCTATTGGTAAATTTTTAGTAAAAGATATGAAATGAATCTTTTGTCGTTTTCAGTACGAGATACTTTTTGACTTTTCTGAAAAAAGTACGTGAATAATGTTTTTTTAACTTATATGGAATGAAGGGATTTTTATGATTTCATAGAAAATTATTTCCATGAAGCTTACTTTACAAGTTTTCAAGTTTATTTTTAATCAACTTCTTTTAGTTTAAAATTGTATGACATGTTAAGAAAGGGAAAAAGTTTTTTTGAAGTAGAAAGGATATTTTCCTCAAGAATGGAGTTCCAGTATTTTACCAAAATTATTTTCCATCTAAGATAATATAGCATTATGTTTCTATCCCTATTTTTAGATTGATTTCAATATTTTATGATGGAATTAATTTTATGATGTCCTTTCATCTTATATGTATTATGTTATGATGGCATGATGTTTAAGAATCCCATATTTATTACATGCGTTATGCTATGATTTATGATTTTTTTGGAACACATAAGAATGGTTTCATTATGAGATGGGTGGGACCTATATCTACCTCTAATGCATTGGGTAATGGTTTATATCTCATGATATAGACAAGGCTGGAACGACAAGTTAATCTGGTTCAGTGATACAGGACTGGAATGAGGAGTAAACTCGGTTCAGTAATGGACTTTGTCTGCTATGATGGTCTTGAAAATGAGCCTTGAATAATATGAAATGATTTTCTATGATTATGTGTGTATGCCACAAAGTTTCATGTTTTATGTTATGATTATTGGGATAACATGTCACTAATAAGATTTATCCCATGTTATGATATTATGATCTCTTTTGCAGGTTAAGATTTTCCAAATGTTATGTTCTTATGAATATGATATGATTGATATTTATTTTTTTTACCCTTAATGAGAATTTAGCTTACCCTTTTGTATGTTTTCCTTTCCCCAGGTCTGGAATAAGGGTATTAAGTAGAAAATGCCAAAAGGGACTCTAGATATGATGAAATAAATGAGAGACAATGTAGATGATTTATGAACCAGTTGTTTATGTTTCCAAGTTTATAAAGACACTATACCTATACGGTCCTATCATGGTTTTGTTTTATATTGTAATAAGTATGCTTCAATTCTTAATTAATAACCTTGTATGTAATGTATGGGTCATTATAGTTTGTATCAGAGGGAGGTTATAGTCAACCTTTGGAAACTAGGATGTGAAAACCTTAGTAAGAACCCTAAGGATATGTCTAATCATAGAACATAATCTTAGTGTTTTAGAAATGGCCATGAATATCCTATGATAAGACCTAAAGTGTGAAATTTTATTACTGATTATGTGGTTTTCCTTTTGTAATTAGTGTTTCTCACACCATGCTTCTTGGTTTTAGTCAATGGCTGGAACCCGAAGGAACCGTGTTAATGATGAATGCGATGGACAATGCAATGATTGTTTGCCTGAGTAACCAAATTTTATGGGAGACAGAATGAAAAATCTTGTACCCATGATCACACCACTTTCTCAAGCTATGAATCATGCAGTACTTCCAAACGAGCAAAGGAAGGAGAAACATTCGGGTGAATCCTTCATGAGGGAGCGTCCACCTTCATTCAGCGGGTCTTCTGATCCATTAGTGGCTGAACAATGGATCAGTACCACTGAAAATATATTTTCAATCCTTCAATGTTCTGATCATGATAAAGTCATCTTAGCAGTATATCATTTGGAAGGTGAAGCTGATAAATGGTGGAATATTATCAAGATTACAAGGCAAAGAGATGAAATTGAGTCCATGGAATGGGATGAGTTCAAGAACTTATTCTTCAATAAGTACTTCCCTCGTATTCTCCAAACAAATATGGTGAAAGAGTTTCTTGAACTAAAGAAAAAGGATGATGAATCTGTTGGTACCTATGAAGAAAATTTTACAAGACTTGCAAGGTACGCTTCCAGAATTATTATCTAACCTGAGAGTAAAATCGATCGATTCTTTAGTGCCTTAAAACCACATCTTCGAAGGGAGTTATCCATAATGGACTTCAATAGCTATGAGGAAATTGTTCGATGTTCTCTCAAGGTTTAGATGGATAATGGAGTAACCCATCAGTTATATGGGTTTGATAAGAAGAGGAAAATGGAATTCAAAGGAAAATCTAAAGACCACATTGAAAAGAAGACGAGTTTTCATTTATGATCAAATTTTGGAAAGAAACATGGAGGGAATTGTCTTAAAGGGAAAAAAATGTTTTAAGTGTGGAAAAGAAGGTAATCAGGCAATTGAATGTCAAAATAATGGGAAGAAGATGTCTAATGATGCGAACAAAGAAAGGGATACACAGAATGCACCTCAAACACTACAATGTTTCAAGTGTAAGGAGATTGGGCATTATACCAATCAATGCCCAAATCCAAGGGTTGTTGACGATGATCGACATCAACAAACTCTTAAGGACAAAGACAAAGGAAAGTCACATGAAATTACCATCGATGATGTGGAGTACGATAACGAAGTGGTAAAAGGTACACTTACCATCCACTCTAAAGTAGAAAATGTTTTATTTTATTCTGGATCCACCCACTCTTTTATTTCTGAAGAATTTTCTAAGGGTATCATCGAATTACCTCAACAATTAGATGTTGAGTTAGTTGTGAAAATTCTTAATAAAACAACGGTCCCATCAAAAGTTTACAATTCTTCTCTGATTGAAGTTTGTGGGAAAGTGCTTCTTGGAAATCTTGTGATCCTTCCTATAGTGTAATTTGATGTGATTCTTGGCATGGATTTTATTTCTTTATATGGAGCTCATATCAATTTCCAAAGAAGGGAAGTCACATTTCATATTCCAGATCAATCTATGATCATCTATCGATGCAAGGATGAACATGACCTTCCAGTGGAAATGTCTTCCATCTTATCGGTATTGATTCCACTAAATGAAGGTTATTTATCTCAAATGGTTGGAGAGAAACTCACGATTATAAATACACCCATTGTACGAGAGTTTGATGATGTCTTTTCGGAGGAATTGCCTGGTCTTACACCAAATCGTGAAGTTGAGTTTTCAATAGAACTCCTACCGGGTGCTATGCCTATTTCAAAGACACCTTATAGAATGAACCCAATTGAGTTGCAGTAATTAAAGAATCAACTCCAAGAGAATCTTGATAAAGGATTCATACGCTCTAGTGCATCACCTTGGGGAGAACCTATTCTGTTTGTTAAGAAGAAAGATGGATCAATGGGACTCTACATTGATTATTAAGAACTTAAAAAGATCAATATCAAGAAAAAATATCCTCTCCCATGCATTGATAAATTATTTGACCAACTACTAGGAGTTCAATACTTTTCCAAGATTGATCTTCGTTCTGGGTATCATCAATTAAGGGTTAAAAGGCAGGATATAGCAAAGACAAATTTTCGTACAAGGTATGGACCCTATGAATTTGTAGTGATTCCATTTGGTCTTACTAATTCCCCTGCTATCTTCATGAATATGATGAATAGAGTCTTTAGAGACTATCTTGATCAGTTTGTGGTAGTCTTTATGGACGATATTATTGTCTATTCAAAGTGCAAGGAAGAACATGAATATCACTTGAGAATTGTATTAAAGACCCTGAGAAAGGAGAAGCTTTATGCCAAATTTACCATGTGTGAATTTTGGCTTAAAAAATTTTCATTTTTGGGTCACATAATCTCGAAAGAGGGGATATCTGTGGATCCATAAAAAATAAATGTTATCGAAAGATGGTCTTGACCAACAATAGTAACTGAGATCTGAAGTTTTCTTGGTCTGGATGGATATTATCGACGTTTTGTGAAAGATTTTTCAAGGTTATCTAATCCACTCACCAGGTTGACTCAAAAAGGAGTTAAGTTAGTTTGGACTAAGGAGTGTGAAGATAATTTCAAAGAGTTAAAATGAAGGTTATCCAGTGAACCTTTTCTCACACTGCCATGTAGTGGAGAACGGTTTGTGATCTACAGTGATGCATCCAGGAAGGGACTGGGGTGTGTTCTCATGCAAAATGATATATCGATATCTAATGCCTCATAACAGTTGAAAATCCATGAGAAAAATTACCCAACTCATGATTTGGAGTTAGCCGTGGTAATCTTTGCATTAAAAATATTGAGGCATTATCTTTATGGTAAAAGGTGTGATATTTATACTGATCATAAAAGAATAAAGTATATTTTCAAACAAAAGGAGCTGAATATGCGCCAAAGAAGATGGTTGGAGTTGATTAAGGACTACGGCTTCTCAATTCATTATCACCCTAGGAAAGCAAACAAGGTGGCATATGCATTAAGTCAATAAGACCATGCTAGCTTATCTATGATGAGGATCTCCAAAGATCCAATATTTACGGATTTACAAAGGATGGATCTTGGAATTATAATGTAAAGGGAAAAATCTAATCTTTTTCAAAAGAATGTTCAACCATCTATGCATGTGAAGATTAAAGAGGTGCAGAAAGAAGATGTAGAGTTACAAAATATGGTGAGAAATGTTCCTGAATTCAACCTTGATTGTGATGGGATAATAAGGTTTAGGAATCAGGTTTGTGTTACTCCCATCCCAAAATTAAAGAAGGAGCTGCTGGATGAGGCTCATAGTTCTTCATTCTCTATTCATCTTGGAAGCACAAAGATGTATAGGGACCAGAAAGAGTACTTCTAGTTGGATGGCATTAAAAGAGATGTAGTTGAATATGTCTCTTGATGCTTGGTTTGTCAGCAAGTTAAAGTTGAGAGACAGAAGTATAAGGGAATGTTACAACCATTACCCAAACCAGAATGGAAATGGGAAAACATCACCATGGAATTTGTCACTGGACTTCCTAAAACATCCAAAGGAAATAATGCTATCTGGGTTATAGTTGATCATCTTACGAAGTCGGCACACTTCATTGCTATTAGAGAAGATTTCTCTCTGGATCAGCTTTCCAGGATATATGTGAAGGAAGTGGTAGGATTTCAGGGATTACCACTTTCTATTATATCTAATCGAGATCCTAGGTTTTCCTCAATGTTTTGGTGAAGTCTTTAGCATACTCTAGATACAGAGTTGAGTTTCAGCACTACTTATCATCCTCAGACAGACGGTCAGTCTGAGAGGAAAATTCAAACTATAGAAGACATGTTGAGAGCTTTCTCTATGGATTTTAAATGTGGTTGGGATCAACACCTACCTTTGGTGGAATGTTTTTATAATAATAGCTTTCACTACAGTATTTAGATGGCTCCTTATGAATCTCTCTATGGAAAGAAATTATGAACTCTAAATTGCTGGGATGAAGTTGGGGAAATAAAGCTATTAGGACCTAATCTTGTTGATGAGATGGAAGAAAAGGTCTGATATATTCAACAACACATAAGAGTATCTCAGAGTCAACAAAAAAGTTATTCTGATAACCAAAGAAAAGACCTAGAGTTTTAAGTGGGTGATAAAGAATTCTTACGAATATCTCATTGGAAGAGAGTAATGAGATTTGGAAAGAAGGGCAAGCTGAGCCCTAGGTATATCAGTCCTTTCGAAATAATGGATCATGTTGGGAATGTATCTTACTGATTGGCACTTTCATCGAATCTCTCTCAAGTTCACGATGGGTTCCATGTATCTCTCATAAGAAAGTACATAACCGATCCTTCACATGTACTAATCTCAGAAGTTGTACCACTGGAGCAAGATCTTTCTTATGAAGAAAAACCGATAGAGATTCTGGATCGTAGCGAAAAAGTTCTATGGAACAAGACCACTCTCTTGGTGAAAGTTTTATGGAGGAACCAGCAATTAGAAGAAGCTACATGGGAGCTTGAGGATATGATGAGGGAGAGGTATCCTCATCTGTTTGTTACGAAGTGACGAATTTTGAGGGCGAAATTCATTTTAAGGGGGTTAGAATGTAACACCCTGATAGTTTATGAGAAGTATATTTTTATGCCTTATGTTATACGCAACATCAAAAAAATCTTTCACTACACACAACACTAGATTGGCTTGCTTTACACGCAATCATGACCTTCCACGATAGCATGCGTTGTACGCAATACTGAGTTTTACTAAACAACGATATGCTATTAAAATATTATATAAACAAGCCGTTATGAATAGTAATACCCAATTTTTGAAATTTTATAAATTTTATCTTTCAAAATGGACTTCATTTTTGGATTCAAAATATCGAAATTATCATAGGGTGAAATTTTGGAATTTTTCTGAAAACTTTCAATTTTTGATGAATAGTGAAAACCCTGAGTTACTGGTTAAAACCAACTTTTTATTTAAATAATAATTTATTTTATTTAAATTTATTTTAGGTAAAAATAGATACATAATACTTATATAAGGTCAATGTAATTCATTGGAGTCATTTTATAATAATTTTAGATATATGAAAATTTTATTGAACTTTTCACCGTCTTTTATCCACCTACTAGGAGCATTTGCAATTGTACATAAAACTTAATTTTACCACTTCTGTGAGTTAAATTTTGAAAATCTGAGAGACACGGTTAATATCAAAGAGTTAAATGTGGTTCAATAAGATAAAAATAATTTTTGGTGAATAATAACTTTTTACTTTTATTTACCACGGTTAAAGGTAAATAGGGTAATTAAGGGGAAAATGATATTATTATTACCCTAAAACATGTCATAATTATATTGGATAAGTTTAATTCGACCAAAAACTACCTTAGGAATTAAATATTACCCTTTAGGTCCACTTGGATTAGATTAGGACACTTATTATTATTTTATTTAAAGAAGAGTTAAAAGAGTTAAAATCAAAGTTCAATAAGTAATTTTTTTTAATATAGGGTTATAAATAAGATAAATTCGACTATAAATATTCATTATAAATATAATAATATTTCCTACATAATGGTATTTTATTTATAATTTTTAGACAATAAATAATTTAATTTATTTATGACACAATGATGATGCAGTAATTACCTTATTAATGAAATATTAACATAATTGATGTTATAAATACCCAAATAAATGTAATTTGAGACTTTTTATGAATTAAAATAATTTTATATGTTAATATGACATGTTATCATTGATTTAGTTAACTTTTTTCGAACTAATCATGTTGTTATGATTTTCACAAAAATCAATTACCAAATAGTTTCAAAATTGACATAAAATAGTGTTTAAAACAAATATTATATTATTAATTGTTATTATATTCCTAAAAATCTAACATTCGTCCAAATGACTTAGAAAAGGTTATATATATTGATAATGAACCTCTTGGGGTTCGTTTGTCCTGTTATAGTATGTTTATTAACCATATATTGTAAGAAAACAAGAAGACATAGTAAAAGATAAATTATTTAACTTAGAGTTAAATCTAAATGATAATGTTAAAATAGTAACCTAAACTTGTCTAAAAACTATTTGTTGAGATTATTTAGTCCCATCCCCACTTTATATTCTAAATAATTCAATTTGGAGCAATTATAAACTGAATATGACTTTATTATAAAATAATATTTTAAGTTTTTCCTAAGGTGCCCCTCTCCTCCCTTATAAAAGGGCACCTCCTCCCTCTCCTCTTTACACAACTTTGATCATTAAAGCTCGTCCAAACCCTGCCAATTTACCTTATAAACTTCCCTAGAAACATAATAGAGGTCCTGGACTTCTTCAAAGACCAATTTTAGTATCCTAAGAGGAGGTTTTAAAGAGGCGTGTCGAAGAAGAGGTAATATCCTTTACTGATTCTTTCAAATTCATTTCTTCTTCTACATCATATTATTTTGTTGTTTCATAATATAGTAATAAAATCAGTATCACTCATATATTGATATGTTATTATAAATATTAAACAACCATATTTCACCTTCGATCCATCCTACAGAAAACCAAATCACCGCGCGTGCGTACGTACGAAATATTGTCTCCACACCGTGGTGTAATCTGTTTTCCACCACCACCTTACTTTGATGGGTATAATGGTGTAAATAATAACTATATATGATTATTTTAAAGCAATATTGATTATGAAATAGTATACATACACTTCAATACAATTCCACGACCATGGGAACAATATCATCACTCGTGCGTACGTACGGCCTACCGTCACCACGATGTGATGCGACCCGTTCTACATGATCTTCGTTGAATAATGATTATATAAATGAATTGAATGAATAAATATGATATATATTAAACTAATACCATTCTTTAAATGAGTTATCTATAACCTAAAAATAATAATAAGAATTTATTCGACAAAACATGCATAAGAACATAAAGCAATGAAAACCCGAATAACAAGTTGCAATGCAATATTACTAATAATAATATATGAATATGACCATATATGATATCATAACAATTAATATGATTCTGTAATAAGTCAATGGAATTATCTAAATAATTATACAGGAGGTTCGGATATGTACAAAGCATATCAGACCTAAGGTAAGGGAAAAATCTTACAATCTCATTTTTATCTGAGATTGTTTATACTTCAGAATTTACTGGGGAATATTTATCATCCACATACATGTTTCCTCAATATGTAATATTATTTCTATCCTCATACAATTTTTTAAATCCAATTTTACTTATTGGTAAATTTTTAGTAAAAGATATGAAAGGAATCTTTTTTCGTTTTCAATACGAGATACTTTTGACTTTTTCGGAAAAAGTACAAGAAGAATGTTTTTTTAACTTATATGGCATGAATGGATTTTTATGATTTCATAGAACATTATTTCCATGAAGCTTCCTTTACAAGTTTTCATTTTTATTTTTAATCAACTACTTTTAGTTTAAAATTGAATGTCATCTTAAGAAAGGAAAAATGTTTTTTTGAAGTTGAAAGGATATTTTCATCAAGAATGGAGTACAAGTATTTTATCAAAATTATTTTACATCTAAGATAATATAGGTTTCTCTTTATATACCTATTTTTACATTGATTTGATTATTTTATGATAGAATTAATTTTATGATGTCCTTTTATCTTATATGGATTATGTTATGATGGCATGATGTTTAAGAATCCCATTTTTATTACATGGGTTATGCAATGATTTATGATTTTTGTGGAACACATAATAATGGTTTCATTATGAGATGGGTGGTACCTATATATCCTTCCAATGCATTGGGTAATGGTTTATATCACATGAGATAGACATGACTGGAACAACAAGTTAATTTGGTTCAGTGATACATGACTGGAAAGAGGAGTGAACTTGGTTCAGTAATGGACTTTGTCCGCTATGATGGTATTGGAAATGTGCCTTGACTAATATGAAATGATTTTCAATGATTATGTGTGTATTCCACAAAGTTTCATGTTTTATGTTATGATTATTGGGATTATATTTCACTACTATGATTTATCCCATGTTATGATAATATGATCTCTTTTCCAGGTTAAGATTTTCAAAATGTTATGTTCTTATGAATATGATATGATTGATATTTCTTTTTTTTACCATTACTGAGCATTTGAGCTCACCCTTTTGTATGTTTTCCTTTCCCCAGGTCAGGAAGAAGGGTATTAAGTAGGATATGCCAAAAGGGACTCTAGATATGGTGAAATAAACAGGAGACAATGTAGATTATTTATGAACCAGTTGTTTATGTTTCCCTGTTTCTAAAGACACTATACCTATATGATCCTATCATGGTTTTGTTTTATGTTGTAATAAGTATGCTTCAATTCTGAAGTAATAACCATGTATGTAAAGTATGGTTCGTTATAGTTGGTATCAGAGGGAGGTTATAGTCATCCTTTGGAAACTAGGATGTGAAAACCTCAGTAAGAACCCTAAGGATATTTCTAAGCATAGAACATAATCTTAGTGTTTTAGAAATGGCCATGAATAACCTATTATAAGACTTAAAGTGTGAAATTTTATTACTAATTATGTGTTTTTCCTTTTGTAATTAGTGTTTCTCACACTATGCTTCTTGGTTTTAGTCAATGGATGGAACCCAAAGGAACCGTGTTAATGCTGAATGCAACAGACAATGCAATAATTGTCCTCCTGAGCAACCAAACGTTATGGGAGACGGTATGAAAAATATTGTATCCATGCTCACACAACTTTCTCAAGATATGAATCATGCAGGACTTCCAAACAAGAAAAGGAAGGAGAAACATTCTATTGAATACTTCATGAGGCAGCGTCCACCTTCATTTAGCGGGTCTTCTGATCCATTAGTGGCTGAACAATGAATCAGTACCACTAAAAAGATATTTTCAGTCCTTCAATGTTCTGAGCATGATAAAGTCATCTTAGCAGTATATCGTTTAGAACGTGAATCTGATCAATGGTGGAATATTATCAAGAATATGAGGCAAAGTGATGAAATTGATTCCATGGAATGGGATGAGTTCAAGAACTTATTCTTCAATAAGTACTTCCCTCGTCTTCTTCGAACACAAATGGAGAAAGAGTTTCATGAACTTAAGCAAAAGGATGATGAATCTGTTGGTACCTATGAAGAAAATTTTACAAGACTTGCAAGGTACGCTTCCAGAATTATTATCCAACCTGAGAGTAAAATCGATCAATTATTTAGTGGCTTAAAACCAAGTCATCGAAGGGTGTTAGCCATAAGGGACTTCAATAGATTCAAGGAAGTTGTTCGATGTGCTCTCAAGGTTGAGATGGAGATTGGAGTAATCCATCAGTCATATGGGTTTCATAAGAAAAGGAAAATGGAATTCAAAGAAAAATCTAAAGACCACACTGAAAAGAAAATGAGTTTTATTTTATGATAAAATTGTGGAAAGAAACATGTAAGGAATTGTCTTAAAGGGATAACAAAATGTTTTAAGTGTGGAAAATAAGGTCATCTGGAAATTGAATGTTGAAATAATGGGAAGAAGATGTCTAAAGATGCGAACAATGAAAGGGATACACAGAATGCACCTCCAACACTTCAATGTTTCAAGTGCAAGAAGATAGGGCATTATGCCAATCAATGCCCAAATCCAAGGGTTGTTGATGATGATCGACGTCAACAAACTATTAAGGCCATAGACAAAGGAAAGTCACATGCAATTACCACCAGAGATTTGGAGTACGATAACAAAGTGGTGAAAGGTACACTTACCATCCCCTCTAAAGTAGAAAATGTTTTATTTGATTATGGATCCACCCAATATTTTATTTCTGAAGAATTTTCTAAGTGTATCGCTGTATTACCTCAACAATTAGATGTTGAGTTAGCTGTGACAACTCTTAATGTTACAATGGTCCCATCAAAAGTTTACAATTCTTCTCCGATTGAAGTTTGTGGGAAAGTTCTTCCTGCATATCTTGTGATCCTTCCTATCGTGGAATCTGATGTTATTATTAGAATGGATTGTCTTTCTTTATATGGAGATTATATCAATTGACAAAGAAGGGAAGTCACATTTCATATTCCAAATCAATCTATGATCATCTATCGATGCAAGGATGAACATGACCTTCGAGTGGAAATTTCTTCCATTTTTGGGGTCTTGATTCCACTAAATGAAGGTTATTTATCTCAAATGGTTGGCGATAAACTCATGATTAAGAATACACCCATTGTACGGGAGTTTGATGAAATCTTTCCGGAGGAATTTCCAGGTCTTCCACAAAATCGCGAAGTTGAGTTTTCAATAGAACTAATACCGGGTGCTATTCCTGTTTCAAAGACACCTTATAGAATGGCCCCAATTGAGTTTCAGGAATTGAAGAAGAAACTCCAAGAGAATATTGATAAAGGATTCATACGCCCTAGTGCGTCACCTTGGGGAGCACCTGTTCTATTTGTTAAGAAGAAAGATGGATCAATGAGACTCTGCATTGATTATTGATAACTTAACAAGATCACTATCAAGAAAAAGTATCCTCTCCCACGCATTTATGACTTATTTGACCAAATACGCAGAGATCAATACTTTTCCAAGATTGATATTTGTTCAGGGTATCATCAATTAAGGGTCAAAAGGGAGGATATACCAAAGATAGCTTTCCGTACAAGGTATGGACACTATGAATTTATAGTGATGCCATTTGGTCTTAGTAATTCCCCTGCTATCTTCATGGATCTGATGAATAGAGTCTTTAGAGACTATCTTGATCAGTTTGTGGTAGTCTTTATAGACGATATTCTTGTCTATTCAAAGAGAAAGGAAGAACATGAATATACCTAGAGAATTGTATTAAAGACCCTGAGAAAGGATAAGCTTTATGCCAAATTTACCAAGTTTTAATTTTGGCTTCAAAAAGTTTCATTTTGGGGTCACATAATCTCGAAAGAGGGGATATCTGTAGATCCAGCAAAAATAGAGGTTATTGAAATATGGTCGAGACCAACAATAGTAATTGAGATTCGAAATTTTCTTGGTCTGGCTGGATATTATCGACGTTTTGTGAAAGATATTTCAAGGTTATCTAATCAAATCACCAGGTTGACTCGAAAAGGAGTTAAGTTCGTTTGTACGGAGGAGTGTGAAGAGAATTTCAAAGATTTAAAACGAAGGTTATCCAGTGCACCTGTGCTCACACTACCGTGTAGTGGAGAAAGGATTGTAATCTACAGTGATGCGTCCAAGAACGGACTGAGGTGTGTTCTCATGCAAAATGATATGGTGATAGATTATGCCTCATGACAGTTGAAAATCCATGAGCAAAATTACCCAACTCATGATTTGGAGTTAGCCATAGTAATATTTGCATTAAAAATATGGAGGCATTATCTTTATAGTGAAAGGTGTGATATTTATATTGATCATAAAAGTTTAAAGTATATTTTCACACAAAATGAGCTGAATATGTGCCAAAGAAGATGGTTGGAGTTGATTAAGGACTACGACTGCTCAATTCATTATCACCCTGGGAAAGAAAACAAGGTGACGATGCATTAAGTTGACAAGACCATGCTAGCTTATCCATGATGAGGATCTCAAAAGATCCAATATTTATGGATTTACAAAGGATAGATCATGTAATTATAATGGAAAGGGAAAAATATTATCTTTTTCAAATGAATGTTCAACCATCTATGAATGTGAAGATTAAAAATTCGCAGAAAGAAGATGTAGAGTTACAAAAGAAGGTGAGAAATGTTCGTAAATTCAACCTTGATTGTGATGGGATAATAAGGTTCAGGAATCGAGTTTTTGTTCCTCCCATCCCAAAATTAAAGGAGCTGCTAGATGAGGCTCCTAGTTCTTCATTCTCTATTCATCCTAGAAGCACGAAGATGTATAGGGACTTGAAAGAGTACTTCTGGTGGGATGGCATGAAAAGAGATGTTGTTGAATATGTCTCTCAATGCTTGGTTTGACAGCAAGTTAAAGTTGAGAGACAGAAGTATAATGGGATGTTACAACCATTACCCGTACCAGAATGGAAATGGGAAAACATCACCATGGACTTTTTCACTGGACTTCCTAAAACATCCAAAGGCAATAATGCTATCTGGGTTATAGTTGATCATCTTAATAAGTCTTCATACTTCATTTCTATTAGAGAAGATTTCTCTATGGATAAGCTTGCCAGGATATATGTGAAGGAAGTGGTAAGATTGCATGGAGTACCACTTTCCATTATATCTGATCGGGATCTGAGGGTTACCTCGAAGTTTTGGCGAAATCTTCAGTATACTCTAGATACAGAGTTGAGTTTCATCACTGCTTATCATCCTCAGACAGACGGTCAGTCTGATAGGACAATTCAAACTCTATAAGACACGTTCTGAGCTTTCTCTATGGATTTCAAAGACGGTTGGGATCAACACCTAACTTTGGTTGAGTTTTCTTATAATAATAGCTTTCACTCCATTATTCAGATGGCTCCTTATGAAGCTCTTTATGGAAAGAAATTCCAAACTCCAACTTGCTGGGATGAAGTTGGGGAAAGAAAGCTATTAGGACCTGATCTTATTGATGAGATGAAAGAAAAGGTCTGATCTATTCAATAACATATAAGAGCAGCTCAGAGTCGACAAAAAAGTTATGCCGATAACCGAAAAAGGACCTAGAGTTTGAGGTGGGTGATATAGTGTTCTTACAAATAGCTCCTTGGAAGAGAGTAATGTGATTTGGAAGGAAGGGAAAGCTGAGCCCTAGGTATATCGGTCCTTTAGAAATACTGGATCGTGTTGGGAATGTAGCTTACCGATTGGTGCTTCCACCAAATCTCTCTCAAGTTCATGATGTGTTCCATGTATCTCTCCTGAGAGAGTACATACCCGATCCTTCAGATGTACTAAGCTCATAAGTTGTACCGCTGGAGCAAGATCTTTCTTATGAAGAACAACCGATAGAAATTCTGGATCGTAGCAAAAAAGTTCTATGGAACAAGACCACTTGCTTGGTGAAAGTTTTATAGAGGTACCACCAATTAGAAGAAGCTACATGGGAGCTTGAGGATATGACGAGGGAGAGGTATTCTCATCTATTTGTTATGAAGTGACGAATTTTGAGGGCGAAATTCATTTTAAGGGGGGTAGAATGTAACACCCTGATAGTTTATGAGAAGTATTTTTTTATGTCTTATGTTATACAGAACATCTAAGGAATCTTTAACTACACACAACACTATCTTGACTTTCTTTACACGCAATCGCAACCTTCCACGATAGTGTGTGTTGTACGCAATACCGAGTTTCACTAAACAACGATATGCTATTAAAATATTATATAAACTAGCCGCTATGAATAGTAATACCCACTTTTTGAAATTTTATAAATTTTATCTTTCAAAATGGACTTCATTTTTGGATCGGAATATTGAAATTAGCCTAGGGTGAAATTTTGGTTTTTTTTGAAAACTTTCAATTTTTGATGAATAGTGAAAACATTGAGTTATTGGTTAAAACTGACTTTTTATTTAAATAATCATTTATTTTATTTTAGGTAAAAATAGATACATAATACTTATATAAGTTCAATGTAATTCATTGGAGTCATTTTATAATAATTTTAGATATATAAAAATTTTATTAAACTTTTTACCGTCTTTTACCCACCTCCTAGGAGCATTTGCAATTGTACATAAAACTTAATTTTACCGCTTCTGTGAGTTGAATTTCAAAAATCTGAGAGACACGGTTAATATAAAGGAGTAAAATGTGGTTCAATAAGATAAAAATAATTTTTGGTGAATAGTAACGTTTTACTTTTATTTACCACAGTTAAAAGTAAATAAGGCAATTAAGGGTAAAAATGATATTATTATTACCCTAACACATATCCTAATTCTATTGGATAATTGTAATTCGACCAAAAACCACCTTAGGAATAAAATATTACCCTTTAGGTCCACTTGGATTAGATTAGGGCACTTATTATTATTTTATTTAAAGAAGAGTTAAAAGAGTTAAAATCAAATTTTAATAAGTAAAACATTTTTATTATAGGGTTATACAAAAGATAAATTTGACAATAAATATTAATTAGAAATATAAAAATATTTCCTACATAATGGTATTTTATTTATAATTTTTAGACATTAAATAATTTAATTTATTTATGACACAATGATGATGTAGTAATTACCTTATTAATGAAATATTAACATAATAGATGTTATAAATACCCAAATAAATGTAATTTGAAACTTTTTATGAATTAAACTAATTTTACATGTTAATATGACATGTTAGTATTTATTTAATTAACTTTTTTTTTCGAACTAATCAGGCTCTTATGATTTTCAAAAAAATCAATTACCAAATAGTTTCAAAATTGACATAAAATAGTGTAATATTATATTATTAGCTGTTATTCTATTCCTAAAAATCTAACGTTCAGACAAATGAATTAGATAAGATTATATATATTAATAATGAACCACTTGGGGTTCTTTTGTCTTGTTATAGTAAGTTTATTAACCATATAGTGTAAGAAAACAAGAAGACACAGTAAAAGTTAAATTATTTAACTTAGAGTTAAATCTAAATGATAAGGTTCAAATAGTAACCTAAACTTGTCTAAAACCTATTGTTTGAGAGGATTTAGACCCATCCCCACTTTAGCTTCTAAATAAATTAATTTGGAGCTATTATAAACCGAATATGACATTATTGTAAAATAATATTTTATGTTTTTCCTAAGGTTCCCCTCTCTTCTCTTATAAAAGGGCACCTCCTCCCTCTCATCTTTACACAACTTTGAGCATTAAAGCTCAGAAAAACCCTGACCATTTCCCTTCTAAACTTCCCTAGAATCATATTTGAGGTCTTGGACTTCTTCAAAGACCAATTTTAGTATCCTAAGAGGAGGTTTCAAAGAGGCGTGTCAAAGAAGAGGTAATATCCTTTACCGATTCTTTAAAATTCATTTCTTCTTCTACTTCATATTATTTTGTTGTTTCATAATAAAGTAATAACATAAGTATCACTCATATAATTATATTTTATTATAAATATGAAACAACCATATTTAACCTTCGATCCATCCTACGGAAATTGCAATCACCGTTCGTGCGTACGTACGAAATACCGTCTCCACGCCGTGGTGTAATCTGTTTTCCACCACCACCTTAATTGGATGGGTATAATGGTGTAAAGAATAACTATATATGATTATTTTAAAGTGATATTTATTCTTAAATAGTATACATACACTTCAATATAATTCCACAATCATGGGAGTGATATCATCACTCGTGTGTACGTACGGCCTACCGTCTCCACGATGTGATGCGACTCATTCTAAATGATATTAATTGAATAATGATTATATAAATGAATTGAATGAATAAATATGATATATATTACAATAATACCATTCTGGAAATGAGGTATCTATAACCTAAAAATAAGAATAAGAATTTATTCGACAAAACATGCATAAGAACATAAAGCAATGAACACCTGAATAACAAGTTGCAATGAAATATTACTAATAAGAATATAAGAATATGACAATATATGATATCATAAAAATGAATATTATTCTTTAATAATTCAATGACATTATTTAAATCATTATACAGGAGGTTCAGATATGTATAAAGCATATCGGAGCTAAGGTAAGGAAAAAATTTCACTATCTCATTTTTATCCGAGATTGTTTATACTTCAGAATTTACTGGGGAATATTTATCACCCACATCCATTTTTCCTCAATATGTAATATTATTTCTATCCTCATAAAATTGTTTAAATCCAATTTTACCTATTGTTAAATTTTTAGTAAAAGATATGAAATGAATCCATTGTCATTTTCAGGACGAGATACTTTTTGACTTTTTCTCCAAAATTACGAGAAGAATGTTTTTTTAACTTATATAGAATGAATGGGTTTTTATGATTTCATAGAACATTATTTCTATGAATCTTCCTTTACAAGTTTTCAAGTTTATTTTTAATCTAGTTCTTTTAGTTTAAAATTATATGACATGTTAAGAAAGGGAAAATGTTTTTTTTGAAGTATAAAAGATATTTTCCTCAAGAATGGAGTTCTAGTATTTTATCAAAATTATTTTCCATCTAAGATAATATAGGGTTATGTTTATATTCCTATTTTTACATTGATTTGATTATTTTATGATGGAATTAATTTTATGACATCCTTTTATATTATATGGATTATGTTATGATGGCATGATGTTTTCGAATCCCATTTTTATTACATGGGTTATGATATGATTTATGATTTTTGTGGAACACATAAGAATGGTATAATTATGAGATGGGTGGGACCTATATCTCCCTCCAATGCATTGGGTAATGGTTTATATCTCATTAGATAGACATGGATGGAATGACAAGTTAATCTCGTTCAGTGATACAGGACTGGAACGAGGAGTGAACTCGGTTCAGTAATGGAATTTGTCTGCTATGATGGTCATGGCAATGAACCTTGACTAATATGAAATGATTTTCTATGATTATGTGTATATTCCACAAAGTTTCATGTTTTAAGTTATGATTATTAGGATTACATTTCACTACTATTACTTATCCCATGTTATGATATTATGATCTCTTTTACAGGTTAAGATTTTCAAAATGTTATGTTCTTATGAATATGATATGATTGATATTTCTTTTTTTTACCCTTACTGAGCATTTGAGCTCACCCTTTTGTATGTTTTCCTTTCCCCAGGCCAGGAAGAAGGGTATTAAGTAGGATATGCCAAAAGGGATTCTAGATATGATGAAATAAATAGGAGACAATGTAGATGATTTATGAACCAGTTGTTTATGTTTCCCAGTTTCTAAAGACACTATACCTATATGGTCCTATCATGGTTTTGTTTTTATGTTGTAATAAGTATGCTTCAATTCTGAAGTATTAACCATGTTTGTAAAGATGAGTCATTATACCTCAAGCTATTACAACCCATACACCAAGTAAGGATCCCCAAGCCATCATAGCCTATACACGTTACACCTATAGCAGTCCATAGAAAAATATATCAAGAATATATGTGTGTGAACTAACCATAATCCATTACATACCTCCACACACAGATATGGTGAAAACTAACCAACGTGAATACCAGCACAAGTAACTACCAAGAGAAGAGATTGGTGATAATGAGGGTAGTCAACCATCCATCCTCGCACCGAGATGTTGAGGAAAACACCCCCAATGGATCAGAATCCCCAGGGTGTCAGTTTTCTTAACCAACATGGTTGAGTAGTGTATCGAAACAAAAAAAATTACAGGATATAATATATCTCACAACCACACTATGGGAACAACCTAGTCTTAGACTCATCTAAAACTAACCTCTCTCAGACTCCTGACTTCCACTACTAAGACTAGATATCCTATAATCACACAACCATTTAAATAGCTACATTAAGTTAATTTATCCCTTTTCATTTTCACATTACATTAATTAATACTTCAACCATTAATTAAAAATTATTCTTTTTCTACATCACATTCATTATCATCACAACAAAGTTCCATGCCCTCCAAGTATAACCCAATTTAGTCCATGCCTCCTCAGAAATAATAACTTCAACACTACATCCCAGCAAGCTCCAACCCCATGGGTTAAACGTAATTTATTCATTTACTTAACAAAATTAACATTTTTATATTCCCATTCATTCAATAGAAGTATTCTAAGATAATAAACTCAAGGGGATCTATACAGTGAGTAGATGAGCCACCTATTGAGTATTTTCTTCCTATAGTAGGAGTATAGACCTATCTATCCTCAAGTAGCTAAGCACAAATAGCATGTGGAATACCCCTCACATATTTACCTTTTTTAGATTGTGGGTAAGAAAGACCATTTTACTCTTGAAGTGGGGAAAGTAAAGTAGATAAAAATAATAATAAGTTCAACAACCACCACTTTCACATCAATGAGTAAGCCCAACATCAACCCATTCCATCATCCCCGGTGTCCTCCTCGACACCCACATGCATAAACCAATGCATATTTCCACTATAGGAATCTAATTCTACCATAAAAACTGGTCCTCCCTACCCCACATACCACAAAAAACCTCTAGGATCACATCACATCTGGGCCTCCCTACCCCCACAACCACAAGGCTTGTATCTAGAGCACATCATAAGCAGCATGAACAAACAAAATAATGGGCTCTCAGCCCCAAAGTAAGGCATTCAACCTTCAGACACAATGATATCTCACAGATCCAAAGCACATGGACTTAGACTTTATAATAATGTGGGAAAATTAGGCCCTATAATGCATTAAATTTATCACACAATCTTTTCTTATTCCATCTTGAATTAACTGATTCATTATTCATAGGTTCCAACTATAAGAAACCTAAGTAACAAGCTATCACAAGCTATCGCCAAATTAAATAAACAATTCACTTACCATGAATTTAACTCTTTTATCAACAAGAATAAACATGTTTCATGTCCATCAACCAATTCAATTAAACATGCTCACTTTCATCGATTTTATTATCATCAAATTACTACAAAAACAACAAGATTCATTAAATATGCATCTTTCTATTTTAGCCAATTAATTATCAATTCATTTCGGCTTAATGTTCTTTACCAATTTACATCAGGAAAAATATTTTATCCAAGAAAGGCATAGATATCACAATATCTAGAAAATCAAGAGGAAAAATGTTATCAAGGTATAAAACAACAACATCGCTACGCAATCAATACCAATTTCTTTAATCTGGTTTATATAATTATTAGGTAAATTTCACTATAATCCAAATGGATAAATCCCAATAGCTATACGATTCCACATAAGTAAACAGAAAAGCATCAAATCCCCTGCCTCTAAAGGATGTTGATGTTCTTCTCATGATAATGGATCAAAGAAACAGATCATAATCACCTCTCCCACAACAACTAAATCCACCCGAGGATTCCACAACACAACCATACCAACCAACCACCAAGAATACACCATTAGAAAAATGGAGATCATGTTCTATCACATGGGAAGGTTAAATAGAAGGAAATAGATTGAATAAACCTCTAGAGAAGAGGTAGATCATAAATTATATAGAAGAAAAATCACTACGGATTGAAGAGGGGAGTGAGGGATTGTTACTTGATGAAGGAACCCCCAAAATGTTGAAGAGAGGGTCATAAGGTGGCCTAGGTTCAAGGAAGATCCACTACACATACAGGTTTGGGAAAACTTGAGCAGCTGGAAAGCACTTAAAACATATAACTTTGGGGCATTACAAGACATGTAATCCCCTTTCACATTGTGTAATGCCTTGAGGTCGAGTTCTTCCAAAAAAGACATCACCTCAACACTTTATTTTATTTTTCATACCCTGATGTATTTCACATCGTAAACCCTTGATAATATCATGAGACAACTCATGAAATATGATATCATGTCATGTAATGCTGTTACATGATGTGTAATCACATCCTCCCATCTTTTACTCAACCGAACTTATCCAAAATTCTTCTGAGCCACCTTAGAACACTTCGATCTTCAAAACCACACAATGTGTTGATCCACATAGATCCAGGACCTTACAATAGAAGTGTTCAATTAATTTTTCAATGTTTTCCTTAATTTTATATGAATCTAAACCTAATATATTATGGGAATATAGAAACATGAAATACCTACAATTAATCGCACATGTATGGGTTGTTAAAGTAAGGAGACCTTAAATATTGATTTATAGAATGGGTTTGGATAACTATATCTGTAGAAATATCATATTATATGAAATAAATTAAAAAATTAATTTCTTGGATATATTGTGTGACATGAAACACTGAGTTATAACAAACCATGATTTAATATTAAAATTTTTATTTAAATATTATTGGTATATCCTGGATATTAAATTTGGGTTTATAAATATTAATACCAAATTTTTTAAAACTAATTATAAATGTACAAGATAATGAATGTATAATTACAAATAAATACATATTTTTTTAGTAAATTCTGTGTATGCTTTAAAAATTCTTTATTTTTTCAAAAAATAATTTTTATTTATTTTTATAATAAATAATAAAATAAATTTTCAAATAATTTTTAAATTTTATTTAAAAAAATTAGCTTCATTTTTAACGATAATTTAAAAATCATCATAGTCTTAATTTTTGGTCATTTTCTAAAAATATTAATTTTTCAGTGATTAGTGAAACATATTTATTTTTTTAAACCATCATTTTGTTAAAATAATTTATAAAGTTACATATTTTTTAAATATGTTTATAAAGTATAATTATATAAATTGTATTTTATCCAATCAAATTTAGGTAATTTTAATCATTTTACTATATAATTTTTATATTAAAACATTCTATACTTATTAAAATTTCCCATTTAGAAAACCATTTTTATCTTGGCATCTACTGGATTAATTTTATGTTAAAATTTTCAAATTCAATTAATGAAAATTTGAAAAATGGATTTTATATTTTTAGACATCATAATTAATATTATATAATAAATTCATTATAACTTTTGTTAAAAATTAATATTTAAAACAAAAAAAATTAATGTTCATAGATAAGGCTAAAACTAGTTTACTGGGTGTTAACATAAAATGATAAGGGGTAAAATGACCTAAACACTTGTACAAATCCCATTTTATAGAAATATTAAGACCCTATAAACTATAATATTTTATAATGACCCGTGTTTGATCATTTTTTAATGTTTAAAACATGGGTACACTACTTTCATCTGAAAAATTCCAAGTGTTTTCTTTGTGACACTTATAAATGGCCACCCACTATCCTCTCCTCTTCAAAATTCCATAACCCTTGGGTTTAGACATTAAATTACAAAATATATTCTTTAATTCCATACCTACATCTCAGAGTGATTATTTTTATTAATATATCCTTACATGATGGATTTTTGTATAATACTAATGGTGTTTTTCGAAGAAGAGGTAAAATTCCAAAACATATGTTTTTTTTGTTTTATTTAATCATATAATTAATCTAAATATCCTCCAACTATTATGATATATTATTAAATACTTATATTAAGGATACCTATTTAATCCTAACATGTTATAGCTTCTTGTGGCTAGCAGTTTTGATAATGGGGGATACTTATTGCTTTTTTAAGGCTACTTGCGGGTTGAGGAAAAGAGATCATATATCCTTGAGTATAATTATTATCACATGGGATTTTCTTAGTCATATTATTAACATGAGATTTTAAAAAGGATATATAATTTCTTAACATAGTATTTTGGACCCTCATTTCATCTCCCACCTCTTTTTTTCTTATGAAATGATAATTTTTATAATTTAAAGAAAAATATATGACTGTGGAATCAATATTGTTCTCAATGAGTATTATCATTAGAGAGGGAAAATTATAAACCAAGTAAAGATCAATATCTATTTCTAAAAAAAATGCTCAGATAGATGAGTCACCTCTTTATGTATTAGTATGTATATGAATAGAGGGAGTTTTCCAAAGGAATACCTGGGCACCCAAGTGTTATCATGTAGGTTGTGTATTCACCATTTCGATCACATAGTTAAAAGGATTGTAGATCATGTCTTGAATTGGAAAAATTGTCACTTATCCTTTGGAGTTCAGATATAATTAGTTAATAGTGTCATATTATCTAGACCAATCCATGAACATGAATCCGTTAAAGTCACGATGGGTGATATATCATATATTGATAGGGTGCTCGTTTGGTTTATTTGGGATGCTATTTTAGATTGAAGAAGGCATTGGGTTTCTTGGGACGGGGTGGATTGGAAATTTTAGAAGGGGGTATTAATGTGAGGAATATCTCTGATACTCTCCATTTCATTCATGAAAATATGGTGTGGGATGTCTTATAGGAATAAACCATATCGGGCAGGATAATGGACACTAAATGTAGATGATAGGCAGAGGTGGTGGGTGGGGACTTCTCTTCTTTGTGATATGTGATTCATCCCCTCATATCGAACCCGTAACCTTTTAACCAGTGGATAGTAGGGAACAATGATATTTTTTCTAGAATAACAATTGCTTTGGCTCTAAAATTGGTTTTCCAGGATTCCCAACCCCATGAATGTCCTTCAGAGAGGCCAAAAAGTATCCAATGTTCATCAAGGATGTTTTGGACATGAATCAACAAGAATTATTTGACCTCATTGAGCTAAACACATAACTAGATAGGTGAATCTCTATACCCTCAAGTTCTGGTGTTTTTTCTATGTGGGAATTTCAAATAGAAATTCTCATCTGATATCTGAATGATAATTGGAATGAGCTTTTGTGGTGAAAAATTATCCCTGCAAGGAAATTATACTGAGGGATTCGTTTATGGAGCAGTGGTTTCATGGTGCAGTTATTGCAGGATCTATAAATAAATAATGATACATTGTGACATTTTATGGATGTTGGTGAATCTAGAAGTCATAAAATAGGTCCCACCACATTGATTTCTTCTTCTTAGGGAACTCCCTCATAATCAGAACAAAGTGTCTATTGCATAACTTGTCGAGAATGTTCAAGAAATTACGAGATTCTACAACCCTGAGACAGATTCTTTTGACCAACCCTTCCGATCAATAAATACTTAATGATACACATAGTCACAGGGTTCAATGGTGTCCAATATCATCAAGTGTCAAATTTAACATGGATAGATCTTGTTGCTTGTGTGTCATGGGTAGAGGAGGTGTCGATCAGGACTTAAGGGGCTCAGTTTATCTAGCCTTCACCACACACATTGGATGTGGTAATTCTCTCCATAAAAAAGCCTTGGATATTATCACTTGTCTCTATATACGTCGATAAGGAAACATTGAGATCACAACCATGGAAATATATTCAATTATTTTACATAAATATCTATAGGGAATTGGCATGGTCCCATGGCCAATTTCATATGTTGTAAGAAGGCGCAATAGATTCCTCAAAAACCATATGTAGCTTCTTCAAACCTGGAGCAGGGGAAACAAGGTTTTAGACCATCTTTCTTCTATGACAGGATAATGATCTAGTGTTATATGGTTCACAAGATTGAGTTACTTGATTCTTGAGGGGCATAATTTGGTAAGGGGTATTCTCTTGGTCTCCACTATTTCGGGTCACTATAGTCCCTTGTTTTTTAGTTTCTTTCCTTTTATATTTTTGTTTTTGTTTTTACATTGAATCTTTTCACACTCATTTAATATTAATGAAACAATAATTTTATGATGAATAAAATTTAAAAGGTATGAATTACTTTGATAAATTTATATTTAGAAACATAATTATTTTTCAAGTAATAAATCATGGTATTTGATTAATTTTTTTATTGTATGAATAAAGTATTGTATAATTCCAAGATAAATAATGTATAATGTTTTGTGAAAAAATTATTAACCTGTCAATATGTAGTGTTTCAAGAGTTATTATCTACTGGAATTTTATATAAGGATTAATAATCATTATGAAATATTATAAGATCAAAATTATGTAATCCCTTTTTACATCATATGTGATAATATTTAAAGGAAATTAATGATATTTTGGGAGACATTTATTGGGTTTTAATAGATTATTTGTGTATATTTTGCCTTTAGTATTAATATTTTATCACTATAAAGGTTATTTTGGAATAATTTTATTATTTTGGAAATAAAGGTTGAAAGGTAAAGATTACCTTTAGGGTTAATATAAACTTTTATGGTAATACGGTTGATTTGGATAAAGTTTTTTTACATTTTTTCAGAACATATGTTTTTTCATTTAAATAACCATTATATTAAAAATTTATTTTTTGACAAACTGATTAATGTTATATTTCAAGAAGTTGACTATAAATGGATCATTATATAACTATAATAAATGAAATATGAGTAATAAAAACTGAGTTAATTTATGGAATAATATATTATTTTATTGTTTATTTTTGGTGATTCACATTATTTATGGAAATGATAAGAATATCTCTAGGATTATGTGATTTTAAAATATAACTTTTTATGTGGATTTTTTTTGTAATTTATGTTGCTGAAGACAAATGTTATATTTATTTTGGAAGAATATGTTATCAAATGATTCAAATCATAGGGGTTCAATTTTTTCCATAATATTTTGAAGAGTTATAGTGTTAGTTATATTTATAATACTTTATGTTCAAATTTGGGTGTTATTCTTGAGGATTTGAAGATAATGTATCATTTCATCATAAGAATATTTATTCATATTAGAAATTATCTTAACTTGTTCTGACCATTTTGTTTCTAGTTAATGAATATAAATAGTTTAAATGATATTTAATCCTTTTGTGTATCTTATAATTCATAAATAGTTGAATTTATTGATTTAGGAAATAAAAATTAATCATGGTTACATATAATTTCTTATATGAGATGAAAGATAGGAATAAATTTATTGAAACACAACTGAATAATGAAATTGTGAAATGAAATAAATTAAATACATTTTATCATATTTTCTATCTTAATGGTAAAAAAATTCCCCAACTCAAGAGGGGGATGGATAATCGATTGAGTCTTGTCACTCAATAATCATGCTAGGTGTAATGACTTAGATTTTCAATATAATATTTTTTTAATATTGTATGTATTAATTTCTAGACCAGGCACTTAGAAGGCATGCTATTATAAGGTTCAATGGGCTTAGAATAAATGTTTTAAATATATTAAATAACACATGCATGTAGTTTTCTATAGAAAGTGGAATAACATTTAAATGTATTTGTATAAAAAATACAAGGGAACTGTTGATTTCAAAAATAATTTTTCTTGACTAGATGGGATATAACCACTTTCATCATGGGACGTTTATGGAAATGTCATCATGGCCGTAAAAGGAATAATATAATTTTTAAATTATTCTATTTAATCCATTGATGTAGTGACCTAATTAATTTCGATTATAATCATGTTTATGGAATATTTTTAGGGTTAGCCAGATAACACAATAAATCATTAGAGAGCCATTGGAGAGCATTGAAAGAGGTTCTGTTGGTATATGATGATTGGATTGAAGATCGATGACTGGTGTGAGATGGAATCAGACGATATTTATAAGTATCATGAGGAATATTTTGTATTCATTAGTGGTTAATATGAAATGAGGTTTGTTGTTTTTTTATCAGATCCTTTCTCCATTTAATATTTCTATGATGAACATAAATCATCGACCAATATATTTATTGGCAGATTAGTCATTTTATGGGATGGGTTATCTGTGGGGATCTTTTTGCAGAAAATCATTAGGAATATACTTATTATCTCTTCATTCATCATTCTAAAAACAAATAACCAAGGTTAACATGAGCATTGACCAAGGTCCATTCTTTATGATTGGTCATTTTTCTTCTGTACCGAGATTCTTAGTTTCATGCAGGTCCTCTCCATTGGCCTGTGGTTCAAAATAAACCATGGAAATCAATCATTTCACACCGGTCTCACAAAGAAATGATTCAATATTTTATATCTAGTCTCAATATGAAATGAAAGTGGTGAAAAGATGTAATATGCTACGGATTGGGTTGTGTTGATACTTGGTTTTCATGATCTTGGCATGAGATGATGAATGATGTGTGGGGATTATTTTTGAATGAAATTGAAGAGCATGATGTTATTGATCGACGATAATAGGACCCATTTAGGAATGATTCTCTATGTTCTGATGAGGCACATTTCAGAACAAAGGCCGGAGGATCAGCCAAATATGTATGAACTCAATCTGGGATTATAAAAAATCCCATAACACACAACATATAATCCAGGATTACATAGTATGTGGGACCCTTTCAGTGGTGTCTAGTGTTTTAGATGGGATATAATTATCACACGACATGTGACCTTGTACTACAATGTGTGGTCACCCTTTTTAGATTGTCATGTACCTCAAAGGGTACATGGATACATTTTGAGGTACATAGCCATAAGCACACCATTTACTCATATACGAACATAGACAGGTTGGCCATACATGGTTTAATCCTTGTACTAGGACACAGGTAGAAGTACATGGGGAAGGGAATTCCATGTACTTATACATAGACATAGTTATAGACCATTTTTTATGTATATAACATAGGGACAAGGGGACACAATATGTAATCATCAATACATGCCTTGCAACCCTTTTCTTTAAAATATTGGGAATGTTTTGTAAAGGATGTGTTCCCTATTTTATTTCCCGAGGGTTAATATGGAATCTCCTCCTACAAGTAGGACAATGATCTATTTAGCATAATTTCATAGATAGAGTTATTAGAATCCTTTTGTGAGGCATTTAGTGAGATCATATATCCTCTTGTTTCCCTAAGGAGATTTCTTTGTATTGTCGAGACCAACAATTTGTGGGAACCAATCCTCGATTTAGTGGGATAATCCATATTTCTTTTATAGAATACCCCATGTCCCTCAGATTGATCCGCATCTATATATCTTTTCTCACCAGGAATCCCACATATACTTATAGTGGAAAGACCCAATGAGAACTACATATTTGATGGAAATTGGCAGTGTTATCTAACTCATATACTATGTTCTACTAGATGAGTACTATGTGGAACATTAAAGATAGAATTCTAGGAAGGCATTATGGTTGTGACTTTACCTTGACACTCAGTGTCTTTGTTGAGTTTATCTAGATATTATTTTCATATTTGATTTATAAATATACCTATATAGAGATGAATGTAATTATTTTGTTATATTCATTGTTGTTTCGGGGTGTCCTACTGGGTATTTTTATAATCACCACTATACATGCTTTTCCCGTGTGTGTTGTGTCCTCTATAGATGATCAAAATTTTGATTGAGTTTCTGATGGACCAGGAGTGGATGTTACCTATTGAGACCAAACAGACCGAGGTGTGTTCTTATGGAATCCTAACATCAGTACCTATCATTACATTTTATTCGGACTTGTTTTTAGACTCATTGTAGTGGGATGGTATTTAGACCTCTATAATTTCCTTTACTTATTGTTATGCTCTGGTTATGGGATTTAATGTATACATGCATGGTTCTTCATTTAATTTTACATTTTAGCGGTTTATTTTTTTAGAGATGTTTTTGTGTGTGTATGTACTTATGATAATGCCTCCCATGTTTGTGATATTCCTACTTGGGTTTAGTCTTCCTCACTTGGCCTTTTGGTGGTGGTATTGGGGAGTTTTAGAATGGGATCCATTAGGATGGGTCTTGATGGAGTGGTATAAGAGAATCTTATTATACCATAGGACCATAGTCTATGATATTGGTTTTGGGTAAACAATGCTAAGTGTTTTGAGTTCATATTTCAGGCTAGGTACCTGAATATTGGTGTGGCAGCCCACATATCCATATACCTGGACTTAGATCAACCACCTTTTGACTCGGTAAATGAGAACATTAGTTGTAGAGAAAATAATGTTTCATGCATCAAATAGGAATGGGTTGTGGTTTCCATTTCCATCTAGATTTATCTATCCAGATATACTCATTGATCATCCTGCATATTGTTTACTTTTAGGATGCTGAGGTGATGTATGCCTGCTAAGATTCAATGTCATTATTTGGAGGATGATCCCCTCAACAATAAGGAATCGATATAGGGGCCAGTTACCTAGATGTTACCTCCAGGGGGTGCAACAGCTATACCACCACCCGTAGAGAACCAGATGGTAAACACAGTACCGGTGGTTGGGGTGAGTAGGCTTATCACACTTCATGAATTTCAATGATAGAGACCCATAAGGTTATGATTTGATCCTAAACCATAGTTTTCTTGGACAAGATTGAGGTGGTGACATGTTTTTTTCATATTTTTTAGGAAACCAACAAACCATATGGTTGTCTTTCTAGAAAACCTTCTTCATGGATCAGCAGGACGATGGTGGGGTTTGGTGACCTAATCCTATGATAAGGAGACTATTTCATGGTCATTGTTTCAGCACATTTTCATATAAAAGTTCTCTCTAGATACACTAATAAATTTATTTATTTAGGAGCTTCTGTAGCTCCAGTAGGGAAACATGATATTAGTAGAGTATTCATCAAGTTCTACAAACCTGTCAGGGTACTCAATTGATATAGTTCACGATTAGTACCATTATGAATGGACCATAGAATGAGGGATTCATAAGGATATCATATCAGTAATTATAACTTCATGAATTCCTAGATATACTGGGGTTCTAGAATGATATTTGGTAATTGGGAGTTTCTTGGCAGAGAAAATGCATATGGTAGTTGACGGTTGGGGGGAAGTGTGAGTAGAGACTTTGCAAGATGGGAGTTGATAATAGTCTAAGGGACCTAGATGTGAAAGATTTTTTAAGAGGAGGTTATAGGATAGAGGGTATGTGGTTCATGGCTCACAGGATGGGTCTAGTCATCCCAGGTAGAGGAGATACAATGCCTGTGACCATAGAGGACATTTTGAATGAGATAGTATAAACTGCCATACGGTTGACAAAGAGATAGTATATGGGACACCAATGAAGAGGAAGTTTAAGGATTATATATTTCCATAGTTTGGAGGATATGGAAGAGGAGGTGGGAGAGTATTAGGAGGTGGTCAACACATTGACTTGTTACCACAACCACTCACAGGTAGTCCATTCCAGGCTAAAGGAACTAGAGGAAAAGGGCGGGGGAAGCTATAGGTTGTCGAGGCTTATGACCTAAAATCTCTAGGAATGATATGTTATATGATATGTATCTTTTATACATTATCTTAACTATTTATAGACACAAATTCTATTCATTCTTCTATTTCCACCAATTTGGTTTGAGACTTATAGATTTCAGTTGAGTCCTTGGCTTGACCCTTGTCATTGGAGACTCCAAATGGAGATGAATCAGTGATTTCACACTTTTTGCAAAATTTTGGCCTAACCCTTAGAGGTTAGAGTTTCTATTGGGATCTCTTTGTATAGGCGATTATGCCTTACAATGAAATTAAAGTTTTGAGATGATTATATACAGTTCATTCCCAAATTGACTGTTTCAGGTGGAGGATGTAGTGTGTCTATAGTGAAGGGAGAAATTCTGCATTTTTGGATTTAAAGGAAACCAAGACAGTGTTGGATTGAATCATGAAAAGGAGGGTTCAACAAATTACTCAATAATTATATTGAAGGACCATTAGTGTTTTGGATTTTATGAGTTTTTAGTTTCCTGCAGTAGTAGAGGAATATAAGGATATCTTTCCTGATGATGTTGCTGGATTACCTCCCTATCAAGATATATAAATATGCATTTTCATACACCCTTTATTGTATCTAGTATCTTTACCGGCATATTAGATAGCTCCCATATAGCTTCACAAGATGAGGGTGAAGTTAGAGGACTTGCAGAGGAAGTTATTTGTTATACCTAGTGTTTCATCCTGGGAAACCGTAATTTTGTTGTCCAAGAAACTGGAAGACAGATTGAGGTTATTTTTGGACTAATAGTTCTTGAACCTAGTGACCATGAAGAATACATACTCACTAACTATGATTTATGGACTCTTTGATCAGTAGAGAGGGGAACGATGGTTCTCGAAGGGTGACCTAAGTTCATGTTATCACCAGTTGAGAGTATGAGATGGGTTTGTACTGATGATGAAATTCATATGTCTCTATGGTAACTATGAGTACTTGTTGATTTCATTTGAAAAAAATTAATTCCCCAGTAGTGTTCATGGTACTCATGAAATAGATCTTTTATTCTTTTTAATACTAGTTCAAGAGTTGAGGTAAATATCGATGAGTGAATCATCTTACGATTACCATAGAAAGGTTTCATCTATCCAGTGTTCTATGAAGCATCAGGGACTAGTCATGATTGTGTTATAATGTAGAGTAAATCAATGATTTCTAGTGTTTTATGTCTATTGTAACCACATGAGAAGAACTACATGACCCAGGATCATGGGTTAGTAGACCTAGTCATCAAATTAATGATATGGGGACACTACATGATGAGAAATCAGTTTATCATATATTATGAAACCAGAGTCTCAAGTATATATTATCTATTAGGAATCATAAATTGATAGAGAGGTGATGTCTAGAGTTCCTCTAGGATTATTAATTCACAATTTTATATATTATTGGGATGTATAACATGTTACCATATGCTCTCAGCAGGAGATATTGTTCATAGTTGTTGAACAAGGCATTGGATTTGTTGGCCTCATTGAAATTATTATTTTTGGATGGAGTAGGAATATTTTACCACCAGTAAATGGTTATTAAACCTCCAAATTTGTATTAAGGAAAATAATAGCACCTTGGGGATAAAAACTATTAGACCTTATGTACTCATATATCCATTGGACATTATTCTGGTGGATTTTGTGAAGGTAAGAAGCATAATGTTTTTTTTTCAGAAGATACATGATGGTACCAATGAAATTTTGAGTGGAGTTTCTAAGAGACTTTAATACATATTCATTTTTCAAACAACTAGGTGTGTAAAATATGTACCTGCAACTCTAACGTTAGTTTTTGTGTCCATTTAAATAAAAGGTAGATGAAATTTTTTCCCTTTATGCCTTGACTGTCAGTAAGTGAAGGATGAGTACCAATTTCCATTGGTTTTAGATCATATTATTGAGGTTCCAGAGATTAATTGGTATAGGACATCCATGAACATAATTATGGGATTACCATTTATGTAAAAGGGACATGATTCTATTTGGGTGATCATAGACCAACTCACCAAGTCGGCCCACTTCCAATCTATTTGAGAGTGTTGTTTAGTAGAGATATTAGAACACCTCTATATTCAGGAGATAGTTTGAAAAATTGTAGTTACATCAATTATTGTTTATGATGATGATTCTAACATCACATATCGATTTTGTAAGGGATTGAATGAGTAATTTGGGACTCAGTTATGTTTGATCACATTATTTCACCCTTACACATATAGTTAGAGTGGGTGGACCATTCGTGTACTATAGGGAATTCTACAAGCTTAAATTTTGGAAATTTTCTATATTTTTTAGGATCAAAAATACCTGGGGGAGGTTGTTTACAAAAAAAGATACCATTCCAACATCTATATGGAACCATTCGAGGCGTTTTATGGGGAGACCCTGTAGGTCCCCACTTTTTTGGAGCAACCTAGGAGAGTTAGCACTCTTGGGCCTAGAGTCGATGAGAGCCACTACTAAGAAGGTGAAGATTACCCTTGAGAATATAAGAACTACATATATCCATCAAAAGTCATATTTAGATATATGAAAGAAGCCTATGAAGTATAAGAGGGAGTCCATGTGTTCATAAAAATTTCACCTCAACATGGATAATGGAGATTTTCTCGGGGAAGTAATCTATTTATGATATCCATTTTCCCTTTACATACAGAACATAGATTAGGTGCATTGTCATAATTTATAGCTCAACCACCATAGATAGATCAGGTGCACTAGATATTTGACGTTTCACAACTGAGGAGGTACATGGGAAACCCATCGTACGTTATCGACTGGGGTGAGATGGACCTCAGGGATGGGGACTCCTTTTTTGATTACCCAGTAGAAATCAATGATCAAAATGATGGGATCCACTATAGGTGGGTGATTCATTTAGTGTGGGTCTGGTGGAAGAACAAGAATCTTCAGGAGAGAACCTGGGAGCGAGAGGCTCAGATTCATGTTCTGTACCCATATCACTATATCTCTCCACTATTATGGAATTTTTGGATGCAAATACCCATGTTTGGGAGAGTTTAATGACTCCAATTTTACATGAATCAATTTTGGATATTGTATGTATTATTTTCAAGGCAAAGTGTTGAGAAGGTGCTTAATTTTGAGGCTCGATGTTCTTGAAATAAATGTTATAAATATATTAAATATAATAAATAACAAGTATGTGATGTTTTACTAAAAAAGTGGAATAAATTTTAAATGGGGTCCAGATCTAAAATTTGAGGGCATCGTTGATTTTTAAATGCAAGTTTTACCCTAGGCACAACATAAACATTTTCAGCATGGTATTTTAGTTGAAAAGTCATTAATTCTGAAAAATGAACAAAATAATTAATTAAATTATTTTATTTATCCAATTGACACAATGAAACAACTATTTTTCTATATAATAATGCTTAATGATGATTTTTTGGGTTAGGTGTCTAACCCAACAGATCATTCAAGGGCCATTGCAAAGTGTTGAATGAGGTTTCATTGGTGGATGATGACTGGATCCGTGATAGATGACTCATACAAGATGCAATTTGAGGATCTCCTCAAGGATCATGGCACAACTCTGTTCTTCAATAGTGATCAATCTGAATCATGGTAGGTATTTTGTTTTGATTGGATTCATTCCCCATTTTATATTTCTATGATGAACATGATTCAATAGATAAATAGGATGATTCATGGATCTATCATTTTGAGGGATGATTTATCTGCATTGATCTTTTTGGGAAAATTCATTATATTTATTTTGATTATCTCTTCATACATCATTCTAATGACAATGAATCAAGTTCGACATGAACATGGACAAATGTATTTTCTTCATGATTTCTTCTTATTCTTTGCTGCCCCAATTCTTCATTCAGTGATGGAATGCTCCATTGGCCCATGGTTCAATATACACCAAGTAAATTGATCCTTTTTCACCCGTTTCTTGAGGAAAAAATTAAATATTGTTGATTCAGGATTGACACAACATGACGGTGGTGTGACAATATATGTGGTAGAAGATTGGGTAATGTACATACCCATTTCCCGTGATCATGGTTTTAGAAGGAGGATGATGTGTTTTAAGGATTTCCAAATGATATTTAAGAGCTATATGTTGTTGATCGACGATGACATGACTTTTTGGGGAATGATTCCTTTTTTTTGAAGAACATTGCCAGATCAAGGGACATAGGTGTGGTAGAAGATACATGAACTAGTTTTGGGATTATGGAAAATCTCATAACACATGACATGTAATCTAGGATTACACAGTGCATGGTTTCGTTTTAACGATGGATATGGTTTTTTGGAAGAGTTACGTATAAAGAGACATGTGACCTTTTCCCAAGGCATGCGGTCCCTCTTTTTTAGCTTGGTGTGTACCTCAGAGGGTTTAAAGACACAAATTCATGTTTACATCCACAAGCATGTCATGTACCCATAAACCGATAGATCTAGTCCAGGAATACTTGGGTAAATCCATGTATTGTGTCATGAGAATAAGTACATGGAAAAGGGAATGATGTGCACATCTACACAGACATGGGAACATTCTATTTTACATGCACAAGATCCCAGTCCAAGGGGAAACACCGTGTACCCCTAGTATAAGTCTTATACTCCTCCAAACATTTTTTAGCTCACTTTTCCTCTATATCATTCCCAGGTTTCATTAAGGGTGTGTCCCCTATATCCTTTCCCTGAAGTTTAGTATAAAATTGACTCCTACAAGTAGGAAAATGAAACCTTTAGTTGAAATTATGGGATATAGTTGTTAGAATCCTTCCCTAATACCTAGAGTGATATCCTTTAACATCTACTTTACCTAGGTGATGTTCTTGGTATCATTCTGGACTATACTATGTGGGCATAAATCCTATATATAACTTTCTAATCTAGATTGAGTTGTTGGTATACCCAATTTCCATGGGAGTGATCCTCATCAGTGTATCATCTCTCTTCATACTTACAACATATACTTATAACGGTGAGACCCAATGAGCACTACCTCTTGGACAGATGTCATTAGTGATATCTAACTCTTAGAGTGTGTTCAACAAGACAAGATTGATTACATAACTTTAAGCTATAATAACAGGTTGTAATTATGGTTGTGAAATTACCTTGACACTATATGTCTTTGTTCAATATATCTAGATATTACTATTTTAAGTTCGGTAGATATATACCTATGTAGAGTTGAATATTATTATTATTTTATATTCTTTTTAGTTTTGGGGTTTCATACTCTGTATTATTATACTCACCCCTTCATGGGTTTTCCTGCCTGTGAAGTGTCTTGTGTAGAAAATTTACCTTATGAAAGAGTCCCCAAGCGACTCGGACTAGACAATTCTATGTGAGGTCGAACTAACCAAGGTGTGTTCCTATGGTATCTTGAATGTATTCTCCATATTTACATTTAGGTTGGACATGTTTTTAGACTATGTGGTGGGATTGTATTTGGACCTATTTACTTTGAATTACATCCTATCATAATATGGTTACGGTAATAAATGCATTTATTCATGGTTGTTCAGTAGTTTTTACATTTCAGTATTGTATCAGCTTACAGATGTTTGAAAGTGTATAAGTACATTGGCTAAGGCCTCCCATATTAGTGATATACATAATCAGAGCTAGTTGCCAACCCCTGACATATTGGAGGCAGGCTTGGGGAGTAATGGCATGGTCCCCATTGGCACTCTTCATGATATTATGATTATGGAAACTTATTCAAATGAATTATTTTGAATATATTTATATAACATAGAGATTACTTTTCTTGATAAAATATACATATTATTTTATTTTCTATCACAAGATAGACTATTTTTGGTATAAAAAATTAAAAAAATCAAGGTTTTGATTTAATTAAAGGAGGAAAAGTAGACACCCGATGATTTTAGTTTTTTTATATTAAATTAATTCTATGTAAGATAGTGTGTACCATCGCAACATTGAGCATAAATAAATAAAATTTCACTTTAGAAATACTATTATTTAAATATTATTATTTTATCATAGCCGTTGGATTGTGCGGTATAAATAGGAGTAATAGAATTATTAAATATATATATATATAATTGTTTAAATTAATATACATATTCTGATTAATTCCAAGGAAATAAGAACTCAATTTACAATAAAAGTATCCATTATTAGAGGAAGATTTTTTTATGAAAACTAATTTATATGTGCAATGAATTTATTTCAATGTAAAATACTTTAATCTCTATAGATAAGATATTTTAATAAAAACAAACATTTTTATAATTAAACATACTAATATTCATATATTTTTAGTTACTAGATAATAAATAAGTGTAAATTAATTTTATGCATAAAAAATATATTTTCTTTTAAAATGAATTTTATAACATTTTTGGATATTATAAATAATTTTTATGAATTTTATAAAATTTATTTGATAAAATTTAACGATTTATTTTAAATCATAATATTATAATAAACTTAATATGTATTTTGGTTATTTTTCTAAAAGGTAGATTTTTGGGTGAATAATGAAAACTATGATTTTGAAATAAAAGATGTCATTTATTTTCTTTTAATTAAATAAATTTCAATGTTCAATTTATTATTTTTTATTTTCTTTTGTAATTTCATATTAGTTTACTTTTATTATATAAAATCAACTTAATTCCATGGTAATTAAAATAATGCTTCATTTTCATGAAAATCCTTTTATACATAAAATGGTATTTTTCTAAAATTTTACTTTGTTTTCATTTTTTGATCATCTATTAAAGGAATTAGTAATTTTTGAAAATGAATATTTTAAAATGAATTCAATATTTGGAATTAAAAGTACTGAACTAGGTAAATAATTATATATTTGTTTACATATATATATAATGTATCTTATTAAAAATCCATCACCACGGTAATGGATAAAGACAAGTTAAGTGTGGTTTAATATATGTGATATGATCACACACATATTATTTAAAAATGGGTGGATGAGTAATTTTCAACAAATGTCTTCTCCATGGTCCATTTTTTAAAATTCTACATACACTTGCCTTGATTTTGAATTCCATTTTAAAATAATAAAATTATATTTAAAAAAATTGTACATTCCCTAATTGAATATAATAAATATGATGTCACGGTAAGGATAACATTAAAAACACATTATAATTTAAAATATATGAATATAATAATAGAAAATAGATTATATCCATGTTTATAATTTGTTTTAAAAAATTTAAAATAGTATAATTACCTTAAATTCTTACACCTTATTAACACATTGTTTTCAAAAATAAAATATAAATAAAATTATTTATTTGAATGATATTAAAAATTATGTGATTTATATTAGTTTGGTAATTAAATTAATTTTAAAGATAATTTTTTTGTATTATTTATCTTTTCTGGGATTTAATTTTAACTTCATCATTTTCTTGATATGTTAAATGTTAAATGTTTTTAATAGACATTAAAATTACATAAATTCGTATTGAATCTATAAAAATTATTTTCAAATCAATAGAAAATATTAAAAATATTATTTCATGTCAAGTGGATGTGAAATTTTCTATCCTATCTTATATGTTTCATTTATTATCTACTTGAAATTTTTACAATTGAATTCATTATCATTAATATTTGAAAAACTCTCACATTGATTTTTTTCCAATAAATATATTCTCACTTCAACCTTTTCAAAAAAATAATAATTATTTTTTCTCTAAAACCACATCCCAATTCCCTCCTTAATCATTCATTTAAACTTCTAAAATCCTCTATAGTGACTATAAATCTCTCTATGAATATCCTTATTCTCAATCAACAAGAGGATATCCCATGATGATGTATAAGTCTTTACCAATTTATTTTATGTTTATTTATTCATATACCTCCTTCAAAAATATCATTACCATAATGATATAATAGTATTACTATCTAAAATATATATATTTTATTATATTGATGTTAAAACCCTTTTCATTTCATTTTTCAAAGTAAAATCATAAGTTTGGGTTACCACCTCCATGGAGAAATGTGATTCATTTTCCATTTCCTCTTTCATGGATGGTACAAAACATGTAGATAAGGAATGAAAATTGTACTTATAACAAACTTACGATTTTAGAAAATTAAAATATGATCTAATTTAACTATACTCTTCATATTAAAAAAATGATAAATGCACTCATGTATTGGTGTGGACTATAGTTTCATTAAAATGATATAATTCATTATTCACAACAACCGTACATGTATTTTTCTAAAATAATATTTAATATATAAAAATATAATTATAATATGTCTAATATTATTCATATGATGAAACCATGAATAATTTTTATGTTCCAGAATCAGTAATTCAAAATTTTCAAGGGAAATATGACAATTAACGCATAATTGTAGATTTTAACAACGAATTATAAATAAATAACAAAAAAATGAAGTTGTGATTGAATTTTATCTTTTATGTTTTATATAAATTTGGTTTTTTAAAATATTTTTTTATGTTTAAAATAATTTTTAATGAGGTTAGAACATGTTCAACTAAGCTGATGTCATGAGGTGATGGACTTTCTTTTAAACACTATTTTATATTTATCCTTTCATAATCTCTCTCTTCTATACAAATGTTCTTAAACATGTTTTAAAAACGTTACTATTTATATAGAAATAATTGTTAAAGATCATTTTCAAATAAATTTTAATTTAGTCAAATGTTTTTGGAAATTAGTCATTATAAACATTTTCTATATGGTTTATTTTTGACAATTTTAACCAAAATGTGCAGGAATTGTTTTTATACATTTACTGTATGAGTGCATGTTCACACTACCATCATCATTATTTTTTTTATCAAAATTAATCTACCATTTTTCATAGTTTTATTAATAATATCATATTTCATTTCTTCTATTATTTTTTCATTTAAAATATTTTGTAAAGAGAAAAATATACTTATTCTCATTTTTTATGATAAATAAAAGTGTTTTTTATTAATTGTTGATAATAATTTATCTATGAATTTATAATGAAATGTGAGAGACCACATATTTTTTGTTCCTAAAATGGTACTTGAGTGTAATAAATGATGAATAGTGGACCCAATATAGCTCATAAAGATGGGTGCATTCGATATCTCCCACCAATGAAATGGTTATTGATTTAATTTACAAGGGAAAATGATGGGGGATAGCTGGGTAGGTTACTCCTATTGAATTTACTTAAAATCAGTTATTCTGACATGAGTTAAATATGGGTGAGAAGTTTTTATGATTATAATGATCAAATATAGATATTTTATAATTTTTATGGTTTTATTGTTAAGAACTACGTCTTGTTGGTTTGTCACGGTATTTGGGTTGATTATGATTGTTGAAAACACTATTGGAACAATTTACATTGTGTTTTTCTCCAATGTAGGTGTTTTGAAGGTGGAGGAATTTCATGTGTTTCCAAAATTTTGGATGTAAAAATAAATGTTATTTTTTTGGAAAATGGGGTATTCACACATATAAGAATTCCCAAACCACATAGAAACTTTGTAAAACTTTAAATGATGATTAGGGATTATCAAAGAACACATAGAATGTATGTTGTGACCATAAAGGGGGATTAAGAAACTTATGTTATGTATATTAGGAGGAATTTTATAAAAGGTATTGAACTCAAATTTTATGTATTTCTACCTAAATGAAAATTTTAATATGGGTATTTTCAATTTCACAAAAATGTGGTTATTTTGAAAGCATTATAAATTTTGACCATCCTTTCAATAAGGTAGTTATTCAGAGGCCATCACATAGGAATTTATATGTTATATGAACCATATTATATGGGTTGTCTATAATAATGGAATATTAATAAATGAAATTATGTTTAATTTTAACTGGTGGATTTTTAGGGTTCCATAACCTATATTAAGTGCTTAAAATAAATTATCTATAAGGGATTGATGTTCATTAGGTAGCATCATCATTAGGGAAATTAAGCTATGTATGAAATTGGTTCGTGAATGAGTTGAGTTCATGAAGGAGTTGATGTTATAATAGATGTTAATATCATGAGGTATAGTTAGTTTTTATGAATTTTAGTTTTAAAAGGATATGTTATTCATTATGATTCATTTTCATATGAAACAAAGATATTTTGTGAAGAAATGATCCCACATAGTGCATAAGGAGTTGATGTTATAATGGATGTTATTATGTAAAGTGTATTTCCTCTCACTAGTGAAAATATAGATTTATAGAACACTGATAGATGTGTGAGTGAATTTTTAGGTGATTTTTATCATTAGAAAATTATTTCAGAGGATAAGGTTTCTCACATCCGTAGAGAGAGAAGTTATGTTTCAAAGTTTGAATGGTTGTAAACTAGGTGAGATAGAGTCCTCTCTAAAAATTATAACTGTAGTATTCTATAGTGGAGTTGGTACAATAGAACATTTCTTTATTAAACACCAAGGACTACCCTTGTAAATGGTTAACCACATAAAATATTCACATCTTGTTCATTTTATTATTTATTTTAATACATTAATATTAGAAAGAGAGATTAGAGAGGTTCAATTAATGAAAAAACAACATCAAAATATGAGAGTGTGTAAGTCTATAATATATTGATTCCCCTCTCCCTCCTCTGGGTATTTATTATAGTGTTTTAAATATTTTTTGGAGAATTTTTTAGTTTCATGTTGTAACGTCTCGGATCCAGGTGCCACACAATGGGTGCCCCAAACTCGGTTGTTCACATGACCTCAAGCGCATTTTCCCAAACGACAGAGGTTACCGACTAGCAGTGAGGGCCTAGGACTGATAGTGGGGAAACTATTCCTTCATTTATCAAAGTGTAGCACAAAGAAACAAAATATAAACATAAAAAAGCGGAAGCAGTAAACAATATAGACCTGAAATGGACAACAGAACTGAAGTAGAAGATAACCAACAATCATATATATGATGATGCAACATGTCTCTAATTCTAAGAAAGCATCCAAAATAGTATACACTGCAATCTGATACAATATAGCACAAGGTACAAAGTACAGAAAAACTAAACCAAAGTAGTACAACAGGAACACAACAGCATCGTAATCCTAAGCTCGGTCCCATGCTCTCATACTCCTCTGCAACAATCATGTACCTGTGTAAGGACCCTTGCCCTTATTAACACCTACAACAACATAATCTATTTGGGACCAATACATTACCCAAACAAGGTGTGAGAAATAAATCCCAGTAGGCAACCACCAAAGTCCCATGCCCAACTATCCGTGAAAATGTTTAACAATAGTGTGCAATAATGAAATGCAGTAAACTAGGAAGTACTCAAAAGTAACTATTCCTACCAGTTACATTGTCATTTTAAAAATTATTTAAAAATTCAATATAATTGAATTCTGATTTTTTCGAGACTTGGCCTTGACTGACAATCTCCTATACTAGTGCCACAACAGAAACCACAACAGGCTACCTAACAAGTGAAAGATAATAATAATACCAAGCCTGTGCATTAGCTTGGCAGGAACAACGTAAGAAATCACCACAGTGAATATTCAAAGTAAACATTGTCCTGAGACATGAAAATCCTTACCCTCAGAAAAAAAAAACGAAACTCTCAGGTGACTACCCTTAGGCATAACAAATATTTCTCCCAGGCATATGGAATATCTCCCTCAAGCGCAGAAGCTACTGCCCTCAAGCATAAGAAACGTTGCCCTCAGGCTAAAAAAAACAGTTCCCTAAGGCGTTCCATAGGAAAATAAAGTAACTGGTCCAAGACCAGCACATAAGAAAACAATTTATATATGTTTCCTCTTAATAAAACTCAAAACATGCTATAATCACAGCATACCCATGGGTATCCTGGCCAAATGGTTAAACAAGGAAACACACCCTCGGGGTGGCCCTTGATCAAAGCAACGATCCCAAAAAATAGTTTATACTTATTAATTAGATTACCAATGCAATTCTAGGTATCTCAACAATCAAAGTATCAGCCATACGACACCCTGAACATGGGTGCGTGGCACAACAGTTCACAAAATCAACTTGATAGTTTGAATTAAACACAATACCACCTATCTCGATCTCCTCTGATCGATATACATGAAAGGTGCCTCCCAAAACAACCAATAATGACATAGATATGAGATAAAAAACTGTCCGTTAAAACCTAAATAACTTCCCTTAGGGAAATAATTGGAAGGAAAGATTAAAGAAGAGGGAAGACCTTACCCACGTGGTTCAATTGAGATCGACAATAGAAGAATCAGAGTCCTAGTGAGCGATCAGGAGATCCTCCAAGTCTCCACCTCCTCTCTCTCTGCTCCTGGTGATCCCTCTGCCTCCTCTACCGAATGATGAGGCTACTGATTGTTTTTAACGAATAAACATTACTACACAGAGTGTACTTTCAAATACACGAAGTGTACTATTTTTTTAACTGTTCCTCTGGTGGCTACCTTCCACCACCTCACTGTTCATTTGCCGACTAATTACATGGTGTGTATTACTAAGTACACGACGTGTAGTTATTTTTTACACCCTTAATTACCGACAAGCCTATAGGCCATGTATTCTCATCCCAGACAACCAAAGTACATGGAGTGTGTACAAAATTTCATGGCGTGCAGTTAGTTTTTTACACCCAAGCCTACACACCCTGTATTCTCATCCCACATAGCCAAAGTACATGGTGTGTGTACAAAAGTACATGGAATGTACCCATAAATTTGGGATTTTCCCACATTTCTGTAGTTTTCTCAAAAAAACATAATGAAAAAGGTAAAGAAGAAACCCATACCTCAAAAATAAGAACTGGGTCCTTACACATGTGGTTGAAAAGTTTAGGAATTTTTAAGGTTAATGATTTGTTTTATAATGAAATATTTTTATGGGTTCCTATGTGTCTGAAGATGCATTAATTTTTTTATATTCGTATAGATGTATTTCATATCTATTTAGTGAGGAAATTATTATTGTGATATTTTTTATATGTTTTATTTATTTTCACAATGTTTTATTATGTAAAAGTAAAACATTTTCATGGGTGTGATTTTTTTCACTAGACTAATGGGTTTACTTTTTTATATCACTTACTAACCTTTTTATGCCCATCATGTGTTTTAAATATTTTTTAAAATATATATAGTTGACTTTGAACAATATAAATTGATGAAATTCTACTCTATAATCATCCTAAAATTAGTAAATGTTTCTTGAATGAATCATATGTGTAGTCATAATGCCTTGTTTTTTTGAAAAAAATTACACTCTATGTAACTGTCCACAGTTTATATAATTATTTTCTTAATTTTATAAAAATCTAAACTAAAAATATCATGGGAGTATAAGAAATTTAAATCCTATCTATGTTAATGTAAATTTTTTGAAACCCTATCAACTAAATTTCAATTTTTAGATTACTAATGTATGAGTTATTTATACATAATTATATAAGAATTAATTGTTTATTAGTAATAAATTTTATATATATGAATTTTAAAATTTCTAATATCATGAGGGTAATAATGTATACCATATTGATCCACAAAATTACATTCACAATCACTTCATTCTGGCTAGGTCATTAATAAGATAGAAAAAATTATTTAACTATTTTAAATCTAGATTTTCTATAAAAATGTGACCAAATGATAGGTTGTAGTATAATTTGAAGAAAAAAACTTTACATTGTAATAATTTACTATTGAAATTGTACATCATAATAAATATTTTCTCCCATCAATGATACCTCCAAAATTTTAAATATTTATTTTTATGCTAAATCCTAGAGTTTAATTTGGATGGGGGTGGAGGACCCTAATATTAATAGGTTTTATTTAAGAGTTATAGTTCTATCACCTTTAAAGGTTATTTTGACCTACTATTCCTCCTATTATAGGGATACACCAATAATGGTTTACAATACAATATATCGTAATGGGTTAATCAATCCATGTAAATATTTATTAATCAACTTAACATCACAAGAGACTCAATATCAGTAATGAATCAAATAATTTGAGAATTATATATAAAAATGGTGATGTTTATACCCCTACTCAACCATTATTATTATTCCTTATAATGATTTAGAAATTATCCTATTCATTATTATATCTCATGGTTATAAAGTTACAATACAAATATACACATGAAGAGATATTGATTATTGGGGAGAGTGAAAATACCTCATCAAGTTAAGTGAAGTAGGGGTATCATTGAAAATATATCAATCAATACATTTTCAATATATTTATATTCACACTAAGGGTTTGGGAATTACAAAAAACACAATTATATCTAGCGGTGTGGTGAATAAAATGAGATGATTTATTTCAAAGTGTTATTGATTATCTAATAATTTATTTATCTTCCATGAAATAAGGTTTGAGTTTGAATCTTATTTTTTTTGATATAGTGTCAAGGTAATAAAAAAAATTAATGGTAGAACCTAATATATCATGTTGATTAGTAGATACTATTTGGTCATTTTAATAAAATTTCATTTGAAAAATTAATGTGAAAAAATATTTTAGTGTTCATAGTACATTTATTTTCTATAGGTTGATCACGAGTAAGATAAAATTAGAAATAGTTGGATTTATTATATTTTATTTGAAGTAAAAAATTACTATTTATTGGATGATCATGGTTCTAGGAAATATTGGGAAGAAGTTTGTGTTTTACCCTGGGAGTAATGATGAAAATGAGAATATTTTACCTTATAGTCAGAAGAATTTTTTTTACATCATGATTAAGAAGTATGTTCTCCTAAAATTTATAGTTTCATTTTGAAGTTGAGGAGAACGATGGAATATTCATGATCACTATGACAATATTTCAATTATGGATATATTCATTAGAGAATAATGATTGGTGGGAAAGGATAATATACTGAATATTCCAAGGCATTCTATTTATATTTTGAGGATTATAGGGAGATATTTACCTAGAAAAACATAACACAATGTGTTTTTGGTGTGTCTTTAAATAAATAATTTGTTTCACTTGATTATTATTAAGATGAAACAATTAAACAGTTGAACATAGATTCTTAAGTGGATCCTATATTAGATATTTCTACGTTTGATGAGAAAAAATGGTTTACACATGATCCATTATATGAAGGGACTTGAAGATTAATGTATAAAATTGATCAATTTTTTACACTCATCTAGAACCACTATGTATTGGAGTTTATGACCATTTTCCTACTAAATTCCATGTTCTTATTTATAAAAATACATGATTTTTATACTGTGATCAAAACTGTCATATACCAAGGATTAGAAACTCAATATAAATATTTATTGATCCATGTATTTATCTTGTTAGATCTATATATTATCTCCCTCTATCTCATGTTATGATTTAGTTATAATTGCAAGTCCTATATGTTACCAACATCAAAATAATCACATTAAGAGTTTTTTATTTTTTCTAACCATTGATTCAGACCCCGCCTCTCAATGCTTATTCTTCTCTAACATAGTCCATTTATTTTTAATCTAAATGTTTCTCTTCTAATGATCATATTTATAGCCTATTTTATAGTCATTAATTTCATATAAAATAAATATACTTAATTATATTCACTATCATAATAATCTGACCATTTGGACTTCATAACATTGTTTCCCTGTATTATTGAGAATTTTAATTTTGTTCTATATTTATAATATATTTTTATTAAAAATATATAATAAAAGAAATAAAAGTTTCAATAAAAATGGACTAACCATGCTCAATGTCATGGAATTTTATCCTTGGAACGAGAGGATATTTTGATATCTTTTAATTATTTTCTTAGAGATTCTAGATACCTTGAGAATGGTAGTTATATTCATAAAGTTTGGATAATGTATTTTTAACAAGAATAATATTTAACCTTATAAGAGAGTTTAAAATTGGTCACTCTAACCCCTCTCTGAGAAATGATTTTCATGAGTCATTATAATGAAGAAAATGGATGGAAATTTGATAAAACTACATTTTATCTTTGAGTGAGATAATAGTGTTAATATTTCATGCTTACCAACATTATGTTATCAATTTAAAGATATTAAAATAGTAGAAGTTGTGAAAATATATGAGTTATTAATTTTGATTAAAAAAATTAACTTGATCCATAGTTATAGATAATTTTTTTAAGATTATATTATTGTGAATAATTTGATCAGAATTATCCAAAACATGTTTAAGGAAAAATATATTCTTATAGATCATTGCATGGAATTGTTGATAAATTATAATAATTATATTGTCCTTAAATATTATGATATTGGGATGAGAAATATCGCGAGGAAGGAATGAATATATAAAAAGTATGCAATATTTAATGATTTAAATCTATTGAAACATTTTTAACCTAAGAGGTCGCGAATGAATGAATCAAATGTTGAGGATGATTCCATAAATTTAAATATGTTTAATTAATTTTTAAGGAATGTAATAAGTAAATTTTATGTATAAGGGTCTGATTCATTTTAATTATTTTAATTATATAAATATTGGGTACTTTCCATCTATTTTTTATAAGAAGGATTAAGAAGAGGAAGAGTGTGTTCAAACTATAAGATCATCTAGGAGAAAATTGATACAATGGTATTATAATAGAGGAAGACTTTTAAAGATAAAGAAAATAAAAAAATTCAAATAAATGAATCTTCATCTCAAAAAATGATGTTACATCATGTGATAATGAAAATTAAGGAGGGAAAATTTTATCATATAATGATGAACATTATGTTTTTAGAGATAAATCAAAATATTCTAATGATCCCTTTAGCATTATAGAACATAATTGTAAAGTGGTGATGTCACACCCAGTTTTTCATGTTTTGTTTTATACTATGGTTATTTGGGAATCCTAATCTTTTATCAGGTTCATGGTGTGAAGGTTTTTGAGTTTTTAAGTTTTATCTATGTCTTGTGTTTTCATCATGGTTGATAATTGGTTCGTTTGGGAGTTTTCAGAGAAAACATATATGTTCTTCTTAAAAAGTCCATACACATGGTTTGATAAACCATGCGGTCAAACTAAGGTAACCATGTGGTTGGTATAAAACCTACCACATGGTTGGTGCACAAGAATGTTTTCACTTAAGAGAGACCATGTGGTCTCTTATGCGTATGCCACATGGTTTAATAAACTGTGCGGCCTAACTGTGTGAGTCTTCCTAGAATTAAAATTTTAAAATTTCCAACTTCCCCCTTATGAATTTTTAGACCCAAATCCACCGAAAAACCTTTTCTAGGTTCTTCTAGTCCTATGTAGCACTCCCCCTTTCCCTCTAAGACTTTTATCTTCCCCTTAGTGTAGATCAAATAGATGTTCAAGTTGGGGCCAGTGTTGGGAAAAAATCCCTAAAGGTATCATTGCATCTTTTTTAGGTTGCTTGTTTTTGTTGACAATGCAGGTTTCCAGGGTGAATTGTCAAGTTCCAGAGATGTTTTTAACAATCCTTGTTGACAAAGAACCATTAAAAAGTAAGGGAAGATCTAGAGGTGGTGCAAAAGAATAGATACAAGGTGGCTCCATTTTCCAGTGTTTGCCAAAATTTTGGGGTCCAAAATTTGGAGTTTGGTGAGCATCGCAGAATATAGATTTCCTTGAAGAGATCCTCAAAATATGGAAAGGCACGAGTTTCACAAAGATATGCTTCATGGATTGGTTTTTGCGAAGACAAGGAGAATGTTGATGGTGTTCTTCGTGATTACGACGAGCTTCGAGAACAGTAGAGTTGATGGGAAATGTGAGGGAGCTTCACAGAGGTGGCACGAAGTAATTGATGGAATGCTCTACGATTACGACGACCTCCGTGATCGGAAAATTACTGTTGTGCTTCGCGATATTGAGAGAATTTCGGCAGAAATTTCAGAGCTTTGAAATTTAATATGACATTTCACTGACATCGCGCTGATGGTTCGAGGGTTAGTGGAATTTCTTATAAATAGGCCTTGACCCCCTTGAGGGAAGTAGAGAGTTTTCCAAAGAAAAATTCATAGCTCTCGAATTGCAAAGGTGGTTCGCGAAGGTGGTTCACGAAAACAGTGTGCTTCGGGAAAGAGAGAAGCTTCACATCGGCTAATTTAGCTCCATGAAAGTTGTGTGCTCTGCGCTGGCTCAGTGATATTCACAAAGGAAGTTTCTCTATGATGACATGAGCTCTACGATGGACTGAGCTTTGCGAAGGTGTGAACTTTGTGAAAAGGCAGGAGCTTCACTAAGGCTTGTTTGAGCTTCAGGAAATTGGGAGCTTCGCGAAATAGTGTTCTTTACGAAGGTAATTCCCAAAGGTTGGTGACCAATGGTTAGGGGTAAAGGTGTATACATAAGTGGATGAAATATGGACTTCAATAGAGCATCTACATACCGTTGGGGATTCATTAATTAGTGGTAATGAAGATACCTACAGGTCTATAAACATGGAGTGAATCTTCTGAAGAAGTAATGAGCTCATTTCTGTTGAGAGAGTAGTGAGTTCTCAAATTGTGAGTGGTCGTAAACCAGGAGGGATAGTGAGTCTGCATTGAACTTGTAAATAGCAGTGCACTTATAGTATAATTGGTACATCGGCACACCACCTTTGTATACTTCTTGGACAGAGCCCAGTGAGGGTGAACCAAGTAAAAATTGCTATGTCTTGTGCATGCTTTAATGATTATTCATACTCTGTAATGGGAAGGAGAGAGAATAGTGTTTTTTTCTAATAGGAAAAAAAGATCAAAAGGGGTATTTGTTTAAATCTATCATACCCTGATTCACCCCCTCTTAGGGTATCTAGCCTAGTAGACCTAAAAGCTAGTTTCTCCAAGGTAATTTCTTTTCTTTTCCCCTCCCTCTTCCTTCTTCTTCATTTTTATTGGTTTTATCTTCTACCATAGTGATTATCAACCTAGGGCTCTATTCTCCCATTTTTTATGGGTGTTTCGGTTTTTTTGGATTTTTCTTCTGATATTTATGGTTTTGGAACCCTCACGGAGTGATTTTGGGCGTGTGTTGTCATTTTGCCATGGTTTTGAGGTAGGTTTCTCAAGACCTTGCCTTTATAATTTCAAAATATTTGATTTCATGGTTTTCTCATCATATATACATTCTTAATAATGTCATATGATTTTTGGTTAATTATTTTTGGTGTGCAATGTAGCGGTTCATGCCTTATTTTATGTTATATAGAGTTTCTTTGTTAAAAATGTGCACATTACTTGTTTAATGAAATGTTATATTACACTTTACACCTGGTTTTTGATGTTTTAGACATATTTTAGCATAATAAATAAATTTATGGAATGTAATTGGTATTTTATTCCTTGTTGTGTGTTAAATTGGAATAGTTTTGTTAAATATTGTATGTCTAGTGTGTGGTTAAACGCTCGGTTGGATTTTATAGGTTAAATAAGATATAAAATATTTTTTTTGGATTTATAAATATGTTGGAAGAATACAAAGTAATACTTTGAGGACCATATATACTTTCATAGGTGATTTTGGTTATATAATAAAATGTGTATTGGGTGTTAAGGATATTTGGTATGTGTTGACAATGAATGGCCCGTTTGGAATTTTTATAAAAATAGTTGGGACTCAAATGTGTAATATGAATATTTTAAATAATTTTATCAATTTTTTGATGTGAAAAATGGTGTGCATACACCTATTTATGAAAATTATATTTTTTATTGTTGATAAACATTGTGTTGGTAAAATTCCTAAGGGTTAGTTTGGAAGCTTTATGAACATTATAAAAGTGTCTCTTTTTAAAACCTCCTTTGGATGTTTCTAATTACATATTTGTTTATAATGGATGGGATTAACTCACTGCAGAATCATTGAGATCCATTATCAGAATGACACGTTTTGGAATCTTTGTGTTCTATTATTTCTATGGCATGATATCTGCCCTTAGGGTGGCTCAGGGTGATTCTCGTTGTTGATTATTATTATATATACATGTGATTGAATGCTCGACTAGTATTATTTGGCTCACCCATTTCTATAAATGAGACATAATAACCTAAAATATTGAGATAATTTTCTAATAATGATTGCTGCACTTGTGGTTTACATACTGAACAATGACCTATAGTGGGTGGATATATTTGGGTCTGTTACTATGATATTTTCCCTTGGCCTATCCTGAGTGAGGGTGGTTGAGTGTATTGAGTGTTTTTTATTTCATTGTGTGTGGAATGATACCAGTATGGGGTCTCATGTATTAGTATATTCTAGATTATTCTTCATATCCTAGGTTCACCTAGGTTAATTGGATCTTAGTTTCTTGAAATGATGAATGTGATACTTATATGATTATTTCTATGGAACTTGTTGTGTGATTACCATAGTGACTTCTTATGTAATGTTATTCTTGTAAAGTGATGTTTTTATTTCAATAAGTCTTATGAAAATTGGTTTCAAAGAATAGTGTTTTATCCCCTTCATACAATCTGAAAATTTTAGGCATCACTTTCCCCTTTAAAATACTAATGTCTCACTAATGAAATGGACCTATTTTTGGAAATAAATATGGTTAATGATTTGTACTTTGTTTTTAAGTAAAACTTTTAGAAAATAATACTTTGATATATTTTAGTTCAAACATGAAATTTATGTCTCTTTTATTTTAATGTAATTTCATTAGGAATAAATAACCAGGCTAGCCTAATAAGATTTAATACGCATGCCTAGAATTATTTTATATTTGTATCACTTCTACATTTTCAATATCGAGTTCATTATCCTTGGGTAATAGTTGATCTTTGTGTTGGAGAGTGACCTGCGGGGTCCCATAGAGATAGAGTGGTTTTCAGGTTTGATTGGTCTAGTTGTGCTATTTTGTTTCACTTTTCAATTTATTGTCTAAATGACATTTTGTTCAATTTCATTTAAATATTTGGATGCTTGTGCTTGTTCATATGTATAGTTTTTATTATTTTTTAATGGTAGAAATCATTCCCTTGTTGTAATATATTGATTCTCGACACTAGTTTCTAGCCCATGGGGATCGAGAAAACCCTCCTGGCCTTGCCATGGACTGGATCGGGTGACCAGTTCATGGTCATCCCAGGTTGGTTTGTAACAAAATGGTATCAAAGGATGTTGCATTCAAAAGAACCTTACATTTAAGAGTGCACTTTATTTCTTGGTGATGTTTTGGTAGATGGATTAGGATTTTCATGACTCAAGGTTTAGGTTCGAGAAGATTGTTGTGAACTCTTAGTCATTCTGATCCTCAGGTTTCCATGGGAAGTCCTATTTTGTCATTATATTGGTCTTTTGGTATTGTTTTGTGATTGGGATATGAAAATGGATTTGGTCCAATAGCATCCATGAGCTCAAAGGTCCGATAACTCCATGTGAAGCTGGGGGTATGGTCCTTGATGGATCTTTGTGTTGGTGGTGTGTTTCGAATGTGCCTGTCAACCATATGGACAACTCACCCACCAACACCAGTTCCCTTTTTTGAATTGTTTTGGGTATCCATTGAGTTATGACTTTGTTTTCAAAGAAATATTGAGTTGGAATTGTGGAAATTGTATTTTTATAATTAACCTTGTAAAAGACATAAAAATGAGTTTTTATAAAATGACATATTTGGGGTAAAATTATAGCAGTTTAATGGAATTGGGATTTATTAATCAAAAACTAAGGTTTATGGATAGAAAATGGTTTTTTTGAAGTTGTTTTAAATGAAAAGTATTTAGTTTTTAATCAAATTATTTAACGAAATGAAGTTTCTTGAGATGTTTAAAAATGTTTTTATAAAATTTATATGGATTTTGATGTTAATAAATAGGGTTTTATTCTCAAGTATAGTGAAATGATTTGATATGTGAATCTGAAAAATGATATTTGACTTGGTGATTAGTGAGACATTGTAAGGATTGTGATTTCGAAATGGGTTGAATGGGATATTTTGGAAAATGAGGATGTTTTAATTTAGGCTTAGAGTTCTTATGGGTGCTTACATGCATGGTGGTATATGGGAATGTGAATGGATGCCTGATATTTCATGGTGGATGGGTTCTTGGGGTGGCATGAAAACATTCTTGTGAGTGTTCAACCCACCATGTTTGTTTTAAATTAAAGATTTTTTCAAAATGAAAATTTTATGTTATAATGGTATTTTTTACTATGTTGAAATATTTTCACATATGTGGTGTTTGATCTTGAGGATTTTTGTTATTGAGTTAGACTTGATATAGTTATTTTCTTTTCATTGTCCAGAGGTTTCCCCCATGTATCTTCTATGGGTGATCCTAGGGTGGATACAGGTGATTCCACAATAGTGGTATTTTTGGTTGACCAACCTAAGGATTTTTTTCTTGAGATTTAGAACTTAGATCCACCTCTCTTTTATGGACAAGAGAATCCTCTCATGGAAGAGAAGTGGATGCAAAAAATAGAAATGAGCTTTCACCTCATTAAGTTTCCTGAGTTGTTGAAAGTTAATTTTGAAACTTTTATGGTTAAAGGTTCAATGTGGAAGTGATGGAAGTCAGTGTCTCAAAACATGCCCCGTGGAGATCTTACTTGGGAGTTATTCAAGGCTTTGTTCATTTGTTGGTATTTCTTTGATAAACAAAGGGTGAAAAAGGGAATAGAGATGAGTTTTTTTGCAGTAGGGTGATGGATCAATGTTAGAGTATTTCCATTTCTTTGTAGATCTAGTCCCTTATGATCCAAGTTATGCTATAGATGATTCCATGAAGGCTCGACATCATGAGGTTGGGATTCTAACCGTTCTTCAATCGAAGGTGTTAGAGTATAATCTAACCTAATTTTCCAACATGGTGAGGAAAGATTTTCATGTTGAATCCTTGATGGTAGGAGTGCTCAATGTGGTCCTACCTCCTTTAATCTCGAGAAGTAGTGGGAAAATATTTGGTAAGAAGATGATAAAGTGGTTAAAAGTTGATGGAGTGGGTTTTGGAATCAAGAGACCTTGAGATCTTCCATCAATATCTTCTAGCCATGAGATCTTTGTATGTCATTAGTGTGGAAAGTCAGGTCACAAGAATCCATCATGTCTGAATTCTCTTAAGCCCTTCTATGCTTGTGTATGCTTAGGTGACTTGTAGTAATTTTGTAAGGGCATTCTTAGGAAGCGTCACGGAGGAAATCCACACAAGTGTTGTGTTATTGGAAAGTCATTTAAAGTTTCTTTTGGTATATTTCGTTCCAGTGTATGGGATATTTTTTCATGGTAGTTTTTTGGTTTTTGGGGCCCGCAGCGGAAGCCAGTGGGCCGGGGATTTAAAAACTTTCGTCGGCACAATGATGGTACTTGTCATTGCCGACGATCCGAGCCCCAGAGAGGTCCGAGGATCTTGCGTATATTGTTATGAGCACAAAAATAAATGGAAGACATATACGTTGTATATCCAAAGACATTGTCAACCGCTACTTGTCGACGGAGATCGTTGCACGAAGGATCCATGGTAGGATCTGTCTAGATCGTCCACACACGCCTAAAAAATTTGTGGGAATGCCGATCGTTGAACTTCGGGTGCTAGCGCAGAGATTCAATGATATCTTCGACGTCCCGGCGATCACCACATCGTCGATCTAGCGATGCGTGTGGAGATACTTGATCCTAGCTTTTGGATCTTCAGCTTCTCTCTCTATGAAGCGGTAGGAGAGAGAGTCTCTCAAATTTCATTCCATAAAAGAATGAATAGTGATGTGCACACCAAAGAGAAAGAGCCTTATCTATTATTTATAGAGACAATTATAAATACCCGATAGGGTTCCCCGACCTCTGTTAATATCAACGTTCTCTAAATAAATAATTTTTACGGACTTAACTGCACCAATATTATATATTATTTTTATCACATACTTGTAATATATAAAATATATTACGTGATAAAATCCGATCCATTTAACTCGACTCGTTGTCCCGCTCAATATTAAACGAACCTTGAATATTAAAATAATATTCGTTCGATTAATATTTTCTTGTATTTACTAAACTCGTAAATACATTAAATAAATTCAATCCCAAATATTCATAACTTGAATATTAATGAATTTATTTAATTCTTTTGGTGATCAACAACATGGAAAACGTTCAAACCCCGTGGCAGGGCCCACTATGTCCATATTCATATTCCACTGAATAGGTGCAGATTCTTTAATATGTTGTTGTGTGTGACCCTCTAGTACCTTATCTCGATAGCAGTGAATAAAATTCACAGACCAAGAGCGGAGTCTAGCAACTCATCATGGCCCCTAAAGAGATAAGGATAGTCAAAGCAACGACTACCATCCTATGAACATTGACTGTGTACTATAGTCTCTTTGTCATTAAATATCTCATAAAGAAGGATGCACTATTATTTCATCGTCCTTATATTGCTTTATTATTTGTTGATCTATCCGGATGGATTTTCCTTTCTACTGCTTTGGCCAAAGACTTATGAAGGAGAAACCATCCTGATGAACCAGGCCTGAGATATACAACTTCCTAAACATGGAAGTGACACATTCTTTCTTGACCATTCAACCAACGCCATACCACTAACGACACACCCGACACCAACTACCTCGCCACGACATTACTGGCATGGTCTTGGCCTTGCATCAAATTACATAATTAAATGATATACATTGGTAATGGTCTCAAGTCAGGAGACCAATACACATGTCCGTAGATAGGAACAACCAATGACATCCAAAACATGTGGTGTTACTATTGGAGGGTCTGTCCTCATGATCTCACTACTACAGATCACCAAGTGTGAACTTCATGACAAGAAGTTTCAATGCTTATGAGCCCCCATCACCAGATAGTCAGACATCTACTGTTTCCAGTCAGTAAGATGTATCTAGACTATAGAACATATATTTAAGATCAATGTCATTGTATCTTGAGATTCTCATTATAGACTGGGATCTGCTATAACCTCTCGACACGAAAACTAACCTTTGGACATTACCATTATTATAGTGGACACAAAAAAATTCTGCACTATAATGGTAAGATAACATCATGCATAGCTAACTGTACACATGATACGGTAATCAAAAGTACTACATAGTTGGGTCTAGGGAACCCACTATTTAAACACTCCCACTTGCACTAGAGCCAACTTGCTAACTGAACTTGTTAGCTACTCACATGATAAATACCATGCTTCTGTTGAGTAATGGATTTAACTGCTGAGCCTGTCACGTTTTCGATGCATGGCATATCTGCTATATGAAACCTCATCGACTTGAGTAAAACTTCTCAAGACAGGGTATCCCCGAGTATATTACTTTTGTCCATTGTCATAACTTTACAACTTGGCTAGTAATAATATCATAATTCTCATTATGATAATACTTTTCTCACTAGGTGCGAATCCAAGAATTGGAACAACTCATTGCAATTTATAACTGCTTCTTAGCTGCTTTAGAAGCTGAAACGTACTCGGTATTTGTAGGTGTGGCTACCACAAGCTTTTATGATCTTGACTCTCTCATCTCCTATGACTAACTGCGAAACTAGATCAAATTGATCTAAGGATTACTAGTTTGTGTCCCAACATAACTAGTATACCTTCCTCTCCATATTCCAGGTACATATCATTTGTACTCACTGAAGTACAAGATGATAGTTCTGACTGCATCACTTACAGTACTCCTGGAAATAATTGATATCTTCCTACAAAAAATTATATCCTGGAAGTATCAATTATTGTACATATTATGGCATATGTGATTGATCCATCGCTAAAGAATATGGTATCAATTCACAACTGTAATCTATACACATGCTCCAAACATGTTAACCTGGAGAGATTAAGCCATGTGACATAGGCAATAATTCTAAACTTGAATTGTTCTAACTTGTATTTATAATACAATGTCACTGTATATACGATTGACTAAGACCAAGCAACCTATGGATCTACCTCAGTAGATCCTATTCCCTAGAACTTAGGTTGCTACTCGAATTCAATCATTGGAGAATTTCTTTTAACATGATCTTATCTAACTGTAAGATCAAAATCTGTTTTCATATGTTTCCGAACATATTCATAAAACATTGGCGCTCCCACTAACCTTTGGTAGATAAAAGGAAAAGATTCATTTATAATGAATGCTCTAAGATCTTGTTTCTTACTTTAATCTAGAATTGGATTTCAGTAACTTGCAACCATTATTTGCATCATTTGATGTCATCATCTCTTTCTAGTTGCGTCGTATAGAAACCATCCACAAAAGATGATCTTCACATCAAATGAACAATAAAAGGATCATAGAAGTTTGGCTATGACAAGTAAAATTCTAATAGATTTAGGCGTACCGAATTGGTATAACCAATCGAGCCTTATTGGTACCATACTTGTACCATCCATGTATTATTTCATTTGAATACCCACCGCAGTATTCAATTTATAATCCCCTTTTCAATTTGATACATGGAATCTATTATTGATTTTTTGTTAATCTTGTCAATCTTAGCTTGTTTCCATATACTTCTTACTTGTAGGATTTATTATTATTAATGAATAATATAGCACCGACTGCGGTGACTATAAAACCATCACCATGGTTTTATTCTTCCTACACAGTATGTGTCTCTAGAACATTTCTATTCCACATGTACTTGTGGTACTTGTTCCCCATGCCAACCATTTGTGCATCTCGAGCATTGACTAAGTCTAAGTCAATTCATCTCCCACTATCTATAATAGAGATGTGCACCCTTGTATAGAAATGTAGTCTAATACTTGACTACATATTTTCTATCTTAGGGATTTAGGTAATATCTTAAGCAACTGTTAGGGTAATTATCTTAGATGCACAACGTGTTTAACTTGATGCAGGTTTGTTCAAATCCTAACAAACTCTTTGCATCTAAACACTTCTTATGACATAATGTATTTTCCATCATACTATGACTCGTATGATATCCATTTGTCATTTTAGTTGGCATATTGGTTATGGGTTTACGTTGTTATTTACAAATCCCATTTTGAAATATGATGGAAGTTTCTGCAAGTTGAAACATTGATACAACTTACATCATAAATTTGATGTATAACATATGCGTTTAGGAATTTCTCCGCACTACATGTTTCTTGATCAATGTTAATATGTAATACTTTATCATCAATCCTCCTTATGAAGGTCAATACGGTGATGTAGATAAGGTAACATGCGTTTAGGAATTACTCCACGCTACATTATCATGATCGATGATTGCTTGGTCAAGATATTCTTCGGCCTGCCGATCCGAAGAAACTCATATCTTCTGACCAAACTTATACTTCATTGGTACATTCCTTAATTATTTAAGGGAATATTATGAAGTATCTTTACCTCTAGCTTTCTTTGGAACAGTTCACACTCTCGTGTTGAACTAACCTCAGAAGCTTTGTGGCATACCTTTATTTCAAAAAGTTTCTTTGTATAAATTAAGGGTGTCAATAATACCTTAGTTGTTTAGCTGTGTCGAGCCTAAATACCATACTGGGTATATAGTTGACCCCCGCTTTTAGTTTTACTTGACAAATAATCATAGAGCCACAACTGGGTAGGTCTTACATTTTATATTCATCATGTATTGCCATTGATTTAAATAGTAGTGAACTATTTGTTGAGTATGTCACCTCAAACAACATTGATTCCAAAACATGGAATAATGTCTCATCATGTCCAAATGGTCACATGAGATAAATGTTTTTGGTTATACTTCACAACTTGTTCAATTTGAATCAATCACTTGGCAATTAGAAGTTATGTGTTTCTCCCCGCTGACTTAGGAATCACCCTTTCTTAGCCGCTTGAAGAAGACACTTTACTTCTAGTAATGTTTCTCGACTTACTTGGTTATTGAATTTCAATACATATATGTGAAAAGAATATTTTATTTTAATACCCAAGAAGTATTCGAGAAAACAATACCTTAATTTGATGAATATTAACTGAACAAGAAGCGGGTACTTGCTTCTAGTATTTCAGTTTTTAAACTTCCATGAATTCATTTCATTATGTTATGAAAATAACCTCCTGTTAAATATCCAACCACTTTTCTTTGAAGGACATGACGAAGGTGCCTTTGGCATAACTTTCCATAGGCCTTTTCGTCTTGTCATTCAATGTATTCGCCATAAGAATAAAAGATGGCGTTATCTCCAATATTCTTATTACTTGGAGAATGTTTCCTTAATGGAAATGAATCACTTACTCTATACGGTTCATTTGTATCCTTAAATGAAACTAGATTAATTGGGTGTAAAAGGTATAAGAAATGGTATGGCATAAAAGATTGTAATCCATCTTTCACTTCACACATACCGAGTGCGTCCATCACATTCAAATCATGCTTCACTTTCTCCTTGAAAGGATCTTGGAGATGAGACTGCATGTGATCATCATCTTAGTCTTGATGTAGCGACCACAGCTAACATCAGACGTTGATGATAACATTATGACATAACCATCATATTCTTGATTCTTGAGTCTCTTGTAAGCAGTTTTACACCCTCGCTTCCTGAGGTGGCTTAATAGGTTGGGACACAAGCACCTTGAATTTCCATTGTAATAGTAATGTGCGCAAGTTCCTATACTACATTTAGGAAATTCGTAGTTAGTTTAGACATTAACTTTGTCTAATATTTATCACAATTCTATTGTGGTATTGCTTGACATTATCTACAAATATAATTTAGTAGATTGTACTTTTATGTGATTACCTAATATGACATTACTGATTATTTAATCATTAAATGTCTCCCACTAATTTTTCGAATTCTAGGAACCCTCTGTACTAGAATCGGAATACTCTTGATTATTCTAGTGGAAAGGATCCCTGAACCTCCCTCATAGTCTACAAGAAAGGGCTACGCCACTACTCGGAGGGTCCAAGGTAGGCTTTTGGCTGGCCAACCGCATTATCTTGCAGTTCCTTGATCTGTTGAGTGAAGTCCCAACTTCAGAAATAATTTAATGATTTACTAAAATCTTGCTTCTAAAATTACAAAAAACTAGCTAAGGCTATATCTTTGCTGAAATTTTAGTTAAGTCAACCCACCACACAAATAAGAACTCCCCGGTAGTAAGAGGTACCCTCAGCTGAGGCATGAACTGGCACCTCGAACACCCGGTTTTGTTCAAACTTGAATGATGGAAGGCTGTTTGTGACTTAATATTTTCTTTGAGGGTTTTATGTGTTTCTTACAACGAATGTAATCCATTTCTATTAAACTTGTTCGTCTCTGTTGTCGTGCTCACAACTTAACTTTAATAGAAATCAAACGTCGCTTCTTTATGCATTTTATTATTTATCATTTTATGTATTTTTCCCGCTGTTCTAAAATGCATAAAATAATAAATAAATGCATAAAGGTAAAACTACTAACCTACTGGACTTGAGCATCTAAACGACCTAAGCGCATCTTACCTGAGTCGAATCTTGACTCAAATTGCATCTTTCCCCTTGTTTTTTATATTTTCTGGTCTTCTGCAGTGTCGCCATGTCTTGGCGGGGTCGACATCATTTCTTGGAATAACACCTTGCCTTGGTGGAATCCACGCGTCGTCTTGCATCGTCGTGCACCACCTCATCTTGCCAGGGTCTACGTCGCTCGTCGTATTTGTCTGAAGTACAAAGATACTCGCGCGAAGGTGAGTGGGACTCGAGAATAAATGTACATCATATAATTATTGGGCGCACAGGCCCTTATACATTTTAACCGAAAAATAGACGACGCGAATACCATCTTTAATTAATTACAATCATCACACACATTTTAAAAAATAAATAAAGTAATAATTAAAAGCAGACATACTAAGGTCGATGCTCAAGACCAGACAATAAGTAAAATTAAAGCGCGATAATATTAAAATGCATAAATTAAGTACTAGGGTTTATTTAATTAAATTAAATGAATTAAATAATTCAAATAATTTAATTAATTATCGGTCCGTTAATTAATTTAATTTAATATCCAAATTAAATTAATTCTAATCGGGTATTAAAAAATTATTGCATTACAATTAAGATATTAATTAATTTAATTAATTAAATTTATTAATTATATTAATAGATTTATTTTAATCCCGAGGGGTTACCTTCCCGCTAGGAGGACCGGGCGACGGCCGGAGGTAGGAGCACCCATGGAAGCCAAGGTGTAAGGGCGGTGCTGCGGGGTCTTGTAGCGCAAGGCACCCGGGAGGCTTCCGGCCAGTCTGGTCTCTGGCGGGAGGGTTCGGCCGAGCCTGGGTCGGAGTAGAGCGGCGCATGGCAGGGCAACGCTCGGAGCTGTGGCGCCTGGTTCAAGCACGCAAATGATATAACCCGAGGTAGTGAGCCTGGACGCTCGGGTGCACCGCGGGACTTGCGAACATCATACGAGATCGCGGCGGCGGTGCTCCGAGGTGCTGCGGCCGAACAGGGAGGAGAGACGAGGCCCGGTGCGGGGCTCTGCATGCAAGAGGATGCGGTGCCGACGGAGGGGCTGGGCAGGGTGCCGCGCCTGGTGCGGAAGAGGTGCATCAGCCGGGGTGGGGTGCGGCTCCGGCGGGAGAAGAGGCAGGCTGCGTAGGAGAGGAGGCCGGACGGAGGGCCTGCTGCGACAGGGTGGTGTTGCGGTGCTGCAACGTGCGAGAGAGAAGAGGGCTCTGGCGGCCCTCGGCCTGGTTGCAGGCTGTGCGGAGGAGGGCCGACCAGCAGCAGGCCGGTGATCCGGTGCAGAGGCGGTGGTGGTGCTTGGTGCAGCAGCGCGCGGAAGAGGGAGCAGCAGGGAGGTCCGGTCAAAGGGAGGGGGTGGCGCCCGGGCTGTCCGCTACAACGAGCTGCTGCTGTGCGCCGGGGTGGCGCAACCGGTGGAGGGGAGTGGCACGGCGCTACCTGCGCCGTGCGGGGAGAGGGGGTCCGATCAGACCCCCTGTTCATTTTTTTGGTCCCACGCCGTGGCCCCCCATTGCTGGTGTTTTTTTGTTGCTTCTCTTTTCAGGCGCATAGCCATAGCCCTTTGTTGCATATTTTTTTTATATTATCACTTTAAGACTTATTTTAAGTCTTGGTTCTCCATTTATATTTTTTTTAAAAAAGTCAAGTCTCCTCCAAAATTTTTCTAAAGGATAAATAGCCTTTAAAATTAAATAATAATAAAATTATTATAATAAAATAATGATTTAATTATTATTACATTATTCTAATAATAAAATAATTATTATTAAAATAATATAATTATTGTGAAAATTATTTAATTTGACAAAATATAATTTTCACAATTTTAATTACATCAATTGAACCAATCTCAACTTGATCAGTTCCGTTGGTTGAAATAAAATTTTATTACCCGAGATCAAAATGCATATTCGATCAAATGTGAAAAATTAAAATGACCGTATCTTGGCCGTTCGAGATCGGTTCGAAGAGAGGTTTGAACCGCTGGGACCATTTTCGAATCCTCTAATTAATCTAATGAAAATTAAGTTTATTTGGCTCATAAAATCTATGTGATACCTCTGATACCACTGTTCGGTTTCTGGGGCCCGCAGCGGAAGCCGATGGGCTGGGGATTTAAAAAATTTCGTCGGCGCAACGATGGTAATTGTCGTTGCCGACGATCCGAGCCCCAGAGAGGTCTGAGGATCTCGTGTATATTGTTATGATCAAAAAAATAAATGGAAAACATACCTGTTGCATATTCGAAGCTATTGTCGACGACGATCGTTGCACGAAGGATCCATAGCAGGATCCCTCTAGATCGTCTACACGCACCTCAACAATCCGCGGGAACACCGATCATCGAACTCCGGGTGCTAGCGTGGGGATTCAACGATATCTTCGATGTCCCAATGATCACCACATCGTCGATCTTGTGATGCATGAGGAGATACTTGATCCTAGCTCTTGGATCTTCAGCTTCTCTCTCTAGGACGCGGGAGGAGAGAGAGGCTCTCAAATTTCATTCCATAGACGAATGAATAGTGATGTGAACACCAAAGAGAGAGAGCCTCCTATCTTATTTATAGAGACATTGATAAATACCCGGTAGGGTTCCCCGACCTCCGTTAATATCAAAGTTCTCTAAATAAATAATTTTGACAGACTTAACTGCACCAATATTATTTATTATTTTTATCACATACTTGTAATATATAAAATATATTACATGATAAAATCCAAGCCATTTAACTCGAATCGTTGTCCCGCTCAATATTAAATGAACCTTGAATATTAAAATAATATTCGTTCGATTAATATTTTCTCGTATTTACTAAACTCGTAAATACATTAAATAAATTCAATCCCAAATATTCATAACTTGAATATTAATGGATTTATTTAATTCTTTTGGTGATCGACAACATGGACAAAGCTCGGACCCCATGGCAGGGCCCACTATGTCCATTTTCATATTCCACTGAATAGTTGCGGATTCTTGAATACGTTGTTGTGTGTGACCATCTAGGACATTATCTCGATAGTAGTGAATAAAATTCACAAACCAAGAGCGGAGTCTAGAAACTCATCATGTCCCCTAAAGAGATAAGGATAGTCATAGAAATGACTACAATCATACGAACATTGACTGTGTACTATAGTCTCTTTGTCATTAAATATCTCATAAAGCAGGACACACTCTTATGTCATCGTCCTTATCTTGCTTTATTATTTGTCGATCTATCCGGATGGATTCTCCTTTCTACTGCTTTGGCCAAAGACTTATGAAGGTGGCACCATCCTGATCAACCAGGCCTGAGATATACAACTTCCTAAACTTGGAAGTGACAAATTATTTCTTGTCCATTCAACCAACTCCATACCGCTAACGACACACCCGACACAAACTACCTCGCCACGACATTACTGCCATGGTTTTCTCCTTGTATCAAAGTACATAATTAAATGATATACATTGGTAATGGTCTCAAGTTTGGAGACCAATACACATGTCCGTAGATAGGAACAACCAATGACACCCAAAACATGTGGTGTTCTTATTGGTGGGTCTGTCCTCATGATCTCACTACTAGAGATCACCAAGTGCGAACTTCATGAGAAGAACACTACTGGAAAGATGATCTTTCCCAACACATCTATACCAACGGTTTGTAAAAACCGTTGGTATAACTACCATTTCCCAACGGTTCACCAAAACCGTTGGGAAATCCATGGATTTCCCCACCTTTCCCAACGGTTTTGGAAAACCGTTGGGAAAGAGTGACCCTTTCCCAACGGTTCACCAAAACCGTTGGGAAAGGTTGTCTTTTGAGCCTATTTCCCAACGGTTTTGGTGAACCGTTGGGAAAGAGGGACCCTTTCCCAACGGTTCACCAAAACCGTTGGGAAAGGTTGTCTTTTGAGCCTTTTTCCCAACGGTTTTGGTGAACCGTTGGGAAAGAGTGTCCTTTCCCAACGGTTCCCCAAAACCGTTGGGAAAAACCATCCAAAAATTCAACATTCTGCCAAAAACAATTCAACCCACCACTAACCTATCCCAACGGTTTTTAAAACCGTTGGGATAGGTTCTTTATTTTTTTTTCCAGATCTAATAACTGAGAACATTATATAAATCAAAATTTTAAATAATTATGATAATACATATATATATTTATGAAATTATGTTTACAAAAGTGATGTTAGCTTAGTGGTTAAGTCGTTCGATTTTAAACGAGGGGTCCTGGGATCAAATCCCAGCAGATTTTTTATTTTTGGAATTTATATACCAACGGTTCCATTACCGTTGGTATAGATTTCATATTACCTATACCAATGGTTTCCAAAACCATTGGTATAGACCTATCCCAATGGCTTACTTGGATACGGTTCTCCAAACCGTTGGTATAGGCTATACCAACAGTTTGGAGGCATATACCAACAGTTCCAAACCGTTGGTAAAGGTTAGTTTTCCAGTAGTGGAAGTCTCAATGCTTATGAGCCCCCTACACCTGATAGTCAAACATCCACTGTGTCCATTCAGTAAGATGTATCTAGACTACAGAACATATATTTAAGATCAATATCATTGTATCTTGAGGTTTTCATTATAGCCTGGGATTTTCTATAACCTCTCGACATGACAACTAACCTTTGGAAATTATCATTATTATAGTGGATGCAAAAAATCTGCACTATAATGGTAAGATAACATCATGCATAGATAACTGTACACATGATATGGTAATCAAAAGTACTACATAGTTGGGTCTAGGGAACCCACTATTTGAATAGTAGTTTCACCGATGATGTTCTATTTTTTGGAATGTAAGGGATGTTGTGAGTCTCCTTATATACTTGTGTTTTTAGTGGAAGTGTGTCTTTCATTTCCAGATATCTAGTCTTTCCCTTTTTATCTAATCGGGTGATGCATGTTACGATTGGAGATTAGCATCTCATGACTCTAGGGCAGTAGATACTTTATCTGTTAGGGCTCCATCCATAGGTCTCAAAGTGAAGGTGGAACATATTATAGAATCCTTGGAGTGTGTACTGACTATGTGAATTGGTTGCGGTCTTCAATTTTATCTATCCTTAAGTAAAGAGTGGTGGGTAGTTTTCGGTTGTTGTTTTAGTGATCCAATCATTTGGTCACTTCCATCCCCTAACCTCCCCTTATGGTGGGGGGTTTTTGGTTTATGTGGGGTTTGTTGGCTCAGATATACCCCCTCTATTATAGAGTGGGTAGTTTAAATGTTCTTATTGTGTTCTTATTAGATTGTGATGATAGGTTGTTGTAACGGAGTTTTGGGTTGCCCTGTGAGGAAAAGGCCTGGTGTTTGGATCATAGTATATTTTTGATTAGTCATTCACAGTTGATTATTAATGGTGGGGAGACCCACCATGGGTCTCATTGAGTTTTCTCTTAAGAACTTAGTGGAATCTAGTTGAATTATATTGGTGGGAAGTCCATTCAGGTCTCCCATCTACTGGTGATCTATTTAGGGTTTGGGTTTGGTTAATACAGTTGATGTGGCTTCTTTAAAATACATTGGTTTCTTAGTTTCCTTTTTGATTTTTGTGAGTTTGGGTTTTATTGGGAGAAGGGTCAATGGTCTGGCTTTGGATTAGTTATGGATGTGGTTGCCTGATCTTTTTCATTGTTCAAGGGAAGTGGTTGTGGGTTATTGTTTCATTCCAAGAAAGAGGCTTATGTTCCATTAATGGTCAAGGAAATGTCCCTATATTAATATATTGTACCATGTTGATGTGGAATCCTTAGGCATTAATCAATCATATGGAACGTGTTATGGATTTACAGGGTGGAAAGCATTAATGGTGGGGAGAGTTGTCACCCCATGTTTTTTGAGGTTTGGTCTATGTTTTGATTAGTTGGTAACACAAGTATTTTACCAGGTTATGGGTGTGATGGGTGATGAGTTTTCAAGTGTTTTTTGTCTTGAAGATTCCTCATGGTTGATCCTTCATTCGTTTGGGATTTTTTGGAGAAAAAATTGAAGTTTGGCTTAAAATGGCCATGTGGACGGTTGGCGCACTTTTTGATAAACCGGGTGGCCAAACCCAGGTAAACATGTGACAAGTATAAAACCTACCACATAGTTGGATCACAATAATTTATTATCTTAGAAGAGACCACGAGGTCTCTCCTGTATCTTCCGCACAGTTTGGCACATAGTTTAATAAACTGTGAAACCTAACTATGCAAGTCTTCCCAGAATTAAAATTTTATTATATCTAACATTTCCCCCTTGTAATTTTTAGACCCAAATCCCCCCAAAACACCTTATCCAGGTCTTCTACTCCTAGGTATCCCTCTCACTTTCCCTCCAATCCTTTCCTCTTCATCTGTTGGTGTCGATCTAAGAGATCTTCAAGTTGGGGATAGTTTGTCCAAGGTAATTTCTTCCCCTTTCCCCTCCCTCTTCCTTATTCTTCCATTTTTTCTTGGTTTTATCTTCTCACCTAGTCATGATCGAACTAGGGTTCTAGTTTCCTTGTTTTTATGGGGGTTTTGGTTGTTTAGGGTTTTTATTCATAGATTTAGGGTTTTGGAAGCCTTATGGAGTGATTTCGGGTACACTTTTTCATTAATACATGGTTATGAGGTATGTTTACTAAGAAATTTTCTTTATAATTTCAAAATAATTTATTTCATGGTTTTTAAATCATATATAAATTCTGATTATTTTTATATGATCATTGGTTAAATTGTATGGTGAGTAAAGTAGCAGTTCTTACATTGTTTTGTGTTAACTATAGTTGCTTTGTTAAAAATGTGCACACTGCTTGTTTAGTGAAATGTTATGTTACACTTAACACATGGTTTGTGATTTTTTAACATGGTTTATTAGCCTTAATAAATTTATGGCATAAAATTGGTGTTTTATTCCTTTTTATGTGTTAAATTTGAATAGTTTTTTTTAAATATTGTACGCCTTGTGTGCGTTTAAACGCCCAATTGGATTTTATGGGTTAAATGAGATATATAATGATTTTTTTTGGATTTAAAAATATATTGGTAGCATGAAAATTAATACATTGGGAACCTTATATTGTTTCCCAGGTGGTTTTGATTTTATAAATAAATGTGTATTTGTCTTTAACTTGTTTTGGCACATGTTGATGATGAATGGCCCGTTTGGAAATTTTATAAAAAAATTTGTTCCTAAAATTTGTAATCAGAATATTTTAACGGATTTTATCAATATTTTAATGTTAAAAATAGTGTTTTTACACCTCTATATGAAATTTTTATTTTTTATTCTTAATAAACGTTGGTTTGGTTAAATTCTTAAGTGCTCATTTGGTAACTTTGTGAAAATGATGGGAGTGGTTATTCTAAAAACCTCATTTGGATGTTTTTCATGACTTGTATATTTACAATGGATGTGTTGTCCTAACTATGAAATCCTTGTGATCCATTATCAGAATGAATCAGTTTGGAATCTTTGAGTTCTATTATTTCTATGGATTGAGATCAGTCCTTGGGATGGATCATGGTGACCCATATTGTTGATTATTATTATATATACTTATGATCGGATGAACAGATGGCATCAGTTGGATCACTCCCATCATATACATGAGGCATGGGAACATTTAATATTGAGATAACTTTCTAATAATGATTTTTCCACTGCTAGATTACATACTAACTATTGAGGGTGGTTGAGCATATTGATCATTTTTTATTTCATCGTGTGTGACATGATACCAAGGATGGGTTTTAAAATGTTATCATCTTCCAGATTTTTCTTAATCTCTTAGGTTCACCTATATCAATTGAATCTTAATTGTTTGTATTAATGAATTCAATACTTATAAAATTATTTCCATGTCCCTTGTTGTGTGATTACAATAGTTCTTTCTTGTGTAATTTTTTTCTTGGAAAGAGATTTGTTGTTTTTAATAAGGATTATGAAAATTAGTTTCAAATAAAATATTTTGTTCCCTTTCATACAATCTAAAAAATTTATACATCACTTTCCCCTTGAAAATACCAATGGTGGGCTAGTTGAATGAACCAGGTTTTTGAAATGATTAAGGGAAATGAATTTTAATTTGTTATTAAGTAAAATGTGTAGAAAATAATACATCGAAATATTTTAGTTCAAACTTGAAATTGATGTTTCTTTTATTTTAAATAATGTGTATTGGGAATAGAAAATCGGGCTAGCCTACTGAGTTTTAATACTCACACATATAGTTCTTTTATGTTTTTATAAATTGTGTAGGTTCAATATTGAGTACGTTCGCCTTAGGAGACAATTGATATATGTGTTAGAGAGTTACCTATAGGGTCAGATGAAGATAATGTGTTTTTCTGGATCGGTTGGTATAGTTGTGATATTTGTTTTTAAATTTTTAGTTTCTTATATAAATGATATTAAGTTTAGTTTCCCTTATATATTGGGAAGCTTTTGAATATTCTACTATTTAGGTTTCATTATTTATTTAATGGGTGAAATCATTCCCTAGTTTAACTCTATTGATGCCCGCCACTATTTTCCAACCCATGGGGATTGGGAAAGCCCTTTGGGCTATACCACATATCAGCTCGGGTGACTGGTTCAGGGTCAAACCGAGTTGGTTTGTGATATAGGAGAAGTGATTTGATAGAACAACATGAATTTAAATTAATAATATAAATATTCGTGTCTTTAAAATAATATGTAAATCATAATTGAGAAAAAAAAATTATTAAAAATTAACATTAATTTATTTAAAAAATTAAATGATCAATCATATACTATGGATACTTATGAGATGTAAACTTAAGTTTCATATTTTATCGGTGATATTAATGAAATTTTTGAATCAAGAGATAATATTTTTGATATTAGTATAACAAAATTTATTTCTATCAATAATTTCGTAATTACTCATAAGGTGATGTTAATCAAAGATTAAAATTACTTAAAAGAATTGTAGAATGTTTTGTTCAAAAATCTATCAAATAATTTTTTAAGATACTAGATTCAAAAAAAGAATTTTTTTGATGCTACAACGAAACATTGAAAATTCCTTTTTTTTAATGAATTTTTTTTTCAGTCACCTAATATTTCATTTAAAATTGTGTTGTTAGTGATAAAAATGATATTAAGGTTATTACCTCACCAACGAAGACATAAACACACATTATGTGTTTATGTGATGGTGTTAGAAATTCCGAAAGTGGTATGGTGTGGATTAAGTAAGAGATCAGGGATTAGTCTATGTGAAAATAAAAGATAAAGGAGAATATTTCTTTGTATTATTAATTCTAAAGAAGGAAGTGGATTTCAAATAAAAAATAAAACCATCATTTATATATTGATGAACTATACTTATATCTGGGGAGATTCTATTTTGAAGGATGATATTGTTTTTTTGGAGTGTATGAACCCAAATCATATGTGTACTAGTATTATATATCGCTCCATTAATTTCTAAGAGGCCATGAATTAATGGTGATAAAAAATAAAATTTTAAGAATATAAAGAAGAAAATGTCCAAAATATAATGTTATATCACATTAAACTTTTTATTCTCATTGTAAACGTGTGGGAGGTTTGATAAACATCAAAAAAACACAATGAAGTGTATCACGACAATACTATTGTGTTTGAAACAAAATAATAACACCAAATTTATTAATATGTGGACTAATTAATCAAAATCAATTGTTGTGGAGGTGATTCATAATGAAGTGAATGGTCAAATTCCTTGGATATATGAATTTTGTTGTTATAGGGTGAGGGATATAATTAAAACATCATTTTTTTAATGGGGGTTCAAGGTTTCTACATAAAAAAATATATCAAAAGGTATAATAGGGTATTTTTTAATTTTATAAATGATTCAATACTCAATGGGAAATCACTTAAAAGAACAAAAATTAGTGAGACAACTTTTAAAACTAGTGATGTTACCTATATCAATAGGTAGAGGCATAATATTATGAATACTTTTCAAATTTTTGATAAAAATAATGATGATACCATTTAAAAAAATAATGATTCATTATAATATGATGTATAGAGAAATAATCATGAAGATAAAATTAACAAGTTATAAATTATTTAAAGTTATTAATGAAAAAATTGTTATTTTATGAGAATGGATGAAGATAATGGTAATTGGAATATATGATGTGTCCATTTGGGTAAAGTGAACATGAATATGCTTATCAAATATAATGATGTGATAAATATATTTAAGCTAAATAAAAAATTACTAAATACTTTTGAAATGTTTCAAAAATAAAAAATCTCATATATTAGTGACAATTTGAGGATATTAAAACAAATAAAACACTATATTTGATACACTATGATGTAATTTGTCATATGATCATGAAATAAATCAATAATAATATATACTTCATTAATGTATTTATTGTTTTAATCACATGGCTTATTTCTATTTTATATTAATAAATTCACAGACACTTGGGAGGTTTAATCACTTTATATTGTTTGTTCAAAATAAAATTTTAAGTGTTATTAGAATATTTTTGTCCAAAAATTTAATTTAATAGATGAATAAAGAGTACGATTCATATAAATAAAAGGTTGGAATAAGGCAAAAAGATAGTGATTCATATACACCCAAATAAAATTGATAATTTTAGTAGAAAAACCAATGTTTAGTGGGTAAGGTTACTATGTTATCATAAAACATTACAATAAAATTCTTCTTAACACAACCTGACCTAATGGATGACTTCATTTTTAATTCATTCATAATTTAATTTAGTTCATCAAATATTAATTATGAGGTATATGTTGGAAACAATAAAAAATTAAAAGTTTAAATGTACTTAATAGACCATATTATATCAAAATCAAGGAATTATATTTGTTTATGTTTTATGATAGAGACAATGAGGGAATATTTTTTGGATAGGAACTAGGTTGAATGAGTTATCAATGTTGTAACAATAATTTGAATAAGATCATTAATAGGTTTTATGTGATTGTATTATAAAATTAAATTAAATAACAAAACTAATTTTACATTATTAGTGAAATTAAAAATGATCTAATTGTAAGGTATGAATATCATTGTATTGAATCTATTAAAGCAGTAAATTTTAAATATTATGATTACTACTCAGAAATTTCCAATTGTGTGAAAGGCTTAAGGATTGGGGGATCTATGAACCTAGGTAATATAAAACATGTTTATCCTAAAAACATAAATTTATATAGTATGAATGGTGTTTAAATATGAGTAATATCGAGAAATTACAATCATACAACCTTTCTTGCACAATTTTAACTAAGGAATGATGAATAAGTATTTCAAAAAGTGAATTATAGATTTTTTTAGACTAATTGGGAATCGAATTTTGAAATATTAAGCTTAGGAATTAGTGTCACATACTAATATAATAATGTGATAAAGAAAAATTGAGTTCATATATGTAAGAAAAATGATAATGGAAAAGTGAAATGGAACAAATAATATAATTTATATAATGGATAAACTCAAGTTGAGGGTATAGATATTGATGAAACTTTTCCACCAATGTTAACAGTTGAAATGATCCATATTTTTCTTATGAAATGTTTTCAAAATAATTATAATGGGGTATAAATGGAAGTGAAGTAATTATTCATGAATAATGAACTTAAGAAATATTTTTTCATTAAACATAAAAAGTTTTAACACTTGATGATGATGGTTCTCAGGTTTAAAAAAAATAAATCTTTAGATTACATTAAACAAGAACACTAGTAATGGTATTTAAAAAAAGATAGTGGATGAATGAGAATTAATTTCACTAAATAAAATAGGGATAAAAATATTTATTCTATGGGATATGACACTAATTCACTTATCTTTATTTTATACATTTAGAAAATTATTTTTACTGTAAATAAAGTAAAGACATGTTAGTAATTTTTCAACCAAATTAGAAAAAAAATTGACATGTCAACGATCATTGAGATGACATTGGTTTTGATTTTTAATGTCATGAATGTAATAGGTAATATATTTCTCTCTTATGATATGTATCCATGTGATCTATTAAAGAAGTCTATAATTAAATAAACAAGAGATGTATCAACTCTTATAACACTTGGGACCAAATTTTCCTTAGATGAAGAAGGGAGAAGTGCTGATAAGAAGGATTTATATACTAAAATCATATGTCAATGTTAATTGAAAATTTCTCGATAGTATATTGTGTTTTCTGATACTCTTAGTGCATGATTTCAAAGAATTTCCACATAATTTCATATTTTAGTAGAAAAAAATATTGTATGACATCAAAGGTGTTCTTGATTATGACTTGGGGAATAAAAAATATAAACCTTTTCATCATTATGTGTATTTCAATCAAAATTTGGATGGATAATTTAATGATTTAAATTCAACCTTTGGAGATTAATTCTTTATTATAATAAGATTTGTAACTTAGAACTCCAATATTAAAAATTTAGTCACCCAAAGTGAAAAAATAGTAGAATATAATGTGGTAATTGAATCCATAACACACATAAAGTGTATGAAATCCAAAATTTATGAAATAAGGGTAAATGTTTCATAACCACTAAGGATTGTGTGTTCCAATCAATGTGAATTATATTTTTTAGAGAATCTGGTGAAACATTCATGGTTAAAGAATATTGATACAAATACAAAAACATCAAGGAGAATGTGAAATATATAGAGATTTAATTCTAATATGATTTAAAAAAAGATAAATTTGTGAATATCATGACAAATATACTTATTCAATATTCATTTTTTAAAATTAGTGTGTTTATGGGAGTACATTTTCTCTAAATAACATAATAGGTTAATTGAAAGTTCTCCCAAGATTCATTAATTTTTATTTTCATACAAATAAGGAAAATAGAAGTGGAAAATTCATTCAAATATGTCAGGACTTGTTCTTAAATTAGTTGACGAGAAATAACACAATATTATATAATATTCCACTCATTAGGGGAGAAATTTTGGGTTAGTACCAAAATCATGGGGAGGAAATCATACGTTCTTTTATGTTTCACAAAAATATATAGGGGTCAATTAAATATATATTGATGATTAGGGAAATTAAATTCCAACTATGAATTTCAAAAGGGGATATGTGTGATGATATTAATAAATACATGATCTTTATTCTTTTTGATCTATAGAAAAAGGATTGAAAAAAATCAATAAAATTATTGTCCACTAAAATCCATTGGGACTACTTTTGTCATAGACTATACCTTAGATGGTTGTAATATAGGTCTTATATTCACATTTTCTAATGTATAGTGGCTAATCAACATAGGATTTGATGGTGTCAGCTCCTTAATCAGAACATGATGATGGGATGTTCATAATTCAACGTATATATAAAATTAGGGAGTTTGTTTCCTACCTATGGTCACCTATACATATTTAAAAAAATTCCATTAATCCAATTCCTTATTCCATATTTATTTAGACATCGATTAATTACTTCAATACCTACCCTTATAGGGTTTAAACCATCAATTATAAATCATAGGTCCATCATGAATTACTAGATACTTTGGGAATTTTAAAAAATAATCCTTGTGAGGTTCCATGAGGGAACTATATTTTTTTTTCATGCAAGCCTCTTAAACTCAAAACCCAATGAATCATATATTCATTACATAAGGAAAACTGTTTTCAAAAATTAAGGAATAATATTGTCATTTCATATTGATATCTTTTCTTGTCACTAAGGTAATATTAGGCTCATCACATGAGGTGACCTATGAACTTCAAACATGGAAAAATAGACATGCTTATTATGTCATCAATGGCTCATCACCAAAGGTATCTATTCATAAAAAAATGTTTCATTTGAAAAAAACATGGTGATGCGTAGAATCTTAGGCTCATTTCATAAGGGGAGAATGAATATATAATATTCTCAAACCATAGGTTTATTACACACATAAAATAATGTTTATCATACTCATCACACAAGTCACCTTGTTCTAATCACACATGGGAATAATCACAACATTTTAACCTAAGGTAAGGGTGGATAGATCCCTTTCCCACAACATAGGATTCTTATGTTCACCACATAAGGAATCTTAATCTCTTGAACTAAGGAACACTAAGTTTTTCATGTAAATATAGTTTCACTACTGGAATTATGGTTTTTACCAATGGGTGTTTACCAACGGTTTTCTTAAACCGTTGGTGTTGAAGTATTAGGGAAGCCTTTCCCAACGGTTCACTAAAACCGTTGGGAAAAGTCACCCTTTGCCAACGGTTTCTTCAAACAGTTGGTAAAGGGGTGTTTTAGGTTCCCTTTTGCCGAAGGTTCAACAGAACCATTGGGAAAGGGTACCCTGAACATCTATTTTTCAATGGGTTTTAAAAACCATTGGGAAAGATTTCCCCCAAATACAGTCGCGGTGCTGCTCTCCCCCATTCGCGATAGAACCCAATATTCATCCTGCTCCAGCGATCTCCTCCTCTCGCGAACTCCCCCATCCGAAGAGGTGAAAACCCATCTGAAATCAGGTATTTTTTCCTTTATACACATATACTACTTTATTTTTATTGTTATTGATCTAATATTTTAGTTTTAAGTTATCAATCTAGCTCCATCTCTCTACTACTCTCGAACTCCCCCATCCGAATAGGTGAAAACCCATCTGAATCATCTCAAATCAGGTATTTTATTTTTTATACACATATGGTACCTTGTTTTTATTGTTATCGATCTAATATTTTAGTTTTAAGTTTGGATTTTGATGTGATTTCACCGTGAATAATAGGGAAATGAATGAATATTTTGTTAATTAATTAGTTTCCCCTGGAATATTAGTTATGTTATAATGTCCGTGCTAAATAAAGGGGTAATGTAATAAAAGACCTTGAATAAATAAATTGTGGAAGTTGGGGTATGTTGCCTCTATGAGAGGTTTTTTGTTGTGTTTCATTGTATGTTGTAGGGTGTTTTATGGGGATTGAGGTGACCAGGTGGGCTTTGTGATATGTGGGGTTGTAAGGTGATGGTTAGTGGGCATGGATGTGACATGTGAAGTTGTATGATAGTGATGATGTGTGGTGGTGTTGTGTCATGTGGAGGTGTCGTGTGATGAAGTTGTGGTGTATAATGTGGTGAGGTGGTTTTGGTTGTGCGGTGGTTTGTGATGTGCAATATTTTTGTTGTGATATGTGGTTGTTTTGGTGAGATGGTTGGTCGATGTAACATGGCGTCGATGGTTATTGTGAGATGGTGAGTTATTGTGTGGTGGTTTTATTAGTTTCCTGGTTATCTATGGAGTAAATTATGCTGTTAAAACTAAAAAACAAGATATTAAATAAATGAGATGGAATAGAAATGGATGTGTGGTAAATGGATTTAATTAATTTAACATTAAATGAATGGACAATGTAAGTGTGAATGAAGTGGCTTATAAATGAAAGTGAGAAATGCTATGGGTCTTGTGTGGTGGAGGTGTGGTTTATGTGTTTTATGGTAGTAGTGAAGTGTGTGATTATGTAGTTAATGTGAACCCATAGGTTGAGTATTTTGTGCTATCTATATATCATGTATTTTTATGTTATTTCTACACATTCCCAACCAGAGTTGGATAAACTTACCAACGATCAGAGGTTTTGAGTTATGGGTATTTTTTCTAATATCTAGGATGGTGTTTATATGGTTGGATATCTACCATGTCTTCCCTACTCTTCCTTCAAAAGTGATTGAGCATGTGTTTTTAGGCAAGATGCGATGTGATTGTCCATGTGTCTTCAGGTGAGATGTACTATGATTTCCCTAGTGTTTTTCGGTGAGGTGTGATGTGATAAGGCTATAATAAGATGTGGCATGTGGTTGGGGTCATGTAGGGTAGGAGGATGGCACAAGGTTGATGTTATTCATGTTCATGATACCCTACTAATATGGTTATGGGATGAGGCATGCTGTGATGTGATATAACACATTAAGTTCTTGTTGGTTTTACATTTTTTCAATAACACATTTGTATGTTTTTTTCACATGTGTAGTTGATACCTTGATTATTTTCTTCCTTTATCATTTACTTAAATGCATTTTCTATTAAATTTCAATCCTATTGAATTCTATATGACAAAATGACTTATATAAATTCTTTTTACAGAATGGATAGAAGTTGGATGTATGAAACCGATCGGATCTCAAGCGATTTTCAAAACAATTTGGAGAGCTTTATAGATTTTTCATTTCACAATTCTTTAGATAGTGGTCGTATACACTTCCCATGTTCCAATTGTGTTGGTAGACGTTGGTTTAGCCGTGAACAAGTCAGCTACCACATAACCAAAAATGGTTTTCAAGAAAACTACTTTGTGTGGTATCACAATGGGGAGAAAATGAAATCTCAAATTGGTGATGATCGAAATGAAAGGAGTGGAATGGAGAATTTGTTAGATGACTGGTTTCCGTTTGTTCGTCAACATGAAAAAGAAAGGATTTTGAATCAAGAAGACTTCGATAAGAGGATAGCTGATGCATTTAGTGAAAATGATGATATTGATAGGGTGAAAAAATTTAATGATGCTACCACGACTCCAGTATATCGACAATGCGATAAAATGAAAAAGCTGGAATTTTTAATCCGATTATTTCATGGGAAAATTGTGTATGGAATTTCTAATACAGCAATCGATTACATTCTTACCCTCTTGAAGGATTTACTTCCAGATGATGCAGATATTCCCTCAAACCACTATATGGCATGGAAGTTAGTTGAGGAACTTAAATTTTCAAGAAACAAAATTCATGCTTGCCCGAAAGATTGCAGTTTATTCTGGGAGGAAACCGCTGAACGAAATGATTGTATAAAATGTGTCACATCCCACTAGAAGTCAAAATCTGATGGAACACCATCCCGCGTTCCACAAAAAGTAATGTGGCACTTTCTATTGATCCCCTGAATTCAGAATCTTTTCATGTCTGATGACATATCAATAAAAATGAGATGGCATGATACTGAGAGAAAGAAGACTAATGATGAGTTGGTTCATCCTGCAGATGGATTTGCATGGCAGATATTTGATGCTCGACATCCTGATTTTGCAGCTGACATGTGTAATGTGAGGCTGTGTCTTTCATGCGACGATTTTAATCCGTTTGGGCAGATGCTTACTTCGCACAGCACATGGCTAGTTTTTATACACATTTATAATCTTCCCCCATGGTTGTGTATGAAAAAACCTTTCACTTTCATGAGTATACTCATATCTGGTCCTTGTGATCCCGACATTGATATTGATGTATACATGCAACCTTTAATAAAAGAGTTGAAACTTCTTTGGGATGTGGGTGTGCGCACATACGATGCATGTTCAAAAGACATATTTCTGATGCGTGCTGCGCTTATGTGGATGATCAATGATTTTCCGGCTTATGCAATGATGTCTGGATGGAGCATGAAGGGAAAACTGTCATGTCCAGTTTGTATGAAGAATACACAATCCAGAAGACTGAAACATCGCTGTAGTTTAAGTTTTATGGGACATCGACGATTCTTGCCAAAGGATCATCCATATAGAATGAATCGTCGAAGATTTGATAATACCATAGAGACCGATGATCCACCTCAGCGTATGTTTGGAACTGACGAGCTTAATGAATCGAAAGATTTCAGTTTTTCATTCGGGAAGGGTCAAATGAAATATAGAAAGAGAAAGAATGTTTCCACTGAAACCTGTTACAATTGGAGGAAGAAGAGTATCTTTTTTGATTTTCCTTATTGGTCAACCAATTTGTTACGTCATTTCTTAGACGTAATTCATATTGAAAATAATATATGTGAAATGTTGCTTTCGGTTCTTCTAAATGTCAAGGGGAAGACAAAAGATGATTTATGATCTCGGCGTGACTTGGTGGATTGGGGCATCAGACCAGAATTGCATCCTGTGCATATCAGTGAAAATTAATGGAAACTTCCATGTGCTTCTTATGTGATGACACATGTGAAAAAAAACAATTTATGGAAGTATTAGAGACTATTAGTGTTCCTAATGGCTATTCAAGGAACATATCTAAACGGGTCAACAGAAGAGAGTTGAAGCTAAAATATTTGAAGACTCACGATTATCACGTTCTACTGCATGAGTTGCTTCCAATAGAAATCCATCATCTTTTGTCCAATAATGTAAGGGTGGTTGTTATTCGGTTGTGCCATTTTTTTAGAGATCTTTATGCTAAGAAGTTGTCCAAGTCTTTCTTGAAAAAAATGTTTACAGATGCCCCATTAATTTTGTGTGAGTTGGAGAAAATATTTCCTCCATCATTTTTCACATGCATGCTGCATCTGACTGTCCATATTCCCACTGGAATACTTTTCGGAGGACCTATTTTTTTTGTTGGATGTATCCAACTGAAAGAAATTTTTTCACATTAATGTCTTATGTCCGAAACAGAAATCATCCCAAAGGTTCTGTCGTGAACGGTTACTTGGCTCAAGAATGTATGGATTTCTGATCGATGTATTTGTCTGATCTTAATACAAGATTGAAAAGACCAATGAGAAATGAAGAAGAACAGTATGAGAAAATTGAACCCAGTTTTCCATCACTTCCTCAAACAGGAGGAATTCCTGGATCATATACATTGTAGATATTAAGCCATGAAGAGCGGGAGATGGCACATCGCACAGTTTTGTTCAACTGTGATTTGTTCGATGACTATATCAGGTAACTAAATTGATTATGTATATCTTACATATATATCTGTTAAACTATTAATATTTTTTATCTACAGGGAACATAAAACAATGATAAATAGGAAGCATCGTTCTTTATCTTTGAGAAGGAGAGAGACTTTTCATAGCAAAGAGTTTTCTTCTTGGTTAAAATTGAAGGTATAAAAAGATTAATGTTTAAAATAATTATATCAATATTTAATTAACTTTAATATTCATTTATATTGTAGGTATTGAGTTTTTCTGCTGACTCTGTCTCTGAGGAAATAAGAGCTTTGGCTTTTGGTCCTAATACCATTGTTCGTGACTGTAAATCAATTGTTATCAATGGGTACAAATTTATTTTCACTGAACGGGAAAAGAACATGAGAACACAACATGATGTTGTTATGGTTACTGCCAAAACAGATTGTTATGCCAGTGCATTAGATAGTAGACCGTGATTTGAAAATATGGGTTATTATGGAGTTGTTGAGAAAATAATAATATTGGATTATTACTCTCATGGACGAGTCACAATGATGAAATGCCATTGGTTTGATTCGATGACGAGACATGGAAAATTTATTGATGATTATGGATTTTGAGTAATTAATATGACTCGCACTCTTGCTACCAAAGAACCATATGTGTTGGAATAAATGGATAAACAAGTTTCTTATGTCAAAGACCAACATTGACCTGAATTTGGTGTCATAGTTGAAGTAATTCCAAGACATATTTTTGATGATGGTGATGATAGAATTGACACTGTCCGTAGTTCCATTGGAACCAATCCATTTATTTCTTTTGATGACTCAAATAGCTCAATTTTCAGAGTTGATTGTGAACCTGAAGTTGTGGTTGAAAATATATAGAATCATTCATCCATGTTCCCAATTCTTTTGGTTTACCTCAAGTTGGGTTGTTAAGGTTGGTAATATTCAAATTGATTTAGTATTTATCACAAATATGTTTTAGCTGACTTGACCGTTATGTGAATTTTCAATATTTATTGGTTGAAGTTTTATTTGAATTGAATTTTCTAATTTTCAATTGAACTGTATTCAAACATAGTCAAACAATATTTCTAAATTGGTGAACATTACAACTAGTATGATTTATTAAATCCATTCAAGATCTTCTAAAACAATTGATAGCTGACTTGACCGTTATGTGAATTTTCAATGTTTATTGGTTGCTGTTTTATTTGAATTGTATTTTCTAATTTGGAATTGAACTGTATTCAAACATATTCAAACAATATTTCTAACTTGGTGAACATTACAACTTGTATGATTTATTAAATCCATTCAAGCTCTTCTAAAACAATTGATAGATTAATTTAACATTATATGAATTTTCAATGTTTATTGGTTACAGTTTTATTTGAATTGCATTTTATAATTTGGAATTGAACTGTATTCAAACATAGTCTAACAATATTTCTAACATGGTGAACATTACAACTTGTATGATTTATTAAATCCATTCAAGCTCTTCATAAACAATTGATAGCCAAATTACCTATGAATCCCCTATTCCCTCATATATTTAGTTTTTTGGGTTACACATTAGTTTTCTTTTTCAAATTAATTACATATTTGTTTTCAAAAGAAGGAAATGAAGACAATTGAAGAGAGATGAAGGAAAAAAATAATGGACAACAATCGTCGAATGACGGAGATGGGCGTTCCACCATTAGTGCCTACAGTGAGTACTTTATTTCAAATTGATATATTTAAAGAATATATAATGTCATGTGATTAATTTTTTTGTAAACCTTTTTGTAGGATCCACCTATACGTCGACAGTTATTCGACGAGGAGCCTAGTACTGGTCCTAGTACTCAGGCCGGTGGTACGAGGAGGGTTCGTACCAGAGGTGGACAAGCAGCTGCGCGTACCCGACTAGACCCTACCCCTCCCACTGACATGTCATCCTTACCACATTCTGATCCCGGTGCGTCGTTAGAGACACACAAGATATTTAGGCCTCTCATGTTTTCTCTACCTTCTGCATCTTCTGGCCCATCATTTTCACATCCCATGATGATTCCAACTCCTCAGTCAGCATCCGGTCAGACAGCTGTTGTCACGAACCGAATCTGGTCGCCACCAAAACTGGCACCAAACCCAGCCCGTGACATGACCCGAAGGGCGTTCCCTATCCCCACGGGCTGGCACAACCCCTTAGATAAAAACCAAAATAAACCCTGGTTATGGATTTATAAAAGCTCCAAATTGAAATGGTGGTGTTAATAGGTCAGGGGAGGTCATTTGGGAAGTTGAATGGGTGAAAAATATTAAAAAATGAAAAAGTTATAAAAGAAACAAAATTGGTTTTTAAATCTGGAATTGGGCTCACGGTTTGGCCCAATTAATGAAAACTCTCACATTCCTCCATAAAATATTGGGAACCCCCCCAAAACAAAGTATGAATGGAAATTAAATGAAATTTACCTTTAAAACACACAATAAAACACTTTGATTTGTAATAAAACAATTCTTCAAAATCACGTAGTGTCTTGCACAAAAAAAAACACCTTGAGAACACCAATTGCACACTATGTGCACATTTTTGAATTACCAAAACATAAATGGAATCTCAATACATTTAAATTAAAACAACAAATCATTTTTTTGGGAGGCCTCATATGGTTCAAGAAGTGACATCATTGTAAAACCTCCATTTTTACACAACACGGCTCTTAGAAATTCATGTGTTTCACAAACACCATTAAAACCAACTTTCACAGCATCAAAAATAGGGGAAAATCATCAAAACAGTATTTTCAGTCCTATTACAGTTCATTAAAATCATCTAATTACTTATAGGTCAGCCCAAAATGAACCAATAAAATATTTGAATGAAAATCCCCCAATCTCACCAAAAATGGAACTTAAAATTCATTTGCATTATAAAAGCAACTAAAAACAATTTTTAAAGAAACATTCAAGTGAAATAAACATTAAGTTACCATGAACACAGAAATCTAATTCACAAAAATTGCACACACAATGGAATCACCTACCAAAACCAAGGAAACCCTTGAATCTCCGTGCGAAAATCAAATCACACCCCCGCCGCACCAAGAGACAACTAGATCAAACCTAAAACCACATAAATTGGCCAAGAAATCCCAAAGTTAAACCCTATGTTCGAAAACGTAGTTTTTGGACATTATTAAACTCAATTATAAGCAAATATACCCAAAGAACAATGAGTTAAACCCAAAGTAATTTGAAAGAGGAAATGAAAGGGCTCATTTACTTGAAGTATCATGAAGTAATCACTTCAAAACACCAGTATCTGAAATTTAAAAGATTCAAAATTTAGGTTTCGTACGCACAAGATGTATTAGGCCATTTAGAAACTGGAATGGAGGAAAAATATTGAGAATTGAGAGAGTTATCAAAGAAGGAATTTACCTCTTCAAATCTGGGAGATTTGAGGAACCCTCTGAAGTTCGGCATCAAATCGAGATTTACCATAGCTTCAAAGAGGTGGGAGAGGAAATGGTCGTGCGGCTGGGTTCATTGGGGTTGGGATCCACTTGGAATCACCGAAAAATCCCAAAAATTGAATAAGTTATAACATAATCAAAATTTATTTTTAAAACAAGAATTGGGCTTTCGGGCTGGCCCAACCCCTTAGATAAAAACCAAAATAAACCCTGGTTATGGATTTATAAAAGCTCCAAATTGAAATGGTGGTGTTAATAGGTCAGGGGAGGTCATTTGGGAAGTTTAATGGGTGAAAAATATTAAAAAATGAAAAAGTTATAAAAGAAACAAAATTGGTTTTTAAATCTGGAATTGGGCTCACGGTTTGGCCAAATTAATGAAAACTCTCTCATTCCTCCATAAAAGATTGGGAACCCCCCCAAAAAAAAGTATGAATGGAAATTAAATGAAATTTACCTTTAAAATAAGTCATGGGTGTGACAATTCTCCCCACCATAAATCATTCCGCCCCCGGAATTCCACAACAACACCAGATGCAAAAGCAAAGCCCAAACGATAGACCAAGACATACTTCCTTACCACGTTTTCACCCGCTTCAAAAAGGACGAACATCTCAAGTTGATCAAACGAAGGAAGATAATACTCTCACCAACCAAAAAGTACCCCACATACATAAAATTATGGAAAAAATTAAAAACACATCCCAAAACAAAACACCTCAAATACTACAAGACCACGCTCAAGCAATCCAGTTGAAACGAACAACGAACTCGAATAACGCTACCACAACATTACGTAAATAAAACCATTGGGTGTTCTTCAACCCCAAAAATTACCCAAGTAACAAATTTTTGGATAGATATACTTGAACGATACTACCTCCTACCTAGAATACACCAAGGAGAAAACTGAGTCACCAGTACGGGGTGACCCAATCTGGACATCCCACCACCAGGGACAACTCAATTTTCTTAGATAGAATAAGGATAACAATTGGGGAAGGAACGAACGGTCTCCCCATCATAAGGTTTAAACTAAAATTATTCCTTTTCCAAGTGAACATACACGATACCCATGATGGGTCTCCCCACCATAATAATGAACACAACTTTCCTTAAGACAAAATCAAGACACTAACAGGGGGCCTTAGACGGAATTCCCAGCATTAGGGGTAGATTAATATCAGAATTATTCCAATGAAACTTGAATGAGTCCCATTGTGGGTATACCCCAAACAAAACCAAACCATATTAACTAAACATTATGGGATAACAACAACAAAAACAATAGAATTTTAAGGAGCTGGAATGGCTGCATAGTTGGTTCACACGGTTTGGGAAACCGTGAGTTAACTGTGTGGATCATTCTATCCAAAGAGGAAACTTCACACAGTTTCCTTGTCCAAGGATCATGGACATGTGGAGACCATGCATTAGATACTGTATCTTATCACACGGTCCCCTGGGTTGGCACATGGTTACTTCTAACCACGTACAAACTATGCACTTCAACCTGCCTAACCCAAATTTTAAACTTTTCTCCAAAAACACAAGGGACCCCAAAGGGAAAAAAACAACTCAGGGTACGACATGGGAACAAGGTACTCACACCTCTTTCCACAAAATGTGAGAAATTGGAACAAGACAACGACACCAGAGGTTTAAACTATTCCTATCTTTCATATTGAGGATATGACCTTGACCAAAAGTTTGAACGACTCTAGGATTTCCCCTAACTACGCGCCAGCTTCTCTCCGGGGCCTATGGCTGGAGCTCAATGGATTGAAGCATCTTCGGCCTCGTAGTTAGGATTTGGAAACCCCTAAACTGAAAATATTCTTCCAGTTCCAAAAACAATTATACTGTAATCTCAGATGGTCTCATTGAGACATGACGCACTTCAAACCCGCTTTTCCCCAACCCATCATTTTACCAAAACAAGAACTTAGAGGATGCACACACATCACCCCTTTTTTTTCGGATGCTAAACAACAGAATGAAATGACATATAGAAACACATTCCTCTAGAACATAGGATTTAGAATTTCCTATAGGGAGACACACATCCAACAAAAAAATAGTGACTCTCATAAGATTTCACAATCATCACCCTTATAGTCAAATGAACACATGACATCGCAAGGCATCACCGAACATAACCGTTGTGGATAAAAGAAAACACAAAGAGAGGGACCTTGTACTAGGTCCAAAATAGCACATGATTCCATCAAGTGTCCATAATAGCCACTCTTGGCCAGATCTTGCACACCGGTGGCCTAACATGAACTCTTGATTCAATGAGACTGACAAAAGACCCAGAGGCCCTTTAAGACATCATTCTACACTGACAACTCTGAACTTAATTGACCTTAGACAACTTAGGAAACATAAGAAACTAAGGTCTATTTCAACCTCCCACAAACACTCTCCCACTATAGGGGGATCTGCATAATTGAAAAAGAAGAGGGGTAAACACAATCTCCAAACCTCAAGAATAAAGTCCTTATGTTGATCAACTGGAGGATCATCCAACGGTGAATCACCATAGGCCAAACATGAATCATACATTAACACTTTATGGGGGAATACCCTGGCCTACAGGGAAACCCAAGGACAAAACCAAACTGGTCATTTGGTCACAAAAGACCACAAACCTGAACCGAACACATGATGGGAGCCACCACATTGGCCTCCCAAACATTTCCTCAAAAGAGACCACTGACCGACACTTCATTCCAACTTATTAATGAAACACCAAACCAAAACATCGTTCAAACAAGAGGGGTTATTGAACTCAAAACATCCCACAATAATAATCCTGAAAACACATAATCCATACCTCCCAACCATACATTATCAAAACACAACACTTTCCTTCAAAAAAATTATTAAAAAAAAACAGTGTTGGTGGGTTGTGCATTTACCAATGGTATCTCATGAGCCTCACACATGCATGTTTACATGCCACACTAGGAACCCAACTCATATCCATCCATATTCCCAAATAAACCTATGCATGTGGTCACCCTTGAGAGCACCAATTACCAAAAATCAAACCTTTCCTCTTTTTAAAATAAAAACTTTAACCACAATTTTCCTTTCTCAAAAACACTAACCATAATATCAATACAAATTTTTTTAATCTCACAAACCAATTTAGAAAAGAATTAATAATTCAATAAAAGCACATATTCATGCCTTCCACAATTGTTTCAAAATATTTCAACCCATTTCAAAACACTTCTAATTTCATGAAAAACACCATTTCATAAATCATCATTTAATTAAGAACTCAACTCTTCTCATTTCAAGACAAGGTTCTAAAAGTTCATAATTTTTTTAGTAACCAAACCCAAAATCCATATTCAACCCCCACACAAATATTCTTGAACACTTAATTCAATCCAAAACACTTTTCCATGGTTTGAAAAAAATTCCACTAGAAACATATTTTCAAAACCCCAATTAACATAGTCCATACTTTCAAAAGAGGTATAAACACATAATTTAACCTTTTGAAATAATTCTAAAATTTCATTTATAGACTTTAAAAACCATTTTCACTTTACTAGAAAATAACTTCACAAAAATTCACACTCTTTAATGTGAAGTCATTTTTTTTGCTTAAAAAAACATGTTTCCAAGATTCCAAAACAAAGAGACACAAGACAATGTGAGAGGAAACTAGTTTCGGTGGGTGACTTGGACATATGGTTGGCAGCCATATTCCAATCACTTCTCCATCACATAGAGTATTCTAGGGAAATATCCACGGCTCTACATGGCTTGCCAGGCCCTGCGAGCTCACTGAGATTATTCTCCCAACTCTCTTTTCATTTCACATAGTCATCATTAAACCAAGAAAACCAAATGAATCAGATAAATCCATAAATCCCCTAGGGACTTGAATCCCGTCCTGAGGTGTGTTGGCCAGGCACACTAACCATGACTGAAATGTCAAGACCCGATAATCCTAGCTCCAGACTATCCTGACTCTTCCCCAAATAACATGACCCAAGGAGTGAACCTCATCTGGTTTTAATGGTGTTTGTGAAACACATGAATTTCTAAGAGCCGTGTTGTGTAAAAATGGAGGTTTTACAATGATGTCACTTCTTGAACCATATGAGGCCTCCCAGAAAAATGATTTTTTGTTTTAATTTAAATGTATTGGGATTCCATTTATGTTTTGGTAATTCAAAAATGTGCACATAGTGTGCAATTGGTGTTCTCAAGGTGTTCTTTTTTGTGCAAGACACAACGTGATTTTGAAGAATTGTTTTATTACAAATCAAAGTGTTTTATTGTGTGTTTTAAGTGGTATAAAAATGTGATAGATACTGTATTGATTTTGTGTGACCAGTAGTGGTATTTTATTTGAAAATGGATTTATGTTGCATGCTGAAATTGTTTGAGCACAAAAGGGGATGCCCGGGTACTTAGGTGGGCGGATTTGTACTAGTACGGCTAGTGGACCGGATGGGTGTTATCCCTGTTTCACTTAGCAGTTGGATAACGACAACTCTAACTAAACTATGTGGATGATGATTGTAAACCACTATGTTGTGGGTATAATCCCTACTAGTGGCTCGTGTATGAGGGTGGATTTTACTATGGTTGCTTTACACCGAGGTACGAGGTACATAGGGCCTGAGACAACCTAGTGCCTAGGGGTGTTCCTGGTTTGTTGCTCACTAGATTTTTAGTATTTACCCATGTATTTGGGTGTTTTTTTCCAGTACTTTACAGTATCTATCATTTCCATTTAGATATGTTAACATTCTGGAAATTCTAGTTTGAAAACTTTTCTTTTAAATGAAAGTTTCATCTCTTGGAATTTCATCGTCGTTTTTCTTTACGAATTAAAAATGTTTACTTCTTCACCTTATATTGAATGCAATTTGGAATCATTGGGTGGTATCTTATTGGGCTTAGGCTCACACCCTACTTACACTCCTTGGGTGTAAGTAGACTTTGTTATGCTTGACTCAGGTAAAGGGAAGGATATGGGTGATGGCAGTTCAGGGTGTTAGTCCTCATCGTTGGGGAGGAGTTGCAGAGAAGGTTTGTGGGTGATGACCCCCTTGTCGTGTGGAGTCCATGGGGATTTCATTATGTTGTCATTATTTGTTTTTAGAACAATTTTAGTGTCTTTAAACATATGTATTCAGTTCTGGTTTTTGTGTAAACATCGTTTGGTTTTCATTTTTCAGATTCAGTTTATTGATTGTTTTTAATGTTTTATGCCTTCATATTCTGGTAAATCATTCCCAAACAAGAATAAATGATACCCGGGCACTTGTGCCAGCCCGTGGGGATAGGGAACGCCCTTAGGGTCATGTCACGGGCTGGGTTTGGTGCCAGTTTTGGTGGCGACCAGATTCGGTTCGTGACAGCTGTCCCATCTTCTTTTCCTTATACTTCTATCTCCCTGAGCTTCTATGTTCCATTTTCTTCGACTCCTATTCCACCACAGGATGTTCCATCAGTTTCTGTGGATCCAGCGACACTCAGCGATCAGACCGGTACAGGTATATTTATAGAACCCTAACAATTTTTTATAGAAATATTTATTTTCATTATAACATGATTTGATAAAATATTTGTTATTCTTTCATGACAGATACATCTACTGACAGGAGGCGTGGGCGGGGGCATACACGCATGCATTCGGTGTGGAACCGCCGCACACAGGTTATGGTGGATTATAATGAAGACAACCAAATGGTTGAGAAAACAGGGCAGTAATGTTAGAGATTTTTGGCGACGCTTTCCAAATACTCCGACATCATTCCCGTCAGCCCGCTATTGTGGAGACATTTTCCAAATGAGGTCACGGATAGAGCTTGGACAGAGATATGGGTAAAAAAATCTGTTCTATTTAATGCCATAAATTATTTTTGTATTTATATTAATTAATATTTTGATTTCAGCTTCGATTTAATTTTCCCGATGGGGAGGGTGCACGATCGGAACGGCTAAAAGATTTAGGCGAGCTTTGGAGAGCCTACAAGCATGAGTTGTAGATTGGCTGGGTTGCTAGAGTTGGCACTGAGTTAGAGGCGGTACCAGTGGTGGATGATTGTCCTATAGAGCAGTATCGTCAGATGATTACTCATTGGACGACTACCCAGTTTAAGGTATTAAAAACATTTGAGGTATTTAAATAATAACATTCATGTTTTTCATTAATACTATCTGTTGCATTTTCAAATTTTATTTATGAATCATCTGGAAAAAATAAAAAGAACATTGACGCAAAAAAATATCTCCACACATTGGGACGCACTACGATGTCGGATCATGAGAGGAAGCAGGTATAACAATTGTTTATAAGTTTTCTTTACGACTTACACTTTCTTTTGTTTCTTCAATTATTTAATAGTTTTCTAAAGTTTCCATATAAATTTAGTTTTCAATGTCATTGTAGAGGCAAATACAAAATATTGAAGGACGCGTGCCTCGAGCAAAACTGTTTTGCTCGAGTAGACGGAAAAAGGATGGAAGTGCCGTCAACGAAGCGACTCAGTAGGAGATTGTAAGTTTTAATATGTTGAATTTATTTTTTAATATCTATTTTGTAACTTAATGATATATTTATATTTGTAACAGGCTGCTTTAGAGGAACTCGATTCCCAAGAACCAGACAATTTTGGGCCAACAGATCACTTACATCAGGTGTTAGGAGAGGATCATTCTGGCAGAGTACGCTGCCGACCTAGGATAGCCCCAACGAAGTATTGGACCTCCTCAGGTATGAGCTGTAGTGCCACCGAGCTGCATCAAGTTAGGGCGCAGGCAGAACAGGCTGAGAAAAGGGCCACAGAGATGGAAGAATAGTCTGCTAGGGAAAACAGTGCGTTTATGAAATTTATTGAAGTTCTACATCCTGCACTTCCAGCAGAGGACAACCCAGCTTTTGATGAGTATATGTCGTCGATACGTTCTATATATGGTGAACCAGGTGGCGGTTCTAGTGGTGGTCAGGATGATGTACATCTTGACGATGATGATGGAGAGGAGTCTGATGCAGAAGAGGAGGGAGAGGAGGAGGGCGAGGCGGGTGGCGAGGGCGAGGAGGAGGGCGAGGACGAGGAGGAGGGTGAGGGTGAGGACGATGATGGGGACGAGGATAAGGGTGATGATGATGATGGTGATGATGGTGATGGTGAAGTGGGACATGTTGATCCATTACATTTTTGACTGATATTACTGAGATTTGATATTAATCTACTCTAGTTGTTGGTTTCATCTAGACTCGTAGTATAGTATTGGAGTTGAGTTATTTTTATATATTATCTGTTTTTATGGATGTTGTTGTCTTTTATTGGTTGTGTGTTTAGGAACCCCCCTTCTTCCTGGACCCTAGACAACCCCCCACCCTCCTCCCTGGACCCTGGACAGCCCCGCCGAACAGCCCCCCAGACAGCCCCCCGGTCAGCCCCCACCCTCCTCCCTGGACCCCGGAAAACCCCCAGACATCCCCCCACCCTCTTCCTTGGACCCCGGACAACCCCCCGAACAGCCCCGGACAGCCCCCGGACAGCCCCCTGAACATCCCCTCAGACAGCCCCTCGGACAGCCCCCCAGATAGCCCCCCCACCCTCCTCGTTGGACCCTGGACAACCCCCCGAACACCCCCCGGATAGCCCCCCGCACAGCCCCCCCACCCTCCTCCCTGGACCCTAGATATCCCCCTGGATAGCCCCCCGGACATCCCCCCAGACAGCCCCCCGGACAGCCCCCCACCCTCTTCCTTGGACCCCGAACAACCCCCCGCACAGAGGATTCTCATAAAATGGACAAAATTTTAAGTACATACGGAAAACCGACCAAACACATTCGGATTGTGTCGATACATTATCACAACGATCCATGGGTCATATGTGATGTGTACGAGTCAACCCCTCCTCAATCTGAGGCGCGGTGTGGCCGCCACCACTCAATGTGTCTGCCTTCTGTTTCAAAAGGACATAATTTGAAGTGAAATACATCAACTGGCATACGGAAAACTAACCGAACGCATTCGGATTGTGTCAATACATCAGAAAAACGATCCATGGGTCATATGTGACGTGTACGAGTCAACCCCGCCTCAATACGAGGCATGTTGTGGCCACCACCACTCAAAGTGTCTGTCTTTTTCTTAAAATGGACATCAATTTAAGTACATACAGAAAACTGACCAAACGCATTCAGTTTCCATTGAAAATTTAGGAGAACGATCCATGGGTCACATGTGATGTGTACGAGTCAACACCGCCTCAATCTGAGGTGCAGTGTGGCCAAAACCACTCAAAGTGTCTGCCTTTTGTTTCAAAAGTACGTCATTTTAATTGAAAAACATCAACTGGCATACGGAAAACCAACCAAATTCATTCGGATTGTGTCGATACATTAGCACAACGATCCATGGGTCATATTTGACATGTATGAGTCAACCCTACCTCAATCCGAGGCGTGGTGTAGCCGCCACCACTCAAAGTGTCTGTCTTCTGTTTCAAAAGGACGTAATTTGAAGTGAAATACATCAACTGGCATACGGAAAACCGACCAAACGCATTCGTATTGTGTCAATACATTAAAAAAACGATCCATGGGTCATATGTGACATGTACAAGTCAACCCCGCCTCAATCCGAGGCGCGGTGTGGCCGCCACCACTCAAAGTTTCTGTCTTTTGCTTAAAATGGACAACAATTTAAGTACATACGGAAAACCGACCAAACGCATTCGGTTTCAATTGAAACATTAGGAGAATTATCCATGGGTCATATGTGACGTGTAAAAGTCAACACCGCCTCAATCAGAGGCGCGGTGTGGCCGGCACCACTCAAAGTGTCTGCCTTTTGTTTCAAAAGTACGTCATTTTAATTGAAAACATCAATTGGCATATGGAAAACCGACCAAACGCATTGGGATTGTGTCTATACATTAGAAAAACGATACATGGGTCATATGTGACATGTACGAGTCGACCCCTCCTCAATCCGAGGTGCGGTGTGGCCGCCACCACTCAAAGTGGCTGTCTTATGTTTCAAAAGGACATAATTTGAAGTGAAATACATCAACTGGTATACAGAAAACCGACCAAACGCATTCGGAATATGTCGATACTTTAGTACAATGATCCATGGGTCGTATGTGATGTGTACGAGTCAACCCCTCCTCAATCCAAGGCGCGGTGTGTCCACCACCACTCAAAGTGTCTGTCTTTTGCTTAAAATGGACAACAATTTAAGTACATATGGAAAACCAACCAAACACATTCGGTTTCCATTGAAACTTTAGGAGAACGATCCATGGGTCATATGTGACTTGTACAAGTCAACACCGGGTCAATCCGAGGCACAGTGAGGCCATCACAACTCAAAGTGTCTGCCTTTTGTTTCAAAAGTACGTCATTTTAATTGAAAAACATCAACTGGTTTACGGAAAACCGACCAAACACATTTGGATTGTGTCGATACATTAGAAAAACGATCCATGGGTCATATGTGATGTGTATGAGTCAACCCCACCTCAATCCGAGGCATGGTGTGGCCGCCACCACTCAAAGTGTCTGTCTTCTGTTTCAAAAGGACATAATTTGAAGTGAAATACATCAACTGGCATACGGGAAACTGACCAAATGCATTCGGATTGTGTCGATACATTATCACAACGATCCATGGGTCATATGTGACGTGTACGAGTCAACCCCGCCTCAATCCAAGGCGCGGTGTGGCCGCCACCACTCAAAGTGTCTGTATTTTGCTTAAAATAGACAACAATTTAAGTATATACGGAAAACTGACCAAACACATTCGGTTTCCATTGATACTTTAGGAGAACGATCCATGGGTCATATGTGATGTGTACGAGTCAACATCGCCTAAATCTGAGGCGCGGTGTGGCCAGGACCACTCAAAGTGTCTGCCTTTTGTTTCAAAAGTACATCATTTTAATTGAAAAACATCAATTGGCATATGGAAAACCGACCAAACGCATTATGATTGTGTCGATACATTACCACAACGATCCATGGGTCATATGTGACATGTACGAGTCAAACCTGCCTCATTCCGAGGCGTGGTGTGGACAGTATCTCTCCAGGTGTATGTATTATGTTTAAAATGGACATTATTTCAAGTAAAAATATATGGTATACAAAAAACCGATCAAATTATGAATTGACTTTCGGATTCCACATATAATTGTCATCTAAATTTTAAATTTAATTCTAAATGAATTATGTATGTTTATAATTAAGTTATGAATTCTAATTTAATTATGGATGTGTATAGTTCCACCATTATATGTTAAATGTGTATGAATGTTTTCTCTATATGTAAGTGTTAGTTGGTTATTGCAGGTACAATAATTGGATTGAAAATGATAGGGAACCCAAAAAATCAGACCTGGTGGGAAAATTGGAGAGCAGGTGGTCAAATTGGAGAGCTGCTGGGTAAATTGCAGAGCTGCTGTGCAATTTGCCCAGCAGAGGCTATGCCAACGGTTCAAAACAGTTGGCATAGAATTTGTAGGTCTTGTTTTACCAACGGTTCTATGAACCGTTGGGAAAGAGGATATGTTGGGTTTTTCCCAATGGTTTTCCAAACTGTTGGGAAAAACATGATAATTTTGTGCTTGTATACCAACGGTTGTAAACCGTTGGGAAAACGATTTACCAACGGTTTTCTAGAACCATTGGGATAGGGTAATTTTTCAGTACCCTATCCCAACGGTTCACTGTAAGTCGTTGGGAAAAACTTTTCCCAACGGCTTACTTCCCTACGGTTTGCAGAACCGTTGGTATAACATATACCAACGGTTCTGCAGCCTTTCCCAACGGTTTAGAACCGTTGGGAAATCCTATGTTTCCAGTAGTGGTTTATGATGAATTGTGGAATTAATTATACTATTCACTTCTTGTAGAACACCTTATGCATGTCACATGAGGAAATAATTTACATAGAATATTTACATAATGGTGAGAATAGGTTAATTTCCAGTGTAGATAAATGAGACACCCCAGACCCACACTACCTAATTTGATTAATGAAACACATACAATACATATAGGCCTTGATTCCAAGTTAGATCTATAAAGAAAAACATATCTTTATTTCACATCACTACAAATTAAAACTTGTAATAAATAAATAATATGATAACCATAATGATTTAGTGTCTTTATGGGATAACTATATAAAAAAATTATTTTACAATACATGTGAACATTTTTCCATAATTAAGCCTCACTATAACCCCTTATAGACTTTTCATATATTATACTCATCATCTTAAAATAATTAATGAGAATATAAGAATGTGTTGGGATCAAATGATCAATAAGGTAACAATTGATTAATTTTTCATCATGTATAATATTATAAGAATATGAGAAAACATGATTATGTTGAAATTTATTATTAAAAGGATTATGAATAAATAAGTGTTGTAAATAAATCAATATAGAAGGATATGTAATCTCAAGTGAATAAAAATATACCTTGGAAAAAGAGTATAGAATCATGAGATAATAAAGATGCTCCACCGAGTATAATCATACATATATGGCATAGAATATTTAATTTTAGTGAAACATATAATAATAAGGAACTATGGAACAAAAATTAGTACATGGAATCATTATATAGTGAGTTAATTCAATACATCCCCCAAATTACATTATGAACAAAAAATTTCCATGCTTCATTTTGTGAACAAACAAAATATCCACGCTTCCTATTGTGAACAAACAACATTCCCATGATATATGTTGTCAAAAATCAAAATTAAAATGATCAACCAAATAATAAAATGTGATATTAAACATTAACCAATTCATTGGAATGATTTAATAAACCCAAATCATCTCATGTATTTACCATACCAAAATCATCACATAATTTAACCCATAAATAATTGTTCTATAAAATTAGAAAATATTTATTATTTAATCATATCATAATTAAATTATATGAATGAAATTACTTTTTATGTAAACATACTTATATCATTATCATGAAAATATATCCATAGAAATTGGGTGGATGGTAACATAATATAATATCTTATGATTTACATAAGAAACATTAAAGGATTCTAAATTAGATTAAAAAAACCATTTTTTATGATTATGGGATGAATAAAATTGATAAAAAAGAATAAAAATCCCATTTTAAAATGAAAAATTCATCAATAAAATGAATGATTAACTTTTTAAACATATTTAAATAAATTATATTCTTCTAAAACGAATTGATAATTAAAAACATTTCAAAAAATGTTGGCACCTTCTTATGAGGAGAGTGTTTACCACTTCCTTATTTTAATTATCCAAATCCATGATTTTTTAGTACTAATTATTTACATGATATTTGATCTAATTTTATATGACATGAAAGTTTTTATGATAATTTAGCTATGTATTGATCCAATTTACCACCATCCAAGATCTACTACCAAGGAAAAGATACAACTGAGGATGATTTACTACCAGGGACTTGTTATCACTAGACTTTGAGTCACCACTAGACCCTATGTCACTTTCATCCTGATTTAGTTCTATTTTGTGATCATGTTAGATATTGGGTCACCAGTAGCTTCATGCTATTTTTTTCCTAAGGACTTTGATGTTAATGACCCAATGACTATTTATATTCAATAATAAATAATTAGCCTTTAATCATTTGACTGTGTCATAAAGACACAGTCAAATACTATCTAAGGATTGTAGATATCCTTCAACCGATGATGCTATATCTATGTGAAAGACTATCTATCTCTATGTACACCGATTAATATCTTAAAAGTCTATGGGAAAATTGTGTGATTGAATCTATGAACCTTTAAAATATTACAGATTTATCTTCTGTAAAGATAAATGAAATAGAATCACAATATCCATTACATAGACTGATTGAGATATAAATAGAGGTCAACTGGAAGATTCCTAAAAATTCCTATGATCCTATATTTTTTTGAAAGATTCAAAAAGGAAGATTGAACTCCTCACCAAAACTAATATAAGGATTTAAAACATTATGAGAATACCAAAATGGGCACCACTATACTCTTCACATTCTTATGATTTCTCTTTTTGTTTATTTCTTTTTTCTTTTGAGTAGTTTTTTCTATGTTATTAAACAAACACTATCTACTTCACATAAAATAGAGAATACTTGTTTTTATCTCATTCTCTTTACATCTGTTTACCTATAGTGTTTGTGGAAGAGGTCTATGTGTGTCTTGCAATGTTTTACTTCCCACGTATAACTGTGGAGGGGTTTTTTTCCTAGATAACCAGTTTCTATTTTTTACCTCATCCAGGTTGTGGATCTATTTGATTGATTATTATTATAATCTACTTGGCATCAAGTGACTGTAAAGTGGAGGGGATTAAGTGTCATCTTCAGATTGAGCCACTTTTTTATTCTGCTGTGTTATTTTATTTTATCTTATTAACAAAAATATATTATTTTAAATATATAAAAAACTATTACTTTTATAGTTAATATTAATTAGCGTTTATTTTTTCTCTAACTAAATTTATTTCAAATGTAAATATAAATTCAAATATTATTTTTACTATAACCTAATCACCCATTGAGAAATATTTTAAAAACAACCGATCATATATCGATCTTATACTTTGATTAGCTTGTTAATTTTTTTTATTAAGGGGATTTTATTTTAACATTATTTTTAACATAAATTTTTATTGTCAAATCAATTCACCACCTTCTTGAGTTACTCACTCCGACCAACATTTAGTATCAGAGGGTTTGAATTACCTTATATACTATGATTTTAGTTGTGTTCTAAAGACCAAAAATTTATTAAAATGATAAATTTTAGTTCTTTATGTATAAGAGGAATGAAGGATCTTCTACTAATAGACCTCCTTATGTTAATGGTATAAATTATTACCAATGGAAAATCAAAATGAAAATGCATTTATAAAGTATGACTTTTTATATTTGGAATGTAATAGAAGATCATTATGAAATACCAAAAACTTTTAGAGTTACTTGGTGTGATTCTAAAAAAACTACTTACAATAATAATTTGAAATCTACGAATTATTTGTTTTGTTCCTTGGGTTAGGATGAATTTAATAGAATATCTACCGGAAAATAAACTTTTGAAATATGAGATTACATATCCGTCTCTCATGAAAGAGCATAAAATATTATGGAAATGAGTTTAAATACATATAAAATTAAATATAACACTTTTAAAATGAAGTCTGATGACCATATTTCTGAAATGTATCTTGGCTTCAATGAATTAGTAATAAAAATTAATTAATTCAGGAAATAAGTGACCGACAATGATCAGATAAAGAGACAACTCTAATGTCAACTTGATTGATGGAGAGGAATATCTATTTCAATTAGAGAATCATTTGATGTAATTAAACATTATATCAAGCAATTGATAATAAAGATTATGTTGTATGAATAAGATCTTAAATCCGAGAAGGATATTGATGAAGTTGAAAAATATGAAAATCAGTAGCCTTCAAGACTACTACCTCCAAACAATGAGAAAATGTACAAACTAAAAATACTAGGGAAGAAGCATCTTATAATGATAGTGATGAGGAGATATCCCACATAGATAGAGTATTTATGAAATTATATAGAAAAAATAAGTTCTCCAAAACATAAAATTTCACAAGAAATTATGATAACAAGGGAAAGTTTAAAAAGGATTGAAAAAAGTTGATATTCAACATGAAATAATATTCTCTTAATGTAAGAGGAAAGGACATGTTAAAGTTGAACATACAAAAATAAAATTTAAAAGTAAATATAGAGATAAGGATAAAAGGTTTGGGAATTCACAAAAATAAACTTGGAGTGCCTTAGAAGATGGGTCTAGTGGTTCAGATAGTAATCAAGAAGATACATCTGATATGGAAAATATGTTCTTTGTAGTAACCACATTATAGGTACAAAATACTCTTCATACTTTTACTAAAAATATTTCAAACTATTATGAAAATGAAGATAATTATAATATTGAGAAAATAAATTTCAAATAATGATTTGTATTAATAATTTAACATGATGGAATAGACCTTTCATGAACTAAAATATAAATTAACTTCACTTAAAAAAATTATGCTGTGGCAGTAATATTAAAACTAACCTTGCTATTGAAAAAGAAAAAAATGTCCAATTGTTGAAAGAAAAAAATGATCTAAAAAATTATAACGAACAATTAAAAAGGTATTTAAAAATGGTTACAAGTAGAAATAAAACTCTAACATATATTATTGTAAGTTAAAAAACTTCCAAGTAAATAATAGGGATAAGATATAAACCTAGATATATAAAAATCATAAAAACAAAATTTATGTCCAGTAACAGTTTTGAAAATTCATATACTTCTAATACTTAATCAATAATAAAAAACAACTTATTTATTTATATAAACTTACAATATCTTTACATAAAACCCATTAAGAAATTTTTCATTCCAAAATCATTTATCATTAATATAACTACACCAAAGATGATTTGGGTACCAAAATCATTTTTTATATAAACATTATTTTGTAGGAAAACTATTTGAAAACCTCTATAAAAATCATAAGTTATCTAGAACGTGGGTGTTATTGATATATAACTAGTGAATATTAATTTTTTTAAAAAAATGGTTCAAATTTGATGGTGGTTATGTCAATTTTGGTGATAATGCTAAAGGAAAAATCATCGTCCATGGACAAAATGGTAATTCTAATTCAGTATTAATTTCTGAAGTTTTATATGTAGATAGTTAAAAATATAATCTTCTTAGAATCTATTAGTCATGTGATGATGTTTTTATGTAAAATATGAAAAAAAATTCCATGTTTTTGATGATAATAATGTTTTAATTTTTACAACTTTATGAAATACTAATATATATTCTATTGATTTTAATTATTTATCTTCTAAAAATATTTTTTCTTAAGTGAATTTCACAAATAATATTGGATTTGTAATAGGATACTATTCCTTTTCAATATTCACTCACTTAGGATGATAAATATAAAATGGTTAGTTAAATATCTACCCAAACATGAATTTTTAAAAGATAAAGTTTGAGATCCTTGTCAGAAAAGGAAACTATATAAGATTTTTTTAAATCTAAAAAATTTGTTTCAACCTCCCAGACTCTAGATTTAGTCAATATGGACCTTTTTTTACCTTCTATTGTTACTAGTTTAAATGGAAAACACTATGTTTATGTTCTTATAGTTGTTTTTTCTAGGTACACATGGGTATTAATTTTAGCTCACAAAAGTGAATATTATTCTAATTTTACCAAGTATACCAAATCTCTAGAAAATATATGTAGACATAGGATTAAGACCATTATAAGTAATCATGGTAGATAATTTTAAAATCAAGACATCAAATCTTTTTTTTCTTCTCAAAATGGTTATAATCATAACTTTTCTAATCCATGGTCACCACACCGAAATTGTTTTGTAGATAGAAGAAACATAGCTCTTCAAGAGATATCCCATACTATGATAAATGAATATGACATACCTATCTACTTTTGGGTAAATTTTGTTAATATATCCTACTACGGAATAAATAGAGTTTTAATTAAATATTTATTAAAAAGAATTACTTTTGAGTAATGGAATAATATAAATCCAAAGGATAATTACATTAGAGTTTCTCTTTATTCTAAATACTAAGAATAATCTTGAAAATTTTGATTCCATGAGTGATGAATGAATTTTTAATGGATAGTCAACACCCATTAAATATTATAGTATGTTTAATAAAAGAACTAAATCCATGTATGCATCTATTCAAATTAAATTTTATGAAAATGACCCAAATGAACCAAAAAAAATCATAGAAAACCATTATGATGATATGTAAAACCTGAATCACAAGTCTAAACATTTAGACACCTCTATAAAACAAGCATTAAATTCACCCAGTGAATTGTTGGAACCTGAACCTGAAGGAAATATTGAGGTAACTAGTCCTTATTTTCCAAGAACTATTGAGGCTCATAGATATTATCCCTTATATTTTTTAATAGGATAACTAGATATATGTAGATAAACTAGAGATTATCTTAGGAATAAAATTGAACACCAAGTATTCTTGTCACATCTTGAACCAAATAACATCAATGATTCTATTAATGAAGATTTCTAGGTAATATATATCCAAGAAGAACAAAATTAATTTGAAATAAAAAAATGGGAACATTTTGATAGATCTAAATAATAATCAACTATCAGAACTAAATGGGGTTTTAAAAACATGGTTGATGAGTTAGGTACTATACTAAGAAATAAGGCTATATTAGTTTCATAAGGTCATAATCATTAATAAGGTATTGATTATAAAGAACATTTTTCTCCTATAGCTAGATGTGAAGCCATTAGGATACTTATTTCCCATGAATCACCTTTTAATTTCAAACTATATCAAATAGACTTTAAAAGTTCATTCTTTAATGGGTTTATTATTGAGGGTGTTTTTGTTAAAAAAACCCTTTGATTTAAAGATCCAAATTTTATAAATCATGTTTTTAATCTAAAAAATGGTTTATATGGTTTGAAACAGGCTCATATAGCTTTGTATGTAAGGCTTACCTCTTTAATTATTTCTAAAAGATTTTAAAATGTATATCAGATCCAACTCTTTTTATAAAAATAATTTCAAAAGTTGTTTTAATAGTACAAATATATGTGGATGGAATTATTTTTAGATCTAAAAAAGGCACCTTTTGTATAGATTTTCAAAACTAATGAAAAATGAATTTTAAATGAGTTTAATGGGAGAACTAAAATTATTTCTTGGATTTCAGTTTTTTACAAATAATGAAGGAATCATTTAAAATCAGAGTAAATATACAAAATACATTTTAAAACATTTTGGATTAGAAAACACTAAAAGTAGTGATACTCTCGTGAGTACCAACTATGAATTATATCTTGATTAATCTGGAAAATTGGTAGATCAAACTATTCTCAGTGGTATGACTGAAAATCGATTGTACTTAACTTCTAGTCAGCTTGACATTTTGTTAAATGTGTGTATGTGTGCTCACTTTCAATAAAATCCCAAATATTTACACTTATTAGAAACTAAATGAATTTTTAAATACATCTAATATAGAAAAAAATTATGATTCTTCTATGTAAGAGGAAAACCGTTTGATTTAGAAAGTTATTCAGATGTTGATTTTAGTGGTTTTAAGTTAGGTAGAAAAAAACCTCACGAACATTTCCTATTTTAGGAAAATATATAGTATCATGGTATAGTATGAAATAAAATTCTATTGAACTATCTACTAATGAATCTGAATACATATATATAAGAAGATTGTGTGTATAAATGTTTTGGATGAAACATACTTTACTAGAATTTTGACCCCAATTTAGAGATGTCCCAAAAAATTATGATAAAACAAGAGAAATAAAAATTTCAAAAGAAATATAGTATCTCACTCTAGAAAAAATCACATTGATGTAATACATCACTTTTCAAGTGATTATTATCATAAAGTTTATATAACATTAGAATTTATTTAAACTGGACATCATATTGTTGATATCTTCACAAACAATTTGAATTCTAAAATATTAAACTATATAAAACTTGAATTAGGAATGTTATGATTTGGTTAATGATTCAACATAGATAAGTAACAATTTATGATTCAAAATTTATAATTCACCATTGATTAGTTTCCATTAATGATCCACCATTGATGTGTCACTGTTGACAAGTCACCATTACTGATTCACCATTGATGGAGTCACCATTGTGAACAAGTCACTGTTAATTTTTATTTTTAATATTTTTTTTCATGATTAATGTTTCTTTATTACTTTGTATTATATTATTATTTTTGAATCCCTAAATTATATAACTCATGACATAAGTCTAATTGATTCACATATCCCTCAAACCATTGAAATCCTGAATACTTCCGTTGGACCGATTGTTTTTATTCTTCTCTCATTCCACCTAAACCATCAAACAATCAGTATGGACCATGTGAAGTGACTAGTATAATTTACTCTAGAAGAAGTGAGGAAATCCATGAAACCAATGGATCTACAAGTTGTTCTATTGTTATTTCATGAAACCTACATCTAGAGAATGAGGTTTTTGAAGCACAAAAGTAAATAGATGCGTAATGGATTACATCAAGAAATACGATCATAATGAAAGTTTTTGAAGATCCAAAATGGATGGATTGGTTTGAAATAAATCATTATGTGTATTATTCCTGGTTGGTTTATGATTTCTATCAAAATGATTATATATTTTTTAAAAGATAAGGATGATGTTATAAGATGTTGTGTTGATGGAAAATATTTCTCTTTCTCATTATTTTAATGTTCTAGGTGCCTATGGGTACATCATAAAGGTGCATATGAGGATTTACAAGGTAGTATTACCGGTGAAAATGGGATGTTTAATTATGAATAAGCTCTCCTACAGTTACCAAGAGGTGGTACTCTTTAGAGACCTATAGATGCTGAACTCGATAGCGAGTATAAACTGTTATTCAAGTTTGTACAACATGTTCTATGTACTATAATAGGATATTTCAATACTATATGATATCAGTATGTTTACATCCTATTTATGATCAAAAAAGTGAATTAATAAATCATTTTAGATTTCTGATGATCCATGTGTGTGAAATGTGAAATAAAATATCAATGTTGAATTCTCTAATATACCCTAAGATGATATCTTCCATATTGGATTCTACAGTATTATTCAAAGAAGGTGAAGAATATTAATATAAGTATGGTGTTTTTTGTTTTCCAAAAACAATTTTGAAAAGTGTTAATGTAATCTGTAATCCATGGATGATGTGTTGGGTGAGAGATAATGATAAACTGTATGTGAAATTGAACCATATTGATCATCCAACCATACCAAAGGGCATGGTGGATCCTAGTGTCGAGCCTGATAAGATATGTTAATACTCAGATGATGATATCAGTGAAAAAAATATGGCGGCCATTGAAGAAGTAGATTATGAGTTCTCAATTGAATTATGTAGTTATCTGCAGATCCCTACATCTCCTCTGAAAGATTATTTTGGGCCTATTATTCCATATGGTTATCTACCCACCATGGAACCAATTTTAGATGAAAATGAGGATGAGGAAATAGAAGTATCTAGGGAAAAATATTTCAATACATCTTCCTAAAAACCATCAAGGGGCCAAAATGATATTTCTGATATTGGAAGTGGTTGTGATGTTAATGCATATTAGGAAGAAGATTACGATGAGGATATTGACGAGTAAGACATAGATACTGATGGTCATGGAAATGATTGTTGTAAGAACCCGATTCTTGTTTTAGAGGTACAGGCTTCTTCTTTTCCTTTTCCTTAAGTGATTTTGAGAAATTATGGAAAATGAGGAAAAATCCTAAATTTTGGAACTACACGCCGTGTACTTTATCCACACGCCGTGTACTTTGGCCATGTTGGGATGAGTACATGGGGCGTGTGTCCATGTCGGTGACGAAGGGTGTAGGAACCGACTACATGCTGTGTAGTGGTACCTTACACGCCGTGTAGTCAGTCGGCAGGCTTAAACAGTAAGGTGGTGGCGTTGCCGCCCACTGGGCGATAGTACACGCCGTGTACTCGAGAGTATATGCCGTGTACTCATGTCGATGTATGAACAGTGTGACGGTGCTGCCTTTTGAATAGTTAAATGAAAGGAGTACATGCCATGTACTTGGAAGTACACGCCGTGTACTTTGTTTTTTCAGCTTAAAATAGGCAGTAGCCTCCTTGTTTGGCAGAGGAGGCACTTGAGCCTTTTTGGAGCCAAAGGAGGGGGCATGATCTTTGAAGATCCACTGGGCATTCGTCTAGAATCCGTTTTGGCTTCAGACGATCTCGTTGGAACTGCACGGGTAAGACCTCTCCTCTCCTTGTACCGTTCTTGCCAATTATTCTCCCAACGTAAGTTATTTACATTTGAATGGGTTTTGTTCTTCGTCAGATCTATGCCGTTCTTGACCATTTCTGGAGACGGCGTTCGGGAATAGCATTCGTTGGCGTATAAGGTAGGTGGCTTGGTGTTTATTTTCCAACTGTCGTGCATTTTTGTGCATTTTTGTTCCACGAAACCATGTTGGGGTGTGGTGTGGCTGAGGCCATTGCTATATTTAATGACAAGAATTGCATAGGTTTAAATTGTGAAAATAAAATGCTATTTGGGATCGTTTATTGGATCCAGGACCATCCCGAGGGGTGTGTTCCTCTGTTTAGCCGTTTGGCCAGGATACCCGAGGGTATGCCTTAAATGTAGTAACTGTAGAATTGCCTTGAGAGGAATTTCTTGTTTACTACATTTTGATATGTTGGGCATGGCCCGGTTACATGTTTAGCCTGAGGGAGTTGTGGTGATTAGCCTGAGGGCGTGACTATTTTAGCCCGAGGGCTGTCGTTATTCTGCCTGAGGGCAACCTTTCGTGCCTGAGGGCTTGGCTTCTGTGCCTGAGGACAACACTTCCTACGTCTGAGGGAAATTTCTGTTACACCTGATGGAAATACCTATGGGTTGGATTCTGTATGGCCTCAGGGCAAGCCTGAGGGCGTGGTTACTATTTTAGCCTGAGGACACGGTTCTGGTTAGCTTGAGGGCTTGGTGCTGCTGAGCACAAAAATGTTACTAAATTAAAGGAATTAAATGAATAATAAAATGGAAATTTAACTGTTAAGTTAGTTACTTTTGAGCACTGCTTAGTTATTGCATTTTACTACTGCACACTTGTTGCATGTTTTACACACAGTTGAGCATGGGCCTTTAGTGGGTGCCTACTGAGATATATTTCTCACACCCTGTTTGGGTTACGTTTTTCGGCCCAAACAGATTACGTTTCTACAGGTGTAGATTGGGGCAAGAGTGCATATACAGGTACCTGACTGTTGCTGAGGAGTAGGAGGGCATGGGACCAAGCCTAGGATCACGATGCCGCTGCTAGCTGTTTTTCATGCATTACTGTACTCTGTTTTTATGCTGTATTGTATTGATGTATAACATGTTCTGGATGTTTTTTTAGAACTTGAATCATGTAGCATCATCACTTCTATACTGTTGGTTATATCCACTTCCGTAGTTATTTCAGTTGTGTATGTTTACTGCTTCTGCTGTTGTTGTATGTTTATTTTGGTATTCCGCTGCGCTACACTTTGACAAATGAGGGAATAGTTTCCCCACTATCAGACCAGGTCCCTCGCTGCTAGTCGGCAGCCTCTGGCATTTGGGTAAATGCACTTGAGATCACGTGGTGAACCGGGCTCGGGGCACCCGTTGCATGGTACCCAGGGCTGGGACGTTACAAATTGGTATCAAAGGGGTTTCTTTTCTTTGAATTACTATTTGGAGCCGTAGTCAGGGATAGGACAGAATGATAGTTGGTAATAAGCTGTGTCCGGGCGTAGCTAACCCGTGTACAGGGAAAAGCCAGTCTACCTCGTATTTTTCATTAATTAATTTGCAATTTTATAGTTGATATGTTTTCACCGTTGGGTGACGCACTTGGATTGTGCTGTTTATATTTTATCTGTGGGTTCTATTTAGTTGCAACCCGATGAGATGAGGGTATGTTGTCTCATGCATCATATAGGCACATGCTAGATATCACATTCCATGCATAGTTTCCATTCCATGTAGGTGCATTAGAAATTCGCATGTTGTTGTGATAGTTGTTGTGCTAGAAAATCATGTTGTTGTGATAACTGCTTGATAAATATCTGCCTTGTGATATGGTATTTTTGTTTGAGCTTTTTTATCGAATGGACGCCAAAATTTGGTTTTTGGAAAGTATGGCCCCCATTGACTGGAATTTGGTGGATCATTGACTGGTTATTGGTTATAACACAAATATGATGTCAAACTTTGATTAGTGGGGTGTATGGGCCCCCACGGGTCGGAATTTTACACTTAGGTGTTGTTTTTCAGTATTTCCTGGGTTCCAGAGAAGTTTCTGAGACATACTGTCTGGAAAACCCAGAATACACGCCGTGTAGGACCTCATACACACCGTGTGTGTTCTTCTGTTCAGGAAGAAAAAAATGAACTTTTGAGTACATGCCGTATACCCTGAATATACGCAGTGTAGTCTCTTCCCATGTTACAAACCGTGTGGGCGGCGACACGGGGTAGGGAAGGGCTTGGGTAAAACACGCCGTGTAGTTTTTGTACATGTTGTGTAGTGTTGACCCAAAGTCCGACCGTGTAACTAATAACACAGGTCGGCGAACTCCTTGACCGAGCACGCCGTGTCAGTTATGGACACGCCGTGTAGTGTAACTTGGGAACTCGGTTGTGTAACTAACAACACGGGCCGATGTCACCTCTCCCAGAACACGCCGTGTACCTTTGGGACATACTGTGTAGTCTTGTCTGAGGACAGACCGTGTGGAGTTAGCCGTGTGGCTGGGAAACGGGATGGTGTACACGCCTTGTTTGGGTGTAACACGCCGTGTAGAGTAAAGCCGAGTAGTCGGCCGTGTCACAGAAGACACAGACAGTTGGAAAATAACACCGAACACGCCGTGTAGGTATTATACACGCCGTGTAGTTTTGTTGAATGGAAGTCGTTTGGCTTAGCCGTGTGGAAGGACCCGGGTAGGGGAAGGGAAGTCAAGTACACGCCGTGTAGTAATTGTACACTCTGTGTAGTCTTTTTTTTCCAATTTTTAATACCTTCTTCCTCTTGTTCCCTTTGTGGTTCCTTCGCTTTCAGTCTTAATAATCTTAAATCTGAGGCATTCTTTTGACCTTGTAGAGTCATGCCGCCTAGACGACCGCGAGTTGTTCGCCAAGAGAGCGACGACGATTATACTCCAGAGATGGTGGGCCATGGGATACGAGTTGATCCACCAGCAGAGCCAGATGTGGCACCAGCTGTTATACCGGACACAGGCGCGGAGGCGCAGTTCTGTGAAGGCTTATTTCGGTTCATGCAGACCTTTCAGGGAGCACCGTAGGCTGCCACTTCTATGGCCGAGCTGACGCATATCTTTCAACAGCAGCTTCCGCCTACGTTTTCAGGGGATGGCGGACCACAGGATGCAGAGTCTTGGCTAGGATCAATGCAGACTATTTTCGAGCATCTTGAGACGCCTCCAGGGAGGAGGGTCAAGCTCGCGACTTACATGCTGCGTGATTCCGCCAAGAGGTGGTGGGATGTTACCACCCAGTCAGAGCATCACAATGGAATGGTGTGGGAGGATTTTCAGACAATCTTCTATGAATTTTTTTTCCCGAGACACTGAGGGTAGATAGAGCTCGAGAGTTCATGAATCTGTAGGAGGGCGCTACGTCAGTGATGGACTATTCTGCTCGTTTTACGAAGCTTCAGCGCTTTGCACCCGTGCTGGTGGGTGATGAGATGCTGAGAGCCAGACGTTTTGAGGATGGTCTTCGGTATGACATCAGAGCACTGGTGAATGTTTTCAGGTTGCCTACTATACATGCGATTGTGAACCAGGAATTGATTACTAAGAGGAACCTGCATGAATCGAGTGGTGTGGGACAGGGCGGTTCGGCACCAGTTACAGGTGTTATTTCTGCTGGCAGGAGGAAGAGACAGATGGACATCTCTCAAGGCGGCAGTACCAGCCAGGAAGCTTCTTCAGGTGGCCCGATCAGGTGCTACCAGTGTGGCAGAGAGGGGCACAAGAGGTTTCAGTGTCCACGAGACCCAGTGGAGTGCTGAGCTTGCGGCAATATGGGTCATCTACAATGCTTTTTCAGGGCGTTTCTACTAGTGGATAGTGAGAGGGGTTCTGTGTAGACTCCGTGTGCGGGAGAAGGACCAGTGGCTTCTTACCAGTCAGAGAACTGGAATACGTCAGGGCGTGTAGGCAGAGATGGTGGTCGTGGTCGTGGTAGCTAGACACTAGGATCTCAGAGGCAATAGGGTGGGACAACTTTGGGTAGCCAGGCTGTGTCGCAGGGCCGCGACACTGGACAAGCATATGCACTGCAACAGACCCAGCATGAGCAGGATCCCGGACCTTCGACAGTCAGAGGTACTATTCTAGTAGCTTTTGTCTTGTCTTCAGTACTTTTTGATACGGGTCCTATGGCAGCATGGCCGAGTGCAGGACGAGACCTTGGAGAGGGAGACCGATGTACGTGCTCAGTGGCCAGAGCTGTTCCGAGCTTTCTCTTCGCCACCCTTGAAAGGGCAATTTGTGGATGAATTTCTATAAGGGGGGAAGTTTGTAAGAACCCGGTTCTTGTTTTAGAGGTACTGGCTTCTTCTTTTCCTTTTCCTTAAGTGATTTTGAGAAAATATGGTAAATGGGGAAAAATCCTAAATTTTGGAACTACACGCCGTGTACTTTATCCACACGCCATGTACTTTGGCCATGTTGGGATGAGTACATGGGGCGTGTGGCCATGCCGACGACGAAGGGTGTAGGAACCGACTACACGCCGTGTAGTGGTACCTTACACACCGTGTAGTCATTCGGCATGCTTAAACAGTAAGGTGGTGGTGTCACCGCCAGTTGGGCGACAGTACACGCCGTGTACTCGAGAGTACATGCCGTGTACTCATGTCGACGTATGAACAGTGTAACGGTGCTGCCATTTGAACAGTTAAATTAAAGGAGTACACGCTTTGTACTTGGAAGTACACGCTGTGTACTTTGTTTTTTCGGCTTAAAACAGGAAGTAGCCTCCTCATTTGGCAGAGGAGGCACTTGATCCATTTTGGAGCCAAAAGAGGAGGTAGGATCTTTGAAGATTCACCGGGCATTCGTCTGGAATCCGTTTCGGCTTCGGACGATCTCGTTGGAACCGCACGGGCAAGCCCTCTCCTCTCCTGGAACCGTTCTTGCCAATTCTTCTCCCAACATAAGTTATTTATGTTTGAATGGGTTTTTTTCTTCATCATATCTACGCCGTTCTTGGGTGTTTATGGAGCCGGTGTTTCGGAATAGCGTTCGTTGGCGTATAAGGTAGGTGGCTTGGTGTTTATTTTCTAACTCTCATGCGTTTTTGTGCGTTTTCGTGCCACGAACCCATGTTGGGGTGTCGTGTGGCTGAGGCCGTTGATATATTTAATGCCTAGAATTGCATAGGTGATTAAATTGTGATAATAAAATGCTGTTTGGGATCGTTTCTTGGATCCAGGACCATCCCAAGGGGTGTGTTCCTCTGTTTAGCCGTTTGGCCAGGATACCCGAGGGTATGCCTTAAATGTATTAACTGTAGATTTTCATTGAGAGTAATTGCTTGTTTACTGCATTTTAATATGTTGGTCATGCCCCGGTTACCTGTTTAGCCTGAGGGCGTTGTGGTGATTAGCCTGAGGGCGTGACTGTTTTAGCCCGATGGATGTCGTTATTCCACCTGAGGGAAACCTTTTGTGCCTAAGGGATTGGCTTCTGTGCCTGAGGGCGACACTTCCTACGCCTGAGGGAAATTTCTGTTATGCCTGAGGGAAATACCTTCGGGTTGGATTCTGTATGGCCTGAGGGAAAGCCTGAGGGTGTGGTTACTATTTTAGCCTGAGGGCACGGTTCTGGTTAGCCTGAGGGCTTGGTTCTGTTGAGCACAAAAAATGTTACTAAATTAAAGGAACTAAATGAATAATAAAATGGAAATTTAACTGTTATGTTAGTTATTTTTGAGTATTTCTTAGTTATTTCATTTTACTACTGCACACTTGCTGCATGTTTTACACACAGTTGAGCACGGGCATTTGGTGGGTGCCTACTGAGATATATTTCTCACACCCTGTTTGGGTCACGCTTTTTGGCCCAAACATATTACGTTTCTGCAGGTGTAGATAGGGGCAAGAGTCCCTATACAGGTACTTGACTATTGCTGAGGAGTAGGAGGGCATGGGACCGAGCCTAGGCTTACGATGACGCTGCTAGCTATTTTGCTTGCATTACTGTACTCTGTTTTTCTGCTGTATTGTATTGATGTATAACATGTTCTGGCTGTTTTCTTAGAAATTGAATCATGTAGCATCATCACTTATATACTGTTGGTTATATCCACTGCCGTAGTTATTTCAGTTGTGTATGTTTACTACTTCCGCTGTTGTTATATGTTTATTTTGGTATTCCGCTGCGCTACACATTGAAAAATGATGGCATAGTTTCCCCACTATCAGACCTGGGCCCTCACTGCTAGTCGGCAGCCTCTGGAGTTTGGGGAAATGCGCTTGAGATCACGTGGCGAACCGGGCTCGGGGCACCCGTTGCGTGGCACCCGGGGTCGGGACGTTACAAAGTGGTATTAGAGGGGTTTCTTTTCTTTGACTTACTATTTGGAGCCGTAGTCAGGGATAGGACAGAACAATAGTTGGTAATAAGCTGTGCCCGGGCGTAGCTAACCCGTGTACAGGGAAATGCCAGTCTACCTCGTATTTTTCATTAATTGATTTCCAATTTTACGGTTGATACGTTTTCACCGTTGGGTGACGCACTTTGATTTTGCTGTTTATATTTTATCTGTGGGTTCTATTTATTTGCAACCCGATGAGATGAGGGTATGCTGTCTCATGCATCATATAGGCACATTCTAGATATCACATTCCATGCATAGTTTCCATGCCATGTAGGTGCATTAGAAATTCACATGTTGTTGTGATAGTTGTTGTGCTAGAAAAGCATGCTGTTGTGACAGCTGCTTGATAAATATCTGCCTTGTGATATGGTATTTTTGTTTGAGATTGTTTATAGAATGGACTCCAAACTTTGGTTTTTGGGGAGTATGGCCCCCCATTGACCGGAATTTGGTGGATCATTGACTGGTTATTGGTTATAAGACAAATAAGATGTCAAACATTGATTCGTGGGTGTATGGGCCCCCACAGGTCGGAATTTGACACTTAGGTGTTGTTTTTCAGTATTTCCTCAGTTCCGGAGAAGTTTCTGAGACATACTATCCGAAAAACCCAGAATACACGCCGTGTAGGACCTCATACATGCCGTGTGTGTTCTTCTGTTCGGGAAGAAAAAAAATGAACTTTTGAGTAAAGGCCGTGTACCCTGAATACATGCTGTGTAGTCTCTTCCCGTGTTACAAACCGTGTGGGTGGCGACACGGGGTAGGTAAGGGCTTGGGTAAAACACGCCGTGTAGTTTTTGTACACTCCGTGTAGTGTTGACCCGAAGTCCGACCGTGTAACTAACAACACGGGTCGGCGAACTCCTTGGCAGAGCACGCCGTGTCAGTTATGGACATGCCGTGTAGTGTGACCTGGGGAAACAGCTGTGTAACTAACAACACGGGCCGGCGTCACCTCTCCTAGAACATGCCATGTACCTTTGAGACATGCTGTGTAGTCTTGTCCGAGGACAGACTATGTGGAGTTAGCCGTGTGGCTGGGAAACGGGATGGTGTACATGCTGTGTTCGGGTGTAACACGCCGTGTAGAGTAAATCCAAGTAGTCGGCCGTGTCACAGACGACACAGACAGTTGGAAAATAACACCGAACATGTCGTGTAGGTATTATATATGCCGTGTAGTTTTGTTGAACGGAATCCATGTGGAAGGACCCGGGCAGGGGAAGGGAAGTCAAGTACACGCCGTGTAGTCCTTGTACACGCTGTGTAGTCTTGTTTTTCAAATTTTGAATACCTTATTCCTCTTGTTCCCTTTGTGGTTCCTTCGCTTTCAGTCTTAATAATCATCAATCTGAGGCATGATTTTGACCTTGTAGAGTCATGCCTCCTAGACGACCACGATTTGTTCACCAAGAGAGCGGTGATGATTATACTCCAGAGATGGTGGGCCATGGGATACCAGTTGATCCACCAGCAGAGCCAGATGTGGCACCAACTGTTATACCGAACACAGGCGCGGAGGCGCAGTTTCGTGAAGGCTTATTACGGTTCATGCAGACCTTTCAGGGAGCACCACAGGCTTCCACATCTATGGCCGAGCTGACGCGTATCTTTCAGCAGCAGCATCCGCCTACGTTTTCATGGGATGGAAGACCACAGGCTACAGAGTCTTGGCTAGGATTGATGCAGACTATTTTCGAGCATCTTGAGACGCCTCCAGGGCGGAGGGTCAAGCTCGCGACTTACATGCTGCGTGATTCCGCCAAGAGTTGGTGGGATGTTACCACCCAGTCAGAGCATCACAGGGGCATGGTGTGGGGGGATTTTCAGACAGTCTTCTATGAATTCTTCTTTCCCGAGACACTGAGGGTAGATAGAGCTCGAGAGTTCATGAATCTGCAGCAGGGCGCTATGTCAGTGATGGACTATTCTGCTCGTTTTACGGAGCTTCTGCGCTTTGCACCCGTGCTGGTGGGTGATGAGACGCTGAGAGCCAGACGTTTTGAGGATGGTCTTTGGTATGACATCAGAGCACTGGTGAATGTTTTCAAGTTTCCTACTATGCACGCGATTGTGAACCAGGCGTTGATTACATAGAGGAACCTACAATAATAGAGTGTTGTGGGCCAGGGAGGTTCGGCACCAGTTACTGGTGCTACTTCTGCTGGCAAGAGGAAGAGACAGAAGGACTTATCTCAGGGTGGAAGTACCAGCCAGACCGCTTCTTTAGGTGGCCCGATCAGGTGATACCAGTGTGGAAGAGAGGGGCACAAGAGGTCGTAGTTTCCACGAGACCCAGTGGAGTGCCGAGCTTGCGGCAAGATGGGTCATCTACAATGCTTTTGCAGGGCGTTTCTACCAGCGGCTAGTGAGAGGGGTTCTGTGCAGACTCCGCGTGCGGGAGAAGGACCAGTGGCTTCTTACCAGTCAGGGAACTAGAATACGTCAGGGAGTGCAGGAAGAGATGGTGGTCGTGGCTGTGGTAGCCAGACACCAGGATCTCAGAGGCAACAGGGCGGGAAAGCTCAGGGTAGCCAGGCTGTGTCGCCGGGCCGCGACACTAGACAGGCATATGCAGTGCAACAGACCCAGAAAGAGCAGGATCCCGGACGTTCGACAGTCAGAGGTAATATTCTAGTAGCTTTTGTCTTTTCTTTAGTACTTTTTGATACGGGTACTATGTAAGCATGGCCGAGTGCAGGACGAGACCTGGGAGCGGGAGGCCGACGTACGTGCTCAGTGGCCAGAGCTGTTCTGAGCTTTCTCTTTGCCACCCTTGAAAGGGAAATTTGGGGATGAATTTCTATAAGGGGGGAAGTTTTTAAGAACCCGGTTCTTGTTTTAGAGGTATGAGATTCTTCTTTTCCTTTTCCTTAATTTATTTTGATAAAATATGCAAAATGGGGAAAAATCCTAAATTTTGGAACTACATGCCGTGTACTTTATCCACACGCCGTGTACTTTGGCCGTGTTGGGATGAGTACATGGGGCGTGTGGCCTTGCCGACGATGAAGGGTGTAGGAACTGACTACACGCCGTGTAGTGGTACATTACACGCCGTGTAGTCATTCGACAGGGTTAAACAGTAAGGCAGTGGCGTCACCGCCAGTTGGGGGACAGTACACGCCATGTACTCGAGAGTACATGCCGTGTACTCATGTCGACGTATGAACAGTGTGACAGTGCCGCCTTTTTAATAGTTAAATTAAAGGAGTACACGCTGTGTACTTGGAATTACACGCCGTGTACTTTGTTTTTTCGGCTTAAAACAGGCAGTAGCCTCCTCGTTTGGCAGAGGAGGCACTTGAGCCGTTTTGGAGCCAAAGGAGGAGGTACGATCTTTGAAGATACACTGGGAGTTCTTCTGGAATCCATTTCGGCTTCGGACGATCTCGTTGGAACCGCACGGGTAAGCCCTCTCCTCTCCTGGTACCGTTCTTGCCAATTCTTCTCCCAACGTAAGTTATTTACGTTTTAATGGGTTTTGTTCTTCGTCAGATCTACACCGTTCTTGGGCGTTTCTGGAGCCGGCGTTCAGGAATAGCATTCGTTGGCGTATAAGGTAGGTGTCTTGGTGTTTATTTTCTAACTCTCGTGCATTTTTGTGCATTTTCGTGCCACGAACCCATGTTGGGGTGTCATGTGGCTGAGTCCATTTCTATATTTAATGCCTAGAATTGCATAGGTGATTAAATTGTGATAATAAAATGCTATTTGGGATCGTTGCTTGGATCCAGGACCATCTCGAGGGGTGTGTTCCTCTGTTTAGCCATTTGGCCAGGATACCCAAGGGTATGCCTTGAATGTAGTAACTGTAGAATTTCATTGAGTAATTTCTTGTTTACTGCATTTTGATATGTTGGGCATGCCCCGGTTACCTGTTTAGCCTGAGGGCGTTGTGGTAATTAGCCTGAGGGCGTGACTGTTTTAGCCCGAGGACTGTCATTATTCCGCCTGAGGGAAACCTTTTGTGCCTGAGGGCTTGGCTTCTGTGCCTGAGGGCGACACTTCCTACGCCTGAGGGAAATTTTTGTTATACCTGAGGGAAATACCTACAGGTTGGATTCTGTATGGTCTGAGGGCAAGCCTGAGGGTGTGGTTACTATTTTAGCCTGAGGGCACGGTTCTGGTTAGCCTGAGGGCTTGGTGCTGTTGAGCACAAAATTGTTACTAAATTAAAGGAATTAAATGAATAATAAAATGGCAATTTAACTGTTAAGTTAGTTAATTTTGAGTACTGCTTAGTTATTGCATTTTACTACTACACACTTGTTGCATGTTTTACACACAGTTGAGCACGGGCCTTTGGTGGGTGCCTACTGAGATAAATTTCTCACACCCTGTTTGGGTCACGCTTTTTGGCCCAAACAGATTACGTTGCCTCAGGTGTAGATAGGGGTAAGAGTCCCTATACAGGTACTTGACTGTTGTTGAGGAGTAGGATGACATGGGACTGAGCCTAGGCTCGCGATGCCGCTGCTAGCTATTTTTCTTGCATTACTGTACTCTGTTTTTCTACTGTATTGTATTGATGTATAACATGTTCTGGCTGTTTTCTTAGAACTTTAATCATGTAGCATCATCACTTATATACTGTTGGTTATATCCACTGCTGTAGTTATTTCAGTTGTGTATGTTTACTGCTTCTGTTGTTGTTGTATGTTTATTTTGGTATTCTGCTGCGCTACACTTTGACAAATGAGGGCATAGTTTCCCCACTATCAGACCTGGGCCCTCGCTGCTAGTCGGCAGCCTCTGGCATTTGGGGAAATGCTCTTGAGGTCACGTGGCGAACCGGGCTCGGGGAACCCGTTGCGTGGCACCCGGGGCCGGTACGTTACAATTGTGATGGTGGATATGGAGTTGATCATGAAGCTGATCATGGAGATGATAATAATGAAGAAGATGATACACATGGAGATAATCATGATGGTCATGACCATGAGATAGTTTAGTCACATCCTTCCTCAACATTGGTATCGAGTTATAACTAGGATGGGTATAGATCTAAATATGATGATATGGATGTTATACCACATATTTCAACTGATGAAAATAAAACTACTACTAAGGGGGAATGTATCCCAAAACTACTGATCACATAGATCCAACAGATCTCACATAGATAATTCTTACAGAACTAGACTCCAATGTACCTGAACTTGGTGAATCATCTCTAGTCCACAGAGAAACAACTAATCTTCCATATATAAGACTTGATGTGAGTACATTTGAGGAATGTGAGAAGTTTCATTGTTTTGTTAGGATTGTTCTAGATTATAGTGATTCAAATGATTATGAAATGCCTTTATGAGGATAAAGATAATTAGTTTCTCAAATTGACAGTGTTATAGAGATGTAGGCTTTTACTCCAACAAAGTACGATAAACCATTCCAAATTAAAGCTAATATCCCACATGAAAAAACATATAATACTCCTACTAAAAGATTAATTCCCCTTGATGTTGTGTCAAAATGTGATTTAGAAAGTTTTCAAAGAATTTTGATTTCTTATTTGGAATCCTTTATAAGAAATTTCATTTCCGATTTTAAATATGGTTTGCGCACTCAATAATTTTCAGTTCCCAGACATAGTGATGATAATAGTAAATATTTTCTAGATATTTTTAAATATCATTTAAAAAATATGAATTGATTTAATATTCAAGAACTAGAAATGGGGAATAGATGATTTTCAAAAGAAGTGTAATTTTTGAAACCCTTAATAGAGGAAATGAAATCCTTTTTCTTAGAGAGTTTGATTTCTTTTTTTCAAAAGTTGGAAAACATGTTTGCTACTACCTGTCCACCAAATAAACCTCCGCATTCTTTAGTACCTATTGTTAGAGAGCTTCTCAAATAGATTATAAGGGAAGAAATTAGTACTTATTTGGGTGATGTTTCAACCAATGGAGACAAAATAAGGCAAATAAACCATCTTGGATAGAAAATTTATAAGATGATGAGGGAGTATTCCATTGATCTTAGGAATAACAAGGAAATAGTCCCAAAATCTATAAAACACTATTTATCAAGGATTTATACAAATAATGAAATGAATTATCACTTAAAATTTATAGTAGAGAACATGAAAATAACATCAGTAATAAAAAATTTTAAATAAAATGTCGGTGAACTGATATATCTTACACCATTATTGCATAGATTTATAGAAGAATAAAAATTTCTTTAGTTCTATGGAGAAGAGTGGTAATATTAGTATTCACTTTATAAACCTTATAAAACCCTTTATTCATGTTCAGAGCATGGGTTTTATTGCAATAGATGCCATCCCAGTGAAAACTATTATTTACTCAACATCTAAAAAGATAGTTACATAGAGACCCATGGTGATTACTTAGTTAGATGGTCTTCTTTATCCATCATTTCAACCTATTTTTTATCACTTGTTGAATCTATTAGCTGACTATGACCTTATCTTCTATGTGAACTAATTCCTCCTTCAACAAAAATCCATTTTGTTACAACTGTTTGTCTTACTGCCAGTAATAATGCTTCATTCCCTCAAATAAAAGATAAGGGAAAAGGGAAAGAGACACCTCCACCTCCACCTATATCTGACAAAGTATCTAATTAGATGATGTATTTGATGGGGATATTGTGATTTTAAATATTATTTTTTTTAAAATGTAATTTATCTATTTTTTCACTCATTATAATGAAATTTATCAATTTTGTTAATTATTTATATGTCATTTATATTTTATCTCTTTTTATTAATCACAAAGGGGGGAAAAGAGGGGAATTTATATTAATTTTTTTTGGGATATCTATGAAATGTTTAACTCTCTTATTTTTCTAAAAATACTTTTATATTTTGATTTTTGTAATCTTAAAATTATGTTTTGAAATGAAAAGTAGACTTGTTAAAAAATAAATCTCCATTGATATAATCATAATTTTTAGTATATATAAAATGCCATGTTTTGTGATCATCAAAAGGGAAGGATTATTGGAACCACCTTATATGGAGAGTTTTTATCATTTTATTATTTTGATTATTACAAACCATGATTATTTTAGTACTAATTATTTACATGTTGTTTGATATAATTTTATATAATAAGACAATTTTTATGATAAATCATCTATTTATTGAGCCGATTCAGCTCCATCTAGAAGCTACCATTAAGAAAGAGCTACCACTAAGGATGAACTACCTCTAGGGACTCTTACCACTAGAATTTGACTCACCCCTAGACTCCGAGTCACTATCATCAGGAGTCACTAGCTGTATGAGATACCTTTAAATGATGAGTCACTGCCATCTTCATACTACCATTATTGTTTCATGACTTTGATGTTAATGGGAAAATGAATATTTATATTCAAGGATTAATGATTACCCATTAACCATTTGATTGAGTAAATAAGACACATTCATACACTATTAGAGGATTGTGGATCTCCATCAACTAATGTTGATATATCTATGCGAATAACTACCTATCTCTCTGTATGATTATTACTATCTGAAAAGTCTACTTGAAAGTTATACGATTGAATCTATGAACCTATACATGCTTATAAATTTATATTTTGTAAATATCAATGACATAGAATCACAACATCCATCACATAGATTGATTAAGATATCAAATTAGATAAATTGGAACATTCTTGTAGATTCCTATGATCCTATGTTTTTATTTAACATTAAAAAGGGAACTCCTCACTATATTTGTTCTGAGGATTTCAAATATTCTGAGAATACCAAACTAAAAATCATTATTATCTTCATATTCTTTTGATTTCTATTTCTAATTATTGATTTTATATTTTCAGCAGTGTTATGTTATTGTATTATCAAACACACAATATCTAATTCACCTAAACTCGATAATAATTTATTCTATATTTATATTTACATCTGTTTACCCATGTTGTTTGTGGAAGAGTTCCCTATGTGAAATATACTATTTTACTTCCCGTGTATAACTATGGAATATTTTTTTTGTCTTGGATAGCCTATTGTTTTTATTTATTTACCTGACCGAGGTTTTGGATCTATTTTTTTCTTTATTATTATTTTAATCTTCATGGAAACATGTGATTTCCAAGTGAGGGGATTAGTTATCATCTTGAGACTGAACCACTTCGTTATTCTCCTGAATTATTTTATCTTATTTTATGACCAAAAAATATATTGTTTTAAATCTATAAAGAACTTTTACATTTATTATTAATCATAATTAATGTTTATATATATTTTAAACTATGTAAATAAATTTCAAAAGATATGATAATTTCAAATATTATTCTAACTGAGATATAATCACTCATTGAGAATTATTTTAAAAAAAATACATATCTTATATCAATATAATACATTTCTTAAATATTTAATTTATTTTATCAAGGATAATTTATTTTAACTTCATTTTTAATAGAAATTTTTATTGGGAACTCAATTCACCCCCTTCTTGAGTTACTCACTCAGACCAAAAAATACCTTTTGAAAATATAGAATGGAAGCTTCTTAAAGTAGAATACTCACAATGGAGAATGAAACTATAAAATATTTTTAAAAAACAAGTTTTTTATTCTCATAAATGATAAAGTTAAGTTTCATATTCAAAATTATTACATAAAAAGGGTAAGTGATAAATTTTGGAAAATTTTAGTTTTTAAAAAATATTAAATTATAGAGACCAAAAAATTTAAATAAATCAATGGAAATGTTTAGTGAATGATAATACATATGATCTTGAAGGGATAAAATTTTTGATATTTAAAAAAAATATTGTTGAAAACCCACATTGAAAACGAGTGATAAATAATTCATCTGAAAAGAGGTTAATAAAAATTTTAAAATAAAAAAATAGAACATAGTTTGATACCAGAATAATAAAGGTGAACATTTTAAAAATGTGTAAAAATTTACAAGGAATAGAGAAATTCATAAAAAATGATGGGAAATATTCTCAACAAGGGGTTTTTTGAGAATAGAATCCATAAAGGTATAATATTTGAAACAAAGATATCAATTTTCCCCAAAGATATAAGGTATTGCCATATAGTCATTGAACATAAGAAACCCAACTTATAAAATGATGATCAAAGAGTAATAATTAATACTCATGAAAATAAGTTGATTAATGTGAATCCCCTAATATCTTAAGAATCATTTTAATTTAAAACATGTTAAATAGTGAGCCTAAAATTGAAATTAAAAAAATGATTAATAATTCATATTTCCAGATAAAATATATCCAATTGTATGTATAAGAAATATGTAAATTAAATTAGGTACATAAGACTAAACATTTCTCAATGAAAGATAATTGAGGTGAAATACCCTTTTATTTGTGTTATATTTAAAATTGATAACCTATGAAAGGTAGAACATGAAATGAATTTGAAAATTCATTATATTTCATGAATTTTTTTGGTAAATAATATCAATGGAATATGTATATACCATGTAACAACTAGGACCTTGTAACAACACAAACACCCATCATTAACGTGGTTATTAGGTCATGGTCAGCCATATACAACTGGTTCCACGCAAAAACATGGTCCCCTGCCCAGGGTTCATCCACATACACAAACAAATCATCAGACTAATGACTGACCCCAAACGGAAAAATGTGTTTGTTCCAGTGTGTTTTTCTTCAAACTCACATATCCGGGGAAATATCACAGGCAGTGAACCATCTCGATCACTACTCCATGTTATCAATGGGTTCCCTATATTCAAATCCATTATGTACATTGATTACAATTAATTTTATATTATTAATATATACATAGATTTATGTTTACCACAATAGTTTTGATACTTCTTTATTCACTGTTTACATGGTATTTTATATAGATTATAAGACATATCAAAAGGTTATAATTGTTCTAATAAAAAAGGGAATCTCAAGATACTTTGAGAGTACAATTAAATATATATCATATGGTAAATATAAACTATAGATATAGGACACATGTGTTGTCTTACTATCAAGGGTTTTGGGATCATATGCTTTGATACTTCTTCTCATGGTGATGGAACTAGGTGATCTTGAGTATATGAGATCATTAAGACTAACCTACCTATAAGAAAACCTCATGTTGCAGGTGTTATTGGTTTTCACAATCTATGAACATGTTTATTGGTCTCTGGATGTCAGATTTTTATAAATTTGTACCATTTGATCACATACTTTAATGTAATAAAAAATGATGGCATTGATGTTGTGGTGAGGTATCTTGTGTTCAGTGAATATTTAGTGGTATGGTGTTAGTCAAATGATCAATATATAATTTGTCTCTTCCGAATTGATGAAGATATATATTGTGGGCCTAGGTTGACCAGGATAGACATACCTTCATTAAATCCATTGTCTTTTATGGGAAGTAAAGTCAATACAGAATGGTCATGTAATATTTAAACCATAACAAGTATAATATGAAATTTTTTATCCATCTTTATGAGATATCATGATAAAAAGAGATTATATTTCATATAATATGTTCTTAGGAGATATTTATAGCTATGAAAAACATTATACTCAGTTTCCATGATGGGTTGAAATAATCTTCTCTTATTTTTTCAGTTGGAAACAACACTATTAAGACAAGGGCATAGAGGGTCACACACTAAGTTTATACACAAATTTACCTATTTCAATGAATATGAGTTTAAAATGACGTGGGCCCCAAGTATGGGGTCTATGAACGTCCGAATAAGATTTATTACATGTAAAATAATTTAATAATATTATCCTTATTTAGATTGATGATGAATATATTTAATTTTCTAGGTATTACTCATGTTTTTTTATCATAAAAGTGAATATTAGAAAATATAATTCTTCCAATTAACACAAGATGTTCAAGGTTTGTTAAATTATTTTAGGAGATTAAAGAAGAGATAATAGTTCATGTTTTATCACATGATATGTTAAACAGTTAAAATTGAGAGAAAAAATCCATGTCAAAGTTTTGAAAAATTTATTTATTCATACGTGTATACAATGTTCTAAAATTATGGTTTTTAGTTTCTAGGGACCAAAATGATTATTTTGGAAAGTATACCCTATTTATAAATGATCATTTTAGCCACATGAATATTAAGATCCACCACTTGGATGTAATTTTTGAGATAATATATCTTCCCCATTCATCTGATGTCCTTAGAGAGGTATTCTAAAGGAAGATCATGGTAAGATTTTCATACTTTTTCAACTGAGTTTGTATCCTCCAAATAATTTAAGGGACATTGTAACTCCCTATGATCTCCCATGATAGAACTAAAGAATAATAGATTGATGATCCAGTAGATGTGGTTCAAGTTTGGTTGATATGTATGACAACAAGTTTGGTGTCATTGATCCACGAAATGATAAAAATGATAAAATAAAATCTTTTACTTTAAACAAATATGGAACAGTTTACGATTTCATTCAATTATATTTTTCATACATAAATTGAGTTTCATGCGATATGTTGAGAAATAAAGGAATTAATTTTTATTTATTCGGTTTTTTAACATGAATCTCAATATGAAAGTTTAAATTTCATGTTTTTCATGCTAACTCTGCACTATGGGTTCCTTCAATTGGTTTTAGAGTAAAAATATAAATATTTAAGTATAAAAATTTAAATTTAAATTTAATATAATATCATTCAGAAGGATGGTTCTAAAATTGACCCAATGCAACAAATTCCATGCTGATTTGAGTAATTATCACCTAGATATAGATACTTGAAGAGTGGTAGGTTTTGTGTAAAAACTGTGAAGTAAATTAAATTTATATTCTTTATTCACATTGATGGCTATCAGTGTGGAAAATATTTCACTGAAGTATCATAAAAAAATTTGTTTATTTAGTAAAAATACTAAAATCTGGTTCATTATTCTATTAGTATTGGAAACTTTAAATTGAATCTAAATAATTTTCAAAAAACCAAGGGAAAAAATAAATTCCAAATATTTAATTGGAATAATGTTCTAAAAAAGGTGTTTCTCCACACACAAATCATTGTTGGAATATTGAAATTCACATTTAAGGGGAAAGAGATATTTTAAACACAACATTATTTTGGGTGACCCACCTAATATATATATAATATTATAATATATATTATATAAATTATTTATACATATAATTTTTACATATACGACCTCAAATGGATTCCCCAACTAGACTTGGATGGATGAAATCCATCAGGTTTCGACCTCACTAACCCATTAAACTTATGACAAGCCCTAAATTAATATCTGGGGATCTTATTTAGGATTAAAATGACCTTAAAAATTTATTTAAAAAAATAATAAAATTAAAATTAATAGTTATAAATTTATTAAAATAATTTGGCATTTTGTGGGACGTATCGATAATTAAATAAAATTATTTTAATGAAAGTTAAATCCTTAAAAATCCCCTCATGTTGAATTTTAGAAAAATTAATTTTTATTATGAAATATTATTTCATATTGATGGGTCATGATCCATGACCAACATGTGTATGTTTTTTTTATTTCATTAATTTAATAATTTCATCAATGATTGAAAATGTAATAATATTTTATTTTTATGATTTGTGCATCATCCATCCATCATTAATTTGAATAACTAAATGTGTATCAATATTTAGGTGATATAATGTATTTTTTCACCCTGATATTACCTCAACTATGTGTGAGTATACATTGTAAAGATTTAATGACTTCTTGGAGATGCGATTCGACTCAAGACATAGTACATACAAAATAGTTTACGAATGTGGGAGTGGGTGGAAATTAAATTCATGTCATGTGTTGACTCATGGAATTCCCATTGGGTCTTCATTAATCAATTATTCTATCAATTGATTTACCAATAATTAACATCTCATGATCATGTAATTTTTTATTTATTTCATCATGTGCAAGGTTTATTATTTTGTGAATGTGTTTTTATTACATAACAACACATAGTATAATAATAAAAAATATTTAAATTAAGAAATTAACATGTGAAGTGAATGATTTCAATTTAAATGTATGGTTATGTTGTGACTATGATCACATATAAAAATCATGTTAAATATAAAATGGATTTCAGTCTAGGAGATTAAATTACTAAATCTCTCAAAAAATATTAAGTAATTAAATGCCTTCTATCACATGAACATGGAAAGAACAGATTTTAAGGTGTTTTAAGCCCTATATTAGGGTGATTATTATTAACATGAAGTTATTATGAGAGTGGTGGACCAACTTAAGAAAATTTCACCAAATTTGTAGTCATAAAAATATTGTTGAAACATTATAGGAAACACATTTAGCAATGCAAGGTAATTTTTTACAAGAGATGAGACACCACTAAATAGATCAAGGATACATGAGTTAGTGTGGTTGGATGTTCAAAACCTAAACATAAACTATTTTAGTATTGTAAATTCCAAATATTGGGATTTTAACATGGGATTATGGTTCATTTCCAATTGAATAATTATAAAACTATGTATTTTAAATCAACTAGTTAAGTACTACAAGGATTTGATAAAATAGTCGGAGACATTTAAAATAAAAAATTTGAAAATTTATATTGGCAATAATGATAATATAAAAATATTCTTATGTTTAAATTTATTAGATCAAATGGAAACCACATCCAATTTAATTTTAATGTGTTCAATATTGAATAATGTGAATATCCTAACCAACCATAACTTCAAAAAACGGTACAAGATCACGTGTATAGTACTCCAACATGAGAGGAAGAATTATATTATTGTATCGTCACTTACTTTTCTTCCAACTTGGGGATAAATCATGGTGGAAGAGGAAAAATAAAATAAGTATATAGATTATGCACTATATTTTTAGTGTTTCATGGTTTCATCTATGTCCTATGAGTTGTAGAAAATGCATGATGATGAACATTCTTTTCAAAAGATGTCTTATCTCCAAGATCTATATTAATAAATAGATCAGAAGTAAATTTATAGGATATAATGTGCACTTTTTTGATGTAGGTAAGTATAAAAGAATCAATTACATCCTCATATACTCAATATGATTGTGTAAATTGAGAAACTAGTGATAATTGAGTTCAAAATGAACCAAGAAATGTAAACATATCTCATTATTTCATCAATAGAAAATAGATTCTCAAAATCCAATATTAATTATAATATTAATAACATGAATAAGTATAACAAAAATGCTCTATATTTTATATTTAGACATGATTTATTACATAAATGTGAACTTAATACAACCTAGAAGATCGAGAGTTCTAGTGTCGTTTGGTCTTAAGAACATTACATGACCACTTAAGACATAAAATACAATATCTTTATTGAAAAATTCATTTACATGACCACACCATTCCTTCTCACTTAGCATTGTATGGGATAACCTGAGGACATACATAAGAAAATGGTGAGATATAAAGACTTGTATGGGAGTAAGAAAGTAATAACATGAATAATACAATACATGTTTAGAAATAGGCATATAAATGGAGCATAAGAGAAACATGAACATAAATGCATAGTATAACATGATTATCATAACATGGAAATGTGGCAACAACTAAAAACACTACATCATTAACATAAAGGAATCTGGTAATCCTCTATCCCAACGTGATGGAAAAAAGTCCGATAATGGAATCAGGTAAACCCTTTTCCCAATATGACATATTTTGATACTAAACATTACCCAATGCATTGGAGAACTATATAATCCTAGCCACACCCATCACTTTCACTTCATTCTCATGCTTAAGTGTGCAACATAGATCATAAATCGTGGATTCATTCTTCATAATAATTCATTCCACGAACAAGAAGCATGGAATACATACATGTAAGTCCTAAATAAAGAGGTATATGTGCATAAATGCGAATACCCTTGATAGAGGAATGAGTATGGTATTCACTACACGACGATTTTAGCATGGAAAATCATGGCGCAATTTTTCCAGCATAACGTTGGGACATAAATATTCATAAAAAGAGTTGATGAGAGAGAAATTGGTATATCAAAATATATAAATTAAATGGGTAGTAATATGGTTATATAAATACCTATTTCAACATAAGTAATTTTTAAATATAAGGCATAACATAATAAAGAAACTTGATGAAAGAGGGGGAATGAAATAACTCTTAAGAAATTTCAAAATGGTAACAAGTGCACATGGGATAAATTAATGAGAGAAAAAGGGTTATATTATCTTTAAAAAATAATAATTGTTGTAAGGGATAGGTGTGAAAATATAATCAATCATTTTTAATAGAAAATAAAATGGTGTAATAATATTAGGAAACTTGGATAAAAATGAGATAGGAAGGAAACCCTTACTTGAGTGTGTGACTTAAAATGCTTGAAGAGGGGATTATTGAGAGATTGGGGTTCCTTGAGGGGATTATAGAGAGTGGAGGATAGAGTATGGACGTGCTCCATGTATTTATAGTGAAGATAAGTTGGAGATTTGGTGGTTTTATAAAGGAAATAAGAGGATAATTCTTTAATATTTCACAAACATAGGTTTTGGAATCGATATAATTAAATATTCAAAACCACAAACATTCCCATGGGGTTTCCTATGATTTTTCCCAAATAGAAGTGGAAGAAATTATTTTATAAGTCCATTGGCTGAAGGTATTAAAATATTTTCCTTTCTTATGTAGAGGTGAGTCACATTATTAAGGAAATGAACATAAAATCATAAAATACGTTATGCATTTTGAAGGATCCACTATGAAATTATTAAATAAGCTAAGTAAATATAAAATAAAATTATTTTAAATTTAAAACATATATTTTTTCTAATATCCCTTTTATGGTATTTATTACATCACTATTGGGTCATTCTGATGTCATAAAATACACTATATATTTATATATTACTTATTTTTTACCCAAATATTTGATTGTCTCAGAAAATTATGAAAAATTAACCATTGGATAATTTCTACATCCTAATTCCAAAAATAATTTTCATTTTATATAAATAATTTTCAAAATATGTGAATTTTTAATTTTTAAATGAGAACTGATATTTAATGAAAATTGATAGGTTTTGACAAAAACAGTTTTCAAACCTTAATAAAAATGTCATTTGACTTCATAGAAATTATATACTCATTTATTATTAATAAAATTAATTTCATAATAATATTTTATTAAAATATTAATTATTTCAAAAAATCATTAATTCCTTAAAATAAATTCTTTAAAAATACACTTTCTGTTTATCGTATATAAATATAAATCTTATCCAAATGATTACATAGTCATTTACAGATAAGGAACTGATATAATCATAATTTATAATTTTTTTTATAATATTATAGTTTAATATAATAATTCATATATTTCTCAAAAGTACCATTTTTACCCAAAAAATAAATTTATCAAATTCATCATTTTTTAAGAAAGACTATTCTTATAAAGGTTTTGATGGAATAAGACTTTTATGTATCGAAACTGATTACATAATAGGTAACTAATACCATGTTACATAACCCCTTATAACACTCACATAAGACCTAAGGGTAAGGTTTGTGATGGTGATAGACTCTTGGGCCAGCTCAGATAACATCACCCTGGTGGTAATCTCTATTAACTTGAACTTCTCCCATTGGTGATTCCGTTCAGTATTAACTTATCGAATATCGGCTTGGGATTGGTCAAGAGATACTCCTAGTAGTGCTACCTTCTTTCTGAGATCTGAAATATGAGCTTCGTGTGGCCCGGGTCTACTGGATGAGGTCATCATCTCCTTTGTGTGTGTTGAAAGGATTTGTTAAAACCTTATATTTATATTAGTTTTGTGACCACTGTTCAATAGCTATATTATCAAAAATAATGATACTTAATGATCATTTGAACCCAATAATGATTTGTTTTATATATCCATAAGATATTAAAATAAAGGTAATTTTATTCATAAATGATTGGGTCATTAAAAAATTCCCCCTTAATAAATTTCAACCTCAAAATTTCCTTTTCCCACACTAAAACAGACGAGGGTAACTCTACCTCATAACTTATTCCAGTTCCCATGTTGATTCTTCAAACTTGTGGTTTCTCCATAAAACTTTGACGAGGGGAATTACCTTATTTTTTAGAACTTGTTTTCTATGATCTAATATCTTCATGAAATTCTCTTCATATGAGAGGTCATTCTCCAATGATACCACCTCTCGATTATGTACATGTGATAGGGATGGTATGTACTTCCTTAATAGTAATACATGGAACACATCATGTATGTCATATAGGTTTGGTGGGAGGGCTTGTCGATAGAACAATGCCCTGCTGCTATCAAGGATCTCAAAAGGCCTGATGTACCTTGGACTACTATTTCCCTTCTTCCCAAATCTCATCACTCTCTTCCATGGTGATATGCATAGAAAAACCATATCTCTGACATCAAACTCTAGGTCTCATCGACGATTGTCATCATAGCTCTTTTTTCGACTCTGAGCAGCTTTGATGTGCTACTAGATGGTCTTAACCTTTTCTGCCATTTCTTCTACCATTTATAGTCTTAGAAGTTTTCACTCCCAAACTTCATCCCAACATGCCAGTGTTTTGCACCTCTTCCCATAAAGGGCTTAATAAGGATCCATTTGGATGCTTGAGTGAAAAATTTTGTTGTAAGAGAACTAAACATGAGGAATATGTTAATCCCATCCTCCTTTGAAGTCCATTGAGCATGCTCTCAACATTTATTCAAGTGTTTTAATAGCCCACTTAGATTATCCATCAGTTGGAGGATAATAAGCCATACTAATGTTCAGCTCGGTACTCAGAGCATGTGGGATACTCTTCCAGAACATAGAGGTGAATCTTATATCTCGATCGGATATAATAAATAGTGGTACACCATTCATCTTTACCAATTATCTGATGTATATCCATTCTAGTTGATCCATTAAGAAATCCTCTCTAATTGAAATGAGGTGTGTAGTCTTTGTAAGATAATCCACCACAACCTAGATAGAATTTTTTCCTTTGGATGTCTTTAGAAGTCCGGTGATGAATTCCATGGTGATGTTCTCCAATTTCCATGTTGGTATGGGTAATGGTGACATCATCCCCTTAGACTTCTACCTCTCAGATTTCACTTGCTGACATATGAGACACTTTGATGTATATTCAGTGATCTCTTTATTCATGTTATCCCATCAATAATGCTCTCAGAGATCCTAATACATCTTTGTGTTTTCTGGGTGAATGGAGAAATTAAAACTATGTGCATCATCCAAAAGTTCTTTCTTTAACTCTAGATTTTATGGAACACATAGTCTTGAACCAAATCTTACAATTCCTTCTTATTTAACACTAAACTATAAGGATTTCCCTTTTTTGATAGATTAAACTTTTTTCTAAATTCCAACATCATTTTTGAGCATCCTTTAACCTTTTCAAAAGATATGGTTGAGAAATCATTTGTGAATGGATTGGTTATGTTCCCTTATTTATTATTCCCATTTCCATCGTTGTAAAATATAAGAAGAGTAGATCCTTTTCAATTCTCATCAATGATAGAATCACTAGGTCCTTTCTACTTATATAAGACACCACCTTTTTCACTTTCCTAAGGTTGTAATGGATTGAGTAGTTTTAATCCATAATGATCTCTAACCATCTTCATTGGTGCAAGTTCATCTCTTTCCGTGTGAATATATATGAGACTATTGTGATCCGTATATATTTCACACTTTTACCCCAAGAGAAAATGACGCTATATTTTCAATGAAAATATCACATATAAAAACACCAGATCAAGCATGGCATAGTTTTTCTCATTAATTGTCATCAACATTGAGGCATAATAAATGAATTTGTCATTATGCATCAACAAACATCCCAACCCCTTCTTCAAAGCATCGCTTAAGATTACAAAAAGCTCCCCACTTGTGGGTAGTGTGAGAACATGTGTGGTGATAAGCCTCTTATTCAAATACTTGAAGCTTTCTTCACATTCATCATTCCAAGAAAACATGGCTCCCTAATGAGTTATCTTAGTAAGAGGGTTTGAAAATCATAAGAAATTTCTCACAAAGCAGCGATAATATCTTGCTAACCCAAGGAAAATATGGATATCCGTCACAAATTTTGGCCTCAGCCATCCCTAAATTTCTCTTTTTGGAAGCATCCATAAATATCCCATTTCTTGTGATGGTATTCCCAAAGAATGATACTTTATTTAACGATAACACACACTTTCTGTACTTTTCATAGAAACTATTCTTTCACAAGGTCTCTAGTATAGTGCTTAGATGCTCCTCATTCTCCTCCTTCGTTTTAGAGTATATTAGAATATCATCAATAAAGACTAACACCATTTTCTTTGAGGTAATATATGAAGGCACTAATCATCATTTAAATGCAGTTTTTTGGATCATTAGTGAGTCTGAATGGAATTACTATGAATTCATAGTTCCCATACCTTGTATAAAAATATGGATTAGGGATATACTCCTTCACCTTTACATGGTAATATCTTGACCATAGATCCACCTTGGAGAAGTATTGTGCTCTACATAGCTGATTGAAAAAGTTATCAATTCATGGAAAAAGATACTTGTTCTTTATCATGATTTTATTGGGCTCACGATAATCAATGAAAAGGATCATTGACCCATCTTTCTTCTTGGTGAAGAGGAATGTTGAACCCCATGGTAAAGCACTTGGGCATATAAAAACGTTATCTAAATTCTCCTATAGTTTTTTATTGAGATCCTCAAGCTCCACAAAATCCATTCTATACAGAGTTCAAAAGGTTTAAAACTCTCCAGGTATAAGATCAATCGAGAATTCAACATCTCTTCTAGGAGGAAGACCAATAAATTCTTTAGGAAACATATTAGAGAATTCCCTCACAATAGGTATGCCTTTGAAGATGGTTCCTTCCTTAGACTCAAATACTTAATAAAGATATGCATTCTCAAAGGGAATTAATATCCATGCATGAGAATATGGTGATAAAGAAGACTAATCCTCCCCCTTACACTTGTATAGAATCTGGGGTCAATTCACCATATGGTGAGTGATTTACCTCTCACAACAATTTATGTTGTCAATATATATGAAAATACAATACATGCCAAGAATTGCATAAAATTACACCAAGGTAAGTATGATGAAGTTCTCAGGGAAGTTCAATCAACAATTTTTTAAAGGGGAGGAGTTATATTCATGGGATGCAATAATTTAACTATTTTCAATTTTCACCGACATCACTACTTTATTTTTTTGGGGTGATTTTTGAATTATTCTACTAAACATTACGGATATAAAGGAATGAATAAAACCATAATCAAAAATTATGTTCACTATTCTGGAATTAATAACTATCATTCTTGTCACCACTTCATTGTTGAGACTCTCTTTGGCAGTAGTGATGGAAAATGCTCACCCTTGCTATCTTGGATGTTGTTGGTTGCCTCCAAAAACCCTTGTATTACGACACTAGTTCTCAAATTTCTCTATTCATTTACTGTTGTAAAAATGAACAATGCACTAAGGATCTAATAGATCATTCGATTCCTCTATCACAGTAGAGAGTTTTTCTTGCCAACAATCACTAGCTAGACGTCCTTCCTTCCCACACCTAAAGAATTTCTTCATCCCCTTCAATAAATTTCTAGTGTGCATCTTTCCACACCATTGGTAAGTGGGATTTTGGAATTTCTTACCACCAATGAATTTTTCCATAGGATAACCATAATTAAAGTACAATTTCCATTTCTTATCTCCATGATACCCTTAATATTCATCGATCTCCATGTTGACTTTGAGGGCACATCAGAAAATCTACTCATTATTGTCAATGTTGCGGATTGGAAGGGATTTTTGTAGGATAGGTTTTAGCCAACCAAAGAAGTGGTAAACCATGAATTCAGGTGTAATGACAAAACGAGAGGCAAATAATGAAATTCTGGGGAATTTTTCTTCATATTCCTCAATATATTCATCATCCTTTTTATTGAGTGTAGGTAAATCTATTTCCATCTTAAGATGGAGGGAGCAGTGAAAATATTTATCAAAAAACTTTTTCCATAAATCCTTCCATCCCATCGCTCCGATATCTTCCTTAGGTTTAATATTTTTTTTATCAATGTCCACTGTTGATTATCTTCACCCTCCATATGATAAGAATCCATAATAAACTTCTCTTGTTTAGAACATTTAAGGATGGAGAATATATTCTCAATGAATTTGATCCATTTTTCGACAATTGAGGGATTTGATGATCCATTTAAAGTAAGAGGCATTTGTGTTATGAATCTCTTGATTGTGACTTGTTATTTCTTAGGGGGGTTGTAAGTTCCTATTGACCCATGTTTCTATTAAAATAATGAGTTAATTTAGAGCGTATCATGGAAATTTTTTTATTCCCTCTCCCATCAAATTGGGCATCTCATTTGAACAGTCACCACATTGATCTTTGAATCAGTTGTTATCCCGAGTCCTCCTATTACCAGCCATTGGATAGAATATAAATAAAATTAGGGGCAAGTATTTTAAACTATTAAACAAATAAAGGGGAATCCAATGAAAAAAGTTATATCTTATAAATCACATTTATTTCCTTAACTTATGAATTTATAGTCTTCAATCTAAGTTATCTATTTCCTAACATATATTCTTACGAGATTTTTTCTTGCTCCCTTAAAAATGATTCATACTAAGATTTTGAATTTACCAAATAATATCCCCCTAGAGTGTCGAACTAATATTGTAGCAAGGCCCCTTTTCATTCACCAGTTCTTGTTCGAGTCTAGCTCAAAGCGGTGTTTTTGGGTTTTACCCCTAGATACGTCTATGCCAGAGCCACCTCTACTTGTTCGTATCTAGACAGGGGTATATTTTCTTGAAAAGCAACTTCCTCTATAATCACCAAAATTAAGGTATTTTTTTCTTAGACAGTCTTAAACCTAAGTCTTTCACTACTGTTTTCAAATGCTAATCGCCAAAATAACTAAACCTATCCTTTATTTCCAACTCTAACAACCCTTCACTTTATTTCATATTTAGACATGATTTATTAAATAAAATTGAACTTAATACAACCAAAATGATCAAGAGTTCTAGTGTCTTTGGGGATTAGTAACATTACATGAAAAATTAAGACATAAAATACTACATAATTATTGATAACTTCTTTTACACAACCACGATATTCTTTTGTACTTAGCGTTTCATGGGGTAACCTGACGACATAAATAAGAAAAGGGTGAGATATAAATACTAGTAAGGGATTAATAAAGGTTTAACATGAAGAATAAAACACATTTTAGGCAATAGGAATATCAATGGATCATAAGAGAAACATGAACAAAACGGTATGATTTAGCATTATTATCATAACATGGAAATGTGACAACTTAAAACACTGCATTATTAACATAAAAGAATCTGGTAAACCATATCCCAACATGAAGGAAAAAATTAATATAAAATAATTAGGTAAACCCATATCCAAACACGAAGTATCATGATACTAAACACTACCCAATGCATTGGACTGCAATATAATCTTAGGCACACCTGTCACTTTAACTTCCTTCTCATTCATAAGTGTGCCACATAAATAATAAAACATGGATTCATTATTTATCATAATTAATTACACAATCAAGGAGTGTAGAATAAATTCATATATTTCCTCAATAAAAATGGTATTTGTGCATAAATGTGAATACCCTTTATAGAAGAGTGGTTATGGTATTCACTAAATGATGATTTTGACATGGAAAATCACGGTGCAATTTCTGTTGCATAATAGTGTGACATAAAAATTCATAAAAATAGTTGATAAGAGAGAAATGGGTATCTCATGACATATACATGAAATGTTATGTAATAGTTTCATATAAATACATATTCCAACATAATGAATTTTTTTGTACAAGTCATAACATAATAAAGAAACATGAAGAATGAGATGGAATGAAATTACTCTAACAAAATTTAATCATGGTAACATGTGTATATGAGAGGTATTAATGAGAGATAAATGGGTATCTCATCATTAAAACATAATAAGGGAAGTATGGGAGAGGTTCAAAAACATACCCAATCATATTTAATAGAAAATAAAAGGGTGTAACAATATAAGGAAACATTGATAAAAATGAGAAAGTACCCTTACTTGAGTGTGTGACTCCAAAAGGATGAAGAGAGGTTTATTGAGATCTTGGGGTGCCTTGGGAGGGGGGGGGGGGTGTTCTATATAGGGGATAAAAAAGTAGGGATGTGCTCTAAGGATTTTAAGTCTAGAGAAGTGGGAGATTGAATGGGTTTATATTGGAAATGAGAGAGAAATTCTTTAATATAACTCTTATAAAACTGATTACCTAATAATTTTCTGATAAGGAACTGATATAATAATAATTTATAAGAATTGTTCTTATAATATTATATTTTAAAATAATAGTGCATATATTTCTCAAAAGTACTATTTTTACCAGAAAAATCAATTTATCAAATTCATCATTTTTTAAGAAAGGCTATTCTCATAAATGAATTGATGGAATACAAATTTTATTTATCGATAAATATTAAACAATAAGTAACTAATAACTCATTAAGTTACCCCTTATAACACTCTCATAAGACCAAAGGGTATGGTTTGTGATGGTGACAGACTCTTGGGGCAGATGAGATAACATTGCCAATGTGGTAATCTCTATTAACTTGATCTTATCCCATAGGCGATTTCATTCAAGCTTAACGTGTTGAAGCTCGTATTGGGTGTGTTCAAGAGAAAATCACAATGATGCGACCTCATTTCTGAGCTCTTAAAAATGATTTTCGTATGACCCGAGTCTACTGGATGTGGCTATCATCTCCTTTGTCTATTTCAAAAGGATTTGTTAAAACCTTATATTTATATTAGTTTTATGATCACTATTCAACAGCTATATTATCAACTGTAATGATACTTAACGGTCATTTAAACTCAATAATAATGTGTTTTCTATATCCCTAATACATTAAAATAAAAGGAATTTTATTCATAAATGATCGGGTCATTACAATAAGTCACTTCCAAATTTTTGGTCTTTAGTTCTCGATGAATATAAAGATATGAATAATTCTAAATCCCTGGTACTTATGGTGGAGAATAGGGGGAATGTAAAGGCTTAAGTATCAAGTGGTATGTTTAAGTCAAAGTAAAAAAATTTACCACCTTTATATGAATCCATAAATATTGAGGTAGAGAAATGACGAAGAATTATACTATGTATTTGGAAAGAAATTCCACTGAATTAATAATTTCACAACTGTGATGGAGAAGCAAGTTGATTGTTCAATATCATGTATATTTCTCATTTAATTACATATTTATATTTCAAAATGTTGGGTAATAGATACTATATGTGGCTCACAAATCTGTATTGAAATATAATATCCAAGTAGATTGAATAAAATTGAAATGGGGGAAGTCGATATCCAAGAATAAAAATATTGTAAGACTAGAAAAATTAACAGTGGGATATTATCATATTACATTACCCAATATATTGGTTCTTATATTAAATAATTTTTACTATGTACCATCTATTACTATAATCATAATCTCATTTTCATGTTTAGAGACTATGAGATTTTATTTTATGTTTCTAAATAAATTATTTCTTATATAAATAAATAATGTATGTTATTATATAGCACATCATAATAATGGGTTGAATATACTTGAACTAGATAATCAAGTTTTTGAAATCAATGAAAAATCCAATGGGAGTGACTCATATCTTTCCTTCCTAGGACACTTTATCCTATGTCATGTAAATGAAAATTATTTTTGAAATCTACATCAAGTAGTATTTTTAAAATCACTTGAGTTAAAATCATGCAATGTATTTCATTTTCACATAAAATGTAAAATGTAAAATTAGCAATGCACCTTTTCTTGGAAAAGAATAAATATCCAAAGAACCATTAAAATTGTTTCATATTGATGTATGTGGTATATTTATAGTAGAATAAATGTGTGGATTTTCATACATAATTTCTTTTAATGATGACTATAATTGATATGGATATATCTACAAAATTATGTATAAGTCATATTTATTTATCATGTTTTAGAAGTAATATAATGAAGTACATGATCAAATTTGTAAGAAGATTAGGAATCAATTTACAGACTGTGGTGGAGAATATCTTATCCCAGAATCAATAGATCATTTAATAGAGTGTGGGATAGTTTTTCCAACTCACTCTTCATTGTACACCATAGTATAATGGTGTTATTGATTGGAAGAATAAATCCTTTATTGACATGGTCAGATCGATGGTGAGTCATGAAAATCTACTTTTATCCTTTTGTGTATATGCACAAATGACAACAACATATACACGAAATTGACTAACAACTAAATTTTTAAATGGGATTCTGTAAGAGATGGTAAATGTAACACCCCGAGCTTCCACGATAGGCCCCCTCTTTCAATAATGAAATAGCTTGCATTGTACGCAAGTTCGAGTTCTAACACACCACGACTAATCAAAGTAGTTGTTATGAATAGTAATAACAACTTTTTAAAATTATAGAAATTTTATATTTCAAAATGGGCTTCATTTTTGAATTCATAATATCTAAATTATTCTAAGTTGAATTTTTTGTAATTTTCTGAGGACTTTCAATTTTTTATGAATAGTGAAAAATACTTAAAAACATCTTTTTTAATCAAAATAATTTATAGTGATAAATTATACTATTGATTGGTTTTAAAGTATAATTAGAATATATTTTTACCATTTTATCCAATGGTGGTAATTAGATTTAATTTCACTTTTAAATTGGACATAAACAATTGTCAATCTTTTGATATATATTAATTCTTAAAAACACGCTATTTGTTGTGACAACGGGAATTAATTATAAAATTAATTAATGAAACATATATGTTTGGAATTTTTTAAAATCGACATCATTTTTGAATTCGGAATATCAATTATAGCTTAGGGTGAAATTTTGGCAGTGTTCTGAAAAACTTCAATTTTTGATGAATAGTGAAACCACTAAGTGGTAGTTAAAAAACTGATTTTTCGTTTAAATAAAACATTACCACTTCTGTGATTTGATTTTCAAAAATCCGACATACATGGTTGTCATTAGGAAGTAAAATGTGGGTCAATGGGATTAAAATAATTTTTTGGTGAATAGTAACTTTTAAGTTTAATTAATCGCGATTAAAGGTAATTATGAAATTTAAGGTAAAAATAATATTATAAAAATATGAAATGACCTTGAAACTTGTCCTACACCTATGGGATGAGTCATGACCGACCAAGAAAATACATGGGTCAACTTGGGGACCCCATGGAGCCACTTTTGTTGGAAAATGACATTAAAAACTTTTTATTTAATGTTAAAATAAAAATGTCACAAACAAGAGTTGTTTTACTAAATCAATTTTTAAGTGGGGTTATACAAGTCATATTTTTTACTATAAATATTCATTATAAAGGTAAAAATATTTCCTAAATCAGGATTTTTTTTATAATTTTTAGACATTAAATAAATTAATTTATTTATGACACCATGATGATGCAGCGATTACCTCATTAATTAACGATTTAAATAAAATGAAAAGATAATGTAAAATACAAGTATTACACTTGTCCATAGCCTATTAGATCGGTAGATTTCGAACCCTTATCACCTTATCCTTGAAATATATAATTGTGGGACCTCTAAAATCCGAAAATTATCTCATAATAATGTATCATTTCCTTACTTTCCAAGAGTGCCCCTCCTTTCCTCTTATAAAAGGCCCCCACCACTACCACCTTACTCACACCATCAAAGCCTTTTGGCTCGGCCAAACTCTGCCCAAATACTCTCCCAACTTCCCTCCCTTACTCCTAGAAGCCTCACTTTGGGCAGAATTCTTCCCAAGGAATCCTTTGGCTCAAATCAAAAGAGTTACCCGATTTTAAGGTAATGTCTTAGCTTATGTTATTTTGCATTATTTTGCTTATCCAACCCCCTAAAATCTTTTTATTAATTTATTTTGTAACAACACCAGTATCCTCAATATACACATATGTGGTTATAAGAAGTATTAGAGCTACACTTACACACACCTATATCTAATGGTTAAAGAACATACTGTTTCAGTGGATAACGAATTTCTGCCTCACGAAACGATGATTGTTCAACACTCATATAACACCTCTAATTATTGAAATTTTGATGAAACTATTTTCATATATGATATATATATTATGTTTATGTTTTCCTTATTCTTATGTATTTTTAATTTATGGAATACCTTTATTGTTTCCATTATGGGTAAACATGATATTTTCATTTTAGGAAGTGCGGACTACCGCACCCTCAAAGTGATTTGAATCGTTAATGCCATATGTGGGATGTATAAAGGATGGAGTAAATGATATTATATATTATATTATACTGGAATTTTAATATACCTTTATATCATAATTATTTCATTAAATAAAAAATATAAATGAAAGTAGCGTTCATGCGTACATACGACTTACCGTCTCCATGAACAGTGCATTTCATTTCTTACCTCTAAATGTTATGGAATATTATAAATGAATGTATATACTAGATATATATGAGATATATTATATCTATATAATGAATTCAACTCTGGATATAATGTATATTTCATCACATGAACAACCTGTAATTATAAGAAGTTTATTTTTGACTCAAGTACCAATGATCGACAAAACGACCGTTATTAACTTAAATAATTACATAATGTTCATAACATGGTAATAAGTGATATAAAACGAATAAAAAACTTGAAAAAAGTTTCTTAAGAAATTATAAATTAACTCTAGTTTATTATTCAGGAGGTTAAAGAACGGTCGAGTCAAGATAGAACGCAAGGTAAGGGAACTTCTAAACCCAATTTCTATTCTTTGGGTTAATCTCATACTTTCAAATTATGTCATGATATTATTATGTCCTATCTTGTATTTGTACTTTCATTATGTGTACTTACAGTGAATACACATACAAGATTTATTTTCTTTTAAAAAATGATCTTTGTAAGGGAACTTCTTAACCCAATTTCTATTTTTGGGTTAATCTCCTACTTTCAAATTATGTCATGATATTATTATGTCCTATCTTGTATTTATACTTTATTTATGTGTAAATACATTGAATAAACATAATAGACCTATTTTATTTTAAAAAATTATCTTTTTAAGGACTTCATTTCAATCTCCTTTCATTGAGGCATATTTGGTTTTGTACACAACTTTCCTTTATATGGTGTATAAACCCCTTTGACTTTTACGTTTATTCAAAAGGAATCTTTTTATACGAAGCGTTTCACTAAATGACAAAAAAGAATGTTTTTATTATTGTACTTATACGGCGACAACGACTTCTCCGCCGCTATGACCATTATTTGAGTTTCGGCTTCCTGTACAAGCCATAAGTTTTTTTAAATGAAAAATGAATACAAAGTTTTAATTTTCTTTTATTTTGGTATTGAAAATGTTTTGAAAGTGTTTTTATCAATGTTTTGTATTGATATCTTGTGATTGAAATGTGGAAATGTTTTGTTTCCTTTATGCATGTTTTATGTGATACGATTATGTTATGGTTTATGATATGTTTAAACCTATTCATATGTGGAATGCATTGGACTTAATAAGTGACTGGTGGAGCCCACTATAGCTCCTCGATGCATCGGCAGGTCTCATGAGACAAACTAGTGTCTTAGCATGAGGCCTTGACAAAATCTTATTTGTGGTCTTGGCACGAGGCCTTGGCTACGTGGTTAGATAGTCTGGCATTATGCATTCCAACATTATGAAAGTGGTTATTGATATTGCATGTGATTATTCGACTAGTAGAATATCCATGTGAAGAAGTAAATGACATTATCTCATTTTACTTTTTCCATATTATGTTGAAGTTCAAGTTTAAAAGGATTTTGTTTTAGTTATACATTGCCTTAAATGTTTATGTTTATTGATGAAAGCTTCCGCTATATTGTTATCCTTACTGAGCATATGAGCTCACCCCTTTCAATGTTTTAATATTTTCCAGGATGTAAAGAAGTATTTTATGAATGACCTGCAGGGATAGTCAGAAGAGGATATGAGTGTGGACTATGAATACTTTGTTATTGTAGTTTTTTCACTTTGTGATGTAATGTAACATTTATGAATGTATCTAATGTTTCCAAGGCTACTAAACTAATCGGTCTTTCGAGACTTGATCTTTTGTGATCATGCCAATGTTACGAAGTAATGCACCGACTTTGGGTAGCTGGGGTCGGGGTGTTACAGTTGGTATCAGAGGCAGTTTAGTACTAACCTTGGAAGCTAGATTTAGATAAACTCGGATTAGAGCACATATCCCAAAGATAGACTTTGAGGATTAGTATAGAATAACTTCCTAGAATTTTGGTATTATAGAGATTTTGTGAGTTTTCTGAGCAATACATCCATGTCTGGATACGAGCAGGTAGAGGTGGCTCTAGCACAAATGTACCTAGGGGTAAAACCCAAAAACACCGTTTTGAGCTAGACTCGAATGGGAACTGGTGCACGACAACGGGCCTTGCTGCACTCTTGGTTACGACACTCCCGGGGGATATGCTTAGGATAATTATCATTTTTCTTACAAACAATATGAAGGGATTATGAATATATACTTCCTCAAAGAAAACATTTTTATGATTATGGATTATATCCATAAATAGTTCAATTTATGTTAAGTATTTTACAAGTATGGAATTATGTATTTTGATTCATAAACTAATATAGTTTATGCCATTGTTTAGAAATGGCGCCTAATGGAAGGAATGGAAACCGTATCAATGCACACACTCTGTGTAGGGATTTCCCTCCTAATCAAGATAATTATTGTGGAGTTGGAGATACAACTGGTTCTGATCAACTTATTACCAAATTGGGACAACTCACTCAGGTTATGAATAATAACCTTACTCGTATGAAGCACCCGGATCCGCAATGTGGAGGATCAATGTTAGATCGTTTCGTGAGGCAACAACCACCAACATTTAATGGGGGTACAAATCCATTATTAGCTGAGCAATGGATAAACTCCTTAGAGAAAATATTCCACGCCTTGGGGAGTAGTGAAAGGGAAAAGGTTATCATGGCAGTTTACCTCCTCGCTGGAGATGTTGATCAATGGTGGTCATTGATTCAAAATACAAAGGAAGATAATGAAGTATCAAATATGGAATGGAGGGGGTTTAGATAGCTTTTCTTAGAAAATTACTTTCCCCGTGACCATAGAGCAGATATGGAAAGACAATTTCTGAGACTGAGGCAGGAGGATGAGAATGTCGCAAAGTATGAGTCTAACTTTACACTGTTTGCGAGGCATGCATCAGATTATATACGTAACCCAAGAAGTAATATTGATCGTTTCTTTGATGGGTTCATGGTAAAAATTTATTAAAGAATGAAAGCCTACATGACAAGTAAGTATATTTACATACATTCTTAGTAAATATATTAAATAAATTCCTCAACTTTATGAAAGGTTACTTAAAACAAAAACGTTTTCGGTTAACTTTTCCAACTAGGGATTCAATGACCGTTTAACCAATCACAAGTTTGTGATTTTCTTATGGCTAACTTTCTACTAATCTTGTTTTCTACAACTCTCCACCAGACTCTGATAGTTTTTTTCTCCTCCATATCCATATTTTCATAGAATCCTAGTATGGGCTATCTCAGGTGACCTTTGTACTTATCTTTCTTTCTTTTAAAGTTACATTTTTATTAACCTTATTTCTGATGTGGGTCCTACAAAAAGGTATTTTCTATTTTCAACCTTTTATTTTCAAAGAAAAATTTCAAATTGTGAGTACGCAATTTATTGACGGAGGGGAGAATGTAACACCCCGAGCTTCCACGATACACCCCCTCTTTCAATAATGCAATAGCTTGCATTGTACACAAGTTCGAGTTCTAACACACCGAGACTAATCAAAGTAGCTGTTATGAATAGTAATAACCACTTTTTAAATTATAGAAATTTTATATTTCAAAATGGACTTCATTTTTGTATTCTTAATATCGAAATTATTCTAAGTTGAATTTTTTGTAATTTTCTGAGGACTTTCAATTTTTTATGAAAAGTGAAAAATACTTAAAAACAACTTTTTTAATCAAAATAATTTATAGTGATAAATTATACTATTGATTGGTTTTAAAATATAATTAGAATATATTTTTACCATTTTATCCAATTGTGGTAATTAGAATTAATTTCACTTTTAAATTGGACATAAACAATTGTCAATCTTTTGATATATATTATTTCTTAAAAACCCGCTATTTGTTGTGACAGCGGGAATTAATTATAAAATTAATTAATGCAACTTATATGTTTGGAATTTTGTAAAATAGACATCATTTTTGAATTCAGAATATCAATTATAGCTTAGGGTGAAATTTTGGCAGTGTTCTGAAAAACTTCAATTTTTGATGAATAGTGAAACCACTAAGTGGTAGTTAAAAAACTGATTTTTCGTTTAAATATAACATTACCACTTCTGTGATTTGATTTTCAAAAATCCGACATACATGGTTGTCATTAGGAAGTAAAATTTGGTTCAATGGGATTAAAATAATTTTTTGGTGAATAGTAACTTTTAAGTTTAATTAATCGCGATTAAAGGTAATTATGAAATTTAAGGTAAAAATAATATTGTAAAAATATGAAATGACCTTGACACTTTTCCTACACCTATTTGATGAGTCATTTCCGACCAAGAAAATACATGGGTCAACTTGGGGACCCCATGGAGCAACTTTTGTTGGAAAATGACATTAAAAACTTTTTATTTAATGTTAAAATAAAAATGTCACAAACATGAGTTCTTTTACTAAATAAATTTTTAAGTGGGATTATACAAGTCATATTTTTGACTATAAATATTAATTATAAAGATAAAAAGATTTCCTACATGAGGATATTTTTTTTATAATTTTTAGACATCAAATAAATTAAATTATTTATGACACCATGATGATGCATTGATTACCTCATTAATTAACGATTTAAATAAAATGAAAAGAGAATGTAAAATCCAAGGATTACACTTTTCCAAAGCCTATTGTATGGGTGGATTTAGAACCCTTATCACCTTATCCTAGAAATATATAATTTTGGGACCTCTAAAATCCGAAAAGTATCTCATAATAATGTAACATTTCCTTACTTTCCAAGAGTGCCCCTCCTCTCCTCTTATAAAAGGCCCCCAACACTACCACCTTACTCACACCTTCAATGCCTTTTGGCTCGGCCAACCTCTTCCCAAATACTATCCCAAATTCCCTACCTTACTCCTAAAAGCCTCACTTTGGGAAGAATTCTTCCCAAGGAAGCCATTGGCTCAAATCAAAAGAGTTACCCGATTTTAAGGTAATGTCTTAGCTTATGTTATTTTGTTTTATTTTGCTTATCCAACCCCCTAAACTCTTTTTATTCATTTCTTTTGTAACAACAACAGTATCCTCAATATACTATTATGTTTTTATAAGAATTATTAGAGCTACACTTACACACACCTACATCTAATGGTTAAAGAACATACTGTTTCAGTGGATGGCGAATTTCTGCCTCACGAAACGATGATTGTTCAACACTCATATAACACCACTAATGGTGGACATTTTGATGAAACTATTTTCATATATGATATATATATTATGTTTATGTTTTCCTTATTCTTATATATTTTTCATTTATGGCATACCTTTATTGTTTCCATTATGGGTAAACGCGATATTTTCATTTTAGGAAGTGCGGACTACCGCCCCCTCAAAGTGTTTTGAATCGTTAATGCCATATGTGGGATGTATAAAGGATTGATTAAATGATATTATATATTATATTATATTGGAATTATAACATACCTTTATTTCATTATTATTTCATTAAATACGAAATAGAAATGAAAGTAGCGTTCATGCGTACGTACGGCTTACCGTCTCCATGAACGGTGCATTTCATTTCTTACCTCTAAACATTATGTAATATTATAAATGCATGTATATACTGGATATATATGAGATATATGATACCTATATCATGAATATAATTCTCGATGTAATGGATATTTCACCACATGAACAACTTGTAATTATAAGAAGTTTATTTTTGACACAAGTACCAAAGATCGACAAAACGACCGTTATTAACTTAAATAATTACATAATGTTCATAACATGGTAATAAGTGATATAAAAGGAATAAAAAACTTGAAAAAAGGTTCTTAAGCAATTATAAATTAACTCTAGTTTATTATTCAGGAGGTTAAAGAACGGTCGAGTCAAGACAAGACGCAAGGTAAGGGAACTTCTAAACCCAATTTCTATTCTTCGGGTTAATCTCATACTTTCAAATTATATCATGATATTATTATGACCTATCTTGTATTTTTACTTTAATTATGTGTACTTATAGTGAATACACATACTAGATTTATTTTATTTCAAAAAAATGATCTTTGTAAGGGAACTTCTTAACCCAATTTCCATTCTTTGGGTTAATCTCCTACTTTCAAATTATGTCATGATACTATTATGTCCTATCTTGTATTTATACTTTATTTATGTGTAAATACAGTGAATAAACATAATAAACCTATTTTATTTTAAAAAATGATCTTTGTAAGGACTTCGTCTCAATCTCCCTTCATTGAGGCATATTTGGTTTTGTACACAACTTTCCTTTATACGGTGCATAAAAACCTTTGACTTTTACGTTTATTCAAAAGGAATATTTTTATATGAAGCGTTTTACTAAATGACAAAAAGGAATGTTTTTCTTGTCGTACGTATACGGAGACAACGACTTCTCCGCCGCCGTGACCATTATTTGAGTTTCGGCTTCCTCTACAAGCCATAACTTTTTTTGAAATGAAAAAAAATAAAAGGTTTTAATTTTCTTTTATTTTGGTATTGAAAATATTTTGAAAGTGTTTTTATCAATGTGTTGTATTGACATCTTGTGATTGAAATGTGGAAATGTTATGTTTCCTTTATGCATGTTTTATGTGATACAATTATGTTATGGTTTATGATATGTTTAAACCTGTTCATATGAGGAATGCATTGGACTTAATAAGTGACGGGTGGATCCCGCTATAGCTCCTCGATGCATCGGCAGGTCTCATGAGACAAACTAGTGTCTTGGCACGAGGCCTTGAAAAAATCTTATTTGTGGTCTTGGCACGAGGCCTTGGCTACGTGGTTATGATAGTCTGGCATTATTCATTCCAACATTATGAAAGTGGTTATTGATATTTCATGTGATTATTCGACCAGTAGAATATCCATGTGAAGAAGTAAATGGCATTATCTCATTTTACTTTTGCCATATTATGTTGAAGTTCAAGTTTAAAAGTCTTTTGTTTTAGTTATACATTGCCTTAAATGTTTATGTTTATTGATGAAAGATTCCGCTATATTGTTATCCTTACTGAGCATCTGAGCTCACCCCTTTCAATGTTTTAATATTTTCCTGGATGTGAATAAGTATTTTATGAATGACCTGTAGGGATAGTTAGAAGAGGATATGAGTGTAGACTATGAAGACCTTGTTATTGTAGTTTTTCACATTGTGATGTAATGTAACATTTATGAATGTATCTAGTGTTTCCAAGGCTACTAAACTAATCGGTCTTTCGAGACTTGATCTTTTGTGATCAATCCAATGTTACGAAGTAATGCACCGACTCTGGGTAGATGGGTTCGGGGCGTTACAGTAAAGAAACCCAATATATCACACATACATGTAAGGGGATGTGAGGACTTTTCATAGACTATTACTGGTACAAAATTATCATCTTGGAGCAAAAAGTGTTTCTTTATAGGTAATATTATGGAGGATATTGGATATTAAATATATAACCTAGCATATTGAATTGTGATTGTATCCATAAAAGATACATTTCTAGAAAGGGAACCCGTCTCCAATAAAAATAGTCAGATAAATATTTACATTGATGAATTTGATGATCTATATGCATAATAATTGGTATATGAACAATATATACAAGTGAAAGTGGGATAGAAATATGTTATGAATACACTGGTACCATTTAGGTCTATTAGAAATGATAGATAACTAAAGTTATATAGTTTTCACATCACTGAGTTATGAAACCCATTAATCTTAGAGAATGATGAAGGTCTAACCTATGAGTAAGTAGTTGAATGAATGAATATTGTTAAATAGAATGAATCCAAAAATTCTAAAATAGATTTCATATACCAAAATCATGATTTTATTTTTGTTAGACCCCCTGCTAAAGTAAAACCTATTGTGTGTAAATGGGAATCCATGAAAAAGTTGGACATGGGTGGTCATGTAGGAACCTGTAAGGAATAACTATTATTGAAGAGTTTCTGGGAAGGTCAAGGAAAAAAATATGATGAAACCTTCTCACAAGTCATTATTGAAAAATCTATTAGAATATCCCTTGAAATAATATCCTTTCATTGTTATGAAATTTTGAAAATGAATTTCAAATGATCATTTTCTAATTTGGATGCTATTTTAAGACATATTTATGGGAAACCCTAAAGGATTAATTATGAAAAAGAGTGAAAATAAATAATGAAAGAAATATTGATCCATTTATGGATTGAATTAGGCATAATTATCATGGAATTTTAATTTTAAAAAGAAATAATAGAATTTGGTTTTATTAATAATGAATGTGATGCATGTGTCTACACGAATTTATGTGTGAGTACTATCATTTTCCTAGTTTTATATATTGATGATATATTTTTAATGAGAAACAAATTGAAATACATATAGTTAGTGGAGACTTGGTAAAATGAAGGCCTCTACTTGGAAACATTAGGTGATGTAGATTATATTTTAGTGATCAAAATATATCAAGATAAATATCAGAGTCTTATTGGGATAAATCAGTGTATATATATTAACAAAGTACACAAAAGGTACCAATAGAATAGTCCATGAGAGGATTGTTTTAAATCTCACATGGTACTAATATCTCAAAGAATATGTTTGAACAACCATGATAGGAGATATAATGAATGAGTGGAATGCCTTATTATTTAGTAGTGGGATCTATTATGTATGTCATGAAAAGTAATAGGCTTGACATTTCCTATGTTTTAAGTATGTTGGGTAGATATCCATACATTCTAGGAGTGCTACATTGGAAATATATAAAAATATATTTAATTACTTAAGACATACAAAGGATACATTCCAGGTGTATTGGGGAGATTTGGAGCTAGTTAATAGGGGATACAATGATGGTATCTTCAAGATAGATCATGATGATCTAAAATAATTTTTAGGCTATATATTTTTCTGGAATAACGGTGTAGTGAGATGGAGGATCTGAAATCAGTCCATGGGTTCTGATTATAAAACATAGTCGTATTATATAGTAGCTTATGATACATATTAGATTTTTTTGGATATGAAACATTATATCTAATGTTGGTTTCATACCAATTTGTGCATACCCTATTATAATATACTGTTATAATATTGTAGTAGTGGTGCATCCCATGGATCCCTTTTCACACCATATGACCAACAATATACTTCATAAGTTTCACATATTGTGTGATTTTACCTAGATAGGTGAATTATTAGTTAGTAGAGTATCTATAGAGGATAATTTGGTAGCCCCACTTACTAAATTCATATCATATCAGAAGAATGATACTCCCTTGAGAACTCGTGGTATACAAATTTTTAGCAGTCAGCTACAATGCACGTGGGAGTGTTGTGAGTGGGTTCCATAGAACCAACTACTTTATGTACTTTGATTACCATTAAATGTATACATTTTGATATATACAAGGGTCTATTCATAACACAATATTTATTACACTTGTTTATCCTATGTTTACATGATAATTTCTTTACATTACTTATCATATCAAAAGAATATTTTAGTTCTCATCTATAATGAGAACCTAGACATAATATTATGGAAGTTATAATTATATCTCTTATGGTCTTGATACATAATAATGATAGTAAAAATATGACATCAAACAATCCAGTGCTGTAGGCTAAAAATTTTAAGACTTAATCTCATGAATTTCATACTTAGTAATCTCAAGTAGATGAGATCATGAGGATTGGCATGATAATAAGATCAACATATTTTTTTCGTTGTTTTTGGATGTTCTTATATAAACACATGTGTATTGGTATTCAGACATTAGATCATTATAAATGTGTACTATTTGAGAAGATTCATTGATAAAAGGAAAAAATTGGGACATTGAAGTCATGGCGAGGTAGATTTTGTTGGATGAATCTTTTTTGGTATGATATTAGTTGAATGATCAAGATAAAATTTTCCACATCCAAGTTGATGAAGAGATACCTTGTGGACCTAGTTTGAAAAAAATGGTAGTACTTTCATTAAATCCATGTTCATGGAAGATTAAATTATGTCCATCTAGTAAGTTAATGAAATATATAATTTATCGGAAGGATGAAGATATACGTGTACATTCTTCATTATGATATATCATGGATAAATGAATTATATTAAACAAAATGTGTCCATAGAAGGTTTTCATATATATAACATTCCATATCTCCTTAGGGTAGATGATGGGTTTCTATACTCATCTTTTTTCTATGTCTTGGACTCAATGTTATCAAGATAAGAACCTAGAGAGTCACAAACTATGTTTATCCACAAGTTCCAAATATTATAATGAATAGGAGTTTAGGATTAAGTGAACCCCATGTGATGGGGTTTGTGAATGTACACGACTAATACAAAACAAGTAAAAAAAAAATTAAATTTTAATAGTGAATTTTATAATAATGATGATTTTAGTTATTTATAAAGGAATTCATAGGTTGTTTAATCATAAATGTGGATATGATAAAATATAATTTTTTAAACAAATATGACACATTCAATCTTTGTTAAAAATATTGGAGGATATTACAAGTAATGTTAATGGTCCTTATTTTATCATGTAATATGAAAATGTTATAAAAGTGAGTGATGATATATTGGTGATGATTATGAAATTTTTATTAAGTCATAAGTGTATGAAAAGGTCTAGAATGAAGGTTCATACTTTCTATAGATCAAAGGACAATTTTGGAAAGTATAACATAGGACTATGAGACCATTTAGCCTCTTTGATAGCAGTCTCTACCTTATTGATAAATTTCGTGAGAAAATATATCCTCTCCTCTCCTATAATGTTTATATAGAGAGTTTCTAAAGGTATTAAATGGTTGGAATTGTCCTAATTTCATTATTGATAACTCATTATTTACATTATTTGAGGGATATAATAAATCACTATGATTTCCCATGCTAGAACCTGAGAACCATAGATCGATGATCCATGAACTATGCTGCATATTTGGAAGATATAGTAGAATATTAATTTAGCTCCTTTGAATTAAAAAATGACAATGATGAGAAAATTAAACCACAAACTTCTAATGAACAATGTATCATTTATTCTTTAATTATATAATATTTTTCATGATTAAATTGAATTACTTGTGATCATTTGTGAAATCTGAGAATTTATTTTCTTGGAATCCAATTTTTAACTTTAATTTAAAACTAATATTTTAAATTAATTATTTTTAATGCTTCTATAACTCCCTAGGTTCATTCACTCCAGGAAAAGAAAACATAAAATTGGATTTCTATTAAGGAAGAATCCCAAAAACAATATTCACATCATGGGTTTTAACATTTATTATTTTAACCATTTAACATTATGGGGTGTAATATTCAAACCCACATCAGAGAGCAACTTACTCATTATGGAAAATATATCACAAGACATGAATTTCTTCCACACATCTAGTTGGGTTCCTCCTATGATACAAATGATATAATTGGGCTCCAATGACATCACATACACACTATCTTAACATTGTCGTTGGGTTCTGTCCTTTTAGAAACCACATGTTTCCTCACAGACACATTGTACCCTAGCTAGGACCCACCCACATGATCAAATAGATAATAATAAATATAATTTCTCCCAAATAACAACATAAGTTCGTTACTGTTTTTCCATCACACATATACACCCAAGGAAACTTCTAAGGAGGTCACACATCTTGATCACTACTCATGGCCATAAATGATTCTTTATGGTGTTTTAATCATGCAGGCTCCCAAAAAGAAATATGAACTTTTTTTACATGGGTGGTAACATTTATATGATAACCCTTTAACATTTTGAGGTGTTACAAAAATAAAAAAAATAAACAAATAGTTAATATACATCACACCTAAATTAAGTAAAATTTATATCAAAAAACCATTACCTTATTATAAATATTTCCCAAAATCACTTAGACCTCCTATATAAAAAAACTATATTAAAGACCTATTTTAGAACCATATTCACACACATATTTTTTTTAAAATTTAATTTATAAATAGTTTAGAAAAAACTATTTGATAGTTATATTTTATTTCCATATCATATTTTATTATATTCGATTATTTTCTCATTACTACATTATAAACGTAGTTGTCAATTAATTTGTATAGATTAAAAGTTAAAAATTATGAGATCATTATAGGTATTGTAATATATTTTGTATAATTATTTATAGTGTTATAAATTCATTTCCTGTGTATTTGGTTATATTTTATGACTACAAAGTTAGTGATGAGATTGTTTCGATAATTTATAATAGATAAAAAGGCAGTGAAAAAAATATGTTTAATATATGTATAACCATTATAGATCAATAGAAAAAATATTTTTCTCCCATTAATGTCTAATTACACCCTTCGTTATAATTATATAGTTATTGATAATAAAAATTATTTCATTTTTCATGTAGGTGGTTAAACCGACCCAACAAATGAACATGCTATAATCTATTAGTGAATATTGTTAAGAAATTCATCATTATTTCATAATATCATTATTATATAAGCATAATGATATTATTTACCTAATTTTAATATGGTTAATATAACATGGAGATTGTTTTATAATGATTAAAATAATATATTAAAAAATAAATAAGTCTCTTTTTTGGAGGCGGTGGTCTGCACACACATATAAATGATGTGTTCACTTATATAGATTTTAAAGGGGATATAATTGTTTTATATTTTCAGAATAATAATACTATTTTAAATATCAAATTTATTCATTGAATACCACTTTTAACCATCCATATATGATATTTAGGAAAATTGGATCATTTCACTTATGGTCATGATGGTATACACATAACATGACTAATATTATTGTTTTCAAATAGATTGGATAATTGTTGAAAAAATTTATCCAATAATTTTTTTACTATACATATGATATTTAGAAAATTAATTTTACATGATTATATTTTATTCAAATGAGTAATAAAAAAACTATTAATATAATTATTAACAAATTATTACTTATTAATGTTAAATTAATCGTTGGAATAGATCAATTAAGAAATGGTTTAATTATTCAAGAGGTGGTTTTTTAAGAAGTTCATTTCCTATAAGATGTTTTTATGAGTTTTGGATATTTATTTTGGTGGTTTTTATTTTAGCCTAAGTGGAATGGTGTGTGTGGATATTTATTGACCTGACTCACTAGGACCCCTCTTGGGTCTACAGTAAGCCAAGAGTGACACCCCGGGCTCACCTCTATTAGTCTAAGGGCTAGTGACTAGCAACAATTTGGATAATGTCTCTTGATGGGAATCCTAATGATATAGAACTTGTAACACCTAATATATATATATATATATATATATTATGTTAGTATAATAATAAAATTTGAAACCTATAGAGTGTAAAAAACTCATGAAATAATATCTAGGTAATCATCAAAGTGGAATAAAGAAGCTAAGTATAGTAAAAAAAAATATATTCCTAAAAAATGAAAGTTACCAAAAAAACAATTAAAGATGAAAGAGATAACCACACTCAAGATCTCAATAATTGACCACCTTCCATGGTCCTAATATTATGATATAAATAATCTCTATGTACTCTAATTATGGTAAAGTCTCTGTCATTCTATATGTCATCTACATATTAAACAACATGTGATGGTAACATCTATTTTGGAAAAAATCCCTCATGGTAACTTTGTATTGTTTTGGGGTTGATTTTTTTTAAAAATGTATGTTGACAAGATATGTTGTGGAGTTCTAGTTAAATTTTTGATATGTTATATTGATAATGATCAATGAAAAATGAATGGATTATCTTAAATTAGTACAAAAAATTTTGTGTACAAGGTGGCATCATTTTGTAGTTTTTTCCAACATTTTTGGGTCTAAAATTTAGATGATGAATCAAGTTTTTTGAAATTGGGATTTCTTGGGATTCCTCATAAAAATATGGAAAATTCATGGAATTTGGGAAGGTTTCGTGTTTCATGAAGGCCTGGTGTTTTATGAAGGTTTGATGATTTTGGAAGGCTCATAATTTCATGAAAGATGGCTGAGCACGAAGGAATAACCGTAAGTTATGCAATTGTGAGCAGCTTCATGAATGATAATACTTCACGGATGTTTTATGAATATAGAGAGTTTAATGAATAATAATAAATATTTTCATGAAAATGACTGGATGAGTTTGAAATCTTTGTGATTGGGAGGAAATGTTGATAAATAGTCATATACCCCCTTCAGTTGGATAGAAATACCTTAAAGAAATCATAAAGGCTTTGAATTCATGAAATAGATTCATGAAGGATATTTCTTCCATGATAGTTTCCATAATATAACATGTTTCAGGAATAATGTAATGTTAATGAAGGCTACATAATCATTCTAAAAGTTGTGAGTATCGTTAAATTTAGGAGTTTCACAATGTTAGTGAGTTACGTGAAAGTTATTCATTTCAAGAAAGGATAATGTTTTGTGAATAATTGTAATGGTTCTTGAAGATTGAAAAAATGGTTTTTGGGAAAATAAATATTAAGTGAACTAGTGGTTATTTCTTAGTAAATATGTGGTAACGTGGTATTCATTAAGGGGATCATAGTTAATCTTAATGAGACCCCAAATGAGGTGTAAAACATATTGATTCATGTGATCAAAGGAAGATTCCTCTAAAAGGGAACATAGAACACATCCGTTTATAGAGAATTGATATTTCATGTTGTGATTGGTTGTAAACATAGTTGGATATAGAGTATACTCCAAACATTGTACCAACTTTTCAATGTAATAAATTTGGTACATCAGAACATTGCCTTTGTAAGATCCATGGATGTAGCTCAGTGATGGAGAATAAAGTAAAATCATTGTTTCTTGTGCAATATTTCATTTATGTTCATACATATCTACAAGAATGTGATAGAAGAGTGGATTATTTAACAATGAAACATGATACAAAGGGGAAATTTTTTTAATCCTCCATACAATGATTCACCTCCACCTCTCAGGGTATTTAACCTTGTTGAGAAAAGGTCCATTCCATGGTGGGTATATACATACATAGTAGGACACCTTGAACAGAAAAATGTTGATGATTAAATAGATGCTAGAATGTTCAAACCATATACAAGGGAGAAATTTTTCCCAACATAAATATGGTCATAAGTTAATTCGAGTCAATGGAAAAGGAATATAGATTTTTATTTCCAAATGAGAAAGATAAATATTTCTATATCCCTAATATCTGATGATTCCATGATGAAATTATCCAAAATAAACCTTCATAAAATATAATAGAGGACCCATAACTAGAGGAATACTTAATCAAGGGTGTATATATTCAATTGTAGGACCTTCACCCCACCATCGCATGATGATGGGGTAGTAATAACACTACAGATTGAGGATCTGCACCCCATTATTACGGGGTAGTGTCGAATCTTCAAATACATATGATGTGTGGGATTGGATATTTTTTATACCCAACTGTATGGGTATTACCAATCCCAAACTAACTCTAATAATCATTCTTGATTCCTATTAATTTCAATAGTCATTGAAAGAAGAGTCCTCCTCATGTCACCTTGAATAATATCTCAAGTATCAAAACACAGATATCATTGATTCTTATATGTATTTTTTAAAAAATTTACTATTCAAATTCCCAAATAAGAGTCACAGGGAAGAAGATATCATTGGTAGAACCCTATACAAGAAGTATAAGGAATATAACTTTTGGTACATGTGGTGTACTACCAATTCCCAACATACCTATGTCATGATACTCCACTTGGAATGTTGAGGTTCATGTACATATCATCCAACATAAGAAAAATTATATTTGCAAACACATAGGGTAGTAGGATTATAATCCATGTAAATAGATTAGATGGTTAGGGAGGGTCACTTAGTGCATGGGCCCACCACACGACCATGTGATATTTATCTCTGAAAGAAACCCCACCTACCACATATAACAGAGTACATGCCGTCTCTTTTTAGAAACACACAGTGTATAGTTGGTAATTCCATAGAATTTAAAGTCTAAAATTCCTAAACCTTCAGATATATACCATATTCAATACTTCCACCATTAATCATGCTAGAAATTTCCATAACCCAAGTAGACAATCATCATGTCATGGATGGAAGTCGAGTTCTCACTATTCTACACTGGAAAAATTAAAATTTGTCTCCCTCCCATGTCAACCACACACACTGGTTTTTTTAACCATTATCTCATTTCCTTTTTGGATTCCCACCATAACCATCACACCTTCTTCATTCTATAAACCAAGACATTGATCTAACAACAACAGTCCATTTAAAAAAGATTAGATGTGGAACAAAATTTTTTCCTAGAAATTTTTGAACCACTAATCAAATAAATTACATAAATTAACGTATGTATAATGGAAGGAGAAATATATAAAACAAAAATGTGATGAATGAAAAATAAACATTTTCATATTGGCCATCATTATTTGGAAAAGAAAAAATGATAATTATAAATATACAAAATTTGTTTAAAATCATGAATTAAATAGACTAAGGAAAGAATAGTCTCTGGGTAGTTGTTAAGAGATATCTCATAATAACATATATTTCCAAAACAATGGAAAAAACCAAATCCCTCCCTCAATAATGGATCGATCATTGATGAAGAATATGTTTTATAAAAATGTAATTGAAGAATATACCACATTTTTCATTCATTTTACAATTCCCCATGATCATATGAGATTGATCCTTGATTCCTTATTCATTCAATCATCTAAGGTCTATCCTCAAGGTGATACCTCCTCTACCATTCAATATCCCAAGGTCATGTGTTTAACATTACAAATTTGATATAAACGAGATTATAAAATGGTCACAGCTAGGTTAGGTCATTTAAAAAAAATTAAATTAATTAAATAATTTTATTTGTTGCATCATCCTAAAACCAGAATATTAAGGAACTTGTTTCCTACCAAATTTAAACTCAATGTTCTTGATTAAGTTTCATTCCAAATTATTTCATTAAATACTATGATTAATTTGAAATCAATTTATTTAGAAAATATGTGGATGTGCATTTTTATATATAAAATATTTTTAATATATCAATTATAGGGACCTAAGACAGTGATAACAATGCACAATATCAATAAAAATACACACATATATAAATTATGATATCTAGTGGTTTTAAACAACTAAATTAGATTTATTAAATTCTCTTCACCATCTGGATTTCAACATGTATAGTAAAAACCTACTCGAAAGGACGAGGGAACTGAGCCCATATATGGATTTTACTTTCCTACCAGCTCTCTTGAAGATTATTATACTACCAAAGAACCTATACTAGATGTATATATCACCCATAGAGGATCCTATCTTTCTGATCAACAATTCTTATAGGGTAATTTGAAAATATGGATTCATCCTCGATGTCTAGAATATGGTAATAAATAATGCATAACATGTAATGAATGAGTCTACATTTATATGATACATGGATGAATCCATGAACCTATTATAAATATAAGGGTACAAATACGTAATAATAAACCTCTCCAACCTTATGTAATATCTGGAATTTCATGATGGACCTCAAGGAAAATATGCTACCCAACACAACCTTTATAAACCTTGATTATGAAATACATTTTGGAACAATATTACACATTTCAACTGGTTGAACAGATCATTGATCCTAGGAAGGGGTACTTGTTATTTATTTTCAATTGATCTAGAGGTATACAATCAATGTAATTAATCAATATCCAATCAACCTTCTTAACAAACTAAACTAGGCCTGTTGAGGGGGAATCCTATGGTCTGTTAAAGACCTTCTCTTAAATAACCTCCAACTACACTCAAAGCTCCTAGATCATAGAAGGGACAATAAAATATGCCAAAAATGTTATAGATATGGTATTGTGTCTAAGGCCAATGAAAATTTTATCCTCCAACTTGATGATATTCCAAAAACATATTTAGTGAATACAATAGTATAATATTGACTATCGACATAATGCAGACATCTGAATAGACTTCTACAGTAAGGGTAAAAAATTCCAACATGTCCTTCTAACCATTGAAGGTAAATTTCATCCCATCATCCCATAAATATATGAATATACTATATTTATATTCTATGTGGTTAAATATAAGGGACAGTTATTCAATACCAATAATGATGTTGTATGACTTCATTTTAATAACTAATAGGTCACACATAAAAATTTCTCCACTAAACTCTCATTGACACTACTAGAAGATGTGTGAAATAGATGAATCACACACAATAGGAACTTATGAACATAATTGATGGGATACCAAATGTATTAGAATCTCCTAATCTAATATAATTTTGAAAAAAATAAAGGAATTATTTTTAACTATGTCTACACTTATAGGAGCTAATGTATATAAGATACATATCATACAGAGAATTATCTCATGTGTAGCCTGGTCAACATCCTCCTCAGCCTGTAATTTAACACACACTCTTACTATAACTCTTTGATCTAACTATTTTCCACTAGTGAGTGGAGGTGGAATAAGTTCATAGAATCACTCCCCATATGTGGATACTCCTCATGGGGCCCCACTAGTCCATCTGTCAGCATTGCCTCCCTAGGTTCTGGCCTAGCCAACCCTAGGAATTCTCGGATCACAATACTACATATAATGTGATGGTCGATCAAATATATTAACACTATCTATATCATGTTGTCTCCAGAAAAAAAATCCATTTCACCTTTTTGATCATAATAATAACATCATCCATATCCAAACTGATTGGATCCTCTATGTGATCCTTCATCAATAGATCTACAAATCTATGTTTGTATAAGAGTATTCCTCTTATGTTAGGATATTAAAGTATGAAATATTATAGAATTATTATATGAATAATATAGAAGATGTATACTAGAGGATATTTCTTCCAAATGTGCCTATTTAGGTAAGTACTCTATTATTAAGGCCTGATCCAGCACCCCACCATATGTGGGAATGCATAGAGAGTCTATGCTATCAAGAATGTCTCTATGGATTCCCTTCTCAAACATCTATTCCCATATGTATCCATATCAAAATATATTGATAAATCTAAATGTTAGTATAGTGATCCTTGATATGTACTTAACAATAGTCATCTCACCCTACATCTACTCCAGAATCTCAGGTATCTGCGCATAATGAATAGTCAAACAGTGGTACTCCTTAAAGAATTATCACTCAGTCTCCTCCCATAAATGTGTCGATTCATTATGAATTTGAGTTACTAGACACCACCATAATCCCAAAACATCATGAAACCATCTGTTCAGTCAAGTTTTACATTCTCTATAAAATAGAGTCCCCTTACTCATGCCAATAATCTACTTACTATAGGTCTAGGTCACCATGAAACCTGAGATTCACTATCATTGAAAGTCTTGAAATTTTAGAATCTTACATGAATTATTGTCTTATCTAATATTAATAATCAATTGTTAAACATGTATACAAATATTATTCTGAAATACATGAGGTTGGTCCATGCACCACTAATTCAATGGAAGCACTACTCTCTACTTTCCGGGAGAGAACACCTAATGGAGAGAACCCTACATTGAGGCCTCATCACTCAAACGATCATCATCACAACACTTTTTCAGTATCATAGAAGGATATCATCTAGAGTAACCTCAAAATTTAATAATACATACCATAATTGAATGAGAATATATGAGGATATCGCTCAAGAAGAACATGAAACTCAAGGCACAAATTCCAATATGATGCATGTAATAAGGGTTTCCCTATAATTATTAACTAAGAATATTGAGTCTTAATGGATATAGTCTGAGTATTATTCCGCAGATAAATTATATCACACCATAACTAGGTTCCCTTGTATAATAATCAACCTCATGACACATTTAATTCATTTACTTATGTATTAATCTAATCCTCAGAACATAACTTTCTCCAAACACTATCTTTAGAACAAACCTCCTATTGATAAAACAACCACAGCATGACCTAATAGGGCCCCAATTGAACCAATAGTATGTAAAGAACCGTAAAATTCAAGGGAATTTTTTTTCTTAATTTTCTTTAGAATTTTACAAGAGCGCGGTTTCAGACGGCACCTGATTCCGAGGCCCGGAGTGCCCGGAATTAATTTCCGAAGTTTGGCTCGGGTACGTTCAGTGAACGAACGAGCGGGAATTCCTAACATTTGATCCGGTGCTCGGAATTGAAACCCGAGGCACCGATGAACTTGCAGTGCCGATATTCGCTTAAAGAGACCTTTTCGGAAGTTGCGTTTGTTGCGGGTTGAAAGTTAGTTTTTGGGTTTTTAGATTAAGTTAAATAAAGTTTGTGAAATACAAAATTTATTTAAACTTGTAGGTTAACTTCTCCCAAAGGAAGTTATGGGTGGGACCCACACCCACTTAACCTCCTTTGAGAGGATTAAGTGTGGTGGGGCCCACACGAACCCTAAACTTTTCAAGTTCCCTAACTCCCCTCTCTCCCTCTTAAAGGCTTGTCAACTTAACTTCTATTTAATTATACAACTCATGTATATTAAATAAGAGAGTTTAATTTTGGAGTTATCCATTTTGAATTTCAAACCTTTGAAATTCTTTGTTAAATTTGTGATTAAATTAAGCTCTTATCTCTTTTTGTTGGGTTATAACTCTTTAGCCAACTTGAGAGTTTTTGAGAGCTCCTCCTCCTTCTTCTTCAACTTGACGAAGAACGCTCAACTTGACGAAGAACGCTCAAGTTCCGACGAAGAACGCCGCTCCGCTCTTCTTCGTCTTCCGTGTCAACGAGAGGGAACGCCGCTTCCTCCTCGGACTCCCTTCGTCGACATAAGAAGTTTCGCCAACGACGTATCTCTTTGGGCGTATCTCTTCGTCATCGGATTTGACGAACGACGACCGCGACGCCCGACCTCCGCGACGTTGTCTTCCGCGGGACGTTGTCAAATCTTCGAACCTATACCCGAGGTAGGGGTTCTTGAGTTCGTTGTTTACATTTTATTTGACATTCCTCAAGTATTTCTAAGCCAATTGATAACAAACTAACGGGAGGAGGCCGGACCGCACAAACACGGCCGATCCTCCTCCCATCGTGATTTAGTTTTATTGTGGTTTGAAGCAGGGTAATGCGGTACAATTGCACCGCGTGAAAAGAATTTATTTAAGGCCGGTTTGGGTCACGACGAAGAACCGCGACGCTATAATGCCGCGCCTTTGAGATCGGATGAGACCGCGGCCGGAGTCGGGCCGCGGCGGTGGGGCGCGACGTCGTTACGCTGCGCAAATATTACAAGGGCCGAGCAAGAAGGGGTGGCCGGAAAACCGGCCACCGACGGTAAAAGAAGAACCGCGGCCGGACGGCCACGGCGGAGCACCAAGAGGCGGCCGGCCTCGCCGGCCGCCGGAGATCAGAACAGCCGCGGCCCTATGGCCGCGGCGGAGGAGCTAGGAGCGGCCGGCCTCGCCGGCTGCCGGAGAACGGAGGAGCCGTGGCACTTCGGCCGCGGCGGAGAAAGCAGGGGGGGCCGGCTTCGCCGGCCGCCGGCGACCAGGAGAGCCGCGGCCTTCAGGCCGCGGCTTAGGAATGAAAGGCGGCCGGCCGTGCCGGCCACCGGCTTCAAAGGAAGTGGGACCCGCAGGTCCCGCGTGTAATGAAACGGCCGGATTAAAGCCGGCCGTGATCCACTAAATCCGGGGGATTGAAACCCCCGGTAGCCCTTTGAGTCAGCCCCCACGTGCGGTGGGGGCCGTTTAAAAAAAAAGGGTGCGACTAAAAAGTCGTGCCACCCTTCTGGAAAGCGGGGGGCTTAGCCCCTCCCGCGCGTGACCCAGCCGCGCCAGCCGCGCCAGACCGCACCGCCGCGCCGGTCCGCGCCGCCGCGCCGGTCCGCCGCCGGCCGGGCCTGGTCGGACCCGGTTCGGGCCGACCCAGGGGGGGTCGGGCCGGGTCGGCCCGGACCCGGACCCCCCGTTTCGGATCAGTTTCGGTCTTTTGGACATAACATGAGCCACGGACCTCCGATCGAAGAACCGTCTGCGGAAACGCGATCCTTGGATCGAGACGGTCATTTCGGTATATCGCACTCAAGGTTTCAGATTACTTTGAGTTCGGCCGGGTTGGTTCGTTCACGAAACCAACCGGGCCTTCGGAGCGGAAACACTCATATCTTGAGCTACGGACGTCCGATTGACGTTCCGTCAGCTGTTTTGTGTTCCTCTTAGTGAGACAGATCTTTTGGCATACTCCGCCCAAGGTTTGGACGCAGGTGGAGTACGGTCGGGTTGGTTTTGCCTTAAAAACCAACTGGGCCCCGGGGACGAAAATGCCAATAACTCTCAGATCGGGCGTCCGATCGACGCGCCGTCTGTTGCGTTGAGTTCCTGTTGACGATACGGAACTTTTGGATACATCAACTCTGGACTTTGTGACAGTTGATGTATCAGCCTCTCAGCTCGTGGAGTGGTCCCTCCGAACGAGCTTGCTGTGTGCGGGAACCCTAGTGCTGGCTGCGACTGTTACTGTGACTACTACTGCTACTACTGCTACTGTGACTGCGACGACGACAGTACAGAGATCCTGTGTGGATTAGACGACGACTACTACAGCACTCAGCGATCCTACGTGGATCAGTGCTACAGGTCCTGTGTGGGCCCGATCCTATGTGGGTCCGATCCTGTGTGGGTCTTTGCGCTCAGCGGTCCTGTGTGAACCAGCGCCTACAGGTCCTGTGTGGGCCCGATCCTGTGTGGGTCATTGTGGTGATTATCTACAGGTCCTATGTGGGCCCGATCCTGTGTGGGTCTTTTGCGGGGGTTAGTTACCTACCGATCCTTCGTGGGTCCGACGACTTAGATGGATCAGAGATCATCTTTTTCGTCCTTTGAAGAAGTATACCTGTGTGAGCTGATTTCTGTTGCTTTCCTGTGTGGATTGTGTTGTGCTATCCTGTGTGGATTACAATATGCTTTCCTGTGTGGAATACGTTTACTTTCCTGTGTGGACTGAGTTGTACTTGGGCTCGGAGGTTGGAGCGTATTTGAAATTGATGTCTTAGGTATATGTATGGGCATATACCTAAGCAGTGTCGGTTGTTACTTCGTGATTGTACCTTTTTTCGTGGTTTATCCTTTGTGGATTTGAGAGACCTTCAGGGGTCTCGGGGTCCCTACTGAGTAGCTTATACTCACCCCTGCACGGGCTTTGCCCGCACTACGTTGTGTTGGTTGCAGACGACGGACAACGTTGATCTTAGCTGAGGCTTGCAGAGCGGGACGGTACCCGGAGGTGGACCACTGGGCGGGACGTGCTCGGAGCGGACGGCAGGACCCGTGGAGCAGAGGAGCTATCTGTACCCACCCTTCAGGTGGGATTTCCAGTGGACAGCTCGGTGTAGCGGCTTTTACTTTTCAGTTGCTGTTTTCCCTTTCGAGTTGTACTTTACTTTCAGTTTGGGTTTGTATACTGGCCCATTTACTTTTCCGCACTTTCAGTTGTACTCTGCTTTTTTTTAGTGTTTACTTTCCGCTTGCTTACTCTGTGGTGTTTGTTTACATTACAAAGGAAATGCCTTCCCTTTTTACCGGGATTTACATCTTGGTGCTAGTCGCCAACCCCTGGCCTATGGAAGGCGGGCTTGGGGTAGTCACGGCACGGACCCCGAGGGCGGGTTGTGACAAATTGGTATCAGAGGAGTTCGGTTCTACCGCGAACTCTGATCTTTTCTATGTGAAGCAATAATGTTTAGCGTATTGAGTGTGGTTATCAGTCCAGGGAGTCCAGTGTTGGTGCGGCGGCCGACGTATCCGTACACCAGGACCCTGACTTCTGATTTCCGACTTAATGCACGAAAACATTGATTGCGTGTGTGTTTCAAAGTTTTCTTTGTGATTTCTTTGTGTAATCTCACCAGGTATACTGTTTGACCGTGGCACACCTATTTCCTTTCAGGATGGCCCCACGACGGCAGCCAGCTAGGGTTCCGAGAGTCGAGTGTGACGACAGCCCACCAAGCGATGAGGCTTCGGTACAGGGCCCTCTTGCAGTTGAGGCACCAGCGATACTACCATACGTTGGGCCATCGATGCCACCAGCCCCAGCAGTAGGCGATGCACGCCACATGAGTGCGCTTCATGAGTTCCAGCGCCAGAGTCCACCTAGGTTCCGGGGAGAGACGGACCCGCAGGCGGCTGAGGATTGGCTGGAGGCTGTGGTGGGAGTCTTCAGGCTAGTGGGGACGCCGGCAGACTTCATGGTGATCTTTGCTGCCAGCCTCCTTCAGGCAGCAGCAGGCAGGTGGTGGAGCCACTTGTTTCAGTTTTGCGACGGGATGACCTTCGCATGGGAAGACTTCGAGACCTTCTTCAGGGTGGAGTTTGTGCCAGTAGCTCTACACCCCGAGCGTGTACAGGAGCTTCTGCCTCTGCCGCGTGTTTTTCGATCAGTAGCCGAGTCATCTGTGGGCAGTAGACAGATGATGCAGAGGTCCAGGAGGACCAGACTAGCAGTTGGAAGATCTCGGGTTTTAGGACCGGTGGTGCGGGGCACCCGAGGTGGGGTCAGAGCCAGGCGTGCCAGAAACGGACAATGTTACTCCTGCAGCGGGAAGGGTCACCTGGCACGTGACTGTCCGACTCCTCGTACGATTGATCAGCGGGTGTTAGAGGAGCCACTGAGACAGAAGCAGCGGCGAGTGCTTGAGCAACAGCCGAGTAGTGGACAAGGCAGTAGAGCTCCGAGAGTAGGTGGACAGGAGAGGAACTAGTGGATACGTCCCTTGTACTTCTAGTTCCATTTTGCTTTGGTATTCGTGTCTTGTACTATGATCTGCAATAATAAAAAGACACTTATCTTTGTTTTCTTTACTGTCCTTTTGTTTGATTGATACTGAGTGGTCCCGGTTAAACTGTTGACTTGACCCTCACTTTCGAGATTTCAACTGGAGGGGACCCAGTAACCTCACACTGATGCCGACAGTGTGACTCGACCTTTAGAGGCGAGAGTAACGGTTGGACCTCTTGGTAGCAGCGTCGAGGCCTTACGACGTCATCCGTGCCATTAATTAACTAATCATGAAGGAATTGACTGTATTAGGAAAGGAACGTGGTTCATCCAGGGGATGAGACCGGATTTCACTTCTCGGCAAAGGAGAAATCTTTGCAGCTAGCCTCTTTGCAGATATCCTTCGTGGATAGAGATGGAGCAGCCTTCCTTCAGTCTCTCACAGTCACTCCTCCACTACTGCAGCAATTCAGGGAGGCACAGCGTGGGGACACTGACTGTGAGACACAGAATGCTCAGATATCCTTGGGACAGGCACCTGATGGTTTCTCCCTTGGAGCAGAACACGACATCCTTTTCATAGGACGTACCATGGTACCAGTCGCTGTGCGAGAGGAAGTGCTGAGAGAGTTTCACAATTCTCCTTTGGCGGTACATCCTGGAGTGGCGAAAATGTACCAGGACCTCAGAAGACAGCACTGGTGGCCGGGTATGAAGAAGGCAGTAGCAGAGTTCGTTTCTCGATGCCTCACCTGTCAGCAGGTGAAGGCAGAGCATCAGGTACCAGCGGGCTTGGTACAGCCCTTGGAGGTTCCGAAGTGGAAGTGGGACGGCATATCTATGGATTTCATTACTGGACTTCCACGCACTTCCAGAGGTCACGACTCCATCTGGGTGATTGTTGACCGACTCACCAAGTCGGCACACTTCTTACCCATCAGAGAGCAGGGCTCAGTGGAGAGCTTGGGACGTCTTTACGTTCAGGAGATTGTGCGGCTCCACGGTATGCCATCATCTATCGTCTCCGATCGAGATGCTCGCTTTACTTCCCGGCTTTGGAAGGGGTTACAAGAGGCGGAGGCCACTGGAGTTCGAGGATGGCGACCACGTCTTCTTGCGGGTCTCACCTCGACGTGGTATTCGGAGATTTGGCCGAGGCGGCAAGTTATCTCCGCGCTTCATCGGACCCTTCCAGATTCTCAGCAGGATTGGTGAGGTGGCTTATCGCCTGGCTCTACCACCTCAGTTGCACCGGGTGCACGACGTCTTCCACGTATCTCAGCTGAGGAGATACGTGCACGACCCGATGCACATCATTGATCATGGGGAGCTTGACGTTGCCGATGGGGCGACTTTTACGGAGGTCCCGGTGGAGATAGAGGATCGACAGGAGTGGGTCCTGCGTGGGCGATCGATTCCTCTTGTGCGCATCAGATGGCAGCACAGGAATCTCCAGGAGAGCACATGGGAGCGGGATGCTCAGATGCGTGCTCAGTACCCTCATTTGTTTCCCTAGTTTTTGATGTATCTTTATGGGGACATAAAGCCCTGAGGTGGGAGTAATGTAAAGACCCGTAAAATTCAAGGGAATTTTTTTTTCTTAATTTTCTTTAGAATTTTACAAGAGCGCGGTTTCAGACGGCACCTGATTTCGAGGCCCGGAGTGCCCGGAATTAATTTCAGAAGTTTGGCTCGGGTACGTTCAGTGAACGAACGAGCGGGAATTCCTAACTTTTGATCCGGTGCTCGGAATTGAAATCCGAGGCACCGATGAACTCGCAGCGCCGATATTCACTTAAAGAGACCTTTTCGGAAGTTGCGTTTGTTGCGCGTTGAAAGTTAGTTTTTGGGTTTTTAGATTAAGTTAAATAAAGATTGTGAAATACAAAATTTATTTAAACTTCTGGGTTAACTTCTCCCAAAGGAAGTTAGGGGTGGGACCCACAACCACTTAACCTCCTTTGAGAGGATTAAGTGTGGTGGGGCCCACACGAACCCTAAACTTTTCAAGTTCCCTAACTCCCCTCTCTCCCTCTTAAAGGCTTGTCAAATTAACTTCTATTTAATTATACAACTCATGTATATTAAATAAGTGAGTTTAATTTTGGAGTTATCCATTTTGAATTTCAAACCTTTGAAATTCTTTGTTAAATTTGTGATTAAATTAAGCTCTTCTCTCTTTTTGTTGGGTTAGAACTCTTTAGCCAACTTGAGAGTTTTTGAGAGCTCCTCCTCATTCTTCTTCAACTTGACGAAGAACGCTCAACTTGACGAAGAACGCTCAACTTGACGAAGAACGCTCAAGTTCCGACGAAGAACGCCGCTCCGCTCTTCTTCGTCTTCTGTGTCAACGAGAGGGAACGCCGCTTCCTCCTCGGACTCCCTTCGTCGACATAAGAAGTTTCGCCAACGACGTATCTCTTCAGGCGTATCTCTTCATCATCGGATTTGACGAACGACGACCGCGACGCCCGACCTCCGCGACGTTGTCTTCCGCGGGACGTTGTCAAATCTTCGAACCTATACCCGAGGTAGGGGTTCTTGAGTTCGTTGTTTACATTTTATTTGACATTCCTCAAGTATTTCTAAGCCAATTGATAGCAAAATAACGGGAGGAGGCCGGACCGCACAAACACGGCCGATCCTCCTCCCATCGTGATTTAGTTTTATTGTGGTTTGAAGCAGGGTAACGCGGTACCATTGCACAACGCGAAAAGAATTTATTTAAGGCCGGTTTGGGTCACGATGAAGAACCGCGACGCTATAATGCCGCGCCTTTGAGATCGGATGAGACCGCGGCCGGAGTCGGGCCGCGGCGGTGGGGCGCGACGTCGTTACGCTGCACAAATCTTACAAGGGCCGAGCAAGAAGGGGAGGCCGGAAAACTGGCCACCGGCGGTAAAAGAAGAACTGCGGCCGGACGGCCACGGCGGAGCACCAAGAGGCGGCCGGCCTCGCCGGCCGCCGGAGATCAGAACAGCCGCGGCCCTATGGCCGCGGCGGAGGAGCTAGGAGCGGCCGGCCTCGCCGGCCGCCGGAGAACGGAGGAGCCGCGGCACTTCGGCCGCGGCGGAGAAAACAGGGGCGGCCGGCCGTGCCGGCCGCCGGCTTCAAAGGAAGCGGGACCCGCAGGTCCCGCGTGTAATGAAACGGCCGGCTTAAAGCCGGCCGTGATCCACTAAATCCGGGGGATTGAAACCCCCGGTAGCCCTTTGAGTCAGGCCCCACGTGCGGTGGGGGCCGTTTAAAAAAAAGGGCGCAGCTAAAAAGCCGCGCCGCCCTTCTGGAAAGCGGGGGGCTTAGCCCCTCCCGCGCGTGACCCAGCGGCGCCAGCCGCGCCGCCGCCGGCCGGGCCGCGCCGCCGCGACGGACCGCGCCGCCGCGACGGACCGCGCCGCCGCGCCGGTCCGCGCCGCCGCGCCGGTCTGCCGCCGGCCGGGCCGGGTCGGACCCGGTTCGGGCCGACCCAGGGGGGGGGGGGGGGGGTCGGGCCGGGTCGGCCCGGACCCGGACCCCCCGTTTCAGACCAGTTTCGTTCCTTTGGCCATAACTTGAGCCACAGACCTCCGATCGACGAACCGTCTACGGCAACGCGATCCTTGGATCGAGACGGTCATTTCGGTATATCGCACTCAAGGTTTTGGATTACTTTGAGTTCGGCCGGGTTGGTTCGTTCACGAAACCAACCGGGCCTTCGGAGCGGAAACGCTCATATCTTGAGTTACGGACGTCCGATTGACGTGCCGTCAGCTGTGTTGTGTTCCTCTTAGTGAGACGGATCTTTTGGCATACTCCGCCCGAGGTTTGGACGCAGGTGGAGTACGGTCGGGTTGGTTTTGCCTTAAAAACCAACCGGGCCCCGGGGACGAAAATGCCAATAACTCTCAGACCGGGCGTCCGATCGACGCGCCGTCTGTTGCGTTGAGTTCCTGTTGACGATACGGAACTTTTGGATACATCAACTCTGGAATTTGTGACAGTTGATGTATCAGCCTCTCGGCTCGTGGAGCGGTCCCTCCGAACGAGCTTGCTGTGTGCGGGAACCCTAGTGCTGGCTGCGACTGTTACTGTGACTACTTCTGCTACTACTGCTACTGTGACCGCGACGACGACAATACAGAGATCCTGTGTGGATTCGACGACGACTACTACAACACTCAGCGATCCTACGTGGATCAGTGCTACAGGTCCTGTGTGGGCCCGATCCTGTGTGGCTCGATCCTGTGTGGGTCTTTGCGCTCAGCGGTCCTGTGTGAACCAGCGCCTACAGGTCCTGTGTGGGCCCGATCCTGTGTGGGTCTTTGCGGTGATTATCTACAGGTCCTACGTGGGCCCGATCCTGTGTGGGTCTTTTGCGGGGGTTAGTTACCAATCGATCCTTCGTGGGTCCGACGACTTAGATGGATCAGAGATCATCTTTTTCGTCCTTTGAAGAAGTATACCTGTGTGAGCTGATTTCTGTTGCTTTCCTGTGTGGATTGTGTTGTGCTATCCTGTGTGGATTACAATATGCTTTCCTGTGTGGAATACGTTTACTTTCCTGTGTGGACTGAGTTGTACTTGGGCTCGGAGGTTGGAGCGTATTTGAAATTGATGTCTTAGGTATATGTATGGGCATATACCTAAGCAGTGTCGGTTGTTACTTCGTGATTGTACCTTTCTTCGTGGTTTATCCTTTGTGGATTTGAGAGACCTTCAGGGGTCTCGGGGTCCCTACTGAGTAGCTTATACTCACCCCTGCACGGGCTTTGCCCGCACTACGTTGTGTTGGTTGCAGACGACGGACAGCGTTGATCTTAGCTGAGGCTTGCAGAGCGGGACGGTACCCGGAGGTGGACCACTGGGCGGGACGTGCTCGGAGCGGACGGCGGGACCCGTGGAGAAGAGGAGCTATCTGTACCCACCCTTCAGGTGGGATTTCCAGTGGACAGCTCGGTGTAGCGGCTTTTACTTTTCTGTTGCTGTTTTCACTTTCGAGTTGTACTTTACTTTCAGTTTGGGTTTGTATACTGGCCCATTTACTTTTCCGCACTTTCAGTTGTACTCTGCTTTTGTTTAGTGTTTACTTTCTGCTTGCTTACTCTGTGGTGTTTGTTTACTTTACAAAGGCAATGCCTTCCCTTTTTACCGGGATTTACGCCTTGGTGCTAGTCGCCAACCCCTGGCCTATGGAAGGCGGGCTTGGGGTAGTCACGGCACGGACCCCGAGGGCGGGTCGTGACATAGTATTCCAAGAGTGAGACCCCAATCCATCCTCATATAGGATATGGGCTGGAATCTCTCACCATGTAGTAATATCTCACATGATGGGATGAATTTCCATATAGTACCTATAAATAGGCATACATCTCCATAAAATAATGTCGGGATAACAACAAAAGATTAAACCTCAAGAATGAAAAAATATTCATGAAAAATATACCGTTAGAAATCATATTAATTCAAATAATCAATTTATGGAGTGGGAAAATACAAACCCAAAAAGAGGATAGTAACAGAACTCAAAAAATGATGAATAAGAAACAGATACGAATATCACACCCTTAGGAACAAACCCTCATATGTTATCACACTATCCAGGTGAACTAAGCTTTAACAACACTGGTTCCACCTATTTCTCAACTAAGATACCAATATTATTCATATTTTCGAAAACTTTATGTGCAAGGAAAATGTTGGGGTTCTTATATAGAAACTGAATATGATTCCTAGAATAACATGGATTTGGGTGATAACAAAAAGATATTAAAAAACTCACTAGACAAGATGGAAAAGCAACCCAAAAAAGATATGCTCAATAAGAAATATCATTTTAAGAGAGAATAATATAAATATTCATATTCATATAAGAACATTTAATCCATATACATCTCAAAGATCTTGTGATGTCCTGATGCCAATATTGCAACAAAACCTCACCATAATATAATGGGTGACCAATTCTCTGCGAAAGGATGTTGAAGTTAAGGGTCTGCTGACCCCAGTTGAAGACCCACTACCTAATAGATCTTGATGATGGGGGAGTACCAACTCTAAAAATATAAGACTTCCACTCTAGTAATGTATGGGAGTACTGAATCAAACATTACATATGATATGGGGGACCCATCAACTAGAATAACTAACTACTAGGGGAGTACTAACTGTAATAGAATTATGATGATCATGTCCAATTATTGACATTATAAACAAATAATTGGAAGAAGAAACCTACTAATAACACCTTTTATTCTATCCCAAGTATCTAAAATAAATCCACTATCATGTCATATATGGAATTATTCTCAAAATGGACTTTTTATTATCCAAAATCCAAGTCCTGAAGAAGTAGATATGATATTTAGAACCCTCTAAGATAATTATAAGGATTTTCCCATGCTGTATATGAGGTATAATTCCATGTCATATCCTTTTCATGTCAAACTGGTCCTCTTGGCTAGTGGAGGACAACATACATGGAATATACTCCCATTGATCGTGGTGTGAGGGACCACCTATTATCCCAAGAGTGTACTCCCTAAACATGGCTTGACTAACCACGATGGGTCACATGTTGTCTGGGCCTTCCACAAAGTCATTTGATATTTATCTTATCTAGAAACCTAAACCACCATAGAAAATTTACTATGTTGCATGTGTTCATCTGAAACACATGACATGTAGATGGGAATTTTGTATACAGTAATGTATATCCCCTGAAATTTTTATTAGTCAACTATATTTAAAACTTTATACATGAATATTTTCTAAAACAACCTCCCCCTTATTTGAACATCATTAAGGATAATCGAAAAGAAAAATTTTATGAGTTTTTCACTCAAAAAGTAAACTGTCATGACCCTCCCATGACATCCACAAGAACTATTTTTCAAAACCATCATCTATGATCCTCTTCAATATTCCTTCCATCAATATTCCATGTCCTTATTAGTGAAAAAAATTATTTGAAACCCACAACACTGATACGCAAAATCAATTATCAAATGGATAATGAAATTTGGTTCCTAGAAATGGTTGAACCAAATATCAAATGAATTCAATTTATAAATACATGTATAATGGAGGGAGGAATCCATAAAACAAATAAAAATATAATTATTGATTTCCATGATTAGTTTTCAATCGTTCAATTATGGTTAATTAATGATTATTACTAATATATAAATCCATATAAAAATGACTAATTAAATAGGAATTGTGAAGAATGATTTCCTAGGGAATTGTTAAGAGTTTTAATGCAATCATAATGAAATCCAAAATCAAGGGAAAATAAAATAATTACATACCTCAAGAATTTATTGATCATTTGTGAAGAACCAGTTCTGTTGTGATTTCGTTGTTATATTTTTTCTGTTATTTTTTTGTTCAATAATTCCCATAGATCATATGATGTTGACCCTTAATTACAACTTCCTTAGATCATAGAAGACCCTTCCCCATGATGAATTCTCTTGTAAATCTCAATATAAAAGGGTTATGTTGATATCAATGGTGATTTTATATAAATTAGAATATATATAAGTCATTTCCATGTCATATTATTTAAAAAATATAAGTAATTAATTTATTTTATTGCATTTAATCCATCCATGGCTATCTATTATCCTGAAACCCAATTCTTATGAAGCTTGTGTCACACCTAGGATAACCCTCAATTTATGCATTCAACAACTATCTTAGTTTTTCTATTTGCGAACTCAATTAATATGAAATTCATTTATTGTTAAAATATCATCATGTGTTGTTTAATATATTCAGTATTTAAAATATAATTTTTTTGGGGTCTTGGACATCTATAACACAACACAAATTCTAGAGAAAAAAATATATAAATTGAAATGTTCAATGGGTCCAAAACTCAAAACAGAAGTCATTACACGATAAGTAGGGTGGCTATGACGCCTTCTATAAGGTATATGAGTGATAATGTTGTAATTATATAAAATGAAAAGTAATTTTTTAAATTTAAAATGAATTTAATAATAGAAAATAATGGATTGGGGGAAGGTTTTTAGTTTATAATTCCTCAATCATATATTTCCACTTGAGATTTTATCATTTTTAAGTGTCTTACTCTTAGATATTTAACATTTAACATTTTTTTTTTACCATGTGAACTAATTTTGACCTATGTAATATAATTTTCATGACTAAAAATTAAATGGTATTTATTACTTAATTTTGAAATAATAATTAAAAATAGAAATAAAAATATATATAATAAAATTTCCAAGGGTGAAAAAATGTAATTTTAACATTAACTCATGTTAGACGTAAAACATATTTATATGGATAAGTATATTTTTAAGCATGAACATTATCATTAGATTAAAATTATATAATTTATTGATTTAAAATCATATTATTTGGATTAATATTAACCAAATAAGATTTATATTTATTGAAAAGTAAACCAAAATATAATTATATCTTATGAAAACACAATTATAATAAAACAATAAAAATTATATATTATTACAATAAAATATTACTTATGTTTTAAAAAAATCAACTTGTGTTTTATAAATAGAATATAGTACATTTTAAATTAATAATTTTAATCATTAAAAACATTCATGGTAATGAAAATTTTTTCATAAAAGTTTCATATCATTATTATATGATAATAAATGATAAAACGCTACAGTGTTAATAAAAAATAAATTATTTATTATTCACATAGAAAACTATTTTAGAAAAATATTAAAAATTCAAGAAGATAATATTTTAAAATTATGAATTCAAATATGAAACGAATTTTCTAAAATTTATATTTTTTTTGAAGGAAAATTAAAAATTAAAAATAATTATTCTTATTGAAAATTGACATTTGAAACATTATGCATTCTCCATATTATTTCTTAAAAATTACTAAATTAAATAATTTTAATATATTATTCCACATGTAATATTTAAAGTGTTAAATTTAATTTATCAGTAAAAAATGTAAAACCTTTTAATGGGAAATTTTTATTTTATAAAAACAATCCTTTTCAATATTAAATCATCTAATTTATTTATCCTCTAAACATATTAAAATTTTAGATCAATAAATTTTTTTTACTTTTTATAGGATTTATTATTATTATGTTTTTCATAATAATATTATACTAATATTTCATGTATTATTTTAATCTGGTGGTTCATGTGGTGAAATATATCGAACATATTAGATTTTTTGGTAGACAACCAATAAAATTTTGAGGTGTTACATATAACAAACTTAAGATCTTAATGGTAGGGAATGAAAAATTTTATCACCTTGTGTGGATACATTAATATTTATATTTGAGTAATGATTTTCTTAATTTTTATTGAGGGTTTAAAATAATATATTAATATGGTCAATAATTAGATATACGACCTCCTAAGGGTAGTAAGGAATTATGATGATGTTGGGATTCATCCTCAATGAGGCATCAAACATATCATGGTGGAAAATAGGTATATGAAACCAAATAGTTTATGGGGAAAAGTTTAGGGTTATATTGAATGAACAACCAATGTAGTGTAACATCATTTTAAGGATTATTTTATCCCAATATGTGTGGTATTGAATTATTGTGGTGGGGTTACACATTGGTTCTTCTTAGTGGGGATTTTAGATCATTGACTTGACTAGGGGTTGTACTGTCAATTATAACACGGTCTTGTCATACACCAAATTGGATCCCTATGTTTCTTCTTGGGACCAAGAACAATATTTTTTGGGGCCTACACATATGTTTTTCTACTCATCTTATATGTGGGAGAAACTAGAATGAATGTTTCTCGAACCAGGCCTTGTGAAAAATGTATGCAGAAGAGAGTGAATTCTCTTTTGGAAAAAAGTAAATGAGACTTCCCAACTTGTGAATGGAAAAAAATGGACTAGGATAGAAATTAAATGATGTTTTTTCATGTGTATTTATTTCTCAAGAAGGAATATAGATTAGATATGAATGGATCGATCATTCCCATAACATTCACAAAAGTGAGTTGTGTGAAAGGTGGGTATCAAGTGGATCTACCAGCCATAAGTTCTAAATAAGTTTATTGTTGCATAAAAACATGACTATAATGTATTTTTAGATTTTTAAAAAATTGTATTTTTTTATTGATTTATTCTAGAATGAATCCAGAACAGGACAATTCTATAAAGAACGTATGAAGGGTAATTCATGTTATATTCTATTATGTGGATATCTATGAGGTTTGGGGTTTCATTAATGTATATAAGTCCATGATATGCAATATTAGATATTTGTAGTCATAATAACAATGGAGGGATAATTAAAATGGTAAAGTAAGGGTGTATATATTAGACTCGGGCTCATGTTAGGTTACAACTCACTCAAGAGTTACATGCTTACATAACTCTAGAATTGTGTCACAAATCTTCTCATAAATTCGTGAATATATGAGTTTCACAAACTTGTAGATTTTTCTTTTTATAATTATCATGTAAGTCTCTCATGTTCAAAGATATTCAGACTTTTTTTGTTCCTTTAGTAATGAAAATGTGTAACTAGGTTTTCATGAGACTATAGTTTTTCCTTGTTAAATCCTAACATTGAATAGCCACAACTTATTATTTATTCATCCATTTTTTTCCATGAGTATCCAAATAGAAAATTTTTAAAGTAAAAACTGTAATAAATATTTTTTTCCACAAAATAAGTTTTTCATGGAGAAAAACTACCTGAATACACATTAAAATGATTTTATAATCTTTAACACTTTCTTAGATCCATTTATGATTCATTTTTATTCATCAAAAAATTCCATCATCAAAATGTGGTCCTATGAGGATGAGTTGGATAAAGTGGATCTAATTATGAAGAAATCATTTAAAATACCCAAAATGAGGATCATTACATATTGATTGAGTCGAATAAATTATCAATTAAAACCTCTAATACCATGTGACCCATGTTGGTTTGAAAAATAGTGAAAAATAAGAGATCCTACAATTAAATTAGTGTGTAAGATAAGGTTATAATTTTCATGGTTTAGATTGTGGATTAATGACCATGAGTTAAACTCATGAAGTTGGGAGATTTTTTTGGTGTGATTTCAATTGTTAAATTCCCTCCCAACATGAATATTTACTAGGGGTGAAACACCAAGGTTTCTATAATTCCAACTGGGAAAAAGGAATGTTGTGAAAGAAAAATTATGACTATGAGAGTTTCGCATGATAGATAAAGGATAGAAATAGGTTTATCATGACTATATACCACATTTAAATCAAGGGTTCTACCTCCATACCAATTAATATAATTCATTGTGGTCAACATAGTAGGTGTGACACTGTAGTGTTGTGCGGTCATTGTAGTGGTGACTATTTAGAGATAATGAAAATTATTCCTCTAAGGAGTGTACCTAGATAAGATTCGTGCCATTTAAGAATTGTCCCATAATTATAAGGAATACAATTTTAACCTGAAATTGATTATTCATCCCAATTGGTGACACAAAGTGTTCCTAGGAATGATTGGGATGCTTAGGACGAGTTCAAGCACTCTTAGGGATACACCTTTGTGTGTTGAGAAAATTTATGAGGAATAAAATATGAATAAAAATTATGTGGGAAGATGAGAAAGATGAAAATTTAAAGCAATATGGGACATGATAATATGGTTCAATCATGGGGACCACAGTTTCCTTGTGGATTCATAGTTTATGGTCTCTTGGATTTAGCAGAAAAAATAACAATAACATATGGTTGTTTATTATGAAACATAGATTTATTCATGGTTTATGTTCATGGACCCTCGAATATTGGGGTGTGGATGCCTATGTTCATATATCTTAGACCACAGTGTGAGATACTCAATCTTTATAGGGTGATGTAGGACCAATGTTAATGTGTATGGTCTCATATGGGGAATTTATACATTTTAAGGGAAAATTTGGTGGACCACTTCCCATGAGGTTATCATTTTCATGGATTTTATTAGGTAAGGGTAGCCCATTTATGGGAATAATTTCTAGTATGAGATTATAGGTATTATAAATCCTTGGTAGGGCCAATGATTAGAAAACCAGGTTATACTATACATCTCCGGTAACAAGAATCCTTCCATAAAGATTTATTATGGACTGAAAATTTCTATAAAAATCATTATCATGTGATGGAGAAGATGGATGAAATTACATAGTGAATTAGTGTAAAATATAAAAATACCAATATAAAATGGGGTAGATCCATATCATCGGATATAAATAAAGAAACATCACCTATGAAGATCTAACTCACGTATTGGGTAAGTAGAAAAAACCATGATCTGTGTGAGGATGCTGGCTTTATCTGAGTTAATAGAGAAGAAAAGAAGTTGATAATGGAGGGGGTTTGGGTTTGTGTTTGGGTCCAAAAAAGGGACTCTAAATGTCATTATATATCCCATAGAGTGATAATCAAGACACACATTTATTTATAAAGGGTTGGTGTGGTAGTACACTAACACCGAATGGCCATCCTTTAATGTTTAAACAGAAAAAAATAATTCATTTGATGGGGAAAATACCATGTAGTATAATGTTGTATGGTGATGAAATTAACCGCACTATTTAACAATGTAAAATTTGGATTAAAGAGTTTATATCAATCAAGATTAAATCAAAAAAAAATTCAAAACCCCTAATAACAGGTGAGTCATACTCGGTGTGATATACAAAGGGAAACAAAAAGATTATTATGCCACATGAAAGTATAAAATATGTATGGATGGGTTGGATTTAGAATTCCATATTGAAAAATTAAAGGACATGTAAAATGGGGAGATCAATTGACCAATATTCCATATGGTAGATTCACCGTTACAATATATCAGAATATATGAGAGTGAAACACAAATGTTTTTGAGAAATTCCTTAAACAAGGTGGGGAAATGATGGTAAATAGGACAACCATAATTATAATTTAAAATAAGGTGATAGATATGCTGAGGGTGGAAATTTAAAAAATTCAAAAAATATATTTCACTACTATATCTTCATGAATAGAGTCTAACAAAATAAGGTCAACCACTAAACATTTTCTCGAAGCATGGGTCTCATCATGTTGTTTTTGATGAATATTCGTCTATATATATACCCTAGATGGGAGGAGAGACTTTGGACAATATCTAATTATTTTGAAGGATTATATTTGGAAATAAAATTATAGTGGGGTAATTTAATTGTTGTGAACGTGAAGTATAAAGATGCAATAAAGTGATAAAGGGTTGGTCTGAGTACCCTATAGATACACTAACATGTGATAAGAATGTCTTTAGTATACACTATTTACCACCCTGTTATTTTAAAAGGAAAAATTCATGTTAAATAGTATATAAGGCATTAAACACAAATTAAATAAGAAAATGTAACACATCAAGACTTTGTGATATATTTATTTATTAAAAAAATCAATCTCTTTGAAAAATTACTAAACACACAACGTTGAATCTAAATGAACCATAATATAATATAATATTATAAACTAGAAATTAAATTGTAAGGTATGAATAAGAATAACTTAATTATAAAAATTATATGGTTTACACATTTAAAAAAAATCAATGATTATATATGTATTAGAAGAAAAGGAATCCTCTGAAACATTCTTTTTTAAAAAGCTATATTTTTCTAGAAATTTGGATTGTTGCTCTGTACTCACATTTTATAAAATTAATTTAAATTTTTTTAATAATTTTTTTAAAATGAACTTAATGTTTGAAATCATCATATACAAATTATCTTAGTTTTATTTTTTTGATGTTTTTTCTGAAAAGTTTAATTTTTCTATAATTAGTGAAAATACAGATTTTTATTAAAAACTATGTTTTCAATTAAATAATTTACAAGAAAATTTTATTTTACTGTGATTTTAAAGGTATATTTAGCTAATATTTTTATTTATTAATCCAAATTATGTCATTTTAATCAATTATGTATTTTATTGTGTGTTATGTTTTAAAAACTTCAGATGGGGTTTCTTTTACAAAGCCATTTTATAACATGTTTGTGGGATTAATTTAAATTAAATTATGAATATATTGTAAAATGAATTGGGAAAAATTATTTTAACATTTTCAATAAATATAATTTTTATTATAAAATAATGTAAACTAAATTTTTAACCATAATTAAGAGTGAAATGAATAGAAATTATTTACCGCAGTTAGTGTAAAAACTTGTTTATTGGGAAGTTAAAATAAAAAGAAATGTGTTAAAATGACAAAAAACCTGTAAAATTACAATTTTAAGGTAATATTTAGATATTAAATATTTTAAATTTACAAAATGAACCATTTTTTATCCTTGGATAATGAAAAAAATATGGTTGTATGTCTTTCTGTTTAAAGATATCGTCTGTGTCCTCTCTGCCACTTATAATAGGACACCTATTCTCCTCTACTTTAAAACACCCAAAAACATTTTTTTATCCAATATCTACACAAATTAGTTATTAAAATCCCAAAAATCATCACAAAATCCATGTTTTTATCATTAGTCCATCATAGAAATGGTATTGGTGAAATCCTAGAGATGTTGTCCGACCAAGAGGCAAGAACCTCAAACTAATGTTCTATTATACTTCTTTTTCCAAATCATTAAAATATTTTTAATCCATGATTATATAATAAACATAGTATTATCCATAAATTTATATATTCTTATTTTATTATAATTACCTAAAACCATCTCCTCTATAGTCAAATGGGAAATGAAACTGTTGATCATGTGTACGATAGACTACTGTGTCATGAACCGACAGAATTCATTTTACATAACCGCTTCTCACTAATATATATAATGAATTATTTAATGTTTATATATTATACTATAGAAATATTAATACTTCAGTATTTATAATAACACATAATACTTCAAACATTCCATTCCTTAGAGAATACGATAACGTCACTCATGTGTACGGTGGACTATCGACTCACAGAATGATGTAATTAATTTTTAATAGATGGTATAATTGGAAGGAAATAAGGATTAATTTAATGTTTATATATTATCATAATGGCATATTAACCATTATTTAAAATCATTATATCATATACTTTATTAATTTGCCGTCCATTTTAATTGATAATGTTGTTCGTGTGTACGGTAGAATACCACCTCACAAAGGGATGTGATTTGGTTTTTTAAATACTGTATCACATGGATGGTATATGTATGGGTATTTAATAAAACAATATTTTATCTATGATATAATTATAATTTCTAATGTTTAAAATTAAACTTATCTTCTTTCCACTGTGATTGCGAAAAAGGGAAACGTTATTTATCCATACGTATGACCTACCATCTCTACGATTTTAACCAAGTTCATTTTTCATAACCATCAATTATGATTTGTTTTTAAAGTATAATTAATGTATAAAAATTAGAAATTAGAAATTAATTTTATTATTTATATGATTAATTAAAAATATCTTTGAAATTAATAAACTTAGTAATGTGATTCTGTATATATGAGCCAAACATCGTCAAAACATTTAAATTGAACATAAAATACGATGTAATTGAAAATATCATGAAAAAAATTAAATAAAATGACTAATAAACTTGAATTTTTTTATTAATATTGTAAATAATTTCTATATATCTATTATTCAGGAATATAAGGAATTCACATGGTGATACGGGCTCAAGGTAAGTGTTTCATCTCAAACCATCCTTCTTTAAGATTCATGTTCATTGATGATGATAATTTCATTAAAATGAATTATATAGTTCCCAATTACATAATATATAATGAATAGTTAGTAATTCACTATATTTTATGATTTAATTCATCTACATCATTCATGCTAAGTTATGATTCAAAATTTACCAAGCGTTAGGGGTTTATGTTTCATGCTCATTTTAATCGGGATTATTTATACTTGAATTTCGATTGTTGGAAATTATTAGATAATTTCTAATAAATCCATATCATTCTATTATCCTATAGTTATTGATGAAGTATATAATCAATAGTTATATTTCTCTCCCTTTGGTACTCATAATGAATGAATTTTGTTGGAGTAAAATCATATATTTCTCTCTTCGGTTGAAATTCCTTTTTCTTCCATATCTATGTATTCTTTAATCTATTTTCAAAAAATATTTTGATATTATCCTTGGGTTTTTATATTAATTTTTATCCATATTATTATTTTTTATTTAATATTTTAAAAAGGAATATTCCATTCATTTTTAAAACTAGTAACTTTTTACATTTCCTAAGAAATTGTGAAAGGAATCATAGTTTTAGAAAAATCGACATATACCAAATTTCCAACTATCATGACCAATCGAATCATTGAATAATCATTTCTAATTTAACATGATTGTTTTCAAAGATACTTTTTTCTATAATATTTTTCACAATTTATTATTTAAAAAAAATTATTATAAATTGTAAATGTTATTTTCCTTAAGAATGTTTATAATCTTTTAAAAATTATTTCAATTATTAAATTAAAAAAACCATTAATGTTAGAGAATGATAATAAAATTAGTATATATGTCTCTTAAAAACATATCATTCTCAATCTCCCTTTCATTGATGGGGTAACATAATTGTTTTTTTATTTCTCAATTTTCTTCTTTAAGAAACCTCTTCTGAATATGATATAAGAAAATATTATGATATTAATTTATTTTAATGGGTAATTATTATGTAATTTAATAAGATTTATTTTTTTATTTGGAAAACATATTCATGTATATGATATAAATGTGTCATTTGGCCCCATAATTATATATCCTCCATTACATTGGTTAATGTTTTTCTCATGAGATGTCATTAATGGGACTAGGGAGTTAACCTAATAAATTAATTGAATCTATAAACCTTGTGATGTTATCATGGATGTTATACTTAACTTATTTTATGTATTGTTTTATGTCATTTACACTTTTCCATGTTTCCCCGATCTTATGATGCAATGAACAATATTTCATTCTTCCAGTTTATTACTCATATACCATCTATTTTATGATATTATATGATACCATTGACTAGTATATCATGCTTCCTTAGCATGCTTATTCCCTTAATGAAATTTTTAGATCCCCCTATATTTATGTTTTCCAAAGGTTATCATATGTAGATTTAAGAGCTAAATTGGAATTTAAGATCTCACTATGGATAATAACATAACGATTCCATGTTTTAGTTTCCAATTATATATTATGAACCTATTCTTCAAAAGTTACAAGGCCTTTTCAATCCTTGATTTTTATTATTGGATATTTTTTTTATGATTCATGTGATAATATGTTTAAAAATGATTGGGATGCAATAGTTTATATTATAGTAAAGATATATTTAACCATTTTAAATTAGGATGATAAAACATTAGAGAGAGTCCATTAGATAAGTATAAGGATAATACTAATTATTGAAAAATATCCTAGAATAAGGGTGAAATATAGAACGAGTGGTCTCTAAAAAATTTCATGCCTACTTGGATACTACAAGTGGGAATAGTTTTGGATCATATGTACATAGAGGTATTAACTTTGAGAAAGGTTTGTTGGTCATGACTTATATTTTACCCGAAACCTGATAATAAGGCTTATTATGAACTTGGTTTGAAACTCCCAGGGGATATCCTTTGAGAATTAAAAAAGTATTTATGAACCATTATGAAGAAATATAAAAATTTATATGCTAAAAAACATAATAAGTGTCATTACCATGGGTAATTGTCATGACTCGCCCCCTGAGGCCCATGTAGTGACCACCCTAAGACTGCCTACCATAGGCCATGGGATAAAGACTAGTGCCAAGAAAGAATATCCCAAAAAAATGGGAGGAATTTTTATATGTAACTATAAGCACACACACACCCAAATCCAAGCCATAGATGCACGAAAGTGAGAACACTAAGTAAAAAAACACATGGTATGACAATAGAAAATTGAAGGTAAATAGGGCCATAATACAAACCCTACCAAAGGAAAGGTAAAGTACAAGTCTTTGGAAATCCTCCACATAAAACCCTACCTGAAGGGTAGGTATTGAAATAGACATCTTGAGCTGCATAATCACACCTTGTCTGTTAGGTCACTCTGAGCACCAGCTGGACCTGGTCCACCAATGACTTCATCAAAGAATCAACTATTAGAAAAAGACACGACATGTTCAGGAAAAGCAAGTGTAGGGGTAAGTAAAAAGATACTAAGTAGCGAACCTTGAAACAAAAAGTAAAATACTACAAAGTAAAAAAAACACTATGAAGAAACACTTATCTCAATATAGGTATATACCCACAACACATATGAAAAGAACATCCATGTATACTCGTAATGGATTTAAAGACTCCAGGTATCATCCACTGCCAACCATATGGTTCCACTCATTGCATGCTTGATTCTGGGAGATCTCACTCCTCGATCTATCTGAAATTAAGCATGTAGAACGGGTCTAAAAAAATAATTTGAGAGAACTACTTTTCCTAATAAGACATGTAGTTTTCTTAAGACATATAGGCTCTCTAAGACATTGAGTCTTGATATCACTACCATTAGTGTCACTAGAGTTATATCACACCAAGTTGAGGTTTATGGTATGTAAGTAGGATTGTCAAAAGAATACACAATACCCTCATGTAGTAACGCATAGATAATTTGTAATAAATGGAGTTTAGGTGATACACGTAGTGTCGGTAAGACATGGAGTGTAGGGAACACACAGAGTGTTGGTAATAGAGGGAGTGTAGGTAACACATGGAGTGTCGGTAACACATGGTGTGTAGGTAACATATGGAGTGTCAGTGAGAAATGGAGTATAGGTAACACCCAGAGTATCAGAAACACATGGAGTTTAGGTAACACACGGAGTGTCGGTAACACATGAAGTGTAGGTGACACATAGAGTGTAGATAACAAACAAAGTGTTGGTAACACATGGAGTGTCGTCAAAGATAAGGGGACCCACACCATGGTGGGAAAGGGGAGTACTGACTCAGTCTTGATAATACCTAAATTTTAGATAAGACACATAGTCTTGGTAAGACACACAGTCAAGGTAATACACACAGTCTATGTAATTACATAGCTTCGTGGTCATCGCCAGCTGTAGGATTCTGTCTTTAACAAACTCCTCTAGGAGCACCTACTCCTCAAGACAATAGGTCATAAGACAATTTCCAATGAAACTCAATTAGATTATCTGAAAAGGATCTCATCGTCGAAAGGGTCCCAACACCGCAAATGGATCATCAGAAGGACAAACAGTTGAGAGTTTTGAGACTTAGTGAAAAGGGGCCAATTGGGTTCAGGCCTGGTCTGACCCGATCAGACTGATCTGACCTAACCTGTCGGGTCCCACCAAGCTGGGCCCGTGACATTTTTCTGGCCTGGCCAGTTACTAGCCCAGCTCATTGGGCCTCTGAACTGCATCCCGCAATCTCCGCGACATTTTCCGTGGGATCCCTTGGTCACCGCTGCAGGCAGCTGTCTTCCGTCACCGGTGCTGGTTCCCCGTTAACCCCTTCTGCGGGCCACTGGAATCGTTTCAGTGCTTATATTTTCGATCCAGAAGATGTTTCATAATCCTAGGGCCTCTACGTTACTACCATGTGCTTGAATCCCTACCAAGATCCATCCCGGTGAAAAGCACTTTGAGCAGCGATATCTCCCACAATGCTTCAATCTATCTGACATCGTCTTTGTCACAGCTCTGTCATGTCATGCTGATTCTAGATTTGGGATATCGGATCGTTGCTCCAAATATTGAGTGAAAAATTATTGATTGATCACAAGTTGTTGAGTCACAGGACAAATGAAGAATGCTCTCGACGAACAAAGAACGAGGGGAGAAAATCATGAATAATAAAATAGGAATGAACCCTGATCAATGTTTTTCTCGATCGTGGTTCGTTTCCATTAGTAGGGAAATAAAAATCCAACAATATGGATAATCAAATCAGACACACAATCCCCAAAACAATTCCCGCAAAAACAAAACCTTCTACAAGAAAGAGTGATCAGTGGGTCAAACTATTCATGGGTTGATCTACATTCATTGTTAATTCCAAGAATAAGGAAAATATGGAATTTAAATAACACACTCTACCTTGGATCAGATCGTTCTCTACCATGGATTCGTTTTCATTGATGATCCATTGAAGAATGATCTCGATCTGTGTATCCGATCCTGATTCTCCGATGTTTGTAATCAAGGGAGACTCTTTTCATTGTATCAGGGAAACTCTAAGGTTATGGTGATAACCCTAGATTTCTAAAAAATATTTTCTAAAGAGAAAGATCTCTATTGGGTAAAAAAAGTTTATTTGAAATATTTTACTGATTGTTACTTCCAAAATCTAACTTTTTTGTTTGGCCCATGCCGGATGATGTTAGGACCTACCCATGTGAAACACTACATTATGAACTCAAAGGTTCTCTCAGATTTCAAATCTGAGTCACTGTTAATGAGTTATTAACATTTAAAAATAAAATATTTTATATTTTATTATTTTATTTATGGTTACATCCTTTTCGGTTTTTCTCACTAGAAACCTGAGCCAACTAAAGTTAAGTCACACATAAGGTAAATCCACCATCCTAAACGCAATGGTACCATCAAATTTTTGATCCTGGAACCCATTTAAGAGTTATTACACTTTTTCAAGAAAACCAATCACGTGAAATTTTAAAAACATAACATTTTTCGTCGAACCATTCTAGGCACATTAGGCTTCAGAATCGTATTCTATCTTAGTTCCTGCTCTCAAAATTTTCCAAGAATTTATCTAAAAATAAAACCTAGAAAATCCATGTCTTTATAGTAATGTAGACTGAAAAGAAAGAGTCCCAAAATTCAACACATACCTATCATTTTTTAGTTATTCACTCTAGTTTACATATTTCCCTTTGGTATGTTAATGTATTATCATCTTGTATATTTTAATATTTTAGTCAATGGTAGAAAATGGGAGAAACAATATTGCAACCAATGTGATGAGAAATGTAATGATTTCCCTAATAATATTTATATCATAAAATTAATGATGGTTAGATCTCTTGTGATCATGCCAAATGAGGTATCACAAATTATGTTCAACAACTATAACATAATTATATTTCCAAACACATCAGGGAATAGATTGATGGGGTCTCATCGATGTTTATGTGTTTAATATAGAAAATGATAGAAGATTCAATTTCTTACATGTCAAGAATGTGTGAATAAGATCCTAGAATAATATCCCAAATGGAGGGGAAGTTTTTTTCTATGTAGAAATAAAGGGAATATAGAAACAAATATCCAACTATTTGATGTATTAAAAGTGGGAATCTTTGTCATTATCCAAATCAATGCCCTAATCTAAGGATTATTTCCTAAGGGCATATGTTATGATAATCAATGAAGTGTAATTATTAAATTGCATTGGTTTTAGAATTCAATAATCATGTTGTCAAGGCGTTTTAATAGAATTCTTTTTATGAAATTAATGAAACATACAAGGGTTATTCTACAATAGTTTTCATTAATTATTTTAAAGAATGTATATAATGGTACTAATGACCTATAAAAGAAATTTATTGGTAAGGTGATATTTTATGTTAAAAATACTATTGAGTAAAACATAATCTATAATATAATCTTAATGTTGAGAAAATGATAGATAATTAAAATTATGTGGTCTTCTAGAAAATATTGATATTGATATAAAAATATATAGGATAAAGAAGTGATTTAATGATTAATTTTATTTTGGGTATGTTCACTATATTTTTGGGAAGGTTATAGGGAATATATAAATATGGTTTTAGAGAAAGGAAAAATGGAATTTTAGGTGACAACCCATTGCATCTGACAAGGCCCTAGGGTATGAACCCACAACTAAAGGCTCAAAAGGGTAAAATGCCTACGACAACCCTATGTGAAGTAATGATTAATATGCCATTATTTATCCACACAAGTTTTTCTAGATAAAAATTAATTTTAGTTTTGGATACATGTTATTGGATCAAATAGTTTTGAATGTTTAGGATTTTTGGTGATTAATGATATTCTGGGTAACATTCTATTGGGTTAAGATATATATATATATAACCCTTAGTTTTAATGTAAAGGATTATATTGGAATAATTTTATTATTTTTTTTAGATTTGTGTTGAATGGAATGAGATATCCTTTTAGATTAATACCTTATTTTATGATGAGGTTATTGAGGTTATTTGGGATAGAAAGTTATTTATTTAAGGAATTATTAATGTTAAATATTTAGTTTTATTGTTTAATTTTATATATTAAAATTGTCATATTACTTTAGGGTATTATCTCACAATGGGATAACTTTTTTATTTTTAATAATGATAGGAGGAATAACATGTTACTCTTTTATCGATCTTATGATCTGTAAATTTTTTTACTATAGGAAAGAAACCATATTTGATATTTATTCTATAATGTAATAGGTGAAGTAGAAACTGGTCAAAGAATAATGAAAAGATTAAATTATGTTTATCAAATAAAAATATATCAAGTAAGTATTTTTTTTTCTCCCAATCAAGACATAAAAAAACCCCCTCAACTCATGGAAGATGATCTTGAAACACAAATTTTAGCCTATTAACATCATATATGATGAGTCAATGGCCTTTTAATTCGTGATTGATTCACGGTCTTGTTATTTTTAACATTATATTGACTATCCACATTCTTTTGATTAATGATCTCTATCACCATCCATAATTATTTACTCTTTTCTTCTATTTCTATATTTTCATGTTCCACTAATGTTCTCCAACATGGAACCCTAGTTATGTGTTATTCAATATGACATTCACATTTCTATTTTCAACTGTTATGTTGATGTTCTATTAAAAAAATTTACAATGTGTTTTTTCACAAATAAATTTTCAAATGTTTAACCCTTGAATCGAAGATGAAGATTACATTATGAAGACTCAGTTTATTTAAGGGGGTAGAATGCAACAGCCTGAGATTTTAAAATATGAACACCGTTATTGATAGTTTATAAAACTTGAATCCCCACTTATTTATGAGAATGAAAATCTATAATACAATTTCATATATTTATTTTATAAAACTCAATCTCTTCGATAGCTTATGGAACTCGCAACCTTGAATATTTATAAAATGTAATATAATAAATTTTTATAAAATTTACATTACAATGGAGGGTGTGAATATAAGTCAATAAATAATGAAAATTATATTATTTAAATGCATATAAAATAAAATTAGTTATTATTTATTTATTTTAAATGATATATGAATCATTTGAAATAAAAGAAAGAAATATTTTCTTATAAGATTTATTTTTATAAAAAAAGGTTTCACCGTGCTATGGGAAAATTAATTAAAATTAATTATTAGCAATTTTGGAAAATTTATTTTAAAAAATTAAATTAAATTTTTAGACCAAAATTTAAAAATTATATTACTGTTAATATTCAAAATATTTTTAAAAGTTTTATTTTTTTGATAATTAATGAAAAATACTGATTTCTTTTAAAAACTACATTTCCATTTTACGAGTTAAAAAGTCCAAATTTATTTTAATGCAGTTCAAAACATATCCTTAGTTTAATTATATATATTTTAATCCAAATTGAGTCATTTTAATAAATTTAAAATTGAATTTTGATATAAAATATTTTAAAACATTTAAAATTATATCTTTTGGATAACTGCTTTTTCAACACATATCCAGATTTAATTTTAAAATTAAATTCTTGAAATTATGCAAGCTGAATTTTCAAAAATTGTTTCCATATTTGGAATAATAATAATTTATTTCATATAATATGGGGAACATAATATTTCATTATAATGAATAGTGAAACCAGTAAATATTATTTATCATGGTTAAGGTAAAACAAGTTTACCAAGGTGTTAAACTAAAATGAAATGGGATAAAATTGACCTAATACATGTCTAATTACTAATTTTTTGTCATATTTTGACATTATATATCATATTATTCATATAAATAACTTTTTTTTTCCTTTTTCTTGAGAAAAACGTTTGTATAATTCATTATTTTAAAATATTCCAATTATGTCCTCCCCCACATTTATAAAAGGTCACAACCTCTCCTCTCCTTTAAATAGTTAAAAAATCCATTTTATTTTAAATTACATGCTGAAATAATTTCCTTACTTATTCAATATAATATAAGATTCCTTTTTTGATTATAAATCCAAGCTAGAAATTTTTTTGGTGAAAACCTAATATAGTTTTTTGACGAAGAGGTATTGTCCTTAACAGAGCATTTTATATTATTTCTTCTCTGACCCACATAAAATATTATTAAATGATACTGATATAATATCATTAGTATCTTTCAAAGACTCATATGTTGTAACATTATGTGTCTGACCTGTGACCATCTCTTCCTCCCTTGAAAAGGAAGAAAGTGCATTGATTATGTGCACGACAAACAACAGCGGCATGAAATGAAGTAATTCATTTTCCACCACCACTTATCGTATTTGGAAATAGTGAATTATATAATTTTTATAAATTATATTTATGATTTACTTATAATTCAGTAATTATAATATCACATAGTCTTTCTTACTTCCCATTTCATAGGGAAAACAATAACATCGCTCGTTTGTATGGTAGACTATCATCTCATGAAGTGATGTGATTAATTTTTCCCTAATTCATTATATTCATGGTAATAAGGAGTAATATAATTATTATATATATTATAATAATAATATATTAACGATTCTAGAAAATTAATTTATCATATACATACTTTACCATCTATAGATAATGAATACATCATTCGTGTATACGGTGGACTACCGCCTTACAAAGTGATGTGATTCCTTTTTTTACACCTCATCACATGAATGAAGTATGTATGTTTTTATAAATAGGTAATTTAATACTAATTATATAATTATCATTATGTAAATTTAAAATAACACTTACTTTCTGTAGTACCCCTGGTTTCAGGTACATAATCAATTTCCTCACATTTTTTAATTGGGTGTCTTTAATAGAGAGTTTCCATAAAATAGAAAGTTTCCATAAATTTTGGTGTTTCCATAATGTTGGTTGTTTCCATAAAGTGGACTATTTCCATAAACTGAGGTGTTTCTATAAAGTGGTTTGCTTCCATTAAGTGGGGTGTTTCCATAAATTGGCTTGTTTCGATAAAGTAGGGTGTTTTTCATAAAGTGGGATGTTTCCATAAAAATGTGATTTGATAAAAAGGGTAAAGGTGAAGGATGGGAGAGCTTGGGGGATTTATAAGGTGTGTTGGGACCAAAAGGAAGGTCCCACGATCCATATATGGTTGGCCCAAACAGTGTGTTCAAACCTTTCGCAGAGGTCAAATCTAGATCCTATTTTCTAAGAGCTTACCCATTTTTTCTCTATATATTTTTTTTGGCTTCAAAATGCCCCTATTTCGAGACTACTCTACATAGAAGGTTGGAGAACCCTCTCCAAACGTGTTGGATCCAATGCAGAGCCATTCCTTGGTGATTTTGAGTCTAATTCTTGAGGTATGTCACCATTCTTTCCAGATTTGTCATGTTTTCTTAGATCTGCTTAGATCCACTTATCTGATCTCCATTATTTCTCATATCTGAACCTATAATGGGTAGATCTACGTTTTTGGATGCCATATAATTCAATGTTGTGTCATGATCATTCTAGGATAAGATAACTAAGGCCGTTCCTGGAGAATTGACCCACTTTCTTTTGTGTTCTTCATATGTTGTCAAAGTTACGTCAATACCTTCGAGGTAGGAGGATTCTCTCTCGACTCCTCTTGCTAGAATTGATTTTCTTAGATTAAAATGGGTTTATTGATTATGAAATTCTTGTAAAACCTTCATTTTTGATGATTTATGGTTTTTGTGAAATTGTGTGATCTTGATGAACAATTGTGAAAAAGGGGTTTTAGTTTCATGAATTTAAAATGATTATTTTAAATTGTAGATTTTTTTAGAATTGCTAAATGGTTGATGAAAAATATATTTTCAATAGAAAGGGGTTTCAATAAAAATAGAGTTTTATTGTAGTGGTTTGGAATTGAAATGGTTTGGCATTGAAATGGTTTTGATAGAAATGGTTTTCAATAAAATGTGTTTTTATTGAAAGGGTCATCTTGGCATGATCGTTGGGAATATGTGGTGTGTGTTCATGTGGCATATATGGGGTTGGTTTAAATATGACCTTGTTCTTGGTTCTAAAGGTTTAAGGGAACATGATAATTGCATATACCGGGCTTGGATGAAATAAGACCTTGTGCTTGGTGCCAATGGGTTAATGGAACATGGGAAACAATTACATTGTGAAGACTTGGTAGATCGATGAGAAAACGCTCATGAGTATGGAACTGTCATAATGTATCATGCATAGTTGGTTTCATTGGTTTTAGGAAATGTTGGGTATGTTGATAAAGGGATATTGTGAAATGGTTGTAAATATTGTTTAGTTAATTTTCTAGAAATATATCTTGCTGGGAAAATTGGTTTCAATTGAACTTGTATGCTTTTGGTAATGAATGGTTTTGTAAACTTGTTTATATTTAGTTAAAACTATTTTTGAGAAAATGTTTTATATAAATTTTTTTATATAATTTTTGCTAACTCTTCTATCCCAGTGGCATGTGTAAGGAAGTCATTGGGGGAAAACCTACCGAGTTTTATACTCACCCCTGCTTTGTCACTTTGGTGATTTTGTAGATCCTATCTTCCGGGACATGGGAAAAGGTAATGTTTAACATGTGTTTAGCACTACCTCATGATGTTTGGGATGTTATAAGATTTTGGATCTTGAAGGATGTGGATCATGGAGTATTGTGGTCTTTGGAGAGTCTTTTGTAGTCAATCCGCTGTTTACTTTGATACTTTGTTATTCTTTTGTTGTTGAATACTTTGATGTGTTTTTGAGATAAATGAAGTTGTTGAGTTGTCTTGCATCGGTTCATGCATCATATAGTGAATGTTTGGTTACAGTTGGTAGGTTTATTATTTTATTTATTAAATGGTAAATCATCCCCCACTTTTAATTGAAACCCTTAGGCATTTATTGCTAGCCTTTGGCATCTTGGGGATGTCTCTTAAGGCCTAGTAATGACTCATTGTACTCTCAAGACAATGAGAACTGGTGGGTCATTACAAGTGGTATCATCTTGTTTGGTCCTTGCCTAACAAGTACTCATCGATGATCCTAGTTTTGGAGATGAAATCCCTTATTGACTATTCCTTGGGCAGAAATCTTAGAAAGTAATAGGATTTTTAGAACAAGAAATGTATAACATAAAAGGATATAGATAAAACTTTTATGATGAAATTCAAGTTACTAGGGAGTTGGGTAAATAAGTGTTTGGAGACACTTCTAGAATGTTGAAATCTCATTGTCATGGGTTTAGCCAATGAGACAAGCCTGAAAGGCATTGCATAGGAATGACTTCCCAATAGGAGTGCATACATCATTTCGAAGAATGATTCTTGTTGTAAAAAAAGTGTTAATTTTCGAAAAATAATGGAATTGGTTTTCAAATGAAATATTTTGAAAAATAGAATTCTTATCGTATTTTGAAAATGGTTTAATTTTAAAAGCGTATGAAGTGTTTTAAAAAATGGATGAAAATGGAAAAAATTTTGATTTGGAAAACAATTTTGGGATAGTTAATGTGATAGAATTTGAAATTCTAATACAATAGTTTCTAGAGAGTGAGATTAACGTAGTTTGTTATTTGTTTAGAAAATGGCACCTAGTAGGCATCATCCAAACAAACCTAAAGACGATGTAGAGAATGTGATTGCACCTGAACCACATGTGAACCAAGAGCTGGTTCAGAGTATTTTCTAATCTTTTCAAGTTGTGGACATAGGGAACTAGTGGAATGATCCACGACATGTGGATCATACCATCCAATTCATGAAGCGGAATCCACCTAATTTATGGGGTGATTATGAACCCGAGAAGGTGGAGGTGTGGCTTTATAGGATGAATCGTATCTTCAACTTCATCGACACACTGGTAGAGCTAAAGGTCTAAATGGAGATGTATATGCTCGAGGATCATGCACGTTGGTGGTGGGATTTAGTGGTGGAGGCTAAATTGGATGAAGGACTTACATGGGAGGATTTTGAGGTATTGTTATACAAACAATTCTATCCTCACACGTTCAATATCCAGAAAAAAACAGACTTCTTCAGCCTGAAATAAGAGAGTCTCTCTGTCATAGAGTATTCGGCTATGTTCATGAACATAGTACGCTTTGCACCAAAAGTTGTGGCAAGTGCCTCTTTGAAGGCATGCATCTTCGAATCTGGGCTACGACAAGAGATTTTATCAAAGATTTCAGTACTATGTATTATTGATTATACAGAGATGTGTAACCGAGTGACTGTGGCTGAACGTGATTGGATATATGGGAGGATGCATAATGATACCTATAGGAAATGATGGGAACTGAACCACTAGGAACAAGCAGAAAAGGGACTCCTATTTCCAAGGTGCAAGTGGAAATCAGAACTAGACAAATGGATTAATAAACCTTCCTCCACAACCCTAGAGAAAATAAGGTTGTTTTCAATGTGGTATGATTGACCACATAAAGATAGATTGTATAGAACATCCTAGATAAGGTCATAATTACAAAAAGCTGTGACATCTTCACCACTATTGTCATAGTGCTCCAAGTTCAGGTGCTTGAGAAACTTCTTAGGTATTGTAAGCATCGTATGCTTCGAATGGATGTGGACAATAGAATCAATCTTGTCAGCAGATTAGATATAGCCATGGTGATCTTAGAAATACCATGACTCCTGAACCAGAGAAACCTCAGCAAGGAAACAAGGAGAACAATATATTTAAGATACAATTCAATGGAGTGGAGTAGATGATTGTTGATGATCAATATGGACCATCTACAAGTGGAGGTACGATTATTTTGAATTCTACCATTGTGAAAGTTTTTTTGATACTAGTGCATCACATTCCTTCATTTCTTCTCATTCTATTGACTAGATATGTTTAAAACTAGAAATGATGCCTTCTGTTTTGAAACTGCAAACTCTTCTTGGTGAAAGAGAATGTCAAGCCTTTGTGTGTAGAGTATGTGCTATAACTATTGATGGAGATGAGCCAAAATGTGACTTCTTGATGTTGGATATGGATTTCTATGATATAATCTTGGGTATGGATTACATGATAATGATCAAGGCTCAAATCGATTGTTATAAGAGAACAATTAGTTTCATGATTGAGGAATACATCAAGAATCTCTTTAGAGGAGATAAGATTGTAAATAAGGGTGCAAAAAGCTTGTTGGAACCAATGGTGGGAACAATATCTTACCAATTTGTAGTGTTGAATTTGTAATAAATGGAAGAGATCGAGGAAATAGTTTTCCAACTGTTGTGGATCAATATTCATTTGTCTTTCCCAAGAACTTCTCAGGGTTACCACCTCTAAGGTAAGTGGAGTTTAGGATTGATCTCCATCCAGGTAATAGTCCTATTTCCCTTCCGTCTTAGAGTATGGAACCAACAGAGTTACGGGAATTGAATGTGCAGTTATAGGAGCTGGAAAGAAAGGGTTTCATTCGACCAAGTACATCTCCATGGGAAACATTGGTTTTTTTCATGATAAAGGTAGATGGAACTCTTTGGTTGTGTTTTGATTATCGTAAGCTTAACCAAGATACGATAAAGAACAGATATCTACTTCCACGCATTGATGATCTTTTTGATCAATTAAAGGGAGCTTAGTGGTTTTCCAAGATTGATTTGTGATCATGATATCACAAATTGAGAGTTCAGAAATAGGATATTCCAAAGAAAACTTTCAGAAGTATATATGGACACTATGAATATATATTCATGCCTTTCGGTCTAACAAATGCACCAACGATATTCATGGAATTGATGAATCAGATATTTCAAAAATATATTGATTGTTTTGTTGTGGTGTTTGTGAATGAAATTTTATTCTATTCAAATACAAGGTTTGATTATGAGGTGCACCAAGAAACAATGTTACAAATCATGAGAGATCATCATTTTTATTAGAAATTATCAAAGTGTGATTTTTGGATACAAAAGTATGTTTTAATGGCCATGTAATTTATATGAAAGGAGTTTCTATTGATATTGAAAATATAGAAGCCGTTATCTCTTGGAAACCACCGAAGAATGTTTGAGAGATATGAAGTTTTCTTGGTCTAGCTGGTTGCTACCGACGCTTTGTGTGTGATTTCTCACAACTATCTTCACCAATGAAAGATATGACAAAGAATAATGCTTCATTCCAATGAATGGAGGAATGTCAGAAATATTTCTAGGAACTGAATGTTTGGATTACATTGGCACTTACATTGATCTTTCCAGAATCAAGATAGGGGTATGTGGTGTTTTGTGATGATTCAAGATTAGGGTTGGGATATGTTCTCATGCAAAGAGATCTTGTGGTTGCTTATGGTTCAAGGCAGTTGAGGGTGAATGAGAATAATTACCCAACACATGATTTGGAGTTAGATACATTCATCCATTCTTTGAAAACATTGAGACATTATCTATTTGGTGAAGAATTTACTGTGTTTATAGGTCAAAAAAGCTTGAAACACTTTTTCTCATAGCGAGATTTGAATCTGAGGCAAAGGAGATGGATGGAGTATCTCTAATTTTTTGAATTTTACTTGATGTACACACCCAGGAAAGAAAATTCAGTGGCGGATTCATTGAGGAGAAAGTAATATGCTTTGTTGGTGAAAGAATCTTCAGATGAATGATAGTTGATGTCGGTCTTAGCTGACATGCATGTGGAGTGTGAAGATAGAGTTGATGTTGCAGTTTTATTTTCAACTATGATTGTTCATGATTTAGTAAAAATGATCAGAGGGGCAAAAACATCTGATGTAGAGTGTATGGCTGTAAGTTCAAAACTCAATGGTGGGGAGACTATTGAGGGATGGAAACTTGACGGGGGTTTAGTTTTGTGTTTCAGAGATCAGATGGTTGTACCTATGGGTTTTCAAGAAAAAATCCTTCATTATTACCACTATTCAAGATGGGATATACATCTAGGTACACAGAGGATATATAAGGTGTTGAAGGCATAGTTTTGGTGGAGCAGCATGAAAAGGAAGGTGGTCGAGTTCATCTCGCAGTGCTTAACTTGTCAGCAGGTTAAAGCAGAGAATCAGAGACCAGCTAGTATGTTATAATTTTGGCCCATACCAGTGTGGAAATGGGATCAGATAACAATGTATTTTGTTATAGGTCTTCCAAGAATGGTTTAGAAACATGGTGCCATTTGGTTGATAGTGGATCATCTAACCAAGTTGGCCCATTTCATACCTATTCGTGAAACTCATACGGTGAAGTATCTTTGAGAAATCTATATTCGAGAAGTGGTAAAGAGGCATGGTGTAACTATTTCAATAGTCTCAGATAGAGATCTGAGGTTCACACATCATTTCTGAAAATCCTTATAACAAGACCTTGGTACTCAGTTGACTATGATCATGGCGTATCATCCTCATACGGATGGGAAATCCAAGCGGATGATACAAATGTTGGAAGACATGTTGTGGGATTGTGTAATGGATTTTTATGGATCATGGGATGATCATATACCCTTATTGGAGTTCTCATACAATAATAGCTATCAAGCCTCGATACACATGGCTCTGTTTGAAGCATTGTATGGGCGTCCTTGTCGTTCTCCACTATGATGGGTGGAAACGGGGAAAACTTCACTAGTCGGGACAATCCTTGACAAGGGAACAATGGAAAAGATCCAGTTTATTAGAAAGAGGATGGAGATGGCTTAGAGTTGTCAGAAATCTTATGCATATCACCATCGAAGACCATTTTCATTTGTTGTGGGTGACCATGTCTTCTTGAGGATCTCTCTAAGGCTTGTACATCATCACTTCGGGAAGTAGGGAAAATTATCTCCTAGATACATTGGCCCTTTTGAGATACTTTAATGGGTAGGATAGGTGGAATATCGGTTGGCATTACCACCATAGTTTAGTTTGGTGCATAATGTGTTCCATGTATCCTAGTTGAAAAAGTATCACCCTGATCCTAACCATGTGATCAGATTGTATCACATATAGAACCAGATGCATCACTGATACAGATCCCTATACAGATCATAGACAGACAAGAGAAATTCTGGTACGGGAAAATCATCGGCCTAGTGAAGGTTTTATGGAAACATGGTCAGATTTATGAAGAGTCTTGGGAACGTGAGAAAGAAATGAAAGAGCAGTGGTCAGAACTCTTTCTATCCAATGAGGGTTTTCTACATTCTGAGGACAGAAAGACCAATGGTGGGGAGAATTTAGTACCCCTGGTTTTGGGTACATAACCCCTTTCCTCACATTTTTAAATTGGGTGTCCTTAATAGAGAGTTTCCATAAAATAGATATATTCCATAAAATATAAAGTTTCTATAAATTTGGGTGTTTCCATTGTTGAGTCAATACAGTTTCCTTATGAATTTCCCATTCCCTCATGTTTTAAAAATCACAAACACCCTATCTTAAGGAAAATTTCATTTTCTTAAGATTTTTCATTATAAGGAAAATTTCCCATCCCCAAGGAAAATTTATCCTTACCTATTTTCATTGTTCATATTTTAGTCTAACTCTTTTTATTCCTAAGTGAAAAATTCGGTTTTACATTTAAAAACTTGGAATTATATAAATACTTAGATATAGAGTATTCTGTTTTTCAGGATCTGAATTCAAGTTCTGAATTCTCTAAAATATAGAATCTGAATTCTCTCAAATTCAAAATCCAAATTCTCAAAAATTCAGAATTAGAATACTCTGAAATTCAGAATCAGAATTCTTTGAAATTTAGAATCCGAATTCTTTGAAATTCAGAATCTGAATTCTCTGAAATTCAGAATCCAAATTTTCTAAAATTCTGACTCTGAATTCCTCAGAATTCAGACTCCGAATTCCTCAGAATTTAGTCTCCTAATTCCTAATAATTCAGACTCCAAATTTGTCATAATTTAGACACCGAATTCCTTAGAATTTTGTCTCCGAATTCCTCAGAATTCAGACTCCAAATTCCTCAGAATTATGTTTCTGAATTCCTCAAGAATTCAGACTCTGAATTCTTCAGAATTCAGACTCTAAATTATTTAAAATTCTGATTCCAAATTCCTTAAAATTTTTAATTTGAAATCAATAGAATTTTGATTCCTAATTCCTTGAAAAACTGAATCCATATATCATTGTAACATAGACCTCGAAGGTTTAATCACTTAGAATCTGAATTCTATTTTTTCTTAGAATCCAAAAAATTGAATTTGGTTGAGCAACCATATTTTACTTACTCTTGTTTGAGTTATAAAATTATGTCTTGCATTCGGTTAATAACTAACCGTTGTTTGAGTGACACATATACAGGTCCCTCTGAAATTCAAGGAAAAATATGACAATTGGAGGAGGGAGCCGACCATTGTAAATGCGCCTATAAATAGAAGATCATTTTAAATATCTCACAACTAACAACTGTTCTATAACTCTAGAGATTACATGCTGAAGTGATTTCTAAAGAGAGAGAATTTAATGATTTTTGCGCACTAAAAAACTTGTTCAAAATTTCTTCGTGCGACTCCAAATGTTGTCGAGTACATTAGAGGGCTTCTGGGGATAGGAAGATAGAGGTACCGACAACCTTAAAGGTCAAGGGGTTGCAGGGATAGCAATACGGAATCTCATATTCATATCGAGGGCTTACCCTAGTGTGGGTAAGACAAAATTTATTGAATGTTTAAATCAAGGGACCTTTATCCAAGGTTTTTGGATAACCTACTCTTTGGGTTAAAAGATTTCTTACTTGTTACCTGTATTGTTTCATGTTTTTTCCACTGCATTTTGATTAATAAGGAAAGTATAACTATTTTATACTTTCTTGTACTTGTATACTCTGATTAGTAAGATTTTATACGCTTTGATGTAGAATCTTTTTCCTCATAAACTTTTCTTAAGTTTCATTTCCGGAACCATATTTTCAGAATCAATCAAGTTTTTAGAACAAAGAGGTATTTTGAATTTACCTTGTTTAACTTTGTTAAACATTACCATCTTTAAAAGTACCAAAGGAATTTTTTAAAGTATAAAATTTACCCCCTATTTTATATTGTGCTTCTACATCATTATTTCAATACTATAATTGGTATCAGAGGAGGTCTCTGAAATACTTATATTGACCTATAAGTTTTTTTTCTCAAGTTTATCCTTGTTCTATATTTTCCTTTCATAAGATATTTTTATCCTTGTTTACAATCTTTTATTACTAATAAGTTTGTGTGGAATGATTTTTTTATTTAAGATGGTATGAATGAATTTTTGTTCAATTGAAAATATTTATCCTACTAGACCACCTATATTTGATAGGAATGATTTTGAATATTGGAGAGATCAAATGAAGATTTTTGTTATTAACACTGGAGTGGAAAACATTGTTATGCTGACTGGAGATTACAATATTTCTAATAAAAAAGTCCGAACATTTACTAATCAAGAAAATTCAGAATATCAACTAAACTACAAGGTACACAATACTTTGTTGTGTTCCATGACCAGGAATATATATAGATAGATTTCTTCTTGTGAAGCATAAAATTTTATTTGGAAGAAGATTGAAGTTACTCATTTTGTTACATCCAACGTTATTGAAACTAGAAGAGTTATGCTTAGATCTGAGTATCATGGATTTTTCTTTCCTTATGGAGAACCTATATGTAAGGTACAATAGAGATTCATGACTATTTTGAAAAACTTAAAATTCATGGGTAAAAAAGGATTATATGATGAGGCACTTGTGGACAAGATTATAAACATCGTGCCTAATGCATGGGAATCAAACAGAACACCTATTGATGAGAATATGAAATTATCACAGATTAATCTTGATGAGTTTTTTGGAACTCTTCTTCAACAAGAGACTAGAATGAAAATATATGCTGACAATGTTAAGAAGAATAATGGGAATGGAATTGTTGCTTTTACAACTACCTCTAATCATATGACATCCAAGACTCCTGAGAGAGTTAAAAGGTCTAAATCGAAGAAGATCACTATTTTATTTGAATCAAGTGAAAGTGAAAATTCTGAGAATGAACTAGCTAATATTTCTTGAAGGATGAACATGATAGTTGGGAAGAAATACTTTCAGTATAAATATAATAAGATAGAAATAAAGGAAAATAAATACTCTAAAGTCACTTGTTTTGAATGAAAAAGAGCATGGAATATAAGGACAAATTGTCCTATGATTAAGAGAAATGATAGAAAGGATAATCATTCTTAGAGGAATAGAAAGAAATACTACAAGGCTAAGGCTAAGAAAGTTTTGAAAGCTAATGAAGCCTAGAGTTCCATTGGTGGGGACTATTATGATGAATCCTTATATTATGAATCTTCTAGACAAAATAATCTTGGTTTAATTTCCAAGCTACCTATTGAAAATCATTATTTAATGTATAAGGAACAAAATGCTGAATCCATCACCATTATATCCCTGAATGCTAATTATAGTGATAATAAATATTTTGAATCTTTATATGAAGAATCTTCTTTTTATAAAGATAATAATTTACCTACCTATGAAGAAGTGTCTAGGTTTTATATTCTCCTTTTGAATGAAAATCATAAAGTCAAGAAAAATCTTGATAAGGAAAATTATAGGATTTCGATTATTACTAAGGAAATATCAGATCTTTTTAAATATCTTGATAGGAAAACCCTTGATTTTGAATGTATTTAAAAAAACCTTGATGAATTTAATTCTGAGAAGGATAAACTTTCTAAGGATCTAGAAAAATTAATTTCTAAGAAAAATGTTTTTGATCCTAACTCTAGTGCACAAACTAATGTTTTTGAGGATAAAAACTTAGTTATTAAGCTAAAGTCAGAAATATTTTCCTTTAGGATGTGTTTGTCAAAATTTACCTTAGGTAAAAAAAATTGATATGATGTATTCCCAAATTCGACCTCTAAGGAATAATTCTGCTTTTTCTTATAATAGTTCAAAACCAATTTTTAATAAGAATTATTTTATTCCTCAAAGTGCTCCATTCTTCACTAAGTGTCAGTGTGGTGGGCATTAAGAAAAAATTGTTCTTTAAAAAAAACTTAGTCTTTTGGTTTTCATAAAGCTTATTTTTCTAAGAAAATTTGGATTCCTAAAATTTCTCTTTCTGAAGTTTCTAGATCCAAGAAAGTTTGGGTTCCGAAAGTCTAACACTCTTGTTTTCAGGAAAGTAAAGATACTACCAACAGCAATACATGGTACATGGATAGTGGATGTTCCTGGCATATGAGTGGTAACAAAAACTTCTTTTAAAATATTTTCAAGACTAAAGGAGGAAAAGTAACTTTCAGAGATAATTCTCTGTGAGAAATTATTGGTAAAGGTAATATTGTATTTCTTGGAAAAAAATTTGATTTTGAATGTTTTATTTGTTAAGTTTCTTAAGAAGAACCTCATTAATATAAGTCAATTGTGTGATAAAGGTTACCTTGTGAATTTTATGAATGACAAGGGCTTAGTACACAATTCCTTGGAAGAGTTTATTCTTTCTGCCCATAGGTAACCGATTGTTTACACATTAAACTTAGAGGACCTTAGGAGCCAAGAAATACCTTTCCTTAGTCCAATGGAAGATTATTCTTGGTTGTGGCATTGAAGGTTATGACATTGTAACTTTAGTAACCTATGAAAACTCTCTATGAAAAGACCAGTTAAGGATCTACTAGATCTTAGATTTGATTCTTCAAAAATTTGTGATCCTTTTTAATATAGCAAGCAATATAAATCATGTTTTAAATTAGTTGGTGAATTCTCAACCACTGATGCATTACAGTTGGGGAATATGGATCTTTTTTGCCCAACACAAACTAGAATCATTAGAGGAAAATATTACGTATTTGTTTTTGTTGATGATTACACTATATTTACGTGGGTCTATTTTCTAGAAAATAAATCTGAAGATTTTTCTTATTTATAATGTTTTAGAGCCCAAGTTAAAAATGAGAAAAACCTTCCTTTAATAACTATCCATAATTATCATAGAGGAGAATTTCAAAATTCTGATTTTGAAAACTTTTGTAGTAGAAAAGGTGTTACTCATAACTTCTCAGCACCCAGAACACCTCAACAAAATGGTGTTGTTGAAAGAAGAAATAGATTTCTTTAAGAGATAACAAGAACCATGTTGAGTGAATATTCGGAAGCCAAATTTTTTTGGGATGAAGCTATAAGTACTGAATTATATACTATAAATCGTGTTTTGATTAGACCTTTCCTTAATAAAACTCTTTATGAGTTAGGGAATGGTAAAAAACCTAGACTTTACTAATTCATGGTTTTTGGTTGTAAGGTATTAATTCTGAATACTAAAGATAATCTACATAAATTTGCACCAAAATATGATGAAAGGCTACTCCACAACTTCTAAGGCTTATAGAGTTTTCAATAAAAATACTTGTACTGTTAAAGAAACATTAATGTCAAATTTGATGAAACCAATCCTTTTGTTTTTAAACAACCTCAACCTACATCATCAGATGTGCTTTCAAAAACTGATTTTCTACACTTGATAAAAGATCCTTCTGATAAGGAAAATGTCTAAGAAAATGTTTCTGAAGCATTTACCATAGAATACTTCCTACCCTATATTGATGAACATGTTTTACAAAACCCAAATCAGTTGTTTCTAAAGAAGCATCCCAGTGATAGTATCATTGGTGATGTAAATCAACCTGTAAGGACTAGAAGTTCCTTAATAAATGAAGCTAAAAATCTAGCATTCCTTTACCAATTAGAACCAAAAAGAACTATGAAGCTTTAGGCAATGATGATTGGATAAAATCTATGCAAGGTGAGCTAAATGAATTTGAAAGGAATAAATTCTAAACCTTGGTTGAAAGACCTAAGGAAACATCTGTTATTAGAGTAAAATGGGTCTTCAGAAATAAATGTGATGAAAATGGAATCATTGTAAGAAATAAAGATAGATTGGTTGTTAAAGGATATAATCAACAAGAAGGAATGGACTATGAAGAAACCTATGCTCCAGTAGCTAGACTTGAATCTATTCGTATTCTACTTGCCTTTGTAGTGTTCTTCAATTTCAAACTTTTTCAAATGGATGCTAAATGTGCTTTCCTTAATGGATATGTTCAAGAGGATGTTTTTGTTGAAAAAAATCCTAGTTTTGAAGATACAAAAGATCCTGAACATGTTTTCAAACATACCAAAGCTTTTTATGGACTCAAGAAAGCCCCTATGCCTGATATGATAGACTTACATGGTTTTAGATTCAAAAAAATTATGTTAAGGGAAATACTGATCCAACCCTTTTTATAAATAACGATAAGAAAATGTTTTTATTTGTCAAATTTATGTTCAGGACATTATATTTGGTTCATCTCAGTAATCTCTAACTAATTCTTTTGCGAATCTAATGAAATCTGAGTTAAAAATCAGTATGATGGGTGAGTTAACATTTTTCCTTGTTTTTCAAATTTCATAAAAACCAAAAGGGATCTATATATCCCAACATAATTATATTAAATATCTTCTTAAAAAGTATGGATATTACAACACTAATAGTATAAGTACTCCCATCAGTACCTCAAATTCACTTGATCTAAATGAAGCTGGGAAACCTGTAGATCAAACAACTTTTAGAGTTATGATAGGAATTCTACTTTACTTGATATCAAGTCATCCAAACTTAATATTTTAGGCATTCTTATGTGAAAGATATCAATCCAATCCTAAGGAATCTCATTTAAAGGCAGTGAAAATAATTTTTCGCTACTTAATGGGAACCATGGATTCAGGACTCTTTTATACTTCTTGAAATGATTTTGTGTTAAAAAGTTTCTTAGATGTTGACTTCGATGGATGTATAATGGATAGGAAAAGTTCCTATAGAACTTTTCATTTATTAGTAGATTCATTAGTTTCTTGTCCATGAAAAAAGAAACACTTAGTAGCACTTTCCACTACTGAAGCTGAATATGTAGCAGCTGGAATTTATTATGGTCAAGTGTTGTGGATGCAACACACACTCACGGACTATGGTATGTGTTTTACCAAAACAAAAATATTTTGTGATAAGACTAGTGTAATTTCCTTAAGTAAAAACTATTCACATCACTCCCATGCAAAACACATAGATATTAGGCATCATTTTCTTAGGTATCACACACAAAAAGAGGATATCATTCTTCAATTTATTAGAATGCAAGACCAACTTTCTGATATTTTCACAAAATCTTTACCATCCAATAGATTTGAATACATAAACAGAATTTAGGAATGATAAATGTAAGTTAATATTCCATATTAACTTCTTGTTGAAATCTATCTCCTTATAGTAAGAAAGTACTTTTTACTGGGGGAGTACATTTACTTATTATCTAAATTTTTTTCGTAGTTAAAATTTTCATAGTTAAAATTTTAGTAGTTAAAATTTTCATAGTCAAAATTTTCGTAATCAAAATTTTCGTAGTTAAAATTTTCGTAGTTAAAATTGTCATATTCAAAACCTTCGTAGTTACAATTTTCATATTTAAAATTTTCTTAGTTAAAATTTTCATATTTAAAATTTTCATAGTCAAAATTTTCGTAGTTAAAATTTTTCCGTAATCAAAATTTCAGAATCTAATGTTCTCTAAGAATTTTTTTTTCTCATTACGAATAATCTTCCTAGTAATCTGAAAGGCATGTTTCCCTTCATAAGTGTTCGTAATAATTTTTTCCCTTGTTGTTATTTTTTTTTGTTTTAAATTTTTTAAATTCACTTTTCCTTAAATCCGAATGTTTTATCTTAAAAATCTCAAAAGATCAGAATCTATCAAAATCCTTCTTCAGATATCATCTCAACCGTCAAATATGATTATAAATTGTTCAACTATTGGATCAATCAGGGAAGATGAACTGGCATCTCAACACCTATATAAAGGACCCTAGATATCTTTTCCCACATCGAACTGCAAGCTCTTGCATGCTGAAGCTCTGCCCCTCCTACTTAAGGCCGTTCCAGATCTTCAAGGTTTACTCAGTTCTAAATATCTGCTAAAGCTTCATCTCAAAAATAAATGTCGTCTATAAAGAAAATATCTGAATGGAATATTTACAAAGAAATATTGGTTCATCCAAATTTCATTGCTAAGTATGATTCCATTATCTCTTAGAATATCAAGCTGAATGGGTCGGAGAGTGTTTTCATATCGAAACTGAAAGCACAGGATCCTGTGTATCTAGAGATTCTGGTTGAATTCTATGAGACGGTAAGCTTTTTCAATGAAGGAGGAAGAGATAAATTTTCTTTCAAGAGTTATGGGAAGACATATTCACTTTCTTATAGCAAGGAAGCTAGTCTGATTGGTATTCCTTATGAAGGGGAAGCTTATTTATATACTCACAAACTACCTGATGTATCTGGTTCCTTTGATAATGAAAAGGCTCTATATTCCCTTGGTCTTTCAGAGGCCAAGACTCCGAAAATAGTACATCTATCCACAAAAAATAGGATTCTTGAATTGTGGGTTTAAGGGTTTTTCATACTGAGAAAAGAATATAAGGATACTCTAAAGAAGAGTGATTTATATATATTGGATTTCTTGGTGAACCTCAGAATGATTAACCTGGTCAAGTATATCTTGGTTTCAATTGAAAATATCACGAATGAGAATTTGAAGTCTCAGATTATCATGTATTCAACCATTATTTCAAAGATCATTTTTTTGTCTTCACTCCTTCAAGATTTCATGCAGTTCCTAGATGAGGAACTCTAAGGTGAGGCTGATAAGTGATGATAATCATAGGAAGATGAAGATTGGATTTAATAGTCAATCTAGATAATTTTATGATCTATCTGAAAAGGAAGTTGAAGCCTTATCATAGAAACATGAAGCTACCGAGACATCTATGAAGGGTGGAAGTAAGAGGAAATCCAAGGAGCCAGAAGAGAAAGCAAAAACCCTATTGGCTAAGGAAAGTCAGTCAACACCACTGAAGACTAAGAAGCAAAAGACCTATACTAATGAATTGGCTGCAAAGTGGAGAGAAGATAAGAAGAACAAGAAAGAAGGGGAGCCTAGTTTTGGCTTGGATCCTGATGAGGCAAAGGATTTTAAAGAAAAGGTTGCTGAAGATCTTGAGAAGAAACAAAAAGAAAAGTAGTAGAAGAAGAAGATGTCAGAAGCTAAGATAGTCCAATCCCATCTCAAGGAAACCGAGAAATCTTCTGAACAAGTTCAGGCACCAGAGTCATTTATACAAGAATCACTTCCTAAGACTCTAGAAAATAAGTTTCTAAATCCGGAAAAACATCTAGAAGAAGCAGTTAAAGAAGAAGAAGTATTAGAAGAAAAATAAGAAGGCAATGGAAACACCAAAGATGTGTTAAAGTAGGTATAGGTATATCATGAGAAGGAAAGACCTTATAAGAAATTATCATTCCAAACCTCTCAAGATAAATCTTTAAATCTTTCTAATCCTATGAAGGATTAAGGGAAGGGTAGAGATGAATTAAATAAACTATCTGGGTAAGAAAGCATCAATAAATATTTCATTCACCCATAGGATGTTGAGGCCGGAGCTGAGAAGGAAGAAGTTAATGAAGACAGAATTGTTCAACTATCCGATAGTGAACATGAATCTCCTGATCAAGAAGAAGTCATTCCAAAGGATGATAAGGGAAAACAGGTGGTTGTGGATACACCTAGAAAAGATGTAGTAAAGAAGAAAGAAGTTGGTGGTTCATTGAAGAGGAAGGCTATTGAATTAGAAAAGTAATCCTCACAAAACAAAGTCTCAGATTCAGAATCATCCTCTCATGGACATGACTTTGTAATTAGGTCTTTGAAAAAGCTTGTTGGGACAATTCCAATATTTCCCAGTATAGAATCAAGATTCCAGATGCTTCAGCATTCATTAAATCAAAAATTGGATTCAGTATCCATGGTGATTGATAAGTTTGTCAAACTCGAGGTAGACTTTAGGAATTTTCTAATTAGCTATAAGGCTCGTAAAAGATCATACAAAAAGATGAAAAGATGGTAAAGGAATACAATAAAAAAGATGAGAATCTTTTTTGAATTCCAAGAATGTGTCAAGGATTCTTTTGACACTGAAGATGTGAAGATGAAGGATCTCACTAATAGTTTTGATGAAAAGGTAACTCTTGAATAGACTTCTTGGTAGAAAGAAGTGAAAGATCTGAATGAGAAATTGAATTCATTTTCTTAGAGTTGGAAGAGAGAAAGGGATCACATAATTGAGATATAAGAGAAGCTTGTTAAGTAGGAAGAATTATTGAAGGATTAGGCAGAATCTCTTAAAGATCAGAAAGAGAAAATTAAAAACTTATAGAAGAAAACAGAAGAACATGATCAGTTGCTCAAGCATACAGAAGAGGATCACAAGTACCTCAAGAAGTTGTAGACTATTGTGAAGAAGCTGATGCCAAAGGAGAAGGAAGGACAATCTTTTCCAAATATGATCTTTTTTTATATTTTCATATTATACAAATTCATTCAATCATAATGAAATTCTTGTTTCTATTTATATTTTTATGGTTTTTTAGTAATAATCTTTCAGGTACAAAATTTCCTTTATATTCCATATATTTCTTTTTGAAAATCAAAAATGGGGAGAAATGAATGAAAATAAAGAATACTTAGTAAAGAAGAAATTTCCTTAAGTAAGGGGGAGTTCATCTAAGAGGGATTTTTCATCATGAATATTTTTGTATGCAAGAAAATGAAAAATATCATTTAGGAAATTCAAAATACAATCCTTAGTGTTTCCAAAGACTAAGGGGGAGTTAGTCGTATTCACTTTAATCCATAAGTAAAGGGAGATAAGTTTTTATTTACAAGTCTATAAAAATGTCAAAGTCCTTATATTCTTTTTCATAAGGATGTTTGTGCTTTCTAAAAAGTGGGATATTGTTGAGTAAATAATGTTTCCTTATGAATTTTCTATTTGTTCATGTTTTGAAAATCACAAACACCCTTTCTTAAGGAAAATTTAAATTTCTTAAGATTTTTCTTAATAAGGAAAAGTTTCCTTCCCCAAAGAAAATTTATCCTCACCGGTTTTTCATTGTTCATATTTTAGTCTAACTCTTTTTATTCCTAAGTGAAAAATTTGGTTTCACATATAAAGCCTTAGAATTCAATAAATACTTAGATATAGAGTATTCTGTTTTTAGGATCCGAATTTATGTTCCAAATTCTTTGAAATGCAGAATCCGAATTCTCTGAAATTTAGAATCTGAATTCTCTGAAATTCAGAATCTGAATTCTCTGAAATTAAAAATCCAAATTCTCTAAAATTCAGAATCAGAATTCTCTGAAATTCAGAATTCGAATTATCTGAAATTCAAAATCCAAATTCTCTAAAATTCAGACTCCAAATTACTCAAAATTTAGACTCTGAATTCATCAGAATTCGGACTCCAAATTCCTTAGAATTCAGACTTTGAATTCTTCAGAATTTAGATTCCAAATTCCATAGAATGCAGACTCTTAATTTCTCAGAATTCAGACTCCAAATTCCTCAGAATTCATGTTTTGAATTCCTCAGAATTCAAACTCCGAATTCTTCAAAATTCAGACTCCGAATTCTTCAGAATTCAGACTCTGAATTCCTTAGAATTCTGATTCCAAAATCTATAGAATTCTGATTCTGAATTCCTTGAAAAACTAAATCCATATATCCTTATAACATAGACTTCTAAGGTTTACTCACTTGGACTCTGAATTCTATTTTTCCTTAGACTCTAAAAAATTGAATTTGGTTGAGCAACCATATTTTACTTATTCTTTTCTTAGTTATAAAATGATTTCGTGCATTATTTTACTAACTAATTGTTGTTTAAGTGACATGGGTATAGGTCCCTCTGAAATTCAAGGATAAATATGACCGTTGGAGGAGGGAGCTAACCATTGGAAACGCACCTATAAATAGAAGCTCATTTGAACGAGCTCACAACTTACAACTAATCTACAAGTATAGAGATTACATGATGAAGTGATTTCTAGAGAGAGAGACTTCAATGCTTTGTGCATACTGAACATATTGTTCAGAATTTCTTCGTGCGACTTTGAATGTTGCTGAGTACATTTGGGGGCTTCCAGGGATAGGAAGAGAGAGGTGTCAGCAACCATGAAGTTCGAGGGCTTGCAGGGATAGCAAGACAGAATCCGATATTCATATCTATGGCTTACCCTGGTGTGGGTAAGACAAAATTTCTTGAAAGTATAAATCAAGGGACCTTTATCCAAGGTTTTTGGATACCCTAATCTTTTGGTTAATAGATTTCTTACTTGTTACTTTTATTGATTCAAGTTTGTTTCCCACTGCATTTTGATTGACAAGGAAAGTATAACTATCTTATACTTTCTTGTACCTGTATACTCTGATTAGTAAGATTATATACGATTTGAGGTAGAATCTTTTTCCTTGTAAACTTTTCTAAAGATTCATTTCCAGAACCATATTTCTAGAATCACGCATGTTTTTAGAACTAAGAGGTCTTGTGAATTTACCTTGTTTATCTTTGTAAAACATTACCATCTTTAAAAGTTCCAAAGGAATTTTTTAAAGTATACAATTCACCCCATCTTTATATTGAGCATCTACATCATTATTTTGATCCTACATCCATAATGTTGGTTGTTTCCATAAAGTGGGATGTTTCTATAAAGTAGGGTGTTTCTATAAAGTGTGTTGTTTCAATAATGTGGAGTGTTTCCATAAAGTGGGTTGCTTCCATAAAGTGGGGGTGTTTCCATAAAGTGGGATGTTTCAATAAAAAATGTGTTTCCATAAAAAGGGTAAAGGTGAAGGATGAGAGAGTTTGGGGGTTTTATAAGGAGTGTTGGGACCAAAAGGGAGGTCACACAATCCATACATAGTTGGCCCGAACCGTGTGGTCAAACCCTGCAAAAAGGTCAAATTTTAGATCCTATTTTCTAAGAGCTTACTTTTTTTCTATATATTTCGTTTTGGATTCAGAACACCCCTATTTCGAGATTATTCTACCTAGAAGGATTTATAACCCTCCCCACATGATTTGGAGCTAACCCAAAGTGTTCCATTGGTGATTTCGAGTCTGATTCTTGAGGTATGTCACCATTCATTCCAGATTTGTCATGTTTTCTTAGATCTTCATAGATCTACTTCTCCGATATCTATTCTTTCTCAAATATGAACCTATAGTGGGAGGATCTATGTTTTTGGATGCCAAATTATTCAATGTTGAGTCGTGATCTTGCTAGGATAAGAGAACTAAGGCTGTCCTTGGAGAATCAATCCAATTTCTTGTTCGTTCTTCATCTGTTGTCAAAGTTATGTCAAAACCTTCGAAGTACGAGGCTTCTCACTCAACACCTCTTGCTAGAATTTATTGTCTCAGATTCTAATTGATTTATTTATTGTGAAATGCATTGAAAAATAATCATTTGTGACGATTTATGGTTTTTGTGAAATTGCGTGATCTTGGTGAATAGTTGTGCAAAAGGGGGTTTAGTTTCATGAATTTAAAATGATGATTTTAAATTATGGATTTTTTGAAATTTCTAAATGATTGATGAAAAATATATTTTAAATAGAAATGGTTTTCAATAAAAATGGAGTTTTATAGAAATGGTTTGTAATTGAAATGGTTTGGAATTGAAATGGTTTTGAAAGACATGGTTTTCAATAAAAAGGTGTTTTTAATGAAAGGGTTGTTTTGGCATGATCTTTGGGAATATGTGGTGTGTGTTCATGTTACATATATGGGGATTGGTTGAAATATGACATTGTTTTCAGTTAAAATGTTTTAATGGAACATTCGAATTGCATATATGTGGCATAGTTGAAATATGACCTTGTGCTTGGTTCCAATGGGTTAATAAAACATGGGAAACAATTACCTTATGAAGACTCGGTAGATCAACTTGAAACCGGTCAAGAGTATGGAACTGTTATAACATAGCATGAATGGTTGGTTTCATGGGTTTTAGGAATGGTAGGGTATGCTGATAAGGGGATATTGTGAAATAGTTGTAAAGATTGTTTAGTTATTTTTTGGAACAATATCCTACTGGTAAAATTGGTTTTAATTGCACTTTCATGATTTTGGTAATGAATGGTTTTGGAAACTTTTTATATTTAGTTATAAAATATTTTTGAGAAATTGTTTTATATAAACCATTTTATATAATTTTTTCTAACTCTTCTATCCTAGTGGAGTGAGTAGGGAAGTCATTGGGGAAAACCTACTGAGTGTTATACACACCCCTGCTTTGGCACATTGGTGCTTTTGTGATGCTATCTTCTTGGACATGGGAAAATGTAATGTTTCACCTGTTTTTAGTACTACCTCATGATGTTTGGGCTGTTCGGAGATTTTGGAGCATGGAGCTTGTGGAGAATGGAGTCTTGAGGTCATTGGAGAGTCTTGTGTAGTCTATCACTTGTGTACTTTTATACTTAGTTATTCTATGTTGTGGCTTACTTTGATGTGATTTTGAGATATATGAAGTTGTTGAGTTGTCTTCTATTTGTTCATGAATCATATAATGAATATTTGTTCATTATTGGTAGGTTTATTAGTTTATTTCTTAAAGGGTAAATCGTCCCCCACTTGTAATTGAAACCCTTCGGCATTTATTACTAGACTTTGGAATCTTGAGGATGTCACTTAGGGCCTAGTAATGACTTGTTGTACTCTCAAGCCAATGATAATTGGTGGGTCATTACACTTCCTTTCAATTACAATCCTTGAAAAATGGAAACATTACTCATGATTACGTAAAACATAACTTCTTTTTGATTATAAGGTTGTTATTTTTTCATAACCGTCAATTATTATTGGTTTTGAATGTATAATATATGTATAAGTACTAAAATTATGTCATTATTATTATTATTGAAATTTTGAATGAATAATCTATTTGACATTAGTCAACATACAAAAATTATTTTGGATATATGAATCGAACCTCCTCAAAATATCTAACATGAAAATAAATGAATAAGTAATTGAAAATATCATGATTATAAGTAAAATAAAAGGAATAAAAGATAAGAAAACAATTATTATTAAATTAAATAATTAAGAAAATTTTATTATTCTGGATGATATTGATCACATGTGATGATTCAAACTCATGGTAAGTGTTTCATCTCAAAATATACTTCCTTGCAACACATGATTTTTTATGCACCTAATTTCATTTAAATAGTGTAAACACTACCCCATTATATTTCATTTCATCAATATTTCCTACATCATGATATGTTTTTTCCATAATTCATCTACTTCATTCATGGGACATTATGATTCAAAATATACCTAAGGAGTGAGGGTTTATGTTTCAAAATCATTTTTAATTGGGACTATTTATGGTTGAATTTCCATTAATAAAATTATTTATTCAATACCTAATAAAAACCTTACATTTTATTATCCTCTGGTTAATCTATAAATTTTGATTTAATAGTAACATTTTACACTCTTTAGAACTTAAAATTATTGATAATGTTTTACGTAAAACTGACTTTTTTTCTCTCTTCAGTTGAAAACCCTTTGCCTTCCATGTCCATTTTTTCATTATATTTTTTGAAAAATTATTTTAATATTCTCTAATGATTGTTTAAATTAATATTTACACAAAATTTTGTTTTTTAAGAAATTTTAAGAGGACTCTTCCTATCACTTTACAAATAAGAGGCTGTTGACTTTTCATACTATAATGTGAATGAAATCATTTTCTAACACACTCATCATGTAAATAATTTCCCACCACCTTAACCAATCAAATAATTGAATCATCCATTATATGGTTCAATGGTTATTTTTATATAAAATTATTTCTATAATTTTTTTGTAGTTTTTTTAAAAAATTATTTTAAAAGTGAAAATGGTATTTTCCTCAATAATAATTTTCATATATGTAAAATTATTTTAATTCACCAAAATAAAAAACTTATAATGTAATGTAATTATTTTGAAATCTGAATACATGTCTCTTATATATATAACATTATGACCATACCTTTCTTTAATGGTGTTGTATATGACTTATGTTCATTTCATAATTTCCTTTTTAAGAAAGATCTTCTGATTGTTTTGTAAGCGAAGATTATTCGACTCATTTATTTCCATGGGAAATTCTCTTGTTATGACTTATCAATGATTTAATTATTCAGAAAAATATTCATGTACATGAAATAAACATGATTAGTGGGCCCAGAATTATATATACTTCCAATGCATTGGGTAATATTTTATTATCTTGATACATCATGTGTGGGATTATGGGGTGAACCTAATCCATTACGGGATATTGTCGATTTTGTGATATTATGTTGGTAGTAAGTGTTGAATTATTATTATGTCATATTTTACATAATTTATACTTTCACATGTTTCCATGAACTTAAGATATAATTATCTTCATATTATGCTTTGAATTGGTTACTCTTATACACTCCGTTTTATGATATCATATCACAACTTTGACTGAAATGTTATTATTTTTTATATTGTTTATTCCCTTACAGGGTTTTTAGATCACCCATTTATTTATGTATTCCCAAGGTTATACCATGAAAAATTAGGATCTCAATTAGATTTTATGGTCTCATTATAGGGAATTAAATAAGGATGTAATTTTTAAGATTCATTTTATGTATTAAGAACATTGTATTCTAAAGATAATAGGCCATTTTGATCATTGTTTTGTATCAATGGATATTTATTTTAAGAATTGTGAAATAATATGTGTAAAAAGGATTGAGTCACTATATTTTAGGCCTAATGATATTCCCAACCCATAAGATTCAGGAGACAAGTTCAACCATTCCAAGGGGAAGACTGTGTTTTCATTTGATTTTATAGAGTTTAATGCCACATTACATAGACCAAAGGTTATATAGTATATATAGAATAGGTCATGTGAAAACCTTGATTTGAATTAGAAACCCAATGCTAGTATAATAATTCATCATCGGAAGGTAGATAGTTTAATTTCATAATTCCATGAGAGAGTTTGTAATGTTTACATTGAAGAGGAAGAGGGTAAACCTGATGCAAATTAGATAGCCCAATTCCATTATAGATGAACCTAAAAATGAATTCATATATATTGTGTTCATAATTCCAAGATAAATAGTCTATTATTCTATAGAGAAAGTTATAATATATAAACTGAACATGAATTGATGAACCCTTTTGAAAATATAACTGAACTTCAAGGGAAAATTCACATGGTTTAAGGTAATGAATCATAAATCAGAGCTCAAAATTTATTTTTATAGAAAATCGGCTTTGGCTCGTTACTTTTAAGGTCATGAATGGTATTTCTAATATTTAAGGATATATAACTTCAACAATAGTTATTCCATGTTTATGGTTATGAGATTGGGATTGTTTATCCATTATTTTATTGTCATGAAATTATGATTCCTGGTGAGATGGAGTATATTACAATGGGTTATAGGATGGACCCAAAGACTTTTTTAATTCCAATGTTAATCAATAACCATCTTGCAGGTGGATGTATACAAATTAAGTTCATGGTACATGGACTAGGAGATGTTTTCTATATATAACTAAGTGAAAGGAAAAAAATCATGAATAAGAAATATCACATGCCAATATCAAGAAAAATCAGTGGTGGATGAACAACATTTATTGTGATGATGCTTTGACAACAAAATATTCCATTTAGGGTCATCAAACTCAAACCCTTAGTGAGATAGCCCACATGGTTGTAGGGACCATGGTAACATGAAAATAATTGGGAAACTAATGGATAATGAATACCCATATTATGGGAAAACAAATATCTTTTTATGATCATGATACATGAATACAATTTCTTTATTTGAGTTTTTGGTCCTTATAGATCAGACCGTGGGATCTCAGGTAGCATCTATATCATTGTTTTAGGATAAAAATCAATGTGAATTAGTGATCTAAATATTGATATTTAAATCTAGAAATAATTATTCACATAGTCTATTTTCATGATTTATAGAACAATGGGATGTAGTATAAAATTATATATATGTTAAAATAATCATCTATATGTGATTATTCCTTGATGTATATGAAGGAAAAAAGAAACTAGGATAAAAAGTGTTAGTTTCAAAGACATGATGTAGATGATGAGAGACTTTTTTTGGGATGAACATCAAATCTCTGGTCATAAAAACATAACTTGTGCAATGGAAAATGAACACACATAGTTTTATGGGGAATTCGACTCTTACACAGATCCATATCACATATAAAATATATGTATATAAATGAATGGATTATTTGGTAAAAAAGAGGTGATAAAATCTAATAGGGATTAATAAAAATTTCATCACATGGAAAAATAGGGAAATTGTCTAAGAGTCTACAAATGGATCTAAAATACAAGATGCATATTTCACTATATATCAAATGTAATAGGAATCAAGACTCACTTAGTTAAAAAATATTTCTTGGTAGGAGACTAAAAAAAAACAAATAGTGGCATCCACTCAGAAGAGGATCTAATGAATTACATTATTCTATGACATGAAACAGTGAATAAATCTTGAAGTTTAATGTCATTTTGGGAGTATGTTAAACACATATTTTAAAGTTATATCATAAGAATGAAACTCATTCTATTTTATATAATATTGTTAGGAAATTGAACATTCAATTTTACATAATATATTAAATATGAAAATGATATAATTTTTAAATAAATGTATCTAAAAATAAAAGTGGATTAGAATTTTATAGTCAAGTAGATATGATTAGATGAGTGTTACATTTTATTTCCATATAGGTAAAATATATGGGGTTACCTATATATAAACTCAAAATGCCTCTATCTTGTTGGTGGCCAATCTACTAAAACACCTAAACCTAGATTATTCATGCTCACTATGGTAAATAAGGACTAAAAGAGGATCATGCATATTACATGAGGGTTAAAAATAGGGGTTAATGTGTCAGGGTAAATTTACAAAGGGGTAACTCCAACTATTTTGAAATTTCACCAAAATATATGTTGGTGACCACAAAGTAAATCATGATATCTAGGATTTCAAAAATAAGGGACTAAAAAGGATTGGGTTTACAACTAACAATGGATGAAATATAGGTTCCACAAAAACATTTTCAAGAATGAGGAAAAATAAATTATGGATGAAAGTGGACCATTTCATTCAAACATGGGGCATGTCCTGCTACCTCCAATAATCATATAAGGCATGTTTCCTAGAATGTGGTATTTCATAGAGAACATTTTTACATCGCTGTATTAGAGCCCATTTTAACATGAATGGGTAATGAAGATTACAATTAATTAATACTCTACATGTGAAGGTGAATTAAAAAATAATGTTAAGGAATATTTTAACACAATTAGTTCTATGTTTTCATGAATTGATAAAATCATATGTGAATATTAGTAAAAAGAGGATCATTTGTGTCATTTGAGAGGGGTTTCATCTCTTTGTTAGGTGTGTAGGAGAAACATGATGTAAGGGAACTAGTCATCAATAATGAGTGATGATGATGAGAAAATAATGGTAGTTGGGTATCATATAATATATTTGGGAATCATAGAGTTTCCTATGAAATGGAAATCAAGATAGATGTATATATCAAGGAATGGTGTAGTAGAAGACTGAAACGGTAATGCGATTTCCTCTTTGGTGTTGAAGATTTCCTAGTCATGTAAATTACACATCATACAAAAAGATTTTATCTATGAAGTTTAAGGTTGTTTTTCTAGTATTGAATCTGATACCAATTAACTTCATATAGTAAGAAAATATATCATTTCATTTAGTGATATATAATGGGAACAACGTTTAATGAAATTTGATTCGGTAATTTTATAATTAATGTGATGTATTTTAGGGTTATGTGATGAGGACACATTCCATGCCATTTTGTGACATGTAGAGTGGAATGTTTCTCGAAAGTTTAGAGTCATAAAAAATTGACACAAGTTTCATCTAGTTTAATTTTATTGGACATTGACAATGATTATATAGTTAAAAATATTTTAGTATGGATGTTATTAATCTGATGTGAAGTTATTTTAATTTCCTATCAATAAACCTCTCATTTGAGAGAGGTGTGAAATGGATGCAATATCTTGATAAAATATTATGAAACATTGGATTAAACGTTCTTTATACTAAAGGGACACTTCCAAAATGGATCCACTATCTGTAATTTTGTTCTAGGTGTCATTGGGGATCTCAAATTTATTACCATGTTACATGGGATGAAAGAGTGAAGGATAAAATTCTTTTTAAATGGTTATACCACTCTATTTTGATAGACATTGATGAAGTGAATTGATTACATCTTGTTTTCATCAAGGTAATCTAGTTTAGCTAAAAAAAATTGGGAAGTTTTATATATTTTCAAATAATTGTAGAAGGATATATGAATTGGTAGTAATTATGCCCTAATTGATAACATTATTTCTATTCCCCACACCATAGAGTAATTTATATTCTGGGTGGGAATTGAAGACATCTTTTGGTATTCCCACAGTGTATTGGAGTAATTTTTTCCCCATAATTTTTGGTTCACACTCACCGTATTATTTTTAATTTTAAAGAGTAAACTATTTAATTCTATAATCTAACCATTTATTTATGTATGATAGTGTGGAGTGTGGTCAAACCTATTGTTTTATTTAGAATATATATTTTTTGAGCAATTACTTAAAAATTGATTCCATTAACAATGATAATGGAGTGAGGAATCTCAAATCAATGAATTATTTGGTATTTAGTGAACTTGATAATGGATCAAGACATGATCCGATAAAGTGGAATGGATTTACCCAACTATAAGGATAAATTATATATTTAAAGATAAAATGAAACTATTATACTATCTCTAGAAATTAGAGACCCCTGAAATCATTTAGCCAAGGGAAAAGAATACCTGGTGTGTGGGAAAGATCTATAGGATGATGCACGAAGTTGGGATTAATATTTAATGTGAGAAACTTCATGTTGTACTCAATGATATTAAAAACCATGGTTGGAATGAAATAATATAGCATTCAAATCAGATAATAACTATTTAATATTTATTGGTGAGATTCACATGACTCATCATGGTCCTCAATCAAGGATTATCGAATTCACTGCCATTGAATGTTTTAGATAATGATTCATGAAAAGATACACCTTTAGTGGGAGTTATATATATTAGGATCTTCATAGAGGATAATATTTGTTGCACGTCAGTTGATATACTCTCTCTTTGGTCAATATAATATGTGTGTTTTGTGTTGATGGTACTCAATCAAATGGATCATCTAATTAGATTATTCATCTATCACAGAGGAATTTATGGGCCCAACACGGGAAGAATGATAAGTAGGATAAATTACTAAACTGTCTTCCTCATCATGATCTATGAGAGTAATCACTCTTTAATGTTCCACATTATTGACCAAGTCATATATTTCTTTCAATGTGATAGATACAAAAAAACATTCCAAGGTATATTACTAATCATTATTTGATCTTGGGATATAATGGAAATTTATCATATTATAAATTTAATCCATCATATGATAAATATTTTCATGAAACTGTATAGGATTCAATGTCTTCATTATGTAGTCACCATTTATTTTATTGACGAATAACTCAAATTCAACATTCATAACCAATTGTGGAACCTCTATCAAAAAGTGACATTAAAAGAAAGGGATGATGTATTGAAACTCAACCTTATTATTTATGAACTCCTATGAAATTATGAATGAATATAGAATGAAATACTTTATTGGAGTGATGAAGATTACTCCAAGGCCAACCTTTTTGAGTTTTTTGTTGTTGATACATATACATGTTAGTCTTCGGGAGGAATCATATAAGTTATAGCCCATAATTTCATCACTTCTTTGATGTAAAGAATAATATCACATGGGAATTAAACACCCATGGAAATATTTTATTAATTTGGGTGAATAAAAAGGAAATATGACAATTCCCTGAACCTATAATATTTCAATAAAATAAATCTATTTTAAAAATATAGAAGTTTCTTGTCACACCCTGACTTCTTAAAGGTAACTACATAAGTATGTTGACTGACCACATGGATACCGCTGACCATCCGGTGCCTTTTCACTAGTCTTAAACCCAAAAAAACATTAAATGTTGAATATTTTAGACCCGTTCTCACCCCTAACCTTGGGGAGACTAACCAAAACCAATAAATAATAAAATAAAATAATTTAATGAGTCAGGGTGTTACAATTCTCCCCACTACAGACACTTTCTTCCCCCAGAAAGTCTCCAAACCATAGTTGACACAACTAAAGTCCATGCCCAGACCAAAATAGAAGAAACCAAGAGGCTTAGGGTGACCATTACCAACACACTTCACACCCGACCAACTTAAGAACAATCACTGTTTGAGGTTGAGGGGAGAACATGGGAGGGTTCTCCCCACCACAAGAATTCACTAACATGGAAACCCTCGAAACTCGATCACACTACCACCCCAAGGAGGGCCAATGCAGAAAATCCCAAACCAAACTCGTTCATTTTCCCAACATGGAACAAAGAACACACCCGAGCCTTTTTCGGGAAACTTGCTACAAAATAGCCCATCAACTTAAAAATGAAGAATTAACTCAACCCCTCCCATGAATTTCATGAAATGAACATCCCCATAACAAAAACAGCTAAGACCAACTCAAAATCAGAACATGTCCATTCATTCATGGCCCACACCATTGAAAGAGACTAAACAATTTAAAAAACCACACTGAGAGAAGATAAGACCGCCTGGATTGTGGGGGGAATGAGCTCATCACTCCCCCACAACAAGGATGATCTTATGATAGTAACGATAATATAAAAATGAAATTTTGGATATTTCCATTCCAAATCTAAAAACATTATCCGGACTGAGGTTCCACACACCCTCGGAAACTCCAGACTGTGCACGAGCATCAACCCGAGACCAGTGGCTGGGGATCTGATGGCTGAAGCATCTCCTACCTCACAGTCAAGAATTTGCATCCTCCAGTTTCCAACTCCTTCCTCCAGAATGACGCTTCTTTCAGAACTCTTACTGGTGGCCCGAACAGTTGCACGGTAGCAAGACTTCAGAGGGATATGACAAGGCAGCTTAGAATGGATAAACCAAACACAATAATGGAATGCGAGTGAACGGTCCAACAAACTGGGAATCAGGACAGAAAAATATCCTTTCCAGATGGGGAACCTTCACAAGAGCCAACCCCCAACAACTACACCCGAGGCCCTAACGATGATGAGACATCCCACCTTTACTAGTCCAGAACTGAACCCTCTAATAACTTTGGGATGGTATTAACCTTAACTACCTTGGAAGTTCCCAATAATCCGAAGACACACTATCTTTTCGAACTATACAAATGCCTTTAACAAACTTCGATTACCTTGATAAACAAGCAACACACAAAAAGAACTAGGAACTGGGCATAACTCATTAACAACTTTTGGAGGCTTTATGGGTGGCATACTCATAACAACAAGAAAAACACCATCGAAACTGGCATAAAGACAGAACTCAATCAATGAAACAAAAAAACTCCAAGGGCAACCGGCCCATAAACCAAACATATACAAACAAAAGAAAAAAATCACTTTTCCAAAATTGTTATTCCTTTAAAATTTCAAAACTCACCTATGTCACCTTATGAACTATCACACGTGCGTTCATTCAATCTCACTCACATCATCTGCAAACAAGTGACCCTACGCACTCTTCATACATACCCATGCATGTGTGACCCTCCATAAGGAGTTCTAAGGTTCAAACACTTCTTTCCTTGCCAAATCCAAACACATACCATGTTGTTCCAAACCAATACACTTTCTCTTTAAAACCCCACTTTACTAATTTCAAAAACAATATGGAAGAAACCCATTTTTTTCATTTCGAAATCACTTTCATTTTCAACACACACTCACATCGACAGTGTTAAAAATGAAACAAAACTAACTATAAACCATCGGAAAGAGGAAATAGTGTTTGGGACTAACCTTACGACATGGTGGTGAGCCATGCCCTAAGTAAAGAACAACACTAAGAGGACCTTAATCCGAAACTTGGACTCCACATGGGACACCACCCCATGTGAGGCCGCAACGTGAACTGATTCTCCACCAGTGTCATCCCTCAATCCAAAAAAACCAAAGACAAAAGAATCAAATCCCAGACTACCCCTGGTAACTTTGGTCTCGTTGCGAGCGGTGGTGATCATGCACCGACCCATAACCTACCTCCTAAGCCCTGACAGTCCTAATATCCTTCTACTAGACACCCCAAATAACAAGGGCCTCCTCTAATAACATTTTGTCACAAACCAATCTAGGTCGACACTGAATCAGTCACCTAATCTGGCCCGCGACATGGCCTGAGCGGTGTTCCCGATCCTCTCGGGCTGACAACTAGTGTCAGGCATCAAAACTAAACAGGTGGGAACGATTTTTCCCAGTGAAAATAAATAATGCAGCGGAAAAATTAGAATAACACAAGGCAAATTAATGACACTAAAAAGGAGGAACAACAAACAACAACAAATTAACCTGACCCCGACCAAAACTCCTGACGACTCTGAGAGTTTCTCACAAATCCACAACCAACTCTCACCCATGGCGAGCAAGCTCAAGTCAAACCTGCAACAAAACTAAAAATAGGAGAACACTATAGATGTGAGTATTAAAACTTAGTAGGCATTCCCAACAAACTATTTCCAATGCACTGAATTTAAAAAATAAATTTACTAATTCCAGGTTTGAACTAAATTATTCAAAATATAGGTTTCCACAGACACACTTCCATTTATAGGACAAGTAACAATCCATTTCCCTTTTTAATTTAAAAACAAGTTTAATATTTGAAACTAACATGTGAATTTAATTTTAAAACATTTCTACAAACAATTTATAATTTCAAATTTTAGTTGTTAGTCAAATAGAAAACCACACACAACACACAACACACACTAAGGGAAATTGAAAAGAAGTGGAACCCAAGGGCCAACAACAAAACTAGACATCTCAAACATCAACCAAATAAAAATAAACACTAAAGAAAACATGGGTAAAACCTGGGAGCTCATGAACAATCCAGAACATACCATACATGTGACTCATCTTGAAGGCATGCCTACTCTCGATGATGTTATAACGCCCTAACGCTTGGTGTTTCCCTACATGGCCTAACCGAGGGGCCCAATACCCTAGTAGAGTATAATTCATACTAAGGGCCACTAGCTAGTGAATAATCTAAACTAATGTAGAAATCGTTCTCAGAAGATTCAATTACTATGCACGGTTCCCATGTAAACCCATATAATAAAAGGAAAGGGGTGAGTCAACAAAGTAAATCAAGTACCACAAACATAACACACAACTCATGCATCCAACGTACACCAAATATCACCCCTGAGTCATCCCAAAGAGAGTTTTCCAAAATAATTTATCTCATTAAAGTACCAAACTAGCCTTCACCAATTTTAATGAAAATATTAATTTCTCAAGAGAACCAAAACACTTGTTCATTCTTCAAAAGAAATCATTTATCAGTAAACTAGAACTACATTTGAAATTCCGTGAATTATGTTTAAAGGCCAAATGGGTGATCTTTCACCACTAGGTGTATGTTCATCAAGAAAATATTTCAAGTGTCGTGTATAAAATAAATGACTCTTTTTACACCAAATAATAATAAAAAAATTAATTATCTTAAATTATATTCCATTAATTAAAATTAATGAAATATCCATAAATCAATAAATTCTAAATTTAAAGGTGAGTGAAGTGGGGGACCTAACTCAACTTGTAGCTCAAACATGACAATGCAACATGCCTCACACAGGTGCACAAGCATGCACAAGACGATGATTGCGGTAACGCGGGGTTACCCTGCCAACGCGCTGCAATAAATGCAATACAACAAAGGTACATAAACACAGACTAAAAAAAATACAAATGAACAACCAATGCAAAAGAACCACCTAGGCATGTTTTCAAAACACAACTCACACCATCAACACTATTTACTAACCCCTCTAAAAACCACAAGCTATTTACAAAAACCACAACGTGTTTACAAAAACGAAACACTACCAAAACAACTCATTAATCATTTTAAAGTGCCAACAGAACATTTCAAGTAAAAACTAAGAGTGGACAACCTGACTCTTTAAATTATTTTATTTTATTTTTTATTGGTTTTGTTTAGTCTCGCCAAGGTGCAGGGAGAGCGAGTGTCTAGAATCTTCAATGTTTAATGTTTTGTTGGGTTTTAGACTGGTGCGCAGGCACTACACGGTCAACAGTTACCGTGCGGTCGTTCCACGTACTTATGTAGTTACATAATGTTTAAAATAAATATTATATATATATATATATACAACGAGTTAAATGTTTTCTCCATAATAATAATAATAATATTATTGTGATAATAATAATAATCATATTATTATTGGTAGTGTTATTATTGAAATAAACATATATATATTATATTAATTGGTTTCTAAAATTGTTATTAATTTTTTTATGAGTAAACTATTATTAAAAAGTTTATTAATGTTATATTATTATTAATGTTATTTCTTTTAAAAAAATGAAATAAAATGAACAAGATTTTTTTTATTCTTCTTAATTTTATTATTATAATAATATTATTATTATTAATACTAGTATTTTGATTATTATTATTTTTAATACTATTACTATAATTATTATTATTATTAAAAAATGGAACCTAAACCCTAAGGGGTGAGGCGCAACCCCCCCTCCCCCTGTTTCTTTCTTATGTGTGAGGCGCTACTGCGAAAGCCCTCCCCTTCGTCCCAATTGACACTAGGCCACACCCCCATGTGGTTATCCAGGTGTGCAGCTCCTCCCTCCCTCTTATTTGTGTGTGGCGGCCTCCCTTGCTCCCTCTTTCCCTACCCCTGATGCACCCCTGTACCTATCAGCTCACATTGCACTAACCCACCCCATCCCAGCTGTGTTCCCTTCCTAGCCGCACCTCCCGGCGGCGAACCCGCCCTGCTCAGGCCGCCCCCCCCCCCCTAACATGACCCTGTTCCCTTGTTGCGGTGCAGTGAAACTACCCTCTACCCTTGCTCTGACCAGCAAATCCGACGTTCTCCACTGCTCTGACCTATACGCTTCGACCCCCCTCTGGCTCCCACTTTCATTGGTCGGACCTTCCCTTTAGCACCCCTTTTAGTGCACGACCCTTCTGTATCTGATTCCTCTCAGATCCCCCATGAATGAGGTCTGATTGAGGTCCAATTCTTTGAGGTAATACCATCTTCGACATCATCCGTTATCAGATTAATTTTTTGTTTCTCTTTCGATACCCGGTTTGGATTTAACCGGAACCCTAAGGTTGGGATATTATGCAATTGTTGTATTATATCATGAATAGGGTATGCAAAGACCTCCTCAGGTATTTCTCTTGCAAGTTCCAACATCCACCGCTGATGGAGAATCAGATTGACTCTGTTTTGATTCATTTCCGACATCCAAGGTATAGACTTATACCCGTTGTTTGGTTTCTCACCTTTTAAGTGGTGTTTAATGGGTGTTTTAAGGCATCTGTCAATTGTTGTGTAGTGCGTTGAACCCTACAGTGCGTTTTGGGTTGTTTTTGATAAAAGTGTCAACCGCCGAGCACTCGTCATGGTTTTTACTTTGAGGTACGATCCTCTTACATCACTCCTTTAAATTTAATCTTATATCGATTGCTTTCATTTCTTTTTCTTCACACTCTTTGAATGATTATTATTTATTCTTTTTTTTGAATAATTGGTTTGGGATAAATTATGAAGTTTTGGGGAAAACCTTGGTATTCAAAAATTATTTTTCTTATTTAATTGAATCTGTGTGTTTTTTTATTTTTTGTAAATGGTGAAGAAAATTTCTATGTAGAAGTTTAATGTGCGTTGGTTCTAAATTGGTATTTTTATACAAAAAATTGAGTGTATTTGGTTTGTAAACCCTTACTGTGTTCTTGAAAGGATTTTATAAACTTCTTAAAATATTTATTGTATTGTGGAAGTGGTGAAAATTATATTTATATAAGGTTGGGTACTGTGAGCCCTGTTTTGAAAATGTGTTTAGGCACACATGTTTTTAAATATTGATCTCACCGTGTCGTGCACTTTTGTCAGGTTGTGCAATCTAAGTGTTTACTTGAAATGGTCTGTTGGCTCTTTAAAATGATTAATGAGTTGTTTCAGCATTGTGTGGTTTTTGTAAAACCTTGTGGTTTTTGAAAACACCTTGTGGTTTTTATAGGGGTTAGTAAATAGTGTTGATGGTGTGATTTTTGTTTTGAAAACATGCCGAGGTGTTTATTTTGTGATTTTTGTTCATTTGGATTGTTTTAAGTTTGTGTTTATGTACATTTTTTGTTGTGCTTTTACTGCAGCTTGTTGGTAGGGTAACCCGGCGGTATCACGATCATGAGCTTATGTGCGCTTGTGCTCCTGTGCGAGGCATGTCGCATTGTCATGTTTGAGCTATGAGTTTAGATAGTTCCCCCACTGCAGTCACCTTTAAATTTAGAATTATTTTATTTCTTGATATTTTATTAATTTTAATTAATTGGAAATAATTTATGATAATTAATTTTTTTAAGATTATTTGGTGTAAAAAGAGACGTTTATTTTATACACGACACTTGAAATATTTTCGTGATGAGCAGACTCCCAATAGTGAAAGAATGCCCATTTGGACATTAAACACAATTCACAGAATTTCAAATGTAGTTCTGGTTTATTGATAAATGATTTCTTTTGAAGTGTGAACAAGTGTTTTGGTTCTCTTGAGAAATGAGGATTTTATTTAAAATTAGTGAAGGCTCGTTTGGAACTTTAATAAGATTAATTATTTTGGAAAACTCTATTTGGGGTGACTCAGGGGTGATATTTTATATACGTTGGATGCATGATTTGTGTGTGATGTTTGTGATACTTGATTTAATTTTAGGATTCACCCCTTTCCTTTTATTATAGATGTTGACATGGGAACCTGACATAGTAAGTAAATCTTCTTAGAAAAATTGTTGCACTAGTTTTGATTACACACTGGCTAGTGACCCTTAGTAAGGATTATACTCTGCTAGGGGATTGAGCCCCTCGGTTAGGCCATGTAGGGAAACACCGGGCGTTAGGGAATTATGAATTCATCGAGAGTAGGCATGCCTTCAGGATGAGTCACATGTATGGTATGTTCTGGATTGTTCATGAGCTCCTAAGTTCGACCCATGTTTTCTTTAGTGTTTATTTTTATGTGGCGTACATTTGAAAGTTCTAGTTCAGTTTCCAGCACCCGTGTGCCTCTTCTTTTTCATTTCCCTTAGTGTGTGTTGTGTGTTTTGTGTGGTTTTCCATTTGAGTAACAACTAAAATTTGAATTTCTCAATTGGTTGAAGAAATGTTTTAAAATACAATGCACCTGTTCCTTTCAAACATTACACTTTTTTTTAATTGAAAAAGGGAAATGAACTGTTACTTGTTTTAGAAATGGAAGTGTGTGTGTGAAAACCCATAGTTTGTATAATTTAGTTCAAACCTGGAATTAGTAAATTTATTTTTTTTAAAAGTAGTGAATTTGGAATAGTATGTTGGGAATGCCTACTAAGTTTTAATATTCACACCTATAGTGTTTTTGCTGGTTTTAGTTTTAATGCAGGTTTGACTTGAGCTTGCTCGTCGTGGTCGAGAGTTAGATGTGGACTGGTGAGAGACTCTCAGAGTCGCGAGGAGTTTTGGTCATGGTCTGGTTAGTTTGCTGTTGTTGGTTGTTCATCCTTTTTCATTTCATTTATTTTCCTTGCATTATTCTAATTTTTTTGCTGTTTTATTTATTTCCACTGTGAAAAATCATTCCCACCTATTTAGCTCTGATGCCCAGCACTAGTTGCCAACCCATGGGGATCGGGAATGCCCCTCGTGCCATGCCACATACCAGATCGGGTGACTGGTTCAGGGTCGTCACAAGTTGGTTTGTGAGATATCAATTCCCATAAAAAAAAATATACAATTATTGTGTAATGGTTGAGAACATAATTTAGTATATTGATCTAGTAGATCATATAGACTTCATGATATTATAGGTAGAGAGACAAGTTATTAATAGTAAAGGCCAATATAATAAAATTATTATCAATGGAAGAATATAGAGTCTAATTTTAATTAATCATGTTATTGATTTTATATAGACTATTCACTTTTTCATCATTGTTCTAATGGTCTTAGAAGTCTTTGAGGGACTGTATTGGGGTGATCAAACATAGGAAATATTCTATCCCCAAAAATATGGATTTATAACTGGAGGATCTAGAAAATATTAATTTTTATCATCAAATAAAATTTGGAATCCAACCAATAAGAGACGAATTTCCTACCATTTTTTTGATTAACATACATTTTCCTACTTTATAGTGAAAAAAATATGAAATATAGTCTTGATGTCCTTAATGGCTACATAGCTCTGATATATTACATGGATGGGGCATTCTGATGAAGAATTTTACCTTCTTCGAGTTGATCTTGATGCTTCTATATTCGATAATGAATATATAGAATTTACCATAGGTATCATTGAATTCATGGATTTTGTTTTTAGGTGGTGGGATAAAAGTATTCCAAACACTTTTCTAGGATCTTTGATAGATTCTTGGAATTTGTGATATTTGACCACTATGTCATCAACATAATAATCCACCATTATTTCAATACTGGTTATAGAAATTTGATGCCTGGACCATGAGTTGGTTAATTCATCATTTTTAAAATCGAAGGAAATCACTATATAGTAATAGGTTCAGTGAGTTTCTCATACATTACCTTTCATCATTAGGAAACATCTGGATTTGATTATACTTGGAGTACCCATCCATGAAGGAAGGAGCCTGAAATCATATTGTTGTGTCAATCAAGAACATTTTGACTAGTACATGGACATATTCCTTTGTGTAATGGATGTTTAGGCCCTATAAGTTAATACATAATCTGATATGGTCATTATTATTAATTATATAGATAGTATCATCCAACCACGTTGGGTAAACATCTCCCCTAATGATATTTTATTTGAAAATTTTATCAACTTTTTCCTTAACTATGGCACCCTGAAATGTATTCATAGCAACCCCATATCCTAGAGATACTCAAATGTACCTAGAATAGGTTCTTCATGTGGCCTCTAGTGTGCCTCCCCAAAATACATGGTCCGTGCACTTGTGTAAAGTGACTAATCTATATAATATGGAAATTATTCCATTGAATCAGAGTCATATAGCAGCAAGAAAATATCTAAAACATCCATATCACATATTCAACATATGAAGAAATTAATAAGAACAATGTTATATTAAATTCACCTTAACAAAATAAAATAATTCATAATCTGATCACCTAATAGGATTATTCCAAATACAAAATAAACCAAAATAAAATGCATGCACACTATCCCTACTAACATTCATAGGCCTCCCACACCCTATCTCTAAAACCTTCCATGATACACCATCCTAATCCACCATACATCTCATGCTGAACCTGAATGAATATAAAAGGTCTACCCATATACCAAGGAGTCTATAAAGGTTGTTATAAATACGTCTCAGTAGTGAATTACAATGTTCCCCCGATATATTTTATAATATATTTGTACGTATTCATAATAGCATCAATATGTCACACCTGCACCTTGGACATTGGGTGAAAAACAACACACCCCATCCCCTATGCTTGAGGACATCATGTGATGAACAATACACTATGACACATGATCATACCTGATTTGGCACCATGTAATAATCCACCACATCATCTCTTCATCAATCTGATACCATCATACTGACTCCTAACCCTTCCATAATGACTAATACGGGGGAGGAATCCAAATACTCAACCCCTACCCATAGAAACTGTACATGATCATACATAGACATGACATGAACCATCCTATATAACTCAAACGAGTTCTATGAGTCTCATCTCACATTATATCATGACCCATTCCCAAGGAAGGTTATTGACTAGATCCACTCACGGAAAGGTAGAATGCAGGAAGATCGACCAAATACTAATATGTAAAGGTCTATAAACCAATACCTAAGTGTCAATGAACAATCATACACTTACCTAATTCCTAGAGGAATAAGACACGGAGATCAAATTGACCCTACAACTGAAGGAATAGTGAATGTTTTTCACATCGACCCATCCAAAAAGGAATAAGCAGTAACAAATATTTCACTTTTTCCAACAGGGGTGTATTTGTTGGTAAAAGTTAATTTTATATTGGTAAAACGTTTTACCAACATATATGTCTCTGTCACTAAACTGTTGGTAAAAACTGTGTCGCTAAATATTTTTGCTGTAGATAAAATCATTCTGTTACAATTATAAAAATTCCAACAGATAATATATTTTTTGGTTAAAATGTTTAGAAACATGTACAAATGAAAATTTTTTCTATTGGTAATAATATTACCAACATATAATATCTGTTTATAAATTACATTTGAATAAAAATTATACATTTTTATTTCTAATAAAATATCATACTATATTTATTAATTTATCATTTATAACACATCATTTTAAATTATTAAAGAGATGAATATTTTAACACATTTAAAAATAGAAAGAAAAAAAGTAATTATATTAATAATGGAATTTAATACAAAGATAATCAATAAAAAATTTAATACCCAACAGGATCCATCACACACCCCAACAACACACATCCCACCCCACCCCCATGCCAGAAGCCCATCTATGCCACACCAGAGACCAACGAGCACTAGCAGCACATCGATGCCCCATGAACATTGAGCCGACAACAACTCATGTATTCCAATCAGCCAACAGAACCTCATACAAGACACACTAGAAGCCAGTGTGCAAAATACACCCATACATCCATTCTGCAAGACCAGTAATGGATTATTCCTCACCGGAGAATTCCTAGTCAGAGCATAATAAATCAAGGAAAAAGTATGTGAAATGTTAAAATGAAATGGTTTTATGCTCCATCCATCACCATGCTGCCACTCTACTTGAAAAAAAATAAAGGATTACACAATCATTTTGACTTATGAAAACCATTAAAAAAATAAACATAAGTGAATGTGTAAAAAGATAACCATGGGAAATAGAAATTAATAAACTAAACATAGGATTGACATAAATGTTTTTCCTGAACTTCAAGGATCTAGAACTATCTTGAGAATTTGTTTGATCTTATAATAGAAGGTATTCATTGAAACTATAAAATTTATAATACCCTAACTTGAAATTAAGTTACATAATTATTGAAAAGAATTCATAACACAACCTACTACTGTGGCCCAACATATCTTGAAGAGATGATCTATAGATGAAGCAACAAATATGGAATCAAAAGTAGTGATCCTAAATATATGAGTTCAAATACAACATAAAATAGCCTGGGAATTTAGGATTTATCTAGAAAAAAATGTTATGGAATACCTGTGAAACTAGCCAGTTGGTCTTATCATCACAACCAAATGTGTCCATAAAACAACTTTATCAATTTTGTGCATACATGTTACAATACTAAATATCAATCGGACCTCCACTACATTCCATGAAATTAAAAGGAATAAAATGATACAATTTAGAAGACTAATTATTACAAAAGGATTTATACACTAGTTAGAACTACACTCCAGAATTATGTAAGGGTTGTTCCCATGCAGGTGATGATGAAGCCTTCCCCCTTACCATATTGCTTCTCACATAGTAGAACGGTCACATAGTTGAATTGTTCAAGCTAAAATAAGAAGAAACTTATATAGGATTAATTCCATTATTAATATAAATTCTCAATGTATGTTTGATAAACATTTGAAAATCCTTCGTCCACATGAGTTGCTCATCATAATGACATACCAATAATAGAACATACTAAAAATTAAATTAGCTTATTTTTTTCCTATTATTTTTCCAAGAATTTATAAAAAATGAGTGTAATTCCTACAAAATATTAATAATAATAAAAAGTCAACCTCAACTTTGATATTTTCTACAAGCATCTCATTATGATCAATATGAAAAAGAACATATGAAAAAATGAAATAATGAAATAAGAATAATTAATTTATCTAGTTTACCCAAATAGAACAAAAATAAATTGAATTAAAAACAATTAATCATATACCATAGAAAATTATACTAAAGAAATATAAATTTATTAAATGAAATCAGGAAAAAGATAAAGAAAGTGCACTCACGCATTCTAACCAAATAAACATTAATAAGCTGCCCACTATGTCATAGAGAATAGCTCAGCCTTTATGAGATATTAAAGGGGCACTCAATCTAGAAAGTGTTGCATTCTTTAAATCTTGTTTATAACTATTTTCTAACACAAACAATAGTTTAAAGAATTAATATTAACAATACACACACATAATATAACAAATGTATTATAAAAATCATACTACTAATATATAGACTAAAAAAAGATCATAATTAACGTGTAAAAAGGTAATTTCCATGAATGTTCCATAAAAAGAATCATTTTTACATGTCACCTTCTCATCATTTCGGATAAACATACAATGAATAATTTAAAAACAACTAAAATCTCACCAAATATAAGAACTATATAAAATTTTATAAAAACATTACAATGTATCCACATTAATATATCTATTTAACTTATTTATATTTATATCAGTAACCAACCTAATCAATCATATCATGATGTTCCGTATGAAAAACAATATAAGTGCTGCCGAAGAATAGATATTGGCAAGTGGCGAGGGGGTGAAGTAGGTCCACCTAGTCTCCTATAGCCATCCATGAACCCCTTATTAACATGGAATCTTGGGAAGATAAATGGACCATTTGACAAATAGACCTTCCATGAACTATTGGAGTCTGTATGCATTATAGTTCCATCATCATGGTAGAACTCCACATGAAAAACAATACAGATGAACAACTTGAGCATAAGGCACGGTGGGTACTTAATATCCAACCTAAAATACAACCATTTTGGGTTAAAACACTATTAAAATCCATTTATAGTTAGAAAATACATACCTTTCATAATCTATGGAAGATACTTCTATAATTATTTGCTCGATCCCATCTAGATCAAAGTACTATTTATCAGCATTAGAAGATGATTCAATGACTTTTTTGGGGAACATGGAATTTTGTTGACTTTTATCCCACGTTTCTTTAGCTATAGTAGAGGAGGGATTTCCTTTATTGTAGGTATTATAACTATCACAATACAAGTCATACAACATCATACATTCCAACCAATGTAATGAAACCACGAAATTTAACACAGATCAAAACAAAACTAGGAAAATATTGAACAAGTACACCATCATACAGTTTGTCTGAATCTTATCCTTCAACAGACATTTGAGACATAAACAATTGAACCTAAAAACACTATATCTATCACATATCCCCACTAAATGCATTATGAAAAACAAGAGAATAAAAATTCCAAAGTAGGGACTAAACTTACCACCCTTCACTAATAGGCCAATCCTACTCTCGACTGGGGGGATTTCCTTCAAGGCCTAGCCAGGTCACCGAAGATGAGAACTTTATCCACCCTTAATGATGTCCGCCTTTGAGATCTTTCTATTGAAATAGTATAAAACAAGGAAATCAAAACTGGTTGAAGTGTAAATCAAAATACCCAAAATCCAAATAGATAAAGGGAATTTGAAATCTATTTGAGGTTCGATATGAAATTATAGGGAAGAAAACCTAATGAGATAACACCACAATAAACCTAAATAGCGTCGAAATCACTCTATGGGACCGACCCCTCATAACATCATGAGCAAGAAGAACATGTTAATGAACGTGATTGAAGAGATAAACAAATAAGGTGTTGGATGCAAGGCGAGATAGGGGAGATGCGATGTGAGATGGGATGATGGGCGGTAGGCCAGAGCTAGGAAGAGCTGGTCTACGGGACGTGAGGCTTGGCAGTGTGATGTGAGGCTGAACACAGAACAGGGGATGTTGATGCCTTAAGGAAGAATAGGGTTGTCGTGGTGTCTATTTTTTTTATAAAAAGCATTTAAATGTTTATTGAATAAATAATATTTAAACAAATAAAAATAGTTATTTTTTTTAAGAAAACTGAATAAAAAATATTAAAAAATATAAAAACATTTATTACTTTAAGAATATTGAAAAATTAAAATCAATTATGAGATGTTTTTAAACACCATGAAATAAAATTTTACATTGATAATAAAAATTATATATATATACACACTTTATTTCCCTTGATTAGTTATTTATAAAATATATAATTTTTTTTAATTTAATTGTTTCTTGTAACATTTTTTATTTAAAGAAAATTATTATTTGGTAATAGCGTTATTAATAACAAATTCATGTGTTAATAAAAAGTTGTTGGTATTAGTATGGAAAAGCAATAGATTCAACTATTGGTAAATGATATGTGGGTATTGAATTATCAATATCAACATATATATATTGGTAAAAATAAGTGTTGGTATTAAAAATTAATACTAATAGAAATTAATATCTGTTGGAATTTCTAATTTTTACCAATAGATATATTATGTTTCAATAAATTTATGTTGGTATAATCCATTTTTTGTAGTGAAGGAATGATAATAAAGGCATGATCAATATGTCAACCTGACCCAAGCCTCTATAGAATGGTCCAAATACACTTATATAATTACATATGATTGAAAATCATCACCCCATCTCACCATATGACCCCTATATTATAGTCACATAGGACATTTCTTCATATCTCAAACAAGTCACATTTCACCACATAGGGAATTCTTTGGTTCCTCTAGACCCATCTAAGTCTCACTTCCCAGATATTGACTCATGATCATTACTATATAGTGATTCCACTATATACATGTTCCTATAAACCAAAACAACCAAGTTATGGTCCAATATCATCTACATCACTCATTAGTCATGATCCTAATTCTCAAGGATCTTCAAAGGTCGGCCAACTTTATGCCCCCATGGTATCCTCAGGCTGAATACTCAAGTAATTACAAAAAAAAAATCAATGGGTCCTATCTCACATCTACCAAGGGAGTTCACTTAACCCATCATGAAAATATAACCCTCTTATCATATCCTATTCAATCCATGAGCACTCACAATTCTGACATCAGTTTACAAGATCCTCCTCTTACCCCAAATGGGTGTTTCCCATCTTAGATGAGATGTGTCACTATATTTTCTTTCAGTACAGAGGATAATCACTTCAAACATGCCCAAAAATCTCTAGTTAACCCATCATAGGAAACTTGAATCACATCACAAACTCTATAAAAATTTTAAGGTGTTGTACCATATCATCATCACTGTCACTCTTGGTGATGTATTCTCTAGGTAATATCAAACATCCCAAGTCATAAATATGAATAATCATGGGAAAAGAGGTTAAAAAAATTCTATTTCCATTTTCCATGGCACTCCCAGTCCCTATCCTTCTACCAAAACCCATGAATAGGAATGCAGACATGAATTCATGCATAAAAACACATATAGATTTGTATTAATGATACCACCTACCTTCATAATAGAGTAACTATTGATCTAAGTCTCTACAAGCCTTAACCAAGAAAACAAATGCCTCCACCAAAGCTATGTAAATTCTAAACATTGACCCTATATAATCTTAGGCACATTCCACACATCATAAGTTATAAAAAAAATAATTTTAACAATTTATAATTAATTGTTTAGCATAATTAAATGTTTAATAATAACCAAATGTCCCACTAAGAACTAATGTTGTGCTAAAACCACATAATACATCACCTAAAGGGTCTTTAGTACACCCTTGATACCATCCCTCTCTAATTCCATATATTAGATTACCTAGGAAATAATCACATAGGGAAAAATATATCCAAAACACGTAAATTAACTTAGGATGGCGACATACCTCAAAGAATTAGAAATAATCAGTTTAAAATATTAATCTCAAGATTACCTCTTGATAATCCTTGAAAAATCCATATCATTCTTATGATTCCACAATTCTCTAGTTCAATTAACACCTAAACCTTACCCAAATTCAATATAAATAAATAGTAAAAGAAGAGTAAACAAAAAACCAAAGAAAATGGTAAAATCTCATTATATATTCACAATATTTAACCCAAGAAGATCCTCCCACCATGGGAATCACGGAGTGGTAATGGAGGGGGATACTGATGAAGAATTGACCTTTCTTGATCCCCCTATCTATATAACCCTATGGTAACCCTGAAAAAGAAAATATGAGGGTGATTGAGATAAAAATACACTAGAACCAACCACATTAATGATCTAGTGGAAATAGATTGTATGATAAACACACTATATTAGCTATTGGATGGCCGGTAATGAGCCATAGGTAGGATGGTGATACTATTTCTAAATTATAAATATCCCTATCCTACCCATATATATTTTAATGTATCACCTAAGAATAACATATAACATTATAATGTCATTAATCATAAAAAAACTAATTTTAGGTATCCTAAAGCTTGGTTCCTCAATTAGAAACCCTATTTAAGAACATACCCACTTATAGAAAGAAAATATTCAAATTAACTCACAAGTTTCCATCTTATAACAACACGATTCATTAAAACCCCCCCACTATAGAACCTATTATCTCTACAAAGTCTTGGTAATACTTAACCCATCTCTCTTGAACTATTCAGTTCATTGAATTGATGAGAATTACACATTAGCTATTATTTAATGACAAACATTATTTCTCTAGAAAACTTCAAACACCAATGCACTATTCTATAGAAGTCGATCCACCTACTCACTCCTTGCATAAACATCAAGATGGAACTCACATGTCTATCTCACCCAAAACACCTTTGTTTCTCCATATAATTTTACCTGAATCTTATGGTGTTCAAAAACACAAAACATTCCTCAAAATATCCAATTATATTCTATGGTGCACCCCCAATAAGAATGTACTATAAAACATTAATCTTCTAATGATTTAATGACATTGAAATAACATCTCAACCATCTCACTAGATACATTTCTCACCCCATTGCATTTGATCATGCATAAAATCACCAATCTGATCATCCACTTTCCACCATTCCCCAAATTCCTAATCCTGAGCTATCAATGCATCCCCTTTAGTATCTCCTAATAATATTTACTTAACACTTGAAGGCATTATAACACCATCCAAACTCCAAAATTGAATCCTAATTCCTATGGTCAATATATCTCGATGATTAGATCACTAATTGTTTTCTAGTTTTCATGCTTTCACTCCAAGAACTAGTGCACCACTAATATGATAATCACTTGGATAGAATAAAACCACCCCATGACTGATACATATGCACAAAATCCAATAAAAAATGAATATAAATTATAATTATAATATTTACTAAGGAACCAGTTCACATCAAATACCACCACACATGACATCCAAATGTGTCCTCAAACATTGATTGACCGGTATTTCACATCCTCAAGGACCTTTATGATAAGATGATCACCCATCCATGAATGGTAAAGTGATACTCACTAAATAAATAAAATTATCATCACAAAATGAACAAATTATCAATATTAATGGCCCAAATTTCATCCAACACCACACATAATGACTGGACATCACTAACTAACAGATACATAAGTTTTAACTATGAATACCAACTACTACAACTCCCAATATACCATGAATGAAATCCTCTACATTGCATAAAATCACCCTTAATGAGGTTTACACCCTTTAACTAGAAAAAAGTGTTCTCCCCATAATATGAATTCCATCAAACCACTCCATGGGTGCTGACCCTAATCGGGCCCTGATATAGCTCACAAACTAATCTTTCCGTATCATGTTCACATTTCCCTGAAAATTCCATGACATGAAACCCCACAGATATGATCACCATGGATCATATTTGATCAAATATACCCCAGTACCTCAATCCACCACTGATTTCACCTTTTACTACATGAACATCTAGAATTCTGATCAGACTCTACAGAATACCATGCCCACTAGAATTTCACCAAACACCTAGGTCAACTCACCCCGAGAGTAACCCCAAACAAAAATATCATCTTGACTACCACTGTATAACTAGACAAAATCATCTGCACCATGAAATAAATCACAAGAAGTCTCCTCATGGCCCATTCATAGACCTTTATCTCTACCAGCCACTGTACATACCTAGCATACACTGTTCACACACTCACAGATTTCCCCGAAAAGTCCAATCAACACCCACCCTCCTTGAAATGTAGAGTGTCTTGAGAAGAACATGAACATAAGTCCCCACTCATGAAATCTATCAATCTTAGTCAAACCAATTGGCCACATACTTGTGTACAACCTAATCAAATCATTTAACTTAAAATCCCATGAGTTGTGTCCCCTTGAACCTAGGTTGATACCCCTAAACTTATAATAATTAGCATCATGCATGTTTTTCGCTTCTAGAAACCTGAGAAATATCACCCATGAAAAGGCTAATCATATAAACACCCAACTCAATGGTTTCATTTCTGAATCATGATCATATACCCATTCTCTCAATGTGAAACTGAAAGTGAGTCACAAAAAAATAGGCCACTACTCCAACAAATCCCACCCACTAGCCCAGTTTCAATTCCAAAAAACAAAATGGGTTTCAAATAATGATAAAATGAGTATCACTTATTCCTTTATCTATAACCCTTAGTGTTTCCAAATAATTAGGAAAATATGTTCACATCATCATATTATCATATACATGTACTAGACCAGTTTGGGTACCCTTATTAAAGAATCCAATGCCTATAATGATCCTTCAAGGGTCTCGAAGAATCCATTTATGAAGGTAATTCATATCCATGATTTAATATCCTCATTCATCAAGATCAAAATGATATTCTATTATAAAAATAATTTTCTTCAGTGGAGTAAAACACCACTAGAAATTTAAATGGTAAAACATCGTAAATGTTTCCATGGAAACATTATACAAATGATCCCTTCCTCATAAAATTAATAAAACATGAGTAAGTATACATCATAAGATCCTATATTCTTATCATGATGCACACATAATAAATAATTAAAATTCAACATGATCAAAAACCAAAAATAACACCACTAACAATCCATCATCTTCAACAAACATCTAAACCATAACGGAACAAACCAATAATAGTAATCTCATAGCCCTGGTAACCATGAAATCTAAACAAAAATATTTCTAGGGCTCACCAGTTAATGGTCCATCACAATCTTGGACACATTCCAAGAATACATGTATATAATCTTTATAAATTATAAGAGAGAAAAAAGTCCTCTAATATAACTTTTTAATTCCCCGACTCATGGATATTCGATTGTCTCCAAAATGTGGTCATCACAAGTCCTCAAGAAATCCTCACCATATTTTGGAGGCTTACATCTACTTATGATGGACTAATCTATAAAATTATTAAACTATTACCTAAAATTAGAGTCATATAGTAGAGGAATAATACCTAAAACATCTACATCCCTTAATCATTGAATGAGAAAATAAATAAACACATTGATATATAAAATTTTCCATACAGAAGAACAAATGTATATATAGACTAATATCTCTCTAGGATGATTCCAAATAAATAGGAAACAAATATAAAATTCATGCGCATAAGATCAATTACCATCCGTAAGCCTTACAAACAACTTATTTACAACATGTCTTGTTCCACCACCCCTATTGACCATATATCATGTTATAAATATGAAATCACTCATAATATTTTCATGAGCACCGAGTTTATCTCAAATGGTGTGAGAATTGCATCTTAGTTGGGCCTAAAAATCCTCCCCTAAATTATTGTATCATATACATATATGCATGTAGAATATAATAAATATTTCACACAAGTGTTAGGGAATTGTGTTCTAACAAATCCACCATAAACCTCAGCGCCTTAGTCCATCATCGACTAAATATACCACCATGACACCTAATCTAATTCATTGATATGATAGAATCCACCTCATTACCTCATCATCTCTCTCATGAAATCTTATTGGTTCCCAACATGTACATGAATACTTGATGTATGGAGACATCCAAAACCTCAACACACTATCTAGAGACATTAGAAAATGTTATTTGAAAAAAATCCCTAACCCATCCCTTCTCACTCAAGTGAGTTTCATTGATCTTAGATTACATCATCCCAGGACCCAACACTTCGGGTAGACTCTATCCCATTTTTCATAGGGAAATGACTACTGCACGTTCACTGGCCTAATAAATGTCCGGTAAGGCCCTGAACCCAATAAGTTATCATTTTGGAGTGATCATCTGTTGAACCAATAATTTATGGAACAACGAATGGTCTCTATATAAAATTAACTCCCCAAAGGAACTAGGAAATATCATCATACTAACCCATCCCCAAAAGAATAGGAAATTATCATCACATCAACCCACCCTCACATACTATATGGTAGACACCTCATGAAAATAGATCTAGGACTCCTCAAGGAATGGTCCCTCAGTCAGGCTGACCCAAACCTCTAAATAATACTCTAAAAGTACTAATAATATAACTTGGGGCTGCATAGCATCACAAATAATCTCTAGACAATCCCATAATTCTACTTTCATATGACCTATCCTCTAATCTTCAAAAAGAATGAACTCGCCCCTCATGGAATCCACTGGTTCCTCTAGACCAGTCCATGTATACACCTTCTAATAATGAATAATGATCATCAACCAATGGTGATGCGAAATACAACAGCTTCCTCTAACCTAAATCTCAAGGACTGGACCATTCTCATTGAAATCCTAAATACACCCATGTTCCACTTCCCATGGACAATACAATGTTAACTATATTTAAGATGAAATTAAAACCTCATTCCAATTCCTAAATAAATATCTACACCCATTAAATTGATGTATATCACATATCCCATGGTAAATATCTCCACCCATCATTTGGATGTAACCCTTACATTATAGCCCATCCAATTTATGAGGACTCATCATTCGCACATCACTTTATAAGACCTTCCCCAACCCCAAAGGGTGTTTCCCATCTCACATTAGATATGTGAACTTCACAATTATGACCAAAAGGCCAAATATATCTCAACCTATACAATATTCCCTATATAACCTATCATAGGCTACATGAGTCACATCATAAACTTCAAGACCTTATGTAGGAATTCTACCATCTCAATGTCACACTCAACCATTATTAAAACTTTAAGTGATCTCAGTCATCCTATGTTCTAGTATGTACCCATATAGAGTATTGGAGGTCAAACACCATCCTATTTTACATTACCATAGAGCTCCCGATCCCTAACTATCTACATAAACCCATAAATATTCATGAAAATAACCAATCATGATTAAAAATAAATATGGATTAACATTAAAGAGATCTACAACCTCTGAAATTGATTTATCATTTATTCCTAGATCCACTAAACCCCATCAAAGACGAAACATTCCTCCACCAAGCCATATCCATGATGATTAAGGTTTTACTACACTCATGGGAAACTTATTTATGTCAAGAACATAGAAAATTAATTATAATAATTTATAATTAATTTTTTAATTTAATTTAATGTGTCATATTCTCTAGAAAGATCCAAAATTACTAGAGGCAACCAGAAACAACACCCAACTACACATGGAGGGTACACAGTACACCATTGTCACCATCACACAAAAAATACATATCTTATAATACCCCAAAAACATCAAATCCTAAAAAAATCAACAAAGGCCCTAAATTAACAAAAAGTGATTACTATCCTTGATCAATCAGAAAGAAATGATGCACATACATTGTCACAAGATTCCATATCAATGTGACACTTGAAAATCCCCATCATTATTGGTTAATTTCACTATGATATGTTATAATTGACAATAAAACCTAACCCAAATTTATTGAAAATAAAAGGTATTTAAAAGGAAACCATAAACCAAAGAAAAAGGGTAAAATCACCTTATATCACTAAAATATTTCACCTAGTAAAATCTTCCAATCATTAGGGATCAGGTAGTGGTTCGGAAGTGTAAAATATATATACAGGATTAGATATTACCAAGCCAGCCTCCCATTAAAACCATGTGGAAACCCATCATAGAAAATACTATGATTCCCTCAATAAAATGAACCCAAACAGACCCCCTTAGTGGGATTGTGGATCCCACCAGTGATATTGTTGGTGTAGGAAGTGTTCTTAGCACACTGTGTATGTAAATAATTGTCTATTTGTGATCCATTGACCTAATTATGGCTCTTATTCTGAATTTTTATAAGCACAATCCACCCTTTCCATCCTTTGACACATCACATGAGCTTCTTTGAAACATCTCGAAACTCATTCCTCACATAAAAAAACATATTTGTTATACTTGAAATTCCATTTACTCAATATAAATAATGGTTAAAGAACCAACATCTTTATTGAATGGTAAAAACTAAAATTACCTCATAAATTCCATCCCATAATGACACATGTTATTACATTCAATTTTATGTTTTCTTATTTGAATCCACATTGTCCAATTAGAATGTTTATCTAGTTAGTGGAGCCATAAAAAATATATCCATTTCATCTGCTTTAGTTTCTATGCGAATACATAATGATTATATATCAATAATATAATGTACTACTATTTATCCTCAAGAGGCATGAGTTCATTAGACAATATTGTCCATGGAGCTTCTTCAGTGTGAGGTTCACCTATATCAGCTCATCAACTGTGGTAGAGATTCGGTCTCTATTAGAAGGAAGGGTTCTAGTGAAGTCCTAATAAACACAATCATATGTATTTTTATAGTATATATATCATTGTTCATTGGAAACTATATTATGGATTAATCTTCTTATATTGGTTTATGGTCCTTCAAATTTTTTAAATCATTAGGTGATGCTCCATGTTATTATTGTTGTATAGAGACCATGAAAACAATGGTCATAAATTCTATTTCATGTGGTATTATTTGATGGGGTTTCCTTCCATGTTAATTTATTATGTCTTGGTTGATCACTAGTGGTTCAAACCTCCACAATGGTAAATATGGTGTTAAAATCGATAGTTGAAAATATTATAATATTTTAAAAATATAATGGGAATGGTATTTCTAAGCCTCAATGTAACATTTTCATTATATGATTAAGATGTAACCTGAGAACAGTCCATCCTTTTTTTAGATAGAAATGGATCCCTAGGAATTGGGTTGTTTCTTCCAAATATGGGATCAATATGAAGGAACCACTATTTAAGTAATCAAATGGATATACCAAGGTAGTTGTCATGTCCTTTTTACTATTGATATCTTTAAATCCTTTAACCAAATGTGGTTTTCCATCCCTTTTATAATACCTTGAATCAAGGTAGTGGGGATTGAAATGTTTCCAAAAGAGACACATTAACATTGAACATACCTACTAAAATTATTGAGGTAGTATTTGTAACACCCTGACCCTAGTTACCCAGAGTCGGTGCATTATTACATAACATTGGCATGATCACAAGAAAGATCAAATCTGGAAAGACTGATTAGTTTAGTAGCCTTGGAAACTCTAGATACATTCATGAAGTTTACATTACATCATAAAGTAAAAAACTACAACAACAACATATTGTCTCCATAGTCCACAATATTATCCCCTCATAATATCCCTACAGGTCATTCATAATTTACTTCTTCACATCCTGGAAAAAATAGAAGATAGAAAATGGGTGAGCTCAAATGCCCAGTAAGGATAACAATATAGCGGAAACTTTCATAAATAAGAATAAACATTTAATCCAATGTATAACTAAAACAAAACCCTTTTAAACTTGAACTTCAACATAGTATGGAAAAAATAAAATGAAATAATTCCATTTACTTATTCACATGGATATTCTACTAATCTAATAATCACATGCAATATCAATAACCACTTTCATAATGATGGAATGCATAATTCCAGACTATCATAACCACATAGCCAACGCCTCGTGCGAAGACTACAAATAAGATTTTTCCAAGGCCTTGTGCCAAGACACTAGTTTGTCTCATGAGACCTACCGATGCATCGAGGAGTTATAGCGGGCTCCACCAATCACTTACTAAGTCCAATGCATTCCTCACATGAAAAGTTTTCAAAATAACATAAACATTCGTATTAAAACTAGCATACGAAATGTCAATACTTTATCCACAAACCATGAATGGTATAAAAATAGAACATCCACCATCAAACATAACTCATTCGATACAATATGGAATATTTTATTGTATCATATTAACCTCAATCAAGAATGATGAAGGATATTGACATAGATGAATATAATCATCAAAACAATTAGAGTGAAATATCCCCCTTTTTCATGAAATAATTTAAAAGTCACACTATTTGTCAAGAATCCATTTAAAATAGATTTTAGAATCAAGGTGTCCCATACCACTTTGAAACTTTGAAAAGAAATTTTGATTTTAAAACTTTAATGTCCTTATAATTAAATCCTTAAAATCATTTTTAAAACATGGACATTAATGATAATGATTTAGAATAATCAATCTTTAAAACACTTAAAAATTTATTTTAGTTAGAGTTTCTAACCAAAAGAGAGACACTTGAATACAAATAATTGAGGTAATAAAAACTTTATAATATCATGAGAATAAAGGGATTCATTATATACTATGTGAAAGTACATTATATACACCATATAAAAGTGATTTGGTGTATAACAACAAAGAAGTCTCAATAGAATGTAAATTGAGATGAATTCTTTTATAAAGACCATATCCTTAGGTTAAGGATAAATAAAAGAAATAATTATGTGTGACAAATATAAATACACTCAATATTATTGGATATTTATTTTAAATCAATCAGATGACATTCACACATATTCTTGTAAAAACAACACCAATGAATTGGATATTTATCTCAACAAATGGAGATTGAGTTAAAATTACTCTTATCTAGTTCATACCGATGACTTGAGAATTTATAAATGGAGTGATTATGTGTATAAAAATTATATCCACATAAAGGGGAGTGGAAATTATGACATAATAAAATGAATAGTGATTCCACACATAATCTTGGTGTAAAATAATCAATGAAGTATGCATAAAGCCGAATGAGTGGAAATTGAAATTTCAAATTCCCTTATTGATTTGGTAACATAAAAAACATACAACCATAAAATAAGGATCATAAAATGATAATGTAAATATAAATGAATTAAATTATATTACACAATGAATACAAACATGGGCAGTACACACACCACATGTAAAAAATAAGTGGTGAACAATGGAATTCTCACGGAATTAAAAGTGAGATAAGAAACCCCTTACTTTGTACTTTTTCCATGGTAGAGGGTAGGTTAACCTTCTATATAAAGGTGAAATAATTTTTATTGAATTATAAAAGAATAATATGCATTAATATTATATCATATATGATCTTTTAACATTTATTTGTTAATAATATCTTAGAATTATCATCATTTCCGGTGTTAACGGGTTCATTTTCCTTTATATTATTTGTTATTTGAGCCATATTTGTTACTAATGGGATTTATATTATTCATATATAGAATTATGTCAAATATTTAAACATTATTTTTAATCATTAAATGAGAATTACTCTTGAATGGATATGATGGAGAATGAATCTCATCGCGTTCGTGGAGACGGTAGTTCATACGTACGCACGAGCGACAATATCATTATTTTGATATTAAAATAATATTTAATTGGATGGTATATCATATATACAGAATAATTATCATGTTATATTTATTATTTACATGAATTACACATCATTATTATACCCATCCAAATAATAATGTTTTGAATAACAATTACACCACGACGTGAAGACGGTAATCTGTACGTACGCACGTATGGTGACATGTCATTCAAAGGATGGATAGAATACTAAAATATGGTTGTACCATGTTTATAATAACATCATAGTATATATAATATACTGGAGTTATTATTTTATAATGGTAATAACAAATAAAGAAGAAGTGGAAGAAGAGAGGAACATGAAAAAGGGTGGTGAAATCATTACCTCTTCTTCGGGTTCTTTCTTTTGATTTGATCAAACGCTATCCATAGGATGGCTTTCTGACTAAAGGAAGGCCTCTAGGATTAAGTGAGGGAAGTTGAGATAGTAATTGGGCAGGTTTTGGCCGAACCAAAAGGCTTTGAAGATGTGAATTAATGAGAAGGGGGAGTGCCCTTTTATAAGATGGGTGAGGGGCACCTTTGGAAAAGCTAGAAATATTATTTTATAATAAATTAATATTCGGTTTATAATGGCTCAAATGTGGATTATTTATTGGTTAAGGTGGGTATAGGTCTAAAACCACTCAACCATTAGGATTTAGGCAGGTTTGGGTTACTATATTAACCTTATATTTATGTATTAACTCTTAGTTAATTAGTTTCACTTTTACAATGTCTCTTTGTATTTTTATATTATATGGTTAATAAACTTACTATATATATCCAAGAGACCCCCAAGTGGTACATTAATGATACAACTATCATGATATAAGTCTCTTGGATGAACCATATATTTTTAGGAATTTAATATAAATTAATAATATAATATTTGTTTTAAAAACTCTTTTATGTCAATTTTGACACTATTTGGAAAATTGATTTTTGTAAAACTCATAACAGAATTATTACTTCAAAAAAAGTTAATTAAATCAATCCTAAAATTTAATATTAATATAGAAAATTAGTGTAATTCATAAAAAGTCTCAAATTATATTTATTTGGGTATTTATAATATCAGTTATTTTAATATTTCACTATTATGGTAATTACTGCATCATCTTTATGTCATAAATAAATTAAATTATTTAATGTATAAAAATTATAAATAAAATATCATTATATAGGAAATCATTTTATATTTCTAATGAATATTTATAGTTGAAAATAAAACATATATAACCCTTTTTAAAAATTGTTTTGCTAAAAGATATATGCTTATGTTATTTTTGTATTTGTTTTAACTTAATTAAAATAAAGTGTCTCTATCACCTAAAAGTGGCTCCATGGGGTCCCAAAATCGACCCAAATATGCTCATGGTCGGACTTTTATCCACCAATACTGTTATGACACGTTTTGGGGTAATTTAGTATTATTATAATATTATTTGTTAACCCTTATTTACCGGATTTACCCTTTAACCATGGTAAATAAAATATTTACCGAAGTAATTATTCAAAATGTCTAATAATAAAAGTTACCTATTTAAACAATTTGGACATCCTGATTCCAAATATGGAATCCATTTTTCCAAATTCAAAACACAGAAGTGGCAGAAGTTAATTTAAAATTAATTCCCGCTGTCAAAACAAAAAGCGTGTGTTTAAGATATAATAACTATCAAAAGATTGATACTTGTTTATGTTCGGTTTAATTGTGAAATTATGTCCAATGAACAACATTGTATTAAATGGTAAAAATATATTCTAAATATACTTTAAAACCACAAAAATTTATACTTTATCACTATTAATTATTTTGATTAAAAAAGTTGTTTTTAATTAAAATTTAGTAATTTTCACTATTCATCAAAATATTAAAGTTATCTGAAAAGTACCAAAATTTCACCTTACACTAAATTCGATACTCGAAATCCAAAAATGAAGTCCATTTTTAAAGATAAAATGTATAAAATTTCAAAAAGTAGGTATTACTATTCATAACGGCTAGTTTGATCGGTTGTAGTGTGTGTTAGAACTCAATGTTGCGTACAACACACGTCATTGCATTATTCAAAAGGAAACATAACGTAGAAGCTTGGGGTGTTACATTCTCCCCTACTTCAATAAATTTCATCCTCGAATATTTTTTTAAAATTGGGCTTGAGAATATAACGGAAAGTCCCACATCGGAAAAAGAGTCAATAAAACTATCACTTTAATAGAAAGGAAGAGAGGTATAAAGGTCACCCAAGATAACCCATACTAGGATTCCATGTAGGAAAAAAAGGATATGGATGATAAACTAAGTGTTATGTTCTGATGGAGAGGGATAGAAAACATGATCAGGAGAAAGTTAACAATAATAAAATCACAAACTTGTGTTGGGACAAATGGTCATTAGTCTCCCAGTAGGAAAACTAAACGGACAACATTTTTTTGTTTTAAGTTACATTACATAAGGAAGAGGAATTAATTTATGATATTGACTAAGAAAATAAATAGATATACTTAATTTTTAATTAGAGTTTCATTCTTTAATAAATTTTTACCACTAACTCATTTTTTTGAATAATGAGTATTCAAGAAGACTTGGTCACAATGGAAGAGCTAGAATAAAATTCTATAGAAATACATGATCCACGTAGGTTAAAATATATATTTACATTGTGTTTAGAGATTAATAAAAACCAAAATGGTTAGAATAATATCTGATGATCCCCCAAATGTATATTCCATTAGAGAAAAAACACTAATCTTAATTTCTAAAATTAAACCATCAATACCCCAAAGTTAAATAAATACCATTCAATAATCAATTGTCCTTAAAATCCTTCAATATAATCCAAACTAATATTGAAACCCAAAACATATAAGAATGTAGTCTTCCACGTTAAATTGTATCTCCAAATGACATTAATTACTCTTAAAGTCACATACTTAAAAGTAATAAACCTAATCATTTCCATAAATAATCCAAATCACTATAAATCCATAATAAAAACATAGATAAAAATACACCATTACTCCTCAAATGAAATCCCATACTATTCTATTTTTCTTGGGCATATAGTGTTCACAACAAAGCGAAAAACTTCCAAAATAACATTTATCACTTAATCACCAAATAATTTTCCTATACTAAGGGTATTCATTTGATAAGACATAAGATCCAAAATAAAATTATTATTGATTAATAAAATCATTTAACTAATAATAATATTCACACTAACCAGGGACTTCACGTTGTCCATTGGTAGGCGATAAATCCAAATTGCACTTTGGTTGTGGGTTAGATTCCCACAGCTTTGTCCGACGCGACGGGTTGTCACACGGTCTACATGTTGTACTTTTTCAAAAACTATATTTTATAACATTACCAAAATGAGATAAATTTCTCAAAATAACCATAACAAAATTTAACCACAAATCTTATCTCATAACTTGCATTTTCATGCCAAATTATAATAAATTATAATTTCCTCAAACCCAATGATCATATAAAAACAAATGGTTATTTATAACTATATCCACAAGAGAAAAGATAATTCTTCCTCAAATATCATTCTCACATGGAAAACTGCAGGGTTAAAAATATAAGAGAAAATTATTCCAAATTAAACCCATCAAAAAAGAGCACTAATACTTTTTAAACATTTATCCAACCATTTATTTCCACTTAACTTCTTCTTTGACCGAGAAAATATCCTATAGAATAGGGAATTCACTCGGGTAATGGCCAGGTCCCCTACATTTACGAAAAATGATTGTAAATGGACTCTTGGGACCATTTTTATCTTCTTCCATAGTACTCTTCATTTTTCATCAGCAATTCTTCACTTTATGTCCTTCCTTCCCACACGTAAAGCATTTCTTTGTTCCATTGAGACACTTTCCTGGGTGTCTCCTTCCACATTTCTTGCATGATGTAAAATGAGGATTCCTTTCTCCATGGTCTCCACTGCTGGAGCTCTTATAATTCATCAACATTCTTTTCTTTGTTGAGTCTGAGAGTTGTTTAATATATATATTATTGATCATATTTTTAGAAAATTGATTTGGAATAAAGATGATATATTTTATGCCTATCAACATTCCATTTTTTTTCTCATTTCCACCACCGTTCCCACCTTGTACATCATTCTCAAATTCACTATGACTTCCTTGGAATCCAGCCATTGACTAAAACCAGAAAGCATTGTGTGAGTAACAGTAGTCAAAAAATCATTTATAGATTAACATGTCACCATATTCTCAATTTGAAAAACATTTGGATTAAATAAGGTCATTTACTCTCATCTTATATATATAATACTTCAAATCGGTTTGTAAAGAAAATGTAAATTATCCTAATCATATCCCCCGGGAGTGTCATAACCAAGAGTCCAGCAAGACCCATTCTCGTGCAACAGTTCCTGTTCGAGTCTAGCTCAAAGTGGTGTTTTTGGGTTTTACCCCTAGGTACATCTGTTCCAGATCCTCCTCTTCCTGCTCGTATCAAGACAGGGATGTATTGCTAGGAAAACTCACTAAATCTCTACAATACCAAAATTCTAGGAAGTTCTTCTATACTAATCCTGAAAGTTCATCTTAGTTCTACGTTCTCTAATTAGAGTTTATCTAAATCTAGCTTCCAAGGTTTGCACTAAACTTCCTCTGATACCAACTGTAACACCCCAATCCCAGTTACCCAGAGTCGGTGCATTATTACATATCATTGGAATGATCACAAGAAAGATGAAATCTCGAAAGACCAATTAGTTTAGTAGCCTTGGAAATAGTAGATACATTCATGAAGTTTACATTACATCATAAAGTGAAAATCTACTACAACAACATATTGTCTCCACAGTCCACACTATTATCCCCTCATAATACCCCTACAGGTCATTCATAATTTACTTCTTCACATCCTGGAAAAAATAAAACATAGAAAAGGGGTGAGCTCAAATTCCCAGTAAGGATAACAATATAGTGGAAACTTTCATAAATAAGAATAAACATTTAAGGCAATGTATAACTAAAACAAAAGCCTTTTAAACTTGAACTTCAACATAGTATGGAAAAAATAAAATGAAATAATTCCATTTACTTATTCACATGGATATTCTACTAATCGAATAATCACATGAAATATCAATAACCACTTTCATAATGATGGAATGCATAATGCCAGAATATCATAACCACATAGCCAAGGCCTCGTGCCAAGACTACAAATAAGATTTTTCCTAGGCCTTGTGACAAGACACTAGTTTGTCTCATGAGACCTACTAATGCATCAAGGAGCTATATCGGGCTCCACCCGTCACTTACTAAGTCCAATGCATTCCTCATATGAAAAGTTTTAAACATAACATAAACATTCATATTAAAACTAGAAAACGAAATGTCAATACTTTATCCACAAACCATGAATGGTGTAAAAATAACACATCCACAGTCAAACATAACTCATTAGATACAATATAGAAGATTGTATTGTATCATATTATCCTCAATCGAGAATGATGAAGGATATTGATATAGATGAAAATAATCATCAAAACAATTAGAGTGAAATATACCCCGTTTTCATGAAATCATTTAAAAGTCAAACTATTTGTCAAGAATCCATTTAAAATAGATTTTAGAATCAAAGTGTCCCATACCACTTTGAAAAATTTAAAAGGAATTTTGATTTTAAAACTTTAATGTCCATATAAATAAATCCTTAAAACCATTTTTAAAACATGGACATTAATGAGAAAGATTTAGAATAATCAATCTTTAAAACACTTAAAAATGTATTTTAGTTAGAGTTTATAACCAAAAGAGAGACACTTGAATACAAATAATTGAGGTAATAAAAACTTTATAATATCATGAGAATAAAGGTATTCATGATATACTATGTCAAAGTACATTATATACACCGTATAAAAGTGATATGGTGTATAACAATAAAGAAGTCTCAATGGAATGTAAATTGAGATGAATTCTCTTATAAAGACCATATCCTTAGGTTAAGGATAAATCAACAACATAATTATGTGTGACAAATATAAATACACTCAATATGATTGGATATTTAGTGTAAATCAATCAGATGACATTCACACATATTCTTGTAAAAACCACACCAATGAATTGGATATTTAACTCAAAAAATGGAGATTGAGTTAAAATTAATCTTATCAAGTTCATACCGATGACTTGAGAATTTATCAATGGAGTAATTATGTGTATAAAAATTATATCCATAGAAAGGGGAGTGGAAATTATGACATAATCATATGAATAGTGATTCTACACATAATCTTGGAGTAAAATAATCAATGAAGTATGCATAAATCCGAATGAGTGGAAATTGAAATTTCAAATTCCCTTATTTATTTGGTAAAATAAAAAACATACACCCATGAAATAAGGATCATAAAATTATGATTTAAATATACATGAATTAAAGTATATTACACAATTAATACAAACATGGGCTGTACACACACCACATGTAATAAATAAGTGGTGAACAATGGAATTCTCACGGAATTAAAAGTGAGATAAGAAACCCCTTACTTTTAATTTTTACTTGGTCGAGAATAGGTTAACCTCCTGTGTAATGGTGAAATAATTTTTATTTAATTATACAATAATCATATGAATTAATATGATAGCATATATGATCTTTTAACAATGATTTGTTAATAATATCTTAGAATTATCGTCGTTTCGGGTGTTAACGGGTCCATTTTCCTTTATATTATTTGTTATTTGAGCCATATTTGTTACTAATGGGATGTATATTATTCATATACAGAATTATTTCAAATATTTAAATATTATTTTTAATAATTAAATGATAATTAGTTTTGAATGGATACGATGGAGAATGAATCTCATCGCGTTCGTGGAGACGGTAGTCCGTACGTACGCACGAGTGACAATTTCATTCTTTTGATATTAAAATAATATTGAATTAGATAGTATATCATATATACAGAATAATTATCATGTTATATTTATTATTTACATGAATTACACATCATTATTATACCCATCCAAATAATACTGTTTTGAATAACAATTACACCACGACATGGAGACGGTAATCCGTACGTACACACGTATGGTGAAATGTCATTCAAAGGATGTATAGAATACTGAAATATGGTTGTACCATGTTTATAATAACATCATAGTATATATAATATACTAGAGTTATTATTTTATATTGGTAATAACAAATAAAGAAGAAGTGAAATAAGAAAGGAACTTGAAAAACGGTGGTGAAATCATTACCTCTTCTTCAGGTTCTTCCTTTTGATTTGATCAAAAGGGCTCCATAGGTTGGCTTTATGACTAAAGTAATGCCTCTAGGATTAATTGAGGGAAGTTGAGAGAGTATTTGGGCAGGTTTTGTCCTAACCAAAAGGCTTTGAAGATGTGAATTAATGAGAAGGGGGAGTGCCCTTTTATAAGAGGGGTGAGGGGCACCATTCGAAAAGCTAGAAATATTATTTTATAATAAATTCATATCCGGTTTATAATGGCTAAAAAGTGGATTATTTAAAGTTTAAGGGGGGTATAGGTATAAAACCACTCAAAAAATAGTATTTAGACAGGTTTGGGTTACTATATTAACCTTATCTTTAAGAATTAACTCTTAGTTAATTAGTTTCACTTTTACAATGTCTCTTTGTATTTTTATATATATGGTTAATAAACTTACTATATACATCCAAGAGACCCCAAAGTGGTCCATTAATGATAAAAATATAATTATATAAATCTCTTGGACGAACCATATATTTTTAGGAATTTAATATTAATTAATAATATAATATTTGTTTTAAAAACTGTTTTATGTCAATTTTGACACTATTTGGAACATTGATTTTTGTAAAAATCATAACAGAATGATTACTTCCAAAAAAGTAAATTAAATAATTCCTAACATTTCATATTAACCTAGAAAATTAGTTTAATTCATAAAAAGTCTCAAATTATATTTATTTGTGTATTTATAATATCAATTATTTTAATTTTTCACTATTATGGTAATTACTGCAGCATCATTGTGTCATAAATAAATTAAATTATTTAATGTCAAAAAATTATAAATAAAATATAATTATGTAGTAAATATTTTTATATTTCTAACGAATATTTATAGTCTAAAATCCATCATATATAACCCTTTGTAAAAATTGTTTTTCTAAAAGATATATGCTTATGCCATTTTTGTATTTGTTTTAACTTAATTAAAATAAAGTGTCCCTATCACCTACAAATGGCTCCATGGGGTCCCAAAATCGACCCAAAGATGCCCATGGTCGGACATGTATCCACCAATAAGGTTAATACACGTTTTAGGGTAATTTAGTATTACTATAATATTATTTTTTTAACCCTTATTTACCGGATTTACCCTTTAACCATGGTAAATAAAATATTTACCGAAGTAATTATTCAAAATGTCTAAAAATAAAAGTTATCTATTTTCACAATTTGGAAATCCTGATTCCAAATATGGAATCCATTTTTCCAAATTCAAAACACAGAAGTGGCAGAAATTAATTTAAAATTAATTCCCGCTGTCAAAACAAAAAGCGTGTTTTTAAGATATAATAACTATCAAAAGATTGATACTTGTTTATGTTCAGTTTAATTGTGAAATTATGTCCAATGACCAAAATTGTATTAAATGGTAAAAATATATTCTAAATATACTTTAAAACCACTCATATTCATAATTTATCACTTTTAATTATTTTGATTAAAAAAGTTGTTTTTAATTAAAATTTAACAATTTTCACTATTCATCAAAATATTAAAGTTATCCGAAAAGTACCAAAATTTCACCATAGGATAAATTCGATACTACGAATCCAAAAATGAAGTCCATTTTTAACGATTAAATGTATAAAATTTCAAAAAGTAGGTATTACTATTCATAACGGCTAGTTTGATCGGTTGCAATATGTGTTAAAACTCGATGTTGCGTACAACACACACCATTGCATTATTCAAAGGGAAACGTACCGTGGAAGCTTGTGGTGTTATAGTAGTTTTGGCCTAGATGATATAAAAATGTGGTGACTATATGAATGTGGTTTCAAGGACTTCCTAGTGAGGAATTGAAAGCGGTGTCATGGGAGGAAATACAGAATTCATCATTTGAAACTAAATTATTGAAGAATATCTTCAACCACATATTTATAGGAATATTATTCCCACTATTATCATATAAATAAATATTTAGGTTGGATGTGGAAAGATTAGTTTCTATATATGTTAGGTCCACAAGGCTGAATACCCTGAGAGGGGGGGTGAATCAGGGCATGACTAATTTAAAATTAACGCCCGTTCTGATCTTGTTTCGATGTTAAGAAAAACAATCTTCTCTCTCTTTCCTATTGCACAAAGTAAAAAGAAAGTAAAGCATGCACATGACACAACAATTTTACTTGGTTCGCCACAAAGGGCTACGTCCAAAGAGCCTATGCCGACAAGTTGTCGGTCATACCAATTCCACTAAACTTCATTAGCTGTGGATTATAATGTTCGTGCTAGATCACTTCTATGCCCAGGCTCACTGCCTTTACAATGTTTAGCATCAGCTCAATGCTTCCTGAAGGGTCACTCCCTATTTCTCTCTCTCTGGCTCACTGCCGGTGGAGAGGATCACCTTCTTTCTCTTCCTTTTCTCACTGCTCTTGGAATGAATCCACTCACAGTTTATAGACCTGTAGGTCTCTTCATTTTCATGAAGAAATGCATCTTCCTATGTATGTAGATTCTCTGTTGAAATACAAATTTCACCCGTAGATGAATATCTTTTTGTACCAAAGGTATCGGGAAAACTTCCAGCTTCCACACAGCCCGAAAATCACTGCTGGAAACAAACCTTACTTGGCGCGCAAGTCAATATCGACGCGCAAGTATCAGCGCACAAGTAACAACTAGCGTGCAAGTCCTCCTCAGACACATGCGCGACTCAAGCTTCCTCAACTCTAAACCTGCGCGACTCAGTTCCTTTTATTCCCAATCCAATATTGGCGCACAACTCTACACTGACGCGCAGCTTCAAACACTGGCGCACAACTATCACCCTGGCCCGCACGTCCCACCTGCGCAACCACAAACACCACTTGTGCGACCACCACACCTGCACGACGGGAGCTCTGATTTCTCAAAGTGTTGAACTCCGGTGAATAATGAAGAGGGGTGGTCTAGTATTTATAGGCAAATTGACCACTCTATGCGACAACACACAAGTCACTTGCACGACCCAGTATCGGCGCATAAGTCTTCTGTCCTTTTAGACACTAGCGCGACCAACTCCCAAACTTTTGCGAACCTATTTCCTTAGCTATATTTTGATCTTCTGATCGTGAAAAAATATGGCACGCATGTTTCCTATACACCAAGTCCTCGGCGTGCAAGTCCCTTTTCCAAAAACACTTTTATTCATTTGTCGATTTTCAGTCCAAAAAATTTGGCAAACACTGGAAAACGGCGCCACCTTGTATCTGTTCTTTTGTACTGCCTTCAGATCATCCATTCCTTTTGTCGACATTCTTGAATAAAACATGGATCATTGACCTTAGCTCTTGAACTCGACATTCCATCATGAAATCCTATTTGTCAACAAATTTTTATGCCATTGTTTTGATTTGTCAACATGCACCACTCAGATGTCCACATTGTCAAAAAACAAAATCACCTCAAAAATGATTCAATGATGCCTTGAGGGATTTTTTCCCAACAATATCCCCCTTTGGGTTTGTTGAAAACTCTTTCTATGGAATGAAACATCGTTAATTATTCAGCCACTATTCACATTTTGCAATTCTGATAGCGATCAGGGATTTACTCAACACATACTCTAAGCCCACATGAGCAATGCTCGGCGTGAGAAACAAGAGTAAATGAAAATTTCATCAATGAATCACTTCATCTCTTACATCCACTGTTGACACAAAACTGATACCAAGTTGTACTAAACTGATACCAATTTTTGAAGGACTTCTTGGAAGACCAATTTTGGTTGGAAATATTTTTACCACATTCCAACACTACTCTTCTGCTTTTATCACGATCCGCAGCTATCGTGATATCTATTATTTGATCGATCACTTCTAGCATCGTCATATTTGACACTATCCCCCTATCTCATTGCACTCCCCCTATCTAGCTGCTCCACCTGTCAGCTTCTCCCCATATCATTCATGATTTATCAAATCTCCACACTGTCTCCCCCTTGAACAATCACTATTTTCTTCCCCTTTGTCAACGAACCCAAAGGTCATGCCTTTGTAGTCTGTAACATAGTAGAGAACATATATCAACACATAAGGGAAAAACACATCATACCTTGGGGAGAGGGGGGGGGGGGTGGGTTCCACATCCACACTATTTCAAGTGCGGGGAATCGATTGAACTCCCCGAGCCAATCGATGCCTCTCAAAAGATTCCTTAGGTAAGGCCTTTGTCAAAGCTCTGTAGGCACATACTCCAATTTCAAGATTCCCTGCTCAACCTTCTCCTTGATAAAATGATACTTAATCTCAATGTGCTTTGTCCTTGAATGATGGATGGGATTTTTTCTAAGATTTATAGCACTTGAGTTGTTGCACTGGATTCCGATCGGAGACTTCACTTCAACTCCCATATCTTCAAGCTGCTGCTTCATCCACAATAACTGTGTGCATGCTTGAGTGGCCGCAATATACTCAGCTTCTGCGGTTCTCAACGAAATGAAATCTTTCTTCTTGATTAGCCAAGAAATACACAATCCACCAAGATAGAATGCACCACCTGACGTTGATTTTCTATCATCTGCTGAACCGGCCTAGTCTGCATCAGTATATCCCAATAACTCTGTCTGATATTTGTTAGTATATGTCAAGCCGAAGTCCACTGTGCCCTAGATATACCTAAGTATTATTTTCACTGCGAGCATGCGAATTCTCTTGGGATTTCTCGGATATCTCGTTGCTTGTCATGTGGCAAAAACAATATCAGGCCTTGTCGCGGTCAAGTACAACAAACTTCCAATAATTTGCCTGTATTCTATGATATGAACTGCCTTTCCATCCTCATCTTTCGATAATTTCATCCAGGTAACAACCAGAGTTTTCATCTCCTTGGAATTTTCCATGACAAACCTTCTTAACACATCCTTGGCATATTTGTATTGAGAAATGAATGTTCCATTCCATCCTTGTGTCACCTATAGACCAAGGAAAAATGTTAGCTCGCCAATCATTGACATTTCAAACTCATTTTTCATGAATTCAAAAAACTGTCTTCACTGAGCTTCATCTGATCCGCCAAATATTATTTCATTGACATAAACCAACACCATCATCCTTTGATTACTGTCATTACTGAAATATAGATTTTAATCAACTCCTCCACGCTGAAATCCAAGCTTCTTCAAGTACTGATCAAGCCTTGAGTACCATTCTCTTGGTGCTTGTTTCAGCCCATACAATTCCTTCTTCAGCCTGCAAACTTTGTTCTCATCCTCATGAATGAGAAAACCATCTGGATAGCCAATGTACACCTCTTAATCTAGGACCTCATTCAAGAATACAGATTTGTCATCCATCTAGAACAATTTGAACATTCTTTGCACTACTATGGCAAAAGATAATCTGATTGTCTCTAGCCTTGCAACCGGTGCAAATGTATCATCTACATCTATTCCCTCAATCTGGGAGTACCCCTTGCACACTAGTCATGCTTTGTTCTGAATAACTATTCCATCTTCATTCATCTTGTTGTGATAGACCCATTTAGTCCCGATGACATTCTTATCTACTGGCCTCGAAACAATCTCCCATGTTTGGTTCTTCTCAATCTAATTAAGCTCTTCATTCATATCCTGAACCCAATTTTCATCTTCAGATGCATCGGAAAAACATTTAGACTTCACCTGAGACAAAAACGATGTTTTCTGTAATGATTTCATTCTTCGAGTCTAAACTGGTACTGTCTAATCACCAATGATATTATGCCTATCAATTTCAGCTCGACTCTTTGGCTTCCTTGCAGACACAGACTTGACACTTTCTTGTTCATCATCGATATCTTCTTCTGAGTCAGCCTCTGCCACTTCTACTCCCCCTGTTTCACTTAAGTCATCATCACTTTCATCCAAAAACAGTTCACTAGGTCGTTGAGCATTCTGTTCATTTTCGACTATAGTGACATCATTTCTCTCAACAATTTTTCCCCGCCTTTTGTTGAAGCATTTATATGCTTTAGTTTTCCCTGAGTAACCAAGGAATATCCCCTCATCTCCTCGTGCCTCAAACTTCCTGTGATTTTCTTTGTTGAGAATGAAGCACTTACTTCCAAATATTCGAAAGTATTTCAACGTTGGCTTCTTTCCATACCACAGTTCATATAGAGTCTTCCCTTGCTTCGGACACAATAGAGACCTGTTCGAAACATAAACCGATGTAAAAACTGCTTCCTTCCATAATTTCTCTTGTAGTTCTTTATTAATAAGCATCGTTCTGGCCATGTTGTTGATGATCAAATTTCTCCTTTCAAACACTCCATTCTGTTGGGGAGTTCTCACTGATAAAACTTGATGCCTTATCCCATGTTTCTCGAGATAGTTTTCAACTTGACTGTTTGTGAATTCCGTACCATTATCAGTACGAAAATTCATAATTTTCTGCCCAAGCATCTTTTCTGACTCCCTCCTATACTGCTTTATGTAACCGAACAACTCTGTCTTATGGGTAATGATGAATACCCCGGCCATTCTGCTATAATCATCAATGAAAAGAACATAATACATTTTCTCATTTATATCTCGTGGTGAGATAGGTCCACATACATAAACATGCACCAAATCGAGAACTCTAGTTGTTTTTTGTTCCTTTGGCCTGTATGCCTTTCTGATGATCTTCCCTTGTTGACAAGCATCACACATATGAGTGCGATCACTTGATAGTTTGGGAAGGTTTCTTGCAGCATCAAACTTTACCAGATCTTCCATGGATGGTTGACATAGACGACCAAGTTGCTTATGCCACAACTAGTTTTCTTCTTATCTGGATCAAAAGCACAAATCTTCTTCCCCACCTACCAGGTAAAGATTTCCCTTTGTTCGTTTTCCCTGTAGAATGAATGCTCCATATTTTCCTTTAACAGTACCCATCTTCTTGGTAAATCAGATAGAGTGCCCAGAGTCACATAGTTGACTGACACTAAGCAAGTTATGACTGAGACCCTCTACTACCAAGACATCCGCACGTCTCATTTCTTTGCGCCCAAACTTGTCTTTTCCTGAGCCAACAATCTTCAGGCCTTTTTCATTTCCTAATTTGACAACTCCTTCTTTTTCATATTTTATGCCTGTAACCAGATCCTTGTTGCCTGTCATGTGAGACGTACAACCACTATCAAGAATCCACACACCAGAACGATCTGATGATTTAAGGGCAATTTCAGCAACTAAGGCCTTCTCAATTTTCTTCTTCTTGGTCCGTACTTTTTCATTCATACTCGACATGGATTTAGGCTTATGTTCTTTATCAGAGTATGATGGACTATCTTCATCTTTCAGATCTGCAAATCTTTTCTTAACATTTAACTCACTTGTCGGTTTATTGATCTACTTCTTGCGAACATTTTGATTCTGCTTTGGCACATTTTTCTGAATGGTCGAAGTGCAGTACCTAGACATGTGTCCAAATCCTACGCACCAAAAATAGTGTCCTTCGAAATATGTTCTGGAAAACCATTCTCTATTTGGCTGCCATCTCTGTTCCTATTCCCTTCTATATCTCTTGGCTATGGAACACACATACTGTGAATGTCCCATTTTCCCACAGAAATAACATCTGATATAGGATGAATTCATTTGTGATACTTTAGCACTACGATTTTCCCTTTGGGATCTCTGAATATTATGATTCTGTTTTGTGCCCAAATCAACCTTCAATTTTGGGACGGTTTCTTGCGGTCTGACTACAATTGTCACAGATTTTTGTTCCTGATTCATCCCTAAAACTACATTAACAACTGAGCTCAATTGCTTCTTCTATCCTGCTGAACCACTAGGCTCTTATTTCTTCTTTTCAGTCTTCATAACGACCTGCTTTCCCAAGAATGTGTTGGGATTCAATGGTTTTTCCTGGTCTTTAACTTTTCTCCACAGACCGACAACTTCCTCTTCAAGATCTTCAATACGCTTGACCTGATCTTTCACTTTTCTATTCAAGCAATCGATCTCCCTTTTCTGTTCTTCAATCTGGAGCTTATGCTCATTAACCTTTTCTGTGCACTATGGCTTGAAAGACTTAAGATTTTCAATTTCTTTCACAATCTTAGACTTCTCTTCTTCTTGCGGTTGCATGTAGAGTTTGGCATCATGTACCACCTTGTTGGATTTCTTTGTTTTTGCTCTCCAAATATCTATCTCTTCAAGAGCTTCTTCTAATTCAGCTTCCATGTCAACTCTCCCTTCAATTTCTTCTTCTTCCTCATCAGTTTCAGTTTCTTTCATTTCTTGAGCACTACTGACAATATCCACCATTGAATTTTTTCCACGATCTTTGTAGTTTTCTATCTCTTCAATTTCTTCACCCTCAGACTCATCTAAACTGTCTATTTCTTGTGAAAGAATATTTTTCTTCTTAAATAAATTTCTCTTGAACTGCTTGTTCCCTTTCACATAGGATGAAGATTTTTTCTTGGAAATTTCAACTTCATCTTCATCATTTTATTCTTGAAACTTTTTGGGGCACCTTGCAGCAAGATGACCATCTTTTCCACATCTAAATCAAGCAAGTGGAAGCTTCCCTTTGAACTTTCCATTTCCACTTTAAAGATTTGAGGAGAGGAATGACATTACCTCATCCGTCTCTTCTTCTTCCTGAGAATGGTAAGTTTCTTCATGGCCTTAAATGCCACCTCTTTGGACATACCCTTTTCCAAAGCCTCATTATCATCGTTCCTCATTTCATATGCAACCAAGGTACTATGCAAATTGTCCAGTGTCAGCACTTTTGGATCTTTATCTTCTAGAACTGAAAAATTCAGATTGAACCGAGGTGGAAGTTTCCTCAAGATGCACTTTACGATCTTTATGTCTTCAATGAATTCGCGAAGACCTCGCATATCTTCCACAAAAATATTTACCCTATCAAAGAATGCGTCAACAGAATCATTCGGGTTCATTTTTAGATCTTCATATTTGTTCCACAACACATGCAACTTTGCCTCTCTGACCTTTGTATCCCCTTCATATATATTAAAAAGCTTTTCCCACATGGCATGTGACGTTTTTCATGACATCACCTTTATGTAGATGGGATTGGAATGGGATCCCCCCAAGTCATTGATTGCTTTGGAATCAGCATTCAACTCTCTATGCTCAGCTTCTGATAATGCACCACTACTAATATCGGCTGTGATACCATGCATAGCTGCTGAAAACACATCCATTCCCAAGGATCAGAAATAGTGTTGCATTCGATTCTTCTATATCTGAAAATTACATCCGTCGAAGATCGGAATCCCTTTATGATTAGTGACCTCCATTGAGAGAAGACCTAATATCAACATTTCACTCTGATACCAATTGTTAGGTCCATAAGGCTAAATACCCTGAGAGGGGGGGGGGGTGAATCAGGGTATGACTAATTTAAAATTAATGGCCGTTCTAATCTTGTTTTTCCGTTAAGAAAAACACTCTTCTCCCTCTTTCCTGTTGCACAAAGTAAACAGAAAGTAAAGCATGCACATGACACAACAATTTTACTTGGTTCGCTGCAAAGAGCTACGTCCAAGGAGCATATGCCGACAAGTTATCAGTCGTACCAATTCTACTAAACTTCACTAGCTGTGGATTACAATGTTCGCGCTAGATCACTTCTATGCCCAGGCTCACTGTCTTTACAATGTTTAGGGTCAGCTCACTCCTTCCCCAAGGGTCACCCCCTGTTTCTCTCTCTCTGGCTCACTGCCAGTGAAGAGGATCACCTTTTTTATCTTCCTTAGCTCACTGCTCTTGGAAGGAATCCACTCACAGTTTATAGACCTGTAGGTCTCTTCATTTTCTTGAAGGAATGCATCTTTCTCTATATGTAGATGCTCTGTTGAAGTACAACTTTCACCCGTAGATGAATATCTTTTTTCACTAAAGGTATCGAGCAAAATTTCAGCTTCCACGCAGCCGGAAAATAACTGCTGGAAACAGACCTTACTTGGCGCGCAAGTCAATCTCGGCGCGCAAGTATAGGCGCACAAGTCACAACTGGCGTGCAAGTCCTCCTCAGACACTTGCACGACTCAGGATTCCTCAACTCTAAACATGCACGACCCAAGTCCTTTTATGCCCAATCCAATATTGGTGTGCAACTCCACACTAGCGCGCAACTTCAAACACTAGCGCGCAACTATCACCCTGGAGCGCAAGTCCCACCTGCGCGACCACACACACCACTTGCGCGACCACCACACCTGCGCGATGGGAGCTCTGATTTCTCAAAGTTTTGAACTCCAGTGAAGAATGAAGAGGGGTTGTTCTGTATTTATAGGCAAATTTACCACCCTCCGCGATGACCTGCATGTCACTTGCGTGACCCAATCTCGGCACGAAAGTCTTATGTCCTTTTAGACACTTGCACATCCAACTCCCAAACTTGCGCGAACCTATTTCCTTAGCCATATTTTTATCTTCTGATCTTGAAAAAAACATGGTGCGCAAGTTTCCTATACTCCAAGTCCTCGGCGCGCAAGTCCCTTTGACAAAAACACTTTTCTTCATTTGTCGATTTTCAGGCCCAAAAATTTGGCAAACACTGGAAAATGGTGCCACCTTGTATCTGTTCTTTTGTACCACCTCCAGATCATCCATTCCTTTTGTCTACATTCTTTAATCAAACATGGATCATTGAACTCAACTCTTGAACTCGACATTCCATCATGAAATCCTATTTGTAAAAAAATTTGTATGCCATTGTTTTTCTTTGTCAACATGCACCACTCATATGTCCACTTTGTCAACAAACACAATCACCTAAAAAATGCTTCAATGATTCCCTGAGGGATTTTCCCAACAATATACACTATCTTATAGAGAATCTAGGTTTGGATGAGGTTTATCCCAGACAAATTTTCCCCAAAACTCTAATGGAAATCAATACTATTTATATTTATTGATCTACAAAGTGGGTCGATGTGACCTAGGAATATTTAAACTTCATCTACCATAAACAATTATACACTGGTTTGGTGGTCCTTGTGTTCAAATTCCACCACACAAAATACATCAAATATGGCCAGCTTGACCGAAAACAATATATGGTTCCTACATACTTGAATATGAAATTGAGAAGCTCCATAGATAATAAGAGCACTTCAAGGATCCAGATTCAGTCCAGGATACTAGAGATATTTTTATTTTCATCTTAATTATAATATTTTGGAATGGATTTTCCCCCTAGGGTCACTCCATCACAAAGAGCGTTGTGGGTTTAACTTTAAATAAATTATACCTGACATACACCTACCAATTTTTACTATTAGTGGGGTGACAGTGGATGATCCTTTTTTATTATGGATAATAAAAATTTTCAACCAAATGAATTATTCATTGAAATATACCTGATTAAACAATTATTATAGGGAACTATTTATAAACATTTATAAATACATATCTATTTATCATAGTATAATTGATTGTATTTTCTTAAATAGTTCCACTACTATTTTTATTATTGGAGGGAAATTTTACCAAACATCAAGAGTGTTTAGGAGAGGTGATATGATCTTACCAGTGTTATTTATCTATGATCTATTCATAATGATCCACCAACTAAATGAATTGATAGAAGCATATATCATATCATTATAAGAGGATTTATCTTCAATCATACATATGGAGGGAATGAGTTATATGAGGCTTCGTATAATATTTATATCTAGAATTTTTTTCTCAATTTCCCTGAGCGGAAGGAACTAATTATTTTTATCCTTGGGAGGCTATGAATATAATAGAGGCATAAAAGTGGGAGAACTAATTGAGGAGAGTATTTCATGATTTAACTAAACAAGCATGATCCGGTATGATTGAGTGAAATTTTTTATCTATATAATCATCAAGATTTTGTTCACCAATATTAGAAGATTATTTCAATTCCCTAATATCCTAGCCACCTACAAGGCTTTATGACCCACAAAATGCATGAGGTGGAGGGTTACCCAATTCCACTACATCATGATATACAATATCTTGTATCTTATCCATGAAGGAAAAAAATCTTTGATAATGATTCCTGGGAAAAAAATTTAGGGTAAATATTTTAGATGTTTATTTAACTCATATCTTCTAAATTCCATCTCTATAACATTGATCATGATCTTACCCAAGGAACATAAGATAAATATTGAGACGTTTTAATCCTTGGATAAGTTTATCCTATTGTTTTTTCTACAACATAATGATACTCATACCTGGATAGGGCCCTAGAAAACAATATATTTGTCAGATTGTTCCTAATAAGGCTTTTACTACATGGTTTCTTAAAGATGGAACAAATGAGGTATCATAGAATACATGAAAACAAACACTTATATCATATTATGATTTCACAATAGTGAATGTTGTAATGGGTGAGACTATTTTTGGGTATTCTCTAAGGTATCCATAATGAATTGAGACCGATCCTTGAATTCACATAATCATTCTATATACATCAGGTGTTGAGGATTGAGACTAAATGATCTAAGAAATTATCAACACACGTCCAAAATAACTGAAATTTGAAATTTTGAGAGTCTAATGTAACACCCCAAGCTTCTACGGTACGCTTCTCTTTGAATAATGTGATAGCGTGTGTTGTACGCAACACCGAGTTCTAACAACCAATCAAACTAGCCGTTATGAATAGTAATACCTACTTTTTGAAATTATATATATTTTATATTTCAAAATGGACTTAATTTTTGGATTTGGAATATCTAATTTAGCCTAAGGAGAAATTTTATTACTTTTCAGATAACTTTAATATTTTGATGAATAGTGAAAATTACTAAATTTTAATTAAAAACAACTTTTTTAATCAAAATAATTAATAGTGATAAATTATGAATTTGAGTGGTTTTAAAGTATATTTAGAATATATTTTTACCATTTAATATAATTTTGGTCATTGGCCATAATTTTACAATTAAACCGAACATAAACAAGTGTCAATCTTTTGATAGTTATTATCTCTTAAAAACACGCTTTTTGTTTTGACAGCGGGAATTAATTTTAAATTAATTTCTTCCACTTCTGTGTTTTGAATTTAGAAAAATGGATTCCATATTTGGAATCAGGATGTCCAAATTTTGTAAATAGGTAACTTTTATTTTTAGACATTTTGAATAATTACTGCGGTAAATATTTTATTTACCATGGTTAAGGGTAAATCCGGTAAATAAGGGATAAAAAATAATATTATAATAATACTAAATTACCCTAAATCTACTCCTAGCCTTATTGTTTGATACATGTTCGACCATAGGCATCTTTGGGTCGATTTTGGGACCCCATGGTGCCACATGTAGGTGATAGGGACACTTTTTTTTAATTAAGTTAAAATGAATAAAAAAATGACACAAGCATATATCTTTTAGAAAAACAATTATTACATAAGGTTATATATGTTGGATTTTAGATTATAAATATTCATTATAAATAAAAAAGATTTCCTACATAATTATATTTTATTTTTAAATTTTTAGACATTAAATAATTTAATTTATTTATGACACAATGATGATGTAGTAATTACTATAATAGTGAAAAATTAAAATAATTGATATTATAAATACCCAAATAAATATAATATGAAACTTATAATGAATTAAAATAATTTTATAGGATAATATGATATATTATGATTGATTTAATTAACTTTTTTCGAAGTAATAAATCTGTTATGAGTTTCAAAAAAATCAACTATTGAATAGTGTCAAAATTGACATAAAAGAGTTCTTAAAACAAATATTATATTATTAATTGATATTAAATTCCTAAAAATATAAGGTTCGGACAAGAGACTTATATCATGATAGGTTCATCATTAATGGACCTCTTGGGGGTCTCTTGGATGTATATAGTAAGTTTATTAACCATATTATATAAAAATACAAAGAGACATTGTAAAAGTGAAACTAATTAACATAGAGTTAATACTTAAAGATAAGGTTAATATAAGTACCCAAACCTGTATAAATTCTATTTGTTGAGTTGTTTTCGACCCATCCACACCTTAAACTTTGAATAATCAACTTTTGAGCCATTGGAAACCGAATATGAATTTATTATAAACTAATATCTCTAGCTTTTCCAAAGGTGCCCCTCACCCCTCTTATAAAAGGGAACTCCTCATTCCCATTTCCTCACACATTCAAAGCCTTTTGTTTCATCCAAACTCTTCCCAAATACTCTCCCAACTTCCCTCACTACAACCTAGAGGTCTTATTTTGATCGGAAAGCCAACCTAAGGATCCCTTTTGATCAAATCAAAAGGAAGAAACCGAAGAAGAGGTAATGATTTCACCACCCTTTTCCAAGTTCCTTTCTTCTTCCACTTCTTCTTCCTTTGTTGTTACCATTATAAAATAATAAATCCAGTATCATATATATACTGTGATGTTATTATAAATATGGTACAACCATATTCAGTATTCTATCCACCCTTTGAATAACATGTCACCATACGTGCGTACGTACGGCTTACCGTCTCCACGTCGCGGTGTAATTGTTATTCAATATATTATTATTTGGATGGGTATAATAATGATTTGTAACTCATGTAAATAATAAATATAACATGTTAATTATTCTTTATATATGATATAACATCCATTTATATATTATTTTAATATTAAAAGAATGATATTGTCGCTCGTGCGTACATACGGACTACCGTCTCCACGAACGCGATAAGATTCATTCTCTATCATATCCATTCAAGTATAATTATCATTTGATGATTTAAAAATAATTTTTAAGGACTTAATATCATTCTGGATATGATTAAGATACAACCTATCCTTTACAAAAATGTCTTACGTAACAAAACATATAAAAGAAAACAAGTAAGTTAACACCCGAAACAACGATAATACTAAGATATTATTATCAAATCAATATTAAAAGATCATATATGATATCATATTAATGTATATGATTCTTGTATAATTTAATAACAATTATTTCACCATTATACAGGAGGTTAACCTACCACATCCAAGAAAAAGTACAAGGTAAGGGGTTTTCATCTCACTCCTTATTCCCGTGAGATTCATGCCATATTGCCACCATCACCTTTTGTGTGGTGTATGTACTTCCCATAATTATATTCTTTGTTTAATACACTCTAATTTATGTGTATTTACATATTAATTGTATGATACCTCTTTCATGGGTTGTATGTTTCATAAGTTACCAAATTGGTAAGGGTTATTTCACAATCTCTTCATTATCCGAGGTTGTTTATACGTAATAATCTACTGGGATCTCATTATCATCCACATCCATGTTTCTTCAAAATGTATTTCAAAACATTTTTATTATTTACAAGAATATGGGTTAAATTCATTTATACCCTTGTTTGACTTTTTATAAGAGGAATCTTTCCGTCGTTTTCAAAACAAGGTCCTTTTTAACCTTTTCGACAGAATTAAGGTAAGAATGTTTTTTTAACTTATACGGTGGGTGCGGTTATTTTCCACCGTTATAAAATCTTCAAAACATTCCTTACAAAATTATAAGAATATTTTCAAGAAAATGTTTTATTTTATATGGCTCTTAAATGATTTCAAAAATAGAAAGAGATATTTCTCTAAAAAGTGTTTTGATTTCATCTATGTCAACATCCTTTGATGGATTTTACGCTTATTTTAAGTTGATTTATTATGATACAAAACTTCTATATTGTATTGAAGGTTTTGTGATAATGTTTGACTGTGGATGTGCTATTTTTATACCATTCATAGTTTATGGTGAAATTATTGACATTTCGTATGCTAGTTTTAATACGACTGTTTATGTTATGTTTAATCCTTTTCATATGGGAATGCATTGGACTTAATATGTGACGGGTAGAGCCCGCTATAGCTCCTCGATGCATCGGTAGGTCTCATGAGACAAACTAGTGTCTGGGCACAATTCCTTGACAAAATCCTATTTGTAGTCTTGGCACGAGGCCTTGGCGATGTGGTTATGATAGTCTGGCATTATGCATTCCAACATTATGAAAGTTGTTATTGATTTTGCATGTGATTATTCGATTAGTAGAATATCAATGTGAATAAGTAAATGGCATTATTTCATTTTATTTATGCCATACCACATTGAAAGTTCAAGTTTGAAAGGCTTTTGTTTTAGTTATACATTGCCTTAAATGTTTATTCTTATTTATGAAAGTTTCCGCTATATTGTTATCCTTACTGGGCATTTGAGATCACCCCTTTTCTATGTTTTATTTTTCCCAGGAAGTGAAGAAGTAAATTATGAATGACCTGCAGGGATATTATGAGGGGATATGAGTGTGGATTATGGAGACATTATGTTGTTGTAGTAGTTTTTCATTTTATGATGCAATTTAAGACTTATGAATATATCTAGTGTTTCCAAGGCTACTAAACCAATCGGTCTTTCGAGATTTGATCTTTCTTGTGATCATGCCAATGTTATGTAATAATGCATCGACTCTGGGTAACTAGGGTCGGGGCGTTACAGTTGGTATCAGAGAAAGTTTAGTACAAACCGTGGAAGCTAGATTTAGATAAACTCTGATTAGATCACGTAGACCTAAGATGAACTTTAAGGATTAGTATAGAAGAACTTCATAGAATTTTGGTATTGTAGAGATTTTGTGAGTTTTTCGAGAAATACATCCCTGTCTGGATACGAGCAGGTAGAGGCGGCTCTGGCACAGATGTACCTAGGGGTAAAACCCGAAAACACCTCTTTGAGCTAGACTCGAACGGGAACTGGTGCACGACAACGGGCCTTGCTGCACTATTGGTTACGACACTCCCGGGGGATATGCTTAGGATAACTCTCATTTTATTTACAAATCATTATGAAGGGTTTTTGAGTATATACTTCCTCAAAGAAAACATTTTTTAGATTATGGATTATATCCATAAATAGTTCAATTTCTGTTAAGTGTTTTATAAGTATGGGATTATGTATTTTGATTCATAAACTGATCTAGTTTATGCCATTGTTTAGAAATGGCACCTAGTGGAAGAAATGGAAACCGTATCAATGCACGCACTCCATGTAGGGATTTCCCTCCTGCTCAAGATAATTATAGTGGAGCTGGTGATGCAACTGGTGCCGATTAGCTAATCACCATACTGGGACAACTTACTCAGGTTATGAATAATAACCTTACCCGTATGAAGCACCCTGATCCACAGCGTGGAGGATCAATGTTAGATCGATTCATGAGGCAACAACCACCAACGTTCAATGGGAGTAAAAATCCCTTAGTAGCTGAGCAATGGATAAATTCCCTAGAGAAAATATTTCAGGCTTTGGGGAGGAAGAGAATGAAATAACTATCGGTGAGGAAAGGAATGTTCAAATAGTGGATGTACCTATTGTTAAAGAATTTGTAGATGTATTTCCAGAAGATTTACCTGGACATCCTCCAGAAAGAGAAGTTGAGTTTTCCATTGATTTGATTCTTGGATCAAGGCCTATATCGAAGACCCCTTATATAATGGCCACTGTAGAGTTAGTCGAACTAAAGAAACAACTAGAGGAATTGAGTAATAAAGGATTTATTCTCCCTAGTGTTTCTCCATGGGGAGCCCCTGTTCTTTTTGTTAAAAAGAAAGATGGATCTATGAGGTTATGTATCGACTACAGGGAGATAAATGCTATAACGATAAAGAAAAAGTATCCCCTACCTCGCATTGATGATTTATTTGACCAACTGCATGGAGCTCAATACTTTTCAAAGATTGACCTTCGATCTGGATACCATCAGTTGTGTGTGAAGAAGGAAGACATTCCGAAGACAGCATTTCGAACCAGGTACGGGCATTACGAGTTTACTGTAATTCCGTTTGGATTGACTAATGCACCATCTGTATTCATGGATCTGATGAATATAGTTTTCAAGGAGTATCTCGATGAATTTGTGGTGGTATTTATTGATGATATCTTATTATACTCTAAAAGCTACGAAGATCATGAAAATCACTTGCGCATTATCTTGAAGACTCTGAGGAGGCATGAATTATATGGGAAGTTTAGTAAGTGTGAATTCTGGCTTCATGATATTTCTTTTCTTGGCCATATTGTCTCTAAAGATGGAATCTCTGTTGATCCTTCTAAGACCATGGAAATCCATGAATGGACAACACCTATGAGTATAACTGAGGCACGTAGTTTTATTGGTTTGGCAGGTTATTATCGATGTTTCGTCCAGAATTTTGCCCGATTAGCTAACCCATTAACGAAGCTCACACGTAAAGGGGTTAAATTTGTTTGGACAAAAGAGTGTGAAGAATGTTTCGAAGAACTGAAGAGAAGATTAGTCAATGCTCCTATATTGACTCTACCATCAGGGAATGATGGGTTCGTTATTTATAGTGATGCATCAAAGAAAGCACTTGGTTGTGTCCTTATGCAGAATGATAGAGTTATTGCCTATGCATCACGACAGTTGAAAATTCATGAACAAAACTATCCTACTCATGATCTCGAGTTAGCAGCTGTGATCTTTGCATTGAATATATGGAGGCACTGCCTCTATGGTGAAAAATGTGAGATTTATACTGATCACAAGAGTTTGAAGTATATTTTCTCACAAAAAGAACTTAACATGAGGCAATGGAGATGGCTTGAATTACTCAAGGATTATGATTGCATGATACACTACCAACCGGGGAAAGCAAACAAGGTGGAAGATTCTTTGAGTAGAAAAGATCATGGAGTTTTGAACAATATGAGAATTGAAAGGGATCCAATTTTCATGGATCTAGTGAAGATGGACATGGGAATAACCAGGGAAGGTGAAACATCAATGCGTTTTCAAATGGTTTCCAAACCATCTTTACTATAAAGGATTAAGATTTCTCAGACCGATGATGAAGAATTTCAAAAGAATATTAAAGCTGTGAATGATGGGAGATTGAGAGACTTTGTGTTTGAAGATGGAATTTTGAAATTTGGGAAGAGACTTTGTGTTCCCGATATACCTGATCTAAAATGGGAATTGTTGGATGATGCTCATAGTTCCAATTTCTCTATACACCCTAGGACCACCAAAATGTATAGAGATTTGAAGGAACATTTTTGATGGGACAACATGAAGCGGGAGATTGCTGATTTTGTGTCAAGATGTATGGTTTGTCAACAAGTGAAAGCTGGAAGGCAACAGCCTGGAGGAGTCATGCAACCTCTTCCCATACCGGAGTGGAAATGGGAAAATATTACGATGGACTTTTTCATGGGGCTACCAAAGACTCCAAGAAGGAACGATGCAATATGGGTTATTGTTGATCATCATACCAAGTCAGCACATTTTCTTGCTATAAGAGAAGATCTACCCCTAGAACGTCTAGCAAAACTATATATTAATGAAGTTGCGAGACTTCATGGAGTACCTCTATCGATTGTTTCTGATCGTGATCCCCGTTTTACATCAAGATTTTAGAAAAGTCTTCAGAAATCCCAAGATACTGAACTTCAATTGAGCACTGCTTACCACCCTCAGACAGATGGACAATCAGAATGGACCATTCAGACCTTAGAAGACATGTTGAGATCTTGCTCACTTGACCTTCAGGGTATGTGGGATCAATACTTACCTCTCGTAGAATTTTCCTATAACAATAGATTCCATTCGAGTATTCAGATGGCACCAAATGAAGCGTTATATGGAAAGAGATTTCGTACACCAACCTGTTGGGATGACGTTGGTGAAAGAAAATTTGTAGGCCCAGAACTGGTGGAGGAAACGATGGAAAAGGTGAAGGTAATCCAAAATCACATCAATGCAGCTCAAAGTAGGCAGAAGAGCTATGCCGATAATCGAAGGAAGGATTTGGAATTTCAAATCGGTGATCATGTTTTCCTGAAGGTATATCCATGTAAAGGAGTCATACATTTTGGTAAGAAAGGTAAATTGAGTCCCAGGTACATCGGACCTTTCGAAATTCTAGAACGAATTGGGGCTGTGGCTTACCGATTGGCAATGCCGCCAAGTCTCTCCAAAGTTCACGATGTGTTCCACGTATCTCTGTTGAGGAAATACATGCCTGACCCAACGCATGTAATCACCTATGAGGAATTAGAACTGGAACGCTATCTTTTCTATTGTGAAGAGCCCGTCAGGATTCTTGATACAAGAGAACAAGTACTGAGAAACCGGACGACGCGTCTGGTAAAAGTTTTGTGGAGAAACCATAAGATGGAAGAGGCAACGTGGGAACCCGAGGAACTTATGATGAAGAACCACCCGAGTCTTTTCATGCGGTAGTATTCTAGAAATTTTGAGGACGAAATTATTTGAAAGAGGGGAGAATGTAACACCCCAAGCTTCTACGGTACGCTTCTCTTTGAATAATGTGATATCGTGTGTTGTACGCAACACCGAGTTCTAACAACCAATCAAACTAGCTGTTATGAATAGTAATACCTACTTTTTGAAATTATATATATTTTATATTTCAAAATGGACTTCATTTTTTGATTCTAAATATCGAATTTAGCCTAAGGTTAAATTTTAGTACTTTTCGGATAACTTTAATATTTTGATGAATAGTGAAAATTACTAAATTTTAATTAAAAACAACTTTTTTAATCAAAATAATTAATAGTGATAATTTATGAATTTGAGTGGTTTTAAAGTATATTTAGAATATATTTTTACCATTTAATATAATTTTGGTCATTGGAAATAATTTTACAATTAAACCGAACATAAACAAGTGTCAATCTTTTGATAGTTATTATCTCTTAAAAACACGCTTTTTGTTTTGACAGCGGGAATTAATTTTAAATTAATTTCTGCCACTTCTATGTTTTGAATTTAGAAAAATAGATTCCATATTTGGAATCAGGATTTCCAAATTGTGTAAATAGGTAACTTTTTTTTTAGACATTTTGAATAATTACTGCGGTAAAAATTTTATTTACCATGGTTAAGGGTAAATCTGGTAAATAAGGGTTAAAAAATAATATTATAATAATACTAAATTACCCTAAAACGTGTCCTAGACTTATTGGTTGATACATTTTCGACCATAGGCATATTTGGGTCGATTTTGGGACCCCATGGTGCCACTTGTAGGTGATAGGGACACTTTTTTTTAATTAAGTTAAAATGAATACAAAAATGACACAAGCATATACCTTTTAGAAAAACAATTATTACATAAGGTTATATATGTTGGATTTTAGATTATAAATATTCATTAGAAATATAAAATGATTTCCTACATAATGATATTTTATTTATAATTTTTAGACATTAAATAATTTAATTTATTTATGACACAATGATGATGTAGTAATTACTATAATAGTAAAAAATTAAAATAATTGATATTATAAATAACCAAATAAATATAATATGAAACTTTTAATGAATTAAAATAATTTTCTATGATAATATGATATATTAGGATTGATTTAATTGACTTTATTCGAAGTAGTCAATCTGTTATGAGTTTAAAAAAAATCAACTATTGAATAGTGTCAAAATTGACATAAAAGAGTTCTTAAAACAAATATTATATTATTAATTGATATTAAATTCCTAAAATTATAAGGATCAGACAAGAGACTTATATCATGATAGTTGAATCATTAATGGACCACTTGGGGGTCTCTTGGATGTATATAGTAAGTTTATTAACCATATTATATAAAAATACAAAGAGACATTGTAAAAGTGAAACTAATTAACTTAGAGTTAATACTTAAAGATAAGGTTAATATAAGTGCCCAAACCGGTATAAATTATATTGGTTGATTTGTTTTAGACTCATCCCCACCTTAACCTTTGAATAATCAACTTTTAAGCCATTGGAAACCGAATATGAATTTATTATAAACTAATATCTCTAGCTTTTCCAAAGGTGCCCCTCACCCCTCTTATAAAAGGGCACTCCTCATTCCCATTTCCTGACACCTTCAAAGCCTTTTGGTTCATCCAAACTCTGCCCAAATAATCTCCCAACTTCCCTCACTACAACCTAGAGGCCTTAGTTTGATCATAAATCCAACCTAAGGATCCCTTTTGATCAAATCAAAAGGAAGAAACCGAAGAAGAGGTAATGATTTCACCACCCTTTTCCAAGTTCCTTTCTTCTTCCACTTCTTCTTCCTTTGTTGTTACCATTATAAAATAATAACTCCAGTATCATATATATACTGTGATGTTATTATAAATATGGTTCAACCATATTCAGTATTCTATCCACCCTTTGAATAACATGTCACCATACGTGCGTACGTACGGCTTACCGTCTCCACGTCGTGGTGTAATTGTTATTCAATATATTATTATTTGGATGGGTATAATAATGATTTGTAACTCATGTAAATAATAAATATAACATGTTAATTATTCTGTATATATTGTATAACATCCATATATATATTATTTTAATATTAAAAGAATGATATTGTCACTCGTGCGTACGTACGGACTACCGTCTCCACGAACGCGATAAGATTCATTCTCCATCATATACATTCAAGTATAATTATCATTTTATGATATAAAAATACTGTTTAAGGTGAGAACATCATTCTGGATATGATTAAGATACAACCTATCCTTTACAAACATGTCTTACGTAACAAAACATATAAAATAAAACTAGTAAGTTAACACCCGAAACAACGATAATACTAAGATATTATTATCAAATCAATATTAAAAGATCATATATGATATCATATTAATGTATATGATTCTTGTATAATTTAATAACAATTATTTCACCATTATACATGAGGTTAACCTACCCCAACCAAGGAAAAGTACAAGGTAATGGGTTTTCATCTCACTCCTTATTCCCGTGAGATTCTTGCTATATTGCCACCATCACCTTTTGTGTGGTGTATGTACTGCCCATAATTATATTCTTTGTGTAATACACTCTAATTTATGTGTATTTACATATTAATTGTATGATACCTCTTTCATGGGTTGTATGTTTCATAAGTTACCAAATTGGTAAGGGTTATTTCACAATCTGTTCATTATCCGAGGTTGATTATACGTAATAATATACTGGGATATCTTTATCATCCACATCCATGTTTCTTCAAAATGTATTTCAAAACATTTTTATTATTTACAAGAATATGGGTTAAAGTCATTTATACCCTTGTTTGACTTTTTATAAGAGGAATCTTTCCGTCGTTTTCAAAATAAGGTCCTTTTTAACCTTTTCGACAGAATTAAGGTAAGAATGTTTTTTTAACTTATACGGCGGGTGCAGTTATTTTCCGCCGTTATAAAATCTTCAAAGCTTTCCTTACAAGATTATAAGAATATTTTCAAGAAAATGTTTTATTTTATATGGATCTTAAATGATTTCAAAAATAGAAAGATATATTTCTCTAAAAAGTGTTTTGATTTCATCTATGTCAACATCCTTTGATGGATTTTACGCTTATTTGAAGTTGATTTATTATGATACAAAACTTATATATTGTATTGAAGGTTTTGTGATATGTTTGACTATGGATGTTATATTTTTATACCATTCATAGTTTATGGTGAAATTATTGACATTTCGTATGCTAGTTTTAATACGACTGTTTATGTTATGTTTAAACCTTTTCATATGGGAATGCATTGGACTTAATATGTGACGGGTAGAGCCCGCTATAGCTCCTCGATGCATCGGTAGGTCTCATGAGACAAACTAGTGTCTTGGAACAAGTCCTTGACAAAATCTTATTTGTAGTCTTGGCACGAGGCCTTGGCAATGTGGTTATGATAGTCTGGCATTATGCATTCTAACATTATGAAAGTGGTTATTGATTTTTCATGTGATTATTCGATTAGTAGAATATCCATGTGAATAATTAAATGGAATTATTTCATTTTATTTATGCCATACCACGTTGAAAGTTCAAGTTTGAAAGGCTTTTTTTTAGTTATAAATTTTCTTAAATGTTTATTCTTATTTATGAAAGTTTCCGCTATATTGTTATCCTTACTGGGCATTTGAGCTCACCCCTTTTCTATGTTTTATTTTTCCCAGGAAGTGAAGAAGTAAATTATGAATGACCTGCAGGGATATTATGAGGGGATATGTGTGTGGATTATGGAGACATTATGTTGTTGTAGTAGTTTTTCATTTTATGATGTAATGTAATACTTATGAATATATCTAGTGTTTCCAAGGCTACTAAACCAATCGGTCTTTCGAGATTTGATCTTTCTTGTGATCATGCCAATGTTATGTAATAATGCACCGAATCTGGGTAACTAGGGTCGGGGCGTTACATCTAAGCAGTATGTTAATTCTTTCATCAATAAATGAAGTTGAGAAAGGTTGATTATGTCCTTGATTTCAATTGGACATGATACTGATATTCATCCTAAGCTAGATCAGTAATAGTATAGAATCTATCTATGGTATCCTCTTAGTATGTAAGACCCGGATATTTTATCATATTTTTATTTTTCATTTAAATTATCTTTATGTTGTATTTTTTTTAACATTTTATACTTAAAAAAATGTTTTCCTTCAAAACTTTTTTTTATCATGTTTTTTGGTTTTAAATTTAATTAAATTCTATAAATTCTATGAAATGAATATTATATAACAGATTAAATATTTTTAATTATAATAATTAATATTTTCTAATATTTTCTACATAAATTTTAGTTATAATGAACAATAAAAAACTATAAAAATGTGTTACCAAAGTTAAATTGAAAACATGTTTATCAGGGGTTAATCAAAGAGATAAAGGTATGTGATTAAATAAATACTATTTTATGGAAATATTTCCTCTTTATAATATCCCACCATTTATTGTATTTCTATTTTGAATAATTTTTCATCAGTATGACATCTTTACATATTCATATTTTAATAAATCTCGTGTGTGTCCTAACCCCAAACTATAAAAGGACAACCCTCCATAAATTTATTTATACCACATTGAGCCTTCTACCCTAACCAAACTCTACCAAATTGTCACCTAATTTTTTATATAAGTTATTTAGTGGTGTTTTTCTTCATAAAACACCATTCCATGGGTCCCTATGAAAGGACTTAAAGGAGTCTAACCAATAGAAAGGTAATTATCCTACCTGAAGTCATTCAAATTATTTATTACTATATATCATCTCAATCATTACTATTCATAATAAAATAATAATATAAGTATAAATAATATTTTTAAATTTTATTATTATTATGTGTCCACCCTTATTTACCCTCACATCCATAAAATTGAATGTGAATGTATCGCCCGTGCACACATGAGGACTACTAGCTCCACATAGAGATATAATTCATATTTCATCATTACACTTAATGGATTAGTATTATGATGGGTTCAATATTTATAAGTGATATTTATAATATAATTATTATTTTGGAACTATTATATCTTATATACCTTCTATCCTTCCAATCCTTTTGAAAATTGTAACGTCGCTCATGCGTACGTGTGGATTGCCACCTCCTAGAAACAAAGTGATTGGTTTTTCATTTACGAATTATATAAATAGTAGTAAGTATACATTTAATGAATCAATATGATATATACTATATATATATTTTTTCAATAATGTTGAATTATTATTTACCATTCTTTCTTTATGATCATAAAAATGTGAAAACAACGTTCATGTGTACAAACATCATACTATCTCCTTGAATTGTGAAATTCAATTTTCTATCTCTATATATTATTAATTACTTGATATATATATTTAATGAATATATAATTTATTTATATCATTAATAATATTATGGAAATTATGTAACCATTCTCAATGTTTGAGGGCCGTAAATACCAAAACAAATTTCTCCTGAAAAATGAAGAAGTTAACACCTATAAATGATAATTATAATAATTAATTATCAATAAATTGGTGTTGAAATGTTATTAGTGGATCATAAGATATTATAAATAATTAAATTATATATATATAAATATCTTTTTAAAAAAAATTACATTTAACATAAATGAGGTTAGAGGACTACCAATTAATGTGAAACTTGATGTTAGAGATTAATATCACAATCTCATTGTTTTGAAGGAATATTTATGATTACATTTTTGGTGATGAAATTTTTTACCTATATATCATGAATCCTATTAATCTTCTTCTCATATTTATATTTTTATTAATTAAATATTTTAATTTTATTATACTTTGTTTAATAACTCATGAAAGTAAATGAATTTTTTTAAATAAAATAGATTTTTTCCCTCTTCATTCAAAAATCTATTTTTTTCCTGACCTTGTTTTCTTTAAAAAAATTTGATAAAGTTTTTGATACTCTCTTATTTAATTTTAAAATCATTTTTTATATTTTTTATGATATTTATAAAGTAATAATCTTCCTTTAATTAATGAGGTAGTTTTGAATTTGTACTATAAATGTGAATAGATTGTTTGTTTCTATATACATGACATGAATAGAATTTATTATAATTAGTACCACTGATTTATTTTAAACATACATTAAATGTTTCCATGGATCAGTTAAACCAAATATCCACAATGTTTGGGAAATATTTAAATTTTGAATAGTTTATTGAAAAATGAAAATTGTATTTTCATCAAAAATATTCTATGTGATCTCTTAAATTAATTTTCAGCTTTGATAACATAATTTTTAATTACATATTCTTTTATAGGGATATGATCAATGGATATATTAATTATTATTTATCTATAATTTTAATTATTTTCTTGATATTGTTTCTTTGAAACCCATTTGTTTTTATGGGTTTTTAAGGATGAAATGAATGAATATTTATAAAACTCTTTCATTTTCTACAATTTATGATAGCGCATAAATTATTTATGATATTTTAGAAAACATATGAATTGATTTTAATTATGTAATTTTTGGGCTGATATTTATATATCCCACCAATTAATTAGGTAAATAAGGCTATTTATTGAGATAATAAGGATATTAATGGAAGGTGAACCCGGTTTAGTAAGAGATGATGCCCACTATAATAATCAAGGGAGTGAACCTTGACAATGGATATGATGAAATAGAGTGTGAACCGAATCGACTATGAAAATATAAGAATTGATATTTTAATAATGAAATTAATTCATTTGATTATGTTTATTCCAAAATAATATGTCTTATACCAATGTTATTTTATCATAACTCATGTTTTTTGAGTCCTTAATGATTTGTTCCTTATGAACTACCAAGAATTATCCCACGACTCATAATAATGATTTACAATATATAGGGTAAATTAATCTAATGTTAAGATAATGTAATCATACAATTATACTAATTTTATGCTTAAGTGATCATTAATATCTCTATTTTTTACTCTTACTATACATATGAACTCACACTTCTTTATTATTACATTCCCCAAGTGATGAAGAATGGTTTTATATATGTTATATCTTATAAAACTATTATATTGGAAGATATATATGGTAGATGTTTATATATTAAATGAAATAGTAATATTACATAAATAATCTCTAGTGAAACTAAACCTTTACATTATATAAGAATGTATTTATAGAATCTAGTGAACATTCATCTATTACGACGTGAAATCTATGTATGAAATTTTCGATTTATTAAAGTTGTTATTAGAGGTAGGATTAGTCAATCATTAGAGACTAAGATTAGATATATTCTTTGAAATCCAAGTTGATAATCCAAATTAGATGATACTATCCAAATTCCATGGTATGTTATAGATTATGTGGTTTTCATAAGAATACATCTTTATCTGGATACTACATGTTGACCTGGTTTTGGAATAGAAGAATCTAGTCATTATAACTCTACAAAGATTTTTTCAATTATATATTGGACACCATTATAGTCCATAACTATAGTTACCTTACTAAACACATGGTTTAACACTCTTAAGTGATATTCCTGGTTAGATAATATTTTCATTATGAACCATTATAGAGTATTTGAATACATGACGAATATTAATGTCCTAGGTTAAACATACAGTGTCATAGATAGAAAATAATTTTCCATGATTTAGATATCATAAAAATTATTATTATATATTATTTGGTTTCCCACATTGATTATTTATTCTTACATAGTATTATTTGGTTTTAGTCATTGACTGGAACAAAAAAAACCTTGCAAATGCTGAATGTGACAGACAATGGAATAATTTTCATCCTAAGAAACCAAATGTTCTAGGATCTTGAATGAGAAATATTTTTTCTTGGATTACACAACCTTTTCAATATATAAATCACTTAAAAGTTACAATGGAAGGGAAAAAATTCATATGGAGTCCTTAATGAGCAATCACCCACCTTTTATAGTGGGTCCACTGATCCACTAGTTGCTATGAAATGACTCACTACTACTAAAAATATATTTTCCAATCTAAAGTGTCTAGAAAATAAAAATTTTAATTCAGTATTTTATCTTTTATGTGAATATATAGATCAATAATGGAATCTTATCAAGAACATGATGAAACTAAAATAAATTCACTATATAGAGTGGGATATGATTAATTTCTTATTTTTTAATAATTACATTCCACATATTTTTCATGTGAAAAAAGGAGAAGGAACTACTAGATCTAGGATAGAATGATGATAAATCCATAAGTACATATGATGAAAATGTTACCATCTCAATGTGTTATTCTTGATATATTATCATCTTATCAGAATATAAGATTGATTTATTATACAATGTTTTAAAACAAATTATCTAAAGTGAATTACCAATAAGTGACATCAATATCTGTGAACAAATAATTTGATCTACAGTCAAGGTGGAAATGTAGTTTATAGTTACCCATAAATATCTATATTCTGATAAGAAAAATATATACAATTCAATGAAAATTAAAATAAAAAAACTAAAGAGAGAAGAAGATGGGATTTCTTTATGCTCAAAGAGAGGAATGAATTAATAAGGAAATCATATTAATAGTACATGAAAATGATTTAGTTTTGGAATGTATGGTCATCAAAAAATTGAATGATGAATTTATAGGAATAATAACCTCTTTAATGATAGAGTGAAAGAACCAGGTAATTCACTACTAATGATCCAATGTTTCAAATACAAGGAGTATGAGAATTTTGATAACTATTGATCCAATCTGAAGGTTAATGGTGACGAACAACATCAGAAACATCATAAACATAGAGTTAAAGTTAAATATCATGTGATGACCTTATTTGGAGTGAGGTAGGACAATGATTTAGTTAAATTTAAATAGTACATAAACTCTTGAACTGTTATTCAATTATTTGATTCTAGATCTACCAAATTTACATCTATGAAGAATTTGGTAATGGTATCATAATACCATGTCAATGATTTGATTTAAAATTAATAGGGAAACCCCTAATGGTGCATTGATCAAATCCCATGTAAAATATTCTTCCTTGATTTAATTATATGGAAATGTGCTTCTTACATATATTTTTATTCTCACTCTAGTTGAATTCGATATTGTCTTATGTGGAGACTGAATATGATTACATAAATCCAAAAATGATTACTGGGGAAGGGAATACATATTTTATATTCCAAGCCAACCAAGTATTTTATATAATTATGATGATACAGTGAATATACAATGTAAATTAAATCCATTATATGGGTATTAATTAACATTCCAAAGTGTGTTTATTTTTATTGGGAAGGAAGAAACAAAAAATAGAAGATATTCCAATTGTATGACAGTTTGTTGAATATTTAAGGAATTATTTTTATGTTCTTACTCTATATCATGAATTTTAGTTTTCAATATAACTCATACCTATTTTTAAACATATTTTAATGAATCCATATAGAATATCCCTTATTAAGTTTCATTAATTAAATAAAAAAGTCACGGAGAATCTTTATTATGGATTCATTTGGCAATGTGTGTCACCATGGGGTGCACCAATTCTTTTTATTAATAATAAATATGGATAAATATGAATCTATAATGATTATATGGAAAATAATATGACCAGAAACATGTAATAATATCCTTTTAGTTGTATTCATTAAATTTTTAGTCAATTATGAGGATATAAATATTTTTCCACGATTGATATTTTATTTGGATACTATTGGTTGATGGTTTAAGTGGAAGAAAAACCCATGATAGATTTTTATATAAGTTATTTACAATATTAATTTATAGTGATGCTATTTGATCTTACTAATATCTATAAAATCTTCATTGATTTAGGGTATAGAGTATTTAGGGATTACCTTATCATTTGGTGGTGGCCTTTACACATGTTATTATTATTTATTCCATTGTAATGTAAGATCATGAAGTTTACTTTAGGATATTACTAATTTCCCTGTTGAAGGATAATTAATATGTGAAATCTTCCAAGTGAGAATTTTGGATAGAAAAATGTATTATTATCGGGTTATATGATACGAATTGAGTGTATAACTATGGATACATTAATGAAAGATTTTATTGGAAAATGGTCTAGACTCTGAGATCTGTGGTTTTTATGGTTTTGATAGTTATTATCAATTACTTATTGGTAATTTCTAATGGTTTTCTAATTCACTAAAAATGTTAACTTATAGGGGATCTAAGTTCCAATAGATAGATGAATATGAAGAAAATTTCAAGGAACTAAAGAGAATGTTATTCAACGCACATGTTCTCAGAAAACACTACAGTGGAGAAGGGTTTGTGATATTTAATTATACATAAAATAAAATAATGGGATGAATACTCATGAAAAATGATATATTTATATATTATTAATCACAATAATTGATGGTACATTATAAAAATTACCCAACTCCATATTTAGACTAATCTATGGAAATGTTTTCATTAATTATATGGAGATATTATCTTCATTGAGAAAGGAATGAAATATATATTTATTATAATGTTTTAATATATATATTAAATATGGAAGTGTCAAGTATTCACCAAAGATGATGGTTGGATTGAATTAATTATTATAATTTCACAATAAATTACCACCCTTGGAAAGAAAAAAAGGTGTTTGATGCATTGAGACAAACAGATCATTTTATCTTATCCAAGATGAGGATCACAAAAAATACAATATTTCTATATATTCAATGGATGGATCTATAAATATTGAAGGAAGGGTAAAAATAAAACTTTTATTAAATGAGCACTAAAATATATTTCCATGTGAAGATTAATGATGAATAGAAGGTAGATGTAGAGTTCCAAATAAAGGTAATAAAGATTCACGAGTTCAATATTGATTATGATGAAATGATAAGGTTTTAAAACCAATTATGTTTTACTTATATGCAATATTAGATGAAGGATCTATTAGATGAATCTAATATTTCCCCATTGTTTATTTATATTGGAAGTACAAATATATTTAGAGATATGAAAGTGTATTTCTGGTCAAACAAAAAAAAGGTTGATTTTTTAGAGATTGTATCTTAGTACTTGGTATGGAAGTAAGTTAATGCTAAGGGAAATAATTATAAGGATATTTTATGACTAGTACCCATACTTTAATGGAAATGGGAAAACATTGCCATGGATTTTATCATTATACTACCAAAAACATATAAAATACAAATTTTAACTTCGGTAATAGTAGATCAACATACAAATTCAGTACAATACATTGTAACTAGATAATATATATCTCTTGATCATCTTTCCGTAATATATATTAAGGAACATTTAAGGATGTAAGGATAACCTATTCTACTATATCTATGTGAGATCGAGGTTTTACATCGATATTATGGAGGATTATTCAATAATACCAGGATATAGAGTTGTGTTTTAGTACTACTTATCATCCTCATACAGATAGTTTGTATTAGAGAACCATTCATACCTTTGAGGATATACTAATATCATGTTCTGTGGATTTTAAAGGATGTTTGTGTCAACACCATCATATTTTTAAATTATCTTATAGATAAAGATTTTTCTTGAGAATTTTGATGGATCATTATGAATCCCTATATAGAATTAAGCATATTGGTAAAAAAAATGGGATGAATTTAAAGAAATAAATCAATTGGTAACTTAGCCAGCTGATGAAATGACATAGAATTTTTGACCCATTCAGTGGCTCATCAAGGCACCAAAGAGTTGATAAAAAATTTATAGTGACATTCATTGGGGAAATATATATTTTGATGCTATTGATGAGTTATGGCTCAGAATTTATCCATTAAATGATTCTATTATAAACAAAAATAATTAGAATATATTTTCTAGGTATATTGGCCCCTCGAGATTCTTGATCGAGTATGAATGATAGATTTTTGTATCATGATTACAACAAACCTCTCTCATGATAACGACATCCTCTATGTATCTCTCCTGAGAAAGTACACAATGGATCCTTTACATGTATAGAAGTCATAAGTTAAACCACTGTCTAACGATTTTTACCATGAAGAATAATCGATATAAATCTTAGATCATAGAGATAATATTCAATGGAACAAAACTAATCACATAGTTAAAGTTCTCAAGAGGAATTGAAAATTGGAGGAATCTAACTCGGAAGTTTAGGATGTGATGAAACATTAATATTCTCATTTTTTGTATTTTATTAATGTAATTTCAATGTAAAAATTCATTTTATGGTCGTTATAATGTAACAACCTAATATTTTACGATGTATTAATTTTTAAATAAATCTATGTTCTTTGATTGCTTGAGATACATGAAATCTTGAGTATAAATGTTGCACAATATAGTGTATTGTTATAATCTATCCAATATTTTTTTGTATGAATATGAAAAATTAAATATTGAAAAATATTTAAAATGTTTTCAAATTAGTAAAATTTATTGATTAATTAGTACTTTTTTTTAGTAAAGCCTTTATATGATTCAATCATACTTGTATCCTAAAAATTGGGTTTTGTTGATTATTGTGACTAAATAATATAATAAATTATATTAAATTTTTGGAAATTTAATTTAAAAAATGAAATTCATTTTTTGAATTATTATTTCATCATTATATTAGAATTATTTTTGGATAACTTTCAAAAAATATTGATTTTTAGATGAAGAATAAAAATACTATTTTTAATTGGAAAATATCTTTTTGTTTATAGAATTTAAAAGGTACCATTTTTTGTTAATGTTGTTTAAAATGTAAAAATAATAATACTAAAATAATAATAGTCTAATTATATTCATTTGAATTATTTCTAGGTTTTATTTTTATTAAATGTTTTCTAATTAAGACAACATCTTTTGTAGAAAAATAATTTTTGTCATGTTTTTCATGATTAATCATAAATTAAATTCCACTGATTATTTGAATGGAATATGATAAAATGTATTCAATATTTATAATTATAATAATTAATATTTTGTATTGAGTTGAACTTATATTGCACTCATAGTTAATATTAAGAATAGCAAAAATTGGTTACCACGGTTATCGTGAAAACACGTTTTCCAAGGGGATTAAACCAAGAGATAAAGGTGAGTTTTCTAATAAAATATTGGTAAAAACTATTTTATTTCCATATTAAATCCTAATAATATCCCACCATATAAAATCTAGAAATTTTGAAGTATTTTTCTTGACTATGATATTATTATATTTTAATCTTCTATGAAATTCCAAGTGTTGCCTATTCCCCACTGATAAAAGTGAACCCGTCATTTCTCTTATTTACAACACATTAAGCCATATGTACCAACCAACCATTGCCATATTATTCTATAAAATTACCAATATATATGTAATTTGTTTTATTTTTATAATTATCCTCCAAGTTTCCTTAATAATGGGTCTAAAGGAAGTCAACTAAAGGAAAGTAAATCAACACAACAACCTCTATCAAGTTATTTATTATTCTTCATCTTCTAAATATTTGGTATTCATAATAAAATAATATATTTATTATTCTAAATATAATATAATTTATTTATAATTATGTTACCACCATTTTTCATCCTCATTTACATCAAATTGGAAGTGAAATTATAAATAGAACATATGTTTTGACTACCACTTCTGTATAAGGATACAATTCATTATCCTTCACCAAATTTCATGGATGAGTATTATCATGGGTGTAATTTTTATAAACTAAATTTATGACATAATGATTATCATTTAATTATATCATTATATATAACTTCATACCTTGCAATCCGTTCGAAAACAATAACGTCGCTTAAACCTATGGGTTGACAACCACCTCCGTTAAGCCACATAAATAAATTTTCATTTACTATTTACATGGGTTTTATTAAGGATGGAGTTAATTAATGTATATTATATATATTATATAAAAATTATTTTTTAACAATTAGTCATTATTTAAATTTCTTTCATTCCATCCATCAAAAATTTAAAGCTGTGTTCACGCATACATATGGAATACCATATCCATTAATAGTATAACTCATTTTTCAATATCTACCTTTTATTGATGACTATAATTATATATATAATAAATATATATAATATTTATATCATGATAAAAATTATATATATTTTGTAACCATGATCAATTCATATTAACTTGAACAATCATACCGAAATTATCATGAAAAATGAAACAATTAACAAAAAGATATGATGATTTTAATAATAAATTTTTATTAAACGAGTATTAAAATGTTACAAGTGGGTAATATATGATAATTAATTTATGTAAATGAATAAATTATTTATTTTTATTAATTTTAATTTATTTTACTTGAGTCTAGATCTCCTTTTTATCATTTCCAACTTTAGGTAAGAGATTTATGTTATAATTACATTGTTTACTAGGATTGTTGGTGGTTAAGTGTCAAATTATAATTTTTTTTAAAATCTCTCTATAAATTCATAATAATTTTCTTATAATCTAGTAATTTTATGATATTAAATTTTTTCACTTAATTTTCATCTCTTTAAGAGCTCTATTAAAATAAATAATTTATTTTTTTTAAAAAATACATTATTTCTCTCTTAGGTCAAAAATATTTTTTCACCTAACATCATGAGTTTTTAATTTGTTTTAAATAATTTTTTTAATAATCATATATGATTGTTTAAAACCATTTTTTACTTGATTTTAGATTATATATCTTTTTTAAAATTAATCTTCTTATCATTTTTAAAACAAGGTATATTTGAAAGTTTACCAAAAATGTGAAAGGAATGTTTATTTTATCATACATGACATGAATGTAATTTAACACTATAATAACTACTCAATGAATTTAAAAAAACATTAAATGTTTTTTATTTTCTTTCAAAGAATTTTTTTCCATAATTTTATAATAATTTTTAAATTTTCCTGAAATTATGAAAAAATGATATGGGTATTTTCCTAAAAAAATATTCTTAGTCATATTTTAAAGGAATTTTCATTTATTGTATCATCCTTTGATGTTACTTATGGATTATTGTAAATATTATACAAGGATAAAATCATTATTTTTTATTTTACTGGTTTATGTTTATAATGGTGATATGTTGTCAAAACCCATTAATTTTTCCGTGGTTATACTATGATGAAATTTTGAAATGTTTATTATACCCATTTTTTTCATGGATTATGATATATGATGATTTTTAACTATCTTATTATAAAAATATTAATATATTATAATTACGTGGTGGGTGGAAATAAAAATATGTATCCCTCTAATGAATTTGGTAAATATGGATATGTCTTTAGATAATATGGACTTGAATTGGTAGTGAACCCAATTTAGTATTGGAATTTTTCAACTATGATAATATAGATATGATATAATAATATGTGAACCCAATCACCTATGATAGTCTTGGTATTGATCCTTAACTAAGTAAATGATTTTCTATGATTAATTGTAAACCAAAAACATATGTATTATACATTTTGTTATTATCTCATGGCTCATACTTTTTGATTTAATTATGTTTAATTTCTTATAATCTACCATGTATTATGTTAGGAAGGATTATTATGATTTATGATATGTTGGGTTTGGTTTTAAAATGTAATTATAAATTTCTCATACACTTATTCTCATATCATGATCAGGTGGTCATTGATATCTCTTTTTTTTACCCTTATTGATAATATGAGCTCATCCATTCTTATATTACATTTACCCAGATTATGAATGAATGTATTGTGTAGGGTGGTTGAAGAAGAGTAATACGTGGAAATGTATTTATAATAGACTTTTAATATCTTACATAAAATAAAAATATTGTTTATATAATCTATAATGAGACTATACCTTTTCAGTCCTTTGAAATGTATTTGTAAAATATTATGATTATTTATATATTAATATGTTTTATCTATGTTTAAAATGTTTTTGCTTATATATAGTAAGTTTTGGAAACTATATTTATATATACTTACCAAAGAAGGGCTGGACCTTATAAAGTCTAGAGGAAACAATAGACTTTGTAAAACTATAGAAACTCTAGGGTTCCTAGTATTATCCTATACAGAGTTGAGAAACGAGAATGTGATATATTGGGTCACCAATGCATTGAATGGGGTAAATATATAGTTTCTAAAATTTTTTAGAAGGAAAAAATCGTCCACTAAGTTTATATAAAACTTAATTTCAGGTTGTATTTATGTTTACTACTTCTATACGACTTCTAAGAGAGCTATGATTGCACTAATTAATTAATACTAGGAGGAATCAACTTATTCCTACTTTCAGATTAGTCTTATGGCTCTTGTAGTGGAGTATACCTGATCCAATAGTGAAAATTCATAAAGATCCACTAATGAAAAAGTCATAAGTAATATTAGACTATTTAATTTGTGATAAGACCCCCCTTCTATGGTTATATTTATATAATAAAAAACAACTACCTCAACCCTAATTGATCAACTTAGTAGTGTCGATTTTTGGGGTTCTAGTTGGAACATGAAGCGTTCATATTTAATATTACCAAAGACAGGATTATATAATAATAAGGGGATTATATTGATATATTTGGAAGTATAATTTTCATAGAGAAAAGAAGTGATTCAAGATTATTCCATAGTCACCTCATGGCCTTGTAGGAATTAGAATATTCAAGTATTCCTTTGCATCTATCAAGGTTCCCACAAATGGTCTTCATAAGTCTTACCTTTATTGGACTTCGAAAATATATGGAATTTATTTATTGATAGGTTTTAACACATTCAAGATGAATTAATTTTCACTATTGATCATATCAAGTAATATCCTCACCTTGTAACTCATCTCAAGTTTCACACTCCTGGGTATAATAGTGATTTATGATGTTGACATTCACAATGTAATTTTTTAGAGGTGGTGATTCATTGATATCTCAATGTGGATAATATTTGGGAATCCATAATTATCCCATGATTATATATGTGAACTTATTGGAATACATCTCTCATAATATTATTTTCCCTTGGGGATATACCACTTTAAAAATTCAATAAAGTATAGTGAGACATTTAGTGCACATTCATAGGAAACATGGATGATATATCATAGAGTAAGGATGTTGTTCCAATAAAAGAATGGTGAGTTAGACCATTATATATTTTTGGTCCTTAATTTTCTTAGATCATCTAAGATAGTTCATTAGATGGCCATGAAGGAGGTTCAACATCACCAACATTTTCATCCGTAGATGCTCTATGTGTTTTTCAATGTGAAACTTCAGAATGGTTAAATATAGGGTCGAATACACCCAGAATATTACCATGACCCACAAAATGGATATATATTTCCACACACTTTCTAATTCCTCTCCACCTCACTCAAAGGGTAGATCCCTCTCTAAATCATTGAATTTTTGGGATGTTACTGTGAGGAGATGAAGAATTCCTAAATTATGAACTCCCAGGTGGGGGTATTACTGACTAAGATAATCCACCCCCAAAAACGGAACTATTATATTGAAATGAATCAAGAATAAAAAACATTCATATATAGGAGAGTTATTATACATCCTTTTATTAGTGGATCATTAGTTTCTACTATTTAATTAGTTGTTTCTCTTCATCCAAGATAATCACACTAGATCCTGATGTCTTACCTATTTTAAGTCTGAAGGAAAAGAAAAAGTTTATTGATTGAAATAATGATGGTTATATGTTTTTTAAACGAATAATGTCTGGAATTCATCCAATTATGTATTTTTAGAGTTACATTACCACATAGTCAATATTGGTCTTCCTTAACCAATGGTTGTCTACCCTCAGTTGTAATAGTTATAGTGAAAACATCTCTCCAAAATCACTATAAGCCATTGATTATGAATGATCATGGGTAACTTGGAATTTTCCCCTACCATTCATTCAATTTTTGTTTTACATTTTTTCATGTATGAGATTTTTGGAGTCATGGGGAGATTTTCTATAGACATTATTATTGGCATCATGGGATAGGTCATCTCTGCGGTTGATAGACCATCTACTATAGAGTGATCCACTAAGTTAACAGAATGATTTGACATGAGTAGGACCATCATAATGATTGGTGGTATATTATAGAGGACCTTATTGGTAGGTTTCTTCATTCTTAGGATTAACTCTATAATGGCTGATGAAGGTTCCATCGGTTGGGAGATTCAACCCAATACACAGAGTTGGAAGTCAAGGCCTTAATCATAGTCTGGCAATCACAGATCTATTCACAATGATAAGAATAGTTTTTGTTTAAATGATAGTTATAATAGAGGTCTAAATTGGGGATAAATATATTTATTATAACAGTGATAGTGTTGTAAAACCTAAAATGGGGCTACAATAATAATATATGATTGACTAGCTCATCTATGAGTTGGGCCACCTTATGCAGATTTTTTTTATAGGGTGGTTGGAGCTCTCCTCGGAAACCCCATGAATTCAACTATAGCTAGAACAACATTGATTTCTCTTAAAAATATGATATAGAGGATGATTCTGTTATTATGTTCTAGATAATAACTCCAACAATGGTTTGTAGTGGTGATGGAGAAGATTTCCCCTTGTAATTTCTCTCTTCATAGTTCCATTGCTGAGGTGAATCATTTATGTCTTCTCAATACATTTAATTGGTGGGAATGACTCCATCATACTCATATAGAAAAGAAAAACATTTATTACCCTCTTTTGTATATAATTTCACTTGAAAATAGGGTGAAGGGCCTCAAATTGTGAGTATAGGTAGATTCCTTTTCTTGGGCATTAAAGTGAAAGATTGTGTCATGAGGGGTTCAAATACACAAAAACATTTTGGTGGTGGTTTAGGTAGCTCACAGATAATAACTAGAAGATATAATTAAATATCAAACATTCAAATCAAACAACACATACATGTTTGATAAAAGAGATTCTGAATTTGAAGATATCAGATGATGATTACATCCATAAATAATCATCCTTTCACTACCAAATGAGAAGTGATTCAATTCAAATTTCCTAATAATTTTTAAAACTTTTCTAAAGGGACTAAATTCTCATCATAATACAGATTAGATTTCTAAAATTCAGTTCCCATATTACTAATTTCTAAATATAGATAGGTAGTCACCTAAAATGTTTTTGGTTTCAGATCCATGAATGGAATGTGATAATGGGATATCTAACCTTCAATATATGGATTCATCCAAAGATTTTTTTTCTAGTTTAGGTCTCCCTTATAGACTTAAGAGCTATTCATGAATCCTATTTCCAATCCCATTTTTTAAAAATCAATAATTAATTACTTCACTAAAAACCTATTTAGGATACAAATATTTTTATAGAGTTAACAACTAAGTTATGAATTATAGGATATGTTTTGAATCTATAAATATATTCCCCATGGTATTCAATGAGGGAATCCTTTATTTTTTCACTTAGGGAATATTTGATTCAATACTTATGGAATCCAACGTTTGATTCATAGATAAACTGATTCTTTTCCCTTAATTAAACTAGGGCTCATTACCTAAGGAATCTGAAGCTCATCACCAAAGGCATATCATACTCAACACATGAGATTTCATGTTCACATCCCACAAAGAATATTAAGATTTTCAGTTAAATAATCCCTAGAACATCAATAGAAGAACCTTGTACTCACCACACTAGGTATCCTTTCATCATAACATAAGTAATAATATAATCATAGTCTCATGAACTATAGGGTGAAAGAAGTTATTTTATGCTCTTGAAAATATATTATTATTCACACAACATAATTCATCTCGTGCTCTTTAGGTAAGGCATCCAGTGATAATCACACAAGTAAATAAGATTACATTCAACACCTAAGGGATGATAAGATAGATCAATTATTACCACATATGATTCTTATTCTCATCACATAAGGAATCATAGGCTAGTCACCTAAGGTGCCGCTGGATCTCCACCTAGGGCTTGTTTTCTGATTAATTAGGGTAGGGATTTTTATATATTCTTAATATAAAACAACTCATGCTTTACATAAGAAGATGCAATACACTTTTTATAATGATATATGGGTATAAAAATATTAAAATCAAATGGATATGGACAAAGATACACTTGTACCATAAGTGAAGATGCAAATTTTAATGTCTAGTGGGGATTACCTATAGTTTAATGTCATTTGAAGACTTGGAGAAGGATTGAAAAAAGGGTGTAATGTTATCTAAGATGATGATCATGTTTCCTAGATACCACCTCTTTAGGGGGGGGGTGGTATAGAATGATGATGATGTAGGATTGAATATCAAAAAGGCATACTATATATCCTTTCTGAAAGTAAGAATAAAAAAAAACATAGTTTAAAGTGAATAGTTAAAGGCCATGTGATAGGACCATTCCCTGTAGTGTAATATCATATTGTAAGGAGAAATGTTTCACATAATGGGAAATGTAAATATATATAATTGGGATTAAAGATTAGTTTTTCGTTATGAGATAGAAGTATCATTGAATACAATAGGGTTAAGTCCATCAAAAAAAACATTGAAATGGATTACACATAATGGGATGTCTGAGGTATACCTTCATAAGAGGAGGGATATTGGGGGGGGGGGGGTCATACATATGGTTTGATGTATGACTAGTTTATTGGAGAGATAGGAATGAATGCACAATATACCCTTAAAATTTTAAATGTTCAAGGTATGAGAGTTACTATTATTACAATAAAAATGTAAGAAGACTAACAAATAAACGCATCACATAATGTTTCTAGGAGTAAAAGTTAATGATTCTGGCCATTTTTATGGATTTTTAATGAATAAAATTAGAACAAACATGTAAGGATCCCCCACAGTTTCATTATTCACCAAACTGAGTATCAAGAGAGATTGGAATCAGGTGAATATACAAGGTGTCACACCCATCGTTTCTAATTTGTTTTTTAATTAATTTTCTGGGAATCATGTAGTTCGGGTTGTGGCTCGACATAAAATTTCTAAGTTCTTATTTGTGTTTTGACCTTGACTACATCCAGTGCGCCGCGGTCGAAGCCGTGTGGCCTCGCTTGGGTCGTCGCGCGACCCTGCCTGGTCACTGCATGCCTTGTCGATGTTCAATTAATGAAATAAGATGAATTAAGAATGGTTTTAATAATAATAATATTATTAATGTCACTTGAAAATATTATTATTATTTTCTCGGATAATAATTTAATTGAGTGTTATTTTTATTAATTGCATTTTATTAAGTTGATCATTGTATAGTTTATTATTTATTTTATTAGTTATGTTATTATCTTATTATTATTACTAATACTATTATTATTATTATTATTATTATTTTCATTGCTATTGTTCTGGGTTTTGCGTCACCGGACGTACGGGAATGGCATGGTTCTGAGACCGCGTGGTCTTCCCGACTTTCAAATAGAAAAATGAGATAAAACACTAAGGAATAATAAAATAATGATGAGTAATGAAATAGGAATAAAATGAAAATAAAAATAATGATAAAATTTAAGAAATTGGTACTGATATTATTATTATTTGAGGATGTTATTGATTATTATTAAGTATTATCAGTGATAACAGTTAAGTCATTTTATTTATTATAATTATTCCTGTTTTAGTTTTATTGATTTTACCATTACTACTGTTAATATAACCATTATATTTATTATTATTAGTCTTTCTTCTTTTTAGATTTAGTTTTATTTTATTTTTTTTATTTTTATTTTTATTCTTTTTTACCTTGTTTTGAGTAGGGTTTTCTTCCCCCATTCCTTTTGCACCGTGGCCTAAACCTCCCCCTGTAACCCAAATTCTTCTCCATCTTCATCATGCTGTGCCTCTCTCGTCGAGCTCCCTCCTCCTACCCAGCTCATCGCGCCGCCTCCCTCTCCTCCTGTTTGGCGGCCTACCCCTCTCAGTCCGGTCGAAGCGCAACCCCACCCGGCTACCCCGCTGGCCCAGACCTCCACTTGCCCACACCTCCGCTTGAGCTTCCGGTAAACCCTCCTCGGCCAGCCACTGGACCACCCCTTCTGGGAAGCACCTCTAGCGAACGATTCCCCACTCTGACCTGCCCCATCCGGTGACGCACCACACCACTGCCTTCTCCCTCCGGTGAAGCACCGGACTGCTGCCCTGCTTTGTTTGGCGATGCTCCCTACCGCCAGCCTCTTTACCAGCTAGTGCTGCCCTCGCTGGCCTCCCACTCCGGCGACCCCCCCATGCCTCTTGCCGCCACTTTTTTTTTCTCCGGCGACCCCGCAGGCCAACCAACAGTCTGCGCTGACCCCCTGCACCCCCGGGAACACCGTTGTGCCGCCCCCTGCTGCCCTTGCCACAACCTCCGACGACCCACCCTTCATAGGGTCTAGTTTTACTCATTCATTTATTTTATTTGTTTATTTGATTTCCAGCGGGTATAGTTAGAATTTTAGGGTATAATTTTTAGGTCTTTTGGTTTGATCCTTTTATTTTAGGGATGAATTTGGTCTCTTGGTGATGCGGTTGAAGCGCGAATGAGATTCTCTTTGTTGTCGGATGTTCGTACACGTCGTGGTAGGTGATTCCACACCTAAGGTATTATTTGATAAATTAATTTGCAAGTTTAGTTTGTTTAGTATATCATTTAGTTGATTTGTGTAATAAGAATTTCTTTTTCTTTGATGTTTGAGATGCATTTGAACTGTTTAACAACATGTCTATTTTATGTGTGTTCTTTCTCCTTAAATAATCATTTCAATTTAGTTTCTCATGTTTTTTTATTGTTGCGGTTAGATTATTGATCTTTTCAAGTGGTGAGAAATATATGTTTGTCATGGCCTAGTGCGTGTCTGGTTGACAAAGAAGTTTTGGTGAGGTTTTAGTCAGCAACGCCAAGTGATTTCTTTTAAACTATTTTGTGTACTTTTATTTTTGGCTTATTTATTTAGGTGATTTGTGAAAAGGTGTTTTAAATATGGTGTAAGGTCTTCCATCAAACTGTTGGTGTGGTGCAGGTCACACTTTAAAATGGTATTTGAGTGCGTGCGATGTTAGAATGTGTTTTGAATGTGGAAGTGGTTACATTAGTGTGTGTAAAGCCATGTGATATTGTTTTATGAGCTTTTGAAATGGTTTATTCAATCATGAACATGGTGTAAAATATTTAAAAAAAAATGTTTTAAGGTGAGTCTTATTTCAAAATGGTATTTATATGTGTGAGTGGTGGTTTGTTTAATGATAAGTGTATTTTTTATTGCGGAAATTGGTCTAATTTAGCATGCAACTTATGTAGATTATGTTTTGAAAATATTTTGATGTGCGTATGGTTTTAAAAGCGGTTTTGGGTGTTCAAACTGTGATTTTGCATGTGTAAGTACCCTATTTTGATTTTATGTATTAGTGTGACATGTGACATTAACTTGAAACTTGTTTGAGCACGAACCGGGAAGCCTGGGGAGCTAGGAGCGTGGACTAGACTAGTGGGCTAGTGTTCTGGAGGCGACTTGACCCGGTTTCACTGGCATGACTGACGATTGCAACACTAACAAAACATATGCTTTTCTAAGGGTCAGGGCATTCTAAGCCACGTTTTCTGAGGGTCATGGCCTTCTAAGCCATGTTTCACTGAGACACGCAGATCTAGGGACCCAAGCAAGCTAACACCCATGCAGCCTCTCCCATGTTAGTGCTCATTAGTTACTTTACGCTCATCGGTGAGACACTTTGGTTTTTTTAAAGTAAGGGTGTCTGTGTTTTGATTTAAGTTGTTCCATTTGAAACTATTTTCTTCAATTTAGTTTTCTTTAAACTGTTCATGTTTTTATTTCTTTTCTTTAGTTAATATTGAAAATTTATTTGTCATATAATAATTATGCGTGTATTCTTTTTATTGGGTGACGTCCTAATGGCTCTTTTCTCACACCCTACATACACCTTTGGGTGTATGTAGGCCTTGTTCTCTGTGTATTCCAAGTTGAGGCATCGCGCTCAGTGATGGTGGCTGGTCATTGATGGTCTTCTCGTGAAGGTTAATGCTTGTGACATGTGGACGTCGCACCTCTCTTGTTGCTTTGAGGTTTGAGTTAGAGTTTTAGTTTCTTTCGTTGACGTTACTTTTTTGGATGTTGGTTCAAGTCGTAAATATTTAAAAATGATTTTGTTTAATGTCCAGTTTGATTTCCTGTTTAAGTTTTAGTTTATTTACCTTGTCAGTTGTTTTGTGTTTATTATTTCGGGTAAATCATTCCCATGTTTCAGTTTTGATAGTCGGGCACTTGTGCCAGCCCGTGGGGATCGGGAATGCCCTTCGAGCCATGTCGTGGACCGGGTCGGGTGCCAGGTCGGATGGAGACCCGGCCTGGTTCATGACAAAATGGTATTAGAGGGAGGTTTGCTCTCTTGGGTCATTTTCTTTTTGGATATATTCACGGTAGACTGAAGTTAAGGTTGTCAGGACTCGCCGTCCTGGCTACGAGTAAGGTGCCTGGCCAGCACACCTCATGGCAGGACTCGAGTTACAAAAGTTAGTTGAGGTCTGTCTGAGTTTTTAGTCCTTGAGATTAATATTGTTTAGGGGAAATGAAAATGGAGTTGGGTTAGTGGTCCTAGTGAGCTCGCAGGGTCTGACAAGCCATGCTGAGCCGGGGACGCTGTCCTAGAATACCCTCCGTGGAAGATGCGTGATCGGCGTATGGCCGCCAACCATATGTTCCAGTCACCCGCTGACACTAGTTTTCTCTTGCACCATTCCTCATCTCTTTGTTTTGGAATTGTGGACATTTGGTTTTTATATAAAAATGATTTGGTCTTGGAAAATGTTTTGTAAAATGTTTTGAAATAAAGCACAAAAAAATGAGGTATGAGGTTTGAAAAGTGTGGGTTGGATGTTTTGGTTTTGAAAAATGGAATGGTTTGGTTTTTATCCTTGGTGTTCTCTTAGGAAACCACATGCATGAGTGTATATGGAAAGAGAAAGGGTTAATGGCATGAGAGGATGAGTGCCTGGATGGATATGAGGTGGGTACCAGTGTGGCACGGGAACATGCATGTGCGAGGCCCATGGGACACCATTGGTGTTGTGAAACCCACTGGCTTTGCTTATTTTCGAAATGTTTTGTTAAAAGAAAATTTGATGTTTTTAAATAACCGGTGATTGTGTGGTGTCTCCTTGTATTTTTGAAATGTTGGATGTGAGGCATTTCGATCCGAGGATCCTTTTTGACTGAATTGTGTCTTGAGTTTCAGTTTTTGTTAGTCATTTGGTGTGAAAGCATGTGGTTAATGGTCTTTTTTGAAAAGTGCTTCAGGAAGCCCTTGTAGTGGTTCCCCCTGCACGTTTGGTGTTCGCCTGCATATGTCTTGACCATTGGACTAGTTTGATTTGGGTCCATGATTTTGTTTCTTGACTAGTGTACGCCCCCCCATAAAGTGTTGACATGTGATTGAAGTGTGGCCACATGCAATGCGCCATTGGCTGACCCTCCAGTTGATCAGAGGAATATCTTCTTGAATTCTAGAATTGAACCCACCTTTCCTTTTTTTAACTAAGTAGATCCTATCACAGCGGGATGATAGATTCGGGGGAGTTGAAGGGAGTTTTGGTCTTTTGAGTGTCTGACTTGTCGATTATGAAGTTCGACACTGTTGTGTTTGAAGGTTCCCCCTGGAAACGGCGAAAGGAATTCCAATGGGGAAGGGTGAAGGTAGTTAAAAATTTTCAGTGTTGACCAGTGTCTTGAAAGTCATTGTAGTATTTTCATCGGCTACAAGGGTCATGTTCGGTGACGTCTTGCAGTGTGAGTTCTCTTTGATAGTCAAGGGTGAAGTTTGACCTCATTAATATGAAAGTTCTGTTTGGAAATGGTGAAAGAGATTCTAGTGGGGATAAGGTGGAATCAACCTAGAATGGTCAGTGCGGGCCACTATTCTAAATGACTTATGGTCATTTTTTGGTGTCATTTAAGAAAGGGTCTACGTTAGGCCACTAGTGTGGCAGACTCAGTCACATGAGGATGCTTCGGTCAATTGTAGGAATCCCGTGTTTTTTCAGACTCAGTTTGAAGTCCCTCTTCGTATAATGATCTTCTCGACTGCAATGATCATGTTCAGGTGATGATTTGTGGTGTCGTATTCTCATCTAGTGTGACAAAGGGTGATGCCCGTGCACTATTTCAGCTCTTGTGTTGGTAAATGTTCCATGTATGATCAGTTTGATGTCATAATGTGTTGTGTTTTCTGATGTTGTCTTGGTTGCACTGTGGTTGCGTGTGACACCAAAAGGAGGAGCTCCATTCGGGAGACTTCCATGTATGACTGCGAGGTAGAAGATGCTTCGAACATCAGGGCTTCATCCATAGGCCTTGGAGTGAAGCTGGCGCGTGGTCCGGAACCCCAGGATTGTATGAGACCCTAGTGTTATCTCTATCATCAGTAATGAAGGTGAAGGAAATTTAAATTGTTTTCTGTGGTTGTTCCATTCCAAACGACCCGATTGGGTGCGTGAGGCTTCATGTGGCTATACAGAGGTGTGTTCGTCTCATTATCTTAAAGTCTTGAGGGTTGCATCCCACCAAAGGTAATCGTCTTTAGTGGTCCTTATGAGATATGTTGGGTAAGTTGGTCTCAAATTGGAATGGTACTCATCTAGGGATGTGAAGATGTTGGTTTGTCTTGGGCTGTGGGTTTGACGCCAGGTAGTTGGGCCCGACCCTCCCCTCCCCTTGTGGTGGGGCGCTTGGTCCCCGTCGGAAAATTTCTAATGTTTTGTATCCTCTGTTAGTTCTAATGGCGGTGAGACCCACGACGGGTCTCACACAAAGGTCTCTGGAATAAATCGGTGTTGGCCTATCTTTAATGGTGGGGAGTCGTCCCAGACCTCACCATGTTAGTTTTCTAGTCTCTTCTTGGGCGTTGGTAGGTTCTTAATTGTGGGGATCCCCTCAGACTTCCCCATGTTGAACTTTCAGTTCTGTTTCTAAAGATGACTTGGTGATAAGTGATAAGAGTGTTCCTTAGACGTGGTTTGATCTTGTGGGTTAATTCTATCCAAATGGCTTGGTTTTCGTTTAATAGTGCTTGAGTGGTTTCTTCTTGTGAAGTTGGTTTTCGTGAGTGTGAGAGTCTTTTTCCTTGATCAGTCAACTGGAGGTGTGCTAGCTCTTTGGGGCAGGCGACACATATCCGAAATTCTTTTTACATGTTTCTTGTGGTTGTCATTTGAGTCACTTTCCTTGAGCACGATGCTTTTGCTTCTTTTAACTTATTGATTATTGAGATCCTCTTTGAACCTTATTGGGGCGTCGTTTCCTACTTTCGGTCTTAGCCTTAGTTGTGGCTTTCCGGGGACAGAAAGCATTATGGTGGGGAGAATTATCACACCCATCGTTTCTAATTTGTTTTTTAATTAATTTTCTGGGCATCAGGTAGTTTGGGTCGTGGATCGACATAAAATTTCTAAGTCCTTATTTGTGTTTTGACATTGACTGCGTCCAGCGCACCGCGGTCGAAGTCGTGCGGCCTTGCTTGGGTCGTCGCGCGACCCTGCCTGGTCACTACATGCCTTGTCGATGTTCAATTAACAAAATAAGATGAATTATTAATAGTTTTAATAATAATAATATTATTAATGTCACTTGAAAATATTATTATTATTTTCTTGGATAATAATTTAATTGAGTGTTATTTTTATTAATTTCATTTTATTAATTTGATCATTGTATAGTTTATTATTTAGTTTATTAGGTACGTTATTATCTTATTATTATTACTATTATTATTATTATTATTATTATTATTATTATTATTGTCATTGTAGTTGTTTTGGGTTTTGTGTCACCAGACGTACGGGCATGGCATGGTTCTGAGACTGCACGGTCTTACCGACTTTAAAATAAAAAAACGAGATAAAAAACTAAGGAAAAATAAAACAATGATGAGTAATGAAATAGAAATAAAATGAAAATAAAAATACTGATAAAATTTATGAAATGGGTACTTATCTTATTATTATTTGAGGATGTTATTGATTATTATTAATTATTATTATTGATAATAATTAAGTCATTTTATTTATTATAATTATTCATGTTTTAGTTTTATTGCTTCTACCATTACTACAATTAATATAACCATTATATTTATTATTATTAGTCTTTTTTTATTTTTAGATTTAGATTTATTTTATTTGTTTATTTTTATTTTTATTCTTTTTTTACCTTGTTTTGTGTAGGGTTTTCTTCCCCCGTTCCTTTTGCGCCGCGGCCTAAACCTCCCCCTCTAACCCAAATTCTTCTTCATCTTCATCATGCTGCGCCTCTCTCGCCGAGCTCCATCCTCCTACCCAGGTCATCACGCCGCCTCCCTCTACTCCTCTCTGGCGGCCTCCCCCTCTCGGTCCGTTCGAAGAACAATCCCACCTGACTACCCCGCTGGGCCGCACCTCCGCTCGCCCACACCTCCACTTGAGCTGCCGGTAAACCCTCCTTGGCCAGCCACTAGACCACCCCTTCTGGGCAGCACCTCCGGCGAACGATCCTCCACTCCGGCCTACTTCATCTGGTGATGCACCACCCCACTGACTTCTCCGTCTAGTGAAGCACCGGACCACTGCCCTGGTCCGTTTGGCGATACCCCCAACTGCCGGCCTCCTTACCAGCCGGTTCTGCCCTCACTAGCCTCCCACTCCGGAGAACCCCCCCCCCATGCCTCTTGCCGCCTCTTTTTTTTCTCCGGAGACCCCACAGGCCATCCAGTAGTCTGCGCCGACCCCCCTTCACCCCTGGGAACCCCGCTGTGCCGCCCCCTGCTGCCCTTTCCACAACCTCCGATGACTCACCCTTCGTAGGGTTTAGTTTTCCTCATTCATTCATTTTATTTGTTTATTTTATTTCCAGCGGGTATTGTTAGAATTTTAGGGATTAAATTTTAGGTCTTTTGGTTTGATCCTTTTGTTTGAGGGATCAATTTGGTCTCTTGGTGATGCAGTTGAAGCGCGAATGAGATTCTCTTCATTGTCGGATGTTTGTACACGTCGAGGTAGGTGGTTCCACGCCTAAGTTATTATTTGATAAATTAATTTTCAAGTTTAGTTTGTTTAGTATATCATTTAATTGATTTGTGTAATACGAAGTTGTTTTTCTTTGATGATTGAGATGCATTTGAACTGTTTAATAGCATGCTATTTTATGTGTGTTCTTTATCCTTAAATACTCATATCAATTTAGTTTCTGGTGTTTTTTTATTGTTGCGGTTAGATTATTGATGTTTTCAAGTGGTGCGAAATATATGTTTTTCATGGGCTAGTGCGTGTCTGGTTGACAAAGAAGTTTTGGTGCGGGTTTAGTCAACAACACCAAGTGATATATTTTAAACTATTTTGTATACTTTTATTTTTGTCTTATTTAATTAAGTGATTTGTGAAAAGGTGTTTTACATATGGTGTAAGGTCTTCCATCAAACTGTTGGTGTGGTGCAGGTCACACATTAAAATGGTATTTGAGTGCGTGCGATGTTAGAATGTGTTTTGAATGTGGAAATGGTTACTTTAGTGTGCATAAAGCCATGTGATATTGTTTTATGAGCTTTTGAAATGGTTTATTCAATCATGACCATGGTGTAAAAGTTTTTGAAAAAAAAATGTTTTAATGTGCGTATTATTTCAAAATGGTATTTATAAGTGTGCGTGGTGGTTTGTTTAATGATAAGTGCTTTTTTTATTGCAGAAATTGGTCTGATTTATCATGTAACTTATGCAGATTATTTTTTGAAAAGATTTTGATGTGCGTATGGTTTTAAAAGAAGGTTTGGGTGTTCAAACTGTGATTTTGCGTGTGTAAGTACCCTGTTTGGATTTTATGTATTAGTGTGACATGTGACATTAACTTGAAACTTGTTTGAGCACAAACCGAGAAGCCCGGGGAGCTAGGAGGGTGGACTAGACTAGTGGGCTAGTGTTCTAGAGGTGACTTGACCCGGTTTCCCTGGCAGGACTGACGATTGCAACACTAACTAAACATATGATTTTCTAAGGGTCGTGGCCTTCTAATCCACGTTTTTTGGGGGTTGTGTCCTTCTAAGCCATGTTTTCTGAGGGTCGTGGCCTTCAAATCCACGTTTCACTGAGACACGCAGATCTAGGGACCCAAGCTAGCTAACACCCATGCAGCCTCTCCCATGTTAGTGCTCATTAGTTACTTTACGCTCGTTAGTGAGTCACTTTGGTTTTTTTAAAGTAAGCGTGTGTGTGTTTTAATTTAAGTTGTTCAATTTGAAAATCTTTTCTTTAATTTCGTTTTCTTTAAACTGTTCAAATTTTTATTTCTTTTCATTAGTTAATATTAGAAATGTATTTGTCATCTAATAATTATGCATGGAATAATTTTATTGGGTGACATCCTACTGGGCTCTTTGCTCACACCGTACATACACATTTGGGTGTATGTAGGCCTTGTTCTCTGTGTATTCCAGGTTGAGGCATCACGCTCAGTGATGGTGGTTGGTCATTGATGGTATTCTCGTGCAGGTTAATGCTTGTGACATGTGGACATCACACCTCTCTTGTTTCTTTGAGGTTTGAGTTAGAGTTTTAGTTTCTTTAGTTGACATTAATTTTTTGGATGTTGGTTCAAGTTGTAAATATTTAAAATTGATTTTGTTTAAAGTCCAGTTTGATTTCTTGTTTCAGTTTTAGTTTATTTAACCTGTCAGTTGTTTTGTGTTTATTATTTCGGGTAAATCATTCCCATGTGTTAGTTTTGATACCTAGGCACTTGTTCCAGCCCGTGGGGATTAGGAACGCCCTTCGTGCCATGTCGTGGACCAGGTCAGGTGCCGGGTCGAATGGTGACCCGGCTTGGTTCGTTACACAAGGTATATGTTTTCTACATTATTAGTGTTAAAAATATTTCCTAAAATTCAACACTTTTCATGATATGTTTTTTTGGAGGTAGTTTCATAATAACATCTTAAGAAAAATACAATTTATTAAAGAAAATAATTGAGGTAATTCATGTTAGACTTTCACGTGGTTGAGTCCATTATGATTTAATGTTGTGAAAATAAATAAATGTTTATTTTTTTGTGAGAATAGATATTTGATATTGGAATAAAAAGTTTTGTATCATTAAAATATTTTAATGAGGTTATATTTATAGTCTATAGGCTCATGGTTGGAGGAGTCTTACTCCAGAGTTTTAAGACTATGAAAATACATTGTTTTATGGAACCTATTCTTACAGACCCTCACAACTCTATCTTGTTTGAACATTTTAAATTTACTAAATAACTACCTCCTGGATGTATTTCACATGTGTAAAACATTATATATGTGTGGTTACATTGATTTTGAATTCATGAAATTGCATTTTCATGAGAGTTTATCATTTTATCCATAGAAATTCTTCTTTAGACTATCATTAATTTTGATATTTAAGACTATTTGGGATTTATGAACTATACAATAGAATTATATGAAAATACTATAACCTTTAAATATGTTTTCCCTATAATAGTTATTTTCAATTATAATAATTCCCATTAAGAACCCTAAAAATGGTTTTTTATTCAAAAAATTCATTGATCCTTTTTTAAATATATTTTCTACATTAGGAAAGCATCATTTGAATAATTTTATGATATATTTATTATGTTAATTTATTCATGAGTTTTAATGAAAATTTTGGGTTTTATTTATTAAAAAAATACACCTGGATAAGTTGGAAGCTTATTAGAATTGATTTGATATGGAATTAATGATGAAATTTTTATATAACACATATTATGTAATAGTGAAAAATAGAATAAAATATGGTAAATGAGTTAATATATAATAATAATAATATATGTTGAAAGTATCATTTTAATGTATAATATCATTGGATGTTTTGGGAGAAACCATGGGTAAACCTAAAATTTCCATGGTTGAGCCTTATTATTTTGTAGTTATAGTTGAAAATTTATAGGTTGTGGCTAATATTTGATCTATAAAATCAGTGGAAGAGGTTGATATCTAGATATAGTGGGAAAAAAGAAAAGGGGTGTGGTCTATACCATAGTGAAAACTAAAAACCCTATATGATACTCGCAATATAGAAACTCTTATAGACTTAACAATTTATGTTATATTTATAGAGGATTATGATGTGGAAGAGATAACTATATATAGGTTTTTATTAGAAATATGTATATGGGAGAAATTTAGTTTAAAATAGTGGATACCAAATATATATAATAGTGGATTTTAGATGAATATCATACTATCTAGACAATGTAATGGAACTCTCCAGAACATTATAGTGGAGGTGTGTTTATAAATGAATGACCTATCTCAATTAATGATAATTTAGAAAAATTATTATGATTTCATCCATAAATTCCAAATAAGAATCTATGGAGTAATTGGTGAGTTTATGGTGATGAAAAATGGTTCACACATGATCCTATATTCAAAGGAAAATAAATATTAATATGACATAATGATTAATATATTAACTATTATCAAGATCATTCATGGACTTATGTATGGGATTATATACATATAACCATCCATGTTATTGTCGAAAATAAGATATAATTTTTTTAGGAATATCAAAAACATGGACCTCCCTGGATTATCCATTTGATGAAAAGTGTGAGTAAAACCTAAAAAAAATTATGTAAAATAAGATAATAATTTTTATAGAGGGATCATAACTGTGGGATAACATGGATTATCCATTAGATGAAAAGATAGCATGTACATCATGAAGGTATAGTATATAATTTTTATTAAATATCTATATATATATTATCATCACTTTTTTTATCATATATATTATATTTTATCATCATAAGAATAATCAATTTTAGAGTTAGTGTTTTTGGAAACAATTGATTTACACCGTCTACTAGTTACACATCTATCACCCAGACATATAAAATTCCAACCAATAATCCACTCTCAATAAATCAAATCAGGAAAAAAGATCATATTCATTGTAGATTAGAGTGTGTTATTTACATTCCATTCTAAAAATTTGGGATCTTTATATGGGATTAACATCACCTTCCTTAGGAAAATACATCATCCATATAAAATGACAATATGAAAAATTTGGTGTCCTCAATAGTAGACTAAATCCAATATAATGATATGCCTCATGTACAAGGTAAATGCAGTGCATGTATCATTATATCTCAAAATTTATATTTTATGATGATGGAGGTACTAAGAAAATTCTCTATTAGACTAGATTTTTTGGAACCACAGATCTATTGAAGGAGTAAAGGTCCCAAACTTATGAAAGAAACCCATGTTGACACATTAAATTCTAATAAAACAACAAAAAAACTCTCCCATTAGTTGAAGTGACTTTTTTCTATATATATGGTATCTCATTTTATGAAATTTTCAAATATGTCACATATGTGGTATATCAATTCATCATTTATACCCAAATACTTGTATATGATACATTTTTTGAATTATAATTTACTAAATTTTAGGTATGGAAAATATAATATATTTACATAACCTTAGATGATAATTAGGTTGTATAAATCCATAATTACTATCCTCAAATTCTTCTCTGTGAATTAGTTTTATAACCTTGATGGAGGTTAAAAATAAATCCAAATTAAAATTTTTGAATTTTTATATCATTAAAACTTATGGAGTTCCATATTATGTTGATATGTATAATGGTAAAAAATTCTATGTTAATGAGTTACAGAAGTTCCATTCCAAATAGAAGATCCACTCCAACTCTTATACCACATATCATGTAAAAACCAATGAGTAGATAGTTTCATTTAATTACACAACAATATATATTTCATAACATGATATATGAATACTATAAATTTTTTTCTAATATTATCATCAATGTTATGTGTGCCTATCATGCCAATACACACACCCACACCCTAGAGAAACATACTCACTAGTATTTGGGGTGGAGGTAGAGTTTCCAATCAACCCAAATTTACCTCAATCTAGAAATATATTTCTTATAAGAAAATAAAATATAATCATTCAAAACTCTTATTAGGAAACTTATAAAGACTTGATTGAATGTTTTAATGATTTCCATATAATATTAAATGGATCATTCATTTTACTCAATTATTCGATAAATATCATAAGAAATAATATATATATATATATATATATTATATTATGTTTTCTAGTCCTTATCACATGACCATAAACCTGATGAGATTGTTTTTAAGCATCAATTTAAGAATTTTAATTTATTAATGTCATTCATTTGAGAATTTTATTTACAATTTTATAACTAATAACAATCATCTATGGGTGTTTTTTAATATTGATTGCTTTTTTTAAATAATTGAATAAAAAATATGTTTTTATAAATTTTAAAATTTTCTAATTATTTTTTTGTGAGTGCCATTTAGTTGACATTGAAATGGAAAATAGTGGGTAATTAGTGGAAAAATGGTCCCCCAGTTTTCATCCCTCAACCGAGGCCATCTAACAACCTATCCAACTAAAAGGGAAGCCAGCTAAGACACCAATTGAAAGGTTGGGGAGATGGGGAAATCCCCTGCACATGTCAACGTAGTTGCAGAATCCAGAGAATATAGGTACAAGTGCACCCTGATATAGTATATTAGAACACATAATGAGAATGTAGGACAGTATCACTAGTGTAGAGTGATACCCACAATGTTGTGGATCCTTTATACGACATCCTTCTTAAAAAAGAACACTGGGAAAGTTTTTACTTAAATAGTATAGTGAATCCTAAGGAATTTATGATATGGGAGGAACTCATTTTCTAAATATTTTACACTTATTAATGAAACATCTTCTAAGTACTTCTCATACATCATCATCCTTATATTGTAGGTACACCACAAGCCATAACTTCTGCACCATGGTCAACCATGTATGGTTGATGAATTGATCATCACCACTAGAGATTTGAACTTAACTTCATTGTAGCCATTTATATGGTGTAGTGACCTAGGGATTCCAAACCAAAAAGAAGAAGATGGTGTTTTATCAAGGATATTATGATACTCTATAGTCCTATTAATATGATATTAGAAACAAGGTGACTATTCCATTGTGGGAAAACTACACCATAGGGACCTATTTCTCATTGAATTATGAAATAATATTTGGAATCATTGTATGTAATTCTCATTGGCTAGAATAGGAATAAATAATACTATGACGTAGTAGATCACCATTAGACCATAATTTTTATGAATTCATGGATTCTTGAAGGTTTATAGTGTTGGTAATTCAATACAACATGGAGGTGAAAAAATGGTGTAGTTTAGGATGTGAGGTTTATGATAGGATTCATCCAAGGAATGTGGTCTACGTCATGTACATGTAGAGGTGAATTGTGAGATATAGAGTATTCTACAAGGGTTGTCACCCACACTATAGGGTTATGGATTTTAAAATTTTAAATGGTCAATACCATCGGGTAACACACATGGTAGTGGATGAGAATCAGGGTATACAATAATAAATGTGTTTTTAGGGACCTTTCCAAAAAAAATATAATTTCAAATACTAAACAATCCCAAAATATGGATGAGAGGGAATATACAAATAAAAAAATATGACCTTCTATTTTCATATATAGACTCAGAGATACCCACATATCTTATAGATTATATGTCTTTTTCAAGGGAGGTTTCAGTTATTTAAAATTGAAAATTAAAATAGATGTATAAAAATCAAATTAAAATTGAAAAAAATAAAAGAATTCTAAATAAATAAGATCTTTGAAAAATTGTGCCAATGTAGAAAGTAGAACCCTAATGTAATATTGATATACTATATCCTGATCTAGAATCTGATACTCATACAATGGAGTTACAATGCATTAGAATATTTTTATTATCATATCCCCTCATGACTAGAAAGAGGGGGTATCATTTTTGTACCTGGCTAATTATAAAAATGGTGTTGTACATATTGGAATTTAAGATTATACATGATTTATAAATGGGTTATTATTTATTTTATTTTATTTATAAAAAATAACCTTGATATACAATGTATTACCATTAATAATTACGAATGTGTTTCCATTGACGGTAATAACTAATTTAAACATCACTATATAACAACAAATGAATGGATTTAATACATTTTTTTATACAAGATTGTGAGAAACTAGACATAAATTAAAGAAAGTGACTTAGAGGGGAAAGATGAATATATAGAATATAATGTGATTACTCTATGAGGTGTATCTCTAGAGGTCAATTCTGACACCATCAAATCAAATTAAGATTATTCATCATCACTATTTGTTTTAACCTGAATTTATAGAAGCTTTGTATTCTCATTCATTCAACTGAATCAGAAAATAAAATTGTATCATTTTCCTTGTTTTTTCCTAAAATTTTATAAAGTATTTCAACTATTTCATTATGGATCAATTGAAAAATCCAATTTAATATATCTTAATATTAGGTAGTTTCTATTAAAATATATAAATTTCAACTTTTATTTCCCATAGAGATGCAATGATGCTTTTGAGAACATCAAAACTAGAGCTATTGTAGGGGAGAGAGGTTTATTAATGTTTAATTTTATTATGATCATTCCATTTTAATTTTTCTATTTTATGATATTTTATACATTGTATATCCATGTAATTGTTCTAGGTGTAACTTTATATCATGATTATTATACATGGGGAAAGGGATGGGGAAATCACTATTGATCTCGTGATTGAAAGGGACCCAATAAGAAAAAAGAATAAAACATAATTAGAAGATGGAATTTTACAGAAGGGAAGAGGGACATGAATCTACCCTAGGAGTAGTATACTGACTCCAAGGGAGGAATAAAAGAGAGAAGGAATTAACAAAATATGGAAGGTCCTCAAACATGGCGGTCAATCCATATATCTGCATCCCTCTAGTTGATGCTCTAAAATTTTAGATCAAGCTAGATAATCTAAAAATTATCAATAATTCCATCCAATTCATAAATAACCCTCATGATTACCCAAATTTCCATATTAAGGGTTTCTTAATAATTTTTGACAAATTCTAGATCAATTATATAAAAAGTTATTTTATGATATGTCATGTCCTTATATTCTAATTGAAGGAAGAATATTGGAATTTGATATAGAGTCTACCCCCAAACTCAATCAAATAATGGAATGATCTAGTGAGGAAATCCCTAAAAATGTTTGTACCTATGGAATTTTTTGAAGTAATTTTTAATTTTTAGAAATTTAATGATGAATATTTATATAGTTCATGGGAAAGATTTAAGAGTTTAATTAGAATATTTTCTATTCATGAAATTGAATCCCATATACTAAACCCATAATTCTTCAAAGGTTTATCATAAGGAAATTATTGAATTATAGATGCTGTTTTTGGATATTTTCTAATGAGAATGTCACTGCAATCTAGCTATGAACTATTAGAATAAATTTATAATAATATTTTTTAATGGAAGTTAGATTAAGGACTTGTTAAAAGTGTAAAAATGGTGGGAAATAACTAGGTTTAATCCAAAATGAATGATATTTCAAGGATGTTATCTGCTATGATGGCTAATCAACCTCCCAAATGTATGTATTCTGAATATGTTAAATGTTTATATTATAATCATCAAAATTCTGTGTAGGGATAAAGGCTATAGAAACCCAAAAAACTTAGCCAAGGACAATGGAAAGGGATTCACTGAAGACCACAATGATTTCAACCTCATATCCAAGGCACATAATTTTTATGTCATTTCTACTCACTAGAGGAGATATTAAAAAGTTATATGAAAATTATATGAGCATTACATTAGGTTTTGATATCATACTCCACATATCAAGGCAATACTATCTAAAAAAATAAAGATGGCTCAAGAAACCCATTAGAGGCAATGAAGAACCTGGAAATCCATGTATGTCAGATTTATAACCAACTAAAGAAATAAAATGGGGAGTTTTACAAGGAAAAACTAAAATTACAATAAATTTTGAGTTTAAATTCATCACCCTGGGAAGTAAAAGTAGAAATAATATAATGTTATAAAAAAATATGGAAGAAATTTTAAAAAACATGTTATAAAGCGGTGAGAAATAGTGAAAGGAAGAATGTGAAAATGGCAGGAAGCTAAGAAAAGTGTTCTAGGAGGATAACCACTACCATAACAACCACCAATACCACTTATGGACTGATTAAGATAGAAAATATATGATGAAAAAAATAAAAAACTATATTTAAATATTTAAAAAAATTACGCAGATCCATACCATTTACTACAACAATCATGAACCTTCCAACCTATGTGATTTTTAGGAAAGAGTTGATGAAAAAAAAAAGAAATCATGAGGAATGGGGAACTATATCATTGGTATGATAATGTTTTATTGTGTTATAAAAATGTCTATAAAAAAGAAAAAATATCTATATAGTTTTATTATCAGGATAAATATTGGTTCTGACAAGTTTTTTAGAGATTTATATGACTTTTCAATATTTTTAAATATAATGTCCTACTAAAAACTCAAGATCTTAGGATTAAAATAAATGAATACTACAAGATTTATTCCTAAACTTTTGGATACAATACTGAGAGGTCCCTAAATAACACTTGAATATGTCATCGTCAAGGTATAAAAGTTCTAATTTCTGATTTACTTTCTTTGGATGGAAAATGATGAAGAGAAGACCCAAATAATATTAGGAATACCATTCCCTGATAATAGAAGGGAAAATATATTTCTTTAATATTGGTAGTTCTATTTAATATTTGGTGGTGATGTGTTTATGGTAAACATAAATTTTATGATGAAGAATCTATAATAAATTTGTAAAGAGTTGATATATGAAATCTTGTAATACATTAGTGACACTAGTATCCAATAAATATGAATAGATATTACTATACTAGAAAATAAATAATAAGGTTTAAGATATGTATATAATGGTAGTAGTTTCTAGAAGAAGACAGAGAATGTGGAGGGACTATCTTCCCTTTATATTTCAAGGATGGTCAATAAGTTTGGTTAGTTAGTGAACTATCCCATTAATTCCTAAATATTAGAGAAAAACTATAGTATTATAACAATGGAGGTTGAGATAGTGTTACTAAAATGAGTAATAAGGTTAGTCTCTAAAAAATTAATAGTTAGCATCAACATGGATGAAATAAGGAAATGAGAATTGGTAGATCTGGACTCGGTGACCTCCATTCCAATCTCATTAACCTAATGTTAAGAGAAATTAGGTGACCATACCCGAATTTATTTCAAGTGGAAACCCATTTTTTTAATTATATATGATTTTAAGATTTAATTTCTTTTTAATTCAACTTAGTAAATTGTTTAAGGGGTATGACCTTTAGTTTTTAACATTTATGGGAACATGATTTCACATTTGTTGTTTTTATTTTTAGGTCCACGAAGATTGAAGATACAATGTACCCATATAGAAAACAACTGGAGATGAGCTTCAAAGTGAAATGGGAGTAGGTTTTAGTTTTTATTAATTAATTATACTCCCCATTTTTTAGAATCCTATTTATAATATATAATGAAATAATTTATTCCAACACATAGATTATTAATTTTCTTCTGATCAATGACTATTGGATGTTTTAAAAACCCCATGATACCATGTCTTTATTTTCCCAATATTGAAATTGAATAATTACGATATGAAGATAGGTTTATTAGAGATGAACATGGAAATGCAAAATCAAATAATTTTTTTATTTCTATTTTTTTTCACATGTAGTTTCAAATTAAATTATATTATTTCATGCATTGAATTTGGGATGTTCATGTTGATTAATGTTTTATTATCATATATGCCATTAGTGAAGGACTTTATTTATTTACTCGTAATCTTGAAAGGTTACACACATAAATTTTTCTAATATTTATAGAAAATTTCAATAAAGAACTAGGGGATGTTTTTGAGCCAATATTTTATGAGTTTTATTTATTATCAATGATATTATAAATTAATAAAGTGAATTAATTTATTTTAAAATATTTATTAAGATAACCCATGCACGTTGAAGAAGATTTCATGTATACCTTGGATGATCTAGTCAATTGTAGAATTCAATCCTTATAATAAAGAATAAGATTCTTTGATATACTAATAATGACTAGGAATAATTGTGTATAATTCATTAAGCCATATGAAGAAGTTGTCCCAAGTAAGTATCTACCTTTATCTCAATATTTTAGTAATTGGATGATATGTCTTGAAAGATTTTTTTTTTGAGGTTGGTCTGATGTTATTGACTTGGATATAAATCATATGTTGAAGGAAAATGTGATTGTAGGATATGGAGATCAATTTAGATTATGTTTATATATATATGATGATGAATTATTAAGGTGATCCATCCCTGATTATTAAAGAGAAATGTTTGTTGATGAGTCTTTAAATTTTAAAATTAGATTATGTCAAGTGAAATATTATTAGAGATCATATATCATGAATGGATTTAATGATGAAATTTTATTTTGAGAAGTAGGAGCATAGGTTCCACACTTTAGAGATTGTTACAATGTTGTATGATGTTAGAAAACATTATAGCATAAGTGATTAATATGAAAAAGAAACCCAAACTGATTTCTCCACGATGTTGTAATGAATGATACCAAAGAGGTTGATGAGTTCATTTTTAGTTTCTATAGAATATATGAGTAATCCGTGATGTTATGAAGGACCATGTTCTTGAAAACTTATATTTGGAATAGATTGGTTATGGAAAATTTAGGAGCTCCACACTGAAAATTTATAACCATGCTATAGTTAATTGAATTGATAAAGGATTGTTGTGTAGTGAGAATTCCACACTGTAGAGAGTAGCCAACTTTAATTTAGTTTCTATATTGAATTTGTGACCTATATGATATATCTATATGAAAATTTCATTGTAAAAAGGTTAATTAAAGGATTGTTCCATAGTGATAAGTACATTCCATAGAAATGACTTAGATATATTTTGGTATTTTTTGCAACAACCTAACATTTTAAAAGAAGAATACCATAGTTGATAGAATATATAACCCATAAAACCATGAATAAGAGATAATGTGACACCATGATTCTTTATGATTTAATTTTTAAAATATATTAAATCTCATGGAAGTCATTCAATGCACACAACTCCAGGTTTGAATGAAATGTTATATGCCATTTAAATATAATTATTTGAAAATGACCATTATAACCTAGTCGATAAGTTAGTGTGTATGAATTGTAATAATTATTTTATGAATATTATATGATCTAAATAGTTATAAAATATATTTAAGGTTTATATTTTGATTATAAATAATATAACAACCATTTTAAAGTGAAAGAAATTTTTTCAAAAAAATAAATTTTTCTAAAAGGTAGTCTAGTAGGGCTTTGTGCACAAAATTAAAAATTTATTTTAACTATTTTTTTTAGTATTTTTTTAAACAATTATATGGTGATATGAAATTAATTTTTTTAAAATAAATGAAATTTTTTATCTTTGATAATTTTTTATAATTTTATAAAAAGTTAAATGTTTCAATGAATAGTGAGAAATAATGGGTTTTATTAAAAAAATGCATTTTCATTCAAAGAATTTACAATAAAAAATCTATTTTAATATAGTTATAGAAGTAAAATTAAATAAATTATATATAATTTAATCTAATTTAGTTCATTGAAATAAATTTCATATTTAATGTTTATATAAAAAAATTCAAACCATTGGAACTTTTTTCTTTGGAAAACCGCTTTTTCATCGCATCTATGGGATTAATTTTAACTTAAATTATTCTAATTATATAATTCGTTTAGGGAAAAATTATTCCATATTTTGAATCTTCATAATATTTATTTTATAATAATTTAAAATTAATTTTTTTTCAAAATTAATGGTAAAAATAGTGAAAATTAATTATAAAGGTAAAGGGGAAAATGAGTTAACAAAGGTGGTTAAACTGAAAACGCAAGGGGTAAAATGACCTATAAAAATTTCCAAATCCTATTTAATGAAATATATAGACTATATAACCTCTTATTTTTTATAATGGACCATTTTTATTCTTTTTTATTGTGAAAAACATGGGTACACCTTTTTCTTTTCAAATATTACAAGTCTAACACACGTCTCACATATAAAAGGCCACATGCTCTACTATCCTATTATCACATTAAAAAAAGTTGGTTTAGAAACTCCCTACCAAAAAATATTCCTTAATTCACTTACCAAATCATATATCCTTGGTGACTTCATAAATATAATCTAGGATGGATTTTAGTTAAACCTAAAGAGGTTTTCTGAAGAAGAGGTAATATTTTTAATTATGTTTTTTTGTTTTACTTCAGTTTTAACTCTTAAATATTTTTTAAAACTATGATAAAATTGTATCACTGGTATATACTATAAAATTATAATTTATTTTTTAATTTATTTACCTATATCCATCTCTACATCCCTCACCAAGGATATGAAATCATCTTTTGTGTGTACGGTAGACAACCACCTTGTGAATCGATGTGATTCGTTTTCTATTACTACATCTCAAATATAGATATATTTAGGGATTTAATTTTTATTTATTTATTTATTATTATATTATTATAAATTTTAAATTAAAATTCCATATATACCTTCTTCTTACCAACCTATTGAAAAAAATTCTGATCATGTTTACAATGGACTACAACCTCACTACCCGATGTTATGTGATTTTCATTTTTTTAAATAGATGATAATAAATTTTATTAAATGAATATATATTATATTTTTAAAATAATTACTCTTATGGAGTTATTATTTCATATATACATTCTAAATTTCTAATCTATTGGGACACGACAATGTCGATCATGTATACGATGGTCTACCGCATCGTGCAACATTGTGATTGTTTTTTCACTAATTCTTTTCATGGATGATAATTAGGGTAAATTTACATTATATGTTGTATATATTACATAAAAGGACTATTTTAATTTTAATATAATAGTTAAAATTCTCCCATTTCAACTTTCAATAAAATAGAAACATCATTCATGAGTACGTACGACCTTCCGTCTCCATGAACGATGTAATCCACTTTATATATCTAACTTTAATAGATTAATATAATTACACATATAATGAATATATATGATATTTATATAATTTTTAGTTTCCAATATATTATTTAACCATTAACAAATTAATAGTACAAAAAATATTGAAATAAAACATACATGAAAAATAAAGAAATTATCAATCGAAATAGTGATTTTAAAAAAGAATTTTAATAAAAGGGTGACAAAGAACTATAAGTAAATATTATATGGTATAATATATATTATTATGTTTATTTAATTTATTTATAATAATCATATATTTATTACAATGGAGTTTCAGACATATAGGATGGAATTCTAACCCGAGGTATGGGTTTCTCATCTCACTATTCACTTCCATGAGACATTGGCCATATTCACCAATTATTCCATTGCGTGGTGTATATAATTACAATTTGATATGTTATATAATTATTTTATTTATAATAATTTTTTTTTAATTTTTCATTTATTGATTATTTATATTTTAGGGCTTTTGGATCAGAAATTTCTAAAGCGGTATATGTTTATTTCACAATCTCATTTGTATTCATGATTGTTTTCATATAAGTCTACCTTTGGGGTAATTGTTAGATACTTATATCATAAATAATTATATTATATATTTATATGATTAATCATGTAATTTTAAATGTAATAGTACCACATTTATAATATTTGGTACTTAATATGATTGAGAAAATGTTTTTATTAAAATTAAACATTATTTCTATATTCTATTGAAAATACTTTTTCATAAATACCAATGTTTTCTAAAAATGTTTTCAAAAAAATTAAATGAGTTTAAAATTTTAAGAACGATTTATCATAGTTATTTTTAACCATTTCTATTTTTTAGAAAATGTTTTGAAAGGCAATTTCATGTTTGTTTTGAAACTAGACCCTTATGGGCTTTACAAAAAATGTGAAATGGATCACTATTTTAACTTATAGGGAATGAATAAAATATTACTATTTAATGACCAATCAATGTTTTATGGATTATTATTCAATTTATAACTGGATATTTAAAAAAACGTATATTCAAAAATATTTTTCATTTTTTAAAAAATATGTTCAATGTGAAAAGGAAATTTTAATCAAAAATATTTTTAATGACATTTCTATGTTATTTTTATTCATCAAATAGATAAAACATGTATTGTACATATGATAAACTAATGAAATGTTTTATTGGTATCATCTTTATTATTTCTTTGGATGTTTTTAAATATTTTTAATGAGGATGTACAATTTTGTTACCATTAAATATTTTACTCTAGATGGTTTAGGATTATTTTTATTTGATTCAGATATCTATTCATATTTCATATGTTATTTTTTCAATATAAATGTTTACGTTGATTATGTTTTAACCCTTATATATATAATGCATTATAAATAGTTAATTATGGTTGGGTACTTATTATACATATACCATTGATGTATTAACAGGTCTTATTATACCAATCATTTTCCCAACAAAAATGGGTTTCTACACAAAAATTTAAATTTCCTTGTGAAAGCTATTAATATATTCATATGTACAACATTATATATTCTCTTGTCATGAGATGTGTTATTTACATAATATTATTTTATTATTTAGAGTAACCGTGGATATGTTTCATTATTGTACGATTATTTATATATCATTATTTGAGAATATTTTATTTTTACCATATTATGGTAATTTTTTAAAATGGAATATATTTCAGTTATTTAGATTTTTGTACTAATTATTCTTATTTATTCATGATATATTCCACTGTAAAAATTCCCTAATGGTACATCTGATCTCACCCCATTCTTATTGTTTATTTTACCAAGGATACCAGTATTTTTTTATTGGTATGCAGGTATATTCTATGAGGAATAATGGTGTTCTTAAATAAAACACATTGTGTATTACATGTGTTCGAATTAATGTGAAATTTAAGTATTTATCTGTTTACTTAAAATTCAAAACTATTAATTCCATTAGGATGAGATAACTTGTATCTATTTCCAATGTAATAAAGTAGACATCGGCTCCAGGATACTAGAATAAGGTTCATTATACTTGGTATCTGATAAAGATTAGTAGAAAAATTCTGATCTAGATTTAGGAAAGCATATATTATAGAAAATAAACCTATGATATACATTTAGGATAATTATGTAATTACATAATTATACCTTGGTAATAAATATATAATGTGAAATTTTATAGACATAAATCCCTCTATTTATAGTAAATGCACACATGGTTCTTTCATAGATGTACCTAGGGGTAATATCATCACAAAAGGTGTGTCGATCTTGACTTGAGTGTTACCTGGTACACTAAAATGATCCTTATGAAGCTCTTAGTTTTAAACTCTAGGGGAATATGACTTTGTAAATTAAATTTTTATTTAGAAACCATTATGTGGGATCTGAAAATATTATTATTATTTGAACACATTATATAATAAATAATGTTTATTATTATGAGATTATTTATGGATAAATATTTCAATTTTTTAAATTTTTGTTAATATTTTTTGGGATTATACATTTTCATAATGTTATGATAAATTATATTGTATTAAATCATTTATATATTGATCATATAAAATGGAATGGGAGCCATATCATATCACGTAATCCAAATAGTAAGAATGATAATTTCTTTAACGGGCTTAAGAAGTCCCCTGAACAAAAACAGTCTCCCAAAAAGTTCCTTCATATGAGGAAATAGTATAATTTTCTATCACTATTGATAAATAATTATCCTTGTTATATGGATTAAAAGGTATTTATAAGAAGAATATTATGGAAGATAAAAATAAAGATAAAGGGAATAAGGGAATAAAGTATTTTCCCTTATGTGATAATTATGTAATGAAACACCCTGGCTCACGCTTGAAGGGAAAGGGAGTTTTATAAATATGTAATGATAAATGAAACAATTATCATAATTAAAAAGGTAATAAAGAAATTTAGTATGTACAATTATTCACCTCTATGGATGTTGGGAACTATGGAAATTAAAGCTCCATTAATTAAGGGAATATATAGAAAAATATGTTAAGGGATCATGGCCAAGATTATGTTATTACCATAGAATAATAAGAATGATAAATTTTGTAATGTTTTTTAAGAATAATGTATTAGGATAATTTTATCGATGACATTATAGTTATAATAATCAGGAAAAGTATATGAATTTTACTATAGTACTATTTCTTATAGGATTTGAGAGCATATGTTGGATGCCACCAATGAAGAGGAAAAGTGATTTTGTGACAAGTTGAACCACTTTGAAAACACATGATTAAGGAGGATAACCCTTAATATATAGATAATTTAAATATAATAATTATTATTTTTAGATAGTGTTGGTCAAAATGAAATTTTTTATAGGTATGATGATTTTTCATATATTTTGATGTTTACAATAAGTATTGATTTCTATAATATATTCTGAAACCTATGATTTTATTTTATAATAATTAATACTTTCATTGAGTATTTATGGTTGTCAAGTTATTTACATATTTTTATTGTGATATTTTGGTTAAATTTAAAATTTATGAGGAATATAATTATGATTTACTGACCATACTAAAATTGGTGAATTATATTTTGGATGAGTTTTAAGGATAATATTTCTGGAATTGAATAAGATGAACTTTTGGTATTATTGGATAAATATTTTTAACAATATTTTTTTATTAAAAGTATGAGGAATAAAGTTTTAATATTTTATGGAATTTAAAATCTGTTAAAATTTAATTTTATTGATTTTGGAATAAAAAAGATATTTTCTAGATATTAGTATTATTATGTAAGAGATTAAAGGGAAATTCAAAAAAGGAAATCCATAGTATGAATATTTTATTGAAATTGAATGATATCAAGTATGAATATTTCCTTATATTATTTTACATAATAATAATTCATTAGTTATGGGTATAGGATCTTAAAAAAATGTTTTCCAAATACTCTTATTTATAATTAACTAATGGTATTTTGACCCTTTATAGATTAATTTTTTTGTGGTTGTTAAACTTTTCTATATCATCCACTTTTTTTGGATCAATGATCTATATGACAATCTCTAATTATTTACACTTTCTTTTCACGTTCATATCATCACTTCCCACCTATATACTCCTACATGGGAACCTAGTTATGTGATTATTCTATATGACCTATGTAATCCACTTAATCTCTTATCAAGAGGTGGTTTTATTAAACCCTCTCACGATGTGGGATTTTATGAAAATAATTATTTAAATTTAAGCCCTTGATTATTGAAATCAATGTTAAATTGTGTGAAATATATTTATTTTAACGGTTGTAGAATGTAACAACAGAGACATTAAAAGTGGAACATGATATTTTATTGTGTATATGAAGTAAAAAAATAATCATTGAAGTGAATGAGATACCATAAAACATTACAACATAATTTTTTACAATAAATTGAATCCATTTGATATATTTGGGTAAATGTAACCCCAGGTTTGAACGAATCATGATACTATATTAAAATATTATTATTTAACCATGACCATTATAACATAGACAGATATGTTAGAGGTTATGAATAATACTAAATAAATTACTAAATTATATGATTTATAATTTTAAAATTATATTAAAATTTTATCTATTTATTATAAATAAAATAAAAACTATTAGAATCAAAATGGAACAGTTTTTGAAAAAATATTATTTTTCTAAAAGGTGGTCAAGTCTCACATTGTGCAAAAAATTTAAAATTAATTTTTAACAAATTTATACAATTTATATTAAAAAATCATAATTTTTCTAATATACATGCCAAAAATAAATTTAGGTGAATTTTTTAGACTTTTTGAAAAAGAAAAATTTTTCTGTGCATAATGAAAAATAAATGTTTTTATTAAAAAGAACCATTTTCATTCAAATCATTTACAAGATAAATTTTGTATCAAAATGGTTTTAAAATTATAATATGTTCAATTATATATCTATTAGACCATTTTAGTTCATTTTTATTAATTTCATAAGGAATGTTTATATAATAACTTCTTTAACCTTTAAAACATTTATCTTTGGAAAACCACTTTTTCATCACATCTGTGAGATTAATTTCAATGTATATTTTTCCTCATCTCTGAATGGAAATCACAAGAATGGATTCTATATTTTTAAAAATCATTATTTCAATTATTATTCAATGTAAAATTAATATTATATCATAATTCACAGTAATAATGGTGTAAAATTAATAACAACACTTAAGGTTGAAATGGGTTTACTGGAGGGTTAAACCAATAAATTAATGGTAAAATTACTTATAAACGTATCCATAACCCATTTTATGGAACTATTTTGACCTTAACACAATATTTACTAATAAAGACCCATTTTAGGGATTTTTATGTGAGAAACAAGGGTACACCTTTTTTTATTCTAAAATTACAAGTTTGTCACTCTCCTCACTTTTATAATGTCACCCACTTCCCTATAAAATTCAAACATCATAAAAAAATGACATAATAAAATCACAATTTTTTTTAATTTCATCACTTAACATATCAGGGCGTCCTTTTTGAGATCATAATTCCAATGATGGAAGGATTTATGTTACACCTAAAGTGGTGGTCCAAAGAACAGGTAAATTTTTTATATATGAATGTTTTTAAATTTTTTCTTATAACTCCTAAAAACATGTCTAATTATGATAAAATAAAAATAATGTTATCTAATATATAATAATATTTTATTTAATTAATTTAATAATCAATTTACTTCTCCAAATCATTCAAATAGGATGTTAAATCATCATTCGTGTATATAGAAGACTACCACCTCGAGGACATATGTTATTCATTTTCCATAACAACCTATCACAACAAGATATAATGATAGATTTTATTTTTATTTCGTATATTTATTATATTATTATATCAATATATTTATAATGACACATATACATTTTTATCTCCCATCCTTTTGGAAAAAAATAATGCCACTCGTGTGTTTGATAAACAACTGCCCCACAAACTGATGTGATGTGTTTTTCGTTTCGATTTTACATGGATGGTAATAATGGTAGATTAAATGAAAATATATGATATTTTTAACATAATAATACTTTTTTATTTATTATTTAACAAATATATTCTTACATTCCATTCTGTGGGGGATACAACAATATTGCTCTTGTGTACGGCAGACTATCGCCTAACGAATAGATGAGATTTTTTTCACTAATGATTTTCATTAAAGGGAATTAGGGTAAATTTTAATAAAATATTTTACATATATGAAAAAATTATTCTATAATGTTAATATATTATTTAAGTTTATTTCATTTCAATCATCAAGTAAATGGAAATAATGTTTATGCGTACGTACGACCTACTATCTCCATGAACAATGTAATCTATTTTTTATATCTAAAATTAATATATTACTATAAATACATATATAATAAATATATATGTTCTTTATATTATTTATAACATTATTTATATAATTTATCCATGGTTAAATTTAAATTACAAAAAATACAACAAGAAAATATTTTTTAAAAATGAAGAAATTATCACCTAAAATAGTGATTTTATCCATGTATTTCTAATAAAAGGGTGATAAAAGACGGTAAGTAAGTAATATATTGTATAATATTTGTTATAATTTCTCTTTAATAGATTTATAATAAACATATATTTATTATATAGTAGGTTCAAACACATATGAAGGAAGTCAAACCTCAGGTACGAGTTTCCCATCTCACATTTTACTTCTATGATCCATACCCAATATTCACAACTTATTCCTTTTCCTGGTGTATAATGACCCTTTCATGTTTTATTTAATTATTCACTTTAACTTCATTTATTTTTAATGTGTCATTTTAATATTATTTCTTTCATAGGGATTATGATTCAGATGTTACCGAATTTGTAAGGCTTTATTTTACAATATCATCATTATTCGAGATTATTTTTTTAAGTATACCTTGGGAATATTAATATAATATTAAATCTTAAATAAAATATATTTCATTATAAAAATTTATTCATGAAACTTTTCAATTAAAAGTATCATTTTTCCACTCTTTGGTAATTAAAATGATGGAGAAATTTTTTTTAATAAAATTCGACAATAGTTTTCTCTTCTGTCGAATATCCATTTTCATAAAAATATATGTTTTCTAAAAAAATTCCTAAAATATTTTTTTTAATTTTTATAAAAAATTATTAATTTTCTTTTCACATTAATAATTTTTGTTTAAATTCAAAGGAATCATGGTTTTATTTTAAAAAGAATTTTTATTTAACTTTTACTGAAAATGTGAAATGAACCTCTATTTTAACCTATATGAAAATAAATTTATATTAATATATCATCAAAACTAAATATTATAAATCATATTTAAAATGTGTAACTAATTTATTATAAAATATTTTTAAAATATTGTATTTAAAATATTTTCAACGGGAAAATGTAATTGTCCTCATAAATGATATTATGATATTTTACGTGCTTTATATTCCTAAATGAAAAATTAATTTTTGTACATATGATACATTATGGAAATTTTATATTGATATCATACATTTTCATTATTTGGATGGTTTATGAGTAGTTTGAATAAGGGTGTACAATTTTATTATTATTCACCATTTTACTTTGATTATTTATGATCATGTTTATTTTATTAGGGTAAGTATGAACATTCCGTGCGTTAGTTTTTAAATATTAATGTTCATATTTATTATGTTTCACCTATTATATATAATAAATTCATAGGACACAAAAAGTGATGGGTAGGGACAAATTTTAGATATCCCCTCAATGAATTAATTGGTTTCACGAGAAAATTCAGTTGGTTGAATTAGATGAGCTTTTACCCATAGATTTAATATTTTTAGGGAGTGGTTTTGATGGTTTTCATTGTTCAACATTATGCATTCCCTTATTATGAGATCAATTATTTCAATGAGATTATTTAAATTCTTAGCATATATATGTATAATTTTAGAACATATGTTATTATTTATGTATATTTTTTTGATAATGATATACTTATATCATATTATGATTATTTTATTGATTAAATTACATGTATTTCAATTATATAAATTTCAATATTGATTATGTTTATTTATTTATGATAGCTTATAATTTATTATTTTATTTATATATCATATGATCTCACTAATTTCTTCTATTTTATTTTACCTATGATACTTGGAAGTATTTTTTGAATGATATAAAGGGATACTCTCTGAGGAATAATGGTTTTCTCCAAGAAAAAACTTTTTTCATTTCAGGATTTTAAATATACTCAAATTTTATTTCTGTATCTAGTGTACCAAGACTAATAAACTCTATGGTCCATCAAGATGTTATTCCTTGTATATAGTGCTAATGTAATAAATTATACACCAACCCTTGTTTACTAGTGTCATAGTTTGTACATTTATGGAAATTTGGTGACCTCCACATCATTTCCAATAGACCATGTTGCATATATATTTGGAAGTAATGTTAAAAATACTATAAACTAAAATGTGGAACTACAATCTCCCAATACCTATCATATAATGGGTTTTATGGGTATATTTGGGGATTTATGTTATCTTGGCCTCATATGAAGGCTTTGGTGACTATTCGAGTCAATAATACCTACTATTTTTAATTAAATGGTCAAAACATAATGAGATAAATATATACTGTCTACATATAAAGAATAAATTGGTGGATTGATTTTGGAACATGGATTTGAAATTCAAAATATAGGAATTGGAGGGATGCTATGAAAAATTCTTCATACATAGATTATTTGAAGAAAATATCATGTTAATAGGATATTCAATAAAATCTGTTGAATATCAATAAATTCACATAGGGTCATCACTATGATATTCATTATATATCCAGGAAATAAAAATTGAGGATGATATGAAAATAATATTTCTCTTGAATTTCTATGATTCCATGTAAGTCTACAGGTCCAGTTAAATTTAGTGATGCACTAATGTTGGAGAAGAAAGAATGACAACAATTGGGCTTGTGAAAAAGATATTGTACAGTGAAGATGAAGAATACTTATTTATTTTATAAAATAATGGTAGTGACATCATGCTTCTAGAAACAAGTTAATTTATTTCAATTACCACAAAAAGAAAGATATGAAATCAATTCATGTTACTATTATTTTTAAAGAAGAAGAAGAGGAAGAAGAAGAAGGGAAACATCATTTCAACAACATGTCATGTGTCTCAATTGGTGTTTGGATTTATTATTATTATTCCACTTAACTATAAATAATTTGTATCAAAGTATAAATTGTTTTTGGGATGATATAGAGCATGATATGCCCAAAAATAGGGTAAAAGCATAAACACCTCCTAACAATATCCACATATTAGTAATTGTGGATTATATATATATCCTAATCTCCTGATCATACCAAGTAATATCATCTCATTTTGACTGGTGATCATTATAAAAAATCATTTCCCTTATGTGTGTGTTCTTTTATAGGACATGAATGAATGAAGAAAAAGATATAGAGAGAGAGAAATCAAAGGAATAATTACATAATAGTGAAAGAGGTAAAAGTAATAATAATTGATTGAAAATGATATAACAGAACATCTATATTGATTAACCCCTCTCAATAAATAACATAATATGATTTTTCATCCTCACATGTGACCTATTATTATTTTTATTTTATCAAATCAATCTTATTATTGTGAAAAAATTACATTAAGAATGATTGAGTGATTTTCATGATTTATATATCATCCTTATAACCCATTATAGATTGGTCAAACATTTATCCATATGATTAAATGAATGACCTTTCCAAGGAATGAACCTCATTACATGATAATAATATACATTACCACTAAATCTCAAATATTTTATATGATTTTAAAATTTCATGTGTGGGGGTAAAGGGTGTTCATGTAAAAAGAAATTTTTAGTCATAAAGGGATTTTTTTTATAAAATCATTCGTTTTTATAATGGTTAATGTCATTATTCATGGTATTTAATGATTAGTACTCCTTATAAAAATGAAAACATATATTTTTGATTTATGGAGGTTCAAAAATCACCATCAATTGACCACTGATTTAATCATTTTTTGTTGGGTAATGGATGTAAGACTTCTCTTAGATCAAATTTTGAAAAAATCAATACAATTTGAAAAATAAAATAAAAAATAGTGGGGTAACTCAATCTTTATCCTTTCATAGTTCATGGTCGTACCTAAAAATTAAGGTTATGGTAAAGATTTAATATCCATTAGGTTAATCTTGTTGAGTTTGATTTCATTATTATTCATACTACTTAGCACTTTACCCCTTTCAATATTTTAATATTTTATTCCTCAGTTATATACCACCCCTAACCTCAGAGTCATTTGATACTAAGTTGAAAATACCTGATGATTTTTAGTTATTTTTCTTTCTACTAAATGGATAATATACATATTTGTAATGTTTATAAGTTTGGTACATGTTTTCAAGGTAAGAGTTGAACTCTATATTCATTTTACCTTGAATATTTAGTGATGAATGAAATTGATGATATAGATATTGAGAAAGAATTTTAAATAATTACAAGTTAAGAATATTGAATGAAAAAGAGTGTAGGATCCAGAATTTCTCATTTGGGAACCACATTTACATTATTCCTAGAGAAAAGTTTGATTCATTTTTCATAAGTGACACTCAAAAATTCTCTCCCCTAAGTTGATAAATTTTTAAATTCATTATTTCTAAATTTTGAATATAGACAGAATGAGAGGTTTCCAATCAATTCATTGTGTATATACATTATTGGAGACAGTAATGGTTTATTTTCAGTTGATTTTATGAGATAGTTTTTTGATATAATGTATAAAATTTTAATAGATTCATTTCATTCAATTTCAATTTTGAATACCCATGTATTAATTAATAAAAATAATTTATGGGAGTTTTCTAAATTGGAATGAAATTTTGAAATGTAAATGAATTGAATATATATAAATACTTTTAGATTTTTTATATTTCAATGTATTTTATTCATATTCTATGTAGGGTAAATGGAAAAAGAAAATGGCGGTGATATAGTAAAATATATCCCCATAAGTGGAGAGCCTTATACTGAGTTTATAAAGAAACATAGCTATACTAATGTGTATCCCACTAAGACACTCTTAAAAAGACTGTTTAGATGGGGAAAGACCCTATATTGGTCGACATAAGGTTCAGAGCAGGAGAATTAATGAAAGAGTCCACAATATAATATGACAGGATAATCCATGTTGTGGTGAGGGGAAGGGCTCACCACTACATGGAAACACTAATGGTTTCAAAAATCATTCATCCGCAAATTCATATTAATGAAGTAACAAAGGAAGTGGTTTACATTAATAGTTAACTAAATTCAACAAAAATTATGATGTTGGATGAATAAATTTTCTATTTATTGTAAACTTACCAATGTGATCCTAGGAAAATTCTCACATTATAATCTTTAGATAGATATTATTCAAATTTTTTTTCATAGAACCATGGGTTTTCATGGTCGATGAATAAATATCTCATGTCCGATGGGTATTTGAGATTCACTAAAATATTTCCTTAGTTATGTAAAAAAGTAACATAGGGAGTTTGAACTAATGAAGATGAAGTTGTGTCATCGATTTTTCCTACTTTGTAGACCTACTGATATGATATTTAAATTAATGGAGTTGGACCATTGTGGGAATGTTGATCCCTAGAGCCTTGTTTCTCATTAAATGAAGAATGAATATGTATCATTGTTATAAGAAATGTTTCTTGGTAGGAATCAGAATAAAATAGATTATGTCATAATTGATCACTACTGTACCATAGTTTTTGGATATGTTAGGTATTGTGGCGTATGGGTTGTACTATGATGTGGAAGTACCAAAAATGAAAGTGATAAGGATTTGATAAATATGAGATGTTTCATTCATGGATAATGGGCTACATTATGGCCATGTATCCATGAATTATGAGGAGGATATTCCATAATGGTTTTCTCCCAAAGTATAGGGTTAATAGATTCTAAAAATTCAAAATCATGATACCGCCGAGATATACTCATTGGAGTTATAGAGCTTCATGGGGGAAAGAAGAAATACTTTCATAGAATCCAAAAAAAACATAAGTACAAATACTACACAATCCTAGGAAACCCTTGAAAATTAAGTTACAAATACAAAATATGATCATTTATTTTCATATATATACTAAAAAAACATACTCTATAACAAGTATAGTAAGTATTATTCAAGTGAGAGTTTTGAAAATTTAATATGGATAATTAAAATAGAGGGAGAATAATAATATGAAATTTTTTGATTAGGAAAATTCAATATAAATAAGATATTTCTAAAATTATTCCAAAGTGGAAACCTGACCACAATGGAATACTATAATACTAAATATTGATCTTGAATCTACTAATCTTGATGAGGAATGATGTGGCATTATGTTATTTTTATTTTCACATCCCCTCAGGACTAGCATGAGAGAGTAAATTCTATTGAACCAATTTATCTAAATAAAGGGCTGTACAATTTATGGATTTTATCTTTATTTATCTTTCAGGTATGGGTTATTAAACCCTTTATATAATTTCTAAACCAAAACCCTCTGCTATCATGCACGAACATTGGTTATTAAGGATTGAGTGAATTTGAGGGTAAAAAATAATTTTTCATTCCCATGCAACAACCAATGTATGGATTGAACAAATTAGGTTTATATATTTGTTTGACTAACTATACATAAATTTAACTATGTAACTCAAAGGGGAAATGGGATTTAATAAAATCATGTATGAGTACACTTCGTGTAGGATTACAAGAGTTAAATTCAAACACTACTAAAATAAATTAATATTTTTCTTCTTAACCAATATCATGAACTTGAATTTAATGAATATTGGTTCACTGATTCATTCTATAAAATTATCAAAACCAAATTCAATATTCTATTTTTCATTTCTTTTTTCTAAAAATTTCTAGAAATTTTCCACCCAATAACGACGGATCAATATCAAAATCCACTTTAGTATACGTTAATATTATTTTGTGTTTTTTTGAATTTATAAATTTTTATTTTCATTTCCCAAAGAGAAGTAACACTACTTTTGGAAATTTTCATACAACATAATAGGTGGTCCATATTGTATGAATTTATACTAAATGATAAGACATCTTTAATGAATAACTGTAAAATTTATGACATGATTCCTTTTTTTATTAACCCAAATACATAAAAATAGTTTCATTCAAAATAAACAAAAACAATACATATCCTTATTCATCATGAATATTTCATATTACATATAGTGATCGTTATCACCTAACCATAAACATTACAACTTCCCTTTCACAACATATAAACTTGATCTATACATAAACCTTGTATAATCATAAATTTTATTTTTGGATCATTTTTTTTAAACTCATGTGAGGTTCATGGTCCTTTTTATGAAACCAAAATCCACATGAAACATAATAATTCTATACATTAACCTGATTTAAAAAGTTATTTTGGATCATTTACACATAATTTATGACACTTTAATCATTTATCCATGATCGGAAAACATTCAATTTTTTATTTAAAGGATCTATTTCAAATAATATAGGCACCACATGCTACTTTGGAATCTAGTATTTGGGTTATTACTATTAGGTTTCCCATGATGGAGTCCCAAAAAATCATTCAATCCTATTGTTTTATTTCCCAAAAATATACATTCATCTTAATACAACAATCATATAGATTTTTCCCCTTTTCACAAAACTATATATGGATTGATTATCATTATATCAAGATTTTTAGTGCTTCATGTTACCCTTATCCTAAACACAGACACATATATTAACATTATTGTATTTTTTATTTCCCTTTTTTTTATATAATGTCTATTAAAATACGTTATTCTATTATATAGTAGCCAAAATCCATCCCTTTAACCCTAGTGTTTTAGTACTCTCCAATTTAGTTGGGATGAAATTATCACTATCATATCAAGGCACCCTCCACTAAATTTCCATATGAGCTCACTCCTCTTAGTGGGACACATTCTAGAACTAAGTATGTCTTGTGTCCAATTTTAATAGAATATATAGTAATTTTTATATATCAAATATTGGGGCCTACCACATCACTTTTTCTATTCAGTATTTATTCAATTTCGCACTTTCTATTTATGTCCTGATAAAATCTTGTTGGATTTGATTTCATATTTTTCACAAAAGGGTGTGGCATTTTTAGTGGGGGTATTTCCTCCCTATTTTATATCAATTTTCCTCACTATAAATGACATAAAATTCATCACATTTTATTTATAGATCACATAGTGGGACCCAAATTAGTATTAAATATAAAATTATTCTCTTTATTCCTTTATGTCATTCTGATAGAAATTATATTCACTTATTATTTAATTAATTTACACATTATTCTACATTAGGTGAATTACCCCATCGAAGGGATCATGTTCAGTGTCATAAGATAATTAAATATATGAAATTTTCATATAAATAGATTAACAATTAACTAATTGAAAGCATTTTGTTTAAATATTAATGAACTTAATTTAAAAGAAGACATATTAATTTGATGATTAATTACTTAAATTGTGAAGTATCACTCGATACCCACTACCTGACCTTAAAGTGCATGACATTTTTCCCTTTAATTACCCTTTAGTGTGTTATTAAAGATGCATAAAAAGTTCATGGATTAAAAAAAATAAATGGAATACTATAAATAAGTAATGTAATAACGTACTAATAATTTATTTTTAATATAATATAGTAAAATTTATCACCCACAAATATGAAGAACCATTTTGGGGACTGTTGGTGATTACAAAAACCAATCCCCACTATTAAGAATAAGGGAGGCCATAGAAAAAATAAAAAAATAATATAAAGAAATTAAAGTGTTCATATAATTATCACCATTCATTGAAATCCATTCATTTGAAACATCATTGTGGTCATAAATTGTGATCATGTGAATTATTAATTTTTTGGAATCACAATTCAGATATATAACATTTTTATGATATTAAGTAATTTCTGTAGCATCAATGAGTTAATACTCTATCATTGTACGAATTCTTCACAGTGAAACATCACTTAAAAAAATATTATTATTTATCTATCATGGTCTTTTAACATCATGAAAACTTATTATAATCTTTATTCTATTGGGCATAAATTTGTGTCTTCATTATGAAATTACTTCTTCATTTTATGATATTGTACCTTTGTAAATTCAATATAATGATTCTGCAAGATCTTATAACTATTTGGAAACCATTAAAATCATATGAGACATTATTTTATATGAGTAAGGTTATAATGCAATACAGAGAAATATCTCAATATTTACATCATGTCGGGGATAGATAACACATACACTGAGGAGATCTATTTTTATGAAACATAATCTCTATGATAAATATTGCTTCACTTTCAAAACATTTCAACTATGAGTTTCGTAAATGAAATACCACTTGTGACTTCTATGTTAAATCATTATAGAAAAAGCTTTATAATATTTGTGTAAAACTTATTCAATAATTATTCTCCAAAAAATGATATTAATTGGGAAACCCACATAAATTCACATGCAAAGGATGCCCAAGATATTCCTCCATGATGTATTAGTTTTGAAACACTAACAATTTTCCTTCAATAAAGAAACATTAAAAAAATTAATCCCTCACATAAAACCCAAATTTCATACAATAAATACAATTTCCAATACACTAGTTTGAATCCTCTTAGTGGTCCAATACAATAAAATATTTGACCCAGGGATTGAAACTTCTTTAAGAACAAAAATAAGTATAAAATAGGACACATTTTCACCCTTTATTTCAACCAAGTCTATAAATTGGGTTAGATTGAGTAAAATGACCTTTTTGGTTTCCCATTTCATGTTAAAATCCACTAAAATTCAATTCAGGAATGTCCTTCACCATGGAATCCTAAGATACATGATTGGGCTATGATCAACATGTTGTATCCCCTCAATCATATTTTTATTTACTAGTAGAATCATTTATCTGATTAGAGACATTTCCTAGGTTTCTATCACCAACTAACATGACCCTCAGGGTAACAAAAATCATGTATTCCCTTGATAATGTATGTCCTTATCATTAGGTTATTGATGAAACCTTCAATATCCCATTATGATCATCATGGATACCAAAACATCTAGTTATCCACCCTAGTCTACTCAATTATCCATATTCATATATATATGGTCCTCAAGTACTATTTTTGACCCAAAAAAATCATTTACCTATGTCATCATAAAGTATGAATGACTATGGGCCTCTTAGTTGTTCTTAAAAAAATAATACCCTCTTCTATCTAGTCTCTAATGTAAATTATGAACCTAAAAGGGTCACTCGTTCATAATCCTCACACCAAAAATTGCAAGAAACATTTATTCTAGAATAATTATCTTCATGAAATTATTTGATATATAATATATTCTATTATTGATGATGTTAAACTAATCATATATACACAATGGAAAGATAGAAAATGAACTCCATTTTTTCAAGGTTTGAATGACTTAATGTCCACAAAATGTTTCCTTGAAAAAACATTTATAAAATGTCTGGCGTGTACCATTAATCTGGAAAGAACTACATGGTTTATGATTTTTTATAGATATATATAGGATGCCACACTCACTGGCCGGGTCCCAACACCAGAAGACCAACCACCTCCTAGGATGGAGATAAATTCTAGAGAACCCGGAGAAGAAAATTTAAACAAAAATATAAAAACTATTAAATTAAATATACATAACCTTTTATTCCTAAAGATATTCACATCCTTGAATGTTTCCAATAAATTTGTTGGATAGAGTTAAGTAGTTGAAATATTATTATGGGGGAGGATCATGAATATAAAATAAAAATTTAAGAGGCTCCTCATCATGGGATAAAAACACATTTATTGATGATCTAGTCTCTCCTCCTCTCAAATAATATTTAACCTAAATTTTTCATGGTACATCTTAGTGACTACCATTCATGGGAAATCATGTCTTCACTAAATAAAAATAAGAATGTGTGAGGTTGTATCCAAAATTTTAATATAAACACAACATAAATCATTTTCCAATTAATGAGTTCAATCAATCATTAATTTTTTCTTTTAATGCTATAGTAATAGGTTTATTTACCCTAGTTTTTGTCTCTCTTAGTAACTATATTCAATACAAATGGAATTACCAAATTAACCATAGAATTTAAACTCATAGAAAATGATTTTAATATCTTTGTGTATTCTCAAACTTCTATGTGTAACCAGTAGTTTCACTAGGTGTATGCCTTAACTATAATTAAGACTACGAAATCAGATTCCAATTATATATTATCACCAAACTAGTTCCTATCGATGAATTCACAAGATTTGGATTCCCAACACATCAGTTCTATATTGAAATTTGAGGTTCCCCATGAATGAATTTGAGATAAGAAGTATAATAGGCCATGCTATCAATTGTGGCCTGCATAAAAGAAAATTGAATTTGATTCCACTTTAAACTAATTTTCTACCCTTCCCCACATATTCAAAATTTTTTACCAACATTATCATTGGGAGTTGGAAGAGTATATCAACAATGTTTCTACATTTTCTCAAGATCTTCTTAGTAGTGGTCCTACAAGCCATAGTTTTCTATTATAACATATAGCCTAACATCTCAAGAATATGATAACTAGGCTACTTCATATTCATTATCCTTATTCATCTCATCAAGTTCCCCTAAGAGGTGGTCTCATAGAGGTTAATGGACCACTAGATCAAGGAACAAGCCTCATATCCGTATATTAGCATATATATATATATGAATTCAATCACCTTATTTGGAATTAATCTCAAGATAATTTTTTTAGACCCATAAATCCCATTGGAATATTCTAATGGTGGATGAAAAGAATGATCATTCCTATTATTTCACATATGAAGCCCAATTTTATATCACAATATTGACCAAAGTGTAGCCTCATATCCCAATTAATATGATTTTCAGATTATTCTGAAACTAAATCAATGGTAGCCTCATAGCCTCATTCCCATTAACTCCTAAGAGGTCCACCGATATATTTTAATGTCATAAAAAGAGGGAGATTGTATCCATGATACAAAAAAGTCATTGGCATAATCCAAAGATTATTAGGGATTCAACTTAGAGGGATCATACTCATAATGATGATTTTACACACTGCATGGACCTAATTATGATTTATTTTACAAATTTAATATATTATATATCAATATTTCAATGTAATCCCAACCAAAAAAATATACAATAAAGGGGTTGGTTCATGACCATGTCGATGAGAATATTCTTAAGTATCATTAGTATATTTTCAAAGTGTCCCAAGAATGCATCACCACTTCATCTATAGAATAATGTATCTATGTATTTTGTGTTCTTATCAATGGTATGATGATAAAAAAATATGGAGGTCCTCCAAAGAGTACCCACCATGAAGTAACTTTTCATAGTAATGTGATAATAAATCAAAATTTACTCTGAATGATGTTAGCTGTAGATGAACTACATGTTGATTAAAGATCATGTATCATAGATATCCTGTAATTTTAATTCATCAATAAAAAATATTCATGAAATTTGTCTCACAATAACTATTAAAATAATACTAGAGGATCTCCTCGTGATATATGTTGTATAGTTTATCAGTGTTACAAAGAAAATAGATGAAGTGAAGGTCCATCCCATTTTGGAGAATTTGAATTTATAAACCATGGTGGTCCTTCACATGGTGGTAAATGAGAAGTCCATAATCATAATGATTAATCTTTTTGACCTAAATTTATACCTTGGGTTGAGGCTTCTCTACGATTTCCCTTGTAAAGAAAGGTACATGAGAAACTAAGGCCAGTAACACTATGAGACTCATATTTTATTTTTGATATCATATTCTAGTTGAACGATAGTATATGAAAACAATCATCATATGTGTCACCCTCAAATATGATATCATTAAATGAAACTATGTTGATTTATAATGTTCCAACTGACCATGATAAATTAGTGGGAAATTATACCTTATGGTTTGGTCATGCTGAAAAACCCCTCATATTTGAGGAAAAATAAACTTGGTCTTTTTGGAATATAGGGAAAATGATAGAATACCTATCATGTTATGGACCATATCTACTCCTCAATATAACCTTTTAGCGGTTTAATATTTGAATGCATCCCTTAACAAAAATATTACCAATGGGATACCCTATATCATCCCAAGAATATATAATAATATTATAAAGAGTACATAAATCATCGAAATGTATTTTAGGATATTTTACATAATTTCAATATATGCACCTTTTTAGTGTATCATAAACCTTATTTGGAAATAAAACCTAAGTTCGTCAAAAATTTATGAATTTAAATAATGAAGGTACTCCAATAGAAAATCACTGACACTCTACCTAACAAGTGTATCATAGGGTGGGGTGAATATAAATATTTTCAATTCATACATCCCATAAGATATTATGGTCAGTCAGGGATGGAATATTTCAACTCAATTTCTTTCAAGAAAAATATTATTTCCTTGGTATACCTATTTCAGTTGGTTTATTTAGTGAAATAATAATATTAATAATTCTAAAAAACCAAGTACATGAAGAATTGGAGGAGTGAAAAGACTCTTACATCAAGATTTATAAATGGTTTAACTAGCCTCTCATATAAGAAAATAAAATCCTATAGTAAAAAAACCATTATAGAGATAATTTTTTTCTCTAAAAATATATCTCATCCATCCCTCTATAGAAAAAATTCTCCAAATAATAATAGGGTAGTTATATAAGTTTCCTCAATTAAATTTCATAAGTAACACTTTTTCGTAGTTATGGGGTTACATTTAATACAACAACCATCATTGGTATTATAAAATCCAATGTAGATATAGAGAAATATGAAACCTTAGATAAATAAAAAATATCCTATAGGGGTGGGGGAATTATAATCAACCCATCCTTTGTGAATTTCAACCTTCTCCAGGGTTGGATGGATATTACTTGAAACACTGGCTAGGTATCTTTCACATCATGATTCATCTCCCTTAATGGGAGAACATTCAATTAAATACTTTTGGGATTCCATTACAATCACCCTGTACCAGAAATTGCCCAGGGAACATTCATGAGAAAAACGAAGGCATGATGGGGCTAAAAGTTATAGTGGCCCTCTAATAAGGTCAATATCAATGAAAATTATGATTTTTTCCTAAATAGATATTTATAGGATGATAAATCCCACTATAAATATAATGAATATATTATCCCTATTGAATGATTTATGTTTGTAAATACTTTTATGTTTTTCACCATGTATAATGGGAAGCAGGAAAATAATGCGGATAAACACAATGAAATGTTATCCATCTAAAACATTGTCAGCACTAGTGTGTGTGAAGATGTAATGTTTACCCCAAATTAGAGGAAGGATAAAGGATTTTGAGATCATATAAATATTATGTTGAACCTATATAGTGAACCTTATCCTGGTATAATGGGATAAATGTTTCTGTATCCCACCCGCCCACAAATGTAACATCCCAAGCTTCCACGGTACGTTTCCCTTCGAATAATGAAATAGCATGTGTTGTACGCAACCTCGAGCTCTAACACACACCACAACTAATTAAACTACCCGTTGTGAATAGTGATACCTACTTTTTGAGATTTTATAAAATTTATTTATCAAAATGGACTTCATTTTTGGATTCGGAATATCGAAATTAGCCTATGTTGAATTTTTGGTATTTTTCCGAGAACTTCTAATTTTTTATGAATAGTGAAAAATACTTAAAAACAACTTTTTAAATCAAAATAATTTATAGTGATAAATTATACTATTTAGTGGTTTTAAAGTATAATAAGAATATATTTTTACCATTTTATCCAATGCTGGTCATTAGAATTAATTTAACATTGAAATTGGACATAAACAATTGCCAATCTTTTGATATAAACTGTTTCTAAAAAACACGCTATTTTTTGTAACAGCGGGAATTAATTATAAAATTAATTAATGAAACTTATATGTTTGGAATTTTGTAAAATAGACATCATTCTTGAATTCGGAATATCAATTATAGCTTAGGGTGAAATTTTGGCCTTATTTTGAAAAACTTCAATTTTTGATGAATAGTGAAACCACTAAGTGGTTGTTAAAAACTGATTTTTCGTTAAAATGAAATATTACCACTTCTGTGATTTAATTTTCAAAAATCCGACATACATGGTTTTCATTAAGATGTAAAATGTGGTTCAATGAGATTAAAATAATTTTTGGTGAATAGTAACTTTTAAGTTCTTAATCGCGATTAGAGGTAATTAATGTAGTTTAAGGTAAAAATAATGTTTTAATAATATGAGATGAGCTTGAAACTTGTCCTAATCTTATTGGATGAGTAATTTACGACCAAGACAACCCATGGGTCAACTTGGGGACCCCATGGAGCCACTTTAGTTGGAAAATGACATTAATATATATTTATTTAATGTTAAAATTAAATTGACACAAACATGAGTTGTTTTACTTAAACAGTTTTTAAGTGGGGTCACACAAGTCCAAATTATGACTATAAATATTAATTAGAAATATAAAAAGAATTCCTACATCATAGTATTTTTTTTATAATTTTTAGACATTAAATAAATTAAATTATTTATGACATCATTATGATGCAGCGATGACCTCATTATTTAACGATTTTAATAAAATGAAAAGATAATGTAAAATCCAAGGCTTACACTTGTCCAAAGAATATTGGATGGGTATATTTAGAACCCTTATCACCTTATCCAAGAATTATATAAGTGTGGGACCTTTATAATCCGAAAAGCATTGTATAATAATGTAACATTTCAATCTTTCCAAAAGAGCCCCTCCTCTCCTCTTATAAAAGGCCCCCACCTCTACCACCTTATTCACACTTTCAAGCCTTTTGGTTCTGCCAAACTCTGACCAAATACTCTCCCAACTTCTCTCCCTTCATCCTAGAAGCTTTACTTTAGTCAGAAAGCCATCCTAAGGAGTCCTTTTGATCAAATCAAAAGGAAGAACCGGAAGAAGAGGTAACATTTTCATTACCCTCTTTCATGTTTCTTTCTTCTTCCACTCCCTCTTTGTTTATTATTTCAATTCTAAAATTATAACTCCAGTATTTCTATATACTTTGATGTTATTATAAATATGGAACAACCATATTCAGTATTCTACCCATCATTTGAATGACATGTCACCATACGTGCGTACGTACGACTTACCATCTCCACGTCGTGGTGTAATTGTTATTCAATATATTATTATTTAGATGGGTATAATAATGATATGTAATTCATGTAAATAATAAATATAACATGATAATGATTCTGTATATATGATATAATATCCAATTATATATTATTTTAATATCAAAATAATGGTATTGTCGCTCGTGCGTACGTACGGACTACCGTCTCCACGAACGCGATGAGATTCATTTTCCGTCGTATCCATTCAAGTATAATTATCATTTTATGGTTTAAAAATAATGTTTAAGGACATTATATCATTCTGGATATGAATAAGATACAACCTATCCATGAAAAACACGAATTATGTAACAAAACATCTAAAAGAAAACGAGTAAGTTAACACCCGAAACAACCATAAATCTAAGATATTGTTAACAAAGCAATGTTAAAAGATCATATATGATATCATATGAACGTATATGATTCTTGTATAATTTAATAACAATTATTTCACCATTATACAGGAGGTTAACCTACCCCAACCAAGGAAAAGTACAAGTTAAGGGTTTACTTCACAACCTCTTCATTATCCAAGGTTGTTTATACATAATTATCTACTGGGACCACGTTATCATCCACATCCATGTTTTTTAAAAATGTCTTTCAAAACATTTTTACTATTAAATTGAAAATGGGTTAAAGTCATTTATACCCTTATACATTTTTGAAAGGAATCTTACCGTTGTTTTCCAAACAATGTACTTTTTGACCTTTTTGACAAATTTAATGTAAGAATGTTTTTTATAACTTATACGGCGGGTGAGGCTATTTTCCGCCATTATAACTTCGTCGAAGTTTCCCTTACAAGATTATAATAATATATTCAAAGTAAATGTATTATTTTATAATTATGGGACTTTTAGATGATTTAAAAAAAAAGAGATATTTCTCTCAAATAGCTTTGATTTCATCCATGTCAACATCCTTTGATGGGTTTTAAGTTTATTTGAAATTGATTTATGATACAAAACATCCATTGAGCATTTTGTGAAACATTTGACTGTGGATGTGTTATTTTTATACCATCCATATTTTATGGAGAAACTGTTGACATTTCGTATGCTAGTTTTAATACGAATATTTATGTTATGTTTAAACCTATTCATATGAGGAATGTATTGGACTTAATAAGTGACGGGTGGAGACCGCTATAGCTCCTCGATGCATCGGTAGGTCTCATGAGACAACTAGACATGGAATTGGCCGAGGCCCTTTCCCAATTTGATTTATGGTTTTGGCCGAGGCCTTAATCATTTTAGACGTCCTGGCCGAGGCCTTGACAAAATGTTCCAGAATGTCTGGCATTATACATTCCCTCATTATGAAAGTGGTTATTGATATTTCACGTGATTATTCATCTTGTAGAATATCCATGTGAGTAAGTAATGGCATTATTTTATTTTACTTTTGCCATATTATGCTGAAGTTCAAGTTCAATAAGGCTTTTGTTTTAGTTATACATTTCCTTAAATGATTATGTTTTGTTATGAAAGTTTTCACTATATTGTTATCCTTACGGAGCATTTGAGCTCACCCCTTTCAATGATTTATTTTTCCCAGGATGTGAAGAAGTGTATTATGACTGACTTGCAAGAATAGTCAGTGAGGATATGAGTTTGGACTAGGGAGACCATGTTATTGTAGTTTTCATTTTTATGATGTAATTTAATGTTTGTGAATGTATCTAGTGTTTCAAGGCTACTAAACTAATCGGTCTTTCGAGACATAATATTTTGTGATCATGCCAATGTTACGAAGTAATGCACCGACTCTGGGTAGCTGGGGTCGGGGCGCTATAGTTGGTATCAGAGGCAGTTTAGTACTAACCTTGGAAGCTAGATTTAGATAAACTCTGATTAGAGAACATAGCCCGAAGATAGACTTTGAGGATCAGTATAGAAGAACATCCTAGAATTTTGGTATTGTAGAGATGTTGTGAGTTTTCCGAGCAATACATCCCTGTCTGGATACGAGAAGGTAGAGGCAGCTCTGGCACAGATGTACCTAGGGGTAAAACCCGAAAACACCGCTTTGAGCTAGACTCGAATGGGAACTGGTGCATGACAACGGGCCTTGCTGCACTCTTGGTTACGACACTCCCGGGGTATATGCTTAGGATAATTCCCATTTTCTTTACAAACCATTATGAAGGGTTACGAGTATATACTTCCTCAAAGAAAACATTTTTATAATTATGGATTATATCCATAATTAGTTCAATTTATGTTAAGTGTTTTACAAGTATGGAATTATGTATTTTGATTCATAAACTAATCTAGTTTATGCCATTATTTAGAAATGGCGCCTAGTGGAATGAATGGAAACCGTATCAATGCACGCACTCCGTGTAGGGATTCCCTCCTGCTCAAGATAATTATGGTGGAGCTAGTGATACAACTGGTGCTGATCAGCTTCTTACCGTACTGGGACAACTCACGCAGGTTATGAATAACAACCTTACTCGTATGGAGCACCCTGTTCCGCAACGTGGAGGATCAATACTAGACCGTTTTATGAGGCAACAACCACCAACCTTCAATGGGAGTACAAATCCTATAGTAGATGAGCAATGGATAAATTCCTTAGATAAAATATTCCATGCCTTGGGGAGTAGTGAAAGGGAGAAAGTTGTCATGGCAGTTTACCGCCTCACTGGAGATGCCGATCAATGGTGGTCACTAATTAAAAACACAAAGGAAGATGATGAATTAACAAACATGGAATGGCAGGAGTTCAAAGAGCTTTTCTTAGAAAAATACTTTCCTCGAGACCATCGAGCGGATATGGAAAGGCAATTTCTGAGTCTAAGGCAGAAGGAGGATGAGAATGTCGCAAAGTATGAGGCTAACTTTACAAGGTTATCAAGGTATGCTGCAGATTACATACGTAACCCAAGAAGTAAGACTGATCGTTTCTTTGATGGGTTAAAACCATTTCTCCGTCGAGATTTAGTATCACAAACCTTCTCTTCATACGAAGGTATTGTCTCGTGCGCTATCAACACGGAAAAGGAATTCTATAAGTCTTATAACTTTAAATCAAAGCAAGATAAGAAGAGATCCGCTGAAAACTCTGGGAAAGGAAATAAGGAAACAGGGAAGAAGGGTAGAAATGAATTTCCACCCTGTGATAATTGTGGTAGGAAGCACCCTGGTGCCTGTCTAAAAGGAAAAGGAGTATGTTACAAGTTTGGTGAAAAAGGCCACCAAGCTCATGAATGCAAGGGAAAGAAAGCGGCTGTCAGCGTGGTATGCTATAATTGTAGAGAGAAGGTACATTATGCAAATGAATGTCCTAAGCGTCAGGGGAACTTACCTCAGAAGAGGCCAAGGGATCAGGGCCAGGCTTATGCTATCACTACTACTCAGGTGGAAGCTCCGAAAGACGTGGTGGCAGGTAATTTAATGGTTTCCTCAAGTTTAGCAAATGCATTATTTGATTCTGGATCATCACATTGTTTCATATCTTCCCAATTTTCTAAGAAAATTAGATATTTCCAATTTGATTTAACAAGGGAGTTGTCGGTCAAAACCCCTAAGGGAAGTATTTTTGCAACAAAGTTTTGTCGATTAGTTCCCATTAGAGCACCTAAATGTTCTTTACCTGCTGATCTCATCGTCATACCCATGATTGAATTTGATATAATCCTCGGTATGGATTGGATTTCGGACCATGATGCAAAAATTTATTGTAAGAGGAAAGAGGTTACGATTCTTGATGATGATGATAAGGAACACCTTATCTTTAGAGCAGAATCGTCGCCACATAATTCTTATCTAGATCCACCCCCAGTAGCTCAACTAAATTCAATTATTGGGGAGGAAGAGAAGGAAATTACTGAGGGTGAGGAAAGGAATATTCAAATAGAGGATGTACCTATTGTGAGAGAATATGTTGATGTGTTTCCGGAAGATTTACCTGGACATCCTCCAGAACGAGAAGTTGAGTTTTCCATTGATTTAATTCCTGGATCAAGGCCCATATCGAATACCCCTTATAGAATGGCCACTGTGGAATTAGTTGAACTAAAGAAACAACTAGAGGAATTGAGTAATAAGGGATTTATTCGCCCTAGTGTTTCTCCTTGGGGAGCCCCTGTTCTTTTTTTTAAGAAGAAAGATGGATCTATGAGGTTGTGCATCGACTATAGGGAGATCAATGCTATAACAATAAAGAACAAGTATCCCCTACCTTGCATTGATGATTTGTTTGACCAAATGCATGGAGCTCAATACTTTTCAAAGATTGACCTTCGGTCTGGATACCATCAGTTGTGTGTGACGAAGGAAGACGTTCCGAAGACAGCATTTCGAACAAGGTACGGGCATTACGAGTTTACAGTAATGCCTTTTGGATTGACTAATGCACCCTCTGTTTTCATGGATCTAATGAATAGAGTTTTCAAGGAATATCTTGATGACTTTGTAGTGGTATTTATTGATGATATATTGGTATACTCCAAAATCCACGAAGATCATGAAAATCACTTACGCATTATCCTGAAGACTCTTTGAAGACATGAATTATATGGGAAATTTAGCAAGTGTGAATTCTGGATTCAAGAGATTTCTTTTCTTGGCCATATTGTCTCTAAGGATGGAATTTCCGTTGATCCTTCTAAAACCAAGGAAATCCAAGAATGGAAAGCACCGACAAGTATAACTGAGGTACGCAGTTTTATTGGTTTAGTAGGTTATTATCGACGTTTTGTCCAGAATTTTTCCAGATTGGCTAACCCATTGACAAAGCTTACACGTAAAGGGATTAAATTTGTCTGGACAAAAGAGTGTGAAGAATCTTTTGAAGAATTGAAGAGAAGATTAGTCAATGCCCTTGTATTGACTCTACCATCGGGGAATGATGGGTTTGTTATTTATAGTGATGCATCGAAGAAAGGACTTGGTTGTGTCCTTATGCAGAATGATAAGGTTATTGCCTATTCATCACGACAACTAAAAATTCATGAGCAAAACTATCCTACTCATGATCTTGAGTTAGCAGCTGTGATCATTGCTTTAAAGATATGGATACATTACCTCTATGGTGAAAAATGTGAGATTTATACTGATCACAAGAGTTTGAAGTATATTTTCTCACAAAAATAAATCAACATGAGGCAAAGGCGATGGCTTGAACTACTCAAGGATTATGATTGCACGATACATTACCACCCGGGGAAGGCAAACAAGGTGGCATATGCTTTGAGTAGAAAAGACCATGGAGTTTTGAATGTGATGAGAATTTAAAGGGATCCAATTTTCATGGATCTAGTGAAGATGGACATGGGAATAGCTAGGGAAGGTGAAACATCAATGCTTTTTCAAATGGTTTCCAAACCATCATTACTAGAAAGGATTAAGAGTTCTCAGACCAATGATGAAGAATTTCAGAAGAAGATTAAAGATGTGAATGATGGAAGATTGAGGGAATTTGTGTATAAGGATGGAATTTTGAAATTCAGGAAGATACTTTGTGTTCCCGATATACCTGATCTAAAAAGGGAATTGCTGGATGATTCTCATAGTTCCAATTTCTCTATACACCCTAGGAGCACCAAAATGTATAGATATTTGAAGGAACATTTTTGGTGGGACAATATGAAGAGGGAGATTGCTGATTTTGTGTCGAGGTGTATGGTTTGTCAACAAGTGAAAGCTGGAAGGCAACATCCTGGTGGAGTATTGCAACCTCTTCCCATACCTGAGTGGAAATGGGATAATATTACGATGGACTTTGTCATGGGACTACCAAAGACTCCTAGAAGGAATGATGCAATATGGGTCATTGTTGATCGTCTTACTATGTCAGCACGTTTTCTGGCTATACGGGAGGATCTACCACTTGAACGTCTAGCAAGATTATATATTAATGAAGTTGTAAGACTTCATGGAGTACCCCTATTGATTATTTCTGATCGTGATCCTCGTTTTACTTCAAGATTTTGGAAAAGTCTTCAAAAGGCCTTGGATACTGAACTTCATTTGAGTACTGCCTATCACCCTCAAATAGATGGACAATCAGAATGGACTATTCAAACCTTAGAAGACATGTTGAGATCATGCTCTCTTGACTTTCATGGTATGTGGGATCAATATTTACCACTGGTATAATTTTCCTATAACAATAGCTTCCATTCAAGCATTCAGATGGAACCTTATGAAGCGTTATATAGAAAGAGATGTCGTACACCAACCTGTTGGGATGACGTTGGTGAAAGAAAACTTGTGGGACCATAACTGGTGGAGGAAACAATGGAAAAGGTGAAGGTAATCCAAAACCACATCAAATCATCTCAATGTAGGCAGAAGAGCTATGCCGATAACAGAAGAAAGGTTTTGGAATTTCAGGTGGGAGATCATGTTTTCCTAAAGCTATCTCCATGGAAGGGAGTTATACGTTTTGGTAAGAAGGGTAAGTTGAGTCCCAGGTACATCGGACCTTTCGAAATTCTATATCGTATTGGGGCTGTAGCTTATCGTTTGGCGATGCTGCCAAATCTCTCCAAAGTTCACGATGTTTTCCACATATCACTATTGAGAAGATACATACCCAACCCAACACATGTACTTACCTATGAGGAATTAGAATTGGAACCTGATCTATCTTATTGCGAAGATCCCATCAGAATTCTTGATGTGAGGGAGCAGGTGCTGAGAAACCGGACGACTCGTCTGGTAAAGGTTTTGTGGAGAAATCATAAAATGGAAGAGGCAACGTGGGAACCTGAGAAACTTATGATGAAGAACCACCCAAGTCTTTTTATGCAGTAATACCCTAGAAATTACGAGGACGCAATTATTTGAAGGAGGGGAGAATGTAACACCCCAAGCTTCCACGGTACGTTTCCCTTCGAATAATGCAATAGCGTGTGTTGTACGCAACCTCGAGCTCTAACACACACCACAACTAATTAAACTTGCCGTTGTGAATAGTAATACCTACTTTTTGAAATTTTATAAATTTTATTTATCAAAATGGACTTCATTTTTGGATTTGGAATATCGAAATTAGCCTATTTTGAATTTTTGGTATTTTTCTGAGAACTTCTAATTTTTTATGAATAGTGAAAAATACTTAAAAACAACTTTTTAAATCAAAATAATTTATAGTGATAAATTACACTATTTAGTGGTTTTAAAGTATAATTAGAATATATTTTTACCATTTTATCCAATGGTGGTCATTGGAATTAATTTAACATTGAAATTGGACATAAACAATTGCCAATCTTTTGATATAAATTGTTTCTTAAAAACACGCTATTTTTTGTAACAGCGAGAATTAATTATAAAATTAATTAATGCAACTTATATGTTTGTAATTTTGTAAAATAGACATCATTTTTGAATTCGGAATATCAATTATAGCTTAGGGTGAAATTTTGGCCTTATTCTGAAAAACTTCAATTTTTGATGAATAGTGAAACCACTAAGTGGTTGTTAAAAACTGATATTTCGTGAAAATGAAATATTACCACTTCTGTGATTTGATTTTAAAAAATCCTACAAACATGGTTTTCATTAAGAAGTAAAATGTGGTTCAATTAGATTAAAATAATTTTTGGTGAATAGTAACTTTTAAGTTCTTAATCGCGATTAGAGGTAATTAGTGTAGTTTAAGGTAAAAATAATATTTTAATAATATGAGATGAGCTTGAAACTTGTCCTACTACTATTGGATGAGTCATGGCCGACCCAGAAAACCCATGGGTCAACTTGGGGACCCCATGGAGCCACTTTAGTTGGAAAATGACATTAATATATATTTATTTAATGTTAAAATTAAATTGACACAAACATGAGTTGTTTTACTAAAACAGTTTTTAAGTGGGGTTACACAAGTCCAAATTTTGACTATAAATATTCATTAGAAAGATAAAAATATTTCCTACATCATAGTATTTTTTTATAATTTTTAGACATTAAATAAATTAAATTATCTATGACATCATTATGATGCAGCGATGACCTCATTATTTAACGATTTTAATAAAATGAAAAGATAATGTAAAATCCAAGGCTTACACTTGTCCAAAGACTATTGTATGGGTAGATTGCGAAACCTTATCACCTTATCCACTAATTATATAAGTTTGGGACCTTTATAATCCGAAAATCATTGTATAATAATGTAACATTTCAATCTTTCCAAAAGAGCCCCTCCTCTCCTCTTATAAAAGGCCCCCACCTCTATCACCTTATTCACACTTTCAAGCCTTTTGGTTCGGCCAACATCTGCCCAAATACTCTCCCAAATTCTCTAACTTCATCCTAGAAGCTTTACATTAGTCATAAATCCATCCTAAGGAGTCCTTTTGATCAAATCAAAAAGAAGAACCCGAAGAAGAGGTAACATTTTCATCACACTCTTTCATGTTTCTTTCTTCTTCCACTCCCTCTTTGTTTATTATTTCAATTATAAAATTATAACTCCAGTATCTTCTATATAATTTGATGTTATTATAAATATGGAACAACCATATTCAGTATTCTACCCATCATTTCAATGACATGTCACCATACGTGCGTACGTACGGCTTACCGTCTCCACGTCGTGGTGTAATTGTTATTCAATATATTATTATTTAGATGGGTATAATAATGATATGTAATTCATGTAAATAATAAATATAACATGATAATGATTCTGTATATATGATATACTATCCAATTATATATTATTTTAATATCAAAATAATGATATTGTCGCTCGTGCGTATGTACGGACTACCGTCTCCACGAACGCGATGAGATTCATTCTCCGTCGTATCCATTCAAGTATAATTATCATTTTATGATTTAAAAATAATTTTTAAGGACATTATATCATTATGGATATTAATAATATACATCCTATCCATGAAAAACACAACTTACGTAACCAAACATATAAAAGAAAACGAGTAAGTTAACACCCGAAACAACGATAAATCTAAGATATTGTTAACAAAGCAATGTTAAAAGATCATATATGATATCATATGAACGTATATGATTATTGTATAATTTAATAACAATTATTTCACCATTATATAGGAGGTTAACCTACCCCAACCAAGGAAAAGTACAAGGTAAGGGTTTACTTCACAACCTCTTCATTATCCAAGGTTGTTTATACATAATTATCTACTGGGACCTCGTTATCATCCACATCCATGTTTCTTAAAAATGTCTTTCAAAACATTTTTACTATTAAATGGAAAATGGGTTAAAGTCATTTATACCCTTATATGTTTTTGAAAGGAATATTACCATCATTTTCCAAACAATTTACTTTTTGACCTTTTTGACAAATTTAAGGTAAGAATGTTTTTTTTAACTTAAACGGCGGGTGCGACTATTTTCCACCATTATAACTTCGTCGAAGTTTCCCTTACAAGCTTATAATAATATTTTCAAAGTAAATGTATTATTTTATAATTATGGGACTTTTAAATGATTTCAAGAAAGAGAGATATTTCTCTCAAATAGCTTTGATTTCATCCATGTCAACATCATTTGATGGGTTTTAAGTTTATTTGAAATTGATTTATGATACAAAACTTCCATTGATCATTTTGTGAAACATTTGACTGTGGATGTGTTATTTTTATACCATCCATATTTTATGGAGAAACTGTTGACATTTCGTATGCTAGTTTCAATACGAATATTTATGTTATGTTTAAACCTATTCATATGAGGAATGCAATGGACTTAATAAGTGACAGGTGGAGCCCGCTATAGCTCCTCGATGCATCGGTAGGTCTCATGAGACAACTAGACGTGGAATTGGCCGAGGCCCTTTCCCAATTTGATTTATGGTTTTGGCCGAGGCCTTAATCATTTTAGACGTCCTGGCCGAGGCCTTGACAAAATGTTTCAGAATGTCTGGCATTATACATTCCCTCATTATGAAAGTGGTTATTGATATTTCACGTGATTATTCGTCTAGTAGAATATCCATGTGAGTAAGTAATGGCATTATTTTATTTTACTTTTTCCATATTATGCTGAAGTTCAAGTTCAATAAGGCTTTTGTTTTAGTTATACATTGCCTTAAATGCTTATGTTTTCTTATGAAAGTTTTCGCTATATTGTTATCCTTACGGAGCATTTGAGCTCACCCCTTTCAATGTTTTATTTTTCCCAGGATGTGAAGAAGTGTATTATGACTGACTTTCAAGAATAGTCAGTGAGGATATGAGTGTGGACTAGGGAGACCATGTTATTGTAGTTTTCATTTTTATGATGTAATGTAATGTTTATGAATGTATCTAGTGTTTCCAAGGATACTAAATTAATCGGTCATTCGAGACTTGATCTTTTGTGATCATGCCAATGTTACGATGTAATACATCGAATCTGAGTAGCTGGGGTCGGGGCGCTACAACAAAAGAATTTGATCGACTCTCCACTGATGATATTATTGATCCATATAAAATCATATTGGTGCATTTTATGTGACTTAATTCTATACCAATCAGAGGATATATTCATAATGAATACAATTCATAATATAAGGATAAGTGCATTCATTATTGAATCATAATTAATATTTAGGAACATTTTAGCCGATGTGAGTCTAGTTATATAGCTAACTCAAGGCCCAAAATCTTTGTTAATATATTTTTGGAATTTGTAGACAATAAAAAATTTCATCTACTAGGGAGAAAAAAAATTCATTTCAAGAGGCCTACCTATGGACAACTCAAACTAGAAATTAATAATTTTAATAGTAAATCTATCCATATTAGCTACCACCTGTTACCTCTAATCGAGTGTTATCCATGATAATAGTCCCACTAGAACACTCTGACTCCATAAAGGCCTTAAAATCTATAATATAACCCCTATAATAGATAAATTTATTAGTGTAGGTGAAGTGGAAACTATATCTAGATTGCGTGGTTTTGAATCATCATACCCCCCCAATTTCAAGAATCCCACATTCCAAATATTCAATAGTATTATAGATATAAAGTAGTATTCCATGATTGTTTCATATAGATGAAACCCCATGATGGTAACTACATATCATAAGGGAGATGAAAATATTAGATACATTATAATGTTAATGGAAGGAATTGCATTAATCTTGTAAATCAATCTACCTGCCGGGTCAGTCACTAATTATAAATATCATCAATGATAGTTTATTTATTAGTTAATCTCAAAACTAAAGAATATGATGATAATTAAACACACAAATTGTATTCGGTATGAAAATGATATAGAATTTCACTTTATCTCATGATAAAAAGGTAGGAAATATTCCGTAAATATGTCGCTTCCTTATGAGATTGATTTTAGAGATGTTTATATATAGCTATTTTAATGTGTTTTAGATTCCATCATTACATTGAGTTACCCTAGTGGTTTCTTAGTGTTTGTAGTCATGGAATAATACCTTGAGGATTCAATCCATTGCTCCAAATAAAATTCTTATCTTACAACACTATTAGAGGATAAAAAACCTAGTAGAGAAAAATCATAATATTTATGCACAAATAAGAACCATTGATAAATCCAATCAATAAATAACCTAAATTTAATACTATTACTCTTGAAAAATATTTTTAAAATAAACTCCCTCATAATGAGGGATAAAATGAGTGTATTTTTTTGAAATTGGGTTAATTTAAGAACAATTTTTTTCTCTTCTAAAAAAGAAACTCTTAGTTTTCATCACAGTGTCCATAGAGAAGGACTTGATTAAATTATTAGAGAGAAGGAGACCCTAGTAGATTGGGCTAAATCATCGCCTGGATTATTTCTCCATTCACTTAATACTGTTGTATAATATTAAATACTTCTCCATCTTAAATGATATGCTTCTAAATATTTTTAAATCTATATAGGTAAACCTAGGTAAATCTTCATCATTGGTGTCCTGTATCTCTAAAAATCCACCAAAGGAATAGAATTAGTTGTAAAAATTTCAAAATAGAGAATCATAGAATTTAATTGACAAGATAAAAAGGGAATCAATAAATGGAGAACATGAAAAACTTAGGGAACACATGAATTTTACAATAGTGAACATAGTTCCCACTACAATACCAAAGGCGATGCCTTAATCATCTCTGTATTCCAACAACCAATATAAAAAGCATTATAACAATAAATAACTAAATGAGGAGACCATATAACTGTCAAAACACCTCAAGGAACTATTATTTCTTAACATTATCATATTAAGTATTGGAAATTTCCCACCAAACATCACCTTCATTGTACGAGGAATCCCTATACAACTCTATTAATATTATCCATCTTGAAGTCCCATTAAATTTATAATAAGATACATATGAACCCATGTTACACATCATAAATTGGTGAAGAGACCATAGAGGTCATAGAATAAAAGACAATGGAACACCTCAACGGTTTGTAATTTTTTCCAGTAAACCCATATATATAGACAATACATAAAGATATGCACTCTAACGAGCTCAAAAAGAACATTGATCTGATCCAAAATCATATTGGGGATGTTTTATCCAACTATACGAAAAGGCTGAATAACATATATACAATTTTCAATTCAATATAGAAATATATGAATGAAACATCGTTGTAAAGCATAGAACAATAGGATAAAATGTCCTAATATTTTTGAATATATTTTCCCTTAAATAAACATTATACGTATATCTAATATCACATGTAACATCAATCTAAAATGATAAAAAACATGTTAGATAATTAAATTATAATATAAATAATACATATGGTAGATAAAAACATAGTAATCAATTATAAATGAATAACAAATATGATTAATAACATTGACGGTTCCAAAAGTCATTTCATTCAATAAAAATAGTTTTCTATTATATATTTCATTGTAATTTAAAATTCGAATTTATAAGATTTATATTTTCAATTTTAAAAAATTAAATTCATATTTGAATTACTAGTTGTAATATTATCTTAGGATAATTTTTTTTATATTTTTCTAACATAATTCTATTTAGGTTAATTGTAAAAATCCACTAATTTGGTTAATGATTTCATTTTTATGATATATTCATAACACAAGAATGAAAAATAATTTTTTGAAACCTTTTGAATAATATATATATATATATATAAATTAATATATTTTATAAAACATTCATTTTTTAACTTATAAAACCCATGTTTATTGTTTTGGAAACATTAGTAATATTTACACAATAAACTATTTATATTTACTTATATTAAAAATTAATTTTCATCAAATGAAGAAACTAAAAAAACAAAATTTTATAAAATTTCAGATAAATATTTTCAAAATATTTAAAAATTTAAATTTAATGTTTAAAAAGAAAAATATTATAACTACAATTAATTTTAATTACTATAATAATAGTAAAAGTGTTATTTTCGAATAATTTTTTATTAACATTTTGTAATTTTTAATTAATAAGAAATATTAGTATCTACTTGAATATTATTATGATAAAAGTTTTTAATCCAATATATAAATATGAAAAATATGTTTAACATTTTAATTAATACAAAATAATATTATGAATATATAATGATAAAAATATTATTCTTCCCTAAAAATAGTTTTTTTCTATATATTACATGTTTTAATTTAAATGTATATTTTCTTGTACAAAAAAATGTAATTGAATTAAATATGGATAAAATTTTTATTTATCGCACACAAACTTATTAAAATGTTTATTTTATATTTTCAGTAAATCTTATACTACTTTGATAAAGATGAGTTACCTAGGTAAAAAGAAAAACAGTAAAATCCAAAAACATAATCATAAGTGGCTTGAAAATTGTTTCAAAATTAATGGTTGGGGATTTATAAAACTTTAATCACCCAAAAACCATTATTTATCACTTTTGGATCCTTACACCATATAATAGTTTCATTTCCTTATTGAAAAATAATGTGTGTTCATAATTGTTTCCATTTCTTCACTTATAAAAAATGATCACTGACACGCTATGATAGATACACATACCCATATAAATTTAATTAAAAACATACCCACATTACCACTACATGAATTAAATTTCACTTACAAAATCCCATTTAAATAATACATTATCCAATTATATTCATTTCACTAGATTCAATCTATAGACAGTTTTGTGTCCCAAAGTGAGTATTTCTTAATCCATAACTATTTATTATTTTTTATTGAATTCCTAACCCATACTAAAAATATTTATAAAATTAATTAAGTTTTATTTGAATATTAATGTTTTAATATTTTAATGGAATAATCATTACATATTCCCTTCCATAAAACTGTGATAATAAAAGAACATTGATTGTGCTTTTGTGTAGACTACCGCCTCAAAGGACGGAGATATTCTGTTATTCAAAACCAACTCCATTATCTAGTTATAAGGACTTAAATGAAGAATAAATGTGATGTGAAAAATATTATTGATATTATTATGATTAAAATTATTATCCATCTTCATTAGCTCTCACTTTATGGGAACATAGAAAGGTAACTATTTGTTGTAAGAACTATGACCTCCACTATATAACATATCTAATTTTTTATCAAGTTAGTTATTAATTTTTTAAAATATTATAAATTTATTTTAAAATCATTAAAATATCTAAATTATATCATTTTACTTTAATAATTATAATATTAAAAAATAAATCACTTTCAAAACCCTAATCATCCATTAGTTATGCTATGTTCATGTTTTTTCAGTCTAACCACAAACATGAACAATTTATCATGGATGAATACATGAATTTAAATAAAAAATTATTGTAATATAATAATATAATAATTATTTCTCTACCATTCTTGAATGATTATATTATGTATTTAAATTATTAAAAAAATATCATCTTCAATCGCCAAAATTAAAGAAATTAGCCGACACTGATTCAAGATTCACATAAAATAACTAAAATACTTGTGGAATGAAATTATATATTTATAAAAAAATATAATTTATCTATTTTAGAAAATTATACTATATAGAAATGTTTCAATTCAATTAAATAATGGAAAAAATAATTGAAATCATAAATCATGCATGAAATAATTAAACTTACTAGTACCCTACGTTAAAAATAACCTATAACATACAAATACATTCTCAATAAATTATCAAAAATTTTGTATATAAAAGGTAATGTAATTGGATAATATTTTAAAAAATAATATTATTATAATTGTTTATACAATATTTTAGATTGATTTAGAGATAGCAGGGAAACAAGGTAAGGGTTCTAGGATTGATTTTTAAACACATAATGAATATTTATTATTATTCACAATTTTTTCATTATAATTGTGGCTCTACTTGAATAGAAATATTTTTTTTCATGATAAAACCATTTTTTGGTTATTTAATGATTCAATTTTAATCATATCTGTTCATGGGGTTTTGATGTGAATGTTTCTAATTTCATATATGGTTCTTTTTCCTAAGTTTAATTTCATGAGATATAATTATTTTTCTTCAAAATGATATCATTAATATGGTGTTACTAATACCTAATAAAATACATTAACCAAATTTATATAATTCATTGATTCTGAAGAAACATAACATTTTTTTATTTCAAATGGATCTTTATTCAAATATTACTAATTTTTCAGTGATTTTCTTAAGTTAACTCAATTCATTGAGCTAAAATTATACTCCTAGACCATTTTACTGAAATTTTTGTTTCTATAACCATAATATTTTATTATATAGTACTTTCTATTCTTATATAGTGTAATATTAATTTTTAATGAAATATTTTTTTGGGTTAAATTTCACTCAAAAAATAATTTGATTTTTAGAGTCATTCTAATCCTCTTTATTGAATGTTTTCCATCCTTATCCATAATTATAATTCCCAAATTTTTTCTCTTTTATAACTAAAAGCCTAAATATATACTAACTCATGTGAGCTTCATATTTTTTATACACTATTAAATAAGATATTTTCTTACTTTTCTATATGATGTAGATTTCAATGAAGTAATTTTTGAGTATGGAAATTATTCTATTTCCATGATCATTTGACATATCATTCACTCTAAATTTCTTTTAAATAAACATTATGGATTTTTCAAGTCTCTATTATTTATTATTATTTTTAAATGTATATGTTTTCAAAAAAAAAACCTTTTCAAAAAATTTCTTTTGATAAGTAGGTGTAACCATTTATTTCATGACACTGTTATTATTATTTTCTAAAAAAACATTTACGGTTCAATACCATTTTACTAATTATCACCTGAAGGGTTTTTTTCAATAAAAATTTATTTTTCATTAGAAACCCTCCAAATTATCTTATACAATTTTTTTGGAATTAACATTAGGGAGATCCATTACTTCTTTGGCCATTCCTAATCACTGAAATTTTATGGATTTTCTTCCAATTAATTTCCATTATAAATACCACACTTTTAATTAATTTTATTGGAAGGTAGTAACATATATTCCCTACATCAATTTATTGGGTAAATTATTGGTCTAATTGTACAAACTTTATCTATATGATATAAATACCAAATGCTCTATTATTTTTATAGAAGGTAATATAAATAGAATATTATAGAAAATCTTTAGATACTCATTTATCATGTTATGATTATTTATTGATTGATGTGTATTTTCCTTATAAGATTACAATTTTTGAAGGATATAAATACCATTTAAATACCATGTGTTCTTTATGATATAATTAATCTAAATTTTTCATGAGGAATTCATATTAATGGATGATGACATGTGGGGCCAAAGATAACCCTCTAATGTACTGATTAATGATTTATATGTCATAATAAAACAATGCATAGACATACATGGATTCTTCCACAATTAAAATGGTGGAAATACATGGTTTTTTCACAATATAAATGATATACATAAATTTAGTTTTTCACAATGTGTTACTTTTATTTTGTTTGTTTTATGGTTTTATGTATTCCAATGACTATGTTATGATATCATGTATCATTTTAGTGAATCCTATTTACCAAATATTTTGACACATTTTTTATTATATGGAATTCTATATGAAAGAATAATGCATAATCACATATAATTTCTTTATTATTAATTTGTTAGGTATTTTGATTATACACATATGCTCATCTTACAGCCAGTTATGCTTTTTAACGTTATTTTCTTATGTATTACCATAATGATAATTTTATAACACATGTTTATTTCATATAACCACGTTATAATGATCATAAAATTATGACATGTAGATAATAGAATCTTGTTTATAATATTATTGGATTATGCCGATAAATTTTTATGAAATAATAATCTTCATACCTCATTGAAAAAATATCATCTGGTTGGAAAACATATTTTTTTTTAGTTAATGTTTTTTCATAATTCTATAAAACTCCAAAAATAATATATAAATATAATTTAATGTAATTAAATAATTCACTTTTATCTATTGTAATTGATATTATCTTATTTGTGGGTTTTCATAGTCGGTATTAGAGTAAGGTTTGGATAACCATATAGGTAATGATTTTAATTGGGGACAATTTAAAGGTTTATAGGTTATGTTTGGTTATAAATTCAAGGGTATAGATAACTATTTTGGTTCATTGAAGTAACATTTAAAATTTTAGGAATTACGGTAGGATATATTTACAGAAAAAAATCAACTTAAGTCTAAGGGATAAATATTATTATATTATTACATCATGATGTTTTGGAAAAGTATATGTTGTTTGGTTATACTAGAAGTCACATCTCTATCTAGATTTAGTCTAATGGATGACGATTTGGAAAAAAAATTAAAAGAACCCTAAATATAATACTTTTAAGATAATACATGATTTATTATCTTTAAAAAGCATCATGAAATTCCTCTTATAATCTTTATTTATCATACCCATCCTTTAAAACTATTAAACTCATTTAAAAAAAATTGGATGAGTGAAAAAAGATCAATAATGGACATGAAAATAATGAAACATATTAGTTCAGTGAAAAATTGGAAACACATTTAAAAATTAAGCTTATTCATGAATTTTATTTGAGAGTGTAAAATTAAAAACTTTCACATGAAAAACACAAATAATATTTTCTTAAATAAATACTTTAAAACCCACAACAAGTAATTAAAAACCCTTTTTGGAAACACTAAGCATAATATTCATAAAACCTATTCAAACCCCATTTAAATAGAATAAACATATAATAAATATTGAATATAATCATAACCAATGAATTAGAGATCTATAATGGGGATCAACCTTTAAATATTCTTTATTGGGATCAACCATTGTTTATGATCTATAATGGCACTCAACCTTTAGAATAAGCTACATCTGGTCCACGCATGAGATATAATGGGGCTTAACCTATCATATAAGCTTTATTGTGATAACATATTTTTCATATAATTATCAAGTACCATATCATGAATGAAATTATTCTTTCACATTTTTATCATCAAACATATTTCGGACAGTTTTGAACCCTTATGAAATCCATTGTCTAATATCAAAATACCATTTTCATTAAAATAAATTTTAATACGAAGGTATCAATTTAATTTAAAAAAATTAATACCAAAATACCCAAAAACAGTAAGGATGTGTTTTATTTTAATATAAAATTAATTATTGTAAATAAATACATGCTTAAAATATTTTTCACGGTGATGGAAAAATTTGTTTCCATTATATACGTTAAAATATAACATTAATTTTATCATTTGAAAAGAAAGTCATTTTTATTAACAAATATTATATTTATTCAAAAAAATTGAAATAAAGAAATAAATTTCCATTACAAAACTCTAATGTACATAATAAAATCATTTTGAAAACATATATATGGTTGAAAATGAGATATAGAAGGAAAAAATTATAGATAATTTTTTTAATGAAAAGTCCCTTATCAGTTTAGAAATATTTTTATCTTAATCCCCATGAAATAATAACATTAAAAAACATTAAATACAAATATAATATATGAATTCTTTATGTAACATGTCAATGGGTCATATAATCAAAACATAAAATAATATAGGTTTATAACTTCAAAATAATCCTCAATGAAATAAAATTGAGATGAAGTTACATACATAGAGTTTAACTCATCTCGTTCATTCATTATTTTGTAGAATAATAAAAATTTGTTAATTACATAATTATTTAATAACCATTTTAAATTTTTTATTTTTTTATTTCAATTATTACCTTGTCATATAAAATTACTCAATCAATTAAGTTTATGTGAGATGTTTCAATTATATTTTGATTATGTGTCAAAATGAATTTGTTAGGTTGAATATAGTTCTAAGAGGTCAATACATAAGAATATATAGAATGGTAATCATGAAATATTTATCATATTTATAAATAAATTATACTAATAAAACAAAACAATAATTATGGTTATAAAAATGGATTGTGTTATGATCTTAGAGATGGAAGGTACTATTTGCGCATAATAACATTTCTATATTCAATGATCATCATGGAAACTAGGTATGTAATATTATTTATTTTAAAAATTATCATAATATAATATATACCATATTATTTATTTATATTTATTTATATATATAATTATTTTTATATGCTGATGAAAAAATAACCGCATTACTTTGTGGAGGAGGTAATCCACATGTACACAAACGACATTATCATTTTTCATTGTAAAAAATAAAATGATATTATAGCTTTTCATAATGATAAATTGTTAATGGATATCATTAACATGTCATATATAACATATATTATTTAAATTCACCGTTATTAAATTTTGTGTAATGTGTTAGTGAAAAATGAATCACATCGCTTTGTGAGGCACTTGTACGTTGTACACATTACTGACATTATCGTTACCACCATGGAATGCAAAAAAGTTACCATATGTGATATCATTACTCCAAAAGTAAATTTATATTACATTTACTGTATATATAATTTCAAACTAACCTTAAAATAATCAACAATATGAGACTATTAAAAATGAATGACATTAGTTCATGAGGTGGTAGTCCACTGTACGCATGAATGATGGTTTTTTATCCTATTTGATAAAAGAGTATATGGTTTTAGTGTTTACATTTAGATTATGAAATATTATAATATGGGATATAATACTATTATTATAAAATAATAATAGAAGATAATGTAAAATATGAGGAAGAAGAAATAAAATAAATATGCTTGATTAAGCATGATACCTCCTCATTATGAAACCTCTTCAAGAAATCACCAAAATCCTTCATATGATAGATTTTGTGGACATTCTAGAGGTTATAGGTCTCAATAATGGATGTAAGTGAGATATTTAGTCATGGATTGAACGATACAAATGAGTTTCAAAGTGTGGAGAGAAGAGGAGAGAGGGTAGAATTTTATAATTGTGGAGAGTGGTGCACTTGTAAATTTTTAAAAGAAAAAGTGTAACAACATATTTAAGATTCCAAAGGTCTCAATAATAGACCATTCTCTCCAATTAGAGATAATATATATTAAATATGGATATAAAAATGACTTCAATTAAGTTTAAGTCATTTAAACCCTTATAATTTTATTTCAATAATCCAGTAAATAAATTTTTACCTTAACTATGGTAAATATTTTTTACTATTTCCACTATTAATTATGGAAAAAAATTAAGATGAACATATTAGATAAAAGTCGGTTCCCTTGATGGTTATTTTTTGAGAAAAAAATCCTTTTATATTAACTCTGTAAATAATAATAATTCTTTAAATTTAATATACTCTTTATTGATATATGATATATAAATTCCATTCAAATCATTCCACATCAGTGGAATTTTAAATTAATTAAAAAGGAAAAAAATTACTTTAAAATAGTTTTCAAAAAAATCCTATTAAAAAAAACTTATTCTAAAATGTAACATAATTTTGATTTATAGAAATTTAAGAGGACTAAATATCAACAAATAATAATTATGTTACTCTAAATCATATTATAAAATGCAAGGAATGTTAAAATTAATTTTTTTATTTAAAATATTTTTTTTTGAAAATTCATTATTTTTAATATTCATTGAACACTTAATATTTTTTTAGAAAAATAAAATAATTTCACCACATGTTAATTTTTATATGACGATTTCAAAAATAAAATTATTTTTTCCAAATTTAAATTTTATAACATAAAAATTAAGCTTTGAAATAAAACCTTATAATAAAAGAGTTTACCAAAAACAACTACATTTTTTGTTTAAAAACTATATAATATTTTAATGATGAAAATTATTATTCAATTCATATTAATAAACATGAAATTTTTTTATTCTATTATTACACGGGTTGTATCATTCTCCCCTATTTGAACTTTCATCCTCACAATTTCATTCACTTATTAAACAAGTTGGGATTTATTTCCCTCATAGGATTTTATTATTTCTATGTTTCGCCATTAACTATATGGGTTTTCCCATAAAATATTATCCTTGTGAATCCCCTTATTTCGTAACACCCTAAAATTCCAATACCAGGACACTTTATTTGATAGCATATACGATTAGTGAAACCAATAATATGTGGAAATATAAAACCTTGATACTTTATGATATATTAATTCTAAAATAAATTCAATCTCATAAATAGATTGCATTAGAAGAATGATTGATTTTATCATGTGTCACATGAAAAAATGAGCATATTTTATAACTTGTGTGTATTTTCCCCCAATTCAGAACACTCTCACATGGATAAAGGGCTAGTTATGATACCTCAAGACCACATCCCTGTAGGCTAGGGGATGCCAACTAACAGCAGGGGTCTGAAATGTATAGTGGGGAGACTATAACCCATGGTATTATATGTCATAGAAGTTGAAAATATAAACTATATAAATGAAATAAATCAATGTGTATACATAGTAGAAGACAAACATAAAATCCAAGTAAATAACATAATAAAAAATAAGGAATAATGTAATGATGTGATGTAATGTAACAAAATTTCATACTAGATACAATAAAAATAAAAGTCTAGGGGACAAAAATAAAGACTCAAAAGTCCCTGGTCTCTAACCCCACATCAGTCCCACCTCTGTAGTCTATCCCATCCAGTAATAAAAAAAATTAACATCATGGTCCTTTTCTCTTGTCCAAACCAAAATCCACATAATATGCTCAAATACCAAACAACTGACTGAATAGTGTGTTAGTACAAATCAATAGGTCAACATGTCTGTGTCTTAACTAACTAGTCAGATATAAATTATATTAAATATAGAGACATAAATATATATTAATTAATCCTAATTTTTTAAAATACATAAAAAACCTTCTTTATCTCAATTCTAAAATATCTTTGAGCATGTCTTACAAACATGTCAACCACATCCATATAACCATAGTAAAATAACATGCTTTAGCTCAATGTTAGAATACCTATAAGCATATATTATGACCATGACAACCATAACCATATAAACATGGTAAAATAACTTTCTTTAGCACTATTTTGGAATATATTTGATCATGGCTTACAACCATTCCAACCACATCCATATAAACATTGTATAATAACATCAATACGAGACAAACCCCTATAAGAATTAAAAAAATTGGGTTAAATCCCTATAAGTATTATAACATGGGATTGGGAAAATCCCACTCTCTAGAATCATTATAGAATGGTTCAGGGTCGATACCAATGAATATGAGAATTTTAGCATATAAGTTGGAAAGTTTTAGAGACGATCTCAAAATATATGCATTTATTCACGGAACACAAGTCATTCCATTTAGCAAAAATATCACAATATCACATCTTAAATCATAATAGTTAATTATTAAGAATACCTTTTATCATTCATATAACACTTCCAATTAAATCCCTATTTTTATCTATCATAACAATAAAAAATAATCAACTTCATAGGGATTATATATTTAGAAATCACATATGGTATCTTTTCATTCTAAAACCACATTAAACCATTAGCCAATTCAATTATATAAATTGTTATATAACCCAATGGGTATATATAATCCAGGTCATAACCAATTGAAAACAAATGAATCCTATAAATAATCCAACTCATTATTTAATTTATTTTGACAAATTCTATGTTGGAACAATCAAAATATTGCATTAGAAAAGAAAATTATCAAACTAAAAGGTTAAGATTCAGAGTCCCTAACTTCAACTAATGATCAAAAAATGATTCCAATTGAAAACACCCATGGGTAAGAAGGTGAGGATGATCACTAAGAGAAACCTAGATCAAAATAGGTGAAGTTCAAAAGAAACAACACACATGGTAAAATTAATTAAAATGAAATGGTCTGAAGATGAATTTAGTGAAGAGAATAACCAAACCAAAAAGTCTAAATAGGGAATTCTCACAAAAATGTGATGTTTATAAGGGATGTTGGCACTCCAAAACCACCTCAAGGGTTGCCCTAGGTCAAAAGGATAAGATATAAAATGACATAGAATTTAAATCAGCTACATGGTATTCTTAAAACAAATAGGTTGGGGAAAAACACAGTTTTTAATTTAGTTACATGTCGTCTAAATAATTTTAAGGGAACAAACCAAAAAAATCATCACTTTGAATTTATTTTATTAAAACACATAAACAATTACCCAATATGTAATACATTTAAATGATAATTAAATGTCATGCATATGGTTTTTATCCCATTTCCACATTAAACTACAAATTACAACTTTAAATATTATAAAAATACTAGGAACCCATGAAACACACAACCCATTTATACCCAGACTACATTAATTAAAAAAACCATGCAACCTTAAACATTAGGTCATTTTCATGATTAAAGGATCTCCATCTCCAAACAAGAGTAGGCCAACAAGGGTCAAAGGAAAAACTCAGAGAGGGATATAAATGGAAAAAGAAAGTATCTTACAATATTCCCACCATATAAAAGCTCAACCCTGAGATACTCTAAGAATCACTGTGAGGTCTATGCAAACAATTCTAGTTACTGTGTTTGTATTTCATACTCCCTCTCCTAGGTCTCCTCCTAAAAACTTCCATTATTCCATTACACTTGAATCATAAATATTTTCCTACCATAAAAATATTTTTCACTACAATCAACAACATACATAAGATTCTCCTTAAATGACACATCAACAAATATCCTGATGTATAATGTGTCTATAACATGGTAAGGGTCAAGATAATATCTATGTAAATGAGACACATGGAACATGTCATTCATGTAATAGTATCACTATGGAAAGTAAAAAGGTATTCCACTAGATAAAACCTTTAAACTATCTTAATCATCCTGAAATATATGAGTGCTAGCTTTCCCCGATTCATAATACGACATTTTCCCAACCTATGCAACACTGAAAAGTAAACATGATTACCTTCCTCAAATTCTAGAGGTCTTCACTGATGGTCATCATGGGATTTATTCCTACACTATATGGTCTCACACTATTGTCTAATCAACTAAACCTTCTTAGATTTATCATGCATAATACTAAGCCTAACAAGTGCGGACTCACCTACCTCCATCCAACAAAGAGGAAAAAAAAGACATACCATAAAAGGGATCAAAAGATTATATTTGTTTTGATTTCTTGAATCCATTATTATATAATAACTACCCGAGTTCCCTATGTTTCTCCCATGAACTACTAAAATCCAAAACATAGGCTCTAACATATTCTTCAGAACATTAATTTTCTATTATGAGTGACCATAAATTTGTGGATGAAAGGATGTTCATAAAATAAAACAAAATCCCATATCATTAGAGAAAAATTTCAATAAAAATAATGTGAAACAATGGTACCTATATAAAATGATAATCAATGGAACCCCATGCAACCAAATCACCTTTTATCCATAAATACTACCAAGATCATTATCTGTGACAGTTTACTTGATTGCTAATAAGTGCTCCACCTTAGATCATCGATCCAAAATAACCCATACATAATCATTATTATATGTTTTCCAGGGTTAGACAATAAAAAAATTCATTATGACATCAAACCATTTCTACTCAGAAATGGGAAGTCTGAAAATTCCTAGTTTAACTCTAATCATTGGCTTTCACGTGTTGAAAATTGAAGAATCTAGCAATGAATCATGTCTTATCCTTATTCCTTACTGAAAAACATTATGTTCAATTAAGGCCCCGATACATATTTCTTATACTAGGATTCACCAACCATCTAGAATCAGGAAACCCCCTCATCATCTCCTCATGTAATCCTATATGAATCCATACCCGACCATGGAAAAGAAGAGAATTTCCATTGGTGAGAGACTATCTTGATGGTTCCTCCCCTCCATATAAGTTATATCTCAGAACTAATCCCTCCAGATCAGAAAAGTAATTAGTCTTAATCCTATACAAAAGCATGGGTATAATTGATGTTGAAGTTAGAGATTCCCATCCCTAAGACTCCTTACTACACAGATTTATTTTTTCAAAGTGGGCCATTATCTGCCACTCCTGACAAGGTTGTTTTACTCCCTCTTTCTATATCATTCATCTCAAAGTTCGAGCAACAACATTTCCATTTATTGGTGTATAAGACAATTCCAAATTAGAAGACAATAAATACTCATCCAAACTCCTCTATTGAAGGTTTACGTGTCATTAAGAAATGAAGTACCTGGGGATATTATGGTTTTTATATACCAATAACATCTCACCAATGATTAATATCTCTAACATATCAAAGAAGGTACCACTAATTCAAAATCAAGATTGTTTGTAGGGTAATTACTCCCATGCGGTCTTAGATTCCTTGATCCATAAGTAACCACTCAATACTCTTATATTAGAATCACTTTGATCCCAACATTGGATGTGTCACAGTACAGGGTATATGATTTACATGGAACATATAAACATAGGATTTGTGCTAAGGTCATAATTCCTTTTTTCTATTAAAAATATATTTCTCTAGAATTAGAAAAAAAATCACCCCATTCTTGCCCAACTAAGACATTGTCGCAGCCAAATGGGGGAAATAATTTATAAAGCATAAAAAATATCCTCCTAAACCAAAAAGGATTCGAATCATGAAGAAACTCTTGGGATGTTCCAGAGGTACCATGTTTGTGACTTTATTTGGGTCTATTATCAATCATGTCTCTAAAATAACATGACCCAAGTAGTTCACTTTATTAATATAGAAATTGTATTTGGATATATTTGGGTAGAGATGATGATCTCTCAATGTATTTAGGGTGATGTCAAGATTTTTGGAATGATCATCTTTTGACTAGGATTTCACAAAGATATCATCAACAAAAACCACCCCAAACAGGTCCAAAAAATAATTAAGGATCCTATTCATCAAGTCCATGAATAGAAGTTGGGCATTAGTCAACCCAAAAAATATACCTACTAATTCATAAAATCTATTATTTCTCCTAACATAAGAATGATTTGTTTCCATTGGTATCAACCATAAATGTTGCTAACCTAATCTAAAATAAATCTTGGAGAAGATCTTGGAACCTATCTACTGATAAAAAATATCATCAATTCATGGAAGAGGATACTGGTTCTCAACCTTCATCTAGTTCAACCTTAGATAATCCACACATAATTGCGAAGACCCATCATCTATATTGGTGAAGAGAACTGGAGAACCCCAAGGAGATTTACTATGTTGTATGATTCCTTTAGATAATAGATCTTCTAACTAAACATTCAACCCCTAAAAGTCTTATATTACTTTTCTATAAGGCATGATAAGAAATGGCTCTACTCCCAGAACCAACTTTACTATAAACTCATTCTCTCACTTAGGTGGAAATCCATATAACTTGTGAAGAAAAAAAATCATGAAAATAGACTTTCACTGGAGTAAAATAATCGTTCCTCATTCAAATATAATATAGAGAAATGCCTTCCATTTGAACCATGAGATAATCCATTCTACACATAATTGTTCTATCATGACCATCATGAAGATACCACTTACCTTGTTGAAAATAGATTCCTCCTTCTAGAGATAAAAAAGAAACTCACCTCTGGTAAAACTTTATATGATCCATTAATAGAACTAACCAATCCATACCATGAATCAAGTTTAAACCTATCATATCTAGCATGAATGGTTTCCTAAATAAATGGTTACAACAAATATCTAGAGAAAATGTCTTGAAACATTTGATATTCTCTTACCACACTCAAAAAAGTATGTCGATGTTCAAAGAACAATCAATGCTTTCCCCATCCAAGCCCAACCCATTTTCAATAAGATAAAATAGAAAAAAATATGAGTCTCATGAATAAAAAATAACCCACACTAAGGTATATGATACATGAATCATACCTCTAACAGTAAATAATACAGTATCCATGATAGCCAATGTAGTCTGTATAACATGCATCAGACATTTTCCATATGACATAGGATCTAATCTACCAACACTGAGCTATTTCCCTTGAATAGTATTTCTTATCATGTAATGGAGTAATTCCTACCCAACCTTTTCCAAAATGACTAGTGGAACTTTAGATGCCAACATAATGAAGGGTAGTTGAGACCCTCCCTAGTAAAGATGAATATCATGATATTCATGAACTAGTTTTCTATAGAAAGTTCATAAAAACATCTGAAGATGACCTAGTATGCCACTAATATGATAATTGACTATTGGTTAATAACACTAAGTTTACTTGTGTATAAAAATTACACACTAATAGAACTAGAATAGAGGACTGTCATGAAATGGTTTTCCACTTCACAGACTGTTATAGCCACTACTTCTCCAGTAAAAAATGTCATAGTAGAGATTTATGCCACTCAAAGAGAGATCACATATCAACCTGCGGAAATTACATGGCCGCTCCCCAGGGAATGACCTAGATTCCCTTCCATAATGAGTTCCTGGTTCATCATATCCACAAAGCTTCTCAAGGGAAAATTGTTTACCTATTCCCAGATCTCATAGAAAATATTATTCTAAGAACTCCTCACTATGGAGATCTCATAATCCTCCAAATATAGAAGAAGGAACTATTGGTTGGAAAAAGGTCCAGCATAGTCAAACAATAAAATTATCTACTCTATCATATGAATTAAATCAAGATATTTTTCAACCCTTAATGGATCAGGATAGAAATGCCTTTGGAAATTCATCTTAGGGATGTTCTATGAGAGCTCATCCTACTTTCCTACTTCCACTAGAATGTCTCAACAATTCATGGAAGGTCCACGAAGAATATATGCAATAAGATTAAACCTTCTATATATGAGTGTCTCAAGATTATTTAATATCATATGGACTAACTCGATCCTGAACTCGGATTCTCAAGGATCTCATTCCCCAGTAAATATTAGTGGATGCTGCAGCTGAAACTCTCTTTTCAGCTCATATATCCAAGGAATGAAATAAATGGTATTCCTTTACATGGATCACATGACCCTCAAGAAGATTTCATGAATCAAAACATTCATCTACTCCTAAGGAACTACATGAAGCTCAGGTTCAGTTATGTTAGGAGTTTTCCAATTCATATTATCATGACGCTAAGGTTGAGGATGATGAGGATTAATTTTCTCTACAGGGAAAAATAAAACCTTAGATAACTAGAAATCAATATGGTCAACCTCAAAAAGTGACTATAATAGGGACCCAATGTTGCATGGTCCATATAAACATGGATTACAAGTGTTTTATAAAACATGTAAACTCATTCATTTTATCCATTTAAACAGAAATCTCATATCACAATTCAACATGAAAGTATACATCACATGAAATAATAGATATACCCTTATCATGAACAATGCATGTCAATTTATCCATATATGCATATTATGATGAATTTATGTTTCATCATGCTCTATGTCAGGCTATAAGTAAAAATATCAATAAATAGTGTCATTATAAAAAAGCTACCTCACACATCATGTAAATCAACCTAGGTGAAATAAAATCAATTGTAACAAGAACATAAAAAAATAGAAATCCCAACCCTGGGAAATCATATTTTTTCCCATACATGGGTTAGCTAACCCTGTGAATAATTTTTTTTACCACATCCATATACATCAAAGTCGCCTTTCTACCTTTCCAAAATAATAAGGAAGATATAAATTACAACATTCTCATTTGATACCACTTTCTAATATCCCCCAATCCGATATTATCATACAAGGGAAAAAAGGTTTGGTTATGAGACCTCAAACTTGTGTCCCCGTATGCATGAGGATTCTTACTAGCTATGAGGGAGGGAAATTTATAATGGGAAGACTATACCCCCTGTATAAAGTGTCATAGAGGTAAAAAAATAAACCATATAAATGAATGAAATAAAAATATAGAAATACTATTAGGAAAAAATAAAATTCATCTAAATAATATAATAAATAATAAATAAATAATATAATCACATACAAGAATATAACTACATTTCAGGGAAGAAAAAATAAAAGTAAAATAATACTGGAATAAAAAAAATCCCATGTCCTAAATTCCATATCAGTACCACCACCAAACTCTATCTTATTAAGAATTAAAACAATCAAAGAAAAGTTAATTTTCCCTTGTCCAAACCTGCACCCATGTAATATACTTGTGTACCAAATGGTGGCTAGAATAAGGTGTTAGTATAAAACATTAGGTAAACACCATCACGTATAAACCAAACATTCTGAGAATAAGTGTATTAAATAAATATATAAACATGTTTATGAATTAATTTATAAATTAATAAAAAACAATAAAAATTTATTTCATCTCCTGGAGTGAATATCTCTAAGCTTATCTTACTACCATGCCAACCAAAACCATATAACCACAGAAAAATAAAATTCATTGGATCTATGTTAGAATATCTTGGAGCATGTCTTATTACCATGCCAACCACATCCATATCACCATGGTATAATGACATCAATCCAGTTTCAATCGTTATAAGCATTACGACATCCATGTCAAATCCATATAATCATTACAACATGAGACTAGGTAAAGCCCACTCTCTATAAGCATTACAACATGGGACTGGGTTGATCCCACTCTATATCCACATTACAACTTATAAGTGTGCATATTCCAGGGATGATTGCGACATATAAGCATTTAATCATAGAACAAAAGTACTATCATATAACATGGATATGATAATATCACCACATAAATCATAAAGGTTAATTATGATAATTGTCATTTATCTTTCATATTCCACATTAAAATAAATAAAAATTGATGAACAATATTAATAATAAAATATAAGCTACATATTTTGGATTCTATATCAAGTAATCACCTAAGGTATCATTTCATGCTAAATAGACATTAATCCATTTTCTAATTTAATTATATTCATGGTTATCTCACCCAATGGGAATCTATATTCCTGGTCAGAAGAAAATTTGAAACAATGGAATCCAAGGAATAAGACCAACCATTATTTAATTTATTTCGGCACACACAACATTAGTGTTATCGAAATATTGAATAAACATGAAAATTATCAAACTATATGGAAAATATTTAGATCCCCTAAATTTAAGTGATGATCCAAAAATGTTTATAATATAAGATAACCTTGAGGAAGAAGTTGAGGATGATTTACATGAGAAACCTAGATAAAAACTGATCATGATCAAAGACAAGAACACATAATTTCCATGTATTTCACCATAACAATTAGAAAAAGAAGATGGTTATGGGAAAACCTATCTAAAAAGACTTACAATGTATTTCTCACACAAATAGAATGTTTAAAAGGGATGTTGGAGTTCCAAAATATCTTGGAGTTTTTAGCCAGGCCAGGAGGATAAGATATTAATTTATTTATAATGAAATTCATCTACAAAGAATACAATAAAACAAAAGGTCAAGGAATTAAATAGTAGGTAATTTAGTTACATGTTGTGTAAATACTTTTAATGGAATGCACCAAAAACCTTTTCTCCTAGAAATTATTTCATTAAAACAACCAAACAACTCAATTATATATAATACATTAACATGGTGTGTAAATGTCATGTAGATGGTTTTTAAGAACATTTTCCCATTAAACTACCCAAACATCCTTTAAATATTATCAACTTACCAAGAACCCATGAAACAAAAACCCATTCATACATACACTCAATTTATTTATATAAGCTTTCATCCCTAAACGCAAATTAATTTTTCCCTAGTAAAGGATCTCCATCTCCAAACAAGACTTGACCACCAAGGATCAAATGAAAAACTCAAAGAGGGACGTACCTAGCAAAAGGTGCAATCTTACAACCTCCCCACCCCATAACATCTCCTCCCTGAGCTGATCCATGCATCACTATAAGGTCTTTGTGAACATGTTTTCCCATTATGTTCACATATTAGACTCCCTCTACCAAGTATCTTTCTAAACTCACCCATGATTCCCCTACACTCGAACCAAAAACATAGTCCTACCCCCGATGATATATATCACTATAATCTATAAACCATATTGAATTCTCCTCAAACGACACATGAGAACAAAGATCAATGAATTTATGTCTATCACATGGGAAGGGTTTGGATAATTTCACTATGTTTATAATAAAGGGAACAAATCTTACATGGAACTTTAGAACTATGGAAGGGATAAATATTACGCCACTTGAATGACACTTTCCACTATCTTCAATGGCCCAGATGAATGTAGGAACTAGATTTCACTACTTCGTAATACGAAATTTCAAAGACATAGGTTACACCTAATGGAAGACAATATGACCAACCTTAAATTCTATATTTCATCACCGATGGTCATCATACAATTTTTTCCAAACATACACGGTCACCAACTAATGTCTGATCAACTAAAGCCACTCAGATGTCTCTTGCATGAGACTAGTCCCAACAAGTCCTGACTCACCAAAATCCATCCAACAAAGAGGTAAATGGACTGAACGTCTATACAAGGCATAAAAAGGTTCCATTATGATCGAGTCCAATAAGTTATTATTATAATAAAACCCTAGGACTACCATATGTTTCTCTCATGAACCACCAAAATCTAAAACATTGCCTCGTAACATATCCTCTAGAACATAAATTATCCACTCATATTGAACATCAACCAGTGGATAATAGGATGTTATGAACATAACATGTGATCCCAGATCATTTCAAAGACCCTGCCAAAATGCGATATAAAATTAAAATCCCCGTCTAAAACGATACTCCTCAGAACACTGTGCAGTCAAACCGTATTGTGAAAGAAAATACATCATAGATCATTAATTGTAAATATTCACCTGATAGGTTAAAATTTGGCTTCCTTAGTTTTTTGATCTATAATAATCCATACAATATCATTATTATTGGTTTTCTTGGGTAAGTCCTGTAATAGAATCCATTGCGATGTCATCCCATTTTAACTCAGGAAGGGGAAAAGGCTGCTAAATCCTAGCTACACTCTGATGCTCATGTTTTACCAGCTCACAAGTGATGATCTAGCCACAAAGCATGAAACTTCTTTCTTCATTTTTTACAGTTATTATTTTTTATAGAGATCATCATATGTCTTTTTTAAACCAGGATTCACCACCCATACAGAACCATGAAACACCCTTATTAGCTCCCCACATAAGCCCATAAGAACCTATAATCTGCAAAAAATAGACGAAAATTTATACTTTTGAGAGACCATCATGATGTTGTATCCCCACCATATAAATTTTCTCTCAAAACTAAGAACTTAGGATAAAAAACTACTTTTTCTTATTCTTATCCAAAAGAATTGGTATAACTTATTTCAAATATTGAGCTGACCATCCCTCAAAATTCTAAACATCCAGATTCTTGTATGACAAGAGGTCCATTATCCACTACTCATCCCAAGACTAATGTACTACCTATTTACGTGTCCTTTATCTCCATGAATCTGAAATTATATTTCAGTTTCCTAGTGTTTATAATAATTCAATGATGAAAGATTACATATAATAAACTCACATCCTCTTCCAAAGGGTCTGGCACGGATGAGAAATATGTGACCGATGATCTTGTGGTGTATGTATTCCAAAAACCTCTCAACCATGAGATATTGTCTTCAAAAACTATATTCATATACCACTTCTGATAACTCTAGATCATGTGTAGGGTTTTCCTCTTATGAGGTCTCCACTTTCTAAAACCATAATCAACCATTCGATCCTACTCCATTAGAACTTATATGAGTCGAACAATTAATACATCATAGTACACTATATATTATTTTTTAGAGAATGGAAATGTGTGGATAAGTTCTAAGATTAGAATAACCTTAATATCCCAAAAATATCCTTTATTAGAATTTAACCAAACAAACTTTACCCATTTCTTTGTCATCCTAGACATAGGTGCCTCCAAGAAGAAGAAATTTTAGATAAATCACTGATAATACCCTATTACACCCATAAATCTCTAAATCTCGAAGATATTCTTGGGTTGTTCCCAATATAACATGGCTATGACTTTCTCTTGGTCCAAAAACCCTAATTCCTCTAAAATTTCATGGCCCAAGAAGTTAGATTTGAAAATATAGAAAGTAAATTTTTTCTTTTGGTGTAAATATGATGCTCACTCAATTTACGTAGTATGATGAAAATATGTTTGGAATAATTTCCTGCTGATAGGGATTAAAATAAGATATCATCAAAAAAAACCACCATTATACAGTCTAAAATAGAATAAAAGATCCTATCCATCAAGGCCAATAATACTTCTGGTGTGTTAGTCAACCCAAAAAGAATCACTAAAAATTCATACAGGACATATGTGATCCTAAAAGAAGTTTGAGGTATATCTATTAGTTTCAACATTAACCAGTTGTAACATGAAATCAATTCAGTCATGGAGAATATATTTTCACCTCTCTTCTGATCGAAAATATCATCAATGTTTAGAAGATGATACTAGTTCATGACCATCATTTGGTTCGACCGTTGATAATACACACACAATGGAAAAGGACCATCATCCTTCCAGTGAAGAGAAAAATAGAACCCTAATGAGATGTACATGGCCATATGAATCATTTAGATTCTACATCATGAAACTGAACATTCAACTCTTAAAGCTCTAATGTTGGTATTTTGTACGGTGATATGATAATTGGATCCACTCATGGAGCCAACTAGATCATGAATTCAATCTCTCACATGGGTAGTAATATATAGAACCCTTTAAAAAGAACCTAAAAAGGACTACCATTGGAAGAAATGAATCCTATTATATTCCACCATCATCTATAGAAATACATAACACCTGATCTATGATACAATCAAATATACATTGTTCTAATCTTATACGATCATCCAAATATCCCACTCACCATAGCGAAAATTACTGCCTCCTTCTAGAGATAAAAAGGAAACACTCCTAGAGTAATTGGAGATATGATCCTATTATATTACTAACTAATCCATTATAAAAATCAAGTTGAAGCCTTTTATTTCTAGAATGAATGGTTCCCAAAGGAAATGGAAAGGACTAATCTCTAAATAACATGCCTCTAAATGTTTTATATTCTCTAACCACACTCTGAACAGTGTGTATATGGTCAAAAAATAATCCAAGATTTTCGCATCCAATCCCAACCCATTTTAAAAAATGGACAATAGAAAATAATTCGATGCTCATGTATCAAAAAAAACACAAGCTAAGATAGATTATACATAAACCATACCTATGATGGTAGATAGTCCTCTATCCATGACAGCTGGATTAGTCTTCATTACATACAAATTACTTTTCCTCCAACCCTAGGCTCTAGTACGACTACCCTAAGATATATCCTTTTCCTATTACTATTGATCATGCATTAGGGTACTATATCCCATGTTGCGGCCTAAATGGTCAGTTGAACTCGAGCTACCGGCCTACTAGGGGTTAGTTGAGCACCTTCCCAACCCATGTACCTATCATGACCCCAAACCACAAGTCTACTTAAATTTTTTTACACAGAACCTATATATATGACACATTCTTCCACAGATATGACACATGACTATAGGGTAAGGACACTATGGGCGATTGTGCACAAACATTCCACAGTAATAGAACTAGAATGAAACACGGTACCAAGATGGTTGTACACTACCAAAATTGATATGACCAATACTTACTAAGAGGAAACTATCATAGTTGTGATTCTTAATACTCAATTATTAGCTCCTAGATGACCCTATAGAAACAGTTTGGCTGCAGCTCGGGGACACACTCAAATTACCTTATGTCATGTGTGCCTACTTTATCGCATCCTCAAAGATTCTCAATTGAATTTATTTTACCAATGACCTTATCTCATAACTAGGACCACCTCCAAAATGTCTCACCCAAGATATATCATCAGTTACCAATGATTTGAGATACCATTGTAGGTTGGTAAAACATCCAACATAGTCCAACACTAACATGCCCTCCTGTTCCAGATGCATGATCTCATGATCTTTTTCATCATTCAATATATTGGGATAGAAATGGCTCAAGAACATCATTTCAAAGTTTTTATAAGGGAGATCATCTTGCTTCCCATCTTCATATAGAATATTTCAAAAATGCTTGGAAGGTCCACGAGGCATATATATAGCATGATTCATTCTTCTTTATGCAGATGTATCATGATTCTTGAAGATGATCTGGACTAACTCGATCCATAACTCAACTACCTAGGGTCATATTTACCTAGTAAACATTGTTGGATGCTATATCTAAAACACAATTTTCATCTTAGAAATCAAAGGAAAAGTATAAACTGTCTCTCTTTCCATGGATTAGATGTCCCTTGGGAAGCTGTCATGAAGAAAAACATCTATCTTCTCTTTAGGCCCTCCATGAAGCTCTTGTTTAACTGCATTAGGAGTGTATTGATTCTCTATATCCTGATTCTCAAATCAATGATGATGAGGATTAGTTATTTCTATAAGAAAAACATAGATCTAAGAGAACCAGATAACAACAATGAAATCCACAACATGTGACTACAAAAGAGAACCACTGACCCCGTGTCTCTCAAATAAAGGCTTACAATTTTTTTTCATGACACATAAACTCATTATATTTATCCAATAAAGCAGATATTTCATATCATAGTTCAATAAGAAAGTATATATCACATGAAATAATATATATTATCCTATCATGAATAATGCATGCCAATATATCCCTATAAACCTATTATGATGCATGTATTTTTTTATCTCAAACCATGCTAATCCATGACTAGATATCATAAGAATTAGTAAAATCCTAAAACAGTAACCTCAAACAATATATGAATCAACCAGGGTGAAATAACAACAAAAATAACAATAACGTAATAAAAACATCAATCCCATCCTTGGGATATAATATTTCTCCCATACATGGGTTATCTACTCCAAAGAACAAGCTCATTACCTATTCTTAAGACATTATAATATCCTTTCTAAATTTCCAAAATAGTACAATAGAAGAAAAGAAAACCTGATCCTCTAATACCAATTTGAGACATTCCCCAATCTGTCACACTCTCACTTACCCATAAATGGTTGTTTATAAGACCTCAAACATGCCTCCCTATACACCAGAGGCTGCCGACTAGCAGTGAGGATTTGAAATGCATAATGGAGAGACTATACCCCCCAAGTATGAAGTGTAATTGAAGAAACAAATAATCCTTATAAATGAAATAATTCAAAATATAGACATAGAGGATGACAATAAAAAAGGTCAACTGAATAATCCAATAAAAAATAATGGAATAATGTAATGAAAAGATAAAATGCAACTAAATTTCATGATATAAATAAAACATTTAAAAGACTAGTAGACTCAAATAAATACTCAACTGTCGCAAGTCCCGAACCCTAAATCGGTCACGCATCCATACTCCAGACCATCCAACAACAAAAAAATCAACATCAAGGTCCTTTTCCCCTTTCCAAACCTATATCCTTGTAATCAACTTTGGTACCAAATAAAGACCAGAATAGTGTGTCAATATAACATAGTTTTTCAAAACCACAATTTTTTAACCAACTAGTCTTATAATATGTGTTTTCAATAATGAAATAAATAGGCGTATTAATTAATTAAACAATTAATAAAATTTAAAAAACTAATTAAAATCTATATCGGAATATATATAAGAATGATTAACAATCTTTCCACTCAAAACCACATAACCATGGTAAAATAATGAGCTACAACTCCATGCTAGAATATATATGGTCATGTCTTATGACCATGCCAACAAAACCCATATGAACATGGTAAAATATCCTTCTATGGATCCTTGGTGGAATATATATAAGCATGTATTATGGCCATTCCAACCACAACCATATAACCATGGTATAGTGAAATTAATCAGGGTCAAATAACTATACACATTACAATATCCTTATCAAATCCATATATGCATTACAACGTGGGCCTGTCCAAATATCACTCTCTAAAATCATTAATGTGTGGGATTGCGACATTCCCACTCAATATTCTCATTATATCATATCCGTGTGAATGTTCAAGGGCCTATGCTGATATATTATAATTTTACCATGGAACACAAGTCTTGTCATAAATCATGGATATCACAATATCAAATCATAAATCATAATGGTTAATTATGTGAATTACCATTTATCTTTCAAATACCATATCCAAATAAATAACAATTTTTTATTGATAATAAAAATAAGAAATAAACCATATATTAGGTATCCTATATCAATAAACCATCTATGGTGTCATGTCATGATGAACACACCTTAAACCATTATCCAATTAAATTATATTTATAGTACACTCACTCAATAGGTATCCATAATCCAGGTCAGAAAAACTGAAAATGAAGTACTCCATTGAATAATACAACTAATTATTTATTTGATTTGGGTGCATGATATGTTTTCTCAATCACAATATTTCAGAAAATTTTTTATTATCACACCAAAGGGTTATTATTTGGACCCCTACAATTAACTGCTGATCCAATAATGCTTACGACGGGAAACACCCACAAGGAAGAAGGTGTGGATGACCACCAATAGAAACCTAGATAACAATGACCATTATTATAACAAAAAAAGTACATGGTCAAAGAAATTACACCACAACGGGCATAAGAAGAAGGTAGATAAAGGGACAACCTAACCTAAATGTCTTACCAGAGATTTCTCACAAAAACGGGACATCTGGAAGGGAATTTGGCACTCCAAAATAACCTAGAGGGTTGTCGTATGTCGATAGAAGAATAGATTCATCAATTTTGAATGAAATTACACATCAAAGTATACTTCAAAATAGAGGGTTAGGGAATTAAATGACATGTACTATAATTACACGTGGTGTAAATATTTTTAATAGAGTAGACCAAAAACCCTATCACATAATATTTATTTTATTAAAACAGCCGATCAATTACAAGATGTGTAATAAATTTACACATTGTGTAAATGTCCTGTAGATGAGTTTTCATCCCATTTTCCCATTACACTACCTAAACCTCCTATATATATTTTCAACATACCATGAACCTATGAAACAGTTAACCATTTGAAACCCGTACACCATTAATTAAAACAAGTGTGAATCCCTGAAATTTATGTAATTTTCTCTAATAAATGATATTTATCTTCAAATATAACTTGGAAAACAATCCATAAACAAAAAAATTAAAGAGGGATGTACCTAGAAAAATATGCGATCTTATATTAAGTTACATGAAAGACCGAGTTTTACCGAACAACAATATAATATTAAAATTATTATTTAATATAACAGTTATATCCTAGTTGTTTAATTGGAGGATGTAAATTTGATTGATTAACATATGAAAAAATATAATCTAAACCCATTTATTAGTTATATTTTTATTAATAATAAAATAAGAACTATTTAAAATAAATAGAAATGTTTATAAAAATGATATATTTTTTCAAATAGATTGATGAGTCATGATTTTCACATATAGATTAAAATTAATTTTTAAAAATTTTGGAAAATCTATTTGAAGACATAAATTTAATATTTGAAATCATAATATCAAAATAACATTAGGGTAAAATTTTGACATTTTTTAGAAAAGTTTCCATTATTGATAAATAATGAACAATATTGAATTTGAATTGAAAAATGCATTCTTGTTTAAATTATTCGTTATGATAAATTATATTTTGAATCGGTTTTAATTTAATATTTGTAAAATTTTTTCAATTAATCTAATTTAGTTCATTACAATCATTTTTGTATCTAATTTTTTTTATAAAAATATTGTAATCTTTTAGAAATTTTATCTTTTAAACCACTAATTTCTCATTATTTCTAAGAGATTAATTTTAATTTTAATTTTTCCACTAATGTGAATTGAATTTGCAAAAATGGATTCCTTATTTTGAATAATAATAATCTGAAATTTCAAATATGGTCAAATTAATTTTTTACCAAAATCAATTGTGAATTGAATAATAATTAATTACTATAGTTATGGAAAAAATGTTTTTACTAAGGGTTAAACTAAAAAGATAATGATAGAAATGACCAATAAAAATATCTAAAAAATATTTTCTGGATACATTTAGATAACACCACTTCTATGATTCTATAATTACACATTTTTGGACACTTTTTACATAAGAAAAATGTGGGAGCACTCAATATTTTTTAAAATTACGAAGTGTGTCCTCTCCTCCACTTATAAAAGGCCACCACATATCCTCTATTTTTTCAGAACTAAAAAACTTTTTGGTTTGGAAAATACCTACACAAATCAATTACTAATATTTATATCCTCGTCCAAGAATACTTAATTTTGTAATAAATCCATCATAGGATAGAATCAGTGCAAACCTATAGAGAATACCAGAAGAAGAGGTAATGTTATTCGACCTATGTTTTAATTAATTTTAATCCCATACATATTGAATTTTTATTAAAACATGATGATATAATAAACTATATATCATCCAAATAATTTTAAATTTTTTAAATTATCTAATTAAATAAATCCATCTCGACATCCAAAAAATGGGTTATGAATTCATTGTTCCTATGTATGGAAGACTACTCATTGTGACCCAATGTTTGTCATTTTTCCATATAAACCTCTAAAGGATGGGTATGATGATGGAGATAAATTATATATATAATATTTATAACATATTTTTACCTTTTAAGTAACTATATCACACACACACACAGAGATATATATATATCTTCCATTCTGTATGAGATACAACAACGTCTCTCATAGGTACATCAGTCTAGTGCCTCGTGAAGTGATGTGAATCATTTTTAACTAATCCCTCACATGGAAGGTGATAAAGATAAATTAAATGATTATTCATGATTTAAAAGAAAAAATTATGATATTAATGAAATATGTATCACTATTTATGGATAATATATATTAATTAGTTTCTATTCTTTTCAATCATGTAAAGATGATAACATCTTTTCTGTACACGTGGACTACCACATTCAAGAAATTATGTGACTATATTTTCTTTACCAAACAAGATGGATTAAATATTCAATAATATTATATATTATATATGATATTATTATCATTTTAAAAAGGTAAAATATTACTTACCAACTTTCCATAATGATCATTGAAAAATGGAAATGTTAGTCATGCGTACTTATGACCTACCATCTCTATGATTGTAACATACTTCTTTTTTCATAACAATCATTCATGATTGTTTATAATTTTAAAATTACTATAAAACTATTATAATTATGCCACTAGTATTATTGAGGAGAATATATAACTATATAATATGTGAAATATCCTAATCTTTCTCTACGAAACATGCTTGAGAAAAAGGCAATTAATACCCAAAACAATAAAAAAATTAGTAGCTATTAATGAAGGGTAATGAGATGTCATTAATGGATCATATATGTTAAAAAATTAATATTTTTTTGAATAATTTAATAACATGTTTAAACTCTCAATACCTTAGGTTAAAACATGTTGAACTAAAAGGATGTGTAATGTAAGGGATTTCATCTCAATTTTATTTTTTTGTGGAATTTTGTAATTTTATACAAAAAATTTATTTTATATAGTGTATATAGTACCCCTTTGACTTATAATATCATTAATAATTCATTATTCATTGTATTTTATGTTTTAATTATGAATTATTACATCAATAATAAATTGACATAAGATTTACCATGTAGTAAAAAATTGTGTAACTCAATTTCTTTTTATTGGGTTATATTACGTCCTCAATGACATTAATACTCTATGATTATGTGTATAAATAATATTATATTATATTATGTTGTATCTAAAATTTTCTTATGTGGATTTATTTTTGATACAAATAATAAATTAATTGGTTCATTTTCACATCATCTTTATGATATTTTCATGTGTTTACTTTACAATATCATATTAATCCATATTGTTTAATCTTGAATATCAATCATATAAAATTATTTGGTAATTTTATAATAAATCATATAATTTTATTCTCTTATTGTTTTTACTGTTATTTTTATTTAATAGTTCCATTTTACACTCTTTATAACTTAAAATAATATATAAAGTGTTTTTAATAAAATTAGACTCCATTTCTATCTTTGGTAAGAAATCAGTTTTATTCTAAAACCGTATTTTATAAAAATATTGTGAAAAATGATTTTATCCTTAATAAAATTATTTTTTCCAGAATGTTTTTTCCCATTTTTCTTTAAAAACTATTTCAGAGGAATATTCTAGTCTTTTTTTGAACATTGAACATTCCTAAACTTTTATAGTGGAAAAGGAATGTCCTTTTTAACTTCAATAGAATGTGTAGAATTATCTTCCATCTTAACCATCATTTCATTGAGTCTAAATTTGAATATTTGTTGTGGTATTTTTAAAATAATTTTTTAATTTCATTTTAAATGAAATGTTTTCCAAAAGGTTTTTAAAAATGAAAAGGACATTTTCAATAAGAATTTTCTTAAAGATATTTTTATCTATTTCTATTTATCAATGAAAAAACCCATTATTTTTACTATAATGGGTATATGTTTATACCATACATGTTACTCTTATGGATAATTTTTCATTATTTTGTCCAAGGATATAATTGAAATTTTATTCCTTGATTCATTTTTGTATACATTACATTTCCATTGAATTATTTAATTTCTTAGGAACATTAAATATTCCATAAATATCCCAATTATTTATTATGTATTCATATTTATTTAAACAAATGTAATTTAAAAATATGGTGTTTTACTTTGAATGTTTTTTTACTAGGGAAATATTGATAAATATGTATTCATTACTCAATTCAGATATTTGATGATAAGTAATGTTGACTCGTGAATTAAATCAATATATTCCATATGTGAGGAATGATTTGGAACATCAGTAATAGGTGGGGGTCGACATTATATATCTCCTTGATTCATTAGAAGGTCACACAAGATTAACTAGTTAAAGTACCATTAAAATTTTTTCTTTCTATAATTTTAAACCATCTTGTGAAAGGTCTTGACGGTAGAGGTATCATGATGCCTGAGATCAAGGATTACAATAATTAAGTGTTTTCTTTATTAAGAATCCAGTTATTATTATCCATGATAACATAAAAATGATAATATCTCTTGATTCATTTAATTATCATTTAATTATTAAAAATAAATTTGTTTTAAATTATTTTCCTTTACATATTGACTATACTTTTTCTAGTTATGATTTTAATTTTAGTGATTAAATGATATATGTTTTCAGTTATTTACCTTTCCATTTATTACTCTGGTCAACTATTAAAATGGGATATGTGTTCAGATATTTACCTCACCATATTTTTCATTACTTATTAATGATTTTTTATCTATTCATTATTGATTCCATTAGGATTAAACCCTTATAAATATTTATCTCACCCATTTTTATATTCCCTTCCCTATGATTCAATAAATATTACTCTATTTTATATTCCAGATTATTCTTGAGTGAATAATTTTATTCTAAAAAAAATATTTTGTAATTTTTATATTCAAATGTAATTCCTGAAACATATATGTATCTTTTTTACCAAGACTAAAATATTATCTAGTACTTTTAGATGTTATTACATGTATATTATTCCAACATAATAATGTAGACATCGAATTGGGGTTACTAGGGTCGGGGTTTCTATAGTTGGTTTCAGAGGATGTTTAGTATAAAACATAGAATATAGATTTTGGCTAAATAGAATAGGAAAAATAAACCTATGATAGACATTGAGGATAAGTATAAAAGAATATCATAAATATTGTGCAAGCTAGTTATTATGTGGACTTTCCAAAAAAATCCATTTATAGATAATACATGTGGATTTGGTTTTGGAACAAATGTTTGTAGTGATAATATATTAGAAAATTTAATATTGGGTTTAACCTAATTATCACTTGGTGCATGACAATAAGACTTACCATTCACCTAGTTTGAACTCCTGAGGTATATTCATTATATACTTCACATTTACATTACAAAACATTATAAATAATTTGAAATGATTACAAAAAAATGAATTAGGTTAATCTTAATATTAAATAAATTTAAATATAGTGTCTCAATGGAATGAAAAAATGTTTTGTTTGTGAAAAATGAGTACATAAATTAATTAAATTCCAATGAAAAAAATGAAGACTATGATTGAAGGAAATAAATTTCATTCTATGGATCCATTTATAGTTCATTGCCTTATATTTGGAGAAACATTGAATTGTATGATTCCTGGAATTCTTCTAGATGTTAAACCCTAGACCAGTAAAGGACCTATGTGGATGTAAAATAGATAAATTATTTCTTTATTTCGATTCAAAAATTAAATTTTAGAATTATTTCCATCCAATAGAATTTTGGTATAATAATAATTGAAATTCTTAGGGCTGTGTTAAAATTTAACAGCATATATGTCTTCATTAACATAAGAGTTATGGACACCATTAAGGGTTATGAGTTTAAGGTTTATAATAAAATCAATTTCTTAAACATCCATTTTAAAAATTCATGTGGTAGGAATTTAATATGATTCCTGATATTTTTGGAGATATTTATGGAAATACAACTGATTAGTTTAGTATATGTTTTTGTGAAAAAATTATTTGGGGAATTATTCCATTACATTTTTTATAAATAATTATTGATAGACATTAGGTTTGTTATGATCATTAATTAAATATTTATAATACTAAAATAAGATTATTATACTTTGTAAGAAAATTATATTGAAATCCTTAGTAAAAACAGTTATTTAATTTTTTATTTTATTTCATGGATGTCCATCATATTTATTTGATAATGTTTTAGGAATAATATTATTACATTTTTAGAAATAATATTAATATAGCTTTAGGAAAAGGACAACCCACATGTAGGTTGACAAAGTTTCTCATTTGGAAAGGCCATTGGCTTTGATCCCATAACTAAAGAAAGATAAGGTTTTAGCACCTACCATAGGACAAAATGATGTCATGATTAATATGTCATTATATTTTGTTAATAGTCTATAAAATAAATATTAATGATGAACCAGTGCTATGACATTGATATTTATAGTTCAATTTATTAAATTGGAAAACATGTTTTAACTATATCTGTAACATAAAATATTTACAAATAGACAGAAACACATGTCACTATTTTATGGATTTTATGATCAATAAAATATGATTTTTTGTTCTTAAGACATACAATATCGATTTATTGATATTCATTACATGGATTAAGAAATGAATTAGAAATTAAATAAATCACAACTAAAGGATAAAATTCCACATATGAAATATAAATGTATCATGTGTGAATATTTCCTTACATTCATAGATAGTGGATTAATTATTCAACAATACTAAATATGATATTAGAATAAACTTTAATAATCTTACCATTATTTTTAATGATATCATGTACCATTTTGACACATGTTTGATTTTTTGTTTTGGGGTCTATATGATTTAATTGATCATTCAATTTTTTGTGATCAATGAGTTAAATCACTGTAATAAAATATTTACTCTTTTCTTCCGTGTATATATTTTAACGTTCCACCAATGTTCTCTTAGTTTGAAAACTTGTTATGTGTTATTCTGTATGACCTTTTTAATTCCCATTCTCACTAAATAAGAGGCTGTTTTATTAACAATTATACAATATGGTTTTTAAAAAATTATTAATTAAAAATTTCATAAAGATGATTATTGATATCAGTTTTCAATTTTGAGGATGTAATTTATTCGAGGTGCAGAAAATGTAACACTTGAAAATCATAAAATAAGGTTATTATATCTGATACTGTGCATGATAGGAAACACCAAGAAAAAGATGAAACATAACACCCTGATAATTTATGATATATTAATTTTTAAATCAATTAAATCAATTAAATTGATTACATTACATGCAAAACAGAGTTTATATTTCATTACATCCAACATCAAGTTTCATTGATAGATTGTGTTACAAACAATACCGAGTATTTATGAACAATCATATAATATTAATATTATTACATCATATAATAACTATACCCAAGACATTAAATTGATGGGTATTAATATTATTAACTAGATATATGAAAATATATAGCTTATACTTTTTTATCTATTATTTATTGATTTGTAATAAATAATAATAATTTAAATGAAAAAAATATTTTCTAAAAATTGCATCTTAATAAAAAAAGGATTATTAATTATTTATGTACATAATTTAAAATTAATTTTTTCCAATTTTCGATTTTTTTGAAAAATTAAAATATATTTTTAGAAATATGAATATCCAAATTATCTTAGGGTGAATTGTTAATTTTTTTTTGAAATGTTTCAATTTCTAATAAATAGTGAAAAATAATGAATTTTAATTCAAAACTACCTTTTCATTTTAATTATTTCCGAAGTTATATAATATTTTAATTTTTTTTTAAAATTATAATTTTTTCAATTTTATATCAATAAATATAGTGTTTTTCTTTAGAATCATTTTTATATTGAATGTTTATATAAAAACATTTTAATCATATGGAAATTCTTTATTTAAAAAACTTCTTTCATGTCACATTAGTGGGATTAATCTTAAATTAAAATTTTCCACTTCTATGAATTTAATTTGGAAAATGTATTCCATATTTGGAATCAATTTTATTAGTATTTTTAATATATTCGTCATTATTTTTTAAAATAATTAATAGTGAATACAGTAAAAATCAATTACTGCATTTAAGGTAAATATCTTTTTATCGGGATGTTACAGTAAATAGATAACAGTTAAAATGACCTATAAAAATGAATAAAAACTATTGGATGAAAATATTTCGGCCATGAAACCTATAATTTATTATAATGATTTTCTGTTGACCATTTTGACGTATGAAAGATGTGGGAGCACTCAATTCTTTTCCAACATACCAAATGTGTCCTTTCCCACACTTATAAAAGGCTACCACCTCTCATCACTTATTCACACATTAACACCTCTTTGTATTATCCATGTCCTACTAACATAACTTCAAAAATTCATTTCTGTCATCGTAGAATCCTTTGTTTTTTTGAAATATATCAGAGTATGGAATTAGTGGAATCCTAATGAGGATACATAAAGAAGAGGTAATGTTCTTCAACAATTTTTTTAAATTATTTAATCCTATACCTCTTCAAATTTTTGTTAGACCATGATAATATAATATACTAATTATCTTCCAAATACTGGGATGTTCTTATAACATGGTCATGACCAAAATCCATCTATACATCCATCAAATGGGTTACAAAATCATTATTCGTGTATACGGCAGACTATTGGCATGTGAAATGATGTTATTTGATTATCCATTTCCACCACTAAATTTTGGTAATTATGAGGGATATAAAGTATATTAATGATATTTATAATATATTTATACATACGGTGTCACTATATCATTTATATCTTTTTACCTTCAATTCCATAAGAGATACGATAATGTCACTTATGTGTACATTAAATGTAACAACCTGCTGTTCATAAATGATATTGGTTATTCAAATAAATGGGTCTTATGAAATCAAATATACTGTTATATACATAAATAAAAACATCACTAGGAAAAATTGTTACATTAATCATGAATGAAAAAAATTAAAAATAAAAACATTAAAATTGGAAAAAAATATAAAATATAAAATGAAAATGAGAAAATATAAATCTCCTAAATCTAGTAGAATCGTGACCCCCATATCCAACACTATAGAAAGGGAATATTTTTAATCCAATCATAATTAAAAAAAATTGATATCTATAATCATAAGATAAATTGAGTTAAGTAATGAATGATGGAATGTTGGAGTATATATAATAGATAATTTGGCTATGGGAATAGTAAACTCACTATTAGAAAAGTGATTTTAACTCAAAATAGAAAATTTTGATATAAATAATATTTAACATTAATAATTTATTTTAATTTAATTAATATAATTCCAAAAAAATAAAATGATTTAAAACTTTGAGAAAATTTAATCACATTTGTAGTAAACTATATTTTATTATATTTTATAAAAGTCATAATTTTTGTATTAAAAATTAAAATTATCCATTTTAGAAATTAATTTTGGTAAAATGAATATAATTTTTGAAATAAAGTCATTGATGTTTTCCAATTGTTATTTTCTTGGTAATTTTGGAAACTCATCATTTTTCAGATGAATAGTGGTTAATTGTTTTTCCACATAACCAGTGTATCTTAAATTACACCACTCTTGTTGTAATAAAGAACTAATAATTTCTAGAACATTAACTTATTATATTATATATTTAATTTTATAAATTATCAATTATAAAAACTAACATAAATTTGAAATCCAAAAAAGAATTTTCCTAAACCTAAAGTCAAAAGTTATTCTTTAAAATAACATTTTGTCATTATTTCGACATTAATTTTTAATAAACTAATCAATTCAAATTAAAAAAATTAATAAAGTGTAAAAAATTATATTATATTATATTTTATATATATTTTTTAAAAAATAATATTTCAAGTTTTACCTTTGATATAATATTTTATTTAATATTTTATTCTAAAAATACCCATCCCCACAAACCTAAATAACCTATCTCCATCCCCTTGGACAAACACTATGAACAAACTTTATAAATCATAAAATCATAAAAAATATTTCAATTCATTACCCTTAGAATAATTACAGAATTTCTAGAGTAATCAAACTCCAAAAATCTTGGGATTTTTAGTGTCGTACTTGAGAAGTTACACTAATGATTAAATATGTCTCAATTAACTCATATTTTATTCTTATTATCTTTCCTTTTTCATAAACCCTTTAAAAAAAGACATTAAAAAATAATTAGGAATTATTTTTTCATTATATAAATGATGTTTAACTACTATAAGTTTCATATTTATGATATTTATAAAATTTAAGGTTCCCTTTCCCGATCACCTAACAATATCTTGTTAATGGTGTGTTAACCACCTAGGGAGACATGGTCAGGCCAACACATACATCTATAATAAGGGATGGATATTATAAATTATATATAATATATAAAAATTTAATTATATGTATTATAGTCTTCTATAATTGTTTCTACCAATGTATAAATTACATTCTACAAAATAGTGTAATCCAAGAAAAATGGGAAATTTTTAATTAAAAAAGATATCAATATGACTACCCTATTACTAAGGAAATTAATAAATTTAATCAAATTAATATAATTGATAACTATATGTAAAAATTAAAATAATTCACTTCTGGATTAATGTTTTAATAAATCTATGTTTACTATTCACGAGGCACAAAAAGGTGAAATTTAGCGATAATTAACATAATGATATTCTCGAACCAAAATCCCTTTCTTTATGTCATCCCTATTTCAAATAAATTTCAATATCAATATTACATTAACATTACTTAAATATCAATTCAATATTATTCTCTTTTATTTCATTGGTATACATTTTTCTAACTTGAAATTTATGCCAAATTAAATTCTTTTCCACAAAAACATTTCTTGCCATAATAAATAATTGTCTCTTTATGTGTTGTTTCTTTTCCCAAAAAATAGTTTTTTTCCATATTATAATATCCCATTATATTTTCGGAATCGAAAAATATTATTCAAGAAAGTATGATTTATGAAATAATTTTGAAACCCATTATCTTCCTTGGGTTTATTTCAAAACTATGATGTTTTTATGTTATTTATGGAATGCATGATTATGAGAATTTAAGACATGCCAATGGGATAGGAATTTTATGTCCCTTTAATATACTGGTTAATGTGATGTATCTAGTGAGGTAATTTTTTATTATAAGGGAAAATGATGCCAGATTTTTCAAAAAGATGATTTTATGATTGTGAACAAGTGATATGCGTGAAAATGATTCTAGATTTGTTCACAACTATGTGAGGTATTTGACCACTATGAAATGATGTTTCATTTTTATGAATTTCGACATTCTATTCCACTGTTACATGTTTCCCTCATGATGTTGATGATTATCACATGATTCTAATATGATGATGATGATTATGCACACCCATATTTGGTTGATTTATGTCCCTTATTCATCATCTTAATGGGATTTTATCTTACCCATTTATTTTATGTACTTCCTCAATTGATTATATATATTAATTATAGAAAAATATTTTAAAAGGATAAATAATTAGTATTTAAATAAATGTTGGTGTCTTATTACGTACAAGTTCTTTAGGAACTGAATTTTACCAAGACAATAATCCGTTTGATAATTTCCATATATCTCTATTTTATTATTTATCCTAAAAATGATTCAATAGATATATAAGAAAAATAATGGTCACTATAATTGGCATCAGAGATATGATTTAGTTAAATTTATAATTATTATTAGAAAACATTAGTAAAAACACATAGAATAAGAATAAGTATAAATAAACATCCAAGAAACATTGTTTTAGAAAAATGTTAAACATTAGGATCCCATTAGATATACCTTTAGCATTAATTGTGAAAATGACTGAATTATTTAGTCATGATTTGTTGGTATAATTTTTTCTTCAAACACCTTCTATTTTAGAATATTTTTTGATCTTGGGAAATGAGGGAAATAACCTATTTGAGAGACTGTGTAGTGATTTCCCAAATGAGACCCCCAATACCATGGGATGTGGAGTTCAAAACATCATTTAAATGCTTACCCAGTCATCTCTAGCTATGAATAATAACCTAAACAACATGGAATTTCCTCATTTACCCAAGAAGGGGAAACTGACCATTGATCCCTTTTGAGATAATAATTATAAACATTTAGTAGATCTTTTGACCCACTAGTCATGGAATTATAGGGTAATTAAATTGAAAATATCTTTTCTATGCTGTGCTATTCTTAAAACACTACTGAAAATACGGCCTATACCCACAGTTCAAAACTGTGGTTATAACCCCCAATACCATGGGTATAACCTATACCCACGGTTTTGGGAACCGTGGGGCTGAGAGGCGTCACAATAGGGGTTTGAGGCTATACCCACAGTTTGCCCAAACCGTGGGTATATGGATGTCACAGCGTGACGCCCTGATGTAACAGCCTGGCACACCACTGCTCCCACAGTTTGAAAACTATGGGTATTTATATTCCCAAAATGTATTCCACAGGACTTGAACACGGGATGCCTCAACTGGATGCAGCCCGCTCTAACCAACCGAGCTATTAACCTGTTTAATATATAATCATATATCTATAATAATATAATAATATAACCACATATCTAAAAAGGAGAACGACGCGATTCGAACACATCACCAGTTGCAAGATATAAGTCGCCAGACCAACTAAGCTATAGAAATATTATTAATTTACTCATACATCTATTTACTTATATTAATTATAAGTAATTTATTAGAAAAAAACTCAGCGATATTCAAATAGTGGACCGCCTTCAAACAAAAAGATACCTGACCAACCAAGCTGTGAATACTTTTTGTATTTACTTGTGTATATTTGTAATTATATTAATGCAAACCATATTTCCAACAAATATTTTTATTTCCCCGCGAATTTTTTTCCCGACATATTGCAGGAAAGCTATACCCACGATTTGGCTAAACCATGGGTATAGGTTTTCAGAAAAAAAACACCAATACCCACGGTTCTTCAAAACCATGGGTATAGGCCTTCTGAGAAAACCCTATACCCACTGTTTGGAAAAAACCGTGGGTATAGGCCTTCTGAGAAATCCCTATACCCACGGTTTGGGCAAAACCATGGGTATAGATGACCTATACCCACGGTTTTCCAAAACCGTGGGTATAGGTTCCTATATAATCCATATGCCTACGGTTTTTGAAAACTGTGGGTACAGGGTACCCTATACCCACGGTTTTTTGAAGAACCGTCGGGATAGGTCCATTTTCCAGTAGTAAAAGGTGAAGGTGACTCTTTCCATTTACCACTGATATAGTGAATCCAATAAATTGTGGTAATTGATAAATAATAAAAATTCAATGAGTGAAATTGAGGAGATGGAGTAGGAGTACTTTAAGAAAATATTTCTTAATATGCATTTCCCTTGAACTCTTCGAACAACGACAGAGTTGGAATTAAAAGAGATGAAGAATGAGGAAGGTGAATATATCTTGGTTAATGAGGAAAAAATCAGAATGATTCAAAGATATGTCTCATGTTTTTTAATGATCAATTGTGTAAAGATAGATATATTCTTCATTGGTTTAAAACTACATTATTGAAAGGATATAACTATATGATACTTTAGGAGTTATGAATAAGTTTTTTTATTTGATATCAAGGTTGATATTGAGTTGGATAATGGTTACATGTTTTTGAAGATAAAAAGAGTTGAATGGAGTTTCAATCTGAGTTTTCAAATGACAATAGAGGAAAGAGGAACCGATAACCAACATGTCCAAAATGTGGGGAAATCATGGGAATGGACTCAAAGGGAACGATAAGTGATTCATGTGTTGAAGAGAAGACCACCGAGAACATAAATATCAAAGAGTCATCAATATGATAACCAATTTAATGTTGGATTAGGAGGAACCTCTTAATAAAGAACCTATGGTTCAATGATTCAATTTTATGGAGAATGGAACTATATAATCAAGTTCACTAAACCACGATACCTTGAGGGTAATTGGTACAAGTAACAACCAAAGGTTAATGAGTAAGGGAATGATCAATCCATCAACACTATCATAGTGGAGATTGAAAATGGTTTCATACATGATAAAATTCATATTCACTCAATAATTGAAATTTTTTATATGATTATGTTTTTATGAATTCCCTTATATCCTGCATGTTTTCTAGATCCGTTGAATCAATGTCCAGATACCTTGAAGATGAGATATCTGTGAAAGCACTGAGTGATGAAATCATTGCAACCCAATTGTACGAAAATAATTTTGTAAGTGAATGTGGGAATATAATTCCATAAAATATCATAATCCATCCCTTTGCATAATTCAATGCTATACTGGCCATAGATTGATGATTTTTATATAGAACACACATCAAATGTATAGAAAAGAAAATATATTTCCATTTTCCAATCCATCCAATGATCCTCTAAAAATGAATGTAATATCATGAATCTACTTTGAAAAAATCTTCAATGGTATAGGTTTTGATACCCTATGAAGAAGAATACCATTCCCAAATGGTTGGGTTAAAGGAAGGTTTCGATGTATAGGAAATTCCTATTGATATGAAATACTCAGACATATTTCCCAATGAGTTACTAGTACTTACCATAAATCTTGAGGTATAGATCTATATAGAGCTCTTACCTGGAGCCACCCCAACCACAAAAATACCCTACACGATATCCCTAGTTAATGTAGAGGAGTTAAATAAATAACTGCAATATCATTTGGACAAAGGGTTTAGATGTCCCAGTGTATCACCTTGGGGTGATCCAAAGATCTTTTTAATGAAAAAGGGTGGATCAATATTGCTATATACTAATCACAAATAGATCATAAATTTCCCCATAATGTACAATTATCATTTTATAATGATTTATGACTTATTTAATGAACTAAAATTATCTTAATACTTCTCAAATGTGGATCTTCATTCTAGATATCATCAATAAAAAGAAAGAAACAAATAAAGAAGATTTCTTCGATAAAATGTATCGGAACTATAATTTCATGGCGATTACCTTAAAACACACTTACTCCCCTAAAAAATTCATGGATTTAATGAATAGAGTCTATAGATAATATATATATATATAATTGGTTGTCTTTATCGAATATATTCTCATATACTTTAAGAGTAAGGAGTAACATGAAGAGAATATAAATATTATTTTGTAACATTATGGAAGCATAAAATGTATTCTATGTTCATAAAGAGTTAATTTTGGATATGGAAGGTAACTTAATAAAATAACATGATCCCAAGTGAAGGAATTTCTATAGACACTTAAAAATAAATAAAATGGAGGAGTTTCCCAGATCCATAAATGTAATGGAAATACGTAGTTTTCTTTCATAGAAGTACACTGCTAGATTTTTTTGATTAATTTCACATTATTTTCTATCCCTCTAACTATTTTTACATAGAAAGGATTAAATTATGCCTTTATAGAAGAATGTGAGTAATGATTTATGGAGCTCATAATGAGTCCAATCACTTCACATGTTCTAACACTACACATAATTAGAGAAGTTTTTTTATTATATAGTGATTATTTAATGAAATGTTTTTGTTTTGTACACATTTATAATGATAAAGTTATAGTATACACCTCATGGAATTTTACTATCAATGATATTATCTACATGACACATGATCTGGCGTTTTTATCTATGATCTCTACTCTAAATATTTTTTGGAACTACTTATATGTTGAAATTTGGGATATATATACTAATCACAACAGTTTAAAATATATATTCACATAAAAGGATCTCAATATGTATCAGTGAAGGTGGATAGAGCTGATGAAAGACTACGATATCAATAACAACTACTTTACTATGAATAAGAATAAGATAACTAATTCTCTTTGTAGAAATAACATGACACTATATACATGAAACGAAGAGAGAAATAACCAATATTATTTATTATGAAATTACTGGAATAGGAAATCATAGTGGTATGGAATAAATACTATATTGTGCAAATGTTTTTATAAACATATATCAAAGAGAATATAAAAGAGGAAAAAAGGGATGATCTGGATCCATAAAAAAAGTGAAACCAGTAATGGAATCAATGATACATAACCTCCATATCATTGATAATGGTTTGGTTTAGTTTGGAACAAGGATATGTGTACCTTTATCAGCTGAGATAATGAGTGATCTATTAGATATGGTATATAAAAAACATTTCCCCTTCCATCATTTATATTCATAGATAAATCACGATCTTAGAGAGCACATCTAGTGGGAAAAAACAACAAGGAGATTCAGAATTATATTTCATGGTGTTTGCTATCTTAGAAATATAAAGAATATTGAAAAAAATCCAAAGGTATTATTTAACCATTTCTCATGTCTACATAGAAATGGAGTAATTTGACCATGGACACAATCATTGGCCTCTTAAAGATATCTAAAGGAAACATTGTGATATGGGTTGTGGTGGATCGACTCACCATGAATTACCACTTTATCCATATTTGGGAAGATCTCTCACTTGAACTATTATAAATGATATATGTGAAGGATGTTGTGAGGCTATATGGGTATCCACATTCGATCATATGTGATCCTGATCCAAGGTTAACATCTAACTTATATAGATGTCTTCAATATTCTTTGACTAAGGAATTGAATTTCATCATAACTGATCACCCCCAAATTGATGGATAATGTAAAAAGACTATTCAGAACCTCCAAGACAGACCAAGTACAATTTCAATGGAATTCAACGTTGTATGTGATCAACATATTCTATTGGTTTATTTTTCATATAATAATATCTTTCACAAGAGTATTAAAATGGTTCTATATAAATCTTTGTATGGTAAGTGGTGTAGAACTCCAACATTTTAGGATAAAGTTAAGGATCAAAAACCAGTTGGACCTGATCTTGTAAAATAGATAAAATAGAAGGTTAAATCCATCCAAAAACACATAAAATCTTCTCCGAGTCTGATAAAGTGTTATCAAGACAACCCTTGAAGGGGCTTGGAGTTCAATGTGGAAAAAATATTTCCTTTGAATATCACCAAGGATAATAGTCATGTAGTTTGGAAAGAGAATGAATCTTAGCCCAAGGTACATTGGCCCCTTTGAGATCCTTGATCCTATACGATTAGGGGCCTATAATATTTAACTTCCACCAAGTATAGTTCATGTTCAAGACATGTTCCGCGTATCACTCTTCAGGAAGTATATACTTTTTACATCATATGTTATTAATCTAGATATGGTATAACTGTAGAATGGCCTCTCAAATGAAGACAAGACGATGAAGATCTTTGACGATAATGAAAATGTTCATAGAAAAAATAAAACTCAACTATTTAAAGTGTTATGGAAGAATCATATGTATGGAGAGGTGATGTGGGAAGTGGAGGAAAAAATTAATCATAAGTTCCCTCGTCTTTTATAAACTAATAATACGTGTTGTAATTTTAGGGATATAATTTCTAAAGGGAGGATGAATGTAACAACCCAGAGTTTATAAATTATATACGTCTCTTGAAATAAATATTTTTTAAAATATACTATATACGATCATACACATTATAAAATAAAAAACAATCATTAATTAATATTGTTACATTAATCAACAATGAAACTAAATATAATTAAATACATACAATTAGAAAAAAATATAAAAAAAATATAAAATAGGAAAATATGGATCACCCCAATATAATATAATCATTTTCCACACATCCAACACTTTATAGAAGAAACAAAATATTAATAAACAAATGAACATTATAGAAAATGGAAATGTAGGTCATTGATAGAAATTGTGTTAAATAAAAAATGAAGGAAATCATATGTATTCATTGGAAGTAATATGACCATGGGAAAAGTAACCTGACCACTGAAATTGTAATTTTTCCAAAAAATAATACATTTTGATATATATAATACTTATTATTATAAATTTAATAAAATAAAAATATTTTAATTCCAAAAAATAAATATCACGCTTAAAAAATGAAAGAGAATATAGGCACATTTATTAATTAACTATATTTAATTTTATTTCGTAAAATTCATAATTTTAATATTAAAAAATAAAATTACATATTTTATAATTTTTTTCATAAAAGGTTTTTTTTAAATCATTAAATAATTTTTTTTCAAGATTTAATTTTTTTCAGAAATTTTCTAAAACACATCATTTTTCTTGTGAACAATCAAAATACTTATTCACTAAACCGGGGTACCTTAAATTACATCATTCATGATTTAATAATTAACTAATAAATTTTATAACATATTGTTCATCCATGATATATTTAATTTCACATGTTTTTTATTAATATCTATCTAAACTAAATTATGAACCTAAAAATTATTTTCTAAAACCTATTGTAAAAAGTGATTCCATAGAATAATATTTTTTCTCTCATTACCATTTCCTTTTAAATAAACTAATGAATTATAATTATAAAGAAATATAATTTCCTAAAAAAGATTATATTTATATTTTAAAAAATTCACTATTACTAGTTTTACTTTGGACATATTACTTTATTTAAAATTTTAATAGAAAAATTTGTCTCACCACATGTATGAAAAACCCCTCTCAATCTCTTTGAAAAAACAGTCATCCCCAACTTTCCAAAGCCTTTCCTCTTATAAAATACATCCTCAAAATCCCTATAAATTTCTTATAGAAATAGAAGATTAATCTGACTCCATACAATAACTGATTTTTATTATTCTACACGAGACGTTTCACTTAGGATTAAGTATGTTTCGATTAGCTATTATTTCTAACTTATTCTTTTTATTTTTTTAACCTCATCTTTTAAAAAACCATAAAAATTTTTAGGAAGTAATTTAACATTATATTAATTATGTTAACCTATTTTATGTGTCATATTTATGATATATAAAAATTTAAAACTTCCCATTCCCGATCTCCCTACTAATGTTCCATCAAAGGCCAGTTAACCACCTACGAACACATTTCCATGCCAAAAAAATAACAATAATTATGGATGGATAATATGAATTATATATAATATATAAAAAATTAATTATATGTATTATAATATTTGGGAATTAATTCTACTAATTTATAAATTACATTCAACAAAATAGAGAAATATAAGAAAAATGAGAAATTTTTATGTAATACATGGTATCAAAATTACTAACCAAAAAAGAAGCAAATTAAAATATATAATAAAATTAATATAATTGATTAATATTTTTAAAAATTAAAATATTCCACTTCTGGATAAATATTTTAATAAATATATCTTTATTATTTAGGAGCTGAAAAATAAATGAAATTAAGATGAAATTTGTGTAAGGGGATTCTTGAACCCAACTCCCTTTGTATGTGTCTTCCCTCTTTCACATCAATTTCAGAATGGATATTCAATTAATGTTCCACAAATATCAATTCAATATTATTAACATTTATTTTAGGGATATACATGTTTTCACCATGATTTTTAAGCCAAATACAATGATTTTCCCAAAACACATTTATTTAAAAAAAAAATATTTGACGCCTCATTTTTTGTTTCTTATCAAAAGAAAAACCATCTCTTATTAAAAAGTATGATGTCCATTTTTCTTTTGTGAACCCCAAATTTTATTCATAGAAATTTTATTTATGAAATCATTGTGAAAAACATTCTCTTCCTCGAGTTCATTTTATAACAATTGTTTTTATATTCTCTATGTAGAATATATGGTATTGATCATTTATGAAGTGAGGGGTGGGCCTAGAATTATATATCCCTCCAATGAATAGTGTTTTGTGAGGTATCTCACAATATATAGTGCATTATACATGGAAATGATGATAATTTTTTATAATGTTGGTTTTATGATAATTCTATTATGTTATTCGTTGACATAATGCTATATTTGTTCACAAATATCTTTGGTATTTGACCACAATGAAAGGATGTTTCATTTAAATACATTTCCATATTCCATGCCTTTACCAAATATCAATGTGTCTCACAGTTGGCGTGAGTTTAATAAGGTAGAGAATCACTTGGCTTCCTTGGCTATCAAGAGCTCCATCTCTACTAACCATCTCCCCATCAATAGTTTGAAACCAGAGTGCGTTAAATTATTCAGATGGGATTCCCTTGGCTAGCACTACTTCAGACCTCCTTAAACCCCAGGGTCCCTTGGGTTTTAATGCTTTCTTGATTTTGAATAAAAATTTTATTTAGATAGATTTTTAATTTCACCCTCATTGTTTTAATTCATATAACTTATTCATTCTTTTATTGGGATTTTATCTAACCCATTTCATTTATGTATATCAATAGTTGATTACATGTATTAAGTATTGAATGGAATTTACAGAGGATAAAGGAGAAGGATTTAACTAAATATTTCTGTTGTATTATATACTAGTTATATATGAGCCTAATTTTATGAATACGATGAAAATTTTTATCATATATATTTTGATGTATTATGTTATTAATATTCAAAATGATTTTATAGGTGTGTAAAAAATTAAGGGACACAATATCAGACTACTTCCTCACAAAGCAGTGTGATTTTTCTCCCCTTAACGCTTCACACAAAATATGATAAAGAAAATGTTGTTGATTATATGTGGTATACATGACATAATTATGATATTTATGACATATTTAATAAATCTTTACTTTTATTATATATCATTTTATTTCCTTAATTTTCACTCATGTAATGATGATAGCATCTTTCTTGTACGTGTGGACTATCTACTTCACGATATGATGTGACTCTATTTTCATCATCAAACCACATGTATAATATATATAAGTATATAATATTACATATATATGATATTAATGGAATTATATAGAGTTCAAATTTTACTTACCTCATTTATATAATGATTATTGAAAAATGGAAACGTTAGTCATGCGTACTTACGACCTACCATCTCCATGTTTGTAACGTAGTTCATTTTTTATAAAAAAACTTATTATAGTATTCAAAATTATATTTGAAGTGAAAATATGATAATTATTCTTGGAATATTATTCTAGAGGTGATATAACAATATAATTTGTGCAAGAACTAGATATTTCATAACGAAATGCACGTGAGAAAATAAAGCTATTAATACATGAAATATTGAAAAAAATGGAATACTATTAATGAGTGGGTAATATGTTGTTATAAAATGATAATATATAATATTATAAACATTAATACTATTATATAATAATTTAATATTGTATCTAAACTTATTTATATGATTTTAAAGCACGTCAAACCAAAAGGAAGCGTAATGCAAGGTATTTGGTCTCAATTTCATTTCATTAAGGAATATTGTATTGTTATGAACCTAATTAATTTTATATACCATTTGTAATTTCCATTTGACATGTAAAATTATGAATACATCATTATTCTTGGAAATTTATACTTAAATTTTGAATTATTTCATCTAAAGGGATTTCATATTAGGGTTACCAAGGGTTATAGAATTTCATAAATCAATTTCATTTCATATGGTTATATTAGTTTATATTTGTTGTTAATATTATAATATTATGTAAATAATGTAATTTAATTAAATTATTCTCTATTTACACCTGTTTTATGTGGATTTATAGTTGACACACATAATAAATTTATTTTTTTATCAACACTTCAACGTTATTATCATTACAAGGGTTTACATCACAATATCATTTTAATTAAAATTTTATATTCTATAATTTTAATAGATCATAATTAATTTATAATTTTTAATAAAAACATAATTTAATTAAATATATTTTCAAGTAATAGTAAAAAATTTCCACTATTTGGTACTTAAAATAGATAAAAAAATCTTTCGAAAAAATCTGATTTCATTTTTATCTTCAGCCAGATATATGTTTTCTTCCAAAACCATATTTTTTAAAAAAAATTAAAAAATATTTATAACCTTGTAAAAAATATTTATTAAATATATTTTTACACTTTTTTCTTTTAAAATTATTTGTCTATTGAAACTTATTTTTTTTCAAATAATAATCTTTTATAAACTTTTTACATTGAAAACATAATGTTATTTTTAACTTATACTATAACAGTTACTATAGAAGGTACTATCGTAGTTACTGTACCAAGTACTGTTCGGTACAGTAGTAGCTAGAACTATTCCCCTTGGGCCACCGGTTTGGGATAGGAGTCCTTTAGGCTTTGAGGAAACCCAGACATTCAGGTAAGTAGGGCTTCTGGGCCATCTTTAAGGCCCTCGGGCTGCCTCAAGGGCCTTAGGACCACATGTAGTTGCCGCAGACACACTACAAAAAGAAGCAGCCACAGAAGAGGATTCAGAGCAGGTGAACACACTAGAGTAGAACCAAACAGATTTTCAGAATGAGAGAGTACAACTATGCCATTGGTACCAGCCTGTGCATGCACTGGAAGCCTATCCAGACGACCATACAAAGGTGGAGAGCTACTATCATGATGCAGATGCTGGGGAGGTAAGTTCCTTGTAGATAGTCTAGTTTAATTCCCTAAGTCCTTCGGGTCATGCAATCTTTTAAGCCTACGGGCCATGTAATCTCGGAGCCTACGGGCCTTGTAAGGGTTCCCCCTTATCTCTTGAAAGGGGGTTATCAAAAATCAATAAAAATGAAGTTCTTCGGACCATTCAGGCTACATGTATGAAATTACCCACCACAAAGACCATATTTTTATTGAATATTACATTATTATTTTATAATGATATTTTTAGATAATGTTTTTAAAGAGTTATTTTCAATGAATTATTTTTCAATTTATTTTTCAAAATGAAAATTTTATTTTCCGCAAGAATATTTTCTATAACCTTTTTATGATATTTATTTTCATCAATGAAAATTAATATTTATTATAACTCAAATGGGTATATGTTGATATTTTTTTATTCCTCCACATGATGGATTATGAATATATTGAACTGTGATAGTATTTAAATTTACTTCCTTTATTAATTTATATAGACATTAACATTCCCATAAATTATTTACATTACCACGAACATTTAATTTACTATAATATCCATATTTTTTTATCATAGATATGCTAATTTCTGAAAAAGTATCTCACTTATACATACATTATTTTACTTTGAAGTGTATTTGTTTTACAATGGGAATATTGATAAATATGTATCCTTTTCTCAATATGGATATTTTATGTTAAGTAATATTGATTAGTTATTTAAATTTAATTATTTGATATATGATGAATTATTCGGACCAAAATTGATGAGTGGTATATGGCCCCAACATTAAAATTACATAATCTTGAGATATGTTAAGAATTCTCATTGAGGATCTTAAAAGGAATTGAGTTTTAGATAATTAGGCTATAAATATTACAATTACATCTCAAAAATTACATAGTAGACACTTCTACTTTATCATATTTTCTCATAATAATAAAACTCCTTAAATAAAAAACAAGAATTATTTTTTTGATAAAAATATTCTTGAATTATTCCTTTCTCTTTCCCTTCCTTATACCCCATGAAATACATTTCAAAAACATGGGATGAGAAAAAAATCTTAGTAAGGGATATAAAATAAGAAAAGAAAATGTTAGTCTATGAATACCTAAAAATAAAATAAACCTTACTTTTAAATAATAAAACTTAAGCACTTTAACATACCTCAGGAAATCATAACATTAATGAATAACCCATAAACATCACAAATCATAAAGGTAAATTGTGGCATCCATACCATATTTAAACTGTATCTTTCATAGATACATAGAGAGTTACGTTTGAAATACCCATCAAAGTATATTCCCTAAATCTATTAAGAGAAATAATAACTTTTACCTCGATCATGTTACCCAATGCATTAGAGAGCTATATCGCGCTCACCTGCCCTTAGTTTATCACAAAAAAATCAATATTTTGTTTATCATGTAACCACACATCAAAAGTATAAGTACCATTACATAATAATAACACATAAAAGATTGAAATTATCTACAATTCACTCATCAATCACAAGAAATCAATTCATGATATTGAAATTTTCTATCCATTTCCAAAACAATTTAAAACATTACATAAAGATAATTTTTAATCAAAGTGTTTGAAAAAAAGATACTTTTAAAAGGAATTAACATTTAAAAGCCTTAATGTCTATATAAGTAAATCCTAAAAAACATTTTGAAATAAGGACATTAATGTGAAATATTTAAGAGAATAAATATTTAAAATATTGAAAATGATATTTTAGTTAAAGAGTCTCGTAACACTTGAGAAACACATGAATAAACAAATTATTGAACAACATCAAAACAAACATTAAATATCATGAGAATATAAAAATTCATGACATAAAATTTAAAAAGAGTTTTATATACACCTCATAGGCTATTAAAGGTTCGTAATATTGAGATATGCCTCAATAAAAAGAATTTGAGACGAAGTTGCTTAAAATGTTCATATAAATGATAGAAAAATTTATCAATGGGGTGAATATGTTTAGAAATAGTATATTCACAAAATGGGATGTCAGAATTATAAAATTAATCAATAAAAAGTGATTCTGAACATAATATTGGCATAATTTATTCAACGAAGTCTTCTTAAAACCTATTGAGAGGAAATTGAGTTCAGAAATTCCCTTACGAAAATTCGGTAGCCTAAACACATCACATAAAAATTCATAAAATGAGTTTGATGGTAGAGAAAAGCGTCTCTCATTAAATGGACATAAAATTTACATAAATAAGGATACATAAAAATATATCCAAAGACAAAAAAATGGAAATTAAAATACATAACATAAAATAAGTATTTAACTAAATGAGGAGGGTGAAAGGTTCCCTTACTTTGAGTCTAACTTGTCTCATTCATTATTTATATTCCTGAATAATAAAATTGGGTTAATTTATACTAGATTTAGATCCTTGTTCACTTTTATTATTAATTTTATATTACTTATCATCATGTAATAAAAATTACATAATTATTTCAGTTCATTTCAGTCTTTTGGTCAATATTCGTCAGTTAAGTCAAAAATGAACTAGATATAATTAAATATTGTCCACGTGGTAATAAGAAAATTTTATATAGAATAGTTTTAATGATTTAAATATCATATATATCCATCATATATATGTATTTATAATATTCCAAAACATTTAGAGATAATAAATGAAATATACCGTTCATGGAGATGGTAGGCCATACGTACGAATGGACGCTGCTTTCATTTATTTGTCATATTAGAGGAATGAAAAATAAATGATACATAGGTATATTATTATTGAATTATAATATAATATTTTATATATGTTAATTTTTTTTTATTAAATCCATCTTTTATATATTCCATGTATGGAATGAACGAGTCATATCACTTTTAGGGGCGGTAGTCCGCACTTACTCAAATAAAATTATCGTATTAACACATATGGAATGAATAAATGTATGTTATAAATAAAATTAAATAATCATAGAGAAAATATAAATATAATTTATACATAATATATAAATATATTTCCATCATAAGGGCCACCATGAGAGGTGGTATGAGAAAACCGAAAAATCATCATTTCGTGAGGCAGTAGTTTGCCATACGCAGAAATATTATTTTTGTATCCATTAGATGGAGGTGTGTGTAAGTGCAGTTAAAATAATTCTCATAAAAATATCCTAGTATATTGATGATACTATTTTTGTTATATAATCAATGAATAATAATATAATATTGGGTGGATAAGGAAAATAAAGGAAATGAGATTTATAGAAGACAATACCTATAAAACCTGTTACTCCCATTGATCTGAGCCAAAAGAATTTATTTAATTACCTTATACCCAAGTTAAGGATTCTAAGAGAAATATAGAGATGTTGAGATCTTTTTTGGGAAGTGTTTGTATGATCCAAGGTGCTTGAGAGGTATGATTAAATGGTTAGGGATGATGCCCTTTTATAAGATGGAGGAGGGGCACTTAAGGAATCTTTTGAAGTATTATTTTATTATAAAATTATTTTCTATTTCAAATTTTCCCAAAGTAATTTATTTAAAATATAATATTATTTTGGGTCAATAAACTCTCAACTAATAGTATTTAAACAAGTATAGGTCACTAATGTAACCTTATCTTCTAGCTTTAACATATAGTTAACTAATTTTACTCCTAACATTTCTTCTTGTATATTCATACTATATAGTTTATATAGTTACCATAAAATTCCAATATAATCTCAAGTGGTTCATTAATAAAATTTTCAAAGTTATATAAGTCATTTGGCTGAATCTTATATTTTTATGACTATTATATAATTTAATAAAACATTATTTGTTTTAAAAACCAATTTATGTCAATTTTTATACTATTCATATCACGACTTTTAAAAAAATCTGTAACAACATTATTATTTTTAAAAAACATCATAAATTAAAATATAATAAGCCATAATCATCCATAAAATTCATGTATGGAATAAAAAGTTTTAAAAAAATTATTTTAACATTTATAATCTCATTTATTTAAATCATTCATTAATAGGGTAATCACTATATAATCATTGTGTTATAAATAAATTTATTTATTTGATTTCTAAAAAGTATAAATAAAATACCATGATGTAAAAATCATTTTATATTTCTAATTATTATTTATTGTCAAAAATAGCTATAAGAACCTGGCATTAAACATTACATAATCTTGAATTTAATGAATAATTCACAACGATGATCTTTTCAAGTTTAGAGTTTTATAGAATTAAGACATAACTATTACATTACATCACATAAATTACAAGGTAGACACTTTTACTCAGTTTCAATTTTTTCATAAAATAAAATCTCTGGAAAGAAAGAGTCATGTGTAGTCCCATGTTTTAGACATCATGACTTTTCCTTGATCCCATCCTTAACCCTATTCATCTTTTGGTCATATGAAAACATTTCAAAAATTGGGATGAGCATAAAAATATCATTAAGGGTTATAAAAAATATAAAGAAAACATTAGTTCATAATTACATAAATAAAATAATCTCTTTTACATAGCTCATGATGTCATAAGATTTATGAATAAAACATAATAAACATAAATCATAAAGGTAACTTGTGGAACCCATATCATACATACATTGTAGCTGTCATATCTATGTAGGGAGTTACATTTGGAATACCAAACATAGTATATTACCTAAATATCTTAGGAGAAACATTCACGTTTACCTCCGTCATGTTACCCAATTAATTGGAGAGGTATCTCAGGCTCAACCACCCTAGGTTTATCATGGAACCACCCGTATACGTAAACAATTCCCAGGAACCATAACATATTCATAGCACATAAAACAAACATAAAGTAAAGATAAAATTTCAACATTTCTTTCACAGTATATCATTTAAATATATGGAAATAATCAATCCATTACAAAAACCATTTTCAATACCAATATACTTAAAATGATTAAATGGTATTTAATTTCTGTTTTAAAACATTACGTCTTGTTAAGGAAGCCAAAGATCAAATAATATTCAAGGCGACAGAAAGATCATTATCCCCATTTATGTTAAAAGAAGCATTATTTTTTGCTGTTCAGTAAAAATATTAGTAGAGAAAAGATTCCATTTGAATAAAAGTTAACGTCAAAGGGGTTTATACACTGTATAAAAGAAAGTAGTGTATAAAACAAAATATGACTCAACGAAAGGAGATTGAGATGAAGTCCCTTACCTCATGTCGGACTTGACCCTTTCTTTCTTTAATCTCCTAAATAATACAATAAAGTTAATTTATACTTGATTAAGAACCTTTTAAAGTTATTATTCCTTTTATATCAATTATTACCATGTTATACACATTATGCAATAATTTAAGTTACTAATGATTGTTTTGTCGATATTTGGTACTTGAGTCCAAAATGAACTTCTTATATTTACAAGTTTCCTATGTGGTAAAAATTACATTATATCAAGAATTATATTCATGATTTAGATATCATATATATCATATATATCCAGTATATACATGTATTTATAATAGTACCTAACATTTAGAGGTAAAAATGAAATGCACCGTTCATGGAGACAGTAAGTCGTACGTACGTATGAACACTTATTCCATTTCTATTTCATATTTTAATGGAATTAAAAAATAACTATACATTGGTATATTATAATTATAGTATAATATATAATATAATATCATAAAATCCATCCTTTATACGTCCCAAATATGGCATTAACGAGTCATATCACTTTGAGGGGGCGGTAGTCCGTATTACATCAAATGAAATTATCACGTTTACCCATAATAGAATCCATAACGATATAGAATAAATGGAAAATATAGAAGCATAAAGAAAACATAAACACAATATATTTCATATATAAATATAGTTCCATAAAAATGACCACCATGAGAGGCGATAGAAGATAATTGAACAATCATCGTTTCTTGAGGAATTAGTTTTCAATCAATAGAATCAATATGTTCTTTACCCATTAGATAGAGGTGTGTGAATTTGTAGTTTGAATAATTCTCATAACAACAATATAGTATATTTAGGATAATATTTTGTTATAAAATAAAGGAATAAAAAGATTTTGGGGGTTGGAGATGTAAAATAAAAGAAAAAAATTTAAGAGAAACCATTTCCTTTAATTCGGGTAACTTCATTTAGTTTGAACCAAAAGGACTTCTTGAAATTCCTTAGGCCAAAGTTAAGGATTATAGGTGGAAGAGAGGGATATTGAGAGATTATTTGGGAAGATGTTTGGAGATCCAAAGGGCTTGAGTGGTGTGAGTAATGGGTTAGAGGTGAGAGCTTTTTATAAGGGGGAGGAGGGACTCTTCCAGAAAGTGTGAAAATATTATATTATTGTATAATGATTTTAGGTTTCTTAATGTCCAAAACTTATTAAAGTCAAATATAAGATGAATCATGTTAGAAATAAAATCATCCAATAATAATATGATTGGTTTTGGTTATTTTTTTAGTCTTTATAATCTTATTTATTTAAATCATTCATTAATGAGGTAAACACTGCATCATTATTGTGTCATAAATAATTTTATTTATTTGATTTATATTATTATCTAAAAAATACCATGATGTAGGAACTATTTTTAGATTTAAAAATAATACTTAGCCTAAAATAAAACTTATATAACCCAATGTAAAAATTAATTTACTAAAAGATATTTGTTTATGTTCTAATTGTCATTACATTTATTTAATTAATATAAAGTGTCATTATCACTTTCAAGTGGCTCCATGGGGACCTAAAATCGACCCAATTATGTCCGTGGTCAGATATGTATAATCCAATCAGATTAGAACACGTGTTATGGTAATTTTATATTATTATAATAATATTTTTACCCTTATTTACTAGATTTACTCTTTAACCATGGTAAATAAAATTTTTACTGATGTAAATATTCATAATATCTAAAAATAAATGCTACCAATTTATACAATTTGGACCTCCTGATTCCCAATATAAAATCCATTTTTCCAAATTAAAAACACATAGGTGGTTGAAATTAATTTAAAATTAATTCCCGCTTTCAAAACAATAGGCATGTTTTTAAGAAATAATATCTATCAAAATATTGACACTTATTTTTGTCCAATTTCAAAGTGAAATTACTTTAAATGACAAATTTTTTATTAAATAGTAAAAATATAATCTAATTATACCTTAAATACATTAAAAATATAATCTAACCATACAAATAAATTTGATGAAAAGTCAGTTTTGAATTAAAATACAGTATTTATCACTATTCATTAAGAAAAGAATTTTATCAGAAAAATACCAAAATTGTACCCAAAGTGAATTCTGAGGTCCCGATTCTAAATAAGACCTTTATTTTGTCAAATACAACATATATAAGTTTCCAAAACTATATTTAATGAGGGTTCATTATCAAAAGGCGAAAAATCAACCTTTTAAAGTAAATTAAACTTAAAATTAGATTCATTCATATTTTGAGCCTCTAACTTTAATTGGATAAATGTATAAAAATTTAACAAACATGTATAATCATATTTTAGTTAGTTATGTTAATTACCGGCAATACAATGGCTAGGAGTTAACTACCATTTAAAATAATAATATTATATTATTATTGTGAAACGTAAGATTTCAATGAAACTAGTTGTTGTGTATCGGGTATGCCACTGAACATAGAAACCCCTTTAAAGTAAAATTAATATTTAATTCAAAAATATTAATAAATATAAAAATGTAAGAATTCTTATTTACCTTGGATGTTACATCCTTCCCCCCTTTTGGAAATTACATCCTCGCGATTTTATTCACTTATCAAATAAATGGGGGTATTTATCTCTCATAGCATTTTCAGATTCCCACGTTGCCTCTTCAACTATATGATTTTTCTAAAAAACCATTACCTGATGAATAACCTTATTCCGCAACACTTTTTCTCTTCGGTCAAGAATCTTGTTCCCAATAAGAGAGATTCTCTTCCAACTGAACTACCTCTAGGCTCAAAACATGAGATGGATTTAGTATATACTTTGTCAACATTGAAACATGAAGAACATTATGTACCTAGGATAAACTTGGAGGTAAATCCACTCTGTATAGAGTTAATCCAACTTTCTATAGTATTTCATAAGGTCCAATGAACCTCAGACTCAACTTTCCCTTCTTAACAAAACACATCACACTTTTTCAATGGAGAAACTTTAAGAAAGACATGATCACCTACCTTAAAAGAAATATCTTCCTCCAGTTATTCACATAACGTTTCTGCCTGCTCTGAGCTGTTGTCATGTTCTTTTGAATGAATGGAATATTTTCTACCATCTTTTCTACCAATTCTAGTTCCATCATCTTCCCTTCACATACTTCATCCCAAAAAGGTGGAGTTCAATAATGGTTTCCATATAATGCTTCAAATGGAGCTATCTGTATACTGGAATGAAAACTATTTTTATATGAAAATTCATCCAAAAAAGATGTTGGTCCCAACTTCCCTGGTAATGCATCAAGCAAGCTCGTAACATATCCTCTAAGTTCTGAATTTTTTGTTCTAACTGCTCATCAAATTGAGGATGAAAATATGTACTAAAATTTAATTTAGTACCCAACTACTTCTGAAGGTCTTTCCAAAAGATAGAAGTAAACCCAGGATCACGATCAGATAAAATGGAGAGGGGATCACCATGAAAGTTGACTATCTCTTTAACATGAAACAGAGAAAGTTGATCTAGAGACAAAGTATCTTTTATAAGAAATAAATGGGCAGATTTAGTCAATCGATCAAAAATAAACCAGATTACATTATTACCTCGAGATGTCTTCGATAATCCCACAATGAAGTTCATGGATACATCTTCCCATTTCCACTCTAGTACCAGTAATGACTGAAGAATCAATTTCGGCAACTTCATCTCTGCTTTAACCTATTGACAAGTCAAACACCTCATAGTTAAGTCAATAATATCTCTTTTCATTCCATCGAACCACTAATACTCTCGAAGATCTCTATACATCTTTGTACTTCCAAGATGAACTGAAAATGGAGAACTATGAGCTTCACATAACAACTAATTCTTCAAATTTTAATCACAAGTCACACATAATCTCTTTAAAAATATCAAAACACGATCATTATTAATGTTAAATTCAAGTAACTTACGCTTCTAAACCAACTCTAACATTTTCTGCAACTCACTATCTTTCTTCTGCGCTTGCTTAATTCTGTCTGATAGAGATGATCTCACTGACACCTGAAATAGAACAGAAGAATTTCCTGCACCAACAACTTCAATTCCCATGTTCATCAAATAAAAAACCAAAGGATCTCGTTCCATACGTAGCATGGTTAATGACGCATTACTTTTTTCGACTCAAAGCATCTTCCACATCATTTTCTTTTCCCAGATTGTAGTGGATCGTGGAATCCTAATACATGATTAATTCCAACCTTATTCTCTGTCTCATGTTCAATTCCATATGAGTGGATATATAATTCAAACTTTTGTGGTCAGTATATATTTCACATTTTAATCTATACAAATTATGCCTCCAAAATATTAAATCAAAAACAACAGAAGAAAATTACAAATAATTTTTTGGGTAATTTAACTCATGAGGTTTCAACTGACGTGAAGCATAAGCAATTACCTGATCATTCTTCATTAGGAAACAACCAATTCCTTTCAACGAATCATCACTGTAGAAAACAAACTCACCATTTCTAGAAGGCAATGCCAAAACTGTAGCAATCACCAATCTTCTTTTCGATTCCTGAAAACCATCATCACATTCTTTTGTCCAAACGAACGTAACACCTTTTTGAGTTAACTAAGTCATTGGGATAGATAACTATGAAAAATATTCAACAAGCCTCTGGTAATAACCCACTAATCCAAGATAACTATGAATCTCAGCTATATTTGTGGGTCTTGGCCATTCTTCAACAACTTTTGTTTTAGTAGGATCAACATTTATGTCATTTTTTTTAAAACAATGTGACCGAGGAAAGAAATTTGTTATAACCAAAACTCACACTTGCTTAATTTCCCATTCATTTTTCTTAATGATTGAATGACAACCCTTAAATGAATTTCATGCTCCTTTTTACTTCTAAAATAAACCAAAATATCATCAATAAACACAACCACCATTTATCACCTAAGTCATTTGAGACATTATCACAACAAACCGTTCAATTCTGATTGTAGCCATCTCAGGTTGCTGACTTGGAAGGTTTTATTCATCCCGATGTCATCCCATTATAGCTTCCCAGTTTCCTCAACAAAAAACCATTCTGAACACAGGAATATCTTAGGTGAAGCAACATAGTAATATGTAAATGCTATATCATTAACATAAATTAATTTATAGATATTAATTTAACAATACCCTAACTCCTAAAGGTGTCTAAACTGATCTCTGATACCAGCTATAAGAACCCAAATTTAAGCATTACATAATCTATAATTAAATGAATAATTCACATTGAGGATCTTTTTAGGTTTAGATTTTTAGAGAATTGGGCCATAACTATTACATTACATCTCAAAAATTACAAGGTATACAATTCTACTCAGTTTCCATTTTTTTTCTAAATTAAAAACTCTTGGAAAAAAGAGTAATGTCTAGTCCCATGTTTTAGACAACATGACTTTTCCTTGATCCCATCATTGACCCAATACTTCTTTAGGTCCTCGGAGAAACATTTCAAACTTAGGATGAGCATAAAAAGCTCAGCAAGGGTAATAAAAAAGAAAGAAAACATTAGTTAATCCTTACATACCTAACATAATCTCTTTAACATGCCTCATGAAATCATAAGATTTATGAATAACACATAGAAAACATAAATCATAAATGTAACTGTTGGCATCCATATCATACTTACATTGTAGCTATCACAACTACGTAGTGAGTTACATTTGGAATACCCATCATAGTATATTCCCTAAATATATTAAGAGAAACATTCACATTTACCTCCATCTCATTACCAAACACATTGGAGAGATATCTCGGGATCACCCACCCTAGGTTTATCATGGAACTACCCATATACATAAGAAATTCCCATGAACCATAACATATTCATAGCACATAAAACAAATATAAAAGAAAGATAACATTTCCACATTTCAATCACAATATATCATTTAAATATATTGAAATAATCAATCCATTATCAAAACCATTTTCAATACCAATATATGCAAAAAGAGTAAATGGTATTTACATTCCTTTTAAAAATATTATTTCTTGTTAAGGAATCCAAAGATCAAATAATACTTGCGGTGGCGGAAAGGTCGTTGTCACCGTGTACGTTAAAAGAAACATTAATTTTTATCGTTTTGTAAAATTCTTAGTAGAGAAAATATTCCATCTGAATTAAAGTAAAATTCAAAGGGTATTATACATTTTATAAAATAATGTAGTGTATAAAACCAAATATGCCTCAATGAATGGAGATTGAGAGGAAGTCCCTTACCTCGTGTCCGACGTGACCCGTTCGTTCTTTAGTCTCCTAAATAATAAACTAAAGTTAATTTATACTTGCTTAAGAAACCTTTTCAAGTTTATTGTTCCTTTAATATCAATTTATACTATGTTATAACCATTAAGTAATCATTTAAGTTAATAACGGTTGTTTGGTCGATATTTGGTGCTTGGGTCAAAAATGAACTTCTTATATTTACAAGTTTTCTATGTGGTCAAAAGTCCATTATATCCAGAATGATATTTATGATTTAGATATCATATATATATATAGTATATACATGTATTTATAATATTAAAAAACTTTTTGAGGTAAGAAATGAAATGCACCGTTCATGGAGACGGTAAGCCGTACGTATGCATGAACGCTACTTCCATTTCTATTTCCTATTTTAGGCCTCTAAATTATATTGGATAAATGTAAAAACATTTAACAAACATGTATAATTATATTGTAGTTAGTTATGTTCATTATTTCGAATACAATGGCTAGGCCTTAACTACCATTTAAAATAATAATATTATATTATTATTGTGCAATGTAAGTATTTAAAGAATCCCGTTGTTGCGTACCAGGTATTCCATCGAACATAGAAAACCCTTTAAAATAAAATTAATATTTAATTCCCAAATATATATAAATATGAAAATGTAATATTTCTTTTTTTACCTGGGATGTTACAATAGCACTTACATAACCCCATATAAAACTTTTTTTAAATAAAGATATATGTTTTTTTATATTTTCCTTTACGTTAAATTAATTAATATAACATGCCATTACCACTAACAAGTGGATACATGGGGTATGGAAATAGACCAAAGGATTCCATTGGTCAGAAATATATCATAAAATAGTATTAGGACATCTGTTAGGGTAGTTTAATATTATTATAATATTATTTTTTTACCCTTATTTACAAAATTTACCCTTTAACCATGGAAAATAAAATAATTAATGAACTTACTAATCATAACTTCTACAAATTAAAGGTACCTATTTACAAAATTTGGACCTTCATATTGCAAATATTGAATCTATTTTTCAAAATTCAAAACATATAATTTTCTGTAATTAATTTAAAATTAATTCCTATTATCAAAACAAAAATTGGTTTTTTAAGAAGTAATAACTACAAAAAGATTCACACGTGTTTATGTCCAATTTAAAAGTGAAATTACTTATAATGACCAAAATTTTATTAAATGATAAATATATAATCCAATTAAACTTCTAAACCAATTAAAAATACAACCAACCTATAAAAATAAATTATATTAAAAGGTAATTTTGAATTTAAAGGTAGTATTTTTCATTATTCATTAAGAAATTAACTTTATCAGAAAAATTTCCAAAAATTTAACCAAAGTAAATTTTGGTGCACCTCTTCTATAGAAGAATTTTATTATGTCAAATATAAAATATAAAGAAAAAAACTAAATTTAAAAAGGGTTCACCTTCCAAAGGGGGTAAAACAACCTTTTAAAAATATTAGAGTATTTCATGCTTAAATTCAGATTCATTATTATATTAAGCCTCTCAAATTCATTGGATAAATGTAAAGACATTTAACAAACATGAAAAATAAAATTTTAGTTAGTTTTGTTCATTCCCGCCAATAAAACAACTAGGAGTTAACTACCATTTAAAAATATATTAACTTATTTTTTAGTATAACTCAAAGTTGTGTGCAACATAATATTTCAAAGAAACCCATTATTGCATGTTGAGTATGCTATTAGAAAAAGAATCCATTTGAACATAGAATTAATATATTATTCATACATATTAATATATATGAAAATTTATTATTCTATAAATATTTGGGTGGTTACATCCATCTCACCTTTTTGGAAATTGTGTCCCCATAATATTAAAATTAGGCTCAGAAACATCATTGAAAATCCCCAATTTGAGAAAGAGTAAATAAAACTATCTCTTTTAAATAAGTAAAGAGAAGTAAAAAAGCTCACTCGAGATAACCAATACTATGATTTTATATAGGGTAACATGGATATGGATGAGAAACTAACCATCATGTTCAGATGGAGAGTAACAGAAAACATGCTTAGGAGAAAGTTAAAAAGTAGAAAATCACAAACTTGTTATAGGTTAAACGGTCATTGATTACCAAATAGAAAAATTAAACGGAAAACATTTTAGTTTAAAGATAATTTTAAAAAATTTGAATAATTTATTTATGAGATCGACTAAGAACATAAAGAAATATATTTACTTTTAAAGTAGAGATTAATCCTTTAATAAATCCTATCATAAGCTCATTTTTCTCCAAATGATGAGTATTCAAGATGAATTGGTCACACCTGATGAGGTAAAATCAACTTCTAGAGAATTACATAATTTGAAAAAGATGAACTGTATATTTCCCATATCTTTAGACATTAACCATACCCAAATGGTTAGTATGAGATTAGAAAATCCCCAAAAGGATAATTCTTTATAAAAAGAAATACTACTCTTAATCTCCAAAATTGAACAAACAATACCAAAAGTTAAACAAAGACCATTAAATACACAATTTTCCTTAAAATTCATCAAAATAATCCTACGAAGATTGAATCCCAGTATTTAGAACGATTTGATAACATAGTCTTCTACAAGAAATCAAAACATTTATCTCGAAATAACATCAAATACTCTTAAAGTCTAATACTGAAAAGTAATTAAACTAATCACATATTCTTTATGATAGGTTAGTAATTTCCATAAATTACCCAAATAGTAATATTTCCACAATAAAAAATATATTATTCTAAAATAATATTTCAACAATTACTCCACAAATTAAATCCCATAGTATTCTTGTAGCACCGCGACCCCAGAAGCCCATTGTCAGTGCATTATTTTAATACATTGACATGATTACAAGGAATCAAGTCCTGAAAGACCGATCAGTTTAACAGTCTTGTAAAATAGATTACATACATGGGTGTTACATTACACTATCTAAAATACAAAACAAAAAAAATAATACGTTGAGAATTCCATTTCTCCCTTAGCTTAACCCTATATCTCAAACATAAAACACTTCTTGGGACCCTGGGAAGATAAAATATAAGAAAGGGGTGAGGTCAGATTCCCAGCAAGGGTAAATAATTTGGTAGAAGCTATAAAATATTAAGGAAATATTTAAAATAAAAACAAAAACCTTTTTAAAAATAACCTTGAACATAATATGGAAAAAATAAATCAAACATCACCATATAAACAAGCACATAGATATTCTACTAGTCAAATAATCACATGTGATAACTAATTTCATAATGAAGGAATGCCTAACACTGGACATCAATACCACATAGTCAAGGCCTTGTGCCAAGACTAAAAATAATTTTTTTTCAAGGCCTTGTGCAAAGACACTAGTTTTTCTCATGAGACCTACCGATGAATCGAGGAGCTATAGTGGGCTCTACCCCTCGCATACTATGTCCACTTCATTCCTTATATGAAAAGTTTGAACATAACCTAAACATTCCTATTAAAACTAGAATATGATATATCAGTACATTAACCTTAAGCCATGAATAGTATAAAATAGAACATCCACAGTCAAACATATCATAAATCATTCAATACAATATGGAAGATTGTATTATAATAAATCAACCTCAATCAAAAATAATTTACAATAAAGGATGCTGACATAGTTTAAAATGATGGGTAAAACCATTTAAGAGAAATATACCTTTTGTAAAATCATTTAAAAGTCACACATATATAAGGGAAGTAATTTAATGGAGATTTATTAATCAAAGTGTCCCATACCACTTTGAAACATTTTAAAATAATTATCATTTCAAAACATTCATGTCCATATAAATGAATCCTTAAAATCATTTTGAAAACATAGACATTAATTAAAATGACTTAGAAAGATAAATCTTTAAAACATTTTAAATGATGATCTAGTTAAATAGACCCTCGTATAAAACCTTATATGATTCATTTTGAAAACATTTTTTTTGAAATATGTGTATCGATGATAAATATGTCTCAGTAAATACTTACACATAAACAACCTCGGATAATAATGAGATTGAGGAATTAACACTTACCTTGCACTTTCCATTAGTCAGGGGTACGTTTAACCTCTCGTATGAAGATCGTAGTATGTTATTAAATTATACCAGAACCATATTAATATTTTTGATATCATACGTGATTCATTTATGACTTTATACTACCCATTTAAAAATTATTTCCATGTTAAATTAACATTTCAGGTAATAATCGCTTTTCTTATCGTACATGTTTTAACTTGTTACTCTTGATTTTATCACTTAGATCAAGATTTAAATACTACCAGAATATAAAACATGATTTATATATCATCTATATTTAGAATATAAATTAGTATAGTAGACATAAATATGAAATGGAAAACACCATTTATGGGGACGGTCGTCCGTACATAAGCATAAACGTTGTTTCCATTTTCATATCATATTGAAAGGAACTAAGTGAATATGGAATATGTAATTACTGACACGTACACACATATATATATATATCTCCAGTAGAATTATTATGTCATATATTACATACTTATTAGTAATATATATTTTTATAATCATTGATGAATGGTGAACGTGGAAATGAATCTCATCGCGTCGTGGTGACGGTAATCCATATGTACGCACGAGCAACAATATTATTTCTTTAAAGGTGTGGAATTGGATGTCATATAAATTTTACAGAGTCATTAGAATGTTATTTTCGTTATTTATATACATATTACTCATCATTATATCCATCCAAATAACATAGTTTTGAATAACAAATTACACCACTGCGTGGAGACGGTAAGCCATACGTACACATGCATAGTGACATTATCATTCATAAGATGGATAGAATAATGAATAAAATTGTTCCCTATTTATGATAAAATCACAGTATATAGAATATACTGGAGTTATTATTTTATGATGGAAATAACAAAGAAAGAGTAAGCGGAAGAATAAAATAACTTGAAAGAGGGTGGTGAAATCATTACCACTTTTTTGGGTTCTTCCTTTTGATTTGATCAAATGGGATCCTTAGGATGGATTTATGACCAAATTAATGCCTCTAAGATGAAGGTAGGATAGTTGGGAGGTTATTTGGGTAGGGGTTGGCTGAGATAAATGGATTTGGAGATGTGAATTTGAGAGAAGGGGACGTTCCCTTTTATAAGAGGGGTGAGGGTCACCTTAGAAAAAATGTAAAATATTATTTTATAATCAAATCATTTTCGGTTTCTAATGGCTCAAAAATGAATTATTTAAAGGATAAGGTGGGGATGGATAGTAAAACACTCAACCAATATTTTTAGACAGGTTTAGGTCACAATATTTACCTCAACTTTTAGATTTAACTCTTACTTAAATAGTTTGACATTTACCATGTCTCTTTGTATTTTTATATTATATGGTTAATACACTTACTATAAAATGCCAATCAAACCCCAATTGGTCAATTTATGTCATATATGTTATTATATAACTCTTTTGGAAAAACCATATATTTTTAGGACTATTATGTCAATTAATAATATAATATTTGTTTTAAAAACTATTTTATGTCAATTTTGATACTATTTGGTATTTGTTCTTTTTGTTAAAATCATAACAACATGATTACTTCGATAAAAATTTATCTAACCAAGACTAACATGTTATATTAAACTATAAAAATAGTGGAATTTATAAAAAGTCTCAAATTACATTTATTTGGATATTTATAATGTCTATTATTTTAATCTTTCATTAATACGACAATTAATGCATCATCATTGTGTCATAAATAAATTTAATTATTTAATGTCTAAAAATTATAAATAAAATATCGTTATGTTGGAAATATTTTTATCTTTCAAATTAATATTTATAGTCTAATTTATCTAATGTATAACCCAATATTATTTTATTTATTTATTAAACTTTGATTTTAACTCTTTTAACTCTTCTTTAAATTAAATAATAATAAATGTCCTATTCTAATCCAAGTAGACATAAAGGATAACATTTTATTCCAAAGGTTGTTTTCTGTCGAATTAAACTTATCCAATAGAATTAGGACATGTGTTAGGGTAAGAATAATATCATTTTTACCCTTAATTACCCAATTTACATTTAACCGTGGTAAATAAAAGTAAAAAGATACTATTCATAAAAAATTATTTTTATCTTATTGAACCAAATTTTTCTTACTGACATCAACCATGTCTCGTGGATTTTTGAAATTCCACTCATAGAAGTGGTGAAATCATGTTTTATGTGAATTTTCAAATTCATCTAAGAGGTGGGTAAAAGACGATGAAAAGTTCATTAAAATTATATATATCTAAAATTATTACAAAATGACTAAAATGAATTACATTGAACATATATAGGTATTATGAATATATTTTTATTGAAAATAAATTTAAATAAAATAAATAATTATTTAAAAAACGTCTTTTTTAAACAATAACTCAGTGTTTTTCATTATTCATCAAAAATTGAATGTTTTCAGAAAAAATACCAAAAATTCACCCTAAGATAATTTTGATATTCCTAATTCAAAAATTAATTCTATTTTACCAAATTAAATACATATAAGTTTCATTTATTAATTTAAAATTAATTCCCACTGTCAAAACCAAAAGGAATATTTTTAAGAAATAATAACTATCAAAAGATTGGCACTTGTTTATGTCCAATTTCAATGTGAAATTACTTAAATGACCAGAACTTGATTAAATGGTAAAAATATAATCTATTTATACTTCCAAACCATTAACATTTATAATTTAATACTATAAAATATTTTGATTAAAAAATCTGTTTTCAGTTAAAATATAGTATTTTTCACTATTCACCCCAATATAAAATTTATCAGAGAAACACCAAAAATTTATTGAAAGTAAATTCTTATGTCTCAATTATAAAGGAGATGTTTTTTTTGTCAATTTTAAAATATAAAAGTTTCAAATATTTTATTTAAAAAAGGTTCACCATTAAAAGTTGGAAAAGGTGCATTTTTTTTTGAAAAATACTTCTTTTATCTAAAAAATTAATTTGTTCTTTAAATTATGTCTAATAAACTCATAATATGGATTCTAAAATTATAAGGATTATATATAGTTGAAGCTTTAGTTAATACTATTCATAACCGCTTTTGAACGGCTAGTTTGGTAAGTGGTGGTGCGCTTGAACTCGGTGTTGCGTGCAGTGAATGTTATTGAATTACATTGAAGAAATAACATACTATGAAATCTTGGGGTGTTACATTTTTCCCTCCTTCAATAAAATGCGTCCTTGCAATTTAAAATTGTTCTTCAAAAAAAAAGGTTGAAAATATAAAATACATTTGTGAAAAAACCCACATCGGAAATTGGGTAATAAAATTTAGTCTTAATAAGAGGAAGCAAGAAATGAAAGGATCACCACCAAGTTATGATATCAATTAGAAGAACATTGGTGGAAATTAGAGACACATAATTGGATGAAAAACTGTAAATATTTATATGGAGTTATTGAGGTCATCAATCAAAAACAATTTTAGAATTGAGGGCCTCAAAGCCATCAATCTATGATGATTTAAAATATTATCAGTTCAAAAAAAACATAAGGTATTAAGATAACACATTTTTAGTTTTAAGATCCCATACCTAAAGTTTATGAATTTATTTCTTCATAGAATAAGAGTATAAAAAATATATACTTGACATGAATATTTCCATCCTGTAACTAATTTCTACCACAAACTCATCTTTCACTCAAAATGATAATAGATCTTAAAAAAATATTCTATTTATTCAATTCATATAGGGTTATAAAAAAATGAATTTATAATTCATCTACCAAAACATATAATAAAACTACATTATTCAATCCAGGACATCACATGGGCCAGTGGTAGGTGATAAACCCTTGTCGCCCTTCAGTTGCAGGTTCAAGTCTCACAGCCTTGCTGGTGCGACGGGTTGCCACCCGACCTCCGAGTTGTCCTTTTATGGAGATCCAAAAATAATCAAAAACTTGAATTACCCAAAACACTTCTGTCCAAACTCATAGTCCAAAATTTATAAGGAATATAAACACAATGAAGATACATTTTTCCATATAATATCATGTGAAAACATTCATCATGTATTCTATTAAAACACATCAACATTCTAAATTACCATAAAACTTTATTGATTACATTCATGCTCCCTTATTCCTGATAAAATAATAGATATTCCTATTCTATCAAAAAATGTTGTAAACTCCAACAATGATGGAATATAAAAATTATTAATCAGTTTCAAGGTAGTCAAGAATATCCTATATAATTTATCCAAATAAATCATGTATTATTCCAAAATCACTACCTCTATATCAGAACCATATTATGGTTTATCTTTCTCTTAATCTTATATTTTCCAAAAATTTATCCTGCTATTGAGTCACTTTTCTTGGTTCCACACAATCTCAAGTCCTTAATGAAATAGTACTGTAGTACTATATTTATATACTCTATAATTATTATAACATGTAAATCATTAATTCAATACTCAAATGAAACAATACTTTAATAACAACATAAGAAATCTAATAATCCCTCATCATCTTTGGTAATATCATAACTTTATCATTATCCAATGGCAACATTTAAGGTATACTCTGATGATTTGGAAATTTATTCATGTAGTGTCCCAACTCCTTGTAGATTTAGCATTGTACATTTTAATCTTTTTTCTTACCGTTGCAGTCACGTTCTTGGTGTCCTTTTTTCCACACTTATAACAAAATCCCATTCCCTTCAATCATTTTCCAAGGTGATTATTTCCACAGTTATCACATATAGGTAAATCCTTATTTTCCCTCTTCCCTTTATCCATCTTTCTCTCTTCCATATTTATCTTCTCTTTCTTCCCTTCAAATACATAGGACTCAGAGAATTATTTACTTATCTTATTAACACATGATACTATTTCTGCATATGTTGAGAATACATTACAGACAATTTCCCTTCAAAATTTTGGATTAATACCATGAAAGATATGATCCTTCTTACTCTTTGGATCATACGTATTGATGTAGTTCACATTCCTTATACTCGGTGCCATTTCTATACAATAGCATACACTAGGTTAGTTTATGAATTACAATGAATAATTCCACACTTGTAAAATACCTACCATAAATTGAAAAGTTTATGGATATAATCCATAAATATAATTTCATTGAAGAAGTATATACTCGTAAATCCTTCATAATTATTTGTAAAGAAAATGAGAATTATCCTAAGCTAATCCCCTAAGAGTGTCGTAACCAAGAGTGCCGCAAGGCCCGTTGTTGTGCACCAGTTCCCATTCGATTCTAGCTCAAAGAGGTGTTTTTGGGTTTTACCCCAAGTTACATTTGTGCCAGAGCCGCCTCTACTTGCTCATATCCAGTCAGGGATGTATTTTCTTGGAAAACTCACAAAATCTCTACATTACCAAAATTCTAGGAAGTTCTTCTATTCGAATCCACAAATTCTATCTCACGGTAATGTTCTCTAATCAAAGTTTATCTAAATATAGTTTCCAAGGTTATTTCTAAACTTCCTCGGATACCAACTATAATGCCCCGACCCCAGAATGCCAGAGTCGGTGCATTATTTTAATACATTGGCATGATTACAAGGAATCAAGTTGCGAAAGACCGACCAGTTTATGAGTCTTGGAAAATAGATTACATACATGGATGTTACATAATAAATTATATAATACAGAACAATGAAAATAATCCTTTGAAAATTCCATTTCTTCCATAGCTTAACCCTGCATCTCAAACATGAAACACTTCTTGGGATCCTAGGAAAATAAAACATAAGAAAGAGGTGAGCTCAGATGCTCAGTAAGGGTAAATAATTTAGCGGAAGCTATAAACTTTTAAGAAAATATTTTTATTAAAAACAACATCCTTTTTAAACATAATATTGAACATAATATGGAAAAAATAAATCAATCATCACCATATAAACAAGAACATGGATATTCTACTAGTCGAATAATCAAATGTAATAACTAATTTCATATTGAGGGAATGCCTAATGCTGAACATCATTACCACATAGTCAAGGCCTTTTGCCAAGACTGCAAATAATATTTTTTTCAAGGCCATGTTCCAAGACACTAGTTTTTCTCATGGGACCTATCGATGCATCAAGGAGCTATAGCAGGCTCCACCCGTCATTACTAAGTCTACTGCATTCCTCATATGAAAAGTTGAAACATAACATAAACATTTTTATTAAAACTACTATACGAAATGTAAATACATTAACCCTAAACCATGAATGGTATACAAATAGAACATCCAAAGTCAAACATATAATAACTCATTCAATAAAATATGGAAGATTGTATTGTAATAAATCAACCTCAATCAAAAATAATTTCCAGTAAAAGTTGCTGACATAGTTGAAAATGACGAGTAAAATTTTTTAAGATAAATATCCCTTTTGTAGAATAATTTAAATGTAACTCATTTATAAATGAAGTAATTTAAAATAAATTTTTTAATCAAAGTGTCCCATAACAATTTGAACCTTTTGAAAAGAATTATCATTTCAAAACATTCTTATCCATACAAATAACTCCTTAAAATCATTTTGAAAACATGGACATTAATTAAAAGGATTTAGATAGATAAATATTTAAAACATTTAGATTTATGATCTAGTTAAACAGAACCTCACATAAAACCTTAAAAGATTAATTTAGATTTTTTTTGAAATATGAGTATTGATGATAAATATGTCCCAGTAAATACATACACATAAACAACCTCGACTAATAAAGAGATTGCGCAATTAACCCTTATCTTGCACTTTTCTTTAGTTGAGGGAATGTTTAACCTCCTGTATGTTGATCCTAATATTTATTAAATTATACCAGAACCATATTAATATTTATGATATCATACATGATTCATTTATGACTTTATACTACCCATTTAATAATAATTTCGATGTTAAAATAACATTTCGGGTAATAATCACTTTTTTTATCATACGTGTTTTAACTTGTTACTCTTGATTGCATCAATTAGATCGAGATTTAAATACTTCCAGAATATAAAACATGATTTATATATCATATATATTTAGAATATTAATATGTATAATAGACATAAATATTAAATGGAAAACACCGTTTATGGAGACGATAGTCCGTACGTACGCATAAACACTGTATCCGTTTTCATATCATATTGAACAGAACTAAGTGAATAAGATATGTGTAAGTACAAATATATATATATATATATATATATATATTTCTAGAAGCATTATTCCATCATATATTACATACTTATTAGTAATATATATCTTTATAATTGTCGATTAATTGTGAATGTGGAAATGAATCTCATCGCGTCGTGGAGACGGTAATCCGTACGTACGCACGAGCGACAATAACATTTCCTTAAAAGTATGGAATTTGATGTTATATTAATTTTAAAAATACATTATCATGTTATTTTCATTATTTATATACATATTACACGTCATTATATCCATCCAAATAATATAGTGTTGAATAACAAATTACACCACGACGTGGAGATTATAAGCCGTACGTACGCACACATGGTGACATTATCATGCATAAGATGGATAGAAAAATGAATATAGTTATTACATATTTACAATAACATCACATTATATATATTATAATGGAGTTATTATTTTAGAATGGAAACAACAAATAAAGAGTTAGTGGAAGAATAAGAGAACCGGAAAGAGGGTGGTGAAATCATTACATATTTTTAGGGTTCTTCCTTTTGATTTGATCAGAAGGGATCCTTAGGCTGGCTTTTTTACCAAAGTAATGACTCTATGATGAAGGTAGTATTGTTGGGAGGATATTTGGGTAGTGGTTTTCCGAGACAAATGGGTTTGGTGGTGTGAATTTGAGAGAAGGGGAAGTTCCCTTTTATAAGAGGGGTGAGGGGAACCTTAGGAAAAACTTAAAATATTATTTGATAAAAAATTCATTTTGGGTTTCTAATGGATAAAAATTAATTTATTTAAAAGATACAGAGGGGATAGGTAGAAAACCACTCAACCAATAGGTTCTATACAGGTTTATGTCACCATATTAACCTTAACGTTTAGATTTAACTCTTTGTTAAATAGTTTGACATTTACCATGTCCTTTTCTATTTTTATATTATATGGTTAATAAACTTACTATAAAATGCCAATCGAACCCCAATTGGTTCATTTATGTCACATATATTATTATATAAGTCTTTTGGTGAATCCATAGATTTTAGGGCTATTATATCAATTAATAATATAATATTTTTTTAAAAACTATTTTATGTCAATTTTGACAATATATAGTATTTGTTTTTTTAAATCATAACAGCATGATTACATCGAAAAAAATTGATCTAATCAACATTAAAGTGTCATATTAACCTAGAAAATTTGTTTAATTTATAAAAAAGTCTAAAATTAGATTTATTTGGATTTTTATAATGTCCATTATTTTAATCTTTCATTAATATGGTAATTACTGCATCATCATTGTGTCGTAATTAAATTTAATTATTTAATGTATAAAAAATATAAATAAAATACCATTATGTAGGAAATATTTTTATCTTACTAATTAATATTTATAGTCAAATTTTTCTTATGTATAATACTATATTAAAAATGCTTTAGTTATTAATCTTTAATTTTAACTCTTAACTTATCTTTTAATTAAATAATAATAAATGTCCTAATCAAATCCAAGTGGTCCTAAAGGATCATATTTTATTCCTAAGTTTTTTTGGGACTAATTACACTTATCCAATAGAATTAGGACATGTGTTAGGGTAAGAATAATATCATTTTCACCATTAATTACCCTATTAACTTCTAACCGTGGTAAATAAAATTAAAAAGTTACTATTCACCAAAATTATTTTTATCTTATTGTACCACATTTTTTATACTGATATCAACTGTGCCTTTTGCAGTTTTGAAATTCCACTCACAGAAGCGGTAAAATTATGTTTTATGTGAATTTGAAAATTCTCCTAGGAGGTGGGTAAAAGATAGTGAAAAGTTCAATAAAATTATATATATATAACATTATTAAAAAATGACTACAATGAATTAAATTTAACATATATAGGTATTATGTATCTATTTTTTCATAAAATAAATTTAAATAAAATAAATAACTATTTAAATTAAAATTCGGTTTTAAATAATAACTCAGTGTTTTTCACTATTCATCAAAAATTGAAAATTTTCAGAAAAATACCAAAAATACACCCTAAGATAATTTTTATATTATGAATTCAAAAATTAATTCTATTTTACCAAATTAAAAACATATAAATTTCATTTATTAATTTAAAATTAATTCTCACGGTCAAAACCAAAAGGCATATTTCTAAGAACCAATAACTATCAAAATATTGACACTTGTTTATGTCCTATTTCAAAGTGAAATTACTTACAATGACCAGAATTTGTTTGAATAGTAAAAATATAATATATTTATACATTCAAACCATTAAAATGTATAATTTAACACTATAAATTATTTTTATTAAAATAGTTATTTTCTGATAAAATATATTATTTTCACTATTCACCAAAATATGAAAGTTATCAGAAAAACACCAAAAATTTATTGAAACTAAATTCTTATGTCCTGATTCTAAAGAAGAAGTTTTTTTCGTCAAATTGAATATATAAAAGTTTCAAATATTGTATTTTAAAAGGCTTCACCATTAAAAGGCGGTAAAAGTGTATTTTTTGAAAAATACTTCTTTTATCTAAAAAAATGAATTAGTTCTTACATTATGTCTAAGAAAATAATTATATGGTTTCTAAAATTATAAGGATAATATATAGTTCAAAATTCAGTTAATACTATTCATAACCGCTTTTGAACGGCTAGTTTGGTAAGTCGTGGTGTGCTTGAAGTCGGTGTTGCGTGTAGTGCAAGTTATTGAATTACTCCGAAGAAATAACGTACTACGAAATATTGGGGTGTTACAATTCTATTTTCTTTAGGAATATAGTGTTCCAAAAATAGAGAAAGTCTTCCATAATAACATTTATCACTTAATCACACAATCATTTTCCTATACTAAAGATACCCATTTGATAAATAAATTTCCATAATCAACTTAATATCGATCCATAAAATCATTTGACTAAAAAAAATAAGTCATACTAACTGGGGAATTTATGTAGGTCAGTGGTAGGAGATGCACCCTTGTGGCCCTTTAGTTGTGGGTTCAATTCCAACAGCCTTTTCGTACGTGACGGGTTGTCACCCTTCCTACAAGTGTACATTTTCTAAAACCATATCATTATTATAACATTCTCAAAAATAAGATCATTTCCAAAAAAATTACCATAACCTGATTTATCCTTAAAGGTTATCTAATACCTTTCATTTTTCATCCCAAAATGTAATAAACATTAATCCCCTAAAAGACAAAAGAAAAAATGAACCCTTAAGGTATCTATTATTTCCACAGAAGAAAATGTAATTATATATTGAATAACATTTTCACATATCAAACATCAGGGTTACACATATTAGAAAATATATTCTAATGGAATATCATCATAAAAAGATCATTAATAATTTTAAATATTTAATAATCCTACAATCTACCATAACTCTCGAATCCCTTATATGTTGACTTCTTACTCATTCAACGCTCTACATAATCCATTAACTATGCATTTCCACGTTATTTCTTAATACATCATTCTTGTAGATAAAATATCCTCATAATTTATAAATATCAATCCAAATATGATTCATTATTTATGGATAATAAAATAAATCATACCTTGAATCTAAGTATCATGATCTTCAGGATATTCCCTTTCTCTTTTGGCATGTTTTCATACTTCCAAAAAGTAAACGTTCGCTCTACTTCTGTAATTTCACTTTTCAATAGAGTTGGAAAAGTTGCTATCCTGACATCATATGAAAAAGATACCATGACCCATAAAATTGTTTTATACATGAGTTGGTGTTGGATAACGCAAAAAATTTCTTGTAGGTGATTTGAATACACAAGAAGCTGTCCAAATCATTGAAACATGATTTTTCCACAATAGTGACAATGAAATCACCAGGGAGGGATAATAAGGTTTTGAAAGATCTATTTCCTTATATATTGATGAATTATCCTTAATCTGCTGAAAAGAATCAACACTTAAACATGAAACAAAATATTATTATTAAAAAAAGAATCCTCCATAGGGTAAAGATATCATTAAACCTTTTATATTACTCTAATCCATCAATATCCTTATATCTCTATTGTTTAGGTTTTTATCCAAACTACCTATTTTACCATAACCCTCCAAAAGTTTTCATATGATAATAACCCTCTTGGTTATATGGTATCCTTTACCTACACCCAGATAACATGCTAACCTCTAAAGTTATCCAAACCATCCTTTGATACCAACTATAAGGCCTCAGCCTTAAAATTACATAATCATGAATTAAGTAAAGAATTAACATTGAGTATCTTTTAGGTAAATAGTTTAAGAGAATTAGGACACATCTATAACAATTAAATCTCAAAAATTACAAAGTAGAAACTTCTACTTTATCTAATTTTCTCACAATAATAAAACTCCATAAATAAAAACAAGAAATATTTTCTTGATAAAAATATTCTCGAATTATTCCTTTCTCCTACCCTTCCTTATACCATACGGAAGACATTTCAAAAACCAGGGATGATCATAAAAATCTCAGTAAGGGATATAAAATAATAAAATAAAATGTTAGTCCATGAATACATACAAATAAAAGAAACCATACTTTTCAATCATAAAACATAAGCTCTTTAACATACCTCGTGAAATCATAAGATTTATGAATAACACATATAAATCATAAATCATAAAGGTAAATCATGGAATCCATAACATACTTACATTTTAGCTTTCACAGATACATATGGAGTTATGTTTGGAATACCCATAAGATTATATACCCTTAATCTCTTAGGAAAACCTAAATGTTTACCTTCTTCACGTTACCCAATGCATTAGAGAGATATCGTGTGATCACCAACCCTAGGATTATCAAGGAACCACCCATATTTGGTTAATCATGTAACCACCCGTCAAAGGTATTAGTAACATAAGATAATCAAAAAACATAAAAATATTGAAATTATCATCATTTCACTCATCAATCACGAGAAATCAATTCAAGATATTGAAATATTCAATCCATTTCCAAAATAATTTAAAACATTTAATAAAGATATTTTTGAATAATTGTGTTCATGACCACTTAGATACTTTTAAATGGAATTAAAATTGAAAAAAATTATTATACATATGAGTAAATCTGGAAAACCATTTAAAAAACATGGTCATTAATGAGAAATATTTAGAAGAATAAATATTTAAAATATTTAAAATGATATTTTAGTTAAAGAGTCTCGTAACACTTGAATAAAATAATTTAATAATACATCAAAATAAACATTAAATATAATAATAATATAGATATTAATGACATAAAATTTCAAAAATAGTTGTATATAAACCTTATATTCTATTAAAGGTGTACACTATCAAGATATACCTCAACAAAAGGAGTTTGAGATAAAGTCCATTAAAAAGGTCATATAAATGATGTAAGAATTTATCAATGGGGTGACTATGTGTAGAAATAGTATATCTAAATAAAGGGAGGAGGAAATTATAAAATTAATAAATAAACAGTGATTGTACACATAATATTGGAATAATATAATCAACTAAGTCTGCGTAAAACTAAATGAGAGGAAATCGAGTTTAGAAATCCCCTTAAGAAAATTCGACATCCTAAATGCATCACATAAAAATATAGAACTTTTTTTTATGGGAGTGAATAGGGTCTTTAATTATTTGGAAATAAAATGTAAAACAATAAAGATATATAAGAACATATCCCTACATTATAAAATGGAAATTAAAATACATAATATAAATGAAGTCTTTGACTAAAAGAGGAGGGTGAAAGGTTCCCCTACCTTGAGTCTGGTGTGTCTTGTTCATTCTTTATATTCCAAAATAATAAAATTAGGTTAATTTCAACTTTATTAATAAAAATATTCAAATTTATTATAATTTTATATTACTTATCATCATTTTATAAAAATTACATAATTATTTAAGTTCATATCGGTCGATTTGTTGATATTCAGAACTTGAGTCAAAAATGAACTTGATATAATTTCAAATTGTCCATGTGGTCAAAGATCCATTATCTAAAAAATAGTATTAATGATTTAAATATCATATATATCATCTATACATATGTATTTATAATATTCCAAAACATTTAGAGATAATAAATTAAATGCACCGTTCATGGAGATGAGAGGCCGTACGTACACATGAACACTACTTTCATTTATTGATCATATTAAAGGAATGAAAAATAAATGATACATAGGTATATTATAATTTAATTATATAATAATTTGTTATATATGTTACATAATTTCATTAATTAAAATCTTTTTATGTTCCTTGTATTTCCTGAACGAGTCATATCACTTTGAGGGGGCGGTAGTCCGCACTTACTCAAATGAAATTATCATATTTCCACATTTTGGAAAACATAAATGTATTATGTAAATAAAAATTACATAATAATAGAGAAAATATAAATATTATATATACATAATATATAAATATAGTTCCATCATTATGGTCACCCTGAGAGGTGGTAAGAGAAAACCGCCCAATCATTGTTTCGTGAGGAAGTAGTTCACCGTAAAAAGAAACAGTATATTCGTATCCTTTAGATGGAGGAGTGTGTTAGTGTTGTTAAAATACATCCCATAACAACATCCTAGTATATTTATAACAATTATGTTGTTATGTAATCAATTAATAAGAACAGAATAGGGAGTGGAGAAGGAAAAAAGGAAAGGAACTTTAGAGAAGACACTATCTCTAAAACGTGTAACTCCCTTTGATTTGAGCCAAAAGGATTTATTAAATTGCCTTATGACCAAAATAAGGATTCTATGAGGAAGAGAGGGATATTGGGATATTTTTTGGGAAGATTTTGGATGAGAAAAGGGGCTTGAAAGGTATGATTAAATGGGTAGGGTTGATTCCCATTTATAAGAAGTGGGAGGGGAACTTTAGGAATGTTTTGAATTATTATTTTATTATAAAATGATTTCGGATTTCAAATGGCCCCAATGTAATTTATTTCAAATATAAAAGTCTCCTGGGTCGAAAACCTCTTGCCTAATTGGTTTGAGACAATTATAGGTCACAAATTTAACCTTATCTTTTATCATTAAACCTTTGGTAACTAATTTAACTCTTACCATGGCTTCTTCTATATTCACACTATATGGTTAATATAGTTACTATAAAATTCCAATAAAACCTCAAGGAGTTTATAAATTACATGATAAACATTATATAAGTAATTTGGACGAATATAATATTTTTAGGACTATTATATCATTTAATAAAATAGTATATATTTTAAAAACTCATTTATGTGAATTTTATACTATTCATATCATTAATTTTTTAAAAATACATAAAAACTGTATTATATTTAAAAAACATAATATATTAAAAGATAAAAAGTAATTATTTTCCATAAATTTAATATAGGGCATAAAATGTTTTAAAATATATTTATTTTAATTTTAATAATATCATTTATTTAAATCATTCATTAATAGGGTAATCACTACTTCATCATTGTATCCGAAATAAATTTATTTATTTGATGTCTAAAAATTATAAGTAAAATAAAAAGATTTAGGAAATACTTTTAGATTTATAATTCCTATTTATTGTTTAATATATCACTTCCATAACCACATATATAAATTCATTTATTAAAAGATTCATGTTTTTGTTATATTTCCCTTTACATTAAATTAATTAATATAACACATCATTATCACTCCCAAGTGGCACCATGTGGTCCCAAAATTGACCCAAGGAAGACCAAGGTCGGAAATATCTCATAAAATAGGATTAGGACATCTGTTAGTGTATTTTAACTTTATTATAATATTATTTTTACCCTTATTTTCCAGATTTACCCTTTAACCATGGAAAATAAAATAATTATTGAAGTTACTATTCATAATATCTTAAAATATAATGTACATATTTAAAAAATTTGGACCTCTTAATTCTAAATAGGGAATCAATTTTTTCAAATTCAAAACATAGATGTTTTAGTAATTAATTTAAATTTAATTCTCCTTGTCAAAAACAAAAGGCTCGTTTTTAAGAAGTAATAATTACCAAAAGATTGACTTTTGTCTAAAACCAATTTAAAAGTGAAATTACATAAATTGAACAAAATTAGATTAAATGATAAAAATACAATCCAATTAAACTTTAAAACCAATTAAAATTACAATATATCTATATAAATAAATTAGATTAAAAGGCATTTTTGAATTAAAATGTAGTATTTTTCACTATTCATTAAACAAATTAACTTTATCAATAAATTACAAAAAAATTAACCAATGTAAATTTTGGTGTCCTGATTATATATAAGAATTTTATTTTTTCAAATAGAACATATAAAAGTGAAAAAAAATAAATTTAAAAAGGGTTCTCCATCAAAAGGTGGTAAAACAACCTTTTAAAAATATTAGAGTATTTCATGCTTAAAATCAGACCCATTCTTATTTCAAGCCTCTAAAATTTATTGGATAAATGTAAAGAAATTTAACAAATTTGTATAATCATATTTTAGTTATTTCTATTCATTCCCTCCAATACAAAGACTATGCGTTAACTACCATATAAAAATATATAATCTTATTTTTCATTATAACTCAATATTGTGTGAAATGTAAGATTTCAAAGAAAACTATTGTTGTGGGTTGATTACGCTATTGTAACAAAGAATCATTTTAACATAAAATTAATATCTTATTCATAAATAATAATAGATATGAAAATGTATTATTCTATAAAAACCTGGGTCATTACAAGTGGATCCTAAAATTATATAACCCCTTGATGAATTAGTTGGTCTCATGTGATATAAAGTACAAGATAGATTTAAATAAGGCTCATAAAATAGTTTTAAACCATATTATAAATAGTCTTGATAGTGGAGGAATCATGATTCCATAGATCATAACATCTAATAATTAATCATTTCCTTTAATAAGAACTCTATTAAAATTATCCATGATATTTTCATAGTGATTTTATATCTAGATTCCTTTCATTATTAGTTAATTATTTAGGTGGAATATGTTTAAATTTATATATATTTCCATATTTATTATGCATTATCAAATTCTGATAATCATTTTATTAATTAAATGGAATGGGTTTTCATTTATTTACCTTTCAGTTGATTATACTAGTCAGTTGTCTGATTGGAATGTGTGTTAGTTTATTTACCCAACCATATAGTTCATTCTATATTAAGGATGTTTCATTTATTCATGATTTTTCCCACTATTCTAAACCATTACTAAGAATTTGAGATCTCACTTATTTTTTTTCCTTTCCCCATGATACCATGAAGAGTACTATGTTCGATATGCAAGGATATTCAAGATAAAATGATGTTATTCTTGAAAAAAAGTATTATGTTGTAATATGTGAATTCAAATGTAATTATATACTCTTATATGTATCTATTTTACCAACAATACAAATCTATTCAGCCAAATAGGATGCGATTTCTTTTGTCTTATGACAATGTAATAAATTTGGCATCGAATATAGGTTTCTAGAGTCGTGACCTCTATTGTTTCACATAACTCTTTTCACTATGGGAATGAATTTGAAAAAGAAATTTATTGATTGAATGGTTCTCTTCAAGATGAACTACTTCAGGGATCAAAACATGATATGACTCTAGAAAATATTCCCTTAAAATATTGACATGAAACATTTTTGGTACCTAGGATAAATATAATGAAAAATACCATATACAGGAAACTAATCCAATTTTATACTGTATTTCACATGTTCCATTGAACTGAGACTTATCTTTACCATTTTATAAATCTCACAACTCTATTACATGGAGATATTTAGACAAATACATAATCACCAACCATAAAACAATATTTATTACTGTTATCTTAATAACTTTTGTGGATACTTTGAGTTATCCTCATACGTTTCTCAATCAACTAATACTTTTAAGATAACATGAAGTAGAATCTTGCGAAGAGTCTTGCTAGGGATTGTTCTATGGAGGCAGAGTTAGACCCCTTGATGTTTCTGTAGTATGGAATGGTTTCTTAACATCTATACAAATATAGGATTCCACTAATGATTGTTGCAATGTTCTTGTTTTGGTAAGTTGTGTGGCAACTAGAGGTTGTAAACAGAGGGCTTACTAAGACCGAACATTATCTCTTGGGTAGCCATTTTCTGCTCATAAATTACCCTTCATGTTTAGCTTCAACCCTAAACATGAAATTATTGTGAGGCTTTATCATAGTTCATCCAAGGGTGGATGTGGAGTGTGGGTTTCTCTATGTATATGTGTTAGGTTAGCATGAAGGTGAGGTTCTTGAATCCATGACTACAGATGGAACATAGTGCTTGGTGATTTCCCACTTTCCACAACTAAAGAAACATGTGACCATTATTGCAAATTGTTAGACTAGCAGAAGCTGGACATCAGAGTGGTCGATCTCGGTTGTTCCTTGAGGTGCGTGATTGTAAGGGGCCAGGGACCCTTGGTGAACTCTATTTTCTACCCTTGAGTGTAATATTTAGATTTTTTGGGATGAAGAGTATTATGGTGGGGAGAATGTAATGTCCTAGAATTTTTAGGTATTTGTTCTAATTATATGTAATTATTATGAGACCAGACACTTGGATGGTACATGATTTCGAGGCCTGGTGATATCGAAATTGAAATTTGAAATTTTTTAGGTTCATTTAAATAAACGTGCGAGAAGGTTTTTCTAATTTCTAAACCAGTGGTCGGATCAAAAATATGAGGGCACTGTTCAACTAAGGACAAAAATATTCTCCTAGAAAGGACCTAAATTCAACAGGAAAGGAACAACATTAAAATATAGTTTTTATACTTTTCGGAAGAAAAATAAAATAACTTAAAAGGTTATTTTATTTATTTTTCTTCACCATTAAGCGGTAGAACATTAGAACTGCTATGAAGAAACAAGGAAATTAAGTTTCACATTTAATAAGGATTTTAAATGCAATGTGTAAGGACTCATTAATTGAAGAATAATAGATAATATGTTTCATAAATGAAATACTGTATTGACATGAGGATGCAGTATAAAATAAATGATGCGACACATTTCACATTTAATGAGATAGAGGGTTGAAGAATCAACGATATAATTTCTCTGACGGGTGATGAGGAAATTCTTTCCAATAAAGAACTACGGAAAATAAATAGCGACAACGAAGCAACTCGAAGAATGGGACTGGAGAGAGACGATCACCAATGGCTTCGAACGGAACATGAATCCCCATGAATGAATTGTTTCAGTAGAGAATCTATCCAAGGTCATAGTTACTTTTTTTTATTTCTCGTAATTCATTCTAAAACAATGAATGCAGATCAACCCATAAGTATTTTGTTCCTCTGATCACTTATTCTAGTGGTTGGGTGCTCATTCACAGGGTTTTTCCTCAGGAATAATTTTTTTAGGATCTTAATCTTCTTCCACCATGTTTTAAAATATCTAATGCGGATGGTGTTTGCTGATACGAATAAGGTCGGGGCCTCTCTGAGTTGACTAAGAGGCATTTCCGATGTAATATTAGGTATGAAAACACCCCATGGAGGCTGGAGGTACAGCTGATGCGAAGAAAGGACCACTGGAGTGGACTCGGTGGTTTACAGAAAATCCTGCCAGCGCCGCCAGCTAACAACGAAGGCTGTTGGTGGTGTAGGGGGGGCATGTTGAGGAGGATTCCACAGCCAGATCAGGCCACAATAGTGTAGGAGGACCTGCCGTAGCTCGGGCCAGTGGTTGGTGAAGGTGGGACTCGGACATCCAGCCACATCAAAAGGTCGGACCACATCATGTGGGCCGCGGCGCACGCTGGCACACAATCTAGTGGGGACTACGTGTGGGACAAAGGGAAGGACGTGTTAGCTGGCCATGACAGAGACAAATTGGACGCCCTCCTTGTATCTGGGATGGAGGGGACTGGCCGGCTATGCGGGCTGGGCCGGGGCGGGGGAACTGGCTATTCAGCGACTCTGGCTAGAGTACGCCATCCCATTGGGCGGTCCGGTCTTGGATTGAAAATCGGAATGCCTGTGCGGGCCGGTCCAGATGGAACCATGTCGCTGGGTGACCCATCAGGCTAGACCCCATGCCAAATCAGGCGATATCTAGCAAGGCCCAATGGGCCTGACCTAGTGGCCAGGACGAACCAGGATGGCCGAGACCCAACCAGGTCTGGTTGAGTTGGCCGAACTGGGTTGGGTCATGCAAGACCCCTAATCCAGGTTAGTCCGGTCGGTCTGATCGGGTAAGATTGGGCCTGAACACAACTGGCCCTTGTTTACACAAATTGTAATATCTCTTAGACCGTATGTCTAATTGGCAAGCCATTTGCATAGTTGGATCTCTCATGATGAGAAGGTCCTTTTGGGATAATATAAGTGATCTTTTTAAGAAGTTGGAGGATGGACTATTATTTTTAAGTGTAGGATCTCGGGGTAGTTCTCTGGGATATATGCAAGGACCGTTACTCTATTGATGACTCAGGGCATGGACACTCCTTATCCTTATGCTTAGGTAGATACGAGACTTCCCATGTCATGGTTGTGGGTTCGTTTCCATTGAGTAGATTCTTTTGAGGGTTTTGCTCCCCTGAAATACTAGGCTGTTGGTTCTTGGATATTTTCGTGGAGGAGGAGACTACACTCCCATGTGGGACCAGGGAACAGGTTCCCCGACTTTGGACTTGTTACTCCCTCCCATCCCAGGGTGCAGGTCCTCCTTTCACGTTGTTCCGGTAGAGTTGGAACCCCATATCATGCCAGGGAGTGGGTCCTCTAGACTGGGGTTAGTACTCCCCAAATTTACTAGTGTGAGGGTCCCCCATAGTGAATAAAATTACCGAGTTGGTACTCCCCTAGTACCAGGGTGTGGGTCCTCTGTCACTGAGTAGTATCCCCTACCAGGTATGGTGCCGTTTCTCATTATATGAAGTAGTACTCCCCTATTGTAATAGGGTATGGGTCCTTCATGAGTAGTACTCCCCAATTGGAACTGGGGTGTTGGTCCTCACTTACAGAGTATTACTCCCCCGTATTCAAATTGCGATGGGGAGAGGGTCCTCGGTAGGAGTTAGATCTCCCTCAAATATAGGACACAACTAAGATGAGCGGGCCCATCCACTTGAAAAGATTGATACCTTAGTAGGAGAAAGTCCTCCCTCGACAGACTGACGAATGAGATAGTCTCTATAGGAGTGACTGAGGTATCATAGGTTTGTCTAGAGCATTACACCTTCAACTAAGAACAGTGGCGAGTTGTGGGCCTCTTTAATTGAGTTTCCTTTGTATAACATTGGTTGCAATACTACTATGACTAGACCTCTAGTGTCGGGCACTAGAGTTGGACCTAGTAGTATTTACCAAATGGAGTGCATATCTCAGACAGGTGCCATCAGAGATGGCTGATCTCGTGGAGTGTGATCTCTTGGTTTGTGTGTTATGAATAGAGCCTTCGGTGAGAATCTTGATGTTGGATATAAGGTTGGAACCTCATCTTTCTTACTGGCTGAGACGAGTATATCAAGATGTTCATGGTATATGTATGGGTATATATGTGAGTAGATCTGAATATAAATTTCTTCATGGTTTTTCTCAGGTGATTTTCTTTGTGGTTTCGGGGTCCCCTACTAAGTATAGTTTTACTCACGCTTGCATGGGCTTCACCTGCACGTGTTGTGTCTGGTGCAGATGATCGACGCTTCGATAGAGACCTCGATAGCCTAGGACCGTGTAATTCCCAGTGAGATATATTTGGAAGGACGTGCTTCCATAGATTCTGATAGTCACTCCTTTCCTTCCCTTTTAGTGGGGTCTTCTATAGACGTCTTACAGAGATCATTTATACTTTTCTATTTTCTTTTTTTCCTTTGTTGGGATTTTATTCTGTCCCATTTTACTTACAACTTGTACCTTTTCTAAATGGCTGTTTAGTGGCATTATTTTTTTTTACTTTCAAGATGTTTGGGACATGGTTTTTTGTGTGTTCATGCATACATGTACTGAGAAAAATGCCTCCCACTAATGGGATAATGCCTTCGGTGCTAGTCACCAACCCCTATCCTTTGAGAGGTGGGATTGGGGTAGTCACGACACAAGACCCTGGGGATGGGCCATGACATTATGACTCAGTGTTATCAATGTCGTAAGAGTTTATTACTACAATCTCATCATTACCTGGATCGTTTAATATTATGCTTCCATCGATGAAATATTAATATCTATCCATTAAGAAATTTCATGATTTTTTCTTTTCCTATAGTTACTAATGATATATTCATGTGTTGGTACCATTATCCACTCTTTGGAATTTAATATGATTAATAAAATTTTTAACAAAACCTAGCATTATTTCCTTATTTTGCTAGAAATACATTTTCTCCCAAAACCATGTTTTCTAAAGATGTTTTAAAAAACTACTATGATATTTAGAATAAATTACACCAATGTTTTAACTTTTTACAATTTTTTTTTAAAAATAAATCTTCTGGTCAATTTTTGATCAAGACTCTTTTTACTTATACTGAAAATAGGAATGAATGTTTTTATTTATATATCATGAATAAAATTTTCTTACAACTTAACCACTCCATTCATTAATTCTTACCTTATATGTTTTCATGTATATTTTCATATAAAAATAATTTCAAAATAATTTCAAATATTACCTTATATGTTTTGAAATCTATGTTCAAATAAAAGTATATTCAAAAGGAATTTCATTTAAAAATAAATTTTCAAAGAAGAAATAATATTTTCCACAAAAAATATTTTCAAAAAATTTACCAAAATTAATTTCTATCTTCTATGAAATCCATTGATGTTACCTTTTTCATACTGGGGTTATGATTCATGGATATCTTTCTTATTAATTCTATGAATGGTTATTCATTTGATGATATGTGGTTTTTGAAACCTGTTTATCTACTATAGGGTATACCATGATTAATTCTCATTAACGATATTTCTATTCATGTATTATTATTTAATGAAATGATTATGAAACCTTTCACTTTTCCACAGGTTAATCTATGATGAAATAAATCTGATACCCATTATTTTAATTTCATAGGTTATGATATATTTATTGTTTATGTTCTTGTGTAACATATATATATGATTTCATTATGAGATGGGTGGGACCTATATCTACCACCAATGAATTTTGTAAGTATTTATATCTCATGAGAAATATGTGGCTAGAATGAGGAGTGAACGTAGTCAAGTATAGGAATTTGTTCAATCATATGGTCTAGGTAGTGAACCTTGAATACTAAGATTCTTTGAAGAGTGAACCCATTCCACTATTATGACCATGTAAATATGTCTTGACCACTATAGATATATTTTTTATATGCTTACGTGTCTTCCAAAATTCTATATCTTATTCATGGGTTATTCTTATAGGGATAATGTTCTTGAATAACTTATAATTCATTTCTTATTAAATGTCAATATTTATTCCATGACTCTTTATAAAGATATTTGATACACTGGGTATAATCTTATAAAATTATAATCACTTGATCATACCATTATGATGATGATTATTATTATTACATATCTCTCTTTTTTACCCTTATTGAGTATTTGATCTCACCATTTATTAGGTTTCCTTTCCCTAGGTAATGAAGATATTTATTATGTATGATATGTCGAAGAAGGTATCTACTCATGTATAACCCAGTGAGAGATAATTTAGCTCCCTTATGTACTATTGTGTTTGTATCCATGTTTCCAACGACACTAAAATAATATGGTAATTGGGCATGTTTTTTAAGATGTGGTAAATTTTCCACAAAATTGAAAGAATTTCAAAGCATGAGAAGGTTGGGTTTCTATAGTTGGTATAATATAAAATGTTTAGTTAACATTTGGGAACTAGGACAAGAAAAATATAGTAAAATACATATGGGAATGTATCTAACGATAAGTCAAAGAATGATTTAAAGTATATGAAATGTCATGAAATGTTGGTAATGTATAGAGTGAGTGGATTACTAGACATACATCCCTATTTACACAATAATAGTGTATATGATTTTAGAACATATGTAAATAGGGGTAATAACCCTGAGAACATTATATTTAGCTAGAACCGATCAGGAACTAGTTCACGACAATGGGACTTACTACACACCTGATTTGATACTCTCGATAGATATGCTTCAAAAACTCACAAACTCATTATAAACCATCATGAATCATTTAAATAGATATTTTCTATGAATAAACTAGGATAAACCTAATTTTTCATAGTTTAAATAATTTATCTTAACTATGAAATATTATGAGTGGGTTTTCATGATTATTTAGTTTCCCATTATGACTGTTAATTCTTACTCAATATTTTTGGTTTTATTCAATTACTGGAACATGAAAGAACCATGTTAATTCCGAGTGAGATGGAAAATGAAATCATAGTCCTCATGAGCATAAAAATTTTATAGGATAATGAATTAATAACCTCTTTGGTATGCTCACATATCTTTATCAAGATATAAATCATGGTAACTTATAAATGTGTAAATAAGGGAACAACATTCTATTGAGTCCTTCACAAGGAAACACCCACCTTCAATCAGTGGGTCTTATAGCCCACTTGTTTTTGAAATATGGATCAATGCCACTAATTTTTTTTTATTCTTCAGTGTTTGTAACATGAAAAATTAATGTTGGTAGATTATCATTTAGAGGGAGAAGCAAAGTAATGGTTGGCCCAAATCAAGAATATGAGGCATAAATATGAAATTGGATCCAAGTATTTGGATGAGATTAAGAAATTATTTTTCAATATTAAATTTCCTTATATTCTTCATAAAAATTGGATGAGTTTCTCATGTAAATTTAAAGGGATGATGATTATATTGGTACCCATGAGGATGCTTTTACAAGACTTTCATGGTATGATTTTAGAATTATCATCCAATCTGAATGTAAGATTGATAAATTATTTTGTTTCTTAAATCCAAGCCTCAAAAAGGAATTATCCACATAATACTTTAGTAATAATGGGTAGATTGTCTATTGTTCTATCAAGGTCGAAATGTAGGTTGAAGCTACATATCAATAAAAGAGTTTTTAAAAGAAATGGAATATGGAGTTTATTGAAAAATCTAAAATCCATGGAGAGAAGAAGATGAGATTTCATTTATTCGCTATGAGTGTGAAGAATCATGAAGGAAATTGTCCTATGGTTTCTAAAAATTGATTTATATGTGGAAGGGAAGGTCATCAAAAAATTTATTGCTAATGTGATGGGAAGAAGTTAGAAATAAAAGAGAATAGAGATAAAACTACCTTGAAAAGACCACCCCCACATCAGTTCTACAAGTGTAAAGAGAATGGTAATTGTTCTAAGTAGTGACCAAACTAGATGGTTAATGATGATGATCAACATCAGGGACCTCTTAATCTGAGGGGAAATGTGGAATCTCATGTTATCACTATTTTTTATGAGGGGTGTGTTAATAATGTGGAAAAAGGAACACATTACATCCACTCTATAACTTTTAATGTCATGTTTGATTCTATATCTACCCACTCTTTCATATCTAAGTAATTCTATAAATGTACTAATATTCCCCAAAAAGATTAGATGTGGAATAATTAGTGAAACCCCTTAATGGTATAATGTCTTTACAAAACATTAATTATTCAAATCCAGTTTATTTTGGTGGGATTGTGTTTCCTAAAAATATATTCATTCTTCCTTAGGTGGAATTTGATGGAATCTTTGGCATGGATTGCATTTCTCTTCATAAAGACCACACCAATTTTCAAGGAAAAGAAGTTACCATTGGTATTTCAAACTATCCTCTGATATCCTATCAATGTGATGATATTTATGAATATTCTATAGAGAGTAAATAAAGTATATGGGTCTTAATTCCCATTTAGAGGGTGTTTTTATCTCAAATGGTTTGGGATAAACTCAACATCAATGATATGCATATTATTCAGGAATTTTTTGATATCTTTTTAGAATATTTTCCAAGAATTACATAGATGCACAATGTTGCATTCTCAATATTACTTATATATGGTTCCTCAGTAATTTCAAATACTTCCTGTAGAATGACCCTGATTGAGCTTCACTAATTGAGAAATCAACTCCAAGAAATCCTTGAAAATGGATCCATTCGGCCAAGCGAGTGACCTTGGTTTGAAACTATTCTTTTTTTGAAATAAAATGTTTCAATACATCTCTACATAGTTTATTGGGATTTGGAAAAGATCAAATTAAATAAAAAGTATACTCTTCCTCATATTGATGGCTTGGTTGATCAACTACATGGATCTCAATAATTTTACAATATTGACCTTCATTTTGGATATCATCAATTAATGATTAATGAGTATGCAACCCAAATGGAATTCTATACATGATATTAAAACTATGAATATACAGTGATTCCCTTTAGTCTTATTATTTCCCATTCCATCTTAATGTATTTTATGAGTAAAGTCTTCAAAGGTTACATTGATATATTTTTGGTAGTCTTTAAAGATGATATCCGTATCTAATAAAAGGGTAAGGAAGATCATGAAGACCACTTGGTAAATTTATTAAAGACCCTAATTAAGGAAAAACTGTATGAGAAATTTATAGTGTGTGAATTTTGAATAAAAAAGTTTAATTTTTGAGTCATATAATCTCATGAGAGTTTATAGAAGTATATCCATTAAAGAAAGAGGATATTGGGTGTTTCCCCAAACCAACCACGCTGATGTAGATTAGTATTTTTCATGTTTTACATTGATATTATTGATGGGTTTTAGAGAATTTATCATTGATATCAAATCCTCTGGCCAAGATAATGTGGAAGGGTTCCAAGTTACTCTAGAAAGATGAATGTGAGCCAAACTCTAAGGAACATAATAGAAGTTTAGTCATAACACATGTGCCAAAATTACCCTATAGTGGAAAAGGGTTCTAAATATATTATGATGCATCTAAGAAGAGTTTTATATTTTTCATTATGAAAAATAACATGTTTATACCCTATGCCTCAAGACAATTGATGATTCATGTGAAAAATTACCGAAATCACAATTTCTAGTTTTCTGTAATACTTTCTTAATTATATATCTTGAGTAATTATCTGTATGTATTAACATGTGATATATATACCGATAATAAATTTTTGAATTATTTTTTCACAAAATATGAGTTGAATATGCACCAGATAAGATGGATAGAGCTGATAAAGGATTATGACTGGTCAAAACATTACCACCCTGAGAAAGTGAACATAGTGGAAAATGTGTTCAATTGAAAGGATCCTGCTATCTTATCGACAATAATGAAAAAAATGATCAGATATTTCTTTATTTTCAAAGGATAGACCTAAAAATCATGAATGAAGTGAGAAAATATTACCTTTATCAATAGAATGATCAAACAAATCTAAAATTGAATATTAAAGAGGCTTATAAGGAAGATGTAGAACTTTATAAAAAGTTCAGAAAGGTTCTTGAGATTAAAATTGATAAGGATGCAATGATAAAGGTCATAAACCAGGTTAGTATTCAATCCATACCAGATTTGAAGAAGGTGCTGTTAGAGGATGATTATAGCTCTCCATTCTCTAATCATCTTATAAGTATGAAAATGTATAGAGATTTTAATGAATATTTATGGGGAAATGGAATAGAGAAATATATCATAGAGTTTGAATCTCAGTGCTTAGTATTCATGAATGTTAAAGGAGAAAGACCAAAGTATAAGGGTATATTTCATCCATTACCAATACCTGAATATAAAATAGTAGAACATAAATATAGATTTTTTTCTAGACTCCCCAAGGAATATAAAGTGAATAAGGCCAGATGGGTTGTAGTTGATCTCCTTACTAAGTCATCCCACTTCAATTCAATCAAATAAGACTTCTCTCAAGATTTGATTTCCATGATATACATAAAAAAATGGTAAGGATTCATGGACTACCACATTCCACAATATCTAATCAGGTTCCGAGGATTTTCTCAATGATTTTGTGGCGTATTTAGTAAACCCTTGATACATAATTGAGTTTCATAACAATTTATCATCCTCAGATAGATATTCAATATGAAAGAACAATTAAAACTATATAGGATGTATTGAGAATTTTTTGTTGGAAGTCAAAGGTAGTTGCAATCAACACCATCCTCTAAATGAGTTTTCTAACAACAAAATCATTCACTCACGAATTCATATAGATCATTGTGAATCTCTAAAAGTAAATAAATGTGATCTCACATTTTCATTAATAATGTTTGATAAATGATGATATTGGGACCAAAGATTGCGGAAGAAATGATAGGGGATGTTGGAACTATTTAGCATCATATCAAGGTAGCTAAAAATTGGAATAAAATTTAAGCTATTATCTTTATATGTGATATAGAATTTGAAGTTGGAGATATGATTTTATGAAATTTTCCCTAGAATAATTTTTTTTTATTCAGGAATAAAGGGAAACTATTCCTTATGTATGTTAGTCTATTTGAAATTCTTATCTATATCGGTACAATATCCTATCTCTTGGATCATCCAATAATCTTATATCAAATTCACTATATGTTCCATATATATCTATTGATTATATTTAGACCTAACCCTTTACATATACTGAACTCAAAGGTCATACTACTCTATCAAGATCTTTCATATGAGGAACAATTAGTTAAAATTATGGACCATATAGAGAAAGTTCTATAAAACAAGACCACTAACCTGGACTGTGTTTTTTTTGAGAAACCATCATTTATAGGAGGCTACAATATAAATTAATGATATTCTTAGGTATAATCATCCTTAGATTCTTTGTTTCATAATGATGAATTTTGAGGGTGAAATTATTTTTAAGGTGGGTAGAATTTTAAACCCCATGTTTTTAGGGGAATTGTTTTTTGAATAAAATATTTTTATTTGATTTCCTTAATTAAACTCTAAAAAAAATTCTTTATAACCAAAGATATGTTAATCATACATTATTCTCAACACCGGCCTCACTTCTGTTATATGCAACACTGAGTTTTTATGAAACATCCTTTTGTTATTATAACTATTTCAACATGAAATTTATAACCTTGTCCATTAAACATAATAATATAAATAGCTATAACTAATTTTCAAATATTATTTCTAATGTTTTTACATAAATGGAACATTTATTTAATATAATACAATTTTTTTGGTAATGTCTTTATATGTTTGAAAATATTATTTCCTCAAAAGGATTGTATTTTATAGAATTCTATAAATAATAATAAAATTAATTTCTTACACTTTAAGAAATTTAAATTTATTAAATAGAATAAATTTTAGGATTATTAATGTCAAAACTATTTTAGGGTGAATTTGTAGGATTTTTCAGAAATCTTTTAATTTTTGATGAATAGTGATATTTAATGAAATTTAATTGAAAATTGATTTTTTGTATAAATTATTTTTATATATGAATGATATTTTAAATTTAATTAAAAATATAATTAAATAAATTATACTTCATTTAATATAATTTTTGTCATTGTAACTAATTTAACATTGAAATTGGATTTAAAATTTTTTTAATCTTTTGAACCATTTCAGTTTAAAAACATGTCATGTCATCCCGTATGTGGGAATAATTTGAAATTAATTTATATCAATTTTCTGACTATAAATTTGAAAAATGGATCCCATTTTTTTACTAACAATTATTTATAATTTCTAATAACTTAATCTTAATTTTTGACCAAATTAAATTTTGAAATTTACTAAAATTAATCACACTAATTAAGGTAAAAACAAGATTACATAGAAGTTAATATTAAAACATAGGTTATTAAAATGAAACTAAAATGGTCCAAATCCCATTTTTAATCCATATTTATACATTTTTCAATATATAATGAAAAATTTACCAATTTTGGTGCAACATTATTTTCGGGAAACCTCTGGATATTGCTTATATTTTTTCTATTTATAAGAATGTCACTCCATAATAAAAGGGAACTCAAACCCATCCCTTATTCAGAACATTAAATCCCTTTGGATCAATATAAAACAATCCCAATATCCTTAAAATATTCTTATTTGAAACCAGTAATGCTATTTTTTGGAATAAATACAACCAAAGAATCCCTTTGCTGTAACAAAAAAAGTGTTATCCGAAGAAGATGTAATGTTCTTCAATAAGAACTATTGTTTTATTTATTTCTCTACCCATTCAATTACTCTAATAATAATATTTTATAAAAAAATAAGTATCATAAATATAATGACATTTTTTTATGTTATGGGTACTACCTACACCGTCCCACACTTCCATCAAATGAGATATGCAATCGGTGTTTGTGTGCACTATGGACTACCACCTCTCAAACCGATATCATTCATTCCTTTTTTAACAAATATAAAGGTTGGTAGTACTGATTATAATTAATTTTTTTATATTATTAATATTATATTTATGGTTTAATTGTTCTTTTTAACTATTATATAACACATACCTGCATGCTTTCAATTTTGTGGGAATACGATAACCTCACTTATGGACGTATGGACTACTGCCTCTTCAAAGCAATGTGATTCATTCATGCTTTACATTAAATGTATTAAAGATGGGTATATTATAAATATGTGATATTTATGGAATAATATGTTAATAGAAATAATATATATATATATATGCATCGTTTACTTTTCTTTCTTTCAAAGTGATGAGAAAATGGAAACATTGTTAATACATACGTAAAACCTAAAATCTTCATGAACATTGATTTTACTTTACTATTTTTATATTTTCTAGATTATAATAAAACAATTTAATTAAAATATATGATATTTATATCATATTTTACATTATGAAAATAAATTAATCATTATATAAGTAAGAGGACCCATAATGACAAGTCAGTAGATGTAAGAAAAACATAGTGGGTTTTACCCGAAGCATAACATTGACATCGAATTGTTACTAAATGGATAATATAAAGTAATAATTAGATAATATATGGTATGATATATTTTAGTATGGTTCTATAATAGATTTATAAAAAATTTATACTTATTATAATATATTTTTGAATGTGTATTATGAGAGTCATGACATAAGGTAAGGGGATTTACAGTCTCACTTTTATTTCTGGGGGACTTATGACTTATTCACCATTTATTTCTTTTGTCTGGTGTATACACATAATAAAAATGCATTATATGATTATTATATTTAAATTTATGTTTTTTACATATCCATTTAATTACCTATATTTAATGGGGTTTATGGTTCAATAGTTAACAAACATGTAAGGTAATTTTTCCTCAAGTTATCTTCATCAAGACACAAGTAATATTATGAAAATATATTCAACAAAAATGTGTATATAATATCCTTTGAAAAGTTTTATAATCAATATTTTTATTTTTATTATATTTTAATCTTATTTCTATTTTATTCTATCATGGGGATTATGATTAAATGTTATAGAAGTGGTAAGAGTTTATTGCTACAATCTCATAGTTATAGGGATTTTTTAGGATTATTCATCCATTGATTAAAGTTTATGATTCATATCTAATTAACTATATTTATTTTTTGTTATCAACTAGTTATTAATGATATGATCTTATATTTTTAACATTTTCACAATATTTGATACTTAATATGATTATGATTTTTTATGAAAATACAACCTTATTTCCCTCTTTAGTCAAAAATCTATTTTCTCCCAATTTTTTTTTTTCTAAAAATGATTCCAAAAAATGTTATTCCGGGATTTTTAATGAAATTTTTACCTGTGTTATATATTTTAAAAAAATTTAAATATAATCTTCTTTTCATCTTCCGATCAAGGATCTTTTGACTTCTACCGAAAATATGAAAGGAATAATTTTTTTAATGTATATGCCATGTATGAAATTCACTATCATCCGAACAACTCCATTCATTTAATATTACATTATAATTTTCAAATGATATTTTAAAAGATTTTTTTTCAATTTTTTTTCAAATAACCCTTTGTATTTATTCAATTTTATTTTCAAGGTAACATATTTTAGTAATTTTTAATGTTTTATAAATCATTTTCAAAGAAGGAATGATATTTTTCTCAAGAAAAGTTTTTAAAATATATTTTTTAAATTGAAGCCCAATTAAGATGACTTTTGTTGATGTTATATACGTCTTACTATGATTATTTTCCTAGGACACCATTATTATTCTTTCACAAAATGGTTATATTTTGATGAAATGTTCTTTATGAATCCAGTTTATCTTATATAAATTATATGATGATAAATTATTATGAAACACAATTATTTTCATGGTTTATTATACGATGAAATTATTATGAAACCTATCTGTTTCCCACAATTTATGATATGATGAATGACTATGAAAACGATTTTTTAAAATTCATGGGTTATGATATGATGATTGTATTTTGATCCTGTGAAACACCTATGTATTATTTAATTATGAGATAAGTGGGATCTATATCACCCTCCAGTGCCTTGGGTAAATATTTATACCCCATGAGATAGAAATCGATGGATAGGGGACTGGACTGGGTCTATTAAAGGACATTGTTTGATAATATAGTATTTGGAGTGAACCTTGACTACTATTATAGCTTGGGTAGTGAACCCATTCTACTAATATGGAATTGGAAATAATACTTTTCTACTATCGAATCCAATTTTATATGTGTATACTCTCACAAAATTCCATATCTTATTCCTAGGTTATTTTATCATGGATTATACTCTTGATTCCCTTATTATTTATTTCATATGAAATTCCAATATTTATGCCATTCACCTTAATTATGATCTTTTATATTCATGATATTATATTCTAATGTTATAATTATTTATCATATGCTTATGATCATTATTATTTTGATATAACTCACTTTTTACCCTTATTAAGAATCTGAGATATCCCTTTATTATGTTTCATTCCCCTAAGTGTTGAAGATATGTGTTATGTATGATGTGTATAAGAAGGGTTAAAGTCATGGATAACCATGTGGGAGATAATTTAACCCCCTTGTGTACTATTTTTTATATTTATATTTTCTTAAAGACACTGAACTAATATAGTCATTGGGTATGTGTTTCTGTAAATTATTAAATATTCCACAAAAAGTGATGTAGATTCTATGTATGAGAATAAAAGGTTTATCTAAAAATATTCCTAAAAGACCCCAAAAAACACTAACTCTATTGAAATATCATAGATGTTTAGTTATTCCACAACAATTATAGATAAACTCCCCTTTTTAATAATTTTTAATACCAATATAATTGATGTTATTTTTATCAGAAGATCATATTTATTGGGACAGTTATAGATGATAAGAAGTTTTTCTAAAAGATTTTATGTGAGTTGTCTTACTTGGAAATTTATGTGGGATTTATATAGATATATATCATCCATGCATATGATATTATCAAATTCAACTAGAGTTAGAAACATGATATTTTCAAGAAGAACATTCCCAAAAACATCAATTGAAGAAGAATCAAGGAATTGAGATGCATTCACCATACCATTATGAGTATTCACTTATAATTCAAAATATTATAATTTAGGTTATGTACTATAATTCTTAGATACTTTTAATAATATAATTAAATTCATAGAAATATTAATAAATAAGGTAGTTATGTATTCTATCATACTTTTTACCATGATAAATTCATCATTATATCTTCAATAACATACAAAAACCAAAATTTATAGTATAGATATAAGGAATCATAATTCATAATGATTAATAATGGGAAATCAATAATAGGTTTTCTAAATCAATACAACTCTTTTAAGTCAATAACACACCATGTTAATCATAGGTCATCCATGGTCATCATTCATTCAAATCCTTCACAATTCTTTATAATGAAGACATTATTTATCTAATCATATCCAATTGTAGTGTTAATCAATGTTAAATGAAAGGGAACATTCTCCGTAAATAATAACGATTAATAGGTTACACCCAACCAACTCATTTTAAAGTTACCACCCCTAGATGCATATGTTCTGGAACCACATTTAATTTTTGTATCTATGTTGGGTTGTTTTATAGGTAAACCAAATTTCATTATTTTTCATTACATATGATGTTCTCCTATATCTAGGATTACTATAATGGTAATTACATAGTATTTATCATTGTAATCTCAAAAGGTAACTAAACCTAATTCTAATACCAACAACAAAAACCTGTACATTTAATACATAGATATTATATATTAATTAAAGAATATTAAATAAATAAAATTATGATCCATGTTGTAATTGTATATTTCAAGTGTATTTGGTTACATGGAAACATAAATACCATGATAATAAGAGATATACATCCTCTCCCACTAATTTATTTATAATTATCAACCTTCATTGAGATATCATGATTAAAATCATTATTCATTACCCAATAAAGAAAAAATAATAATATTAGAGATTTAATGATTGGTAAGGTAAAATAATGGAGAAATATATGATTAATTAAACAATACTTATGTATATGTGTATGAGAACAATATAATAACATTTAAAAACCATAATATGTATACCATAGATCATACCCTTATGTCATGGAATAAGTATTGGTATTTCATATAGAAATAATCACAAAGGAATCAAATAATATGAGCCATGAAAGAATAATATTGTAATACGACATTTGTTTGTGGAATACTCATAGGATTAGAAAATCATTTCCTTTTTGAGAATTTTACAAATACTATCATAGGTTATTTTTTCAATCCTAATTCCATCATATCCTCAGTTATGGTACACATCCTCGACTATTATTGTGGACGATGTCCCTTAATGAACTTTGTTCACTCCCCATTCATGTCCTTATTATCACATTATATGTAGAAATATTCCCAATTAATTATAGGGTTATATAATTCAAGTAACATCCATTAAAGAATGAAAATCATAAAATTGTTTTCAAAAAGTTCCTAAAAACTTAAACATAGCATAACCTATTGAATGGAAAAGAGTTTCATAAACATTTCATCATTACATTATACCATCTCCCATTTAATGGAAAAATGTTTTGTAATTATTTCATTATAACATAATTAATCCCTAAGAAATAATTTAGTTTTATAGAATCATCCTTAAATAATCATTATCATAAGTCATCCAAATAAATATTTTTGATGGTATCATAAGACTATAACCCTAATAAAGTGTATATAACATCAACGTAATTAAGGATAGATGAAAAAAATCCTTTAAATGATCATTATATTTTTTTTTGAGGATATACCATTTTTAAATAGAAATAACATATTTTTGAGAATTCATGATGGTAGAAAATTCTATTCTTGAGGTGTAAATTACCCCAAATATTCCTTTCACATTTTCCATAAAAGGATAAAATTACCTCATTTGGGAAGGAAAACAAGAAGATACATGTTAGTTTTTTTAGAAAATATAAACACGAATAAATTTTTTTCAAGTAATAATAGGAGAATAGTAAAAAATTATTTAATGTATTTTCTGCAATCATGGACATTGAAGAAAACATAAATTCAACTGAATAATGAAATAAAGTTGGGTTTCCATGAAAATATTCATTTAGTCACTTGAGTACAAAATGAGAGTAAAATTAAAGTAAAACATTTAATCCATAGCAATAACTAGACAAAAATAAAACATATTACTATCTTGAGAGGTATATTATAAATTGTTTCATCAGAAACAAAATAAAAAACAATCATGGAAAACAATGAGATTTTAACATAAATCCATTAATTCAAGTTTGTCTTGATTTGAAGAAGATATAACATACTAGTAAAGAAAAATTAAATTTCATATAATTATATAAAACAATAATATACATACTTATAATATAATCTACGTTCTAATTATAACATTTAAATACCCATTTACTAATAATTCATTACTAAAATAGTCATTTTTATGTGTTAATTATTACATTTTCCATGAGATTTTTTGGGTAGTCTAAGTCCATGAAAATTGATCATAATAAAATAATATATATAATTTTAATCATCAAATAAATATTATATATATTAATTATATATATTTAGTGTATCCACAAAAATTGGTGATTGAAAATCAAATTTTAAAATTCATGGAGATGGAATGTTTTACTTATACATGAATAATGTTTTTAATTTTCAATGGATAGAGGGAAATATGGTTAAATGTTAATTCAACTTTAAAAAATAATTATTATATCATATATATTCATTAAATATATTCATATTATCATCAATGTAATTTATTAATGAAAAATAAAAAAAATCACTTCATGGTGGCGGTAGTCCATATATACACATGGGTGATGTTATCATTTTTCCAAATGATTATAAGGTAAGATGTTTGATGAGTTATATTAATTAAAGATGAAAAATAATTTGATAAATATAATATATAAACTCTAAACCCATCATAATAACCATCCATGAAATATAGTGGCTGAAAATGAATTGTATAGCCACGTTGAAATGGTAGTCAACACGTATGAATCAGAAATACCTTCAATGCACATTTGATTGAAAATAGGGTTGATATTGGTGGATCCATAATCATAATAAAATATCAGTATATTAATGATACTTAATTAATTATTTTAAAATTAAAAAAACATATTTACATGAGGTATAAGGATGAATGATATTGGATGTATTCATGTAAGATGATTACCTTTCCTTCGATTTTCATCCTTTAGATCCATTAATAAAGACAATTAAAATGAAAATTTATGAAATAAAGAATCTATAATTCATCTCTAATGATGTTTAGAATTGATTTTGGTTGGTATTGGAAGACATAGATGGATAAATGTGGGATAAACAAGAGATATGTAGGGTGTCCTTTGGTAAGTGGGTGACATGAAACTCATGGAATTTATTTATTAATTAAAATAAAATAAAATCAATATAAATAATAATGTATCCATGTGGATAAATATTATATGTTTTGATCGGATTTGGTCAAAATATCTCTAGAAAATATTATTTTTAAATGTTTATTTTTAGTACATACCCTTATATTTTGGTTTAAAACTCCAGAAAATTAGTTTTAACCAAATCTGTGACAATTTAGTTTTAATGTTTCTTCCAATATTTATGACCAAAAATAAAATTTACCTTATTAAAAAAATGTATAAATAATGATACAAAATATTTAAAAAAAATATTATAAATTTATATTTAAATACGTATCATAATTCAATTTAAAATTAATCCTAAAAATAGGATAAAAATTAGTTTTCCATAAGAAAATTTTTCTAATGTTTTCATGACCCGTCCTAGTGGGGCCCACGTCTTGGATCCCCAAGCCCACCTACCATAGGCTAGGGGCTGGTGACTAGAACTGTGTAGGAATATTTCTAATATGGGAGGCATTGCCTAAGAATCTTTACACATGCATGCATCTCCAATCCCATAAATGCTGAAATGTAAAAACCACTAAAGAACAAAAATGCATGAATACAACTAAACCCAACAAGCAGAGTATGATGGAAAGTAAAGTCCTAAAAGTAAACTAGGCTAGAATACAAGCCCACCATAAACAAGAGTCTGAAAACTGCAATGTCCAACCTATAAACAGAAGAGGTACTGGGATTGCTGCTAATAGCCAAAGGAATGCCACATCCTATAGGGAACATAGAAAGCTCAGTCCTATCCCGGTCCTCCTTGGACTCTGTCAAAAGGATGCTCGTCTACACAAGAACCGACACGTGCAAGAAAAGCCCGTGCAGGGGTGAGTATAACAATAATTAGTAGAGGACCTCGAAGAACACAAAGAAATACACAAAGAAAATGCACAGTCATCTCTACACAGTATATTTATACTGAACATATAACTGATGAAAACAATCCAGATATACCCAAAACATAGACCGGTGGTCTAGAAACAAGTCACACAACTATAAGCCTGTGCTAGGGATTTAGTTCAAAGATTCCACGAATCACCCGTTCCAAGAGAACACACTCCATGAGTCTGGTAGCTCTGATGACGTCCGTCCGAGAAGTACTATTCGTCGGGAAGTGTAATGAGAGGTTGATACACTCATTACAGGAGAAAACACTCCTAAATGGAGAAGATCACGACAGACATAAGCACTCATTATGGGAGGCACACTCATGAGTGGGAAAGATCATGATACATAGATGTGAATCACTGCCAGGGCCATGGAGGATACCGCGACTCATCTGGATTCACTAGTTAGGTAAAGGATCAACGTCCGGTAGAGTTGGTCAGATCAATTCCTAACTCTACCTAGGTCCAGGAAATGATAGAGGATCATGCTCAAGGCCTCTCAGAGGGATGCCTACTCTATCACAGAAAGTCATGCTGAAGGGATCATACTCTTGTAGAAGGAAATGATGCTTGTCCTTTAGCGGAATGAAATGAAGGGGAGCTAACCCAAACAAAACATGTCCAAGATATGGTCGACAGGAGGACCATGCCATTTTAAAAAAAGTAAAAAATGTGTAAAAAAGTTACATGTTGTGTCGTCTGACCCCGGGTACTTCCCGTGTACAATGTACCATGTCGTAAGGCTAGTCGTGTAGAAAAGAGAGTACATGACATGTAGTATGGTGTACACACTGTGTCCGAGTGATTGGGGTCGGCTCTGTGTATGCTGGCCATGTGCCCGTATACGGCCTCAACCCATGTGTGCCAACCCTTGTATTGGGTACACGGGGTGACCTGTGTTTTTAGCCTCGCCTGGCCTTGTGATGAAGGACATAGTCATGTACTCCATCCTGTTTCTGTGTATCCATTGGATACACACTGATTCCTACGTAGTAGCCTCTTCCATGCTGTGTAGAGAGTACACACCATGTTCTGAAGCCGTGTAGTCGATCAAGTGTCCGTGTACTTTCCAAAATACACGCCAAGCTTCGTGGAAGGTCCAACACATCGTGTGACTAGGGTCACATGCCGTGTGATTCCTCTATGACCCCTGAAACCCTATCCGCTGCCTCTGGTACAACACGACGTGTTCTTTAGAAGTACACACCCTGTATTCTGTAAATTTTCAAAATCATGGGCTTCCACCGCAGTTTCTTTCATGGTGCCCTGTTCATCAATCCAGTTGTCCATTCTCCATGAAGCTATAGAATCCAGGTCATCCCGACATCCTAAAGTTATGTCCATGGTTTTCAGGCATCCGATCGGCTCTGAAAACACGTTTTGATCCACCCGCATGAAGAACAGTCTAAGAACAATCTCTCCCGATCTGGTCTGATTCGTCTGCCGTCGTCACTGTCGCACAACCACTAGGTCGTCACGATGTCGGATCTCCAATTTGGGATCGTTTCATTGAAAGACAGCTGCACAATGATAAATTTTTCATCACCCCACAAAGAACGCGAAGAAATCATGAAGAGAAAGGGGAGGAAGTCAAAAAGAAGAAAATTGAGGAATGAACCTCTACCTTAGTTTGTTACGGCATTGATCTTCTCCCGTTAGTTGGATCAAATAGATCAGGATCAAAATAAATAAAAATCTAACAAGGATTAATTATCTGAAAACATGCCAACAGAAACCCTCCCGCAAGAAAACATGAATCCGTGGATCAACTTGTTCGTGGTTGATCCGCATTCGTTGTTTAAATCAAAATCAGGAAGAAAGACTCAAAATAACAACCCCTACATCAAAGGGGATCAATCGCTGATGAAGGGGTCATGCTTCCATCGTCGTCAAGATCCTTCTACTTTTTGGCGTAACGATTATTAGCTTTGAATCATCGTCATTCATCACAGAGAGTTTTCTCCAAGGCTCCACGGTTTCTCCAGAGTTTTCACTCAGTTTTCCGTTAACGACCATCGTTCGATTTACCCATTAGAAAGAGGAAGCGTGTTTATAATTCCATCACTCTTGGGCATTATGAGTCAGCATTTCTATTTTTAGAGTCATTATGAAATGACTTTAAATAAGGAAACATCTGACCTGTCGTTGCGTTGTAGCGGATGTTTCCAGTTAAAATAAAATAAACATGGCTAATTTATTATATTTTATTTTACTAAAAAATTTCTAAAAATGAACTTTTTCCCACATCCCGCAACAGTCGAGGTTAAACCCATTATTAGGTAATGTTTTCGTCCCAGATGCAATAGTTCCCTCAGATTTTTAATCTAGGAATCCATTTGGAAACTACCACAACCGCGCACAAGTGCCGACTCACGTAACATAATAAAGTTAGAACCACCATTCCAGGATCACCAGGCCTCGGAATGATGTGTCGTCTCTATGGTTGGTCTCCTAATAATTCCATATAATATTTAAAAAATAATAAATGGAAAATAGGTGACATTACAAAAGTATAAAACAATTATACTATAACATCTTAATAAAATTAATTCCAATTACCATAAATCTATAATTAATTACATAAATGAACTAATATTACTTTTAATACAATTAAAAAAAAAGAATATTTTAAAATTATTAAATGAAAAAAGGGTTTTAATTAAAATTATTATTTTTCCCTATTTAGAAGGAAATAAATAATTTTATAAAATTATGAAAATTTAAATCTAATATAATTTTGAAAGGTTGATTTAAAAAATGAATGTCCTTTTTCAGTTATATTTTATAAAACAGAAATATATTTGTTATAGTATTTTATCATAAAAATCAATAACAACTATTTTCAAAGAAAACTTTATTTCTTAATCATACAATCAATTTATTAAATTTACATTAATTATTTTAAAATATAATTTTTTTTATCTAAAACATTTATAGATATTTTTAAAATTATTTTATTCCTATTTGTACTTAAAATTTTGTTGCTGGGTTATAATAGTATATTATATTATGGTTAATTTTTATTGAGTATTCATGTGTCAAAAACTATAAAATAAATTAAATTTATTTAAAGAGAAACAAATAAATTAATTAGGGTGTCTGAAATGAAAAAAATATTATTAAGAACACAAAATGTTTTAAAATGTCATTTTTAATAAAAGTGTTTTCTTTTATAAATTGTATTTCTATTTTACACATAAATTTATAGATTTTATGAATTTAACTTTAGAGAAATAAATTTTTGGGAATTAGTCATTTAAATATTTTTTAATGATGAATGTTTTAGATTTTTTTAAAATATATTATTTTTATTTGAAAAGTGAAAAAACATTGATTTTGTTAATTCCATAACTTTTATAACATTATAATATAATATTAATTAATAAGAAGTTTTTGAAATAATTAATAAAAAAATTATATGTTAAAATCAATAATTTAGAAATAATATGATGAACTTATAGAACTCATGTTTAATGTTTTTGGAATCATAAGTACAATTTTACACTAAAATATGTTTTTATTCCGATATATCAAAATCATTTTTTGCATAAATTTTATAAATTTAATCTAAGTAAATGGATTTTAATTATTATATAAAAATTCTCAAATTCTATAATAATTAAAATATCATTTTTTATTCATAACAATATGATTACTATGAATAAATTTATTTATAGCGATTATTGTATAGTTATTACATTCAAAAAATTATTTTATTAATATTGAGTAATTTTTATCTAATAAAATCAATTAATGTATTATCAATTGTGTGTCTAAAATAATTTTAAACATATATCTAAATAAATTAAAAATAATTTAATTATTACTCAATACATGATTTGATTAAGAAAACATAATGATTAAAATCATACTTTTCCAAATAGATAGTTTTCTTTCAATATATTATATGATTAAATTTGAAAGTAATTTTTATTATAATTAAAATTTAAATTGGATTAAATTTATTATTTATTTTGGTTCTTAACATAAAAATTTGGTTAGTGGTGTAAATTTATATTTTCATAAAACCAATTTTACTTGGATAAAATCTATTTTTCTATGAATAACTAAAAAATGTAAAATGTAAAAACCTAAGGCAAATTAACATGAAACATTAATAAAACATGTGTTTAATTGAGTTTTAGATTCTTGATAGGCCTTTTATCATTCGTGAACTATTATTTATCCCAATTAGATACATTTACCATTGAATAGTGTCATTCAATTGTTGAAATATAATAATTTTTCACAAAAGTTCAATTTTCTTCACAAATAAAATGGGATAATTAAAACCCACTAAAAGTTACACATTAAATTATAAATTTTAATTAAATAATATATAATAATCCCCTAGTTGAAGCCCCTTTTACATCATAAATTCCCAAGTAATAGGATATTAGCGTTATCACTTCTTGTGCAAGGACACTTTTAAGAGAAATTTCAGGTCCCCATGAGGGTATTACCAAATCCTTAACTGTTTCACTTTACTCCAACCGAAAAAAACTATTCTAACACATCTCATTTTTATTATAGTCTATTATTATTTTGTAAACTCTCTTTAAAATTATTCAAAACATGAAAAATATCAAATAAAATCATTTTTATTATATAATAATTTTATTATGTGAAAATTAACAAATTTCATTATTGTAATTACCAATTAGTTATGGTGTATTCATGTCTCTATCGATCTAGCCACCAACAAGACAATGATATAAAACCCTATAATTGATGAATATGGGATATGAAATAATAATAATAATATAATTTATAATTGAAATCATAATTTTTATAGTAATATAGAGGTTATATTATGTATTTATGATATTACAAATATATCAACTTCAATCACAAAAATTACCGAAATAAGTTGGGTTTGATTCCACTTTCACATAACATAACATGAACACTTTTAGAATGAGATAAAATATTAATATACAAATATAAATAATCTATTATTGTACGTTATATTATTTATGAATTATGAACTTGGAATCAATTAATGGGTTCTAAAATTGACATCATCATGTTTTCTTGAACCAACTAATGTTACTAACACCCTATCGTAAGAGTAAGGTATAACATAATAAAATATTATTTTAAATAATCATAAATTAATTATATAAATGGTTTCATAAATTAAAAATGTTATTAAATGGAATATTAAGATATTTATTTTTATTCATACAATCTTAGAGTGCATTCGTCTATGTGAAAAATAAGGTATGGTTTTTTCCTTAATTTTCACCCATTGTTAAATATTTTTTATTACACAACACATTTCCTTTGTAAGGATATATCTAATACAACTTTATTATCATGTATTATGTATCATGAATCATTTTATTATCATTATAATTCAATGTATAGTTTCTTTTGAAATCAAATCCATCATATTGAATTCTATCAATTGTTTATAATGTCATATGGGGTTCCATGTCTCAAATTTAATTTCTTAAGACATAATTACTAGTGTTACCCATAATATCCTTAGTATAGTGGAATTATTTCCTAATAATTTTATTTAACCATATTGTAAAAGGGATTTAAAAACCTTATCTTCTTCATTATTCAAATTTATTTTGATTCAAATAATACCATAATTGAATTGGTTTTTAATTACATAACTCCCTACATTGATCTAAAATGATTCTATTGAAATTATTACAATAATGATTATTTTCTTCCATAAAAATTATTTATTTCATAATACATGACATTATTATATAGTTTAAATTTTATTTAAATTCAATTTTTTACCTTGATAAAATTTCCATCACAAAAAATGTGTATCGTTGGTGATAATAATTGTCATCCTCTTTAATGAAAATTTCACTTCCTTATCTGTATTTTCCTATCCTAAAAATTTTATCCATTATAATTAGAAACTGAATTTTGTATTATCTAATGTGAAAATCATATTTCCATTATCCATTATTCAAAAGGGTGTTTTGTTACACTTTATAATGTGGTTTTCAACAATGTCATTTGGAAATATGAAAAAAAAATCCATCTCTGGCAATTTGATTTATCATCCACTCCACATTTTCATGAAAGAATATATATGTATTCTTCATGGATAAAATATTGAGGATATATATTACAAGTAAATTTTTTTAAAAATCAAATCAACTTTTCAAAACCTGTCTTTTTAATGTTACCCATATATGATAATTTTATGATATTTTTAGAACAAATTATAAAAAAACTATGTGGTTCACTCCTGTTTTCTTCTTTAAAACCAAATGGGTTTTATTTCATAAAAAATTATTTTTTTTAAACTACCAAATAATTTTCCTTATAAATTTTTGGGGGACGAACCACTTGGAAATCCATTATTAAATTTTTTATGCCTTGTTATTAAAATTTAAGGATTTATCTTAAAATACTTGTATATGGTTAATATTAAGGCTTCCATTTCGATGATTGGAGGGTGTTAAACTATATATCATACCATTATTGAATATTGAAATTACAAAAATTAATATATAACTACTATCTGTACATGGTAAATACCATATGTTATATTATAATTATTAAAGGGTATTTATATTGAAGGATTCCAAAAATAATTCGACACCCATTTATTTTCCATAGGAATATCATGTTATGATTATTGATTGAATTATGAATATTTTCCATACAAGATTAAATTAAAAAATGATATGAAACTCATTCTTTCAATTGTTTAATTATAATATGATGGAATTTTTTTTTTCCTGGGGCACTCAGACATATATATGATGATGGGTGGAAACTTATATTTCCCTATAACGCAATGGTTAAGGATATATATCTCATTAGATAATGATGTGTTGACACAACCGGATTTTTTAAGAGGTAAAATGGTGGAAATTCATATATTTTTCCCAATAAAAAGGGTGAATATACATTGATTCCTTAAAAATTTGTTCTTATACTTATGTTCACATATTATTTGATATTTTCTTTACTTATGTTTAACCTTAATGATCATTTGATCAAAACCCTTTTATAATGTTATAATTAGCAATTTATGAAGATGATAAATGTATGAAATGCCTAGAATAATATCTTTGTGGATAATTAGTGGGAGATATTGAAGGAAAGTTATGGACAAATCAGTTGTAAATATTATTTGAAATAATTTCCATTAGTTGAAAAATAAATGAGTTTTGTTAGTTATTATTCTATTAAATTCTATAAAACATTAATATTAAATGATCATGGTAAATTTATTATATCAAATTATTTTCATTAAGTCATGAAATTGAGACAGTCACTTATTTGGGCTGTCAAAAAGATATCCCTTAATTTTTGATAAGGGAAGGAGACACTAGAATAGTAAGATTTATCCTCTAAGGCTGAAGTTGAGGGGTTACCTCAAGGTAGTAATTACATACCCTGAGTCTAGAAATTCAACATTTCATAGAATCATCAAGGTATCCGAGCTAGTCTCTCTATCATGGTATACCGTAAAATATGGAAGGATGATATAAATTCCCTTATTTACGATTCCTCGAGACCTCAAATATTGTAGAAACCATCTCTATGGAATACCATATAGTTATTTCATTCATAGAACAAGACACAATAACTTCTATAAATAGACACATATTACTTCGTATATATATAAATATATTTAAAAGGTCAATAATTTTTTGGTCCTTGTTTGATAATGGTTATTTTATTAATTTAATTCTCGTCTATACCGTCTAAAAATTGGGCAATTGTGAATCCACCATTTCTTCCTACCACTAGATAAATCAGTGGTTTGACAAGAGTGATAATGGAGCTCATGGAAGATTAATGTTGAGAACATAATTCAGTGATCTCATTTATATATTTTATTTTATAGTGGTCCTCCATTTCAATGAATTTAATACCATACTAGGAAGATTATGGCTCTATATGAATGTTGATGTTACCATGTTAGCACATGAGTTCATAAAATACATTGTTAATGGATAATTTATGATACAACGCTGTGATAATTTGATATTTAAGTCATATGAATATAATTATATATATATGGTTCTATAAAATGTATGGTAAGAATACATTGTTGAATAATTACATTAATATTTGTACCCCTAATGGTTTAGAGAATGAACCTATTTTTCCACAGAGAAAACTCAAAGAAGATATCATATTTCTAATTGATAAAATCTAGGTTAACACATTTGCCTTTTAAATTCAATGAGTGAAATTAGACACAATTCCCATTTAAATTAACGTTTACATTAATTTCATCTCACATAATGGTCAATTAGCTACTTCCATTGAATAGTTACTACCACTATATAGAAAGGATACAAATAGTTTTTGTGGATAGGTATTGACATTATGTTTCTATACCATAACTTGGGTTATAATTATATTTAGAAGAAAACCAAAACTGATAGGTAAATAGTTTATGAATCTCAAAAAATGTGGAGAAAGTGGGTTTAAAACATTATCTCATAATCTTATGGTATTAGTTACATTATATTAACTCATCAATTTTAAAGAATACTCTTATTTCAACGGGAATATCAATGATACCACACCATTATTCATATATTAAGATTCCAATCCATCACATTATCCATATGAAAGTGAATAAGATAAGAAAATATCATGGATAGTCATTTGAAATTTGATTAATCTTTCTTGATAATAGTTTATATAATCAAATAGGATAATCTAAGTACGAAGTATTATATGTAGCCTATATTTATAAGTCCAACCATGACCATTGAGGAACATGGAAAGTACATCTATTTCATTAATAAACATAAAGATGTATTTTCATGTATTTTAATTGTAATACTAATTGATTCTGATATAGCCACCCAACATTTTGGTCCACCTGTTTACCATTGTGCTAATAAAAAAGTATCCAAAAAATACATTTGACCAAGACTCATGTTAGATTTCTAAAATTTAAAATGTGATAAAGACAACTTCATCCAAGATACTAATACCGAATTTTTATCACAAACCACATACATATAAATAAAAACAATCAAAAAATAATGTATATAATTGTTTTATATACCTCAATAATCACGATCTAGAAGTGGGTTTCTTATTCATGATCACTGAGTTGCTGATTGATGTAGTGGATTTCCTCCTAAACCTATCCATTATAAATGGGTAATTGGGATATTACTAGATCTTTATAGCTCTTTAATATATGTAGGAAAATATTATTGGGTTGACTAAATAGGAATAATGTTCTAAATTAATGCACTATTTTTTGAAAAACATTAGTGTTACATACCAATGTGTAAGACACCATATCTTTAACTCCATTTTTGGGAAGACCATTGAACGTTAAGAAGATGGTTTGGTGGAAAAGTCTCAATAACTATGTGACAAACATAATAATAATGAAACACTATTCAATTAATTTATGAAACATAGTTAGAAGATGAATCCCCTAAAATTTTTATTTAGGGTAACATAGAGTAATTAGATTTCCTTGTGGCATTTCATCGTGCCATCAAATTCAATCATAAAAATATTATGGTGATAATTGATTTTCCACCACATCAAAACATCATTAAATTAAGAGGAGAATAAGTAAAAATTAAATAAATTAGGAGCTCAAAGTACAGACTCTCCAGAAACAATGTTAACTTAAAAATTTCATTGAATAAAGCATTCACATATCACATGGATAAATATTTGATTGGATCATTTGATGATATCAAGAGGAACATTCTATACCTACTATTTTTTATGCTTCTTATGGAAATAATGAATCTCAAACTCAATTTAGAAACTCAACAATGATTTCTTAGTTCCCTCCACAATCCGGAGAATTATAAAAACATGGAAAACAACCTATATTATCTTAGGAAGAAAATGATTATTTTTGTAAACAAATATATTGTCATCAAAAGAAGTTTACATTAACTGATATTTGAAAAGAAATAGTTGGGAAATTTATTTCAATACCAATAGGCCCATATAATCACTTGTGTCGATCTACACAAGTATATCCTAAATGGGTAGATTATATTTTGGTATCTATCTTGATGGGAGGAAAATTTGATGTAGTTTTACATCCATTTTGTATGATAGAATGTTTTTAAAGAAAAAGTATTGGTGTATTTCTTCATAGAGGTCCCAATACATGGAAATCAATTATTGGATACACAACTGCAAAATGAAGATGTATTATTTTTCAATGATACTTCATACAATTGAGATATATACATTGATGATGCATCCCAGATTCCAATAGTTCGATGGTTATAAAACCAAAAGTTTAACCAGGCAGTGTAAAGTGGTCATATTAGTCTTTCCAAAATATATATTTTCATACTCTTCCCTACTATTAGATGTATTCCCCAATACTGTGAAAAAGGAAACCCTCAATATCAGATTGGTACTGTACCTAATGATACAACTATCTTGATTTAATATTAATAGATATTTAGATTTGGTAATAATGAAATTAAATTTTTACTACACACTCAAGATGGAATAGTAAAATCCATTTGATTGGTTATATTTGTTGGTGGATGGATGAATTTCCCTTAAATCCAACATTTAATCAAATACAATGGTTATAGAATGCCTAGGAAAATGCCTTAAAAATATAAATACAACTATATAAGATCTAAATGATGATTATATAGTAATTCACATATCACATCATGGGGTTATATCTAGGATTATTAATATTAACATAGAATAGATAAAGAAGCTAAACACCACCCTGGATCAAGGTGAACATCCACCCTCATTGACATATACCATAACTGGATAGATGTCTTCAATTATGGAGTAATATAAAAATGGATATTATGAAGTAATATAAAAATGGGATTATACCTTTTAAATAATCTAATAAATAATCGATTCTATATTAAGAAATAAATTTCATCCACAATTATATAAAAAGTTTTCAAAATGTAATCTGTAAATGAGGAATCGATAGAGTGTTAAACTATTGAATCAAAGGAGGAGAGGGTCTCATGGTTAAACTAGATGTCAATTTTGGTACATGTTGTGAAAACCCCTCTAAGATTCCAAAGTATCAATGTCCCAGACTGTTTTTCCAGATCACCTCAAGTGCACCTCCCAAAATACTAGATGATGACACCTAGTGGTGAGGACCAGTGATGTTACTATGCGGATAAAATTACCTTATTAAAAAAATATCATGATCAAAAAGTAATTAAATAAATTAAATAAATCATCAAAGACCAGAAATTACATAAAAAAATATAGGATATTCCAAAACACTAAATCATATCCTAAAAAATACAATAATTTTGATCCAAACATACATGTATAAAAACGTTATAAACATGTCAAGTTTAGTAAGCCCAAATGTAAACAAAGTAATAGACATGAAAATATAAAAACTCTTTGATGTCATGATATCTTGCATGGGTCCCATATTCCAACTCCATTCGGCCAATATAGTCTTCTATAATCAAACTTTGACCATTTCCTAGAACTATAATGAGTTACCAAGGATCATCTTCTCAGATACCCATGTTCCATGGAGGCTCGAGTGGGGGGGGGGGGGGGGGGGGGGTAAAACCCAATAGGCCACTACTAACGAAATCTAATTAAAATAAATTACTCAATCATAAAGTATAATGTTTTGAAATATAGAAAGAGCCATTAATGATAAAATTTAGTGTAACAAATAGATCCTAATAAAACATTATGTCCCATGGGGACTACACTAGTTGACACATCTTACTTCATCCATCACTGTTACCTCTAAACAGGTTGTAAGTGACATGTATCAAATCATTTTGAAGAAATGATTCTAAGGAAACCATAGTCAAGTTGTCTAATTAGAATCTGCATGGCTTAAACTAGAATTACCTCTGTGAAATACACAAGTATGTTACTACTCATCTCTATGAACTTAAGGTACCTACCATGACATTAAAAATAATGACTCAATTAGAATCCCAACTAGTAGTTTAGGAATTCCAATCCCATAATAGTGGAGAAGAATAAACATAGATCACCTTGAGGAATTTAGAAAAGGATTCCCTCAAGAAGACAATAAATTAGTATATGGAATTCTATAAATGAAAATATTACTTGAATACAAGAGGTAATTACCCCATGGAATTCATAAAAATGAATTTAGTTAGAATTTTCTACATCAATTGATGCATTCCATAGAATAGTAAATAATTAAATCCATTAAGTTCCTCAATAAAAGAATTCACCTGAATCCCCTAGTGAAATCTAGGGATCATCCATAGTTTTCAACCTCAATACATATCGTATGAAATCCAAGGAAATTCCAAAGTAATTCCACACCCAACCTTTTCATATGAAATTCAAGGAACATACCAAGGAATTATTAGTCCCAAAAAATTATAACAATATCAAAAAATACATTAAATTCATTTTTACTTAATAATTTAATATTTTAATCCAAATTTCACCACCATGGTTCATTTCACTTTTAACAACTTTAAACACTTCAATACAAATTTACCATTTTAATCTAAGTGATAACAATATTTAAAATTCCCAGGGAATTAAAAACTTCTAGATCATATGGATTAGTAAAGGGAACCCACACCACAAAATAAATTCATCTCATTACCAAGGGAATCCCTAAATCACCAAAATTAATTATATTACCATAATTAGTAACTAAAACATCTAGTAAATGGTCATATAAAATTCCAAAAAATCCAACATGGTCTTCTATGTTTGAGGGGGGAGTTTTTTGGAAAAATAGAAAAGAAGAAAAATTTAATTAAAATTTTATGTTAGGAATATAATAATCGGGTGCAACTACACTGTCCAATATGGAATATATAGGAGAGAATATATAGAAAAATCATGAACCTACCTTTACTAAAGAGGCTCCAACTTTTCTAACAGTTTCTTGTTTGAGCTAAAATGATTAAAATAAAATATGTTGTTAAAATCCATAGAAATAGGAAAAAACACACATAAATTCTTTGAACCACTTGTTGGTAAAATTAATATAGAATAGATGGGGGAATGAGTAAACATACCTAATGATCTCCTATGCAGCTGATAATAATCCAAATACTCATGAAATAGAGGTGATCAGGGGAGGAAAAGTATAGAGAGATAAGGGATTCTGTGGGTTTGAAAATGGAAAAATAGAGAACATAAATTAGTTTAAGGAGAATGAGGTCAAAGGGTTAAAATTTAAATTTTCACTTCATAGAGGGGAACATAGTTTGGTTTCACGATTTAAAAAATCATGTTCTGACCATGATTTCCTGATAACTTAGGGCATGTCATTCAGCCCAGTTATAGTTCATGGTTTCTCATCCCTTCTTCCAACTATGTTCCATGTATTTTTAGTTTTTTGTAGAGAATTTCATGGTTTTGTGGATTATACTCATGGTTAAGAATAAAAATCAACTATAAATTTTCTCTTATTAGGATGGTGTGCATGGATGTGAAAAACCATGCATCAATAGTGTTTCCCTTTCTAAATCTCCAAAAACCTGAACTCCAAGAACAAAACACTTGGGTCATACCTAAGACCTCTAAACACACTAAGAATAATTAAACTTATCTAAAAGGTAGTATTATGTGGTAATAATATGAGTAAGTTGGATCTAAAATCTAGTTGAAAACAATAATCCTCCCCCAAATTAAAACTCAGTTTCTTCCTTAAAACATAAAAACCCATACAATCATTGGGTTTTAAAATATATCTAAAGTATAAAAACATATCCAAATGATATACTCCTAAGAAACACTAGTCCTAAACCATTAAAAAAATAATAAATTCACTTGTTATTTTCACAGAAAATTCACACTAACCATTATCGCAATGTAAATTATCATCGGCTGATACACCACCTTGTTGATCAATCACTCAACACAAACTAAACTCCCCAATATTGAATGTATCCTCAAATAATTATTAACCAACACTATACAGCACTGGTTAATGTTACTAGTCTACCCCAGTCCAAGTTCACCTAACACTACATCCTAAAAACATAGTCTCCCTTCTAAGACCATCCATCTCACGATCCCTTACTTTACCACTGAACTTGGCATGTCACCTAGAAAAATAAAATTCTTACTCAACTCGTCACTTGAGTAAAACATATAACAACCCTTAAACCAAACTCCATGATTTAGTGTGGAAAACATAAACATTAAAATTTTAGTATTTTTACCGATTGAAGTTATCCAATTTTATCCATCCATAACATACATTATCAAAAGTAAATATTATATCACATATATATTCCAATAACATTTATGTTTATAGTTATATTGTAATAAAGAAAAATCCAGCATAAATAATACCCATGTAAAAAAATTATAATTTATCCCACTTAATCCAAAAATCCATATTCTACATTAAGTTATCATTATCATTCATATGAGATCTTTATAAACATAATTCATTTAAAATAATTTCTTTATAAGATGAGGAAAAGAAAACATAAGGAGGGAGAACTCAAATGATCAATAAGGGTAAACATAGTAATTAACAATTGAATATCATCAAATAACATAATAAGTGAATAAGGGTGTAACGAAATAATTAGAGATGATGAGTGAATCACAAAAGAACTCATACTCATAATTACCTAGATCATAAAATATAAAAACAAGGAAAAATAAAGAGTAATTAGAATCCAAAATCAGGAGACATTTGATATCTATCCTTATAATAAGAACATTATAAACCTATAACAAGAATAAAAACGTTTTGGTATCTTGGACCATTTTTCATCATAACCCATGTTAATCCTGTGTTAGAATTAACTGGATCCTAGTTAAATCCATCAGAGAAACCGTAGGTTTAAATCATCCTTAGGTTCTCCCAGGAAAATGTATATCACCCACTATAATGGATTTCTATCTGGGTTAACCCACCATTTAAGATATAATAAGACCATAAAATTTTATTTGGTCCACCGTGTCATATATGTTTTAACAAGCTTACCTGATGCTCTTTGCGATTCCCCATTTTATAAGCTTTAATATAATGCCATTATGGAATCTCTGTATTATAATACTTATCTATGAACCAAAATAGGAAAATTGTATAATGATAATGAATTTCATCAGAAAACACATCAAAAAAATCACTATTAATTCATAACATAATTAACCCAAAAAAAATAAATGGGTTTCATGTCAGTATGTTTGAAATATGACTAACCCATGGAAATGATATGAGTTCTATAACAATCTCTTAGTAAAATGATTATCCCATGGATGATAAACCTTTTTCATAATAATATCTTTAAAATAATCATTATCCATATATAAAAATAATGAGGATGGTATAATTAATAAATATACCCATTGAATCATATGTAAAAACAAGGGTTCTTAATATTGATGAATGGAAATACCATTAAAATATCATTAAAACATTCACGAATTTAATAACATTTTCATTTTGAAAATCTCTTACTAAAACAAAAAAAAATTTCAATATAATTTTCATTGAAAATAACCATTATGAATTATAAATGAAGATTTAAAAATAATTTAAAATATTTCTTGAGGAAAATAACCATTCCAATTTGAAAGAAAATTAAAAAAATACTCAAATCATTTTTAGATAACATGTATTTGGAAGAAAATAATTTTTCAAAAGAAAAGTTGATTTTAAATAAAAGTGTTCTTTTGAACTCATGATTACACAAAGATAGGGAAATGAAGAGAAAACATGTATTATCCAGAACTAATAAGAGGAGGATAGAATTAATTAGTTTTTGGAGAGATATATTATAAAATTTTATCATTGTAATCATAATCATAAACAAACCAAATAAATGATGATATTATAACATAAGTCTCTTACCACTTTAGTTACATTGAATCCTCATCCACATGAAAGTTAGATACTCAAGTTGATATGTAAATCCAAAAAAATTTATATACAACAATCCTAAAATAAATTAATTTTAATTACATATAGTACACAATAAAAATACTTTCTTAATATGAATATATCTCACATAAATAAAAGTTTGACAAGAGCCTAGTTACTTTGAGTCTAATTCATCAAGCTTGTTCATTATCTACAAGAATAACAAAATAATGATATTTATTTACTTTATTTAGAAACATTTCATGTGAATTATTAATTTTATGTTATTTATTAAAATGTTTTATAAAATTACATATTCATTTATGTCTTTTTCAGTTATATTTATCATATTTTCACTATAAGTCAAAATCAAATTTAGCAGGTTGACTATGGTAAAAGTGGTCATTATTTATACAAATATTGAATAATAATAATTAAATAATTATAATATTTATATATCAACTATAATTTTAAAATCAATCTTGAATAGGGTTATAATAAATGAATTAACATTATGATCATTTAGATAGTAGGTCGTCTGTATTCATAAGTAACTCTTCCATTTTTCAATGTTCATTATAAAAAAGGTATTCAATATTTTAAATTCACAAGATTATAATAATATCATAAATAAAATATTATTTAATTATACCTACTTATATGTAAATTTTTTTATGTGGTGGTGAAAAATGGAATCACATCAATTGGATGAGGATATAGTTCAGATGACCACAAACTATGTTTTCAATTTTTTCAGTGACAGAATAAGTAAAAATAAAATTATATATCATATTTATATAATGATAAATATATAATTTATAAAATAAATTTTTCATGTATATCAAATACTTTTTTCATATTAACCCTTATACCCTTCTACGTAATTCATTAGTAAAAAAAGAATTACATCACTTCGTGCAGTGGTAGTCTGCCTTACACACATGAAACATTATCATATCCCTTACGGAATAGAATAGAAAAGGATATATATGATATAATGAATAAATAAGTATAATTATGTTATAAATATAATATATAATCTTTTTATCCACAATCATACTCAACCATGATAGGTGGATATGGAAAAATTAATCGCATCATTTCTTGTGGCAGAATTCTACCATACAAAAAAATAATGGTTTTATAACCCATTTGATGAAAGTGGTTGTGGTTGTAGGTTTTACACTTAACATAAAAATATAAAATTATATATAATATAAATTTTTTATTATATCATCATGGTATACTAATAATTTACGGTTATGGATAAAGAAATAAAAAAACTGCTTTGTGAAGAACTTTAGCTCTTCTTTGTGTAACTATTTTAGTTTTCAACAAAGGCCTTCCTTGGTTGGATTTATATAAAAATTAAGGATTCGATGACGAGAGTAGGAATTTTTATTTAATTTCATATTTCATATCCTCATGAAATAGGTTTTAATATTTTTTAATTAGGGAGGATAGGTGGTGGTTAATTATATGTGTGGATAGTGGCACACTTGTAATTTTTTGAATGAATGAATTACACCCATGTTTTGTTGGTTCAACAGGAACTAATAATGGTACAAAATTGATAAAGAAGTTATAATGTCTTAATATTTACATAAAATGGGTTTTAGAAAAGTTTATTTTCATTTTTACACCTTATAATATATGCTTAACTGCTAAGAAAACTGGTTTTCAACATAATCCCCGTAATTAATTTTAACCATTTTAACTAGACATTATTATCAAAATTAATTTGTATTTATTATAAAATATAACTTATTATGATTCAAAATATATAATATATTTTTTCCTAATTAAATTCACCTAATTTTACAATTTTAATTAATTAATAATTCTACATATTCAGCTGGACAATGGGTCTTTAGGAAAAGTATTTTTTTTATAAAAAGATGATTCTATATTATCTCTATGAATTATAATAATCAATATATTGAACTAAATTAATAATTAATGATAAATATTATATATAATCAATTAAAAAATACTATGGTAAGGATTATTTTAATTATTTAAAATGGAGAAATATTTTTCATTTTAAAATAATTTTTTGAAGAAACACATTTAAAAAAAACTATAGAAAAAACAATATAAATTATTTCAAAGTAATTAATTCGATTAAATATAAATAAATATTAAATATTTTACATTAAAAGATAATCTAACATATTAATACTTTTACAATACATAATTTATTTAGAAGAATTGTTTTTCTTCAGAAATCAGTATTTTTCACTATTCACTAAAAAACCTATATTTTTCAAAGAGTCCTAAAAAATCACACAATGAAAATTTTAAATTATAATTCATAAAATGAATTTAATTTTATCAATTAAATTTTATAAATTTTCTAAAAAATTATTATAATATTTTTTCTCAAGAAAATAAATTTAAATCATTTTTGAAGAAAACGTATTTTTTAATTATAAAATCACTTTACTTGTATTTGAAAGATTCTTTATTAAACCTTTATCAATAATTCGTATTGGGTAAGACATATATATATATATATATTTATAATAATGTAGTAAATAAAATTAATGACTACCAATTTAGTGGCTATGTTATAACTATAATATATATCAGGGGTGGTTTATGTTATGTGTTATGTCTTAAATACGCTATAAAAAATAAAAATCATTGGGTTATGTGAAACCAAATATAGAATAAGCGTTGTGTGTAATTAAAGGTAAAATAAGTGTTTCATTTCATTTATTCTATCATATATAATTTTATTCATTTAAAATTTTGGGTTGTTACACCCCCTATGATATATTACGTCTTTGTGGTTAAAAAATTATCTCAAGAATCAAAAGTTATATGTTTGAAAATAATTTTTTCATAAACACACATCGTAAAATGGGTTAAAAAAATATCCTATTAACAATTGATAAATGGAATTAAAATGGTAGTTTGGAATAAAACATAACTAGGATTCTAAATATGATAACATTGTATGGAATGGATGAAAAACGTAATTAATTATAGAGACTGATTAAGGTCAATAATCGCAAGTAAGTGAGTGATGAATGGAACATAAGGCCTAAAAACATAAACGTGCTATGATGTAAAAACAATATTCTATTCAATAATGAAGTTGAAAGGATGAAATTATTTATTCAATATCCTTTCCTTGTCGTTTAGGAATTCTATTATTATATAGACTAAAAGTTTAAGGATTTTAACTTTCCTAATGTGTATAATTTTGTACATTAAAAAAATACACCCCAGTATCATATTATTATATCAATGATGTGTATTCAAAATGAATTCATTACTTCTTGAATCACTGAAATAAAATTTTATAGGACCAAATAATCCCCAAGAGAATAATAATATATTCCTTATATCGTTAAATATTAACCAAAACCAAAATTGTTATCACATGGTAAGGTAATTACAAAAAAAAATAAACCATCATATGATACAATAATAATAAAAATTCATTAATTATACCCAAATTTCAAAGAAAATAATTCTATAACGAAATATCCTTAAAATTATAAAATCATTTCTTGAATAATTTCAAGACCCAAAGATTAGAATTATTTGATCAAATATTCCTCGAAAATAAGAAAAATATTATTCCTCAAATAAAATCCCATATGTTTCTAAAATAACTGTAATAATTAACTATAAAAATTAAAAACTAATGATGACATCAAGTAGGCTAGTGATAGGATTAACACCATTCTCACCCTTTGGTTGTGGCATCAAGCTCCACAACATTTCTGTATGCGACGAGTTTCCACCCAGCCTTCGAGTTGTCATTTTTTCATCCAACATGAAAAGTAATTCCTCCATAAATAAAACATCATGTCAATCCTATAGGTTACAAATACCCCATATAAGACATCTCCCAAAATTTCATTAATAAAATCAGATATTTTTCTACTTGAAACATTCAATTGAGGTTTCTATGAATTTAAAATTTTGATAAACCCCAATATTATAGAACTACGATGGTATTCATAACTCCTAAGATTACATAACATGAAAACATACGAATATCCATGTTTATATATATATTTTATCTAATACTAAATATTGATTCTCAGAACTAGAACTCTAGGACATGGTGCTGAAATTATAAAATTTACATTTTTGGCTTTGATATAGAAATTAGTGACTCGATTTTTTCCATCAAAAACATAAATTTTAAGAAGCAAATATTGGATTAATTTCATTCTGCATTAAATTTTAGGTTTAATGTTTTATATAATTTGGAAAACCCCAAAAAAATCAATTCCCATGTCGTTAAATATGAATTTCTCAGATTTAATCTAGCATTTATTATTTCGCATTTTTCATCCTCATCATCCATGAGATACCAGATGAGAAACACTTGTAGACATAATTCATTAAACATTATTTCTTCATATCATATGGAAAAGAAAACATGACAAGGATGATAAAAAATTCTCATTAATGGTAAATATAAGCATTTAAAATTGAAGGTCGTCGACGAAAATAATAATTGAATATGTTTATACAAACATAATCAGATAATATAAGATAGTTAGTAAATTAATCATACCAATCAATACCTAGATCATAAAATATGAAAACATAGTAAAGAGAAGAATTATCATAACTAATAATCAAGATCATTTTTATATCTTTCTTGGCCATGAGAAAATTGTAAACCCATAACAACTAATGAAATCTGATTTGGTATCTTGTAAAATTTATGTTTATAACCCATGTTAAACCTATTCTAGAAATAGCTAGAGCCTAGTTAAATATATATGAGAAATTTTGAGATAACTCCATCATTCTTTCCTCTAAAAAAATGTACCTTACTCAATGCATTGTCATGCAATCTGGGGACACCCATTTTTAAGGTATAATGGGATCACCCCACACTATCTGTTAAAACCCATATTATAAGCTATAACTACCTCACCTGGTGCTATCTTGGATTCCCCATCGTATAAGTTATAACAATATCACTTGGCACTATCTTATCCTCCCCACCATATATGTATTGTCCAAGAACTACAACATGACTAATGTAAAAAGAGATTACCTCTACTAAAAAAAACTCATTAAAATAATCATTATTCATTAATAACATAATAAAACCATTGAATAGATATTGGTTTCATGTAAGTATCATTTAAATATGATTAAAACATGGAAAATAAATAGTTTTAATAATATTCTAATTGAATCATGATTTACCTATATAAGAATATAGGTTTTGTAACAATCATTTTGAAACAATCATCATCTAGAGAAAAAATGAGTAATGTGTCGTTTAAAAATAGTCCCATTGAAGGACAAGTAATAAAAAATGGTTGTTTAAATTTATGAATTTAACTTCCATTAAAATATCAATAAAAACATTCTTGATGAAAATATACATTTAATTTTGAAAATAAAATTTTAAAACATAAAACATATAGAAAATTATTTTCATTGAAAATAAACTTGAAAAATAATAAAATAAGAATTAAAAATAATTTAATTAATTTATGTAGTAAAATATTATTTCTCCATTGAAATTTTTTTTCAAAAAATTTTTGAATTTTTTTTTAGAAAATATGGTTTGGTAAGAAAAATAGTTTTTGACATAATAGATTATTTTTAATAAGTGAATTTGTTTGAATTATTGAGTAAATAAAGGAAGGTAAATTATGTTAAAACATATATTATCATGAAATAACTTGAGTATAATAATGTTAATTATTTATAGGAGAGATATAAAATAGTATTTCATCATTGGTATTATAATGATAAATAATTCTGAAAAATGATAAGATTGTAACACAGGAATCAAACCAATTTAGAAGCATTGAACAGTGATCCCTTGAATGGGGGATAAAAAGGTGGATAATTAAATCCATATATATTTTTCAAGATTAATCGTAAAATACATTCTAGGTCAGTATATAAAGTAAAAATCAAAAATAAGTGATGAATATGGAATATATCTCCCAGAAATAAAATCCAAACAAGAAAATACTTACCCTAAGCCTGATTTATCATTCATGTTCTTTATCTTACTGAATAATAAAATTATATTAGTTATTTAATTTATTTATAGTTTTTTTAAATTTTATTATTTCATTTATTTTACTTATTACAATGTTTTAGAGAATTACTTAATCAATTATGTTTACATCAGATGTTTGGACCATCTTTGGCTCATGTGAAAAAATAAACTTTGGTAGGTTTACTATGGGAGAAGATTCCATTATTTGAAAGTATAAATAATAATAATTATTATATAATTATAATATTTACACATGAATAATGATTTTAATACCTATCAAGAATGTTGGTTATGAAAAAATAACTAATGTTACAATCATAAAGACGATATGCTGTTTATACGCTTCACTAACATTTCCATTTTTCAGTGATCATTAAAGAAAGAAGTTCAGTAATAATTTATAATTGAATAATTGTAATAATAACATAAATAACAAATTATTTAATTATATATAATTATATTTATATATCATTCAGCTGAAATCCCTATGAAAAAGGAATTACATTGCTTTGAGGAGACGGTAGTCCAAACCTCCATGGATGACGTTATCAATTTTTTGGGTGAGTGAATATATAAAAATAAAATAATATATTATTTTTATAAAATGATAAATATTTCATTATTATCATAAATAATTCATTTATATAACATATATTTATTATATTTAACTTTATTACCTTCCATTTAATGCATTAATGAAAAATAAATCTCATCGCTTCATGAGGTGGTTGTCAACCATACACACGAGCAATTTTATCTTATAAATTATGGAATATAAAATAAAATATTATATATGATATAATGAATAAATCAGTGTAATGATATTAAAAATTTCATTTATGAACCTTTTCTCCATTATCGTACTTAACTGTGAGATGATATAATGAAAAAATGAGTGACATCATTTCATGAGACGGTAGTCTACCGTACACACGAATGATAATTTTGTAACCCATTTTATGGAAGTGTGTGTTGTTATAGGTTGAAACAATATGATAAAAACATCCCGGTATGTTTAGTATAAATATTTTTTTAAATCATAATGTTATAACCTGAATTTAAAGTGGTGGATAAAGAAATAAAAAAATAGTTGATGATAGTTACATCTTTAATATGTAAATCCTTTTGGTTCACACCAAAGAACATCCTTGGATAGATTTAAGAAAAATATATAGATTACAATATGAGATTAGGAAATTTGAGAATTTATTATGGTATATATTGGCTAGACCAAAGTGGTTTTAATGATTGAATAAGAGAGGAGATGTGGTGAGCTTTTATAAGCGAGTTGATTTTCACACCTGTATCTTTTCGAAAGAGTAAATTCCACCCATGACTTTTTACATGTCCCAAATCCCCAAAAATGGTCCCTTGTTAATACTAAAAGAGATAAGGAACAAATATGTAAATAAAAATGATTTTTTGACATGTTTTGGACCATTTTTTCTTCTTATATCAAATGTTTCATCATAATGTAAACTCATTATTAATTTAATCATTGTGACTAATTTTAATTTATTTCACTACTAATTATGCACAAAAATAATCTTCAAATTATTCAAAATTATAATTTATGATGTTTCTAAATATGGAATCCATTTGTCCAAATAAAATTCAATAAATTTGAAAATTTTAGTTGAATATAAGTATCTTAAAAAAGGTGATATAATATGTCTTTAGTAATTGTATTTTTAATAAACATATGATTATATATTAATTATAAAACTAATAATAATAACTTTTTGAAACAAAATTAGCATATAATAAAATATATCCAATAACTTTATCTAAAATAATTCCCCAATATGGGTTATTTTAATTAATGAAAACGGATAAAAATCATTTATTTCAAAAATGTTTTTATAATTTTTTTAAACTATAAAAAAACATTCACTAAAAACCAATATAATGATGATTAAATATAATTAAGTGTATTAAATATGACTAAAAAATATATGTGTTACATGAAAAAAATATTTAAAACATATTGGTAATTTTAAATTACTAAAATTATTGAAGCAAAACATATTTTTACAAAAATTTGTATTTTTTATTTTTCACTAAAAAAACAATATTTTCCAAAAATTCAAAAAAACTCAACTAAAGTTAATTTTGAGATTTAAATTCCAAAAAAAATTTAATTTTATAAAATAAATTTTTTTAAAAGGATGAAAATAAATTATAATATTTTTTAGTAAAAAAATTATTTTCTCTGAAGAATAAAACAACATTACTAGAAATTGATTGATTATTTGTTAAATAGTTTTCAATAATTTACATTGTGTAAGATATATATATATATGATATATAAGATAATATTATTCATACATACCAATTTAACTTATAGGTTATAATGGTTACATATATATTTATATATTGGGTTATTAATGTTTGGTGTTGCGTGTTGAATATTCTATCGAACAAAAAATCTCAGGGTTGTGCATAATAGAAGATAAACAATGTGTAGTGTGTAACCGAAGATAAACTCATTGTTGTGTTTCCATTACACTATTGAATATAATTTTCTTCTTTTAAATTCTTGAAGAATTAAAATACACCTCCTAATACATACATTTTGGTCGAACACTTAACCATCCTCCCACAAAACTGATCACCAAACAAGAACCATATGATTCTAACCCCAATAGAGAAACTAACACCATCACTATAACACCATGCGTTTTTAGGAATTATTTTTTTAGTAAATTAAATTATTTGAAGGATTATGTTGAATGATAAACCCTTATAATATTTCTTTATACGCAACACCATTTTATGCTTGTTCTAGATGAAACACTGAGTATAGATTTTTGTACATACAACACTATGTTTGAATTATATTACACACAATACAGAGTTTTACCGAACTGTAATATTCTATTAATAAAATTATTTAACATTATAATTGTCACATAGATGTAAGAATGAATTTAAGGAATAGGATAAATTTATTAATGAAAATATATAGTTTTCACATTATTAATTATTATATATTGATTAGAAATAAAATAATAATTATTTAAAAGAACATTCATTTTTTGTAAAAAACTTATTTTTTCTAAAAGATTGGTTATTCTTGCTTGGTAGACATATAAAAAAATTAAATTTAACCACTTATAGAAAATTTATTTATAAAAAATTATCTTAATTTTTTATTCATAATATCATAATTATAGTAGTGTTAATTTATGGGATTTTTTGAATGATAAAATTTATGATTATTATTGAAAAAAATAGAATTTTAACTGAAAACTACAATTTTGTTTTAATTATTTATATTTTTAAATTATATTTAAATTTAGTTTTAATGTATAATTAGATAGATTTTACATATATTAATTCAATTTAGGACATTGGAACAAATTTCATACCGAAATTTAATATAAAAATAATGTAAACTTTTGAACTTTTTTTTTCATAAGAAACACGCTTTCTCGACATGTCTGTGGGAGTAATATTAAATTAATTTCTAGAAATTATGTGAATGTAATTTTTAAAAATGGATTAAATACATAGAATAATCATAATTTATTATTTTTAATATGTCCCACTAATTTTTTTACCAAAATGATTAGTGATAACAGTTCAAATTAATTACAACGATTAAGGTAAAAATGAGATTACTTAGTGGTTAAACATAGAATATAAAGTGTAAAAATGACCCAAAACATATATATCCCAAATTTTATGGATAAATTTAAATAATTATTAAAATATTTTAAAATTTAGGGTTGGGACACATTTAAATTAATTTTAATCATATAATATGTTACGTAATGAAAAGTTCAAAAATGTACATTTCTCTTTTTTTAATTCCTATAATGAAATTGAATAGGGAAAAAATAACATTAGTTAGGTTATACTTATTCATTTAAAATATCAATTAGTTTATATATCATTATATTTTTTATTTAATTTTGATATATGAATTAGTTACCATAAATGATTTGGAAACACCAACACCAAAATTATTTTTTACTAATTAACTAGAATAAATGATATTAAAAATATTAAATTTGAGGTAAATTGAATAAATTATTTTCAACCATTAATTTTTTATAAAATTAATATAATTATATACTTTTTTTAATATAATATATTAAAATCCCATCATTTTATTGATATTTTAAAATTCAAAAGAATAAAATAATGTCAAAATTGACATTGAAGTTACCTTATAATAAATGATATTTTATTAAATGATTTCAAATTACTAAAATTCATATATTTGTTCATGCATTTTTCAAATTTTAATTAATATGATATATATTCTATTAAATTACCAGTTTATCTTTTATAATTAACATATTGACCCTTAAATATTAAAAAAATTGTTAGCACAGTAAGGGTTAAAACACTATTTTTTGCTCATTACCCGTGATTCTATTATATTTAATTTCTATAAAATATGGGATTATTATTTTAAAAATTAGATATATTATTTTATAATTCATATGCCTAAATTTTATGAATATTATAAATTTACTTTAGTTCAAATTTCCAAATTACCTAAGATAGAAAATTAGTTACCTCAACAAAAATCTAAATGGATAAAATAGGGAAACATAGAGGATTTCAAAGAAAGTTATAAAAATTATTTTATTATTATGTGGTGGAAGATTTTCCCCAAAAAATAAACCATACCCTCCATTATTATAAATTTTTGACGTACATGAGGTATAAGAGACCTCCCAATAGTAAATAATTTTTTGTGTTTACAAAAATGTCATTCCTCCTCAATTATGAAAGGGAAGTCACTCTCCCCCATTAATTGTACCTATCAAGGAATCTGGATCAACCAATATTTTCCAAAATCACATAGATAAACCCCTCCTATCATTCTATAATCATTATTTTTTGTCATAAATCAAACAAAGGATGTATTTTGGTGGAAACCAAAAGAAGATACCTGAAGAAGAGGTAACATTCATAAATGAATGTTTTCGTATTATTTATCCCTCAAACCACTTAAATTTATATTATATATTTCCACTCTAATGAACAAAGTATCTCAAATATGCTGATATATTGTCTTTTTTGTTTTGTTACCTAAAAACCCACTTTTAATTACATCATATGGGATATGAATTCATCATTCATGTGTACAGAAGACTACCGCCTCATGAACCGAAGTCATTTTTTTTCAATTACCACCTCTTAAGGTTTAAAAAAATGATAGAAAAATGATTCTAGAATAATATATATATTATTTACATTGTCCTAACTCTTTTTTAATTATTACATAACAAAAAAATTTATGCTTTCTATTTTTTTGGAAATATGATAACATCGTTCATGTGTATGATGGACTACCTCCTCGGGAAGCAATTTGATTCATTCAAACTTTACATGGGATATATTAAGGTTGAGTTTAATATATATATGCTATTTAAAAGATAGAAAAATTATACCAAAATAATTATATATATATATAATTTAATATTTTACATTTTAATATGATATGAAAATGGAAATAGCGTTCTCGCATATGTATTCCATACCTTCTCCGTGAACAATGTATTTTATTTCCTATCATTAAATATGAAGGATTAATCAATATAAATTTATAATTAATATATATGATATCTATATAATATTTTAATTATTAATATGATAAAATCATGATCAAAGTAAGAGTACCAATAATAAAATGATAAAACATGTTTACAAAATTAAGCGGTTATATTCCAAAACATAACATTAACATAGAATTGTTAAGAAAAAGGAAATATAAAGTAATAAAATAATTTTATAGTATTTTGTATTTGAAAATGGTTCTTTTATATATTTTTAATAAAATTATATTTATTATACATAATTATTGAATGAATCTGAAGAGAGTCAATACATAAGTTAAGGGATTTCTACCTCAATTTTATTTTCTGTGAGACACAATTCATGATCATGAACTATTTATTATATTTAGTATATATACTACCAAAAGATTTATTTTATGATTCTTATGTTATTAATTTTTTTGTATTTAGATTTCTATTTTAGGATCTCTCTTTTATGGTTATATGAGTTAAAACATTACCAAAGATGTAATGGAATTTTGTCTCAATTTTCCTTCTTTGTGTCACATGGTATATTATAATCCTATAATCTTTTACAAGGTGTATATATTGACCCCTTGACATTATATATCATGAATATAATTTTTAATGATATTTTAAGCTTCATGTGATGTTATTATTTTATGGGATTGTGATTCATTGTTGCCATAATGGTGAGAGTTTATTTCTATTATCTCATTATTTATTAGGATTGTTCATGATTATTCTTCCATTGATGAAATATAATGATCCATAAATTAATAATTATCATTAATTTTATATTAATAATTTTATTAATTATATATTCATTTATTTTTACCATTTTACACTCTTTTCTAGATAATATAATTATGTAAATCATTTTAAGAAAATTTAATTTATTTCTTAGTTTTGTGAAGAATTTTTTTAATCAAAGACAATGTTTTCTAAAATGGTTTAAAAAATGTTTGTAAATGATATTTTAAGCTAATTTCCAATGAATACTACTTCAAAAATGTTTTATAAAGTTATCTAAATGATTTTAAAATATTCCTTTATAAGTTCTCAAGATTGATTTTTGATAAAATGTTTTTGACAAGTTTTATGTTTTTAAAAGAATTTTATAAGGAGGAAAAGTTATTTTCATCAAGAAAATTTTAAATGAATATTTTGTTCCTTATTTAACTGTTTATAATTTTATTTTCAATTATATCTCTTTTGAAATGTTTTTTATGTAATTATTTTTCAATTAATGTTTATTTTCCTTAAAAATGTTGCCTATGATATTTCAATATCCTTCCACATCTTAGATTACATCCTTTGATATAGTTTATGATTTACTAGGGATATGATCCAAGAAAACCATTATTATTATTGCATTTAATGTTTAATGTTTAAGATGATATTTTGTTTATAAAACCCATTTTTCATCCGTGGGATATACCATCATAAAATTCTTTTGAATCCAGATTCTATTCATGGGTTACACTGTGATGAAATGATTATGAAACTTGTATCTTTTCTAGATTTTATGATATGATAACCTATTTATCATACATATTTCATTTTATTGGTTATGATATGATTAAGTTCTATGATCTTGTGGAGAACATAAATATTTTTTTCATTATGTGAGGGGTGGGACCTATATATCTCTCCAATACATTGGGCAAATATATTTATCTGTAGAGATAAAAATGGATGGAATGGGGGGTAAACATTGTATATTAAAACATGGATAAAATGAGGAGGAAGATGAGAATACTAAAGGAATTTTTCCATCATGATGGTTTTGATAGTTAACCCATTTTAAAATAAGGAAAATGATTCCACTAATGATTATGGTGTGTCACACCCGATAGGTGTGTCCTACGTGAAGTTTCATAATATTTTTTTATAATGATCCTTGAATTATAGGGAATGATTTTATATACTTATATCTATGAAAACATTCCATGAATTACTTCAATGTTATGATATAATGAATCATTATATTCTATTTTCTTATGATTAAATTCTTATGAAATGCTAATATTTATTCGAGGAATCAATATTAAGATCTTTTATATACTTGGTATGGTATGAAAATGTCATCATAATGTTCTCAAACACTTATTCTTATTTTAAGATTATTTATCTCTATTATTTTTGTTCACTGAGCATCTAAGATCACCCTTTATTATGTTTCATTTCCCAATTTTATGAATACAGGTTTTAGGGTAGAGTACAAAATAAGGATATCATTCCTAGATACATTTAATACCTTCTAATAATTAAGAATAATATGAACCAAGATTCCAAAGGCACTAAACTATTACAGTCCTTGGGCATGCGAATTTTTAATGTAATGAATATTTATAAAAAATACGTAACGTCAATATATATTAAACCTATATCGCTATAGTTGGTATCAAAGTAATGTTTTACTTAACCATTAGAAACTATAATAAAGAAACCTTAGTTATATCCATATATATATTTGAAGGGATATATATAGGAATGTATCTATTGATAATTATATGGATGAGATCATGTATAGGAAAATGTCCTAGAATTTTGGTAAATGATAGAGCATGTGTTATTCTAGAAATACATCCATGTATCGATACTGAAAACAGATGTGGCTCTAGAAAGAGTATAAAAAGGGGAAAAAACCAAGAAAACATAGTGTTTATCTCGACTTTATCGGGAACTGTGAATAAAAAATGGGCCTGTATACACACCTAGTCCAACACTCCTAGTGGTATTATTTGGAAATTCACAACCCCTTTCTGAAATATTTTGAGGAATTCAAATAAATTATGATAATGGATGACCTAGGATAATCCTGAGGTGTTATATATTCCAAAAATTTCTCATTATTTATAAATCTGATAAGTTATTTTTCATGATTATGATATTTTACTCTATGATAATTATTTATCACACTATGACTTTTAATTTTACTCAATGATTATAACTAGAATGAACTTTTTTAACATTGAATGTGACATAAAATTTGTTTATGAGAAATTAAATTGAATGATACCATAATTAAGTTTATTGTGATTAATCCAAATTAGTTTTCATGAAGCATGATTAACAATGTCTACCATAACCAACTCTTAGACTCTCTGAAGAAGAGGAGTAAATATTTCACTAAGACATTGGTTAATGGAGACAATGGGGGAATGAATCTTTTGTTTCCCATATGTAGAGAATGTGGAAAGAAAAAAACAATAATATGTATTTGATAAATATAAATATGTTTTGAATGTGGAAACGATGAGAACAATGCAAGAAAATGAAAAGGAGAAAAGGCATTATTAGGTTAACACTATGGATGGGAATGATGGTCTATGAAAGGTATTTTCAATTGATGAATTCATTAAATTTGAAAATTGCGGGAATTATTAAAATCGATGTCCTTGGGGTAATAATTTTGAAGAAGATTAGAAATGTGGTATGAGTAACGATTATATTGCTGATGATTAAGAGACTAAAAATGACGTGTGAAAGGAAAGAACTATTATGGAATAAGAAAAAAATCTATTTTAATTTTTTGATAATTCAATGGGTTGAATGAAGTATTTATGTATTGGAATTTAATGATTATGTTAAATCAATCATGGATTATATAAGTATTTTTCAATATAATTTATTTATTAGTGATTTAAAAAAATACATTGAATGGTTTTGATAGACCTTAAATTTGATTTAATTTCAGGTTGATTTTTTTATTAATTCAAGGTATCCCTTAATACATTATAGATGTTGAGATAAAGATACTGCGATAAAAAGATGGTGGATTTGAATAAGTATATTATATAGTACTAATTAATTTGGAAACCTATTATTTGTTTATTATTGAAAATGTTTTCTATTCCATCATGGATAAATTTTATAGATTTTTAGATTTATGGAATATATACAATAATATTTGTTTTATAAGTAATGAATAATAATTCATTATTTTAATAAGGTTTTATGGTAATTCATTTTATTATAGTAGTTATAGAAAATACATGACAAAGTTATTCACATTTTTTGTATGTGACAATCACGAGACACTTTATGGTGTATATGTGTTTAATGATATTTAAATTTAGTAACCTTATACAAAAGTTTTGATTTTAATCATTTGGATGGGTATCAACACAAACCGTTTAAGGAATTAATTAATTTAAATTTTTAAAAAGGGTTTAGTGATTAACATATGAGATCACCATAAGAAGAGTTATGAATATTGGATAACCACTCTTAACTTTCCACTAGAGAAGGATATAATGACTTATAAATCTATTATGGATCATGTGAACTATTATTTTTCACACATAAAAAATTATCATTAATTATTTGGAGTATGAGATTTTGTGTAAATTGATAAAGGAACAAACAAAGGGTGAGGTTTTGATGAAATAATGTAATTATATCTTCTTGTGAAAATTCTCCAACATTTGGAAAAGGATATGGGAATAAATTTTTTTCTGATCGTTATTTTTGATGATATCAATCACCCTTTTCATGCCTTTTTTGGTGTAAGTTCTTTGGTTGTTAAAATTCATTGTATCACCCATTTTATTATGATTAGTGATCTCTACGTCTATTAAATTATTTATTCTTTTTCTCCATTTAATGATATTTACTTCCCAACTATGTTATCTTATGTTGAAACCAAGTTATAAGTTACTTTGGGTGACCATAATGATCACAATAATCCTTTTAAATATAATATTTAGTACTAATTTCTAATATTTGTGATTATAGAATGAAAATTTAATGTTTTAAACCTTCAATGACCTAGATTAATTTTGTTGTAAAAATTCATTTTAAGGGTGGTAGAATATATCCCCACAAGTTTTTATAAATTATTATTTTTGAATAAATTAAAATTCATTGACGGGATGAGTTTCACACTACACTATGTTACAAATTATTTTTACACGACCACAATTTATTTTTGTGCTATACACAGAAATGATTTTAGGTTGAGTAATATGAAACATTGATTTTGGATTTTGTAATGTACAATACCTAATTTTATTGATCTTAATATAAAATTAATATTATTACTTAACATGATAGTTATCACATATCCATTTGAATCAAGATAATGAATAATATTAAAAAAAATAATGAAAATATATAGTCATCACATGTTTATTAGTTATCTATTGATTATAAATAATATAATTATCGTTTAAAAGAAAAAGAAATGTTTTTTGAAAAAATATTTTCCTTTTCATAAAGATGGGTTAATTGTTCATTGATCATATAATTAAATTTCAATTTTATCATTTTTAGTAATTTTATTTGAAAAAATAAATTCCTTTTTTTATAACACTATATAAAAATTATATTTGGGTGATTTTTTGGTATTTTTATAAAAAGGTTCATTTATTGATGAATTTTGAAAAACACTAACTTTTAATTGAAAACTGCATTTTTGTTCAAATTACTTAAATAATTAAACTATATTTTATTTTTTAGTTATAATTATAAATATAATACATTTATTAATACAATATATGTAATTTTAATAAATTCCATAATAAAATTTAATATAAAAACATTGTAAAATTATTGTCTTTTTCTCTTTAAAAGCCAACTTTCTCAACTCATCTACATGATTAATTTAAAATAAAGTTGTTCCACATTTGTGGACTTAATTTTTAAAAATGGGATCTATATTTAGAGTACTCTTAATAAATATTTTTTAATAAGTCCAACTTATTTTTTGACCAAACTGATTAGTGTAAACAATTAAAATTTATTATAGTAATTAAAGTAAAAAAAGACTGTGTTGTAGTTAAGCTTACAATATATGGTGTAAAAGTGACCCAAAACATTTGAAAAAACATTTTATAGACATATTTAGTCCTTTAGTACATTATCCTTGAGTTTTATTAGTGTTTGGGAAACTTTTCCATGAAATTAAACCATATAATATGTTATGTTAATAAAAAGACAAAAAATGTACATTTCATCCATTTAATTTCTATAAAGAATTAAATAGAGAAAAAATAACATTTGATAGGTTATACAGATTAATTTTAATGATAAATGAGTTGTTTTATCATAATAATAATTTTTTTATAGATGCATTATTTCATTAAATTCTTAACGAACACCAATACATATATTATTTACTTAATAATTAACAAGAATAAATTATACTAAAAATATTTCAAGTGAGGTAAATTGAATGAATTATTGTATAAAATTAATTTTTTATATTATTATATCATTTTAAACATGTTTTAAATTTATATATTAAAATTAAATCATTTTCAGGATATATTAAATTTTAATGTAATTAAATAAATTAAAAATTAACATTAAATTTATAATATAATAAATGATATTTCATAAAATTATTTAAAAGTACTAAAAAAATCGTGGGATAATTTATTTTTTAATATTAATAAATATAATATATATTCCATTAATTTACCAATGAACCTACTATAATTAATATATTTTCTCATAGAGATTGAAAACATTGTTAGCATAGTTTGGGTTAAAGTAGTGTTTTTTCACATTACAAACGCTTCTGTTAAAATTAATTTCCAATACATATGGGATTTTTTATTTTATAAATTAGAAAAAGTATTTTAAAATTATCTTCTCTATATAATCTAATAATTATCACTTTAATTCATTTCTAATGGATAAATTTCCTAGGTTAGATAATTAGGAACCTTTAAAAAACCAAAATTATAAAAATAGGAAGATTATGTTATTAAGGAATAAAACTATAAAAATACTTTTATTTTTCTATGGTGGAATTATTTCTAGACCCCAAACCCTCCCCTATGTTATTATAAAATTTTGGATCCAAATTAGGTAAGTTATACCTCTCAATGGTAAATACTTTTGAGTAATTATATGAATTCCACTCCTCCTCAAATATAAAAGGGAACTCCCTCCCACCCAATCTTCAAACATATCAATCCATTTAAATCATTCAATATCTTAACAAATAACATACCACATTACCTAACCTCATCTTATAATAGTTTCATTTGTAATAAATTCATCTAACAAATTAATGTGGTGCAAACCAAAAAGAGATACTGAAAGAAGAGGTAACATTCTTCAATGAATGTTTTTGTCTTGTTTCTTCCTTAAACCCTTTGAATTTTAAGTATTATATTCTTATATAATGAAATATTTATATTACATATACTGATATTTTTTACTTTTATGTTTATGACCTACTAAAACACATTCTTCCAACAAATGGGGGTTGAAATGATCATTCGTCTGTATTTTGGACTACCTCCTTGCGAATCGATGTCATTAGTTTTTTGATTACCCCATTTTATGGTTCGAAATAATGAAGAAAATACTTTTTCTATTTTAGATATATTATATTTAAGTTTATTTTATGCTTAATTAATTATTATATGACAAATAACATCATGTTTTTCATTTTGTAAGAATATGAAAATTTCTTTCGTGTGTACATTGGAATGCCGCCTTACGAAGCGATGTGATTAATTCACGCTTTACGTTGAATGTATTAAGGATGATTATGATAGAAATATGTTATATATATAAAAGAAAAATTCTATATTAAAAATATATATATTACTTTATTTTCTTTATATTAATATGATAAGAAAATTGAAATAATGTTCAAGCATACAGACGACCTACTGTCTCTATGAACATTGTATTTCACTTACTACCCTTCATTTTATGGATTAAAATAAATTCATATATAATGAATATAGATGATATTTATATAATGGTTACCATTCATTAGATTATGAAATTATGATCTAAGTAAGAGGACCAATAATGATAAGTCAAAATTTCTTAAAAAAATCAAGTGGTTATTACCTAAAACACAATTTTAACATGTAATTGTTAATAAATGGGTACTATAAAGTCACGAGTAAATCATATATGATATTTTATATATGAATATTTTTATATTATTGATGAATAATACATTTATAATTTTTTATAATAGTGGTCAAAATGAGTAAAACGAGAGTCAAGACTTATGGTAGGTTATTTCTGTCGCTCTTTTAATTTTTGTGAGACACAAGGCATTTTTAAGAAATATTTTTTACAAATGGTTTCTATAATTCCCATGGATGTATTTTATGATTCTTACTATTATAATTTTTAGGATTTAAATATCCATTTTATGACTTATCTTTCATGGGTTTTATAGTTAAAACATTACCAAATTATTAAGAGTATTTTGTCTCAATTTTCCTTCTTTGTGACACATGTTATGTAAGGCACCTATACTCTTTCCTAAGATTTATATACTTCCCCAAGGACATGTTATATCATGAATACCTTTATTTTTTAAGATTTTTTTATATTCATTTGATTTTATTATTTCATGGGGATTATGATTCAATGTAGCCAATGCCGTAAGAGTTTATTTTTAAAATCTCATCGTTTATCTAAATTATTTATAACTATGATTCCATTGATGAAATATTATGATCCATCATTCAAGAATTCTCAGGAAATTTATTTTATTATAATTATTCATTATATCTTCATGAAATGGTACATGTGTTCACTATTTTATAGATAATTTAGTTAAGAATTTTTTTTACAAAAATATGACTTATTTCTCTTTTTGGTCGGATATCTGTTTTATTCAAAAATCTTTTTTTTTGAAAAATATTTTCGAAAATAATTTTAAATTATCTAATATTTCCATTTTAAAGTAAAAATAATCTAAATTTTATTAACAATGTGATTTAATCTAATTTCAATGAATCCATTATAAGTATTCGTGTTCATTTTCATAGAAAATGTTTTTCAAAATTATTATGTTTTAAAAAAAAATTGATTGCGGAATGAATATTTATTAAATAAATATCTTAAATTAATTATCAATTTTCTATAATATTAAAATGTTTTTTTTTCAATTAAAATGAATTGAAAAATATTTTTAATGTTATTTTCAGTGAAAGGTTATTTCCTTTATGAAGTATTCAATATGATCTTTCAAAACACATCTCCATATAAGGTGACATATTTTGATACAATTTATAGTTTACTAAGGGCATGATCCATGGAAACTATTATTATAATTTCATTTAATGTTTTATCTTTATGATATAATTTTATTTATAAAAACCATTTCTCTTCAATGGGTTATACCATAATAAATTAAGTATGAAACCTTCTTCATTTCATGGGTATTGAAATAATGAAATGATTATGAAACATATCTATTTTCAATAGGTTATAATATGATGACATTTTTATGACACCCAAATAATTTAATGGGTTATGTTATGATGATTTTTTATAATATTTTGGGAGATATAAATATGTTTTTCATTATGTGGTGGGTGGGACCTATATCTCCCCCCAAATTCATTGGGTACAATTTAGCATCTAAAGAGATAAACTAAGATGATACGGAAATTGAATCCAATATAGTAATAAATGGATATAATGAGGAGTGATCTTGATATAGTAAAATAATTTTTCAATAGGTATAGATTATGGAGTAAACCCATTTGGCATTAAGAAAAGGGCTGCCACTAGGGATGGTGGTGTTTCCCACCAAGTTGGTGTATCTCCAATGTTGTACCCTAATATGTTTTTTGTAAATTACACATTAATAATACAAAATAATATTATATGATAATGTGTATACAAAATATCGATATATTGTTCCAATGTTATGCTCTCAAGGATCATTCTCTCTGATTACTTAATGATTTATGTCTTATTAACTTCCAATATTTATTCCATGACTCAAGATTATGATCATTAATATGTAGGGTATAGTTTGGAAATGTTATGATCATATTTTTAGACACTTATTTCCATATTATAATTATGAATATAATTTATTTACCATTAATGGTCATATAATCTCACCCTTTCTTATATTTCATTTCCCCATATTTTGAAGAATGATTATAAATAGTAGTGAAAATGATGAAGATATTTATGGGATACATTGACGATATTCCATGAATTAAAAATATATTATTCTATGTTTCCAAAGGCACTAAACTATTATAGTCCTATGGAATGTTTTTTTGTAATGTATTGAATATTGATTTATAAATATGTAATATCCATGTATGTCAATCCTGAGTTGGTATAATCATCTTGGTGTTATTTATGACCCAAACCCCAACAAACTAGTTTTTTGAACATATTGATCTCCATGTTCACGGAAAACCCCATAAAATTATCACAACATCTACAACCAGTACATGGTGTGATCCTCACTATAATGAGTCCTTATTAATGAATGATGTGGGAAAACTAAATTAAATCCATTATCATCTAACAATGAAATTAATGAGAATCTCTTGCATTAGCAAATTACGTTTCAAAAAAACCATTATTAAGTTTTAATAATAGTGTGATATCTTACATAACCACTTTTGAAGCCAATATGAAAAATTAGTGCATACTCTCTGTAGATATATCTATATAAGTATCTGGAACAAACACTTAACTGTCGAATGAAACACCAATATAAAACTAATACAACTCTTCATTCTAATTCATAAAGCATATTGGTGTAATTTCCAATTCCATTTTATAGAGTCAAATCACAATGGTTATTAAACCATCCTTACCACTCAAAAGTGAGAACATAATCAGATATTTATTAACTCATCATTATAAATAATTGGTCATACCTGTTGATGAATCACCTAAACCCTTAATCCTGATTCCTTATACTCCAGTTTGATTCCATAACCTTTCAATGAAATCTCATTAACGTCCAATGTTGAGATTCATTGAAACTATATAGTTGATCTTCCGAACAATCAATATCATCCCCATGCTCTACCATGAGAATAAATGACCAATCCTTCAAATTTAACCCTATATTGTTCCCAAAACAACTCGAGTGAAAAAATACATAAATTCACCAAACATCACATCTAACATTTTTCTCAGAAACTACCTAATGGTCTAGATAATTCATATTTACCAATTCCTTGATTATCCTATAAAAATAGATGAACACATACCACAATATTTATCCTCTCATGACTGATTTGAAACTCCATAAAAAGAGTTTTCTCATCATTACACAAGGAACAAAACCCATGATTTATGTTTCCCATCTCTTATTCGTCACCAAATAAAATGTTCAGACAAGGTCATCCCACTCAAACCTAATAATAATACATGATTAAATAATAATTTCCCATTTATAATGTACTATAAAATTATCAATTGTGTCCACTAAAAACTCCTTCGTTATGTTATTTGTACCCCCAATCATCATGCAGTGCACTACCCATACATGATTTCAATTTATCACCCTAAAAAACAATCATTACATGCCTAACCACAAGATACACATTCCAGTTCTTTCAAGCCATGATTACCCACATCATCTTCCCCTTACACCACCATTAAGAGTATCTGAGATCGACAGTTCCAACACACCATGATAATCTATGGAATTACCACCACTATAATGGTGACAATCTCAAACCACATTAATTTTACTCAGAAGGAATACTAAAATGAATGATCAATTTGTTTTTAACATCACTCCAAGAGAAAATATCCTTTAAAAACCACTAAAATTCTATGGTTTTACTCTAGGAATTTATAAACCCACACACCCAACACATTACCACTATTTCATCACTCTAGATCCTCGAAGACATGAATGATTTACCATACACACGAAAGAGTAATTTTTACCCATCCAAATATAATAAAACCCATATATAGAAATCCAAAACCATTTTAATATCCGGAAAAAAATGAATAAACTCTCTAAATACCACTATCCATATCACCATAGTGGTAGCATTCTCCTTAAATTGTCACTTTCCAACTTGACTCTTACGAGAACTAAGGGCTTCACATTCCCCATAAACCACTTCCAACACCATGAATCAAAAAACAATATGTTATATAATTTCAACTCCCAATCAATAATTATGTCAAATATCAGACCAAAATATTACTCATACTATGTACACCATTCATCTAGGTGACATTCCATCATTGAGCATATAACTTCCCTAGAAAATACTAAATCTGGAAAAAAATACACAGGGAAAGTAATTAAAATAATCTGAAGAACACATATGGCCTATTCACCATGAACATTATAACTCAATCTAGCATAGATATAAGATATGATATTTCATCACAATCATTATTTAAACCCAACCAAGGCTACTCTAAATTCATCTCCATTCCCAAACTACAATATTTTAAAACATGATTTAGTTGAAACCTGAAGCATTTAACTATGCATCACTAATCCAGGACCTTCCCATCATAAAAAATTAACAGCAACTCTATAGAAACTATTTCATAAGATAACTAGTTTGGAATCCTAATTATATTGACTTCCAAAAACATATTTTTTTTGATTTGGGGTGTAGAATGAATAATCTCTTACCGACCAAACATAATGTAATAAATACATCATAACTACACACTCGATAGTAATACTCATGCATTGATTCCATAAGAAAAATTTTATATACATTACATATGTGTCTACACAACCCAAGAATAAGTTAACCACCTCATGATTCACACACATGGATTTCTAATCATAACAATTCTTAGAACCCTAGTCATTTCAATCTCCCAAAAGGTCCTTCCACCTAGCCCAACCAGAAAACACAAACCCAAATCCCTTAGTAAAAAAATCTAACATGTCACACGATCACATGTAAAATATTAAAAAAAACATATCATAAAGATCTCACACAAAGATACATACACCCGAAACAAACCATTACCCGGGATCACTCCATATCCAAACCCTCCCATAACAGGGTCGATATCATTCCCACAAGTCACAAACCACTTTCATGAAAGTACTCACACTGTTAGAATTAAATTATGGGTTTCAATATTTCATAGGATTTGAAATTATTTTTCTCCCAATATTGGTTATGTAAAATTCAATTCACATGAAATCCAAGAATACAACTGATAGGTTTCTTAATGATATTTTATTCAACCCAAAAGAAATATTTAGTTTAATTTGGGTTATATATACCTTATACATTTTGGTGTTTATCAAACATCTTGTTTCCCATAAACTCTGAATTTATTATCTAGAAATTTTTATATGAGAGGAAACCATATTTTATAAATAAAGTACTCATTATTTAGTTATTGGAACTACATTTAACTAACACTATATAATATCCACTAAAACACACATTCCATCATTCCCAGGGATTCACATTTTAAACCATCTTATTGTCATCAAAATTTCAAATTTTATCCATTAATACCTTATTTTGATATCCTATTATGAAATATTTATGCAGTATTTCAATCATATGTTATAGAAAAAAATATTATATAAGTTACTCACTTAAACCCTTAACACAACCCATCTCTGGAATAATCCATTTATATCATCCTAAGATTCATAAGTGTTTTCTATAGTATTTATACATACTGAATTTTACCATAAACCTATATATGATAGAGAAAATATAAATAGTTACAAACAATTTAAATGAACAACAACTTACAATTATTTAATCCTATAAGAAGATATAAATCACTAGTATTCATAAGTCATAGATAGTAAATAAACACCACCCATAAAAATATAAATAAACTATCAATCACATGAAATATAGACAGTAAAATTTAAATTCTATGTTATAGGAATGTTTCATGAATGCACAAACATCCCCTTTTCTATACTAGAAAAAATTTAAATCCCATTAATATATAACATAAAACCCAAATGTACAACTAGATGCAGAAATCAATTATCTATAACAACATAATGAAAGAACCACAATTTCCATTCTATTGACCTGGATTTTCCCTCATACATGGGGTTGCCATATCTAGGAATGATATCATCACCAATATCTAAAATAGTCATAATCTCAAGTATTATATACCCAAATAGTAAGAAAACTAAAAAAACAATAATTCTATTTTGTAATGACTAGAACATGATTTTACTCTACTAATTCCTCAAGATAGTGTGCTACATATCCTTCAGTGTTCCACCCCATATTCAAGAGGTACCAAACTAGAAGTTAGGGATCGTGAGGTTACTAAAGGGAGACTAGTCCCTTTGTAATATAGATCATAACATCAATTTAAACTAATAAATTAAATACATCATTAAGTACATGTCATCACATCCAGATAAATATTCTAATGGTACTAAAACTCTAAATAAAATCCCATAGAATAACATAATACTGATATAAATATATAATTAAAATAATTTATTAAAAATTTCATGTATAGTAGGACCTAATGTAAAAAAATTAAAAGATAATAAAATAAAAAACTCCTAAAATTCATGATCTCTAGATAAGGTCTAAACACCCAAAACAATCATTTCTATATGATCATAAAAAATAGACCTCACTCAATGCACTTGATATGTAACCTACAAATGTATAGAATATTCTCAAATTTCCACATGAAATGGAATCCTATGTAGTGTGTGATTCAAAATCAATAGTTCAACACCAATAATGAAAATTTTAAATCTAATCAGTTGGTATAAAACATAAAATTATGAAGTAAATAAATGATATTGTAATAAAAACTATACATGAAAATAAATAGAACCCCGTTGAACCACATGTATCATGGTGACTACTGTTATTAGAACTACAGACATCTTTAACTGCTGGAATCTCTAAATTTTTTATAAGAGTCATGTCTCAACTTGGAAACAAGGCGAACTATCAAAGAAACCATAATCATGTGGTCTATGAAGAAATTTCATGTCTAATATGGGAATTTCCTCTTACTGATACCCAAGTGGGTCACTAAACATATGTTATGAACTAAAGAAAAATCCCCTGAAATTTAGAAACATGGTCTGATTAGGATATAAGATCACACCCAATGTATTCTATACCAATAGTAATGGAGCATAATATATAGATCTCTTACCAGGACATTAAATTATGGACTTTATCATGAATACACGATGTTAATCAATGGATTTTGAAAAAAAATACATTATATGAATCTAAGGGAGATCTACCCCATTGAATTCATTATATTTATTTAAAGAAGAAGCCACTAGTTCACGTGATAAATTATATAGAATTTGAATACCCTGAATCCAATAAAATCTTAACTATTTCACTTCACATAAATCACCTAGTGTAATCCAAGGCTTATCCATGTTGTTTTACATCAATATGTGTTATAAATAATGAATGGAATAAGATAAGGAATTCTAACCCAAACTTTTCATAGAGAAACAAAGGGATATACCAAGGTATTCCTATTCTCAAACAGAATTATAATAATACCAAAAAATAATTTTGATCCTTTTCAATATATACATTTAAAATTTCTATCCAAAATTGAACTCCTTGGTTCATTACAAATTTCAAAAATTCTAATAATTAAGACAAAATTCTGAATTTTAAATAATTTATTATTAATATATAAATGTATGAAGGCATTGAAAACTACTGGTTTGTAAGGATAAAACTAGGTAAAAAAATCCAAAAATAAAATCATCACAAAATTAGAGAGGCCTAAAACTACCAAATTTAATTCCCCAAATATAAGTAACAACTAAACATTCTATAAAAATATTCCAAAAAAATCTATCCTTGCCAATATGGTTTCAAAACCCTAATAGAAGTTTCCAATATATAATAGGATGGAAACAAGTTGAATTTCAATTTCATGTAAACAATGTAACAATATTGTTTGACTAAGAATACTAACATGAAATTATAGGGTTATAATTAGATGTATAAGTGGAATACCAACAACATTATCCTCAAAGAGACCCACTCATCCGACATCCGCATTCAGTTCCAGCCAAAATGAGGGAAATTGAAAAATAATTAAAATTCCATAAAAATGTTTTATAAACCACATAAATGGGGTGAGTACACATGATGGTGTGAGAAAACTATGATATATTAGATAGTAAGAGTATCCTTAACTAAATCCCTCCAATGAAATTTGATGAAAGACTAATTCCCATGAAGATGATGAGATCCGTAGAGGAAAATAAGATGGACATGAGGGATCATATGGCATTTAAAATGGCCCGAGTGGTTCCAAAATTGGATTAATGATGTAGTGGTGAAGGTATATATGTTTTGGTATCACAATATGAAAAATCATCTGACTACCATTACCTCCTCATTTCCCAAAACTTTTCATTCCACAATGTTATGGCACACAGTTTTCAAAACTATGTGCCAACTATACAAATACGTACAAAATTTTCCACATAGATTCATATAGATTCAAAGTATATTTTTGAGATTAAAAAACCATACGCCTATGATTTTTAAGTTACACATTTTATATGTAAGGGTAGACCTAATTCTATGCTAGCCATGTTCCCCAAGATGAAACCCAATAATCCAAAACTCTTATCCTGAAACCCCAAAACTCTCTAGAAACCTAAAAACCCCCATGATAACAACAAATAATGTTAAAAAAATGGATTTAAAAATGTGTAATGTGACTCAAAAAATTGAATCCAAAGTTAAATGGAAAGACTACCCCCTCTACCAAATGAAGACTAAAACCCTTCCTCAAAATAAAAACACTCGAATGGACACAAGGTTTTACACCTGTGGTGACTACCAATTAGAAACCAAGAAGTTAAATTTTATAAGGGGACTTGAATATATAATTCCATAAATGGAATGAGACTATATTTAGTTTACAAATAATTTAAATTTTTTTCAAATACCTTCCAAAAATTTTCATCAAACCCTATTCTTTTTTCAAGATTCCAAATACACATGTACATTTTCTATATGTGAATTATATATCATGGGGACATATTCCCCAACAACATATATGTAGTTAAACTTTATTCTTATGAACAATAATTTATTATCTAATTGGTCTAAGGATATATCCCTAAATTATGTCAAAAGAAAATCTGAAATCTATTTTATAATATATAAAATCAATATCTAGTTTTGTGTCCCTCAGTTAACATTTAAAGATAACATCACCAATTTATGAACTTCTAAATTGAAAATGTTTTTGTAGGAATGAAATATTAAGTAAATTATCCTATCATGTTATAATGTGATGGGTAACAGATAGAGAAGGGCATTCAATAAAAATATATTTAATATCCTTATGATAATGGTGTACAATGACACAAAATATTGGTCGGAAAATCACTTATATACTATGAGGTCTTATCACACCCCAACCCTTACATCCAGACAAGATACCCCATAGTTATTCTTATACAAGTTGGATGGATTAATATATATTGAGGTCCAATTGACTTAACATCATATTTTCATAGGCATCCAAATTTATAAAGATGAAAAATCAAATATTTGAATTGAAAAAGTAGAATGACATGAAAGGAAAAGGTTACGCACACTACATTACATTAAAATCTATTGCAATTAATTTATGTGTATTCTAAGAAGAAGTTTCACCTCTACTAATTTATCAAAGGGTAACTGCTGTTGATCAATAAAACATCATTTTACCTTTGAATAAAAATTTACACATGGATAAAAATGGGAAATACATTGATATATATATATATACGGTATAATCCAACAGAGTCTATTCCATGATTATAATAATTTGGGAGTATATAACAACAATACATAATTAAATATTCTCATGAAATACATTTCATAGTAAAGTTATTGGATAATAGAGGTTCTCATTGTATGGTATTAAACTACATAAAAACTATGTCATATTTACATGAATATAATCATTATAGGACATTAGTCCTTATTGTGTGATGTTAGATTACCCATTTTAATAGTACATCCAACATAAATTTAAACCATTCAATATTCTCCATCCAATATGAACACAATATTCTTATATATTTTTAGTTATTTTGACCACATATTATAAAATTCCCACCCCCACATAAAATCATGTTCAACATAAGTGTTTTCTTTCTTTAGTGGCATGAAAAAAATGTCAACACGTTCAAATAATAATTTCATGTTTCACTTTACCAGTGGAAAAAATTACCCTGAATAGAATTACATCTATTTTTATTCCAATTAATGTTGGATATGTAGTGATATATGGGTTACATATCCAAAACCCAACCTCAATTATTACTTTTATCCAAATTCCCCTAAAATGTGGTCTACATATTCAAAATTTGTTTTATAAATCATCCATACATTTGGACACCATATAAATAAATATAGATATCTTATCTTACCAACTAGAAAAAAAATTCTTCAAAAATGACATATGTGTTTATTGATTCATATTAACTTAGGATATATTATGATTCCAGGAGTTATTGGATCTTGTATTCATATAAATACCATCAACTTTAATTCTATCCCAATCATAATGTATGAGATTTCTCATTAATTTTATATCCATAAATTATCCCAAATTATGGGGGATAAATTTTAAACTACCAATATGTATACACTTATTTCTTTTACAATAGGATATATATTGATATATAGATTACATATTTTGTAAATTGTTGAAAATTAATCATCTACAGAAATCATTTTTTCATGGTATTGAAACACTATTCACATCAAGTTTTTTACCATCTCACACTAGGAAAAAATTCCATTTATTTACCATTTCCACTACATATGGGTAAGAACTATTGTGAGATTTATACCCCAAGAAAAAAATAAAAAATGATTCCTATTAATATATTATTATAGTGACATTTGGGTTTCCTTATTTTTTTCATGGTAGAAAAATAATTATCTCGAATCCTAGTTATTGAACTCTTACTCATTCACTTTGGTTCTAATCCTAGTTCATGTAAAAGAACTATATTTGTACAGAGGATCATTTTATAGAATACCATATGTCTTGATTAAAAATTTTTATGGATACATATTGAATACTATATGTCCTATCCTATGACCAACCAAAGAATATCTTGGTTTAGTAATCCTTAACTCTATCATAGTGAGTTATTTCTAACCCAATCATAGTTGGCCATATTTAGTGAATTATATAATTTGAGTTTTATATAATAATGAATGGTTTTGTTTAAGATTTAATAGTATACATAGTGACACCAATATATCCTATAATAGAATATCTAATAAGAATCATCTAAATCAATCCCTAGTTCATATGGGTGTTGCAGACCTCTCATTCACATCAGGTTCTTTTCATGAGATCAATATTAGGATGGATCCATCTCTTTTTATCAAGATAATTATTTAAAACCCCCCTTATATAATAATCCTTATAATATAATGTTAAAATATAGATAATAATTTTCCTTATAACATGATGAAAAACTATATAGAATATGTTCTACCCTATATAAACCTTAAACTACTTATAATGGTATATTTTTTACTACATAATTGCCTTTAATGAGATACAAACCCATGTAAGAGTCTTTTTTGTATGGTTCATTGTGAAAAAACCTCCACTTCGATAAAATTTCATATCCTTAAGAATCTTATCCATGATTTTGGGTCTTCCTAATATATGTTGGCCTCTTATTTTCCACTTCTTTGCGTGAAGAAAAAATCACTATAACACAACATACATATATTATACAACTCTATATATATTTCTTTAATTATAACTATTAATTGATTTATTTATATTATCTCAAGATACATAGAGAGGTTGTGATCAGTAAACCTAGTCCAAGACACAAATTTCTAAAAATTTCAATGTACTCTCCTAGTATGTGTTCTTATTCATTCACATTAGGACATTCAATGTTAGATCATATTTTGGGATGATATTGATTTATTTAGAACTATATTCCCCTTGATTCGTATTATCTTAGGATGAATAGTGACATAGTGGTCGTTCATCCAGTAGATAGTCAAAATTTTTAGTTTTCAATTTTACCATAGTGATGAGTCATCTTCCAAATCCTATTAGTAAAATTTCCCCCATATTTTTTAACATGTAACATCATATTTTGTTGGCTTGTGACTCGACAATTTATTAGGGCTAGCAGTGGAGAAGTGTTTGGGATGCAATACAGGGAGATCGAAGAAGGTAGAAGGTATTCGAATTAGAGTGGACATAGGCAACGACATAGAAACACAGTTGAACGGATTATACCAGGAAAAAAGTGGTAGGTTATTGTTGATGGATGGTTTAAAGTTATTGTAATGTTGGTATTTTATTCAGATTAAATTCCTCTGGGCCATCATGACTATGTAATGGGTTCCCTCTATATTAGAAAAATCGAGGTAACTTTAGTTTTTAATAAAAAATAATGGGATTCCATCATGAACTTCAAAAAAATGATAAAGGTAAAAATCACTTAATGAAAAACATTTCCCTATGAAAATTCTATATATTCTTTCTAGATCCATAGATATAAGAAGAAGTTATAGTGGGAATTATTTTCTCTAAGACTTAAGCTTAAACTACATCATACATGCATTTTTATTCATGAAGAACCACCTATTCACAGGAGGTAAATTCTTTTTTAAATGATATAATATACACAATATCTCTTATATAATATATTGTTTCCTTTAGATTTTGATAATTTCATTATGGGTGGTCGTTAGGGTCATTAGACACTTCATTAATATCATTTTATAGATATCAGTAAAAATTATATTTGATTCCATAATAGACACCTCATCTTGGTATTGGTATAACTTCCACAATAACCATCTTACCAAACATAGGAATTTTTTATCATAAAATTAAGGTCTAATAACTTCAGACACCCAGTAGGATCAAGTAGAATTCGTTACTTGAATTTAGCTAGCTATCATCCTTGAAATTATTATTTCATCCCAGCATTTCCCTAATCAAATGTCTCATGATATAATTTAAATATTCCATAATCCATTAGCCTATGTGGAATCAAATACCCCTGATCCTATGAATTATAAATCATTCATATTTTCAAATAGAGATCAAGAAATCATGTTCTTGTAACCCTTTTATTTCTATTTAATAATTTTGTATGAAGAATAAAATTCAATGAGTCAATAAAATCCTTTCAAAAGCCTACAGGAACTATGTTTGGCTTGATTCCTATAATCATAGGATATATATTAACATCTGAGCCAAATATCTTGGACCCAAACATATAGAATCATTCGTTTTATCTCCCTTTCAATGTTACATAGTCGACCACAATAATTAGATATGGAAACGAATGTTTCAATAAACTCATCAATTTATAAGTTCCATATTCAACATAAAAATAATTAATTTTTTATATCACCATAAACCATTCATGTATATTTGTAATGATTGTACCAGATTTAATAATGGACACTTTAGCTTTGTAATAATATTTGTGTCATGTGTTCAACATTTCTTTAAACATATCATATCTATAATTAATTTTTTATGAATTTTTTTACTTATAATAAATATGTAAATTCAAATTTCATTTCATTTTTTACGTATATGTACTTTAGAACATTGAATAATTAAGTGTTTATAATTTTAAAAATTTGTATAATAAAAAATATAAATGTAATCACTCATAAAAAAGTACTAGATTTATTCTAAATAAATTGTTTTTCCATGAATTAAATAATTTTATATAAGAGATATATTCATTATTTATAGAGTTTTATTTCGATAAAATGAATATCATTTTTAAATAAAATTCTTGAAATTACCCAAGAGATAAATATTCATCGCTTTTTATGACAATCATATTTTTGGGTAAAAGGTAAAATTTGGTATAAATATATGATAATTACTAGTAAATATCATGGAATTAAATGGTATTTGTTGAAAAAATTATTATTCATTAAATTAAATCTGTTTAAAGTGATAAGATTAATTTTACAGCCCTATAATAAATCATTCAAAATGAAAAGTATATTAAAATGATTAAAAAAATATTTATGACAATTATCATTTACACCTCCTGAATATATTTGATTAATGATTTTAGGTCCTTATGAAATTAAGATATCAAAACTACTTCCCATTGGATAATATCAAGGAAAAATATATGGGAAGGAAAATGTTTTTTAATTTTCATCAACAAGATGTCTAAGAATTATATTTATAAATTAATGAATAATTCTACGTCCTTTTCTAAAAATACAAACACATCAACCCATTAATCTAATCTCTAAATTTATTAGCATGAATTTCCTTATATTTTTTAATAAAAAATATCTCCACAAAGTTTATAGGGTTTTATGGAGTTCCTCTCATGCTTCAAGCGGGTAAATTGCATGGTAAGAGATCTCGCACCACCAATTTCATTTTAAATTGAAATCCTTTGTTATAGTTTCATTTTAAATTATATTTTCATATACATAAATTAAAATTGTTGAATGTTGTTATCATAAATTTGATATATTTTTTATTATATATTACTTATTCTTACTCATTATTACCTTTTATAAAATTGTTATAATGTCAAATTACACGTTCTTAATAACTTTTTTTTCATTAATTATGTTATTAGTTAATATTTTTGAACCATTTGATATGAAATTTTACTATTCCTCATTTATAGAAATTATTTATTTTATTATTAATGAGAAATTATCATTCCCCCTCATTATACAACCATCATAAGATATTATAATTCTCAATCATTCCCATTATCGTGAAACAATATAAAGTTTTAGTAATGTAAAAAAGAGTGATTTTATATAAACGACATCCCTGTATAGATAAAAAACATGTTGTTTATGGATCTGAAATCTACTCAACTACATGTAACTACCCTAAAAAAGGATCTTTTTGAACATACTCAATCTTCACTCGATGCTAACATAGTGTCCCTAACAATACATATAGTTTGACAGAACTAGGAAATATGTTTTTGATGATTCAAATACAATTTATAATCCATTTCAAAGGATCATTTTTTACTGATATCCCAACACCTTGAAAGTAAACTTCACTACTACATTATTATCAGTCCTCAAATAATGGTACATTCTATTAAATTGAGAATATCATATTGGTTTTAAGTTGATAGGGGGATGTTACTCAAGATACCAATACTTCGATTAAATGAGGGTAGTTATTGAAATATTGTGTACCTTTTCTCTAATATGATTTAAATGTTTCCAAATTCATTATCTTAGACAAAGGTTATTTACCTAAAGGTTTATTTAATTTCATTTAATTTCTATATAGTTCGGATGGATTTTTCATGTTATTATAATTTATGTATTTGAATAAGTTTTTCATATGTGGAACACATACACCTATAAAAATAATTATGTGATGGGTGGATCCAAAAATATATATACCTCTAATTAATTAAGAAAGGTTTTATATGAAACAATTTATTATTCATGGGACTATATAGAAAACCCATTCCATTATGGGTCATTGTCCACTATGTTTTGTTATATTGGTTGTTAAATTTTACATATGATTGTGATTCCATGTTTTATTCTATTTCATTAATATTATGATTTAATGATCTTTACTTATTTATTCCAAAATCATTATGTTATGATTCATGAATTATGACTCATGTTTTAATGGGCATGATTTCATTATTTTGATTTTCATGTACATTGATTATGTTTTTATACCCACAAGATCATCTAATGCTCAATTAGGATCTGTTGTTGTCATCTATTATGTTTTAACCCTTATTGAACATTTGAGATCAATGTCAATTATGATTTCCCATGTTTTGATAAATTCTTATTAAAGAATATCCCTGGGAGAGATGTGTATCAAGATAATAATTGTAGAAAAAATGTATATTTTTAGATGTATATGAACATATTTTGAAAAGACCAAAAATGTTGATTATTTTCATTATTCATGCGATGTATTATTGGTTTTATATTTAGATCTGGATCTGAATGTTTAGGCCTGGGGTATCTTAGTAGGAATCATAGTATAGTTTTTTCATTTTTAGGAATTTTGATTTTTAATATTTGGGAAGTAGAGCCATAGTTAGATAACTATTCTCTCTAAAATATCATTTTATTTATAAATATTATGAACAAAAAGGATTAACATAGATAAAATGTAATTTAAAATATGATTCTAGTACTATTGTTGATGAAGCTAGTAAAAATATGTGTTTATCAATAATAAAAAATTGTTATGATGTAATGTCACGACCCTCCCCCGGGGCCCGTGTCGTGACTACCCCAAGCCCACCTTCCATAGGCCAGTGGATGGAGACTAGCACTAGAAAGGAATATCTCTTTAAACAGGAATGTGTTGCCTTTAAACATGTAAGCACACCGTCTAAGCACACAACAAGAAGAAAACCATGAAGTAAAACTATATATTAAAAGTGTCAGTACAATAAGTAAAGGGGGATACAATATAATCCAAATTTAGAAAGTTTAACTAAAATAGCGAGATATCACCTGTGTTCATCTCCCAAGGATCCTACCTATAGAGTAGGTACAACCCAAGATCAGTCGTCACTCTGACACGTCATGTCAAATAGTCCATCTCTGAGCACCCTCTAGTCCCTGATCCCTCAGCCTCATCCAACAATGTTTGTCGTTAGTATAAGAAAAAGTATGGTGTGGGTGTAGCCCATGAATGGGTGAGTATAACAATACTCAGTAGGGACCCTGAGACCCCCAAAGGTCTCCTAGAGTTCTACAAGAAACAATCACAAAGAAAGACCTCAATCAAAAAGCACGAAGAAGTCATCAACTCTACTTTAGTATATGCCCTTACATATACCTAATTTATCAAAATATACTCATCTAATACATGAAGAAACATAAGGCTACGACTCTTATTCCATTTTCATAACTGCTCCATAAGGGAAGAATACGAAAAAGGTAACACCACGAAGGTAATGCTAGGAAGATAAAAGTACCATAAAGGTAAAGACTTAGCTCAAACCAGGTATAACATAAGTACAGATGTACATATGATTAGATGCATTACATGATCATATTATTTTGTCGAGAGCCTATGCTGCTAACCCACACAGGATCGGTAAATGCTGACACACATAAGATCAGTGAGTGCTGACCCACTCATGATCATAGAGCACTAACCCACAGAGGATCAATAGATACTGACCCACATAGGATCGAAATATGCAGACACAAATAGGATCGGTGTTATTTCTTCACATTACATCCAACAACTAGACTCCCACACTACACATGCATTATTTTGGGAGGATCCGCTCCTCATGAAATCAGTCTCACCTCAACCACCACGAAGTTCCATGAAGAAGTATCAGAAAGGACCGCCAAGTCATAAGGGTTCCAACGCGACTAACGATGCTTCAATCAGGCGCCTGATGTATAGGTTATATGCATTTTAATGTAGAGGGCCGAGATGGATTCGGGTTCAATCCAACGAGGTCATACTCCAAATTTCTCCAAAATAGAATTAGAGTATACCAAAAGGACTGTATCACTCCAAGGATCCCAGCATCGTAGAAATTTTGTCAAATAGACATCCAGATCACATGTTATGATCCTTTAAACAAAACTGGGCTGGTTGGGGTCTGGGTATGGTCTGACCTGGTTGGTCCGACCCATCTCGACCCAGTTTAGGCTGACCCAATGTGGTTTGGTTCTAACCGACCCAGTCCGGGTCTGACCCGGCTAGGCTGGGCTGCTACAGGCTCAGCCCGTTGGGACGCGGTCCGGATTGACCCGCAGGGGGGGCAGCCTGACCCACAAGGGGGGAGATGCCCTACCCACAGGGGACATGACCCAGCCTAAAGAGGGCGCAACCCAATGGGATCGTACGGACCAACCGTGGAGTGATCGGGCCACTGGGCGCGTGCGGCCTGACTTTTGGAGGAGCGCGGCCCGCTGGCCCCGCGTGGCATGCTCTCTTAGTGTGGCTGGTCAGAGGTGCGGACCGCTAGAACGGGGCCTGCCCTAGTGGGCATGGGGTGGAGTGCCCCTTGGTCTTTCCGGTAGGAGTCTCCAACTGTAAGGATCGATCCAACATCTCCACTGGAATCTAAGAGCTCCGAACGAGGGTTGTGGTAATAAAAGAGTGACTAGCACCCATGTCTATAAGTAATACAACTAGGTCGGAGTAGAAATAAATAATACCTCAAATCATATCAGGAGCATTATGGTCGTAGGCCTTAGCTTCCTAGAGCTATGCTCGTCCTTGTCCACCTCCTCCCTGTTGTCGGGGTGGACCACTTGGAGGTGGTGGCGGTAGAACCTCAAATCACTACCCACCGACTGTTACACGACCGGCTTCTCTACCACTTCTGTCTGCTGCCTGTGAACCTCCCTAATAGAATCTATTCCTATGCCTCGATAGTTCATCGACCATCTATTGGTCATATTTATAGTGTGTTGAGAAGTTGCGATCCAGGAGACCCTGCCCACCGTACAAGTAGCACTGCCTGCTCCTCATCTTTCCTCCAATATCCTGGGAGCCCCACACCACCGACCCTATAACCTAAGGTTGTTCACCAAAATTTCTAGCCTGCATGGGCCTCTAGGCCATTCATCTATTTCCTGCTATGGATGAATCTCCTATGTAATTTCTGGTGGTGGTCCTCACTATCGGTGCCTGCTCAGCTAGGAATCTATCCACCAAAAGTTCTCGCTCTAGCACCCCATCCTGTGTCAGAATGCTGTGTAATATCACCGATGCTATGATCTCCTATCATAGACCCTTATCAAAAGTTTTATCCTGGAATAAAGGGTCTAGTACCATTTTAGTGGATTAGTAGGAGAGATTAGTGAACCTCGTTGAGTACTGGGCCATGGTTATGTTGCCCCGCTGTAATTGTAGTATGTCTTGTATATGCATTTAGCGGAAAGTCGCTGGGAAGAACTCTGCCATAAAAAGGACCTCAAAGCCCAGCCACATGAGGGTAGCCTCATCATGTATCTAGAGTGTTAGACTCCACCATCTCCTAGCTTCTCCCAAGAAGAGACTAGAAGCTAGGATCACTATTAGATAACCTGGTGTCCCAACTAAGCAAAAAACTCTTTCCACTGCCTCAAGCCAGTCTTCAACTACCTACAAATCTATCCCGCCTTAGAACCTCAGATGCCACTAACGCTGGAACTCATGGATTGTGCTCAGTTGGTGTGCACTTTCTACAAGTGGGGCTGGTAGAAATAACTTCCCAATGTGTAATGGTGCTATTGGTACACCACCCAATGGTACTATCGCTGAAACAGGGTCCTGCACCGAAGCCTCGTCGCTCGGTGGGTCATCATCACAAACACTCAATGGAACCTTGGCTGGCCTTCTACATGGTGGCATACTAAAAGAAAACACATGAACCACGATCAATAAGTAATACCTGGTGATCTGAATCAAAGAGATTATAGGAAAAACTTTTCAAAAACACACAAAATCTGTGTTTTCGTGCACTGAGTCGGAAATCAGAATTCAAAGTCCTGGTGTATGGATACGTCGGATGCCGTACCAAAAATAGATTCCCCAAACTGAAAAACACACTCATAACAGTTAAAACTATTTCCATATTGAAAATATCAGAGTCCTAGTTGTTCGGTAGAATCAGCTCCTCTGATACCAGTTTGTCACGACTCGTCACCCAGGGCCCGTTCCGTGACTACCCAAAGCCCGCCTTCTATAGGCCAGGGGCTAGATACCAGCACTAGAAAGGCATGTCCCTTTAAATGGGAATAAATTTCCTTTGAACCTATAAACAGATAGTCTATGCACACAATTGGAAACAAACCACACAGTAAAACAATATAGTAAAAGTGTTAATACTGTAAGTAAAGGTGGCCGAAATACATGCCCAACCGAGAAAGTACAACTAAAATAGATAGAAAAGTATTGTGTTCATCCACCAATGATCCAACCTGAAGGGTAGGTACAACTCATTAAATGTAGTCACTATGGCACGTCAAGTCAAAATGTCCACCTATGAGCACCTTCCAGTCCTGGATCCCTTATCCTCGATCAACGATGTCCATTCTCTGCACAAGACACAATAAGGTGTAGGCATAGCCCATGCAGGGGTGAGTATAACAATACTCAGTAGGGAACCTGAGACCCCATATGGTCATCGAGAGTTCTATAAGGAAAATCCACAAAACAAGACCTCAACCACAAAGCATGAAGAAGTCATCAACTCTACTTAGGTATATGCTCATACATATACCTAAGTTATCAAAATATTCTCATCTCATACAAGAGGAATCATAGGGCTCCAAATCTTAAGCCATTTGAAAAACTACACCATGAGGAAATAGTACCACAAAAGTAACACCGCAAAGGTAAAACCATGAAGGTAATTTTACCACAAAGGTAAAGACTCATCTCACACCAGGTATAACTTAAGTATAAAAGAAAAAATTATTAGACACATCACCAGATCATCTTATTCAATCGAGATACTCTACTGTTGAACCACACTGGATCAGTAGATTCTAACCCACTTAGGGTCGTTGAGCGCTGACCCACATAGAATCGATAGGTGCTGACCCACATAGGATTAATGTTCTATCTTCACATTACAGACAGCCACTAGACTCCCGCACGTAGCATGCTTGATTCTGGGAGGATCTGATTCTCAAGCCATATGTCACACCACAACCTCCACAATGATCCATAATGAACTATCACAATGGAAAGCCATGTCATAAAGGTTCCAACGTGACTAACAACGCGTCAATCTGACACCCGGTCTGTATGTTATAGGAAATTTAATGTCGAGGGCCCATTTGGATTCAGGTTCAATCCAACCGGTCCATACTCAAACTTTCTCCAAAACTCATGTTTAGTATACAAAAAGGACCATATCTCTCCAAGGATCCCAGCACCATAGAAAATTCATCAAATATACTCCAGGTTCACAAGTTATGGCCCTTTAAACGAAAATTGGCCTGGTTGGGTTCGGGTCCAGTCTGACCCGGTCTGGGCCGACCTGACCCAATTTGGGTCAAACCACATGGTATGGGTCAGACCCGGTAGGTCTGGGCTACGGCGGGCCAGGCCCGCTGGGTCGTCGTCTGGCCCGACCCACTAGTGGGCGCGGCCTGGCCCGCGAAGGGCGCGGCCCGCTGGGCTCGCATGGCCCAGCCAGTGGAGGGCGCAACCTGCTGGGCACGTGCGGCCCGCTCAGCCCACGCAGACCACAGGCCTAGCATGACCGGATGGAGGTACAGAATATTAGAGAAGGGCCCGCCCTAGTTGGCATGGGGGGAGCAGCCCCCTCGGTCTTTTAGAACAGCTAAGTTCATTCAGTTCATGCTGCAACACCATGTGGTGCCACCTGGTTTCCCCGTGGGACCCACATGGAAGTGGTCCCTACTGCCGTGACATTGGATCCATGACCACCCTCTCCGGAAGTGCACACATTGCCTCTTCTTCCATGGACAACCTGATCTAGCCACCATCTTCACCCGCCGAAACTACATCCACTGCCTTCTCTGCCGATGGTGTGCGTCGGTGTGACCCCATCTCCTCAATGGATGACTGTTGTCAGCCACCTCCATCACCCGCCGGTTCCAGTCGTCGGTGTTTCCATTCCTGTGTCGCGCCGGTGGTCTTTCGTGGGTCATCGGGTGAGCACTGGGGGCCCATTTTCCTATCTGAAGGTACAAACATCCTCCCCCAAACACCCTCTTCATAGCTTGTCCCTTCGTTCCAAAATTTGTCCAATCCGAACAAAATCCCATGAAGAACACTTAGTTAAAATAAGTAGAAGAGGGTTCTGGCCTTGTTCATTTGGCACACCCATCCGTATTAGCATGAAAGGAGGGAAAAGATAAAGATCCAACAATTATTTAAACAAGATGATCCCTACCTCAATATCATTGGTGGACTTCCTCATTTGAGGAAGAGTCGGTGTTTGTCGTTCCCACAACAAGCCTCCTACGACGCTGATCAATCTTTATTCTTAGGTTCATCATTCGTGAGGGGATTTATTCTTCCTCAATAATCCTCCCAAGATCAAGCCTTTTCCAATGATTTTACAAAACCCCCACATTAGAGTGTACCTCTCAAACAAGTGATTAAGAGGTTCATTAATTGTTGTAATTAATAATACTCATTAATTAGATGAAGGGTGGTTACACAACCATTGTGTAACCCGACATTTAATGTCCTTCATTAAATGCCCGACCACCCCTGTGGACCCCACCACTAAACTTAAAAGTGAGGTAGAAATATTTTTTAAAAATAAAATAAAAAAATTATTTTATTTATTCGTGCACAAAAACCGCAAAAACATCTTTCCTCCTTGACCCACTGCGGTTGAGGTTAAACCTCCCTTAAGTGAATCCTAGCGCTACGAGTTCTACAGTGCCCACAGATTTAAATTCTGAGCACTGGTTCAAAAGATAGGATTTCTTGCTCGCACGTTTAGTGCACTTAGATTAAAGAAAGTTCAGAAATTCATTCTGGGCACACCGGTCCTCAAAATCACGCGTCACCAATTTTCACAGACTCAAAATAATTCCATTTAATTTAAAAACAATTACATGGAAAATCCAAGTCTTTAAATTTAATTTATATAAGGTGGTATAATTTTACAACAAAGATATCAGATCAAAATTTTTATGATTTTTTTACTTATATTAAATATGTATATGGTAATTTCTAATATTTGGGTTTTTATTAATATTAATCATGAATTCAATTGATATATTTTCACCCAAGTTGATTCCTTTTCATTTTGGTCAAGTTTTATTTAATTTTTCTAAAATTGTATTATTTATAATATATACTACATTATGTATTCATTTTAAACTTATACAATAATTTAAAAAATATATTATTTTTATGAATGATTTAATTTGTAATTAGCTCATTATAATTGAATTGTAAAAACAAATGTGGTACATGTTTTATGAGAAACAAAATTATGACATATAACCATTAAAATATTAATTCATATAAAATTTTATATGAATCAAAAAATATATTTTTAAATATTATTTTTTCACAAATATAATAATTTACATTTAATTTTAGTTACATTATAACTCATTTAATTTTTAAAGTGTTTTATAATAATTAATGTACATATTTTATTAGTAAAAAAATGTCCTTATCAATTTTTATCTATAGTGTTTTATAATAAATAAAACTATGATTATATTTTGAAAAATATGATTTTTATTTTTTATAGTTCCTTATTATCACAAAATGGTAATAATATTTTAAAAATATAATTTTCAGAAAATTAAAATGTTTATTAATATATAATTTTAATCATAGTGTATACAATTTGTTACACTAAAATTTTTTCGTCGATGATCTATTTAAATGAAAATTTTCACTTCAATACCATAATATTTTATAAAATTATATGCCTTAGAACTATAAATACATTAGTATAATCCTCTTAATAAATTGGGGATAATAAAAAATATAAATTAAATCACTCATAATAAAAGAAATAATCTGGTTGAATATAAATTGTTTTTAAATTCATTATATGAATATATTAGAATTTTAAATTCATAATTTATATATTTTTAGTTTGATAATGTTACGCAATGAACCAGGATCCACTATATGGTGCTCCAAGCTGGTTGGCCACATGCCCTCAAGTACACCTCCCCATACGCCATAGGGTTTTGACTCGTAGTGAGGGTATGGTAAGTCAGTCTTGGGGAGAGTATACCTTCTTTTATTAGAATAAAAAACCAAAATAAGCAAACAACAATAACAAAGTGTGGAAGAATATAAATAACCAAAAAATACCATGTTATATGATATTCAAAATAAGATAATACAATACTCAACTGAATGGTAAAACATTCCATGAAAATGAAAATGTTACGTGTCTATACTGCAACTAAAAGTAAATGCACAATGACTCCCAAGTAGGTCCTGAACCATGTCTAGTTCACTTTCCCATGCTACTATCCCAAGAGGAACATAACCAAGGTCCTTCCCCCTATCCTCACCTATAAAAAAAGTCTACTAAGGTGCCAATTAGGCAGCCCAAATAGGATGTGAGTACCACTCAGTTGGCCACCACCAATAGTGTCTAAAACAAGTCCAGTCAAAAGATAATGTTTTTAGTTTTATGAAGAAATAAATTCAATTCATAGTTAAACTTTTATGGAATTTTTCATTTAATCTTTAATCATCATGTTAGGCCCAATTTCAATTCCAGTTTCCATTTGAATTATCATTCATTATTATCATTAATTTGGTGTTAATCGTCATGTCATATACCCTAAATCTCATTCAGTTCAGGTTTCCATGCCAAACACTCCATATCTCATTTGGTGTTGGTCTTCATGCCTAGTACCCCAAAGTCTCAAGCTTGGATAACTATTGGGGCGGAACTCCATGTCAATATACCAACATCTAATCGGTCTAGAATTCTATGTCAAGCACCACAAAAACCTATGTCATTTTATCATTCTCTAATTCACAAGAGTTATCCATAGTATTCCATTACTAATGCAATGATTAGTTAACCATTTCAAAGCTATTAGTGATCTCAACAATTAACTAATCACATAATCCATTAATTAATTCATCAATTAATTAATCAATCAACAGAATTATCATTTCATAATTAATTCTTCACACTTTATTATCCATATAAAATATCAACTAGTCATAATTAATTCTAATAATTAATTATCTTTTACCAACATCATGGCATGTAATTAATTATTACAATTAATTATCTTACATAGAAAAACATCATTTCATAATTAATTTCCCCCAATTAAGTTTTTTAAAACAATCAATTAAATAACTCAATTAAAATATATCAACCCATAACCAATATCCAATAAAAATATCTATTTGGGCATCCCCCTTCTTTTTTTAGAGATTCAATTATCAATTAATCACCAAGGCAATCACAAGTCAATTCCACATTCCTAATTACTCCAATTTAGGAACTCAATTATCAAGGGAAGCAATAAAATCCAAAAAATCACATTCATATATCAAATCCATGACTATGGGAGTTCGATTTATACCACCTACCTTGGTTTATTGATGAATGTTAGCCCAATAGAAATCCCTAAAATTCAAGTGACACAACATCGTCGATCAAGCTACGAATCTAAATCCCTAAAACAAAATTAATATCAAAGGAATCAAGATCTTTAAAATATAGTTCTAGATCCATGATCCAATATATAGATATCAAATCATTGGTTTAGATCCACGGAAAATGGAATGATATTATATGAAATGATCAATGGAAGATAGAGGAATGAATGAGAGAAGCAATGGGATGAAATCTACTTACCTGGAAGAGAGAAGATCATCAATCTGGGATTTCAATGTCGAAGAACATTGTTTGAATAACCTTTCAATCCCTTTGGTAGGCTTTTTGATCACCTATAATTTTTCAACCCTGATTCATGAAATATTGTTGTCTTGGGGGGTTTGGGTGGTTTTAAAAATAGATTTTCAGATATTGAATCCTGCGCACACAGTTTCCTGGGAAGGGGTGCATAGTTATAGAAAACCATGCACAAACACTTCATACCACTGAATCCAGGTTTACATGGTTGGCATGGTTTAGTTGCATGGTTTTTCAAACTATGCGGAAACCGTGAAGACCTCTATGTCCAGGTTTTCAAGGTTGGCACACTTTAGTCTCAAATTTTTTCAAACCATTTGCAAACTGTGTAAAACACACTGTCTATTAGTTTTCCTTAAAAATTCACCCAGACATACCCCATTCTAATAATCTAAAACAAAAGAACTCAAAAACCTCAAAAAGTACCTAAAAACTTGCCTTATATAATCCATAAAATCCTGGGATATTAAAATCTTTCCAACTTATAACATATCATCCTCAAGCTGTACTCCTAAAAAATCTAAGATTCTTAGCCAAAATGATTGGACCATTGGGCCCTTATGTATTATTCCTATTACCAAGATTCCTCTTTAACACCTCCATGTTTCCATCACACAAGAACTAATAGCACAGTCTTTCCCCATAACACTTTCTCATTGATACCCAACACACATATCATATTCTCTACAAAGGATGCATCTATATCAAGGTCAACCTCTTCCATATCAATCACATGAGAAGGACCGGGGTGATACTCCCATAGTTGTGACATAAAGAAAACATAATTCATAGAGGTGAATTTCTGTGGAAGGTCTAATCAGTACACCACTGGAACAATTGTCTCTAGCTCCTCAAACAGTTCTACAATCCTGGGCATCAACTTTCCCTACCTTTGTATCAGATGGTGAACCAATCTAGGAGACAGCTAAAGGAATACATGATCACCCTATGTAAACTCTAGGGGTATTCTATGTCTATTTGCATATTACTTCTGCTTACTCTGACCTGTAGCCATATGTTTTTGAATCAACTGCACCTGCTCTAATGTCTCTTGAAGGAGACTCGGTCCCAACAACTTTGTCTCACCTACCTCTAACCAACATAGCGGTGATCTACTAGTTCTAAAGTAAAATGCATCATATTATTCCATAGGTATAGATTCTTGATAACTATTTTTATATGAACAAACCTATGCTTGCAGTATCTCCTATAACACCTATATGGTTTCCTCCAACAAACTATCTGTCTGTGGCTGGAAGGCAGTACTTAACAAAACCTATGTACCAAGATCCTTCTATAATCCCTTCTAGATGTGTGAAGTAAATCGTGAATCATGATATCAAACTATAGTCTATGGTACCCCATGCAAACAAACAATCTCTCGTACATATAGTCCTCCCAAATGTTCTACTATAAAAGTTTCACTAATAGGAAATAAATGTAATAACTTCGTTAGTTGAACCACAACGAACCAAATAACATCATTATTACTAAGTTTCCTTGGATGTCCTACCACAAAATATAAATCAATGTCATTTCCCTTCAATTATGGAATAGGAAACATCTTCAATAGGCCTCCAGGTCATTTATTCTCTACCATCACCTGCTGATAGGTGAAACATCTTGTTATAAAGCCTTCTATATCCTTTTTCATGCCTAGCCACCAAAACTATCATCATAGGTCACGATGCATTTTTTTCTATCCTAGAATGTACTACCCACTTTGAGGTATGAAATTCTCACATGAGTTACTCTCGCATACTTGTAAGAACAACAACCATATTTTTCACATAGATGATCTCATTCTAATCTATTATCCACCATGAAGGTGTCTCCCCACCTTCAAGGCTTTTCATTAAGGATAAACACTCCAGATCCTTATTCATCCTACCCATGACCAATCTAAACAGTATAGACTCCACTATTATAGATCCCAGAGCCATCCTCTTCTGACTCCCCCAAACTACCACATGAATTTCCACCAGAAACGTCATTATTTTGAAGTCTACACTCAAATCATACACCAACTAAGTTCGAGTTTTCCTACTCAAGGTATTAGACACACAATTCCCAATTCTAGGTGTATATGCTAGTTTAAAATCATAGGAATAAATTACTCTACCCATCTTCGCTACTGTATCGCAGCGCACAATGGGATTGTGGGGGAGAAATGTGCGCTACCTGATGGTTGATCAGAGAAGATTGGGTTCTGCTTATTTACTCATATCGGGTGCACCATTTTCGCCTCGAAACTCCCAACGGTTCCATATCCAGCAATATGCGGACCTACTTTCCAAAGGGAGGGATTCACTGGGTGGTTTGACCAGTGATGCTGAAGAACTCACATTGGTTGAGAGGATGGGAAGTCCGGCTCAATGCACCCTTTTGGGGGGAATTTTTTCCTGTTCTGGGACTCTATTATAGATTTCATATGTATTCATTTGTTCTCGAATCTTTGGTTTATACCCAAGCATAGTATCCATGGATTACTCCTGGTTGGCAATGGTCAGCTTGACGTAGGGGTTCAGAATCATTTATGCCTGAGGTTTACCATCCCTCGTTAGATTAATGACCCCAAGAAGTCTGGACTCACTGAGACGACACTGATTTAAAGCCTCATAATTGGGCACTCTGGAGTTTATTATCATCCAGGGGGGACATATAACAACTTGAGTGTTTAGATCGAACCTGTGGTATGAACCTTCTACATGTCCCTATGAGAGGAATCAGAATTCACGTAGTTCGGATTGGTATGGGGTATATGATCTAGAATTCATGGGGATGGTGTGGTGAACCGATGTGAAGATAGTCAGATCGACCGAGTGTTGGGCCTGAACCTTGGGGAAGCTTCCTACATACCCCGCCTAGGATACAGGGATCAAAGTCCACGTAGTTCGAATGGGAGTGTCGGAGAACCAATGTGAATGTAGACCCAGGGGTCCGATTGTGATTGGGCTTGAACCTCTTGGAGGCTTCCTACGTATCCCTATGGTGAAAAATCAATGTCCACATAGTTCAGATGGGAATAGGGCTTACCCTCTGAGGCAGCCCAACGTGTGGGTAAACCGATGTAATGGGGGGTCGGAATAACCGATTGATGGGATTGAACCTCGGGGAGGCTTCCTACGTACCCTGCCTAGGAGACATGGATCAAATTCCATGTAGTTCGGATGGGAATGGGGCTTACGCTCTAAGGAAGCCTGAGGTAATATGTCATGGTTGATGCTCAATCTAAGCCCATGTGAGTCATTCTCAGTGTGAGAAATAAGAGGCAGCAGGGACCAGACGATCACGTCGCGAAAGGTGAGTCCATGGGAATTGGAGTGGGGCTTATGCAGGGAGTATCCCATTGATGGAAAATCTTAGAGGGAGAGGTAAAGGGTATCCCCATGTCCGTCTCCCCTCTTAGTTCATGGAACATGGGAAGTATGGAGGTGCATGGGTGCTTCTTTCTGATGGGTACTCCGCCACTCCCCGGGGAGGGGATAAGTGCCCCAGTCCTAACAAGTAGAGGGGTATAAAGGGGACTCCCAGGCTCAGACTCCACATTACCATGGGAATGTAAACCTAATAATTCTTTTGTAATCCACTCAAGGGTCAGAGAAACCCCTTTGGCCTCGCTTACCGTGAGTATGTGAACTCAAAACGGCGCGCTGATGTGCCTAAAGGTGACATCACACAGGTCTGGTGGCTCTGGTGGAGGCCTCGGGTCAGGGCCAATGAATGGGCCAATGAGGGGGTTGCGACAGATCAGATCGGATTGGAAGGATATTATTTGGCTTAGGGAATGGGATATCCGAAGGATTTTGCAGGCCACACGGGTGTGTGAGGGGTGGAACCCTTTGCGTAGGGAGGTGGTACGCGGCTGGAGAGGCCGTCCGTGAATGAGGTTGGTCTGTAGACTGATGGACATCCTGCGAACCAGGGTAATTCGTGGCTTCAGGATCAACCCACATACCAGGATGGTGCACTGAGGGGTCTATGTGAGTAGCGGCGGTTAAGGGCTACGCCCGTTGGAGATTTGTCGGTCGGAGATTCGCCTGCGTAGGAGGGTTCTACATGGGGAAACAGACCGAGAAAGGGTCATAAACTCCCTGGTCCATGGGGATTGCATCCATGGAGGGGCCATGGTTCACGGTATTCTTTCCTTTTTTATTTTAAGTTTGCGGTTCACCCTGTTGTTATGGGTTTTTAGTTCCTTATTAACTCATTTCCAACTTCATACCTATTCTGGTTTGCGAACTGGTACTTCGCTGTTTGTGAAATCCTAAACCCCTTCCTTCTAAATCCATCCACGTGAGTCTGATCGATCTCAATTTCCCCTCCCCTCCCTCTTCCCCCTTGATCTACTTTTATAGAGTGGGGAACGATATGTATATGTGGTCATGTGACACATTTTGTAGAGGCCCATAACCGGAAACCTAGTCTCCGAATGACTTGCTCAATCTGCAACTCATGGGGGGGCATTGAACGCACCTCCCCTGTGAACCAAACCAGCTCAGGGAGTGCTTCGCAACCGTGCAGGGTTCCGTCTCCATTCCATGAATGACAGCGGATGTGGTCCGGGCCGGTTGACACAGTTCATGACTTGGGCGGTTTGTGACAGTGGAACGGCCTGGCGCCCGTCCTGCTTCGCGCCCGCGGAGGATCCCCACCCTTATTCCACAAACGATAGCCGTCCGCAGAGGGGGGTGCTTCACAAAACCTGCAGCATACCATTAGCATTGGACCGGTCTGCGTACCGATTCATCTTGTGCCATCCTTTGAGTATTCTCCACATTTTCCCCAATTCGTTTGAGGGAAATTGGGTAGAATTTCCCTTGGATTAAAGGGTATTCTCATTCTCCTTTGTAGATATTTTTCTGGACCCTACAAATAACCCCATCGGAATGGGGTCCGATCGGAATGAAGAAGGGGAAATTCCGATGTAGAGTGGTCCTGAAACATGGATGGTTTGCAGTAGGGGAGTGGACCCGGTAGGGGACCACACCTATAAATACAGAGGCCCTTCCTTTGTCTTTTACCGGATTTTTTCAGAACCAGAGTTCTCTTGATTTGAGTCTCCACGTGCTCATTACTTTGTGAAACACCTCGTCCGCGAACCAGTCTCTTTTTTTTTTTGCGAACCACTCTTTATTCGCACCGGCCTTCATTCGCAGACCAACCTTCCATCTGCGAACTAAAAATTTTATTTAATTAAAAAGTAAGTCATGAAGGGCCGCGTAGGGACTCACCTCGCGGTTTTGATTGGCCTCGGGATGAAATATTTCAGACTTTGAAAATATCATAAGTCTTCCAAATCTAACTATTTAAATCTGGGATTAAGATTCTGTGGAGCAACCTGGTTCTTGGTTTTCTGGCCAACGCTCCGTGGGCCAGAGTACTGCGGACCTCTTCCACGTAGGGTGGTTCGCGCGATGTAGTCACCACGAACCACATTTTAAGGCCTGCTTGCGGACCCCGTCATGATGGCTCCTGGACTCTTTTTCCATATGCTTGGAATTTTTGTGTAGATAGTATTATTCCGGACTAACCATTTGCCTGGTTTTATAATGTAGGGAGAAAATATGGTTCCCCTCACCCTGCCCCGAGGCCTGCTGCCGATCCACTATCAATTGGTGATCAACGCCTAATGGATGTGGCCAGATCTGTTAAGGATGGAATTTTCCACTCTCCACTATGCTCCTTCCTTGCCGATTGTCTCTCCGAGTCATAGCGGGAGTACCCCTTTTCCAATATCCTTCCTGCCTACTGGTTACGTTTACTCTTCGATACGCTGATTCTAGTACCATATCATGACAACAACCCTGAATCATGGATATTTACTAGCACTATCCCCCGATCTATGATATCCTCCAAAGGGTGACCTTCCCAGAGGGATACAGCTGTCGGATCTGTGTTAAATCACCTTCATGTGTCCCCAACAGGGGAACAACGTCAGCTGGACTCATTTTTACTAGAGCATTTCCCACAATGCTATGGTAAAAAACTAGCATGGCTAGTCAGCGAACTGAGACCTTAGGCCCGGAGGGTCATTTATGTCATTGGATTGGGGGTGGCCCTTCTGGGTCCACCAGAGTTGTGCCGAGTTTGAAGCAGAATTGCGAGCTGTAGGCTTATATGAAGCTACCTGGGTGTCCCAAACCTATACCCATCGACCTCAAGCAATATCCAGGAAACTTATGAGCTGTTGGAGTCTAGACACCAACAAGTTACATCTTGTCCATGGTGAGGTGGGTATTATACTTTGGGACGTCTTCTAAATTTCAGGGGTCCCCATCGTTGGGGGTATGTATGACGAATTCCTTACCCCCTCTTCTGTGTGGAACAATGAAGAGTGGACTCACCCCTTGGTGAATGAGATTATTGACCAGGCCTGGAAACATTCAAAGGATACATCTCTGAAATAGCTTGTCCCATATCGTGAATAGGTCACGGCTTTTTCTAGAGAGAGAAAGTCCATGGCTCTCCAATGAAAGCCCACGACCTACCCAATTATGGAGTCCCAAAGACAGAGGGGCAGTTACAGGCTGGTGCTGGAAGAAGGCCAGTTCAATGACTGGGGTTGGGAGCTTGTCCCGAACGTTTATCAGATGCTTCTTCTGGCGGCGTTTCTGGCCATGTTCTTGAGTGGTTGGATATTGAACGTACGTGAGACTGGTGGCGTGTGTGTATCTACTTTTGTCATGGAAGAACAACTGGCTATCGACAACATCATCAACATGGTCGTCCCGGTATTGGCCATGATTTATTAGTTTCTTGGAAATATTACCGATGACAGTTGGCCAAACTGGGTAGCCGGCCCTTTTAAAATTCTTTGGGGATGGTTGGGAGCGCATATCAAGAATTGATAAACTTTCGTCAACCCTCTTCATATTCCGAGAATTGCCTTCCGGCCGTACTTTCAAATGGCGAGCGGGGTTATACCCGAAGAGTGGGTGACCCAAGAGAAGGATGGACAACATATGGTTAATAATATGCGTTTGTTGTCGATTCAGATCTCGAGTTATGATCATTTCAATTTCCGACCATATCCCTCCCCAACTGAGGCAATTAAAAATACCATATCAGAGGATTTTAGCAAGCGGGTCTACCTATTTTTCCTATGAGAGGGAATTTTGGTGGCTTGTATCGGTGGGGAACTGATTTGTGAGGGGTACATGCCTTGTCGATTCAGATGTCAATTTGGTTGCGTCGAGGCACTGTGTCCTCCCACACTCAATGGCGCCCGTGAGAACTTCCATTTAATGGTGGCTAGGCAACTGTGGTTAATGTTTACCCGGGAAGATACTGGTTGTGAGGTTTTGACTCTCGCGCTTGCAGACTCCATGCCTTTCTGGTCCAAGAACTATACCGACTCCTTGGTGCAATCATACCTGAATGGCCAGCTAGGGCTATGGGTTCCCACTATAGCAAATCCAAAGACATTAAAGGGAAAGAGGAAGCGAAAGGGGGATAGTGCTTCAACTAGGCCAGGCAAGGTTCTTCGCAACCACTTCTGGTCCCGTGCTTCTGGGGATGATTTTAATGGACAGAGGTGTATCCTCTCATGCCCTCGAAGATGCCCGGAGAGAGTTGGTTATTCACGAGGATGCTACCTTCCAGATGGCCTAGGGTCAATGGGATGAATTCAAAGGCCGCTCATCCTTTCGCAGCCAGTATCCCCATTCTCGGTAGTAGTATCTTATCGAATCAGAAGTGGCCTTTGACGGGCTGGGATACATATCTTCCCCTATTGACATTATTTATGATGCGGAACCAGATAGGGCTAAGCGGTATCTCCGGTACCTCGAGGATTACGTTCATGCACGCAAGGGTTATGTAGTGTCGACTCATTGAGTCCAGGCCATGCTGTGATTGGTGACTGACGAGGAGGAGGAAGAGAGTGATCACTATTCAAGGGGAAGTGATCTCAGTGGTTCCCCCACTGCGATTGAGGCAAGGGAATCCCCCTGGCTGTGAGGCCCCACCCACAGGTAGCTCCAAAGAGTTCTAGGGCGGCGGCGAGCTCCAGAAAACAAACACGAACATTGGTGCCCCGACCAGCCCCTGCTACTGCCCGACCCTCTCAGGTTGATCCCCCCTGATTTCTATTCTTGTTACAGCCGCTTTTTGGGATGCATGGAGGATTTTGGATGACCATGGGGCCAGTGGCATAGATGAAGAGGTTTGGGCGTTGCTTCAAACGAGCTCTCTCGAGCATCCACATATTGGGACTATCTTTGCTCCGCCTCAATTTTAGTTGGAATAGGATCTGGATGAATTAGTTACCTCATTGAAGGAGATAGATGCATACATTCATTTACTCTAGAACTGGCTTTATGAGATTACCCAGGTGTCCATGATGATAAGACATCCCGAATTGTTCGATCCTAAAGAAGAGGTTGCCCTGCTCGTCCGTTATGGCTTTCGTCCTCCTTTACTATGAATGTTCTAAAGTTTCTCCCCTTTATGTAGGGTGCCAAGGAATGCCAGGGTGAAATTCATTCCCTAGAGTATACTCCCCGTGGTACTGCAGTAGGCAAACATGCGCTTTTGGCTACGGGGATCATCAAAGAGGGGTCTCCTGGCACAGCTGAGCTCATGGAAGCGACCATTGCGGACCCAGCTAGGGTCTTTCTTCCTCCAGCTCCTCTCAGCGTTCTGAATGAAGAACTGTCCCCTGGGAATATCTAGAGACGTCAGCAGGCATACCGTTTATCGGAACAGCTCTGACAGGGGACGTCGTGTAATCACGACTTCCGGTTTCCTTGATTTCCAACTCGTATATTCTGATTCTTCCTGTTATTATCTTGTTTTGGGGCATGGTGTAGGACCACTCGGAGACTTGGTCGTGGCTACCCAAGAGGTCGTACCATTTTCCCCCTTATCACCTAAGGGATCACTTGTAGCCACACCCGAGCGTGATGAGATGGTAGGCCATGGTGAAGGGGCTAGTGTTATGAACACTTTACTCATTCCTTCATCAGTCAGAGATATGTCAGAGGAGGAACAACTGGAGGTCGAGACTCCTACTGATCATATGGCCTTTATAATTATGGGGGAGGATGGAGCGCCTGTGATTACTAAAGAGGCCTCAGATCCAATGGGGCCAGCTACCTCATACCCAATGGATCATGTGGCGATGGAGGAAGAGCCTGCCATCAGGCCAGTTGTCGGACACCCAGAGCGGGCCATTATTTTGTTTACCGAGGGAGTGATTCCCCCGATCATGATCTTCGTAGCCCACCGCTTGGGGAAAACTTCGGGAGTGGCTGGCCTTGGGTATGGCCTTAGGTCCTGGACATCTCTGGGGGTTCCAAGGACTCCCTTGCCTCTCGAAGATGTAGCGTCTTCCTCGAGTGGCCGCGGCGGCGCAGAGCTTGAGGATAATGACGCCATGATGACCAGGGGTAAGTTCCTCAATATCTTCCCACTAACTACTTTATCATACCTCTCTTGATTAGGGATACTTATCTATCTTATTGAATTTCGGGATTTAAGACCATGACTTTTGACGTTGGCAATTGTGTCGTCAGATCTGATCGTGCTTGTGACCACAACCGTCGGGGGCATAGTGGCCGCAGTGCCAGAGTTTGCGGGTGAAGCCGCATAGGGTCCCTCCTTGGTGAAGATCATCCCTGAGTATGTATCTTAATTTGGGAGTGACTACAAGACTGATCAACAGGTCCTTTACAGTCTTCGACCTACTCGCCAAAGGCCATCAGAGAAAATTTGGAAGCTGATTTCTCAGACGCCCTTGGCCGAGATGCCGACAAAATTACAGAAGCTGTGCAATCAGTTTATGTTGCTGGGATTTGACGGCTTTGACTACCATGGTATTTATGATATTGTCTTGCAGGTGGTCAGTGACCAGGAGAGATTGGGTGATTTTGAATCTCACATATCTGCTTCTTAATCTGAAGCCTACCTTTCCGCGACCCTATAGATTTGCCTAACAGAGGCTCATGATCATGATGGGGTAGTTGAGAGACTCCAAGGAGAAGTAATTAAGTAGTGTTATCGACTGGAGGTGATGAGTAATGAAATACAGCAGCTGCAAAAGGAAGATACTAATGTCACCGCCATAATTGAAGAAGGGGAGTGGTGGATGGAGGAGGAGATGAGGGCGAGCTCAAAGGCGGCCTAGGAAGCGGAAGAATTGCAGGATGGTGCAGAAGCTGAGATAGCCTTACTATAGAATCTCTATCAAGCCATCAAGGATTCTCATCAGCGCTTGATACAACATGGTGAATCCTCTGAAAAACTTATGTAATAAACTTTCATGCCAGAGGAGTCTCCAGATTGTGGATGCCCTTCTCATCAACTTTGTTATGGAAGAATGAAATGATTTTACATAGCTTTCTTGTTTTCTTCTCCTATGAATGAAATTATTTGGTGTGATTTCTGTATATGTTAATTCACCGAACATAGAATAGTCAGAGTTCAGGACAATTGATAAAAAAACGAGCTCTAACTTTTTCCTGGATCATGGGATCCAACGAGCATAGTTTGACTATTTCTAGGGTTTTGTAGAAAAAACCCACAATCTTATTGTCTTTTCTATTAATACCCTAATTTTTCTTGGGACCATTTAGTGTGGACCCAGCGGGTATGCCCCGACTTTTTCTTAGGTCTCCCTTTTCGGGTTTTCGACCTAACAGGCTTTGCGCCTCTTTTTATGAGCGGTTTAAAGTCCTACCGATAAGACAATCATTACTGATGTTTTAGGTCCAACAACTTTGACTAGATATGGTGGGGAAAGGCCCCCCATGAAGTTTGGTTGATTAAAAGATGTCTCAATACCCTTCAAATGCATGTGGGGAGAAAATTTTTAGATTTGAGTGACATGCAGGGCATATCTCAAGGCATGGGAGCCGTATCGGCATGAAGAGGTTGGAAGAGCATCGCCTAAGGAAGTCCTGCCTTTGGTAGACGAGCCAGGGGTGATCAATATGCAGAGCTGCTGAGGGCATGGTATGCATAGTCATGTAAATGTGTCCTTAAGTCAATGAATCTCAATTTTTGATGGCCTGAGGACTTCATGGAAGTCCGGATTTTGGAAACCACCTTGGGTGGCTTAGAGAACTATCAAAATCACTGGGGATGGATTAGAAAGGGTATGTGATGTCTGAAAGGGTTTGAGAACACCTGCATTAATCAAGAGTGTGTAAGAAAGGTCCCTGTCCTACGCATTTATCTAGCATAAAGGATAGTTGGATCTTGGCTCAGTTTAAAGTCATGCAGCTGGGACATTATCTAGAATAGAATAACTTTTCCTGGTTCTTGGTAATCTCATCAGATCCATTCCACCATATTCCTGCAGGGTCATGAAAGAGCCTGGTAAAATGTAGTAAAAAGGGTTTCCGAATCCCGGGATGGACATGGGGGCTCAAGGGCCAAGAGGTGTATGGAGAGAAGCATTGCCTAAGGAAATATTTCCTTTGGTAGACGGGACAGGGGCGATCAATATGCAGAGCCACTAAGGGCATGGTATGCATAGTCATGCAAAGGTGTACTTAGGTCAATGATTTCATTCTAACGATAGCCAGGAAACATCAAGGATGACTGAGATTCAGGACTACCAGGGGTGGTTTATGAGAGTTCGAATTTTTTCTTAGTACAGAGTATGTCTTATGAGGAGAGGGTTCCTGGATACCGGATAAACATTTCGTCTAAATTTATGGAGAATGGGTGAAGTCATCCCATCTCACGCTAGTGTGAGACAGTGGTTTGTGCAGGTCTGACCCATGCCCTGGGGGACAGAGAAAAGCCTTCGTTCATTATTGGACCCATGACAGGTTTTACCGTGCAGTTTAATGTCATGTGACAAGGAAAGTTTCCGTGCATTGGGGGACAGAGAAAAGCCTCCGTTCCTTACTGGACCCATGACAAGTTTCACCGTTCAGTCTAACGTCATGTGCCAAGGAAAGTTTCCGTGCACTTTAACATCATGCGGTAAAGACGAGGAACATTATTAAAGTATGCTGTACAGTTTAACGTCATGCAGCGAGGATGGGGGGGTATTTTTAAACCAATGAAAATGCTTTTACTTGGAGGCATTTCCCTAGATGTTTAATTCTTGTTCTTTGAGGCTTTCTTCAAATCAACCATGATATTCTGTGCCATTTGACGTCATGCGGTAAGGACGTAGTTGCAAAGGCCGCTCTTGATCAAAATGTAACTGGGCTTGAATATCTCGGCATTCCCAGGATGTGGAGAGGGGTTGATTGGTTTAAATCGTAGTTCCATGGCTTCTTTGATCAGGAGAAATGATATGGGGGATCTGAGGCTGGTAAGCGTACTGATATTGGAAGAGTATCCCCTGAGGAAATATTTCCTTTGGTAGACGGGCCATGGGATATCAATTTGTAGAGCCGCTGAGGGCATGGTATTCATATTCATTCCAACGTGTCCTCAGGTCGATAACTTTCCACTTCTGATGGCCGTGAATGGTTATGAGGATACGCGATTGTCTGGGCCATGAAGTTTGTCATTTGGTAGGAAAATATCTGGACATGTCGGGCATATTAGGCCTAGGTTGCTGTTAATGCTTAGAGAGATCCTTGCACTGATTTATCTTGCACGTGGGGGTGTACCTTCACTCCATGCAGTTTAACGTTGTATGGTAAGGATGAAGTACTCTTAGTTTAGAGATCATAGAGCTCAGACCATTGGGTGACTATTGCTGCAGTCACTCAAATGATAACTGAGTTAACATGCTCTGATATACTCTAAATAGGGAGGGGGATGGAGGTTGTAAACTGTAACTCTGAGGTTTCTCATATAAGGAGATGTAGTGTGGGGGCTTTGAGGCCGGTAAGCATATGGAGCTAGGAAGGGTACCGCTCGAGGAAATATTTCATTTGGTAGACGGGCTAGGGGATATCAATATTCAGAGCTGCTGAGGGCATGATATTCATAGTTATGAAAAGGTGTCCCCGGGTCAATGAATTTCCACTTCTGATGGGCATGAATGATTATGAAAATCTGAGATTTCTCACAGTACAGAGTTCGGCACATGGGGAAAATGGTGTTCGAGCATACAAGAAACATATTCATAGTAATTGTTCGTTGAGTCAAAGTAGCCTGGCCCTGGCTTGATGTTCGTAGATGGAGGTCATCATGTGAAACACAGGCAGATACATAGGATAACCGGGTAGGGATACCCTGACAACACTTGGATGTGAAAAGGGGGGACGAACTTGTAAACCACTACACCGTAAATTTTTGAATCGAGAGATATGATATGGGGGCTCTGAGGCCGGTAAGCATATAGAGCTAGGAAGAGTACCGCCCGAGGAAATCATGCTTTTGGTAAATGAGCTAGGGGCTGTTAATATGTAGAGCCACTAAGGGAATGGTATGCATAATAATGCAAAGGTGTCCCCGGGTCGATAAATTTCCACTTCCGATGGCCGTGAATGGTTATGAAGATCCATAATTATCTAGGTCGTGGTGTCTGATGTACGGAGAGGATGCATCCAAATGTGAAAGTAGTATGTTCATCTAGTTTTTCCACATATCTTGGGTGGGTCATGACGAAGTCCTTTCAATTTTAACGTCGTGCGGTGAGGATGAAGTCCGTGCCGTTTTAACGTCGTGCGGTGAGGACGAAGTCCATGCAGTTTTAACATCGTGCGGTGAGGACGAAGTCCGTGCAGTTTTAATGTCATGTGGTGAGGACGAAGTCCGTGCAGTTGTAACGTTGTGCGATGAGGATGAAGAATACACCCTGTGCAGATTTGTTCCATACACGGGGGGAAGAGGGCATTTTTTTCTTCATTCGGTAATGTATGGGACAGGATGGGAAACCCTGACGTCACTACGCATCCTACAAGGGCAGGGATCAAGCCACGCGTAGTTACCTGAAGGAGGTACATGACACGCAGGGTTATTCTGTAAACAGGGGAAAAGGGAATTTTTGACTTTTATTTGTTGAGAGCTGAACCATGGTGAGAGAACCTGGCATCACTACGTATCCTGCGAGGGCAGGAATCAAGCCTCACGTAGTTCTCTGAAGTTCGTGCAGTTTAACATCGTGCGGTGAGGACGAAGAATACACCTTGTGCAAGTCTGGTCCGTACATGGGGGGAGAGAGAATTTTTTTTGAATGGATGGGCCAGGATAGGGAACCCTGGCGTCACTACATATCCCACAAGGGCAGGAATCAAGCCTCACATAGTTTTTTTGGGGAATACACCCCGTGCAGGTCTGGTCCATATGGGGGAAGGGGATATTTTTGGATTCATTTGAGGTGTCTGGGCCAGGGTGTTGAATTCTGGCATCACTACCTATCCTGTGAGGGCAGGAAACAAGCCTCACATAGTTCTCTGAAGGATAATACACCCCATTCAGGTCTGGTCCATACACAGGGGAAAAGGGCAATTGTTTCTCTTAAACCTCATTTGTGGGTGGCTGGGCCAGGATACTGAATCCTGGCATCACTACGTATCCTGCGAGGGCTGGAATCAAGCCACACATAGTTCTCTGAAAGGCAATACGCACCGTGCATGTTTAGTCCGTACACATGGAAGAAGGGATATTTTTTCCTTTTCCTTATCCGTTTAGTTTAACGTCGTGCGGTAAGGATGGAGAATACACCAAGTGGAGGTCTGGTCCATACACGGGGGGAGCGGTAATTTTTAACTTTTATTCGGGGGTGTCTGGGCTAGGGTGGGGAACCCTAGCGTCACTATTTATCCTGCGAATGCAAGAATCAAGCCATATTTAGTTCTCTGAAAGATGTTCAACCCGTGCAGGGCTGGTCCGTACACGGGGGAAGGGGACATTTTTTTTATTTCATTTCGGAGTGGATGAGCCAGGATAGGGGATCCCAGTGTCGCTATGTATCCTTATAGCGAAGGAATCAATCCGTACGTAGTTCTCTAAAATCCATTCAGTTTAATGTCGTGCGGTGAGGACGAAATACTCTTAGTTTAGGGTCAAAGAGTTTGGACTGTTGGGTGATTGGCAGTTTAACGTCCTATAGCTCGGACGATAACTACTTTTAGTTTTGCCGGTAATGACGAAATACTCTTAGTTTAGGGTCATAGAGTTTGGACAGTTGGGTGCATGGCAGTTTAACATCCTGCAGATCAGACGATAACTACTTTTCGTTATGCTGGTGAGGACAAAATACTCTTAGTTTAGGGTCATAGAGTTTGGACCGTTGGGTGCTTGACAGTTTAACGTCCTGAAGCTCGGACGATATCTGCTTTTAGTTATGATGGTGAGGAAAAAATACTCTTAGTTTTGGTTCATAGAGTTTGGACTGTTGGTTGCTTGGAAGTTTAACGTCCTGCAGCTCGGATGATAACTGCTTTTAGTTATTATGTGAAATACTTTTTAAGGAATACCGCATTTGTAGGAGTAGTAGTGAACTGCCCGTCCATGGAGATCATGGCATATGCTCCGTTGTAGTAGACCTTGTGTATGACATATGGTACCTCCAACTTGGGCTCTATCTTTTGAGGTTTCTTTCCAGATATCATTGGGGTCTGGGGGACCAATACCAATTATCCTTACATGAAATATTGAAGATGAACCTTTTTATTGAAGGCTCGTGCAATCCGGTTCTGGTATACTTCCAGTTGGGGAAAATTGTGCAACCACTTCTCTTCTAGATGCTCTAATTCACCTAGCTGCTTTTTTGATTGCTCATCAATGGATAATTGATCACAAACAGAAACAATGAACGAGGGAAATTGGAGATCAATGGGAAGAACCGCTTCTGTTCCATGTACTAAGGAGTATAGAGTAGCTAGAGTAGCGGTGTTGATTGTGGTTCGTTAAGCCCACAATGCCTGAAAGAGTTTATCCGACCACGATTTCTTTTCTTTGTCCACCATTTTCTATAGAATTTTGTATAGGGTCTTATTGAAAGAATCTCCTTATCCGTTGGCCGCTGTATGATAACTTGATGAGTGGGTAGCCTTGATACCATATTCTTGGTATAGTTTCTCCAATTTGGTGAAATATAAGTTGGTGCTGTTATCCATAAGTATGGTATGAGGGACACCAAATCTGGTGATGATATTGGTTTTCACAAAGTTGATAATGTTTCTTGACCCGACTTCCTTAAGGGTTACAGCTTCTACCCATTTGGAAAAGAAGTCGGTTGCTATGAGGATATACTTCATCTGTTTGGCTATGGCGGGAGGATATTGTCCCACGACGTCCATTCCCAAAATGGAATATGGTAAAGAGTACTTGGCCAGATGAAGTAACTTCGGGGGTTGGTGTATGAAGTTGGCATGAGTGGCATTTTTCAGTAAAACACTCACAACCTCGTGGCACTGTGGGCCAATAGTACCCAAGTCATTGAACTTGATGGGAATTCTTGGACCCTAGCTGATGTGCCCCACATACCCTGTCATGTACCTCAGTCATGACAGCATCAGTTTCTTCTCCATCAATGCATCTGAGGAGGATTTCGTCAAGGACTCATTTTTAGAGGACCTCTTGCTAAACTGTGCCGCCATATATGACAAAGTTGATTGCCCTTCTCCGTATTTTATATCGTTCATACCTGTCTGATGGAAGTTCTCCCAGTTGAGGGTAGTTCTCAACGGTGGTCATCTAGTCGGTGGCCGGAGAATATGGTTCAGGGACATGACTTACATCATAGATTTCATCCGTCTTGGTTTGAAAAAATGGAAAGACCATTCAACGGTGATAAATACTGATAACTGTTTCATCCCGGTTTGGGTCGGCTAGGGCTGTGGCTGCATTAGCTAATGCGTCGGCCTGGGCATTCTGAGATCGGGGAATATTGGTCAATGTTGGTTCTGTGGAGAATTCCTCCATTAACCCCCGTACAAGTTCAAATAGGGTAATAAACTCCTTTTTAATAGCATAGTCACCATTGACTTTCTTGATGACCATTTCTAAATCACCTTTTACCTTAAGGTGTTGTACTTATGCCTGGAGTGCGAGCTCTAGGCCTGCAATGAGGGCTTGATACTCTGCTTCATTATTCGTACATTCTTCTAACAGGAGGAAGGAATATGGCAAGACTGCCTTTTCTGGATACATGAGTATTATCCCCAAACCAACCTTGTTAAATTTGGGATCTTCCATCCTCTTCCCCGTTGGGCTTCAGGATGCACCATCGAAGTACATTTCCCATGCTTGTAACTCCTCTAGAACTGAGAAGATTTCTTCATCTGGTAGCTCGGCATCCGGTGCGGTGGTCCCTATTGAAGGGTGCTCCTCCAGAAAATCTGCTAATTCCTAAAAATTGATGGCTTTATGAGGCAAAAACCGGATGTCAAACAGTTGTAGTATGACTTCCCATCGAAATAGGTGCCCGGTCAGCATCGGGCGGCTGAGGATGTACTTGAGCGGGTTACTACGCAAGACCAAATGGACTTCATGATGCTGCAGATAGTGTCGCAACTTTTTAAATGCGAAGACCAAGGCTAAACAACTCTTCTCGATGTTTGAGTATCGAGTCTCAACATCAATCATGGTTTGGATGAGTTAATAGGTTCTATTTTCATTGCCGATGTCATTGTTTTGTTCGAGGAAGGCTCCCAACGACCGCTATAGAGCCGTCATGTAAAGGATGAGAGGTATTCCTTCAACCTGGGGCATGAGAACCGATGGACTTAAGAGATACCTTTTTAGGCTGTTGAATGCCTCTTGGAAGTCATCTGTCCAATGGTACGTGACTCCCTTCTACATTAAAATGTTAAAGGAAAAACATTTTCTTGGAAGGTTGGCTATGAACCGCCTGATGTAGGCCAGGTGCCCTTGGAACGCTCTCAACTCGGTGATATTGCGAGGAGGTGGTATGCCAAGGATAGACTTTGTCTTTTCAGGGTCGACTTTTATGCCACGATAGAATACGAAGAAGTAAAGGAATCTCCCTGAGGTAACCACAAAGGCGCATTTCAAGGGGTTCATCTTCAGGCTATGCTGTCGAAGTTTGTTGAAGACGGTCTCATGGTCTTCCAGGTGATCTGAGCACTATCTAGGCATAACCACCAATTCATCCACGTAGCATTCAACGAATCTCCCCAGGAATGGTTTAAAGATACGATATATGGCAAACTGATATGTGGCGCCAGTGTTCTTGAGACCAAAGTACATGACCATATAACATAATACTCATTGAGGGGCCCTGAAGGGAGTGGCTTCTTCGTCTTCTCAGGCCATCCTAATTTGATTATACAGAGAATAGCCATCCATGAAGGATAAATCCTCATACCCGACCATTACATCGATTAAGAATTCAGTGATCGGGACTGGGAAATCATCTTTTGGACAATGCCGATTGAGATCTCTGAAATCAATGCAAATTCGGATTTGTCCATTCTTTTTCTTGACGGGGAAAATGTTGGCCAACCAGATGGGGTATTGGAACTCCCGAATGAAGCCTGGTTTAATAAGCTTATCAACTTCAACCTCTATTTTGGCAGAATGTGAGGGGTGAGTTATTTTGGCGGCCTGTTTATAGCCCCGGTGGTTTTATGGCAGACTCAAGTGATGCGTCGCCACTTTGGGATTGAGTCCCGGAATTTCCGTGTAATTACAGGCAAAGACATCCCAGTGTTGCCTCAGGAAGGAAGTATATACCTCGTGCTCCTCAGGGGACATGACTGCACTAACAAGAGTGGGCCTCGGGTCTTCCTCGGTACTCAGGTTTATTTCCTTGAGCTCATCCCCAATGGTGGAGATACCTTCTTCAAATGAGGGAGGTGCATCCCTGATATCTTCCTCCTCTTCTTCTCCCAAATCCTCATTTTCATGACCCGGCGAGGGGAGAGCTCTCGAATCGGGCTCCGATGAGTTTGGAGGCTAGGCATTGTGGGTGTCCTCGCTCAAGTATTCGTCCCCAAATTGAGTTTTGGCAGACATTCCCGCATTTTCATGCTTGGCTTTTATGGCTGAAGTCATGAGGACAGTTGAGTGCGTGTCCGAACATGAACCCCTACTCTCAACATAGTTGATGGGCAGTAAGTAGTCTCTGCCAAGCTATCTGAGGGGGTCATCAGGAACAATTTCCAAACCATTTAGAGTGGGGATGCAGTCAAAACCATCAACCGAAGTATTTTCTTCTTTTTCTCATAGAACCCGGCATCAATGTAATGTGACTCGGAGAGCTCGAAAGTGGCCTTATCGGTATGCAATGTCCCACTTTTCCCATTGATGCAATAATTAACACACGGGTGGTAGGATGAAGGAATGTCCATGTGCTTATGGAGCCATGAACTTCCCAGAAGGGCATTGAATGCTATGTTCTTCCAGACCACCATGAATTCCGAGTATTCCACAAGGTCACCAAAATGGGTCTTTAGCTTATTTTGTCCCATTGGCTTCTATTCACTGTTGTCGTAATTTAACAGAGATGTGGCCGAGGGTACTAGATCATTCTCATTGTATCCTGACATACGAAGTGTCTGTAGGGGAATGGGGTTAACTACAGATCCATTTTCAATAAAGAATTTACGGATCTCAATATCATTTAGTGTGATGGACACATATAGTGGTTTGACATGTCCTTGTATGATGTAATCTTCATCCTAATCGGTGAAGGAAATCACCGAATTACATTCAATTGAGCCAGTCTCCATCTGGTAAATCTCGGAAGTAGATACCTCGGCTTGAAACTCTTGGGGGCTAAACAAGGCTTCTATAAGTGCCTCCCTGTGGTCTGCTGACAAACCCAGGGCATCCAGGATCGATAGTTTGGCTGGTACCGATGCCAGCTGCTTAAGGATGTCTTATTTCTGTTCCAGCAGCCAACACTTCTCTGTTGGTGGGGGAGTCTTAGCGGGTAGCTTTGGAGTTTGAATATGAGATGAGGAGGGACCGACCGTGGGGTCGGATGTCAATGGTGTCCCCACGTTTTGTGGATTTGGCCCAGCTGGTCTGTTTGTGCGCACTAGGAGGCTAGGCGCTTGTTCCTCCTCTGATGGGTACCGCAGAATAACAGGGCCAGAGGGGATTCTTGTGGAGATAGAGGGACATTCTTTCTCCTGCTGAGTCCGTTGAAGGGATCTCCCATGGATTTCTGTGATATTGAAGGTTTGGGCCGAGGTCCAACCGTATGGTTGATTTCGGCCTCGACCGCGCCTCCCCTGGTATCCCCTGCCTCTACGATTCCTCGTCCCGACTCCTTGTGTCAGGAACTCGGGTACATAACCATACCCTTTTTCATGAAATGATTCCATAAGATGGATGACATTGGCAGAACCAAAGATTGGCTCCTCATCCTTAGACAAGTCAACCCGGTCGGTTTTCCTTGATGGCACTGTTTGGTGGGTCGGTGCCCATGGCGCCAAGTCTGAGGGCATGAAATCTGATAGTGTCGGGGCTAACATTGGCCTCGTCACAGACTGATCCTCTTGCGCTTGTCTCCTCCCTTTTTGATTATTCATGGATGATTGGCTCTTTGAGGGTTGTGTGGACGATATTTTCGGTTGTGCGGCATCAAGGGCTATTGGCGGCAACACCAGCTGCTGTAGTTGAGTTCAGAGTATCCCCTGGGCTCGATTGATAGTCTTCTGAGTCATCTAGTCATCAAACTTATGCCCCTTCTTATTGGTGACTTCCTGCCACCCCTCCCCTTTTTCGGAGTCGATGGTAGAAATATATGTCACATGTGCTGGGGGTGGTCCTAGTTCGACCTGCCCGGAGTCTACCATCCTTTGAAGGAGGTCTTTAAAGATGAAGCATTCTCGAATATTGTGCCCCAAAATTTGATGGTAGGGATTGTAATCTAGCCTGTCATCGCAGCTGACTTCTTCAGGTTTCCTAGGCTCCGGGAGGCGGAGCAAGTTCCAATTCATGGCGGCGATGAAGTAGCCGCGGACTTGGTCCTCCTGGAACTAGTATACTTTGTGTCTTATTTCCTCAAACTGGTTCCGCTTCGATCCTCTCTGATCGCACCGCTTATGAAAAGGCATCCGCTGATATACTGGGGGACCTTGAAGATTTGGTGAAGGCCTGAGCGGTGGAGTAGGCACAGGGCTGGCTTGAGCATGACAGAGGATGCTTTAGCTCTGGCTGCTCTGTTTATGGGAGCCTGCAAGGCTAATCGGGACTTCAAATTGGTCCACTGCAGGGAGTCCTCAATTATCTGGGCAATGGTAGAGAGATAATGGAATCTAGTGGTGCACTCAAATGGTATGAGCGGTGTTCAAAGCTCATCTCGAAGATTATCGATGCATATGGAAAGAATTTCAACTTGAGGCATTGGCCCGTTTCGAGAGTACGTCAGACCATTCCATCTAGCGATGAAATCTGAGACCCTCTCGTTCTCCCTGTGTTTGAAATTCATGAGGTCGCTGACTGTTGTTTTAGGCAACGTAGAGCTGAAGTGGAACAGGAACTACTGCCGAAGGTCTTCCCAGCTTTTTATTGACTTGGATGGAAGACTCATATAACAGACAAAGGAAGATCCTTGCAAGGTCTGTATAATGCATCTGAGTTCCACTTCTTCTTCTTGTTTCGGAGTTCCGATCATATGTTCTCAATAAGACACGTAGTGCATCAAATGTTGTTCCGGATCGCCTGTTCCATTGAAAATAGAAAATACAGGGTGCCAAAATTGGGTTATGGTGGTGTCTTGCTCACCCAATTCAGGTAGGGATTCCTCTTTGGATGTATCAGAGTGCATCAATGTTCCATTGCTTCCAATAGAGATGTTAGTGACTCAATGGTGTTGGTGAGACCGTGGTTTACATCCTATTGGGAACGGTCCTGGGCAGTTGTAGCCCGAGGAATTGCTTGGGGACCCAGCTCATTTGGCACCAGGGGTGAATGTGCCATTTGTGACACCTTCGGAGGGTTCAGACGTACTCGCTCCGGTTGCATCCTGAGTGGGGGGAAGTCTTGGTATTCATCCAGATCCACATTTAGGTAGTTGGATGGGCCGTGCACCTCGTTGGGCGGGGTCCCTGACCATGCTTCATTTGTCGGGGAAAAACATGTTCTTCGAGGTGCACTTACCGGGAGTGCAATGTCTCGTTCTTCTTGGGATGCACTTTCAATAAGATGGTTCCTCTGGAGTATCTCAGTGTTGATCTCTCTCAATTCCTTCATTTCCTCTTTCAATAAGTGTCTCATTTTTATCGAGAGAAGGAGGCGGGTTAAGGGTGGCCAGTCCTTTGTTCTTATCTTTATTTGGAGCTCGCTGGGTGAGAAGAGGAGGGTTAGCTGGAAGGGCGACCATATTTAGAACTGCCCTCTGGTTCTGGGTGTGCACACCTGGTGGTTCGTTGTGAGTCACGGCCTGACCGGGACCATCGTCTCCCGATCCATCTGGATTTGCATCATCTTCGGTGTTACCCATGGTGTTAACCTCTATGGTGTTGATGGATTCATATCATGGGATTGAGAAGATTTCATCTTCCAAATAGGTAGATAACCTCCCACGTCTCTTACTGGTCTTCCCTTTCATGTCCCGGGATCGATTTTGGACTCCTTGATGAAGGGTGACGCGGAGAGTTATTTGATGCAACCTTATGGTACGCCTCCCTCTTGAAGGGGATGATGATTCGAAGGATGGGATAGGGCAGGAACCTTCTCTTCTGACTGTCCTCCCTAGACAAGAGAATAATTATTCTCGTGTGGGAGGTTGTTGTTGAGGAGGTATAAATGCCCCTATCCCTGAGGGCTGGGGCTGGCTCTGTTCCTTGGACGTTGAGTCTCTTCCCATTTTTATTGGTCTTAAGGGGGACTTTGTTGTTAAAAATTCCCCCAGCCCTGCTGGTTGGGGTTGACCCTGGATTGCGGTAGTGGATGCACCTATAACTACCTTCCTGATCTTGTATGCCCCCATTCAGGGGTGAATTGGGTTTGGTTCCGAGTTCTTCTGTGAATCAATCCCTTCTGGGGAGGATGGAAATGACCGCTAATTGGGAACTATTAAGAGAGAGTCATGTTGTATGCTCTTGGTGGCCTGATTCAAGAGTTCTTGGATGGCTCATTCCTGTCGGGCCTGACTCTTGGGGGGCTTACTCAAGGCCTGTCTCTGTTGGGTGTGTTGTCTTTCCTGGGAAAGGGCCCCACTAGATTGCTGCCTTGACATGATGACGTTGCAATAAACCACATCAAATGGGTTCTTCTGGGTGGGGAGCAGAGTGAAATTCAGAGCTCCATGTTCCACCCATCCCCCGATATGGACTCCAATTGGAGCGTCACCGATGATGCAGCGCAGCTGGTGCAATGCATGGAGGCAGGCTAACTCAGGGTTCCCTTTACGCCTCTCGGGTCACTATTGCCGCGCTGAAGGAAGAGCTTCCAGGTCGATGTGATGCCGGAGGTCTCCTATTGAATTGACATGGTCTACATACCCGTCGTAGGGAAATAAGCTTAATTTCAACTGGAAGAGGGTTTTCCATATATTGTAGCGGATGTCATGCATGCATTCTTCCGACAACTTTCTGTGTATGTCGAAATGAGAGTTGGCTGTGGGCCAAAACATAACTGGTATATCATCCCTGGACAATCTTTTACTTAGGTTCAACATGTCGGCATACTCCTCCACTAGTGATTCCTCTACCTGGTCAGCCCAACTGAGATTCTCAATGATAGTGTGGTCGGAGGCAGTGGGATTGGTAGGTATCGAATTATCATGTGGGTGATTCCGAGGTGGTGTAGAGGATGAACGCGGCCCCTGAACATCTCCCGATTGAAGAAGGGTGTCGTTGGAGACTAGATGAGAATCTGAAATGCTTGATCCCGTCCTTCTGAGTGCTTTGGAATATGAGGGATTTTTTGTGCATGATTCTGTAGGGGGAGGACCTTCCTGTCGATATGATACGTTATTGCGGTGAGGACCTTCGCAATGGCAGCTGCAATGGTGAGGAATACCATTACTGCATGACGCCTCACTGCATAGAATAATTATGTAGTGCATACCCTGGGGAGGACCTCCAAGGTGTGTCGCAGCAAGGGGAGGACCTTCTGGCTATGTATCATTGTAACAGGGAGGGATTTCACAACAACTGCCATCATGGTGAGGATGAACATCATGGTTTGACGTTCGATGTGCATCCTGGGGAGGACATTCAAGACACACTGCGACAAGGGGAGGACCTTCGCAATGGAGTCCATGGTGGCGATGACTACCATCACAGCTGCTACAATGGCGAGGTCTACCATTACTTCCACCGCAGGGAGAATATCTGTGGGGTACACCCCGGGGAGGGACTTCGGAATGTTCCACAATTAGGGGAGGGCGCTCTCATTGCTTGACGTCTCTACGAGGAGGACCTATGTTATCAGGGTGGCGAGGACTACCACCGTGATCTGATGACCGACTACGTGGAGTGTCATTGCAACATATCCCTTGGGGAGGACCTTCAGGGTAGGCCACAACAAGGGGTGGAACTTCTTGTTGTGATGAGACGTCACTGTGGGGAGGGCCTCCGTAGTTGAGACTATGATAGTGAGGACTACTATCATAATCTGTGGTCCCACTATATGAAGAGTTGTTTCAGTGTATACCCTGGGGAGGACCTTCAGGGTGGACTACAACAAGTAGAGGGCCTTCTTGCTGCCCGATATTCTGGTCACGCGGAGGGCTGCCGTGACTCGCATCAAAAGAGAAGCTCTTGTGATCGATCGTTATATTCCTGTGGGGGAGGCCCCCACAGGTGCTCTGGGGAGGACCTTCAAAGCTTCTGGTAGCGACATTACGGGGAGGACCTTCTCAACTACTGCTGCCACTCCCATAATATGATAATGGGTGGGCAGGGTTCTGAGCCTTCGAAATTTTCTTAGCAGCTTTGGGAACCCCAGCTTCCAGCAGAGCGGAGTAATGAACTCGCTCTTTATTTTCCGGCTGCCTTCAGTGTGTTCGGGGTGCTTTCTTTGGGGCATCGGGGACCGTCTGCTGTTGACAACGACCTTCACCATTGGGTCCTTATCTAATTGGGTCCTGTGATGTTTCTAGGATTCACTGATGAACATATTCACTTTTAGCAGGAATATATGCCTGCTCTAGAGCATCCACCATGATGGAAAAGTGTCCCCCAGTTGGAACGAGTGAAGCTGGTTGATCTTGTTGCCTTTGTATCACGGAATATAGCCGAAGACCCTCTTGGGTGGAATTAGGGATGAAGATCTGCTCCGAGGTGGCTATCTCATCTCTTAGATTAATCACCTCAATTGGGGAGATGGGCTCACGGGCTTGAGTCCTTGCTATTGCCGCTGATGCAATTACATTCTGAAAAGTCTACAAGATATGATCTGGGATCAATAACTACTCCTCCATCATTACTAGGATATGCATAGAGACATCTTTGGCTGGAACTGGTATGAAGGCCCATTCCGGTATCAGAGTAGGAATATCCTTCTCTGGTCCTCCGGTGGTAAGTGGGTACTGACAATTCTCTTGTGTCAGGGTAGGTGAACGAATCTGCCCCTGGAACGAGATATGATGGTTTATCTCTCCGTTTTCCACCACTTCGGGATGGTGGACTTTACTTGCATCCGTAGGGAGCTGGCCCTACATAATTTGGTTTCCCACCGTATCGGGTCGGTGGCCTTTGTTGGCAGGGATACGTTCCCGCCTATTAATTGATGCCACATCTGGATGGAGGTCTTGGTTGATCACCACCAAGCTGGGATGGTAGGCATCAAGAGGATCTGCTAGAAGCTGGTCCTACAGGCGTTGGGTCGCCACCACATCGGGTTAGTGGGCTTCACGACCCTGGGCAGGGAGAGGTTCCTTCTATGTAGGTGTCGCTCTATGTGAGCGATGGGCTTGATGGAGCCCGACAGGGATGCGCGCCTGCTTGTATGATGCTTCCATGTCTGGATTGCGGGCTTTGAATGAGCGAACAGGTGTATGTACCCATTCGTGATACATCTCCATGACTGGGCAGCGGAGCTCCTCCTCAGGGAAAAGGGTGATAACCGGTCCCTGGTTATACGTTTTCCACCCTCGTTGGGCGGTCCAAGTGGCCTAAGCATAGGGATAGTGGGCCTAGATCCTCGGGGAGACATCCTCCTTAGCATGAGTATGTTGAGTCGTGGCGTGATGACGATGACATCTTCTGGCAGGGGACTTGGAGTGGAACCCCCGTTCAGCGGGGATGAAGTCCTTAGCTTTGACCTCATCTTCCTCCCTATGATAAGGGCGGTATGCGTTATACCATTTTGGGGATAGACTCCCGAAACAGTTTGAGATGGCAACATGAGCTGTCTGGATCTGGTTTCACAACTGCTGTTGGGAGGGCGACCGGCGGGTCTTGGTGGATTGGAGGGCGTGCATGGCAGCCTCCACCGTCGGGAGAGTATCATTCACGTGGTACACTTGGATCAACACATCCGAGACCCAGTGTTGAAGATGCTGAGTAGGTGACGAAGTCCTCCATGGGCGTGGAAGTCCGGTCATTGCATTGTTGGAAGCACGCGCCTGTGAGTTCCTTCTTGAATCCATTGGATCGAAGGGTGTTCTGAGAGGTACCTGTAAAATATTTTAACAAATGCAAACAACAAACCCATCAAAGCATTATCTCGTGACCCCATGTGTAATTAATGACCTTTCTTGGCCCTCCTTGTGAGTATAAATGGGGCACAGGTTGGGATTAGGTTAAATCCATCATTCTTGGTTAAAGATTCACGTCGGGTTCACCATTTTTTGTGTCACGGCGCACAACAGGATCGTGGGGGAGAAACGTGTGCTTCCTGGTGGTTGATTAGAGAAGATTAGGTTCTGGTTAATCTCTCATATCAGGTGCACCATTTTCGCCTCAAAACGCCCAACGGTTCCATATCCAGCAATATGTGTATCTGCTTTCTAATGTCAGGAGTTCGCTGGGTGGTTTGACCAGTGATGCTTAAGAAATCACATTGGTCAAGAGGATGGGAAGTCGGGCTCATCACACCCTTTTGGGGGGAATTATTTCCTATTCTGGGACTCTATTATAGATTTAAGATGTATTCATATGTTCGCAAATCTTTGGTTTATAACCAAGCATAGTATCTACGGATTAATCCTAGTTGGCAATGGTCAGCTGGACGTAGGGATTTGGAATGATTTATGCCCAAGGTTTACCATCCCTTGTTGGATTAATGTCCCAGAGGAGTCTAGACTCACTGAGACGACACTAATTTAAAGCCTCATAACTGGGCACTCTGGAATTTATTGTCGTCCAGGGGGGAAAAATAACAACTTGAGTGTTTGGATCAAACCCGTGGTACGGGCCTCCTACGTGTCCTTATGAGAGGAATCAGAATTCATGTAGTTCGGCTTGGTATGGGTCTTACGCTCTAGACTGCCCGGGGTTGGTGTGGTGAACTGACGTGAAGATAGTCGGATCGACCAGGTGTTGGTATTGAACCTCAGGGATTCTTCCTTTGTACTCCACCTAGGAGACATGGATCAAAGTCCACGTAGTTCATATGGGAGTGTCGGAGAACCGATGTGAATGTGGACCCGGGGGTCCAATGGTGATTGGGCTTGAACCTCTTAGAGGGTTCCTATGTATCCCTATGGTGGGGATTCAAAGTTCATGTAGTTTGGATTGGAATGGGGCTTACGCTCTGAGGCAGCCCATGGTGTGGGTAAACTGACGTAAAGGGGGGTCAGAATGACCGATTGTTGGGATTGAACCTCATGGAGGCTTCCTACGTACACTGCCTAGGAGACAGGGATCAAATTCAACGTAGTTCGGATGGGAATGGGGTTTACGCTCTAAGGCAGCCCGAGGTAAGATGTCACGATTGATGCTTACTCTAAGCCCATGTGAGTCATGCCCAGTGTTAGAAACAAGAGACAACAAGGACCAGATGATCTCGTCGCAAAAGGTGCGTCCGTGGGAAGTAGAGTGGGGCTTACGCATGGAGCATCCCATTGATGACAAAGCCTGGAGGGAGAGGGAAAGGGTATCCCCATGTCCATCTCCCCTCTTGGTTCTTGGCACCGGGGAAGTATGGAGGTGCATGGGTTCTTCTTTCTGATGGGTAGTCCGCCACTCCCCAGGGAGGGGAGAAGTTCCCTAGTCCTAACAAGTGGAGGGACAGAAAGGGGACTCCCGGGCTCAGACTCTGCATTACCATGGGAATGTGAACTAAAGAATCCTTCAGGAATCCTCTAAAGGGTCTGAGAAACCCCTTATCCCTCTCTTACCATTGGTATGTGAACTCAAAATGGTGTGCTGATGCGCCTGATGGTGGCATCACATAGGTCTGATGGCTCTGGTGGAGGACTCATCATGGGGCCGATGAATGGGCCAATGAGGGGGTTGTGAAGAATCAGGTCGGATTGGAAGGATTTTATCTGGCTCGTGGAATGGGGACTCCGAAGGATTTGGTGGGCCACACGAGTGTATTAGGGGTGGTTCCCTTCACGTTGGGAGGTGCTACGCGGTTGGAGAGGCCATCCGCGAACCAGGGTGGTCCGCGGGCTGATGGGAATCCCATGAACCAGGGTGGTTCACAGCTTCAAGTTCGAACTGCATACTAGGTTGGTATGCTAAGGGGTCCACACGAGCAGTAGCGACCATGGGCTACACCGGTCGAAGGTTCGTCAGTCGGAGCTTCGCCCGCGTAGGAGGGTGCTACGTGGTGCGATGGACCAGAAAAGGGGAATAAACTCCTTGGTCCGTTGGGAGTGCATCCGTAGAGGGACCATTGTTCGTGGTCTTCTTTTCTTTGTTATTTTATGTTCCCGGTTCACCCGATTGTTATTCATTTTTGGTTCCTTAATAACTCATTTCCAGCTTCATACCTGTTCTGGTTCACGAACTGGAACTTTGCTGTTTGCGAAATCCTAAGCCCCTTCCTTAGAAATACTTCCACCCGAGTCTTATCGATCTCAATTTGCCATCCCCTTCCTCTTCCGCATTGATCTCCTTTTATAGAGTGGCGAAAGATATGTATCTATGGTCACGTGGAACCTTTTGTGGAGGCCCATAATCTAAAACATAGTTTATGGATGACTTGGTCAATCCACAAATCGCGGGAGGCATTAAACACACCTCCCCAGTGAACCAAACTAGCTTGAGGAGTGCTTCGCGGCCGCACAGGGTTCCGTCTCCATTCTGCGGATGACAGCAGATGCGGTCTGGGCTAGTTGACGCGGTTCGTTGCTGGGGTGGTTTGGGACGGTGGATCGGCCTAGTGCCCGTCCTGCTTCGTGCCCATGGAGGATCCCCGCCTTTGTTCTGCGAATGACAGTGGTCCGTAGAGGGGGGGTGCTTCACGAAACCAGCTGCGTACCATTATAATTGGACCCATCTACGGACTGGTTCATCTTGTGCCATACTTTGAGTATTATCCACACATTTCCCTAATTATTTTGGGGGAAATTGGGTATAATTTCCCTTGGATTAAATGGGATTATCATTATCCTTTGCAGATTTTTTTCAGGACCCTACAACTACCAAAGATTCAAGTTGCACTGTGAAAAGATATAATTCAAGATTTGGTTATCTATAAAAACTGTAATCTTTTCCCCCAAAAGATTGTGTCTCCAACATTTAAGAACACAAACCACTATTGCCACCTCAAGGTCATACATAGGGTAATTACGTTCATGTGGCCTCAACTACCGAGACCCGGAATCATCGACTCGATACCTTTGCATCAACACAGCTCTGAGTCTGATCCCATAAGCATCACAATACACTATGTACTCCTCACCTGACTTAGGTAACATAAAAATTAGTACTGATGTCAATAACATCTTCAAATCCTGGAAAGAATTCCCGCATGATTTTTTCCATTAAAACTTTATCCCATTATTTTTAAAACTTGAAAACGGTGCTTCGAATCAGGAAAAGTCATGGATGAACCTCCTTTAATAATCAGCTAAACCCAAAGAGCATTGAATATAAAAAACATTATTGGGTTTCTCCCAAGAAATCACTGCTTGTACTTTTTCTGGGTCCACTACCACACCTTCTTCCAAGATGATATGCACAAAAAAGTTTACCGTGTCAATCCAAAACGGACATTTAGATAGCTTGGCATATATCCAATGCTCTCTTAGTGTACCCATGTCAATGTTAGGATATTTGTAATGATCGTAATGAGTCTTAGTGTATACTAAGATTTCATCCACTACTACAACCACACACTGATCTATGTAAGGATGAAAGATCCTATTCAAAAACGCCATAAATATGACTAGAGAATTTTTAACCAAAACAAAATTACAACAAACTCAGAAAGGCCATACCTACTTCTAAAATAAGTTCTTGGCATATCAGAGGTATGAAATCTCACATGATGATACATTGATCTCATATCGATATTTGAGAACACACAATCCCCCTTCAACTGGTCAAAAGTATCATCACTACATGGAAGAGGATATCAATTCTTATAGTCATTTTATTCAACATTCGGTAATCGACACAAAAGTATATCCCCCACCGACCTTGTTTGCAAATAATACAGGTGATACCTAAGGTGACGTACTTGGATAGATAAACCCTTTACCCTCCAACTCCTCCAACTTCTTTTTGAGCACTTAAATCGTAGTTAGTGCAATTCTGTAAGGTGGAATAGATACTGGATCATCCCCAGACATGAACTCAATAGTGAATTTAATATCTCTCTTAGGGGGAAACCATGAAATGTCTTCACGAAAGACCTCTTAATATAGTTCTACTAATGGTTAATGGATTCCTTTTATACCACTCCCACCATTATGTTAAAGACTAAAAACATAAGGTGTGAGCTCTCACAGTTGCTGAGTAATTGGCCCAGCTCAGCCTGCATGGATAACCCATTATCCATGATGAACATATTGGTCACCCTTAGGAGATATAAAGGTCACCCTATAGTGGTAACAATCCATATGGACACGATATGTGAGTAGCCAGTTCAAACCAATAACCAGGTCGAACCCCATTATATCAAGGACATAGATAAAACAAAGAAAATGACACCCTTTAATCTATAGTAAAAATTAATTGACTAAACTGATATACCCAGACTGTGTTCCCAATAGTTTATCAATATTCATCACCCTGCTTATAAAATCCACCCCCAGGATCAAACCACTAACATGATTTGTAGATATTAACAAATGAGAGGAACCAGTATCAAACATGCCAGTAGGTAAAGTAGGACCAACATGAATATTACCTCTCCTTTTCAATGGGCCAGCCTTTCTCTCTACAAGTGTAGACTGCACGACATGTAAGTATCTTGCCTTTATTCCATGTGGTGTCGTCTGACTCCCTTGAGTAGCATTACTCTGATGATACATGCAATCATACCCTAAAGCACCACCTACACCACCTCTACCACCTCAACATGTAGAGTTCAAGCTTGCAAAGCTATATGGTGTAGAAGACCCCCTCCCCAAACTCTGACTCTGAGCAGCTGCTCCTTCAGTACAAGCCTACCACTGATTCAGTTAGAACATCATTAGGTTCCCCATAATGCCCCAAAACAGGCACTCCACTAGTGGTCTATGACAATGTTTATGATAGTGTCCCTGCATACCGCATTGGTGGAAAAGAACATGAGTAAGATTAGGTTCAACTGTTCCTCCTGGATGTCAGCCTTGATTTCTACTATCTGACTACGGTTCTCATAATGGCAGTTCCTTGTCTTGGAAAGCACACTCCTTGATCATCCAATGATAGCTACCTATCTATTACTGGCATCTTCCTATAGGTTCGCCTTTGAAATGGGAGCTCTATTAACAACTTCTGAGAATTTCTTCAGCCTAAAGATATTTACCTGGGACTTAATTTCACACCTATGTCCATCCTAAAATTGTTTTGCCGAAGAAGCACCATATGCCTCCAAAGTTGCAAAAAAACACTGTAAATCTATGAAATGTTCAGAGTAATCCATTATGAACATACTTCCTTTAGTCAGATGAATAAACTCTAAATCCTTATATTATCTTAGTGTCTCTTGATAAAAGTGCCCCAAAAACTTATTTAGAATGTACTTCCATAACATATCATCAATATGTATCTATCATACCTGAATGTACCACTATCACTTCAATGAACCCCATAACATATAAGCATCCAACTAGACCCTCCTTCCAACCGAATTCTCCAAATGGTCAAGTATTATCTGTATAGATTCAATCAATAATTTTTCACCCTTAGGTCCACCCTATCTAGTACAAGTAAGAGGGTGATACAGATGAAAATCCCTTGTCAACTACGACATGCTTTTCAGAACCTTCCCTGTGTCTCTCTCCATAAATTGCATGAAATAAGAAAAGTTCCCTCAGAAATTTTCCCCTTTATCCATAGATTTCACAAATAGTGCCTTAAGTTCCCTGTCTAGATTCTCATTCCAGGCCATACCCCTCGGTCTCTTCCTCAACAAGCATCATGGGGGCATATATCTATAAATACTAACACACTTATTTGGTCTCATAACGCAACCTTATAACACTTACGTAAGAGGAGAAACTAACACACCCGTTTTTAATGTATCCTTTCCCCCTTTTTTCACCACATGGTCAACACTGAGGCCTTGTCACTACCCTTAACTATCCCAATCCTAGGTCTTGGTTTACAAGGGTACATGCATTCACATTAATTAATTCAACCATTAATTAATCAAATTATATCAAATTAATTAATTCAACAATTAATTACATAATAATACTCATTTTAACAATAAAGGATCTAATTGGTCACACATTTATCCTCATTTTTCATCATTATTTATATCTCACAACAACGAAAATAGTTCATCTTCAACAACTTGCCCATAACCCATTTTCATGTGAGTGCCTTAGAGGATGCATGTCACAATAACCATGAGTAAATAGAATTATACATGCAGACTCATGTATCATGCCTCTTTAGTGCATGAATTAAAATTCAACAAATCTCAAAGTAAATATCACATCACACAACAATGGAATCTCCCAAGGTGAAATAATATCCAACTGTAACCAAAAATAGAAATCACAATAATCCCACCTTGAGTACTCGGGTTTTCCCCCATACATGGGTTTGAAACTCCCATCCACGATATCATTACTAATCCTAGACTCTTCATAGTCTCCTCTCTATGTTTCCCAAAAAAGTAAGAAAAAATAAGAAGAATAAATAAAAGAATACTTTTCTGATACAACTTTGTGATGTCCTCACTCATGTTACACTAAATGGTACCCGGAGCCGGTTGGCCACATGCCCTCAAGAATTACCTTGTATTCCAGAGGATTCTCACTAGTTGCGAGGGTATGTCATGTCATTATTATATAGAATACACCCTATTTAATCAAAATAAAACACCAATAGAGGAAAACAACAACAACCAAGTGCGAAAGCATATAAATAACCAAAAAAATACCATGTCATATGATATTTGAAATAGGAGAATACAATAATTAACTAAAAGGTAAATCATTCTATGGAAATTCCAATGTCATGTGTCTACAATACAACTAAAAGTAAAGACACAACAACTCCAAAGTGGGTCCTGAACCACATCCAAATCCCTTTCCCATGCTCAAATCCCAAAAAAACAACATATCCTAGGGACATACCTTATCCTGACCAAAAATAACATAGTCTACTCAGGTGCTGATCTAGAGGCTTGAATAGGGTGTGAGAAAAACTCATCAGGCCATCACCAACGGTTTCTAAAACAAGTCCAGTAAAAATACAGTGTGTATAGTTTTATGATGTATGAAATAAAATTCTTAATTAAACAGTTATCACATTGTCATTTAATCATTAATAATCACATTAGGCCCAGTTTCAATGCATGTTTTTTATTTGAATCATCATTCATTATTGTCATTCATTTGGAGTTGAAAATCATGTCAATCATCCAAAATCTCATTCAATACATGTTTCCATGCCTAACACTCCATATCTCATTCGGTGTAGGTCGTCATGCCTAGCACCCCAATATCTGAAGAGTGGATAAAAATTGGGGAAGAACTCTATGTCCAAGTTCCAACTTCTAATCAGTCTAGAATGCTATGTATGACACCAAAAAAATCTCATCTATTTAATCATTCTTTAATTCACAATAATTAACCACCTCATTACATTAATAATACAATGACTAGTTAAACATTTAAAATGACATTAGTTAACTCAAAAATTAACTAAGCACATAACCCATTATTCAATTCATCAATTAATTAAAAAATAAACACAATTATGATTCCACAATTAATTCCTCACACTTAATTATCCACATCAAATCTCAAATTGTTGTAATTAATTCTCACAATTAATTATCTTTGATCAACATCTTGTCATATAATTAAGTCTCACAATTAATTATCTTACATTGAAAAACATCATTTCATAACTAATTTCCCCCAATTATTTATCATAACACAAACAATTCAATATCTCAATTACAATATCTCAAACCATAACCAATTTCCAAAACGAATATCTATTTGAGAAACCCCCTTCCTTTTTTCAGTGATTCAATTATAAATTTATCACCAAGGTAATCACAAATCAAATCAAAATGCCTAATTACTCCATTTTAGAAAATAAATTATCTAGGGAAGCTATAAAATCTATAAACTCACATTCACATATCAAATCCATGACTATGGGAGTTCAATTTAGACCACCTAACTCAGTTTTTTGATGGATGTTATCCTAACAGAAATCCCCAAAATTCAAGAGGCACAACATCATTGGTCAAGATCTAGATCTAAATCCCTAAACCTAAATTAAGATCAAAGGTATAAAGATTTTGAAAATATAGATTTAGATCCAAGATCATAGATCTAGATATCAACTCATAGGTTTAGATACATGGAAATGGTGGAGATCTTCCATGAATGGATCATAGAAAGATAGAGGAATGAGCAGGAGATGTAGAGAGATGAAATCTACTTATCGGGAAGAGAACATATCCTCAATCAAGGATTTTGATCTGGAAAAATGAGGTTTGAATCACTATGGAATCCCTCTAGTAGGCTTTGGGATCACCTATAATTTTTCAAGCCCATGACAAGTTTGAAAATATGGGAGTCTTGGGGGTTTGTGTGGTTTTAAAAATAGATTTTCTGATATTTAATTTTGTGCGCCCAATTTCTTGGGCAGAGGCACAAAATTAAGGAAAATTGTGCACAAAACATGGTAACTTCTCTATCTATGATTTCATGGTGTAGTCACATGTTTTTTCAAATCTCAAGCAAACAGTTCACAACCTACCATCTATTAGTGTTTCTTAAAAATTTACCCAAATGAACTCGCAACCACTACTCTAAAACAATGTTATACAAAAATCTCAAAAATTATCTGAAAACACGCCTAATATGACTCCAAAAAAGGCTAGGATCTTATAAATAAAATGGATTTAATTTTTTAAATCATCACATGAAAATTATCCAAATAATAATTTTTCTAATTTTCTGACATTGTTAAATATTTGGGTTAAAAAAATACAGTATAAATATATGTTAGGTATTATAATATCATAAGGAAATAATTTTTTTAATAAATAATATAAATGAAATTATTGAATGAAAAAAATATAATTATTCATTGTAATAATGTATCTAAATGTTATAAGATTAATTTTATAGACTTGTAATTAGACCTCTAAATTCTAATGAATATATTAATCTGTTAAAAAATTATCTATGAAAAAGAATACGTTACTCCTTAGAAATATTATTAATTAATTATTTTATGTCATTAAGTTATTGAATTATTAAGAAAACTCCCCATTGGAAAATAAAATGGGAAAATGCAACTGAAGGTCAATGAATTTTCATTTTTTACTAACTATATGTTGAAGATACATTTTTAGAAATTAATAACGAAATCCCATTTTTTTGTTATAAATACCCACAAAATACATAATTACTCTCCATTATAGATCCATTAACCACAAAATTTACCATATGTTCCATTTTTAGAGAATATATGTAGTTTATGGGTTTTAGGGAGTTCATGTTCAGCTTTATGATGATACATTTCAAAGAAAAGGGACCCACTCCTCCACATTCCATTTCCATTAAAATAATTTATTGTAATGTAATTTATAATTCATTTTCATATAAATCCACAATTTCTATTCCATTTTATTATCATCCATTTTAATTATTGTTAATGGGTTATTACTTATTTCCACTCATTATAACCTATTCTTAAACTATTTTTATGCTGAAGAAAGGGTTCTTAACCTCATCTTTTTCTTTAATTGTGTTATTAATTCCAATTCCTTTTCTTTAAAATTTGATTTTTTGTTCTTCCTCATTTATATAAATAATACATTATATTATTAATGATATATCTTAATTAAATTTGATTATACTAGATATATAAGTTTTTATAATGATCAATTATTCATGTAGTTTTGAAACATCCAAAAAATATGGTTACATAATGAGGGTGTTATTTCTTAGAAATAAAATCCATATCTACATACAAAAAAGTGGTTTTAGGGTATAACATAAATTCCCCTTGGGGTGATAACACTGAAAATGGTTGGTTGGGTGTTAACTTAATCTTAACTCGATGCACAATATGCATGCCTTAATCCACACCAGGTATGACACTCCCAGGGGGTATGCTTTGTATAATTAAACTTCACCTTACAAACCATAATAAAGGATCATTTTTTATTTATATCAATACTCCACGAAAATAATATTGACTAATATATTGTTATCATTATTTTTATAAGGGTATTTTGAATTATATTGTGAATATTTCATTGTTTTTATTTTGATTTAGGTATGTTGAGATGAATACTCATTTTTTATTTATATCAATACACAATGAAAATAATATTGACTAATATAATGTTTTCAATATTTTTATAATGTGGTTTTCCATTATATTGTAAAAATTTTATTTTTTTTATTTGGATTTATAGAAGTTCATATTAATACCCATTCATTGATTGAATGTGATATTTTTTACTTAACCATACACCATTTTTTCTTTATTTTGTAAATATAAAAGAAATATTTATCTTAATTTTGGGGTATTTACCAATAGAGTTACATAATTTCATTAAATTATTATTTAATTTCCATTTGTTTATCATGTTAGGATTATTAATGGAATTGTGTATATTTTCCTAATATTGAACACATATGTATATAAATACTATGATGCGGTGTTTAGGCTATGAATTAAATATATATACAATTCATTTGGTAATGTTTTATTGTGTGAGATGATATTTTTGGGAATAGGGATTAAACCCTATCAACTATGTGACTTTTTTGTAGTGTTTTCTTTATAGTGATCCTTATCATATTCATATAATAGAATGTTTTTTGTTGTTGTCATATGTTTATGATGTTATGATCTCTAATTAAATATACCAAATCCATTATGGTATCATTGTATAATTATGACACATTTTGGGGTATGATTTCCTTATTATGTGTTCTTGTACATTAATTATTTTTTGATGTCAAATTGTTTATCTAATTATAACATACTGTCGTCAAATGTATTCCCCTATATTTTTCTATATATGGATAATTAGAGCTCAAACATTATTATATTTCTCCATTTTATAGGTATGTTTGTTTAGGGATTCACTGAATATATTTTTATTTGTAGAGAATAATTGGAGAAGAAATTTGTATAAGTTTTTATAAAGATGTTACTACTTCTCCAATCAGTAAAATTTTAGTTATAGGAGCTTATTATAATTCATCATACGTATGAAAAAATGATATGTTTACAACCAAATTTGAATGTCTGAGTCCCAAGCATCTTAGTTTTTTTGAGAAGTGTTTCATTATTTTTATGAATTTTTAATGTGAATATTTTTGGTATAGAGGATTATATATATTGTATTATTTATATAATAATAAGATAATTATAACTAGTATTACAAAAAAAGGACTACCAGGGATATCATATAATTTGATATATGGTTTTAAAAAAAGCGTTCATGAAAATGGCCATAGTAACTACTGATCAATGAGAAACAATTTGGAGGATACAACTTATTTAAATGGTGAAATTTGACATCTATGATTTTTTTTAATATTTCAATGATTTTTTATTTTTATGCTTAATATTCATATGTTTATTTCATTTCATCTATTTTTTTCAGTAACATTTACCATGAATTTATTAACATTTTTATCAACTAAGTTATTTCCTTTACTTTGTTTTCATGTATTATGTAATTTTATTAAAATATTTATATTGGATAGTTTTTACTCTATTATGGATTTATTTTACACAAATAATTTAATTTCATATCATTACTAAATTTATAAATATTTTATTTTTTAATTTATTCATTGTAATATAATTGTAAAAAATTATTATACGTGTATTAATAGTCTCAAAAATTAAACATGTAACCATTAGAAAATAATATCATATAACATTTTATATGAAACATACAATATATGGTTAAATATTAATTTTCACTAATGTAATATAATAACATTTATTTAATTCACTTTATATATTTTTTAATTCATAAATAGGTTTTATCATATTCTATGTATATATTTTGTTGGTCAAAAATAGCAATTTAAGAGGTTATGTAACATAGTAAATACTAAAATAAATGTACAATACATATACAATCATTGTTATTATGATTCATATTATTAATATTGTCTGATTATCAAAATATTTTTATAATGTTTGGGAAAAGAAATTTAATGAAAATTAAAATGGTCATTGATATACATTTTTTATCACAGTTTACAAATTTGTTTACACAATAGCTGTTTCAAGATTTATTTGAAAGGAAAATTCAACATAAATATATTAATAATTTAATTTAATGTTTATTTTTAATATGTATTAATAATTATGTATAAATAATTAATGAAATAAAGTATAATAAGAAATATAAATGTAATCACTCATAAAAAAGGAATGAGTAGTATCTTAATGAATTGGTTTTACATGTATTATAGGATTTTATTTTGAAGTTAATTTTATAAATTATAGAGTTCTAATTTAATAAAATGGATTTTATTTTCAAAATTATCATGTCTATATCAGTTAATGAATAATTCTTCATAATTTTCTAAAACTGTAAAATTTTGGGGGAAAAACTGAATCAGAGAATAAATATTCATTAATTATCATGACATCAAAGTTACTTAAAGAAAGTATAATAAATAATATAGAGTTATTTAATGACCTAAGGTAATATTATTCATTAAAAAATGTATTTTAATGTAACAAGTATAATTTTCCAAACCTAATAATGAATCTCTAAATACATGAAGTGCATTTTAAAGCGTTCAAACATAATTCTTTATGAAAGAAAATACATTTCACCACCAAAATATAATTAATAATGATGATCATTCTATGAGGTTTTAAAATATTAACAAAACTCCCCCATGGAAAGTACCATTGGAAATCCTAGGTAAGAACAATGGGTTTTCTTGTTTTATTAACCTGATTCCCAAGTCATAAGTATAAAAATAAATAAAGAATTTCTACACATCTGATATAAATATGCACCCATTACCTAATTCCACTTAAATATATATCCATTGAGCCGGAATTTAATTATAATTTTCCTCTCAATAATGTCTATGAATTTTATATTGTTCTAGGGAGTTTCTCTTAGTCTTTTAGAAAAAACATTTCATGGTAAGGGTTCACAATGACCATTCTTTTTCAATTAAAATACATTTTTCAAAATTTCATTTAAAAATAATTTTCATATACTTACATGATTTTTATATGTTATGATCATCTTTTATCTTATATTTTATATTATATTTACTATTCTCACTCATTATTACCTTTTCTTATACTATTATTATGTTGAAGTAAGGTTTCATGACTACTTATTTTTCTTTAATTGTATAATTTTTTCAAATTAATTTTTATGAAAATGTGAAATTGTATCATGAATAACTTATATAAATTATTCATTATATTTTTAATGGTATATCACAATTCCTTCTCATTATATGAAATTCATGATCAGTTATAATGATCTATCATTTCTATAGTCATTAAACATCTTAAAACATTAGTAATGTAAAAAGGTGTGGTTTCCAGGAAATGAAGTCCATTTCTAGGTATAATAATGTAGATCTTAGATCTAGAATACATGCAACTAGTAGTAAAAAACATGATTTTATTTGTTTTAGTGTTAACTAAATCTCCACATAGTGAAAACCATTTGGGCCTAACTACACACCTGGTATGAAAATTATGGTAGATATAATTTTTATGATCCATATACACATTAAAAACCAGAATGGAGGATCATTTCCTATTCATTACACTAGACCATTAAATTAATATTAACTAATCCATGTTTTCCATAAATTTCATAAGGGTAAAGTCCAATAGATTATGAACATCCTATTGTTTTTATATTGATTGTGGGATATTCACCATGATACCCATACATCAATTGATTGAATAAAGTATTGAATATACCATATACCCTTTTACCAATACTATGTAAATACCTTAAACATTATTATCATAATGAAAATTTCATTTCCTAGAGTGTTAATTAATTTAATCAAATCCTTATTTAATTACCATGGGTATATCATTTTTGGATTATTAATCGAATCATGTATGTTTTCCTTATATAGAACTCATATTCTGTATATATTATGATGTGGTGGGCGGGAACAATATTATATTTCACATCAATGAATTAAATAATGTTTAATATCTCATGGGATGATATGTATGGATATTGGGAGTAAACCCAATATATAATGTGACACTATTCACTATGTAATATTGTCTTATTAGTTATCATGGACTTTTTCTTATGATGTTCTTTTTTATGTAGTTGATAAATTATTATGATGTCATGATCTCCAATTCATTATTCCAATAGACTTCGTTTGTTATTAATTACTTATGATCCATGATATATTAAGTATGATTTTAAAATAATGTGTCCATGTATATTGATTACATTTTTATACCCACATGTTTATCTCATCTCACTAATGATCTACCCCATACTGAGCATTTGAGATCACCCTTTATTATCTTCTCTATTTCCCCAAGAATGTTTATAAAGAGATACACATAAGAGAGTTGTATTCCGGGTGATTCAATGTAGAAGAAATGTTCATATGGATATATACATCATTCAAAAAGACATATAAATTTTGATTATGGGAGTTTCTATAATTCATGAGATGTATTAAAATTGTTTATGATTTTTATAGAATCTTGAAGTGTGGGTATATGGCATATCAGTTGGTATAAGAGAAGATTTTTCTTATTTTTTGGAATTATGATTGTGAATATTTGGCATATAGGTCCTTAAATAGATAATTATTCTCTCTAGAATATATTTTATGTATATCTAGTACAAACAGATAGTATTAACATATATAACATTAATGTTGTTTTATGTGTGTAATAATTTTATTCCTAAAAATATTCATAATAATTTCTTATCATAGAGTTAAAATTTCTAGGAAAAAATTTCATTGATGTGGTAAAATATAACATAATATATTTCCAATTATTTTGTATACAAATTTTTTCTCCTATATCATATATGTAAATTGTAATTTAAAATATTTGGTATTGTATTTAATAATAGTAACCCATAATATTTTTATATATTTTTCACCAAGGTTGTTTCTCTTATAATTTTTTCAAGTATTATATAATTATATTAAGAAATTATTAGATTTTTATTGTATTCATTATTTTTTTTATCTATAATGTTTTATTTCATAAATAAATTTCATTTATAAAATTTTTTATTAGAAATTAGTTCATTTTAATATAATAGTAAAAAAAATATGAGACTGCTTTTTTGAGTCACATAATACTATTTTATACGCATTAAAAGATAATTTCATATGAAAGCTTCCACTAAACACATTATAAATGGTTAAATAATATTTTTTAAACAAATTAATACTTTATAATGAATTTATGATACATTATAGCTTATTATGATTCATATTTTTTTTCATATTCTTTGGATATACAACATTATTTGAAAAAATCTATTCAAATCCTATACACATTGTTACACTAAAATTGATTTATCAATTATGTATTAAAATATAAATTTTACTTAATTAGAGGAATATTTTCATAAAATTTATTTTATTTATGACTATTAATAATTATATATCAATTATTTAATAAATAATGTTTAGTAAAAAATGTAAATTCAATCACTGAAAATTAAAATTAAAATTTTTTTCTAAAAAAATTGTTATTCTATATGTTATATGATTTTATTTAATAGATAAATTCATAAATGAAGGGTTTTTAATTTGAGAAAATTTATTTCATTTTTAATTCCAGTATTTTGAAATTAGTTAATGACATAATTTTCATTATTTTTTGAGAGAGATAAATTTTACGATAAAATATTAAATATGGTATGTATTATGACCACATGATTATTTAATAGTTATAAAATAATGGCATGTATTTATTTCCTAGAAAAATATAGTTTTATTTATTAATAAACTGAATTATAAGAAAATAATATTTTTTTAAAAACCCATAATAAATATTCCAAAACATAAACTATAATTTAATGGTTTTTACAAAAAATTCATTATGAAATGAAATCATTTCTACCACCAAACTATTATTAATTAAATAATTTTTGTCCTTCAGATAATAAATATTAAAAACCCATCCCCTGGTCAAATACCATCTAAAAATGAAAAGTGAAGGTCAGTGAAATTGAATTTCTTATGAACTATATGTTCAAGGCCAAAGTATATAAATTAATAAAGGATTCCCCAACATTTTATATAAATTCCCACCCATTATTCTATTATTATTCACTCTAAAACCATTAACCACTAGTTTAGTGTTATTTCCCCATTAATAATTTCTCCAATGAATTTCTAGGGTTATATATTGTTCCCCCTATTCCTTAGTATGATAATTGCAAGGTAAGGGTTCCCACTCCTCCAATGTCTTTTTCAATTGCAATCCTTTGTTATATTGTAACTTAAAATTCAATTACAAATACTTACGAGATAATTATTACATGGTATTATAAACTATATTATATATTTTCAATGAGATAACACTTATTCTCTATTATTATAACCATTACTGAAACTTTTAAAATACCGAAGTAAGTGTTCATCACTACTTATTTTCCTTTAATTGTTTTATTATTTCTAATTCCAGTTCATATCAATGTGAAATTTTATTATGAATCATTTCTATAAATTAAATTTTATATTATTAATGATATATCTGAAATACAACTCAATATAATTCCTTCATAAGCTATTATAATACTCATATATTCATGGAGTTGTGATACATATAAAAAATATGGTAACTTAAAAGTAGTGATTTAAAAAAATTAATGCCACTACCTGGATATAAAAAAATAGACGTAGGATCTAGATGAAAATATCCTATGGGTAACCACACAATAAAATATTGCTTGGGGATTAACTCAATATTCACTCAACTCATAATATGTGGCCATAATTGCACTACTGGTTTGACACTCTTAGGGAATAGGCTTTAAAAGATTCACGTTCTCTATAACAACCTAAGTAATGGTAAAATAAATCATTGACATTCCTTATAAATATTAATTAGTTATATTATATATATATATATATATTTTATGATAATATTAATTAATTTTTCATTAAAAAAGTAAAAATATTTATTTTCAACCAATATGGATTTTCATGAATTATTTTATCACTTCAAAGAATAATTTTGAAATAAAAAAAAGAATTTTTAAAATTTAATTAAATTTTTTATTTCACTATTTAAATATTATCTTATGATAAATTTTTTAGAATTTTATGAAAATATTGATTTCTCATAGAATAGTGAAAAATTCATATTTTTATTAAAAACTCAATTTTATTTGAAAGTATTATATTTTGTATTAATTATAAATTTAAATATGAAACCTTTTATTAAAAAAAATTCTAATTATGGGTTTTCAAATGAATTTTATATATAAATTTATTATAGAAACATTTTATACTTAAAAAACATTATTTTTCTAGGAAACCACTTTTGTTCTATTTTTCCAATTTAGTTTTTAATTAAACTATTCCTAATATATGTTTTGAATTCTTAAATATGTATTATATATTTTTAATTAGTGGGTCTAACTTTTATGATTAGTTCCATATCATTTTTTTGTTCAATATAAGTTTTAATGTTATTAATTCTTTTTCCACGTTAAAGGAAAAATCAGGTAATTTAAATTAAAAATAGATTATTAAGGATTATTAAATTATTCTAAAACATACCTTAATATAATTGGATAATAATATTTCATCCTCACTCATCCAATATTTTTCTATATGGAGTTTTTATTCTATTTGAATTTTATTACAACCTTAATAATATTTTCTATAAATAAAAATGAAAAATGTTACACTAATCTTTTGAATAACTATAATATTTTTATCAAAATATTAAGTAGAGGATATGTTCAGTTATAAATATTATTTTAAAATATAAATCAATTTAATTTATCGTGGTAATTAAATTTTTATTTTTTGTGAATAAAAGATTACCTTAAATTTTTTAAATACACTTAGGGTTTAATTCTTCAATTAATAAAAAATTTATATAAATGTTTTTAAGAAAATATTAAAATTAATATAATTTGAGATGATTAATGTGATAAAAAAATTTTATAATTAAAATAATATCTTATAATTTTATTAAAATATTCTTCTTGATAATATTAATGATTGTATTGATATTATTATTATCAACGTAATGAATAATTATTAAAATTGAAATTAATAATATATTATAATAAATAATATATTATTATATGATATTAAATTAATAAAATTCTTATATTTTTAAATTTTATTAGTATAACTTTTACTATACAAATAATATTCCAATTTTGGACCGTTTTTTTATTTACAGTAACTATATAGGCACTCGAACAGTATAAATCCTCATTGTCACAGTAAATGTGAAAAGGATTAATTGGAGATTAAAACCTAAAGATAAGGGTAAAAACATTGTAAAAACATGTATACTTATTATTTTATGAGTTTTTTTATACATATCCCTATTCTATATTTAAAATAAATTAGTTTGGAGACATATTTAATTGAATATAAATTTATATTAATTAAATATTTTATGAACTTTCAAGAGTGTCCCTACCCTCTGTTATAAAAAGTAATATCTTATTCCTATTATGTAACACTTCAATACACATTTGGGTCAGTAAATAACTTCCAAAATTCTTACCTAAAATTTTCCCCTTATTTTAGAGGCATTATTTAGGTTTTAATACCAACTTTAGAGTTCTTAACGTGTTATGAAATAGAGGTTGTCTAAATAAGATATATGATTTTTAATTGAGCATTTTGGTTTTACTTTTTCATCCCCTTAATTTGAATATTAAATTACCAATAAAATAAAAAAAACTAATATGATATATATAACTATGTTTTATTATTAAAAACCTATATCCACATCATATTCAATCAAATGGGAAATGAAATAATCATTCATGTGTGTGCAGGACTACCACCTCGCTAACTAAGGTAATTTGTTTTAAATCCCCATCCCCCTTGGATGAATTATAATAATGTAATTAATGATTATATATGATATTAATGAAATATTAATCATTATAAAAAAAATAATACAACATTTATCTTCTTACCTTTCCATTTAATAAAAAATTATAATATCGCTCGTGCCTATGTGTGGACTACCACCTCTATGAAATGATGTGATTTGTTTCTCAACATCACATCATTTGGAGAAATTATTTACGAATTTTTAATGAAGTAATATGGTTTTTGTGATAAGGTTATAATTTTTTAATGGTAAACTATTATTTACCATCTTCTCTTAATGATCATTAACAAATGGATATGTTAATTATGTATATATAAAAACTAATATCTCCATGATAGTAAAGTAGTACATTTTTTTAAAATATCATTCGTGATTGAATTAAAAAATATGATTTATGTATGAAAATTAAAATTATATCACGATTTTTATTCTATATGTGGTGGAATAATGAACACTTTGAACATATTCAACATGTAAAATCCATTTCTGAAAAATGATCCAAATACCATCAAAGTGCCCGATTGAATTTAATTGACTATGAAATTGTATATAACAAGGTTTTGAATGAAATAAAGGAATAATGTACATGATAAATGTTTTAAAGTATGTTGAAAAGTATTTTTTTATTTTAGATGATAAATAATGTATGTGAAGAGTCAAACTCAATGCGAGAGGATTTTTAAAAAAAAAATACTCTTTCAAAATATCTCCTAACCCCTTCATATTCCATATTCATATTTTTAATGTAATTTTATGGATATTTTCATATGAAAAAAACATTTATAGAGTTCATTTTTATGCCACTTTTGACTCTTTTTCATTGAATTTCAAATTGAATCTTTTTATGGAATGTTTGAAAGTATTTATAAAAGGAGAAAAAGATATTTTCTATTTCATCATATAGGTGAAACTTACATTCCCCATTTCTATAATAATAATTTTATGTTTTAATTCATAAATAAGGCTTTATTTATTTCTTCAAATAAAAACCCCATTTATTTTTTTCTAGTTGTTTTTGTATTATAAATGTTTTTTATTATGAAAAAGTATTTTGATATCTGAATGTTTCATCACTTGGGTTTAAAAGTGTTTTTCATGGGTTTTATTTGTAATATGGTCATTTGACACTGATTATGACTGGTTGAGCCTCATTATACCTCATGGGTGGGCTCGATATACCTTATATGGTGGGTTTTTCGAGATAGTGTTGTAATTAATTTTGTAATGATTACATTCTCTCTATAACTATTATGTATTACACTCATATGGTTATTCAAATTTTAAGGGATTCATAAAGTTTACATGATGTTGAGGTCCCAATGAAGATACATAACTTTTCCATGAATTCTAATGTGTTTTCATCGAAATAATTTTATATCAAATAGTAAAATAGAGGTCCTTTTAAATGAAAAAATGATACTATTTCCAGATAAAAATGTATGAATTTTGGACATGGAGTTTCATGGGTGTCTATGTTTTCAACATGTCTACTGGATATCTTATTTTTATATCCCTTACTTAGAATTTTGTTCTCATTCCATGTTTTAAGTTTATTTCCACAAAGATTAAGGATAATTAATGGATAGAAAGAAGTCATGATGAGATTCATGAATATTATTCATGAAATGAAATCATGTTTTATTTTTAGAGTTTTATATTGTTGAAAAAAAGGATTCTGATTAGTTGTTTCAATATTACATATATATATATAGGTTTCTTATGTAATAATTATGACCTCAATATTAATATATCTCAACATATAAGTTATTTTAGAATTAATGAAAACGAATTATGATCTAAAGGCACTAGATTATGTGATATTTAAGGATGGATACTTACAGTTGTTATTAGAGAATTATTTGGATAACCTTAGGGGTTAATACGATGGTAAGAGAATACAGATAAATGATTTTAACTAATCTTAATGTTGAAATGATATAGATTTTTAATATTAACAGGTTATTTTGAATAAATTATTATTGTTCAAAATGGGTTTGTATAGAGGAAGCATGGAGGGTATAGTATTAAGCACCAATAAGATGGAATCCTTCCAAATCATTAACTCAGAATGTCTAGAATTCAAACTGAGGAGTTGTTTTCTCTATTGGATTTATTGATTCGTTCTACAAATGGTTGTGAAATCTATTCTATAGAGATGTTAAATATACAAAATGATAAACAAGATGGTAATATAGGAGTTGATGAAACATCATCCTCCACTATTTAGTATATTATATTAACCCATGGTGGATAAATGATGGATAAATGCCCTAGATTAAATATTAGATATCATAGGGTGTTTGGAACATAAAAATTCAACCCCTTCCATTTATAATTTTTAATGTGATGTATATTGATGGTAGTATTTGGGAATTAATAATAAAGAGATATATAAGCATAATTCCATGGAATGGTACACATTTTATTATAACTTTATTGAGAAATATTTCTATAAGGGTTTCAAAATCAAGATTGAAAAAAATCATAGAATTGAGGAAAAAGTATAAAGATTCTATAACTGTATATAAAACAAATTTTAAAAGATTGGTTAGAGATATAACAGATTCTATTTGAGATCTATAAATCCAGATTAATAAATTTTAGTTAGGTTTAAAACTAGGATATAGAGGGGAGTTAGATTCATATTAATTAAAATTCTATAAAAAACATGTTTTCTATACTGGGAAGGTATAAATAGAGTTAATTGATGATCATATATTCTTTGAAAACATGAAGAAAGGATTGGATGAAATTAAATGGTGATGAATGCGTCAAATAAATCTGTATGTATGAAAATGATGTTCTCATATTGTGATAAGTGTAGTAAAAATTATCCAAGGGAATTTATAATAAATTATTAAAAGTGTTTCTGATGTGGTATGCTTGGTCACAAGGCTCGTGACTGAGAAAAAATACTAAAAAACCAAAGTATAGGTTAAGTACTAGACATCTAATGGTTATATGTTTTATTTGAAATGAGTTGGGTAATTATACCAACATGCATACAAAGTTATTTACCCAGGATAGAAATCATCATGACCAAAACTGGAAAGATGTGAAAAAATCATTTATTACTACTAAATTTGGAACATATCCTTCTAATGAATTATTGATAGGTACGTTACCTGATTATTCAAATAATTAAATTGCATTGTTTGATTCCGGATCATCCCATTAATTCATTTTTTAAAAAATTTACCTGAATACTGGTAATATGACATTATGAATGTATGATAGATATTTTTGTGAAAAATATGGGTGGAATGTTGAATAAAACAATATTTAATTAAATAAATCAATCGTTATAACTAGAATAGTATTTAAGGAAAATCATATTAAATGTCCCATAGTATAGTTTTTTATGATTTTATTTATTGATTGGATTTCAATTTATCATTCTAATATAGATTTAATATCCTAGAAATATTTTCTTAATGACTTCATAGATCATATTAACTTCCAAGAAGCTGTGAAATTGGTTAGAAATAGATGTGAAAGTTACTCAACAAAGGTTTTTGAAAAGAAATAAACATTATAGATTATTGATATTGTAGCATTGAATAATTAAATGGACATTTTTATAGATGATTCTCCATGTATTATTAATGTTTTGGAAGATGAATTTACTAATTACTTAGTACGTAATGGAATTCTAATTCCAATCCCCCCATATCAAATGGCTCAATTAGGTCATTTAGAACTAAAAAAACCTATCAGAGTTTCTAGATAACCGTTTCACTCATCCAAGTACATCACAATGGGGTTACCCAGTTTTTTTTAAAAAGAAACATGGTTCCACAAGGATTTTTCATTGATTATAAATCTTTTCATAACAACACTATCAAGAATATATATCATATTCTTAATATCAATGATTTTCCTTATTATCTCCATGGATCAATGTATTTTTCAATGATTGATGCCATGTTATGGTGAAATTAGTTGAAGATAAAGGAGGAATACATTCTTATGATTTAATTTTATACTAGATATGAGCAATAAGAGTATTTAGATATACCCATTGGGTTTCTTAATGCACCAGTTAAATTAATTTATATTATTAATACAGTTTTCCATGATTATTTTTTGTGTGGTTGTTTTTATTAATGATATAATTTTTTATTCTAATGTTTATGAGGGTCATGAAATTAACCTAAGGATTGTTTTTCGAATAATGGATGAAAAGAAATAATACGGAAAAGTCTGTAAGTGTGAATTTTTGGTGCATCAAATTTATTTCATTGGATATATTATTTATAATGATGAAATTACTAATAAACATAATAAAAATAAAAATTACAAAGAATTGAAAAGGCTACAAATTTCATAGAGATTAATAGTTTTCTTCCTATAGCACTCTATTACTAGTGGTTTCTGGAAAAATATTTCTCAGTTTTCAAGCCCACTAACTAAGGTACCTCTAAAGGGATTTAAATTCAACCAAGGAAAAGAATGTGATATTTTTTTGAAACTAAATAGAATATAGGATAATGATAAAACTTTGTACTTTCCCTCTAGATATGGATAATGTTTCATGATGATTTATTGAAGGTAATTCGTTTATTTATGATATAGAATCATTATGTAATATATAATTCTTCATGGAAACTAATACATCATGTGTTTAATTATCGTAAACATTATCTATAATTAGTTGTTGTTGTTTTTTCTATATAAATTTGTATACAACTTTTATATGGATCCAAGTGTGAAGTATATGTTGGTAATAAAACATTGAAGTATGTCTTAACTCATAAAGAGTTTTCCATGATATAGAGAAGATGTATATAACTTATTAATTATTATAACTAGATGATTATTTTTCATCCTGGATAATAAAACATAATTTTTGATGATTTATGTTATAAAAATAATACTAGGTTAACCATGTTACAATTGGAACATGAATGTTTCGTTAATTTTCTGACGAATTTCAGTCTAGAAGTTATGGACTAATGACCCTTATCTATTTTGATTCTTATTTTATAGAATTTTACTATGAAATATAAAATTAATCATGCTCAAAAATAAGATTATGAGTTTCAAGAAAATGTAATTTATTTAAAAAGGGAGTGTTTTCTAAATATAACTATGATAAAATTTGTGTTTGATATTTGTAAAGAGGTTATATGTTCCAAATGATTCCAAATTGAATAGATAATTACTGAGTAAAGATAATAGTTATTTATTTTTCATTCATCCATATAGTACTAAGATGTACATAGACCTTAGACTGTATTATGGGTGTGATTGAATGAAAAGAAAAAAATATGAATTTACCAATAAAGGATTGAATTTTCAATAATATAATGAAGAATGAAAATTACAAAGGGGAGGAATTAGTATTTTTTTTGTATCATATTTGAAATTGGAATACATATCCATGGATTTTGTAGTAGTATTAGTAAATTTATATTCTGTTAATAAATTTACTTATTTAATTGTTTATCGATTAACTACATCTACACATTTCTTTACAACTTGAGATAATATGTATTGGGATCTATTTTTTTTGTTTTATTTTAATATGATTTCCATGTTACATAGATTTCTCATTTACATCATATCTAATCACGATCCAATGTTCACATAAACTTTTTTCTAGAACAGATATCCAAAGTCATTTGTTTCTGAATTAAATTTCAGTATAACTTTTCATGGTTAATATTTTGATTGTCCAAATGAATAATTTTGACCTCAGAAGACATATTTTAATATTTTTCAATGGATATCCAAGGAATTTCGGATGAATTTCATTCTATATTGGAGTTTTCTCATAATAATAGTTTTCATTATAATGTTATGATGGATCCTTTTGAGGAATTATATAAAAATTGGTGTCAAACATCTACATTTTAGGATAAGGTAAGAGAAATGAAGGTTATGGGACTAAACAAAGTAGAGAAAACGGTTGTGATGGTGAATGTAATTTTTCAACATATGAGGATATATTATAAAAGGTAGAAAATTAATGTATAAAAATAGAGGAAATATCTTTCATTCCAGGTAGGTGGTAATGTGTTTCTTAAAGTATATTTTTTTGATAAGTGTTATAGATTTTAGTAAAAAGGGGAAGCTAAGTCCATGGTTTATTTGACCAAATAAAATCTGGCAAAAAAATGGAAATTTTTATTACTAAGTACCCTTTCTTTTATGTTCATCCCCAGTATAATATGTTTTTAATATTTTTATGTAAATAAAGCATGTTCCTGGTCTAACTCAAATTTTGATCCCTAAAGTAGTTCAATTATAAGAGAACATTTCTTATGAAGAACTGTCAGTTCATATTGTTGATCAAAGATAGAATGTATTATGAAACCTGGTAATTCACTATGTTAAGGGTTATTTTGGAAAACAAAAACATTTATGATGAAACATGGGAGTCTAAAAATACTATGAGGGAATGATACACCAACTGATTTTATACATGAATAAAATTGTGTGGATGGAAGTTCCAAAATGGTTGAAGAATGTAACAACCTAGATAATTCTAGAATGAATATTTTTTATATCTCATAAATATTCATTAGTAATATATTATAGAGTTATATAAATTATATAAATATTAACTAGATATTCTATAAAAAGGAAAAACTATTATTTCTAACCAAAATTTGTTATCATAAATTATAAACTTTTAATTAAAAGTTTAATTTTAAATTAATAAAAATTTAATTTTAGAAAATGTATTTTATTTTTCAACTAATCATGTAAAAATTTTATTCTGATAAATATTTTATAATATTATTAAAAAAATTCATTTTTCAATGAATTGTGAACAACAATGATTTTTATTTAAAATAGTATTTTCAATTAAATTATTCATTTTTTGAATAATTTTAACATAATATGTGTTCATTTTCATTTAAAATGATCTAAATTTAGTTTTTTTTTAAATTATTCTTTCATAAATAATATAAAAATTTTAAATATTTTAAAGAATGTTTTTCTAAAAAACCAATTTTATTATGTATTAAATATTTTGAATAAGTGATTCTAAATTTGGTAAATTTTTCTATATTATTTTATTAAATTTTTATAGTAAACATGATTATTTTTTACCATAGAAAAAGATAAATCATGAAATTAAATTTAAAACACAAATGATATGGATTATAAAATAAACCAAAAACATAAATAAATTAATTTATATGTAAATAATTTATATAATCATCCAAAATATTATTTTATAGAAATTTTTGGCCATTTGGACGAGATTATAAGCATTATACTACGTTATTTAATGATATGTATAAAAACGCCGCACTCTTTTTTTAATAACAAAAATATATTTATAATATGGTTAAACATTGGCTACGATCATTTATAAATATTATTTTGAAATATAAATAATTAATATACATTATGGGAATTTATTTTTAATTTTATTGAAGAAATAAATACCCTAAAAATTTACAAAACACTAACACTATAAATATTAAAACAATGAAAAAAATAAAATAAATGATATTAAAAATATTTTATTTATTTTATTTCTTGATAATTAAAGAGATTCAAAAATTTTAAATATTAACAAAAATTTTTACAGATGTTATCATTTTTTTAAATTATACTTGTTTTATTTATGTTATTAAATTCTATATAATTAATTGACTGAAAATTTAAATTATTAATATATACTAATAAATAATATTTCATTAAACGATATAAAATTTATTTAAAACCTATATTTTGAAAATTGATTATGATAGGGGTAATAATATCAAACATGGTCTATTTATGAGAAATTTTCCATTTATTGTGGCTATATTGACCCTCAAAATGCAAAAATACTTATTTTCACAATAAGTGTGAAAGAGATTAATAAGGGATTAAAACCCCGAGATAAGGGTAAAAACATAGGAAAAACATTCCTAATTGTTTAGGAGGTAATTTGAACCCATAATCATTATATACTAAATATATATCATTTTTAATTCATTTCTAATTAAAAAATAATTTATATTAACTTAATATTAGGGGAAATTCAATGTGTTCCCCTCCCCTCCATTATGAAAGGGAATCTCTAATTTCCTTTTCATAAAACATAAAAAATAGATTTTTTCCACTCAATTCCAAAATTCCATCTTAAAATTATTCACCATGTTTTAGAGGCCTTATATAGGGTATAATAAGTGTACTAAATGTGTTATCAAAAGAAAGTTCTCTGTAGAAGAGGTGTCATTTTAGTCAGGATTTTCAATTTTATTTATTCTTACAGATCATTAAAATATTATTTAAACTTGGATATATGATACCACTAATATCATACATATACATATGTGATTTTATGTAATTTAGAAAACATATGTCCATATCATCTTCCATCAAATGGAAAACAAAACCATCATTCGTGTGTACGACAGACTACAATATCATGAAATTAATTTATTAATTTTACACAACTATATCTTATGGTAGGATTATAATTATTAAATTAATATTTTTATATTATATTAATAAATTATTTAACATTATGAAAAAGTTATATATCATTTACCTTTTCACATTTATATTCATTGGAAAATGAAAACGTTGTTAGTGTGTGCCTATAAACTACCTCCTCCATGAAGTTTTCAGATTCATTTATCATTACAACATAACATGGATAATATATATAAGTATGTTTACAATATAATATAGTATTTATGACATAATAATTATTTAAATATAAAATAATACTTACTTAATTTTCATAATGATTTTTTGAATTTGGAAAAGTTACTAATATGTATGAACAAACTATAGTGTCCATGATTGTAACATAGTTCATTTTTCATAACCATAGTTCATATATTTTTTAAATTCTTATTAATGAATAGAAATTATACGTTTTTCGTGAATATAATTCCATATATGTTTTAATAATGACATATTTGACCATAGTCATCCTACAAAATTATTTTTTGACATATGAAAAAAATATCATCAAAACGCCCGATGTGAATTTAATTTATTAACTAATTGAATTAAAAATATGTCAAAATAAATAAAAATAATAATAAAAATTAAAATTATTATAATTAAATTATAAAATTTACATATGTTTTTTATTAAGGAATATAAATATTGTACACGATGAGTCAGACTCAATGTAATGGTAATTCTATTAAATGTTATCTTTTAATCTTGTCCTTAAAAATATCTTATTATTAAATATTTATATTTAATGATTAATTATTGGATTTTTTAAGGGATATAGATTTCTTTTAAAGGATAATTTTATATATCTTTTTAATTAATTTCAAATTTTTTCAAAATGATAATTTTTAGATAATGTTTGACTTTCTTTATAAAAAGACAACAAATAAATGTTTTAATTTAACTTATAAAATGAAAACAACGTATCCCACCCCCATAACTATTATATGATATTTTTAAAAAATTGATTTAATTCATTTTTTCTTCAATGGAATCCCATATTTACTTATTTTTGGGTTTTTATTGAAATTTTTTTTATAGAAGAAATTGTATTTTTATATCTGAAGTACTGTTCATATGAATTTAAAATATTTTTTCAGGGGTTTTATTCCTAATATGGTCATTGGAAATTATTAAAAACATGGTTGATCAAATTTTATCTCATGGGTTATCCTAATAAATCTTGCGTTATGAGATATCCCAAATAGTTCTCTATGACATTGTGTAATGACAATTTCTATAGAGAATTATATTGGAATTATTTTGTACGGTTATTCCAATTGTAATGGGTTTGTAAGGGTTATATGATGATGATGTACCAAGGAACCTATAAGACTCTTCTATTCCTGATAATGAGTTTTAATTTAAATATATTTCCTTCAAATTTTATGATAATAATCCTTTTGTAGGAATAAAATGATTCATCTACTAGTAAAAAGAGAAATTTTAAAGAAAAATATTTTCTTGGCATTTATGTTTTTCTATAGAATAAGGGATTTCATATTTTTGTGTCCCTTATAAATAATTTTATATTTGTCCCATGTTTGAAAATGTTTTTCAATGGTTTTACGGATGGGTGGTGATAATCAATAAGTGATGTTGAAATTCGTAAAAAGATTTATTTAAAATAATTCATTTTTTATTTTAATGATTGTATATTGTGGTAAAAATGTATATTGATTAGATGTGTAATCATTGTTTATATATGGGTTTTATGTAATAATTATGTCTTAAATCTTTAAATATCTAATCCCAAATATTCATGCGTATGTAATAAAGTTAATTTTAGTGTAAATACATAATATTATATGATGTTTAATGTTGGTTCCTTAAATTATATTTAAAACAATAAAAAAGAATAATATACTACTAATATGCCTACACCATAAAAGTACACTTCATAAGTAAAAATTTATTATTCTAATGATAAGGGTAATTCTCATTACATTTTCAATATCATTTTGTTTTATGTTAATTATGGGATGTTATCCATACATATATTGGATGGGGAAATTATTGACTAAATTGTATAAAAATTTGAATATATGATGTATATAACTTATACTTCACTATATTAATTAAATGGTATTTACCTATAGAGTTTCTTAATTCCAGTGGATACCTATTAATTTTTCATAGGTTTATCATATTATGATTATTAAAAGATATTTGTGTGTTTTCCTTATATGAGGCACATATAAAAGTGCTGATTATGATGTTATGGGTGGATCTAGAATTATATAACCATAAAATGAATTAGGTAATGTTAAATATATCATGAGATGATATGCATATGACATAGTTGTAAACCCAATTACCTATGATACTTTTTCAACTATGTTTTTTCTTAAAAGTGACCCATTACTTATACTTATGATTTCATGTTTTATATTTCTTCCACATTCTTTTATTGTCATGTTATCTATTTATTTATATATAAATCCTCAATTTATGATTCATGACATTTGTCACATGTTTTATTGGGTAATATTTATGTTTGATTTGTTTATATTGATTGACATAGATCTTATAGCCACATGTTTATCTCATGTTCAATTAACATCTTAAATTTCTATCAATTATGTTTTATACCATACTAATAATTTTCGCTCACCCTTTATTATATTTCCTTATTTCCCTAGGAATTTCAATAAAGGTACATGAATAGGGTAGTTTTTTCTATTGATAATAATTTTAGAGGATATTTTTATATATTAGATGTATATATACATATTTTCACAAGGAATTGATTATTAGGTATTTTTTAATTTTTTAATTCATGGGATGTATAAATAGTTTTTATATTAGAATGAGATATGGAAGTGTGGGTCTACAGAAACATAGTAAGTATTAAATAATGGTTCTGTTTTTTTAGAATTAGGATTGGAAAATTTTGGGTTATAAAAAATTAGATAGAAAATTATTCTCTCTAGACTAATAAGTAATGTATAAATAGTATGAACACATATAATTAACATAAATATCATTAATGTTAATAAATTGGTTTAATAATGTGGTTTATAAAAATAGTCATAATAAATGTTTAACAATCAGTATAAAAAATTATGATATAATTTCTTTTGGGGGGTAAAATGTAACATCCAAGATTTGGAATGAATATTTGAATGAATGTTTATTCATATATAAAATATTTTAATGGAAATTTTATTTCATTATTTTTTAATTTTATTGACACTAAAATAATTAACATATTTGCAGCTATAATTTTTACTTTACATATTTTTCAATTATTTTGAAATTTTATTAAAATATTTTTTTTTCAAAATATTTTTTATATACTTTTTATAAATTTTAAAATATTGTATTAATTTAATTAATACATTACATTTATATATCGGTTTACAGATAATTAGTTCATTTTATTCTAATGGTAAATAATATATGATAGATATTTTCATTGTCAAAAACCTATTATTTATTGAAATTAAATAATAATGTCATATAACATATTATATGAAACATATGATAAATGGTTATATATTATTTTTTCACTAATATAATATAGTACCATTCATTTTAGTTACATTATATCACATTTTATTTCAATATGTTTTTCTTCGTATTCTATGTGCGTATTTTATTAGAATAAAATACCCTTTTAAAAAGGTAAGTTATATATTTTATAATAAAATAATATTATGAAATATTTTATTGGATAATATGATTATTTTTTATATATTATCTTATTATCAATAAATGGTTATAATGTTTTCATATTTATTTTTTAGAATTGTAAGATGGTCATTGAAATATAATTTTTTATCATAGTGAATACAATTTTTCAAACTACAATCATTTTATCAATTATGTATTTAAAAGATAAAACACATTTAATTAAAATAATAATTTCATAAAAAGTATAATCTTAACAGCTATATATTATTAAGTGTAAATAATTTAATAAATTTGGTAAAATAAAAAATATAAATGTAATCACTCATAAAAATAAATTCTTTTATTTAAAGAAATGTGTCTTCATGTCTAATATTTTTTAATGTAAAGTTAAATGGATAAAATTGATAATATTAACTTGATAAAAGGGATTTAATTTTTTGAATATCAGTTTTAAAATTATAAAAAGAATAAATTTTCTTATTTTTTTTTTGAGAAATATTGAATTTTGGTTAAAAAATAAAATAGATTATAATTATTCGATAAGTATTATGTCATCATAATGAATTGACTGTGTTGTGATAAATATAGTAAAAGGATTTCTTGAAAGAATTAATATTCATTAAAATATGGGATATTATAGTTATAATATTAATTTTTCTAACTTGTAATGAATCTTTATAACGTAACATATAATAAAAAGACTTTAAAAATTTACTCTTTCAGAGGAGTCCCTTCCATATCCAAAATATTATTAATTAGATGTGTTTAGACCTTACAAAATTAGTATAATAAAAACCTCTCCCAAAGAAAAACACTATTTGGGAAACCATGATAAGGCCCACTATTTTCAATTTTTATTAACTATATGTCAAAGGACCGTGTTTTTATGTTACTAAATAATTACCCCTATTTTTTCTATAAATAATGACACATTATCCCATTTCTCATCAATCCATATCCATTTATCAATATGTACCTCAAAATTTCCCACCCTGGAGTCTTTAAATGGAATTTCTAGGATTCTTGGGAGTTTATATCACAATTTAAGAATATAATTTTCAATTTAAGGATTTTTCCTCATCGTATTTCATTTTCGATTACAATCCAATATTATAATATCATTCATAAATATTTTTTATATACTTATGTTCTTATTAATCCATGTTATTATCATCTATTTGATTTATTTTTAATTATAGATTAATTATTTATTATAATTATAACCATTTCTTGACATATTAAAATATTGAAGTAGTGGTTCATAACCTCGTGTTTTATTTAATTCTTTTATTATTTCCAATTCCTTTCAATGCAAATATGAATTTTTATTATGCCTCATTAATATAATTTTTAACATATTATCAATTATATACCATTATTACCTCCAATTATACTACCATTATAAGTATTATAATGATCAAACATTCATATAGACGTGAAACAACATAAAAATTCATTAATGTAAAAGTGGTGTCCTTTCCATGCTGTGGTGACCAGTTTTGGATACAAAAAGTGGATACATTCCCTAGAAAATATTCTCCTAGGGGTGAAAACCTAGAAACAAATTGGTTGGGTGTTAACTCAATCCTCATATGATGCACAACTAGTGTCCCTAACTACACTTCTTGTTTCTCACTCCCAAGGGATAAGCCTTGAATGATTCACATGCTATTAACAAACCATAATGAATTAATTTTTCTAATGATATATAATATGGGTATTTTGGATACTTTTTCCTACATAATTTCATTATTTAATTATTGTTTAATTATCTAATTAATTTGATTAATTTATTATTATACTTCTGTTAATGATTGGTGTTAAATTAAAAAATGTATTCAATTATATATTTAATTATAGTGTTTTATTTTTTAATTATAATTTTCTCCAGATTTTTTGTTATTAATTATTTTAAAGGTTACATTAAAAATATTAAATTTAGAGTTTTTGATTTTTTTTTCTATTAACCCATTTTATATTTTCCTTATTTTTTTAATTAATTAATTAATTGATGCTTTGTATTTATTTTTTCATATTTAAATAATTTTAGAATTTATATAATTGAATTATAATAAAATTATATTACTTTTTTGGATTCAATATATATATTTTTTAAAATTAGTTAATTAATTTATTCATTTGGATTTTAATTATTTACCATTTATTATTTTTAATATGATTTGGATTTTGAATAAATTTTTGTTTTTAGTAATTTTTTTTAATTAATTTTCAAATTAGATTTGTTTTCACTTTATTTTTGATGAATTATTTATCCATTAACATTATAATTATTTTTGGATCCAGCTATTATTACATATACATTTCATTTCAGAGCATAAACTATCAAAATTATCAAGCATCTATATAGATGATGAATACAACTACCCACGTAGCCAATCCCAAATGGGATTTAAGTTTCTCATTTTGTTTTTTGTTTTACATATTGGATTATTTGAGTAACTACATTCCTAATTCAAATCATGTTTCCATTTTTTATTATTCCACTCATACCAGTCAACTTATATAAAGAATTTCCTTTCATATGTTGAGACACCTTTCGAGCTCAAAATACCGATAAACATTTGAGGCTAACACTAGAACTATAGGAAACCCTATCTTTCTGTATATAGATGAAGATCTTGACTATCCCATCTTCAATTTCATCCATAATCTAAATCCGTGCTCAGGGGATTAAATATGACAACTTCAAACCAATTTCAAAATATAATTTATGACTAAATGATTCCCATGGGAACATTATGTTGAATTTTCACTCCATTTGGGAATATTTGGGCTCTAAGAAAGATAATTGAACTCGAGATGATTGGAATCCATCATTAAGAGAAAATCCCAAAGGACGAGTGGCATCTGAGATGTAGATCTGTTTTGAATTGGATGTACAATTTTATACCTCATTGTGTAAATAAATATTTTGAATAATAAAGAACACATTCGACTAAAATATTTTTCAAATCCATCAAATAGGAAGATATAAGATGATGATAAAAAAATTATTCCAAAGTGATTAGTTTTGATTATTATCCCAAAGCATTAAAAATTATAATCCCGACCTATTTAATTCATTGATTTAGTTGTTTTTGAATCTCATGATAGTTTTTTTTAGAATATCACATCCAAACCAATGTGTTTAGTCATAATTGAACTAAGATCTAACAAAACATATGAAAATAATTTAAAAATGATACAAGGATTTCCTTTCATCTATGTTAATGCAAGTATGAACCAGAGGGTTTCAGTTTATAAAAATTTTTAAACATTCTTTGATAGTTAATTTCATGGAACTTAATATTTATAATGAATCAATTAACTACTATGTATGATCAAGATTCTAGTTTCCCATTCTCAATGATCCTTGAAGATGAATCTAAAAGAGAATGAATGTCATTCATTCCAAAAAGCTCAATTCAAATTCATGTTTTTTAGATTAGTTAATTAGAGATTTTTCAAACCTATATTCTCTGTGTATGATTTTGTTACAAGGACAATATTACAATGCAACCTCATGGTTCTCTAGTGCTATAATATCCCGTGTTCATGTTTGTTCGTCTCTATTGTTCAATCAAACGACCCAATGAGTTTCAATCCATTTATTGTTTATTTGTGTGTGCGAGTCTACTTCATTCTACTCTATTGATAAACTTGTATGTGTAGAATACCAATAAAAAGTGATAAACTAATTTTGAGTGAGTTTTTTTCATCTTTGGTTCGTTATACCATATATCATCATAAGATGAAATAGTGATAAGAATTAGAATCACACATTTATGTTGATATAAAAAAGATTTATTTTTGTAAATTGGAAACTTAAGGTAATATAATTCAATTAAGGAGGATAAAATAGAGAAAAAGAAGATATTCTAGAGATACTAATTATTTTGAAGTGAACATTATGAACATGAATATATTTTTCAATTAGAGTAATATGATATGAAAGTTGAACATATTCTATAGAGCAACATCTGCCTTAGATGAAAATGAATAATGAAGGTCTTCCAAGCATTGTAATCACATATAGTAAGATTCTCTGTGGGAAAATATTGATTATTTTAATGGATATTTCCCTCCAATATATTTTTTTTTATCATATAAACTAATCTCTCCCAGGTCTAATATATGTTAAAAATCTGATCGAATCATTATGTATACATTTTCATTCAATTTTTTGTTCTTATTCTCTCTTCAATTAATTGATTAACACATTTTTGATCATTGTGTGTTTAATATACATTGTAGTCTATTAACTCAGATTTATTTTGAGCACAAGGTTGACTCTCATTGTTTAAATATCACAGTTCTCAATCAAGAATAGTTAGAACAATAGGATCATGATTGTGATCTAGTGCTCAATGATTTTTGAGATCTTTGAATTACTATTTATAAAAGGATAATAAAAAATTTAATTTTAATTATTATTCTCACCATATTGATTATAAATAAATGCAGGCTTTAATATTTTAATTCATTCATGAATAAAGCATTTAGTATAAATAATTTCAAGAATTTAATAGATTTTGATGTTTTAGATCTACTTGATTTGGCCAATTCTATATAATATGTTAACATTATATGACTCATTTCCCTTATTTTTACAAACTAATAGACATATAATTTTTTAGGGGATACACCTATTTCACACTTTTAGTTTCAATTTTCTATGAATTGGATTAAATTATTATAAAGTAATGTAAATACCATTATAAACCTTACAAAATAATATAAAAAATTAAATAGTGAGATAAGAACTCATATTGGGATGTCTAGTTGGGAGATAGTTTGGGATACTGATATACTATAGTACTATAGTTATAATTTTTATGTTCATAAAAAATTAGTAAAATGCCTCATATAATTCCCACTATTATAAGTAATGATGCCTAGGGGTAATAAAAAACACGTAATCATCTTCAATAAAAGTTAAAATTTATTAAAAAAATTGCATGTACAATAATTCTATAGAATATTCATAAATTGAAAATTATTATTTTATGATTTTTATAATAGTATAAAAACTAAAAACAATGAAATCAAATAATCTAAAAGTTGAAAAAACTATGTCAACAAAAATAGAAACACTAAAAGATTTTTTTGATAAAAACTAAAATCATGGAATTCTTTTAACCATGAATGAACATAAAACATTAAAGGAACTAGATACTTATGATTTTGATAATGTTTCATATCTATTTATGACTACCAAACATTTCCATTATATTTAATCTTTTATTGGTCTTAATACATCAACTACCCATGATTCTTGGTTTTCTAGCTGAGTATCCATAGAAGAGTCTTCAAGAATTTAACCTATGATATTTTAGAATGAATGCTTATGGAGTGTTTGAGAATCAAATTAGGATGGGTTGTTTTACCTTTTACATAGATGGGGTGGATATTGAGTTTTTTAAATTATCCAATTCCACCACAATATAGAGTTGGAAACGATTCAAGAATATCATTCCAGAAAACAATTTTCCCATCATCTTCGACTATCACTCTTGAAAAATATATTTGTGTCATTAGGTAGGTCCAAGGGGACATTAATCATGAGTTTTAGGAGAGGTTTGAAATATTTGAATATATCTTCCCGCTCCACTTAATTTAAAACCAACTCTTTATCCAATATTTTAATGAGGTCTTAATATTTATGTACTAGACTATAATTAATATTACGTCAAGAGGTGAAATGATAGATAAGACTCATGTGGAGGCTAGGAATTTCATAAATATCTTGTTCCAAAATTCACAAAAATTTGGTACATGGGTATTGACACATTTAAAACTTTCTATAGAAGTGTCTAATTATAATTATTACAATAGCTGAATTGAGATTAAATCTTGTTATCTTTAAATCACGATGAGGCATTTCATGACTAACACATTCCCTTCATAGTATCATCTAGTACATGTTTTTCCCATTCAAATTCATTATGAAATTTTTTAAACGTTTGATAATTTCAATGATCACTATCATTAACATAAATATGAACCAAAATCCTAAGAAGGAATATTTCTTAGATAAAATTTCATGACCAAATTGAGGAGCTATTTTTCCAAATAAAATTTTAAACACAATGCATTTAAATCATATCATAATTTCATCAAAGGAAAGAAAAACCAACAAAACAATATGGTTTGGCCTAATGAACAATGCAATAAGAATTTATATTCCAAAAATATTGATCTAGAAGCATGGTAAAATTAAAATCATTATAGAAACTAATGTAGAGTGAATTTCACGAATATTCAGAATCATGAAAAAAAAGAAAAAAGAATCTACAAAGTGAATCAAACATTAAGGAGATGATTAAAAAGAAATAATATATTTATCAGAAAAAATGTGTTTCTACAAAACACGGTTTCTGAAATTGGTCATATGGAAACAAAAATCACTAGTTTTAATAATCAAATAAATGGTAATTTTTTTCATAAGATGACGTGAACCAGAGAGGAAGGTAGAATGTTAGGGAAATAATTTTGTGAAGTGAAACTAAATTTAAAAATAATTAACATTAAAACAATTAAAATATCAGAAAAATTGTTATAATTATAAAAAAATTTAAAATCAAATGATGAAGAGACAAAACCACCTGATAAAACTAGTTTACACCTTACTTGTTGGTGAACTAACAATCAACACACTGGTTTATCAGGAAAAATAAAATAAAAAGATTAAAATATAACATTAAAGAAACTATAGATATTTTTGAAATGAATTGTGCTCTTAAAAAACTAAAATAATATATGAATATGAATTGAAAATTTATTGGGGTAGTTTTATTATCTATTGTGAATATCTCCTATAAAAAGCATTACTGAATCTGAAATGGAAAAATAAGTACTCAAAACAATATTTAAATTCATGTTAAATACCACCTTGTTAAATGATGGAAAATATATACCTTATTATGGAAAATTTATTATGGATATGTGAACACAAAATTAGCGGTTTAAGGGAGGTGAAAAAGTAAACATGGTATGAAATTTTCCTTCCATTATCCAACATTATCTTCTAATGAAATGAAGGGATATGGGTACATTTTCTATACCTTTTGTCATTAGTAATCATCTGTTCGAAGATTCAATGTCATATTTGGAATCATCCACCAATATTATTCTTTATTAATCCTTTCCATAATTGAAGAATAGAGGGCCTAAATATTTTGGTATTTTCATCTAGATAGATAATCAGAGTTTATATAAGCCTTATTGGGTAATTGAGGATGTGTTGGTAAGGGTAAAATACATTGTTATCCAATTTTTTTTACATATTAGATGTATAAAATAATATATTTATATCCCAATCATACATTACATTAGGAAGAATATTATTACATATTAATAAGAAAAAAATAAATGTTAGTAATAAGACTAATTATTTAGAGTTTTGGGGAATATGGTTAATTTTGATATCTTCAGATCAGGGAAACAATTGGTTAAAGATTATTTTAAACACCAAGTTATCATCATCAACTAGTTTACATAGAGTTTTCACATTTTCATTGAATATAAATGAACACTAGACTCTGGAAAATAACAATTCTTTTAAAAATCATTTCTTTTCGTTTGAATACGTTTTCTAACATAAAATTTAGAAAAACATTTCACTGAATAATCTAAAAGAGAATATGTTTTTAGAAAAATGAAATGTCATTTTAAAATTTCCAAACATGAATACTGAAGAGTTTTTACTTTAATAGATACTATAGCAGAATATTATTTTTGGAATATCATGAAATAAATAATTCTACTAGAAATTAAATTTTTTTGAGTAAAATATAAAATTAATATACTAAAGTTGACATAAATTCTATAAAAAATTAATTTAAGAGTAATATCATGTTGGTTAACATGAATCTAAAATTTATTTTAAGGTTGAAAAAATATTATTTTATGAAAATAGTTTCGCTACTCATTTGGAAATATATAATTCAAAAATATTGGAGAAATATTTAGAGGCTGAAAATGACCTTAAAGAACCCATAAAAAGTATTTCTTGCAATTATAGTAATCTTGAACTCAATCAATTTAATGAAAAATTAAAATAATCCATCTTTGAAGAATAATAATAATTCCCTATTATATGTGCAAGTGGGATATCCAATGAGTTAAACAATGATCATTTCAAGGTTGTTCAGGAGAATAATAAGGTAATATGTTGACCTCTATATTATTTTTCAAGGAAAGTTACTTCAGTGTGTATGAATATGATTCTTTTATAGGACAATTATACACCTATCTTACAATTTGAGAGGATATTGAATCATACCCATCTATAATTTTATAAGAAATTGGTGACTATCTTGTTTTTTATTGGAATAATTTTCCTCATTTACGTTAGTCGATGGGTAAATAAATATTATATTATACTCTAAAAGGGGAATTCAAATTTGTAAAAATTAATTTGCAGTGTTAGTTCCTTCAACATTTCTTTATGAATTGAGGGGATTAATTGGTTATAGTTAGTTGAACATAGTGCATATGTGGGACTATATTACCTTTCTTTTTCATGATCAAATCATTCAAAGGATAGATAGTCAATCCCATTATTTATTTATATATGGGTTTTCAGGTAACTTCCTAAATCATATATCTCTCAAATACTAGTATAGAACAATTTTCACTGGTATTTTTTGGTACATTTTCTTATCATATAATGTTATTCAGACTCGGTAATTTTCATAACACCTTCCAAATATGCATTATTATAGTTTTTTCTCAACATTTTAATGAGTTAATGGAAGTGTTTATAGATGATGTTATAGTTTGTATTCCATATTTTGGGAGATATCTGAGGAGTTTATGATTTTTTATTATAGTGTATATTGAGAGGATCCATGTTCTAAATTATAGATATTAAATTTTCTAGTTGATAGTGGAATTGTTCATGGTCATGAGGTTTATATGAATGAAATTTGGGTGGAAAATTATATTGTTAAAATAATGAATTCACAACATTTCCAAGAACTATAAAGGATATAATATTACATCTTATCCATGATGAGTTTTATAGGGGGTTCATATCTAAATTTAACCAACAAAATTCTTGGATAAAACTTCTTCAAAAATAAGTTTATTTTTTTCCTTTCATGGAATGTTAGATGATTCCTTTAATAAAATCAAATAGAATTTTATATCCCCAAAATTAAATATACCACCAAATTTGGAAATTCTTTTGAGCTGATGAATGATGATTCAGAATTATTTTTTGGGTTGTTCATAGGAAAATGGCAGAGAGGGAATCACATTTCATTGCCTATTCCTCTAGGAATCTAGATTATTCTCAATAAAATTACTATAAAAAGAAAAATTTATTTTTATTAAATGTGGCTTCCCATGATAATTTTAGAATTAATCCATTGATATTTAATGTTTTGGGATTCACTGATCATTTGGTTATTTGATATCTCATGAAAAATCAAGAATAAAAACGAAGACTTGTTAGATGTATTTTGTCTGTCCAATTATTTGGTATAGATCTCAATGATATTAAAGGAATTTATAAAATTTTAATTCATCATTTATACAGGATATATACTCATTTTTATCCTAAAAAAATTATGTTCAACATATTTGATAATTTATTTATGGGGATAAATTACATTCCACTTTTGTTGATAAGAGGCCATGGTTTTCAAAAAAATTTATGTACTTTTATACTAATTTTTTTATCATTGATTTTCCAACAAAAAATATTATAATATGACTAATTATTAATGAAAATATTTTTTAGATGATCTATAATTTTTATAAATGGGAATCAATCAATTTTTTTGGATATGTATTTGAAATTACAAAATTTATTCAGTTATGAAAAGTTTTCTAAAAGTTGAGTTGTGGTGGACACTTTGGGCCATAGAGAAATCCATGAAAAGTTATGGATTCTATTATATATTATCCAAATATCTTCAAATATTCTCAATAGTTTTATAGGACTTGTAGTTACTTTCAATTCCATGGAACCATTTATCAAATACATGAGATTCTATGAAAACCATATTTGTTTTGTTGTGTCTTCAATATTTAGGGAATGGATTTTATGGTAGCTTTCCCAAATTAAATTGATATTCCAACATCAATATTGGGGTGTAATATGTGTACAAGTGGAGTAAATCTATGAAGACATGATCAAATTATGTAAGGGACGTTTACTATTTTTTCAATAACATTTTTTATTATATATTTTTGATTCCCATGTTTATTCTCCTAGAAATAGGTACTAATTTTTGTAAGAGGACTTTGTAATATTTATTAAAAATTATAGAGTTAGTCATAAAGTACCTAAAACCAATAATATTCTAAAATTTAGCATTCTGAGGTGTCTAATAGAGATATTCTGAATATTATTGAGAAACATTTTCACTTAAACAAGAATTATTGGAGCTTAAGGATTAAAGACTTTCTTTAGTCATATAAGACTGTTTTCTAGACACCAATAGGAATGTAACCTATAATATTTTTTGGAAGATATTTTAATTTAATTGTGTATTAAGATCATATATATATATTTGCTATCATGTTAGGAAATTTGAATCCATTTGAAGCTGGATAAGAATGTGGGATTTCTATGTAAGAGATTTAAAAAATAATAAATATGGAAGATATGAATTCTTAGATTTTATGGAGAAAAAAATCAGTGCATGCGATGATGATCTTGAAATAACAGTTCCAAATTAGAGATAGGTTGATGTTGTATAGATCCAAGCTAAAACTCATCTTAGTTTCATTTCATTCTATATGAGATGTTACTTTATTGTGACTCATATATTCCCTTTTGAGGTTATATTAATTATAGATATTGGGAATGTTGTTTCATACACCATTAATAAACATTAGATAAAACTAGATCAAAAATGAAATATAGAACCTCTATGGGAGGAGATATAATTGGATGAAGATGAATATCATTGAATAAATTTGTGGTTTTCCTCCATTGATTTTTTATTTAGAATACGTCTTGTATATGGTAAAAACTTGTAGCAGGGTAAAGATTATTTGCTTTCTTGTATTCTGCTGAAGAGAATAAATTGTGATTTATAGAAATATTATGTTCCTACAGATCACTATGAAAATTATATGGTGGGATTCTCTTCTATTTATATAGCATAAGTTATAAAATCTACATTGATCAAGTGATGATACAAGTGAATGAATTCGTAATCACATCCCTTAATTTCTATACTATGGTTATATATTACTGATTTTTATAGTCCTAGAAACTAATGTTAATTTGTTTCCCTCTTAAGGATAATATAATATAACCAAAGGTACATTATCAATGTTAATAGGGGTTTATATATGTTAATTTAAAAGGGAATTATACTTATCACATATTAGAGTAATTCATTAAAATTATACACATTTTCATGCACTTAAATTAAACTTCCCTATTTTTTGACTTTGATCATTAATTATTGTAAAAAAAGAATTGGAAAAAAATAATGCAGGAATTTATAATAAAGCATGTTGGATAAATATATTAAATTAATAATTTTTTTATTGTGTATTGGTGATATTTATTATTTTATTTTCTATAAATTTTTATAAACACTTCCTTGAACATGTGCTAGTATACATGTGTAACATTTATGCTGAATGATTGAAGGTAGAACCAGTATGAATCTTTTGATAATGTTGTGAGTTTTTTATTTGTGTCATGTTGCAAAAGTATATTAAGATTCATTGTAATGCTCTGTACATGATTCTTTTTTACTCAATTACCAAATTATTTTGAAATTCAAATTTAATATACATGTTTCACCTCCTTAGATAGAAATTGGGGATAATGTTGAGTTTTAGTGTTGGTGAAAGGATATGTAATTATTATAATGTATATAACAATTTTAATGCATTTAAATCATCATAATTAATTTCAATTTTTTTTTATTTTTATGTTTCAATGAATTATATTCACAGGTTTAATTTTTTTTATGTTTCAATTTTTTATATCCAATTTTTAAAGAATAATTATCTAATATGAATTAGATTTTTTTATTAAGCCATTTTTTATTTCCATCTAGAAAAGAAGTCCAATTTAGAAAAATATTCTGTGAATTAAAGACAATTAGTAGTTCCCTTGAATTAGTAAATTTATATTTAAACCCACAAAATAATAATTCAAATGAATTAAAAGAATGAAAATCCTAATACATTTTGAAATATTTCTTTTATTCTTTAAACTAATGGATGAATTATTTATACTACCCATTAGATTATTATTTTTTCTTAGACAAACAATGTTTATAATTTATTTTGGTCATTAATTATTTGAGTCTAATATATAGGATGTAAGTAAATGTATGTACTTTTGGTGGAATGAAAATTGAAGTGGATTTAATATATTTTCAAATAATTAAGGCCATTAATATTTGTAAAATATGAATCAAATTTTCACTATAAATATTAAATTGAATGAATATAATTTTATTCACTATATGATGAAAAAATAAGGTGTAAAATCATTCTAATCGAATTTTTTTCATCATATATTTGAAATATAGGATTCAATTCATAGAATTTTGTTCTTATAATTGTTTACCCGAGGAATAGAAAAATACTTGTATGGTGTAATTTGGCGTGACATTATTTTAACAGTTTTTCCATCAGATTTCATAAATTTTTTTATCTTTTAATTTCAAAAAGAATGTTTTAATTTATGAATTTATATCTATTGAATTTTGAGGTTGAATTAATAATTATTTTTATTTTAAATTCATTTTTAATATCTTATATTTTAATTTTTTTTTCAAACATTTAGTTTTTTATATAATTTTGAATATCCTTTTAAAATAATAATATTCTTATTTTGGTTTATTTTTTATTCTTCTCAATCATTTTATTTACCAAATTTTTTTAATCAAATAATTAATTGAAGTGTAGTATTTAATTTATTTTCAATAAATAATTTAATAATTATTGAAATAGAATTATAATTTAATTACTTTATAATTTGCATCAAGTCATTATTTTTTAATTGTATCATCATTTAATTAAAATTTTCATCTTGAATTTAATTTTTAATATTGTATTATTTTAATATGAATTTGAGTTTGAATTTATTTTTATTTTAGTTATGTTTTGAATTATTTAAAAAAACAATTTTTACCATAATTTTGATGAATTATTGGTACATAAATTTTATTTTGTTTTTTGGTTGTAGAATTAGGGACACAGTAACTTCATTTGAGGGATTAATATTTCCAAATTATTAATAATCTATTTAGCTAATTTAAACTACTTCTCACATAGAGAAATCCAAATGGTATTCACGTAGATGATTTCACTAGTGGTTTCGTTACCAGATTATTTGAGTAACCACGTACTTGATTCAAATTGCATATCCATTTTCCACTGTTTTAATAATTAAAATAAAATTATATAAATTATTCTCTTTCATACACCAAGAATCTTATTGAGATTATAATGTCCATGATTTGTTTAAATCCATCCCTAGATCCATAACAAATATGATATTGTCAATTGTTTAAGAATATCTACAAAATTTCATAGTTGTTGTCATCGAAGATCCCATTCCGAGATCATGTGACTGAAGACGACCAATGAAAAACAATTTCGAATAGATATTTTGGTTTTGAAACATCTCGTAGATGTTTGATGGTGAAGTAATTCAATATTTGAGAATATTTTATAGTGTTGAAAAATATTTGAACCCATGCTGATTGGATGTTGTTATGTGAAATAACACCCCTAAGACAAGCTATATCTTGGTTGCATATCCTTTTATTAGAAGGCATCTATTTTCATATCATTCCCCATAAAGCATGATTTATATTGAATATGTTTTGTTTCAAACATAATCTCCACTGAAGACAAATGATGAAGATTGTTATGAACCTATGATTCTAGGTAGCATGATTGTAATTTATTGTCTTTAGTATTTAAAAATGTTGAAATAGGTTTTATTGAACACATGATTTCAATGATCACACATCTAATGATGAAATTTTGAATAAAACCTCTTCAATGTTTAATCGGTGAGTCTTTTTTAAGTGAGATGAAAAAATATATTTTTAAATGATGATAAAATGGTCCAAGGATTTATTCTAGTCTATATTCTTATGAAGATAAACTAGGGGTTTCAATTTAAAAAACTGTTTTGACCATTCATTGAGGCAAAATCGATTGAAACTAAATAGATTGGATGAATCAAATAAAGTATGAGGTTGATAAAGATGTTTTTTATCCATGCTCAACAAACCCCGATGAATGATCTAAAAGAGAGGGAAAAAATCATTCCTTAAACTCAAATCATGTTTCGGTTTATATTATAACATCTTATTGAAGTTTTGTCAAACCCAGATCTTCTATTTTTGATTTTATTGTAGGGATGATATGGTAATGGGTTTGTTAGGTTCTCATGTGGTGAGGTATTGAATGAGTAAGTTTTTTAATATTAGTTTTTTGATCAAATATACCATTGTGTTTAAATCCATAAATGATTAATTTGTTCATGGTATCTGGATTCATTTTTCTTAGTTGATACAAATTCATATGTCAGATTTCATGGATAAGTACTGCAGCAAAGTTGACTGCTGTTTTTTGGGTTGGGATGAGTTTTTAAATGCATTACTAAAATAATAAAGTTTGTTAAAATTCATAAGATAATAATTATGGAGATATCAAAATAGGTATTTAAGGAAATTATAAATTCAAATTAGTATTATTATTTTAAAGAGACAGTCGGATAAAAAAAGTTAATATTTTGTAGTGATAAATTATTCTTGAAGTGGTAGCAATAAATTAGGAAGATTTTCCAAAGGATACTAAAATGAGTGTAATGTAGAAAGTCTTTTACATAGTTGCTACTTCCTAGGATGTGGATGAAGATCAAAGTCCTTCTACACTTCTTGATCATGGAAGTAATGAATACTTGTGGTTGAATCTTATGTATCTGAATATAAAATTTATTCTAATAATTTATTTATCGAACAACTACTATAATATCACATCAGATTAATTTAAATTAAAAATTCAATCAAATCATGATGTTAATGTTTTCTGTTACTTCATGTTCTTCATCTCTCTTCCATTATGTGATCAAAACATTATCTATTGTAGTGTGTTGACGATAGAGTGAATGTTATTAATTTTTTTTTTAAGAGATAAAGTTTGAATATCATTATTTAATCTTAAAATTTCTCAATCAAGAGTAGGAATTACACAGATGTGAGACTACGTGTTAGTTCTCAAAAATAGTTTATCTCTTAGACTGGATATTAATGAAAGGTGGACAACAACTAATATAATAGGGTTTTTCTAAATATTAAAGGCTAAATGAAAAGAAGACATTGATATTTTAATTCGTCCATTAAGATATATATTTTTGATAAATAATTTCAATCAAGGAAGAATGTTTGATCCATGAAAATTACTTTAGTTTTCTACGTATCTCTCATATATTAACCTTTTCATTATCATTTCCTATTATGCTCACATATAGTTACATTTATTCTTCATTTCCGGACATACCTTTTTCACATTTTATTTTATTTTTGATGAAAATTTGATTAAATTATTTTAAAATAATATAACCCCTTAATAACATTAGAAGATAATGTAAAAAATAAAATCATGATATAGAATATCATATAAATAGGTCACATTTGGAGAAAAACTCTATTTTTTATACTACAATACTAAGGTATTGATTTTTGAAGGTGGTAAAAATGACTATTAATATTTTATTCAATAACCATATACCATTAATGTTCTCTTAAATCCTGTATTTTTATCATTCCATTGATAATGGTAATTTCTATCAAATTTTGAACATCCTATTTTTATCATGTTAATTGGTGTATGTTCACCTATATACCTATATATCAATTTAATGGAATGTTTATTGAATAAACTATACAACCTTTTACATATATTTTTTAAATAGAATATAATTCATTTTATTAACTAATGGTAATTTACCTAGAGATATACATATTTATAATTGATTCCTATTTAATTTAAACAGGTTTATCATGTTACAATTATTGATGAAATAATGTAAGGGTTCTTTATTTGACTCAAATATGCATCCAAATATTATAATGTGATGGGAATGCCTAAAATCATATAGCCCTCAAATGCATTGGGTAATGTTTTGTATCTCATGACCTGTAATTTATGGCATTGGGGAGTTATCATGTAATTTTTAAACTGTGATAAGTTTTTTATCCACTGAGCCTTGACTAATTCTTATGATTTCATGTTTTATGTTGTTTCTATACTTTTACGATTTCTTGATATCAACTTATTTATTTTTATTACTTCAAATTATGCTTCATGGCTAATGGAAATTAATTTGTTTAGTATTATTCTCTTATTATATGACTATGTACATTGATTATGTTCTTATACGCACATGTTGTTCTCATGGTCTTTTATGATCATTTATTGTTATCACTTCTACTTTACTAATTATCGAGTCTTTAAACTTACTATTTCTTTTGTTTCACTATTTCCCCAAGAATCTACATGACAATGTATGCATAGGAGGTTTTCATGATTGGATAATATATATGGAATAAATATGCATTACTTTTGATTCATCTATACCTATTCCCCCCAAAAGGAATATTTTATCATTGGATTTTTTATAAATTAATGTGATTTTTTAAGAATTTGTATGGTTTTCACGAGATCAAGATGTGTCGGTCTGGCGCATCTCACATTGTATAAGAGAAATGTTTTGTTATTTGTGGGAATTCAAATCATGAATATTTGGGTTATATCTCCATAGATAGTAAACCATTATATTTAGAATACTAGGTTAGATATAACTAGAATGATCATATAGGATAAATATAGACACAATTCGAGTTAACATAAGGGATTAATAGTGTTTTCATGAAAATGGTAATAATAATAATTTATTATTGAGTGAAAATTTCATGGATGCAATTTATTTAAGAGGGTTTGGACATAACATCCCTAATTTCCAATTATTATTATTATGATTTTTTCCTTATGTTAAATTTGTAAATTCTATTCTCATTTTTTAATAATATTAACCATTTATTTATTTACATATTTATCACCTAATTTGATAATGACATTACTTTTATAAATTATTATATTAGTAATTAATTTATTTTATTCTTATTGTTATCCAAATATGATATATATATTCATTGTAACAAAATTAAGACACAAAACCCCTAAAAAATTTCCATTTAAAATTTTATATAAAATTTCTGATGAATTCTTAAATATTATTTTCAAACAAATGTATTGCTTCACTATTTATATAATTTACCACATAGCTCATTTAAATATTAAATGGTCTTTATTAGATGACATGTACATATTTTAATATTCAAAAACATTATTTTAAAATGATAAGATGCATGTTTTATAGAAAAATACCATTTTGAAATCATTATTTTTTGGAAATATGATTCGTATTATAATTAAAAACACTAGGTTTGAGTGTTATTTACTCAATAATGGAAGCACACCTTTTTTAACGAGGCTGTGTGGGTCCATTAAATGAAATAGATGTCCATAGTGAAAGGGGACAATGTTATTAATTATAATTTCTTGTGATCATAAAATGGTTATAAAAATTTAATAATATAGTTCATGGAAATGAAAAAAATAATTGATAAATTATATGGATCATAGTTTATACAAGTTGTTAAACTAAAATGAGTTTTTAAACTTTTGTATTTCAAATCTAGTTTCAACTTGATTGGAAGAAGAATTTCACAAAATGTATATTCCTTATAACTATAAATAATTGAGTATTAATCATATAATTAATTATTGATAATAATTACAATAAATTTAATCAATCATAATAAAAGAAATAGGTTTTATCTTACAAAAAATGTTTTCCATGTATTTTATGATTATATTTTATAGTTAAACTCATAAATTTGAGAATTAAAATTTTATAAAATTAATTTCATTTTTGAAATTAGCATCCTAAACCTATCTAGCAAGATATTTTTTCAAAATTATTTGATATTTTATAGTTTGTATATGAAAAATAAAATACGATATAAAAATATGATAAATATTATAATAACATAATGAAATAAAATTAATTAATAAATATTTCAAAATGATTGTATGACTCGAAAATAGAATTATTCATTAATATAAGGTATTTTAAAATAATAATATTTGTCTTCCAAAACTATAATGAATATTATATAACATAAAGTATATTATTAATGTTATTAAAAATAATTCATTATTAGAAGTAACAACTTACACCCCCAAAATGGTATTAATTAAATAAGATTACCTCTTATAATGTGAAAATATTAAAAACCAAACTATCATGGACCCATAATAAGTGAAAATTCATGGAATGTACAATGGTTTCTCATTTTTAACTAAATATATATCTTTAGACTAAACTAAAACATTGATAAATAATTCCCCCTTCTTGTAATAAATTTCTACCGATTATCACATTTATCTTAACTTCAATTCGACTAAGCATGATATTTCTCTTATTTTATCTCTAAATAGTCTCTATAAAGAGTTTTTAGTGTTCTATGGAGTTCCTTTCAAGATTTAATAAGAAAATTTTTAGGGTAAGGTCTTACACATCTCTTTCTTTTTCAATTGATGTTCATTACTATAATTTCATTTAAAATTATTTTTCATATAATACCATGATTATTATTTTGTTGTATTGTCAACCATATGACATATTTTCAATGAGTGATTATTTATTCTATCTAATTATAACTTTTGTTTTCAATTTTTTATGGAATTATGTATGTTTCTACTATGTGCAACACATAATCATGTAAAAATTGTGATGTTACATGAGTGCCTCGATATTGGACTTTTTCACTATGATATTCATTTACTGAAACGATCTATTTATTATTCTTATGATGCCATGTTTTATGTGGTTTCCTAATTTATATAATGTTATGATCATTTCTTTTATAATAAGAAATCCATATGTTGTGAATCATGGTTTATGACCTAGGTTTTATTTGTTATGATTTTTAAAGTATGTGTTCATGTATGTTGATTATGTTCTTATACCCACTTGTTTATGTCCTGATAACTTTTGATTTTTGGTTTATACCACTTATGTTTTACCCCTTACTATGAATTTGAGATAACCCTTTCTTATGGTTCCCTGATTTCATTAGTAATTTTTATGACAGGATAAACATTGAAGAGTTGTATGTATAGAGAATCATTGTTGATGTAATTTTTGTAACTTGAGATTGATATTGAAATTATTTCCAAAGACACCAAACTTTTCATCTTGTGAGTTTTATTTAATTCATTTTATCGATTAATTTTTTTATGTTTGGAATAATATCTAGAAATGAAGCTCTAGGGTTCATCAATTAGTATCATAGATGAGGTTCATTATTTTTGGGGCATTGGATTGTGAATATTTTAGGTATATAAAATTAAATAGATATCTATTTACAAAAAAATACAATGTAATGTTTAACTAGTATGGAAATATAATATTAACTTATATTGGATTTATGTTGATAATGAGAATTAATAACATCACTCATTTAAATTTCCACAATATGGGTTTATCAATGGGAAAAATTATGACGTCATAATCTCATTAATGGGGTAGAATTTATCATCTAAGATTTAAAATGAATATTTTTATGATTTATTATTTTTATATTAAATATATGAATGATAATTTAATTTCATTGGATTTGTATTCCATAATATTAACCTTGAATTTATTAATGTATTTATCACCTATATTTTTTCATTTAATTATATTTCAAGTATATTGAAATTTTATAAAAATGGAGTTACTAAATAATTTTTACAATTTTTATGATTTTTTTAAAAATATTATTTAGTTGGATAAATTCATTTAATTTTTAAATAGTTTTCTTTGTGATTAGTTCATTGTATTGAAATGGAAAAATATGACAAAATTCTTGATACTGAAAATTAAAACATATAAAAATAAAAAAATAAAGTAATATAAATTTTTTTATATAAATTTGAAAAAATAATTAATTTTTTTATAATTTATATATTTAGCAAGGAATTTAGGTAAATTATTTACAATTTAATTTCTAAATGATTTTAAGAGATTATATGTATATATTTTAATTATAAAAATTATCCTCTTAAAATAAATAGTAAAGTGTTTGATAATAAATTCACATTGTATAATATTTATTATTATTTTATTGAGAATTTGATTCCAATTTTTTATAGTGAATTATTTTCATGAAAAGGTTATAATGTTTTTATAATTTAGTTTTTAGAAAAGTAAATTTGTCATTGATATATAATTGTTACCATAATGTATACAATTTATTATAGTAACATCATTTTATCTATTATATATTTAAAAGACATATTACACATAATTAGAAAATTAATATAATAAAATGTATATGAATTAGAAATAACAAAAATTTTATCAATTATTTAATAAATTAAGGACCATGTAAAAAATAAATGTAATCACTCAAAACAAACAAAATAGTTTTAATATAAATAATTTTTTTCTGTATTATATCATTTTATTTAAAAGTAATATTCCTAAATAATATATTTTCAATTTTATAAAATTTAATAAATTTCTCAATATGCATGTTCAAATTATCCAATATAAAATGTTTCATAATTTTTTAAGATAGTAGAATTTTTATATAAAAATATAAAATATGATAAAAATATCTAGTAAAAATCAGAACATTTTAATGACTCAAATGAGATGTAATAAATATTATGAATTTAGTTATTGAACAGAAATAATATTTTTCATTAAAATAAAGTTTTTTAATGCATTAATACTAAAATTTCCAACCTATAAGTAATATTTTATAAAACAAAGTATATTTTAATATTTTTTTAAAAAATTATAAAAAGGAATAAATATCACGTAAAAAAATATTATATATTAAAAAATTTTATCCTTATGATATTAAAATATTTTAAAATAATATCCCTTTTAAAATGCAACAGAAAAATCATGGGAATTCGAATAGTTTTCCATTTTCATCATCTGGTTATCAAGGTGTAAATTTAGAAATTAATAAAGAATTCACCCACTTTGTTTATAAATACCCACATATTCTCCCATTGAAAATCATTATAAATAAATTGATTATGAATTTAATGTTATTTTCTCTCTCATGATTCTCTAAAAAGAGTTTCTAGGGTTATAGGGAGTCATTATCAATGTTTAAGATGTTACTTTGTAATGTAAGGCTTTTGAGTCCTCCTCTTTCACATTATATTAGAATCTTTTCATATAATTTCATTTAATGTTATTTTTATATTACTACCATCATTAAAATTATATTATATTATAAAAAATTTGACATATTCTTAATGGGAGATTATTTATTCCGTCTCATTATAACATTTTCTTAAACTGCTATATTTTAATGCAAGGGTTCATAATATATTCTTTTTTTCATTAATTACATGATTTTATTCAATTCCATTTCAATGTCAATTTGAAATTTTATTGTGATTCATTTATATAAATTCATCATTATAGTAGTAATGATATATAACCCCTCCCACTCATTATAAAACCTTATTTACCCATCGTAATGCTCAATCATTAATGTATCCACGAAACTTACTATGATTTTGGTAATGATAAAAGGGTGTAATTTTATAGAAGTAAAATCCCAATATAGATACACCCAAATGGATGAAGGGTTTATAATATACTTCCTTAGTATTAAAAACACTGAAAATTATTTTTTGGATTTAACTAAATCTTATTTTGATTCACAATATTTGATACATACTACACTCCTAGTTTTACACACATAGGGGATATGATATAAATGATCAAGATGATCATTACAAATCATATTGATTTATCACTTTTGATTTATATCCCTACACATTGGAATTAGTCTTTAATATTACATGTTTATCAATTATTTGGTAAGTATACTATGCATTATATTGTAAATATGCATTTTTAAGTTGATTGATGGATGTTTATATAAATACTCATATACTGATTGGATATCAAAATTATTTACTAATCATTATATTGATTTACTAATATGGTGTAAATACATAACACCAAAAAATATTATTCTAAGGGTACTTAACTATAGATTTGATTAATTTCATTGTATTCCATTTCATTTACACATCTTTATCATGTTATTATTATTGATAGAATTGTGCATTATTTATTTTTATGGAACACATAATCTTTACATTTTATTATTTGCTTGGTGGGATTGTAAATATATAGGACTTCGAAGCATTAGGTATCATATTATATCTCCTAGGATGATATGTATAGAACTACAGACCAATCCTAGAGAACTTTATAAGTTCTTCTAATATGTTATGATTTCATTATAGGGAGACATGACATCTGATTATGATGTCATGTTTTATGTTACTTCCAAATTCTTATGATGTCATGATCACTACATATTTTTTCTTAAATCCATGTTTTATGATTCATTAATTATGATATATTTTTTATTGGGTATAATTTCTTTATGATGTGTTTGTGTTATTCAATTATTTTTTATACTCAAATGTATAACTCTTAGTCACTTATGATTTTATAATATTATCTATTTTGGTTTACCCCTTGACGAGTTTATGACCTCACCATTTATTATGATTTCCCATTTCCCTTGTAATTTCAATGAAGGGGTTTTCATAGGATATTTTTCATCATAGAGAAATATTTTTTTCCAATTTATAACAGTTTTTAAGGACATGAACTAGTTCCTATGATAACCTATCTTTTTTTCTTGGGTATTTTTTAATTCACGTGATATATTAATAGTCTCCTTGTTTATGATGAGATCTAGAAATATGGGTTAAGGGTGTGTCATTCCCACCATTGGTCTGATTTTTCCGTAGGGGAATATCATATGACCACATGTTCCCCTAACAAAACTATAATTAAAAATTTCAAATGAATTTATTCATCATTAATCATTATCATTCTTATTATAATTCATTACATCATGACTTAAATATCTCATAATTTTATTTTCATCATCTTAAATAATAGTTTAAAGGTGTTATAGCACTCTTAAATAATAACAAGAATTTTAAATTTCATATTATACACTTCAACCTGGGTCCAAACATCATTCCCTTAAACTAAATTCACCTTCTCCAGGTTTTCTATATTAGTATTGGTTTCAAATTCTCATTATGTTTTCACCATGACCATCTAGTATTGAATACTTGATATTTTATTAATAGTTTTATGACTTTAAACATCATAAAATATTTATCTCATCACCATGACCAAAATTTATATCCACTATTTTCAAAGGTGGTGAGTAGTGTATTTGGGCTCTCATTGAGAACATGTGTCATACCAACCTTTTTTTTGTAGACAATGCCTCAACATTTGGTTAATGAAATACAATATTAAACACCATCATCAATAAGAATAAATTTAAAAACCATAAACATCCAAAGGTAAGATAAATAGTACATTCTAGGTTGAGACCACATAAAGTTAATTCGTGACTAATGTTGATTCTTAACTCACTAGGTATGCACCTATAATTAAATGATGAAAATTTTAGATTTTAAAAAAGGAAAATAGAAAAAAAAATTAAAGTTGAAACCCCACAAAGGGATACGATATTAATGGAATACTTATTTTCCATAAATATTTTCTCTATCCCCAACATCTGGAAAATATGATTGATAAAATAAAATGAAAATACATAATGGTTATGGGGTCTACCATTTTGCCTCTAAAAAATTCAATCTTTCATCCTTCAGTATATCAACCTAGGAAAAAGTTAGATCACTCTTATATACCTCACATATTGGTTTTGAAAATATGTGGGAAATGAACAAAGGTTCACTTTTAAGAACCATGTTCTCTTTTAATCTTTTTAATCATTATTCAAAAATTATAATTCCTAATTTTAAATTTTCTAAGTCATTAAACCCTCCAAATTATTAATTTTAACAAACTAATATTATAAAACATAATTATTACATTCAATTCAATAAGTGAAACACAACATAAAATCAAAAAAACCAAAAAAAATATTATTATTTAAATTTTATCATTATAACATATATTTTTAAATAAAGGTTATAAATAAGAATAACCATATTATTACTTATATAAATAATGTTCATATTCAATAAAAAATGTATTTATTAAATATAATGATATATGAATAAAATTTATAGTAATGTCATTATGTTATTCAAAAATACATTTTCCCTCAAAATTTATTTTTATTTGATTTTAGGAGAAAATATTGTTTGGCCCTCTTTGGTTTTAATAATCACAAATCATGTCAAACCATTTACAATCATTTAAATCATGTTTATTTAAGTTTAAATATGTTTAATTATTATGTAAGATAAACTATGTATTTAATGCATTACATGTATATTCACGTTATAAGACAGTTAAAACATAGATATTGCCTATATATGTGTCAATAACACTGAGAGAACAAGTGTGACACCAACTGCCAAAAATGACTCACTAATACTGACATAGTGAATGTCTCACTAATAGTTCCACTGAGACACCGAAAAAAGGAATGTCTCACCGATAGAAGGAATGTCTCAAAGAAAGAAGGAATGTATCACTAATAGAAGGAATATCTCACCAGAAATACAAACAAACTCACTTATAGATGACTCACTGATGATACAAATGAGACACCGATAGAAGGTATGACACACTGACATAAAAAAATGAGTCACTGATGCATTAAGTCACCGACACATTTTGATACTGAAATAAGGAATTGCTGAAAGAATGAGTCATTAATACCAATATATTAAATCACTAACAGAAGGTGTCATTAACCGAATGACTCGCTGATAGAGGAGTCACCGACATACTGTTTAAATTTTCTTTTATTAAAAAATATCACTAAGAGTCATATTCTAGTTTTTAATTATACTTATTAAATTTATGATTTTTGCAGACAACATTAATGACTATGTTAGTGGGTAGTACGTGGTACGAGGTACCTCCACATGCTCCTTATCAGCCAACACAAGACACCTGAAATAAAATGAAATTTGGGCTTACAAGATGCATAGACCAAGTGAACAACATAAAAGAAAATACGAGCAAAGATACTAGGCTAGGTAGAAGAACAGATGAATAACTATGATTCCAAATAAATGTGAAATAACATATGATTAATGTGCATCAATTCTTCAATTATCCTTGAATCAAACAGAAACTATGAAGAAGAATCACATCTTCCTGGAAACCAGAACATAGATCTTCAACCACACTCTCTTTCAGTGTCTATTTCCTTAATATGACTCAATCATCACATCTACTACATTAAATGAGTCTATAGATTCATTTCAAAACACTCAGAGCATTCTAAACTCTATATATTTATTTCTTGCTCTATTGTGTGAATTTTTTACTACATTTAGAGAATTGTGTGCATTTATCCCTTAAACACACAATGTCTGCTGTACTTATCTGAAAGATACAAGATAAAATCCCACAAACATATTTTTTCACATGTCATATCCCACGTGGAAATTTTTTAGAGGACATATGTGACCGCGAAATTTTAGTACCTATTTTGATCTGTGGTAATGTTATTGTAACCTAGATAGTTTGTATACTATTTTTTAAACCCTAATACAATTGGTGGATCGAAGCTTTATATATATTTCTTGGTGAATAGTGATCACTAAGTAAAGAGTACTAAGTAATGGCTTGATACTACACCTATTTTTTTATCATGCAATGTTTTCCAATTTAGTTTACTCGATTTTCACTTAAATTTTAATAAACTATGTTTTACTTTGATAGAAGATATTAGATAATATTGATAACTTTTTTGGTTTAGTAAATCTGTTTCCAAATTTAATTCTATCTTCCACATTGATATAACTGATAATTAATCAATCTCTTAAGAAATAAATTGAGCAGTGAAATGATTATAAATTAAATAATTTCATTAACTAGTCTTTTTTGTTTTTCAATTGGGGGATTTTCTAATAAATCATTTTAAGATAATTTTTTAATGGAACAGAATTAAACCCCCTAAAGAGTATCCTACTCGGACCAACATTTGTTATCAAATGTTATTTAAAATACTTTTCAAATCTTTTCAACTGTGATTTTAATTTTGTTTTAAAGATATCTAAATTTCTATTAGTTACAAATTTTTATCTCTTTAAATTATATTCTTTATATTTAATTGTGGATAATATATAGTAAGGTGAGGCTACTAACATACCTCCCTACTTTAATGGTACAAATTATACCCAGTGGAAAATTAAAATAAAAATGCACATAGAAATCACGGGGTTTGATATTTGGACTGTAATGGAATATATGTATGAAATACCAAAGACTAAAATAAATATATACAATGATGCCAAAAAAACTGCTCACAATAATAATTGTAAAGCTGTGAATTCCATGTATTGTGGTTTAAAGGATGATGAATTTAATATAGTATCTACTTGTAAATATTTCTCTGAAATTTTGGATATCGTAGTTCATTCACATGAATGAACCACTAATTTTAAAAAAATGAGATTTATTACCTATAATATTAAATAAGATAACATAAAGATGAATCCTAATGTACCCATTTCATTTATGTAACTCAGGTTCAATGAGATAGTCAATACGATGAGATCTTTTGGGAAGTCGGTGGCTTCCAAAGAACAAATCATGTGGCTACATAGATTTCTACCTGAAAGATGGAGAGAAAATATAGTATTAATTGTAAAATCCAATGATATTATTAAGTTTCTTGTCAAAGAACTAATTGGAATGATGATAAAGTATGAGGAAGAATTAATGGTCAACAAGGAGTTGGAGGATGAACCAAAGAGAATGATAGTGGGATTCAAAAAAACTAATTCCAAAAATAAAAAACATGAAAGGATTAAAACTCATTCTAAATGTATAAGTGATGGAGATTCAATATGTGAAAGTGATGAGGAGATGGAACAGTTAGCCATAAGGTTTAAGAATATTTATAGAAGGAAGAAATTCTTCAGGAAGCCTAACTAAAAAAGTAAGTAAGATAACAATGGAAATATGAAAAAGGATTGGAAAATGAAAGATAACACAAATGAAATAGTTGGTAATGAATATAATAGAAGAGGACATGTAATTGATGATTGTCATAAGTTAAAATATAATATGAAATATGAGGAAAAGATAAATGATAAATGAAGAAAGTGAACTCCATCCAGAGTGCTTCAGAGGATACTTCCAGTGAGTTAGAATCATCACATGATGAAAAAGGTGATATGGAAAACATGTATTTCATGAAAAACACATATTAGGTAACCCTTGAGTGTCATTTACCATATTCATATTATTTTGAGGATGAATGTGATTCTAAAAATATGGAAAATGAGGGAATGTTTGAAAATAGAGAAATGCTTGATGATACTTGCAATGAATTAAAATATAAATGAAAAATTTTCAATAAAAAACATGCTCATATATTTATTGTTAAATATGATCATGTTATAGTGAATGAAAATAATACTCAATTTCTGAAATAAAATAATTAGATTATATTATCAAATGAGGAATTGAAAAAGGACTTAGAGAAGTTTACCAATAGGAAAATATACTTACAAAAAATCCTGGTAAACATGTTTCTCCAAGGTATAATATTGGTATAGGATACCAACCTAGATAGAGGAACACAACTAAAAAACATTTGGAAACCTAATAAGGAAAAATAGTGATTAAATACAGAACTAATTTTTTTTCGCTAGTTCTAATACTGGTCAACCTTCAACTACTTTCAGTTTTTCAAGAACAAATAAATTTTATTTTAAAATATATTACAAAATGATTATAGAAAACCCATGAAAAAATGTGGGTTCCCAAATAACATATTACTTATATGACTTGACCCAAACAAATTTGGGCACTAAAATCTTCTCTTATTTTATAATTTTGGAGGAAATATATTTAAAAAGATCATATAGAATTCTATAGTACATTGATTGTGGATGTTCAAGACACATGATGAGAGATTATTCATGCTTCACGAATCTGATAAATATTGATGTTGGACATGTCATGTTTGGTGAAAATGCTAAAGAAAAAATAATTTTCCCTTACCAATTTGTTAACTCTAATTCAGTTTTAATTTCCAAAGTACATTTTATTTATGGATTAAAGTAAAATATTTGTATTATATCTCAATTATGCGATGTTGGTTAGAATGTTAAATTTGAAAATTATTCATGTAATGTATTTAATTCTATAAATTAGTTAGTATTTACTACTTTTAGAAATGAAAATGTTTATGCTGTAAAATTAGATTCCTTAGTGTCTCAAAATGATTCAAGACTAAGTGAATTTCATAAAGATCCTTGTCTCTGGAATATGATATTAGGACATTGTAATACTCATTATCTAAGAAAGATTACTAAGAAATGACTAGTTATGGATCTACCCAACATTGAGTTTCCAAATGAAAATGTTTGTAACCTTCTCAAAACGGTAAACATAATAAAATATCATTCAAACCAAATAAATAAGTTTCAAATTTTCTACCTCTTAAGTTGGTTTACATGTATTTTTTTGGACCATCTAGAATTTCATGTTTAAATGGAAATCACTATTTCTATATTATGGTAGATGAATATTCTAGATACTCTTGGACTTTCTTTCTTGCTAAAAAAGGTGATGATTTTTTCCATTTCATCATGTATTCTAGAAAAGTTGAAAAACAAAGTGATCTTATAATTAAATCTTTAAGAATTGACCATGGCTGTGTGTTTGAAAACCACATGTTTGAATCTTTTTTCTCACAAATGGTTATATTCATAACTTCTCAACTCCTAGAACACACCAACAGAATGACATTATATAAATAAGTAATATAAACTTATAAGATATATCATGAAATATTGTTATTGAATATGACCTACCTGTATTTTTTTGGTAGAAGCTATCAACATATCATGTTATATAGTTAACAAAGTCTTAATATAACCTATTCTTTAGAAATCCCCCTATGATCTATGGAACTATAGGAAACTCGAAGTCAGTTACTTTATAATTTTTTGTTGCAATGTATATATCCATAATAAATAGGAAAATCTTAATAAAATTTCATCCAAAAGTGATGAAGGAATCTTTTTAGGTTATTCAATCTATAATAAATCATATCATGTGCAAAATAAAAGAACTATGTTTTTGGATGTATCTGTCCATGTCGAATTTGATGAAACATAGCCACATGAACCCAAGACCACTCTAAAAATTATTAAGGATGATATATTCAATTTGGATATAAATTAAAAATAACATGACCCAACTATTAGGAAATCTATTAAATCATCTTGTTCTTGAATTTTTCAAGACTTTGGTAATGATGATCCTGAACCTTCTGATGAACCTAAAATAAGTACCACTTATTTTTATGGAATCACAAGAACTATTAAGAAAAGTCCATTGGATTATTTATTTGGATACCAAGATATAGGCACACATACGAGAGATTATATGAGAAACCAGGTTGAGTATCAAACATTTTTTTCACAACTTGAACGTAAATGCATTAATGATGAAATCAATGATGAATTTAGGGTAATGTATACCAAATAAGAATTAAATCAATTTTTTATAAATAAAGTTAATAAACATTTAGACATACCTAAATAAACCTTGACAATAGGAACTAAATGGGTGTTTAGAAACAATGTAGATGAAGCTATTAATATTTTATAAAATCAATCTAGATTGGTTGCACAAAGTTATAGTAAAAAAGGTGGTATTGACTATGAAGAAACGTTTTCACTAGTTTCTATAATTGAGCCATTATAATATTTCTTTAATATGTAGAAAATATAAATTTAAAACTATATCAAATAAATGTTAAGAGTGAATTATTAAATGGATATATATTTTAGGATATTTTTGTTCAATAAACCCTATAATTACAAACCCCTATTTTCTAAATCATGTTTTTAAATTAACAAACACTTAATATGGTTTAAAAAAACTCCAAGATCTTTTTATGATAGACTAAGAAGTTTGATTATTTCCAAAGGTTTTACAAAAGGTATAATTGATCCAAATACCTTTTTAAAAATAATTTCAAAATATGTTTTAGTTATTCAAATCTATTTTGATGATATTATTTTTGAATCTTTGAAGAAATTGTTATGTATTGATTTTTAAAAATGATGCAATGTGAATTTGAAATGAGTTTAATTGGGGAAATCAAATTCATTCTCAGATTTCAAATAATTCAAAATAAAGAAGGTATTATTTTAAATCAATATAAATATAAAAAATATTTTTTTAAAAATGTTTGGCATTGATGGAACAAAACGTAGTGATACTTAAATGAGGAACACATGTTAGTTGTATCTTCATGAAAATGGTAAATATGTTGATCAAACCACTTATAGAGAATTTATGGGGATTTTACTATACTACACCGCTAGCGTGTAACATCCCTAACCCCAAATACACTAAACCGGTGGTTCATGCCAGGTGGTTACATGACGTTAAGTGCTCCTCCCCATACGGTAAAGGTTACCGACTAACAGCGGGGGTCCAAATTGTCAATTGGGGAGACTATACCCCTTTTATCAAAGTAAGACACACCATATGATAATCAACAGAGCATTATAACAACAAATAATACAGAGTATGCATTAACAACCATTCCCCAAATGGGGTACAACAATGTCTAACAGTAAATATTCCATGCCTTGCTACAAGTGAAAAAGTGAACCAGACCTAAAATAAAGAAATATTAAAAAATCCCCAAAATGGTCCTGACACCACGCCCGGGTCCACCTCTATGTACACTCATGCCAACCCAAATACCTAGATAGTGAATTTTCCCTCTTCCTGACCTGCAAACATGATGTCCACATGGGTACCCAATGACTGCCTGAGTAGGCTGTGAGTACAACTTAGTAGGCCAGAAACAATAATGTCTACAAAATATCCAGTAATCACAATTGTCCATGCGAAAGGGAAATGAATAATAAATGACAAGAAAAGATTAAGTTACCTTAACTAGTTTTGGTACATTACCAAATTTTATTACCCTTTCTATATCTTACCATTTCATCCCATTTCCCATCACATAATAGTTTCAACTCATTTATAATGGGTTCCTCAAACACAATAAGATACATGAGTTTAATGTACACAATCACAACCATGGAAAAACACATTGTTTTCCTATCTCCCTAGGAATAACTTCCTCATGAAAACAATAGATTTATCTAAAATCATCTTTCTAGGTTGATGAAACCGTTAGAGGAATAGATCCTCAGTCCCCTTCCCAAACCCCTACATTTGGGGTGGAGTTTAAAGACTCAGTACAACTCGACCCGTGGGTGTAGAACCTAAATTAAATACCCCACTATACCAAGCCATGTGCACATTATATATATATTTATATCCATCAACAATTAATACAACTTCACATCTATTTCCCAAGGAAAACCTTAATCATAACAATAACAAGAGAGTAAATACTGTGTCGTAACCCATTAACACATTTAGTACAATTTATATCATTTAGCCACATAGCCCAATTCTCATTTTATTATGCTTTTATCACTAAGAATTCATTCATTATTCCTTTCTCACTAGGATTTATTCATTATGCCTAACCCACTAGGCCTCTTTATCAGACTCATAATCCATTCTATTATGGTCTTTAATCATTTCCACATCTTAACCCATTTATCCATTAATCATTCTCCTTTGCCAACCCATATAAACCACTTCCATGTAAACCCAATATCCATTAGGTTATTAATATTAAGACTAGGTTAACCACCTAGCTTCTACTATAACACCATCAATCACATCGACTTGTTTATAAAAGGCTCCACATAAACACAAAACAATCTCACTTGTTCTTCACAAATCCCTAGGTTTGAGAATGTTGGAACACCCCATGGGTGGACCTAGATTAGTCTCAATAACCTCGATGCATCCCATGGGGATCAAGACGGTTTCCATTTAACTTCATATTTATAATTTTACCTATCATTCCAAGGGTGATCAAAACATGTAAAGAGACACTCAAGAACCAAACCATGCATGGAAATATCCACAAATAAACCATGGGATGTAACATGTAGACCACAAACCTCGATATTGTAAGGTAAAAAATACTTAACCAGGCCCTTAGATTCCTATTTAACCATCCATTGAAGATTCAACCTAAATCTCACCCAAAGGGTGAGGTTTTAGAGCTTCAGAATAATAGGAGAAGAAGATACAGACCCTAAACTCAAAAGAGAAGCAATGATGAGATTAGTATTACCCGAAGCTTCGATTCAAAACCAAGGACACGAAAAATGCCTTAAAAATGAATTATATTTCTATCTTTACGACCTTGGGAGATTTGGTTTGTTCCTAGGGCGAAGAGGTGTGAATGGGGAGGAAATCTTGAGATGGGGTTAAAAATCGTATAGTGGCAAAATTATAATTTTATTAAAAGATTTTGGGACACACGATTTACCCGTAAGGTTTTCCATACCATGATCAAACCATGAGGAGGCCACTATCCAAAATACCACCTCCCACACTGTTTCTTAGGCTGTCAACACGATTACCACTAACCGTGCGCAGGCTGTGCGACGTACGTAGAAAATCGCATCTTTCTCTTTTTTTGTGGTCCTAAACCCTCAGAACACCCCAAGCCTCATTAAAGACTTGTTTAAGAACTCAATTAACCAAAATAAGGGATTCAAGCCAAAACATAAATGAGAACATACCTATCCATGATCTGAGATCTTACATAGTATGTCTGACATTATGTTTAGTGTTTGTATGTTTTCCCATTTTCCAGATAACCCTAAATAATCTCATATAAACTCTATTAAAATAATTTTTAAATAACTCAAGTATACTACAAACTTATTATTGTTCTACCCAGAGGATTTATTATGTTATTATGATTCAAAATTTAGTGTTTTTAAGTTAGATAGAAAGAGATCCTCAAGAACATGTAATATCTTGGTAAAGTATCTAGTTCAATGGTGCAGTAAGAAGAAAAATTTTGTTTCATTATCTATTGTTGGAGGTGAATACATTGCAGTTGGTTGTTTTTGTGCTCAGATTTTTTGGATGAAACACGCTTTACTAAAATATGGATATCAATTCAGAGAATTCCGTACAAATTGTGATAATACAAGATCTATTAACATCTCGATGAATTTTGTTTCACATAATAGAAAAACGTATATTGATGTAACACATCACTTTTGGGGAAATCATTATCAAAATAGTGATATAACACTAGAGTTTATTGGCACTGATAACCATCTTATTGATATATTAACAAATACAGTGATCTTTGAAAGAATGAATTACATCATACATGAATTAGAGATGCTTAATTTATAAGGACCATATATTGATCAAGCTATGAAAAATGAGTGTAGATGTCATGCCGACACCGAAAAAATTTTCATGCTGAAACTTGGTCATGCTGACATAGAAACATAGTCATTCCCAGACTGATAGTGTCATTTCAATACTCTCATGATGAATCCGATAGAACCCATTGTTTATCTATTTTATGATTTAACAAAAATGACGTTGTTTCATTTTTTCATTGAACCCGATTTACGAATTTGTAATCTCTAATCCCTAAATGATATAAATTTGAGTTGATCCACTCTATTCCTTACCAACACACATTAACCCTTACACTCCTTATATTTCTCTCTACCCTTGAAAAAATCACCATCCAATCTTCAACCGAACCATCAGAAATGGTGAGAGTGAACTGCATCATTGAAGGTTAATCTATAGATGAGTCAAAACCTTCTATTAAGTAGATAGAAGAATATAGTATGTCTAAGCCTATCAACCCAAGACATCCAAACCATGTGGTAACACAAGAGAAGTAATTTTTCATAGAATGGATTTTAGAGAGTTAGTCTCTCTTATTGATGTTTTTAAAATCCCAAGGTTGGTTGGACTGGTTTTCATATATTGAATTGCCATTCTATCATAAGCTTGTGCATGAGTTGTACATAAATTGTGAATTTCATTTGGGAGGTAGTGAGGTATGTTTGATCAGATATTTAATTAATGTAAAAATAATTTCATTATCTTATAGGCAATGGGAAGAATAGATCAAGGTTCATCCTGAAGGAATCTTTGATGACTATCAGGGACGTAGTCCACCAGAAAGTGAAATATTTTTATTTGAGACAACATAGAAGGAGTTGACTGGAAATGAAGAGCACATAATACCAATATCTATAGAATTATATTGTGAGAGAAGATTATTTTTTAAGTCATTATACCCCTGATTTGTCCCAGGATAGAGGAATTGCATCACTGAAGTATCAAGATGTATATTTATTATTTTTTCAAAAAAAATGTTCCAAGGTGAATATGTGGAGATACCTGATTGTTCACATCAGTGAGATGGTAATGCCCTACTAGAAAAATATTCATTATTCAATACTAGGTTTATTTCTACCATGTTAAAGGAGAATGTATGCTTTAGTAAAGATGAGGAGACAACATCTACTTATAGTGGAATCTATTTGAATAAGGAAATTTTCAAAAGAACGAAGATTCATTAGTATCTCTGGAGGAGGGAATGGGTCAGAGATGAAGAAGAACATTATTAAATGTTTATTCATATTGATCATACATATAGGACAAGATATGTAGCTAATCCTAGTATATGACTAGAAAAAAAGATAAATATTTTGATGATAAGGATGATGAAGAGGAAACTCGACCTTCTATAGAAGAAGGAACTCCAATATATGATAGGAATGACCCAGATATTGCTGAAACCCCAATTATAATGAACTTTGGGCCACCCCATCCACCTATTTACCTACCTTCAAAAGAACCAATTTTTTTTTATGATGAAGAAAATGAATAATATGGTGGTGTTGATTATGAGAGAATTTCTAGTGGTTCTAAATATGAAATTGGTGGATAATAAGAAGTAGATAGAGATGAAGAAAAAGAAAGTGGTGTAGTTCTTGCAGTGGGGAAGATGAAGATGATAAAAATGTTGAAATAAGTGTCAATGATGGAGATACATATGAACATGAAAATAATATAGAGGATGTAATAATTGGAATGATTGTGATTTATATCATCCTGATGATGATCAAGATTCTACTGTAGAGCTATCTAGCACTATGAATCAGGAAACCAATATAGAACCCCCGGGTTCATCAGTAGTTGATACTATAGAAGAGGAAGTGGTTGAAATTCAGAGGGAAATTAAAGATCAAATTATATAAGTGCCTCAGAAGTTTTATTCTAGAAGAAGATATCAATATGAGGGGAAGAATAAAGTAATAGGAGATCCTATAGAGGGGGAGCTTCAAGATAGAAGAGCTCATGTTGGGGTGGGACTCGAACTGGAAGAGTGACAGTAACACACTCACTATTTTGTAAGACGTAGTGTTGTTTGAATGGAAAATGCATCCTGGATATGTTATCCATAGCTTGGAATATAATGATTATGATGCTGAAGATGGTAGAGTAATTTCAACGAGACCAGTGGTGGAGGAGCCTGTACAGTCTAAGACATTTCCTATAGGTTCATCTACTTCTGCTCCTGCACCTTCAATAGTTCAAATTACATATGTCCCTTTCACTGGAAATGATTTTGATAATTTCAATAATGAACCTTAATACACCATTAGAAATTGTTTCTTGCCTATTCCCATTTTAGTATCGAGTGAATGTGATGAAAATATTCACTTTGGAACTAATAGTGCTCAAGTAGAACCCAAACGAATTAATCTCATTGATGCTATTGTGATAGATAATCTGGATCTATGAAACGAGTTGATAATAATGGTTTCCACTATCAACAATTTGACCTTTGAGTATAGGACATCCAAGGAATGAATCAAGAAAATACATAATGATATTATTTCCCATATTCATGTTCCTGATTTTTCCTAGATGAGAAAGGATGTAAGAGACATTGTAAAAGGGTAATCTTGCTCAGCAAATCATGTATCTCACTCACTAGATGTTGAGGCTTTGAGGAATGTGATTAGAGAAGAGTTTCAATCACTATTGAGTGGAACAGATCAAGAGAAACTTGTAGAGAATATGAAAAATAGTGACCATGTTCATGGTATGGTTTGGCTCTTGTCCAAGTGTAAAGAAACTATCAATTCTCAGATCATAGAGAATATAGACTATTACTTCAAGAGGATTTATACCAAAAACAAATTGACATGTCACTTTATATATTTTGTGGAGAATCTCATGATACTTCCAATTACACACGAATTTAAAGAAAAATTCAGGAAACTAAATGACTTCACACCTACTCTGGAAAAGATTATGGAGAATAAGGAATATTTTGAGAAAGACATGGAATATGGTGGTGATATTATCAAATATTTCATTAATCTCTTAAAACCATATCTACATGTTCATAATGAATCAAAAGTGGTTTGATCTTCTGAATCTCTCATACCACCTTTTACCACTTCAGCCTCTCATGGTACCTCTTTTCCTCCTCACAGGCTATGTCGGTTGCCCAGGCTTTGAGCTAGATCCGTCCTATCATCATAGAGCTGATCCATCCATCTACTTCAACCAAAGAAACCCTTTTCCCATCTATTCCTAAACTTTTTTTAATTCTTCCCTTCTGAACTCATTCAGATCATCTAATCCCTAAACCTATTTTCACTAGACCTAATATTGATCTTTCTAACAAAGGAATGGATATACTAGATCCCATGGAGTAGTTCGAATCAATTTTTTTGATAGGGCTACTTGATTTTAATTTTTTTGTATTTCACTAAACTGTATTGTAAATCCATTATGAAATTCAATGATCTTTCATTTCCATTATTTCTATCATACCTATTTCATTTTTTTATTTTATTCTTTAATATCATTACTCTTTTTGATAATCCCAAAAGGTGGATAAAAAGACAAGGAACTATTCCTTTTACCACTGATTATGAATGAACGTTATCTGAAATTAATATGGAAATGTAAAATAAAATATAAAAAAGTAGAAAGACTATATTATTCATCAACTAATTTTAATTTACAATTCCATGATTTGTGATCATCATAAAGGGGGAGATTATTGGACCATCTCTGGTTGTAATCATTTTAATAATCACAAATCATGTCCAATCATATCAATAATGTTTATTTATGTTTAAATATGTTTAATTATGATTATCTATAATCAAATATGTTTTTACCACATTTAATGTATATTAATGTTATAAGATAGGTAAAATATAAAAATTTGATAAGTATGAGTCACTAACACCGATAAAACAAATGTGACACTGACAACACAAAATGAATTACTGATACTGACAGAGTGAATGTCTCACTGACAGCTCAACTGAGACCCCAACATAAGGAATGTATCTCCAATAGAATGAATTTTTCACCGACAGAAAGAATGTCTCATTGAATGTACAAACTGACTCACCGATAGACGACTTAATGGCAGTACAAATGAGACACTGACAGAAGGAATGACTCACAGATAGAAAAAATGAATCTCCGACGCATTGAGTCACCAATGCATAGAGATATTGACAGAATGAATAGGCAATACAATTAGACACCAATGACAATATATGGACTCAGAGATAGAAGGAGTCTCCTATAGAATGAATCACTGAAAGAGGTGTCATTTATAGACTGTTTAAATTTTCTTTTATTTAAAATTATCTCTAACTGTCATATTTGATTTTTTTATAGCTGTTGATAAAAATAATGATTTTTGTAGAAAAAAAATAATGACTATGTTAGGAGACAACATGAGGTATGAGGTACCTCCACATTATCTATCTCAGATAACACAAGAAACCCAAAATAAAATGAAATCTTGTTGTATGACCTGTATAGAAGAATAGAACAACCAAAAGGAACATACGAGCAGAGATACTAGACCAAGCAGAAGAAGACTTGAGGAACTCGTATTAATGCTAGATGTGAACTAGAGCTATATTTATGGGAATTAAAGCTTCAATCATCCTTGTAGAAAACAAACACTGAGAAAGAGAGTCCCATATTCTTGGAAGCCAGAACACATAGCTTCAACAACACTCTATTTTAGTATCGGTTTCCAGAAGAGGCCAAAATCGTCACATCTGATGCATCCAATAAGTCTAGAGATCCATTTCAAAACACTCAGAGCTTTCTAAACCTTATCTCATTATTTCCTACTCTATTATGTGAATTTTTAATACTTTTTGAGAAGTGTGTGAATCTGTCTATCAAACGCGCACTGTCTCCTGCACTAAATAGAGGGATACAAGATATCATCACACAAACATATTTTTACACATGTTATATCCCACATAGAACTATGGTAGAGGTCATGTGTGACCTAGCTACTTTTGTTCCCATATATAACTGTGGTAGAGGTCTTGTGACTTGGACCATCTTTTTACTATTTTGTAAACCCCAACCGAGGGTGTGGATCAATGATTAATATATATCTCTTGGTGCCGGGTGATCACCATGTAGAGAGTTCGAAGTATCATCTTGAGACTAAAACACTTGTTTTATTTTCCTATTTTTTTTCAAATTTAGTTTACTATATTTTATTTTACATTTTAGTGAACTATTTTTTACTTTGATAGTAGATGTTGGATAGTATTTATAAATATTTTGGTTTAATAAATTGGGTTCAAATTTTTTTTCAATTTTTTAGTTTGATATAACTGAGAATTATTCAATCTATTTAGAAATCAATCGAACAATAAAACTGTTATAAATTTACTACTTTTATTGACTAGCCTTATTTGTTTTTAAATTGTGGAATTTTTAAATAAAGCCTTTTAACATTAATTTTTAGGGGAACTCAATTCACCCTGAATTGAGTATCCCACTCTGACCAGGAAATATCATTATTAATTTTCTTGAATTTTAGTAAATTTATATGAAAAATTTTAGTTCATTTTTTAAATAATCATGTCAAAATTATCTCGGAGTAAATATTCTATAAAATTTGATTTTATAAAAAATAGTTAAAAATACCGATTCTCATTAAAATAGAATATTATTTGATGTATTTAGAAACATTAATTTTTTTGAAATTGATTAAATTTAACACCAGTTAATTTATTTTTATAAAAATGTTGTTAATATCAATAAAATTAATTATATCATTTATTTTGGAATAAAAACTTTTTATACATATGAGGAAATGTTTTTTTACAAAACCTTTTTTCATCAATTTTTAAGGATTAATTTTAAAATATAATAAATCAAATATTTGAATTTAATTACATAAAATTGGTTTCATATATATAATAATCATAATTAATATTAGGTTATATGGTAAATTTAATTTTTTTCATAATAAATTTTGGCTATTGTAACCAGTTATATCCAATGTAATGGGTAAAATAGATTAATTAATGTTAAATAAAATGTGATAGGATTTAAAATATTCTTCAAATAATCCTTTACTATATTTTCTTAGTATTATTCACCAAAAATCATCTAATTTTTGTATTTATGTTCAAATGGGGCCCTTTTTTGCTAATGATCTACATAATACATTTAGTGAAAAAATATTCAAAAAGCCACACTCTTTCCCTTAAATTGTTAATATATGTACAAATAAGGATAAAAATAATTTTTGAACAAATATTAAGGTATTTTCATATTAATGTGATATAATTTTTTAAATGTTTATTTATTTCTAATTTTTAGTGATTATATAATAACCATAAAATCATATCTGATTAGAACAAAATGATTTTGTAAAAAGTACTAAAATATATTTAAATGATTTTAAAAACATCAATAACTATTGTTTTTTGGATAAATTATGGAGAATAAAGAATTTTATGGTTAATAATAATGTATTATTTATTTTAAAAATATTATAATATAAATATATTGTTATCTTAATGTATTTAAATCCAATTTAAATAAATTTTTCCAAAATGAAATAAATAACATATTAAAATATATAATATTTTAATAAATGATTTAAAATCATAACATTGGAGAAGATGAATTTAAATTGGCTGAGAAATTCATACATGTAGCATTTATGAACAAATTTTTATATTCAATGAAAATTTAGATCCCTAATCGACTGAAAAATGTGTTACTATGATTAGATACAAAACAGGATAATGTGTGGTTAAACTAAAGAGAGATTTTTTAAAATGACCCAAAAACCAGTCTAAATAAAATAGTATTATTTTATTTAAATACTATAAAATTTTTAAATCTTTATTAATATAATTTAAACCCAATGATCCATGAATGTATTATAATAATATTTTAATGTTTTTAGAAATTAAAAGAGTGTCCCTGAATTTTCTTACAAAAGGGACCTTCTTCTCCTTACTTCCTTTTGAACCTCAAGAATGCTAGTTCAGAATATACTGCCCCAATGCATTTCAAAACGTCTCTTGAAATGTTTTAGAGGGAATATTTTTTAAATAGTAATCACCATTTAGATTTTAATGTGTAATGTAATGAAGGTTATTTAAATAAGAGGTAAGATTATGAAATGAACGTTTTAGTTTTTTATCATCATCCACCACATTAAAAACTCTTCTATACATTATAATATAACAAAATAGTTTTTAAAAATATAATTATATTTTATAATTTTAATTTAATAATATAAATAATTCCACACTTTTCACCAAATTAGAAATGAAACCATCGTTTCTGTATACGGTAGACAACATCCTCATGATTTTTTACGTTGTTTTAATCACAAAATCTTATGGATGGTCACATTGATGGATTTGACGTATAATTAAGATATTAATGATATAATTATAATTATTTATATATAATATATCATATATTTTTTACCGTTATATCCAGTGAAAAATAATAATATCATTCATTTGTACATGTAGATTACCACCACCACAAAGCGATGTGATTCATTTTTCATAACTGTATTAGATGGATTGTTTATATAAGTTATTATAATAACATGATTATATTTACATGATATATTATTAATTATTGAAATTAAAAAAAACATACCTTCATTCTCTAATGTTCGATGAAAAGTGGAAACAATACACTTTCGTACACATGACATACCATATACATGATGGTAAAATATTTCATTATTCATAACCGTATTTGGTGGTGAGTTTTAAAAGTATTATTATTTTATAAAAAATTTAATTCATTCATGATTATTATTCCTGATATTATTAAATAATTAACTCATTTACCACAATAATCCAACCAATGATATTTTTGGACTATGAACCGAACATCATCAAAACATCTAATGTAAACATAGCTAGTGAAGTAACTAAATAAAAAAGGATATAAATGAAAAAAATGTTAATAATAGTGGAATAAACATGATATATTTCCAAAAAAAAATATATAACTACTATATATTTATTATTTATAAATTAAAGGATAGATGATGTTTGAGGGGTTTTAATGTAAAGGATTTCTAGACTCAAATCACCTTCCTTGAGACTTATACTATCTTTATCATATGTATTATATTTTTTGGTATATAATAATACAATGTGGATTTATATTATCATTCTTAATAGTATAATAGAATTTTTTTCCTTCATTATTATTTTGGAAAAAATTTATCAAGTCCAAAGGGAAACATTATCTGCAAACATCATTTTAAAAATTTAAAATATTTATTTTTTAAATGAGTTTATTTCATTCCCATATTATTTGAATTATTTTATAGATATTTATACATTGAAATAAATTAATTATAATAGAAACTATATTTCAATTTTTTACTTCCATTAAAATTCTTTTAAAATGAGTAATTTTATGTTTTTATATATAATGTTCTAACCTACTTTGTAAAAAGGAAAAAAGAATATTCTATTTTGACATATATGACATCAATATATTTCACACATCTAAAACTATTATTCTAAAATTGGATTCATTTATAATATTAATTGACTTATTTAAAGAAAAATCCCCCTTCCCTTTGTTTAAGATATTTTAGTTTTTAAAAATCTAGATCTAAAAGAAATTGTTATATCAATATTTATAAATGTATTTTTTTTGGTTAAAAATAATACATGAATCAATTAGACGATGGAAGAGAAATATTTTAAATATTTTATGAGTTTTATGGTACTTAGAAATTTTTTATAATGATGGGTGATCCTGATGTAACTCTCCAATGCATTGGGTAATGATTACATTCTCCGGAGAATTATGCTGGAATTTGACCATATAGGTTATTACACTTATAGGCGTTCCTATAAGAGTTTCATAAATATTATGTTCTGAGGCACCTACATGAATTTTCATTAAATTCTAATGATTATTTTTTGAAATCATTTATTACATAGTGTAACCAAATGATCATGTCTTATAATGATATGATTATTCACTTTTTCGAGTTAAAATGTATGTTTTAAAGAATCCTTTTTCCCTATTATATTGTGTTTTCTAAGAAACACTAATTATTATGTGTTTTCCTTTATGTTTTATTATAATTTTTTTGGAGAAAATATTGATCATAAAGCCTATTTCATGTGTATTTAAATGATTATTTTAACTTATGATTATTTTATTAAGGGGAACTAAATTTTATGATCTCATGGTCTGGTAATGGACTAATGGTTTTATTTTCTTTTACACATCTTATAGAGAATTATTTTCTCATCACATATTTATGAATTTATTCCTAGGATTTAAGGATGTGTTGGATTAATTAAGAAGAATTAATATGGAAAAAACAAAATATGGGTATAGTTAAAAAATTATCAATCAAGGGAATGTTTTTTATGTAGTTATTTTTTATATTTTTATAAAAAATAATATTCTTAGAGATTTTTAATCTGATTTTTAATTTATATATTTTAGATGTGAGATATTGGGTCAAATTAATTAGTATCAAAGATTAAAAGGTAAATATTATGTTTTAGCATTAGATATTTGAGTATGAGTTCAGGGTAGTAATAGTTTGAATTGTAGAATGTTTAGATAACATATGATATTATGATGTTTTAATATGTGGTTGGAATCGATGTTATGGATATCATTATAAGATTATATGTTTATTGTTGATGGTATGTTCAAAGGAATAAACAATGCATTTTAGGTTTTCTCTGTTGGGATTTGAAGGTATTTATAATATACTAGATAGTGGGATCTAGATAATCTTGATGTTTTAAAAGTGATTCATTGAAAATGTGATATTTTTAGAGAAATTAGTGTTATAGATAAAAAATACATTTTAGGATAGTTTATAGATATTATTCAAGATATTCTATATAATTTCACTACTTTATAAGACATTATAAAAACATATATCTACAATACACTTTTGTTTTATATTTATTTCATAATGGTACAATATATAAAACTCCAATAGTTTTTTATTTCCAGTTTCATTGTGTAATTTTGGTATAGGGAACATAAACATTAGCCATGGGTACAAAAAATTATTTAAAGACATCACAACATGCACCTAATATCCATCGACTATCTAAAATTGGATAGGATAAGCTGTCAGAATAGATAATAAATGGGTGAGTTATAAATCTGATTAAGGTAATAATAAAAGCATATAAAGATAAAATAAATTAATGTGATTAAATATTCATATAAATGTAATATTAGGGGAGTGATAATAATAAACATGAACATTAAATAATGATATAAGAAGATAATATATGTAAAATATGTGAATGTGGAAACAACATAAAACATGACTTCATAAACATAAGTAAATTATATTCATTGAGAAATAAAAACAAATAGTGATAACATCCCATGAACCATATATGTAAAACCATGAGATAAATTATTTTACCAAATGCATTATAGAGATATACAATTATGGGACCACCTATCACTTTCACATCATGTACATGCATAAATGTGCCACATAGAACATACAACATAGGGATAAATTCCAAAACATTTTACCCCATTATTTTGGGGTTTGGTTTTGACACATGGAATTCACAAATCAATGAAAGATTAATACATCATGGTTAATACCAATGATTAGAAATTGTGATCGGTATTCCCAATGAAAACATTAGACATGGAAAATCACATGATAATTTCAACTGGATAATAAGGGTACATAAAGATTCATGGGAGGGATTAATGTGAAATAAATGGGTAGATAAATTTTTTTACATCATAGGATGATTAATATAGATGTTTTAAAACATATCCCAATACTAAAATTGAAAAAAACATTACATAAAATATATGTTTTAATAAAGAGGATTAAGAGAAGATCCATTACCATGAAAGGGCCCTTCTAAAATCATGGGTTACCTTATGAGGTATCTAAAGAAGGAAAAAAAGAGTATATTTATGATCCAAAGGGTTTTAGTGATTATGAATATATATTTAGGTGGGTTTATAGAGAAAAATATATTAGAATTATTTATTAATTTCTATACTTTGGTTTAGGACTCTATATTATAAATTAATCTAGAACATAGCTGAGCCCACGGTTTTTCCTTTGAATTGGGGATTTTTTTTTGTTTTTATAAATATATTCTAAATCTAAAACCTTAAATAATTAAAATAATACCCTTGGATATGTGGAAGTGATTCATGTTTATAAAAAATATGATTTTAAAAACTTAAAATATAATATAGGTTTTTGTATTTCCATATTGGATTATAAAATTTTATAAAATAATATACATATTATTTTTAGGGGGAAATATTATTTTAGTCTCGGATAAAATTTATATTATTTATTTCTTCACATTTGGGCTTTTATGATGTCATAATAGATAATATATTTTTATTTCACATTAAATTTTTACCAAAAAATGTGACTGTATTAGAAACATATAAAAAATTGATCATTTAATAAATTTAATTTGTTAATTTCCAAAATAATATTTTTTTTATAAAAATAATTCATCAAATATGATAATTTAGAGATTCTAATCAAAATTCCCCATTAATTAAAAAATACTATTTTATTTTGAAAATCAGGGTTTTCATACCCTTACAAAAATTACATTGGATTTCATATAATTATATTATCATTTATATTTAGTATATATTATTTATTAGAAATTTTTTATTAAAATATTATTTATTAAAAAAATTATTTATTTTGTTAAAATGTGTGTGTTGATTGGAACTATATATTTCCAAAAAACAACTTTTGTTTTTTCGTATTGAAATTTTATTTTTATCAAACTATTTACATAGTTATCTAAAAACTAATAATTAAAAGTAATAAGTAAATAAATATTTTATTGAAAAGAGAATATAAATATTCATACTATTAAGTTTTAGTTTTCTAACCATTTACTACACTAGAAAATTAACTGAGGGTATGGTGTGCATTGGTGAGCTTTTCAGGGTATAGTTTAGAGAGTGTGGTTTTTTCTAGGATCTTGATGAGCTTGATCTTCTCCCATAAATGTATTTTTTAATGTTTTATCTATTTAATATTTCTTTGGTATTAGTCAATGGTAAATTTTAGTGACATTATATGACTTGAATGCTCTAATAAATTCTATTCATATGGTAAGATCCTACTGGTAAAGGCAATTTTTTCTCCTATCTTTATCAATTTTACATAATAATAAACCATTATATACTAATCATAATTATGAAAGTACAATTTCTATATTATCAATTGTTTTGAAATTTAACATTATTTTAATTTTAATAGGATATAAATTATAATATTCTAAATTAATAAAAGTATTTCATGTTTCTTGTTTAACATCATCACATTATAATAATTTTATTCATTAAAAATTGAATTATAATTTTCTAGATTATTTTTTCGATACAATATTCTCCCACATAAATTTTACCAACATGATTTCCATTTAATACACTAAAATTGATTTGGGTACTTCTATTTCATCACCTCTTTCAGCTCATATGTTAATTCATGAAAATTACTATTCTTCAATTAAAATTTGAAAAGGTGAGTTATACTATTTCATTGAACTCTATCTCAATTATCAAATTTCATCAATAAATTCTCTCTATATGATAGATCAATATCTAATGGTACCAAATTTTGATTTATTATATTTTAGGGTTCTAGTATGTCCTTCATCCAGAGGGATACATGGAACACAACATGTACTTGAGATAGGTATGGTTGGAGTGTTAATAGAGAGTCAACCACTCTGATGTGATCATGAAAATCGAAGGATCTCATGTATATTTTATGAATAGTTCCCTTCTTTCCAAAATACTAATGTAATTACATAGTGATATATGAATGAACACCTTTTTTCCAACCATAAACTCTAGGTCTGGTTGATGATTTTCTGCATATATGTTTTATCAACTTTTTGATATTTTATATAACAATGAATTATTTTAAAATTCTAGGTCATCACTTAGATATGATCAGGTACAATCAAATTCCTCTCTCCAAAATTATCCAATTGTGTTCAGCTCGAAAACCTCATCCCATATTGACCGTTATTAGGTTCAATTTTTATGCTAGAATGGACATTGGTGTCCTATGAGAACTGTACTAGGGGATGATGAAGATCACATCATCCATGGAAATACTTTGAAAAGATATTATAATTTCCTCTAGAGTTTTAATGGTTCTTTTAGACTAAACATATATTAGTGCTTATATTCAAGGTTGAAGCTTAGCTCCATAACCAAATCTTTCTGATAGATTCTCTAGAACCTCAAGATTAACCTCAGATCTCGATTAGATACAACAGAGAGTGGTACTCCATTAAATATTAGACTTAAATATATATATATATATATATATATCATATAATTTCGGTCTTTAGAGAATATTTTTTGATAATAATGAAATTTGATGAATTGTTAAGAGGATTGACTATCTCCCAGATACTGATAGAGCATTCAGGTGTCTAGGGGAGTACTACGATGAAATCTATGGTTGTGTTTTCTCATTTCCTAATCGATAGGGAAAATATTTTGATAAAACCATTACCATACCATTATAATTATTTTGTTTATCCTTTACATCCTTTCATACCATTCATCGCGATAAAATTTCACTAATCACCATCTCCCTGTTATCCTGAAATAATTTTTTCTTCAAATCTCTATACATCATAGTGGTTTCTGGATGGATAGAGAATAAATATATATTCTCCTCAAAAAAGAACCCTCTTCAGTTCATGTTATTATGGGGTACATATCTATGTTATAATACATATAACTCCATTTTTGGAAAAGTTAACCATTTGAATATTTATTATGTTTTTCATTAGCACCACGTCATCTTTCTCGACATCTATGTTCTTACCTATAATGGATGATAGACTGTTTATTTGAGAATGGTAGGACAAATATCCTTTTATTATTTCTATATTGATCCACTAGATGTAACTTATTATTGTATATATTTTAATCATCATCATATTTATAATCACTGGACTCCTTCTACTTAGATAATCCTCCAATTAGTTCATCATCCAAGATAGTAATGTATTGGAAAATCATTGTCATTGATCAGATCGAATCAACTTTGTTACAACATATTGAAATTATTTTATGTGAATTTATATTTGAATATTTCATGATATATATATATATGTAATACCTTTATATCTTGAGATAATTTATCCCAATCAACAATGTAAATATCACTTCATCCAATTCTAGATCATTCAATGGGTTTTTGGCTCATAGATATTTTATTAAAATGTGGTAGATGCAATCAATTTTTCATCTTGTATATGTAAACAACCAAAAACAATTTAAATAGATCGTTGTATGTCAGAAATCATTCTTCAAATTTGGGTAATGTGAGCATAGGTATAATTATTAGCCTCTTCTTTATAACATAAATGAATTCCTCAAATTCATCATTCGAGATGAACTTTACTCAATTTTAGTTATCTTGGTTATTGTCCATGAAAAACATGATAAATTTCTCACTAATCTTTGATATTAACCAAATAATCCTAGAAAATAATAGACTTTAATCACTGTTTGTGGTCTTGTCCATTCTTAAATTTCCTTTATTTTCAATGGATCTCAAGGATATCCCATTTCTAGTGAAAAAATCCCTATGAATGTTAATTTATACATCTAAAAATCTAATGTACAATACTACACAAATATACTATTATTAACCAAGGTATTAAATATAGAATTTAAATGTTGATCATGTTCCTATTTTATTTTTTATTAGATAATAAAATCTTATATAAAAATACTACAACAATTTTTTTGTAGTAATTCTTAAAGACTCTATTCATTATGTATATGAATATTGGTGGATCATTAATTAGTACAAATAGAATCACTATAACTCATTGTTTCCGTACCTTATATGAAAATAAATCATTGGTGTTTACCTCTTCTTCACCCTTAAATTATAATATCACAAAAGAAGTTTCACCATAGTGATCTACTTGGATCCACGTAGCTGATCAAACAAGTCATCAATCCTTGTAGAATATACTTTTTCATTATTGGGATATTGTTAAGCCCATGATAATCAATATAGAGGCACATTGATCCATCCTTATTCTTATTGAATAAGATCACTTCACCCCATAGTCAGTCACAAGGGCGTATATATAAAAATTTAGGTTTTGTTATTTATATATAAATTAAATTTATTTGATATCTTGTGCTACACGTAACACTAAGTTAGCTTTTGTTGCATAAGTTATCCCGTTTTAACAAGAGCATATATTTTTAATATTATTCAAACATGGCCATTATAAAATAAACATTACAAATATTAAAGAGAATATTAAAAATGTATTTTTAAATAATATAAATAATGGTTTTATATAAATAAAAAATATTGATAAAAACAAATAATTTTCATTCAAGTATTTTTATGTTTTGAAAAAATTATTTTCTCAAAAAAAGATTTCATTAATTTTTTTGAATGAATATTAAATTAATTTTTTCAAAAAAAAATTAGAAAATTAATTCGATAAAATAAAATCAATTTATTAAAGATGGAAGCCCAAATTATCTTTTGGTGGATTTTTGTGTTTATTTGAAATATTTAATTTTTTTAAGTAGTAAAAAATAATTAATTTTAACTTTTTTTTGTTTAATTTACTTATAATTTTTAACTAAATTATAACTAGATTTTAATGTCAAATTATTTCTATTATAAAAATATTAATTTAATTTAGTTCATTGGAATAAATTTCATATTTATTTTTGATATAAAATCTTTGTACAATTGTGCACGTGTTCTCATTAAAAATTCATTTTCTTGTTGTGTCTATGAGATTAATTTTAAATTAAATAATTCCACATATGTTAATAAAAAATTTAATAATGTTTGAAATATTTCAAACCATATTAATTTACAATAAATAATACATTTATCTTAACTTTTGACCATAATGAAATGTGTAACGCCCCGACCCCAGCTACCCAGAGTCGGTGCATTACTTCGTAACATTGGCATGATCACAAGAAAGATCAAATCTCGAAAGACCGATTGGTTTAGTAGCCTTGGAAACACTAGATATATTCATAAGTTTTACATTACATCATAAAATGAAAAACTACTACAACAACATAATGTCTCCATAATCCACACTCATATCTCCACATAATATCCCTGCAGGTCATTCATAATTTACTTCTTCACTTCTTGGGAAAAATAAAACATATAAAACGGGTGAGCTCAAATGCCCAGTAAGGATAACAATATAGCGGAAACTTTCATAAATAAGAATAAACATTTAAGTCAATGTATAACTAAAACAAAAGCCTTTTAAATATGAACTTTCCACATGGTATCGCATAAATAAAATGAAATAATGCCATTTAATTATTCACATGGATATTCTACTAATCGAATAATCACATGCAAAAATCAATAACCACTTTCATAATGTTGGAATGCATAATGCAAGACTATCATAACCACATAGTCAAGGCCTCGTGCCAAGACTACAAATAAGATTTTGTCAAGGCCTTGTGCCAAGACACTAGTTTGTCTCATGAGACCTACCGATGCATCGAGGAGCTATAGCGGGCTCCACCCGTCACTTATTAAGTCCAATGCATTCCCATATGAAAAGGTTTAAACATAACATAAACATTCGTATTAAAACTAGCATACGAAATGTCAATAATTTCACCATAAACTATGAATGGTATAAAAATAGCACATCCATAGTCAAACATATCACAAAACCTTCAATACAATATAGAAGTTTTGTATCATAATAAATCAACTTCAAATAATCTTAAAATCCATTAAAGGATGTTGACATAGATGAAATCAAAATTATTTTTAAAGAAATATATCCTTTTATTTTGAAATCATTTAAGATCCATATAAAATAAAACATTTTCTTTGAAAATATTCTTATAAGCTTGTAAGGAAAGCTTTGAAGATTTTATAACGGCGTAAAATAACCGCACCCGCCGTATAAGTTAAAAAAACATTCTTACCTTAATTTTGTCGAAAAGGTTAAAAAGGACCTTGTTTTGAAAACGACCGAAAGATTCCTTTATAAACCACTTATAAAAGTCAAAAAGGGTATAAATGACTTTAACTCATATTCTAGTAAATAGTAAAAATGTTTTGAAATACATTTTTAAGAAACATGGATGTGGATGATAAAGAGATCCCAGTAGATTATTACGTATAAACAACCTTGGATAATGAAGAGGTTGTAAAGTAAACCCTTACCTTGTACTTTTCCTTGGTTGGGGTAGGTCAACCTCCTGTATAATGGTGAAATAGTTGTTATTAAATTATACAAGAATCATATATAATAATATGATATCATATATGATCTTTTAACATTGATTTGTTAATAATATCTTAGAATTATCGTCGTTTCGGGAGTTAACTTACTCATTTTCTTTTATATGTTTTGTTACATAAGCCATGGTTGTTGTATCTTATTCATATCCAGAATGATATCTAGTCCTTAAACATCATTTTTAAATCATCAAATGATAATTATACTTGAATGGATACGATGGAGAATGAATCTCATCGCGTTCGTGGAGACGGTAGTCCGTACGTACGCACGAGCGAAAATATCATTCTTTTGATATTAAAATAATATATAAATGGATGGTATATCATATATACAGAATCATTAACATGTTATATTTATTATTTACATGAGTTACACATCATTATTATACCCATCCAAATAATATTATATTGAATAACAATTACACCACGACGTGGAGACGGTAGTCCGTACGTACGCACGTATGGTGACATGTTATTCAAAGGGTGGATAGAATACTGAATATGGTTGTACCATATTTATAATAACATCACAGTATATGTGAGATACTGGAGTTATTATTTTAGAATGGTAAGAACAAAGGAAGAAGAAGTGGAAGAAGAAATGAACTTGGAGAAGGGTGGTGAAATCATTACCTCTTCTTCGGGTTCTTCCTTTTGATTTGATCAAAAGGGCTCCTTAGGTTGGCTTTATGATCAAACTAAGGCCTCTAGGTTGTATTGAGGGATGTTGGGAGAGTATTTGGGCAGAGTTTGGCCGAACCAAAAGGCTTTGAAGGTGTGAAGAAATGAGAAGGAGGAGTGCCCTTTTATAAGAGGAGTGAGGGGCACCTTTGGAAAAGCTAGAAATATTAATTTATAATAAATTCATATTCGGTTTCTAATGGCTCCAAAGCTTATTATTCAAAGGTTAAGGTGGGGATAGATCGAAAACCACTCAAACAATAGAATTTAGAAAGGTTTGGTTACTTATATTAACCTTATCTTTAAGTATTAACTCTAAGTTAATTAGTTTCACTTTTACAATGTCTCTTTGTATTTTTATATAATGTGGTTAATAAACTTACTATATACATCCAAGAGACCCCCAAGTGGTAAATTAATGATGTACCTATCATGATATAAGTCTCTTGGCCGAACCTTAGATTTTTAGGAATTTAATATCAATTAAGAATATAATATTTGTTTTAAGAACTCTTTTATGTCAATTTTGACACTATTCAATAGTTGATTTTTGTGAAACTCATAACAGATTGATTACTTCGAAAAAAGTCAATTAAATCAATGCTAATATATCATATTATACTAGAAAATTATTTTAATTCATTAAAAGTTTCATATTATATTTATTTGGGTATTTATAATATCAATTATTTTAATTGATTACTATTATAGTAATTACTGCATCATCATTGTGTCATAAATAAAATAAATTATTTAATGTCTAAAAATTATAAATAAAATATCATTATGTAGGAAATCTTTTTAGATTTCTAATGAATATTTATAATTTAAAATCCAACATATATAACCCTATGTAAAAATTGTTCTTCTAAAAGATGTAAGCTTATTCCATTTTTATTTTTATTTTAACTTTATTAATATAAAGTGTCCCTACCACATACAAGTGGCTCCAAGGGGTCCCCAAATTGACCCAAGGATTCTCATGGTCGGGTATGTGTCCACCAATAAGGTTAGGACACGTTTTAGGTTAATTTTGTATTATTATAATATTATTTTTAACCCTTTTTTACCAGATTTACCTTTAACCATGGTAAATAAAATATTTACCACAGTAAATATTCAAAATGTCTAAAAATAAAAGTTACCTATTTACACAATTTGGACATCCTGATTCCAAATATGGAATCCATTTTTCTAAATTCAAAACACAGAAGTGGCAGAAATTAATTTAAAATTAATTCCCGCTGTCAAAACAAAAAGCGTGTTTTTAAGAGGTAATAACTATCAAAAGATTGACACTTGTTTATGTTCGGTTTAATTGTAAAATTATGTCCAATGACCAAAATTATATTAAATGGTAAAAATATATTCTAAATATACTTTAAAACCACTCAAATTCACAATTTATCACTATTAATTATTTTGATTAAAAAAGTTGTTTTTAATTAAAATTTAGTAATTTTCACTATTCATCAAAATATAAAAGTTATCCGAAAAGTACCAAAATTTCACCCTAGGCTAATTTCAATATTCCGAATCCAAAAATGAAATCCATTTTGAAATATAAAATATATATGATTTCAAAAAGTAGGTATTATTATTCACAATGGCTAGTTTAATTAGTTGTGGTGTGTGTTAGAACTCGAGGTTGCGTACGACACACGCTATCGCATTATTCAAAGAGAAGCGTACCTTAGAAGCTTTGGGTGTTACATTCTCCCCTCCTTCAAATAATTGCGTCCTCGCAATTTCTAGGGTATTACTGCATAAAAACACTGGGGTGGTTCTTCATCATAAGTTCCTCGGGTTCCCACGTTGCCTCTTCCATCTTATGGTTTCTCCACAAAACTTTTACCAGACGCGTCGTCCGGTTTCTCAGCACTTGTTCTCTCGTATCAAGAATCCTGACGGGCTCTTCGCAATAAGACAGAACGGGTTCCAGTTCTAATTCCTCATAGGTGAGTACATGCATCGGATCAGGCATGTATTTCCTCAATAGAGATACGTGGAACACATCGTGAACTTTGGAGAGACTTGGCGGCATTGCCAATCGGTAAGCTACAACCCCAATTCGTTCTAGAATTTCGAAAGGTCCGATGTACCTGGGACTCAATTTACCTTTCTTACCAAAACGTATGACTCCCTTCCACGGAGATACCTTCAGAAAAACATGATCACCGACTTGAAATTCCAAATCCTTCCTTCGATTATCGGCATAGCTCTTCTGCCTACTTTGAGCTGCTTTGATGTGATTTTGGATTACTTTCACCTTTTCCACCGTTTCCTCCACCAGTTCTGGGCCTACAAGTTTTCTTTCACCAACGTCATCCCAACAGGTTGGTGTACGACATCTCTTTCCGTATAACGCTTCATATCGTTCCATCTGAATACTCGAATGGAAGCTATTGTTATAGGAAAATTCTACCAAAGGTAAATATTGATCCCACATACCCTGAAAGTCAAGTGAGCAAGATCTCAACATGTCTTCTAAGGTTTGAATAGTCCGTTCTGATTGTCCGTCTGTCTGAGGGTGGTAAGCAGTGCTCAAATGAAGTTCAGTATCCAGGGATTTCTGAAGACTTTTCCAGAATCTTGAAGTAAAACGGGGATCACGATCAGAAAAAATCGATAGGGGTACTCCATGAAGTCTCACAACTTCATTAATATATAGTCTTGCTAGACGTTCCAGGGGTAGATCTTCTCTTATAGCAAGAAAATGTAATGTCTTGGTAAGACGATCAACAATAACCCATATTGCATCATTCCTTCTTGGAGTCTTTGGTAGCCCCCTGACACAGTCCATCGTAACATTGTCCCACTTCCACTCCGGTATGGGAAGAGGTTGCATGACTCCTCCAGGCTGTTTCCTTCCAGCTTTCACTTGTTGAAAAACCATACATCTTGACACAAAATCAGAAATCTCCCTCTCCATGTTGTCCCACCAAAAATGTTCCTTCAAATCTCTATACATTTTGGTGCTCCCAGGGTGTATAGAGAAATTGGAACTATGAGCATCATCCAGCAATTCCCTTTTTAGATCAGGTATATTGGGAACACAAAGTCTCTTCCCGAATTTCAAAATTCCATCTTCATACACAAAGTCTCTCAATCTCCCATCATTCACAGCTTTAATCTTCTTTTGGAATTCTTCATCATCGGTCTGAGAACTCTTAATCCTTTCTAGTAAAGATGGTTTGGCAACCATTTGAAAAATCATTGATGTTTCACCTTCCCTGGTTATTCCCATGTCCATCTTCACTAGATCCATGAAAATTGGATCCCTTTCAATTCTCATATTGTTCAAAACTCCATGGTCTTTTCTACTCAAAGCATCTGCCACCTTGTTTGCCTTCCCTGGGTGGTAGTGTATCGTACAATCATAATCCTTGAGTAATTCAAGCCATCTCCTTTTCCTCATGTTGAGTTCTTTTTGTGAGAAAATATACTTCAAACTCTTGTGATCAGTATAAATCTCACATTTTTCACCATAGAGGTAGTGCCTCCATATCTTCAAAGCAAAGATCACAGCTGCTAACTCAAGATCATGAGTAGGATAGTTTTGTTCATGAATTTTCAACTGTCGTGATGCATAGGAAATAACTCTATCATTCTGCATAAGGACACAGCCAAGTCCTTTCTTTGATGCATCACTATAAATAACGAACCCATAATTCCCCGATGGTAGAGTCAATATAGGAGCATTGACTAATCTTCTCTTCAGTTCTTTGAAACATTTTTCACATTCTTTTGTCCAAACAAATTTATCCCCTTTACGTGTGAGCTTCGTTAATGGGTTAGCCAATCGGGAAAAATTCTGGACGAAACGTCGATAATAACCTGCCAAACCAATCAAACTACGTACCTCAGTTATGCTCGTAGGTGCTGGCCATTCTTGGATTGCCTTGGTCTTAGAAGGATCAACAGAGATTCCATCTTTAGAGACAATATGGCCAAGAAAAGAAATCTCCTGAAGCCAGAATTCACACTTGCTAAACTTCCCATATAATTCATGCCTCCTCAGAGTCTTCAAGATAATGCGCAAGTGATTTTCATGATCTTCGTAGGTTTTGGAGTATACCAAGATATCATCAATAAATACCACCACAAATTCATTGAGATACTCCTTGAAAACTATATTCATCAAATCCATGAATACAGAGGGTTCATTAGTCAATCCAAACGGCATTACAGTAAACTCGTAATGCCCGTACCTAGTTCGAAATGCTGTCTTCGGAATGTCTTCCTTCTTTACACACAACTGATGGTATCCAGATCGAAGGTCAATCTTTGAAAAGTATTGAGCTCCATGCAGTTGGTCAAATAAATCATCAATACGAGGTAGGGGCTACTTGTTCTTTATCGTTATAGCATTGATCTCCCTGTATTCGATACATAACCTCATAGATCCATCTTTCTTTTTAACAAAAAGAACAGGGGCTCCCCATGGAGAAACAATAGGGCGAATAAATCCCTTATTACTCAATTCCTCTAGTTGTTTCTTTAGTTCGACTAACTCTACAGTGGCCATTCTATAAGGGGTCTTCGATATAGGCCTTGATCCAGGAATCAAATCAATAGAAAACTCAACTTCTCGTTCTGGAGGATGTCCAGGTAAATCTTCTGGAAATACATCTACAAATTATTTCACAACAGGTACATCCTCTATTTGAACATTCCTTTCCTCACCCGCAGTTATTTCATTCTCTTCCTCCCCAATAATTGAATTTAGTTGAGCTATTGAGGGTGGATCTAAATAAGAATTAGGTGGTGACGATTCTGCTCTAAAAATAAGGTGTTCCTTATCATTATCATCAAGAATCGTAACCTCTTTCTTCTTACAAAAAATCTTCGCATCATAGTCCGAAAGCCAGTCCATACCGAGGATTATATCAAACTCAATCATAGGTATGACGATGAGATCAGCAGATAAAGAAAATTTATGTGCTCTAATGGGGACTGATTCACAAAACTTTGTTGCAACGATACTTCCCTTAGGAGTTTTAACTGACAACTCCCTTATTAAACCAAATTGGAAATATCTAATTTTCTTAGCAAACTGGGAAGATATGAAACAATGTGATGATCCAGAATCAAATAATGCATTTGCTAAACTTGAGGAAACCATTAAATTACCTGCCACCACGTCTTTCGGAGCTTCTACCTCAGCAGTAGTGATAGCATAAGCCTGGCCTTGATCCCTTGGCCTTTTCTGAGGTAAGTTCTCCTGACGCTTAGGGCATGCATTTTCATAATGCCCCATCTCCTTGCAATTGTAGCACTGAACGTTGGTAGCTTCCTTCTTCCCCTTGCAATCATGAGCTTGGTGGCCTTTTTCACCACACTTGTAACAGACTCCCATTCCCTTCAAGCAAGTATCGGGGTGTTTCTTCCCACATTTACCACATGATGGATATTCAACCTTTCCTTTCTTCCCCTTATTTCCATTCCCAGATTGATCAGCAGGTCTCTTCTTCTCTTGCTTTGCTTTAAAGTCATAAGACTTAGAGAATTCCTTTTCGGTCTTGATAGCACATGAGGCAATGTCTTCGTACGATGGAAAGGATTGTGAGACTAATGCTCGATGGAGAAATGGTTTTAACCCATCAAAGAAACGATCAATCTTACTTCTTGGGTTGCGAATATAATCACCAGCGTACCTCGCTAACCTTGTAAAGTTAGCCTCATACTTTGTGACATTTTCATCCTCCTTTTGTCTCAGACTCAGAAATTGCCTTTCCATATCTGCTCGATGGTCGCGAGGGAAGTATTTTTCTAAAAACAGATCTTTGAACTCCCTCCATTCCATATTTGATACTTCATCATCTTCCTTCGTATTTTGAATCAATGACCACCATTGATCAGTATCTCTGGTGAGGCGGTAAACTGCCATGATAACTTTTTCCCTTTCACTGCTCCCCAAAGCCTGAAATATTTTCTCTAGGGAAAATATCCATTTCTCAGCTACTAAGGGATTTTTATTCCCATTGAACGTTGGTGGTTGTTGCCTCATGAATCGATCTAACATTGATCCTCCACGATGCGGATCAGGGTGCTCCATACGGGTAAGGTTATTATTCATAACCTGAGTAAGTTGTCCCAGTATGGTGATTAGCTGATCAGTACCAGTTGCATCAACAGCCCCACTATAATTATCTTGAGCAGGAGGGCAATCCCTACATGGAGTGCGTGCATTGATACGGTTTCCATTTCTTCCACTAGGCGCCATTTCTAAACAATGGCATAAACTAGATCAGTTTATGAATCAAAATACATAATCCCATACTTATAAAACACTTATATAAATTGAACTATTTATGGATATAATCCATAATCATAAGAATGTTTTCTTTGAGGAAGTATATACTCATAATCCCTTCAAAATTATTTGTAAAGAAAATGAGAGTTATCCTAAGCATATCCCCCGGGAGTGTCGTAACCAAGAGTGCAGCAAGGCCCGTTGTCGTGCACCAGTTCCCGTTTGAGTCTAGCTCAAAGCGGTGTTTTCGGGTTTTACCCCTAGGTACATCTGTGCCAGAGCCGTCTCTACCTGCTCGTATCCAGAAAGGGATGTATTGCTCGGAAAACTCACAAAATCTCTACAATACCAAAATTCTAGGAAGTTCTTCTATACTAATCCTCAAAGTTCATCTTAGGTCTACGTGCTCTAATCAGAGTTTATCTTAATCTAGCTTCCAAGGTTTGTACTAAACTTCCTCTGATACCAACTGTAATGCCCCGACCCCAGCTACCCAGAGTCGGTGCATTACTTCATAACATTGGCATGATCACAAGAAAGATCAAATCTCGAAAGACCGATTGGTTTAGTAGCCTTGGAAACACTAGATATATTCATAAGTTTTACATTACATCATAAAATGAAAAACTACTACAACAAAATAATGTCTCCATAATCCACACTCATATCCCCACATAATATCCCTACAAGTCATTCATAATTTACTTCTTCACTTCCTGGGAAAAATAAAACATATAAAAGGGGTGAGCTCAAATGCCCAGTAAGGATAACAATATAGCGGAAACTTTCATAAATAAGAATAAACATTTAAGGCAATGTATAACTAAAACAAAAGCCTTTTAAATATGAACTTTCAACATGTTATGGCATAAATAAAATGAAATAATGCCATTTACTTATTCACATGGATATTCTACTAATCGAACAATCACATGCAAAAATCAATAACCACTTTCATAATGTTGGAATGCATAATGCCAGACTATCATAACCACATAGTCAAGGCCTCGTGCCAAGACTACAAATAAGATTTTGTCAAGGCCTTGTTCCAAGACACTAGTTTGTCTCATGAGACCTACCGATGCATCGAGGAGCTATAGCGGGCTCCACCCGTCACTTATTAAGTCCAATGCATTCCCATATGAAAAGGTTTAAACATAACATAAACATTCGTATTAAAACTAGCATACGAAATGTCAATAATTTCACCATAAACTATGAATGGTATAAAAATAGCACATCCATAGTCAAACATATCACAAAACCTTCAATACAATATAGAAGTTTTGTATCATAATAAATCAACTTCAAATAATCTTAAAATCCATCAAAGGATGTTGACATAGATGAAATCAAAATTATTTTTAAAGAAATATCTCCTTTTATTTTGAAATCATTTAAGATCCATATAAAATAAAACATTTTCTTTGAAAATATTCTTATAAGCTTGTATGGAAAGCTTTGAAGATTTTATAACGGCGTAAAATAACCGCACCCGCCGTATAAGTTAAAAAAACATTCATACCTTAATTTTGTCGAAAAGGTTTAAAAGGACCTTGTTTTGAAAACGACCGAAAGATTCCTTTATAAACCACTTATAAAAGTCAAAAAGGGTATAAATGACTTTAACTCATATTCTAGTAAATAGTAAAAATGTTTTGAAATACATTTTTAAGAAACATGGATGTGGATGATAAAGAGATCCCAGTAGATTATTATGTATAAACAACCTTGGATAATGAAGAGGTTGTAAAGTAAACCCTTACCTTGTACTTTTCCTTTGTTGGGGTAGGATAACCTCCTGTATAATGGTGAAATAGTTGTTATTAAATTATACAAGAATCATATATAATAATATGATATCATATATGATCTTTTAACATTGATTTGTTAATAATATCTTAGAATTATCGTCGTTTCGGGAGTTAACTTACTCATTTTATTTTATATGTTTTGTTACATAAGCCATGGTTGTTGTATCTTATTCATACCCAGAATGATATCTAGTCCTTAAACATCATTTTTAAATCATCAAATGATAATTATACTTGAATGGATACGATGGAGAATGAATCTCATCGCGTTCGTGGAGACGGTAGTCCGTACGTACGCACGAGCGACAATATCATTCTTTTGATATTAAAATAATATATAAATGGATGGTATATCATATATAAAGAATCATTAACATGTTATATTTATTATTTACATCAGTTACACATCATTATTATAACCATCCAAATAATATTATATTGAATAACAATTACACCACGACGTGGAGACGGTAGTCCGTACGTACGCACGTATGGTGACATGTTATTCAAAGGGTGGATAGAATACTGAATATGGTTGTACCATATTTATAATAACATCACAATATATGTGAGATACTGGAGTTATTATTTTAGAATGGTAAGAACAAAGGAAGAAGAAGTGGAAGAAGAAATGAACTTGGAGAAGGGTGGTGAAATCATTACCTCTTCTTCGGGTTCTTCCTTTTGATTTGATCAAAAGGGCTCCTTAGGTTGGATTTCTGATCAAACTAAGGCCTCTAGGTTGTAGTGAGGGATGTTGGGAGAGTATTTGTGCAGAGTTTGGCCGAACCAAAAGGCTTTGAAGGTGTGAAGAAATGAGAAGGAGGAGTGCCCTTTTATAAGAGGAGTGAGGGGCACCTTTGGAAAAGCTAGAAATATTAATTTATAATAAATTCATATTCGGTTTCTAATGGCTCCAAAGCTTATCATTCAAAGGTTAAGGTGGGGATAGGTCGAAAACCACTCAAACAATATAATTTAGACAGGTTTGGGTACTTATATTAACCTTATCTTTAAGTATTAACTCTAAGTTAATTAGTTTCACTTTTACAATGTCTCTTTGTATTTTTATATAATATGGTTAATAAACTTACTATATACATCCAAGAGACCCCCAAGTGGTACATTAATGATGTACCTATCATGATATACGTCTCGTGGCCGAACCTTATATTTTTATGAATTTAATATCAATTAAGAATATAATATTTGTTTTAAGAACTCTTTTATGTCAATTTTGACACTATTCAATAGTTGATTATTGTGAAACTCATAACAGATTGATTACTTCGAAAAAAGTCAATTAAATCAATCCTAATATATCATATTATCCTAGAAAATTAGTTTAATTCATCAAAAGTTTCATATTATATTTATTTGGGTATTTATAATATCAATTATTTTAATTTTTCACTATTATAGTAATTACTGCATCATCATTGTGTCATAAATAAAATAAATTATTTAATGTCTAAAAATTATAAATAAAATATAATTATGTAGGAAATCTTTTTAGCTTTCTAATGAATATTTATAATTTAAAATCCAACATATATAACCCTATGTAAAAATTGTTCTTCTAAAAGATGTAGGCTTATTCCTTTTTTATTTTTATTTTAACTTTATTAATATAAAGTGTCCCTACCACATACAAGTGGCTCCAAGGGGTCCCCAAATTGACCCAAGGATGATCATGGTCGGGTATGTGTCCACCAATAAGGTTAGGACACGTTTTAGGTTAATTTTGTATTATTATAATATTATTTTTAACCCTTTTTTACCAGATTTACCCTTAACCATGGTAAATAAAATATTTACCACAGTAATTATTCAAAATGTCTAAAAATAAAAGTTACCTATTTACACAATTTGGACATCCTGATTCCAAATATGGAATCCATTTTTCTAAATTCAAAACACAGAAGTAGAAGAAATTAATTTAAAATTAATTCCCGCTGTCAAAACAAAAAGCGTGTTTTTAAGAGGTAATAACTATCAAAAGATTGACACTTGTTTATGTTCGGTTTAATTGTAAAATTATGTCCAATGACCAACATTATATTAAATGGTAAAAATATATTCTAAATATACATTAAAACCACTCAAATTCACAATTTATCACTATTAATTATTTTGATTAAAAAAGTTGTTTTTAATTAAAATTTAGTAATTTTCACTATTCATCAAAATATAAAAGTTATCCGAAAAGTACCAAAATTTCACCCTAGGCTAATTTCAATATTCCGAATCCAAAAATGAAATCCATTTTGAAATATAAAATATATATGATTTCAAAAAGTAGGTATTACTATTCACAATGGCTAGTTTAATTAGTTGTGGTGTGTGTTAGAACTCGAGGTTGCGTACGACACACGCTATCGCATTATTCAAAGAGAAGCATACCTTAGAAGCTTGGGGTGTTACAAAATGTAAATGTAGTAAAAATTAATTATCGTGGTTAAGGGAAAAATGGTTATACTAGGGGTTAAAATAAAATTATAATGGTAAAAATGACCTAACTTTTGTCAAAAATCCATTTTATTGAATTATTTCCATATTATCTATTTTAATTTCCATTTTTTACCATTTTTATGTATTTTGGTATGTTACAAATGCGGGTACGATTGAGTCTTTTTCAAAAATTACAATTATTCCACTCACCTCACATAAAATTGCCACCACTTATCCTCTCTTATTAAAATCTTGTAACCATTTTTGTTTGGACAATAATAAAAAAAAAAATATCTCCCAGATTCCATTTCATAATTCAGAAATACTAATTTTTGATTGAAATACATTATCAGAAGGATTTTACTGAAATACCATGGAGTATTCTCGAAGAGGAGGTAACATTCATGAACGAGCATTTTTGATTATTTCTTCTCAAACCTATTAAATTATTTATATATCATGATTATACATTAACATAATTATTTTACTTATATGAATATGATTTTATGTTATATAAATTTCCTAAAACCATATATCCTTTAATCAATTATTTTTAGGAAATCATTTTTCATGATTACGTCAGACTATTGCATTGCGAACCGATGTCTTCCATTTTTTCATCACCACCTATCAGGTTGGAAAAAGGATTTATTATTTGTATAATATATTTATGAAATTATTATGCTAATTTAACTATTATATCACATATATAATCTTGCTTTCAATTTTTTGGAATATGATAATGTCAGTTTTTTGAATGGAGGACTACTGTCTCATGGAGTTGTGCAATTCATTCAAACTTTACCTGGACTGTATTAATGATGGGTTTTATAAAAATATGTTATCTATATTAAATAACCAGTATTATTTAGTGATAATATATATATAATTTATTTTTCGTTCATTCAATTAGATTTGAAAATGGAAATAATTTTCATGCGTATGTAAAACCAACCATCTCTTTGAATGATTTGTTTCAATTTAAATAACTAAATTAAATGAATTAATCTTCAGAAATATATATATATATATATATATTATATTTATATCATTGATAAATTTATATAGACTATGGAACAATTATCAGATTAAAAAGGAAAAAAATAAAAAAAAATCAAAACTTATATGAAAAACAAAATGATTATTTCACAAAACACGATCTAAAAATGGAATTAATAATAAATGTGTAATAAATGACCATAATAAAATAATATATGGTATGATATAGATGAATATGTTTCATTAATATATTTATAAAAACATATTTTTATTATATATGAGGTTTTAATGTGTACGATATATGTCAATACTTTACATTTGTGATTTTTGTCTCAATTTTCATTATTAAATACATATGTTATGCTATTAAACTGTATACATTCAAGAGGTATGTGTAAATATTTTTTTAAATGTAATATCATGAATTTATTATTACTATTGATATTTTATGTAATATTTTGTGTTATTATTTCATGGTTATTAAAATTCAATGTCACCAAAGTGGAAATGATTTAATGTTAAAATCTCATCATTTATCAGAATTGTTTATGATCAAGTTTTCAATGATATAATATTATAATACATTTATCAATAAACACATGAATTTTATTATCCTCTTTTTATTCATCTTATATTCAAACAAATGAACTATATTCCACTCATTTTTTCATAAAATTATTGAGAATTTTTTTTAAGAAATATCAAAAATTATTTTTCCCTGTAGTCAAAAATATGTTTTCATCCAATACCAGATTTCCTAAAAATGTGTTAATTTTTTTTATTATTTTCTAAATAATTTATTAATAAAAAAATTTATCCATGTTTTATTTTTAATAAAAAATTTTAAAATCAATCTTCATGTCATTTTCCCAATAATGTTCATTTAAGCTTTTGCAAAAGATGTGAATGGAATCTCTATTATATTGTGTACGACATGACCATAATATTCTAATGTCGTGAAAAATTATTTCTCTGTATATTATATTATATTTTTTGATGGATATTTTCAAATAAAATCGTTTCATTTTTTTACATTTTAAAAAGTGTTTCTCAAAACAGAAAGGATATTGTACTCATGAAATTTTCTAAATGATCTATCAAAATAATTTTCTATCTATGATTCAATCTATAGATGTTACATATACCTTACTAGGGATATGATCCAAATAAACCATTATTATTAGTTCATTGAACGGTTTTTTTGTTGGTGTTAATTATATGAATCATGTTTCTATTTTATAGGTTATATCATGAGGAAATGCTTACGAACCCTTATTATCCCCATGGGTTATGGTATGATGAAATGATTATCAAACCTATCTTTTTTCCATAGGTTATGATATGATTTAATGTTTATGATACCCATTTAATTTCATGTTTGATGATATATTGAATTTTTATGGACTATGGGAACTCATAAATATGGTTTTTCATTATTTGATGGCTAGTACCTATATCTTCCTCCAATGCATTGGGTAATAATATATTTCCCACGATATGGATTAGAATAGAAGAAGTTGTAAACTCGGTTTAGTATGATACTTTTTACAATATTATTGTCATTCGAGTGAAATTTTACTACTATGATGGTTTGTGCAGGAAACCCCTTCCAATATGATAGCTCTTTAAGAGATCCTTGGAAAACATGGAAATGACTTTATATGTATATGTGTATTCCATGAATCAATGTATTATGACAATTTTATTCTCTCATGGCTCATGTTATAGGATTTTATTATGATTCATGTATTATGAACTACCAATATTTATTCCATGATTAAATATTATGATCTTTGACGTGAAAGGTATTTGTATTAGATATTATTCTCAGGTCCTCATACTCTTACGCTAATGTTATGCTTATATATATCCTTTTTTAGCATTACTATGCTCCATATATCACACTTTTTATGTTTCATATCCATCAATTATGAAGAAATTTATTATATATGATATGTATAAGAATAGAGACAGTTATGAATAATATAGTTAGAGGTGATGTAGCTCACTTATGGACCAGTGATTGTGATTCCATGTATCCAACAGAACTAAAATATTACAATACTCAATAATATATTTGACTAATGTAATTAATATTCATGAATAAATATTGTAATATTAATGTATTATAAAATGTGGTTTTTATAGTTGGTAACAGAGAAAAGGATTAGTTAATCATTGGAAATTAGGTTGAGAAAACCTTAGTGAGGCCCATAATAATTTTTCAAAGGAGGAGTCTAAAGAGATTCAATGTCTAATAAATCTATTGGAAATTTATTGAAGAATATATCAAGAGGTTTACTTGAAATAAATCTCATTTTGGATACTAAATGTGGGTTTGGATCTCAAATAGATTTACCTAGGGGTTAAAACATGAAAACAATATATTTATATAGACTCGATTGGGAACACGTGCGTGAAAAAGGGATTTACTATTCACATAGTTTGAAACTACTAGAATATACTATTTAAAATTTCACAAACTCTTTAAAAACCATCTTGAAGGATTTAAATATTTGATGACTACGAATGACCATGGATTAAACTAAGGTGTCATAAATTATATATTTAGGTATAATTATTTGGAAATCATATAATTTATTTTTATAGATTATATATTCCTCGGTAATGATTATTGTTTCTTATTGTATTCATTTTAGTTTACGTCAATACAGGGGTTCCAAAGGAACTACATCAATGCTGAGTACAATGTAAAATGTTGTTATTTTTATCATGTGTATCCAATTTTTTTGTCATAATTTTCTCAATTTATTAATCTTTATTTACTTCCAAACGATTTAAGGGGGAACAACATTATATTTATCACTTAATGAAACAACATCCACCATCATTCAGTGGATATGTGGATCCACTAGTTTCTGATAAATAGATCAGTACCACTGAAAATATAATTTTTTTATACATTCTTCATAATATGAAAATTTCATTTCATCTATCTACCATTTATAAGGTGGAGCAGATCAGTGGTGGAATATTATAAACAATATGAGAAAATATTATTAAATTCACTCAATTGATCTGGATGAGTCTAAAAAATTATTTTTCAATATGTACATTCCATGTATTCATTGTATGAATATATAGAATCATCATCTTGAGTTAAATAAAAAGGACGATTAATCAGTTGGTACCTTTGAGGAGATTATTACAATGATTGTGGGGTATGCTTCTGGTATTATCATCCCAAATGAAACAAAGGATAATCAATTCTTCTATGCCTTAAAATGAATACTCTAAAGATAATTATTCATATTTTAATTTAGTAGGAATAAATATATTGTTTTATGTGTTATAACGGTGGAAATTGACATTGGATTTATGTATCAATATTATTTTTTCAGAAAAGAAAAGTATGACGGGGTTAAAGGAAAATTTAATACCCGTATGGATATGAAGATGATATTTAATTTATACTAAAATTGTGGAATAAATCATGGGGGAAAATGTATTAGGGGGACCACAAAATTTATTATGTTTGGAAAGGATAGTCATCAGGAAATTGATAAACAATTTGACGGGAATAAGTTAGCTGATAATGAGAATTGAGAGAAAGATGAAAATAATAAAACACCCACACTCTAGTGTTTCAAAATCATGGATTGTGGGAACTATGATATACACTGACCAAATATGAAGGATAATGATTATGATCGATGTCAGTAACATCTTAAATCAAGATACAGTGCAAAATCTCATGTGATCACTATTTTTGATGATGGGAGCGATAATGAAGTCAGGGGACGAACACTTACTATCCACTCTAAAACTTTTAATGTCTTATTTGAATCCTGATCTACCCATTCATTAATATCTACAAAAGTTTCATAGAGTATCAAGATTAAAACTAATAAAATAATATATTGAATTCGTATAGAAACCCTTTATTAGTAAAATGATCACATATCAGGTATATGATTCCTCTATAGTTGATTTTGGTGGGAATATACTTTTTAGAAATCTTATCAGTATTCCTCTGGTTGTATATGATTATATTTTTGGATTGTATTGGATTTCTCTACATACGCCCCACATCATTTTTCAAGGAAGGTATGTTTCATTTTATATTGAAAACTAACCTATGATCATACATCAATGTGATGATATGTATGAACTTTTTATGCATATCACATCCATTGTATGGGTCTTAATTCCCATTCAGAATGGGTATTTATTTCAGATAGTTGATGGAAAATATGACATTGATGATATAATTTTTTTTAGTATTTATGTTAATATATTTCTAGAATAATTTCCAAATCTCCCATCCAAACAAGATGGAGTGTTCTCAAAATAACTCATACCTGGTCCCACACCAATTTCATAGACAATCTATATAATGTCCTTGATTGAGTTATAATTATTGAATAAGTAACTCCAGAAATACCTTGAAAGGGAATTTATTTGGACAAGTGTGTAACCCTAGGGTGCACCTATTTGTTCTGTTAAAAAACAAATATTTATCGATGAGACTTTTCAATGATTATCAGGAGCTAAACAAGATAACAATTAAGAACAATTATTATATTCACTTCGTTAATAACTTTTCTGATCAACTACATGGAGCTCAATACATTTCCCTTATTGTCCTTAATTCTAAATATCCTATATTGATGGTGAAGAATATTCACATACTTAAGAAATAATTCCATACAATATATATACAAAATGAATATATAGTGATCCCTATCGATCTTACTAATTCTATTAATATCTTAATGAATTGAAAATTTAGACATTAACTTAATAAGTTTTTGGTAATATTGATAGATGGAATTTTAATATATTCATAGAGCAAGGAAGATAATAAATAACAATTGAGAGTTGTACTATGTACCCTATATAAGGATAAAATATATAAAAATGCTATTTTTTAAAAAAAATTCTACAAAAGGATTAATTTTCAAGGATATAAAATCTAAAGATAGTGTATATCCGAAGATCAATAAACATATGTGGTTGTGGAATGTTTTCCTAGACCAACCATGGTTACAAAGATACATAGTTTTTTTGTTTATCTAGATATTATTGAATTATTGTAGATAATTTCTCACAAATTTCTAATCCTCTGACCAATTCAACTAAGAAGGGATAAAAAATCTACTAGATAGATTATTGTGAGGAAAACATCAAGTAATTGAGTATTCATTTAGTTAGTGCACCAATTCTTTCATTACTATATTGTAGATAAGGGTATATAATCTATTTTAGTGATTACAATAAGGTATTGGAATGTTTTATAATGTATAATTAAAAAAATTTAGATTATTCGTCCTAAAAATTGATTATTTTTGAGAAAAAAATACCCAACACAATATTTAAATCTAGATGTGGTTATTTTAGAATTAAAAATATTGATGGATTAATTTTTTTGATAGAATAATGTTATATATAATGCCCAAAAAATAATAAAGTATATATTCACATAGAAGTAGTTGAACATGTGCAGTAGATGAAGTTTATAGATGATTATTCATTATTACTACTCATTAAATTACCACCTTCTAAAAGAGAAAAAGGCTACCAATGATTTGAGTCAACAGGGTAATGATATTATATTTGTTATAAAAATGATGCAAATATTATAGATTTTCAATAGATGGATATGGAAATAATAATGAAGGGGAACCACCTTATCATTATTAATTGAATATTATACCATATATCCATGTGAATATTATTGAGGTGAATAAGGAGGATGTAGAGAGCCAATAAAAGTTTTTAAATTTTCACGAGTTTAACCTTGATCATGATGGAATGAAAACATTTAGGAATTATGTATGTGTTCCAACCATATAAGACTTAAATATTATTTTTAGAGTATTCTCATAGTTATTCATTCAATATTAATATGAGAAGTAAAAAAAGACGTATAATGATCTTAATGAACAATTATAGTGGAATTAATTGAAGAGGTAAATCACAGAGTTTGTATCTCAGTTCATCGTATTCTAACACTATAAGCTTGAATGAAAACATTCTAGGGGGGGGTTGTATCTATTACTCATATAAGAATTGAAATTGGAAAATATGTCCATGTACATTTTTCATTGGATACCCCAAAAAATCAAAAGGTGATAATTCAATACAGGTTGTACTAGATTTCCATAATATGTCCTCACAAATCATCTCTATCATAGATGATTTCAATATTGGTCAAATATTGAAGATATTCAGTAAGAAATTGGTAAGGATTTATGTATTACCACATTCCATTGTATGTGATAGGGATACTAGGTTTACCTCATTGTTATTGGGAATTGATTAGCAAGATCTTTATATAGAGATGAGTTTTAGAAGTGTATATCATCATCAAATTGATCTTCCATCTAAAATAACAATTCAAACCCCATGGCATATGTTGAGATCATTTTCTTTGTATTTAAAAGGTTGTTGGGATCAACATCTTCCTATAGTTGATTTTTCTTATAATAAAATCTTTCAACCATGTATTCATATTGATATTTTTTAATCCCTCTACCGAATAAAAAGTAGAAGTCCAACATTCTATAATGAAGATGAAGAAAGACGTCTATTGGAAGCTAAGATTGGTAAATAAATGACTTATGAGTTTAAATCAATTAATCCATAATTCAAGGGAGCTCTAAGTTGGTAAAAACTTTTTGTTGATAATCACTAGAGGCATCAAGAATTTGATGTTTTTTATAATATTTTTCTAAGAATTTACCCATGGTAGAGGTTAATGAAATTTTGAAATAAGTGAAAACTAGGACTCTAATACCCTGAGTTTTAAGAAAACTTTATTTGAATAAATTAAATTGTCATTTATAACATGAAATAAAATAATTCCAACAATCCTTTCACATGGAACCAAATTGGAATACAATACACACAACAATGATTTGGCGTATGTTAAACGCAACACCGACTAGGAATGTGTTACAGAAAACACCGATGTTTCTAAAAAAACATCATATTTTTATTATAATTTTTTTAAATGTGATAATTATAAAAAATAAATTAAAAATATTTATATTAATAGTAATAAATTCTTTTAAAATATATTCTATAATTTTGGATAATAATAGATATTATTTTTTGTAAAGTCAGTCAATATTTAAAAATATTATTTTATCGAATGAACCGATTTTAATGTCATTGTTGAAAAAATAAATTTTTTTATTTTAGAGACATTTAGAAATATAATTGTATGAAATATAATTTATTTTAAATTTATTATTGTTAAATATATTATGGTGAGGTTATGGTATTTTTCTAACAAATATCATTTTTGGATGAATAGTGAGACATACTAGATTTTAATTTAGAAATTATTTTTAATATACTCTAATTATAACTATAAATTATATTTTAATTGGTTTAATTTTTTAAATAGATAATAATTTTATCAATTAATCCAATATTTTTCATTTTAGGAAATTTCAAATTTAAATTCTATATAAAAACTTATCAAACTTTCATCTTTTTTAGGTTAAAACCCGTAGTGTCGACCCGACCACCGAATTTATTTTAAATTAATTTATTCCAATTATGTGATTATAATTTTGAAAATTGGATTAAATATTTCTTAAAATAATAGTTTATAATTTCTAATAATTTCTATTTTCTTCACCAAAAATATATGTAAATGTGATTAATGTTAATTACACCACTTAAGAGAAAAATTAGATTAATAGAGTACTAAACCATAAACATAAGACTCAAAATCACCTAGAAAATTGTCCAGCACACATTTTATGGAAATAATTCTTCCAAAAAACTTTTATTATTGGGTTTTTTTGGTTTTTGTGACTTGTTTTAGGGAAATACATGGGTGCACATAACTTGTTTTAAAAAATTCCAAGTATGTCATTTCCTTTCTCTATAAAAGGCCACCACCCCTACCCACATTATCATACCTCTCAATCCCCTTGGATTGCCCAAAATATTCTTAAATATGATCCCAACTTTTCTCCCTTCCTCCTAGAATCCTTAACATACGATGAAGGAACCCAAATTATGTTGTTGGCACAATCCCAAAGGAGTTACCTGATTAAGATGTAACAACATCTCTCGAGATCCTTTCCATTATTTTCCTTGTCCACACCCTCCACTCTCATTATTAAATTATTGTATGAAAACATGAGTATCCTAAATAAATTATGATTTTTTATTCTACGGTTTATACCAAAACATTCACAACTCCATCTAATGGATATCAAACATACTGTTTTCATGTATAACAAATTTTGGCCTCACTAAACGATGATTGTTCATTTCTCCTATACACCTATCATACTGGACTTTATGATGGAGAATCTATTTATACATGTCACATGTTATATTAATTATTTTCTTAATCTTATTTATTCCATTTAAATCAAAAATCATTTATACATTCTATTTTGGTTAATTATGATAATTTCGTTTGAGGAGGTGTGGTCCACCGCCCCCTCAAAGCGATGTGATCCGTTAACATACTATGTGGAATGTAGTAGGGATGGGATTAGTAAAATTTTATAATATATATAATATTATAATTATAAATTAATTATATTATATATATATATAATTTAATTTCATTCAATATGACAATTAATATAGAAAAAATGTCCATGCATACATACGACTGACCGCCTCCATGAACGGTGTGTTACATTTTGATCGGATTTATGATATAGATTATTATAATATAAATATAATGGATATTATTTATCTTTATTTAATTATTTAAATTATTTAATCATTATATATTTATAAGGAAAAAAATATAACAAATTGAGATATTTGTGAAGAACAAAGAAAATATTACCCGAACTGAATCCTTAACATATGATTATTAACAAGAAGGTTATATAAGGTCATAATCAGACAATATATGGTATTGTTTATAATAGTATTTAAATATAAAATATTTATAATAATCATTATTTATTATATCGTAAGCTTGTATGAGTACAAAGAGAGTCATGACACATGGAAAGGGGATTTCATCTCACTTTTTATTCCAATGAGATACATATTATATCCACCACTCTATCCAATTATATGGTGTATGTACTTCCTAGTATTGTATTATAAATATATTATTCCTAAATTTAGGGGTATTAACATATCCATTTTATGAAATTTCATTCATGGGGTTTATGTTTCAGAAGTTACCAAATCCATAAAAACGTGTTGTCTCAATTTTCCATCTTTGAGACCCATGTTTTATTATGCACCTAAACTCTTTTTGTGGTGTATATAATTCCATTCTACATGTTATATCATGAATATATGTATTTTAATGAAATTTTATGCTTCAGATAATTTAATTTTCTTAAATAGAGAGTATCATCTCATGTTACCATGTTATACGAGTTTATTGAGACAATCTCATCACTTTTCGAGATTGTTGACATTTATGCACCAATTAATGTAATATTTTAATCCATATCTCATGAATACTCAGAAGTATCCTTATCCTATATTCATTAAATATATCCTCATGTGTTAGTACAACTTTTTATAATCTTTTTATCTTAATATAATGTTTTTCTTTAAAATCTAACGCCTCTATCTGTTTGATCAAAATTAGGTTCTATTAAAAAATCCCAAGTTTTTTAAAATGTTTTCAATTTTTTTCAAAATATCGATGAAGATCATTTTCCATGAAAAATAATTTTATAATTGTTTTATTGTTTTCAATGCTTCCTTCATATTTTTTTTGACCCATTTTCAAGGTAACTTTTTTCAAAAGGTATTTTGTTATAAAATAAGTTTTTCAGAGATGTAAGGATATTTTCCTCACAAAATATTTTAAAAGGTAATTCAAAATTATATCCTATCTAAGATAAAATCCATTAGTTTTATTAATTACTTTATCAGTAAATAATTTAATTTTTGTAATCATATTCTTTATTTGAATTTATTATGTTTTGATTTCATGATGTTTACGAGACCTATTTCTCTTTAATAGGTTATAATCTACTATAAAACATAATTATTCCTAGGTTATATTCTATTTAAACCCATTCATCTTGAATGGTTAATATGGTTTTGAAAACCTTTTTAGTTTCAAGGGTTATATGGTATTGAAACCCAATTTTTTATGGGGTTATGTTCATGATGAATTGATTATGAAACCTATATCTTTCTACAAGTTATGATATGATTACATGTTTATAATACCGATTTCATTTCATGGGTTATAATATGACTATTTATGATCTTGTGGAACATGCATGAATGATTTTACTATGAGATTAGTGGGACATATATCTCCCTCCAGTATATTGGGTAATTATTTTTGTCTCATAATATAGACTAAGATGGTGTTGGGATGGAATCTTGACAACTAATATGGCCATGGGAATAAACCACGAATACCAAGATGGTAAGAGGAGTGATCTTGTGCTACTAATATGGCCATGAGAGTGAACCATGACTACTATTATTGAATGGGGAGTGAAACCATGCTAACAATATGGTCATGGAAGTGATACAATGGCTATTATAGAAAAAATATTATTTTCTTATGTGTTTTCCAAAATTAGATGTTTTATTCCTATGTTGTGCTTTCTTGGATTATGATATTTATTTTATTATGATTCTTGTCTTATGAAAAGAAAATATTTATTCCATGATTTATATTATTATCTTTGATATATAGTGTATGATATTCTATTTTCATGATCACGATTCTCAAACCATTATACACTTATTTATTCTTACATGTCTCCCTTTTTAGCCTTATTTAGAATCTAAGATCACCCTTTTTTATGTTTCATTTATCATAGGATTTGATGATATGTATAATTTTTGAGGTGTCTAAAAAGGTTTATAATCATAAATAATGTAGTGGGAGATTATGTAGCTCATTTATTTACTAGTGTTTATTTTTCCATGTTTCCAAAATCACTATACCAATTATGGTCCTTGGGTGTCTATTTGTATAATTATTATGTATTCCGCAAAATTTATAAATTGTTAATGTTTAAAAAGTGAGGGTCACTATAGTTGGTATCAGAGAAAAGGTTTAGTTGAAATTTGGAAGATAGGTTTATAAAACCTCAGTGGGAACTCTAAGGACATGTCTAAGGATAATGTTAAGAGTAAGGAAAAGTAATGGAAAATGTCTAGGAATTTTGATGAAGGATAGAGTGAGTGGATTAATAGTAATAAATCACTATCTGAATACTAAAATCAGATATGCATCTACTAGAGATAATCCTATGGGTAAAAACTTTGACAAGATGTTCCAGGCCAGACTGAGAGTAATCTAGTACATGACAACATGCCTTACTGCACACCTGGTTTCACATTTCTAGGGAATATGCTTTGGAAATTCATAAACTCTTCACAAACCATTATGAATTATTTAAATAAAATATGGATATGAATAATTTATGATAAACCTAATGTGTCATTGATTAAGGAAGGTTTCATAAGTTATATATCCTATATGTGATTTTTCATGGTCATGTTGATCCTAATTATAATAACTATTTATTACTATATGCTTTTGGTTTTAGTCAATGGATGGAAGCCAAAGGAACCACATTAATGTTGATTGTGATGGATAATAAAACAATTATACTCCTGAGAAACGAAATGCTCTGGGAGATGGAATGAAAAAACATATTTTTATGACCACACATCTTTCTCTAGCAACTATTCATGGCGGACTTACTAATGAACAACAGAGGGAACCAAAATATACTGAGTCCTTTAGGAGGAGTTTTCAACCATATTTCTTACGGTCTTATGATCCACTCATTTATGAATAATGAATTAGTACAACTGAAAGTATTCTCTCCTTTTTTAGTGTTCTATGTAGGAGAAGGTCATTCTAGCTATTTATCAGTTAGAAGGAGATACAGATCAATGGTGGACTCTAATCAAGAATGCAAGGCTGTAATATAGGATTTAATACAAAGATTGGGAAGAGTTCAATAACTTATTTTTAATAAGTAATTTTCATGAATTCATCATACCAATATTGAGAAATAGTTCCTTGAGTAGAAGCAAATGGATGATGATTCTTTTGGTACATATGTGGATCATTTCACAAGACTTGTGACGTACAATTTATGAATTATCTTCTAACCTGAAGGTATAGTTGACAGGTTCTTTTGTGGAATAAAGCCATGTCGTGGAAGGTAATTTGGTATAAGAGACATTATTAACTATGAATTGATTTTTCATTGTAAAATCAAGGTATAAATGGAGATTAGAGTAACATATCAATATCATGGTTTTGAAAAGAAGATAGAGATAGAGTTTAATAGAAAATATAAAACCCTGAAAAAAAATATGATCTTTCCTTCATGCTCTATGTGTGGGAATAATGATAGAGGAAATTTACTTAAGGGGTGTAATAATTGTTTTCAGTTTTGAAAGGAACGTCGTCATGAAATTGATTACTGATGTGATGGGAATAAGTTGACTCAAATGCTAATCAAGAAAAAGCATCACATTATGCACCTCCCACGATTCAATGCTACAAGTGTAGGGAGAATGGGAATTATGAAAAACACATCCCAAACCCAGGTTCTAGTGATGGAGATCGACCTCAGAAACCTATTAATCTATGGTACAAGGGAAAATCTCATTCATTTTCTATTTTTGATTAGGGGTGCAATAACGACATGATGAAAGGTACACATATGATTCAATGTATAACTTCTAATTTCATATTTTATTATCGATCTACCAAATCATTTATATCTACCAAATATTAAAAGGGTGTCAAGATTTCTACATAACAATTAGTTGTTGGATTTTCAGTGAAAAATACTAATGGTATGATGATTCCATCTCACGTTTTTGATTCATCTCCAGTTGATGTATTTGGAAATGTTCTTAATTAACATATAGTAATTATTACTTCAGCTGAATTTGATGTCATATTAGGAATGGATTGGATTTATCTACATAAATACCACATCAATTGTCAAGGATGGAGAATTAAGTTATATATTTCAAACCCTCCAATGATTATATCAATTTTGTGATATGCATGAACTTCCTGTGGATATTACATCCAGTTTATGGGTCTAAATTCAAATTAAAAAGGGTTATTTATCTCAAATGGTTGGGGAAAATATCGATATTGATGATATGCCCATGTTTTAGGATTTTTTAGATGTATATCTAAAATAGTTCCCTAGTCTTCCACCAACACACAATGTTTAGTTCTCAATATAACTCATACCTGGTTCCAAAACAATTTCAAAACCTCTTTATATAATGGCCCTATTTATTTGAAATAATTGAAGATGAAACTCCATGGAAACCATGATAAGGGATTCATTCATCCAACTATGTCTACATAGAGTGTACCAGTTCTTTTTTCGAAAAAGAATGATGGATCAATGTGACTGTACATTGATTATCAAGATTTGAACAAGATCAAAATCAAGAACATGTATCCACTTCCCCATATTTACGACTTGTTTGATCAACTGTGTGGAGCTAAATAATTTTCCATGATTGTCCTTTGTTTTAGATATAATCAATTGAGGGTAAATAAATAGGATATACCCAAGATTAATTTCCGTACAAGGTATGTACACTATGAATTTATAGTTATAAATTTTGGTCTCAATAATTCCCATTATATCATCATGAATTTAATGAATAATGTATTTAGAGATTACCTTGATCAGTTTTTGGCAGTGTTTATAGATGATATAATTATCTATAAAAATTAAAAGTATGAGTATGAATATCACTTGAAAATTGTACTAAGGACCCTAATGAAGGAGAGACTATATGAAAAATTTACAAAGTGTGGATTTTAGCTACAAAAGGATCCATTTTTGGGTCATATATGTAACACCTGAAGATTTTATGAAACATATTTTTTTTAATTTCATTGATGTCTTGTGTTTTAAGTTACAACAAAATTACCCTGTGCTATACGCAACACCGTATGAGCTTTCATTATACACAACACAATTCTTGGATCATGTTACACACAATTTTGATAGTAGATATTCTACGAAAAATTGAGTGTATATATATATATATATTCAATTTATAAATGAAATATGGTTGGATTCTGTTATACGAAACAACGGAGGAGTCTTTCACAACACTCAACCCTGACTTGGCTTGCATTACACGCAATCGCGACCATCCTCGATAGCGTGTGTTGTACGGAATACCAGGTTTCACTAAACAACGATATATGGTTATAATATTATTATGAACTAGCTGTTATGAATAGTATCAACTACATTTTAAATTTTATAAAATTATTATTCATCTTACACATTTTCTAGAACATGGTATGAGAACAAAATCAATTTTTAGAGTAAAATAAATATTTTTCAAAAAATGTATTTTTGTCGCATTTTGATGGTGCACCCACTTTGAATGTTGTTTTTGACATGTCTATAAGTTCAATTTTACAAAATTAAATTCTTCTTTGGAATGAATATATAAAAACTTACTTTGGAAAATTTTTTCATATTATTCTGATAAATTTCATATTTTAATGAATAGTAAAAACATGCTATATTTTAATTAAAAACAACTGTTTTCATCGCAATAATTTATATGGTTATATTATATTTTTAATTTCATTTAATGTATAATTATAATATCTTTTTACCATTTAATCCAATTTTGGTAATTGGAATTAATTTAACTTTGAAATTGGATATAAACAAGTATCAATCTTTTGATAGTTATTGTTTCTTAAAAAAACACGCTATTTGTTTTGATAACGGGAATTAATTTTAAAATTAATTAATGCCACTTCAATGTATTATTATTTCCCTAACACATGTCCTAATTCTATTGGATAAGTGTAATTCGACCAAAAATAACCTTTGGAATAAAATATGACCATTTAGGCCCACTTGGATTAGATTAGGACATTTAATATTAATTTATTTAAAGAAGGGTTAAAATAGTTAATATAAAATTTTAATAAGTAAATAATTTTTTATATAGGGTTATACATAAGATAAATTCGACTATAAATATTAATTATAAATATAAAAATATTTCCTACATAATGGTATTTTATATATAATTTTTAGACATTAAATAAGTTAATTTATTTATGACACAAAGATGATGCATTAATTATCTTATTAATGGAATATTGACATAATTGATGTTATAAATACCCAAATAAATGTAATTTGAGACTTTTTATGAATTAAACAAATTTTATAGGTTACTATGACATGTTAGTATTTATTTAGTTAACTTTTTTTGAACTAATAATTCTGGTAGGATTTTCACAAAAATCAATTACCAAATAGTGTCAAAATCGACATAAAGTAGTTTTTAAAACAAATATTATATTATTAATTGTTATTTTATTCCTAAAAATATATTTTTCCTCTAAATGAATTAGATAAGGTTATATATATTAATAATAAACAACTTGGGGTTCGTTTGGTTTTTTATAGTAAGTTTATTAACCTTATAGTGTAAGAGAACAAGAAGACGCAGTAAAAGTAAAATTATTTAACTTAAGGTTAAATCTAAATGATAAGGTTAAAATAGAAACCTAAATTTGTCTAAATTATATTGGATTATAGTATTTAGACCCATCCCCACATTATCTTTTAAATAAGTCAATTTAGATCTATTAAAAACCAAATATAACTTTATAATAAAATAATATTTTTAGTTTTCTCAAAGGTGCCCCTCTCCTCCCTTATAAAAGGGAACCTCCTCCCTCTCTTCCTCACACCACTTTGAGCCATTAATCTCGGAAAAACCCTGCCAAATTATCTTCACATCTTCTTTAGAAACATCCTAGAGGTCCTGGTATTCCTCAAAGACATATTTTAGTTCCCTAAAAGGAGGTATCAAAGAGGCACTTCAAAGAAGAGGTAATGTCTGTTAACGATTCTTTCAACTTTATTTCTTCTTCCACTTCTTATTCATTAGTTGTTTCATTATGAAGTAATAAGATAAGTATCAATAATATAATGATATGTTATTATATGTATGAAACAAACCTATTTCACCATCTATCGATCCTACGGAAAATGAAATCACCGCGCGTGCGTACGTACGGAATACCGTCTCCACGCTGTGGTGTAATCTATTTTCCGCCACCAACTTACATGGATGAGTATAATGGTGTAAATAAATATCTATATATGGTTATTGTAAAGTGATATTGATTCTGTAATATTATATATACACTTAAATACAATTCCACAATCATGGGAATGATATCATCGCTCGTGCGTACGGACGGACTGCTGTCTCCACGAATGCGATGAGATTCATTTTCCATGATTAACCATTCAAAAATGATTATAAAGTATATATAATGAATAATAATGAAATATATGACATAATAAAGCTACTGGATTTATTTATACATATATATATATATATATATTTCATCTACTTAATTCCATTCAATTCAATAACTAAACAAAAACAGCGTTCATGCGTACGTACAGACTATCGTCTCCATGAACGGTGTATTTATTTCCATTTATCGATCTATTATATATATATGCATATTCTGAATATATATTATATATAAATCATGTTTTACATTATGGATATAATTAATCATGATCTAAGTAATCATATGAATAATTACAAGTTAAAACACGAACGACAAATGAAACAATTTTACCCAAAATGCTACTTTAACATGAATTTACAATAGAACGGGTAATATAAAGTCACAAGTGAAGAATATATGATATAATAAAAATGAATATTATTATTTAATAAGTAAATGAAATTATTTAAATCATTATACATGAGGTTTGGATACGTACTAAGCATATCAGACCTAAGTTAAGGGATAATTTTTCAAATATCATTTTTATCTGAGATTACTTATTCATAAGTATTTAAAGGGGTTATTGAAATCGTCCATGTCCATGTTTTATACAAGTGTTTTCATGTATTTTTAATGTAATTTTTACCCATTTTTACTTTTACCCCATGGTATGGAAGGAATCTTTCTTTTATTTACCCTATAAGGTAGTTTTTTGACTTTTCCGACAAAAGTATGAGGAGAATTTTTTTTAACGTATATGGCATGAAGGGATTTTTACGGTTTTATAAAGCCTTATTTTCATGAATCTTACTCCAAAAGATTTCATGAATATTTTCAACAATATAATTTTCTTTTAAAATTGCATGACATTTTGTGAAAAGAATTTGATTTTGAAGAAGAAAGGTTATTTTCCTCAAGAATTCATTTCAAATGTTTTATCAAAACCATTTTCCATCTAAGACAACATTATTTCATATGTGTATATTTCAAGTTTAATGTCTCTATGATTTAAATGGTTTCAATTTTCTTATAATGAAATGTCCATTTATTTTATATGGATTATGAAATGCTGGGATGATGTTTATGAAACCCATTTTATTCTTTGGGTTATGATGAATGTTTTAAGTTTATTGTGTGGCACAAGTAAGAATGATTTCCTTATGAGATGGGTGGGACCTATATCTCCCTCCAATGCATTGGGTAAAAGTTATATATCTAATGAGATAGACATGTCTGAAACGGTATGTTAATCCGGTTCAGTGATACAGGACTGGATTGAGGAGTGAACTCGATTCAGAAAAGGACTTTGTCCACTAAGATGGTTTTTGCAGCAATGACTTGGCTACTATGGAAATCATAACAAGTTCTGAATGGTTTCCAAAATTACATGTTTTATTCCCATTCTATTTTATCGTGATTGATGTTCCTTTATGATAAATGCCTTACTTTCTTCCATGATTTATGTCTTTGCTTGAGGTTTTAAGGTTTAGATTTAATGTTCAAGTTTTTGATTTTAAATGTTTATGGATTGTTTTATGTTCCCTATGTTTACCCTTACTGAGCATTTTAGATCACCCTTTTAATGCTTTATTTTCCCCAGGAAATAAAGAATGGGTTTAGGTAAGGAAACGAAAAGGGGAAGATCGTTATGGGAAATGTTGAAGATCTTTCAACATGATTAGATGTTTATATTCCGAGTTTCCAAAGACACTAAACTATTACGGTCCTTGTTTGTCTGTTTTTGTTATGTATTAAGTATTCTGCAAAATTAATGTAATGTCCATGTATGTCATGCTTCGGGCCTCTACAGTTGGTATTAGAGGAAAGGTTTTGTCAACCTTTGGAAACTGGGATGTGAAAACGCTAGTGAGATACCTAGAGATATTTTTAAGGTAAGTCTAGGGATGTCCCTAAGGATAAGTATACATATAGGATATAGTCCTAGAACTATGGTAACGATCATAGAATTTAACCTAAGATGTTAGATATTGAGGATACTCCCCCTTTATTATGTTGTTTTCTCTAGCATGGTATTTTCCTCTCACACTATTCTTTTTGGGTTTTAGAGAATGACTGGAAACAGGAAGATTCACGATAATGGAGGATATGACGGACAATGGAATGGTATTATTCATGATGAACCAAATGAAATGGGATTTGGAAGTCCAAAGATCATTATTATGCCTAATCAAAAATCATATAATATGATCAATAATCTCAACTTTGGTAAGTTTCACGACTCAGATAATAAGAGAATGATGGAGTTTCATGATGATCATATAGGAAAGAACGTTTAATTTCCCTCATGTAAATCATGTGGGAAGAAGCATCAGGGATATTGTTTCAAATAAACTGGATGATTATTTGGGTGTGGAAAAGAAGGAAACAAATCTAGTAAGTGCAAAGGAAATGGTTCAGTTAACACCATGGACAAGGATAATTGTATTGCTACGACATCAAAAATGATTAGATGTTTTAAATGTGGAATGTATGGCCATTATGAAAGCCAATGACCTAAGGGAAAATCTCATGAAGAGAATCATCATGGTCATATGAGTAGTATTTATGTGGATGATGATGAAGAGACTACAAATGAAATATGAGATTAAATAAATGATGAAGCTCAGTCAGTGTTTTAAGAAGTTAGTGGAATGATGGTATGTTTATAAAGAATAACGTATGGTACTATGGAATAAAGAATCATCTAAGGATTGTTACACTATTGTTTTTCCTAAAGTATTTGAAAGTATATGTTTAATGGTACCGGTAACCATGGAAGGTTATTCAGATATTTTTTGAAAGTAGATGATATGCACATAATGAAGGGATAATAAGATAATGAGATGTTTGATTGTATTCATTAGCTCATGACTGATATAAGGACTAAGTGATATTATCGTATGATTATAGAGATTTTTTTGGGATTTTGGTATGTGGAAAGAGTTACCTTTTTACATTATTCATTTTTTCACTAAGGTTCTATGGTAATTTATTTTTCCAGAGAATATATGACTAAGGTATTCATGTGTTTGGAATATAAACAAAAAGATATATCTTATGATATATGTGGTATAAATGCTTGTATTCACATTCTTCGTAGATAACCTTTCTAGTAATTGTTTTCTTTATACTATGAGATTGGACCGAAGTATTTTAGATAAGACTAAATATTGGAATGAATTATGTTGGACATAAGTTAGTATTGTTTAAGGATAGAACCTTTTTTGATATTATTGATGGAATGTTATAGTAATGTAGTTTAAAAAAGGAAAACCTGCAGGACGGGTGACATCCCATCGCGTCGGACAAGGCTATGGGAATCGAACCCACAACTGAAGTGCGATTGGCCTTTATTGCATACCAATGGCCTATAAGAAGTCCATGTTTAGTAGAAACTAGTTTTATTATATTAACCAGTATGATATAAGAAGTATAAGTCCATTTTAGGAACCATATATGATTAATCTCACTATAGATGGACTTATGTATTTTTGATAACTTTTATAACATTTTGTATGAGACTCACGGAAGGACCCATCATTCTATCAGATGATCTACTAACACTTCACGAATGACAAATTCAACTTCATTTCTTTAAGAGATGAAGTGGAAATTGTCCACAGAATGACCAATTGTGAGACTGTAACAAAATCACAAAAGTATTTCTTCTAATTCCAATTTCATCAACTTTAGGGAAATGATCTTGAAAACAAAAAATGTTGTCCTAGTTCCCTTATATCCAATGAATCAGATGGTACCTTAGATCATCACAAATCTATGTATTTGTGATTGATGGCTTTTTCATAGCCATGTTCTCTACCAATCTCCATCATAACTTGATGGTTATATTTTTCTTCCATATCCATATTTTCACCTATTTTATCTTATATGGAAACACAGTGATGAGTTTCTTTGGGTAATCATTACATTTCAAACATTAGTTTTTTAAATTAAGTTTTAGTATTCATTTTTACGATGTGTGTTTCTATAAATAGTAAAAGATTTATAACCCCAATGAATTTCGAGGGAAAAAATCATTTTAATGGGGGTAGAATGTAACACCCCAAGATTTTATGAAAAATATTCTTTTAATTTCATTGATTTTTTGTGTTTTAAGCTACAACAAGATTAACTTGCGCTATATTCAACACCGTATGAGCTTGCAGTATACACAACACTATTCTTTGATCATGTTACACACAATTTTGATATTAGTTATTCTACGAAACATTGAGTGTATATATATAAATATATATATATATTTGATGTATAAATGAAATATGGTTGGAATATATTATACAAAACAACGGAGGAGTCTTTCACAACACGCAACCCTGACTTGGCTTGCATTACACGCAATTGCGACCTTCCTCAATAGCGTGTGTTGTACGCAATACCAGGTTTCACTAAACAATGATATATGATTATAATATTATTATGAACTAGCCGTTATGAATAGTATCAACTACATTTGTAATTTTATTACATTATTATTCATCATACACATTTTCTAGAACATTGTATGAAAACAAAATCAATTTTTACCGTAAAATAAGTATTTTTGAAAAAATGTAGTTTTGTTGCCTTTTGATGGCACACCCACCTTAGATCTTGTTTTTGACTTGACTATAAGTTTAATTTGACATAATAAAATTCTTCTTTGGAATCAGGATATAAAAATTTACTTTGGATACATTTTTCATATTATTCTGATAACTTTCATATTTTAATGAATAGTAAAAACACACTATATTTTAAATAAGAACAACTTATTTCATCGCAATAATTTATATGGATAGATTATCTTTTTAGTTGCGTTTAAAGTGTAATTATAATATGTTTTTACCATTTAATCCAATTTTGGTCATTGGAATTAAATTCACTTTGAAATATCATATAAACAAGTATCAATCTTTTGATAGTTATTGTTTCTTAAAAAAACACACTATTTGTTTTGAAAACGGGAATTAATTTTAAAATTAATTTATTCCACCTCTATTTTTTGAATTAGGAAAAGTAGACATCAATTTTGAATTCTGAATATGAAATAATTCTTAGGCTGAATTTTTGGTATTTTTCTGAAAAATTGTAATTTTCGATGAATAGTGAAACCACTTAGTGGTAGTTAAAAAACTGACTTTTTTAATTCAAATTAAATTTTACCACTTTTGTGAATTGAATTTAAAAAATCTGAGAGACACGGTTAATATCAAGAACTAAAATGTGGTTCAATGAGATTAAATAATTTTTGGTGAATAGTAACTTTTTACTTTTATTTACCACGGTTAAAAGTAAATAGGATAATTAAGGGTAAAAATGATATTATTATTACCCTAACACATGTCCTAATTCTATTGGATAAGTTTAATTCGACCAGAAACAACCTTAGGAATTAAATATGAACATTTAGGCCCACTTGGATTAGATTAGGACATTTAATATTAATTTATTTAAAGAAGGGTTAAAATAGTTAAAATCAATGATTAATAAGTAAATCATTTTTATTATAGGGTTATACATAATATAAATTCGACTAGAAATATTAATTAGAAATATAAAATGATTTCCTACATAAGGGAATTTTATTTATAATTTTTAGACATTAAATAATTTGATTTATTTATGACACAAAGATGATGCACTAATTATCTTATTAATGAAATATTGACATAATTGATGTTATAAATACCCAAATAAATGTAATTTGAGACTTTTTATAAATTAAACTAATTTTATAGGTAAATATGAAATGTTATTATTTGTTTAGTTAAATTTTTTAGAACTAATCACTCTGTTAGGATTTTCAAAAAAATCAATTACCAAATAGTGTCAAAATTGACATAAAATAGTTTTTAAAACAAATATTATATTATTAATTTTTATTTTATTCCTAAAAATCTAAGGTTAGGCCAAATGACTTAGATAAGGATATATATATTAATAATAAACAACTTGGGGTTCGTTTGACTTGTTATAGTATGTTTATTAACCTTATAGTGTAAGAAAACAAGAAGACACGGTAAAAGTAAAATTATTTAACTTAAGGTTAAATCTAAATGATAAGGTTAACATAGAAACCTAAACTTCTCTAAATATATTGGATGAGAGGATTTTTACCCATACCCACATTAGCTTCGAAATAAATCAATTTGGAGCTATTATAACCCTAATATAACTATATAGTAAAATAATATTTTTTGTTTTTCCAAAGGTGCCCCTCCCCTCCCTTATAAAAGGGAACCTCCTCCCTCTCTTCCTCACACCACTTTGAGCCTTCAAGCTATTCCAACCCCTAAAAAATTCACTTCTCAACTTCCCTATAAACATTTTAGAGGCCCTGGTCTTCTTCAAAGACCAATTTTATTGCCCTAAAAGGAGGACTCAAAGAGGCGCTTCAAAGAAGAGATAATGTCCATTAACGATTCTTTCAACTTTATTTCTTCTTCCACTTCTTCTTATTTAGTTTTTTTTATTATGAAGTAATAACATCAGTATCACTCATATACTTCTATTTCATTATAAGTATGAAACAACCCTATTTCACCATCTATCAATTCTACGGAAAACGAAATCACCCCGCGTGCGTACGTACGAAATACCGTCTCCACGCCATGGTGTAATCTATTTTCCACCACCACCTTACATGGATGGGTATAATGGTGTAAATAAACAACTATATATGGTTATTTTAAAGTGATATTGAATATTTAATATTATACATACACTTCAATACAATTCCAGGATCATCGGAATGATATCATCGCTCGTGCGTACATACGGACTACCGTCTCCACGAATGCGATGAGATTCATTTTCCATGATTAATTATTCAAGAATGATTATAAAGTATATATAATGAATAATAATGAAATATATGACATAATGAAGCTACTGGATTTATGTATACACATATATATATATATATCATCTACTTAATTCCATCCAATTCAATAAGGAAACGAAAACAACGTTCATGCGTACGTACAGACTACCGTCTCCATGAACGGTGAATTCATTTAAATTTATCCATCTATTATATATATGTATATTCTAATTGTATATTATATATAAATAATTTTTTACATTCTGGATATAAGTAATCATGATCTATGTAATCATATTAATAATTACAAGTTAAAACACGAACGACAAATGAAACGATTTTACCCAAAACGCAACTTTAACATGAATTTACAAAAGAATGGGTAATATAAAGTCATAAGTGAACCATATATGATATAATAACAATTAATATGATTATTTAATAAGTAAATGACATTATTTAAATCATTATACAGGAGGTTTGGATACATATGAAGCATATTGGACCTAAGGTAAGGGATAATTTTGCAAATCTCATTTTTATCCGAGATTGCCTATTCGTAATTATTTACTGGGGTTATTGCAATCGTCCATGTACATGTTTTATAAAAGTTTTTTCATGTATTTTTAAAGTCATTTTTACCCATTTTGACTTTTACCCCATTTTATGGATGGAATCATTCTTTTATTTACCCTACAAGGTACTTTTTTGACTTTTTCGAAAAAAGTACGAGAAGAATGTTTTTTTAACGTATACGGAATGAAGGGATATTTATGGTTTTAAAAATCATTATTTTCATGAAGATTACTCCAAAAGATTTCATGAAAATTTTCAACAAAATCAATTTCTTTTAAAATTGCTTGACGTTTTGTGAAATGAAATTGATTTTGAAGAATAAAGGATATTTTCCTCAAGAATTCATTTCAAATGTTTTATGAAAACCATTTTCCATCTAAGATGAAATTATTTCATATGTTTATGTTTCAAGTTTAATGTCTATATGATTTACATGGTTTCACTTTTCTTATGATGAAATGTCCATTTGTTTTATATGGATTATGAAATGAGGGGATGATGTTTATGAAACCCATTTTATTCTTTGGGTTATAATGAATGTTTTAAGTTAATTGTGTGGCACAAGTAAGAATGATTTCATTATGAGATGGGTGGGACCTATATCTCCCTCCAATGAATTGGGTAAAGATTATATATCTCATGATACAGACATGGATGAAACGGTAAGTTAATCTGGTTCAGTGATACAGGACTGGATCGAGGAGTGAACTCGATTCAGAAAGGGACTTTGTCCACTAAGATGGTCTTGGCAGCAATTCCTTGGATACTATGGAAATCATAACAAGTGTTGAATTGTTGCCAAAATTACATGATTTATTCCCATTCTATTTTATCGTGATTGATGTTCCTTTATGATAAATGACTTACTTACTTCCAAGATTTATGTCTTTGCTCGAGGTTTTAAGGTTTAGATTTCATGTTCAAGTTTTTGATTTCAATGATTATGGATTTTTTTTGTTCTCTATGTTTGCCCTTACTGAGAATTTGAGCTCAACCTTTTTATGTTCTATTTTCCCCAAGAAATAAAGAAAGGTTTTAGGTAAGTAAACGAAAATGGGAAGATCGTTATGGGAGATGTTGAAGATCTTTCAACATGATTAGATGATTATATTCTGAGTTTCCAAAGACAATAAAATATTACGGTCCTTGTGTGTCTATTTTTTGTTATGTATTGAGTATTCCACAAATGTAATGTAATGTCCATGTACGTCATGCTTCGAGCCTCTACAATATAATCTCAAGAGATGTTATAGCAGCAGATAAATCAATGATGGAGGCTATTTTATGCTAGCCTAGACCAACTATTGTGACTAAGATCCATAGATTTATGGATTTAGCTAGATATTATTGATGGTTGGTCAAGAATTTCTCACAAATATCTGAAACTCTGACCAAGATTAGATAGAAGGGTGTCATGTTCCTCTGGTTGGATGAATGTGAGGAAAATTTCAATGAACTGAATAGAAGGTTTGTTAGTGCACCTTTTATTAAATTACACTTTAGTGGAGAATGGTTTATAATATATAGAAACATATCCAAGAAGGGATTAGGATGTGTCCTTATGTAGAATAAAATCTTTATAACATCTTCATTATGACAATTGATGATTCATGAGAAAAATAACTGAACTCATGATTTGGAGTTAGCAGTGATAATTTTTTCATTAATGATATGAAGGCATTATATTTATATTGAAAAGTATGTTTTATATACTAATAAGAAAAGTATAAAATATATATTCACATATAAGGATTTGAATATGAACTAGAGAATATGGTTTGAGTTAATAATAGATTATGACTGCTCTATACATCACCACCCTAGGAATGCGAACAAGGTGGCCAATTCTTTGAGTCGAGGGATCATGCTATATTAATCATGATGAGGATAAAAAAATATCCAATATTTTTTTTATTTAAAAAGTATGGATATATAAAAAATGATGTAAGGGTGAAAATATTTTATTTCCAAATAAATTTTTACCCTATATCCAAGTAATTATTAAGGAGGTGTATACGGATGATGAAGAGATGCAACAAAATATCATAAATGTTCCAAATATTAACATTGATCAAGAATGAATGATATGGTTATAAAACTATGTATGTGTTCCTTCAATATCACATTTTAAGAAGGATATATTAGAGTAAGCTCATAGTTCTTCATTATCTATTCATCATGGATGTATGAAGATATATATGGACCATGAAGAATACTTCTTAGGGGATAGAATGAAGAGAGATATCAAAGAGTTTTTATATTGCTTCTTGTTATGAAAATAAGTTAAGGCTAAAAGAAAAAAATAAAAGGTCTTGTTTCATCCATTACCCACGATAGAATAGAAATTTGAGAAAATCACTATTGATTTTGAAGTTAGACTACCAAAACCTTGTAAAGGCTTAAATTCTATATGGGTTGTAGTTGATTTCCTTACTAAGTTATCACAGTTCAATTATATCAAAGAATATTTCTCTTGGGATCAATATGCCATGATTTTCATTAAGGTTGTGGTAAGGTTACATGGAGTACCATATTATATTATATCATATCGGGATCCAAGGAATACCTTATAGTTTTATCATATTCTTAGAAATCACTTGATATTTAATTGAGTTTCAACACTTCATATAATCCTCACACTGATGGTTTGTTTGAAAGATGAATCCAATCCCTAGAGTATTTGAGATATTTTTCGATAGATTTCAATGGTGGTTGGTATCAATACCTTACTATAGTTGATTTTTCATTAAATAATTTCTTTCACTCAAGCATTCAAATGGAACCATATGAATCCCTCTATGGGATTAAATATAGAGCGCCAATGTGTTGGGATGAGGTTGGAGAAAAAAATCCTTTAGGACCTCAGATTGATAAAGAAATAGTCAAGAAGCATAAAACCATTCACCTGTATATCATCGTAACAAATAGTCCTTAGAAAATTTATGCTGATAACCATATGTGTGATCTAGAATTTTTAGTTGGTGATAATGTGTTTCTTTGAATCTCACTCTGGATGAATGTTATGTGATTTGGGAATAAAGGGGAACAATACCTATGTATATTGGCCTATTTGTGATTATTTATCATATCATGATAGTATCCTATCACATGAAACTTCCTCTAATTCTCTCTCAAGTCCATGATGTGTTCCATGAATCTCTCATGAGGAAGTACATAATTTACACTTCACATATATTGAACTCAGAGGTCATACTGCTGAAGCATGATCATTCTTACGAGGAACAACATGTTGAAATTCTGGACTGATCAGAGAATATTCTATGAAACAAGACCACTCACCTAATCAATGTTTTTTAAATAAATCACTAGTTAGAAGTTTCTATGTGGGAACTTTAGGATATGATTAAGCAGAATCATCCTCATCTTTTACTCGAGTGAAAAAATTCGAGGGAATAATTCATTTTAAGGGGGTAGAATGTAACACCCTGAGTTTTTATAGACATTTTTTAGAATAAATTAAATTTTAATTTATATATTAAAATATTATAAGTCAAAAATCACTTTCATAGAGCACCAAATAGGTTTACAATACACACAAAATATACTTGGTGTATGTTACATGCAACATCGACTGGGCGTACATTACATGCAACATCGATGTTTCTACAAAACATAAATTTTTATTATAATTATTTAAATTATACAGTTATAATAAATTTGTTAATCATAGTTACTTGATGTGTAATAACTAATTTTCAAATATATTTTATAATTGTTGATAATAAAATATATTTTTTTGGTAAAGTCCTTCTATGTTTCAAAATACAGTTTTCTCGAATGAAGCGCTTTTAATGTTCTTATATGAAAAATAATAAAATTAATTTTAGATAGATTTAGGAATTGAATTTGATAAAATATATCAAATTATTGAATTTATAATTTATAAATTATCTTAGGGTAAATATTGTGGGGTTTTCCTGAAAGGTTGTTTTTTATGAACAGTGAAAAATACCAGATTTTAATTAAAAATTATTTTTAATTTAAATTATTTATAAAGTTAAATTATTTTTATAATTCGTTTAATAGTTTAATTAAATAATATGTTAATAATTTAATCCCATATTGGACATTGGAACCAATTTCACATTGATATTATATATAAAAACATTGCAATATTTTGATCATTTTTACATTAAAACATGCATTGTCGAACTGATTGTGGGAATAATCTTAAATTAATTTATGCCACCTATGAATATAGAATTTTGTAAAATTGATTTAATATTTGGAATAAGAATATTTTATAATTTCTGATATAGTCAACTTTGTTTTTTTTCACAATGATTAGTGAAAGTGATTATAATTAATTACTTCTGTTAAGGGAAAATCATGTTAATAAAGTACTAAACCATAAATATATGACCCAAGATGACCTATATAATTTTCCAAAACCCATTATATGGAGCATATTGGGCCATGAACCATAATTTATTGATTTTATTTGTTTTTTTATGAACTTATTTAGTTAAAAAAGTGGGTAAACCTGACTTGTTTCCAGATTTGATAATTTAGTCCTTTACCTTCACTACAAAAGGCCACAAACTATTCCCACTTTCTCACACCTCTCAAGCTCCTTGGCACACCCAATATATTCTAAAATAAGATCTACTATTCCGTCACATAAACTTAGAATTATTCTTTTATGAATAAGGAAACTAAATTAATTCTTTTTGGTACAAAACAAAAGGAGTTACCCGATTAAAAGGTAACATGTTCTCTCAAACACCATTCCTTTACTTTCTTCTCCACCCCTACACTCTATTTATTCCATTGTTGTATGAAAAATATTTATACTCAATATACTAGTATTTTTTATGCTATCTGATCTAACTACACTCACAAAAACCTCCAACTAATGGATATCGAACATACTATTTATCTGTACGGTGAACTACCACCTCACTAAAGGATGATTGTTCATTTCTACTTTACCACATCTAATGGTGAAAATTATGATGGAAACTATATTTATATGTTTTCTATATAATATTTATTATTTATTTAAACTTATTTATTCTTTTTACAACACATATCTTTTTTCCATCCATTTCGTGTAATTATGATAGTTTTTTAGGGAAGTGTGGACTACCGCCCCCTCAAAGAAATGTGATTCATTCACACACTCCATAGAATGTTTGAAGGATAGGTTTAGTAAAATTATATGATATATATAAATTTATAGTTAAAATGTAATAATATTATATAAATATAAACTTTTATGAAATTTGGTTGCATTCATTCAATATGACGATTAAGATGGAAACAATGTCCATGCGTATGTACGGGTTACTGTCTCCATGAACGGTGTATTCCATTTTATAAATCATTTATGTTATGGATTATTATATATATATATATATAATATTAATTATATTTATTTAAATATTTAAATTCTTGAATCGTTATATAAGTATAAGGTCCAATGATATAACAAATCAATACACATGAAAAGAACAAATTGATTATTACCCAAAGTGAAACCTTAACATATTATTGTTATAAAGTAGCTAATATAAGGTCATAACCAAAAAATATATGGTTTTATGTATAAAAATATACTTATATTAATTATTTATAGTAAAATTATATTTATTATTCTGGAAACTTGTATGAGTACAAAGAGAGTCAAGACATGGGATAAGAGGATTTTATCTCACTTTTTATTCCCTTGAGATACATGATATGTTCGCCACTCATTTCTTTTTGTGGTGTATGTACGTCCCATGATTTTATTATATGTATAATATTCCTAAATCTAGGGGTATTAAAATAACCATTTTATGAAATTTCACTCATCGTGTTTATCTTTCAAAAGTTACCAATTCGGTAAAATTGTTTTGTCTCAATTTGACTTCTTTGAGACTCATGTTTTTTTATGCACCGAAACTCTTTTTCAAGGTGTTCAAACATCAATTTTACATGTTATATAATGAATATCATTATTTTTATGATATTTTAATTTTCATGTAATTTCATTTTCATTCATGGAGAGTATGATCCCAATTTACCATTTTACAACATTTTAGTGAGAAAATCTCATCGCTTTTCGAGATTGTTTATGTTTTTTGCTTCCTTTGTTGAAATAATTTGATCCATTTATTTAGAATACTAATGATTCTTCTTATACTCTATTTATTATAGATATATTCATGTGTTAGTAACACATTTTCTACACTTTTTTACTTAATATAATGTTTTTTAGTAAAATATGACATTCTCTTTCTCGTTATTTAGATTTCTATTGTATTAAAAAAACCCATTTTTTAAAAAAACTGTATTAAAAATATCCTTGAAGATAATATTAAAGGAAAAAGGTTTTTAAAAAGGTTTTATTATTTTAAAATCGTCATTTCAATGTTTTCAAATCTATTTTTATAGAATTTTTTTAAAAGGTTTCAGGTAATAAAAATCATATTTCAAAGAAGAAATGATATTTTCCTAAATAAATCTTTTTAAATGGAAATTAATTATTATTTACCATCTAACATAACTTACATTGTTGTTAAAAATATTTTATGATGAAATTATTCAATGCTCCCATTCATATTCTTTCCCTAAATGGATTATGTTTTTATGTCATGATTTTTGCAAAACCCATTTCTCTTTCACGAGTAATATGATTTTGAAACCAATTTTTAATTCAAGGATAATAAGATTTTTAAATGAGGTTATATTTCATGGTTTATATAGTTTTCAAACCCATTTCTCTTTGACAGATTATATGGTTTTGAAATCCACTTTTTTTCTCAGGTTATGTTTTTGATGAAATGATTATGAAACCTTTGAATTTCAATAGGTTATGATATGATTATGTTTTTATAATACCCATTTTATTTCATGGGTTATTATATTAATATTCATGATCTTGTGGAAACTGTGTGAATTATTTCACTATGAGATGGGTGGGACCTGTATCTCCCCCCAAATCATTTGTAAAATATTTATATCTCTTGAGATAGAATAACATGGTATTTGGAATGAACCTTAACATCGAATATGGCCAATGGAGTGAACCAAGACTATGAAGATGCTATGAGTGGTGAACTCATGCTACTAAGATGGACATGGAAGTGAACAATGACTAACATGATGGTATGGGGAGTGAACCCATACTACCAATATCGTATCAGCATAGATGGCTTGGAAGCTATGAAAATAATTTTATATTATTTTGTGTCTTCTACAATTCCATGATTTATTCCTATGTTATTATTTCAGGGATTATGATCTTTATTACATTATGATTCATGTCTTTTGAATTTTTAATATTTATTACACGATTCTTGGTATGATCTTTGATATGTATGGTATGATCCTCTATTTTTATGATCACAATTTTCATACCCTTCTTCTCATGTTTATGCTTACATGTATCCCTTATTAACCCTTAATTATCATCTAATCACAACCATTTATATGTTTTTCCCCTAGGTTATGTTGATATGTATTATTTTTGAGGTGTCTAAGAATCTCTCATGTCAAGAATAAATGATTAGGAGATGACATAGCACATTTATGTACCTGTATTTATGTTTCCATGTTTCCAAAGGCCTCAAACCAATTAAGGTATTTGGGATCTTTTTATACAATGTTTAAGTATTATTCAAAAGTTTTGTAATATTTATGTTTAAAAATAAGGGGAATCTATAAATTCCTTGATATATAAGTGCCTATGAAATTCTTGATCATATCAGGATAGTATCTCGTCAGTCGGGACACACACCAAACCTCTCTCAAATCCATGATATGTTCCATTTATCCCTCCTAAGGAAGTACATAACTGGCCCTTCACTTGTTTTAATATCATAAGTCATTGAAATAGAATAATATCATTCATATGAGGGACTAATAATATAAATTTTGTATCATACAATGATAGATCTATGAAACAATACCACTCACCTAGTTGTTTTTTTATAAAACAACCAGTTTGAGGAAGCAATGTGGGAACTTGAGGATATAATAGGGTGAAAGTTTCCTTATTTGATTGTTTAAGAGTGACTTATTTTGATGGTGAACTTAATTTTAAGGGTGAAAAATGTAACACCCATTTGTTTTGTTAATTTTCATCAGATAAATCAAATTTATTTATTGCATTTTCTACACATAACACTAGGTTAACTTCTGTTTCACTCTACATCGAGTTTTAAAAAACACATTATATATTATTAATATTATTCAAATAAGATTTTCAAAACCAAAATATTAAATATACTAATATTAATAAAAATAATTAATTTCTAAATATAATTTATATCATTTTTAATAAATAAAACATATTGATATAAAATATATTATTTTTTGGTAAAGTATTTATACATTTCGAAGATACTATTTTCTAAAAAATGATTTTATATATATTTGGAAAAAATTTGAAAATTATCTTTTCACACACACAGAAAACTAATATGATAAAATAAAATTTACTTTTGTAATCAACATTTAATAATTATCTCAGGGTGAGTTTTTGGGTTTTTTCCGAAATGTTTTTTTGATGAATAGTAAAAAAAATTTAATTTTAATTTAAAAATTAATTTTTGTTAAATTTATTTATATTGTCAACATATATTAAAAAAATATTTTGAAGATAAATTATTTTATTTATAAATTTATTAATTCAATTTTTATCAATGGGATAGATTTCATATTGAATTTTGATATAAAACCATTATTAACGTTTGAACATTTTCTCTTTAAAAACATTCCTTCCTTTCATGTATGTGGGGTTAATTTTAAATTACATATTTCTACTTATGTGAATGAAATTTGGAAAAATGTATTTCAAATTATCTATCATCATAATTTATACAATATAAATATCTCAACTAATTTGTTTTTACCAAAAGAAATAGTGAATTCATTAAAAATTAATTAGAGTTGTAATGGTAAAAATTGTTTTATCAGGGGGGGGGTACAACTGAAATGATAAGAATAAAATTTTTTCCAAAAATATCCAACACACATTTTTTATCCATATTCCCACCTAATCTTTTATAGGATCAATAATTTACCATTTTGGAGGGTTTTTCCTTGATAGAAACAAGGGTATGGTTGAATATTTCAAAACATCACAAATGTGACACTCAGCTAAGTTATAAAAGGCATCCACATATGTTCTCTTGTCCACATAATAAAAACCTATTCTTTAGGATAATACCTACAAAAATTAATTCCCAGATTCCATAATCTTATCCTAGAAGACTTATTTTTTCTACAAAATCCATCATAGGAAGGATTTTAGTGAAAATATATGGAGGATACCCAAAGAAGAGGTAATATCCATCTTTTAGTTTTTTTGTCTAATTTATCTCCAAAACACCTTAAATTATATGTATAACATGATTATATAATAAAATTAGTGACATTTATTGGTTTTCCAATTCATGTTCCCTATGGAATTTATTGAAGTCAAGAAAGGACAATACTTTATCGAGGTGTAAAGAACATACACCTGCTAGGATTAAAAGGGGTTACAAAAAAATAATCAATACAAAAAAACAGTTCTTGAAGACAGCCCAGAAATATCACCATTAAATTGTTTGCAAGTACGATATTCCAAGTCTATCTCTAAAATCAGCGCGCTATCCCATTAGAGAAAACAAATCAGTCCGAACCTTCCTCCCATGAAATCAGCATGAACTACAAGAAGAAGATGGATAAAACAATGATAGCCACACCAGAATAAAACAGATCATTCCAAAAAATGCGGAGCAGAGGAAAGGAGAAGAAATAGGCCATCTTCTTGCCATAGTATCCTTGCCACAACCTTCAAACTAAGTAATCAAAAAAACTAATTTCAGCACTTGAAGCAGATAGAGAAAGCTTCAACATCAACCAGTGTCCAGGCAAGACCAAGCTAGAGGTTCCGAAAATCCAGACCTTATGGCGTGTTATCATTATTCATGTGTACATCTTACTACCACCTCACGAACTGATGTCATTCATTTCTCAATTACCATATCATGGTTGTACATAATGATGGATTTATTGTTAATATATGATATTTATGATATTTTAATTACTACATCCTATTACCATATTTTAGGTATTTACCTTCTATTTTTTTGTTTTCCTCATTATTTGGGTGTATCTTAGGATTACCAAGGATGAAAAACATTTTCTAGTGAAAATGAACTAATGTTCAGGGATGAATGTTTGTTTCAATTAATGAATTCTAGTTATACATGTGAATTCGATTAGTGGGGGTCTCTCAACTTTTGGATAATTCAAGTGGTTGATAAGGTTTTCATGTAAGAATGTTATATTTTTCCAGTCTGATGGGTGATTTCACAGCATGTAACTAGTTTACATGTTGTTTATATGGTCTCTAGGTTCATTACTTGAGATAAATACATAGCAAGAAAAAGTAAATTCCATGTACTGTTAAAAATATGTTAAAAAAATTGAATGTATTATTAGTGTGTATGGAAATCATGGATTACACGATGTGTAAATGAGTTATATGTCGTGTAAGTTTCGTGATTTTTGGATTTAGGGTTCTGAATTGATAATTCTTATTTCATGATTCGATATCCCTCTTCTATTTCATCCCAAAACACTCTCCAATAATTTTGGGGACATGAACTTCATTTGAATAATTTCATTTAACAATTTATCACTGTTTTGATTGGGTTTCATCTCTCTAGGATAGTAATCATTTCTTATTCTTTATTTCCTTTTATCATGGAAGCCCAATTGTGCTACAGTAATGGATGCATTGATCCATAGTCTATATTTTTTGTTATTACTTTGAAGATCTGTTCTGTTATTTTCTTCCAAGGGACAATGTTTTATTGGTTCTGGTATTATGGGTGAGCAATGTTGAGGTATTTATTGTTTCTTCTTCCCTAATGATCCTTTTTCTAAATTGAAATAATTTTAAGATGTGTGGATGGATTTTAGAGAATCTTTTATAATAATTTCATTCAATTTGTTGGTGTATCTTTATTCAGGTGTGTGGGACATTAGTTTTATGTTAGGCGGTTCCATATCCAGCCTATGTTGAATAAACATCATTTTTGGGGTTTTATAAATCACATTATAAATAAAATGACATCATTTATTGATCTAATTTTCATATATGAAAATGGGGTTTTTATAAAATATCGGTTTCCCTAAATTTTATAAATTAATTTTTTTTTCAAATCATTTTATAATGGTTTTTTGAAATGGTTTTAAATGAATGATTTCAAAAATAGATCACATAGAAATAATTGGGTAAATTAGGTTGACGATATTGTAACATACATCATCCACTTATGGGGGTTCTTTCATGGGTAGTCACATACTCTCTAGGATTTTTGTTCTAGTGACATGTTAAACCTGTTGGGGGGGGGTGTAAATTCTGGGATGTTCTTATGATCTCATAATTTGATGCATATATCTGAAGATAAGATGTCTGCAACTATCTATGTTAGGTATGAGTGTCCTAGCTATTTTGACCTAGTGACATCCTTTCCATGATGTTACATGTGCATAGGCTTGTCCTTTTTTTGGTTTTTACTTGCATGGTTTGGAAATGATATGTGATACATTATTTGTTTTGTTTTGATTTTTCCTCTTTGATATATGGATATAAAATGATCTGAAAAATATTTACCATCCTTATTTGGAAATGTGTATGAAGGGTAAATTATATTAGTTTCCATTTAATTTAATTTAAAAACAAATAACTTTTTATCATCACTTTTTTCCTTTAATGTTGAGGATTCATGGTATATTGTACAGAGACATGATATGAAATATTTAGGTGGGATCCTACTGAGCATGTTAACTCATACCTTTTTCTCACCATTAGTGGTTCATTAATGATGTACTTTTATTCACTACTATAAAAGGAAGGGCACCATAGTGAGGCAGTGAGGTTATCTTTTATTTGGGTTAGCGTAGCTGGTGGTGAGATGGTGGAAGTTTTACCACGCTATCACGTGAAGTCTATTTTTGTATCTTTATGTAGTTTTTTTTCCTCTTTAGGTGGAAATTATTTTTTGGGATTTCTTTACTACCGTTCAGTTGAATTTATATCATTGATCTCTATTACTTATTACATATATGTTCATTTTTTCTTCTATTTATTATTTCTATATATTTATATAGGTTTTTTTTGTTAATGAAGGTTGGGAGAAATCATTCAGTTTGGTTGTTGTTTGATGCATGGGGGCTAGTATTCAGCATATAGGGATCTATAATTCCTTTTAGGTGTGTGTAAATTTAGGTTAGGGACTATTTTGAGATGGTAACCAGGTCGAGTTTTACATATTTTGGTATCATTGGTGTGGTTTTCCATCAAGATTCCTTGTATTTGGACATTTGGTAGACGTGAGATTTGATTTTTCCGACTTGGAAGGTAGGTTGTGGGGAGTGCTTGTCCAGCTCTTATTGGGATGATATTAATGTTGACAAGTTATATTGGAATGTGTGTCTCATGTTTGGAGTTTTGATCGTGAACTAATTTTTTCATATGGGCTTTCTGGTTTGAGATAACATTATTCTTTGTCTAATCTTTCCTTTTGTTTTAGTGTTCCATAGTATGCCTTTGAAAAATATTCCATGGGTTCCATAGAAGGGTGAATCTGGTGCTCCTATAGGTGATCATTCCCTTGATCAAAATTTTATTGATGCTATTGTGTGGGAAGTTTATTATATAAAATATAATGTACCACATGCCATGAACATAATCTTTAAGGTAAAACCAAGGGATACGGGAAACAAAGATAGATCAAGAAAGTTCTTATGTGAGAATCCAACTTCTTTTAAAGGTATAATTTAAACTCAAGAGGTGGAGGACTATCTAGATAATATAATTAAATTCATTGATTTACCTAAGAGTATAATAATGAAATGTGTGGTGTTTAGGCACGAGAGGCCTAACAATTGTTGTTGGGATTCCATGGTATATGAAGATATGAATGTGGGATTAAACTAGAAGGGTTTCAAGACTCTATTATTCTAGTAGTTTTTTATTGATTCATTGATGATAGAGAAACTACTGGAGTTCCTCTAATTTTAGTTGGGGGTATTCAGTTTCATTGTACCCCAATTGATTTGTTCAGATGATTCGTTTTTCACAAGAGGATGTATAGAATGATCAGTTGAATGTTCAAATGTAACTACATGGTTTGTCACTAGATATCAGATCACATGTATTTATTCTAAAACCATTTCAAAATGTGGATATTATATGAAGGGGTATGTTGGATAAGATGAATAAGGTAGGAAAGATTGGATATTTTGTATTTTCTATTCTTTCCAATAGAATTCCACAATAACGAATATGAGAAAAAGAGAAAGTGGAAAGGTCATCACATGAGTGGTGGTAGAGTTTCTAGTGTAATTACTCCTTTTCACCTTGATATAAGTATAGTAATTTTACATTTACCAAATATTAGTGTGGAATGATTGGAAACACCAATCACTCTTTTCCTTCAGCAATAATTTTGTTTAAAAATTGTAGAAGATATGACCATCTGTAGTGTTTCAGTCTTGCTATGATGACACCTAAAAATTTCAAAGGATAATTAGCATAAAATATAATGTGGGGAATTCATAGGCTTCAAATACTATAAGGATATTTCCATATACTACATGGGTGAAGCACCTTTACATAGTAGATAAGTTTCCCTAATGGTGGATACTGGTCCAGTGATAGTGAGAGGTATCACAATCATTGCATCTTAAACATTAGTTTCTTATTTGTTATCAGTTACTCCCACTAATTTATATATGGTTGTATTTTATTTTCCTAAACAGCCAATTGATCTAGTGTCCATTTTTATGGAGAAAGAGACACCTCATAGAAAGAGAAAAGGGAAGGGGTTTTAGTGTCCTTGTGTGATATTGATAGCTGACATAGTGTTAGTCTGGAATTCCTCATTCTTGATCCAGATCTATTTGAAAATATAAATGGTATCATTTGGATTTTTTTCTCCCCATTATGATGTTGATTTTCATCATTAGCATGAATAATTTATTTTTACAAATGGGATCTCATGGGTGTGTCAGGTAGAGTGCGATATGAGGTTTGGTTATGCATGACCCTTCCACCCAGATCTCTAGAGCTTTTTTATATTTTAGTAGTTTATCTTGTTGATGTTTCTTCTATTTTTTATCTCCCCACTTTTTTATTATATCTTCTTGATATTTTCCCAGATGATTTCATCAGGCTTCATCCAGTGAAAGGGTCATAGTTTACTATTTATATGGCGACTGGTATGTTCCAAATTTTTATTCTATCTTTTCACATGGGATCCACAAATTTAAAAGAAATTATGATTCAGTATGAAGTTATAATGGTGAAGGTTTTTCTCCCTTAGTATTTATCCTTGGATAGCCCTAGTGGTCTTTTCTATAAATTAATATGATTAAATATGACTATGTGTGGACTAGTGGAAGTTGAATTGGGTGATAGTTAAGAATATGGATCCATTTCATCATTTTGAATATTTATTGATCAGATAAATGGGGAAACGTGTTATTCAAATATCTATCTTTGATTTATTTGACAATAGCTCGGATTTTGGGAGTCTGATATATAGAATATACATTTCAAGAGAAGGTACAAACATTATTAATATCATGTGATGATGTTTGGTTTGAAAAAATGACCTTCTATTTTTAATGGATTTAATGAATCAGAAATTCCATGAGTATGTCATCCTTTTTTGGTATTTTTCATGGATGGTATCTTGTTTTATTTGATATATGAGCATGATCAATAACACCATTTGATTTTGGTTCTAGAAAACCTTAGGAGTCACTTTTAATATGGAATGATTTCAAATGTAATTTATATATTCAAGAATTAAGTTTATTAGGGAATATGATTTATGAAAATTTCTTATCAGATGATCTTGATATGGCGAAGGATATTTTTTCATATGAATATCCAAAAAATGTATTTATGACTTGGTGAATACTTGGTCTTTCTTGATTCTACCTACGGTTCATCCATGATTTCTAAAAATTGGAATCCCCTTCGACTATGATTACCATGAAGGGGGGAAATTTATAATGGATGCATATTTCCAAAACTATTTTTGACAAGATGAAAGGACTTTGGGCATCAACTGTTATTTTTATCTTTTAATATCCTAGTAAGGGGTATGTTGTTTTCTATGATTCTTATAACACTATTTGGGGTAGTGTGTTTTTTAAGGATGATTATGTGGTATCTCAAAAATCTAATCAACTTCAACCATAGTAGAATAATTACCCCACCATGGATTTAGATTATTAAATTGTTATGCATGTGATTTACAATTAGTGACACTATCTTTTTGGGGAGAGGTTAATAATATTTTCTTTCCATGAGAGTTTGGGATATATTTTTTCACTATTATACATGACTCATAGAGAGATTTTGTGGGTGGAATACCTTTCGATGTTTGAACTTTACATTTCCTACACCATGAGGAAGGCTTATTTCATTGTAAATGCTCTCAGAAGGAAAGTTCCACTGTAGGCGGGTCTAGAATCGAATTAATAATGGAATCTTATGGGTACTATCACTCAATTTCATTTCAATGGTTTGGAGGATTTTTCATGTATGGTTATGAGCATTTTTTAGTTATCTTCATCTATCCATGAGAAAATTTTTCTAAGCCAACAATAGTATGATCAGTTCATAGGAATTTTAGAAACACTACATAGTGGGGAGACCATTTTTGGTTGGCCTCTCTCTCCATACGGTATTCCAAGTGTTTGGGATTATTTTTATTGCAGAATTATTGGGGATATATTTTTTGTTTATTTTTCATAGTTCTTCAAGGGACATTAATCTTGGAACTATGATGATGTATTGAGGCATAAGATGGTGATTCTAGTGGCAGGGTACAAAGCCTTAAATTTCTGATTATTTGTCCTATATTACACATGCCAACAGATAATGAAAAATCACCTCAAACCTATTGGTTTACGTCATCTTCTTCCAAATTTTATTTGGAAATGGGATAATGTTTTCATAAATGTTGTTGATGGAATACCATAGAGTCCCTCAAGAAGTTATTCTAAATGGGGTGATCATTTAGTTAACAAAGTCATATCACTTGTTTCCAATTAGGGAAACCACTAAATTTGAATATCAGAGTACATTGTACATGAGTAAGATTATGAGGTAATGTGGGGTTCCATCTTCCATTATTTTAGAATTGGATCCTACGATTATATCAATGATATAAATGAGTCTCTAACAGGTGATGGGGGATTAGATCAGGATGATTTTAGTTTCTCATCCATACACATATGGATAGATAAAGCATTCTATTAAGGTTCTAGAGAATACGATCCATTATTATTCTTTGGATTTTGGGGGATGATGGCCTATCCGTATGGGAATAATAGAGTTGTATTATAAAAATATTTAAGAAACATTTATTTGAATGGATCCCTTTGAGGCTTTGTATGGTTATGCTGGGAAATGACCTCTTTATTTGGTAAAGGTTGGTGAATCCTATTTTTTGGGACTGTGTTTAGTCCAAGAGATGTCTTTTAGGATTCAAAATATACATCAGTATATTATTATAGCACATATTTTATATAAATATTATACATATTAATAACATCTTCCTTTTGAGTTTTCTCTAGGTGAATGTGGTTTCTTTAATTTTTTTTCTTATTTGGGTCACCTCAGATCATTAAATAGGGAATGTTGGCTCCGAGATATGTTAGATGATTTGAACTCACTGAGATGAATGGGATAGTTAATTACCCTTTGGCATTGTCTGTTTAGTTTATGTACATTCAATATTTTTTCCATGTATCATAGCTCAATAAAAAACATTTTGATCCCACTCTTGTTGTAATTTTGGAAGAGATTGAATTGGAGTGTTATTTTTCTGTTATGGAGTAACAAGTAGAGATCATTGAACATCATGTGAATGTCTAGTGTGGGAATTCAATCACATTGGTACGAGAGTTTATAACATCTTGGTACTTTATATCATGTATTTACGTTCCCTTTATCTATATTTCTCATTATTTAGGTATGGACTGGGACTTAAAATTACATAGGCCATTTTTTGGGAAATTGACATAATTTTTAAGGATATATGTTTTTTTCAATTAATGTTTTCTAGGGATAAAACGTAATGTCCTAGAGGGGTTTTGACTAGGGTTGGATAATTCTTAATGTGGTTTGGATTTTTTGTGTAAGAATATATTATTTTTAAGTCTATTTGGATATTAAATTCCATTTAAATAGTTTACATGTTGTCTATTTTGTCATCAGTTTCATGTAGTGAGCTGAATACATAGTGTGAACGAGTACATGTCGTGTAAGGATTTCAAGATGTGTAATTTTAAAAATGTGTTTTTCAATAATAAGGAGATGTGTTTTTCCGTATATGTGGGATGTGGGAATAATTGACATGTAATGGTGTTATAAACCACGTAAGTCTCATGTTTTTTAAATGTATATTGTTGGACTAATGATTCTTATTTCATTATTCTATATCTTTCTTCCCTCTTGACCTAGAAGAAACCTCTAGAAATTTTAGGGACCATTTCTATATTTTAATAATATTGTTCACTAATTTATCTCCATTGGGGTTGGGTTACATATCTTTAGATAATTAATCCTTTATTATTCTACATTTTCTTCTGGTATTTTTATTGCACTATAGTTATGGATACATTGATCCATCATGTTGATTTCCTCTTGTTCCTTTCTAGATCCATTGTGCGATATTTTTCAGGTGGCCGATCATTTTTTTGTTATGGTGTAGAGGGTTTTCATTATTGTGGTATGTTTTTATTTCTACTATAAAACTTTTTACAAATTCAAGGACTGTTGATATGGGTATATTGACTTTAGGTCCTCCATTGTCATCATTGTGTTCTCTTTGTTAGTGTATCCCAATGTAGGCATCTGCGACCTGATTTATGAGGTAGGGGGTTCCACCTCTAGCCTATGTTGGATGAAATAAATAATTTAGGTTTATAAAAATTGTTTTATAAATTCAATGTCACGGTTGACTGAATTTATTTGATTGTATAGAAATAGTGTTTTCATAAAATTTTCTTTTTGCTCGATTGGGTAAAATAAAAAGACTTTTTCTTAACATTGTGAAATGGATTTCAGATATGGTTTTTAAAGAATGGTTTTTGTTATATGGTTGAGAAAAATTAATAAATGGTGGCTATGAGTATTTAGGTGGATGTTTTATTAATAGGAATTGTCCTCTATTGGGGGGGTCATTAATGGGGTGTTCCTCTTCTACCTATTCACATTGTTTTAGGGATGTACTATTCATTTTTGAGGGTTCAATTTACAGGATATAACTCTACTCAATATATTTGATTCATATATATATAGTTACTTAATGCACATAGTTATATATGTTAGGAAATAGTTTCCCAGGTATCGAGATCTAGTATGATCTTTGGCATGATGTTACCTGTGATTTGCAATGTACTAGTTAGGTTTTCACCACCATAGGTTTGCTATGATATGTGATACATGATATATTTTGTTTTTATATAACTTCTTAGATATGTGGATGTGAAATTATTTGTAAATTATTTACTTGATTTATTAAAAAATTGTCAAAAAGGAGAAATTAAAGTCATTTTCCTTGATTTTCATATTAAAAGTATTGCAATATTATCATAAATTATTTTTCTTTTAATTTAATCATGTTTGGATAATTGTACTATGAAATTATGTGGAACACTTCGGTGGGATCATACTCATCCTATTAGATCAAACCATGTGAACCCCTTGGGTGGTTCAGATACCATATTATGTCTTTTGACGTATGGAATACCAGGGCAGCACAATGAGGCAGTGAGTTATTCTATCAACTCGTTATGGGTAACTGGTGGTGAGTTTGTGGGATTTTTCCCTTTTAATCGCATTGAGACTGTCATAATAACTATTTTATTTATATATTCTTTTGTAGTAAGACATGTATCTTGAATATTATTTTACTGAAGTTCATTTATATTTCATTTTTTGTTCTATACCTTTTATGAAACATATATTTATCCATTAATCCAATATTTCATTCAATATATGTATTATTTAATGTTTGTTTCTTCAGGATGTGAGAAATTTTTCACTCTTTTTGTTATTTGATGTCAAGGAGCATATCGCCTGCCTGTTGGGATCAAGAACGCCATTCCGGTATGTCAAAATTCGAGTTAGGTACCAATTTGAGAGGGTATCTGAGTTGAGTACAACAAAAATATTCTTCTATAATTGTTATACCCCACATACCTTCATTTGTTTTATTTTTTGGGAATACAATAACATTGGTCGTCTGTATAGTGGACTACCACCTCCCAAAACGATTTTATTTTTCACACATTACATGTAATGTATTAAGGATAGTATTAATAAAAATATGATATATATATATTACATAACTATTATTAAAGAATGTTAATTTATATAATTTAATGTTCATTCTTTCAATCGAACAATAAAATTTAAATAGTGTTCAAACGTACGTATAACCTAATATCTCCATAAACAATTTATTTCATTTTATATCACTAAATATTATAAAATACTCTAAATACATATATAATAAATATATAATATATTTTTATCATGATTTACATTCTCTATATTATGGAACCTTGATCACTGTAAGAGGACCAAAAATAAAAAATAAAAAATTATAGAAAAACAAAGTGGGTTTTACCCAAAACGTGACTTTAACAATGAATTATTAATAGATGGGAAATAAATGGTCATAATAAAATCATATATGATATTATATATATGAATATTATTTTTTAATAGATGTATAATAAACTAATATACATTATACATGAGGTTGAATGAGTATAAAAAAATTCAAAACAAAAGGGTTGAGATTTTTCTCTCAATTTTTCATCTTTGAGATGTAGATTATGTTATAAACCCATATTCTTTGACGAGGTGTATATATAGAACCTTCAACATGTAATATCATGAATTTAATTTCCCTCATGATAATTTATGTCATGTTTCTTTATTCTATCGTGGGGCATATGATTGGAAGTTACCAATGTGGTAAATATTTAAGGTTACAATCTCATCATTTATTAGAATTGTTAATAATAATATATCCATTGATAAAATATTTTGATAAATATCTCGTGAAGTTAATTAATTTTATTATTTTATGGTAACTCGTGATATTTTAAAGTATTATTACTATTTTCCAACTCTCTAGTACTAAAAACAATATAGAAAATGTTTAGAACAAAAAATGAATTTATTTATCTTTTTGTTATGAAAACTATTTTCTTCTAGACCCATTTTTTCTAATATTGTTTTCATAAATGTTTAATTTCTATCCAAATATTTATAAAATAAATTTTTATCAATTTTCATTTGAATAAAATTGAATGTATTCTACCTTTCATTTTATAAAAAATTTCTACTTTGAATTTACTAAAAATTTGAAAGGAATATTTATTTTAACGTAGACAATATGAACTGAATTTTCCAACGCCATGACAAAATTATTCTTCAAATCTTTTATTATATATTTTGTTGGTTATTTTAAATAATTTTTTTTCCAAAATGGTTTATGTTCTAAAAATATTTTCTAAAATTAGAAATAATATTTTCATTGATAAATATTTTAAATGATCGATTAAAATCATTTTGCATATCATATTTCATTAGTTGATGTTACCTATGCCTTGTTAAGGATATGATCCAATAATACCGCTCTTATTCTACCACTTAATGGTTTATGTCTTTGAAGGAATGATTTTTATGAAACTCATTTGTCCTGCATGAATTATACCATGAAAAATTATTATGAATCCCACTTCATTAAACAGGTTATGCTATTATTAAATGATTATAAAACCATTTTTTGCTCCATAGGTTATGTCATGATGTGATTTTTAGGATACCCATTTCATTTCATGGGTTATTATATGATAAATTTTTATCTTATTTTGGAATAAATAAATTTGGTTTTAATTATATGATTGGTGGGACCTATATCCCCTTCCAATGAATTAGGTAATGATTTGTATCTCATGTGATATAAAGGGATGTAATGAGGATTGAACATAATTAAATAACAATATTTTCCCACAATGATTGTCTTGGAAGTGAACCTTAACTACTATGCTTGTTTTTTCCATGAACCCATTCCAAAATGATAGCCTTGAAGGTGAGCTGTGACTAATATGGAAATGATTTCAAATACTAATATGTATATTCCCCAAATCTATGTCTTATGAAATGTTATAATCTCATGGATCATGTTAATTTATTATATTATAACATGACTCAATATTATGATCTTTGATATGTAGGGTTTAGTTTTTAGATGTTATGCTAATGTCCTCATACCCTTATATTTATTTTATGATTATGTATCTCCCATGTTTATCCTTACTATGAATTTTATATCACCGTTTATTATGTTAATTTATCCTAGGTTATGAATAAATGTATTATGTATAGTATTTCTAAAAGGGGTTCTAGTTATGAAGAATGCATTGGGAGATCACATAGCTCTCATATGGACTAGTGAGAATGTTTCCAAGGTTCCAAAGGCACTAAACTATTACGGTCCTCATGATTTTATGTTTGTAATATATATAATATTCATAAAAAAGGATGTAATATATATGTGTGATAATTTCTATAGTATAAACCCTTTATCCAGATTCGTCTATAGTAGCTTCTTCACCTTCTCATGTTCAATAGTGGATATTCTATATGGGGTCTCAGATATTGATAAAGAACAAGCTATAATCTCAATTTTTAACTCAACCTCACAAATTAGAGGAAGACCATGTAATTATTGTGGGAATAGATCCCAATTGTCCCTAACAATGTGATGGATTTTATAGATGATAATATCATTATTCTCGATTAGTTGATCAGGATATGCATGCTCATATAGTAATAAAATAAATTCTTGAGATGATGATATTAAAAGTGATTTATCCTCCTCCTTAAACATGTATAAAATTGGAAGGATATTTTTGATATTGAGGGTGATTTCCTTGCCTATTAATTTTATATTGGATTTAATAAGGAAATCAATTCCATATAAATAATTATATAAATTATTCAAAATTGAGTATCACAAAATTATTTGGGATGATCAACATAAAAATATTAATAGGGGAAGAGTTACATGTTTGGGATGTAATAATTGACCCATTCTCCATATTCATCGATAAAACAACTTCCTTGTTCTGTGGTTGTGTTTCAATGGTTATAAAAAACATGCATGACCTGAAATAATGTGAAGAACTAGAATCAATTTCTTGTTCTCTATTATTCAATAAATAAATATCATACCCATCACAATTTCATTGCCAAGATCCACCTCCAAAATTGTGATTCCAAAAACACAAACTTTCTCTCTAGACCTGTAGGATGCCATTGGCATCTTTTTTTTTTGAAAACCTGTCACTTAGTGTATTTAGTCACACAATTTCCTTTTTCATTGAAGTTAAAACACTGGTATATATGATGATTTTTTACTGGATCATTCTCTTATTCCATTAAATTGATGTGTTTCTCCTATCAGAAATCACTAGATGTGTTCCATTCATTCACGCTCCAAAATCATTTCTATGACCCCATTAAGAAATTTTATAGAAGCTAATTCTAATGATATTGATAACATAGATGTTATAATTTCATTCCACTTTTATATTTCACCATCACACCACAAAATTTCAAATTCGTTCTCCAATTATTTTCTTCATTAGAACATTGAGACTTGATGATCCCTATTTTGTTTTTTAGGGAACACCATTAAATTTCCTCAAACTTGTCAATTTCATGAATCTAATTGAATTTTCATAGACATGGATCCATCCCACAAAGGACATTAAAAAATTTAATTTTGTGGGTGAGGAAAATGTTTGAGGCATATCATGATTGTATTTTGATGTTTTTTCATACTTCTCGATGTATTCTTCATCCTTTTTCATTAGTATAAATAATTCCCTCTCCATTTTAAGTTGCAGAGTCCGATGAAAATAAGTGTCAAATTTTTCTCCTATAATTCCTTCTATTCTAAAACATTGATATCCTCCACATGAATTGTATTTGTGACCAAAATCCTCCATTGATCAACTACTCCTTTTATATGATAAATATGTAACATGAATATCTCTTTCTCAGGGAATTGAATTGTCAGGAAGATCATTTCAATAGAGTAGATCTATTTTTCTATGATGAAGTTAATAAAATATAAAAATAAATTCAACGGCTATTTTAACATAAACATATCAATTAAAACATTCTATTTCACTAGGGATTCAAGTGTTCCTCTTGAATTTGGTTTCTTTCAAAAGTTGAGTTAATTGAGAATGTATTTTCACAAATTGTAAGATTCATTAATCTGCAAGGTTGGTCATCTTGGTTGTGTAGTCATCACATTTACCCTAACATTGGTTACAAATAAGGTTCCTCATATTTCCATTTATTAATTAGAATAAAGGTAAAATTATGGATAAATATATTCAAACTATTAAGCAGACACATTGAAAATTGTTATCATTAATTAGATAACAAATAAATGAAATAAGTTTTTTTGTAATTTCATGTTTTCAATCTTTTTTTTCCATCATCAATTTTATATTATAAGATTTTATTGTAATTATTTTTTGCATCATAATGGTTCATGAAGAGCATGTGAATTTACCAAACAATATCCTTCATGTTTTCTAAAACTATTGTGAAATAAAGACCATTTTCTTACAGAAGGTGATGATCAACAAAATCTTAATATCCCTATTTTGAGATTATTAACCTTAGGTACAACTATTCTATAGAAACATCCACTTGCTGTATCTAGATAGGGGTGTACTTCCTTGGAATTCACATACTCTATACATTAAAAAAATGTAGGAATGTTTTCCTATGTTTAAAATTATCATTAAGGATTTCACTAGTGTTTTCTAATCCTAATCCCAAAAAATAAATTTACTTTCCTATGATACTAGTTATATAAATCCATATCTTTAACACACTTTATTTCATATTTTTTTATATAATGGTAAACTTAATATAACTACATAGTTTCAATAGGGATAATATCCTTGGGTAGTTAGTTAAACTGTACACAAACATGAAACACAGGTAAAACCACATTACATAAAGGCTTCACAACATTCTCTTAATATCCATCGATCCTCTAAAACTACATGTAATAAATTGGGGGAATACAAAAGAAAGGGGTGAACTTTAAATCCCTGTAATTGAGCAATCAAATATTGAAATTATTAAAGTAATACATGTGATTAAATAGAAATATCAAGCTAAAATTTGATGAGTGAGAATAGATATCATGAACATAAAATCATAATATAATATGGTAACATAAAGACAACATGGTAATATGGAAACAACATAATACATGATATCATAAACATAAGTCAATGATAAATTTTGAGACATCATAAAAAAGTGTTATTAGAATAACATTACATGATCAATACATGGAATACCATGAGGTAAAAAAGTTATTCCAACGCATTGGAGGGAAATATAATTCTAGTCCCACCTATCATTTTTATACCATGTAAATGCTTTAGTGTTCAAAATTGATCATACAACATAGAGATTTATTTCATATATTTAACCCCATGATTAATAATTTTTGGTTAGGAAAATTGATTTACCAAAATAATGAAGTATCTTTACATATAGGGAATTACAAATGAGTGTAAATTGGTATGGGTACTGACAATAAAAAAAATTTTTATGGTAAATTTTAGGATAATTTCATCGTAATAAGGGTACATAAAGATTCATGGGATGGATTAATGAGATTGAGAGGGGTCTAAAATAATTATTGCATAAAAATGGAAGTAATAGAGTTGGGTGAAAACATATACCAATTAAAAAAATTAGTTATCAAAAGGCCTCATAGAAAGGAGGTTCTTGAAAAAAGAGGACAACTAGATATCACTTACTTAAATAAGCCGCTTATAAAAGATTAGGGGGTCTAAAAAAGAGTACAATTAATTGTGGGAGGGATATATAGAAATAAATTCAGAGTGGAACATTCTATATGTTTTTTATGTGAAGAATAATGGGAGTTTTGGTATGTTTATATACAAAAAGAGATGACAATTATTTATTGATTTCTAAACATTGGTTTTGACTCCATAAAATAAGTAAATCCAAAACTAAAATCATCGCATATTTTTTATCATGGTTTCAATTATTTTAGATTAGATTTCAATATTTTGTATGAAAAAAACATTGCTCATTAAAATAATACCCTTTGTGATGTTAAAGTGACTCATGTTTATAAATAAATGAATTTAGAAATGTAAAATATAATATATGTTTGATGGTTTCATTGAGGGTTTAAAAAATTAATAAAAATAACATCAAAGGTGCTTTATTTCAAATAGGATACATAATTTTGGACATGTATAATCTTTATAGTATTGATTACATCACTTTAACATTTTTATGATGTAATAATAAATATTGTATAATTTTAGCGTATTTTGTTTACCTAAATATTCGACCATCTAAAAAAAATTCAATATTAGATAATTTCGTTGCTATGGTACCAAAATTAATATTTATTTAATCCAAATAATTTTTGAAATATTATAATATAAATTTATATATAAAACCTACATGTATTGAAAAATATATGTTTTTTGATAATAATTGGTTTTCTCACCTATAAAAATTTCATTTGACTTCCTAAAATTTTATTATCATTTATATGTAATAAATATTAATTAATAAATATAATTTATTAAAATATAATTTATTCTTTGAAAAATAATTTTTTAAAAATATATCATTGATACAATCATTATATACCCAAAAATAATTCTTTTTCATCATATCAAAATCTGTTTTTTATAAATCTAATTATCTAATCATTTAAGAAGTAAAAAAAGGAATTTATATAATCAATATTGTTTTGAAAATAAAATTTAACAATTTGATTTATTGAGTGTTATCCCTTATTTACACCTATATATTACATAAGGTAAAGGTGTGTGATTGTGAGATTATTTTGGGGTGGTTTGGAAAACATGGTTTGGGACACGATAACGACGATCCTGAAATTATCCAATATATGGTATCACCCATGATTTATTTATTGAATCTAGGGTATGGATTGGTCATGGTAAAGTCCCCTTTATTCTATCTTCCTCAGAAATATGATAAAATAGATTTATATGGTATAATTATACTAGTTGAGGCCATGAAATCTTTCATTAATGAGAGTTTACTTTATCATAAACTTTAATATAATTATCTAAACGGTAACTATACAGTGGAAATGTTATGATTGATTATAAATAGAAACTGTTTTTTAATGCTTACAAGATTTAACTTATATCTTTCCAAAATAATAGTATTAGTGCAGGTTTTTTCTAATACATTATAACATGATAATACATCTATTCATTAAAAATGGAATTAAATTTATATATGTTTTTTTGTTAAAATTATATAGTTAATTATCATAGTGATTAATAATATTTTTTGAGATGTTTCATTAGTTATGGTTATATGTAACCTTGATGTTATCATATTATTTAACATGAAAGATTATTTTTAAATAATTCAATTATTATTTTGGGTTATATTAGTTGAATTCATGTGGTCACATTTGATGTTAAAATATTATTTAATATTGAGGATATTTAGGTTAATTTGCATGTGGGTATATGTATTTATGAAATTATCTATGTTGCAATAATGTGGTCATTATAATCCCTTTGGAGTTAAATGTAATCTTTCTTCGGGTGAATGTTTATACATTTTGGGTATTATCTTGCCTTATGATAAGTATTTCAGATACTATTAATATCTAAAGAATGGAGGTATAACTTATTATCATTTTTTGGATAATATTATGTATTAAAAGTTGACTTTAGTTATTTAGGAATCAATAATTCATAGTGAATACTCATCATTTTGCGAAACATATATGAATGTGGTGGAAACTGATTAAAGTTTGAAATATTATTTTCAAGTAAATATATTTTCTAATTTTATTTGTATATATTTTAATGTTATTTCAATACTGTAAGAAAATATCATAAAATAAATTTCACCGAATTACCCTATTTTCTTAAAAATAGATGATCTTTTCACACCTCATTAGCATATGGTTTTTTTCATTATATTTCTAATGATTATTCATTTTAATTTGATCAATGTTGTTTGTCACTATCCAACATTATTTATAAAATAAAATTTCCTCCATGTCTACATTTTGATTTCCCACTACTATTCTTTTATTTGGAACCTAGTAATTTTTTATTCTAGATGACCATTATATTTACATTTTCTATTTTTAAAAGGATTTTTTTATCCATTTCTATGATGTGGGTATCTTACAAAAATATTTTCAAATTAAAAAATCTTTTTTAACAATATAAACATAAAATTGGGAGGCTGAAATTTATTACATGGTGTTGAATGTCATAGTATGATATTTTAAAATATACGACCTTGTTTGGTGGTGAATAATACACACAACATCGTGCATAAAATGAAACAAAAAATAATCATTATTTAAAAATGATCATTAAAACATAGTTGTTGAATAAGAGGGTATCAATAAGAATAAAAAATATATATATATATATCCTAATAAATAAAATTTTATCATTTAATTCACTGTAAATTAGAATTCATTATCTAGTAAAGTCATTTTATACTTCAAAAATATATTTCCCCACCAAAAAAGTTTTTGAATGATTTTTCTAAAAAAAGATAACAATTTATTTCTACCTCATCTAGATAAATTAATTGAAAAAATGAACTTAATTTTTCAAATAATCATTTCATTGTTATCTTGCATCGAATTGTTTATAATTTTTCTTTGGAATGACGAATCATTCAATGAATACTGAAAAATAATAATTTTTATTCAAATATTTCATTTTTAGAATATATAAACATCTGTTTTTATTAAATAGATAAAAATAGAAATTATTTTATTGAAATTATTTTTTAATGTATTAATATAATTTGTCAATTTAATGTTTCATTTTGGTATAAAACAAATTATAATTAAAATGACCTTTTTCTGAAAATTTATTTTTCATTAATTTTTTGGGTAAAATTTAAATTAAATTATGCAAATATATTAATTTAATTAATAAAATGGAAAATTTATATTGGATTATCATAATTAATATTAATTAATAATTTCATCTTAATTTTTTTCATAATGAATAGTAACTATGGTAAATAGTTTTAATCACAGTAAACGGTAATACTCGTTCGTTAAAGAAAATAATAATGTGAAAAGGATTTAAGATATAACTAAAAAATTAATTTAACATATTATATTATTTTAGTTCCTCCGTAATAATCAGAATTTTAATTTTATGGACACATGGATCACTTTTCATTGATAATGTTCTATATAATATTTTCTGTAATGAAAAATAAAAAATGTCACTCTCTTGGTTGTAAATATTAAATATATGTTCAAATTGGTATAAATATAAGTTTTGAATAATTATAAAATGTCATTTGTAGAATAATGAAATTAGTTTTATTATTTTAATTTACTTTTAATTTTTAGTGATTATATTATTACATTAAATGATTATACAATACTAACATGGTGCTTGTGCAAGTAGTACAAAAAATTAAGGTAAATGATTTAAACAACATTAAACATAATATGTTTCAAATTAAATATGGTTTGACAAGAATTTTTTGGTTAATATTAATTTATTTTAGTATTAAAATGGATGATATTCTAATTACATTATTTTATAATGACATTAAATTCAAATTAAATGATTAGTTCAAAAATGGCATTAATGTTATCTTTATAATAAATATTATTTTATTACATGGTTTAAAATTATAAAAATGATTAAATTGCACATGTTTAATTGAAAATGGTATAAAATTTCATATATTGACTACTTATGACTCAATTTTTACCATATATGTAAATTTATGAACCTTAATTATTGGAAAATGGGTTATCATGGTTAAAGATAAAAAGGGGAAACATGGTGTTAAACTAATGAGATAAGGGTTAATAAGTCCTAAAAAGTATCTAAATAACTTTTATGTGCTTATATGGATCCGATATCATCCTGGATTATAAATTAATCAAATTATTTATCAAAGTCTCTAAAATGTGGCCTTATAATATTTTAATGTTTTGAAATTTGCAAGAGTTCCCATCCCCTCAATTATAAAAGTGATCCTCCCATCCTATCTTCCACATGAATTTTGAGAATTATAAATCATCCAAGACCTAGAATATCCTCTCTCCAACATCCCTTATAATATCTTATAGGTCTTATGTTAGTCATAATACCAACCCTAGTGAGATTATGTTGTAAATCATATGAGGTTATCCAAAGAAGAAGTATATATTTTAACAAAAGGTTTTACTTTATTTTTTTATACCTCTTTAGAAATTCACATATCAATTCTGATAGTATAAAATTACTATAATACATAAAATTAAATTTTATGATATTAATTTTTTAACCATTATCTATCTCATTTTTCTATAAAATGCGACATTGAACTATAATATTTATCTATGATGAAGTGATGCCTCACAATCCAATTTACTTGTTTTTCCATAACAACCTCTTACATATAGATATAATGATGTATTTAATGACTATATATGATATTCATGATCTAATTATCATTATTTAATCATAATATGTCCTATTTTTCTTTAGATTTCTATCAATTAAAAAATGATAACGTCGTTCTTGTGTACATGTGGATAATCACTTACACGATGCGATGTGATTATTTTTTCATCATATTATCACATATATGGTATATATAAGTGTATTTGAAGAAAAAATATTATATTTATGGAACAATATTCATTTTATATTTAATTTATTATACTTATGTTCTTTCTCTTATGTGCATGAAAAAAATGGAAATGTTATGCATTCGTACGAACGATCTATCATTTCTATGATTTTAATGTTAATTAATTTTCCATAACTATCTTTCTTAGATGGTTTTAAAAGTTTAATTACGTTATAAAAAAGATAATTATATTATTATTATTATTATTATTATTATTTAATAAATAATTCTTTGACCATGTTCATATTGAAGCTATTTTTAGATGATGAATTGAACGTCCTCACAATATCCAGCACAAACACAACTTGATATGTAACTATATAAAATATGGTCACAAACCAAATAAAATGGATTATGATAAATTAATGAACATAAAAAATATCCTTAATCAAGTATGTAAATAGTATGACTTTATTATTCAGGAATTAAATAACACATCACTCTAGAATTTTGTTAAGGTAATGGATTTCTTTCCGTAATTCTTTTTCTTTGATACATATGCTATATTCACCATATGTTTTCTTCTTTTTTTTTTGGTTTATAATAATATCTTATGGATTAATTTTATCATTATTAAAAATATATTCAATTTTCATTATTTCAATATTTTATTACATCAAATTTTATCAATTAATTATGAAAAAATTTTCTGAAAACATTTTCTTCAATGTTTTACTGATTTTTTTCAAAATTATTTTCTTCAATGTCCATAATATTTAAATTATATTATGCATGTATTCATATATAAATAAATAAATTATAAAATATTTTTTATTTTTATTTTCACCTTCATTAAAAGGATTTCAAAAGGAATCCTTTCTTGTATTTTATATGGAATGTTAGGACATTCTTTTAATAATAGAAAATGGAATGTTTTTAACAGAAAAGTTATTGTAAGATTTAAAAAAAAACCATAATAGTTATTTCATCTTTATTTTCCATTATAATCATCCAATTTTACATCACTGAGAAACCCTTCATCCCTTTGTGCAGGTTATTTTAGTTATCATAATTGGATTACAACAAAAAGTGTTATATAAATCAATAAAAATTATTTGTTAAGGGATTATAGGTATCGTTTGCGAGTTTAAAGACTTAAATAAAATATTTTATGTGATTAACATATTATATAGTCTTTAAAAATTATATTTGATGATTGGTGAGCTTGATATAGCTCTCCAATTAAATAGGTAATGATTATGTTCCCCAATGAACTTTATTTGAAGTTAATAATATAGGTTATTCCAGTTTTAAGTATTATTATAAGGGTTATATAAAGATGATGTCGAGTGGAACCTAAATGACCATTAACGATTTTTAATTAGTTTTTATGGAAATGTTTTATTTTACATGATATGATGCTAATATTTTATTACAATCAAAAGATTATTCCCTTTTAAGGTAAATGCATATATTTTTAATAAAATGATTTCATTATATATCAATTTTTTAGAACCCATCCTGACTATGAAGTTTGTTTTATGTTTTATTATAATGTTTTTATGATATAATACGGTCAGTAAAGCTGATTTCATGTGTAATTTGATTATTATTTAATTTATGTTCATTATGATAACAGAAAAAGTTCTTTTATGATATCATAGTATATATAGAATAATGAATTTCTATTATTTTTATACCTTTATAATATTTTATCAACATTCCATGTTTTCATGTTTCTCTCATTGTTTTTATGGATTAGTTAGAACAATGATGAAGATATAATAAGGAAAAATAAAATTTCTGTATATTCAAATCAAATGCTCACTCAAATACATGGGTATTTTTATTTATGTGTTTATCCAAATACAATTAAACTGTAACCCAAAAAATCCCATTGGGAATGTATGTGGTCCTATGTTTATTCTTGATGTTTTTATATTTTAGATAAATAAAATCTGGTCCTGTTCATCAGTTTAAAAACTGAAAAAATAAAAATTATATTTTACCACCAGATCTAAGGGTATTGATTTGGCATTGATTTTTTAATAGAAAACCCCAAGATTATTGTTATGGAATATGTGTTCCCATACTTATCCCACCAAAATAAATTTAAGGGTAAAAATTCATGTTGAAACCAAATATCCTAGCCTATTCTTTTAGGAACATTCACTGTCTTACTGTAATGGTATATGGGATCACATATTCAGCTTGCCTATATTCTTTTGAGGGGGTATGTTTAAAAGTTGATGGATTTATTCATACATACAACTAATAAAATTAGTATTTATAAATTGAATTTATCAAATCCATTACCATTAAATGGTCTAGTGAATTCTGTTACAACAATTTTACCCTTTGTCAATATTATATATTTTAACTATACAATTATCAAGACTCCTAGGAGAATTGAATAATTTATAATGATTTTATATAGAAACATTTATAATTAATTAATAAAAAATGAAGGTAGAATCATAAATTTGAAGCCTCTCTTTTTATCATACAAAAAAAGAAATAATATTTTGAATACCAGTATGATGAATCCTTATTATAATCTCAATTTGTTTTAATTCCTCATTAGAGACATTAATTGTTTCTTACAAATCAGATAACAATGTAGCATTCAAAATTGAATCATATAGCAGTAACACTTCCCTTGAAACAAAATTCATTCCTACCTTTTTGGATTCCTTAAATAACCTCTTATAGTCCTCTATATCTTTAGTAGAATTGGACATATCTTTTGGATGTTGTTCCACCAGGTTCCTTCCTTGATTTTTATATCAACACTTTTTTATAACTACTTCAACATAAAAATCTTCATGAAGTACAACTATATTGATATTTTCATAATGGTCAAATATATTGAAATTGAAAACACCATTTTGAGTTCCCCAAAACAATCCCAAGATAAAATAACCACATTACCACTACTATGGATTACGTTGTTGGAATTCCCATCATATCAAATAAAAACAAACAAGTAATGAAGGTGATCCAATTTGCCTATGAACTGAATAAGGGGGTTTGATAAAATATCCTCCAAAATTTCATCCATCAATGATTTTATATAATTCATTAGAGTAATTCACGCTATGGGTTTTTCTAGGATCCCAACATAATAATTGAATCATAATAAATAACCAAATCACATAGTGAAGGACCAAATTCCAAATTCATTGATTGAGCTTGACTGAAACTAGTTGGTACCCATATGACTTCAAACATTATTGGATCCCAAGATGTGACCCATTGAGTTTACATAGACCAATGAATTCAAAATGAATATAAATAATATTTTTCAATATTCATGAAGGAAATATACATCATCAACAGGATTGGATACCCACCTTCATTCATTAGAGTGGAAAACATTTCATCAATTTCCAAATCATTGGAAAGAGCATAATAAGTGATTTATAATGAAAATACCTACATGTTTTATCATGATGTAGGGTTTTAGTAAAATGAAACTTTACTCCCTAGAGAATATGTAGTCTCAGAAGGCATCCATGTCCCATGAACATCCTAAAAAATACCATGGAGACTTCCACATTGAAATCAACAGTAATTAATGTAATCAAAAACCAAAATTAAATTCTTAGGATAACTTATGATGTTGAAAATATGAAATAAATAATTTTACATTGGATTTATAATAGATATCTATATTATCAACTTCAATAAGGTCTTATATTCATCCTAAATGATCTAAATATTTTGTAGTGCATTAACGATAAAATATAACTATGTAATATCTAAGGAATTATATGTTTTAATAGTAAGGAGGATTATATCTAGTGGTTAAAATGATATATTCTCTTTATTATTTCAAATCTCTAGGGTTTTCAACATCCGATCAATATCAAAAAAAATTATGGATCTTTATGGAATCCTAAGTCCGTCTTAAGAGGTTAGAATGTTGATACAAAATTAATAGACATTTTTTGTTCTAGTGAGAGCTCTAATAACCTTTCTCGCTCCTGTCTATGGATTTCAAAGGAAGAATGATCAAAGGGAATAACTACCATTGATGGAATTAAAAATTCCTCTAAAGGATTCTATTCCATTAACTATAGTTCTATTATAAGGGTAGGGATATATTTTTTTCAACCACATCTCTTAAGAAACTGAATAGTCTAATTTGTATTCCTCCATTCATATACTCTGGATATATGATGGAAAAATTAACCCCTTTCAAATTTTAAGTGGGAAAATGTGGATTTAACCATGAAATTGATTAAGAAATTAAGACTTAAAGTTATAGTTTTTATTTTATATGGATATATCTTACCGCCTTCTTATTCATTAGTTATATACCTATCCTATAGAGGGAACTTCTCATCATCTTCTATCATAATAGTGACATCATACTCATTTATCAAAAGATTTATAATTTTAATCACTATACTCAAGTAAAATATTAATCCCTTGACTACGTGAATCAAATCTTCATGCTTCTAAATATTATCTTCCATATCATTGGGATGATTCTCACATGATATTTCTACGGGTGTGGTATCATTCCTAATATCCATTAAAACAATTTCCTCCACTTGGAGTGCTTCCCAACTCAATTTAATAGATGGAATTAACCTATATGGATTTTACTTCCACCAAGAATCCATAAATAAAAATTTAGCAATGATGAGAAATTTAAACGATACTCTATATATTAGGGGAAGAATATATTTATATCACATATTTACAAATAATCTATTAAACTAGATTCTTTTATGGATAAATAGTATTCCTAGGTCTTATTACCTCTAATGGACCACATCTTTAGCCTCTAGTAGACCCTAGAATTGTGTCACCCAATTAAATAACTATATATTAGGGTATGTCTAGGTCCAAGACTCAACATATTTACTTGAAACCCTAATGACGATATTGATCATCTATAGGGTAACATGAATAATCATCTCTTCTTATATTATCATCAATTAAAGATGAAACAACTCCATGGGATATCATTTGAATCACACACCTTGAGTAAAAGTGGATCACTTGGTCATTTTATAGTTAATATTACCCAAAAATATATATCCTTCATAACCCTCACATGGAGTATCCCCATAGATATTGGATTCCAACATGCCCTCTCTCAATAATATCATGTATGGACAATATTAGTGTCTTCCATTTGTTATTTGGGTAATAGAAATAGTCGGGAGTAGGTATATCATGAGGATGATCGTGTTGTTGTGGTTTAGTATGATTCTAATATCTCATTAATCATGTGGAAGTGTCCAAACTCAATTATTCTCTAGAAAAATCACCTTAACAGACCATCCATGTTTATTTGGTTATTGATAAAATAATTACCTCTTATATATGATAAGATCAAGCCCCGTAATACGTAGAAGGAACCAACATGTATGAATGGAGAAATATTCCTATATGTATTTCCAATACATATTTATAGATTAGACAACATCAATACAACCACATTAATTTTCATACCACTTCACAATTGTGCCACCATCATGAAATATATAAATTTAAAATCAGTGAGTGACTTGTACATATATATATAATATAAACTTTAATAAATATATCCATTAAGGATTATATGGAAATAGGCCAGTTTACACTAGGGGAGACCTCCCAACCCCTTCTATTTATCATCCTTCATCTAACACCATCAAGTAGGAACTAAAAATATTATGGGTTTTGTGAGTAATGAATCTCCAAGGATACCTAAATCATTTTTTAACCTTTTTCCATGGAGAAGGCATCAAATCAAGTGTTAAAGGAGATATCAATTAGTTATAAAATATCCACTTTAATGAAATCCCTATCCAGTGACAACATCCTAATTTAAAGTGGTTAGATTTTCCAATCTACATTATCTTATAGGAATTTTTAAGGAATGAAATCATCATATCACCAAGAATTGGGTATTCCCTAGTCATTTTCAATCTTGAAGGCTTATGAAAACAATGTTTTTTTATCTTGATGAAGTTTTTGGTGTCCATGATACAGAAGTTGATATAGTAGAGAATTATTTTTCTATACGGTTAGGATATTGGCTGTAATACATAGGATTTTACATAAATACTTATTTTCATGACCTCCTTTGAAAACTATACACATCTATAGAAAACAAAAAAAGGAGCACCGATGTCCTAGATAAAGAAACCTATGAGTTGAAGATATCATCATGAACCAAAACCTTATATATGTAATGTTGTAAAATTTATTAGAATGGATAAGTAACATTGAATTCTAGAATCTAAAAGGAATCATCCATTATTTGGATTAATAGGGATACACATGAGAACATAGAAATATACAGAGTCTTCCTCCCTAATGAAGCATCTCACTACCATATATATAGCTCATAAAAGGCCATGATGGTTGTTGATTTATATCATTTGATAGTGCCATTTCATGATACAAGAATTGGTTCATGATTCTAAATCCCAAATCCATATATGAAAAAATTATCTGATACTGAGTAGTCTTAAATGTTGTCTCCAATAATGTCTTATAGAATTAAATTTTAATGGATAACATAATGGTGTTGAATAGATTTAACATTATGGATCAAATATCTTCAAATCGTAGTGGTACTATGTGAAATTAGTTAAGGAGTCATTTCTTCAAATAAATAATAACATTCGATTTTTAAAAAGGAGTAAAATTAAAAAAGTGAAAAAATAGAACTAAAAAATGTCATATATATAACTTATGTGAAATATATGTCATATAAAGTAAATCTAAAGTAGTGGATATCTCATAAGAATCATGTAAAGAAAATGAGTTTGCATAAATCTTATGCAGATTTCATTATCATAGAACATTCACATGTATTCAATGTTAAGTCCATCATTTTTGGGTAAAAAACTAGTATGTTCATTAAAATATAATGATCATTAACTAAGGAAATTATTTCATGAAGAAATTCAATTTGGGGTCAAAGATGAATCAAAATATTGTACCACAACTACATAGAATGTAACAAGACCCGCACTTGTCCTCTATATAGTGATTATGAGATCATATGTGAACCATATAAAATTTATTTGGGATACCTTATTATAATTATAATTATATACTATTGAAAACAATCAAATACAATTTTTAAGAGGTAATTTATAGATTCCCCAAATACCTTATCAACACCTTAACGAAGATAGATGATCCAGAAAAATAAAGAAGGTGATTTTTTATAGGATGTTAAATTATTTATTGAACACCCATTATTTGATGATTTTTAATAAATTAGGTCATCATATTAGTCATCCTTCATATTAGTATGGATTCATTATGAACAAATCTCAGTTTTTGGTCAGAGATAGTTTCATAGTACTTAGTATCTTCATGATATTATTTAAATAAATCTCATTAATTTGTGGCCTCTTTACAATGATATTTTTATTATCAGCCTCATATTAGTTTTGAAATCTCCACACCTTGAATCCTATATCTTGTGCTAAAATAGGAAACATTTCATTTATTTATTTGATTCTGATGAAGGTGGTTATCATGACCTGTCTCCCAGGGCCCGTGTCGGGACTACCCCAAGCCTGCCTTCTATAGGCCAGGGGTTGGCGACTAGTACCAAGAGGAATATCCCTGAAAAATGGTAAGTAATTACCATTAAACCTACAAAGGAGTAACCCAATGGAAAACTATGTTGTAAGGGTTCCAACGTGAGAGACGACATGTCAATCTGACACATGGTCTATGGGTTCTAAGTGTTTCAGTACCGGGGGCCTGTTTGGATTCAGGTTCGATCCAAACCGGATGTACACTATCATTCTCAAAAATTTGAGTGAAGTATACCAAAAGGACTATATCATTCCAAGGATCCCAATGGAGTATATGGGTTGTCAAACGGATGTCTATATTTCAATTTATGGAAATTTAAGCAAAAATTGGGCCTGGATGGGTCGAGGTCCAGTCTGACCCGGCCGGACCGACCTGACCCGATCAGCCCTGAACCGGTTGGGGCAGGGCTGGTTGGATCGGGCCATGGCGGGCTTGGCTGGCTGGGATGCAATCTGGCCCGGCCCGCTGGGGGGAGGCATTCCACAGGTGCCATGGTCTTGCCCGTAGGGGGTGTGGCTCGGCCCACAAGGCGTTGCGACACAACTGACAGGGGGCGTGGATCGGCAGGCATGGGGCATTGTCGAGTCGGCAGGGCGGTGCATCCCAACCAGCAGTAGGCAATAGCCCAGCCCAGAGGGTGGCGCATCCCAGCCCACAGGGGTGCCCAACTCATCCCACAGGAGGGTGCTGGGCTGATAAAGTCCCCCTTCCCCCGAATAGGTAATCCATTAGGGACATGGATAGGCGGTGCCACGAGGCACCGCCTGGTCACTTCGGGACCCGTAGGGGAGCGGGTCCCTCTTCTACCACAGCTTCGAGCCGGGAACACCTCCAGCGGAGCACAACTGTGCGCTACTCCACCTCTATGGCTGGCCGGTGCTGGGATCCCTACTCAACTGTTGCGGCTGAAAAGACACATCCTCCTCCTCCTATGGCTTGTGACAATGTTCCCCCACCTCCGTGGTCAGCCGGTGGTAGCCACTGCAATCGCCTACCGGTGCCAGTTGTTAGTATCGCCGCCCCAACGGTCTTCTGTGGGCCACCAGGTGAGCTCCAATGGTTCTTTTCCATACGATTTCACATATAGGATTCTCAGGATGTCTCCTTCACTTTTGACTCTCGGATTTAGGATCCATACTACCCTAAAATTATCTAGATTAGAATGCATTGATTGAACCAGAGGTGGAGGGACCATTCCTTGTTCATTTCACCCACACCCTCCACAGTATAATCTCATCAATGGAGAAGATAAATGATTAAAAAACTCATAAAATTTAAGAAAGACAAAACCCTACCTCATGAGTCCTTAGAGAGCATCCCGCATTTGAATATTGGTCAGGGTTAGTCGACCCTGTATCAATCCACCAATGACGGAGCTCAAATGACAATCTTCGATTCTTACTTGATGGATCCATTCTTTATCAAGAGGCTCCATCGAAATCCTCCTCTACTAAAATATCCTCTCCTTTTACCAAGAAAATAAAAAATAGAGAATATGGGAGAAGATTCACAACAGATAATAATGGTAGGTTTGTTAATTAGTGTAATTAATGAACCTCCTAAATTCCATGTAGGGTCATTACACATTTTTGTGTTACCGGGCATTTAATGTCATGTATTTAATGTCTGACCACACCTTGTGGTACCAACCACCAAAACCTAAATAGAGTTGGAGTAAATTGAAAAATAAATTAGATTTATTTTATTAATCATGAATTTATACCATTTATAATATAGCTGTTGAACAGTGATCACATGATTAGTAAAAATATAGGAATTAACAAATCCAATTTCCTCAAACAAAGAAAGAGATGACCTCATCCTGTAGAATTTCTCCATATAAATCCAATTTTTTGGAGCTTGTAAGTGAGGTGGTGTCACTGGGATTTGCTCTTGACCCAGCCCATTCAAATATTCAATACACTAATCATGAATTGAACCACCGATGAGAGAAGTGGGAGTTGATAGAGATTACCGCACGAGCAATATTATATGAGCCACCCCAAGAGTCTATCACCATCGCACACCTTAACATTTGGTCATATGTGGGTGTTATAAGGGGTTATGTAACAATACTCTAGTACTATGATTATGTGATTTAATTTTTTATAAATAATACACATTCATTTCATTATTCTTACTTTGTAAATGGTTTTTAAATCAAAAATAATATTTTTTGTTAATATTCAATTAAGAAATGTATTTTGTAGAAATTAATAGATTTTTGGAATTAAATAATAATTTTATAAAATATTATAATTAATAAATTAATTTTCATTAAATATTAATTATTGTATAATTTTTATGAATACAATTGTAATTTTTGTTAAGATTTGAAAGCTGTTTTTGTCAAAACCCCTGAATTGTAGATAAATGTCAGTTTTTATTTTAAGAGTAAAAATTCACAAAATTTGAAAATTATTTAGATAAAATGAATATTATTTTTGGAATTAGGAAGTAAAAATAATCCAACGGTGATTTTTTCATAATTTTCTGGGACAGTCTAATTTTTAGGAAAAAAATAAATACCATTTAAATATATAATGAGTTTTATGACATCATAATGACACAACAGTGATGTAATAAAATAATATAAATGGGATGTTCGGAAAAAATATGTTTTACCTTTAAATTACATGATTGTAGGTTTTTTTGATTTATTTTAAAAATCTTAGTGGACCCTCTAAGACTTATAATACATTTTATCTTTTAAAATGATTTCCTTGAGAGTGTGACTCACCTCCACATAAATAAGACAAATATTTTAAAATGTTCGGCCATTTTACTTATAAAATATTTATTTCCACTTCCTTTTGGAAAAAAACATGTGAAAAACAATGGGTTGTTTTTTGGTTTTGATTAGTTTAAGGTGTAGTGTCCAAAACCTAAATAGTAATGAATTCTCTCTCTTTTCATATATAAACCCACCCAAGATACCACTTTTCATTACTCAAAAACCTTGGATCATGTTCCTACCATGACCTCATATATTTGAAATCCTTCTAAGGCTCCCCAAGAACCCAATAAGCCTCTCTCAATCCCCTCTTTAGACTTTGGTATCACACATCCAAGAAAGGGATTTCATCCTCTCTCATTTTTCCATGTTTTTTATGTTTCTATACACTTTTATTTTCAATTTAAAATGTTGTGGTATGGTTTCTCACCTCCCATATACTTGCCTCATTATTTTTTAATGATGATACACCTCTTTATCTCTCATTAATTTCTCCCATGTACACCTGTTACTATGGTGAAATTTCGTAAGGGCTTTCTCTCTCTTCATTTATATTCAATCAATTATTTTATATTATGATTCTAAATTCCATAAAAAATGATGATAAATGTATCTATATGAACCTCTTACTGTAACCATAATTTATAAATTATTATATACTCATTTCCCTCTCATTAACCATTTTTTATGAATTCTTATGTCACACCGTTATGCTGTTGAAATTTCTACGCGATTTTCCAATCAAAAGTCAATGTGTCGTGAATACCATGGCTATTTCTATATCAAATGTATTCAACTTTATGAAAATTTAATTATTTATTACAATTTTTCATGTATTAATTACACATTAATTTATCATGGAATGAATGATGATTTTTAATTAACCCATGTTGTATGATCTATGTGGCACAATTATGCATGAAATGAAATGATTATGAAGGGTGTGCCCTGATAGCACTCCAATTTATTGAGTAAAGATTAGTATCATTATATTTAAAGTTAAATGAGGTATTACTCATGATAATTCATGTAAAATTAGGTTTTACTCATGCTCAAGGGGAAATGGGTCTTGGCTCATGCTAATATCATGTTAAATGTTGGTGACACGTTTCCATGTTATGAAAATCATGTTATATCGTTCCATTATGTTCATGTTTCTCTTGTGCTCCATTGATATGCATATTTCCTATCATTTAATATGTTCTTCATGTTATGACTTATTTACTATCTTACTTGGCTTTATACGACACCCGTTTCTTATGCACATCCTCAGGTTATCCATTGCAATGCTAAGTACGATGAAATGTTGTGGTTATGTAAAATAAGGTTTTAAAAAATATGTTGGGTTTTATGTTATAATTTGTTATATAATTTTCCAAATTTCCCAAGACACTAGACCTCTTGATCCTCATAGTTTTATTAACTGCCTTTTTATGTAATAAATCATGTTTATGTTTTTAATGAAGAGCAGAGTCGTTCTACTGATGATGAAAATTTATATATATTAATTATTTCAAAGAAGTATATGATTGTATAAGGTATGCAAAAAACATTAATAAAAATTTAATACTTATAGAGGGTAATTTTATCAAGGAAAAATCATTTTAAATGATGGCCTTATACAAACTAATATTGACCACATTATTTTGGATGTTATATTGGGTTATATTGTGAGAAAATTTTTTATTTTAGATGATAAAATTTATGGGAAGTTTATTCAAGATGTGGTAGATATTTTGGAATCTTTATTTGAATAGAAGTGTAGTTTTTGAAGTAACCATTAGATTATCAATAATGTAATGTTGCTGTTGAAAATTCAATGGATAAATAACAGACAAAAGTGGGGGAGAGTGGTTGTGTATCAAAACACACCTCTACCACTATTTTGAGAACCTATTTCTTATATGTATTTTCCCACTACATTTTTAAAATACATCCTACAATTTTTATTATTACACCCCGATATTTTATGTAATATTTCCCTTTAAATAAATTTTATTTCATTGATAAATTTCGTTACACACAACATCGAGTTTAAATGAACCATAAAGTACTATTACAGTACTATTATTTAATATGATAATTATCTCTTAGTAATTGAATTTGGTGTTTTGAATAGGAATAAAAACATTAGTAATAATATTTATAATGCATTTACTAAATGAAAATTTATTTATTAATTCATAATATATAAGTACTCTATTTTTAATAAAGTCTTTTACTACCTCAAATTATTTTTTATATCAAAAAGTGTCACATTTTCATTTAGATCAAAAATTTTATAATCTATTTATAACATTTTTACAAATTATATTTATTAAAAATAAAATCACTTTTTAAATCATTATATTGGAATTATATTAGGGTTAATTTTTTATAATTTAAAAAAAAGTGATTTTTTATGAATAGTGAAAATACAATTTTAAAAGAAGATTATGATTTCTTTTATAAATATTTTAGATAGTAAATTTTGATAGATTGGTTTTAAAATTTCATTAGTTTATTATTGTTAAAAATATTCAATTTTTACCTTTTGGATTAATATTACAATTGGCCCCACTATATAAATCCGTTTAGACTTAATAAAGGCATATTATTGATAGAAAATTTTCAATGCATATAGTGGGTTTATTTTAAAATTAATTTAGGAGAACTATATAGATTTAACTGGAGAAAAATATCAAATATTTTGAATCATAATTTATAAAATTTATTATTTGGCCACTTTCTTTTTTGGTCATAAGGACTTATAAAAATAGTAAAACATTGTTACCATGGTGAATGTTTAAATAGTATTTCCTATGAGGTATACCATTGGATAAGGGTAATACATTTAATTAAACGTGTGAAAATCCTATTGTATGACTATATTTATCCCTCATATTATTCTAAATTTAAATCTTTATTCCTTTTGAATATTTTTTCTTTTATATAACTTATTAATATTTTAATCCTTTAAAATATTCAATTTGTTTCCCTCCCCCACTTACATAAGGACACATGTTCTTTGTCTTTATTATAGTAATTTGATCCATATATCTATATCACACCTGACCCAATTATATTTCCACCTTTTATATCCATGAATAATGGGTGATTTTCTTCTTTAAATACCATTCCATGGTTCCTCAAAAAGGGATCTAAATGAGGTCTACTAAATAAAAGGTAATTGTATTAACATACCTATTTATATTTTTGTAATATTATAACTCTTATAAATCAGTGGTTTTAATCATAAATTTATGAATTTCATATGGAATATATCGCTCATGCGTATGTCTGAACTACTGCCACAGTATACTGAAATAAATCATTTTCAATAATACAATGCACATTTCTATATATTACATGTTATCCTTTCACATTCCTCCATTAAATTACACAATGTAAAAAAAAACCTAATTTATGGAAAACTAAATTTATTTGTTCTGCAGTCGAAAATCCATTTTCATCCACATACTTTTTTTGTAAAAATTATTTCATAATATTTTAAGATTCTACTATGATTTTTTTCAGATAATTTATAACCATTCATGACTGAATATAAAAAATTAAAATGAATATACATCTCATTTTTCAAATGATGCACGTTAGAATTTTTACCAAAGATGTAAAATTAAAATTCATTTTAATACACACTACATAAATATAATTTTTCTCTCTTATTAACAATATATACTTATATGATTCATTTACATGCTTCCAAATAGCATTTAATATAAAAACTTTTCCACAACATTTTTGGATGTTTTATATTTTAAACATTTTATTTCTAAATTAAATGTGTATCTTCCCCAAGAAATAATAGAGTCGTCTATAAAAGGAATTTTTTATCTGTGATAACATCCTTTTATATTGCATATGGTTTACTGGGTTGCAAATCTGCAATATCATCAATATTTATTCTTTTTATGGATTATTATTATGTTGATGATAAGATTATTAATCCCATTTATTTTTTATCAGTTATGCTATGAATAAATGAAGAAATTTTTATGAATGACATTTCCCTTGCGAAGGCTATGATATGATGATATGATAAATGTTTTGTGATATTTATATAGGCATATGTATGGTTTTTATTATTTTATGGGTTTAATTGGAATTATATATCCCTAAAATTCATTGTGTAATGGTGGATATCTATTTAGATAATAAGAATTGTATTAGAGAGTGAACCCAGTCTAGTAAGGGACTCTGTACACTATGATAGCCTTACGAGTAATCCTTGAAAAAGGATATACTATAATAGTGACAGAAACCAATCCCATCTGAATGTTTTATCAATGATACATGACTAAATAAATTATTTTATATTATTATTTTTATGAAGAATATATATATATATATATATTATGCTTATGATATGTTCTCATGTCTCATTATTGACTATTTATTATTCTATACTATTTTTTATTACGTATTTTCATTGAAAATACCATATGAAATGATTCATGATTGAAGATTATTGACTTATAGGTATAATAATTATAATCTATGATCATATTATCATACTATTATTCTCATTTCATACTTTCATATGATCATTGATTAATATCTCCCATTTTTACCGTTACTGAGATTCTGAGGACACCCTTTCCTATATATCCCTTCCAAAAGTTAGGAAGTAAGGTTTTAAGTAGGATTTGATGAATACGGGTTGTAGTTGTGATTAATAATGTGGTATATAATGTTAAATTTTTATGTAAACCTTTTTTATGTATCCAATATTACAAAGACACTAAAACATTATGGTTGTGGAACGGATCGAGATGTGATGTATTATATATTCATTTATGCATGAAATGTGTTAGTTGATATAGTTTGTATAAGATATAGTTTATGTTATTCTAGTAATATACTATGAGAAAACATTTGTTATAACCCTTATGATAATCCAAAGTATAGAAGATCATCCTATGTTATGTTAAATATTTAATTGTGTCTTTCCTATGAATACATAATTGTTGGGATACTATAAGAGGATGTATATTCAATAAAAATGCCTTGATGGGTAATAAAACCGAAAAGAGTTAGCTGAGTATATCTTGGTCATCACTCTGGTGCATAGTGAATAGGGCCTTATATGTGCCTTCTTTGAAACTCCCTGGAAATATGATTAGGTTTGCTCACAATTTCCTTATAATCATTTATGAATTATTTGAATATATGATAAGAATACATTCAATAGGATAAAACTAAGGTGTCATATATTGAAATAAGGTTATACTAATTAGATATACTATAAATATTTTTTTATGGATTATGTCATTTATCACTGTGATTATTGTTTCTGACACTGTACCTTTTGGTTATATTAAATGGTTAGAACATGATGGAACCCTGATAATTATTAATAGGATGGAAAATGAAATAAATTTCCACATATGAAACTATATTCTATTAGGGATAGAATGTGACATATTATTTCCATTATTAGAAATATATTTCAAAATGTGAATCATATGAAGAATCAGAATGATCAAAGGAGGGAACAATGTTCCATAGAGTCCTTTATGAGGAAACATATTCCTTCCTTTTGTAAGTCCATTGATCTATAACTTTCTGAGTAATATATTGGTACCACTAAAAGGATATTATCATTTCTAAAGTGTACAGAACATGAAAATTTTATTTTGCCTCTTTCTCAATTTGATGGAGAATTAGATCAGTGGATGAATCACATATAAAACACATAGAAATGAGAAGAAATTTAAACTATGGATTATGATGAGTTTCGATGTTTATTTTCTAATAATTACTTTTCTTTTATTATTTACATGATATTCGGTACGGAATTCATTGAGATAAACTTGAAATATGATGAATCCATTAGTATATATAATGAAATTTTTAAAACACATATGAGGGATGATTATGATATTATCATTGAACCATAATGTAAAATTGATTGATTATTCAATGGATTAAAACCTTTTCTCTAAATGGAATTATCCATAATAGTCTTTAGTATCAATGAAGAAATAATTAGATGTTCTAACAATATAGAAATGGATAATGTAGTTACCCATAATTGTCATGGTTTTTATAATAATAGAGAAATGGAATTCCACGTATATTCTAATAATTAAAAACATGGAGGGAATAATATAAGATTATTTTTATATTGGAAGAGTATAAGGAACCATGGGTAACTTATCTTAAGGGTACTGGTAAATGATTTAATTGTTTTGATTAAGGGATTCGGGAAATGGAATATTTAAGTGTAAGGTGCCGAACCCTCCTTGTCTGTTACGTTGCACAATTTTGGTTTTTGGGTTTTTTTAGAGACCATCGGTGACCCATTAATGAGTTTTCCAAATTTAAATATTGAATGATCGGTGGCCCCGACGAGCATCGGTGGCACCGATGGGCGTTAGTGGAATCTATGGGCATCAGTGGCACCAATCAGCATCATTGGCACTGATGGGTCATCCATAGAACCAATCGGCATCGGTTCCAGGACGATGGAGCTTGGGTGAAAGTGCATGTGTGATGGTGCCAGGGTGACGGTGCTATGGCGATGGTGCTACAGCGACAGTGTTGGCGCGACAGTGACTCACCTAACGGCGAGTCCTTCCTTGTTTTTCCAGGACCTTTTGGTTTTTAACCAGTAACTTATCTTTTAACGTCAAAGTATTTTAATTCAACTTTCAAATTCATTTAATGGTAGAAAAAGATGTTTTAAACCCCCAATAGTTGGGAGACCCTTGAGTTACCAAAATGTGTGGCATTTTTCCCCCATGTCACACCATTTTTGTGTTTTACAGTTTCACCCTTGTAACACAATTTTCCCCATTTAATGGAAATCTCTTAACTCTTAGCTGTTATCTCCACAATCATTAAGGATAATTATTAAATCTAAATTAATCCCAACGTGGGAAACATCCCAACTGCATGGTCAAGCCACGATCCATCTTTTATTTACTTTGAAATCATATCCATGATTTTAGGATCTTTCATTTTCTTAATCTGTGATACTCGATTGATAATTCCTTTCTATTCTCTAATGTAATCCTTAGAGACTTAATCATGAGATGAATCTTTCACCCTTACTGTATCCCTCCCTATTCAACCTTTGAGACCTCAAGTTTTCCTTTCCTGCAATTTGTACATCCCAAGTTCTTGGAATGAGGATAAAACTTTGATCCTTGATCATCCAAGTAAGGTTTTCCTTCATCTCTTTTTACATTGTATCATGCGGGGTGGGTATGATAATGTTTCCTTTGGGATTAGGATGAAATAAAACCTTAAAGAAGATAATAAACATACCTTTAATGAATTAAGTGGTGTGAATTATGATGATGTTGTATTATTTGTTTATCATATTTTATTTATGTTGTGAATTGTTTGGGCTTATTTCTACTGAAAATCATGGTAGTTGGTGGTCTTTTATTGGGCACTAATGATCCTCTATTTTTCTGGATAATCTTGTGAATGAATTCATAAAACATGGAAACTGATTAATCAGTTAAATTTGGTAGGTTAATTTGATTCCCAATGGATAATAATCGTTGTGCGATCCCCCCAGTTAACCAAATGGAAATAAAGAACTTGATAAATGGTGTAGTTAAATCTGAAAACTCTTTTGTTATGTTCTAGTAATACCCATTGTTGAACTGCTTGATGCTTGTGGGGATGTGGTCTCCTGTTGTTCAGTTGTTGGTTGTGGATCTGAAGCTGTGTGGGGCTATATATTGGGGCTTAATTTGTTTCCAGTACATCAAAGGGATCTCACAGATTCATTTGGTTATTGTGAATTTACAAGAGAAGCGGCTGTGAATTCATAAATTGATGAATGGTTTTTTTCCTTCAGTTGTTGTCTTGGATTGTGGTTGTGCATGTTAGCTGCCCTATAGTGAAGGAATATTTAAAAAGTAATCACTTGAACTTGATAATGGGAATGGGTAAAATGGGGATTTGTTTTACAGAAATGGGTTGTGTGCTACTTGTTGTTGTTGCGTATTGTGCATGAATAGTAACGAGGGTGGTTGTGCATTGGTTGTGTATGGTATGGTTTTTTATTTCAGAACCCTTAGGATGGGATGCGTTTTTTATTTATATGTATAATTTTTTTATTGAGTTTTTATTCCCACCCTCCTATGTTGAGGACCCTGTGTCGAACACCCCTATTTCATGGGGGATGGTGTTTTCCCAACATTCTTATGAGTGTTTGATTATTAGTTCCTTTCTACTCCCTCTCCCAAGTAGCCTAAGACTCTTTGGGTGGGCTGTGAGGACTAAGATATATTATGGCCCAAGACTCTTCAGGCAAGGTGTGTTGTGGTGGTTGGACTAGGTTTGTGTAGGAAGGTTTGTTTCCTAAGTGTCTTCGGGATGAGGCCCATGTGTCTTCGGGTGTGACAGTGGTTGTTCTAGACTAGGTTTCTTCAATAGTGGTAGAGTTTATGATGGACAATGAGTTTGCAGGTGGGTATGTGTGTGGTCGTGGCAGCCCAAGTGTCTGCGGTTGGGATGCGTGGTAATGTCCCATAAGGTTGTTGTTGCAGTGGTAGTGGGACTATAGTTATACTTGTGGGGGAGGTCTAATGCATAGGATGTCCTAAATAAAAAGTTGTAATGTGGTGTGGGGTACCCAAATATCTAAGTGAGATTACTATTAATGTACCTATCTTATGTTTTTTGGAGAGTGTTCCTTGGTGAGGCTGGGTGGAGAATTCCATTATAGGGGTTTTAGTTATCACTATTTCTCATAGGGCATTAGAACAACTCCCCACTTGTGTATGAGATATTTTGGTTTTCCCTACTGAGTATACTTATATACTCACCCACCATATATAAATCTACATTCATGTTTTTAGGAGGACATTGAGGACCATGTCAGACATTACTATCTCGAGATTTGGGAGTTGTCTTTTCTGATTTTCTTTCTTTTGGTACTTCTCTTTTGAATTTTCTATTACTAAGTATCAGTATATTTTAGACATGCATATAGAAACGGATTTTGGTTTTACCTTTTCTTTCGACATTTGGTGTTTTTTGGGATTTACCATCTTATCTCTTGATCATTTTCTATAAAAATGGAAATTCAATCCAAATTAGGTGTGATTCTATTCCCTTGGTTCTAGTCACCACTTTGAGGCCTATTGAATATGGGACATTGGGGTCATTATCTATCCTTCAACTAGAAAAAGGAAGGTTCTATCAGTTTGTTGTCCATTCCATCATCTCGGCGAAGGTGGTTCATGAAATAATGGTGTCAAAGGGAGGTTGAGAGATATGATGGAGTTCGGGGTTAGGAACATTGGGGATTGCATGGGACGGTAGTGAAATTGTGTTAGGCAATCTTGGTGAATGAAATGGGTCAGAGATGACCATCTAGGACATGAGATTTTAGGGCCCCCTGTGATCTAATGCAAAGACTATGGACCAAACAGATGACTATGTGAGGCTACACTGATTGCAGGGTAGAACCCCAAGGAGAGGTACATGCATCATAATGACTTCTATTTTTGTGTGACTAAGGTGTTTTTGGAATTTAAAATGAATAAAATGTTTATGAAAAAATTAAAAGGAATCTTCTACACTACTCGTGCTATGGCATTCCATGTTTACCTTGCAGTTATGGAACACAGACGACATCCATGAGTAGTGTGGGTGATCGAGGCCCTAGAGGCTAATTTGGCTGATCAGTAGAGGGATGATTATGAGGAGGAGGATGATGACTAATGGTAAGAAAGACTTTGTGCCTTTCCGCGATAGACCCTCAGAATGTACAAGGGAAACTTCTTAGACATGGAGACGGAGAGATGGCTCAAGGAGTTGGTGATATATTTCAGCTTGATCTCTGCCCCGGCTGAGTACTGGGTTCCTATGGATGTATGCTAGATGTCGGGAGTGGCGTGTCAGTGGTGGACGCTCTATCTCGGAGAGATTAATGTGGATGAGGTTTTTTGGACTGACTTCAAGAGGGAGTTCCGTGAAGAAGTATTCTCTTCCAAAATGAAGATTGAGAAAAGTCAAGGGATGCTCTCCCTCTAGCAGGGGATTATACCAGTGAGAGTGTTGGGGATCATGTTCAAGGAGGTCCAGAAGAAGGATGAAGTGGTGGAGAGGATCCACCACTCCAATGGATTAATGACCTTTTTTACTAGTTGAAAGGAGTAGGTTGGTTCTCTAAGATCAACCTCCGGTTTGGATATCACCAGTTGAGGTTGAAGGATGGTGACATTTTGAAGACTTCTTTTAGATGCAGATATGGTCACTTTGAGATCGTGGTCATGCCATTCAGTGTTACGAATGCACCAATCGTGTTCATGGGGCTCATGATCTCCGTTTTCTATGAATATCTGGTTAGATTTGTAGTTTTGTTTATTGACGACATCCTGATCCACTCATGATTATTGGAGGATCACAAAAAGCATTTGAGGGCAATATTATATGTCCTCTAACACCAGTAGAACTATGGGAATATACCCAAGGGCATGTTCTGCACACGGGAGGAGCATTTCCTTGGACACATAGTGTCGTATCAGGGAATAGCAGTGGGCTTGTGGAAGATCAAAGCAATTATTTCATGGGTACCACCCAACAACATAGGTGAGGTTCATAGTTTCATGGGACTGTAAAGTTACTAGTAGAGGTTCATTCCCGATTTTTATCGATTTGTAGTACCTTTGACAGCCTTCACCAAGAATGATTAGGTGGTCTTTTAGTGTGAGTAGTTCCATAAAGACTTCAGTTATCTAAAGGGGAAACTGGTTAGTGATCTGGTACCGAGGTTTCTAGAGTAAGGTGTAACGTTTGAAGTGTTCTGTAATTCTTACAGGCTAGGCATGGAATGTGTGCTGATGTAGCAGTGGGGAGTGATCTTTTATGGGTTTAGGCAGTTACATACTCATGAGTGTAACTATTCCTCCCACGATCTGGAGCATGCATCAGTTGTGTTCACATTGAAGTTGTGGAGACATTATCTAATTAAGGAATACATCGTAGTCTTCACAGATCACAAGACCTTGAGGTATATCTTCTCCTAGTGAGAACTAAACGTGAGGCAGAAAAGGTGGATGGAGTTTCTCCCAAAATATGACTTCAATATCTCCTACACCTTAAAAAAGGGGAACATATTGGCTAATGATTTGAGCAGGAATTCATAAAGGGATCTGGTTCAAGAGTCATCAGATTATTTGAAAGCAATGGAGGAGTTGGGTGCATTAAATTTGAGCATGATTTTTGACGATGGTAGAGGTTATCTATTACCGATGACTGTGCAATATTCCATGGTACATATAGTGGAGGAGTCTCAATTGGGATAATTAGAGGATAAAGTGATGAACGATTGCATTGGCCATGGCAATGCTCCCGAAGGATGTTTGGATTATGTAAAGAATCAAATGATTTTCCATAGAAAATTGTTTTTCCCAGATACGATGTGTGAGGGAGTTCTCTATGAGTTCCATAACTCACCCCTAGTAGTAAAACCAAGAGTTTACAATATTTATCGAGGCATGAGAGGTCAGTTTTGGTGGCCTTTATTGAAGTGGGAAGTGAGAGAGTTTGTGGAAAAGTAACTCATGTGCCAGCAGGTGAAGGATGAGCACCATGTTCCAGGATTCCTGTTGCATCCCTTAGACATTCTCGTGTGGAAGTGGGATGATGTTCTAATGGATTTTATCATAATACTACCCAGAGTTGAGGGAGTATATGATTCTATCTGTGTAGTGGTGGATCAGTTGATCAAATTGGTTAACTTCCTAGCAGTTAAGGAGTCGTGATTAGTGGATGCCTTGGAGAAAAAGTACATGGGTGAAGTTGTGCGGCTGCACTGAGTTCCATGAACTATCATTTCATATTGAGATACATGCCTTTCTTCCCGAGTCGGAATGGGATTACAACTTGATTTTTGAACCCAACTATGACTTAACACTGCTTTCCACCCACAGATGGATGTGAAGACAGATAGGACCATCCCAACGCTAGAGGATATGTTGCGGTCATGCATTCTAGACTTCATAGGATCATGTGTTCGACACTTTCCACTGGTATAGTTCTCCTACTTTAATAGCTATCACTCTACCATTTTCATGGCTCTATTCAAATCCCTATATGGAAGGTCGTTTTGTTCACCTATGTGTTGGACTGAGGTTAGGGAAGCAGGTGTTCTTGGCCCAGAGGTAGTGTAGAGTATGACTGAGAAGGTTCAGCTTGTGCATGAGAGGATGAAGGTGGCTCAAGACTGGAAAAACTTGTATGCCAATCATAGGATGAGACGCTTGGAGTTCGATGTTGGGGAACACATGTTCTTATTGGTCTCCCCTCAGCATGGGAAGTGATGGTTTGGTAGGGGTGTAAGCTTTATCCCAGGTTTTCCAGGCCATTCGAGGTTTTGTGATGGGTTGATGATGTGGCTTATCAGCTGACCCTACCACCACCACTATAGAGGGTCCACAATGTCTTCCATGTGTCTCAGCTCCGTCGGTATCTACACGAGGACTTTCATATCCTTGGTCGGGGAGAGTTAAATATAAATGACGATGCAAAAATTCGTCGAGTGACAAGTGGGTATTTAGGATCATAAGGAGAGGGTTCTTCGTGGATGAACCATTTTCTTGGTTCATGTGTCATGGAGGTATGGTGGCCACTAGGAGAGTACCAGGGAATGGGAGGCACATATGCATGCCCAGTACCAAGAGTTGTTTGGAGTTTTTTTCTATGTTTGTTTTATAAATTATTGTGATGTAGTGATTGACCTTATTAACTATAAGAATGAATGTTTTCCTTTCTCAGAATGTGTGTAAAAGTACTCGCTGAGGTGAGGTGAGGACTTGATCACTAATCAATATTAATTATGTTGGATGCGATTAAACCCATGCATGTGAGTCAGTGGTGCCCAAAGTGGATGGTATCTTAACATGGATGAAGGGAATCCCTAACCCATATGTGTTGACAGTGTGTCTATTATATATCTGTGTGATTTCTTAGGGGAGAAGGGAGATAGTATATTCGTAGTTATATAGGAGATATATGAGGGAGAGGTGTTCCAAGATATTGAGGATTGTTCCGGATTTTGAACTACTCTATGGTGGTTTATCCCTAAGAGTTATCTAGTGGGGTGGTTGTTCGTACCCCCATCTTTTCATTGGGTGTAATCTTGAATTCTCAAGGTTTAGAATAGTTTGAGAGGTATCATATGTAATGGCTTGGACCCTCCTAGTCCATCATTTTTCCAAATTATAGTGTTTGTGGTGTCTTGGGGACCATTAGGGACTCATTAAGGAGTCTTCCGATTTCAAGGTTGAATGAATGGTGGCACCGATGAGCATCGGTGGCACTGATGGACATTAGTGGCACCGATCGACAACATTAGCACCAAAGAGTGTTGGTGGCACATATGGGAGTCGGTGGAACCGGTCGACATCAGTGGCACCGAAGAGCTTTGGTGGAACCGATGGGTCATCCATAGAACCAATCAGTATTGGTGCCAAGGCGACTATGCTAGGGCGGTGGTGCCTGGGGATGGTCACTCACCTAATGGTTATTTTATCATGGTTTATCTAGGACCTTCTGTTTTTTCCCCAGTAACTTATATTTTCTCATAAAAGTGTTTTAATACGCCTTTAAATACCATATAAAGCTAATAAATGATGTTGTAAACCCTCAATAGCTGGGTGACCCTTGAGTTTCCAAAATGTGTGGTATTTTTCCTTAATGTCACAAATTTTTCATGATTTATACTTTCACCCCTATTACTTGGTTTTCTTCGTTAAAAAGAAATATATTTTCATTATCTGCACCATCTCCAAGGAGAATTATTAAATCTCAATTAATCCCAATGCGTGAAACCACCCAACAACATGGTCGAGCCGTGATACGACTTTTACGTACTTTGAAATCATCTCCCTGATTTTAGGATCTGCTCTTTTCAGCCTAGATCCTCTATTAATAATTCATTTACATTCTATATAGTACTCCCTAGAGACTTACATCAGAGACGATTCATGTACCTGTTCTAAAGCCCTTCCCACTCAGCCTTGGATCCCTCGGGTTTCCCATTCCTGAAAGTCACACATCCCCAGTTGTTGGAATGAGGAGAAAGCTTTGATCCTTAATCATCCATGTTGGGTTTTCCTTGGTCTCTCATTACTGTGTTTCATGCGGGAAAGTATGATGTTGGTTCCTTAAGTACATGGATGAAACCAAACCATATTGGAGATAATAAATAGACCATTAAATAATAAAGCGGTGTGAATGATGATGATGTTGCTGTATTTTTTTATCTTCTTTTATTTATGTTGGGAATTGTATGGGCTTATGGACACTAAATATCATGGCCATTGGTGGTCTTTTCTTACACACCAATGAAACTTTGTTTTTATGGATAATCATGTGATTGAATGGATATATCATGGAAGCCGGTTAATCACACAAAGTTGAATGATTTAATGGATTCCCAATGAATAAAAATCCTTTTGTGATCACCCAGGATAACCAAATAGAACGAAGTAACATGATTAATAGTGTGGTTAAATCTGAAAAATCATTTTCTATATTTTTATAATACCCATGGTCGTTCTACATGAGGCTTATGGGGATGGGATATCCTATTGTTCAGGTGTTGGATGTGGATTTTAGGATATTTTGGGACATGTGGTGGAGCTTGTTTTGGCTCCAGTACATCGAGGGATCTCACATACCGATTTTGTGGTGGTGAATTTAAAATAGAACTGGGTGTGAATTCATAAATTGTTGCTTGGATGTTTTCATTCAGTTGTTGTCGAGTCTGGTTGATATGGCTTTTAGTTTCATGGCTAGGAAGAATTATTTAAAATGGAATCAGTTGAAAATGATAATGGGAATGGGTAAAATAGGAGATTGTTTTCCAGAAATGGGTTGTGTTCTGGTTTTGACTGTTGTGTGTTCATGCATGAATGGTAATGAGGGTGGTTGTGGTTTTCTTTTGTATGGGTTGGTTGTCTATTTTAAAACCCTTAGGTTGGAATAAGTGATTGATTAATTATATTTATAATTTTATTTCTTGTGTTTCTTATTCTCACCCCACCCATGTTGAGAACTCTGTGCCGAACACCCCCATTTCATGGGGGAGGGTGTTTTTCCAAACAATATTACATGTGGGTGGTAATTAGATCATTTTTCCTTCCCCTCAGAGGTTTACCAAGACACTTAGGGCACACTGTGATGGCCTATGGTATATTATGCCCAAAGAAACTTTGGGTAGGGTGTGTTGTGGTGGCTAGCCTAGGTGTGTGTGGGAAGGTTTTTTCCCCATGTGTCTTTGGGTTGAGGCTTAGGTGGCTTCGGGAATGACAGTGGTTTTTCAGGCCCATGTGTCTTTGGGCGTGGTAGTGGTTGTGGTAGTCCAGGTTTTTTCAGTCAGGGATGTGTGTGGTTGTGGTGGTCTAGGTGTGTGTGGGTGGGATGAGTGGTGATGGAGCATAATTTTGTTGTTGGGCAGTAGTGGGACAATAATGAGACTTTTGGGGATGGTTTGATAAATAGGATGTCCTAAATAACCTGTGGGAAAGAGTGAAGGGTGCCTAAATTTTGATGTTCTGTTACCACTACATTACCTGACTAATGTTATTTGGGGAGTGTGCCTTGGTGAGGCTGGGCGGGTAGCTTCCTTACTGGGTGTTTTAGTTATCTCTATTTCTCATGGGGCATTAGATTTCCTGCCCAATAGTACATGAAATATTTTAGTTTTCCCTACTACGAATACCTTTATACTCACTATAATAATATAAATATCAATTCAGGTTTGAAGGATGACATTGAGGAATATGCCTTCCATTACTTGTTTGGGCTTTGGGATCTGTCTTTGATATTTTTCATTCTTTTTGTACTTCCCTTTGAAGCATTCTTGTACCATGAATCAGTTTGTTTTTGACATTCATATTGAAATGGATATGGGGTTTATATTTACTTTTATCATTTGGAGTTGTTTGGAATTTACCATCTTATCTCCCAATCTTTTTATTTAAAAGGGTAATACAATCCATTTTACATGTGATTATATACCCTTGGTGCTAGTCTCCACTCTAGGGCATATTGAAGGTTTCACTTGGTGGGTCATTATCTATCCTTCAACTTGAAGAAGGAAGGGTCTGGTAGTTTTTTCCTCTTCAATAATATTGGTGAATGTGGTTCATTACATTAAGAGATGTGAAGAGGTAAATCAATGAAATGAATGATGATAAAGCTCAATAGAATAAACCACTCACACCTTAATGATTCAAATGTGTGGAGTATGCACATTATGAAAACCAATTCCCAAATTAGAAGGTTAATGATGAATTTTTATATATATAACCTCTTCATCCTAGAGATAAAGAGAAGTCTCATTAAATTATAAGTGCTAATGTGGGTTGTGAGAAGAAAGTGGTGAATCTAAAATTTACCATTCACTCTAAAATTGAAATTGTTTAATTTCATTCTAGATATTACCACTCTTTTATATATGAATTATTGTATAAGGGTATAACATCACGACCTAAATAATTATATGTTGAGATATTAGTTAAAAATTCTAATGATACAGTGATAAAATATAATTTTTATTGATCTTATCTAATAAATGTTTTTAGGAACATGAATCTTGTAAATTTTATGATTCCCACCCTTGTTGAATTTGATTTTATATTAGAAATGGATTACCTTTATTTATATAAACCATGCATCAATTACTAAAGAATGTATTCCACATTTTATATTCTGAACAAACTTATTATTTTCTATCGATGTGATGATAACTATGAAATTCCAATGGAAATTACATCAATTTTATAGGACATGATTCCAATAAAAAAGGGGTGTTTATCTATGATATTTGGGGAGAAACATAAAATCAATTTTATTACTATTATACAGTAGTTTTTTGGTGACCTTGTAAAAGAGTTTCAACATATTAATCTGAATTGAGGACTTTATTTTTCAATATAACTCATATTGGGAAATTCACAATTTTCTAGGAACTTATATAGAATAACCCTGATTAAGTTATATGAATTAGAGAAGAAACTAAATTAGAATATTGATAAGGGATTCATACTGTAACATCCCATGTATTAATCGAATATTAATTTTTCATAACGATTAATATGTTTAAATTTAATATTAATTTTACTTTAAAGAGGACACTACGTATGAAAGCATACCTGAAACAGAACATCAAGTTTTTTTGAAATCTAATTGTGCACACAACACTAAGTCATTCCAAAAAATAACCCAATAATAATATTATTATATTAAATGTTAGTTAACTCGTTTCCATTGTATTATCGGGAATGAATATAATTAACTATATTATGATTTTACATATTTATGTGAAGTTTTTACATTTATCCAATGAATGTTAGTGTCTTAGAATGGGAATGAGTCTAATTTTAATCATAAAACATTCTAATATTTTTAAAAGGTCATTTTACCGCATGTTGATGGAGACCACTTTTTTAAAAATTGTTTTTTTCACTTTAATATGTTATATCTTATAAAATAAACTTCTTTATTTTGAAGTGAGACATAAATATTTACTTCAGTTGAAATTTTGGTTTTTTTCCTAATAAAATCCATATTTGTATGAATTTTTCAAAATAGTACTTTTTAATTAAAAATTACTTTTCATCTAATTCATTTATATAGAAATATTTTCATTTAAATTTGTTTTAAATTGTAATTGGATAATGTTTTTATCATTTAATCCAATTACGATCATTGTAAGTAATTTAACATTTATATTAGATTTAAACACATGTCAATATTTTGATTATTTTTACTTCATAAAACCCCACTTTCTTGTTCTGACAATGAAAATTTATTTTTAATTAATTACTACTATTTATGTTTTTGGAATTTTGAAAAATGGATTCAATAATTTTAAATTTATCTGGTACATAAACACATGTCAATATATTGATAGTTTTTTCATATTAAAACCCAGCTTTCTTGTTTTAACAAAGAGAATTAATTTTAAATTAATTACTACAATTTCGATGTTTTTAATTTGTAAAAAAATGGATTCCATATTTGGAATAATAAGCCACAAATCTATATATGTTCTAATATATTCCTTTTTCTGCTAATGTGTCACCTCCATATGTATCCACAAAACCCCAAAAACATTTCCTCCCACCTAAATTTGGGCGCCTCTCCGGATACATCCAATCCTGATACTGCTACCCCTCCACAACTCCCCAGGGATTGTTCCTCCAGATTCAGCTCTACCACCCCGGGAACCCTCTCCACCTCCAGCTGTCCATCTATGGCTGATCCGCCTTAGGTTTCTCTACCTCCGCATAAACCGCCTGCTTCGCGTTCACCTCTGCCTGCACTGCCTGATTCTCCTCTGCCTCATCCAACACCGCCTGTTTCAAATCCGGCCTCTCCACCCGCCCCTCCTCTTTTAGCTTCGCTTACGCACCTCCGATTTTTTCTCACCACCGACCAGGTAATCATTCTCCATCTACCACCGATCACTATATATCCAAGCCCTACACCACTCATTCCTGAGTTACACTTACTTCTCTTACGGTTTGTTGTTATTATAATATACCATGGCTCACAGTTCCTTCCTCTAGACCTAGGTTTCACACCTTCAACATCGGCCCCCTCTACCTCAACAACAACCTTCGCTGCCTCTAGCTTCTCGGCCTCCTCCTTTGTCCGCTATGTGTCCGGATCCTCCGCATCCGCTGATTCTATAGCGGAATCCACCAATTTTAGTGTATTTAAATATTTTTCTAGTTGTTGTACAATTATGTGCAGAAACTCCATGAAATTATTCAGGAATTCTATGTTAGTGAATCTATCCCACCTGAATTTTTTGCTTCTACAAACATACTTTTTTGGTTCAACACATAATCACTTCAGCCAATGGACATACCACCACATTATTGTTGAATTTTTTTATTTTTAGTTTGAATCAGGTAATTATTTTCATGAATATTTTGTATGGATTTCATATTTTATACAGACATTATTTATTTTCACAAATCGGCCTTCAACTCACAACTATCATAGCATACAGTGGTTTCTCATGTTTTTGCCAGCGTTCCCATAAGTTTTTCATCTATGAAAACCCATGGCACATGGGGAAGCCATCCTAAATGAACATATGAAATGTGATCCCAGTGCATTTAATTATTTTAAATATGGTCTATATAATGTATTCCTCCATCAATATTCTTATTTTTAGGGTTTTTGTATATATACACATGAATTATTTTAGGAACCAAATGTTTTGAGGTGTTGATTTTTTAATAAGAAACTGATTATGAAGGATAAATGATGGATTGACATTTTTATTTTGTTTTTTAACATAAAAAACATAACACTATTTTCTATTTTGTTCTTTTCAAGGTTTTTCCTTTTTATATGTAATTGTTTCCCTATTTTTCATACATGTAGATTTTTTGATTTCTTATTGATGTGTATACCAATTGTTCATACATAGTGATTTTACATATTTATTATACATATTCCTTGGATTCCTTATTGAAGTATTTCCCTATTAATCATATATAGTATTTTTTCTTCTTTTTAAAAATTATTATATCTACAGGTAAACATATTGGATGAATGTGTAGGTGCTCAGCTCTTGGACTATTGCATTTTCTTCCACAACTATATCCCATTCTCACAAATAACTAATTATGTACAACAACTTTGTTTTATAGATATATTTTTATACTTTTCATCAGGAATTTTACATCCAAATATTTTTAGTTACTTTTACTTTCCCTAAATATGACTTGACATGTTTTAGAGCAGTGGATATTTTTTCACAACAGTGGATCTTCTGTTTTATTTGTTTAGTAGATCATATATTTTATTTCAGTAATGAATCATTTTTAGAGTGGTGGAAAAAAAATTATTTGAGCATGTGTTTAAATCATTTTTATTGGGTATTGGATCATGTTATTTGAATGTGCAGTTGATCTTATGTTTTATTAGATCAATGGGTCATTTTCAGGGAAATGGATCAAGTATTTTAGAGCAGCGTGTCTTTAAATAAAAAACTCAATCCTTTTTGTAAAATTGAATCATAAAAATTTCAGCATCATTACTATTTTCTTCCCTCTCACCTATTTAATATTACTTTCTTCTATATAATTTAATATTTAGTGTTTTAGTCTTGTTTTTAGTCGTACAGGTAAATCGATATTTCTATCATTCATCAAGATGTGGGGAATATCGAAACCATCCATGAATGGTGTTTTTAGTCACCCTAATATCTTGATTTTATGTATTTTCTTCCCATTGTGTAGTAGTTAAAAGTTTAACTCACAAAATTTATTCAATATATATCAAAACACTATAATGTAGTCCATCTTCACTATATTTTATTCCCAATATATCATTATCTTCTTTTTTATTTTATTTATTAGTTTATGTTGGTGTAGTGGATCATGTTTTACTTTATTTTTTTATTCTACCAAATAGATTTATTATCTCTTCATACATATTTATTTGTACTATATTTATGATCTTTATTTTAGAGAATTGGATCATTTTTTCATTGACATATATTTTTATGTGTATTCATTCGTTACATACTTGAAACATCATGTCCATGAAGAAATATTTTCTTGGTACCGCAACATGGTATGAGATTCAAATCACGGTAACACTTTCTATCATAAGAAATATTACCAGTATATGAACATATTATATTATATTTTATATTGTAATCATGATAAATGATTCATATTCAATTTGTACATTCATTTTTTAATAAGCATAGAAAATATGGTCATTGGAATATGTTTCCATTTCCCTTCACGATTTATAATCCAATAATCAAGGAAATGTTTCATGTCATTATATAACCCTGCTCGACTATACATTTTAGTGGGTTCTTTGAATTTATGGTCTTAACACAGAAGATCACCTGTAGAGATTATGGAAATGATATAGTAATAATTTTTTGGATATTGGAAATTGTATGGACTTTTATGTATTTGAATATTATGTATGCATTTATTATTTATACATATTTGAAGTTGTTGATATCTCTATATTGAAGCTGGTTAGCATGGTTGACTATCTCTAATCAGTGAAAATAAATCTGGAAGCCCCTACCCTTACCCATAATTGGTCTCTACTTAGGTGCGCTTTAAACCCTACTACACAACACTCTTATGTATTTAGGATATATCCTTATTTTAGTGCAGTGAATCAATTTTTCCTTGAGAAATTTTGTTATGTGGCTTGATTCAGTGACTTAATTGCATCTCCATGGTCATGAAGAAAGACGTGGTACCATGGCATGGTATGATAGTAAAATCACTACAAAACATTCTATTATAAATAATATTACTAGAATATGATCATATGATATATTATTATCTATTGGAATCATGATAAATAATTCAAATTCAATTAAAACATTCATTTTATTAATAAGAACACAACATAAGGTCATTGAAAGATGTTTTTTTCTTCCATGATTTATCATGCATTAAGGAAATGATTCCTCTCATTGTAGAACCATGCTCGAATAAACTTTTGGTCAGGATATTCACATTCTTGGGCTAAACACCTAAGATCACTCATTAGACACAAGTAGTGATGATGACAACAATATTGTATGGAGATTTTTGGTTTCGGAAAATGCATGCACTTTTATGTGTTTGCATATTATATATAAACTTATTATTTATACAACTATGCATTTGTTTAGAATGGTGATATTGATTATAATAATACAAAAAGATTCAATTTGTCTTCATCTATTTTTTAATTCAATTTCATACTGATTGGTCTTATGAAGTGGTTGATGTATATCTATTAAAGTTGTTTAGAATGGGTGAATGACTCCAATCAGGGAAAATAAAAATGGTTTATCCTCCGCTTACATAAAACCACCAAATCCTGATAACATGAGAAATGCAACCTAATTACCTTTAAAGAAATTTATTTTTTTGTCATTTAAACCATAAATGCAGTGATTTTTTAGGACGTTAGAAATATTATCACAGTTCATTTGATCTGGTAAATGCCATAAAGTATGACGTTCCTGATGGAAAACTGACCTTAGAGGCAAAAATGGATTAGAGTTATTGATTTTTACACATCCTTGATTTCCTTTTACTTTTGGTGTTTTTTTGGATTTGTAACTCTATATTAATTGAAATGTTTTAAGATCATGTATGATTTAATCTATGTATTTGTTTATTGTCATGACTGAATGATGTTATTTCTAGATGGGTTGCAGGTATGGACTTCCAGGAATCTATGCGTGCCTGAAGGTATGTTTCACTAATTTGAATCTCTTGGGACCCTATTGACTATGAAAAATGTCTTTTGGTATCTATTTTCATGGGTTAGGTTTAACTGATCCTTTTATTTTAACTATTATTTATTTTTTTATTTATGTTGGATTATCCACACACAATTTGGATTATCCACAATATTTTCTTGAATGTATGTTTTACTAATTTTAAAGGAGACATATGATAACTCTTATAGGGAAAGATGAAATTGATGCTTCAGTATCATAATTATTTCCCATATTCTTATTTATGTATTTATCTTCGTGTCTGTGTTTATTGTCATTCGGATTGTTTTTCATACCCGAAGTTTTTTCTTCTGGCATGATAGGATGTGACCATGATAAACTTTTTCATAGATGGGGTATTACTGATTGCAATGATGGATGATCCTATTTTGACCAAATACATGTGTTATATTATCCCTTTTTATACCTTCTTGTTTATAAAACAAGATTCCATTGACATCCATTTTTTATGTGTCCTTACATAAATTTTTCTGAACATGATTATTTTAGTGAAATTATGGTGGATGAGGCTCATGAAAGATCCCTTTCAACAGATCAATCTCTATGATATTTTCCCACAAATTGAACAGTTCATATGCATCCTTTTTGCACTTATCATCACAAATCATAATGAAAAATTGTTGACTTGAACTGCGCCTCATCATCTCGTTAGCAAAAATAGAAGCCAAATCAATGTATGATTTTATCCAAGAGGTTTTGTTATAAGAAATAATATGTGATATATTTTTTCTTTTTATTTTGTGATGGGTGTTTTCATTCAATCATGTTGATCACAGTAACAATGAATATTTAAAATTATTAGAATGTGCCAAGGAGTGGATGTTGTGGACCATGGCCCCTAGGATGAACCTTCTATCTTATCCATTGAGGTATGTTGTTTTTTTCATTAACTTTTTCCCCTCAACTCTTATAAATTTTCATCTGATTTCCTTTTATCTTTCTATGGATTTTATTTTAAAACCCAAAAAAAACATGCTTCAATAACCAATTTGTCTTGTATTGGTGTTATTTGTTTGACACATAGCAACAACAACAAACATGCCTTCATACACATGGTCTTTTTTGGGTGATATTCTGAAAATTTAATTGGACCTATCAGGGAAGGGGGTGTGTGGTTCAAAACTATTATATTGAATAACCTGTCTCGGATTATCTTCAAGCCTAGGTTTCGACTTTTATGTCAATCCGTGATCAGGTACTGTTGTCATTGGAGTAACGTGTTTATGTGATGGTAAGTTCACGGACACATTTTATGAATGTTTAATCCACCGTATAGTGCCTATTTTGTATTCTAATCAATTATTTACACTTTAATTGGTTTTCATTTTCATTTATGGAATTGTTTTCAGTGATTTCCATTCACAATTATTTTCTTCGTGGTGTATCTCAGAGTTTCAGATCAAATATAAATAATTTATCTTCAAAAAATGAAATATAGAATATTTGTTTCCCATATGATTATATAGGAAAACGTGGGTGATGTTTTAGTATTTCTTACGGGGAAAGATGATGTTGATGATGAAGTCCAGTTGCTTACTAAATAAACTCAAAATAGTGGAAGAAATTCTTCAGGTGTGATTCTCATATATTTTACAGAATTCTAGGAATATTGTGACGATTCAATTCCTACAATATACTATCTTACTTTGATCATAGTATTATTTAAACTCTTTAGATGTTGTGATAATTATGCAAGATATTTTTTAGTAATGATAAGAAAATACTTCATATTTTGAGGCGTATATGATGCCATGAAAGAGAACTATATATTGTTATATTTCATTATTAATAAACCTTATTGTACATATATTTTACAAAATAGGTTCAACAGTTCAATAAATCTAAGTTATACTCCATAGATAAGATATATAATTACATTCTTTTTACATGATTTATTTCATGAATGATAATGGATTGTTTTCTTCTAGATTGAAGTTTCTAAAAAATTATGACAGTTGATGTCTACTTGGTTTGAGTTTTTATTATTAGAGATGGGTGAGAAGCAATGGTGCTGGAGATTTGTGATGTTTTTTCCATCCTTGTGTTTTGAATAAATAACATTGGATCTGGATGGATATTTTAATATATTGTTAAATAATGTGTTACCTGTTGGAGCATCAAAACCCACTGTTGTCTTTAAAAATGATAAAATCTTGGGTAGAGTTGAGATGGCTTGAGTTTCAGTGTGTGTAAAGTACACCTCTAATTTCGTGTGATTTTCATAACTATGTGGATCACATTATAACAATTCTTTTACCACCTTATGGAGTGTTTATCTAATTTTATATTGTTTCAATTGATAGTTTATTTTACTTTTATTGAGTATTAGTCATGATTTACTTTTTTTAGCTTTCATTTCTGGTATCTTGATTCCACTTATAGAGCTTCTTATAAGGGTGAAGTAGCTTAGACAAATGCTCCTCTCTAAATACCTTCTTTCAAGAAGAAATCCTTGCTAATTTACTGGCCTGAACAAATACATCTAGCAACATTTTGAAGGTATAATCTAACCAGAAGTTGTTCATGTCACAGAACAGGTTCAGGTCTGCAACAGAAGAATGAAGGGCACCCAATAAAATCCCTATTTACGAGGGATCCCGAAGGATTCCATCATTTCAAGTGAGGATTCTAAAACATCTGGTATAACAGATGAAAAAACATCACTGTTCAGATGATAAAAGAGGATTTTAATTGGGGAGTGAAGATTTCAATGGTTCCAATTAAACATAGAGTGCATTTTATTGAGTATTGGGTCATTTAGTATAGTGTGTATTATTGAGTAGTGGATGATTAATTTAATTTGAGAAGTGGATAGTTTTCTAGACCATTAGAATATGTATTTTTTTGGATAGTGGATTGTTTTTTTATTGATCAGCGAGTAGTTTATTATAGCATTGTACTCTATCACCATGCGAATTCCTGAGCGAGTACTAGTTATGTAAAGAGGTCACCTTTATTTTTAGAAATGATTAGTAGTAACTTCAGTACTTATTTTTATTTACCATGGGAAAAGGGTAAATTGGGTAAACAAGGGTAAAAAATAATATTGAACTATAATAACATTTTTCCTTATATTATTTTATGACTCATAGGTGACCAAAACAATCCTTAGGAAAAACATTTGGCTTTTAGTAGTCACATGGTGATGAAAATGACATGTTATAATAAATAATTTAATGTAATGAGAAATATAACATAAACATGTATCTCTTTAATAAAACAATATTAAGGCGAGATTATATAATTGATCTATTTGGATAAAAATATTAATTAGAAAGATAAAATTATTTCCTAAATCGTGGTATTTTATTTACAAGTTTTAGACATTAAATTAATAACATTATTAATAAAAAATGTTGATTTAGTAATTTCCTTTTTAATGAAACATCCAAATAAATGAATTTATTAATATTATAATAAATATAATTTTAACATTTTGAAGCCATAGAAGAAATTTATCGATTAATTTAACATATTAATGATGATTTAATTCCTTTTATATAAGGAACCATATTTTTAGGACTAAAAAATCAATTACTAAATATTGTCAAAATTAACATAAATGAGTTTTTAAAACAAATAATATTTTATTAAATGATATAATTATCCATCAATCCAGGTTTTTAGAAAAATTAATTATATAATGTTAAAAATGGAATTAATGATCCACTTTTGGTTCGATTGTCATATTATAGTAACAATAGTAACCATATATTATTAAAGTACAAGAAGACATGTTAAGAATTAATGATTAAAACTATGGATTAATGCTAAAATATAAGTTTAATTTTGTGATGTAATCATGTATAAAACCTATTGGTTTAGTGTGTTTTGACACATCCTCATCATATACTCAAAATATATCACTTTTTAACTCTTATAATTTCTATGTAAATTTATAATAAAATAATATTTTAAGACTTTCATAAAGTACTCTTCCCCCTCTTATAAAAGGCGACCACCTATACCCACTTACTCACACCTCTCAGTCCCCTTGTATTTTCCGAATTCATATCAAATAAGCTCCCAAAATTCCACCCTTATTCCTAAAATCCTTATTATGGGTAGATGTAAATTGAAGAAATCCTTTTGGCTCAAATCAAAAAGAGTTGCCCGATTGAGAGGTAACTTGTTCCCTCATGTTCTTTTCTTTTATTTTCCTTATTCACTCCCTATTCTCTTATTTTTCTATTATTACATAACAAAAAAAGTATCCTAAATATAAAAATATGTTTTTATGAGAATTATTTAGACCAAACTTACACAAACCTCAATATAATGGATATGAACATACTATTTTTGTGTACAACGAACTACTACATCATGAAATGATGATTTTTCAATTTTATCTTACCACCTATCATGGTGGCCATTATGATGGAAATATATTTATATATTAAATATAATATATTTAATTTTTTCTATATTATTATGTAATTTTTATTTACAACATACCTTTATGCTTTCCATAATGTGTAAATTCGATAATTTCAAGTGAGAAAGTATGGACTATCGCCCCCTCAATGCGATATGACTCGTTCTTGCCAAACATGGAACATAAAAAGGATGGAGATAACAAACTTATATAACCTATATAACATATATATTATACATGAATTTTTAACATACCTATGTATCATTTAGTTTTCATTTCTTTAATGTGACAAAAAAAAGTAGCATTCATGCGTACACAAGACCTACTATCTCCATGAACGGTGTAGTTCATTTACTATCTAAAAATAGAATAAACTATTATAAATGATTATGTATTCGATATATACGAGATTTAAATCATGAATAATATTCTGGAGATGATGTAATTTTGACCACATGGACAATTTACATCAAAACAAGTTCATCTTAGACTCAAATACCAAATATCGACAAAACTACAGATATGAACATAAATAATTACGTATTTTTTACAACCTGGTAATACGTAATATAAATGGAATAATAAAATTAAAAATGGTTACAAAAAATTAACCTATGTTTATTATTCAGCAACATAACGATTGTACATAATGAGTTAAACTCAAGGTAAGGGATTTCATCTCAATATCCTTTCATTGAGACATTTCATGACAATATTAACCTTTAAAATTTTATATGGAATACATTCAACCAGTATTAAATTTAATTTCAATATATTATATATAATAATTAAATTTATTGTATTGATAAATGTATAATTTCATGAAAATTAATATTTAAATGTTCATAATGGTACGAGACACCATGAACATTTAATGATTTAATTATAAAATATTTTTGTTCCTGATATTAATTTAAATATTTATTTATATGGATATAATAGGATTATAAAGGAAATTTTATGTCTAAATTTAATTTTATTCAATGTTTTAAAAATAGAATAATTTGATACAATGTGTTTTACTGTTATTATAAAAAGATAAGAGGAATGTTTTTTGTCTTAATGTATATGATGACAATGACTTCTCCACCACTATAACTGTAACGACCCGAATCCAGATCCCCTCCATTGGTTCCCCGTAACCGGTTCGCCACATGACCTCAAGTGCATTTTCCCAAACTCCATAGGCTGCCGACTAGCAATGAGGGCCTTGGTAAGTTATTGGGGAAACTATTACCTCATTTGGTAAGGTATACAGGGTAAGGAAAACAACAGTCAATAGCGAAAGAAGTAACAACATAAATAACTATAACCAAATAGAGGAAGAGTAAATATATAGAAATGATGATAATGATGTAGCAGGTACAAGTATCTAAGGAAAACAGTAAACACAACAACCTGCTGAAATACAACTGAACACACAGTATTAATGAAACAGCAACTCTAGAAGCATCGAAAGCTGTAGCTCAGTCACATTCTCTCCAACTCCACAACAAGTCAAACACCTGAAGTAGAAGGGTGCTTGCCCTTATCTATACCTGCAACAACATAGTCTGCTTGGGACCAAAATCATGGGCCAAAAAGGGTGTGAGATACAATCCTAGTAGGAAACCACCCAAATATTTGTGCCTAACAGTTAATGAATACAAGGAAAGTAAGAGTGTAAGAAGCAGTAAACATAAAATCACACAACAGCTACAATCTACAGTTCTAGCATATAAAGTACACAAGTAAACAACCAGCAACAAGAAGAAAACAGGTACCCCTCTGGATATCTCTCACAACCTAACCCCTATGGTTCAACCTAAAAGTACTAGCAACCCTCTATGAGGCACACACAGTCTCACCCCTCTGGTTCAGCTAAGAGTAGACTTTATGAGGAAGAACTCACCATCAATTCTCCATATAGTCTCGTATCGTGCTAAAGGCTCTCTGGGGAAGCACTCAACGTCTCATTCCCCCAGTGGCCCGCGTCGAGAAACTACAGACTCTATGGGGAAGCACTCATCATCAATTACCCTCTGTGGTCTCGCATCGTATTAAAATACACTCTGGAGAAGCCCATACGTCCATTCTCTCTATGGTCTACTACACTAGGTTCTCACAGTCCTGTGTGAACGTAACATTCTCAGCGCGCGTGTATCGCCCATGTAAACCTCATGAACTACTTGGATATCATTATAAGGCATAACAACATAACAATATAACAGTTCCACTATCCTACAACTAGGAATGGAAACTGGAAATGCCTAATAAGAAAAACATGCAAGGCAAAGAACATGAACACAATATAACATATCAAAAATTTAAAATCATTTACCTCTACTCAAGCAATCAAGCATAGTAGGAAAAAAATGGCAAAACAGGAAACACACAATACGTCGTTCAAGGGTATTGGTGGAATTTGCACAAAATACTCAAAGAATTTCTATATAAAGTCACAAACCACCTACCTTGATTCTAGGGGAACGATATAGGTGAACAACGACGACAGATTATACTTAAAAAATTGTAGATCTAGGAAAACGTCTGAAACACATAAACCACGATAACAAGAGAAAGAGGAGAATTTGGAAAACAAGGCTAAAGCAGAAGGGATAAGACACTGCTATGATTCCAACACAATCAACGGTGCTTGAATCGAAAAATGGATGGAGAGGTGGGGGATCGTGGAGGATTCGCGGATCCTTGGCTCTCTCGGATGAAAGGAACCTAGAAGAAGACGTTTCTGTGCGTCAGGTACGACCTTGGTTTGTTTAATGAAAAAAAAGAAAGTATACGGTGTGTACTTTTAAAGTACACGGTGTGTACTAGTTCTTTCCGTACTCCACCAAAATCGGCCTCCGCATCACCCATACACACCGTGTGTGTGGACCAGACATATCCAGTACACAGCTTCGAGTAGGAAAAAAGTACACGGCATGGACTCAGAAAGTACATGGCGTGTACTTCAGAAAATTTCCAAAAAGATTATTTTTCTCAAAAAATCTAGAATAAGGAAAGGAGTACCTGAAATGAAGATCCAGGTTCTTAAAAACTCCCCCCCCCCCTTAAAAAAATCCATCCCCTAATTTCCCTAGCAAGGCGTAGAAGAAGACACCTCGAACAACTCTAGCCACTACGATCGTACATCAGCCTCCCTCTCCCAGGTATCATCGTGTACTTGCCCACGCTGCCATAACACCCATACAAGAGGGACAGACTGCCCACAGAGAACCATCATAATGTGATCGGAAATCCGGATGGGATCCTCCTCAAATGATACATCTGCTTCGAGCTCAACTTCCTCAGGCTTAAAGACATCAGATGGTTTTGAAAAGTAACGTCAGAGCTGAGAGATGTGGAAGACTCTGTGCGTGGCCCAGTACCTCTGGGGTACCTGGAACCAATAGGCAATCAGCCCAACTCTCTCCAAAACCTCAAAAGGCCTGACTTACCATAGTGAAAGATTACCCTTCCTCCAAATCCTCTTGTGTCCCAGTCTCGGTGCGACAAGTAGGAAAACCTGATCCCCGACCTCGAACTCCAGAGGTTGTCTCTGCTAATCAGAATAAGACTTCTACCGAGACTGTTCCGTAGCCATCCTCTTCTGAATCAGCTCTATCTGGTCTGATGTCTCCTGAACAAGACGAGGTCCCATCAAAGCTGACTCTCCTGCCTCCAGCTAGCAAAATGGTGATCGGCATGGCCTGCCGTACAAAGCCTCGTATGATGCCATTTGAATGGTCGCCTGGAAACTGTTGTTGTAGGCGAAATCCACCAGAGGAATATGCTTCTCCCACGAACCACCAAAGTCTAGGGTGAAAGCTAGGAGCATATCCTCAAGCACATGGATCGTGCACTCGGACTGACCATCAATCTGTGGATGGTATGCCGTACTCAGAAGTACACGAGTACCAAAAGCCTTTTGAAGTCCCTGCCAGAACCAAGAAGTAAAGAGCGCATCCCTATCTGAAACAGTAGAGTTTGGAACTCCATGTAGGAGAACAATCTCTCTGATGTAATGTCTTCCCAGATCATTGACACTGAAGGTCTCCTTGATCGTCAAGAAGTGAGAAACCTTCGTGAGCCTGTCGATGACAACCCAAACCGCATCGTTTCCCCGAGGCGATCCTGGAAACCCGGTCACGAAGTCCATCACAACATCATTCCACTTCCACTCCGAAATGGGTAACTGCTGTAAAAGCCTTGCTGGTCGTTGATGCTCTGCCTTCACCTACTGACAAGTAGAATATCTCATGAAAAAACCAACAACATCTTTCTTCATACCTGGCCACCAATATTGGTGATGAAAATCCCGATACATCATGGTGACGCCAGGATGAACTTCCCAAACTGAGGAATGAAAATACCACATCATCTCCTCTTGTATGTCTGCTGACACCCATACGCGTCCCTGGAAATACAAGATCTCATCCTCTCCCACTATCCATCCAGGAATAGGGTCCTATCCTGACACACACTCCCGCATGACTAAGCCTTTTGAGTCTGATAGTTTCCTCATTCGTATCCGATGAAGTAGTGTATAAGTAATAGCTACATATGATAGGAGGGTCTTTCCCTATCTGTCGTGCACCTCCAGATGAATCTCAGATAACAGAGCCATAAGATGCCACTCACTACTGGCCTTCTGAACTGTCTGAATCTGAGTTCTCCTACTCAACACATCATCCACTTAATTTCCCTTTCCCGGCGTATAGGCATGCTCGAAATCAAAAGACGGAATATACTCGACCCACCTGCGCTGCCTCAGATTCAAATCACGCTGAGTGATGATATAATTGAGACTCTTGTAGTCACTGAAGACCACAATGTGCCCTCCCAGAAGATATTGTCTCCAAGAGTGTAAGGCAAGAACAATAGCTAGCAACTCCATATCGTGCGTCGGGTAGTTCCTCTCATGTGACCTCAACTGCCAAGACCCATATGGAATGACTCCATCTCCCTCCATAAGCACAGCTCCTAGCCCGATACCTGAAGCATCACAATAGATTGTATAGATTTTTCTTGGATATGGAAAGACTAGTATCAGTGCCGACATCAACCTTCCCTTCAGCTCCTAAAAGGCTGACTCACAAGAATATGACCATAAGAACTTCACCCCCTTCTTGGTCATAGCTGTCAAAGGTGATGCTAGGTGTGAAAGGTCCTGAATGAAGCATCTATAGTATCCATCCATACCTAGAAAACTGTGTACCTCAAAAACGTTCTTTTGCTGCTCCTAGGAGACAACAGCTCTCACTTTCTCATGGTCCACAGATACTCTTTCCTTTGAGATGACGTGACCCAAGAAGTGAATCTATTCCATCCAAAAGTGGAACTTCAAAAGTTTAGCATAAAGCTGATTCTCTCTCAGTGTACTCAAAACGATCTCATGATGTGTGGAAGGTTCATGTAAAGTGTGAGATTACACCAAGATATCATCCATGAATACCACAAATAAAGAGTCCATGTATGGATGGAACACTCGGTTTATCAGTGCCATGAAAACTACAGGCACGTTCGTGTGACCGAACGGAATGACCATATAATCATATAGACCATACCTACTCTTGAAGGCTATATGTGGTATATCTGATGGTCTAACAGGCAAATGATGATAATTGGACCTCAAGTCAATCATTGAGAACACCCGCGCTCCTCAAAGCTGATCAAAGAGGTCATCGATCCATGACAAGGGATATCGGTTCTTGACTGTCAACTAGTTTAGATTTCGATAATCCACACAAAGCTAAAGGGTACCATCTGCCTTCTTCTTAAACATGATAGGCGAACCCCAAGGATAAGTATTGGGATGGATGAATCCCTTTTCCAGAAACTCCTCCAACAACTTCTTGAGCTCCTGAAACTTAGTTGTAGCCATCCTATATGGAGGAATAGACACCGGTGCTGCTCCTAGCACGAGCTAAATAGAAAATTATACCTCACTCTTCAGAGACAAACCTGAAAAGTCCTCTGGAAAGATGTCCCTGAAACGATCTAACACTGGTGGAAAGTCCAACTGCGAGGTCCCCTGGTATTCCAGATAAAGACTAGCAATTTGGGTCGTCAATATTCATATCCCTTGATGCTCGAGTCCTGTACGACTCTCTTGAACATCCCATTCTCCTCTATGAAGAAAATATTGACCCTCTGGTGAAATGAAACTCACTCTACAGCGATAACAGTTGACGACTGCCTATAAGGGAACCAACCGGTCTATCCTGAGAATGACATCATAGCCAGTAATCTCTTGGACGTAAATATCCCATAAGAAACGATACCCTGCAACCTCGAGAGGGAACACTCTATAATAACATACACTAGATGTCCTTGTCCCCAAATGTCTGTCTAGTGTAAACGAGTCAGCATAAGAAAAGATGTAGAGCCCAAGGCTCTCCACGACAGCAACAGAGATAAAGCTATGTGGATCACCAGTATCGAAAAGGGTTGAAGATAAAACTGAGGCTACTAAAATAATACCTCGAAATGTAGAAGGGCAGGGATCCCGCTCTTGATAGGTCTACTCCATGGTGAAAGACTAACCTACACCGCGGCCCTGCACCCTGGGCTGACCAATCTGAGCTGAACCTCCCTACTGGTGCAGAGGGACTGGTGGCTGACCGCCATGGCCTCGACCTCCACCTTGGCCCGAACGGCGGGAAGAACTCCAGTTCCCCGACTGGTGAGAAACTGGTGGTGCTGATCCTTAATGATGAGTCATGGAAGAACCCCAGTCACCAGCTGCTGGTGAGAAAACCTGGCAGAAATGCTGAAGGTGACCCATCTTGCCGCAAGATTGGCACTCCACGGGGTCTCTCTGGCACTGCGGCCTCGTGTGCTCTGACCGGCCACACTTGTAGCATATTACCTGGCTACCTGACATTGCATCTCTCTTCCTCAGATCACTGTGCGTAGACTCTCTACGACGCTTCTTTCTATCATATGGAGTAAAACTAGCCCTGGAAGCAGAACTGCCCTGGCTCACAGCTCCATAGTCTCTCAGATTGCACTCCACAATCAGTGCTTGGTTGACGATAGAAGTGATAGAAGTCAACTGGAATAGATTCACCTATGAGCGGATCTCCCACTTTAGACCATCCTCAAACATCCTTTATAAGAACACCCCACTCCCATCCCAGAGGGGTGTGAAACGCTGTAGCTCGGTGAAACGAGAGGAATACTCCATGACAAAAAGAGTACCCTACTCTATGCTCATGAACTTCTGGTCTCGATCGGCCCTCAGGGTCTCCGGGTAAAAGTAGTCGTAGAACACGCGCTGGAACTCCTCCCATGCCATAACCTGATGATGACCCTCCCGTGAGATCACATCCCACCACCTCTTAGAGAAGTCTTAGAGGATTTAGGTAGAGAGCTTGACCCACCTTTCTGGAGGTGTATCCAGATGCTCGAAGATAGTCAGCATGGCTTCCATCCATGACTCTACATCCAGAGGTCCTCCTTCCCCTGATAACGTGGGAGGATGCCACTAATAAAAAACCCGCGTCAAGTCTTCCATAGTCGAGGTAGGAGGTGGTGCTCCCTGAAAGGTATGCATAATCCTCATAAAACCTTCCCTGAACTGCACATCAGTTCCTGCAACTGTTATGAAAGTCGGGGCCAAGGCTGGCCCTACAGGAGGATCGACAGGAAGTCCCTGATCAGCCATATCTGGCGTCTGATCACTGCCTGATGACAGACGTTCAACCAGAGGACATCATGGAGGCATAGCTCTGAAAGATCAAAAGTACACCTTAGATCAGAAAAACAAGGATAGAGAACACAGGAATGAAAAATGGGAATAGGGGAAGGAAAACACACAAGTTTACAAAACACGACTATGCGGCGTGTATAAAAACTACACGATGTGTCTTCTTAACCCATTGACATGGGCTTGTACTCCTTCCGTAAATTCATGTAACACCTCAAACTACACGACTTGTTGACCCAACACACAACATGTACTTGAAAAATATTCCCCTGCTCGAGTCTCTTTACATGGTTAACCCACACGGTCTGACATAACCCGAGACTACACAGTGTGTTCTAAACAAACACGGTGTGTACTAGACAAGGCTTTGGAGGCCCATGTTGTTAAACACATGGTCATCTAAATGGATGAACCGTACACGATGTGTTCCGAACAAACACGGTGTGTATAGGTGAAGTTGACACCATCCTGTGTTGTTCATGACACGGCTGGGTACCTGAACAAGATTACACAGTGTGTTCCGAAAACAACACAGCGTGTCGAAGAGAAGGTAACATCAACTCATTTTTTTTGTGACACAGCCGGGTACCTAGAAAGGACTACACGGCGTGTTCCTTTAGAACACGGCGTGTTCTACTCTCTCTTCCTTGACCCGTGTTGTTAGTGACACGACCGAGTACACGACTCCGAACTACATGACGTGTACCTACCGTACACGGCGTGTTCCTGAAGTTATTTCTACAACTGCGTGTCCCTGCTCAAACGGTCAGTGACATGGTCTAAAAACAACATGCCATGTAGTCAAAAAGTACATGTCGTGTATTTTGGGTTTTTCTGGGAAGTAGCTCAAAAACTATACAGAAGCCCAGAAAACACAGAAAACAGGGCAAGGAGGTGCCAATTTTCGATTCGTGAGGGCCTATACTCCCCACGAATCAAAGCTTGGCATCTCCTACAGTCATGGAAAAGAGAAAACAGAATCATGATCCACCAATTTCCAATTTGATAGGGCCAATAACACCTCAAGAATCAAAATTTGGCATTAATTTAAGCAAGGTAGGAAAAAAAATCCTATAACAAGGAAGGAGAGATTCTATCAAAAAACTATCACAATAGCATGCATAATATACACAAATTCTTTCACAACAGCATGAAATCACTAATTCACCCTAGATTGGTTGGAAAGAATGCATGGCATGTGATTTCTACAAGTTCCTATATGATGCATGAGATGGAATACCCTTATCTCATCGGGTTGTGACAGAAATAGAACTGCAATCGTCAAGAAAATAACAACACAAAGGATGTGAATCACTCTAGGTGAAATCATATCAACCGTAAAATCTCAAAACCATCAAACATCAATTAACGAGGTGGTATGGAATTTCTATGTGCACGGGTTAGATACTCCTGAGCACAGGTTAATCCCATGTACCGAATTCATCCTATCCCTGGGTAAACTCTCCAAACAGTAAGGAAAGAGAAAAGAAAACCTATGATACCACTTTGCAATGACCCGAATTCGGAGCCCCTCCACCGGTTCCCCGTACCATGTTCTCCACATGACCTCAAGCGCATTTCCACAAACTCCAGAGGCTACCGACTAGCGACGATGGCCTTGGTATGTTACTGGGAAAACTATGCACTCATTTGGTAAGGTATACAAGGTAAGGAAAACAACGGTCAATAGCGGATGCAGTAACAACAGACATAACTGTAACCAAATAGCGGAAGAGTAAATATATAGAAATGATGATAATGATGCATCAGGTACATGTATATAAGGAAAACATAAAATACAACAATGTGATGAAATACAAATGAACACAAAGTACTAATGTAACAACAACTCCAGCAGCACCGCAAGCCATAGCTCGGTCTCATGCTCTCCAACTCCACAACAAGTCAAACACCTGAAGTAGAAGGGTGCTTTCCTTTATCTATACCTGCAACATCATAGTCTACATGGGCCCAAAAGCATGGCCCAAATAGGGTGTGAGATACAATCCTAGTAGGAAACCACCCAATAATTTGTGCCTAACAGTCAATGAATAAAAGGTAAGTAGGAGTGCAGGAAGCAGTAAACCAAAAAGCACACAATAGCTACAATCCACAGTTCTAGAATATAAAGTACACAAGTAAAAAACTAGAAACAAGAAGTAAACAGGTAACCCTCTGGGTAGCTCTCACAGCCTAACCCCTATGGTTCAACCTACAATTACTAGAAACCCTCTAGGAGGCACATACAGTCTCACCCCTCGGGTTCAGGTAAGAGTATACTTTCTGAGGAAGCACTCACAGTCAATTCCCCCTATAGTCTTTTATCATGCTAAAGGATCTCTGGGGAATCACTCAACGTCTCATTCCCCCTATGTCCCGCGTCGAGGAACTACAAACTCTTTGGGGAAAAACTCATCGTCATTTTCCCATGTGGTCTCGCATCGTATTAAAAGAAACTTTGGAGAAGCCCTTACATCCATTCTCCCTATGGTCTACTACACTAGGTTCTCACAGTCTTGTGTGAATGTAACATGCTCAGCGCGCGTGTATCACCCAAGTAAACCTCAAGAACTACTTGGATATCATTATAAGGCACAACAGCATAACAGTATAATAGTTCCACTATCCTACAACTAGTCATGGAAACTGGAAATGCCTAAATAGAAAAACATGAAAGGCAAAGCACATGAACACAATATAACAGATTGAAAATTTACATTCATTTACCTCTACATAATAAATCAAGCATAGTAGGAAAAAATAGGGGAAAAATAGGAAACACACAATACCCCGTTCAAGGTTATTGGTGGAATTTGCATAAAATACTCAAATACTTTCTACAGAAAGGCACAAACCACCTACCTTGATGCTAGGGGATCGATATACGTGAAAAACAATGATAGATTCCCCTTAGAACATCATAGATCTAGGAAAACATCCAAAACACATAAACAATGATAACAAGAGAAAGAGGAGGATTAGGAAAACAAGGATCAAGCATAAGGGAGAACTCACCGCTGTGATTCCAAAGTAATAAATGTTGCTCATATCGGAGAATGGACGGAGAGGCGGGGGATCATCGAAGATTCACTGATCCTTGGCGCTCTCGTACGAAAGGAACCTTAAAGAAGAAGTTTTTGTGTGTCAGGCGTGAACCCGGTTCGTTTTTTGAAAAAAAGAAAGTACATGGTGTGTACTTTTAGAGTATAGGGCGTGTACTAGGTCTCTCCATACTCCACCAAAATCGGCCTCCACGTCACCCCTACACACCGTGTATGTGGCTAGGACACGGGCAATACACGGCTTTGAGCGGGAAAAGAGTACATGGCATGTACTCAGAAAGTACATGGCGTGTACTTTAAAAAATTTCCAAAAAGTTTATTTTTCTCAAAAACTCCAAAAAAAGGAATGGTGTACCTGAAACGATGATCCGGGTTCTTACATTAACCGTTATTTATATTTTGATTCCTCTATAAGCCTTAATGTCTTTTAAAAATAAAATAAATCAATAATTCATTTATTTAGGTTTCATGGTATTTTGAATAAGTTCATAAATAAAGTTTTTTTACAAGGAAATGTTTTCTATATAGGATTAGATGTGTTTTTCAAAAGGGGTTTATGATGAACATGTTTTATTCATGAAATCGTGTACGAGCATTATATGAGATGGGTGAGCCCATGATAGATTATATTAAGGGTTGAGCACCATTATATCTCACTGGTGAGACCGAAATATCTTATACAAAGGGTTGATCCCCATTATAGCTCACAAGTGAGCCCGATATAACATATACAAAGGGTGATCACCATTATAGATCTTCAATTTGCATGTCAACCCTACGGTTCTTCAAATTAGAATATTTTTGAAAGGGTTTTATGTCTATTATTATATATTTCACTTAAATGAGTTTTAATTTATTTTTATTAGTTTAATGTTTTTATTTGATCAAAGAGTATGAGTGTTATTCATGTGAAAATGTTTTAATGGGTTTTAAATATTCGGTGACTAATAGTTTTATTTCATATTTTTTATTCCTTACTAAGATTTTTATGCTCATACAAGGATTTTGAAATGTTTTACATAGGGTATAAGGATTCAAAAGAGAATGGGATAAGTAAATAAGTTTTTTATGAAGAAATAGAAGTCATGTTTTATTTTAAATAGTTTCCTTTGTTGGAAAAAATGGACACTGAGTGGAAGAGTAAACTTTGTAAATTTATGACTAATTATGTAATTGTTGTGGAAAAATTCTATAAAACTCTAGAACTGAAAGATACTTCATTTTAATTAAATTCAAATTGCTGACATAACTCAAGATTAAGTAATTCTTAAGGCTGGGGCATTATAGTTGGTATCAGAGGATGGTTTAGAGAACATTAAATATTAGGTTGTCTTTTAAGGGTTAAGGATATCATCATGTGTTTATAATTATATGGTAGATCATAATTAAATGTCTTATAAAACAATTCTGAGTCATTATGATCTTAAATATTATTGTGTCTAATGGTATTTTTGAAGACATTCACCTTTGAGGAAAATATGAATTTTTTTTGGGGATGGGAAATGTGAGGTATGAGATAACCTTTGAAGATAAAACAATTATGGTTATTTTTGAGGATTTTATCTCATTTTTGGGAATTTTATAAAATTAAATTGTTTTCTAAAAAGGTCAACATGAAAACCATGTGACAACACGTTGTGTCAGACAATGCTGCAGAAATCAAACCCACAACTAAAGTGAGATTGGGATTATCACCTACCACTAGCCTACCTCAAGTCCTGGGTTAGTATGAATTATTATTTTTAGTTAAATGATTTTATGGAACAAGACTATGTTTATTTTTAGAATATAGGTTTTATCAAATTGATATCCTTAGTACAGAAAAATTGCTTTGTGATTAGGTGATAAAGGTTATTTTGGAAGACGTTCGCTCTTTTTGAAATAATACATGCCTAACGAAAATAAAATACTATAGGATTTCATTTGATGTGTAATGGATGAATTTTATTTCCGATGAATTTTTTCTTTTTACTATGGACATATGGAGATTTGGTTTTTTATGGAAATTATTAACCTATCTTCGAAAATATGTGATTAGGTTAATTTTTTTATGTATGAGACTTTAAGGGTACTCGATGTTATTTGGAGGTAAATATTAAGATTTATTGTGGAAGACTATGTGATCTAATCATTCTTATTTTTTTATTCTATCTTAGCTATGATTATTTTGAATAATTTAATGGTTATTTGTTTATTTAATGGTCTTTTTTAAACATTGGGTATTGATTGTTGAATTTTGTAGATTAAGAGTAGTATTTATTTTTATAAAGAATTATTCTTTTGGGGGATTATCTGGTCCTCTAATAACCATTTTAGTTTTAGTTAATGTCTAATGATAGGGGAAATATATAGAACATATTTTTTAGGATTATGTTATTATCTAAAAATATATTCTATCTCTCCAGGTGTGACCAATTCATCTTGAATACTCATTGTTTGGAGAAAAGATGAGTTTGTGGTAGATATTTATTAATGTAAGAAACTCTAATTGAAAAGTAATTATTTTCCTTTATGTTCATAGTCAAGATCATAAATATGTTCCTCAACTTTATAAAATGTATAATAAAACAAAAAAAATTCCATTTACTTTTTTTATTGAGAAATCAAATGCTGTTTAACCCGTCACATTTTTATGGTTTTTTAGTTGTTGATTTTCTCCTGATCATGTTTTCTATAAATCTAAATCTGAACAAGATGTTTATTTATTCTTCCATATCTATGTTTTACTACATTGAATCATACTATATGTTATCTTAGGTGACCTTTTTTAACTTCTCTTTCTTTATTTTAAAGTAATTGTTTAATTGGCTCTTTTTCCGATGTGGGATTTTAAATGAATATTTGGAACCAAATTTTAAAAATTGCGAGGAAGAAATTTCCAAAATGGCGGAATGATGGAACATCATATGTTTTTATAGATTTTATTTCATATATATTAATAATTTTTAATTTAATATATTTTTTAGTTTAAAGGGGGAGCTATGTACAATAGTTTACCCAACACCCAACAACTGGTTTCTCTGAAATCTTTCCTTGCACACAATAATGAGTTATAAAAAAATAATACAAGAATAATAATTTTATTTTAAATGGTTGTTAACTCTTATCCAAATTATTGTTGTAAAAGAATAAAATTATCTATATTATGATTTTACATATTTGTTGAATGGTTTTACTTTTATCCAATGAATTTTAGAGGCTTAAAATGAGAATGAATCTAATTTTAAACATAAAATATTTTAATATTTTGAAAAGGTCATTTTACCACCTTTTAATAGAAAACCCATTTTAAAAATAGTTTTTTTCACTTTTATATCTTCTATTGGATAAAAAACATCTTCTTTATAAGTGGTACATCAAAATTTACTTCGGTTAATATTTAAGTATTTTTTTCTAATAAAGTCTATATTTTTATGAATAGTGAAAAATACTACATTTTAATTTAAAATATCATTTTCATCTAATTTATTTGTATAGTTATATTATCCTTTTAATTGGTTTTAAAGTGAAATTGAATTATTATTTTTTCATTTATTCCAATGATGGTCAATGGATGTAATTTCACCTTTATATTAGACACAAACACATGCTAATCTTTTTATAGTTTTTACTTCCTAATAATCTTCTTTTCAGTTCTGACAACGAGATTTAATATTTAATTAGTTACTATATTTTTTGTGTTTTTAAATGGAAAAAATGGATTCCAAATTTTCATATCTTTATTGTACATAAACACATGTCAATCTTTTGATAGTTTTTCTTCTTAAAACCCTAATTTTTGGTTTTGACAATAGGAATTAATATTAGATTCATTACTATTAATTCAGAGTTATAGATTTGAAAAAAATGGATTCCATATTTGGACTAAAAAAGTACAAAGTTATGTAAATATGTCACCTTTATTTTTGAACATGATGAATAATATCTTCAGTTATTATTTTTTTCCATGGTTAAGAGGTTAATTAGGAAAATAAGGGTAATAAAATAATATTATAATATTAAAAAAACCCTAAAATGTGTCCTAATATTATTGGATGAGTAATGGGCGACCAACAAAATCCATATACCAATCTTTTGGCAGTTTTGGGTGACTTGGGTGATAAAGTGGCATGTAATAATAATTAATTTAAAGTAAAGGAAAATAAAACATATGTATGTACATTTTTACTAAAATAATTTTAATGTGTGGTTATTTAATTGTTATTTTTTATTATAAATATTCATTATAAATATAATAATATTTCTGAAATCATGGTATTTTATTAAAAAAATTTATAAATTAAATAAATTCATTTATTTATGATACATTGATGATGCAGTGATTACCTTATTAAGAAAAGATTAAAAAAATTAATTTAGAAATATTAACATAAATGTATTTTGATCATTTCAAAGCCTTCCACAAATTTTATGGATCAAATTTACCTTTTAGGGAATATTTAATCCTTTTTTATAAGAAATAAAGTAGTAATTAATTAAAAAATCAATTATTAAATGGTGTCAAAGTTGACATAAATAAGTTTTTAAAACAAAAACTAATTTATTAAATGATATAATAGTCGAAAACATATAATATTAGTCCAAATAACTTATATATTGTTAAAAATTTCATTAATGATCCAATTTTTGTTCTATTGTCATTTTATAGTAAATATAGTAAGCATATATTTCAAAAAGATAAGAAGACATGGTAAGAGTTAATGTTTTTTACTTAGTGTTAAAGCTAAAAAATAGTTACTTTTTTGACCTAAACTTGTATAAAACCTATTGGATGAGATGATTTATACCAATACTCATATTATCCAACAAATTTATCACTTTTTAACTATTATACTTCTAAAATACAATTATAATAAAATAATATTTCCAAACATTTCTAAAGTCCCCTCCTCCCTCTTATAAATAGACACCAGCTCTGCCCACTTACTCACACCTCTCATGCCCCGTGGATCATCAAAATTAATCTACAATTATCTCCCAACATTACTAAATTACTCTTAAAAGCCTTACATTTTGTATAAGGAAATTCAAGAAACCCTTTTGTCTCAAATCAAAAAGAGTTACCCGATTTAGTGGTAACAGCTTCCCTCATATTCTTTTCCATTATTTTCCTTCTTCACTCCCTCAGATATTATTATTATATTATTACATTAAAACACTAGTATCTTCAATATAATAGTAATTTTTTATGATAATTATTCAAAACACACTTACACACTCCTCGATCTAATGGATATGAACATAATATTTCTCTATATGGTGAAGTACTGCCTCCCGAGATGATGATTGTTCCATTTTCTCCTACCACCTCTTAGGGTGGCCATTATGATGGAACTTTATTTATATATGAAATATATTATATTTATTTTTTTAATATGATTCTATAATTTTTACTTAAATCATATTGTTATGCTTTCCAGAAGTTGTAAATACGATAATTTCATTTGAGAAAGGGTTGACTACCACCCCCTCAAAGTGATATGACCCAATCATTTCATACATGGAACGTATAAATTATAGAGTTAATGAAGTTATGTAACATATATAACATATATATTATACTTTAATTTTAATATACCTATGTATCATTTATTTTTCCTTCCTTTAATTTGACAAAGAAATTAAAGTACCTTTCATGCATAGGTACGACCTACCGTCTCCATGAACAGTGCATTTCATTTATTCTCTCAAAATTTATTGTAATATTATAAATAGATATATACATTATATATATTATATTTGAATAATAAATAATATTCTATAGATTATGAAATTTTGACCACATGGACAATTTACATCAAAACAAATTTATTTTCGACTGAAGTACCGAATATCGACCAAACGACCGATATGAACATAAATGAATATGTAATTTTTATAACTTGGTAATAAGTGATATTAAATGAATAATAAACATGAAAAATTTTCTCAATAAATTATAAATTAACCTAAGTTTATTTTTCAAGAACATAAAGATTGTATATTATGATTCAGACTCAAGGTAAGGGATTTCGTCTCAATCTTATTTCATTGAGTAAATTCTTGATAATATTAACCTATATTATTTTATAAGGAATATATAAAAACACTATGAAATTTAATATCTATATTTTATTTTATTAATGTTATTTATTATTTTGATAAATTTATTAGTTCATGGAGATTAATATTTTAATGTTCAAAGTTGTGTGGGACACATTGAACATTTAAAGATTCAATTATAAAATATATTTCGTCATGATATTAATTTATATATTTATTAATATGGATAAAACTAGATTTTATAAGAAATTTTATTTAGTGTTTTCAAAATTTAATACTTTGATACAAATAATTTTACTTTTGTTACAAAATGATAAGTGGAATGTTTTTCTTTTAACGTATACGTTGACAAATACTTCTCTTCCACTATAATTATTATTTAATATTTAGATTCCTTTATAAGCCATAATTTATATTACAATGTAGATAAATCCCTTATTACTTTATTTGGGTATCTTGGTTTTTAAAATGGGTTATTAAATTCAAATGGTACTTTTATACGGAAATGTTTTTCATATGGGATTTGGTGTGTTTTCAAAAGGGTTTGTGATGATTGTTTTTATTCATGAATTGGTATATGAGCATTATATGAAATGGGTGAGCCTGAGACAGCTTATTCAAAGGGTTTTCCCCCATTATAGCTCATGGGTGAGCCCAAAATAGCTTATGTTAAGGGTTTATCTCTATTATAGCTCACAGGTGTGCTCGATATAGATTGTATGAATAGTGATCCCCATTGTAGATCTCCAATTTTGAAGTCAACCATATGGTTATTTTAATTAGAAAATATTTGAAAAGGATTTATGTATATGATTCTCTAAGTCATCTAAATGAGTTATAATTTCTTTCTATTAGTTAAATTTTTTAATTTGAGCAAAACGTATGAGTCTTATTTCTGTGACAAGTTTTTCATAAGTTTAAAATATTCATGGACTAATGGTTTTATTACTTATTTTATATTACTTAATGAGATTTTTATGCTCATCCCAAGTTTATTAAATTTTTTCCTTAGTGTATAAGGATGGGTTGGAGAATGCAATAAGTCAAATGTAATTTTATCCTGAAAGAGAATTCATGTTTTATTTTAAAGAGTTTCATTTTGTGGAAAAATCGATTATTGGTGGAAGAGTGCACTTTTTAAATTTTTGAGTTGATATGTAATAGTTATGGCATAATTCAATTAAAATCTAAACTTGAAAGAACCTAGATGTGAATTAAAGTAAAATTATTAAATTAACTCAAGATAAAGTAATGTTTGATGTTGGATCCTTATACATATAGCATAGGAGAGAACATTTTCTTTTTGTTAAAAAGAATTACGGATCTATGTGACTATAAATTATTTTTTGTGAAATAAACAAGATCATAATCATGAATAACTATCATATTCCATATATTAATTATTTTTTCATTCATTTATTTGGATCATAATTATTTTCAAAGATTTATATTCAATATTTAATCAATTAGTTGAGGATAAAAAGTGATGGCATATAAAATATAGTGGTTTTATGAATTATGAACAATATGAGTTTATAGTCATTTCATGTGGTATACTAAATTCCAATAAATAACATTATGAATTTAATGAATATAGTGTTTAGATATTTCCTTTATCATTTTTTAAGTATTTATAGAAGATATTCATATATATTTGAAGACTAAGGAAGAGTATGATGATCAATTGGGAATTTTACTAATGACCATAAGGAAGGTGAAGTTATAAGAAAACTTACCATGTTTTAATTTTATCTATGTAGATTGTTTCATGTTTGGGTTATGTAATCCCAAACAACTATATAATAGTGCATCCCTCAAAGAAATTTTTTTAAAAAAATAGTCAAGAGAAACCATAGTTATTGAGAATTTTATTTTTCTTGGTTTTGTTGGATATTGTCAATTCGATGTAATAATATATCACAGAAAATTATTCCAATCTCTAATATAACATAGAAGGATTAATATTAATTGGATATATGAATGTGGAAAGAAATCAAAGATATGAAATGACGGTTGGTTATCACACCTGCACTCACATTACCCAACATAAAATAAGTTTATGTCATCTATAGTGATTCATTGAAGAGGGGGATCAGATAATTTAACATGTCAAATGATTCAGTGATTGCTTATGCCTCTTGTGAAAAATTATTGAACTCATGTTTTGAATTTACATGTAGTCATTTTTACATTAATGGTACGGAGGTATTATCATTATATAGAATGATGTGAAACATATACCTAACATACAACATTAAATTAAATATGCACATGTAAATAATGGAATATTCACTATATAATATGGTTGGGTTTGATTAAATATTGTGACTACTCAATGCATTACCACCCTAAGAGATCGAATAAGGTAGACGGGGGTCTAAGTCGAAATGATCATGATAGCATATCTATTATTAGAATTATAAAACATATAATATTTTTTTATTTATAAACAATGGTTAAAACAATATTTGTAGAAGAGGAGAAATATTATCATTATACAATTAGTTTCTAGATATATATCCTTGTGAATACTAAAGAGGCATAAAATGATGAATCTTGACTTTAATGAAGGTGGGAACTGTTCCTGATTTCAAACCTGATTGTAATAGAATTATATGGTTTAGAAACAATGTAAGTATCCATTTTATTTTATATTTGAAGGATCAATTAGATGAAACACATACTTCTTCATTTTTAATTCATTCAAGAAGTAAATATATGTATAGAGATCTGGAATATAATTTAACGTGGGAAAACCTGAGAATAGATATTATATAGTATGTAACTCAATGATTGGTTTGTTAGAAAATTAAGGCTGAGAGATAGGAGCCTCATAAAATGTCAAAACTATTACCCATATCAGAGTGGAAATGGGAAAACCCCCCATATAATTTATTATCACACTACAAAAAATGAAAAGTGGTAATAATGTTATCTGGTTTGTAGTATATTTCCATAAGAAATCATCACACCTTATTTCTATAAGATAATATTTTTAACTTACATTTGTAGTCAATATATACAATAAATAGTTCGATATATTTCATGATGCACAATTTTCAATTGATACTGATTGTCATTTTAGGTTACCCTCAATGTTATAGAGATTTATTGAACATGACATGAATATATAGCTGAGTTTTTTTACATTTTATCATCCATATATATATGGTCAATACGAGAGGAATATTTAAACTTCATTTGATATGTTGATATCTTATTATCTGGATTTCAATAGTTTTTTGGATCAATATCTTCCTCTTGTTTAATTATGTTATAAAATTACCGTTCACTCATGATTTTTTATGTATCCTTATGAATTCATCTATGGATGTATTTAGAGAAATCCTATGTGTTTAGATGAAGTTATAAAATGAATGATATTAGTACCAATGTGAGAATCTAAAATTGTAAAGAAAATCAAATCCATTTAGTAATATATAAATATAAAATAATATCAACAGAAAAGTTATGTTGAAAATAATTAGTTAGGTATAGAGTTTATTATTTTTGATAAGTTATTATAATTAATATCTCATTTTATGAATGCTAAGTGATTTTGGAAATGAGTGAATGTTCAGTCCAATATATATTAATTTGTTTGGAATTATTTATTTTATTATGATGATTACTTATTTCATAAAATATCCACAAAATATCTCTCATGTTGATGATATGTTCAATGTATCCATGTTAAATAATTACATACTTTATCCATCTCATGTGAAATCTAAGGTTTTACCATAGAATAATGGTCTTTTATATGAATAATTACTGCTAAAAAATCCTAGATGATAGAGATAAAATTATATGTAAGAATAATAATCACCTTTTATTATTTATTGGAGGAATCATACAGTCATGGAAGCTACATGGGACCCCAAGGATATGATAATGTAGAATATCCTCAAATTTTTGTTTCAGAGTGACGAAATTTTGTTTGATAAAATATTATATAGTGGTTTAATGTAACATGTTAATATTTAATGATATATTTATCATTAAATTAATTTTATTTGTCTTTAAAATTAATTTATTTATCATTAAATCCCTTTTTAATTCTTTTATATTTTTCTTTACATGAACCACCTACTTCATATGTACATTGATATACTATTGAAATATTATTATTTAATATCATAATTGTCATCTAGTCATTAGAATTGATAGTATGAATAGAAATAACCACATTATTAAAAAATCATAATTTGTTTTACATAATCAAAATATATTTATTAGTCAATAATAAATAAGAAAATTTTTCTCAATAAAGTCATTTTATGCTTTGAAAATTTGAATTCATAGAAAATGAATTTTATTAAATTTTGGGAGTGGATATTATAATTAATTTTCACTAATTATTAATGTTTATTTTTTAAAAAGAAATTTACTCATAATTTAATAATTATCATAGGATAAATTTTTGGATATTTTTTAGAAAATATTCCTTTTGTTGAATAGTGAAAATTATGATTTCTTAAAAAAGTTCATTTAATTTATAGTATTTTTAGAGGAATGATTAAATATTTATTCTTTTTAAAATTTCATTTGACTATATTCTCTAAAAATAATTTAATTTATATGATTATGATAAATTTTATACTTGGTATTGGTATAAAAATACACTTAGACTTAAAAATGTATCGTTTTATCAAAATAATTTTGAAATGCATTATGTGGGATTATGATAAATTTAATTTCTGATACTTATAGATATTTCATTTGATAAAAATTAATAAATATTTAGAATCAAAATTTCTAATTTTTCAAGTGAGTCCACTTGCATATTTTGGCATACTTACAAGAAAAAATGATAAAACATTGTTAACAAAATTAAGGTTAAAACAAATTTATTGTAAGGGGATAAACTAAGAGATAATGGTAATATTGAAAATCAAACCTATCTAAATAAAATTGGATGGAATGATATTTCAGATGCACAATTTTTTCAATGTAATAATTTGTAATATTTTGAGAAATATTTTCAGAGCCATGTGCTGAGACGGTGTGTGATTCTGAGTCTCGATGGCACGAAATTAATTTTTTATAAAAATATTAAAAATATTTTATATTATAAATTCATGATTTATTAATGAAAATGGAATACATATTAATAATAATACTATATCATAAATATGGGACCATATTTTAATGCATAATGTGAATTTAATCCTACGTGAAACCTAAAAGTTGTCGGGACTGGGCATTTGGATATCACAACCATTATCGGTACATTCAGTTGGTTGAATAATAATTTATTTAATTTATTAATTAATTGACCTAAAATAATTTCTTTTATAAAATCATTTGCATGAAATTTTCCCTGGTTTAGTTTCATAAACCATGGGGGAATTTGGGAGGTTTTCATTCCACTCAATGGCTCCCTCATATAGATTTAGTTCATGGGTCCTCTAACTATTATTGGAGTGGCTTCATCTAGTTGTGTCAAAGAATGGGTTCTATATCAATTACTAGAGTGGTTCTCTCCAACTGACATGGGAATTTGTCCTCTATCTATTACAAGAGTATACCCCTCTTGATGGGTTGGGCATGTGTCCTTTACCATTTACTTGACTGTCACCCTCCCACCAAGTTAGGGCATGGATCCTCTGGCTGTCTATCGAGTGGAACCCACCAATTGTACGAGTACATGGGTCCTCTACCTAGAGATTGTGCCTCTCAACTATGTGAAATAGTTGTGTGATCTAGCTTGACATGGATGTCTCTTCGGATAGACACACCATATATTTGTAATTATTGATAAAGTCATGGAACTGATGAATTTTTTTTAAAGGACTAGGGTATGAGATGAATATCCCCTTATATCTCTTTTGTGTATCTATGGGTTGAGAATATATGTATCTATATCATTGTTGTTGGATTATGTTACTCTCTTGATTTTTGTTGAGATGTCTATATATTCCTATTCTATCTCTTAATGCTCCACCTTCAGCTTTTGTGACATCCTACTGTTTATGTATTTACTCACTATTGAATTAGATTTTCCCACATGTGGGATGTCATATGAAGTTGAAGGACAAGACTTCAGTGATTTAAGAGTAGTATAAGGATACCATGTTCTCTTCACCACAAATGGTGGCTACATCTTCAAGATCAAGAGTTGTTCTCTATTAGAATTTTACTATTATCGTTTTTTTATGTTGGGTAATATATCCCTTTGGGTGTTTATTTTTCCCTTTTGAATTTTTGTTTCCACTATAGTTCTCATGTACACTATAGAGGTTTTTCATTTATGGTTACTAATCAATATGTTGAATCTTTGTCCTTTATTCCTTTACAATTGTTTGTTAATATTGTAGTGTGTGTTCATATTGGTACATGAGCTAAAGGTCTCCAATTTTACTTATTCTTTTTGGCACTTGTTCTGATCACCTATCATATAGAGGTAGGCTTTGGGTAGTTGTGGCTCAAGCCTCGTATGGTTGGTTCATGACAGATTGGTATCATAGAAGTTAATTCCATGTGTTGTTTTTTGGATTAGTCCCCTTATGAGGTTTTGGATATTATTTTATGAAATAGTTTTAATGTTTTTAAGTGTGTTTTTCAGACCAAGGAATCTAGTGTTGGTGTGGATGTCGATGCATCCATTCACAAGAAACATGACTACTTCATTGTCAACTTGAATTATTAAGACATTGGTGGAAGTGGAAAATGGTACATGAGTCATATAGGATTGATTATTCGATTTACGTTCTTTATTTTTCTCACCATTGTATATATATTTACAATCTCTTCCGACCATGGTACTTCCAGATTAAAATTTTAGGATACTATCACAATCAAATTCATCCCGGTGGCCAATTATAGATCATGATGAACATCTATTAAGTGAAGAGGCCTTAGTTTAAGGTACATCCCATGGAATTCTTCCTATATGAGGATAGGTCAAAAACCCTCCACCTATTGAGAATAATATCATACCTGCAGAGCTGTTTGAGAATGCACCCAGACATAGCACACTCAATGAGTATAGATACCCGAGGAAGCTGGAGTTCTACAATGAACCGTATCCCAAGGAATATGATAATTATCTTGAGTTTCTAGTCAATGTTTTCCGGATCATTCATAAAACAAAGGATCAGGTTGTTACACTACTATCTATCCGTTTAAATGTATTAGTTGGGAACTATTGGAGATTTGTTAAAAAATCACGAGGAGTCAAAATTCTCTTTTCCCTTCTTCTAGCATCAATTATATGAGGAGTATTAACCCTATTTTTTGTGCTCAATTCAAATTCCAGAGATATATATAAGCTATAGTATTGAGGGATAATGGTTTTGCAGTATATAGAGAGGTTCAAAGAACTTGTGTTTTTCTCTATTAATATGATCCAATATGGAAACATCCAAGAATGAATGATTTATCTAGGACTCTGTAGAGATATTTGTGCCAGTGTACTAGAATTTTTTATCCCAACCTATTATGAGGAGTTGGAGATGGAAATGGTGACGGAGAGATCCTTATTATATGGATTCCATACTGGTGGAATAGGCATTGGGTGTCATAGAATTGAGTCACCAGCATCAACTAGTATATTCCAATCGATAGGATTTCAGCAAAAGTGATCTTACATGGATCAAGCTTCGGCATGTGGTCAAGTACATGACATACGAATAGAAAAAACTGAAGAGGGGTGGTGTTATGCCTGTGGTGTCGAGGTCACATGACATGTGATTTACCGACTTGAAATGATGAGGAGTGTAGGAAGAAAGGTGATAGACCAACATGGTTGAGGCATCCCCTTGGTCAAGGATATCCAAGTAAGGGAAGGGTTTCCCCCAGAAAGTGAGACCTGGTATAGGAGCATGCGAAGCACCAAGAAGAAGAGATTTGGTCGTTGGATGATTCTATGAGATCCTTACAACACCATAACCCATTGGCCCACATCAGGATTTTGGAGATGAATCCACGGGATTTGGGTAGTTACACGATATAGAGGCATACCACCTAATAGAACACAAGATGATAAGTGGTATGATCTATCATTATCATATTATTGATTCAATATTATTAGTCGTAATTATGATTCATTCCATCATCTCTTTAATCATGATGGGAGAGACATAGATCCTAGTTGAGGTTTTATCCTAGATACTTTTTATTAAGGTTCCTATAGGGAAGTATTCTTAAATATATTTTATCAGTCGGCAGTTCAAGATATCACTTCATGGATAGAGGCTCTTGTGGGAACTTTTTTTCCCTCATGATGGAACCCTATGACTTCATATGCTGTAATTATTAATTTTCTATAGTCCAAGCCTAGATTGACTATCACTACAGATGAGTTAGATCCATTCCCACTAGTGGGATGAGATTATCCTTTGTGATAGGGACATACATCATGGTAGAATGAGTGGGATTTTAGATTAGGAGGACACAAACCACCACACATCAGTTGGTGAGTGTATCCCCAAGGGAAGTAGGCTCTTCAGACATCTGGATTCTTTCAGTCATAGTGGATTTTATAGATGTATTCCCCAAGAACGTTTTGGAAATATCTATATGTTGGGTGATTGATTTTTGAATTTAATTTTATCATGAAATAGATCTTATTTCTTATTCGTATTATCGTATTTCCCCTAATGAGATCTAGGAGGTATGGTTCTAATTATACGACCTTTGAGATAAGGGTTTTATTAGTCTGAGTGTGTCTCCCATGGAATCTACTGTGTTAGTTTTGAAAATGGATGGTGTGATCCTGTAGCTTTTAGTAGATTTTCATATCCTGAATTAGACCATGATAAATAATGGGTAGCTTTTACCAAGGGTTAAAGATCTTTTTTACTAGTATTAGGATGCGAGATGGTTCTAGAAGATCAAACTCTGATCCGACTACCACCAGTTGAGAGTTCACATGGCTAATATTCAGAATCTGGAATTCTAATTTTGATACAAACCCTATGAGTTAATGGTGATTCACTTTCGTGTGACAAATTAACCATCCATGTTTATATCTTCGATTAAGTAAATCAACCAAACATACTTGGACTATTTTGTTGTTTTCTTGACTAACGATGTGCTCATATACTTTTCATCATAGTAAAATCATGAAGAGAACTTTTGGATGGTCCTAGATTTTTTAGGAGAATTAGATTAATAGAAAGATCTCATAGTTCTAGTTCTAGATTCATGAGGTTCACATTCGTGGGGAAGTCATTTATGAGGATGGATTAGATATGGACTCTTCAAATATCAATGTGGTGATTACTTGGGATCCAACCAAGATCATTTTAAAGGTAAAGAGGTTCATTATCCTGGAAGATTACTAACTGATGTTTTTGGAAAACTTATATAGGTTTTCATCCCCATTGATCACCCTGACATGGAAAGGGAAGCCTTTTATCTTGACAGATTAGTTCCCAAGGGCCTTCAAGTATTTCAGGATGAGGTTGATGGGGGGTCCTCTATTGAGAATGCATGAGAAGTGTGTGGAGGATATAGTGTATCACAATTAATTATTAACTATTATTGACTTTGTGTGGTTATAACACTAGGAATATATCACATTTTGTTTGAGGCAGTTGAGGCCCCATGAGAAGAACTACATAACTCATGTCCTAGAGATGGTGGTTATAGTATTTTCCCAGAGGATATGGAGGCACTGTCTTCTGCAAGAGAGATTTATGGTTTACTCAGAACATCATAGCCTTGGGTATTTCTTCACAAAGAGATACTTGAACCTATGATAGTGGTGCTGGTTAGAGTTTCTATAGGATTATGACTTTGATATAGTCTATACTTAAGGATAGGGAAACATGGTACCGATGAACATAAAAGGAATTCCTATTCTTGTTTGGTGTTGGTGGAGTTTGAGCTATTATCTTTTATAAACATAAACCTAGTTGATGAGGATGGTGTATAATATTTCATTAAATGGTGTTTAATCCAATGATTCTCTAGCATATGATAGAGTCTTAGTTGGGAGATATATACATCCAAGTATTTCTTTACTCTATATCCTCATGAGATTCATCAAATAAATATTCTGAAGGATGTAATAATTTCAACATTCCCCAGTGATGGATGGTGGTCCCAGTCGCGATATGAGATGAGGTGATGACAGAGTTTCACACTTCTCCTACGAATGTACTTCTTGGTTTGGGGATGATATAGAAAGTCCTTTAGAAGATTTTTAGGTAGACTTGCATGAGATAGACTATGGCTAGGTTCATATCACAGTTTCATACATGTTAGTATGTGAAGGCTGAGTATGAGGTTCCTAGAGGTTTATTTAAGAACCTAGTGATTAAAGAGTATAAATGGCATTGAATATCCATGGATTTCACGATAGAGATTCTATAGACCTCAATGATCCAAAATTCCATTTCGTTTATAATTTAATGACACATGATGTCAACTCACTTCCATACAATCAAGTAGCGGAGTTTGGTAGAGATTTTGGGGAAGATGTATATTCAGGAGATGGTTCACCTCATGGGGTTCCCTCTACTATTTTCTCCAACATGATGCATGATTTACATAAAAATTTTGGATAGGACAACATGAGTTATTTGGAACCCAAATGAGGATGATTACAACCATCCAACCCCCAAAATATGGGTAGAAAAAGTGCACTATCTAAGTGTTGGATGAATGTTGAGGGATTGTGTGTTAGACATTTATGAGAGCTAAAATGATCAAATTACCTTAGTAGAGTTTGTGTGAAATAATAACTACCACTATACTATTGTATTTAATCATTCAAGGTGATATATAGAAAACCCTACATGTCACCCTTATTCTAGAAAGATATTAGTGAGGTATCTTTTGTTGGGTCAGATATGGTGGAGGAAATGATGGGTAAGGACTAGGTCATCCATGAGCGGTTATAAATAACACAGATTCGGTAGATTTCTTATGTAGATTGATGTCATAGGACTCTAGATTTTGAGTAGAGAGACTAGGTTTTCATGAATGTCCCCCATGATGAGGATTTTGGATATTTTTACTAGGAGGAAATATATCCTTGAGTTTCATCGGGTTGTTTAAGGTCTTATAGAGGGTTTGTGTTGTTGCATACCACCTCTCCCTACCACCATAGTTGGAGTCAGTGTATGACATCTTCCATGTCTCAGTGTGGAGGATATATGTGCCTGACCTTACACACATTATTGAATGAGGTGTGTTGGACATCTAGGATGGATCAAAATTGGTGGGTCACCCATTTGAGATCAAGGATATATAGGAGAGGACCCTTCAAGGACAGACCATCCCCTTGGTTTGTGTGTTTTGAAAGCACATGAGCATGAACAAGAGATACAAAGAGTGGGAGAGCTATATTTGGGCTCAGTATCTTGTGATTTTTAAGAGATTTTTCTTTTTGAGGATGAGAATATTGATAAAGGGAATGATATAGAGACCCTATTTTTTCATATATGACACTAAAACTTTTGTAGTTGCATTTTTTGAGCCATGAGCAATGATAGAGTGTGATTATGAAGCCCCGGATTCCTAAAATTATTTTAATAATAAAATTAATTATATTTTATATTAAGGTTTCATGATTTCTTTAAAAAAATGGGATTAATATTAAATATAAATTGGATTAAAAATCTGAGAATTTAGATGAATCTAGATAACATGGTTAACCATAGGAATGACCAAAAAGTGTTCAGCACGGGGCGTTCAAATATTGCGACCATTGGTAGTACATTCAGTTAGTTAACTAAATAATTAATTTATTTAATTTATGAATTCATATAACTCAAATTAATCAATAAAATCATGGTTATGAAAATTATCAATGTTTAGACATATAATCCATATGGGAATTTAGAATATTTCCTTCCACTTAGAATCACCCACTGGTAGAGTCAAGACATGGGTCAACAATTATTAGACTAGCACCCTCTAGCTGGGCTGGGAATGGGTCTTCTATATGTTACCAGAGTGGAACCCTCCTGTTGTATTAGGGAATGGGTCCTTGACTTCTAGATTGGAACCCTACAGCTAGGTTGGGCACAGATCCTATAACAATTACTATATTGTCACCATTTATCTTGGTTGGACCAAGAACCTATATCGTTTACATGAGTGGTACCCTTTTTCTAGGATAGGGCATGGGTCCTTCAGCAATCTACTCAAAGGAAACCTTTTATTGCACCGGGGAAAGGATCCTCTACCCAGTGATTATGCCCCTAAACATTGTTTCAATGCAGAGAGGTGTGTCTTGATGTGGAATTCCCTTCAAAAAGGCACACGAGATGCTGTTAATCATTAATAGACTACTAGAACTGATTAAACATTTTTTCAGGATGGGGTTGTGAGATTTAGGTCCATTTATATCTTATTTGGGTTTCCTTGGTTTGAGAATATATATACATATATATCCATGTACATGAGGTTTTATTTTTACCTCTCTTTCATTGGGTTGAGATATTTATCTATTCATACAATGTCTCTTATTTCTCCCCCTTCATATTTCGGGGCGCCTGACGAGGTATATGAATGGGTTTTCGCATCACATGTTGTGTCTTACTAAAATGATGATCATGTTAGTGGAGATTGCATAAAATCAAATGGACACCATGTGGACTTGAACAAATATGGTGGTTGGAGCCTCTATATTTGGATTAGGGATCTCTCATCATTTTACTTTTCTATTTTTTCTAGGATGGTACATATTTCATGTTTGGAATGCATTTTTCTATTTTAATTTTATGTTTTTAAAGCTGTACTCTTGTATAACCTATAGTTTTTTCTTGTATGGTTATTAATATATATATATATATTTCATTTTTTCCCTTATTTATTCACTTACTCATTGATATGGATGGGTGTGTTCATGTAGGTACATTAGAAAAATTGTTTTGATATTATTTATGCATTTTTTCGCTTGTTGCCACACCCTGGCCTTTGGATGTGGAATTGGGGTAGTTTTAGCTCTAGCCACATTAGGCAGGGTCATGAAATATTTCGACCTCATATTATCCTACACTAAAAAAATCCCATTTTGATGAATTTGGATTTAATATGTCGTAAAAATATATTAATCCCAAAAAATATTAATGATGTTTCCATAAAAAAACATAAAAAACACCCATAATTTATCATTTTAAGTTCGCATTGACCCTCATATCTTCAAAAAAAACATATAAAATTCCATTCTCAACATCCAAATCTTTAAATTAAAGATTTTGGTCTTCATAAAATATCATTCAAGGAACCTTAAAAATGGATATATGGGAGGACTAACAAAGAAAATTTTATTGTCTTACCAAACATCATTCAATTTATTACATCTTCTACCAAATAAAAATATTGGGTATACAGTATAAAATAAAAAATTCAGTATCTAAAATATACTAACATGTTATTATGATTATGTAACCACTGTTATACCCCCTCTTCTGCATAAAATGATTAACAACAGTTTTTAACATGTGCATGTTTTCACTACAACCTTCAAAAGAAATATAATTCATTTTCCATCACCATAACTAAATGTTAGTTATTATTAAAGGTTTCAAGAATAGTAAAAGTGTGTGGTGGGATATGGGATAATAAAAATTTTCTTTTAACTTCTACTTATTTGAACATCAATAGGGGATCAATCATTTTAGTTTTATAAGTTTTTTAGATTTCAGGAAAGTAATTTACTGGACATAGGATTTTGTTTTCAAAATCTACATTGATCCTATAAAAATAGTATTTTAGATTTCTATCACTATGCTTAGAAGTATATGAGGGTAGAAACACTCAAGCTATGATCCACACATGTTATAACGATCTTCAAGAAAATTTACTGGATCTCCAAGTGGTAGCCCAGTGAATTGAATTTATTTCATTATTCTTTCCTGACCACTCATTATGTAAAGACCCGAAAATTTCAAGGAAAAGTTTTTCTTAAACTCTTTGAAAATTTTACGAGTCCGCAGTTTCTGACTGTGCCTGATTCCGAGGCCTGGTGTGGTCAGAATCAATTTCTGATGTTTTTTTCAGGTACGTTCAGTAAAAAAACGTGTGGGTTTTTCTATATTTTGAACCGGTGCTCAGAATTGAAATCTGAGGACACCGATGAACTTACAGCGCCAATATTCGCTTAAGGGGACCTTTACCGCAATTGCATTTTATGCGGGTTGAGTGTTAATTTTTGGGAATTAGAATAAAATAAATAAAATTGTTTAACACAATTTTTTTTATCTATGGTGGTTATATCCATCCAAAGTAGAGTTAGTGGTGGGGCCCACACCCACCTAACCACCCATGAGAGGATTTAGTGTGGTGGGGCCCACACGAGGCCCTAACTCCTCACCTCCCTTTGGCTCCCTTAAACCCCCATTAATCTCTCCTTCATTAATTTGAAAACATCCCTTTATTTATGAAAAATGATCCTCTCCCTCTCTCCCTCTTTAATATTTTCCAACACATGTTAATTAATGAATTCAAAATATTCAATTAATTAATTAAGGAGTTTGATGTTTTATTTGCATGGGTTAATAAAATAATAGCATGAGCTATTATTTTAGTTTGGGGCATTTATTATGTTGGAGAAACTTTTTGAGAGCTTAATAGAATTTGAAGTGATTTTCCTTCTTCAATGAAGAACGACACCCACTTCGACGAAGAACGGCGATTCCTCGAAGAACGGTTCTCCAGCCGAAGGATCTCCAACGAACGACGTTCGATCCGGGATCAATGGTACTTTTGGGAGCGATGAACTCTAATGATTGTTGACACCTTCAACTCATCCCTTGCGACGAAGTCAATGAACCGACGTCCACCTTTTCACAATATCGTCAACGCACGGAGAACGTTAAGGTAGGGAGTTGTTTTGTATATTTTCGTATGAGTGACTTATACCCTCGAGCATGGGCGTTATTTAATGATTAATTATTATTTAGACCACAAACGCGGTGGGTACGGACTAATGAACATGTCTGGACCCATTACAGTATCGTTCTTGATGTGTGGAATGACTAGTGATGAAGAAACGGGGCCACAAGGGCGATTTGAAGTCGTCGTAGTGAAGAGCGGTCCCTGGGAGAGCCGCAGACGTAGACAGTGGGCGAAAATGAACACCGGAGAGTGTCTGGTGGTCCGTGGAACGCAACGGCGGTCCGCCGCCGGAACAGTGTGCCACGGCTGAGCCGCAGTGGCCGAAGAAACCGGAACGAAAAATCCATTCTGGAAAAGGAGGGGCGTAGCTTAATGTCGGGCCAGCTAGGGGAGGTCTTGCCCTCCCCGCTCGCCCAGCGGGCCGAGTTAGCGCCCGCCGGCTGGGCCGAGGTGGGCATGCGGGCCAGACCACGACGGTAAGGCTGGGCCACTCCCAACCGGGCCTGACCCGGACCCGGGTCGGGTCGACCCGGTTCGGGCCGACCCAGGGTGGGTTGGGCCGGGTCGGACCGGGCCCAGACCCCCCCCTTTTTGGAACCGTTTTCGTTTAAATGCCCATAACTTGAGCAATATACCCTTGATAGATGCACTATCAGTTATGTAGGATTCGTTAGATCATGACAGCCATTTAGGTATATTACAATTAAGATTTAGGAAAAGTTCTTGTATGGCTGGGTTGGTTCAAACCCAAAACCAATCGGGCCCTCAGAGCGGAAAAACTTATAAACTAGGGACCGAACATCTAATTGGTGTGCCGTCAACTACATTAGTTTCCTTTATAAGTGACGGATATTTTTGCATACTCCAGTTGAGGTTTGGATGCAGTTGGAGTATGGTCTAGTTGGTTTACCTTAGAAACCAACCGCGCCCCTGGAAGGAAAAGCCAATAACTCTCAGACCGGACGTCAATTGGACGATCCATCAGCAGCGTTGGTAATCTCGTTCAGAAATGGTTCCTTTGATTATATCCCTTGGGAGTTCGGGGTACAATTGAGATATAGTCGGGTAGGTTCATAAATTAAACCAAATGGGCCACTAGGATAAAAAGACTAATAACTCATAGACCGGGTTTCTGATTGACACGTCGTCTATTGTGTTGAGACCCCTATGATGAGGCAGTCTTTTGAGATACTTCCACGTGAGATTACATGACACTTGGAGTATCGAACAATAGCGCCTGGAGTGGATCCTCCTAGAGATGAGCATACTGAGTTCAGAGACCTTGTAGCTGGCTGAAACCTGATGACTCCTTGTCCGATTCGATTTGGAGTGACATGACTTGCCCAATGGGGAGCTCTACTTTGTTGGGGTGGCAAACCCATGGTGGAGGAGTGATACTATGTTGGGGTGGCAGACCCGTGGTACTCGATAGAAGGATAACCTCTGTAGGCTATTAGGGGGTGGCCTACTGTGTTGGGGCGGTAGACCCATGGCGGGAAGTGCTACTGTGTTGGGGCGACAGACCCGTATTACTCAACAGAGGAGGTGTACCTCAGCAGTATAAGGATAGTGAGTAGCACCTCGGAGTTGTGATAGGACTACTGTGCTCAAAAGAGGAAGAGTTCTCCAGCTTTCATGTTTTTGACATCATGAATAAAAATCTTGGTTTGAGTTGTGTCAATAACCTTTGTGTTTTCCTCATTATTGAGATGGGTTACTTGATTACTTAGGTATATGTATGGTCATATACCTACGTAAAGGTTATATTTTGAGATATTTCATTGTGGTTTATCATTTTTGGATTTTTTGAGACCATGAGGGTCTCGGGATCCCTACTGAGTATCATTATACTCACCCCAACATGGGATATGCCCGCACATCGTTGTATTGGATGTACACGATGGAAAACGCTATCCGAGAAAGAGTGTACGAGGACTGGACGATACCGGGAGGTGGAAACTCGGCATAACGACACACAAAGAATACTGATAGATGTGGAGTGCTGAGGAAAACATATGTACCTTCCCTTCTGGTAGAAACCCGTAGGACGATCCAGGAGGTACTTCCATCTTCCAGTTGTTTTTCTTTTCAGTTATACATTATTTCAGTTGTAGTTGTACCATTATTTTGGGCTTGTATTTCTGGCCCTTTTTATTTTCAGAATACTTGTTATACTACTTTACTTAGTGATTGGTTCTTCTTATTCTCTAGTTGTGTGTGTGTTTACATTTTATAAAGTAAATGTATTCCCAGTTCTAGGGAATTACGCCTTTGGTGCTAGTTGCCAGCCCCTGGCCTATGGAAGGAGGGATTGGGGTAGTCACGATGTGGGCCCCTGGTGACGGGTCATGAAAAATTGGTATCAGAGGAGTCGGTTCTACCGCCGAACTCAGGACTATGATAATTATTTTATGTGAATCAATAGTTTAAAGAGTATTGAGTGTGCTTTTCAGTTCATGGAGTCCAGTGTTTGTACGGTGACCGACGTATCTATACACCAGGACCCTGACTTCTAATTTTCGACTCAATGCACGAAAACACCTATTGCGTGTGTGTTTCCCAAATTTTTCATTATTTCAGCTCAACCAGGTCAGCTCACCAGCTTTAAATTATTTGATCGTGTCACATCTTTTCAGGATGCCTCCACGCAAACAGTCAGTTGGATTTCCAAGAGAGTACCTGATGACGGCTCACCGAGCGATGAGGATCTGGTGCAGGGCCCTCTTACTATGATGTCACATTCAGGTGGTGTACCACCAAAACCACCACCCATTGGGAAACAGATGCCACCAGCCGTAGTAGCAGATGGTGCACGCTGACAGATTGTGTTGCACGAGTTCCAGTAGCAAAGGCCTTCGGGGTTACGAGGTGAGGGAGATTCCCATGCAGTAGTGGAATGGATGGAGGCGATTTCTAAAGTCCTATACCTAGTTCAGACACTAGTATAGAACATGGAGATCTTAGCTACTGATGTTTCCCAGTGAGTGACGATGAGGTTGGTCCGCATAGTGACGAGGCTTCGGTACGTGGACTGATGCCTGAGATAGTACCTTCGGGTAGTGTTCCAGCTATATTAGTTCCTGTTGGTCAGTAGTTTCAACTGGTGGTACTGGTAGATGACACATGTAGGCATAGTGCCTTACACGTGTTTCAGAATTAGATACCCCTAAGGTTCCGAGGTGAGCCTAACTCACAGGCGGCTGAGGACTGGCTTGAGGAGGTGGATGTGAGTTTTCTAGAGCTTATACAACATCAGCAGGACGACATATCAGTAGCTGAGTACTCATCAAGGCGTACCGATCATTCCTGGTACTTGATGACTATGATACGATCAATGCTTTAGAGCTCGGACCTCAAAGCAAGGTGTGTTTAAAGGAAATCTGAGCCAACAATTTGCCTCTATGCATTCCTACTTATGCAAGGGTGCTAGAGAGAACCTTTGTGGTTGAATGTTCCTTAGTAGAATGGATATAGCTAGTGTATGTTAGTAGGATGGCATGGGAAGAGAGTAGCTGCATGCGGTCAAGAAGTGTGACCAAGGGCTATAGGAATGATTCTATGTATGGTCTATTTCTACTACTAGATGCTGTAACAACAGACATTGATACAAATCATTCCTTCCTTCCACGAATCTTGTCCCAGACCTAGAGTTTTTGGTTAAGACATTGACTTTACCCTCAAGTTTAGAGATACCTTTGGAATGAGACTCAATAATCATGCTTACGCTGATGGTGTGATCTGACCCTTGAGGCGAGAGTTTTGGTTGGAACCTCTTAGTGGTAGCGTCGAGGCCTTACAAGGTTATTTTGGGTATGGACTGGGCAACTATAGTTCATACACAGATTGATTGTATTAAGAAAAAAGGTTGTGGTTTACCTACAACGTTGGGATGGGTTTTCCTTGGTCGAAGAAAAGGAAACCACAGGCAGTTCATGATGGAATCATGCATAAGTGGGTGCAGTCAATCACTCATGAGTCGACCAGACATAGATTTGTGGCAGACTTCTCTAGAGTTACTGCACTTCTTTTAGAATTGACAAAGAAGGGGAAACCCTTTATGTGGTTAAGTTGATTCCATAAGATCTCTTCTATATTTGAGTTAGAGGTTGACCAATGCAACCATCTTGAGGCTACGAAGCAGAATTTGCAGATCATCCTGGGGAGGATGAAGACTGCACAAAATAGACAGAAGTCCTATGCTGATAGGAGACGGAGACCACTGGAGTTCGAGGATAGCGAACACATTTTCCTACGGGTCTCACCTTGATGAAGTCTATGGAGATTTGGATGAGGCGGCTAGTTATCTACACAATTCATCGGACCGTTACAGGTCCTCAGTAGAGTAGGCGAAGTGGCTTACCGCCTGGCCCTTCCACCTTAGTTTCACCGGGTGCACGACGTCATCCACATATCTCAGCTGGGGAGATGTGTGCACGACCTATCCGTCATCATCGACCATACAGAGCTGGACATCGATGATGGGGTGAAATTCATAGAAGTTCTAGTGGAGATTGATAATCGACAGGATCAGGTCTGGCATGGATGGTCGATTCCTCTGGTGCGCGTTCACTGGCAGCGCAGAAACCTCCAGGAGAGCACATGGGAGTGGGAGGCTCAGATGCATGCTTAGTACCTCTCTTTTGTTTCCCTAGTGTATGTTGAGGCTTTACGGGGAGGTAAAGACCTATGTTGGGGGTAATGTAAAGACCTTGAAATTTCGAGGAATTTTTTTTCTTAAATTCTTTGAAATTTTACAAGTCCGCAGTTTCTGATGGCGCCTGATTCCAAGGCCCGATGTGCCCGGAATCAATTTATGAAGTTTTTTACGGTGACATTCAGTAAACATATGTGAGGGCTTTTCTATCTTTTGAACCGGTGCTCGGAATTGAAATCTGAGGACACCGATGAACTCGTAGCGCCGATATTTTATTAAGGGGACCTTTAATGCAGTTGCATTTTATGTGGGTTGAGAGTTAATTTTTGGTAATTAGAATAAAATAAATAAAATTTTGGAAAATGAATTTTATTTATCTATGGTAGTTATATCCTACCAAGGGGAGTTAGTAGTGGGGCCCACACCCACCTAACCTCCCATGATAGGATTTAGTGTGGTGGGGCCCACACGAGGCCCTAACTCCTCACCTCCCCTTAACTCCCTTAAACCCCCATTAATCTATCCTTCATTAATTTGACAACTTCCCTTTATTTATGAGATCTCTTCCTCTCCCTCTCTCCCTCTTTAATATTTTCCAACACATGTTAATTAATGAATTCATACTCTTCAATTATTTAATTAATGAGTTTGATCTTTGATTTGCTTGGGTTAATAAAATAATAGCATGAGCTATTATTTTATTTTGGGGCATTTGTTGTGTTGGAGAAACTTTGGGAGTGCTTTATAGAATTTTAAGTGAGTTTCCTTCTTCAATGAAGAACGACGCCCTCTTCGATGAAGAACGCTGATTCCTCGAAGAACGGTTCTCCTTCCGACAGATCTCCGACGAATGACCCTCGAGCCGGGATCGATGGTACTTCGTGAAAGTGACGAATGCTAAAGATTGTCGACTCCTTCAACTCCTCCCTTGGGATGAAGTCAACCAACCGACATACTCCTTTTCGCGATATCGTTAATTCATGATGAACCTTGAGGTAGGGGGTTGTTTTGTATATTTTAATATATGTGACATATACCCCCGAAAGTGGGCATTATTTTATGAATAATTATTATTTGAACCACTAATGTGGTGGGTACGGACTAAAGAACAGGTTTGGACCCATCACCATAGATTTGTTGATGCCCGGATTGAAGGGCGCTGACGAATCATGGCCGTAACGGCGATTTGAAGCCGTCATAGTGAAGAGCGGGTCCTGAGACGTTGTAGGCGCAGACGGTGGGTGAAACGGACCACCGGAGCACGTCCGGTGGTCCACGGAAAATGGAGGCGGGGCACCGCACCGGAACGGCAGCGCCGGCGACCGGCGGCGGCGACACGCCGCTAGAATAGTCGGACGCAGCTGAGTCGTGGCAACTGAAGAAACCAGAATGACAAAGCCGTTCCGAAAAAGGAGGGGCACGACTTAATGCTGCGCCCACTAGGGGAGGGCGCACCCTCCTCGCTTGGCCAGCTGGGCGAGCCAGCGCCCCCCGGCCGGGCCGGGCCGTAACGGCCAGGCCGGGCTGCACCCTACCGGGCCGACCCAGGGTGGGTTGGGTCGGGTCGGACCGGGCCCAGATCCCCTATTTGGAACCTTTTTTGTTTAAACGCCCGTAACATGAGCTACGGACCTCCGATCGATGCACCGTAAGTTGGGTAGGATTTCTTGGATCGAGACAACCTTTTTGGTATATTAAACTCATGGTTTTGGCAACGTTTAGGTATGGATGGGTTGGTTCAAACCTGAAACCAACCGGGCCCTCGGAGCGGAAACACATATAACTTAAGGACCGGACGTCCGATTGACGTGACATCAACTACGTTAGTTTCCTTTCGATGAGACGGATCTTTTGGCATAATCTACTTGAGGTTTGGATGCAATTGGAGTTTGGATGGGTTGGTTTACCTTAGAAACCAACCAGGTCCCAAGAAGGAAAAGCCAATAACTGTCAGACAGGACGTCCGTTTGACGATCTGTCAGCGGCGTTGGGAATCTCTTTGAGAAACATTTCCTTTGAGTATACCCCATGGGAGTTCGGGGTATTGTTGAGATACCATCAAGTTGGTTCATACACGAAACCAACCGGGCCCCCGGGATAAAAAGGCTGATAACTCACAGACCGGGCGCCCGATTGACGCGCCGTCTGTTGCATTTAGACCCCTATGAGGAGGCGGTCCTTTGAGGAATTTTCACGTGAGATTACGTGACAATCGAATATCGACCAGTTTCTTGTGGATTGGATCCTCTCGGAGACAAGCATACGGAGTTCGAAGACTTAGTAGCTAGCTGAGACTTGATGAGGACTTGTCTGATTCGATTCGAAGTGACTTGACTAGCACAGTAGGGATCCCTACTATGTTGGGGCGGCAAACCCATGGCAGAAGAGCGCTACTATGATGGGGTGGCAGACATGCAGTACTCGATAGGAAGAGTACCTATGTAGGATATTAGGTGGTGCACTACTGTGTTGGGGCGGTAGACCCATGGAGGGAAGCACTATTGTGCTGGGGCGATAGACCCGCGGTACTCGACAGAGGAGGAGTACCTCCGCAGTCTAAGGTTAATGAGTAGAACCTCAGAGTCGTGACAAGACTACTACGCTTGATAAAGGGAGAGTTCTCCAGCAACTATGTTTTTGAAGTCATGAATAAAACTCCTGGTTTGAGTTGTGTCAATGACCTTTGTGTTTTCCTCATGATTGAGATGGGTTACTTGATAACTTAGGTATAAGTAAGGGCATATACCTAAGTAAATGTTATCTGTTGAGATATTTCTTTGTGGGTTATACATGTTGGATATTGTGAGAACTTGAGGGTATCTAGGGCCCTACTATGTATCATTATACTCACCCCTGCACGGGTTATGCCCGCACCTTGATGTATTGGATGCATACAACAGACAACACAAACCGAGGAAGAGTGTACGAGGACTGGACGGTACCCGGAGGTGGACACTCGGCTTGACGGAACACGGAGTGGACTGATAGATGCGGAGTTCTTAGGAAATCTATACCTACCCTTCTGGTAGGAACCCGGAGGACGATCCAGAAGCTGCTTCCATCTTCCATCTGTTTTTTTAGTTGTACTTTCATTCAGTTGTAGCTGTACCATTATTTTGGGCTTGTATTTCCAGCCCTATGTATTTTCAACACATTTGTTATACTGCTTTACTTAGTGTTTTCTTCCACTTGTTCTCTATATGTGTGTGTGTTTACATTTTATAAAGTCAATTCCTTCCCAGTTATAGAGAATTACGCCATTGGTGCTAGTCGCCAGCCCCTGGCATATGGAAGGCGGTCTTGGGGTAGTCACGATGTGGGCCCCGGGGGACGGGTCGTGACACATTATTCAGTCCTATTGAATTATCCCTTTTATTCTCTCACTAAATAGGGTGATATATGGATGATAAAAAAGTGAATTAATTTTGAATAAAAATTCTCTCTTTTTTGATTACTTACACAATAGCTATAATGGGCTATTTATAGAGGTCTCTTTTAGGTTGAAATATTGTTTAATTGCATGTAGGCCATTAAGAAGCACTGAAAACATTAACAAACCCCAAGATACAAAATAATAATAATATAATTATTTTTTATCATCATCCATCTTTTGAAAATGATAAATAATATTTAATATCTTTTAAATAAATATTTATCCCCAGATGTGGTATTGTTCTACGTCAACTCCATAGTTTTTATTGAATACCATAATAAATATATTTAATCAAAAATAAATATTTTATTTTCATACTGGTGAATAAATATTTATTAAAAATTATATAAAAAAAATATATATATTTTTATACATATACTATTGAATAAAAATTTATTTAATTTATGTGATCAATATTACTTGATGAAAATTATTCCCCGATCTTGAGAATAATATATCTCCCATTAATTAAAATCATATCAAATTCAATAGTGATCAACATAAAAACTTATTATGTGACACTCCCAAATCATTTTACATTTTCATTAGGTGGGATTACCTAAAGTTGAAAATTACTAACTATAAACGTGTCACAACACCCAAAAGAAATATTATAATGTTGCAACATTGACAAAAAAATATGAAATCATATAAAGTAATATAATACCTTTATCATTGAATCTCATCATGCAATTTTCATGATGATCTCGTCAACCTATATGATCAATAAACATTTCATTGACTACGTAAAATAAGCACGTCGAGACACCACAACCATGGAATTTAGGTGACAGTTATATTCCAATAAAAGGGATGGGATATTAACTCCCATGAAGATATAAGGAATAAATCTTTACTCAACTTATCCATTATTGACATTTCAATCATGATTCACCCAACGTAACCCACTTCATGACAACATATGGCATGATAGTTTTTATTAGTAAATCTATGTGTGAAAATCATGAAATAAACTGATAATAATCATAAATTCTTTGGAACACTGCACATGCGAAAAGATAGTAAAGTCAAATGACACAAAAAAAACATAATTCATACTAGGAGTATATTCTCATAATATACCATCTTGTAGATTACCATGTGTAAAATTCACGATAATAAGGCTCATCCACTTATTATCTAACCATAAAACAATATTAAGAATATTATTATAACACTTAAAGGTTCTCATCAAATCAGGGAATTGTTATGAACTTATGAAAGTGAAAAAAACTCTAGGACATTATGACATTTAATTCATACAAAAAATTAATTCTATATAATAATTTATTTAATTAATATTCAATACATAAAATACCCATGTAATAAAATTTTAATAATCTAGAACTGGGAAACCAACTCTAAAAAACTCCCAGAAAGACTAAAGACAATTGTTATGAATTTTATTATTTTATACCTTGCATGATTATCATGTTTATTCTTAGTCGATGATTTAGTAATGGGGTCGACCATGTTTTCTTCCATTGAAATAATATTCACAAAAACCACAAATCTATGAGAAAAATACCTCAAGATATGATACATCCTGTGTAAATTCTCCATCTACGGATGTGACTATGAATCCTTTGAGAGAGATAGTACTAGATTATTGTAACAATATATTGTGATAAGATATTTACATCTATGTACCATGGCTAGATATTTTTTGAATTTGTGTATCCATATTTGTTCCTTGGATACTTCATATGACATGATATACTCAAACACCACTATAGAATCAACAACCATAACATTCTTTCAACACTTCCAGATCACAACCCCTATATTTAGAGCAAAAATGAATCATTTTTGTGACTTTATGCCATCTTGAACAATTTTAAAACTTTAATCTTCATTTTATCTAATATATACTTCTTTATATCCTATATAGACCAGGAACATATCCTTAGTATTCCTTATATACATAAGGATTTTCTTGACATCCATCCAATGTATACCACATGGATCATCTTAATATCTTCCTACTATAATAAATTTATAGGTAACATCTAGCATAGTAAATTGAATATCATATAAGAATGACCCAATCATCGACGCATATAAAATCCTTTCAATTCTATTACTTTATTCATATGTACAAGGACACACTTTCATATAATGTTGAATACCATGTGACATCGTAAAAATTACCTCTTGTATAGTTCCACAGGCAATATATTTCGTATATTTTCAAAACATGTACTTTAATATAGGCTGAGTAGTCTCCTAGATCTATCAGGTTTAATCTTGTTCCCAGAAATATCTATTACCTCCTATAATTCCTTTATAGAGAATCATTTATTCCACCATGCCTCAAAAAATAGTAATACTGGTATTTTTTCCTAATAAGTTATATTTCATTAAAATTTACTATTAAGAAAAATACCTCAATCCAGCTAAACCATTAATAAATACATAGCTTCAATTCATTATTCATAATTTTTTTGTTATGTCCTCATCTGAAATAATTTTCCATGACCTGGATTCTCTATTTAATTCATAAATTGTTCATTAGAAATTACATACCTGGTTGGGGTCCATTGCTGTCAAAAACCCTTTGAGTTTTATTATATAGAAATATTTCTAAAGTTTCCCACTAAGGAAGTTTTTTTAATTAATTTTCCATATCAAATAATCATCGAAGGCCACAATAGAAAAAAAATTCCAATGGATTTCAACATTGAAATTGGTGAATTTTTTTCAATGAATTCAATGTGTTGATGTTGTTTAAACCCATTTGAAACTAGTCACACCATATATGTACTGACTTACCCATCCATATCTAGTTTCTTCTAGGATACCCATTTTCAACCAATGGTATTTACTTCAGCTAGAGGTCCAACCATAATCTATAATTTTTTTGTACATGGAACCCATTTCAAAATTCATGGCTTCTTGCCACATGGAAATGTCTATTCAATAAATGCTTCCTTCCATGTTAAGGGATCATTATAAGAAACTAATAATTAGTCACCATCCTTGGTTACTTGAAAAATATATTTTTTTGGTTCTATAACCTCTCCTGTACTCTTATAAAGTACTTGTGTCCCATGAACAATTTCATCTTCCATGGGGATTTGAGGAATATGTTCTTATACCTACTCTTTTCAACCATGATACTTGACATCATATATGTCTATATAGCTTAAACTATTATTTCAAATATTTTCTCTCAATTAATAAATATTTTTTCTCTTTATAGTATAACATTTTTTCTAATGTGTTGTATAGGTAATATCACCATGTTTCCTTGGGGTATCCTATAAAGATACATTCCATGCCTCGGGGTCAAAATTTGTTACATGAATATAATGAAACAAATGATTCTATTTTACACACATGTAAATTCAATAACATGGTTTTTAGTCTCATCCAAAATCAAAATGGAATACCATTTATCGATTTAATTCATTCATGGTTTAGTATATTTGTTTCTATTTGTAATGTGTATCCCCAAAATGATAATAGAATAATTTCATGAAAAATCATTAATATAAATGTTTCCAACAATGTTCAGTTCTTAGATTAAATTATATCATTCCATTGAGGTGTATTGGCATGATTTAGTTGATATAAAATCCTAAAATACCATAAATAATCAATTGTTCCATTATTGAGATATTATCTACCATGATTGGGGAAGAGTTTCATAATCTTCTTACCAAAATGAATCTGAACTTCATTCTTGTATTCCTAAAATTTGTCAAAGGAATCCGACTTATATCACATTATGTAGAAATATCTATATATAATGAAGTCATATATAAATTTTATGAAGTATCTGTACTCAACTATTGCATGAAAAGTAAATTATCTACACAAGTCAATATGAAACAATTTGAGAATCACTTTATCCCTTTCAATTTTTCCAATAAATTGGGATTTAGTATTTTTTCGTTCTAAAAATTCATAAAATACTCCATGTTGTTTTAGTTGAAAATAATATAAATATCCATTATTATTTAATTTAGTCACATAATTTTTATTTACATGCCCTATCTGGTGTTGAAAACTTTGGGGGTGTTATGGGTCATATGAGGTTTATTCGTTGACAATTTACATTACTTTATTTATGTAGTCCAGCACATAAATGAAATTATTTTAGTTTCCATTTTCATAAAAACCATATCTTTATAAAATATGAAACTTCTACATCAAAATATAATAATAAAACCATATGTATCTAGCGTGGATAGTGATATAGTATTTTTGGTAATGGATGGAACAAAATAATATCCTTTAAAAACCAAAATGATTCTTATTGGAAATGTGAGGTGGTAGACTCCAATAGCTATAGTGGAATGTTTAAATATTTATGATAAATTTATATCTACCTCCAATCGGACAATTATTTTGAATATACATACTTCATATATTTGAATACTTATGCAACCACAACATGCAATATATTAAATAACCAATTTGTAGAAATAGATAAATTCAACTCAATAACAAATATTCCAGAAGCATCCCCTTGATTTATAGTATGGTTTTAGTTTTCATTTCAGAGTCCTTTTATTCTAAATGTGAAAACAAAAATCTTGTATCCCTTCCTGCCCACCTTATCATCCTCTTATGAAAATGGTGTTGAGAATAATCTTTATACTTGTAAATTTTCTCTTGGCCTTTCTTCTAATTTAGCATAAGGATGAAAGGATTTCGGAGATTTTTCTCTTAAAAAAAATAGATAAAATAGTGCTAATGTCTATTATATACCTCTCAATATTTTTCATATTAAACTTCACAAAAAACTAAATAATCTTTATGGGAATGATGAAATAATCATATCAATGACCTTTAGTTTAGGTATTTTAAAAACTAAAACCACCAATCAATCAATGTATCCCATAATGATGACTATGTGAGGCCCATATAGGGAACCTTCACTAAGACTTATCTGAAATATATCATTTTATGTGTAATAATTCTCATATATAGCTCTCTCTTGATTTAGTTAAGGGAGATTCTCAGGTATGCTATCTGAATCCATATTTTCATGAGACATCATGATCCCACTAATAATGGATGAATGCCTAAAACACTGATCAAAGACCCCACCTTTCATGTGTTTATAATTTAATTGTAACTATTAAACACTCTCCTCCTTGTTAGGTATACTAGGACGTAAGGATTCTATCACGTATGATTTCTATTCATGGTGTATAACAACCCAAAGTCATCAATACCATTATTAGAAGTTACATTTAGTTCGGAGATGGCCTTTCTACAATATAAATCAAATTGATATTATGGAGAAATATCTTTATATTTTTTATAAAATTGAAAATATTATATTATTGGCACTTTTATTGATTAAAAATTAATTGATATATAATGAATTAATTTTTTAATAAAATTTTACGCTATTTTATCAATTAAAATATACCCACCCATTGAACTCAGAATGTTTAGTTTCTTGAAAATTATAATATAAAAGATCTATATTCCCCTTTGTATAACCCCAAAAATGGTTGATTAAGAAACATAAAGGTATTTAGGAATGTAGTTATTTTTCAACTGTGGGCTCACAACACTACGATATGTTGAGTCGGCTCCCTAATCCAGAAATACTGACATTGATTTCCGCAATAGTTTCCTTCAAACTACTACATTTTTATAAATGGATACTCCTATTTACGTAAAAATGTTATATCAACCCAAAAAATTATAAGATCTCCCATTATAAAACTATATGTCCCAACAAGGGCTGGTAAAACATTTAGTTTTATTTGTTTCATTCCTAATCAAATTATGGATGGTCAAGTATGAATTAATATTTAATTGAGATATTTCAATTTATTATGCATAAATTTTATCTTATTTCATCCTTTAAATTCCCTACTAATATTAAGTAAATTTTAATTAATTTGATAACGATGTTTGATAAAGAATTATTGTATCATCAATTTATTTAAATGTAATCTTCACATATTAATTCATTTTATAATGTCACTACCGCCATGTATACATGAAAAAATAATGGATTGATAAAAATAAATAAATAACACAAATGAATCAATTATGATATTATCTAATGTTTTTTTAATGATAAATAATTAAATCAACTAATAAAATAGTAAAATAACTCCATATTATAGTTTTGACATGAGTTATTTCATTACACATGTACACATGTGTGTCCCCGAGTTGACATCGTCATGGTTCCATCTTGAACTGCCTCCACATTCCATAGGGTGATAAATTAATTACAACATTTTATTAATTACATTACGTTGAGGGGAACAAATGGATTCATTAAAGTGGATTAAATAAGATCCTTGTAAACACAATTCCTACACAATACTAGAGGAAGGGGTGACTCACAATCCATTATTTATTTAAATATTAAAATTATTCTAACCCATTGAATAAATTAAATAAAATTAATGCTAACCATATATAGGACTTGGTCAAGCTCATGATCAGTCCTACAATAAACAAAAAAAAATAACTTGATATAATTCATTTATTTATTATTTCAATCTTATTAATATGAAAAAACATTCAATAATTATTTAATTAATTATGTAATTACATTACATATTAATGATCTTTAAAACTTAATTTTCTATACCCATCATTTTTGTAATTCATGGAAAATAACTAGTAAAACAAAAAATTACATATTTCTAAAAATATTTTTTTTTAGAATTAAAATTCATTAAAAACAATTTTTAATTTTCAAAAACAAATTGTGTTCTAATTAATAAAATACATTTTTAATGTTGTAATTCATAATTTAATGTATTCATATATTTTTAACATTGATGGTAGAAACCATAGATTTTACTAGCTAGATAAATTTTAGGTATCTCAATTACTATATATCCTAGATACACACCTAGGTTTAAAGTGTGTACATCCTATATAATACATAGTGTGTGTAGACTAGCTACACACTGTGTGTTCTTCTTTCCATGTGTCTGGGATCCATGTCTATGACTTCAACATGTGTTTTAGATGAGGGAATTTATTAGCTACACACCATTTACTCCATATACACACTATGCATATCATAAATGCTAAATCATATCCATCACTTGTGGTTTAAATAGGTACAGTTTCCACACATAATGTATTAATTTTACTAATAACTGATGAAGACTATACAATATGTATGCTAGCTACATTTTGTGTAGTCTTACATGCTTTGTCCCAGACTAACCTGGTTAACATGTGGTGTGAAACAAATAAACCATTAACAATAACTGCATAGTCCACCGTGTATCCCTCGATGCATCTTGATGCATTACACCAGGGTACACGATATTTTCTTTGGATTACACGTTGTGTAACTCTGTATTACCATCCAATAATTTGGAAGTTCAAGATAAAATCTCCAATTATTCTTCATAATTTTTAGAACATAATGAAAATGAAGAATCTAAATGAAAATTATTTATATGTGAAATAATTTTAATTCAAAATTTCCCAATGAATAATTAAAATGAATTGAAAATCCAATAATTTTTTTTATATATCAACAATAGAATAACTAATTATAAATTTAATTATTAACCCTCTAATTCCACCTGTTTTTTGTGTAAAAAAGTGCATGTTGGGAATTGGGAAAATTAAAAATATATTTTAATATCAATTTCATAGAACCTTAATAGAGTATCTTGAACATTTTTTTATAAATAATTTATTTGGATTGATAGAATGAAATTAACTTTTCATAGGTTTCTTTCTTCATAGTAATCGTCAATAATCCCAAAGAACCCTTTCATATTTCCTTTCTTGGGCTTATGAGGATCTAAGGGTATAATCCCTCTATAGATAATCCATTAGTGCTTCAATGACGTATGAGAAGCATCACTCAATATTTAGTTTCTAGCACCGTGAAAAAAAATTATGTGTTGTTCATTATTTATTGATTTTTCCAAATCATGAATAAATATCTCTTGCATTCCCTTTCATGAGAATGGGAAATATGGGGGATCCAAAATTGAATTCATTTTTTTGAACAATTGTCTCTTTTTGATTACCCACAAAATATCTATAACTGTCTATTTATTGAGGTCTTATTTAGGTTAGAGTATTATTTAATTGCATCTCGACTATTAAAGAAATTAAAACCTTTAATAATCCTCATTCAATAATAATAATAACAACAACAACATTTTTAGTGTGCCCCATATTGCGCAAATGATAAATAATATTTAGTATCTTGTAAATAACTATTTATCACCATATGTGCTCTTAGTCTGTTCAAACTACTCTATATATAATTAATACCCAAATAAATATTTGTATCCAGAAAAAACATATTTAATTCACATACAGGAAAATAAATATTTCTTAAATATTCAATAAAATCAATAAATATTTAATCATTAATATAATGGAAATTAATCATTGATTTAACTAATATGATCAATGTAACTTGAATAAAATTATTCATTAGTATTGAGAATAATATTTATTCAATTAATTAAATTTCAATAGAATTAAATCCAGATCAAAAGAAAAACTTACTATATGAACCTATAAGATTTTTTCTCATTGTTATTAAGATGGATTTTCTAATGTCCAAGATTAATTTCAAGAAATGGTTCAACGAACCTAAGAGAATGAATATAATGTTTCAAAGTTGAAAACCACATATGAACACTCACTATATAATATAATCCATTTTTTTATAACTTCTCATCAATGAAGTTTAATGAAATCATCATCAACCTATATGCTTGATAATTATTTCGTTGACTATCTATAATAAAGAAGTTGATATACCATGGGAATCAAATTTTAGTGATGGTTATATTCTAATAAAGGGACTGTGATATCAACCCCCTTATAGATGGAAGGAAAAAATCCATCCTTCCCTTATCCACTAATGGCATGCCAATAATGATGCACCCAATGCACTATATTTCATTCCATTAAATGGTGTGATTTTTATCATTAAATCATTGTGTTTGAGTCATGAAATGCAACAATGATATTCCTAAAGTCCAAGGACCTTTACACACAAAAAAAAATAGGAATACATTATGACACCAAATCATGTTTAATATCTACTTGAGGGTATGTTCTCATAATCTCACATCTTGGAGATTACCTACTATGATCTTCATGAACAAAATCATCATCTTCTTATGAGTTCTAGAACCAGATGGTCTATATACTATGTGTCCCATCATAGTATATTGTCCAACCATATAACTATATTAAAAATATTTTCATACCACATCAATTTTATCATCATAGTAGGGAACTTCTATGACCTTATAAATTTAAAAAATACTATAGAACATTATTAAATTAAATTATGATATAAAAACAAACAATATGTATGATGATGCCTAATTGATATCCAATACATCAAATTTACATATAATAAACATACAATTAGTTTCTCTTAGGAAACTAACTCAAAACATTATTATGTATTTTAATTTTTACCATATATTTATGTTATATTTATTTTTTAATAATTATTGAAATATTATTATTCATTATTTAATTTTTTTTATAAAATGAAAACAACATTCACACATATATAAAAATAACTGTCTCTATGAAATATGTAATTCGTTTTTCTATCTCTACAATTTATGGATGATTATAAATATGTTTATAAATAATATATATTATATTCATATCAAGATTATAATCATTCATATGGTGGAAACATGACCAATGTATAACGATTTAAATTGATGAATACAAAATTTTATGAAAAAAGACGTAGTTAACAGCTAGAAACAATGATTTTAATAAGTCATTATTAATAAATGGGTGTTGAAATCATATAGGTGGATGATACAAGATATTATAATCATTTAAATGATTCTTGTAAATATTAATAATAAATTTATATTTATTATATAAGAGGTTATATGTTTTATGTAATTCAATCTTATGGTAATGGATTTATGTTACAACCTCATTATTTATGAGTATTGTTTACAATTAAGTTATTGAAGATGAAATATTATGATATATCTATTAATAATATCATGAATTTTCTACTCCTTTGGTTATATATATGTATATATCTTACATATTTTTTTCATTTTCCATTATTTATGTACTTGATAGATTGAATCAATGTTATTATGGAAATCCTACTTTATATCAATATTCTATCAAAAATCATTTTTCATCTAAATCCATGTATTTTGAAAAAAAAATCAACAATGTTTTTTATTACACTATTATTTTTTAAAGATAATTTTAACCAATTTTGTATTTTTATAAAAAAATAATTTTTATTTATTTCAAAAATGATGTGAATTTGGCATTTTTTCAAAAAAATGTAGAAATATTTTTTTAACGTAAACTCCATGAAACAAATTTCCCAATTTAATGACTGATCAATTATTAAAAAATTACATTATTAGTTTCTATGGTACTTTCTAGATAATTTTTCCATAATATCATTAAAATTTTATATTTTTAATAAGTGTTTTTAAAATGAAATGGGATTTAACCACAAGAAATATTCAAAATATCATTTAAAGAAAATTTTAATCTATAATTTCATCATTTTATGTTACTTATTCTTCTTGAGTGTAATGGATCAATGATAATGTCCTTATTCATTATATAGTTTTTTATGATTATGATGATGTATTTTTAATTAAATATGTTTATTTTACATGGTTGATTCTAGTATTAAATGATGATGTTTTTATGAAAATTGATTCCTTCATAGGGGATATGGTATAATGATATAGAGAATTTTTCAATGTCTTATTGAAATAAATATATTGTTTTAATTATGGGAAGGGTGTGCCTGGATTAATTTCATAATGTTGGATGTATCCTGAGATAATAAGAACAAGAATGGAGAGTGAACCCTATAATAGCCCCATTCCCACACTCTTGAATCCGGTGCTTAATTCTTAATCCTTAAATTTATGTATTTGATAAAGATGAATCTGAAAAAAATTTCAACATCCAAAACATAAAACAACAAAATAGAATATTGAATAACTTTTATTCTCATGGACCATTTAGGTTAAGAGTTTTAGAGAATTCAAAAAAACAAATACATAAACACTACCCAATTCATTAATGTGAATTTCACCCACTTACCCCATATTTTATTATTTCACATTATGTGGTCATCATAATCTATATGAAACCATTATATAAATTATTTATTTCAAAACATTGTTGATAAAAAGGGGAAACTAAAAGATAGGAATAGTGATACCAAATCTTATATAATGTTAAACATAAGAATTAATAATTGAATAACATTAAAGAGAACAAGATAAGCATAAAGGTGTGCTGAAAACAATCCAAATCCATGATAATAACATAAGTAAATTCATACCCCTCATCCCAAAGAAATAAAAATGTTTCATGGAATAAATCTATAATAATTTAAGGATTCATGAGAATTAATAATCACAAGCCATGTGGTATCAATATTGATCAATGGAAACATTTATAACTCATAAAAAACATAATGAAAATCAATTGGTATATTTGGAAGATTATCTCTATATCCAATTTTAATCCCATGTAACTATGACTGAGTTAAATCCTTAGGATAAATATATTGATAACTCCCAACTTCTTTTCAATTAAGATAAGCAATATTACCCAAATCATTGGATCGATTCTTGGTGCACCAACCATATATGCTATATCGGGCTCCTTAGGAGCTATTTAGACACACTATTCATATAAGATATATTTGGATCGCCCTTGATCATAAATAATTTCAATGTATCATTCATGAATAAAATATTTACATTATTTCACTTTTTTACAAAACAATAATCATTGTTAATTCATTTAATTATATAACAATGGAAATGAAATGGGTTTCATATAAATCTAATAATTTATCTAGAGAAAGAATTAGGATGGTATAAATACAAAATACCCCTTATGATTTGTAAGTAACATCAATGGTTCTAGTCATTAATTAATAGAAATACCATTAAAAATATTTAAAAAATTATTAAGTAAAAAAATCAACTTTGAGTAACGAAAAATGATGACATATTAGATGGATTTTTTTGAAAGATCATATAAAACATTAATTTAGGAAAATATCATTTCCATTTAAAAATAATATATGAAATATAAAATATTTCCAATAATTAAAAAAGGATTCTTTTAAATAACAATTAAATCATAAAAATTAATCTTTAAAACATTTATTTCTCAAGAAAGCTGAAAATTTTGTTCATTCCGACTACATTAAAAAAATATTCTTTTCGTATTTTTATAAGAGATATGAAAAGTAACTAGATTGGAATATGAATGGAAGATTCCTTTTTAAATTTTTTTAAAAATAAACTATGGTTAAATTTATCTTCAAACATTCCTAGTAAAAATGATTAATACATTTTATTAATAATGGATATGGAAGAGAAGACTCCCAATCTAAAAGAAAATACAAAATAGGAATAACTTACACAAGATTTCCGTGATGTTTTATTTAATACATAAGGGAAGAAATTTAAATTAAAAATGTGATCCACATCCATAACAAGATAAAAAAAATTATATATACTTCATGAATTTAATATTAAATTATTTCCTCTTTGGTATGTTAACTATGCTAAAATATGTCACAGTTTAAACATTGAATAATATAAATAATTATATATTTATCACATTTATAAAAATTATACTTTCAAACTAATAAATCAATATGGGTTTGAAAAATGAACTATGTTACCATCATGGATATTGTAGGTTGTTTGTGTGCATGAGTAGTGTTTCCATTTCTCAATGATAATTATGGAATGTATGAATGTATTTTTATATCTTTACAAAATTATAACATTTTCATAAATATGATATTTTTTTAAAATAAATTTATATATCATTCATGTCAATTATTTCAGAAAAATAGTCATGACACTTCATGGAGGCGGTAGTCCGCATGTATACACAAACATTTTTATCCTTTTTCAGTGTAAGATAGAAATTGTTTTACTTTATTTTCAAAATAAAAAATATTTCATGAATATTATAATTATTTAATTTTTATCACATATATTCATTACATTATCCATATTATCTTCCTTTTAAATATTTAGAGAAATGTGAGTCACATCATTTCAAATGGCCGTAGTATGCCCTTCACACATGTGTTGTTATAGTTTCCCCCAAAAAATGGAAAGTAAGTTGGTATAAGTGATATTATAACTCCATAATTATAAATACTTTACAAATTATATATATATATATATATATATTTAAATATTCATTTATAATAATCCATGGGGGAAAAGGAATGACATTATTTTGTGAGGTGATGGTTAACTCAAGCATGAGTTATGATTTTGTATACCATATAATGGAAGGGGGGGATATATGTAGGTTATTAAATTAAAATAACATCATATATGTATATGTGGTAAAATTATTATTCTATAATAATTATTTTATTTTATTTTTAATTTGGTTTAAGAATAAATAAAATAAAAAATAGTAGATAGGCTAGATACCTCTTCTTTGGGAAACCTCTATTGGTAATCACAAAATATGTCATATGATATATTTATGATCAAATAATATCTCATATGATTTGGGGAGGGAATTTAAGAATTAATTTGGGTAGGTATTTTCCGATAAAAAATTATTTATTTGTGTGAAGAGTAGAGTATAAGGGTGGATTTTATATGTGAGGTGAGCGGAATGCTTGAAATTTTTAAAATTAAAAAGGTTTACCCACATTTTTTCAAATTAAAAAATGCTCACGAATATAAATTTATAGATACTTATACATGGAAAGGATAAATATGGATATAAAATATAAATTATACATTTTATTTTGTCATTTAAAATCTCAAGGTTAAAGATTAACAGTCAGAAAACATGTTTGAACATTTACAACAATAATTAATTTTTACTATTTTCAATATTAATTACGATAAAAAATTATGTTGACCACATTAGATAACATAAATTATTCAAATTAAAAAAATACAATACATTTTAAAAAATAAAATTAACATAAGTATAAAATATGAATTGAAAATTAGACTAATAGATACGATGAATGCATTTGTTTTAAAGAAGTGTATTTTTTAACTCAAATATAATATTTTGTTAACTATATGAATAATAATAATAATTGTTTAAATAAAAAATAATATATATATGTATATATTATAAATTTTATTTAAAATATTCATAATTTTCTCTTATTTTAATTAATTAAAAATAAAAATCATTATGCACTATAAATTTTTTTTCAGAAAAATACAATATTTGAACCAAATATTAAAGTTATACTAAAATCCAATGTAATGACTATTGAAGAGTAATTAAGTGGATTGAATATAAATAAATAGTAAATATTTTACATGAAATCATATTCATAACATAATTAGAATATTAAATTGTAAATTTTATAGAAAAGAAATGATATTTTTACAAAAATAGTAATTTCTCAATATTCACTAAATAATAAAGATTTTCCAAAAAATACAATATTTCACACAATTTCAATTTTTATATTCAAATATAATAAATTAATTTATTTTTAATAAGGTAAAATTTATAAAAATTAAAATAAATAAAATATAATATTTTTCATGATAGTAATAAATATAATTTTTAAGGAAAACATATTTTTAAAGAATAAATTTACTTAACTGAAAATTGTTTTATTATTTACTAATAATTTATAAATAGTTTATTTTTAGTTAAAAATTTATAGATAAATATTTCAAAAATCATATAATATTATTAATACCAACAAATTTAACACCAAGGTTAAAATGGTTATATATGTCACGGCTCATCTAAGCTCTGTTTCTTGTGTTGAATATGCCATTAAATATTGTTTTCTTCTATAAAATATAATGTTATCACATCCAAATCCCATTAATTAAATTTCATCATCACACATTGAACATTATCTCTATAACCATATTTTAGATATTTGAAGATATCTTTTTTGGAAACCCACTTTGTAAAATGATTTATTAATGCATGCTCTTGGGAAGAGAGAAATGGAAGTATAATGGTTGTGTGGAATACTACACACTAGGCTTCCAAATAGTAAAACATATGTATGGATTTAATATTTGTAAATTTATAGAATTATTAATGTCCAAATAATTATAGAGAATTATAGAGATCATTGATCACAAGAAAGTTAATGGTCATGATAAAATCAACAAGCATAAAACCATAAACCAAAGGGGTGTGAAAACATTCATTATTATCATAAAAAATGACCGTAATATGATAATATTTTTCATTAAGATAATTTTACTATGGTTGAGGAATACCTTACAATATATAATAATATAATAAGTAAATATTCTTCGTTGATTATAATAATTTCATCCTTTTATCTATTTTCCCCACAGTCTCTGCTTTTTCTTTAAATAATGAGTATTCATTATGAATTATTTATGCCTAAACCACTAAAATAAAATTTCAATGGAACAAATGACCATTAAAGGTCTTCTAAATAAATGTCAAAAATATTTATTCATTACCCTTAAAAAAAATGGTTGAAACACATTATGATAATTTATAAGATGAATCAAAATTCCTATGATGAAAAAAATACATTAATATAGAAAATTAAATTAAAATACCCAGAGTTATAACTATATCATTCCAATTAACACTGAAACTATATCCAAAAGAACCGTAATTACCTCAACGTTAATGATTGTTTGAACCTAAATGGTTATATAACACCTTTCATCTTATAGATAAAATAAAATCGATCATCTCTTAAAATAACATCAATCACATAGACACCAAATCTATTTTCAATCACATGGTCATCTATATGATAATAATTTTGTTCCCAAAATTTCAACAATGTCAAAGACCACAAAACCCAAAATGGTTATAAATAACAAAGTATTTATTCATTAAAAGTGTTAAGGAATAATTAACATTAAACTGAATCCTTACATGTAATTAAAACAAATAAAATGTCTCATAAATATTCATTAATCACTTTAAGATATTTTTTCTTAAAATAATAATATCCAAATTTATCTAAACCCTTATCTTATACTAATTATAATAGCATCAACCCTAAATCCTAGATCTGATGTTAAAATCATATATATTTAATTTATGTTATTGATACCTATGAAGGTGGCCTAATTTTATCCATCCTAAACATAGAACATTAAAATAAAAAATTATATTTCATACTTTCTAAAGGATTTATTAGGTTTATAGTTTTAAAAATTTTGAAACAATTATTAGATAAACAATACCCACGTCATTAAATAAAAAATTTATAACTCTTAACCATGATTTTCTTATTTAAAAATAGGTCATCACCATAAATATAATTCCCCTTATAGAAATAAATAATTTAATACCATCCATGATATCCTCTAAAAATAAACATAATAAGGGTGATATCAAATACTCCTCATTGGTAAACCTAATAATTATAAATTAAATGTCATCAATAAAAAAGCTTTCAGCATAAGTATATGATGATATAATAAAAATGAATAAAAATAACATAATAAGTCTCATAAAAATCAAACTTTTCTAAGATAATGTGGCATGGAATATATATTTATAAAAGTAATTATTTATCCACATAAATAATCCTTATCCACTTGATATCAACCATGATCAAAGGAAAAATTTATGACTCATTTAATGTATAATGAATGTATTATTATCCTTTGAAATTTATATTGATAAAACATTTAAAATCTATGTCATAAATAACTAGATCCTAGTAAAATAAATAGGAGAAACACATCAGTAATTCCCTCCTTCTTATTTATTAAGATAATAATCTTTACCAAATGCATTGTAAAAATATAAGGGTGAATGCTTCATATATTTAATATTAGTCTCACCTAGTGCTATCTCAGTGGACCCGTCATATAAGATGTACTGGGACCACTCTAGATCATCAATAATGTCCATGTAATGTTCATGAATAAAATATTAAAAATATTTAAATTATCGACATAATTTTTTTTTGGTCATTCATTTCATGATTAAAATGTAAAAATAGAAAGTGTTCTATGTCAATCTCATAATCAATCTATAGAAAAAATAAAGATGGTATCAATAAAATATATCCCTTGTGAATTTTGAGTAACATGTATAGTTTTTTTAAATTTTTAAAGGAAACACATTTAAACATTATTAAGTCATTCATTTTATAAAATATCCTTTCACTATTTACTATCTTCAAAATATTCCATTGTAGATGGAAAATTAATATGAAAGATCCCATGGAACATTTATTAAATAAAATAAAAATTCCATTGTGAAAAAATTAGAATATAAAATACAGTAAATATTTAATGAAAACTTTTATTTATAAATAAACTTCAACACATAATAGGGAATCTTTAAAAAATCCGTGGTCATGATGCTGAAAATTGTTTCCCATGTTGATTCGGTTGAAAATGATGTTACTTTCACATTTTTGTATGAAAATTCAAAAAATACCTTCTTCGAAAAATTATAGGAAGGTTGGGTTTAGTGTTTAAAAAAAATAAAATTATCAGAAAAAATTACATTAAAATACTTACTAAATTTTTTTATAAAATTATTTTTTAAAAAAATATAGAAAATGGGGATATAGAAGTGAAACATTCACAAAATAAAAGAAAATTCAACATTGGTATCACATAAAAATGACTTTCACGATGTTTATATCAAAAATAATGGGGGAAATTTAAATTAAATACTTGAACCTCATATGTTACTAGAGGATAAAGTATATGTGGTTAAATAAATGAAGAAGACATTATTTCCTCCAAAAGTACCTTGAATTTAAACAATCCTGAAATAAAAGATATTGTAACATAAAGAATTTTCCATATTGGAACCTCTTAAATAATAAGACATACGAATGAATTATATAAAATAATGTTTTAGGTATCTGAAAAATAAGGATTTTAATGATATAATACGTCAATGTACAATATATACACATTACAAATTAATATATATGCATATATAAAATGTAAGTATCAAAAAATAGAATTTGAAATGAATAACCCCGACCAAAATCATACCATTAAAGATGTAAAATACTAAATAAATCATTTATGTTTATAAAATGTAATATTCACATAACATTTGTGGAAATAAAACATAAGTTAGTCACAATTCAGTACATTCATAATCATGACATTATAATGTCAACGAATAAGTAATATAACCCTATAAAAAGAAATTTATTCATTAAATTCATCACCACTTGTTAAATTTAAAGTCAATTACATTTAAATGAAATAACGTAAGTAGATGCATAAAATACCATTATGTTTCATGGATTCATTTTATTAGATTTAATGGGTAAATATATACACCACCAAATTAACACAAGTGGTGAATATGAAATATGTCTCATAGAAATAAACAGTTAGATGAGAAACACTTACCTAGGGTTTGATTTCCCTGTAGGTCCATTTATCATATTTAATAAGCTCAAAAATTATATTTTCCTAGGAATAATTTACAGGTTTAATTATATATACTTAAATAAATTATTTTATTTATTTTTAATGACATATTAAAATACTTAATTAGTTCTGTTCATGTTGGGTGTTTTGAGGACGTTGAGTTCAATGTTTCAAAACAACTTTGGTGTTGTGATTGTGGTCATGGAGGTCATAGTTTAAAGATATCACAAAACAATCATATGATGTATATACCATATTTCAAAATAAAATAATCTTTTAAAACCAATCATGGAATATAGTTATGGAAAATTAATTATGCTACAATAATGGAGATTGTACATCATACATAAACTTGAGTAACATTTTAATTATTCCATTTTCATTATGAAAGTGGGTTTGTATGATTTTATATTTAAAAAATATCAATAATATCTTGAAAACCTTATTATATCTTTATATATACTTATATATATTATCTATACAATGTATTGATGAAAAACAATGTGACATTGTTTAATGGAGGTGGTAGTCCACATGTACGCATGAACAACATTAAACTTTTACTGTGTAATTATAAAAAAAGTGTATTATTTTTTCATAATCATTAATAAAAAAAGTTAATATTTTAATTTTTATATTTAAATTAAAAATATTCATTTAATTTAACTTTTTTACCTTCCATGTAAATAATTTGTGAAAACTGAATCACATCACTTCGTGAGGAATTAGTCCTCCGTACACATGAGTGATGTTACCATATCCACCAAAAATGATAAGAAAAAAATATATGATATATATTAAATTGATAAGTGTAAATATGTTACTGATATCATATAAATATTTTAAATACGTCATTATTATAGGCTATGAGAAATGATGATGGTAACTGAATGACATCGGTTTGAGAGGCGGTATTCTGCCATACACATGAATGATGATTTAGTATCCCATTTGATGGAAGGGGAAATAGATTTAGGTTATTAAATTATCATAAGAAAATATAAATATATGTTATATAATAGTGTTATTATATATTCATAATTAAATAATATTTTAGGGATGTGGGTGAATAGAGAAAATAAAAATGATTGGTCAGGCACGATACATCTTCTTGGGACAACCTCCATTGGTTTTCATTGGAAACCTTATTAGGATGTATTTATGATAAAAACAATGATTATATGATGAAATTATGTAATTTATGATGAAATATCCATAGTTTATGTCTGAGATAATTGGATTTTTTTGTTTTAATAGGACATGACATTGTGATGCCTTTTATAATTGTTTTGAGAGGCACAATTGCAATTTTTTAAAATAAAAAATGTGTACCCACATATTTCACAATCCAAAAGGATCAAAAATGAAAATTAATAGTTCCTTATACATTAGAATATCTATATATGACAATTAAATTTATTTTATAAATGTTTTTTGGACATTCTAAACCCTACCTATTTAGTATAACACCTCAGTAAACTCATTTTTACCTGAAGCTCAGTAAATAATTTTTATAGTTTTCACAATTTATTATCGTCAACTAATATGTTGAACTTATTAGATTATATAAATAATTTTGATTCAAATTATCGAATACATTTTACCTAATTCAATTTACATAATTGGAAATTTTATCATCAATATTTAACCCGTATATGCGATGAACATTATATTTTTTTAGAAGTGCCTTTATCATGAAAAATATGATTTTATATTTACTCTATGACTAATACAATTAATTTTATGAATACCAAAAAATATTTATGGATAAATATTTTATAAATTTAATTTATAACATTATTCATTAGGGTATATTTTAATTATTTAAAAATGGGAAACAATATGCATGTTAAAATAATTTTCATAGAAGTCTTATTTTTAAACAAGAAATTAAAATTATACAAAATTCTAATATAATGATGATTAAAATTTTATATATTGTGATAAATATAAATAATGAATAATTATCTTAAATTAAATATTATTCAATAATAATTTTACTTTTAAATTATTTAATTTATTGAAAAGAAATTAATTTTATACAAAAATCAGTATTTTTTTAATATTCATTGAAAAATAAATATTTCCTAAAGAATACCAAAATATAATCCAATATTAATTTTGATATTTATATTACAAAAATTGATTTCTCTTTTATCAAATATAATTTATAAAAGATTCAAAATTGTATCATAATATTTTTCACGAATAGTAATATAAAATATTTTTGACAAAAACATATCTTTGAAGAATAAAATTACATTACAATAAATTTATTGATTACTTAGAATGAATTTATATATTATTGCGTAAAGTATTTAATACAATTAATACCCATAAAATTATAATGTTAGGGATAAAATGGTTATATATTTCTTTGGCTATTTAGGCTCAGTGTTTCATGTAAAATACCTAATCCAATATAGTTTTTTTCTAAAATCATGGGCTGTTAACACCGCATTCTAGTTAGGGAAATAGTTCACTATGATAGTAATATGTTGAAAATAACATACAATGATATTTTTAAATTTTTCCTTGACTAAGTAAATTAAATTATAAGTTTATGTGTATGCCACAAAGTTAAGTATTTTTTTGATGAAATTTTATCATGGATCATGATTGGTTGTTGATGATTATACACTATTATATATTATTTAATTTGATTTAAAAGACCTTATTTTGTGATTCATGATTAAATATCTTTATCCTAATTGGTATTGTTGTTAAATTTCATGATCATGTCACCATATCATTATTCTTATCTTTTTCTCACATGTGACCAATGATTAATACACACCCTTTTGACCCTTGTTGATCATCTAATATCACCCGTTATTATGATTCCCATACCCAGGTTCTTAAGTATGGTTTTAAGTATGATATATCTAATAATGGTACTTTCTGTGAAGAACTAAGAATGAGATGATGTATATATTTTATGTAATAATTTTTTAAATATCTAATTTTCCAAATAAACTGAAAATTTATTATTCAGGTCTCGATAATAATTTTATATATTTATTATCAGTATATTAATATTTATTATTTTGGTATGATACATGTCGGTTGATATATTTACTTTTTACTAGGCTAATTATTTTGAACTCGAAAAATTTATTTTGATGTCTAAAATTAAAATTAACCTTACTAACTAATTAAAAACATCTTATTTAAAATTTTAATGAATTTTATCATACCATGATTCTAACTTAATTAAAAGTTAATTTTTAGGAAACAGATTAAATCATGTAAAAATAGTTTTTTGAGAAATAATCTTACTTAGCTATTAATTAACATATAAGAAAAATATTTCATTATTATATATTTTAATGAAATAAAATTATATGTATGAACAAAATTAAAGTTATGAATCATTCATGGAAATCCACAACCAAATATCATCTTTGTAAAACATTATTTTAGTAAAAATCGAAATCAATTTTAATTAAATTAAAATTTAATTTTTTTCAAAAAATATAGAACATTGGAATTCAAAGCTAAAAATATAAATTAAAATAAATAATTTTCTTACATTAAATAAATATTATTTCATGTAAATGTTTTTCTAAACTTCTACTATATTCATACCTAATGATAAAATCATAAAATTTTAAATTTTAACAAAACCCATTTTTTCAACTAATTTTTTTTTCGGAAATAAATTAAAACATTATTATTAAGTAATTTTTATTTAGAGAAATTAAAAAATTTATTTTATTTTACCAAATTTATATTTTAAAGTTCATAAATTAAAATTTTAATATTAAATACATAATATACAAAATACAGTTTTTTTAAAAATATAAATGTTCAAAATTAATTCATATTAATTAATTATCTTCTATTGGTAATAGATTTAAATGGTTTTACATATTAGTGTTTATTTTAACTATTTTAAAAATTACCTTCAAATACACTGTGGTTAATTTTCCTTTGGAGTAGAATGTATCATAAGCTTTAGGATATAGTATTTTTCTAAGGAGGAAAAGCCTCGGGGTTTTATCGATCATAAAGATATTTCTTTAAAAAGTTACTATTGAAAACCCTTTTTATGATATGGAATGTATTGCTAATCAATTCAGCATAACAAAAAAATTTAAATTAAATTAATTTAACATTTTTCATTCCAATTATTCAATAGTTCTACTCTTCCAATCAATAACACCATGCTTTTGTGGCATTTAAGTGGAAAAAATATAATGGTTTCCATTATCCTCAAAATAATACTCAAAATATATATTAAAAATTATTTTCATTTTCCCATCTAATAGATTTTTTAAATGAACTTTTTTATTTTTAATCTCTTTTCAAGATTAAATGTATATTATTAATGTTTCATTTTTAGAAGACATTGAATAAGTACATTTAAACATATTTATATCATCCAATATAATATAAAAAATTATTTTTCAACTATTAATCTATTATTTTTTATGGATCCAAATAAATTAATATAAATTAGTTATAAACATATAATTTTATTAAAAATATTTATAGATCTAATGTATTCATTTTTTCTTACACTTTATATAATAATCCAATGTAAAATGATTAATAACATTATTTTCTCTCTGTTCAAGAACATTCCCATGTTTATCATCGATGTATAATTTATAAAGTTTTACATGTCAAACCATTTGGGTCTATATAACATTCTCAATTCATATATAATTTTAGAAATTTAAATTCATCTTTTTTATGTTGAAATAAATCAATATAGTAGATATTATCTTTTCTATTTTAATAAAATAGAATAGAATTTTATTTAAAATAATGACATTTAATATCCTCATACATTACACTCATTCAATTGTTACAAATCTATGACATAATAATTATATTCTCTTTTGAACATTCCTTATATAAAAAAAATAAAACATCTAATAGATTTGAATGTTAATAATTCACCAAAACCACTATAATTGACTTTAGATATATATTTGAATGTAACAGAGCCTCTATGTAAAGACCCATAATTTCCATGGGAATTTAATTTTTCTTAAATAGATATGAATTTTACGAGTCCGCAAAAACTAACGACGATGATTCCAAGGCCCAGTGTACCCAAAATCAATTTTTGAAGTTTTCTTTGAGTACGTTCAGTAAACGTACGAGCGGTATTTTATTACTTTTGAACCGGTGCTTGGAATGGAAATCTGAGGGCACCGTTGAACTCACAGTGCTTGTATTCGCTTAAGGAGACTTCCATCTCGACGGTAGTTGTTCGAGAATAAAAGTTAGATTTTGGGGTTTCATGGAAAAATAATAAAATAAAGTGATCTACACTTAATTTTATTTGATCCGCCATTTGGTGTGTGGTGGTTAAAACCTCATCAGTGAGGTTGGAGGTAGGACCACCCCACCCTAACCTCCCATGATAGATTATGTTGGTGGGGCCCACCCGAACTCAACCTCCCATGGGAGGATTAATGTGGTGGGGACCTCCCGGGATTTTAATCCCTTGAAACTCCCCATTAAAGTGGAGAAACCCTCCAGCTCCAATTAATATATGGGAGGCTCTTAAACTCCCCTTTATTTAATTTTTGCCAACCCTTCACATTAATTAGGTGGAGCCTATCTAATTAATTTAATTCTCCATTTGAATTTTGTGCCAACATCTAAAATAATAGAGAAACTAATATTATTTTTGGGTTGGCATTTATCACTTGGGGGAGCTTCTGAGAGGAGAACATGGGAGAAAAGGCGTTCTTCAATGAAGAATGGTCCTCCCAACGAAGAATGAAGAATTCTGATCCTCTTCGAAATACTTCCTCGGACACATATCGACGTGGAGAGACTTCCACAGCCGATGCAACTCATAATTGGAAGCGTGCATCAGACGCGACGAACGATGATCTTCATTATCTTCATTCCATGACTCTGTCAATGAACGATGACCAAAAATCAAAGGTAGGGGGTTTATTACATGATGATGTTATTCTTTTTCTCATCTTCTTCAAATGGTTAGAAAGGAATTGTTTGCGGATATGTTATTGTTCATCTGTTTTTCTTGATGAGCTGAGTGATACCTCCCTAAACGCGGAGGGTGCGGGCCAACCTAACATGGCCTGAAAGCATCCGTCAATTTTCCTTATTTTGGCGTTCTTTGGCATGGTGACGTAACTACGATGAGGCAATGAAGGCAGTGATGACAAAGGCTGCCCTACCCGCAGCCTCCACGAATCGCGCCGCCCACACGGCACTCCAGTGCTTCTGGCCGAATAATGACGGCCCACACCGGCCTGACCTTCCAACCATCCAGCCATTCGGATGCCCAGCCTCCGCGTGCACCCCACTGGCCACCCCGAACCGGCTTCCTTCCCGGTCACCCCGCTGGCCTGCCCAAGCCGCCGCCCGACATGCCCAGGCTGCACCCCAGTTCCCATCCAAACCGGCCGAGTTGCGTCAGCCTCCCAAACTGGCCCGTGACCTCCCTCACGGTGCCACTGGCCAAATCGTCTCAGTATCCAGAGCCATGCCGCCTGAACCACACCCCTCACGAAGATAGCCAAACCGAACCGGCTACGCCCTCTGGGCCGAGCCTTGCCCATCGCGGTGACCTCCGGGCCGAACAGCCCTTGTATTCTGCTGGGCCAAGACTATCAGACCAGGCCGAACCTAACAAGATGTCCCACCAAATGGGTCAAACCAAACCCAACTGGTCTAACCGGATTGGCCCAAACTAAGATGGGCCGAGTCAGTCCAATCGGGTCAGACTGGACCCGGGCCAACTACCAGACTTTACTTCCTTTGGCCATATCTTTGGCACCAAATGACCGTTTGACGAACCATAAGCGGCGCTGGTATTCTTGGATTGTGATGATCCCTTTAAGTTTACCCCATAAGAGTTTGGGGTACAGTTGAGATACGGTCAGGTTTGATCATGTACGAATCCAACCGGGCCCCTGGGACTAAAAGGATAATCACTCACAGACCGAGTGTCTGATTGAGGCACAATCTATTGCGTTGAGACCTCTATGAGAAGGCGGACATTTGAGATAATAATTCATGGGACTTTGTGGAAGCTGATGTTTCAGCACTTATCTTGAGGAGAATACACTCTTGGAATCAAGTTTGATTTGTGAAAACCCTGTGGCTGGCTGCGCTCTAACTACTGTTCCCAGATCATGTGTGGGTCTGACAGTTCTGACTTATGTTCCTGGATCCTATGTGGGTTCGATAGAATAACTATTCCTGGAACCTATGTGGGTCCAACAACTATAACTTCTTTTCATGGATCCTATGTGGGTCTGACAGTTCTGGCTTCTGTTCCTGGATCCTATGTGGGTTCGATAGAATAGTTGTTTCTAGATCCTGTGTGGGTCTGGCAGCTCTTACTACTGTTCTTGGATCCTATGTGGATCTGACAGTTCTGAATTCTGTTGCTGGATCATGTGTGGGGTTGAAAAAATAGTTGTTCCTGGATACTGTGTGGGTCCGATATCATTGAATATTGTTCCTAGATCCTGTTTGGGTTCGACAATTCTAATTTTTGTTCCTAGATCATTGTGGGTCCGACAGAATTGATGATACAGTGGCTACATCTGATCATCTGTAACTCTCTACAAAAGTTTTATACCTGTGTGTGTTGTGTTAGTGACTTCTGTGTTTTCCTCATGATTGAAATGGGCTACTTGATAATTTAGGTATATGTATGGGAATATACCTAAGTAATCTCTATCCGTTGATTTCTTACTCAATGGTCTGTCCTCGGTGTATTTTAAAACACCTTGGTGGTCCTGGGGTCCCTACTGAGTATCGCTATACTCACCCCTGCACGGGCTATGCCTGCACCACGTTGTATTGGATGCAGATGATGGGCAGTGCTGACTGAGGCTGAGTGTACGAGGACTAGACGATACACAGAGGTGGACCTCACGACGAGTCAATACCCGATGGAGACTGACGGACGTGGAGTGCTGAGGAGGCTATCTGTACCTACCCTTTAGGTAGGATCTGTGGTGGATGATCAAGGAGCTACTTTTCACCTTTCAGCTAGTTTTTCCTTTTCATTTGTACTTGTACTTTCATTTGGGATTGTATTTCCAGCCCCTTTACTTTTTATCACTCTCTTGTTATATAGTTTTACTTTGTGTTTTGTATCCAACTGTGTATTTTGTTGTGTGTGTTTCTCATTATAAAGGAAATTCCTTCCTAGTGTAGGGATTTTCACCTTTGGGGCTAGTCGCCAGCCCCTAGCCTATGGATGGCGGGCTTGGGGTAGTCATGGAAAGGGCTCGAGGGGACAGGTTGTGACAATTGGTATTAGAGGATTGGTTCTACCATAGAAATTAGGACCCTGATCTTTTCTGTGAAGAAATAGTGTTAATGGTATTGAGTGTGGTTTTCAGTTCAGGGATTCCAGTGTTGGTACGGCAGATGACATATCTATATACCAGGACCCTGACTTCTGATTTTTGACACAGTGCACAAAAACACTCATTTCATGTGTGTTTCAAGAGATTTCTTTGTGATCTCTTTGAGTCAGCTCACCAGGTATAACATATTGACCATGGAACACCTGTTCCTTATCAGGATGCCACTACATAGACATCCAGCTAGGGTTCCCTAGAGAGTATATGATGATGGCCCACCGAGCAACGAGGCTCCGTTCTAGGGCCCTCTTACATTGTTGGCACCATCGAGTGGTGTACTAGCAGCACCACCACCTGTTGGGAAGCAGATTCCCCCAGTCGCACTAGCGGACGGTGCACGCTAACTGAGCGCATTTCACGAGTTCCAGTGGCAGAGGGCTCCAAGGATTCGAGGCGAGATAGATTCCCAGGCAGCAGAGGACTGGATGAAGGCGATTACTCGATTTTTCTACCTAGTTGAGACACTAGTAGAGAATATGGTGATTTTAGCTACTAGTATTCTTCGGTGAGTGACCATGAGGATGGTCTACGTGGTGATGAGGCATTAGTACGTGGACCTATGCCAGAGATGGTCCCTTTGGGTAGTGTACCAGCTATATCACTTCATGTTGGTTTGTAGTTACGACCAGTAGTACCAGTAGAGGAAACTTATAGGCTCAGTGCCAAACACGTGTTTCAGCATCAGATACTCATATGGTTCCGAGGTGAGCCCGACTCACATTTGGCTGAGGTCTCGCTTGTGTAGGTGGATGAGAGTTTTCTAGAGCTTATACATCTTCGGCAGGATGACATTTCGGTAGCTGAGTATTCATCAAGGCGTACCGATCAATCCTGGTACTCAATGAATACGATATGACCAGTTCATTAGTGCTCGGACCTCTGAGCGAGGTGTGTTTAAGGACATCCGAGCCATCAAATTTTTCTCTTTTCATTTCTACTTATGTTAGGGTGCTGGAGAGAACCTTTGTGGTTTAATGTTCTTTGGCTGAGTGGATACAGCCAGTGATTGTTAGTAGTGCTAATCAAGGAACTGGCACCAGTCTCAGAGACTTGTGCGTGTAAAATGTTTCAGGAAGAGGAAGTGTTAAGGACATATGAATCTGTAGGGCAGTAGATGTGGAAGAGGAGTTAGGAGAGCAGTATGAGGTGGTGTACTTTTTGACATGTTAAAACCACCCCCTTTTAGTGGATCCCACTAGGCTCTGAGAGCTGGAGGATAGGAGAAGAGAGAAGATTCATGCGGTCAAGGAATGTGACCCATGGGCTCTAGGAATGATTCGAGGTATGATATATTTCCACTACTAGCTGTCGTATCAATAGGAATATGTTCCAATCGTTCCTTCCTTCCAGATATATAGTCCAAGACCTTGGATTCCAGTTAAACCATTGACTTGACCCTCACATATAGAGATACCTTTAGGATGACACTCAATAATCACACTTACACCGACAGTGTGATCTGACCATAGTGGCCAGAGTTTCGGTTGGAACCTCTTGGTGGCAGCGTCGAGGCCTTATGACGTTAGTTTGTGTTTGGACTTGATATCCACAGTTCACACTCAGATTGACTGTATTAGGAAAAATGGTTGTGGTTTATCTTCAACTTTGGAATGAGGTTTTCCTTGGTCGACAGAAAAAGGAAACCCGGGTAGCACCGGATAAACACATGAATATGAGTTTTGAGTTTTCAATAGAAGTGGCAGAGTTTGGGGACATCCATTCAAAAGATGTTTCCAAGTTTACCTCCCCGAAGGGAGAGAGACTTCTACTTAGATGGATACTACCAGAGGTTTGTACCAGAATAATCCAGAGTTGCATCACCACTATATGCCTTGACGAAGAAGGGGAAACCCGTCGTTTGGTCGAAGATATGTCAGTAGAGATTTCAAGAGATGAGGCAGATGCTGACTTCTACTCCAATATTGAGGCTTCTAGAGGAAGGCGTAGGGTACGTAGTGTACTGCGACAAATTAGGGACTAGACTCAGGTGTGTCATGATGCATGAGCGAGCAGTGATAGCATATGGTTAATGGCAGCTGAGATAGTATGAGCATAATTATGCTACCCATGACATTGAGTTAGAAGCAGTGGTCTACGCCTTGAATATGTAGTGCCAATATCTTATGGGGGAAGGTTTTACCATGTACTATGATCACAAGAGTCTTAGGTATATCTTCTATCAGAAGGACTTGAACCTGAGACAACGGTGATGGGTCGAGTTCCTCTAGGACTATGACTTATAGATCGTCTATACTCATATGAAGGGGAAACGTTGTAGCTGTTGCTCTCAGCAGGGGATTTGGTATACAACTTCTATGTTAGGCAACAGAGCAGCTGGCCACATTGCAGATATCCTTTGTGGATAGAGATGGAGCAGTCTTTCTTCAGTATCTTATAATCACTCCCCCACTTCTTCAGCGAGTCTGGGAGGCTCAGCGTTGAGATGCAGACTACGAGACAGGACGTGCTCATATATCCACAGGTCAAGCACCTGATGGATTTTCTGAAGTTGGGGAGAACTTTATCCTCTTCAGAGGACGCACTATGGTGCGAGTGTCACTTCTGGTGGAAGTGTTGAGGGAGTTCCACACATTCCCTCAAGTGGTACATCCAGGAGTGGCGAAGATGTACCAGGATATTCGATGACAGTACTGGTGGCTGGGGATGAAGAAGGAAGTTGTATAGTTTGTCTCTCGATGCCTCACTTGTTAGCAAGTGAATGCAAAGCATCATGTACCAGTAGTCTTGGTTCAGCCTGTAGAGGTCCTAGAGTGGAAGTGGGATGGGATATCCATGGACTTCATGAAAGGTCTTCCAAGTACATCCTGTGGTCACAACTCAATTTGGGTGATCGTCGACCGACATACCATGTCGGCCCACATCCTACCGATTAGAGGGCAGGGTTCAGTAGATAGATTGGGACACCTCTATATGAAGGAGATTGTGTGGCTACATGAAGTACATTCTTCGATAGTCTCCTATCATGACATATAGTTTACTTACCGTCTATGGAAGGGGTTTCATGAGGCTTTCGAGACACAACTTCGTCTGAGCAACACCTTCCATCCTTAGACGGATTGTCAGACTGAGTGGACCATTCAGACCCCCGAGGACATGTTGAATGCTTGTGTCCCCGACTGTGGTCATCGTTGGGAGGAGTAGTTACCTTCGGCGGAGTTCGGATACAACAACAGCTATCCCTCCACCTTTTCGATGACACCTTTGGAGACGTTATATGAGCGACCTTGCAGATCACCCTTATGTTGGAATGGCCCTGGGGAGTCCACACTTGTGGGATCAGAGATGGTACGAGCTACTACGAAGAAGGTGAAGATCATCCAGGAGAAGATGAAGACTCCACAGAGCAGACAAATGTCATATGCTGATATGAGACAGATACCTCTGGAGTTCTAGGATAGCGACCACATCTTTCTATGGGTCTCACCCCGATGAGGTTTATGGAGATTTGGCTAAGGCAGAAAGTTATCTCCATGATTCATCGGACCCTTCAAGGTCCTCATCAGAGTAGGTGAGGTGGCTTAATGCCTGGTTCTTCCACCTCAGTTGCATCGCGTGCAAGATGTCTCCATGTATCCATACTGAAGAGATATGTTCACGACCCTTCTCACATCATAAACCATGGGGAGATAGAAATCTATGATTGGGCGACCTTTACGGAGGTTATAGTGGAGATTGAGGTTCAACAGGAGCAGGTCCTTCGTGGATGATCGATACCTCTGGTGCACGTACGTTGGCAGCATAGGAACCTCTAGAAGAGCACATGGGAGGGGGAGGCTCAGATGCATGCTCATTACCCCCATTTGTTCCCTTAGTTCGAGTTGTAACTTACAGGGATTTAAAGCCCTGAGGTGGGGAGAATATAAAGACCCATAATTTCCATGGAAATTTTATTTTTCATAAACATATGTGAATTTTATGAGTCTGTGAAAACTGAAAACGTGTGATTCCGAGGCCTGGTTTGCCAAGAATCATTTTCTGAAGGTTTGTTTGGCTACATTCAGTAAACATATGAGTGGGATTTTATAACTTTTCAACCGGTGCGCGAAATTGAAATCCGAGGGCACCTTTGAACACGTAGTTATGGTATACACTTAAGAAGATTTCAATCTAGACATTAGTTGGTCGAGAATAAATGTTATATTGTGGGTTTTCATAGAAAAATAATAATATAATGTGAGCTACACTTTATTTTATTTGATCCTCCATTTGGTGTGTGGTGGTTAAAACCTATTCATGGAGGTTGGATGTGGGACCACCACACCTTAACCTCACATGAGAGGTTATGGTGGTGGGGCCCACTCGAACTCAACCTCTAATGAGAGGATTAATGTGGTGGGGACTACCCAGTATTTTAACCCCTGAAATTCCCCACTAAAGTGGAGAAACCCACAAGCTCCAATTAATAATGGGGAGCCTCTTCAACTTCCCTTTATTTAATTTGTGCCAACCCTTCACATTAATTAGGTGGAGCCTATCTAATTAATTTTATTCTCCATTTTAATTTCCTGCCATCTTATAAAATAATAGATAATTAAATATTATTTTTGGCCTGGCATTTCTCACTTGGAGGAGCTTTTGAGAGAAGAACATGGGATAAAAAGGCATTCTCCCACGAAAAACGCTCCTCCCAATGGAGAACGATGTAAATTGATCCTTTTTGAACTACTTTCTCGGACACCTACCGACTTGGAGGGACATACACAGCCGACACAACTTGGAATTAGAAGCGTGCAACAGACACGACGAACAACGACCAACAATCAAAGGTAGGGGTTTTTAATACGTGATGATGTTATTCCTTTTCGTACCTTCTTCAAATAGTTAGAAAGGAATTGTTTGCAGATATGTAATTGTTCATCTGTTTTTCTTGATGATCCAAGTGATACTTCCTTAAACGTGGAGGGTGCGAGCCAACCTAACAAGACCCAACATCCTCTGTCAGTTTTCCTTATTGTGGAATTCTTTGGCATGGTGACGTAACTACAATGAGGAGAAGAAGGAGGCGATGACAAAGGACACGCTACCAGCGGCCTCTTCGAATCGGTCCGCCCCCGCAGTAATCTAGTGCTTCTGGCCGAAAACCGCCACCTCGCGTCGGCCCGGCCTTCTGGCCTTCCAGCCTCCCGGCTGCCCGGCCTCTGCGCGCACCCTGATTGCCCCCTCCAACCTGTCACCTGCCCAGGCACCCCGCTGGCCTGCCCAAGCCCCTGCCCAGCTTGCTCGGCCGCCACGGTGGCCTACCCAGCCTGCACCCCGGTTCCTAGCCGAATCGGCCAAGCCAGATCGGCCTCCTGAGCCAGCCCGCGGCCTCCCTCGCGATGCCGCTGGCTGAACCGGATTGGCCTCCTCAGCTGAGCTTCCTGAACTGCACCCCTCGCGGAGCTGGCTGAAACCAACCGGTCACGCCTTCTAGGCCGAGCCCCAACCCTCGCAGTGACCTCCGGGCTGAACCACCCTTGTAGTCTGCTCGTCCAGGCCTAGTAGAATGGGCCAAACCTAACAGGATGTCCCGCCTAATGTGTCGGGCCAGACCTAATTGGTCTGAGTGCGTCGACCCAGACCGAGTCGGCCCAGACTAAGACATGTCGCGTCGGTCTGACCAGGTCGGACCGGAACCATGCCCACTACCGTCCTTTACTTCCTTTGTCCGTATCATTTGCACTAGACAACCATTTTGACGAACCGTAAGCGGTGATGATATTCTTGGAGCATGACTATCCCTTTACATTTACCCCATCGGAGTTTGGGATACAGTTGAGATACATTCAGGTTGGATGGGGCACGAATCCAACCAGACCACTAGGACTAAAAGGATAATAACTCACAGACCGGGTGTCTGATTGACATGTCGTCTGTTGCGTTGAGACCCCTATGACGAGGTAGAACATTGAGATACTACTTCATGGGACTTTGTGAAAGTTTATTTTTTAGATCTTAACATGAGTAGCAGTCCCTCCCGGAATCAAGTATGTTTTGTGGAAACCCTCTGGCTGGCTACGCTCTGACTACTTTTCCTAGATCCTATGTGGGTCTGACAGTTCTGACTTCTATTCCTAGATCCTATGTGGGTTCGACAGAATAGCTGTTCTTGGATCCTGTGTGGGTTTGAGAGCTCAACTATTGTTCCTGGATCCTATGTGGGTCCGACAGTTCTGACTTCTGTTCCTGGATCCTGTGTGGTTTTGACAGAATAGTTGTTAATGAATCATTTGTGGGTCTGAAAACTCTGACTACTATTCTTGGATCCTTTATGGGTCCAACAGGTCTAACTACTGTTCCTAGATCCTATGTGGGTTCGACAGAATAGTTGTTCCTAGATCTTGTGTGGGTCCAACAGCTCTAACTACTATTCCTGGATCCTGTGTGGGTCTGACAGTTCTGATTTCTATTCCTGGATCCTCTATGGGTCCGATAGAATAGATTATTCAGTGGCTACATCTGATCATCTCTAACTCTCTACAAAATTTGTATACCTGTGTGAGCTGAGTCAGTGAATTTTGTTTTTTCCTCATAATTGAGATGGGTTACTTGATAACTTAGGTTTATGTATGGGCATATACCTAAGTAATGTTTATCTGTTTATTTAATACTCTCTAGTTTTCCCTTGGTATATTTTTAGAGAACTTGGTGGTCCCAGGGGTCCCTACTGAGTATCATTATACTAACCACTGCACGGGCTATTCCCACACCTTGTTGTGTTGGATGAAAATGAAGGACAACGCTGACCGAGGATGAGGGTATGGGGACTAGACGATAACCGGAGGGGGAACTCACGACGAGTCGATACCTGGTGGAGACTGACTAACATGGAGTGCTGAGGATGCTATCTATTCCTACCCTTCAGGTAGGATATGTGGTGGACAATCTAGGAGCTTCTTTTCACCTTTCAGCTATTTTTGTCCTTTTCAGTTGTACTTATACTTTCAGTTGGGCTTGTATTTCCATCTCCCTTACTTTTTAGCTATCTCTTGTTATATAATTTTAATTTCTGTTTTGTATCCAGATGTGTATTCTATTATGTGTGGTTCCAGTTATAAAGAAAATGCCTTCCAAGTTTAGGTATGCCTTTGGTGCTTGTCAATAGCCTCTGACCTATAGAAGGCGGGCTTGGGGTAGACATGGCACAGGCCCCGGGGGATAGGTCGTGACACTCCATTGCATCAATTAATATATGAAAAAATATAAATATTACAATACATGTTTATAGAATAGTCAATGTACCAAAATAATGTATCTGTATGAGTCATTGGGAAATGTTTCTATAAATTTGATTATTTATATTTATTTTTTGGAACTATAGCTTTTTTTTATCTAACTTGATTAGTGAAAAAAACTTCCACTCAATACGATTCAATAAAATTATTATATTAGAATATTGAAGATTTATTCTTGTAAATAAAAGTATTAATGTGGAAATATGGCTGATTAAATAATAATGAAATCTCATTTTCCTAATCCCCTTTCAAATTAAATTCATGTAATGTAACACTCAACTAACTTCCATTATACATTTTACCATAATTAGAACTACAAATATTTGGAACATGTCTATTATAACAGTATCCTTTTTTTTCATCATTATTATTATTCATATCCATAATCCTTCCTAATTTTTTATATTCCTAAAAATGTATGATGATTATTTTAAACTAAATATTTCATTTCTATGATTCTAATCTTATTTTTGTATGACATTCATGTCATCAAAAAAATATTTTAAACCTGATACAATGCTCCATAATTTTTATTTTATTTTTTAGATCTATTCATTAATTTTCATCCTTTTTATTTAAATTGAAACTATGAAATATTTACTTTATTTATCTTTGTGATTTTTATATTAAAAATAGTGATTTATTTCATTCTAATTTTTATTTATATATTATTTTAGTTTTAGATTCATGTTTTTTTATTTAAATGAGCTATTTTCATTTGAAATTATAACATTAAAATTATTATATTCATGAGTAAATATATTATATTATTAACTTGTTTTTTATTTTCTTTTTTCAATTATCAATATAATTCTTAAATTCTTAAAATAAACTTCCAAAACATTTCATGTTTTCTGATAACACATTAATAAAATATTCATAATTACATTATAAATTGAACTGGAATCACCATTTGAACATAATTCTTTCATTGTGGATTCCATCAAACGTATATATTTTTTTCTTTTCCACTCTAAGAATAATCATATCTGAAATCTTTCTCATCTATGGATATCTATTATGAATGATATGCACGTTTTATATCCTTCTTTAATTTATGTACTTACATTATTTCAATTTTGGATAATCTGATTTGGTATATCAATTATGACTTTCATCATTGCATATAAATTTCGACACATTTTTTCATTAACTATCGTTAGCTTTCTTACTTACCATTATATCATCTTTTTTATGATCTCTTCTTTGAATATCCATTAAACCAACATTCTTTTCATGAAATTGTAAAATATTATACTATGATTTGATATTCAATCTTAATCACTCTAAAAACGCAAAACCATATGTATTAGTATAATTATTTATATATAATTTAAATATTATATGTTTCATTTTTCTATGCTCTTAGTCATAGTTTATATTCAAATATAGCTTATTATGAATAATTGATCATATAAATCCATCCATTGTGTATTCAGGGAAAGAAATACACTCTTTAATCATATATTTCTTTGAATAACACCTTTTAGGTGGGGGTTAAATAATTATATCTCTATGATATTCATTCTTGAGGGATTTCCCAGGGGTAATAATATCTAATACATTTTTGATCATTCATTATGAATTTTAGAAACTCATATAGTTAATGACCAACTGGGTTCTCTGAATCATATCAATTACTTTTTGAGTGAATTTTAAAGTCCACCATATTTAGGATGTAGTTTTATAAGATGAAATTAGTCAATACATATTTCGGTAAAATTTAAAATATTGATAATAAAACCTTTTTATTTTATAATACTTTTTTGAACATCATTTGTTATTTTATTTTCTATATTATCCTCAATAAATTTTTATATTTTTGATATGATAGCCCAAAAATAAGAACATACATTTTTTTAGAAATACCTTCATCTGATCTATCCAATATTCATTATTTACTCTATTTAATTGAGGTGGACTAATGAGATTTAACAAACCCACTACCTGACATTCCATTAAAAATAATGGAACTTACCTAAGACTATAATTTCATGGTTAGTGGTTAGAATGGAAACAATAATAATGTAATAATAACAAACCAAATCCATAAAATGAAAAACAATTTCTATACCAGTGGTTATGTTTGATTTTGAAGGGAATATAGAAAAGAGGGAGGTGAAAATAATAATAAAATCAATCAAATAAATATTATTATAGTAATAAGAAATTAATAATCAAATTTTAATGGAATTCTAAATAGTATTCAGGCAATATAAGAACATCCTTTGGAGAATAGAATCAAATGATAAAGAAATTATTTATGAATCATGTTATAAAATTATAATGATGTGAAAAAAGATTTGGGGAAAATAAATTAAATAATATAGGTTATTTTATAGTATCTTTGATAACCAAGATCCTATATCTATTATTTAATCTTCATAAATCAGTGAGAATATTGGTAAAACTTGGGAAATATATCTTTTGATAGGGAGTGGTTGTTGAATTAAAAATGTACCTTTTTTTCTCACCAATTATTATTTCCCAACAATCTTTTCCGGTGTAAAAACCCAAAACCAACCTGCTTTTTTTAATAAATCACACCTCGAACTATTTTTTTTATTTTAAGGAACAACAAAGAAAAAAATTACATTGGAAAATATTAAATTGACTTAAAAGAAATAAACAAAATAATGAAACGACTAAATAATTTTAACATGAAAGAAATTAACAATAGTAGTGTATCATCTGATGATGAATATTGATGTTTCTAAAGAACATCAATTACTTCAATAGTATATAACCAATCAAAAAAGTTACATAATGATCTAACTATTTATACAATATTCCACACAAATATTCATAACTTATCAGTTCTCATATTAGAATAAAATTTTTCTATATAACTCTTGAATAATATGCGTTAGTTTATTTAATTATATTCAACCTTGGCCTCATTCCAATGATTAATCATACTAGACATTATTCTCAAGTATGTGGTATTTTTTTAATAAAAAATTTTAGGCTTCCATGAGTTATTAATATTAATAACTATTAATATTATTTATATGAATATTTTTTAAATAACCCTGAAATAATCTTCCATTATGTAATTTCAAATTCACGTCCTGGAACTTTATTAAAATATATTTTTATTTTACAGACCAATGAACCAATTAAAATAGATCATAAAATATTACAATACATGAATCTAATAAAACATACGTAAATAAGAAAATTAAAAAATATATAAAAATTATACAATCTAATACATTTTAACATAAAAAAATAATCAATTTTTTTACATTATTTATAAATAATAATTTATTGGTGTAATCATTAAATTAATTAATATAAATTTTTACTAGATAAAATTTTAAAAGCTAACAACAACATATCATTCTTAAATTTCTATAAATAATGAATGATATTCTCTTCCTACCTAATGTGGGTTTTCAAGTGGTCATTAATTTGACACACTTACCATATGTAGTATTGTGATTGTAATAAGGTTATATGAATTTGGTGATATTTAAAAATATCATGAGGATTAGGGGAAATTTTTTGTGAGTTTACATGTTGTTTTCAAGAAAATATTTCTGGTTTACTGACTTATTAAACTAATGGTATGTCATGAAGGATTTAATATGGATTGAGTGTCAAACTTCATGGTAGGTTGATCTATTTTTAGTAACAAAATTCATAGTAGGATCAATTTAATCAAGTGGTAATATAAAGATACTCACGTGTGGTTTATCTCAAACCTTGTCCTTCTTAAAATTAGTATCATATCAAAAGTGTGATTTAATGTAATTTCCTCAATTTTGGTTCAACAAAAAATCAGGATTCTAAATTTAAGGATCATCACAAAAATGAGTGTAAACATAGGGTTACCAATAATTGGTTCAACCTAGTATTGAGATTCCAAATGTGAGGTTATATATAATATTTTCATTCTTACACCTCAAGATAATGATCAAAACTAATCAATTAATTCCATAATTATCGAAATAATCTACTTAAATAAAATTATATGCTTGAAACTCACTCAAAGTGACATTTTTTATAAACATCAATGTTTCTTGTGGGAGTCAAAATAAAAAAAAATTCCTTACCATGGAAACATAAAAAAAAATTATTGATAGAATGAATAGAACAAACCATTTATTTATAAAATTTAAACACTATAAAATTTATAAATGAGAATTTATCATAACTAAATGAGTAACAAATTATATTGTGACCAATCCTAATTTATCAAAAATTTAATGAAATAAAATTTAATCTCCCCAACATGAATATAGGTAAATTAAGAATTGATAAATTCATAAAAATAAAATTAGCATACACCAATATATAAAGGTAGTAAAATATGATAGTTATTTGTTAAATATATTGAGAATGATCAATCTGAAAAATCATTTTCATGTTCTATGGAGTATGTGTCAATATATTCTCTCAAGAATTTTTATTTTGAAATTAAGGAATATTTAATCAAAATTGTTTTGTGGTTATTACAGATATATTCAGGTTTTTCAAGGCATAAAGAATAGGAATTAAATTATACAGCGATGATATGAAGTGATGGATAAGGAAATAATTAGAAAGATAATTTTTTTAATAATCTCATCAATGATGTGGAAGCTGAGGAATATATTTTTTATTATTAAATGAAAATAACACCATGTTTGGAGAAAAAATTAATAGAATAAATGTTATGGACAATAACATATATACTTTATATGAAATCTATCATGATACTATTATTTCCAAGAGTTCCCAATTTTATATCAAATAAAAAAGAATAATATATCATGAAAACTATTTACATGAAAGTAGTGGGAATAATAAGAATTAAACTAAGAATATGAGGTGAAAGTTGAAAGAATTTTTTTGATTATTTGAGGATTATAAAAATAATCTCAATATGATATGTCCTAAAAATATGTTTGACTTATAACTATCAATGTAAAAAAAATATTTCCATGAAGGAATAAATATTTACTGTTGATATAAACGCTTTTGATGGTATTATTTCATTAATTGTCTCTCTTTTGTGGTAAAATGTTCTGGAAGTAATATCTTAATATAATTATTGAAACCCCTAATAAAAAGGTAATCTGTTACCCATACACATCTCTATAGACAAATTCTTTCACAAATTACTGTATATTTAAAAATTATCAATGTAGTAAAATTTGGGTTGAGAAACATTTGAATACACCCTCCACATTGTCTAATGTAATTAAAAATCATAAAATAATAATTTTCACCCTATTAAGAAATTAAAATAACGGGGTTCTTAAAATAACATCATGATAAATTGTTTTTCCAAACTACAACTGAAGGAAATAGAAAAGGAATCATTTTCCTCCACTGGTATTGTTTTATTTTTAGAAAAATATCTATATATTATCTTCATAATATTTAAATAACTAAAGTTTACAGAAAGATTGAATTATTAGAGGGATATAATTAAAATAAGTCCATTTGAAAAATAATTAGATTTCAGAAAATAATTAAAATATATTCATAAAGGATATGTTTGAATTCCTTGAACAAATTTGTGATAGCTATTGAAAATGTGGTCATAATACTAAGAGTGATGGTACAAACCTAATAGGAATAATTATTTTGATGAAAATATGATAATATAATAATAGTATATGTTGAATAAAAATAAATATGACTATGCATTGGTATATAAACAAGTCAGTAAAATTTCTAAACAAAAAATTCATAAGATGAAAGGTAATAAGGATGAAAGGCCAAATAGAATACTCATACATTTTTAGAGAAAGTCCACATCATCAACCTCTGTAGACTAAACAATGATTTTACAATTAATGAATGAATGATATAAAAAATAATTTAATTAATTTAATATAGTAACATTAGGATTGGTTTGTTAGAATGCACTCTAGAAGAAGAGATAGAAAAGGTACATAAGCAATCCATGAAAATCGTAGTAAAGAACCCATATGGAACATCCATGAAAGCGAATAATATGGAAAAGGAGGACCTAGAAGTTTGTCAAGACTAATTGGAAATTCGTAGATGTATGGAAAATCCCAATTTTATACTAGTATTAAATGAAATAATTCACATCCATATAAAGAAATATAATTTCATAAGATGTTTCCAAAAGGTGATCAATCAAGATTAAATGAATAGTTAGGATGAGGTCATAAATAAATTATCCACAATATAATAAATTCAATCAAAATGTGGACAATATTTGAGGATAAGTTGAGATAGAAATCCAAGGAACCAATGAAGTCTTATAATATAACTTAATAGGGAGAAGATGTGCTTTAATATCCATTATGAAAAAGAGTGTTCCACAAAAGGTGAAAGTTCAAGAATAGAGTAAGTTCATTCTTACCATGAATAATAGTGGTTTTGTAATAAAATTTTGTTCATATTTAACTGTTTCTCAATAAATAAGAGTTGGGAAGAAATTTGTTTCTTACTTGATTTACAATCCTCATCCTTGTAAGCTTCCATATGAAATAAATGGAAGATTAACCTAATTTACATAATTTTCAATTTTATATTCATTTTATGCAATATTTTATGTGTTATGGGAAAATAGATACCAAATTAAATGTTTTAGGTCTATATGGAATAAATATTTATCCATTATAGATAATTTCATATATTATCTTATTTCCACATTACAACACTACAAGTGATATCAGGAGTTCCTTAAAATTTATTTACGTGAAGAGTAAACCATGGTGAATTATGATGGAGAAAATCACTTGATAGGTGATAATAAAATGAATAATAAATCATATGAAATTATATTTTGTAATTTTTTATTCTAGATAGCTCCTTCCAACTGAATGGTTAAGTATGTTAATCATGAATTCATATTCTTGTACTGATTGAAATATATATTTTTTAATCCGAAAATGTGTTAAGCTTGAAAGGGGGATGATCATCTACAATCATGTATATTTTTAAGATGAGTTTGACTTTTCAATTTTTTGAAAATATGTTTAAAAACCCCTATAAAGAGAAATTTTATATTGGATGTACACTGTGTAAAGTTAATGGATAACATCTTTTCTAGTTTATTCACTCCTATTATATACATTTTTTCCACTAATAAAGTATAATTAGAGTTGATTAAAATATGGTTCACTAATAAGTGAATTTTGTTTCCAACCATATATCATATGGACCTATTTTTAATCTCAATGATGTCGGGGACTAATTAATAGAAAATGTTATTTTAAAATAATAGAAGAAGCATTTAGATGAGTAAGAATTTCGTATAAACTACACCTTTTCATTTATTATCAATATGTGGGAGAACAACATTTACATTATAAATTAAATAACAATCAAAAATAAATCCAAAGGGGGTGCTCTAGGATCCGAATTGGATTTTACTAATTTCCCAAATTAGTGGGCTCTTGTCAATTTCTTTTCATTGGGTTATATTTCATCTTTTTTACTTGATATTACATGATTATGTGTAGAGTGAATTTTTATTATATTATGTTTTATTTATAAAAATTATGTTACTTTTCATATTATAAAAAGAATCTTTTAATTAATTAATTCTCACTTCAACATTATGATCTGTGTATATGTTGCTCATCAAAAATTTTCTTATATGAGAAATATATTATGTTATACACCTATCTTTCTTTATGAGTTGTATATATATCCCTTAGATATATTATATATTGAATCATCTTATTTTCTAGATATTTAAATTTCATATGACATTTCTCTTTGTTGAGGACTATTGTTGAGGTGTTACCATAGTGGAAAATATTTATGATATAATGTCTATTATTTTTGGAATTTCATATGTCTAAGGTTATTTGTGAAGTAATAATATGAGGTTATTTTATGGAACAGAAACTATTTTCAAATTCTTTTTAAATTCATGATATTTTCAAGTAAGAGTATTTTCCCCACACTATTGTACATAAAATGAATGGGAAATGAATTTAATAAAATTTGAGTTTGTTTCTCTCTTCAATCAACGATCATTTTTCATAAAAATCCATGTTTTATAGAAATCATTCAAATTTTATTTAATAATATTTGTTAAAGTCGTTTTTACCCATATTTGGATTTTAATTCCAAAACAACTAATGAAATCCTCCTTTGTTTCTCCTTATAAGGATCATCTCATGTTTTATTGAAAAATGTGAGGGGATTATTTGTTTTTTAAGTATTTTGAATGAAAAGAACATTTTCTCCATCATGGTTACTCAATGTTATAAAACAACCTTTTATGATTCAAGGTTTATTTTTAGAAACCATTATTTAGCTAATTTTTTGAATAGTTTTGGATTTTATATATATGTTTACAAAATGGAATGGATATTTTTCTCAATAAATTTTCCATGTGATATTTAAAAATAAATTTCCCTCTAAGATTACATCCTTTTAACCTACTCAAATTAAAGACTTCATTTTCTTAAAGAATGTTTTTAATTATATTTTCATGTCATTTCTACTCATCAAAATAAAAAACCCTTGCATTTAATTTAAATACAGTGGGATATTTTATATTTATTTTACCCTCATTATTTCAAATAATGTATTATGATAGTTTAAAAATGATTTTAATGGAACCCATTTCTTTTACATGGGTCAATCAAGCTACAAATCCACATCGATTTTTGTTATGGTTTAAAATGAGAATTCTTCCAAAAAAATACTCATGAACAATATATAGACATTTTTGGTTTTTTAGAGGTGAGATAGATATATATTTTATGAAGGGTTGACCCACATTATAGATGACAAGTGAGACCAATATAGTTTATATGATCGATGAAACTAGAAAGTGATGGACTATCCTAATACAGCTTATATGTTGAGTGCACCCATATAGTAATGGTTTATCAAAATATATCTTATATAATGGGTGTTCCAAGATAGCACTCCATTGATATGGGTAATGTTCCTTGTCTTTAGAAGAATGAAGGGATAGTTTCTGGACAGATTATCCCTTGGATTTAACTAGGCTCTATTTACTTCTAACATGGGTTTAAAATGGGTTATGAAGATGATGTTTGAAGATACCAGTACATATTCATTACATTTTTTATGTTTTTAATGATTACTTGGATAAGAAATAAATTTATAGGGGTTATGATTTTCGTTTCTTATGAGTCCTACCTTTGATAAATCATTATTCCATGTTTCATAGTTGATGATCCATTTATTGATGGGTATGAATATTCTTATGTAATTCCCATACAAATATTTTTATTCTATCATACCCTTATTCTCTTATTATGCTCACTGATGACATTTAATTTTTATTGATTATGTTTACCCTTAAAATGATTTATTCTCCCTTCTTATGATTCCATTACCCTAGGTTATTAACAATGTTGATTAAATGACTTGTGTCTAGAAAATTATCTAACATGATGATGTATGTGGGTGATGTTGAAAACTAAATACTGTAAGAACCTTGTTTTTATCTCATGTATGGATCCTCTATAATTTTTTCAAATTCCTTATTTTGGACCTGATACAGATTCCTAATGAGTTTATAATGGTTTCAGTCATATCTGCATCTTTTCAAAGCTTAAAACCCTAGACGGAGGAGAAAATCACTGTGCTACATGGTTAGTAGAAACCATTTAACCCAACCCACATTATCACTCTTAATTGTATGAGGATAAAAAGTGGGATGAATCATGGCACAATGTTTTCCCTGAATATTCACTAATTATTTCATTATCATGTAAAATTTATGCATTTTCTAGTGTTGGTTATATACACAGTTGGCACACAGTTTCCCTAACCGTGCATTATAAACGTGCGTATGCCCTCATTAGCATAGTAAAGGGTGAATGATTGGAATAATATTTGGCCAACTGTGTGGTAAATCAATGAGAACCTTATATTTAGGGTAAAATAAACCTTTTAACCCTAGTGAAATGTTTATACATCCTCATTCCTCTCATTTTCTCTCTAGTAGATATTAAAATGGATTCTTCTTTGTCCTTATTCTCTATGGAAGATATTTTGTTGTTTTTTATCTCAGCTCACATTCTCAACTGTAATTCAATCCCTAATAGTCACATTTTAAGTGTTTTGGTAAATTTTGGACTCATTTTTAGTCGTTGTTTGTTTTTATTACTCTCAATGATGTTATAAAGGTGTAGGCTCATATGGTATATTTTTCTGCATTAAAGAGTTCTTAAAATCTATTTCGATATAGAACAAACTAGGGAATAGTAATGTAAGAGGAGAATTGTATGAGTACAAGGTAGGTGGTCTATAACTCATCACTCACATTTCATTATTTTTATAAATTTGTGGGTGTGCATTCCGATTTCATTGATCATAGCCTAATTTATTCATGTTTATTTCTTATAATTATTAGAACCAATTTATAATACCCTAGTTATATATTTTATTCATTATTAGAGGTTACGTCCCCAACTCTGACCCCCACAATTAGGGTGTTTGACTAAATTAATCATTTATAAACTTTGTAATTATATTTTCACAACTGTTTGGGACTTCTTCGACATGATATTTATAAAGATAAGTGTTTAATTTAATCTATGAATAGTTAATGCCTTTTTCAGGTGAATGTATCCCATTACCCTTCTAGGGTAAGTGCTAAAATTAATTTATGAATGTTTATATAGTTAATTGAAAAGTATAATATGTTTAATACTTGTCCTATTTAAATAAATGAAATAGAATGCATTGGTTGCACATTATTAGCGCACAATTACATGATTAATAGAAGGTCGCAGAGTGAACCTAAAGATTTTATCATGAAACATATGAATTAGTAGATGGTTTCATGTGCTTTAACATTTTCACAGTAATGAAATGTATTGAATGAACCCCTTTTACTTATTAAATGGAATTATTAATACTTGGAATAATTATATTATTAATTAATATTTAAGGTGCCTATAATATACAGACCATGAAATTATTTTAAAAGTGGTCAGACCTGATCTAGACTTCGATTCCATAGGTAATTCCTCAGGCACTCATGGATTTCATTTTGATTCTGGGATATAGGTTTCCAAGTTGATACCCACCTTAGAACCCAATCATTGTCACCTCGTGGATGCATGGTAAGACACAAAAGGATCCATCCAATATTATTATAGGAATCCATTGATACAATCCATTGATCCACCATGACGTATATGGACATGTGGTTCAGTGAATACACCATTTTTCCTAGTCATTTGTTATCTCATTTTACCATTAATGAATTCCTTGGAATCTAATATGATTAAATTATTATATAATTCATTAAAAAATTCCCCCTGTATTACACTCTAACCTATAAAACCAGGCTATAGGTTACTAAAAATTAGGATCAACCCCTGAGGTCTTGGATTCCTTAGTTATTACCTTGAATCACTTTCGTCATTATTATTATCATTACAGGATGCCATGTTATATCTTGTATACTTTCACTATTATCATCATCATGTATTCCTTGTTATATCTTGGGTGTTTTATCAATAATATAATAATTTCCACATGTTAGTGTCGGATACACCTCATGTGAGCTACTTTTATAAACTATAAATAATTACTAAATTTAATGGTTACATGTTTATATTCTAGTTAAGGATAAAATTGGTTCTTGGGTATTTACATTACAATACAAATTCACTTTTATATATGCAAGATTAAAAAAAATCAATTTATATTACATTAACTCGATAATATAGTGACTATTGGTGGTGTCCAATTGATATTTTTCTCACACGTAATATAGACCTCCATTAGAAAGTGGTAAGATTTCATGTATATGGGTGATGAAAAAGGGGAGAATATTGCATTGGGAACCTCATATTGATTTCTTTCGCAAGATGGACTGGGTAGCAGATGAATGAATTGGAGCTTGGGATGCTTGGATCGTTTTGGTCTCTTATTTATATTTTTTTAGAGAATTAATTGTTTTATAATTTGTATCAATGTTCTCCAATTTTATAGATACATGACATATAACATCATAATTTTTTGACTATTATTACGAGTTGTTTTTTATTCAATATTAATATCCTCATCTGAGGTTCCATATGTTTATTTTATATTTATTCCACTATATATCTGATATTTAATTTATCCATTGCGCAAAACTATCTTAATTACAGAATAGTATTACTAAAGACACACCATATGACTTTATCACTAGTCACAAACCACTATCATTCAGGGAGACATGCTTGAGGCAATTTGGCTAACCAAGATCGGGGAAATTCTGAGTGGAACTTGGGTTCAGGACAACATGATGTGGTATTAAAGGTGTTAAATTATCTAATTTACTATTTTGAGAAAATATCCACGATATTATAAATTCATTACAACTTTGTAAATATTTGTGCTTGGGAATAGCTAACCCATGTTTGGGGTAAATACCTAGTTTCCTGAATTATAAATGTTATTATATTTTTTAACATTACTATTGATATCATTTCACCTTTGGGTGATGCATATGTTTTGTGATTGTTATTATTAATATAATGATTGAAAATTGTATTTCATACTTCGCTCAATGATATAAGGGAAACAATAATCGCTACATGCTTCATTAAATGAACCTAGAACTCAAATACCATGAATACTCCATTCCATATAGGTTCAATCCACTCCATTAATTTTCCTATTTTATTTTTATTTTTGAGTGTGCCTTATTCATATATTTTCTTATGCTGCAGATGTTCTATGGTTGTGTGATTTCTAGTTTTAATTCATGAGGTGTATGGCCCATCATGGGTCAGAATGGGTAATTTACTAAGTAGATACATTAGATTTAAATTAAATGGGTATTGATTTTAGTGATAAGGTGTTTGTGTCCTAATTCACTAGGAATGGTGATCCATTCTAAAATACATTTGGGATATGAAAATTAGCAAATGAAAACTATAAAAGTGAAACACTAAATATAAAATGAAGTGGTTTCTAGTAAATGAAGAGTCAAGGTACTACTGACTATTATCCTAATGGAACCCCTAAAATTTATACATGATAAAATACTAATACATATCCTAATAAGTGGTTATTTGGGTAGTAAAAATTTATAATTGATTTTTTTCTTTCATTCAGATTCCATGATTGTTATATATCTTCTTCAATTCTTTTTTGATGTGTGTTCATGTAATTTTTAGATCAATGCCACCATGAGGTTCTCCTTTTGTGTTCTAGGAGGGTAAAAAAACCATGATCTAGATGTGTTGGGCCCCGATCCATCATTCATACCTCCAGGAGTTCCACTTGAGTCACTTCCCAGTAAACCTAATCTTGTATTTGAAGATCATCTTCATGAGAGTTTCCTGCGTATGACGTAGTCCAAGAAGGATGATCAATGACCATCACTTATAATGGTTGGCCAGATACATGGGATCTAGTAGATGTTGCATCCTACTTTCTCAAGGGATGGATGTATACATGCGAATGATTCATGGTTTCATTCCTCCCTATCTATCTCTTAGAATATGGATATACCTCTATAGTTTAGGGACAATATTGATACGTACATGTTGTGTGATTTTGAGAATTGATGTTTGGAGGTGAATACATAGGCCGGTCACCATCAATGCATTATATGGAATTTATTTAAGACTACATTCCATGATCACTTTATTCCTCGTATGGTGATGATTGAATGATATTGTGAGTTAATACATCTAGATCATGGTTTTATGTCATTCACGGAGTATACATTGAGTTTTACAGAGTTACAGGTATTTGCACCACATCTAGCTAGTGATGATATTTCATGTTTCAAATACATTAAATATAATCTCTAGTGTAACATCCATAATGAGGTATATTTATTCCACCTACCAAATTTAATTGAGATTGTCAACTAGGATCTTATCACTCAGTGTAACCTGAGGGAAGGAATTAGTACCGAGCATAGACGATTAGTGTCGATGCATGCCAGTAAATATCTTAATAGCAGAAAGTGATCACTCAATATTTATGATAAGGGAAGTAGTAGAAAAAGTATATATTCTAGTAGCTATATGGGTTTCTAAGTGTGTGAAAAATAGAATAAAATGATACCTCAGTGTTAGATAGACACTATTGAGTGAAGGGATTACAGTTGTATGAGGATCCTTCATACATTTGGTTGGAACATTCCATCAGCTTCTTGTGAAAGAGGTTTTTCATTTGATCTAGCATTAAGGGAAGGTTATTTTATGCTGTGTCAGGAGGGGAGTTGGATCAGCACCAACAGGACTGGCTAAGGGGGATGTTGTGGTTGAAGTATCTATACATCAGATTACCTGTAGCGGTGGTGGAGAAGATATTATCAGGGTAGTCCGGTTATAGAATAGGGCCATGGATCATGTCAGTTTCGCACCTTAAAGTATATAACTGAGTATCATAGTGAAAGACCACTAATAATATGAGGTATTATTCTAGTATCCTCCACTATAGTATCAATTTTATTTGAAATAAGTTCTTCACAATACTTTATCTCCTAATCTCTCATAAAAAGTATTAGGATTTATGTACATTATTACTACGGTTTAATGAGATTGGATGTACCATTGAGATTATGTTCAGATGAAATATTCCAATTTAGGGACTTCCCCTTAAGGTGGGATGTTTACCATTCTTGTGGGACCATTTTGTTCTCAAGATGGTAGGCATTAATTTCATTATCAGGATGAATTGGATGGAATTATATCATTCCCATGTGGATGGCTATCATCATACGGAGTCTTTTATATCAAATGAAGGCATAATTTAACGACATAAGGGTGAATGGGAAGTCTGGTATAGTAGATATAGAGCATATAGTCATGGGCTTGGTGGGGTGACCGCCTAGATTTATAGTATCTTAATGTTGGATCAGGGGTTACCCCTAAAAGATTCCCCTATTGTAGATAGTTTCAAAGACATATTTCCTAGATATTTTTCTATAATACCTCATCATAGAGAGGTAGGGTTTATGATTATTTTCATTCTCAGAATATCCCTAGTATCTATTCCTCCATACAGGATGTGTCTTTCTATGCATTGGGATCTCAAACATTAGTTGGAAGAATTAGAGGCCAATGGATTTATACGTCCTAGAACATCATCTTGGGGATAAACCATGATTTTTTTCTAATAATGTGGATTAGACCATTCATATATGACAATATTATAGTTAGTTGAATAATATTTTTATAAAGAACTAATACCCACTACCTCGAATAAATTATCTCTTTGACTAGCTCTTAGGGGATATGGTATTCTCTGTTATCAACATGAGATTTGCCAATCGTCTCATGTGATTCAGGACATCATAGATATCTTTTACATCGTTTCATAGTAGATATAGTATATATGAGCATATCATTATTCTATTTCGTCATACAAATGTGCCTAATTTTTTCTTGGATTTGATGAATAGTTTGTTTTACCCCTATCTGGAATCCTTTTGATGGTCTTTCGGTATAAAATCTTTGTGTATTCTCATACTCACAACTACCATGAAAAACATAGTTTTTTCATTCCGATTACATAGATAGAGAATAAAATTTATGAGAATATTTCTAATACCTGCTTCTAGATTGAAAGTTTTCACTACTTGGGTCATATTATCTCATAATCAGGAGTAACTATCGATTGAGATAAGGTGAGTGATGTGGATTCCTAGTAGAATCCCAATAATTTTATTGATATATTGAGTTTTATGTGGTTATATGAATATTATATGAATTTCAAACATGACTTATCAAACCTTCATGAACATCTTACCAGTCTAATAAATTAGGTTTTCAAGTTCTTCCGATCTGGGAAAACATTTCTAGATATAAATGGAAGGATTTTCTCTGTAGTTATTATGAATATTTCAAACCATGGAAGAGGATATATAGTGTTATATGACACAAAATTAATCTACAAAGAATAAATAATAATGATGTAGGACATATTTTTCATGCGTGAATCTCAAATGTTGGGGACTCATGAGATAAATTATCTAACACATGACCTCGAGCAAGCAGTAATTTTCTATGCCTTACATTGTTGGAAACACTATCTATTGGGGGAGAGCTTTATGGTGTTTATAGAACACAAGATCTTCAAAAATATATTTACAAAGAATGAGTTGAATCTAATACTATGAATATTTTTTTAATATCTTCAGTCCTTTGATTTTTAACTTCAATATATGATTGGAAGGGGAAGTGAAGTAGCTAATGCTCTCAGTTGAAAAAATAATGCACAATCCATACTGGATGTTGGTGATAAATAGAAATTCATAGCCCACTTTTATGATCTACATATTGAGTTTCATGATATTTATTAGTAGTGTCGTCTATCATCATTTAATTTTACCTCTTACCTCCTTCAGAAGATGGAGATCAATAAAATTTCAGATCCTATAGGATTTGTTCTCTGTGAGAATATTCCAGGAGATGACCTGACATTGGATTGGTCAATGGAAAGACACAAAATTATCTGTATACATATACATGTCTATGTTCCTAAAAATGTGAGATTGGAACGGATGTGAGATTCCAATTCATCTTAGGGGGCGGTTCATATAGGAATTTCCAATATGTATCGAGAAATGTGACCTGAGTATTGGTGGCATGGGATAAAATCTCAAATAGTAGGTTTTATTACTATGTTTTCCACATACCAAATGGTGATAGTGGAGCACCAGCAAATATAAATCTTGTTAACCAAATCCAGAACTAGAATAGAAGTGTGAATATTTTCTTGTGGACATTTTAGTCTCCATTGAAAGTTCACCTAGAGGTAGGGACATTGTTTGGGTAGTCATTAGAAAACTAGAAAAACATGCCCACATACTTCATATATGGGAGAATGTCCCATTTGATGAGTTGGGAAAGTTGTATTTTCATGATATCATCTAACTACATGGGGTCCCTCATACGTTCATTTCCGATAGGGTCGATCTCCTAACTCTATGATTTTGGAAGTTATTATGGATGGTTCTGTGTACATAAGTTCTCTTGAGCATATCCTTTCACCCTCAAACCAATGGCCAATCATAAAATATGATATAGGGGTTAGATTAAAATCTCCAAAAATTCATACATGATTTTAGTGGTTATTATGAGAATAATATCCCTCTCATTGAGTTCACCTAGGACAATAGATTTCAAGTGGTGATTGAGATGGCTTTGTTTGAGTCTTTGTATGGTAGGTTTTTTCCCTTCATCCACGTACGAGATAGAGGTAAAATAGGAATCCCTACTATGTCCTCATCTCATTATGAATATGTAAAGAGTAGGTTCTACTGAATAAGAAGCATATGCCTACTTCTCAATCATGATATAAATCATATGTTAAATTCTATTATTGACCTCTATATTTCAAGGTCAAGGATCATTATTTCTTATGGGTATCAACCGTGATTGGCCATTGATGGATACGGAGGAAAGGTATCTATCACCTCGTTATGTAGTGTCATTTGAGATTCTAGAGAGAGTCAGTTTGGAAGCCTATTGGTTGGTCTTAATATATAGGTATTGTTTCATGAAAAATATATTCCTTGTTTCACAGCATCACCGATTTCATGTTGAATCATCTGATAAATTTGATCTCGATGAGGTTTAGTTAAATGTCGATGTTTCATTTGAGGATTATCTAGTATGCATAGTTGAATGAAGAATGAAGGATCCTTGAGGCCAGACTATAACTTTAGTACATGTTCCATGGTAACAGTATAGTGCATATGATGAGCATTGGGAGAGATAGTTCGGTGTACATTCTCATTGGCTAGATTTGTTCTCAAATACTATTTCACCAACCTTTGAAGATGAACATGTCGATGATTTCCATTTAGGGGGAAGACTGCATGAACATGGATTTTATCATAGGCATGGATCCTATAAATTTAAGTCTAATTCTTTATTTTGGACCATATACAGATTCCAAATGTGATCCCGATGGTTTGAGGGGCTGTTTGAGGATTTTTCAAACCTTGAAACCCAAGTCGATGGAGAAAATCACTAGCCACCATAGTTAGTAGATACTATACGACCCAACACGCATGATATCTCCTAACTAGAAGGGGATATACGTTGTGGTTAACTAGGGATCTCATTTTTCTCTAATCGGGTTATAGGGGCTGCACACCCTTGAGAAATATATAGAGATTTTAGCATAGGTGATTCGCATGATTAGAAAAGGTTTATCTAACTGTGGGGCCTAACCAAGTCGGCGTCCCTCTTATTACATCAATGTGAACATGGTTCGTAGCGACCAAACCCTACAAAGCTCGTAGATAATGACTTCTATCAATGAAATTGGAATTACTACAAGAAATCAAATCCCAAATGATCAAAGAGTTTAGTAGACTTAGAAAACAAGATACATATGTGAGTCTTGTATTACAATTAAAAAAACTAATACCACATAATATGTGCTTGAAGATAACTTTATTCCAGTTAGTATATTCTGGGATATATTTTAAAGGAATAATATTGGATTCCAAGGGAAATTAAAAAATAAGGGCGAGCTCAAATGTTTATTAAGTGTAAAATATAGTGGAAGAAATAATGAATCAATAAGAATAAGTAATATAGAGCGGTGATAATTGGAGACTTTTTCCAAGATATCAATAAACTAATAATGGAGTCTGTAAAAAACATAGAATAATAAATACTAAAAACACAATCCATTCAAATAAATATACAAGAAAAAATAAATATGGAACAGTAATAAATAGAAAAAACTTTAAATTAAATCAATGAACATTAAATTAAATGCATCTATAAATAAGTCGACATAAAATCCCATTGATAAATAATAAAGGAATATAAATTATGGATATTATTTCATATTGGACATCATTTTTTAGAAACCTGAAAACATATACCATCAATACCATTACCAAGAAGGTTTAAAACTATAAGTAGAAACCTGTTTAATTCACAAAATTAATTTGTCTCATTAGAACCTATCGATGCATCGAGGGGATATATAAACTATGGACTCACCCATTATTACCATTACAAATAATTCACGAGATAAAATAATCAAAATAAAATATAAGCCTTGTAAGATCCCAGTTTCTCTTAAAATATGTTCATGTTTATGTTTCAATTTAAGCCCAAAATTTTGGTCAAATAATTGTCTCCCATGTTCATGAGGATACTTGGGGGTGTTCTAGGGTTTAGAGATATGAAAAATGGAAAAAGGAGTTCCTAGACATGTTGCATGGTCTGTGCATAGTTATGAAAACATTGTGGGAACCGTCCAGCCATAGACAGAGGCTTGCGCATGGTTGGTTCACGGTTAAGAAAACCGTACATAATTCCAAAGAAAATGTGCAAAGGGGGTGATTTTCGGGCATTAGCTTCCACAAGGTTTGTGCACGATTTGGAAAACTAGGTTGGTAAACCGTGCAGCCTAGAAACATTGAAAAAATATCAAAACTTTCAGCATGTTATTATAAACCCCAAATCAGTTTTCTCCTCCATTTTAGCCCCTAAAACCCTAATGAAGAACTTTGATGAACCAAGATTCCAAGAGGTGCTACTCCTTCGATTCTTGGAAGCTTGGAGCACCGTTGGTTGAGGATCGAAACCCCATTTAAGAATAATGCTACTCTTGCTTCACTTTTTCAGATTAGGTTTTGTGGATTCTTCCATCATCTTCCAAAACCCTAAAACCCTATTATCAAGTGGAAGCAAGGTTGGGGATGCAAGGGGTTCTGGAATCTAGATCTACGTTCATGATTGAGAGTGTTCTCATCAACTAATTAAAGGTAGGAGGTCTACGAATTATATCCCATAGTTTGTATATTGATTTTTGTATATGAGTAGGTGTTAATGATTCCTATTGTTGTTATTCTATATTAAATTGGTGGGATTTAGGTATAATTATCATCTAAATAATGATTTGAAACCCTTGTGATCCCTGTGGGATACGTTGAGGATAATTTGACCAATTTTGGTCCACCCATGGTGTGTGTTGACCTTTCTAAAACTAGAAATTGACAATGTCACATGTGGAGTTGATGTGTAAAAACATAGAGCCCATGTTGAACATGTTATTATTATTAGATTGAATGAATATATAATTCCCATGATTTTCCTTTGTTAAATAACGGCTTAAGGGGTTGTTTGGTATGACTTAGTAAATTGGTTAATCATGTTACATGGGATTATGTTGAATGGTATATGATTTAAGTTGAAATTACATATAAAACAAGTACGTATGAAATTATGAGTGTGTTAAATTGGAAATAACATGGGAATTGAGAACATGTAAAGTGTTTCATGAGGTAATTGATAAATATTAAATGGGTTAATACATGAAAAATGTACATGAAATGATAAATTTGAAAAATGGGTTAATGTAGGGACATTGATGAATATTTACTAAGGAATAGGTGTTGTTGAATAAACATAAAGGGTTATGGAATGAGAATGGAGACTTTTCTAGGTGAATATGAAATGTAATTGGAAAATGTGATAACGGTTTATGGAATAATATTAATTTCCATGTTGTTTGAATGTTTTGTGAATTATAATGGCATTGAATATACCTGGTTGCCTTATGGTATTGTTTTCGTGACTTGATAAATAATAATGTGAACATGGCTTGGTATATTGGGGTATTGACATGAGGTTCTACGACCATAGGTAGAGTTGTATTGAGACCCTAAACTCCACCTCATAAATGCACGGGTTAGGGAAGGGTACATAGGCTATTCCACTAACGATTGCATTCCAACCGGACCGAGTCTTTGAGGTGAGGGTAATGTGTTGATGTTATATATGTATCAATATTAAGATATGGACTTGATTGATTTCCCTTTTTCATAGTGATAGTTTTCCATAGACCCTTGTATAGATGATATGAATGCCTAACCCAAGGAACATGTGATAATAATGGACTATATAATGAAAATGGTATATGAAATGGAATTAGGATAAATACTAGTCATAAATTAAATGTAATTTCTTAACTAATGTCACCTAAACTACCCCTTGATTACATACCACTTATTTTTTACTTTCATGCACTAAATATTAGACTAGGTATTTTATAGACACCCTTGGTGGTGACCTACTATGATTTGTTCTCATAATCTGTTCGGGCTACCGTTGGGTAACCGAGAAGAACTCTTGGTTGCAAGAAAAGACATGGGCATAGGCCCTACTCTAAGATGTTGAGTTGGGCTCAAGATTTACATGGGAAAGAATTCGTACATGGAGTCTGGTCCCATTTGGAGTTTGGATATTTGTTTTATTTTGGGTTTCTTTCCCTTTTCACAACTGTACGACATGACATTATTGTATTTGATTGGTGTTTGTACCCTGTTTCAGAAATGTATTTTTATGAATGTTTATTGGTTTTTATATTTTTTTCTGCTATTTATATTGTGTTCTGTTGTGGATTACTCCATTAAAGAGGGTATAGTCTCCCCACATGACTTAGTAGAGCCTCTTAGCTAGTCTGAAACCTCTGCCATATGGGGAGGCACACTTGAGGTCATGTGATGACCCGTCTTGGGGCACCAGTTTTGTGACTTCCCGGTCAAGGACATTACAATGTGGTATTAGAGTAGTTCTTTTCTCTTTCTTACTATTTTTGTATGGTAGAAAATAGATTAGGGTAGTGTCAGGCCTAGGTAATGATCTCATGCTTAGGAGTAGTTAACCCATATATTAAGTAAAACCAAAGTCAACATGTGTGTGAATTTTTGTTCACTATGTCCATTGATACAGTTGAATGATATTTCACCATTTGGTGATTCACATGTTGTTTGATTGGACTAATCTATGATATTTTTCTCATTTTCGGAATGACATGAGGTTGTGTGTTCATTTATCATTTTAGGAACCAAAGGATATCAGCGACATGCATCATTATAGGCACACACATGGGATGGGTGTGTGGGGAGGAAAGAGTATAATGAATTTTACTTCCTTGATAAATATGAAGAAAATGAATTATAATAATGGTAATGAATGTGGGTAAATTAAATGGATTTAGATGAATTGTTAAGGAATATCATGTAAATAAGAAATTTTGTGGATGGGTTAACATTTTGGGATGTTATAAATTTTAAAATTTGGTTTGGTGTCAAAATGAAAAATTGTTGTGTAATGACGGTAACATTTTTAACGAATTTTTCATAATGAAAAGTTGAAATGAGTTAAAATGATTGTTGTAACAAGTTGTTAAATGGGAGATGTTCTTAACAAGAAGTGATGATGTTGTAAAAGAATTACCGGTTTGATGAGGTGTTCACGAGAGACTTGTGATTTAGTAAATTGCTTACCCCATGTTGACCATGACCCATGGTATGTATGGTAGAGGGTAGTGTTAAATGTTTTATGATGAACCATGGGATAGAATATAAATAATGGTTTGTTTGGAGTTGATAGTGTGAGATATTTTCTAATTATGGTTAAATCTTATCAACCATTTTTCAAAGACTTGGTTGAATGATAAGTTTAGAATGAGAATTATTGGGTTTAGTGTGGGTATCCATTGACTTTTTGGTTTGACCGTTGAATTTTTAGGTTGGGGCAGTGAGAGTTCTCTAGTTTGAGTCTTTGGGATTAGATTGTGAGGTCTTGCCAGTTATCATATAGACTAGGTGGTGTGTTTAGGTAACCCTTGGATGGGTTGTGGCCTTTGGGTTGTGAGGAATTGTTTAGTAATAAGAGTGAGGAGACTCACGTGGATTATGACCGTACGAAGGGCATGTTGGACCCTAAGGATGGTGCTTGGGTCTTGGGGACCTTGTGAGTAGAGTCCTTGTGAGTAGTGTCTTGAATCCCGGATAGATTTTTTCTCATGAAGCTGATGAATGTGTAAAATTTTTATGGAACCTATATTAAATGGTTATTTGGTGTGCTTGGAATAATGTGCATCATAACTAGGGTGGGAGTTCCATGTATGAGAACTACCTTGTTCATTACATGATAAATATGGTTGGAGAGAGATCCAATGACTTTTTCTAGTTGTCACTTTTGTCTAGGGAGTTGGTATCATTTAACCTTTAAGGTGACATATGAGAGAGGTTGGCCAGGGTTTCTAGTGATTTTGGGTGTGTGTCACTCTTGTAGATGGTTTGGACTTTAATAGTGGGACTCATATTGTTCAATGGTGAAATATTGGTCTCGAGGTCTAGGTGGGAAGGTTGATGTCTGGTTGTGCCACTCGAGTTATGGTTATGCATTGATAGTTCCAGAAAATCAAAGGGTGACCTCATGGGAGGTTATCCCAGAGGTGTAACTTCCTTGGAATATGTGCATGAGAGATTCTATAGAGGTGGTGTCAATTTATACTGAGTACCAATGAGTTAGTAAATCACATAGTGGTGCCCCGATTCTTTCGTAAGGGAAACATAGTACTTGTGATATGTGGTAGAATTTTATTCAAAGGATTGTATCATAATGATTCCTAACTCACCTATTTGGGTGTTGATTAATAGAGGTCCTAATGTTTTCTTCCAGAAAAACTGAAAAGGGTGGGTGAGTTGTGGTTATATGCTTTTGCTCGAAGGGGGCACCCGAGGTGAGGGGAGTCGCATGGCTGAACTTGTTTGTGTGAATGGTTTGGTTGGTGGGAGAGATGCAGAGGCTTCATCAGTGCTGGTGAGCCTCACTAATCCAGATACATGGTTAGGTAAGTAAGGGGTGATGGGATACACATGGATAAAGGTTGATTTGTGAGAGATCATTGGTTTCATTGGTGTGGTAGACTGTTGTACTTCAGTTGTTAGCTGGCAGGGATGCATCGGAAGAAGTCGAGTGGTGTGGTGGAAGTTGTGCCACATGAAACGTTGGTTCGTTATTACTTGGTGGTTTGGTTGTGGAGCGATGGTTAAACTTAGATAGAAATCACACCTGAGTAGTGGTGGTTAAGTTTTGATGGGTTGCATTTAGTAGGGGAGATTGAGATCCATGATAGGTCATGGTGTCACATAGTTCAACATTATATATGAATAAGTTGGAGGTGGTGTTCTTCAAAAACATTTTAGTGTACCTCATCTAGTGATGATCATGCCAAATATCTTGATCTCGTCCCAGGTATGTTGGGAAGCACTGGATCATGGCAAGATATTTGAAGGTGTTTGGTTGGATGAGGGACATCATGGAGTTATGCTAATGGAAGAACTATGTGTAGATATTGATGGTGGGATGCACACCCTTGATGGATTAGGGGGAGTTCCTTTGGATGGACAGAGTGTCGAAAAATGGAATGGGGTTCATTCATAGAAGTCGGGAACACGCACTAGGTGACATTGATTTTATTGTTTTGGGAAAAATGTGGATGGCCATGTCTAAGTTTGGGGTTTGGTTTATGATTGAGTATAAGATGAGGTAGATAGAATCCGTCATGGAGAGAAATGGTAACGAAAATCCTATGGTGGGAGAGCGATGAGTCAATCCTAGATGTGGAGAGGATAACATCCAGTCGATGTAGTGGCATCTTTGTGCCAATGACGAACCTTTGAGGTTCATGTTAGGTTCCTCGGAGAGGCATATGGACCTCAGATGTGCTGTTTGATGATCCAACTGTTGGCTTGAGCTCATGGTGGTTCCAAGTGAATCTTGGGATGTATTTGTTGAGTCGTAGGAGGTTGTGGTTGGATATGACAATAGGTTGTGGCAAGAGATCTTGGGGACCTGTTACTCGAATGAAGATTGGGTTTAGACTCAGGTATTTTTCTTTTTCTTGTGGTTTTAGAACATCTTGAAGTTGAGGGAACCTTGTCCATGTGATGTGGTGGGCGGTTGGGGGTGAATCCTGATGACGGACTAGAGGGAGGTAATGTCGTGATGATGGAATTCTTCTAGAATTCAATGAGTGGCCTCAGTGGGTTAGTGGGATGATAATGATAGGCTTTAAGTCAGTAATCCCCTTGTGGAGGTGATAAGGGGATTGAGTTCCATCAATTGAAGGTGGGTGTTCTGGGATAAACCAGTCGGGTGTGGTCCAAACTGAGATGTTAAACATGAATGGGTATTCTAGGAGTAACCCACCTCTAGGTTCATGCTGAGACAGAAAGTACCTCCTTCGAAATGAAGTATAGATGAGTGACTTGTTTCCAAAGTAGGGTAATGATCCTGTGGATGCCAGAGAAGGGTAATGGTCTTGTGGATGTTGGGGTATAGTTAGTTGGATAATGAAATGTGATGTGGAAGTTGGGTTGAGATTCAAGTGATCATTTATTCAAAAGTGAAGATTCCATATAACAGAAGACAGTAGAGAAAACCATACTGAAAAAATGGTTGGTTGATATCATGACCAATGTTTCGGATTGTAATGACTCGAGTGGTCATTGTTTGGGTGGGTTATCCCTGATAGAGAACTTTGGCATATGGTTAGTTCGTCGAGCACCCGAGAGCCTTGGGTTTTGTATTAGATGAATAGTTTTAGAGTGAATAATCAGGAAATTTGGTTGGAAGAATCATGTGTTTTCATTCTGGTGATATCGGGTTTGGTCACTGTAAGAATTTGGGGAATAGATAAAAATTATACCATGTGATTTTGGTTCATGATTCGTATAAAGGATCGGGACGATGGGGTTCCGATTGGTTCCTCCATGATGATGTGATGTTGTGTGTTATGTTTCCATGTGCGGCGAGTTAATCGTTTTCTCCTAATTATCCCCCATGAAGTTCTCATGGTGGGAATTGTTGAATTGGATGCATCCTAGAGGTGTTTTTTGGTTTTTGTTGTGGGCTATGGTAAAGATGTCTTGAGGGGAAAGCATGTGCCCTTGATCTGTGTTCAGTGGCCATTTGATCTGAAACTAGAAACATGGAATGTGGGAATGGATAGTTTACCCCTGTGGAATTATCCCTTGTTACGGAAGTTCAGTGATACTTTGAAGAGAGGCTCGAGGACAAGCTGTTATAAGGTGGCAAGGTTGTATGATCATAGTTTCTCTTAAAATATGATCTAGTTTATGTTTTAGATTAAGCACATTATTTTGGTCAAATAATTTTATCTCATGTTCTTGAGGATGATCGGTAGTATTCTGGGAGTTCAAGATATGAAAAGAGGGAGAAAATGGATTTTCTGGACATGTTGCACAGTTTGCGTGCGGTTCGTGGAAACCATGTGGGAACCGTGCAACCATGGATAGAGGCTGACGCATGGTTGGAAAATGGTTAAGAAATTTGTGTGGGGTTCCTAAGAAACAATGAGAAGGGGTGGTTTTTTTGTATTAAATTTCGTACAGTTTGCGTATGGTTTTGAAAACCGTGTGGCCCAGAAACATTGAGAAAATTACAAAAATGCCACCCTGGGATTTCAAAAACTAACTCGGGGTTCTCTTCTGTTTTGCCCCCTACAGCCTTAATGACAAACTCGGATGATCCAAACTTACAATAGGTGGATATCCTTATTTAATTTTCTATTTGGTGAATCATTGGTTGCGGATCAAATTCCCATGTATGTTTAACGCTCCTCTTTCTTATATTTTTCAAATTAGGGTTTTTGGTTTCTCTCATCTTCTTCTGAAACCATAAAACCCTCTTTTTCTGGTAGAACCTAGGTTGGGGCTTCAAGGAGTTCTTAAATCCAGGTATAAGGCCATGATTGAGTGTGTTTTCATTAATAAATTTAAGGTAGGTGGTCTACACATTAAATCCCATAATTGTTATGTATATTTATGCATATGGGTAGGTATTTTTACTTCCTCTTTTTGTGATTATAAATGAATTTGGTTGGATTTTTTATAGTGAATATCTAAATAAAGATTTGAAAACCACATGATCCTCATGGGATGCGCTGGGGATGATTTGACCAATTTGGGGCCACCCATGGGGTGTGACGACCTTTCGAACCAAGAAATTGATAGTTTCACATGTAGTGTTGATGTGTAATAACATAGAGCACATGTGGAACATTTTAATATTTTTAGTAGGATTAAATATGGAATGTCCACGCTTTTCTTGAGTTTAATAATGGGTTAAGTGGTTGTTTGGCATTACTTGGTAAATGGGTTAATCATGTTAAATGGGATTGTGTTGAATGGTATATGATTTATGATAAAATTAGAAATAAGACTACTACATATGAAATTATTATCATGTTAAATTGGAAATGACTTTGTAATTGAGAATATATAAAGTGTTTCATCAGGGAATTGATAAATATGGAATTAGTTAATACATGATAAATTTACTTGAAATGATAAATGGTTTAATTGGGTTAAAGTATGGAAATTAATGTATATTGACTAAGGAGTAGTGGTGGTTGAATAAACATAAAGGGTTAATGAATGAGAATGTGGACTTGGATAAATGAATATGAAATGTAATTGGGAAACATGGAAACTTGATTATGGAATAATATTAATTCTCTTATCGTTGGAATATATTGTGAATTATAATGGAATTGGTTATGCTTGGTTGTATTATGGAGTGGTTGTGAAGACTTGATAAATAAGCATGTGCACATGGCTTGGTATAGTGGGGCATCGACTTGAGGTTCTACACCCATGGGTCGAGTTAGACTGAGGCTCTATACTCCACCCTATAAATTCATGGGTTGGAGAGAGGGATGAAGGATCTATTCCCCTAATGGTTGCATTCCACCTGGATTGAGGATTTGAGGTGAGTGTAATGTGTGGATGAGATATTTGATTCCCAATTGAGACAGGTACATGATTGATTTCCCCTATTGATAGTTATTTTTTCCCTAGACCCATGTTTAGATTATATGTACGCCTAACCCAAGAAACATGTGATAAGAATGGACTATGTAGTGAAAATGGTATAAGAAATTGAATTAGGATAAATACTAGTCATTAATCAAATGAACTTTGTTAACTAATTGCACCTAAATTGTCCCTTGTTTATATACCACATATTTTTAACATGCATGAAATATCTATGAGAATAGATATTTTTTAGAAACCATTTGGGGTTACTTACTAAGTTTTGTACTCACACACTGCTTGGGCCATCGTTGGGTACACGAGCAGATCTCTTAGTTTCGGGATTGGACACGGGAATAGGCCCTACTGTGAGATGTTGAGTTGAGATCCGGATGTATATGGTTATGGATCTAGACATGGAGTTGAGACCTACTTGGATTTTGGATATTTTATTATTATTGGGTTCATTAACTTTTCATTACTATATGAGATGGCATTGTTGTATTTGATTTATGTTTATACCCTGTTTGTGAAATGTTTGGTTATGCATGTTTATTGGTTGTTATATTTTTTCTTCTATTTATATTGTGTTCTGTCATGGATTACTCTAGTAAATAGGGTATAGTCTCCCCACATGACTCATTAGGTCCTCATCGCTAGTAAGAAACCTCTAGTACACAGGGAGGTGTTCTTGATATCAAGAGACAACCTGGCTCAGGGCACCGGTTTAGTGGCTTCAATGTCGGGGATGTTACACGCTTTATCAAATATCCTTATGGAACTAAGAATATTGATTTATCAATATTTACTCATATAATCAAATATCTATCGAAATAAATACTGTATGATAAAATTATATATGTTTTAGTCAACAAACATATCCAGGATAAATGATATAAATAATTAGGAAAAATTCATTGTCAAACAATCATAGGAAATTGTTTATTTCAAGGGGACTAAAAGGAATAATGTGAATGAGAATACTATATTTGGAAAAATTAAACATAATATATCTTGATAAAGAATAAGGGTGCTATCAATACAAAAAATACGAAATTAAGTAAAACAAATCTAAGGATTTTGGTATTTATTAATAGAAATACATTTAAAAGTTATTTTAAAAAGATTGTTTAGGAAAATATCATATTTCTTTAAAAAAAATTGAATATTATTTTCATTGAAAATTGTATTTGAAAAATTTTTATTTTATAAATAATATCCTTTTAAACATCCAATAGAATATTCATTGAAATGAGGGTGGGTAAATTCATACATACCTTACAGCATAAGAATAACATTCATCTTTCAAGGTAGAAATGTTAAAAAACTACCTTATTTAGAAGAAGACTAGAATATTCCTTATAAAAAATTGGTAAAAGAAAAAAAGGATTAAATTTTCTTTAAGATATAATTTTCAAATGACATAAAACTGGTATAAAAGATAATTAGAAAACATATTTTTTATGAAGAAAAAAGGTTCTCTGAGTAGAGAGAGAAATGAAGTCAAGTTCTTCATAAAATCATTTTCTAAAATATCTTGAGTACCCGAGAGTAGGAAATTGTACTATTACATAAAAAGGTCATTAATAAATATAAGAGTATAAAATGAAATTATTCATTAAAAAATGGTCTAATAATTTACTCAAATAGAAATTTAAGTTTAAAAAATCTCAAACAAAATGACATTGTGAAGTAATCATTATAAAATATTATAATGTCTAGGTGAGAAAAAACAATTAATATATTATGTCCATCAACATTAAATATTAATAAAATAATCAAAAAACAAAAAAAAAGATGGTAAATTTTTATTACTCACATAATCATAGAAAATAAATGACAACTATTAGATAATATAACCTAGTGAAATTTAGTTGGGTTACGAAATTATTTTCCACTACTTAATACTTCATTCAATTCCCCTTTGATGAAATAATTCAAATTGAAAATTAAATCATCATGATGATTTAATGAATCATGATATTATATGTCAGCGTGGTAATATATACACCATATAAAATAAATTATGCTCAAAACAATATTGTGATTGTTTCAAGGTAATGTTAACAATCATAAATGGAAGTGATGTTTCAAATATAATAATTAAAATTTGTAACACCCCAAGATTTTATAGTGTGTCATTTCTTCAAAATAATTCAATAAATTTCACTACACGCAACACCAAGTTCAATCGCACCATGACTTACCAAAAAAAAGCCATTCAAAAGAGGTTATGAATAGTATTATCTAAATTTTAAACTTTATATAATCCTTATAATTTTAGAATCCATATTATGAGTTTCTTAGATATAATGCAAGAACAAATTCATTTTCAGTATTGCACTTTTATCAACTTTTAATAGTGAACCCTTTTTAAATACAATATTTTAAACTTTTTGACTAAATGGGGACATCAAAAATTTAAAATGAAACATCCCAAGCTTCCACGGTACACTTTCTTTGAATAATACAGTAGTGTGTGTTGTACGCAACCTTGAGTTTTAACACACACCACAACCAATCAAACTAGCCGTTATGAATTGTAATACCTAATTTTTAAAATTATATATATTTTATATTTTAAAATGGACTTCATTTTTGGATTCGGAATATCGAATTTAGCCTAAGGTGAAATTTTGGTACATTTCGGATAACTTTCATATTTTTATGAATAGTGAAAATTACTAAATTTTAATTAAAAACAACTGTTTTAATCAAAATAATTAATAGTGATAAATTATGAATTTGAGTGGATTTAAAGTATATTTAGAATATATTTTTACCATTTAATATAATTTTGGTCATTGGACATAATTTTACAATTAAACCGAACATAAACAAGTGTCAATCTTTTGATAGTTGTTATCTCTTAAAAACACGCTTTTTGTTTTGACAGCGGGAATTAATTTTAAATTAATTTCTGCCACTTCTGTGTTTTGAATTTAAGAAAATGGATTCCATATTTGTAATCAGGATGTTCAAATTGTGTAAATAGGTAAATTTTATTTTTAGACATTTTGAATAATTACTGCGGTAAATATTTTATTTACCATGGTTAAGGGTAAATCCGGTAAATAAGGGTTAAAAAATAATATTATAATAATACTAAATTACCCTAAAACGTGTCTTAACCCTATATGTTGATACATGGTCGACCATGGGCATCTTTGGGTCGATTTTGGGACCCCATGGATCCACTTGTAAGTGATAATGACACTTTATTTTAATTAAGTTAAAATGAATACAAAAATGACACAAGCATATATCTTTTAGAAAAACAATTGTTACATAGGGTTATATATGTTGGATTTTAGATTATAAATATTCATTAGAAAGATAAAACGATTTCCTACATAATGATATTTTATTTATAATTTTTAGACATTAAATAATGTATTTTATTTATGACACAATGATGATGCAGTAATTACTATAATAGTGAAAAATTAAAATAATTGATATTATAAATATCCAAATAAATATAATATGAAACTTTTAATGAATTAAACTAATTTTCTAGGATAATATGATATATTAGGATTGATTTAATTGACTTTTTTCGAAGTAATCAATCTGTTATGAGTTTCACAAAAATCAACTATTGAATAGTGTCAAAATTGACATAAAAGAGTTCTTAAAAAAAATATTATATTATTAATTGATATTAAATTCCTAAAAATCTAAGGTTCGGCCAAGAGACTTATATCCGGATAGGTTCATCATTAATGTACCACTTGGGGGTAGCTTGGATGTATATAGTAAGTTTATTAACCATATTATATAAAAATACAAAGAGACATTGTAAAAGTGAAACTAATTAACTTAGAGTTAATACTTAAAGATAAGGTTAATATAAGTACCCAAACCTGTCTAAATTATATTGGTTGAGTTGTTTTCGACCTATCCCCACCTTAACCGTTTAATAATAAGCTTTGGAGCCATTAGAAACCGAATATGAATTTATTATAAATTAATATTTCTAGCTTTTCCAAAGGTGCCCCTCACCCCTCTTATAAAAGGGCACTCCTCCTTCTCATTTATTCAACCCTTAAAAGCCTTTTGGTTAGGCCAAACTCTGCCCACATACTCTCCCAACATCCCTACCTACAACCTAGAGGCCTTATTTTGATCAGAAAGCCAACCTAAGGATCCCTTTTGATCAAATGAAAAGGAAGAACCCGAAGAAGAGGTAATGATTTCACCACCCTTCTCCAAGTTCATTTCTTCTTCCACTTCTTCTTCCTTTGTTCTTACCATTCTAAAATAATAACTCCAGTATCTCACATATACTGTGATGTTATTATAAATATGGTACAACCATATTCAGTATTCTATCCACCCTTTGAATAACATGTCACCATACGTGCGTACGTACGGACTACCGTCTCCACGTCGTGGTGTAATTGTTATTCAATATAATATTATTTGGATGGGTATAATAATGATGTTTAACTCATGTAAATAATAAATATAACATGTTAATTATTCTGTATATATGATATACCATCCATTTATATATTATTTTAATATCAAAAGAATGATATTGTCGCTCGTGCGTACGTACGGACTACCGTCTCCACGAACGCGATGAGATTCATTCTCCATCGTATCCATTCAAGTATAATTATCATTTGATGATTTAAAAATGATGTTTAAGGACTAGATATCATTCTGGATGTGAATAAGATACAACAACCATGGCTTATGTAACAAAACATATAAACGAAAATGAGTAAGTTTACTCCCGAAACGACGATAATTCTAAGATATTATTAACAAATCAATGTTAAAAGATCATATATGATATCATATTATTATATATGATTCTTGTATAATTTAATAACAACTATTTCACCATTATACAGGAGGTTAACCTACCCCAACCAAGGAAAATTACAAGGTAAGGGTTTACTTTACAACCTCTTCATTATCCAAGGTTGTTTATACGTAATAATCTACTGGGATCTCTTTATCATCCACATCCATGTTTCTTAAAAATGCATTTCAAAACATTTTTACTATTTACTAGAATATGAGTTAAAGTCATTTATAACCTTTTTGACTTTTATAAGTGGTTTATAAATGAATCTTTCGGTCATTTTCAAAACAAGGTCCTTTTTAACCTTTTCGACAGAATTAAGGTAAGAATTTTTTTTAACTTATACGGCGGGTGCGGCTATTTTCCGCCGTTATAAAATCTTCAAAGCTTCCCTTACAAGCTTATAAGAATATTTTCAAAGAAAATGTTTTATTATTTCAAAATAAAAGGAGATATTTCTTTAAAAAGAATTTTTATTTCATCTATGTCAACATCCTTTGATGGATTTTAAGATTATTTGAAGTTGATTTATTATGATACAAAACTTCTATATTGTATTGAAGGTTTTGTGATATGTTTGACTGTGGATGTGATATTTTTATACCATTCATAGTTTATGGTGAAAGTATTGACATTTCATATGCTAGTTTTAATATGAATGTTTATGTTATGTTTAAACCTTTTCATATGGGAATGCATTGGACTTAATATGTGACGGGTGGAGCCCGCTATAGCTCCTCGATGCATCGGTAGGTCTCATGAGACAAACTAGTGTCTTGGCACAAGGCCTTGACAAAATCTTATTTGTAGTCTTGGCACGAGGCCTTGGCTATGTGGTTATGATAGTCTGGCATTATGCATTCCAACATTATGAAAGTGGTTATTGATTTTTGCATGTGATTATTCGATTAGTAGAATATCCATGTGAATAAGTAAATGGGATTATTTCATTTTATTTATGCCATACCATGTTGAAAGTTCATATTTAAAAGGCTTTTGTTTTAGTTATACATTGCCTTAAATGTTTAATCTTATTTATGAAAGTTTCCGCTATATTGTTATCCTTACTAGGCATTTGAGCTCACCCCTTTTCTATGTTTTATTTTTCCCAGGATGTGAAGAAGTAAGTTATGAATGACCTGCAGGGATATTATGTGGGGATATGAGTGTGGATTGTGGAAACATTATGTTGTTGTAGTAGTTTTTCATTTTATGATGTAATGTAAAACTTATGAATATATCTAGTGTTTCCAAGGCTACTAAACCAATCGGTCTTTCGAGATTTGATCTTTCTTGTGATCATGCCAATGTTATGTAATAATGCACCGACTCTGGGTAGCTGGGGTCGGGGCGTTACAGTTGGTATCAGAGGAAGTTTAGTACAAACCTTGGAAGCTAGATTTAGATAAACTCTGATTAGAGCACGTAGACCTAAGATGAACTTTGAGGATTAGTATAGAAGAACTTCCTAGAATTTTGGTATTGTAGAGATTTTGTGACTTTTCCAAGCAATACATCCCTGTCTGGATACGAGCAGGTAGAGGCGGATCTGGCACAGATGTACCTAGGGGTAAAACCCGAAAACACCGCCTTGAGCTAGACTCGAACGGGAACTGGTGCACGACAACGGGCCTTGCTGCACTCTTGGTTACGACACTCCCGGGGGATATGCTTAGGATAACTCTCATTTTCTTTACAAATCATTTTGAAGGGATTATGAGTATATACTTCCTCAAAGAAAACATTCTTATGATTATGGATTATATCCATAAATAGTTCAATTTATGTTAAGTGTTTTATAAGTATGGGATTATGTATTTTGATTCATAAACTGATCTAGTGTATGCCATTGTTTAGAAATGGCACCCAGTAGAAGGAATGAGAACTCCAGAAATGCACATGATCCAAAGAGAAGGAAGGATCATATATTTCATGGTCTTAAGCTAGAATTTATAAGAGAAATAGTCTCCCATGTATTATCATCATATGAAGAAATAATATCATGTGTTGATAAGATAAGTAAAGAGTTTACTGAGTCCTATGGATTTGAAGGGAAGCAAGAGAAGAAAAGGATGGAAGAGAGAAAGATAGATAAAGGGAAGAGGGAAAAGAAGAATTTTCTCATATGTGGTAACTGTGGAAAGAAACACCCTGGAACTTTCCTGAAAGGAATGGGAGTTTGTTATAAGTGTGGAGGAAAAGGGCACAAAGTACGTGACTACAAGGGTAAGAAAATGGTTTCAAATGTACAATGCTTCATTTTCAAGGAGTTTGGACACTACGCGAACCTATGTCCTAGTCATCAGACTATGCCGAAAATGATGCTATTGTATAATAATCAAGTTATTATACTACCACAGATGAAGAGGAATGATTAGAGTTCTTATGTTGATTATGTCAATTGAGTGTTGTATCAACAATGTACTTGTTATAATAATTATGGAGTATATAAGGATTGTACTGCAGTACTATTTCATTAAGGACTTGAGATTGTGTGGAACAAAGAAATGTGACTCAATAGCAGGATAAATTTTTAGAAAATATATGGTTGAGAGAAAGATAAACCATAATATGGTTCTGATACCGAGGTAGTGATTTTAGAATAATACATGATTGATTTGGATAAATTATATTGGATATTCTTGACTACCTTGAAGCTGATTAATGATTTGTATATTCCATCATTATTGGGGTTTAAAACATTTTTGGATTGATGAAGTATATCCAGCATTCTATATGGAATAAGGGAGCATGAATGTAACCAATAAGTATTATGGTAATTTAGGATGTTTCAGTGTTTTAAAAGAATACATGATGAAGGTATTCATATGCTATTACGGGGTAAAAAGGATCTATATTATGTTTACCTTCCTTATAAATGTTGGACTGTGAGTTTGGACAGAAGTATTTTGGATAGTTCTAGTTTGGATTATTTTGGATTACCATAAAAGGACAACCCGGAGGTCGGGCGGCAACCCGTCGCGTCCGGCAAGGCTGCGAGACTTGAACCCGCAACCGAAGGGCGACAAGGGTGTATCACCTACCACTGGCCCACGAGATGTCCTGGATTAAATAATGTAGTTTTTATTAAAAGATCTTTTAGATGAATTATAAATTCGTTTATTTTGGAACCCTATACGAATAGTGTAAATAGAATTTTTTTTACATTCTATTATCTTTTAGAGTGAAAGATGAGTTTGTGGTAGAAATTTATTGATGGATAAAACTCTAATTATAAAGTAACTATATCTCCATATAATCTTAGCCAATCTCATAAAAAATTCCTCAATATTAAGAAAAGAAAATTAGAACAAAAATGTTTTCCTAGATGGTACCTTAAATCATCACTAATTTATGGCTTTGGGATTGTTGGCCTTTTCATAGCCATGTTCTCTACCACTCTCCATCAGATAATTGATGGTTAGATTTTTCTTCCATATCCATATTTTCCTACATGGAACCCTAGTATGTGTTATTTTCGGTAATCTTCATACTTTCGACTCTTTATTTTAAATAGAGGCCTCATTAATTCATTTTTCGATGTGGGATTTCAACTATGATATTTTGAAACGTCAAAAATGTGTTATCCTAATACCCTATGTTTTGTTGAACCGATGGTATTTCAAATCATCATAGATTGATGAATTTAAGGACCTCAATTTTATACTTGTTTGTGATTGATGACCTCAATCACTACCTATAAATATTTACGTTTTTCCTCCAATTATATGTCTCTAATTTCCACCAATATTCTCCTAATAGAGATCATAATTTGGTGGTGATCCTTTCATTTCTCTTTTCCTCATATTAAGATTAAATTTTAGTAACCCAATTTTTGATGTGGGTTTTCCCACAAAGATATTTTCTATTTTCAACCTTTAATTTTCGAAGAAAAATTTCAAATTGCGAGGACACAATTTATTGAAGGAGGGGAGAATGTAACACCCCAAGATTTTATAGTGTGTTATTTCTTCAAAATAATTCAATAACTTTCACTACACGCAACACCAAGTTCAATCGCACCATGACTTACCAAAAAAAAAGCCATTCAAAAGAGGTTATGAATAGTATTATCTAAATTTTAAACTTTATATAATCCTTATAATTTTAGAATCCATATTATGAGTTTCTTAGATTTAATGCAAGAACAAATTCATTTTCAGTATTGCACTTTTATCAACTTTTAATAGTGAACCCTTTTTAAATACAATATTTTAAACTTTTTGACTAAATGGGGACATCAAAAATTTAAAATGAAACATCCCAAGCTTCCACGGTACACTTTCTTTGAATAATACAGTAGCGTGTGTTGTACGCAACCTTGAGTTTTAACACACACCACAACCAATCAAACTAGCCGTTATGAATAGTAATACCTACTTTTTAAAATTATACATATTTTATATTTTAAAATGGACTTCGTTTTTGGATTTGGAATATCGAATTTAGCCTAAGGTGAAATTTTGGTACATTTCGGATAACTTTCATATTTTGATGAATAGTGAAAATTACTAAATTTTAATTAAAAACAACTTTTTTAATCAAAATAATTAATAGTGATAAATTATAAATTTGAGTGGTTTTAAAGTATATTTAGAATATATTTTTACCATTTAATATAATTTTGGTCATTGGACATAAATTTACAATTAAACCGAACATAAACAAGTGTCAATCTTTTGATAGTTATTATCTCTTAAAAACACGCTTTTTGTTTTGACAGCGGGAATTAATTTTAAATTAATTTCTGCCACTTCTGTGTTTTTAATTTAGGAAAATGGATTACATATTTGGAATCAGGATGTTCAAATTGTGTAAATAGGTAACTTTTATTTGTAGACATTTTGAATAATTACTGCGGTAAATATTTTATTTACTATGGTTAAGGGTAAATCCGGTAAATAAGGGTTAAAAAATAATATTATAATAATACTAAAATACCCTAAAACGTGTCTTAACCCTATTGGTTGATACATGGTCGACCATGGGCATCTTTGGGTCGATTTTGGGACCCCATGGATCCACTTGTAAGTGATAATGACACTTTATTTTAATTAAGTTAAAATGAATACAAAAATGACACAAGCATATATCTTTTAGAAAAACAATTGTTACATAGGGTTATATATGTTGGATTTTAGATTATAAATATTCATTAGAAAGCGAAAAAGATTTACGACATAATGATATTTTATTTATAATTTTTAGACATTAAATAATGTATTTTATTTATGACACAATGATGATGCAGTAATTACTATAATAGTGAAAAATTAAAATAATTGATATTATAAATACCCAAATAAATATAATATGAAACTTTTAATGAATTAAACTAATTATCTAGGATAATATGATATATTAGGATTGATTTAATTGACTTTGTTAGAAGTAATAAATCTGTTATGAGTTTCACAAAAATCAACTATTGAATAGTGTCAAAATTGACATAAAAGAGTTCTTAAAACAAATATTATATTATTAATTGATATTAAATTCCTAAAAATCTAAGGTTCGGCCAAGAGACTTATATCATGATAGGTTCATCATTAATTTACCACTTGGGGGTCGCTTGGATGTATATAGTAAGTTTATTAACCATATTATATAAAAATACAAAGAGACATTGTAAAAGTGAAACTAATTAACTTAGAGTTAATACTTAAAGATAAGGTTAATATAAGTATCCAAACCTGTCTAAATTCTATTGGTTGAGTGGTTTTCGACCTATCCCCACCTTAAACTTTGAATAATAAGCATTGGAGCCATTAAAAACCGAATATGAATTTATTATAAATTAATATTTCTAGCTTTTCCAAAGGTGCCCCTCACCCCTCTTATAAAAGGGCACTCCTCCTTCTCATTTCTTCACCCCTTCAAAGCCTTTTGGTTCGGCCAAACTCTCACCAAATACTCTCCCAACATCCCTCACTACAACCTAGAGGCCTTAGTTTGATCATAAAGACAACCTAAGGAGCCCTTTTGATCAAATCAAAAGGAAGAACCCGAAGAAGAGGTAATGATTTCACCACCCTTCTCCAAGTTCATTTCTTCTTCCACTTCTTCTTCCTTTGTTCTTACGATTATAAAATAATAACTCCAGTATCTCACATATACTGTGATGTTATTATAAATATGGTACAACCATATTCAGTATTCTATCCACCCTTTGAATAACATGTCACCATACGTGCGTACGTACGGACTACCGTCTCCACGTCGTGGTGTAATTGTTATTCAACATAATATTATTTGGATGGGTATAATAATGATGTGTAACTCATGTAAATAATTAATATAACATGTTAATGATTCTGTATATATGATATACCATCCATTTATATATTATTTTAATATCAAAATAATGATATTGTCGCTCGTGCGTACGTACGGACTACCGTCTCCACGAACGAGATGAGATTCATTCTCCATCGTATCCATTCAAGTATAATTATCATTTGATGATTTAAAAATGATGTTTAAGGACTAGATATCATTCTAGATATGAATAAGATACAACAACCATGGCTTATGTAACAAAACATATAAAAGAAAATGAGTAAGTTAACTCCCGAAATGACGATAATTCTAAGATATTATTAACAAATCAATGTTAAAAGATCATATATGATATCATATTATTATATATGATTCTTGTATAATTTAATAACAACTATTTCAACATTATACAGGAGGTTAACCTACCCCAACCAAGGAAAAGTACAAGGTAAGGGTTTACTTTACAACCTCTTCATTATCCAAGGTTGTTTATACGTAATAATCTACTGGGATCTCTTTATCATCCACATCCATGTTTCTCAAAAATGCATTTCAAAACATTTTTACTATTTACTAGAATACGAGTTAAAGTCATTTATACCCTTTTTGACTTTTATAAGTGGTTTATAAAGGAATCTTTCGGTCATTTTCAAAACACGGTCCTTTTTAACCTTTTCGACAGAATTAAGGTAAGAATTTTTTTTAAACTTATACGGCGGGTGCGGCTATTTTCTGCCGTTATAAAATCTTCAAAGCTTCCATTACAAGATTATAAGAATATTTTCAAAGAAAATGTTTTATTATTTCAAAATAAAAGGAGATATTTCATTAAAAATAATTTTGATTTCATCTATGTCAACATCCTTTGATGGATTTTAAGATTATTTGAAGTTGATTTATTATGATACAAAACTTCTATATTGTATTGAAGGTTTTGTGATATGTTTGACTGTGGATGTGATATTTTTATACCATTCATAGTTTATGGTGAAAGTATTGACATTTCATATGCTAGTTTTAATATGAATGTTTATGTTATGTTTAAACCTTTTCATATGGGAATGCATTGGACTTAATATGTGACGGGTGGAGCCCGCTATAGCTCCTCGATGAATCGGTAGGTCTCATGAGGCAAACTAGTGTCTTGGCACAAGGCCTTGACAAAATCTTATTTGTAGTCTTGGCACGAGGCCTTGGCTATGTGGTTATGATAGTCTGGCATTATGCATTCCAACATTATGAAAGTGGTTATTTATTTTTTCATGTGATTATTCGATTAGTAGAATATCTATGTGAATAAGTAAATGGGATTATTTCATTTTATTTATGCCATACCATGTTGAATGTTCATATTTAAAAGGCTTTTGTTTTAGTTATACATTGCCTTAAATGTTTATTCTTATTTATGAATGTTTCCGCTATATTGTTATCCTTACTGGGCATTTGAGCTCACCCCTTTTCTATGTTTTATTTTTCCCAGGATGTGAAGAAGTAAGTTATGAATGACCTGCAGGGATATTATGTGGGGATATGAGTGTGGATTGTGGAAACATTATGTTGTTGTAGTAGTTTTTCATTTTATGATGTAATGTAAAACTTATGAATATATCTAGTGTTTCCAAGGCTACTAAACCAATAAGTCTTTCGAGATTTGATCTTTCTTGTGATCATGCCAATGTTATGTAATAATGCACCGACTCTGGGTAGCTGGGGTCGGGGCGTTACAAAATTGTTCTCGAGGGGAATAATATTTAAACATTATAAAGTTTCCCATACCACATCAAAATATTTGAATAATAATATCAATTAAGTAATAAAATTTAATGAAAAAAATAATATCATGATAATAAATATATCCCTTATATAACATTTCATTGTATAGTATATACATCATATCAAAGAATCTGGGTTCATAGCAACCAATAAGTCTCAATTCAATGTAAATTTGGATGAAATCCCTTACCATGTATTTACTATCCGGTTAAAATTCGTTAAATTCCTTTATAAGTGTATTATAAGTGTATTTAACTTTTTAAATATACATATTAATGTTTATAATATAATATATTATCATATAGTAATATCTTATTACCCGATTGATAATAATCTTTCATTATTTTCACTATTTTGGGTGTTAATTGAATAGTTTTTGAGTTTTTATTAAATTGATACATGTTATTCCAATAATGGTTTCATAGTATAAAGAATTTATACAATTATTTAAATATAATTTATATCCATTACATATGTATTTATAATAATCCGTATTATTCTGAGATAAGAAATGGAATGAACCGTTCATGGAGACGGTAGGTCGTATATACGCGTGAATGATACTTTCATTTATTTGTCATATTAGAAGAATGAAAATTAAATAAATATATCTATATTATAATTAAATTATTATATATATGTCATATATTTTACATAGGATTATTAAATAAATCTTTTATACATTACATGTATTGTATGAACAAATCACATCTCTTTTTGGGAGCGATAGTTCACACTTCCATAGATGAAGTTATCATATTTAAAAAAAATTTAAAGCATAAAGGTATGTGTTATATAAAAATTAAATAAGTATAAATAAATTATAAATATAATATATAACATATATAAATAGATTTTCAATCAAAATTCACAACCATAAGAGGTGGAAAAGGAAAAAATGAACAACTTCATTTCGTGAAGCTGTAGTTCTTCGTACACTTAAACGATAAGTTTGATAACCATTAGATAGAAGTGTGTGTAAGTGTATGTTCAAATATTAATATATATAATATCAGTATATTTAGGATACTATTTTTATTATTTAATAATATAAAAATAATATTTTTGGTGGTGGATAATGGAAATAAAACTAAAGATCCAGAGGGTGGAGGTTACATCTTATTCAGGAAACACCTTTTGGTTTTCACCAAAGTGATTCCATGGATAAATTTGTGATGAAAGTGGGGATTATATTATGAGGGGAGTTATTATGATGAGATATTGTTTCAGTGCTTGTTCATTCCAAATTGGATTTAGAGTTGTGAAAAAATGGGAAGAGAGGTGGCCTTTTTAAATGGAGGAGTAGTGTCACTCCTGTAAAATTTGGAAAAGGGAATTCCACCCATGTCTTACCATTGAATGTTGATACAATAATGGTCCAACGTTTATAAAATGGAGTATATGGTAAAAATATTTCCATGTAATGTCTTTTTGAAAAGTTTCTAGGTCATGTTTCTTTTATGTGTAAGATTTAGTCCGTTGTTAGGCTTAATTTGACCTTCATCATTATAATTAATTTTAATTACTTTCACTAATATTTCTGGTCGAAGAATAATTTGACATTATTAGAAATATTAAATTATGATGATTAAAAATATAAAATCCATTGTTCCATATTCTAATCACATAATTGGATGAGATTATTTTAAATGTATTCCTGTAGATGGGACGATAATGTGGGTTTTTAAAGTATAAATGCTTAGATGTTTTCTAGGTTTTTATATTCAATTTTAAAGTGAAATTAATTAATATTACCTAAATTGGATTATTTTATTAAAATTTAGTATAAATAATATTTATAAGAATAGTAAAATATAATTTAAACTTAATAATAATTTATATGAAAATGTAGTTTTTAATAAAAAAAATCAGTATTTTTCACTATTTATCAAAAAAATGATACATTAGAGAAAAATAAATAAAATTTCACCATAACCTAATATTTTTCATTAAAATGGAAATATGAAGTTTATTTGGAAATATAATATCTAAGTGTTTCAAAAATTTCATTTTGAATGGGTTCTCCAATAAAAGATAGTAAATGTGCCATTATAAAGATGTAGTTTTTTATGTTAAATTTTGTGTTTGTTCTTATATTATGTTTATAAAATCTATTGTTTGAATATAAAAAATATTTGATTGAATATATATAATATATATAATTAATTAATATAATTCAATAATTATAATTAATTTAAATAATTAGGATAAAATATCTTTGTGAGAATGAAGATAGTTTTCTATAAAATATTCCCTTTATTTTCAATCCATTCCTACATTCATTTAAAATTATTTTGTTCCCAATGAATTCTATTTATATTTTTCTAAAACATATTTTTTCATAAGTTAGTTAAAAATATTCATATCCACTTATTTATTGGTTGTAATTATCTTATTATATTAAATAATACTATTTTAATAATAAATTATTATTCAATAAAACATTGTCATGTGTGTAACGCCTTCCATTAAAAAACTCGTTGTTGTGTGTGACATATGCTAACTCAGTATTGTATGAATTCTACGATATATAAAATATTGTATTTAATTAAAAAAGTAAATATATTTTCAAATTTCAGGATATTATATTACCTTACATGGTTGGTGTTTCATGTCGTACACACTATAAAATAAAATAATCTTACTTTAGATATTGGTGGTGTTACACAGTTGGGAAATGGTTTGGCCAACTGTGCATCCAAACCAAGTGTACTATATATTATTCAAAAATTACAATTTTACCCTTAATGAAATGTTTAAACATTCTTCTTCCTCTCATTTTCTATCAAGTGGATAAAAGATTCATTTTATTCCTTCTTTGAGCACATTTGAAGTTATTTTATAGTTTTTGATGTCGGATTTTCATTTGAACTCTAATTTGATCTCTTTTATTCCTACTGGATGCGCATCAGTAAAATCTTGATTCATTTTGGGCTTATCTTATTTAATAATTATCATAACAAAGTTATCAATGTGCAATATCATATGCCCAATATTCTGGGAGTTGATCTATTCTTCAGTTCTCTTCTGATCTAGACCAAACTATAGGATGATATTATATGAGGAGAGTCATATAAGTACAAGGTAGGTGGTCTTTAACACATCCCTCATGATTCTATATTTTATAAATTATCATGTGTGTGTGGCGATTTCATCGGGTATGTCATATTTAATTATTGTGCCTTTCTTATAGTTGTTATAACCATGTTCTAAGAAACTTTCTAAATATGTTATCCATTATTGGAAGTAACATCCCCAAAGGTGACCACCCTAAGTAGGGTTTCAGTTAAATTATTCTTTTTATAGATTATTAAGACAATCTACACCACTATATTGGTGTGCTTCAACTCAACCTCTTTAAAGGTAAGTGTTTAAATAAATCTATGAATTGATAATGGATATTTCATGTGAAGATATCACATGAATCATCGATGTTAGGTGTTATAATTAATATATAAATGTTTAAATGGTTAATTGTACATTCTTCTGTATATATGACATAGAAATTTTAAATGAATGTAACATAATCACTTGGATTCAAATCTGTATGAAACATTATATTATCCACTGGATAATAGGGTTAACCTAAGGAATTGAATATTCTACCTATGAATTAATTAGTGGATACATTTCATTTAACCGTGTCACACTAATGATTTTATGGAATGAACACCTTTGACTTTTTCAATGGAATAATTATTAAAAGAAATGATTAATTAAATAAATAAATCATTATGTGACTATTTTATAGGGACCCTAAAATTATTATAGGAGTGTCCATAATAGAATTATCCATGGATTCTTGAGGGAATGAATGAGAACTCATGGATTTCATTCTGATTCAAATATTTCGGTTACCACAGTTGATACCTTCCTTAGATCCCAATCATTGTATCCTTGTGGATTCCTAGAATGAATTTATAGGATACATCCATTATTATTATACGATTCCTTTGATACACTCCCTGGATATAGCTATACGTCTAAGGACATGTGGCTCCTAGGATACAACCTTGGGCCTACTCATTCCTTATCAAGTTTTACCTTGGATGAAATCCTTAGACTCTGTTAGAATTACATTATTGTTCAATTCCATGGGTGATTCCACCTGGATTTCAATCATACAAATACATCTATGCTATAGGTTTCTACTAAATTGGCTCAACCCCAAAGGTCATGTATTCTATTGTTATTACCATGGATCCCTTTCATTATTAATATTATCGTTATAATAACACTAGTTATATATTGGATCCTTTTATTACCATCATCATCATGGATGGCTAGTTATATATTGGATCATTTATCATTAATATAATAATGTATGGTTTTATATGCTAGATATACCTCACATGACCTTCGAATATAAAACAGAAATAATTAATAAATTAAATTCTTACATGTTTAGACAATAACTGAGTCTGATATCAGTAATTTAGTATTTATAATAATTTTTTGCTTTACTTTTATATATTCATGTTGGTGCACTATTTTAGTTTATACTTCATGGAATGGATGTTATAAACGTCCTTGGTGGTGGCCAACTATGATTTATCTCATACCCTATTCAGGTCGTCATTGGCACTTAGAAAGATTACAAGTATGCAGGTGTTGACAAAGTGAAGTGTCCCACAACGGACACCTAGTACTGTTTTTTTTCTTCGGATGGATCTTGGTAGTAGATGACAGAGCTAGAGCTTAGGATGAAGGGATTGTTTTGGTATCTTTTGGATATTTTTTATAGATTTTACAAACTACTTATTTGAATCCACGATCTCCAATTTTATATATACAAGATTTATAATATCATCAGTTTTTATTATTATTATCATTTGGAAGCCCATAGTGTTTCGTGATATGATCATGGGGCCATGTGGCCAACAGAGAATGGGAACTTCTGAGTGGAACTTGGTTTTGGGATATCAAAAATAAAAAATATTAAAATTTGGGAATAGTGGGGAAAACAATCCCTTGAATTCTTGGGTATTATTTATGTAATAGTTTTTCAAATTTCTCTAGAACTTTAAACCTAAAAGATCCATGGTTATATAAGTGATCCAATATTTAAATTTGATTTTTTTAGTTTTGGATTGTGAAATGTAGGTCACCATCATCAGTATCAAATCCAAATATATATATTTTCTAATTATATCACTGGATTAGGGTGTACGGGTTTGGGGATATTATGTTGGTATAAAATAAGGGTTTAGATAACTTTAGATATTATGATGTTTTCATGTGATGTTTTCTTGATATTTATGGATAGCATCAGTGGTTTATAATATTAATTTTGATCATTAATTCAAAATTCTTAGACCCCCATTTGATGTTACAAGTGATAAGATCATAAATATATTAGTTGAACTTCAAGATACATTTTACTCGGTTGAATTGTATATAAATATTTGTTTTAACATAAAGTTTGAATTTAAATTTTAGAGAATAGTTTTTATGTTATTGATAAATTTTAAGGTTTATATGATCTTGGATATTGATGTAATTATGGGAACATATGTTTTATCATATTTATAACAATGGTATTGAAAATTAATTTGGTGATTTTTTTATTTATGTTATTTAAAAAAAAGATCATTATTTTTTGGAATAAAAGATGCTAGGTATGAGAAAACCATTAAAGGGTAAATAATTTTAAATGTTGAGGTTATTTAGGATATTTGGGATACATGGTTATCTATCTACTGAATGATTTCGTTTTGATTTTGGGAATTACTATTTAATTTTTGATATTATTGTATTCTTTTATAAAATGATGGTTTATTCATTTTGGGAAACATCATACCATATGCCATCCATATAATTTTTAGTTAATGTATAAAAATAAGTGGAATATATTGATCATCTATTTTATGGTTATTTGATACATTAAAATCATCCATTAATACATTGTGCATAAAAGAAAATGATCTTAAATTGTTATCATTGGGAGAACAAGATGAGTATATGGTGGAAATTGATGAAATTATACTAATCAAGTATTTATATATCCTTATTATCTTAGTATAGATGGTAAATAGATTCCAAAAATCATGTAAAATAATAATGAAATATTATTTTTTCCTATTACCATTATTTTTTATGACATCAATAATATTTTTCACACTTCACCGGTAAATGATTTTTTAGTTATTAGTGATCTCTGTCACTGTACATTATTATTTGGGCACTATGGTTTTTTTATTTCCATATCTTCACCTACCACAAATGTTTTACTAATTGGGATACTTGTTATAAATTATTCTAGATGACAATTTTTACTTCCCTTAATCCCTTATCAAGATGTTTTAAACACTTTTTATGATGATGTATTCCAAAAATAGTATTTTCAAATTTCAAAATAATAATGTTCGAGATCAAGTTCAAATTAAATAGATGAAATTTATTAAATGATGAGAATATAAAACCTTAATATTTTTTAAAAAGGCAATATATTTTTGATATTTAATTCAACAAATAACATCAATCTTAAATGACCCATGAAATATATTTTCATAAATAGTTTGTGATACGCACAACCCCAAGGAGAAATGAACCATAGTATTGTATATTGTTATGACCTAAAAATTATATTTGTGGGTATTAATTTGAATATCTGAATTATGAAAAATATATATTTTACAATTGTATAAAATAAATTCAATTTTTATTTATTTATTGGAAAACATTAAGAATAATTTGAAAGAACAATAAATTCTTTCTGAAAAAATAGCTTTGTGGTTTCATCGCTCTTCAAAAACATACATTAAAATTAATTTGTTCTAATTATAAAACATATATATTACAAAATGGAAGAAAATTATTAATTAATCACATGAAAATTATATTAATGTGATATTTTGGTATTTTTTGAAAATATTGATTTTCAGTGAATAGTGGAAAATAATGATTTAAAAAAAATGCCATTACTTTTAAAAATATTACGTAATTTCAAAGTACCCTTATGTTATAAATATTATTTAATTGGAAATAATTTTTATTAATTAATATTTAAACCAGTTAATTTTTTTTAAATAAACTTTATATTGGATTTTATTATAAGATTATTTTTTGGTATAAAAACAGGATATTCCTTAAAAATATTTTCTAGTGAATAATGTTTCACCATTATAATGAATTAAAAAACAAATTATGATGAATCACTTCAATAAAATTTATCAAAAATATTTCAATAAATTTTAATTTAAATACATATAATGATTATTATTGGTCGTATATAAAATACAAAATAATATTTTTCATGAAAAATAAAACTCTTGAAAACCCACTTTTTCATCACACTAATATGTTTATATTTAAATTTAAATATTCCACTTCTATGAATATAATTTGTTAAAATTAATGAAATATTTATAAACTAGATAATTTATATTATCTAATAATTTCAACATAATTTTTTACCATAGAAAATACTGAAATTAGTAAAAATTAAATTCCACGATTAAGGTAAAAATGGGTTTATCAAGAGGCCAAAGTAAATAAATTATAATTATTAAAAATAACAAAAAAGTTGTATAAAAAAAAATTTTATACAATTTTACCCATATTATTTAAAATTATTCATAATGGTCGATTTTTTATCATTTTCACATGTGAAATAAAATGGTACACTATTTTCTTTTCAAATAGTACAAGTGTTACACTCACCTTACTTATAAAAGGACACCCCTCTCCTCTCCTCTTGCCACCATAATATGATTTTTTCCTAGAAAATACCTATCAAAATTTATTTCTTAATTCCCTAACCATGAATAATAGTACTTATTTTTAAATTAATCAATCCTAATAAATCTTTTGGTTTTTACCATAGGAGGTTTTCTGAAGAAGAGTTATCGTGTTTTACCGAGGTTTTCAATATTATTTCATTTTCCACAGCCAAAAAATATTATTCAATTAAAACAAAATAATAACTAAAATATCCCCCATATTTTAAATTTTTATTATCTTAGATTAATAATCCAAATTATTCTCCTCTTCAATCATGTTTGAAATTAAATAATTATTCATTTGTCTAGTCGACTAATTACATGTGAAGCGATATGATTCTTTTTTCATCATAAACTCTCATGGATAGTTATAAAGATGGATTTAAGTCATAAATATGATATTTTTAGAATATTTATATGTATGGTGTTATTATATAACATATACCTTCTTAATTTCTATTACGTGTGAGATTTTATATTGTCACTCGCGTGTACAGCAGACCACTTCCTTGCAAAATGATGTGATTTTTTTTCAATAACACTTTACATGGAATTTAATATTGATAAAATTGACAAATATATGACATATAATTCAAATTATTATTATGTTCATGAAATATTTATAATTATTTACTTATAATAAAAAAATTTAATTCTTACAATGAAAAATAATAATGTCTTTCGTGTGTACGTGTGGACTATCACCATCATAAAGTGATGTGGATCTTTTTACATCACTAAATGATAAAGAAAATGTATATAAATATATTTGAATAAATAATTTAGAATTTATTATTTATTTATCAATCATTAAAGATAAAATATTAGTTACCTTATTTCCATAATTATCGTTAAAAAATTAAATCCTTACTCATGGATGTGTATGACCTACCATCTCCATGATCATAACACAATTTATTTTTCATAACCATGTCTCAAGATCTGTTTTAAATGTATAATTTATGTATAAATGTGAAAATTATGATATTATTATTATTCTTTTTATATTAATAAATTATATATTTTTTCATATTCAACCTATAGAAATCTTTTTTGGAAATATTATTCCATTTTCATCAAAACATCAAGTTTAAATTTAATTCATTAAATAATTGTATTTAACAAGGTAATAATTGAAATAAAAGTAATAATAGAAATTAAAAAGGTTATGGAATTTTTATATAATCCTCTTTATTTTATTTTAATAGATGATAAAGAATGTATGTGACAACTCATACTCAAGTTAATGGACTTTGTCTCAATTTTCGGTTATTGTGGCATATTTTAAGGTTATGCACCTAATTTAGTTTATATGTTGTATATACTGATAATTTTACATGTAATATCATGAATAATTAATAAATCATGGTATATTATGATTCAATTTGTATTATTTCAACCAAGGATATTAGACATGAAATTTACCAATTGGAAAATAATTTCATAACTCAATATATTTTCATTGGGTAATATTACACATTCATTTTCTATGATTTTAAAAAAATATGTCTGTAATGAATTTTGATTATATTTTTTGGTATTTAAATTTCTGTACATGGATTTATGTTTGATTCACAAAACTGATACATTGATTAATTTTCACTTTAATTTTATGCTTATTGTCAGGGTTACGTGTCTCAAATTGTCTTATTCGAGAGATATTTTATATTGTACACCTAATAACCATTATAAGGTGCATATTATTACCATTTAACATGTGATATAATGAATCTCATTTTTAATGATATTTAATATTAATTTTTTGTTATTATTTTTTGATTCTTGCGATTGAGGAGTTACCGAATTGGATGAGGCTTATGGAAACATTCTAATTTCTTTTCATGATTTTTTATTTTGAAGGTTATTTGGGATAAAATAATAAGATCATATTCTATTGATCAAAATATATTTTATTCTACCATGTTATTCATTAAATGTTCTTATAATGTTATAATTTTCCCTTATTGGGTACATAAATTTATTTCAAAAATGACTTTATGAAAATATGACATCGTTTCTCCCTTCGATCGAAAATTATTATTCTTCCTAATCCATGTTTTCTAAAAATTATTTCAAATATTTTTTACTATGACTTTTTAAATAAATTTTACCCATAATTTCCTTTAAAAAACATATTTTAAACGTAATCTTCTAATCATTTTTCAATAAATGTACTATTAGACATTTTATAAAAAAAATGTCAAAGGAATCATTGTTTTTCAATTATTCATCATGAATGGAACACTTCCTCCATCATGACCACTAAATGTTTTAAATCGTATATTTTATATTTTATCTGGTATTTTCAATGAAAATATATTATTTTATGTTTTTAGTGTTTTATATTTTAATACACATTTTTTATAATGGAAATGATAATTTCACAAGAAATGTTCCAAGTGATCATTCAAAATAATGTTCCAAAAATGTTGATATTTTTTTATATTAATCAATGTGAAAGGGTTATTTTCCTAAAAAAAACTTTTAAATGTCATTTTAATGGTATTTCAATTCATGAACATCAACAGCACATGATATTACTTATACATCCATGGTATATTTTATCATGTCTGTATCATCATTATTTCTCTGGATGGATTATAGTTGTCTCAAAGTCGTTATCATGGAAACCATTTCTTTTCAATGTTTTAATAAAGATATAAAGGAATATTTATTGTTGTTATAATTGAAACCCGAAGGCTTATAATTTTTAATTCCAGAATGGTTCTTGTAAATCATCAATGATGAATGGATGAGACTAGTACAACTTATACGAAGGGTTGAGCCTCATTATATCTCATATGAGATCCTAATATACCTTATAAAATAGGTGAAAGTAGATATCGTCGAGTGAGCCTAATGTAGAATAATTAATTATTCCTCCCTGATTTCACCGTTTGAGATAGATATATATCATATGATGGGGGTTCCAAGATTACATCCCAATGCATTAGATAATGTTCTTTATCCTTATAGTAAATAATGTGGGAGTTAATGGAGTTATTATCTAAGGGATTTTATGTGGATCTAGTAATTTTTAACACAGATTTAAAATGGGGTTTGAAGATGATATCTCAATATTCCAATACATATTTTTTATGAAGTATATGGGCCTTGATGATTCCATTTATCAATATTTAAATCCCATGTCTCAAGATTATTTATTCTTATAACTATTTATATTGAAATAGAATTATCATATGGTTTAATGTTAATGATCTAGGTATTTATGGGTATGAATATTCTTATGTTATGATGATACAATTTGATTATGACATCATACCCATATTCTCTTCATATTTTCACTAATGAAATTCAATTTATAATTATTATATTTATCCTAACTGATCATTTTTATCACCATTATCATAATTCATTTTCATGGGTTGTGAATTTTTATGATTAAAATATTTGTTTGAATAAATTTCTTGAACTTGATAATGTTTATATGATATTTTTATGAAATAATATGAAATAATAAATGTTGGGTATATTGGGATAAATACTCCATAAAATTCTTGGGAATTTATTATATAATTGTTTTTACTAATTCTATAAAACTATAAACCTAAAATGTTTTTAGGTTTATAGATGTAGAAATATACGTTTTTGATGTCATATGTTTTGGATGGAAATAATTGGGTAACCATAATTGGTATCAATTCCATAATTATAAAGTTTGTGTTATTATCATCGGATCCAAGTGATTTTATTATTTTATTCGATATGTTATATTATGAATATCTTTATATTATTGGTGTTTACTATTTTATTTGATGTTTTTCCTTTCACGGGGACTATGATTTATAAGTTACCAAAGTGGTAAGACAATTGTGTTTCGATATCAATCTAATTCATATTTTTTATACATGGATTTCCATTAATGAAAATTATTTGATTACTTTATAATAAACACCTTTCATATTATCATCCTTTGGTTATTCATGATGTTTTAATGTTTTAATACCATTTTCATATCATTGGTATTTAAAATTATTGAGTTAATATTTTTATTGAAATTCTGTTACAATCCTATCATTAGTTGAAATTGTATTATTCCAAATCCCTTTATTTGAATTTTTTTAAAAATTTATTTTAATAATTGTTGGAAATCAATTTTTCCTATAAATGGGTTTTTAAGGAAAATTAAAAACAATGTTCCTATTATTTTCTAAACAAGGTACGTTTGAGTTTTCTTATAGAATGTAAAAGGAATCTATGTTTTAATATAGTCTACATGAATGGAACATTCTCACCATCATGAAAAATATTTTCCTTGTTGCTACATTTATAATTTTTAGAGTTTATTTTTTATAGAAAACTTTATCCTAAATATTCATAATTCTTATGGTTTTTTAGTGAGTATCAAAATTAGAATTATATTTACCATGATAAAGTTGTATTGAAATATTTTTAATTTATTTTTATTCATAAAAAATTACACTTATTTTACTTATTCATAAATGGGTGTATGTTGTAATGATACCATCAATATTATTTATTTGGATGGTTTATGATCATTTTTATTGATGGAGTACTATTTTCAGACCATTCCCCATATTACTTTAAATATTTTATGATTATGTTAATTGATTGGAGAATGTATTAATATTAAATGTGATATTTTTTCAATTATAATTTTTATGTTAATTATGATTCACCCATTCATTATGATGGATTCATTGAACATAGTAATTGATGGGGTTGCTCTCTATTTCCCCTCGATGCATCTTTATGTCTCACGAGACAAACATGATTTGTTTTTTGGGTGTGGCCTCATCTATTTATATAATATGCCTTATCAAAAGGATTAGATGGAATGGTTATGATGTCCATTATTATCAATTCCATAATTATGATATTAGATATTGATGTTCAATGAGACTTTTAAACTCATTAAAATATCATTGGTAATATTTCAAGATCATGTCATTTTTATTTGGAATTTTTTGATCATATTTTATTCTTAAAAATTATGATGAATTATTTGATTGAATGGAATTTGTCTCAGTTATATATTTGACATATTAATTATAACTTATTTATTAATTATAGCTTCAATTGTACACATTCCTTTATTGATAATTATATATCACCATCTTTACTATATTTCCTTTCAAAAATATGAGAGGATTTTTATTTTGATTTATATAAAGTGATATACTAAATATAATGATGATGTTTTCAAAGAAATTTTTTTGTTTTATTTCATGTTTTAAAATATAATGTGATTTTCAAGTATATATCTAGTTTCCTAAAAATGTTATACTCTTTGGTTGTTTTGCGTTTGATATCTTGTGTATTTAACTTATGTAATAAACTAGAAAACCACTCTAAAATAATGACTAGTTATTTACAACTGGTATAAGATAAAGTTTATTAGAAACCTTGTAAATAGATTTCGGAAAACATAGAATAGAGAAAATAATCCTTATATTGAATTTGAGGATAAAATAAGTTGAATATCCTAATGTTTTTGGAAAGGAGTAGATTATATGGTTTTTAATAGTTATATATCAATGTTTGGATTATAATATATTTCTCTAGAGTTAATAACTCTAAAAAGGTTCATTGACCTTGACACAAACATTACCTGGTACATGAAAATGGGTCTTATGGTGCACTTGGTTTTACAGTCCCAATGGATATTCTGAAGTTAATTCACAATTTATTTATATACCATTATAGTTTATTTGAAAATATATTTATGTTTTTAAAAAAATACCAATTAAACCATGCCTATGATTTTGGGATTATTTATACGTGAAATTTTTAATTCATTTTATTTATTTCACTAGTTTTGAAATTATAGATTTTTATCCAAAATTTTAGTATATAATATTATATATTCCATTATATAAAATAGTACTTATCGAAAGTAATGAAAAATATGTTAATGTACATAATACATGTGTGGAATTCCTTCTAAAATATGATAATACAGTTGGGGTTGGAGTTGAAACCAAGGATAATCAATTTATAAATATATTAGAGAAGTTGATTTTGGTTAAGTCAAAAAACATTTCATGTATGGAGAATACTACTGATCCACAATGTGGTGTTACAATGTTATACCGCTTTATGAATCAGTAACCTCCATAATTTAATGGGAATACAAACCCATTAGTAGTTGATAAATGGATATGTTCCTTAGAAAAGATATTTATTTCACATTGAATTATTGGAAGGGAGAAGGTAGTCCTGAAACATTAGCATTTCACTATGGATGTGGATAAATACTGATCATTGATAAAAAACATTATGTTAGATGAATAAATAGCAAAAAGTATTTTATAGTCTTTAAAGTATTTTTCTTGGAAAAATATTTTCCTCGTGAATAATGTGTAGAAATGGAATGAAAATAACTAGGTTGAATTACAACTAAATATGAAAATATTTATCATTATGTAGCTATCATTAAGATGTTGTTAAAAAATGTTGTTTAGTATATACAAAATTGAATGAGAATGATTAGGAATTTTGTTTTTGATCTTAATCAAATCCTTCAAAGGGTGTTATTTTCCCATTCATTCTCATCATATGATGAAATAATATCATGTACTCATAAGATAGAGAATGAATTCTCTATGGATTATGGATTCAAGTTGAATCAGTAGAACTATATGATGGTAAAGAAAAAATAAATAAGGGGAATAATTGAAAGAAGTTATTTAACACTTGTGATAGTTATAGAGAGAAACACTCTACTAATTTCTATAAAGGGAATCTGTGTTTTCTACATGTTTAGATAGAAATGAAAAACATTCTCATTATTTATTATTCATTAAATAATATTTCAACAACTAATAATTCACCTATTAAAATATGGGACACTATGTGATTGATTTTCCAATGAATGAAGTTAATTTACCAAAAAAATTACAATTGATAATGGTCATTATTATGTTATTAATAAATCCAAAGTGGAATTATTTAAGTGTGTGTATTTGGATTTAGGGATTGTATTATTTATGTCATTTTTCCCATGGTATTATTTTTATATGAATAATGAAACTTCTATGGATGGTGTTAATTTTGGGATCATATATGTCTTCATGTACGACTAAAGTAAGAGTTATTAATAAAATCATGGGTTTATCCGTGTATGTTTGATTATAAATTCAATTTATTAAACAACACTTTTCAGGATTTATGTTATAGGAGTTTATTAAAAATAATGATATTTTTTTGATATATTTATGGAAATAAAAACCTTTTTTATAGTATTTATTTGATGAAAATATTATTTAAAGAAGAATTAATTTACATTTTTAGACAAAATATTAATATTAATGATAATATTTAAGGCCAATATGATCATTGATGTTTATTTAATGACACTCAAATAAACTTAATTTATTTTACTGAAAAATAATAAGTCCCATTTAAAACCATTATGGTTAAAATGTGATCCAAGGAAAAATGTTATTTTTTCTAATATTAATAATATTTTTGGGAACAATATAGGAAGTATATTTATATAGTTTTAAAAAAGGATAACCCACATGTTGGGAGACAATCTCTCACATCTAATGAGGTGATGGGTCATGAACACAAAACCATAGTCTAACAAGGGGGTATCACCTACCACTATTCTATGTTATGTCCTCGATTATCGGACATTATTTTTAGTTAAACAATTTTATGGAGAAATACTTAGGGAATGAATTAATTTTAACATTGGTTGTTATAGTGTGTGTTTAGAGAATAATTTACATTATTTGATAACTCATACGAACCATTTTTACTTTTCTGAATATTTATAGACATCCTAATAGGCTTTTCACTCTTTTATTATCACTATGATATTTTAAAAGTTAATTATCTTTATTCATGATTAAAAATATTTCATCAGGTATATTCCATTCATGGAATATGAAATTTTGGTTAAAGTGATCAAACAATGAAAAATGATTATATTGAAGTATATTTTATCGTTTTCTATATAATGATTGTAAAGGAATCCCTCGGTTCAAGGAAAATAATATTATAACAAAACAGTTATCCTATTAACATTATTTAAAATGGATTGATGTTCTTTTTAATCACTATATATTAATGTTTTTTGGTTCATAAACATTCCCTCATTCATTTATATTATTTTTATTAATTATCTCTTTCTCTAAAAATAATTATTTACACTTTTCTTCTATATACATATTTTTAATTCCCAATAATTTTCTCCTAGAAAGATAAATATTTATGTGTTATTATAGATTAAATTCATACTTATATTTTTCTATTATAAAGATGAAATTTTATTATTCCTTCTTATGATGTTGTATTTCACCAAAGTTATTTTCAAATAATGATCCTTTTGATTAAAGTGATCAAGTTAAAATTATAAGGAACCAATTAATTGATGGTGGGGAGAATATAACACCTATAGATTTTAAAAGATGAACATTTTATTCACTAACATATGTGGCATGTAAAAATTATCTAAAAATTCCAATTAAATATATTTCATTAAATTTAATCTCAATTATATCTTTGTACAAATGCATCCTTGAGTCTAAAAGAATTAGATTATACTATACCATTATAACCTAAAAGTAATATTGTAAGTTAGGAATTGGAATAAATATAATTTTAATCTTATATGATATAAAAATGTAAAAAATAAATTCAATTTTTATATAATTATTTGAACTAAGAAAAACATTTTAAAAGATAAATCCTTTATGAAAAACCATATTTTTTTAAAAAAATATGGTTTCTTTACCATTTGAAAATGTATCACACAATTAATTATTAAAAGTTTTATATAATTTTTTCAAAAAAATAACTTCATTTTTTAAATAATAATGATGAAAATAAATTCTAGTTAATTATTGATAATTTTATTAAAATATTAATTTTTCAATGAATTGTGAAAAATACTGTTTTTTATTGAAAACTTCCTTTTTGTTTGATGAATTTTAGAAGTTCTATTTTGGTTAAAATTGTTTTGAAGGTAAAACATATTCAATAATGTAATAATTAATCCAATATAGTAAATTTTAATCCATTTCATGTTTAATTTTTATATAAAAACATTTTAATATTGTGAATGTTTTTTCTTTTGAAACCCATTTTTCATTGCATTTAAGAGTTTAATTTTAAATTAAATTCCACCACTTTTTTGAATTGAATACGAAAAAATAGAATAATTAATTTATATAATAATGCTTATTATTATATAATTGGTTTAAATTAATTTTTTTCATAATCAATACTAAAAATAGCAAAAATTAATTATCACGGTTAAGATTAAAATGGATTTACTCGGTGTTAAAACAAAAGATAAGGTTATGTTATCAAAAAAATTATATATCATATTTTATGATCATATTTATACATTAAAAAATTGAAATATTACCTAAGGTAATTCTGAAACATTTACATTGGAATCTCTTTTTCATTTTGGATTCTTTGGGGAAATTTCCAAGTGGCTTCCAATAAGGTCCCCTTTCCCCACTTATAAAAGGTCAACTCCTCCCCTCTATCATTAACACCTCTATAACAATATAATTTTTTTAAAACCTGAAAATATATATCAAAACATATTTATATTCATTCTAGAGATTCTGGTCTTCCGGAAACACCAACCATGGGGTCTTTAATATGCGATCTAAAGGAAATGTTTCATAAGAAAATGTAATTGTCTTCACTAAGAATATTAATTTTACTTATTATATTAAAATATTTATTCATGTATTAATAAAATATATATAATAAAAATACTACATAAAATATAATTATTATTTTTATTTTTAAGTAATAACAAAAATCCATCTCCCCATTCAACAAATTGTAAAAGAACCCGTCGATCGTGTGTACAATAGACTACTAACTCACCAATCAATGTAAGTTTTTTCCATCACCACCAATAAAATGTGAGTATAATGATATAATAAAAATATTTATAAGATATATATGATATTGATATATGTATATCATTATAATATAACATATTACACCTTACCTTCCAACCCATTAGGATATAGTAACGTCATTCATGTGCTGGTGTGGAATACCACCTTTATATAACGATGTGAAATGTTTTTCATTTTATTAGGACATGAATGTTAACAAATATAAAATTATTTAAAATATATTATATAATTTAAAAAATAATTATTCAATAAAGGTGAAATATTATATACATCTCTTCCATTCAATTTTTTTGAAAAATAAAAACAAAGTTCATCCATATGTATAACCTACTATCCCCGCAAATGATTTAACTAATTTCCTTAGGTATTAATTTTATATAAAATTATAAATGCTTATATAATGATAAAATATAATATTTATTTCTTGTTTTATGTAATGTGAGATATGTAACTATGATCAATTTAAAATGTATGAAATTGTTAAACAAAAATATACATGGAAAATGAAGCAATTATCATATAAAACTGTGTTTTTAAAAATATTATTAATAAATAGGTTATAATATACTATATCTAAATCATATATGGAATGAAATAAATTATATAGGTCTTTAAAATATTTATAAAAAATCTAAATTTATTATAGAGAAGGTAGAAACAATTAGGAATAAAATATGCCATCGTGTAAGGGATTTTGTTCCAATTTCATTTAGTTGAGACACATTGCAATGTTACGCATCTAATTTCTTCATAGAGTGTATATAATTCTAGTTTTACATCTTATATCATGAATATTTCATACTAAATTGTATTTTTTTTAATTTAAATTTTTTCATTCAATGGTATTTGACATAGAAATTACTAAGTGATAAATAGTTCCTTAACAAAATTTCTTTTCCATAGTTCATATTATGTATTCATTGAATTAGATATTATAGGATTATGAGTTTAATAAATATTATTATGTAATGATTTATTTATAACTATGTTATTTGAATTTACATTTGATACACATAATTGACTCATTGATTTATTCTCACATCAATGTTATCATCATTATAAGAATTTGTTTCTTAAAATTGTCTTATTTGGATGATATGTAATGTTATACAAATATATTAATTTATGAGTGGTATCTAATTCAGTATTGATAATATATATCAAAAATTCATTTACACTCATGTTATTTAATGTTTAATTTGATGGTATTCATTTTTTTGGATATTTTGATTCAAAAGATACCAAAATTGTAATGAAATTGTTGTTTCAATCTCATTTTAGTCAAGATTATTTATACTTGAATTTCAATTGAAGTAAATTATTTTATCACTATTTAATACCTATTTAAATTTATTTTACTCCAGTTATTCATGATTTGATTCATGTCATAGTACCATTTTCCACTTTTTGGTACTTAAAATCATTGATACAATATTTATATTAAAATCAGAATTTATTTCTATGTTCGGTCAAAAATCATTTGTTCCAAATCTTTATATAGTAAAAATGTTTCCAAAATATTTTAATATGATTGTGTGAAGTCATTTTTACTGATAATTTTATTTTTTAAAAAACCAAAATAATCATCCTTTTGTTTTCCAAAAAATAACATTTGACTTTTCATACAAAAATGTGAATGGAATATTCGTTCTGATGTACTTATCATAAAAATAACTTTTATACCATTATGAAAACTCATTTATTTGAAGATTCCTTTACAAGTTTAAAAGTTATTTATAGTAAATTACTTTCTTATAATTTAGGTTACTTAATTTTTTTATCTTATTTTCAATTTTAATATTATATATTTTCTCATGATTTTTTGATAACTATTTTTGAATTTATATTCATCAATGATAGTAAGAATTTTATCACTTATTCCCCATTAGTAAAATGGTTTAATGATTCCAGGATTACTATTTATCTGGATAGATAATGATAGTTTTACTAGAGATGTAAAATTATGATTTCACTCACAATATTACTCATAATTCATTATAATTATGCTTATTGATTAGGGAATGTATTAACTTTTCAATAGCTAGTTTCTAATATGAATGTTTTTGTGGATTATATTTCAACCCATTTATAATGGAAATTTATTGGACATAGTTAGTGATGAGAAGGTCCCATATTATCTACTCAATGTGTTGGTAGGTATTATGAGAAAAAATAGATTGGGATTTTGGTCGAGGACCTACCTATTTGTGTCAGATGTCTTGGAAAGACCCCTGATAGAATATTTATGTTATGTATCACTATGAATTACCTCAATATGATATTAGATATTGATGTTCTTTGTGATAATTAGATTAATTATAATATCTATTGTAATTTTTAAATCTCATGTGATTATTTATATGTGATTACTTGATCATTATTCTTTTTATTCCATATTATTCTTAAGTATTTGATTGAAAAAAATGTTTTCCAGTCCTTCCCGTTTTATTATGACTATTTTATTCAAGATTGATTTCATTTTACACATACTATAACTGAGAAATATATCTCACCCCATTCTTATTTTTCTTTTACCTATGATGACAAAATGTTTATTATGATTGATATACGAGCATTTACTAAAAAGAATAATAGTTTTCTTAAATAAAATTATATTTTTTATTCCATTTTTTCGAATGTAATGTTAATTTCAAGTACATATCTATTTTTATAGGATAGATAAACTTTTAATTACTTTGGGATGATATCTCTTGTATCTAAAACCAAGGTAATAATGTAATCATCAAATCTGGGCTACTAGGGTTTGGGTCTTTACAGATACTATATTGGAAAACATGATTAAGGATCTATAAAAATTTTTAATGTTACTAAATAAAGGAAATAAAATTAATCCCAATATTATCTTCCATTTCCAACTATAAAATATATATATAATATATATTCAATTATGATTGATAAATTTGGCATGAAATAGGAATTTACGAAACAATAAAGTGTTATATAAATAATCTATTTTGTGTATTTAAATTATACAACACGTTAAAAATTATATTGAATACGTTTAGAAATATTCTGGTAATTTAAAAATTTATTTATATTTGGTTGCAATTTTTTTAAGGACTTATAATTTCTTTTTATTATTGTAATATATTCTAAAAATATTTTTATAATTATATAAATATTGCATTAATTGTCAACATTTTTCTATATATCAATTCATAAATTATTTTTTTATTCAGAATATAATAAGTAGAATTGGGCTAGACTTCCATGTATGTGTAATTTTATTTTTTGTTGATATGTAATATATTTCTCTAATATCATAGTAAAATTAAATAATTCATTTTATTTGTAATATATTGTAGTATTGGGTAATATATTTTGCATGGTTTTAAAATTGGAAGGGGAAATGACTTGAAATGAATGCGTATTGTATTTTATATCATGAAAAATATACTTTCTTAAGTGATAAGAAATATGAAAAAGGAAGAACCCACCCTAAAATATATAATATGTTCTCATGTTTTTTATAATAACTAAGTACCTCAAAATATGGTGAAATGTAATATTTTATATCTTACATGTGTTTTTATCTAGAAGTCACCCAATAATAAGAAAAAAAATTCAATGTGTAATATTTTTTAGAGATGAAATGAAATATAAAATATCAATGGGACCATAATAAAGCATAATATGTGTTCATAATACATTAAATATTTATCACGACCCTGAAAAAATATAATTAATTCCAATAAAATTAGTTCTAAAATAATTAAAACTCACAATGTGATATATAAGATTATAAAAATAATATGTATATTTTTGCAATTTGGAAAAATATGATATTTTGTAACATAAATAAATTTTATATGATATTTCAAAATATTAAACTAGGTGATGTTCTTATATTCTAATAAATTTAAAATATCATTTTTATTTTAAATGTCGGGATTAAATCTAAGTTTATTGATGAATCAATCCATTATAGATTCCATTATTTGTGAATAAGTAACTTTTCAAAGATAATTCCACACTACATTACATGATTTATTAAATTCTTCATGTGTGTCTAAAACTGAAATATATAATTCCACATCTTGAATATAATCTTAATGAAGTCAAGTATATAAGTAAATTTATCAAAATATTTTTGGAAGAATTAAAGAATATTAATCCAAAGTCTATTGGTATATTAAAAGGACATATTTGACAATGATGGATTGAGAATACAAGAGTGATAATATTATTTTCTATATATTAAGGGGAAATATATGTTATCATGAATAAATGATATTACCATATACAAATATGGATAAATTATTAATGTAATTATTTGTAGTTATTAAAATATAACAAGAAATAGAATAAAAAGCATATAACTGAGAACTTGATACTGTTATTCTTCATAAGATCATTTAATGAAATGAAGAAAGTGGTTAATGATATTATTAAATGAAGAAATTGTGTTTTTTAGAAGTGAATGATAGTGGAATAAGTTGATGAAACATTGGGTCCAGAGACCCACCCTATAATATTAATATTTTGATGAATCTGATATAGATACCCTCTAAAACTGGCACTTGACATAAATTTCAACATACCCAAAAGGTGTTCTAGACCTGTATGAGTTACAGACTAAAACTCAAGCATCAAACAAAAACTAGAATGATCAATTTCTCCTAATGTAAAGAAAAAATAAGTAATATATATATATATATATAATTGTATTAATAAAACATGTAATCATATTCCATAACTAAAAGAATATAGCTAAAACAATACAACCCAAAAGTAGTCATAAAAACTAAAACATAAATTGGATAATCCATGTTATACCATTAGAAAATCCCACCATCCCAGAACTACATACCATGACATAGATGAAAAAAACCTCACTTCCTCATTGTAGATCTGTACCTTTCCCTATATAAAGATACATATAGAGGTATTTTCCCTACCATAGGGGTAAAAAAGATGTGATCTAATAGGATCCATAAAATCCCACCATGGTGTTGGACAAAAAAAATCAATTTACAATAACCTGATCATTCTCTACAATAAATAAAACAAGCCATCAAAAATAGTTTTACAGTTTTTATATCAAAATCATGGGAAAATATTTATTATTCCATTTCATCACATTTTCAAATAAATCTAGGTGAAATAGTTATAATGATTATACATATAGCACACATTCAAATTTTATAAAAATTAAATCATGTATCACATATCATATCAAACCATGGAAGTAAAAGTTAAAATATTAAAATGGAAAAAGATAACTCACATAATTACAAGGATAAATATATTATAGGCTATCAAACTACTCTTACCAAAATAAATGTCTAGTGTAAACTCATGTCTATAGAATGAAGGCATAAGAAGAGGATAAACACCTAGTCTCAGAATCACCCAACGCGTCATATATACATTACCTAGAATGGTGATCCTAGGGAATAGAGGAACACCCCAAGACTTAACAACCTAATAACACATGGATGATGACCCAAAGCTACACCATCCACATAATTACCCAAGGTTTCCAATGTGCATTGTTTTTCAAAACTATTCCTCAAAATAATTATTCTAAAACCATTTAATAAATCTATTTCAAAATTCATTGAAAAATACTGTTTCTTTTACCCAAAATAAATTACAACAATATTTTACCAAGAAAATATTTACCACACATTCAAATCACCCAATAATTTATTCCAATTAATTTATAAAAGTAGAGAAATAAAGCGCATCCCACATTTGATAGATACTGAACCAACCAAAAATGATGGTCATACACACCCATAATGGGATGAACTACCTAGATAGAAAGAAAGGATAAAATAGGATGTTCTTGAATCAACAAGCACATCTCAAAATCAATTCAGTAAGAAAAAATGGTCAATAATTAGGGAAGCTTTCACAAACATCAAAGAAACTCAAATTTCATTCCAAACCCATCATAAGTGTTATCCTATAGAGAGATATAATGCAATGAATCTAGAAAAGATCTAGAAGATTATAATCCCAATAAATGGATCCAATAATGAAACACCACAGTTCTAATGTGATCAGTGACAATGAAGAACCTGTGGGAATTAACACTTAAAGAAACACATTACAACTGCATAGTAGATCAATTTCATTAAAAAAAGTTCTGAAGGATAAGATGTCCCCAAAATTACTTGGGAGAGCTCGTTGGCCTATAAGAAAAAATCTAGCATCCCATTGAAAAACAGCTCATCCATGGAGTGCCCTAAAAATAGAAAATGGTATTATTACATGGTCTGTAGTCCCTTTTCCAATTTTATATTTTTGAAAACCCCAATAATCCAAAAAAACCCATTGCCTGAGGTTCAAAAATCTTATTCTACTATTACACAACATGTAATATACATTCACAACATGTAATCTTAATGCATTGTACATGTATACGTAATCTACCTGTTACCCATTACATGACGTGTAAACGTGATACACATATTATAAAAATATCATGCATGGTAATAATTAGAAACATATTCCTATCAGTTAATACATGGTATGATCCAACATTACGTAGAGTATATTTCTCTTTACGATAGTCAAAAATCTAGTTTCCCCTTAAAACCTAAAACTAACTCCTATATTTTCCAAACATGTGGAGAACCTAAAAATTACTTTAATATATTTATATAAATACATAACTAATTTTAAAAAACAAACATCATCAAATTTTTTTGTCATTATACTAAAAGATTATATACATCCTTAGGAGTCCCAACATGCACAGAAATAATGTGTGAATGTTAAAAGGAGAACAAAAATACCTAAAAGTGGTTAATTGTATTTTGTAGATATATTATGAATGAATAATAATAATAGAATGACTATTGGTAAGGGAAAAACTATTAATTATTTTCATGTTATGTATCTTGAAGAACATGAAGAATTGATGAAAGAATTTAACTCAAGGTATCATGATAATTACATGTGTTTATAAATCATTTATTATATTGGGATACAAAGGAAAATGTGAATCAATTTCAATTAATTTCATTTTGGAAGTTGGAGTCTAATTTCAAAATGAGAAGGTTCTTACTATAATGATATTGTGATATCAGGAGCATAAGGAAGATCATATTCAGGAGTTCATTAAGTAGTTATGCTAAAGAATTGTGTATATATGTTTAATCGTATCCAAAAAAATAGATTGATCCTTTATAAAACTATCCATATGATTATGAGACTAATGATATGTTAATATATATCAGTTATTACAATATAATGACTCAAGGAATTATTCTTCCACTATCCTTAAATTTTTTAGAATGCCTTATAAGAGTCAATAATAACACTATCCTGATTTTATTGTGTTCTATTATGTCATACTGTCAATATCTTTATCTTAAAATTTTAATAAAATTTAGTACGGAAAAGGAACCAAAATTGTGGAAGAGCCTTCTAAAAACCCTACGAGTTGCAGCCTTTTTTATACCTTCTACATTTCATGTAGTGTTGGATTTTGTGAGTTCACTAACGTATCGATACATCTCAACCACGATATATATCAAAACACAAAAATGGGATAAGTAATAAAGAATTAAAAATTTAATAAAATAGGTTAAAACTACTTCACCCCCACACAATAGTGTTAACACATAATCCAATAGGCACTAAAAGTGAAATTTATGTTAAAGATAAAATTATGGAGTGGTTATTTAAACTATGATATGGTTTTTGTTGGTGTAAATCATTACACTGTGAATGTCACTATGAAATTATTTTAAACAATATAACATACTTTTTATGATATCACACATGATATAACCGATTTTTCCAAACAAAATATGTCATATCCATCTTTATTATCATGTGTTAATTATTTGTGGATTTTAAATACCAATATTGATTATTTATACATTACATAATAATTATTAGGATTTATCAGGATTCTATAGGGTCGTAATCATTTGAAATGTACATAAAACAATTCTTCAATGATTTTGGATAGAATATGTTTTTAGGAACATCATTAGTGAATTTAATGGGATGATCAATCCATCTGAAATTGGGTAAGGTTTCTTTTTCATAAAGTGCAGAAAAACTCCTCAAACTAAGACACACAAATGCTCACATTTTCATGCAAACTATTACCATGATTCGTGAAAACCATGGATTGTATGAGACCTATTTGTGGAATTATTATATTGAATAATATAGAGGAAGTAATTTTATGAAGGATTCTCGTGGATTCCTCTCAGATCTTCTAATCAATCATGTTTCAAGGATTAGGGACTGAAAATATTATTTGATAGAAAATTTTTCATCATTCTTAATTTATTTTATCTATATAACATCATAGATAGATCTTGTGGAATATTTTATTTTGGTTGATCTTCTTTCCTCCATTTAGACATTTATTATCCTCTTCAAAACCCAAAAATTGTATCAACTCCAAATCCTTATCGTTTGGATTGAATTTTTAAATTGATGCAGAAACATAGAAAATATAATTTTTGAGAATGATTATGTGTTTGGATAAAATTTTTAATGGATCATGGATTGTGTTAAAACAAAAAATAGTTTATAGGAAAACCAAGTGTTCTTTTATATAATATATTATACCATGGTTTTTTTATTTATAAAAACATGTTTGGAACTTTTTAATAGAAAATAATATAACATAAATATGATTATATAAAATCATTATTTTCAAATAAAATCATTTAACATTATTATGAAATTTAACACCACATGATATATAAATATATTCTTTTAATAATAAATTTATTTATTTTTTCAATATCTCATCATACATGCAGCACTATGTTTGAACAAAACACTATACTATATTAAAATATTATTATTTATCTATTAAAATTATATAAAATTACTTAATATGGAATATATTAATTGAAATAAACAATTTATAAAAATATATAGTTTACACGTTTCCATTTTTTATCTATTGATTATAAATAAAAATAAAAATTATTTTAATGAAAAATAAATTTTTGATTAAAAAAATGTATTTTTTCTAAATAATGTTTTCATCATGTTTTTCAACTTTATTTTGAAAATAACTTTTAAAAAAATTTCAATTTATTTTAAAAAAATTTAACATTATTTTTTAATTCATCATTTCAGAATTTTCTTATGGTGGATTTTTTATATTTTTCTGAAAATTTTCAATTTTTGTTGAATAATGAATAATACAGATTTCATTAAATAACTACTTTTTCATTTAAATCATTTAGAAATATCATATTTTAATAAATTTTTTGAAAGGTATAACTAGTAAAATTATATTATAATTAGTCTAATTTATTTTATTCTAATTCATTATATAATGATTTTTCATACAAAAACTATTTATACTTTTGAAAGTTTTTTTTTGCAAACTCAGTCTTTCTACGTTTCTATGTATTTAATTTCAGACTATATTCTACAAATTCTATCAATTTAATTTTAAAAAATTGATTCCATAATCATAATAAATATAATTTATATTCTCTATTATTCTAAAAAAAATTTGACTCTAAATAATATTGAATACATTAAAAATTAATTACCTTGGTTAAGGTGAAAATGACTTTACTCGAGGTTAAACTAAGAAGATATGGGCTAACATGACCTAAAAAAATCAAAAACCATTTATAAGGACAAATTTAGACCATATCACATATTAGGTTCTATAAAATATCATATTTTATCCATGCATAATGTGAAATATGTGGTTAAACTTTATTAAATTCAAAACACCCATATATTTCCTCTCCCCCATTTATAAAAGGCCACTCCCTCCCTTAACTTCATCATGACTATCAAGATACTTTTATTATCCAAATAATACCATAATCTATGAAAAAATCATTTGTATCATTATATGTCTACTATTATTCCTAAAATACCCACCCTAGGGACCTTATGAGGATATCCAAATGATGCTTCTCTTATAAAAGGTAATTGTCCTAACAAAGCTCTTTCAAATTCATTCATCATCTTATACCACTAATTATGTCATAAAACATCCATTATATTAAAATTAATATTTAATATATAATTATATGTTATTATATTTATGGAACAATATTTTTTTTATCTCCTCCTCCATCAAATAGAATCTAAATGTTGAGTTGTGTGAACAACGGACTACCGCCTCACGAACCCATGTAACTTGTTTTCCATCAACAAAACTCACAATTATATATAATGATGGTTTTAATAAAAATATTAATGATATTTATGATATTAAAATTATTTCATTAATTATAATATCACATATTCCTACTTACATTATATATCATTGAAAATATAATAACCTACCACTAGAGTACGTTGGACTACCGCCTTGTGAAGTGATGTGATTCATTTTTCACATATGCATTACATAAAATTTAATAAGGATAAATTTATGTACTATAAGAAATATATTTGAAATTATATTTATTTCATAAATTTAATATATGGCCAACTCACTTACCCTTTCACTAATTAACTGAATGATATTACTTCTCATGCGTACGTATGACCTACCATCGTTCTGAAGTAATGTGATTCATTTTCCACGTTTCATCGACAATAATGATTAAAAAAATATCTAATGAGTAAATATTATATTTATAACATTAATATCATTATTTATATTATTAATACATGTCTTATACAATAAATCAAAACATTAACGACAAAACACACATCAGATAAAAATGCTATTGACACCCCAAATAATGAAAATATGAAATATTACTAACAAATAGGTGGTGAAAATATTATAAAAAGACCATATATTATATTTTAAATATTAATATGGCTCTAGTATAAATAATATAATACTAAAAAGCACTAAACATGATATTAAATCACATTCCACTAAAAAGGATAAACGATGTAACATATTTCGTCCCAATTTCTGTTTCATTGGAACACATTTGATAATATGTTCATATTCACCATTATGAGATATATATACTTCCCCAATGATTTATTGAACATAAATATTAATTAAATCATTATTTTGTTTTAAAAAATTAGATTATTGATGAATCTATGGTCACTTATAATTTTTTGTTTCATTTTGTGATTGCTATCTGTATCCTGAGAAAATCACATTCTTTGTCAATTTTTATTGTGCATTAATTTATCTTAAATATTAATAGTATTTATATAAATTATATGATTATTTCATAACACATATACCTTTTGAAGAAAATTTTGTTTACTTTGATTGTTTTTTTATTATCTTCGTAAGTATTGATAAATTAGTATTTATTAATCAATATAGACATTTGATGAAATGGTGCATTATTCTTGTATTATATATATTATTTGATATATATTGAATTATTTGGAAATTAAGTGATGGGTGGGGCCTAATTAAATATCTCCCTCTTTTGAATTATTAGTCTCTTTAGTGAATTTAGTAAGCAATAATTAAATGGGATTTTATCCATGGTTTAAAACAGACCTGAGAAATGACTTGACATTAGAGGTATCATGATGTCAAAGATCATGAAGTCCAACAATTAATAATTTAATTCATTGATAAATTAATTATTAGTAATATCCATGATAATTTAATATCTAAATTATCTCTGGATTCATTTCTTTTTAGTTTATTATTTAAATTCGATATGTGTTTAGTTGTTTATATTGCCATATTTATTTTTCCTTATCTAATCATGATAGTCAATTTATTGATTTAATGAAATTTTGTTCAGTCATTTACATATCCATGTTGATTATTCCATATCTAGTTCGGAACTTCATTTGATATATTAAATAGAATGTTCTTATTGTTATTTGTATTTCCCTATTGTTTTATATTTTTTTATGATAACTTTTATTGTACGTAAATCTTACTGAGCGTTTGATCTCACCCGTAATTTATTTCCATTCCCCATTATATGAAGTGATTTTCATCGAATGAGATTCATAGATTCTAATTTCTTTATTTAATGATTTATTCAAAATTTAAAATGGGTATCATGTTTGTATTTAGATCATCAAGACAACTGGGCTATTAAGTCATGTAGGATATGATCTCTTGTATCTACTTTCGATGTAATAATGTTGACATAAAATGTAGGTTACTAGATGGTGAGTCATTATATTCGGTATAAAATAAATTTTATATGAAACCTTAGGAACCAAATTAATGAAAACACAGATTATAGTACCTAAACCTATGTTAGGCATTGAGTGTGAGTATAGAATAACATCAAAATATTTTTTTAAAGAAAATATTATGATGTTTTGTATTCTAAATACATACCTTTATATAAATTAAAATTTGGAATGCTTCTATACTAGTTGTACATTACAGTAATAACTCTCAAAAGGGTGCATTGGGCTTTACCCAATCATCAAATAGTGCATGAAAACAACAAATACTATAAACCAAGTTTGGAACTCCATAGGGATATCTAATGATAATTAATATTTTATTTAAATACCATTATTATGGATTTAAAAAAAATATATTACCAATTAAACAATTTATATGATTATTATATTACCATTTCATTAATGTTTTATTTATGTCAGGATTTAATCCATATTTATATTAATACATTATGATTTAAATTTAATTTTTTTAAAAAACTGATTATAATCCATTATTTATAAATGGAACCTAGAATAAAGAAGGGAATCAATACTCATGGATAATATAAAGAATTAATTTCTATGAAAACCAATAGATATATTATTGGAACTGAGCAGATCCTGGCTATATTGGGGAAGCATAATTTAGTTATGAAAATTAAGCTTTCCCTGATGGGGAAACCTGTTATTACCTAGTGTGATTCTCTTAGGTTGGATTGATTCATTCAATATATGACCACATCACATTGTTTTAATAGTAATCCACGGGTAAATGAGAAATGTATTATGCCCCATGTGAAGATATTTTTGGAATTTTTATATAATAAAAATTAAATGGTTGTACCTGCAGTATATATTCTCAAGTGTAAATCTAATAACTTATGGTCATTGATCTAAAATATATGGGAGAAAGTGAAAATATAAAACATAGAATTAAAATTGTTTAGAATAATCTTTCAAGAAACATTCCCTCATTAAAAATGATCTGAAATGAATAAAAATAGTGTTAGATTAAAGAAAAATGACGATGAAGGTGTTTCAGATTGTGAGGCATCCTTCACATGACTATCCATGTATGCTACGTATTACATAGACAACACCAAGTGCAATATTGAAAATTTATTTGAAGTGTTTAATCCATTTAAATGAAGGGAATAATTATTTAAATCATTTTAATTATATTATTAAATAGTTTGTTGATCCATAAAAATAGATATGGGGTTTTCTAGATCCTATATGTTCAAGGGAAATAAATAAAATAAGAGGTAGACTGAACAGTAAACAAAGGGAATAAATCAACGAATAAGAATAGAATGAAAAAAATATTATATTTTTAAAAACTACGGAAATAATCATCCTATAAAACTCTTGAAGATATTGGTATTTTTTTTATACATGTAAAGATATGGATATTTTGGATCGTTATTGCATGTGGATGAAATAAATCAATGATTTACTATGATTAAACTACAATTAAATGTGGAATTATTCAAACCAAATTCACAATTATCAAGGGAAACTATCACAGATGTGACTAAGTGTTGAATTCAAAGAATATGTATTTAATACAAAGGATATGGAAGTACCTAATGATGTAGTGTGAGGTAATTTATTAATAACTTCAAAATTTTCCAATTCATTTTTTTAATCAAAAATTTATCACTCTTTTATATCACCCATTCTTTAACAAAATTATATATGTTCCTAAAACATTATTATGGTTGATTTTAAGAAAATAAACATCATTTTATCCCTTTCTTGAATATGGTAGTTTCTAGAATCCCCAATATGACACATAAATACACATTATTTATTAACATTTTTAGAATGCCTATAGTTGAATTCGATATAATCATGGTTTTGGAATGACATTCAAATTATAATGAAACAATTTTTTATAAGGTGAATAAAATAAAAATTCATGATGAGGATGTTAAATTCCTTTTCTTATTAGAGACATCCTCATCTTATTAATGTCTAAATACTCCCCAAGTTGGAATTTTAAATGATATTCATTTGAAAGAATAAGAAACAAGATATATGGATGGACAAGGAAATCATAAAATTTAAGAAGTTCCTATTTTACAAAAATACATTGATGTATTCAACAAGGAATTTCCTAGACATTAATTATTTTGTGAATTTGAGTTATGTATTTGTTTAATATCTAGTAAATGACAAATATCAAATACACCATATTGAATGTCTTCTATTTAATTACATGGGTTAATAAAACAACTAGATGAGTTTTGTGATGGGTGATTCATTAACCTTAGTGTATCACCATGGGGTCCCATGTTCTCTTCATTAATATGAAATATAAATTCCTGAGGTTTTTTTATTTATTATATGGAAATCAATTCCATTACAATAAATAATAAGTATCCTCTACCAAGTATTGATGAATTATTTGATCAATATTAGGAAGCTCAATATCTTTCAAAGATTGACCTTCATTATGGGTAATTCCAACTATGAGTATATAAGGAATACATTTTAAAGATAGAATTATTGACGAGTTTTGGACATTAATTGTTTATATTTATTCCACTTGGATTGACTAATTCACCCTCAATTTTTATTGATATACCAAACAGAATAATCAAGGAATATCATAATGATTTTTTGAGTATTCATTTTTGATATATTTGTGTATTATATGAACAATGAAGACCATGATAATCTCTTGAATATATTTCTTTAGACTATTATAATACGTGAATTATATTTCATGTATAACAAGTGTGATTTTTGAATTTAATAAGTTTTTATTCTTGCCAATATTTTCTCCAATAATTGAATCACAGTTGATCCTACAAAAAAAAGTCATTAAAAGAATGATCTACCCCAATACAATTTAACTAAGGTGTGTATAACCATTTTTTTGAAGGTTACTATCTGTGATTAATTCTTATGTTTCCCCGATTTGCTAACCCCTTAACCAATATTACATGGAATGTGGTTAATTTAATTTTGTTTTTAGAATGTGAATATTTTTTGATGAATTGAAGAGGATATTTTAGAATTATTTTTTTAATATTGTATTAATAAATGATTGGTATATAATATATAGTGATGCATTTATGAAAGGACTAGTTTGTTACATTATTAAAAATAATAAAGTTAATTTAGGTGAATCAAGGTAGTTGAAGACTCATGAACAAAACTATCTGACCCATGATATTGAGTCTGCAACTATAAAATTTTATTTAAAGATATAGAGACCATATGTATATGATTGGAGCTGTGAGATATACATAATTCACTAAATACTAAAATATATATTATCACTAAAATAGATAGACATGAAGAAAACATTATCACTTAATCTAATCATTTATTATGTCTGGTCTATACAATACCTCATATGGAAGGAAAATATGGTGTTGGATTCATTAAGCATGGGGTATCAAGGATTTTTGAACCAAATAAATATTTTTAATTATCCTATATTCTGGAATATATTAATTATTGATGTGGTAATTATTAATCTATGTGATAAACCGGTCCTTTTTAAAATGAATTTGAAAGAACCATTATTTTAGAAGATAAAAAATATCTCAACTGGATGACGATAATTTTCAAATAAAAATTTATTTATTTAAATATGGGAAATTAGAAAAAATCATTTTTAAAGATAGTGTTCTAATTTTTTGAAGGATTATATTATTTCATTTATACCTGAGACGGAATAGTGTATTTGGATGATGGTAAAAGCTTGAATTTCTCAACACATCCTAGTTGCACTATTTTATATAGGCATTTGAGTGAAAAAAAATTGTGGGTTAACATTAAGTTGTAAATTAGTGATTATGTGTCTTGATTATTGGATTTTCAATAAGTGAAAATTGGGATACAATATCGTCAAGAATTCATGAACAATATTCCTATTCCAGTGTGAAAATTGGATGACCTTACTATATAATTTTCAATAAGAATACCTAATACTCATAGAATTTATGATAAAATATGTATATTATTGATCAACTAACCAAATTTAAATATTTAATTTCTATAAGAAAATATTTACCTCGTAATACCTTTATTTGTATATTTATTAATGATGTTTTAAAACTTTATGGAACTCCTCTTTCAATTGTGTCTAATCAAAATCCTTGATCTATATAGAAATTTTGGATGTGTCTTTAGGAGGATCTTGATAATGATCATCATTTGAGCACATACCACCATCCAAAAATCTATAGAATGTCCCAAATGACTATTAAGACAATATAATAAATGTATAGGTCATTCTAACATTACATTAAAGGTATGTGGGATCATTATTTTCTATTAGTATAGTTTTCATATAACAATAGTTTCTTTTCAAATAATCAGATGGAATCATATAAAACACTATATAGAAAGATATATCATTCCTCATCTTTTTGTGATGATGTTAGTGCATGGAAACAAGTAGTTTAGAATTAATTAAATTGGAAAAAAATAAAGACTATAAAATCTTATATAAATTAACCTCAAAGTTGTAAAATGACTTTGATGATAAACAAAGGAAGGATTTGGAATTCCGATATAGAGATCATGTTTTCTTGAGATTAACTATATGAAATGGAGTCATAAGGTTTAGTAAGAAGGTAATTATGATCCTCTAGCTGATCTAACCCTTTTAATGTTTCGAAAATATTGAACATGTGGTGACTCATTTGGAAGTGCCTCCAATCATCTCTAATGTACGCGATGTGTTCCATATATCATTGTTAAAGAAGTACATGGTAGAACCGAAGCTTGTTCTCACCTAAGAAAAAATATAATTAGAACTTTATATCACTTATAATGAAGAACCCATTTAAATTCTTGATACCAGATGGAACAAATTAAGTAATCAGACAATAATATTGGTAATGTTTCTTTTGAAAAAACCATAAAATGGAGGAGGCAATGTGGGAACTATTTAATATTATAAAAAAGATCTACTGTCTTTTTTTAGATGGTAATATCGATGAAATTTCATGGTAAAAATTTATATAGGAGGGTATAATGTTACACCCAATGAATTTATAATATATTCCCTTTATAATAAATTTAATTTCCTTGACAACATATGATATACACATAACCAAATCTAAATGAAACCTAATATCCTATTAAAATATTATCATTTTAGCATTATAGTTATCACCTTGTCAATAAGATGGAAGGTATTAAATATAATATATAGTTCATTGAAATATATTATTTACACATTTTCAATGGATATAAATTTATTATAATTAAAAATAGAAATGTTTGATAAAAAAATAAATGTTTTATGAAAAATATTATTTTTTGTAAAAAATGATTTCATCTATTTTTCTGTACCTATTCTAAAATTAAATTTTACCACTATAAGTAATTTTTTTAAAAAATAACCATATTTTTTAGATAATAATTTTAAATTTATCGTGGTGTTATTTTTTCCAGTTTTCTATAATGATTTAATTTTTTATTAATAGTTTAAAATAACAATTTTCGTAAAAAAACATCCATTTAGTATAAATCATTTAAAATTACGATTTTTTTGAAATTAAATAAAATAAATAGTCCAATTATATTTTAATTAATAAAAATTATTTTAGTTTTTTAAATCATATGACCAATTTTTATATAAAAACATTTCATACTTTTGAATGTTTTTCTTTGGATAAACAATTTATCCAATGAATCTTCTTATTAACATTCAAATTTAATTACAATGATTATATGAATTGATTTTAGAAACATGTATTATATATTTTTAATGATAATGTTTTATATTATTTAATTTGGTAAAATTTATTTTTGACAATAATTACTAGTGAAAATAGTAATAATAAATTTTTAGAGTTTAGGTGAAAATGGGTTTACTGGGTATTAGACTATGAATATAAGGGTTATAAATGAGTTAAGACATGTCTAAACACCCTTTTATGGCCATATGTAGATCATATGACCACTATGGTGTAATGATGGACCATTTTGGTGCCCTATTCCATATTAACAACGTGTGTAGACATCATTTTTAAAAAAATCACATTTGTGTCCTCACCCCTATTTATAAAAAGAGACTACCTACCTTCACATTTTCACACCACTCAATCCCATTGAATCTAAAAAACCTTCCAAAATATTTCCCCAATGTATTTATTCATATTTTATAGATTCCATTATTACCAAAATACCATCCCTTGGGTCTGTAATAGGAAATCCAAAGGAGGGTTCTCTTAAAGAAAGTAATTGTCATAATAATGCCCTTTCATTTTCTTACACCATTTTAATCCATCAATTATGTGTCCAAAATTCCTATATAATAACAAAATTATTTATAATACAATTTTGTTTTATTAATTTTATAAAATTCTAGTAATCCATTTCATCTTTTATCAAATGAGAAACCAAATCATTATTCATGTGTATTGTGGACTACTAGCTCATGAACTAATATAAGTCATTTTCCATCAACACATCTCATGATTGTATATAATGACAAATTATTATATATATATAATTTTTATTAAATTATCATATTTCCATAATTATAATATTTCCAATATTTTATCACTTTATTATCAATTTAAAAAATGATAATGTCACTCATGCAAACAGAAGACTTCTTCCTCGTGAGGCGTTGTGATTAATTTTTCAATTATGATTTTTATAGAAAGTAATATGGGTAAAATTAAATAAAATATTTGATATATATGAAATGATATTGATTCTATAAAATTAATATATCACCGAATTAATTTTCCTTTCACTCATTAATGTAATTATATCATCGCTCGTGCATGTAATTATCTTATCGTCTCCATGATGCGATGAGATTTGTTTTCATTGACCAACATTCAAGAATGATTTAAAATAAATATATATAAGGATTAAATATGGTATTTAAATAAATATTATCAACCTGGATATGATGTTTCAATATAATATACACAATAAATAGAACTTTCATGAAAAATTGACATGAGAAAACAAGTAAATTAACACCCGAAACAATGAAAATAATCATATATTATTAACAAACAAGAGGTAAAATATTTTAAGAATATCATATATGATATTATAATTATGAATATGGTTATTTTATATATTAATAACATTCATAAAACCATTATACTATGGGTTAACGTACTTTTAACCAGAAGGAAGCGTCAGGTAAGGGATTTGGTCTCAATTTCCATTTCATTATGACATATTTATTAATATGAACCTATTCCATTATTTGAACGATATATATAAACCCTTTTATGTATTTAAGATGAATAACTATTTATTAGTTATTTTATTTTAAAAACCTATGTTCATGATTAATTGATGGTAATGTCTCATTACTTGTATAGTTTTTTTTATTTTTATCTTCTCTTGCGACTATTACTTTCTTATAATCATTTTATATTAGACTTTATATTTCCATAAATTAATCATATTATTTATATCATGGATATGATTATTTAATTAAATTTAAATCGTGTTTATATATAATGTTTACATTGAAATTTATCTGATTATTTGTAGAATTATTGATAAATCTGTATTCCTTACTCAATAGGGATTTTTGATGACACGAGACAATATTCATGAATTGTATCAATTGTTTGGTATTTGAGTAATTATTTGGACATGAATTTGTGGGTGAGACCTAGTTATAGATATTCCCTTGACTCATTGGTAGTTATATGATGAAAATGGGTATAATAGCATTAAATCGATGTTTAACCATGTTTTAAAGATCTATTCTAAAAGGTTCTGAGAGTAGATGGATCATGATGATTGATATCATGATGTCTTATAATTAACCATTTCATTCATTTATAATTAATTTATTACTCTTATCTATAAAAAATTATATTAATATTATCTCTAGATGAATTTCATTCATAGTTAATTAATTAAATTACATGTGTGTTCAATTATTTACCCTACCGTATTAATTATTCCTTATATAATCATGATATTCAAATTATTGATTAAATGGAATGTGTGTTTAGTTATTTTTCATTCAATATTTATTATGACTTATCCAATTATTGTAGTCATTTTATAGATTAAATTGGTCGTGTGCTTAGTTATTTACCTTTCCATATTGATTATGACTTATTGATTTATGATAGCTTATGATATATGTTACCCTTACTGACCATTTGAGCTCACCATTATTTTGTATCATTTCCCAAGGATATGATTGATATTTATATTAATTAGATTCAAGTATGGGGAAAATTATCATTAAATTTGTTTTATGTTTTATTCCAATTAAAAATGGTTATTATGTACGTATCTAGTTCGTCAAGACTCTTAAACTATTAAGTCCTTTTGTATGTGATCGATTGTATCTAGTTACAATATAAAAACAGAGACACTAGATCTGAGTTACTAGAGTTACGATCATAATATTTAAATTATATTTTTTAATAATAAAAATTTTTATCTTGGATAAACCATATAATTTTTTCAAAAGTAGGAAATATAAACTGTCGACCAAAAAGAACATTCCCATGAAAATTTCTGTGGTTTTCCACCTATAAAAAGTTATCTCCTAATTGAAGCTATTATATTTTGATTATTAAAAATGTTTATTATTTAATAATTTTAATAGAATATTATTTTAAATAAACTAGAAAAAACAAGTCACCTTCACAAGAGTGAAAGTGATACATAAAAAGAGGTGGTCTTTTGTAGCACCGACTAGATAATGAGTATGCTTTAATTTATGCTTGTTTTGTATTTAATGTTTTGTAAGTGGTTTCTAGGGAACAATGGACAAAAACCTATTTTTTTTACAATAATACCCATGAACAAGGTTCACTAAAGGTTTTTACTACTTTTTTGAATTCCATATGGCATGTATATATGATTTAATTGTGAGGGTTTATATGGTTTGAGATCAATTAAATAATTATTTAGGGTCACTAGGGAAAATTGTTTGTGGTATATGTGTTTATCCAAGGGGTTTCACATTTTTACCAAACTGTGTGGCCTGTCTTAGATGGTTATACATATTAACATTTTAAAGAGATATTATACATTAATGGTAGTCACATAGTTTTTCTAACCATACATACTAACAGTGTGTGTTGCTATGTACCTTTAAAAGTTTATTTTTACAATTTTTTCCTTAGTGTTTTTTATACCTAGTCAACCCCTGGTCTTATTTTGTATTGATATAATCCATCCCTAGTAATCTAGAAGATTCACCCTAGGGATTCATGTTAATTAACATTCATTATTGATGTATTTTCCAAACATATGTTTGTATTTTAGGTGGTTTCCTCTTTTATTCTTAGATCATTTGTAGATCTCCCCATTCCTTTACTTATTAGAACCCATGTGTGCATTGGATTTTAGATTTAAGGGGTTTGATGGTATTTTCATCTATTTAATATGGATATAGGGTCATGTAGACCTAATATACTCATCCATGATCACTTGTTTTGAGAGTTTTAATTTTTACCTCCTTCCTTAAGGTAGGTATGTTTCACCCTGAGTTTTAAAAAAGGAAAGACTATGTTTGATAGCATACATGATACACCACATCACATTTAAATCAGCAATTAAATATAATTATTTAAATATTTCTGTTATAACATCATATTTGGAATAGAGGGAATGAATAGTATTAATTGAATTATAAAAATATTTTTACAAATTTATATATATAATTAATTCATTGACCAGTTAAATATAAATGAATGTAAACTGATTTGTAAAATAAAGTATAGTTTTTTTTTCAGAAAAACAATTTGAATATGAAAAAATGTGTCTTTATAATAACCAAATCACTCTCTTTGGGTTCTATTAATGATATATATATATATATATATCTTTTGTGTGTGTGTGTGTTTCGCCTTCGAGGTGGCGTTTTTCCAGGTGGTGAAGAAATTGTTCGACGAGGATCGTCACACATCCTTTTTTTCTATAGAGATGGGTTCTCGTCGAATTTACGATTCATTTGTCCTGGCCCATTTAGAATCATTATCCTTTAAAGAAGTATGAATTAACCCTTTTGGAACTATTGGTCCTAGAAGGAGACTTTTTGGGGTAAATTCACTCATGCAATTTTTCCTTCTCAGATATAACTTACACATAGGGTCTCCAACAAGTTTATTTGAGGAGACAAAAACGCCCAACAACCCTAGTATCCATGATTCATGGACATGATTTCTAAAGGCAGATGCTCATTGGCTGAAGATTTGTCGAATTCCACTTAAGGACACCATTGTTCAAGAGGATGGGAGGTAAGGATCATTGCACCCTTCCGGTGGAGGATTGTGGCATGTTCTGGGACTCTCTTATAGATTTATGTAGTTTTGATAGGTTCTTGAATCCTTGGTTCGTTCCCAAATATTGTGTCCATGGTCTACCCATGGTTTTCAAAATCATTGTAAGCATTCATATATTTTATGTTAAGGAGGTGATGCTGACATGATCCATATTATAAGGCACTTTGGAGTTTATCTTCATCTAGTGGGATGGAAGGAGACTTTATGATGGGATTAGGCTCATAAGAAGGAATTACTATATATCCTTGGGAGAGGATTCAGAACCCACATAGTTTGAATTATGTGGGGCTTAAGAAAAGAAGTTTCTCATTTGATGGGACATGATTGGGTGAACCATTTTGGGGGGGGCACCCTATTGATCTCACGATTTCGAGTAGGAGTCTTATGTATCCTGGTTTGACCATGAATCAGATTTCCTGTAGTTCATATGTGTGGAGGATACATGTGGAAGCTTCCCATTTGATGATACATGACTGGGAGGACTCTTTATATATGGCCACCCTTTTGAGATCATGCCTTCTGGTAGGTATCGTACGTATCCTGGATTGATCAGGAATCAGAGTTCTCATAGTTCAGATGTGTGGGTCATACACGTAGAAGCTACCCATTTGATGAGACATGATTGTGTGGACTCTTTATGGATGGGTACCCTTTTGAGCTCGGGCCTTCTCGTAGGAATCCTAGGTATCATGGTTTGATCAGGAATCAGAGTTCTGATAGTTGATATGTGTGGGGATTACATGTGGAAGCTTCCCATTTGATGACATATGATTTGGTGGACTCTTTATGGATGAAAACCCTTTTGAGCTCAGGCCTTCTGGTAGACGTCCTACATATCCTGGTTTTAATAGGAATTAGATTTCTTTTAGTTAATATTCACATGGATGTTGTAATCCATAGAAACCTCTAAGCTCACAGGAGTCACTCTCAGTGTTAGAAACAAGAGGACGTGAAAGATTCAACAATGCACATGCCTCCTCCCCTGTTGGTGGGGGTGGGAGAGACCACAGAAGAAGAGGCCAAGGAGACTGTGGGCGAGGGAATAAAGAAATGAGCCTTTCATTCTGAAATGAAATTGATGTTGATGCGACCCTACCTCAGAAAATTGGCGACTTACCTAAGTGGGAGGGCCCCAGAATGCGTTCTGGGAAGGGGAAGAATTTCATCCTTGTCAAAGGGGGGAGAACATAACCCATTAGACTGATCATTATTCCCATTTGAATGGAAATGAATGTGCTCACCCTTATTCCTGAGAAAATGGAGGTTCTTGTTGGCATCCAATGGTTGGACCCCAAGTTACCATGATAATGTAGCCTCATAGGCATTCCCAATGCCCACACCTTTGTGGGGAGGGACTTCGTGACTCTGTTTACCGTGGGTATGTAGATTCAATAGGGAATGTTGATTCACCTGATGGTTTGATCATACGAGTTTGGTGGCTTTGGAGGAGGATTCTGCCTAATGCTAGAGGACATGTTGGAAAAAGGACCTTGGGGAATAGGTGGTAGTGGAGGGGTGAGGTTGGAACCAGTGGAAAGAATACCTGAAAATACCCCATTTTTCAAACTAACTTTTTATGTTAGGTGGGGGAGGCTCTACATAAAATAGTGGTATGCGGGCAGTGGGTCCATCCGCATTCCAATGTGGTACATGGTTATGGATATAGGTGATCGTGTACCATAGTGGTACACGGACCATCACACTGCTTTTAGTTCCATCCACGTACTGATGTAGTACACAGCACTGTGATTAGTCCGCATAGTGGTATGCTATGCGGAGCACCATACTGAGGGGGAGGGGGGTACGGGGGGTCATCTTCTTTGCGGAGTTCATCCGCAAGAATCCATTGGTTTGTGGTTCACTAGTTAGGTTCACAGTTATATTATTTTCTATCAAGTCCCCCATTTTATGGTACGCGGTCGGCTATACCCTAGGAGGGAGTGGTTCATGCTTCGTGCTTCACCGATGAAACAAGATGGAAGCCGGAGTGCAACCTATATGTCTCACTCATGATTTCATCATCCGTCATTATCCCTTTCTCTCTCACATTTTGTGGGTCCCTCCGTACTTCGAATGTTATCTTTTTATAGAGTATAAGAGCAATCGTAAATATTGGGCACATGGAACCATTTGATAAGGCCCATTGAAGAAATATCTTGACCCATGGAATACTCGATCAACTGGGGTTTGTGGAGGCTTATGTTTGCAATAAAGGTTTGTGGAACCCTTCAAATTTTCTATATCTGTGAACTAATGAGTTCACAAAATTGTATTTGGATGGACCTCACGCGTATGAATCCATCGGCAACTCGGTTCATGGTTTGCCTTGCTCGTTGGCCTCTGCCTCACGGGCCAGTGGTTTGGGGATCATCCTGGATAAATATAAGTTTCTGATCCATCCGTTATTCATACATTTCTTAGCGATTGTATGAGGTCCACTTAAAATCCCCTGAAAACATGAATTACATCAACTTCCTTCAAATAATTGCAACTCAATTCGAGTCCATTCACCTTTCTATTCAAGAAGAAGTACTTTAATCCTTTTGAAAATCAATTATGGGGGTATTATCTTCCCTTGAATGGAATTATTTTGACCTTACTAATTCCCCCCATCAGAATGGGGCCTGTTCAGAACAAAAAGGGGACTATTATAATGTAGAAGCCGCCTTGAACCAAAATGGTTCATAGTATAATAGATGGACCAAGTTAGAGGGGCCCACACCTATATGTAGAGGACCATGTCATTTTTCTTTTACCGCTTATCATGCAAAAAAGTACTTTCAATTTCCCCAGCTTCCTCTACTATCACGTACCGTGCTCCTTGTAAAAATCATGTTGGCAAACTACTTTGTATGTTCAGTGAACAGATTTCCTCACCATTTCTCTATTCATGTACCATATTTCGGATTTCACCATCAGTTTTGTGGAACATTAAGACTTTAAATCCATATTCCACGTAAGATGATTCTATGTTGCAGGTTTGTTTACATCCCTCACTTGGACTAGAAAACCGGATTTTTAGGAATATTAACAATCTGAACATAAACATTAATCCACCATTCTGAAATATGAACATAATTAAGGCCTACGTTTGTAAGATCCTATCTCTATGAACCTTTCTATTCCCCATCCAATGATCCTCAGGCCAACACCTCACAGATGTTCACATACCACGGCTATACACGGTGGGGTGAGTATGTGTACCATACATTTAAGCAGTGTTACTTTCCAGGTATCATGCATCACACGTGATGTGGCTACCACGTACCATTACTGGAATCCATATGCAAAATTCATGTGGATATATTCTAAGTCCTTTAATAGCTCTTCCATAGCCTTTATCCAAAAATTTATTATCATTATTACTTTTCACCGGCTTCTAGATCTTCCTGTGAAGGCTTCAATGGTATATTCACAGGCTGGTGAAAAATCGACGAAAACAAGGTCAACCATGGAGAGGAATAGTGATGATCATCATCATGCCCACATCATTCCACTTGAAAACTTTTTGATGGTCTAGTTGATGCTAGAGCTTTTAGCTTACCCATTATCTGAATAGTTGCTACATTATGGCTTTGGTCTTCCTCATTATGTGCCTCTGTCATTTCCTGACCCCGATATCCCTTTCATCCTCTTTGAGGCACCGTAATGTCATGACCATGCCAACATTTCCCGAATAAGAGAAGTCATCGCCACTCCGATTCAGGAGAATGCCTTCATACTATGAGGATTGTCTTGGTCTTAGAGAAACCATGTGTGCTGTGATGGTGTCCTGATACTAGACACTTGATAATTACATCAATCATTTGCATCTCTCGAGAATATCCTTATGGCGGATGGATCACCAAGTGGGATTTGAAACATTTTGACAAAATTTTGAAATCGGGAGCCACAATGGGTGGTTGGACGGAGTAGTGTTGTCTGAAGACATTAGGGAAATTCATGTTGGATTTGAGTGGGAAACTGTTCCCATACATTTATTACATGTTTGAGGGAGAGTTGGTGAATGATCAAGTCAATTAAGATTTTTTTTTAATATAGGGTCACCTTGGTAGAAGGAGGTACATAAACCATCACCCATGACTTTTCTGAATCTGGGGGTGTGACAAGACGTAGATGTCATTTGAGCATACAAAAGTTGGAGAGGACTCTCCTGAGGATGAGTTTTCATTTAATTGATTTCCATTTTGTGGTCAATATACGCAGAGCCACTGGGGAATGATATGCATAGTTAGGAAAAGGTTTTCACAGGACACTGGCATTCCATTTCCAGTGGCTATAGAGGATTACGAGGATTGGGATATTTCTAAACATGGTATGTGACATTAAACTAGGAGTTCACCTGATCATAAAAATGGGAAAGATAATTGAGCTTCTTCGGGGAAACCTTGAAACGAGTGGGGGCACTATACCTTTGTACGCAGATCAACTTCATGCATATGGATGGTATATCTTTAGAAACCTCATAAGGGACCATAGGTGAATCAGGATCATATGTTCCAATATATCTAGGATATTTGTAAAGAAGAAATTGTAAATCATGACTTTAAGGGCCCTTGAATTGGGATTGATGTGGTGATTCCTAGAAGTCATTGGGTGTACTAAGATAGGATAGGACTCTCCTGAGAACAAATTTTCTTTTGATTGACGACCATTTTTGTGGGTATCATATGCAGAGCCACCAGGGAATGATTTGCATAGTCAAGAAAAGGTGTCTTCATGATAATGTCATTCTATCCAATATGACCTTGGAGGGTAATGGAGATTCAAGATAACTAAAATCATGGAGTTTGGAAAATGTAATGAGTGTATCTGGTCATATTGGGGTTATTTAGGCTATAATTAACTCATGGAATCAGGTATCTCTTACGTAGATCTGACTCGTACACAGGGTGAGGCATTCATTCCATATTTAAGATACTAGGTAATTTAACAACCCATGACCAAGACATGGGGTTCTGCTTGGGGGAGGGAATCATGACATGCCTTTTAGGGTCATGTTGTTAAGACCAAATTCATGTACAGTTTTTTCATAATGCCATGTTGGATCTATCACTGAAATCCCTAAGCATAAGGGATCTATACTCGGTGTGAGAAACATGGGATCATGATAAATCAGTGTCATTTCATTGGAATAGAAAAATCAGCATTAGACGGAACTTTTGGACTAAAATCACTGCTATGTAGTTTAGAGCCATACGGTGAGGACGATTTTGGCCTTGTAGTTTAATGTAGTTGAATGGCGATGTAATGTAATGCATTTTATAGTCATATTTTGAGGATGTGATGCTATGAAGTTTAGAGTAATGCAGTGAGGACGTGATTTTATACAGTTTAGATTCATGTAGTGAGGGTGATTTTGGCCTTGCAGTTTATCCTATTGTAGTGAGGATGATTATACAATCAAAAAGTTCTTCAATAGCATTAGGATAACTCCAATCAGGATGTTCTGACGTTCTTTATATGTGACTGATGATAAATGGTTTAAAACATAGTCCCAGAGGAAACATAAATTTGGAGGGACGACATGGGGCTTAGAAGTTGTTGGTCGTACTGTGATATGAGAAGACTCTCCCGTGGATGAATTTTTATTTGATTGAAGACCATTTTTGTAAGAAACATATACAGAGCCACCGAGGCATGATATGCATAGTCAAGAAAAGGTATCTGCAGGACATTGGCCTTCTATCCTAGATAAACTTGAAGGATTATGGGGATCCATGTTTTTTCTAGGAATGTAGTGTAAAAAATGGGAAAGATGTGACTGGGAATGTTAGAATACTCGGACCATGATTAACCATGAACTACTTGGATCTTCCACATAGGTTTAACCCATATGTATAGGGGAATTCATTATCTTTTGAATTCTCATGACTTAGAGGTATGTATGAAATCTCATAATAACGAGGACTGGTCCACACATTACTCTTGATAAATTTCACATTTTATTGACAATCAATAGGACCCTCCATAGACTCTCCATACGAGTCTGGCCTATGTATGGGGGAAGGGGGCATTGTTTTGTTGGTGGATCGGCCTGGATACTAAATCAAGGCATCACTACATATCCTGAAAGGGTAGGAATCAAGCCAATGGTAGTTCTCAATGTTCCTTATAAACATTTGCTCGATGTGTAGGGACACTTTAGGGGATTTTTTTATGATTATGATTGATGGGTTGGGATTGAAGATCGGGGTGTCACTACGTATCCTGTGAGGGCATGAATAAATCCACAGGTAATTATATACGTATCTTGTGGTGATTTATCTCGGTCCAGGGGTAAGGAAATTTATGTTCAATCAATCACAATTCCCAGGCCTATCATGTTACTCTATAGTTGTCTTTTATAAGAGAATCTATACCACCAACCCTAGTCTCACGAGAGTTGTACTCGATTTGAGAAACAAGGAGTGATAAGGGTTTCCCTTATGAATAGGGGTAGATAGGGGTTATGATGGAAGAATTTATTTATAGTGGGGTTTGGTCTAGGATTGAATATTGTGGTGTCGCTACGTATCCTACAAGGGAAGGAATCAAGCCACACATAGTTCTGACAGTTCCCTATACTGATTTGGCACTGTCAATGTGTGATGACATGTGAGGGAATTTTGGATTCACATGATATGGTTGTCGGGCCTACCATATTCCCATATGATTTATTTTCATATTAGAATTATCAACACTAATCCTAAGCTCACATGAGTTATACTCAATGTGAGAAACAAGGGGTGGTCATAGAGTCTCCTTCGCAGGTGTTGGGAGGTAGACGATATGATGGTGGAATTCAATTTTTCTTTCCTGGTAGGTCTGGGCAAAAATTGAGGATCGAGGCATTGCAATGTATCTTGCGAGGGAAATAATTGAGATGTATGTAGTTTTGTAAGAGATCGTGTAGTTTATCGTCATGAAATTTGAATGTTTTCTGTCATGTAGTTTAATGTCCTACGATGAGTACATGATCCACAGTTTGTTGTCAGGTTTTAGGGATGAGTTCCATATAGTATAACATCATGTGGAAAGGAAGATGACCCATAGTTTAATGTCTTAGAGTTTGGAGAATGTAATTCCAGTTTATCATTGTGTTTCATGGACTAATATGGTAAAGTTTAATGTCTTGTAGATAAGAAGTTGACTCATATATTAAGGTCTTAGAGTTTGGACCATGGAATTTCAGTTTAATGTCGTGTTGGATGCACTAAAACCATACATTTTAACGTCATGTGGCCAGGACGATGTCTCATTGTTTAAGGTCTTATAGTGTGGACCATGGAATTGTAGGTATTATACCTCATAGTTTAGGGTCATATAGCTTGGACCATAATATTGTGGGCATTTTTACTCGTAGTTTAGGGTCATAGAGCTTTGACCTTGTCTTCATGTTGTTTTTTCATTACTCATTATTTAATTTCTTAGAGTTTAGACCATAACATGGGGGTATAATAACTAATAATTTAGGGTCATAAAGCTGGGTCCTGTGACATTTATGTTATGTGATGTATTTCTCCTAGAACATTGAATATTTAGGAGCCTTGATAAGTTTTCCAGCCATTTATATCATGGATTATACTCTATTGGAATAGACCCTATCTATGACATATGGTCCTTCCCACTTTGGTTTAATCTTTTGGGCCTTCTTCCTGAGTATCATCGGTGTTCTGAGGACTAGCGTCATTTCCCCTTTGAGGAAATATTGAAGGAGAACATTTTTGTTAAAGGATCGTGCAATCCAACTTTGTTAGATTTCAAAATGGTGCAGAGTGTGAAACCTTTTCACATCTAGATGCTCTAATTCATCAAATAGTCTCTGGTATTTCTCATCCATGGATAGTTAGTCGCAACTGGCAAGACGAAGTGATGGCACTTGGATTTCGATAGGTAACACTACCTCTTCCCCGTATAAAAGTTAGTACAGGGTTTCTTGGGTGGTAGTGTGGGTCATGGTTTGGTAAGCCCATAAATCATGAAAGAGCTTGTCTGGACACAATTTCATATCCTTGCCAACCATCCTTTGATGTATGTTTTAAAGAGTCTTATTTAAAACCTCTATCTATCCAATGGTCGCCACGTGGTAACGGGATGAATGATTTTATTGATTTTATACTCCTAGTATAACATATCCCACTCGGTGGAGAAGAAGTTGGTGTTGTTGTCCTTCAGGATATTATGAGGGAGAACAAATCTAGTAATGGTGTTGGCCTTCACAAAGATAAAGATTTTTTTCACCCTGGATTTTTTAAGGGGTATGGATTTGGCCCATTTGGACAAGAATTCAGTCAATGAGAGTACGATCTTGAATAGTCTGGATGTGGAAAGAGGATATGGTCCCACAACATCCCTCCCCATGAAACAAATGGCCAAGAGTACTTAGTTGTATGAAATAACTTTGTTGGGAAGTGTATGAAATTAACGTGAATTTGGAAGGAATGGAACTTCTTGGTGAATGTGGAGAAATCTGTATCATAGTGGGACCAATAATACCCAAGCTTTATAATCTGGTGAAAGAGCTTGGTTGTTGACTGGTGTGCTCCACAAGCTCTGGCATGCATTTATTTTAAAATGACATCTCTTTATTCTCAATCAATGCACCTAAGAATGACTCCATCAAGACCTCATTTTTATAGGACCTTTTCTTGGATTACTCTATTATATAAGAAAAATTGAATGCTCATATTTGGACCTTCTCCCTTTCATCACTATATGGTGGGATTTCCCCATTCTAAATGTAACATTCAATGAGAATCATCCAAATGGGGGTATGACCATAAGGCTAAGGAACATTACTAATTTCATATATTTCATCCATATTACTCAGGCTAAACGACATGACCATCCGGCGGTGAGCAATGATAAAGAGTGTTTTATCCTAATCGGGATCGGTCAAGGTTGTGGCTGCATTTTCCCAAGTGTCGGACTGTTCTTTTTGTGACCGGGGACATAAGTCAATGTTGGCTCTAATGGGAATTCTTCCATCAATTCTCAAACATGATTCATCACAGTAACCAACTCTTCTTTCTTGATAGCATAGTCACTGTTGACATGTTTGATGGACATCCCTGAATCACTCGTTATTTTTAGGTGTTTGGCTTGAACCAGAGGTTCCAATTCCAGGCCTGGAATGAGTTCCTAATACTATAATTCATTGTTAGTGCACCCTTCCTAAAGAAGAAAAGAGTAATGCGGGGTGGCCTTTTGGGAGATATATGTATAAATCCCAGCCCTACTTTTTTTAGCTTCGTATCCTCCACTCTTTCCCATTCAAGCTTTAGGAAGGACCATAAAAGTACATTTACCATGTCTAGGGGTTTTCCTAAATGGTAAAAATTTCTTTATCTGGATGTTCGGAATCCAATGGTGTTGTTCATTTCGAGGGGTGCTCAGCCAGAAAGTCTTCTATCGCCTAGCCTTTGACATCCTTATGGGGAACATATCATATGTCAAACTATTTTAGGATGACTGGTCATCATGATAGGTGCCCATTTAGCATTGAAAGGTTGGGTATATATTTGATTGGGTTGCAGCGAGAGACTAGGTGGACCTCATGGTGCTATAGGTAATGACTGATCTTTTGAACTGCAAAGATTAGGGCTAGAAAGTTCTTTTCAATCTTTGAATATCGATATTTGTCATCGATCATTGTCTGATAGAGGTAGTAGAGGTTGTTCTTACTTCCAATATCATTCTTTTGCATGATGAAGGCACTTGATGACCAATCTAGGGTAGTTATGTATAAAATGAGGGGTCTACCCTAAACTGGGGGCATGAGCACCGATGGGGTTAGAATTTATCATTTAAGATTTTCAAACGCATCTTTGAAATCATTATCCCACTCATACATATCTCAATTAATCATGAGCCTGGTGAAAGGTAAAAATTTACCTGGTAGGTTTTCTATGATGTTCCAGATGTATGAGAGGTTACTCTAAAGACCTCTCAAATCGGTGAGGTTATGAGGTGGGGACATGCCTATTATGACTTTGGTCTTCTCGGGGTCAACTTTGAGGACACGATGGCGTACGACGAAGCCGAAGTACATTACTGAGGTAAATCCAAAAGCTCAATTAAGGGGATTCATCTTAAAACTGTGTCGTCAGAATTAGTTGGAGATAGTTTCAAGATCATCCAGGTGGTTCAAACGTTGTTGTGATTTAACAACCAGGTTGTTTACATAACACTTGACGAATTTTTTCAAGAAGGTCTTGAAGATGTGATGCATGGTGTGCTGATATATGGTGCTGAAATTATTTAGACCAAAGGGAATCACTTTATAATAGAACACTCACTATGGGGACCTAAAATTTGTAGCTTATTCATATCCTCAGGACAAATAGATTTGATTGTAACCAGAATAGCCATCCATGAAAGAGAGGGCTTCGTATCCGGCTATTTCATCGATCAATAATTCTGTGATCGGGACTGGGAAGTCATATTTTGGGAAATTCTGATTAATTTCCTTGAAGTCAAGGAAGATTCTAATCTTTATATTCTTATTTTTGATAGGGACTATGATTTCCATATAGGTCAGATATTTTACCTCCCGTATAAAGTTGGATTTGAACATCTTGTCAACTTTAGCCTCTATTTTGGAAGCATGCGTTAGGTCGGTCCTTCTAGGAACCTTCTTATGGCCCTAGTGATCTTCTAGTAAGCCCAGATAATGGGTGTCAACCACATAATTGAGGCCTAGAATGTATGTGTTATTCCAGGAAAAAACTACTTGATTATTCTTTATGAAGCAGGTGTATGCCTCCTGCTCCCAGACAAGCATGGCCTCACTGATCAGAGTGGGTTGTGGTTAATTTTTGGTGCCCAGATTTATCTTTCTAAGTTCATTTATGGTGTCCAAGACACCTTATTTGTTTGAAAGTTGGGAATCATTGAGGACTTCTTCCTCTTATTCTTCTTCTTTATCATCTTCATCATCTTCTTCTACTGATGGAGAATGAATTTTTGAGACAAACTCTCCAATGTTGGAATATAAATCTTCTTTTTTCCCCATTGTGAGAGGAAATGACAGTTTGATGTCTTGAGGATGGGCCAGGAGCATCTTTGAAAAGTATTTTCCTGTCATCATGGGAGTCATCCCACTCTTTCAGGTCCTTGGACTTAGTGGTTGTAACAAAGACCATGCAGTCAATTGAACTTGCACCCAGACTTGCTTTTATGCATTCAACATGGTTGATGGGTAGTACATAATCTTCCCGAGGTTACAGGAGGGGGTCAGAAGGAGCTATTTCCAATCCATTCAGGTCATTTATCCAATCAATGTTTTCGTCCAAAATATGTTTTTATTTCGATTCACAGAACATTTCATCGATATAATGCGACTCATTGGACTCAAATGGGGATTTATCTGTGTGCAACGTCCCATTTTTTCCATTAGTGAAATATTTTATGCACTGATGCTATGAGGATGGAATTGAATCAAGATTATTTAGTTAGGGCCTCCATAACAAAATTTTGAAGGTCATACTTTCCAGCACCACCAAGAACTCAATATCAGATATGAAATATCTGAGCTATGTTTTATGCCTGATTTTCCCCAATGGTTTCTACTCACTTTTGTTGTATCCCAATAGAGTTGTAGTACAGGGTTTCAAGTTTCCTTCATCATATTCTATCTGATGAAGCATTCTCAGTGGGATGAGGTAAGCTCTAGAGCTATTGTCGATGAAGATCCTCCAAACATCAATTCTATTTATCTTACAAGACACATGTAAGGGTTTGATGTGCTCTTGAATGATGGTGTCTTTAACCTTGTTAGTAATGGAGATTACTAAGTGACATTCTTTGGGATTAGACTCTATTTGGTAGACTTTGGATGCTGCAAGTTCAGCCTCGAACTCCTAGGTACGTAGCAAGGCTTTGATGAGTCCCTCCCTAAGATCTGCAGACAGGCTCAATGCATCCAAGATTGAAAAATTTGCTGGTACTGAAGGCAAATGCTTTAAAATATCAAACTAATACCCTAGTGGTCGGTGCTTCCCGACTCAGGGTTTCGCTTTTACATAAAATTTAGGGGTTTGAGAGTTGGAAGTAGATGGTTCGACAAATATAATAGAAGTCGGTAGTGCTGCAGTCCTTTCCACAATTGGTCAAACCGATCTACATGTATACCTTGGGTTGTTCGGTATTTTTTTCTTCCCCAGAGGAATATTTTAAGATTACGAGGCTTGGAATTCTTCTGACATGGGTGAAGGGTCATTAGGGTTCTTTTGGTGTCTATCAGAGGGTCCTTCCATGAGTGTCCATGATGTTAACAGTTTGACTTGTGGCGTGGCCAAGAATTGGACTCATTCCACGATCAAGCCTTTCGGGAAACCTCCATCCTCTGCAACCTCTTCCTTCGGCTCTCTAGTTGGGTACATGGAATGTAGGTTCATGGACATAGTCTTCATCAAAGAATGGGTCCATCAAATGAATGACATTAATAGATCTGAATATTAGTTCTTGATCCGACACTTTCTCTATTGGACTTTCTCCTTTCGATGGTGTAGTTTGGTAGGGTGGTTCCTGTTTTACGGTTTGGTGGGGCAGTTCTTGTTGTACCAAGTCTATTATTATGATGTTTTAATGTTTCAAAACTGAATTCAACTTTGGTTTAAACTCATCTTCTTACTCTTGATTTCGGCCCTTCAAGATTTTAGAGGACTGTGGGACCAAGGAGGATGGTTGGGCTGTAATATGATATTTTCAGGGCACTGTTGGTTGTTTCAACTGCACTTTGAGGATTCCGTGGAATTAGTTGAAATTCATTTGGGTCATCCAGTGGTCAAAAGTTTTCACTTTATTACTGGTGACTATTTTCCATTCATCTTCTTCTCCTGAGTCTAAGGTGGAAACATCCGCCACATGTTTCAGTGGTGGGCCCAACATGACATTCCCAGAGTCCACCATATTTAGTAGGAGATCCGTGAAAAAAAAATCATTCATGGATGGTGTGTCCTAGTATCTGGTGATACTAAAAATATTTTGGATGATCTTACAGACCCACTTCATTGGCTCTCTTGGGCTCTAGCACCTAGAGAAAATTTCAATTCATGAAATCTATGAAGTATCCATGGACCTGGTCTACTCGAAACAAGTATGAATTATTTTGATAGTTCTTCAAACTGATTCGTTTTTTTACCCTGTTTCATATATTGCAGAGGAGGGAGTGGATGTTGGCATCCAGGGGGTCTTTCCTTGTTTGGTGGGGGCATCACAACTGGATTTGGTGCTGGGGATGGCTTAAGAGTGAAAAAGGTTGCTTCATCTCTTCCCGTTATTTTCGATGGGGGTGATAGGGCCACTCGATACATAAGGTTGGCCTGTTGCAAGTAGTATTATATCCTATGAGAAATGGTAGATAATTATCTAAACCCATTGGTGTACTTCACTGGGATGAGTGGAGTTTTCAATTCATCCCAAAGGTTAACAATGCACATGATGAGTATCTCATCCTAGGGTAGTGGCTGGTTCAAGGGATATGTATGGCCATTCCATCTGGAAATGAAGTCTGAGACTCTTTCATTATCTTGATGTTTTCAATTCATGATACCACTAACCATCCTCTTGGGCAGCGTTGAACTAAACTAGAAGTGAAATTGTCACCAGAGGTCCTCCCATCATGTAATTGAATTTGCTAGTATGATAGTATACCATATGAAATTCGAGCTGTGTAGGGTTCGTACGAAGTACCTGAGTTTTATGGATTCTTACTGCTATGGAGTTCCCATCATGGGATAATAGTAAGAGTCATAGTGAATCAATTTCTATTCTTCGTCCTTCAAGCCATTGAATACTAGGAATAAGGGGTTACTAAATATTTGTGGTGGCAGAACATTGCTCACCCCCTAAGGGTAGGGGTTGTGTTTTTTATCATAGCATGCTACCACTCACTGGATTCTAGTCGAGAAATTAGCTTCTTGATGGAGTTTAAGAGCCCCAAATTCATATCTTGTTGGGCATGAGCGTGTTCTAGTGTGGTAGTGGAGAAGACCGGGCATGTCAGCACCTCTAGAATTTAGGCTTGACACCGAGCCGAAGGTATCATTTGAAGGTTTACCTGAATATATTATGGCTACCTACCCAGTAGGGGGAACTATTGCGTTCTTTCTGGGGCTAGGTTGAAAGGTCCTACGTGCTTGGCTTCATTCATTGGGTTGAGTGGATGTGGCTTCCGGACTTCTTCTCGGAGAACCTGCTGTCGTTCCGCAGAGGGAAAACATCTATCAAGATAGCTCCCTTGACGTATCACGTCATTAATTCGCTTGAGATCATTGATTTATTCCGAATGATTGGTGAACCATTCCTCAAGGGTTTGTGATGCACTCATAGGGGTAGGATAAGGTATTTCATAGATGACCTTGGATTTATTCTTCTCCTTGTTGGGGTTTCATGCGGGAGGTAATGTTAGATTAGATGAGGGTCACCTAGATTTATGGCCGCCCTTTGGTTTTGATTATGCACACCATTAGGCTCAATGTTGTATTCCACTGGGAGGGAACTGTCATCCTTCACATCTTCTCCACCTACGTCATTTCCTATGAGATCTGTGGGGTTGACGTTTACCACGTTTACTAAGGCATACTGCATTAGGGGTGGTGTAAACAGTGCTGAATGGTGGGAAGGCTTCCTATTCCATTTATTGGACTTTATCCTTCCATTCCCTGGGTTTCATGGTGATTATTGACCTGAATAGAGACCTGGTCTAACCTTGTAATGTGCCTTTTTCGTGGAGGGTACGAAACATGAGAAGAGGAGGAACAGGTAACTCCTCTGTCCATAATTATTCCTAAACGGTGGAAGATAGATATCCATTGTGTGGAGATTTGAGATAGAAATTCCCCCAACCCTATGGGATGGGGTTGTTCCATTTATCATGTTAATGTGCTATGTCTAGGATTTTATACTCTTACAGAGGCATTTTGAGGTAAAAATTCCCCCAGCCCTATGGACTGGGGTTGTACCCGTATCATGGCGGTAGCCGCCTCTCTTTCTATCCTTTCCATCTCACATACTCCCACATGGTTGTGAGCTGAGTATGGAATTGTTCCTGCACAAAGTTTATGGCCTTTTTCAGATACAGGCACTGCTTGTTGGTTGGCTTCCCTAAGGTGGAAATCCTACTGGATGTTCCTAGTTTCCTGACTCAGAAGCTTTTCAAGGGATTGATCTCTCCATCCCTGACACTTTTAGGAAATACATTGGGCTATTTTTTGTTGAGTATCCAATATTTATTGAACATGGATTTCACTTGATTGTTTCCTCAGGGTGATGACAATATCGAATTTAATTTCTAATTGGTCTTGCTGGATGAGACGTGGGGTGAAGTGTAAAGATCCATGTTCTCTCCAACCACGAATGTGAACTCCAACCGGCGTGTTTCCAATGAGGTGATGCAATTTATGAAGTGTTTGGAGGTAGGATAGTTCGAGGTTTTTCTTTTTTACATTCTGATTGTGGCTTCCTTGCGGACAGGAGGGATTCTAGGTCAATTAAACAGTGAAGCTCCCCTATCATGCTGACATGATCCGTGCACCCTTAGAAGGGTAGAACGTTTTCTTTCATCCTTAAATAGTCATCCATATATTGGGGAGAATTCCATGCATACATTCCCCTATGGATTTTACTAGTATTTCAAAGTGATAAGTGGTTGTAAGCCAGTATATCACTGAAATATTATCCCTAGATAGTTGTCTTCTCCTAAGAAACATATCATATTATTGTTCTTCCAGAGGCTCTTTTACATTATATTCCTAGCTCGACTTCTTCTTAATAATTTCTTTATAAAAAGTCAGGTCGGTGGGAACCTTATTGATTTTCGAACAGCGCGAGGGTGGCTCGGAAGATGAGCGTGGCCCCATGTCATCTTATGGATGAGAAAGAACATCACTTGTTATAGATGGTGTGCCCGATGTGTCTGACACCATTCCAAGTGCCTCAGCATCGGAGGGTTTTCTCATGTTTTTTATGGAAAAGGGATTATATTCTTACCTTCTTGAATTTTGGTTGTGAGGATGTCCTTCGGAAGTGGTAATACAATGGAGAGGGATACCATTGAAACTTGATGCTCGACTGTAGGATTTTTTTATGGGACATACCCAGGGTAGGACCTTCTAGGAGGGATGCATCATGGGTAGGACCTTCTTGCTTCTTGATTTAACTGTGAGGAGGGCCTTCACAATGACTGCCATCATGGCAAGGACTACCATCATGAATTCATACCTGGTTCCAGGGATAATTTATGTATTGTACATACGGGGGAGGGCATTTAGGATTTACTGCAATGAGGGGAGGACCATATCATTTCTTGGCTTTTCCATTGGGAGGTACATCATAAAAAATTTCATTGTTGGGAGGGCCTTTGAAATGATCGTTATCATGGTGAGGACAACCATCCTGACCTGACATTAGACTATAGGGATAAGAATATTTGTAGTGTAAACCCTGGGGATGTCCATCAGGTAAAACAAAATCAAGGGGAACACCTTCCTGCTTCATGATATTTAGGTTGAGGGGAGGGCTACCCTGATGCGCATCAAGATATCGGCTCTCATGATCAATCATTCTTGGCCCACAGAGTAACCCCCCGTGGTTCTCTGTGGAGGAACTTCAAAGATGCTGGTTGAAAAATTGTGGGGAGGACCTTCACAATTATTACTGCCACTTAAAAAATATTGTAATAGAATGATAGGGTTTTGAGCCATTATTGATATAAGTTTTAGGGTTTAAAGAACCCAAACTTTCAGCAGAGCATGATAATGTATGTGCTCTTCATTTTTCGGTTTCCTTTGTCCCTTTTCATTCATGGGTGCACTCTTTTGGTTAAACTGGGCCATCTACTATGTCAATGGCATTCATATACTGGTCCATGTCTTGTTGAGATTCATGATGCTGTTGGGATACGCTGACAAACATCTTGAGTTTTGGCAGAGATATATGCCTCCCATGGAGCGGCCACCATATTAGACCGGCATCCCCCAATTGTAACAGGTATTTTTTCCCGATCTGGTTGTCCGTATGTCATGGGATATGGATTTTGACCCTCCTAGACATGATAAGGGATGCGTAAATGCTCCAAAGTGACTAACTCATATTGCGAGTGAGTCATTCTGTTCAAGGAAACTAGGTTGTGGGCACGATTTCTTTCCTTTGTCGCCGATTCAATTATATCATGGCATGTTTGGGGGATACGGTCTAGAATAAACATCTAATATTCTATCATTTCTAGGATGTTATAGGATACTACTTTTGCTGGAATGGGTATGAAGTCACATTTTGATGATGGAGAACGAGTTGGTTCTTTCACTGGTCATCCATGAGATGCTAGTGGATACTGGAAGTTCTCCTGTGTCGGGAGAGAGGGAAGAGTCTATCACCGGTTGTCTTCTCTGGTTTCCATCGTATTTGACTAGTGGACTTCATATTCCAATGTGGGGATTTTAATATTCTTTCCTTCCACTATATTTTTCTCACGGGAATTGTATTCATCTGCAAGAAATTGACTCTACTCGTATTTAGTTTCCGCCTTATTTGGATAGCAGGCTTGATAAGAATAAACAGGTATTTGGGCCTCTATATAGCCAGTTTCCACCATATTTAGATGGCTGTCTTGAAATGCATTAGTCTGTGTTTGTGCCTTCATATAACTGACTACCTGCATACTAGGATGGAATGCTTTTTGTTCATCGGTAGATATCTGCATCTTCCTGTACTTTGATTCTTTTTCTGCCCAGTGGGATCGATGAGCACTAGTAGGAATGTGCGTGTGATTGTATTGTTACACCCTATATCAGTTGTGGTCTTGAGTGGAGGGGGCATAGTCATATGTATAGAAATTTAATGCCATCTCATTAGTATGGTGGAGCTACTCCTTAGGAACCAGGATGATTGCGTGTTAATGATTATATATTCTCCACCCTTGGAAGGCAGCCCGAGGGGCCCCTGTAACACCCTAAGAATTTACAAATAGATTTATTATAGAATTCAGGTATCACTGAGTCTCCAAAAACACAACTTTGTTATAACATAGACAAGTAAACATAAGTTCTTCACTTCTATGATGTGAATTTCTAAAATCTGGCATATACAGTTGCGATAAGTAAGATATTTGGAGTCTGATAAGAAAAACATATTTTTTGTTGAATAGTAACATACCCTTATGAATAATAACATAACCTAATGAATATTGATATACCCTAATTAATATTATCTTTACTTATGATATTATATAAATAATATTCAAGTCGGAGTATGATATACCTATGATTTGAAATAAGTAAATGAATGTTTTAAACCTGTTTTTTTAGAGTAAATTATGATTTTAATTAAATATTAAATTAATCATATTTAAGAAATTATTTTTGAAAAATGGACTTCATTTTTGGATTCTACACATCGAAAAATGGTTAGGGTGTGGTTTTTGTATTTTTTTGAAATACTTGAATTTTTTATGAATAGTGAAATACCATAATTTGCAAAATAAGATAAATACACTAAATATAGAGTCATGTATGATTTTTTTCTGATGTAACCCCAATTTATTCAGATTCACATGACTATATTACTATTCATGGTCATGGAAGACTCACTATTACTTGTCTTGTGTAGAAATAATAAATTAATGAATATAAAATTGAGAAATCCCCTCTCCCCTCCACTATAAAACCCTTCATCACTCCCTCTTCCCTTCACTAATCTCAAGCATTGTGACTTCTCCAAATTCATTCCAAATATCCTCCCATATTATTATCCCACTTCCATTAATCCTTGGTCTTATAATAAGACCAAAACCACTCTCTTAAAGAGGCTCTCAAAGAATTTTGGTTGAAGAGGTAAATTTCTATTTTCAATACTTTTTCGTTCCTTTCAAGGTCATTTGTTTTCTTTTTATATTATTACATCTACATATAAAAATTTTGGGATTACTCCCATACCATACATTTACAGGAATGTTTTCATGATTTTGGAATAAGTTATCATCATCTCTTCCTTTTACCTTCTTTTATACTAGTAGCGAGAACACCATCTATGATGTGTCAATTTACCACATTCAAGGATGATGGGCTTTCAATTTATTTTATCATTCTCAATTATGTTCATGAAACCATTCTTTTAATGGTTTAACAAGATTATTATATATTTAATATAACCTATTTGAGGTTATTTAATCCCTTTGTACAAATGGTATAATGTAATAATGAAAAATGAGTCTGTTGTAATCAATACCCCCAATTAAACCAAAACAGTTATCATTAAAGATATATATAATAATTCATCCTCATGCCATGTAACAAAATAATATAAATTTCTACTAACACCTATTTATTATCATAAATGATATGCAAATTCAATTCTGGAGATTCACATGAACTCCATTACATAAGAACAAGTCAACTGATTATGAAAATAAAGACAATGAAGACTACGGAACAACAAAATTATATATAATAACTTATCTAGAATGGAATAAATGAACTAAAAAGAATCATGATAAACTAAATACATGTATAGTAGGTTCTGAAATAAATTATTAATATGTCTAGTTTTATATTCTAGGACCTTATGTTCAATAGCGGAACACATTCGGACTTAAGGTAAGGGGTTTCTTTATCTCACTTCCATTTTTTTGAGGATTCCCGTATTCACTAATAATACATGTGTATGGTGTATTTATAATTAACATTGATGAAACATATAATTAATATCCTTATTTTCATGTAATTCAATCTATCATTTTAGTATTATTAATTTTGGGGCATAGGATTTGATTGATTACAAAGTGGTTAGGGTTTTCCCACCCAAACCTCCATTTTCATTCGGGTTACTTGTATTGTCTAATTACTTCAATGAAACTTTTGTTTATTAATATGTACTCCTCATAAATTATATTTTAGTGTTATATATATGTTCACCAAGATGAATCATTACTTATTTTATGGATAGTTTCATGTTTTAAAAGGAACATTAAAAAAAATTCAGAAATACAAACTCAATTCAAGGGATATTTTCAAATTAAACGCTATTTTCAAGTGTACTAAAAATATTATTTAATCCATGATTATATTTATAAAAACACTCATTTTATCATGAAAAATACTCTCGGTTCATTTAAGGATTTAATAGAAAAAATTTTCCTTTCCACTTTAAAATTATCTTTAATACTTTCCTTACAATGCTGTAAAATGATTTATTTATAAAGAATATTAAGAACTCATATTACATGATTTATCTTCAGTTCAGAATAATTTATGCCTAAAAAGTAATTTCAGTGTCCTAGTATTATATTTTATGGGATATTCATATTTAAAATATGATTTCATGGAAAATATAAATCTGTTTCCAAAAATAATCTCCTTTCAAAAGTAAAAAAATGATTTTTCTCATCTCTCATTAACATTTATGAGGTATATGCCTTGTTCACCACTTATTTATTTCTAGTGTTTTATGTACTACCCTTTGGTATATCATATAAAGAGTCTCATTTTTCTCACTATATTCAAAGGTATTATAATTTGAATGTTTAATGGTTTTATGGGGCACTTTGGATTGTTTAAGGACTATTTCCTCAAGAATTTGTCGATGGTATCATCTATAAATATATTCATCTATGTCAACATCCTTTGCTTAATTTTGTAATTAATTTAGGTTTATCTATTACGATATCATATAAAATATGTATTTGAAGGGTTTTTGGTTATTCTGACTATGAATGTCAATTTTGATATCATTCACCATATTATTTCGAAAGGTTAGTGTTTATGTTTATTTATTGGGGAATGTTAATTAAATTTCAAATGCTTGTTTCAATATGAATGTATGTGTTTAATATGTTCTCCCATTTCATATGAGAAATGCATTGAACAAATTAAGTGTCAGGTGGGACACGCTATAGCCCCTTTGTGCATCGTTAGGTCTGATGAGACAAACTGCAGTCTTGGCACAAGGCCTTGAAAAAATGATAATTTATGCTCTTGGCACGAGGACTTGATAGTATAGTTATGTTTCCCCATATTATTCATTTACACATTATGAAAAAATAATTTATGGTTCATGTGGTTATTCAAATAGTATAATACCCATGATTATGTTTATTTATGGAATTACTTACTTAGCTCTTTTCCTTGCCATAATGTGTTCAAGTTTTTGTTAAAGGCACATGTTTTTAAGTATTCAACTTGCCTAATGTTTATGTTATGATATCATTTGATATATTACATACCCTTATAGAGAGTTTGGTCCCACCCCTTTTATTTTTATTTCCCTAGGTTAAAAAGAAGAGATCATTTATTGAGTTTTCAAGGATACAGTTTATTAGATTTTGTTATGTTTCATATTTTGTTTCATTTCAAAATATAAAATGGGTTCCGTGTAAGTATCTAGTTTCCTCAAGACTACTAAACGGATCGGTCCTTCAGGATGCTTATTACTTGTATATATACCAATTTAATCAAATAAGGCACCAGATTCAGGAAACAAGGGTCGGGTCCTTACAATTCATATCATAGTAAGTTTTGTTGAATCCTCGGAAACTAGATTTAGAAAAAGTGGATTAGGGAAGAGTATCTAAGATAGTATTTGAGGATAAACATACAAAAAGGTCCTGGTATTTAGGTAAAGAATAGATTATATTGATCATTCATGAAATAAATCCCTCTTTGGATACGAGCAGGTAGAGGCGGCTCTGGAACAGATGTATTTAGAGGTAAAACCCAAAAACACCACTTTAAGATAGACTCAAACAGAAACTGGTGCATGAAAACGGGCCTTTCTGCACTCTTTGTTACAACACTCTTGGGGGGATATTCATAGGATAATTAAAATTTTATTTACCCACCAATATAAAGGATTTATTCCCCAAAGTAACCAAAATATATAGTTCTAGCATTTATGATGCATAAATTTATGTTACGTGTTATACCATTTTTAGAGATATAGAGAATAATAAATTTTATGATATAATATATAATATGGAATTGATTAGAAATGGATCCTATTAGAAGGAATCAGAACATCACCAATGCACATGATGTGATGAGTAAGAAGGATCATATCTCTAATGGTCTTAAGACTTCTTTTCAAAGGAAGATTGTCTCCCAAGTATCCACATCATATGCTAAAATAATATCATGTGATAACAAGGTATGTAAAAACTTCTTTCAGTCCTATGTATTTTTATGGAAGAATGAGAATAAGAGGATGGAAGAGAAATGCATGGATAAAGGGTAGAAGGGAAAGAATAGTTTCCCCACATGTGATAACTGTTGAAAGGATCACCATGGTAAATGTTTGAAGGGAATGAGTGTTTGCTATACATTTATAGGAAAAGGAAAACAAGTTCATGATTGCAAGGTCATGAAAATGGTTTCCAATGTACAACACTTCAATTTCAAGGATATGGGATACTATGTGAATTAATTTCCCAAGCATCAAAGGAATATACCCCAATTGATGATTATGGATAATGATCAAGTTATGATGCTACCGCGGATGAAGTAGAATGATTAATATGCCTAGAAAAGAATCTTGTCATTTAAATATTTTCTCTGTAATGTACTGGTAGTATGAATTATGAGATATATAAGGATTTTACTATAGTAATCTTTTATTAAGGATTGGGGTCATATATTGAATGGTACAATGGGAAAGTGATTCATAGGAAAGTTAAACTTTTTATGAAAAAAACATGATTGAGGGAAAGAAAACACATAATATATATATCTGATGATTGAGATAATAATGAAGAAATTATTTATTCAAATAATTATTGACTCCAATGGAACTGATTATTTACTTGTCAAGAAGTGGTCTTTGCTATCATCAACAAAGTTTACAACACTTTTGGATTTAAGGAATATATCCAATAACATGTATCTTACTTAAGTAATATGGAAGAATACATGTTTCAAATATGGTTTTACAATAATCCATGTTATGATGATATTTAAAGAGTATATAAGATGATGTAATTCGCTGGTTTGTAATGTAAATTTTAGAGCAACTTGTTGTTGATTAAGGGTGGATGATATGTTCATCTTGGAAATTAAGAGGACTTCATTATAATGTGTTGAATAATTATATTTTGAGATTTATTATAACCATTTATGAATTGGTTTAAGTTGATCATTGTATGAGATTTTAGAGGTTAATGTATTCCTTCAACAAATGGTGTTTCCCATACTATGTGATGAGGTATAGATAGTTAAATTACAATAAAAGGTTGAGTTAAAAAGTTGAAATGTATATTTATACTCTTATAGAGTGGAATAATTCATTGACCAAGGAAAATAATGATAAAAAAATGTTTTCCTATTGTCATTATCATTGATAATATTGATTATTTTTTAGTTTATAGTTTTCTAGTAATTAACATTCATCTGAACATGTCCTCTATCATGTTCTATCATAACTTCATAGTTAGATTTTTCTTTCATGTCCAATTTTTTTTCTTCGAACTAATGTCACATCAATCAAAAGCTTACTTTTTGGGGGTGACCACCTCATATCTATTAACATTTTAGGAGGATATAATATTAACCCTATTTCTGATGGGGGTTTCCATAAGGAAATTTTCATGTATCAACCATTAACTTTCGAAGTACAATTTCAAATTTCGAGGATGAAATTTTTGTAAAGAGGAGATAATGTAACACCCCAGGAATTTACAAATATATTTATTATAGAATTCATGGATCAATGAGTCTCTACAAATAGTAGTTTGTTATAACCAATCTACGTAAACATAATTTTGTCACTTCAATGATGTGAATTTCGAAAATATGACATACATGGTTGTGATGAGTAAGTTATTTGGATTCAGATAAAAAAACACAATTTTTATTGAATATCATCCTACCCTTATGAATAATAACATACCCTAATGAATAGTGATATACCATAATGAATAGTAACCTTACCTATTATTGTATATATATAATATTAAATTTGGAGTACGATATACCTATGTTTTGGAATAAGTAAATAAATGTTTTAAAACTATTTATTAGAATAAATTATAATTTTAATTAAATATTAAATTATTCATATTTAAGAAATTATTTTTGAAAAATGGACATCTTTTTTGGATTCTAAATGTCGAAAAATGGATGGGTTGAATTTTTTGGGAATTTTTTGAAATACATCAATTTTTTATGAATAATGAAATACCATAATTTTCAAAATAAGTTAAATACCCTAATTATAGAGTCATGTATAATTTTTTTCTGATGTAAGCCCAATTTATTTTTATTCACATGATAAAATTACTATAATTGGTCATGGAAGGCTCACTATTCCTTTTCTTGTAGAGAAATAATAAATTAATGAATATAAAATTGAGAAATCCCCTCTCCCCTCCACTATAAAACCCCCCCAATCACTCCCTTCTTCTCTTCACTCCTCTCAAGCCTTGTGCATTCACCAAATTCTGTCCAAATATATTCCCAACCTCTTATCCCACGTCCATCAAGCCTTGGTCTCATTAAAAGACAAAAACCATTCCCTTAAATAGGTTCTCAACGAATATTGGTTCAAGATGTAAATTCCTCTTTTCAATTATTTCACATTCCATTCAAGATCATTCGTTTTCTTTTTATATTATTAAATATCCTTATCAAATGTTTTTATTACTACAATACCATATATGCACCATAATTTTTTCATTATAGTGGAATAATTTATCATCATCTCTTCCTTTTACCTTCTTTTATACTAGTATCGATAACACCATCTATGTTGTGTCAATTTACCATATTCAAGGACGATGGCCTTTTGATTTATATTATAATTCTCAATTATGTTCAAGAAACCATTATTTTTATGGATGAACTAGATTATTATATATGTAATATATCCTATGTATAGTTCTATAATCCATTTATTACAAATGGTATTAAGTTTTAAAGAAATATGATTCTATTGTAATCAAAACCCACAATTTGACCGAAATAGTAATCATTAAAGATATAAATAATAATTCATCCTCACGCCATGTAAAAAAATCATATAAATGACCACTAACACCTATGGATGATCATAAATTATATTCTAATTATATTCTGGAGATTTACATGAACTCCATTACTTAATTGAACTGACTAGGAAAATAAAGAAAACGAACACTACGAAACAACAAAATTTAACATAATAACTTATCAAGAAGGGAATAAATTAACTAAATAGAAATATTATAAACTAAATAAATGTTTAATAGGTTCTGAAAAAATTTATTAATAATTCAGATTTCGTATTCTAGGACCTTATGTTCAAGATAAGAACACATTTAGACTTTAGGTAAGGTGTTTCTTTATCTCACTTCCATTTTTGTGAGGCTTTCGGTATTCAATACCAATACATGTGAATGGTGTATTTATAATGACCATTAATGTAACATATCATTAATATATTTATTTTCATGGCATTAAATGTGTCATTTTAATATTATTAATTTTTGGCCATACTAATCGATTGATTATAAAGTGTTATGGGTTTTTTCTACCTGATCCTCCAATTGCATTTGGGTTACATTTATTTTCTAATTACCTCAAAAAAACGCTTGAATATTATTATTTATTTCTCAAACATTTTTTTGGAGTTATATATATATATATGTTCAACAACTAGAATCATTCCTTGTTTTATGGATTTTTACATGTTTTAAAAGGAACCTTAAAATTTGTTTCCTAAAAACAAACCCGATACAATTGATATTATCACATTCTTACTGATTTTCAAGTGTACTCAAAAATTTATTTTAATCCAAAATTAGTTTTATAAAACAACTCATTTAATCACAAAAAACGATCTTGGGTCATTTCTGGATTTAAGAGAACAAATTTTCCTTTCCACATTAAAATTATCTTTAATACTTTCCTTAATGTGCTCTAAAATGTTTTATTTATAAAGAATCTTAAGAAATCATTTTACATGATTTAAATTCCATTGGATATCTTTTATGCAAAAAATATAATTTCAATGTCCTACTATTTTATTTTATGGAATATTCATTTTTAAAATACGATTTTATGGAAAATATTAATGATATTCCCATAGAATCTTCTTTCAAAAGTAAAAAGGATTTTTCTAATCTCTCATTAACATTTATGAGATATATTCCTTCTACACCACTTATTTATTTCTCTTGGTGTATGTACTCCCCATTAGAATATCATATCAAGAGTCTCCTTTTTCTCATGACATTCTAAGGGATTCTGATTTCAATGTTTCAAGGTGGCATCAGACACTTTGAAATGTTTAATAATTATTTACTCAAGAATATGTCAATGGTATCATTTATAAATATATTCATCTATGTCAAAATCCTTTGTTTACTATTGTATTTAATTATGGTTTATCTATTATGATATAATCCAAAAAATGTGTCGAAGGGTTTCTAGTTATTCTGACTATGGATGTCTATTTTGATATCATTCAATACATTATTCTGAATGGTTAGTGTTTATGTTCAATGATTTGGTAATGTCATTTTCATTTCATATGCTAGTTTCAATATGAATGTATATGTTGATTGTGTTCACCCCCTTCGTATGAGGAAAACATTGGACATAATAAGTGTTGGGTGGGGCTCGATATAGCCTTTCGGGGCATCAGTAGGTGTCATGAGACAAACTACATTCTTCGCACAAGGCCTTGATAAAATGATTATTTATGGTCTTTGCATGAGGCCTTGATGGTATGGTTATGTGATCCCACATTATTTATTCCCTAATTATGAAAATAGAATTTATGGTTCATGTGGTTATTCGACTAGCAGAATACCCATGATTATGTTTTTATGGAATTACTTACTCATCTCTTCTTCCTGCCATAATGTGTTCAAGTTTTTGTTAAAGGCATATGTTTTTATGTATTAAACATGTCTATTGTTTATGTTATGATATCTTCTTCTATATTTCATACCCTTAATGAGAATTTGAGCACACCCATTTCATTTGTTTTTCCTTCCCCATTTTAAGAAAGAAGAGATCATTTATTGAGTTTTCAAGGATGTAGTTTGTTAGCTTTTCTTATGTATCATATTTTTCTTCATTTTAAAATATAAAATGGGTTCCATTTATGTATCCAGATTCTTCAAGAAAACTAAATTTATTGGTCCTTCAGTATGCTTATTCTTTATTTATATACCAATGTAATCAAATAATGAATCGACTATGGGAAATTGGGGTCAGTTCCTTACAGCTCGGGTCTTCTGAACATTGGAAGGTTCCCCCAGAATAAAGTCTTCCTCTGCCATAGGAGGCATGGTCGTTCGGTGTTTTCAGCAATTCTGTCAGGCATGGGCCCATGAGTAGGACCCCTGTATAGTTGAGATAAAGTCATCAACATCGACTTCATCTCGATCCCTAAGATAACAGAGGTGATCATTGAACCATTCTGAGGACTATCTCCGGAAAAGGTTTGAGTTGATCACTGGGGTCGCCTGGTGGTGGGGTGCCGGCTCCGGCTAAAGTGGAGGTTGGCGGACCTTTGCTGACTGAAGTGCTTTTCTTGAGGACTCCATCTTGGGGATAGTACCATTTTGGTGGTACTCCCTAACCATCATGTTGGATACCCAGTGTTGAAGGCATTATGTAGGCGAGGGGTTCTTTCTCTTCATTAGGGTCCCAACGGCCTACGGGATCGATGATGTGTGTGTCTTCATGGGTCATTTGGATATCATTTAGATCTAAGGTCACACTTTGGGAACCTACAATTTATATATCTGACATACATTCCAGAAAACCTCATCAAAGGAGCATTCTTTTAAACATATGCATATTTGGCATTTCTGCTTAGTCCTATTACCCTTTTCATTTGATGCGGGGTGAAGGGGTCTAAATGGGGTGAGACTGCCACCTTGGTTAACGATTCACATCAGGTTCACTATATTTTTTCCACCTCTAAGTTGGCATGTTTCTAGGTGGTACAAAAATGGTTCGACGAGGATTGTCACCTGTCCCAATTTTCTACAGTGATGGGTTCTCATCAAATTTACCATTCCATTGTTTCGACCTATTTAGCATTATTATCATTTAATGAAGGATTAAGTAACACTGAAGGAACTTTTGGTTCCAAAAGGCGATTGTGTGGGGTTTAAGCACTCGTGAAATAGGTTCTTCTCGGATATAACTTCCTCAGATGGTCTCCAATGGGTTTATTCATGGATCCAAGAATTCCCAACAGCCCAGGTATACATAATTCATGCACCTGCATTCCAAAGGCGAGCACTCGTTGGCTGACAATTTGGCCAACGACACTTTAGGACTCCATTGGTCGAGAAGATGGGATGTCAGGCTCCTCGTACCCTTCCGAGGGAGGATTGTTGCCTGTTTCAGGATAGTCTTATAGATTTTAGTCATGTTCATATGCTAATTAATACTTTGTTCATTCCCAAAGAGTGTATCCACATGCTACCCCTGGATTTCAAAATCATTTTCATCACGCATATATTTGATGCTATGGAGGTGATGTGGACTTCAGCCATATTATATGGCAATCTAGAGTTTATTTTCATCTAGAGGGTGGATGGTGATTTGATGTTGGGATCGTGCCCATAAGAAGGGCTTCCTATGTATCCTTCGGAGAGGAATCATAACCCACGTAGTTTTTATTATATGGGGCTTATGCATATATGCTTCCCATTTGACAGGACGTGAAGGGTAAACCCTTTTGTTGGGGTACCCTTTTAAGCTCGGGCCTTCTCGTAGGCGTTCTATATATCCTGGTTTGATCAAAAATCAGATTTTTCATAGTTCAGATGTGTAGGGATTACGTGTGGAAGATTCCCATTTGATGATACATGATTGGGTGGAATATTTAGGGATGGGCACCTTTCTAAGGTCGGGCCTTCTGGTAGGCATCCATAGTATCCTGGTTTGATCAATAATCATAGTTCTCATAGTTTATATGTGTGGGGATTATGCATAGATGTTTTTAATTTGATGAGACATGAATGGGTGGACTATTTATTGATGGTAACCCTTTTGAGCTCGGGCCTTCTGTTAGGTGTCCCACATATCATTGTTTGGTCAGGAATCAATGTTCTTGTAGTTTAGATTCACATGAGAATTATAATCCTTAAAACCTCTAGGCCCACGTGAGTCACACTCGGTGTGAGAAACAAGATGATTTGAAAGATTCAAAAATGCGCATGCTTCCTCCCCTGTTGGTGGGGGAGGGAGATCCCACAGCAGAAGAGGCCAGGGTAACCATGGGAGAGGGTGCAGTGTAATGAACCATTCATTGTGGAATGACATTGAAGTTAATGCAACTCTTATTCATAAAATTGGGGACTTACCTCATTGGGATGGCCCCGTAACACACTCTGGGAAGGGGAGGAGTTTTTTCCTCATCAAATGGGGGAGCGAACGTAACCCCTTCTACTGATCACTATTCCTCATTGAATGGAAAATCATGGGATAACTCTTATTCCCAATAATGGGGAGGATTACATTGGTTTCCCATGTTTGGGATCTGAGTTACCATGGGAATTCCACCTCATATGCATTCCCGAAGCCCCACCATTGTGGGGAGGGCCTAATGACTCATCTTATCGGGGTATGTAGAATCAATGGGGAAAGCTATGGAACCCGATGGTCTGATCATATGGGTCCTGTGGATTTGGAGGAGGATTTTTCCTAGTGATAAGGGACTAATTAGTGGAGGGACCATGGAGGACTAGACGATAGTGGAGGTACGAGGTTGGAACCAGTGGAAAAAATACCAAAAAAACACCCCAATCCGCGTACTGACTTTTTATGGGGGATGGGGGAGGCTCTACATACAATAGTGGTACGTAGGAAGAGGGGCCCTCTATATACCAATGTGGTACATAGGTAAGGGTATAGTAAACCACGTACCATAATGGTACATGGACCATCATTCCGTTTCGGTTTCCATTAGTGTACAGATGTAGTACGCGGAACATGGTTTAGTCCGCGTAGCGCTACACTATGTAGAGTACCCTATTAAAGGGTGGTCTGGGGGACCATAATTCATGGGGAGTTCATCTGTGAGAAGCCCTTGGTTTTCGGTTCACCGGTTTGGTTCGCAATTCTATTATTTTTATTCAATTCCAGCATTTGTGGTTCTTGTTTGGCTGTACCTACAGAGGGAGTGGTTCATGATTCGTGCTTCGCTGATGAAACAATATAGAAGATGGTGTGAAACTTTTAAGTATCCCTCAATATTTCATCTTCCGTACTTATCCCTATCCATCCCCCATTCTGTGTGTCCCTCTATAATTCTACAGGGTTACTTTTCTTGAGTATAAAAAAAATGAAATATATTGGGCACGCGACACCATTTGCAGAGGCCCATTGAAGCAATATCTTAACCCATGGAAGACTCAACCAATCAGGGTTTATAGAGGCTTCAGTTCGTGATAATGGTTCGCAGAACCCTACTGATTGGATTCATCTGCGAACTGCTGAGTTCGCGACATGGTATGCAGATGGTCCTCACGCATATAAATCTCTCGACAACTCTGTTCGAAGTCGGCCTTGCTCGCTGGCCATCGCCTCGCGGGCCAACGCTTCGCAGATCGTTCTGTATACCTGGCAGTTCACAATCCATCCACTTCACATACCTTTCCAGGTGATGGTACATGGGACACTTAAATAATCCTTGAAAACATTAATTCCTTCATGTTCCTTCGCATAATTGTAACTCATTTTGAGTCCATTCACCTTGCTAGATTTGTAGAAGTACTTGCCTGCTTCTACAAAGCGTTTGTTGGGGTATTTTATTCTCTTGGTGGAATTTTCTAATACCTACAATATATAATATTCAATATAATTTTTAAAATTAATATTATGTGTTTTCTAGATACAATATAATAACGAATTCAATTTTATGCATAAAAGGAGTATATTTCGAAACAAGCATTTTTAGTGCCTTTTCATGGAAAATCCATTTTAAATATTGTTTTTTCATTATTATAAATTATATATGGCCAAATAAACTTCTTATTTATAATAGGATTATAAAAATTTACATTTCTTGAATATTTTGTTTTATTTGAAAACAAATCATTTATTAATGAATCGTGAAATATACTACATTTTAATTAAAAATTGTTTTATCATCAAATTTAAATATAATTATACTATTATATTAATTGTTTTTAATTTATAATTAATAAAATTAGAATTCAACCCACTATAGGTCATTGTTATTAGATTCGCATTGAAATTAGATATAAAAACATTATCATCATTTGAATAGTTTTAATTTAATAACTTGTTTTCTCAACGTGTCAATAGGATTGATTTTAAACATAAATTTCCACTTCATTGAATTGATTTTTTTAATAATTTACATACATGGTTTTAATTATTAGGAAAATTTTCATCTAATAGTAAAAAATTAATTTTTTTCAATTGTAACATTGGTAATTTTTTACAACAACTAAATGTAAATTTGGGAATTAATGGTAAAAATAAATTTATAAGAATTATAAAATTACCCTGAAACAAGTCCAAATTTTATTGGATAAGTTACATAATAACATAGCAATACTTGGTTCGTTGTTATATCCTTTGGAAGACACTTGTGTATGAGTAGGGAATTAATGATATTATATTCAAAGAGAAGACTAATTTTGTCACACTCTTGTTTTTATCAAGTAAATTATATTTAATATTGTGTTATACAAGGGATCTCTTTGACTATAAATATTATTTAGAAAGATAAAAAATATTAGCTATGAAATATTAATTTATTTTTCATTTTTGGTGAACAAATAATTAATCTAAATGGTGAGACAATGATGATATAGTAATCACTCAATTAATTGAAGAATCAAATAAATTATTTTAAAAATGTCAAAAAAATATACTTTCAAAAAAATGATTAAATAATCATATATTATTTATAAATTTGAAATTTTATTGAAGTTTTAATATAGTTTTCTGGTATATATCAAGTTGTTAGTAAATTTTTAAAAAATAAAATATTGAATAGTTTCAAAATTGACAGTAATGATATTTTATAATATAAAATATTTTAATAATTGATATAGAATTTATAAAAATTTAATATTTGGCCAAATAGTGGGGTTAAATTTTTGAATGTCATAAATTACTCATTTATTGGTCTTTTTTCATATGGTAGTAATTATATTTACCCTCATTTTGTAAATTACAAGACATCATGGTAGGAGTTAAATGGTTTAATTAAGGATTAAAACAAAAAACAATAAGGATTAATAAACAATAAAAACATGTATAATTTTAATTTTATGAAGGTTATGCGACAAAAAAACCATCTTATATTACAAATAAATTAATTTTTACCCATTTGGAAAGGAAAGGTAATTTATAATAAATTAAAATTTGGAATATTTTCAGGAATGACCCTCCCATATCCTACAAAAGAGATCTCATTCTTCTCTATTAGTTGCACCTCAAAACCTATTTGGATTGGACAATATCTACCCAAATACCTCTGTATAACCCCTCCCCACATTCTAGAGCTCTTATTTTAAGCATAAATATAACACCCTGAGATATTTATATGATATGTTTTTTAAATTATGTTATATTTATTTATTTTTTTATATTTCATTGATATATTGTGTTGTACACTACACAAAGATAATATTGCAATAAAAAAACACTAAATCATATTTTTGTATACTAAACAATATTATTGTCATTCATTACACAAAATTTCTTGTTCTTCTAATAGAATTCATTTCTCACGAGACTCAGTTTAAATGAAAAACTACATATAAAAATTTTACCTTATCACAGAACGTTGAAAATGGTGGATAAGAAATATAGTAACTAAATAATGAAAATATGTTTTAGATTTGTATATATAGATAATTAATTCGTTGGTGATAAATTAATTATAATTGAAAATAAAACAATTCTTAAATTAATGGAAATTTTTTTCTGGAAAAGTATTTAAATGAAAATATGTGAATTTATAAAATAACGAAATCACTCATGATGGATGTTATTAATGAAATATAAATGTAATATATTATGTTTAATATTTATAATTCCTCTTATAGGTCTTATATACATTGTATAAGAACAATTTCAATTTTTGGGATAAAAGAAATATTATTGAAAAATGTAGTTTTACCAACTTTTGATAGCACAACCATTTTATATCTAGTTCTTAACACATTTTTATATTAAATTTCAAAAAAACAAACTTCCTATTTATAAGTGGGATAAAAATTTTTACTTCGGATTTATTGTTCATATTTTTCTAATGTCATTCAATGTTTGATGAATAGATAAAATATACTAAATTTAAATCTAAAAAATATCATCTAATTAATTTATATGGTTAAGTTATATTTTTTAATTTTTTTAAAATTTAAATATATTATATTTATACCATTTAATATAATTTTCTTATTTTCACTAATTTTAAATTTAATTTTTATTTTAATAAAAATTCAATATTTTGCAATGTTTAATTTTGAAACTTTTTTTTTAATTTAGGAAACGAGATTAATTTTAAATAAATTACTTCAAATTATGTGTTTTTATTTTTTAAAAATGGATTCCATATTTTTAATAAATATGTTCAAATTATTTAAATATCTTTATTTTATTTTTGGGCACTATGAATAGTAACGTCAGAAATTTTTATTGATGCGGAAAAAGGGTAAGCTGAGTAATTATGAGTAAATATAATAATATAAAATTTCCCAAATACTTGTCATAATATCATTCGATGAGTTTCATTCTACCTAAATCATCTTTTTGTTTAAATGGTATATTTTGGAAGCCACTTGGATGAGATTACGACCTTTAATGTATTTTATTTTCTGAAAAGTTAAATATGTCGTACTCAAATTTTAATAAATATATTATTTTAATATAAAGGTGTACTAAATCTAAATTTTAATATATATATATATATGTATTAATTTGAAGTATTATTTTTTATTTATCATGATTATATATTTATAATTTTTAGGAAATCAATAATTACTTTAAATGCATATACATTGCTGATGTTGAAATTATTTAATTGCTGGAAAATCAATACCATAATTTTTTTATAAAATTATAATATCAATTAAAATAAAAAAAACTTAAACAAATTTTAATTTTCCTGTATAAATCGACAATAATCATCCAAGTGTCTAGTTATGTACTATTTGGATCCATTTGGAAAATATTTTGACATTTACAATATAATATTAAATCTCATGTTTAGGTGGACACATTCATGTTTTAATACATATAACATCATCAGTGTATAATTTTTCAAAATATATATTTGATTATAATTATTCTTGTGAAATATAGTGGATTTATCTTCTTTATAGTATTTTATTTCTAATTTATATTCAAAATATATGTATATTAAATATTTACACAAAACTGATGTAGTAATTATTTTATTAATAGAAGTATAAAATTATTATTATTAGAAATATTAAATTAAATATAATTTTGGATAATAAATATATAAAATTAATACTATAGATCACCATGATCCCCAAGGGATAAAATAAAATATTTCTTTGTGGTATACATCTCAACTATATATTTTTTAAAATTCATTTAATAAATAGTTTCAAAATTTACACCATTAATATTTTGTTAAAATATTTTTTCTAAAATTATTTAAAAATTATAGAAAAGTTTAAAAAATATAAAATAATTAATAATGGTTCTAAAATGTTCTAAATTATTCATTTGTTGTCTTATTAACATCAAATAAGTAAATATTGCACCCTTTTAGTATTGAAATACTTGTTACCTTAGCTTAAAGTTAAATAGAATAACTAAGTCCCAATTAAAATGATAAGGTTTAAATTGATAGAAAAACATTTCTCAAATTTATTTTTTGATGATATTAATAACTTATCTTATCACATATTTTAAACAAGTACATTTATTCGGTTATGTGATTAGTTTTTATTTTATTTTAAATTAATTTTTTGGGGATTTGAAATGTGCCCCTCACCTGAGTTATAAACGAGCACATCCTCCATAAAAAAATCAATTCTCTCTGAGCCTTCATTCATGGTCACCCAACATCATTTTTCATTATAAAAATCCTTAGTTACATTTTATAGGTATTTTTTCTCAAAATATGAACTGTAGTTCCTTTAAGAATATATCTAGAGGCACCTTGTCGAAGTAGAGGTAATATACCCTACAGATTCTATCAAATTAATTTCTTCTTATACTAACTTTCCCTAAGTTGTATCCATTATAAATAAATAACTATAGTATCACATATTTCATTAGATTTAGTTAGTGTTGTGGAAACCCCATATTCAATCATTTATCCATCCTATGAAAAATGAAATCATCACGTATTCATACATATGGCTTACCATCTCCACGATGCGGTGTAATCAGTTCTTCACCACCACCTTACATGGATATGTATAATTTTAGAAATAATACTATATATGGTTATTATAAAAATATATTTACCAGAAGAAAATATATTCTATTCACGGTGATACCATTCCATAATTAAGGGAATGATATTGTCCCTCGTGCGTGCATATAACCTACCGTCTCAATGATGTAATGTGAGTCATTATACATAATATTTATTAAATAATTATTATATTAATATTTAAATGAAAAAATATGATATGTAATATATTTACATCATTCTGGAAATGATATAACTATAACCTAAGACGGGTAATATTAACATATCTGAAAAACTATGCAAAAGAAAATAAATAATTTAGTACCTGAAGGATGAGTAAAAATGTTTTTAACATAAGGGTAATAATATGATCACTTATGATATCATAAAATTGAGTATGATTATAGAATAAGTTAATAAAATTATTTAACCCTAATACATAAGGTTCAGACCTGTATGGAGGAATCCATACCTAAGGTAAGGTATAATTTCCCAGATTCATTATTATCTGTGATTGTTTAAACATAAGTATTTAATGGTGAATATTTATCATCCATTTACATATTTCATAAATATGTATTTAAAAATATTTCTTTATTCATCTATAATTTATTTAAGTAAATTTTACCTAATTGATAATTTTTATTAATTTTTAGGAAAAGAATATGTTTTCATTTTCGATACGAAGTAGTTTTGGACATATATGAAAAAATTATAAGAAGAATGATTTATCTTAACTTATACGACATGAAACGATTTTTATGTTTTCATAATTACTTGTTTCTATGAGGCTTCTTTTACAAAATATAATGGTACTTTTCTAATTAAATTGTATTCTTTTCAAAATTGTGTGTCATTTGGATAAAATTAAATGTTTTTGATGAAGAAAGGGTATTTTCTTCTAGAATTATTTTCATGGTTTCTATAAAAATTACATTAATAAAATATGGAATTATTTAATTTTTTTTTTCATGTATAGTATTTCTATTATTCCTATACATTAATTATGATTATTATTGAATGCAATTCATGAAATCCATTTTTTTGTACGGATTATGTTATGATGGAATTATGTTTAAAAATAGTAATTTTATTTCTTGAGTTATGATGTGAAGAATGATTTATGCTTTTTGAGAAACATGTAAAGAGGAATTCATTTTGAGATGGGTGGGACCTATATCTCCACCCCAATACATTGGATAATGATTTATATCTCAAGAGATATGTAGTAATTGATTGGGAAATGATCTTGGTTTAGTAATACATGGATGAATTTGGAAATGGTATTGGTTCAGTAATATAGGGATGGAATGGTAGGTAAACCCAATTCAATAATATAGTGCTAGAATGAGGATTGAACTCATTTTAGTAAAGAACTTTGTATACTATGATAATTTTGGAAATGAGCCTTTTCTAATATGGAAATTATTTTTTATTGATATATGTTTTCCACAATTTCTTATTATATACTAATGTTATTTTTTCATTACTTGTGTTCCTTAATTATTTATGCTTCACTAACGTCCAATATTAATTTTGTGACTCGTTATTTTTTTTATATGTTATACGTGGTATGGTTTTCAAAATGTATGTCCATGTTTTCATATTCTTATACGTATTTATTGTTTTTTACCCTTACTAAGCATTTGAGCTCTCTATTTTATATGTTTATTTTCCCAAGGATATAAAGAAATTTATTAGGTAAGAAAATGAAAGGGGAATATATTTACTGGAGATGTATAATATCATTGACAAAAATAGAAGAATATATTCCAATTTTTGAATGAACTAAACTATTACGGTCTTTCAGTGTCTATTTGTGTGATGTATTAAGTATTATGAAATGGTAATGTAATGTATATCTACATATATATTGGAAAACTGTATTTGTTATCAGAGTGAAGGTTTAGATAATCTTTAGAAACAATCATGGGAAAACATTAATGGGAACCCTAGAAATATTAATATGGATATGTAATGGGATATCCCTAAGGATAAGTCTAAGTATTGGTTACAATCCTGTAATTTTGGTACTGATCATGGATAACCTAATATTAAACATAAAGTGTTATAGAATGAATGTAATTTTCATCGATTATGTTGTTTTTCCAGTATGATTAGTGTCACTTGTAGTTTAATTCTTGGGTATTATAAAATGGCTAGAAGCATGAGGATTCATGTTAATAAAGAATATAATGGAAAATTTAATGATGTTAATTATGATAAATAAAATAAAATTGGACTTGGATGGTGAAACATTATTAATATACCTAGTCAGAAATCATATAATATGATCAATAATCTTATCTTTGTTGAGTTTCCTAACCCTCCAAATAAAAGAAAGATAGAGTTTCATGGTGACTACAGATGAAGGGAAGTTGAATTTTACTCATGTAAATCATGGGGAAAGAGGCATCAAGGAGAATGTTTCAAAGAAACATGAATATGTTTTGGGTTTGGAAGAGAAGGAAATAAAGTTATTGTAATGTAAAATGTTCAATTGACACAATAGACAAGGAATATTTTATTTCAAGTGAATCAATGATAGTTTAATGTTTTAAATGTGTAATATATGGGAATGATGCAAATCAATTGCATAGGGAGAAATTTCATGAAGAGAATCAGCAAGTTTGTATAAATAATTGTTATATTTGGTATGAAGAAGATACTATGAATGATATGTGAGATAAATGAAGTGTTAAAGAGTAAATGGATGAATCATGGTTAAGGGTTTAAGAAGATATTAGAATGATTTTTTGTCTATGTATTAGTATTCAATAATAATGTTGTATAATTTTATTAACGTTATATTAGAATAATGAAACCTCTATGTATTGGTCTATTGTAGTTTTTTCATAAGTATTTAAGTGGTTATACTGAATATAACTAGTAACTGTGAAAAGTTATTGTGGTGATAAGTAGATATTTTTGTAAAAGACATGCTCAATGGAAGGATAACCCTTAATATGATAATTACAATGAGATAAGCCAATTTTTATAATTATGTTTTGTATATGGATAGTCTGATGGTGATGACTTCCTTAGAAAATATTAACGATTTTTTGAAAACTGGTTTATTATATAATGGAAGATGTATAACACTTTTTGGGATATAAAGAATATATCTAATAATATTTAAAATAAAGAATAATGCATGTTATCAATAAGGATATATGGAAATTTTAGTTACTACCAATACAACAGAGAATACATGATGAAGGTTGTCACATGTTTAGAATTTTTCCAACAAGATATAAATCAAAATATACATGGAATAAATGTCAAGACGTGTTAATTTTCCTCTTTCTGATGTTTTTTATTTTCATTTTTTGGAATTATTATATGGTTATCCATTTATGGAATTTATATGTTCAACTTCAGATGATGATTGTTAGATTAACGTATTATCTCAATTTAGAAGTACTTAGGAATATTTGATATCTAGTGCTAACCTTTCTGTTCTAATAAAGACAAATAGAATGACCTGTCATTCTATTTATAGGTCTCATGTTTTGATAATGTTTAAAGAATGAAAAATTCACTTTTATTTATTGTAATAAGAGAGTAAGTTGAAATTGATCAATTCATGAATAAATTATGAGATTATAGTTAATTAGGTAGGTATTTATTCTAATTATTAAACCCTTGGGAAGGGATATTAAAAAAATCATCATACTACATTCAATGTCGATTAATCAAATGGCCCATTAAATAATCATATATTTATGCTTTTTTATTGTTAACATTTTCCAAGCCTTGTTCTTTATCACTCTGTATCAGAACATGATTGTTATATTTCTCTTATATATCCATATTTTCACTTTCCACCAACATTATACTATGAGGAATCCATGTTTGAGTGACTTTGGGTAAGCATTATGTTTCTCAGATTACTCTTTGAAATGATGTTTTATTATTCATTTTTCTGATGTCGTTTTCTATGAATAAACCCTTCATGTGTTAATCATATTATAACCCAACATAATTTCAAGGGTGAAATTCTTTTAATGCGGGGTAGAATATAATACCATAATTTTTTATGAGATATTTTTTTATATTATTTATTAATGTTTATTTATATTTCTTTGATGTATTGTGTTGTATGATACACCAAGATAATCTTGTGCTACAAGTATCCCTGAAATATCTTAAGGTATACATAACACTATTCACGGAATGTATTATATACAATTTCATGTTCTCTAGATAGAATTAATTTCTTGTAGGACCATGTTTAAGTGATCAACTGAATATTATTATGTTACATAGTAACCTAGTCATTATAATGGCTGATATGAACAAAAATAACTGAATTATGAAAATATAATTTACACATTTATATATATATAATCAATTATTTAGTGATCAATTTATTATAAATGAAAATAAAACCCTTTCTAAATAAAAGGATATGTTTTTCTAAAAACCTATTTAAATTAAAATAAGTTAATTTATAAAAAATAAAATCAATCCTGATTGATTTTTTAATGAAATATATATGTAATATAATCAATATAATGTTTAAAATTTATCTCATATTTATCGTAGACATGATATAAAAACAAATGAATATTTTTAAATAAAAACAATTTCTTTAAAAAATTGTTGTTTTATCCCCTTTTGATGGTGCACCATTTTGAAATATAGTTTTAAACACATTTTTATATTATATTTTAAAAAATATTATTATTACATGGAATTATGATATAAAAATTAAATTTAGATGAGTTTTTGATATTTTTCGCATAAGTTTCATGCCTTGATGAATAATAAAGATATATTAAATTTTAATCAAAAACAACTTTTTTAATTGAAATAATTTATAAGGATATGTTATTTTATTTAAGGGTTTTAAAATATAATTATATTATATTTTTATCATTCAATAAATTTTTTTTAATTTCCATTAATTTTACATTGAATTTTAATGTAAAAACATTTTAATCTTTTGCAATGTTTTAACTTTTAAAACTAGTTTTCTTATTCGGACAATGAGATTAATTTTAAATTAATTCCTACCACTTTTTTGAATTTTTATAAATAGATTAAATATTTAGAATCATTAGGTTCCAATTATGGAAATATCTTTCTTTTATTTTTGGGCATTTTGAATTGTAAATTTATAAATTTTTATTAATACAGTAAAATGGTAAATCATGTATTTAAGGGTAAAAAGAATATAACAAAAATATATTAAAACCTGTACTAATATAGTTGGATGCTTTTTTCAACATAAAACATCCTTGAGTCTAAATGGTATCTTTTGGAAGCCACATGGACGAGGTTAGGGAAATTAATATATTTTAATTTAAGATTAGATAAATACATCTTACTAAATTTTTAATAAATATATTATTTTTATATAAGTTTGTACAAAAAATAAATTCTACTATAAATAATAATATCGAATATAAAATGTTTTTATTTATCATGATAATTTGTTTGTAATTTTTATAAAATAAATAATCACCTTAATGGATTCTACATTGATGATGTAGAAATTATTAAATTGACACAAAATCAATAAAATATTGTCTTATTAAAATGATAATAACCATTAAAAGATAAAAACACTTGATAAAATATTATTTGACAATTATATCAAGACCATAATAATCCAAGGGTCGAGTGACTAAAAATTTTGAGGCATATTGATAATATTATGACATTAATAATATTTTATTTAATGTAATGTTTAAGTTGTCACATTCATGTTTTATTATATATAAAATTTTTAATGTAGATATTTTAGGAAGATATTTTATACTATAAGTATTGTTTTGAAAGCTAGAGGATCTATCTTCATAATAGTGTTTTATTTAATATTTTTATTCAATAAATTAATATATTAAATAATTACACATAACTGATGTTGTAATTATTTTATTGATGTAAATATCAAATTAATGTTATTAGAAATATTAATATAAATATAATTGGGAAAAAATAATATATCAAATAAATTTTATAGATGACCATGACCCCATAGGTATATAATAAAAAAAATTTACTTTATTTTAACATCTTATCTTCATATTTTTAAAAATACATGAAATAAATATAGTCAAAATTGGCACTATTGATATTTTGTTAAAATACTGTTTTATTAAATTATTTACAAATTATAGAATATATATGATATTTTAAAATAACTATTATATGATTTAAATGTTTTAATTATTCATTTATAATCTAATTTTCATCAAATAAGTAATTATTTTACCCTAGTAATATTGAAATATTTGTAACCTTAGTTAAAAATTAAATAAAATAACTACATTTTAATTAAAAGGTTAAGGATTATATTGACTGAAAAAACTTATCTAAAATTTATTGGTTGATGATATGACAACCTTATGTCGTATCATACTAAATAATATTACATTTTAAAGATTTTTTGGATGCTTTCTAATTTATTATAAAATAATTATTTTGGTGATTCCAAATGTGCCTCTCACCTAAATTATAAAAGGGCACATCCTTCCTCACAACTTCACATAACTTTAAGACATAAATACTAACCATGTACTACACATTTTCATTCTCAAATTCCTTATTTATTTGTTATAGAATCTTTTTTTCTCAAAATACCAAATCCTGTGCCTTTAAGATGTGATGTAGATGCAGTTTGTTGAAGAAGAGGTAATCTCCTCTATCAATTATTTAATACTTATTTGTTATTATACTACCCGTTAATGAGTTGTGTGAATTCTTAGGTAACAAATCCTATATAAACTATATTGTTTTATTTTATTATTATTATGGAAAAACTATTTTCCTCCTTCTATCCATCATATATAAAAATGAAATCACCATGCATGCGTTTATATGGATTATCGTCTCTACGATGTAGTGTAATATGTTTTAAACCTCTACATTACTTGTATGGGTATAATTATGGAAATAATAACCATATATGATTTTTATATAAAGAATATTATTTTTTAAATATATATATATATACTATCCAATTCCATACCATTCCACAATTAAGGTAATGATATTGTTGCCCGTGCATACATACGACCTACTGTCTCCACGATGCGATGTGATTCATTCTACATGATCATCTTTAAAAATCATTATATAAATGTTTAGAATTAATAAATATGATATATGTTATATTAATATCATTATAAAAATTATATAACTATAAAATAATAAGATGAATGTGAACTTATCTGAAAAATATTCTTAATAAAATAAGGTAGTTAATACCTGAAGGACAAGTAATAATGTTATTAACAAATGGGTAATAATATGAAACATCTGTTATCATGAAAATGAATATGATTCTATAATAAGTCAAAAATCATTATTTAAACCCTTATATAGGAGGTTTGGACACATACAATGAATCCTAGACCTATATTAATGGATAATTTCACAATCACATTATTATCTAAGGTTGTTAGTATGTATGTATTTACTATGGTATACTTTTCATCCTTGTCCATATTTACTAAATATGTATTCTAGAATATTCTTTATATTTATCTAAAACATTTTAAAGTCAATTTTACCCATTTATTAATTTTTATTTAATTGTATAAAAGGATTATTTTGTGGTTTTCGATATGAGGTACTTTTCAGTTTATTCAAAAAAAATTAGAAGAATGTTCTCTTTTAACTGATACGACATGAATGGATTTTTATGTTTTTATAACACCTTATTTCCATGAGGCTTTATTTTAAATATTTAACTGTCATTTTAAAAGAAGAAATTTTAATTTTAAATTGTGTGTCATTTTTAGAAAATAAAATGTTTTTGCATAAGAAATGATATTTTCTTAAAGAATTAATTTTATCTGTTATATCACAAAAAATTCCATCTAAGATAGAATTCATTAATCTTTTTATGTTTCATGTATACTACCTCTATTAATACTGGGGTTTTATTATGTTTAAGATGGAATTATATTTATGAAATAAATTTTTATTACATGGATTATGTTATTGTGTAAGAATGTTTGAAACCCCCAATTCATTATTTGGGTTACGCTATGATGTATGACTAATGTTTTTGTTGTAAACGTAGGAATAAATTCATTATGAGATGGGTGGGAAATATATCTCCCTCCAATGCACTAGGTAAATATTTATATCTCATGATATAGATAGGACTGCAACATGAAATGATCTCAAATCATTAATATTGGGATGGAATGAAAAATTATCATGGTTCAATAATACTGGTTTGAAACTGTATGTACCATGTTCAGTAATACATGGTTGGAGTGAGGAGTGAACTTGGTTTAAAAAAAATTTCTACTATGATGGTCTTGTCAATGATCCTCTAATAATATGGGATTGATTTTTTATGTTTCTGTATTTGAAACACATCCATGTTTTATGTCCATGATATTTTCTCATGACCTGTGTTTGTTTTTTATTTATTCCATATAAACTTCAAAGATTTATTTCAGGACTCTTGATTTTGATATATGTTATATGTGGTATGGTTTTAAAAATATGTGTTCATGTTTTTACAATATTATGTTTACTTATTTTTTTTATTTTATTTATTGTGTACCTTTACCGAGCAATTGAGCTCACCATTTTATTATGTTTATTTTTTCTGGGATACAAAGAAATGTTTTTTGTAAGAAAACTAACAGGGAAGATTTTTATGGGAGATATTGAAGATATTTCACAAAATTAAAAAAATGTTTTCCCAATTTCCAATAGTGATAAAAAAAATATAGTATTTCAGAGTATATTTGTGTGATGTATTAAGTGTTCTACAAGATTAGTGAAACTTTCATGTATGTCAAGCTTCAGTCGTTATATGAACACTAACCCTAGAGGTGTTAAGCTGTTAATCAAAGGAGATCATCTGAAGAAGATGTTTCATTTCTAATTAAGTTTTTCTGTTTTATTTCATTTTACACATACTTTAAGTATTATTAAATCATGATGAAATAATAACTCCAATGAACTTAATATAATTATATTTTATCATTTTAATATCATCAACTAAATCCATCTCCACTTTCATCAAATATTAACAAAATTAATGTTTCTGGCATATGTGTGAATTATCACCTCCATAAACCGATATAATTCATTCACAATTACTGTCTCTTGAGACTGGTCATAATGTTGGAATTAATGTTTATATTTTAACTTTATTACATATTTTTCATTATAATAGAATGATATATCCATTATTTTCTTACTTTCTACACATATGAAAATGATAATGTTGTTCGTGTGTACGTGTGAACTATCACCTCCACAAAGATTTGTGATTCGTTTTTCTTCACCACGTCACATGGATGATACATATAAGTATATTTAATTTATTAATATGATATTACGATCTTATCTAATGAAGAAAATATTATCTAATAAAGAAATTATAAATATATCATTTCCATAATTATCATTTAAAAATGGAAATATAACACATGTTCACATACAACCTACCATCTCCATGATTATAACATTGTTCATTTTTATAAACATACAAAAATGGTTTGATTTAACAGTATAAATTATGTGTAGAAGAGAATATAATGTCATGAATAATATTCTATATATTGTAGACTTATGTCCATTTCAAATATTCACATCATTTCATAATCATTTTTTTCTCGAGTATTGAATATCGACAAATCTCCCGATGTGAACATAAATAATTAATATAAAAGGAATAATAAACATTAAAAGTCATTTAAAGTAAGTAATTAGTTAATCTATGTTTACTATTAAGGAATATAAATATTTTACATGATGATTCAAGATAATTGTAATGGATTTCATCTCAATATCCTTTTATTAAGTAATTTCTTGAAGATATGCACCTTTATTCGTTTATAGTGTATATATAGCTACAATAGCATTTTATATCCATATTTTATCTAATATAATGTTAATTAATATTTTCTAAGATGTATTATTTCATGTATATTTTGATTTAAATGTTAAATGTGCTATTTGACACTATGAATATTTGATGATTTAATAATTACATCTTTTTCTCCATGCCAATATTCATGATATAATTTTACATATTAATTTATATGAATATAATAGGATTTATATGGATATAAAAGGATTGTAATGGAAATTTTATGTCTATTTATAATTTCATTTAAAGGGTTTTCAAAAGGAATATTTTTAGGTCTTTGTTAAAAAACATTTGACTTTCTTCAAGAAACGTCTTTAAATGTTTCCCTCTTCGAATATTTTTACAAAATCTAAAAGAAATGTTTTAGAACTCATAATACATGAACATATTTTCCCATTTAATGTCACTTTAATTTTTTTATACTTACTTTACATGTTTACAATTTTATTTAAAAAAATGTGTTTTCATTTATGTGTGTGAGTCTTTATAAAAATGAAATGTTATTTCTATGTGAAATGCCATTTTTCCTTTATTCTTATTTTATATTTCATGATTATGTTATGGTATATGGGCATATTTTTCGGAATGCGTGGTTTCATGATAAATTGATGGTGGTGATCCCATAATAGATCATTAATGGATTGCGTAATGAGATAGAGTTAACCAGTTGGGATTCTCTTAAGAGATTAAGAGAACATACTTCGATTAGTATTCGAAATATAACCACGAATGTTACGCCCTATGTACATATATGGACTCCACAATTTACCTTTATGATTTATGTTTTATACTAAGTTTTACATGAATTTTATGAATTCGTGAGGTAAGGTAATGAACTTTTGTTTTATGGGTGTAAACTATAACTTTGTGATAATGTTTTCATGTGATTAAAGTATTATTCAACTAACAGTTTCTTTTCTTGTTTTTCATCCTTTATTGATATTTTTGTTCTCAAACCATGTTTTTAATTTTTTTTCATGGGTCTTAAAATTTTTAATGGAAAAAAAGATGACATGATGAAATAATTGAAAATGTGACTCAAAAATAAATCATGTTTTTTAATTGGATTTCTTTGCTAGAATAAGTGTACACTGAGTATAATTGTCCACATATAATGTATGGATCTAAATTTTTAGTGTTTTTAAAAATTTTCTAAATATATAAATTGAAAATAACATAAAATTTGAAATCTAGTTCAAAACCATTAAAAGATGTTATGTTTAAGGTAGGTACCATACGATGTGTCTCTGTATAAAAGGACAGTTTTATGAATTGCTCTTTGTTTTTGTAAATTCCATTATCTATTTATTTAATTGAATTTTTTTTGTTATTATAATTATTTATTTAAAATATGAAAATTGTAAAGTTATTTTTATTTAAAAATGGTTTTTAAATATAATCTATTTTCTAAAACGATTGAATGGTGTTTTTTGATCTAAAATTGGTTTTCAAGATCCAAATAGGATATGATTTTTTTTGAAATTGTTTATAAATTTTGACCAATGATTTTTAAATGGTTTTGTGAAAAATTTCCACATTGGATAAACTTGTGTTCACAAGGTTTATACATTTCACTCATAGTTTCTATTTCTATTCCATGTCACTTGAGATTTTCATCCACATTGGTGTGTGTAATTTCACTAGAGGTTATACTGATTGGATCAACCTTAGTCTTGTACTAGTGTGTAGTTAGTTTTATATATAGTATGTATGAAAATATGATAGATCCCTAATGGGGTACTATTTAAATTTTGGTTGGATTATAACATGATTAATGGTTTTAGGATTTTTTTTTATCACATTATTTCACATTATAGAATATTTCATTATAATATTCCTTACCTGATTATCATATAATGTACTCATGGATTGGGTTTATTATGATATAATGTTTATAACAAGTACATGTGACATTCTATGTCTTGTGAATATAAATGTATTTTATTAAAAAATGATGAATTAAAAATGGTTTTTTATTTATGCAAATGATTTGAAATTTTTTATTTATTTTAAATCCACCACAGATTAATTCATGATATTACACTTTTTATAGATTCTAATGTGGAATCATACTGAGCTTAGAGATCACCCAAAAAAAATTTCCTTTGGGAATTAGTAGATGATTTTTTAGGACCCATGTAAATTCAAGACCATTATGTATCATGGTAAATTCCCATTTTACCATAGACTTCATAACGAGATGGTTTAATGTTGATGGTTTGTCAAATGGAGGGTTATTGGTATTGCATTTTTTACATTCTAGTTTATCTAGTTTTTCTTTGATTTTAAATATATTGGAAGAATATATATTCATCCAAATTGTGTTCGGGTTATATAGATGGTTTTTGATATTAATAATTGTTTTTTTATCTTGTTTCACCTAACAACTATGATGGGTGGGATCGGGTGGTTTGTCTAGTTAACTCACATTGGATCATTAAAAATGGTATATGAAGGTAAATACACCACCTAATGTGTGATAAAACATCATGGTATTGGGTCTGTTTCTTATTTATTTTGTAGTTAGGACCTTTTCAATTTGGTTATTATGTGTGGGAGTGTATATCCGGCTCACTTGTGTGTTTGAACTCATGTTACCATGGGTGGTTGGAATTTTTTTACCACATTATAGACAAGTTATTTATGGTCATTTGAACGAACTAGATTGGGATATTAATTAAAAAGTAACATTACCCTCTTAAGTGTTATGTTTCATCAATGGAATTCATATTTATTTAAATTCTCATTGATTTATGGAATGAACATGAATTATTGATGGTGGTCTAATTATTTTTAAATTATTATCAAAAACTTGATTGGTTATTTACTTATGTTTATTTTAAAATGCTTCTTAGAATAGATCTTAGGAATCCAGGAAAGGATTATAAAAGAAAGGTTTTGAAGGAGGATCATCTAGTGGAACATTATTTGGTAGGTGCTATAATATAAACTCTTCAAACTCTTAGTCAAGCAGATGTCGACATCCCAGGAAGAAAAGTTGACCATGTCATGGAATTCACAAAGTAGCATCCACACATCATCTGGGGTGACAAGTGACCCAGAGAATATAAGTAGTGGATGGAGTGGATTGATAGGATCATCAACCTCTACAGAACATGAGGAATCTATTCTATGTTTTTCTATGTACACGCTCAAGGTGTCAAGATGGAGATGGTGGGAATATATTATGCATGAAAAGTCACATGAGGATATTATGTGGGCTTCTTTCAAGAAAGTATTAAATAATATATAATACTAGACGAACATTAAATGTGTTAAAGACCCATGTATTTCTTTTTATGAAGATAGGGGAGCCTACTATTTGAGATTACTCAACCTGTTTTGATGATTTGGTATTTCTAGAAACTGACCATGTCCATAATGAATACCCAAAGTCATAGAGTTTGGAGTTAGTAATGACACATGATTTTTTGAATATGTTGATTCTCATGTGATTTCCAACCTTCATGGAGGTATTTAACAATGTAGATTTGTAGGAGTTAGACATAGATAGAACGATCTATTTGTGTGGAGCTTCTGTTGGTGCAATGGTTAGCTAGGGGTGTTTCCCGACCTAAAATGAAAGCACTTTGGTGGTTAATTTTCATTTGTACAAGTTTCATGCGCTTCTGTTTGATAGTAGTAGTTTTAATACAACCGATGTGGATAGAATGGCAATACTAATCCAAGAAATATAGATACTCATAATAATTTTCAACATTACGGACTATCAGACCATCTGGGCTATTTTTCTGAAAGGATATACGATGCTACTAAGGTTGGATCAACTATCACCAAGGGTTAACAGATTTATTCTGACTATTCCAAGGGTAGTTGCTCTATACCTCTATCCAAGAATTATTTTCGTTTTCCTAATATTATATAGCTTTATGTGGTGGAGTGTGAACTATATGTCACTCAATTAGGGTTGACTACTATTATATGTATGGTGTTTATTTCATCTTTTAAGGTGCTAGATTTGTTTTAAAAGGTGATAATCATTTTTTATATAATAAAAATTAGTTTACATGTTGGGATTAGTTTTCAAAATTATACAATTCATGTTGGACCTTTTAATTCCATTGGAAAGGTGGTCCAAAAAAAGTTACAAGTCTTCCATCTATCAAGTGACGATAACTACCTTTGAGGCGGTGTGTGGCTTTTTTGTTCCTCATATTGACGTCATTGACCTAGTACATGGCCTGAATTGGGTGATCATCATTTAGGTCTTGGTAGAATATTATCATCTTTAGGTTTTGATTTTGTCATTTAATGAGGTCAATCACATTTTTAAGGGTTACTGGGACTCTACATCATGAATGGTCGGGCCTAATATTCCTTATACTGGTGTAATATCATAAAATATTTCAAGGACGTATTTGATAGTATTGACCCTTATTTTGGTTTTCTGATTCATGTAGTAATGTTTTTGAATCCATTTTTTTACCATATATTTCTTTTTTACTTTACCACCACAAAGTGGGGTTGGGTTTACTATTATCCTAAACACTAGTATGATTCATATTTCTATATCATTATATTAAATAGTACCTACTAAGATTATGGAAATTAAATTATATCTTTTGGGACTAGAGGATAACATATTTATTCATCTAATAATTTAACAATGGGATTCACCTATCCTATTTTATAGAAAGTCATAAAAGTGTGCTATAAATTTCATGGATTTTCTATTGTTGAATCAGTTGACTATTAAGAATAAATATCATTTACATGGGACTGATTATATATTTAAACATAGTATATGGGTGAATTTATTTTCAAAGACTATCCTTTGGTCCGGATAGCACCGATTGATGTTATGAGAAGTGGAAATACCTAAGACATCATTTAGGAACAAATATGGACATTTTGAGTTTTTGGTTATTCCATTCAATCTCACTGATGATCTTGAAATATTTTTTTCATTGTTGAATAGAATCATTTATTAGTTCATGTAATTTTTGTGTTATTTTCATGGATTATATATTGGGGTATTCCAATTCATTGGAGGAAAATAAAAACCATTGAAAATAATTATTTAAAACATTGATGAACATCATATTTATGGTTTTCTTTCTGAATTTTATTTTTTGATCCAAGATGTAAAATTCATATGGAATGTCATATTTTATTGTTGTGTCATAGTGGATCCTATGAAAATACTTGTTTTTATGAACTAGGAGAATCCTAGAAATGATTTTTATATTTAGATATTTTTGGTTTTCTCTGCTAACTATAGATGGTTAGTTCATGGTTACTCTAAGATCGCATTTTCAATGACATATTTTACTGGTAAGGGTTTGAATTTTGAATGGAATAAAAAATGTAAGAGATATTTTTTGGAATTAAATGTGAGGGAGAAATTTGAAATATTACTAATTCTTCTAGAACTATGTTTAGATTATGATATTTTCTATGATGCTTCTTGTATGGGATTGAAGTGTGTCTTGAGGTATGGGAAATAGGTGGTGGCCAATGGATATACCAATTATCCCTTCATGGGAAAAACTACCCTACACTTGATACTGAGTTTGAAAAGATTTTTCAATCACTCAATATGTGGAATCACTATATCCCTGGGGAGTAGTTTATAGTGTATTCTAAAAATTAGAGCACAAAATATATTTTTACATAGAGGGATCTGAACATTCAAAAGAGACATTGGGTGGATTAACTTATAAATTTTTATTTTTATATTGCATACACTCCTTAGAAATTTAATTTTCTTATTGATGCATTGAGTATAAAATTACTAATAAATCCATAAAAGAAACAATTAAGGAGTCGTATTTGATGAGTTTGTTTATTGAGATAAGATTTGGAGTGAAAGAGGTTTGTGGAATGTTGTTCATGTTATTGATGAAATATTAATCATATTTTTATGAGAGAGTTCATCTTGAACTGTTGAAATATACTGAGTGAAAAAACTTTGGAAAAATATTTAATAGTGGGGAGGACATCGGTTACTAGTCTCAGTCTCCAAGTGGAGCTTGTTAATTCCATAGAAGGTTGGTTGTTCTAATTTATCTAATGCATAATTTGATTGAAAATGGACACTAGCCATGTTAGTTTGTAGACCCTATGGATACCATGATATATCTTGACTTGAGACATCATTATTGGTTGTTTAAGATGAGGTTGTCAATTATTTATTTTAATATCATAGTGTATCACTTGATAAAAATTAAGGAATAAAACCAATGTCCAACTACTGTGTTTAAAACATTACCCAGTCCGATATAGATGTGGGATGATAATTTCGTAGGATTCATCATTTGTTTTCAACAAACCCCTAGTGGGAAAGATGTGATTTTGGTGATCATTCATCAAATTGAAAAATCAGATCATTTCTTAATAACCTATGAGATAAAGAAAATATAACATCTTAGAGTCTTTCACAACTGAAAGATTGTGTGACATCATGGGTTTCCATCTATAATTGTTTCTGATAGAGAACCAAAATTCACTTCTTGGTTCTATAAGGGTTTACAAAAGGTGTTGGATTCCTAGTTCAAACTAATCACATCTTCATAGCCACCTTTGGATGGACATACATAGAGAGTTTTCTAGGTTCATGAGGATAGGCTACATTCTTGAACACTTTAGTCTGTTAGATCTTGTGATCTTATTTTCCTCTAGTATGATTTCCTATAATAGTAGTTATCAAAATCTGATAAAATGGTTCCTTTTTAAGTCTTTTACGGGCATCCATATAGATGTCCCTTGTGTTGGGGATAATTGGATGTGTGGTTCTTGTTTGGGATAATTCTTGTTCAAGAGACTACAGATGAGTATTAGTTGATTTGAAGTGTTTTTTTTTTCAGAACAAAGCAAGTAGAAATATGATGTGGCCCATCATCATAGGTCCTATAGTTTGAGGTTGGTAATTGATTTTTTCAAAGAGTTTTATCTCCCTTGGGACATCATTGATTGGTTAAGTATGGTAATTTGGAACCAAGGATAATTTTCCCCTTTAAGATCATGGATCAACTTGGAATGGAAGCATATTAGTTGGAAATATCATATCACATGGCATAAATTCATGACGTCCTACATGTTTCCCAACTAAGGATGTATCAACCGGATCCTTCCCATGTAATTGAATGGAGGATGTTGATATTGATATTCATACCACCATTATTGAGAAAACAGTTTAGATTATTGATCATAATTATAATCTATAGTATAGTAAAATCACTCACTTAGTCCGGGTGCAGTGGTAGTGTAGATTTGATATCCCCAAAACATGGGATTAAGAATTTTTGATGAGGAAAAAATGGCCTTCTATTTTTGTTGGTCCCAAATCTTGAGGAATTATTAGGGATATAACACTTTTATGGGGGTGATAATTCTAGCACCCATTGAATCTCAGGTACACATTAATTTAATCTTGGTTTTTCATTACATTCATTCAAGAGTTTTTAGGGGATCGAAGGATGAAAATGGAGTTTTCTAATATATAGATCTTATATATGATTGGTACACTATTAGTATATACATTGTGGAAACTATAAAGTATGGTTATATGTTTTGATAGTGGTATTCTTCATGGTTTGAGATTGGTTAGGGAGACATTGTGGATCACATAGTAAAACCATGTAGGCTTTGGGTGATTTTCCAAGGGGGTTTCATGGTTTAAGAAAACCATTCGTCATGTCCAAAGAGACTGTGCATCTTGATGATATAAAGATACCACATAAACACATAGTTTTCAAACCATGTAGACTATATATTAATGGAAGTCATAACCTTTATATTATTTTACCCTTTTCACATTCATCATTTTTATTCTAAATCACCATTTAATCACATTTTTTTATTTACCTAATCCTTCTCCTATGATAAATAGGATTACCCCTTAGTATTTTTGGTTATTTCACATCATTTTGGATAAAATTATTAAGGTATGTTAATGTTTTGAAGTATTTTCCTATTATTTTATAAAATCATTCCATGATATCTCCTTCCCTTATCTCGTTGGAACCCACAATGGTTATGGATTTCAAATATATGTGGTTTTTTTAGTTTTTATGTCTTTATTATTGATATAGGGTCATAATGACCTAATTTACACTTCTATAGACTTGGTTTTTGATGTATTTTAGTTCTAATTCCATTCATGAAGTTGGTTTCTCTATTCAAATGGATAATTTTATGAAGTTATTGTTTTTTTTGTAAATTCTTTTAGAATATTCATTTAATTGAAATAATTAATGATTAAAATTGATTTTTTTGAACGAATACATTTTTAAAGGTTATTTTTATTAAATATGGTTTGTGTTCCCCATTTGTTTGATAAAATGATTGAGTGGTTGATTTTATTTAAAAATGGGGGTTCATGTAATGATAAGGATTGAATTTGTTTTTTAACTATTTATAAAATGTGATAATTTCATTTTAAATGACTTTGGATGAACATAGAACATTGGGTAAAATTTGTTGCATAGGGAATAGAGATTTCACTCATAGTGTGTTGGTAATGAAACTTGAGGATTTCTATAACATTAGTGTGTGTAATTCCACAAGAATTTATACCAATTGAATCCACCATAGTCAGATATATGGGGGATTTATTTTCATTTAATGTTCAGATACATAGTGGTTAGATCCTAAAGGTTTTTATTTTTCATTTATCATTGAATTATCAAATTGTTGAACTTTTATGGTTATTTTCCAACATTATTTCACATAATTGATCATTTCATGGATATATTACATATATGAGTATCATTTAGTGTACCCCTGGATTGTATTGATTATTATATAATTGTTATAACTTTACTTATCAAATTATTTTTCATGGGAATATGAAAGGATTTTATGAAAAACTAGTTGATGATTTACAAAATTATTTGATATATGGAAATTATTTGAAAAAATGGTGTTTGTTTTAAAGCTAGAACCATTAGACTCTTGATATTAGTGTTTGTATAAACATTGAGGTGGAATACTACTGGGAATGGTATTAAAATCCACCATTTTCCCTTGGGAGGTTATATTGTCGTATATAACCTAGGTAAATAGAATGAAATTAAGTATCATGTGAGATTCCCTTTGTTGCATATCCTTTATAGTGAGATTATTTTGAGGTGATAGTTGGTCACATTGATACTTATTAATCTTATTTCATCATACCTTTTTTATAGCAAATTTATCTAAAATTATATGGATATTAAAAGAATCATTATATACCTCTTTGTTATCTAATTTTATATCTTGTTTTTATATTTATGAGATTTCTTTCCATTATCTCGAATCACCAAACCACCACGGTGAGCTAAATCGTGTGTCTTGTCTCGTTGACCCAGGTTGGTTCTTTAAATCTTTCAATGTACTTAAAAATGATAAAGTTGATGAATATTTAATGTATAATTTCATCTTTGAATGATTTATAATGTGATTATAAATTATAAAATAGGGAAATATAAAACTTATTATATGGAATTATGAGATTTTTTTGTTAAATTTTATGTTTTGGAAACTTATTTCAACCATGAAAAAAAGAAATTTTTATTGATTTATCATACAATATAACTAATATAAAATATATGATATTTAGTTTATATAAATTGTTTACATAAATTATAAAATAATTATATTATTATGAATATTTTCATAAAATAACAAAAAACATATATTAAATATGAATGAGCTCATAATAATTTCTATATAAAATACATTTAGGAATGGGTTGAAATAAATGACTCAAATATATTATTATTTATGTTATAGAATATATTTAAGAGTTTTCTTAAGTTATATTGTTTTTATAATATCATTAGTTATGAAATGTTCCTAAATTTAATTCTTATTACTTTACTTTTTAACTGTTCATTTATATAGAATAATCCATATTAATTTTTCAATAATAATTTTTTTTTATATTTACGATTGACCTATGATTCAGGTTCATGTGCTGAAATGCATTATATAAATTACATAGAATATATATATTGGGGTTTACACTATGTATGAGATAATATATAGTATTTTTCAATAAAAACTATGATTTTTTCTAGGTTATGAACTTGAATGTTATATTTGTTATAGAATTAACATATTTAATTTAGGGATTTTATTATATTTTATTTATCTATGGATTTTTTACCAAGGAGTAGTTAGAATTTGAGTCAGACTACTCACTAGACTATGTGCTTTATCATAATCTTAGAATATTTGGTATATCTTTCGATCTTACTACGCTTTATTATATAGAAATTTTGGATCCACATGATTCTAAAACATTATCTAAATGGGATTCATGTACCTTATACAAGGGATATATTTGGGTATGTATGGATATAAGTTTCTTTCCTTTTTCGACAAGTGACACACATTATTATTTTTATAAAGTGTTATATATTATTATGTTTTGAACATATTTATTTGGTTTAAGGTGTAAGATATAATAAATAAATCATTCGAATATTGCATACATACATGGAATAAATTAGATAATAAGGAGAAATTTGAAAAACATTTAAAATAATGCATGGTAGATTCTTTCTAATGTGAATACATTTTAGGATCACAATCTTAAATGAAAAAACGTGATAATAAAGTTAGGTTCCAATGTATTGCATTTTATAATGAAAGATTTTTTATTGTGACCCTAATATGATATGATTATTTTATATAATTGATTATTTGAGTCATACATAGCTGATAAAACATAATATAATTACATTATCCTAGGAACAGTGTTTAATTTATCAACATGTTTGATTTGGGAAATAGTGTTTCCACTCAATTATTTAAGAGTCATATATGATATGATTGATATAATGGACTATAAATATCAATGGAGTAAAATAAATGGAAAGGAAGACTTATTTTATGGGTATATGAACCACATAATATTTCTTATAAAATTATAATAATTTTATGTGTTGTAGAAAAAAATTCTGAATCAATATTATTTTTATATGGATAGTAAAGATGAAATTTTTTAATTGTACTTATAGTAAATATTATCTGGAAATATAAATTTTAATTTTATTTTAATAAATAGAAATATTTAAAATCAATAAGAAAATATAGATTATTTCCAGATGATATATAGTGTTACCACCTTAGATTTTGGATCCTTTAATTAGTGTTGTCTCCAATTGCTTATGGCACACACAACACCTAACGAATGAAAAGTATCACTAAGACAAACACCTTTATATTTAAATTACATAAATAAAATAATAATATTTAAATAAAAGGGTAATATTCATTTAAAATAGCAACAAGTTATTACTTTTCATTCATTGGTATTCAAAAATAAAGAATGACTTTCAAAGAAATATTTAGAAAATTCTTATTTTGTTTTACCTTAAAAATTTTAAATTAATCCTAGTTAGAATTTTCTAATAATAAGTAATATTTAGATTTAAAAACTACTATATCAATTTTAAATTATTTATTAATATTAAATGAAATAAGAGTAAAAAATATTGAATTTTAAAAACAGATTGTTTTTAAATAAAAGTATATTTTAATAAAATAGTATATTTTATTTATAGAATAAAATTTAAAATTATTTAACATTTAATTAGAAAAAATATTATTATTATTTTATCAAGCCAATTAGTTTTTTATTTTATTTTTTGATTATTCAAAAATTATTTATTATAAGTATAATCATGATAATATCATTTTTTAAAATGGTTTTGCGTTTAAGACATCGCTTGATAATAAGATTAACCTAAAACTTATGAAACCTTTCTCATTTTTAAATATATTTATTTTATGTAAAATTTTATTTATTAAAATCTAATATTTTAATTAAGAACCTGTAATTGATATTTTATAAAAAAAATAACACATTATAAATAAGTATTTTAAAATTAGTTTTTATCCATTGAATCAAACTAAATGGATTTCAAATTAAATATAATTTGTTAAATATTAGTTAATAATGGATAGTTTATTTTAGGTAATAATAATGACGTTTCCTAGGGTAAATATTAGTTACCCTTGTAAAAAAATTATTTTTCAAGGAATAATGAATTTTTAAATACCTAGTATTTTTAAAATTTAAATGAATATATTTTAAATTAAGAAATTAAAATAATTTTATAATGTACGTAAAAATAATTTATCATTAATTAAATTCATTATCAATGTTAAATAATATTAAGAACAAATAATTATTAAACCAACTATATTCTCCAAAATGGAGGATGGAGGGGCCGATACGGAGCGACGTGAGAATCCCGATTCTGGGAGAGAGGAACCCTAGCTCGCGATCCTTCGCAGATGTAGTGGCCGAAAGATTGACTGAGAATAACGAGACTTGCTCAAATGGTGTCGCGGCTCCTGACTCTTGCATCAATCCAAAGCTTTTCCGTCACCGCGGTCATCCGGAGATTTCGTTCTCAACAAATGAGGTAACACTTCTCGCTTCGGACCTTCGTTTCGTTCTTGTTGGGAAATTTTTCAATCGCAGACCAGCATTGAGTTTCTTAAGAAATTCCCTTGAAGCAATTGGTTTTTCGGGATTCTATATCGGCCTTTTGAACTCCTTAAATTTTGTCTTTCGCCTATCTTCTGAGGATGACTACTACCGTTTATGGGCGAAGAAAAGCTAGTTCTTCGGGGGATGCTCGATGAAAGTCCTCAAATGGACCCCTAATTTTGATCCCTATTCTGAGTCCCCCATTGTCCCGATTTGGATTGGCTTCCCTGCGCTGCCACTGCACCTGTTCAAAAAAACTGCCCTGTTTCATATCTCCAAGCTCATTGGTAATCCATTGAAGCTGGATTCGGCAACAAAGAATCTTTCTAGACCTTCTGTTTCCAGGGTTTGCATTGAAATAGATGTTTCTAAAGACCCTCACCCTCAAATTTGGATCCAGAATGGTGACCTTGGATTCTTTCAGGAGGTTATTTATGAACATTTCCTGATTATTGCTCCCTTTGCCTCAAGCTTGGACACGATGCAAAAGACTGTGGACATAAATCTGTGCGTCCTGAGGCTAAGAAGGCCATTTGGGTTGAGAAAAACAAACAGACTAAGGAACTGGATGGTACTAAGGGTTTCTTTAGAGTTAAGTTGGACCTCCCTGGGATATCTGCTGAAGGTCAGGGGTCTGATATGAAAATGAAGGCTTTGGTTAATATTAATCAGCACTCTGAAAATCCAGAGCTGTTAGGCCTCGTTGCTTCCCAGCTTTCTCCCATAGGTGCCAACATTACCACTCCTAATTTGGTGGAGGACCAAGGAAAACAAATTGAGTCACATGACTCATCCAAGGAGCAGGATGACCTCTCTGAGCATTGTGAATCCTTACATAAGGGTGATGATAAGACTAATAATCTTGAAGAAACATACTTCAAATCGTGCTCTAGGAAGGGAAAAAAGCCAATGGTGGATTCCGATGGGTTTATCACACCAAATCTCAAAAAAAAACTAGGAAGCGCAGGGACTACTCTACTCTTGAGAGAAAAATAGTTACCAGGTCTTTCGACCCCTCTAAAAAGGAAAACATTGAGCCTCCAAAGCTGCTTATTGTTGTTGAACCTGCTACAACTCTTGAAGTTGAAGAGGAGGAACATGATTTAAATAATGATCCTGTATACAGAGAGGCCTACCAGATAGAGGAGACAGATGTATTGAGCAAAGAAGTTGATGCTTGGATAGATGAACAAGATGAAACTACATTCAGGAAATACACCAATGGTGATATTTCAGCTGATACTTACCTTCAAATTCAGAAACGAATGTACATCAGGATGATAGTTGAATACAAGATGAATCCTGATTTCAAATTTAGAGACATCCCTTGGGAATGACTTTTACTGCTCATTTGATCCTGTTTACTCAAGGCATTTTTTCAATTCTGAAATGTGAAAAAGTCTTTCGAGGGGTTGTGATGATAAAGATTTTTCTAATTAATGCTACTCAATCTGGTGGAATTGTGCCTGTCAAAGATGTTTTTGCCCTCCCCAAGCCAACAAACTTGGGGTGAAAGTGATAGAATCTTGCATCAAATTCAAAAGATAAAAATATGAAAAGTTTAGTCTGGCAGTGCTTGGATGTTGAAATGGAGTCTCAAATGGAAGAATCAAAGCTGTTTTTCATATACTGAAGACCTGAATTGTTTTCTCTGGCCACAAAATCTCTGGATCTGGCCAAGAAGGCGAAGTTCAATTCTCCTCAGAAGTCTGATGTCAAGACGGTGGTTCACACTGGATGAAGTTTTGGATGATAGCGATGATGAAGATGATCTGAAGATGGGTGATGCTGATGATGGTTCTGATAATGATGATGAGGACGACGCTTTGGAGGAAGTCACAGATGACAATGAAGATGCACTGCAGAAAGTGGAAGCAGGCAAGAGGGCCCTTGGGTGGTCTGTTTTTCTTTGTCATTTTCTTGTTTTTTCTTTAATTCCCCTCTTGTGTAATTTCTTTACACCTCGAGTCTGTACTGCATACATCCTGTTTTTAATAAATTCGTTTGGGTTGCATGAACTGGGAAACCAGTTCATGTCATCAACCTTTTTAAAAAAAACTATATTTTCCAAAAATAGTTTGTCATTACAATGATTCCAAATTAAATTTATCATTTTGAAATTTTTTTCTAAACACAATCTTATATATATACTAATAATTTAATTAACATGATTAATATTTAATTGTGATTAATAATTATATATGTGACTAATATAAGGGGGGTGATTTCTTATTAAACTAATATGAACATTATAATATCTATAAATAAAATAATATGTTTTAATGTCTTACATATATATTCTACCAAACTTACTTCACCTAAATCACAAATCATTGTTTTCATTCAATTATTTTTAATTTTATAACATTTTTATTCAATTAAAAAGTCCCCCATATTCACTTATAATAGTGGGATCAATTCAACCATTTGGATACTCTACAATAGTTTAAAATTTTAATTTAATCCCTAATTAAATAAATTCATAATTATCTTCTTTTAATTCCATAATTACACTTGTCATAGAAAATAGCTTAAGTATCACAAATCTAAGGCATTCTTCAAGTGGATGTTCAAGGTCTCAATGTAGGTAACACATCTATCAAAATTTTTCCTTACAAGAAATTCCATTAAAAAAACATAACCCTTCAATAATAATAGCATAAAATTCATTATTCTTTTGAGATGACATTGTAATAATGGTACAACCATTATTCATTCTCTTCCATCTACTAAGAAAAATAAGTATCGTCTTTAGTGTGTAAGCACAAATTACCACCTCCACGAAGTAATGCTATCATTTTTTCCTCACAAACATTTATTGAATGTTTAAAAAAATTATTTATTAATATAATATAATATATATAAAATATTAATGATTAAAAATGATATTATATTTTATTTTGGAACTTAATTTTTATATTATGAAAACTAGAGTGATGTCTATGTATACATGCAGACTACCGCCTCCATGAGAGGACATTTCTATTTTTTAATATAAAATAATATGAATGGATATAAATATATGTTAAATTTATAAATATGGTAATTTAGTAAAAAATCAGTATTTTGAAATAAAAATATTTTAAATTCCATCGGTAATAGTATTAGTAAATGATTATAGAAACTTTTATAGCTAAAAAGGACATATTAATGTAACTTTTATAAATTTATTCTATTCATGGGGAAAAATGAAAAAATATAAATTATTCTAATATAAATTATAAAAAAATATTTAATTCAGCAGACTATTGTACTATTTTACTACACCTTTGGAAAAGCTCTACAAATTGAAATTATTTCAATGAAATTAACCAAACAACCTCGAGTAATCGACCTCATTAGATACTAATTAAATCATAAGTACCAAATATTAATAAATTAAAATGAAACAATTAAATAAATAAAAAAAATTAATATATATATATATATAATTAACTAAAAATAATTATTTTTTAAGTAATGTGGAAGAGAAGAATGCTTTCAGATATTTGTTAGGGTTTTGTTACAAAACATTATTCTTTGAGACACATTTTATTTTATGAAAAAAATAACTTTTAAATGGTGTGTATAATACCAAGTGGGTATTTTATATCATGAGTTGTTGTTATTTATTTTATTTTAACTTAAATGAAATTCTCTCTCGATCATTTATATGGTTTTTATGATGATTTTTCATAAGTGGTATTAGTTTTTTGTCTCAACTCCTCTTCTTTGAGACATGTTTTCATGTTATGAACCAATTTATTTTATATAATGTGAAAATAAATCCCAAAATTATTATTTTTAATAGTAAATGATATAATTAATGTAATTTAAATATATATTTTAATTTTAGTCTTCTAATGAATTTTGATTAAAAAATTACTAAAGTCATAAGTTCTTTTCAGGACTCAATTCCAACTCTTGGAACATAATCACTCATATTTTCCTATTAAATTTCAGGATTTATCAATGAAAAAATTATTTTATAATTTATTCAACCATATTTTTTTGGGAAACCATGTTTCAAAAAAAATGTTCTTCCTAAATGATTTTAATGTTTCATTAAAATGCATCTTTTTAAGAATAGTTTCCACTACATTTGATGTATTTTTATTCCAAAGCCACATTTTTAATATTGACAAATATTATCCTTTTTCTAGTATAAAATCAATTCATTTTTAACTCAAATTATCATTTTATTCATATATGTTCAGTTTAATTCAAATTATTTTTTATCATTTTTGGTGATGATGATTTCTAACAAGGAAATTTCAAATTATTTAAAAAAATTACATCTTTTTGAAATATGAAATTTGATAATCCACTCAAAATTTTCTTTTTATATTTATAATTATATTTTCAAGGTAAAATTATTAATTACTCTTTTTAAAAATGAAAATTTTTTAATTTATGTTCACTACTCTTTTAGATGACATTATTTATTTTTCAACTGTTTATTATTAAATATTAATTTAAAAGTTAATATTTTAATGTAATTTCAACTTCCCCTCTAGAAAATATTATATCTTCTTCAATTATCCATAATTTAATATTATTATATATTTAAATGCTTTCAATTTATTTTCAATTCCTATTTTTAATACTTTATGGATTTTTTAATTCTCTTAAATTTTTGGTTCTTTTAAAAGTGAAAGTTTACAATATATATTCACTTCTCCATTATGATAACATTTATGTCTCTTTGATGATCATTATTTTTAAATCTTTATATTATGGTTTTCAAAGGTAACATATTTATCTTCATTAATTTTTTGGAAATTTATTTTCACTTTAAATTTTAATTGGTTTTAGTAATGAATTCTTATTTTCCCATCTACAAACCTTCAATGGTAAATATTTCACGAAGTATTGTTTTAATGACCCAAAATTCTTTTTTTTGAGACGATTCCTTATGAAAAATGTTATTTATAATATATTTTTAATTCCTATGTCCATGATGAATGATTTTTTTAAATGTTTAAAAAAATCCATTCTTTTTTCATGGGTACTTTATATAATGATTTCAAAATTTTAGGAAATCCATTGTTCTTTTTATGTGTTATTTTCCAATATGATTATTTTTTTTAAAGTTGAAGACAATTGTATTGATTTTAAGATTGGGGAACACAATATATCTTTACAATGAATTGGGTGAGTCTTATATATCATGATATATTTATATAATGTGAAATGGGTTATAAAGTAGCTTTGTACACAAAGGGTGAGTCTGGTGGATTTTATATATAATCAAAATTTTATGAGTGGGTTGGTTCATGGGTATCCATATTTAAAAAGATAATAAATCATACCATTATAAATTTGTTAATTTATTTCAAATGTTTCATGGATCAGGCCTTATGATTCATGTTTCGTAACTCGTGTATCCATACTCTTTTGATTCCAAGTCATTTCTGAAGATTTAGGATATAAACATTTTCATTTAAGAATTTTATTTTTTATCATGATTATACTTAAATGTTCATCTTATGCTCACTTATGATATTCAATTTTTTTTATTTTTTCCCCTAAGAAAAATATGATATCACCTCGTTCTTGTATTTCTTTTCACCTAGTTTTTAATAAATTTATTACATAATATGTTTCTATAATGGTATATTATTAGAATATATATATTTGGAGTAATTGAAGACTTAATATGGATTAATTAGTTATTTATATAATATAAAATTACCCACTAGTTGATAAATTCCCCAGTTTTATTAGTTAATGATTTTTTCTATTTATCTAAAACACTAAACCTAAAATTAATTGGGATTGTTTTGTATTTAATTTTTTCATAAATTCATGTAATGACTAAGATATTAGTTCTATGGATTCAGCGTTGTTATCAGACAAGGGTTTAGATAACTTTGGATATCATGTTGTTATTGTTTTAAGAAAGTTTTGGAAAATTAATTGTAATCATGGATTGAATTTTTTTGGATTACAGTAACTTTAATGGTATAGATAATCCTTCCACCAAGTTGTAGTTGTGTTGAATATTTTTTGTATTAGTATAATATAACATTAGTGAAACCCATGGCATAAGATTAATGGATAATTATATATAAAGGATAACATCCAGAGTGGTTGTAAAAGGATTTATTTTGTGTATTTGGTTAAGAATTATGAGAGAACACAACTTAAAGTATAATATGTAGAACCAATAATGTTATTGGATTTACCAATAATGACATAGATGAAATGAAAGTATTATATGATTAAATAAATGTATCATTTGAGAAGAAATTTTAGGATAGAGACTTTATATTCATATACTATAATTGTTTCATATTTTTCATAACTCTTTTAGTTGAATTTTTTTTAAATAGGATCAAGAGGATGACATTGAGAAAGTTATGTATAAAAAAACCACTATGTATTATAACCAAATAAGGTAGGAATGTAAAATAAATTAATCTTATTATATTTTTATTGTGATGGAAAAATTATTTTTCTATTGTTACCTATGACAATGATGTTAATATCCTAATAGAAAGTAAATCTAAATGATCATATATATTTTAATTAGTTAAGTGATATATAGCGGTATAGTTTTGATTTATTCTAAAAGATATTGACGATTTTGGGAATTATATATTAATATCTCTTCATTATATATTCATTAATAGTTTGTAATCATATATTAAAAGATATTAATAAACTTGAGAAATGATCTTATGGAAGGGTTATATATTTGAAGATATCTATTAGTGAACACATGTTTACAGGATGTATATGATTTAGGTGCTTTAAATGTTTGATATAGAAAAAATAATTGGTTGGGTGATTATGAAAATAATATATATATATATATATATAGTATTAATCACCTTGGGATTGATAATAAATTATGATATTTTTGTTGAATTATATCATATTTTTTGAATTATGGTATATATTATCTATTGTTTTATTTGATATGATAATGTATAATACAATTTTAGGATTAATTATATAATTAATTCTTGATAGAATCTAGGATTTAACTTTTTTTATGACTTGGAGTCTTAGGTAGTTTTTTGGAATGTATACTCTAGAGAATATATGAATATGGAATAAATAATCAAAACTATTTGAGGATAGATAAGTGTTATGAAATAGCATAAGATAAAAATTTAGATATCAAATTAAACGTTGTATCTAGAATAATAATAATGATAAGAGTACTATATCATACATTAATCATGAGATAATAATTAAAATTTGAAGGTTGAAATTTTGTATAATGGTGTAGAATATAATATCTTGAGGTTTTGGGAACATTAAATTAATAATAACTTCAATAACTTGTGCAACACGCAGACAAAAAACTAATGTAATAGTCAACTAAAATGAACAATTAGATTAATAAAATAATCATTAGTAATTAAAATGTTAATAATAAATTAAAAGGGCTACATGTTATTTTTTTCATTGATTAATAATTTTTTACATTTTTTAATAACTATATAAAAAGGGTATTCTATTTTAGCAAAATAAATTACAATTGAACATAGTTAGAAAGATTATCATTATAGGTAATATTTATACTTATAAACTAATATATCAATAGTTTATTATTTATAAATATTTTATGAAATCAAATTAAAAATTCACATTAATCTAAAAAGGGTATATATATTTATAAAAGTAGTTTTTTATAATATATTTATTATTTAATAATATATCATTTATAAATTTATAAATTTTAATTTACCAAAAAAACATTATTTTTGTTTTAGACATGCCCATATTATCCTAAGATTAATTTTTGGACTTTTTCTAAAATAATTGTTGTTTAGGTGAATCGTGCAAAATATCATTTTTGAAAATTTTATGATCTTCTAAAATAACATTGATATAATAATAACCTAGAAAATATGAAACGCTATTATTGAAATATTATATTTATTTTAATTAAAATTTTATATTTTGAAATATCATTTTTGAATTAGAAACATATTTTTAAAATTTTTAAATATAAGTAATACTTTCTCCAAAATTTCATGAAATACGTTATGAATTTGTAATTTAATTTTTTTTATAAATTGAATCAAATGAAATGGATTTAATATTTAAAACAATATGGTTAAAATTATCTAATAATAGAAAATTTATCTTTTGGAATAATGATTATGTTTCCTGTGTTAATATTAGTTCCTCGATAAAACATGGATTTTTCAAAGAATAATACTTTTCTTAGTATCAAGTATTTTAAAAATGAAATGATTAAATTTTAAATTAATAAAATAATATAATGATATATATATACATTAATACACATTTTTTGGTAATAAATTTTAAATAAAATTTAGAGTAATTAATTATTAAAATTAGTATTTTAAAAAATTCATTTTTCGGAAAATTATATATTTTAACCAACAGAATTTTTTCTCATTATTATAAATTAAATTAGCTCAAATGACCCCAAATTTGAATTTATATTATCAATATTTGGTTATAAGGGTGTAATTATTTTTTATTAATATAATACATGAAATGATTAATATTTAATTATGAATAATAAGTGTTTAAATGAAAAGTCAATGGTTTTTCAAATTTTTCAAAAATTAACTTGACCTATAGAAATTTGTGAAATTGTTAGATAGTTTTCACAGTCATTACTTCATGTCTTTATGACATTAATTTTCCGAACACTCCAATATTTAGTACCATTTTTTCTTACCCCTTATTGATATTATTTTCCATGTAAAAGTCCATGATATTTACTTATAAAAGGTGGATCAATTACACCGTTTCAATACTCCAATTCCCTTTTGAAATTGCATTGAATCCCTACATATATTTCCTCTCCTTTGTTTCCTTTAAATTAAATAATTCTTATGTTTACCAAAAATTATCCTACGTCCCTCAAATCTAAGTCTTTCTTTAATAGACAATTCAAGGTTAAAACGTAGGTAACACATGTTTCTTTTGGACACATTTTTTATTTTATTTTTAAAAAAACCATAACCATCATATAATAATAACCTAAAAATAATTATTACTTTGATATTATATTGTAATAGTGGTACAAAAATTACTTATACTCTTCCATCTACTTTGAAAAACAAGAATTTTCATTAGTATGTGTGTGTGTGGGGATTACTACCTCCACACACTGACAATATTTTATCATCAACAAATTTGATTGATGATTAAAAAATTATTATTTAATAAGATAATATAATATTTTAAAATTTTAATAATTAGTAAAAAATAAATTAATTTTATCATTATTTTCATTCTACGAAAATGGGAGTGTCCCTCGTGTGTACTTGTAGACTACTATATCAAATATTTCTATTTCATTTTCCATATTAACTAAATTTAATGGTCATAAATATTAATTTAATATTTAAAATGGGTTATTAAATAAAAAATTAATATTCTTTAATGAAAAAATTATACAATACCAAAGTAATATAATCAGTAATAGGTTATATAAAATTTAATAACTAAAAATGGAAAATTAATGTATATTTTATAAATAGACTTCGTTGTGGGAAAACCTGCTAAAATATATAAATTATGTTATTATTAAATATTATTGGGAATAATAATATTAATTTTTTTTATTAAAAACCTTTTTAAAACCTTTTACCATTGTCATAATATTGAAAGTAATACAAATAAAGTAACCGAAAACCTCCTAGCCAACAATATAAGTTGAAACTAAATTTAAAATATGTACAAAAATAATGTATGCATACCTTATAAAATTAATTAAGTATTAATAATGATTATTGGATATACATATATATATAATAAACATAATTTAATTTTTTAGGAATATATGATCATTTTTAGAACACCATTAGATAAAGGTAAGGGTTTCATCTCAAAACATCCTTCTTTGAGACACGAGATCTTTTTTTAACCAGATTTATTTTAAATGGGGTATATAATATCAATTGGATTTAAAATATAATTTATTTTTGTTATTAATGGTCTTTTAACATCATCTTTAAGATCTATATCTTAAAATAAGTCTTTATTAAGATGTTTTTAATGTCGTTAGGGTTTTTGAACTCAACACTTCTTCGTTGAGACATGTTTTAATGTTATATAATTTTTTGTTTCTATCATGTATATACTACACAAGAATTTTTTTTGGAATAATAAAGGATTTAATACCTGTTATTTACATATCCATATGAATTATAATCTTTAAATGACTTTTAATTAAAAAATAAATAAAATCCAAAAGTTTTTTTAATGACTCAGTTAACTTCCTTGGGTAATAGTCTATCATAATTGTCTATGGAATTTACTAATTTAGCTATAATAACATAAGATTATTTTAGTATTTATTCCATATTATTTTCTTATAAAAATATTTTTTAAAAAATTGTCATCCATGATTATTTTATTATTTTTAAAAATTTATATTTGTTATGAATAATTCCCATTAATTATAATGGACTTTTCATTAGTGTCAACATCATTACATCCCAAATATATTCTATATTCTTAAGGGAAATTAAATGTTTTTTTATCTATTATATTCCTCTTATTACACTTATTTCATTTCAAATCAAAATTTTCATTCCCCCTTTTAATGATGTTTGATTTTGAAAATGTTATTTGGAAACGTTCAAATTGGATTTCCATACTTTTGAAATAAAAAGTTTTATCATACCCTAAAAATTTTCTATTAGTATGTTTTATTCCTTTTAGGGTTTAATAACTAATTATTATTTTTAAAAATTAAATGCTTTTAATTTAATTTCACTTCTCTTTTCGAAAATATTATGTCTATTTAAATTCCCAAATATTAATTTTTTTTAAAGTAACAGTTTTCAAAGAATTTTCACGTCCCTTTTTAAAAAAAATAAGTTTCTTTCACATCAAAATTTTTAAATATTCTTATCAATGTAAAGGTATAGATATTATTTTTACTTCCCTATTTTAAAGAAATTTTTTCTTTCTCAGGTCTCATTTGTTAAATATTATTTTACAATTACTTGTTTTTAAATATTTTCTATTCTCAATTTTTTTTGTAAAAATTATGTATTTTCAAGGGTGTTTTATTTGGAGCTCATTACATTAAGGTATTCAAAATTCATAAATTTCTACTCAAAAAAATTGTTATTAAATGTAATTATCACTTTGATTTTTTAAAAGGTTTTTAGAAAACTTATTAATTTTACCAACAATTTCCCACCCAAGGATTACTATTCATGAAATTTTGTTTTAATCGTCCTATATTTGTTATTATGATATGATTCATATTGAAAAAGGATATTTCTGGAATATTATTATTATTTATATTAAAGATAAGTGGTGTTTTTAATATATTTCAGAACAACATTCTGTTTAAATGTGTTATTTTTAAAAGTATTCCCTGATTTATTTATGTTAATTTTTCATTCTATTGTTTATTTTATAACATGATTATTTTTTAAAACTGTCACAAAAATATATGGATTATGATATGGTTTGGACATTTATTTCCTTCCAATTAATTGTGTTATGTATTATATATAATGAGATTGAAATGTTATGTGAATGGGTTTTAATGTAGAATGGTTCAAAAAGAATTACTGTAATGGAATTTATCTATACCAAAAAATTTATAAGTGAAAGGGTTTTAATGTATTCACAGTCACAATGATAAGAAATACTATTTTATGAATTTTCCACTTTCACTCTTATATTCCAAGACTCATGTTTTATGGTTTATGGGTTTTCACTCCTTTTTTAACCCTTTCAAGGTTAATTAATATTCTATGATTTATAAGAAAATATTATTTGTGTACTTATTTTCTTATGTTTTTTTATTATACTCATATTCTAGCTAATGATAGTCAATTTTTATATATTATGTTTACCCTTATAAAGCATATTTTCTCACATCTGTCTTATGTATACTTTTCCCTAGGTTATTAATAAAATTATTATGTTATATGTGTTTATATGGTTAATATATGAAATGATTATAGGGGAGATATTAAATACTTTTAATTCATAAATAATTTTTTTTGTATAATGGAAAAATCCCATTAGTCGAAAAATAAATGAGATTTGACAGATAATTTTTTACAAATTATCAAAACATCTAAACCAAAAATGTCATTATAATGTATTTTAATGATTTTTTTTATTTAATACATGTAATTACCTGATGTTTAGGTCATGATAATCAATGATAACTTGAAATAAATCCCCAAATAACATGCTAGAAATATAAGATATGTAGTTTCAAAATCATTTATTTCATGTAAGATGGAATATTCTAATTTTGTATCAACTCATGAATTTTATATGATTAGTTATGTAAATTACCTAAATAGGATATGATCATCACCTTGGCTTGATTTTAAATTTTAATTCACTGTAAAATAATGTTTAGAAATGATCTAACTATTTATTTTGAATTATTACATTAATGAGTTCAGGGAAATTTTTTCTAATCTACATGAAAAGTTAAGGATTGTTGAGCATGTCATAGGAGGTAGATCCTCATGTGTCATGGTGATGGTATAGAAAAAGCTTAAAATTTAACTCTAGAAATGTAATATTGGATTTCATGAAGATTTACATGCCATCTTAAAAATTAAAGGGACCTATCACAGAATGGAAATGTATTTACTATAGGAAAACAAGAAACTGAAAGACGAATTATCCAGAATTTATAAAGGGGTGAAAGAGTCCTCAGAGAGAGTTGACATTAGGTATAATGTTAAAAAATTATCATTTATATTTTGAAAGAAATATAACATAGGTTATGAATTGTATAAATGAAATAAATATGAATAGAACATAAATATTGAATAAGTATTAATGGTTAGTGCCTAAGGAATGAATTAATGTGGTGAAGAAAATGTTTTTTTTCATCCAGGAGTCAATTGTAGTGTATTATTTCATTGAATGTCTATATTTTAAAATTTTATTTTTAATTTATACTAATATCACTCTTATGTTATATGATGAGTTATATTAAATAGTGGTTTTTCTATATTTATGAGATAATGGATTTTGATACTCATGGTCTGTCATTTTAACCATTTTTGTAAAATTCCCAAAGAGAAGATATATATTAAAAAATTATATTGGAAAATATGATATATAAATGTTTATTAATATAAATGGTATATTTTCACCTCCCAATAGTGGTAATCATTAAATAATAAATTATTATTTTAAAATATTACTGAAATCACATATAAAATCATATAAAATATTGATATTAATAGTTTATCTTTTATATATACCCACACAAAAATTTGTTTTATTTCATATAATAAAATAATTGGTCTCATATAATTATATTTTATATGAAATATATTTTTTAAGAAGATATTTGTAGTTTTTAACATGGGTAATTACAAAGCGTAAAAAATAATTGACTCTAATAGTCTATTTAAAATAGAAACATTATGTCCTAAAATAATTTAGGGGAAGTTGGTAAATAATGATTATAATATAAATAGTTTAATTTTATTACCTAATGTTCACAAAAAAATATAAATGGAAAATATAAAACATGATGATAAAAATAGAAAGGGTAACAAGTCTAAAGGTTTAGTTGTTGACATCTTAACATTAGATGTTAATAAGTATATAAATTTCAATATGATATTAATATATATGACCATGAGAATTATAAACAAAAATCCCACCAATATTCAAATATTATTTCTCCATAGATGTTACACATTACTGAATTTTAGTTGGAGGATTTATTTGATAGTAGCATAGAGATTTGCTACCAAAGGAAAAGAAATATATGGTTTCTCTAGTGATATATCATATATTATATAGATAATGAGGTGAATATGTATGGTTATATTATTAGTATTAAAGAGATTTAGTAATATTAAATGTATCATATTATAAAAATGGTAATTTGAATTTATTAGCATTTCATGTTATTATAGGTTCTTAAAAAATAAAATGATTATTTCCCTCTCAAAGTACAACTTTGAGTTATCCCTAATCAGGGGTTAACATTGAGTATTATGGACTACAATGAATTTAAATATTTCTGTGGGTTGGGTTACTTAAAGATAAATATGATTCCCTATTAAAGAATAGTTGGAGTTCTGTTCTCTTGATGATCCCATATACATATCGCATGGAGTTTCATACATTATGTATCTGGTATACCAATGGTTCATATTTAATATTAAATCACTGTAACTAAAATTTAAAATCTATATATCCTTTTATACATACCTTAATATATTTATTACACCTACCATGAAGCTGATCTAATCTAATAATGGATGAGTAAGGTATTAAATATTATATCAGTTGACATTTTACCAAGATTCTATTTGTCCTTGTGTATGATATGTATGATACTTATACCCTCTGTTGGGAGATACTGTTGAATTTTATGGTCAAACCTAAAAAAAATAATGCTCTTATCTTTTTACATGAGTGGTATTTGATATTATCATCAATTTTGTTTCATGACATGTTATGTGTTCATTTTTTAGTCATTTTAAAATAATATAATTTAAAATATATGAGTTGATTATGCATGATTGACATAATTTTAATCTTATAGTTATTAAATGGATTATATAATTATGAATAATTTAATATGATAAAATTTGTGGGAATAATTAAAAGGTTATATATTGTTGATTTTGATCATTCATGGGTCTCATTATATCATTAGTAGTATTGATTCATCGATAAATTTTTCTATTTACATCCCAATATAGATTTGGGCATCAATAATTCACATTTACACTACAATAGAAAATGGGATCTCACTTAGAGGTAGTGTTAATGAATATTACGTATTATTATAAGTGATTATAGAAAACATTGAGAATTTACCCAAAAGTATTTTGGAGGATATCCAAAATATGTTATATAAATAATTTCACATGATATTATATATAAAATAACATTCTAAAATGAATTATTTTTTTACAAAAAGGAATTTTGAAAAGGGGTTTAGATATGATTATTTAAATTGTTACACTTGATATGGAATATTATGAACCTGTGTTAAGAATACGAGGCATTAGTGAAATTGAGAGGTTTTTAGAAATATACACTAAGGATAAAAACATGGAATAGAGTTTTAAACCATTTCATAATTTATTATAGAGTGTAAAAAACAATCTATAAAAGGTAAATATTGTTAGATTTTATGAATGATAGTGTATGTGTTATGTAACAATGCAAGAAACTGAATCTTTCTTCTAAAATTGGAATCATATTTAGTTTTAACATAATTTAGTTAATATTTTGGGAGCTTAGACATCAATATTGATTGATTAAATGTTAAATAATAATTATAGTGATTTAACCATAGTTTGAAAGGGGTGTAATAATTTTAAATGATTAATAAATATTTAATTACATGTGGTAAAATGTTTGAGTTCTAGGTAGTGTCCATAGTAGAAATAAAAACTAGTTCAATGATTGTATAATTGGAGAATATGATTTCTATTAGATAGTGCATGAAAAATCAATAAATCATGAAAAACCAAACAAATAATTTACATTAATCTTTTAAACAAATTATTATAAAAAAAGTTATTGAATGAGAACCTTCGTAATAAATTTTAAATTAATATACCTAATATAAATAATTAGAGGAATAATTTTGTTGGGTAATTCATAGAGATTTATATAACTATAAATTCTTGTATCATTAATAGATATGATTATCAAAGAAAAAACATGTGTTATTATTCATTATTTTTTGAGATTAAATGAATATATAGATTCTATTATATAACATTTTTGGTTGTTCATTTTTATTACATTGGAGATTTTTTCCTCTCCAAAAGCCAAAAAATTAACAACTCATTTTATGAAGAGGGTATGAAATAGATCTCTATATTACACTTGATTTCTCATGAACCAAGGAATTGGGACTCTATAAAAACACATTCCAATCCAATGATGTGTTGTTGAGAACCTCAAATAAAGAGTAGTTCCTAGATTTTATCTATCATTCAAGAAACTATTACCTGAATCATTAATCTTGATGATTGAAAAAAGTTATCATCAATAAGATAAGGAATATAATAAGATGATGATCAAATGTTAATAAACAAAATTTTTTAGTGTAAGAATCTTATAAACACTGTATAAGTCTATCTTGTTAAAAAAAATATTTTATTCACAATGTAATCCAAATTTACATTATTATTTTTCAAATATTCATAGTTTTTAATTGAATTTTTTATAAATCCTTCATGTAACTTTCCCCTTTACATCCACTATGTAATTCTATTTTACATTAAATCTACCAATTTTTTTGAGACCACACAAAAGTTATTTTATAATAATAATTCTATATACTTAACATAAGTCATAATCATCAAGATTAAATATTTTATTTCTCAATCAGCTTCAAGGGGGTTAGTAATGATGGACTCCAAGAGAATCACCACAAATTATAGTTTACACATAATGCATAAGTTCATGTTATGTTCACTTCCATAGAGGGCCATAAATACCCTCGATAACCCCCATAGTGATGTGTTTTAGACTTTGATGATAATCTTATAAATTCAAATTCAAGGATAGACAGAAGCTGAATGTTACTTTTTTTTAGTAAATTCCTAGTTACATGTAAATAGATAATAAATTTTGTGCATGTATTAAAATTATATATATTGAATCAATTATTCAATATAAATTCATATAAGACAAATATTCACAAGGTTGTATATAGAGAGAGGGAGAGTAACAGATGAATGTTATAGTATATAAATTATACAATAAAATCTTTACACATTCTCCTTGTGAAAAATGTTTAACTCTATTTTTGTTCTTGGAAGGATAATAGCCGAAATTATAAGAAATATATAGTTTATTGAAATCAATATATAGCCTATAAGAAACCTTATCTATATATAGAAACCACTGCAGGGTGTCAGCCTTCATGTCGAGATCATCCATGACGAGATACTCAAAGTTTTATTCTGTGTAGTCCAATTTTTGTATAAACTCTTACACACCAATATTCTATTCATTAAACTCGTGTGTCAAAATGTATTGTTTTTGTTGATCCATGAACACTATTATTAATTTAGGTATACCCACATCATTTGATCATCCATCCTATTGATCTCCTCCAGGGTATCATTGAATTAAACTTTTTCATCATCTCTTTCTTCATTGTAATGGGAGATGAGTTCTAATAATTCCATATGTTTAGCATCTAACTTTTCAGTTACCCAAGTTGTTCCATTTTTATCCTTCTATTCCAATATCCGATAAACCCTCAAGTCACCATGATTTTTTGGTTCCTTGACCACACCATAATCCATCTACAAAGGATCACTAATAATAATTTATTTTCTTTTCGTATCCAAAGACATGAAATCACTATCCATCAACTTGTTCTTTTTTATCAATATCATTTCCATCAACAAATGCATATTATAATAGTCCATGTGACCTTATAAATTATTTTCATTAACTGAAATTGAACCCCATGAATCCCTTTAACCTTCCTCCCTTTCTTACTACTAGGGATGTGTGGACCTATTTCGGTCTCCCCATCAATGTTGTCCCAAAAAGCATGAATTGATGTCTCATCCTCCAAGTTTGTCCAACGAGAACATTGATTGTTAGTGGTATTATTCAAAATATTTGGATTTTGATTACCCTCCTCATCTTGGGTATCATCCCCTTTATCATTAATGGAACCATCAGACACTAAATTTTTAATGCTACTTATACCAAGGATTGTTAGACCGGTCCTTCTCTACCACATGTTGATTTTTACAAGTACCCAACCCCTCTTGGATTCATTTTTTGGGTAGGGTGATGAATATTTCTTTTTTTATGGTTTCATTGTTCCATTAAATAAACCCCATATAACCAAAACTACTTCATTTTTATCCTCTAGTGCAGCTTTTGATTGAAACTCCACATTACTTATTGTGCACATCACCATCATGTCACCAAATAACCTTCCATATAAGATAATAACATTCAGATTATTAGGTAAAATATGATTATCATTATATTTTGTGATTTCCTTTTATGTCACATAATAAAATATATGGTCAACATCATATAAAACAATTAAAATCTTTTACGGCCTCCACCCTCATGAGTTCCAACATTGACAACCTCCGAGTATCTACTTAGATCAATTGACACCCCAACTGGGATCTGTTCATTCTGTATTGCATCGAAGATCAGAACCACTTATTTTTCACTATTTTCCAAACTACAAACCAACATTTCAAGCTCACCTTATACAAATTGCAAATTAGTTCCCCGATTTCTTAGAAGAAGAAAAAAACCAAACCATAACCCTAACATAATTAGCAGCTTGTAACATAATTCATCTCCGTTAACCACCCAAATGAACTCAAATAGAAATCTTAGAAGTCTACTAAAATGTATATTCATTGAGAAATAAGATGTAAAATGGATGTAGTTATAGTATCATAGAAAAAATAAAGAGCTAAATGGTATCCCAACATTTAAAGAATCCATAAATTCTAAAATGTAAGCTTGAGTTATAGAAATGTCACCCAAATATCCATCATCAGAGCATCCTACTCCATGTAGATGTCTTAGTCCCACTAGATAATATATTACAAAAATATATTATAGATAGTGGATTTATATATCAGGTTAGCACAAATTAAATCTAATATGGGAACATTTTCATGTTGTTTATGTTATCATGGAGACCCATCAAAGCTTGATCTTGCAAACCCTAAGATCTGAAAATGCATCTGTTGAACGAATCCACTTATGAATGACGGTGATTAAATCATTAAAAAAGAATTATCTTCAACAAGTACTTGAATTATTATCATTAACATAACTATATGAAACTATTGTTCACACAAATGTGAGTTTAACTATTTAGGAATTCATGTAATCCCTTTTTAAAAATGATGTATTTATTTACATGTGACTCAATCCATGGGATTTTACATAACAATATCCAAATTTAATTGAATTACTCGATTCTGTTTTTCCTTCATAATGATATTAAACTTTTTCCATGTTCATTGAATGTAACCAAAACCCAAATAAATTTATTTGAAATCTCATGTAATATTATTTTTATTCCTTGTGCAGTGTGTACTAAACAATTTCATATTCATTGGGCTCTAAAACACAATCTAAAGAATATTAATAAACATAATGATATTAAATAAACCATTTTCCTTATTGTATCCATGTATATTACATAACAGGAATTATGATGCACCACGGGGTAAAACATTTTTGTAAGCCTAACATATTTTCCCTATTCACAAATGGCCTTGTAATATTGGTCACTTCGGTGTAAGACCCACCACATTTTCATTTGTTAAAACATTATCTAGATTTATAAAATCCATAGGAAAAAATTTTGTATATTAAATAGATTTTCCTAGTTAAAAAACCTTAAAATATAAAATATATACTTTATCCCATCCAATCTTAATCAAAATTTTTAAGTCCTTATTTTATTACCCAAAACAGAATTGCATCATTCCTTATGACATGATCTTAAATTTTATGGTACATTATCATCTAAAAATATTATTTAACGATATATTTCACCCTATTACTATAATTTATACTTTAAAGATCATTATAAATGATAAGTTTCATACGCCTATCCCACGGTTTTTAACTATAATTTATTTCTTCTTTATGTCCATAAAAATATAAACCTTGTATTTCAAGGAAAAAAATTCCTTTATAAATTATTTTTATCTATGTCCATGAAAAATATAGGTTTTGATTTGATAAAAAATAATATGAAATAAATTTTTATGAGGTTCAATACCTACATTTTTGTAACTCCCAACTCTTTATCTAACCCTTCAAGACATCCTGGACAACAAAAACCTGATGTGTCTCCATTTAATCCTTCCTTGACAACATTAAAGTATCGTTAAATTTTCAATCATCATAAATAACACTAAATTACATTATAATATTTGAAAAATTTCAGGATAAAATTAAAATATACTGTAACCTTCCATATTATTGGATGGAATTAAACTATTACATATCCATTTTAGCATTCATAAACAACATGAAACTATAACATAACCATCTATCTTTATAAAAAAACTTAAAAACATCATATCCCTTTATGAATTTTAGGAAAACACAAAAATCTTGTGTAACATTAATTATTCATAGATTACATTAAATAGAATCACAATAATTTAATCATTCTTGAATATTAAGAAATTTCAATATAACCAATTGAATTCCTAAAAATTATTAATCTCTACCATATCCTTCTATATCCTCTTAGATGTCCTGAAACTCTAACATAAGCTTCTATCATATTATATTTCATTTAAATCTAGTATATCCTTTTAATTCTTCATAGATAGAAAAAAACATAGGTGACACCTTTCTTTATCATGAATGAAATTAAACTCTCTTATAACCATTATATTTTTTCTCTATGACATAAAACATCATCATAAATTCGATTTTAACCATTATGCCTTCATGGGTGACAAAACATTATTATAATCTTCCATCTTCATGGATGGTAATAAATTATATAATTTACCTCTATACAATCATGAATATGATTAAACTCTATTGTAGATTTCTATATTCTAGGATGACTTTACAAAATAACATATCTCTTAAACCTTCCAAGATAGAATAAAATATTACTGTAACTGTCCATATTCTTAGAAAAAATTAAAATATAAAATATATCTTTAATATTTCTTTTATGAAATGAATATCCAAAATAACCGTTCATCATCCTCATAGAGATTAATTTTCAATAGAACCCTTTATATCATCCCGGATGGACTGAATCACAAGAATAATATTCCGTCTTATTAGGAGAAAATAAAATCTTGTGTAACCTCTTATCCTCCGGAATGATAATAAATTCCAATGTAACCCTCATGAAAAATGAATTTATATAAAATATAATGTAACCCTTATGTATTTGTATATAGAATTTAACAATAGTGTAAAATTTTGTACCTTCTTAAGAGGTTTTAAAATATATTTTCAATTTTTTTATAACTTTTCAAAAATATCATAACCACGCCTACTCATGAAATAAATTTTAGATGATCTATAAAAACAAGTTTTACCTTTTTTTACATTGATGCATGTTCTTGAATATTATTCAATCACTTTTATCAGAGGTGTTAACTCCTGTATATTATAAATTGAAGAAACTAAATGATATTATCATCAAGATAGATTTCAAAAATACATCACAAATATATAACAGAGTCATATACTATAATGAAAAGATCTAAATGAGATGATATATCCTATAATCCTATTGATTATGGAATTTAAATTCCAACATGAAATTGATTTTCCCTCTAAAGAAAGGGGATTAAAATGTGTGGGTAATATATACTAGGCATAAAAGATATTGGAAATCTACTTTTTTGTTGATCTGTAAAACTCTATTTCCATATGGGTGTTTTTCAATAGTGAGATGTTTGAATTTTTCTCAATAAATGGAGGGTTAGATTTTATACTAGAATTAGTGTTTGAATCTTAAAGGTTTGAACCCCTCCAAAGAGTCATTTTGGATATATAGTTAGGTGATCTAGTGGGGTATAAGAGTTTTTATATCATTGAGGAAGCACAAGAGGTGTCTAAAGCATGTTTCTAAGGGGATCTAGTTACATCGAATTGTGGACCATAGGACTTTGGCTAGTTAGTTCCCTTATAGTAGAGTAAATGTTTTTTTTGGGCTCACCGACATGTGTGTGATCCCAATGTTGACAAGTAGGTTGTCCATAGGCTATCCTATGTGGCCCACTAGCCCTTTGATGGGGTTTTCTGGTTTTTTTGAGTGAAAAAAGTTTATTTTACTACCTGTCCCTCATTCCCATATATTCAAAAAAATAGAATTGGGGACATTTTCCATTCGCGTAGAAGCTCATTTCTCCCTCTACAAGTCCATAGAGGATCACCATTAGTCCATGCCTATTTTCAGTTATGATTTTCAAGGGAAGCCTAATAGTGAGTCTAATATTAATATCCCTTATATTCTTAGTTTATATCAATATAAAAAAATCTCTCACAATTTATGCGGGTTATTCCAAATTTTCAGGGGTCTTTTTTATTCAATTTTTTTTCTGGTCAAAATGAAGACATGTTTCTAAAAAAGTGGACTCCTCTAGACCTAAAATAATTTTAACCATTAAATAAACTTTAATATTTTACATTTATATGTGTGTGGGTAGTGCATCATTGTCATTTTTATCATATATTGGTATAAATTAAATTAAATAACTAAGTAGTTTTTATCTCATTTATATTCATATTTAATATAAATTAGTCTCTAGTAAGAGGTAATGGTTTGTGATGAATATTAGTGTTGGATAGACCATGGAAGTATAAAATATTTAATAAGATTAGATTAATAGATTTAAATTTGTAATGCTGAAGGAATGGAACAAGTAGAACTCCAATAATAAATAGCTTGGAATAATTCAATAGATAACTGTGTTTCATGGTTTAAGGTTGAATAATGATTTGAATCAGAGGTTGTGAAATGAAATTTCAAAATTATTAATAATTTTGAGTTAATTAATTCTAGATTTATAAAAAATTAACTGGTATACCTAAAATGGATAATTTTCTTTTGTGAATTTTTTAATATTAATGAAATAAAATTTTAAGTGTGAACTTATATCATAAAAATGAAATTTCTAAAGTATGGATTGGTTATGAAATTATAAAATAAATGGTGACTTTGTCAATAATTGTTTCTAATTAATGTTTGTTTGTTAATATAGTTATATAAATGATATTTTTAAATTGGATACATAAATTTGAAATCAATTGATACTGACTTCTTGATAGCTAGTTGTTTTTATGTTTTAATTCCTAATGGATTCTAGTTGTGAATTTTGCATACTATTATAAGCATTTTTTTCTTGTGGTTCTTCTGATTAAACCCTAGGTAAAAAATAGACCCTAATATGATTCTTGGTTTATCATTAAACCTAGGATGAAAATAACCCCTGGTTGGATGCTTGGATTATGGTTAAAATCACAGCGATCATGTAACCTAGGAGGACACATGGAATTATAGTTAATCATATGGTGAACACATCCCTCATGTGGAAACAAGGGCCTACAGTGGGTTTATTGCCATCAAATTCTAATTTGGATCAGGTATGGGTTTATTAATCCTTGTTGGGAGATGGTTTGAATTTTATTTTATACATTATGATAGAAAAATTCATGTTGGATGTAGCAGGTATGTACCATAATCAAGGTGAACACATACCCTAGTTTCAAAGGTTTTTTATTATTTACATTGAGTTGTTTTATCTTACATATATATACTTTTTTTTGAGAAATACTTCTTGAGCCTGGTTTTTTGAATTTTTATTTTTGGAAAAATTTTGGTGATGGAATGCTAATTTTTACTCAAATCCTTCTAAGGACACCATTGAGTACTCATGAAGATATTACTTATCACAAGTTACAAGTTTGGATTTTGGAAGGGCCTAATGCTTATGGTTTCCAAACATGCAAAGAGTGGATTTGTAAGATAGAATCTGATCAGTACTCATGACCAGTGAAGATAATTATAGTTTTTCATTTATTTTCTATGTTTCTATATGTACTTGATCCTGTTATGAAGGATTTTTAGTGTAATTTATAATATTTTATTAGCTGTAGCTTGTGGTTTATTATTGTTTGTTTATTTATTTAATATAACTAACTATTGTTATGATGTTTTACTAGTTTTTTGTAATATTTTATTTTTAATTCTTTTTTATTGGAACTCTAACAATAATGTATATTCTCCCCAATTGTCAACTCTTAACCATACCACTGGTCAGTACCCTTTTGCTTATAGGGAGGTACGACTGACATCCAGTATCATTTCATCGGTTTCAGAACCATTCAATGGTCTAGGGTTGTGGGAAATTACAAAGTGGTATCATATATGTTTTTTATATTTTATAATGAATTTTGAAATTGTAGAAAAGATTGTATTAATGTTTTTTGGCTTGGTAATGAGCTCATTTTTTGGAGTAGTTAACCCATGTATGGTAGAAAATCCAAGTCACTGGGGATGAGATTATGGTTCTTATATGTATATTTATAGTTTATTAATTTTTATCATTAGGGGTGCACTTGATTTTCAATATTAATTATACATTATATTTTTCTATATTGTACTGTTATGATAATAGATTTTGTGATTCATATATCATTATAGGAATATTGGTTTTTAAATTTCAAGAATCATTGTAGAATCATGTGATTTATATGTAATATGTTTGTATTTTATAGTTTGTATCCATTTGTGGTCACATATAGTTATGTCTTATATATTTACAAGTACTATAAATGTATGATTTATATCATTGTATAATTTATAATTTTTGTTTTTAAAAAGTGAGTGGTTAATTTTATGCATGAGTAGTGATTTTTATTGTTTTTTCCAATATAATACCATTTTTATTCTATTTGGCCAACTATCTAGGTGAATTGCTGATATAAGTTCATATATAAAAGTTATATTAGATTAATTTTTCAGTTAAATAATTTTTAAATAAGAAACCTATAAGGAATTTTCACTTATAGCTTATGAATGGAATCAAACCTATACAAACATTGGAATCTAGTAATTTAAAAAATTTCTCCCTGTTGAATAATGAATAATATGAAATAAAATGATTCCAATGTGAACCACGTTTTTAAAATACATAAGGTATTTCTCCAATGATAAATGGACCTCTTGAAATTTTATATTGTATTAAAAAATAATATTACAATTACAATTTTAAAATATTTCCCAAAGTATAATGAAGGAATTAAACTCATGGAAATAGTAGAATTAAAGGGAATCACAATATAAACATGAAATTATAAATCATGAAAGGATTAACCTATAGAATTATATTGTTATTTGGGTTTACAAGAATATACGTTTCAAGAAATATTATGTGATAGTGAACCTTGTATGGGTGTTTGGGATTTTGAAATTAGTTGTGTCCTTATCTTAGGTTGGGTTTAAAGGTGAAGTGCCCAGATCAGTGTGAATCACTGAGAGGGGGAGGGGGTGAATCAGTGATCCCTTAAAACTTTTTACTAATTGATTCTTAATCAATTAAACCTCTATGGCTTGTTAAGGCCTCGATCCACTCTTCTTGTATCTCTCACCTTTCCACGAATGATGCAGTAAATGTAAAGGCACTGGACACAAGGATTTACAAGGTTCGGCACCAAAGGCCTACATCCTTGCCATGCTCTCTCAGCATGGATTCTCCCATTATAATCTGTTAGTATTACAATGGTCGATACAGCTTCCCACCGTATCTCTCCTGAGTCCCACAGGAGGGTCTTTATACTGCGTCCCACAGTGTTACCAGAGTCCCACTGGCCTGCTCCAGAATCCTACTGAAGACTTCTTCTCCCTGAGTCCCACAGGGTCTTCTCCTGGCTCCTCGAGTCGCACGAGTAGCTCTTCTTCACTTTAAGTTCTTCAAGTATCCTCAGCAGCCTGGGATAAAGGCTGCTGGCCTTGCTCTTCTTCTGATCACTTGTGGTGAACAGGTCTTCTCGTCTTGCTCAAGATTTATCTCCTTCTTCTAAGGATGACCTGGCTTCTCTCCAATTACTGAATGCTCAGACAAATAATATCTTTATCTTCGGTCTGGTCCAGTCTCAGTTGCACACCACTGATTTAGCACTGTTCACGTGTGCACGTGCATGCATGCATGCATGCACTCTCCTTTTCTTCCTCTTGGTGCAGTAGACCCACAAAGGGTGTAGTCAATTATAGCACACACCTTCTCACTTGTACTTCACACGTTTAGTTCCTTTTGATTACACACATAGAAGTGTGTTATACTTTGTGTGAATCTTCTTCTTCTTCTAAGTGTCTCTACTCCTCTTAGAGCACACACATAGGTTCGGCCTTCTTTGTCACTTGTTCATGTACACATAAATTGTTCTTTGTTTTGCACACACTTGACTTTGGCCTCTTCCCTCTTCTTGTTGCACACCCTTAACCCGTAGGTTGTTCTTCAATTTTGTACACACAAAATGTGTCTTCACTTGGTGCACACACAAGGTCACAACCCTCGGCCTCTTCAAATGCACACACTTAAACTTGGCATGTACTTATTGTTGTTGCACACACTTAACCCATAGGTGGTTCTTCAATTTTGCACACACACACTAAGGTGTGGTCTTCACTTCACCCACACAAGGCTACGGCTTGGGTTATCCACTTTGCACACACTTAGGCTTCGGCCTCCTTGTTTTGTTTGCACACACACTTCCTTTGTTCAATTAGCAAACACAAGGCTTGGCCTTCCTCTTCCTCTTGCACACACAACTTGGATTTAGTTGTGGTCTTCCTCTCCTCCTTGCATACACACGGCTAGGGTGTAGTCTTTATTAAGCACACACACACAAGGTGTGTAATTCATACTACCCGAACCTCCTTCCAATGTGAAGGGCGCGCAAGGGGTGCGGCCACTTCCACTTCTTCTTCAAAGAGCACAAGGTATGAGCCACGGCCTCTCTTCTTCTTCAAAGCGCAAGGCACACTTGGTGCACAAGGCAGCGTGCAAGTGCTCAAGGCCTCTAGGGCGCGCAAGCCTCGGGTGCAAAGCACCTTTGGTGCAAGGCACCTCAACCATGGGGCGCGCAAGAGCTACTGCCCCGGGTTCTTCCTGCCGCGCAAAGGGATAGCGCGCAGGGGACTCCTTCCCTTCACCTCTTTCGCGCAAGGGGTGCGCGAAAGGAACTCCTTCGGGCCTCGGGTGGCACCGAGAACAACAGCCGCGCAAGTGCTTTGCGCGGCGGATTCTTCTTCGCGAGGCAGAGGCACACGCGAGACACAAATCTTCAACAAGGTTTCAGCAAGAATTCTCAAGGGCTCGGCCTCATTTATATAGGCAGAGGAGAGGCGGTTCAATCCGTGTGATAAATCTCAAAATCCCGAGATCTTCGGATCTTTAAAAACTTTCCAAATCATTATTTTCTTTCCTCTGTTTCACGCGGGATCTTCCTCTTTAATTTCCTCTACGTGCATGCGACTTAGAACGCATGCACGGCCTTCTTCTGATCCATAACATGCATGCATAAACACCCCACGGCCTTCGGCAGCTTTGCTTGCCTCGGCCTCGACCGAAATTCCTCATTTGTTGCATGCAAGTCTCTTTTTGTGCATGGATGGGTTCGGTTTGTCCAGACGAGCACGAGGGTGCCTTCGGATCCTTCAAAGGTGGTCGGGAGCTCGAAATAGCCGTTCGGGAGGCTCTGGTTCATGCGGCGTCGCGGGAGATGCCTCGGCTCGAGCTCGAGGAAGGAGATGAGCTACGGCCGTCGGATCAGGCGATGGAGACACATCGGGCGGCCTGGATTAGATCGCGGCGCCGCGGATGGATCGTGCGGCGCAGATCAAGCGCGCGATCAATCGAGCGGCTCAGATTCGCTCCCGGGAAATTTTCCGCGTCCCACATCGAAACGGCGCCCTGTTTTCACGCGGTTTATCACCCTGCCGCTCTCCGCTACTCCACAATTTAACTTCCTCCTCCACGGTGCCGCCCCGCACCGTGTTCTCCCTGCGGGCGCGCTCTGCGCCCAATCTCTGCTCCTGCGGGCGCGCTCCTAGCGCCCACTATACTCCTCTGGCGCGCGGGTTTCACCACCGCGTGTCCTCGGGGGCTTACACACGGCCCCCGGCCTCTCTTGGGCTGGCCCCATGGGATCCCCTTGGGCGTGGTGACCTGGTCCCACATGTGCCTTGGGTTAAACCCTTAAGGCTGGCCCTTGGGATGGCCTATTTTTTTTGGCAAAGGACAGAATATGACTTTGTCAAAAACAAAGTACTCCATATGAAAAATGCCCATTCTAAATGCCAAGCCAATTCATTCTTCTTCTCCATTTCTTCCCTTCTCTACTTCTTAAGAATTCCTTAATCCTTCTCAACAAATAATCTTCACTTAGGATATGGAATTCAAAAGGTTCACCATCAACCGAAGCTCCTGAATCAAATAATTCTTCAATGTTCTTCAATGTTCTTCAATGATCTAATCAGAGATCAATTGGATCTTCTTCTGATTCACATGCACTAAGAGTTAGTACATGGACTCCTTTAATCCACTTCATCCACTTAGAAGTTGTGGATGGATCTCTTGCTTCTCCTCATGCATTGTCAGCACAATGCATGGTCTTCAATCAATGTTGTGACATTGTATCATCAGGATACAAGTTCTTTGAACTTAAGGATCATCTCAACAATCGTCTGATTTTCATGGAGAATGTTTCAACCACAATTTCCAATACCACATAGTGAATCTCCTAAGTGACATGTATCTTAGTACTATGGCCATTCTCCTTCATCACCATCACCATCACATCCTTTTACATTCACATCTTGACTCCTTGACATCCATTCATTCCAAGACAACTTCATGTCTCATTGACAACAAATGCAACACAATGCACTTCAATCTCCCCCTTTGTATTTGTTGTCAATACACCACTTCAGCACATATGAATGGGTCAATATGTGTGCCAATATTTTCTCCCCCTTATTGGCAATCAAATGCAAAGGTGTGGTGTGGTTCACTTTCACAAATATCTTCCTCCCTTTGAATAGCATCTTCTTGAAAAACACTAGGAGAGGGATGATGTCACATGTTCTTCTTTAGCAAAGAACCTTTAGTAAATCAGCTCTAAGTCTACTTGGGCTAACCCGGTGTAGAAAACAAGAGTGCTGTAACCAAGGAATTCAAAGCTGTCCATAATTCTCTACACATGTGAAATCATGCTTAGGGGTTTGAAATTTTTCAGATATAACAATGAATTGCTAAATCCTGCACATACTTCACCAAACACATTAGAAAGTTCAAGTACAAAGATAAAGCTCCCCCTTTCATCCATTTGTCTTCAATCAATACTCCCACTTAATTGACAAGATAAACTCAATTAAGAAACAAGGGATGAAAGTATGATTGGAATACCTTCACTTTTCTCAAGATGGAATTAAATATCAGAATCCCATCTTCTTCAGATTGGCTCCCCCTCAAGGGGTGCACTCTATTCTGTCCAAACCATCCTCCAGATGAGAATGATCATCATCTTCAATTCCCTGCAATGTTAGCACATGTATATACCAAGAGTATAAGGGAATAAGATGGAACCTCCTTGGTTCATCAATGTGAACAACAAGGTTGAGAAGATTCTCTCAACCGAGATGTCCCATTTTCACCATTCTTCACACTTGCACATTTGATCTTCATTGATGATTGTGCTGGTGTGGTTCTCAACCCATCTTCATGTGAAATCTTTTTCTTCCCTTTTGCTTTAGCAAATGCCAGAACTTCATCTTCAGCACTTTGTAGATCTTTGGAAAGTTGCAACTGATTTGGCCATATGACTAGTAAGTCACTTGGAAGTGTGGCCTCAGTTCTGGATATTCCACAAGGTTCTTTTGATGCTGTCAAGCTACCTCTCTTAGGCAACTTGTTTTCAATCAATCCCTTCTTCTTCTGGATTGATTGTCTTCTGGAGTTCAGTCTGCTTCTATTTAGTTCCATGGCTTGTTCACAAAGATCCATGGTGTGTCCTTTCTTTCCACAGTAGAAGCATGTTTTCTTGGTGGTCCTTCTGGATGCATCACCCTTCTTGGATTTCAATTCCAAGGACTTCTCTTCATTCTTCAAACTCTTCTTGGGAGCATCTTTTACTTTCTTCTGTTTGCTTCCCAAGGAATCTCTCTGAGCCAGGTTCTGTGATCTTTTCTTCTTTTGAGCTCTGGATACAGTTGGAGATTGACATGTATCTATTTGACCACTTTTGCAATCATCCCAGATGTTGTCAAGTAATCCAAATCTATTTGCAGTAAACAGATGTCTCTGGATCTGTGGATGCTGCTTCTTTTCTTCTGGCTTGCTCCCCCTTGGCATGGGCTTCCTCTGTGCTTTGGCATTCAGTGGATTGTACCAACAATCCTTTGCACAATGCCCATACTTGTTACAACACCAGCATTGTCCCACGAATCTTGACCTTTTTAGTCCTTCTGATTGTAGGGTACTTTTCTTGACCTGTTGTGCTGTTTCAGGAGAGCTCTCTTTCTTCACTGTCTTCATCCATACTTGTTTGGATTCATTCTTCCATCCTGCACTTTTAGTAGAAACACTTTTAGAAGCATGAGTACAAGATGGTATGGATGGTACCTTCTTTCTAGAAGTTGTTGCACTTTCACTAGAGGATTTCTTGCTTTTAGAATCATCCTTCTCAATGCATACTTGAGTAGAACATTTCTCCTTTCAGCTGACTGGGAGGCTTCAGCTTTGGGTGATTGCAGATTTTTCAATATCACCTCCAGTTCAAAGCATTTCATGTTGAGGGAGTTATTCTCATCCTCAACCAATCTTAGCCTACCTTCCCATTTCTCTTCCAGCTGCTTTAGCTGGTCTTCATCCACCTTCTTCAATTCTAGCAATGAATTGTCAAGCTCCTTCACTATCTTGACTTTGTCTTCGAGTTGAGCATCTCTGACATTCATTGACACTTTGTGCCTCTTTTCCAGTGCATGGAAAACATCTTTGATTATTACTTTAAATAATTCTTTCTCAGAAAGGATTCTCTACAATTCTTCAGTAGTGTCTTCATATCTATCATTGCAAAGAGAAACGGTTTCATCTTTAGCCTTCACCAGCTTTCTGAGAGTGTTGGTTATGCCAACCCTTTTAGCCAATTGATCTTCCATTGCATTGGATTCTTCTTCTAACTGTGATTTTTCTTCATGAAGATCATGGATGCCTGTAGCTATACACTTTGTCACTTCCATGGGAACTGTCTTCTGAAGATATTTGAGTGCACTCTGAAGATCATTCATTGTTTCAACTTCATCACAGCTAGGACAGGCTTTCTTCATCTTCTTGGTCTGTTTCTTCTTTCTATTTTTCTGAGTCTTGGCAGATATCTCCATTTGAGGCTGGTCACTCATTTCCTCAAATCTGCACTTCATAAAGACTCCCCTGGATCTTTTAGAGGCAACCTCCCTCTGATACCAATTGAAGTGCCCAGATCAGTGTGAATCACTGAGAGGGGGAGGGGGTGAATCAGTGATCCCTTATAACTTTTTACTAATTGATTCTTAATCAATTAAACCTCTATGGCTTGTTAAGGCCTCGATCCACTCTTCTTGTATCTCTCACCTTTCCACGAATGATGCAGTAAATGTAAAGGCACTGGACACAAGGATTTACAAGGTTCGGCACCAAAGGCCTACATCCTTGCCATGCTCTCTCAGCATGGATTCTCCCATTATAATCTGTTAGTATTACAATGGTCGATACAGCTTCCCACCGTATCTCTCCTGAGTCCCACAGGAGGGTCTTTATACTGCGTCCCACAGTGTTACCAGAGTCCCACTGGCCTGCTCCAGAATCCTACTGAAGACTTCTTCTCCCCGAGTCCCACAGGGTCTTCTCCTGGCTCCTCGAGTCGCACGGGTAGCTCTTCTTCACTTTAAGTTCTTCAAGTATCCTCAGCAGCCTGGGATAAAGGCTGCTGGCCTTGCTCTTCTTCTGATCACTTGTGGTGAACAGGTCTTCTCGTCTTGCTCAGGATTTATCTCCTTCTTCTAAGGATGACCTGGCTTCTCTCCAATTACTGAATGCTCAGACAAATAATATCTTTATCTTCGGTCTGGTCCAGTCTCAGTTGCACACCACTGATTTAGCACTGTTCACGTGTGCACGTGCATGCATGCATGCATGCACTCTCCTTTTCTTCCTCTTGGTGCAGTAGACCCACAAAGGGTGTAATCAATTATAGCACACACCTTCTCACTTGTACTTCACACGTTTAGTTCCTTTTGATTACACACATAGAAGTGTGTTATACTTTGTGTGAATCTTCTTCTTCTTCTAAGTGTGTCTACTCCTCTTAGAGCACACACATAGGTTCGGCCTTCTTTGTCACTTGTTCATGTACACATAAATTGTTCTTTGTTTTGCACACACTTGACTTTGGCCTCTTCCCTCTTCTTGTTGCACACCCTTAACCCGTAGGTTGTTCTTCAATTTTGTACACACAAAATGTGTCTTCACTTGGTGCACACACAAGGTCACAACCCTCGGCCTCTTCAAATGCACACACTTAAACTTGGCATGTACTTATTGTTGTTGCACACACTTAACCCATAGGTGGTTCTTCAATTTTGCACACACACACTAAGGTGTGGTCTTCACTTCACCCACACAAGGCTACGGCTTGGGTTATCCACTTTGCACACACTTAGGCTTCGGCCTCCTTGTTTTGTTTGCACACACACTTTCTTTGTTCAATTAGCAAACACAAGGCTTGGCCTTCCTCTTCCTCTTGCACACACAACTTGGATTTAGTTGTGGTCTTCCTCTCCTCCTTGCATACACACGGCTAGGGTGTAGTCTTTATTAAGCACACACACACAAGGTGTGTAATTCATACAACCCGAACCTCCTTCCAATGTGAAGGGCGCGCAAGGGGTGCGGCCACATCCACTTCTTCTTCAAAGAGAACAAGGTATGAGCCGCGGCCTCTCTTCTTCTTCAAAGCGCAAGGCACACTTGGTGCACAAGGCAGCGTGCAAGTGCTCAAGGCCTCTAGGGCGCGCAAGCCTCGGGTGCAAAGCACCTTGGGTGCAAGGCACCTCAACCACGGGGCGCGCAAGAGCTACTGCCCCGGGTTCTTCCAGCCGCGCAAAGGGATAGCGCGCAGGGGACTCCTTCCCTTCACCTCTTTCGCGCAAGGGGTGCGCGAAAGGAACTCCTTCGGGCCTCGGGTGGCACCGAGAACAACAGCCGCGCAAGTGCTTTGCGCGGCGGCTTCTTCTTCGCGAGGCAGAGGCACACGCGGGACACAAATCTTCAACAAGGTTTCAGCAAGCATTCTCGAGGGCTCGGACTCATTTATATAGGCAGAGGAGAGGCGGTTCAATCCGCGTGATAAATCTCAAAATCCCGAGATCTTCGGATCTTTAAAAACTTTCCAAATCTTTATTTTCTTTCCTCTGTTTCACGCGGGATCTTCCTCTTTAATTTCCTCTACGTGCATGCGACTTAGAACGCATGCACGGCCTTCTTCTGATCCATAACATGCACGCATAAACACCCCACGGCCTTCGGCAGCTTTGCTTGCCTCGGCCTCGACCGAAATTCCTCATTTGTTGCATGCAAGTCTCTTTTTGTGCATGGATGGGTTCGGTTTGTCCAGACGAGCACGAGGGTGCCTTCGGCTCCTTCAAAGGTGGTCGGGAGCTCGAAATAGCCGTTCGGGAGGCTCTGGTTCATGCGGAGTCGCGGGAGATGCCTCGGCTCGAGCTCGAGGAAGGAGATGAGCTACGGCCGTCGTATCAGGCGATGGAGACACATCGGGCGGCCTGGATTAGATCGCGGCGCCGCGGATGGATCGTGCGGCGCAGATCAAGCGCGGGATCAATCGAGCGGCTCAGATTCGCTCCCGGGAAATTTTCCGCGTCCCACATCGAAACGGCGCCCTGTTTTCACGCGGTTTATCACCCTGCCGCTCTCCGCTACTCCACAATTTAACTTCCTCCTCCACGGTGCCGCCCCGCACCGTGTTCTCCCTGCGGGCGCGCTCTGCGCCCAATCTCTGCTCCTGCGGGCGCGCTCTTAGCGCCCACTATGCTCCTCTGGCGCGCGGGTTTCACCACCGCGTGTCCTCGGGGGCTTACACACGGCCCCCGGCCTCTCTTGGGCTGGCCCCATGGGATCCCCTTGGGCGTGGTGACCTGGTCCCACATGTGCCTTGGGTTAAACCCTTAAGGCTGGCCCTTGGGATGGCCTATTTTTTTTGGCAAAGGACAGAATATGACTTTGTCAAAAACAAAGTACTCCATATGAAAAATTCCCATTCTAAATGCCAAGCCAATTCATTCTTCTTCTCCATTTATTCCCTTCTCTACTTCTTAAGAATTCCTTAATCCTTCTCAACAAATAATCTTCACTTAGGATATGGAATTCAAAAGGTTCACCATCAACCGAAGCTCCTGAATCAAATAATTCTTAAATGTTCTTCAATGTTCTTCAATGATCTAATCAGAGATCAATTGGATCTTCTTCTGATTCACATGCACTAAGAGTTAGTACATGGACTCCTTTAATCCACTTCATCCACTTAGAAGTTGTGGATGGATCTCTTGCTTCTCCTCATGCATTGTCAGCACAATGCATGGTCTTCAATCAATGTTGTGACATTGTATCATCAGGATACAAGTTCTTTGAACTTAAGGATCAGCTCAACAATCGTCTGATTTTCATGGAGAATGTTTCAACCACAATTTCCAATACCACTTAGTGAATCTCCTAAGTGACATGTATCTTAGTACTATGGCCATTATCCTTCATCACCATCACCATCACATCCTTTGACATTCACATCTTGACTCCTTGACATCCATTCATTCCAAGACAACTTCATGTCTCATTGACAACAAATGCAACACAATGCACTTCAAAAGGCTTGAGTGAGAGCCCAATTTGTAAGACCATAGTGATGTTTACATGTTCGTTAGTGGGGATGGTATCTTTTGTGACCCTACATGGATTAAATACCCTTTTAGGTCCAGAAATGCCCCTCATATGGGTGGTTTGTGTCTTTCCATTCGATCCTGATATGGGAAATGGGGTGTGGTTTTGGGGATATATTTAGGTGAATTTTGTATATTAATTTGCAGGGGAGCATTATTTTATTTTATTATTTCGTTTCCTATGTTAAGAACATCAATTCGGGTGTCCTAGTTATTAAGATTCCTTTGTGTGGTAAGGGTCTTTCGGATACCTAAACCAATAATTCATTTGTATTGTTTTTGGTAAGTTGGTAATTCATGTTCCATGTCTATTAGGTAGCATATTAGAAAGCATGGGTAATAGATTGGTACTAAAATTATAACCTAGAAATTTCTAGGGGTTGAGAACAATGTTGGTGGATGGTGTTTCCATATTTTCTTGAGAACTAAGAGTTCAAGATTCTTCTATAATTAATTCAAACTACATGTACACGTATATGAGATCTTAAACTGTTTGACCATGATTTAAATTCAATAATGGTTGTCCATGGGAAGGCACATTCAACCTTACATAGGAACTTAGGAATGGGAAATATGGTGATTGACACTGGTGATTTGAGAAGTTATATGACAAATTAATTGGTCTATTAATATTCGTATTAGGGCATTAATAGTCATAGTAGGGTGTCTGACACTTGGGGTGGAAAAAATGGGTGATTTTGGAGTTTACACTCATTGCATCCTATTAAATCAATGTATTTCATGATGGGTATGGTTAGTATCCAATATAATGTATTTCATGTTATGTGGTAGATGTAGCACCATGGTGAATTTTATCCATTAAAACATAGAATTATTTATAGGATAAATTCTAATTTTTATGAGGTCCATATTGAAGGGAGGTTGCGGGAGGATTTTGGTGGGTGATTTGGAGAACTAAATCCTAGAGCTTGAAATTGATATTTGAGATTCTCAGTTAAGGTTATGAAACACTAGATTGATGGAAGTATTGTAAATTATTTAATATGCTATCTTATTGCTATCAAGTAGTGTTATGGATGATCTAATATGCATGGATCATCAAATGTAACCTTTTTTGGGTGAATGGGTAGGATGATGGTTTAGGATTCAGAACTTTTGAACCACTGAATCAAAGAAAGGGAACTCATACTATGGGGAGAAGCCAATTTTTTGTAGATGAATGAACATTATATAAGTGGGGTATTGTTTTTGCCAAGATAATTATCATATTTTAAATATTGGAAATTACAAATCATTGGGGTGGGGGTTTTAATTCTTTTGGTTTTACAATGGAAAATATATATGTAAATTTAGACACCATTTATAGGCTATATTTTATGATAATATAATTTGAGTTAGTCTGGAGGGGAAACAATGCTTGTGGTATTTCCCTGATCCAGTTTTTTGGGTTCAATATATGATAATGGAAGTATTTTAGGAGTATTATTTGTATTATGATGTTGTTGTTATGATTTTTATGCTTTCTAAAATTTTAATGTATAATGATAGATAATTTTGGTGGTTTTTTGATTTGTTTTAGACCATTGTTTGGGAATATGTCATCGTGGGATGGCCTGACTATCGAGTTCCACTCAGAAGTTGTTGTAGAAGGGTGAAAATTTTCTTCTAGAAACTGTTTTCAAAATTGGTGAACATGGTTTGAGTTTCTAATAGACCATCCAAGGAGAATATGCATCGTTTCCCAGTGGACCAGTGTCAGCAGCACCTCAAAATCATTCAAAATATAGAAAATCATTCATTAATGTCTTGGTAGGTATTTATGAGAGTTATAACATGTATGTTCATAAAACTTTGGGAGTTCATGCAATATGTGGTATGTGGGGGGACTATTTTCTAAAAGGTTCTTTAATAGAGGTGTTAATCATTTGGCTATGTTTTTTAATTATGAGTGACTATAGGAGATTGATTTAGGGAATTCATCTTGGTTGAGTTTTGACAAATGGAATCATAATTTTTTGAATCTAGTATTATATTCTATGAGTTACATGTGATGGCCTATTTTTTTGAATGATAATTATCATTATTCTTGAGTACTTTAGTCTTGGGTAAGAGGGTGTGGGCTTAGATGTGAATGGTTGAGTGGCGATGAACACTATAAATATGGTATTCACACGATGGGTGCAATTTTAGTGAATTAAAGGGTTTTGGAGATGTCATTATGAGTTGGAATAAATGATGAACTAAATTTGGTGCATTTAGTGTTACTATCACATGTGTTTTCATAGTTTCTCTTCTAAGTATGATGATCATTAAATCTTACTAATGGTTTCATGGATTCTATTGAGGGTATAATTCTCACCGATGATCAGAAGGGATACTCATTAAGAATTTTTAAAATGGTGGGGAGATTTCAAAACTTTTTTTCCATAAATATGTATAGTTTTTGAGAATAGTTTGAATTATTTCGATTAGTTTAGGGGAAATGTTTTATACCATCATTAAGATATGAGTTATGACTGTAGGATACACTCAAAAGGGACTTTTTCAGACGTTGATTGATCTTTTCTAGGGGGTTTAGAGTTTTTTGGAGTGAATTCGAAGCTATATAGTTGACCAAGGTATCTTGTTACGGGGATGAAGTGCCAATTAATTATCGACCAAAGCCCAATGGGTAGTTAGTGTCCTTCCAATAGGAGGAAATTCATTCTGGTCTCACAGATTGGATATTTATACTATAATTTTCCATACAGTGGGTTTATATTATTTTTTTTTAAATTTTAAAGTTTAATTTTATGAACTCACCCACATTCCCTTATAACCTAAAAATTTAAGGAATAAGGGCCAATTTCTAGGCATGTAGGATCTCCTTTATCACTCTCCCTATCCATACTGGATCTCAATTGATATTAGTCTATTTCAATTGACATAATGTTCATTTGGATGATAAAAGAGTTTATAATATTCCTCACCATTGTATTCATTGTCTCAATCCCTATTAATATTCCTCTTGTCATATTCGTGGGTTGGGCCACATTTTCTAGTAATTTTTAAGGTTGATCAATTTATTCTATTTTCAGTGGAACCAAATGTCTAGATATACCAATTTTAGTCCACTACAACAAATGTAGGTGGAACCTTTGAATAACCCATATAATTTTCCTTCTTTTCATTGTGTGTGGGTAGTATGTATATGTTTCCTACATTTTTCATTGGCCTAAATTGATTAAATGATAAAGAATTAGTTAACTCACTGAAATTTCCCTTGGAATATTCCATGGGATCATGTGAGAAGAAATAATTGGTGATGATACTTAGATTTGGTTTTACCATTGAATTTTAAAACATAAGGAAAGTATTTTTTTTATAAAATATAATTCTTTATCCAAAAGGAATTTCTCAATTGGAACTCTTACCCAAAATTTCATGGAATAATTAAATAGATAACTAGGTTAAATTATTTAATGTGATATAATGATATGAATCAGTGGTTCTCAAATTAAATTTCATAACCATAGATAAATGTGATCTAATTAACTCTTAGTACGAACTTAATGAAATGATATATAGATAAGAGTGAATAAAGGACTAGCAATTATTTAGTTTTGATGTAATAAAATTTTAAGTGTCAAATTATATCTTAAAATGTAAAATTTTAAAGGGTATAGTTGGTTGTGACATTATAAAAGATATGATGGCCCTCTGATGCCATGTTTTTAATGATTTCGAGTTATGATATATTGTGACATAAACAATTTATGTCAATTAGTCTTTAAAATATGAAATTAATTGATATAGACATATTATTAACTAGTTATTATTAGGTTTTAAATTATAATGGTTGATATTTGTTACTTTTCCATAGGTTTTTAATCCATATTTCATCTTATGTTTCTTATGGTTAAATATTGGGTGAAAATGTCTCCATGTGGACTCTTAAGTTATGGATAAACATGAGGTGAACAAATACCTCAGGTGGATACCTGGATTATGGTTAATGTCATGGTGAACATGAACCCTATTTAAACATGGGGACTCATGGTTAAACATTTTGTTAACACATACCCCTAGTCGGCAAAGGAGAATTGGGATATGTATATTTCCTTGTGTGCTTGTTTGGAATAGGAAGGGGTATTTTAACACTAGATAAGATACTATTGGAATCATGCTTAAGATGTTCTCAATGAAACCCTAGAACTGGATAAAGTATGTATGTACCATTCATAGGGTAAACCCATCCCTTGTGTCTAACATTTGTTTTATACATTAAATTATGATTTTTTATCTTTTTATATACACATGTAGCTTGATCACTACCACATGAACCTGGGTTAAAGATTCATTGTTTATGGATCATAATTAGTTTTGTCCTACTATGTTATACTCACACCCTTATTGGAAATCTATTAGGTACCTAAGAATATTTTTTTAAATAGGTGATTGGTCTATATTTGGAAAATCCCTGATGATTGTGGTTTTTCAAGAATGATTGGGGTAGATTTCGATTTTGAAATTGGGCTAGTATGCTAGACATTTCAGATCAAGTTTAATACTTTTCTTATTTCTTGTGCTTCATGTGTAACTGATCATCCTACAGGGGATATACAATGGAGTGTAGAAAATGTAACCAATCATTGATTATGGTTCCTTGTTTTTTTCTTATTTAATAAATGAAACACAGTATTTTAATAATTTTTTACAAGTTGGTTTTTACGTTTAATTTCAATTCAATGATTATTTGAGTATTGAAAAGAGGGAATAGTCTCTAAAATCTTTTACATAGTCCCATATCAATAGTCAGTAGCCTTTCGGGTATGATGGAGCATGGAAGAGTATTATTAACATTCTACATGTCCGAGTGATGTAATTTATTATAGGACAGTGGTAAATTAAATGATCTTTTATTTAATTAAAATACTTGATATTTTTTTTGTAGTTTATGAATATAGTCATTAAAGATTAACATATCGAGTTTGTGGAAGTATTTATTAACGATAAATTTTTTTATTATTTAATTCAAGGTTAACATGTATTGCATTTAATATTTTTTTACAAACATTATGATGAATGAGGTTTTATTAAAGGGTTTATATGTGATATTTTTTGTTATATAAAGAGACATTTATACAAATTGTTGTTAAAATTATGGTATTTTCTATATTTAGAAAAAAAATCAATAAAATAATAATCAATATAAAAAAAATTTATCAAATATTCTAATTTTTCTTAGACTAGTGGACTATTATTCATATTTTTAGAAAATTATTTCTTTACAAGATAACTCACTTTCTAATTTAAAACTAAGAGAGGTTAAACTATATAGAACAAAAGTTACATGGAATATTATATGAGAAAAAATATATACTTGGTAAGTGTAATTATAATAACCTTAACTTTTATAGGTTAAAGTAGCATCATTTATAGGTATTATTTGAAAAAGAGTCTTGGATGTGTTCTAGAAAAATAAAAGTGATTGAATGTGAATCATAATAATTTTTTGTTCATGGGTTGAATTATACTAATCATTATTTTCTATTAGAAATGTAATTTATCAATAAATATGTAATTTAATTACTTCTATTATGAATGGTAATATATATACCACAAAATCAATAAATAAATATTTATGGAAAAATAATTAAATATGAAACATATAGATAGAGAATATATCTGAAGATTCCTAATCAGTATGATTTATCATTCCATTATCATCATGGAAATGTGAATCATGTATTTTATTCCTTTCGAATGAAAAATTAGAATGAAATATAAATTATAGGGATAGAAAAAAAACATTATTTATGATCTTCTAACTTATATGGGGGAATTATATGTCACGGAATGTGATAATATCATTCCCATTTGAATTACCAACCATTAGTACTCGATAATATAAAAATAAATGAATGGGATAAAGTTGTGTTACATAATAATGTATATCATGTATGAGGGCTTAGAAATAAAACTCAAATATATAGACACCGCCTTGATCTAACATCAGTTTGACAAAAATACACCCCCCCCCCCCCGCATCTATGGATTGGTCCACCAGAAACTAACATAGTTTATATATTATGAATCTCTTTGAGGGACCTTTGGTTAGGGACTAGGAGTCTATTTAAATTATTAATTCCCACAAACCATTATTCATTTTATAAAAATAGTCTCATACCACCAAAATATATTTTATTACCCCAATATTTTATCATGCTTTGTAAAAATAATTCGTTCATACATCCCAATTAGATTGTTAATATCATAATACAGACAATGTATCCTACTTAAGGTAATTTTAAACTATTACCTATGACACTATATAAAAAGAACAATATTATAATGGTTTATTTTTTGATTTATTTATGGAAATAAAGGTGGGATTCTATATAATTTTCAGTTGATCATCCAACAAACTCAACTTAAATTATTGAATTGAAAGATAATTATTATTTTATTTTTCAATAAAATATTTACATAATCATACTTTCTCATCTTCATTGAATTATTAATTTTATTATTTCTAACCATGATCCTCGGTTCACATTGATCTTTTATTATAATATTTAATGAGAACTATGTATATAGATTGATCATAGCAGTGCTTACCACACTAAGAAGAGTAGATTATATAAACAAACTACCTTAATAATAGATGATATGTTAAAAGATATATGACTTGATTTCCAAGTAAATTTGGATGAATAAAATAAATTATTATAATTATTATATAATAATGACTATCATCCAGAATTATATATGGAAATCTATTAGTTGTTAGATGTGGAAGTTTTTGATGTTATATTCTTCTGGGATAAATTAGTGAGATGAAATTATTGGGCTCTGGAATGATATAATAGAAAAAAATCAGTGTAATATAACCACACATCAAAGAACCTAATATTAAAAAAACATTTACTCGGAGATTATTCATCAAAATAAGGAGTTCTATATTAATGATCACGTGTTGTTGAAATTAAAACTATGGAAATGAATCAAATTGTTAAGAAGTAAGTTATAATTAAACCAATAGTGCATTAGTTATTTAAATATTCCAGAAAATGATAAATGTATTATTAGTTGGGTCTATCATCAATCCTTTTCCATATTTCTAATTATTCTCATTCATATTTATTGTTAAATTTTGATCAAGACCCAATGTGTATACTCAAAAATATATGGTTATCATAGAAGTATAAATAATATAATAAGGTAGAGCTGATCAAAATTCTCAGCCAAGGGGAATAGCAGAAACAATTTAGTGATGTAATTTTGTCGTAAGATCATGTTTTAAATTTAAACATGGGATATAAAAGAAAAATTTAAGACTATAGACCAAAAGTTGTTTTTTCTATCAAGTATAATTTAATTTGTTAATATAAAATTTAATTATGGGGGAGTAGTAAAGTGATAATACACAATATATATCATTCTAGGTATAGTGGATTACAGCAACCAAACAAACACACACCCATGAACTTTATTTGGTAAAGAAATATCTCTCCATACATAAATTTTTAGGCACCCACTAGACCTAATATAATACATATTGATGTCCATTAAAACCCTCAGTTAGTTATTAACCTGATGGACTTATTGTATGATCTATTGAAGTATTTTACTCTTATTATTCTATTATGCACCATGTCCAACTCAACTAAAACATGGATTATTTTGTTATGAATTTGATATAAGTCGTGGTGTCTCTCAATATATCAATTTTCTTAGAAAAAAAATGTGGAATGTTATAGGATTGTGTGGACTACATTGTTGATCTCTATGAGAATCTCCAAAAGGGGTTCCTTCACTCCCACGAAAACATCATGTTGCACCGCATTTCAAGAATTGTATCCAACTAAAATAATAAGAAAATCCACAAAGCATTGTGTATAACTACAACACACACCTTCCCTCTTTCAAAATTCATGTTGTTGTGGATGGGTTGAATTTCATGAGATTTTTGTCCAACTTTCGAGTTACTATCCCGCTATTTCTATCCTTCATCGACCATTGCATTCCATGTAATCAGTATCATCCATGAACCATCATTTTTCACAATGTTACATCAACCTTATGATTTCATGTCCCTAATATGTGATACCCTCGAGGCCTAGTTTCCAAAATGCCGAATGACATGGCCTAAAATACTATTTATCCTGAATTATACCACAACGATAGTTCCCCCACTATAGCAACTTCACTACTATAATGTTGTTATTAAATATAAAAATAAATCCATAGGGGAAACATGTTACATCCAAAATGAATAAAACACCATAACAATAATTAAAAATAAACCTTTTATTTTATTAATAAAAATAAAATATAATAAAAATTATGTAGTTTTTATATAAATTTTTAAAAATAGATTTTAATGTAATGAAGAAATAACGACTATGAGACTAAATTATGATTTCTCGTAATCTCTAATAAATATTATATCAAAGAGAAACATTATCACCAGAAATAAAATTATTAAAATTTCAATAAAAATTCACGAAAATTCATTCTGAACATTGAAAAGAATGCATAAAACTAAAAATCATGATATTTATATTGAAATTTGTAGGGTTCACAAGAGGGTAAGATGGTAAAAAAATTTACTTGACTACCAAAAGGGGATAGGGTAGTCGTTTGGGTTTTCATTATGTTACTAGTAGGAGAACAATAAATTTAACCAATACATAATATTTAGAATACATAGTAACCATAGAAAATATCATAATTAGTATACATAAATTAGGTTTATATATTCATAAATTAAAATATAATTGTATATTCAAACATTTGAATAATAATTCTTTCCTTTTATTATATTATAATATCTAACACTTTGAATGAATTATTTTTGATGAACACTTTTTTTTATATTATAATTTAATTTTTAATAGATACATTTTTATTTTAATGAAATTGATTTAAATTTCAATTAAGTTTAAAAAATTAGATAAGGGTGAAGTTTAAATAAATTTTTTAGAATGGTAAAATATTAACGTAAAGAAAATAATATATTATTCTTATATTATATTTTATAAGAATGTTTTTTATGTAATAATGGTGTGAATAATGAATTTATATTTTCATGGATATAATATTCCATTTTTTACTAAAATAGAGAGAACTAAAATGAAAAATATAATTTAAAAAATATAATATTATTTTAACATTTTAATTTTTTTTAAATGAAATAATTTTTATTAAGGCCTAAATTAGGATCAAAATCATATTTTTTATTACTGGGATTTAAACTAAAAATAGTTTAAACTTTTTTTAAAGAATTGTAATTCCCCGTCTCTATATGGATGTGATAATATCAATAAAAATTTGAATTTTTTACTTAATGGTGGGTGTTATATTTCTTTTGAGAAACTGATTTGAGTTTAAATAGATTAATCTCCTTTAAATAAGTGTTTTTATGGTTGTAGGATCATAAGATATCTTGGGGGATTATAGGAGCCTCGTGGATGGTCAGGATGCTACAATAGAAAAATATGTAGTTAAGAGACTCGGTAGCTTGTAAGAACTAGGTGCTTGTTAATGATTTCTAGAAATAATATAATCTTCTTCATGTAGAAACTAGATAGCTTTTGGGCAATAAAAATGATAAATTACCCTTTCCACCTCATTTTTATGAGCAGGAACCCTATTTATTCCTCTATTTTTTGGTGTAGTTCGTGGGGTATTTTCCCTCCACCTCTTGGTTCCACCTTTTTTGAGGTGTGGTTATTTTGTGTTTTCCATGGTGAATAATTATATGGGTTCCCCTCCCTCCATATTTTCCCCTTGCCCTATTTTTTATACTGAGTTTTGGTGTTTGTGTTTGGATATTTTTAAATATATCACAAAAGAATTTGTGGAATCGTCCAAATCCCTTAGAACTATCATGTTTCTTAGCTAGAGGATATCCAAAGATGATGTACGAGTGTGGTCGTTCATGAAATCACCAAATATATTTCATGTTTCATAATTTTTATTGGTTTCTATTAAAATGTAGTTTAATTAAATATGGATTTAGTACCAATTATTAGGTTTTTCCCATTATTGGTACTAAGGGAGTATTGGGGGCCTCTTATGGCAAGTTAGATTTAGTTATAATGTGATTTCGTGATGTGGTGAGTTTCTTCTATATATGATCCATTATAAATAATTTTTTTAATTAATTATATTTTATATAATTATATTTTGATATTTTTACCATGAGTTTAGAGATCATGTGATGATGGAGCCGGAGAAATGCATGGAAAGACCTATGTGGGCTTTAATTGACCATCTAACCCATGGAGAAAAAAATTAGAAAATATTTTCTTTGTGGTTGTTTGTCTTGGGTACACACCCCATGGTGTAGTCATCTAACAATATACATTGTGGCATGTCACCTCGTGACATTATCCTTATATTTAATTAATTAATTACATGAATCAAGTAATTGAAAATTTTAAAATTATTTAAATTAGAAAAATTAATTAATTGTAATGATTATTCATGGACATCACATGGTGCATAAGACCAATGTAGGACTTTGGACACCGGTTGGATTCATCAACCACTGATGGATGGATGTTTTAATGGTTAAATTATGCTTCCTTGAGACTTTTAGACCACTTGAGATGTCTGAATGGGATTATTATGACCTAGTGTCCTTGGATATGAAATTACCATAGGTTGACATACCTTAAGGTATGGATTAAGGGTTATGAAAGCTGATCAATCTTTTTAGTCATTGAGGAATGATATGGGTCATGTTTTATCTCTTTATAATTTTCAATGTTTCCTAACTATTATAGTTATTGAGGTTGTTAAATCTTGATACTGATTCCAAGGGACATAGTATTACTTGAGAATCGGGTTTTGGCCCAAGACTTAATTCAGGAATGAGGACCTATGTCATGGTTCCACTTAAATACTATGAACCTGGGGCCTATAGTGGGTGCCCTAGTTACTAATTGGCCCTATATTGGTGTCTACAGATTAGGTTGACATGGTAGCATGTTTCACCTTAGAACCTACATTAAATGTGAAATACCATGGTTTTATGTACTATTGGTATGGTTTAATACATTATTTTAACCCTTAATTTTTTTTATTCAATCATGTTCCTTTTATGGATGTAGCCATGGTGAAAATATTTGCATCCTAGGAAACAATATGTAGGACTATTGTGAGGAGTGTATGATGGATACTCATAGGAGATTCATTGTAACGCCCGAGAATTTTATAAGAAATATTTTGTTTTTATCAAAGTAATCTTTCATTAACACTGGCTTGGCTTTCTTTACACGCAACCGCGGCCTTCCTCGATAGCTTGCGTCATAGGCAATACCGAGTATCACTAAACAACGATATGCAATGGAAATATTATTAAAACTAGCCGTTATGAATAGTAATAACCACTTCTTGAAATTTTATAAATTTTATTTTTCAAAATGGACTTCATTTTTGGATTCGGAATATCGAAATTAGCCTAGGGTAAAATTTTGGTATTTTTCTGAAAACTTTCAATTTTTGATGAATAGTGAAACCACTAAGTGGTAGTTAAAAAAACAGAATTTTTCATAAAACATAATTTTACTGCTTCTGTGAGTGGGATTTTGAAAATCTGAGAGACACGGTTAATATCAAGGACTAAAATGTGGTTCAATGAGATGAAACTAATTTTTGGTAAATAGTAGCTTTTTACTTTTTTTACCAGGCTTAAAAGTAAATAGGGTAATTAAGGGTAAAAGTGGTATTATTATTACCCTAACACATGTCCTAATTCTATTGGATAAGTTTCATTCGACCAAAAACAACCTTAGGAATAAAATAGTACTATTTAGGCCCACTTGGATTAGATTAGGGAATTTATTATTAATTTACATAAAGAAGGGTTAAAATAGTTAAAATCAAAGTTCAATAAGTAAATAATTTTTAATATGGGGTTATACATAAGATAAATTAGACTATTAATATTAATTAGAAATCTAAATAAATTTCCTAAATAATGGTATTTTATTTGTAATTTTTAGACATTAAATAATTTAATTTATTTATGACACAACAATGACGCAGTAATTATCTTATTAATGAAATATTGACATAATTGATGTTATAAATACACAAATAATTGTAATTTGAGACTTTTTATGAATTAAACTAATTTTCCAGGTTAATATGACATGTTATTATTGATTTAATTAACTTGGTTCGAACTAATCATTCTGTTATGAATTTCAAAAAAATCAATTACTAAATAGTGTCAAAATTGACATAAAATAGTTTTTAAAACAAATATTATATTATTAATTGTTATTTTATTCCTAAAAATCTAATGTTCGGAAAAATGATTTATATAAGGTTATATATATTAATAATAAACAACTTGGGGTTCTTTTGGCTTTTTATCGTATGTTTATTAACCATATAGTGTAAGAACACAAAAAGACACAGTACAAGTAAAATTATCTAACTTAATGTTAAATCTAAATGATAAGGTTAAAATAGGAAACTAAACTTGTCTAGGTTCTATTGTATGAGATTATTTCGACCCATACCTACCTTATCATCGAAATAAATCAATTTAAAGCTATTTAAAACCGAATTTTGCTTTATAATAAAATAATATTTTTAGTTATTCCAAAGGTGCCCCTCTCCTCCCTTATAAAAGGGCATATCCTCCCCCTCTACCTCACACCACTTTGAGCCTTCAATCTCGGCCAAACCCAACAAATTTCTACTCTCCACTTCCCTAGAGACATCCTAGAGGTCCTGGTCTTCTTAAAAGACCAATTTTGGTGCGCTAAAAGGAGGTCTCAAAGAAGCGCTTCAAAGAAGAGGTAATGTCTGTTACCGATTCATTCATCTTTATTTCTTCTTCGACTTCTTCTTCTTTAGTTGTTTCATTATGATGTAATAACATCAGTATCACTCATATACTGATATGTTATTATAAGTATGAAACAACCCTATTTTACCATCTATCCATCCTACGGAAAACGAAATCACCGCGTGTGCGTACGTACGGAATACCATCTCCACGCCATTGTGTAGTCTATTTTCCCCCACCACCTTACTTGGATGGGTATAATGGTGTAAATAATTACAATATATGATTATTGTAAAGTTATATTGATTCTGAAATAGTATACATGCACTCCAATACAATTCCACGATCATGGGAACGATATCATCGCTCGTGCGTACGTACGGAATACCGTCTCCACGATGTGATGTGATTTGTTCTACATGATATTCATTGCATAATAATTATATAAATGAATTGAATGAATACATATTATATATAGTACATTAATACCATTCTGGAAATGTTAAATCTATAACCTAAAGAGAAGAATAAGAATTTATTAGACAAAACACGCATAAGAACAAAAAGTAATAAACACCCGAATAACAAGTAATAATGAAATATTACTAATAAGAAGCTAATAATATGACCATATATGATATCATAAAAATAATCATGATTCTTGAATAAGTCAATAAAATTATTTAAATCATTATACCGGAGGTTCGGACACTTACTAAGCAAATTGGACCTAAGGTAAGGGATAATTTTTCAAATCTCATTTTTATCCGAGATTTCATATTCGTAAGTATTTACTAGGGTTATTTCTATCATCCATGTCCATGTTTTATAAAAGTTTTTTCATGTACGTTTAAAGTCATTTTTACCCATTTTTTACTTTTACTACATGGTATGTAAGGAATTTTTCTTTTGTTTACGTTACGAGGTACTTTTTGACTTTTCCGGTAAAAGTACGAAAAGAATGTTTTTTTAAACTTATACGGCATGAACGGGTTTTTAAAACATTATTTCCAAGAAGATTACTTTACAAGTTTTCATGTTTATTTTTAATCAACTTCTTTTAGTTTATAATTGTACGAAATGTTAAGAAAGGAAATGTGTTTTTGAAGCAGAAAGTATATTTTCCTCAAGAATGGAGTTCAAGTGTTTTATCAAAATTATTTTCCATCTAAGATAATAAAGGGTTCTGTTTTTATCCCTATTATTATATTGATTTTATTATGTTGTGATGGAATTATATTTTTATGAATTCCTTTATCTTATATGAATTGTTTTATGATGTCACGATGTTTAATATTCCCATTTTTATTACATGGGTTATGCTATGATGTATGGTTTTCTAATATTGTGGCACACATAAGAATGGTATCATTATGAGATTGGTGGGACCTATATCTCCCTCCACTGCATTGGGTAAAGATCATATATCTCATGAGATAGACATTTTTGGAATGGTCGGTTATACCAGTTCAGTAAAACAGGACTGAAATGAGGAGTGAACTCGGTTCAGAAATGGACTTTGTCCACTAAGATAGTCTTGGAAATTAGTCTTGACTAATAAGAAATGATTCTCTATGATTATGTGTATATGCCAAAAAGTTTCATGTTTTATGTTATGATTATTGGGATTCCATTTCACTACTATGATTTATCCCTTGTTATGAAATTATGCTCTCTTTTGTAGGTTAAGATTTCCAAAAGTTATGTTCTTATGAATATGATGTGATTGATATTTCTTTTGTTTACCATTACAGAGCATTTGAGCTCACCCTTTTGTATGTTTTCTTTCCCCAGGTCATGAAGAATGTTATTAAGTAAGATATGCCAAAAGAGACTATAGATATGATGAAATAAATGGGAGACAGTGTAGACGCTTTATGAACCAGTTGTTAAGTTTCCCAGTTTCTAAAGACACTATACTTATACGTTGCTTTCGTGGTTTTGTTATATGGTTTAATAAGTATGCTTCAATTTTTATGTATTAACAATGTATGTAAAGTATGGGTCGTTATAGTTGGTATCAGAGGAAAGGAATAGTCAAACATTGGAAACTAGGATGTGAAAGCCTTAGTAAGAACCCTAAGGATAATTCTAAGCATAGAACACAATCTTAGTGTTTTAGAAATGGCCATGAATAACCTAGGATAATACATTAGTGTGAAATTTTATTCTTTATTGGTTTTTCTATTATAATTAGTTTTGCTCAGACTATTCTTCTTGGTTTTAGTCAATGGTTGGAACCTGAAGGAACCGTGTTAATGCGGAATGCGACGGGAAATGCAATGATTGTCCCCCTGAGCAACCAAACATTATGGGAGATGGAATGAAAAATCTTGTATCCATGCTCACACAACTTTCTCAAGCTATGAATCATGCAGTACTTCCAAATGAGCAAAGGAAGGAGAAACATTCTATTGAATCCTTCATGAGACAGTGTCCACCTTCATTCAGCGGGTCTACTGATCCATTAGTTGATGAACAATGGATTAGTACTACTAAAAAGATATTTTCAGTTCTTCAATGTTCTGAGCATGATAAAGTCATCTTAGCAGTGTATCGTTTGGAAGGTGATGCTGATCAATGGTGGAATCTTATTAAGAATACGAGGTAAAGGGATGAAATTGAGTCCCTGGAATGGGATGAGTTCAAGAACTTATTTTTCAATAAGTACTTCCCTCGTATTCTCCGAAAAAATATGGAGAAGGAGTTTCTTGAACTGAAGCAAAAGGATGACGAATCTGTTGGTACTTATGAATAAAATTTTACAAGACTTGCAAGGTACGCTTATGGTTTTATTATCCAACCTGAGAGTAAGATGGATTGATTCTTTAGTGGCTTAAAACCAAGTCTTCGAAGGGTGTTAGCCATAAGGGACTTGAATAGCTACGAGGAAATCATTCGATGTGCTCCTAAAGTCGAGATGGAGATTGGAGTAACCCATCAGTCATATGGGTTTGATAAGAAGAGGAAAATGGAATTCAAAGGAAAATCTAAAGAGCACACTAAAAAGAAGATGAGCTTTCCCTTATGCTCAATGTGTGGAAAGAAACACGAAGGGAGTTGTCTTAAAGGTACAAGTAAATGTTTCAAATGTGGAAAGGAAGGTCATCGGACATTTGAATGCCGCGATGATGGGAAGAAGATGTCTAATGATGTAAACAAAGGAAGGGATACATAGAATGAACCTACTACACTTCAATGTTTCAAGTTCAAGGATATGGGACATTATGCCAATAAATTCCCTAATCCAAGGGTTTGTGATGATGGTTGACGTCAACAAACTCTTAAGGCTAAAGACAAAGGAAAGTCACATGCAATTTCCATCAGCGATGTGGAGTACAATAACGATGTGGTGAAAGGTACACTTACCATCCACTCAAAAGTAGATAATGTTTTATTTGATTATAGATCCACCCACTCTGTTATTTCTAAAGAATTTTATAATTGTATCATCGTATTACCTCAACAATTAGATGTTTAGTTAGCTATGACAACACCTAATGGCACAACAGTCGCATCGAAAGTTTATAATTCTTCTCCGATCGAAGTTTGTGGGAAAGTGATTCATGCAAATCTTGTGATCCTTCCTATAGTGGAATTTGATGTCATTCTTGGCATGGATTGGCTTTCTTTATATGGAGCTCATATCAATTGCCAAAGAAGGTAAGTCACACTTCATATTCCAGATTAATCTATGATCGTCTATCAATGCAAGGATGAACATAACCTTCCAGTGGAAATTCCTTCTACTTTATGGGTCTTGATTCCACTAAATGAAGGTTATTTATCTCAAATTGTTGGTGAGAAACCCACGATTAATAATATTCCCATTGTACGGGAGTTTGATGATGTCTTTCTGGAGGAATTTCTGGGTCTCCCACCAAATCGTGAAGTTGAGTTTTCAAAAGAACTCGTATCGGGTGCTTTGCCTATTTTAAAGACACCTTATAGAATGGCCCCAATTGAGTTGCAGGAATTGAAGAAAAAACTCCAAGAGAATCTTGATAAGGGGTTCATATGCCCTACCGCGTCACCTTGGGGAGCACCTGTTCTATTTGTTAAGAAGAAAGATGGATCAATGAGACTCTGCATTGATTATCGAGAACCTAACAAGATCACTAACAAGAACAAATATCCTCTCCCACGCATTGATGACTTATTTGAACAACTTCGCAGAGCTCAATACTTTTCCAGGATTGATCTTCATTCAGGGTATCATCAGTTAAGGGTCAAAAGGGAGGATATACCAAAGACGGCTTTCCGCACAAGGTATGGACACTATGAATTTATAGTGATGCCATTTTGTCTTACTAATGCCCCTACTATCTTCATGGATCTGATGAATAGAGTCTTTAGAGACTATCTTGATCAATTTGTGGTAGTATTTATAGATGATATTCTTGTCTATTGAAAGAGAAAGGAAGAACATGAAGATCACTTGAGAATTATATTGAAGACCCTAAGAAAGGAGAAGCTTTATGCCAAATTTACCAAGTGTGAATTTTGGATTCAAAAAGTTTCATTTTTGGGTCACATAATCTCAAAAGAGGGGATATCTGTGGATCCAGCAAAAACAGAGGTTATCGAAAGATGGTCGAGACCAACAACAGTAACTGAGATCCGAAGTTTTCTTGGTTTGGCTGGATATTATCGACGTTTTGTGAAATATTTTTCACGATTATCTAATCCACTCACCAAGTTGACTCGGAAAGGAGTTATGTTTGTTTGGACGAAGGAATGTGAAGAGAATTTCAAGCAGTTGAAAAGAAGGTTATTCAGTGCACCTGTGCTCACACTGCCTTGTAGTGGAGAAAGGTTTGTGATCTATAGTGATGCATCCAAGAAGGTATTGGGGTGTGTTCTTATGCAAAATGATATGGTGATAGCTTATGCCTCACGACAGTTGAAAATCCATGAGCAAAATTCCCCAACACATGATTTGGAGTTTGCTACGGTAATCTTTTCATTAAAGATTTGGAGGCATTATCTTTATGGAGAAAGGTGTGACATTTATACTGATCATAAAAGTTTAAAGTATATTTTCACACAAAAGGAGATGAATATGGGTCAAAGAAGATGGTTGGAGCTGATTAAGGATTATGACTGCTCAATCCATTCCCACCCTGGGAAAGCAAACAAGGTGGTAGATGCATTAAGTTGACAAGACTATGCCAGTTTATCCATGATGAGGATCACAAAAGATCCAATATTTATGGATTTACAAAGGATGGATCTTGGAATTATAATGGAAGGGGGGAAATCGTATCTTTCTCAAATGATTGTTCAACCATATATACATGTGAAGATTAAATAGGTGCAGAAAGAAGATTTAGAGTTACAAAAGAAGGTGAGAAATATTACTGATTTCAACCATGATTGTGATGGGATAATAAAGTTCAGGAATTGGGTTTGTGTTCCTCCAATCCCGGAATTAAAGAAGGACCTACTAGATGAGGCTCATAGTTCTTCGTTCTCTATTCATCCTGGAAGCACGAAGATGTATAGGGACCTGAAAGAGTACTTCTGGTGGGATTGCATGAAAAGAGATGTTGCTGAATATGTCTCTAGATGCTTGGTTTGTCAGCAAGTTAAAGATGAGTGACAGAAGTCTAAGGGGATGTTACAACCATTACCCATACCCGAATGAAAATGGGAAAACATCACTATGGACTTTTTCAGACAACTTCCTAAAACATCCAAAGGAAATAATTCTATTTGGGTCATAGTTGATCGTCTTACCAAGTCTTCACACTTCATTGCTATTAGAGAGGATTTCTCTCTAGATCATCTTTCCAGGATATATGTAAAGGAAGTGGTACGATTGCATGGAGTACCACTTTCTATTATATCTAATCGGGATCCAAGATTTACGTCGAAGTTCTGGCGAAGTCTTCATCATTATCTGGATACAGAGATGAGTTTCAGCACTGCTTATCATCCGCAGACAGACGGTCAGTCTGAGAGAACAATTCAAACTCTAGAAGATATGTTGAGAGCTTTCTCTATGGATTTAAAAGGTGGCTGGGGTCAACACCTACCTTTGGTGGAATTTTCATATAATAATAGTTTTCACTCCAGTATTCAGATGGCTCCTTATGAAGCTCTCTATGGAAAGAAATACAGGACTCCAACTTGCTGGGATGAAGTTGGGGAATGAAATCTATTAGGACCTGATCTGTTGATGAGATGGCAGAAAAGGTCTGATCTATTCAACAACACATAAGAGCATCTCAGAGTCGACCAAAAAGTTATGCCGACAACCTAAGAAAAGACCTAGAGTTTGAAGTGGGTGATAAAGTATTCTTACGAATATCTCCCTGGAAGAGGGTCATGAGATTTGGAAAGAAGGGGAAGTTGATCCCTAGATATATCAGTCCTTTCAAAATACTGGATCGTGTTGGGAAGGTAGCTTACCGATTGGCGCTTCCACCAAGTGTCTCTCAAGTTCACGATGTGTTCCATGTGTCTCTCCTGAGAAAGTACATACCTGATCCTTCACATGTACTTAGCTGACAAGTTGTACTCCTGGAGCAAGATCTTTCTTATGAAGAATAGCTGATAAAGATTCTAGATCGTAGCGAAAAATTCCTACTAAGCAAGACCACTCGATTGGTGAAAGTTTTATGGAGGAACCACCAATTAGAAGAAGCTACATGGGAGCTTGAGGATATGATGAGGGAGAGGTATCCTCATCTGTTTGTTACAAAGTGACGAATTTCAAGGGCGAAATTCATTTTAAGGGGGGTAGAATGTAACACCCGAGACATTTATAAGAAATATTTTGTTTTTATCAAAGGAATCTTTCACTAACACTGGCATGGCTTGCTTTACACGCAACCGCAGCCTTCCTCGATAGCTTGTGTCGTACGCAATACCGAGTTTCACTAAACAACGATATGCTATTGAAATATTATTAAAACTAGCCGTTATGAATAGTAAAAACCACTTTTTGAAATTTTATAAATTTTATTTTTCAAATTGGACTTCATTTTTGGATTCGGAATATCGAAATTATCCTAGGGTGGAATTTTGGTATTTTCTGAAAACTTTCAATTTTTGATTAATAGTGAAACCACTAAGTGGTAGTTAAAAAAACTAAATTTTTCATAAAACATAATTTTACCACTTCTGTGAGTGGAATTTCGAAAGTCCGAGAGACACGGTTAATATCAAGGACTAAAATGTGGTTCAATGAGATGAAAATAATTTTTCGTGAATAGTAACTTTTTACTTTTTTACCACGGTTAAAAGTAAATAGGGTAATTAAGGGTAAAAGTGTTATTATTATTACCCTAACATGTGTCCTAATTTTATTGGATAAGTGTAATTCGGCCAAAAACAACCTTAGGAATTAAATATGACTATTTAGGCCCACTTGGATTAGATTAGGACATTTATTATTAATTTACTTAAAGAAGGGTTAAAATAGTTAAAATCAAAGTTCAATAAGTAAATCATTTTCAATATGGGGTTATACATAAGATAAATTCGACTATAAATATTCATTATAAATATAAATATATTTCCTACATAATGGTATTTTCTTTGTAATTTTTAGACATTAAATAATTTAATTTATTTATGAAACAACGATGATGCAGTAATTATCTTATTAATGAAATATTGACATAATTGATGTTATAAATACCCAAATAATTGTTATTTGAGACTTTTTATGAATTAAACTAATTTTACAGGTTAATATGACAGGTTAGTATGGATTTAATTAACTTGGTTCTAACTAATCGTTCTCTTATGATTTTCAAAAAAAAACAATTACTAAATAGTGTCAAAATTAACATAAAATAGTTTTTAAAACAAATATCATATTATTAATTGTTATTTTATTCCTAAAAATCTAATGTTCGGCCAAATGATTTAAATAAGGTTATATATATTAATAATAAACAACTTGGGGTTCGTTTGGCTTGTTATAGTAAGTTTATTAACCTTATAGTATAATAACACAAAAAGACACGGTAAAAGTAAAATTATCTAACTTAATGTTAAATATAAATGATAAGGTTAAAATAGGAGCCTAAACTTGTCTAAATTATATGGGATGAGAGGATTTCGAACCATCCCCACCTTATCTTCGAAATAAATCAATTTGGAGCTATTTAAAACCGAATTTGGATTTATAATAAAATAATATTTTTAGTTATTCCAAAGGTGCCCCTCTCCTCCCTTATAAAAGGGCACATCCTCCCCCTCTTCCTCACACCACTTTGAGCCTTCAATCTCGGCCAAACCCTACAAATTTCTACTCTCCACTTCCCTAGAGACATCCTAGAGGTCCTGGTCTTCTTAAAAGACCAATTTTAGTGCGCTAAAAGGAGGTCTCAAAGAAGCGCTTCAAAGAAGAGGTAATGTCTGTAACCGATTCATTCATCTTTATTTCTTATTCGACTTCTTCTTCTTTAGTTGTTTCATTATGAAGTAATAACATCATTATCACTAATATACTGATATGTTATTATAAGTATGAAACAACCCTATTTGACCATCTATCCATCCTACGGAAAACGAAATCACCGCGTGTGCGTACGTACGGAATACCATCTCCACGCCATTGTGTAGTCTATTTTCCCACACCACCTTACTTGGATGGGTATAATGGTGTAAATAATTACAATATATGATTATTGTAAAGTGATATTGATTCTTAAATAGTATACATGCACTCCAATACAATTCCACGATCATGGGAACGATATCATCGCTCGTGCGTACGTACGGAATACCGTCTCCACGATGTGATGTGATTTGTTCTACATGATCTTCATTGCATAATAATTATATAAATGAATTGAATGAATAAATATTATATATAGTACATTAATACCATTCTGTAAATGTTAAATCTATAACCTAAAGAGAATAATAAGAATTTATTCGACAAAACACGCATAAGAACAAAAAGTAATAAACACCCGAATAACAAGTAGTAATGAAATATTACTAATAATAAGATAAGAATATGACCATATATGATATCATAAAAATAATTATGATTCTGGAATAAGTCAATAACATTATTTAAATCATTATACAGGAGGTTCAGACACTTACAAAGAAAATTGGACCTAAGGTAAGGGATAATTTTGCAAATCTCATTTTTATCCGAGATTGCATATTCGTAAGTATTTACTGGGGTTATTTCTATCATCCTTGTCCATGTTTTATAAAGTTGTTTTCATGTATTTTTAAAGTCATTTTTACCCATTTTTGACTTTTACTACATGGTATGTAAGGAATCTTTCTTTTGTTTACGTTATGAGGTACTATTTGACTTTTCTGGAAAAAGTATGAAAAGAATGTTTTTTTAAACTTATACGGCATGAATGGATTTTTAAAAAATTATTTCCAAGAAGCTTACTTTACAAGTTTTCAAGTTTATTTTTAATCAACTTATTTTAGTTTAAAATTGTACGACATGTTAATAAAGGATAAGTGTTTTTGAAGCAGAAAGAAAATTTTCCTCAGGAATGGAGTTCAAGTGTTTTATCAAAATTATTTTCCATCTATGATAATAAAGGGTTCTGTTTTTATCCCTATTATTACATTGATTTGATTATGTTGTGATGGAATTATATTTTTATGAATTACTTTATCTTATATGAATTGTTTTATGATGTCACAATGTTTAATATTCCCATTTTTATTACCTGGGTTATGCTATGATGTATGGTTTTCTGATTTTGTGGCACCAATAAAAATGGTATCATTATAAGATGGGTGGGACCTATATCTCCCTCCAATGCATTGGGTAAATATTTTATATCTCATGATATAGACATGGCTGGAACGGTAGGTTATAACGGTTCAGTAAAACAGGACTGAAACGAGGAGTGAACTCGGTTCAGAAATGGACTTTGTCCACTAAGATAGTCTTGGAAATGAGTCTTGACTAATAAGAAATGATTCTCTATGATTATGTGTGTATGCCACAAAGTTTCATGTTTTATGTTATGATTATTGGGATTCCATTTCACTACTATGATTTATCCCATGTTATGAAATTATGCTCTCTTTTGCAGGTTAAGATTTCCAAAAGTTATATTCTTATTAATATGATGTGATTGATATTTCTTTTGTATACCCTTACTGAGCATTTGAGATCAACCTTTTGTATGTTTTCTTCCCCCATGTCATGAATAAGGTTATTAAGTAAGATATTCCAAAAGAGACTATAGATATGTTGAAATAAATAGGAGACAGTGTAGATTCTTTATGAACCAGTTCTTTATGTTTCCCAGTTTCTAAAGACACTATACCTATACGGTCCTTTCGTGATTTTGTTATATGTTGTAATAAGTATGCTTCAATTTTGAAGTATTAACAATGTATGTAAAGTATGGGACGTTATATTCATGGGATCTGGATTTTGTATTTATGTGATATAACTGTGAGTTGGATTTCATGTTTTGATGTTTTCGTGGATTCCTAGCTGGAACCTTGGTATCTCATTATTGAACATTGTGAGGAACTCCTCGGATTTTGTGATTCAACATTTGGTCTGTATGGGATATCTTGGATTCCACAAGTCCCAATAATTCCTAGATTATCTGGGATCTTTTTTTGTAGGCTTGAGGATTATTTTATTATAAACTTTATTGTCTTTATCATATTACATGGTAATCTCTTGGATCTGGAAGGTCGATCTTGATGGCTTACTTTTCATGATCTGGATTCCTAGGTCACCTAGGATTTGTCCATTTAACATGGTGACTTGGGGGATAATATTAATTTATTGGTGTCATTGGATTCACAAGAATCATCCTCGAGAAATTATTTATACATAGTATTTGGATATATGTACAGTATTTCATGGATTTATCTTTGGATCCATTATTCATGAGAAGTTGGCGATTTTAGGCTATGAATGTGAGTTTTATTGGTTATTCCCTAGGATCCTATATTTAATCAGTTTAAATGATACCATGACAAGATCAGAGACACCCCAACACTAGAAGAAGTAGGAATGAACAATCAGCATTTCATACCTAAGGATTAACATTGGTATGGTTTAGTATATTGGTTCGAATGGTCTATATGATGTTATTAGTGATATTATGGCATTGAGATGAAGCATGTACTATTGGATTATTTATTTATTCAATAAATAATGAATTTATTATGCTCCTATCAGATGAACATATAACTTCACATATTAGTCGATATTGTAATAAATTGGTGGTATCTACTATGTTTTTTACTCACACCCTACTCAGGCCACCATTAGACATGGGTATCCGAGAATCTCTCACATTGATATTTCAGGCACAGGATGGGCTATAACTAAGAGTTTAAATCATGATTCATCCATTTGGACAAGATATGAAGCATGGGATGAGGTGTTTCAGAGATATTTATAGTATCCATAATCTTTATTTCTGTTTATTATACTCATTATGAGTAATCTACACATTGGGTGGTTATTGTATGTTTGGTATGGTTGTTCAGGACTTTAATATATTTAATTTCATTGATTTTTTATTTAAATTTACTATTTATTCTATAATATTTTCATGAGGGATGATATTTGGTTATTTTATATTCATTAGAAAATCTGATATAGGTGGTATAACCTTCCCACAATACAACATTAGACCCACAATATTAATGTTGGGCCACTGGAATACAAGTGGCGTGCTTGTCGTCTACTGAAAAAACTGGTAGGGGAAGTTGTGGAGTATCCTATGACCCAGGATGTTACAAATTGTTATTAGAGAATTTTTTAAACCTTGTATTAATATTTCTAGATTTAGTAGATATGATAAAGGGAAATTTTCCATAACATATGTTGCAACCTAGACAAGGGAATTGTAAAAAAACCTTCCCAGTATAAATCTAGGTTACCTGTGGTATGGGAATGATTTTCTTGGATTGAGATGTTATAGTTTCTTTATTCTCACAACCTATGATGCACATGTAGTTTTGGATTTATGTCATACGAGTTATTTGTTTTATTGTCTTACTTATATATTCAAGAGTTGTCTCATGAATCATATATTGAATGTATTATCTATGTGATATAATCATGATAGTGTGCCCAATATTTCTAATTACTGAGGAATATATGTTTCAAGTGTCAAAAACTACTCATACATTGTTTTCCTATAAAAATAGATTTTGTAATTCTACATGGTTGGTAAAACCTATATGTTTATTTCTGTATGGTGGAATATATTATAGATCTGAATGTGAGATGATCAATAGCGACAATAGTGATGATTTGGTCCCTTGGTGTTGGTTTTGGGAGACCACATTAGGTTATTTATGTTTGGTTATTTAATATTCATGTAATAACCTATAACAATTTTTCCGATATTTATTTTAACAGTACTCTACATGATTGGGATAATGACTTTGTGTTGTTATGAATGGGTCATCAAGGATCTCACCATTATTTATTTCAAATATGACTACCGATACATGATTCGTTGATGGGATGTCCATGTCGGGATACTCAGAGTGAATTTGTTCCATTTTGGGTGGATAGTTTTTCATATGGGATCGAATTATGTTATGTAAGGCCCTAGTGTGTGTGGTTTGGAAAGTGATTTTTTTATGATGTTAAATCATATACAGCTTGTACTATCCCATGATTTATAATCTTTCATGAGACAAATTCTATCTGGATAATTGGGATACTCTAGTTATGCTTGACATAAAACACGGATCATGGTGAATTGGTGACTAGCTTGATCGAGGGTGACCCATGAGAGGTTTTGATGCTTGTGATTCCTTTAGAGGCATGGGGTTTTTTTTAAATTCATATTTATATTTATACATTAATGTTCCATCAATTTTTCTATGTGGGAATTTTAATTCCTTGGTTTCATAGAAAAAATTCATCTTTATTCCTTGGGTATTGATTTTAGTTTCAAATGATATGATCATTCGGGTGCCTGAACCTATCATCATTGGATATGTTTATGTATGAAAAGATAACGTGGGTAGACACTCAGAACCATAGAACATATCAAAATGGTCTCTAACCAAGTAGTTTGATTAAGGAAATGGAATTCAATTAATCTAGGATAATTAGTTTTGATGACGTGAAACACATGGATTCCTGAGATGGGTTTTCATGGTTGGTTGCAAAAGAGGAAGATGACCCTTACAGTTTGATCAGATCATGGTCATGGGAGTTTTTAGACATGGTTCCTATTAAAATATAAACTAGTGATTTGATGTGTCTGGGATAAATATTGGTGTTATTGATGACATGTTTCAAGCACGATTTCTCAATAATTATAATGAAATAAGATGTTTTCCTCCATGGAATATGTTTCATCAAAATAAATGTAGTATGAAGGGTACTATTTATTTATTATTCAATACTATTCATGTGTTCATAGGATGAGGTAAGCGTGGCTTGTGAGGAGTATCATGCGGGTGTGGAATGAAGTCCTATTGACTTTTTGATCAGGTTGAGGTATAAGGGAATATGTATGACCAAGAGTGCACTATCAGTAATTAGAGAGTGAGACCCTCATTATTGAATGGATATTGATGGATTCTATCAAAAAATTTATTGTAAGAGATAATGAATTTGGAATTATATCTAAAACCATCATCATGTTATGAGTTGGCTATTCCATGTTGAATCATTATATGTATGGATAGATAGAGTGTGGTCCATTGCAGTTAATTGTTTTTCCAGAGAAGTGTAACAATCCAACCTTTATACGCCCTTAGTGAATGTCTACATTAATATATTTTTTATAAGATTAAAGTGATCACATACAAACAAAACAAATAGTTCAGTATTCTTGAGGAACTAAATACATAAATTTTTACTAAAATTATTTAAAATAAAATATAAAAAATTAATAAAAAACATTCCGAACTGTCAAAATTATTCAAATTTTAATTCTCCATATCTTAGGGCTAGGAAACAAAATAAAGGGGATATCAAATTATCTTTAAGGATTACATAAGGAAATATATCATGAAAAAATAAGGAAAAAATTATATAGAATGTTAAATATATGTAATTTAATTAATAACATGAGAACAAAATGCATCAATTTATAATATAAAAAATTAATATCATGGATGATAATTACAAAATTTTCAATAAATGAAATTCATAATATATGGAATCATGATCTCAAACATCATATCATCTTTACTATTAATACACTACACCATAATAGTTTAAAAAATGTATAGGCATAGACCAAAACCCACTTTAATATTGTTATACAACAGGTTTGTACCATTTAATATGTCTATGCATTTAGAGGATATTTATTTTTGGGACCCACCCATCACTAGATGTCTACTTCATACCTTATATATTTATTGATAAATTCAATTCATAAACAATATTATTTATCTATAAATATATGTTTTAAGTAAATAATATGGAATATCAATATTTCATCAATCAATCAAATTACTTTCAATGTAAAACATCATATGTAGAAATGGTAAACCATTTAGGAAATAATTATATCCATGATAAAAATATATTGATATTAAATATAAATATAATTTCCAATAATCACAACCAAGCTATTATTTCAAGAGAAAGTTATTAACCACAAAATTCATCTAGAGATGATGAACATTAGAAAATTATATTTGGTAGTAAAATATATTCATTTAAATAATTGAATAAAATGGAAGGAAAAAATTTAAAATAAGTTTTCACAATGAGTTTTCTTTATAAAATAGTTGAAATATATCATTATAATCCAAATACCATAAAATGGTTTTTATGGTGTAAATTTTGATATTACTATATATGCTGAAACCCATTCCCTTTGACTTTTTTATAAGGAATATCAAAAATAACCATTCTATAAAATAGAATAACGATTCTATTAAAACCTTGTAAAAAATAAAAAATAATCTAAAATTTCCTTCAAAATCATTCGATTAAATACAATATAATTTTGTTCAAAAAAAATTAAAAACATGTTCATCGAATAATAAATATACCCGATAAAAAATAGATTTCATATCATCTTTTATTTTTATTATTTCATTGACAGATTCATGTTCCAAAGAGGGGTATAGTTTTAGTAAAACATGGAAACTCATTGTATATAGGTAGGATAAAAATTATAATGAGTTTATGAAGGATATATTATATGATCTCTTCAATGAAAAAAATTTGAAATACATAAATTATATATTGTAAAAAAACATTCAAACCTCTATGGTAACTTTAAATTTGTTACCCCTTTTGAGAATAAAAATTAATTGAGACAAAAAAAATTAATATTTATATATTCATGTTAATTAGATCAAAGGAGATGTGTATAATATAGAAACCTAGGCTTAACATACATGGATATAACATTATTTTAGATGAATATTTAGCATATTATAAAAATACATGCTTGATGACTGTAATAGTTTAGTGTATTGGGAAGCAAGGAATCATGTTCATCTAACATGTTTAAGTATGTTCAAATATATCACTTAAATATTATCCCATTTATTACTCCTAATTAAAATCATTCTTCATATCTTATGTAAAGGAAACATAAGAAGGTGGTCAGATCAGATGCTCAGTAAGGGTAAACATGGGAGATATATAAGCATAACATGAGGATAAGGGTATGAGAACATGATAATAACATTATAAGATCATACCCAACATAAAATATATCATAATAAAGAGTCATGTAATAAATATTGGTATTTAAAAATAAGTAAATCGTAATTGAATCAAGATCATATCCCATGAGAGAAAAACAATGGAATAAGACAAGGAATTGTGGGATATATATAGGCATAGAAAATCATATGTCAAGGATACCTACCAAGACCATGATAACATTTTAGTATAAGTATAATGTACTGGGTCCCTAATTTGATAATCGGATTCCATCACGTTTACCCTCTTTATTCTGGCACAAGAATCCCTCCCATATAACCTCTTGTTTTGGTCTTGTGATTCCCTCATGTGTACCCTCTTTTTCAGGGTTTAGATTCCCTTTCATAAACCCTCTTGTTGCAGGAATTGGATTCTCTCTTGTATACACTTTGACCGTATAAAAAATTTATGATTATTCAATTCATTTTAGGAAGATATTGGTCCCACCAGTGACGTACAGAAATCATACATGCATATTCCACAAGATAACAAAACATTCATCATATCATGACCAATAAAAAGATATGGGTTTCATAGACATCATATCATAACCCATGAAATTATTGGGTATTATTAAAATTAAATAATAACCTAATTTGTGAAAAAATACAGGTTTCATATCCATTTTGTCATAGAATAACCCCTAAAAGGGAGAGGGTTTTAGAATCGTTTGATCATTATATAACCTATGGAAGAGAAATGGGTTTCATAAAAAACATGTCATCTTAACATAAACAATTCAAGAGATAATAATGATGGTTTCCATGGATCATATCCCCACTAAATAATAAATAAATCAATGTATGTTAATGTATTTGGGGATGAATTTTAAAATATCACTCAGAACATCTCTAAGAGAATATAATAATTCTTTAAAAAACTGTTTTTAAGACATTAATCATTTTCAAAATTCATTTCATTGAAAATTAAATTGAAAAATTATAATATAATATTTATAAAACCTGTAAAAATTTCTCAAGGAAAATATCATTTCTTCTTTTAAAAATTCTTTTCAAATCATAATACCTTTTGAAACAATTTTGAAAACTTCTAAAAAATAATGAAAGCATTTTGAAAACTGTTTATTTGAAAATAAAATTTAAAACATATAAATATAGCTTGAATATTTTCTAAAAACCATTATTTTTTAAATATTCTTTAAAATTTATAAAAAAATTGATTTTTTTTATAAAACATGGATTTTTATGAACATAGATTTCCAACCAAAAAGAGAAACAATGTCGAATTTTATAAAAAAAAATTATGAAAAATCAAAATTACCAAAGAGTTGAAAATGGTACCATTACATGAATATATTATAAATAACATGATTATTATATAATTAATGTGGTTTTTTGCGATTTGGATCATAATATCTCATTAATGGAATCATAATCATAAATAATCCCGATAAATGTTAAGATTGCATTAATAAACTGTTACCACTTTGGTAGCATTGAATCATAATTCCCATGAAGGAAAAAAATTATATGAAGATTAAAATATAATGATAATAAGTATACCAAAGATATAACATGTAAAAGGTAAGTATATACATACCAAAAAAATATATAGTTTCATACCATGGTATATATCACAAAGAACATAAATTGAGTCAAAATACCTTTAATGACTCGAAAACATTTGAACCATAAACCCCCTGAATGAAAGATCATAAAATGGAATTGTAAGTACACAAAAATTTAATTACAAGAATCGTATATTATATTCATGATAATTATATATACAACTGAAAATAAATGAGTGGTGGATAATTCATAAGTCTCACAGCAATTTAAGTGATATGACAAGACCCATAGCTTATGTCTCGATTTTCTCTATACATATTCAAACCTCATGTATAATAAATATAATTTTATTATTAATCTACCATGGAAAATATTATTATATATAATAGAATATAAGATTTTATAATGAATTTATGTAACCCATTTATTAATAATTTCGTGTTAACAGTATGTGCTGCGTAATATCAGTTTTTTCATATAATTTTTGACTTGTTATTGTTGATCCTCTTACATAGATAATAATTTAATTATTTTTCTAATGTAAAAATTGTAATAAATATAATATATATTCAGTGTATAAATTTTCATAATAATCTATAAATTATTTAAATATGAAATGGAATACAACGTTTATGGAGAAGATAAGTCGTACATACATATGAATGTTGTTTATTTTTTCTTATATTATTGAAAGAAAAAAATTAAAAGGAATATATGTATATGTGTATATATTATAATTTTCGTGAAATAATTATGAAATATATATCACATAAATTTATTAAACCAATCCTTAATGCATTCCATGAAAAATGTGAATGAATCAAAATTCATTGATTAGGGGGTGGTCCACACGTCCATAAGTGATGTTATCATATTTACAAAAATTGGAAAGCATGAAGGAATGTTTTATATAATAAATAAAAAAAACTAAATACATCATATATATCACACAAATATATATATATATAACATAAAAAATAGTATTTCCATCAGAATTCCAAACCATTATAAGTGGTAAAAGAAAAATGAATGACATTGTCTCATGAGGTGGAGTCCGCCGTACAAAAGAACTGTATGTTTTTAACCCATTAGATGGAAGTGCGTTTAGGTGTTGTTCAAACCCATAGAATGATAAACTATCTGTATATTTATGATATTTTCGTTTTTATATAAGCATGAAATAATAATAATTCAGTGGTGGACAACAAAAATAATACAAAACAGTTTGTCGAAGGATGTTACCTCTTTTTTGGGGAACTCATTTTGGTTTGCACCAAAGGGATTACTTGTACGGATTTATAAATAATTTAACGAATATATTTTTATATGATATTGTTTTGGATATTATTTTTTCTAGTTTTATATCATAAAATGTTTCTTCAGAGGTGTTAGGAAGTGAGGGGGTGATTTCCCTTTTTGAGTGGAGGAGGAGTGGCATTATTGTAAATATAAAAAGGTAAACACTATTGAGTGGTATTCCTTACATATTGTGCCACCAATAATTTTTCATTTTTAGAAAAGGTAGGATATGCTATAAATTTGTACATCAAATTTCCTTTGGAAATTTTCTATGTTATTCGGACCCTCAAGTTAATTTTTGACCACTAAGTAAACTCTTTTTTTCCATAATTGTGGTGATTAATTTTAATTACTTTATCAAATATTTTTGGTAAAAAATTAATTTGGCAATTTTAGATGTTAAAAATTATTCTAAATATTAATACTAAATCCTTTTTTTCAAATTCAACGCATAGAAGTTTTTGAAATTAAATATAAGATAATCTTGTTGATGGGTTAAAACTTTTAATGTGATAATGTTAAAAAAATTTAATTTTTGTATTTATATTTTAAAGTAATATTGATTTAAATGCCCCAAATTATATTAATGGATGTAGAATTATTAAAAATTAACAATTATACCAATTCAAAATATACTTTTACTATATAAATAAATTAGAAGAAAATGCAATTTTAAATTAAAATACAATATTTGTTCCTCGTCATCAAAACATAGAAACTTTTCAAAAAAATACATAAACTCAACCAAAGTAATTTTTTATATTCAACATTAAAAAATAATGTTTATTTCGTCCCATAAAAATTATAAATGATTAAAAAATTATAATTAATTTTTTTTTGTGATTAAAAGGTGGTAAAATTTCCTTTTAAAAAAATACATCTTTTTATCCCTAAAATTGGATTTTTTATTATCTTATGCATATAAAATATGTTGTATGACTGTCAGAAAAATTTCATTAAATATATAATATATAAATATTATTAAAAAAAAATCATAAAAATTTTCTTTATGAATTTATTGATATATAATCTTTTCTATACTTGGAGAAATAGTTTTTTTTATAAACCTAGTTTAATTAATTTCTAATTGTTCTTACATTAACATCCACAAAATTGATAACAAAAAGATTCATTGTATATAAATGTTTGTATTTAATTTTCAAAATTTTAATAATATTATTCATTGAATTCATTATAATAGGTATGTGGTAACTGTCGTAATATTTTACTATTAATATTAATATTATATTTTAGTTCGGTAAAAATTTTCCTTCAGTGTAACACAAGCAATCAAAGGAACTCGGCATTGTAGGTAACACAAGAAAAACATAGTGTTGTATATTCCATAAGATAATATATTTTTTGTTTTCATTCCATGACTAACTTGGGGTAGTGTTCAATGAAATCAATCAATGAAATTTAATTTCTTTGAAAACATTAATTCATAAAAACTCTAGGTGTAAGATTATACCCCCACCCCCACACAAAATTATTTCAGAATACAAATTTATCTTTTTTCATCAATGATTTAATACCATAAAGTTCCTTTCATTTAATCCCACACTGTAAAAAAAATTCTAAAACATTCTTTAAAAAGGGAATGATAGAAACATAACAGTTACCTAAAGTAACTCATAACTAGGATTCTACATAGCTGAACATAGATTGAATGTGAAAACAAGAACATGGAAGAAAAGCATAAATGATCATAGATATTGATAAAGATCACGGATTAAAGTAAACAGGATGATCTAATGAAAGTTAAAAATCAAAAAACCATAAACTGAAGAATCATGGAAGAGGTCATTATATCATCAAAAAAGATGATAATTGGACAACCTTTTATTTCAAGATCATTTCTACCAAAATTTAAAAAAACCATGAGAAGATAAACTTACATTATTTTAGAAAAAACTAACCCTTTTATCCTTTATCAATTTCCATTTCATTTCATATTCCCAGAAATAAATGTCAATTTTTCATTCCTAATTCCTTTTCAGATTAAAAAATCTATAGATATAATGATATATGATTCTATATATCTTTTTTTATCACTACCAAAAGGTTATCACATGTTATCCAATATGAATAAATCATTTTATGGTGGAATAATAATTTAATCTCTAAACCATCATAAAAATTTTAACATAAACCATTCCATAAATGGTTGACCATAAAAACCTTTTGAAAATGGTACATCCAAAACTTTTAGAAATAATGTCACATTTTTTCCCAAATACATCTTAGAATTGTGCCCCTATAAATTGAAAAGTAGCTCTTGTTTTTTATATACAAAACTTGTGAATAAATTCATCATCTATTATCTTGAAACACTGTAATAATGTTAATTACCATAAATACTTATTGAAAAAAGACATGTTTCCTTATTCCAACGTTTATTAGATATATTCCCTATATTTTAAAATGTTTTATACTTCATCAATTATAGATTAAACAAATTGTCAATAAATCCTTAATTAGATACAAGGTAACCAGTACCATCCAATTTACATATTCGTGTCCCAAATATATTTATCCAAACATAATTATATTAACATGAGGAAAATATTTAGGGTTATCCTTCCCTTAAACTTGTGTTTCCCATAAACATCACATTACCGTTATATCACTTTTCTACATCTTCATCACCATTCAACGTATCTTTTTTCAATACTAAATTAAATCATTATACTGAGAATACATATATATTTCGTGATTCTTATAATATAATATTTAAATTCTAAATCATATACACATTAATAATCCAACATTATTCTTAACCATTATTTATGAAACATAATTTTATTCATTAATAAAGCATTCCTGTAATATCATATACGAATAATGTCTTAAGGTTCATCAACCTCAATCTAATAATGCTTAAAACATTTAATGTAAACAATACCATTAGAAAATCCCATACATTTCACATGTATTTTTTAGTATATTTATCATCAAAAGTATAACCAATACTCATACCACATTAATGATTAACTTCTTGATATTTCCATATAGGAAATAAATTTTAATAATTCCCACACATTCCACATCTTAAACATTAAATGTTAACCCAATTTCTCCACATTTATATTACTGACTAAAACCTGAAATAATAAGGTTCAAAACACTTATAATCTAATAAATCCACATAATAATGAAACTATAATTATAGGATTCCTAAATCATGAATCTTCATCTTAAATCTATGAAACCCTCAACTTATCCTTGGAGACATCCTTACACATATCCTCAGAAATATTCCCAGGTATCTCACTATGGTTTCCTCATCCTAATTTTTAAAGGTCAACTAAAACATTTATTTTATACCATTTATAGAAACCCAAAATTAACACACATGGATTTTAAATTATTTTAGATGATTATTGATCACATTAAAAAAAATATTCTCAATGACCATAATAGTTTAGTGCCTTTTGGAAACCTAGAAATATAATCTTCTTAATTATTAAATGATCTTCAATATTTAACTCGACGATGTTCCCATTCAGTAATACTACTTAAAACCTTTCTTTATAACCAAGGAAAAGTACACATAATAAATGTGTGAGACCATATTCTTAGTAAGGGTAAATAAGGGACGTATTTTTTCATATCTTGTGTATAATTATATGAGAACATGATCATCACATTAGAAGATCATACCCTACATATCAAAGATCAATATCAAGAGTCATGGAATAAATATTGGTAGTTCATAATAGATGATTCGTAATATAATCAAAATTATAACCCATGAGATCATAGAAATGGAATAAGACCTGAAATTGTGGCATACAGATAAGCATAGAATGTCCTATTTCAAGGCTACCAACCATTTCCTTCATAACTTATTAGGCATGGGATAATCACCAGTGTACCTCCTTCAGAAATGTGATGTCCTCCCGTACACCATCTTGTTTTGGGGTTGGGATGTGCTACCATGTACCATCTTATTTCGGGATTAGGATTCCCTCACGTGTACACTTTTTTTTCGGGCTTGGGATGCCCTCTCATGTACCCTCCTGTTTTGGGCTTGTGATTCCCTCCCACGTAGAATTTTGTTTCGGGTATGAGATTCCCTTCAGTGTACCCTTTGATCTCATAAAACATTTATCAATACCTAATTAAATGTAGGGAGATATAGGAACCATGGATCACAAATAAAATCATAAATTCATGTGTCACAAGATAAAAAACTTTCATTGTCTCATGACCCATAAAAAAAGATGGGATTCATAGATATCATATCATAACCCATGAAATGAAGTGGTTAATATAATGATTTCATAATATCCAAAGTTCTCAAAAAGATATAAGTTTCACAATAACTTCATCATTGATTAACCATTGAAATGAATTGGGTTTTGTAATAATGATATCATGGTATAACCCATGGAAGAGAAATGAGTTTCATAAAAAACATTTCTTTTTAACATAAAAAATTTGAGGAATAAAAAAAAAATTATACAAGGATCATATTACCAATAAATAATAAAATATATCAAAGAATGTCAATATAGATTTTAAGGAGATTTAATGTTCAATTGGAACATTTTGAAAGTAAAATATTATTTTTCTGTAAAACACATTTTAAAATACATGAAATATTTTACAATCTCATTTATTTTAAAACTAATTTAAATATCTAATGATGGATTATTTTTAAATACCTCTAAAAAATTTCATGAGGAAACACTCCTTTATATTTTGAAAAATTATTTTTAAAACATAAATCATTTTGAATCCATTTTATTTGAAAATAAACATGAAAACATATAAAATAATCTTGAAAATATTTTGAAAACTTTTTCCTTGAAAATAAATTTTAAAAATTACAATGTAATATCAAAAATGTTTTAAATAAAATTTATTTGAAAACAATTTTGAAAATATTTAAGTAATCATTGACTTTTTTTTGAAAACCCGGTTTTGGATGAACATGGATTTCCATGTGAATAGAGTAATATTTTCAGATTTTCAAAAAAATGTGTTATTAATTATATTAATTACCAAATAGGGAAAAAAATTATCACTACTTAAATATATCATAAATAAACATTTTATAATAAAATTCATGAGGATTCATGTAATATTGATCATAATATTACATCAATTTCAGAATCATCATAATTAATCTCAATAAATGATGAAATTGTAGTAATAAACTATTACCACATGGGTTTATTTGAATCATAATCCCTACATGGGGATAACTTAACTTAAGCTTAAGATGTTACTAAAATAAGTATATCAATGATATTAAATTTCAAAGGTATGTATATACACCCCATAAGAAAATATAGTTGAATAACATGGCATATTTCTCAAAGAAGGAAAATTGAAAAAGAATTTATATTCTGATATAGAATGTTTTAGACCATACACCATATGAAATAAAGATAGTAAAATAGATGAAAAAATTATAATAAATTTATTTATAATAATCATATAATACAGTCATTTTATGTATATACACAACTAAAATGAAATGAGTGGTTGATAAATCTCATATAAATAAAAGTGAGATTAGAACACCCATACATTAAGTCATGACATTATTCAAACACAATCAAAATGGATGGATAAAAAATATAAGTTTATTATAAATCTATAAAATAACTATATTATTATATATTATGCCAAATATGTTTTTATTATTACTTTATATTTCCTATTTATTAATAATTCAATGTTAACGTTACATTTTGGGTAATATCTGGTTTGTAATTCATATATGTTTTGACTTTTTATTCTTGATCCTCTTACATAGATCATGATTTACTTATTTAAAATAATGTAAAACAGGGAATAAATATCGTATATATTCATAATATAAATATTTTTAATAATATATAAAATACAGAAATTTGAAATGGAATACACCGTTCATGGAGATGGTAGGCTGTACGTATAGATGAATGATGCTTCCATTTCATTGTCATACTAAAAGATATAATTTAAATGAAATATATATATATATATATATTATAATTCCACTAAAATTATATTTCAAATATATCATATTATTTCACTAAAACAAACCTTAATACATTTCATGCATTGTGTGAATAAATCAATTCATTTTGAGGAGGTGGAAGTCCACACCTCCAAAAGCGATGTTATAGTATTTACAAAAAATGGAAAGTATGAAGAAATGTTTTATATAATAATACAGAAAATATAAAGACATAAAAAATATCATATATATATATATATAATATAAAAATACTATTTACATCATATTTATGTGTAATTAAAGGTGGTAAAGGAAAAAAATTAATGACATCTTTTGGTGAGGCAGTAGTCTACCGTACAGATGAATGCTAAGTTCATTTCAAATTTTATGGAAGTGTGTGTAGGTTTATGTTGAACCATTATAATAAAGAAATAAAAATATTACAAGGATATATAGCTTATTATATAAAAATTGAAAAATATATATTTTTTGGGGTAGATAATGAAAATAAAACAAAATAGAATGTGGAACAATGTTACCTCTTTTTTGGGTAACACCTTTTGGATTGATCCAGAGGGATTCCTTGGTTGGATTTATACCCAAAGTGAGGCTTATAGTTTGATATGGGGGTCTTGGGAGATTATTTTTTCAGGTTTTGGACATTCCAAAGAGGCATGATAGGTTTCAGAAAGTGAGGGGTTGGGTTTCCTTTTATAGTGGAGGAGTGGAATTCTTGTAAATATAAAAAGGTAATACTATTGAGAGGTATTCCTTACTTCATAGACCACCTATAATTTTTATTGTTTTATCTCAGGTAATATATAGTCAAAATATTTCTATAAGAAAGATTTTGGACATGTTTCTAGGTTATTTTGGCCATTATGTTAATTTTGACTACTAACTATTATTGTTTTTACCTTAATCGCGGTAATTAATATTCATTACTTTCACTATTATTTTTTTAACAAATTAAGTTGACCATATTATAAATTATAAATTATTATGAATAAAAATATTTAATACAATTTTTTAAATTCAAAACATATAATTTTAAAAAATTAATTTAAAAATTATCCCACAGAAAAGATGGAACAACAGGTTTTAAAAGTGAAAATTGTCAAATGCTTAAACTATTTTTATATCCAATTTCATTGTGAAATTGATTTCAAAGAAATAACTTAAATCATTAAATATAATATTTGTATAAATTAACATTTAAACCAATTCAAAATATAATTTATCTATATAATTAAATTATGGGAAAATGAAATTTTCACTTAAAATACTGAATTTTCACTATTTCTCAAAAAATGAAACTTCTCAAAAAAATTCCAAAAAATCACCCTAAGTAAATTTTTATATTCATATTTCCAAAATTAATTTCATTTTGTCAAATAAGAATTATAAAAGTGCCAAAATTATATTTAAATTTTGTTCTACATTAAATGGTTGTAAAATTGCCTTTTTTAAAATTACTTCATTTTACTCATAATGTTGTATTTATTCTTATGTAATGCCTATAAAATCTATTGGATGAGTGTCAAAAATTATTTAGAATATAATATATAATTTATTTTAATAGAATATAATTGAAATTGGTTTTTTTGGTTTATTGAGATAAAATGGGGTCTCTACATAGAAAAATATTATTCTTAGAAAATTTATTTATTTATTTTAAAATAGTTCTTACATTAACTTATACTAATGGATAACCAAAGGATTAATTTTATAAACATCTATAAATCATATTTTTACAAATTTTTAAAATTTTATTCGTAACTTCCATTAAAACAGTTATGTGGTAGATATAATAATGTATTAATAAAATTATTAGTAATACATTATAGTTCAGTAAAACTCAGCCTTACCTGTAAAACATGTTATCAAAGGTACTAGACATTATAGGTACCAAAATAAAAATATAGTATTTTGTGCACCAAAATAAAATCAAGGATTTTTGTGTAACTAGATCCTAACATGTTGTTGGATGAAATAAAATCTATTAATGAAATTTATTTTATTCAAAAAAAATTATTCATAAATAATTATCGGCACTACATATAATCCACAAGAAAGTAAATAGGTGAATAATACCAAATATTCCTCAATGGAGTAGAAATTGAGACTAAATACTATACATCTGATTACCCTTTAGTGGAATATGATTTAAATTCTGATACAATGGTTTTAATCATGTTAATAATTTATACCATAAGCATTTTTTTAAAGGTTGGGGTCGAAGCCTCATTTTATTATTAAAGCAATGAAAAGACCTGTTTTAACTGGGTAGAGGGAGACCCATTACATAGCCCAAAGGCCCAGTGGGAATGTAGCCCATTACATATCCCATAGGCCAAATTGTTTATCCTAATGCCCATTCTGTGAAATGTAACCTACCAGCTATAGTACCGCGCAGTACAGCCACTACTACAGTGCCCTTCTGCCATTATAGTACCCACCGATCTACAGTACAGCTGCTGCTACAGTACACTACAGTACTGTCATAGCACCTGTGCCCAATGGGTTTTGAACCCCCATAAACATATTAATATTTATAATTCAAAATATGATTTATTATAACATATTATCCAACGTTCCTTAACAATATTTCACAATTTTCCTTGTTTCGGGTCATAAAATCTTCATTTTCTCATACATGTTTTGTCCTAGAGGTCATGATACTTATAATTTTTTTCTTTTCAAAAATAAAATATAGATTTTATAATGTTATAACTATTATATATATCCATTAAATCATACCTTATTATCATCAATGTAAAGAGGAAAGTAAAAATGGATCACATCATCTCATGGTGGGGGTGGTCCAAAATTGCGCACAAGAAACCTTATTTTTTTCAAATAGATCGGAAGGTAATAAGATCTACATTATATTATAATTCTAGAATAATAATTAAATTATGAATATAATATAAATTTATTACATCCATATTTATAACTATCCATGTAAAGTGGTGATGAAAAATGAATTACACTGCTATATGGATATGGTATGCCATATATACATACTAGAAATGTTTTCTATTTTCATTGGTTATAAAAGATATAAATATTTAAGTTGTCATGATAATAAAAACATATATTTATAGTTATTATTCAATATTTATTATTTTAGTATCATTATAAAACATTGAGAGTAAGTAGAAAAAGAAATAACCTTGAAAGGCTCGATAAAGATTATTACCTCTTCCTCGGTATACTTAATTTAGATCTCCTCCAAAGGGACCAATTGTTGGGATTTAGAAAATACCATAACGTTTATAAATTGTATTAAGATTTTGAGAATATAAATGGGTATGGTTTTGTTGAGCTAGTATACTTAATTTTGTGTAATGAAATGAGATAATGGTTGTCTTTTTATAATTGAGGGGAGAAAAATTCATTGAATTACATAATGTAATAAAAAAATAAAAATTAATTTTCTTTAATAAATGTATCTAGATTTATTTATTTGAAATATAAGATGAATTAAAATATAAACCCTAACATATAATAAAATTTGGGCATGTTTTGAATATGATTTCACCCTTATCACTTAGTGTTAACATCCATCAAACCTTTTGATATCAATTTCAAAACAAATTTCCATTTAAGGGCCAAGAATGTTACCATAAAATTAAAATATACCCATAAGTGGACCCTAGATTTCATTTTGGACCATATATCATTCAATTTAATGAATTTAATATTTTTATGAATTCTCAATCATTTATAAAATATTATTTATTATACAATATCATTAATGTAGTTTTTGACACTATTCATTTAATATACTATTTAGTACATCAATACAATGAAATAATTAGTATATAATCATTTAATACATACCTAACATGTAATATGTGTCTTTAAATATCATGGGACATTATAACTCATTCAAAATATCTAAATTTTATTGATTAAAAAATATATTTTTTGAATTAATTGAATAAATATTATGTCTGTGATGCATAAGTATTTTTATTAACTATTTCATCACTAAAATTTATTAATTATTTACCATGATAAAATATTCATTTATATCTCAAATAAAAATTGAGAACTGAAAATATATTTTTAATACCTATCAGAAAATATTATAGATATTGAAAGCAAGATATTGACTTTTGAGGTTATATTTACTAAAAATAATATAAATTTTAAAACCAAATAAAAGTGGAAATAAATGTCAACCTTTTAGAATATTGAGAAATATAGTTTGAAAAAAACATATCAAATAAAATAAATGAATTTTTCAGGAATATTTTTAGGACTTGTCACAATATCTTTACCCTTATTTCTGGATTTACCCTTACCTAGGTGACAAACATTTTCTACTATTACTATTTGTAATGCCTAAAAATAAAATATACATTTTACCAATTTTTAACCTCATGATTCCAAATATGGTTTAAAATTTTCGAGAATCATTTTCTATAAGTGGAAAAAATCTATTTTAATAAAAACATAATAAAAAACAATGAAAAAAATATATTTTTAGAAAAATGTGTTTTTAGGATTCAAAATTAACATATATCGATATCATAAAATTTATTAATAAGATTATATTAAATAAATTGGGTAATATTAAACTTAATGAAAAATTAAAAATATAATGGGACAGAAATTATTATATTTAATGAAATAAACATATTGTAATTGAGAAAACAATATTTTTTCAGTATTTAGTAAAAAATTAATCATTTTAGATAAATTTGAAAATGCCACCCAACATTAATTTTGATATGTTGATTAAAAAATGAAATTAATTTTAGAACAATATTTATTAAATTTCAGTATTTAGGATTCACTTAATATATTCAATAAAATATTGTCTATTGTTTGATAGTTTCATCAAAAACAAAAGTAATCTATATTTAATGATTGGGTGTTACATTATACCGTCCATAAAAAATTTGCATCCTTGATATTTATATAATGTCACCTCAAGAACTGATTTTGGTATTTCATCATTATAATTTTCCATGTTCACATGTCTCCTCTACTATCATGTGATTTATCCAAAGTATATTTACCATTTGAGTCCTTAAATTCTTCATCACTTGTTCTCTTATGCCCCGAATCTGGATTGGATCTTCATAGTAACATAAATCATGTTCAATTATATTTTCTTGTAATTGAGAACCTGATCTATATCTGGAATGTGAATCCTCAATAAATAGATATGGGACACATCCTATACTTTATAGGTGTTAAGTTTCAATTTCAAATAGTACATCAAATCTCCAATTATTTTCTAAATTTTAAAAGGACCAATGGATTCGTGGTTAAGTTTTCCTTTCTTACCAAACCTTAAAAAAATCCTTTAATGGACATACTTATAAGAAAACATGATATCCAACTTGAAATTCCAAATCATTCCAACATTTATCTACATGGAACTTTTATTTTCTTTATTATTCTTAAATATGGGTTTGAATAGTATTTACCTTCATCATTTTATCCTCAACAAGTTCTGTAACCACAATATTTTTTTCCCCATCATCATCTTGACATGTTGGTGTACAACATATCATACCATACAATGGTTCATGTATCAGTATTTGAAAATTTCAATATAAGATATTATTATAGGAAAATTACATCATAGATAAATATTGATCCCAAAAAACTTAAATGTAAACTGAGAATCACTTCAACATGTATTCTACTATTTATATAGTCCTTTTAAGAAACCTATAGGTTTATGTGTGATTTTCCTTACTCAAACGACTCTCATTATCTTGATCCATTGAATACATTTCATTAATTTTAATAAAAATTGATAATCCGAAGTAGAATTATTTGAAATAGATGTGTTATTATGTCTAATAGATTAATTAATATAGAGTTATGTAAGTAACTCAATAAGTAAAACTTTTTATATAACCATGAAAATTGATATTAATTATAATTAATTATTCAATATTGGAGTCAATGGTAATATAGCGGCATGTTATTTAGTAATATCATACCATATACACATATTAATAGTTAAAGGTTCCATGAGGTCTCTATTATGTTTTCCCTAATCATTCACCTGTTTATAGAACAAACATCCTCCAATATAATATGAAATTTCCAAATTTATATTATCTCGCAAAAAATGTTCCATCAAATCATTATACATTTTGGTGCTACTATGTTGTATATAAAAATTCAAGGTAAGGGAATCATCAAATAATTCCACTTTCAACTCTATTATAGATGTAATAGAAAGCCTTAATTCAAATTTTAGGATTCTATCTTCATATACAAATTATAAAAATTTCCCATCATTCACTTCATTAATTTTCAATAATAAATTCTCATCATCAAGCTAATAAATTTTTATATTTTATAATAAATATGGTCCCGAATTATTTTAAAAATGGATATGTTTCTTCTTCATTAATATTTACTATATTCCACTTTACTAAATCCATGAATATAGGATCCTTAAAAATCCTCAGTTTATTTCAGGACTCTATGATCTTTTCTTATCAATGAATATGTTTCTTGTTTTCCTTCCTTAAGTGGCCATGCATTGAAAAATCATAATACTTGAGTAGTTTGATCCATCACTTTTCCTCGTATTGTGATGAATATATGAAAATATTTATTTTAGGATCTAAGGATCTGTTTATATCTCAAATCATTCACCATAAACATAAATCTTCATATCCTCAGGGAAAATAGTATAGTTTATAAGTGAAGACCTTGAGCTATATATTTCAGTTCATTACTCTTGAACTATCTTTATTCATAAGAAATATATTTGTCATTATAATTAATTTAAAACCCTATACTCATCTTTTATGCATAGTTTTATATCACCAATCTATCATTTCCCAATAGTATTTTAAAAACTATTGCATTCACCAATATTCTATTCAATTTTGCAAAACATTCTTCACATTCCATTGTTAATATGAACTAAACCCAATTATCAGTAATCTTGATTAATGGGCTAGCCAATCAGATATTTTTTTGGAAAAAATCACGGATATTCAATGGAAAATGTAATACAAATATATTACTTGATATAGGTTTTTTGGTGTATACCAAGCATTGACTACCTTTATGTTTTTAGGATCAACTGAGATTCCATCTATGGAGATTGTTTGGGAAAAATTATTTTTTCAAAATCCATAACTCACTCATGTTAAATTTCCCATACTACTCTATTTCTCTATGACTCTCAATAATTATGTGTATGTAATTATCAAGTTCCTCATAGATTTTAAAATACACAAATATTTCATCAATAAATACACAAAAAAAAGATATTACTTGAATACTCTATTCATTAGACCCATAAAAATAGAGGGATAAATAGTTAATAAAAATAGAATTATTGAAAATTCATAATGTCCATACCTCGTATGAAATGCTATCTTTTGAAAATGTTTGTTCTTAACTCACATTGGATGATAAAAAGAAGGAAGGTCAATAGTTGGATAATATTGAACTTCTTAATGTTGATCAAACAAATGATTAATTTGAGGGAGACATAAATGGTTCTTAATTTTCATATCATATATTCTCCTTTGATCGACCCATAACCACATAGATATATATATACTCTTCATAATGATAATAGGGTCTCCCCAAGTTGAATAACCAGGGCATATAAATCCCTTATCTGACAAATAATGTAGTTTTTTCTTCAAATACACTAATTTTACATTGTATATTATATAGTGATTATTTGATATAGGTTATTAATTTGGGGAAAATCAATGGAAAACTCAACTACACATTCAAGTAGATTTCTGGGTAACTATTTTAGAATGAAATCAATGTATTCCTTTAAAATCGGTAAATCCTCAATTTGAATATTACCATTTCTATCCAAAGATTTTTTATTATATTCTTCCTCAAGAATCTCATCTAGAATAGCTACAAGGGGTAGATATACATATTTCATGGATGATAAAGTCTCCCCTCTAAAATTGAAGTATTATCCATCTTCATCATGAATCAGAACATCCTTCTCATAGAAATGAATTTTTGAATTATATTTTAGAATAAAATGAATACCATGGATTATATAAAAATAAAAAACATGTATAATATTCATGTCTGAAAACAGGGAACATTTATGCAACATAAAAGAATTATCTTTTGCGTCTTTGTTGTTGTGATATTTCTACTATGAGTTTTGAATAACAACCCCTTATTTTGGTTTTAGTACATATCTAATTTTATTAGAAATTATATTAGATTTAAAATCATATGAAGATAAAAAATAAAATAAATGATTATATAAATTTTTGGATATGATTAAATTACATTATAAAACATCATTGGTAACTTCAACATCTATGGTAGTGATATCATAATCTTGGAATTCTCTCATCAGCCTCTTATATGGTAGATTCCCTTGATGCATGGAGAATTGGTGTGAGTAATAACCCTATAATCTATAGATAAATTACTAGAAAACATTGGTTTTATTATTCCCCTTGAATTCTATAGAAATATTTCCTCTATATTTACACATCTAATAAATTCTCATACCATTCAACCATATCCCAGGATGACTTGTTCCAAAAAAGAATCATGATGAAAATTTCCCCAATACCTTATTTTTATTTGATTATTTACATTTTTCTTAGTGATAAGTTATCCAAGTATTCTCTTAATATCCATTTTAAATATAGGATCTATAAAATTCCATATATTTTTTGATAACACATAATATTATTTCACAATATAGTGAAAAAGATTGAAAAAAAGTTCCCTTCAGAGACTTATCTTACGGAATTCAAGTAATTAGCCATTCTTTCTCTCTAGATTACATATATAATATGTAGTATATATAATAACATTTTAAAGGCTACCTAGTACATCAAAACAAGTTATTATTTTTAAATGGTTGAGATTTCTCTTTAATTTTGTAATTTTATCATGTGGAAAATATTTTTCTAAATATGTTACCTTAAAATTTCACTATTCTAAAAGTTTTGTTTTATCTTCCTCCCTAGAATTACATATCAATGAAAACCATTTATCTATATTTAATTTAACACAATGAACTACTTGTAAAAAATTTCCCCTTTCATTGCATCACATCTCCAAAAATATGTTTCCAGGAGACATAATCCATTTATGAACAACCATTGGATTATTTGTTCAATTAAAATTTGAGGATTATGCCACATGAAACAATATTTAATATTATTATAATTTATTTTAACATCATTTTATTCATGAATTTTAGTTTATTAGTCATAACCAGGGTTATGTAACCTAATATTGAAATAATATTCTCAATAAAAACACTTGTTGTATTGTCTTACTCAGTAGGGAAATCCATATATTGACCATGGTTTTTAATTCCATTTCATATGTCCAGAACCATCAAAAAATAATAGATTCCATTGAATTATCTCAAAATAATCATTAATATTGGGATACTAAAACACCACTATTGATAACATATATACTATACTATAAAAGATTTACATAATTATTATGTCAACTATGTTTGTTTAAAATTTAGTTCATATGGTTTCTACTATGTGTGTATTATTCCCACTATAACAACCCAAAATATACTATCTGAAATCATGGTTCTAAATTATTACATTTTCATAAGAGAAAAGTGATTACACCCTAATGGATTGAATAGTTTATCAGTCTTAAAGACTAGATACATAATGATTCTCATTTTTTACTTTGGAAATAAAACATAAATACATAGTAATTGAAAACATTTTCATTCATTGAATGTATTAAAAGGTTACTTCTTTATATCCGTTGGAAAGGAAACAAAATAAGGGTGATCTGAATTTATCATTATGTGTCATATAAATTGTAAGCCAGTATGAATAAATAAGGTAGAGATAATGAGAAAAGTTAAATAAATGAAAATACATGTCATTAAATAAATAACTAGGTAATTAAATGAATCCATGTATAATATAAAATAATATAATATAATGGATAATAATAACTGAATTCCCAATTAAATAAATACATAATTTTGGACATCATGATCTTAGAAATCTTGATATCTTTATCGCTAGTACATTGTTCCATGTAAGATAAATATATGGGTAAGAATACACAAAAAACACACTTAATAAGGTTAGTTAACTAGATTAACTCGTGAGACATATTGATTGATTTATGGGATACATAATTTAGGTCCCCACCCATGACTTCATGTCTAATTAACTACGCATATACTTAACAATAAATTCAAATCCTAAACAACATTTTATATAAAAAATATATTTATTATGCAAAAAATATGAAATATCAATATTTTACCAACTATTAAATTAAATTCAATGTAATATATCATCCATAGAAATGAATTAGAGTTTAAGAAAATATCATATCGATTATAAAAATAATTTCTATATTTTATAGAAATGAAATTCCTAAAGATCAGAATAAAATTATTTTTAAATTAAAGGTTTATAACTTAAAAATTAATTTAGGGATGATAGATAACCATCAGAAAGGTAGATTTTGTAGTAAAATATAATATTTAATAAATAGAAAAAAATCTAAGCGAATCATTTAAAATTAGTATTCATAAAGTGTTTTTTATAAAATCATTGATATCCTGTATAACAATCTGAAGATCGAGAGTGGTTATGGAAATGGGAATGTCCATTAAAATTGTGTACTTTAAAAAGAAAACATTCCTTTATACATTTTATAAATACAGTTGAAAATGAACCTTTTAGGACAAAAAAGATAAATATTAATTTGAAATCATTTAAAAAATAATTTATTATATTAAATTCCATTGATAAATCATTTTATTAAATAAAAATTACTTTTGTAAACTAATTATGAAAAATATGGAAAAAGAAAAAATATACCATATTTTAAAAAAAATATCATATTTTCTTTAAAATATTTCTGTATTTTATTTCACCAAAAACATAGAAGAAATGTTTGATGAAAACATAAAAACACCCCAAATTTCTATTGGACATGAAAAAATATTGATTTTATGAAGAAAATATTATAATATTAATTTAATTTAAACAAAACAAATAGAGAAAATGATATTATATACTAAATTCTTACCCAATTGTTCAATTCCAAATTATAACCCCCTTAAATAATAAACATATATTTGGACCATGATTTTTTTTGAATAAATATATATTCATTTTAAATACATAAAAGGTTGATTATATACAAAAAAATAATATTAAATTGATTCATGATACTAAATATGTATCAATGGAGTGGAAATTGAAATGAAATCCATTACCTTATATATCCCATTAGTATAATGTGATTTAACCACATGTATAATGGTATTAGAAATTTCATTAATTTATATTAGAACCATGAAAATATTTATTATTCCATATATGATCCTCTTATAAGATTTATCACCCATTCATTAATACTCTTTCATTATAATCACTTATTTTGGTGTCCACTCCGTTATTTTCTCAAACATGTTTTGTCATGAATGTTTTGATTTTTTTTCTATTATTATGGTTTCATAATATCTATAATATTAATAATAATATAAATATATAATATATCAATTAAATATATCCATATTACTATACTTGTAATATGAAAATGAAAAATTGATCATATCACTTCGTGGATGTGGTAGTCCATACATATGCACAAAAAAACGTTATCATTATCCAAATGACTGAAAGGTAAAAAATAATATGTGATATTATAATTAAATATTTTTAAATATGTTATAAATAAATAATATATTCATTATTTCCATGTTTATAATTGTCTTAATAAATTGGTTAAAAAAATATTTACATTGCTATATGGAGACATTAATTCGTACGAACACATGAGTGATGTTTTCAATTCTAATAGGATAGAAAAGAGATGTAAAATTCTAGTAACATAATAATAATGATATATTTATATATTTATTATTCTAGATTTATTATTTTAGGAGGCATAAACATATTATGTTTATGTATAGGATGAAATAAAAAAGAAATACTTGATAAACATGATTACTTATTCTATTGTTGAACTCTTTTAGTTATCCTCTTAAGCGGCCTTGGGTTAAACTTTTGGAATGAAAAGAGCCTCTATAACATGTATAATGATTTTGCGAAGATAAATTTTCAATTTTTAGATGATTTAGGATGATCAATGTGGCATATAGAAAATAGATAATTTTCATATTTTATAAGTAAAGGGAGGGGAATTCTTTAAATTACCAATTTTTTTTAAATTAATATTGAACAAAAAAAGATCCAAAATGTAATAATTAGAGGATTATATGAGTATCATTATAAATCATCACATCAAAACAAAATCCACCACATGATGTTATGTTTTTGCTCTTATCTCTTAGTTTTAACACCTCGTTAACCCTTTTTGAGAATAACAACAATACAAAAGTTTTCTACCATTTAAGGGTCATTAGTTTAAACATAAAAGGGAATGATTAAAAAATTTATACCATTATTGATATTTTTATCCATATCCTATTCCCTTTCATGAAGATAATATTTTTATGAATTTTAAATAATTTATTAAAATATTATTTAATATAAAATATAATTAATGTCATTTTTTACACTATTCAATTAATTTGAATTTTAATACATCAATACAATAATATGATTAAAATATAATACATTAACACATCCCTTAAAAGACATATATAACTAAAAATTTCAGAGGACACTAAAAATATCCCAAAAATATTTCTTTTTGGATTTTTAAAATAATTTATTTTATTTTTCATTTGATTGAATAAATATTTTTTCAGCACTGCAAAAGCATTTAAGGTAATTATTTCATCAATAAACATTAAAATTAATTTACCATGATAAAAAATTAAATCACTATTAAATAAAAATTTATAACTAATTATAAATCTTATTTATCCCTATTAAAATATTACAAATATTAAAAGAAAGAGACATACATTTTTACTTTATATTTACTTAAAATATTATAAATTTTGTAATAGAAGGAAAGTGGTAATAAATTGAAATTATTTAAAATCATGAATATTAAATGTCAATAATACATTATTAAATAATATCAATACTAGTTTTAGGTATAGTTTTAAGCCTTATCACATTATTTTTAACCTTGATTTCTTGATTTTCCCTCAATGGGGAGACAAACATTTAGTAGGATTACTATTAATGAGGCCTAAAAAAAAATTGATTATTTAACAAATCTTAAAGTTGTAATTAAAAATATGGTTTTAATTTTATAGGATTCATTTTCAAAAAAATTTAGTAATTAATTTTAATATAAATTCAAAAAACATAATTAGTTGTTTTTTGAAAAATGCATATTTAGGTATAAAAATAAAATTATATTGAAACTGTGAATATTTTTTTAAATAAATGTAAATAATAATAATAGTATTTCACTTTAATACCCAATTAGAAATATAATGGGTATTTTAGCTTACATTATTTAGTGAAAAGTAATAATAATTTTTGAAAAAATAGTATTTTACATTATTCACTAAAAAATTTATCATTTATAAAAAATTTCAAAATTTCACCCTCAAATAACAATGTTATTATGATCTCAAAAAATAAATTATTTTATAAAAATTCTATTTAAAAATTTTGATACTTTTCCTTTTAATAACATTCTTTAATAAATCATTGTGTATTGTGATATTTGTTCTATACAAAAGTATATCACTATAATTAAACCTTGGGTGTTACATGAAGAAAATATAAAAGGAAACTCTTATGAAGGTAATAAGGATTTCTATCATGGGTTGTATGAACCAATGGGGGTTGGTTAATGGTCTGGGAGACTAGTTGGTAGAGGAACTTATTGTAAATTTTATTCCAACAACCAGTAGAGTTCCTCAAATTAATTCGGATACTATATCAAATGAGGTTTGAGCATGGGTTCCTCGATATGGATATATTATGATGGAATAAATGTTTTATATCCAGAATAAATTGGTTCTCATTAAAACCATGACATGGGTATAGTCAATAGATATTCCAATCAAAGAGATAACACAAGGGTCAGGTATGAATATTTTCATGTATACTTGGATGATCATTTTATCATTCTGATATCAGCATGCAATGGGTTCAATTATTTTTTAGATTCCTGAAATAACATTATATAAGGAATTTTCTATGGTGGTAGAATCAGACTGAGTGTCGGTGTTGGAATTAGGGGAAATTTTAAAGGGGTCTAACAATGCATGGAGCATGGAGATTTCAATCCCTACACTAGGGGAAAATAGTTCATTCATATAGTTGAGGTCCTAATAGTGAATTTTCACTAGGATTCAGGAATGGAATTCTATTAGTATTCATAGATTATCATGATATGAATTTGGAATTAAATTTGTCATAATTGGGTGGATTGGAAATGTGTTTGTTAGGGGTAGTTGATCATTTTTACATGGGTTATATAGAAAAGGTATGACCAGTCATTTTACCTACAATTGGAACAATGGGAGAGAAAAAAATTGGGTATATAATTTTTGATATGATAAGTATGTTCAACTGCTTTCTAGGGTTTTTTAGGAAAACCTTATCATCTAATGTTGGTTAGGGATGAAGGAGGACCATCTGTTAGTTTTGGGAATTTATAATGAATATATGAACCAACATTGGACTAATGAATTCATTTATTTTTGTGAGTATAAAGATAAAATTTACATAAAACTTGTCAATAGAACATGAATACTGAATTATAATGGAAAATTAAAATGGTTGGGCTCTCCAAATAATTATAATTTTCTTCTATGAGAAAACTTATGGTCGAGATAACTATATACCAAATGGATAATTTGGTGAATACATGGTCATATCATGGGATGAACGAGTCCGGGTATGTTCCAACCTAATGTTTCGGTGATGATTAAGATCATTGGATACTGCTTTGGATGTCTGAGATCCATTTTATTTATAGTAATCATTATAATAATGTTTTTTATTTTCAATGGAAACATGGAATTTTTTGGTTAATGGGAAAATGGTATGGGTCAGAATATGTTGTTGACTTACCTTCTAGACTTGTTAGGGACAAGAAATGTTGTATTTGGGAGTTCTTAAGGCCTCATGCCTATATGGGTGTGATAATTTCAAATAAAATGTGTTTTTTATTGAAGAAAAGGGGATGATTTTTTTAGTATTTAGAGTCAAGTTCCATGATTATAAACACCTTACAAGTCTTGTTTTATATATAGTGGAAGGAATGAGAGACATCCTGGAGTCTCATAGGAGCCTTGAGAGAGGCTAGGTGGTTATAGTTTCCAAATATGTAGTAGAGACACTAGCTCCTTGGTGGTTTCTATTAGTTGTATTTGGTACTTAATGTATCTTCCCACTGAATTGTATGATCATTAAATGTGGTAATTACACATTCCTTTTATATTTTATGAGGGGTATCCCCATCTCTTCTACTAAATTTATTACATAAAAATTTTGTGTTATCTCCCTCACGACCTCTTAGGTCCCCCTTTTTTAGGGTATGGTTCTTGAGAACTTTATTTGTTAGATAATTTTATGTGTTCCCCTACCCCAATCAACTACTCATCGACTCTTATTCACATCAATTTATTGATGTTTGTAGTTGTATATTTTTAATTATTTCACTTGGGAATGGTGAAATCATCCAAATCCTTCATAATGATCATTTTTATTAGGTATCATAAATCTCAAGATGTTGGTTGAGTGTGTTTATTTATCAAATGTTAAAAGTTAAATTGGTGTTATTGCACACATTATTTAATTCTCACTTTATGTGGTCAGATTAAGTTTTATTATTTCCAAAATTTCACTTGCTACTGAGAGGTAGTATAGTCATATTCTAAGGTATATACCATGTGGAATTAGGATTGAAATGGAAAACCATTGTCTTGCATCCCTTTTATATAGGATTCCACATTAATTTGGTTCATCTTGGGAAAAATATTTCTAGAGAGTGGTGGGTTGAATATAAGAATAAGGAATGGATCAGGATCAATTTGGGCATTCAATAGGGAATTTGATCTTAATTATAACATGGAAGGATCATAATGTTTAGGCTGTGAATAATGATAAGGTTTCCAGTAGGTTATGGTCCAATAAACTAGTTCTACCTAAGGGAAAACTATTCCTTGGTTTTCAGATAGTGTCATCCTAGATGCATTAGTATTATATTCTAAGGAATAATGTTACTAAGGTTATTGGTCACAGCCTAATCCTACTGTAACCATAAAAGAGACCTTAATTCAATTTTCTTATGGTCAAGTATTTTCAAATAAATTGGATAGAAAATATTTATTTGTATTGATTGCTAATCCTTAAGGATACCAAGTTTATTGTTAAAAATTTATTGATTTTAGACACCCCTACTCTCAATCACTACCCTGTGTGGTTTATCCATGTATGGTATGGTTGAATGTATATAAATGATGGATTTAAATCATGTTTAACAAGACATAAAAATTGAGATTAAAATATTGACCAACATGAAATTATTCAGGATAAAAAAATTGATGAACATGTGACCAGTAATATCCAATATGGAGCAAGAATAAGTAAATTGACTACATACATGAAATAAGGATGAGAACAGTGGAACAAACGGTTTTTCGTGGATTTATACTCTAAATGAAGAACAAGCGAAATGGAATTGGTATTATAAATAGAATTAAAATTTCCTTGAATGCTTTCCAAAATGAACATAATAAAGAAAAAAATGTGACTAAGAAATTTTGAGTACGGGGTAGAGGGAGTAGTAGATAACGAAAGAGGAATAAAAGAAACAAAGGTTTCTACTATAGATCCTCCCAAATATAATTCCATACTATTATATATATAGGTTGAATATTTCAAGGAATATAATAGGAAGCCAAGTTGTGTAATGATTATCAATATTTTTCTCCATGGTTTTTGAATATGTGCATATCTCAAATGTATCTCTTCTAAGATTTGAAACTTTTACCCATATCGTGATGTGTAAATGAGATTAACAACATGTAACTTCCTTTTGTTAGTGGGAGATTTGTTTTTATGGTTAAATATTTTTATTAGCAACAAATGTAATGTAATGGATTCTCCACTTGAATTTTTCCATCTCTTCTATCGTAAATTACTTCACCACCTGTAGTATTCCATGAAACTCTACTACACGCCATGTAAAGTGATTCCACGATGTGTAATAAGAAAGTTTCATACTTTTCTACATTTTCTCCTTTAAAACATTAGAAGAATATGTCCTGAAAAAACCAACACATAGCAAGTGAATTATTGAATAAATCATTGAAAATCCTTAGCCAAATGATAACAATATGTATATATGATTTTAGCTTATCAAATTCCCCCCACATGAACATTTTTTTTCACAAGAAAAAATATCACAATAAGGATTCCTAAAGGGTAATAAATATTTAAAATATGAAATTCTCATTATATCCAAGTAAATAAATCAATGTGTATGAATAAAATGATATTCATCAGAATCATTACTACATAGAAAATCAATCACTCCATATAGATCAATTCTTTTAAAAAATTATTAATCATTTAAATACAATCTATAAAAATTTCCGCGATTTCTATAAACCTTTTCAATTTAACTCACAATAAATATTCTCCCATCACTTAGTGTGAAATGAAACTAGAGTTATTATCATACCATAAGTGCTTTCTTCATACCATAGGTTTGTGTTTGTTATATCATCTCAACTTTATAAACACAAAAACAAAAACAATCTTGAGGTACTCCGTTATTAGGTTCTAATGACTCTTAGTCTGTTCATAGTTAGGTAAAAAGTAAAAAAATAATATCAAAAAGGATGGTAGGATCTAGAGTATAATCCATGACTGTCATGAAATGTGTAAAAAAATGACACATCCATGGATGATAAAGTCCATGCTCCCATTATCTCAAGTTAGATCCATGTTTATGTCAAGTAAGTGAAATAAGGGAATCTGGTTCTTTTATTTTTAATTTGTATTTCTATTTTTTGAAAGTCATCTCTAGGCCAGATCTCACACCCATCCCCTACCCACATATGATCATTTAGAGGATTTATTGATCTAGAAATCATAATTTTTGACCTTCCTAATACACAAACCAAGAAATTTTTTTCCATTATATTTTGAAATTAAGTACGATAGATTTGAAATGCTAAAAAGTACAAATGGATCACAATCAAATGGTCTAATGGGAAGAATAGTACATCTCTATAGTAAAATCATCTTGTGCTGACTGAAAGCTTCCCTCAAAGTTGTTCGAAGTTACATTATGAATTATACAAAGAGGAGGGTAGGAAAGGATAATCGGCTTGAAATAGCTACATCCTATCAGGATATTCATTGATACTATAGGTTTAATTAGGGAAAGTTTTATGTTGGGAATTTTGAAAATCTAGATCAAAAAATATTTCCTCAATCATGTTAAAATTGTATTTTTTCTGTCATAGCCACAATAACATATCAAAACATGTTTTTATTTGTTTATATATCATAGGTGTCACTCCAGAAATATGTTCAAAAAGGAATATGAAATTTTAGGCTCAAAAGCCACTTGGGAATGGGTGTAATAAATAACTAGTAATTCCTAAGGGTATAAAAACAAGTAATATATCAACTAACCATAATTTAAAAAAAGATTAATTTGAATTAAATTACTAATCCTTAGAAATCATTCTAAAAATATAAACACAGATAAAACATGGATTTACAATAATTTCTAACATAACTTTTTCATTTATTTTATGGATAAAATTATTTTATGGTTTAAATCATGATTTCCATTTAAAAAATATCTCCTAGACGAATATGAAAAGGAAAAAAACTCAGTGTTTGGATAGTGAAACTCACAAAAAACACCCCAACACATAGATGGATAGAGTGTCCACATTATCCTATGGAATTATATAGGGGTTTTATTATAGATAAGTATTTTTTAAAATTAAATAGAAGTTGAATTATTGAATAAGATGAAATAAAAAGATCCATGTAAGAAGTGGCATACCAAAAGGATACATTACTATCTTGATATTGAATTTTTTTATACCTGAAAATTAGATTAGAAAAAAAATCCAACACTAGATAAAGCATTAGTCTATGGGTTTAACATATTTGAAAACAATAAATATAGTTAGTTGCATAATGTGATTAGAAATGAAACATATTTTATTTATATTTAGGATAGTTTATTCAATAAAGCTAAAAGTGACTCGTGAGAAAAAAAAGACACTAGAAATACAATTATAATGAAGACTAAAATGAGGCAACATATGAAATATGGGTTTCCTCCCATAAAGACCTAACAAATTTCTTCGTCACCAATATTGATGGACTAGAGTATCATGAAGATTTTTCCAACGGAAAATTTTTTCCTCTATTTTCTACATCTACTTGTGGTAGTTTCATTGATCTCACAATGCCTTTTTATAGGATTGATGACTTTTGGATCATTGTGATCATGGATCAATCATAGAAGGAAGGGTAAATGTGCTCTTTGTGGTAGCTACTATGCAGGAATATCCTGTGTGATCTCCTAAAGCTAATGCTTGATCTCAACCACACGCAGAGTCACTTTTTGAACAATTATAGATGGATGTACATGCGCATCGACAACCAGAGATATAATAGAGGATCTATATATGGATACTAAAAAATTATAATTATTCAATTTTGATACTATATAAGGTGGAGTAAAAATCCTATTTCCACATATAGATAAGTGTATTAGTACAAAAAAATGACGAGATACACAAACTAATATAGGAAAAAATCCAACATTGATAAAAACATTTCTACTACCATAATGAGTAAACTAGAAAACTAAGATAATCCAAAAGAATCATAATGTTCCTCCAACATTAACCAATGATATGGTAGTGGAATTCGATGTCTGGCCTAGTCATTGGTAGTGATAGAAGTAGGTGATGGTGGTTCAGTGATTGAGGGTGGAGTTATGGTGCTGGAGGAGATGGTATGTGGTTTGTGTTTGATTCATTCTGATTTTACGTGGGGTCATGATACTAATAGCTGAATCAATGAATGGCATGTCATTGTTTGGGGATGTTTCCAACTCAGTTCCTTATTGGTATTGCTCAGCGAGGTACTCCTACTGAGTAGTAGGGTCAGAGAGCTCTAAGGGAAATTCAATGGGGGGGTCTATGGGTGTAATGGGGTGGTATAAGAGGAGTGGTCGGTAGGTTTTTATGGAGGATGAGAGCCTTTGGGAGAAGAGGGTGGTGTAGGGGTGGTAAAATGGCAACGATGAACAACAGGGAGGTGTAGATGTGAAGAGATCTATTGTAGATTCTCCTAGAAGCACAACATCTTGGCTTAGAGATCATGTAGGTAGGATGGGTTGGTGTAGTAGTAGTGGATGTGGTGGTGTAGAGGTAGGGATATGAGAAGAAATTGTTGGAGGGGAAGTGGTGGGTGTAAATAGTGTAGGATATGTTTTAGGATTGTTTAGAGGCTTATCTATTACCTCATGGACTCCTGGCACCCACTGATAAGTGTCATCATCCCTAACCAGCAGCTTCAACTTGTGAAATGTTAGAAAATAACTGGCCTCTATTTTTCCATGGGATGTTAGGGGAATAAAAGCACCAATAACTCCAAGATGGCTGGATAGGTGGGTTGTGTAGGATCTACCCATCAGTGTACATTTGTTCCACTATGCATGATCCTAGTAGATATTGGTAAACTAGGTAGTCATATTGATTGTCGGTCCATACATGGATGCTACCAAAATGGGGATTTTGACCAGGCTCAAACTCCCACGATATTCTGCCGAAGCAAACCATGCATAGGTCAAGGATCTATGAAGTTTCCAATGTTTCAGGAAGTGTAGTAGAGTGGACATGAGGATCCAGGGTTAAGGAATTATCTAAAAATCTCATTTGATCATCTATCATAGTCACCTTGAATAATACCATGGAGAGGCAAGATGAAGCATCAAAAATATCTCAGACATAGAGAAATCTTATGGTTAGACGCCTAGGTTGTTGCCCAATTTGGAAAATAAGAGCACATGTTGCCATCCTCCCATACGAAAGCATAGGATGTCCACTTCAACATAAAACATAAATATATATTCCAGTAATATATCTTTGTACATCTCCTCATGTACCTCAATAATACGTGAACTATGGAGTTGGTCGAGGAGCTCTAGGATCTCATCGCTGATGTGCAGGTGGATGAGAACGTCCGAGTTGAGGGTCTTGTTTGTCTTCATTGTCTTTTATTTTATCCGATTGAGTGTGACATGGTGCTTCGAGTTTGAGAACCATAAAATGGGGGGAAAATGTACTTCGTCATCCCTAGATGAGTCAAAAAAGCTAGTTTTTTATTATTTTTCAGTAACAGGTTCAAAACAGGTTGTAACAGGTGGTGGGGGATATTATACCTATGGTGTCAATGGTTCGGGTGTTGTAGCTCCCCATGGACACTTCGTTGGAGTTTGATGGTCGTGGTTTGATGATGAATCTAAATGTGTAAGGTTCACTTTTTGGTCTTCTTCATATTAGGAGGAATTTTTATGGTGAAAATGATTAGGGGTCACTAATTTGGTGGGAGGGGAAAGGGGGTTTGTAGCTGAGATAGAGGGAAGGGTAGGGGTGGTCACTAACAAGAAGAAAGAAAATATAGTTGGGTTTCGGGTCATGGGGTATATAATAATAGGTGGTTTTGGGTTTCGTGGTCGAGAGTGGAAGACGGGGTGGTACATGTCATGAAGGTGGGGAAGGGGGGGGGGGTTAAGGTGGTTTGTGTAGGAGGAAGGAGGAGGTTCTGGCTGTGAACCCTAGGTTCATGATCAATTTTGAATAAAAGATTCAATTCAACATCCTACATGTAATAAAATTTCATTTCATTTAATCTTGGGTTTTATGAAATGTTTTTAAAAATAGTACACATCATAAAAGAGAGTTTCATGACATTTAATTAACATTTTTGTTTTGTTTTGAAATTATTGATCCTTTTCTCCTATCATGTTCTAGGATTTCCTCGGGTTTATTTTAAACTAACATTGAAAAAGATTTCCTACCCTAGGTTTCCTCCAATTCAACACTTTCATTATCATTGATAGAATGATGGTTTGATGTTCTTATTGTTTTTTGGAAAATCATATATCCTTCATGGAAGAATTAGGGAAAGATTTATTACTTTAGACCACTGACTTTAAATGTTGTCCCACCATCATTATAAATTTAAATTGTCTTATAGGGAAAAACATAATTGACTTTAAAGGGTTCAGAACATCTAGATTTTAGCTTCCCAGGAAACAATTTCTATATATAATTGAATAAGTGTACGTTATTTGCAGGGACCAAGATATGTCTTGTAACGATTTGATCATACAATTTCTTTTTTTTCTGTGTATATCAGGGAATTTTCATAAGAATGGTTTTGATTTCTTTTAATTCATCAACCTAAATCTTCTGAGCTTCTCCAGCATTCTGAGAATCCAAATTTAGCTTCTTAATTTCCCAGTATGAATGATGCTCCAGATAAACTAACATATGATAATGTTTTCCATAATCCATTCTGAATGGTATGATTCCAATTAGTTTTTTTCATACAATATTGTAATCCCATTGTTCATCATTTAATTTCAAACTCCAGTCATTTTGACTTGTGTTTACGGTCTTCTATATAATTTTTTTTTGAATTCCCTATTTTACAATTCAATATTCTCATTTGTTTTTGGGTGGTAGGGAGTTCCTGTGTTATACTAGATTTTATATTTTTTCAGAAATCATTCAAATTTTGGATTGGTAGAATGTGTTCTTCGTTCACAAATGAGTAATATAGTAAATCCAAATCTTGAGAACACATTCTTTTTCATGAAACTCATGACAACTTTTATTGTGTTAGGTGATATGGCATTAGATTCTACCAATTTTGAGATGTATTCAACACCAACAATAATATAAAACTTTACATGTGAATTGGGAAATGGTAAAATGAAATATATTTCGTTTACGTAGAAGATTTCGACGTCCATTATTGGGTTTTGTGGAATTTCATTTTTTCCCCAATAGTCCCATTTTTTTGGCACCTATCATATCGTTGAAACAATTCTGGTAGGTCTTGGTTTATAGTGGGATAGGAAAGTACAATTTGTATAATAATTGATATGGTGATATTGGGTCTATTATTTCCACTATTTGGTGATGTGTGACACATGTCTATCAAATTTGGGATTTCATTCTCAGGAATTCAACATCGCAACACATCATCCACACATTGTTTGAACAAGAGTGGTTTGTCCATGTAGTGATGTGTAGCTTTAGCTAAAAACACTCTATTTTTCTGATAAAATAGGTATTTTGGTATAAATACAATGGTGAGAAAATTTTCAACATTACAAAACCATGGTTTTATTTTAATGCTAAATAGGGGTTGATCAGGAAAGCTGAATTCGATGTTGATATCGTCGTTGTCCTTGATGAGTGGCAGAGGACGTCAGAAAAAATGAGAAGTCATCAAATTTTCCACGTCTTTCATATCTTTTGTAAAAATATCAAATTATTTGTGTAGGATGATCCACCTTATCATCCTTTTTTTGAATAATTGTTTTTCATTAATTTCCTAAGGGTAGCATGATCGATGTGCACAATCACATTGGACAAGACCAAATATGAACTGAGATTCATAAATATCTAAAGTTGTGTAGTTTACTTGAGATTCATTACGAGTTTGTACGGTATATTAGATATGAGAGAATATGTTACCAGCTCATTTTCATAAAATGGTGCCAATAGCAAAGTCACTACTATCACACATCAATTCAAATTATATGTCCCAATTAGGTGAAATGATTACAGGGGATTCTATTAGGATTTTCTTTAAAATATTGAATATATGCCGAAATTATCTAGTGAATTAATATGGATCTTCATTTGACAATAGGGTTTTTAGTGGGTGGGAAACATTTTCAAAATCGGTCAAAAATCACCTGTAGAATCAAGCATTGACCAGAAAGCTCCTTATACCCTTAAATTTTAAAAGATCAGGTAAATATTTGATGGCATTTATCTTAGTGGAATCAAATTCTACAACCTATTTTGATATTTTATTTTTCAATACTATACCTACTTGAACCAATAAAGTGAAATTTTCCCAATTCAAAACTTTATATTTCACTTCATAATGTTGCAATACTAACTCCAGATTGATTAGGTGGACTTCGAAGGATCTTATATAAACTAAATATTCTCCCATGAATACGTATAATAATTCCTCTAACATATCATGTAATATATGCATCATGATTGATTGAAATATTTAAGGTTCATTACACATACCAAATGACATGAACTTTTAGGAGAAAGTGCTAAATGGGCATGTGAATGTGTCTTTAAGGTAATCAGACGGATCGACTGAAATTTGATTGTTTCCTGAATATCAGTCAATAAAACAATAATATTCATGAATTTGTAGTCTCTCTAGAATTCGATTGATGAAAGGAAATGGTTAATAACCTTTTTTTTCATTGTTAAATTTATTTTATCCATAAAAACTTGCCATCTAGTGATGGTACAGGTTAAGATTAAATCATTTTCATCGGTTTTTCTATGGTGATCGCAACGTTCTTGGGAACTACATGATGCAGGATCACCCACTCGACATCAAATATTAATAAAAATCCAACATCAATAAGTTTTAGTAATTCTTTATTAATAACATTCTTCTTTGTTGGTTTGATCTATCTTTGTGGTCGGTGTTTGGTTTTTCACCTTCCACAATAGAAATTTTATGGGGGTATAGAGTATAATTAATTCCATTAATATCATCCACTCCATAAGAAATTGACTTCTTATGTATTTTCAATAAATAAACAGATTTTTCATCTTTTAACTGAGATAGTTTAGATTGAATTATTACTGGTAGAGAGTTTGAATCTATTAAGAATAAATAATTAAGAGTACTAGGTAGAGGATTCGGCTCCATTATTGGTGGTTGAATTGTTGAGGGTGTGTAAGGTATGAATTTATCCCTTATGAGAGGTTCATTGAATCTAAATTCTTCAAAATCATATTCTTCTTCAATATCAAGGAATTACTCTTCACTGTCTTCTTTTATGGCCATATATTTATTTATCTCTTGGGTAAGAGAGATAGAGTGAGAAGCAAAGGAATAATCTGATTGATTAGAAACCTTGATGAGGTTTAAGAGTACATGTTCTTATTCAAATTTAAAGAGTAAAACCCCTTGATTTACATCTATCAAAGCCTTTCCTGTTTCTAGTAATGGTCTTCCAAGAACAATGGGGATGTCACCTTCTTATTACATGTCTACCATGATTAATTCTACAAGAATGATGATCTTTCTAACTTTGAATAACAAATCCTCGAGAATTATTCTATTGTACTTTATTGATCAGTTTGCAAGTTGTAGTGATACTTGATTTAGTTTGGTCTCTTGAGTTCCCAACTTGAGAAATACAAACATCTTTATGAGGTTAATACATTCTATGAAATTGAATAGATCTTTTCCAAATATACACTCTCCAATAGCACATGTAATTGAAAAAAAATCATGGTCTCTAAGCATTGGTATAATTTTCTTCTGAATGACAGTATAGAATTATTAATTTAGTGATATGACACCAAGATTGTCCATATTTATTTTTTTAAATGTAGATATTCTAGGGATTTGGCACATAGTTTCATTTGAGAAATAGCCTCTATAATTGGTATGTTGATATGTAATTTTTAGAAAAATTCCAAAAAATTCTTGTATTGTTCCTCATGCCTCTACTTTATTTCACTTTATTGAAAAGGAAGAGGTGGCCTGTATGGTGGTGTAGAATCATAGACTGGCTCTTTTGGTTTCTCTTATGTTTGGGTGTTTGTGCCTAGTGATGCCTCTTAGGGTATTACATGAGAGGTGTCGTCAAATTATTATTCTTATACTGGTAAATACATCATTGGTTCCTTATATTTTTTTTAATCTATTCAACATGGATTCTTAAAATACCTAAAAAATCAACTTCTCAACACTATAGCCTTAGCTTATTCTCTAGGGTATGTCTCTGTATTACCAACTAAAGTACCAGGTAATCTATATTATACAGTCTTTGAGATATTACCCATCTGAACTTTGAGATTTCATAAAGAAACTTGTTGGTTTTTCATCTCCATTTCATGAATAGTCATTAATCGGTCTTCTTTTTGAAGAAAATTAGTTTTTATTTTCTCAAAGTTATTTTGGCGAGGAGTAGTTTCCTATAGTGGTCTTGGTTGAGTTGGTTGAAACTGTAGTTGATCTCTCTGAGGGAAAGGTGGTTGTTGTTCTTGTTGTAGTTTTCTTGGAAAAATATTCATGGGAGGGTACCGTAAAATTCCTTAGGTATGAAATGGTTCATGACCACTTCTATATTGATAATATCTCTGGTTTTTTTGAGTTGGTTGCTAAGATGGCCTCTTCTGATAGTATTGTTTCAGCTGTTGGAATGGTAGATTTTTATGATTTTAATTGTTGTAATTACAATCTTGATCTTCTTATTGTTAAACTCACGCCTTTTAGTTATTTTATATGTGTCTTACACCACACGTTTCATATGATTTCATCTCTAATACAAGAGAATGAGGTGTGGTGTATTCTAAAACTAGAAGGAATCTTATTTTTTGGTGTGTGCTTTGACTAGCATAAATATTCTAGTATTTTCATCCAATCGGTGGATACCATTTTGAGGTGGTCACAATCACTCTACCATATGCTATAATTGAGAGAGACTTAATCCAAAATGGCCCTTTTGGATTTAGGTTTCTTGAACATGATCCTTCCATTAGTTGATTCATTGAAAACAACATGTACTAATTGATGTATACCATGGTAAAAAGTCTGAATCTAGATATACATGTCTAGTCTATGGTGTTGTAAATTTCTTATAAACTCCTAAATTCTATCCCAAACTTCTCATGAGTTATATACAACATTTGGAGTTATGTATTGAATTTCATTCCACATCTACCATCTCTGGATAGATGGGAAGTATTTTTCAAAGAAAATTTTAGCTAGATTGTACAATGTCATGGCTGACTCGAGAGCTTGACTCTAGATAAAATCCTTGGATATATATCATAGGTAAAAGGTAAATACATGGAACCTGATTGAATTAGATGATAATCCCTAGTATTGAAAGGTATGACGTACTTTTATTAAAATTGATATATGTTCATGGGTATCTTCAGATATAATCCCACTGAATAAGTCCATGTTCTGGATCATGTGAATGAGTCCATGATTTATAAAGAAAGTGTATTCTTGTATATAAAGATGAACATTTCATAGTGTAACACCATGGATTGATAGAACAACATATCCATGGTGGGTCTCTCTTTTTTAACCAAATTCTCTCTAAGAAATATTGGTATAATGACTAGTGGATTATGTGAGTTGGGTCACGCTAGAATATTTTGGTCAGCATTGTTCCACTGCTAGTTTGTAGAGAGAAACTGTTCGGTATTGGGATCAAAGGATAACTGTTATTATGCTTCAAGGCTCCTTGAATGGGTTGAAGGGCCCTAATGCATGCACTATTCTATAAGAGAAGGGTTGTAGTGACACTTAAAAGAAAATAAAAGGTAAATGGGGTAAGGAAGAGGTAATCGTAGGACATTTCGATAAGTTTTCATGCACAAAGTAAAAAACATTGTTCCTTGGTAATGGTGCCAAAATTTGATGCACCCGTACAAATAAATTAATTTTCATGGGTTGTGGTCATATTAGATTTTATTTTTTCCCAAAATTCACTTACTAATAATACGTTGTGTATTAATAGTAAAGGGTTGATCCCATGGGGAATTTGGAGTGAAATGGAAAACATTTAGCTTTCAACCCATTTAAGAAGGATTCCTTATAAATTTGGTTCACCTTGGGAAAACTATTTCTTGAAAGATTATGATTGAATTAAAGAAAAAAGAAGGGATAAGGATCAATTTCATGGTTATGTATGAAAGAGGATCTTAATTCTAACATGGTAGGATCCTATGGTTTAGGCTTTGAATCAATAGAAGGTTACTAGATTCTTATGGTCAAACAAACTAGTTCAACCAAAGAGGTAACTATTCCTTGGTCTATAGATAGTGACAACCTAGATGAATTAAGCATATATTCTCAAGAAGAATTTGTCTCAGGTTATTGTTCATTTCCTAATCAAACTATAAGTAAAATTTTGTTTGTCATTCAAATGTCTCTAGGTTAGGTTTGTTCAGAAGGATTGGTTAGACTTTTTTTATTTTCCTTGATTACTAATACTTAAGGATTCCAAGTTGATATTTAAATATTTATTGAGTTTGGACACCCCTATTATCAATCCCTACCCTAGGAGTTTTATCCATTCATATTTTGATTTAATGTAGATAAATGAAGGATTTAATTCATGATTTAGATGCCATAAAAATTGGGATCAAATGGTTGAAAACATACACTGATTCAGGAAAACCTAATTTGATGAACATTCGACTAGGAATAAGCAATATTTATCCTGAAATGGAATCAATAATCTATATTGAATGAAAAATGTCCATCAATTTGAACAAAATTTCTTGTATTAATGTAAAAACAATAAAATTAGACTTGGAAATTTTGAGTTTGGGGTAGAGGGTGTAGCTGATAAAGAGATAAGAACGAATGAGAAAACGTTTTATTCTCCAAAACCTCCCAAATATGATTACCTACTTTTATATTTATCGGGAAAATATTAGACAACTTGTAATAGGATGTCACATCATGTAATGTTGATCCATTGTTTTCACTATGCATTTTGAATCTATGTGTATCTTGCTCATTTCTCTCTTCAGATTTGAATCTTTGACCCTTATCATGACATTTAACTGGGATTTAAAATTTGTATCTTCTTTCGGATTGTAGGATATATGTTTTGAAGGTTTCATTACATGTATTAAAAACTCAAGTCATGTAATAGATTATCCAATTGAATATTTTCTATGAATTCTATCACAACTTCTATCATGCTTTGAAAATCTACTGCATGTCCCCTAAAGAGGTTTCACAACATATAACAGCAAAATATTCTCCCTTTCTTAATTATCTTTTTTGAAAAATTGGAAGCCTATTTCCTTCCAAAATAATCACATTCCTAGTGAATTATCAAATTAATCATTGAAAAAACTAAATAAAATGAAAGCAATATATATGTGATTTTAGCTTATCATACATTATGATGCTAAATTATTTTAGATTTTCCATTTAAATAAAGTAAGATTAGTGATGTATTTTGTTTCGGTGCATAGGGGTTTATCCTATGTTTGTACCATGGGATTGTGATGTATACCTACCATAAAAGTTGGATTTGGTTCTAGTGAGACATAGAAACACGATGAGTCTTAACTGAATTTATAAAATTATAAATGAATTTTTTTTAATTAATTATATGTGAAAAAATTGATCTTATTTCCATGATTTAGAAGCATGTGTGATGATTATAAAATTTAATAGGAATTTAAGGACCTTGGGGGACCATTGAAATGTTTTCGACCCTTGGAAAAAATTGGAAAATCATATATTTGAGATAGTTTATCATATGTACTTTTTTCTATGGTTAGTGAATTGGATTGTATACATTGAGTTATGTGTCCTCGACACCATAAGGTGATATTATACTAATTAAATAAGTTTTTAGATAAATCAATTAATTAATAATTTGAAAATTAAATAAAATACTAAGTTTAATTAAATGTATTGACCATGTATTGACTATTTAGGGTTCCCATGACCACTTATGGGCCTTAGGAACTAGCTTGTTACCTCAACCACAGACAAATGGAGGCTTTAATGTCTAAATTATGATCTCTTGAGTCTTTCAGTCCCCTCAAGAGGTGGTACTTGGATTGGTATATCCTACTGACCCTAGAGATAACATAATCCTATATCTTTACTGTTAGTTCATCCCTTTTATGAAGCTGAAATATTTTTGAGGTGTTGATTATGTCTGATGTATTCTAGGAAAAAAGTCGTAGGTAGATTTATCTGAAAAGGGAAGTGTTCATAACTTCTCAAGGATTATAGTTTTTTATATATGTTTTCATTTTTATTTATTTTAATGGTTTATCTAGTGGGTAGTTAATCTAATATTTATTATTCTCTCATATATAGAAATAAAAATTACTAATTCACAACTAAAATAATTGTGGATATGTTTATAGATCATAGGTTCATTATTAGTTCCATAGTTTGAACATCTTGAGTAGTAGTGTGGTAAAATTATCTCGTTTTAGATATATCCATAGTGTCATTTTTTTAAAGATCATATCATTAGTAACAAGTTCAATGGGATTTTATATATCAATGAGAAGATATTGTTTGATGAGGACATCCGAAAGATGTTACCTATTGTTAAATATCAATGGTTGAGCATATATTTGGGAAAGAATTACACCAGGGATATTCATATATAGGACTATTCCATGTTTAATTTTATGGTATAGAGTTTTACAGTTCCTTGAGTTCTAAATTTCATTTAAGGAAACATTTTTTCAATTTTATCAGTACATGATATGACTAATTAGAGATAATTACACTACATAATTGTGAATGAGTTTGTCTAATATTTTAGGCTCATGGTGGATATATTTATAGTTCCCTTGGTGTTGAATTCTCTAATAATAAGCTGATATGGAAGGATTATTAGTTTTCAAATATAAGAGATGATGATGGGGAAGCTTCAACCATTGGGAAAGTTATTATTGTCCAATAGTTTCATACTTGGATTGGATTAGCATTAGTCAAAAAAAATTATATATATTGATTATAAAGGATAGTTTTTTTTTCTTTAATATAGATGTTAATTATATTAAGTTTACACACATGAATTATTATCATTTGGATCGTAGATTTTTTGAGTCTCATTCATTTCAATTAGCAGGGTTCTTATTGTGTTCTAAAGAAAGTACAGTAAAAGAGTTTCATTTAGATCTGAAGGATTTTCCAGACGGTTTGTATAAATAGTTTTGGGATATCCCCTCTATATGACATCAGGTTTGAGATAGAGTAATCACTATGTGTATATTTTATTTCAGTTTATAATTATATGATGGGTTCCTTTCAGTTTTTGGTGTTTTAGATTTGTATTAATGATTAATTTTAGAATGGTTTAATCCAAAAAAGTGTGTTTCCATGGGGTATTTTTGTGTGTTCTTTAAATAAGTTAGATGATATTTTGATGATATTTATTGATTAATGTCATTTGAATTGGGTGAAAAAAATTATCCCATTTTGAGAATTGAAATTTTTATTATTCATTTGAAGGGATCTTGGTGATTCTCAAAATTTTATTTTTTGGTATTGGTATCTTTAGATGAGGGTTGAGGATGAGGATATATAAAAAACTCATTTAGGTTGATATTAAGGTCCCTTTATTGTTATTTTAAATTTCTAGAAAACCAAATAATTTTCATGGGATTGATAATCTTGGTGTTTCATGAGTCATTACATAATATTATAGTTATACGCATTGATGACATCAAGGTGTATTTGAGATCAAACGAGGATCATTTCTAACCATTCCAGGGATTTTTTGTAATTCCATAGATGATGTCAGCTATATAAAAGGTTGTCCAGTTGAATTTTATAGAAACTATGGGTGTATTTCATTGGTAATTCCATGTTTCAATTGGGCCGATGACTGATTCATAAAATATCAATGTAGTTGTTTATTAGTTGTATATTAATAATATTTAAAAAGTTCATTGTTTACTTGGTATTATATGATATATTATTGGATTAATTACAAATCATTATAATATTATATCACCTTTGAAATTTTTGAAAATAAATGATTGGTACTTCCAATGGATTTATTAGTTTTAGGTTATGTTTGATACCATAAAGGATAAAATGATCTGTGATCCAACATTATTTCTATTTGGATATGGATTCATTTTAAATTTCTTTTATGATACATCCTATCTTTGAAATGATTATATTATGATGAAATAGTATAAAATGATATCAAATGTTTCTCAGTAGTTACTTCATCATAAATTTTACTATACCACACATGATCTAAGACATGTAGAGATAGTATATTACATGAAGATGGAGTGAAATCACTCCATCAATGACTAATTTCTGGTCATCACATATCATGGTATCCTATATTTTATCTTCCCATAATGATATTTTATTTTTCATCAACATAGGTCCATATAGTTAAATTATTATTTTCACTTAAATATTTTCTATACTGTGAATAATGGAAAAGTGGAAACTAACAAAAATATCACAAAGTCACATGTTTGGAGGATGATGGAGTGGTGGATTTTCATCTAGATGTGGTGGAATTTAATGAAGATTTTTTCCTAAATCAAATAAGAATGAATTCATACTTATATTAATAGGTGTAGTACCATATAAGAGACCCTATGGTTGTGGCATGGATAGATTGTTTCATCGGGGTAGATGTTCCTAAGGAATGGTTGTAATATCATCATCATCAAGTGTTGTTTAATTGAATTTTTTTATGTTATGTTAGCAATGTGAGTGGTGATTCTACATGTGTTTCATGACCCACAAATAGCCATAAATCATAGTGTACCAAAGATTTATCATTCATTATGAGATCAACTTTATTGGTTAAGGATGAACATATCAGTGGGTGAGTCTATGACTTAGTGTTTGGTATTTAATATCGTAAAAAATAGATCATAGGGTTCCTATGAATATTTTTCTTCAATTTCTTATTTAATAGTAGAAGTGGGAATACATATCAATGGATTTTATTAACTATTTTGCATAATAATTCAATGAATATAGCTTCATCTCCATGATTATTGATTGGTTGATGAATTCATCTCATTTATTAGAGATCAAAAAATCTAGTGTGGTTAATTTGTATAATTTTTTATATTGATAAGGCAATTATACTTCATGGGTTTATGTTGTTATTCATATCTACTATAGATCCTTTCTTGACATCAAATGTATAAAAGAGGATACATCATAATTTTTTCTCTCAATTATACCATTTCTCTATTTTTTATCTAGAAATCAATGGTTAAATACATTGGATGACATAAATGATTGAGAAAATATATTGGGAATTTATTTTTATTTTAGAGTTTCATTAAGGATTAATTTTAATTTTGTTGAGTTTTTCAATGACAATAGTTACACATAACCATTTTTAAAGCTCTATTTGATTCATTTGATGTTAGGATTATAGATCTAAATTGTGTTTGATTGATGATGGAGAGTAAGTGAAACAATAACAATATTTGGTACAGATCATGATAAAGAATGTGTGTATGATCCATGAGTGAAAGAAAGATGATAAAGTCTATTTTAAGTGTTATATTAATCTAGGTGGGGGACATATGTAGTTCAATAAAGTTGATTATTTTTTTCTATATGTTTCTTCTCATTGTAAATTTTGGAAGTTTGATTAATGTATGTTGAATTATCATCTACTTACTGAATGTTTCAAGGTTCTATATTATGTTAGTGAGGTGGAATATTTGGAAGAAATTACCCTACAAATTCAAAATACTCATAATATTATCACATGTTGTAGCATGAGATAGATATTATTAATGGATTATATATCATTTTTTTGTGGATGAATTAGATGGTGAGTAGAATCCTATGATCGTTGACTAAGAAATTGATATTTAGGATCACTAGAGTTACTATTACAAGGAATAGTTTCCATGGTTTGATTCCTTGTATCATAATCGAATGTAATAAAGAAAACTCTTGCTCTTGGATAATTGGTTTAGGGTCATTATAGTTAGTATCAAAACAATATTATTATAATCCTTGGGAACTATATTTAGGATAAAATTTTTTAGGGAACATAACCATATGATAAAAATTCATGATAAGTATAGAGAAACAATATAATGTTTTAGAAAGAATAAATTTGGTTGTTTTTATTGGAAATAAACCCTTTTCTGAATATTACATGTAGTCATTTTTCATTAACAAATGTACCTAAGGGTAATGACTTTAAAAATACGTGCCATACTGAATTTATTACTACCATGTACACAAAATAAGGCCTTACTGTGCACCTGATTTGACACTCTCATGTATATATTATTTGGATAATTCAAAATTTATTTACATACCATTATAATTGATTTAAATAGATAATGAAAATGAATAAAAGTGGTTAAACATAATCTATCCAATAATTAAAAGAAGTTTTCATTATTTATAAAACATATCAATGATTATATAGTTTTCCCACAATGATTATATTCACTCATGCTTTTATTTTTTGGTTTTAATGAATGGTAAGAACATAGAATAATCTTATTGGCATTGAATATGGTGAAAATTATCGTCACTATGAGATAAAAAATGAGACGTTGACAGAAGTTAAAGCTATAATAAATATTCCTAACTAGTTATCCTGAAATATGAATAACAATTTATACCTTAACCAAATCTCAAACTCACTAATAAATAGAATACTGAATTTATCTAAGAGCTCAAGTGGTGGTGAAAACGGAGGAATCAATGATCGATTTGCTAAATTTATTAAATTTAGAATGAGACACCAAATAAACATCATCAATGTAATAAGAAAATGTTTTTTGTGTGGACATGGATGGCCCAAACCAATTATTTTTTGTGGAATATTGAAAACTATGATAGGAAGAAATAAATTTCATTCAACTGATCTATTAATAGTCCATTTTCTTAAATTTGGTGAAACTACGAATTATTTATGACAATGACCTCTCTAAATGGTCAACCCTTATAACATATAGGTCACTATGATTAATTATAATGGTTGATGTATTTATTGAGATTTTAGAATTATTTTATAGATTTATTTTTACCCATGATATTTTGGTTATAATAATGATGAACTATATAATTATTGTTTTAAATTCAGAAGAATATATGGTTCATTAACATAATATCTAAAGATATCATCATGTGTTTATGAGTTTATTATTGATCATAAGTTAAAATTCAAAAAAACCCTTTTTATATTTTATGTGATAGGTCTCTACAAAGATTAAGGACATTTCAGAAATCATTTATGGATATAAAACACATTGGTTTAGTAAATGAAAATTTTATTTGAATTAAAATTCATTTATATTTTTTAGACCAATGATTAAAGGTATTGTTAAAATTTAAGGTTTGTCTAATATTTGATATTTTAGTAATTATGGGACATCATGATTTGGTAACATTATAGAAATTATATTAATATGGTTTCATAAAATGGACAGTTATCATACATGGAGACAAACTGTGACTTCTGGTGATACCACCAAGCTTAAACCCACAAATGAGGGGAATTATATATGAAATGCCAACCACGGGAATATATGATATTCTTGTTAATATGTAGTTTTTTTAATCAAATTATTTGATGGATAATTATTAATATTGAATAGGTGTTGTACTATTGAGGTTTATATATTAATGTATTATATGGGATATCTTATACTAACTATATCAATTTTCCAAAATATTAAGATATAGATGGATAGAATTATCACTTTTTTATAGATTTTATAATCGTTAAAATTTAGTTTTAGTTCATAAATCATAAAAAATAATTTATTGTATATTCATTTCTTAGAGTAACAGATGAATTGGAATTTGATTACAGTGAAACCAAAAGATGAAATTGTGCTTATGAAATTGAAATGTATTATATATTTATATTTTATTTATATTCTGAGATAGAAAATTAATTCCTCAAATTTATGAAATTGATCTTGAAACAAACATGTTATCCCAATAAATTCATGTTTAATGAATCAAATGGTATTTTGAATCATCAAATATTTATGGTTTTGGTTTCCTGAATTCTTCCATTGATTATTCCCTTTCTTGTAATCAATTATCTCAATCAATTTATAATGTTATTTATGCTTTTCCTCTATGTCCATATCTTCACTTCCTAGTTATATTCACGTACTTTGAAACATAGTTACGTGTTATTATAGATGACCTTCATATTTCCTATTTTCATTTATCAATAGTATGTTTTGTTATCCCTTTTATGATGTGGGGTTTTCATCAAAGGTATTTCAAACAATCAAATCATTGATTACCAAGATCACGTTAAAATTATGAGGGTAAAATTTATTGAAGGTTGGGATAAAGTAATATATCAATAATTTAGAATAAAAAATTTGGTTTCAGAGAAAATATGGAATGTAACACCAATTTAATATGAGAATGTAACACATTGAAAAATTGTCGTATATAAAATTTTAAAAAAATGATATCTTCGACAACATGCAGAACACGAAACCTCGATTTTAAATGAACAGTAATATATAATAAAGTTATAAAATAACCCTTAAATTAGAGATTAATGATTTCACTAGCTAAATTAAGAGATTTATTTTTACCTATTGATTAGAAATAATATTATAATCATTTAAAAGAAAAAGGAAATGTTTTCTAAAAAACTATATTTTTTCTAAAACATGGTTTAGTCACGCTTTGCACGCAAAATTTAAAATAAAATTTTTCCACTATTATAGAACAAATTATACAAAATGAAATTTATTTTGGAAATAATTATTTTATATTTATCATTCGTTTATTTTTTTTATTTTTCTAAAAATATTCATTTCTTTATTAATAGTGAAAAATACTAATTTTTATTGAAACCTTCTTATTTTTTAAATAAATTACAATGTTAAATTATAATTTAAATTTATTTGAAAGTAAAATTACTTAAATTATATTTAAAATTACATAATTTTGTTCATTGGAATCAATTTTTTTTGAATTTTTATATTAAGACATTTTTAAAAAATATATTTAGAAACCCTTTTTTTTCATCCCGTCAACAGATATAATTATAAATTTGATTCAGACTCTTCTATGAATTGAATTTGGAAAAATTGAATCCATAATTTTTATTATATTAATTTAAAAAAATATAATGATTTTAAATTTTAAAATTATGAATATAAAAGGTAGGAAAATTCAATTACCATTGTTAATGTTAAAATTGATTTATTGGGGGTAATAAGAAAAAACAATAAGGGTTAAAATGACCTATCAAATTATCCAACACACATTGAATTACATGTGCAGACCATATCCCTTATATGGTTGTATAATGACACATTTTTTATTCTTTTTTCATGAAAAAATCTTGGGTTTAATTGATTATTTTAAAAAAATAATGTTTGTCATCTCCCCCAATTATAAAGGGCCACTCTCTATGATCACTTCTTGATACCTATCATCCCATTTTCCTAGAACATAACATTAAATAATATTTCATGAAAACCATTATACACATTATATAACATTTTTTAAAAAAAAATATCAACTCAAGGTTAATTACGAAGATATCCAATGTAGTTTTCTCTAAGATAATGTAATTGTCCTAACGAAGATTTATTGGTTTCATTCTTATATTTTCACCTAATATTAGGTCTTAATAACTAAAATATTATAAAAAAATTATATAAAATATATTAAGATGTTTATAGTTTGATGGAATAATATTTATCTATTTCCTCCTCCATCAAATGGGAAATGAAAATATCGATCATGTGTATGGAAGACTATCTCCTCCCGAAACGATGTAACATGTTTTCGATCAAAACATCACATGGTTTTATATAATGATGGATTAAATAGATAGATATATATATATAATCTATGATATTATTATACATATTGAATTATAATATCCCATTTAACTTCTTATTTTCTTTTTCATTTAAAATATGATAATGTCACTTTTGTGTAAGTAAGGCTACTGTCTTACGAATCGACGTGATTCATTTTTCACTTTGGATTTTCATCGAAGGTAATAAGTAAAAATATAATGAATATTTTTTTTATTAAGTTATATTGATTTTGTATAGTAAATATATCGCCCACATCCTTCCTCTTTTAATCATTGATGGTATTATATTTTTCCACCAACGTATGTACAACATGTCATCTCCACGAAGTGATGAAATTAATTTTCCATAACCAATGTTAAATAATTATTATAGAAATTCATTTTATTATTAAATATGAGATTTATTAAATTTGCATAATTCAAGAGATGATGGAACAATATCTTATAGACAATAACTATATGTTTTATTAAAAAACAATTGAAAAAAAGGCAATTAACATTTGAAACAATGAAAATTATGAAATATTATTAACAAATAGGTGGTAAAATGTCATAAAAGGATAATAAATAATATTAAAAATATTAATATGGATCTTTAATAAATTAATCCCAATATTAAAGGCATTATTGATGATATTAAATTTGGTTTAACCAAAATTATGCTTGAGGTAAGGGGCTTCACCTCAATTTACCTTTATTGTGCGATATTATAATGTTATGCTCCTAATTTAAATTATATGGTGTATATAACCCACATCAATCATGTAATATCAAGAATAAATAATAGATAATGGTATTTTATGTTTAAATATGAATTATTTCATCCAATATTATTTTATTGAATGTCACCAAGTGGAAATGAATTTCATAAATCAATTTCATTCAATTATGAACTTCTTCATTTTATTAGAAATTAAAAAAAAATGTGTGTAAGGAATATTTATTATCAGATTATTTATTTAAAAAAATTTATGTGGATTTAATATAAGGACCTGGACTTACAAAATTAAATAATCTATAATTAAATGAATAATTCACATTGAGGGTCTTTTTGGGTTTAGAGTTTTAGAAAATTAGGACATAACTATTACATCTCAAAAGATTATTAAGTAGACACTTCTACTCAGTTTCCAATTTTTCATAAAATAAAAACTCTTAAAAAATAAACATGACTAGTTCCATGTTTTAGACATCATGAATTTCCATGATCCCACCCTTGACTGTATTTATCTTTAAGTCATATGGAAAACATTTCAAAAACATGGGATGAGCATAAAAATATTAGTAAGGGTTATAACAATACAGAAAGAAAACATTAGTCAATTTATACATAAGAATCAATGAAATAATACTTTACTCATAAAACATAATCACTTTAACATACCTCATGAATTCATAAGATTTATGAATAACTCATAGAAATCATAATACATAAAGGTAACTTGAGACATTCATAACATTATTATGTTGGGAGTAACCCTCAAGGTTACGTTTAGAATACCCATCACAGTATATTCCCTAAATCTCTTTAGAGAATTCTTAGAATTTAACTCCTTCGCATTACCCAATGCATTGGATAGCTATCTCAGGATCACCTTCCCTTATTTTATCACAGAACCACCCAACATCATAAACAATGCCCAAGAATCATAACATAATCATATCACATAAAACATGCATAAAGAAAACATATCATTTCCTCATTTCAATCACAAGATATCAATACCACACATTGATATAATCAAAACATTATGAAAACCATTTTCAATAAAAAAAATAAAATAAAATTAAAGCATGTTATTTATTTTTTATTTTAAAAAATTTATATCTTGTAGAGGAAGCCTAAGCTCAAAAAATGGTCACTGTGGTGGAGAAGTCATTTTCGCCGCATACGTAAGACAAAAACATTCACTTTTTTCATTTAGTAAAACTATTCATGTAAAAGGATTCCTTTTAAATGAATTTAAAATTCAACAGGGTTTATTATAGTACTAATGAACAAAGGTCATTTATAAATTAAAGTATGCCACAACAAAAGGAGATTGAGACAAAGTCCCATACAAAGACGGTATCCTTAGATTAAAGATTAATAAATTTTATAATTATGTGTGACAAAAATAAATACACCCAATATAGGTGTATATTAATTGTAAAAAAATCAATGTTTGACCACATATATTCATAGTATTACATAATCAAGAAGTATAGGTTTAACACAAATAATTGAAATTGGGTTAAGAAGTTCCCTTACAAAAATTCGACAGCCTAACGGTGTCACATTAAAATTTAGAAAATATTTTGATGAGAGATAAAAAGAGTATATAATAACATTTACATAAAATTTCAGAAAATAAGGATATATAAGAACATATCCCAACATAAGAATATGTTAATTAAAAGACCTAACAAAAATATGTCTTCTAAAAAGAGGAGGGTGAAAGGTTCTCTTACCGATTTGGGTAACTTTTGAAAAGTAACCCCCATGAAAGTAAGACTAGAAAATGTTGATGTAAATACCCATAAATGAAATCATATTACAAAAATAGTAGAATAATGAGAATTACATACACCACAGAAAATGAAATAGTGGAAAATGTAAAATAAATATCACAGGAATAAAAAGTGAGATAAAAAACCCTTACCTTGTTGTAATCAATCGCGTCGTATGACCCAACGATAATAAAAACCAAATTAATCACATAATACCATGAATATAAAAAGAATCATGATAATATATATGAAATGTATGTACACAATACACCACATGAAACAAATAAGTTGCAAACAATGGAAGTCTCATGGAATTAAAAGTTAGATAAGAAATCCCCTTACCTCATGTCTAACTTGTCTTGTTCATTTCTTTATATTACTAAATAATAAACATTGGTCAATTTATAATTGATTAAGGAAATATATTAAAGTTAATTATTCAATTAATATCACATATTATCATTTTATAATAATTAGTTAATCATGTGAGTTCATATCATACGTTTTGTCCATGTTCGGTACATGAGTCAACAATGAAATTGTTTGAAGGGAATTGTCCATATAGTTATAATACATCATCTACGGAATGGTTTACATGATTTAAATATCATATATATCTATTATATATGTATTCAATAATATTCCATAATGTTTTGAGTAAATAAATGAAATTCACCATTCATGGAGACGGTAGGTTTTACGTACGCATGAACGCTACTTTCAATTTTTTTTGTCATATTGATGAACATTAAAAATAAATGAGACATATATATATTATAATTCCAGTATAATATATATTTTATATATGTAAAATGAGGTCATTAATTACATTATTTATAAATTCCATGTTTGGTATGAACGAGTCACATCACTTGAGGGGGCAGTTGTCCACACTTCCTCATATGAAATTATCACATTTGCACAACATGCAAAGCATAAAGATATGTTTTAAATATAAAATACAAAAGAATTGAAAGGAAATAAATATAATATATATCATATATAAATATAGTTCGATAATAATGGCCACCATGAGTTGTGTTAAAAGAATATTGAACAATCATTGTTTCGTGAGGCAGTAATTAGCCACCCATAGAAACAATAGGTTCTTTAACCATTAGACGGATGTGTGTGTAAGTGTAGTCAGAATCCTTATCATAAAAAAATCATAGTCTATTTAGGATACCTTTTTTATTATCGGATCAAATGATAAGAAGATATTTGTGAGTGAAGAAGGAAAATAAAAGAGAGAAACTCGAGAGAAGACATTACCTCTTAATCGGGTAACTCTTTTGGATTTGAGCCAAAGGCTTCCTTGGAAAGAGTTCTGCCCAAATTGAGGATTCTAGGAGTAAGAGAAGGATTTGGAGAGATAATATGATCATAGTTTGGATTATCCAAGTTCTTGATAGTTGTGGGTAAGGGGGTAGAGGTGGGGGTCTTTTATAATAGGGAGGAGGGTCACTTTTCAAAAGTCTTGAAATGTTAATTTATTATAAGGTAGTTTTCATATTTTAAAGGTCCCAAAATGATATATTTCAACGATAAGGTGATAAGGGTTTGAAATCCACCCATAAAATATGTTTTTGAAAAGTTTAAGTCTTATATTTTACCTTATCTTTTCATTTTATTTAAATCGTTCATTAATGAGGTAATCACTGCATCATCATGGTGTCATAAATAAATTTATTTATTTAATGTATAAAAATTATAAAAAATATCATGATATAGTAAATCTTTTTATATTTAAAATTAATATTTATAGTCAAATAAATCATTTATTTAAACAAAATTAAAATGGTTTTACTTAGGATATACAAATCTTTTTTATATTTCTCTTCTTTTTAAAAATAATGCCATAAATGTCATTATCACACCCATGGGACTCCATGGGCCCTCAAGTTTGGTAAAAATATTCCCATGGTTGGCCATGACTCAAAAAGAAAGATTTGGATACATTTTGGGGTCATTTTATATTATTATGATATTATTTTATTACCCTTAACTACCTGATTACTAATTAATCATGATAATTAAAGATAATTACTGTCATTACTATTCATAATGTCCAAAAACAAAAGAGTCTTAATTACATAATTTGGAACTTCTGATTCCAAATATGGAATCAATTTTACCAAATTTCAACAAAAATAAATTTTAGTAATTATTTTAAAAATATTTTCCATTTTCAAAACCAAAGACAGGTTTTTAAGAAGTAAAATTTATCAAAAGATTGACTTGTTTTTACAACCAACTGAAAAGTGAAATTACCTCCAATGAACAACATTGTATTAATTGATAAAAACATAATTCAATTACACTTTAAAACCAATTAAAAGGAAAATATAACTATATAATTAAATTAGATGGAAAACCAGTTTTGAAGTAAAATGCAGTATTTTTCACTATTCATTAAAAATGACCATTTGTCAGAAAAATTCAAAATATTTATCCAATGTAAATTTTATATTCCAAATTATTAAATGATTTCCATTTTACCAAATTCAAAACATGAAATTTTCATTAATTAATTTTATAATTAATTCCTGTTTTCAAAACAAATAGCGTGTTTTTAAGAAACAATATCTATCAAAAGATTGACACTTGTTTACGTCCAATTTCAAAGTGAAATAAATTCCAATGAACACCATTGAATTAAATGGTAAAAATATATTCTGATTACACAATAAGTACATTTTGATGTCCCGATTCTAAATAAGTATTTTATTTTTTCAAATATAACATCTAAAATTTACAAAAAGTATTTTTAAAAAGGGTTTTCCATAAAAAGGTGATTAATCGACCGTTTAAAAAATATTAGAATATTTATTCTTAAAAATGGATTCATTTTAATTTTAATCCTCTATAATTTATTGGGTAATTGTTAAAATATTTACAAACATATATAATAATTTTGTACATAGTTCTGATCATTCTCTCCATTACAACGGCTAGGCGTTAACTACTATTTAAAATAATATTATTATATTATTAGTGTGCAATGTAAGATTTCAATGAAACTCATTGTTGTGTATTCGATATGCCATCAAACTTATAATTCCATTTAAAGTAATATTAACATTTTATTCACAAATATTAATAACTAAGAAAATGTCATATTCTTTATTTACCTGGGATTTTACATTTATATTTTACAACATAACCACTTCTTTTATTAATTCGCAATTCAATTTTATGTTCCTTGTAAGTGTTTATTTTATAATATCATATTAATCATGATTTTTTATAATTTAATCTACATTGAAATAATTTTTTTTCTAATTTTCTAACAAAAAAATTTAGTTTTCATATCTTCTATTTATTCATAAATTTTTCATCTAATCATACAATTTTCCTCTGTTTAGTACTTAAAATTTTTTAGAAGTGTTTTAAATAAAATTCTACATTATTTCTTTCACTGGTCGAAAATCCTATTTCATCCAAATACATGTTTACTAAAAAAATCAAATATATTTTTTATGATTATCCAAAATAATTCTTAAATTCATTTATACCCATTTTAATTCATAATATTTTTTTAAAGTAACCTTCATCTCGTCGTCAAAACAAGAGAAGTTTAGATTTTAAAGAAAATTTGAAAACCATCTTTTTCCAACTTCTACGACATATACAGAATTATATAACATCATGACCAATAAATATTTTAATGATAATATTAATTTTTAAAATATTTATTTTCAAGGGAAATTATTTTCAAATTATTTTGGAAACTTTATCTTTTAAATGGTGATTTTCAAAATGAAAATTATATTTTCCTCAAGAATTTTTTTCAACATATTTTTATGCTATTACTTTTCATCAACAAAACAACAGTTGACTTAATTATACTACACTAGTGATATGTTCAATTAATATTGTCATTATTATTTCTATTGATGTATATGATAATTCTTTATAAGGTAAATTTTTATATTCACTTTCTTAATTCATTTTTTTAGTCATTAATATTTCGTTGAAATACTCTCTTACATTGGATAATTTGAAATTAAATTTCACCAAAATATCCATATAATTTATCATATATATACTTATTTCTTAAAACATATATCATTTCTAATGTTGTTCTTTTACATTGAATGGTATATGATCGAATGGAGAAACAAATTTTAATATGAATTCTTTATTCAATATAGAACTTTTTTAATAAGGAATATGGTTCATAAATTAAATCAATCATTTGATATATGAGGAATCTATTAAACCTGAAGATATCGGTGGGGACATAGATATAAAGATCCTATTAATGCATTGTTAGTCACATGAGAGGAATTAGTTAGATAGTGGTAGTTAAATGCTTTTCTTGTGTATACTTACATATCAGTTTTAATCATTCTTATGAAAAAAGATGATAGTGGAGGTATCATGATTCATAATATCATGATGTCCAATAATAAATAATTTACATCACCAAAAATTCAGTTATTATTATACTAGATATTTTGTAAATATATTATAATTGGATGTATATAATTCATAGTTTTCTGATTAAATGGTATGTGTTTTCAGTTATTTACCTTACTATGTTGAATATTTCTTATCTAATCATAATAGTAAAATTATTTAAAAGGAACTTTTTTTCAACAATTGTTTTATTCCATATTGATTATGCTTATTGATTCATGATAACTTCTATTGTACATAACCCTTATTTATCAATTAATCTCACACATATTTTGTTCCTTCCCAAATATTCTAGGAAGTGGAATATGAAAGATATTCAAAGATACTCGATAAGAAATAATTATATTATAAAAAAATTGTATTTTTTGTATTCAAATGTAATATGGGAATTATTAATATATCTTGTTTTCCAATACTAAAAAACTAGTTTCGCCATTGGCGTGAACTTCTATGTATTTTAAACCAATTTAATAAAAAATACAATGGATTCTGGTTAATGGGTTTAGGTGTAAGACCCCAATCTCCCATAATAAATTTCTCTTTGAATAATATAATAGCTTATGTTGTACGCATCTTCGAGTTATAGCACACCACAAGGAATCCAACTAGTTGTGTAAAGAGTAGTTATGAATAGTAAACCCAATTTTTGAAATATTAAAAATTATATTTTTCAAGTTGGACTTTATTTTTGGATTTGGAATATCAAAATTATCTTATGTTGAATTTATTTTATTTTTACGAAAATATTCAATTTTTTATGAAAAGTGAAAAACATTTTGTTATTGTTTAAAACCGAATTTTTATTTAAGTAATTGTTTTGAAATTTAAATTTATTTTAAATTCCACATAGATAAATAATACTTATATTAATACAATTTAATTCATTAGAGTCATTTTCTAATAATATCATATATATAAAATTTTGTTGAACTTTTTAACATCTTTTACCCACCTTCTAGGAATATTAGTAAATTTGCATAAAATGTAATTTTATCACTTTTGTGATTGGAATTTAAAAAAACTGACAGACACAGTTGTCATCAGTAAGTAATATGTAATTAAATAGGATGAAAATAATATATGGTGAATAGTAACATATGAGTTTTATTCACTACATTTAACAGTAAATAGGGTAATTAAGTTACAAATAATATTAAAATTACCCAAAACATGTCCTAATTCTATTGGATAAGTTTATTTTGACCAAAATTATCCTTATGAAAAAATTAAGATCCTTTTTATTCTTTTGGGTAAGATTAAGACATTTATTATATTTTATTTAAATAAGTGTTAAAAGTGTTAAAATCCAAATTTATTAACTAACCCATTTTTAATATATATTTATACATAAGAAAAATTAGACTATAAATATTCATTTGAAATATAATAATATTTAAAACAACATAGTTTTTTAATTATAGTTTTTAGAAATAAAATAATTAAATTTATTTATGACTCAATGATGATTCATTAATTACCTTCTTAAGGAATGATTAAAATAATTGATATTATAAATAAAAAAAATAGATGTAAATTGAAACATTGGATGACATCCATGATTTTACTAGGAGAATTTTTTATGTTATGGAAGATTCATGGTATTTGGTTCGAAATCATCATGTGGTTATGACTTTAAAAAAATGAATTACTAAATAGTGTCAAAATTGACATAGATGAGTTTTCAAAACAAATACTATTTTATTAAATGATATAATATTCCTAAAAATATAATATTTTTCCGAATGACATATATAAGGTTATATATGAATTTAATTGACCACTTGAGGTTCTCTTGGTATTTTATAGTAATTTCTTTAACCATGAAATATAAAAAAAGAAGACATGGTAAATGTTAAACTATTTAACGAAGAGTTAAATCTAAATGATAAAGTTAATATGGTGGCCTAAACATCTATAAAACCAATTGGCTGAGAGGATTTAGAACCATCCCCGTATCATACTTGAAATAAATCCATTTGTAGCTATTATAAATGGAAAATTATATTATAATAAATTAATATTTCAAACTTTTCCTAAAGTGACCCTCACCTCCATTATAAAAGGCTACTTCCCCTTCTCTTAAATTCACAACTCCAAAGCCATTTTTCATGGCTAAATCCTGATAAAAATACCTAAAAAATATCATAACTTCAACCTATAGGCCATACTTTGATCAGAAATCCATCCTAAGAATCATTTGTGTTCAAACCAAAAGGATGCACCTGGGGAAGAGGTAATTATTTCATCACCTATTTCAATGTTCTTTTATTCTTCCACTTCCTATTTTTTTGTTGTTTCAATACCAAAATAATAACTCCATAACCATATATATAATGTGATTTTTTTTATAAATATAGTACAACCATATTCATTATTATATCCATCCTATTAATGACAATGTCACCATACCTGCGTACGTACGGCTTACCGTCTCCACGTCGTGGTGTAGTTTGTTATTCAACACTTCATTATTTGATGGGTATAATAATTAATATAATTTATGTAAATAATAAATATAACATGTCACTGATTCTATATATATAAGATACCATCCAACTATATATGATTTCCCCATCAATAAAATGATATTTCTGCTCATGCATACGTATATCTTATCATCTCCTCGACGCGATGAGATTTCATTCCCCATCATAACCATTAAAAAATAATTTTTTATTTGATGATTAAAAATTATTTCCATGAACTTAATATCACTATGGATATGAATAAAATACATCCTATCTAAAACAAACCTGACATATATAACAAAACATAGAAAGTAAATCGAATCAATTTACACCCAAAATGATGATATTAATGAAATATTATTAAAAAAATCAATATTAGAGGATCATAAATGATATCATATTTATGAGTGTGGTTCTTTTACAAATTAATAACAATTATTTAACAATATTAAAGGAGGTTAATTTACCCTCGTCTAAGGAAAATAACAAGTTAAGGATTAATTTTACAATCCCTTTATTATCTGAGGATGTTTATATGTAATTTTCTAGTGGGACTATTTTTTCATCCACATCCGTGTTTCTTAAAAATAAATTTCAAAACATTTTTATTACTTCCTAGACTATGTGTTAAAGTCATTTATACCCTTGTTTAATGTTTTATAACATGTTTTAAAAGAAATCGTTCTGTCGTTTTCCAAATAAGGTCCTTTATGACCTATTTGACAAAATTAAAGAAAGAATGTTTTTTAACTTATACGGAGGATGCGACTATTTTATGCCATTATAACACCTTCAAAGCATCCCTTACAATATTATAATAATATTTTCAAAATTATTTCTTTCGTTACTTTTAAATTATTTCAAATTAGAAAGAGACATTTCACTCAAATAGTTTTTGGATTGATTTCAACTATGTCAACGACATTTTTTGGATATTACACTTTTTTGAAGTTGATTTATTATGATATAATATTTAAATATTTTATTGAAGGTTTTGTGATATTTTTGACTATGGATGTGAAATTTTTATACCATTCATGGTTTATGGTTAAAATATTAACAATTTTTATGTTAGTTTTAATATGAATGTTTATGTTATGTGTCAATATTTTCATATGAGGAATGCATTGGACATAGTAAATGATTGGTGGGGCCCGATATAGCCCCTTGATGCATCAATATGTCTCATGAGACAAACTAGTGTCTTGGAACAAGGCCTTGAAAAAAATTATATTTGTAGTATTGGAAAAAGGCCGTGATTATGTGGTTATGATGTCCGACATTATGCATTCAATCATTATGAAATTAGCTATTGATATTACACATTATTATTCGACTAGTAGAATATCAATTTGTTTAATTAAATAGAATTATTTTATTTATCTTTTCTATATTATGCTAAAGTATATGTTTAAACAGATTTTTTTCTAGTCTTATACATTTCCTTAAATATTTATGTTTTTTATGATAGTTTCCGTTATATTGTTATACTTACTGAGCATGTGATCTCACCCCTTTTCTATGTTTTATTTTTTCCATGATTTGGAGAAGTATGTTAGGACTGACCTGCAGGAATAGGTTAAGGTATATGGGTGTGTTCAAAGTAGCCACAATGTTGAATTTCTCATTTCATTATGTAATTTAAACTTATGTATGTAACTAGTACATTCAAGTTTACTAAACTTATCAGTCTTCCAAGACTTGATCCATTGTTATCATGCCAGTGTTGTTTAATAATGCACAGACTCTGGGTAACTATGGTTAGGGCATTTCAGTTGGTATTAGAGAAAGTTTATTACAAACGTTGAAAGCTATATTTATAAAAACTATGATTAGAAAACATTACCCTAAGATGGACATTGAAGAATAGTATAAAAGAACATCAAAAAAATTTTAAATTGTAGATATTATATGGGTTTTCCATGAAATACATCCCAGTATTGATTTGACAAGTGGATGTAGTTCTGGAACAGATGTACCTAGGAGTAAGTACTCCGATAAAGAGTTTCAGGCTTGACTTGGGGTATCCTGTTATAAGAAAACGGGCCTTACTATAGACCTAGTTTGACACTCTCGGGGGATATTCTTAGTATAATTCATATTTTCTTTTCAAACCATTGTAAAAGATTTATGAGTAAATTCTTCCCCAAAGAAATTTTTTTACGATTATGGATTATATTCATAAACTGTTCAATATATGTAATGTATTCATCATGTTTATAATTTAGTATTGTAATTCGTAAAAAAATCTACTTTATGCCATTATTTAGAAATTGAGCCTAGTGGAAAGAATGGAAACTATATCAACTCACGTAATCCAAGTAAGGATTTACCTCCTACTCAATATATTTATAGTAGAGCTGGTGAAGAAACTTGTTCTGATCAGCTTATAACCATAATAGGATATCTCACTCTGGTTATGAATAATAATCATACCTGTATGGGGCACCCTGATCCACAACATGGAGGATCAATATTAGACTGCTTTATGATAAAACAACCACATACATTCAATGGGACTACAAATCCATTTGTAGCTGACCAATGGATAAGTTCCATAGAGAAAATATTTCTTTCTTTGAGTAGTAGAGAAAGGGAAAAGTTTTCATGGCAGTTTATCACCACACAGGAGATGTAGATCAATGGTGTTTATTCATTCAAAACATAAAATAGGATGAAGAAGTATCAATTATGGAATGGGGGGAGTGTGAAAAGATTTTTTTTTGAAAAATAATATCATCGTGAGAATCAAGAGAATATGGAAATGAAATTTTTGAGTCTAAGGAAAAAGTGGGATAAGAATGTCTCAAAGTATGAGGCTAACATTACAAGGTTATCAAGGGATGCTATAGATTATATACATTACTCATAAAGTAACGTTGATTGATTATTTGGTGAGTTAAAACTATTTCTCCATCGAGAATTAGTCTCACAATCTTTCTCATCTTACGATGATATAATATCATTTTCTATGAATACTAAAAAGAAATTATCTATGTCTTATGAATTTAAATCAAAGCAAGAGAAGAAGAGATCTGCTGAACACTCTGAAAAAGGAAATAAATGTAGAAGGGTGTAGTTTACTTTCCGCCCTATAGTAAATATGGGAAGAAACACCCTGGTAATTTCTTATATGTGATGGGAGTTTGATACATGTGTGGAGAAAAATCCACTAATCTCTTGATTTCAAAGGAAAGAAATAGGTTTTCAATGTTGAATGCTAAAATTGTAGAGAAATGGGGAATTATAAAAATGATTTTTCTAAGAACCAAGAATCTTACCTTAGAAAAGGCCAAAGGAACATGTCCAAGCTTATGTGATCACTACTGCTAAGGCTGATATTCCTAATCACATCGTGGTAGGTACTTTAAACATTTCATCAAAATTATCCAATTATTTATTTGATTATATATCATCACATTATTTCATATCTTCCTAGTTTGCGTAGAAAATTAGATATCTCCAATTTGACTTAACAAGGGAGTTTTAAGTCTAAACTCCTAAGGGACGTGTCATTTTAATAATGTAATTTCACTTATTTACCATTAATTCATATAAACATGTGTTATCAACTGATCTTATTTTAATAACCATGATTTAATTTGTTAAAATCCTTGGTATGGACTATATTTTAGATTGTGATACTAAAATTTATTGTAAGAATATGGAGGTTACAAGTTTTTATGAAGATAAGAAATACCTTATCTTTGGAGTAGAAATGCCACTATCTGATTGTCATCTAGATCCACCCCCAATAGATCTACTAACTTAAATTATTGGGGAAGAAGGGAGTTAAATAAATATTAGCGTGGAAAATAATGTTCAAATAGAGGATGTACCTATTATGCAAGAATATGTTGATGTGTTTTTGGAGGAGTTACATAATTGTCTTCCATAATGATAAATTGTGTTTTTCATTAACTTAATTCTTGGTTGAAGTCCCATATTGATGAACCCTTATAGAATGGCCACTATTTAATTAGTGGAACTACAGAAACAACAAGAGGAATTGATTAATAAATGATTTATTCACCCTTGTTTTTCTCAATGGGGATCTCGTGTTATTTTTGTTAAGAACAAAGATAGACGTATGAGTTTTTCATTAAATACAGGGAGATCAATTCTATAACAATAATGAACAAATATCATCTACCCCAAATTGATGATTTATTTTATCAACTTCATGGAGGTCAATATTTTTCAATGATTGAACTTTGATCTAGATACCATTAGTTGTGCATGAAAAAGAAATACATTCCAAAGACATCATTTTGAACCAGGTAAGAGCATTACCAGTTTATAGTAATGCCTTTTGGACAGACTAATACACTCTCTATTTTCATGGATAAATTATATAAAGTTTACAAGGAATATATTGATGACTTTTCAGTGGTATCTATTAATGATATATTAGTATACTCTATAAGCCACGAAGATCATGAAAATCACTTGTGCACTATTCTAAAGACTCTTAGAAGAAATGATTTTTATGAGAATTTTAGAAAATGTGAATTATGGATTTAGGAGATTTTTTTTCTTGCCATGGTCTCTAAGGATGGAATCTATGTTGAACCTTCAATGATAAGGTAAATCAATGAATGACCAACACTGATGAGTATAACTAAGGTATGCGGTTTTATTGGTTTGGAAGGTTATTATCGGCATTTCATCAAGAATTTTACAGCACTGGCTAACCTATTAACCAAACTCACGCGTAAAGTGGTTAAATTTGATTGGACAAAATAGTGTTAATAATTTTTTGAATAATTGAAGAGAAGATTAGTCAAGGATTCTATCTTAACTCTACCATCGGGTAATAATGGGTTTTTTATTTATAGTGATGCTTAAAAAAGGACATGGTTGTTTACTTATGAAGAATTATAGAGTTATTGCCTATGCATCATGGTAGACAAAAAATTATTACAAAAACCATCATACTCATGATCTTGAATTACCGGCGGTAATATTTTCTCTGAAGATATGGAACCACTATCTCTATGTTGAAAAAATGTAAGATATATATGATCATAAGAGATTTAAATATAACTTCCCATAGAAAGAACTCCACATGAGGAAAAGGATATGGCTTGAACTACTCCAGAATTATAATTTCACAATACTCTACAACTCGGGGAAGGAAAATAAAGTAGAAAATGCTTTGAGGAGAAAGGATCATGGAGTTATGAACAAGATGAGAGTTGAAAGGGATCATATGTTCATGGATCGAGTAAATATGGACATGGGAATACTCGTGGAAGGTGAAACATAAATAGTTTTTCAAATGGTTTCCAAACCATCTTTACTAAAAAGGATAAGAAGTTCTCAAACGGATGATGGAGAGTTTCAAAAAAAAAATTAAATCTATGAATGATGGTAAATTGATTGAATTCTTATATAAAGGTAGAATTTTGAAATTTGAGAAACGGATTTATATTCCCAATATACCTAATCTAAAAAGGGAATTTCTGTATGATGCTCATAGATCCAATTTTTCTATACACCCTATTAGCACAAAGATGTATTGATATTTGACAAAACATTTTTGGTGGGAGAACATAAAGATGGAGATTTCTGATTGTGTGTCAAGATTTATGGTTTGTCATTAAGTAAAGGCTGGAAGACAACATTTTAGAGGATTCATGAATCCTCTTCCCATATTTCAGTGTAAATAGGATGATATTACTCTGGACTTTGGTATGGGGATACCAACTTCTCCTTGAAAGAATGATGCAATATAGGTTATTGATGATCATCTTACCAAGTACGCACATTTTATTTCAATAAGATAATATTTACCACTTTAAAGTTTAACAATACTCTATATTAATGAAGTTGTATGACTTCATGGTGTACCCCTAACGATTATTTCTAATCACGATCCCCATTTTACATCAAGATTCGGGAAAGTATTCAGAAATCCCAAGATACTGAACTTCGGTTGATCCCTGCCTACCACCCTCAAACTGATGGACAATCATAACGGACAATTCAAACCTTATAAGACTTGATGAGATCTTTCTCACTTGACTTTCAAGGTATATGGGATCAGTATTTACCTCTAGTATAATTTTCCTATAATAATAGCTTTCATTCAAGTATTAAAATTCCACCATATGAAGCTTTATATGGAAAGAGATGTTGCACACCAACTTGTTGGGATGGTACGGGTGAATGAAAACCCGTAGGACTAGATATTTTTTTGGGAACAATAGAAAAGGTGAATATTTTCCATACCCACATAAAAGAATCTCAAAGTAGAAAAAATAGCTATGCCAATAACAGAAGGAAGGATTTTGAATTTCAAGTTGGAGATCATGTTTTCATGAAGGTATCTCTATGGAAGGGTGTTATACGATTCAGTAAGAACAGAAAATTAATTCCCAGGTATATCAAACATTTATAAATTCTATAATTAATTGGATTTTTAGAATACTATTTATAAATTCTGCTATGTCTATCCAAAGTTCATGATGTTTTCCATGTATCACTGTAGAAAAAATACATGCCTAAACAAATGCATGTACTCACCTAGGAAGAAATAGAAAGGGAACCCGATCAGTCTTATTGCAAAGATCCTATGAGAATTCTTGATACTAGAGAACTAGTGTTTAAAGATAAGATGACTCGTCTCGTAAAATTTCATTGTAAAAACCATAAAATTGAAGAGGCAACATGGGAACATGGGGAACTTATGATGAAGAACCACCACAATCTGTTTATGTAGTTGTATTCTAGAAATTTATAGTATAAAATTATCTAAAGGATCATAGAATGTTACACCCCAAGCATCCATGGTATATTTCTCTTTGAATAATACCATAGCTTGCATTTTACACAATTTTGAGTTCTAGCACACCACGACCAATCAAAGTAGACGTTTAAAAAAGCAGTTATGAATAATAATAACAACTTTTTTAAATTTTATAAATTTTATTTTCCAAATTGGACTTCATTTTTGGATTCAGAATATAAAAATTAGGCTATGGTATATTTTTGATATTTTTCTGAAAACATTCACTTTTTTATGAATAGTGAAAAACTTTAGGTTATTTTATTAAATCGACATTTTATTTAAGTAATTATTTTTAATTTCTAATTTACTTTAAAGTAAAAATATATACATAATACCTATAATAGTCTAATTTAATTCATTGGAGTCATTTTATAATAAGATTTGATATAAAAAAATTTATTGAACATTGTAACGTCTTTTACCGACCTTCTAATAAAATTAGCCAATTTTCATAAAACATAATTTTTATGCTTCTCTGATTTGAATTTCATAAATCTGATAGAGATGGACTTCATTAGTTAGTAAAATGTTGTTCAATAGGATGAAAATAATTTTTGGGGAATAGTATGTTTTGAATTTTATTTACCACGGTTAAATGTAAATAGGGTAATTAAAGGTATAAATAATATTAAAATTACACCAAAACATGTTCTAATTCTATTGGATAAGATTATTATGACAAAATTAAACCTTAGGAAAAAAATGAGATCATGTTTATTCATTTGGGTAAGATTAGGGCATTTATTATATTTCATTTAATGAAGTGTTAAAATTATCAAATTCAAATTTTCTTAACTAATCCATTTATAATATAGATTTATACATAAGATATATTTGACTAAAAATATTTATTAGAAATAACAAGAGATGTAATACAACATGGTATTTTATTTATAATTTTTAGACATTAAATAATAAAATTTATTTATGAATCAATGATGATTTAGTAATTACCTTCTTAATGAAAGATTAAAATAATTGATATTATAAATATTAAAATAAATTTATATTGAAACTTTTGGTACTATACACTAATTTTATAGGTGAATATGACATGTTAAGGATCATTCAATGTATTTTTTTTAATTCATCATGTTGTTATGACTTTAACAAAAATCAATTACTAAATAGTGTCAAAATTGACATAAATGTTTTTTTAAAACTAATACTATTTTATTAAATAATTTAATATTCATAAAAATATAAGATTCAGTAAAAGGACATAGATAAAGTTATATATGCCATTAATGAGCCACTTTAGATTCTCTTGGTATTTTATAGTAATTTTTTAAACCCTGTATTATAAAAATTCAAGAACAAATGGTAAATGTTAAACTATTTAACTAAGAGTTAAATCTAAAATATAAGGTTAATACGTTCACCTAATATAAGGACCCAACCTTATTAAATACATAATCTTGAATTTAGTCATGAAAACACTTCATTTTACATTTAATATCTTTTCATGTTTAGATATTTAGAGAATTAGGACAATACATTCATGACATTACACATTATTACACAGTGGATACCAAAAAACAGTCTCCATTTTTTCAAAATACAAAACATAAATACTTTAAACAAGACTCATTGATAATTATTCAACATTTAACATGGATTCCTTCCTTGTATTACACATCCATTGGCTTGTGAAAAATCATTTAAAGACTTGGGATGAGCAAAAAATCTCAATAATGGATGGAAAAGAAGGAAAGATCACATTAGTCCATGAATACTCATAACATATGAAAGAATTTTCAAAAGACATTATTTTCACCCATATATACATACTTTGTGTAAAATTATATTTACAAAAAATCCACAAAAAACATTATAATATAATCATAAAGGTATCTTGGGGCATTACTTACATAATCATTTAACCATTCATGGCAACCTTATAATTTGTAACCCTCACAGCTACCTTACTTTGTGTAATCATCGCCATTACACTTGGAGTAACCATACGACAGACCTCCAACCTACAAATACCCAATGAATTGGATGGAAATATAGGTCCCACCCTTTATCATAAACAATTTCCATGAACCAATACAAAATCATACAACATTAATAATTCCATAAAAACATTGCTTTGGAATTTCGTAAAACCGAATTTTAAAAATAGGATTTTTAAAGAAAAGCCCCTTATAAATATCATACAATTGAATAAGGACTTTATAAAGTTGATTGAGTATGTATATATAATGTAATTACACATAATAAAACATTATATAATCAGAAAACATCACACAAAAAATTTAAATTGCACATAAATAATGAAGAAGAAGGTTAACCCAAAGAATAGAAATCGGGTTAAGAATTACCTTACCTCAGGTTTTCCTTTCTTAAAACTTGTTTAAACATACTGTATAATGGTTAAAAAATTATTATTGGTATTTTATAGAAAAATTTTCAGGTTTATAACATCTTATATTATCATTTCAAAACATCATTTCACCCTTTAATTGTTAGTATCTTACTCCTTGCACCGTTTTTGGGTGAGTTCTTCACATGATTTGTATGATTGGTTCATGGTGAACATTCTTGTCGATTAGAGGTGAAACTCCAGAATTGGAATGGAGTAGTATTCAAATATATCCAGTAACATAATTTATTCAATTTACAATTTTGAATTCTTACATGAGGATGATTCATAAGATAGAACATTAACGATGTTTGTTTAGATCATTTTAGTGGTTCTTTGATAATAACAACCTCGTTTTGTCTTATAAATTAGAACCATGATTACAAAAGAATTACATAACCATTTGTCAGTCATAAAACATATATTATAACTTGTTTCAACCATATAAATGGTTTCATGATGACACTTTAAATAATTAATGTAAATTGAAATCACATCGTCCACAATGTCGGTAATTTGACGCAAACGAACAATGTTTCTATTCTCTAAATAAGTGTGAGAGGAGAAAAATAATGATGAGTAATTTTCCATAAAAATGATAACATCCAAAATATACATGATATATGGTGATTTAATTACTCTTGGTTAAGGAGATATGAAGAAAGAATAAGGAAGGATTTCAAAATAAAAGAATAAGTGAGAAATCTCTTACAAAAATTCTGCAGCCCAACAACTATGCGACAGGGTTTTAGAAAACATTAAGAAGATATGGGAAATGGGTCACCCGTCCAAAAATTAATCATAATACATAATATATCAAGAATATAAAGAAAATAATAACATGGTATGGAAACTTGAAAATTATACAACATAAAAGAGAACTTGAAAGGGAAAAGAAAGAAATTGACAATTTTCATACCTTGTAGAGTAACCCTTAGAACATGAAGGTTGGGACCTTAGGGGCTTCCAGAAACCTTGGGAGGACTAATATGAAGTTATGGAGGCCAGATCATAATTGAGGGGGAATTGGGAATGAACTCAATGAAGGTAAGAGTTTTTATTTATAGGAAAAGTGAGGGATTTTTTGATTAATTCTCAAGGGACACCTCGTGAGTGGTATTGGAAAAACCATGGTCTTTCCCATGGTATTTACCCATGGTATAAGACACTTGGGACACCTCACATCTTATTTAACTATACACAAGTCAACCAGATGTATGAAAACATTATTATATCATTAATGATGTCATTAACACACTAAAACTAAAAACTGTATTTTTTACTATTCATTGAAAAATCAATTGTTTTAGAAAAATTCCCAAAATTCACCCTAACCATTTATCGATGTGTAGAATTCAAAAATGAAGTCCATTTTTTGAAAAGTATTTTCTAAATATTATAAATTTAATTTTTCTATAAAATCATATTTAATTCAAAAATTAACAATTCTAATTTTGTAACTACTACTATATCACAAAGAAAAATTAACCTAGATGTTATTATATTAAATCCATAATAATGTAATATAATAATAAAATTTACTATTAATTAGGGTCATATTACTATTCATATTACTATTCATAAGGGTATGTTACTCTTCACTAAAAACAAGTTGGTTCCAAAAGACTCCAAATAACATACTGAACACAATTGTAGATGATAGTTTCTTGAAATTAAAAACATAGAAGTGGAAAAGTTATGTTTTAAAGGATAGTTAAAAATATCTACTAAAAACAAAGTTCCATGTATTTCTATTTATTTTTAGAAAAACTTGGGATGTTACATTATCCCCACCGTTTGGAAATTGCGTCCTCACAATTTTATTTACTTATTAAACAACTGAGGGTACTTTTCCCTCATAGCATTTTCAGACTCCCATGTTGCTTCTTCAACCATGTGGTTTCTCCACAAAACCTTTACCTCGTCTATTAACTTATTCCACAATATTTTCTCACTTCAATCAAGAATCTAAACTGGTTACTCTTCCTATGAAAGGTTCTCATCCAGCTGAACTGCTTCTGGGCTCAAGACATGTGATGAATCTGGAACATACTTTATCCACATCGATACATGTAAAACATTTTGTACCTGAAACAAACTCGGAGGAAAAGCAAGATGGTATGAAAATGTGCCAACTTTCTCCAAGATTTCAAAAGGTCCGTTGAACTGCGGACATAGCTTCCCTTAATTACCGAAACACATCACACTTTTCCTAGGAGAGATTTTTAGAAAATCATAGTCACTTACCAGGAAAGAGACGTATTTCCTTATTTTATCTGCATAACTTTTCTGCCTGCTCTAAGCTTTCCTCATGTGATGATGGATCATACTCACTTTCTCAGCTACTTCTTCTACCAATTCTGGCCCCATCAACTTTGTTTCACCAAATTCATCCCAAAACGCTGGAGTCTGACACCACTTACCATATAAGGACTCAAAAGGTGATATATGAATACTAGATTTAAAACTGTTATTATAAGAAAACTCAAATAAATAAAGATGTTGATCCCAACTTCCCTGATAGTCCATTGAACAAGATCGAATCATATCCTCCAAAGTTTGAGTCATTTATTCAGACTGCCCATATGATTGAGGATGAAAAGTTATTCTGAAATTTAAGTCTATGCCCAACGACTTCTGACGTCCCTTCCAAAAATTAAAAGTGAACCTGGGATCTCGGTTAGATAAAATGGAAAGAGGAACTCCATGTAACCTGACAATATCCTTGAGGTAAAATCGAGAAAGTTGATCTGAAGTCATTGTATCTTGAATTGATATAAAATGTTAAGACTTTGTTAACCGATCAACAATAACCCAAATTGCATTGTTACCTTGAGAAGTCTTTAGTAGTCCCACCACAAAGTCCATGGATACATTCTCCCATTTCCACTATGGAACTGGAAAAGGCTAAAGAATCCCATTCCGTAACTTGTACTCTGCTTTAAACAGTTGTCACGTCAAAAAATTCACAGTAAAATAAGAAATATCTATATTCATTAAATCCCACCAATAATACTCCCTAAGGTCTCTGTACATCTTAGTACTGCCAAGATGAACAGAAAATGGAGAACTATGAGCTTCACACAACAAATCTTTCTTTAACTGATAATCTCAAGGCTCAGACAACTTTTTTCCAAATCCTATAACACAATCATTATCACGATTAAATTCTGGAAACTTATCCATTCTAACCAAATCTACCTTTTTATGTAGCTCACAGTCTTCCTTATGCGCTTGCATAATTCTATCTAACAACAAAGACTGCACTAAAACCTAAAACAAAACAAATATATTCCCTACACCAATAACTTCTAAGACAAAATTCATCAAATCATTAATCAAGGGATCAAGTTCCAAACGTAACATTGTTAATGATGAATTATGTTTCTGACTTAAGGCAGCTGCTACATTGTTTGCTTTTCCATGAAGGTAAATGATCATGCATTCATAATCCTTTATCAATTCTAGCTATCTTCTCTGCCTCTTGTTTAATTCCTTCTGAGTGAATATATACTTCAGACTTTTATGGTCAGTATATATTTTGAATTTGGTCCCGTATTAATGATTCCTCCAAATTTTAAATGTAAAACTATCAGCATCCTGTTCCAAATCATGTGTCGAATAATTTATCTCGTGAGGTTTAAGTTTTCTCAAAGAATAGGAAATTACCTGATCATTCTGCATCAAAACACAACCTAGTCCTTTCAAAGAAGCATCATTGTAGATGAAAAACTCACCATTTCGGGAAGGTAAGGCCAAAACTGGAGCATTCACCAATCTCTTCTTCAGTTCCTAAAAACAAACATCACATTCTTCTATCCAATCAAATTTTACCTCGTTCTATGTTAACATAGTTATCGGTCCAGTTAACCATGAAAAGTTCTTAACAAACTGTCAATAATAACTTGCTAAGCCCAGAAAACTATGAATCTCTGTAACATTTGTGGGTCTAGGACATTCAACAACTAACTTTTTTTTGGAAGGATTAACTATTATTCCATCCTTATTTAAAATGTTCCCAAGAAAAGAAATCTCTTTCGACCAAAAATCACACTTTATGAATTTTTGATACAGTTTATTTTCTTTTAAAGTATGCAAAACAACCCTTATATGTTTTTCATGCTCTTATTTATTTTTAGAAAATACCATAATTTCACCAATAAATATAACCACAAACTTATCGAAGAACTCATGAAATACTATATTCATAAGATTCATGAATAAAATAGGTGCATTAGTTAATCCAAACTGCATAACAAGAATTTCATAATTCCCATATCTAGTATGAAAGGCTATTTTTGGGATGTCATCCTTCTTTACCTTCAGCTAATGGTATCCAGATCACAAGTCAATCTTGGAAAAGTACTGATCTCCTTGTAGCTGATCAAACAAGTCATAAATATGAGGAAAATGACACTTGTTAATAACAGTGATGTTATTCAAATCTCTATAATCAATGAAAATTCTCATGGAACCATCTTTATTTTTAACAAACAAAACAGGGGCACCCCATGGTGAAGTGTGGGAAAAAATGAAGCCTTTGTCAAGAAAATCTTGCATCTAATTTTTCAATTCAAGATGTTCTATTGGAGCCATACAATATGGGGGTTTTTGAAATTGGCTTAGCATCAGGAACTAAGTCAACTATTAATTTGACTTCTCAATCAGGTATGACACTGGGTAACTCATCAGGAAAAATATCAAGGTATTTATTTACCACTAGAATATCATTAATTTGAATATTTCCTTTATTTTGAAAAATATGAGCAAGATAAATTTCATTTCATTCATTAAATAGTTTTTCATATTCCTAATATGTAATCAATTGTATGGCTTCATTCTTATATACAAGCATAAAACCTTTCTAAAAATAGCTTCTTTATCTATAAATTCAATATTAGCTTGATAATCAGAATGCCAATCCATCCCCAAAATAACATCAAACTCATCTAAGTGTAAAAGAATAAGGTTTTCAGGTAAATTATTTTTACAGACCATAATAGAAAGATTCTTATAATTCCTCTTTGATATAACATTCCCCCCCTAGTGTTTTAACAACATATTCCGGTCTCATTTTTGAGGTGATATTTCCAATTTTCCATAAAATTTCTCAGATATGAAGGAATGTGTAGACCCCATACCAAAAAAACTTTTTCAAAATCTGAGTGAACAAACAAAGTACCTTATACAACTTCATTGGATGGCCCAACATCTGCAAACATTGTCTCAAAGGATCTCACTACACATTTCTTCTTGTAGAATGGCTTCTTTGCATCATTCAGATCTCTCTTTGGGATGGCATTTTCATAGTGACCCATCTCACCACATTTAAAAAAACTTTACATTTTTCTTATCAGGATTATTCTTAGGATCATATTCATTGAAATTTTGGGCCATATGTCCAAACTTACCACATTTAAAAGACTTCATAATTTTTCTAAGACATTCCCCAGGGTGTTTCATGCTACACTTTTCACAAACTGAAATTGGATTTTGTTACCATCATATTTATTTGGTTAATTCTTACCCATTGCTTTCCAACTGGACCTCTTCTTCTCTTTGTTTCCAAAATGCACATGATCATCAGAAAACTCCAACTCTACCCTCTCAGCACATCAAACAAGTTTCTCATAACTTTTTAATTAATGAGAGGCCAACGCCCTTCGATACCTTGGCTTCAATCCTAAGTAAAATTGGTTGATTTTTCTATCAAGATCCAGAATAATATTTGGAGCATACCTCACCAGTCGGGTGAATTTTGCTTCAGAGATAGCCGCTGAGTCTTCCCCCTTCTGTTTCAATTCAAGGAATTGCTTCTCCATTCTATGTCTCACCACCTTAGGAAAATATTTTTCAAGGAAAATAATTTTAAATTCATCCCACTCTAAGGCATAAAAATCCTCTCTAACCCTTATATTTCTTACCATTGACCACCACTGATTAGATTCCCCTTCAAAATGATAAATGGGAAGACTTATCTTTTGATTGTTTGAACATCCCATAACATCGAATATATTTTCAAGGAATTTAATCCATCCTTCAAATGCTACTGGGTTAGAAGATCCATTGAATGAAGGAGGATGTTGTCTCATAATATTTTCCACTACTGTCATGTTCTGTTGTGGTACCTCTATTGGTTATCTTGCATGGATTACACCACCATTTATTTCCTACATTATCTAAGCCATTACTGTCACAGACTTCTCAGTTCCAATCCCTACTATTCTGAGAATTAGTTCCGGAAGGATGTCATTCTGTCAGTGCCTCTCATCTTCAGCATCCCTGTTCTTTCTGCGGACAACCATTCTGAAAAAACATGTCTTAGATGAATCAAAATGGTAATATTTAAATTCTAAATCATTTCAAATTAAACATAGAGTGAAAATCATTTATGGTATTCAATTAACATCACCATAACCCCTAATGTAATCTAAACCATCCTCTTATACCAACTATAAGGATCCGGCCTTATTACATACATAATATTTAATTTAGTCAAGAAAACACTTTCTTTTACATTGAAGGTATTTTCATGTTTAGATCTTTAGATTATTAGGACAATACATTCATGAAATTACACATTATTACATAGTGGATACCATAAAAACAGTTTCCATTTTTTCAAAATATAAAACATTAAAACTTAAAACAAGACTCCTTGACAATTATTCAACATTTAACATGGATTCATTCCTTGTATTACACATCCATTCACCTTTGAAAAATCATTTAAAAACTTTCTATGAGCACAAAATCTCAGTAAGGGATGGAATATAAAGAAAGATCACGTTAGTCCATGAATACTCGTAACATATGAAAGCATTTTCAAAAGTAATTTGTGTAACCCATATATACTTTCTTTAAGTAACTTTATATTTACACAAGATCCTAAAAAACATGAGAATATAATCATAAAGGTATCTTGGGGCATTACTTACATAATCTTGTAAACATTTTTGGCTACCTTATAATTTGTAACCCTCACGGCTACCTTAATTTGTGTAACCATCACAGTTACACTTGGAGTAACCATATGACAGACCTCCAACATACTAATACCCAATGAATTAGGGGGAAATATAGGTTCCACCCTTTATCATAAATAATTCCCAAGAAACAAAACATAATCCTACAACATGAATATTTCCATAAAACATTTCTATGCAATTTTGTAAAACTGAATTTTAAAAAGAGGATTTTAAAAAAATCCCCTTATAAATATCATTCAATTGAAGAGAGACATAATAGAGTGGATGGAGTATGTATATATACTGTAAATACACATAATAAAACATAAAATAAACAGAACCCATCACACAAACAATTTAAATTTCACATAAATAATGATGTAGAAGGTTAACCCAAAGAATGGAAATCGAGTAATGAATTCCCTTACCTTGGGTTTGTCTTATTTCAAACTTGTTTAAAATTCCTGTATAATGGTAAAAAGAGTGTTATTAGTATTTTACAGAAACATGTTCATGTTTATAATATCTTATATTATCATTTCAAAACATCTTTTGAACCATTAATTGTTAGCATCTTGCTCCGTACACTGTTTTTTGGGGAGATCTTCACATGATTTCTATGATTGGTTCATGGTGAACATTCATAACGATTGAAGGTGAAACTCCGGAATTGGAATGGAGTAGTGTTTAAATATATCCAGTAACATAATTTATTCCATTTATCATTTTTAATTCTTACAAGAGGATGATTCATAATATAGAACATTAATGATGTTCATTTAGATCATTTTAGTGGTTCTTTGATAATAACAACCACGTTTGGTCTTATAAATTAGAACCATGGGTAAAAAAGAATTACTGAACTATGGGTGAGTCATAAAAAATATATTATAACCTATTTCAACTATATAAATGGTTTCATGACCATACTTGAATTAATTAAAGGAAATTGAAATCGTATCGTCGACGATGTCAGTAATTCGATACAAACGGACAATGTTTTTATTCTTTAAATAAGTGGGAGAGGATAAGAATAATGATGAGTAGTTTTCCATAAACATGATAAAATCCAGAATATACATGATTTAGGTAGATTTAATTCCCCTTGTGTAAGGAGATATGACGAAATAATAAGGATGAAACTCAAAATAATAGAATAAGTTAGAAATCTCTTACAAAAATTCGACAGCCCAACAGCTATACGAGAGGGTTTTAGAAAACATTAATAAGAGAGGGTACAAGGGTCACCCATACATAAATGAATCATAATATAGAATATATCAAAAATAAAAATTAAATAAGAACATGGTATGGAAGCTTGAAAATTATACCACAAATAAGACAACTTGAAAGGGAATAAAATAAAGAAATTGAGAATTTTCTTACCTTGTAGAGTAACACTTAGAACATGAATGTTGGGATCTTGGGGGCTTGAGGAAACCTTGAGAGGACTAATATTAAGGTAAGTAGGCCAGTGCTTCATTGAGGGAGAATTGGTAATGAATTCAATTAAGGGAAGAGTTGGTATTTATAGGAAAAGTGAGGAATATTTTAATAATTTTCAACGGACACCTCATGAGTGGTATTTGAAATACCATGGGCCTGCCAATGGTATTTTCCCATGGTATAAGACAATTGGGACACCTCACATCTTATTTAACTATACACAAGTCCACAAGATTTATTCCATCATTATCATATCATTAATGATGTCATTAACACACAGAAACTAAAAACTGTATTTTTTTACTATTCACTGAAAAATCAATTGTTTCATAAAAATTTCCAAAGATAACCCAAACCATTTATTGACGTGTAGAATTTAAAAATGAAGTCCATTTTTTGAAAAGAATTTTCTAAATATTATTAATTTAATTTTTAAATAAAATCATACTTAATTCAAAAATTTACAATTCTAATTCTGTAACTACTTTTATATCACAAAGAAAAATTAACCTAGATGGTATTATCTTAAAGCCTTAATAAAATAAAATTATAATAAAATTTTTTATTCATTATAGTCATATTACTATTCATATTACTATTAATAAGGGTATATTACTATTCACCAAAAAAACAAGTTGGTTCCAAAAGACTCCAAATAAAATACTGAACATAAATTTAGATTACAATTTCTTGAATTTCAAAACATAAAAGTGGAAAAGTTGTGTTTTAAAGGCTAGTTAAAAATATCTACTAAATACAAAGTTCCATGTATTTCTATTTATTTTTAGAAAAACATGGTATGGTACACCTAAAATTGTATAAAATTTATTGTTTGAGAGGATTTAGACCCATCCCCACATTATACTTGAAATAAATTCATTTTTTTCTATTTGAAACCAAAAATGATTGTATTGTAAATAAATATTTCAATATTTCCCTAAAGTTCCCCTCACCTTTGTTATAAATTGGTACTTCCCCTTCTCTTAAATTCACACTTCACAAGCCATTTGCCTCGGAAAAACCCTGAAAAAATAACCAAAAAACTCCCCTCACTTCAATCTAAAGGCATTACATTGATCATAAATTCTACCTAAGGAGCCCTTTTGTTCAAACCAAAAGGAAGCACCCGAAGAAGAGGTAATTATTTCATCGCCTCATTCAAAGTTATTTTCTTCTTCTACTTTCTCATTCATTGTAGTTTCCATACCAAATTAATAAATATAGTTCCTTCTAAATATTTTGATGTTATTAAAAATGTTATACAACTGTATTCAATATTCTATCAATCATATGAATGACAATGTCACCATAAGGGTGTACGTACGCCTTACCATCTCCATGTCGTGGTGTATTTTGTTATTCAACACTTCGTTATTTGGATGATCATAATAATGAGTCTAATTTATGTAAATAATAAATATAATATTTTAATTAATATTTATATATAAGATACTATCCAACTACATACGATTTTACCACCAATAGAATGATTTTGTCGCTCATGCTTACGTACGGCTTACCGTCTCCCTGACGCGACGATATTTCATTTCCCATTGTAACCATTCAAGAATAATTTTCATTTCATGGTTAAAAATAATGTTTAAGAACATAATAAAACTCTATATATTAATAAAATACATCCTATCCATAACAAACATGACTTACATAATAAAACGTATAAATGAAAATGAATCGATTTACACCTGAAACAATGGTACTACTAAAATATTATAAAGAAAGAAATATTATAGGATCATATATGATATCATATTTATGTATGTAGATCTTGTATAATTTAATAACAATGATTTAACCATTACACAAGAGGTTAACATACCCTCAGAAAAGGAAAAGTACAAGGTAAGGGTTTATTTTACCATCTCTTTATTATCTGAGGTTGTTTATATATAAGTATCTAGTGGGATTTATATTTCATCCACATCTGTCGTTCATATAAATGTATTTAAAAACATTTTTATTATTTTCTAGAATATATGGTAAAGTCATTTATACACTTTTTTTAGTTTTTTATAGAATTTGTTGAAAGTAATCTTTCCGTTGTTTTCCAACCAAGGTCTTTTATGACCTTTTCGATGAAATTAAAGAAATAATGTTTTTTAACTTATACGGAGGGGGAGGCTATTTTACACCATTATAACACATTTGAAGCTTCCCTTACAAAATTATAATAATATTTTTCAAATAAATGTTTTCTTTACTTAGAAATTATTTCATTTTAGAAAGAGATATTTCACTTAAATAGTTTTTGGATTGATTTCATTTATGTCAACAGCCTTTTTGGGGTTTTATGCTTGTTTGAAGTTGATTTATTATGATACAATATTTTCATATTGTATTGATGTTTTTTGATATGCTTGACTATGGATGTGAAATTTTTATACCATTCATGGTTTATGGTTAAAGTATTAACCTTATTTATGTTAGTTTTTATAGGAATGTTTATGTTATGTTTCAACCTTTGCATATGAGGAATGAATTGGATGTAGTAAGTGAAAGGTGGGGCCAGCTATAGGCCCTCGATGCATCAGTAAGTCTAATGAGACAAACTAGTGTCTTGGCATAATGACTTGAAAATTTAATATTTTAGTCTTGGCATGAGGCCTTGAATATATGGTTATGATGTCTGAAATTATGCATTCCATCATTATGAAATTAGCTATTGATATTACATGTGATTTTTCGACTAGTAGAATATCTATTTGCATAAGTAGATGGAATTATTTGATTTATCTTTTCCATATTAAGTTGATGTTTAAGTTTAAAAGGCTTGTGTTTTAGTCATATACATTGCCTTAAATGTTTATGCTTATTTAGGATAGTTTCCTTTATATTGTTATCCATACTAAGCATCTGAGATCACCCATTTTCCATGTTTTTTTCCTTGGATGTGAAAAATTATATTATGAATGACCTATAGAGATAGGCTAAGGGATATGAGTGTTTTAAAAGGATAAAAAATTTGGCATGTTTCATTGTATAATGTTATGTAAAACTTATGTATGTATCTTGTACTTTTGAGGATACTAAAATGATCGGTCATTCGGGACTTAATCCCTTGTGATCATTCCAATGTAATGTAACAATGCACTAAATCTGGGAAACTATGGTTGGGGTGTTACAGTTGGTATCAGAGGATGTTTAGTACAAACCTTGGAAAATAGATTTATAAAAACCCTAATTATAGCACATTACCCTAAGATTGACATTAGAGATTAGTATATAAGAACATCCAAAAAAAATTTAATGTAGATATTATGCGGGTTTTCCAAGAAATACATCCAGGTCTGCATACTGCAAGTGGACGTGGTTCTTGCACAGATATACCATGGAGTGAAAAATCAGACATGGAGTTTCCGGCTTGACCTGGGGTATCTTGGTACACGAAAATGGGCCTTACTACGCACTGGTTTTGATAATCTAGGGGGATATGCTTAGGACAATTCATATTTTCCATACAAACCATTATGAAGTATTTATGAGTAAATATATCCCCAAATAAATTTTTTTTATTATGGATTATATGCATAAAATGTTCAATTTATGTAAGGTATTCAACATGTTTGGAATTATGTATTTTGATTCAAAACCTAATATAGTGTACGCCATTTTTTAGAAATATTTCCTAGTGGAAGGAATGAAAACTATATCAATGCACATAATCCATGTAGGGATTTCCCTCCTACTCATGATAATTATAGTGGAGATGGGGGGTACAACTGGTGCTGATCAGCTTATAACCATATTGGGGAAACTCACCCAGGTTATGTATAATAACTTTACCCGTATAGAGCACCTTGATCCCCAACACAGAGGATCATTGTTAGATCGCTTCATGATGAGGCAACCACCAACATTAAATGGGATTAAAAATCCTTTTGTAGTTGAGCAACGGATAATTTCTTTAGAAAAACATTTCATGCATTGGGGAGTAGCGAAAAGGAAAAAGTAGTAATGGAATTTTATCGCCTCACAGGAGATGCAGATCAATAGTGGTCATTAATTCGAAACACAAAGGTGGATGAAGAAGTATTAGATATGGAATGGATGGATTTAAAAGATATTTTATTTAAAAAATAAATTCCTCATGAGCATCAAGAGGATTTGGAAAGGCAAATTATGAGCCTAACGAAAATGGAGTATGAGAATATTGCAATGTATGAGGATAACTTTACAAGGTATTAAATTCATGCTAAATATTATATACGTAACCCGTGAAGTAATATTGATTGATTTTTTGATGGGTTAAAACAATATCTTCATCAAGAATTAGTCTCACAATCCATCTCATCGTACGAATATATAGTCTCCTGTGCGATGAAGACAAATAAGGAATTCTCTAAGTCTTATGAATTTAATGTAAATAATGATAAGAAGAGTTCTGTTGAACACACTGATAATGGAAATAAGGGGAAGAATAAAATATTTGACTTTCCACCCTGTAGTAAATGTGGGGAAAACACCCTGGTACTTGGCTGAATGGGATGTGTGTTTGTTACATATGTGGAGAAAAGGGCCACCGTGCTTTTGATTGTTAGTGAATGAAAAGGATATCAATGTTTAATACTACAATTTTAGTGAATGTGTCATTATGAAAATGAATTTCCTAAGATCCAAGGAAACATACATAAAAAAAAAGTCAAAAGAGAAAGGCCAATCTTATACGATCACTACTGCTAGGGTTGAAGTTCTTGATAATGTGGTGGCAGGTACATTAATCATTTCCTAAAAATTATCCAATGATTTATTCGATTATGGATCATCGTATTCTTTCATATCTTCTCAGTTTTCCAATGAAATTAGATATTTAAAATTTGAATAACCTAGGGAGTTATCAATCAAAACTCCAATGGGAAGTATCATTATAATAAAGTTTTTTCAATCAGTTTTCATTATTCCATATAAATTTCCTTTATCTATTGATCTTATTATCATAATCATGATTGATTTTGATATAGTCCTTGGTATGGATTGGTTTTGGCCATGATTCGAAAATTTATTGTATGAAAAATGATGTTACAATTTTTGATGATGATAAGGAATACCTTATCTTTAGAGCAGAAGCGTAACCATCAGATTCTCATCTAGATCCACCCCAGTAACTCTACTAAAATCAATTATTGGGGAGTAAGGGAGTGAAATAACTATGGGTGAGGAAAATAATGTTCAAATAGAGGATGTACCTATTGTGTAATAATATTTTGATGTGTTTCCAGATGATTTACTTGGACATCCTCCAAAATGATAAATTGTGTTTTCCATTGACATAATTCTGGGTTCAAGGCCCATATCGAAGACCCTGTATAGAATAGCCACTGTAGAACTAGTGTAACTACATAAAGAACTAGAAAATTTTATAATTAAAGGATTTATTTTCCCTAGTTTTTCTACATGGGGAGACCCTGTTCTTTTTGTTAAGAAGAAATATGGATCTACGAGGTTGTGCAATGACTACATAGAGAAAATGATATAACAATAAAGAACAAGTATACCCTACCTTTCTTTAATGATTTATTTGATCAAAGTCATGCATCTCAATATTTTTCAAATATTGAACTTCGATCAGGATACCATCAGTTGTCTGTGAAAAAGAAAGACATTCTAAAGACATCATTTCAAACCAGGTATGGGAATTACGAATTTACAGTAATGCCTTTTGGACTGACTAATACACCCTCATTTTTATGGATCTAATGAATTGAGTATTCAAGGAATATATTGATGAGTTTTTAGTGGTATTTATTGATTATAACTTGGTATACTCAAAAAGCTACGAAGATCCTAAAAATTGCTTGAGCACTATTCTAAAAACTCTTAGATGAAATGAATTATATGTGATATTTAGAAAGTGTTAATTCTGGCTTCCGGAGATTTATTTTCTAGGCTATATTGTCTCTAATTATGGAATCATTGTTTATCCTTCAAAGACAAAGTCAATACAAGATTTTCCAGCACCAATGCGTATAACTGAGGTACTCGGTTTTATTGGCTTAGCAAGTTATTATCGGTGTTTCATCCAGAATTTTTCCCAATTGGATAACACATTAACAAAGCTCACACATAAAGGGGATAAACTTGTTTGGACAAAAGAGTGTGAAAAATGTTTTGAATAATTGAAGAGACTATTAGACGATGCTTCTATATTGAATCTACCATCGGGTAATGATGGGTTTGTTATTTATAGTGATTCATAAAATAAAGGACATGGTTGGGTCCTTATACAGAATGATAGAGTTATTACCTTTGCCTCATGAAATCTATAAATTCATGAACAAAACTATCCTACTCATCATCTTGAGTTACCAATTGAGATCTTTCCTATGAAGATATGGAGACACTATCTCTATTGTGAAAATGTGATATATATATATATATATATATACTGATCACAAGAGTTTCAAGTATATTTTATCACATATGGAACTAAACATGAGGTAAAGGTGATGTCTCGAACTACTCAAGGATTATGATTCCACAATACACTACAGCCCAGGGAAGTAAAATAAAGTGGTAGATGATTTGTGCAGGAAGGATCATGGAGTTATGAACAAGATGAGAGTTGAAAGAGACCATATGTTCATGGATCAAGTAATGATGGATATGAGATTAATCATGGAGGGTGAAACATCAATTCTTTTTCAAATGGTTTCCAAACTATCTTTACTAGAAAGGATAAAAAGTTCTCAGACTGATGATGAGGAGTTTCAAAATAATATTAATGATGAGAATGATGGGAGATTGATTGACTTATTTAATGAAGATGGAATTTTGAAATTTGGGAAAATTCTTTGTGTTCCTGATATACCTGATCTAAAAATGGAATTGTTGGATGATAATCATTGCTCCAATTTCTCTATTCACCATGGTAGCACTAAAATGTATAGATATTTAGAGGAACATTTTTTGTTGGACAACATGAAGAGGGATATTTTTAATTATGTGTCAAGATGTATGGTTTGTCAATAGGTAAATGCTGGAAGACAACATCCTAGATGAGTCATGAAACCTCTTCCCATACCTTAATGGAAATGGGATGATATTATGATGGACATTGTCATGGGGGTACCAAATACTCCTAGAAGTAATGATGCAATATGGGTCATTATCGATCGTCTTACCAATTTAACACATTTTCTTGCTATAAGATAAGATTTGGCACTTGAACGTTTAACAATAATATATATTAATGAAGTTGTAAGACTTCATGGTGTACCACTACTAATTTTTTACAATCTTGATCCCTGAATTAAACAAAGATTCTAGAAAAGTCTATAGATATACTGAGTTACTGAACATTGATTGAGCACTACCTACCACCCTCAAATTAATGGACAATCAAAATAGACTATTAAACCTTAGAATACATGTTGAGATATTTCTCACATTACTTTCATGGTATATATGATAAGTATTTACCTATGGTAGAATTTTCCTATAAGAATTGCTTTCATTCAATTATTCAGATGGCACCATATAAAGCATTATATGGAAAGAGATGTCGTACACCGACATGTTGGGATGATGTTGGTGAATAAAAACTCATGGGCCCAGAACCTATTGAGGAAAAAATGGAAAAGGTGAAGACTATCCAAACCCACATCAAAGATGCTCAAAGTATGAAAAATAGCTATTCTGATAACTAAAGGAAGAATTTGTAATTTCATGTTGGAGATCCTGTTTTCTTGAAGTTATCTCCATGGTAGGGTGTTATATGATTCAGTAAGAATGGAAAATTATGTCCTAGGTGCATCACACCTCTCAAAATTCTTGAATGAATTGGAGTCATAGTTTACCATTTAAAAATTCTACCAAGTCTCTCCAATGTTCTTGATGTTTTCTACGTATCATTGTTATGAAAATACATGTTTGACCCAGGAAATGTACTCACCAATGAGGAAATAGAATGGGAACCCAATATGTCTTATTATGAGGAGATTATCAAAATTATTGAACTAGACAACATGTTTTGAGAAACTGGAATACTCATCTCGTAAAAGTTCTTTTGAGAAACCATAAAATGGAAGAGGCAAAGTTGTAACCTAAGTAACTTATGATGAAAAACCACCCGAATCTTTTTATGCAGTAATATTCTAGAAATTTTTATGATGAAATTCTTTGAAGGATGAAATAATGTAACACCCAAATATTCCATCATACATTTCTCTTTGAATAACACAATAGCTTGACTTGTACGCAACTTCGAGTTCTAGAACACCACGACCAGTCAAACTAGCCATTTAAAAATTAGTTACGAATAGTAATACCCAATTTTTGAAATTTTAAAAAATTTATTTTTATAATTGGACTTCATTTTTGGACTTTTAATATCAAAATTAGCTTAGGTTGAATTTTTGGTATTTTTCTAGAAACATTCAATTTTTGGATGAATAGTGAAAAACACAGCATTATTTTTTTAAAATGAAATTTATTTAAGAAATTATTATCAAATTTAAAGTTACTTTAAAGTCCAAATAGATACATAACACCTAAATTTAACCAACTAAATTCATTGGAGTATTTTTAAAATAAGATTAGATATATAAAATTTTATTAAACATTTTAATGTATTTTACCTACCTTCAAGGTACATTAAGAAATTTGCATAAAACCTAATTTTACCACTTCTGTGATTTGAATTTTAACAATCTGACAAACATAGTTTTCATTAGTATGTAAAATTTGGTTCAATAGGATGATAATAACTTGTGGTTAATAGTAACTTTGGAATTTTATTTACCACGATTAAAAGTAAATAAGATAATTCAAGGTAAAAATAATATTAAAATTACCTGAACACATGTCCAAATTCTATTGGATAAGTTTATTTCAACGAAAATTCACCATAGGATAAAAATAAGATCATTTTGATCCATTTGTGTAAGATTAGTAAATTTATTAAATTTTATTTAAAGATGTGTTAAAATTGTTTAATTCAAATTTTATTAACTCATCCATTTTTAATATAAATATATAGATAATATATATGAGACTATAAATATTCATTTTAAATCTAAAAATATTTCCTACAACATTGTATTTTATTTTTTTAATTTTTAGACATTAAATAATAAAATTTATTGAGGACATATTGATGATGTAGTAATTACCTTCTTAATGAAATATTTATATATTTAATATAATAAATATTAAAAGAAATGTAAATTGAAACTTTTAATGACCTAGATGAATTTTATAGGTGAATATGACATGTTATGTATGATTAAATTTATTTTTTTCGATGTCATCAAGTTCTTATGACTTTAATATAAATCAATTACTAAATGGTGCCAAAATGAACATAAATGATTTTTTAAAACAAATACTAATTTATTAAATAATATAATATTCATAAAAATATATGAATTGTTAAATGGACTTTGATAAGGCTAGATATGTCATTAATGATCCACTTGAGGAAATCTTTTAATTTTATAGTAATTTTATTAACTGTGTAATATAAAAATACAAGAAGACGTGGTAAATGTTTAACTATTTAACTACAAGTTATATTTAAAAATAAGTTTAATATGGTGACCTAAACTTGTCTAAAACCTATTGTTTGAGAGGATTTAAACTCATACATTCTTTATCTAGAAATAAATCTATTTGGATCTATTAGAAACTGAAAATTCTTTTATAATAAATTAATATTTGAAGTTTTTTCTAAAGTGCCCCTCACCTACCTTATAAAATGGTACGTCCCCTTCTCTTAAATTCACACCTCCAAAGCCATTTGGATCGGCCAAAAACTGATAAAAATTCCAATTAACATCCCTAAATTCAACATAAGGGCCTTAATATTATCCTAAATCCGACCTAATGATGCCTTTTGTACAAACCCAAAGGAAGTACCCGAAGAAAAGGTAATTACTTCATCACCTCTTTCAAAGTTCTTTTTCTCTTCCAATTCCTCTTTCTTTGTTTTTTCCATACAAAAATAATTAATCCATTACCTTCTAAATATTGTGATTTTATTATAAATATGGTACAACCATATTCATTATTCAATCCATCCAATGAATTACAAAGTCACCAAACGTGTGTGTGTACGACTTACCATCTCCACGTCATGATGTAAATTTTTATTCAATAGTTTATTATTTGGATGGGTATATTAATGAGTATAATTGATGTAAATAATAAATATAAAATTTTAATTATTCTTTATATATATTATACCATCGAACTACATATTATTTCACCATCAATAGAATGATATTGTCGCTCGTGCGTACGTACGACTTACCATCTCCACGACGCGATGAGATTCCATTCCACATCGTAACCATTAAAGAATAATCTTCATTTTATGATTAAAAATAATGTTTCAAAATAATAATATATTTCTGGATATTAATAAAATAAATCTGATCAATAATAAAAATTACTTACGTAACAAAACATAAAAAGTATACCGAATCAGTTTACACTCGAAATAATGATACAATAGAAATATTATTAAAAATGAAATATTAGAGGATCATATATGATATCATATTTATGTATGTGGTTCTTGAATAATTTAATAACAATTATTTAACCATTATACAATAGGTTAACATACCCTCATCTAAAGAAAATTACAACGTAAGGTTTAATTTTACAATATCTTTATTATCTGAGTTTGATTATACATAAGTATTCACTTGGACTTCTTTATCATCGACATCTATGTTTCTTAAAAATGTATATCAGAACATTTTTAATGTTTCTTATACTATGGTTTAAATTCTTTTATACCCTTAGTTGACTTTTTTAAAAAAAAATTACAGGAATCTTTCTATCGTTTTCCAAATAATGTCCTTTATAACATTTCCCACAAAATTATGGAAATAACGTTATTTTAACTTATACGGTCATTACAGCTATTTTCTTCCTTTGTAATACCTTTTAAGCATCCCTTACAATCTTAAAATAATATTTTAAAAATCAATTTTTTATTTATATTTAAATTATTTAATTTTAGAAAATGATTTTTTACTCAAATATTTTTCAAATTCATTTCATCTCTGCCAACATCCTTTTTTGGTTTTTATGCTTGTTTGAAGTGGAATTATTATGATACAATATTTCCATATTATACAGAAGGTTTTGTGATATGTTTGACTTTGAATGTAAAATTTTTATACAATTCATGGTTTATGGTTAAATTATTAACATTTTCTATTTTTGTTTTAATATGAACGTTTGTGTTATGTTTGAACCTTTTCATATGAGGAATGCATTGGAAGTAGTTAGTGACGCACAGGGCCGCTATAGCCCCTCGATGCATCGGTAGGTACCATGGGAAAAACTAGTGTCTTTTAAATAGGCCTTGACAAAATTTATATTTGTAGTCTTGGAACGATTCATTGACTATGGGGTTATGATCTTCAGCATTATACATTCCATCATTATGAAATTAGTTATTGATATTACATGTGGTTATTCGACTAGTAGAATATCCATGTGAATATGTTAATGGAGTTATTCGATTCATCCTTAACAAATTATGAAAAAGTTTTAGTTTAAAATGATTGTGTTTTAGTCATATAAAATTCCTTAAATTTTTATACTTATTTACAATAGTTTCTATTATATTGTTATCCTTACCGAGAATCTTTGCTCAATCCTTTTCTATGTTTTATTTACCCTTGGATGTGAAGAAGTATATTATGACTGAACTAAAGGGATAGGATAAGGAATATGAGTGTGATAAAAAGAGACACAATGTTTCATTTTTCTTGGTATTTATCTACCTTTTCCAAACTGAAATTGGAAAGAAACATTGATCGTGTGTACGGTGGACAACAGCCTCATGAACTGATGTAACTTGTTTTCCATCAATGCATCTCTTGATTGTACATAATGGTGGATTTAATATATATATATATTATTTGTAATAATATCATAATTATTTAATTATAATATCACATATTTATTAATAATTTCCATTCCCTTTAAAATATGATAATGTCTTTCATGGGTTCAGAAGACTACCACCTCCCGAAGCGATGTGATTCATTTTTCACTTATGCTTTACATGGAAGGTAATAAAGAGAAATTTAATGAATATATGTGATATATATAGAATTATAATTATTATTTAAAATTAATATATCACCCAATTTTTTATCCTTTCACACATTAATATAATGATATCCTCACTCATGCGTACGTATAGTCAGCAGTCTGGACGAAGCAATTTGATTCATTTTTCATTCCCATACATTAAGAATGATTATACAAATATATATATAAAGTAAAAATGATATTTATAAAATTAATATAATTATATATATGATGTATATAGATCATATAGACAATAATTTAAACTTTAATGATAAACAATCAACAGAAAACTATGCAATTTACATCCAAATAGTGAAAATAATGATATATTATTTACAGAAGGGTAGTAAAATGTGATAATTGGATCATATATGATATTATAAACATTAATATTGTTATGGTATAAACTAATAAAATTTTAAAGCCATTAAATATTATATTAACACATTTTAATCCAAAATGAAGGTGAGGGAGGGCACTTCGTCTCAATTTACCTTCATTAAGGAATTTTATAATGTCATAAACCAAATTAATTTTATTAGGGGTATATACTTCAGAATTATCAGGACATATTCTGAATTATTCCAAAATAATTGTATATAATGTTTTAATTTGAATTATATCATCCAGGGGTATTTGACATTAATGTTACTATGTGGAAAATAATTTAGTAACTTAGTTTCTTTTCATTGGATTACATTCCTTCATCATTATCTTCAAAATTCTAAGATTATGCATTTAAGGAATTTTTACTATATTATATTTTATCTTGAATTTTATTATTTTGATTTAAATTTTACACAAATAATTACTTGTTTGATTAATTTTCACTTTTGTGTTGTGATCTTTGTTTGTTTTTATTTCACAATCCCATTTTAATCTAGATTTTTTATACTTAAATGACCATCGAATGAAATTATTTGATAATGTTCTAATCAAACAATTTAACTTTATTATCCTATTTTTCATTCATGATTTTTTCATGCAATAGTACCATGTTACTCTTTTGTTACTTAAAATAATCTAAAACTTGTTTTCAATAATATAGGACTTCATTTCCCTCTTGAATGGAAAAAAAATTTCATTCAAACCCATGTTTACTAATAATGATTTCAAAAATAATTTTGAAATTATCAAGATGGTTTATTAAATATATTTTTTCCTAATTTTGACGTTAAAAAATTTAAAGGATTAGTTATGCTGTTTTCCAAGCAACTCCCTCATGGATTTAATCTAAAATGTGAAAATAATATTTCTTTTACTTATAAAGCATATACATAATTTTCCATAGTCATGAAATCTCAATGTTATAAAGATTATTTTAAATGTTTATATTGTTATTTTCAATGAAAAATATTTTCTTCATGTTTTTTTACTTTTAATTTTAAAATTTTATTATCAAAATGGAATTAATTTTTTCATCAATAGTGTTTCCAAATATACTTTTATGTAATTTTTTTTCTTTAATAAGAAAAACCCATTATTATACTTATAATCCACTTGGGATTTTTTTATACAATAATTATTTTTCTAGGGATTTTTTATGATAATTTTGACTTATGAAAGTATTTATATTCACACTGTTGATTCAATTTTTATCCATTAACATTCCCTTTAAATTTTCACTTTCATTTGATTATTAGAATTTAAATATTCACCAAATATCCAAATTATTTATCATGGATATACATATTAAATAATTATTGTATCATTTATACATACTGTATTTTACTTTGAATTTCATAAGATTGACTAGGGAAAATATTTTTAATTTGTACTCCTTACTCGATATGGAAATTTGTTGATAAAGAATACTTTTCATCAGTGAAATCAATAATTTGATATATGAAGAATGGGTAGCACTTGAATTTATGGGTTCAGCCTATATATAGGTATCACATTGATACTTTATTAGTCTTATGAGACGAATAAGTTAGCTAACCTTAGTTAAATTCGTTTATAGTGTTTACATACCCATCACTTTTAATCTATCTTGTAATATTCCTTGACAATAGAGGTATCATGATGTTTGAGATTATGAAATTAACTAATTAAGCATTTCCTTCATCAATTTTTTTTATTATTATCCATGATATTTTCACAATGATATTATCTGATAATTCATTCCAATCTCATTTTATTGATAAACTTTCATGTGTTATCATTTATTTACCTTTCCATATTTATTATGGCTTATCTAATCAGTATAGTAAAATTATTTAAATTTCATGTTTGTTCAATTATTTACCATTACATGTTGCTTATTATTATTTATTAATGATAGTATATGTTTTATTTTACCCTTATTGATAATTCGATCTCACCCTTGTTTTATTTCCTTTTCTAATAATCTAGGAAGTTTTCTATGAATGATATGAAAGTATATGCAAGATGTAATAAAGTTAATATCAAAATAATATGTTGTAATTTTTCTACTCAAGTTTAATATGATAATCATGTATATATATAGTTTACCAAGACTAATAAACTATTCAATCCTTCGGGACTAAATTCTTGGTATCCTAAGCCAATGTAATAAAGCAGACACCAACTTCAGGCTACTGGGGTTAGGGTCTTTATATTTAAATTAATACAGGTCACCCAATGGTTGAATATAGAAATATTATGTTTATATAGTTTGAATGAAAATACATGATGTTTATGTTCATGCTTGTTTTTCAAATGTTTTCTTCAGTGTTTAAGGTGTTAAATATTATGTCAGTTAATCACAAAATTTATACTTCTGTGTAAAGGGGAAAAGTAATGAAAATAGTTCACCACCAAGATAACATAATCAACCCAACATAAATTGATGTGACACTGATGTGAACTACCATAGGGGTAGAAATTTCACAATCCATGTAGAGGCTTGAAATTAGAAAAGAATTTATATATTTTTAAAATATGGTTGAGGGTGATACAAATTATAAGATACATTGTTTTAAATGAGAATTGGTGGGATGATATTTGATAGATTAAGACAACTTTTAACCATGTTTGAATAGAATATCCATTGGAATATCATTTTGTAAATATATTTAGGATGATTTTTTAAAATGATTAAATGATAGGGTCCATTATAATATTGTCATATAACTATGTAGTTAGAGGCTTATACTTATGAAAAGCATATTCCCTTGTGTAGGTAAATTGTATTTATATATATAGTGCATATTTCACCTCCATACCAAATAGAATCCATTATATTATAAATTATCATTAGTAGTAGACATATGTGGTTTATGATAATTCAAAAATTAAATACATGGAGTACTGTATATTTAATTGGAATATTTAAATACATTTCTAATGTTCCAAATTGAAGAAAACTAAAGAAGATTAATAAATAATGTTTCGAATGTGATAAATATTCATATGATTTTTTTGACTGGGCCTAAGATACGATGTCTATGAATAATTATGTATCATAGAGTAATAGGAATCAAACTTTGTGTAGTTCTAGAATATATATTGGTTTCATCTTATTACATTTCCATTGGAGGGAACATTATATGATTTGGTATGTTTTCACACTTTGATATATGAGAAATGTTGTGAAATGGGAGTTTCTTTCTATGTTTTAAATAGAATATCCAAATATCACTACATATCCTATGGACACATGAATTAGGTTTCTAGAATATGTTTATTAGAGAAATACCCTACATGAATTTGTATGATCATATTCTGAAATTTTGGGAATAAAGGAAGTGGATATAATTTTTTTCGATGGGAATAGGATGGGTGATCTAGGTTTCACTACATATTCTATAGGAACATGAACCAATCTGTATGTGATTTTGGGATATAGGGTGGATTTATCCAGGTGTAGGGTCATTTAATGAAAACATAAGTAAATGAAATTTTTATATACTAGGAACTCTAATATATATATATATATATATATATTATTTTTTTAAAATTGGTTATGTTATATTGAACAAACAATTATAAGAAGTTTAAGGCCATGTGGGAAAGAATTTTTTCGATATAGTTTAATATAAGTTTTCTAAATATTTGTGAAAATTCCACTATGTTAGAATAATACATTGTTGGATTCAATCTATGTCTGACATTACTTACTTCCAATGTCATGTTCCCTACCACCACCAAGGTGAAATGTTTTGGAACGTTTTCAAAATTAGATGATGGGATGTTGATATATTAAAAAGACTCTTTTCACCAAGATTTATTATACCTCAAAGATTTTATATCTTCTCATGATTCCAACACCAAATGATATATCCTTATATACATTGATTAATTAAATCACCTAAATTTTTAATTTAGTGAACATCATAAATTAGATGTGATTATTCTATTAATAATGTTGAGAATCTTGGGAATCTGTGTAATATTCCATGGGATAGGCTATGAGATCATCCCATGTTCTTGACCTGGAGCATATTATGGTCGACACATATAGAATAATGTGCTCATTATATAAGGGAATTATGATAATTTAATATGGTATCCAGGATAATCACATAATTATATTTTTTTAATCCTATAAAGAAACCTATACTTGTAACATAATGAGTCCTAATCTCATCACCTAAGGCATCCTATGATCATCACATTTAATATAATAAATTCATCAAACAAGGATTAATATGATCACCACATAAGGTTCTCTAATATTATCATCTATAGATCCTTATGCATTTCACATAAGGAAGGATTTGTTTCTAATTCATTAGGTTGGGTTAATCCTATAATATTTATATATGGAATCTTATACTCATCTCATAATTAAAGGTTTCACTCATTCTTATCATGTAAGTGTAGTTGATCCTTCTATAATAAAAACATAATGGAATTAAAAAATTATAGTGTAATTTGGTCACTTATGGTTTAAATTACAATGGAGAATGATTTTTATATTCTTGTCCCATATTGGTTGTAACGGTTTAGCATATTGTGTGGATGCATACTCTTATTCTCATTAAATAATAGTGGTCATGGTTTAGAGTCCTATGGGGATGGTCTACCTACTCTAATCCTGTAAGGAAATACATGGTTTATAGACCAATGGGGATCTCAATAAGAATTAGGATTTTTTGGGAAGGTATGGGTTTTTCTATCTCTCAAAAGGGTGACGAGATATTAAGGATTTATGGGTTTTATGATTGAACATCATCGAAGCATCTTACATATCCTTTTTAAGTAGTGATATAAACCCTTATAAAATGAATCTCATAGATTAAGGACATTTGATGGGACCATTATTTGTATCTTATCAGCATTCATTAAGGATACATTTATCGTGAAATGGATAAAATCAAGGGATTTAGCGTGGCATAAATATAAGTGATTCTCAGATCAATATGGATAGTGGTGTAGGTGTAGGATATGTTATGGTGCTCATAGAAATTAGAAGGGCTAAATACTTCTAAAAACAACAAGTCTATGTACTAGGCATGTGCATGTTCTACATATTTACACCTTGATGGAATTGGTAATTTACACTAATTGGATAATTATTCATAGAAATACGAATGAATTTTATCGATCCCTTGTTTGATATAATCGGTTTTGGGGAGAGATTCCATGATATTGGTAATACACATGGATTTTTCTTGAAGTAATATTTGTTGTATGGATTGGGTGTTGGGATCCTCTTTAATTTTCTAAAGTAGTGTACTATTAATTAAATGAATCAATATGATATTCATGTCATACATTTAACAAAATTTTGTTTTTCTCATGAATCCTTAACTTTCACAAATATTATGAATTTTTATGAATTCAGTTCCTCATTAGAGGGTGGGTTACAAGAAATCCTAAAATGAATATTAATATTATAAAGTACTTATGTGAGATCATTCACATAATATTATCACCTACAATTATCCATGGAGGTTTTATTTGGTTTTATGAATTAGAAATGTGAGTTTTCATTAGAAGAGATCCCCAGGTTCTCTAAATTCCAAAATACCATGTTTCAGACCTTGGAAATGGTGATATAAGGAAATATATAGGCCAAAGGCTCTTTCAACAGGTCTCCTCATGCAAAAATATAATATATTTTAATATTTTTACTTTTTTATTGTGGTTTAGATGTAATATCTTAAAATATTTCTACATAGGTAAAACACTAGGTTGGTATAGAACCTCAATATTTAAATATCAAAAATTGTTCATCTCATGTTTTAATTTCTTTCATGTGTAAATTTGAGTGTACATTGTATCAAATTTCATAGACATAAAAAACATGAGTTCCATAAGAATATGTCATTTTCTTCTATATAAATCCAACATAAAAAACTTATAACTATTGATCTATAATTAAATTTTATCTCTATGAATAGTTAAATTGAAACCTTAAAAATGAAATATTCTACTGGATTTGGGGTTCCCACATAGAAGTTGTTTCTGGAGGAAAATATTTCCCAATAGATCCTCAAAATTTGGTTTATGGATTAATCTACCCATTTCATTATCCTGGTTGAAATACATTCCCTACTTCCAAATAGATTTTCATATTATAATATCACCAAACAAGGTTTTTTTTAAGGGTACACACCCATATATGTTTAAGAAATCTTGTGCTACCTAGAGATCCCATTTTCTTCTTCTTTAAGTATATAAATTATTTTTTACTCACACATGACCAAGGATGTCTAAACGAGGGTTTTATCTTGGCTTTTACCATAATGGCATGGAACACATTTTCCAGCGCCAACAACTTAATACTATTAGAACCATATATTATATAGATAAATTTTTTGGGTTAATACAACATTTCATATAGTTTAATTTTACTCGATGAGGGCCTTATACCCAATATGAACATTTAAAAAGTATATCATGAGGATCCTCACATTGGTGGGAGGTGTGACATACTCTCTATCATAGGTAATGAAAGAGTAAAATCTATTATATTTTATCTTATATATGAGGTAAGGTTGCAGACATTTTCATTACAGATTTACGGGTTTCTTGTCTAGTATCATCATCATTCTCAATTCCAGCACAAATTTAACTACCAAGAAACATTCACAGGGGAGGATTTTTAATAAATTCCAATGAAAAACAATTCTAATTAACATTATGAATATAAAATATTTATAATATCTTCACTCCAATGAAATAAAATTAATCTTATGATATATGTAGTCATTTATCATCTTCCAGTTGGTCTCAAAAATATTCTTGGAGTAAATTTAATTAGAATACAATATTAAAAAACCATGTTGGTTTTGTAAAAAAATTAATATGGGGTTTAATTTCTATGAAATTTAATGGTAGTAAAACAAGATAATAAATCATTTATGTGTTTTTTATGACATATATTTTAATATTTTCAACCATGTTTTGGAAGATATTTGTTAGAATTAAAAATGATTAAAAATGATTAAAACAATTATACTACCCTTAGGATGGTGTGGAAAATTATAGATTTATTGATGAAATTATTCTTTCCAAATCTAATCACATCCTATGTATCAACTTCTATTATAATTATCGACATAGTACACATAGAAAATAAGTTGATAGATGTAATTTTCAATTTAAACTATTTAATGGATTATAAAGGGAATGTGCCAAAGAAATCATTTATCGAAAATAAGAAAATTCATGGATTAATTTATATCATTATGAAAATATGAAGGTTGGTGGATGAAATTGAAATTCAATTGGCATGAATGAAACATCCTTCGGAATTATGCACACTAATGAAATATAAAAGGCCCAAAGTACACATGTCTCTTAATTTGGAAATAAATATGGGTTCATGTATGATACATGACACATTTTCCAATTTGTAAATATTTTATAATATTAAAGGACTCTCCTAATTTAATATTCATACTATATATTCCATCATATCATGTTTTTCAGAGAATTCTCTAAGAATTATGGCCATTATATAGGATAACATTCACCACAAATTGATAAATATTTTTACCTTTAGATTCATCTTGCTCAATAAGTCCACTTTATAGATAATACACTATTATAAATATTGAATTTATTTCCCCATTGGTTTATGGAGGTGTGGTTCAATCTTAAGAAAATTTAGTTCTAATTTCATGTAATTCATTTATTTCTTTTTTAAGAAAATGAAATAACACTCATCATGGTTTTATATAGATAGATTATTCATATTTAATGGGATTTTGGTGATATAAAAAATATGATAATTCATTGACATCATTGTTTTGTGATCATGGAACATTATATATCAGTGCTTTGAAATTATAATGGACTAATATTCACATATATAGTCAAGAAGTTTTATCAATATCTCAGTTTTTATATTACTCTAAATTAATTTTATTGTTTCTCAAATATAATTTACCCATGAAATTTTTTCAGAAAGATGGTATATTTAAGGCCATCCATAATCCTCATATGTGGGTTTCATATTCTTCTTCATCATGGAGAATACTTCAGATAAAATGAATGATTTTTATTAATGTTCTTTCATAAAAGAGTTATGTATAATTCCAAACCTAACTCAAATGTGTTTTAGTTTTTCTATCATTTTCATGTTGGACTTTATGAAGCACCATAAAAGGAAATCACATATGTTTTTGGGTATTCATTAGTATAAAAGAATTATTCATCTTAGAGATCATTATCTATTGAAAATTCATCAGGGTAGGATGTAATTCCAGAAATTTTTTAATGGGTGTCTTTGGATTACCATATGGGAGAAAAATGAATATTTAGTTTTTATATAATAATAACCCATTTTATAACCTATTTACATAAAATTAAATGGACAAGGTTATTCTTTAATGGACCTAAGTAGGATATAAAGTTACTTTTATATTGTGTAACATAATAGCATTAATTATATACTATAAATATCAAATCAGATAAAATATTCTTGATTATAGTATAACAGTTCTCGTCTTTTAAAATAGATTTACTAATGTAGTAAAGACTAATTTCATTTCCTATATAATTTTTCTAAGAAATAAGAGCACCGATGGTTCATTATAATAATTCTATATAGATAATTAGTGGATTTACATAGTATAAGTCATTAAAATATAGTGATGTGATATGTATTACTTATGGATATTGAAATATCTCTAGAAATATTCATCCCATTATTAATATATATATTTATTTATTCTGCTATATAAGGGAAAAACATTATCATAGGGATATTAAGGAAATACCTATTCTAACAAATATTTCCTTGGATCCCTATCATATGTAAAATATTTTTAAGATAATTAATTGAAAGTATTTATTTGGACTTCATTTGATTAATTTTTATACTATGATGATAAAATATGAATCCGTGGAAATTTTTAGAAATTTCCTCAAATGCACATTTTAATAGGTTCATCATCAGGTTATGTGACTAATTATTAGATAATACCACTTTGTTGTCAATTAATTATTCTAAATGATGATTTTATTTCATGATCAATTCATCCATATAACATCGTATAGTATTATCAATGAGATGATGAAAAATGTGGTGCATCTCTCATTGGTAACTAGCCCCAATATTTTTGAGAATGAAATGAATCTCTTTATAGAAATATTTATATTATGGTTCCCTAAATATAGTGGCTTAATCATCTTTAGGATCCATTTGAATATGGTTGTTTCTAGAATATTTATTATGGAATTTGTTTTCATAAAAGATTAGTATGTCATCGATCTGTAGGTTTGTGATTAGAATTGGAATGAAATCCTTTTGAAAATGGTTATTGAGATCCTAGGAATTGATAGACAGCCTAAATTCACAATTTTTTGATGAATAAATATATGGTAATTATTAATTATTCTCTACATCCTGAATAATATTTTCCTTTATCATCTTTTCATCCTTAGTTTCCACCTTACTTCAATGAGTTTGTAAAATCTTCCTTATTACATGTTGCAACCATAGAGGTTAATAGTAAGAAAAAATTCTGATTAGTAACTTGATGATCATGTCATTTAATATAAATTTAGTTATATATAAATACATATGAATTTAATTTGATAATGTAATGTATATCTCTTGATACATGGGATTCATTGACTAATAAATCATAGTATTATTTGGATTTATGTCGGTGCCTTGATTAAATAATTTTAAAACATATACAGTGGTGGAGATATCTTTTTTCGAAAATATAGGGTATATACCTATGTTGTTTTTTGTTATCACCATAAATGGTGGAGGATGTTCTAACTTTATTAGCATCTAATGGATACATAATATTCTTATAATCTTATTCATAATTTGATTTATTTGATGTATAATATGATTATTTAGACTTGATTGGAACCATGTTAATGGATATGGAAGTAAATAATATTTATGTACTCTATTCCAAACATATGATAATTTTATAAAAACCCATTATTTTTGTTCATTTGGTGTTTGTTAGCACTGTTTTTTGATAAAATGTTTCAAATATATGATATTTGTGTAAAGGGTGCCTATGTTTTATCTTTTTTGTATACTATATAATCATTAAAAATGTATTTTTCTATTCATTATAATAGAATAGAGTAATATTTCGTCCCTTATAATAACCATAAAGACTATATGAATTCCAAAATCTAGCATTGTCACCTAAAAACTACATATGAAGAGTAATAGACATCACTTAAATTCATTTAAATGGGAGATGAGAACATGTTTAAATCAATCAGGGGAGGAAAATTCACATTATCATTGTATTTATGGTTGTTTTCCCCCTATTTTATAACAACCTACATTAATGTGTTAAGTTTAAAAGTGTTAATGTCTGAACATTCACCATAGAAAACCATAATTTTAATTAATTTAAAACATCAAATATTGTTGGTATGAAGAAGTTATTTATCATGCATATGAAGTCGTGGCCAACCCAAAAGTATTTATAAGGTGGTATCTCAATGAAAAATCATGAACTCAGTGTAAATATGGTTTAATAAAATTAAATTTTCAAATGATGGAGGTTCTAAGTTAAGGAAGATTTATCCTTGATCTATTATCCACTAAAACTCAATGATTATTAATATATCTGAGCTTACCAATAACATGAAAGGTTTCATTGTTCCTTTAAATCGAAGTATAAAAATCCTTCTTTTTAAAGGTTATGATTTTATGGCGCTCAAGGAGTACCCTATCATTATGATATTTTTCAATTGTTCCCCTTCAGTCTTAAATTGAAAAGGGCATGAAAATTACATGACATGGGAATACATGAGACCTTTGGAGATATGGAGGGAACATAAAATTGAGATATGTGTGGGAAAAATTTATAGGTGATCCAAAATATCATACTTGTAAGATTGAGGATAATGATTTCATCAATGTTTCTAGTCTTCAGCATGAGACTAAGGATGCTAAGCTTGCCGATATGATGATTTTCCTATTCTTAAGTAAGAAATGTTCGGTAATTTTTATTGAGGGATGAAATTATTCGATTTTATAATAATCTATGACTGGATATGTGTTTTTCTATTAGTAAATAAATCCAATAATACAATTGGTGTGGAATTAGTCATGAAGGATTCATAATTTGGTGAATTTTAATATTGGGATCATTGAAGTTCCCTTATTCACATTTCAGTGACATGTATAATTCTATACTAGCTGAAACCTAGACTCTAAGGCCCACCCTATGTGTTTATTCAACTACCTCAATATCCTCCTATATGATTACTTATAAAAAAATTTATATCATACCAATTTTATCCATAAGTATAATTTTTTTATGGATGGCCATCAGAGATTCGTATTGGGAGTCTTGTTAGAGTAAAATTTTATTTAGTGGGGTGAGGGCCATTATCATGGTGATTGGGGCATAAATTCTATAAGATCATGGACTAGTTTTGGTTATTGGGGGAATTTCTTTTTCTATATTTTATTTCATTGGAGATTATTTCATTGTTATTAGGGGATTAATAAAAGAATATGTTTCCATAAAAATGTAGAGAAAATTAGGGTCATGAATATATGATCCCTACATTCAATTAGGTTTTAATTATTTGGTTCAATAACATTTTAGGGTACCCATTCTTCAAATTTATAGACATTCATAATAGTAACCTTAATGAAAAATTTCTATTCTTCTAATTGTGTGGAAGACACACGTGTCACATGTGTCCTAATACTATCAAATGTTATTATGTCTTAAACTAACATATTTTAGTGAAAATAATTCAATATAATGAAATCTTTCTCGAAATATTGAAAAATCCAGTGGTAAAAGAAATAATTTGGAAGCTCATTTAATTAAACCTCATCAAGATTAAAAATTCATATAAATATGGTCTAATTTTATTTTATAGATATAATGAATTACTTATGGAAATGTTAATTTTTAAATGAATCGATCATGTTCTTCCTATTTTCAAATTCTAGTGACTTTCATCTTTATCTACATCTAGTTTATTTTTATTATGACATAGGCATTTATTTTTCTTCCAAGGATGAGGCATTATAATAAATTTTTCAAGATTTATATTTGGATCCATTTTAAGGGTGATGGAACTTAATTCATTATTCCGAAACATTATTTCATATGATGATGGACTTTGTTGAATTTTTTTTCTAGTTCTATGAATAGAATCTTCCAATTATTTTTTTATTTTATCAAAATCTTACGATCTATCATACTATTTCTATAGGATACCTTTAGTTTCCCATTTATCCTAAAGATTCTCCACACAAATTTCAAATAATTATTCTTGAGTATGTTATATGGACATGGAATATGTGAGACCCTTCCACCACGAAATGAAATCTTCAACTCTCTCATTCCTAAACAACATAAAATTGGATGAATTATTAATATTAAGATGGAATAATCAATGAATTTCAAAAGTGTTATTTTAAAATAAAAATGGATGTGGCAGAAAAATTGTTTTATAAATGAATGTGGCATCTTCATAAATTATTGTAAGACATCATAATTTCTCTAATTATTAAAACTATGGTGTCCCTTACATTGGGTTCTGGTTTGATACAATGTTACTTATGTGTTTCTACATTTATCTTGTGTGATTTAACATCAGGAGTACATGATTACTAAATTTTTCCAAAGGCGGATTAAAATGTACCCTCATCATAAATGATATTTTCTTAGGTATTACTACTATACGTGGGCCTTTAAATAGAATTTAACAAAAAAATTAATGGATTTTGTTTATTCTTATTATAAAAACACTCTGTATTTCACAAATTGGGATTGATATCTTATTTGGGTTTGATATAGAGGTTTGTTTTAATATATTATTGGATTACCTCCCTAATCAAAGGTCTAATGACTCGTCTCACATTTTCACTGATGGTATCCTAAATGAGGAAACTCTTAATAGTCAAAAAGTTCTTCAATTCACCAAATAGATTAATATAGTACAAGATTGATAGGTTGGGACAATATATATTTTTTATCTTAAATATCATATGTTTGTTGAGCAGTATCATCTTGAGGAGGCATGGTGGATTTAACTTATAAGTGACATTTCTCAATTATATTTCTAATAAGAAAAAATTCTTTAATTATATTTAATTTATTTATCCTATCATAATATGTGGAATATTATTCTTCTGTAAAATTGGTTTTAACACCTTCTATAAGTAGGTGGGAATTTTATGTAGAAAAACATTTTCTTTTATCATAATAAACTATCTTTATGTGGTTAATAATAGAATTTCAAGATGAGTCCCTAAATCAAAGTATTTTTGTAGATATTTGTTGTGAATTCCTTCTCAGAATATCATAATGAAGATTATATTCTCCACATATTCCTCCTCCTTTACCCATCCATTCTCATAATCATTTTTTATAAATTTATGTTATTTTCTAATGAAATATAATTTTAAGAATCAAGTACTTATATTCTTTGGAAATTTCATAACTAAATCAACTTCAGAATAACCTTAAAGGATAATTCATAATCCTACATTATTTATAATTTATTGGATGACATTTTTATTTATATCTACAATAGAGTTTTTGATCTATCTATCTATGATTATATTAAGGTGAACTAGGAGGATACTCATAGAAATAGATTATGAGATAATCTTCTCAAACCTTAATTTAATGTGATCCTCTTAGGGTGCTTGACTTAATAATTATAAATATAGTTAACTAAGGGGTTTCTCATAAATCATACCCTATCATTATTATCACTATTATTTTGTAGAATGTTCTTAACTATTTTTTTCATCTATTTGTTATATTAATGATACTATGGGTGGTGGAAGTAGGTAAAAATTTACACTTCCCTACAAGATAGGGTTTCTCAATGGTTTTTTCACTTCATAATATAAACCTATTCACCTTTTATATTGTATCCTTGTGATTCCGGGATGTTTTAGATTTCATGAAGTCTTTTCCTAGATGATTCTAATGTGGGAAGACACATCTAATTTTATAGGTTTTTATTTCCTTTATTTTTCAATATATTTCACCATTCTAGAAACCATATATATGATTTTTTTTTCAATCGATTGTTACCTTAAATTATTCGTTTTCTACAAGCAATAAAATTAAAGTTCTATTGGAATAAATAAAATCTATATTTAAATATTTTATGTAGATCATGATTGGTAATGATGAAATTTCAAACAACAATAATGGAATAAACCCCTTGACCGATGAGTGCGGTGAAATGTAACACCAAAAATTTATCTTGAACTCTGGTGAACACATATTGGGAATCCTCCATAATGATTTCATTAAGTTACTTAAGGATTATATGGTAAAGATTTTGGGGTTCCAATTATAATTTATTGGATTTTGGATTATAATATATAGTGATTGAGTACAGTCCAACCAAGAAACATATTTCATCAAGAACATTGAAATGATTAGTACCCCTTGTATGGAACATGTTTTCACAAAGAGTTGTTGAATCTTTCCCATTGATTCTGAAAATGTTATGGTATGAATTGTTCTATGAACATATCAAGAATGATATACTAAGATGTGGATGCATTCCTTAATATAAGATGTATTTTTTATGTGATAATTCTTTCTACTTGATGTTGATGTATTATTTATAATTACAAAATTTTCAATCAGTTTTTTATCATAAAGATCACTTTTTAGATAAATTTCACAATAAAATAGAATCATTCAGGGATTTTTTCAAAAATATAAAATATTTATTGGTCAACTATAGGAACTAATAATATCTTTTACCTTAGAAATATTATTCTTTTAGAGGAGATATTACTAGTTAATAATATATTATTAGATAAAGTTGATTTTAGTTTTATAAACATCTTTCAATAAGTAAGAATCATTGTACAACATGAAACATGAAAAGATTATTTATCAAAAATATTCAAGGGTGTGTCTCTGTATACATTTTATTTATCACAATAAAGAAAAACCTCTATATTTTCATTTTTATTAGACACTAAATGGATGACCTTTTTGTTGAGAGGTTCATTATTGTCAACATGGGGAGTACCTATATGTTAATTTAATATTTTATTCTAGGGAGGACCTTTATGATGGGTTACATATGGGATAAATAGTTTTATTTTACTTTCAACAAATAATCCCTTTATAATTTCAATCTAGGATATGAACTTCATGATTATATATTTCTTGATTTCCTTCATAGGGAGGACCATTGTGTCGAGTTTCTTTGAGAAAACATCCATGGTGTAATTTTACATCATCAACATCCTAGGGAGGACTATCACCCCCGCTAGATTTACTGTCCATGGGAGGAACTTTGTAAAAATTACCCAAGGGTGGACCTCCCTAGATTATTCTTATTGAGTTTATTTTCATGGGAGAACCTCAATGTAATTATATGGTTTCAACATTGAGAGTAACTCCGTAACAAAGAAAATAGAGAAGGATTCGATATTCATTCAATTCCATTTAATTATAGGGAGGATTGCAATCACTAATATTCATGTTTTTATTGGAGTACCTTCACAATGGGTACTCCAGCGAAGACTTACAGAGCTACTTATTTATGTTTTACCATTAAAAGTACCTTTTTTATTGATCTTTATATTTCCAAAAGGGTGCATCTTGGATGGGTACTTTGGATTGGTTCTCTAAAGATACTTTAAATTTCAATATTGGAAGAAAATGTTAAAAGTTTTTTGTAGTTATCCGTAAATGTTAAGGAATAGATTGTTATATAAACCTATATTATCCTTGAATATATATATTTTTTATTGATGGTGATTTTAATTTTTTTTACAGTACCATTGGGAGATAATGATGGTTCTAGTGGATGGAATCATAAGAATGGGGATAAGCATACTATTATTCTTTAATGTAATATTTCCCCAAGTGGGATCTCATTAAAGGTGGAAAAGCTTGAATGACTAGGGTAGAACAACACCCTCAACTATATCTTGATGAGTTTAGGTCATTATACAATGATGATGAACTTTTTAGTGAAGATTTTCCAGATTAGTTCTTGATATATTGTTTTTATACAGTATACACCTTTCTAAAATTCCCTAAGATAACTGTGATTTACATTTTTTAACTATAAGGAATGTATCTCATATCATTTTTATGTTTTAGTGGGGTTAACCTTCCACTTATTTTCCTATCATATAAATTGAAACCAAAATGGTTTTAGTTCTTCCAAATACACATAAGTTTTCTCCAAATTTGAACTAATTCCATTGGGGAACTATTCTCACTCCGTGGACTTCACCATTTTTATATTGTAGATTCTCAGTTGGAGAAAATATAGGTTTATTGTTTAGAACCAAGAATTTCATGGGTTAATTAGTATTATATGGTTAGTGTTTCATCACTTGGTGATAAATAGAAAACAAATATTCATTTAATTTCACCTAGAGTATCTAGGAAGTAAAATTCTTTATGGTACATTTACTAAAAATTATATATGGATACTACGAGGGATTAAAAAAATCATTAGTGGAATATCATAAATGAGAATTCACATTCAATAATTCTATTTCATGGGAAAATATTTTTACATTAGGTTACCAATTTTTACATTTGATGTTTTATTTTAACAAGCATGTTGGGTTATTTTCCCTGGAAAAAACACATCTGTATCAATGGGATTGAGTGGTTTTTTTATCCAAAACAAATATTTGTTCTGTATTCTAAGACTCACTTATATATTTTTAATTATTTTTGAAATAATTCTCAATCTAAATATTAGTTATTCATTTATAAAACAAGATAGAATGAATTCATAGGTTATCATGTGAAAATAAAATATGTTCCTTTAAGGGGCTCTACCTCGCTAAGATATCCCCATGTCATCGTATGTCTTCTCCATCCGGGGATTGAAGCAGATCCTTCCACATTGAAATTGTGGGCTCATTCATGGAATTCATATCTCTATTCAAAGAGGCCCCTTGTGGGATTTTCCTTGGAAATTCACATTCCTTTCCTGTTTCTCACCCTAGACATCGATTTGGCAAGGGTTTCCTTTGGAGGTGGTGCAGTGTCCAGGTCATGCCCTTTTCTTCTACAGGAAGTGGGGCGGCACCTTGTTTCAGCATTGGCTTTGGGTGCATTGGGACGTTTGTTTCAGTCTCTGTTTGCATACAAATCTGAAGGCAGTGACGGGATAGAGACTTGTGGAGGGATCTCTTCGGTGTTCCTCCAGCGAGATTCTAGCTTCGATGATTAGGGTGTTTGTGCATTGATTTTTTTATTCATTTGGTGTTGTTCAGATTGATGGCTTGGGTGATGTGGAGAGAGCTGTGTGGGCATCATGGTGCCATAACACGTTGATTAATGTGAGGGTTTTACTATCGTGGATTTGCAGGGATGGTTTTTGTGAAAGCCTGGTATGGTATTAATTTGGTTGATTTTGTGAATATGTGGAATGGTTGGTTTGTCTCTTTTGTGTCACATCATTTCACGATATATGTGTCAATGAATATGGATCTCCTTAATGGCGACACCAGAAGAGGTTCAAAGTATAGATCTTCCATAGATCCTTGATATCGGGAATTGGTTTATTGAGAGGGTATGGAATTTTCCATCGGTATTGTGGCCATGCATTCGTGCACGTGACTGCTAGCCGAGCATGGATGTGAAGGTGGAAGCTCATCGTAATATTTTTTTACTGGGAGGGGACCTTTTTTGTCGATTTTAATCGTATTGTTTTTTACCATTAGACATTACACTGTGGGGCTAGAATGTTTTTTTGTCTTTGGGTTCATTTAGGTTCCCCTACCCCCTTAAAAGGGGGCCTATCTTAATAAAAAACAAATTTTTACTCATTTATAACTTTTTTTAATAAAACCATTCATATAGAATAAGACTTTATAATATGTTTCTTATCCCATGTTAATTTATTATTTAATGGTTTAATTACATATTAGAAATGAATCAATATTTTGTTTCCATCTTTGGAGGCAGAAGGTATTATTATCATGAGATTGGTCCCAAGAAAGGGGTATCCAATATATCCCTATGAAGGGTATAAAAACACACATAGTCCGGTTCCATATAACATGGAATTTCTTTCCTTTTAAGGCCATGGGATAAGGACCTATGGTTTTACTTTTATTATATACAATTAAGAACAATTGTGATATATCATTTAAATTCATATGACAGTGACCTCTACCAACATGTTAAATGTTTTGTTGAGTGGAATATTTGGTGAATGGTATATAGTAATGGTTTAATATCGGTTAACACATCAGTATCACATTCTATATTTTATTAGTAGATTATTTGCGTAAAGAAAATGGAGACTATTAGTACCTTTATCTCAATAATTGGACCTAAGATGTATGAAACTATGTTTGAGAGATTATGGGGGGATTAAAAATATCCAATATGCACATTTTAAGCAAGAGGATATTTCCCAAGATTCATCACGACAAGGGGGACTAGTTATCAATGTAATGTATGATCAGATCTACTCTAAGGATCTGTGGTTAGGGAGAAAACCCATAGGAAGAACTAACAAATCATTAAACCAAAACATTTTTATAGGAATACATGATCTTAAGGAATACATGAATATTGAAAGTGATTTAATTTATATATTATGATGAAAAGGTTTAGGATTTGAATATGTTTTCTTTATAAGGGGTTAATTTAATAACAAAAGGTTCCAATAGAGTCCTAAAATCCACTATGGTGAAAGGATGAAACATTACCAAGTTGGGTGACATGGGAGAATGTGGTTCCCAAATGATCCCTTAAGGGATAGGTATACCTCCACACATGATGGACCTTTGTTCTATGCTACTTTAAATTTTCTAAAATGATATCTCCTATGGATTGTCCCCTTACCCAATGATAAGTCATAAATTGGAAAAAAATCATTTATAAGGGTCCAATTTGAAAATCACTATGATGATACTAATACCTCATCGTTACACAACTTTCCCATAGGTATTGATTATCAAATCACCTATGAAGTTCATGGAGATAGTTAGAATGTAGACTATTTCATAATTGTTTGTATGCTCGGGTTATCACTATATGTTAAAGTTAAAGGCTGAGAATTCCTAAGTAATAGAGGCAAGGGTTCCTAAACCTTATGATAACTAATCAAGGCTCCTAGTTGAATCATTGAGTGAACTTGTGAGGTTCATGGAGAGTAAATGGGAGGTGGATAAGGATAAGGCTCACATATGATAAAGAGTGTGTGTGGAAGATAGATGGAGGGTGTAGCTTATATATAGAACATGTGTTGAGGTATAGTAAGAAACTTCATCACCCTAACTCCTTAAAAAATTATTAAAAGTATTCTTTGGCTTCATAGTATTTTCTTGAACAAAATTTGATCTCCAGAATAGATGATGTGGTTATGATATAGTTATGTGGTAGGGATGCAGTTATGAAATGGTATGCAGTATGTAGTAATTGTATGTGATATGTGATTTCCTTTTTGAGTTGGTGATTTTGATTATGTGGTTATGGATATGATTTATGGTAGGTTATATGGTATGTGGGTATGGAGAGGTTATGAGTTCTAGAACATGTGTCATTGGTATGTGAGGGAAACTCGATCAGTGGGGAAGAATATATGGAGTTCCTTTATTGATGTATTTTCATTATAATTATATTATTATTCTTTTGTGTGAAATTTTTGAGAGATCCTTGGTGAATTTGATCTATATATTTCCTTGGGATAGGTAGTAGAATAGTTTTGTTATTTATTCAAGAATGATTTAGTATTAATCATTCACATTTTCATTATATTTTTCAAGGAAGAACTTTCTTGGTCAGCATTCATGCCCACACATTTTATATATATTCTATTTTAATAAATTTTATGTAAATATTTGGTAATTATGTTAGAAATTACTAGCTTAAGGTGTAGTAGTTTCCTGGATTCTGAGTTTCTACCTTAAGAGTTTCTACCATTGGTATTTATTCAACAGACTATATATTCCTAAATGAGATTACATGTATCACGTTGCGATAATGATATCTATTTTATTATTATGAGATAGAGTGGAGGGGTGGCTTATTTTATCTTTCTAGGGATTTATGAGGGTAATTCATCCATTTATGTGTGTTCAAAAACCATTTTGTTAATTGTAAAACTATGTCCAATTAGTGGTAGACTATGAGGTTCACACCTATCGTAACTATTGAACTACTTTGGGATTCAGTGGGGAAGTGTCCTAATATGAAAATTTTATGTTATGATCTCATTTTTTATTTATTTTAACACTTAAAATATTGATATTATTAAAAAATATTGGATTGTTAAGAAAAAAATTATAGATTCTAAAATTGAATTGTGTAATGTTTCATCCATACAGATACTAAGTATTGGGTATTGATGAATAACCTTTCCTATAATGATACGGTTACTTTGAATGAATCCTTGTTACATGATGTATTATGGTTTTACCTTAACAAAATATTAAATATATTAAGATGTCATGAACTAATTTTATCTCAATATTATTAAAGATCCTTCCCATATTCTATTATTATATTTTAAACTATCCTCTATTTTGTAGAGTAATATTCTTTCATACACTAATATGTTTACAAGAAATGTTTTATGGAAGTCCACACCACACTTTTAGTTTATGTAAATCCTAATTAAATTAAGGTTATTTTGAAGGATAATTTTTCTATTAATCTCGTTCGGAATATCAATGCACCAAAAAATATATAAAATAATTTTCTTTATAAATAATGTTCATATGAATTGGTTTTATTTTACATTGAAACAAATCTTTTTTCACTGGGAATAAATTTAATATAGAAAACATTTATATTATATAATAAATTTTTTAATATTAAATCAATAAATTTGGGGGAATTTTTCAAGATATTTATATAATCCTTCCCCAAAAACATGATAATGGCATTATATCCACCCATATTATGAATTTCCTTCAGCCTTTTAAATCATATAATACATATCCCATAACAGACCAGTTACATCAAGATTAGATCACCTTTAACACATTCCTCAACATTTCTGAGGGCTCACATCTAACTTATGTAAACTAATTAAGCATCCTATATTTTAAAATTTATATTTGTGATAAGTTAATGATATATATTTCCAAAAAATCATACTTTTTTAACCTTCCATGCCCCAATATAACTATTTACATTCAATAATCATTGACTAAACTCTTTGGTATGAAACTATGATTAACTTTTAAACCCAATTACTTGATTAATAGTTGTAAATACATAACTTGAATTTTTAGTGAACAACAAGCATTAAAATACCATAATTACCTTGTGAGAACCTAAATATTCTTCGAAATAAATCAATTCTATGATTTTTAAGTATTAATTTTATATATTTTTAGAAATCATAATTTTGAAATAAATTTATCTGATTTTTCACTAGAAAACGGAATAGTTCTGTTTTTATATATTATATTACAAAATATTACATGGTTTAATCTGAAATCAATGTTTCATAATTTTAGAAATAAAATTTTTCTAAAATTAAAATAATTTTTATAACATCATATCAAATTTTTATATGGATGAATTTTTTGGGATTTTTCTAAAAAGCTTTATTTTTTAGGTGAATAGTGAAAATATAGTTTTTTATTAAAACTTCAATTCATTTAAAAATTTTAAAAAGTATAATTATACTTTTTATTTTATATTAATTTAAATTATTCCTGATAAAAAAAATAATAAATTTTCTCCTATATTATTCAAAATTTTACATTATTTTGTTGTAAAGAAATTCTAAACCATAATATGACAATTTTCAAAAAACTATTTTAATTGTGGTTTTATTAATTTATAATAAAATTAATTCATACCATTTATGGAAAATGAATATGATAAAATTTATTTAAATTTTGAAATAATTAGGTTAATTGTTTTTCTATTTTTAGTTCCATTTATTTAAGTATAAATTGTTACGTTGGAAAAACATTATCACCCCAGTAAAGGTTGAAACGGTTAATGGGGTTTAAACTTATTGAAATGGTTTAAAATAAAATAAAAACATGTTAAAATTTGAATGGATGAGTGGATATGGAATCATACTAATACTGGACTCTAAATATGTCAATTTAGTTACAATTTACATTGAAAAAAGCATATAATATATTTAAAATATTATAGTTTTTTCATGTGCATCGCTCCTCTAACCAATAAAAAGGAACCACATACCATCATTTTATTTACAAAAATTGATAAAATTTTATCAATTAATCCATTACCAATTAATTTACCATAATTCCTATCAATTTCATATAGCTCCTTATATCAAAAAAAACAACATAAGAATCCATAAGGTGTAATGTAATAGATATTTTTAAAATAACATGCATAATTATTAACTAAGTGTTCCATGTTTATTTCATATTATACCTACATAAAATATTATCTAACCATAATGAAATAATAACAAAAGTGTATTACATATTATAAAATTTTATTATTATTTTCGTAAAACCCTTTTCATCTCTTTTTTCCATCCAATGTAAAATGAAACCTTTGCTTGTATAAAATAGGATTATGTCCTCCACAAAGCGGTGAGTTTCATTTTTATTCACCATATCATATAGCTGGTTAAGATTATGGATCAAAAAAATATATATTATATTCATAAAAATAATTACGATTATTTAAATATAAGATATTACATATATTATTACTCTTCCATCAGTTGAAAAATAATGATGTTTCTCATGTTTACTTGTTGATAATCACCTCTACGAAGTGATGTGATTCATTTTTCAGTTCCATAATTCAAGGAAAAACATATGGACAGAACTAATGAATAAATATTAATTTTATAAAGTATTTATTATTATGATAAATGAAAATATTATTTAATTTTTTTCCCACAAATTATAAAAATATAAACATTTTTTATGCATACATATAGACTATCATCTTCTTGAAATTACATAGTTAATATTTTAAAACCACCATACATGGTTTGTTTTACAAGGGTATTTTATGTTTAAATATGGATAATTATTAAATTTTTAATATTTTGGAGTTAATGTAACCATAACCACTTTCACCACAGACATTGCACTAATGATTTGTAGAGGTTATAAACAGATTACCCAAAAAGATCCAAGGTGAACTTACCCATTTGAGTAATTAAATAAAACATGGTAAAAATTATTAAAAGTGAATAATGATAGTGGAATAAAAATTGTAAAAAATTATGTAGAAATTTGAAAAGTAGTATAATTTTATTATTTTGGAGTTTGATAATGTAAGAATCTAGACAAGATGTAATTTAAAACATTTCCCTACAAAACGATTTTTATAATGGTTTAATCACCTTCCCCTCAAAATCCATATATTTTTATTTTTTTTGGAATGATCTTATTTATGATTCAAAGGTTTCTAACATTGTTCTTTTCCTATATTCGATTTTCTTTACAAAAGATTTGAAAAATAAATATTTTCATCATTTTTTGTTCGGTTAATTTTTGACATCATTAAAAAAACATTATAAATAATGTTTTATAATGTATATGAATTGACCATATTTTAAAATAATCATAGTTTTTATTCATTATCATTATTCTCTTACAAGATAACATGGTTTTTTAAATTATATCATATTCCCACTCTTATATTAATTTAAATTTATTATGAGTCTTTAAAGAAAAATAATATTTATGTTTATGATGACGTTAAAATGGAAATATTTTTCTTATTTGTATGAATGTGTTTTTCAAGGGTTTTATGATCAAAATGTGAAATATTATATAAAATTCATTATACTATACTAGCGAATTATGGATAATGATTGGTGATCAAGATATAACTAAGGATTAATGGTAATTCAAATATAGATCTATGACACATTAAGTTATGATTTATTATTTGTAGTAGTAAATGAGGGAGAATACCAAGTTTCTTATTCCTATGTTTTTAATTGAACCGTAATTATAACTGAAATAGGTTAAATATGAGTGAACATGGGTTCTTAATATTATTCCCTAGGATAACTATACTATTATTTATAAAACCAAATTAGGTAAATATTTTCCTTTCATTATGGAATAAAATTTAATGAACATGTAATTTAAAAAAATGTTCAAATAAATGTTTTCATGGACTCACACATTCCTCAAGATAACATGTTTGTTTTATTATTTATAATAATTTTCATCATGTTTTTTATTTGTAAAATGGTTGATTTTAGTCTTTGGAAATATTTTAGTTATGTTCTAGAATATTTATTGTAGAAAATGTTAACATTTTCATGGGTTTTCATGTTTTCAATTGATTATAGAGATTCGTTTATTTTTATATCCCTTACTTATTTTTCTTCTCAAACCACATTTTCAAAAAAAATGATTTAAGGATCATAAAGTACTATATCATTTTATGTAATTTTATTTTGGAATAATCATAAAATATTAAATGTGTTTTGAATAAAATAGGGCTGCAAACATGAATACCTATTTTTGTGAAAAAATGTACATCATTGGGAAGTGACCTATTTGATATTTATTTTTTTTCCCACTTCTATAAATAAATATATAAAAAATATCATGGGAATATAAAAATGTGAAATGGTTACATTGAAACTCATATTTATGGGTTTGGAATGTAATTGGCCATTATAGTTTGTATCAGAGAAATGGTTTAGATATCATTAGATGTTGGTAGAATGTTAAAAATACACTCATTAGATATTAATATTTAATATATCATGAGTTAAATTTTGAATATTTCTATATTACATCATCTAATACATGTGTCTTAAGAATGGTTTTATATAGAATAAATCAGTTAGGTAATGTATGAAGGACTCAAGAGGATATTAACCCTCCCAATCAACAACACGGAGTCATTAAAACAGAATAGTGTGTGGTAGTGTTCACTCATTAGACACATGTTATTAATGGTGGCACCATTGAAATATAATAGTTAAATTATCCATAGTGTAACATGTATATAGTAGATCATTTCCAAAAAAAGAACCCTTTTTCATTCAACGAATCTTCAGACCTAATTAATGTTCATGAATGGATAATGGAATTAGATATGATAATTAATGATTTGGGATGTGAGAATCATCAAAAGATAATTATTATTTTATATCATTTTTGAAGGTGAATACATTGGATTTAAATATCTAGTTAATAATAATATTGAATTTTATATTGATTCCATGGAGCGGGTTGTCCTTTATGATATTTTTCTTGAGGTGTATTTTCTTAATATTATTCATCTTAGGATAAAAATAATGTTTATTGAATTTATGTAAAAAATATGAATAATTAATATCCAGTAACAAATATTGTTTTCTCTATTTGGATAGTTATTGACTAATTGTTGTTTTAGACTATGTGAGTAAAATTGATTGATTTTACTCTGTTTTCAACACATTTTTTAATAGAATTGTAACCTCAATATTTTAAAAGTCATTATGTGTTTTTTGTTTTTATATGAAAATTGAGATGTTTTTTCCTCCACTTATATAATTTGTGAGAATAAGAGTATGAATTAGTCTCGGTTGAATGAAATTTAGAAGCATTCAGCTAATAAATATATAGGTAATCGACCAAAAAATATAAATTTACTAAAACACCTTATAAATAATGTGTTAAATTTCCATTGAGGTGTTATTAATGTGGTATTAATTTTCATTTAACTCATTAATATAAGTGAAATAAATATGATAATAAAAATAATGAGAAACTAGAAAGTTATCTAGAATTAATATTTTTTTAATTGAATTGAGTTAGGACAATATTTTCATGTAAGTTTGAATTTATTTACTCAAGTTGGGAATAATAAAATGCATAAACAAAAAATATTAAAAAATATTTTCATACTATTATGGAAGATTTGGAACCCTCAACTGATTTTCAGATAGGCATGTTAGTTTTTAATTTATATTTTATCAAAAATAAATTCATTTTTTTAACCAATTCTTCTATATTTCATGAAATTTAATATATAATAAAAATACCATCTTAGGAAATGAATTCAAGAATCATAGTAAGAACTCATAGGGATAGTGTAAAGGAAAAAATTAATTTATACAAATAATTTTTTATCATGTGTATAATGTTTTTCTAAAAAAACATTATTTTGTTCCCCATTGTGGAATTTAATGTCATTTTTGGTAGGGATTGGATTTAAATTTTTCATGCTTTGATAAATTGGACAAAAATAGTTATTTTTTAGAATGATTTTTATACTGTATATAATAATGAATTCATACCTTTGTTACAATATCACGATTTTGAAAAACTTATAAAAGATGGAAGTTAATTTTATCATTCACATATTATTGAAAAGTAATGAACTATTAAAATTTTGTATAGACCAGTAGTCAATGAATATATTAATGTCTTTCTTGATTATTTTTTTACCTTCATTAATAATAAGTATGTTGAATAAACTATTTATATAATTCCTAATTCAAAGACAATTTAAATAAATATATATCAAATTGCACAAATAGAACTTTCATAATTGAGAAAATAGTTAGAAGAGTCCATTGAAATGGTTTTTTTCCATATCACTTCACATTGAGGTTCGACTAATGTATTTGTTGAAAATAATAATAGTTCGAAGAGAATTTTCATTTATTATAGAGAACTAAATAACATTTCTACTAAAAAAATATTTTTTGATTCATATAGATGGAACTATTTATCATATCCAAGGTCATTAGTATTTTTTTAAGATTAATCTTATAGTTGAGTATCACTATCTAGAGTTGAAATATGAGTACATTCAAAATATAGTGTTTCTTAATTTATATGGAAAATATGTGTTTCTAGTAATTCTTTTTGGGTTAATGAATTGTCTATTTATATTAAAAAGTTAAATAAATATATTTATATATGAGTATTTTAATAAATTTTTTGTGGTTATCATTGTTGATATTATGGTTTATTATAAAAATTATATGGAACCTGAGAAATAAATAAAGATTTTTTTACAGTCTTTAAAATAGATGAAGTTGTATGTAAATTTTTGAAAATGTTAATTTTGGTTTCAACAAATTTAATTCCTTTGAAATATTTTTTTTCAATATTGAATAACCGTTAATATTAATAAAACTAAAGTGGTGGATGAGTGGCCAGTACATATTAATGTAACTAAGATTCATAAATTTCTTGTATTATTGGGTTATTACTAACAGTTTTTTCAAATAAATACTTGGTTATATGGCCCACTAACTTTTTGACTATAAAAAAGGTGAAAAATTAAACTAGATAAAGAAATGTTATAAATGTTTCTAATAATTTAAAATAATATTGGTCATTTCCCCACTATTATCCTAGAAAATAAACATGGGGAATTTTTTATTTATAGTGATACTTATTTGAAGGGCCCCATTTTTTATGATGTATATGGATTAGATATTTGAATATGATTCATGAAAATTATAATATCATGATAATAATTACCATGAACAAGATATTGATCATGAATCAGTGTTTTTTGATTCAAAATTTTATAGGAATATTTTTTGTTCGCAAAAATGTGAAATGTATACTAACTAACAAAAATTAAGGTATATAACCACTGAAAAATAATTCAATACTAGGAAAGAATATGGTTGAAACTGTTAAATGAATGTGACTACATGATTCACTATCATCCAAGAAAATAAAACAAGGTAATTCTTTCCTTTATCCAAATAAGATAACTAATAATTATTTATGTTACATTTGGAACATGATCCTTTGGTAAATGATTTCGTTAATTTTTTCCTATAAAATATTCATGTAAAACTCCAAATATTTTTGTTTACATGTCACTACAATCATATTTAATAGAAATAATTAAGCATTCTCAAAAATAATATCTTCATTTGTAAGAAATTGTAGAATTAGACAATAAAGTAAAGTCTTTTAAATTTGACATTGATAAATAATGTTTTATGAGATTTTCAAACCGTTTTTTTTTGCCAATTTATTCCCAATTAAAAAAGTAATTATTATGTGATTTTTATAGATATCTATATTCATTTAATCTAGGATGTACATATATGAACATTTACCTTTAGGGGGTATTATTATTGGGGCGTAATAAGGAAATATATTTCTTATTTTACCCAGAAATGTTTTATTTATTAATAGTATGTATTTGACTGAAAACTATCAAAGCGATTCCTTAGATTTTTTCAGAGCCATAATAGAAATGGTTGAATATTTCTATAAATATTTTGGTGTTATTACCAAATACATTTCAGATAAATAATAAAATTTCAGTTATTGTTGATCATTTGAATGAATTTATGCATTTTATCCCAATTAGAGATTATATGTCTCTAGAAAAACATTTTAAACATTATCTTAACAAAATATTCATATTACATGGATTCTCACTCTCTACTGGATCATGATCCTATATTTATTTCAATTTCTTTAAAATGGACTTCATTAGTAATTTTTTACCGAATTAAATTTTATTATAGCATTTAATCCTTAATTTGAAGGATTGTCACAATGAACTCTTTATACCTTTAAAAATTTGATTCGATATTTCTCATTTTATTATTAGGTATGTTTGGATCAACAAATTTTATTAGTTCTAAGTTTCTAAAATAACATTTTTCATTACTATATCTAGATTTATTTATTAAAAAATTATATAGAAAGTGGTGTCAGACTCCAGCATGTGGGGAAGAAGTCAGTGATAGGAAGTTATTAGGAATAGAGTTCATATAAGGGAGGTTCGAGAAGGGGAATATGATCTAAAATTATATGAGGGTGGCATAGAGAAAGAAGAAAAGTTCTGTAGATAATCAAAGGATAAATATCTTGTTTGAGGTCAGATATTATTTTTTTTATTAAATTATATCCTTGTAAAGGTGGAATTAGTTCTGGTAATATGGTAATGTTATTACACGGTAGATTTTCCATGTGATATTTATTAAAACTTTTGATCATTCTATTTCTTATTATCATTACCTCTATGCTTATCCAATATACATGATCGGTTTCATGGTACATTGTTACAAAAATATGCTCAAGATTTTTCTCATTATTCCATACATGAAGTTGTATAGTTAGGGGAGAGACTATCTTATGAAAAAATAATGATTATATTATAGAAACAAGAGATAAGTTACTATGGAATTACGTGATTCACTAAGTTATGGTTTCATTGAAGAATATCATTTTTTAGTAAGAAACATGGAAATTGGAAAAATCCATTAGGAAAATTTACCCTCGATATTTTAAGTAATTATTAAATTTTGAGAATAAAATTACGAAAAAGTGACTAATGGGAAAACACATTTAATATTTTCTATAAATAATTGTTATGATCAATATGTATTTATTAAATTGATTCAAATTCATTAATGTTTTATAAATAAATTTTTATTTTTATTTTTGATTGAAAATGGAATTGTTTTATTTAACTAACATGGTTTCCAATTATGACAAGGTTTATTTAAATATTATATTTATTGTGTTTTAGAATTTAACATGATAAAATAGACATCAATTTTCATATTAGAATATCAAATATATATTATATTTAATTTTTTCCACTTTTATAAAATATTGATTTGGGTGTATATATAAAAATAAAAATTATTAATAAATTTTCAATTTATGATAAAATATTTCAAAGGTAATAATCTATTATGGATTGATTTAATTGTTAAAATATTCTTTTTTGAAAAAAATAATTGAATTGATTTGAATTAATATTTACCAATTAAATAAATTGAATATAGTAAAATAGATTTTATATTGGTAATCTCGTGGTTCAAATTTGGTGATAATAAAAATTTCATTTTTCATCATTATAAATAGTAACATTGGAAAAATCTTGTCACCCTAGAAAAATTTAAATGCATTCATGGGGTTTTAATCTAAGAAATAATGTTTAAAATATTATAAAATACTTTTAAAATTTTATTGGATTAGTGTATTACAAATCCTACTCATCAAATCGTCAAAATATACAAATTTTATCTACCTGAATTTTTGAATTTCATATAACATAATTAAATGTTTTAAATATTTAAAAACGTTTCACCCCCCTCACTTATAAAAGGGAACCTCCTATTTTAATTTATTTACACACTTTGATCCATTTTGATTATACAATAGTTTCCAAAGTACCTTATAAATATTCCCTCAATGTCTTAAAGTCCATGGTGTGACAAAAAAAAACCTAAAATGGATTAAGATGTAAGCCAAGTGAGGCTTTCCAAAAAAGTGGTATAATCACTAACTAGGTATTTCATTTTTATTTATTCTTACACCACATTAAATTTTTCTATAAAAATATTGAAATAAGAACATTATCTTATTTAATATACTGAAATTTTATTATGATTATGGTAAAACTCTTTTTCAACTGCTTTTACTTCCGAAAAGAAATGACAACCTTCTTCATGCATACATGTGGACTTCAACTTCCACAAAGTAATGTATTTTTTCAACGGATCATATGCATGGTTATAATTATGGATAAAAATAAATATATATTATATTTATTACAATATTATGTTTCTTTAATGAAATGATATTACTTAACATATTACTCATTATTCTATTTTAAAATGTAACATCATTATTTCATATGTATAGACTAACTCATGCTCGAAATGATGTGATTAATTTTTCATTTACACATTAAAATGGTGGTTATAAGGATAAATATAATAAATAAATAATAATTTAATAACATATTTATGATCTTGGAAAATTAAAATGTTATATAAATTTTTTATCCACTCAATATAAAAATTAAAACATTGTTCATGCATACATATGGACTACCATCTTTCTGAAATAATGTGTCTAATTTTTCATGATAGCTATACATGGTTGGTTTTAAAATGGTATATAATGTATAAATATAATTATTATAACATTTTTGATAATTTTGAGGTAATTTAACCATAAAAACATTGACCATTATCAACACAACAATGTTGGTTTGAGGTTATAAACCAAAACAAACCCAAAATGTACAATGTGAACTTTACCATAATAGTTACTTAATAAAAGGTGGTTACAAATTAAATTAAAGGAATAATAATATTAGAATGAATTATAACAAGGGTTCATCTTAAAGTAAAAAAAATATATAATTTATTATTATATAATTCGAGAACATACGAATATATATGGGACTTAAGAGAAGGAACATTCCTTTAAAATGTTGTTTTAAATGTACTAATATCTTTCCCCTTCATATCTATGTACTATAAAATATTACATGAATGTTATTATTTATGATTCAAATGTTTCTAAATTTCATTTTTTTGTTTTATTTCAATTTCATATATTTTTTTAAAACGGTAAATCATTTCATGGTTTTCCATATGGTTTATTTTCAACTTTTACAGAAAAGTGAAAAAATACAGTGTTTTTAATGTATATAGATTGGATTCCATTTCTAATAGAAATGGTTATTATTCATTAACATTAAACCTATAAATGGTATAATGGTTTTTAAAATATTATCGGATTCTTTGTTTTCTAGTAATTTTTTATTTTTTAAATTTTGAAGACCCCGACCCGAGTAGCCCAGAGTATGTGGTTACATTAATACATTGGAATAATATACAAGTGATCGTATCTGAAAGGATAAAATATTTTACTATTACTAGTAAATTATAGGCATATATTAATCACACATTACATTTAAAAACATTAAATATAACATATCGAAATTAAAAATTCATCATCCTAGCACACATTCAAATATTACTTCTTTATATCTCGGGGAAATGAAATAAAATATATCTGATCTCAAATGCTCAGTAAGAGTTACATAAAGAAAATTATATCATTAAAAAGTAAATCATAATCAATAATTAACAACCAATATGAGAAGGTAAATATCTAAACACACATTTTATTTGATCAATAAAATGATTATCCTAATTACATAAGGAATAGTCAATATATTAAGGTAAATAAATAAACATAGATTCCATTTAATCAATAACTTGTGTACAAAATGAATCCATGGATAATTTCAATGAAATAATATCATGGATTATAATAAATGAATTATTAATCAATTAAATTCTAAATATTGGATTTCATGATCTCAAATGTCTTGGTATCTAGATTGTCAATACCATTCAAAAGATAATTTAAGAATGTGGGAGAACTCCATTTAAAATTGTCCTAATTATCTAATCATGAGAGTGTCGATTCAAAAAGGGGATATAAAAAAGTCATTCCCCACACATAACTACATTTTAAAATCATTCATCATATATAAAATGATCAATTTTTTTTGAATTAATATGTCTCATCAACAAATATACAAAGTGAGTACAGAATATAGATTTATATATATTTCCTATTTAATCAAATAAATTTCATATTAAAACACCATATGTTAAAAATGATATAAATCTTATGAAATAATAATATCTATTATATAATGAATGTTATTATTTAAGAGAAATTAAATAAACCATAGTCATAAGAATGTGAATGTTTCAAGGGAAATTTAGTAAATTAAAACTTAATCAAGATAGAGAATTTCAATTCCTTCTTTCATCAAAATGATCATTAACCATACAGATTAAAATAAGGATGGTATCATAGAAACATATCCCCAATTAAGTACATTTAAAATAAATGGTTTTTTCATGGATGAATATAAATACCTTAAAATATAATTAAAAATATTCTTGATGAAAATACACTATTCACTATGTAAATCACATTAAAAGAATATAAATTTTAAAAATATTTAGAAAAAAATATTTTAAAAGATCCTTTTATAATTTTAAATTAATATTCAAATTAATGAAATTTTGTAAAGACGTGGAAATTTCACGGAAAATTTTTTCATAAATACTTTGGAATTCTACGAATCCTCTTTTTCTGGCGGCACCTGATTCAGATGCCCGATGTTCCCGGAATCAATTTCTGATGTTTTGTTCGGGTACGTTCAGTAAACGTACGTGCGGATTTTTTTATCTTTTAAACCGTTGCTCGGAATTAAAATCTGAGGACACCGATGGACTCGTAGTGCTGGTATTCGCTTAAACGGACCATTACTACAGTTTCATTTTCTCGGGAGGAGAAGTTAATTTTGGGGATTTTTATTAAATTAAATATAAATTTCTGTACACAGTTTTATTTTTTTAGGAGTTGGTTATTTCTTACAAGGGGAAGTAAGAGGTGGGGCCCACACTCACATAACCTACCATGAGAGGATTCAGTGTGGTGGGGCCCACACAATCCCAAACCCTTTCACCTCCCCTCAACTCCCTTAAACTCCCCATTAACACCCCCTTTCTAATGTGATCTCTTCACCTCCCTCTCTCCCTATTAAATTTTTCCAACACCTTTTAATTAATTTATTGATCCAAAATTAATTAATTAATTTTAGTGTTTGAATTTTGAAAGCCTTAATCCATTATTTTATATAGGTAGGGTGTTTTTATTCTAGTTTGGTTGGAGAATATATTTTGGGGTGGCTTAGGTTAATAGAGAAAACTCTCTTCCAACAAAGAACATGTTTTCTCTCCGATGAAGAACTCAAGCCCGCAACCATCATCTTCTTCAATCATAATCCTAGGTGTCAAGGAACAAGACTCTGCTCGTTAGGAAGGTTGACTACACTTCCTCCTTGGACGCATCCCGATGTCAACCAATCGATGTCATCTTTGAATCCCCTTTCCGAAACACTTACAAGCTAGAATCGGAATCAAGGTAGGGGCTTTGAATAATTTTAGTTAGATAAAATTATACTCTTGTCGTTGTTGAATGCAAGTGATCGTCTTGGCCTCTTGATAACGCCTAACGCGGAGGGTGGGGATGAACAATCACGGCCCGATGACCATCCGTTGATCCACATTTATATTGGAAACAGAAGTGGTGTCAGGAGAGGTGATGGTGACTGGAAGTGGCGGCGACCGGAGATAATGGCGGCCGCGTGCCAACTACGTGTGGAAGAACCGCGGCCTGCAACCGCGGGCCGCTTGTCCGATGAAGAACCGGCTAGCCTTAACCGGTCGAGCTGAAGGAACTGTGGCGCCCCATTTTTCCGTGCTGTGGTGAACCACGGACCGCACTGGGCGGGCAACTTCAGTGGGCTAACCGGATGGGTTGGAGGAGGTTGTGGCACCTGCAGCTGCCGCGCGGGAGGACAGCAGCCCACTGAGCGGACCGCTCACGCCGGGAAGACTGGCCGGAGTTGACCGACCGGATATGAGGTGTGGCACCACACGCCACCGCCAGTTCGGGAAACTGGGGGGGCGGCTCGGCCAGCTGGCTGAGCAACAGCCCGCCACGGGCCAGGGCACGCAAGCCGGGTCGGGCCACGCCCCGCTAGGTCGTGCCGCGCCCTTGTGCGGGCCGGGCTTCCTACAACGGGTCAGGCTTTTCCCCATCCGGCCTAGCCAATCTTTTATCTGGGTCATACCCACTGAGCCAGGACGGGCCCACCTGCCAACCCACCAGGTTGGACGGGCTGGACGGGCTGGACGGGCTGGGCCCGTTTCACTTAAATGCGAATAATTTCACGACCGTGGGTCTGATCGAGGTGCCATCTGCGGCACAGGGATCCTCATGACGAGATGGTCCTTTTGTGATACTCTAAATGAGTTTTGTATGAATTAGGATAATGATCGGTTTTGGAATGAACATATTTTCAAACGGGCCATGGGAACGGAAAAGCCAATAACTCTCAGACCGTGCGTCTGATTGACGCAATGTCTGTCGCGTTGGGTTTCTTTTTACGATACAGAACATTGGGATACATAAAATCTGGATTTAGTGATATTTGACGTATCGACCCCTTGGCTCGAGGAGCGGACCCCCCCCCCCCCTCAGAATCGAGTTTGTTGTGTGCGGGAACCCTAGAGCTGGCTGCGACTACAACGAGACTGGATTGAATCCTTCGTGGGTTTGACTACAACGAGACTGGACTGAATCCCCCTTGGGTTTGACTACAACAAGACTGGACTGAATCCTCTGTGGGTTCGACTGCAACGAGACTAGACTGAATCCTCCCTGGGTTTGACTGCAATGAGACTGGACAGAATCCTTTGTGGGTTCGACTAAAACTAGACTTGACTGAATCCCTCGTGGGTTCGACCACAACGAGACTAGACCGAATCCTCCGTGGTATCGACAACAATGAGACTAGACTGAATCCTCCATCGGTTTGACAGCAATGACTACTATACTAGAATCCTCCATGGGTTCGACAGTGATGACTACTGTACTGGAATCATTTGTGGGTTCGACAGCGATGACTACCGTAATGGAATCCTTTGTGGGTTCGACGACAATGATGACTGCACTGGAATCCTTCATGGGTTTGACAGCGAAGACTACTATACTTATATCCAAAGTGGATCTGACAGTTTGACTTCTGTACTTGTATCCTGAGTGGGTACGACAGAGTAGCTGGTCTAGTATCCTATGTGGGTCCGACAGCTTTTCTAGTCTAGTATCCTACATGGGTCCGACAGCATAGATGAATTAGGGACTACATCTGATCATCTCTATCATTATAAGAAAGATGTATACCTATTTGAGATGAGTCTTGGCTTTCAATCAATATCATCGATGTGATTGAATTACTCTCATGTGTGGACTGCGTAGTGATTGGGCTCGAGATTTGGAGCTGAACTGTGATTGATAACTTAGGTATATGTATGAGAATATAACTATGTAGAGTTGGTTGATACTTCGTTATTGTATCCTTCATTTGTAGTTTATCCTTTGAGGATTCTGGAGACCTTCGGGGGTCTTGGGGTCCCTACAGAGTATCGTATACTCACCCATGCATGAGTTATGCCTGCACTACGTTGTCTTGGATGCAGACGATGGAAAACACTGATTGAGGTGGAGGCTTGTGGAGCTGGACAATAACCGGAGGCGGACCACCTGGCGAGACCCACACGGAGCGGACGGCTAGACCTGAGGTGCTGAGGACACCATCTGTACCCACCCTTCAGGTGGGATTCCCAGAAGATGACTCAGCGGTTTCTATTTTACTTTACTGCAGTTGTACTAGTTTTTCAGTTGTACTCTACGTACTGTTGGGATTGTATTTATAGCCCCTTTCCTTTCATCACTTACTTTTGTATTCTGTATTACATAGTGTTATATTCTATTTCATACTCTGTTGTGTTTGTTTACATTTATACAGGAAATGCCTTCCCTTTTTATCTGGATTTACGCCTTTGGTGCTAGTCACCTGCCCCAGGCTGATGGAAGGTGGGGTTGGGGTAGTTAGGGCACGAGCCTCGAGGACGGGTCGTGACAAATTGGTATCAGAGGAGTCGGTTCTACCGCAGAACTCCGGACTCTGATCATTCTTTTCTGTGAAGCAATATTTTTAAGGGTATCGACTGTGTATTTCAGTCCAGGGAGTCCAGTGTTGGTGTGGTGGTTAACGTATCCATACACAAGGACCCTGACCTCTGAATTCCGACTCAGTGCATGAAGACACTGATTGAATGAGTGTTTCAAAAGATTTTTTTTGTGATTAATTTATGTCATCTCACCAGGTATACTATTTAACCATAGTGCACCTGTTTCTTTTCAGTGTGGCCCCACAGAGGTAGCCAGCTAGGGTTCCGAGTTACGTATGAGATAGTATCCCACCGAGCGATGAGGCCTCGGTGCTGGACCACATCATAGTGGAGGTACCAGTGGTACCACTACCCGCTAGGCCACCGATACCACCAGCCCCAGCAGTAGAGAGTGCATGCCGTCTGAGTGAATTGCACGAGTTCTAGCGACAGTGGCCACCTTGGTTCTAGGGAGAGAAGGACCCCCAGGCAGCTGAGGATTGGCTGGAGGCTATCGTCAGAGCTTTCATATTGGTAGGGACACCAGCCGACCTCATGGTGATCCTTTCCGTGAGTCTCTTGCATGCAGCTGCAGGTAGATAGTTGAGCCTGATGCTCCCGGTGCATGTCGAGCCATCACTACTCTGGGCAGACTTTGAGAGCATGTTACGGACAGAGTTTGTACCAGTCACCCTTCATGTGGTGCGGATTCATGAGTTACTTCATATGCATCATGTCAGTATGACAGTAGCTCGGTACTTAGTGAGGTTCACTGAACTCTCATGTTACTCCACGGATATGGTACGGGACCCATTCTTCAGGGCCCAGAACTTCGAGAAGGGACTCAGGCATGAGATCAGGGCTTCAATTATCTCCCTCAACATCCCGAAGCAGGAGGGGGTGCTAGAGATAGCCCTTCTAGAGGATTTTTTTCTTGCTGAGCAGTCACCAGCGGCGAGACCCTCCTCAGGATGACACATAGCGGAGTATTCAACAGCCGGAAGTAGATAGTTGATGCAAAGGTCCAAGCAGACCAGGACATCAGGTGGGCGATCTCAATATACAGGTTCGGTTGTGCGGGGTACACGAAACGGAGCCAGATATACGAGGAGCAGACAATGTTATGCATACAGCGGGCAGGGTCACAGGGCTTGAGACTGCCTGACCTGTCCAGCAGATGAGCAGTAGGTAGTAGAGGAACCCTCCATGAAGATATAGAGGTTAGCCCATGGAGATCCGCCGGGAGCAGGCGGATGTGGCAGAGAAGCTGATCAAGCAGCAAGTGGACAGGAGCAGGACTAGCTTCGTTGTTGTCGTTGTCTGTGGATGCTTTGTGTCTTTGTACTTTGAGTTGCAGTAATAAAATACACTTTTCCTTGTGACGTTTGATTCTCTGTTCTTTTTGTATGGTTGATACTGAGAGGTTCCGGTTAAAACTGTTGAATTGACCCTCACATTCGAGATTCCTACTAGAGAATACCTAGTGACCACACACTGCTGCCAACAGTGTGACTCGACCCATGGAGTTAAAAATAACAGTTGGATCTCTTGGTAGTAGCACCAAGCCCTTAAGATGTCGTTCATGGAATTAAATAGTACAGTTTATGTCAGGATTGACTATATTGGGCAACGAATGTGGTTCATCTAGGGGAGGAGACCAGATTTCTCTTTTCTACAAAGGAGAAATCTTAGCAACTCTTTGTAGGACGTAAGTGAAAAAGAGTGCAGTAATGTTCATTAAAAATGGATAGTCACACCCATAGTTTGTTGAGAGAACGGTTTACGGTATACTCTAATCTCAAAGTCTTAGGTGTGTCTTCTCATAGAATGGCATAGACATGAGACGGTGACGTTGGCTGGAGTTCCTACGGGACTATGAATTTGATGTAGTCTATACTCCTGGGAAAGGGAGTGTTGTAGTAGAGTTCGTTTCACAATGACTCACTTTTCAGCAAGTGAAGGCGGAGCACCAGGTACCAGCAGGCTTGGTACAGCCCTTAGAGGTCCCAGAGTGGAAGTGGTATGGGATATCCCTGGATTTCATGATGGGGTTCCATGTACATCCAGAGCACATGACTCTATCAGGGTGATCGCAGACCAACTCACCAAGTCGGCCCACTTCCTACCGATTAGAGATCAGGTCGCAGTAGAGATCTTGGGACGCCTCTACATTCAGAAGATCATACGGCTTCATGGAGTGCCATCGTCTATCATCTCCGATCCAGATGCTCTTTTCACTTCCCGGCTTTGGAAGGGGTCACAAGAGGCTTTTGGGACACAGCTATGTCTAAGCACCGCCTTCCATCCTCAGACAGACGACAGACTGAGAGGATCATTTAGACTCTCGAGGACATGCTCCGTGCATATTTCATAGACTTTGGTCACATCTAGGAGGATCACATAACCATTGGTGGAGTTTTCGTACAACAACAGCTTCCACTCCACCATCAGGATGCCCCATTACGAGGAATTGTACTGCCGACCGTGCAGGTCACCTCTGTGCTGGACTGACCTAGGGGAGTCAGAAAATGTAGAACCAAAGATTGTTTAGGCTATGACGGAGAAGGTGAAGATCATCCAGGAGTGGATGAAGACTACACAGATCAAACAGAAGTCCTATGCTGATAGGAGACGGATACTATTTGAGTTCGAGGATGGCGACCACGTCTTCCAATGGGTCTCACCTCGATGAGGTCTATAGAGATTTGGCTGAGGCAGCAAGTTGTCTCCTCGATTAATCATACCTTTCTAGGTCCTCAACAGAGTGGGTGAGGTGTCTTACCGCCTGGCCCTTCCACCTCATTTTCATCGGGTTCACGATGTCTTACAGGTATCTCAGCTTAGGAGATACGTACATCACCCATCACACATCATCGATCATGGGGATCTGGACATCGATGATGGATTGACTTTCACAGAGGTCCCGATGGAGATCGAGGATCGAAATTAGCGGGTCCTACATGGATGGTCGATTCCTCTAGTGCACATTCACTGGAAGCACAGGAACCTCTGGGAGATCACATAGGAGCGGGAGGCTCAAATTTGTGCTCAGTACCGTCTTTTGTTTCTATAGTGTATGTTGTACATTTAAGGGGACGTAAAGCCCTGATGTGGGGGTAATGTAAAGACCTAGAAATTTTTATATATATTTTTTCTTAAGTACTTTGGAATTTTACGAGTCAGCAGTTTCTGGTAGCTCCTGATTCTGAGGCCCGGTGATCCCGGAATCAATTTCTGAAGCTTTGTTTGGGCACATTCAGTAAACGTACATGCTGGTTTTTCTATCTTTTGAACCGATTCTCGGAATTGAAATCTGAGGACACTGATGGACTCACAGAGCTGGTATTCTTATAAGGGGACCTTTACCGCAGTTGTGTTTTCTCGGGAGGAGAAGTTAATTTTGGGGATTTATATTAAATTAAATCAAATTATTGTACACAATTTTATTGTTTAAGAGTTGGTTATTTCGTACAAGGGGAAGTTAGAGGTGGGTCCCACACCCACATAACCTCCCATGAAAGGATTTAGTATGGTGGGTCCCACACGAACCCAAACCCTTTCACCTCCCCTCAAATCCCATAAACTCCCCATTAACACCCCCCTTTTTATTGTGATCTCTTCACTTCCCTCTCTCCCTATTAAATTTTTTCAACAACCTTTAATTAATTGATTGATCCAAAATTAATTAATTAATTTTAGTGTTTGAATTTTGAAATCCTTAATCCATTATTTTATATAGGTGGTGTGTTTTTATTTTAGTTTGGTTGGCGATTATATTTTGGAGTGTCTTTAGATAATAGAGAGAACTCTCTTCCAACAAAGAACGTGTTTTCTCTCCGGCGAAGAACTCGAGGCCTGAGACCGTCATCTTTATGAATCATCATCCTCCACGTAAAAAATGAAGACTTCGCCCGTGAGGAACGTCGACTATGATTCTTCTTTGGATGCATCCTGACGTCAATGAATCGACGTCATCTTGAATCCTCTTTCCGCGAAATGGACAAGCGAGCATCAGAATCAAGGTAGGGGATTTGTATAAAAAAATTTTTGATAAAATTATACTCTTATTGTTGTTGAATGAAACTGGTCATCTTGGCCTCTTGATATCACCTAACACGGAGGTAGTGGGCCAAAAAAACACGGCCCAACGACCCTCTATTGATCCATGGTTATATTGGAGGCGGAAGCATTATCGGGAGAGGCGATGATGACCGGAAGCGATGGCGACCAGAGATAATAGCGGTTTTGTGCCGACCAAGTGCGGAAGAACCGCTGGCTGCTCAGCCGAAGAAGAACTGGCCAGCCGTAGCCATCCGGGCTGAAGGAACTGCGGCGCCCCATTGCGCCGCGCTGCGGAGAACCACGGGCCGCGCTGAGCGGGCAGCTTCGGTGGACGAACCGGCCTACCGGGTTGGAGGAGGTCGAGGCACCCACAGGTGCTGCATGGCAGGACAACGGACCGTTGAGTAGGTCACTAATGTCAGGAATACTATCCATCTTTGAATGGCTAGATAGGAGAGGTGGTGCCGCTCGTCACTGCCGGTTTTGGAAACCAACCCCCCCCCCCCCCACCCCGCACCGGATCGGCCAGCTGGTCGAGCCGCGGCCAAGCACGGGCCGGGCTGCTTGCCATAGGCCGGGTCATGCCCTATCGGGTCGGGCCGACCCCTTAGCTGGGTCGGACCCGCCGAGCCAGGATCGCCCGACCCGCCAGCCCACAGGGCTTGACTGGCCGGGCCCGTTTCACTTAAATGCGAATAACTTCATGACCGTGCGTCTGATCGACGCGCCATCTGCGGCACTGGGATCCTCATGACGAGACGGTCCTTTTGTGATACTCTATGTAAGTTTTTGATGACTTTGGAAAATGGCCGGGTTTGGAATGTGCGTATTTTCAACCAGGCCCCTGAAACGGAAAAGCCAATAACTCTCAGACCGGGCTTCCGATTGACGCCCCGGCTGTCGTGTTGGGTTTATTTTGAAGAGACGTAACTTCGGGATACATAAACTCTAGACTTCATGATAGTTTATGTATCGACCCCTTGGCTCGAGAAATGGACCCTCCTGAAATCGAACGTGCTGTGTGTGGGAACCCAAGAGCTGGCTGCGACTACAATGAGACAGGACTGAATCCTCCATGGGTTTGACTGCAACGAGACTAGACTGAATCCTCCGGGGGTTCGACTGCAACGAGAATTGACTGAATCCTTCATGGGTTCGACTACAACGAGACTGGACTGAATCCTCTATGGGTTTGACTACAACAATACTGGACTGAATCCTATGTGGGTTCGATTTCAACAAGACAGGACTGAATCCTCCTTGGGTTCGACTACAATGAGACTGGACTGAATCCTCTGTGGGTTCGACAGCAATGAGACTGGACTGAATCCTCTGTGGGTTCGACTGCAACGAGACTGGACTGAATCCTTCTTGGGTTCGACAACAACGTGACGGGACTGAATCCTCTGTGGGTTCGACAACAACGAGACTGGACTGAATCCTCAGTGGGTTCGACAGCAACGACTACTGTACTGGAAGCCTTTGAGGGTTAGACAGCGATGACTACGGTACTGGAATACTTTGTGGGTTTGACAGCGATGACTACCGTACTAGAATCCTCCGTTGGTGTGACGATGATGACAACTGTACTGGAACCCTCCATGGGTTTGACAGCGAAGACTATTATACTTGTATCCTATGTGGGTCCAAAATTTTGACTTATGTACTTGTATCCTAAGTGGGTCCGACATAGTAGCTGGTCTATTATCCTACATGGGTCTGACAACTTAGATGGTCTAGTATCCTACATGGGTCCGACATCATATATGAATCATTGACTACATCTGATCATCTCTATCATTATAAGAAAAATGTATACATATGTGAGATGAGTCTTGACTTTCAATCAATATCATCGATGTGATTGACTTATTATCCTCTGTGTACTGGGTTGTGATTCGGATCTAGAGTTGTATTTGAACTGTGATTGATAACATAGGTATATGTATGGGCATATACCTATATAGAGTTGGTTGATACTTCGTTATTGTATCCTTCTTTTTTAGTTTATCCTTCGTGGATTTTGGGAGACCTTCAAAGGTATCGGGGTCCCTACTGAGTATCGCATACTCACCCCTACATGGGCTATGCCCGCACTACGTTGGGTTGGATGCAGACGACAGACAACACTGATCGAGGTGGAGGATTGTGGATCTGGACGGTACCCGGAGGTGGACCACTTGGGGAGACGTACACAGAGCGGATGGTCGGACCCGAGGTGCTGAGGAGGCCATCTGTACCCACCCTTCAGGTGGGATTCAAAGAGGATGACTCAGCGGTGGCTTCTTTACATTACTATAGTTTTACAAGTAGTTCAGACGAATTGTACTTACTGTTGGGCTTGTATTTCCTGCCCCTTTCCTTTCAGCACAAACTTTTTTATTTAGTATTACTTAGTGATATCTTCGGTTTCATACTCTTTTGTGTTTGTTTACTTTTATAAAGGCAATTCCTTCCCTTTTGATCGGGATTTACGCCTTTGGTGCTAGTCGCCAGCCCATGGCCTATGCAAGGTGGGCTTGGGGTAGTCAAGCCACGGGCCCCGAGGACGGGTCATGTCAGTTTTTATGATGGATTAAATGTTGTTTTCATGTAATGTATATTAAAAAAATATTTATTTCATATTTAAATAAGAAAAGTCAAAAGTACATTGTTTGGAAAATTTTAGGAAGATTATTTTTTAAAAAAACATAAAAATCTCTTAGGGGGAAAATTAATTTTAAAAATAATAGTAATACATTTTTTTGAAATCATTTTTAAAAAACATAGACCTAAAAGGGAATTTTTTTTCAAAAAAAGAGATAAATAAAATCGGATTTTATTAAAATCATTTTATTCAGTAATTTTATGTAAAAAATAGAAGAAAATTGTAATATTACTTTAAAAAAAATTAATGACAAAAGGATAATAAAATTAATGGGTTTTATCAAAAAAAATCAAAAAAATTTCTTAAATGGAAACTCTACGATAAACAATACAAATTATAATGTGATTGACACAGAAATCACTTACAAATTTGGTAAATTTTGATTTCTAAGAATCCTGAATAAAATAAAATGAAATTTTAAATGAAATTAATATAAATAGATTCATTATATAAAATATAAAAGTGGTATAATATACAAATCATAAAATAAGATAGTTTTATAACATGATATATGACCCAAAAAACAATTTGAGATGAGAAACCCATACAATGTTCATAACATTGAAGTGGGAATTATTCAGTGAATAAATTATTTTTATAAAATTAAAATACAAATAAAAAAACTAAAATTAATTTATAATACTATAAAAAGTAATTAAACAAATAATTTTTTAATATTAATGACAATGAAGAAGTAATGTTGCCCAAAATAATGAAATTTTGTTATGAAATTATTGACCACTTTTTAATTTACATGTCAAATACCATTTGATGAAAAAATTAAAATTCATACATAAAATACCTTAATGTTTTATGGATTAAATATATTACATGTTAATGTATTATTATAAACACAATATAAACAAATTATGTTTATAATGTTACAATATGCCTCAATGAAAACAAATTGAGACAAAATTTCTTACCACACACTTCATTTTTGTGGCACAATATTTATCCTCATGTATAACATTTTTATAAAGATATTTATTTAAAAGATAACTATATTAATGTTTATGATATTATATATTATTTTCATATAACATCTAACACCCATTCGTTAATAATATTTTATTATTATTATTTTTGGAAGGGTTAATTGTCCTTCTTTCCCATGCATTTTTTGTCATGAAATTTCATGTTCATGTATATAAGATATAGTTCCATAATCTTTAGAATTATATTAATGTTAAAAATATAATATTTAATTATTTTAATGATTTTTGAACCTAATCTGGAAATTTTTACATGTCAAATTATTCAAACCAATTTATGAAGACAATATGTCGCACGTACGCATGACCAATGATATCATTCACTTAATAGGTGAAAGGTTAGGGATGTGTATGGTATATTAATTATAAATAATTAATATAATGTCATGTTTATTATATAAATTCATTATTTCTGACATTACGAATATCTAGGTGATTTGGGGATAGAAAACAAAAAACATCAGTTCGACAGGCTGTAGTTCGCTGAATACATGCGTGGTGGCATTATTTCCCATCTGATGGAGGTTGAGATGTATAATATTATGAAATAAACATAATAAAATATCGATATATGTTATATACTAGTAATATTATATTTTATTTTTCATTACATAATTGTAAGTGAAAAAAGAATAATTAAAAAGAAAGAGCTTAGTGATGATAATTACTATTTCTTAGAAGAACCTTTTTTTAATCTCTTATTAAGGAACTAGGGGTTATCCTTTTGGTAATATAATCACCTATTTAATGTTTATAGGGTTTTCAGGGTGATATTTTGGATTCTTTTTTAGCCAAATGGAGTGAGATGTGGGAAGATGTGAGGGGATGGAATGGCTATTTTTGTAAGTAGAAAAAACTATTCAATAATGGGAAGTTATTATCATCACAAGTTCCTGAAAAATTGAAAATAATGGATTGGAGGGTATTTTATGACTATCCACACCTACACCAATAGAAAAAAAAATTAAACATTTTATTCCCTTTTCCCTCGGTTTATTTACTTTTATTGTTTCAGTTTTCAGTACTATAACTAGTTTTTTAACCTAGGTAATTAAAACATTAATACTATAATAAATTTTAAATTATTAGATAATTTCGAAACAATTATTCTTTATATTAAATCCAATTTGTCAAAATATTAATTTTATTTCTGTGTAAAATTACATTTAACACAAGTGCATGTAACATGAAAAACATGTTCTAACAACAATTTTGGTAATTACATTTTACTTTCTTTACTAATCATTATGATAAATAATTAAATTGACCATATTTTATAATATAAATTATTTTTATTTAAATTGGGAATCTAATTTATGAAATCTAGTTCACATAATTTTTAGTATTTACATTAAATATTATCCCTCAAAACATGCCAAAATATGGTTTTTTAAGAAATTCATTTTTCAAGCATAAGATGATCTTATCTCAACTATATGAATAAAAATCATCATAAAATGGATTTTAATTCACATAATTAAATATAAAAATTTTATATTTATTTTAAATAATTCAAAATTAGATATTTTTAATTAATTAAAATAGGGTAACATTATTCATCTAAAAACAATTTTCAGAAAATTTTGTTCCTAAGCCTAAAAGTAAACATATATCACAATCAGTTATATAGTTGATTCAAAAAAATTATTTTCTTAAATATCACTTAATAACATATTTTTTTAAATAAAATTTAAAATCATAATAAAACTTTAAAATTTGTTATGTTATTGAAAAAAATAACAATATTTCAAAAATTTATATTTTTCAATATTCATTGCAAAATAAAATTTTTTATGAAAATATTGAAATTTCCCCCAAAAATAATTTTGATATAACAATTTCAAAATTAATTGTGTCTTATCAAATATTTTTTCTAAAATTGGAAGAAATATAATTTTATTATATTTACACTAAGTGAAATTAATAAAAAATTGACGACAATATATTTTTTTATGAAAAAATTTAACTTACAAAAAAATGAGTGATTGTTATCTACAAATTTTTATTTATTGAGAAAATTATATAAATATTATAATTAAATTAATCGAACACAAACTCTTAAATTCAATTTTTGAGTTATAATGGTCATATATAATTAATATATATTTCATGGGTAGTTTAATCTTGGTGTTGTGTGTAATTCACGCTATCTTACATAATATTATTCTTTTTAAATCATAGTGTGTTACAATATCCTTACCATAAATAAATATCATCATCTCAATTTGAACATGGACATTGAAAATAAGATTTTTATATTTGAATATACTATTTTTTGAAAATCCATATCTTATAAAGAGTTAACAAACCATCCTCTTAAATGAGGTAAAGGAAAATACAAAGGTAATCTGAAATAACAAATAACATGGATTAAAAGTAGGATAATATTAGTGGGATTTAAATATATGGAAATAAAATGAAATGAAAAATACTAATTTTGGGTGATTGGGATTATTGATCAAAAAAAGTAAATTAATAATCGAAAGTCAATGAGCATAAATCCATAAATCTATTATGAGTTAAAAGACCATTGAGTCATCATATATGATTGTAATAATATTTCAATACTATTTTAAGTTATTTTTTCACATTTATGGTATTATTTTCCTATTATGATAGAGAACATCAAAAAATATATTTACTTTATATGTTTTAAGTACCATTTTATTCTTTTTTTCTTCAATCAATTTCCACTTCATTTCATACTCCCAATAATGAATATCCAATATAGATTTTTAATTTTAGAATAAATAAAATTGACCATTATAATATTTTAAGATAAATAAATTTATAATAATATATTCTAATTCTGTTTAGATATTAACAAAAAAATAAAATGGTTACCATAATATATAAACCTCCATATAGAGAAATAATACATTTTACATGAAATTTTCCACCAACGGTTTATCATAGATTATTCCACAAATAAATAGCCTTACATACTAATTAACCTCAATATCCTCCAGATTTAAAAAATGTTTCAAACTAATATTTGATTACAAACAATTTTACATAAAAAAGAATAATTTCATTATTCTGAAATAATCCTTTACATTATGATTAATGGTTTTATATACCTCATCCCATTAAAATATCTTTCCAAATATCATTATTCATCTAAAAATAATAATATTTTATCCTATATATTATTACCCAAAATAAAAATAATATTTATCCATATAACAATATAGTAAAAAATGTCATAATAACCTAGAAATCGCATAGTCTAGTGGTATGCACTTCACCCTTATTACCCTTTGGTTTTTGGTTAAAGCCTCGTGGTCTCGCTGGATATGACACGTTTTCACCTGGTATGTGGGTTGTCCCTTTTCCAAAAATATATTAATATAATTCCAATGGCATTCCCAAATTACAATGAACAATAATTCCCACAACATCAAACGTAATATAAACCTTAATTTTTAAAAATTTCATTAATCATACATCCAAATAATTTAAAGGTACTCTTCCTTAATAATATTTTTTATATACTAAAATAATGGATTTTATTAGAATAATGTCTTTTAAAATATCATTAATTTGCTGAAATACCATCATATATAACCTAGAAAAATGTTTTTAATACATTGAACTTATTATGAACATAATAATGAAAATCCAATCAAGGTATCCATAATTTTTTAGTTAATATTAAATGAATACATAAATGTTTTTGAAAATTAACATAATCCTTAAATGTTTCTAGATTATTAAAACCAAAATATCATTGATTTAAATACTTTCAAAATTTCATTCATGAGTCCCAATACATAAATATTTCAACCATATTTCTTCAAAATACATAATTACATGATCTAGGAGTTAACATTTAAAATAGCGCATTGACATAGATAATTCCAAGGTCCCCCATATTTAAGAGAACGAACTAAAATGGATTCCTAAGAAGTATTTTATTTTCTCAATTGAACACCTCACTTTTACTCAACTATTATTTGATATATGCCCTTATTTTCCACACATAATAAATTTTTGGTATTTCTTTGAGAGATTATCATGGATATATATTTCAATATTTATTACATGAAGTAAATCGATCACTTTTTCCTCCAAGGGCGCCCCACTTGTGATCTTAGAGGAATATTTCTTTCCCTTATTTTGTATGTCTGGGAGTTGGTTATGGTACATATTATTAATCATATTTTGTGATAACTTTTTAAGAATATTCATGATATATTTCACTTGAATCAACATCCCATTTGGTTTCTCATAATCTCCACATTGTCCATCGTATTTAATGTTAACATGATTCTATTAGGTTCTAGCCATTGATTAAATCCAAAACGCAAAGTTTGATAAATAATAATAATAGTGGGGAAACCATATTATCATTTATATAGTAACAACTAATATTTTATAAAAAAAAATATATTTTACAGCATACATGATACGCCACATCGAGCTTAAATAAACGAATTAATATTTAACTTTTATAGATCAATACATTCTGTTTATAATGGAGGGAATGAAAAGTAAAAATTTAATTATGAAAATTTGTTTTACACCTGTATATATAATTAATTTTTTGGTGAAAAATTGATTATAAATTATTTTGAATCCTTTTTAAAATAAAGGAAAATGTTTTTTGAAAAATATCCAATTGTGAATAAGTGTTTATTATTCCAATAAATAAAAAATTCACCCTTATTGGATTATATTAATTAAATATATATTTTTAACAAATTCAATATAATTTTTAACATTAATATTCTATTATTTCTAGATATTTTATAAGAATAAATCCAATTTTATGAATAATGTATGTTTCTAAAAATGAAAAAATTTCTCTTTTTGATGGAACACTTGTTTTAAATCACATTTTGACACTTTTATTAATTATATTTGAAAAAAAGATTCTTAATTTAATTGGGAGTATCAAAATTTACTTTCATTTAATTTTTGATATTTTACTCAAATGATTTATTTTGTGATTAATAATAAAAAATACTGGCCTAAAGGCCATATTTTTTTTGTATAATACCATTTTTAAGGGTTAAAGGGGAACCCTTATATGACATATAGGCATAAGAAAGAAGGCACATACACGACCCAATACATGACATTAAACTCTCAATAACTAATACACTTGAAATAATCCCTCCCCATCATTTTCATCATGAAGGTGTCAATCTCCTCAACTCATATGGACGATCAGCTAGCATTTCCATGTGTTGAGTTGCATGTTTCCTGGTCCCAATGGAATTTAACAAACCCTATCATTCTTCCAATCTAGTTAGCTCTTCTCTTTTGATTTCTAATTTTCTCTAAATCCTTGTATAGGCCTTATCTTGTGTGTTCTTCCCTTTTGTGCTTTTCCTGTGGCCTGAAAACCCTATGGCCCAATGTCCATTAGTGGCATTAAGGACCTATATCCTGAAGTCCTTCGGGATTAAATTCCATTGGTGGCCCAATGTCCCTGTGACTTGTAGGCTCATATTGGTGGCATGAAGGCCCAAATCAGATTAATAGTGTCCACTGATATAGTACCGAAGAGTGGAAACTATAGTACTACTTTAGTAACATAGAAATTAACCATCACATGGACTTTTTCCTAGGTATTTTGGATGCTATGTGTGAGCCTCTTCCACTCTAGTAGAGGCTAGTTTGCAATACAAGAAAAAATTCTGCATTTTATTTAAAAACTATTTATTTATTAAAATTATTTATGTGTCAAAATATATGTTTTAAAGTATTTCAAAAATAATTTAATAATTTTTTTCTTATTTAATCCAATATAGTTCATTAGAAACAATTTTACATTGAAATATGGTATAAAAACATTTAGAACTTATGAACATTTTTACTTTAAAGTCATGTTTTCTTGATTTGTCAATAGAAATAATTTTAAATTAATTTTAGCAATTTTTTTGAATTCTGAAAATTGGATTGAATATTAGGAATAATAATGTCCAAATTTAGTGAATAGGACTTTTAAAATTTTTTAATTATATATATAGTAACTCTAATAATTATTTTTATTACCACTGTTAATGATAAATAGTGTAATTATAGTAAAAATAATATTATACTATATTATAAAATTACACTTACACTTATAAAAATATTATTGGATAAGTAATTTTTGACCAAAATCATCCATGGGTCAATTTTTTAACTCTTGGATCCACTTGGATGACTTTATGACATTAATAGTATTTTATTCAATGAAAAGTCAATTATGTCACACTCTTTTTTTGACAAGTAAAGTATTTTTAATATGAAGTTATATGAGGAATATGTAATACTATAAATAGTATTTAGGAATATAATATTTTATCCTTATTAATCCAAATTTTTTGAAAAAAATTATGTAGTAAGTAGTTAAATTAAATTATTACATAATGATGATGCAGTAATTACTTAATTAATAGAAGAATCAAATAAATGTTATTAAAAATAGGAAAAAATATATAATTTCATAAAATTGATTTCATAAATGTGTTTTATGGAATAATTTTACATGTTAAATATGTTTTAATATTGTTTTTTCAAATATATGAAGTTTTTATGGTATTTTTAAAAAGTCAAATAATGAATAGCGCTAAAATTAACATTAATGATATTTTAAAATAAAGAATATTCTATTAAGTTATATATAATTTAAAAAAAAGAATCATTATCCAAAAAATTTTGATAATTCCTAAAAATTTATAAATTAATCATTTATTGGTCATTTTTCTAGTTATAGTAATTATATTAACCTTCAAAGTTTAAATTACATTATAACATAGTTAGAGTTAAAAGGATAAAATAGGTTAAAAAGATATGGATTAAAACAATCACAAAAACCTGTATCGATTTTATATTATGATGGATTTAAACATCATATAATATTATAAATAACTCAATATGGATCCCTTTATAACATAAAATTAATTAATATTAATTTAATACTTTGAAAAATACCAAGAGTGCATCTCCCCTCGCATATAAAATGGAATTACTTCATTTCATTTCATCACACATAAAACCCAATTTGGATCATCCAATATCTGATAAAAATTCCTTCCAATAATCCCTAGCCACATTCTAGATCTCTTATTTTTGGAATAACACACTTCTTATAAGGGTTAAGATGATAATCAAATGAAATATCCCGATGAAGATGTATCATTTTTATTTAAGTGTTTGGATTTTATTTATTCTTATATAACAATAAAATGATATTAAACAGTGATTAAATAATAAATATGGTATCTATAATATAATGATATGTTATTATGTAAATATCATCTCTTAAACCTTTGTCCAATTCTATTATATGGGAAAATAATTAATCGTTTCTGTGTATGTGTGAACTATCACATCCACAGACCGATATAAGTTCTTTTCCAATACTATCTCTCAAGATAGGTTACAATGATATAATTAATTATTATATATGATATTAATTACAAATATATTTAATTATAAGAAAATAATATATTAATTACATTCTTTCCTTCTCTACACATAAAAATGATAATGTTATTTATACATACATATGAACAATCACCTCCATGAAGTGATGTGAATTATTTTTAATCTCTCCATCACATGAAAAATATAAATAAGTATATTTTAATTAATAATATTAAATTAATGATATTATTATAATTATGTAAATATTAAATAATAGATACCTTTTTAAAATAATTATTTTTGAAAATGGAAATGTTTCTCATGTGTACGTATGGGATACCGTCTCCATGATTATAATGTTGTTGATTTATCATAACCATACATAAATGGTTTTATCTAAAAGTATTATTTTCTTATAGAATTTATTATTATGTAGGGAATATTATTCTCGGTATGATGGACTAATGAAAAACATTTACTATTTAGATTATACCATAGTCATTTTGGACTCATAAACTAAATATCGACAAATTGTCAAAAATTAAATTAAATAATTATGTAATTTTTAAAAAAAGATAAAAAGTGATATAAATTAAATAATAAAGTTGAAAATGAATCTCAATCAAGTAAATTGGTAAAATAAATTTACTATTCTAGAAGATAAAGAACATATATAACAAATCAGACTCAAGGTAAGGGATTTCATCTTAATCTCCTTTCATTGAATCATTTGTTGGTAATATGATCATTTATTCGTCAATAAGGTGTATATACAACCCATTTGACATATGATATCCCTATTGTATCTATACTTATGTTATTTAATGTTTTTTTATTGTTATTCATTCATGTTTTATATGATTAATATATTCAAAGTGGTATGGGATGCTTTAAACGTTTAAAGGCTTATTTCTAAAATATTTTTCTCGATGAAATATTCTTTAAATTATTTTACATATTATGATATTGATATATATGGATTTTTAATTAAATTTTATCAATATTTTTATTTTTAAGTATGGTTTTTAAAAATTAATATTTTTACGATATGGAACAGTTTGACAAACGACAAAAGGAATGTTCTTCTTAATGTATACAGAGACAAATAATTCTTTGTCTCTGTGACCATTATTTGATATTTGGATTTCTCTAAAATAATTAATATTTTAAGAAGAAAAAGAAATAACATATAACCTTTTCTGGGAATTTTGTTATTAAAAATGGTTTTGAAAATCTATTTATTATTTGAATATCATAAAATGATTTCGTATGATAGAAAATGAAATTTTATGAGTGAAATGCCGAAAATTTCAATATGGTATATGTTATGATTATATAATGGTAAATGGTAATTTGATGGGTGGTTACATGATTAACTAATGATCATTTTCTTTGTGATAATCCAAGGATTATTGGTAACATTATAACCTCTAATGCATTGAGTATGGAAGTCAGTCGTATGGATATTCGATTTGTAAGAGTGACATGTATAGAAGTCGATAATGTGGTTATTCCATTATAGGAGTGGCAAGTATAATTGTTTCCAAGGTACATTCATGTATTTTCTAGGATTGATATGGATTTTATGGTAATATTTAGATTACAAAAAAGTATTAAATGAGATTATTTTCAAAGGAAAGTATTTACAATATATTATGTGTGAAAATTTCTACTTTATGATAAATGATTTACTGGTTTTATTATTTATAAATGGAATAAAAGTTTCCATTTTTTTATATCCCTTACTGATATTTGTTTCTCAACCAATGTTTTTCAATGTTTTTACAAGACATAAATACTTTTAAGGACTTTTATATTTCATTTTGAATTTCATGACGAGTTCTTATAAAAGTGATCGTGATTTATTATAACTGATTTACATAAACCCTTTTAGGCTTTATGTTAAGAATTTTATGGTGACTAATGGTATTTTTTGTTTGAGACAATTATTTTTCAGAAAATTATGTCTTATTACATTATGGTATAAAAAAGAAAGCAATGAGATACAAATTGAGGAAAGAACATGTCATGGTTCTTTTTTATGAATTTATTATATTTAGTTAATTTTATAACAATTATAATGTTTTAGAAAATGGAAAACCTGCGAGGTGGGTGACAACTCGTCATGTCTGACATGGTCATGGGAATTTGAAGGGTGAAAAGGGTGCATCAACTATAACTATGCTACATGATGTCCTGGTTATTTTGTCTTTATATATTTTGGTAAATGATTCAATGGATGATGAATAAGTTGATTATGGGAATTTTTCTTATTATTTATCATATTGAATTTGATTTTTTGATTAAGTGAATAATGTTATTTTTTATGATATTCACTATTTTCGGAATCCTTGAAGATAAAAGAGAATATAATATTATGAGGAATAAATTTTGAATTGTATTATGAAGTATGATGTTATTTTATTTTGAAATTATGATGGTTCCGTTTATTATGGGAAATGGATTTCATATCTTAGAGAATATGTGTTTTGGAGAATTACATTTTTGGTTTGATACATTTTCAGTGATTGATGTTATTTTGAAGATAGTGTGATCAAATGCTTATGTATTTTGGGTTTAAATCTTAGACTAGAATAGTTTTGAGGATATATAGTAATTTTATGAATGATTAATATTGAAATTTAGGTATTACTTACTAATTTCTGAGATTTAAGAAGTTTCAATTATATAATAAAATATTGTTTTGGGCGATTATCTTATATTATCCTAATTAGTTTTTTTAGTTGATGTTTCACAAAAGGAGAAATATATCATTATCCTTTTTATGGATTATGTGACCCTCTATAAGTTGATTCTAGTAATTCAGACATGAAATGTTCATCTTGAATACTCGTTATTTGGAGAAAAATATATCTTTAAGGTAGAATTTGATTAATGAGTGAAGTTATACTTTCCAAGTAAGTATTTTTCCTTATATTATTAGTTGAAGTAGTAAAATATTTCTTCATCTCTATGAAATTTATTTCAAAACAAAAATGTTATCTTTATACTTTTAGTTCTACAAAAATCATATCCTTTTAACCAATCATAGATTTATGGTTTTAAGGTTGTTAACATTATCATGATCATGTTCTCTCTCACTCTCCATCATTACATGGTTATTTTATTCTCTTCTATGTCCACGTTTTCTTACATGGAACTATCTTATGTGTTATCTCATGTGACTTTTGTACTTTACTTTATTTATTTTAAATATGATGTTTTATTATTCTTTTCTATAATGTGGGACTTCAATACAGGTATTTTCAAAAGTCAGACCTTAGTTTCTGAGCCCGAGTTCAAAATTATGAGGGCTCAATTTCAAAATGGGGGGATAATGAAACATACATATTTAAAAAAATATTTTTGATAGTGTACGTGATCTGACATATCATTCTCAAATGAACAACTAAATAATATTTCAGTGTTATAGCTAAAACCTTATCATATAAATGGTGGGAATGAACATAATTTATTGAATTATTAAAATATGGTTGAAACATTTATATATAATTAATTATTTAGTGAAAAAATAAATATAAATGAATATAAAATACCTTTTATAATAAAAAAATGTTCTTCTAAAAACAATTTAAATGTGAGAATGTTTTTTTATACAAATAAATAAAAAAATAACCCTTGTTAGATTATATTAATTAAATATGTATATATAAATATAATAAAAATATTTTTTAACATTAATTTTGTTTTTTTATAGACATGGTATAATACCAAATCCAATTTTACGGATAAATGACGTATTGTTCTAAATAGAATATTTTCTAGCATTTGACGGGGTACTTGTGTAAAATCTAGTTTTTGAAATATTTATTTATTATATTTGAAAAAAAAACATACTATTTAAAATTTTTGTATCATAGTTTACTTTGGATTAATTTTTGATATTTATCTGATAATATTAATTGTTTGACGAATAATGAAAAAATACTACATTTTAATTGAAAATTACATTTTCATCAAATTTATTTATACTGTTAAATTATATATTTGAAATTTTATAAGGTATTAATAAATAAATTATTAATAATTTATTAAAATATATTTCATTTGAATCAATTTAAGATTTAAATTGGATTTTAAAAACTTTATGAACCTTTGAATGTTTTTACTTTAAATTTTTTTCTCTCGATCAATCAATGGGATTATTTTTAAAATAATTTTAGACACTTAAGTTTTTTGAATTTTAAAAAATTTATTAAATATGATGAATCATAAGTTACATATTTTTTAAATAGGTCCCCTTCATTTTTTGGAAAACATGAATAGTAACTTTAGTAATTATTTTTATTACCACAGTTAATGGTATATCGGGTAATTAAGGGTAAAAATAATATTATAAAATATTATAAAATTACCATAAAACATTTCCAAATATCATTAGATGAGTTATTTTTTACAAAAATAATCCTTTGGTTGATTTTGTGATCTCTTAGAGCCACTCAAATGACTTTAAAGCATTTATTATATTCTATTCATTCAAAAGTCAATTTTGTTACACTCTTGATTTTAACAAGTAAAATATTTTTAATATAGAGTTATATAAGGGGTTTAGTTTATAAAGAGTATTTATAAATTAAAATTTTTGAACTATATTTTAATAGTTTATTTATAATTTTTATAAAATAAGTAATTAAATTAAATGGAGACGCAATGATGATGTTGTAATTACTTTATTAATGGAAGGATCAAATTAATGATATTAAATATATATGAATAAATAAAATTTTATATAATTGATGTCATAAAAGAATATATATATATATATATATATATATGAATTTTACGTGATATTTATTTTTTAATAGAGTTTTTTTTAAGAGATAAATTTCTTACGATATTTTTAAAATGTCAAATAATAACTAGTGTCAAAATTGAAATTAATGATATTTTAAAATAAATAATATTTTATTAAGTAAAATAAAATTAAAAATATATAAAAATTAATAACTTAATTGATATAAGTCCTAAAATTTCACAAATGACTCATTTATTGGTCTTTTTCCATGTTATAGTAAAAATATTAAACCTGGATTTATATATTACATTATTAGAGGGTATGAGATAAAAGGGTAAAATAATGGTTAAAACAAAAGGATAAGGATTAAAAAAATAAATAGAAATTATAATTTTTATTTGATGAATTTATTTTCACCCATCCTTATATTATATTCTAAATAAGTCAATTTGGATCTATTTTGAAAATAAAATTCATTTATATTAATTTAATAGTTTGAAGAACTACAAGAGTGCCCATCCACCCTATTATAAAAGGTAACTACTTGTTATCATTAATTCACAATTCAAAATCGACCTGAATCATCCATAATTAGCCTCAATACCTTAATATAATATTTCTCAAAATTCTAGAGCTCTCTTTTTCAGCATAACACCCTCCTTTGATTTTATATGGTGATAATCAAAGGAAATCACTCGAAGAAGAGGTGTCATTTTTTTAAGTGTTTCTATTTTATTTCTTCATCCACAACCTTAAAATCATATTCAAATATTATTAAATAATAAATATAGTATTCTAAATATACCAGTATATTATTATGTTATCATAGTCACCTAAATCTATCTATGCATCCATCAAATGGTAAAAGAATAAATCGTTTGTGCATACATGTGAACTATCACCACCATAAACCAATATAATTATTTATCCATTATCATCTCTCAAGACTAGTAATAATGATAGAATTAAGGTTTATATATGATATTATTGACATATATATCATTATAAGAAAATAATATATCAGTTATGATCTTACCTTCCATGCACATAAAAATGATACTGCCATTTGTGTATACGTGTGAACCATCACATCCATGAAGTGATGTGATTCATTTTTAATCACCCCATTACATGAATAATATATATATGAAAATTTTAATTATTAATATGGTATTAATATTGTTATTATCAATATATAAATAAAAAATAATACATATATTCATTCATTAATGATCATCGAAAAATGGAATCCTTACTTATGTGTACGTACAGCCTACCATATCTATGAATACAACATTGCCCATTTTTCATAACCATACATAGATGGATTGATTAAAAATTATAGTTTTTTATATAATTTATTATTATATCATTAATATTATTCTCTATATGATGAAATAATGTCTATTTTTTACTATTAATATCTTACAAAAGTCATTTTGGACCCATGCACTGAATATCAACAAAACGTCAAATATTATCATAAATAATTAAGTAATATTTATAACTTGATGAAAATTTATTTCAAAGGAATGATAAATGTTAAAATGTTTCTCCAAAAATTAAATAATTAACATAATTATATTATTCAGGAAGATAGAGAACATATGTGATGAATCATCATCAACGTTACCATTTTTATTCAAGGAAAACAGCACATAACAATGAGCATTCAGTTCTAGGGGGTCGGAAATAATGAAGGTCTGGGGCATCCCCTCGGATCAAGTTCACACCCTCAGGCTTAAAAAGATACACATGAGAAATACATTGGACCGGGATACCTGGGGTCACCACAGAAGCTAGGTGGTCCGCCACCTTGTTCCCCTCCCTCCACGTGTCAGTGATCTGAGCTTCCCTGGTAAGGAGCACCCTGTATTTTCTGATTGTATACAAAATAGACCATGGAATAGTCCCTCTTCCGCACAAAGCCTCGTAAATTATCTTTGAGTCCATCTCCACTTGGGATATTTGAATCTCTCGTTTCTTGTATTGGGTGATACCCTTTAAGACAACCTTCACCTCTACTAGTAAATAATTACCTTCACCGTAATGCGCTGTGAACTCCACATACACACTACCCCTGAACCTATATTCTTTTATAAGGTTTATATACAACCCATTTTACTTTTCATATCAATATTTTCTCTATCCTTATTTTATTTAATATTTTCTAAATGTTTGTATTTTATGTGGATTATGATTTAAATGTTCAAAGTGGTTTGGGATGCATTAAATGTTTAGGGATTAAATTGTTAAATATTGTTCTCCAAGAAAATATTCATGATATTATTATACTTATTTATTATATGGATGTAAAATTATTTTATTGTAAATTTGATCTATATTTACAATTACCTTAAAAGGTTTTCAAAATGAATTTTTTTACGTGTTTCATATATAATTTTTTGATAAATGACAAAAGGAATATTGTTTTTAAAGGATACAATGACAACAAATTCTCTACCTCCATGATCATTATTTTATATTTTGATTTCTATACAAGAATTAATGTTCTAAAAAGTAAAATAAATATTATATTCACTTATATGGGTATTTTGTAGAAAAAATGGATTCGAAAATGAATTGATTATTTCAATATCTTTAATATATTTCTTATGATTGTAAATGAAATTCTATGGGTGAAATGCTAAAAATTTCAATATTTTATGTTTTATGATTATATAATGGTACTTGGGAATTTGATAGATGGTTACGTGATAAACCAAGGATGGGTGTTTCCATGATAAACCAATTATGGGTGGTTATGTTATATCCTCAAATGCATTGGGTGTGGAATTCATCCATATGGCTATTCCATTTGTAAGAGTGAGATGTATGGAAGTCGACTGTCTGACTATTCCAATATAAGAGTGAAATGTAAAATCATGTCCCAAGTAACCTTTACATATTTTCTTTTCTTGATATGGGTTTAATGGTAATATTTTAATTACGAAAAATCATATGAATTGATATTATTTTCAAATGAAATTATTTAATACTTATTAGGGGTGAGAAGTATAACTCAATGATAATGTTTTTAGGGGTTTTATTATTTTTCAATGGATTAACAGTTTCCTTATTTTTATATCCCTTATAGAGATTTTTATTCTCATCCCATTCTTTTAATGTTGTTCACATGACATAAATATGAGTAAGAATTTGGAGATGTCATGTTTAATGTCGTGAAGAGTTTTCCTAAAAATGATCATGATTTATTTTAAATGTTTTATATTATGGTAAAATGGTGATTGTTCATAAGTTTACAAATTGTATTTTATAGTTTTTTATAAATGATTTAGATCCTAGTTCTCTAAAAATATAAACAAAAAAATATCCTCAGTGTGAAAGAATGTAAAATTCTTGACTCAACTCTAGAATTTGTAATGATTAATGTCGTGTTTATATATATATGATGTCAAAATCATGTCACCTTATTCTTAATCCATTACACAATAGGTATAAACTAGGTAATTTATATTCATGATCTATTAAAAATCGTCATAATGGTATGTAAAAAACATGAATTATCTTAATAATTTCTCATTGGAGGGTGGACAAAAGATGTGTATTATGACTTCTCTTCATGCACTAAATGATGATTGAGTCAACCCCAATGGTACCTTTTTGGATTTATTACCCCTTGGTACAAATAGTGCCTACCAACATCCACATATAGTATCTAGGCTTGGATTTATTACAGAAAAATATTAATAATATCTTTCATACCCAAACCATAGGATATTCCTTTATAATTATCCTCATAGTCTATTAAAGGGTTATGTTCTGGAATATTTGTTTTCATAAAACTTGTTCCAAAGGTTTTTACTAAACACTATCTAATTCCAACTATAATGAACCAAAACCAGTAGACCCGAGACTATGGTTAAATTTTTACATTGTCATAAAATACAATAAATTTCATACCAATGTACAGTATAGTTTAGTAGTATTGGTAAACTAGATGCCTACTTCAAACTCAAATTAAATTTGAAGAAAATATAATACAATAGATAAAAAGTACAAAATTCAAATTTTTGAACTTATTCAAGTATTTATTCATTATATCCTAGGTATAGAAAATGAAATAAGGGTAAACTCATGTGCACAGTTAGAGTTATGTAATTATGAATCTACGATGAATAAAAAAATCATAAAAAAAGGAATAATTTGTATGGAAAGGTCAATATATGAACACACATTCCATTTAATAAATAGCATAACTCTAGAGACCCAAATCTTGGCGAACATGGAAAGTACATTACTTTTTCGGAATACTTAATACATAACAAAAACCAACACTCAAGGATCATAATAGATTAGTGTCTTTGGAAACTTGGAACAAAATCTTCTAATCGTTGTGAAAGATCTTCAACATCTCCCATAAAGATCTTCCCCTTTTATTTTCCTATCTAAAACCTTTCTTTATATCCTGGGGAAAAGAAAACATATAAAGGGTGATCTCAAATTATCATTAAGGGTAAGCATGGAGAGAATAAAACAAACCATATATAGTTGAACTTAAAATCCTAATGTTTAAACATCAAAATCTTGAGAAAAGACATAAAACATGGCAGTACATAAGGAATATATCATAATGGAAGATCAATCATGACAAAATAGCATGGGAATAAAACATGTAATTTTGGAAAACCATTAATCACATGATATTATTTCCATATTATCCAAGGCATTACTGCCAAGACCATCTAAGTGGACAAAGTCCCTTTCTGAATCGAGTTCACTCCTCGTTACAGTCTTATATCACTTTATTTGATTAACCTACCATTCCGGACATGTCGATCTCTTGAGATATAAATCTTTACCCAATTCATTTGATGTATATATAGTTCTCACCCATCTCATAATGAAATCATTCTTTCGTGTGCCACAAAATAAACATAAATCATTCATCAAAACCCAAAGAATAATATGTGTTTCATAAACATTATCTCATCAAGACATAATCCATATAAAAAAATGGATATCATTTCATCATAAGAAATGTGAAACATTTTAAATCATAGAGACATTATACTTGTAACATACACATATAAAATAATTTCATCTTATATGGAAAATGGTTTTGATAAAACACTTGAAATGAATTCTTGAGGAAAATATCCTTTCTTCTTCAAAATCATTTTCTTTTAAAAAAATTACTTGAAATTTTAAAAGAAAATTATTTTGTTGAAAATATTCATAAAATCTTGTAGAGTAATCTTCATTAAAATATGGCGTTATAAAACCGTAAAAATCTGTTCATGCCGTATATGTTAAAAAAACATTCCTCTCGTACTTTTTCCAGAAAAGTCAAAAAGTACCTCCTATGGTAAAATAAAGAAATATTCCTTACATACCATGTAGTAAAATTCAAAAATATTAAAAAGGACTTTAAACATACATGAAACCATTTTTATAAAATAGGGACATGGATGATAAATATAACATTAGTAAACACTTACGAATAAACAATCTCAGATAAAAACGAGATTGGAATAATTATCCCTTATCTTTTGTCCAATTTCATCTGTATGTGTCTGAGACTCATGTATAGTGGGTTTAAACATATTATTAACTTGTAACAAAACCATAATAATATTTATGATATAATATATGATTCACTTACGACTTTATAATATCTGTTCACTTGTCAATTCCATGTTAAAGCAGTGTTTTGGGTAAAATCGTTTCATTTATCATCTGTGTTTTGACTTGTAATTATTCATATGAATACTTAGATCATGATTAATTAATTAAATAATATTAAACATGATTTATATATAATATATATTCAGAATATACATATGTTTAATAGATCTATAAATGGAAAGAAATACACCGTTCATGGAGAAGGTAGGTCGTACGTACTCATGAACGCTGTTATCATTTCCTTATTAAATTTAATAGATGTAAGTAAATAAAATATACATAAATCCAGTATAATTAATATGTCATATATTTCATTATTACTTATTATATATACTTTATAATCATTCTTGAATTGTTAACATGGAAAATGAATCTCATCACGTCATGGAGATGGTAATCTGTACGTATGCACGAGCGATGATATCGTTCCCATATTTATTGAATGGAATTGGATTGGATGATATAATATCATAGAATCTTTATGAGGTTATATTAACCATATATATTTATTCTTTAAACCATTATACCCATCCAAGTAAGGTGGTGGTGGAAAACAGATTACACCACAGTGTGGAGACGGTATTTCGTACGTACGCACGCGCGGTGCTTTCGTTTTCCGTAGGATGGATAGAAGGTGAAATAGGGATGTTTCATAATAACAATAAAATATTAGTATATAATTAATTCTTATGTTATTAATTTATAATGAATAAAATAAACAAGAGGATGTAGAAAAATAAAGAAACTTGAAAGAGTCGGTAGAAGAGATTACCTCTTCCTCAACGCACCTCCATTAAACTTCTTCTTAGGGAACTAGAGTTGGTCTTTTGAGAAGACCAAAACCTCTATGATATAACTAGAGAAGTTTAGAAGAGGAATTTTTAGGGGTTTTCTGAGCTTCAAGGCTCAAAAGGGTGTGAATATAAGAGGTAAGGGGTGCCCTTTTTATAAGGGAGGAGAGGGAACCTTTGTTAAAATAAGAAATATTAATTTATAATAAATTAAACCTCACATAAAAACCTCCAAAAATTACTCAAATAAAAATATTATATGATATAGGGTTTTAATATCATCAACCAATAAAATTTAGACATGTTGGGAATTTATTTTAAACATTATCAACTTTATTTATCCTTATTTAATCTATTTAATTTTATTTGTGGTAATAAGATTCTAATATTTAAATTGTTATAAATAATTACTTATGTGTTGTGAATTATCAATAATTTGATAATTTATGACATTTCCGACCATATAAATTTCAATATATAATTTTTATAAATTTTTGTGATTTTAAAACAATTTTATAATGTGTTATTTTTATTAAATAACAATATTTCAATTTTGACATTTTCCATTTATTTTAATTTAATTAAAATAAAAACAAGGGATATATTCTAACAAAAATATTTAATAGATTCCTAACATGTCAAATTTATAAATAAAATCTGTGGATCACATTAAATAGTTCATATGATATTTATTTTAATATTTTTAAAAACATTTATTTGGTATATCTTTTAATAAAATAATTAGTAGAACATTTTTGTATAATTATTTAATATACATATTTGTTGAATAAAAATAAAAAATAAAATCCTATGAAGAATATAAATCTCCTATATTTTATAATAATACTTTTACTCGAATTCATCATCTTAAAATCGTGACATGTAAATTGTTATATTTATTAAATTATGAAAGTGACAACTTTGAAATCATTTAAAATAAAATAATATAAGTGTCATAATCTTCTTTATAAGGATCCAAATGGTCAAACATTATTCCATTGGATGATTAGGGTTTATTTATATATTACCAATAAGAATTTTTCAGGGTTTTGGGCCTTTTTATGTGTATTATTATTTCAATAAAAACTATATTGTTGATTTTTTACTAAATAAATAATTTCTGCATTATTAATGTATATACTAATAAGGTAAATAAATAATTCTTAAAAATTAAAAATAAATTACCATGATAAAGAAAATAAATTTAGCTTTGAAATTAGTATTTTTAATAGAATTTATATTCCACATAACCTTATATTAAAAATAGTTTAATTATTAAAGTTTAAGTGAGACATATTTCACTTTCTTTTAAATAAAATAAATTAAAGGTCTTAATCACATCCAAGTGTGTTCCAATGGATTCCATTTCGACCAAAATATTCCATAAGAAGAAATATAATCATAAAATTATATTAAGAGAAGTGTTAGGGTAATTTTATAATATTATATTTACCCTCAATCACCCGATTTACCTTTAACTATGGTAAATAAAAATTACCATAATTACTATTCATAGTGCCCAAAAATAAAAAGTATCCTGTTAAAATAATTTGGACCTACTGATTCCAAATATGGAATACATTTTTCATAATTCAAATCACAAAATTTGCAGAATGTTATTTAATATTAATCCCATTATTAAGAAAAGGAGTTTTAAAAGTTAAAACATTACAAAAGATTCAAATGATTTTACCAATGAATTCAATGTAAAATCAATGCTCATGAAATATGTTATATTAAATTGTAAAAATAAATTCTATTTATACTTTAAAACCATTCAATATTATAATTTAGCGATATAAATTATTATGATGAAAAAAGTTGTTTTTAATTAAAATATAGCATGTTTTTACTATTCATTAAAATATGAAAGTTATAAGAATAATATGAAAATTTTATCCGAAGTAAATTTTTATATCCTGATTCCAAATAAGAGTTTTTTTTTCAAAGTGAACTTATAAACATGTCAAAACTAGATTTAAAGTGTGTGCGCCATTAAAAGGCAGCAAAACTGTATTTTTTGAAAAATACTTATTTTACCCAAAAAAATTATTTTGTTCTCATACCATGTTTTAGAAAATGTGTAAGTTGAATAATAATGTTATAAAATTAAAAATGTAGTTAATACTATTCATATCGTCTAGTTCATAATACTATTATAATCATATATCGTTGTTTAGTGAAACCCAATGTTGCGTACTACACACGTTATCGAGGAAGGTCGCGATTGAGTGTAATGGAAGCCAAGAATAGTGTTGTGTATACATCTAGCTAATACAGTGTTGCATATAGTACAAGATAATCTTGGTGTAGTGTACAACACAAGACATCAAAAAATTTAAAAAAATAATTTTTCCCATAAAATCTCGGGGTGTTACATTCTACCCCCCTTAAAATGAATTTCACCCTCAAAATTTGTCAGGGTTATAAATGGTTTACTACATGAATGTTTCTTTCATAGAAACCCACATCGTAAAAAGGAATACTAAAACATAATTTTATAAAGTAATGTAAGAAACATAACGGTTACCCAAATTAACTCATCACCGAGTTTCCACATAGGAGAACATAGGTGAAAATAAAAATATGGAAGAGAAACCTAACCATCATTTTCTGATAGAGAGTAATAGAGAACATGGCTATAAAAAATCCAAAAATCACAAATCCATAAATTTTTGATGATTTAAGGTACCATATGATTCATCGTATATGAAGACACTAGGACAATATTTTTGGTTTTCAAGATAATTTCCCTAATGTTGAAGAATTTGAATTAGAAGAAATACTTACTTGATTTTGGTATAATCTTACTGTTGTTTGTGCCTTGAACAATTTCCACTTCATCTCTTAGAGAAATGAGGTTGAATTTGTCTTCCGTGAAGTGTTAGCAGATCATGTGATAGAATGATAGGTCATTCCATCTATTTCAAACAAAAGGATAGAAAAAGTTATTAAATATACATAAGTCCATCTATAGGGAGATTAATTGTATATGGTTCCAAAAATGGACTTATAATTCATATATCATACCTCTTAATATAATATAACTAGTTTCTACTAACCAGAGACTTCTTGTAGGCCAGTGGTAGGCAATAAAGGCCTGTCGCACTTCGATTGTGTGTTCGATTCTCACAGCCTTTTTCGTCGCAACGGGTTGTCTCCCGTCCTACGGGTTTTCCTTTTTATAAAACAATACTATTATAACATTAGAAAAATAATATCAAAAAGTTATAGCCTTAAACAATACTATCTGATGTCTAACATAATCTATTTCCATCTTTAGGCTTACCCAAACTCATAGTATAAGGAAAAAGATTGATAGAGAGTTCATCTACCAAGCATGTAAATACCGCCATTTATCCCTATATAAGATATGTCTTGTTGGTCACATTCCAAACATTCTAATACCTTAATCATGTATTTTCTTGATAATTGAGTACCCATTTAACCATGGTGAAATAATGAATGCAGTTAAAAGTTAACACTTTCCACATACTGAAATCCCAAAAATATTATATAATCAAACCATTATATCACGTTGTCCTTATATCAATCATGAGCTCATGAATACTATCAATCATTTCATTTTCTCCTAATCCCTTCATTATGTACATATCATATACTTTCCAAAAATATCTAAATAACCTTTCATGGTTATCGGTACCATTAAACATATACTTTCAAATACTTTAGAAAAAAATAGTGTAAAAATCCTTAGATGTGTCTTTATTATATAGTACCATTACCTACACAACATAGCTCTTGATAAACATAAATCATTCCACTACCTTCTTAAACCATTGACCGAACATTAAAAATTCTTTCATCTCACATATCATTTGTAGTCTCTTCATCATTATCAATATAAATACTACACATACGACCATGATGATTTTCTTCATGAGACTTTCCCTTAGGGCATTGGTTTTCATAATTTCTGTACCTTCCACATTTAAAACATTTAACCGTTGTTGATGTCTTAGCAATACCATTGTCTTTGTCCATGGTGTTAACTGAACGTTTTTCCTTTGCAATTACTATCTTTGTGACCTTGTTTTCCATACCCAAAGCATATTCTGGTTCCTTTGAAACATTCTCTCGGATACCTCTTCCCACATGATTTACATGATGAAAATTGAACTTTCTTTCCTCTATAATCAACATGAAACACCATATTTCTCTTATTAGATGAGTCAGGAAACTTACCAAAGTTGAGATTATTGATCATATTATGAGATTGCTGATTAGGAATAATAATGATATTTTCACATCCAGATCCAATTTCATTTGGTTGCTCACAACGAATATCATTCCACCGTCCGTCATATCTTCCATTATTGTGAATCTTCCTGTTTCCAACCATTTTCTAAAACCCAAAAAGAATAGTATTAGAGGAAAAAATGATTCTAGGTAAAACAAAATAGTAAAGGGGGAGTACCTTCAATATCTAACATCTTATGTTTAATTCTAAGATCATTAACGTAATTCTAGTACTATAACCTATACTTTTACTTAACCTTAGGGACATCCCTAGACATACCTTGGAAATATCTCTAGAAATCTCACTAATGTTTTCACATCCTAGTTTCCAAAGGTTGACTAATATTTCCTCTGATACCATATGTAGAGACCCTATTCCTGGAGTACATGGAAATTACAATACTTTTGCGTAATACTTAATACATAACAAAAACCAACACTCAAGGATCGTAATAGTTTAGTATATTTGGAAACTCAGAAAAAAATCTTCTAATCATTGTGAAAGATCTTCAAAATCCCCCATAAAGATCTTCCCCTTTTGTTTTCTTACCTAAAACCTTTCTTTATATCCTGAGGAAAATAAAATATATAATGGTTGAGCTCAAATGCTCAGTAAGGGTAAGCATAGAGAGAATAAAATAAACCATATACATTTGAACATAAAATCATAATGTTTAAACATAAAAATCTTGAGCAATGACATAAAACATGGAATTACATACGGTATAGGTCATAATGGAACATCAATCATGATAAAATAGCATGAGAGGAAAACATGTAATTGTGTAAAACCATTAATCATGTGATATTATTTCCATAGTTGCCAAGGCATTGCTACCAGGACCATCTTAGTGGACAAAGTCCCTTTCTAAATCGAGTTCACTCCTCGTTCTAGCCCTGTATCACTGAACCGAATTAACTTACCCTTCCAGCCATGTCTATCTCATGAGATATAAATCTTTACCCAATTTATTTTAGTGAGATATAGGTCCCACCAATCTCATAATAAAATTATTCTTTCGTGTGCCTCAAAATAAACATAAATCATTCATCAAACCCCAAAGAATAATATGGGATTCATAAACATCACCTCATCATAACATAATCCATATAAAAGAAATGGATATCATTTCTTCATAAGAAAAGTTAAACCTTTTAAATCATAGAGATATTATACTTGTAACATACACATATGAAATAATTTCATCTTAGATGGAAAATGGTTTTGATAAAACACTTGAAATGAATTCTTGAGGAAAATATCATTTCTTCTTAAAAATCATTTTCATTTCACAAAATGCCATGAAATTTTAAAAGAATTTTTTTTTTGAAAGTAGTCATGAAATATTGTAGAGTAAGCTTCATGAAAATAAGGTGTTATAAAACCGTAAAAATCCGTTCATGCCCTATAAGTTAAAAAAACATTTTTCTTGTACTTTCGTCGGAAACGTCAAAAAGTACCTCGTATGGTAAACAAAAAAAAGATTCCAAACATACCATGTAGTAAAATTAAAAAATGTTTAAAAAGGGATTTAAACATACATGAAACCATTTTTATAAAACAGGGACATGGATAATAAATATAACCCCAGTAAATCCTTACGAATAAACAATCTCGAATAAAAACGAGATTGGAATAATTATCCCTTACCTTTTGTCCAATTTCGTCCATATGTGTCCGAGACACCTGTATATTGGGTTTAAAAATATTATTAACTCGTAACAGAATAATAATAATATTTATGATATCATATATGATTCACTTACGACATTATATTATCCGTTTATTTGTCAATTCCATGTTAAAGCCGCATTTTTGGGTAAAATCGTTTCATTTATCGTCCATGTTATGACTTGTAATTATTCATATGATTAATTAGATCATGATTACTTAATTATAGAATATAAAAAATTATTTATATATAATATATATTCAGAAGTTACATATATATAATAGATCGATAAATTGAATGAAATACACCGTTCATGGAGACGGTAGGTCGTACGTACGCATGAACGATGTTTTCGTTTCCTTATTAAATTTAATAGATGTAAGTAAATAAAATATACATAAATACAGTATCATTAATATGTCATATATTTCATTATTACTTATTATATATACTTTATAATCATTCTTGAATTGTTAACATTGAAAATGAATCTCATCGCGTCGTGGAGATGGTAATCCATACGTATGCACGAGCGATGATATCGTTCCCATATTTATTGAATGGAATTGGAGTGGATGATATAATATCGTAGAATCTTTATGATGTTATATTAACCATATATATTTATTATTTACACCATTATACCCATCCAAGTAAGGTGGTGGTGGAAAACAGATTACACCACAGCGTGGAGACGATATTTCGTACGTACGCACGCACGGTGATTTCGTTTTCCGTAGGATGGATAGAAGGTGAAATAGGGATGTTTCATATTAATAATAAAATATTAGTATATAATTAATTTTGATGTTGTTAATTTATAATGAAACAACTAAATAAGAGGATGTAGAAAAAGAAAGAAACTTGGAAGAGTCGGTAGAAGAGATTACCTCTTCCTCGACGCACCTCCTTTAAACTTCTTCTTAGGGAACTAGAGTTGGTCTTTTGAGAAGACCAGAACCTCTATGATATAACTAGAGAAGTATAGAAGAGGAATTTTTAGGGGTTTTCTGATCTTCAAGGCTCAAAAGGGTGTGAATAGAAGAGGTAAGGTGTGCCCTTTTTATAATGGAGGAGAGGGGCACCTTTGTTAAAATAAGAAATATTAATTTATAATAAATTCAACCTCACTTAAAAACCACCAAAAATGACTCAAATAAGAATATTATATGATATAGGGTTTTAATATCATCAACCAATAAAATTTAGACATGTTGGGAATTTATTTTAAACATTATCAACTTTATTTATCCTTATTTAATCTATTTAAGTTTATTTGTGGTAATAAGATTTTAATTTTTAAATTGTTATAAATAATTACTTATGTGTTGTGAATTATCAATAATTGAATAATTTATGACATTTTATACCATATAAATTTCAATATATAATATTTAATTATTTTTGTTATTTTAAAACAATTTTATAATATGTTATTTTTATTAAATAACAATAGTGTCAATTTTGACATTTTTCATTTATTTTAATTTAAATAAAATAAAAACAGAGAATATATTCTAACCAAAATATTTAATAGATTCCTAACATGTAAAATTTGTATAAAAAATCCGTGTATCACATTAAATAGTTCATATAATATTTATTTTAATATTTTTAAAACCATTTATTTGGTATATCTCTTAACAAAATAATTATTACAACATTTTTGTATAATTATTTAATATACATATTTGTTGCATAAAAATAAAAAATAAAATCCTATGATGAATATAAATCTCCTATATTTTATAATAATACTTTTACTAGAATTTATCATCTTAAAATCACGACATGTAAATAGTTATATTTATTAAATTATGAAAGCAACAACTTGGGAATCATTTAAACTAAAATAATATAAGTGTCATAATCTTCTTTATAAGGATCCAAATGCTCAAAAATTCGGCCATTGCATTATTGGGGTTTATATATAAGCTACAAATAAGTCTTTTTCAGGGTTTTCGGCCTTTTTATGTTTATTATTATTTCAATAAAAACTATGTTATTGATTTTTCACTAAATAAATAATTTCTGCATTATTAATATATAAGCTAATAAGGTAAATAAATAATTCTTAAAAATTACAAATAAATTACCATGATAATGAAAATAATTTTAGCTTTGAAATTAGTATTTATAACATAATTTATATTCTGCATAACCTTATATTAAAAGTAGTTTCATTATTAAAGTTTGAGTGAGACATATTTCACTTTCTTTTAAATAAAATAAATTAAAGGTCTTAATCAAATCCAAGTGTGTCCCAATGGATTCCATTTCGACCAAAATATGCCATAGGACGAAATATAATCATAAAATTATATTAATAGAAGTGTTATGATAATTTCATAATATTATATTTACCCTTAGTCACCCGATTTACCTTTAACTATAGTAAATAAAATTTACATTATTACTATTCATAGTGCCCAAAAATAAAAACTAGCCTATTAAAATAATTTGGACCTACTGATTCCAAATATGGAACCCATTTTTCATAATTAAAATCACAGAATTTGCAGAAAGTTAATTAATATTAATCCCATTGTTAAGAAAAGAGGTTTTTAAAGTTAAAACATTGCAAAAGATTGAAATGATTTTACCAATGAATTCAATGTAAAATCAATGCTAATGAGATATGTTATATTAAATGGTAAAAATATAATCCTTTTATACTTTAAAAACATTCAATATTATAATTTAACAATATAAATTATTATGATGAAAAAATTTGTTTTTAATTAAAATATAGCATGTTTTTACTATTTATTAAAATATGAAAATTATAAGAATAATAGGAAAATTTTATCCGAAGAATATTTTTATATCCTGATTCCAAATATGAGTTTTGTTTTTTCAAATTGAACTTATAAACATGTCAAAACTAGATTTAAAGTGTGTGCGCCATCAAAAGGTAGCAAAAATGTATTTTTTTAAAAATACTTATTTTACCCAAAAAAATTATTGTGTTCTCATACCATGTTCTAAAAAATGTGTAAGTTGAATAATAATGTTATAAAATTCAAAATGTAGTAAATACTATTCATAACGGCTAGTTCATAATACTATTATAATCATATATCGTTGTTTAGTTAAACCCAGTATTGCGTACTACACAAGTTATCGAGGAAGGTTGCGATTGAGTGTAATGGAAGCCAAGAATAGTTTTGTGTATACATCTAGCTAATACAGTGTTGCGTATAGTACAAGATAATCTTGGTGTAGTGTACAACACAAGATATCAAAAAAGTCAAAAAAATAAATTTTCTGATAAAATCTCTGGGTGTTACATTTTACCCCCCTTAAAATGAATTTCTCCCTCGAAATTTGTCTGGGTTATAAATGGTTTACTACATCAAAGTTTCTTTCATAGAAACCCACATCGTAAAAAGGAATACTAAAACTTAATTTTAAAAAGTAAAGTAAGAAACATAACGGTTAACCAAATTAACTCATCACCGGGTTTCCACATAGGAGAACATAGGTGAAAATATAAATATGGAAGAGAAACATAACCATCATTTTCTGATGGAGAGTAGTAGAGAAAATGGCTATAAAAAATCCAACAATCACAAAGCCATAAATTTGTGATGATTTAAGGTACCATCTGATTCATCGTGTATGAGAACACTAGGACAATATTTTTTGTTTTCAAGATCATTTCCCTAATGTTGAAGAATTTGAATTAGAAGAAATACTTACTTGATTTTGGTACAATCTTACTGTTGTTTGTGCCTTGAACAATTTCCACTTCATCTCTTAAATAAATGAAGTTGAATTTGTCTTCCGTGAAGTGTTAGAAAATCATGTGATAGAATGATAGGTCATTCCATCTGTCTCAAACAAAAGGATTGAAAAAGTTATTAAATATACATAAGTCCATCTATAGTCAGATTAATTGTATATGGTTCCAAAAATGGACTTATACTTCATATATCATACCTCTTAATATATTGAAACTAGTTTCTAATAACCAGAGACTTCTTGTAGGCCAGTGGTAGGTGATAAAGGACTGTCACACATTGGTTGCGTGTTCGATTCTCACAGCCTTGTCTAGCGTGACGGGTTGTCTCCTGTCCTACGAGTTGTCCTTTTTATAAAACAATACTATTATAACATTCCTAAAATAATATCAAAAAGTTATAGCCTTAAAACATACTATCTTATGTCTAACTTATTCTATTTCCATCTTTAGGCTTACCCAAACTCACAGTATAAGGAAAAAATATTGATAGAGAGGTCATCTACCTAGCATGTAAATACCGCCATTTATCCCCATATAAGATACATCTTGTTGGCCACATTCCAAACATTCTAATTCCTTAATCATATATTCTCTTGATAATTGAATACCCATTGAACCTTGGTAAAATCATGAATTCAGTTAAAAGATAACACTTTCCACATACTGAAATCCCAAAAAAATTATATACTAAAACCATTATATCACTTAGTACTTATATCAATCATGATCTCATGAATACTATCAATCATTTCATTTTCTCCTTATCCCTTCATTATGCGCATATCATCTACTTTCCAAAAATATCTAAATAACCTTTCATGGTTATTGGTACCATTAAACATATACTTTCAAATACTTTAGAAAAAAATAGTGTAACAATCCTTAGATGTGTCTTTATTCTATAGTACCATTACCTATACAACATAGATCTTGATAAACATAAATCATTCCACTACCTTCTTAAGCCATTGACTGAGCATTAAAAATTATTTCATCTCACATATTATTTGTAGTCTCTTCATCATCATCAATATAAATACTACACATACGACCATGATGATTCTCTTCATGAGACTTTACCTTAGGGCATTGGTTTTCATAATTCCTGTACCTTCCACATTTAAAACATTTAAACGTTGTTGATGTCTTAGCAATACCATTATCCTTGTCCATGATGTTAACTGAACCTTTTCTTTTTCAATTACTGTCTTTGTCTCCTTCTTTTCCACACCCAAAGCATCTTCTGGTTCCTTTGCAACATTCTCTCGGATGCCTCTTCCCACATGATTTACATGAGGAAAATTGAACTTTCTTTCCTCTATAATCATCATGAAACACCATCTTTCTCTTATTAGCTGAGTCAGTAATCTTACCAATGTTGAGATTATTGATCATATAATGAGATTTCTGATTAGGAATAATAATGATATGTGGACATCCAGATCCAATTTCATTTTATTTCTCACAAATAATATCATTCCACTGTCCATCATATCCTCCATTATCGTGAATCTTCCTGTTTCCAACCATTTTCTGAAACCCAAAAATAATAGTGTTAGAGGCAAAAATCATGATAGGTAAAACAACATAATAAATGGGGATTACCTTCAATATCTAACATCTTATGTTTAATTCTAAGATCATTAACGTAATTCTAGGACTATAACCTATACTTTTACTTAACCTTAGGGACATCCCTAGACATACCTTGGAAATATCTGTAGGGATCTCTCTAATGTTTTCACATCCTAGTTTCCAAAGGTTGACTAAACCTTTCCTCTGATACCAAACATAGAGACCCTAATCTTGGAGTACATGGACATTACATTACTTTTGTGTAATACTTAATACATAACAAAAAAACACTCAAGGATCGTAATAGTTTAGTATATTTGGAAACTCGGAAAAAAAGCATCTAATCATTGTGAAAGATCTTCAACATCATTCATAAAGATCTTCCCCTATTGTTTTCTTACCTAAAACCTTTATTTATATCCTGGGGAAAACAAAACATATAAAGGGTGAGCTCAAATGCCCATTAAGGGTAAGCATGGAGAGAATAAAATAAACCATATACATTTGAACATAAAATCATAATGTTTAAACATCAAAATCTTGAGCAATGACATAAAACATGGCAGTACATACAGCATAGGTCATAATGGAACAACAATCATGATAAAATAGCATGAGAAGAAAACATGTAATTGTGGAAAACCATTAATCACGTGATATGATTTCCATAGTAGCCAAGGCATTGCTACCGGGACCATCTTAGTGGACAAAGTCCCTTTCTAAATCGAGTTCACTCCTCGTTCTATCCATGTATCACTGAACCAGATTAACTTACCATTACAGCCATGTCTACCTCATGAGATATAAATATTTACCCAATTTATTTTAGGGAGATATAGGTCCCACCAATCTCATAATAAAATCATTCTTTTGTGTGCCACAAAATAATCATAAATCATTCATCAAACCCCAAAGAATAATATGGGTTTCATAATCATCATCTCATCATAACATAATCCATATAAAACAAATGGATATAATTTCTTCATAATAAAAGTTAAACCTTTTAAATCATAGATATATTATACTTTTAACATTCACATATGAAATAATTTCATCTTATATGGATAATGTTTTTAATAAAACACTTGAAATAAATTCATGAGGAAAATATCATTTCTTCTTAAAAATAGTTTTCGTTTCAGAAAATGCCATGAAATTTTAAAAGAAAATATTTTTTTGAAAATAGTCATGAAATATTGTAGAGGAAGCTTCATGAAAATAAGGTGTAATAAAATAGCAAAAATATATTCATGCCGTATAAGTTAAAAAAACATTTTTCCCGTACTTTCGTCAGAAAAGTCAAAAAGTACCTCGTATGGTAAACAAAAAAAAGATTCCATACATACCATGTAGTAAAAGTAAAAAATGGCTAAAAAGGTCTTTAAACATAAATGAAACCTTTTTAATAAAATAGGGACATGGATGATAAATATGACCCCAGTAAATCCTTACGAATAAACAATCTCGAATAAAAACGAGATTGAAATAATTATCCCTTACCTTTTGTCCAATTTCTTCCGTATGTGTCTGAGAAACCTGTATATTGGGTTTAAAAATATTATTAACTTGTAACAGAACCATAATAATATTTATGATATCATATATGATACACTTACGACATTATACTATCCGTTCATTTGTCAATTCCATGTTAAAGCATCATTTTTGGGTAAAATCGTTTCATTAATCGTCCATGTTTTCACTTGTAATTATTTATATGATTACTTAGATCATGATTACTTAATTATAAACTATAAAACATGATTTATATATAATATATATTCATAATTTACATATATATAATATATCGATAAATTGAATGAAATACACCATTCATGGAGACGGTAGGTCGTATGTACGCATGAACGATGTTTTCGTTTCCTTATTAAATTTAATAAATGTAAGTAAATAACATATAAATAAATCCAGAATCATTAATATTTCATATATTTCATGATTACTTATTATATATAATTTATAATCATTCTTGAATCGTTAACATGGAAAATGAATCTCATCGCGTCGTGGAGACGGTAATCTGTACGTACGCACGATCGATGATATTTTACCCATATTTATTGAATGGAATTGGAGTGGATGATATAATATCATAGAATTATTATGATGTTATATTAACCATATATAGAAATTCTCTACACCATTATACCCATCCATGTAAGGTGGTGGTGGAAGACAGTTTACACCACAACGTGGAGATGGTATTCCGTATATACGCACGCGCGGTGATTTCATTTTCTATAGGATGGATAGAAGGTGAAATAGGGTTTCTTCATATTTATAATAACATATCTCTATATAATTAAAACTTATGTTATTACATTATAATTAAACAACTAAATAAGAGTAAGTAGAAGAAGAAAGAAACCTGAAAGAGTCGGTAGAAGAGATTACCTCTTCCTCGACACACCTCATTTAAACTTCTTCTTAGGGCACTAGAGTTGGTCTTATGAGAAGACCAGAACCTCTATGATATAAATAGAGAGGTTGAGAAGAGGAATTGGTAGGGTTTGGCCGATCTTCAAGGCTCAAAGGGGTGTGAAGAGAAGAGGGAAGGGGTTCCCTTTTTATAAGGGAGGAGAGGGACACCTTTGGTAACATAAGAAATATTAATTTATAATAAATTCAGACTCACTTAAAAACCAACAAAAATGACTCAAATACAATGTTTAGATGAGATAGAGTTTTAATCTCATCAACCAATAAATCTTAGACATGTTGTGAATTTATTTTAAACATTATCAACTTGATTTATCCTTATTTAATCTATTTATGTTTATTTTTGGTAATAAGAATCTAATTTTTAAATTATTATAAATTTTTACTAATGTGTTTTGAATTGTCCATAATTGAATAATTTATGACATTTTAGACCTTATAAATTTTAATTTATAATTTTTAAATATTTTGGTTATTTTTAAAAAATTTTATGATATGTTATTTTTAAAAAATAACAATATTGTCGATTTTGACATTATTCGTTTATTTTAATTTTAATAAAATCCAAACAAGGGATATATTCTAAAAAAAATATTTAATAGATTCCTAACATGTAAAATTTGTCAAAAAAATTCATGGATCACATTAAATAGCTCATATAATATTTATTTTAATATTTTTAAAACCAATTATTTGGAATCCAAGGTAAGGAACCCAAAAATATTAGGGTCTCATATGCCCAGATCAAAACCTCGGTGGCTGATATAGATGGTCCAACCCTGAAATCATGTCTGACATATGGAAATATGGGGGCAGCTAAGAAGAATATTATTCTTACTAAGAAGACCAAGATTATGTCTGATGGGGGAAGCCTTGGCCAGTGTGGTGAGGATGAGGCATCTCCTAGTATTACTGATGTTTTGGATGCTCCTAAACATGGTGAGATTTAACTCTTAACAGCCTTGTTTGGAATTGAGGGATTTATAAGCACTCAATCTGCTTGGATTGGTTCTTCCTCCTGGTAAATTACAGGCTAAGAAAAACACTCCTAAAAAGGGGGAGGCGGTGGCTGGTTTTGCCCAGGGCCAAACCTCTCATCCACTCCATATGACATCTACTGAGGATCCTAAGTCAAAAAAACAACAAGTTATCCATGTAGATATTTTATAGGATATTCTAAACTCTTATGAGACATTGTATATAGATCATGTTAGCCATCATGTTGGTACTTCTAGTGTTTCAGATAAGGAAGTTGTGAAAGATTCTAACCCTAACAATTCTGGGTATGGATCAACACCCCTAATCACTTCACAAAATGAAACAATGAATTAATATTTATTTCATTTAATATAATGAAATATTAATATACTGGTATATAATATAACTTTTAATGTGTAATAAAAATATGTAGACAATGAGGTTATGTACAGTGAACCTTATAAAACGTTGGATATGAAATATATATACCAAACAAAAAAACATTGAAACAAAAAAGTTGGAATAAAATATGGGTATACTTGAATGTATGTAATTGTGTATAACCAAAAAACATTGGTATTTTTTATTATAAAAAAAATGAATCCTTAGTAAAAAAGAAATTCACATTGTTGGGACATACCTTAAAACAACTGAAACACATAACTTGATGATTTTTCATCATCAGAAATCAAGAATTCAGTGAATGATGCAACTTTGTAGCTGCCCTACATAGCCACTGAGTCTCTACTTGAGGTCACATCAGATTCTTTCTCAGCTCTATAATCCTCTCATTTTCTCTATTTTGGTATTTCATTCCATCAATGGGACTAAAATTCATAACCCCTCCAAAATTAGTGTACCTTAAGAAAAATAATGATGATGGATGGGGAAATGTGGTGACATGTGAAGGAAAAAACTAATAAAAACAAATTTTATAAAATATTACTCAGCTCATGAACTGGAAATATTATTAATGTATTATCCACTCTAGGTTTTAGTCTATAGAATAGGGTGGTAACCTATTTTGAGGAAAATTTATCATAATAGATAGTTTGAGAAAAAATAATAAATTGTTTCTTTGTTCCAACTGAAATACAAATGAAAAATAACTTGTCATGAACAATCTAATTATCATTTTCCATCTTGGATTCCGCTGCCATTGTACCACATGAATTTCATGATGGTACATGTTTCTAAACTAATATGGTCATAAAACTAAATAATAATGAACAATCAATTAAAGATGCATAATTCATTCAAATTTCTATGATTGGATCATAAACATACTGCATAACCATTGTTTTAGGAAATGTTATCATAGAGAAATCCATTACATGTGTTAATCTGTAGTCGTGTAAATTAAAAAACATGGATTATACTTCCATTACACCACATGATAGTCATGATGCTGACATTTATCTACAATGATATGGTCAGAAAAATTTAATAAGAATGAATGGTCAATTTAGGCTACATAATTCATGAAACTTTCCTTGTTTGGATAAAAAAACACGGAGTTGTAACAACCATTTAATGAAAATTTATTTCATTATAATCCATTATAGGTGTTAATTAGTAATCACATAAAAGAAAAATAATAGAAAAATATCTCAATTGGAAACTCATTTCTCATTAAAATAAAAATTCCAGAAACACTAACAATGGTATAAGGGGATTCCTCTTTCATGAATATGACCCAAAGAACTCCATTTTTTAGTGCATAGTGATTCAAATTATTTCTTCCCATTAATCTCAGGGATGAAACAAATGAATTTCTTGGGTCTGAACATGATACAAATGGAGTTCCTACATTAGTTTTATTAAATGATGCCCCCATCTCTATAGTACTTTTGGGAGTCTCGGTTGGTCCTTGAATGGACTATACATATTCATTACCATCTTTATAATTCTATTTAGTGGATTCATCGATCTCATGAAAGTTATAAACTACTTTATATTCTTTCATATGTAAACCCACTAAATATAAATGGAGAACTTTAGTCTAGGAAATATTCATGACCACAATATTTCATTAAAGTTTCCCCATGAAACACTTTTATTTAGGTAGTAGTTGTCTGTAAAAAGATCAATATAATGTTTTAAAAGAAAAAATAATTTATTTCATTGATCCTACTAAAATAAAAATTGAACATTACTTGTCTATCACAACCCAATTGGTATTTTTACTCTTTTTTTTACAGCCAGTGTACCACAAGGTGATAATGAGGTAGTCATGGTATTATAATTTATATCTAATTTGATTATGAGGAATACTAAACAAGAATGAATGTTCTATTTAAACTGAATAATTTGTGCCACATTCCTTATATAGATCCTAAATATATTGATGTTTTAGGATCATTTATGAGAAGGATTCCATTATATCATATTATTTGTCTAAAGTTTAGTATGAATGAAACTGCTAGTGGCCACTGGAATAGTAACCTGAAAATCCAAGGAAGCACCACAACTTTCTTCCTAATGAATACATGTGAATTAACTAGTATATTGGTAAATTCAATACTACCAATTCCAAATAATGAGAAGTAGTATTGGGCTCGCAGCCAAAAAATGAAGTTGAGGTTGAATAAGGTATTAATAATGTATCAAAAACTTCCCAACCCAACCGTATTATAAATAATGTGATTCATACCATAACATTGAGTTGGTTAAACTACAAGAAATATTATGCAATACCCAAAAAATGATATGGGTCTTCCCCATTTTTCCTAATAAAGACAATTATGGTAAATTCCATACTGTCAATGCCAAATAATGATCAATAATTTTGATCACATGGATGAAAAAGGAAGTTGAGGGTGAAAAGGGTAATAATAATGTATCAAAACATTCCAAAACAAAATTATAATATGGAATGAGAATCATACCAAAACATTGAGGTGGTAAAAATATAGGGAAAATTATGAAATACCAAGAAAGAATGACATGGGTCAAATCCCCTTGAATGATTCCATGATATCATGTTTTTTTTCTGAAGTTGAGAGTGAATGAAACTTCCAATGGACACTGGGAGAGTAACTTGCAAATGCAGGGAAGCTCTATATCTTTATTCTTAATAAAGACATGTGATTTAACATGTAGATTGTTAAATTTTTTACTTTTAATTCCAAATAATGAGCCGTAGTGTTGAGAGAACAACCAAAAAACGATGTTGAGGGTGAATAAGGTACTCATAATGTATCAAAAACATTCCAAACTAATATTATTATAAGTAATGTGAATTATACCAGAAAAAAAGGTGGGGAAACTACAAGAAACATTATAAAATACCCATGAAAAACAACATGGTTCTTTCCCATTCTTCATAATAAAGACATGTGAATTAACCATTAGATTGGTAAACTCCATACTATCAATGAAAAATAAAGAAAAATATTGTTGATGAAAAGGCCAAAAAAGGAAGTTGGTGGTGAATAGGGTACTAATAATGTATCAAAACATTCTAAACAGAGTTTATAATAACTATTGTGAATCATACCAGAACATTGATGTTGGGAAAATACAAGGAACATTATGTAATAACAAGGTAGAATGATATAGGTCAAATCCCATTAAATAGCCAGATTGGGGATTTATTTGGAAGCCTCCATCGGAAAAAAATCTTCTAGGCTAGAAAATCTACCTCATTATCCACCTTCCTATTCTTCTTATCCTGACTTATCAACATCCACCATAATGATATCATAATTTTAGAAACCTCCATTATCTATTACCCAAGATATACACTCCCTTCACAAACACCACATCATTTGAATGAATAGTATTTCTTTACCACTTTATCATTATGTATATGGAATTTTTTCATGATGAAATTCATAATTATGCACCTCAAGCATTGGGATTATGTACTTTCATAATAATTTTTATTAAGTATAATTTTTCAAGATAGAGCCACTTTCAAACTCTATGGTTTCCCACACATTAATATTCGATGTCACCCAATAATCTATCTTGACATTTAAATAAATGTTCTACGTCTGTGAGTAAAACCCCTTCTCTATCAATTGAGTTTTTGATGAATAACTAAAACCAGAGAAAGATGACGTGACCGAAACCATGCCTCTATTTCCATACAAAAATCACTGAATATCTATGATATATTCAAATATTTAATCATGAATTATACTAATAAGTATAAAAAATGGAATATATAAATTAAGAACACAATCAAATAAAACGAAGAAACCAAAATAGTAGGGATGGATTGACAACAACCTTACATTCTTGTTCTAGGTTGGGAAATAAGGAAGAATTAGAGTGTTCATATTTACACAACAAGATTGAGTAGTTGGGGTGAAGTATTCATCAAATGAATGTCTTTCCAAAACCCAGATCACCTTCACTGCACTCTCCACTAACTTCTCAAATGGTGTTGAGTTGTCCTCTTTTGATCCAGCAAGGGCCGCGGTGGATCAACGTAAAGTGCGACATAGAAGGAGAGGGGGTCGCAGAAGGGGGTGGGGAGAGGAGCGATGTCGAGAGGGTGATGTATTGGAAACCCTTGATTGGGGTGTAGCATTGGAAACCCATGATTGTGGAGACAGAAGGAGGTGAATTCGAGGAATGGAGAAGTAGTGGAAACCCTAGATTGGGAATAACAAAGAAGGTAAAGGCGATGGACAGTGATGAAGGAATAATGGAGGAGCAGTAGAAACCAAAGAATGGGGTGGGGAAAATCATGATAAGGAGACCAATTTCAGTGTAAGGAAAGTTGATAGAAGGAAAACCTAAGTTGGAGGTATGAGCCAAGGACCCGTGGGAGAATTTCAAACACATTAGAAAGAATCATGTTTTTGGAGGGATGTTAGAATAGATATTGTGTGGAGGGGGACGTGGAGAATTGGAGGAATGGAACATATGGAAAAATTTATGTGGATGAACGTGATTGAAACACGTGGCAGAAATAAATCCAGAATTAGTATATATAGTAGAAACTATATTTCAACTATTTTCAAAGTATATAAGGATGGGTAAGAACAATATAAAGTTCAAATGTTATGCCTTGGAAATATATTAAAAGAATAAAATTTTTCTTAATTGAAACAGGAGTGTAAACATAACGCCTCATTTTTGTGAAAAAAAAGTGTACATTGTGAGGTAGTTTCCCCATTCTTATGTAAATTTATTATTAATTCTCGAAAAATAGAAACCTAAAAGATCATAGGAATGTAAAAATGTTAAATCATTCTTTTTTACCTATTATTTATTGGTTTTTAATGTAACACTCCATTATAACCCTATTATTGTTGAGAAATTTGGCCCAAACACATTCCCAAAGAATCTATGATAATAACATTGCAAAAATGATACAAGTTAAATTTGAGTTAGAATATCTCTCCATGATTGAAGGTGATGAAATTTTGATCTCTAAAAATTTCATGACTACTGACACAATAGTGGGTGGTGACTCCTCAAAATAATATCTTGATAGAGTAATGTGTTGTTTATAACCTGCCTATGGGTGTAGGGATTACATTTCACACATTACTGACGAATAGGATGTTAATGCTATAAAATCTACTTTTGAGGGACTAACTCTATCACTCTACTTTTGATAGATTAATGCATTGTTTTTATCCATGATCAAAACCATGTTGTGGGACTAACTCCATCACTCTGCTCTTTAACTAAAACTAGTAATAAAGTAAACCACACCTAAGTCTTTAATAATTTATTTTAAATTCATTAATAGAATATCACACTATGATATCATGAATCAACTACATTACCATCATTTTTATGTAAGTCACGCTTATGTGCATCAGAAGTAGGAGAGACACATTCACCGAGGGTCCTGAATTTTTCTATAAACAGGACCCTTGGGATGTTTATTTGATTATTTTTTTAATATTGTGGGATATTGTAAATCTCTTCTCACTATAGTATCTCACCCAAGTCATAAAATACCCTATATAGCTTATTCAACCCCTAAACCAATGGAAGGGATATCCATTAGTGAGTGTATATGTGTTCCATAAACATAAAAGACTACAAACACCTTTGTGAGGAACCATTTACTCCATAAAAAACTAAGTTATTAGAACCAAAATCCCTTATAATATTTCCCTTCCCTATTCCAAAATCATATTTGGATGCACTATATAACATAGGTGAATCATAGCACAAGTATTTTCACTTAGAGCATCAATTCTCCCTAGAATAACCTAGGATATGACTTTATTACTTCAACTTAGTATCACCTTTGTGAGTCCTCCATCACTTCACCTTCACATAACTTGGGTGAATCTATAATCACTTTTTATGTGAATAATTTCCTACCACCCCAATATTACAAGGGTGGGGTACTTGTTCATCCATTAACTATAGAAAACCATCTTCTTTCTCTATTATATTCCAATTCTATGGAATACATGGAATAAAATTATGAACAGTAGTATGATTATATTTTGATCTTGAATTCACTTGTTAAAATTTATCTCTTGTATGTCTCCCTAAATATAATGGATCCAAAATGAGTTTAAAATCATGAAACCAATTGATAATATGATTCCTAATAATAAAGAAATTAGTGATAATATACACATAACTTGAAACAAAACTCGGTTGAACCAGATCTAAGATCGATCGGCCTATATGTTTGGTGGATTCTTGAATCCACTTGAGGGGAAAGTAAGGGAGAATTGGAATAGGCTTTATATCTACCCTCCAAATCCCATTATTGGGAGTAGGCCATATATGTGTTGAAATAAATTCATTATATCAACCCATTTTTTCAAATTATTCATGTATAATTAATTTGTAGGGCCTAAGTATAGATCTATTAATAGTGATTGCCCAGTATCCTTCTCTCCTCCACTAAAAATTAGGAAAAGGGATTCAATTTCAAAATTAATCCCCTATAATTTTATGTAGGATTCCACATCCCATCGACTTTCCATATCCCCTCCTTAATCCACCTAGGGATTGGGAGTAGATTCCATCGACATCCTTCTTTTTCATTCATAAGTCTCGTATAAATATGATTGTTTGATGTGAATGGTCTTATATTATCTCTTCTTTCTCACACAAAACATGACATGTGTTGTATTATATACCCATGATGATTATGAAATCATAATATTAGAGATTCATCTATTCTAGGAATCTTTATTATATGTAAGTAATAAATACCATGATTTATTTCTCAAAGGCTATTATCCACCATGAGACACTCCTTTAAAGATTCATATTCCTAATGAAGCATCTCAAGAATTTCTCATGTACATAATCCCCACTCAAAAATATATTTTTGTACCTTATTCAGTTAATATTTTCTCAACATTGGAACTTCATGGACTATAATTATTGTATTCATATGATATTTAGGAAACCTCTCCAATCCCCAAAACTCAATCCCCGTATATAATATTAAAATGTCCTCATGTGTATCCAAAAAATGTGACATTAAACTAGGCGTCCAAAATTCTAGTAGTATGATGTTATACTTAATATCAATGTCCATACAACATGAAATTAAACTATATGACATGGCCTAAACACATGACATTGAACTATATCATTTAAACTACTAGGTTATGATTCTGTTTTCAATGGGATATATAATGTGTGTCTATAAGGTTCAAACCCAAAATCATGGATATTATATTCACCTATACTAGGGATATTCTCCTTTTATATCACCCCTTTATCACTCTATATTCATTATAGACAAACAACCCCACTCAGAGGGACGTAGTCTCTTTGGGTCTCATCACATTATTCTCATCATGCAATAATCCTACTGAAACCTATCTAAACATGTCCATTTTCCTAATGAGGCCATCCCAATATCGTTTTTCCATATTCCTTATGAGATCAACCAAAAAAGGACCCTCATGAATACGTCCAACACTTACAATTTATATGAATCTTTTTTTAAGCCTTACTTATTTCTTGATGTTAGAAAACTAAATTTATTTATATCCACTTGCCCATAAGAAAGAAAATGTGTCATGTTATGTGGAATTAAACTACATGGGTTCTATTCCATTAACAAGGATACATGAGAATCCCCTCCATAGCCCCTATTTTTACACTAAAAATAGTGATCTCCTTCATAGATGTAAAAAACTCTTGAGTTACCGACTTTGTGAATGTATAACACAATAACCAATATACCATCATCAAAATGTAATAATGATAATGATATATAACCTCTTATAAATACTGATGGATTCTTTTGACGGAGAAAATTGTAAACATATATATGTTAACATTGACAGGATTCTTATGACATTTATGGACATTCAGAATAGTATACGCCAATAACTAAATAATAAAAGTTAGTGTAAGTGGTCTTGTATTAGGATTTAGTAAATATTCATGAACAAAACATAAATCTATAAGATATCCCTAGAGTATACAATAATCCCCCCAATATTTTTATGAGCCTAACCTCTCATCCTCTAGACCAATGTGGGTTCCTATATTTCATTGGTAAGAAACCCTAATGACATTCATCCTCAAATAAGTTGGCTCAGAGTTTTCCTTGAATGTAAGATCTGTTAGGCTATTTCAGTTACCTGAATAATTCCAATTGAAACTTTCCAAGGTATGAATAGTGACTTGATGCAAGGATTTTACTGCCACACATTACCCTTAATAAAAAATCAAACATCGGGCCACCATTTCACTAGTATAAAAAATTTATGTACCTTTTTCCATATCAAGTTCAATACTCAATATAATGGATAACCAAAGTTCACTTATTTTTTATACCTCATTTGTTTAAACCCAGCATTCACATCTAAGAGAAGTTAATTTCTAAAAACTACATGACATTTTTAATAATTCACAAACAATAAACATCGTCATGTATTTAAAAATAGTCAACATGGATGTATTATACACATGAAACTGAGTAAGAGTTTTAATAATATACCTACATATGAAATAATATTAAAAAAATTACTCCAATGGTTTTACTTATATATTATTAAATATAATGAAATTTATTTCATATTCAAAAATAAGATGAAAAATATTAATTGTTTAAATAAAAAATAATCAAATATTTCTAGTTATATATATTTGGAAAATAAAATTGTATAATTTTCAAAAACAATTCTTACCTCAATTATAATGGGGAGAGTCATAAGTGGTAAATTAATAAAAATCCATCCATTCCTAAAAAAAGGAATAAGAATTCATAATATTTTACAAGGTTGAAAGGAAAGTTCATATGTCAAAAACACAATGATAGGGGAATGGGGTTAATGCTATTCTTGAATTGGGTAGTAGTTGTAGTTTAATCATGAGTGATAAGAGTTGGATAATTTCAAATTAAGTAATAATAAAATACGTCTTAAAAATAAATAAATAATAAAATTGAAAATTAAAAGTGATTTAAAATAATTAAAAAATTTCATTCATCTTTCCTATTTTCCCTTACCCTTATATTTCTTCACAATTTTTTCTATTTAATGTAATCCCTTTATTTTATCCACTATATCCCATTTTATAAAAAAATCACATCTTTTTGTTTAATTAATCTTGAAAAGCCTATTTATTTTCCACGATAACCCTCATTAAAATTTCAATATATAATTTTTTAACTAATAATTTTCCAATAATTATATGTCAAATGATGTTTCAATAACTCCATAATTTAATTAAATTATTCCCTTAATTTACCTCATAAATAATTAAAAATAATGGGCCTTATAAGCACATAAATTAGTAAAATATTGAATAAGTAATATATTTTTGGTTTACATGAATAATAAATACATAAAATTAGTTATGTATAATGTTTATATGGGTTTCAAGAATGTATTATTAAACTAAATGTGTCTCAATTTGATAACACTTCATATATTTTATCGTTGATTCTATTTTTATATCACTTATAGGATGTTAGACATGTGCATGTTTAATAAATAGTATACAGTTCTATGATCTTGATTTGTTTATTCCATCATTATGAATTATATATTTGGATATAAATATATGTTTTTTGAGTTTGTTTCTGATAATAAAAAATATATAACTTAAGCTATATTGATATTTTTTTCTCATGTGGGGTAGATTTTACATCAAAAATCTGTATTAAGTAATACTAAGAAAGTACATGGTGGTTTTTATAACATTTAACAAATTGATTTTAATAGTTTTAAAAGATAATTGAGATATATTTGAGTTCAGTTTTATGAAACATACACCGTATATGTTTCATGCTCAAACATGATTTCAAGGATGAAAGTAATGTGATTATTTATACACATCAGTTATTATTTCACAAAAAAATATTTGATTTTTTATATAAAGATTATAAATTAGATTTATAATTAAAACATGTAAAAAGTAAAGTGAAAAGGATTATAACATTATCATTTAATTCTTTAAATTACTATCCAAATATTGTGAATATTTGAAGTCTATTATCTGGATAAAATCATTAATCTAGATAAATTGTGTCTTATTTAAATATCGTATGAATGTCATAATTTAAATATATTATAAATGTAAAAAAAAATCAATCAAGTTACTAATATTTAATATTTTTATGTCTAAGGTTTATTTTTTCGTTTTTTTCAATAATTATAATATAATTAGGTTGACATTGAAATGTCTATAAGTGGAGACAAAATATGAAAAGTAAAAAAAAAGATAGAAATAAAACCCAAGTGGGCCTCTAAAAATTAGGATTTCAGATAATCATTATGCCACAATTATTTAAAATTATATTATATTTGTAATGGTCCTATGTTATTTTAAAATATTATCATATCTACTTTTTTTTAATCTAACCTATAATATATCCTTTTACTATAATTTTTATTGTTATTACATATCACTTTTAATTATTTTTATAACCAACCATCCCTGGAATCAAATTTATTTTTCATTTTGTGTGAATCTTTATAATGTAAAAAAATTATGTTATATATAGAAATATTTAAAACACTAAATTTATAATTTTGAATACCATGATATCAAAAATATATTATGAATATATTAATTCTTAATTTTGAAAAACACTGATCCTCAGATTATATGTCACTAATATTTTTTATATTCCCATGAAAACTAGTGCAAATTCAATAATATTTATATTTAAATTGATTAATATTTTTAAAAAACGTTAATATTATACTTCATTTAAATTAAGATAAATTTTAAATTTTAGATGGATGTTAATGGTTGATGAATGATATTATTAAAAGTGATAATATTTTGATAGGTGGATATAATAGAGATTAAATTTCTAAAATAGATGGATTATAGGTTGTTTTAACCTGAATGTAATATGAATTGTTGATATATTATAATTTAGGTTTTTGTGAGTAACCTACATAATTGTCAATTATAAGAAACTATATTGTTGTTTTAATTAAATCCACAATGTGATAGAATTTTTAGGATACAAATGGTTTTTTTAATCATGTATTGAAACAATGAATTTGACATATACCAATATAGGGGTATTTGTTATTATTTTTATTCATGATTTATTAACATTGTATGAAAACCATTACCCCATTAAAACCATGTTAATTATATATTTTAGGGAAAATGTTTCAATTTCATCGCCTCCTTTTATTTGAATTATAGTATTATTTCATAGATTTATACTCTACTTAAAGATAAATCTTCTATAATTTTTTATTTTTTCTTTAACCATAGGTTATGAGTTTTTATATTCTCTTTATTCCTTAAAATTCAATTTTTTATTAATCCCTAAACTATTTTTAAGTATTCATTAGAGAGGTATTGATATAATTTTATTAAACTTTAATGAATTTTTCTCGTTTTTCTCATTTATTATTGGGATAGTCGATATAGATCATTTACAAGTTGTAGACGTTATTTGATTATAAAATCTAACTCCATGGAAGATAATTTTAGTTTAAATTGATTTGATTATGTTAAATTTGGGATTAATTGATAAAAAATCATTTTTCTTGGTTCATCACATATATATCACTATATGTTGAAATTATAGTATAAAAATAGATTGTAATTATTAAATATTGTCCAAGGTATGTTTTATTACCCTATTTTATTTAATTTAATATTTTTGATGCATTAGAAATAACTAATTGATTGATTGTAATTATCCCTAAATTTATAATTTTTATAAAAGGGTTAAGTTAATATTCTATAAATAGGGTTGATATAGAATTTATTTATATAGGATAGTTAACCTTTTTATTAGTTGGTTATAAATTATTTAATAGATTTAATATATTTTTACATTAATGAATTTGGATATATAATTTGATTTTGATTCATATCTATTAATTAGTGAATAGTGAAACTATTGATATTCATTAGTTTTTTAGGAAACATGGGATGAAAAAAATATGCCTCTATTTTTAATAATATGTGTTATGAATCATTATGTTAATGGCCATACAAACATTTTAGGTTATAAATATTGTGTCTTAATGTATTTTTTTAATTTTGATTACTGTTAATATTTTGAATTTTAGAGTAACTTCTGGTTTTTGGGAATGGTTACCTAAAAATAGATATAGGATTTTTGTGTTTTCATAAATTAAGGATTGTATGATGTTTTGAAACCCTTTTTGTGAAATGATAACATTAAGGTTGTTGATGTTATAGAAATCATGGAAAGTACCAAGAGTTCATGAAGGTGGTTTCATTATATAAAATATAATGGGTATAGTGTATCCATAACTCTATATTATATTTAGGTGGGGGTATTTTCATGGTAATTAGTGGTATGTTAGGAATGTGATTTAATGAGTGAGTTTCCCTTGATTTCTTTTGAGAATAAATATAATTTCATTTTGGGGAATTGTCTTATTGTGTATTATTAGTTATCTTTAGATTCTTTTATTATCAAAATATATTTAGGATTTTAATTTTTTATGAAATTTAAAATTTATTAAATAAGAGATAATAGAGACTATAGTGTAGAATTATTATCAAGAATTGGGATTATAGAGAGTCTCTGATAATTTATTTCCACTTTGATTACAAAATAAGGAATTAGACCATATATATCCTAGTTTATATCAGTATTATGGAGTAAATCTTGCCTAAAATATATAAGCATAGATGTTACAGGATGATTGGTAAAAAAATTTGTGATAAATATTAATTAATTTTTTTAATAAAGAATTTATTAAATGCATGATTAATATGTACTATTTGAAAACCATATATCTCTAACCTAGTGGTGAATGGAAAAAATTGTAGGTTTTAACTATTTGAAGATACAGTAAATTCCCCTCTACTAACCAAGTTGGTATCTATTATCACTCTACCATTGGGAGACTGTTCATGTATAACTATGAGATTTTAGGTTTTTCCTTTTATGTTTCTTAGTTTTTATTGACACTAAAACATTTTGTGCATGTTTTCTTATTTGGATGTGTAGAGATTAAAGCTTGGATTCCATGATAATTTTTAGATATCCCTTAGAATGAAATTAAAGGTTTATGTTTTCATGAAAAAGATAATATTATTTTATACTATTGGGGTGTTACTAAGGAAATTTTATACCCATGGTTTTTGTTAATTTTCATTAGCATATCTATTAATGATTTTTTTCACAAGCATAATTTTGTTAATGCTTCATATTATTATTGTATTTCTTTGTTTTAATTTTTGACCTCTAATTTGTTATTTAATGGATGTGTTTTATATTTTAATTTTTTATCATATTCCAAAAAAAATGTTCAAAATAATCCAATGATACTACACTTACTAATGAGAGTTGATATCAATAGCGAAGTCCAAATGATTCATTATACCTGTTTTATACAAGTGAAAATAGTGTCCTTCCTTGGTGAACTAGAATATGTTGTCTTAATTTATGTATATAATAGTAGGTTCATTGGTTATATATTTAGTATCATAGAATTTAGTATATTTCTATTGGCTATATGGTTGATATTTTTGGGTCTTTTATTTATGGCCTTGTATGATTTTATTTTATTTTTTATTCATAAACCATGTTGCTGAATGTATATTTCATATATGTTTTCAGGTACGAATCATATTTATTTCAAATATATGTTGTATTTTGATTTTATAATTTTATATTTATATACTACAGATTTATATGGGGATTTATGTTCTTACTATAGGTAATTTTGGGTTTGTATTAGGTAAAAATGAGTTATTTTTTTATAGATTTGATGGAAAATTGTTTGGGATAAATAAAGGTTAATTTTCCCCCCATATTTGATATCAGATTGAAGTTCCCTGGACTCGCACTCTTTAGTCCAGTACTGAAAAAAAATATTTTACTACTATAATCAATTCCATGTGAGATGACTCAAGATAAAATTGCATATATTTCATATTAATGAAACATTATTTCTCTTAATAATCATATAATCCCATGATCCTAATAGTTTTTTAGTCCTTTAAGATTATCTACAAATAAATATTTTTGTTAAAATATCTCCATAATCTAGCTATACTAGATCCTATTATATAAATATTCTTGTTCATAATCAATATCAAAACATTTGTAATACAAACATAAGATAGAGTTGTGATCATATTCTTAATAAGGGGGGAAATAGATAACAATTAATGATCATAAGTGACTATAAGTAAAACATAGAGGTATGCAAGTATAATCAAGTAACATGAACATAAAATTAGATGATCATGCCCAAATAAACATGGATAATCAATTATAAATAAGGAAATAATAATCTATACAGAACATAGATTAGGAGTCATCATAAGAGTGTTGAACATCATACAATCTTGAGCCATTAGAGCATAACATAGGCATAAAAATATGACATTAGACTGTATCATAAAAATATTAACATAGATCATATGTCAAGGATATCCACCATGATATCCATCCCATGATAGACTTATAAAAAACACCAATGTACCTTTCTGGGGTTAGGCTTACCATCCATGTTCCCATGGGCTTGTGATAGCCTATCGTGTACCCTTGGTATTGAGATAACCTCATTTTTACAATTGGTATTTATATAACCTCTCGTTCACCATTTTTATATCAGGAGATATAAAAATTAATAGTTAATTGGTGGGATTTCATTGACCCAACCATTTATTTAATAATAAAATATTCATATGTATTCCACACAAATATAAAAACATTCAACATTTCATAATAGTTCCATTTATCCATAGGATATAAATGGGATTCAGGAAGACTTCCTTAATACATTATCATTATAATCCATCTAGATAAATAATGTGGACAGTATCATAACAAAATATATTGATTATAACATAGAGAACATAAAAATATTTTGACATTGAGTAAAAAACTATTTTAATATTGTTGTATAAATCAATTTCCAAAATAAGAAGAAACATCCCATTTTGAAATGAATGAAATCCCATATAGTTGTGTTTTTTTAAATGAAATACATTGATAATGATAAATAATTTTTAAAAATTACACTTTAAACCAAAATAAGGTTTTTTGAAAAAAAATAAAAAGGTAATATGATTTCAAAAAAATTATTTGAGAGGTCATAAAAACACTCAATACATCATTCATTAAAACCCAAACCTTTAAAATCTCTTTAAAGATCCAAATTTCTTTTAAAATATAAATTTTAATTTTTTAAAAAATATAACATATATTTTTAATTTTTCAAAAAAAAGTAGGAATTTAGAATCCTTTAAAACCCATTATCAGACATGAAAATGATACCCTCTAATGAATAATGGTTTTAAAATAATGTGTTCATGGAGAAAATAATAAAAATATATAATTTTTACACTTTTGTTAAAATAACTAGTCTAAAAACAATTAAATATTTATTTTAAACTTTTCAATTAAATTTATACTTATATAAAATGACCTTAATTATTTATTTAATCATTGATAAGTACATTTAAAGAATCATCTGATGAATGTCGATATAGAAATGGAATATTTCTAACACAAAATAAGATGTTGGGTAAAAATAAATTCTAGGTATGAATTCCAGTAAACTATTTATACATGGAAAATAAATTAAGAGAGGTCATGTAAAACATAAAAATTAATTTTATTAGAAGAAATTATCAGGTATTTTAATGATATTTTTCACACAATTATTCTTAAGATGAAAACTCATTCATAAAAATATCTATTATGAAATAATATTGGAAACAAATCATTACATCATCATTACATTTCCAATCAAAAAGCCCATCAAAGTTAGACCCTAAGATGGATAATTTTTTCCAATAATTTAATTATAATAATTTTGAAAATATATTCATAGTAATTATATACACCAAAAATAAAAATAGTTGTGAATATGACTTATATCTCAATGATGAAAAATTGAGATGGGAAAACCCTTTCAACTTTGGTATCGTGTAAATCGAAATACCATAAAATATAAAATATGAGATGGATTTTTTAATCCATTAAATAGTAGTAAAAATTTTATACCAACATTTATATGATATTTCATACAACAACAAAAATAAAACAAGTGTAAAATGTGGCATGTGTCTCAAAGAAGTAAAAGTTAGATGAAAAAACCATACCATAAGTATTTACATTCATGAAATCACATTAAACTATTATTTAACCAATATAACCATATAAATAAATTATTTTAGAACCTTATTAATATATATTACCTTTTATGTCCTTCTTTTATAACCATTTAATATACATATATTAGTTATCTATAGTTTATTTTAATGATTTCTTGTTATTAATTTTCTTCATTTTGTACGAGTTTCATAATAGTGACATCAAACACCAATTTTTGATTCCTAGTTCATAATTTACTAATAATAAATGGTATTTAAATCATTTTTTTCAATGATATATGTATCATCATGTAAATTTATGGAAACTGTGGGCATGGTTTGAGAGAATGGTACCCATGATTAGCATGTTTCAGATAATTTACCGATACCAACATATTACTTTATAAATAATCTTACTTTTTTTGAAATAATATCAGAAACATATTCATGAAATATATTACTCTATAATACAATGTTTATTAATAAAATATATTTTATTACCATCAATGTAAGGTGATTATGAAAAATATATAGGCCAGTTATAGGGATGGCAGTTTAAATGCACACCTAATTGATGTTTTCATTCTTCCAAAGAAAAGGAATTGGTAACTAAGGATTTTTCTATGAATATAATAAAATTATATTATAACAATGATACTTAAGATATTATTCTTAGGTTTTATAATAGAATATCACATATAATAATAAGGTGTAATAAAATATAAATTAAAAGGTGTGATTTGGGAATTTTTACATAACTCCTCGGGATGTATTCTTTACATATTGGAATAATCCTTTAAGGGTGGTATTTTTTAAGATATAAAAACATCTTGTAATATAATAGGAATTTTGAGGAGGTATTTTGGTTCGTTTTCAAGTGTAATTATAATTTTATACAATAATTATAGGGGTGGTGTAAGTCTCATTTTATAAGTGATTAGAGTAGCATTTTGGTAATTATAGGGGTACTATTCAAAGAAAGTATATTAAAACGTGGGAAATGATATAGAGGAGAATATTTTGGTTTTAAAAAACTATTCAAAAAAAATTAAATATAATAATTTATTTAGAATTTTTTCCTTGGTTTTAACTTCTACAAAAAATTACTTTTTCAATGGTAACTATTTTTTTACCCTTTCTACCTTATTTTTTTAACTATAAATAAAATTAAAAAATTATATAATTTGGATATTATGATTATTAATTTTAAAACCATTTAAAAAAATTAAATTTTTAAAGTGATAAAATTTAATTTTAGAATAAAAATGTATAACACATAAAAAATAGTTTTAGATAAAAAAGATAACTTATAATATAAAATATAAAATAATGGTTTATAAATTAAAATTATTAATTTTAAATATATAACTCTACTTCTAAAATATATATTTTATCAATAAAAATAATTTCATCAATTTTAATTAATGTCTATACTCTGATGGTATTATAAAGGTCAAGTTGTTTTCAAAAATTTTATTTTCCACTGTTCACCGAAAAATCAATCTTTTTAAAAAAATCACAAAAAATTCATACTAAGCTAGCGTTTTTATGCTAAATCAAAAAATATAGTTCATTTTAAAAAATTAAATTTCTAAAATTTAGTTTTTATATTTGAAATAGAAGTACAAATCAAAATGAAAATCTATTTTCAAAGGAAAATAACTTTTTAAATATGGACTATTGTTATTCTTTTTTCTTATCAATTATTAATAAATTTAGTTATAATATATTATTCAAATAAAAAATATATTTTATCATAATTAAAAAATAATATATTTTTATTTTTAAAATATAAATACATATAGCTTAAAAAAGAAAATTTTTATTAAAACACATTTATAACTATAAAATGATATTATTTTTTATTTGGATTTACTAATTGAATTCCATTTCTGAATTAGTATTAAAAGTGATCTTTATTTTTATTTATATATATATTTAATAATTAAGTTACTTTAATTTATACTATCGACATTACAATGGTAACATTTAGCATTTATGATTTTGTCATAATAAAATGTATCATTACTCATTTTATTTCGATGTTACAAGTGATAAAATAAATTTAAAATAGTATTTAATTAAATTAAAATATATACTAAAATATAAAATAATTATAGAACTCTTACTTTAACTCAAACACCTCTAAACTTTTGTGATATATTCTTGAGGTTTTTGGTTATCGAGATTTTTGGTTGAGTCAACCATGTTGAATCTTTACAAATGGTGTTTGAAAATAATAATTAAGTGTTAATTCTAAATATGGACTAATATGTCCAAGTAAAGTAAAAATTTTCTAGTCCACTACGGATTAAAAAAATTTAGAGGACCCATTCATATATCAGACTAAACCAAAAGTATTTATAATTACAATAACCTATGAAAATAATATTTTTTATAAGTCAAATATTTTTAAAGAACATTCATTCTTTAAAAAATAAAAAATTTAAAACTATTTGAGACAACTAGTAAAAAACAAAATTAATTAGAAAACATTTTTCATGACTAATTCATTTCATTAATAAATTTAAATACTAATGAAAAATTATTGTGTAAACATTCATGACCACCTATATCTCACCACCCAACTAAAAACTAAAATCCATAATCATATTATAAAATTATTGGCATATAACTCAAAAACTATTATTTACATGTATGCACTTGGGATCTCTCACTAGAGTAATTTTTTGTAATATTTAATAAAATACTATGTATGATGTTAAAATATCACATAAATCTACTGATGGGTGTGAATATTGTGTATTTTTGTGAGATATTACATGATATTTCATTCAATGATTCCATGAAAAAATCTAAAAAAACTAATATCATGTTAAAATGCTATTTGAAACAGGGTAGTTGGGTTTTTCTATACAAAATCAAAATATTAGGGTGAAATTCAATATATAAGACGTAAAATTCAATAATTTTATTTAAATTTAATGTTTAATACTTTGAATCTAATATATGAAGTTAAATTTAAATAATAATATTCTTAAGAAACAACTTAAAGATAAAGTCAAAGGTCAGCCCTTCCAATCCACCACATGGAGTGAAATTGAATGACAATCCATATAAAAAATTCAAATGAAATTTATTACCTAAAAATATAATTCATTAAATTAACATTATATAATTTTAATTTAGAAAATTCATTTATGGATTACCCAATTAATATCATGACACAACGAATTCACCACAATTATTTCACAAATAAAGAAATAATCATGGAAAATCCACCCAATAAATTTTTATCTTTTCTATGAATCAGAATAAAATATATTGAATCCCAAAATAATAAGATTTTATTTTTAATTATTGTAAAATTATAGTATCATCAAACCTGGAAATATATTCCACTTATAACATTTTTCCTAAAGAAAACCCATAAAATATCTTTCAATAAATTATTGAAACACTTAGTAGACCAGAATATATATTTTATTTAATTTTTTCATTTCAATAGATTAATATATCATAATAATTGAAAAACTATAATATTATCTCTTCACATATACACATATTTAGATTTAAAATAGGGTAATAATCACTTGATAAGGAGGTAAACACCATTTTGTAAAACATTTATCCCAATGGTTTCTAGGGGTTGGGAAATGATATAATTAATAATATAAATTTTTAGATAGATTTTGATATCATAAATTTTATATATTCACCCCAAAAAAATATTGGGTGGAAAGGGGAATTATAGTTAAAAATATAATCAAATAATTATATTAATTACACAATTCCACTGACATTAAAATGTTGGGTAAACCATGTGATTAGTTCCATAAACATCAGAACTGTATGTGTATGAAAAATGTTTTAGATAGGAAATTGTGTTAATTTATGTCAAATATACATTAAATAAGAATATTGTGGTTATTTTATTACTATTGTGAAAACATTTGTACATGGAATCAAAATTCATACCATTCTAAAATTTAATTTGATGGCTGATTCCGAGATTATGGAAACATCATGAAGCCATTACCTGGATTTTTATTTCTAGAAAAATTATTGTCTGGTCAATAAAACCCCTATAAGGGAATATATAATTAAAGTGAGATGATTGGATCAATATATCCCATATTTATATACACTATACTTTTTTATCATAAGGTTTCTCAACCTTATCGATAATACAGAAATATTAACTCCATAATCTCACAATGATATCCTATCATAATTTTATCCAGCCATACTTTCTCGAATTTGAGATAATTGGAAAAATATACACTCCAAACACATAACAAACCTTGATTTCATATCTCACATTCCTCCCAAATGGGTTAACACAAGGACTAATCTAAAATAAAAATTACTACCCAAATTGCCTAATTCATTTAAAGGAACATTAATTTTTTTATAAATTATTAATTACAATTAAATAAAAATATTCCCTCCATGATTCATTAATTCGTTCATAATTTATTTCCCAAAAATGTAATCACAAAGTTATAATTCATGAGATAAGAGGCAAAATAAGTATTCTTCCTTCAAAAACATCCGCATATTTTTATATGTGAATTCAATAAAATGTTCATTGGTATTTTTCATTCAACATTTAAAACAAATTAATTATTAACCCATTATCCCATTTCATATTTTATATAATGAATCACCCAAATTGTGAATTGTAATTCAAATATAATTCATTAAATGGTGATTTTTTACCCATAAATGATTATATTAATCTTTATATCACTAATTTACACACCAATTCAAAAATAGAATATATTATTTTTAAGACCAATTGATTCCTGAAATAAAACACAACATAGAAACAATGATTAACCCACCATGATAAGTTTATCATGGAATAGACCTTAACATTTTAAAAAATTTATAAAATATGGACCAGTTTATATGTTTTATCCAACACCTAGTGAGAACTCTACAAAAATTTAGAGTGTATAGCTTATAATACAATGATTTGAAACAAATAACAGACAAATATGTCACAAAAAATAAAATAGTCTTAAAAACACATTTTTGAAAAAAATGATAGAAATATATTTCTTGGAATAATATTTTTTTAAAATAATCCTTATATCCCATCAAAAAAATATAAATATTTCTAGAAATTAAAAAAACACATTAATATAAATAAATAAGTAAAATTCTATAAAATAATCTAAATAAAAGTTAGTGATACAGTTATATACCAGTTTCCAATATAAAGAAACTCAAATGATGAGTAGGGAACCAATAATTTAGTATTTGGGAGGGGACACTACATTCGATCCTATAAAATGGTTGAAAATATTAAAATAAAATCACAAAAAACTGAGTAATTACTACGTCATAGAAAAACGTATTATATTCAAAGTTAGAGAATTTAATAAAGAATAAACATGGTGGAAATACATCCTTTCTTTAAGTGTATATTGTTTCATATTGGATAATCTTTGATGCCTTAGAAAATAGAGGTGGAGGGGACATATTTCAGGAAGCTTAAATAGTTATTGGGAGAAATTAATTTAAAAAACATTCTTATTATATTTTAAAATAGGGATTCCCACATTGAAACTTATTTTTATAAACCCTATCCATTTGGACCAATAAAAATAGGCATCTATTTTTCATAAATCCCACTTCTTTCATATCTATATTTTTCCCCATTATCCTATTACATTAAATTCATGTGTCCAAAACTAAATAGTATTTCATTTGAAATTTAATTCATTAAAATTCTATCTCATTTAGTTATCCTAAAGAAATTTATAAAATCAAGTTCAGTTGACTAATTAAAGAGAGAATTTTTTAAAATTGTATAATTTCATTATAAAACTCATCTAAATTATTCATAAACACATAAAGATATAGATATATATATATAGAGGACATTTAAAAAAAACTACATCTCATGTTGACATATAATAACTAAGACTTAATTATCATATGAATCTAATTTATGTAGACCTAAAAAGTTGATTAAAATAACACTAAAAATATATTTTGATGAAAATATATCTCAAATACATTAGAAATATGTTTCAAACAATGACATGTAACAATTGTAAAATCATTACATGTAAATCATGGAATTTCATTATTATTATAATTCAATATTTTTTTTAACAATATATTTTACAATTGAATATAATTCGTAGTGTTCTGAACTTCAATATAAAATCCATATAAACTCTTATTAACATTCCAAGATAATTTGTTTCATGTTTTTTAATGTAAGTTTGTCTTCCATGGAGATAAGTTGTTAAATTCTTACATATTCCATATAAATTATAATATTTTTCTTTTTATGGTGTTAGTATTACAACAAATATTAAATAATATTTTAATAAAACTATAATAGAAATTTTTATTAAAAAGGAATCAATATTGTGTTTTCCCCATGAAATTTTATTTAAAGTAGAAAAGTAATGTTTGAATTTTTTAAACATTCAATATACTATGATATGTTTCTTATGTATTTCCAAATATAATTTCAACTTTTTATACCCATAAAAATCATTTTATTGTTAAAGGATTTTCAGTGTAATAATATTCTTGAAACCATTGAAGGATTTATTTAAATTTTTCATATCATTGATTTAATCATGAAAATTTTTGGTAAACAGATTTAATTTCCTTAATTTCATACTTATGTGTTTAATTATGTCCCATAAGATTTTATTTTTACAATTTACTATTTGTATATAAGTTAGTTAATATAAAAATGATCTTATAATGTAAATAAAAAACTCATTCTGTAATTATTTCGAATAATAAATCAATTATTCCATATAGATGTTTATATTATTTCTTATTATTTTTGGAAATAAAATTAACATTGTAATGATAAATTATTTTAATTTCATAGAATCTTTTAGAAATAATTTATATGTTACCATAAAAATTAGTCATGAATGATGTTGGATATCAAGGATATTGTCATAATGTATTCCAACTATACATAATTCAAGTCTTTGATTTATCACATTTTATTCACGTTCAACAAAATTTTCATCAATTATCCTTTATAATGATGAATTAGTGGGATGTTATAGTTTTCTTAAGATATTTATTAATTTCAATTTCAATATAACCCTTTTCCATTAATAGTAATTTAAATTAAATAATTTATTATGGTGTTATTAGAACATAATGTATTTCATTAAGAGTAATTGTGGTATCTTCCACATTAAAGGAACAACTATGGAATATTTCATTTTATGTATAATGAAAGGTCATATATTTAGGAAACTACCAAATATTTAAATTAATTTCATTAAAATGCATAACATTTCAAATATGTTTGTGTGTTTAAATACCCCAAATCCCAATGACAATGTAATGTTGTGGGAAAATATTATAAAGTCTTCAAAAAATCAATACTTATTGTCGAGTCATGAAATGATTGTACCACTATCAATTAATTTTTATTAACTCATATAAGACTCTTATACCCACATATAGTAAAATGCATCTATTATTCCATGGTTTTGAAGTCATAGAGAAAATAACACAATCTCACAGAATCCCTTGATATAGAAATTTAATACATGAGGGATAGAAAATAGAGGAAGATATAGAAATATGTGTAAGAATAATTTTATATAAGGATATTAACTTATCTTAGTAATTCAGTAAGCCCTAATGAAATAATAAAAAGGGAATGAATGAAGGAATCTCCTCACTAAGTTCATGGCCAATCAAGGATGAGGGATAAAAAGGAAGGATATAATTTTATTACTTAAAAATCATCTAATTATAATAAAAAAAATATTTTTATTATTATTATATATGTATTTAATTGTGGTAAAAATCATAAAAACACACACATTCCTACATAGGGGTCTATTGGGCCCAACCGCACCCCCCCCCCAATGGCTGACCCAATAATAATAACTATATTTTATTATAACGGTCCTTGATAGCATAAAAATATAATTGTGGTATAATAATATAAGAAAAACATATATCATCAATTAATTTTTAATTAATCATCAAAAAATATTCAAATTCCTTGTATATTTTTTATAGAACTTTCACACATCTAATATTTTTTGAATAATAATAACACATAGAATATAATAATTTCTGATAAACATAAATTAAATTTTTAAAAAATAAATCATCTATATAAATCATATAAAATACCAAATAAAATATCAATATTATCTCATAACGTCATCATGACCTAAATTTTTATGTTTTAAATTGAAAAATAATGTTTCAGAATATTTTTTAAGACGCTATGTTTGTGCTCCTGATCTCTAAATCAAACACTAGATAATTTATTTATTATAGCATAAAAGACAACATTATGTAGTTTTGATGCATATTTACATGTAATTGCACAAGACTATGAATACCTAAATTAAAAAACATAAAGAAATATATTAAAAATTAAAAATTATTAAATTAAATTAAAAAAAATTGTGTGTTCACAATTTTCGTCAATATAACACTTTCTTTTCTCATTCAGTCTTAGAACATTATCAATAAAAACTTTTATTGGATAAAAATGATTTTCCCCTTATTTTGAATATATTTATAATTTTTAAAACATTAATTTCCACATAATAATTGATAATAATTCCAAACATCATATTTACAATTACATTCTCATGGGATTACTCCCTAGAATTATGATGTCCCTTGTAACTCAAGAAATATTAAATCATTTAAAAACCATTCAACATAAATTTTTTCAGAATAAACATCAATCCATTAAATCAATATATTAAAAAAAATTCATTAAATGTATCATTTTCAATACATGTCACGGAAAAAATGTAATCCACAATTTGAATAGAAAACAAAATTATTCTAATTTTAAACATTCAGTTTTCCATTGATCTCGTAAAATTTTATATTCTAAAATATAACCAACTTTTAAATGATATACAAACCCATTTTAACCACATAAAATATAATTTGGTTAAAATATTTATCAAGGGTTTTATTTCATTTTATTATTTCTTATTTGATATCTTTTGGAGTTAAAGCAGACACCTAGATCAAAAATTATGATTTTTTAAACTTGGTATTTTATTTCAAATACATTATTTTGAAATTAATTATAAGTTCATATGGTATGGGATACCATGAACCTAACCATGTTTTATCCCTTGTATTATGATGAAAATATATCCAAGACCATTCCACTAACCATGAATGATACTATGAAAATTTTCCTAGACCACGTTTCAAAGGATTGACGATTTTGAGGACTATCCAACTGGACTCTGCATTTTTCCGGTAATCAATGATTCATTTTAAAATTAATATTAAAAAAATCTTCCATAATTATAACTATATTGCTTCCAAAAAATATTAAAACACTAAATCCTAACAACTAGAGGGTGTTTTCTATTTTGAAAAAAATGAACGAGTTTCACTCATTCTATAACTTCTTTCTTCATTAACCTTGAAAAATTATTTTGAACATCAAAAAATGAATATAAAAAACTAAAAATAAAATAAAAAAATAGAAAAAATAATTTTTAGAAAATGTTGTATGTTTCAATACTATAAATCAGGTTTTGAATTCATTTGGATCCCAAAATAATACACAAACATCAAAAATCATAGAAACTATCTATAAAATGTAATTTATTCCACTATAAAAAATCTTGATTCACCCTCACATGAAATTACAACACACATTATGGAAATAAATACTAAAATAATTTTTTTTTTAAAATTAATGGAATCATTATTAAAACTCTTTTACTATATACCAAAAAATAAATAGATAATCATCGATTATACAAAAAATGAAGTTGAAGTTACACTTGTTAGCCTGGACAAATAAATCTTTATTTTATTAATCCCCAATCATTTTTATATTTTTATTAATAAATATTATGTTTTATATTATTAATATTTGTCTACATAAAAAATGAAAAAATGGATAATTATGGAGTGTACGGTTCCACCTTACCAGGTGAATGTCAAGTGATTTTGTCTCCTTACCGCACATTCTACTATACCTTACCACATGAACAAACTATTTACCATGAGTTATATGGGAAAAATTTTACAAATTCCTAAACTAATTGTGTATTGAATATTAATCTTACCGAACATTTAGAATCACTTTACCTCATATACAATCAAAATACAAAAAGAAAAAGATGTACCTAATATGAGTTCAAAATAATTGACCGTGAGAATCAGTGAATTGACTATATGAAGGAGACATCCTAACTAATGTAGGAAAACGCTTTTGTGAAAAGGTATGTATAATTTTTTCATTAATTAATACAATAATCCTATTTTTTGTTATAGTGATTATGTGAAGAAATAGTTTACCACATGGAACCATGAACCTACAATATATGTAAATAAGTTGCCCGTATGAACTAATAGACCAATATTGATAATATTTCTTCATTAACTAACCATTAAAACTTACCATTTCATGATTCAGGTATATCAACTAACTATACTTTAATTGAATACTTATATCCATGATTAACAAAGTATTGGAGAATTTCAAATCTCTGATACTTATTTTTTTAAGCGTTAAATGAAACGTCTGTGTATTTAATGTTTTATTGAATGTTCTCCAACTACTAATTTCAGTTTAAAATCAATTTAAGAAAAAAATAAGATCATAATAAATAGGAGTGTGAGGCATCAAAAATATTTTCTCTCAAAGATAATTACATAGGATCCTTTACATGTGAACCTATGCTATAATGTAGAATCTATGGCACTTTATTTTCATGAACATCCTGTGAAACATTTCATAGCTTCCTCAAAATAAAAATCAAAGTAATCTATAAAATTTAAACTATTTGAAATGATATGTATCATATTTTTTATCGTATATATCTTTATCTTTTCTTTTATTCCATTCATGTGAGACATGATTGAAATCATTATATATATTCATAAATCATAGTATCCTATGCTAAACTGGGGAGTGCTTGATACTCTCTCAATTTGTTCTTTTTTTTCAAAAAAAACTCTATAAGAGGTCATGTGTGACATGGTATTTTGTTTTTATCACACATATAACTGTGGAATATGCATTGTTCATGGAAATATATGGACTTCTTAATTTTAATACCCAATCTAAGCTATGAATCTGTTTATTTAATAACAAACCACTTGTCAGTAGGTGATTCCAAAGTTGGGGGAATTGAGTCAGTTCAGTGGAATTATACCCCTTTTAAATATATCATTTGTTCTCTAATTGTTTGTTATCATAATATTCAATTTGAATTAGTCTCTATAGGTTTTTATTGAACAAAACAAAAAATTAATTGTTAATATTAACCAAGGTTTTATATAAATTTTTTTATGAGTATACCTATTTCAAAAGTTATGGTATTTTCTAATGTATTTTACTTGATCTTTGATAGATAATTTTAAGACCATTCCCAAAGATAAAATTATATATTTCTATTGATTTTTTTAACTCAGTGTCTGTTATCAAATTGAAGGATTTTATTTTTAAATAAATTTAAATAGAAACTTTATTAGGTACTTAATTCACCCCTCTATTTTATCCGCTCCAACCAAAATTTTTTATAATAGGGTTTTAAAATAATTTTAACTGTGATCTAGTTATATTTAAAGACAATAATTTTTATTTGAAATTTAATTCTTTATAGACAATAATACACCAAAAGTAAGTGAAACTAATCATCCTCCTTATTTTTATTGAAATAATTATTCCCAATCAAAAATTAAAATTAAAATTTACTTACAAAGTATGTCATTTGATATTTATATTGATAACGAGGATAAATATGACAACCCACAAGCTGATAGAGCTCTGTAGAGTGATTCCACTTAAGAAGAATATGACTCTAATTATAATGATTTGAATTATTTGTATTATTCCTTAGGAGAAGATGAATTTAAGAGAGTATCTTCTGGTGTTACTGCCTCTGAAAATATGGGATACCCATGATAAATCCCATGAGAGAACATATAATGTTAATGAAGTGTTTTTAAACACTTACAATATTAAATATGATTATTTTGAGGTAAAATTTGATGAATATATCTCAGAAATGTATCTTGGGTTCAATGAAATTTTTTACGTGATGCACATACTAGGAATGAAAATTATTGACCAGGTTGAAGTAATATGACTTCTAAATTCTTTCTAGAAATATATATAATAACATTTATGTCCATAAGAGAGTTTTGAGATATTATTAAACTACTTGTAAAAGAGGTAATTAGAAAGATCATGATGTGTGAGGAATAATAACAACTGAAAAAAGAAGATTTGTATGAACCAAAAACCAAATAATGATAATTTTTTATTTTTGAAACTAAAAAAATATATAATATCAAATTTGAAAACTCAGGTGATGAAAAATCCCCATTTTAATAGAATAATGAAATGTCATGTCTATTTAGAAGATAAAAATATCTAAATAAAGAATGTATTTTATAGGATATACACTTAAAAGGTTAAATTTGAAAAATGGAATTGAGGAAAATATTAGAAGAAGTATGGGTCAAAAAATAAACTAATATTTTACAAATTTAATAGAAATGAACCATTAAATTAGACTATCCCAATATGTAGAATAATAATAAATATGAGGACCAGAGAGAAAGGTATAACTAGGCTATAAAATTATATTAAATTGCCTCTAAGGATAGTTCTAGAGAGTCAAACATTTTAAAAAATGAAAAATATAGTAAATATAATATGTTTTCTTTGACAAAAACATCCTAGGTTCAAGAAGTTTTTCCTAAATCTCTTATACATTCTTTTATTCCTTCTGAAAATCAAATTAATGCTACGAATATCCCCATTAAAGAATTATATATATATTATAATATGTTGTAAGACACATTTAATGGGTCAAAAAATAAATAAATAATCTAAAAGATTCATGATTCATGTATTCTCACATTAAAACTTATTTTACATTAGAAAAAAAGTTATTAATGGTCAATTTTTTACAGAAAATAATGATATTCAATTTTCTAATGAATAGTTAAATAATTATTTTGAGATATTTACCAATATAATGAAATTATTTCCTAGTTTCTTAGTAAACAAACTACTATTAAGTATACCACTGGGATCAGATATTAACTTATACATTAGGAAATCTATAATAATAATTTTTTTCCAAGTTTGAGTTCTTCTATTTTCTACTTTTATCTATTATTCTGTTATACCTAATAATGTATTTATTTTTCAAATTATAATATCTACTTATATGATACTATTAATTAAATTATGGATTCTAAAATCATTTATTACTAAATATTTCGGACAAAGATAATATGGGTACCAAAATAATTTTTGGTTTGAATTTATTTTATAGGAAATCTGTTTGAAATGTTCCTTTAATCCCATTTATTATCTGGATAGTGTGTATTCAAGACATATGGTTAGAGACTCATTGAGCGATAAAATTCTTATCAAAGTTGTTTGTAGACATGTATCTTTTGGTGAAAATTCCAAATTTAATATAATTGGATGTAGAAAAATTAGTAACTCAAATAAAATTTAAATTTATAATGTTTTATTTGTCTATTTATTTAAATATAATGTTCTTATAATTTCACAATTTTTTTATGATGATTTTCATGATGTGTTTAAAAACTATAACAAACCTTCACTTTATCGCACATTATTTCATGATTTGTTAAATAAAAGGACACAAAAAACAAGCGGAAATATTTAGAAGTCTTGTTTCTTTGGTAATTTGGTTTATAGTAGAACATCTTGATCATGGGATACAATAAAATTATTGAAATCTTTTTTAGTATGCCTCTAAAATTCCACGTCTTTTTAAACTGCATGGGATAACCTAGGGACATACATAAAAATTTGGTGAGATATAAATCCCAGTAATGGAATAAATAGGAGATGAGGTGATACATGTTATACAACATGCATGTCAATGGGGCATAAAAAGAGTAGGAATCATAAACAAGAATAGTGAGACATGATATAGCATGATAATCATAACATGGAAAATGAGGCCACAACTAGAAACACTACATCATATACATAGGTCAATGGTAAACCCCCAAGAAATAATGGGGAAAAATTACAATAAATAATTCATGTCCACTCCTTGTCTTAACATGACATATCATGAGACTAAACATTTTCCAATGCATTGGACCACTATATATTTCTAGGCACACCCATAACATTCATTTCTTTCTCACTATTAAGTGTTTGATGTAGATCATATAGCATGAATTCATTAATCGTAATTATTTATTCCCCTATCATGGAGTGTGGAATAAATATATGTAGTACCCCCAATAAAAATGTATATTTCCTTTAATGTGAGCTCTTTTAATAGGAAATGGGTATGGTATTCACTAAGAGTTGTCTTGGTATGGAAAATCATGGTAAAATTTCAGAAGCATAATGACATTAAATAAAGATTCATAAAAATGGGTTGATGAGTAATAATATGGTTTTTGAACATATATACATCAAATTATCTAGAATAGGGACATGGAAAAAATATCCCAACATTAGATATTACAAATAAAAGGCATAAGTTAATGAAGAAACTTGTATAAAGAAAACAAACCCAACTTTATTTCAGCATGGTAACGGGTATAGATAAAGGATCATGGGAGGATTAATGAGAGGGAATGGGGGATCTCATCATTTATACATTAAATGGATAGTAATTAGAATATGTAGGAAAATATCTAAACATAATAAAATGAAATTAAAGAGACATAATATAGAATAAGTGCTTGAATGAAAAGGAAAAGTGAGAAATTAATTACTGGAGTGTGTGATTAGAAATGCATGGTAGGGCCTTCTAGTGATCTTTAGAGCCACATTTGGAGGAGTATATAAAGTGGAGAAAATATTATGGATGTATTCAACGAAGTTTGTGTGATGTGAAATGGGAGCTTGGGAGGGATTCTATAGGATAAGAGGTGGTTTTCATTTTTATTTAGGGTTTCGACTCTACATAATAAACTAAAAAATTAAGCCATTCATTGTTTTTTACATGTGATTCATGAAAAATGGATGTTATTTTCATTATTTTACATGTCCAAGTGCCAAACACAATTAAATAATTCCCTTAATTTTGTGGGGGTGAGTCATACTCTTAAAGAAATGATTTTAAAACCTTGAAATATAATAATGGTATTTGAGGATTCAAAAGGGATTAATAAAAATTAATAAATTAAACATATAATAAAATTAATATAAATTAAAAAAATATATTTGGTCATGGAAAACCTTTATAGTATTTATTAGATCACTATTCGGTCATTATGTTGTCTTAAAACAAAAAAGTATAATTATACGGTATTTAATTTTTACCCGAAAATTCAAATGCCTCATAAAATTATGAAACAATTACCATCAGATAATTCCATCATTCTAATTCCAAAAATAATATTCATTTTATCTAAATAAATTTCTAAATATTTGAATTTTCATATTTAAAATAAAATCACCATCTATTACGAAATGGTAGGTTTTTTGAAAATAACAATTTTCGAAGCCTTATAAAAATTGCATTAGACTTCATAAAAATTATATAATAATTTATATTTAATAAAAAATATTTAATAAAAATATTTTTTATTAATATTTTTTATTTAAAAAATAAATTATTTCATCAAAATTAGTTTCATGATTGAATTTTAATATTACCTAAAAATGATGTTGGTGTTTTATTAGGTCAAAATAAAAACAATTTATAAATTAACAATAAGAGAATTAAAATATATTAATTATTCTATAAAAAATAATACTTCTAGGGTGTTGATATATATCCCTTTAATACACCCTCAAATTCCATAATAGTAAGGTGCATAATGGTGTGACATTCATGGGGTGGTTCGGCAAACATGGTTTGGGCCATGATCTTGATGATCTTAAACTTCTCCCATAAATGATTCTGCTCATACATAAGTTGTCAAATCTCAACATGGTCTTGGAAAATGGAAATACTAATGATTCAATATCCCTAAAAAGCTCTAATAAATGGGCTTTATATGGTACTATTCTACAGGTTTAAGTCATCACTTACTTTTTCTATGTCAATAAGATTTGTTAGAACCCTATATTTATACTAATCATGTGTTCACAGTTTAACATCTATATTATCAATAGTAAATATTATTAATGTTCATTCATATATAATAAGATATAAAAAACTGAATAATTCAATGTGTTTTCTATATCCATATTATATAATAAGATATTTAATTAAATTTTATGGGGAATATTATTTATAACAGTGCATGTCGTTTCAATATTCACCACTTAAAAAATTTTATGCTCCAAATTTTCATTTCCTACACTAAAATAGATGAGGTTAAATATATTCCATCACCTCCATCATTTCCCATGTCTCTTCTTCAAACATTCGGTTTCTCCACAACACTTTGACCGGGTTCATTCTCTTATTTAGAAGAACTTTGTCTCTATGATCTCAGATCTTCACTGGCCACTCCTTATATGAGATATCATTCTCTAATAATACAACCTATGGATTGATTAAAATTGAGGTGTCTGGTATATAAATTTTCAATAAATATACATTTAATACATCATGTAGTTGAGATAGGTTAGGAGGGATTATAGGTCGGTAGGCCACCGCTCAGATGTAATTAAATTTCCCAAAGGGGCCAATGTATCTTGGAATAAGATTTCCCTTCTTCCGAAATTTCATCACTTTATTTAGTAGAGATATATGACAGAATACCATGTCTCTAATATCAAAATATAGGTTTCATTGGAAATTGTCTTCATAGCTCTTCTGTCATCCCGAAGTAGCATTACTTTGTTTCTGAATACTCTTAATCATTTCCAATTTTTCCTCAACCATTTTAGGACCTAGATATTTTTGTTTCCAAACATCATCCCAACAGGCAGGTTCTCTTAACCTCTTCTATAAAGTGCTTCATATGGGTCTATTTGGAAGCTTGATGTAAAATATTGTTGTATTAGAACTCAACAAGAGGTATATGTTTTTCACATCCTCCTTTGAAGTCCATAAAACATGCTCCGAAAATGTCATCCAGTTTCTAAATAGTCTACTCAAACTAGACATCTATTTGAGGATGATAGGATTTAATAATTTTTATGTCAATGTTTAGAGCATATTATAGAATTTTCAATAACATGGAGTTGAATATAGGATCTCGACCGAATAAAAACGATAATGGTAATCCATTCATCCTTACCACTTATCTAATGTATATCTATGCTGGTTATCAACAGATAATTCCAATCGAATAATAATAAAATGATCTATCTTTGAATGATGATCCACAATAACCCATATTTCATTGTTTCCCCAATATGTATTCTATATTATGGTGAAAAATTCTATGGTGATCTTCCCACATTTCCATGTCGGTATGGGCAATGGTCGTATCATATATTTAGTCTTCTTCCTTTTATCCTTAACTTTCTTTTATACAAGTCTATTTTATGAATATTTACCAATCTACTTCTTTATATTTTCCCACGAATAGATATCACAAAGGTCTTGATACATATTTTTTCTTCTTGGGTTAATAGAGAAATTTGATCTATGTGCATCATCCAGTAGTTCCTTATTTAACTCAGTATTTTGTAGAAAACATAGCATTGACCCCAATATCAAAATTTCTTCTTCATTAACATTGAACTCTGAGGATTTAGATTTTATTTTGGTTTCCACATTCTTAAAAATTCCCACATCATTTCTTTTAGAATCCTTTAACCACTCCAGAAGATATATTTGATCAATAATTTGTTAAAGGATTAATGATTATCCATTCTTTATGATTCTCGTGTCCATACTTATCAAATCTAAGAAGATCATATCCCCCAAAATTCTTATAAAAATATAATTGATGGATCATTTATACCTAGAGTATATTCCAATCTATTCACATTCCTAGGATGGTAGTGTATTGTGAATTCATAGTCCATAATAAGCTCAAAAAAAATTTGTTGGTGCATATTTATCTATTTCTATTTGAATATATACTTGAGGCTTTTTTGATTCATATATTTTTCCCACATCATCCCAAAGAGATAATGTTTCCATATTTTCAAAGTTAAAATTAGTACCAGCAACTCTATATCATGTGTTGGGTTGTTCAATTTGTGAACATTAAACTTCCTTGAAGAATATGCTATGAATTTTCCATTCTACATTAACACATGACTCAATCCCTTCTTTGAAGCATCGTTCAATAAAATGAAAATATCTCCAATTATGGTTAGTGTGAGAACATATGAATTGATAAGACTCATTTTCAGATATTTTAATCTCTCTCCACATTAATCATTCCAAGAAAACGGGACTCCCTTTCGAGTTATATTTGTTATAGGGTTTTAAAATTGTAAGAAATTTCACAAAAATCAATGTTATTACCCTGCTAATCCATAGAATCTATGGATATATGTCATAGATGCTGGACCCATCCATCCTTAAGTTTCATCTAGATTTTAAGGGTCCATATATATCCCATTTCTTGTAATGATATTCCCTAAGAATGATGCTTCCTTAAATCAAAACTCAAATTTTGTGTACTTGGGAAAAACTTCTCCTTTTACAAGGTCTTTAGAATAGTTCGCAGATTGTCCAAATACTACTCCATTGTTTTAGATTTTATTATAATATCAACTATAAATACTAAAACAAATTTATCAAGTTAATCCTAATGAGACACTATTTCTTGATTCCATGAAGATTTCTAGAGGATTAGTATGTCTGAATGGAATTACTGTAAACTCATAGTGCTTATACCTTTAATGAAAAGAGATCATAAGGATATCTTCCATATTCACCCTTACTTGATAATATCCCAACTAAATATCCACCAAGTATAATTATTGTGCCCCATTTAGATAATAAAACACGTCATAAATCTATTCCAAAGGATAATTGTTCTTTATCATGATCTTATTGAGCTCACGATAATTTATGCAATGGATTATTGACGGATCTTTCTTCTTGATGAAGAGGAACAATGTAACCAGGGTGATGCACTTGATAGTTTGAACCATTTATCTAGATTATCCCATAGTTTTTTCTTTGGATCCTTAATTTTTTACAATAAAAACTATATGGATCCTTGTATAATTGAAATTACCCATATTTAAGATTTACTGAAAGGTCAACCTATATGCTAGGGGGAAGACAAGTAAATTCCTTGAGAAACTCATCAGTGTATTCCCTCGCTATAGGCTTGTCTTTTAGGATGGGTCCTTACTTATACTCAATAATTTAAACTACATATGCATGATCGTAGGGCAATAGTATCCATTCTTTTGATATTAGTTCTAAATAAGATTCATCCTCTTCCTTTCACTTGTATATAATTGGGGGTTGATTCTCAATATGGAGAGTGATTTCCTTTTCATAGAAATTTTTTTTGGCTCTATATAGGGAAAGAAAATACATACCCATAATTTCATAAAATTTCCTCAAATAGAGTATAAAAATGATCTCTAGGATGTTAAACCCACCAATTTTGATAGAGGAGGAGTTATATACTCAGGATGGAATAATTTCCGCATTTTTCATTTCCAAAAATAACTCTACTTCCAAGATATCTGGTGGTTTTTAAATAATTATACAAAACTTTCATTATATTAAGGAATGAATAGAAACTAAATCAAAAAGAACATTCTATACCATTGAATGAATAACTAGAATACTTATCACCACTTCATTTTCCGGATCCACCTCAGTGGTTGTGTTGGAAAAATATTTTTGTTACATTCTTTGAGGTTTTTTGTTGTCTCTGAAAACCCATTACATAATGCATTAATTTAATGAGTACCTTAGTTACATTTAGTTGAAGCAATGAAAAATTAATTAACGCCTGATCTGAGCATTACTTTCCTCTATCGAATTAGAAAGTTTCTCCTATCATAAATTGCTAGCTAGGGTACCTTCCTTCCTACACCTAAATAAATTTCTCACCCCCGTTGTCAATTTTTTGGGTTATTTTTTCCACACCGTTTACAAGTGGGATGTTTATATTTCTTGAAATTATTATATTTTTCCATCAGACCAATATAATTAAACTCTAATTTCCACTTCTTATCCCCATGATACCCATGAGATTCATGGATCCTATTTTCAACTTTGAGGGAACATCAGAAAACATCATCCTAGCTATCATTGTCATGGATTGTTTGGGATTTTCATAAACTATGTTATATCCCAATAAATAAGCCATAAACCTTGCATTCGGGGTTAACAAAAAAGCGGGAGTAATATCGTGCAAGTATTGTGAATCTTTCCTCAAACATCGTGATATATTCATCATCATTTTTCTTGAGGGCAAGGAAATCCCTTTCCATTTTTTGTTAGTGAGTTAAAGTAAAATATTTATCAAAAAACATTTTTTTTGAAATTTCATCCATTTAATCGCTTCAATATATTCCTTGGGATTTATATTCTTTACAAACTTCCACCACTAATCATATTCTCCCTCTATAAGATAAAAATCCATTAAAACATCTCTTTCTTAGAACACTTAAGTACAGATAAAGTCTTCTCAATTAATTTAATCCATTTTTCTGTGATTAAGGGTTTGGTTGATCCATTAAAATTCATAGGAAGATTTCATATAAAAGTATCAATTTTCGCTTGTTCACTCTTAGGGGAATTTGGGTTCTCCTCCAAGATTATGATTATATTCATCACCTGAGTCAGCTAAGAGAGTATTGTCATAAAGTTTGTGATACCTACTCCAATAATGTTGAGCATATCATTGGATAAATCATCACATTTCTCATCATGTTGATTGTTTACCCAATTATTCCTATATTCAATGTAACACACCAAGATTTCACAGTACGTTTCCCTTTAAATAATGCAGCAGCTTGCATTGTACATAACTTAGAGTTTTAACACACCACGACTAATAAAACTAACCATTATGAATAGTAATAACCACTTTTTTAAATTTTATAAATTTTAATTTTCAAAAAATACTTCATTTTTGGATTCGGAATATCAAAATTATCTTTGGGTGAATTTTTGGTATTTTTCAGAAAACATTCAATTTTTGATTAATATTGAAAAATAATATGTTATTTTTTAAAAGCGACTTTTTATTTAAATAATTAGTTATTTTAATTTAATTTATTTTAGGTAAAAATAGAAAAATAATACCTATATATGTTCAATATAATTCATTGGAGTCATTTTATAGTAAATTTACATGTACAAAATTTTATTGAACTTTTTTCTTGTCTTTTACCCACCTTCTAGGTGCATTTGAAAATTAACACAAAACATAATTTTACCACTTATTTGAGTTGAATTTCAAAAATCCAAGAGAAACATTTGAAATCATTATGTAAAATGTGGTTCAACAAGATAAAAATAATTTTTAGTAAATAGTAACTTTTGACTTTTATTTACCACGGTTAAAAGTAAATAGGGTAATAAAGGGTAAAAAGGATATTATAATAACCCTAACAAGTGTCCTAATTCTATAGGTTAAGTTTAATTGGACCAAAAACAACCTTAGGAATAAAATATGATCCACTTTGGTCCCCTTGGATTAGATTAGGACAATTATTATTATTTTATTTAATGAAGAGTTAAAAGTTATAAATTCAAAGTTTAATAACTGAACCATTTCTAATATTGGGTTATACATAAGATAAATTTGCCTATAAATATTCATTATAAAGATAAAAATATTTCCTACATTATGGTATTTTATTTATAATTTCTATACATTATATAATTAAATTTATTTAGGGCACAATGATGATGCAGTAATTACCTTATTAATGAAAGATTAAAATAATTGATATTATAAATATCCAAATAAATGTAATTTGAGACTCTTTATGAATAACACCAATTTTTAAGGTTAATATTACATGTTAGGGTTGATTAATTAATTTTTTTCAAAGTAATAATACTTTTATAATTTTCACAAAAACTAAATACAAAATAGTGTTTAAATTGACATAAATGAGTTTTTAAAACAAATACTATATTATTGGTTGATATAGTATTACTAATAATCTAAGTTTCGGTAAAAGGGATAAAATAATATTATATATATCATTAATGAACCACTTGATGTTCTATTAAATTTTTTTATTTATTTTATTAACTATATACTATAACAATACAAGAAGACATGTTAAAAGTTAAACTGTTTAACAAATAGTTAAACCTAAAAGATAAGGATAATATATTGAAATAAACTTGTATAAAACCTATTGGTTGATATTATTTCGACCCATACCCATATTTTCTTAATAATAAATTAATTATTATCCATTATTAACTGAAAAGTATTTTATAATAAAATAATATTTCAAACTTTTCATAAGGTGCCCCTCACCCCTCTTATAAAAGTTCACTTCCGCTTCTCTCAAAATCACCCCTCCAAATCCATTTAGCTCAGAAAAAACCTGACCAAATATCCTCTCAACTTCCCTCAAATAATGCTAGAGTCTTTACTTTGATGATAAATCCATCTTAAGGATCCCTTTTGATCAACTCAAAAGGTAACACCCGAAGATGAGGTAATAATTTCACCACCCTCTTTCGAGTTCTTTTATTCTTCCACTTCCACATTCTTTTTTGTTTCTATACCAGAAATAATTACTCCATCAACTCCTAAATACTTTTATGTTATTATAAATATTTTACAACCATATTCATTATTCTATCCATCCTACGAATGACAAGGTCACCATACTTGCGTACGTATGACTTACCGTCTCCACGTCGTGGTGTAGTTTGTTATTCAAACACTTCATTAGTTGGATGGGTATAATAATGAGTATAGTTGAGGTAAATAATAAATTTAGCATGTTAATAATTCTTTTTATATGATATTCTATCCAATTAAAAACTATTTCACCAAAAATATTATGATATTGTTGCTCATGCGTACGTACGGATTACCATCTCCATGAACACAATGAGATTCATTCCCCATCCTAATCATTCAAGAATAATTTTAATTTTATGAATAAAAATAGTTTTTAAGATCTTAATATAATTCTGGATATGAATCCAATACATCCTGTCCATAAAAAACATGGCTTACGTAACCATGTATATAAAGGAAAATGAATCAGTTAACACCCGAAATGATGATACTACTGAAATATTATTAACAATGAAATATTAGAGGATCATATATGATATCATATCTTTGTATATAGTTGTTGTATAATTTAATAACAATGATTTAAATACTATAAAAGAGTTTAACATCCCATCAACTAATGAAAAGTAGAAGGTAATGGTTAATTCTACAATATCTTCACTTATCTTAGGTTATTAATACATAAGTATCTATTGGGACCTCTTTATCATCATATTCCATGTTTTCTTAAAAATGTAATTCAATAGATTTTTTCTCTTTAATAGATTATGGGTTAAATTCATTTGTACTATTTTTTACCATATATTCTTTGAAAGGAATCTTTCCGTCCTTTTCCAAACAAGGTACTTTATGACCTTTTCGAGAAAATTATTGTAAAAATTCCATTTTTTAACTTATACGGCGGGTGCAGCTATTTTCCCCTGTTATAACATCGTCGAAGCTTCCCATACAAGATTATAAAAATATTTTCAAAATTAATATTTTCTTTTATAATTATGTGACTTTTAAATGATTTCAAAATAGAAATAGGTATTTTTTTCTAATAGTTTTCATTTCATCTATGTCATCATCCTTTGATGGATTTTAAAATTGATTGTATTTGATTTATTATGATATAAATATTCTATATTCTATTAAAGGTTTTATGATATTCTTGACTATGGATGTTTTATTTTGATACTATTCATGGTTTATGGTTAAAGTATTAACATTTCATATGATAGTTTTAATAAGAATGTTTATGTTAGGTTTAAACTTTTTAATATGAGGAATGAATTGGACTTAGTAAGTGATGGGTGGGGCCCGGTATATATCTCTGATACATCGGTAGTGTCTCATTAGAAAAACTAGTGGCTTGGAACAAGGCCTTGAAAAAATATTATTTGTAGTATCGGCACAAGGCCTTGACTATTTGGTTATAAAGTCTGGCATTATGCATTCCATCATTAGGAAATTGGCTATTGATATTTCATGTGATTATTCTACTAGTAGAATATCCATGTGAATAAGTAAATTTAATTATTTGATTTATATTGTCCATATTATATAGAAGTTTTTGTTTAAAAATCTTATGTTTTAGTCTTATACATTGCCATAACTTTTCATTCTTATTTATGAAAGTTTCAACTATATTGTTATCATTTATGAGCATCTGAGCTCACCCCATTCTATGTTTTATTTTTCCTAGGATGTGAAGAAGTATTTTATGACTGACCTGTAGGGATAGTCTAAGAGATATGAATGTGGTCAATGGAGATAATGTTGTTGTTGTTTTTCATTTTATAATGTAATGTAAAACTTATGAATGTATCTAGTACTTCCAATTCTACTAAACTGATCTGTCATTTGGGATTTAATCCCATGTGAACATGCCAATGTTATGTAATAATGCACCGACTCTAGATAATTGGGGTCAAGGAGTTATAGTTAGTATCAGAGTAAGTTTAGTACAATCCTTGAGAACAAGATTTAGATAAACTCAGATTAGATCACATAACCCTAAGATAGTCTTTGAGGATTAGTATAGAAGAACTTCCTAGAAATCTGGTAATATAGAGATTTTGTATTTTTACCAAGAAATATATTCTTGTCTGGATACGAGCTGGTAGAGGCGGCTTTGGAATAGATGTACCTAGTAGTGAAAACTCCAACGAGTAGTTTCGAGTGTGATCCGGGGTATCCTGGAACACGACAATGGGCCTTGATCCACTCTTGGTTACAACACTCCTAGGGGATATTCTTAGGAAAATTCATATTTTTTTAAAAACCATAATGAATTATTTTTTATTATATAGATCCCAAAAAAAATTATTATTATGGATTATATCCCTAAACTGTTCAATTTATGTTAAGTGTTATACAATTTTGGAATTATTTATTTTGATTCATAAACTACTCTACTGTATGACATAATTTAGAAATGGCACCTAGTGGAAAGAATGGAAACTGTATCAACTCACATTATCAATATAGGGATTTCCCTCCTACACATGATAATTATAGTGGAGTTGGGTTAGAAAATGGTCCTGGTCAGCTTATCACCATATTGGGATAACTCACTCAGGTTATGAATAATAACCTTACCCGTATGGAGCACACTGATCAACATTGTGAAGGATCAATATTATACTGCTTCATGTGGAAACAACCACCAACATTCAATGGGAGTAAAAATCCATTAGTATTTGAAAAATGGATAAGTTCCTTATAGAAAATATTTTATGCTTTGGAGAGTAGCGAAATGGAAAATGTTGTCATGGTAGTTTGTCACCTCATGGGAGATGCAGATCAATGGTGTTCATTAATACAAAACACAAAATAATATTAATAAGTATTGAATATGGAATGGAGGTAGTATAAAGATATTTTCTTTGAAAAATACTTTCCCCGTGACCATTGAGCGGATATAGAAAGACAATTTCTGAGTCTGGGGCAACAGAAGGATAAGAATGTATTAAAGTATGAGGCTAACTTAAAATTTTTATCAAGGATTGTATAAGATTATATACATAACCCAAGGAGTAAGGTTGATCGATTTTTTGATGGGTTAATCCCATTTTTCCATCAAGCATTAGTCTCATAATCCTTCTCATCGTACGAAGATATTGTCTCATTTGCTATCAGGAAAGAAAATGAATTCACTAAGTCTTACAAATTTAAATCAAAGCAAGAGAAGAAGAGATCTATTGAATACTCTGGAAATGGAAATAAGGTGAAGAAATGAATATATTAATATCCATCCTGTTGTAAATGTGGGAAGAAATATCCAGATACTTTCCTGAAGGGAATGGGATTCTGTTACAAGTGTGGTGAAAAAGGCCACCAAACTCATGATTACAAGGGGAAGAAAGAGGTTGTCAATGCTGAATGCTAAAATTGTAGTGAAAAGGAGAATTATGAAAACAAATATCTTAATCACCAAGGAAACTCACCTCAGAAAAGGCCAAGGGACCATGTCCAGGCTTATGTGGTCACTAATGCTGAAGTTGAAGCTCTGAAAAATGTGGTGGTAGGTAATTTAATGGTTTCCTCAAGTTTTGACAATTCTTTATTTGATTCGGGATCATCACGTTGTTTCATATCTTCCCAGTTTTCAAGAAATATTAGATATTTTCAATTTGACTTAACAAGGTATTTTTCAGTCAAAACTCTTAAGGGATGTATCATCACAACAAATTTTTGTGAATCAGTTCCCATTAGGGAATATAGATGTTCGTTATCTACTGATCTCATCATCATACCCATGATTGAATTTGATATAATCCTCCGTATGGATTGGCTTTTGATCCATGATGTGAAAATTTATTGTAAGAAGAAAGAGGTTACAGTTTTCGATGATGATAAGGAGTACCTTATCATTGGAGAAGAAATTTCACCACCTGATTCTTATCTAGTTCCACCCCTAGTAGCTCTACTAAATTCAATTTTTTCGGATGAAGATATGAAATAACTATGGGTGAGGAAAGGAATGTTCTAATAGAGTACGTATCTATTGTGAAAGAATATGTTTATTTGTTTCCTGAGGATTTACCTGTACATCCTTTAGAATGAGAAAATGAGTAATCTGTTGATTTAATTATTGGTTCAAGGCTCATATAAAAGACCCCTTATAGAATAGAAACTATGGAATTAGTGGAACTAAATAAACAACTAGATGAATTGAGTAATAAGGTATTTATTCACCCTAGTGTTTCTCCATGGGGAGCCCCTGTCCTTTTTGTTAAGAAGAATAATGGATCTATGAGGTTGTGCATTGACTATAGGGTGATTAATGCAATAACAATAAATAAAAAGTGTACCCTACCTCACATTGATGATTTATTCGACCAACTTTGTGGAGATAAATACATTTCAAAGATTGAACTTCGATCTATATGTCTTCCATTATGTTTGAACAATGGATACATTCTGAAAACAGCATTTCAAACCAGGTACAAGCATTACGAGTTTATAATAATGCCTTTTAGATTGACTAATTCACCCTCCGTATTCATGTATCTAATGAATAGAGTTTTCAAGGAATATCTTGATGATTTTTTAGTGGTACTTCATGATGATATCTTTGTATACTAAAAAGGCTATGAAGATCATGAAACTCGCATGTTCATTATTCTAAAAACCCTCATATGAAGTGAATTATATGAGAAGTTTATAAATATTGAATTTTGGATTCAAAAGATTTATTTTCTTGGAAATATTGTCGCTAAATATGGAATATTTATTGATACTTAAAAGACCAAGTCAATCCAATAATGGTCAGCACTAACGAGTGTAATAGAGGTACACAGTGTTATTGGTTTAGCAGGTTATTATCGATGTTTCGTCCAGAATTTATCCCGGTTGGAAAACCCATTAACCACGCTCACATGTAAAGGGGTTAAATTGTTTTGGACAAAAGAGTGTGGATAATGTTTTGAAGAGCTGAAGAGAAGATTATCCAATCCTCCAATATTGACTCTACTACCAAGGAACGATGGATTTGTTATTTATATTGATTCATAAAAGAAAGGACTTGATTGTGTCCTTATGCAGAATGATAGAGTTATTTCCAATTCATCACAACAGCTAAACATTCATGAACAAAACTATCCTACTCATGATCTTGAGTTAGCAGTTGTAATATTTTCTCTGAAAATATGGAGACGCTATATCTATGGTGAAAATGTGAGATTTATACTGATCACAAGAGTTTGAAGTATATTTTCTCACAGAAATAACTCAACATGAGGCAAAGACGATGGCTTGAACTACTCATGGATTATGATTTCACTATAAACTACCACCCGGGGAAGGAAAATAATGTGGAAGATACTTTGAGTATAAAGTATCATTGAGTTTTGAACAACATTAGAGTTAAAAGGGATCCTATTTTCATGGATCTAGTAAAGATGGATATGGGAATAACCAAGGAAGGTGAAACATCAGTAATTTTTCAAATGTTTTTCCAAACCATCCTTACTAGAAAGGATAAAGAATTATCAAAATGATGATGGGATGTTTCAAAAGAATATTAAAGCTGTGAATTATGGGAGATTGTGTGACTTTGTGTATGAAGATGGAATTTTGAAAATTTTTAAGAGACTTTTGTTTCAGACATGCCTGATCTAAAAAGGTAATTTTTGGATGTTGCTCATAGCTCCAATTTCTTTATACACCCTGGTAGCACTAAGATGTATAGAGATTTGAAGGAACATTTTTGGTGGGACAACATGAAGAGAGAGATTGCTTATTATGCTTCAAGATGTTTGGTTTTTCAACAAGTGAAATCTAGAATACAACATCCTAGAAGAGTCATGAAACCTCCTACCATGCTTGAGTGGAAATGGGATGATATTACGATGGACTTTTTCATAGTGCTACCAAAGACACATAGAAGGAATGATTCAATATGATTCATTATTGATCATCTAACCAAGTCAGCTCATTTTATTGAAATAAGAGAATATTTACCACTTCAACGTCTGGAAAGACTATATATTAATGAAGTTGTAATACTTTATAGTGTACCCTTATCAATTGTTTCTGATTGTGATCCCTGTTTTACATCATGATTCTGGAAAATTATTCAGAAGGTCCTGGATACAGAACCTCATTTGACCACTACCAACTACCCTCAAACCGATGGACAATCAGAACAGACTATTCAAACCTTAGAAGACATGTTGAGATCTTTCTCACTTGACTTTTAAGGTATGTGGGATCAATATTTACCTTTGGTAGAAGTTTGATATATTAATAGCTTCCATTCAAGTATTCAGATGGCGCCATATGAAGCGTTATATTGAAAGATATGTTGCACACCAACTAGTTGGGATGATGTTGGTGAAAGAAAACTTGTAGGACCAAAACATGTTGAGGAAAAAATTGAAAAAGTGAATATCATCCAAACCGACATCAAAGCATCCCAAAGTAGGAATTGAGCAATGTAAATAACCGGTGGAAGGATTTGGAATTTCAAGTAGGAGGCCATGTTTTCTAGATGGTATCTTCATGGAAGGGTGTTATACATTTCGGTAAGAAGGGTAAATTGAGTCCCAGGTACATCAGAAATTTCGAAATTCTAGAACTAATTGTAGTTGTAGCTTATCAGTGGGAAATGCCTCCAAGTCTCTCCAAAGTTCATGATGTGTTCCACGTATCATTATTAAGAAAATACATGCTTGATCCAACGCATGTACTCATCTATGAAGGAATATAACTGGAACTCAAACTGTCTAATGGTGAAGAGCCAATAAGAATTCTTGATAAAAGAGAATAAGTGTTGAGAAACCTGATGACCCATATGATGAAAGTTCTATGGAGAAATCATAAGATGGAGGAGGCGAAGTGGGAACCCAAGGAACTTACAATGAAAAACCAACTGATTATTTTTATGCAGTAACATTATAGAAATTTCAAGGATGAAATTATTTTTAGAAGGGGAGAATGTAACACCCCAAGTGTCCACAGTACATTTCCCTTTGAATAATTTAGTAGCTTGCATTGTACACAACTTGGAGTTTTAACACACCACGACCAATGAAACTAACCATTATGAATATTAATACCCCTTTTTGAAATTTTATAATTTTTAATTTTCAAAATTGACTTCATTTATGGTTTCATAATATAAAAATTAACTTAGGGTGAATTTTTGGTATTTTTTTGAAAATATTCAATTTTTAATGAATAGTGAAAACACTACATTATTGATTAAAACTGAATTTTTATTTAAATAATTAGTTATTTTATTTTAATTTATTTTAGGTCAAAATAGATACATAATACCTATATATGTTTAATTTAATTCATTAAATTCATTTTATAATAAGTTTATATATATATATTTTTATTGAACTTTTTTCGTCTCTTACCCACCTTCTAAGAGCATTTACAAATTTGCATTAAACATAAGGATACCACTTCTGTGAGTTGAATTCCAAAAATATGAGAGTCATGGTTTACATAAGTAAGTAAAATGTGTTTCAATAAAATGAATATGATTTTTGGTGAATAGTAACTTTTGACTTTTATTTAACACGATTAAAAGTAAATAGGGTAATTAAGGGTAAAAATGATTTTATAATTACCATAACACATTTATTAATTCTATTGGATATGTTTAATTAGAAAAAAAAAACCTTAGGAATAAAATATGATCCTTTTTTGTCTACTTGAATTATATTATGACATTTAGTATTATTTTATTTAAAGAAGAGTTAAAAGTGTTAAATTCAATGTTTATCAAACAAAATATTTTTTATATAAGGTAATACATAATATAAAATCTTCTATAAATATTAATTATAAAGATAAAATGATTTAATACATAATGGTATTTTATTTATAATTTTTAGAAATTAAATAACTAAATTTAATAATGACATAATAATGATGCAGTAATTACTTTATTAATGAAAGATTAAAATAATTGATATTATAAAAATCCAAATAAATATAATTTGAGACATTTGATGAATTAAACTAATTTTATAGGTTAAAATTTTATGTTAGGGTTGATTAAATTTTTTTTTCTAAGTAATAAGTCTGTTATTATTTTTATAAAAACCAAATAATAAATAGTCTCAAAATTGACATAAATGAGTTTTTAAAACAAATACGATATTATTAATTTATATAATATTTATAAAAATCTATTTTTCAGAAACAAATGGCTTAAATAATATTATATATGTCATTAATTAACCACTTTATATTCTAATGAATGTTTATAGTATGTTTATTAACCATATAATGTACGAATACAAGAAGACACGAGAAAAGTTAATCTATTTAACTAATAGTTAAATCTAACAGATAAGGTTAATATGATTACCAAAACCTATCTAAAACTTTTTATTGAGATTATTTACACCCATACCCACATTATATTCTAAATAAATCAATTTTTATCCATTATAAACTGAAAATTATTTTATAATAAAATAATATTTCAACTTTTTCCTAAAGTTCCCCTCACCCCTCTTATAAAAGGGATCTTCCATTCCCTCAAAATCACACCTCCAAATCTATTTGTCTCAGTAAAATCATGCACAAATATCCTCCCAACATCCCTCACATAAACCTAGAGTCCTTAATTTGGTCATAAATCCAACCTATGGAGTTCTTTTGATCAACTCAAAAGGAACATCCGAAGAAGAGGTAATAATTTCACCACCCTCTTTCATGTTCTTTTCTTCTTCCACTTCCTATTTTTTTGTTGTTTCCATACCAAAATAATAAATCCAGTACCTCATACATATTGTGATGTTATTATAAATATGGTACAACCATATTTATTATTCTATCCATATTATGAATGACAAAGTCACCATACGTGCGTGTGTACGGCTTACCGTCAACACGTCGTGTTGTAGTTTGTTATTCAAACACTTCATTATTTGGATGGGTATAATAATGAATATAATTTATGTAAATAAGAAATATAACATTTTAATAATTTTTTATATATGATATACCATCCAATTAAATACTATTTCACCATCAATATAATGATATTACCGCTTGTGCATAAGTACGGATTACCGTCTCCACGAATGCGATGAGCTTCATTCCCAATCATAATCATTCAAGAATAATTTTCATTTTATGTTTAAAAATAATGTTTAAGAACTTATTAAAATTCTATATATGAATCACAGACATCCTATCCATAGAAAACATGGCATATGTAACCAATCCTATAAAGGAAAACGAATCAGTTAACACCTGAAACGATGAACTACTGAAATAGTATTAACAATGAAATATTAGAGGATCATATATGATATCATATTTATTTATATAGGTATGGTATAATTTAATAACAACGATTTAACTATTATAAAGGAGGTTAGCATACCATATACTAAAGAAAAGTATAATTTAAGGGTTAATTCTACAATCTCTTTACTTATCTGAGGTTATTAATACTTAAGTATCTACTAGGACCTCCTTATCATCTACATCCATGTTTTCCTAAATATGTAATTCAAAACATTTTTACAATTTATTAAAATATGGGTTAAATTCACTTATACCCTTATTTTATAATAGTTTTTTTGAAAGGAATCTTTTTGCCATTTTCCAAACATGGTACTTTATGACCTTTTCGACAAAATTAATGTAAGAATTCCTTTTTTTCACTTATACAGTGGGTGCGGCTATTTTCCACCATTATAACATCGTCGAAGCTTCCCAAACAAGATTATAAGAATATTTTCAAAATTAATGTTTTCTTTTATAATTATGTGATTTTTAAAATATTTCAAAATAGAGAGAGTTATCTATTTCAAATAGTTTTCATTTCATCTATTTCAATGTCCTTTGATGGATTTTAAACTTGTTTGAAGTTAATTTATTATGATAAAAATAATACATATTATATTGAAGGATTTGTGATACTCTTTACTGTTGATGTGTTATTTTTATACCATTCATGATTTACGGTTGAAGTATTAACATTTCGTATGATAGTTTTAATACAAATTTTTATGTTATGTTTAAACCTTTTCATATGAGGATTACATTGGGCATAGTATGTGACGGGTGGAGCCCACTATAGCTTCTCGATGGATTGGTAGGTCTCATGAGACAAACTAGTGTCTTGGCACAAGGCCTTGAAAAAATTGTATTTGTAGTCTTGGCACCGGGCCTTGTCTATGTGGTTATGTAGTCTGAAATTATGCATTCCATCATTATGAAATTGGATATTAATATTGCATGTGATTATTCGACTAGTAGGGTATCCATGTAAATATGTAAATGGAATTATTTGATTTATATTGGCTATATTATTCATAATTTTATGTTTAAAAGGATTATATTTTAGTCTTATACATTGCCTTAAATGTTTATGCTTATTTATGAAAGTTTCCGCATTATTGTTATCCTTAATAATCATTCGAGCTCACCCCTTTCTATGTTTTATTTTTCCCAGGATGTGAAGAAGTATATATTATGACTGACCTATAGGAATAGTCTAAGGGATATGATTGTGTTCAATGGAGACAATTTTTTTTCATTTTATAGTGTAATGAAAAATTTATGAATGTATCTATTACTTCCAGGGCTACTAAACTGATCAGTCTTTCAGGATTTCATCCCTTGTGATCATGCCAATGTTATGTAATAATGCACCAACTCTAGGTAACTGGTGTTGGGGCATTACATTAAACCATTATATAGAATAAAATAAAAATTAGGGATGCTTATTTTGAACTATTTATCATATAAAGGGGAATAAAATGACATTAAATGGGATAAATTATAAATTACATTTATTTTGTAAGCTATGAATTTCTAGAATTCAATCTATGATATCCATGTTTTATTTCATAACAAAAAAAATTTATGGGAGTTTTTTTGTTCCATTAATAATGGATCATAGTGATCTTATGAATTTACTAAATAATATACCATAAGGAGTTTCAAAGAAGGTTTGCATTAAGGCTCATTTTCATGCACAAGGTTACACCGAGTCGGGCCCAATACACCTAGTTAAAGTTGTTAACCCTAGCTATATCTATGCTAGAACTGCATCCACTTGTTATTTCTAGACTTAGATTTATTTTCTTGATAACCCCATTGATCTATACTTACCAAAATTTAGTTATGTTTTATTATACTTAGTATTATCCCTAAGGATTTCTCTATAGTTTTAAAAACCTAATCCCAAAAATAACTAAACTTTTACTCTAATACCAACTATAACCACCCTGGTCTTTATTACATATTAATTCAAGATATTTTACAGAAAAACACTTAATAATAATTTAAAGATCAATATGTTTACTGTATTTGTGAATTATGTTTATATCATTATATCTAGAACATGGGATTCAACAATATTATTGAAAACATCTTTAACATGATTTTAAACTTCCATGGATTTTAAAATAGCATGCAATAACATAGGGATAAACATAATAAAGGGTGATCTATAATGCCCGGAAAGGGAATAAACATGGAATAAGGTGATACGTGTTATAAAATAAGAATGTCAATGGTTTATAAAAATATTTGGAATAATAAACATGAACAATGAGGCATGATATATTATTATTATCATAACATGGGAAATGGGGCCACAACTTAAAATACTCCATAATAAACATAGGAAAAGGATAAATCACCATGAAGTAATGGTGTAAAAAGACCCATAAGGGAATCAGGTTCAATTCATGTCATAAAATGATGTCTCATGAGACTAACCATTACCCAATGCATTGGAGCACTATATAATTCTGGGCACACCCTTCACATTTATTTCATTCTCAGGTTTAAGTGAGCCACATATATCATACAACATGGATTCATTCATAACCATAATTTATTCCACAATAAAGGAGCATGGAATAATTTTTTTTTGATCCCCTAATAAATAGGTATATTTACATAAATGTGATCACCCTTGATATTAAATGGGTATTTTATTCACTAATAGTTGTTTTTGTCAAGGAAAAACGTGGGGAAATTTGAGCAGCATAACGATGTTACTTAATGATTCAAGAAAATGGGTGGAAGAGGGATAAGGGGGTCTATCATAACATATAAATAAAATAGATAGTTATATGTACATTTAAAAATATATCCCAACATTATAAATTGGAAATATAAGGCTAAGATAATGAATAAACTTAAATAAATAAAAAATCATACCTATATTTTGGCATGGTAACGGGTGTGCATAAAGGATCATGGGAGGTTTAATGAGAGTTAAACAGGTTATAATCATTTATATATTAAATTTAATGTAATTTTAAAATAGAATAACATACCCAAACATAAGTAAAATGAATTTAACATACATAACATTAAACAATTACTTGAATGTAATTGAGAAGAGAGAAATCCAATACTTGAGTTTGTGACTCAAAATGCTTGTAAGGGGATTATTGAGAGTTTTTAAGAGCCTTAGAAGAACTCTAGATAGTCTAGGGAATAGTATTTAAAAGCTCCATGGATTTTTAGAGAATATATATGGGAGATTTGGTTGGATTTTATAGAAAAATAGGGGGATTTCATTATTATTTAGTTTTTGAACTCGACATAATAAAATAACCCAAACCAGAAACCATCATATGGGATTTTCCAATAATTTCTTCCAAATGGTATTGGTTATAATTATTTTATAATTACAAGTCCAAAAAAAATTTAATTCTCTTTCTTATGTTGATATGAGTCATACTCATCAAGAAATTATTTTAAAACATTAAAAATATAATAATGGTTTTGGAGGATTCACAAAGCCTTTATAATTTTAATCAAATAAAAATAAAATCACATTATTTTAGAGGGAAAACATATATTTGGTCTTGGATATCATTTATAGTATTTTTTATATCACCTTTGGGTCATTACAATGTCATAAAACACGAATTATATTTATACAGTATTTAATTTTTATCTAAAAATATGAATGTCTTAGAAAATTATGAAAAATTTACCATTGGATAATTTATAAATTCTGATTCCAAAAACAATAATCATTTTATTTAAATAATTTTCTAAATATTTGAATTTTAAATTTTAAAATAAAATTGAAATTTATTAAGAAATTATGGTTTTTACAACAATAACAATTTTTTAACCCTTATAAAAATTAAATTTGACTCCATAAAAATTATATGATCATTAATATTTACAAAAAAATATTTAATAATAATATTTTTTTAAAATAATTTCTATTTAAAAACCCATTAATTTATTAAAATAAATTCCTTTATTATATTTTATTATTACCTAAAAAGTTTGTTTGTTTTTTAGTGTATCTAAATAAAAATCATTTATAAATTAAAAAAAATATGATGAAAGAATATTGATTATTTTGTAAAAAATAATATTTCTAGGTTATTAATACATATCCTTTTAATACACCCACAAACACCCTAAGTGTAAAGTCTGTGATGGTGGGACATTCATGAGGTGGTTCGGTTAACATGGTTTGGGTCGTGATCTCGATGGGCATGAAATTCTCTAGTATACAATTTCACTCTTGCTTATATTTTTGGATCTAAACTTGGTTTTCATCAAGGACAAATCCCAGTGATTCAAGATCCCTTATAAACTCTTATAAATGGGATTTATAGGGTATGATACTACTATTTGTGGCCATTACATTCTTTTTGTGTGTCAATTGAATTTGTTAAAATCCTAAATTTATAATTATAATGTGATCATTGTTCAACAACTATATTATCAAAGGTAATGATTCTTAATGATCATTTCTATTTTGTAGGATATAATAAATCTAGATATGTTCATGTTATTTCTATATCCATATTACAAAATAAATCATTTGAATAAATTATAATGTGATTTTTTTTTAAGATAGTTCAGTTCATTATCAAAAATATCCTATAATGTTTTTAATTATAAATAAGATTTATTTTTTCATTCTATGAGAAGTGAAATTTTTTGTGATATAGATGTAAATTATTTATTTTCGTATAATGTTTCTTTATTCAGTTCCTTTCACTAATAATTATAGATTTTTCATAAGATACTAGGCTATTGAAATATTCACCCATGTAGAAAGATAACTGTGAATGGTTTAGTCAAGGAACTACCCAAACTATAATTCCAAAAATGAAATGTATGTAATCTGTGTCAAAATGGAAATTAGTATTAAAAATTATTCAAATAAAAGTAAAAACTCTCAAATTATCAACTATTAGAGTTTGTTAATATAACTTTTTTTTACCTTTTACAGTTTCTAGTTTTGTAAGATAACATTATGACTATGTTATACTGGATGATTATTTGAGATATACATTGGTGTTTTTCCTTCTTCATAAAAGTGAAGTTATTTCAAGTTTTTCAAGATATTATATATCTATAGAGAATCATAGTGAAAATTAGATTTAGACATTAATATTTAATCATGGTGGTGAGTTTGAAAATCCTAATTTTAAATTATTATGCTTAAAACATGGATATAGTCATAATTTTTTTTCTCCTAGGATCCCACAACATATTAGTGTATTATAGAGAAAAAATAGAACCCTTCAAGAAATTTCATGGACCTGACTTAGTGCGTATGATTTCCATATCTATTTATTAGAAGAAGATGTAAATATAAACTGTTATATAATTTATAAAGTTTTAACTATAATTATTATAAATAAAACACCTTATGAATTACTGAATGTTATAAAACAAAAGGTTAATTTCTTTATAGTTTTTTTAAATATTTTATAGTCAACAAAAATGAGAATTTAGACAAGTTTTATTCCTAGTGTGATAAGTAATTTTCCTTAGATATTATACACCCAGTAAATAATACAGGGTGTTTAATAAAAGGAAAATGATTTTGGAAGAATCTAAACACATAAAGTGTGATGAAATAGGTCCACAAAATCCTAAGAACTCTTTCAAATATCTGAAAGATGATATTTCCAATGTGTACATCAATTCATCTAGGACTCCTGTAAAAAGTTCTCGTAGATATGATGAACATCCTAAACCTAAACCTATTAATGAGAATGATGTGTCAAACACTCAAATTCCTATAACTTCTATGATTTATAGATATAAACCCTTAGATAATGTTTTAGGTGACCTCAACAATGGATATTAGACTAGATACTCTCTAAGAAACCACATTGTACATCAATCTTTCAAGGAACATCTTAGACCTAGGAACATCAATGATGAAATTAATAACTAATTCATGGTCATGGAAATGAAAGAATAACTTAATTAATTTGAGAGGAATAATTTATGAGAACTAGTTGAAGGACCAAAGGACTACCTATCTATTTTCACTAAATTGGTGTTTAAAAACAAGGTTTATGGGTTGGGTATAATTTTTATAAATAAAGCTATATTGTTTACACAATTATATAGTCAAGAAAGAGGTATTTACTATGAGGAAACATTTTCTCTAGTTTCAATAAATGAATTTATCCCAATGTTTCTTGCTTATAAATCACATTTTTTTTAAACTATATAAAATGGATGTCAAGAGTGCATTTATAAATTACTATATTGATGATAATGTTTTTTTAACATCCCCATATATTTTTAAACCCCCACTTCTAATACCATGTTACTAATTTAAAAAAACCATTATATATTTTAAACCAAGATCTTATGGCTTGGTATGGTATTATTAGGTTATTTCTATTTAAAACCCATTTAATAAAAGAATATGTAGTACTTATTTATTTATAAAAGAATTTAAAAATATTATTTTGTAGTACAAATATATGTTGATTATATTATATTTGGTTCTTCAAAAAATTCATTGTGTAATGGGTTTTCAAAAATGATGAATGGTGAATTTGAAATGAGATTGATGGGTGAATTTAAATTCATTATTGGATTATATATTCTTAAAAAATAAATATGAAATTATAATTAATAAAATGATGTACACAAATAACCTTTTAAATGGTTTGGTATAGATAGAAATAAAGGTAGTTATACTCACCTTAGTACAAACTGTAAGTCGAATTTTGATGAAATTGGGAAACCACTTTATCAAACCACTTGTAGAGTTATTATTAGTATATTTTTATAATTAACTACTATCCATCCTAATATAATGTTTATTGTGGGTATGTGTGATCTTTTTCATGAAAATTTAATAGAGTCACATTTACTTACTATAAAAATAATTTTCAATTACCACAAGAATAAAACCAATGTATAATATTTTACTCCATAGAATAAGGATTTGATATAGTGAGCTATTAATATGATGATTTTGGAAGTCATAAGTTATAAAAAAACATCAAGAAAATTTCACTTTTTGGGAAAGTCTATACTGTCATTGTTTTGTAAGGAAAATAATTCCATTTCATTATCAACTACTGATTATGATTACATAGCTACATAAATTTTTTTGCCTAGATTTTTTATTTAAAACATACATTAATGTTTATGGATATCAATTCTAGAATGTTACTATAAATTGTTATAATATAATTGTGATAAATATTTCTAAGAATCCTATATATCAGTAAATGAAAAATAATAATGATATAATACATCATTTTTTAGGTATCATTTTCAAAAGAATAATGTAACTCTAGACTGCATTGTTAATGAAAATTATCTTGCTGACATGTTTAAAAAACCCTTAAAGGTTTATAGAATAAATTATATAAATCATTAATTGGGTATAAAAATTATGCCTATTTTTTAATTATGTTTTATAATATTATTTTATTCAATTTATATTGATTTTTTTTTGATATTTTCTAGAAGTAACAATGAAGTTCACTTAAAAATATCTATTGGTTGACTATTATTTTTTGGACATGTGGTCAGTATGCCTACCATGAAGGCTCACTCATATGGTAATCATACTTACTATGAGTATTAATTCAAAATATCAAAATGCTAACAAGGAAAATTTAATATGTGTAGTTAGAATACATACCATGATATCATTAAAAGAATGCCTACCATGCTCAGGTTATTACAAATCCATGGTTTTTGACGTACCATGTCTATTTCATTTTAATTTAATATGAAATTTTATTCATGATTTTATTTAAGTTTATTATTATTTTAATACCTAAATTATTTTAATTATACATTCAATTAGAATATATGTCATCACATATATTTTCCCCTAGATATCCTCTATTCTTTTGAAATCTTTTTATTGAGTCAATTCTGCCAATATCAAACATATTTCTCTCTCCCACTTGAACTTAAATATATTATCTCTTATATCCCAAACCTCATGATAATTTGAACCAAATCCAAAATTAAAAAAGACAAACATGACTCTTATTTCATGCCTCCTATCAAACTATCTCCAGCTAAGAAATAAAGAAAATAAAAATGGATCATGAATGAATATTTAAATATGAAGAGTACATACTTCGTTGATCATCAATTTTCAATAGAAAAAGAAGTCAATTCTTATTGGTACCAATTATTCATGTACCTAGATAGGAATTTGATTCAAAATAAGGGATGGGATTCTTGGTTTACAAAAAAATGGTAGGATTTTTTTCTAAAACATTCATGTAATTTTATGTGAACCTGATGTTTTTATATGGGTAGAAAAAAGATATCATCAGAATAATTTTCAATGTTGAAGTTCTGGAATTTCCTTCAAAACACCAGAAATAGTTTTTTGATGTGCTCCACAAAGTGAAATAGGTGAATTCCCAATTTTATTATCAAATTAATCAATAACATTTCATATTTAAAAATGATTTGGATGAACTCACTAGTATTGTAACCCTCAATAGACCATTAGTTCTTGAGTTTAATGGATAATTTAGGATACTTGTTATTTTTATCTAACACATAATGTCTCCATGAAAATGATATTTAAACCTCCTGAGGAATCAAGATATTATTTTCATGAATGTTTATGAATAATAGTATTCAAATTATTTTGAACTGATATGAAATAAGATATATGGTTTAGTTATATGTTCCATATTAAAGGATCGGTTCTTTACCTTATCCTAAACTCATTTTGGAATTTCTAATGTATAATATATTTGTTCCTCAGGGGGAGGAAAAATAACTTTATCTGATGGATTAATACATAATTAAAAAATAAGAAAATGTGACTAAACTAGAACCCATAAAATATGGAATGAGTGGATGATTCCAAAAAATATATGACATTTTTATTCTAGTAAAATAACTTGTTTTCCCAAGGGATTAGGTATATCCAGAACTCAAACCTAGTGAAGTGATGGAATATTCAAATGATGATTTTTTTTCTTATAAATAATTATACGAGGATATATCTATTACGTAAGATGAAATATAATAAGAGTTAGAAGTAATAGTACATGAAGAAGAAGCTATAGAAATGTATGAGGATGATGCAAAATATGATAAATCTATTGAATCTATTGAAGTTGGGGATAACTTTGAATGATATCCTATTATCATGAGTAATATTATATATCATGTACCTAGTACACCATTTAATATGGATAGTACTCCTAGATCTCCTATTTTTGGTCTAGGCTATTGTGATTCAGAAGATGATGATCTTGGAGATAATCCACCAAAACATGGTGGACCTTCTATTCTCTCCAATCAAATAACTTTGGAAGGAGAATTTATTTTTTATAATGATATTTTATATATAATTAAGGTGTATCATTCTATACCTTATATAGATTATATCATTTCACATATATTTGGTTCCACTCCCTCCAATGAATGTGAGGAATCTCATCTTGAAATTCTTGAGGATATAGTTAAATATTCAGATTAAGATAGAGTCGGAGGTGTTAACCAAGTTGAGGATCGATTTTATTAAGATACATTTTTGAAGTATGAACCTAAGATATGTAGTATGAATCAATATACTGATCCATCTCTCTTTTCTCCTAAAACCTCTATTCCATAAAATTCATATCTCATTAAAGATTACATGGGTATGTTAAAATAATAAATGACAGATATGTTCAAGAATGTATTTGATTATTGTGATAAGTCCTTGAAAAAGGTGTGAAAATATGATATTTATAAAGATGTTATTTTGTTGATCAATCATCTTCAGTCAAGATTTAAATCCATAATTGACATGAATCAAAATGAGGATGGAAATTTTATACCTTAGGTTGGTGCTCACTAAGATGATTTGTCGGATATGATGAATTGGTTAGACTAAAGGTTTATAAATTCTATATTTTAACCTACTTCTATTATTAAATGTGTTATTGGTGATAAAAATATTAACCAACTCATTCTATGTGAGTTTAAGGTTGTGTTTTATGAGTTTAGAATTACCATACATGCTATTTTTATGGATTTCAAACCCATGCTACCACGAACTTGGTATTACATCATGAGGATGTTGGGAAAGATGTTCAAGATAGAGAAAACATCTACAGTGCAATAGATTATTACCTAAGTAAGATATTTATAATGGCTTATCTAAAATTTTTTATTAAAACTCATACATTGGACTTGAATATTACACCTATGACTCGGGCTTTTAAATCCTATATTGATAATTTAAGGGCTTTGAATATAGTTTTAGAATCATTCATGGAGAATAGAGATGATTTTCTTTAGGATCGGGTGCATGGTTCTCATGTAGTTAGTGACCTTAACTGGGTTATGTAACCCTATCTATACAATTATCATACAATTTTTATATCTTATTTATCCATTCTTTTATCTATTCCAACTACCTCCTCTACCATTGTTCTTTTTTTACTAAGACCTATGCATGCATTTCAGCAACTTAGACCTATTTATAGACATGTAGTTTATAGATATATAGATTCTTCTTATGCTTCTAAAACTACCTCTAATCCCACCTCTACATCCAATGTAAAAAACCATCTTCTTCTTAAAGATGTCATATATTTCACTTATTTAGATTTATATTAGGATCTTCAAATTTTTTTGTTATTATATTGTTCTAATATATTTCTATATATGAATGGAATTCCCTCATGTATTCTAATTTTTTTGTATTTTTTATTTCACTCACTTTTCTTTTTCCATCCTTAAAATTATGATAATCCAAAATTGTGGAGTACTCAATGAGTTGTGATCAATTAAAATTCATTGAAATTAAAATTTATTAAATTCATTGTAAAACCCTGAATGAATTCAATAACATACTAAACATATATTTCAATCATTAAAAAATATAAATTTTTTATATTCAATTCATTTCAATTTAAGTGTACTGATTTATGATCACTAAAAATGGGGTTATTATTATCATAAACCAGGGCCTCAATATTTTAATGATTCTAAATAATTTATATATTGTTATTAATGAATCACATGTTTTCCATTATTAAATGTTTTTCTAACCAAAAAATGATAAAATGGTTATGTATACACCTTACCAATCCACCTTGGAGTAAGAAGATCAAGAGACCATGTGACCATACCACATGTTATACTTCACCACACCACATGAAAAACTATATTCCTTGAATTAGATGAGAAATTTTGCTCTAGGTTATGAAAAAATTGTGTATTAAATATTGGTCTTTTCCTATATTGATAGTCACCATAATATATGTATAATAAACCAACCATGAGATAAATATGTAACAACTGTGAGTAAAAAAACCTCACTAAGTGAATAAGTGAAGTGAATTTATAAAATAAACAACCTACCACATAAAGAAGAAAAGTTATAGAGAAACCTTATATATAATTTTTCATTATGTAATATATTAACCATGTCTATTAGTGTAACGTCCCCACCAGAATAGCCACTAAACCATTATCCAGACAACTAACCACATGGCCTCAAGCACGCCTCTTCATGCTCCAGAGGTTGTTGACTAGAAGCGATGGTATAAGAATGTAATATTGGGGAGACAATAACCTCATGTTCAGATAACAACATCAATATTTCTAAAAATAAAAAATATATAATAGTGTAAGTAGTAAAAAATGAAGTTCATAGTAGTATAAGAATGTTTTCAAGTCATAATAAATGTAAAATGTTGATATAAAACAATACAGGAAAGTCCATATGATGATAAATAAATTGAAAAGGTAATCATACATCAAGAAACATGAAATAGTATAGTAAATGAATAATAAAATAATAAAAACCCTCATGGGTGAACTCCATGAGCCTCCTGATCTCTAGATAAGTCTCTAACACTTAACTCCAATGTATAATCATGAAAGCACAAGGAAAGGTTTATGGTCTTGTGATCATGGGATTTTATCAAGTACCCCACTACAATGGTATCCCGATCAGTGTGTTAGATAAAATCCATGTAGGCCACCAGCAATTTTTTATATATGTAAAAATAGAATGTGTATATAAGAAATAGCAGTGTGAGGTATTATGAATAATTATATATATAAGTAAATAAAAACCATCCTGGTCAGGTTCCTGAAGGATACATGGTGGGTCAACCTACTTTAGATCATGACCATAATGAGTTTCTAACCAATTACAATATCAATATATTGTAATAATATATATATATAATAGTTATATATTTTATTCAACTATATTGACAATGTATGTGTGAATGTAAGTGGCCATATACCTAGAATATTATGTGCTCGTTGGACCAGGGTGTAACTCAGTCATCTATAACCAGTATGAGGGAGGATATACACTATAGAAAAAGATACATGACCAATATTTCATAATGTGCGGGAGACTCCATACCCATATCTCTGGATGGTGAGTATTCCATTATGTTGACACTAGAAACAATAGTGAGTGTGTTTTCATGTCAACACTCAAAGCAAGGGACATGGTGTTCCATACCCACCATCCAATTAGTGTCAATGGTGTGAGACTCCATGTGGAACACCAAATGTAAAGGAAGCATAGTACCACCATGCTCAACAAAACCCTTAACATTATTCAACATACTATATCAAGTTTTAATAATAGTTATGATAATAATAACCATGAGGCATTACATCTCATGCATTACACTTAGTAATCCCAAAAATAATAAAGGCATCACAATTTAATTTAAAACATGTACTAAAGTATGAAATGATCAGTGTTTCCCTTCAACCCTTTATAATTAAATTAATTTAAATAATTTAATCCATTAATGGAATTAAAACCATCATGATCAATCCATTCCATTTAATACATGAAATTTCATATATCAATGCTTGGTGATTTATAATCAATTCACGCCAACAAGCATAGAAGGTGGTTGGTGTTTGGAACAAATAGTCATAGGGAAGGACACGTTTTTTAATTCAATACTTTTAAGAATATCATAAGTTCACATACACTAAGAATTCCAAATTTCTATCAGTAACATTATAAGCATAGGAAATATCAAATTCATAATGACAAGAAAGATGCTGATAACTAATCATCACTTTTTATTTCAGGATACATAACACCTCGTCGTAGGTTTTTTATTTTGAAACATGAAATTATTCATAAAAAAATAATTTAGAATGAATAAGAAACAAATTAATGATTCATAAATCAATTCTCCAATATAATAATTTTCAATGCGGCCAAACATGGAAATTCAATTCACAACCCAAGTTGAATTCTCGAAAGGTGTTCGGGGCATTTAATCAATTAATTGAAAAGGTTAAATTCAAGAAGGCACACCCCTAGAGTGTCCGTGAATATGGTATTCATTCTCTATTACTACAAAATTATCAAAATGAGTATATCATGGTTTGAAAATCAATTTAATATGAATGAAAAAAATTAATGTGATGCTTGTCACTGTTCAGCGACCAGCACAATGGAAATATTTATAAATCAAAAGAAACACAGTTTAAGAGATATAGACTACCTTACTCATGAATACAAAGTTTTTCTCATCCTATATTGATGTCGTATTATCTTTGGTTTTGATGAAATCAATGAAACAAAAATCATCCCTAAAATTCGGGTGAATGATCGAAAACAAAATAGTTCAAAAAATTGGAAGATAAACTCAAGAAATAAATTAATAGGACTTGAGATCTTACCAATGTTGATCCAACGTGACTGATGACGTTCGAATCCGACTACAGATGAGGGATATATCATTATCCCTATCTTAAGAGGAGGAGAACCCCATGGAAGAGGTGGGAAATCATCACTTTTCCTGAGGGAGAGGAAGGGAAAAAAAGAAAAGATGATATCATCTCATTAAGTGAAAATAGAGATTTCACCCTCAAATATGGGTTGCATAGATTGGAATAATGGTTTTCAAAATTGTGTACCAACCCTGAGGGTCCCGTTACTTAGGGACCCTAACCCCACAAGTTTATCTCACTTGGTTTGTGCTAACCATGCACCAATCGTGTGATTAACGGTGCACGCACACTCCCTAAATGTCACTAACCATGTGAAATGGGTAAAAATTTTGGGCAACCATGAATATCCAATGTGGGTATCTTTCGCTAACCTAAAGGTGTCTCATGGTTTAAAATGGGGGGGTGTAGAACAATTTTAGACAAACCATGCCCCCTTACCAGTCCACCAAAACCATGAGTTTTTAGGCCCTGATGTGACCAAAAAAACCCCACCTGAGACACCTCTCAATCCTTTAACCAATTCTAAAAACATCACCCTTCAGCATTCTAATTTATAGAATTATGTTTTTAAGATCATTTCAAAGAATATAACATCAAAAAAATGAAAAAATTAAAATTTCCATAGAATTCTACTTTGGCTAAAAACACAGGTCATCACAACCACCCCACCTTTGAACGTATCATCCTCACAAAGATTTGGGGAAACAACGAAAACCTTACATAACCTATAGGGGTCATAACAGTAGTGGCATGTTCTCAACAAACAATACACCTCCAATAATTACTTAAGAATGTGTAACATAATATTTGAAGACCTGATCCAATGCTCATTTCCCAATTGAAACACCAAAACAATGATTACCCGATCATGTTTAGCTAGTGACAGGAATATGTTGTTATCTCTTTAAACATATGGTTGATGGTCCTCTCAACCATATATTTTAAAATTTAATAACAAAATCAAAACTACGATATGACCCATCAATAGAGTTTCCTATAATAATACCCTAAGCATTCTAACAATGATCCTGGCATGATTTATTTAACTGGGAGAACCTGATTACTTATGAGGTTATATTAGAGATCTCATAACAAAGAAACTGTTGAATCTTGATCGACCAAACTATAAACTATTCACATAATCCTTTAATGGAAGACATGTCTGACCTTTTAACCACATCCACGTTTACCCAATGATGTGTTTAAAATGGTTCATTTTGACGGTACACATTGAAACAATAAGGATAACAAGTTGAGCCACACTGATTGTATAACAGCCCGAGATTTTTATGAGACATATTTTTTTAATTTTTTGGATGACTTGTGTTTTATAAAACACCTAGATAATATTATTCTATATGCAACATTGGTTTATCTTTTGTTATATGCAACACTATGTTTGGCTAGTGTTACACAAAATTTTTGGTTCTTTTGATAATATTCATTTCAAGAAATATTGAGTTTAACAGATTTTATTAAATAATAAAATCACTCATGAGGGATTTTATTAATGAAATATATATTTTATATATTCAATTTTTTTTTCAAAATACATCTTATATGTTTTCAGGACCTCATATAAGAACAAATTCAAATTTTTGGATAAAAGAATTATTTTTCAAAAAGGATGTTTTCCGGCCTTTTGATGGTGCACCCATTTTAAATATAGTTTTTGAAACTATTATATAATATATTCAAAAACATAAATATTTTCTTTAGAAGCAGGATATAAAAATCTTAATTGGATTAATTTTTTTTATTTTCATGATAACATTCATGTTTTGATGAATACTAAAAATACACTAAATTTTAATTGAAAACTATTTTTTCATGAATATAATTTATATGGTTAAATAATATTATTGATTGGTTTTAAAATATAAAGAGAATAAATTTCTATCATTAAATATATTTTATTTCATTTTCATTAATTTTACATTGAATTATGATGTAAAACATTTCACTCTTTTGCACTTTTTTAACTTTTAAAGCATTGTTTTCATTCCCACAATCAAAATAATGTTACTTTATTTATTTAATCTTATTTTTTTAGAATTTTGAAAAATATATTCCATATTTTGAATCAGTGGGTGAAAATTATGGTAATAGTCTTATTTTATTTTTTTGGATTTTAGGAATAGTAATTTTGTTAATTTTTGTTTACCATAGTTTGAGTTAAATAGGGTAAATTATGGTAACAAAAAATATTATAAGGATAAAATAAATTCCCTAAAACCAAAAAAAATCCTATTAGATGAATAAAATTATTCCATTAACACTTAATGGTTTTAATTGACTCCTTTAATGGATACTTTTCAGTGAAAATGATATTTATATATATATTATTAAAATAAAAAAAAGTGACAACATGTCACTCGCTTATCTCTTATAATTATAATAATTTTAATATAGTGATAAATATGAGATAACTTCAATAATAAATAATTTCCATAATTATAATGAAATTATCTACATCATGGTAATTTATTTATAATTTTTATAAATTATTCAATTTCCTTAAATGATTATAAATTGAGGATGTAGAAATTATTTAATTGTTGAAAAATTAATAAAAAAAATTAAATAAAATTAAAATAACAATAAAAACAAAAATAAACTTCCCCAGATATTATTGGTAAAATATATCATTACAATAATCATACACGGGTCGATTTATTGATAATTTGGAGCAATATAGAAAAGATTATGACACATATATTATTATTTTTAAATAATATTGACGTTGTAACATTCCCATTTTAATAATTATTACATTTTTAATGGAGTATTCTATAGATGATATATTAAACTATAAGTATTCCACTTAAATATATAATAGTTATCTTATTCATAGTATTTTATTTTTAATTTTTATTTAACAAAAAAGTATGTTAAATAATTACACACAACTAATGTAGTAGTTATTTTATTAATGGAAATACAAAAATAATGTTATTAACAATATTTAAATAAATATTATTATGGATATTTATTATATCCAATGAATTTTCATGATTACCTTGTCCCCTTATAGATCTAATAAAATATTTTTCTTGAGCATAACATCTTATCTTGATATTTTTATAAATAACTGAAATAATACATTCAAAATTGACTCTATTGATATTTTCTAAAATAATGTTTTATTACATTATTTAAATATCATAATATTTTTTAAAAAATATAAAATAAATATCATATTCTATAATATGTTCCATATTATTCATTTATGTTCTAATTGGCATCAAATAAGAAAAAACTACACTATTTTAATACTGAAACATTTGTAACCTTCGTTAAAATTAAAATAGATTAACCATGGGTAAATTTAAATGATATGGTTTAAATTGGTATAAAAAATTTTCTAAAATTTATTGATTTAGGTGATAAAAACCTTATATCATATAATATTATTAAATAATTCATTTTATAGGTTTTTGAATTTGACTTTATTTTTTTATAAATTAATATTTTGGAGTTTCTAAAAGTGACCCTCACCTCAATTATAAAAGGTCACATTATCCCTTACCTATTCACTTAACATTGAGCCTTCAAGATCGGCCATACCCAACCCTTTTCCAATCTAAACATCCCTAGTTAAATTATATAGTTTCTTTTTATCTAAAAGACCATATCTAGTGCATTTAAGAGTAAATTTTGATATATCACATTGAAGAAGTGGAAGTTCAGATACATACAAAGAATATTAGACCAAACGTAAGGGATTATTTTATATCACTTTTATTTTGTTAGTACATATGCCTTATACACCGCCTATTTCTTTTGTGTTGTTTTTATACTACTGATGGATGTTTTTCTGATTCTTATTATGTTGTTTATGATATTTTCATATGCATATAATTTTCATTATTTCATTATTCATACAATTCGACTCATTATAAATTATTAAGGGGTTATTTTACAATCTCATTATTATATGAGATTTGTTATATATAATTAATTACTATGGTATATTCATCATCCACTTCCATGTTTTCTAAAATTATTTAATAAAATTTATAATACTCTTCTATGGATATTTAAAGTCATTTTTACCCTTTTTGACTTTTACTACATGGTTTGGAAGGAATCTTTCTTTTTCTTTCCACATGAGGTACTTTTGGTCTTTCTGAAAAAAAAAAGTATGAGAACAATGTTCTCTTTTAACTTATAGGGAATGAAGGGATTTTTACACTTTCATAAGACCTTATTTCTATGAATCTTCATTTACATTATTTCATGATTATTTTCAAATAAATTCTTTCCATATAAAGTTTCATAGCATTTGGAGAAAATAATTTTTTTAGAAGAAGAAATAATATTTTCCTCAATAATTAATTTTAAGAGTTTTATCACAATTATTTTCCATCTAGGAGGACATTCATTAAAGATGGTTATGTTTCTATCACTATAATTACTATGATATTTTTTTTTATGATGGAATGTTATTTATTAAATCCATTTATTTTATATTGATTATGATGCAATGACATTTAAGAATCCCCTTTTATTCCTTGGGTTATACTATGATGAATTATTTTTGTTTTTATTGAACACATAATAATGATTTCACTATGATATGTGTGGTACCTATATCTCCCTCCAGTGCAATGGGTAAAGATTTATATCTCAGTAGAGAGAAATGACTGGAATGGAAAATAAATGTGGTTTTGTAATTGAGGGCATGAATGGTAAGTAAATATGGTTCAATAATATTGGACTGGAACGAAAAGTAAACCAAGTTCAGTAACACATGGATGGAATGGAATGTAAATCTGGTTTAGTAATATAGGGATGTAATTTCAGGTAAAACTGGTTAAGTAATGTACTTTTTACTCTATGATGGTCTTGGAAATCATCCTTGGATAATATGGAAATGATTTTCTATGCTTATGTGTTTTCCACAATTCCATGTTTGAGGCCAATGATATTTTCTCATGGCTCTTGTTACTTTAGGATTCATGACTTATAAACTACAATGATTTATTTTATAACTCAATATTTTGATATTTTTTATACATGGAATGCTTTTAAAATTATATGTTCATGTTTTTACATTTTTATATTCAAGTTTCTTTTGATATTTATCATATATACCCTTACCCTTACTGATAACTTGATCTCACTCCATTTTATGTTTCTTTTCCCCAAAATATGAATAAGGGTAGTAAGCAAGATGTGTCAAAAAGGGATTCTAGTTATGATGGAAAACATAGAAGACGATGTAGATGCTTAATGAACTAGTAATTTATGTTTCCTAATTTCTAAATACACTAAACTAATATGGTCTTTTGGCATCTGTTTGTGTAATGTATTAAGTATTCCATAAAAGTAATATAATGTCCATGTAAATCATGCTTTTGGGTCTTTACAGTTGGTATTTGATTGAATGTTTAGTCAACCTTATGAAACTAAGATGTGAAAACTTTAGTGAGATCCCTGGAGATATTTATAAGGATATGTATAGGGATGTTCTAGGGATCAGTCTAAGAAATGATTATAATCCTATTGTTTTTTGGAAATCATGAATACCCTTGGATTAAACCTAAGAAATCATAGATCAAACTATTATATGTTATTTAGCTTACATATGTGTTTTTAATATCTGATATGTATTTCTCAAACATTACTTTATGGTATTAGTCAATAGCCAGAACTAAATAGAACATAGATAGACTTGAATGTTTCAGATGTGTAAAGTATGAAAATTATGAAATCTGATTTCCTAAGTGGAAATCATAAAGGTAGTAGGATAATTGGTTATACTACTGAGGTTAAAGTGATTGTGAAGGACATTTCAAAATATTATGTGTTTTAGCATTATTTTTAACATTAAACCTTTGGAATCGTGGTTATATTAATGTTGAAGAACATTAATACATGATTCATATTTTAGTAAAGTTTAATATAATAGTTCTTCGATAATGGTTTTGGAATAATGTTTGGCGATTGAGGTGTATATGTTTCAAAATTCAAATATTATGTTATAAGAATCATGAAATATATAACAGTTTTCTGTATAATATTTTCCTTAAGGATTGGAAAGGATATATTGAATAGTTATACGGATCTAGAAATGTGATTTAAGGGTAAAGTGGTATTCTTAGAGAACACATGATTAAGGGAAAGATAACCATTAATATGTACCTTATGTTAAGATAATTATGTTTGGATAAATATATATTGGATTTGAATAATTAAATTCGATGATAACAGTTTCTTGAGAAATAATTTTGGATTTTTTGACAAGTGGGTAATGCTATCATGGATGAAGTATACAACTTTTTGGGACATAAGGAATATATCTAATATGGTTTGGAATAAGGAAACATTCATGTTTTCAATAAATATATGTGCTAATTTAGGTCATTACCATGACACAAGAGAATACGTGATAAAGGTGATCACATGTTTGGAATATGACCAACAAGATATACATTATGATATATGGGGGATAAATGTTATGTCGAGTTAGTGAACCTTTTTCAATTTTTTTGTATTTTTAACTTTTAGAAGGATTTTAAGGATATAAATTTATTGAACATTTATGTTAAATTTTGGATAATGTTTCTTAGAATAAATAATTATCTCACCATAGGTTGACTTCTTCATATTTGATTACCTGTGATAACCTTTTTTTGTGATAAAGATAGATGGAATGACCTATCATTAAATTTTTGGATCAGATGATCTACTGACACTTCGGGAATGATAAATTCAATTTCATTTCTTTGAATAATAGATTATTTTTAAACTTTTCAAGGAACTACCTATGGTGATATTGTACAAAAATCAAGTATGTATATCTTCTCATGCTAATTATTCAACATTAGGAAAATGAATTGTGATGTAAATGGTTGTCTAGTTATCATTAATTTATATGATATTAGTTTCATAACTCTTGATTCTCTAGTTTATGGTTTTTTGAATTTTAAATTTCCCTAGCTTACTAACTTCTTTGTGATCAGTTATCTCTATTAATCTTTACGGTTATTTACGCTTTTCCTCTATACCAAAATCATCATATATGTTCTCCTATGTAGAGACCTAGATATTATTTACATTAGTTAAGTATTTTATTCCCAGTTATTACTTTTTAAAAGTAATTTTTATACTACAGTTTTTACGATTTTGGTTTCTATGAAATAAACTCCCTTTTATTAATCCTTTCAAAGCCCAAAGGAATTTCAAGGGAAAAATTCATTTTAAGGGGGGTAGAATGTAACAGACTGAGATTTTTACGAGATATAGTTTTAAATTTCTTTTATGTATTGTATTTTATGATAACCCAAGATAATATTTTTCTATATGCAACACTATTTTATCTTTCAGTATGTGCATAACTCTGTGTGGCTTGTGTTACACACAATTTCTATTTATTTTGATTAAATTCATTTCACATAACACTGAGTTTAACAGATTTTATAAAATAATAAAATCACTCTTGATGGATTTTATTAATGAAATGTATGTTTAATATATTCAATATAGTGTTACAATTAATCTTATTTGTTTTCTATACGTGATATAAGAACAAATTTATTTCTTCGGTTAAAAGAAGTATTTTTCAAGAAAATGCAGTTTTGAAACTTTTTAATGGTGTACCAATTTTAAATCTATTTTTTGACACATTGATATATTTTATTTAGGAAAATAAATATTTTATTTGTAATAAAGATATAAAAATTTAATTTTGATGAATTTTTGATATTTTTTTGATAACTATCATGTTTTGATTCAATAGTAAAAATTCACTAAATTTTAATTGAAATAAACTTTTTTCTTAAATATAATTTATATAGATAAATTATATTTTCGAAAGGTTAAGTATAAATAGAATAAATTTTTATAATTATATATAATTTCTTTCATTGGAATTAATTTTACATTGAATTTTATGTAAAAAACTTTCAATATTTTGCAATGTTTTAACTTTTAAAACCTATTTTTCATTCCGACAACAGGAAGAATTTTAATTTAATTACTGCCACTTATTTATTCAAAATTTTGAAAAATTGATTCCATATTTGGATTTAGTGGAACCAAATTATGTAAATAGGGTCATTTTATTTTATTTTTTGTATTTTATGATTATTAACTTGTATTTTTTATTTACCATGGTTAAAGTTAAATCGAGTAAATTTTGGTAACAAATTATATTATAAAAAAAATAAAATTATGCTAAAACCTAAAAAAAATCCTATTCGATGAATAAAAGTCAACCCTAAATCATTAAGGATTAGAATTTACCCATTTAATGTACTCTTTTTCCTGGAAATTATATATATATTATTAAAATAAAAGAAAGTGACACCATGTAACCCTCTTATCTCTTATAAATAGAATAATTTTAATATAGTGATAAATATGAGAAAACTTATATAATAAATAGTCTCTAGAAATATAATGAAATTATCTAAATCATGATAATTTAATTATAATTTTTATAAATTAAATAATCACCACAAATGCATACACAATGAGGATATTGAAATTATTTAATTGTCGAAAAAATAATAAAACAATTTTAAATAAAATGAAAATAACCATTAGAAAACAAAACCACTTGACCAAATATTATGGGTAGAGTATATATCAACCATAATAATCCAATGGTAGAGCTATTGATCCCTGTATTCCATATGTAAAAAGATTATGACACTTAAAATATTATATTTTATGTGATGTCAAAGTTGTCACATTCAGGTTTTAATAAACATACCTTTTTAATGTATAATTATAAAAAAGATATATTCAACTATAAGTATTACAATTAAATATAGAAGATTTATAAGTTTCATATTACTTTATTTTTAATTTTTATTCAATAAATAATTGTATTGAATAATTACACAAAATTGATATAGTAATTATTTTATTAATGGAAATATCAAATTAATGGGATTAACAATATTCAAATAATATTATTATGGATAATTAATATATATAATTAATTTTATAGATGACCTTGACCCATTAGTGATATAATAAAATATTGGTTTCAAGGATAACTTTTTATCTTAATATTTTTAAAAATCCATGAAATAAATTGTGTCAAATTGACACTATTGATATTTTTTCAAAATATTGATTCTTTAAATTACTTAAAAATACGAATAAATTTTTAAATATATAAAATAACTATTATATGCTATTAAGTGTTCTAAAATTTTCATTTATGCTCTAATTGACAGCAAATAAGTAATAATTACACTATTTAAATATTGAATCATTTGGAACCTTAATGAAAATTTAAATGGAATAACTGAGGTTTAACTTAAATGATAAGGTTTAAATTGAAAGAAAAACTTGTCAAAAATCTATTGTTTGATGATATCACAAAATTATATCATCTAATAATTGAAAATATGAAATTTTGGTTGTATTGGGAGTTTTATTATTTTATTATAAATTAATATTTTTGAAGTTTCCAAAAGTTCCCCTCTCCTAAATTATAAAAGGGAACTTCTTCCTTACCTATTCACTTCACATTGAGCCTTAAAGATCAGTCATCCCCTATCCATTTAACTTATCAACATCCCTAGTAAAATTCTTTAGGTTCTGGTCTTCTCAAAAGGCCATCAATAGTTCCTTTTAGAGAATATTTAGAGGGAGAACATCGAAGAAGAGAAGCCTTCGATACATACATAGGATATCAGACTAAAGGTAAGGGATTATTTTGTCTCACATTTAATTCTTTAGGATATAAACATTATACACCACTTTTTTTTTGAGGAGTTTTTTCTGCCCATAATTGTTTTTTTAATCTTATTATGATGGTTATGATATTTTCATATGCATTTTTTTTATTATTTGGAATACGATTCGACTGATTATTAATTGCTAAGGTATAATTTCTCAATATCATTATTATCCGATATTGATTATGTGTAATTACATACAAGGGAATATTTATCTTCTATATCCATGTTTTCTAAAAAAATCATAAAATGTTTAATATTATTCTATGGATGTTTAAAATCATTTTTACCCATTTTTTGACTTTTACTACATGGTTTGGAAGGAATATTCATTTTGTAGTCCATATGAGGTAATGTTTGAATTTCTAAAAAAAGTATGAGAAAACTTTATTTAGTTAACTTATACAAAATGAACATATTTTACAATTTTATAATGCCTCATTTTCATGAGGCTTCCTTTAGAGGATTTAAAATTTATATTAAAATAAATTCTTTTCAATTAAAATTGTGCAGAATTTTGATAAAATAAAAGGTTTTATAAGAATAATGGAAATTTTCCTCAAGAATTAATTTCAAGTGTTTTATCAAAAATATTTTACATATAAGATGTCATTAATTAAATAGGGTTATGTTTCTATCCCTATTATTACTACGGTTTTATTTTTTATGATGGAATGTTATTTACTAAATGCATTTGTTTTATATAGATTATGAAGTAAAGTTATTTAAGAAAACCATTTTATTCCTTAGGTTATGCTATGATTAAATGATTTATGTTTTTGTGGATCATGTATGAATGATTTCATTAGGAGATTGGTGGGACTTATATCTCTTTCCAATAAATTCGGTAAAGATTTATTCTCCATGAGATGCAAATAAATGGAATGGAAAGTAAATTTCATTCAGTAATATAGGGCCGTAATGGCAAGTAAATCTGGTTCATTAATATAGGGATAGAATTGTATGTAAATCTAGTTTAGTAATATATGGATGGAATGGCATGTAAATATGGTTCAGAAATATATGTCTTGAATAACAGGTAAATCCAGTTCAATAATGGGATTTTTATGCTATGATGGTTATGAAAATGATCCTTGGATAATATGGAAATGATTTTCTATGATTATTTGTTTCCCACAAGTCCATGTTTTATTCCAATTATATTATCTCATGGATATTTTTCCTTTTTTATTTATTCCTTATGAACTACTATTATTTATTTCATGACTCATGATTTTAAATATTTTTTATAAATGGTTTGATTTTCAAAAGTTATTTTCGTGTTTTCAAATTCTTATATTTATAATTTTTTGGATATTTTCCATGGTTTACCTTATTGATCATTTTAGCACACCCATTTTTATATTTCTTTCCCTGGGATATGAAGAAGCATAGTAAGAAAAATGTGTCAAAAGGGGTTCTAGTTATGAAGTAAAATGCTAGAGATAATGTATCTATTTATGTTTTCGAGTTTTCATAATCACTAAAATAATGTTGTTTTTGTGTGTCTATTTGTGCCATGTATTAAGTATTCATAAAAAGTAATATAATGTCCATGTATGTCAATCATTAGATCTTTATAGGTTGACTAATCTCGAAAATTCTTAGCATAGATAGCCGGAATACTACAAATTGAAATGAAATTCCTTCTTCTAAGTCATATCGTATTTAAACCAAGAAAATTAAATAATGTCTATACATAACATTTGGTGATGTTCCCTAATAAAACCACCACCTTGACATTTAATATGTCATTCCTCAACTTGAAAAGGGTGTAAGACAGATCTATCCCATTGAAATTTCCACCCATTAAACATCACCTTTGAGAATGATAATATGTTTAGGATGGAATCAAATTCAACAATTGGAATTTCATGAGTTCATCCAAGGTAGACCTTACACCAATGTTTATAAGTGATACATGTGTACACAGCAAAATTTCCTCAAACTATGAAAAATTGTTAATCCCCAATATCTATAATGTCAAAAACTGGATTGCATACATGACTCTGACCTAGGTGTTTCTACATGGGAGCCCAAGTATCACTCAGGACTATCCATACTGATTTAAACAACCATGTTAAAGAAACATAACTATAGTAAAGTCATTTTATTAAAAAAGAATTTTGTTAAAAATATTTTTTTCAGTGTATAAATGACTCTCTCATAGTGCATCAAGGGTGATATTAATATAGGGGATATGCTTATCATTAAGAAAGACTACACTAAAAGGTTATCGAGGATTACCCAAAATATTTGAGACACATTTTTCTTATACAAGACAAAGAACTCAATATAATTTCAAACCAACCATACACAACTTCCAGAAAGAGGAGCATATTCAAATCACTATTGGTATACTTCTTTTGGAAGGATCTTGGATTCACCTACGAGTTCATTATCATCAACTAATCATAATGTATTTACCAAACAAGGCTTCTTGTGTTCACTCAAAATTAACCATCGAAGTCTATTAATGGGAAACCGTGTTCCTAAAGGGTTTGGTAGAAATGCATCCACTTCAAAGTCAAGATATAGAGAAATTAACAACATGTTTTCAAAAATTCAAGCCTTAAGGGAATTCAAGAAACACTAAACATTTCCAATGGTCCTCCGTGGATTTTTTTCCTTATACTTGTAATGACACATATTCACTAGAACTCATGTAGCACTCCCCACCTTAAGAGTGAAATATCCATCAAAATGGAGACACAAAATTGCCACACATATGTGCACTAGGTTATACTCACTTTAAAAACACATGTGACACATCTATAAATCATGCTCACAAACTGAATACCATTTGGAAGAAAACCCAAAACCAACTGACTGGTGTGTCAAAACAACTAATCCTCTTAAAAATAATAGATTATATAACATATTACAGAATCCAAATGACATTAAAATTTTAAATTTAGTAACCTTTAAATTTCAACAATGGTCATTAAATATGTATAAATCTCAATGATGGTTCGAGTACATGGGTTACCTTTTCCCAATTATAAGGTACTCATACACCTTATAATTGAAAACTAGTTCCCATTTAATTTTTACAGAAAAATTCATCTCATGAGACCAATTTAATATCAAAAACAAAACTAGGAATGCTATCACAAGTAGTAAACACATAGGAACATTCTATTAAGGAAAAATCATGAGACATAGGCAAGTCATGATAAATAATTAGGAACAATGGAATATAATCACCAAATCATAGAGTCATATAAAAATGAACAATAATACACCGAAAAAAAAACTAAAAATACTAAAACAATTATAACAAGGTATATAATAGCCAGGCTGACTAACATACATGGCACAAAACATAATCAATGGGTATCCTACAAATAAAGCTACGGGTATTGTCATATTCATGGAATGTGAATCTCTAAGTTCCTATATTGATTCATGTAACATTAATTTTTTTCGATATATTTTCAAGGGAAAAATTCCCTAAATTTCAAAAATCATTATGTTGTAGAATGTACTCCAACCCCTCTAGTTGAAATAATAATCAACTATAATAGTGAATATCATGAACAACAATTTCAGCCCTGAACACTTGGAATTTTCTGCAAACATGGGTTGATGATGCCTAGGCATGACTATTTACCAAGCACCGACACATTCATAGTTTATTATCTCCCAAACCAAAAAAGTAAGACAATTGAAACCCCAACTCTAATACAAATTTTTAGCATATCATCATAAATGACTAATAAACTGATACTTGGACTGGTCACCACATGGCCTATAGTATTCCTCCCTATACAAAAGAGGTTGTTAACTAGTAACAGGGGACTAAGGAGGTGATAGATGGAAGAATTTTCCCTCATGACCAGAGTATCACTACATTATTTAAGAGAATAAAAAACAAAAATCAGTGGAAGGAGTAACAAATGAAAGACATAGCAGTAGAAGTATATTATCAACTGAAAATAAATGGGTAACACAAATATATAACAATTTATGCATTAACAAATGATGATACATAAACTAAAATAGTATACATATAGAAGGGGATATGAAACAATGGAGTACACGAATAAGAAAAGAATAAAAAAACCCCATGGTAGAACTCTATGAGCATCAGGAGCTCCATATCATTCTCTTGATCCAAACTCCCATGTACAAGCATGATAGCACATGGAAAGGGTCGTGGTCATGTGAAGATGAGATCTTTTCAGGAACCCTAGTGCAATAGAGGCCCAAGTTGGGAGTGAGATAAAATCCCAATAGGAATCCACCATTGATCTATAAATCTACAAATATTCAAAGATTATAAGATATAGTAGTGGGAATGTATTGGTAATAAAACAACAAAGCTGAATAAATAAATACCAGCCCGCTCAAGTTCCTGAAGAAAAAATGGCGGGTCAACCCACTTCGGATCACGATCAGAATGACTGTTTGACTAGAAAAATATATATTTATATTGTAATAATATATATATATATATCATTGTTATATATTTCATCCACGTATATGTACTATGTACCTGCAGACGTATGTGGCCCTATAGCTGGAATACTAGGTGTTTGTTGGACTGAGGTGTAACTCAGTCATCCATAACAAGTCTAAATGAGCCTATAAGCTCCAATAATTGGTACATTCCCTACATAACATAATGAGTGGGATATTTCATGCTCTTCATTGAAGATGGTGAGTATTCCATCATGTCAGAATTTGAAAAAATAGTGATTTTATCTTCATGTAAACATACAAAGTAATGTACATGGTGCGTCATGCCCAAAGTAAAATTAGCATCAATGGTGTGAAATGTCATTCTCAACACATGATGTAATGCATAATGATACTGCCCTGATTAAAAGAACCCATACCATCATTCCATATCCTATATCTAGTAATAATCATATGTAGGATAATAATATATGTGAGGAATTACCTCTCAAGTATTATACTTATTAAGCCTAAATATAATGAACACATTAAAATTCAAATTAAAACATGTAATAAAACATGAAATGATTGGTCTGTCCTTTCATACCATTATAAAACATGTCATTGTTCATAAAAAAATAATTTGTTATAAATAATCAAAAAAATCAAGAGTCATAACTCAATTCACTAAATGAATTATTTAAAAAGATACCAAACATGGAAATTCAATTCACAACTCAAGTTTAATGCTTGGAAGGCATTCCGGGCATTTAATCAATTAATTTAAAATGGGAATTTAAAGCTGAAAAACCCATGGTCTAGCTTTGATTGGGTTAGGAATACTAAAATTACTAAACAATGATCAATAGGGGTATATCATGGTGTGTGAATCTATTTAAGATGAAGAAAACAATTTTAAGTTAATGCACGATAATGGCTGGTGCACAACATAACATAAATATTTCTAAATCAGTAGAAAATTTGTGAAATAGCTATATATAGAACCTACATAATACATAGGAAATTATAATCATCTAATATCAAGGTTTAATTAAATTTGGGTCAGATGATATCGACAAAAAGTAAATCCACCTTGAAAATAGGGTGAATGATCTCACACCAAAATAGTGCGCCAAATCAGAATAGAAACATTGAAAAGAAGAAATATGATTATAGATGTTACTAATGCAGATCCAAATTGATTTAAGATATTAAAATCAGAATTTAGAAGAGGTATATATCAGGATCCCTAGGTTGAGAGGATGAGAAACATGTAAAATAAGAGGGAGATCTTCCAAGAATTGAGGGAGTTGGAAGAGAGAAGAAAATAGGATTTAACCTCATTAATGGAAAAATAGACATTTCACCCTAAAATATGGGTTGCAAATTTTTTCCACAAAATTGGCCAAACCATTTACCAACTTATGGATCCCACTACATAGGGACCCTAACCTCGTATGGTTGTCCAACACATTTTTCTCTAATTGTTTTCCAACCATGCACTGAATAGTGCATGCGCACTAACTAAATATAGCTATGTATATAGGATGGGTGCATGGTTTGGGAAACCATGTCCAACCTATGTGGATAACTTCTAGTGACCTAATAGTGCCACATAGTTAGCATTTGTGGGCTGCACAGTTTCAGAAAAAGCATTTATCATTACCAACCCACCCAAACCTTGAGTTTCTGGTGCCCAGTGATCCCAAAACTCAACAAAACACCCAATAAACCTCTCAATCCATCAATAAAATCAAAAAACAACACTGTTGAGAATTAAATCTCTCAAAATTACGTTATTATGATTGGTTCAAAGAATGGATCATCCACCAACTTCCAAAATTCTAATTCCCTCGTAATTCTACCTTTTCCCAAAACATGGGTTGTTATAATTATTATAGTGACCACACAATGAAACATCTTACCAAATAGAATCATGAACCAACCACATGTGAAAATGAAAATACCTCTTGAAGTGATGAACTCACCATGACAACCTTCCACATCAACTGACCACGCCAATAGACCATATCAATTTTTCATGAGATCAACTAATCATGCTTTAACTAAATACATCTTTCTATGTCTAAATTAGTAAGGGATAATTTCATATATTCAATGGATAATTTTAAAATCATTAAAGTAACTTTCAATTAATTTAGTATTTCATTTATTATTCTCTAACAACTATTATTAGAAGAATAACATATTAAGAAAAATATATGATCATAAAAATGAATAGTGTGAGGTGCCGAACATACATGCTTTCACAGAGAATAACAGAGGATCCTATAAACAATAACATGTTATATAGAGAAGAATCTATGACAATTTTTTTAATAACATATTGTTAACCATATCTTAGCTTACTCCAAAATAAAATTCAAGGACTCTGAATGAAGGAAGATATTTAAAACACATTGAATAACATTTTCTATCATATAACGATTTATCTTTTGTTTTATTCATTTATTTTGATTTTTTCATATAATAACTTTATATATTCCCAAAACACATTCTCCTATGATAAATTAGAGATTACTTGATACAATCTAATTTGTTTCTTTCTTATTCCCTTCAGAAACTGTGGAAGAGGTCCCATGAGACATGATTCATATTTTTATCCGATGTATAATGGTGGTAGGGGATTTTTGCCTAAATAGACTTGTGTGCTATTGATTGTGAATCCCAAACCAGTTTGTGTATCATTTTATTTAATAATAAACTTATTTGTAGTACTTTATTGTCAATTATATGGGATTATGTTTCAAATTGAGATCGAACCCCTTATCAAATTTCCACTGTGTTATTTATCAATTTTTTCTTAATATTAAAATTGAATAATTGTTTTTTGAAAAAAGCACAACATTTATAGTTAACATAAACTTGTGTTTTATATATAAGTTTTGATATGAGTATACTAGTTTCACAGCTCAAAAATTACATAGTTATGATGGTATCCCATTGAAAATAGTGATTTTTAATGGGACATCATCACAAATATCCTATCAAAGATAATGGTATCAAAAATAATTTTTTTGTGATGGTCCATTGTAATAAAAATTATTTTCAATGATTATATATCCTTTCGAAAATAATTATTAGAGATATATAAAAAACCCTTTTGTGATTGGAAGATTCTCCCTTCAGAAATATATATTTTTTACGAAAGGACTATTATAGTGAGATGATTGTCCCATCGAAAATTAGTATTTCTGATAGGACAATCATCCAATTGTAAAAAAGTTAAAAAAATGAAAAAATAATGAAAAAATATTCTTAACAATATAAAAAATGAAATATGTTGAACATTAAATATTTTAGTTAATGAAAATATTACAAAAAATATGTACATTCAAATTTTTATCAAAACAAATGTGAAAAAATAAATAAATAAAGGGCTGAGGGGGTCATCTAAAGGAGGTGGTGGAGTAAAATCCATCCCTAAACCCTAAGTCAGACATTTCATTGATTCTATCACCTTCTCATACTACTGGTCTTCCTATCAAAAAAAAATCCTCATACATCTCCTACTCCTGTCAATGGAGGTCTTATTTCCCTTTTATGCATTGTCTCTATAATCTCATCTTGAGCTCGCAACTACTCCTCATATTGTGAAAATGATGATGATGACTCTCCATGAACTCCACTCGATCTATGAGAACACATTGCAAAGGTACCATAATAACTCCCAAGCATCAATCAAGAGTATATACCAATAACTCAATCTTTCTCAGAGGCATAATAAGTTTATTGCATCCATTATTATCATCAAGTGTTATTCCACTAGTGCTCTAATTCTAGGTCTTTCTTTGACTCTCAACCTATTTATGAGAATTCGTAGCATCATATTACTCATTCAATTGAAATTTAAAATTAAAATAAATAAAAAATTGTTTTCAATTAATTTTAATAATAAAAAAACATGAAACACAATATGATACTTTTAATCACCGATAATATCTCTTGTGATAGTATCACTATATATCCTCTTATAAATTTCAAACTCCATAATATCAAGATGTTCGACTACAAAGATGAGTAAAAAATAAACCTTTCACATTTAAAGTAATAAAAATTATTAAAAAAAGTACTTACCATATTTTGTTAATGTGTCCTAATTTACGTCTACTAGCTCAATGTGTCACCTCCTCCCTCCCCCAGTTATGTTGACCTAATGTTGATATCCTATGAAAACTACCTCTCATCCAGTTTGAACATAATTCATCCCAACCTGAAATAGGATGTAATCTGGTCGGTGGGTGAAGAAATACTAATCAAAATTTGTGACTCTTACTTTCCACATTGTTTTCCTCCTTAGCTTGTGAAAAAACTAAGAGAAATGATCACACATAGAGACATCCCATACCTCCTAGATATAGCCTCACATTCTATCATTTATGGGTTACAATAAACCCTACAAATAATATCAAATTATTAATTAAATAAATTTTAAAAAACAATTATTTATTTATGTACCATCCTATGATCAAACATTTGGTGATGAACATCAATGGGAATCTGATCCCATATCACCAATTCTATAGAAAAACAATTCAACAATATATCACTACCTTGAACAACAAAAATATACAAAAAGATATGAAAAAAAGAAAAAAATAGATAAATTAATGAAAATTAATGAAATATAAATAAAATACACAATTGAGTATTCCTCCACATGCATGGATTGAAATCAATATGTCGAAGTCCCTCAGGGGTAGGGTCAGGAATCATCAATCTCGCAACACCAAAACCCCTTTGAGTTTTTTTAACCTTTATCAGTCTAAGGGTCAGATAATGTAGCATCAAGCTTATCACTAGGTATTACAACCTCATACAACTAACAAAACAGATCATATAAATGGTCTTCAGCCATCTAAAACAAGAAATTACTTTTGTCAACAAATATCATGAAAAAATTATTATATCTAGATATAAATTATTTAGGATTATAACCATAATTTCATTGTGTCAATATTAATCTTCATCCTCATCTTCATATATGACGGTGTCAATATCATCATATTCTTCCTTTGTATCATAAATCTCTATAAGAGTTTTAGCTTCAACATCTCTTTCTATTTCAGATCCACTTGTTACATCCCCTACATCATCTCCGCTATTGACCCATAAATGTGGGGTGTCATCAAAGATATTTGATTCTCTTCCTATAATATATGTATTTGGAATTATCTATTGAAATTTTTCAATTCCTTTAACTTTAGTGGATCCACATTCACTTTGGATAAACTGATTTCTGTGAGATATCATTTTTATTATGTTACACCAATCACTGAACTCTCTTGAAGTGGTAAAATAATTTTCATAATAAATTTTATTTTCATAATGACCCAATAAATATGGTTCATTTAATATATTAAGGATTTTATATAAAATTCCATTAAATGGATGAACACGCAAGACTCTATCAGTATCTAACGAATGAAATTTTAACATCATTACATAATTATTTCTAAGATTACATAGTTCAATTATTTCTTCTAGCAATCCATAAGAGTCATCTTCACTTTTTATATGATAATATCTTCTCAAGAAAACACCACTATTAATTTTTTTTCCTTATATTCACATGTATGAAATCAAAAACCATTAAACGCATATAAATTATTATATTTTTCCATTTTGGATGGTGGGTTGCTCAATAAACAAAATCAGTTATCAATTTTATCAGAATGCCAAGGTACCAAGAAATTTGAAAAAAAATTATCAATATAACAAAAAAAATAAATTGATTTTAAATGTTAATACATAAAAAATGTATATTAATATTTTTTGAAACTAGTAAGAAAAATTATTTTACTGACGTTATTCAAGAGTAGCTACAGTAATTTGTGGAAACTGTTTCTGGATAACATTATAATATAACCTAAAAATAAAATATAACTCTTTTACATTAAAAAAATATAGAATAAGTCATACTAGAACTCACTATTTAAATAGTTTCATGTCATCACAGCTGAGGAGAAAATATATATGAGCCCTATGACGTTCGTTATCTAAAATTCATTATCCATAAACTCCACCAAAGCCATGTTTGGGCTGACTAAAAATCGATAATCAATTTTTCATTTAATCATCATCATTTCCCTCATTATATCTCATTCAGTTGTGTTCTGAGGGATATTCAGATTGAAAATAATGAGTGGAAAAATAAATTTCTTCCTAAAAATAATCTTTTGTAATTTATCCTTCAACTGATGCTTTATTACATATATTTTTCATTAATTGTTTCATGCATCTCTCATATGGTTACATCCATCAGAACAATACTGGCCATCTGATTTTTTCTTCATATAGAAAATGTAAAATCAAATATTCCATTAAATGAAATAAATATGGTGGAATTTTTTCACAATTTATAAAAAATTAAAACAACATTTTATTACGGTCTACATATTGCATCGTAGTCTGTTGTGGCTACGCAAATGTCTTAGAAAAACTATGATATTATTATTATCACATCCCAAATCACAAAATTCAACAAACCATTAAATATAATTAGTAAAATTATTTCAATTATAACATGATATTTATGACATTTTAATTCAGTAATATGACCATTTCTGACACATCTATCCAAATTGGAAACATAACCATTTAGAAGCCTCAAATATGAAATCCAATGAAAAAATAATAAATGATTTTATTTGGAAATTGTATAATCTTATTTTGGATTCATTAACTTCTGTGATCTATCACTTTCAAAAAAATCATGTTCTGGTTGCAAGAAAATTTTGGTAAGATAAAATCATTCCGTTACATTATCGTAGGTCTTATCAGGTGTGTCCAAAACTATATAAAATATATTATCAAAAAAATTATTTTAAATATTCATTACATCTAACATGTGATAGACAAATAAATCAGAATGATATAGAATATACCAAAAAAATGATCTCTTTTATCCCATTTTGGTATTTCCCAAATCCATCTATTTTTTCTGTTTCTTTATAATTGGTCCAAATGTAATGAGAGGTAATGAAGAGGCAATTGATTTTAAATAATTACCTGAGATCATTTTTTCAGGTCCATCTCATTCAATTGATCCTTTTCTGAAATAATTTATGTTCCTCTGAAAAGGATGATTGGTAGGAAAAAAATAATTGATGATAGTTTAAATAGTAATATTTTTTCCAATGACAATCATAAATGCTTTCTTGACACTCACACAGTATGTACATAATTTTGGACCATGCTTACTCTAGCCAGATAACATTCTATATAAAGGGAATTCACTAATTTTCCACATTAATGAAGCTTTAATTATGAACTATTTTCATAACAAAATCATATTTACTGAAACCGTTATTCCATAATAAATTTAATTCATCAATCAATGAATTCAAATAATCATCAATGTTATTTTTTTAATTTCGTCAAATTAATAAGATCAAAAAAGATATATGTCTCATTCATCAACATGCATGGTGTTAAATTGTATGGAGTGATGAAGATAGTCTAACAATAGTATTGACTACCATAAGAACCAAATAGATTGAAACTATCATCTGAGAGATTCAATCACACATTTCAAACTTCTGAATAAAAAAGATGGATATTCTTGGTCAAAATGTTTCCAGGAATCACCATCATAATGATGGTTTAAGCTTTTACTAGTTGAAAAAAAAAATCATTCCATCACATCAACGATGTTGTGTTTTAGGACAAATATAAACCCTAAAATTTTAGTGTGTAGTGGGAAATGTATCAACTATTTTATAAGAAAAAATAAAGATATCACTAGTTGAGCAACTTTGTACCAAAATTTTCAACATGTAGGAAAACTTACCAATGAATAATTTTCACCATAATACAAGATTCATTCATTTGAAAATTCATGAATATTATGATATTCTAGAACCAATTTTTGAACTAACCTTTTCCTCACATCTAAATTTATAGGTAACACATTTCCTTTATGTAACAGTTCGTTTACAAAACAGAATATCAGATCAGAACACCTATATGACCGTCTATTATCTGATTTAATAACCATAAATTTTGCAACTGCGTAAAAATTTGTTATCTTGCTGACAAGATATAAGTAATCTATTGAATATTTGAACAACTCATAAAATTAAGAAGTTTCTAACTCAAGAGTATATTAATATAAACCATTGTTTAAGTTTGTTGAAAAGATGGACCAACCACATCATGTACTAAATTTTTAAACTACGATGGGCTAAATGAAAATTATTAGTATCTTCCCTGGAACTATGTTCACCATGTTGATACCAAAAAACATATATGTTCGAAAACCCAAACTCAATAAATGACCCCCAATGTTTTAAAATGTGTCGAACCTCCTCAGATCACATTTAGTATAGGGACACTTAATTATCCCTTCGGATTTTTTTAATTTTGATGATGAAAATAATAAAAAATATTCAACACCATCTATATATATAGTATTTATACCATAACTATTTGAATTCATGTGAAAATTATTCTAATAACAATCATGTAATAAATTTATTATTGACTTTCTTGTTCCATATTTCTCTAAAAAATAAAAAAAATTATGAATGATTTTATATAAGAAAAATATTGTCCAAAAAAGATTATAAAATTAAAAATTTATAATTTTATTATAATTATAATATGTTTTATCTACTTATCATTGTTTTTTACTAATTATCACTAATTTTTACTAATTATAGTTTATTTTTACTAATAAGTTCTTCTTAATTCTACTTAAATTGTAATTTTAAATAATTATTGCGATTTATCTCTAATTTTAACCAATTACTGCTAATTTTAACTATTTACCATTATTTACTTAATTATTATTGTAATTAAATGTTTTGTTACTAATATTTTCTAATTACCACTAATTATTACTTATTTTTAATAATAAAAACTAATTTTTAATAATTATTGTTCTTTATTGTTAATTATTAGTAATTACTGCTAATTTTTTACTAATTATTGTGATTTAACCTTAATTTTTACAAATTCACCAGTAATTTTTACTAATTTTTACTAATAAAAAACTAAATTTTTCTAATTTACAATAACTATCACATATACTTATACTGCTCATGTTGCCCTCCCATTATCGACACATCTCCTCCTCCTCCTCCTCCTCCTTCCATTAACATGCCATATCCTTCATGCACCGGTTCTCAGGACCAAATGATAAATTTTAACATGGGTGACACAAATTGGTCATTTATAATCACTAAGAGATTGGAAATTATACTATTTATACCTTATTAGTAATATAGAATATATTTTATTAATTTATATTAAATTATAATAAAATTTAATTGTAATTAGTCGTAATTAGAAATAATCACCACTAATTACATCTAATTTATTGTATAATTTAATATAAATTAATAAAATATATTTTAATTAATAAAATGTTTTGAATCATAGATTTTAAAATCTTCAGTTGATTTGGCCAAATTTTTTTAACCATGTCCAAAATTTTCATTGCACAAATTTATGCCAACCTTCTTCAAATTTTTCATTTCCTACCACTTGTAAATTGATGATAGATTTATTTTTCTAATTTCTAGTAATTTATAGAAAAAAATAATAAGTATTACTGAGTACCACTAATTATGAATAAATATTACTATTTAACACTAATTACTACTATTTATTACAAATTAACATTAAATAGTAATAATTATTACTAATTACATCCAAGTCATTACTAATTACAACTATTTATTATTAATTTTTACTAATAACCACTAATTATTACTAATTAACACTGATAATCACTAATTACCACTAATTATTACTAATTATAGAAAATTTTTACTAATTGAAATTAATTTTTTACTTATTATAGAGATTTAATGTTCATTTTTACTAATTTTTTATAAATACCATTAATTTTTACTAATTTTTTCTAATTACCAATTATTATTAATAATTATAGTGATTTTAGGTTAATTTTTAATAAATACCACTAATATATTATAACTATTGTGATTTAAATTAAATTTTTACTAATTACTACTAATTATAATAAATTATACTATTTTACCACTAATTTTTAATAATTTTTACTAAACATCATTATTTTTTCTAATTTTTAGTCATTACCAAAAAAATTACCAATTTTTACTAATTACCACTTATTTTTGTAATTTTTACTAATTGTTGTGTTTTAAGGACAATTTTTACTAATTACAACTTATTTTTACTAAATTTTAGTCATTACCACAAATTAAAATTAAATATAGTACTTCATCACTAATTTTTACTAATAACAATAAATTTTTACAAATTATTGTGATTTAACGTTAATTTTTATTAATGATTACTAATTAACTCTAATTTTTACTAATAACAATAATTTTTTAGATTTATAGTTATTTACAATTAGTTTTTACTAATTATAGATAATTTTTTAAATTATAGTTGTTTAAGATTCATTTTTACAAATTACTATTATTTATTGAAAACTACTCTAAATTATTATTACTTTTTACTAAGATCTCTAAGTTATTACTAGGATATTTTAATTAATATTATTTATCAATTATAATTATTTTCTATTAATATCACCCACACAATGAGAATTAAAACTAATTATTGAAAATTAAAACTATTTAATTTTTAATAAAAAACATGATTGTAAATAAAAATAAACATTTCTAATTAATAATAATTGCTGCTAATTGTAAATAATTATTTCTAATTATAACTAATTACTTTTAATTAAACCTAATTACTACTAATTAATAATATTATAATTTAATATAAAATAAAATAATTAAAATTAAAATTAAAAAATACATAAATACCTCAAAAATGAAGCTTTTGTGCGCTGCAAACCTCAAAAATATATTTCCCTATAAAAACTATAATTCATAATAGAACTATTGAAGAGAAGAAGAGAAAATTTGAAGATAGGAAATCTAAAATGGAGACTAAAGAGAAAAAATTAAAGTGGGTATATATAGGTTCAATTAGTAGTGGTCAGACAATTTTCAATGGGTACCGTTGCAAATAGTTCTCACAATAAAAAAAATTGACATTGTGGTTAAAAGGTCATTTGTGATGGGTACCAATCGAAAATACTCACCTACCAACAGATTAATTGTGATGTGCATTAATTCCCCATTGAAAATAACTATAAATTAAAAGGTTATTTGTGATGGGATCGTTCTCCCATCAAAAAAAATTACATGAATAATAGTATTTGGGATTGGAGAAAGAACCTGTCGCAAATTCCCTTTCAGGCATTGTGGTGGGAAGTTGCACAAAAATTATTGGTGATGAGTTCTTCCCCGCATCACAAGTTATCATTTATTTACTTATATTTGTGATGTAATTCAAATCCTACCGAAAATATTCTTATGGAGGAGACTATTTACCATGGGTGACGAGCCCATTGCAAATAGATCATCACAAGAACTCATTTTTCTCATAGTGCTTCAAAATTAACATTATTTTACAAAGTATTTTAACTAATTTTTCATTGATATTGTGAGAAGAATTTAAAAATATAAAATTATATATTTCTACTATTTTTGTTAATTAGGCATTTCATGTCAATTGGGGTATTTAGTTTTTTAATTATTTTCAAATATAGATTTTATTAAAAAATAAATTCCCCCATATTTTTCCACACCAACCAACCAGACCATTATAAAAATATATTTTTGAAATTACAATCTCATTTAAATATGTCCCGACGCTTCAAAAATTTTAAAAATTAATCAATCATACTATTTAAAATAAAAATTTCCACTTATTCTAAATACATTTTTTGAAATGAAGGAATTATAATTGATGCCAAATAAAATTTAAACTAATCTCCAATCAAAATCACATAAATTTAATTAATTGTTTTTTTAATTCATCGTTTGGATTATTGAATGAGAGTATCATGTAAATTAATTTTAAACATAAACTGACATGGATTATAAATCCCCCATCCCCTAATTCCTTCACTCAAAGGTATTATATGACTCTAAGTTAACACCTAGGTGGGGCCCAATATAATAATAATCAAAATTCAAACCCAATCAAAATATATCCTTATTCCATTAAAATAATTAATTCAATTATTTTAAACACTCTATACAAAATAAAGCATTAGTTTTTGATACTTTTTTAAAAAAAATATGACATTGAACTTGTGAGTTGTAAGAATAGGTTTACACAAATCCAAAAAATTATAAGCATTTAAATATAAATCAAATTACAAGAGAATAAAATAATCATTTTCCACTATATAAGGTTTTAAAATACATTAATGAAAAAACTATTTAAACCAAAATCAAATAGGGATTTTGAAATTAAAATATTCCAATATTACTTTGTAAATTATTTAAAACCAAACTCATTCTAGAGTACCATCTAAATAAATTTCTAACGTATTTTTTATATTCCCTATACGTGAAAGTTACAGTTTCAAAAAATATTCAATATGAAATTAATTATAAAATGATACCATTATAAGAATTGTATAATATTTCAATAAGAATAGTTTTGGGCAAATGATAAGCTAAAAGGGTATTTTTTTTAAAAAAAATTGAAAATTAACAATATTAACCAAACAATGTCACTTATCTACTAATTACCAAACAAAGATGTGGGTGGAGGGGTAATTATGGAGGAAAGGATCCATCATAGAATTGTTCTAGAGTACAACTTTGTAATTAAATACTCATTAAGGCACAAAATCACGTCTTCATGTAATTTTTTTTAAAAATATTTATCATTTAATTAAAGTATCATTAAATTAAATTTTATCCACTTAAATATGGTAAAATATTTAATTTTTTTAATATTTGAATTATTAAATTTAAATTGTTTAATAATATGATTTTTTTATATATTAATGATATGTCAATTTTTTATTAAAATAATTATTCTCAATATTAAAATTATTTAATTTAATGTATTTATGAAATTTATTTTAAATTATTTAATTAGAATATAAAAATAAATCATCTGAAACTTTTACATTTCTTAAATTAAATATCCTCAATAAAAAAATTAAACATTTTTTAATATTTAATTCAAATTTTTTATTTTAAGATAAATAAATAACTTTAATATTTCTAAATTACTTAAATACTTCCTTTGGATCCTCTTATTTATCCATAAATTCTAATGATTGTATTTTTTTTAAATTTTTTTGTTTATTAAGACCTTTATCTCTTATTTTCATTTTTATTTTCATGTACAGTTAATACCCTTTATTTTATTGCTTATTAATATATATGTTTCTAGATGTTATAAGGGGTTATCCATCTAATCTCTCTCTTTTGGGTTTAAAATCATTATTCCTTATCATTAAACTTTATTTCTTATATTATAAACATTATAGGTCTATTACTATATTTCTTATCATCTTTTTAACATATTATTTTGTTTTAATGTCCCTTTATATTGTACACAAACTTTATAAGGTAATTTACTTGTTAATATCAATTTTTTTTGAGTTTTATTTCCATCTCTTGATCTGTAGTATAACATTTTTTATATTATAACACACTATTATGATGTCCACTCGATAATTTCAGTGGCCGGGGAACTATGTGATCATAGGCGTGCCTCTTCAAATATCGGATAATCCAAACAGTAGTGACTTCTAAATCCACACAATGGGAATACTATTTCATAAAATTAGAGTAAAAAATAGTATAAAATACTGAAAGAATATCCAAATCAATCATAAAATTATGTAAAAAAATAAGTAAACAATAATGTTATATCAAATTCTCCATGTGAAAGCCTATAGTGAAACATACCACATATTTCTGACTTGGTCAATAACATATAAAAAGGTACCAAAATAAAATACATGTTCCTCTATATAATTCTATGAGTCTCACCATATCCTAGTATCTAATACTTATTTATCTACTCCAACCATATTTATTCCACATGTTATTCTCTCACCTATAAAGAAGATATAAGGTATGTACGCACACCGGATTTCCCATATATAGTGTGAGAAATACATGATAATAGGGTCTCACCAACTTCCTATAATATATTCCATCAAATATGTCTATACATGAGGTAAAGAAACAAACATGCTCACATGTGAACCTCTAGACATTATGTGTTAACCAGGACATCATGACTCCAAGTACATCTGGTCATCATATGCTAAACATCCCACCATGACACTCGATCATACATACTTTATCACCATACCAAAATCTCATCCCCACCACATTCTATCGAACCCATAACATAGGACATACCTACAAAATGATGGTATGGAATATCATTGAATCTCATCCCATACTCAGAGGTGTAGGGTAGGATGTCTACCAAACCCTAGCCACTACTTGAATGGATAGGGTAGGGTCCCATGTCCATGTCTTGGACTCATCTTCTCAATCAAGGTGGTCATGAAAATACCTTTTCAGTCAATGCGAGGTCATTTATTTTCTCACCACTACCTTATCTCTCAATTGATGTTCTACCATAGACATCTCATATCACATAAGATTTCCACACAACCCTATCAATGAAGTTGGGTCAAAAAATACGTTCACCTCCCCCTCACAAGGTGTGGGGTCACATGTCACAACTCGTCACCCAGCGCCCGTGCCGCGACTACCCCAAGCCCACCTTCCATAGGCCATAGGCTAGAGAATAGCACCAAATGGCATAAATCTCTAAAACTGGGAAGGCATTTCCTTTATAACTAGAATACGCACAAAACAGAGTACAATCTGGAAGCAAAACACTAAGTAAAACTATATAAAAAAGTGTACTAAAAGTAAAAGGGGCCGGAAATACAAGCACAGCTGTATAGTATAAGGAAACAGAAAGTAATACTAAAGAAAAGAAAAGTTTTCATTGGGCCATCCTCTGAGGTTCCTAACTGAAGGGTAGGTACATATGGCCTCCCAAACACTCTAGGTCCGTCTGTATCCTCCGTGTATCGTCACGCTATATGGTCCACCTCTAGGTACTGTCCGGTCCGGGTGTTGTCAGCCTCAGTCAGCGTTGTCTATCATCTGCATCCAACACAATGAGGGGCAGGCATAGCTCGTGTAGGGGTGAGTATCACGATACTCAGTATGGACACCGAGACCCTCAAGGTCTCACAAAATCCAACAAGGATAAACCAAAAGGTATGAAATCAATTGTTAACCCCAATTAGGTATATTCCCATACATATACCTAAGTTAACATTTAATCCATCTCAGTCACGAGGTAAACACAAAAGTTATTAATCAGCTCACACAGGTATAAAAATTTTGTTGAGATTTAGGGATAATAAGATGTAGCCACAAAATCAGCTATTCTGTCGAACCCACGTAGGATCCTAGTACAGAAAATAGAGCTGTCGAACCCACACAGGATCCAAGAACAGTAGTCAGAGCTGTCAAACCCACACAGGATCCATGAATAGTAGTCAGATCTGTCAAACCCACACAGGATCCAGGAAGAGTAGTCAGAACTGTCGAACCAACACAGGATCTAGGAACAGTAGTCAGAGCTGTCGAACCCACATAGGATCCAGGAACAGCAGTTAGAACTGTCAAACCCACACAGGATCCAAGAATAGTAGTCAAAGCTGTCCAACCCACACAGGATCAAGGAAGAGCAGCTAGAACTATCAAACCCACATAGGATCGAGGAAAAGTAGTCAGAACTGTCGATCGCACACAGGATCCAGGAACAGTTGTCAAAGGGAAGCCATCCATAGTGTTTCCGCACAAGAATGCTTGATTTCGGGAGGGTCCACTTCTCAAGATATGGGCGGTTCATCCCGGATGCTCCGCGTGGGGTGAAAAAGGATGGCTCGGCCAGGCGCGCGTGGGGTGCGGCTCAACAGCTCAGTTCGGATGGCCGAAGCCGGTTCGGCCAACACCGCGAGGGGTGCGGCTCAGGCGGCTCGGCCTGGGAGGACGGTGGGCGGCCGAGAGCCTGGTGGGTGCATGGGAGGCCGGCGGTGGTCGGGATTTGGGAGGTCGGTGGGCGTCCGGGGGGCGCACGGGAGGTGGGCGGTAGCTGGGAGTCGGGTGGCCGATGGATGGCCGGAGGACCGGCGGGTACAGGGGTGGCGGGCGGTGGCTGGGAGCCGGGAGGCCTGCGGGCGGCCAGGGGGCCGGCAGGCGCACGGGAGGCCGGTGGAGGCCGGGAGGGGGTTCGGTTTCAGTGCTGTGAGGGTGGCGCAGGTTGCAGAGTCCGCAGGTAGCGCGATCGTTGCATGTAACCTTCGCCACCTTTTCGTTTCATCGCCATGCCGAATAACATCACAAAGAGATCGGAGGAGGGATTCAGGCCATGTTAGTTTGTCCCGCACCATCCACGTTTAGGATTATAGCAATCATTCCATCAAGAAAATAGAATGGTGAACTTGAAATTATACAGCCTCTACAACTATTCTTTTCCAATCCGCAAAAGAAAAATCAATGAAGGCATTAACATGCAAATAAACCCCCTACCTTTGTTCGATGTTTGTCGATGTTGGAGTAGGGAAGAAGACAGATCATTGAGAAAAGATGGACGTCGGTGTCGTCGGCATTTTCCTTAATCGTCGATTTGTGTGTCGGCTTGTTGTAGTCGAAGACGTACTATGTCAGAGTTGGTTCCAAGGAAGGAAGTCTTAGTCTCTCCCCGTTGGCATTCTTCATTGGAAGAATTTCTTTCTTCGTGGAGGAAGCGTAATCCTCCAAGTGTTGGGCATCGCGTCACATTACTAGTGCTTTGTCGCTTAATGAATTCTTCCCAAAACATCCTCCCAAGATTCCTATATATAAGAGAGGGAGGGTGGTAGGTAACGATCATTGGAATTTATGACGGTTCATTTATTAGGAACCTTCCAAAATTCCAACGACGCAGTTATTTAAATTTAGAAGGAGAAAGCTAATTAAATTATGCTGGATCAATTTAAGAGGTGTGTTGGCTATAATTATTGGGAGGATACCAAGTGTCTCCCCCGACATTTAATAGGGACTTGAGAGGTTTCTCCCAATTAATGGGAGGTTTAGGCCTCGGTTAGTCCCCACCACCGTAACCTCTCATGGGAGGCTAAGGTTTTGTGGTCCCCACCACCATAACCTCTCATGGGAGGTTAGGTTCTGGTGGTCCCCACCACCATAACCTCTCATGGGAGGTTAAGTTCTGGGGGTCCCCACTTCCCAACTTCTACAATCAGGATTAGTTCCATTGGACCCCACCTCCCAACAACCACATGGGTGTTGCAAATAAAAAAAGTGTCACACACTTTTATTTTTACTTTTATTCTTTCATGAAAAACCCAAAATCGTTCTTTCACTCTCAACCCATTACAGTTGATTTGAAGGTCCCCTTAAATGAATATCGGCACTGCGAGTTCAACGGTGCCCTCGGATTTCAATTCTGAGCACCGGTTCAAAAGTTATAAAACGTCGCTCGCACGTTTACTAAACGTACATGAAAAAAGGTTTTGAAAATGATTAGTTGTCACCCTCAACTCGCCTCAGTCGAGGATAGACTCTACCTCGATGAAACACCCCCCAACGAACCCAATGGTACTCTTGGATTTTCAATCCGAGATATTGTTTAGAAGTTATGAATTTTACAATAAAATAATTGTCACTTAATTATTTTATTTGCGGCCAAAAACTAACTTTCTCTAGTGGCCCATGCCGACCAAAGTTAGTGTCTACATAAAGAAAGCATACCCTCACGAGTTCAGAGGTGGTATCAGATTATTAATCCGAGTTATCGTTCATGATTTATATTTAATTATTTTATTTACGATTATGCCATTTTTGTGTTTTTCTCATAGGAGGCTCGCGCCAACTAAACTCAAGTCACGCTTAGGGTAAACCTGCTATTCCGAGTGCAACGGTGGCCTCATATTTCTAGTCCAAGTTACTATTTAAGAGTTATTCCACTTTTTCAGGAAAACTACTTACGCACGTTAACTTAAGCTCAACAAAACATAGATAGATCATTCTGGGCACTCCGGACCTCAGAATCCCACGCCGTCAGATTTTGCGGACTCGTAAAATTCCCATATATTAAAAAAAATGGAAATTCTGGGTCTTTACATTCTACCCACCTCAGGGCTCTACTTCCCCATAATCCATAACTCATAACAAAGGGAACAAGTGGGGGGGTACTGAGCACGCATCTGAGCCTCCCGCTCCCATGTGATCTCCTGGAGGTTCTCGTACTGCCATCGAACACACACCAGAGGTATAAACCATCCATGAAGGCCTACTCCTGTTGATCCTAAATATCTTCTGGAACCTCCATAAAATTTTCCTCATCGTCGACGTCCAAATCTCCATGGACGATGATGTGAGAAGGGTCATTCATTTATATCCTCATCTATGATACATAGAAGATGTCGTGCACCCGGTGTAACTAACGTATAAGTGCTAAGCAGTAATCCACCTCACCAACTCTGTTGAGGACCAAAAAAGTTATGATGAACCTTAGAGATAACTGTTCACCTTGGACAAATCTTCGTAAACCTCGTTGAGTTGAGACCCGTAGAAAGACATGATCGCCACCCTCGAACTCTAGAGGTCTTCATCTCCTATCGGCATATGACTTCTGCCTGCTCTATGCAGTCTTCATCCGCTCCAAGATTATCGGAAACTTCTCTATGGTAGCCCATACCATCTCTGGTCCCACAAGTGCTGACTCCCCTTGGCCAGTCCAGCATAGAGGTGATCAGCAAGGTCCCCCATATAATGCCTCAAAAGGTGCCATACCGATGGTGGAGTGATAGATATTGTTGTATGAAAACTCCACTAAAGGTAAGTGATCCCCCCAGAAGCGACCGAAGTCGAGGACACAAGCACACATAATTTCCTCAAGGGTTTGAATGGTCTGGTCGGTCTGGCCATTTGTCTGAGGATGGAAGGCGATTCTCAAACGAAGCTACGTCCTGAAAGCTTCCTACAACCCCTTTCATAGCAGGGAAGTAAAACGTGTGTCACGATCGGAGAAAATCGTTGAAGGTACTCCATGTAACTGCACAATCTCCTGCACATAGAGGCATCCCATTCTCTCCACTGAAACCTTCTCTCTGATAGGTAGGAAGTGGGCCGACATGGTTAGTTGGTCAACGATCACCCAAATCAAGTTGTGACCCCGGGATATACGTGGAAGTCCTGTTAATAATTCCATGGATATCCGATCCCACTTCCTTTCTATAACCACTAAAGGCTGAACCAATACTGTTGGTACCTGGTGTTCCACCTTCACTTGCTGACAAGTGAGACATCGAGAGACAAACTCTAAAACTACTTTCTTCATTCCTGGCCACCAATTATATCATTGGAGATCCTGGTACATCTTCGCCACTCCTAGATGTACCTCTAGATGGGATGTGTGGAACTCCCTCAACACTTCATCTTGTATTGACATAGGTACCATAGTAAATCCTCTGAAAATAATGACGTGCTCCCAACATTTAGAAAATATATCAAGTGTCTGCCCTGTAGATATCTGAGCACGTCGTGTCTCGCAGTTAGCATCCCCATGCTGGGCCTCCCTGACTCGCTGATAAAGTGGGCGAGTAACTACAAGAGACTATAGAAAAATGGTTCCATCTTGATCCACAAAGTATATCTGCAAAGCAGCTAGATGCTCTGTCACCTCACTCAGCAGATGCAGGCCAGACCTCGTGCTGAGTGTGTCTGCTACCATATTCCCCATCCCAATATTATATACTATCTCAAATTCAACTTCTGATGGCATGAGGGTGAGGTTGGATAACTCACAAGTGATTGGTTGGACCCTCCTATGCCTGATTTTATCATGTGCTTCCTCAGTTTCCTTTTTTTTCTGACCAAGGAAAACCCCATTCCAATGTTGTAGATAAAGCACAACCTCTTTTCCTAATACAGTCAACCTGAGTGCAAACTATGGATGTCAAGTCCAAACCCAAAATAACGTCATAAGGCCTCGATGTTTCCACCAAGAAGTTCCAACTGAAACTCTCGCCTCGAGGGTCAAATCACACCGTTGGCATAAGTGTAATTATTAAGTCTCCTCCCTAAGGTATCTCCAGATGTGAGGGTCAAGTCAACGGTTTAACTGGAAACTCTAGGTCCTGTACAAGATTCTTGGAAGGAAGGAATGATTGGTACCTATGTCTATTGATACGACATCTAGTAATAGACATATACCGTACCTCAAATCATTCTTGGATCCCTTGGGTCGCATTCCTTGACCACATGAAACTACTCCCTTCCCCTATCCTCTAGCTCCCTGAGCCTGGCGGGGTCCACAAAAAGAAGGGGTGGTTGTAACATGTCGAAAAGTACACTACCTCATGCTGCTCTCCAAGATTTTGTTTCACGTCTACTGCCCTGCAGACTCATCTCTTCTTCTTCCCAAAACATTTTTACATGCCCAAGTCTCTAAGACTGGTTCCAGTTTCCTGCTTTTCCATAAATAACATTCACTGGCTGCATCTACTCAACCAAGGAATATTCAACCACAAAGGTTCTCTCTAGAACCCTAACATAAGTAGGAATGAATATAGGAATAGTGATAGCTCGGATGTCCCTAAATACACCTCACTTAAAGGTATGAGCTCTGAAGCACTAATCATATCAAATTCATCGATTACCAGGAATGATCGGTATGCCTCGATGAATACTCAGCTACTGACATGTCTTCCCGCCGAAGCTAAAGAAGCTCAATGGAACTATCGACCACCTCCTCAAGCCAGTCCTCAGCCGCCTGTGAGTCGAATCACCTCAAAACCTGAGGGGTATCTAATGATGAATCACGTGTAAGGCACTGAGCCAATATTTGTTCTTTACCGGTACCTATGGTTGCAACTACTGACCAACGGGTAGTCATATAGCTGTCACACTACCTGAAGGTACTATTTCGGGCAACATTCCACGTACCGAAGCCCCATCACTAAGTGAACCATTATCATGGTCACTCACTAAAATATACTATTATCTAAGATCATCATCTACTCTACTGGTGTCTCAACTAGACGGTAAACTCTAGCAATCTCCTCCAGCCATCACTCAGCTACATGGGAATCTTTCTCACCTCGAAACCTAAAAGGCCTCTACTGCTAGAACTCGTGAAACATGATCAATCAGAGTCCACTGTCCTCTAGTGTGGCTGGTGGTATCTGCTTCCCAACAGGTGGTGGTGCTACGAGTACACCACCCGAAGGTGCCAACATAGTAAGATGACCCTGCACTGGAGCCTCGTCACTCAGTGTACTTTCAGTGCGTACAACTCTCGAAACACTAACTGTTTTTCTGCGTGGAGGTATCCTAAAATAAATATATGTGAAACTGTCAAAAGATTATACCTAGTGAGCATACATAATAAATCACAAAGAAAACACACATGCAATCAGTGTTTTCGTGCACTAAGTTGGAAATCAGACGTCTGGGTCCTGGTGTATGGATACATTGACCGCTGCACCAACACTGGACTCCCTAAACTGAAAACCACACTCACAAAACTTAATATTAATTCTTTATAGAAAATATCAGTGTCCTAAGTTCTACGGTTGAACCGAATCCTCTGATACCAATTTTTTCACGACCCGTCCCACGGGGCCCATCCAGTGTCTACCCCAAGCCCGCCTTCCATAGTTCAGGGGCTGGCGACTAGCACCAAAGGCATAAATACCTAAAACTGGGAAGGCATTGCCTTTATAACCTGAATACGAACACAATAGAGTACATGATGGAAGCAATACACTAAGTAAAACTATATAAAAAAGTGTACTGAAAGTAAAAGGGGGCCTGAAATACAAGCCCAACTCTAAAGTACAAGGAAATACAAAATACAACTGAAAAAAAAAGATGTTGCTGGGTAATCCTATGAGGTTCCAAAAAGAAGGGTAAGTGAAGATTGCCTCCTTAGCACTCCAGGTATATTCGTCTCCTCCGTGTACCGTCACACCGTAGGGTCCACCTCTGGGTACTGTCCGGTCCTAGTGCTCTTGGCCTCAGTCAGCGTTGTTCGTCATCTACATCCAACACAACGAGGTGTGGGCATAGCCTGTGAAAAAGTGAGTATAACAATACTCAGTAGGGACCCTGAGACCCTCAAGGTCTCACAAAATCCAACAAAGATAAACCAAAATGTATGAAATCAATAGTTAACCCCACTTAGGTATATGCCCATACATATACATTAGTTATTGATTAATCCATCTCAATCATGAGGTAAACACAAAAGTTACTGACTCGGCTCACACATGTATAAAACTTTTTTAGACAGTTAGAGATGATTAGATGTAGCCATGAAATCATATATTCTATCAAACCCACATTGGATATTTGTACAGCTATCAGAGCTGTCGAACCCAAACTGGATCCACAAATAGTTGTCAGAGCTGTTTAACCCACACAGGATCGAGGAACAGTAGTTAGAACTGTCGAACCCACAGAGGATCCAAGAATAGTAGTCAGAACTTTTGAACCCACACAGGATCCAGGAACAGTAGTCTGAGCTGTCGAACACACAAAAAATCCAGGAACAGCAGTTAGAACTGTCAATCCCACATAGGATCTCGGAACAGTATTCAGAGTTGATGAACCCACACAGGATCTAGGAACACTAGTCAGAGAGCAGCCAGCCACAGCGTTTCCACACAAGAATGCTTGATTCCGGGAGGGTTCACTCATCATGCCATGTTTCGATACATAAAATTCCATTAATTCCTATGAAGAAAAAGTCATGATGGTCTGCCTCATCATAGGGGTCTCAACACAGCAGACAACGCGTCAATCAGACGCTCGATCTGAGATTTATTATCCTTTTAGTCCTGGTGGCCTAGTTGGATTCGTGAACAATCCAACCTGACCGTATGTCAAATATACCCCCAAACTATAGTGGTATATACTCTAAGGGACTATCATGCTCCATGATTTCTAGTGCCACTAATAGTTCTTCAAACAGGCATCTGGTGCCAAGGATATGGCCGGAGGAACGTATATGGGTTGAAATGGGCCCGAGTCCAGTCCGACCGGGCCTGACTGACCTGGCCCGACCCAGTCTGGGTCGACCCAGCCTGGCCAGTTGGGTCTGGCCTAGCCCAGTGGGCCGTGAAGACTGCGAGTAGCGCAAGGTCATGGAACGGTCTTGAGGGCATGTACCAGACGTGCATTGGTGTAAGGGTGGTTCGTCCTGGAGGCTCCACGGGGGGCGCGGAAGGCCAGCTCGGCCAGGCGCGCATGGGGCATCGCTCGGCGGCTTGACCCAGATGGAAGAGGTCGGTACGGAAAACGCCATGACGGGCGCGGCTTGGGAGGCTCATCCCAGGAGGATGGCGGGTGGCCGGCAGGTGGCCAGGAGACCGGCAGGCAGACGGGAGGTCGGCAGCGGCCGGGATCCGAGAGGTCGGCAGGTGGCCTGGCAGCCAATGGGCACACGGGAGGCCGACGACAGCCGGTAGCTAGGAGGTTGTCGGGCACACGGGAGGCCAGTAGCAGCTGGAAGCCAGGAGGCTGGCAGGCGCACGGGAGACCGATGGCGGTTGAGAACCGATTTGGTCGAAGCATCATGAGGGCGGCACAGGTTGCGGATTCCACGGGTAGTGCGGTCGTTGCCTATCTCCTTATTGTTTCATCGTCATGCCGAAGAACATCATAAATAGATCGGCAGAGGGAGTCGGGCTATGTTCGTTTTGACCGCACACTTTCTGTTTAGGATGATATGAATTAGTCCATCAAGAAAAGATAACGATGAACTTCAAATTCTACAGCCTCCGCAAATATTCTTTTCCAATCCGCAAAAGAAAAATCAAAGAAAGCATTAACATGAAAATAATCCCCCTACCTTTGTTTGATGTTTGTCAACGTTAGCGCCTAGAAGAAGATGGATCATTGGGAAAAGACGGATTTTGATGTCTTCTTCGTTTTCCTCGATCATCAGTTTGTGTGTGGGCTCGTCGTAGTCAAATACTTCCTACGTCGGAGTAGCTTCCAAGGAAGGAAGTCAAAGTCTCTCCTCACCATCATTCTTCAATGGAAGAATGCGTTCTTCATGGAGGAAGTGTAATCCTCCAAGTTTTGGGCATCATGTCACTTTACCAGTGCTTCATGGCATGGTGAAGCCATCCCAAAATCTTCTCCCAGGCTTCCTATTTATAGGAGAGGGAGGGAGGTAGGTAACGATCGTTGGAATTTATGATGGTTCATTTATTAGTAACCTTCTTAAATTCCAATGACGTGGTTATTTAAATTTAAAAGGTGCAAGATAATTAAATTTTTCTGGCACAATTTAAGAGGATCGTTGGCTATAATTATTTGGAGGATAACAAGAGGCTCCCCCAAATTTAATAGGGACTTGAGAGTTTTCTCCCAATTAATGGGAGGTTTAGGCCTCGGGTGGTCCCCACCACCATAACCTCTCATGGGAGGTTAGGGTCTGGTGGTCCCCACCACCATAACCTCTCATGGGAGGTTAAGGTTTGGGGGTCCCCATTTCCCAATGTCAACAAGGAGGTTTAGTTCTGGTGGACCCCACCTCTCAACACCCACATGGGTGTCGCAATTAAATAAAAAGTGTCACACACTTTTTTTTACTTTTATTCTTTCACGAAAAACCCAAAATCTATCTTTCACTCTCGACCCACTACTATCGAGGTTAAGAAATCCGTAAATGAATAGCAGTGTTGTGAGTTCAATGGTACCCTCAGATTTCAATTCTGACCACTGGTTCAAAATTTATAAAACGTCGCTCGTGCGTTTACTGAATGTACCTGAAAAAAAGTTCAGAAAATTATTATCAGTGACCGTTGACCTGCGTTGGTCGAAGTTAGGCTCTTCCTAGGTGAAACACACCCCAAAGAATCCAACGGTACTCTCATAATTTCAATCGGAGTTATTGTTTAGAAGTTACAATTTTTACAAAAAAATAATTATAACTTAATTATATTATTTGCGGCCAAAAACTAACTTTTTCTAGTGGCCTGCACCGGCCAAAGTTAGTGTCTACTTAAAGAAAGCATACCCTCACGAGTTCAGCGGTGGTCTCATATTTTCAATCCAAGTTACCATTTGTGAGTTATAAGCATTTGAAAAATAAAATTATTTATTTAAATATTTTATTTACGAAAATGCCATTTCTGGGTTTTCTCACAGGAGGCCCACGCCGACAAATCTTAAGTCTCGCCTAGGGTTAACCCGCCATTCTGAGTGCAACAGGGACCTCCAATTTCTGATCCGAGTTACCTTTTATAATTTATTCCACTTTTTCAGGGAAACTGCTTACGCTCATTAACTTAAGCTCAACCCAACTTTGACGGATCATTCTGGGCACTCCATGCCTCAGAATCGCGCACCGTTAGATTTCACAGACTCGTAAAATTCCCATATATTTAAAAATTACATGGAAATTATGTGTCTTTACATCACAACTTGACAACTACACTCTATTAGGGTGGATATCACATACGCCAGTGGACCTATACCCTCTCACTCATGGTGGTCCCTACTAATACCATATCTCTTGGGGAAAGATCATACTATTATAAATACTTTCATTCTCAATCAAGGTATTCCCAGACATCACAAACAATGAGGTTCCCATCTCACTCATAGAGATATAAACAGTATCATTCCACTCATGGTAGGGACATTCCTTAGAACCAGCCATTATGTAATTCATTACCATACCTATATATACATATGTCTGAAAAGACCATTTGATAACCTCACAACTCACCATAGGGTTGTAGTCACTCAGGATCTGGCCCCACATCCCAATCATGTCGGGTCATCAAAGCATAATATATTAGCCATATCAGAATTCTATTCTAACCCATCAAGTAATACACTAGAATTATTCAGACCATTCATGATCTCTGAATACTATCACCAAGTCATATCCATAGTCCATTGTTGTTCCCCTGACACTTAACCTCCGTTTGATCTAAAACATAGGAGGTAGGTCCATATCTATGTCCAACTCATGCATCAATACTCTCACTTATATCTCATCTGTTACTACTCTCCAAAGATATATTAAACTAACACTTTTATAAAATCACTCTCCATAATCCCCCACCAATTTTTAACGAGTCACCCCACTCATAGTGTTCACCAATCCTCAATCCACACTTAGGAGTATTCTCCTCACCAAGTGTGAGATGTATGACTAACTCACTCCTCCCACTTGACCTAAACATCTCATTTATTCCTAAATAGCCTTAGGGGAACCATCATAGTTTATCAACATTGTTCATTATACACCAAGACTCAGATAAAGACCCACATAAACCTGACTATCACCTTATACGCTTGGCCACATAGTCATTGATTTATCCCAATTATATACAAAGTGCTAAAGAGAACTTGCCTTGAGGATATGAGGATCAATGCCATAATATCTATTTCAATGGGGTGATCTTGGTCCATATCCAATTACCTCATCCTAGAACACATGAATTCAATAATAAATCAAACATAAATAAGTATGTGAATTTATATTTTACGAAACACATACCTCAATAAAAGAGTTACCAAGCATGAAAAATGGAGCATGTCCTCGTCTAAGCTTGTACATGCCACATCCAAAATCAAACTTCCACCTAAGATCCAATATCATTCAATATGTTATAAATAAATTATTATATAATTTATATAATTAATTATTTAATTTAATCCACTGATTAATTTTCAATGGAAAATCATTAGACATTACAACATCCTAGAACCATAACAAACCACACCCATTGGGTCCATAGAACACCCTAAACACTATCCTAAGAAAAATAATTATCACACGACACCTAATCAATCATCAATTTTTTCAAATTTAAGAAAAAAACTAAATAAATTGTGGTATACATGAATCTCAATTGAAACTAAGAGAAAATTTATGTAGTCATCATCACAAAATTCCATATCACAATAGGAACAAAAATCCCCATCATTATTTCCTAATTACACCAAATTCTAGTACAATCAATATAAACCCACCAGAACATCTCCATAAATAAGTAGACAACAAATTTAAACGAAAATAATTGAATATTATAGGAGATAAGTACCTGTAGTCTGTGTTTAATTCCATGAAATCCACCCATTTCTAAGGGGGTCAAATAGATTAAGGGGAGGTGACAGAATAATCCTCCTCATCGCCCCTCTTTCCACTAAATTCAATATCGGTATGACTGGTAAATTACCAATCCTCCCATATTAAATTAGTATCCCAATGAAGGATCCATTTTATTGTGTCCTTGTGGTGATATATCCCATACCCCTATCAAGGAGAAGATGTGGCATAACCTTACGTATTTTGGTGCAACTCACATAGTAGTTGTCCATCTACGATGTAAAATAATTCCTTATAGCACCACAAACCTCATGGTGGGTAGCCTGACGACATACCTCTTATGTATCATCCATGGTGTAACCCATCTTGAAATTTTTATGGTATCCATTTACCAAGTCCATGTTACATTGTTCCCTTTAGGATATGGCTTGGACCCAGTTTTGTGACATGGCCACTATGTTGTGATAGAACCCACCTCAAGGTAGTATCCTAAGGGCCCTACCTCATGGGTACCCTCCATGAGATATCCCCAAGGATGATAGGTGAGTATTTTTACCACATCACCAACATTACAAATCCCTTTACCAATATATAAACTCCTCCCCAGAAAAGAACCACCATAATACACTTCCCTTCATTATATCATGGTGCCTTCATCTTCTCTTAAAAAATTTCTAAGAATCTCCCTAACCTTGCTCTAACATCCTCCCAAGTGCCCAATCCACCAACTACGATTCATTCAATGCGTAAAAACATCTTCTTAATATATTCTAGTTTTCAGATTATGGATCTAAATCTCAATTCAGCGAACATTTCATACCCATGAACTAAAATTTCAAACTCCTTCTCAGACTAATGACCCATAAATTTTTTATTTCGATAATAAAACCACACTATCTAACTTCTCATCATCAAGAAGAATTATATAGGCCTCTAACAACATACCATAACCTACCCAATTTTTCTATTCACATCCAAAAGGTTGTGTTCCATCGTTAAACACCAAACAAACTTCCAATACACTACTATAATTACCCATACCATATATACTAGAACATACTCAAAAAATCTTAGTTGATTCTGGAATAACCCCTGTTTCGGAAGCTTTCGCTGAGGCACGTGCATCAATCACACAGAGGATGTTCTGCTGTTACCCTGCATTCCTGATTTCCAAAGGCGGGTGACATCCGCTTCTTATTCTAGGGCATCTGCCCCTTGATCGAAATGGGATGATGGGATGTTGGTTCTTCCTTCCATGGATTCCTCCTTGGAGCTCTCCACCTAGTATGGGTCTCCCTCATATATTTAAGACGTATTTTTTGAAGCTCTTCCCATCGCTATATCTTTATAGACACCTATTAATTACTCTACTTCTCTCAGGACCTTCCAAGGGGTCCGTTCAGGGTAGAAACCTTCAGTTAGGAGAGTAGTCATGTTAGGGAATCACTGGAGTGTCTTGACACTGGGGATTGGCATGACTGTCTTCTGTCCCTTATTATAGGTCATCTCGAGGGCGCGGAAGCCCAAAGAATCCCACATCGAATGCGGGGAATTGTATGCCATAGGCATGTATCTGAGGTTTTCCTTAGCTTCCCATGTTTAACACAGGGTATTCCACAAGATTAACGTCCAGTGGAGACAGATCAGACTGATCAGAACACTAGCTAGAGTGTATCAGATTGTGGAACCCCTTGGAGGGAACATCGATGTTGGGGCCATCATGTGGGCGGCTTCGCGAATGATCTGACAGGGAATGGGGAATGGAGTTGCATGATCCCACCGGGATGTGGCGGCCCAGGTAAGAATCAGGATGGATGATGGCCTTGGTCTTGAGCCTCGAAGAGACTTCTTACATATCCCCATGGTAGGTAATCAAAGTCCGTATAGTTCAATGATACGGTGGGACACGTGAGGAGGCATCCCGTGAGATTGGATGCATGGATAGGACCCAGAAGAAGTTGAACCTCCGGGATAGCGCATGAGCTTCCCGAGACACATAGGCTCGAGGTAAAGTTTAGGATGAGACATGAGTGATGGTCTTGAGCCTCGTGGAGGCCTCCTACATATCCCTGTGGCGAGGAATCAAAGTCTACATAGTTTAGGTGGAGAATAAATTTTAACGTCATGTGGGATGGGTATGGGGCTTACACTTCGAGGCGGCCCATAGTGTTGGAGAACCGACGTGAATGGGGTCAGAACGACTGGGTAATGGGATTGAACCATGTGGAGGCTTCCTACGTACCATGCCTTAGCACAGATCAAAGTCCATGTAGTTTGGTATGGAATGCAATTTAACGTTATGCGGGATGAGGTCATTTGGGGATTATGCTGTGAGGTGGCCAAATGATATAGGGTTGGTGAACCGATGTGAAGAGGGACCTGGGGTCCAGATGAATTGGGGCTTACACTCTGAGATGGGCCAAGGTGGAAATGGGGCTCGGCACACCGACACGGAGAGGGTTGGGGCCAATGGTTTGTCAGGCTTGAACCTTGTGGAGGCTTCCTACATACCACCCCTTATCACGGATCAAAGTCCCCGTAGTTTGGGTTGGTTTGGGCTTACGCTCTGAGACAGCCCATGGTGGTGGGGGTTGAACCTCATGGAGGCTTCCTACGTACCATGCCTTAGCACGGATCAAAGTCCACATAGTTTGGGTTGGTTGGGGCTTGCGCTCTGAGACAACCCATGGTGGTGGGGCTTGATCCTCATGGAGGCTTCCTACCTACCATGCATTAGCACAAATAAAATTCCATTTAGTTCGGGCATACAGTTTGCCATCATGCGGGATGAGGGCATTTGGGGCTTACGCTCTGAGGCGGACCAAGGTTAGTCATGGTCTGTGCTCACTCTAAGCTCATGGGTGGCATCCTTAGTGTGAGAAACAAGAGGCAGCAGAGACCTAATGATCACGTCATAAAGGGTACGTCCGTGGGAAACGAAGAGGGGCTTACACGTTGAGTGGCCCATGGTGTCGGGACTTACTCTAGGATGGAGGCCCGAGGACGACAAAGCGTAGCGATAGAGGGACTTGGGACCAAATAAAGGAGGATCCTTGTTCCTTATCACGCCCTCCGCTGGACTTGGCACTGAGGAAGTGAGAAGGAGCAGGGGTGCTGCCACTTGCAAGAAAGGGTAGGGGCTTACACCAAGGTGGATACCCTTCCCCAAGGACAAATGCAAGTCCAATAAATCACCACCTATGAGGGGTTCCCCTATCATCCCTGTGGAGACGAGTGGGCGTGGAGAATGTCTGAGGTGGGGGAACCCTACGTGCGAGGCACGGGGATGGGTCACAGTTTAACGTCATGTGTTGAGGACAAGGTGCTTGGCAGTTTAATGTCCTGGTACTTGGAAAAGGTGGGTTTTCTTTGCACCCATGGGACTTACATAACTGGTACCCTATGCTCCTTGTGGAAGGGAATTCATCGACAAGGCCGTACTGAGGGGGTGTCATGGAGCGAACCATCGAGGGGTCCACGTTAGTTCGGCTAGGCGAAGAATCAATAGTTATTAGCATGCCTATGTGATGAAGTATGAGGAAAATAAACACAATGGGAAGGATTGTCCAATGGACTTTGAAGTTACTTCGTACGATCCAATAATGTCGTATGGGAAAACCATGTATGATGTGGATGCCCGATGTGACCTAGACACCTACGAATGGCACCCAGAAGGAGGGAATTGGGCATTCACGCAAGGGGGGGCGCCCGGGGAGCACCAAGGTGAAGGGCCCCGAGGGATTGCTCGCAGCCCTTGGGGATTGTGCGAAATAAAGGGGTCCGGCGCGAAAAGCACCAGGTAGGTGCGAAATCAGAGCTGCTTGCACGAAATAGGGGGACTGAGGCTTTGCGCACGACTTGAAGGGATTTCACGCAAAGGAAGGGATCACGCGCAAAGGAATTGATTGCATGAAAATGAAGGGATTGAGCGCAAAGGAAGTGATTGCGCACAAGGGAAGGGATTGAATACAAATGAAGGGATTGCGCACTAATGAAGGGGTGTGGCACAAAATGGAGGTTTACGCGCAGCTTGGCTGGCCTGCGCACAATGGAAGTGGTTGTGCGCAAGGGGTGGACCCCTAAGGGGTTAGAGTTTAGTCTAATCCATGGAGATCTCACACGATGGCGGATCCCGGGGCAACTTGGCATGAAAAAGAAGCATACCTAAATGCCATATTATGTGCACGCGGAATGCCAATTATGCACATGAGAGGCGGTTCAAATTCTTCATCCCCAAAAAGGAAGGGGTTCTCCTTCTATTTATAGGCATCCAGCGGTGCAGAATTCAGGGTTGCGTGACATATTTTGCGCGACGGTGGTGGCGGCATGTAAGGTTAACCGTGTGGGATTCGGGCGTGAAATTATTTCTTACCGGTGTCGGGACTCTTCATGAATCCCGGTACTTTCCGCAGGGGACAACTTTTTTGTGCACTTCACCCTTTTTTCATGCAACCCCTCCGGGCCCTCCAGACTAGGCCTCCGGGTCCGAATATGACTTCTTCTTTTTTTGTTTCGGAACTTTCTCCAGCACATAATCATTTTTCTGTGTCTACAAATGCCCCCCCCCCTTGGAATTGGATCGGCAATGGGTCACAACAATTGGATTCCGAGAGAAATGATGATATTCTAGGCATTGCGGTCCCCCTGCGTGCAAAAAATATGAGCGGCACGCAAAAACTATTCTAGTGTTGAATCGTCTTTTCGCGCAGGCACGGAACCCAGGTTTAGCCTATAAAAGTCATCGTGGGTCCCATGCTCTATATGGCATTTCTTGCATGATAAGATTGAGCTCTCGAACATGAAATTGCTTCTGCTTCTGCGCAAAAAATCACTCGGCAGTGCATAATTCCTCTGAGATATGGCGAGATTTTACGCACAACCCGGGGATTTTTCACGCCTCGACTTGAAATTTAACGAAACCCGCTGATTTTTCGCATCGGACACTCAGATTTTGCGCCAACCTCCCAGATTTCACACAAAATTTATGAAACACTTAGATGGAAGAAGATGGCTGCAAACTGGGCTGATGAGGGGGAGGCCGCTGCTCGCAGAGCTGAGATGGCTGCGAACCCAGAGGATTATGGCACAAAGAGGGTCATCTCTAAAAACTACACCCTCATCAACATGCTAACCCCCGCCCAGAAATAGTACACCCTATCTGAAAAGATTCCACTGTGGGACTTCGGAATTCTGGAGGAGGATCCCCTGCCAGGTTTCGAGGTTGATACACCTCAGTCATGGGTGACCCGCAAAGATGACCTTCCTCAATACAACGTCACCAACAATGGTCATCCTACTAGAGAAACCAGGCATATGGACATATAAGTCCTGAATCCTAGGACCAGGACTATTACTGGGGGTGATCCTGTTGCGGAGAGCTCACCGTCCCTCTATGCGAGAACTTTCTATTAGAGCGTCACTGACGAGACCAAGGTTTGTCTATAGGACTGGGATCTGCAGTCTAGAGGTAACATCCCTAGTGAGTGGGCCTGGGCGTACTGGTTTTTACACACATGCAACCAATTTGGGGCTGAGCTGCGGTACATTGGTCTGTTCGAGGAGGTGTGGAAATCGCAGTTCCACTTCTACAGACAACCTGAGCTCTGGCCGAAGCTATTAACCTGGTGGTCCCCTGATACCAACACATTCCATCTTCACCATGGGGAAGTCGGCATCAATCTCTGGTACATCCACTACATCGGGGACATCCCATTGGAGGGCCAGCAATATGATGAGTTCCTCCTGCTGATGAATATCCGGGGTGACAGGTATCGAACCCCCATAATGACATGGCATCTTCTGGAGCTAGAAAAGAAGAAGCTGGGAGTCAACGACTTCCTGAAGGACATCACCTAAAAGTACTAGTTCAGCCTGTTCTAGGAGAAGGATCCTGAGGTCAAGATGTCAGGACGGGGAAAACATTGTCCAACAACGGCTTAGAAGATCAAGAGAAGATCCTATTGGAGGATCCTAGAGGTGGGACAATACCAATCATGGGACTAAAACATCAATGAGGACTAGTACCCTAATGTTTGGTACGCTAGATTTTTTTTCACATTCCTGAGCAGATGGATCTTGCCGGTGCGGGACGCAAGGATGGGCGTCCGTCCAACGATTCTGGTGATGGATGGCATTATGGATTCCAACAAGAGGTTCAACCTGGGGGTCCCCGTGTTGGATCTGATTTATTCCATCTTGGGATGCATCTCAAGAGGGGGATCACCTAGGAGAGTATTTGGCCCCTTCTAGATCTTCTATGGCTGGGTTTCAGCTCACTACGGCAGCTACACATTCCCAAATGCCATCCGTCCCCCAGGCAATGTCCTGCGACCCTCTCTACGGAATATTGTCGGGGTCATGCCAATGACGCTAAATGAGGAGGGGTTACGGATCGAGATTGGTAACCATGCCAAATTTTTCTTCAGCCCCTTCCCTACCCCAACTGGCCAGCTGGTAGATGATGGTCAAGGCTCACAGGAGTAGAAGTAGTACTTCCAGAGCATCAGAGGCGGGGTGCTCGTGGCCCAGATTGATGGAAAGAATTTCTATGAGCCTTATGTTCCGTCCAGGTTCAATAGACAGTTCGGATGCCTCCATATAATGCCGAAGAGAGTATACACATATTCCCTGGAGGAGAGGCATCCATGTGTTCTTCATCAGCTGAGGCTGATGTTCACGACTTATGGCTCTGGCGACATTATCACTTTCCCTCCCACCAGAGCCAACGTGGGCCTCTCAATTGAGTATGTTGAACATTGGACCATAGCATATCCTTAGGGGCTTCTGAATAAGTGAGTTCAGAAGCTCAAGGTCTCTAGTGTGGAACCTCAAAAGCGAGAGAGTAGGCAGGGTGGCGCAAGAGGCGGAGGATTAGAAGCGCCTCCTACAATGCGGCCTGCACAGGCCGGAACCTCAATAGCAGGGGCATCGCATGGCGTGGCCTCTCCCTTATTTCCTGAAGGATGAGGGTCCCATAGAGTGGCCAGAGAACTTCCTGGGAAGAAAATAAGACACTTTCTTTATCCTTCCCAGGATGTCGTCTTTCCTGCACTCTGGTCAGCTTGGATAACCCTACGGTAGTCACTGAATACTGAATCCCTTTGGCAGAAGATAGTGCGGGATGGGATATAGTTGCCAAAAGTTGGGCTTGTTCGGGTCGCCGAAAGAGTGAGCTTCCATCTACGACATGCATACCTGACGGCCATGGGCATGTACACACATCAATGGGGTCGGCGTGTGGAGACACCTCTATTAGTGAAGGTGTTTCTTGGCCAGGAGCATGATACAGAAAGGATGTTGATGGGGGAAGATGACAGTGATGAGGAGTTGGAGGGCGGTGAAACAGGATAGCAGGTAGAAGGATATGGGAAGGTAAAGGCGAAGGTGAAGGGTCGCAGGGGGCGTCCCAGCAAGGGAGTCTTCGGAAGAGCGGTGAGATCATCGGCTCTGAAGTAGAGGTAACTGAGATACTCTAGGTATTCTTCAACCCTTGTCTATCCTTTTCCATTCATTCACTTTCCTTACAACCTTTAATCCTCTTCCTCTCTCTTGCGCAGGAGCATACTGGTGATGGGACTGATCAAGAGTCCCCAATCGGAGGAGAAGGGGGATCTCCTATGGAACAAGGAGGGGCACCGATGCTCGTTATCGAGCTAACAAGTGTTGAGGGATCCCCCACCACGACATCTCCTATAGTGGCCAGATCACTAGAGGATGATGCCTTGGGTTCATGTAAGTCCCTTTATTTGATACTGGTACTCACTGTCGGGGGACCCAACTGATCAAGGTGCTCCTTATCTGTGCAGTTATCACGACACTGGAGGCTCGTCGGGCTTCTGAGCCTGGACCATCCGTGAGTGTGCCGATAGAGAATATATCGCACCATCCAGAACATGCCTACCAAACTCTGTTTTCTCCAGCAATTAGTGAGCAGGGAGCGGTGAACATTGGTGGTGCTACCATCGGGGTAGGTCCGGAAGTCGATGAGGGTGCCACCAGGATCGAAGGGAGAGAGGAAGGTCACCCAGATGCTGAGGATCTTATTCCCCTGGGAGAAATCTCTGAGGAATACCCTTCTACTGCCCTGTTGGATGTCTTCCCTATCTATGGGCCCTCTGATCCCAAAGAAATTGACTATTCTCATTTGGAAGCAGTCGAGGAGAGTTGGATGATGCGACACAAGGGATAGAAGAGCATCCGGCGCTTCCTAAATCAGCCCCAGGAGGAATGGTTGAAGTGTATGGGGTCACTCCACACTTGGTTGTGCTTATTATTTGTTGGAGGGGTATATTCTCAATGCCTTTACCTAATGGTATGTGATTACATGGCCGAGAAGATTCATGATAGAAGCCAGCTTCCGGACGCCATCCGTTGCAAGGAGGAGTCAGGGAGTACCCAAGCATTTTTTAGGGCAGATCAGGAGGTCCAACGCCTCGAGGAGCAAGCGAAATAATAGGAGATATTCGTCGTATACTGCTCTGAGCTCATGGAGTAGTTAAGGTCCCAGTTGGCAGATTCTCAAGAATAAATCATGGAAGCGAGTCAGCAAATTACTTAACTCCAATATGATCATGCATGGGCACGGGCCAAGGTCAATAAGCTGTTCTCCATGGCCGCTGATGGAGAAAGGTTCCTCAGGGGATGAGAGGCAATCTTGGGGGCCACCATCGAAAAGGTGGTGGCATTGGAGAGATCTATCCAAGTAGCCGACCCTTAGGGGCCCTGTTTTGGCCAAACCCATACACTTCTCCCACTTTAATGCATCTTTTCTTTTAAACTGTATGTATGAGAAAATTTATTTACTTTCCCCTTTTCTTTAACATACTTTCCCCTTTGGTTTAACATGCTCAACCATAATCGTGAAATAAATGGAAATCCATCCCTAATCTCACGTGGGTCATTAAAAGCAAAGGTGGCTCGTACTATCACTTCGTTTGATCATGGGAGCGTCAACCAAGCTTCGGGCATTCAAAATTCGATCCTAGATTCCCAAGGATAAAAGGGAGTCCCATCCAAAGGAAGAGGACCTCAGATCACTCGATGAGTCATCTTCTCAATGTGATCTAGCGCACGAGTGGGGAAATTCCAGGGGCATTGGAATCAATCCAAACATAGGGGAATGAAAAATGTGAATCAAGTTACCCAAATTCAGAACACTACAGGAGGGCTCTGGTAATGAAGGACGAATGTTGACCGTGTTCGAAACACAACATTCCTATTACTGTAACCTGATATGGTGATAATAAGTGAAGTTCAACTGATAACCATGTTCGCAATACAGGACCTAACTCTAATATTGTCGATCAGTCTTCCGGAACGTTGACCCAGGATAGTAGGCGGATCATAGGTCGAGCATCCATATTGTTAGGGTGTCCCTTAAAACGTGATCATTCATCCAGAACGTTGGCCAAGGATAGTAGGGGGACCATAGGTTGAGCATCCATGCTGTTAGGGGGTCCCTTCAAATGTGATCAGTCTTCTGGAACATTGGCCCCGGACAGCAGGTGGACAATAGGTCGAGCATCCATACTATTAGGGGGTCCCTTCAAACGTGAAAGAGGATAAAAATATGAATAAAGGGGAACGCAAAGCATGGAAAGTGAAGTGGTGGTTTGTTCGAGTAGAATCCAACACTCCCAATATTATTCCACTGTCGTGGAATCACATTATGAGGATGCATCAATATGATCGTGGATCGTCCATACTTTTAGACAGGACCTCTCTGGTGAGGGACATGTCTCTTCCCAATGTCATTAAAGGCCATCCAGAATTTGTTCAAGGCCAATGCTGCAGTTACACAATTCCACGAGATGTCGGGCCAAGGGGCCGACAGTGAGGGGGGAATGGTCTTTTGATTCCCGGGGCTGGACCCAAGACGAAATGTATGAGAGTTCCTACATATCCCATGATGATGAGAATCAGGCCGCACGTAGTTCTAGAAAGGGTCTTAGTTTAAGGTCTTATAACTCAGACTAGGGACTGGTAAGGAAGGTATGAGACACATGGTAAGGTGATTATGAATCCCGATGTGAATGGGGACATGAGTCCTACTTACCATGTGTTCCCTGGGGAAGTGTTTTGGTCAAGGGAACGAAATTGAAAGTTAGGTTGGGCCCACGGGGAAGTGGTCGGGCACTCCAATGTATCTCATGAGGATGGGAATCAATCTATACGTAGTTCTTGGAGGGTGTCATGGCATGGTATGGTACTAGTGAAAAGGATTAAAGGGGCGTGCGGGTCGAGCCCTCTCACCAAAAGAAGCGGCATTTGATGTATCTTGTTTTTCCTTTAAGGTGAATGGTTTTTCTTTTGTGGAGCGACCAATATATGGTAGAAATTTCTGACATCACTGTAATAATCAAGCTGTATACAGGTGTTGAAAAATGGTATGGTAAATGACCGATACCCAACGTGATGTCGTCTATGATGCGGTCATCACAATGCAGTGTCATTTTTCTTCGTGCGGCCGGGATGATATCATAACAGTTTATAGTCATGTGGAAGAACCAACCAGCACAGTTTAAAGTCATATAGATTGGACCTGGGGGAATGTGCACAATGCGATAAAGCATACCCGATGTGAATGAGGACAAGGTCCACATAATCATCATGCGCAATTCCGGGAGAAGAGCCTCGGTCCAAGAGGCCGGCGAGGTTCAAAGGATAAGGGGCAGGTGACTCTAGCTTCCAGTTGAGCTGGACCCAAAATGCAATGTCTAGGTGACCCTACGTATCCCATGAGGATGAGGTTCAAGTTGTTTATGCCTCTTAGAGAAGATCCCAGACTATAGTCTTAGCGCTCGGATCGCAGGAGCCCCGAGAGATGTCGTACTGCATCTTTGTCTGCCTGACGTGCGGAAGTGCACTGAGGGATAGTGCCAAAAGTGTCGGGATTCCTCCTGGACACGATGAGGGTTGAACATAATTTGAATCATTCAACCAAAATTCATTCCCTGAAGTGGCTGGCGTGATGACGGAGGATTACTGCTGACAATGTTCGCAATACATCATCCCGTCACGTTAGCCTGAAATCGGGACAAACAAATGAGCATCGATTGCTGACCATGTTCGCAACACAGGATTTGTATCATTTTGTTGTCTGAGACCCTCGGGGGCATTGGACCGTAATGGTAAGAGATCCCTCTGGCGTGGTATCCATGCCATTTTTGGGGGTCCATTCGGATTTGAAAGATAACGGGGCCCGAATGAAGTGGAACACAAAGCTTGACAAGTTGAAGGAAAATTCCTAAGTTGAATCTGAAACTCCTGATCCTAGACCAGTGTACTCTAAACACACTGGCAGACCATTGTAAAGGGTCTAGGGGCTCAATTTGAGAGCATCCAAGAGATGGAAGATTCCCAAGAGGAGGGGGGCATGGCACCAAAAACCATATACCACACCTATATATCCCCCTCGTGGAGAGGGACAGGCCGATGGGCCTATTTGACTAGGAGATCGTGGGATCTATACGAGATGGGGCTAGACCTAAAGTCTAAATGCTCAGGAGGTCCTATGTATCCCATAAGGATGTGAATCAAGCAACATGTAGTTCTTAAAGATATAGTTTAATGTCATGCGGGACGAGATACAGTTTAACGTCATCCGAGATGAGCAGTTTATGGTCATGTGGGACCATAGGCCAGTTTAAGGTCATGGGAGACCGTAAGGGTCCAAATATAAGACCAGATGAAGTTTAAGGTCGTGTAGGACCAAATGAGGAAAGAATGTAAGACCCAATGTAGTTTAAGTTCATACAGGACCACAATACCGTTTTAGGTCATAGAGGACCATAAGGGCCCAAATGTAGGTCCAAATGCAGTTTAAGGTCATGCAGGACCCATTCATCAGGCAAAGTATTTCTTGAGGAACTGGGCATTGGTGGTAGGAGTTATAGGCTCACCATCCATAGTCACCAGGGAGTATGCTCCATTGGGATAAACCTTATTAATAATGAAAGGTACCTCCCATTTGGGCTCCAACTTGGGTGGTTTCCTACCAGGTATCATTGGTGCCCTGACAGCTAATACCAAATCAACTTGCAGGAAAGATCAGAGGTGAACATTCTTGTTGAAATCTTGAGTCATCCTGCTCTGATGCCTTTCTAAGATGTTCAAGGCACAAATCCTATTCTCATCATGTGCTTCCAATTCATCTAGGTGGGTCTCAGCCACTCTATCTGGCACTTGCTAGTCATAGACCGTTGTGCGCAATGAGGGAAATTGATTCTCGATGGGAAAGATGGGCTCATCTCCGTACACCAAGGAATATGGGGTCACCTGGGTGGAATTATGGTTCATCGTCCGATAATCCCAAAGGGTGTTGGGGAGCTTATCTGGCCAACTCTTCTTGTTCTGACCAACCATTGCCTGCAGAATGTTAGATATGGTTTTATTGAACACCTCAATCTGTCCATTTTCTTGTGTGTGATAGTGGGAGGTATGGTTGGAGAGAATGTTGTACTTGGTGTACAATTTCATTAGCTCGGATACCTGTAAGTTGGTGTAGTTATCGGTGAGGATAGCGTGAGGTACCCCAAATCAATAGATGATATTTGAACTCACGAAGTAGACGATAGAACGGGCCTTCACTTCCGTGAGAGGAATTGCCTCTTCCCACTTGGAAAAGAAATCTGTAGTGGTCATAATGAATCAGCATTGGTGAGCCGTTGCCGATGGGTATGGTCCTACGACATCTAACCCCCAGACTACAAAGGTCCAAGAGTACTTGGTTGTATGGAGAGGCTCTAGTGGCCGATGCACAAAGTTAGCATGAACATGGAACGCATGACACCTCTTGGAGAACTCGATGCAGTCATGGATCATGGAGGGCCAAAAATACCCTAGTCTCCAAATCTGGTGAGACAGTTTTGGCCCAGCCTGATGGGCACCACAGGAACCGGCGTCAACCTCTTGCATGACATATGGAATCTCGACTCCTTGACTGCAATTGATGATAACACAATAAATTCCACGTTTATAGAGGATATTCTCAAGGATGGTACCACTCTGGAGAGTAAACTGCAGCACACGGCGTCAGATTCACTCATGCTCGTCCCAGTGTGTCGTGAGATTACTGTGTTGGATGTATTCTACCAAGGGTGTCATCCAATCGGCAATTACTTCGATCACCACATCCGGACTACCCGGGGCTCCTGACGTGGAAGTACCGGCGGTAATATAGTTTACTTGCGGGTCGTCGCCATCCTCTAGGGTGATGGGAGCAATGACTCTCCAATGTTCCACATGGATAATCAGATCATCCTGCTCAGGCTCTCTAAGCAACACGACCAGGCTGGCCAAAGTATCTACTTGACCGTTCTGTGATTGAGGGACATGGATAACCTCTGCCCGAGAAGGGAACTGCGCCATTAGCTGGAGGGTGCGTTCTAACACTGGTACGAGCTCCGGCTTCCTGACAAAATTGTCTCCATTGACCTAATTGATGACTTTCTCAGAATCCCCTTTCACATTCAAATGGGTCAGGTCAATCTCAAGGGCCAACTTGGGACCAGTAATGAGGGCCTGATATTGTGCCTCGTTGTTAGTTCAACCTTCTGATAATAAGAATGAGTAAGGCAAGACTGCTTGCACCGGGGTGATATAGATGATGCCCAGACCTACTCTATTGAGCCTAGGATCATTAAGCCTCCTACTGGTGGGGCTCCGGGAGGCACCATCAAAGTGCATCTACCAACATGGGATAGCTTGATTGACTGAGGGGATTGCCTCAACAGGAAGATCCAGGTCAAAGGACTAGTCCGCAGAGGTTGGATGGGTAGCTAAAAAGTCTATCAATGCATGCCCCTTGATTGCCTTCTAGGGAACAAACCTAATGTCAAACTTCTAGAGGATCAATACCCACCGCACTAGTCAGCCAGTCAACATTGTTGTACCTCTCGTACCCCTCGTGGTTTAATTTTCATGATCACAATCACTCTCTTATTTATCTAATCTTGTTTTAAGTGTTTTTGTTGATAGGCAAAAGGTTGCCAAGGAATTGGGCCAAGAAGGACTGAAAGTGGACTGATTTCAGTCTACCGGCCAACCGGTGGATGACCACCGGCCAGCCGGTGGAGTCTAGACAGAAGGCATCCCCTCTGTCCAGACCACCGGCCAACCGGTGTCCCATCACCGGCCAGCTGGCGGAACCCAGACAGAAGAGTTTGCTACTGTCTCAGCACCGGCCAACCGGTGGCCTCCTCACCCGCCAGCCGGTGGTGCCTGGGCAGAAGACCTCCCCATTTTCCAAAGCACCGGCCAACCGGTGGCCAAGCACCGGTCAGCCGGTGGAGCCAGTCAAACTAGCCGTTGGGCTTTGACCAGACTTGTCCACTTGACTCCCAATGGCTCCGAAGGCCTCTCCAACGGCTCCGAAGACCCCCAAAGGCCATTTGGGGGTTCCCCCTCTATAAATAAAGGACTATGAAGCCCCGGAAACGTACGGTAGCCCACGGGAACATTTTTTGATCACTTGGCGAACCTCCGACGGATTCCTTCAAGGAACCTCAATTGCTCCAACTCACTTCCACATCCAAGGAGCACCATCAAAGAAGCTTGGGAGCTCTCTTCATCAACTTCATCAATCCATTGGCACCCAAGACTTCTCCACATTACGGTTTTTCTTGTTTTATTTATTTTGAGCATCAATTTGGGTTTGTGCCTACAAATCCCTCTTTATCTCATCCTTCTTTTCTTTGGGTTCTCACACCACCTTCAAGGTGTGAAGAGGTTAGTTAAGCCTTCCCTTTAAAAGGCTTGAGTCATAGGTGAGCTAGCCTTCACCTGTAAGAAGGCTAGTGGGTTCTTGCTCAACCATTAAAAGCAATCTGTAATAGGTTCTAGACTACCTTAAAGTCTAGTGGGTTTCTTGCTAAAACCATTAAAAAGCAAGCGGTAGTAAATCTCTCAACGGTTGAGTTGGGAGCGGAGACGTAGGCTTTGGTTTAAGCCGAACTCCGTTATCATGTTTTGTGTCTTGCCTCTTTTATTTCCACTGCGCTTTAACTTTGTTTTAAATTGTTAATTTTTTTTTAAATGCAATTCACCCCCCTCTTGCCATCACTCTCCGGCCCAATAAACATGGGGCGATTTAGAATGTACTTCAATGGGACTACCCGAGAGACCAATTGTACCTCGTGGTACTGAAAGTAATGCCGCAGTTTCTGCACCGCAAATACAAGTTCAATGTAGCTTTTCTCGATGGGGGAGTATCTGGTCTCCATATCGAGGAGCATGTGGCTGAGGTAGTAGGGGCTTTTCTCCATCCCCTCATTGTTCTTCTGGGCAAGAAAGGGACCAAGGTATCATTCTCGGGAGGTGACATAGATAATTAGTGGCTTCCCGAAGACTGGTGGCATTAAGACCGAAGGCTGAAGCAAATATTTCTTGATTTCCTCAAAGGTGGTATTTCACTCCTCATTCCACTCATAAGTGGTTCCCTTCTTCAAGTGCTGAGAAAAGGGCTTACACTTGCCATCCAGATTCGCAATGAATAGGAGTATGTAGGCTAAGTGGACTTGGAGACCTCAAATATCCCTAATATTTCTCAGGGGGAGGCATCTTGCCGATGGAATTTATCTTCTCCGGGTTAATCTCGATTCATCGGTACCTGACAACAAATACAAGGAATTTACAGAAGCTAACCCTAAAGGTACACTTCAACGGGTTCATCATTAGGTGGCAGGAACAAAGGAAACTAAACAATTTCTCAAGGTCCTTGAGATGGTTCTGGAGTTGGCGAGATTTGACCACCTGGTCATCCACATAGCATTCCACCAATTTCCCCAGGATTGGCTTGAATATGCGATGCATGGCCCGCTAATTGGTGGAACCTTCATTCCTCAGGCCGAAGGGCATAACCTGGTAATAGAATGTACCTTGAGGCGCCCTGAAAGTGGTATACTCCTCATCCTTGGGGGCTATAACGGTCTGATTATATCCATAATAACCCTCCAAGAAGGATAGGGTTGGTAATCTAGGCGTAGTGTCAATCAACAATTCTCTCACTGGAAGGGGAAAATCATCCTTCAGACAGTGATGTTTGAGATCTCGGAAGTCGATGCAGACTCTGATCTGTCCGTTCTTCTTCCTAACTGGCATGATGTTGGCTAGCCACTTGGGGTACTGGATCTCCTTAATGAAGTTGGCTCTGATGAGCTTTTCAACTTCGGCCGCCACCATGGCACCATGAGACGGATGCATCATTCTGGGAGGCTGCTTGAACCCGCAATGGTTTTCCAGGAGACAGATATGGTGGATGACTACCTAAGGATCTTGTCCTGGAATCTCATCGTAACTCTAGGTGAATACATCATAGTGTTTTTTAAGGAATTCCACATACTGCTGCTGCTCCTCGGGGGATATAGAGGTGTTGATCAATGTGGGTCTCAGATCATCCTCGCTTCCGAGGTTTACTTGTACCAACTCGTCGACCGTGGCTGATATCTCTTCTTCAACGGTAGGGGGAGCATCCTCTATATCTTATTCTCCACTTATAGAGGGATCTTCCATGGGGGAAGCTACTTCTGAGCTACCAAACCCTGATGGGAGGCCACTACCATCTTGTTCGGCCGTGGTCATTGCATCGGGGCACTCCGGCGCTACCGAGACCATGGCTACGAAGGTTGTCGACCTGATCCCATCTGGTCTCCGGCCCAAGGGGCCACGCTTGATAATATCGAATCAATAGTGGCTCGTCGGCCGGAGCTGACTTATTCCAGCCTGGAGAAATAGACAAGTATGACATACTTTTGTTGCCATGAGTCGGACGTCTCGATACCTAATGGGAGTGGGAGGCTCGAGGATCACTGGAGCCTGATTCTTATAAGAATATGAATTGATCTTCCGATGCCTCCTAGATCTGGGAGCATGATTCCCCCTTGTCCCAGAAATGACAAAACACTTTCCCATGTCAGGGTTTGTGGCCCCCTACCAATGGATCGGGAAGACGTAGGCGTCATTCAGGCCTATCCAAGGGTCGGTCGTAGTGGTGACGAGATAAACATTAATTTCTTAGATTTTATTATCCTTGATCTTGTAATAATCATCATCCAAGTAGTGGGATTCACAAGAGGTGAAAGAAGATGCATCACCTCGGAAAATAGGTTTCGGGTGAGGACTAGGTGACTGAGATTGTCCTGTAGTGGGGAGAAGCTGGTTGTGGGATGGCAGAGGTGGCTCTGCCTGATCGAGTATCACAAACGGTGGTGGAGGCGGGCCTGTCGACACTGGATGAAGAGGTTGTGCATGATTATTTTTGTGCTAGGCCTACTGTCTAGTCTCAGCGGCATGCACGACATGGCTGGAGGTGCTAACTGACATGCCTCGGCGACCCATACGGTCGCGGTCCCGCCGATGTTGGCATAAGCTGGGGACATTGGGGAGGTTCTCCTGGTGCTTCCCCTCATAGAAAGTCATATAGAGATTTACCAACTAAATGGTGTTAACCAAAGTGTACCCATGACTGTCACTTGATGAATCATCCACCACTGAGCAGATTTTGGGAGGGATTCCCTTTTCTCGAGGCATGAAATCACCGAGAGTGCGGGATGACGACGGCATTGGCGGGGCACATTGCTTCTTCTTGTGTCGCTGATGCTTGCTCTTCTGGGAAGCGGTCGGCTGAGATGATGATGCAGAAGTGGTGGCCATAGCTTCTGAAGGCTCCAGCTGATTCAGGCGTGCATCGATAATTCCATGGGTGTGGGCGACTATCCTGTGATCCATCCAGTTGTTATACTTCTGGAACCCGTTGTTAGAAACATACTGCCACTCACCTTCACCATCGCTACTACTATATGATCTCACAAAGACACCGGGCACTTGTGTCGGGTCTGGGCGCAACCTGTCTATGTTCTAGTCAATCAGGTATTGGAGCCACTCCATGAACACATAACACTTCTTGATGGTGTTCCCCAGGATCCGATGATAAGGGAATTAGTTGGGGTGATCAGTGAGACACGCCTCTTATGGCTTCCGGAAATCAGGCAATCACATAATTCTCTACTATAAGGCGCTTCAGAAGTAGCAGGGGACCTGAGACTTGTCGAATGAGTAGGTATGATTCCTTCTGTTTGGAAAGGTGGATTTAGGAGCCTGACACTGACGGGGGGACAGAGGATCCTGCCGAGGAGGCTGAACTTGATTATCTCGCCGAGGCGGTGGAGGCGCGTTACATGGGGGCACCTTCCGATTCTGGGGTGGGCGCTGTTGGGCTGGAAACTATGCTCATGGTGGCGGACCTTTGAGGAGCTAGCTACACTGGTAGCAATTATAGCTGCCTGGAGGCCTCTACTTGGGCCACGGCGGTAGGCTTGGCATAGGCATCCCTCCTTGCTGGAATTTCTGGGGCAGAAGGTGTGCTTGACTAGCCTGTTGCAGGGCTTCCTCGAGGCGCTGAGCCTTATCCAAGATGTCTCAGAACCCTCCGAGATAATTCTAAGTGATCAAGGAGGGAACCAGTTCAGTCTTGACATTCCCCACACACATCGTCATTAATTTCTCCTAAGTCAGTGGCATATCAAGAGAGTATGTGAGTCCCATCCATCGGGCGACAAAGTCCATGACTCGCTCAGCAGGCCTTTGCTTTGTCCTGAAAAGGTCTGCGATGTTCGTCTTCTGGGTGGTAGAGATGAACTTGTAAAGGAACTACCTGTGAAGGTCTTCCCAGCTAGTCACATATCCCACAGTGATTTGGATGTACCAAACGAATGTCGTCCCCTCCAGTGTCTGAATAGAGCAACGGAGCTTGGTGGCCTCCTATTGCACTGGGGTCCCTAACATAGTCCCACACCTCGAGTTAAAGTGGTCCAGGTGGTACGGTGGGTCCCCCATCCCATTAAAGGGGGAAAAAGTGGGATTCCCAAATCCCGGGGGTGTAGGCATGTCATCCACCCATGTCGGGTATGGCTTGCCATCGGGGGGATAGCCACCTACCATGTCTCTAAAGAAACCAGGCAGGAAATTAGTGCCGCCATTGGATCATCTGGATGTGGGTCCCTATCCTGACGGGGATCCCAAACCACGAACACATTTTCGGGCTCTTCAATGCGGTAGACAACCTCAGCGGCTCGTAGAGCGGTTGGTCGAGCGATCCTTGGGGCGATTGGAAGAGCCCGAGTGGGGTTCCATGGATTTTCGGGCCCCACAGGAGGGTTCGGAGAGACATACCGTGCCCTCTTGCTGTGATCTCCGGCTTCTCCACTATCAGCGAATACGGCATGATCAAGGTTGTTGGGGAGAATCTCGACGAGGGGTAGGTGTTCCTGCCCCTTTATCCCCAGCCTAGGATCACCATATTCGGGTCACCGCTCTGTAATAAATTCATCCAAAAGTTCATCATCTAACATCTTCTACTCAGCAAGCTGTTGGAGCAGCATGGACTTCTCGGGGTCCTCTTATGTATTCTGCACTGAGGCGGACAGCTCGAAGAGCTTGACAGCTCCAACGTGCTCTTTGTCATTGCTAACGTTCTGGCTGAGTACCAGTGACTCTATGGGCGCAGGGAGACCTAGGAGGTTCCTTTTATGATGGGTAATCCTCCCGGATGGGTCCCGTGGAAGTGTGTCCTAATAAGGGACGTCCCCATCGAGAAGTCCCGACTCATTATCCTCTCATATCTGATCGGTCATGTTGACTTCCACTCTTCTTGGGGGCATGTACTCACTATCACCTAGTTAGTTAGGATGCTGGAGAATCACACTGAAGAGAAGGGCAGTGTACTATCCCCAGCCATGGACTTGTGCGTCGGGGGTAGCCTCCTCGATAACTCGGTGGAGTAGTAGAAAACTCTGAATGCACTATTGTTGGAGGGCCCTGTGGTGGCCAGGTGACTCAGGGTGCCAAACCGCAGGGAGTGTGGCCAGGTCAAGCAGGCGTAATTCTTCACCGATGTCTTCAAGGTGCTCTTGGCTCCTGGGATAAGTCACCCTTCAGTGGAGAAGGCGAAGGTGAGACGCCGAGAGGGTACGATGGAAACATTCAAACTCCTCCAGGGTGAGCGATTATATTGTATCAAAATTCGACCCTGCGACCAGCCAAAACTTATATGGGAAGTGGCCCGATACGAGGATGGACTAGAAGCTCCCCGGCTTAGATCCATACTGTGGCCTTTGATTGACCCACTCATCAATTGAGGGTGGCTGAGGAACTGGAAGCGGCACTGAGGCGGGCCACTAGGGCGGCGGACTGGTCGGTGAAGAACATGGCGAGCGGGCTGATTGGCCACCGAATCTTGGGTTGTCCTCTGAAGGTTGCAGTGACATGGCCACCATATCGCGATAGGATGAACCAGCAACTAGGGATCCTGACGCAGCATCAGCGTCTCACGAGGGTGGGTTATGTTGTGGCCCTCCCGCCATTGACCCCCAAAACAATTCACCACATTCTATAACTGAGGTAGAGGGTGCTTCCGCAGATTCCAGTGGTGACTGCATGGTCGGTCCCTGGGAATATTCCAGGGTCACGTCTTCTTGGATATACCTTCGGAGGGAAACACAAATCTTGTGGATCTCGCATTCTGGGAGCATGAGGCTGACGCGCCTCATTCCTACCCTAACCCTTGACTTAGAGGGCTTAAGGGAGGGCTCCTATGTGGAATCGTACTCCACCTCAGAGTATAAGAAGCGGACTGGTATGATTCTTATCTGCCCTTCCCCATGATTCCTCTTGTGTTGGAGGCAACCTTCTCTCCTACCCCTGGATGGTTCTTTAGGGTAGGGCTGATTTCTGAAAAGGGGTCCTCCGGCTGCACTAGTGCTGGGGCGGAGAAAGTTTCCACCTGAGGAAGTCGAGGTGCGAGGAACACTATGACAAATTTCGAAAGGGACATGTGGAGGACCTCCGTGCTGGGAGTAGGTGGAGTGGGGTTGGATTCCACCTCTCCAATTGCTGGGGTGAGGCGGACCTTCTCCGATTAGCATAATGACATAGGGAGGACCTCTATGTCGGCGAGTGACAGGATATACAATGTCTCCATACTCTCGGTCTGCGGTAGGGGGAGTGACCCTGTATCCAGTGTAATGAGCGAAGGAGAGACCCCCACACTGAATGTTTATTTCACGAGGGAGACCCTCGCCTGGGTTGAAGGTGGCACGGGGCAGACCTCCAAGCTAAGGTTGGAAGCAGGGAGGGCCCGCACCTTCCGTAGTGGTGGTGAAGAGTGAGCCTCTGCGTTTGGCGGCACTACTATGAATCGGTCTGCAGCAGCCATTGCATGTGCCGATGACCGAGAGAGTCGACCAAACCTGCCCGTGGGGTGGTTGGGGCCTCGATCCGGGTCGGGTGTATAGCTTCCCCTTCTCAATGAATGAAGTTATTTGGGGATATGAATCAGTGGTGTCTCGGGCCACACTAGTTGCTGATGTTGACTCCCCACAGTGAGCATCTTCTTTTTCTCTTGACTGATGTTGGTTTTGGGTCAGGTGGTCTGGAGCCGGTGGTGCAGGCGTGTGGATTACCTACTCCTCGGCTCGAGGAACTGGATGGTGGCACTGATGCGGCCTGGTGGGGGCCCTCACTGAGAGCCCTTGAAGAGGGACTCTGATTAGGTCAGCCTGGATATCCCCTACTTCATCGGCGTAGGGGAGGGAGTTGTCAAGCATCTTTGGGGAAAAGCCTCCAAAGTGATTAAATGTGGGGGTGGGGAGCAGCGGCTCCCTGTACGGCCCACAGAGCGGCATTGACGGCAAGGTGTGTCTGCCTCGAGATCCAAGAGAGCCATATCCCGATTTGGAATTATTCCCTCCTCCTCGTACCTGCGTACAAGTTCATTGATTACCCTTAAACGGATAGTCTCTTATGGGGAGAGGGGGAGTGGGCGCCTAACAGTCGTGGCAGTTGCGGCCATCGTGGAAGAGGTAGAACCACGTGGGGTAGCCGCGTTGATATTTCCCTTTCCCCTGTGCCGGTGGGCAGGTGAAAGAGCTCTGGATTCAACAACTTGGTTCTTGAAAGCAGGGAGATGAGCTCATTAATACTGTTAGGAGAAGGAATTGACAAACAGTGCCCCAGCGCCATTCTATCTCACGTGGTCGGTAAGAGGGATCCACGCTGACAATGTTGTAGAACAGAATGCTCAACATTCTGATTGTCCCAACTTCTAGTGAGGTTTCATGTCAGGCCCGCTTGGTGGGACCTGGTACTAGATGACAGGGTCAGACAACATGTTTATCCACTAATGTCCCTAAAATTACTAGCCTCCATGTTGAGGATAGGAGCTTCACATCGGGTTCACCATTTTCTATTTTGGCTACTTTCACCGAGGCATGTGCATCCATCATGAAAAGGACGTGCTGTTGTTACCCCGCATTCCTGTTTTCCAAAGGCGGGCGACATCCGATCCTTATTCAGGGACGTCTGCTCCTTGATCGAAACTGGATGATGGGATGTCAGTTCTTCATTTCGTTGATTCCTCCTCAGATCTCTTCACCTAGTCTGGGTCTCCCTCATAGATTTAAGGAAAAGTTCGTGAAGCTCTTCTCGGTGCCATGTCCTCATCGACACCGGTTAATTATGCCGATTTTGTCAGGACCTTTCAAGGGGTCTGGTCGAGGCAGCAACCTTCAGTTAGGAGAGTAGTCATGTTGGGGAATCACTGACATGTCTTGACACTGGGGATTGGCATGTCTATCTTATGTCCCTTATTTTAGGGCTTCTCGATGGTGTGGAAGCCTGAGGCATCCCACATCAAACACGGGGAATTATATGCCATAGTCAAGTATCTGTGGTTTTCCTCATCTTCCCATGTTTAACACAGAGTATGCTGCAAGTTTAACGTCCAAAAGAGACAGATCGGACTGATCAGAACACTAGAGTGGATCAGATTGAGGAACCCCCTGGAGGGAACGCCGATGTTGGGGCCATTACGTGGGCAGCTTCTCGAATGCTCTAATGGGGAATGGGGAATGGAGTGGCATGATCCCACTGGGATGTGGCGACCCGAGTAAGAATTGGGATGGATGATGGATTTGGGCTTGAGCCTCAAAGAGACTTCCTACGTATCCCTGTGGTAGGGAATCAAAGTCCGCGTAGTTCGATGATATGGTGGGACACCTGAGGAGGTGGCCCATGAGAATGGACGCATGGATGGGACCCGAAAGAATGTCTGAGGCGTGGGGACCCTACGTACGAGGCACGGGGCCAGGTCACAGTTTCATATAATGTGTTGAGGATGAGGTTCTTGGTAGTTTAACGTCTTGTAGCTCGGATGAGGTGGGTTTTCTTCGCACCCCTAGGACATACATAACCGGTACCCTCTGCTCCTTGTGGAAGGGAATGCATCGCCAAGGCCGTACTGAGGGGGTGTCATAGAGTGAACCATCGAGGGGTCCACGTTAGCGTGGCTATGCGAAGAATCAATAGCTGTTAGTGTGCCTATGAGAAGAAGCATGAGGAAAAGAAATGCAATGGGAATGATTGTCCAAGGGGATTTGAAGTTACATCGTACGATCCTAGATGGTCGTACGGGAAAACCATGTATGATGCGGATGCCCGGAGTGCACAAGACACTTGCGAATGGCACCCAGAAGGAGGGCATCAGGCGTTCGCACAAGGGGGGCTCCCGGGGAGCACCGAGGTGCAGGGCCCTGAGGGATTGCGCGCAGCCCTTGGCGCTTGCACGAAATAAAGCGGTCCTGTGTGAAAATCCCTGGGTTGGCGTGAAATCAGTGTGGCTTGCGCGAAATAGGGGGGTTGAGGTTTTGTGTTCAACTTGAAGGGATTGCATGCAAAGGAAGGGATCACGCGCAAGGGAAGTGATTTCGCGCAAACAAAGGGATTTCTTGCAAAGGAAGTGATTTCACCCAAGGGAAGGGATTGCATGCAAAGGAATGGATTGCGCACAAAGGAAGGGGTGTGCATGTAAAAGGAAGGATTGCACGCAACATGGCCAGTATGCACACAACGGAAGGGGTTTCACGCAAGGGGCGGACTCCGAAGGGGTTGGAGTTTAGTCTAATCCATGGGGATCTCGAGTGAAGGTGGATCCCGAGGCAACATGGAACGAAAAAGAACCATACCTGAAGGCCATATTGCACGCACGTGGAATGACAATTACGCGCATGAGAGGCGGATCGAATTCTTCATTACCAAAAAGGAAGGGGTCTTTTTATATTTATAGGCATCTGGTGGTGCGAAATTCAGTGCTGTGCAAAATATTTTGCGTGACGGAGGTGGCGGCGCATAAGGTCAACCGCGTTGGACGCCGTCGTGAAATTATTTCGCGTCGGCGCCAGGAATCTTCATGAATCCCGGTACATTCCACACAGGACTTCTTTTTTCGCGCACTTCACCCTTTTTTCACGCAACACCTCCGGGCCCTCCGGACTGGGCCTCCGGGTCCGAATATGACTTCACTTTTTCATTTCGGAACTTTATCCAGCACTTAATCACTTTTTGGCCTCTACACCCCAATTATGTCCTAAATGATTCTCCAAAGGTAATTGACATCTCACTACATCCAATTATACATAAAGACCCCAGTTGAAACTTCTATGAGTGATTTGAACTAAAACCACTTGGCCATATCAACTGAAGCATCACCACACTGCCTCACCTAATCCTAATTCCTTAACTCTGGGAGGTATCGCAGAATCACCCCAACACCCACAAAAAAGTAGGAACCCAAATAATTGTGTAATTCCATGGTTTCATCACCAATCTACAACATCATATTTCATTCTCTCACCCTAAGAACTGACACACCTCTAATCCAAATCAATCTATGATCATGTTAACTTCATCATGATCCCAATGACAACATCAAAACTCTATCTACTACCATATATAAATTCAAAAAGATAGTATTTACTAAGGAATGATATCACATCATATCCATTTGTGCACCGGAATCCTTGTGTCACCATACCCATCCGCCAATAGATCTCACTATATCCACAAACATTACATAATGAGGGTAACACACCAATGACTGATATAATACTCCCTACAATGGTAATGTTCTTATCATAACTTCACCATGATAAAACCTAATATTTGTAACGCACACTCTATCCATTAATACATACTATAGAAAGTCATGATCATCCTATGTATATCTCAATGCATTCCCAAAACACCAATGACCACCAGTTCTCATCTTACTTGGAACACCCCCCTCACCATTTAAAAATATACTCACAATGAGAATAAAACCCCTTCATAGTCAATGGTGTGCTCCAAACAAGGTGTCTTCCCCTAACCCACTCTTCAAGAACCGGCCTAATTGGGTCTAAACACCGCATGTGTGTCTCTCTAATTGATCCATGCTCACCCATCCTGAAAAATACACTGAAGGATCAATACTCTGGCCCTCCATGTACAAAATAATCTTTTCAAACCAATCAATAATCATCAACACATAGGTTCTCATCATTATTTGAACTAAATGACCATTGTACATTAACAATATAGTATCTCTCATGAACACCATGATATTTCCATAGAAATCCATACCAACCTCCATTTCCTCATCCAAAGAAATAATTAACCTCTAATGTACCCTATCATGGTTCTTATCTATTATCGTACTCAATTTTATCCAAACCTCACAAGAATATAACCCAATAAAACTCGATCACACAACCCAAATCACAATCCCATGATTCACATCTCATCAATCCTTGGATCATTCACCAAACCCACTGGCCATGATCCTGTCTCAAGTTATTCTCATCTAACATCCCACGAAGTCTCACTCATGAAAAGGATAATTGCACGATCATATTCCAACAAAAATCAATCCAAAACCACGAGAACCTACCACACACTCCCACTATGCCACTAAAAAGGAATCTAAAATCAACATGATCATTAAACCAACCAAACCTACACTCACTACTACAAAACAGGCATTTAAAAGCACTGGTATTTATCAGCACTATAAAAAAGCACTAATAAATGGAATATTTATCAGTGCTAATGAAAGACGTGATAAATTTAACCCTTTATCAGCGCTTTATTTTTAGTAATGATAAATGCATAAATAATTAAATAAATAAATAAAAAAAAAATAGAAAAGGATTTTATTAAATAATATTAAAATTTTTATTATTTAAATAATTGTTGATAAAAATGAATAAATTGATTATAATATAAATAATTTATAGATAATAATAAATAATATGTATTAAATAAATAGATATATTCAAAATGAAAATTGAAAAAATTAAAATTAAAAATGAGTAAATTCAGAAAAATATTAAGCATTTTATTAATTAGATCATTATTAAAAACATTCATAAAAATTATATATTATATATGTAGATATATTTTTATGTACATAAATATAATTTATATAATACAAAATATTATTTATGCTTTACATTAAATAGTAATATATTTAGTGAATAATTTTTTATAATTAAAAATTAATATGAATTAAAAATATGGACTAATTGCATCAAGGAATTTTCATAATTGAATGTTGTTTGATTTTTAAATTTATAACATAGATAAAACATATTATATTGATTTAAAATATATGTAATTAATTCACTTTTATATACATACGCACACACAAAAATATATTTTTTGAAATTTAATCAGTTAATATTATTTATGTTATATATATAATTATTTACTATATTTTAGTATTTTCAATATGTATTCATATTTATATCAATTTTTTCTATATTTTTAGAGATTTATATTAATCAAACTTATCCAATTTATCAATATTATACTCATTTTTAATTATTCAATATTATACATTTTTAATATGTACGAAAATAAGATTAAATATTCATTAAAAAAAATTAAAAATACATTTGTAAAAAAATTATAAATAATAATATTTATAAAAGTACATTTTCTGTTTTTATTTAAAATTTTAACTAAATAAATAATATTTTTTAAAAAGGTATTTATAGATATTATAAATAAATAATTATAAAATTATAATAAATTTATTTAAATAATGAATATATTTACTATTTTTATATGTATAATTAGGTAAATATATATAATGATCTAAATATTATTTTTTAAAAATGTACTTATATAATTATAAATAAATAATTATATATTTAGAGAATTATAAAATTATTATTTAATAAAAAGTATCATTATAAGTATTATAAGTATATATAAAAAATTATACTTTTTTAAAGAATTATAATTTTTAGGAAAGTATTATAAGTATTTATCAGTGCTAAAAAGTGCTGATAGAGATTCATTATAATAGTGCTTATAAACTTTGCGCTGATAGAAGGTTTCCTTATCTGTACTTTTTTTTAAATGTTGATAAAAGTGTTACAACCTATTTTAAGAACCCTAAACATTAGAAACCCCTTCACGATATCTGGATCTCTTTGTAGAAGCAACTTGTTACAAGTGCTCCTTGTTTTCGGATCAAATCTCCAATCTGGGCTAGAATCAAGGTTCTAACTATTCAAAGTCTCGAATCCATGTCTCGAGCGATTCAAAGGTTGAACACAACCCCATCTCCAACAAAATCCTAGTTTTTGGATATCTCTAATTTCCCTTAGTTATCTACTGAACCTTCTAATCCCACACTGTGTATCCCAACAAGTTTATTTGCACTATTCATTGATAAAAAGACCAAAATTCATTGTTTTTAAGATATATTAAAGTATCACCTTCCTCGATATAATTTAGGTCTCCTTGGGACAACATTGGAATTTTTGTCTTTAAATATATCAAACCCAATGTTGGGTCATGTGGTTTTAAGGTATAATCGGATCCAAATACATATATTCCATGATATATACCTCTTTTTAATCATCGTATTTTGAAAAATTCATCCATATAGCGGCTGGTGTTTTCCTTGGTTTGGAATATTACATTGAAAATCATTTGGATGATGAAGCATATGACATCATTGGGGTCTTATATTATATCATGTACAGATGGAACTGAGAGGTTTAAGTGAGGAGGAACTGAAATATAGGGTTATCCCCTTTTATTTGAAATGTAATTCTAGAAGTTGCTTCCATAAAATGGATAATGAAATATCAGAAACATGAGAACATATATATAATGATTCTTGCATGAAATTTTTTCTTAGGATAATGAGCACTGAAATATGTGGTAAAATTAATGGATTTATTTAATATTAATCTAAATTATTTCATGGGGCTTGGTATAGATTTAGTGATCCATTATGAAATGTAAAAATAAAATGATTTTGATGAATCATTAAAATACTATGGGAGGAAATGTTATATATTTTTAATTTGTTTTATTATTTATCTAACTACCTCTAGACAAATTATAATTTTTTTAGTTTTTGTTTTTGAAATTTTTAAATTTGAATTTAAATAAATGAATTAAGTGCTATAAAAAGTAAAATCATTGAGGTTTGAGGTTCTATGATCCTTGGACTATATTATTTGGGAAAAATATATTTTGAGATAAAATTTAATTAATATTTTTATTTTTGTTGTTGAAATATAGTCAAAAAATAAACAATTATAATGAGTTGTTTTCTAGGAAAAACCTCAGTATCATGGTGTTTTAAGAAAACAAATATTATTTCATTACGTGGTGCAGAAGAATAGTACATTGTTGATAGAATTTATTGTTCTCAATCCTTTAGGATTGATCAAAACATTTCTAAATTTAATATTTTCAATGAAAATAACTTATTTAATGAGAAACGTTTTCAATTTGTTAAATTTTAGAAAAAATATTTTAAATTATTAAAGATTAAATTTTATACCACTAGATTTTACTAATTTTAAAAGAATAAAATATTAACATTTATTGATGTAAATATAGTAAATAATTTTTAATAGAATATATTATATTGATATAAAAATTATTATTCCTGAATAAAATCATTACACCTTTAGAATCCCACTTCAAGTCAAATTTATTAGTTTGGATTTAATTATTTTATGATATGTTAGTTCACTATGAATTATTAATTATATGGAATTCACGATTTACTAACATAAACTTAAATCCATTTTTTATGTCCTTCTTGTGGTATTATGATTAACCATAGATGTTACCATCTCTATTACATGAAATCAACTGTTTTCATTAAAATACATTACAATGACCTTTTATGTTAATATTTTTACATAATTAGGAAAAAAATTACTAAAAACATATGTATTTTTAAAGTAATGGACATTTTTTGGAACTATATATGCAACAATTTGACCCATAATAAGCCTTCATTGTTCTTATTTTGATCATTATCCTCATGTTACATTGTTCTTATTCATATCAATCTTCTTATGCACATATTTGATCAAATTATCATGCTTGTTTGCCTCCCCAAATGATTTATGCTCTACTTAAAAAAAATAAGGTTTTTTGTAGAGTCCAATTCTTTTGAGTTTTCAAGAAAACATTATGATCATTAATGAAACCTAATTCATTGATTTCATCCTTGCTTGTACTTCTTGTAGTTGATAAAAATATAGAAATCTTTGAAATGATAACCCACTCAATAATACTTCTTAAAAATCAGTTAACTTCTTTTATCACACATCTAATAAACATTATTTACATTCCACTTTAATCTATCTGAAAACATATCATTATTTAATATTTAATTTTGGTTCAACCCTTTGGAATCTCTTATTACTATCAATGTAAATCTCATAACTGTGATACATTCACTTTTGATAATGAATATCTTATGTTTATTTATTTATTTATTTTACAAAATGAATATTTTATGAAACTAATAGGATATATTAACTTTTTTTCAGATGATTCAATGCATCAATCCAATGTGTCTTATTTTTTATTCATCCTCCTCACTCATTTATTTATTGTATGGAGAGATCTATTTTTTTTCATCATCATTCTTGCTTTATCGTCAACAAATCTATGTAGTCAAAAATATTTTCATAGTAAAATCATTATCCATAAAATTAATGTATTGTTTCATATTTATGATTAATTTATTTATTTGTAGTATTATATATATAATAATTATTTTCTTGTACAATTGGATTCCATTTCTAGAGTTGGGGAGTTTTGTTCGAAGCAGCTCTTGCTCATGAGTGAATGAACTTTGAGCATACAACTGAGATAATTACAACAAGGAAATGCATCAATAAATTATACTACTATCAAGAAAAGGTTAATTATTAATACTTCTTTAATTAATTATTTTATAATTTTATATACTATTTATATGTTTATTTCTTTCTCATTTTTATCAAATACTTATTTATTTTTTTCATAGATCATTTGGGAAGTCATATTTTTCTTCCAACTATCTGTAAAAAACCAAAAAATATATAAAATGATTATTTCTACCAATACTACCAGATATTCAATTTTCATTTCCATTCTTTTTTCGAACTTCCAACACTTCATATTGATTAGATTTTATTAGTTGAAAACCCTTTCACTTTTTGAAAGCCTATGCTCTTTTGAATTTCAACAATGAGAAAAAAAAAATCGACTTAGAACATCATTTCAATATGAAGGGTTTCTAGTTCATCATAGAAAAAAAAGAAAATGTGGTAACATTAGTAGTTTGTATTTTTTTGAGGCTTTGGGATGTGTTGGAATAATCCACACCTCAATCAAACACACAGTGTGACCTCTATGAATCTAAGTGATTATTTTTATTTAAAAGTGACATTAAATTTAGTAAAATGGAAAAATGACATTCCGAAAACCAATAAAAAATATTCTTATTATTGGTAATTTCGGGGAAAACAATCCATAAGTCATTTTAGATGTTTACGAATCAGCTGCACCTCAATTCTATGTATGGTGTGACTGTTATGACTCAATGTGTCCATTATCATTTTAAAATCGATGGTTTAGTTCACAAAAATCACTCAATAAAAAAAAATCATTCTCTTATTTTATTAATAATCTATTAAATTGATTCATAGGTCATTTTTAATATTTTGGGATGTGTAGGAATCAACCACACCTCAATATGACACAAATTGTGACGAGTATGGATCCAAGTATGTATTTTTATTTAAAAATGTTATCAATTTTAATAAAAAGGATAACTAACCTACTCAAAATAGAGAAAACACCATCATATTGTTTTTATAATCTAGTGAAATGATCCATATGTAATTTTTAATGTGTAGGAATCAGTATCACCTCAATCTGATACACGATGTGGCAGGTATCACTCAATGAGTCTGTTATCAGTTTAAAATCGACAATTTATTATGAAAAGGTCACTAACTAAAAACTGATCCAACATGATCAGATTTTTTTGATAATTTGTTAAATTGATTCATAATACATTTTTTATAGGTATTAATGGGTCTCACATAAAACCTATACATGATGTGATCATTATGAGTCATAGTGTGTGTTACCATTTTATAATGAAATTTTATAGAAACTTCAAGTGATGTACTCCAAACCAAGTAAAAAAATTCAGATTGTTTGTAAAAATTATAATAATTATCTATAATACATTTTGGATGTGTAATAATTATCCTCACCTCAATATAATTCATGGTTCGACTTATATGACTTTACGTGGATCTTTTTATTTAAAATTAACATCAATTTTAGTAAAAAGGACAACACACCTTCTCAAAACTAAGAAAATGCATTTGACTAGTTTTTATACATTATTAAAATGATCCATAAATCATTTTTTATGTGTAGGAGTGATCATCACCTCAGACCAATACATGATGTTTCAGGTTTAACTCATTTTTTATTTTATCATTTTAAAAACTACATTTCAGTTCAAAAAGTTCCACTCACTAAAATCTGAGAAAACATGCTCAGATCGTCTCGATAATTTTTGAAAACAATTAATAAATAATTTGTGACATATAATAATAATTATTATATAAAACTGACACATGATGTGACCATTATGAGTCAAAGTGTGTGTTTCCAGTTTTAAATGACATTTTATTAAAAAACACACGTGATGTACTCAAAAACTGAGAAAAACCCTTTTTTATAATTTAGGAAAATTATCCACACATCATTTGAGACATGTAAGAATCATTTGCACCTCAATCTGACACATATTGTAACTAGTATGCCTTCAAGTTCATTTTTTAATATAAAAGTATTATTTCAGTTTAAAACACACATCACATCACCAAAACTGATCAAACAAGGGTAGATTATTTTCTCTTCATTTAAAAACTATATTCATACATGATTTTTCTTATTTATAGGTGTTTTTGGTGTTCGGTTTCACTATTACAGCACACAACATTGGTGATATAGTGTATTGTTACAGTACACTGCAGTATCCCCCATTATTAGTGCTTTTATAAGCGCTGAAAAAGGACACCTTTATCAGTGATTATATAGTCATTGATAAAATACTCTAGATTTTAATCTCTCTCTAGTATTCAACACTTCTCTACCATTGATAAAGGAAATCTTTGGTGTTCTTAAAGGAATATTTTGTAGTAGTTCCTACTAAAATTTATCTTTGACACCTAGTATGAATCATCCATAATCCTTTCCTTAACCCTCTTAGGTGTATCCAAATCCACCTAGTATTATTAAATATAATGAAATATATAAATATATATGGGAATAAATCATATAGGTTATTGTTGAAAGATTATGTAATGAAACCCACATCCTCACGGAAATCCATGACCATCCTCATATCATCCCCAAGGTATCCAATTCATGTATTGAACCCATCATAGTTCCATCATGGGAAAATGTAGTACACTAGGATCCACTTCACCTATCATCAAAGAAAATATAACACATATAAAGTTAGTAGAATTCCACAAAATAGTTATATGGGGAAATTGAATATAAGTTTTTTTGACACGTTAATCAACTAAACCCTTATTTCATTTAAATTAATCACACATAAGCACATGTATCTCTTTTGAATCTTACATGCCAAATATGAGGCATATACACAGTCCTCTTTTTAAAGGGACATGTTTCAAAAAAATAAATCATAACCTTAGGTGAATACATTATATTTCATAAACATCTCAATTATAATATTGAAATATAATATCAATAATCATGTACCCATGCTAACCTGGACTCCCCCAACCCAATTAAAAAATATTCTTGATTCACCAGTATTAGTTCCATCACAAGGTCTAATATATTTCAAGATCCCATGTCTACCATATTCCCATATAGTAAAAAAATCATATGATTTCACTTTGTAATTCCCATATCCAGAGAGCACTTAAAATTTCCAAGAATTGAGGATTCATGTTACATTATATTTTCATACCTGTATGACAAAGGCTGCAAACATGAAATGAAGGCCTAATTCATATAATTGGTATACCTTTACCTTGATTCAGAGTACAAAAATAGTAGTAAATAATCAAACCATATCCATATAAATCATCATTGTATTAAGAAATCAATAAAACCCAATTTTATTTCAAATTTATCAAGCTAAATAATAAAATCATAAATCCAACTGATCAACTATAGGGATGATCACATACACAAAAGAAATAAATATAAAATAAAAGAGGGTATACTACCTTCCCCATGACACACATCACCCTAATCTTTAATACCTATTGAGATGTTCCATCTCAATCCAGTACCCATTATATTATCTAACCTATAAAGAAAAAATTATATTCTCAGATCTATAAGGAAAAAAAGTTCTGCTTGTGCACTATGAGACCCCATGCATGGTGTAAAAAATACATCCCCATGTTTCACAAATATACAACATCATATATGTGTATGTAAGAAATAAATAAATTAACATGCTTGAATGAGCGACTTGGGATATCATGTGCTAAGTAGGACACCATGAATCTGTTTGGATTACATAATCATGTTTTAAGTAGTATAATATGTCATCAGATCATACCTATTATTGAATTATGTTAGATTCATATTTTTACCTCATATTTTCAGACTAGTAACCTAGACTATACCAGAATGATCGGGTTAGGAAGTATTTCGAAATCTCAACTCATACTAGATTATGTGGGGTTCGATATCCATGAAGTAATTACCACTACCCTAAGGGATAGGGGAGGGCCATTTTTTTTTCTTGGACTTATATTCTCAATCAATGTAGTTCTCCAACCACATTCTCACTCGAGGTGATTTAATCAATGTACTGAACAATAAATTATATCTTACAATAAGCTCTATCATTCACATATCACATTACATTACATATCAACCAGGACTTATCACTTAGAGGAGTTCAAAAAATATATCCACCACCCTCTCCCTCAAGAAGAGGTCACAAAAGGACCATGAATCTCTCCCATAGTGGGTCTCACAGGAACTAGTAAACCTATAACCTCTCAATAAGGATGGTCTTTTTCAATACCCTCTCACAATGGTTAATTCCAAACTATTCTCAAGTCATACCTTCTCACCCCAGGTAGGACCAAACTTAACACACAATGAGGATCCCATCTCAATAAAGTAAATCCACCTAGTTTCATCTCACTAATGGTGAGGTTAGGACTTGGGACTCATAATCACATAGTATGTATCCATAATTACATTTATAGAGGGATCCTAGCCTGTCCCACTAGCTCAAGGATCACTATATCAATCTATTCACTCGTGAACAATATCATAGTCTTAAATACATGTCATCATCCAAGCATAATAAATCTATCCTCTCAATATTCTCATCCTTCCTATTAAAGAATCCACTATAGTCCTTTAAACCTTCCAAAATCAATTATCATAATCAATTGGATATATCAATTATCCCATGTTATTTCCATAGTCCGTATTCGTCACTCGTCACTGACCATAATATTATATTCTTGATCATTATATAATTTCTACATCACAACTCTCACTCATTGCCCATATCACACTGCCCTCGATAGATCTTTGAACACCCAAATCAAAGGAAATCCTTCTCTTTTTACCTCATCCATTATTAAAGGAATCACCCCACTTGCATCACTCACCAAGACTCAATACATGACTAGGAGTTTTCTCCTCAATAGGAGTGAGATGCACAGTCATCTTACGCTCTTAATTAAGCCCAAGAATCTCTTTCCTAACAAAATAGTCCAAGGGAAAACATCATACACTATCTATATCTCGACTGAGATTATGTGAACTATATATGGCATTTATTCAACTCGACTATAACCTTTACCCCTTGGTGAAATAGTCCTTGAGTTATACCTAGATAACACAAAGTGATAAAGATCATGTTTCCCAATCATAGAAGCTCAATACCATCTTAAATCTTTCTCTAGGGAATATTCGGTCATTACCGATCTACTAGATCCCATGAAATATTAATATAATAAATAAATAATGAATAAATAAAAATATGAATTTATATTATAAGAAACAAATACCTCTGTAATGAGTTTCCACCCACACTACAGTCTACAAATCCTTTGCTAGGACTACTCATTCATTACCCAAGCTCATACGTCCACCTGAGCTCGTATTTCAAACCATACGACATAAACAATTTATTATAAATATTTTTAATTAATTTTATAATTTATCCTAATAAGATATATTTTCTAATAAAACTCATCGAGCATCGTTACATAACATAAATTGAAACCAACCATACCTGAAAGGTCCTTGACATACCACACACGCTATCCTAAGAAAAATATCTATCACATAGAACACATTCAATCATCAATTTCATTCAATTTAGAAAAAAACAAAGTAATTTTTAGAAGTTACATACCTCAATCAAAACTGTATGCACCAGTGTGTATTCATCATCACGAGGCATCCTCTTTACATGATATGAATAATCCCCATCATTCTCACCATATTCTACCATCCTCCAATAGAATTAGTATTGAATATCCACCTGAATAACATTATTTTATTTTTTTATAAATAGAAACAAAAAAAATATATTAGAGAAATACATCTAGATAGAATCACAAAAAAAACTAAAAAATATTCCCATTCCAAGGGGCATGGATGGAGGTAGAATAGCGGGATGACCCAACGAATGGACCTCTCTATAGCTCCAAATACCTCTAAATTCAATGGGGGTGACTGATAAATTCCATTTTGACCTTATAAAAAACATCTTAGGGGGAATTATGACATGACCCTCTAGAATTGTGGTGAAGTGGACATCGATGGTTTTAGACTATTCTTCAAGGAACAAATTATTGTTTCCTATACTTCATTGCTCAAAACACCAAGGAACAACCTACATTGTCTATATCCCAAGGGTCTACCTCCTGAATACCCCCCACCCCCACCCCCCATAGAGTATCCCTTTTGGGCTATATCAAGGTCTCCCTCGACTAGAGAAACACTGTAGTGTGTCCCTTGGGTTACAATACAGCCCACTCAAAATGGAAAGGTCGACATCATGCCCCCCTGGGGATCCTCCAAGCTGAATACACATGTCTACGACAAGGGTGATTTCCCCATAGACACAATATAAAAACCCTTAACAATTGTTTCGTGGCCTCTTAATTAATGAACCACCATTCCATGAGTCCCATTGTTATATCATGGTGCCAAAAACATAATAACAAAATCATCTAAACATCACCTTGTCCATGATTTTATGCCCATTCATGCACCCAAAACCACTAACTAGGCATCATTCCACATTGAAAAACTTCTTGAGATATTTCAATTATCAAATTTACAATCGTAATCACAATTCATGGAACATTCCTTACTCCAAAACCAAAAATATAAATTCCCTCTAAAACTAATTATTTATATAATTTATTGGTCATTACATACATCTCTATAAGGGATATATTGGTTTATTTTCTCTTTAGTTTTTTGGATTTTCCTTTCCTATACATAAACTCCCTTTGATTGGTCTTAATTCCTTACAAATAATGACATGCCTAAGGGTTTCTCTCCAAATATATGTTTTTTCTATGATATTCTATTCTTATAATAATTCTTTAGATAAATTTAATTTAATTTTCATTTAAATTTTAATATTTCATAACTTCTATATATTTTTATAATTTAAAATTAATTTTTATTTTTATCATGTGGTTGATGCAGACATCAATTATTATAACTTTTGTAAATGGAATCATTCTAGACCTTATTTTTAGAATGTATCTTTCTCTTATAGACCTATATTATTCATCTTATATTTAGGTAATTTTATTTATAAAATTTTTATGTTATGGATTGTAATTTATTTATATTTTGTTTTTTATTTATTTTTCATTCCTAGAATTCTATTTCAATGATATTTTATATAATAGGAGAAAGTAAAACTATTTTTATTTAATGTTTCTTACAAATTTACTCACATTATTATTAAAATCCCTTATCCTTGAATTATATTTATATATTTTATAAAAAATAGTCATATGTAAAACATATTTTCTTACTGAAATATTCTTACAATAATTTCTTTTCTTCAAAATCAATTTTTTCATAATATTTTTATTATTTCATAGATGAAGAAAATCTAAGTATTATATTCTTTTAATAATACATAATTTCATTAAATTTTCTAAATTTTTTTCTAAAAAAAGACCCTTTTAAATTAAAATCATTGAATAATAATTATATTAAGTTTTTAATCAATATACCCTTTTCATTAGATATTACTATGCCAAAATAATTTATTTATTCTTTTTATAAATCTATATGTGTCCCAAATATTGTGGAAGTGGTATATATATGAGAGGATTGATCTATAATATAATTTTTCTTACCTTGTTACCAATCATTCATAAGGGGAAAATTTTCTAATACATTTCCATCATAAATATCTTATACTTTATTGTTTTGAGTGGAGAGTATTCACCTTTATAACCATAACATTTGATTGACTAGCTAAAATATTCGATATAACCATATATCCATTTATTCTATAGGGAAGAAACTTATAAAATCAATCATTTATTTTTTATGTAATATATAAATATGTTGATTTACCTTCATATTATTTTTCTCTTTCTATATTTGGATGATTATTATAAATTATCAATGCTTTCATATCACACATTTTATTTTCTTGGGTTTATATAGTTATAAATTTTTAACAGATATATGACTTTTTTAATTTTAATAGGAACACATAATTAATGATATACATTATATTATCAGTGGTCTTGAAATTTTATAATTCTTTAATTAATTAGGTAAATATTTACATCTTATGAGATTATTATATTAATGGACATGGGGAGTCATCCAAACTCATTATGTTTTTGGAAATTAGTTTTGTGCCCAATCCATTATATTATGAGGGTCATTTTAGTTAATATTGATATATGTTAATTATATCTCATGATTATGTATGTTATAAATTCTTATGTCATGTCACATTTAAATGTTATGATTCATGTTCATTATCCCACTATAAACTTAAAAAAAAATTCCAAAGAAAATCTAAATTTACTATACTGGTTTTATACTCCCCCATTTAATGTATTCTACATGATCAGAAAGAACTCTTTGATTGATACCTCATTTTTTGTCCCCATATTGTGTATTTAATCTTACCTTTTCCTTAATTTTTTCCTTCTCTCTTGGATTTTTTTTGAAGTGATGTGTTTTAAAGGGAAACATGTGTGAAATATTTTTTTAAAGAAGTGTATTTTTTGTTAAATAATATTTATATATCTCTAATATTCAAATATATAAAAACTTTGGGATCATAAAATGTGTTTTAATTAGGAGATATTATTTATAATCCTGTAAAATGTTCTAAAAACATGGATTTTAGTATTTGGTATTCAATAATTTGTGTTAAGTATGTATTTTTAGAACTGGACATGGAAGTGTAGGTCTGGGGTCACATATTTTGGTATCAGAGCAGAGTTTAGTTAATTCTTGGGAATATGTTAAAATGAATAGTTTGGTAAAAACTAAAACTAAAATAGGTTGAATGAAAGGTGTTATAAATTAACATGTAATATTACTAACTTTTAAAATTATTTTGATATTTCACTCAGATTTCACTATATTTTATCATTACTTTTACTACCCTTTTAAATTTAATTAAATTGATTGATCTTGGTGGAACAAACCATTATTTAATCCTTCATAATATGATGATTATTATATTTTAGTGGAACTTCTAGTTTATTAATAAAATAATTTTTTTACATAATAGAAAAGTTATTTTTACACTTCAAGCATGGGAAAACCCCCTTGAACATCCATCATTTTAAATTTTATGAAAATTATTAGAGAATTCTAATAAAGAATAGTAAACTAAAAGACAAAATAAATCAAAGGGAATGATATAATTTCAAAGGAAATATTTTCCCATACTATTTATCTCCAAACAATGAAAAAGTTCCTTGAACCCAACGTAAGGGAGGACAATTCTTTTGGTTATTATAAGGTAAACGTCAAAAGACTTGCAATGTATCCCACTAAGATTTTATTCAAAACTATGAGTCATGTTACTTACTGAGGAATCATAATTGGAACGAATGAATTAAACTAACAAAAATCTCAAAATATGCTTATTTTGAGGTAATATTAACAGTTTACTAGTATTACCTCAGAAAGAGATATTCAGTTCATTATTGAACATATATTTAGAGTCATGCCTTTTTATTGATATTATCTCATGGTTTTCACTAGTGAGAAAAAATTAAAATTTCAAGAATGAAATTTTAATAGGGTTTAGGGAATGTAACACAACATATTTCAATTTAAATATTAATTATATAATATATATCTATATATTAAAATTGAATAACTTATTTTTCAATAAATATTAAGAATAAAAGAACAATTATTTATTTCATTTTGGAGAAATGTTACAAAATCAAATAAAATTAATTACTTATTATTACATGAAACATATAAGGAACAGAAATATGAAAAATATAAGATGATAATAACTTAATGTGAATAAAAGGACAGTAGACTTAAATTATTCTTCCATGTAGTCTCCAATGAAAACCATGTTATTATTTATTATTATGACCTGACACATGTCACCAATCAGCAAGACACCAGATTCAGCTCATTGTAAGTCCTAAAGGGTCATCCTCATCCCAATGGGTTGGAGACTAGCACTTAGTCATTAAAAACTAATTTTGGGAATAGTTTCACAATTATATATAAACCGTGGAAAGACATTAAATTAAATATATTTCAAATAATTTCAGTATTCTAATATAGATTCAATTAGTAGAAAGCTAAAACTACTATATGAAAAAACATATTCCAAATGAAAAAAAAATTAAATCCAGGTACTAAAAATAAGTGACAGTCCATATTTATTTGAACCATGTCACTACCGAACCCCCACATCCCACTAACATGGATATTTTCCACCTCCATGAGTTTCCCTCACTTTATCTTTATTAGATAAAACATGATCCAATTACAAACAAAAAGTACGTATAAGGTTTGAGAAAAAATCATAGTAGAATCCCCAAGTGTATTATAATATATTTTAATAAGGTAAACCAATAATTATAATTAAAAAAACAAGGGAATGAAATATGTTTTTCACAATTTAAAATAAAACATTGAAATTCACCTTTTTAGATAGTTACACAAAACCTTCCCAAAGAAACCAATTTTTAATTCACATTTAAAGAAAACATTTTCCTTTTAAAGAGCTAAATATATTATAAATAACTTTTAACATTTCAAATATTCAAATCATGAATAAAACCCCATTTCAAAATGAGTGAAAATAAGGAAACTGATCCCAAGGATACTATAGGTTGTGGATACTTTGGATTATCACACCTCGATGAACGACCATCAAAATTTATAACTATAAGTCCCTAGGACAAAAATAATGAAAGGGATGAAAGAACATCCTAAAAATGGAACCCCATGATGATGTCGTGAAATACATAGTTCAGTTAGAGTTATAATTGTATATCCATTACAAGAAAATTGTACCAAGACTAGTGTGTTTGACCCAATTACATCTTTCATCCAAAGTACACTTTATACCGTTATGTTCAGACTATACCAAGGAAAAACAATTAAAAGTAATCAACATCATCCTCTACCCTCATAATCCATTAAATTTCAAAAACGATAATTTGAAATGAATTTCCATAAAAATACTAAATAATTTGAAATCGCATTCCATAAAAATAAAACATTCTTTGAAATCATTTTTGATTAAAATGTTATATGATTTTGTATCACATTGCATCAAAATACAACACAACTTTAGATAACATTCCATTAACACATCTTAAGGGGAAATAAATTTATTAATAATTTCACAATACAATAATATTTCAGAAATAATGCCTTTAAACCCTTTTTCTATCCATTTTTAATATAAATCAATAAATCATATTTTCCAACCATTTTAAGAACCAATTGAAATGAGAAAGCAAGAAAGGATTGTGGAATAAATACTTTATATGTAACTACTTATCTCTAAAGACATGTAATTGTAAAAAAACATACAAAGAATAACCAAAAAAATAAAAACAAGGTTTATAGAAAGAAAAGCAGAACCCTATACCAATAATTCAAATTTGGAATCTCCAATTCATCCAATTATAGTACAATGGAAATGTGATGAATCACTTATCACAAATATTCTCTAAAAATTCCCAACAATAAATGATGAACTAGTCATTAATTTTCAGTTCGACTATAGATCTATAAGGATACCAATTAAATCATATGCCAACCATTAGGTCATGCATCAATAGCCTTGATCTAAGATTCTTCTCAAGAAGAAAATAAAGGATCTAGAATGAAAATGAAGAATGAAAAATAATAGAAACATGAATTCGAATTCCAAGATTAAAGACTCTTTAAATAAAATTGATACATCCTCCAGAAGGTAAGAAATCTTTATTATGTCCAACATGAGTATCCTTGATCTTGTTTCTAAACCACCAGAAGTGGAACAAGGCCAAAGAGAGTTTTTCATGTTTTAATAATAAAATACATATTAATTAATAAACATCGCATAGTTTGGACACATATTTTAGAAAATCATACACCAATTGTTCATCCCCTTCTAGGATATATAAGGATCCACATGGTTTTCCAACGAGTTTAATAAAATGTGTTCTGAACATGTGAAATACATCTTTCCCATGTTTCATGTTTTGAGGATATGTATTCATGGTTTGGGATAAAAATCCTACAACCATGTTCCCCACTCAAGGACTTCAAAAGAATTCACAGTTACATGGGAAGACCATCATGATTTTATCTAACTATTCCCCAATCATGACCGATCATGGATAACTCTAAAATTTAATAAAAACATTGAATTTACCATATAATAAACTAAAATGGAATATTATAAAATAAAATGAATGTATCTATCTAAAATAAACACCATGATGTGACATTTCTCCCCACCATATTTCTTTCTTCCTCTATAATACAATGTTGAATAAGGTTAAACTACAAAAAGACGAGGCCATTAATCCTTCATTTTAGACTCCCACTACCACATCTTGTCAGTGTTTGATCCATTATACCATATAATTATGTTTAATAGAATTTAATTATAATATAGAACTATTAATTGAGAGGAAATAATCTAAACTAATTTCTCATCCACTGACACATGTAATTCGAGATAAAAAAATTTCCAATTAAAAATACAAGGTGGGTCAGTTTCATATTAATTATGTCAAGACACATGGAATATATCTTGGAGCTAAGTAAAGTAATATAGAAAATATAACATACAATAAAAATTTTCAATCTTGTCAATGATCTCAAACAGCCCCACATGTCTCATAATCAGCATACCCTATTTTCCAAGCTGATGGTGAGAAAATTGAGGTGATAATTTCAAGAAAACTGGGTTACCAACCAATAATTCTAGAGTAGAACTTTATAGATATACATATGATTAATACAAAAATTGATCTATAACCAGTCATTGATGAATAGTCTGGATCTTCATCGATATCACATGAACAAGGATTTTTCCAACAAGAGAGGCTTCACCCACCTTACACCAACGGATATCAAATTTTAATTGGAGAATATAAAGAGCCTCCAAGGGATATATTTTAACAGATGAATGATAAATATTGTTATAATAACACTAAACCATTCCAAGATGTTTATCCTAAGAACCTCCAAAGTCCATAATGCATGAGTATGGAAAATCCTCCAAAATCTAAATACAATTCTTAATTTTATCATCTTCCTAAGGATGGTATGTCATGTTTAACATCAATTAAGAACTCATCACATCTCGGAGGCCTTTCCATGGATTATGGTAAAACCATGGTTCCCTATATGAGGGATAGCTAACAGAACCTTGTGAAAGCTCATAATATCTTGTATGTTTATCTTTCTCAAATTATTAACATTGGTTCTGTATCATATCATAATAAAATGGAAATACTTATTCAACCATTCAATCATAATTCTAATGGAATTATTTCTTCAGGTAGTCCATTGTTGTCCTGAAATGAATTCCATTGAATCCAAATCCCACTTCCAAATTTCCAGGGGAAGAGACTAAATAAAACAAAAATTCAAATGTTGATTAGCCTTGACATTAGGGAAATTATAGCAACGAGATAAAAAATATAATATGTCACACATAATACCTATCCGCTAGAAAAAAGTTTATTATCATGATATATCTCATTAGTTCCTGGGAGAACATCCAATTGGGAAAAATGAAAATGCTACACCAAATAAAAACCCATGGATATTTGGATAAACAATTGGCTCTTGAGGAAAATAAATCCTTTCGAAGAGAGAGACCATTCACTGATGGTATTCCCACCATATTAATAATTTTTTGTTGTTCTAGTCTCTTAATCCTATATATTTTCCTAAATAATAAAATCTAGATGATATAAATACCAATAAATGATATTCATAATAATATTGGACTCTTCTTTAATCACTTTTTGGCAATTTTAAGAGAAATTCTTCCCATAAGTTCATGCGCATTCTTTGAATCCACCAAAACATTAGAAGTAATTTTCCTTATAATAGATTTAGAGAAATATTTTCTTATTCCTAGGTTATATATATTCTCAAATTAAAATGTATAAAGGTACTCTACCCAAAACCTCTCCCTATGGTTCAATCCAAATTGAGAAAATATATAATTTAAACTATTATGATCAAAATAGACTATGAACATTTCTTAAAAAAGTTAGTATCACCAAAACATAATAGTACACATAAATCTAAGAGTTAAAGGTCTTGAGTAGAGTAATTTTTCTCATACATCCAAATTTAACAAGATCCATATTCCACCATATTATCCCCTTGCATCAAATCACATCCTACTCCCACACCCGAAGTATTACAATAAACTACTTATCTCTATATTAGTTCTAGTAAAATCAAAAGTGGTGTGGAGTTTGGAAATTGTATCAATTAATCAAAATAATTATGAAACTTAAACAAAAATTAAGTATTTTACCGCTTTCTGGGTAATATCTATAAATTTTGATGCATATTTCATGAAACCCTTTATGAACTGATTCTAACATCCCACCAAACTCAAGATCCTTCGAATCTAAAAGATATTTTATGTAAATTTCAAAGTAGATTTGTTATCATATTCCCATGATAAATTGATATGCTTTATTTCAAAACCACATCTCCTAAGATCAATAATTCATGAACCTATAAATTATAAAAAATTAATTTAACAGAAGGATGGTGGTCTCTCAAGATTCCCAAATATATATTTTTGGAGAATATTGTAATTTTTTACATATCTCGAATAAACTAGATTATAATCCATGAACACAACTAAAAATTAATCAAGGTACTTTTGGAATATCTATTCCATCAAATCCATATAAATTTCAGGAGCGTTAGTAAAGAAAAATGATATCAAAAGATACTCAAAGAGTTGATAGCCTATACTAAAAAGTAATATTTAAAATCTTTGACTCTATAACTATGAGTTACTGATATCCAAAAAAAATTGCGATTTTCAAAAACTAATTTTCTTCCTTAAACCAGTCAAATAAATAATTTAAATGGGTAAAAGTGTACTTATTCTTAATTATTACCCAATTAAGATTCTAATAATTGATACAAATACAGAGAGTTCCATTATAATTCTTGGTAAAAATTACAGGGGCTACCCAAGATGATACACTAGGATGAATGAAACCTTTTAAAATCAATTAATCCAATTAAATCATAATTTTTTTCTATTTAGTCAGTTCAATGAGATACTAAGATATAGATATTGGTTCTTGATTGGAACTAAATCGATTGAGAAATACACCTCCCCTTTAGGAAGAATACCAAAAAATTCATCATGAAATTCCTTAACCATGAATGGAACATCATAAATTTAGGTATTACCTCAATGTTTAACTCGAAATGAATATTTCAGCCATATATATTCCATAAAAGGATATCCTACTTGATGAAACCTCACGTCCCACTCTCCCTAAAATGACTTGGAGCTTCCTTATGAGATAATAGAGGATACTAGATAATGATAACAATCAATCTAAACTTTATATGTAATCAATTGATCGATCATTAAAATAAAATTACAGAGGTATAAGTCAAAAACATGGAAATCCTAAAATGACTAAACATAAGATATTGAGAAAGAACATTATAGACATCAAAAACTATACTCCCAAGTCTTCCCATGTGCTATTACCAACCCCATTAAGAAAGGCATATGTATCATTATGAGTTTGAAGATGTTCGAAAAGTGGTTTGATATAAAAGATTGGGACGCACCAATATAAAATAAATAAATTTTTGAGGGGGTGTTAAAATAGATAGTTAATTTCACTCTAACTACACCCATATCAACTTCCACCATAAACACTTCAACTATGTGTAATTTCTTCATTGTAGAGTCTTATAGAGGTAAACCTATTAACATTAAAGAATTAGAACTAACTGCATATCATTTATAATATAAAACCCCATTCCATATTGATGAGTATAAATATCCGGAAAAAATTGTCTACTAGCGACTTCCATATCCACATGAATTTTAAAACAATGGAGGTGTGGGACCAAAAAAGTTATGTTTCTAGTCTTAACATAATGGTAGAAAGTGAAATAAACACTACTAGCTTCTAATAATGGTATGGAGTAAGATCACAAATGAGAGAAACATCCACCACCCTTATATGCATCATTACACTTCCTCTTTTTTCCATATGAGTCATTGAAACCATCACTCAGTGGAAGACAAATTCCATCCAACCTTGAATTTATTACCTAGTCAATATCTATGATCATAAATCTATCACCCATGTCATCATATGAGGTACGATTCAATAGAAAAATTTAGAATATATATCATCTCACAATTCGATATATATCCTTTGATTCTTAATAATAATATTCGGTGACCGTTTTGGAGAAAAATGGACCAACTCAGCAGGAATGTTGTCATGATCAGTCATAGTTTAATCACCCAACTAAATGTTATTAAACTATATGGATTTTTTCATCTTTATTGACATGAGGTAAAACAATTTGATGAATATAGTCTTGAATTCATTCCACTACAATCCTTCGTTATTTATTTCATGAACCATTATATCTCACCATATCTTGATAGGGAATTCAAGCTTAAAAGTTGTGAAGTTTACCATGAATGAATCTAGAGTTTCCACAAAATTTAATATTTTCTTGATCTTCCCTAACTATTCTCCCAATTCTAAACAATTATTCATCCCTTGTAAAGATAGTGGTTTCTAGCGTAGAAACTCTTTGACTCGATCTTTTTCTTCTACATTTCTTGTTTATACCTCTCTAACTCAATCCATGGCATGGATAGAATTATATTCCATGGAACAGAAAACCTAGACTACCTCATTAACAAGTTTCTAATCAATTATAGGGTTTCATCATGGGACATCATTCACAATACCCTTATAAAGAACATTGGGGAGTATTTGGGAAGGAATGGCAATACATCAAGGTATGAAAATATACCATAATAAAAAAACAAAAAATATTAGCCTGAATCAAGAGAATACAATCAAGGAAATGATATAAAATTCAAACTCAAAATTAGATACACACTTCCCTACATCCCTTCGTAACTTCAGGATTTTTATGATGAGAGTTACTAAAGAACTCACATGAAAAACTCCCCTTAATTCTGAAATATCATATCTTTTATCTACCAAAACATCTTAAGACCACAAAATTATGAACATGAAAGAAAAATCATCATTTGATAAGAATTTTTCAATACCTAACCCAGGTTATTCTTGAACTGGACAACCGAGATGGCATGTTGATTAGCCCGAAGGGAAACCCAATCCTCATGAGCTAGAAACATGTTCCTAGGAATCAAAAATTAGTTAGGGAATGGTTTAACCAATAAATATAAACTATGGAAATATGAAAAAGGATTATATAAAATTATATTAAATAATTTCATCATTTCAATGTAATGTATTTTGGTGTGAATATAAAATGAGTATAAGGAAAAACATGTTAAAACCCAAAATAAGAAAATAAAAGTACTAAAAACAAGATTCAAACCATCTCTATGTGAACAATGCCACCACTAAACCCCCACATCATTCTAACATAGATACATGCCACCTCAATGTTATGCCTTTCCTTCGCTTACATGAGTTTAAATGATATCTACACAAACCCAAAGGTATGTGAAGGGTGTGACAAAAAAATACCAGTAGGGTCCCACCAAGTTTTTAATAAGAAATCATTATAACATAACCCAATTATTCACATTTAACAAAAATAAATACATGAAAATATTTTTTCAAAATTTAAAATAAAATCTATAAGTCATCCATTTTAAATAGTTTTATAAAACCACACCAAAAATACCAATTTTTAAATAACATTCAAATAAACTATTTTCATTTAAAATCATTCAAAGAATACTAATGAATAAAAAAGATCTTATATATACAAATAAGGAATTATAATCAATTTCACAAAGAGAAAAAACATAAGAACTATGTCCTAAGTAAGAATAGGTTTGTTCTATATAGGATCCCCACACCTCCTTGAATGGTAATGACTAGTGTTCTAAAAAATTAACTAGGCCTACAATATTATAAATTTACAAAAGGAAACATCGATAAGTGAAACCCATAACAGATTCATGAAATATATATCATTATTAAAGTTTTAATCGTATATCATTACTATGAAAAGAAAAAAATTCCTAGTGTTCTTGTACCAAATCCATCCCACCACACAAGTATCCTAGATTCCAATGTATTCCACCTATACCAAGGATATAAAATTAAATTCAACCTAAATCAAATTCTTACACCCATAGGAAATTAAATTTCACATATCATTCATTGAAATTTATTTCCATAAAAATACCACATAGTATGAATAACTTTATATCAAAATAAAACATTATTTGAAATCAAATTTTATCAAAAAACAATATTTTTTATAATCTCTTTCCATAAAAGTAAATAATTATTTCAAATAAATTTATATCAAAACATATCAATGGGAAATCAATTTCATAACAATTTCACAAAGCAACAATATTTCACATATCAGGCCTTTAAAAACTATTTTCAATCCATTTTAATTACAATTACATAAATCAAGCATACTAATAATTTTATGTTTCCACTAAAATGAGAAAGAAAGCATGGTGTATGTGAAAAAAAAATTTTATGAAACCACATAACCCAAAGACATGGAAATATCTGATAATTACATAGAATCCACATCCAATAAAAATTAGATTTATTAGGATCATAGAGGACCCAAAAACCAATAAATCCAATTCAGAATATCTATTTCATCAATTTAAATAATAATGGAAATGACTAGAATCACTTACCAAAATTATTCCCAAAGAATTCACAATGATCAATAAATATTTGGACTACAATTTCCGATTCCACGTTAAATATAAAATAAATAAAATTAGATCACTTCAAAACCCTTTGATATAGAATTATCAATCTTGATTTATGTTTACATTCAAAGAGAAAAGAGTTGATATTGATATAAAATTAAAAATTATAAAGAACATACCCATACCATCAATTTTCTATATATATACCTCTTTAGAACCAATTAATTCACACTTTGGAATATAAGAAATCTCCAAAATTCCAAAGAGGAGTCACATTCGTCAATAATATAAATCATTAAGAGAAGAATGAGTCCAAATAATAGAATTTGTATTAATTAATTAACTTTTAATGGTTTAGAAAGGCATGTGTAAACTATATTCCTAACTGTAGAATATTACATGAGCCACATAATTTGGTTGTACTATTTTACAAACCATATGAAAACCTTGAAAAATTAGGTTATCCCATGTTGCATGGTTTGAAGCCAATACCACACCGGTGGCCTATCTATGTGCTAAACATTTACCCACCAATAGGACTCAAATAAGTTTTACAGTTTCCTAGGAAGACCCACGTAGTTTTCCTTAACCATACACCAATCATACATAAATCATAAATACTGAAATATTTCTCAAAAACATCCTAAAAATACAAAGAAGAAACTGAAATGGAAGATGATCAAATAAAATGAAAGCAATTACATAAAATAGAGAATGGGATTTGGTATGTATAAATGTTTAAAAAATGTGAAATATTAGAAATATTACTGAAATTTTTAATATTAAAACTATATAAATTATTTACAGATTTATTTATAAAAATTTATATGAATTTAAAGTGGTAATGTGATAGTTATATAGTTTAAGGGTTTGTATAGTTGTTGGGTATGCATATAATCGATGGGTATATCAAATATTTCATAATTGGTAAGTTACCCTTATGTATAAGTTAATAATGTATTATAAATCATACATTTTATATTTTTAAATAAATATTATCATTTCATATATAATTAATTATTTATAATAACTAAAAATATAATAATTTATTGTATAATATATATTTTTATTCAAAAAAATAATGTTTTATATATTTTTATAAAAAAATTAAATTTATATATTTTTAATTTGTAATTTAATAAATATAGTTCATATTTGTAATTATGATGAAAAATAATTATAGATATTTAATATAATTTTTAAAATTAAAAAATTACTAAGATGAATAGTGAAATACATTTGAAAATAATAAAACAAAATAAATAGAGTAAAACTAATTTATAAATTAAGTAAAATAAGAATAAACAAATAATATTATTTTTAAGTATGATTAACTAATAATCTATATTTCTTTTCTCTGTTATGAGTTAGTTTAGATTGAAATTTACATTTCTTAACATTTTACCAATGGGTATTTTCAAATATTTCACTAAAATTAAAGTGTAAATGGACCACTAATCTAACCATTCCAAATAACATCTAATATTTAGTTTCCCCTATAAAATATACCCATATTTCATGTAATATAATCTTTATATACATTTTGGATCCCTTAGTAACAATATAAATCCCAAGGACTACCAAACAAAGAAACTTCTTAATGGAAAATTAAATTCTTCAATGTAAGAATTATCTAATCATTCAATATTTTACATTATCTTTCTCATGTACCTATTATTAAATCTAATTTAACAATAAAATATTATGGAATTAATATTAATATATTTCTATAATAATTGTATATTAATTAAATATGGAAGAGATTATACTATTTTTTTGACATTCATGTTTGGGTTGGTTTAACTACTTACATGAACTCTGAAACTTTGTTTTTCTTAATAATAATTACAAAGTGTTAAATAAACATGTATGATTAATATTTATATTATACAATATGAATTTAATTTATTTTTATTGGTTTTTAATGGAAAATATAAAATTAATATTTGATGTAATGTAACTATTTATGATTGAAAAAAAAATCATGAAATGATTAAATTATATATTCATTTATTTCAAACATCATACGTACCTAACATATATTTCACATGTAACATTCAAACTAATTAAGAAATAATTACTATATTAAATTTAAAAAAAATATATTATGATCTCAAGAATGAGTACTAGTGATCAATAATGCTATACCAAAATAAACATAAAAAAATTAAAAATAATATCATCCAATGTTCAAAATAAACTATAAATAAATTTTATTTATGTAGTCATTGAATATAATTTTTCAATATTAATGTTAATAAATATTTAAAATTAGTATTAAGTATATTATTATTATGTATATTTTATTTCTATGGTGATGAAGATTTCTTCTTCATTATCTATATTATTTTTATTCATTATATATTATATCCTTTATATTTAAATTATTCTATTTTTTATTCTTATATGTGATATATTTTATTTTTTACTATCGCATCTTCTATTAACTATTATGTAGAAATTAATCAACTTTATATTGTTTTTAGAAAAATCTCACTCTTCTTATATTGCTCTAGATATTATCTTTATTACTTATGAGGATTCATGTATTATATACTATGAAAATTCTATATGAACATTATTCTACATATAAGGATTATTTTAATTATATTTTTTATTCCCTTTTAAATTATTACCATTTCAATATTTATAAAATTTCAATGAAAATTCCTTCTTGTTGTCTTTTAAATTTCCTTCTGTCATCTATAATATTAATCTTATTTATGAAAATTCCCTTATAATTTTTTTTAAATTTTGTATATGAATACCTTTATTTCTTATTTGTATATGTATTTTCATGTTCTTTTAAAATACACTCTATGATTTGTTATTATTTTATCTCTTACGGATTTTAGTGAGGGGTTCTCCACTGATTTTCACTATTTTGAGATCCAAATTCATTCTTCTTACCCATTCTAATTTAATTTCATACATTAAACCCTATTTATGACTATTAATATATTTTTCCTATTATTTTTAATTGTATAATTTTATTTTATTATCCCATTATGATAAATAAAAACTCTAAAAGGGGATTCATGTATAATCCCCACTTTTTTGAGTTATGTAACCTCATATTGATCTATAATATTATAAACCATATATATTATATTAAATTGGAGTAAATTATTATATTTTCCATTTATTTTAATGTAATAATGTACCCTCCACATATTTTCTTATTAATTGACCCTTAATTTCTTATGGATTATGATGTTTGAAATAGTTTTCCATCTAATCGATGTTTTTCATAAAGATTATCTATTTCTAAACAAACCTACAATAAATTTTATTTAATTTTCATTAAAATATCTAAATTCCTTCACTTATGGTGATTTTTTTAATTTAAAATTCTTTTTATTATTTTCCATTGATTGGTTCATACTTTAAATTTTAAAGCTTTTACAATTGTAATTTTTTTGACCACCCTTCTAGATGAAACATTTATCTTCCATATCCATATTCTTTATTTTTATTATCTAGGTAAAAATATTATAAATAATATTATATTAATTTATATTGTCTAAGTATATTAAATTTTATTAATTTTTTAAATTCCATTAATTTTATTTGAAATTTCTTTTATATACTATGAAAATGATAAATAGATTTATACTAACTTTTCATAAAAATTTAATCTCTTTAATATGAAGGATCCTTTAATAATTAATGTATATATATTTTCTACTCATTATTCATTTTTAAAATATATTTTATTATAAAAATATTGTTTTTAAGACTTTTCATGAAAATTGATGTTTCTTTTTTTATTATCACAACATTGTGTAAAGAATACCAAATCTCTTCTATATGTATTCTACAATTACATATATTCATATAATGGTTTTTTATTTATTTGTTAAAAATATTTTTAATTAAACACATTATAAATTACTAATTTCATATTCCATCTCATTATACAGCTTTTATTTCACATTAAAATAGTAAAATTATTCCTTCACTCATTATCTATATTGTTTTCAATTGAGGGTGTTATAGAAACAAAATACCAATGAGAGTACGGATCTGTCTCTTCCTTTATACTAACTTTATCTATTATTTGTTAATAGTTTATGACATTGCATCAGGTTCAGCAATATTCCCCTTTAGTTCCATTGTTCATTTTTCATACAAGGTTTTTCCAAGTACTCATTCCCAATTAACGTTTTCCCCATCATCTCAGGATCCTATTATGATCCTCACAGTTGTGTAAGGTCTCAAAGAATAAGACTCTTCATCTAAGGTTCCCCTTCCCCTTAGGCGAAACCAAATCTATACTTTTTTCATGGTGGATCAAATATGTTGGCACTCTCTAGTTTTCATCCTCATCAAATAAGTCCAATGTTACCTCCCATTCCATTAATATCATTAGAGAATATTATTCATGAATTAGTGGAAAAAATTCCAATGATTTAAATTTTCATAGATAAGGTTAAAATAGAATCAACTTATCATAATAATTTTTTTATTCCTTCATTTGACCTGGATCTCCCTTCATTATTTATGTCCACTCACTATGTAATTTATTTTGATCTAGCCAATCAAGATTCTATCTCCATTTTAAATCAATGTTCATTATATGTTAATTTTTTCTATGTGGTCGCTTCATCATGGATTTAGTGAAGTAATATCACTTCAATGAGGGTGGATTATTCTTTTTTATTAGATTATCTTGGGACTCCCATAAAGGCCAAGAATCTCCCCTACCCACTCTCTTTATTAGGCTCCTCACCCTTCCTCTTTCATTCCAAAACCCAAAAATCCTCAAGGAAATAGGTGATGTTTTTGGTTGTTTTCTCTGTGCATATGATGCTAAACTGAGTATTATATTCACCATAGATTCTTGCATATGTGTAGTGATAAACCTAGATTCTCTTGTTCTAAACCACACCCATCTATAAGTTTTTCCATACCTCACATTTATGTAGGAGATTTTATTTACAATCGTATTATTTTTTCTCCTCATATCATCTTCAAGGATACTCTAATGTAGACTAAAAGATATTGAACTCACGTTTTTTAGTCTTCAGGGGACCCTCATCCCAATTCTCATGTTTATTATGGGTTTAAATATGGGTTTTCTAACTCTAATCACGCTCATCATTATGCTCTATTTCCTATGTGGGTTAATGGTGGACATAATAATTATCTAGATAAGGTTTTATAGTGAGTGGTTATTGATTTTATTAATGTTACTCTTATCCCTAATGTGATAGAACATCCTTCTAACATGGATGAGGCCTGGGGTTATTTATCTCTAATCGTCATCACCCCCATAATGGGGGAATATATCTCGGCAGAAAGTGTGTCCACCCTTAAAGATCTTTTGATAGTTCTAGCTCCTCTCTCAGTTCCTATTGTTACTTTTCAGGGTTAATCTATCCTTCCTTCATCCTGTTATGTGGTAGATTACCACTATATATTTCTTTTAGCTTCTTGGATCCTTGAAAAGGATTATGTTCACTCATCCCTTGTGAGAAAACATGTGAAAGATCAATATCATGATACCCTGGATGCAATTTCAATCTTTTTCTCTAATAACTCTTTTGAAAATATAGACTCAAATGTGAGAGTATGTCTTATCTAGTGATCCTTCTAGAGGATTCTCGATAGGCTGAAATATTTCCTTTCCTAGAGGGTCTATTATTAAAATATTCACTTTGAGATTTTTTGTGGATATCATTTCTCCCCCTATTACCAAATCATGATCTAAATCACATACATTTTGAGAATGGTTTCCCTCTTATAATTCAATGCTTTTATGCTTTAAGGCCAAAATTAACTTCTCTTAATAATCTCCTTCTTAATCTGGAACACCAAGGGTCTATAACCTAAAGAAAAAAAATTGATATATTATCCAATGAATTTAATATTTACCATGTTTCCTTGATAGGTAATCAAGAGAAAAATTGAATGGTATACCATATAAAATTCTTTTTAACAAGACAAGAATTAGATATTGTATATAAGATATTCCTACCAACAATAATATTTTGGTTTTCTAGAAAGTTCTAATTATGTTGAAAATCATTGAAGTTCCTTAACATAACATAATTATAAAGGTCATATTCAATAATGGTTCCATGTTTATCATGATATTTTATTTCAAATTTCATGTGAATGAAATAGAGGTTCTATATAAAACTCTTTCTTACTTCAACTCAGGTAATTCAACTGGGTTTGTTAATGGATATTTTAAAACCATCTTGGAATCCACTAAGAATATACGGGGAATTATTTAGATAATTCCATAAATGATTTTTAATATTTTTCTATAAGTAATAAACATTAAGATATTTATTTTAGGAGAAAATTTCTCTCATTAAAACTATAATGAGTTCAATATCTATATATGAAGATAGTTGGCTTGATTCTTTTTTAATATTAAAGGTATTTCAAGTTTATCACAAGACAATTCTACCCATATGGTGAGGTAATTAACATATCACTCCCCTCTCTTAATTAATTATAAATCAAATAATGAGTAAAATGGATAGTTATTTTTATAAAAGGTATATATACATGATTCCTACTTATTTAAATTAATTCATGGAATCTTCCCATGTAAGGGAATAAATTGGAGATCCTTCACAATAATCTAAGGTGATTTAAAGAAGATATTTTTGATTGGGTGAACAATTGTATGAATTATAAAATGGTTTATGAGTTTCTCATGTCTGAAATCATTTATTTGGATGAATGTTTTCATGAGAATTGTTGGTTTATTCTTTAAATTCCCTCATGAGAATAAAAAACAATAAAAAAATCAGATGTAATGGATCACTAGGTAGATATCAACATATCATTTGTTAAATGGGGGAGACAAAAATACTATATACTTATATTCATGTACTAAATAGAATAAGTTTATTGGTATTTTGAGCATGTCACGTGATGATAGATCTTACATAAATAACATATAGGAGGTTGGGAAGGTGGGTGTCACCCACTTCAAGGGTCTCCTTTTCAATTGTTGACAGGATTGGAAGGTCAAGTACTCAAAATATGTGGGGTGGTTCTTTTATTTAGAATCCTTCCAAGGTTACTACATGATATCGGTAATATAATCATCAAAAGGATTATAGATGAAACTAGTATCAAGATGCTTATGAAAAAACATAGTCCAAAAAGTATGCTAAGACCATTAAGATTCCTTATTCCCTTGTACTTTGTATCATAATAGATTCCCAATGGATTTTATAGGTATCTATGAAGGAATTATTTGAAGGTTCGTGATCAAAATATAGTTATGTTCTTGAACATTGGTTCTCATTCCCAAGTTGAAATATTCACTTCCCATTAGACAGTACTACTCGATATATCTTCGAAACCTCCCCTATAATGTTCTAGATACCATTTCCAATAGTAGTCACTTGAAAATGATCCCTAAATCGATCTCTAAAAATATCATATGTTTGTTAAAGGAAGGAATATGAAAGGGTTCATCGGTATAGATCAATACATGGTTGATGATATGAAAAATAAATAAGTGGGATCAAATTCCATGGTGATGATTGACATAGACATGGATTTTGATAATTCTGAGTTTAACTATATCCGAAATTTCATGAAACACTTCGGATTCTCTAATTGGGTATTTGACCTCATTTTTTAACATTATTCTCATCTATGTTTCTGCATATCTATCAAATGGATTAATATTTATTTCTTCAATTTTGTGTAAGGCCTCTTGAAAAAAGACCTTATTTCTTCAAATTTGTTTATTTTGATAAAAGGTGTTTTTAGTGGAAATATCAATGCTTAGATCTCCATGAGTGTGGATTAAAATTGTAGATATATGTATGGTTTCTCTAGTGTGTCACACCACTTCATTTAGTATAACATTATCTTCTTACACAATGGAAACTAAAATTATATTTAGGAATTTAGTAAAATAGTACAAAAAATAGAGCAGAAAAAGAATAGTGCAAACTAAGAGAAACATTTACATATCCAAAGACAACACTGAGAGGTGCATTGAGAGGATTGAAAATAGTCCAGGTTTGGCCAGTAGTAATTTAACTATGGAGGATTTGGTTGCTCCTATAACATTGGGATCATTTTTTATTCATCATTATGTTGGTCGGGTGAATCATATCTCATCCTATGTCAATAATTATTATATTATGTTATTATATTTTGGAGTCAGAATTACTCTTGGTAATAATGTGATCCATACTATATTCATTCATATTCTCTTTGTGTCTCATGTCACTAAAATCATTATTAAGAATATAGAAATTATTATGAATTCATTCATCTAGGAGTTTCATTAGGATGACATCAAAGTGAATATACACTGTTTATAATCAAAATTATCCTTGAAATTGTTGATGGTATATCACTCTAATAAAGGTCCATAAATCATAAATATGGATACAAATAATAAAAACTGATCTTGTAGAAAGAGTATTATTCACCAATCTTATGTAGAATTTTGGAATACCTTCCCCAAATTAAAAAATCGTCTCACAAAATTGTTGGATATGGTGACATTAACTTATGTTGGTACAATTATTTTGGGAGTCCCCTCTTATTATTTGGGTGTTTAGTCCCACATTTATTCTTTCTAGATGCTTGAGAGTACCAATTATTTATTCAGTATGTACTAAAAAAGGATAATATAGACTTATTAAATGGAATTATACTATTTGGATATAAGGAATTCTATATCATTACTACCTTAGGATTTGGATCTTTAAAAATTTCTTGTTTTTAATATTCCTTATATGAACATCTCGGTGAATATGCTTGGGTTGGAATATTTGTTGTGAAGAGATTACTATTATATTTAACTTCTTGATTTTCCATATTCAAAACTAGGTCATCCCTGTTGATAGTGAGGTGTAATGAAAAGGGTTAAAAATTACTTCCAAATGTAATTGATGTGATTACCCTAATGTAGAAAAAGGTTACCTTGTTTTCATATAATAATAGTGTGATATGAACATATGGTGTAATATAAGGTATTAATTTGGAATTTATTTATAGGATGAACCCATATACTTTCATCAATAACTGGTTCCATGGGTTTATTGTCCCCGGTAAAGAGATTGAAAGGTAGTTTAATTATTTGGTTTTAGGTTATTGGGTCATATAATAAGATTATAATGAGATTAGAATAAATAGATTAAATTAATCCAATTAATACAAAATTTTTAATGTGAGGTACCTACTTGGGGAACATATTTCCCAGATGAACCGAAGGGGGTTGGAGCCTACCCTCGGGAATTTTATCTCACACCACTCTTAAGATATGGAGGGAAGTAGTCACAATAATCAGGGGAACACGATTTTCTTAAATACTCCTAGGAATGTTTTCAAACTAAACAGAAATTGTTATTTTGATTAAGAGGTTCTAATAGGAGTAGGTATTATTTTTGTTGGGTGGGATTAAGTGTGATGTATTTCAGTTCCTATAATGTGATGGTTCATGATCTATCAACCAAAACCTAGAGCTATGCTGATTGTAATATCTCTGTGTAATCTATACAATGTTATTCTCGATGAGGTGTAAATATAATCCATCATAGTTCAAAATTTTCATTATGGAAATGTGATAATTCACTAGGCCATTACTTATCAAAATTGATATTTCAATATTATTACCTGTCAAGTTAAATTTTATAGCACATGGTTGGATAGGACTAAGGTAGATCATGGTATAGCTTCCAGTGGAATATAAGACAACCCTATTATCATTTAATCCACCTTAGAGTATTTACCACCTAAATGTGAGAATATTTTTAGAGGGGATTCCCTATGGATCCATAATTTTTAAACTCTCCAATTTTTTTATGGTGGTTTATGAAGTTCCCAAGTCCATATCAACCATTGAGTAGGGAGAGGTGAATCAATGGTTTCTATTTATGAATAAATTTTCTTTCAAATTCAACTTAATGAACTTGATAAGGTTATAGATCCACTAAATATTATATCTCAATATCAACATGTATACAATTTTAATAATTGAGAGATAATCAACCATGATTTAAATGGTTTTGCAGAAAGCCTGCTCTTTTCTACAATAAGTTATTCCCCTGGGATAAAAATTCTTGACTCTCAAACAAGTGATTAAAATTCTCCCAGTACCCACTGAGAGAATTATCTTATATCCATCTTAAATTTAAATACCTCTACTTTGGCTCTAACCAAGATACTCCTTTTTTCCTCCAATCGAAAGACTTATGGCTCTAGCTCCAATAGGGAGACTTCATCTATGTCTGGAACTAACCATAAGACTTCACATACTCCCAAAACCAACTTTATACTTCACCTTACATCAATGGTTTATCCACATAAGTATTATATTAGATGTTCCACCATGATCTTTCTAGATATAAATTCATCGTGTACATTTCAAGTACCTTCAATAACCACTAATTGAGTCTATTGGTATTTATTAAAAAATTATGATCACATATAAAATTCCTTTTTCCTTAGTGAAACACTATTCAGGTACATATTTATTCTTATTTATATGAAGACTCGGCCTCAATGAATGTGTGAAATTGGGGAAAATAATTTTTTCAATATTACTGTATGAAATAGTGAAACTAGCACAAATCAATTCAATATCATCATGAATTCTCAAAACACATTCATATGTGATACAATGCATGATTGTAACAAGGAATAAATCTTAACAAATATATCTTTTTCATTATTATGTTATTTTCTATTTATCAATTTTCCTTTGTTTCTCAATGACTAAATAGTTTCATGTATGTATGTAGGAATTCATGCTCAACTGTAAAAAATTTTCAATCTTACTTCTTGCACACATGTATATACAGACACTGTATATGTACCTCTCATACATGCTCACATGTTCAAATTTATGTAAGGAACATTGAAAATGTATTGTGAAAACTCTCTTCATGAAAACCCTTTATTCACTCCTTTCTCATTACAAGATTTTCAAAATTGTAGGAAATCATGGTTTATCATTAAGGTTAATGCAATCTAGTATGTTTTCAAAAAAAAGTTTCTATATAAAACCCCTGAGTGTGTGATCCATTAGTCGGTAAACCCATGTATTCATCTTATTTTTTATATAATAATATCATAGGATGTCTTTAAATTCCTAAAATTAATTTCATCATTAATTATTTGACTTTCAAAAAATAGTGGTTTTTTGTTGCTGTATTTTCTTGTAAAAATGATATCTCTCTTTATCTATAGAGATAACAGTCCTCCTTATCTCAGAAAAAATTATTTTATGGGCAATTTAAACTACCTTATCGTAATTTTTAATCTACATCACGTCTAACATCAAATATTTGAAAATAATTTTATGTTAATTCTTAGTTTAACATACATGATTGAGTCGTGGTCTCTCAAACATATGCCGAAAGTGATGGTTCATTGTCTTAAGAGAGAAATCATCATGTTCATTCTATATGAATTGTTTTATTATCCTTTTTATTAAATATATAACTCCTATAATATTTTAATTGACTAATGCAACATCATTTTCATTCAGCCCTGTCAACTTTATAATGCAATTATCATGCATATAAGAGATTGAGTGCATACATGGAATCATATCGATATTAAATGAGTCATAACTTTGGTGTCATAATGGAAGATATAATAAATCATGATCACATACTTATGGAGTCCAATACTAAACCAAAAACTCATCAAGATATTAAAGAAAGAAATCATTTAAACTCGCATGGAATGGGAGTTCAGACATTACAAATCAGATGAGTTGGACTACAGATAAAATTTCTTTATCTTTTATAAGAATATGATATTGTGTAGTTCCACCCAAATCCCACATTATAGATTGCATTAGTCAAGTGAAACTATTTTAATTCATCATGTTCTACTACCAGTTTTAGTTGGAAATGGGAGGATCAATACCCACACGCACCATACACACATGCCCCACAGACCTTTTTGAAAATTGATTCCCCATAAGAACCCCTTCCCTATGTGATTTCACCAAAGTGAGTACTCTTCTTAGTGTAAAAACAGATGCCTCATCCTTTCCTTCCATGCAGGATGGCCCAGGCTATCTCTTTTCCGCGTTATTCACCACATTGTCCCACAATTACTTGATTGAGTCTGGCTTAGGATGGCTTATGTGGTTGGACCTTATTTTTCAGTAAGGTAAAAATTTATCTGTTTATTAGTGATATTTTATGTATTAAATAAAATACCAAGACTTTCTGAATTATTTAATCATGCATAAAATATGAATATATTTATTCATGGCCCTCTTCCCATCCTCATTAAATAAATAACATTTTCACGGCCATTACATCTTCTAACATTATTGTAACAATTTTTCACTTTTTACACAAGTCTTTGAATATATTATCACTTCCACAGTCATCAAAATTAGAAGGAGAATCTTCAAAGAATGAATTCTTATTTTATTTTCAAAATCCATAAGAATTATCTAAGTATCACCACTTCTCACTAAATACATATTGACACTTCATTGAAAAAAATTAAACACTATCTCCATCAATCGCCCCATTTTTCGTCAATATCACTTCACATATATAAAATTCAATATGTGTGTTGAAAACATTTCCCTTCATTAAAAATCAATAAAAATTTTAAGTGGGGGGTTTTCTAATGATTCTCATGGTTACGATAGATGACTGATATCACATTATTATCCTAGAAATTATCTTATATTTTCTAAAATCTAAGTCTAAATAGGCTATCCCAATGTAGAAAAAATATGGATAAAACTAAGGATGTATAAGATGTAAATAAAATATCAAGAATGTGAAATAGTTATTAGAAATTATCAATTCTCATTTAAGATGTTTCCAATAATCATATTTTTCAATGAAATGAAAAATCCTACAAACACTTAAATACATATATCATAATGTTTGTCTGTAAAGAAATAACTCCCCATTTATCTCATATTTTCATCAAAAAAACACTCCCACTTAATTTATATGATTAACACAATTAACAATGAAGAATGAAAGTGTGATTGGAGTGGCTAAAGCTTTTGGTTTGAAAGCTATCCAGAATTTCCAGATTTATTGAAATTTCATAAAATGATAGATTCTTATCAAGGTTACTCCATCTTATGGGATTCATTATACTTATTTCATTTCATGGTACTTGGTATAATCCATGAAGTATAATATCTCCATGGTTTCTAAAAGTGATATCCTCAAATATATCCTTCAATTATCTATATTGTGAGTTAAAAACAAAAAATAATATGGAATAAGGGGGGTCCACTTGGTTTCTTGAAAACAACATTTTAGACTAAGAGCTTTCTCTATATATGATTCATTCTTTAATACTATTATCTACATGGGAAGATTTATATGGACTCTTATTTTTTATTTGAGTCTCATCTATTTGAAAATCTATGTTATCACTTTGAACTTCATCCTTTGGTAGAATACTTTTTTCATCCTTAATTTTCATAATCTTCATGTTTTTGATTAGGGATAACTTCTCATAATTATGGAACACATTTTATGAGTTTAATTTATTTTTTTATCTTTAGAAAGAAATTAGGTTTCCTCTAATTATTTATCTAATTTCAATTGGGTTTTCCAAATATCTAGGCAGTCTTTCATTATATTCTCAGTCTTGTCAATAGCTTGGAATGTCTTTCCACTAGGTTTATTTTGAAACCATTTCCATTTAAAAGAATAGGGAACCTCTCCTTCTAACCTTATAATGCATATTGTAGCCTTGTTACATTCAAAACTGCATCTATCATAACCATCCTCTAACATATGAATTTTTTTATAGATATTTATGGTGAATATATTTTCATAGGTTCCATTTTCTATGATATTTTCTTCAAATTATCATTTAAACTCTCTATTGATTCTCTAGTTGTTCTTTTTATATACAAGTTAAACTAGAAAGAATATGAATTTTTACAATACGTACCAAAATACCAACAAAATTGTTGAAATTTTATTCTCTTGAATTGATTCTAGATGAATCCATATCTATGTTGTCATTTTTTTCCTCTTCCAAACCTACCATAAAATTTATTTAGGGTTTGTTTACTTCATGTAATATGATTATATTACATTGACGTGAAATATTTCTTCTTGGTTTTCTTACATATATTCTCATTTTTATTTTTCACATCTACACTATTTGAAATAAATAATCTAACAAAATGATTAGGTGAACTTTAACATTACTTCTCTCCAGCATTATAATACTATCCCTTATCATAATATATTTATGAAAATATTATCTATCCTTATTCAAATCAATTATGACTATGAAACAAATGGATTGTGCCTCAAAAAACTCTTCTTCTCTAGTAATTAACTTTTATTCAAATCACGTTCCATATTATCCTTTTCAGCAATTTTCGATTTGTGATTCTTAATATCATTAAAAATAGGTACCTAATTCTTGAACATCTCCTCATTTTCTTCATCAATAAGAAAAATTTAATCCTTTTTCCTTTATATAATTAATTTACTATTATATTTCACACAATTTTTTTATTTATTATGATATTGAATCTATCCCTGGAATAAGTCTAACCTTTCTATCAGCTTCAACTCAAGTTATTTTCTTTCTTCTTTAACATCATTACTTATTTATGAATCAAATATTCTCTTTGAATGAGAAAATAAATTGGACTTATTATCTGAAGAACAACTTGGTGATAAATATTTATTATTCATGATCATAATATTTCTATTCTTTATATGATATTGATTCTTTTTACACTTACCCCATTTTTTTATGAGATATCTCTTATATAATTATAATTTTCAATCTAATCCTTCAACCCTTTTATTTGTATAATTCTTAGTAAAATAACCAAGGCTACAACATTTAATGCATTTTGGTGGTTTCTTAATCTTTACTTTATAATTTAACTTTCTAAATCATTTTTATATAAGGGAAAAAACATGATTTAATTAAAAATAATTCTTATTAATATATTAATATTAATAATATTCACCATCTTCTTCTCCGACTTTTCTATTTATCAGGGATTCAAATTTCAATTAAATTGTTTCCTTCTTCTTGAAATCATTAATTTTACCCATCTCATAAGTTATGATAATGTAATTTAGTACATCAAGAGACAAATTAAATCTTTATTCAAGTGTTGGGATCATTGAATGAAAATGATCTAGAAAATTCCTCATCTTTTTTTTTGAAACTAATAGGAATCCATATTCTCACCAAATCCTTGAATGCTGATGACTATATAATTCACTCTAGTGAAATAGTCATCAATATTTTCATAATATGTTACTTTGATGTACTTAAATGTACTCCTACAAACATGAAATTTGGCTTCCTTGATGTTGTAATTTCCTTCATAACTACTTATCATTTTTACCCAGATCTCCTTGGATTTCTGGAGACCAATGACCATTTTATAGACCTTATTTGATAGATCCATCAAGATGGAATTTTTTACCTTTCAATCTAACTACATATTTCTCTAATTATCTTGTTTCATGAATAAAACCTCAACAATGGGTGAAAAAACAGATATTTCAACGTATCTCATTTCTTGGGTGAGTTATAGGAGATAAGGTAGCATAATATTCCACTATATATGATTTTTATTCCCATAGAATGTGTAAAAACCTCAGATATTGAAATAATTAAGATTCTACATCAATTATAATTCTTATTGTGTCTTTAGAGGTAACCTATTATCTGATTTCCCTTGTATTTCCCTATATTTGATTAACCACTAAGAGGGTATAGGAGAATCATTGGGTTCTTTTATGAATTTCTTTTAAATCAAATTCTAACTCTTAAACAAGATAAATTTTTTGATCCACCCAATATTTTTTTTCAATATCACCTCATGTGTAGTTTTTATAATAAAGAGAGAATCACATTAGATTTAAAAGGTTTAGTATAAAGACTACTCCTTGATGTAACCAATTATTCCCCCTAGTTACAGATTCTACCTATTCAAACAACTGATTGAAATCCCCCCAACACCAACTGATAGATATATATATTTCTTATAGATTCAACAAAAAAAATAATTATTCTATAGCTCTAACTGATAGAATCCTTTTGATTTTATCTCCAACTGAAGGACTTATTGCATCATCTCTAACCAAGAGACTCCATTGGCTACTATCGCCAACTATAAGACTTAACTTTCTCTCAGCAGCAACTTAATATTAAACCTTACTTCAAATATTGATCCACTGAAAGATGATCTATGATCTTTTTTCATGATCTTACATGATATTACTTTTTCATGTACACTTCTTATAGATTTAATATCCATAGATCATATTTGTTATTTTTTATCTACATATTATAATCAATTTTAAATGACCATTTTCATCAATAAAATTAATCTTAGGATTAAATTATTTCTTCTTCCAATGAAGACCCAACCACATAGAATGTGTATAAGTGGTTCACACAATTCATCTAATTTCATTTTATGTAAGAGTGAAACTCTCCAAACTCAATATAATCTCTGCTTTAATTTTCAAAACTCACTTGTGTGTGTGATACAATTCATGGCATCCTCAAGGAATAAAATTTAGCACATGTATTTATTGATTTATTATTATTATTTTGTATTTATCAATCTGCCTTTATTTCCCAAACTCTCAAGATATTCAGTTATGCATGTAAGCATGCATTCACAACTTTTCACAATCTTGAATCTTCCTTCATTAACTTAGTTATATGCATAAAGTATCTTAAACTATCATCCATACATGCATGTTTTCCTTATGTAAGGACCTTGAAACATGTATAGTGCACTTCCTCATTATAAATACCTTTTATGCACGACTTTCATTCAATAATATTCACACATGTGTATGAAAGTTTGGGTTTCTTGAAAGGTTCATACAAACCAATACAGTTTCTTAGAACCTTTTCTTCACCAACCCCTAAGTGTGTGATTCACAACTTATGAAGCTTGTAGGTTCCTCTTTTCATTAATATAAGAATATCATGGAATGTATTCATCTTCATGAAATCAATATATTTAAGAATTTTCTTACCTTCATGAAATAATGGATTCATATTGATCTATTTTATTAAAAAAATTAGATCTCTATTTCTCTCAATCATTATCATCCCTCCTCTACTTAGGAATAGTTATTTTATAGTAAGTCTCCACTGCCTTATCTTCATTTTTTAAGTCGCATTGATAATTTATTTTGAAAATGAAAATAATTTCATGTTAAGGTTTATTTTAACTTTCTTCATTTTTTTGGTTTCTTAAACATACAACAAAAAAGATGTTGCATTCTCTTATGTGAGAACTCTACACATGAATGCAATATGAATTGTGTACTTCTCCTCATTTTTTATAATTGAAATACTCACATATATGAACGACCTACTACAAATTGTTTTATATTAGGACATGTAAACTTCTTTTTTTTATCAATATGCATGAAAAATATAAATTTCATTTATGGGATCTAATAAATATTGAATGCCTCAACCCTTTGGCATCATCATGGAAGATGGCTAGCATTGTGATAATTGAAAGCTATAGTTGGATGGATCACAAAAAAAACATCGAGATATTAAAGATGATGAGATTATTTAAACTCAGGTGGAATAGAAGATTGGATGGTGCAGATCAGATGAGTTGGATAGGTGATGAAATGTTCATATCATAAAAATGATTAAGCTGTAATGTAGGACCTCCCAAATCTCATATCTAAGATCACTTCAGTTAAGGGACTCCTTTATAATTCAATCTATGACACTATGTATTATAAATGAAATTTGGAGAAAAGCACCCACACTATAACATGCTACAATTTTTTGAAATATTTTTCTTCCAAATTAATTTAATATTTTCAATATTTTTCATTACACGTAACACTTAGTTTGGATTACGTTACATGAAACACCTAATTTAAACGAAACATGACATACTATCAAAAAATTATTATTTAATATAACAGTTATCACCCAGTTTTTGGACTGGAAGTGATTAATATGATTAACTAAATTATAAAAATATGGTTTAAACATATATTTATAATGAATTATTTGACGACTAATTAAAAAATTCCATTTGTAAATAAATGAAATATTCTTCTGTAAAATAATTTATATATGTAATTTTTTTCATTTAATAATTTAAATAAATTACTTTTTAAAAATTATTTTAATGAAATTTATATATTATGTATTTAACCAAGTGTGTAATATTCATCTTATGTGTTTTCTTTAAAAGAGATAATAATAAATCCAATTTTATGGTTAAAATTGTATCTTCCTAAAAAGTAGTTTTGTCTCTTTTAGCACACTTATATAAATTTAATTTTTCCCAATTTTATGAAATTGTTTTGATAATAAAAATATTTTTTTTGAAATAAAAAATTCTAAATTATAATAGGGTTAATTTGTTTTTCTCTAATTTTTTTTATTTTTTATGAACAGTGAGAAATATTAAATTTTAATTGAAACTGCTTTTTTGTTTAAATTAATTATAATGTTAAATTATATTTTGAATTGGTTTTAATGAAAAATTATTTTATTTTTTGAAAAATTAATCCAATTTAGTTTATTTGAATAAATTTCATATTGAATTTTTATATAAACGCATTTTTAACTTTTGAACTTTTACTCTTTTAAAACATTTTTTCTCATTACATCTTTGGGATTAATATAAAATTAAATTTTTAAACTTTTTTAAGTGAAATTTGAAAAAATGGATTCCATATTTGTAATCAAAATAATTTATAATGTCTAAAAAGTTTAAATTAATTATTTATGACAATTAATAGTAAGAAAAGTAAAAATTAATTATCACAGTTATGGTAAAAATGGGTTTACTTAGGGTTAAACTAAATTTATAATGGTAAAAATAAACTATTAATTTGTCTAAAAATTATTTTATAGAAGTATTTATACCATTTATCATATAAGGTTTGATAATGGTTCACTTTTGACCCTTGTGACATATAAAAAATGTGGTAGAATGTAGTTCTTTTGAAAAATACCAAGTGTGTCCTCTCCCCAACATATAAATGGCCACTCCCATTTCACTCGTCTTCACACAATATAACCTACTTGGTTTGGCATATCCTTGAACAAATCACTCCCTAGAATACCTAGTATGATCAAATAATCCTTATTTTGGAAAAGAAATCAAACCTAGGATGGCTTTAGTGAAAACTTCTGGAGGATACACAAAGAAGATGATGTTTGAATGAGTGTGAAGGAAGTCAAGACTTAAGGTAGGGGATTTATAGTAAATATTTTATTTCTAGGATACAAATAAAAATTAAATTCTCATTTGTTTTGTGTGGAGTTTATATTTCCTTTATTACATGTTATATCATGTATCCCCTTCTTTTCATGATATTTAAATATTCATTTGATGTTTTTATTTATTGGGGATAACAATTCAAAATATTACTAAAAAGGTATGGTTTTTTCATATCACTTTTTTCTTCCATGAGACACATGTCATATTCACCAAATTTTTATTTTATGTCGTTTATATACTACCTAGGAATTTATATTATTATTCTTATTCTGAAAAATAGTTAGATTTATATATCCATTTTAGGATCTCAATTTAATTGGGATACGGTTCAAAATTTAAAAAATTCGTAAGGGTTTTTTGTATCAATTTGTCTTATTTGAGACCTATTTCCCATTACGAACCTATATTAATTCACAAGGTGTTTATACACACCCAATTACAAGTTATATAATGAATCCCTTCACCGTCAACGTATTTTATATTTTATTTTATGTTATCCCTACATGGGTCACATGAATTAATGTTACTAAAGTGGTAACAATTTTATGTTACAATCTCATCATTTATCCTTATTGTTTATAATTAAGTCTCCGATGATGAAATATCAAGATCTACCAATTAGCAATTATCATTAATTTTCTACAATTATGTTCATTCATGATATCATAATGTAGTTGTACCATTTTACCAACCTTTAGTACTTAAAATTATTAAAAAAAATTAAAACAATCCAAATTTATTTCTCTCTTTAGGTGAAAATATGTCTTATTTCAAAACCATGTTATCTAAAAATGATTTAAATTTTTCTGTTACTCTATTATAATTTTTGAAAAAAAACTTATTTTTAAATTTTTACATAATATGTTTTATTTAATCTTAATATTTTTTTAAAATAATGTGTATTTAGATTTTACAAAAACTGTGAAAATAATCTTTGTTTTTAACATACACATCCTGAATAGTATTTCATGATATCATGACCGCTCAATTATTTTAGGTTTCCTTCATAAGTATTAAAATATCTTTTCAAAGAAAATAAATTCCATAATATTTGTGAAAAAATATATTTTAAATAAATAGTTTCAAAGTGAAAAAGAATTTTGAATCTTTTTTATGTTTTAAAAATAATTTTTCAAAGAAGAAAGGATATTTTCCTCAATAAATGTTTTCATTGATTTTTAAAATATTTGTTAATAATTTTTAAAATTTATTTTCAATAAAAGGATTTTCAAAAAAATTATGTTTTAAAAAAAGTTTTAGAAAGTGGAAAGGATATTTTCCTTAACAATTTTTTTCAATTATTTTTAAAGGAATCACTTATAAGTTTTCGAGGAATTTATAAAAGAAAATTATTTTCAACAAAATATGTTTTAAAATGTTTTTTTATAAATAATAAATTATATTTTCCTCAATAAATGTATTAAATTATTTTTTAAAATTTTCATTTATAATTTTTCAAATTTATTTTCAAATAAAAGGGTTTTTTTTAAGTTTTATGTTTTAAAAAGCATTTTCTAAAGGGGGAAGAATATTTTATTCAATAAATTTTCTAAATTATTATTAAAATATTCATTTATAATAACTAATGTTTATTTTCAAATAAATTTTAAGAACCCAGATCTTCGTTTCAGGTATGTTTTAATTTTTTCTGGTCTTTTTGAGAAAAATGGAGTTTCTGAAAATTTTTGAAGTACACACCGTGTACTTTCTGAGTACACACTGTGAACTCTTTTCCCGCTCGAAGCCATGTGTTGGCCGTGTCCGGGCCACACACACGGTGTGTAGGGGTGACGTGGAGGCCTATTTTGGTGGAGTACGGAAAAATCCAATACACGTCGTGTACTCTAAAAGTACACGCCGTGTACATTATTTTTTTCATTAAACGGACAGGGGTCATGCCTGACGTACAGAAAGTTCTTCTTCTAGGTTCCATTCATCCGAGAGTGCCGAGGATCCACGAATATTTGACGAGCCCCCACCTCTCTGTTTGTTCTCTGATTCAAGCACCGTTGATTGCGTTGGAAACGCAGCGGTGAGTCCTCCCTTCTGCTTGAGCCTTGTTTTCCACTTCCTCATCTCCCTCAAGTTATCATGGGTTGAGAGTTTTTGACGTTTTCTCAGATCTTTGTCGTTCTAAGGAGAATCTGTTATCGTGGTTCACATATATCGGTCTCCTATGATCTAGGTTGGTGGTTTGTGCCATACCGTTCAAAGTCTTTGAGCTTTATGTGCAAATTGCACCAATATCCGTGAACAGGGTATTGTGTGTTTACCTTTTTTCCCTTGTTGTTTTCCTGCCTTCCCTGTATGCTTGTTTAGATGTAAATTTATCATGTTATAGGATAATTTGTTATGATTGGATGTTTTTCCCATGCTTTTCTTTGTTTACGATTGTGGGACTTGTTAGCCTTTGGCCGTTCTGACAATTGCCATACCTTGTGTCTATAGGATGGAGTGTTTTGCATTACATGATTGTTTCCTTGTAGACTTTTTATCCAAGTAGCTCCATTGGTGTACTATGGTTAGCCAAGTAGCTCTATAGGTGTACTTTGGCCTTATAGAATTATTATGCACTGACTGGCACGGGGCTGAGAGAACCTGGTGCTATAGACTATAAAGGATAGTCCAAGTGAACTTCCCAGAGATTCATTGACATTATAGACCACAGGAGGGTAGACCGAGTGAGATTCCTCAGCGAGTCTTTGACATTATAGGCCACAGGGGATAGACCGAGTGAGCTTCCCAGAGATCCTTCAGATATTATAGACTACAGGGGGGTAGACCGAGTGAGCTTCCTTAGAGAGTCTTACTTTGTTTGAATATTTTTAAGAACCTTCCCAAACTAGAGGAGGAATTGACCGAGTGAGATTCCTCAGAGAGTCTGTGGTATACCTGAGGCTATAGGAGTAATTGGCCGAGATAGCTTCCTCAAAGAGTCTCTAGACCTTGGGTCTAATAGGGTTAGACCGTGTGATCTTCCTCAGAGAGTCCCTGACTACCCTATACTATGAGGGGAATTGGATGAGTGAGCCTATCCAGAGAGTCTTATAAATTCGTATGACCAAGCCATAGGGGTTAGGCTGAGTGAAATACCCAGAGGGGTGTGGTACTTCTTGGATAGGACCAGAGGGGATGGCTGTGAGTACTTCCCAGAGGGTTTCCTACTTGTTAGTTGTTTGTTTCACTACTTTTGTTGGTTATGGATTGATTACTGTTGTGTATCATCCTGCTTTACTACTTACTTTTACTGCCTACTACTTTGCTATTTCTGTTTACTGCTTATTGTACTTTTACTTGCCATATACTCACTGACTGTTAAGCACAGATCTTCGGGTGAATTCCTACTGGGATTTAGTCTCACACCGTATTTCAGTCATGCTTTTGAGCCCAAATAGACCATGTTGTCATAGGTATAGACAAGGTCAAGCACCCTTCGACTTCCGATACTTGATTGCTTGGAGAAGGAGAGCATGGGACCAAGCTTTGGCTTGCGATGCTGAGAAGATATTTTATTTTCTTTTGTACTTGTTTTGGTACTATGGTGTTTTCTAGCATTGTGACTTGTTTGGATGCTTTCCTAGATATGTATCATGCATCATTTCATATATACATATGTGCTCTATTTTATTGATTTAGTCTTCCGCTATTTATATTGTTGGTTATTACTGCTTCTGCTATTGCATGTTTATTTTTCTTCTGTTGTGTACTCTTCCAATGAGGGCATAGTTTCCCCACTATCACACGCAAGGCCTCGCTGCTAGTCAGTAGCCTCCAGCATTTGGGGAAATGTGTTTGAGTCCATGTAACCAACCGGGTACGGGGAGCCTCTGGGTGGCTTCTGAAACCGGGACGTTACAAAGTGGTATGAGAGGAATTCTTTTCTATTTCTTTACTGTTTGGAGACTTATCTAGGGATAGGATGGATTTGGTACTTGGTAATAATTTGTGCCCAAGAGTAGCTAACCTATGTAAAGGTAAGAGCCATACTACCTCGTTTATTGCAGTTTTCTGATTTTGAGATTTTACAGTTGATATGTTTTCACCTAGAGTGATTCACAAGCTTTGTGCTGATATTGGTTTGATATTATGGTTCTATTTCTATCGCAACCCGATGAGATGAGGGTGTGCCATCTCATGCATCATATAGGCACTTGTAGAAATCACATGCCATGCATTCTTTCCATGCCATCTAGGGTGAATTAGCGATTTCATGATGTTGTGATAGAATCTGTATAGATTATGTATGCTGTTGTGATAGATGTTTGTTATAATCATTTATGTTGTGATAGAGAAATTGATTGTGTTGTTCTTTGCTTAAATGAATTCCAAATTTTGATTCTTGAGGTGTTAAGGGCCCTCTTGAATCGTAAGTTGGTGGATCATGATCTTGTTTCCTCGTGTACATGACTATAGGAGATTCCAAGAATTGATTCGGTGGGAGTATGGGCCCTCACGGATCGGAATTTGGCACCTCTTTGTTTTCAGTATTTTTGGGCTTCTGTGCAGTTTCTGAGCTACTACCCAGAAAACCCCAGAATACACGGCGTGTACTTTCTGGTTACATGCCGTGTAGTTTTCAGGTCGTGTTACTGACTGTGTGTGTAGGAACACGGTGTTGTTGAAATAACATCAGGAACATGTCATGTAGTTCGGAGCCGTGTACCCAGCTGTGTCACTAACAACACACGTCGAGGAAGATCTAGTAGAACACACCGTGTTTTAAAGGAACATGTCGTGTAGTCCTGTCCAGGTACCCGGCCGTGTCACGAACAACACGGGTCAGCATTACCTTCTCTTAGACACGCCATGTTGTTTTCGGAACACATCGTGTAGTCTTGTTCAGGTACCAGGTCGTGTCACAAACAACACAAGATGGTGTAACCTTCTCTTATACACACCGTGTTTGTTCTAAACATGCCGTGTAAGTACCAACCGTGTAGACGGTCGTGTAACTAACAACACGGTCCACCGAGACCGTATCTAGTACACGTTGTGTCCCTAGGGAACACGCCGTGTAGTCTGGGGTTAGTTGGACCGTGTGGGTTAGTTGTGTAAGGAGACTCAGGTAGGGGTTTAGAGTTCAATTACATGCCGTGTAGCCCTTATACACGCCGTATAGCTTGGGGTGTTACATGACCTGTCAGGCAGGGGTACACACCCATGTTAATGGCTAAAGAAGAAACGTCGTGTAGTTTTTATACATGCCGTGTAGTTGTGTTTTGTAAAACATGATAGTTTCTTTCCTCTGTTACCATTTTGTACTCCTGTGTTTTCAGTCTTTGTTAATCCTGATCTAAGTTGTGCTTTTGATCTTTCAGAGATATGCCTCTGAGACATCCTTCGGTCATACGTCAGTTGCCATATGGTGATCAAACATTAGATATGGCCGACCAGGGACCTCCTGCAGATCCCCCTGCTGTGCCAGCCTTGGCACCAGCAGTTGTACCCGTCGTAGGCACAGATGCGTAGTTTAGGGAGGATTTCCCGAGGATGATGCAGACTTTTTAGGGATCGCCGCCTCCTGCCCCGTCGATGGATGAGTTGAAGAGGGTTTTTCAGCAGCAACATCTTCCTACTTTCACAGGGTATGGAGGACCCCAGGCTTCAGAGTCGTGGTTCAAGGCCACTTTGACTATCTTTGAGCATCTGGAGATACCCCCAGAGAAAAGGGTAAAGCTGGCCACCTATATGCTCCGAGACACCTCCAAGAGGTGGTGGGAGGTGATCTCACAATCAGGGCATCAGAAGGGTATGTCTTGGGAAGAGTTTTGATATGCTTTCTATGACTACTTCTATCTGGAGACCCTGAGGGCCGATCCAGCCCGTAAGTTTATAAGTCTGCAGCAGGGTACTCTTTCTGTTATGGAGTAATTTTATCTCTTCATTGAGCAGCAGCGTTTCACACCGATCATAGTAGGTAATGAGTTGTTTTTTGCTAGGAATTTCAAGGATGGTCTTATGCTAGAGATCCATTCCTAGGTGAATATATTCCAGTTGACTTCGATATCTTCTATCATCAACCAGGGGCTGATCACTGAGCGCAATCTGAGGGATTCTAGAGCAGTGAGCTAGGGCGGTTCATCATCCAGAGCTAGTGTTCCTCTTACGGATAGTAGGAAGCATCACAGAGAGTCTTCTTGAGGAGATCGGGGTTCACAGGATGTGTCTTCTGGTAGCCAGGTTGTCTGCTACCAGTGCGGTAGGAGTGGGAATACTAGGCCTCAGTGCAAAAGGGATCCGATGGAGTGCTGGTCTTCTGGCAAGATGGGTCATCTTCAGTGCTTTTGTCAGATCTTCTCACCTTCAGCTAGTGGTAGGGGTTCCTCTATGACCCCAAGTTCTAGAGATTCTTCACCAGTTTCCCACTAGTCCGGGAACTGGAGTTCTTCCGACAATTCAGCGCGAGGTGGAGGTCACAGCTGTGGTGGTCAGTCACAAGGTCATCAGCGATAGCAGAGTGGATCATCTTAGAGCTGTCAGCCAGGGGTGCAGGGCTGCGGTGCAGGCCAGTATTTCTCCATAGAGCAGACCTATCTGGAGAAGGATCCTGACCCTTCTAATGTTCAAGGTATGTTCTTAGTAGCCTCAGTTTTATCTGTAGCCCTTTTTGATTCTGGTGCTTCGTAATGTTTTATCTCGGTTACTGTTGTGGAGAGCCTCGGGCTCTGTATCTTTTCGGCTTTCGACTTGTTGACTCTTGACACATCGTTGGGAATGAGGAATTATAGTGTAAGTCAGTTTAGAGAGTTCCCTCTTGAGTTTTTGGGGTGTCACTTCTTATGGGACCTCTATGTCCTAGAGATGACGGGCTAAGATGTCATTCTCTAGGATGGACTAGTTAGTTTCTTTACAGGAATTCATCGATTGCTTTCACCGCAGGGTGAGTTTCATATCACCATAGGGAGGATCCTTCCTTCATAGTGGCGAGTGGGATGTCCAGGCAGGTATATCAAGACCAGAGCATCATGGGCTAGGGGAAGTTACAGCACATATTTCCAGTCATTATCTGGATGACCAGGGGACTTCACGGTTAGACTTTCCTCTTGTGGTGGATCGTTTCTGGGATGTCTTTTTAGAGGACTTTCCAGGTTTTCCCCTGGAGCGTGAGGTAGACTTCTCGATTGAGCTCGTGCCAGGAGTGACACCAGTGTCCATTCCTTCTTATAGGATGGCTACACCTAAATTCCAAGAGCTCAAGAAGCAGTTGGAGGAGTTGCAGGAAAAGGGTTTCATCCGACCCTGTACTTATCCTTGGGGTTCTCATGTCCTGTTTGCAAAGAAGGTAGATGGTACACTTCGGCTTTGTGTGGATTATCGGAATCTAAACTAGTTAATAGTCAAGAACTGATATCCCTTTCTGAGGATTGATGACCTATTTGATCATCTTCGAGGATCTCGGGTGTTCTCGAAGATCGATTTGAGGTCTAGTTATCATCGGTTGTGTGTTAGACCATCAGATATACCTCTACAACCTTTAGGAGCAGGTATGGTCTATACGAGTATAAAATCATGCCGTTTGGTCTCACGAATGTACCTGCAGTTTTCATAGCACTTATGAACCGAGTGTTCCATCCGTACTTAGACTCCTTTGTGGTGGTTTTCATGGACAACATCTTGGTGTACTCTCACACTCGACACAACCATGCCACACATCTTGAGATCGTTCTGAGTACACTGAGAGAGCATCAGTTATATGCTAAGCTCTCGAAATACCACCTTTGGATGGATTAGATTCACTTCTTGGGTCATGTTATCTCAGAGACAGGAGTTTCAGTGGACCCAGAGAAAGTGAGAGCTATAGTTTTCTGGGAGCATCTGAAGAACGTCTTTGAGGTGCGGAGTTTCCTAGGCCTAGCTGGATACTACAGGCATTTTATACAGAAATTTTCACACCTATCAACACCGTTGATAGGTATGACCAAGAAGGGTGCGAAGTTTTTATGATCAGATTCTTATGAGTCATCCTTTCAGGAGCTGAAGGGGAGGTTGACGTCTACACCGATACTAGTCTTTCCAGAGTTGGGAAAGGACTATACTATTTAATGTGATGCTTCATGTATTGGTCTAGGATCTGTGCTTATGTAGGGAGATGGGGTCATTGCTTATGGGTCTTGGCAGCTGAGGCCACACGAGAGGAACTATCCGATGCACGATCTGGAGTTGGCAGCTGTTTTACATGCCTTACATTGTTGGAGACACTACCTTCTGGGATAGCACTTTGTGGTTTTCACCGACCACAACAGTCTCAAGTATATCTTCACTCAGTGTGATCTAAATCTAAGACAATGTGGGTGGGTCAAGTATCTCCAGTCCTTTGACTTTGAGCTCACCTATATGTCGGGAACAGGAAATACAGTGGTTGATGCCTTGAGAAGGAGAACTTAAATTTAGGCAGTTCAGGAGGCCAGTAGTGTGTGGAAGCTTATGGCTCTGATCTCTGAGATGCACTTATAAGTGCACGATAGGAAGGTATAGACATTCATTTCATCTTTGGTTGTTACCTCTACACTTCTTGATCGGGTACAGATGAGGCAGCTATCAGATTCAGAGGCCTTAGTCCTGCGAGAGAGTGTGTCGGGAGGGGACCCTCTTCCTGGATGGACAGTGGGCGAGGATGAGATCTTGCACTTCCAGGGACACGTATGGGTGCCAGAAGACATACGTGAGGATATTATGCAGGATTTTCATTCCTCAGTTTGGGAAGTTCACCCTGGCGTTACCCAGATGTATTGGGATCTTCATCACCAGTACTGGTGGACAGTTATGAAGAGAGATGTTGCTGGTTTTTTCATGATATGTTCTACTTGTCAGCAGGTGAAAGCAGAGCATCAGCGACCAATGGGGATTTTGCAGCAGTTACCCATTCCGGAGTGGAAATAGAACGATGTCGCGATGGAATCTGTGACCAGGTTACCGAGGTCACCTCAGAGGACTGATGTTGTTTGGGTTGTCGTCGACAGACTTACAAAGGTTGCACACTTCTTGCCGATCAAGGAGACCTTCAGTGTTGATGATCTCGGATGACTTTACATCAGAGATATTGTACGTATACATGGAGTTCTGCACTACATTGTTTCAAACAGGGATTCACGCTTTACCTCTTGGTTCTGGAAAGGATTTCAGAAGGCTTTGGGTACACAGGTACTTTTGAGTATATCATACCATCCCCAGACGGATGGCCAGTCCGAGTGCACGATTCAGGTGCTTGAGGATATGCTCTGAGGTTGCATTCTAGACGTCGGAAGTTATGGGGAGAAGCATATTCCTCTTGTGGAGTTCTCCTACAACAATAGTTTTCAGGCAACCATTCATATGGCACCTTATGAGGCCTTGTACGATAAGCCATGCTGATCACCCTTATGCTTGCTGGAGGCAGGAGAGGAAGTTATGCTAGGACCTCGTCTTGTACATTAGGCCTCAGAGCAGATTGAGTTGATTTAGAAGAGGATGTCTACAGCACAGTCTCGATAGAAGTCTTATGCTGATCAGCGGAGACAACCTCTGGAGTTCAAGGTCGGAGATCGGGTTTTCCGGCGTGTCGCACCGAGGTTGGGACACAAGAGGATTCAAAGACAGGGTAAGCTTTCACCGTGGTACGTCGGGCCGTTTGAGGTGTTGGAGAGAGTTGGGTCGGTTGCCTATCGATTGCAGCTACCTCAGAGGTACCGGGCTATGCATGACGTCTTCCATGTCTCTCAACTCCGACGTTACTTTTCAGACATGTCTCATGTCTTCCAACCCGAGGAGGTTGATATTGAAACGGATGCGTCATTTGAGGAGAATCCTATCTGGATTGTCGATCGCAATACGAAGGTTCTCTGAAGCTGGTCGATTCCTCTTGTATCGGTGTTATGGCAGCATGAGCAAGTACAGGACGAGACTTGGGAGACGGAGGTTGAGCTTTGATCGCAATGGTCAGAGCTGTTCGGGGTTTATTCTTCTACACCTCTATAGGGAAATTCAGGGACAAATTTCTTTAAGGTGGGATGTTTGTAAGAACCTGTATCTTCGTTTCTGGTATTTTTTTATTTTTTCTAGATTTTTTGAGAAAAATGGAGTTTTTGGAAATTTTTTAAGTACACACCGTGTACTTTCTGAGTACACACCGTGTACACTTTTCCCGCTCAAATTCATGTGCTGGATGTGTCCGGGCCACACACATGGTGTGTTGGGGTGACATGGAGGCCGATTTTGGCAGAGTACAGAAAATTCCACTACACACCGTGTACTCTAAAAGTACACACCATGTACTTTATTTTTTTCATTAAACGGACTGGGGTCATGCCTGACGCACAAAAAGGTCTTCTTCTAGGTTCCGTTCGTCCGAGAGCACTGAGGACCCGTGAATCTTTGATGAGCCCCCACCTCTCTGTCCGTTCTCCGACTCGAGCACCGTTGATTGCATAGGAATCGCAGCGGTGAGTTCTCCCTTCTTCTTGAGCCCTGTTTTCCACTTCCTCATCCCTCTCAAGTTATCATGGGTTGAACGTTTTTGAAATTTTTTCAGATCTTCATCATTCTAAGGATAATATGTCATCATGGTTCACATATATCGATTTCTTAGGATCGAGGTAGGTGTTTTGTGCCTTACCGTTCAAAGTCTTTGAGCTTTATGTGAAAATTCCACCAATATCCGTGAATGGGGTATTGCGTGTTTTTGTTTTTTACCTTATTGTTTTCATGCCTTTCTTGTATGCTTGTGTAGAGGTAAATTTATCATGTTAGAGGATAAATTTTTGTTCTTGGATGTTTTTCCCATGATTTTATCAGTTTACAACCTTGGGACTTATTAGCCTTTGGCCATTCTGAATGTTTCCATGCCTTGTGTCTATAGGATGGAGTGTCTTCCATTACATGCTTGTTGCCTTGTATACTATTTAGCCAAGTAGATCCATAGGTGTACTTTGGTTAGACAAGTGTCTCTATAGGTGTACTTTGGCCTTATAGCATTATTATGCACTAAATAGCACAAGCATGAGAGAACCCGGTGTTATAGACTATAAGGGATAGGCCGAGTGAACTTCCGAGAGAGTCTTTGACATTATAGACTACAAGAGGGTCGACTGAGTGAGCTTCCTCAGTGAGTCTTAGACATTATAGGCCCTAGAGGATAGACAGAGTGAGCTTCCCAGATTGCCTTCAGATATTATAGACTACAGGAGGGTAGACCGAGTGAGCTTCCTCAAAGATTCTTACTTTGTTGGAATCTTTTTAAAAACCTTCGCAGGCTAGAGGAGTAATTCACCAAGTGAGCTTCCTCAGAGATTATGTGGTATACCTGAGGCTATAGAAGGAATTGACCAAGATAGTTTCCTCAGAGAGTCTCTAGACCTTGGGTCTAAGAGGGTTAGACCATGTGATATTCCTCAGAGAGTCCCTGACTGCCCTAGACTATGAGGGGAATTAACTGAGTGATCATCCCCAGAGAGTCATATAAATTCGTATGACCAAGCCATAGGGGTTAGGCTGAGTGCACTGCCCAGAGGATTGTGGTACTTCTTGGATAAGACCAGAGGGGATGGCTGCGAGTACTTCCCAGAGGGTTTCCTTCTTGTTAGTTGGTTGTTTCAATACTGTTGTTGGTTGTGGATTGATTACTATTATGTATCATCCGGCTTTACTGCTTACTGTTACTGCCTACTACTTTGCTGTTGCTGTTTACTGCTTATTGTACTTTTACCTGCCATAAACTCACTGACTGTTAGGCACAGATCATTGGGTGAATTCCTACTAGGATTTAGTCTCACACCCAGTTTGGGTCATTCTTTTGGGCCCAAACCAACTATGTTGTCGCAGGTATAGACAAGGGAAAGCGATGTTTGACTTCCGGTACTTGATTTCTTAGAGCAGAAGAGCATGGGACCAAGCTTTGGCTTGCGATGCTGAGGAGCTATTTTATTTTCTTTTGTACTTGTTTTGGTATTGTGGTGTTTTCTAGCTTTGTGACTTGTTTGGATAATTTCCTATATATGTATCATGCATCATTTCATATATACATATGTGCTTCAGTTTGTTGATTTAGACTTCTACTGTTTATATTGTTGGTTATTACTGCTTCCTCTGTTTCATGTTTATTTTTCTTCCGCTGTGTACTCTGCCAATGAAGGCATAGTTTCCCAACTATCACAACCCAAGGCCTTTCTACAAGTCGGCAGCCTCTGGCATTTGGGGAAATGTGCTTGAGGCCATGTAACCAACCGGGTACGGGGCGCCACTGGGTGGCTTCCAGAACGGGGATGTTACCGAAATCTATTTTCATAATGTTTTGTGTTTAAATAATTGATTTTCAAATAACAAATATTTTCCTCAAGAAATGTACCAGGTATTCCTTAAAATTTATTTTACATATAAGTTGAAATTATTTGACGTTACCTATTATTTATGGGGGATATAATACAAGGATACCATTCTCATTATTTCTCTAAATGGTTTCTGTTTATTATGATAATATGTTTATGAAACCCATTTCTATTCTATGGGTTATACCATGAAAAAATGCTAATTAATCCCACATATTCTTTCCATGGTTTATGATTTTTTGAAATGATGAAATAATTATGAAACCTTTTTATTTTCCATATGTTATATTATAATGAAATGATTATGAAACCCATTTTATTTCATTGGTTATAATATGATGATTGTTTTGTGATCTTGTGGCACACATATGTTTGATTTATTTTATGTGACAATTGTTATGCTATAACCAAGTAAATTTGTTACATTATAACCAAAGATTATGCTTACTTTATATCCAATGATGGGAGGGACATATATCTCCCTCAAATTAATTGGGTAATGAATTATATCTTGAGAGATAGATTATACTATAAAAGAGAGTAATCCCAATGAAATAAGGTACATTTTTTCTATGATGGTCTTGAGAGTAAACCTTGACTTCTATGATGTTATGAATCATCCTATATTCTATGTCCATATTGTGATTAATGAACCTGATTACATGATCACAATGTTATGTGTGAACCTGATTACATGTACATGATGTTATGCATGGACCTATATTTCATGTCGATATGGTTATGTGGGCACCTGGTTTCGTGTTCAGAAGTTTATATGACGACATGATTTCTTTACCTTAACATAATGAGTGAACATGTATCAATTTACACATGTTTACAATGTTATAAACTGGTGTGTGTTCCAAAAATCTATGTTTTATGACAATTTTATGTTTTCATGGATCATTATTTTTTATATCCATATGATTCAGGTCTTATGAACTACCAATCTTAATTCAATAACTCATGTTAATACACTATGATAAGTTGGGTATGAACATCGTATGTTATGTTCCATATCAGATACAATTATGTTCGTATTATTATTTTATATAATCATCAATTTATATCCCTTATGTTTACCCTTAATAACTATATTATCTCACCATTTTCTTCTTTTTCTATTCCCTAGGTAATGAAGAATGGTTCTATGTAAGGAATTTTGATGAAAAGTAATAAATGGGAAGATATTTATGGGAAACATTGATGATCATTCACTAGATTAGATGGTTGTGCTTCAATTTTACAATGGTACTGAAATATTATGTTCCTCAAAAATATGTTTGTTCAATGTAATTAATATTCAACTAAAAATATTTAATATCTATATATGAGAAGCCTTGGTCACTATAGTTGGAATCAGATGAGAGTTTTAATTAACTATTAGAAACTATGATAATAAAACAATAATGAGATCCAAAATGGTATTTCTAAGGATATGTTTTGGGATTTCAATGAGGATATTCTAAGGATGAGTTAAAGTATATGAAAATGTACAAGCATTTTAGTAAAGGATAGAGTGAGTGGTTTTAAGGAAATTACATATCTATCTAGATACTATAAGTGGATGTATATAATTCATAGATTTGTCTATGTCTAACAACCATGAAAACACAATATTGGGCTAGACTCGATTATGGACTAGTGCTTGACAATGGGACTTGTTGTACACTTTGTTTAACACACCAAGGGTATATGATTTGGAAATTCAAAAACTTCTTATAACCATCCTGAATTATTTAAAAATATGATGAGAATGAATTACCTATGATAAATATAAAGTTTAATAGATTGAAATGATGCATTCATGATTTAGACATTTTATAAGTGATTATTCTTGATTTTGTGGTTTTCTACTAGGATTAGTGTTTCTCCCACTATGTTTTTGGTTTTATTCAATGGATGAAACCAAAAAGAATCATGTTAATAGTGAATATTATGGAAAATTTGGTGACTATGAGTGACCAAATTGGATTATGACAATATAGAAAGATATTGTGATTATTCCAAATCATCTATCTCAATATATCATTAACAATGTGAACTTTGTGAGTTTCGTAACACATAAAATCATAGGAAGATATAATTTTATAAAATTTAATATGGTAACAAACATAGATGAAAGAATATTCAACTTCTAACATATCTAGAATAAGAGAACAAAAACCTATAGGTATATATTAAATGGAGGGTAATATGTTATTATTGTGGAAAATAAGGTCATAGAGTGGAAAATTGTTGAGGATTTTTATGTCTTTTGAGTGGGTAATATGGGAATTACATAACCCAATTCCCTAAACCAATAATTAAATTATAGGAGAAGGCATTACTAATTCCATTACAATCATTAAAGTTAAAGGAATAAATTAGTTATGTATTTTGATTCATGAATTATGAAATAAATAAGTATTATTCCATATAAGTTTTTTATTAAGGATTTGAAAGAATATTTTGAAAGATGTTGGTGACCAAGAAAAGTTATTTAAGGGAAATGTGATATTTTTATAAATTTAAATATAACCATTAAAATGTTAATGATGTGTACATAATGATTTTTTAATAAATAGAAAACTAATTTGTATTAATTAAATTGGATTGTGTTAATGACCTTGGAACTGATTAATGATTTATGGAAAAAGTCGTTTATTCTATCATTAATAGAGTTTACAAAAAAATTGGATTTAAGTAATATCTCCAAAAATATATGTTCTTTATAATGAATAATGAATCATGTATATTTTCAATAATGTTATTTCGTAATCTAGGTTATTACCATATTTTAATAGAATACATGATAAAGGTACACACATGTTTAGTATGTGATAATTAAGAGCTATTTCATATTGTTTAGGGGTATAATGATAATATCATATTAGAAATGTAGTAACCCATTTTTTATTTCTTAGGATTTTAATATTTTGGATGGATTATAAGATTAACTATTTATGAAGTGGTTTAAGATGAACTTTGGATGAGTTTTTTAAGATTAATTTATTACTTAACCATATTAATATTTTTTCATATTGGATAAACAATGATAAAAATGTTTCAACTAGATATATAAAGAAGGACTTATCATTATTTTATGGATCATACATAGTGCTTCATAACTGAAAAATTCATCACTTAGAGTAATAGATGAAGTTGAAATTGATCAAGGAATAGCCAAAGAATGAAATTGTGACTTTGAAATTTGAAGAAGTCATATAAGAAGATTTTCATATATTCCTATTATAGATGGTAATGAATTTCCTCAACTTTAAGAAAAGTATCTTGAAACAATAATGTCATACTATTTAATTCATTTATGATTAATCAAATGGTTTCTTAAATCATCACAGATTTATGGTCATTAACCTTCTCTAGATCACCTACTTTCCTGTCAGCAATGTTCTCTATCACTCTCAATCAGTATTTGGGAGTTATTTTTCTATTACATGTCAATATTTTCACATCCCATTTATTCTATTCAATGTTGAAACCTAGTTATGAGTTACATGGGGTAACCACGGTGTTTCAAACATTCCCTTTTTAAAGGGAGTTTTATTATTCATTTGTTTAATGTGGGTTTCAATAAATTAATTTTTGAAATGTTACACCTTTGATAACTGAGAGAAACTTCATCGGAAAAATAATTTTAATTATGGTAGAATGTGACACCCCAAGATATTTTGAAATAATTTTTTAATTAATTTTTATCTTTTTGATGTTTTTCATTACACACAACACTGTGTTTGGATTGCATTATACGAAAAATTCAGTTTAAACAAAACATGACATACTATTAATATATTGTAATTTAATATAATATTTATCATCCAGTCATTGGAATAGTATAGATGAATATGATTAACTAAATTACGAAAATATGATTTTCATATGTATATATAATGAAATATTTACTGACCAGTTAATAAATTCAATTGGAAAATGAAGGAAACCTTATTCTGAAAAACTATTTTTATAAGTATAAACTTGTTTTCCTTTAATAATATAAATAAATTACATTTGTTAAATTATTTTAATTAAATTTATATATTATATTAAAAAAAATTCCTACATTAATCTTATTTTTTTAGAAAATATATAAGAATAAATTAAATTTTGCATTTAAAACCGTATTTTTCAAAAAATAAGTTTTATCACCTTTCATGAGCTTATATTAAAATTAATATTTTTACAATTTTAAAAAATTAATTTGAAAAAAATATATTTTTTTGAAATCATAATTTTAAAATTATTTTAGGTTGGATTTTTTCACCCCGAAAAGTTTCATTTTTTGATGAATAGTGAAAAATACTAAAATGTAATTGAAAACTACATTTTCGTTTAAATTATTTATACTGTTAAATTATATTTTGATGAGGTTTTAAAGTAAAATTTGTTCAATTTTATATCATTTAATATAATTTAGGTCATTTTAATAAATTTAATATTTACTTTTCATATAAAAACATTTCAACCTTTTAACTTTTTCTATTAAAAACCTACCTTCTCATCGTGTCTATGTGATTAATTTTAAATTATAGTTTTTCACTTCTACGAATAAAATTTAGAAAAATGGATTAAATTTTTAGAATTGGAATTGTTTATAATTACAAATAAATTTAGCCGAATTTTTTAACACATTGAATATTAAAAATAGTAAAAATTGAATACTGTAATTAAGCTAAAAATGAGTTTATCGGGGGATAAACTAAAATGATAAGGGTAAAAATAACATATACACTTTTCCAAAAAAAATTATATTCCCATATTTAGTCCATTAAGCTTATAAGGTCTGATAATGGTACATTTTGGAACCTTGTGACATATGGAAAAAATTGGAGCACTCAATTCATTTCAAATATACAAAGTGTTCCCTCTCCCCAACTTATAAAAGGATAAACCCTATCCTCCCTTCGTCACACCTTAATAGCTATTTGGGTCAACTAATACCTTCCCAAATAACCATAAAACATCCCTAATATCACACTAGAAGCCCTATTTTTGAATATTATGTCATTTGAGTAAGTATTTAGTGAAAATATAAGAAGGATACCCATAGAAAGAGAGGTTTGAAAGAGTGTGGAGGAATTCATTACTTAATGTAAGGTATTTATAGTCTCTATTTTATTTCCAGTAGACATATAAAGAATCTTTTATTTTATATATATTTTCCCTTTAGAAATTTTATATCATGAATCTCATTTTTTAATGATATTTTATGTGTCGTTTGATGATATGATTTATTGGGCTTTACGATTCAAATATTACTAAAGCGGTAAGGGATTTAGGTCTCACATTTTAATTTTGCAAGAAATATGTCATATTAACCACATATTTTTTTATGTCCTGTATATATTTCCCATGAAAGTATTTTACTATTATTCTACTAAACAAATATTGGATTTTACAAATAAATTTCATGATCTCTCTTTAATGGGGTTTAGAGTTTAAATATTAACAAATCAGAATGTATTTTTTGTCTCAATTTGAATTCTTTCAGTCATAATTTATGTTATGCATGAATTTTATTTCATTAGGTTTATATAAATCCCATTTTACATGTAATATCATGAATTTATTCATCCTCACTGTATTTTATGTTTCATTTTTTGTTATTTTCTCATGTGTTGTATGAATCAATGCTACAAAAGTGGTAAACATTTTATATTACAATCTCATCATTTATTGGAATGATTTATGTTTAAGTATACAATATTGAAATAACATGATCAAACCCTCAATATTTATCATTATTTTTATTCTTCTATTGTTATTTAGGATATCTACAACTAATGGAATGCTTTTTACACTCTTTGGAGCTAAAATTTAAAAAACAAATTTATAAAGAATGAATTTATTTCTATCATTGAGAATAAAAATGTTTTCATGCAAAACCATGATTTTTATAAATATTAAAAAAATGGTTTATCAAATTATTATGATTTTCAAAAAAAAATATTTACCCCTTTCTAAAGTTTTTCAAATATTTTTGAAAGGTATATTCATGTCATTTTCCAAATAACACGTCTTTGGATTTTATCAAAAATGTGAATATAATATTTGTTTTTAACAAGAATGAAATGAATAGTATTTCATAATGTCATGACCTCTAAATTATTTTAATATTCATTTAAGAAATTAAATATTCATTTTAAAGAAAATTATTTCTTAAATATTTTGGTAAAATTTGATTTTAAATAAATATTTCAAAGTGAAAAGGATTTTGAAAGTGTTGTATTTGAAAAATAGTTTCCCAAGAAGAAGTGATATTATCCTCAATAAATGTTTTAAATGGTTTTTCAAATCATCATTTATATTTTTTCAAGTTTATTGTTAAAGAAAATGGTTTCCAAGATTTTTTATTATTTAAAAATAATTTACAAAGTGGAAAATACATTTTTCTCCTGAAATGTCTCAAATATTTTTTAAGATATTACTCTATATTATTTAAATGAAAATTTAAAATAAAAAGGTTTTCAAAATTATTTATGTTTGAAAAATAAGTTTCCAAATTCGAAATAATATTTTCCTTAAGAAATGTTTTAAAAAAATTAAAATCTTTCTTTATAAGGTTTCAAGGTTATTTTCTGAGAAAAGGGTTTTGGAAATGTTTTATGTTTTAAAATGGTTTTTACAGAGGGGAAATGATATTTTCTTAAAAAAATTGTAAATAATTTTTAAAATATTTAATTATAAATTATTAGAGGTTATTTTTAATTAAAATTATTTTCATAATGCATTATGTTTTAAATTTTTATTCCCAAATAGAATATTTTTTCCCCAATAAATTTCCAATGAAATCATTCAAAATTATTTTCCATGTAAGATGAAATTATTCGAGGTTATATATAATTTATAAGGGATATGATCCAAGGATAAAATAATTATTATTTCACTTAATTTTTTATGTTTTTGATGATAAGAGTTTAGGAAACTTGTTTCTCTCCCATGGGTAATACCAAGAAAAAATTCTTAGGAAACCTGATTTTTTTGTGGGATGTGCTTTGATGAAATGACAAAATGATTATGAAACCTATTTATTTTAAAAAAAATTATTTTATGATGAATGTTTTCTGAATCTCATTATATTTTATGGGTTCTGATATTTTTATGTTTTTATGATCTTTTGGAATGTATATGTATGATTTTCATTATGTCACATTTGTTATGTTATAACCAAGGATATTGGGTTTGTTATAAATAAGGATAGTTGTTTCACTATTTTACAGGAATGTGGTTACATTATAAACAAATATATTTGTAACCTATATCTCCCTCCAATTCGATGGGTAATTAGTTATATCTCATGAGATAGATAGGAATGGAACAAAGAGTTCACTCAGTTTAGTAAGGGACTTTATCTGCTATGATGGTAATGGGAGTGAACCTAGACTACTATAATGTTATGAATGGACATGTAATTCATGTCCATAATGTTATTAATGAACCCACTTACATATTAATAATTTTATGAGTGAACCTGATTACATGTTCATGAAGTTATGTGTGGACCTATCTTTCATGTCCATAATGTTATGTGTGGACCTAGTTTCATGTCTCTAATTTTATGTGAGGGGATGATTTCTTTCCCATAATTAGGCATATGAGATCACCCTTTTCTTATTTTTTATTTCACCAAGTTATGATTAATGTTTTTATATAGGTTAGGTCTATGAAAAGTAGTAAATGGGATGAAGAGTTTTTGAAACATTACAGATATTTCACCATATTGGAATATTGTGTTCCATTTTTCCAATATAACCAAACTATTACAATCCTCAGGAATTTGTTTGTGAAATTTAATGAATATTCATTTAAAAATATTTAATATCAATGTATGAGAATCATGTGTCTATATAAACACACATTGTATGAACACATCCCATAGGTTTTTTCGACACGCACAAGCCCACCAGCACCCCTGGCGCTTGCACTCTCACTCATGCGCATGATTTATTAGGCCTATACAGGGTCCCCTCATCCTATTATACTATATGAGCTAACCTATGCTAGATCCCCTATCTATGTTTGGCCTCCAGGTCCCATAATTCCTTATTCGAGCCTATCCTAGGATGTCTTTGTTGTTGGCCATTATTTTTTTATTAAGTTCCCCAATTATTATGTACTTCGATATATTATATGTATGAATTAAAATAAGAAGATTTTCACAATTATTTGATATTACATAAAATATGAATATATTTGTATTGATCATTCTTCACATTTTCATGAAATAATTAAAATTTCATGGACATCAATTCTTCTTCCATTATAGTAACAATGTGACACTATTGACACAAGTCTTTGAACATAATATCACTTACACTATAATCAGAATAGGAAGGATAATTTCTCTAATAATTACATCCAATCCTATTTTAGGGATCCATATTAATTCTCCACACAACACCAAATGTCTCTAAACACATATTGATGCATCATTGATAAAAAATTCAACACTTGTAAAAATTGTTTGTCACCCTAGTAAAATAATTAACTTTGAATGAATTAACTATATAGTTTGAATGGCTAGGAAAATATTTTATTTAACCATATATCATTTTATTCTATATGTGACAAAATTATAAATTAATTCGTATATTTTTATGTCTTTTATTTGTTTTCTTATTTAAATTTATTATATCATCTACTTTCCCTATTGGGATGATTTTTATACATTATGAAAGTTTTCATGAAACTATTTTTATTTTCATGGACTAATCATACTATTACTTTTATCTCTAATTATTTACAAATTCATGTGGTACATATATAAGGAAATATTTTATGTTATGAGTGGTCATATAATTATATTTACCTCTAATATATTGAGTAAATATTTATATCACATAAGATTTATTTATTATGGGACTTGAGTAGTGAAACTCATCCACTAATTTTTATGACATGGGTGGTAATCCTAGTTTATGATTATATTTTTTTCTTTTTTCTTATTTATAGTATTCATTATAGTCTCATATATAATTTTTACTGATAACTCATATGTTTTTATATTAATAAGTGTATTAGATCACCCTTTTCTTATTTTTTCACATTATCCTAAATTTTTAAAAAATAATGATGTGCTTGAAGGGAACCATTTGTTATGTATTTTACATAAGAAATGTACATTATGTTGTAAAATAATATAGGCATATAGCTAATCTCCAATGACACAAAATTGTTGTGTCTTAAGAGTGTGTGTAAATAATTATATGTTATGTGTAATAATGGAAAATTATTTAAAATAAATTGTATATCTCAATTAATATTAGAATGTTTGTTTAAATTATGTATTTATGGAACCGAATTTAGAAACAGAAATCTAGGGGGCTTCAATCACCTTCACTTAGGTTGGTGGTTTTTACTTCAAATCATTTTTATAATTATTTTTATTTATTGAATAAGTGTCAATATTGTGGTTGTTAATTTATAGATTTATTTCAACCAAGTTTCTTTTGATGTAGAAAATGAATATATTCTAAGGCATACAAACAATGGTGGTGGTGGTTGGGTCCCAAGGTTTTTCTAAAATGTTATATAGTTAGTTCACTATGTGTTGATGTTGTGTTCTGATGTTTTGAGTTGACAGTTATTCTTAGATGTATTATTCATATGTGTGATAATGATGTTATCACCCTAATTAGTATTTAATAATAATTTTATTTAGGTTAAGGGTATTATGATTTTTCATTATTGATTTTTATTTGGATCTATTAGAACTCTCTACCATGAGGATTAACAAATAATTTTATTCTCATGAATGTCATTACCACTCTCATTTTATCTATGGATTAAGGATCAATCATGTTTTACCTCATAGTAACATATGAATTATTATTTATCTCATCTTACTAATGAGATGATTTTTTTAATGGGAGTTTCACAACCCTTGATGAGATATTTAAGGTTATTGATAGTTAATGATTGATGATTTAGGTATGGGATATTGTTTATGGTATGGGACTATTTATATTCATTCTCTTCTTTTTTATTTTTTTAAAGGTGGTGACATATTAATGCTACATGACCATTACCCAATATAAATATTTGTGTGTAACCTAACATCTCGGGAGTGAGTGAGATACTATATGTCTATATAAGTAGGATTCAAATCCGCTCACAAATTTATTTATGATTCATATTTAAGAGGTCTTATCTTATGAATATATACTTCTTAATTCTAGAAATTAGTACTTATATTGGGAATATTTGAAATGTGCATTATATTATACATATTTAGTTATTTTGGTGAGTGTTAATGTAGTGATTTTAGAATTATATCCTAGATTTGTTGACTATATCAGGGACATGGGATGTATTTTTTTTAATTTAGTTTATTTTTATGTCATGATTTCCTTACATTTCTTACTTTTATTTGATTACATTTTGATCTCTCTATAAGAGACCATATAAAGTATATTTTATAAACTCTTACATTCACATATGATAAAATCCTATTGATTCTTTTATATCCCCATGATCATAGTGGTGGTGGTGTCTAAAAGTGTTTACTCTAGACGTAGAATCAAGCATAAAACTTTTGGAAAAGATGTGTTGGATTAATTAAAATAATATTTGTGATAAATTTTTTTACCATTACTATTTTACATGAGGAATTTAAAATATATTTTTATATTTTGTTTTTATTTATTATGTTATATATTGTTATTCTACTATATTTTACTATGATTTATGGAATATATGAAAATTAAAATTTGGTATGATTATATTTTAATTTTTATTATTAAATGGAATAAAAGGTTATGTGTTTACATAGTGATATTTTTGTTTATAATTTACTTTTCGATGATATTACTCCCATTAATTTAGTTTTTACACTTGGTATGGGTAACCATAATAAGGCCTATTAGTGGCAATTTTGGGGTAACACACTTAATATCATTTTTATCTAAGTATTTGGACTTTCTAATTTTGGATCATATAAGAGTATTTTTAAATATATATTTTTATAGGATTGGTTTCTAGAGTAGCTACACATGTTTTGATCTGCATCAATGTGATAAAAAATTGTATAATTGAACATAGTCTGTAATGTAGTCTAGGGGAACTGATTATAAGCATAGTGGACCTCTGTAATATTATATAAAATTTAAATCATCAAATCACCATGACTAGGGAATTGTTCACTGTGTATATGGTGTTATCATATGTGAATGTGAATGCATTATATAGTTTCATTTAGGCAAGTTTTTATTTGGAGAACTTTTAGATATAAATAATTCCGTTTTAATCATATACATGTCTTTTTGATTGATTTTGATGGAATATTCTATCTTCTTATAGTTATTTCATAAAGTAATTATTTATAATATATATATAATGATGATTCATTTATGAATTTAGAACCAAATGAAACACATTAGAGAGTTTTAGAAGTGATCCTAGTCGTATATGAAGTATGGGATTCAGTGTTGATATGTTTCCAATAATTATATGTAACATCCCAATGCTAACCATTGGCTTGGGATGAGAAAATGTGCCGTTAACATTAGGTGACATCCCCAAGACACCAAAGTATTTCAATAAATTCAAAGGGATTACTAAAACATTGGGGGGATAATTTTCCCTTAAAAACATTATCATTTAATGAAATAATAAAACAACCAGACAAAACTATATGGTCCCTAAAATCAAAACAATAAAACTGAAAATTTCAAATAACAAATAATATCATAGTAAATATATAATTTTTAATAGGATACCCAACCAAAAAAAATTAAATCTTGACATAGAAATACTAATGTGGAATCACTCCAACCACTCCGCATGAACATCTCAAAGCTCTAATAAATATCCAATGATTGTATAATCATCCGGCTCCACTATAGAATTAAGATAATTTTACATTACACTTATTCCATGAAAAAAAAATATCTTCATGTGCACCAAAGTTTATATATAGGGGGTGAGTAAACATATCCAATAGTAAATCTCTAAGATAAATCTCAACGCATTCCATTAGTATAATAACGTGTTAGCTCATACATCAAAATATAAACTATACAAAAGAGGGGAACCTAAAAAATAGTGTACCAATTAAAATAATTTTACTATAAATAATAAATAATTTATCCATTATTTTCCTCCTATAATATTCATTCTAGGTTTTCACACACACATACATATTCATTTCATGATAGTCTCAATACTCAAGAGTTTTAACTCATCCATTCATTATGTTGGTTATTGGTGATAATCCTTTAGGTTTCTCCAATTTGGAATGATGTTAGATTTAATGGTTGTTTCTAATGGAAAGTAACACACCATTGTTCACATGCTAAGTTATTATATCCATTTATTTGAGCTAAATCAATTATTTACATTAAAACATTTAATTAAATATTCTTATTTTATTAAATCAAAACCACAATCTAAAACCATAAATAAAATGTGGTTTTCCATAAATAAATCATCCAATATTTCCTTTGAATATCCAAGAAAATTATTTAAAAAAAAAGTCCTTCACATTCTATAACATGTGTAGAAAACATAGAAGACACTAAACTTACAATTGATTCATTAAAAACAAATTGAAAAAAGTTTTCATCTAGCCAATAAAGACTCATTTTTCATTCCTAAAAAAATAAAGGAATTGTTAAAAATATGAATGATATGTTAGATATATTATATAATACTTGATTAAAAATTTCATTCAAATTAAATTAAGTAGATATAGAAAAGGAATATGAATAGGTATATTAACTTAAATCTTCTATATCTAACACACATTGATCTGATGAAAATTAATTGTAGAGGAAGAAGAGTGTCCAAAATATCAGAGAGGTGTCCCCTTGTTTTTAATCCTAGGTCAATAAAAGAATAATGAGGGTATTTGGGAAATAATTTGGGTCAAAAAAAATAATATTCAGTACAAGAAAGCACATATTTTGGTCGCTCAATTTACAGTACCATGGGACAACGGTGTGGGTACCACTGCCTCAAAACCTCCAAGTCAATTGGTTTGAAAAAATAGTTGTAAATCTCATGTGAAAAATGTTTAAAACACTTTTGTCCTATATCTCATTTTTTCTAGTGAAATATTTATGGTTTACACTAACCATGAACCAACAATGTAGCTCCTCCAAGACCCTCTCAATATGTCATAGAGTTACCTAGGTGATCCAAATATTTTCCCCAATTTTGCTCAAATCATTCAACATTATAAATACATATAAACAGATTAAAACCGTCCAAAAACTCCTATAACATAACCTAGACATTATATTACTTTAAAATATAAATTGAAAGGGTGATGTAACTCAAATTGGGTCTGTTAAATTCTCCCCTCCATTAGGCTTTCCATCCCTAGAAATTTGTATATTATATGTGTTATGGGATAGTTTTGGCCATTACTCCTAGATATCTTTATCAAGTTCTCATGTCTCTTCTTAAATTTCATCTTGTTCCATAACACTTAAACCTATGGAATATGTTTTCCAAGAAAGAATATTTCTTTTTTGGTCCATGATATGAATTGGTGCATGAAAAAATATATAATATGGTTCATGGTCAATATAATCCTATCGAACCTCACGGCTTGGATTGGATTGGTATTTATTAGTTGAGAAACATAGAAGTCATTATGAACCCTAAAGAATTATGGAAGTAACTCTAGTAGATAATAAAGTTCACCAATTAATTATAGTGTCTCAAAAGGATAAACATAATGAGGCGGAAACTTTTCCTGCTGACCAATTTGATGATGCCCCGTCCTTGGAGATACCTTCAAGAACACATGACCTCCCACGAAAAATGATAATGGAAAAAATGGTTATCCGCATAGTATTATGAACAATTTGAGAAGAATATAGTGTTTTACTGATCGTATAAAAATTTTTAATCCTCTAAAGATCAAGGATAGGTCCCAATAGAGAACTTTTTTTTGGTATATACAAAATAAAATGAAGAGAAATTATAATAATCATATAATGACTTGAATAGATCCATTTATATCATGGCCCGATAACTTCTATTATATGAAACCTCCACCAAGGTAAAATGATCATCCCATGAACAATAAAAATCTATAACACATGCTTTGAGAATCCCTTCTGGTGTTTTAATTGTTCATTCTGAATTCCCATACATTTTAGGATGATATGATATGCTCATGGACAATTTGGAACCAAAATCTTGTTGAAAATATCACCACAATAGAGAGGTAACACAAGGATCTTGATCAATGATGATCAAAATTGGAATTACATGAAAATTTATCACTTCTAAAATGTAGATATTTTCTAATTTGTCAAGCATGTTAACTTCATGGATAACAATTAAGTCGGATAACTATGTGATTCATTCAAAAATCAACTTTATAGAATAATTTTTTTGAATTTTACGTGGTAATTTTGTGACAGATTCCATATCAATATACTCCCATTTTAATTCAATAATATATATATATATATTAAAACATTCCAACTTGTCATTGATGCTCAACCTTAACATGTTAAATGGTGATGAATTTTTTAACATAATCAAACCCATTTTTTCATACATGACCACCAAATATTGTTCCCTAAAGTCTTTTATATCTTATGAATTATAGGATTAATCCCTCACTTAAAATTGTGATATATAGAAAGAAGTTATTCCTCACAAGATGCTAGAATGAATTTTCAATCTCAAAAATAGAATAGGTATTCTATATCATGTTTCTATCAAAAAATGGGTTTCCCACTGTCAATATTTTGTTATAATGGTAAGGAATCAAGGATACAACCTTATAGATTCATTATCATGGTCAACCAAATCAGCTATGAGTGTTTCTGGAAAGTGGATAAAAAATTCATTTTGTTCAGTGCAATCCAAACAATATATAAGTTCATAAAACATAATAATGGGAGAATTGCCTCAAATTGGGGGTGTTACAAATTTTTTACTAATGTTTTATTGTAAATTGTCAAAATATATAGTTTGTCATTATATAATGGAGTAGAGAGTTGTAATCAAATATTCTGAAATTTGTTGAGTAACATGTGGCGATAATATCAAACTTATTTCTTGAGGTAGATATTTGGTGATGGATTCATTATGATATATATTTTTGTGATTTTATATATTTTTTGACCCATTTTAAGGATCAATTTTTGGGATATATTTTATAAATTACCCTTCATGTTATAGATAAACATAATTTGTTTTGTATTTGAAAATTATATTCTATAATACAATATTTAACCATAAATTATTTGATATTTGTGTAGTATTATCTAAATAGGATTATTAATTCAGACCTAAATGAGCATAATTTATAGGTATCATAATTATTGGGGATCTCATTTCATATATTTATTTTGTGTGTGAGTTTGATTTATAATTTCATCAATAGAACTAAGAAAATTTAGAGGTAGATCACTAAAATAATATGTGGTCTAGATTCAGCTAGATAAGTGTTTGTCAAAGTGGAGCTAGAGTTAGGTATCATAATTTTTATCCCCTAGGTAATTTAGTAATGTTTATTACTATGAATGTCATATGATATTATAATCTTCGGTTTTAGAAGAAAGTATATTTCTCCCATATATTAGTGGAAAAGTTTTATTATATTATTTTTTTTTTGTTTAGGAAACTAGTGAGCGATGTGAACATAATTTGATGGTATCTAGAGTTTTATAGAATTTATTTAGATATTGTAAAATTATTTATTTATGTTTTTTATATAATATTTAAAAAAATAGAAGAAGGGATTTCATCCCTTTGGACTGCTAATATAGGGAGGATTTTGGAGAGGGCATAAGTGTGACATTTTATAGAGTTGGGAACGTGGTTTGGGCCGAATGGGCCAGCCCATTTAGCTAATAAAAAATTAATGAGTTAGGATTTATAATTATTTGATATTTATGGATTTGGATTATTTAAATTAAACCCATTAATATCACAGTCCATAAGGGTTATCTAGTATGGGTCATGAACTAACAAATCGCTTAAATATTTATTTTTAAAAAATCATGTAATTTCATATTTATAAAAACATATAATTTTCATCATATGGGGATTAAAAATATGTAAAAATGATGACATTTATTTCATAAAATAATCTATTTTTTATATGATAAATATATTTCTCTGAGAAATTGTTGAAGAACTAGACATGACTAGTTTGTCACTATAATTTCAAAGGGATGTAAAAAAGATATACAGGCGTACTATTTTTGCAATCTTTGACCTACCAACCCCCTGTATCAATAAATTAATTATAACCACCTCATTGGCCACCTCAACCCCTATAACTTGATTTTATACTTCCTCTAAATAGATCATATCCAATTATTTTCCAAAATACACTATAATTTCATCAATGTTGGGTTCATTATATCCTCTCATAAATCCCACCACAATGCTATTAGTGATCTCTTCTACCCCAACCACACCTTTAACCAACTTCTTTTCACCACCCTTGATGGACTAATCCCTGAAAATAAAACCCTTTGTATGGACCAAGTAATTGTTCATGTCGAGTACGTAGAAGTACTAGGAAATAATGGTATTTTAATAATTTAACATTAGTTTGATGTTGTGAAATTATCTCTGATGATGTGAAATCCAATAAAAAATTTAACGATCTTATATTATTAATGATAAGAAAAAAATAAAATCAGGTTGTTACCTCATTCAATATGAATCCACTGGAGTGTTCTGCTTATCGCCATTATTTTTATCTTATAAGAACCTATTTCAAATCCATATAGAATAGCCTCATTTTCTCCAAAAAAAAATTTGTGTTTCCATCATTGATATATTAGTTCAAGTACTGATAATTGATGAACCTATCTATGTCCAAACGATCTCCATGGTATCTCTTCCTAAATATGGTAAGAAGAACCTGGATTAAGGTGATCGAATGAAATCTTTATCATATGATCATGTGGAAGTTCTTATAAAGAATCTTCAAAATTTAAGTTGATGAATATTATAAGGAATTTTTCCTTCTTTAAACTTTTATAGCATCATTAAACTTATTAAAATTTTGCATTGTACCCTAAATATGTTTAACCTATAATATAATCCCAATAAAACATATAACCATTAAATCATGACACAAATTTCATAAGTAGTAAATCACAACATTATTTAATATAAAATAATTCACGTGATAAAATATAAGCCTAAATCTCGACATGTTCTTCCCATAAAAATAAAAATACCTTGAAAATTAAAATAAATTCCCTCATAATATATTATTCCAATAATTCACTTAAAAACACATGATTATTGGGAATATCTATATTATATTTACATTATTCTACATTATAATAATAATGAATTTATTTATTTCTTGGTTGTGGTTCAAACATGAATATCACATGAACCCCATAGCGAGGCACACTATGTGTTAATGCTCCCATTCACATTGAATATGTTAGACTTTTGAATATTATTAGTGAGTTACCATCTTAGCCCTCATATTGATATTAGTGAATCATACCAAAAAACCAAATAAAAAAATTTAGAAATACATCACATCCCTAAGGTGATAAGTTATAGTCATATCAACAATAACCTCATACAAACAAATTTCATGTAATATAATCTCATAGTCTAGTGATATATATTAAAGTAGGATGCACGTTTTGTGTTATCATACTTTCTTGATTTATTATTTTTTTAACGCACTAGATGGACTTTCCTTCTTCTAATATGGAAATGGATTTAATAAAGATAATATAATAACAGTTAAATAGCCTTAAGATATCCCTTCCATTAAAAAGTTAAAATTCTTTCAAGGCTATTAAATTAATGGAATTCCCTGAATGACACTCCCAACACCATATACCACTCCACACCATAAATGTTAAATATTTTAACTAAAAGTATCATATTAAATAAAATGGTATACATTGATGATGGTATCAATTTCGGATACAAGTAAATGTGATCATGTATATGAATAATCAATGAAACTTAGAACATTTAGTTTTATTATTTTGTGAGTAAGTCATCATGATCTCATATAACTGAGATCCTCAAGTGATAAATTCATGAGAATAAGTTTCAATGCTTATAAGCCCCCAAAACCTGATAGTAAAACATCATATGTGTCCTATAAATATGATTTATCAATAATTTATGACATATATCAAAGATTTTTATCATAGTATCTCATGTTTTTTCATTTTTTCTTGGAAATTCTATAACATTTTGATACAACATGTAATATAAATATATTACCACACAAATAGCACAAGTAGAAGAAATTTTACTATGCTGGTAAGAAAAAACTTGTGTATATATCAAATTATATACATGTAATGTTAATCAATGTACACATGATAGTTTGGTCTAAGGAACCCACTCCTATAACAGTAACTCTCCCTTTGTGAAATTGGTTCATTTCATTATTTTCAATTCTCACTTTATCTTTTTCATTCTATTTTTTAATTAATATATATAATATCCCAAAACTATAAAGTTACTATCCCTTTTAACTCAATTTAGTATCCAAAAATTAGTATTTTTATTTATTCTCCTTTAATTATTTGAATCTATATTTTCATTTATTATATATTTTTTACATTTTAAAAATATGTTAAAAACTAAAAACTAAAATGTTTGGCTAGAAATCTCATACTATATTTCTAATAATTATTTTATTCAGGAACTTTAAATGTGATTAAAAATTTTATATCATATAATACTTAGCTCCGAGTGGGATATCCTATTTAGGTTGAGCTGAACTATATCTTCAACTCAAATATTTTATGTGGATAGGATATTTTTATTCAATCAGATTAGTGAATGTGGAGGAAAACAAGGCCATCCGAGAAGATCACTACTTCATCAGGATGTATGTAAACCTAATTTAATATATATTGATGGTTTATAGGTCATTATAATCATGATATATGACTATTCAACCCCTGACTTTGCATTGATAAACATAATAAACTCATTCAATTTTCACTTATACCCTTGTTTTTTAGTAATATATTTTGGTGCAGAGTTGTTTTCATCCATTGGATTTATCAATTCACATGCTAAATGACATGGAATTATCCAATAATTTGTTCAATTTTTAGTTGGTGGTAGGATATGAAAAGTTATCATAGGATTTTATCCTATTATATTTATATCCTTATAATGTTATCTTGTATATATATATTGTTTATTCTCGGTGTGATATTATAAAGATTATTTTTTAAGGTGAGTCAACTATATCGGAGATGGAAGAGATAATGTGATTATTGTGGGAAATAGATATCTATAGAAGATAATTTTTTGATTTAATTTAGTGAGATTAGAATTGTGTTCAATAGAGGTGTGATTGAAGGATTTCTCTTGGTTTGTTAGGGACTTCAAAGATATTTTTACTGATATGTTTGTTAGGTTTCCTCCACAAATTGAGATAGGGTTCATAATGAAGCTATAATTTGGTATGGTATTTAAAATTATGAGACTTTATTGGTTATAAAGTAAAAATATTCAATATTTAATGGATTTAGTACATGATTTTATTTAGTAGAGATTTTATTTTTCTGGTGTATCATTATAGGGTGCATAAATTTGTTTCACCAGGATTGATAAGGACAACATGAGGTCATCTATAAACTATTATATGATAAAACATGAAATGATGAAGAATAATTACTAACTATAAATATTAAAATATATAATAAATTATTTAATAAGTGATGAATTGTTTTTAATAAATATTTATGATCTGAATATAATTAGTTGAGAATAGATGAATAGAATATCAAGAAAATGGTATTTATGTTTCATTATGATCTTTTTAAGTATATTGTGATGTTTTTTAGTTTGATAAACATGTAGAATGAATTTATGGAATTGGTTTATATTATAATCCTACCATATGTAGACTATTTTTCTAGTATTAATTGGTAATTTCTATTTATTTATAATTAAAGTAATGATTTGGTGATTATTTTAGGGTTCGTTTGTAGATTTTATGACAGTATCATTTATTTTAAAAGTTGAAAAGGAATTGTTTCTAACATGGAAATTCCATATCTTGGGTTATATCATATTAAATAGTGATTTAATTATTGACCCAATAAATATTGAGTTGGAGGCTCCTTAGGAAGCTCCTCATAATTATTCAATGATGGATAATTTTTAATAGTGTGTAGGCTATTGTAGGGGTTTGGAATTTTATTTATTTTATATTTAAAACCCTTAATTAGGCCCAATAAATAAGTTTTATTTTTTTATAGTATAAGAAGTATCAAATAGATTTTGATCACCTAATAAAATGATGTACAGTGTACCAATTTTGATATTTGTTGAGGATTAAATTCTCTATGAGATCTATTATGATGATTCACTATCTATAATGGGTTTTTTAATGATTTAGTTGAAAGTAGTTATTAGCTATGGGTTGAGGAAGTTATTCCCCTATTAGAATAACTAGTTCACCAATGGTTTGAAGTTTAAAATGGATATTTTTTCACTAAATCTTTTGAGTCATTGTTTTTTATATTTTTTTATTATCATTATAGGTTATAGAAACCTAAGATATATATTTTTAAAGAGGGATTTGAATTTTTATCATAGGATGTGAGTTTATTTTGTCTAATATTATGATCTTGAAATCTAATAAACCTTTAGGAATGGAATTTGATTATATATTTTTTAAGATAAAATTAATATATTTTAGTGGTATGTAAAGTAAATGATAAGCATAAATGACAGAGTAGGTTGTTTTGATGGACATCCACATTAATTTCGTATACTATAAAACTTATTTATATCTTATTTTAGTATCTTCATTTATGGTTTAAAATATTTTTGGCACTCAATAGGGTGACATTTATATTTGGGTGTAGTGAGAAAACATTATTAATGGTGGCACACCATATGGTTGGTTTATTTGTATGGATAACTAGATTATATTCCAAATAAAGATATTTATTTTTTAGTGCATCTATAAGGAATTGATATAAGATCTTTATATCATTCTATTTATCATTCACATAGGTGTGATGAAGATGTATCCTGGTTTTACATGGTTTATTTTTGGCATGTATTAAATAGGTTGGTAGTAAAGCATGTATCTAGAAGACTCACCTTTTATCAAGTTAATATAAATCATCATTTTTTGGAATATTTGATATTTTTGATGATTATACTGAAATGGAAGTGGGAAGATATTTCTATCAATTTCATAATTGTGTTTAGTCATGCACACTTGGTCGAAAATAATTGTTTTTTCATAGATATATTGATGAGTTCAACTCATTTATTCAATTATATAGATGATATAATTATAGAGTTTGATATTTATATATATGGTAGATGTTAATTGGATGTATATAATTAATTATAATATATATTTTCATCATAATTTTTGGTATACATCATGGATGTCTTGGGGATTATAGTGGATGTTAAACACCCATCTATGCATAGTCCCAACATTCTACATATGAATAGATGGTAAAATTAATTGGTTGGTTCTGTTGTTAAAGGATACTATGTGAGAATTAATATTCAATTTTTTGGATCTTGTGTGGACCATACTCTTTTTTTATATTTCATTTTCAGTAAAAATTATCATTCTTCTATCAAGATTGAACCATACAATGTATTTTACAAGAAACCATTTTATTCTTTTTTATATTAGGTTGAAGTTTGAGAGGTGGTTATTCATAGTCTTAACTTATAACAAATAATAATTTTTATAGGCCAGTTAATTCAAAAGATTCTTTGGATAAAACAATGATAAAAATTCATATATTACACATGGGTATATTCCTTTAGTGTTTTATGTTAGACATCATTTACTCATGGTATTCCACTTGTAAAATATAAATTGTGGTCATGGAAAAGATGGAATGTTTCCTCTGAGATTCATTGGGACTTTTAAAGTTCTTGATTATATATTCAGGATCCCTTATTATTTGGAACTACCTTCACAAATAATAAGGGTGCATTGAATATTTAATTTATTTAAAATATGGAAGTAAATGTAAGACTCATGTCGTGTAGTTTTGTGGTGAGATAAATGAATAGAAGAGAATATATTATTCATATATCATCTAGTGTATAGCCAAAATCCCAAGGAGAATTATTTCTTTTGACACTTTATTCCTTCGGTGTGGGTGATATAGAGAAATAGTGTTTTGGATGAGAGAATCAGTGACTGAAAGTCCAAGATGAGTGTTTAGTTTTATATAGGGGTTTATTCCCCCCATTTATTTTTGGTATACTTGGTTAAGATCCTTTTATATGTTTTTTTGATTTCATTATATATAAAATATTTTTTATTTGAAATTTCTTTTATGTTTTAGATCATTAATTTTTCATTTTGGTTAAGTAATTTTGATGGTTTAATTTTTCAATAGTGGGAATGATATATCTTTTTATAAATTCCTTAGTTTGGAGATTGTAACATTTTAGTTATGTATTGTTTGTTTTTTTATTTTGTGTTATAATGACCATTTTGGTCTAGTAAATTATTTTATATTGGAAAATTTAACATATATTTCATCTTAAAATTATACATGTGTGGTGGAGTGTAATTTTATGGTTATTATAAAACCATCAAATGTGATTGATTTCATAACTAGTTATGGTATAGATAAATTTTACTTATAAAAAAGTTAGATTCAGGTTTTAATTCCATCATAATAATCTATATCTAATAGAAAATAACCTTATAATCCTCCCGTGGTAAATTTTATTAACATATAATAAATATAAAGATATTTTAATCCCTCTTAAGGAAGGTGATTCATATTTATCTCCTTTTCTTGAAAATTTAATATTTTTTTCAATTACTTGAGTGAAATAATTTAATAATATATTATATTATTTTATAATTTTTTATATTTATTAAAGAATATTTTATTGAATTTATTTTTCATTTATATCTTTAGATCATATTAAAATGGATTAATTTGGATTAGCTTTTATATTATTGAAATTAGAATAAATGTGAATGAATATATTATTCTAATGGATTGAAAATTGGATTATGGATCATTAATCAAATAGAAATATATTTTATATCCATTATGATGTTAGTATTTTAATCATAATATATAGTGATAACAAAATCATTAATGAATCCATGAATTGAGTTTTAGGTTTTTCACTGTTCTTTATTAAAATTTGATTTTTATGATTAATTTGATTAATTGACTAATTTTTGTTTTATTATTTCATATTTTTCTATCAATATATAATCATTTTATAATATTTATATTTTATTTAATGATAATATTTCTCATTTTTTAGGATTTATAATGTTTTTAGGACATCAAGTACTTTTAGTGTAGGAATATAGAATCGGGGTGATTCATAAGAAACGACCATGAGGTACCTAATTGAATACTATGTTCTTAGTGATATTCCACAAGTTAAATCCACTGGTAAGATAATAGGGAATTTGGTATTAAGTAGGGAAACACTAGTTAACTATTACCTCTTCAAAGATTGAATTATTATTTTTGTAACTTGGGTCATTATTTTTTTCATTCTAACTATTCCTTTGGGTGACACAATGATGTTGAGGGAAGACTTTTGAGAAATTAATCCCATTTTCGATGAATATTTGGTTGGATTAAACTTAATATTTTTATTATTTTTTTCATTTATACTTCAAGTAATTTTTATTAGGGTTCGTATTTGGTAAAAAATCATAATGTTCTTATTCATCTAATGAGTAATGAAAGTGATTTTTCCCATGAAATGTATATTGGGTGTGTCTTGAAGTTGATATATGATTATGGAGGTGGGTGAGACCAATGTGGGACAATTCATTGGTTTGGTTATTCCTTCACATGTTAATGTTAGATTTTTGTGTTTTTTATTGATAGTTTTACATGTATATGTGATACAGATACGTGATCATGATTTTATCACTGTATAACCACTCTAGAGAAAAATATGTCTTTGTATAGGTAATTAGGAATTTTATTTGTTGGGATGTCCTAATATATATAAAGACTATATTACATAGGGATTTCAAAATATTTTTGTTAATTTGAGAGACTTCACTTCTCTGATATTTTCTTTGGGATAAGGTTTAAACTTGTTATACATTAAAGTACTAGTGGATTTATTCCCTTTATTTATCCAATTGATGGGCCAGGTAATAAAGTTTCTGGTTTAGTTTCTCCAAATACCATGATAATATGGTTAAGTTGGAATATTCATAATGAATTTTTATTTTATTATGGGATATTGATCATGTTGGTATTATCGGAATAAATATCCACTAAATAAAAAACATTTCATTATTTTATAAAAAATTTCATGATTTTTTCCGTGTATAAAATGATTTATTAAATGTATCGACAATATGGTTTAGTTCATAATAACTTATGAGTTATTAGATAACTCATATCAACTATTTTTTCTTGCAGTTTCTCCTATTGTAAGATATCATGATCAATATATAATATAACATGATGATATTAAAAGGATTTTTAATTTATAAATGATTGTTTAAACATTAAGAAAAAAATAATATAAAATCAAAAGTTATAAAGATCTTTTTAAAAAACATTATTTAATGTGTTTTAAATGGATAATAATTTTGAGGAGAATTTGGAAGCCTAAGGACAACCCTTGGGGGCTAAAAAGTATATTAGACCCTTATGTAATGTCTTTTATTTTGAATGTTGTTCATTGTAACATGAATCTCCAATGTTAAATATTTTTTTCTCTCTATCGGGAATTCTAATTGATATTCATCAATCCGAGTGAAGAAAAAAACATAATTTTATCAGATAGAAATTATGTTATTTATTTATAATTATTAAATCCAAAATATATAATTAGATCTTGGAAAATGGGATTTGTTTTATTGTTTCTAATACTTTTAGATAAGTTTTAACCCATCTAAAACCCCTAATTGTTATCGAATACACTTATATTATGTTTGGATTGATGTTTTAAATTGATGAAATTTTTTGGAAAATGTGATTGTTAAGATCCATAATGTGTTTTATGAAGAATTTCATGGCATTAAAAAACTATTATCCATTAAATAGTTATAAGAAATATTTTTATGGTCTTATAAAATTTATCAAATCAAATAATAGATTAAGAAAAACATACTTGAAAATCACTCTTAAGAATAGTGCATCCCGAATCAATAATTTTACATCATGATTTACTAGATGAAAATTATTATTTATGGTAATAATATTTTGATAAAAAAACTATAGTGTGACTGGCTAAAACCATTTCATGGTTTTATAAATTTAAAATTTGAAAAGTAATGTCCTAAATTTATTGACCAATGATAAATGATCATAGTTCAATTGGAAAATATTGTCATGTGGGAAAAACTGCATCATTGTTTCTATAAATTAATGGTCATGGATTTTGTACTTTAAATAAATTTTTTTTTTATAATTCATAAAAACCTTCACCAATGTAGACACTCATATATCATACAAAATATAAGGTGGGATATAAACCATTCAAAAAATATTTTAGTAGAGTTGATCAAGACTAATAGTGGATTTAAATGTGGGATTAATTTATAAAGTTTCTATAAAAGAGTTTATAAAGTTTCTATAATTTATTAAATAATGATACATATAAAAGAGTTTATATTATTTTATTAAATAATCATGAATAAGAATATGGAATTTTTTTAATACAAAAACTTATTTATAAATTTTTTAAACCATTTTAAAATGTGTTTTTTTGGATTTAGTTTAGTTTTAAATAAAATGAAATAGGTGATATTTAGTTTATATAAAAAGTTTATATGATTATAAAAAATATCATAAAACTTTTCAAAAATCATTTATATAAAATAGCATATAAATTAATAAAAAATATTTCATGTTAAAGTAAATCTGAAATTTTTATCTATTTATGGAATTTTAATACATAGTGTCTAAATAATAAAGTTCTTATAGTTTTTCATTTATAAAATTTTCATAAAAAATTTTCACATGTTTAATTAAATTGTATAATTGTTAAGTTTTTTATTTTAGTACCCTAATTTCAAATTTTCAATATATAATTACATGGATGTTAAATAATGTGGATTTAAAAATTTTCAATATATTTAAGTCTTTCATAGTCATTGTGATTGTTCCCAGTGATCATGTGACGCAGACATGCATGTCTTGAATTTTAACCCAGTGCTTCAAATATCATGTTAAGACTTACTAATATGTATTGTAAATCATCATTACAAATTTTTTTCATTTCAAATAATTAAATTTTAAAGGTTATGTGTGAGCCTTCAGAACTAACACAAGAAAAATGACCTTAAAGTGATAATAAATAATGAAGACCAAAATGGGATATTCCACATCAATTATAAAAACATTATGTTATTAAATTCATGGTACCTTTTGAGATCCTATTTTAATAGAAAATTATCTCATTAAATATCTTTATGAATGAGTTCCTCTAAGATAGAATCCATATTTTCATAAGATTTTAATATATTATTCTAGACTTGTTTCCCATTATTTGATGCATCAGACCATAATTTTTTTTTGAGTGTTGAGCTAAGTCGATTGTTGATCATGTGTTGTAATTACTTGTTTAATATATTCCAGAAGTTAATTAATGATGTTAGTAATATTTATTTTTCATGTATTCATAACATATATATTTTTCAAGTTTTCTTTAGTTATTTAAAATATTTTTTTGTTACTTCTTTTTTTGAATATCTATTAGTAGGAGATAGAATTTGAATACTAATTTAGGTGATTACATATATATAATAATAAGGGGATTTTGAAAACTAATATTATTGATATTATTTTTATTATTTTTATTATTGTAATACTAATAATTATTATTATTATTATATAGTTGGTTTCCTTTATTATAATTTAAGAATAGCCATAATATTTTATCCAATCTAAGGTTCAAACCATAACTACCTACCAATGGGGGATTATATTGTCCATTTATTTCAAAAAAAGAAGCCTACATTGTATGAATACACAAAAAGGTTTCATAGTAGCTGGTAGTAGGTGGCATGGTAAGACTAGGCAGATGATATGATGTGACAGGTGGGTGGTGGGGTATGGTGACACATAATCATCACTGGATGGGTCACTCGAAATAGTGATGGGTGAGTTGAGGCCTATCAACTAGATCTCTTACCATAATGATTTTTGATGTGGGTGTAGGGGTTCCCTTGTATGGAAGGATAGCGGGGAGTGTGACTCGACATATTTCAGTATTACAATATGAAAGCATGTGGTATGGTGTGATGATATGCTATAGAATAGAGTAGATGGTTGTGGTACATAACATAAAAGGGGAATCATGGTATGAATTCTGATGAAATGGTGTGATACAGTCTTCTCAGTTTGTCCATTATGTCATATCCTTCTGGGTCTTTGGGCCACATCAATATAGGCCATCATGACATCAAAAACATGGGACTTAATTTATTTTATTTCAAATAAAATGGTATTTTGGGGTACTTGTTAATCCCTATGAAATAGATGAGGCTTGACCCTCTATGTTTTATGAGTGTGTAAGTATTTTCTTTTTGTAATCCCCTCATCCTAATATTGATTGTAATTATTGTATTTTTTTATATTATTGTTATTGTTTTTATATACATAATAATGGAATACCCCTATCTCTCCCTCTCTCATTATTTATCCAAAGGGGGTGTAGAGAGATCAATTCCCTCTTATCTCTTTTAATATCCACACACACTTCTATGAAAGAAATCTTAATAAGAAGGTAATTCTCCATCATCTTTCCCCTTTTTCTTCCTTACCTACTATTTTTATTCACACAATCATGCACTTCATATGTTCAGGGTTTATGGATTTGAGCTTTTCAGCATGTCAAGGAAACAAACCTAAATATCATAGGCTTTTTTCTATAAAGTAATAGTATCCTTCTATATTTCATTGTCACTAGGTTAGATGGTTCTCTTTAAAACTACATCTCTCTTATAAGAGTTCACACTTACATGGATTTGATAGATTATCATATTTCCCTAGTTTTGACTTTTAAAATAATTTTTAATGAATACTTAGGTTCTCATGAGTGGTATTTCATGGATAATAAACATTTAAGACTCTTAAATAGCCCAAAAAATTTGGTAAGTCATATATAAACTCCTTTACATTTCAAACCATGAATGGATCATTTATTTTAAATAAATTTTAGGTGGTGTCATTTTTATATTGATTACCTTTATATAAATTCACATATCACTTTCAAATTTCTCATATATATGGAATTTTCACATTTAAATTGTTAATAAAATAGGAATTCAAATTGATACTCATATTTCATTACCTGAAATTCTTGGACAATATTTTCCTTGTTTTCAATTAAACTATATTTATTTTTAAAACCATATTGGTTTGTAATTTGGGTTATTCAAAGGGATCCTTGGTGGGTTGAGGTTATATAAAGACACCAATGTCATTGGTACTTGGTGCTCCCATAAATACATATACATGAGACTGAACTCTCCCTTAACATGCTATCTAACTTGGAAATAATCCCACACCCAACTTGTCTCCTAGGATGACATATGACTTCTCTAGGAACCAACTTATATTTTATGGTGATGGTGTGGAGTCCATAGGAATTCAGTCCTTTATCCCCTAGTTCCTCCCCATAATTGATTACTTTAGAACACTTTTCTTTCATTTTTTATTTAATTTATTATATATGCACTCTATCATGTAGTTTAGTCTTATTAACAAAGCTTTAAAGATGAAAAAATTCATATTCTTTTTTCATAAATAATAAATACACTAATTTTATACGTTTATTTCAAACCAATATAACTGGTATTAATTTGTTAATGTATTACATAGGGTAATTTTTGAAATCCCACGGGTCATACTATGATCACACCCTACATGAAATCATGGTTTTATGAAAATTTCTTACACTTTATTATCATTTCATGTATGGATAAAAGACCTTCTACCTTAGGAATTAGACCATCATCTCAATATAGGATAAATGGATGTGGTGGAATACAAAGGTTCATGTGTTCCATAATGAGTTAGAAATATATTTTATACCATTTTTATTGTTTCTTAGGTATCTTTCTTTTGTCATGTCCACTACTGTATTCTTATTAGGGGATGCATGAATTACTTTGAATTCTTACAATGGGATTTTTCATTGGATTAATTTACTAAGTCTCTTTTATTATTTTTAGTTATTAAGGGGTAAATTGTTCCCAAGATATTTTCGTGATGTGTGGGCACTAGTTTCCAACATTAATTCATTTTAAATTCTCTTTGACACTTTCTAGGAGCCAGATCATCCACCGAGATGTGGTTTCCCAAGTCTTTTCCTTATAGTTACTGAATTTATCATTCATGAATATAATGTTTTTATTTTTTAATGAATGTACTATTTATTCTAAATTATTAAACATATTTTTAAAAATTTCAATCAATTCATATAAGGAGTTATATTCTTGATATGAAATATGATTTAGTTATGTTTAATCATCTCTCAGATGTTTTATGGTTTATTGACTTAGAAGTAATGTTGGTTATGATTTATTCATATTAATGTAAAAATTTTGTTTTAAATGAGGTATATCTTAAATATTTATATATGGATAGTGTAACTTTTTTTGGCTTCCTGTTAGTATAGGGGATTAGTCTCTATCTAGAAAAGTTTTATCCAACTACCTATCACAACATAAAATTTCTTATGAGTTGGGTTTGATATAATTATAAGCCTTTAATTGAAATATTCTCCTATAAATTATAGAAAAGATTCATTTTGATATGTGTGAATATATTGGGTTTTTATTTTTATGTAAGTTACATTTAATTTACCCAAATACGTCAATGTATACTTTTAATTTAAATTCATTAAATTCATGTATATTTTAACACATTATAAAGGTGAATTAGGGTGGAGGAGGAAAAATATTTAAAACTAAGTGAAGGGATGAGTTTGAAAAAAAAAATTAAAAGGACCACACATGTCACAAAAATCCTAGTGGGAGTCCAATAAACATTATGTGGGCCTAGAAAGGGAAAATTCTTCCATGAACAATAGCCCAATGGTTAGCACCGAGACACTAGTGGACAACCAAAAGTCAAGTCAATGGCCACCAAAGTTTTAATGGTACCCCACCCCAAATTATAAGGTGGGTTATTATGTTTTTCACTTTTCCCCTTCTTTTAATTTTTTTATTTTCTGTCATTTTCTCAGATTCATAGAAGGTCAACCCTCTCTCTTTTTTTACATTTTTGACATATTTCCTTTCATTATTAGTAGAATAACACTTTTTTAGTTATGTTGGTTATTTATCAGTAAGGTTAATCTTATATGAACTTCTATTCTTGGTATATTATTTTGTTTCACTAACATAAATTCTAAATCTATAAATTATGATATTTAATCACCTTTATATATTCTCATTGATTAAGGATAAATTATTTGATGATATTAAACTAGTTTTATTTTCTTACTATGAATGAGGTGGTATCTAAATTCTCCATTTTTATATTAGGGCTACAATAAGAATGAAATTAATATTGTTTTTTGTAGTAGTTTTTAAAACCACCTCTAAATATTCCCTTAACATTTTTCTTAAAATGGTTTATTATAAAATTCTTTAAAATATGATATTAAAAAAACAATGGTAATAATTGAAAATAATTTTTATTTGGTATTATTTATTATTTATTAATAAATATTGTTAGTTTTTATTTATAATACCTTGTTATATATTATTTAAACTTTATTTAATTATAATTTTTAATTATTAATTATTTCTAATTATTTTTTTAAAATTATTTGAGACGTAAATTATTTATAAGATCAGTTTAAAATAAAAACATCAATAACATAAGACCGTAACTTTTGTTCCATGTGTCTGTTTTAGTTCCAAATGTAGTCAAATAAAATATTATGAAATAAAATAAAACAAAATTAATTAATAATTTAGAAATATTTAATAGAATAAAATTTATTATTATTTAAAGTGAAGTTAAAAATCAAAACCCAACTTCAAAAAGACATAACTTTTGATCTGGGTGTCCAATTGGGAAATACCTCATATAAAATTAAATCACGTGATTAGATTTAAGACATGTTGACTAGGTAAACCCTAGTCACACTATTTTGTGGTTAAAAAGTCCTAGAAGGCTTCTGAAACCTTATTTTTGTTAGAATGTCCTGATTTTTTAACATTTAATTGGATTTCAACTTTATTAAATAGTACCTTAAAATTATTTTTGATTCATCTCTAATTTTATTCCATAGATTTAAATTCCTATTGATTTGATGGTGTTTTACTTATTGTGATTTTCCCTTTTTTGGTGATTTATTATCTATTTTATATATGTATTTATGTATTTATATAAATATATGTATATTTATTTATAATCTATATTTTTTCAATATTTATTTAAAAATTATATATAATTACATCTATTCATTGATATTTATATGTATATGTGAATTTTAGTCTATATTTTTAGATATTTATATCCATTTATATGTATTTATATAAATTTATGTACATTTATATATAATTGTATATATTTATATATATGATTTTTGTATATATATTTATATGTATTATGTTGGTTAGTGTGTGTGTGTGTGTCTTCATGCTTGTATTTATATGAAATTATGTAAATTTACTTATATTTATATATTTTTATAAGATATATATAACTGTATTTAAATAAATCTATTGGTGATTATATATATATTTCTATTTATTATTTATTATTTATTACTTATTAACTTCTATTTATTATTATTTAATTATTATTTCTTATTCATTATTTATAATTTATTCTTTATTCTTTATTCTTTTATTATAAATGTATTAATAATTTATTATAAATTCGTTACTTATTTACTATACATTTATTATTAAATTATTATTAAATTACCATTTATTTATTTATTATTTATTTAATATTTACTATATATTATTTCAAATTATTTGTTTTTTATTTTATTTTTTTATTTATTTTTTTTTTATTTTCTTTATTAATTAAAATTCTTTTTTTTTGTTCATTTTTTTTATTATTTATTTATTATTTTACATTTCTTTATTATTTATTTATTATTTTAAAACCCTAGAACATTATTTATTTAATGAAAGTATTTTTACCCTCCTCCTTTATTTTGGGTTGAATCATGGTTGGGTATGGCCTTATGGGAATTGAAATGCATTTGGGGCTATGGCATGTCTTGGGAAGGCTTATACCAAAGTAGGGGGTACCATATCGTAGCCTATATGGCTATGTTGTAGTGCTACTATGTAGATAGAGCCATGCCGTGGAGGTTGGGGTTGTGTTGCAGTGCTGTCAGTCAATAGAAATAGTTCTAAAACCATCATTATGGAAGGATATTTCGTAGAGGTGGTTTAGTGGTGTCCTAGACCATGTCGTAGGGCCTATTCCACATCACTTACAGAAAACAGGTCAATTATTGATTTACGGGTGTCTTTTCTTATTAGTAATAAATTATAATATTCATTTAGGAAATCCATTTCTAATTTATGATGGGCTGTTAAGAGTGGTCTTTCCATAGGAAATTGATCTCAATCGATTCTTTACATGTTTTTTCCCTAAAAGAACCCATACCCCCTCATTGTTTTTTCTTAGAACGGAGAATTTGTTAATGGATATAGGAATGACCCTAGTTCATATTATGACACGTTATGATGAAGTATTTGTTGTTTCAAACCAGATTTACATTAAAGTGAACCCTGATACAACATGGAGACCACCCCCAACATTCTCTACATGTTTTTCTACTTCTTCTGAATCATGCTGGTGTAAAGAATAGTGGATCAATGATACAGCTAGTTGGCATGTGACATGTTGAGTTATTCTAGATATTCCCTACAATGTGTTGAAACGCCATATACCACGGTGGGTTTATTTTATTGAATGTATACCCCTTCATTTATAACATTACTCCATGCTGGTAGATTCCAAAAAACCTCCAAATTGTATCCCATTCCTTTCCCCTTTTAGATCCCTTAATTTCCATAATCACTCATATACCTTATTGAAACAACCATAAGGATAACTTATGATGAAAATAAACCTTAGGAAAGTTGGTTTTATTCCTTTGATTCATTCCACTTTTCCTTTCTCTTGATTTCATAATATGTCAGATTGGAACTGGTTCAACGAGACGTAAGTGTTTGATTATTTTTAGATTATCTGGTGAATGTGGTTTAGGTGATGATGCCTTCAATGAACCTTGACATTGGAATTAACAACCATGAGGTAGGTAGATAATTTTCCTTTTGGTCTCTCATTTATACATGTTATGACCATTGAACATGTTTGATTTTGATCATATTTCAGTTTGTGAGTGTCTCATGAGACCTGTTGTGATATTGTATTCCATGAGTGATACTAGAGTATCTTGTTTCCATGTTTTATTATGATCACTTTCTATTTTGTGAGGTGTTAATTATATGTTATGCCTACCTTATATGCTTTACCTTGTATGTGTTTCTCAGGAAATTTTGGTTATTATTAGAACTTAAGCCATGTGGTCAATAGTTACATGTTCATCCCTTATAAGGGGAGCACACACGATATGTGAAGATAGTGATGAAGGACCTGAGCACACGATGGGGTTATGAGTTATCCCTGGAGGCTGTGTTTTGGATGCACTTGAGGTATCCAATAATATTCTAGGTATCATGCCCTTGAGGTAGCCTAGAGGATGCGAGTAAGTAGTTATTATTGACTAGAGTACATCGGGAAGAGTGGCCAAATTGATGGATAGGAGATGTTGGGTATCCTGTTCACATGACTTAGCAAGGATTTCATAATGTGTCTAGCTTTTTACTACATACATCTTCATTTTGTCTTCTGGCATGGATCCTAAGCTAGTACAGTTAGGGGAGGAGGGGTCAGTGACTTGGTTAGTGAATTACCTCTTAGTTTTTGATTGTATTATTATTCCCAATATGAATTTATTATTATTATGTAATACACTTGTTATATATGAGAACTCTATGTTAAAGATTCAATGGTGCTGTCCAACTGAGTCTTGTACTCACACCTTACTCAGCAATTTTTGTGTGCTTATAGATTTCATGAGGGATCTAGTGAGGTACATGGGCAATATGGGGGATACCTAAGCATAGGATTATAGAGAAGGTGTTAGACCAATACAATATTCAGAGGACCCATTGTTTACATGTATATTTATCCATAACATTATACACAAGATAGGTTTCCACTGTGGGATCCTATTTTATTTGTATGAAATGTATGCTATTATTTAGTTCCATATGTTAACTTTAGTTGTTTTTTATTTCTTATTTTTTATTATTGATGTTGTGAAATTATACTGATGGTATAGTCTTCCCACTAACAAACTCATACGCTCATTGGTAGTAGGTAGCCTCTTGACTATGGGGAGGCGTGCATGAGGTCATGTGACCCTCTGACTTAGACCTAATGGTTTGGGTTAGGGATTTATAAAATGGTATCATAGGATTAAGTCTTATTAACTTTTTCCTTCCATTTTCCTTGATTTGGTAAAAGGTATAAAACTAATAGGATAGTTGGTAAATGTTCATGGGAACTATGAAAGTTCCTAGAAAGTGTTATATAGTAGACCTATGAGTTTCCATAAAATGGGGAAATTATTTTTGGTTGTTTATATTTATTAAATTTACCATCGGTGATGCCCATGGAATTTATATGTTATTTATTAAATTATTGATGTTTTCATGCATCGTGACTATGAATGTAAGTTCACATTCAATCTATATATTTGTTGTGTTGAATAGTATTTATTTCAATAAATATTATGGTTATTATATCTATTTGGGATATTTTATCTTGTGTGATATATATATGATTCCATTCTATTAATATATATTAATATTATAATTAAATAGTTAAAATAATATATTTTTTGTTAGTATATATATTTGATGAATGTAACTAACATGCAAGGACAGAGACCCGGGATATTTCTAGGAGGGGTATACATTTGATTGTGGGTAGACTCCCAGAAAAAACATTATGTGATCCATTATACTTGTTAAGATATATTTCTATTCCTAATGTTACTTTATTTCTATAATATGACACATCACAGGTTTTTAGTGGGACTATATGGTGAGCATGTTGCTCTGAAGCATGTTCCCATTGCATCCCTAGTGGTGTAGGTAGTGGTCACATTCTAGTGACCACCAAGATCCATGGTTGACTATTCGATGGACATACAACTCCAACATCTTCCAAACATTCAGAGAATTAGTGGACCACGTGATACTTAGGACTCTGTGGGAATCATTGAGGGAATATTTGACCTCATTGAGATATTTATGGATTAAAAGGCGAATCTGGAAGTATTCATACTACAAGAACCTTCCATAAATTTGTAGAAAGTTATGGGTACGTCAAGATGGAATTAGGGTCTCATCTATGAGGACATTATGGAACTTTTTTGTATAATTCTTCCCCAAAATGCTAAATCTCGACTGAACACATGATCTCATGGAATTTTAGCATGTTTACATGATAGTATGAGAAAACTCCCCACATTTTAATATGATTTTCTATTTTTATCTACTTATGGTCGATAATGACATGTAGAAGGCTATGAATTTCAATTTTGGACTTCAAATTTTCCTTTTACAGTAGGTTCCGATCTTTGACCTACCTTCATACCTAGAGTTTCTAAGTAAGTCCCTAGCCATCAAGAGGATTATAGAGGATGGATAAGTAGGTTTTATTTTCTTATTCTTCACTACTAATATGGGTGGACCTCTAACTACTTGAATCAGTACATATTTGGATAGTAGGAAGAGGAATTCCATACACATCCAATATTGTAGTGGCATTAAATTGCAACAGAGTTTAGTCGTTTCAATTTCTTATGGATTTGAATCATTGTTCTCTAACTATGGGATGTTCTGACACTATAATCAGTATTCATTGTAACCCCAATCCTCTTCCAAAAATATGAAAAAATAGGAAATATCAGGAATTTTTTAACTAAACAATTAGCTAAGAGATTGAGATATCCATGTTCTAGGATACAGATATTTATCTAGGGATCTTAGTAACAGATATAAACTATCCATACACTTCAGTTATATGATCTTCGATTTTAGGTAGATCACATCTACACGGTGGATCAGACTCCAATAGATTACAAAAAATGGGAATCTACTATTTGATGTACATTCATTATCACATCCACTTTGTGTACTTATTTTTTGGTAATTATGTTTTCTTTAATTTATATCTTCTCACCTATTTTCTATACATGACCAACAAGTCATGTTTTCCACTAATTTATTCTATCTTGATATATTTTTGGATTTGAAAGTGGGTCATCTCCATAGAAGCCCAGAGTTCCTATAGTTTTCACTGGCTGGGGACATCTGTGGGATTTCAAGATTATGGAGATGATGACCTTTAATGTGATTCTTGGCTTGAATTGGTTGACCAAATTCCAATATAATATTTACAATTATCAAATATGTGTGTCATTCAATTTAGAAAATGGAGAAACATTCATGATGAATGGATAGTGGGAACTTTGGGAAGGAAAAGTTGGAAAAGATATGAGTCTTCTCAGAATGATCCTCTCACATATGAAGGGATTGTCTCTTTTGAAAGGATTAGTGGCGTCCCCCTTGTCTTTTTCTCCTAAAATGAATCTCTATCTGGATGTCTTCCAAGATGACTTTATAAGACTCTTACCTAATAGAGGAGTTGAGTTTGAGTTTGATTGATTACCATGTTCACATCCCATTTCGATACCCCCTATATCATATTATGTCAACTAAGATAAAGGAGATCAAGGTTTAGTTGGAATACATAGAGTAAAAGGGATTTATAAGATAGATTCCTTCACTATAGGGTGTACCTGTGTTTTTCTACAACATGGTAGACAATAGTCTTTGAGTCAGCATTGTATACTAGAAGAAGAACTAAGTGATTACAAATAACTAATATCATTTTCCCATGATTGATTATGTTTTCAATAAATAATCGGGATATCGATGGTTCTCCTAGATTGATCTTCAATATGGATATCATTAATAATGAGTAAAACTGGATTACATTCTGAAGACAGTGTTTCAGATTAGGTACAGTTTTTATGAGTACTTGGTGATTCTTTGTGAACTGATGAATATGCTGGGAGTGTTTATGGTTGTCATGAAATATATATTCCACAAATACATAGACTCAGTCATCATAGTGTTCATCAATGACATGCTCATATACTCACTTACACTAGTGTATCATGCTAGTCTCCAAGAAATAATCCTGAGTAAACTTTGAGAACATCGTCTTTACACCATGTTTCCAATGTGTGACTTCTAGATTCGAGAGGTAGAGTTACTATGACTTATGGAATCTACGATTGCTATATCTATGGACCCAAAGAATATTGAGGAAGTTATTTCCAATAGACACCCCCAAAATATGTTCTATAATAGAATAATTCTAGGTTTATGATGATAGTATCAATAGTTTATCTAGGATTTCTCTTGACTATTAGCAACCATGATAGTGATGATAAATAAAGGAATTACATTCTCGTGGTTGGACTAGTGTGAAGAGGAATTATTTGGGATTAAAATATGGTTTATGAAAACTCCATTAATAACACTCCATGATCATGGTATTGGTTATATTGTGTACTATGATGCATCATGCATTGGTTTGGGAGTGATGCTCATACAGAGAAAAAAAGGTAGTGGCCTATGGGTCATGTCATCTATGACCCCATGAGTGAAACTAACCTATGCATAATCGAGAGATATAATTTTTCATCCATGTTCTAATTCACTGTTCACACTATCTATTCAATGATATAATTTTTTTACATGGACCACAAAATCATATGTTATATCTTCAAATAGAGGGACCTAAACATGATATAGTGGTTCTGGGTTAGGTATCCTTTATAGTTCCACATTGAAATGGTGTATACAATTTGTAAAGGTAACTAAATATATTTTCTCTTAGTCATAAGGTATAGTTTCAACATGAACTAGGTGAGCGACCCTTGGAGGAGATGTGGCGCTTATTGAGCTAGTTTCCCAATTAGAGGATGGATGCTTCAGAGGATCGTAGATTTATTGTTTGTTCCCATTTATTTATCACATACTCATTTATGGATTGGTTGGATAATGTTCATGAGAGATACCTAGAGTTTTATTTTATGAGGGATCATCTAGAGAAGGGTGACCAGATACATGTATGATCAATGGGTAAAGATGATGTGATATTGGTTTAAAGAAGAGTAGTAGTTCATATTTAAATTAGAGATGATATTATGTGAGATTACCATATGTATAGATACATAGTACATTCTAGTGACACCAATATGTATCAAGACTTCAAAAAATGGTTTTCATATCTAGAGATGAAGAGGGACATTGCTTATTGTGTCTCTTGATGCCTTACCTATCCAATGGTGAAACCCATGCACCAGTGATTTGGAGGTTTACACATACCACCTCTTCCAAAGTAAATTTTTATTTCATTTTAAAAATATCCCACTTGGGGTAAATCGTTAGACCTCACAAAAGAAACAAGCCACTACAGCAAAAAACATCTAAAATACCAATACAAAAGCATACCTCGCTGGATAGGTTACCCAGCTAGATCGGCCCAATACTTCCACACTAAGTCTTTGATGTCGGTATCAATGTGTGAGGAGAAAAAACCCTCTATCATGATTGAAATAGAATCCATCAACTCCAGGAATGAGTCCATATCAAATGGGGAGACAAAATCCAGGAACAAGACATCAAGTTGAGATGTTTACCACGCCATTTGTTCTAGGATGAGATTCTCTAGATACCTCCCCTGCTCAGTTATCTCCCACTCTTCTATTGGCAAGGCATAATCCCATAGTATTGACCTAATAATCTCTTATTTGGTAGCCATCCTGAACATACTGAATGTTGCTATCATTTTTCCATTAAAAACCAGGGGTCTCATGGTATCTCCCTTCTGATCACCAAAAGATACACCCACCTCTGAGGGGATGGAGTCTGAGAGAGCATTTTAAGTAAATTTTCCCTCACAACATTGGCTCATGGCCCCCTAAGAGGTGGCCTTCCTTCCCGCTACTCTACTTAGCATTGGTTTAGGAAGGTAGGAATAGTCATTCCTTTTCTTGGCCTTCTTATTTTTAGGTTCTGGAAAGTCCCCAGAATCCCGAAAGTCATTTTTTCCTTTTTTTTTCCTACCTGAGAAAAAAGAACCTTCAACAAGGACATTCACTTCCTCGTCATAATCCGAAGTATCTAGTTCATCAATCTCTCTACCATTAATAAAAAACTTTTCGGGAGAAGAAAACTTGTCCATCACCTGACTTGCTTCAACACCTCCAACTTGCGTTGTCTTCTTTTTGGATCTCACTAAAATCCAACCATTGTATTATTTGGAGTTTGGGAAAAACTCTCCTAGAGGCCTGAATTGGTTAAATTGGGCCACTGAGGTCCCCTCTACTCCTAGTTGTACATTAAAACATAAATTTTCTATGCCCTTGTTTTCCTATTTGTTGGGAGGGATTAATAGCTCCCCTTTTGAGTTTCTTAGCTTACCCCTAACTATTGGCACATCATCCATACATGTAGTCCTTGATTCTGAATTTATGTTCTTATACTTCCCATCTTTTCCACCCAGATCTGTTACCTACCCATCTATTGGGATCGTTGTCATGCTGATCACCACTCCACTATCATAGAGATCACTACTCACTAGAGGTTTGGGGTCTCCCCATGAACCAAAACGGAACTCATGATGTATTTCAGCTATAGGGAGATGGGTGTTCAGTTAGAAAGCACTCGAGACATCTCCAACCTCACTGGAATGCCAATATCTCTGCACTTCCTCCATCTGGTATGCGGCTTGGGGATTACTGCAAACCACTTTGCGGAACATAAAAGTATTGTGTCCTTGCCAACTGTAGCATTCACAAAAAAGAGGATGCACTTCATAAATCACTTGTTGTTTGAAATGATATTCCCCTGAAATACTGATCCAGATAAAATCAGGAAGATATTTGGATAGGTCAGCTTCCACACACAGACAGGCATAAGCGGGATGCTGCAGCGACGTTGAACGTATATCTGAGCACAAGAATCTACCACAAGCATTTCCTACCAGGTGTAAAATTGCAGGATTGAAAAAGGTGAGGGGTAAACCTAGAAAGCACACCCACACTACAGCTGTAGGTGGATCCTAACCCATGTGATATTCAATCGACCATCGAATAGAAGAAATCAAAATGAACTGAAAACTCGGCATCCGCGCGACCAATCCCCCAGAAAATCTTCCTCATCTTGAAACAGTTGCAGAAAACATTTCGAATCTAGAAGACCAATTGAGAAAAATCTCTTCAGACCCCATGCTGACCTGAAATATAGTGAAAATTCAAGAAAAGATGGACGTCTTTGCTTGAAGTGAGCAACCAGCACCAAGCCAAGCCGATCTGAGGTGAAGGAAAACTCCAATGAGAAGATTGCCACCACTGGAAAACCATTCTAGAAACCAGGAACCTTCGGGCCTATCTAGATGGTCAAAATCTCCAAGCACCAATTCTGATCATGGTGACAGAACGAAGTTACAATATATCCCCCCTCCCCCATCGGGGGAGGGGCTGTCGCGGCCAACAACGGCCAGCTAGGTCATCATCGGGAGATCGTCTCCTCCAAATTTGAGTGATTGGTTTACACATACCACTTCCTATACCCAAGTGTATGTTGTAGGAACTCACGATGGAATTTTTGATAGAGTTACCCATGACCCAAGGATTCATGATGTAGTATGGGTTATTAATGATTGGCTAATAAGGAAATCTCACTTCTTTATGATTAGAGAGATTCACTCAATGGAGGAGCTAGGAAAGCTTTATGTCTGTGAGATTGTATCATTTCAGGGAATTACCTTGGGTATATTTTAATATAGAGATGAGTATTTTATATCATGGTTTCAATAGAGTTTATAGAAGGCCCTAGAGTGTCAAATGAGTTTGATCATATCATACCATCAATATATAGATAGATTGTCCAAGTGAATGATGCACATACTAGAGGATATGTTATGAACCTGAATCCTTGGTATAGAAGGACCATTGGATGATCACATATCCTTATTTGAGCTTGTAAACAACAATAGTTATTAGGATTTGGTTTAGATAGAAACTACTAAATCTATTTATGGAATACCATTTCATTCACCACTTAGTTGACATGAGATGGTTGGGGTAGAGATTTTGGGCCCCAATATGGTTTAAGAGACCACTAAGAGGGTGAATATGATTCTAAAGAGGATGATCACCACTCATATTTATCAAACATCATATGTGGGCCATATTAGGAGACGTTTGGTGTTATCTATTAGTGATTAGGCTTTATTGAGGGTACCTCCTCAGTTATGGAATTCACATTTGAAGAAGCAGGAAAATTTGGCATTAGACTTTTTTAGACCCACTGAGATCATCATATGTGTTGAGATTTTTGAAAACCATTTATATCTTTCTTGTCACTAATTATGTATGAATCAAAAGTTTTATGTGTACAATATCTTGAGGTACATGGGTAATCCAAAAAAATTCATCCACTATGAGGATGTTGAGTTGGATCCCAGATCATTTTATGATGAATATTCAGTGTGGATTATATACTATAGTGAGAATTTATTTGAATGAAAAATGGTACCACTTGTCTAGATTAGGTGGAAACATGGATGAAACACGTAGTAAACATGGTATCAAGAGAATTAGGTTTGAGACCAATGTCCTATGTTTTTTGAGTATGATCCCTAGAGATGATTCTTGAGGATGAGAAGTCTTTATAGGGGTAGAATTGTAAAACCCTAAAAATTTATTTCATTAATGAATGTATTATTACCCTCATCATCCACAATTTTTCTTTGTTGAACCATGTTTGGTTAGGGCCTTGGGTACTTTGAGAATATTTTCGGTCTTAAGTGTGTTCTAGGAAATCTTACTACCCAAATAAGGGGTACCACCCCATGACCTATATGGAGGTGTTGTAATACATCTATTGAGATAGTACCATTCCAAAAATTATGGGATTGTTTCTTAATGGTGTCAGTATATGGCTTTTCTGTACAAGCATTTGTTATGGAAGGCTGCTTCATGTTGTTTCTTCCATTTTTTCATTGACCATGCCTTAGGGCCTTCTCCACATCAGTTACAGATAGCTAGTTAGTTGATTGGTCACCGGGTGTTATACTATATGAATAGGAAGTTGAAATATTAATTCATGGAATCCATTTTAGATTTATAAGGGGGTGTTAATATGAGTTTTCCCTAAAAAATGGATCACGATTGATTCCCTAAAAGAACCCAGTATCCCTCATCATTCGGTCAAAGAATCAAGGATTTCTTAATGGCTCCAAGAATGTCCTCATGTTATGGTACAATTCCATATGTCATATCTTTATTTATAGTTGTTACACAATGAAGTGAACCCTAGTACACAATGAAGATCAAGTCATGAACTATCCATACAGTGGCATACCGATTCTGTCTGATGTTTTTTATTTTCATGGTAGATCCACACAAAAGTTGGTTTTCCTACCTTGTGGTGAGTTCTTCTGGAGAAACCCTCTACTATGGAGAAACTACCTATGTTAGGGTGGGTTTATTCCAGTAAACCTCTACACTTTGGTGTATAACCCTACACTGTGGTTGTAAATTCAAACACTCCTCCATGCCGCAGCCCATGGCTTGCCTTGTAAAGACCCCAAAATTTCTATAATCACTTATCCTCTTTCTTTAACCATACACATGGATTTATTTGGATGATGATCAACCTAGTGTAATTTGTCTGGATACCTTTGATTTGTACCCCTTTTTCTTAGTCTAGAACCCATAACATATCCTATTAAAATTGGTTTGAGTAGCCCTTTGCATGCAATTGTTTTCTTGTTGGTGTGAGAACATGGTCTGAGTAAATACTCCTTCAAAAAAATCTTTTTGTTTGCATTAAAAACAGTGATATAGGGAATTACTTAATCTATTTTGATCCTATTTAAACATGTTTCCATGATATTATAATTTTATTTTGAATAACTAATGAATAATCTTGATTTTGATAAAATGTGGGTGTGTGTTGCTCGTGAGATCGATTTTGATATTTGAATCTATTAATTATACTACATTAACTTTTTACATGTTTGATTATGATCACATGTTTCCATGACTTCTTCTATGTACTCATGATCATATGATGTGCTTTCCTTGTATGCTTCACCATGTATGTTTATTATCATTCCTTGGTGGATGTTGTTGGTATTTTTGACAAGTGGACTGTAGTGACATGTTTATCATTTAGAGGGGGTAGTTCGTGAATTAAAATTTTGGAAACGAGGGACATGGTCATAGAGTGGAGGTATGAGGTATAAATGGAGACCTTGTTGAGGATGAACTCAATGTAGCCAAACATTTTCAGGTATCATGCCCTCTACATAGCCTAGTGGATATGATTACACTTTTATTCATGACTAGAGGACACTAAAAAGTATGATGTAAATGTTGTCATGAGGATGTCGAGTATAATGCTCAAATGAATTTGTGAGGATTTCATACTATGGATAGTTTCGTTACTATTGACATATTCCCTTAGTCTTCCCATAGAGCTTAAGTAGGTATGGTCAGGGGTTTTGGAGGCTCAGTTAGTGTAAAACTAATATTTTTTGTATTATATTTGTGTACCCAATTTGAATTTATAATTATTGTAGAATAAATTGATTATAATTGATAACTATTGGTTAAGGATGAATTATTAGTGTCATAGTAAGTTTTTTAATCACACCCTAGTAGTGTATTTTTGAGTGCTTATCGATTTCATGAGGGATCCAGTGAAGGGCAAGGGCCCTATGGTGGACAGCTGAGTAGAAGACTATGGAGTAGGTGGTTGATCGAGATAGACTCTAGGTGAACCATTTTTTACCTATTTATTTATCCACAACTTTATACACTGCATAAGTTTCCACTTTGGGAGGCACTTTTATTTGTATGACATGTATGTTGATATTTAGTTCTAAATGTAATCTCTACTTGTTTTTTATATTTTTTACTCTTTATTATTAATCATATGACATTATAAACAGCATGTAGTCTCCCCACTAATAGACTCAACCCCTCATTATTATTCATCATTTTCTTGAGCATGAGGAGATGCACATGAGGTCATCTGGCACTCCAACTTAGACCAGACGGTTTGGTTCAAGATATTATAATTATTTATCAATAAAATGATTTATTTATTTATTTATTTTTATTTATCTTTTATATTTTATTTATTTATTTTTTTTTTATTTTTTTTTTTAGTTTTTATTATATATTCTTTATTTATTATTCTTTATTTTTTATAATATATTATTTTTTTAATTCATATTTATTTGTTATATATTTTTTGTTTTTTATTATTTACTATTTATTATTTATTATTATTATTTAATATTATTATTTATTATTATTATTTAATATTATTATTTTTGTATACGTATTTATATGTATTTATAAGTATATTTTTATATATAAGTGAGTTAAATTTAAGTCACTCACTTTATGAAGAGCTTGAAAGAGCGATAAAGTATTTATTAAATAACCAATAAGTAAGGGTTTTGAATCTCACCCAATGCATATATATAAATATATATTGAATTTATGCATGACATGCATAACAAATGCATGCATAGTAAGATAAATAAATAATAAATAATAAATAAATAATATGAAATGTTTCCCAAACCAATTTTCTATGGTTTTTTTAAACAACTGTGGGTAAATACCATTTTTTCTATAGTGTATTTTCATGTGTTTCATGATATGTGTGTGTATATAGGTGACTGTAGATGAACTGTAGTTGAACCAAAAGTGGTTTAATTGGTTTTTGAATGAACAACATAGATTTTCTATCTCTTGATAGGTCTTTGAAATGTTATTCATTAAATACATGGTCATCAATGGAAATGTCATCATAGCAATGTTGTAAGAAACCTAGTTAATGAAAACCATATGGGGTGACTATGCCTATGATTTGATTTTTTGAGCCTTCTAAGGTATCCTTTCTCATTATTTATTGATGGGAAGCTTATGTATGGGTTATTATAGTGCTTAATTGGCCTTGTTATGAGTATTTGGGATAGTTAGTTCCCAATGTTGTATGAACCTTGTTATATAAGTGATTATATGGGATCCTAAGTTGTTCTAAGGGAGGTCTAGTTTGGCCCAAGTGTGCTAGATGTATAATGTGACTTACATGTGGAGATTTGTGAGTAAGTTGGGTTTAACAAAGTTGATTCTTAGGGTGATAACCCATTTACCAATGTTTATTATTATATTTAGGTTAATACCAACTCACAAGTGGTTATTTTGATGCATAGAGTGATAACTCATTCACCCATAATAATTATTATATTCCAAGGATTACTCATTAAACCTTGTTTATGGTTACTAATTCACCATCATTTATAGTTATGTTATGGGGATGAAACACTCACTTATGTTATTATTATGTTATAGTGATAACCCATTCACCATTTTGGGTTATTCTTGGTGATAACCCATTCTCCTTTATTAGTATACTTAGTAATATATAATTCACCTATATTGATTAAGATAGTTATATCCCATTACCAAATTTATTGATGATGAATGGAGGTATCCTATTCACATTGATTAGTTATATTATTTGATATTCCATTCACATTTATTATTATGTTATGGAGATTTATCATTCACCTTAGTTGTTTATAATTGTTATATCTTTTCACATAGGTTGTTAATAATGGTGATATCCAATATACCTTGGTTTTTAACAATTAGTGAAAAAATCACTTGATTTTTTATCAGTGGAGATGACTCATTCACCCTTAATCATGTGATTACCATTGATAACACATCCACTAAGGTTATTGAGATGATGTCTTGTCCCTTAATCCTATGTTATTAGTAGTGATAGACTATTCACCCATACTCATTATTGATGGTGATACCCTATTCACCTATTTTATTATGGTTTGATGTGTTAACAAATTAGTACTATTATTTTGGTCAATATGTGGGAGTAACTATCCCATTTTATAATTAGACAAAGAAAATATGGCCATTAATCTCGGTGGCTACTTATAACCCCTTTATACAACAAGTATTATGTTTATTATTCTTTTTTCATATCATATTAATAATACATACATATATACCTGATTTATTTAATTAAAATTTTGATGGTTAAATTTTGAATATATTATGCACAGCCTATATGTGAACCTTGGTGACTATTCGGACTTCATGGTCAAGGATGCAAGGGAAAGGTCCATGTGATATATGGTTGAATAGGGAGTGTATAAAAGGTAGTGATAGATGGGACTGGATGGAGCCTTAGACCCAGATTCAATAAATTTATGTTTTATTTAGTATATTATTAAATTATGTTTTATATATGGTCGACCCCTAAAGAAATCATACACTTAATTTATAAATTTTATGACATTTCAGTATGTTCATATTTTCTTATACCGTATGATGTACTATTATGGTATTATTTTATTTTCAAATTCAATATTATATGGTTTTTATGGGTTATTGTTTATTATTATTTATCTATTATTTAGGGTTATTTCATTGATGGTATAGCCTACCCACATTGCAAATAGACCCTCACTAGTTGTAGACATCCTACGGTGTATAGGGAGGTGCAGTTGAGTTCATGTGGATCTCCATGTTATTATTTGTTCGAGAAGACCCAATCAAGGATTATATAAATTGGTACAATATAATTATTTTATTTTTATCACTATTTGGGATAAGGTAGTCGGTGATATGACTCATCAAAACATGGCATGGACCATATTGTAACATCCATGCTTTGGATAAATGTATGATATATTTTAGGTTTGAAAACATTCCCTTTATATTTTTTTCATATCATATATGGTCTATTTAGATGTAGGTTTTAAGTGGATAAGGGTTTGGGTTTTGAAGCTGGGAGATTTAAGGAAGGGCTCAGCCCAGATGTGGCTAAAAAATAGCCTCCAAATAGCTGGTCAAACCAATTGTTCATCAAGTGGGGTTCTAGTATGTATTCTAGCTTCAACAGACCCCATTGTCTAGCCAGTGGACTTGGAATAACCAAGATGGTCTTGCCATATCCATTGGTTAGTTAGTGGACTCTCACCAAACAGCTTGTGGTGCCGCCGGCTTGCTGGAGTACCCAGTCTGAGGATGAAATTAATTCACCCTATGGGATTTAATTTCATAAATTTTTGGCTCACATTAACACCTAATTAAGAACGTGAACTTCTTATACTGACTTTTGAACTCCTTCTCATGAATCTTGTCCCTCCCATTATTATCATGTTTCCTCTATATCCTTTGAACAATTGGAGAAATATCAAATGTTGAGATTTTTTTAGATATATTACAAAATCCATCTTTCTAATTATTTGATTACCATTGATCTATGATGGATATATAGTTTCTACAATGATCTAAATATTAATTCACCATTTCTTCATTAATCAGGGGAAGATCTATCATATTGATGTCATTCCCTGATCAAATAAAGGTCTACCCATGAATACGAGCATTCTATGGGTAAGTGTTATTAAATCATCTTCCTAAACCTTCTCCAGATGGAATATTTATTATAGAACCACAATCAGTTTTTGATTATTGGGTATATTAGAGTAATTATTAATGTATCAATGAAACCCCCCTTGAACAAATTTTGAATTATCATGAAAATCGAGTGTTTCTAGGTAAGTTCCTTTAGATTAATCATCATGATACTACATCCTTTATGAATCCCATTTTGAATCACTTTTCCATTGATGGATTGATGATAATTTTCTAGAAATGAGGATCTATTCAAGAACTTTTTTTGGAATTCATGATCTATTCCTAGATAGATAATAGACCTATTGAATTGGAATAATCTCTTTCGGCATACCTAAAACTCGGTTTTGTTGGTAGAACAGTTAAGGTATATAATTCTAGAATCACCCTCTATGACTTGAAATTATCTTGATTTACCATTATAAATACATTTCATAACAACCATAACTTGATTTATAAATCCATGAAATGCGATATCTCTCTCTCTCTATGGGTGTGGAATGTGGTTCAATATCTGATACGTTGATAAACCTTGGAGTAGTTCATCATCAAAATTGTGGTAAAAATTACCTTAGCATTTGGGGATCTTATATTATCATGTTCCCTTGGTTCAATTGATGTGATGGAATTGATTATTTTTCTTGATTGATAATGATTTATTTTGGGTACATGTGTAGCTTCGACAGTCAATTATGTTGTTTGATTCTATGAGATTCCTATTGTATCTTGATATATTGTCTAATGTTGATCACATTTTGTTATATGTTTTCTTCTATAAACTCATAATTATGTTTTGTTATTATTTTGTTATTATATATGGGTTTTTATGTTACCTTTCCACTATAAGGTTTTCCTTGGATTTTTGACATGTTGACTCTTGTAGTATATTTATCCCTTATAGGGTGAGTGAACGCAACATACAAAGATGAAGATGATGGAACCTTTCATGGGATCAGATCATGATAGCCTTATAGACCCACCTAGAACATAATTTATTTTGGATACCATGTAGGAAGTATATAATATGATTCATTGAGGATACTAGGTTTATGTTCATGAGTTGTCTATGTTTCCTGACTCGGGACATGATTCCTTGAGGATACTGTTGAACATGTCTCTGACTATATGGATAGTTCTTGATTACTTATGAAATATTTGATCATCCTTTCAGCATGTAACCAATTAAGGTATGTTCATGGATCATGGTGTCGTGATTAGTACACATGTGTTTGGTATATAATTAATTGTTCTTTATTTCATAGTTATTGTTATTATTGAATACACATACTATAAATGTGAACATTTATTAAGGATTAATTGGTAATGTACTACTAGGATTTATGAACCACACTCTGAATAAGAAACTCAATGAATTTTTATACTTCATGTATATGGATATGAGAAAGGGCATGTGTCCCATGGAAAAGAGTTGTTTACAAGAGCATAATTCTATTATTGGGGCCATGATAGACTGCACAGAGTTTTTAAATTTATATTTTCTTCTTGTACTTGTACTATTATTTAACATTCCACTTAGATAGTATGTTTTTATTTATACTATGACATATTGTCCATCGATGTTTTATATTCCATTTTCTACGTTGATTCATTATCTTATATTTTCATTTTCAGTATAAGGATATGATACTTAGGGTATAGTCTCTCTACTAAAGGTATTCATACCCTTACTAATAGTTGGAAGCCACTTTCATATGGGAAGGCATGCATGTGGTCATGTGGCTATCTGAATCGAACTTGGTGGTATGGTTCTGGGTGTTACAAAATGGTATCATATCATAGTTTTATTCTTTTCTTTTGGACCAACCCAGTATATGGTGGAAAATAGATAGGTTATGTGGGACTAGAGTAGAGGAGTTTTTCATGTGCCTAGTCATCTCATGTGAAAAAAACCTATGAGTTTCCATTTATTGGATTTTTGTTACTGTTTTATGATGATTTGGGTGTGTTCATGCATTGTAATTAGGAATTTTGGTTCACCTATTATAAATATATTTGTTATGTATTACATACGAGTCCTCTAATTTAATGCCTTATTTGAGATATATATTCTCAATAGACCTATAATTGTTAATTATGTTTCATATCTATTTTCTATGTTCTTTTGATATATTTTTTAACACTAATTTGTTGAACACGATAATGATATTATTATTTTATATATATATATATAGAGAGAGAGAGAGAGAGTTGTGACTAATGTGTAGATATAGAGACCATGGTTAGTGATCAGAGGGATACACCTTGGATTATGGGTATACTTATAGGATAACCTTCTATGATCCCACATAATGTTAGTATCCTACATAATGAAATTTGGTTTTTTAATCATTCATTTTTGATTCAGAATATTCCACCCTAACTTAAACTAATGGGATAGCTAGCTGATATGGGTTGAGATTCTCCCACTAGATGTGATTCCCCTACTACAAAACCTGCAATATAGAAGCGTGCAGTAGATCCAACTCATGTAACTTATACATTAGTACATGTAGTTGGCCCACCTTAGTTGGATGTCCTTATGTATAAACCTTCCTAGTGTGAAGGGGCACTGAGGTCTATGGTCGACCATAGTATAGACTTACAACTCTAGCATACACTAGCCTTTTTAGGCACTAAATGGAGAAAGGATGTAGAGGAATAGATATGAATCATAAAGGGTGTCTTCAGACTCATTTATAAAACTGATGAAATGAATGTGAATCTGGCATCATTCATGTTATTGGGGCCCACCAGGAGGTGGTGGGCATGATGGGACATGATGGCATACTTGAGGTTCTCACTTGGGATCCCTTCACATACCTATTTTTGAGGAAATTATTTCCCAACATTCTAAATCTATAATTAGCACAAAAGTTCATACTACTACAGAATGGGTCCATCATAGTATCAACATACTCCACTCATTTCATTGAGATACTTAATTTTCCTCCTCTCATGGTATGGAATGATGCAAAAAAGTATATGAAGTTTTAGATTGATATTTATCCAAATATTATGTGACAGGTTTGGATCTTCTATCTAGAAACATAGCCAAAGGATATATGTAATAAATTTACTATAAATAATTTCCTAGAGGAAGATCAATCTATGGATTTTGTTTTAAAATCTATTTCTCAAGAAGGTCAACCTCTTACTACTATGATGAGTACTTATTTTGGTAGTAGGAAGATGAAGGCCAAGGACATGGAGTAGCGATGTTGTATACTAGGAGAGTAGAGTACTGATTCATTATCCCCCTCAGTAGAAGTTCCAATGTTTTTCAACTGTGAGAGGGTATACATTACTAAACATTATATAAAAATCCTCAGATCCCCTATTTAAAGTATAACAAGACAGGTAATATTTCATTGTTTTGATTGATATCTTCAAGTAATAGGTTCCATAGTGGTGGAGAAAATACATTATATATGACACAGGGATTCAGTGAGTGTCCTTAGTAGTAGAATGAGATAACGACAAATCAAACTGTCCATGCCTCTCAGGTATAGGGTTAATAAACTAAGGAAATCCATGTTTATATAGTGGATTAGATTCCGACATATGGTGGTGATGAACTGTCAAATTTTCATGTTATGGTCTCGATCACTTCTATGTTTTCTAATACTTTTTTAGATACTGGTTCTTCCCATTCTTTTATCTCTACAAAAGTTTTTATTGGATTTTATTTATGATTCATGTTTTCCTCTAAGTTAATTTCCCTCAATACACCTTTGGTCATAAAATTATACCATTTTTAGATATGTATAGTGTCCAATATCCATTTCAAATTATGGACATCTATGGAACTCCATAATTCTAGAGATAAAAATATTTGATGTGACTCTTTTCATATAATGGTTTACCATCTTCTAATATCACAATGATTACTATCAAATATTAGTTTCATTTATATCACCCAAGGAAGAAAATTATGGGATGACCATATAATGGGAACTATGAGAAGGCAGAGTTGATTGAGACATGAGTTAGATTGGTATGATCACTATGAATATTGTATGCTTGGATCCATCAAAAGGATCTTTGGTATCCCACTTATTTTCCTCTATTTATGTATCTATATAAGGACATCTTTCTAGATGAATTCATAGGACTTCCCCCTAAAATGAGAAAAATTTTAGATATATTTCATTTCAAATTTATAACCCATTTCAATATGCCTTTATCATATGACAAAATTCAAGTTGAATGAGACAAAGGTAATTCTTGAGGAATTCAATTCAAATGGATTTATCCAGAAATTTACTTAACTATGGGGTGAAATTATTCTTTTTAGGAAAACATATTTTATACTTGGACTCTGAAAATATTATCGAAAGATAAATTATGAGATAGTAGAGAACTGATATCCATTACCCAGGATTGATGATATTTTTCATCAATTACGGGTAACTTGGTGGTTCTCTAATATTGATATTCTTTTGAGCTATCACCTATTATGGAATAGAGTGGAGGGCATCCCAAATATGAAATTTCATAGTACATATAGGATATATGTGTACTTAGTGATGTGATTAGGATTGAATAATTTGTCATGAGTGTTCATGGATCCCATGAAAAAAATATTTCACCCCTGTCATCACTCATTCATCATGGTATTTGTTAATGACGTACTCATCTACTCACCAAATATAGAGAAATAGGCTATACATATTGAGATAGTCCTCAGTCATCTTTGATTACATTGGATTTATGCCAATATATTGAAGGATTCAGGATGTGAAATTCATAGTTCATGTGGTTTATAAGATAGGTATATCAATATATATTGATAAATTCAAGACAATGTTGTCCTGGACACATCACTAGAAAGTGTTTGAGATCAGGAGATTTTTGGGGTTAGTCATATAATATAGAAATTCTATAAAAGACTTATATATTTTATAAACTTCTATAAATGTATTGATGAATAAGGTAGTGAAGATTTTATGGTCAAAATTGTATAAAAATAATTCTTTCATCAGAATTAGAGGTTGAATATAGCTCTTATGTTGATATTTTCCAAGACATTAATTGTTTATACAGTTTACTGAGATGCATAAAACATTGTTTAGAATGAAGTAATAATGTAGATGGAGTGGATAGTAGATTATGGGTCACATCATATCAAACCCCATGAGTGGAACTATAGTACCCATGAATTTAATATAGAACTCATGGTCCATACTTTTATGTGTCTTTAAAACTAACTTTTCATATAGAGTTTTCTTTCTACACATAATACAAGATTAATTTTTATATATTCACATAGTAGGGCCTAAATTTTAAGTAGACATGTTTGGTAGAGTATCTATATATGACCAAATTAAAGATAGATTATACTCCTTATAATGGTAACTTTATAATAGATTCTCTTAGTCATGATATGTAGGTAGCTCAATAGCATGGTGAATGACCTATAAATGAACAATTTCACCATATGATATTGTTGGCTAACTAGATGATGGATGATTCTAGATGCTAGGGATCAATAACATTTTTTCCATTGGTTGTTAAATATTCCTTAGTAGACATGGTAAATTATAGAAAAGTTACTGAATGAGAGTGTGCTTTGATGAAGAAAATGTTGGATAGGGTGACCCAATACCCATGTGGTCATTAAACAGTGATGATATGACCCTCATACTTATAAGAGTTATAGTCATTTATTCTATTAGGGAAGATCTTATAAGATACTTAAATACCTCTAAGTTTGAGGAATGTCTTGGGGATACATAGAAGTACCACGACTTCATGAAACTATTATGATTTCTAGGGATGAAGAGGGATATTTCTAGATTCATTTACTAATGCCTTACCTAAGAGAGGATAAAAAATGATCACTAGGATCCTAATGGTATACTCTAGATAATTTACTATTAATGGCACCACCCAAGACCTTTAATAGTTGAGACACCATGTGTCATGAGCCTGCCCGGGTACCCTGGTAACCTGATAACCGAGCCATTCCTAACATAACCCAAAGGGATTTCATGATCCCCCACAGGCATGCGACTAGCACCTTGAATCGTACAACATACAAGTGGGAATGATTTTTCCACAAGAATGTGGAATAAGAAGATAAAAGAAAGTATTCATATCAATAAAAAAATACAAAGACAGTAAAAGTACCAGAACACAAAGAGGCATAAAATCCAAAGTACTAAAACCCAAATTACTAAACAAAAAAACATACACAAGGTCCCTAAGGACCTTACTCACCGTGTCCAAAGCTCAACAGCTGGATCCACCTCCAATAGATTCATTCTCTTTGCTCGATCCAGGAAGGAGAATTTCTATAACCACCTGAAGGAAAAAGTAGGGTGTGAGCCTAGTCCCAATAGGATGCAACCAAGGATTCCATAACAGATTACAAATATAGATTATCCAAAGAAAACTTTCTATTTTCAAAATAAACAAGTTTGGAAATTCAAAAGAATATTTAAACAAAACATGCTAAACAGTTTCAATATGATTGAAATTTAATTTAAATCACAGGATTTACTTTATAAGGGATGGAATATTTGTAAAAAAATGGTTTAATTAAATAATTTATATAAAATAGTTCATATAAATTCAGCAGGAATGTATAGTAGTTTCAACAACAATTGGAAAAAAATTATATCTCAAATATAAATAAACAAGCAAGCAGCATGGTCATATTCTAAAAGGTATGATAGTATTAAATAGTTATATAATTCCAAAATCTTAATGTGAACTTAGAAAAATATGTATACACATGTTCCTATTACACTGGTCAAAGGAGACTCATCATCAACCCATCTGGTATGTGACCCGCCACAAGTATGTTTTAGAATGTTGTCATAGTAATGAGTTTATCCAAATAACTCACTAACAACCTATGTATTTCATGTGCTCTTACATGATGGGAGAACTATTTTAAGACTGTTTAAAATATGATCAATCCCATTATTCCATTTTCAAATATACCAATTTCTTTCCATTTAAAACCAAAACATGTTTTATTCAAAAACATTCCATTTTTATAAGATAAAAATATTGAGTTTCTATTAAATAATTTTAATCCATTTTCATGATTTTGAAATCAATTTAAAACAAATTCCAACTTTTTTGAAATTAATTTCAATAATTTAATTCAATAATTTAATTGAAAACATTCCCATCAAATTCGTAATTTAAATTAAACAATTCAAATCATCTAATTTCCATAAACCCACCACAATTCAATAGAATTGGGGGTTTTCAAAATTCTCATGAAAAAACTAGTTCAACTCCTCTAACTCATTATGATTTGGTTTTTATCAAAGCAATTTAAATAAAGATTAAGAAATTCATTTTTAATCACTAATAGAACTAAGTCAAGGAATTCGATGGAAATCAATTTGGTAAATAGGGACAGAACCACCTACCTCTTTTCCGAACAATGACACTCACAAAAACACTAGTAAATAAGAATGAATGTGTAGAATTCCTCAAAACTCTACCCAGTAGAAATATCCCACACCATAAGACATGGATACAACAATCCCAAGATTATCCATCGAAAACCCAAGATGAGAGGAAGAAAGAAACATGAATAACGAGGGAGAACACTTACTCGGGAATCAAACCGTTAGAATAATGAAGATTCAAAGTAGTTTGGTTCGATCTAGAAGGAGTTGAGTCTATCAAAAACGCACCACAACTTCTCTAGGTCAAGATCCAAAAAGGCGGGAATAAAAAGGACCGGGCAAAATAGCCAAATGGGTGACATTAAGCTGGGTATGGGCTGAGTCACGATGTGTACCTTGGGGTAACGACATGTAGACCACACTGGATAAGTAAGATGCAAACCTGTTTCCTCAGGTTAAAATATTGATATTTATAACCAACACAACATGTACTTAAGGTACACTACATGTAGTGGATTAGATTCTGACATATGGTGGTGATGAACTGTAAAATTTTCAAGGTATGGTCTCGATCACTTATATGTTTTCTAATACTTTGTTAGATACTGGTTCTTCCCATTATTTTATCTCTACAAAAGTTTTTATTGGATTTTATTTACGATTCATGTTTTCCTCTAATTTACTTTCCATAAATACAACTTTGTTCATAAAATTAGACCATTTTTAGATATGTGTAGTGTCCAATATCCATTTCAAATTATGGACATCTATGGAAATCTGTAATTCTAGAGATAAAAATATTTGATGTGACACTTTTAAAATAATCATTTACCATCTTCTAATATCACAATGATTACTATTAAATATTAATTTCATTTATGTCACCCAAGGGAGAAAATTATGGGATGACAATATAATGGGATCTATGAGAAGGAAGAGTTGATTGAGACATGAGTTATATTGGTATGATCACTGTGAATATTGTATGCTTGGATCCTTTAAAAGGATATGTGGTATCCCCCTTATTTTCCTCTACTTATGCGTCTCTATAAGGACATATTTCTAGATGAATTCATAGGAATTCCCCCTAAAAATGAGAAAACAGTTAGATATATTTCATTTAAAGTTTATAACCCATTTCAATATGCCTTTATCACGTGAAAATATTCAAGTTGAAGGAGATAAAGGTAATTCTTGAGGAATTAAATTCAAAAGGATTTATCAAGAAATGTACTTAACTATGGGGTGAAATTATTCTTTTTAGGAAAACATATTTTATACTTAGACTCTGAAAAGATTATAGAAAGATAAATTATGTGATAGCGGAGAACTAATATCCATTACCCAAGATTGATGATATTTTTCATCAATTACAGGTAACTTAGCGGTTCTCTAATATTGATATTCAATTGAGCTATCACCTATTATGGATTAGAGTGGAGGGCGTCCCAAATATGAAATTTAGTAGTACATATGGGATATATGAGTACTTAGTGATGTGATTTGGATTGAATAATTTTTCATGAGTGTTCATGGATCCCATGAACAAAATATTTCACCCCTATCATCAATCCTTCATCATGGTATTTGTTGATGACATACTCATCTACTCACCAACTCTAGAGAAATAGGCTATACTCTTGAGATATTCCTCAATCAACTTTCATTACATTAGATTTATGCCAATATATTGAAGGATTTGGGATGTGAAATTCATAGTTCATGTGGTTTCTAAGATATGTATATCAATATATATAGATAAATTCAATCCAATGTTCTCCTGGACACATCACCAGAAACTGTTTGAGATCAGGAGATTTTTAGGGCTAGTCATATAATATAGAAATTCTATAAAGGACTTATATCTTTTATAAACTTCTATAAATGTATTGATGAATAAGGGAGTGAAGCTTTTATGTTCAAAAATGTATAAAAAGAATTTTTTTTATCAGAATTAGAGGTTGAATATAGCTATTATGTTGATATTTTCCAAGACATTAATTGTTTATACAGTTTACTGAGATGAATCAAACATTGTTTAGAATGAAGTAATAATGTATATGGAGTGGATAGTAGATTATGTGTCATATCATATCAAACCCCATGAGTGGAACTTTAATACCCATGAATTTAATATAGAACTCATGATCCACACTTTTATGTGTCTTTAAAACTAAAGTTTTATATATAGGTTTTTTTCTACACATACTACAAGATTGAATTTTATATATTCACATAGTAGGGCCTAAATTTTAAGTAGACATGTTTGGTAGAGTATCTATATATGATAAAATTTGAGATAGATTATACTCCTTGTAATGGTAACTTTATTATAGAATATCTTAGTCATGATATATAGGTAGCTCAGCAGCATGGTGAATGACCTACAAATGAACAATTTCACCATATGATCTTGTTTGCTAACTTGATGATGGATGCTTCTAGAGTCCAGGGATCAATAACATTTTTTCCATTTGTTGTTAAATATTCTTTAGTAAACAGGGTAAATTATAGAAAATTTACTGAATGAGTGTGCTTTGATGAAGAAAATGTTGGACGGGTTGACCCAATACCCATGTGGTCATGGAATAGTGATGATATGACCCTCATACTTATAATAGTTATAGACATTTCTTCTATTAGGGAAGATCTTATAAGATACTTAAATACCTCAAAGTTGGAGGAATGTTTTGGGGAGACATAGAAGTACCACGACTTCATGATACTATTATGTTTTCTAGGGATGAAGAGGGATATTGCTAGATTCATTTACTAATGCCTTACATAAGAGAGGATAAAAAATGATCACTAGGATCCTAATGGTATACTCTAGATAATTTACTATTAATGGCACCACCCAAGACCTTTAAGATTTGAGAAACCATGTATCACGAGCCTGCCCAGGTACCCTGGTAACTCGATAACCGAGCCATCCCTATCATAACCCGAAGGGAGTTCCTAATCCTTTACAGGAAGGCAACTAGAATTTGGAATCATACAACATACATGTGGGAATGATTTTTCCAACAGAATGTAGAATAGTAAGATAAAAGAAAGTATTCATATCAATAGAAAAAAATCCAATGACAGTAAAAGTACCAGAACACAAAGTGGCATAAAATCCAATGCACTAAAACCCAAATTACTCAACAAGAAAACATACACAAGGTCCCTTAGGACCCAACTCACCACGTCCAAAGCTCAACAGCTAGATCCACCTCCAAGAGATCCCTTCTCTTTGCTCGAGCCAGGAAGAAGAATGTCTACAACCACCTGAAGGAAAAAGTAGGGTGTGAGCCTAGTCCCAATAGGATATAACCAAGGATTCCATAACATATTCCAAATATAGATTATCCAAATAAAACTTTCTATTTTCAAAATAAATTGGTTTGGCAATTCAAAATAATATTTAAACAAAACATACTAAACAGTTTCGATATGATTGAAATTTAATTTAAATCATAGGATTTACTTTAAAAGATATGGAATATTTGTAAAAAATGGTTTAATTAAAGAATTTATACAAAATAGTTTATATAAATTCAACAGGAATGTATAGAAATTTTAACAACAATTGGAAAACATTTATATCTCAAATATAAATAAACAAGCGAGCAACGTGGTCATATTCTAAAAAGTATGATAGTATTAACTGGTTATATAATTCCAAACTCTTAATGCGAACTTAGAAAAATATGTATACACATGTTCCTATTACACTGGTCAAAGGAGACTCGTCATAAACCCGTCTGGGATGTGACCCTCCACAAGTATGTTTTAGAATGTTGTCATAGCAATGAGTGTATCAAAATAACTCACTAACTACCTATGTATTGCATGTGCTCTTACATGATGGGAGAACTATTTTAAGACTGTTTCAAATATGATCAATCCCATTATTCCATTTTCAAATATGCCAATTTCATTCCATTTAAAACCAAAACATGTTTTATTCATAAACATTCCATTTTTATAAGATAAAACCATTGAGTTTCTATAAAATCATTTTAACCCATTTTCATGATTTTGAAATCAATTAAAAACAAATTCCATCCGTTTTGAAATTAATTTCAAGAATTTAATTCAATAATTTAATTGAAAACATTCCCATCAAATTCGTAATTTAAATTAAACAATTCAAATCATCTAATTTCCATAAACCCACCACAATTCAATAGAATTGGCGGTTTTCAAAATTCTCATGAAAAAACAAGTTCAACTCCTCTAACTCATTATAATTTGGTTTTTATCAAAGCAATTGAATGAAATATTAAGAAATTGATTTTTAATCACTGATAGAACTAAGTCAAGCAATTCGATGGAAATCAATTTAGAAAATAGGGACAGAACCACCTACCTCATTTCCGAAGAATGCCACTCACAACAACACTAGTCAATAAGAACGAAGGTGTAGAATTCCTCAAAACTCTACCTAGTATAAATATCACACACCATAAGACATGGATACATCAATCCCAAGATTATCCATCGATAACCCAAGATGAGAGGAAAAAGGAAACTTGAATAATGAGGGAGAACACTTATTCGGGAATTGAACCGTCAGAATAATGAAGATTCAAAGTAGTTTGGTTCAATCTAGAAGGTGTTGAGTCTATCAAAAATGCACCATAACTTCTCTAGGTCAAGATCTATAAGGGAGGGAATGAAAAGGACCAAGCAAAATATCCAAATGGGTGACATTAAGCTGGGTATGGCCCGAGTCACGATGTGTACCTTGGGGTAATGACATGTATACCACACTTGATAAGTAAGCCGAAAAACCGTTTCCTCATGTTAAAATATTGATATTTATAACCATCAAAACATGTAGTTCAGGTACACTACATGTACCGACTCACGGTGTGACTGCCCCATTCACGACCTGAAACCAACTCCAAGTACATGGAGTGTACTTCAAGTACACGACGTGTGCCTATCCTGAAACCTTTAGTAAACCCTAGAAAACTATTTTTAAGGATATTTAATTGAATTAGGATATAGAAAAGTTGTAAAATTTCCTATTCAAGGTAACAGAATGTTACAAATTACCCACCATAAAAAATTTATGTCCCCAGAAATTCGAAGAAGAATCTTCCATGACAAAGAGTTGAGGTCAATACTATCTCATCAGTGCCTCCCTCTCCCATGTCTCATGATAATCATAACCATGATTCCATAGCACATGAACCAAAGGTATCATCCTACAATGAATTACCATTGTCTTATAATAAACTATCTTGATTGGCTGCTTAGTCAAAGATAAATCAAGCTTGATCTCAAGATCACTCCAACTCAAAACGTGAGATAAATCAGATAGATGATTTCTAAACTGCGATACATGGAACACATTATGTATCAACGCCAGCTATGGTGGAAGTTATAAGTGGTACATAACTTTCCCCACCTTCTCAACAACCTCAAAAGGTCCATAAAAATATGAAGCAAGATTCCCTTACCTCCCAAGCCATCGATGACCCAACTGGGGTGAAACATTCAAGAACACCTGGTCACCAAATGAGAACTCTAAAGGGTTATGGTTTTGATCAGAATATGAATTATATTGTATTTGTTTTATCAACATCCTCTGATGAATTACTTGAATCTTTGATTTCGTCTCCTGCACCAAGCTTGGTCCAACCAAAGAACATTCACTGACCTCCAACAAACACAACAGAGATTTACAAGGTCAACCATAAAAATACTCAAAAGGTTCTATTATAATCGAAAACTGGAAACTTTTGATTTAATAGATCCCAACTAACCCCAAGTGATCATCCCAAGACAAGATGAATTCAAGAACACATGCACGAAGCATATCCTCAAGAATCCGTATTTCTCTCTCTATATGGCCATGCAACTATGAATGGAAATCCATGTTGAAACGAACGTGAGATCCCAGTGACTCCTAAAGTCCAATCCAAAAATGATAAGTGAAATATGGATCCCTATTAGAGACTATAGAAGTTGTAACTCCATGCAAATGAAAAAACTCATTAATGTAGAGATTTCTAAACTCCTCAACTTTGGTTGTATCTCAAATGGGTATAAAGTGAGATGACTTGGTCTGCCTATCAATCACAAGACATATTGCATTATTATTTCTCTTGGTACGTGGAAACCTAACCAAAAATTCCATATAGATCTTATCCCATTTCCAAGTAGGGATAGAAAGTGGATGTAGAAAACCCGAAGGTTTCTAGTTCTCGACTTTCACCCATTGTCACATAAAGCAACAGGAGAAAAACTCAGCAATTTCCCATATCATACATGGACACCAAAACAGTATCCTCATGACATAAAATATTTTAGTGGTTCATGGGTGCACAATCCACTATAAATTATGGAAATACCCCATCACTACATTTCTTTCCATTAATGGCACAACAAATTTGTTCTAATAGCATAGAACAAACTCTTTAGAGAATAACTATTGGGAAATTGTCTCCCCACCATAAAGGGATTACCTAATTCTAAGAAACTCATCATAAAATTCTTGTTATTGAAAAATAATCTTGAGAAGATTGGACGTCAACTGCACCCTGGTAAATGAAATATCATCCCCTTCCTACTAAACTGCAATATGAAACTGTGAAAAGAGAGACATTAAATTATAATCTTAAAAATATTCTTTCACTGCCTAGGTTGGAAGATTCCTATTCAAAGAATCAGAAATGATGTTCTATTTCCCTGGGGTATAGGTGATGTTAAAGTCGAATGACTATAGGTACTCCACCCAGCACCTCTGCCAAAGCTTCAAATTTTTTGGGAGAAGATATAACTCATGATTTTGTGGTCTGAAAACACAATTAACCTTTCTAAAAAAGGTAATTCCACCAAAATTTAAGTGTGTGCATCACAGCTGCATGTTACAAATCATGGGTTGGATAATTCTTCTTGTTTGGCCTAAGCTGACGAGATCCATATACCATTACATGATCACCAAGTACAAGAATGCAGCCGAATCTAGAACCTAATGCATCAAAAAAGACCACATAGCCCTACCAAGATTCTAGAAGAGTTTAAACTGGTGTAGTAGTCAATAGACATTTCAACTCAATAAAATAACTCTAAAATTTATCATGCCAAAAAAAACTTCACCCCCTTCCAAGTCAGACCAGTCATCAGTGAATATAACTTTGAGAAGACCTTTATGAACATGTAGTAATATCCAGCTAAGCCCAAGAATCTATAGATCTCGAAGACATTTCATAGTTTCTCCCACTTCATAATAACCTTCAACTTCTCAGGATCAACTAATACACCCTGTTTAGACACCATGTTCTCAAATAATTTCACTTCCTAGATCAAAAAATCACACATTTAATTCTTGGAATAAAGGCGGTAATTTCTTAGTAGGCTAAGAACTGTTCTCGGATGCTGCACATGATCCTCCTTGGACATGGATCAGATAAGAATGACATCCAAAATGACTACCAAAAAGTTATCTAGATACTCAGGGAAAATATTTTTTATTAAATCCATTAAAATAGCATGAGAATTTTTCAAAAAAAAGTGCATAACAGGGTACTCAAAGTACTTGTACCAACTATGAAAGGCCGTTTTTAGAATTTTATATTCTTTTATCCTCAACTAATGGTAACCAGATTGAATATTGGTCTTTTAAAACCACTTCACCCATTTCATCTGATCAAAAATATCATCAATCTGCAGTAATGGATATATTTTCATTATCATAACTCGATTAAGATTTTGATAATAAACCAATAAGTAAAAAATATTAATCAAACTTTTTAGAAAATTGAACCGGCGCTTCCCAAGGTGACACACATGGATGCATAAAGCCTTTATCAAGAAGGTCTTCCAACTGATACTTCATCTCTTTCGGCTCAACTTTTTCCATGCGGTATGAAGGGATAAAGATCGGTTGAGTGTTGATTGTTAAGTCAATGGAATTATTGACCTCTCTCACCGGTGGAAACCGGAGAAATCTGAACGGAACACATAAAAAACTCAGTGAAAACTGGAGGAAGATCACCACCCATTGGATCTCGCTCCAACTCAAAATAAAACACTAATATCACTCTCTCTAACTCCTGATAAGATGGTCTGACTCTGCTCGATCTTGGGTCCCATTCTCCTTGAAAAAAAAGTGACTCACTGATGGGTGTAGTAAAGTAGACATGTCAAAGATAACGATCAATTTGGGATTTTTTGGAAACAATACAATCCATCTTGAGTATGACATCAATAGATTTCATGTCAAGAACTAGAAAACTCCAAGCTAGCTCGACTTCTGATAGAAAGAAGACAAACTCATGGCTATAGAGACTCTTCTCTCTCTTCATACTAAGGGGTGTAGTAATATCCATTGCACAAGATAATTGATCCATAAAGAAGATTAAGTAGGTTAACAATATGGGTCTAAATAAAAGAGTGAGATTCACCAATATCAAAAAGAGAAGTCACTAATAATGAATAAATAGTAGTGGTACCTCTGACATCTGGTGGACGCAAGTCTGCATCCTCTGGAGACTCATCCACTGTGTGAAGAAGCTTCGTTCTGGATGCCTATGTCTAGAACCCTTTTAAATGTAAATCATTTTATTTTCCCTTGATGTTAATTAGATCTGATGATCCTCTCCCACTAAGTGGGGTAGAGAAGTGATGGAAAAAAATCTATAAGTGTCATAAATATCTGTAAGAGCTATAGTTTATGGGTGCCTCTCTGAAAACACTCATAGAATGTTATGGCTTTCCACAATGATATCAAGTCAATGAAATTCCTCTTGAAGCTATAGAAGGTTTGGAATGACTATGTCATTTAGAAATACCACATGGATCATCATGCTTCTATATTCCTTTAAAGGAACCAATGCTGGCACTAAGAGAAAAAGGAACTCCTGTCAAACCTGACATCCAAGCCAAGTCCATGTCAACCATTATCACCTTATCCTACACATCAGCATAAGTGGGTACCTTCAGCAAGGAAACATGAGAACAAATATTTGATCTATGTCCCAACTCAACCCGTTGAACCTTCATCCTCTCATTAGATACAATCTCAGGAGAAAATTTCACTATTTTAGAAAAGTGATTTGAATACTCAATCATGGTTTTTTCGGTCTGCTCAAGCTTAAAAAACTCTATATCCTTAGCCAACACCATCAAATCTGGATAGAACTGATTGGGGAAAAGAACCTTTAAGTCTTTCAATTCTAGGACCCCATGTTTCCCTGTTATCACCATCATATAACGCCATCACCTACTCGGTCCCTCCAGCACGAAGGTGGCACACTTCACCCTAATCACTTATGGGGCCTCCAAGAACTCAAACACATGATCTATCTTTTCCAATAATTCCTCAGCATGTTTAGGATCAGTGGAGCCTTTTAAGAATAGTGACTTCTAGTGAATAAACTCTTGATAATGACTCTGAATAACATCCCCCTAAGGATCCACACCTGGATCCTGAGCGAGAAATGGAGGTGGTGCCTATCCCAGATCTTGGACATTGCGCACAATTACTTCAACTGGATTTGGGTTGACAATAGGATTTTCTTTATAAGGTTTAGTAGTATCCTTTTCCTATATCTGATTCGCACATCTCCTCCGAGGAAGGATTCTAAAAAACATCATTATATAAAAGGAGGACATTAGATTAACAATCAAACTAAGTAGAAAGATAATATATTCTCAACAGAAGGGACAAACAAGATTTGGATTTCAATCTATCAAAAAATCTATTGGGAAAATAATAGAACTAACCCACAAGACATCTTACCCTAACCACCCCTGGTGACTGAAGGTTCATTTCGGTGAGAGATAACTAAGAACTCAATCACAACTACATCCTATGTTCTGAAAATATTTCAAAAATGTATATTGACTTCAAGAAAATGGAAGATCAATAGCCTCATCTGATACCAATTTGTCACGAACCAGCTTGTGTACCCTGGTAACCTGATAACTAAGCTGACCTTGGCATAACCCGAAGGGCATTCCCGATCTCCACTGGCTGGCGATTGGCACTTGGCATCATAAAACATACAAGCAGGAATGATTTTTCCTTGGTAATGCTGAAGAAAAATATCAAACACTGTATGCATATCAATAGAAAAACTCCACTGGGAGTAAAAGTACCATAACACAAAGAGGAATAAATTCCAAAGTACTAAAACCCTATGTACTAAGTAGGAAAACATCTCCAGGTTCCCTAATGACACAAATCGCCACATACAATCCTCAACAGTTGGATCCACCTTCAAGAGATCCCTTCCCTTTGCTCGACCCTAGAAGGAGAAAATATACAAACACCAGAAGGAAAAAGTAGGGTGTGAGCCTAAGACCAATAGGATACCACCAAGGAATATATAACAAATTCTAGATATAGATTATCCAAACAAAAACTTTCATTTTTCAAAACAAACAGGTTTGGAAATTCCAAATCATATTTAAACAAAACATGCTAAACAGTTTCGATATGATGGAAAATTAATTTAAAGCACGGGCTTTACTTTACAAGAGTTGGAATAATTCTAAAACTATGGCTTAGTTAAAAAAATTTCATCAAACTATTTATATAAACTCATCAGGCATGTAAATCAGTTCCAGTAACCATTGGCATTCATTTATTTCTCAAATATAAATAAACAAGCGATCAACATGGTCATCTTCCAAAAGGTAAGATAGTATTAACCAGCTATAGGATTCCACACTCCCTATGTGAACTTATAAAAATGTGTATACATACATCCCCATGACACTAGCCAAAGGAGACTCATCACTAACACATTTTGGATGTGACCTTATGCAATTATGTTTGTGAATATTGTCATAGCGAGAGTGTATACAAATAGCTCACTAACTACCTAAGGCTTGCATGTGCTCTTACGTGATGGGTGAACAATTTTAAGACTACTATAAATATGGTCAATATCATTCTCCCATTTTCAAAAATTCCAATTTATTTCTATTTAATACCATTATTGGTTTTATTTAAAAACATTCCTTTTTTACAATATAAAACCACTGGGTTTCTATCAAATCATTTTAATCCATTTTCTTGAGTATGAAATGCATTCAAACCTAATTTTGTAATTTTCATAATTAATTTCCAGAATTAAATTCAACAATTTAATTGAAAAAATTTCCATCAAATCCATAATGTAAATTAAAAAATTTAAATCATCTAATTTCCATAAACCCACCACAATTCAATAAAATTAGGGGTTTTACAAATTTCCATTCCAAAACCATTTCAAATCCTCTAATTCATTGGAATTTTCTTTTTAACAATGAAATTAAAAGAACTATTGAGAATTTGAATTTAAATCAATGATAGAAATAAATCAAGAGATTCGATAGTAATCAATTTGGAAAATCGGGAAGGAAACACCTACCTCTTTTCTGAAGAATGACACTTGAAATGGCACCCGTCAACAATATAGAAGGTGTAGAATACCTTGAAACTCTATCTAGTATCAAGATACAACATCAAAATACATGGATCCATCAATCCCAAGATGATCCATTGAAAACCCAAGATGAGAGGAAGAGATAAACTTGAATAACAAAGGGGAACACTTGTTAGGGAATCACACCCCAAAAAGAATAGAGATCCCAAACTGTTTGGTTCAATCCAGAAGAAGTTGAGTTTCTCCGAAATACAATAGAACTTATATAGGCCGAGATCCCTGAAGTTTGTAATGAAAAGGAATGAGAAAAATCACCAAACACATGACATTAATCTTGGTGTGGGCCGAGTCACGACGCATACCTTGGGGTCATGAAATGTAGGCCATGCTGGATAAGTATGTTGAAAAACATGTCACCTCGAGTTACAAATTTGATATTAATCACCTACGTGACATGTAATTTAGGTACACGGCAGGTACCAACTCATGGGGTGACCGCCCCATTTACGACCTAAAACTAGCTTAAACTACACGACATGTACTTTAGGTACACAACGTGTACTTCAGGTACTTAGCGTGTTCCTGTCTTGAAAACAATAGTAAACCCTAGAAAAATATTTCTATGGATTTTTTACTAAACAAGGGATTTTAAAAAGTGGAAAATTACATATGTAAGGTAATGGAATGTTACACCATGTGGGTGATTTTTGATCAGTTAACAAAATTTTCTAATTTTATTATAATCTATGAGACTCAGTTTGTAGATAAACTGAGAATGTTTTATATTTATGAGATAGTAAACTTGGATGGATTAAACATTTCCATTGAATTTGATAGAGATTCATGTTTTAATCGATGATTTTTCATGGATTACAAAATTCATTAGGGACTAAGCTGAGATTGAGAATAGTATTCCCACCTCAAATTGATATACAGTTAGAGTGAACAATTCGCATATTAGAGGATATGCTTTGAACTTTTGTTCTAGACTTCGGTGATGCTTGTAATGTTCCCCTATCCTAGGTTTAGTTTTCCTAAAAAATATTTATATGCTTTTATTCAGATGAAACCTTATGAGGATCTTTATTGAAGGCTTTGTTGTTCATTGCTTCATTAACATGAGTCTTGAGGGGAAGATCATTTGGGGCCCAAGTTAGTGGAGGAGACCTCTGATAGAGTGAAGATAAATCCAAATAGGTTGATCATAGATCATAATAAGAAAATTTATTATTCTAACAATAAAAGGATACCTTTGGGGTTTTTCATAATGAATTGGGTTTTCCTTAGAGAGGCCACATGGCTTGGTTGTGGATATTTGAGGAAGCAAGGGAAGCTAGAAATGTGTTATGTTGGACCTTTTGAGATCACCAAATCTTTTGGGATAGTGGTTTACCTTTTGGATCTCAATTATACCTAGTAATATATACATGATTTATTTTATATATCTCAACTCAAAAGGAACATTCCTGATCCTATACAGTTCATTGACTATTATGATGTTGATCTAGAGATGGATACATGGTTTGTGGAGAACCTGATGTAGATCATAGACTAGAGTGAGAAATTACATTAAGGAAAGATGGTACCACTTTTCTGGATTCAATGGAATCAATGAAGAATCAAGGTGGATACCTTGGAGCATGAAGAAAATGTTTTAGCTTAGTGGACTGAGTTATTTAAGAAGAACATTCGAAGTTACTTCTCTATGAAGAGAAGTCCTTATATGGGGGTTGTAACAATCATGCTTTGGTTTAATTTATGAGATATTTTGTGCTTAGTTTTCTTTCTATTTTTCTTCATCTATGATATGGGATATTTATTGTCCAGTTCTAATGGGATAAGGATCTGAGTTTTAGAGTTCATAGAGTAGAGGAAAATATCAAACTTAGGGTGGCTAGAAAACATCCACTGATTAGCTGGTGAAACTAACCATCCAGCCCATGGAGTTATAGTAATTCTTCTATCATTAGTAAACCCCATCAGATTTTTAATGGCTCTATCATAACACAAGTGGTCCTTATAGGATCATCGGCTAGCCGGTGGTTCTACTAGCTTAGTGTTGAGGCCCACTGGGTATCTGATGCACCCAGTTCAAGGGTAAAATTAATGCACCTTGTGGGATTTTAATTCTACACATATTTTACCCCCTTTAATAAAAAATTGTTTACTTAAAGGCCTTATTCCCAATTATTTATTCCCACTCATGAGTCTCTTCTATCTCATTCTTCTCCCCTTACCTATCCAAACATTGACAAATCTTGAAAATCATAAATGGGGATATTTCATTATATATAGGATAAATACTTATTCATATTCAATAAATAAGCATGGATATATGATTTATATTGGTTTTATGTAGTGATATAATGATGAATTCTCCATTTTCATTATTTATTGGTGGTAGATCATGAATATAGATGTCATTCCTCATTCAAATTAAGATCTACCAATGAATATAGGGGTTCTCTATTTAATGTTATTAAGTGATATTCTTAAACCAATTATCAATAGATGATTTATGATATAACCTTTATTCATTTATTTTTATTTGGTATATTATATAAGGTATTAACATTTCAAGTATAACCCCCTTGAATGGAGTTAGAATTATAATGAATAGTGTATGTTTCTAGGTAATTTCCTTCACAATGATCATCATGAGGCGTTGTCCATATTGAATCACTTTTTTATAGATGGATTTAAGATGGATTTATGATCATTGGATTGAATTTAGGATATATTCTGGAATTGTAAATGAATTCATGATTTGTTCCTTGATCAAAATAAGATCTGGGGAATTGTAATCCTCTCTTTCGGCATACATCAGAATTGTTTCTGGTGACAGACACCTTAAGGTATGTTAGTATATAACCTCCATTATTTACTTTTAATTACCTTTGAGTCACCATTATAAATATGTTTCTCGAAAATGAGAACCCAATCCATTTATCCTTGATATGTTATCTTCATCTCTGTGGTAGTGAAGCATGATTCAGTCTTCGATCCTTTGAAAATAATATCATGCTTTATCAATAACTTGGAGGTAGTAAGTTCCTTACCATTATGGGATCTTGTATAATCATATTTCTTTAGTTCGATTCATTCAATGGATTTATGTATTCTTCTTGACTAATGATGATTTCTTATAGGATCATGTATAGTAGTTATACCCATTTATGATGATAGATTCCATGATTTTTCTATTTTATCTTAATATACTATTTAATATTTATCACAAGTTTTTATATGTTTTCTACTATATTATCATGATGGTGTTCTATGGAAATCTTATTATTATCTTTCAGTTTGTATGTAACCAAGTATTTCGTGGTTTTTCCTTGGTATTCATGCAAGGTATTTTTATCCCTTATTGGGGTAGTGCACAATACATGCGCTGATGATAATGATGGATAGTTGCACAAAGTAGGATAATTCTAGCCTTATAAACCATCTTGGAACTCAATACATTATATATACTAATTAGACATGTTATAACTCAATTCCTTGGGGATACCAGGTACATGTTAACTATTGTTCCTTATGTCTTAACTCAATATTTGAATCATTTAGGTTATTATAAATCATTTAACCATCCTTGTGGTTAGTTCATGATTTCTTCTAAAATATTTTATCACCCTTATAACCTGGAGCTAAAGTAGGTACAGTCAGAGCTCATCGTGGCTTGGTTTGAACATGGGTGCTCAGTATATGATTTATTATTCTTTTTTGTGCATTTATAATTATAATGCAATACACCTATAATACGTTTTCACATTTTATAAGGATGTATTGGTGGTGTCCAACTGGGTTTTATTACTCACACCCAGTATGGGAATCTTGATGCACATGTAGAGATAATGTATAATGGATCTATCCAAGAGAAGTAATATTCATTTCATTTTCAAAACAATTCATGTTTGGATTTTACCAAAAATGTGAAAGGAATCATTGTTTTAACTTGTATGAAATGAATGGAATTTACCATATTCATAAACACTCAATGTTTTAAAGATTATTTTATAATTTTAAAAGGTTATTTTCAAAGAAAATAATGTTGAAAATAATTTGTGAACTTTTTTTTCAAAATATTTTCCAATTGAAAATTTTATTTTTCTCAAAAAAAAATCAATTAAATTTTTATAGTATTTCAATTCATCAAAGACATTATCCCTTTATTGTAATAATGATTCACTATAGATGTGTTTTCTTTATAACATCTTAATTATTTATTTCTATAGTTTATGATCAGTTTGGATAAGGATTTAAAATATAATTATCATTCACCATATTACTTTATATAGTCAACGATTGAGTTTATTTTATTAGGTTCTGTATTAACATTTCATATGTTAGTTATTCAATATGAATGTTTATGTTTATTATGTTACACCCATTTCATATGAAGAATTAATTGGACTTCGTATGTGATGGGTTGGTCCTAGTTATAAATATCCCCTTGATACATCAATAAGTATCATGAGAAAAATAAAATTCCCAAATTATTCCAGTTTCATACCATAGATTATAATTGTCTTATGAAATTTCTTGACAATATTTTCCATATGTATGACATTATGCATTCCATAATTATGAGATCAATTATTTATTTCAATTTTTTATTTTATTTTTTATAATATACCAAGATAATTTTAAAGTTTATGTGATTATTTATTTTTCATATATCGTAATCATTTATTTATTCCATATTATTCTCAATTTATTGATTAAATGTCATATTATTATGTTATTTTCCTTTCCATATTGATTATTCTTATGTATTAATTATATAATATGTTGTATTTTTTCCTTTAATGAGAATCCAATGTTACCCATTTCTTATGTTTTATTTTCCCCAAGATACAAGGAATTATTTTGTGTTTGATATTAAGTGGTACACTATGAAGAATAATATTGTTGTCAAAAAAATACTTTGTACATTTTAGGTTTTCAGTTGTAATGTGAATTTAAATTATTTGTCTAGTTTTCATATATTACTAAACTATTTGGAACTTCAGGATTCAATTCCTTTTATCTTATACCAATTTAAGAAAGTAACCACAAACCCTTGGCTATTAAGTTCATTTTCATTATAATTGGTATCAGAAGAAGTTTAGTAGAAAATATGGGAACTAAATTTTAGAAGAAAAAAAATGATTTGGAAATAAAACCGTATGAGTCACTTTAAGGATAATTTTAATTATGTGATAACATATTAATTTTTTGGTAAGGTATATATTATTTTGTTTTCTTAGAAATAAATCCATATCAAGATATTAAAGTGTGTATGATTTTATAATAGATGTATATGGGGTTAATAACTAAGAAAAGGGTTCATCAGGCTTGACTCGAGCATCACCTGGTATACAAAAATGCTCCTTACTTCACACCTAGTTTGAAACTCATGGGGGATATACTTTGGATAATTTAAATTTTCTTTATAAAAAATTATAAATGATTCGAAAATATTTTTATAATTTGAAAACCTTCCCAAATAAACCATGTTTATAATTATGGGATTATCTATGTATATTTTTTCAATTTATGTTAATTTGTTCAATAGTATTTGGGTTATAAAATATGTTTCATAATGTTACCATATAATATATTGAATTCCATTTTTAGAAATAGAACCTAATGGAAGGAGTAGAAATAATTCAATTCATGTACACCATATAGGGATTGACCTTGTAGGAATGATAATGAAGTTGTAACTGGAAAAACAAAATTATAACTATATTAAGGAAACTGACTCTAGTTATGGGAAATAACCTTTCCCATATAGAGCTTCCTCCTAATCCACCATGTTGTGCAAAAAAATTATACTACTTTATGAAATAATAAAATCCATAATTAAATTGGGATAAAAATCCATTTGTAACTGAGAAATTGATGAGTTCCTGAGATAAGATATCCCTCACTTTGTGAAGTAATGAAAGGAAACAGTTTTCATGGTAGTTATTCATCTCTCATGAGATGCATATCAATGGTGGTTATTGATTCAAAACACTATAGATGAAGAATAAATAGAAAACATGGGATGGATGGATCTTAAGGTACTCTTCTTAGTAAAGTATCTTACATTCAATCCATGGGTGGATATAAAGAAGAAATTTCTGATTTAAAGGTAAAAGAAAGATAAAAATGTAGCTAATGATGAAGTCAACTTTACAAGGTTATAGAGGCAAGATAGATACAATATATGTATTCCAAATAGTAATATTAACTATTATTTGATGGCCTGAATCCAATTATTCAAATGGCACTACTCTCCCATATTTTATCATCATATAAGGGCAGAGTATCATCTAGTATAAATAAAAATAAAGAGTTATCTAATTATTATTGATTCAAAGGGAAGAAATAGAAGAAGTTGATGGGAAATGAAATAAAATAAAAAGGTGGGAAGGGAAAGAAGGATTTTCCCCATGTGATAATTATGGAAAGAAATGCCTTAATACTTTCTTAAAGGGAATGGTAGTTTTCTACATGTGTGGACTGAAATTACATCAATCTCATGATTTAAGTGTAAATAAATAATTTCCCAATGTTTAATGATTCAACGGTAAGGATATGGGGCACTATGAAAATGAGTGCCCCAAGCATCAAGGGAATATAACTCAAAGAAAGCTAAGGGATCAAGTTTAAGCTTATTCTAGTAATAAAACTAAAGTATAATGATTAAATTTATCAGGTATTTGGATTCAAGAATTATGTTATATAATTATTTTATCAATTAGATTATGGTTATAAGAATTTTGGAATGTATAAGTATTGTAAAATAGTTCTTTTCTTTAAGGATTTGAGATAATATGTTGAATGGTATTTATGGCTATGAAAAGTGATTCATTGGAAAGTTTTTGTTTTTGAAAAACACATGTTTGATGATAGATAACCATTATTATTTTATCTATGTTGATATAATAATGATAAAATGTTTTTTTTTGTGATATTATCGGTGACCATGAAATTTTTTAGTGATTTGGTGGTTTTTCATCTTTTCTAGAGTTTACAACGTGTTGGGACTTAGGGAATATATTCAATAATCTGATATTTTAGTTTTTGAATCATGTATTTTTTTATTATGTTTTTATAGTGATCGAGGTATATTCAGATTTGAATGTGACATTAATAGCCACTATACATTGTCTGGGTAATATAATTTTGATTTAGTGACCACTATTCTAAATTTTTGGTTATTAAAATTGATCATACATATTCTAGATGTGTTTCAAGGTTAACCATTTATGAAATAGTTAAAGATGAATTGTTTTAGTTAATATAAAGTTATTAAAGATTAATGTATTATATTATATAACATGTAATAACTATTTTGGTTTTGGAAAATTTATAGAGATTAGATGAATGACTTTTAATTCTTTTATTAATCTAATGATCTATTAAATGTTAATTTTAGATATTTATCCATTACAATTTCTATTGGATATTAATTTCTTGGAGTAAGAGACACAGTATGAATTAATAAAATAACAACCATGGGATAAATTATTCCTATGAAATATAAATATATCAATTAATTATATTTTCATATGTTCTTAATCTATATGAAAATCTAATTCCTCAACACTAGGAAAAGGATATGGAAAAAACATTATCCTAGTACCTTCATTTTTTATGAATAAAATGGTCCCTTGAATTAAAAAATATTTATGGTTTTTTTGTTTTTGAATTAATCTTTATCATTCCCTTTCTTATGATAAATGACCTCTTTCACCCTCCATCATTATTTATGAATTATTATTTTCTTCCATGCCCATATCTTCACTTCCCACCTATTTCATCCTACTTGGAATCCTAGTTATGATATAACGCTATATAACCTTCATAATTTCATTTGTATCTTATCAAGAGTTTTTTTATTAACCCTTCTCACAATGTGGGATTTCAAGAAGGTTATTTTCAAATATCAAACCCTTTTTTATTGAGATAACAAAATTAGGAGTAAAATTTTTATTTAAGTGGCATAAAATTTAACAATATGATATTTTATAAGGGAATCACTGTATTCGATAGTGTATATGACACGCAACACAAATATTATAAGAGAATGTAAAACCCCAAGAATTTTTTATATATTTATTTTTAAATAAATTGAATCTCTTTTATAGAGTGTACTGAACTCAAAACTAGGAAAAATGAAACACGGTACTCTATTAAAATATTATTATTTAAACATGACCTTTATAACCTAGCTATTAATATAGTGAGTAAGAATAGTAATAACTGAATTATAAAATAAATTTTTTACATATGTGTAAAATAAATTCAATGGTTATATATTGATAAAAAATAAAATAAGAACCAATTGAAGGAAAATGTAATGTTTTCATAAAAACATAATTTTTCTAAAAGGTTGATTAGTGACACAATGCACGCATTATTTAAAATTAATTTTTACCACTTGTAGAAAATTAATTTGAAATTTTTAACTTAATTTTTAAATATATTTAAAAAATTATCTTTTGGTGATTTTTTGATAATTTTCTGAAAATATAAAATTTTTAATGAAAACAGAAAAATACATTTTTTATTAAAAACTGCCTTTTAATTTAAATTATTTACAAAGTTAAATTATATTTTAAATAATTTTTAAATTGAAATTAATTAAATTATATTAAAATTTATCTAAATATTGTCATTTTAATCAATTTAATATTGGATTTTTATATTAAAACATTCTATATTAATGATACTTTTCTTTATGGGAACCCACAATTTCACTGGGTCTATCTACCTTCAGGCCATGGGTTTGGTTCTTGAGTCCTTTATAAATTTAGGTCACCTAGAATTTTGGGTCAGTAAGGATTTTGTTCAACCTTATGAACTTCAGGCCACCTCATTACCTTCCAGCCACCTCAAGGCCTGCGGGCCACATGATGTGTGAAGAAGCAAATCAGATAGATTCTACAAGGAAGAATATTTTGAGGATGATTCAAAGTAGGTGAATTCACCAGAGAAGATCTATCATATATGGAATAATGAGAGTGTATGTAAATTATCATTGGTATCAGGCCTATGAATCTTTTCACAATACAACTAGTTGAACAACCATGTGAAGGTGGAGATCTAATAATGATGTAGATGCTGAGGAAGGGCAGTTTCAAGTATTCATGGTCTCGGATGGATTCCTCTAAGAACTCTTGTAATGTCATGAATCCTATGGGTTATATAAGGGTTACCCTTCAACCCTTAAAATTGGTATTATCAAAAATGGATAAAAATTAAAGGCATTTGGGCCATTCAGGCAGGTTGGGTCTATGTTTTATTTTTAAATTAAATTCTACCAATTCTAAGAAATGAATTTTGAAAAAATTGATTCCAAATTTAGAATAAAATTTATTTATATTAGATAATAAGGTTAAATTAATTTTTTACCATAATTAATTGTGAAAATAACAAAAAATATTTATCATAGTTAAGGTAAAAATTGCATTGTCATAGGGTTGAACTAAGAAGATAAGGGTTATAAATGACCTAAAATATGTAAAAACCCATTGGATGGAACTATTTCGACCAAATATCCTTTAAGGTTAAATAATGACCCATTTTTTATGCTTATTTATTTATAAAACCATGGTTATCACTTTATCTTTTCAAAGTTTCCATTTTTTTCCACTCCCCCACTTATAAAAGGCCACACTTTCCCTTATCCTGTTCACACATCAAAAAACCTTTTTAGCAAGTCCATAGAAAATTAATTTCCTTAAATCTATCCCAAAATCCTATAGTAATTATTTTTATCTGTATTCCTACCTAATAAGTATTTAGAAATAGACCCATTAGTCTCTCCGAATAAGTGGTAAAATTCTTAAATGTCTGTATTTTTTTAATTTTTTCGTACACCACCTTAAAAACTTATTTAGTAAGGATAATATAATAAAACCATTATATATTATATATTAATATATTATTATGTTAATTTAATAACTCCTATCCATCACCACTTCCATCAAATGGGTAGGAAAATCGTCTATTTTGTTTATGGCGGACTACCACTTCATGAACCAATGTAATTTGTTTTCTATCACTGACTTTAAAGTATGCATATAATGATGGATTTAACATATTTGAATGAAATTAATGAACTTTTTATAATTATGTAATTTTATATCATATCTATGTTCTTTCTTTTCATTCTGTTGGGGATACGATAACGTCACTCATCTATATGGCGGACTACCACCTCATGAAGCTATGTGACTAGTTTTCACTAATGCATTTCATAAAATGTAGTTAGGATAAATTTAATGAATATATATTTTATTTTTTATCTAACCATGATTTTTTAAATGTAATATCACATATAAATTCTTACCTAAAATCCAATGGAAAATAATGACTTCGCTCGTGATTACGTGTGAACTACCACCTCCACATACTAATGTGAATTTTTTTTCATTTTATTTTTACATGGATTGTAATAAGGATGTATTTGATTAATATATATTATATATATATATAATTATTATTATTATTTAATGTTGAATTAATATTTATTTTTCTTTCATTTCATCAGTCGAGAAAAATGGAAACATCATTCATGCGTACGTATGGCCTACCGTCTCCAAAAATGGTGTAATCCATTTTCTATCTATAAATTTTATAGACTACTATATATATATATAATATTGTATTTACATCATGCTTAAAATTATGTATATGTTTTAAACATGATCAAATTAATTAGACCAAAATTACAAAACTATACATGAAAAATGAATAAGTTATCACCTGAAAAAGTTATTTTAATAACTAATAACTATTAAACATGTGAAAAAAGACAATAATTAAACCATATATTATATGATATATATATATTATTGTGGTTAATTAATATATTGATAACAAAACTTTATTTATTATACATGGGTTTTGTACACATATAATGGAAGTCGGACCAGAGGTAAGGGGTTTCTCATCACATTTTTACTTCTATGAGACACACACCATATTAACCACTTATTACTTTGAGTGGTATATATATTACCATTTTAATATATCATATAATTTATATATTTATATTCATGGAATATAATGTTTCATTTTATTATTATTTATTTTATGGGGCTTATGATTCAGAAGTTACCAAAGTGGTAGGGGTTCATTCTACAATCTCATCATTATTCGGGATTATTTTGGTTTATGTATCCCTTGGGGGGGTTATTTAATATTTCTATCTACAAAACAATATATTTTATGATCCTATTATTATTAATGATATTTTTCAAGTAATATTACCGTTTTTCACTCTTTTATACTTAAAATTATGTTTAAATCTTTTTAAAAAGATTCGATATTATTTCTCACTTCGGTCGAAAATCATTTTTCATGAAAATCAATGTTTTATATAAATGTTTGAAAAAATGTTTTTAACATTTTTAAATTTATTTATTAAATTCATATTTTCCCATTTTGACTTTCTATAAAAAATGAAAGGAATATTCATGTCATTTTAAAAATAAGGCATGTTTGGATTTTAGTAAAAATGTGAAAGTGTTATTTATTTTAATGTGTACAGCATGGACAGAATTTCACACCATCATAATCAATAATAGTTTTAAATATTAATTTATATGTTTAAAACATTATATTCAAGATAATTATTTTTAAAATATTTTTTAACTTTTAGTTTTTAAAATATTTTCAATGTGAAATGGTTATTTTTTCAAAAAAAAATTATAGAATTTCTATGGAATTTTTATTCATCAGTGAATCACCCCTTTATTATAATTATAATACACTAGGGATATTTGGTATTTATTTAATCCATTTTATTCCCCTGTATTTTTTAGGATTATTTTTCCTAGGGATTTACAATTGTATTATCATTCACCATATTACTCTAGATGGTTTAACATTATGTTTATTTGATTGGGGTAAGTATTAACAATTTCTATGCTAGTTTTTCAATATGAATGTTAATGTTTATTATGTTTCAACCAATTCATATGAGGAGTGAATTTGAAATAGTAATTTATATGTGGGTATCTATTATTGATAGCCCCACAAAGCATCAAAAAGTCTCATGAGACAAATAAATTGGCCAAATTAGACAAGTTTTTATAAGAGATTTAAACATTCCAAAGAAAGGTCTGAATATTATGTTTAAGATGTCCAGAATTATGAATTCCCTCATTATGAGATTAGTTATTTAGTTCCATATGATTATTCAATTATTAAGAATATCCTTGAATAAGTTTCAAGATTATGTGATTATTTATATGGATTTGTTTTGTAATAGATTATTTCTTCCCTATTATGTTCAGTTTATTGATTAAATGGAATTGTTTTAGTTATTTACCTTTTCATATTGATTATGATTATTAATTCATATATCTTATGTTTTATTCTTACCCTTACTGAGTATCAGATCTCATCCCTTTATTATGTTTTAGTTTCCCCAAGATACCATTAAGTGTTTTTTGATTGATATGTATGGATATGCTATGATTAATAATGTAGTTCTCTGGGAAAACACATTATGTATTTTATGTTTTTAATTGTAATGTAAATTCTATGTATGTATATAGTTTACCAAGACCACTAAACTATTTTTTCCTTAGATAAGTGATTTCATGTATACTATGAAAATTTAATAAAATATATACTTACTCTGGGATACTAGGGTCTAGGACTTTAATGTAACACCTAATGATTTTGGGAAATATTTTTTACATATGAATTTAATATTATTGATATATTTTGTAACACAAAACACTAATTATAGGTTTTATTACATGTAATATAATTATTCTACTTTGTTAAATGAAACACTGAGTTTAAATTTCAATACAAGAATCGCTTTTTTTAGCTTTCATTACACACAACACTAAGTTTTTTTTTACACTCAACACTGAGCTTACATTATGTTAAACGGAACAAAGAGTTTAAATGAAATGTGACAGATTATTAAAATATTATTATTGAATATGATGGTTATCACCTATCCATTAGAATGGAAGGTATGAATAGAATTAAGAAATTTATGAAAATATATGGTTTACACATTTATATAAAATTAATTATTTGGTGAAAAATTAAAATAAAAAACTATTTTAAAATAAAGGATATCGTTTTCTAAAAAACTATTATTATGCAAACAAACATTTTTTAACTCAATACATTTAAAAACAAACTATTTTGAATGATTTTAATGAAATTTTTATATTAAATATTCAATCAACTAATTAACATTCTCTTATGTGTTTTCTAGAAAATAAATCAGAATAAATTCAATTTTAAACTTACAATTGTATTTTTCTAAAAAACAATTTTGTCACCTTTTAATGAAATTTTTCTTCAACTATTTTTTTCAATTATATATGATTTATTACAAAAATAAAAATTTTCATTTTTGAAATAATAATATTATAATTATCTTTTGGTTAATTGTTGTGAATTTCCTAGAAGGAATAATTTTTTGATAAATAGAGAAAAATATTAAATTTTAATTGTAAACTACCTTTTAATTTAAATTATTTATAATTTTAAATTAAATTTTAAATTATTTTAAAAGTAACATTAGTTAAATTATATATCTATTATTATAATTTATGTCATTATAATCAATTTTTTATTGAAATTGGATATAAAATCTTTATAAACTTTTTAAAATTATTTTTTTTGAAAAGCCGCTTTCTTGTCACATCTACAGGATTAATTTTAAATAAAATTTTACCACCTATGTGGATTTAATGTTGAAAAATTAGATTTAAAATTTTTAATCAGAATAATTTATATTAAATAATAATTTCAACTTAATTATTGACTGAGATGAATAGTAAAAACATTAAAAACATTATTTTCCACCGTTAATGTAAAAAATGAGTATACTATGGATGTTAAACTAAAATGATAAGGATCCAAAATGATAAAAACTTATCAAAAACCAATTTCACATCTGTATTTCAAAATTATCCTATATATTGATAAGATTTTTTCATTATTTAATCATTTTTATCTGAAAAACAAAGGTGCATGGAATTCTTTCTTTCAAATAAATACTAGTCTGCCACTCACCTCACTTATAAAAAGACACACTTTATACTCTCCAATTGAATACTTATGAATCTTTTGGTTTGTAAAATACCGGAAAAAATAAAATCCCAACATCCCTCCCCTAATTTTAGAATCCTTTTTTAGATATAAATCCATCCTATGAGGGCTCTTGGTGCAAAACAAAGGAGGATACTTGAAGAAGAGGCAATGTTCATCAATGAGAGTTTTTTGTTTTATTTATTACTCTAAATACATCAATTATAATTATAAAATGATTAAATAATAACATAATTATATTCTATATAATTATATTCATTTATATTATGGTATTTGTTAAAACCATCTCCACTTCCATCAAATAGGTTATGCAATCATTGTTTATGTGTACGGCGGAATACCACCTCAAAAATCGATGTCGATAATTTTTCCAATACCACCAATAACATTTGGAAAAAAAGATATGTTTATTATTTATATTTTATATTTATAGTGTTATTATGCTTATGTAATTATTATATGACACATAACTTCATGATAACATCGCTTCTATATACGACTGACTACCGTCTTGAGACGCAATGTGATTCATTCACACTTTATATGGAAGGTAATAAGGATGTGTTTGATGACAGTATTCGATATATATGACATAAAAATTATATAATTATAATATTTCATTTTCATATATTTCTTTCTATATGTTTAGAAAATGGAATCAACATTCATGCATGCATACGGACTACCCTCTCCATGAATAGTGCATTTCATTTTCTGTCTCTGTATTTTACAGTTTAATATAAATACATATATACTGAAGATATATGTTATTTATATAATATATAAAATTATGTAAATTATGTAACCATGATCAAATTAAGAGTACCCAAAATAAAAAAAAATCAACATAAATAAGAAAAACAATGCAATTATTACCTAAAATGTAACTTTAACATAGAATTGTTAATAAAAAGGTAATACAAGGTCCTATAAAAATCCTATATGGTATGGTATATAAAAATATTTTTATATAAAGATTTATAAAAAAAATATATTTTTTATATAGGATGTTTTATTGTGTACAATTGAATTCGGGACATAAATTAATGGATTTCTAGTCTCTCTTTCATTTCAAAGAGACATATGTAAATTCAACACACATTTCTTTTGTTTGGTGTATATACTACCCATTTGGAATGATATATAATGAATATCCTTATTTTAATGAAATTTTTTGTTTAATTTTATGTTATCATTTATTGGGGATTTTGATTCAAAATATTACTAGAGAGGTAAAGGATTCATATTCTATTTTATTTTTTTGAGACATATGCAAATGTACCACTAATTTTTTTTATGTGGTGTATATAATATCCCTTTAAAATTTTATATCATGTATCACATTATTTTAATTATATATAAATTTTCATTTTATGTTATTCTTTATTGGGTGTTACAATTAAAATGATTACTAAAGCGGTGAGGGATTTAAAATATCTCTTTTATTTCTTGGAGACATATGAAAATTCACAAATAGTTTCTTTTTTGTGATGTATATATTTTCCCTTTGACATGTTATATAACAAATAATTAAATTCATGATATTTAAAGAATAAATTGATTTTATTCTTTACTTGGGATTATTATTGAAAATAATACCAAAGCAATAATGGTTTTTGTCACAATTTTTCTTCTTTGAGACATATGTTATTTTGATTAGCTATCTTCTTTAGGATGTGTGTGTAAAGATCCTTTTATGTGTGATATCATGATTTTATTTATTCCCATTATATTATATGTTTAATTTAATTTTATTAATTCATGGGGATTAAAATTAAAAGTTACTAAAGTGATAAAGTTTTTAGGTTATAGTTTCATCATTTATCTATATTTCTCATGATTATGATTTAATTGATGAAATATTATGAGCTATCTCTAAATAAAATAATTAAATATCTTATCTTATGGTCATTTAATGAAAATAAATTTTTTCTCTTAATTTTCCTTTATTAGTGTTTTAAAGATTTCAAAAATATTTCTTTTAGGAAAAATCATCTTTTCGGTTGAAAACACTTTTTCTTCCAATACCTCGTTTTATAAAAATGATTTCTAAAATGTTATTAATTTTTTTTAAAAATATTTATTATCGATTTTTTTTACAATTTTTCACTTTTTTAAAAAAATATTTGAATGTATTATTCATGTTTTTTTCAAAATATTCCATTCTTGATTTTACCGAAAATGTAAAAGGGATTTTTTTTCTAATGTGTATATCATGAAAAAAAAACTAATCGTCACCTTGACCATTATTTTCTGTGAAGCACAATTTATATGTTTTCAATTTTATTTTCAATGAAATATATTTCTAAAATGTTTTATGGTTTAATTTTTTTTCAAATCAGAAAGGACATTTTCCTCAAGACAAGTTTTAAATGGTCATTCAAAATCATTTACTATCACAGATGACATACATTGATGTTACCTACTCATTATTTGGTATATGATCCCAAGGATTCCATTCTTATTCTTTCTATGAATGGTTTATGTTTATGATGGAATGATGTTTATGAAACCTATTCCAATTACACATGTTATATCATGACAAAAGTCGTATAAAATTAGCTCCTTCTTCCACAATTTATTCTATTATGAAATGATGAAATTAGATTGAAACCTGTATCTTTTATATAGGTTATGATATGATGAAATTATTTTCGATACCATTTCATTTCATGAGTTGTGAAATAATAAACATTTTATGAACTTGTGGCACATATAAATATGGTAGTCATTATGAGACATGTGGGACCTATATATCCCTTAAATGCATTAGGTAATTATAAATATTTTATGAGCCCGTAGGGTACATGGGTGGTTTCCCCTAGCCCAAAAGGATGGTACACTAGTGTTTATCACAAGTACGAAGTAGGTATACATGTGGATTTCCCAAGCATAACTTTTTATAAATGTCTTAGTGGGTATCCTAGATGTGATATTTTCAATAATAATGTGTATTACACATATATATATATGTCTTTTTTCAATGTTATACTTTCATGGGATAGGTTATTTGATTCCATAATGATTTGTGCCCTATGAAATTCCAATGTTTTTCCATTATGTAGTATTTTGATCATTGATATGAATGGTATGGTTTTCAAATTTCATGCTCATGTTCTCATACCCTTATGTTCATGTTATGGTTACATATATATATATTTTACCCTTACTGAACATCTGATATAACTATTTATTATGTTTACTTTCCTCGGGTTACAAAGAATGGTTTTTTGTAGGAGTACTAAATATGAAGATCTTTATGGGAGACATTAATGATCATTCATGAATTTATAATATTGTATTCCATGTATATAAAGGCATTATACAATTATGGTATTTATGTGTTTTTTTGTGTAATATATTGAATATTTATCTAAAATTAGGTAATATCTATGTATACCAATCATGGGTCATAATAGTTGGTATTAGGGGAAATGTTTAGTTAAACCATAGAAAATGGTATGAGATAACTTAATTTAGATCCTTTGGGATATTTAAAAAGGTATTCCTAGGTATGTATTTAAGGATAATTCTTAGGACGAGTCAATGAATAGGAAAATGTCCTGGAATTTTGGTAAATGATAGAGAAAGTAGTTTCCAAGAAATTAAATCTATATCTAGACAATACAAGTGGATGTTGCTCTAACATAGAGGTTTCTAGGTCCACTAGGACAGATCTTCTTTGAGGGGGTGAATCAGGGTATGACATTTAAAACAACTACCCATATTGATCTTGTTTCATTGTTAGACAAAACTCTCTTCTCTATCCTTACTATTGTAGAGTATGATCAAATCATAAAGAAATCAAAGGACACGGTGATTTTACTTGGTTCTGCTTTACTTTGCTACGTACAAGGAGCATACATCGGTGATGTTCTGATGTACCAAATCCACACAAAGCGCACTACTATTTACAATGTTTGGAGCGGACTCACTGTCCCTCCTAGTTTACAACCAATCACAATTTCAAACGGCACTTCTCTCTCAACTAAAGTGTTATCACTACTTCGTCAGAATATCCACTCATAATTTATGGACTTGTAGGTCCCCTCATTATCACAAAGGAATGCATCCTCCACTGTATATAGAATCTCTATTGAAGTCAAACTTTCATCCAATGATGAATAAAACTTTACCACATTAATAATGGGAAAACTCAAATCTTTCACGCAACACATACTACGTCTTGCACGAAACTCTAATGCCTTGTGCACAAGATTCCAAATTTTTCTCAAAACACCCCTTTCATGTAACTTCAATATTATGTGCAAATCAAATCTTATACGCAACTTTCTTAACCTATGTGCGACTCAAAATCTTTTGAGCAACTCCCATTTTAGAAATTTATTTATGCGATCTAGAGCTCATATTTTCTCTAAGTGTTGAGTTGTATCGAATGAGGGGGTCACATCTTATTTATAGGCATTATTGACCCCTGTGTGGAAGATTCCTTGTGTCTCACAAGATCCTCTTCGAGTGTGAAAACTCACCTTTGACTTCTCATTGGGGGAGAAAGTTTCTTTTGGGAAACCTCATCATTCACACACATTTCTAGATATTTCTCACACTTTATTCCTTTTCAATTTTTCGGCATTTGGATACCGAAACATGCCTTGCATGAATGTTTCCAAACCACCTTCACGATTCTGCACAACATCATTTTCCAAAAACATATTTCCCCATTTTCTCATTTTAAGGCCCAAAAATTTGGCAAACATTGGAAAATGGCACCACCTTAGATTTGTTCTTTTTGTACGACCTCTATATTGACCATTCCATTGAAATAATTTTTTTCAATACAGATTTTTACTAATATATCTAGAACTCAAAAACTCACTAAGGAAATCCGATTTTTCAATAAACACGAGTACCTAAAAAATGATTCAATGTATCCTTGAGGGTTTTTTTCCCAACATTGGTACATATGGGTCACAACCCTATGAAGAATGTATTTATTTGGACTTGATCATCACCCAGTGCACAAAAATGTGCCTTGCTGCACACCACGTTTGGCACTCTAGGTGGATATGCTTTAGAAATTCACAAACTATTTACAATTCATCCTGATGTATTTAAATAACGACAATTAATGACCCTGGTGAATCACAATGTGTCATATATTGAAAATTAGGTTTCCTGATTTAAACATCCTATAATTAATTTTTCATGATTACATGGTTTCCCATTATGAGTATTATTACTCACACTATGCTTTTTGGTTTTAGTCACTAGATGGAAGCAGAATGGATCTTGTAAACATTGAATATGATGGTAAATTTAATGAATATTAGAAACTAAATTGGATAATGACTAAAGTGAAAGATATTGTGATTATTCATAATTATTCATCATGATATATAATTAATAACATGAAATTCTTTGAGATTTCCAACACATGGAATAAGAGGAAGATAGACTTTAATGAAAGTTTATGTGGCAATGATCATAGTGGAAGGAAGATTCATCTTATTTCATGTCACTAAGGTGGGAAGAATAACCTAGAGAAATATCTCCAATGGAGGGGAATATGTTATAATTATTTAAAGGTAGGTAATATAGTGAAATTTTACCAAAGAGTTTAGTGTCTTATGTATTGGGAACATGGGAATTACCCAAATCAATGCCCTAACACAAAAATTAAATTCTAGACTATGGGAAGGAATATTCCCTACCAATAATTGATGTATAACGATTGAAGGATTTTTTTTATATTCAAGAATAATTTAATATAAAATGTGAAATATATAATGATTTTTTATTATAAGTTTTTCACTAATGATTTGAAAGAATATGTTGAATGATGATGGTGACCTAGAATAGTGATTTAATTAAAATGTGATATTCATGGAAAACAATTGATTAAGGGAAATATAACCCTTAATATGTTATTTATGTTGAGATAAGGATGTTGGGATAAAGATTTGATTTATATAGATAAATTAAATTGGATAGTATTGATAACCGTAAAATTGATTAATGATTTTTAGAAAAAGTAGTTTATGTTAACATTGATGGAGTTTACATCATTATTAGATTTATGGAATATATTCAGTAATATGTGGTTTTATTCAAGTAATTAGGAAGTATATATTTTGCCATTAAGGACTTATTATAATTCTGGTTATTACCATGATTCAATAAAATATATGACTAAGGTGTTCCAATATTTGGTTTGTGATAATCACAAGCTAATTTATTATAATTTGGGGAATAATTTTATATTTATTTTAGAAATTTAGTGACTTCCTCCGTAAATTATTGTATTTTAATCTTTTTTAAGAATCATTAGAATAAATATTTATTAAATGGTTGAAGGTGAACTTTGGGTGAGGCTTTAGATATTAATGTATTACATCACCATATGAATATTTATGAATATTGGATAACCTTTACTAACCATTTTTTGTGATGGTAACTAAAGATTAGTAGAATTAATTGTCATTCTATTTATGGATATTATGATTCAGTGCTGCTTTAGGGATAAAAGATTCACCTTTATTTCTTGGAGTATGAGATGAAGTGGAAATTGATCAAGGAATAACCAAAGGGTGAGATAGTGCTTATGAAATAGAATGAAATCAAGTAATTATATCTTCTCTTAAATATTATTAAACTTTAATAAAAGGATCTTGAAAAAAAATTATAATGTTATAATAATTTTTTATGATATCAATTACATTTTTTCACGCCTCTTCGGTCTATGGTTTTATGGTCACTAACCTTCTCTAGATCACCCACTTTTTTTTGATCAGTTATATTTATCACTCTTTATAATTATTCATTATTTTCTTACATGTACAAAACTTTAATTCTCAATTTTGTTCTCTTACTTGGAAACCTAGTAATGATTTACTTTAAGGAATCGTTATGTTTCAAACTTTCCCTTTTTTAAATAATTTTTATTATTTATTTTTATGTTGTGGGTTTCTATGAAGGAATTTTTCGAATGTAAAACCATTGATGTCTGAGATGAATTTTGATGGATAAATTCATTTTTAGGGGGATAGAATGTAACACCCAAATTTTTTTTGAAATATTTGTTTCAATAAATTTAATATTTTTCATATTTTTTTATTACATAAAACACTGGGTTTAGTTTATGTTACATGAAATTTCATGTTTATATTTCTTTACAAACATCGATAATTTTTTTTAAAAGGTTGGGGGAGAAGCCTCAATTTATTATTTAAAGAAAATACCTCTTTAGAATTGGTAGAGGGAGACCCATTACATAGCATGAAGGCCCAAGGCCAAGTGGCCTGAATACAAGGCTTGAAAGCCCATTTCTTGGCCCAAAGGACCCCTCGGTGAATAGAACTGGTCCAATACCTGCACTGATATAGTACCTGCTATAGTACCATCGCCACTATAGTCCCCAAAACATTCCCTCCATAGCTATAGTTTCACTGCTGCTGCAATTCCCTGCTACAGTATTGCTACAGTAACCCGGAAATTCTCCCTGTCCCAGATTTGATCCTGGGTCTTTTGGATGTCAAGCAGGAGCCTGTACCACTAGGGTACAGGCTCGATGGCTTACAGACATCGCTAATTTTACCCTAAATTACACACAAAACAAAGTATTGATTGTGTTAGATACAAAACTTAATTTATCTTGTGTTTCATGCAACATCGAGCTTATCTTGTTTTATGTGCAACACTGAGTTTAAAAGAAATGTGACATATTTTTAAAATATTATAATTTAATATGATAGTTATCACTAAGACATTGGAATGGTGGGTATACATAGGAATAAGAAAATTATGAAATATTATGGTTTACACATGTATATAAAATGAATTCTTTTAGGAGTAATTAGTTAATAGATAAAAATAAAAAGCTATTTGAAAATAAAGGAAACTTTTTCAAAAAAATTATTTTTATGCAAACAAACATATTTTACCTTAATAAATTAAACAAGACACTTTTGGTGAAGGGTTTTAATTAAATTTATATGATATATATTCAATAAACTGATTTGGATTCATATTATGTGTTTTTTTTATAAGATATAAGAATTAATTTAATTTTACACGTACAAACTATATTTTTCTAAAAAGAAGTTTTCTCACATTTTTGTGAAATTATTTTTAATAAAAATTCAAATTATATAATTCTTATTTGATAAAATAAATTTAATTTTTTAAATCATAATTTAGAAATTATATTTGGGTTAATTTTTTATAATTTCATGAAAATAATAATTTTTGGTGAATAGTGAATAAAACTGACTTTTGATTGAAAAATGCATTTTTGTTTAAATTATTTATAATGTGATATTATATTTGAAATTGGTTTTAAAGTAAAATTTGTTCAATTATATATCTATTAATCCAATTTTTTCCATTTTAATAAATTTAATATTGAAATCATATATAAAAACTTTATGAACTTTTAAACATTTTCTCTTTGAAAACCATCTTTCTCAACGTGTCAACGGAATTATTTTTAGATAATATTTTTACACTTAAATGAATTGAATTAAAAAATGTATGTCATATTTTTAATCATAATAATTTATATTATATAATAAATTCATCTTAATTTTTTACCAAAATGAATTGTGAAAACATTAAAAATTATTTGTCACGGATAAGGTAAAAATTGGATTACTAGGGGTTAAACTAAAAATATAAGGGTCAAAAATGACCAAAAACATGTAAAAAATAAAATATGTAGAAATTTTTAGACCATATACTTTATATTATTGATAACAGCCTATTATTAGATCCTTGAGATGTGAAAAAAAAATAGATGGAATTCTTTATTTCAAAACATTATAAGTGTGACACTTGCCTAACTTATAATTGGAACCCCTTATCCTCTTTTATTAACCCTATAAAACCCTTTTTATTCCAACAATTAATACCCAAAAAACTTTCCAACTTCCATTATCTCATACTATAATCCTTTTTTAGACTGAAATACAACCTTGGAAGGTATTGGGGGGAAACCTAATGAGGATACCCAACGAGGAGGTAATGTTGATCAATTTGAATTTTTGTTAATTTATTCCTCCACATCCTTTAATTATAATTATTACTTGATGATATAATAAATTCAGTATTTTCCATAGACAGAGGGTGTTTTATATTAATGTTATTACCTAGATCCATCTCTACTTCCATCAAATGGGTTAAGAAATCATTATTCATGTGTACATAGGGTTACCTCCACACAAACTGATGTCATTCGTTTTTCCATCACCACCTCCCAATGTTGTATATAATGAGGTTTTTATTGTTTACATATCATATTTATGATATAATTATGAATATTTACTTATTATGTCACACATACCTTCATTATTTATATTCTATTGGAATATGATAACGTCACTCGTGTGTACAGCGGACTACCGGCTCACGAAGCGATGTGATTCGTTCACGCTTTACATAGAAGGTAATAAAGATGGGTTTAATTAAAATATTATATATATATATATATATGAAATAAAAAACATTATAGAATGATAATATATAATTTCTCGTTCTTTCTTTCAATATCTTGAGAAAATGGAAATATTGTCCATGTATATGTTGGACCTATCGTCACCATGAACGGTGTATTTCATTTTCTATCTCTATATTTTTTAGATGAATATAAATACATATAAATGAAAATAAATTATATTTATATAATGGGTATTGTTTTGGATATGATATAACATTTATCAAAGTAATAATACCAAAAATCAAAAATAAAAACATATACAAAAAGACAAAGCAGTAATTACATGAAACGTAACATTAACACAGAATGGTTAATAAATTAATAATAAAATGTCATAAGAAAATAATATATCATATTGAATATATAAATATTGTTATTTAATAGATTTATAATGATATTATAGTTATTATATATGATTTTGAATGTGTATGAAGAAATTCAAGACTTGAGGTAAGGGATTTATAATCTCTCTTTTATTTATGGGGGATATATACAAATTCACCACTAGTTTCTTTTATGTGCTATGTATACATACTATATGACATGATACATCATGAATATACTTATTTTAATGTTTTCAAAATATTAATTTTATTTTATTTATCATTGGGTCTTATGATTAAAAATATTACTAAAGTAGTATTGGAATTCAAATATCTCTTTTATTTCTGGGAGACATATGCAAATTCACCACTTGTTAAATTTTTTGGTGTATATACTATCACACTGAAATGTTATATCATTAATATAATTATTTTTATAATATTAAATGTTCAATTTTATGTAATTATTTATTTTTTATTACAATTTAAATGGTTACTAAAGCAGTAAGGGGTTTCTAGTCGTTCTTTTATTTCTAGAAGACATTTGTAGATTGACCACTTGTTTATTTTGTGTGGTGTATAAACTACCCATCAGAATGTTATATTATAAATATCATTATTTTTATGATATTAAAAGGTTAAATTTAATTTATTCTATATTATTTCTTATTATTCAAAATGTTACCAAAGTGGAAAGGGGTTTTGTGACAATTTCTTATATTTGATACGTATGTTATATTTTTAACCTATCTTATTTATGAGGTGTATATACATCCTATTTGACATGTAATATCAGGAATTTATTTATTCACATTATATTATAAGTTTCATTTAATTTTATTATTTCATGAGTATTATTATTCAATTTTACCGAAGTGGTAAGGTTTTTATGTTATAATCTTATCATTTATTGAGATTGCTCATGATTATGATTCTAATGTTGAAATATTATGATATATCTCTCAAGAAAAATATGAATTTTATTATACTATATTTTTTTCATGAGAATAAATATTTTCCCTTTATTTTCCTCATATTAGGATCTTTAGAGTTCAAAAATGATTTTTTATGAAAAATCGTCTATTTGGTCGAATACCATCTTTCTTCTAAAAAAAATTTAAAAAAATCATAAATTATTTTACCATTTATTTAAATGATTTATTAAAAAATGTCTCCCATGTTTTAATTTCATCAAAAAAAAATTTCAATTAATCTTCAAGTTGTTTTCCAAAAAATACTTGTTTTTCTTTTACTAAATATATAAAAGGAATATTTGTTTTATTATGTACAGCTTGAATGAAACTTCCCATAATCATGAAAATTATTTTATTTTAATATTACTTTTAAAATATAAAAGGTTATTTTCAAAGTAAAATATTTAGTAAAATGTTTTATAAATTATATTTCAAATTGGAAAGAAAATTTTCATCTAGAAATGTTCTAAATGGTCATTAAAAATCATTTTCCAACTAAGATGACATCCATAGATGTTACATATGACTTAATAGGGATAAGATCCAAGGATACAATTTTTATTCTTTCTATGAATGGTTTATGTTTATGTTGGAATTACTTTTATAAAAATATTTTCTCTTCCACAAGTTATACCATGATGAAATTATTATGAAATCATCTTTCTTTTCAATGGGTTATGATATGTTAAAATAATGAAATGATTATAAAACCTATATATTTCATATTGGTTGGGATATGATTAAAGGTTTATCAAACCCATTAAATTTCATGGGTTATGACATGATGAATGTTTTTTTATCTTATATCACACATAAATATGGTTTTCATTATTGAAAGGGTGGGAATTTTATCTCCCTATAATTCATTACATAATGATAAATATTTCATGAGATTAGAGGGTAAATGGGGGTTATAGAATGCCCAAAAACAAGGGTACATTGGTGATTATCCCAATCTAAAAGTAGGTACATGGGTGGCCATCTCAATCCTAACATCTTATGAATGTCTTTGTTGGTAACCATGACATAATATTTTCTATGCTGATGTGTATTCCAAAAATCCATGTCTTATGATAATGTTTTGATCTAATTGAGAATTTTATTTCATTCTATTGTGATTAATTTCCTAGGAATGTCCAATATTTATTCCATTACTCATGATTATGATATTTGATATGCAAGGTATGTTTTTCAAATGTTATGATCATGTTCTGATACCCTTAGGTTCATGTTATGCTTATGTATCTCCCCAGTTTACCCTTAATGGGTATTTGAGCTCACCCTTTATTATGTTTCCTTTCCCAAGGTAATGAATAAATGTATTCAGTTTGAGTACTAAAGGGTAAGATATTTATGGGATATGATTAATATTTTTCATAAATTAATAATATTGGATTTCATTTTTCCTAAATTTACTAAACTATTTTGGTCCTCAGGCATGTGTTTGTGTAATGTGAAGAATATTCATATAAAACGTTGTAATATCCATATTTTAAAAGCTATGGTCTCTATATTTATAGTTGGTATCATATGAATTTTAATGGAAACTATAGGAACTCGATTTTAAAAAACAGTAATTAGTGAATATAACTCTATTGATAAATTTAAGGATAATTATAAGTATATGATAATATCCTAAAGTTTTATTAAGGAAGATATTATGTGGTTTTCCTAGAAATAAAACTCTATATAGACACTACATGTGGAACTGGTTATAGAAAAAATGTTCCTAGGGGTAATAAGTTTGAAAGTAGTGCATCGGTCTTGACTCGGTCATTACTTGGTACATGAAAATCGGCCTTACAGTGCACCAAGTTTGATACACCCTTGGGATATTATTTGTTTAATTTAAATTTTCTTTATAAACCATTATAATAGATTTGAAAATATTTTTATGATTTGAAAACCTTCCCAAATAAACCATGTTAATGATTGCAAGATAATCTATGCATAATTTTTTCAATTTATGTTAGGTCTTTCACTATTATTGGGATTATACATTATGTTTCGTAATTTCATTATCTAATATAGTTTATTCCATTATTTATAAATTATTATTAGTGTAAGGAATGTGAAATTTATAAATGAATGTACCCCATTTAGGGAATTCCCTCCTAAGAAATATAATGAATCTGGAGATGGAGTTATAGTTAGAACTGAAGAAATTATAACCATATTGGGGAAATTGACTTAGTTTATGATAAATAACCTTTCCCATATGGAGTAAAATGATGATACACCATTAAATATAATAATTTTATACCTCTTTATGCATCATGAAACTCCATTATTCAATTGAAATACAAATCAATTTGTATCTAATATATAGATAAGTTACCTAGAGAAAATATTTATTTATTTGGGAAATATTAAATGAGAGAAGTTGTTTAAGGAAGTTTATCATTTCATGAGATATGTAAAAAATGGGGGTCAGGATTCAAATCCCTAAGGATGATGAAGAAATAGAAAAAATAGAATGGGTGTATTTTGAGGTACTCTTCTTGGAAAAGTATATTCTTACAAGAAATAATTGGATATGGAGAGGAAATTCAAGAGTTGAAGACAAATGGAAGATGAAAATTTATCTATGTATGAAGAAAACATTAAAACGTTATCAAGTAATTCTATGTAATATGTATGTAATCCAAATAATGGGATTGAGTGTTTCTATGATGTGTTAAATCCAATTATTTTAAGGGAACTTATATCTCAAACTTTCTCATCATACGAGGACATAGTATCATGTGGTATAAAGATAATAAATAATTATTCAGTCATACAGCTTCAAAATGAAGTAAGATAAGAAGAGGATGGAAGATCAAAATAATAATTAATAGATTAAGGGAATGAAGGATTTTTTTCCCTTAAGATAATTATGGAATGAAACATCCTAGTACTTACTTGAATGTAATAGGAGTTTTCTAAAATTGTGAAGAGAAAATACACCATGCTCATTATTGTGAGGTATAGAAATAAGTATCAAATGTTAAATGATTCAAATGTAAGGATATGTGGTGGTACACAAATTAATTCCCCAATAATCAAGGGAATATAACACAGAAGAATCTAAGGTATCATGGTCATGCTAATGTTATATAAATCTTGAAGTGAAATGATTAAAGTAATTGTGAGTCTGGATTAAAGAATTATGTTATAAGAGTATTTAATCAATGAAATTATAGTTATAAAAATTATGAAATGTTCAAGGATTCTATAGTATTACTTTTATTTATGTATTTTAAAGAATTGGTTGAATGGTTTTGATGACCTAGAAAAGTGACTAAAGTGATTGTGTGTCTGGATTAAAGAATTATGTTATAAGATTATTTAATCAATGAAATTATAGTCATAATAATTATGAAATGTTCATGGATTATATGGTAGTAATTTTATTTATATATTTGAGAGAATATATTGAATAGTTTTGATGACCTGGAAAAGTGATTCAGTGGAAAGTTATGTTTTTTGGAAAACACATAATTGTGGAAAGATAACCATTATTATGTGCTTGATGTTGACATAATAATGAATATTTAATATTTATAGGATAATATATGTGAGTATGAAATTGTTTAGTTATTTTATGGTTTTTTATGTTATCTATAGTTTAATGCATGTTTGAATTAATGTAATATATTTGACAACTTGAGATTCTATTTTTAAAAGAATTTATGTTTTTATTAAGGTTTTATAGTGATTGAGGTATTAAAATATTTGGAATGTGACATTAATATACACTTTATATTGTTTGGGATATACTTTATATTTGGTGAATACCCTTTTAAATTTTTGGATATTTGATTTGGTAAGACATATTTCAGATGAGCCATGAGGTTAACCACTTATGAAATTGATTAAGTTGAATTTTGGGAGTTAATATTGATGTATTAGAGATTAATGTATTATATTAAATAACTTTTACTAACCATTTTGGTTTATGAAAATATATAGATACATTATGAATGACATTTCATTCTTTTATTGATCTAATTATCCATTTAAATATTAATTTTAATGCTTTAGACATAAAAATTCCTATTGTACATTCATTTCTAGGAGTAAGAGAAGAAGTGGTAATTATTCAATTCAAATAAAAAATTATGAAATTATTATTATTAAATATAAATATTTAAAGTAATTATATGTTAATATATTCTATGTCTAGATGTTAATGGAATTCCCTAACTCAAAAAAAGATCTTGAAACTAAAATGTTATCATAGTACCTTCATTTTCAATGAATAAAATGGTCCCATAATTTACCACATATTTATGGTTTTTTGGTTGTTAACATTCTCTTAATCATTAAATTTCATTTTATCTATAACAACTATCATGCTCCATCATTATGTGGGTCATTACTCTTTTCTTCCTTTCCCATATCTTCACTTTCCACCTATGTTATTCTACATGGAATTCTTGTTATGTGATTATTTTATTTGACATTCATGCTTCCATTTCTCAAATATCAAGAGGATTTTTTATTAAACCTTATTATAATTTTGGTTTAAATAAGGGTATTTTCAAATTTCAAACCCTTGATTATTGAGATCAATATTAAATTGCAATGATGTAATTTATTTAATGTGATATAATGTAAAAGCCTAAGATTTTAAAAGAGGAAAATCATATCTGATAGCATATATGGCATGAAACCCACAACTTAAGAGGTAACGTAACACCCTAAGGCATTATGATATTTTTATTTTTAATTATATTCCCTATCTTTAATATCTTGCAATGTAGGTGACACCAGGTTTGAATGAAATGTGATACTCTACAAAAATATTATTATTTAAACATGATCATTATAACAAAGTTGTTATGATGGAGGGAATTAATCGTAAAAACTCAATTTTAAAAATTATATTTTTTTAATCATTAATAAAATAAATCCAATGGTCATTTATTGATTATAATTAAAATAAGAACTATTTTAAATGAAAAGAAATGATTCTGGAAAACATTATTTTTCTGAAATATATATTGGTCACGCTTTTGGTATAGAATTTAAAATTAATTTTTACCACTTTAGAAAACTTATTTCAAAAAATATACATAATTTTTTAAATATAAATGTCAAAATTAATTTTGGGTTATTTTTTATAATTTTCTGAAATTATTAATTTATTGATACATTGTAAACAATTTTGATTTTTATTGAAAACTATATTTTTCATTTAAATTATTAACAATTTTAAATTATTAACAATTTTAAATTATATTTTAAAATGGTTTTAGTGTAAAATTATTTCAATTATATTATTATATAACTAATTTATTACATTTTAATCAATTTATTATTGAGTTTTTATATTAAAATATTATAAAATTATGAAAAGTTTCTCTTTGGAAACCTGCTCTTTCATCGCATCTATAGTTTAATTTTAAATTGAATTCTATCACTTTCTATGAATTGAATTTGGAAAATTTTATTCCATATTTTTAATAATAATAATTAATATTATATTATAAGGTCAACTTAATTTTTTACCATAAATAATAGTGAAAAAATATAAAATTAATTACATGAGTTAAGGGAAAAATTGGTTTACCGTGGTTAAAATAAGAATACAACTGTCAAAAATTACCTAAAACATGTATAAACCCCATTTTATAGATATATTATGACCTTATAACCTATATGGTTTGGTAATGACCCATTTTTTGGGATTTTTGAATGATAAAAATGTGGGTATCACTTGATGAATTCAAAAATTCCATGTTTGTCATCTCCCCCACATGTAAAAGGACACCCCATCTCCTCCACTCTTCACATGTCCAAAACCATTATAATCATAAAATAACTTCCCAAATAAATATATTACATAACTACCCACATATTTGAGTCTTTTTTGTATTATTAATCCCTCCTAATAAGGTGTTATTTATAAACCTAAAAAGGCTTTCTGAAGATGAGGTAAAATTATTAAACATAAATGTTTATTTTATATATTCTTAAAACTCCTTGTAATCTTCTTAAAATGTGATATTATAATAAAAACATTATCTCTCATACAATTATTTTTTTTGTTAATTTATTAACCCATATCCATCTCTACTTCCGTCAAATGGGAAACAAAACTATCAATCGTGTGAATGGTGAACTACTGCCTCACAAAATTATTTAATTCATTTTACATCCCTACATTTCATATAAGGACCCCGCCTTAAACCTTACATAATATTGAATTAAATGAATAATTCATGTTTTGGATCTTTTTAGGTTTAGATTTTTAGAGAGTTAGGCCATAACTATTACATCTAAAAATATTACAATGTAGACATTTCTATATAGTTTCCATTTTTTTCATAAAATAAAAACTCTTGAAAAAAAGAGTCATGTCTAGGTCCATGTTTTAGACAACATAACTTTTCCTTGATCCCATCCTTGACCCTATTCATCTTTATGTCCTGTGAAAACATTTCAAAACGCTGGATGAGCATATAAAAGGCTCAGTAAGGGTTATAAAGCAATGAAAGAAAACATTTTTTCATAAATACATACAAAACATGAACTCTTTTACTTACCTCATTAAATCATAAGATTTATGAAAGATGCATAGAAATAATAAATCATAAAGGTAACTTGTGGAATCCATACCATACTTACATTGTAGCTATCACAGCTACATAGGGAGTTAGTTTGGAATACCCATCACATTATATTCCCTAAATCTCTTCGGAGAAACATTCACGTTTACCTCCGTCACGTTACCCAATGCATTGGAGAGCTCTATCGGGATAACCCGTCGTAGGTTTATCACGGAACCACCCGTATACGTAAATAATTTCCAAGAACCATAACATGATCATAACAAATAACATAAGAATAAAGGAAATATAACATTTCCACATTGAAATAATAAAATATCATTTCAAGATATTGAAATAATAAATCCATTCTCAAAATCATTTTCAATACCAAAATACGTAAAAACAGTATATGGTATTTATTTTTCATTTTAAAAACATTTCGTCTTGTTAAGGAAGCCAAAGATCAAATAATACTTGCAGCGGCGGAAAAGTCATTATCACCACTTATGTTAAAAAAAACATTCCTTTTTTTAATTTATTAAAACTCTCTGTATAAAAAGATTCACTTTGAATAATATTAAAATTCAAAGGGGTTTATACACCGTATAAAATAAAGTCGTGTATAAAAAATGCCTCAATGAAAGGAGATTCAGACGAAATCTCTTACCTCGTGTCCAACTTGACCCGTTCGTTCTTCAATCTCCTGAATAATAAACTAAAGTTAATTTATACTTGCTTAAGAACCTTTTTCAAGTTTATTAATCCTTTTATATCACTTATTACCATGTTATAAGCATTATATAATCATTTAAGTTAATAACGTTCGTTTTGTCGATATTTGGCACTTGAGTCAAAAATGGACTTCTTATAATTAAATGTTGTAAATGTTGTAAAATATCCATTATCTCCAGAATTTAATAATGATTTAGATATCATATATATTATATATATAGTATATACATATATTTATAATATTACATAACATTTGGAGGTAATAAATGAAATGCACCGTTCATGGAGACGGAAAGTCGTACGTACGCATGAATGCTACTTTCATTTCTATTTCTTATTTTAATGGAATTAAAATATAATTATAAATAGGTATATTATAATTCCAGTATAATATAATATATAATATCATTAACTCTATCCTTTATACATCCCACATAAGGCATTAACGAGTCACATCACTTTGAGGGGGCGGTAGTCCGCACTTCCTCAAATGAGATTTCGTATTTACCAACTATGTAAACCATAAAGGTTTGATAGAATTGGGAAGTACAGAAGCATAAAGACATCCTAAACATAATATATATCATATATAATTACAGTTCCATCATAATGGCCACCATGAGATGCGGTAAGATGTAATTGAACAATCATCGTTTCGTGAGGCGTTAGTTTTCCATCCACAGAAACATTATGTTCATCATCCATTAGATGGAGTTGTGTGTAAATGTAGTTAGAATACTTATTATAAAAACATCCTAGTATATTAAGGATACTTGTGTTATTACAAAATAAAGGAAATAAAAAGATTTTAGATGTTGGAGAAGTAAAATAAAAGAAAACAATTTAAGAGAAATGGTTGCCTTTAATTTCGGTAACTCTCTTTGGTTTGAACCAAAGGACTTCTTGAAATGACTTCTGCTTAAGTAAAGGCTTCTAGGAGGAGGAGAGGAATGTATAGAGATTAATTGGGCAGATTTTGGATGAGCCAAATGGCTTGAGAGGTGTAATTAATTGGATAGAAATGGTCTCCTTTTATAATGTAGAGGAGGGGCTCTTTATGAAAGTGTGAAAACATTATTTTATTATACAATGATATTCGGTTTCTAATGGTCCAAAAATAATTATATTCGAAGATAATATGATTCATCTTCAAAATAAAATCATACAATCAGAATTTTACATGTTTTGGATAATATTTTAATCATTATAATCTTATTTATTTAAATCATTTATTAATGAGGTAAATACTGCATCATTATTATGTCATAAATAATTTAATTAATTTGATATCTAAAAATTATTAAAAAAATACCATGATATAGGAAATATTTTTATCTTTCCAAATAATATTTATAGTCGGAAATAGGACTTATATAACACCATATAAAAATTAATTACTAAATGATATTTGTTTTTGTCTATTTTGCCTTTACTTTAAATTAATTGATCTAAATTGTCATTTTCACCCCCAAGTGGATCAATGGGGTCCCAAAATCGACCCAAATATGCCCATGGTATTTAATGACTCAACCAATAAGGTTAGGACAAGTGTTAAAGTAATTGTAAATTATTATAATATTCTTTTAACCTTGAATTACCTTATTTACCTTTAACCGTGGTTAATAAAAGTCAAAAGTTACTATTCACCAAAAATTATTTTCATATTAATGAACTACATTTTACTTATTTATAAAAACCATGTATGTCGGATTTTTGAAATTAAATTCACAGAAGTGGTAAAATATCATTTAAATGAAAAAGTTAGTTTTTTTAACTACCACTAAGTGGTTTCACTATTCATCAAAATTTGATGTTTTTCAGAAAAATACAAAAAATTCAACAAAGAATTACTTGATATTCCGAATTCAAAATTGATGTATATTTTTCCAAATTAAAAACATAGAAGTGGAATTAATTAATATAAAAAAATTAATTCCCACTGTTAAAACAAATAGCGTGTTTTTAAGAAACAATAACTATCAAAAGATTGATACTTGTTTATGTCCAATTTCAAAGTGAAATTAATTCCAACGACCAACATTGGATTAAATAGTAAAAATATATTTTAATTTCACTTTAAAACCAATTAAAAAGATAACCTAACCATATAAATAAATTATATTAAAAGTCACTTTTGAATTAAAATACAATATTTTTCACTATTCATTAAAAATGAACTTTATCAAAAAATTCCAAAAAATTGCACAAAGTAAATTTTGATGTCCCCATTCTAATGAAGTATTTTATTTGGTCATATAGAATGTATTAAAGTGACCAAAACTAGATTTAAAATGGGTTCTCCATTAAAAGGTGATAAATTGGCCTTTTAATTAAAATTATGCTTAAAATTAGATTCATTCACTTTTTATACCTCTAAATTTTTTTTGATAAATGTAAATATATTTAACAAACATGTATAATCAAAATTTAGTTAGTTTTGTTCATTCCCGCCAATACAACGGCTGGGAGTTAACTACCGTTTAAAATAATAATATTATATTATTAGTGTACAACGTAAGATTCCAAAGAAACTCGTTGTTGCGTATTGGGTACGCTATCAAAAATAGAAACCCCTTTAAAGTAAAATTAATATTTAATTAAAAAATATTAATAATTATGAAAATATATTATTCTTCATTTACCTTGGATGTTACATCCTTCCCCCCTTTTGGGAATTGCGTCCTCGAAATTTTTATTCACTTATCAAAATAAGTGGGGGTATTTTTTCCTCATATCATTTTCATATTCCCACGTTGCCTCTTCAACCATATGGTTTTTACACAAAACCTTTACCTGATGAATTACCTTATTCCAAAACACTTTCTCTCTACGGTCAAGAATCTGAACTGGTTGTTCTTTATAAGAGAGATTCTCTTCCAACTGAACTACCTCTGGGCTCAAAACATGAGATGGATCTGACATATACTTTCTCAACATCGAAACATGAAAAACATTGTGTACCTGAGATAAAATTGGAGGTAAAGCCACTCTATACGCAACTGATCTAACTTTCTCCATAATTTCATAAGGTCCAATGAATCTCGGACTCAACTTTCCTTTCTTACCAAAACGCATCACACTTTTCCATGGAGAAACTTTGAGAAAGACATGATCACCTACCTCAAAGGAAAGATCCTTCCTCCAATTATCGGCATAGCTTTTCTGTCTTCTCTGGGCTATTCTCATGTGCTTCTGAATCAACTGAACTTTCTCTACCATCTCTTCTACCAATTCTGGTCCCACCAGCTTCCTTTCACCTACTTCATCCCAAAAATCTGGAGTTCGACAACGCTTTCCATATAATGCCTCAAATGGAGCCATCTGTATACTGGAATGAAAACTGTTATTATAAGAAAACTCAACCAAAGAAAGATGTTGGTCCCAACTTCCCTGGTAATCCATCGAGAAAGCACGTTACATATCCTCCAAGGTCTGAATTTTTCGTTCTGATTTCCCATCTGATTGAGGATGAAAAGTTGTACTAATTTTTAATTCAGTACCCAATGACTTCTGAAGGTCTTTCCAAAAGTTAGAAGTGAACCTGGGATCACGGTCAGATACAATGGAGAGGGGAACTCCATGAAACCTGACTATATCCTTAACATACAACCGAGCAAGTTGATATAAATACAAAGTATCTCTAATAGGAAGGAAATGAGCTTATTTAGTCAATCGATCAACTATAACCCAGATTGCATTATTACCTTGATATGTATTTGTTAATCCCACTCAAAGTCCATGAATATATTTTCCAATTTCCATTATGGCACCGGTAGAGGCTGAAGCATTCCATTCGGTAATTGTCGCTCTGCTTTAACCTTATGACAAGTCAAACACTTCATAGTAAAATCAGCAATATCTTTTTTCATTCCATCCCACCAGTAATACTCCCAAAGATCTATGTACATCTTAGTACTGCCAGGATGAACTGAAAATAGAGAACTATGAGCTTCACATAACAAATCATTCTTCAACTGTGAATCACAAGGCACACATAATCTCTTTCCAAATCTCAAAACACAATCATTATCAACGTTAAAATCAGGAAACTTACACTTATGAACCAACTCTACCTTTTTCTTTAACTCATTGTCTTCCTTCTGCGCTTTCTTTATTCTGTCTGATAGAGATGATATCACTGAAACCTAAAACAAAATAGAATAATTTCCTGTACCAACAACTTCTATGACATAATTGATCAAATCAAAAACCAAAGGAGCTTGTTCCAAATGTATCATGGTTAATGAAGCATTACTTTTTTGACTCAAAGCATTAGCCACTTTATTTTCTTTTCATGGATGGTAAAAGATCGTGCAATCATAATCCTTGATTAATTCCAACCATCCCCTTTGTCTCATGTTAAATTCTTTCTAAGTGAATATATACTTCAAACCATTGTGATCAGTATATATTTCACACTTCACTCCATACAAATGATGCCTCCAAAATTATAAAGCAAAAACAACATTTAGAAAATTCCAAATAATGTGTAGGGTAATTTAACTCATGCGGTTTCAACTGACGTGAAGTATATGCAATTACCTGATCATTTTACATTAAGACACAACCAAGTCCCTTCAACAAAGCATCATTGTAGATAACAAACTCACCATTTCTTGAAGGCAGTGCCAAAACTAGAGCATTCGTCAATATTCTTTTCAATTCCTGAAAACAATCATCACATTCTTTTGTCTAGATGAAGTTAACACATTTTCGAGTTAACTTAGTCATTAGACTAGATAATCGTGAAAAATGTTCAACAAACCTTCGGTAATAACCTGCCAAACCAAGAAAACTACGAATCATGGTTATATTTGTGGTTCTTGGTCATTCTTCAACAACTTTTGGTTTAGCAGGATCAACAGTTATTCCATTTTTTGAAACAATTTGACCAAGGAAAGAAATTTGTTGTAACCAAAACTCACACTTGCTGAATTTCCCATAAAGTTTCTTTTCTTTTAAGGTTTTCAATACAACCCTTAATTGACTTTCATGTTCCTCTTTACTTTTGGAATAAACAAAAATATCATCAATGAACACAACCACAAAATTATCTAAGAACTCATGGAAAATTATATTCATAAGATCCATGAATACAACAGGTGCATTGGTTAACCCAAAAGGCATGACTGCAAATTCATAATGGACATATCTAGTACGAAACATGGTCGTTGGAACATCTTCTTCTTTTACTTTCAACGGATGGTACCCAGACCTCAAGTTACTCTTCGAAAAATACTGAGCTCTCTGGATCTGATCAAACAAATCATTGATATGAGGAAAAGGATACTTATTCTTAACAGTGATGTTATTCAATGCTCTATAATCAATGCAATGTCTCATTGAACCATATTTCTTTTTAACAAAAAAGACAAGATCACCCCATGGTGATGTTCTAGGTCGAATAAAACCTTTAACTAATAACTCATGCAATTGCTTCTTTAACTCTAAAATCTCAATTTGAGCCATTCGATAAAGGGGTTTTGAAATTTTCTTAGCATCAGGAACTAAGTCAACAGTAAATTCAAATTCCCGATTAGGTATAATACTAGGCAACTCATTAGGAAAAACATCAAGGTACTCATTTACCACTGTAACATTATTAATCTGAACAGTTCCTTTGTTTTTAAAAATATGTGCAAGGTAACATTCATTTCCATCTTTTACCAGTTTTTCGACTTTTTGATATGTTATCAAAAGCAAGGGTTCATTTTTGTATACAAAATGAAAATTATTCTGAAAATAAACCTCTTTATCTCTGTAAACAATCTTAGCATGATAAATAGAAATCCATTCCATGCCCAAAATAACATCAAACTCTTCTAGAGGTAAAACAATACGGTTTGTAGGTAGATTCTTTCTACACACAAGGATAGGAATGTTCTTATGTTTTCTTTTTGTCTCAAAATTTCCTCCAGGTGTTTTTACTATAATTTCAGTATTCATATAATGAGATGGAATTCCCAATTTACTAGAAAACTTCTCAAAAATGAAAGAATGTGTAGACCCTGAATCAAACAACACATTTGCATAATCTGAACAAACAAACAGTGTACCTGATACTACTTCATTTGATGGACCAACATCTGCTGAAGTAGTTGAAAAGGATTTCTCCACCCCTTTCTTCTTGTAGTCTGGATGATTTCCTTCAGTTTAGTTCTTTGTTGGACACTCATTTTCATAATGACGAATTTCATTGCACATAAAACATTTTACTGACTGTAAATCAGATTTCGTCCTACCATTACCCTGATCTTTTTCAGTGAAATTACGAGCCTTATGTCCCATTTTACCACATATCTAGCACTTACCAGAATTCAAAAGACATTCCCCAGCATTATTTTTACCATAATTTTAACAAACCGTAAACTTAAGTTTCTTACCATCAGAATTTTTTGAAGAGTTATTCCCTTTCGTCTTCCACCTAGACCTCTTATTTTGTTGTTTTTCAAAGAATACCTGATCATCGGAAAACTCCATTTCCACCTTCTTCACACAACAAACAAGTTTTTTATAACTTTTGAACTCACAAGAATATAAATCCCTTCGATACTTTGGCTTTAATACTGAGTAAAAACGGTTGATTTTACTATCAAGATCTCGTATGAAATTTGGAGCATACCTTGCCAGTCGAGTGATTTTTTCTTCATAAGAAACCACTGAGTCATCCTCCTGCCTCAATTCCAAGAATTGTTTTTCCATCCTAAGATAAACCACCTTAGGAAAATATTTCTCAAGAAACATACCTTTGAATTCATCCCAATCGAGAGAATCAATCTCATCACTATCCCTCATATTTTTCACCATCGACAACCACTAATCAGCTTTACCTTCAAAATGGTAAACTGCAAGACTAACCTTTTGATGTTCTAAACAACCCATGACATCAAAAATCTTCTCTGGTGCTTTAATCCATCCTTCAGCTAGAATACGGTCAGATGATCCTCTGAATGATGGGGGATGTTGCCTCATGAAATGCTCCACTACTGACATGTTCTTCTGTGGTTGATCTGGCTCATCTCGTACATAGATACCACCACCGTTTATCGCCTGAGTAAACTATTCCATCATTACAAAAAACTATTCAGTTCTGATTATGACCATCTTAGGTTGCTGATTTGGAAGGTTGTCTTCCTCCTGATGTCGTCCCAACATAGCTGCCATGTTTCCTCTACGGAAAACCATTCTGAACAAAGAAATATCTTAGGCGAAGCAACGTGGTCATTTGTAAATGCTATATTATTTCAATGTTAACCTAAAAAACTATATGGACATTTATTTAAAAACAACCTAACTCCTAAAGTTATCTAAACCGACCTCTGATACCAACTATAAGGGTCCGGCCTTAAACCTTACATAATATTGAATTAAATGAATAATTCACGTTGAGGATCTTTTCAAGTTTAGAGTTTTAGAGATTTAGTCCATAACTATTACATCTCAAAAGATTAAAAGGTAGACATTTCTACACAGTTTCCATTTTTTTCATAAAAAAAACTCTTGAAAAAAAGAGTCATGTCTAGTTCCATGTTTCAGACAGCATGAATTTTCCTTGATCCCATCCTTGACCCTATTTATCTTTATATCCTGTGAAAAAATTTCAAAACTTGGGATGAGCATAAAAGGCTCAGTAAGGGTTATAAAGCAATGAATAAAAACATTTTTTCATAAATACATAAAAAACATGAACTCTTTTACTTACCTCATGAAATCATAAGATTTATGAAAGACAAATATAAATCATAAATCATAAAGGTAACTTGCGGCATCCATACCATACTTACATTGTAGCTATCATAGCTACATAGGGAGTTACTTTGGAATACACATCACAGTATATTCCTTAAATCTCTTAGGATAAACATTCAAGTTTACCTCTGTCACGTTACCCAATGAATTGGAGAGCTATATCGGTCTCATCCACCCTAGGTTTGTCACTGAACCACCTGTATATATAAATAATTCCCAAGAACCATAACATGATCATAACACACAACATAAGAATAAAGGAAAGATAACATTTCCACATTGTAATAATAAAATATCATTTCAAGATATTGAAATAATAAATCCATTCTCCAAATCATTTTCAATACCAAAATACGTAAAAAAGTATATGGTATTTATTTTTCGTTTTAAAAACATTCTGGCTTGTTAAAGAAGCCAAAGATCAAATAATACTCACGGCGGCGGAAAGGTCGTTGTCACCGCTTACATTAAAAAACATTCCTTTTTTTCGTTTAGTAAAACTATTTTTATAAAAAGATTCCCTTTGAATAAAATGAAAAGTCAAAGGGGTTTATACACTGTATAAAATACAGTCGTGTATAAAAAATGCCTCAATGAAAGGAGATTGATACGAAGTCTCTTACCTCATGTCCGACTTGACCTGTTCATTCTTTAATCTCCTGAATAATAAACTAAAGTTAATTTATACTTTTTTAAGAACCTTTTTCAAGTATATTAATCCATTTATATCACTTATTATCATGTTATAAGCATTATGTAATCATTTAAGTTAATAACATTCGTTTTGTCGATATTTGGAACTTGAGTCAAAAATGGACTTCTTATAATTATATTTTCTAAATGTAGTCAAATATCCATTATCTACAGAATGATAATCCTGGATTATATATCATATATATCATATATATCTAGTATATACATGTATTTATAATATTACATAACATTTGGAGGTAAGAAATGAAATGTACCATTCATGGAGATGGTAAGTCGTACGTACGCATGAACGCTACTTTCATTTATATTTATTATTTTATTGGAATTAAAACATAATGATACTTAGGTATATTATAAATCCAGTATAATATCATTAACTCTATCCTTTATACATCCCACATAAGGCATTAATGAGTCACATCACATTGAGGGGGCGGTAGTCCGCACTTCCTCAAATGAGATTATCATATTTACCCACTATGGAAACCATAAAGGATTGATATAATTGGGAACTACATAAGCATAAAGAAATAATAAACATTATATATATCATATATAAATACAGTTCCATCATAATGGCTACCATGAGAGGCGGTAATATGTAATTGAACAATCATCGTTTCGTGAGGCGTTAGTTTTCCATCCACAGAAACATTATGTTCTTCATCCATTAGATGGAGGTGTGTGTAAGTGTAGTTAGAATACTTATTATAAAAACATACTATTATATTGAAGATACTGGTGTATTTATAAAATAAAGTAAATAAATAGATTTTAGAGGTTGGAGAAGTAAAATAAAAGAACAAATTAAGAGAAATTGTTACCTTTAATTTGGCTAACTCTCTTTGGTTTGAACCAAAGGACTTCTTGAAATGTCTTCTACCAAAATTAAAGATTCTAGGAGGAGTATATAGATTTATGGAGCTTAATTGGGTAGAGTTTGTACAAGCCAAATGGCTTGAGAGGTGTGAGAAATTGGATAGAAATGGTCTCCTTTTATAAGGGAGAGGAGGGGCTCTTTAAGAAATTGTGAAAACATTATTTTATTATATAATGATATTCGGTGTCTAATGGTCCAAAAATCATTATATTAGAATATAAGATGATTCATGGTCGAAATAAAATCATCCAATCAGAATTTAACATGTTTTGGATGATATTTTGATCATTATAATCTTATTTATTTAAATAATTTATTAATGAGGTAAATACTGCATCATTATTGTGTCATAATAATTTAATTCATTTGAGGTCTAAAAATTATTAAAAAATACCATGATATAGGAAATATTTTTATATTTCAAAAAAATATTTATAGTAGAAAATAGGACTTAGATAACACCATATAAAAATGAAATACTAAATAATTTTTATTTATGTCTATTTTGCCTTTACTTTAAATTAATTGATCTAAATTATCATTCTCACCCCCAAGTGGGTCAATGGGGTCCCAAAATCAACCCAAATATGCCCATTGTCGTTAATGACTCCAAAAATAAGGTTAGTACAAGTGTTAAGGTAATTTTTAATTATTATAATATTCTTTTAACCTTGAATTCCCTTATTTACCTTTAACCGTGGTAAATAAAAGTCAAAATTTACTATTCACCAAAAATTATTTTCATCTTAATGAACCAAATTTTACTTCTTGATAACAACCATTTATGTTGTATTTTTTAATGTGTTAAAATTTCATTGAAATTAAAATGTTAGTTTTTTTAACTACCACTAAGTGGTTTCACTATTCATCAAAAATTGAAGTTTTTCAGAAAATTACCAAAAATTCAGCATAAGAATTACTTGATAGTCCGAATTAAAAATTGATGTCTATTTTTCCAAACTAAAAACATATAAGTGGAATTAATTGATTTAAAAAACTTAATTCCTGCTGTTAAAATAAATAGCGTGTTTTTAAGAAACAATAACTATTAAAAGATTGATAATTGTTTATGTTCAGTTTCAATGTCAAATTAATTCCAATGACCAACATTGGATTAAATGGTAAAAATATATTTTAATTTCACTTTAAAACCAATTAAAAATATAATATTACTATATAAATAAATTATATTAAAAAGCACTTTTGAATTAAAATACAATATTTTTCACTATTCATTAAAAAATGAACTTTATCTGAAAAATTACAAAAAATTGCACAAAGTAAATTTTAATGTCCTAATTCTAATAGAATATTTTATTTGGTCATTTAGAATGTATTAAACTCACCAAAACTAGATTTAAAAAGTGTTCTCCATTAAAAGGTGATAAATCAGCCTTTTAATAAAAATTATGCTTAAAATTAGATTCATTCACTTTTTAAGCATCTAACTTTTATTTGATAGATGTAAATATATTTAACAAACATGTATAATCATATTGTAGTTAGTTTTTTTTCTTTCCTTCCAACACAACGACTAGGAGTTAACTACCGTTTAAAATAATAATATTATATTATTAGTATGCAACGTAAGATTCCAATGAAACTCGTTCTTGCGTATTGGGTACGCTATCGAACATAGAAACCCCTTTAAAGTAAAATTAATATTTAATTCAAAAATATTAATAAGTATAAAAATATCTTATTCTTCATTTACCTGGGATGTTACATTTCAAGGATGATATATTTATGGATTTAATATATTTATATGATATTTGTTAAATTATTATACTTATTTAATTATGAAACCATGTATACCTTTTAAAATTTCATTATTTTGGGTATATGATAACATCGCTTATGTGTATGGCAGACTACTGTCTCACAAAGCAATGTGATTCATTTTTCACTAAAACATTACATTAATGGTATTAAAGATAAATTTAATGAATATTTTTTAAATTTGTGATTTAACTTCTTTAAATATAAATCCACATGTAACTTCCAAACTTAGAATCTATTTTTATACATTAATGCCGCTAATGTATAGGTGTGGACTACCGCCTCCACATAGCGATGTAAAAAGTTTTCATTTTTTTACATGGATGGTAATAAGGATATTTTTAATTAATATGTATTATATATATGAAATAATATATATTATTTAAATATTAAATAAATATTTATTTTAGTTTCGTTTCATCTGTCTTGAAAAATGGAAACTACATTCATGCATATGTATAACCTACCATCTCTATGAACGGTGTAATCCATTTTCTACTTATAACTTTTATATATTAATATAAATACATATATAATTAATTTATATTATATTTATATAATTCATATAATTCTATATATTATGTAACAATGATAAAATTAAAAAAACAAAATTACTAAACTAAAACATACATGAAAAACGAAGCAATTATCACCTAAAACAGTGATTTTAACAAAGAATTGTTAATAATCAGGTGATAAAATCCTATAAGTAAATAATAAATTGTATAAGAATATTAATATAGTTATATAATAGATTTAAATAAACATATATTTATTATAAAAGAGTTTTGGACAAATACGAAAGAAGTTGAACTTGTGTTAAGGGTTTCTCATCTCACATTTACTTCTGTGAGACATATGCATTATTCGTCACATATTACTTTGTGTGATGTATATAATTTCCCATTGATATTTTATATAATGAATCATTTTTTACTAATGGATTTTAAAGCTTTGTTTTAATATTATTTCTTTTATAGTTCTAATGATTCAGATGTTACCAAAGGGGTAACGGTTTATTTCATAATCACATCATTATTCATGATTTTTTTAAGTCTCCATTAGGGTAATTATTTGATATTTATTTCTTAAAATAAAAATATTTTTTTATTAAATGATTATTCATGAACATTTTCAATTAATTTTTCCATTTTTCTACTCTATTATGCTTAAAATTATTCAGAAGTTGTTTTTAAGAAAATATGACTTTATTTCCCTCTTCATTCAAAAATACAATTTCATAAAAATAAATGTCTTTTAAAAATCATTTTAAATTTTTTTTACCCTTTTAAAAATTATTTATTAAATAAATTTTTACCTATTTTTACTTTTAAAAAAAATTAAAGGAATATTCATGTCAGTTTCAAACAAGGCTTGTTTAGATTTTATAGGAAATTTAAATGGAATATTCATTTTAATGTGTACGGTATGAATGTAATTTACCATTATTATGGCCACTCACTATTTTAATTATTATTTTATATTTTTCAAAATTTATCTTAAAAAAAGTTATTTTCAAACTATTTTTAACTTTTATTATTAAAAATATTTTTAATGTGAATGGTTTGTTTATTTCTCAAAAAAGTTTTTAGTTATTTTTTCTGGTATTTTTATTCATCAATGACATCAAAACATTATTTTACTTATGATAAAATAGTTATATGTTGTATAAATATCATCCTTATTCTTTCTTTGTATGTTTTATGATCAATTTGACTGAGGATTTACAATTTTATTACCATAACCATAATACAATGGATGGTATATGATTATATTCATTTGATTTGGGTGAGTATTAACATTTCCTATATAAGTTTTTTAATATGAATGTTTATGTTGATTATGTTTCACCCCATTCATATGAGGAATTCATTATGCATAATGAGTGATGGGTGGGTCCAGTTTATTGATAGCCCCCCTGATGCATCGATGTCCATCTTGAGAGAAATCAGTTTTCCAAATTTGATGGGTTTCTACCCATAGATTTAAACTCACATATTAAAGTTCTTGAAAGTATTTTTCAGTTGATTAGAATTATGAATTCCACCATTTTGAGATTAGGAATTAATTTTCATATGATTATTTTATTAGTTAAAACATCTTTAGATAATTTTCAATCTTATGTGATTATTTATATGGCTTTATTTGACCATTATTAATTTATTTCATATTATGATCAATTTAATGACTATATGACATGTGTTTCAGTTTTTTACCTTTCCAAATTGATTATTATTTTTTATTCAAGATATATTTTGTTTTTTTCTTACCCTCACTAAGAATCTGATCTCACCCCTATCTTATGTTTTATTTTCCCTAGGATACTAGCATGTGTTTTGAGATTGATATATAGGGATACACTATGAGGAATAATAGTGTTATAAACTAAAAAACGTTTTATATTTTATGTTTTCAATTATAATATGAATTCCAAGTATGTATATTGTTTACGAAGACTACAAAACTATTCAATCCTTCACAATGTGATTCCTTATATCTTATACTAGTTTAATAAATTAACCAATATCTTTGGTCTACTAAGTTTGGGTTATTTACAAGTATAAAGATAAGATAATTTATATAAATACATTACATAAAAATAAGATATAATTTTCTTCTTAGATTTCTCATTTAGAATCATTAAATTAATGATAATCATTTTTTGGTCATATTATTAATTGGTTCTATGATTTCCCATAAAAACCATAATTATATCATAAAAATAAAATGTTCCCTTTAATCTCATCCTCATGACAATACATATAAGGTAATAATGAAAATAAAAAATGGAAATCAATCATTCCATGGACGTGGTACTCCAAACTTATACATGGTTGAAGATTTATTTTTTCATCAAATGGGAGAAAAGATTAATGTGGTTTAATGTTTAGGGATCATAAAAAAAATATAAATATCATTTTTTTCTAAATTCCACTTTTAGACCAACCTTTTATTATGGTGAAGGAAAAAAAATCATGTGGATTTTTGGAGGTCGTAGTTCGCACAACGCATGAGTTATAGTTTCATTTTTATAAATATAAAATGTAAAAAGTTATCAATGATAATTAAAATATCATAATAATATTAAATATATAACTAATATTGAGTTCATAACATAGGTATTGTAAATTAGAAATAGAAAAAAATATATATAATAAATAAGTTCAGTAAAAATGATTCCTCATGTTTTAAACTTTAATATTTCCAAGGAAAATACCTAGAAAATGGATATAATAGGATAATATATTGTAACCAAAACCTCATGATAGTATGATATTATTATAGGGGATGGGAAAAAATGGGAGTGGATCTAGTGGAAACCACATTTTTATTAAAGAACCCAGGTGGTTTATTAAAGATGAATTTGTTGTCAATAAGTTGAGAATATGAGAATTCAATGAGTTTTAAATGTGACGATTGGTGAACTAATCTTTATTCCAAATACATGTGAAGGATTTGTTTAAGATAATTTAAATTTTTTCAAAAAATTTGTAGAATATTTTTAGAAAAATTATAATTATGAAGACTATTAAAATTTTTATTTTCATAAGAAATTTTTGTATAGTTTAGTATTTTTGGATTGAATGTTGGATAATATTATTAATTATTTTTAGGTGAGTTTAATAAATATATTTATAATCACACAACAATATGAACTAGCTCAATCCAACATTGTGGTAGGTGGCCTCAATCATAAGGGAGAGCCAGCTCACCAAGCTAGTATGGCGATGGTGAATTTGTAGAGAACCCATAGGGAGTGCATTTCCTGGTGTGCATAGAGAGCTCAAAGATGTGCATAAGTGTCCACTTAAGTAGGGGTTAGTGGGATTTCATAGTAATACATGGTCTGGGTAAGTTGTGTGTGTTTTTTGGTTTCGGGAGAGAACCTTGGGTTACTAATATCGGTCAAGTCCATTGATCATGGGGTATTATTAAAGAGTGGTTTATTATAAGTGATACTGATGTGGGTTCTATTATTATCACCACTATTAATCCATATTAAAAATATATATATAGAACCAAAACCATATGATCTAATATATTCAAGCAGTTTGATCAATCTAGTGTTTATCTTTTACCTCCATCTTCAGCGAGGGCTTCAGTTCATGGTGTTATTTATAGTCAAACCTATTGTGGTTAAACTAAGATCAAGTAATTGATGTGGATGATCACATGATATTTTATGTATCTTAAAATATTATACAAGTATTTTATATGTGTTTTATTAGTGTTTTTAGTGAAGGTTTAATTGTAAATATAGTGAATATCATAGTTTCGGAGCACGGTATGGGACGTTGCACATATGTGGTGGAGTAATTCAATGATCATGATATGAGGTGGTTTGTATCCTCTATATATAATTGAAATTTATCATTTATAGACATGAGCTAAACACATTTATGGGATAGAGATATGGGGAGATAAATAGATCAAACAGAAAGTTTTATGTATTCACAAAGAAGGTTTCACGTGCTCATGTTGTATTTCCAATGCCTTTATTTTTTCCAGATGGTGATTTGAGTTTTGTTATCTAGTTCTTGAGTGATATTCTCCCATTGTATATCTTGAAGATAATATAAATAAATTCTACAAGATTCTTATATTTGTTATGATATTAGGTTCCATACACTAGTAAGCATGAAGGAATTGTTACACTTATATTTATATTCATGATAAAGAAATATCGTGAAACCTTGGAGATAGTGAGAATCAGTAATAAAATAATATTCATGAATGATATAGAAAGAACAAGTTCCATGATCATGGGTTTCTCAAGTAATATTTAGATAATATTTCACGTATACCTTTGTTATATGAATACATGATGCATAAAACGGGGTTATACAAATAATCATATGTGTCGTAAGATACACATGCATGAATTCATTTGAGAATTTTATGCATGATACACATTCAATGCTATTTACATCAATGAATAGAGTGAAATTATTTTTTATTTTTGTTGTTTGACATAGTAAATCGAAGAAGGCCCTGCATTTTATCTTACATGTATGATGTTTGGATAAATGAACATTTGATATATTTTTCATGAATATTTTCTAGTGTTTTTAAGACTGAAATCAAGAATTATTTCATAATAGATATACTGCAGTAGTGAGGGTATAGTGAATAACCATATTAATTAAATATCAATGGACAGTGATAAAGATTAGGTGGTTGAAAAATGTTATCAAAATTCTTAAAATAGTGTACATGAGTAGATTTGGAGATCTGGTTTGTTTGTGGAAGATGATTTCATCTATAGGAAGTACAGATGCACACAAAATACATCGTAGATTTTTCTATCTTTCTATCACATCACGAAGTCAAGTGGAAGTCTCCAATGGGAATCTTGAGTACATGAAGGATAATGGGATTCTAATAACACTGTGTGAAGTAGTATAAGGAAAATCATATGTGACTCATGATTTTAAAGGATAATGAGAACTATTGTAACACTATGGGAAGAATTATAAATATACACTTGTGGGACACAAGATTCACTTTTGTAGGTAGGGTGTTTTGATCTCTACTAGGACACTAGAGTGGAATAATGTGGGACTCAGTTTTGATGGGAATCGAAATTTAATTTTTTTCAACCACCTATATATAATGAAAAATCCATAACTAGGGGGTATAACAATTTTTATTATGGAGTGTTTCTTACTACCAAACCTCATAAAAATATTATATCTTGTCATTTATTTAATTTTTTAATTTCATACAAATCCACTCTCCTAAAATGTTGAATGGGTTTGAATTAATAGGGGTAAAATAAAATGAAAATAATTTAGTTAAATAAGTCACACCAGAATCACCCCCCCAACCCCCACACCTTAGTGTGATTTCAAAATCCATTGGAAAATTCAATTGGTATCAAAGTGAAGGTTATACATATGGTTGTATATACTTTACTTGTCTAGTTTTTTATGTAATAAGTATATGAATTGAATATTTGAGTTTGAAGAATATTCAAAAGGTTTTCTGGTAAAAAAAATACCCCTATTATTGATTCTAGAAACGATAATGTTTCAATCAATACTTGAAAAATAAGAAAAAATGTGGAAAATAAGATGAATAAGATCTTAATTATGAATAAATATCAGCTACTAGTTGAAGGTATTCATAGTGATAATTTTTTTTGTAAGGTCAGCTGATTTTAATTATGATGAATCAAGATCAAGTAATAATGAAGATATTCACAATTATAAAATCAAAGTGTATTTCATGAAGGATTCCAAAGAAATGGTCTCATGTATATTCATGGTTTTCATGAAACTTCAATATGAAAAATTACATATGAAAAAATATGATAATTATACATAAGATTCATTAGCTACAAATTTTGTCATATAGAACAATTTGAAAAAACGTGTTAGATAAAATTATTAAGCAATATCTCTTTTCACTAAAATATATATTGAATCTATTGAAGAATTGAAAATTAATTTTTGTGAGAAAGATGTATTTGAAATGGTTTTTAAAGAAGTTGTCCATGTACTATAAAAGATACATAATATAGTAATGAATGTTCAATATGTTTAGTTGGATGTAAAAGAAAAATGAATGAAGGTTCTTAATAATATTTTATTGAAGTCCAATTGGGTTCATGAAGATAATATTCAGAAGATAAATATATAATGGGAAGAAAATATTAAATTTGTTAAAGATTAGATAATTTATCTCAATATAATATCTATTGAATTATATGTAAAACTAAAAAATTTGGAAGAGACACAAGCTGATCCTACACAATATATTAATAAAATGGTAACTTTTTTACCTAATAAATATGTGAATATTAATGTTGTATTGATGACTAGTGCATAATAAACATTAATATTTGTAAAAAATGAGTGAAGAAAAGTTATTAGTAATCCATTATATTTTAAAATATGGATTTGAATAAGTGTAGGAATTATTTTTCCCTAAATAATGTAAAAAAAGAATTATGTTGTCTAAAATCAATAAAGTGTAAAAAAATTATAATTTATAATAAAATAAGAAAAACAAATTCTACAATTTGTGTTGTTCGGCATTTGAAAAACTAGAAATAAATTATTGAAATACTATTTCATTTTATGAAAATAAAAAAAACAATTAATGGGATAAAATATGAAGAAAAGACAAAACCAGTACAATAGTAGCATAATTCACATAAAATTAATCATTATATTATGAAATAATATGAATTATTTGAAAATTTTAGTGATTATCGCAATATAAGTGGTCGTTAATTATGAAAATTTCTGACATGTACCAATAATGTACAAATCATATGTTTATGTAAAGAGACATTCACAAATAAAAGGAAAGAATGTCAGAAAATAATATGAAAAGTCATACTTGGTTAGTGATAAAAACAAGAGGGTGGATAAAAAAATAACTTCCATGAAGTCTGTGATGAATGAGGTGAAGAGTTTCACCATCCATCCAAGGGCCTGAAAGCCTTCAATTTTATTTATTATGATAAAAACCCCTTTTAAGGGAAGAAGGGGGGAAACCCGCAAAGACTTCATGGATAAAAGGAAAATCACACCTGAAGGACAAAGAATATGTGCTTATATTTTTCTAGGAAAAGTTACATCCTAGACCATTGTGAAATGGACATGACCATTACTATTATAGGAAGAGAGTGGGATCTGAATGATGAACCAATCTAGAAAATAAATACAATGATTGATTTTGTAAAATAAATCTCTAATAAAGAATATAGAACTTTTTATGAAAAGGGGAAACATGATTAATGTTAAAAATTTGTGTGAAAGGTGAAATATGTTTGGTAATTTACCTAAAAATGATTAATAATGTTTCCTAGAAAATAAAAATTCTAAATGAATAATGTGAAAGAACCTATTACTTCTTATTATAAAATTTTTTTTTGAAAAAAAAAGGCAATAAAAAAATGGAGAGCGATAATATTAATAAAAAATTATAGATCATATCGGTAGAACTGTTGGTAGAGGCAAGAAAGTTGGAGCATGCATAGAAAACTAAATCTTCTTTTCTAATAAAAATGAAGAATCCATTTTCATTTAAATGATAGTTGGTATGAGAATGAACTCTTTTCCATGTTATAATAAGTATTATTGAAGAACAAACTTATTATTATATATACATTTTTTTTTCAAGAAAGGAGTTGAAGGTGAATCATGAATTAAAGGGGGTTGAATTTGATGAAATTTGTGAACATCCAATAGCTATAAAGTTATCCATCATGGAGGACTATTGGAATAATTTTCCTCTTTTCAATACTTAAATTCATGTCATAATATTATTCTAATTTATTCTTGAAGGAGGGAAATCATGATGTATAAATATAGAGTGTATCTCTTGAGGAGGAGCACCAAAGAATAACCATCAGATATCTCTATCTTATTTAATATCTCATGAATATATAATATACTTGTAAGGGATTTATATGAAAATTCTTAATGATTAAATATTTTCATCAATGAGGTATTTTGATTTAATTTTCTTATATCTATGAAGAAAAATAAACAATAAAAGGATTGATGTTTTACTTGATCCTAAAAAGAAAAGTAACTTTTAAAAGTGAAATAAATTATTACTCTTGAAATTTTTTAATTTGTTTATTGAGATAAATGTAGGAGATTAGTTTAAAATAATTTGAACTAGTAAATGAATATTTTAGTATTGGTATCACATGATGAAAATTTATTGACAAAATTTATTTTAAATTTTACCACTCTTATCTTCTACATAGAGAATGCATCATATAGACTTAGTGTTGATTAATTTTAGCTGTTTTATAAGTTTTTTGTGATTCCAAAATTCTCTGGAGTAAATTAGAATATGTGTTAGAGTAGAAGAAGATGTTCTTAAATTATGAAATTTTGGATATGGTAATTCCTTCTTGTTGGTCGGAGTGGTTTACTCAAGAGGGGGGTGAATTGAGTACCAATTAAAATTTCTGTAATTTAAAAACAGTGTCTTAAAGACCCCCAAATAAAATAATAAATTAAACTGTAGTGAATTTATATTAAAGTAGAGGTTCTGTCAGATTCTCAAGGGATTGATTAATTCTCAGTTAATCAACACAGGAGTGTGTGATTATCTTTTGAAACTAACTTACTAATCTACACTTAACATAAACACTTGCTAATTTAATTATCAAAGTAACTTTAAAAACAGTATTAGTTTTAAAGTGATTAGCAGTGGAATAAAACTTTGAAAGAGATGGCACAACAATGTAACCAAGAGGTTCAGTCTCAAGCCGAGACTTAGTCCTCTCAAAAGTTTATATAAAAATGATCCACACCCTGGATCGAGGTTCAACAGTTTACAACTGTCCAGGTCCAAGACCTCTACCACTGTTCTTTGTGGGAAACAGTACAATATCAACCAGCTGTCCAGGTCACACACGACCTCTACCACTGTTATTCGTGGGAAAGAAAGAATGGAAGAGTTTGGTAAGGATTTACAAATCCTTCAGTTTGAGTACAGGAGACAGTGTATGTGTTAGATACAGCAGATAACACACATCGCTCTAAAAGAATGGTAATAAATCACAGAACAAGAGATGTAGAGATTAGAGATGGTTCTGGTGATTGCAGTATAGCTCTGGACTTCTTCATATTCGATCGCAAGTGAGTTTGAGTCTTCTTCTCGTTTCTGTTTGAGAAACAGAGTGTCGTATGCTCTAGGTTCACAGGTAGTGAGAATGTAGTCGATGAAGTTCTTCTTGTATGCACAGAACACTTCTCGAGTATGCTTGATTGTCTATGAGCTTCTCTGTGTTCTTCTCGTGCTTGTGTCGTTTTTGATATATTGGATGCACCGCACTTTTCTGGTTCGCTTCATGTTGTTGTTTGTTTTTCCTTCACACGTTCGTGTGTTTCTGGTATGTAGTCTTCTCGTATTTATCTCCCATCAGGGGACAGAAAATATTTCTTTTCAGCAGGTACGAGGTACGGGTTCCTGACATCCGACAACCTTTATCAGATATTTGACAAATCATTAAAATGTACATGATATGACCGTTAGATAGATTAAATATAGGGAATAAAGAAATTCAAACAGTGATTCGAGTGATCGGTAGGTAATCAGCATCGGTAGCTTGAACATCGGTAGCTTGAACATCGGTAGCTCAATGTCATTAGTTGCTTTGACTCTATCGGTGGCTCTATGCGTCGGTTGGTACATGCTTGTATCGGTGACTTTGTTTATCGGTAGCTCCATTCGTCGGTAGCTTCATGCATCGGTAGCTTCATGCGTCGGTAGCTTCATGCGTTGGTAGCTTCATGCGTGTATCGGTAACTTTGAGTCTGTCAGTAGCTTTGTCCATCGGTGACTCTTATTCCATCGGTAGCTATTTATACTTACACCGGTAGCTCTATATTTGTATCAGTAGCTGTCTGTAATTCAGTAGCTTATATTTATAAGCACATCGGTAGCTCTGTGTTAAGTCTATCGGTAGCTGTCTGTAAGTCAGTAGCTTATATTTATAAGCACATCAGTAGCTCTGTGTTAAGTCTATCGGTAGCTGTCTGTCGGTAGACTAAGTCTATCGGTAGACTGGTTACCGGTAGCTCTTTATCATTAGCTATAGGAAGATTACTTATGTTTTATGCAGAACACATCCGATTGTATTAGAATCAATTTATAACTTGTATGAACATGGATAAATTAGGATTAACATATTTCAAAGACTATTTTAAAGATTATTATTGGTTTGATCACATATTTGAAAGAATTAAAGTAGAGATCAATGATACTTAAAAATATCATATAGAATGAAAACATAATTGGGATTTTCAACACATATGAATACATGATTGAGATTATCAAAACAGGTGAGGTCAACAATCTCCCCCTTTTTGATAATCACAATTTATGATATGGGCATTTAACATAGTGAAAATATAATAGTAAAGAGTATAATATTGAATTCAATTTTCTTATTGAAAATAGCATCAGAGATAATGAAAATAGTATGATATAGACATAAGTTATCATAGGTAACAATCATAAGGTACTAAATAGACATCAAGTATCAGAGGGAAAAATAAAGAGAAGGGTAAAGTGTCTCCCCTTATTCCTTATTTTTCTCCATTGAAAATATTGTTCATTCTCCTTGGTCTCCCCCTTATTCTCGCATTTTGTTCTACCCCTTATTCTCCCAGTTTTTTCTCCCCCTCTTATTGTTCTCCCCCTTTGTGATAATCAAAAAGTGGGAAAGCATATATATATATATAGGAGACAAATAAAACAAGAGAAGTAAAAAAGAGTTCTGTATTAGAGTAGTCAAAAAGTACAAAAACAGAATACAAAGGAATTCCTATCAAAAATCCTGGCCACTGGTTCAATCCTCATCTGCAACTAGAGATTTTCCTTTAGGATCAGAAGGATGCTCGGGTGGTGAGGATTCAGGTGAAGGTTTGGGAATTCCAGAAAAGATCAAAGGAGGCTGGGCCACTGACACAGAGTCAGGCCTGTAGGTTGAAGATCTTTGGGTGATCATCGTTGTGAGGCTACGAATAGCTTGATCAGGAGTCAGCTGGACTGTGGAAGCAGCTGAGGCAGAAGCAGGCAAAGCAGGAGGGATGATGACTGGTCTGGCATCAACATGCAAGAAGGGCAGCAGCAGATTTCTAAAATCCATAATAATTCCTCCTCCTCTTTCCATAGCAGAGATGAAATCATCTTTGTTCTCCATGAATTTCTCTAAGGCAGGAGTCAGTTTTCATAGCTTTCTCACTTGTTCTCTGAAAGCTTGAGTGACTGGAGGGAGCTTTATGTGTTCCAACATTAGCTTGAAGTGGTGTTCGAGTTGATGCTTGGTGAAAATTTTGGTGAAGTAGTAGTCCACTTTGCTCTTAATGGATTTCTGAGAGGCAGAGGCTTCTCTCATATAGTCTTGAACAATCTTCATTATTTCTCTGGAAGAATCTCTTGTAGAAAGCACCACTCGACTCAACTCTGATGAGTCCATAGAGCCACTGGTAGAAATAGAGCCAATCTCCTCCTTCAACATTGCTCGAACTTGATTCAGTTCAACTGATAGTTTGGATGTGAGAGGGCCAAGAGAGAAGGAAACAGTTTCTTTGAAACTCTTAGACAGACCACTGATTAGACTTTGAACTTGAGAGTCTTGTAACTGAACATGATCCTTCACTGAGGTTTTGAAACTTTCAAACACTGAGATAAACTGGCTTACTACACTCTTCACATAAGCTAAGTCCTTGTCAGCTTGAGACTTGGAGCTCATATAGGAATCCAAAGTAACAACTGATGTCTTGAGAGCTTCCAGATCTGATTCGATTCTTGAAGACTGAGTCTGGCACTCTTTCACTTCTTCCATAAGCTCAGACACAAATGAAGATAAATTTCAAGCCAGAGATAGCTTGAAAGATCTCTCTAACATTTTCATTTCTTCATAAAAGCTTTTCTTCATCTCAGCAACTGATACACTGAATGTTTCTTTCAGCTCATTCTTCATGGATTCAAGATCTGATTTGGAGACAAAATCACTTGGGATAACTGCAGCAGATCCCCTTTCTGAGGCCAAATCAACTACAGAAGTAGTCATTATTGAATTAATTGAGGAAGCAAGAGAGGTTTCCATTAACTTCACTTCTTCAACAAAACTGGTTTTGAGGTCCTCTTTCAGCTTATTCAAATCATGAAATCTGACCACATCATCTGGCAACATCTCAGAAGCAAGATCATAATTGGTCTTTGGTCTATTCATAGACACCTCATCATCTGAATCTGGATAATCCAATCCACAGACTATAAACCCCGGTTCTTCTACCCAGTCTCCAAGTTCAACAGCTACTGTAACATTTCCAAGCACAGACTGATGCTCCCCATCAATGGGTGCATTCTCATGTATCACAACAGCATTTGGTGCTGGATTCTCTTCATCAGAATCTTCTACTACAAGTTCCACAGGTGCAGCATCTTGAAGATTTTCTGATACAGGTACAGCTTCTTCTGTAACTCTTTCTACTTCATCAGCAGGCATAGCTGAGCTTCCAATCAAGGGAATCATACTTAAACTACCAGAAGCAGGCGATTCAGATACATTCTCCTTTTCCTCTTCTTCTTGGTGAGGTACAGACTGGTCTTCCTCATGAGTAGATACAATTTCCTCTACTTTTCCTTTCCTAGAATAGACCAATTCTGCAACAGGACTTGGGGGAAAGTCTGGATCTCCTCCAACATCCATAGGAGTTTCTTCTTCTTCTTCTTCTGTTTCATCACTATAAGCAGGTTCCTCTTCATCAGGTCTCAGACTCGGATCTCTCATATCCTTTGGTCTTGAGGGATGATCCACAGGGTTAAACCTATCATAAATCTTCTGATCATCACTGACCCATTCTCCCTTCCATGGGTTCCAGTTAATTTTCATGTACTTACACACAGTCGAGGTGATGCAGAAATTGTTCTTGATTACAACTATCTCATCCTGAGACTCAGCTATTTCTTTCACTTTTATCATCACTGAAATCAGCTTGGAAAAGAACAAAGCATTAATCTTTGACTTTGGTCTAATCATGTCTTCCATTTGAAGCATTAGCAATCTGCACAGATTGATCTTCACACCATGTCTTATCAAATGAAGAAGATAGATTTCTTGATATCTCAGATTTGCAAAATCTCCTCTCCTCGGTATCAACACATGCTGAACAAACTTGAAAAGCAGTCGATTCTCTCCATCCATTTCAGCAGCAACCACTTGCCTTTGATTTCCATTTCCAGTCAGCTCTTTTAAGGTGGTTTCATAATCAAAGATATCACTACTAGGTGGCATTGCTCTTGATACATACCCAGAGACACCTTCATGTGGTACTTTCAAACTCTCAGCCCACTCTACTGAAGAAAAAGACATCTCTTTTCCATTTACAAAAGAGCTAACCCGATTCTCATTCTCATACTTCTCGAAGGTTACAAACTCGTAGAACTGCTTTACCAACTTCGGGTAGTATGGTCCATTGTTATTCGAGAAACAATCCACCCATTTCTGGTCTTCCAGAATCTCGAGTACTAAGGATTTGCTAGGCAGTAGCCATTCCACGCACAGTTCCTTCTCGATTACTATGTCTCTATTCTGCAAGTGAGGATTCACTGGTCGCCTTCCCGATCTAGTTTTGACTTCACTAACACTGGCCTTATGCTGTGTCTTCGGCTTCTTAGCATTTGGTTCTACACTTTCATCTCTGACAATAGGAAGCTTGGTTTTTGCCATCGCGGGTTTAGGGTTCTTGGCCGATTTGGGAGGTAAGGTTCGAAGGTGAGAGGTTTTGAGCTCGGTGAGGTAAGAAGTGGCTTAGACTTAGTTTTATCATTTAGGAATTCCAAATAAACGACTAAAATAGAGTAATAAAATAAAATAAAACGATTCGTATTCTTGGCGGCAGACAGATGTTTTAAAAACATTGCATCGGTGTGAGTTAATCATCGGTGAGAAAAACAAATCGGTGAGAATTTCTACGTCGGTGAGAAACTTACATCGGTGAGAATTTTCACATCGGTGAGAATTTCACATCGGTGAGAATTTCACATCAGTGAGAATTTTCACATCGGTGAGAATTTCACATCAGTGAGGATTTTCACACCGGTTGTGATAAACATTCCCAGTTCGTGTCTTATGTAACTTAGCCTATCCGAACATAAAGGTTTAGTGAAAACATCAGCCAATTGATGTTCAGTGCCAATAAATTCAAGAGAAATATCACCTTTTTGATAGTGATCTCTTAGGAAATGGTGTCTTCCATCTATGTGTTTGGTTCTAGAGTGAGATACAGGATTCTTAGAGATGTTTATTGCACTGGTGTTATCACAGTTGCTTGAAACATGTTTAAAAACATATCCATAGTCCAAAAGAGTGTGTTTCATCCACAGAATTTGTGCACAGCAACTACCAGCAGCTATATATTCTGCTTCGGAAGTAGATAATGCAACTGAGTTCTGTTTCTTACTACACCAAGAAACTAAGGATTTTCCAAGCAAATGACATGTTCCTGATGTGCTTTTTCTATCTAACTTACAACCAGCAAAGTCAGCATCTGAATAACTCATTAACTCAAAGGATTTCCCTTTTGGGTAAAACAAACCTAAGTTAACTGTGTGTTTGAGATATTTAAAAATTCTTTTAACAGCAAGCAAATGAGATTCTTTTGGACTAGCTTGAAATCTAGCACACATACACACACTAAACATAATATCTGGTCGACTAGCAGTAAGATAAAGTAAACTACCAATCATACCTCTGTAATTTGTTTGATCAACTGGTTTCCCAGTTTCATCTGCATCCAATTTACAGGTAGTACTCATAGGAGTTTCACTTTCCTTGATACTATCCAGACCAAAACGTTTTAAAAGATCCTTTGTATATTTACTTTGATTCAAAACAATACCATTTTCATTTTGAAATACTTGAAATCCAAGAAAGTACTTACGCTCTCCCATTAAGCTCATTTCAAATTCATTTTGCATACTTTTTGAAAAATCAGTACATAAAGAGTGTTTAGAAGATCCAAAAATAATATCATCAACATATATTTGTACAACTAAAACATCTTTAGAAATTCTTTTAATGAAAAGAGTTGGATCAGCAATCCCTTTAGTAAAACCTTTTGAAATAAGGAAATTGCTAAGTCTATCATACCAAGCTCTTGGAGCTTGTTTTAAACCATACAAAGCTTTAGAAAGTTTAAAAACTTGATTTGGAAAATGAGGGTTAGTAAATCCAGGTGGTTGTTCTACAAAAACATCTTCAATTATAAAAAAATTTAGAAATGCGCTTTTCACATCCATTTGATACAACTTGAAATCCAGATGTGCAGCATATGCAAGTAAGATCCTAATGGATTATAGTCTAGCTACAGGTGCAAAAGTTTCCTCATAGTCTATACCTTTTTCATGACTATATCCTTGTGCAACTAGTCTAGCTTTGTTTCTAACTATATTTCCAGATTCATCTACTTTATTTCTAAAAACCCATTTTGTGCCTATTGTCAAGGTGTCCTTAGGTCTGTCAACTAATTCCCAGACTTTGTTTCTTTCAAACTGATTTAATTATTCTTTCATAGCCATTACCCAGAATTCATCATTGATAGCATCATTGATATTTTTGGGTTCCAGCTGTGAAAGAAAGGCTTGATGTTCAACCTGGTTTCTTAGAGAAGCTCTAGTTTGTGTTCCTCTATCAAGATTACCGACAACAGCTTCTAAAGGATGATTCTTTAGAATCCTTGTTGATCTGGTAAAGGTTGGACTAGAAATCTCAGGTTCATCTATAGGTTCGGGTTCAACAGAAGCAGATTCTGGAGAAAGTCCAGAACTGGATACTTTTATAACAGGTTCTTTAGATTTATCATTAAGGTCCAGAATAGATAAGTCTTCTTCAAGATTCTCAAGAGAGGTTTTAGGCTCATGTGGATCAGTTTCATCAAACTTGATGTGAATAGATTCTTACACACATTTGGTTTTCTTATTGAATACTCTATAGGCTTTACTTGAAATAGAGTAACCCAGAAAAATTCCTTCATCACTTTTGGAAGCAAACTTATCCAGATTATCTTTAGTATTCAGAATAAAAACTTTGAAACCAAAAACTTTAAAGTAATTAACCTTAGGCTTTCTATTGTTCCACAATTCATAAGGGGTTTTCTTAAGAATAGGTCTGATTAAGACTCTATTAATGACATAACAAGTTGTATTTACAGCTTCAGCCCAAAAATAAATAGGCAGATCATATTCATTGAGCATGGTTCTAGCAATTTCTTGCAGGGTTCTGTTTCATCTTTCTACTACACCATTCTGTTGGGGTGTTCTAGGGGCAGAAAAGTTATGAGTATAGCCATTGTGTGAGCAATAAGATTCAAAATCTTGATTTTCAAACTCACGACCATGATCACTCCTCAGGGTTTTAATCTTAAGTCCACTAAGGTTCTCTACAGACTTGGAGTATTTGACAAAGTAAGAACAAGATTCACTTTTTTGAGCTAGAAAATATACCCAAGTATATCTAGAAAAGTCATCTACAAGAACATAAACATAGTGCTTCCCATTTAAACTAGAAACTCTTGATGGTCCAAACAAATCCATGTGAACCAATTCAAGTGGTTGAGAAGTTGAAACTTCTTTCTTTGATTTAAAAGAAACTTTGTGTTGTTTTCCCTTTTGACAGGGGTTACACACTCTATCATTTGGGAATTCTAATTTAGGTAGGTCTCTAACTAGGTTTTTTCATAGAAAGTATTATAAGTGAGTGAATGTTGCAATGTCCTAATCTTCTGTTCCATAGCCAAGATTCTTTATGAAAAGCATTCAAACAAGTAGTATTCTGCTTAGCTAAAGAATTCAGATTAACAGCATAAACATTCTCATTTCTTAAGGCAGAAAATACTAAAACATTCTTAGAATTAAAAACTTTGCAAGAATCATTTTCAAATTTAACATGAAAACCATCATCACATAACTGAGAAATACTTAATAGATTGTATTTAAGGCCATCGACAAATAAAACTTTAGAGATCAAAATTGAATCAGTGTTACCAATCTGGACTAGGCCGATGATTTTCCCTTTTTAATTATCACCAAAGGTGACAAAGCCTCCATCAACTTTTATTAAACTCTTGAAACAAGAGAAGTCTCCTGACATATGTCTTGAACATCCACTTTCCAAATACCACGTCTCTTTACAGGAGCTCTTCAAGCAAGTTCCCTACAAAACAGATTTAGATGGGAGATGATTTTGGTACCCAGATTTTCTTGGGTCCAGACAGGTTAGCCAATAACACTTTAGGTACCCATATTTGTCTAATGGGTCTCATATAATTTGTAGAATTGACATGCTTTGAAAGATAAACTTTATTATATCCATAGCTATGTATATAACTGGTTGAAGCATATGAAGTTGCAGAATTACGTTCATTCTGTCCAGATTTAGAAATGAATCTAGTTTTAGCAATTTTCCTTTGTCCAGGTTGGTATCCTATACCAGTAGTATATTTAGGTGCTACTTGCTTTCCTAGCATCTGTGTTAGAGTATTCTTGCCATTGGTGAACTTCTCTAAGTCTTTCTTGAGTTGCTCATTAGATAGTTTCAGTTCAGTGTTTTCCTTAAGCAACTGAGCATTCTTCTCTTTTTCAATAGTGAGTTCGGTTTTAATTGTAGTGGTGAGAGCATGTTGTTTCTTTAATGACTTGTATTTATCCTTAAGTTCATTACATGTCTCTTCCAGCATATCACAGTATTCAAACAGTTCAGATTTAGACATGTTATCACCTTCAGAATCATCTCCAGAATAATATGAATTTGAAGCAGGAGTTTCAGCAGTTACCTCAGAAGTGTTTGTCATAAAACACATGTTGGCTTGATTCCTTTCAGAGTCTGAAGATTCAGCTCCACTTGTGCTGTCTTCTGAAGCACTCCAAGTAGCCTTCATGGCTTTCTTAAACTTATTGTCCTTATATTCATATTTCTTTTTATACTTTAGCTTTGGACAGTCGGCTTTGATGTGTCCTTTTCTCTTGCACTCATAGCAGACAACATCATCTGACTTGTCATTCTTCTTCCAATCCTTTTTCCATTTGCCTTGGTGATCATACTTACCCTTATAGTTTGTTTTTCTGAAGAACTTCTTTTTCCTATAAAATTTCTTAAATCTTCTAGCAATGTGAGCCATCTCAGCATCACTTTCAGAATCACTTTCACTGTCTTTACAGCTTGAAGCTTTTCTTTGTCCTTATTCTTTGAAGTTGAGGATTTGAAAGCGACAGACTTTCTTGCAGGTTAATTTTCTTCCTCTTTGTTCACTTTAAGCTCTTCTTCATACATCATCAGCTTGCCAATTAGTTCCTTGACAGGTAGAGCAGTTATGTCACATGATTCTCTGATTGAGACAGATGTGCCTCTCCATCTATCAGGTAGACATCTCAAAATTCTCATAATTTGTTCCTTCGATGAGAAATCCTTTCCCAGCGAGATCATTGTATTGACAATTTCATTGAACCTGAGATACATGTCAGAAATGGGTTCGTCAGGCTTTATTTTAAAATTGTCATACTTGATAGTATAAGTGTTCAATCTCATTTCTTTAACATTCGTTGTTCCTTCATGAGAAACAGCTAAAGTATCCCAAATTTCATATGCAGTTTTACATGCAGAAATTCTATTAAACTCTACATCTCCTAGAGCACAGTACAAGGAATTCATAGCTTTACAATTGTTATTGTAAGCAGTCTTTGTAGGTTCATCCCAAGTAGATCTAGCAGTAGTAGGAATTTTGTATTCTGATTCAATAGCAGTCCAAATATCAAAACCTATGCTTTCTAGATGAATTTTCATTTTCAGTTTCCACTGAGCATAATTAGTTCCATTGAAGAAAGGTGGCCGGTTAGTAGCAGCACCCTCAAGTCTATTGTCCATAATGTGAAAATTTTAAAGAGATAAAAATTTAGATATAACAGAAATTTTAAGAACTTTAAAATACAACTAAAATCACAGTTCAAAAGCAGAGTACTTTTAGAAAGTATTTTCAACCTCTGATACCAAGTGTTGGTCGGAGTGGTTTACTCAAGAGGGGGGTGAATTGAGTACCAATTAAAATTTCTGTAATTTAAAAACAGTGTCTTAAAGACCCCCAAATAAAATAATAATTTAAACTGTAGTGAATTTATATTAAAGTAGAGGTTCTGTCAGATTCTCAAGGGATTGATTAATTCCCAGTTAATCAACACAGGAGTGTGTGATTATCTTTTGAAACTAACTTACTAATCTACACATAACATAAACACTTGCTAATTTAATTATCAAAGTAACTTTAAAAACAGTATTAGTTTTAAAGTGATTAGCAGCGGAATAAAACTTTGAAAGAGATGGCACAACAATGTAACCAAGAGGTTCAGTCTCAAGCCGAGACTTAGTCCTCTCAAAAGTTTATATAAAAATGATCCACACCCTGGATCGGGGTTCAACAGTTTACAACTGTCCAGGTCCAAGACCTCTACCACTGTTCTTTGTGGGAAACTGTACAACAAAAACTAGTTGTCCAGGTCACACACGACCTCTACCACTGTTATTCGTGGGAAAGAATGAATGGAAGAGTTTGGTAAGGATTTACAAATCCTTCAGTTTGAGTACAGGAGACAGTGTATGTGTTAGATACAGCAGATAACACACACTGCTCGAAAAGAATGGTAATAAATCACAGAACAAGAGATGTAGAGTTTAGAGATGGTTCTGGTGATTGCAGTATAGCTCTGGACTTCTTCAGATTCGATCGCAAGTGAGTTTGAGTCCTCTTCTCGTTTCTGTTTGAGAAACAGAGTGTCGTATGATCCAGGTTCACAGGTAGTGAGAATGTAGTCGATGAAGTTCTTCTTGTATGCACAGAACACTTCTCGAGTATGCTTGATTGTCTATGAGATTCTCTGTGTTCTTCTCGTGCTTGTGTCGTTTTTGATATATTGGATGCACCGCACTTTTCTGGTTCGCTTCTTGTTGTTGTTTGTTTTTCCTTCACACGTTCGTGTGTTTCTGGTATGTAGTCTTCTCGTATTTATCTCCCATCAGGGGACAGAAAATATTTCTTTTCAGCAGGTACGAGGTACGGGTTCCTGACATCCGACAACCTTTATCAGATATTTGACAAATCATTAAAATGTACATGATATGACTGTTAGATAGATTAAATATAGGGAATAAAGAAATTCAAACAGTGAGTCGAGTGATCGGTAGGTAATCAGCATCGGTAGCTTGAACATCGGTAGCTTGAACATCGGTAGCTCAATGTCATTAGTTGCTTTGACTCTATCGGTGGCTCTATGCGTCGGTTGGTACATTCTTGTATCGGTGACTTTGTTTATCGGTAGCTCCATTCGTCGGTAGCTTCATGCGTCGGTAGCTTCATGCGTCGGTAGCTTCATGCGTTGGTAGCTTCATGCGTGTATCGGTAACTTTGAGTCTGTCAGTAGCTTTGTCCATCGGTGACTCATATTCCATCGGTAGCTATTTATACTTACACTGGTAGCTCTATATTTGTATCGGTAGCTGTCTGTAAGTCAGTAGCTTATATTTATAAGCACATCGGTAGCTCTGTGTTAAGTCTATCGGTAGCTGTCTGTAAGTCAGTAGCTTATATTTATAAGCACATCGGTAGCTCTGTGTTAAGTCTATCAGTAGTTGTCTGTAGGTAGACTAAGTCTATCGGTAGACTGGTTACCGGTAGCTCTTTATCAGTAGCTATAGGCAGATTACTTATGTTTTATGCAGAACCCATCCGATTGTATTAGAATCAATTTATAACTTGTATGAACATGGATAAATGAGGATTAACATATTTCAAAGACTATTTTAAAGATTATTATTGGTTTGATCACATATTTGAAAGAATTAAAGTAGAGATCAATGATACTTAAAAATATCATATAGAATGAAAACATAATTGGGATTTTAAACACATATGAATACATGATTGAGATTATCAAAACAGGTGAGGTCAACACTTCTAATACATAAATCTAAAGTTTTATATTAAATAACTTGGAGAATATATCATTTAATTTTAAATTAAATTATTATTGACAAAAAAACAAAAATGTGGACATTAAAAAACCTAAGTGGTTTGTTGAAGTTTAATTTTTTCAATAAGTTGAGAAGATAAAAATTCAATTAGTTTTAAATATGATGATTGTTGAATCATTATTCATCGCAAATAAATTTATAAGAGAAGTTTGAGATAATTCATATTGTTCACAACATGGTGAATAATATTTTAGAAAAAATATTATTATTATAAAGGCCATGAAAAATTTAATTTCTCATGAGGAATTATTGAGATGTTATGAAATTTCGGCTTGGTTTTTTGAGAATTTAATTATATATTTTTTTGGGAGTTTAATAAATATATATCCAAACAATTAAGCATAGGAACCAACTTAATCATGTATTGTGGATAGACCACACACTAAGATAGCTTGGAATCTGTGAGGTTCCATAGCACCCATGAGGAGTGCATGGATTTTTGGGAATATATCCTACAAACATGTACATGGGAAAGAATGCAAGAAGGTGAGATATTGGTCTTCTGTAGGGATTCATATCCCATGTAAACTGTTCATGTGGTTTGGTTTTAGGACTAGAACATAATCTACTTGCATATACCTAGTCCATAGAGAATGAAGTATTATTAAAGAGTGCTAAAAAATATGCTAAATCGATGTTGGTTCAAGGAACCTCACCATAGTTCATCCATATAAAAAAGGATAAAATCTCAGTTTTATGACCTAATCTGTTGGAACCATTTGATTGAGCCAGTGATCATATTCAACCTCCATCCTCACTAAGAGTTTTTGTTTCTCACATTCTTCATGGTTGAACCTCCTATGCTAAAAATGTTCTTGATTCGATGATATGGACAATAACATGTGATCATATATATCTATAAAATTATTAAAATTGTTTTTTAAGGTCTTTTTTGAGTGTTTTTGATGAAGGTATGGTTTTTTAAGACATTTATTATCATATTCAAAGAGCACAATTTGAGGTAGTGTGCATATACAGTGGAGTAATTTGGTTCACATGATCTCAAGTGGTGGGGATACTCTATAAATACCCTGACCATACTAATTTTCAATCAAGAACTAAGAACATATCTATGATGTATCATGAGAGTGAAATATGGAAAAGATAAAGTGATATGTATTCATGAAGAAGATTCCATATGCTCTTGTTGATCATGCCAAATTCTTCACATTCACATGATGATGATTTGAGTTCTATAAGATGGTTCCTGAGTAATATAATCCCACTATTTTATATACAGATACTATGAATTATTTTCTTGATATTTCAAGCTTTTTGAAGATATGGGTGTCTATATTCTTGTTGGTAAAAATGAAGGGTTATGTACGTCCTTCTATTATAAGTAAAAATACAGTGAGACAAATAAAAGCATTAGAATAATGGATAAAATAATATGCATTCATGAGTTAGAAAGAAACTATTCCATGATCTATGGTTTCTTGAGGATTCATTGAAGAAATTTTCATTTATTAGTTTTTAATATGAAGACACATTGCATAAAAAAGGGGTTACATGAAGAATCATAAGTGTCACATGATTTACATGTGTGAATTAAGATGAGAATTTTTTACATGATGCACATGAAATTGTATATACATGAATGAAGGTGTTGATAAACTTTTTCATTTTTTTAAATGGTATATTGAGTAAGTACATTAATTATATCTTACATTAATGAGTTTTTGAATAATCACATGTCATATATTTTTCCTGAATATTATTTACTGTTTTTGAGACTGAAGCTGGGAATTATTTCCTAGGACATATACCCAAATATTCTGTGTATTGAAAAGATCCTGATAAATTCAAGACATGTAAAAAATGATAAAGATTTGTATGTTGAAGAAGATTTTTGTAAGTTCTTTAAATAGTCTGCATGTTCATATTAGGTTATCTAATTTTTTTGTGCTGAACTATTTCATCTCAAGGTAATATCTATGAAGTTATAATATTTCATATGTCTTTCGTCGTAAAGATCATATCTTGAATTCATGTGGAAGTCTCAAGTGGGAATATGGAATAGGAGAAGTCTAGTTGGATGTTGGTAACATTTTTCAAAGAATTTTAAAAATCCCCATCTATGAATCAAGAGTATGAAGGTCAATGTGGACTCTGGTAATACTATGGGATGTAGTATAAATATCCTCTTTTTGGACTTAGGAATCACTTGTGTAGGTGGGTGATTGTGATCTCTTGTGGGACTCTGGAGTGGAAATTTTTTGGAATCATTATTCATGGTAATGGTAGTTTCCTTTGATATAACCACCTACATATAGTGAAGAGTCTATAAATAGGGGTTATAACTAATTGCAGAAAGAAGTAGTCCTTGACATCGAACCTTATAAAAATATTATCTTTTCTGTTTCATTTACATTCTTTATTGTATATAGGAACGAATCATCATTACATCTGATAATGGTTTCAATAAAAAATTGTGTAATATAATAAGAAAATAATTTAGTAAAATAAGTCACACCTGATTCACCCCCCCCCCCTCCCCAACCACTCAGTTTTACTACATGATACATTGGGCACTTAATTTTTGAGGGGCCTGAAGAGGTGGTGGTAGGGACCTTTTATAACTATTGATAATGGTATTTTTTTAATTATTTAATCTTAATATAAAGGGAGAACATGTAAAATGTATATTATATTAAAAAATTGAAAAATATAACTTATGTTCTAAAATATAAAATATGGGTTTATAAATTGAAATAATTTTTTTTTATTTATAATTCACTTATATAATACATATTTTTTCTTAAAAAAGGTTTTATCTATTTGAGATTCATACTTATAGACTAATAATGTCATAAAAGTCATGTTATTTGTAAAAACGGTATTTTACACTACTCACAGAATTATATTTCTTTTTAGAAAAATCCAAAAAATTCATAAACTAATAGTGAAATTCTTAATAAAAAAAATTAAGTTATTTTTTGTAAAATTAAGATTAAAAAAATAATAAATTAGCTTTTAAATGAAAATACAATATATTAAAAAATATAATTTTATTAAAAAATGTCCTCTTTAAACATTAAGTATTTTTAATCTTATTTTAGAATGATTTTAAAATAATTAAATTTAGATATATTAGTATTTGAATCCAAATATTACCTATTATGATAAACATTTTTATATATTAAATTTAATTTATTAAGGTAAAATGCAATATCACTTTTTATAATGGTTCTATTATAGGAATTATTTCTTTAAAATATTAGTAAAAGAAAAATAATAATATGTATTTATTTCAATTCAATATTACCTTTTTTATTTACTAATGATTATATTCTTCTTGTAATTTTAATATTTCATGGTTTGTTTTAGATATATGTTCCATTATTTTGGTGCTTCATGTGATAGAACTTATCAACAATGGTATCAATTTAAGGATTTAAATTCTCAGGTTGTCACATTCTACTGCCCCCCAAAATAAATTTCATCCTCACAATTATAATTATTACTGACTGATGAAAGTGAGTGAGGAAAATCTTAACATATCCATCATTCATGATATAAATTATAATATGACATCTACCATACTTTATTAGGTTATACCATGTTACTTATCTTTACTCTAACAACATTAATCATTCATACAATCATGTACCCCAGTATGTATGTACTTTAATCAAATATTAAACATTACACACCATTCCAAAAAATAATTCGAATCTCCAAGACATTAAACAATATTGAAGTCATATATTCCTCTAAAAAATATATTTATATTTAACTCTTAAATGTACTAAACACTAGTTCATAATTTCATATACCAGTTTATATATATAGTAATCCCAAAAATGAGCTAAACCTTACCAAAAATATCATGGATCTCTTTTTATTAAGTCAATAATCAATTTAGTGGTTATAAATACTATCTAACTCACTTTTCTCTAAATGAATCAAGTATTTATTACCTCAAAATATATCTTATATTAATCTTAGGGGTTATAAATTACTAAAACATTTATTCTTCAATAGTTTCGTTAAAAATATAACCTTTTCATAAAATTATTTATAAAGGTTTTTATTCCATTTAATATAAATTTCAAAACCTTAAAAAAGAAAAAATACTTAATAAAATTTCGTATATGTTTCACATAACCCTCATAAATTTTACAATATACCAAAACATCATTGATATATATCACTCAGTAATGAAAATATATATGATTATGAAAAATTAATTAATATTTAGGCATCAACCTCAATACCTTAGGTAATACTAAGAAACTCACATTTTCAATCATAATAGGAATATATAATGATTCTAAACAATTTATGTGTTATCCATTATTTTTTAATAACACATAGTGGTTTTTAGTTATGTAACATTCTCATATTCATCCTCATAATCCTATTATAACCAAATACTAACACAAAAATGGTTTAGATAATATCCAAAAGAATCAGAGTATATGAATATGAAAGCTCAATCCTAACATGTATTATCCAATGAAACCTTCATTTCAACCTATGATACATTCATTTCAATTAGGTCCTACATGGTTAATCATATCACTCTCATTTTTATACCTAAGTGATATTAAGTTGTGTTCCCTCATATTTATTATCCTGCTCCCTTTATCTAACTTAGGAATCAATACTTAATAGAGGCTTATAAAGAGAATATGTCTAAATAAATAAAATCTCCTACTATAATTTTCTACGTGTGTAATTAGGCATCTTTGTAGAATACTAGGTCATAGTTGAGTTAATACCCAACACCCTATATATGGGGTTATTACCCCAAGTCACATCACTATTAAATCCTCCATCCACTTTTCAATATCCATATAGGTATTTATTTTCAAAGAAAGCCTTGTAATCTCTAATTTAAAATTTTTTAAATAGGTTATCCCATCTTAAAATTATATCTTAAACATATCACTAGGGTTTTCATTAAACTTCTCTAATCCTAATCCCCATAATATTCAATGTGACCTCAATGAACATTAAGGGTTTTCTATACCATTGATATTATTATTAACCATAACTTATCAGACATTAATAAAAGTTAAAACTTATAAACTATCCTAAAATGATAACATCCTAATAAAAAAATTATTTAAACCCATATATCATAAAAACTATAAAATTACATACCTAATCATATTGTAATTACATGAATTAAATAAAATATTTTATTAAAATAAATTCTCAAAACCTTTTATGTTTAGAGTTTTGTAGAGTAAATTTGAAATTTGAACTCACAAAACTAATGTATTTTTTAACTAATAGACATTTTTATTTCTATATGAAAGACAATATAATCTTAAAAAAAATCCCTAATATCTCACATAAATTATTCTCATAAGATACCTTCTAGATTCATCTCACATATTAAATTTCTTCATAACTTGGGAAAATGGAAACTTCATAAAGGGGAGAGATCAGATACTCCATAAGGGTAAAAGTAAGAGATAAAACTAAAATATCATACATGAGCATAAGATGGGAATATGGTTATAATCATGATACATAATAAAATAATACCCAATAGAGCTTAGGTCAAAAATCATGGAATATATCATGACATAAAATAAAAATTGAATCAAAAGAGTTAGTCAATAAACATAATCCATGTGAGTATAACATAGTTATGAGAATAATCATAAAACTAGTAAACATCATTCAAATATGGCACATATATTGGTATAGGTAACCTAACTTTATTGAGCCACACCATCAGTTTTCATGCTTATGAGAAACTAAAACATACTCATGAATACCTATCTCGTGATATATAAACTCTTAACCAATGAATTGGAGGTCGATATAGGACCCTACCCATCCTCATCCATACATATGAGTACCATAAAAAATAAATCATTGATCATATCATAAATAACCTATGGAATGAAAATGGGTTCCATATCCTTTTCAAATTGATTAAAAGAATAAAATAATTCATAATTCCATCAACAATCATAACATGATAAACCCATGGAAAATGAATGGGTATCCAATGACGTTGTTTAACATTCTAGGTAAATACCATTCAATCAACATAAAAACGAATATGGTATTTACATAATATATATAAAGGATATATTTATAAGATAATAATTCTCCTTGATAAATAAATTTATGGAATCTTATAGAACACTATTCATTCAAAGGAAACAGTAATAGGTTATTCATATAGTAAAGGCATTGGAATAAAATTACAGTTATACACCAAAAAGAACTAGGAGAGATAAAGGAAATTATGGATAATTCCTAAAAAATAGAATTATATTAAATAATAATTCTATAGAAATAAGTTGGATAGTTTTATAAGAACATATGCTTGATTTGGAAAGGGAAACTTAGAAATATATTGATATAGATGAAAAATATCCCTGTAGAAGAATGCTTCAAGTGATATCACTCAAGAAGGGATCAAGAATAGAATTGATTTATATCGCGAGTTCAATCCCAAAAATTATAAATTTGTATATTTATTTAAGGATAAATCATGTAACATAAATCCTAATAGGATAAATCATTTTAAATATGAAATGAAAAATTGAGTTGAAAACATATAAGATATATTAGAAAACATATTTTACATTGATGTAAAATATTTACATACATGTGGAAATAAAAATAAACTTTTAGAAAATAGGGGTAAATTATTTTGAAAACATTCTATTTTAAAAAATAATATCCAATAATATAGCCTTTAAAATGACATAATTTTTTCTATAGAAAAAATGAATCTAGAGATAAAACATTTGATTATAAAAGGAACTATTTTAATACTTTGAAATTATCTTTTCATCTCCATAACATAACATTTATCCCACTCTCCCCTTGCTAGACACGACGCATGAAAGCAATGGGTGGCTCAGCTACCACACCCACAAAATCATCATATGCTGCAATTATGCCCTCATGGGCACCGCCTCCAGCTACGCCTTCCTCACCCTCTCCCTGCACCTCCTCCCCTCCCTCACTAAACTCTCTCTCTTCCTCTTTCATTCCCTCGCCACTTCTTCCTCCATCTTTGGCTGCTTTGTTGTCTCCTTCGGAAGGAACCACTACAGCACCCACATGGTGGCAAAGGTGATTGCAGCCATCTTGCAGGACGTCGTGGCACTTATAGCCTTCACCCGCACAGGCAGCCTGTTGGGGAACCTGAGGTCGTACATGTGGGAGGACGATGAGGCTTTCATTCTGAATATTTCCAGAGGGATCTCCACTATTATCTTTTTCATGGAGTGGTTCATGATGATGCTAGCCTTATTCTTCAAGTATGTAGGTTGAAATGACGTAGTTTTGGGCTACACCCGCAAGTTTTAGCAAGATGACTACCAGACAACGCACACATTCCCAATCTTATTTTTTTTATTTAATGGTTTTTTCAGTGTCATTTGAATCCTTTAATGGTTATGTTTATGCCAATTTCTTGATTTTAATTTATATTCCTTGTTAAATTACCTGTGTTAAAAACCTGGTTTGTAAAGATAGTGATAAAATATTATTTATATTAAAAATCCCAAAAAGGACTATGAAATACTATATAACAAAATATTAGGTTGGTAGAATTCAATAATGGAAGAACAAATTTCCAGAGTATAACTTAAGTAAATTAGACTTATGTTATCAATATCTCTTATGGGAAACATAGTCCATGAAACGTGAAATATTAGAAATGGTTTTTATGTGGTAAAAATGTAAACAGTGATTTAATAACACATAATAAAATTAAAGGGGATAATGTACCCATATTATATTACAAAATTCTAAGATTATGATCACAACTCAATGAACCAAAAATGAGTTTTCAAAAACTCTTACGACAACGGTAACACCTGAATCAAAATGAATTTGCAGAATTGAACATTATTTCTATTATTATATAAACAATTACAAGGAAATAATTTATAGATAATTCAGGGGATATTAAATCAATAGAACACCATATAAAGGAAATATGGGGTATAACATTTACATGTCTAAAATAATCAGAATTGAGACCAAGAAAACCCTTTCAGATTGAGTAACAGTTTAATCGATGCACCTTGAGAGAGTGTTATTTTAATTAAACATAAAATAAAAATATTAAAATATATTTAATAATATTATATCTCATATAGGTATTATAAACACACACAAAAATTATTAGGTTCATAATACCAAACATGTCTCAAAGAGAGAAATTTGAGATGAAAACCCATACCTCGGTCTAGATTCATTCTAAACATACAATCAAAATACATAATATTTAAATTAATTTCATTAGATACATACTTAATATCTCTATTCATGAATATAGAAATTTATTATTTTCATTTACAACTATTTTATACATAGTATTATTAGTTATATTACCAATTTTCAACACCGGGTGTTATTTATCTTTATCTCTTTGAAATGGTTTCATAAATTGGTATTGGAATTTAATACTTTCCAAAATTACATAATTATGACATCATATTAGGTACTATAATATATGGTGTATGATAGTTTATAAATATATAATTTCATTTCATGGTATTTTTTATTACATTTCATGAAGATGAAATCGTTGATGATATGCTTCAGTGATTCTTAAAAAATGAATGGTGTTTTCATAATTAACAAGTTATATGTCGATATAAACATACTAGAACCTTATAAACATTATTTAAATATTTATATAATATTATAAAAATAAAAAAGTTCTCATAGTTATACATGATATAAATGAATAATATTGTTTAAGTGGTTGGTCAAAACGACTCTAACATGAACCTACTGTGATTAATGGATGATTATGAGGTGTTTTAGAAGTAATATCATCTCAATAGAAGAATAATGACTTTATTTGGTTCTTATTATTTTTATACATCATAATTTGAAATAATTAAAAAAGATAGTATAATTTATATAAGATCATTACATAGAATTAAGCGATGTTTTTTCTCTTAGTTCGCTTTTTTAAAATGATTGAATTAACGATAAGATATTTCTTATCATATCATTAAGATGTTACAATTTTTTTATACTAGAACCTTAATGATTTAATAAAAATAATATTTATCTATTAATATAAACATTGTGAACATCATTTTAAGGTGGGGATAAAAAAATAAAAACATAAATCAACTATTCCATGGAGGTGGTAGTCTACACATACGCATGGTTGACGATTTTGTTTTCCATGGAATGGGAGAAATGAGTAATATCGATTAATGTTAAATAATAATAAACATGATATAAATATAATAATTATTTATTAAATTACTCTTTTAAATAATCCCTTTAAGGTGTTTATGTAAAAATATATGTTGTGTTGTAGAGGCAATAGTCCGTAAAATGTACGAGTTCGAGTTTCATTTTTAATAATAGAGAATCGAAAAGGTGATTAATGATTATTCCCATATAAAAATAACATTTATTATATAAAAAGTATTAATTTAATTAAATAGGTACTTGAAAAAATAATTGGGAAATAAAAAATGAAAATAAATATGTTAAGTAAAAATGATTACTCATATTGAGCAATTCAAAATTTCATTGGAAATCTCTTAGAAATTCAGGGCATAGGCTAATATATTATAGACAGAATATTAAGAGAGTGAGAGATTATTCTATGACAAGGAAAAAGGTAAGGGTTTTAAGAGAAATTATAATTTTTAGGAATACCATGAAGGTGTGGAGAGTGGACCCCTATATAAGTGGGGAGAATGACATTTTTATAAATAATTCGACTTATTATAAAGGGATCACATGTTAAAAATGTAACATTAATCCATAATTGGGGATATAATTTAGATAAGTGGATATAATTTCATTATAGACCACATAAACCCAACTATATAAATTATTTTATCATGTTTTAATCCCTTTACACCTTGAATTATAACTTTTTCCTTTTAAGCTTTTCTAGTGGTAACAAGTTTTTACTTAGGGTACCATATCCTTTATGAAAAAAATAAAATAGACCATATTATATAATTTAGACCTTATTATTCAAAATTTTAAATCCAATTTATTTGATTTAATTACTTAAAGTTATAAAAATAAATCTAAAAACAATAAATATATATTTTATTAAAAACAATTTTTTTTAAAATATAACCTAAGTTCAAAATGTGTAATATGGGTTTTAAATATTAAGAAAAAAAATTCAAAATATAAAAATCACTTATAAAATGTGTATTTGGTCTTATAAAATGGATTCATAATTTCAAAATTCATACTTATAAACCAATAATTTCATAAGAGTATGGCTATTTTTAAAAATGGTATTTTTCACTATTTTTGTAAAAATCAGTCAGTTTAGAAAATTCCCAAAAATTAATCACGTGAAAATATTGAAATTTTTAATCCAAAAAAATTATTTTTGGATAAATTAAAATTAAAAATTCATAAACCATATTTTAAATTAAAATACAATATATTAATAAAAACAAATTCCATTAAAAAATGACTTGTTGAAACTTTAGGTGTTTTTAATCTTATTTCATATATATTTATAATAATAATTTAATATTGATATATTAGTTTATAAATTTTAATATTATCTTTTATGAGAAACTTTTAATTGTGAAAATTTTAATTTATTAATGTAAAATTAAATATCCCTTTTTAAATAGTTCTTTGAAAAAAAATCTTTCTTTTAAAATATTAATCAAAGAATAATAATACTATATAATTATTTTAATTAAATATTATCATTTTACTTACTAAATATTATATTCTTCCTATAATTTTTTATATGTTGTGGTTTGTTTTAGTCAGTTATTTAATTTTTTTGGTGTTGTGTGTGACAAAACTTATTGAATATATTTTTTATTTAAAAGATCCAAAATCTTGATTTGTTACAAGTACCATTTATCTCCCTTTTGTACTTAAAATGTTCAATAAATGTTTCTGAAGAAAAGATGACCTTATTTCCTCTTTGGTCGATGAAATTTTTCTTCCATGTCTAAAATCCTAAAAAATTTAATTTTCTTATAAATATTTAAAATGTTTTCAAATAGTTATTTTAATTACTTTTTACTTTATTTAAGAAGGATTGTAATAATTATTTTTCAATAAATTTTTTTTTGAGAAGTCCATTTTGATTTTTTCTAAAAGTGTGAAGGAATTTTTACTTCTAACCTATATATTATGAAAATATTTCCCAACATCAAATACTATTCTTTTCTTTAAAGATTACTTTATAATATTACTTGTTTATTTTCCAAGAAAAGTATTTTTTCAATATTCTACACATTCTTAGTTAAAATTATATCAAAGGGAATGTTATTTTATCATGTTTTCAAATAAATTTCTAAATGAAATTTTCTGTTTATTTTTCATTTATGTCATCATCATTTAATTATGGTTATGATTTACTAGTAATATGATCCAATGATACGATAATTATTCATTCTATAGATGTTTTATTCAAATAATAATGATATGTTTATGAAACCAATTTATTTTACACAAGATATTTTATGATGATATGATGAATGTTTTCTGGTCGTATAGTGTACATTTTTATGTTTTTTATTATGCGATTTTTGGGATTATAAATATTTATACATTCAATGAATTTGGTAAATATTTATATATAATGATATAATTATAGGGAACAAGTCGATGTGCTCGATCCACTATGGGAAATAGGTATGGATTCTTGATTCATAATGATATGATAAATAGGTTGTGAATGTTGTCCATTATGATTTGATATTCTTGTTAGATAACCTCAAAATATGGTATGGTTTTTATTACAATGATGGTTTCACACTCTTATGACATTTTTATCTTCACATGATTTAAACTCATGGCTTAGGATTGATTTTTTTAGTGATTCACCAATCTGGTGACATACTAAATTTTTATACCATGAATCATGATTATGATCTACTAATTCTTAGGTATGATTTTATGTTGATAATCAAATGTTCATATAATTTTATTCTCATGATACTATTACATATGATCATTGATTAATATCTCTCATTTTTACACTTACTGAGCATCTGAGCTCAGCCCTTATTATATTTTAATTGTTCTTTAGGTAATGATGAAGGGTTCTAAGTATGATAATTTTTGAAGGGTACCTTATGTAATTATTATTGTCAAGTATGATGAATATTTTAATAAAATTAGATGTTTATGTATCTTTTATCCAAGTATATTAAACCTTTATGCTTTAGAAAAATGTTTTTTAGAGATATTTTGAATATTAATTGGAATGATGTAATAGTTATGTATGATTTTCTTAGGTCGCGTTAGTTGGTATCAGAATAGAGTTTAGTGATTTTTTGAGATTAGGATTAGAGGAAATTATATAAATCAATGGGGAAAATTCTATTTATAGAATAATATTAGGAATATTTGGTAAAAAAAGATTGTATTTTTTTCCTACCAAATACATCACTTTTCATATACTGAAGTGTAGATGTAATCTTGTCATACATTCACCAGGGGTAAAAACTCTGAAAAGGGTGGATTTGGAATTAACTTGATCTTCACTGGTGCATGATGAGTGGTCCCAAGACTAAACACCTATCTATACACTCTCAAGGTATATTCATGGGTTAATTCACATATTCATTATAAAAAATTATTAAGGTTTTGAATAGATGTTGACCTTTAAAAGACTAGGTTAAACCTAAGGTAAAATTGATTAAAAAGAAGGATTCATGTTGTAGATATCCTATGAATTATTTTTCATTATTATAGGATCCATACCTATAATTATTATTTCTCACACTATGTTTTTTGGTTTTAGTCAATGGCTTCAACTAAGAGAAAATGCGTCAATGACAAATATGATAGGTAGTGAAATGATTTCCCTTATGAGAAAACAAATAAAGTTGAATCTGGAATGAATAACCTTTTTATTATTCCTAACCATATATCTCAATATATAATTAATAAACTAAACTTGGGTGAGTTTCCTAACACACTTAATAAGTGAAAATAGAGTTTCATGAGAGTTTATTTGGTGAAGACCATAGATTAGAGAAGATTAATCTTTCTATATTTTTGGAATCTGGGAGGAAGCACTTAGGATAATTTCTAAAAGCAACAAGAAGATATTTTATTTTGGGAAAATAAGGGCACTAATCAAATAATTTATGAGGTAAAATAAAGAGTTTGATGGATTGAAATAAAGTACAACCTAAAGTACCCTTTATATTCTAATGTATTATATCTGTGTAACATGGGAATTATCTGAGTCAATTGCCTAATGAAAGGGATAAATTATAAACCAAGAAATGGTATATGCTACAATGATTTTTGAGGTGGGTCGTGTTAGTTGAGGTACACTTGTCCTCTACTCCATAGTTTTGGATGTCATGTTAAATTTTTTAAAAATAAACCCTATGAAATTATTATTATTATTATTACATTAGTGTAATTTTATGTTATTCGGAACATTGATTAGATCTCTCTACAAATATTCCTTGTGAATTCATAGAATAATTAAATCACATTTTATATACTAAATCAACCGGTGGTCATATTTTAGATCAAGGATGTATATTATCTTTTAATGGAATATACTTAAATTATATGGGTCTTTTTTCCTATTCATGAGGGATATTTATCTAAAATGTTTAGGGATAAACTCAACATCAAATATATGTGTATTTTTATATTATGTTGATGTATTTATTAAATACTTTCCTAGTCTTCCTCGGAATCATGAAGTTTTGTTTCTAATAAAAATCATACCTAGTGAAACACCTATTTCAAATACTCCATATAGAATGAAACCAATTGATTTGATGGAATTAATAGAGTAACTACAAGGAAATATTGATAAGGTATTCACACACCCTAGTATAACATAATGGGGTGCACCGATTCTTTTTTTAAAAAAAAGAAAGATTGTTCAACGCATCATTTCATTGATTATTGAGAACTTAACAAGAACACTATAAATAAAAAGTATCTTTTACCCCATATTGATGAATTTTTTTGTCAACTACATAGATCATAATACATTTCAAAGATTAAACTTAGTCATGTATGACATCAATTGTGGTTCAAGAATAAGGATATACCGAAGGCATCATTGTGCATGAGGTATGGGCATTGTGAATTTATAGTGATGAATTTGGGACTTACCAATGCCCATTTAATCTTAATAGATATAATGAATATAGTTTTTAGATATTAACTTGATCATTTTTTAGTAGTATTTATAAATTATATTTTTTTATATTCAAATTAAAAGGGAGATAATTAAAAAAAATTAATGATTATGTTTAATAACCTGGGGAAGAAGAAGTTGTATGCCAAATTTACCAATTGATAATTTTTCATATAGAAGGTTACATTCTTGGGTCATATAATCTTAAGAGAGGGTATATTGGTAGATCCATTAAAGATGAAATTTATTGACTAATGTAAGGAAAATATCAACAAGATGAAAAGAAGTTTGGTTAACACAGTTGTTATTACACTAACATTTAGTGGAAAAGGGTTTATGATATATAGTGATTCATGAAAGAAGGTACTAGGATGTTTCCTTATAAATAATGATATGGTGATAGAATATTCCTCCCACCAATTCAAAATAAATGATAAAAATTAATCAAATGGGGATTTGGAGATATAATCAATAAATTTTCCTTTAATATATGGATCCATTATCTCTATGGTAAATATGATACATATATTTGAATCATAAAATTTTTGAAATATATATTCACACAAAAATATGTGAATATGTTACAGGGAAGATAGTTGTAGTTGATTAAATATTATTAATGTTTAATACATTACTGCCCTATAAAGGTGAAAAGGGTAGTTGATCCACTAAGTCAGAAAAACCATTCTTGTTTTTCCATGATAAGGATTGAGAGAGATCAAATATTTAAGGATTTTTTTAAAATAGATCTTGAAATCATGTGGAAATGGTACATATCATATATTTATTATTAGAATGTCCATTCATCTATACATGTAAAGATTGAATAGGTGTGGAAGGAGGATATGGAACTAGAAAATAAGGTTAGAAATGTTCCTGAGTTCAAGAATGATTTTCATGGAATGATAAGTTCGAAGTGCATTGTATGTTCCCCATCAATACCAAACATGAAAAAGGAGTTGTTAGATGATTATCATAGTTCATAATTAATTATTTATCTTAGATGTTTCAGAATTGGAAGAGATTAGAAAGAAAATTTGTGAGGGGAAAACATGGGAAGGGATTTTATTGAGTATGTGTCTTGATGTCTAGTATATCATAAATTTAAGGCTAAGAGATAATATAATATGGGAATGTAAAAACCATTACTCATACCAGAATAGAAATGGGAAAACCACCATGTATTGTTTTATAGGACTCTCCAAGGCATATAAAAGTAATAATTCTATTTCAGATGTATTTTATCACTCTAAAAAATTAAACATATTTCATTTGTATTAGTGAATATTTCCCTCTTAATCAACGTACACTGATATACATTAAACAAGTGGTAATATTTCATAGTGTACAACTCTAAATTATATCAGATCAAGATCCTAGATTTTCCTAAAATTTATGGAGTAGTCTTTAGTAGGATTTGGATATATTTTCTAGTTTCAATAATTCATATAATACATTAAAATATGGAACATATAATAGGAGAATTAAAACTCTAGAAGATATGTTGAGAGTTTTCCCAATTGATTTCAATGGTAGTTGGGATTATCACCTTCCATTTGTGAAATTTTCATACAATAATATATTTGAATAAATCATTGAAATGAATAATTATGAACCCTTTTATGTAAGGAAGTGAAAAACTCAAACAAGTTGAGATAAATTTTTAGAAATAAAGATATTGGGACCTGATCTAGCTAATGAAATAGTAGATATGGTTTTATCTATTCAGAATCACATCAGTGAATCTCAGAGTCAATAGAATTGGTATGAAAAAAATCTTTAGTGAGATATGGAGATTGAAGTTAGAAGAAAATAATTCCTAAGAATATTTACTTGGAAGATGTTTATAAGATTTGTAAATAAGGGAAATATGAACCCAATGTATATTTTTCTATTCTTGATTCCTAATCAGGTTAGGATTATAGCTTATTTATTTTCACTTCCACTGAATCTATCTTAAATATATGATTTGTTCCATGTATCTCTCTAAATAAATTACATTCTTGATTCTTAACATGTAATGAATTCAAAGGTTATACCACTATAGCATGATCTCTCTTGTGAGGAAAAACTGACGAAGATTCTATATCAAAGAGAGAAAGTGTTGGGAAACAATACCACTCATATATTAAATGTTTTTTTGTGAAACCATAAATTTGAGGATGATATATAGAAACCTAAGAATGTGATGAGAAAGAAGTATACTCAATTTTTTTGTATAAGAATGATGGAATTTTGAGGTTGAAATTCTTATAAGCGATTATAATGTAACACTTGGATTTTTTATGACATTTATTTCTTAAAATGAATTTAATTTCCTTGATAACTTTCTTCCTAAGAAGCACTGAGTTCAACTGTACTATAACAAACTATTAAATTATTATTATTTAAATATGACCATTACAAGATAGCTATCAAATTAATGTTTTGAAGAAGAATAACCACATTATGAAAAAAAATTATAAATGTTTTATATAAATCAAAATTATTGATTAATTCATAATAAATAATTATTCATTTTTTTGTAAAGTCCTTTTATACTTCAAAATATATGTTTTCTTAAAATATGGTTTTATGGAATTTTTTGAATAAAAATAATAATTTATTTCCTAAAAAATATGAAATTTAATTTAAAGGGATAAATATTATTTTTGTAATAATCTTTTCGACATTATATATGGGTGAAATTTTGTGATTATTCTGAAAATCCCAATGTTTCTATAAATAGTGAAAAAATACCAATTTTATAGAAAATTGACTTTTCCATTCAAGAATTTTCAAATTATCATTATGTTTTGAATTAGTTTTAAAATTTCCTTAGTTATTCTTGATTAAGAATAATAAAAATATTTTCATTTTAATCAACATTAGTAATGACCTGAACATTTATAAATGGAATAATATTTTTAAATGAGTAAATTCCATATTAAGTAATGAAGTTATAGAAAATGAATGCACTACATTAGTAATTTTCGAAAATTATAAGTTATATACTATCATATTTAAAAGACCATTATACATCATAATTATTTATAATATTGTATTGGTATTTTGAAAATTAAAATTAGTATATTAATGGTAATAAAAAAAAGTCTAATTAACACAAATGGAAGAAGTGGTGGCCTTGATCAGTAAGATCATACCCTCTTATCCCATTTACCATATATTCTAAGGGAGATAGCATCATAGTTAATTTTCTTTTGTTGATCCCAATATGAGATTCAATATCTAAATCATAAGAGAAACTATTTATGGGATAAGTTCAATCTCATCGAGATCAAGGACCAAACCATGGTCGTTGAACCACCCCAAGAAAATATCACTATCTCACACCATAATCTTTAGGATTTTAGTGGTGTAATAATGTTATATTTATCTAGAACCAAACCATATGAAGTTTTATATTTTATTTTTAATAAAATAATTTTTATATTTATTCTTTTAAGATATTTGTTTTTAAATGATTAGATGATGAGTTTCATAAAAATCATATTTTGATATGATGAAAATCAATTAAATTTACGGGAAACATATTGTTTCAATCGAGACACAATTTCTGATGAATTCAATAATTTTTAACAAATTGGTATTTTAATAAAATATTATTATATAATATTTATAAAATATAAATGATAATATAATTCTATGAAGTCAAATGTAATTTTTATAAGGGTGAGAAAACTATTATTGTAAAAAACGCAAATTTTTTAATAAATGAGGATTAAGATTTAAAATTTTAAAACATAAATTTTATATAATTATTTGGATAAAATGAATATTATTTTTAAAATTATCATATCGAAATTATCCAATAAAGAAATTTTCCTAATTTTTTTAAACAATCGTATTTTTTTCAAAATTAAATATGGTATGTATTATGACATCATAAAATCCAAAACAGTGATGTAATAAATAATATAAATATTATCCAAAACCAAAATTACATTTAAAATTTAAAATACTACCTTTTGATGTTATTTTATTAATTTTATAAACCCTTAATGAATCCTTCAAAACCTAGCTTTAAAAATCAATTATTTATAAACATAACTCACCTCTACATCACCAAGGGTATTATTTTAATGTGTTTGGATCATGGAATTATAAAATATTGAAATACATACTTTTTATAAATCTATTTGAAAACCCATGGGTTGATTTTTGGTTTGTATTAATTTATGATATAGAGTCCAAAATCAATGTTTTGAAATTAATAATGAATTACCCTCTCCTTTTCTATTTGAACCCACCTAACCTCTCATTGATCATCAATCAAAACCATGGGATCTTAAAGTTACTCTATCATTCCCTATCTATATACCACTAATAGTTCCCCCAAGATCTATATAATCCCCTCCCAATATTTTAGAATTTCCCTCTAAATGTAAGGGATCCTAACCATCTCCTCTTTATTTAAGAACGCCCATTATATTGACAATTTTTTATTTTTTATTTTCCATATTGAGATATTTTTCACATATCCCTATTACTGTGCGTATTATTTACAAGTGATTAGAGATCCCTTATTACTCTCATTAAACTCCACCATGAATCCTTAAGTACCCCTGTTATGCTATCGAAAGTTTTCTATGTTTCCCATCAAATAATTGTGTAGTGAATACCCATACCCATTTCCACTCAGGGGTACTCACCTAGATGTATCTATTCTACATTTATTTGGTACATCGATGTATGTAACCCACACTCATTAATTTTTTGATTAAATGTGATGAAATATGATCCAATATTGAATGATCTATGTGGAACACTTATACATGTACATGGTATGAATATAACGTGTCGGCCTATAATTATATATCCCTCTAATGCATTAGGTAATGTTTGATCTCATGAGATTGCATGTATGGTAAATGGGAGGTTATTTTAATCACATTATATTATTATGTCTTGGAATTTATCCTTACCTATGATTATGATGTCATATTTTATATTGTTTCCACGTTCCTATGTAACCTTTATGTTAGCATCTTTTTTCATGATATGATGTTAATGTTTATGATTCTCAACCTTTTTATGTCTTGATGATATGAATATTTTTTAAAAAGTATTGTTTTTTTGTGTTATGATTTTATCATTACATTATATTGATTTATATGTTTCCCATTTATTATGTACATCCCTGTGTTATACCACACAATTTTAAAATAATGACGGAATTTTTGGAGAAAGTTAATGATGTTTTTAATAATATTGTTGTATTTTTTATTGTAAGTAGTTATGATATGTACCTAATTTACCAAATACATTAGGCCTCATGATATTATAGAATTTTTTATTTAAACCTTTATGTAATAAATAATTAAATAAATTGTATTAAGGATGTGGGTTGTCATACATTATGCTAATTGTTTATATAAAAACATTTATATACTTAAAAATGAATTTTTCTAGAAAACCATTGTTCATCGTGTTTTTCGGGTTTTCTTTCAAATTATTTTATCACACTTACATGAATTAAATTTTATAAATTTTACCCCATATTTTCAATCATAATCTAAAAAACTTAATGAGGTTGCATTCATTTTTTGTCATTGTGAATAGTAAATTTGGTAAAAACTCAGTTTCCATAGTAAGAGTTATAATGGGTTATAAGGGATAGAACTAAAATGATAAGGGTTAAAATGACATAAATAACATGTATTAATCATATATTAAGGTATTATTTTAACTTTATTTTATCTCCTCTTTGATGGTGATCCATTTTGGAGACATTTGATATGCATAATACATTGATGTATTTTAATATTTTAAAAAATCCAATTGTTTCCTCTCCCTCACATATAAAAGTAAATCCACTATCCTCTCTTATTCAAATTAAAAATCATCCTAGATCAGCCAAAACAAAAAAAATATTTATTTTCATCCCTATCCATGTCATATATTTCCTGTTTTGATCATAATACAATACTAATAAGTCTTTCAATATAAACTGAAGCAGGTTGTCTGAAGTAGAGGTATAGTTATTAATTGAGATATTTCAATTTTATTTGTTATTACACCTTCTATAAACCTAATGTATCCAAAATAATATGTTTAATATAATATATTAAATATTAATAGATTTTATTATGATGATTTAATGACTATTTTCCAACTCTTTTCCATCTAATTTGAAATGAAAGTATTACCCATGCATACGTGTGGAATACCACATCCACATATAGATATGATTAATTTTCTATCACCACATCACATATCTATTTGTAATTATTTATTTAATGAATATATATGATATTTAATATACTATTTTTTAATGATAAAATGTTATTTATATGTCTTTCCTACTTTTATTTTGAAGTTGAAAAATGTGATCATGCGTACATATATAATACCATCTCCATGAAAAATGAAATTAATTTTTATATATATACCACTTATGGATGGTTTTAAATATTTATATAATTAATATATATTATATTTATATAAATTTTTATATACTGGATATTATGTAACCATGATCAGAAAACAGTAACTAGATCTTCTGAACTAAAATTTATAGGAAAAATGAAATAGTTAACACCTAAAAATGTTTATTTTAGTAATGAATTATTAATAAATTGGTGTAAAAATTTTATATATTATAATTATTTATATGGTTTTTTATATAATTATAATAAATTTAAATTTATTGTACAGGAGGTTACAGCTCTTAATAAGTAAATTGGATAGGGTAAGGAATTATGTTAAAATATCATATCATTTCATGATTGTCTATGATAAATTTTAATTGATGTAAATTTTAATGATATTATCCTTTAAATCCCATATATTGTATTATCCTATAATAATTCCTTCATTTTAAAGTATTATATCCATTTTCTCTCTTTTTAACTTAAAATTATTTAGAGACAATTTTAAATAAAATTTGGCCATATATCCTATTTCTCAATTTTTTTCTACTATGTCCATACTCTTGAAAGAAACTATGGAAGTTCTTACCTATACATGAAATGTTTTAAGAATTTAATTTTAATTACTTTTTACTTTATTTATGAAGGTTTAAAAGGAATCTTTTCAAAGAAACTTTTCTGAACAAGCCAGTTTTTTCTTTTTATAAAAGTTTAAATGGAATGTTTTATTTTAACTCAAGCAGAATGAAAGGATTTTACCACTATAATTATCATTATATTCATTTAAGTTTCTATTTCAAGGTTCAATATTTATTTTCAAAGAAAATTATTTTCTCAGTATTCTGAGAATTTTTAAAATTTTATCAACGGAAAAGGACATTTTCTCATGTTTTCAAATAAATGTTTGAATGGTTTTTTAAAGAAATATTCTATTTATGTAATCATCATTTAAGGATTTTTTTAATTTCATGAGGATATAGTCTAATGGTATCATCATTATTCATTATCTAGGTAGTTTATTACTGTGATGATGAGATGTTGATGAAATGATATAATCTTCAATGGGTTCTGTTATGATGGCATGATGAATGTATTATGATCTAATGGAACAAATATATATATAGTTTTAATTATGTGAAGGGTGGTCCTGTAATTATATATCCCGACAATGAATTTGGTAAATCCTTATATCTCAAGAGATAATAATTGGATACAAATTGATGTTGTTGATCCTTTATAGGAAACATGTAGGTATGCCTCATCCACTACAATATAAGAAACATGTGATGATGTCTAGTTCTCTATAATGTAATGTTCTTGATAGTTAACATTAACGAATTATATGGTTTCTATGCATATGATGGTGCCACACTCTTATGAAATTTCGATAGGATAATGATTTAAAATCATGGCTCATGATTATTTTTAGTTGATTACCAAATCTTGTGACATACAAATGATTTATGCCATGAATCGTGATTGTGATCTATGAATTGTTGGATATGATTTTATATTGATAATCACATGTTCAAATACCCTTATTATCATTATATTATTACATATGATCATTGATTGATATATCCCATGTTTACCCTTAATTATCATCTGATCTCACCCTTAATTATGATTTAATTTTATATAGGTTATAAATAAGGGTACTAAGTATGATGAGTATTGAAGGGTACCTTATAGAATTATTGATGATATATATGACTAATATTAGACATAAATAACATGTTTATATATCTAGTATCAAATTACACTAAACCTTTATGGTTCTTAGGCATGTTTATCTAGGTGATGTATTGAATATTCATTTAAATTTTAAAAAATATATGTATATTATGGTTTGTTCCCCTAACTTAAAATGGTTATTTACTAGTAAACCACAACCTACTAGTGGTTGAGGTTTGGGAAAACCCCATAGATCTATAATAATTCCCTAATAATCACCTCTAAGTGGATGTTTGGGTTCTTCTTAATGTTTTAGTCATGGTGATAGATGTGTTTCTAAAGTACAATCATAACAATATTGTAGTTTCTAATAGATTATCTATAGATTTGTATGTTATGGTAATTTTTTATGATTTAATATACTCAATATTATCATTGATAAGGGACATCAATGATACATGGTGTGATCTTATTATAATCTACCTTGAGTTTAATATTTTTTAATTTAGGTGTTATACACTCATTTCTTTCTATGAATATGGTTAGAGATCAGGATATGGTATTATATTACATGGTTAAAATATTTACCTTTCTATCTCCCTTGATAAAAGGATTCATGTGTGTTTATAGTTATCTAGGTTTGGAATGGTACGAAATAGATATGATCATCCATGGGATTTTCTAATGGTTGACATAAGTATCTTTAATGTGATCCAAGTAATGAATTTGATAACTTGTTATAGAGGATGAGTTTATTTTTAAAACTGATGGTTATCTTTCATATGAATAGGGAGTTATTTTTACTCCTTTTATAGAGTGTGGGTTTTGTAAACTACCCCTTATAGACCTAATTATAAAAAAAATTGTGTGATCATAGCCTAGTTTGTGAGCATTAATTTAGGGGTTGATGTATATATTTGACTACTAGTATTTCCTTTTATTATATTGTTGTATCAAGATATCATTCTTGAGGACTTATAGAGGTGTTCTCATAGTGGGGTGCTTGAGTTCATAATTGATCTAGTGCTGGGTAAAAATCCTATATCTATTCCACTTCCCACTACGTTGATCTTATTTTGTTCACCAAGAATTGTGATGGTAATTTATGCTTGTATGTAGATTTATGTAGGTTTAATTGGATGTTTATCAAGAACCAATACCCATTTTATCATATTAAATATCTACTCAACGATTCTGGTTGGTTCTAGGTAATTCACCAAGATCAATCTAAAGGTGGGGTACTATCTGTTATGGGTGAGATTGATGGACATTCCTTCAAAAACATTCATAATAAATTATAGAATATATTAGTTTATTTTGATACCAATAAATTTAACAAATTATCTAGTGTTATTTATAACCTTTATTAAAAGTGTTTTCCATAAAGATTATATAGTTTCACTTATTTGGTCATGTGATTTGAGATTCAAGCATGTTAGTGAATCCTAAGAAGGTTGATGTAATTATTTCATAAAAGCGTCCCAAGAATACATTTGATATCCATAACATCTTAGGACTCTTAATCTTATATAAAATATTCATGATGGGTATTTTTATACCATCACAATCTCATAAATAGAAGAAGAAACTGTTTTTATTTTCATCTATCATTATAGAATCAACATGTAATATGAAGAACACAAAATTACTATATAAAACTCAAGTATAGTTTTCTCCAACTCGATATAGTATTCTTGAGGAAGATCACTAAGAAACATCATATAATATATTTCCACCAACAGCGGTTCAGTAACAACTTGAATCCATGTAAACAATGTGAGTACCCATCGATCATTAAATGGCATGCTAGAAACATCGTATTAAAAATGAATGATGACCATGAAATAATAGAGTTTTAACTAGGTATGTTGGTCTTTTCCTATCACAAATGGGCAGTATATCATCCCTTTATTTGTTACTAATTGATTTAATGAATTATCATGAATGTTTCTACCAATTCTTGGTAGTATTAATGTTATAACAATTGTAAGGCGTTCCATTTTATATAATAAATGAATTTTTTTACAATCTTTACATAATGATCAATCCAAAAATGAATCATCATAATGATTCATAACGAAATAAAAAACTATTTCAGAAAATGGAATACATAATTCAATAATATAATACATATCATAACTATAACATGTACTATTATATATACATCTCATGTTTATCGCAACATTTGATCCCACTATTAATGCTAAATATGATATGTGTCATATGTATATTATGGGTTATGATATTAAGATTTGTCACACTGTATGATTCACCTATACTAGTGCATTTCCATCAATATATTATTTCCATTAAAAATATAATGGATTTATGAAAAAAAATCATTACAAATCTTTTTGTACCTATACAACCTTCTTTGTATATGGTTTATTAAATTCTATTATTTTAGAATAAAAAAATGTCTAAAAATTAATCCTCATTCTAATGTATAACTATGAAACCCTATGATACTTTATAAAATTGATAAAAATTATTAATTCTGTAATTTATAAATAAAATAAAAGATTATCCTCTTTTGAAACATTATTTCTACTTAAGATACAAAGGGTTCTAGAATAATCCATATTAAACATGATAATATATTCCTATGACCATATCCACCCAAATATATATCTGATACATTTTATGCATACGTGTATAATAACATTTGTAAATAATCAAGTGAAAACTAGATGTGGAACATGTAAATATATTATGGACCATCTCATACAAAAATAGACTAACAAGTTTAAAATAATACCTCACATTTCATTTATCTAATTAGTCGACCACATCACATTTCACTCAACTAAGCATGGTTATGCATTTCCTCTATCCAATTCAATCATGGGAATCGATTCCATAACATTTATACTAGATGAAAAATCCCATAATTTTTAAATTCATAGGTTTGGATGATCAACAACATACCAAGCCACCCCTTTATTTTCTTACCCTCAATGTTAGCACAAAAAATGTATCAATGAATGAAGGATCAAATTATACATATCATTATAAACTCCATTAATTGGGATTCATATTAATTATAAACTACTAAATATATCAATCAGTGACCATATATCATTCCATATGATACACTGTAATGGGTAAGTTTAGTTAATATGTCTAATTATAGTCTCATAAGTCTTCTATGTATCACATATAATATTCTTCACATACTCTTTTTAATATATCATCAAAACCCATAATATTCTATATTAATAATTGATTATGGATACTCAAATTAATACATTGAGGGTATTTTACCATTCCATAAATCATGTAATATATATAACACATATTAATTAATGATAAATGGAGATTAACTTTATTATAAAACCATGATATATTTTAATTAATAATAATATTTACATACAGTCTCTCGTGTATCTAATACCTAGAGACTTAACATGAACCTTATGCTTATGCAGTATTAATGACTTTTTCATTGGATCTACTACATTCTCTTATGTATCCACCCAATATAATTTCACATCTCCCCTCTCAATGATTTTCCAAATAAGATCATATTTTCAAAGGATAAATGTGGTTCTTTAGTGAGACTGGGGTTCCTTGTCCTAAGAAATATCTCCATTATTTTCATAAAAATCTGAATTAATCCATCAATTCTTGGAACCCAATCATATTTAATGTTTAAATTATTGATCCAAATATTTCACTTTCTATAATATGATGTAGTGATGTACAATGACTCTATTTTTTACTTCACCATGATGGTTTGTTTGGAACTCTTGCAACTAATGCCTCTACTGTTAAGGAAAAACATGAAACATGTTTTTATTTTATATCATTATTTTTAGTTTGTAATCTAGAATCATTCTAAGACATTATAATGATCTCATACACACCACTAACACCAATAATATATATTATCTTCTTCTCATGTACTTAATTATATTATTTATTTAAATCTATTATCTCTCTCCAAGATTGGATTAGTATCTAATTTTTATGCTCAAATAATAAGATACATTGTTTTGAGTTTACAATATAAAATACACAATATATCATGTGGTGGATGCATAATGAATATTATCCATGTTTTACCCTCATTAAAAATAAATTTAGTCCTCATGTGACTCATTCCATTTAACACTATTGAAAACACTTTATCAGAGTTATGTTTGTTAAAATACTTTAGAAATTTCTCTATGTATGTGTTCTAACTCAATATAAGAAACATTTTTAAAATATATCTATAGATATTCATACCCAATACATAGTCTAATTAAACCATGTCTTTCACCATGAACCACTTTCCAAATTATACCTTTATAAAATGTATAGTCTGGACAAATTTTTTGGTGAGTAGTATTTCATCTATATACTACAACATAAATAGAGCAGCATGCCTATTAACCTAATTATATACATAGGAATCATTTTTATTCATAATGAAACCAAAATATTTAATTTCAGCATTAAACTATATATATTTTAACTCTAATAATATTGAATCAATCCATAAATACACTATTATAACTTGCAATGTTTAACAATATTATTTTGAACATTAGATCCCATAGATTGTGTCATATATAATTCCTCTTATAAATTCTCATTTAAAAGTTATTTTGATATCCATTTCACATATCACATAATTATAAAGATATTCGATTGATATAAATATTTTAATGGATGTTTTTATCATAACTGGTGAATGGGATATATCATATCTAATGGCATGATTTTTTTGTAACCTTTTTCCACCAAACATGCTTTATAGGTAGACATTATAACATACAAGTCAATTTTATTTTGTAAATACCACTTTAACCCTATGGGTTTCACCCTATAAAGTGAACCCACAATGTTCTAAACTTGGTTTGTGTGCATGGATTCCATCTCAGATATCAGGGCCTCCAACTATTTCTCTCAATCATAACTCTTGATAGACTCTTGGTAGGTAGTTGGTTTATGATTAATGAACGCTATTTTATTATCATTTAATAAAATAAATAAAAATCCCACTTGACCATAACTAATATTACTCACCCTTTAATCTTCATGTTGATCTTGATTTTTTTCTTTTCCAACAAACCCTTTTGGAACCATCACAAATTCAATATCTATAACAATTCTTCTTTATTATTTTTAAAATTATCTAAATTTATTATTCCTATAATTGACACCTCTATTTATATATTCATTCTCAAAAAATATATAAAATTCTGACACAAACACTTTTTTCTCAATAAAATTATACAAATAATATCAGTTAGTTTCCTTTGGATAAATAATTAATAAGATATTTTGATATTTTGGGGGAATTTTATAATAATTCCAACTCTATATGTAATCTTTAAAACCCCAAATACTTCTAAAATAGAAATTGGTACACCACTTATTTCATATGTCATATGGTGTCTTTATTACTACTTTAGATGGAATGTGGTTAAGTGGGAATGCATAATTTTATATATAATATCCCTATAATGATATATAAAGGTCGCATTAACTCACCATCAATTAAACCATTTCCAAACAGGTATAATTACTCCTTTTATGAACAAATTTATACAATGGTATCCTAAGAGGAGTGAATCATGAAAAATTTTCCTAATCTCTCAAATAATCATAAAATTCCTAGATTAAGTATTCACCACCTTGATCTAATCAAATAATCATAATAATTTTTTCCATTTTATTATGTGCTTCATTTTTTTGGACCACATACTTTTCAAGGGATTCCAAATTTTTTTCATAAGAAAAATATGACCCGGAATACTTAAGTCATAAATTAAATTTATGAAGTGTATATAATCATAAATTGATTAAGTTATCATTAGTACACATATATCACTATGTTTCAGATCCAATATTCCACTAACCCTCTCATATGTTCCCTAAGAACGTGATTTCATCATTTTTCTAATAATTAAGATTCATAGTTTTTAAATGTTTTATAATCAAATGATTCAAATAATACACTTACATAGTCTTTGGATGTGATTCTAGTTTATAAATTCATGGAATTAACGAAAAATATAATGGTGTTATAATCAACCATATCCTTATTATATAGAATGTTATATATTGAATTATCCATGTCCAAAATATATATAACCTTTATCATATTTCCAATTCTATATATTTTCCAAAAAAAGTTATAAAATCAAATTTATATTTAGGGATGGAATATAGAAATATTTTTTTCAATTATACAAGTAATACACTAGGTAGACTTGGATAAAAACTATCAACCTCTAATGTGTAAACTATTTTCCCTTTTCCAACTCATTGATATACTTCTCTTATCATCAATTCTCTCTCATTTTGGAGTTTTTATTTATAGTCACAAATTGTGTATTCATAACTGATATCCAATTCCCATTAGTTATAATTATATAAGTTGATTTTTCTAATATTCACTTCTAAATTTTTAGAATGATTATCCATGAGAATATTTCTTAACCATGTATAACAATTAATTAAGCTATAGGTCAAACCTATAAAATTTCTGAATATGATATTCATGATGCATGTCATCAACTACCAAAATACATATCATTAGGTGAGTATCATTTTTTATATCATTTAAATAATAAATTTTATTAAAATTAGTAACACTAAAAAATGATGATACCATACATTAAATCCATTTAGATAGAGAATATACATATATTTTTCATTAATGATCCCACATTGAGATTCCTCTCATCACTTAGTTATTTAGATAATCCATCTTACCAATCATACCATATATAAATCTTGGATGTTTTAGTGGATAAACCATTTCCAAAATCCATAATATCAATAAAATCAACAATATCCCACTAATATACTAACTATGAGGGTTTTCATACTAGGTTTAACCCATAGAACATAGTGGGACATGGTTACTTAACTCATAGAGTTGACCATAACCTCTATAAAAAACATAAGATAATCCATGGGAACCCTACATTAGAATAACTTACCTTTCTGAATGATTTAGGTCTTGACATGTGTTTTCTTTGTAATGAATCCCATACTAAGTATTCTCTATGTTTTATTTATCTCAAAAAAAATTATGCATTTTTATAGATAACTATTCCATCATAATAAATCTATAGAGCTCAATTTATTCATATATGTATGTATTCATATAATGAATTAGCTCTAGAATTCCTATTACTTCGATAACACCCCCAAACCTAACCACTGGGTCCCAGTAGAAGTGCCACATGACCTAATGTGTGCCTCTCTATATGAAAGAGGATATCGATTATTAGTAGGGATTTAACTCTATAATTGGGGAGACTATACCCATAGTATCGTGTCATAAGATCAATAATAAATCATAAAAAAAATATAATCAGTGTACTTGTGGAAATCTAAAGACTACATACATTTCATATCGTAAAATGATCTTCCAAAGCTGAAAACCATACGAGAGTATAAATATAGATAAATAAATAAATAAATAGTTGGGTCCATCCTGATTCGGTACTTTCTCCATTATTATCCACTCAACCATCCACCAAAGGGACCTTTCACATCATTTGATCTCTAGTCATGAAATCTATAATCTCACTAAAATGTCCTGGTAGAGTGTTAATACATGGATCAGTCTAACACCCCTAAGGATTCATTAACATAGTGTGCTCAAGTAAACAAGTGTACATCATAAGTAACACTAAATATGAAAGGAATAAAATTACAAAACTAATAGAATGTTTCCTATCCAATCCACTATGAGCCCCAACTATACCTTCTTCGGCTCCAAGACAAAATGAAATTAAAGATATTGGAAATAAAAAAAACTTACCACAAGTCACTAGAGGAAAATTGCAATTTCATGGCGGTTTTTTTTTTGCTATGGTAGTGTTTTAAACCTCCACCATATGCTTCTACGGCGGTTTTCGAAAATTGCTGCTAAATTGCGTATCGGGAAACTATTTGTGGCGGCTAAAGCGGTTTAGAAGTGGTTTATGGGAACTATCGTAGTTGGCGCATTTTCACGGCGGTTATATGGTTTTTCGTTGCAGTTTCTCTGGGCAGGGGATTAATTTTTTTAGCGGCGGTTACAACCACCACTAAAAAAATTAATCCCCTACTAGGACAAACCACTGGGAGAAACAATATAACCGCCATAAAAATGAATGGAATATAGGCCACTATAGTGGTGGTTAAAACTGCCGCTAAATTTAAGATGGTATCGGCGGTTAAAACCGTCGCTAATAGAAAAAATATCGACATTTAGCGGCGGTTAAAACCACCACTAAAGAGCATATTTAAAAAAAACAACCAGTTTTTGGATCCCCTGTACCAGTTCCCTGAAAAAAATGTTCCAAGAATACGAAAACACCAACAGAATACATACTACAGTCAATATGAAAAGAGATGCTTAACTGAGCACAACCAATTGCATTGCTCAGTGAGTAATGAAATGAAAATAAACATATTAAATGGCATAATCCTAGTATCCAATAAAATGTAGTGGTGAATTTATGAATTTTAAATTGACCATTGCAGACTCATATGTACTAGTTGATCATTGATTGGATGTTCACATGTTGTGTGCAACTTATATGGTCACCCATTGGGTGATCTAGGTGAAATGGGACAATATGATTTATTTTTTCAAATGTTGGTACTCCCACATATCTTTTGGAATTGGTCAAGAATGTAATATCCATTTATATATGATTATTTTATAGAACCCAAGGCATCCCTTAGGTGTTTGTACCACTTATTGTTGGAATCTCCAAAGTGGGAAATTTCTTAGATTAACATGTCACCATCGAATTGACTCCATTGAGATTATATATGGGTTTCCAATGTTTTAATGAATTGAATGAGTTAAATGTAACTGATAATGTGTAATGGATAATTAATTATGGGTTTCCTTTTTTAAAATAAATCAATTAGTTTTAAATGGAATTACCCCAAGTAATTGTAATTTCATGCTCTTGATTTATGCTTTATAAAGTGCTTCATACTAACTGTAATATTTTAAATGGGAATTGAACATGGATTAAGACATGAATAAGAGGTTATTCCTTATCTATTATGACACAAATTATTATTCTTTTATTATGTATATGGTGTAGATAAGATATGTGGATTTGAGGTAATTATCCTTTATATTTATATTTAATATATGCCTTTATAGAGGTTGTGGTATGATGGTATGAGATTTCTGAGTAAGGAGATATCATGATTCCTTACATCAGGTTTTGAGCATGGTGTATCACAAAAATGATACTATATAAGTATTTTGATTTACTCACCACATTCCATGACTAGAATTTTGACCTGATGGAACACTCAACATCCCATGTGTTGTTTCATGGTGTCTCTCACTCTATTGGGATATAGGGATTGTACCCAATTACATGAGCACATAGGCTCGCTGGAATGGTTAGGGATGTCTGAGTTATGCCATGGTCTATTCATCATTATTATTATCAGTATATGGATACATACATCTTCACGTACCTTGACAATATAGGTGGATGAAATATATATAAACTATATATATTACTACTATATGTATTGTAACTATTTAGATTTCTATTCTATCTATGTGTCGATAAATTTAAACCCTCATACAGTCCTTTAGGAACATGATTGGGTGGTTATTTATTTATTCCTTAGTTACTCAAAAGATGTGGGGTGTAGTATGTTGGTGGTAGACCCTTTATTATGGGAATAATGATGTGGTAATATTTTCATGGGACTAATTTATGTTGTTGTTCCATGTGGAATTATTATAAATGAAACATAACATAGGAATTAGGTAAAATCATCTCTCTCTTGGGTTATTCCATGTGGAATTATTATACTTGACACTAGAGATAATAAAATGGTAAAATCATCTCTCCCATGGATAAGGGTTCCTAATTTTTTAAGAGTGATGGATCAGTTTCAAGTATCATATTTGTTTCACTCATGTGATTTATTTGGAAAAAAGAGTCTTTAGTGTGGTTTCCTTAGAAGGAATGGAATCTGGCTCCTAATATATTGTAACTCCTATTATGAAACCTAGTTGTTTGGATGTGTGGAATACAATAGAAGTGATCAGGCACATTCCTTCAAAAGGAAGAGTGTATCGTGAAGGGGTTGATATATTCTATCATGAAATATGGATTCTTATAATAAATTATTTGTGATAGGGTAGTTCATGTTATGAATGGTAAGTAACTGATCATGTAGTCTATTTAAAATTTTTCTAGGGCAGGGGGTACTATAGAATCTACCAAGAGTTTCTCATCAGCATGTCATTCCTATGGAGATAATGGAAATTTTCATTCACACTGCATGACTGTTCTTAGAGACCACTTTGGAAATGGTGGGAAAACCCCATTTCATACAATGTTGCAAAATTTCCCCTAATCTCGTATCAATATCTATGGATTCCAACTATTTTTTTAAATTTTGGATACTATAATTATGCCACACTAAAGGGTGATCTATATTAAACATGTTAGCGAGACACACATTCTCATACCTAGGGATTGATACAATATCATAACTAAGAAGTACTTCTTAGAAATGGAAATGTAGTGGTAAATTCATTGGGATAGAAAATGTAGGATTGGTTATTATAAGGAAAAAATGAATTTAGGAAAAATTAATCATAAAAAATGAATCATCAAAATAAAAGTTGATATATATGGTGCATACCACATTCGAGAAATCAAGACATAAAAGGAAACATTAGAAATCAATAAAATACATAAAAGGAAACATGAGAAATCAAGAAAATGTTAGGTTCCGAAAATGAATGGAGGCAACTATGTTCCCCAAACGATACATATATAAACGAACTATCAATATTTTTCCACATATCAACAATACTACTAATCACTGTCTGATGTCGAATAGATATCATCACCCTCTCCACCTCTATCTCCACTTCCAACTACCACCTGTAAGAATGTTATATTGAAAATTAAATAGTGTTGCATGTTTATATTTAATCATAAAACCAATAAAAGTTTGTAAATTAAATTATTTTTAATTTCTGTTATTTACATGCTCACCACTAGTCAATGCAATACCACCGGGGGGATATTTGATCATCTCTTGATGTATATCACTCAATGCTTTCTGCAAAGCAGATATTTGAGCCCCCTGGTCTTGAACTGTGTTTTGTAGGGAAGCAATATCTCTCTGAGAATCTCCAAATATGGACTGACTACAACCAAGAGTAGATACAGATACAATTCCTGATGGCCTACCAAAGACCTCATATGGTACGGGTCCCAAACTCATCCCGCGCACTCTACCAGGATGCTCCTTCCCATGGACTTTAGTAACCGGGTCATCCTGGGCTACTAAGTAGGACTGCCCGGGATTTGCATCCCATATTTCATTGATTTTTACATGTAAATAAAATATCAATATATATTAACATAGTTAAAACTAATAATAAGTTATTATAATTAAAAAATGAGTTCATGGCCCAACTTCTTTGGAAGGCTCATTAACAAAACTTCCATCAGATTTTTTGTAAACATCCAACCACACTTCAGTTCAGGATGCTTCATGCCCTAACTTTGTGATTGCATTAAACAATGATAAATCAACAGTTTAAAATATTAAATAGATAATATTGTCTTATAAGTATTTAAACTAATGAAAATATTACCAGAGTCGATCAGCTTCTAGAAAAGATTTTTGACCCTGTAGTGTGAGGGATGACTTGCTTAGCCCGTCTTGATGCATTCTTTCTTAAGAGATCCTTAAATAAATAAAATTTAATTTAATAGTAATTTATTCAATGTCATCTCATCTTCATATACATGTATAAATGTAAAATTAGGTTTACCTAATAATATATATTTAAATACCATATGCTTCTCATCATGATGTCTATCAACAAAAACATTCCACTGTTCTTTGGGTACCCCATTGGGTAGCTTCTAATACTTTTTTTGGATGGTCAACAAAGTATCGTTGACATCACTCCACAATATGCATTTAAAGTCTTTCCATTTCTTACCAAGATTTTTCAACGTCCACTTTCATGCTATCACATCAGCAACTATAAAGTGGAAAAACATATGTATACAGAAATTCATTTTGAACATATTAATAACATGACATTAAATTACACCATAATGTATTAAAATTACCTTTATTTGGGAATCAAAAACATCATTTTTTCAACTTGGAGTCATATGTCTCCCATAATGATAATAAATAGGAATGTAAATGTGCTCTGCTACAAGTTGTCCTAGACTTTGGTCAAGTAATCCCACAACATCATCCGTAGGGACCCCGTATAAATCAAATGGGACAACTATCTTCTCTCCATTCATATTCCACACATCTGCACTTTTTATATTTTTCTCCATAGTTTCATTTTTTCATCTTTAATGAACAAACAATTAGTATAAAAAAGTGCAATAAATTTATTTTTATTTAAATTTGTACCTATAACAGTGACCCTCCAGTATTCTTGTGATGAACTAGAAGTGGCGCGCTGCCTCCCCACTACTGAGGATGCTAAAGGGGGATTCAACGACTCAGATTCTAAAGGGATGCTCACAGATAGTGTGAGAGATGGTGTAGGGGGTGATAGTGTAAGGGGGGCAGGCAGCTAGAGGCACAGATGACGTAGGGAGGGAGACAGATGGATCATCATCTGTCGCAGTAGTGGACGAAACAGTTTATCACTTCCTCATTTGAATTCTTGTCATTTAATCAAATATAATTAAGTTCAGAACATATATTTCAAAAACAATATGCAAAAAAAATGATAATAGATTCCTGGTACTAACAAACAAAATATACATAACAACGATAATGAATGACTGCACAAATGAAATATGTGGTTGATGAATGAATAAATAACTGTACATACAATCATTTTCCCCTTCAATTATGTCAGTTTACTACTCCATTATTTCATCCACTTCATTCATCCTTACTTGAATAATATTTTCAATATCATGATGGACAAATAATTCAGCTTCTTTTAGTTGATGAGATTCAATTTCAGAGGTCAAATATTCCACTTCATCATCGATATCATACAAATCTCTTTGTATTACATAAGAAACTACACTCCAACCTTAATTCACAACATCATTCACATAATATACCATTTTTTCTTGCGATGATAAGATATATGGATCATGCAGTTCACAATCACCAACATCCATCAAGCGAGAGAAGTTCACAGAAGTAATTTTCAAGGAATCTCTTTTAACACCTCTCATAATATCGATCCAATTGCATTTGAATAAAATAACTAAAAAATGCCAGTGGTAGTTTAATTCAATAATATCAGTTATCATTCCATAATATCCCACTTCAGTAAATGTAAATATACCACTATTCTATGTTTTCAAACCCCTTTCCCGATCGACTGTACGAAATCTAAAGTCATTCATGTTGTAAGCGTCGAACTTTCTAACTTGTTTTAGAGGACTTCGAGAAAGAAACTTCAAATATTATGACAAATCTACTCGAGTATCAGTATTAAAGATCTAAAAAAGAAATATACTTTATTAGATTTACAAAATATATGTTTCGAACTAATATTTGTATTAATTTCAATATTCATGAACTTACATGCCATGAAAACCATTCTACAATCTCTTTATTAATATCTTTCATTATATCATTCTCATTTCTTGTTCACCCTCTCGTTCATATTTTTTTGCATATTTACCTATTCAATAAATGGATCTGAAATTTCACTATTCAGCAGCACATATCTATATGCCTGTAATAATACCAATTCTGTCAGTGTCATATTTGATGTTATCCCAACTGATCGGCCAATAGCAGGAAATATTTTTTATTTATGATGTATTTGAGATTGAGTCGATGTGTCGTCAACATGTAAAACTCAATTAAATCATGTATCAATATCATCCAAATATTTGTAACAAAAGTTAAGAGACTCCTCATCCAAATAGCCTTCAGCAATAGAGCCTTCTAGTTGAGCTTTATTTCTCACGTATGATTTCAAATGCCCAAGATAACTATGAAATAAAATAAACATAATTATGCATTTAATTAAGTGCAAAAAATTATTTAATTAACTGAAAAACATATAAATAAATGACCTCTCAATTGGATACATCCATTGATAATGAATGGGGCATCCTAATTTATCTTCCTTAACCAAATTCACAGTTAAATGCATCATGACAGTAACAAACAATGGAGGAAATTTCATCTCCATTTCACAAAGAGTCAATACAAACCTCTCATGGAGGTTGTCAAGCTAAAATGGATGTAGATATTTCTCACATTGTTTTCTGCAAAATGTGCAGAATTGGAGTACAATAGCAATAAGTTTTTCAGGTAATAATGTACGTAATGCCAATGGTAGTAACTGTTGTAACAAAATATGTGAATCGTGACTTTTGAATCCATGTAACATACAATTATTCAAGTCAACACACCTTGATATGTTACTTGAATACCCATCAGATACCATCACATTCTTTAAAAATTAAAGGAATGTATCTTTATCCCTGTTTTTCATTGCAAAAAATTGTTATAGCAAACTTTTCGTCCTCATCTGGCAAGAGATCACGTTTTATGTTCCTTGAGTGTAAGTCTTTGCATGTTTTGAGATAATCCTTCGACTTTCCATCCTCATTAAAAAATGTAAAAATCAAATTTTCCCAAAAAATATTCTCAATATGCATCACATCAAGATTATGCCACAACAAATTAAATTCCCAGTACGGATGTTTGAAAAATATACTTTTTTTCTTCCCTTGTTGCATTATGATTTCACTTAATGGTGTACTTTGAACCAATTTCACACTATCATTCAAATGATAAACCATCCCAAATTTTGTTTCAACGTTTTCAATTTGAGTCAATATTTTAGAACCAGTTAACAACTTTGGAGGTGGTCTATGATCAACGAAACCATTAAATTTTGATCTATTCAGCTTAAATCTATGAGATGCATCGAGAAATCATTGATGGGACAAGAAGAACCATTTTATACTGTGAGGTATCCATTTGGTCTCAAAATAAAATTTATAAATAGGACAATCGAAAACAATGTAAATGTTCCAACCAGATAAATTCCCAAGCCTAGGGAAGTCACTAATGGTCCACATTAAATCATCATGCATTTTGAACATTGTTTTAGAAGAAGCATCAAATGTCTCAAGAACGTTTCTCCATAACTTCTGTAATTCTTCAATCAAAGGCTAAAAGTATACATCAATATCATTTCCAGGCATTTATTTTCTTGGAATAATCATCGAAATGAAAAAATATGTTTGTTGCATACACATCCATGGAGGGAGATTGTAAGGGATCAAAACAGCTTCTCAAATGCTATAACCGGTACTCATAGTCCCAAATGGGTTGAATCCATCAGTAGCCAATCCCAATCGAACATTCCTAGGATCAGCTGAGATATTTTGGGTGATTAAATTGTTTTTAATGTTATAATACAAGTTAAATATATACCCTTCTCATTACATCCATCATGGAGATTCTAGTTTATCATATAGGCTTAGGTGACTCTGGATCATGCCAATGGTTAAATTATCAATTTGGGTGGTGAAACTTATATATCAAGTGTCTTTTTCTACTTTTTTCATAGTGTGTGTGAGTTAAGCAGTGATTTTTCTCACTCTAATAGGTAAATTAGGTTTATTATTCATGAAATCATAAATTGATAAATGAATTACTATTCACTGGTTCAAACCCATCTCACTTAAACAACTCTATACCCGGGTCCATCACATGATGGTCTTGAGAAAATTTTTATTTTCTCATAGAACAACTAAACCTTATTTATCATTCTCTTCACCAAATTTGGTATAAGATTAATTAACTCTATAACCTTGTTCCAACACAATAGATATATGTAAGAACACTCATATGATTCATTAAATGGATTTTTACTAATGGTTAATCAATAGTTATTATCATATTAAAACTCAACCAAAGGAAAATTATTCACTCAAGAACCTATAAAATCAAGAATAAACATCTTCAATACATCCATTATAGTTTGTTTCATTCTCTATATCTGACCTTCCATCTGAGGATGAATAGTACTGCTTAGAAAAAATAATGAAAAAAATCATGCTACAAAATCTTCTACAATTGGGATGTAAATTAAGATCTTGATCATAGATGACCATTATTGAAACCACATGAATATGAACCACAATGGGAACCTATAAATGGAATAACATTTCACAACAATCAAAATTGAGAATAAGGAAGTAAGATTCAACCAACTTTAAAGTTCCATAATGAGGTGTTTGAGGATAATGTTTTATTGTTTATGGAGTTACAATGATTAATCTAGTTGACTCTGATTAAAATAGAGCATAATAAGATAATTATATTGATAGAATTATTCTTTATATGGAGTTTTATATTGTTTTTATTTTCATTATGTTGAGTTAAATTAATCTGTTTTCTTATTAAAAAGATGATATCATCTGGCCTTAAAGAAGAAGTGCACAAAAACATCGATATCGACACCACATAAAACATAGGATTAAATAAGTACAAAAATTTAGCTTTCTATACTAATTTGGAATAGAAATAAAATTATATAAACCATTTTTTTCCTTGAATTAGTGTGTGTATAATGAAGCAAAGGGAGTTTCACTTGGGTGACCATTGATCAAAAACCAAATAATTATAAAGGAAGTGTTCCTTGGAATGTAGTGGCCACAACTAAAATATTTATATCTAATAGAAAAATTATTTGATGTGGAATTTTTTTATATTGAAACTTCATCATGTGTGTTCCATTTAGATGAAACATAGTACATGTGAAAAAAGTAAAAAACCTTATGTTTTTCTATGCATTAAAGTCCACATTTGTTTTTGAAATTCAATGTCAATGACAAAAAAGTGCTAGATTAATCATGATCAGGATCACACAAGAATAATATTTGATGAATGGTGAGGGTTAAATATTTAAAGTAATTAAAAAATAAATTTGTAAAGAACCCTGATTCCCAACCCCACCTTGAAAACAATCACATAGGGTTCCACAACACTCTTGTCAAAACCGACTAGTCCAAAATTATTTTCACACACTATTTTAAGGTCATAAACTAATATATTAGTCATCCATTATTATTTTCACATCCCAAGAATTAGAATATTCTATTATTTTGGTGTTCTCATTTTTATATCATGTTATAAATAATTTTTAAGTTCATGTGGGATGCTATTGTGATTATAATGACCATTTATTATCACAAAACACTAAAATGTGTATGATTATATACTTTTTCATTATCATATATCATATGATACATTAATGTTTTAAGTTTACTAATTACCATTATAATTCCACTTAAAATTATTTTTAATGGAATAGAGAATGTGTTTTATCATTTCCTTATAAAATACATGTATTATTTTTAGTGGTGAAATAAACACTCCCTCTATTATATGTAGCAGAATACTTGCATATACAAGGTAATATCCATTGGGATGGGATAAAATTACAAGTGTAATTTATTAAGAGTTAAAAAAAATATTATAGGGTGAAAACCATACCTGAAAGGTGAGCTAGGGCTTCGGCGGGTCGGTGGTGATGGTTGGCGAGGCGCGTAGATGGCGGCAGGGCGCGCTTATGGGCGGTTAGGTCACCGACAGCGGATCTAAGGTTCGGGTCAGAGAGAGAAGATGGCGTCGCGGGGGTCAGTGGGAGAAGGGGGTCGGATTTGGGGGGGAGCATCGTTGTTGTAAAAAATACTGGGTTTAGCGGAAATTTTTAATAAACCGCTGATAAACCCTTTTAAAAAAAGGTTTAGTGGTGGTTTACAAAACCACTACTAAAAGACAGCTGCTAAAGGTGATTTATGTTGTAGTGAGTCCAGTGATCATTCCACATAGAATCCACTATGCATTAAGTGATTCATATCCTCTTCATCCAATAAGCATCGAGTTTTCATGCTACTCAGAATCCACTATGCCTTAAGTGACATACCCCTTGGTATCCACTGGTAGTCATTCTTTGTAACAGCCCGAGATTTTATGAAAAATATTCTTTTTTATTTTACTAATGTCTTGTGTTATACGCTACACCAAAAGGAGCTTGCACAACATGCATCCTTGACTTGCCTTGCATTACACGCAATCGCAACCTTCCTCGATAGCGTGTGTGGTACGTAATACTGAGTTTCACGAAACAATGATATGCTATTAAAATATTATTAAAACTAGCCGTTATGAATAGTAATAACCACTTTTTAAATTTTAGAAATTTTAACTCTCAAAATGGACTTCATTTTTGGATTCGGAGTATCGAATTTAGCCTAAGGTGAAATTTTGGTACTTTTCGGATAACTTTCATATTCTGATGAATAGTGAAAATTACTAAATTATAATTAAAAACAACTTTTTTAATCGAAATAATTAATAGTGATAAATCATTAATTTTAGTGGTTTTAAAGTATATTTAGAATATATTTTTACAATTTAATACAATGTTGGTCATTGGATGTAATTTCACATTTAAACTAGACATAAACAAGTGTCAATCTTTTGATAGATATTGTTTCTTAAAAACACGCTATTTGTTTTAACAGTGGGATTTAATTATAAAATTAATTAATGCAACTTTTATGTTATGAATTTGGTAAAATAGACTTCATTTTTGAATTCGGAATATGAAATATAGCTTGGGATGAAATTTTGGCATTGTTCTGAAAAACATCAATTTTTGATGAATAGTGAAACTACTAAGTGGTAGTTAAAAAAACTGAATTTTTCATAAAACTTAATTTTACCGCTTCTGTGAATGGAATTTCAAAAATCCGAGAGACACGGTTGATGTCAGTAAGTAAAATGTGGTTCAATGAGATGAAAATAATTTTTGGTGAATAGTAACTTTTTACTTTTTTTTACCGCGGTTAATAGTAAATAGGGTAACTAAGGGTAAATATGATATTAATATTACCCTAACACATGTCCTAATTCTATTGGACAAGTGTAATTCGACCAAAAACAAACTTAGGAATAAAATATGACCATTTAGGCCCACTTGGATTAGATTAGGACATTTATTATTACTTAATTCAAAGAAGAGTTAAAAGAGTTAAAATCAAAGTTTATTTACTAAAACATTTTTAATATAGGGTTATACATAAGATAAATTCAATTGTAAATATTCATTAGAAATCTAAAATGATTTCCCACATAATGGTATTTTATTTTTAATTTTTATACATCAAATAAGTTAATTTATTTATGACACAAAGATGATGCAGTAATTATCTTATTAATGAAATATTGACATAATTGATGTTATAAACACCAAACGAAATATAATTTGAGACTTTTTATGAATTCCACTAATTTTCTAGGTTACTATGATATATTAGTGTTGATTTAATCAACTTGGTTCGAACATATAATTCTGTTATGACTTTCACAAAAATCATATATCAAATAGTGTCAAAATTGACACAAACTAGTTTTTAAATCAAATATTATATTATTAATTGTTATTTTATTCTTAAAAATCTAAGGTTCGGCCAAATGACTTAGATAAGGATATATATATTAATAATAAACAATTTGGGGTTCGTTTGGCATTTTATAGTAAGTGTATTAACCATATAGTGAAAGAAAACAAAAAGACACGGTAAAAGTTAAATTATTTAACTTAGAGTTAAATCTAATTGATAAGGTTAAAATAAAACCCTAAACTTGTATAAATCTTATTGGTTGATAGGATTTCGACCCAAACCCACTTTAGCTTCGAAATAAGACCCTTTGGAACCATTATAAACCGATTTTGACATTAATATAAAATAATATTTTGAGGTATTCCTAAGGTGCCCCTCTCCTCCCTTATAAAAGGAAACCTCCTCCCCCTCCTCCTCACACCAATTTGAGCACTCAAGCTCGGCCAAACCCTGCAAAAATCTCTTCTCCACTTCCCTAGAAACATCATAGAGGTTCTGGTCTTCCTCAAAGACCAATTTTAGTTCCCTAATAGGAGGTCTCCAAAAGGCGCTTCAAAGAAGAGGTAATTACCGTTACCAATTCTTTCATCTTTATTTCTTCTTCCACTTCTTCTTAATATGTTGTTTCATTATGAAGTAATAACATCAGTATCACTCATATACTGATATGTTATTATAAGTATGAAACAACCCTATTTCACCATCTATCCATCCTACGGAAAAAGAAATCACCGCGCGTGCGTACGTACGGAATACCGTCTCCACGCCGTGGTGTAATCTATTTTCCACCATCACTTTACAAGGATGGGTATAATGGTGTAATGAGTAACTATTTATGATTATTATAAAGTAATATTGATACTGAAATAATATATATATACTCCAATACAGTTCCACAATCATAGGAACGATATCATCACTCGTGCGTACGTACGGAATACCGTCTCCACGATGTGATGCGACTCGTTCTACATGATCATCATTACATAGTAATTATATAAATGAATTGAATGAATAAATATGATATATGATACACTAATACCATTCTGGATATAAGGTATCTATAACCTTAAAAGAAGAATAAGAATTTATTCGGCAAAACACGCATAAGAACAAAAGGCAATAAAGACCCGAGTAACAAGTAACAATGAAATATTACTAACAAGAAGCTCAGAATGTGACCATATATGATATCATATCAATATGTATGATTATGGAATAAGTCAATAATATTATTTAAACCATTATACAGGAGCTTTGGACACGTACAAAGCAAATCGGACCTAAGGTAAGGGAAATATCACAATCTCATTTTTATCCGAGATTGTTTATTCGTAAGTATTTACTGGGGTGTATTTTATCATCCACATCCATGTTCCCTCAATATGTAATATTGTTTCCATCCACTTACAATATTTTAAATCCAATTTTACCCTTCGGTGAGTTTTTATTAAAGAATATGAAAGGAATCTTTTGTCGTTTTTTTCGTACGAGGTACTTTTTGACTTTTCCGACAAAAGTACGAAGAATGTTTTTTTTTAACTTATACGGCATAAATGGATTATTAAAACATTATTTCCAAGAAGATTCCTTTACAAGTTTTCAAGTTTATTTTTAATCAACTTCTTTTATTTTAAAGTCGTATGACATGTTATGAAAGGAAAAATGTTTTTGAAGTAGAAAGGATATTTTCCTCAAGAATGAAGTTCAAGTATTTTATCAAAATTATTTTCCATCTAAGATAATAAAAGGGTTCTGTTTCTATCCATATTTTTACATTGATTTGACTATGTGGTGAAGGAATTATTTTTATGAATTCCTTTATCTATTGATTTATGATGTCATGATGATTCAAGAATCCCATTTTTGTTACATGTATTATGCGATGATGTATGTTTTATGATTATGTGGCACACATAAGAAAGGATTCATTATAAGATGGGTGGGACCTATATCTCCCTCCAATGCATTGGGTAAAGATTTTATATCTCATGATATAGACATGGCTGGAACGGAAGGTTATTTCGGTTCAGTGATACAGGACTGAAACGAGGAGTGAACTCGGTTCAGAAAGGGACTTTGTCCACTAAGATAGTCTTGGCAATGAGTCATGACTAACAAGAAATGATTTTCCATGATTATGTGTGCGTGCCACAAAGTTTCAAGTTTTATGTTATGATTATGGGGATCTCATTTTCACTTCTATGATTTATCCCATGATATGATATTATGAGCTCTTTTGCAGGTTAAGATTTCCAAAATCTATGTTCTTATGTATATGATGTGATTGATATTTCTTTTGTTTACCCTTACTAAGCATTTGAGCTCACCCTTTTATGTTTTCTTTTCCCCAGGATATAAAGAAAGGTTTTAGGTAAAAAAAAAAGGAAGATCTTTATGGGAGATATTGAAGATCTTTCACCACGATTAGAAGATTACGTTCCGAGTTTCCAAAGACACTAAACTATTACGATCCTTGTGTGTGTGTTTTTGTTATGTACTAAGTATTCCGAAAATGTAATGTAATTTCCATGTACGTCAGGCTTCGGGTCTCTACAGTTGGTATCAGAGGAAAGGTTTAGTCATCCTTTGGAAACTAGGATGCGAAAACGTTAGTGAGATCCCTAGAGATATTTCTAAGGTATGTCTAGGGATGTCCCTAGGGATAAGTATACGTATAGGTTATAGTAATAGAATTACGCTAACGATCATAGAATTAAACCTAAGATGTTGGATATTGAAGGTACTCCCCCTTTATTATGTTGTTTTCCCTAGCATGATTTTTCCCTCTCACACTATTCTTTTTGGGTTTTAGACGATGGCTGGAACCCGAAGGAACCGTGTTGATCAATGCAATGGACAATGCAATGATTGCCCTCCTGAACAAACAAATGTTATGGGAGATGGAGTGCAAAATCTTATTGCTATACTTACACAAGCTATGAATCATTCTGGACTTCCAAATGAGCAGAGAAGGGAACAATATTCTATTGAGTCCTTCATGAGGCAACGTCCACCTTCTTTCAGTGGGTCTTCTGATCCACTTGTGGCTGAACAATGGATCAGTACTACTGAAAAGATATTTTCAGTTCTTCAATGTTCTGAACATGATAAAGTCATCTTAGCAGTATATCATTTGGAAGGTGAAGCTGATCAATGGTGGAATCTTATCAAGAATACGAGGCCAAGAGATGAAATTGAGTCCATGGAATGGGACGAGTTCAAGAACTTGTTTTTCAGTAAGTACTTCCCTCATATTCTTTGAACAAAGATGGAGAAAGAGTTTCTTGAACTGAAGCAAAGGGACGATGAATCTGTTGGTACCTATGAAGAAAATTTTACAAGACTTGCAAGGTATGCTTCTGGAATTATCATCCAACCTGAAAGTAAAGTTGATCGATTTTTCAGTGGCTTAAAACCAAGTCTTCGAAGGGCATTAGCTATAAGAGACTTCAGTAGCTATGAAGAAATTGTACATTGTGCTATCAAGGTAGAAATGGAAGTTGGTGTTACATATCCATCTCATGGTTTTGACAAGAAACGAAAGATGGAGTTCAAGGAGAAATCTCAGAATAATGGTGAAAAGAAGATGAATGTTTCCTTATGCACAAAGTGTGGAAAGAAGCATGGTGGAGATTGTCTTAAAGGGACTAGAAAATGTTTTAAGTGTGGAAAAGAAGGTCATCAAGCAGCTGAGTGTCGAAGTAATGGAAAAAGGGTTTCTAATGATGTGAATAAATCAAACACTGCAGAGAACGCACCGCCAACACTTCAATGCTTCAAGTGCAAGGAAATGGGGCATTATGCTAATAATTGCCCTAATCCAAGGTTTAGTGATGATCAACATGAGCAACCACTGAAGGCAAAGGACAAAGGGAAATCACATGCGATCACTATTGGCAATGTTGAATATGACAACGATGTGGTGGAATGATTAAGTGTTTATGTAATGGGATTCCAAAATAATGTTGTATCATTGAGTATTGCAATATTTATTGATGTGGTATTCAAAGTGATTGAGATATTTTTTTGGAAATAAGATGATATGCGCATAATGAAGACGAGAAAATGAAATGTTTAATAGTATTCATGAGCTCATGATTGATATAAGGACTAAGTGATATCATGGTTTGAGTATATAGAATTTTGAGGATTTTGGTATGTGGAAAGTGTTAAATTTTAACTGCATTCATGTTTTCACTAAGGTATTCAAGAGAATACATGATTAAGGACTTTGAATGTTTGGAATGTGACCAACAAAACATATCTTATGATATATGGGGATCGACGATGGTGTTAAATCTCTGGTAATCGTTTTCACTATGTTATGAGAGTGGACTGCAGAATTATGGGTAAGCCTAAAGATTGGAATAGATTATGTTGGACATAAGTTAGTATTGTTTAAGGATAGAAGTTTTTCGATATTATTGATGGGATGTTATAGTAATATAGTTTTAGAAAAAAGGACAACCTGCAGGACGGGCGATAGCCCATCGCGTCGGACAAGGCTGTGGGAATCGAACCCACAACCGAAATGCGACTGGCCTTTATCGCCTACCACTGGCCTACAGGAAGTCCCTGTTTAGTAGAAACTAGTTTTATTATATTAAGCAGTATGATATATGAAGTATAAGTCCATTTTAGGAACCATATATGATTAATCCCACTATATATTGACTTATGTATATAAATTTTGCTAACCTTTTGAGACAGATGGAATGACCCGTCATTCTATCACATGATCTGCTAACACTTCACGAATAACAAATTCAACTTCATTTATTTAAGAGATGAAGTGGAAATTGTTAAAGGCATGAACAACAGTGAGATTGTACCAAAATAAAGTAAGTATTTATTCTAATTCAAATTCTTTAACTTTAGGGAAATGATCTTGAAAACCAAAAATGATGTCCTAGTTCTCTTATACTTGATGAATCAGATGGTACCTTAGATCGTCACAAATTTATGGATTTGTGATTACTGGCTTTTCCATAGCCATGTTCTCTACCACTCTCCATCAGAACATGATGGTTAGATTTCTCTTCCATATCCATATTTTCACCTATGTGGAAACCCAGTGATTAGTTTATTTGGGTAATCGTTACATTTCATACTTTAGTTTTTAAAGCCAAGTTTTGGTATTCCCTTTTACGATGTGGGTTTCTATTAAAGAAACTTTCGAATAGTAAACCATTTATAACCCCGACGAATTTCGGGGGCGAAATTCATTTTAAGGGGGGTAGAATGTAACAGCCCGAGATTTTATGAAAAATATTCTTTTTTATTTTACTAATGTCTTGTGTTATACGCTACAGCAAAAGGATCTTGCACAACACGCATCCTTGACTTGCCTTGCATTACACGCAATCGCAACCTTCCTCGATAGCGTGTGTAGTACGTAATACTGAGTTTCATGAAACAATGATATGCTATTAAAATATTATTAAAACTAGCCGTTATGAATAGTAATAACCACTTTTTAAATTTTAGAAATTTTAACTCTCAAAATGGACTTCATTTTTGGATTCGGAGTATCGAATTTATCCTAAGGTGAAATTTTGGTACTTTTCGGATAACTTTCATATTCTGATTAATAGTGAAAATTACTAAATTATAATTAAAAACAACTTTTTTAATCGAAATAATTAATAGTGATAAATCATTAATTTGAGTGGTTTTAAAGTATATTTAGAATATATTTTTACAATTTAATACAATGTTGGTCATTGGATGTAATTTCACATTTAAACTAGACATAAACAAGTGTCAATCTTTTGATAGATATTGTTTCTTAAAAACACGCTATTTGTTTTAACAGCGGGATTTAATTATAAAATTAATTAATGCAACTTTTATGTTATGAATTTGGTAAAATAGACTTCATTTTTGAATTCGGAATATGAAATATAGCTTGGGATGAAATTTTGGCATTGTTCTGAAAAACATCAATTTTTGATGAATAGTGAAACTACTAAGTGGTAGTTAAAAAAACTGAATTTTTCATAAAACTTAATTTTACCGCTTCTGTGAATGGAATTTCAAAAATCCAAGAGACACGGTTGATGTCAGTAAGCAAAATGTGGTTCAATGAGATGAAAATAATTTTTGGTGAATAGTAACTTTTTACTTTTTTTACCGCGGTTAATAGTAAATAGGGTAACTAAGGGTAAATATGATATTAATATTACCCTAACACATGTCCTAATTCTATTGGACAAGTGTAATTCGACCAAAAACAAACTTAGGAATAAAATATGACCATTTAGGCCCACTTGGATTAGATTAGGACATTTATTATTACTTAATTCAAAGAAGAGTTAAAAGAGTTAAAATCAAAGTTTATTTACTAAAACATTTTTAATATAGGGTTATACATAAGATAAATTCGATTGTAAATATTCATTAGAAAGATAAAATGATTTCCCACATAATGGTATTTTATTTTTAATTTTTAGACATCAAATAAGTTAATTTATTTATGACACAAAGATGATGCAGTAATTATCTTATTAATGAAATATTGACATAATTGATGTTATAAACACAAAACGAAATATAATTTGAGAATTTTTATGAATTCCACTAATTTTCTAGGTTACTATGATATATTAGTGTTGATTTAATCAACTTGGTTTGAACATATAATTCTGTTATGACTTTCACAAAAATCATATATCAAATAGTGTCAAAATTGACACAAAATAGTTTTTAAATCAAATATTATATTATTAATTGTTATTTTATTCCTAAAAATCTAAGGTTCGGCCAAATGACTTAGATAAGGATATATATATTAATAATAAACAATTTGGGGTTCTTTTGGCATTTTATAGTAAGTGTATTAACCATATAGTGAAAGAAAACAAAAAGACACGGTAAAAGTTAAATTATTTAACTTAGAGTTAAATCTAATTGATAAGGTTAAAATAATACCCTAAACTTGTCTAAATCTTATTGGTTGATAGTATTTCGACCCAACCCCACTTTAGCTTCTAAATAAGACCCTTTGGAACCATTATAAACCGATTTTGACATTAATATAAAATAATATTTTGAGGTATTCCTAAGGTGCCCCTCTCCTCCCTTATAAAAGGACACCTCCTCCCCCTCCTCCTCACACCAATTTGAGCACTCAAGCTCGGCCAACCCCTGCCAAAATCTCTTCTCCACTTACCTAGCAACATCCTAGATGTTCTGGTCTTCCTCAAAGACCAATTTTAGTTCCCTAAGAGGAGGTCTCCAAAAGGCGCTTCAAAGAAGAGGTAATTACCGTTACCAATTCTTTCATCTTTATTTCTTCTTCCACTTCTTCTTATTAGGTTGTTTCATTATGAAGTAATAACATCAGTATCACTCATATACTGATATGTTATTATAAGTATGAAACAACCCTATTTCACCATCTATCCATCCTACAGAAAAAGAAATCACCGCGTGTGTGTACGTACGGAATACCGTCTCCACGCCGTGGTGTAATCTATTTTCCACCATCACTTTACAAGGATGGGTATAATGGTGTAATGAGTAACTATTTATGATTATTATAAAGTAATATTGATACTGAAATAATATATATATACTCCAATACAGTTCCATAATCATAGGAACGATATCATCACTCGTGCGTACGTACGGAATACCGTCTCCACGATGTGATGCGACTCGTTCTACATGATCATCATTACATAGTAATTATATAAATGAATTGAATGAATAAATATGATATATGCTACACTAATACCATTCTGGATATAAGGTATCTATAACCTTAAAAGAAGATTAAGAATTTATTCGGCAAAACACGCATAAGAACAAAAGGCAATAAAGACCCGAGTAACAAGTAACAATGAAATATTACTAACAAGAAGCTCAGAATGTGACCATATATGATATCATATCAATATGTATGATTCTGGAATAATTCAATAACATTATTTAAACCATTATACAGGAGCTTTGGACACGTACAAAGAAAATCGGACCTATGGTAAGGGAAATATCACAATCTCATTTTTATCCGAGATTGTTTATTCGTAAGTATTTACTGGGGTGTATTTTATCATCCACATCCATGTTCCCTCAATATGTAATATTGTTTCCATCCACTTACAATAGTTTAAATCCAATTTTACCCTTCGGTGAGTTTTTATTAAAGAATATGAAAGGAATCTTTTGTCATTTTTTTCGTACGAGGTACTTTTTGACTTTTCCGACAAAAGTACGAAGAATGTTTTTTTTAACTTATACGGCATAAATGGATTATTAAAACATTATTTCCAAGCAGCTTCCTTTACAAGTTTTCAAGTTTATTTTTAATCAACTTCTTTTATTTTAAAGTCGTATGACATGTTATGAAAGGAAAAATGTTTTTGAAGTAGAAAGGATATTTTCCTCAAGAATGGAGTTCAAGTATTTTATCAAAATTATTTTCCATCTAAGATAATAAAAGGGTTATATTTCTATCCATATTTTTACATTGATTTGACTATGTGGTGATGGAATTATTTTTATGAATTCCTTTATCTATTGATTTATGATGTCATGATGTTTCAAGAATCCCATTTTTGTTACATGTATTATGCGATGATGTATGTTTTATGATTATGTGGCACACATAAGAAAGGATTAATTATAAGATGGGTTGGACCTATATCTCCCTCCAATGAATTGGGTAAAGATTTTATATCTCATGAGATAGACATGGCTGGAACGGAAGGTTATTTCGGTTCAGTGATACAGGACTGAAACGAGGAGTGAACTCGGTTCAGAAAGGGACTTTGTCCACTAAGATAGTCTTGGCAATGAGTCATGACTAACAAGAAATGATTTTCCATGATTATGTGTGCATGACACAAAGTTTCAAGTTTTATGTTATGATTATGGGGATCTCATTTTCACTTCTATGATTTATCCCATGATATGATATTATGAGCTCTTTTGCAGGTTAAGATTTCCAAAAGCTATGTTCTTATGTATATGATGTGATTGATATTTCTTTTGTTTACCCTTACTGAGCATTTGAGCTCACCCTTTTATGTTTTCTTTTCCCCAGGATATAAAGAAAGGTTTTAGGTATAAAAAAAGGAAGATCTTTATGGGAGATATTGAAGATCTTTCACCACGATTAGAAGATTACGTTCCGAGTTTCCAAAGACACTAAACTATTACGATCCTTGTGTGTGTGTTTTTGTTATGTACTAAGTATTCCGCAAATGTAATGTAATTTCCATGTACGTCAGGCTTCGGGTCTCTACATTCTTCTTGGAATCTTTTTCACATACCACTGAATATCAACTAGGAATAAATTAATTCATATACTCATAATCCACTAGGCATCGAGTATATAACTACTCAACATCCACTATGCATTGGGAGATATACTCCTTGGTATCCTTTAGTCCACGAGTGTAACACACGTATTCCATGAGGCATCATTGTTTCTCTATCATGTGTGATAGTCCATCATCATCATCATCATCATAAAATTGTGTGAACTCCCCCAATAAAGTATAACCATATTACGATGGTCCACCTACTTTTTTAACCAAGAACAATACCTCAAAACCACACATGATAAGGTATAGCATACAAACAATCATATCATGTCATATATACAATGGTAAAAAAATACAATACATGTGATCGTCATTAAACATAAATAATAAGCTATACATGTACACATGAAATCTAGTAACACATAAGGCTCTCATGGTCTATACACATATCCTCATGTAATGATAATGAATAATGAAAAAACCAAATGTAATATCATGGTATATGTGTAAATGAGATCCCAAGAATATAAGGAACTTCCTACCTCACAAAATTAAATTTCAACATTAAGGGTCATCAAAGTTGATGTCACCAAAACCATGTTCATACACTAATTAGAACACAATCCACCACTAATAACTCCAAGAATCATTTCCAAACCAACAAGACAAGGGTTATTGAGTAAGGTAAGGATAAACATGACTAAAGGGTATAACCAAATCTTACTCAAGGGATGATGTTAGGAATTCATGAAGATCTATTGGAAGGCTTCAAAGAAAACTACAAGGCTCTATGGTGCAATTAGATATCCATGCTATAGAGGTGAAAAGACTAAGTCAGTGTAACGACCCAAAATTTTTTGAATAAATTTTGTTTCCAAACTTTGTGTGTTATTTTATTTTATACTCAGAAAAACTATTTCATTTAATAAAATGAGTATAATTAAAATAATACCATTGGGTTTCGACTGTTATATGATTGTTGGCCAATATGGCCATTGGAAACTTAATGTTGCGATTATTGTCTATAAATACAAGTGATCTTGATTAATTAATATATAAAGAAGATTTGATGGCCCCATATAGTAGTCTCGGGCCAATAGAAGCCCATCTGACGGAACTCGGAAAGGAGGTAGCACCTTTGGGCTTTGCTCTGGACCAAACCCAAGCTGAACTTCATCGTGTGAAGTTGGAATGAAATCGCCTTCATGAGAGGTTCAAGATGATAGAAATCACTAATCGGTAAATGTTGGCCGAGCCACCCCAAGATTCTATCACCCTAGCACACTTTACTTTTAGGTCCTATGCTGGTGTTATAAGGTGTTATGTAACGAGACTGTAACTGCCCTATGTAATCCTTTGATTTAAATAAAAAATTGTGATGTCTTCTTATGGTGAAGTTTGCAAATTTTCAAATGTTCGGATAAATATAGTAAGCATATTATTGATGAATTTTAGAAAAAAGGATATTTTAAAAATATTTTATATAAACCTTAAATATTTAATAATGTGTTATGATTTTCAATAAATGGTCTTCTACAGTTATGTTTAATAATAAATTTAGAGTCTAATAAGATCAACTTAATTTTTTATGACTAGTGATTTTACACTTACGATTAGTAATGGGATCAAATGGATTAAGTAACCTCACTTAAGAAAGTATTAATATAATCTAGGCACCTTGATTAAGTAATATGATTCAATAAAATAGGTAAATAACTGTTCTAGAAAGTACTTGTTATGTATTAGTTTTTTCGGGTGAATAGAGTTTTTTATTTTAAAAATTAAATTAAAAATATTTATAAAATTATTTTCATAAAATGAAGTTCATTTTTGAAATCATATCATCGATATTTGGTTAAGGTGAATTTTTGGGATTTTTCTGAAACATTTTAATTTTCAGTGAATAGTGTTTTTATTTAAAAATTAAATTTAAAATATTTAGAAAATTATTTTCATAAAATAGAGTTTATTTTTGAATCATAGCATCGATAATTTTTTAAGATGAGTTTTTGGGATTTTTCTAAGAAAGTTGAATTTTCGGTGAATAGTGAAAATACAGTTTTTGAGTTTCAGGTGTTTAATGACATCATTAAGGATGTAATAATTATGAAATAATTCTGGTAGACTTATTAATAGTAATATAAGTTACGAGGTGTCCCAAGTGTCCAATACCATGGGAAAGCCCATGTTTTTTCCAATACCACCGTTGAGGTGTCCCTTGGCAATTAATGCTTTGTCCCTACACTTCTCCTATAAATACCAAGACTTTCCCTCATTAATTTAATTTCCAAATCCTCCCCAACGAATTTATGGTCTCCTTACCTCCCAAAGAGTACTCCAAAGGTTCCCTAAATCCTCCCAAGGTCCCAAACTTCATGATTTTGAAGTTACTCTTCAAGGTAAGGGATCCAACCTCTCTCTTTCTTTTCAAGTACTCTCGTTTTTGTCATTTCTTTTAAGCCCCATGTTCTTATGTTGGGGTGTTATTTTATATTTTTATTACTTTAATTTTCATGTTCATATGATTAGAGACCCCATATTGCTCTCATAATTTCATTTTATGAATGTTTAAATGGCACAGTTAGGCTGCAGAATTTTTGTAAGGGATCCTACCTCTCTCTTTCTTTTCAAGTACTCTCGTTTATGTCATTTCTTTCATGCACCATGTTCTTATGGTGGGGGTGTTCTTTTATATTCAAATTACTTTCCTTTTCATTTTAATATTATTAGAGAGCCCCTCTTGATCCCATCATTACATTTTATTAATGTTTAAGTGGTGTCGTTAGGCTGCCGAATTTTTGTAAGGGATTCTTTCACTCTTCCCATTTTCAAAGTTCTATTTTCATGTCAATTATTTCATGTTACTTTTTTCCATGTTGAGGTATTATATATATATTAATAATACTTTCCTATTATTTTCACATGATTATAGACCCTATTTAATCTCATCAATTCATTTTTTTGAAGTTTTAAGTGATGTTGTTAGGCTGCTGAATTTTCATAAGAGAAATATTATTTTTGTCTTCCTTTCAAGTTTTTTCATTTCATATGGTATGCACTTAAAATTTCATTACCATGTTCTTATATAATTTATATTCTGTCCATATACTATTTTATGTATTATTTTTGAGTGTGTGATCCATGTCCCCTCTCTTTTCAGTGTTTTCTAAAACCCTACAACATAGCCGTTATGCTGCTGAATTTTCATCTCAAAATGTCTCTGTTTTTTCTAAAATAGTTTTATTTTATTAAGTGAATAATCAAATATATTTATTCTATAGGGTTATTCACATATATATAAAAATTTTCTATTTTAAATTCTAGAATTTACATAAATCAAACCCACTTTCCTTTTCCATGGGTTTAAAGTGACATAAAGATCACATCTTTAAAGCAGTTTTTAAAATGTTATGATTATGAAAAGAAACCCATTTATTTTATTCTATATGGGATATTTATGAAATTATTGATGATGATATATGTGGCTCACATGATATTAAAGACAAATTAATGGTGCTCCCTGATACCGCTCCAATGCATTGGGTAAATACTTAATATCTAGAGATGACCATTTTAACGATACCTTGGTGAATAACCTTGGTAACTTTTTAATGACACCTTGGGGATGGACCTTGGTGATAAGGAAATGATTGTCTATATTAAATGTTGTAGCCACATATTCAATTTATGAAACACTTTATTTTTATTATGATATGCCTCATTATCTCTTTCTCATGCCTTAAAGTTATTTATCATGACTTTATTGATGTATCTCAAGTTCACATGTAAAATGTTTATCTTATTTCCCTTACTGGGCCTTCTGATCACCATTTCCTTTGATGTATGCTCCAAGTTTATGAGATGTTGAAATGAAATTAGGACGAACAATGATGAATCCTTTCAAGTGTTTAAGAAGAATTTTTTATATTGTTTTCATGTATTATGTTCCTGATTTCTAAGACACCAGACATTAAAGATCCTCTATTTGTGAAATGAAATGAAAAGTTATGTGTTAAAAAGTTGGGATGCTATAGTTGGTATAAAAGGATAGTTTAGTTATTTATGGAAATTAGGATATGAAAACTTTAGGAACAACCCTATAAAATTTTTTAAATATATAAAATATTCATGGTATGTTGGTGAGTATTGAGTAAGTGTTTTATCAAGAAAATACATCCATGTCTGGATAGGAGCAAGTAGAGGTGGATCTGGCACATATGTACATAGGGGTAAAACCCAAAAACACCGCTTTGAGCTAGACTCGAATGGGAACGGGTACACAACAGCGGGCATTGCTGCACTCTTGGTTACGACACTCCCAGGGGATATGTTTTATTAATCGCAAGATATATATGAATCATTATGAAGGAATTATAGAAAAATGTAATTGTCTAAGAATGATTTTTTAAGACATAAAATCCTTTTTAGTTAAAAGATTCATAAATGAAATAAGTTTCTCACAAAGGATTTATTCTTTTAGAAAATGTCCCCATCGTCTAGGAATACGTTGACGTATTTTCTGAGGAGTTACCTGGACCTTCCCTAGAAATACTGGTAGAGTTATCCATTGAAATCATACCTAGATCTCATCCGATGTCAAATACCCCCTATAGGATAGAAAATGTGGAGCTAGAGGAATTAAAGAAGAATCTTCAAGATCTTTTGGATAATGGTTTTATCCGACCAAGTGTGTCTCCTTGGGGAGAACCAGTTCTCCTTGTGAAGAAGAGGATGGATCGATGTAGCTATGAATTGATTATGGAGAACTAAATTGGATCATAGTGAAGAAAAAATACTCTCTTCCAAGAATTGATGACTTATTTTATCAACTTCATGGGACTCAATTATTCTCTAAGATTGATCTTCATTCTGGTTATCATCAATTGAGGGTGAAGAATGATGATATTCCAAAAACTGCCTTCCAATCAAGATATTGTCATTATGAGTTTGTTGTTATTCCCTTCAGACTGAGAAATGCACCTACTATTTTTATGGATCAATAATAAGTTCATTTTGGAAACTTATGTTTTATCAAATGGATATCCTTTGTATATGAAAATGATTTGGTGATTAAATGATAATGGTTATTTTGGATGATGTTTTCTCTTTTGTAGTACTATATGCCTAAGGGAAATAAAATACTAAAGGATTTAAATTGAGAAGGAATGGTTTTTTTTGTGAGAATTTATGTATTTTTTGTGGATATATGGTGATTTGGGTTATTTATGGAAAATGATGAACCTAGTATAGATAATATGTGAATAGGTTAATTACACTTTAGTATGAGACTTTAATAGTAGCTGATGTTATTTGGAGATAAATGTTAAGATTTATTTGGGAAGACTGTGTGATTAAATCATTTTGAGTTATGGGTTCCGATATTAGTTGGGATTATTCTGAAGAATTTTAAAGATGATTGTGTACTGAATGGTCTTTATGGAACTTTGGGTACTTTTGTTTAATTTTAGAGAATAATAGTCATTTTTATTTTTATAAAGGATTATCTTTTTTGGGGATTATATGATCCTGTACTAACCTTTTTAGTTTTAGTTGATGACTAAATACAAGGGAAAAATATAGTTATTCTTTTGTGGATTATGTTATTCTCTAGAAGATGATTCTTGTGCTTTTGATGAGACCAAGTCTTTTGGAATGCTCATTGTTTGGAGAAAAGATTATTCTTGGAGGAAACTTATTAAGGGATGAAACTCTACTTGAAGGTAAGTATATTTCTGTATGTTTTTATTCTATGTAGTTAAAGAATTCCCCAAAATTATGAAAAGTAACGTAAAACAAAAATTTGTTGGTTTAAGTTTCCTACTGGGTAATCAAAGACTGTTTAACACATCTTAATTTTCTGATCTTCTTGTTCTTAATTTTCTCCTAATCATGTTTTCTATCACTCTCCATCAGAACTTGACCCTTTGTTTTCTCTTCAATATCCATGTTTTCCTACATAGAATCCTAGTATGGGTTAACTCTGGTGACCTTTGTACTTTCCTTTCTTTCTTTTAATGTAATAATTTTACTGACTCTTTTTCTGATGTGGGACTTTCAAAAAAAATTACAAGCCCAATTTTAAAATTGTGAGGATGTAATTTCTTAAGGGGGAAGATTGTAACGACCCGAAATTTTTTGAATAAATTTTGTTTCCTGCCTTTGTGTGTTATTTTATTTTATACTCAACAAAACTATTTCATTTAATAAAATGAGTATAATTAAAATAAGACTATTGGGTTTTGACTCTTATATGACTGTTGGCCAATATGACCATTGGAAACTAAATGTTGCGATTATTGTCTATAAATACAAGTGATCTTGATTAATTAATATAGAAAGAAGATTCGATGGTCCCATCTAGTAGTCTTGGGCCGATCGAAGCCCATCTAAAGGAACTCGGGAAGGAGGTAGCACCTTTGGGCTTTGCTCTGGACCAAACCCAAGCCGAACTTCATCATGTGAAGCGATAACGGAATCTCCTTCACAAGAAGTTCAATCTTTTAGAAATCACTACTCGAGAAATTTTGGCCGAGCCTCCGCAAGATTCTATCACCCTAGCACACCTTACTCTTAGGTCCTATGCTGGTGTTATAAGGGGTTATGTAACGAGACCATAACTGCCTTGTGTAATCCTTTGATTTAAATAAAAAATTGTGATGTCTTCTTATGGTGAATTTTGTGAATTTTAAAATGTTCGGATAAATATAGTAAGCATATTATTTATGACTTTTAGAAAAATGATATTTTAAAAATATTTTATGTAAATCTTAAATAATTAATAATGTGTAATGATTTTCAAAAAATGGTCTTCTACAGTTATGTTCAGTAAGAAATTTAGATTCTAATATGATCAAATTAATTTTTGATGACTAGTTATTTTATGATTACGATTAGTAATGTGATCAAATTTATTAAGTAACCTCACTTAAGAAAGTATTAATATAATCTAGGCACCTTGATTAAGTAATGTGATTCAATAAAATAGGTAAATAACTGTTCTAGAAAGTATTGCTTAAGTATTAGTATTTTAGGATGAATAGTGTTTTTTATTTTAAAAATTAAATTAAAAATATTTAGAAAATTATTTTCATAAAATAGAGTTCATTTTTGAAACCAGAGCATTGATATTTGGTTAAGGTGAATTTTTGGGATTTTTCTAAAACAGTTGAATTTTCAGTGAATTGTGTTTTTATTTAAAAATTAAATTAAAAATATTTAGAAAATTATTTTCATAAAAATGAAGTATATTTTTTAAATCAGAGCATTTATATTTGGTTAAAGTGAATTTTTGGGATTTTTTCTGAGAAAGTTGAATTTTCGGTGAATAGTGAAATTACAGTTTTTGAGTTTTAGGTATTTAATGACATCATTAAGGATGTAATAATTATGATATAATTTGGGTCGACTTATGAATAGTAATATGAGGTATTAGGTGTCCCAAGTGGCCAATTCCATGCACAAATACCATGGTAAATTCCGTGGTTTTTCCAATTCCACAGATGAGGTGTCCCTTGGCAATTAATGCTTTGTCCCCTCACTTATCCTATAAATACCAAGCCTTTACCTCATTAAGTTCATTTAAAAATCCTACCCAACTAAGTTCTGGTGTATTTACCTCCAAAGGAGTCCTCCCATGGTTTCCTCAAGCATCCCAAGGTCCCAAACTTCAATATTTCTAAGTTACTCTTCAAGGTAAGGGATCATACCTCTCTCTTTCTTTTCAAGTACTCTCGTTTATGTCATTTCTTTTTAAGCCCCATGTTCTTATGTTGGGGGTGTTATTTTATATTAATATTAATTTCATTTTCATGTTTATATTATTAGATATCCCCTCTTTCTCTCATAATTTCATTTTATGAATGTTTAATGGGCGCCGTTAGGCTGCCGAATTTTTGTAAGGGATCCTACCTCTCTCTTTCTTTTCAAGTACTCTCATTTATGTCATTTCTTTTAATCCCCATGTTCATTTGTTTGGGGTGTTATTTTATATTAATATTACTGTCATTTTCATCTTAATATGATGAGATACCACCTCTTTTTGTAAGGGATTCTTTCACTCTTCCCATTTTCAAAGTTTTATTTTCATGTAAATTCTTTCAAGTTCCTTTTTTCCATGTTGAGGTATGATCTCTATATTAATAATACTGTCCTTTTATGTTCACATGATGAGAGACCCTATTTAATCTCATCAATTCATTTTTTTTGATGTTTTAAGTGACGCTGTTAGGCTGCCGAATTTTCATAAGAGAAATCTTGTTTTTTTCTTCCTTTCAAGTTTTTCATTTCATATGGTATGACCTTAAAATTTCATTACCATGTTATTATATACTTTATATTTTGTCCCCATACTATTATATGGATCATTTATGAGTTTGTGACCCATTTCCCCTCTCTTTTCAGTGTTTTCTACAACCCTGCAACATAGTCGTTATGCTGCTGAATTTTTATCTCAAAATGTCTCTCTTTTTTCTCAAATACTTTTATTTTATTATGTGAATACTAAAATATCTTTATTCTATAGGGGTATTCACATATATATCAAAATTTTCTATTTTAAATTCATGGATTTACATACATGAAACCTGATTTCCATTTCCGTGGGTTTAAACTGACATAAAGATCACATCTTTAAAGCAGTTTTTTAAATGTTATGATTATGAAAAGAACCCCATTTATTTTATGCTATATGAGTTATTTATGAAATTATTGATGATGATATATGTGTATCACATGATAATAAATAAAAACTAAGGGTTCTCCCTGATAGCGCTCCAATGCATTGGGTAAAGACTTAATATCTAGAGATGACCATTTTAACGATACCTTGGTGAATAACCTTGGTAATTTTTTAATGACACCTTGGGGATGGACCTTGGTGATACGAAAATGATTGTCTAAGTTAAATGGTGTAGCCACATCTTCATGTTATGAAACATGTTATTTTTTATTATGATATGCCTCATGATCTCTTTATCATTTCTTAAAGTTATTTATCATGACTTTATTGATGTATCTCAAGTTCACATGTAAAATTTTTCTCTTATTTCCCTTACTGGGCCTTCTGCTCACCCTTTCCTTTGATATATGCTCCTAGGTTATTAGATGTTGAAATAATCTTAGTACGAACAATGAATAATCCTTCCAAGTTCTTAAGAAGAATGTTTTATGTTGTTTTTATGTATTATTTTTCTAATTTCCAAGGCACTAGACCTTAAAGATCCTCTGTTTGTAAAATGTAATGAAAGGTTATTTGTTAAAAAGGCGGGATTCTATAGTCAGAGAGTGCATGACTGATGAATATGTTGTGGAATATCTATCTAGTTAGACACCACAAGCAAAGGAAAATCCATTTCATCATGTAAAGTACTATATAATAACCTCCATTTCACAATACGGGATACTACGACATAGAAATAGGACATTTAATGAGCTGTTATATTGTAAGTCCAAAGATTGTAGTGTGAAGTCCCTTTTTTAGTGCTTCAAATCCATCGAACTTGGAAATATGAGTATGGTTATCCTATAATTTTTGGTTATTAGTCACATTATAACCTTTGTTATATTCCCCTTTAATTCCCCAAATAAATTCAAAAAAAATTCCCAAATTAAATTTGTAACATCCCTCTCAAAACCATAACATCCAAAGACCAATATCGAGTATTATTGGAATAAATTGACAAGAAAATAGGCTTTTTGACAAGGTTTAATTCATCATGGAATATCCTACCATAAAGAAGATGGTTGTGGTGGAAAACCCTCAAAAACCACCCCTACAGTACAACCCTTTACTCTGCAGAATGGCTTCACCTTCATAGTTGGACTACAGTATATCCACCTATGCTACAGTGTATCCAAACCCCATGTGGAATCATCCAATTTTCTATGGCATATCCACTCATGAATTGGAAATAAGTTTTCCAAAATACACGTTAGTATCCTCAAGCATCCCAAATCCCACAAGTCCCTACCCAAGTATGGCCCAACTCAAGAATAAGGAGGAGATGAATGGAAAATGTTTTGATTGAGGAACAAATAGTTTTATGGTTTTTCAATAATCCCCACTAAGGAATTCTCATCTATGTGAATAATCTCAATGGTTTCTTATCAAATAAATCAGTACACTAACCTCAAACATCAAACTCTATCCCCCATGTCTCCTCTTGGATCTTCCGATGCTTCCACCAAGTACAAAAAAGTATTATCACATTCCTTTGTAGAACTCTCTCACTTTGTTCTATAATCCACATCGGATACTCCTTATAAGATGCATAGAGATCCAACTTAACATACTCACTTTCTATAACATGTGTAGGATCATATATGTACCTATTAATCTAAGAAATTTGGAAGAAATCATGAATGTCTTGATAACATAGAGGAATTTCTAAATGGTATGGAATTGTCCCAAAATGGTTGGTAATCTCGAAGGGTCTAACAAAATGATGTTCTGACTTGTCCTAATTTCATAGACATTGGTTCCCAAATTGAGGAGTCACTCTCAAGAAACCCTAATCACCCATAGAAAACTCAAAAGGTCTCCTCCTAAGGTCAACATAAGATATATTCTTATTCTAAGTAATGATCAAACAGTTTCAAATCGGTTTCACTCTCTTAAAGGTATCATAAACCAAACTAGGCCATACAAAAGTTGTCTTTCATTCCTTATGATATTAAAGTAGTGAATGAAAAAGCCTCTAGTAAAGAGTGTCATAATGTTCTATCATAATTGAATCCTATAATTGTTGTTTTGTGCTAACTAAACTAAGGATAGATGAACATCTCATGATCCACTGAATTCTATAATGAAATCTCTTAGAATATCCACTAGTATATGTACCATCGTCTTGGATCATCTATCATACTGAGGATGGTATATTATGTTCAATCTCAGATGATTCCATAGATCCTTTAGCAATACCTTACACAATTGTGATTTAAAACATGAATCTATATCTAATACAATATGCAAGGTAACTCCATGTAATAATATAATATCATGGTCATAGAGCATTATCATCTCATCCACTCAGTGAGTCTCTTTCATCAGTAATATGTGAGAAGTCTTTTTTTGTCATTAGACAATCACACTGAAAACCTAAAAACTTCTCAGAATCTTTGGTAAAGCCCTTATTGAGTCCATCATGATTTCCTTCTACCTAATATATAGAATATCCCTCATCAGTATCTCACTGATTGAATCATAGACTACTACTCTCATATATTAGGGTTTCAAATTCATCACTCAATTACATATCAGGGAAAGGTAAATTCATGATACCATAACATAACTAGTAGTTCAAGTCCAGAAACACCTCTTGCCAATATAAAAGGAAGGTAACACTAGTATCATTCATGTAATAAGATCAAAAATGAATATTCAATATTGTACCTCATTCAGTTACAAGTTCGTCATCCCCATCTGTTGGAATTAAATCCACTACATAGACACAGCTTGCCTCTACTCCTAAACCTTGTTTTTAACTTTCATGAGTCCCCATAATCTAGTATAGCTAATAAGTATCCCATTAATATCCCTATTCCCTTCATTTCTTCCTTGAATCTCTACAAAAACATGTTATAATAGCTCTGTATAAAAATTGCTAAAGATTCCCCAACTTGTTGCATTGCTAACATAGGCTCTATGGTGTTTAGTAACCACTACGGTAATGACTAGTCTCCATATAGTTAAAACATTGTTTAACCCTTTATTAGGAAAATAGATAATAGTTATGGAATCCTACCTTTTTATTACATAAATTTACATAAAATTTTACAAACAGAGTATCTTTTGGGTCTAGTGTCTTGGAAATCAGGAACATTATACATGAAAACATAAAACACATTATTTGAATACACTTGAAAGGCTTCATAATAGGTTCATCCTAAGTAAAATTTTATCATCTCATATCCTAGGTACATATATCAAAGTAAAGGGTGATAAAAAGGCCTATTGAGGGAAAACAAGTGAAACAATTTACATGGTAACTTGAGATATGCCAATACGAACCTAAGGAATTTCATAAAGGTATGAGAAAGAGGAATATCAAAAAAAATAAGAACTTCAATAATAAATTGAAAATGTGGATACAACATTTAATTTATACATTAATAAGAATATCACAAAGTCATATCCCCAAGGTGTCATAAACAATTACCAAGGTCATTCACCAAGGTATCGTAAAAGAAAATCACCAAGGTTTATCCCCAATGTGTCATACAAATTACCATGGTTATTTGAAAAGGTATTGTAAAATAATATACCCAGGGTTTATCAATAAAGTGTCATATAAATTAAAAAGTTTATTTACCAAGGTATCGTAAAATCATATCACCTACGTTTATCACTGAGGTTTCATAAAAAATTACCAAGGTGATTCACCAAGGTATCCTAAAACTTGTCATCTCTAGAGATTAATTTCTTTACACAATGCATTGGATCACTATCAGGGAACACCCTTAATATGTATTTATTTTTATGTGATCCACATAGATCATAATAAAATATTTCATAAATAACCCAATGAGAAAAAAAGAAATGGGTTTCATATAAAAAACATTAAATTTTAAAAAGTGCTTAAAAACATGATCATTGTGTCAATTATAACCCACAGAAAGTGAATGAGGGTTATATATATGTCAATTCCAGATTCAAATAAGTCATTTTTATTTATTTATTAATACCCCTAGTAATGAAAGAATTTTTGGTAATTATATAAATAAAATAAAATAATTTCTTTAAAAAAATATGGAGATTTTGAGATGAAAATTCTTCTGTATAACGGGTATGAAACATAGTTTTATAAAACATTAAAAAGAGAGGGGATAAAGGTAAAACATTCATAAAATACTCATAATACTATAGTGGGATAAAATAAAATTTAAATAAGAACATTTTATGAGAATATTTTAAATAAAGCACATAAAAGAGAACTTGAATGGAAAAGATAAGTTTGGAATTCCCTAACAAAATTTCAACAGCCTAACGGCGTCACTTAAAAATTCATGAAATGTGTTGATTAGAGAAAAAGGGGTCTCTCGTAATTGTTACATAATATGGAAAGTATGAGAGGTAATGACATATATGAAAATAATAAAATAGAAATTAAAATTTTATAACATAAAAGGTGTTCTTGAAAAGGAGAAAGTTGGTAGATTCTCTTAGGAAATTTCAACGTCCTGACGGCATCACTCAAAAATTCAAAAAATGCGTTGATGAGTTAAAAATAAGAATATAATAATTTTTACATAATATTTGTAGTAATGAGGATATGTAATTACATATACAAACATAAGAAAATAGAAATTATAATGTCATAATAAATAAAAAGTTCTTGAAAAAGAGAAGGGTGGTAGATTCCATTAAAAAATTTCAGTAACCTAATGGTGTCACTTAAAAAATCATAAAATGAGTTGATAGGAGAAATATGAGTCTATAAATTTTGTATATAATGTAGAAATTATGTAGGATATGGAATTAAATTTTCCAAAATATGAAAACATAAATTAAAAAGTCGTAACATAAAAGTAGTGCTTGAAAAAGATAACATTGGTAGATTGTCTTACAAAATTCTGACAGCCTAACGACATCACATAAAAATTCTTAAAATGTGTTGATGAGAGAAAAATGGGTCTCGAATAATTTTTAAATAATATGGAAATTAAGGTGGATATTAAATAGAATATCCCAACATAATAAAATATAAATTAAAAATGAATAACATAATAGTAGTTCTTGAAAAAGATAAGGGTGGTAGATTCCCTTACAAAATTTCAGTATCCAAACAACGTCACATAAAAATTCATAAAATTTTTTGATGAGATAAAAAGGGGTATCTCATAATTTGTAAATAATATTTGTAGTAATTAAGACATATAATTACATATCCCAACATAATATAATATAAATTAAAATGTTATAACATAAAAGGAGTGCTTGAAAAATATAAGTGTGGTAGATTCCCTTATGAAATTTCGGCAACCGAACAGTGTCACTTAAGATTTCATAAAATGTGTTGATGAGAGAAAAATTGGTATATCATGATTTTTACCTAATATTTATATTATGTATGATATTTAATGACATATACCAACATAAGAAAATAAAAATTAAAAAATCATAATATAGAAGGAGTGCTTGAAAAAGAGAAGTGTGATAGATTCCCTTACCTTGAAGAGTGACTTCTAAAATTCCATGATCTGGACCTTTAGGGCTTGAGGACACTTGGGTAGGACTCCATGGGAGGTAGAACTATAATAAATTCATGGTTTATTAATTTTTAATGAATAGAAACGAAGGAATAGGTGGGTATTTATAGTAAAAGAGAATGAGTTTTTTATTAATTTTCAAGGACACCTCATTAGTGGTATTTGAAAAACCCTAGGCTTGAACATGGTATTTTCCCATGGTATTGGATAATTGGTACACATCATATCATATTTTAATCCAAAAAAGTCTAAAATCATCTTATCTTACTCATTACATCATTATGAAATAGTTATGATGTTAATAAACATACTAAAAACACAAAATAGTATTTTTACTATTCTTTGAAAATTAAACTATTTTAGAAAAATCCAAAAAAATTACGCTAACCATTTTTCAACATTTAGAATTTCAAAATGAACTCTATTTTATAGAAATTAATTTTACTTTAAATTAAATTAAATAAATAAATTACTAATACTTAATTAATAATTTCAAAAACATTTATTTACTTAAACTATGATATAATTATATCACATTATCATTTAAGATGACTAAAATATATTTATAATTGCATTGGTGAGGTTACTTTTCCATTGGTCAAATTACTATTCATAAGGGTAACATTACTATTCTAAAAGGTCAAGTTATTATTCGCCAAAAAATTAAGTTGATCCTATTAGACTCTAAATTACTTACTGGTCGCAACCGTGTATGTTCATTTTTTAAAAATCATTTCACAGAATCAATTATTTAATAATTATTAAAAAAATATTTATTTTATAATCATCAAAAATAATATTATTCGTCAAAAACAATTCATAAAAAATATTATTCTTGAAAAAATATTATTCATTAAAAAAATTGAAACTTCTTAGAAAACTATTAAAAATTCACACTATATTAATTTTGACATTTATAATTCAAAACTTATGTTTATTTTACCATATTAGTTCTCTATTTATGATAAATTTAAATTTTAAACATAAAAATACTTAGTTATTAAAAATAATTGCGTATAGAAAATGAAGTGAAATTGCATAGTGAAATTTCTGACACTTAAAAAAATAAAATTATATTGTCATTTACATTTAAAAAGGTGTGTTTTAATCATAATATTTAATTAAAATAATCATTATTCAAAATACATTAATGTTATATAATAATTATATCATTTCTGAAAAGTGAAATTTGGGTTTGAAAAGAAAATTTATCAAATTTTTCTTAATTAAACATATATTTTATTAAGGAAAACTATTCTTAAAAGTGTATATACCATTATTTTTCATAGTTTTACTAATCCAAATTAATTCATGATGTATAATTTTCTCATTAAATAATATATAATTATATCTTATTCTATTAGAAAACATAATAAAAAGTTATTGGGAGGAAAGAGATGATAAATAAAAGAAGTACATTTTTTACGTCCTTACATTCTTCCCCCTTAAAGAAATTGTGTCCTCAAACTTTTATCTTATTATAAATATGTTAATATTAGAAATATTATAATTATAAATTAATTTTATGTCCTAAAAAATCATTCTTAAAAAAATTATTCTTCAATAACAATTGCATTTTCTATAAATCCTTCATAATGGTTTATAAAAATCTTGTGATTAACCAAATATATTCTACCAGGAGTGTCAAAATAATAGTGTATCAAGGCCCATTTTTGTGCACCAATTCTCGTTCGAGTCAATATCATAGCAGTTTTTTTGGTTTTTACCCCTACATTCATCTGTTCCAAAGCCACGTCCACTTCTTCTTATCCAAATAGTGATTTATTTGTGCGGAAAACACTTACTTAATATTTCACTAAATACCAAGAAGTTTTCCTATATTTAAACATTTATATCAGGTTATTCCTAAAGTTTCACATCCAATTTTCCACAAATAACTAAACCATCCTCTAATACCGACTTTTACGTCCCTATTTTTTTATTACAAAACTTTACATGAAATTTGACAAACAGAGTATCGTTTGGGTTTAGTGTCTTGGAAATCAGGAACATAATATGTGAAAACATAAAATAAATTCTTATAATACAAATGAAATGATTCATCATAGGTTTCACCTAATTAAAATTACATTATCTCATATCCTGGGGACATTCCTCAAAGGAATGTGTGAGAAAAAGACCTATTAAGGGAGAACAAGTGAAACAGTTTTTATGTGAACTTGAGAGATGTCAATAATAATGTGAGGAATTTCATAAAGGCATGATAAAGAGGCATATCATAAAAATAAGAACGTGAATTATTACGTAAAAAAGTGGCCAAAAATTTTAATTTATACATTCATAAGAATATCAATCAGGTATATCATGAAGGTGTCATAAAAATTTACCAAGGTTATTCACCAAGGTATCATGAAATAATATCACCATACTTTATCACTGACGTGTCATAGAAATTAAAAAAGTTATTCACCAAGGTATCATAAAATAATGTCACCATGTTTTATCACCGAGGTTTCATAAAAATTACCAAGTATTTTCACCATGGTATCGTAAAATCATATCACCAAGTTTTATCGTCGATGTGTTATAAATAATTACCAAGGTGATTCACCAAGGTATTGTAAAACATGTCATCTCGAAAGATTACTTTATTTACCCAATGCATTGGAGTGATATCAAGGAACACCCTTAATATATCTTTATTTTTATGTTATACACATATACCATAATCAAACATTTCATAAATTACCCAAAGATAATAAAATAAATGGGTTTTATATAAAAACATGGAGTTTTAAAAAATACTTAAAACATGATCAGTATGTCATTTATAACCCATGGAAAGTGAATGAGGGTTTTATGTTAATAAATTAGAGAATAAAATAAATCATTTTTTTGTATTTATTAATATATCTGTGAAGTAAATAGTTTGGCATATTCACATAAATAAAATAAAATAATTTATTGAGAAAAAAAGAGAGAGATTTTGAGACAAAAATTTTGTATCATAACGGGTGTGAAATATAGTTTTATAAAAAATTAAAAAGAGAGTGGACAAGGGTCAACCAATAATAAAAGACTCATAATAAATTATAGAGACCAAATAAAATTTAAATAAGAACATGGTATGTAAATTTGAAATACATATCACATAAAAGGGAACTTGAAAGGAAAAGAGAAGTTGGGAATTCCCTTACGAAATTTAAATATCCTAACAGTGCCGCTTAGAAATTCATAAAATGTGTTGATGAGAGAAAAAATGGGTCTATAAGAATTTTAAATTAATATAGAAAGTAATGAGGACATGTAATTATATATCCCAACATAATAAAATAGAAATTAAAATTGCATAACATAAAATGAGTGCTTCAAAAAGATAAGGGTGGTAAATTCCCTTAAGAAATTTCGGCAGCATATCAGCGTCACATTAAAATTCATAAAATATATTGATGAGAGAAAATGGGGTCTCTAATAATTTTTACATAATAAGTACAGTAAGTAGTATATTTAGTGAAATATCCCAATATAGGAAAATAGAAATTAAAAAGGCATAACATAAAACAAGTTCTTGGAAAAGAGAAGGGTGGCATATTCCCTTACGAAATTTAGGCAACCTAACAACATCACTTAAAAATTCATAAAATGTGTTGATAAGAGAAAAATGGGTCTCTAGTAATTTTTACACAATGTGGAAAGTAATTTGGATTTAGAATGACATATCTCAAAATAATAAAATATAAATTAAAAAGGCATAACATTAAAGGAGTTCTTGAAAAAGAGAAGGGTGGTAGATTCCCTTGTGAAATTTCAGCAGCCTAATGATGTTACTTAAAAATTCATAAAATATGTTAATAAGATAAAATTTCGTATATCATAAATTTTAAATAATATATAAAGTAATTAGTATATTTAATAAAATATCCCAATATAATAAAATTTAAATTAAAAAGGAATAACGTTAAAAGGAGTTCTTCAAATATAGAAGGGTGGTAGATTCCCTTACGAAATTTCAGCAGCCTAACGGCGTCACTTAAAAACTCATAAATTTTTTTGAAGAGAGAAAAATGGGTATCTCATAATTTGTACATAATATTGAAATTATGGAGGATATATAATGACATATCCCAACATAAAAAAAATTAAAAATTAAAAATTCATAACATAAAAGGAGTTCTTGAAAAAGAGAAGGGTGGTTGAATCCCTTACTTGGAAGTGTGAGTTCTAAAACTCAAAGATTGGGACCTTTAGGGATTTATAACACCTTGGGAGGACTCCTTGAGAGATAAAACTATAATAAATTCATGGAGGATGAATTGGGAATGAATAGAAATGAACGAATGGGTGGGTATTTATAAAAAAATAGAGGGTGTTTTTTATTAATTTCAAAGGACACCTCATTAGTGGTATTTGAAAACCCATGGGCTTGACCATGGTATTTTCCCACGGTATTGGCCAATTTGGACACATCATATCATATTTTAACCCGAAATACTATAACATCATCTTATCTTAGCCATTTCATCATTATGACATGGTTATGATGTTATGGAACATACTGAAAACTCACAACTGTATTTTTACTATTCATCTAAAATTCAATTATTTCAAAAAAATACAAAAACAATTCCCTAACCATTTATAAACATGTATAATTCAAAATTAAACTCCATTTTATAAAAATGAATTTAATTTTAAATTAAATTATATAAATAAAATAATAATACTTAACTAATAATTTCTGAAACATTTATTTTCTTATACTATGATATAATTAAATCACGTTATCATCTAAGATGACTAAAATATATTTATACTTCCTTAGGTGAGGTTACATTTCCATTGGTCAAATTACTATTCATAAGGGTAACATTACTATTCTGAATGTTCAAGTTACTATTCTCCCAAAAATTAAGTTTATCCTATTAGACTCTAAATAACTTATTGATCGCAATCATGTATGTACATTTTTTAAAAATAATTTTAAATAATCAATTATTAAATAGTTATTAAAAAAATTATTTACTATTCATAAAAATATTACTATTCATCAAAAATACTATTCATCAAATGCTATTCATAAAAATAATATTATTCATCAAAAAAAATTAAAACTTCTTTGAAAACTACTAAAAATTCCCCCAAGATTAATTTTGACATTTGTAATTCAAAAATAATTTTTATTTTACAATAATAATTCTCTTAGTGTGAAAATTTTAACTTTTAAATATAAAAATTATTAGTTATTAAAAATAATTTCGGACAAAAAGGAATAGTGAAATTGCAAAGTGAAATTTCAGACACTTAAGAAAATTTATTTATTTTATCATTTACATTTAAAAAGGGGTGTTTAAATCATACTATTTAAATAAAATAATCAATATTCAAAATATATTAATTTTATATAATAATTATATCATTTCTAAAAAGTACATTTTGGATTAGAAAATACAATTTGTCAAATTTCTATCAATTAAACATATATTTTGTTATGAAAAAATATTCTTAAATATCTATATCCCATTATTGTTAATAGTTTTACAAATCCAAATATATGAATGATGTATAATGTTCTCATTAAATAAAAATTAATTCTATGTTCTTATATTGTAAAACATATTAAAAAAATTGGAGGAAAGAGATCCATAAATAAAAGAAGTACATTTTTCAGGTCATTAAAATTGGAGACATGATCCACCTGTATATTTCTACCCTACTATATATTCTCACCTTTCCACTTCATTATACTAGAATAAACATCCAAAGTCTTGAGAGAAAGATCAAACATTGTCCCTTCATTGGTCAAAATTAAGATTGCTACCCTCCCTCTTTTATCCCCTTCTCATAAGTGAGTTCCTTGTGAATGACTTATGAGTATATTATCAAGTCAAATCCACTAACCTAATATATTATCCCTAGTTGAAGGATTATCCCAGACTTCCAAACCTTTTGTTCCTCCTCCCCAACCAACAAATAAGAAATGTTAAGTAACTCCATATATTGATAATAATATTCATAGACCATCATAGATCCTTATAGTAACTCTATAAATTCCTAGGAATATTTTAGCTTCATTGTGTTAGGGAAGTGTATATTTGAAAATAATTATTTGAACGTATCCTAAGTAAGACCCTCTTATATCCCAGTTTAAATAATGTTAGTCCACCATCCCCTAATGGTTCCTTGGAATATAAAGGTCTCCAGAATCACTTTATACTCCCCAAGAGTTTAGACCAACTCAAAAATTCTCTCAATAATGTTCTATAAGTCCTCATCATCCTATGGGCCACTAGTACCCTGGAATGTCAGAGGATGTTGGAGATGAAAATCCATATAATTTTCAGTCATAGTTCTCTAGATAGTCCCACCATAGATATTTATAATCTGAAAAAAGTATTGGATAAACTAGATTGTTAGCCTGAATCACTTGTGATAGTATAAGGGTGTGTTGGGGTACAATTTCTTGCTCCTTGGGTGGTGGAATAGGAGTATCACGGGGTTCCATAGTCGGAGGTCCTGTCAGACATCTCTAAGGTGTAATATCTTTAAAATAAATTACATTAAAAACATAATGAGTCCTAACAAGTTGAAAGGGTCATTCAAGGTTCTCCAAGGAGTCTACCAATAACCCAAGGCATACCCCTATTAGAACTAACCCTGGTCTTCATCGATGCATGTTAGTCACTATCATCAATTATTCCTAACACAATAGCATGCTCAGTTAAACTAATAAATTCCAATATATATATATATATCAAAAAATTATGTTATCATAGATATATCACACAAATACAACTATCCCGAAAAAATAACAAAAATAAAGACATTTAATTAAATAACTACTATACAACACAAAAACATGTATATATATGGCATGTGAATCTATGTTCCCAGTAATGATGCATTTACACACTCTAGATACCATAATCACATATAAACATTATGTTCATCACATAAGGTAAATTATATCAACCGTAACTGAAAAAAATAATTTCCCCACTTTATGAAAAATTGGAGGTCTACTCAACAGTGTTATTTGGGAACTATCAAAGTTCCCTTACCCAGGTCCTAACTATACCATCTCCTATTTACCCTATCCCAAATCAACATAAATAGAATAAAAAATTTAGTGATTCATGTTCCACTAATACCATTATGTAATACCTCGACACGAACCATCATGTCAGAAATAGAGTTTCGCATGACCTCATTCATGCCTTCCCATATGCAACAGGCTGCTTAGTAGCAGCTATCATTTGAATCCCTCAGTTGGTATACTATACCCTCAATATAATATCGTAGGATTAATAATAAATCATAAAATAAATATAATTAGAGTATATATGGAAATCTAAATATGGCTATATGTCATATAATAAAATGGGCTCTCAAAGTGGTAATACAAACCAATATATAAGTGAAAGTAAATAAATAAATAAATATAGGGGTTCATCAAATTTGACTTCCATATTCATACTTCTCTACTCATCCATCCACCACACATCCCTTTACCTTCACCGGATCTCTAGTCATGAAATCTATAAGAACACAAAAATTCACAAGTAGGGTGTGAGTACATGAATTATTAGAAAACAACCAATTCATCCTTATCCTATTTTTCTCAAGTAAACAAGTGTACACTATAAATAACACTTAATTCATAAGAAATAAAAATCCAAAAACGGGAGATTGTTTTCTTACCAGAAAAACACAAAACCCAACTTTACCTAATTTAGATCTGTGTGTGAAGGAAAGTCAATATATAATAAGTGACCACAACTAGACACAAGGCTAGTAATCATGACACTTGGAATCCTCTGAGCATCAAAAAATGCATTTCATAGATATCCACTAGTCATCGAGTTATCATGCTACTCAACATCCACTTGACCTTGAGTGACAAACCCCTTGGTATCCACTGGTATCCATACTACTTGAAATATTGTGTATGTTCCACTTGGCATACATTGGGAATCATGTAAGTCATCTCCCCTAAATCCACAAAGAATCAATTTTAGTGCTACTCGGCATCCACAAGGAATCTAGTGATATATTTTTTGGAATTTTATAGGCCTCTAATGTGATACACCACATCCAAGAGGCATCATCATATCCCTAACCTATGTGTCATTCCATCATATCCATCATCACAAATCATGTTCACTCCACCTATAATGGATAAAAATGTTTAAATGGTCTACATTATTTGGGAAATAAGGTAAAGACCTCCAAAAAACACTTAATAGGGAAGATTATACAAACAAGAATAGAAAATCATCATGCTTAAATGAAGTAATATACAATACATGTGATCATCAGCAAACATGAATAATAAGAAAAAAAAATGTACACATGGAATCAATTGAAAAATAAGGCTCTAATGGGACACATACACACCCATATGTAATCATAATCAAGAATTAAAAACACAAGTGTCATAATATTGTACATGTGTAAACGAGATACCAAGAAGGTAGGGAACTTTCTACCTCACTGTTTCCAATGTCAACATCACATTTTGTTGATGGAATCATCATCCGAACCACATTATCACACTAATCATAACATGATCACCCATCAATAACTCCTAGAACCTTTTCCAAACAAACAAGACAAGAGTTCTGAAGTAAGTTAAGGAGAAACAAGACAAAATGTTATAACCAAATCTTACCCAATGTAAACTACTAAGAAAACATCAAGATCTTTTAGAATAATTCCTAGAAAACTATAATGATTCAAGGAATAATTAGATATTTACCACATGTTTATGCAAAAACTGTGGTGTTGGACATACCATCAAGGTGTAGAGGTGCATCAGAGAACACCACCATGACATAGGATTGATGGTTGCGGCATAGACTCTCTATCAGTGAAACACCATGGGTTGTGGACAACGTATTATTTAATGCAAATTTATATAGAATAAAATCCATGGAGTATTGTGGTATAATACAACATATAACCAGGCCGTTTCATGATCTACTATGGTGTAATTCAAAATATTGCAGTGTGGAGTCACTTCGGCCACACTTCAGAGCTCTGGAATCAGGTGATGTGAGGACAGTGATCCTAGAATTTGTAGGGATCAACTATGTGAGAACCTTCGATAAATTACACTCTAATTCCTAGAATTAATTCAAAAATTGATCCCCCACATAAATTCATAATACTCCATTAAAAATTGTAATAGTTAAATACCAAAAACTACTCTTGATGGAAGAAACCAATTTGCAAAGAGGCTTTGTAGAATTATCTAAGTAACTATAATGAATCTTATCTCCATGGTGATGGATGCAATGAAGACCCCTAGAATATCATCCCTAAAGTGATTCCATTTTCTATGTTTAGTGGAATCAACTTCACAACATGAGTATGAAATATCCACCTATGTTAATCCATATCCAAACCCTCTATGACGTGATCCTAAACATTATGGAATAGCCACCCTTTAATTGCCTATAAAGTTACCAAAACATACATAATCATCCTAAAGAATCTTAAATCAAACCAGGACCTACCCTAAACATGTACTAACTAAATAACATGGAGTAAAATAATGGAAACTAGGTTTTTATTATGGAACCATAAGATTCATGGTTTAACAACATCCACAAATTAATAAGTCCATACCATATTAATGCTTAATTATTTATACAACTCATGGTTTGTGTCACTAACTCAAAAATTAAATCCAAATATATCTACACGTATCCAGAACTATTACATGAATAATGTATATAAAATTATCTCTTGTAAAATCAGAGAATCATATATAACCAACTTTTATCAAGGGAATGTTTAGTGTGATGGGTATTCAACCTTTATGAAGGTCCAGCCCAAAGTCCCACAACCCATAAATCATTACCCAAGACAAAAAATTGATTCTAATACAATTATAAATTTTAATATGTATAAACTATAATCAACCTCCAAATTCAAGACCTACATAAAAATCCAAATTTGATAGAGAATAAAAATAAATTTTATGTTTTCATACCAAGAATTTTTATACATGATATGAAAATTTATAATACATAATTTATCAGTGGAATTAAATCATTCACACTATCCAAATCATATATAAATTTATAATTATGAATATTTATATAGGAAATGAAATAAATAAATTATAATTTAACTTATTTTTCAAATATTAGATATTAATATGAACATTTTATATTCCAATTTCACTTAAAAATGTTCCATTTATAATACATAACACATGTATTTTATAAATAATTTATATATTGTAATCATTTTACATAAAATAAAAAATTGTCTTTATTTTTAGATTTATACCATAATATATGATATAACCTTATCATATGGTGCGATTCAAATTAGTGCACATGATAGGTCTTTTCACTGGTGTCTTATCATATGTTATGATATGCACTATCATACAACATAGTTAAACATTTTAAATATATCATAATCAATGATGCCATATATATCATTATAATGAAATAATAATTTTTTTCCACCCCACCTATTATTATACATGATAACACTTATCGTAGCATATGACGTAGTAAAAAAATTACCAGTTTTGTTGAATCACACATTATAACTCATCTTATCATTTCATATGAAATAGAAAAATACCTTAATATTAACTTATAGTATCACATGTCATATATTACATTATATAAATCCAATGGATAACATATAACCATATCATATCATATTTTATTATATATAAAAATATATCATATGATATGCATGTTCCCATAAAAATAGTATAAAAATTTATTTTGTGATGAAACTCAATATGATACCACTGATGGGTTTTTGTTAAAACTACGCATTCTCATAAAAATGTAATGAAATCCATTTAATTATAGATATATAATCATAGAATCAACATAAAAAACATAAAATAATCATGTGTAACTCAACTTTAGTATGTTACATCTAGATAGAGGGTTATTGAGGAAGATTGTTATGTAATATCACTTGGGGTATTACAACAAAAGGTAGTACACCTACCATTAGAATATAGGTACTCTCCATGGGGACCCCTCAATCTTAAAAAGGTGTTTGAGAACCTATATTTTAATATAAATGAAAAAATAGGGAGGAGTAAAATTTAAAAAAAAATGGTTTACACCTCTCACAAATGTGTAGGATATCTTCACAATATATAGAACTATTGGGAATCATGTCATTATAACACTTATAATGTATCCTTTTTTATGATAATTGAAAATATAAATGATCATATCCTAGATATCGATCAATAAATGAATCATAAAAATGATTCATACCTGATGATAAAATATTTTATTAGATATAATTCATAATTTCAAATCATATATCATAACTCTATCGTATGCTACAATATAGGAATCTCATGTCTATCATGGAATGTGATCCAACACATATTACTTCTTGTGATATAAATCACATGAATATCCTAAGTTATAATATAAAGGTGAGTTATATTATATTATTTTACTATTTTTTAAATATACATAAATTCATTTAATACTTATTCCAATAAGAAACACTAATTAAAACAATTAAAAAAGGGGGAGATGTTTGAATAGTCTTATTCATATGAACAAGACTTCAAAGAGATGAAGGGTAGGTTAAATATCATACTAATATTGACCATAACTAAGCCCTATAAAGAGTATAAATTTTACTATGATAAATTGAGAGGTGTTCTTTAGATGGTCTCGATATAATATAGGTGAGTAGTCACTTATTGTTCTTGGAAGCTAAGCTTTCATGAGAATATCTACTTAACACATGGTATAGAGTTATAAGTAGTTGTAAATGATTTGAAGTATTTTTACATGATATATAAATCAAAATATTCATATTCTATGTCGATTAAAAGAGCATGAATTATACATTCTCATCATTTGAATTGAACCTTCATTAGATAAGGGGGTCCAGGTACCTCCAATCAATAGAATTTAATTTGTACCATACCATTGGGAAGGGGAACATAGTATAAGATGTACTTGGTAAGATGACTTGGGATATGGTAGTGTGAGTGGAAAATAGTGAGTGCAGGTTTATGAGAAAATTCACTAAGTTTCCACTTGATATTTACGAGTATTAGTATAATACTACACGTATAGATCTATGTATTAACTCATCAATTCTTGATAAGGTAAAAGAGATTTGAATGGTAGACTTTGGTTACTTAGTTATGAGAGGTGGTATAAATAATAGAGATTCTTCAATATATATGTCTCGAGATGATGATATATTTTTATATTTATAAGGAATATTTATGGATTTAAAAATAATTTTTATAGAAATTATACAAAATTAACATTCCTCAAAATGGTTGGTTTCCCAATTTTTAACTAAGTTGAATTTAAACATTATCTAGTGAAAATTGTTTTCTTAAATTTAAGAAGGATTACATGGGATTAATATTATGATGCCTCAACATTTATAAAGTGAAGGCTAAGAACCAAATGTGAAATAGTCTTCTTCAATTATTTCTTATTCTACTTTAGAGAAGGGATAAGGTCACTATAGAATTTGTTATGGGATTTATAAGGTGTCCTTGAAGCAATGATATTTCATGGGTTATCCTCAATTGACTGAATAAGGTGGCATGCTTGGTATTGATTAGGGAAACCCATTATTTTGATAAAATGGGAAGGTGATATGTGTGTCATATGGAATGATTACATGGTATATCAATGATAATTCTGTCATATTGTGATTCTCAATTCACTTCCCATCATTAGTGTCATTACAGAGGAATTGGGATATTAGTTGTAGTAAAGCATGACATACCATCCTCAAACTGATGGGTAGTATGAGTGTTTCATTCAAGCTTTAGTGTACATACTATAAGCATGTTTCTTGGGTTTTAGGGAATAATGGGAGATTCATCTATAATTTACATATTTTCCTATAATAATAGTTATGAGGCTTTGATTCAAATGGTACCATTAGAGCTATTGTATGGTAGACCATCTTGATCACCTCAATGATTGATATAATGGAGATATTAAATAAAGGAAAATATCATAGTGTAAAAGATGTTCACTTCATATAGTAAAACATGCAAAATTCTAAGGCATATCATATGCCTATGTTTTTTGCATATCAAAGGTTATAATATAGTGATATTACACCTCTACCTATACCAATTAATATTGTTTTACTTCATCATATCATATAGGGTTATGATATGAGTGGATATAATTAAAAAATATGTTATCAACCATTATGTATCAATGTGTGTTTTCAATACCTTGTATTAAATCATTAGTCAACATTTCCCAAAGATTTGATTCATGGGAGGATGAAGGATCCATTCATGTGATGAATGAAAAAATAGCAAAGACATTATTCATGTGTTTTGTAACACATGACTAAATGCATGTGCACTTAGGAAGAATCCATGAGGGATATAAAATGTGGAAATACACATGAATATGATTATGATATCTTTCCCAAGCATCAATTAAATCTCTCATATTTTCTTGTAATCTCTCTCTCCTTCACCCTTTTCTTCAAAATGCATTAGCATGTTGTGTGTCTTTAGGAGAATTCAACCCATACGATGGGTGATTCACACCAACTTGTGAATACTCCCTAGAGAAGGTAGTCTAACATCTTTATTTTGGTGATATTTTTTAATCATTTAAAATAATATAATTGATTCAATAATCTACGGTAAATGGTATGCATGAGTTCATCAATTTATATATTTAGGATGGTTTCATTTTTAATACATGGTAACTCTTGAGTGACTGAGTTTATTAATGCATATAATTTATTTATTAAGTGTCAATAAATACCAAGAAAACAATAAATGGTATTATAGAAATGGAATGCATTTTGATTCATGAAATCATGTAAAAATGTATAATATATTACATCATATTAAAATAATATATGATATCATAAAAATAAAAGATAATCAATTATATATATTGTCATAAAATATTGGATATCATAGTTTTCACTTGGGTTACTCCATAAGATATACGATATCATATTATGTGATCCAATGTTATACCTTTGGTTTTAAACATTTTGTGTGGTATGAAATGGAGAATCTTCGAATACAATAGCGTCTATAACATCCCAAGAATTTAAAGTTTTTTATAAATATTTATTTAATGATTTATTTTATTGTTAAATTATAATTTACCTAATATTTTAATGTTTTCCTTAATCAAATTTTGTTTTGTTTATATGTTATGATAAAAATATTACTTTTTAAATAATATATAAGTATATTTATTTTTTTATATAATTTATAATTTAACACAACATAAGGGTAAAACATATTTTTCATAGGCCTCATAAAGGTAAAATTATTTTTACATACCTTTCATAATGGAAACCTACACTTTTTAAAGGTAGCTTAAAGGTAATAAGCAATTTACACATGTTGCATAGAGTTAAAATAAATAGTCTATGTCAGGGTAACAAACATTTTATATAACTTGAATAAGGGTAATGAAAATAATTTTGTAATGATAAACCAATAATTTCATATGTTGTGTAAGGGTAATCAAGTTTTATATAAGCATGTGTAGAGGAAAGCTTAACTTTCATGTGTTGTGTAAGGGTAAAATTGAATTAAGTAAGGGTAACAAGTATATTCAATTTCATGAATAATGGTAATAATTTAGTTCCACAAGGGTAATAAAATAATTCCAAATGCTATGTAGGGGTAAAAACTTATTTTAATAAAGGTAAAGAAAAATTAAAACAACTTATGTAAGGGTAGAAATTTTAGAGTTGGGGAGTTTTTTTGTCTGAATTTGGAGTATTTATATTTTATGTTTTTCATATTATAAATTACTCAACATTTTTATTATTTTTCAAAAAAAATATTTTTAAATTATATTTTTTTCCTCTCAATAATTTTATTTAATTATATTTTTATTATTTTTATTTATCATTATTTTTATTTATTACTTAGTTATTTTATTTTTTATAAATAAAATTTCACATTTTTATATTATTTATATGTTTTTTATTTACCCTTACATAGAATTATGTAGTTTATCTTTACCTTTTAATATGTTTTGAAAATATATTTCTACCCTTACATGAGTTTTGTTTACCCTTATGTAGCATTTATAATTTTTTCTTTACCCTTTCATAGCTTTTCTTGTACCCTTACACATCGTATACTCATGTGTTACACCCTAACATAATGTATGGAAAAATCATCTTACATTTATGCAACCTATATATTTTAAAGGTTACCTTTATGTAGGTTATACAATTATTTGTTTACCCTTATGCAACTCATTTATACCCTTACATTTAAGGAAAACAAAAACCTTTTTACCTTTAAAAATATTATATATAATTTTTTTTACCCTTATAAAATATGTTGAAATTTATTTTCACCTTTACTCATACAAGTAAATGACTATTATGTACGAATAAAATTCTGATTTTCTCTAGAACTCTCTATTTCACAATTTCTAATGTATTTTCATTTGTTTCATGTTTTTTTAAGAATTTAAATTATTTTAAACATTATATAAATTAATATTAATTATATAGAACCTATAAAATGTGTTTTTATATAATTTTAAAAACATTTGTATGAAGATCAATGTTGTTCATGCTATTAATCATGAATTTTAAACATGGAACTCCGAATTTTGATTTTATTATTTTGAGTTTTCTTGATTATTTTTAATAGTTCTGGATTCATATTAAATATTAAAAATATTATTCAAATTTTCTATAGTTTTTAATACACTTTTATTATTATTATTTTTGAATTTCTTCATATCTATATGCTTTTATTATGGTATTTTTTAAATTTTGAATTATAAATAATGTTGTTGTGCAATTATCATGGGATTTTATTTAACCTATTATTATTATGGATTTGTTTTACTATTATAATGATTATTTAAAATTAGTTTGAATTATTCTTCATGGTTTTGTATATTGGATTATTTTTGGGTGATAATTTTGTTACGATAATCTTTCTCTCTCACTCTCTATTTATTATGTAACTAAATTTTTTATTTTGAATTATCTAACCTTTGGCTGAGATATGATAATTTATTCATATTTTTAATGATTTTGAGAATTGATTCAAGGATACTGAGAGGAAGAAAAATACTAAAACAATACTTATTCAAAGTGATATTACATATTTTAAAGTGATACTACGAAAAAATTGTTTTGGTGTGACATTGTGAAGTGTTGTGAAAGTATGAAGTTATGTGCAAACAATTCTCTCGTCTACTACATGATCCCTCAATGATTGTTCCTGAACTTCTTTGACTTATACTACCTTGATGAGATAAGTTAATCCAATATTCAAGAACCAGTACATGTGCTTCTATTTTTTATCTATATATTTATTCTTATATTTTTGTGCCTGTAAAACTATAACCTATCTCTCACATGTGATTTCACTTTCTATTTTTTTCATTTTCATAAAAAGGAATCTTATTTCTTTGGGTTGGGACTTCCATATTCTACTAGAAAAATTAGTTTGGAATTGGGTTATGATTCACCTTTAAAAATAATTATAGTGCACAATGTATCATTCTCTGAGTAGAGTGGTATAAGAGTTGAGTAAGTCCAATTTGGATTGAATTACTATAAAAATTCCATGTGTTCTTTATTTTATTTTTAGACTACTAATTAACTCTACTAATTAATTTTGATAAATAATTTTGATAATTAATCCATCTATTTAAAATTTCAATCTAGTATATTCACCCCCTCCCCCTCAAGACCATCTGTCATCACCATATCCAACCCAATAATTGATATCAAAATTTGATCCTTTTAGGAATTTTTTTGTTTAGATTTGTTATTATTTTATTATGATAATCATTTCCTAGACCTTGAAATCTAAGGAGAAGATCTATAAGATAGCGGGAATGAAGGTAAACGATGCATGGATTCCTAAAAAACTAGATTAGTTTGATGTAAATGACTACAGTTACTAGAAATATAGAATGGAGGAAAACCTCAAAAAGTTAAGCCCAGAACACTGGTCGACCATTGTAAAACCATAATAACAACCAAAAGATGACCCATATACTCTTATTGGAAATAATGATGTTAAATATGTTTTGAATTACAAATTAGTAAATATTTTATATTATGATATTCAAAAAGTTGTGTTTATTCATTTGTTTAAATGTAATAAATCTCATAATATTTAAAATATTCTAAAGGTTACTCACCTTGGCTCACATAAAATGATTTGAACCAAACTTGGAATGCTTCGACCTGAGTACCAAGATTTCCAAATGGGTGAATATATTTTTATGAAGGAAGATAAAGGGTAAATAAAATCATTAAAAATTAATATTTCATAAAATATAACAAAAAATAATTATGTTGAATAATAATATTATTATTAAATATAGGAACAAATAAAAAAATTAAAATTCAATAGAATTATACTTATGAAAAAATCAAATTATACTATATTGTAATTATCAAAACATAAAATATATATTTTAATTAAGAAAACAAAAAATAAATGAAGTGTTTAAGAGACACTCCAATAAAAAAAGAGTTTTATAATGGTATAACATTATTTATATGACTTGTGTAAGGGTAAGATAAATGTGTAAAAATATGTGTAAGGGTAAATAATAACTCACTTAAGGGTAAAAAATAAAAAAAAATGTAATGGTAAAACATTGTTTATATGACTCGTTTAGGGGTAAGATTAAAGTTTCAAAACATACATAAGGGTAAAAAAATATAATAACTAATTTTTTATAAAATATAAGAAAAAATAATTATGTAGAATAATAAGAATAATAAAAATAAATTTTTAATAATTTAATAATAATTAAAATTCAATAAACAATAAAATTATAATTATCCAAAAAATGAAATTATAATATATTGTAATTATCAAAACATAAAATAATTAAAGTGTCAATAAGACATTCTATCTATATCCCCCTTTTAATAATTAAAAAAATATTAATTTCAAAAAAAATATGCTTTTTGGAATTGATCAAAAATATTAAAAATTTAAAAACATCATTTTCACCCCTTTTTGAATTAAATTAGGAAAAAATATCAAATTAAAAACACATTTTTCCAAAAAAAAAAATAATAAAAAACGCCCCTAAATTAAATAATGATATAAAAGATAGCTACCCTTAAATTAATTCTTACTAAAAAATTCTAAAATTATCCATGAGAACAAATAATATGATATTCACGGAAGTGTAAATGATATGGAAAGAATTTCAAAAACAACAAAAAGTTATCACATGCTAATAAACCAAAATATAAAACATATAATACATGTTGACTGAAAATTATTTTATTTTATTATAATTGTCACCCAAAGTATACAGAAGAACATTCACGGGGGATAGAAGTGGTGTAAACCAAAGGAATCTCCTTGGATAATGTCTCTACACTCTATAGGAAAGGATCCCAAATTATCATAAATCCTAATGTCTTCCCCTGGCTTCCCCGAACGAGCAAGAACGTCAGTTACAAAGTTTGCCTCCCTCCAAACATGATGAAGTTTATTCCCCAAACACATCTCTCTCCTGCATCTACGGATTTGGTATATCATGTCCCATGGCACCTCCTGACGACCCTGTATGGAGTTCACCAATACCTCAGAGTCGGATTCAATTTCTACCACCCTGAAATTTCAACTTTTACACAATGTCAAGACAGAAAGTAATTCCTTCACCTCCGCACCTAAAGAAGAGCCCATTCCATAAAAGGCACTAAACCCTATCAGCACCAAGCCATGTGAGTCGCGTAGGATCCCTCTGCCTCTCATTTTCCCTTGTAAAAGAGATCTGTCCACGTTAAACTTCAGGCCACTGAGAGGTGGTGACCAACTGATCCAATGGCCCCTTGCCATATTAGGCATGCAGGGGAGGTTCATCAGCCAGCAAACTATCTCCGAGGATTTCCATCCCTTTAGGAGTGGACCCATCTCCATAATCTTTAAATCTCATTTTAAGGAACAATAGTGAAACCCAGGATCCCCACTGGGCCTTGTTGCGCACCACCCAAAGAGTCCAGCAAATGAAGGAAAGGATAATGATCATAACCTTGCTTTCCATCACCACACCCTCAGAACCCTAGAACCATGCTTCCATGAGGCCTTGTATAGTTATTTTATCCCCTGCCAGATCAGGGTGGGGAGAGAACCAGGACCACAAAAATGATGCCCACTCACTCTGAAAAATGAGGTGCACAACCAACTCCATCTTTGGGTACTTGCAGCAGAAACACCGAGAGATAACGGGAATACCTTTCCATCAGATTTTGTTACCCATAGGAAGATCGTTGTTCCTGATTCGCCAGGTGAGTAAATTTATCTTCGTAGGAATCTCTTTGGACTAGAGTTTGATAGCCCAATTATAATGATGACCCTCCTCATTGTGTAGACTCTTCTAGTCTTTGATGGAAAATATTCTTGATGATGACCCGGTGAAATAGCAGGTATCCAAAATGTCTTCCATGATTACCTCCTCAAACACCTTCTCCTGGTTCAGAGTAAGGTTGGAAGTAATGAAACTGGGGGTTTCAATAGCCTCTTTAAACAGGATATCTGGAAGTGAATCGTCATGGAATTCCATTGTTTCTCTCGACCAGTTGTCCTTCCAGAATTGTATCTCCCCTTTCCCGACGATCCATCGAGTCGCCCCTTTAATATTTTGGAGATTTGAGAACATGTTTCAGGAAAACCTAAAATGTCAGGGGCCTCTCCCCCTCTCTGTAACTCAATGATCACCATACCACCGTTTGAACAACGAGGCCCAAATAGAATCTCCCCTAATAATATCCCATGCCAACCTGCCTTGGAGACCTTGGATGGTTTCCCAAATTTTCTGGAGACCCACTCCCCCTTCCTCTATCGGTTTATCCATACGTGCCCAAGCTACCCAGTGACAACGTCCCTCTTGTTTAGAGTCCCGTATGAAGAATGAAAGTATTTTATCCATGCGATCCACAGTCCCTTTGGGAGGCTTAATCAGCGAGAAAACATGCATGGGTATCGAAGATAACAGGTTGTTTATGAGGGTCACCCTCCCTCTGAAAGACATGAGGTTGTTTTTCTAGTTAATAATTCTTCCAAGAATTCGATTGATAATGTCTCCAAAGTGATGTTTCTTGATATGTCCATGGGAAAGAGGAACTCCTAAATATATCATTGGCATCTGCTTTTGATAAAAGCCCAATATGTCCTGAATTCCCCTACTGCATCTTCCTGAACATCGCTTAGAAATAAAAACCTAGCTCTTACCCTTATTGCAGCCTGCCCACTCAGGTTCTCATATGCAACCAGAATTTCTGATAGGTTGTTAAGTGATCTTCGACTTCAATTGATAAAAATTAGGATGTCATCCGCAAACATGAGATGTGAAACCAATTCAAAGGCACACCTACTCCTAAAAGGGGCCAACCTACCAGCCTCCGCACATTGGTTGAGGTTTCTGCATAAAGAATCATGTGCCAATATAAAAAGGGATGGAGATATTGGATCCCCTTGGAAAACCCCGCGAACTGATTTGAAGAAACCAAAGCACCTTCCCATCAAAGAAACGGACAACCATGGTGAGGAAAAACACCTGAAAAAAATTTCATAGAACCAATCTTGGAATCCGAGTCTTTGCATAACTCTGATGATGAAGATCCACTCCAGCTTTTCATATGATTTGTCCATATCCACCTGAAAAATAACGTTTAATCCAACCGACCTGGTGTTAATATCACTAACCAGATCACTTTCTACTCCCACCGCCCCCTGTATGTTCCAACCTTTGATGAAGCCATGTTGTTCATGTGATATCAACTTTGGAAGAATTCTACCTAGCCTACTTGAAATGAGGGACGCGATGATTTTATAAGAAATGTTGCAGAGGAAAATGGGATGGTAGTGACCAATGTTGTAGGGGTCTTTGATCTTCATAAAAAGAACAATTTTGGAAGCACAAACATTTTTTTTCATGGAACCACCGTGAAATAATTCTTGCACCGCTTCCACCACCTAGGGTCCCACCACCTCCGAAGAGTCCACAAAGAAAGTGCAGGTGAAGCCATCAGGCCTAGGAGCACTGCCGTGATGTAACCTGAAGGTTACATCCTTGACTTCCTCCATCGAAGGAATCACCGAAAGATCATGGTTATCCATTCCATTCACCAGTTGCGTCATGTAGCTCAAAAAACTCTCCATTGAAGTCTCACCTTGAGAGATATCATAATGAGAGGGAATCTCTCCCGCAAGAAAACCCAAAAAAAGTGTTCTAGTGCCATATGTCAGGCCACCTCCACGTCTGAGGTGAAGGCCATGTTCCCCGAACTTATGTTGATCTTTGAGAAGTACCTCTCCTTCACACATGCATGAAAAAATGCACTATTACGGTCGCCTTCCTTTATCCATCTCACCTGAGACCATTGTTTATAATTCTTTTCCACCTCTAGAAACTTCTCTGCAAGAATCACACGTTTGTCACAAAGGAACACAAAGGCGTCATCATCCCAGGATTCTTATAGATTCTATTCCAGTCTGTTGATATCTATTTTGATTCCATCCACCCCATATTCATCCTGAGGTCGCGACTCCATACATCCATGTATATCCGCTTTAAGGCGATTCAGATAGTTAGTCAGACTGTTCCATGCCCTGACGCCATCGTCACGGTCCCATGAATCCTTCAGCATGATCATAAAGCTCTCATCTTTATGACATGCATTCAAGTAATGGAAACATATTCATTAAGGATCCTCTCTTTAGACATTCAGAATGAGCATCACATGATCGGACAGTAGCTGTGGAATGTGAGTGACCGATGTTTTGTGAATGGAATCCAGCCCTTACATTTTTATAAGCCACCTATCCATATGGCTCCAAATGCGACTGGTGCCCCTCCTATTATTTCACCAGATGAACTTGGGACCGGTGAACCCCAAATCGAACAGCCCATCACACGACATGAAGTTTCTGAAATCTTGTATTCCACCGCTGCTCGCATTCTCCCCATCTTTTTTCTCTGAAGGGTCTGTGATCAAATTGAAGTCTCCCCCTACGAACCATGGGAGTGAAGCCGTTTTCAGTGTTTCCAAGTGCCTCCACAGATCCTTCCGATCGATCTGGTTTGTGCTAGTGTAAACCACTGAGTAGATTGCAACTGATCCATCGAAGGAAACTCTGATGTTCATACACTGTGACATGGTATCAACCAACTCGACAGACACATTCTTCTAGCAGCAAACCCAAATATGATTGTTATCTGGGTGACCATGGAGAGAAAAAGGAAATCCCATTTAGTATCAGAGGCTAAAACTCATATCCAGGTAAGGAAGATGAAGGCACTTTTCAAATATATAAATATTTTTATTTGTTTGTTCATTTTTTGTTTGTTTTTTGTTTTTTTGTTTGTTTGTTTAAAATATTATTTGTTTTACATATTTATCGTTATATATTTATTTATTTGTTTGTTTTTTTGTTTTTTTAAATATCATTGTATATATATATCATACTTTTATATACATGTATATATAATATTTGTGTATATATATCTAATAATATTTTTAAATGATTTTAAAAAATAATACTAAAGAAGAAATTAAACAATGAATCACACATGAGGAATTTTAGTCAAGCAAATATTATCACATGTATATAAACATTATTTGTAATCAAAAAATACACAAAGTAATTAATGTGGAAAGGTTACCCTCCAATAATAGTTAGATATAAATCCCTGTAATGTTTTTTGGGTTACACTTAGCAGGGAAACCCTAATGGTTAGGATACCAAAGGAATAGTGATACATTCCCGACCCGAGTGCCACTAAGTCGGTGCCACGAGACGGGTCGCCACATAACCTCGGGCATACCTCCGGTAACACCCCAAGACTTTACTATATTTTTATCTTAAAATAAAATTTAATTTTGTTTCTATATTTCTTTATATGAACCACCAAGTTATGCTAATGCTACACACAACACTTAGTTAGCTTGTGTTACACTCAAGAACGACTTTTACCACCTTTTAATGGTGCACCTATTTTAAAACTAAATTTTGTAGATTTTATAAATTTTATTTGTCAAAATAAAATTAATTTTTTAATTTATAATTTCAAAATTATCTTAGGGTGAATTTTTGATATTTTTTTGAGAAGTCTCATTTTTTGATGGATAGTGAAAAATACTGCATTTTAGTTAAAAACTGCCATTTCATTTAAATATTATTAATATTAAATTATATTTTAAATTGTTTATTAAAGTCAAAATATTTGAATTTTATATATTTATATTAATCCAATTGCATTCATTTTAATTATTTTTATATTTAAATTGGATATAAAAACATATCAAACTTTTGGTTGTTTTTACTTTAAAAACTCGCATTGTCGTCTAGTCTACAGGATTAAATTTAAATTAATTTATACCAATTTTATGATTATAATTTGGAAAATAGATTCAATATTTGGAATTATCATAATTTATAATTTCTAATAAGTTCAACTTATTTTTTGACTACAAATATTAGTGATATTAATTAAAATTAATTACATTCATTAACGTGAAATTAAACATAACAAGGGGATAAACCTTAATCTTAAGGGACAAAATGACCTAGAAACATTTAAAAAAGTTATTTTATGGATATATTTAGACCCTATACTCCCTTGTATATAATTTTTACCATTATTAGATCCACTTTAAAAGTTAAAAACATTGTTGGAATTCTCTTTCCTAAAATTTACAAGACTGTCACTCCTCCACCATTATAAAAAGGCATACTCTCCTCCCACTTACCCATACATATCAAGACACTTTGGATTGACCAATATCTACAAAAATAGCTCTTTAAAGTCCCTATATTCATCCTATAATCCTCACCATGGTCAAAAATTCATCTAAGGAATCCCTTTGGTTCAAACCAAAAGGAGTTGCTCAATTAAGATGTAACATATTTCCTAAAAATATTTAGTTTTATTTCCATTCTCCTCCCAATAAAATATTTTTATTGAATTATTATATAACAATACTAGTATAATAAATATACTGGGAAGATTTTATGCTATATTTTTTACTTAAACTCATAAAAACTTCCATGTAGTGGGTAACAAACATATTGTTTATGTGTACGGTGAACTACCACCTCATGAAATGATGATTGTTCATTTTTTATTTACCACCTTTCATGGTTGGGAATTATGATTTAAAATATATTTATATATATTATATATTATATTTATTATTTATTTATTCTTCTATAATTATTTTATAACACATACCCTTAAACTTTCCTTTTCTTGTAAATATGATAACATCGTTTGTGGAATTGTGGACTACTACCTCCTCAAAGAGATATGACTTGTTCATGATATAGAAGTAATGTATAAAAGATGATTTTAATAGACCTATGTCAAAAATGTGACATATATATGATACTGGAATTATAATATACATATATATAATTTACTTTTCTTTCTATTAATATGACAATGAAATAGAATTAGGGTTAATGCGTACGTACGGCCTACCATCTCCATGAATAGTGAACTTCATTTCTTATCTCCAAATATTATAGATTATTATAAATACATATATACTGAATATATATCATAATTAAGTAATTTTTTACATTATATATATGATTAAATCATGATATTTTTAATAGTAACAACAAATAATAAGTCAAAACATACTTGATAATACTAGGAAATTAACAAACGAAATAGTGAAAATAATGAAAGATTGTTAACAAACAGGAAATAAGATATCATAATAAGATTATATATGATATTATAAATATGATTATGGTTTCTTTATAATTTATTAACATATTTTAAACCACTATATAGTAGTATAAATACCACACAACAAAAAGGAATGTTAAGGTAAGGGATTTTGTCTCAATTTACATTCCATTGAGACTTATTTAACTTTTATATGGTGTATATAATGAAATTTGACAAGTTATATCATGAATATACTTAGTCTCATGATATTATAAGTTTTATTTAATTTTATTTCTTCATCTTTATTATGATTTAATTGTTTCAACATAGTATGGAACACTTTGGAATGTTTCATTATTATTTTCCTCAAACACGTTTTAATGATTTTTAAATTGTATTTCCATTTAACAACATCAACAACCCTTATTGTTAATTATCCTCCATCATATAATTATTTATAAAAATATATTATTTATTCAATATATATATATATATATATTATTATAAGGTTTATTTTTTATTAATTAAATCGATTATCTATATATGAGTAATGCATTGGATTTCGTATGTGGTGGGTGGGGCTTGATATAGCCCCTTGATGCATCGGTAGGTTTCATGAGAAAAGATAGATATGGTTTTGGATGAATAATTGCCCATTTATTATATATTGGAATGAATACTTGAAAGTATTAGATTCTTGGCATGAAGCCTTGACAGTATTAGCTTCCTAGAAAGAAACCTTGATTGTATGTTTTAGATATCCATCATTATGTATTCTATCATTATGTATTAAGTTATAATTTATACATGTGATTTTTGTTAATATATCTATGGATACATTTCATTATTAGTTTATTGATTAAATGGAATGTGTTTCAGTTATTTTCCTTTCCATATTGATTTTTCCTTATCTAGTTATTTGAATGGCATGTGTTATTAGTTATTTACCATGACATGTTGGTTTATTTCCTTTGATTCATTATTTATTATACTTTAATTACCATTATTGGGTATTTGATCTCACCCTTATTATGTTTCCTTTCCCCAATTTATAAAGAGGAGTCCTTTGAATGAGTTTAAAATATACAATTTATTTCATTTTATTATGTATCATGTTTTTATTTTTCTAGTTCCTAATGTATTATGGGTATCATTTATGTAATATGGATTTATAAGATTGATAAATGGATTGGTCATTCATGATTTTATTCCTTGTAGTCATGTCAATATAATAAAATAATGCATCGGCGCCAGGCTTCTGGGGTTGGGGTGCTATAGTTGGTATCAGAGGAAGTTTAGTAGCAACCATGGAAACTAGATTAAGAAAACATATATTAGGTAACACAACCCTAAGATAGTATTTGAGGATAAGTATAGAAGAACACCCTATAATTTTTTTAAGGTATATATTATATGGGTATTCCTAAAAATAAATCTATATATGGATACTAAAAGTGGATGTGGTTTTGTCATAGATGTTCCTAGGAGTAACAACTCTGACAATGTGTGTCAGTCCTGACTCGGCGAAACCTGGTTCATGACAATGTGCCTTACTGCACACCTGGTTTTACACTCCCAATGGATATGCTTAGGATATTTCACATTTTCTATAAAATCCATTATGGAGGATTTTAAAGTAAATACATCCCCAATGAAACCATGATTATGATTATGAGATTATTTATGTATAAGTTTTTCAATTTATATAAAGTGATATTCCATATTTAGAATTATACAAAGTACATAATTTTATGAGCTAATATAGTACATGCTATTATATATAAATGGATCCTAGAAGGATGAAGTGTATCAACACTCATGGTCAATGTAGTGGTTTCCCTACTAAGAACCTAAATATAGCTAGTATTGGAACTGAGAAAGCTATGGATATATTGGGGAAGCTTAATCAGGTTACGACACATAAACTTTCCTGGATGGATCAACCTATTCCACAACAAGACTCTCCTATATTGAATCATTTTATGAAATAGAGGCCCCCATCATTTAGTGGGACTACTCATCTAATTACATTCAATCAATGGATTAAGTCTTTGGAGAAGATATTTACATTATTGGGATGTGGTGAAAAGGAAAAGTTTGCACTTGTAGTGTATTTTCTCAAATATGATATCGATCAGTGGTGGTCATTGATCCAAAATACTATGGAAGAATAGGATATAGAACTCATGGAATGGAAATATTTTAATGATAAATTATTTGATAGATACTTCCATCATGATCCAAAAATTGAGATGAAGATAAAGTTACGTAGTTTAAAGAAAAATGAGTAATAAAGTGTTGTAGAGTATGAAGCTTCCATTACCAGGTTATCAAGGTATGCAACTAATTTCATACACAACATGGAATGTAAGATTGATAATTTCTTTTAAGGTATTAATATAATTCTCTAAAGGGCACTGGTGTCTCAAAAATTTTACTCATATGATGAAATAGTTTTATGTTCTATCAAGATAGATAAATAATTCTCCATGTCTTATGGAATCGATGGGAAGCAAGAAGAAGTGGAATGTAGATAGAAATTTGGATAAAAGGAAAAATGGAAAGAAGGATTTTCTAACATGTTATACTTGTGGAAGGAAACACCTTGTTACATGATTAAAAGGGAAAGGATTTTTATTCAAGTGTGGAGAAAAAGGCCACCATGCTCAGGATTTCAAGGTAAAGAAATAAAATTCTAATGTTCAATTATTCAACTATAAGTATATATGTCACTATTCAAATGAATTCCTCAAGCACTAAGAGAATATACCCCCGAAGAAGCTAAGAGATCAAGGTTATGCATATGTTATTGAAACAATTGAAGTGGGATGATTAATTTACTTATGTATATGGATCTAATAAATATGTTATTATTGTATTCTTTATGATGTTCTTATCATATTATTTATGAAATATATAAGTATTGTACTTCGTTATTTTTTCATTAAATATTTGAGATCATATGTAGAATGGTACTAAGAAAAGTGATTTGGTAGCAAGTTAAATGTAACAACCTGAAATTTTGAATAAAGCTTGTTTCCTAATTTTTGGTTTTATTTTATTTTTATACTCAACAAAAATATTTCATTTGATAACATGAGTATAATTAAAATGAGACCATTTGGTTTTGACTGTTATATGACCATTGGTCAATATGACCGCTGTAAACTAAATGTTTCAATTATTGTCTCTAAATACAAGTAATCTTGGTTAATTAATATAGAAAGAAGATTCGATGGCCTCACCCAGTAGTCTTGGACCGATCGAAGCCCATCTAACAGAACTTGGGAAGGAGGTAGCACCACTGGGCTTTGCTTTGGACCAAACCCAAGCTGAACTTCATCGTGTGAAGCTATAACGGGATCGCCTTCGCGAGAAGTTCAAACTGATAGAAATTACTACTCGTGTGATGTTGGTCGAGCCTCCCTCGGATTCTCTCACCTTAGAACACCTTACACTTAGGTCCTATGTTGGTGTGATAAGGGGCTATGTAAGGAGACCGTAACTGCCTTGTGTAATCCTTTATTTTAAATAAAAATTGGGATTTCTTCTTATGATGATGTTTATGACTTTTTAAATGTCCGGATAAATATAGTATGCATATTTTTGGTGAATTTTAGAGAAAGGATATTTTAAAAATGTTTATGTAAACCTTAAATAATTAAAAATGTGTAATGATTTTAAAAAAATGTTCTTCTACAAATATGTTCAGTATGAAATTTAAAGTCTAATAAGATCAACTTAATTTTTGATGAATAGTAAATTATGAATAGTGATTTTATGCTTAGGATTAGTAATGTGACCAAATGGATTAGTAATCTCACTTAAAGAAAGTATTGATATAATCTAGGCACCTTGATTAAGTAATGTGATTCAATAAAATGGTTAAAAAACGGTTTCATAAATTATTATTCAAGTATTAGTTTTTTCTGATGAATAGTGTTATTTAATTAAAAAATAAATTAAAAATATTTAGAAAATTATTTTTATAAAATGTATTTCATTTTTGAACTCAGAGCATCGATATTATGTTATGGTAATTTTTGGGGATTTTTCTGAAAAAAAATGAATTTTCGGTGAATAGTGTATTTATTTAAAAATTAAATTAAAATTATTTAAAAAATTATTTTTATAAAATGGAGTTCATTTTTGAAATCAGAGCATTGATATTTGGTTAAGGTGAAATTTTGGTATTTTTCTGAGAAATTTGAATTTTCAGTGAACAGTTAAAATACAGTTTTAGGATTTCGGTATGTTTAATGACATCATAACTGTTTCATGACGATTCCATGATATATTTTAAGGGATGGTCGACCAAAGGTGATGAATTATTGTATGGGGGCCCCATATGGCATAACTCCATGGGAAATATCATGGGAGAGCACATGGTTTTGAGAAACCCACTTATGAGGTGTCCTTTGGCCATTAATGTCTTGTCCCCTTTCCCTATAAATACCAAGCCATCCTTTCATCCATTTCGACTACCCACTCTCCCCCCACAAAGTTCTAGTCTCATTACCTCCCAAGGATTCCTTCCAAGGTTCCCCCATGCCCTCAAAGTCCCAACCTTTGAGTTTTAAGAGTTATGTTTTAAGGTAAGGGATCTGACCCCTCTCTATCTTTTCAAGTGATCTCTTTTATGTCATTTGTTTTATGCTCCATGTTATTATGTTGTAGGATGTTCTTTTATATTCATTATACTTTTATTTTTATGTTCATATGATTATATACTCCCTCTTTCTCTCATCAATTCGTTTTAAGAATGTTTAAGTGGCGTCGTTAGGCTGCCGATTTTTTAAGGGATTCATTCACCTTTCTCATTTTTCAAAGTTCTACTTTCATGTCAAGTCTTTCAAGTTCCTTTTTATTATGTTGGGGTATAATATCTATATCTATCATACTGATCTTTTATGATCATATTATGAGAGACCCCATTTGATCTCTTCAGTTCAGTATTTTGAAGTTTTAAGTGGCGTCGTTAGGCTGCCGAATTTTTAAGTGGTTCTTTCACCCTTCTCGCTTTCAAGTTCTACTTTCATGTCAAGTTTTCAAGTTCCTTTTTATTATGTTGGGTTATGATCTCTATATCTATCATACTTATCTTTTATGATCATATGATGAGAGACCCCATTTTATCTCTTCAATTCAGTATTTTGAAGTTTTAAGTGGCGTCGTTAGGCTGCCGAATTTTTAAGTGGTTCTTTCACCTTTCTCCTTTTTCAAAGTTCTAATTCCATGTCAAGTCTTGCAAGTCCCTTTTTATTATTTTGTGGTATGATCTCTATATCTATCATACTGATCTTTTATGTTCATATGATGAGAGACCCTATTTGATCTCATCAATTCATTTTTGGTTGAAGTTTATGTGACGCTGTTAGGCTGCTGAGTTTTCATAAGAGAAATCTTATTTTTGCCTTCCTTTCATGTTCTTCATTTCATATGGTATATTTTCAAATTTCATTACCATGTTATTAAATCCCTTATATTCTGTCCCTATACTATTTTATGGGTCATTTATGAATGTTTGACCCATGTCCCCTCTCTTTTCAGCATTTTCTAAAACCCTGTAACGTAGCCGTTGTGCTGCAGAATTTTCAAAATGCCTCTCTCTTTTTCTCAAAATTATTTTTTGTTATTAAGTGAATACTCAAAGATCTTATTTATACAGGGGTATTCACATAGATATCAAAATTTTCTATTTTAAATTCTGGGATTTACATACATGAAACCCTCTTTCCCTTTCCGTGGGTTTAAAGTGACATAAAGATCATGTCTTTAATGTAGATTTTAAAACGTTATGATTATGAAATGAAACCCATTTCTTTTATGCTATATGGGTTGTTTATGAAATGATTGATGATGATATATGTGTATTACATGATAATAAAGACATGTCAAGGGTGCGCCCAGATAGCGCTCTAATGCATTGGGTAAAGACTTAATCTCTAGAGATGACTTTTTAGACTGATACCTTGGTGAATAACCTTGGTAATTTTTAATGACACCTTAGGGATGGACCTTGGTGAAACGAAATTATTGTCAATATTAAATGTTGTAGCCACATCTTCAAGTTATGAAAAAAATGTTATTTTTATTATGATATATCTCATGATTTCTTTCTCATGCCTTAAAGTTCTTTTCATGACCTTATTGAAGTATCTCAAGTTCACATGTAAAATGTTTCTCTTGTTTCCCTTACTGGGCCTCCTGCTCACCCTTTCTTTTGATGTATTTCCCCAGGTTATGAGATGCAGTAATGCACCTAAGATGAAAATCAAGATAAGCCTTTCAATTTTTTAAGAAGAATGTTTTATGTTTTCATGTTTTAAGTTCCTGGTTTCCAAGAAACTAAACCTTAAAGATCCTCGGTTTTGTAAAATGTAATGAATGTTTATGTGATAAAAAGGCGGGATGCTATATTAAACTTTTTGGAAAACACATTTTTGAGGAAAATAAAAACCATGATATGTTTCTGATGTTGATACAATTATGTTTGGATGAAAATATGATTTATATGGATAAAGTAAATTGGATACTACTAACTATAATGGAAATGATTCTAAAGTGTTAGATTATGATGTTTTGGAAGGGTTAACCATTTATGAAATGGTTTAAGTTGAAAATTGGATATAGTTTTAGAGGTTAATGTATTACTTCACCATATTATGCAACATGTTCTTAAAGATGGAGTATAAATAGTTTAATGTGCAATTAAAGGATATTATTGTGTTTATAGAAATGTATATTTACTTATATCCTTAGAGAGTAAAATAATATCTCAAATCTAAGAAAAAGGTCCTTCAAATAAATATTTTGTCCTATTATCATCATTCTTCATGATATCAATGACCCTTATTCACTCCACTAGTTTATGGTTTTGTGGTCTACATCATTTAGCTGAACATGTTCTCTATCACTCTCTATCAGAATATGATGTTTATATTTCTCTTCTATGTCTAGGTTTTCACTAATCTTATCCTATTTGATATCCTAGTTTTTTGGTGTCCTTTTCATTTTAATTTCCCTCTTATTTTGAAAATTATTTATTAACCCTATTTCCATTGTGGTTTTTTCAATAATAGTATTTTAAAATGTCAAACCCTTGATTACCAAGATCAAGTTTAAATTGTAAGGAAGCAATTTAATTAAGATGGGGAGAATATAACACCCCAAGACTTTACTATATTTTTATTTTATAATAAAATTAATTTTATTTCTATATTTCTTTATATGGAACACCAGGTTAATATTACACTACACACAACACTTATTTAGCTTGTGTTACATGCAAGACTAAGTTTTACAACCTTTTAATAGAACACCTATTTTAAAACAAAATTTTGGAAAATATATAAATTTTATTTGTTAAAATAAACTTCATTTTTGAATTCTTAATGTCAAAATTATCTTAGGGTGAATGTTTTGTATTTTTCTGAGAATTTTCATTTTTTGATGAATAGTGAAAAATACTACATTTTAGTTAAAAACTGCCTTTTCGTTTAAAAAAATATTGATATTAAATTGTATTTTAAATTAGTTATTAAAGTCACAATAGATAAATTATACATATATTGATACAATTTATTTCATTTGAATCATTTTTATATTAAAATTTTATATAAAAACATATCAAACTTTTGGACGTTTTTACTTTAAAAACTTGTATTGTCGTCATGTCTGTGGGATTAAATTTAAATTAATTTTTATCACTTATATTATTAAAATTTGTAAAAATGGATTCCATATTTGTAATAATCATAAATTATAATGTATAATAAGGTCAAATTATTTTTTTTACCAAAAATATTATTGAAAGTAATTAAAATTAATTACAACGATTAAGGTGAAATTAAGCTTAATAAGAAACTAAACTTTAAACTTAAGGGAAAAAAATTACCTATAAAATTATAAAAAATTATTTTATGGACTTATTTAAACCCTATACTCCATTTTATCTAATTTTTATCATTATTGGATCCACTTTCAATGGGGAAAACATGGTTGGATTTCCCTTTCCCAAAATATACTCGAGTATCACTCCTTCTCCACTATAAAAGGCCTCCTCTCCTCTCACTTTCTCACGCCTCTCAAGATACTTTGGATAAACCAATATTTCTCCCAATATCTTTTCAAGATACCTCCCCTAAACCTATAATCCCCATATTGTTTATAAATACATCAATGGAATCCCTGTGGTTCAAACCAAAAGAAGTCACCCGATTAAGAGGTAACATCTTTCCTTGAGATATTTAGTTTTATTTCCATTATACACCACCTAAAATATTATTATTCCATTATTATAAAACAAAAATAGTATAATAAATATACTATGATGTTTTTATGATGATATTTATACCTACAATCACACACAATTCCATCTAGTGGGTAATGAACAAACTATTTATGTGTATGGATAATTATCGCCTCCTGAAATGATGATTGTTTGTTTTTCCTTTACCACATTTCATGGTATGGAATTATGATGGAAAATATATTTTTATATATTAAATATTATATTTATTATTTATTTATTCTTATTTAATTATTTTATAACACATACCCTTATACTTCCCATTTAACGTAAATACGATAAGATTGTTTGTGGAAGTGTGGATTACTGCCTCTTCAAAGCAATGTGACTCATTCATGATATACATGGAGTTTATAAAGGATGGTTTTAATAAATTTATGTAACATATGTGAAAAATATATTATAATTGAATTATAATATACTTATTTATCATTTACGTTTCATTCTTTTAATATGAAAAATAAATGGAAGTAGTGTTAATGCGTACATACAGTCTATCATCTCCATGAATGGTGAACTTAATTTCTTATCTAAAAATTATATGGATTATTATAAATATATATTTAATGAATATATATATGATAAATAAATCATGGATTAAATTATGGATATTATTAAATCATTATTTATTGAATATTAACAACAAAAAATAAGTCAAATCATATTTGATAAAACTAAGCAATTAACACTTTAAATAGTGAAAAAATGAAAGATTATTAACAAATAAGTAATAAGATATTATTAGAATATAATATATGTTATTATAAACATGATTATGGTTATTTTATATTTTATTAACATATTTTAAACCACTATAAAGGAGTGTAAATACCACACAACAAAAATTAAGGTTAAGGTAATGGATTTTATCTCAATTTACATTCCATTGAGACTTATTTATTGTTATGCGCCAATTCATTTTTATATGGTGTATATACTTCCCTTTGATATGCTATATCATGAATATCCCTATTATAATTATATTTTAAGTTTCATTTAATGTTATTAATTCATGTTTATTATGATTTAAATGTTTCAAAGTGGTATGGTACACTTTGTAATGTTTATTGATTATTTTCCTCAAAACATTTTAATGGTTTTTAAATGGATTTCCATTAAAAAACTTCAACAACCCATGTTGTTACTTATCCTCTACTAGGGAATTATTTATAAAACCATATTATTTATTCATTATGAATATTTGATGATAAGGCACATTTTTTATTAATTAAATTGATTATTAAACAAATGGGGAATGTATTGGATTTCATATGGGATGGACAGGGACTACTATATCACCTTGATGAATCGGTAGCTTTAGTGAGAAAATATATATATGGTTTTGGTTGAGTCTTTTCCCATTTATTAGATTCATGGGATGAAGCCTTGATAGTATTATATTATTTTCATGAATCATTGATAGTATTAGATTATTGGCATGAAGCCTCGACAATATGTTTTAGATATCCATCATTATACATTACATAATTATGTATTCAGCTGTTATTTATCCATGAAATTTTTCATATATATATCAATGGATACAGTTCATTCTCAATTTATTGATTAAATGGATTGTGTTTCAGTTATTCTCATTTCCATATTGATTTTTCTTTTTCTAGTTATTTGAATGGAATTTTTTATTAGTTATTTACCATGGCATGTTGGTTTATTTCCCTTGATTCATTATTTATTCCACCTTAAATACCCTTACCAAGAATTTTATCTCACCATTATTATTTTTCCTTACCCCGAGTTATAAAGAGGAATATTTTGAATGAGTTTAAAAGATAATATTTATTTCATTTTATTATGTATCATATTTGTATTTTTATATTCCCCAATATATTATGGGTATCATGTATGTAATCATGCTTTCTAAGAATGATAAATTGATTCATCCTTCATTATTTTATTTCCTATAATCATGCCAATGTAATAAAATAATGCACCAGCTTTAGGCTTCTAAGGTCAGGGTGCTACACCTCCCTATATGCCCGATACTGCTAACTAGTAGCGAGGGTATAATAAATCACATATAGAAACTATACCCACATTATCAGAGTAAGCCACATTAGATAAAGAATGAAATAAAAGAAACATGAATAAATAATGAAAAATAAACATTTATTACTAATCATTTCTCAAAAATGGATACAATCCCACAACCAACAGTAAATATTCTATGTCATTCCATATAGTGCAAAGTGTAATGAAGACCCAAAATAATGATAAATAGAAGAATCCCAAAAATTGGTCCAAACTCTAAATCCAGATCCCTCATCCATGCACATCCCATGGCCAAATCAACCCTCTAGCATAGGGCCTTTTCCCTTATCCTGAATTGCAACTATGTAATCTGATCAGGTACCCAATGGAGGCCCAAGAAGGGTGTAAGTAAAAATTAATATCCCACATCCAATGGTGTCTAAAAAATATAAAATATAAAAAGATAGTGTATGAAACTACTAAAATGAGTAACAAGGTAAAGAAAAAATAATATAAGTACCATTTTTTAACAATAATCACTTAAACCATTTTCATTGTTCGTTCCATGGGTTAGGAATTTTAATAAATTACACTACAACCTATACCAGTCAAATACTATGTATAAGTGGATAAGTCAAGTTCCCTATCTCAATAGCTAAAAAAATTCATAATAAATTTCATCATACTTACCTTGGAGCCTCAGTCCAGGTACTCTCGTCCAATGCAACTGTTAGGTCTATAGAGCATTAGTCTGACTCCCTAACCCATGCGCTCTAGGGGTGGGGTTTAAATCCTCAGTCCAACCTAACCCATGGGTTTATACCCTCAATTCAGTACCCCAAAACCACCAATCCATGTGAACATTCTTATTAAACTACAACACATTTACCAAACAAAAACCAATATCATTTAACACATTAATCGTTCAAAACTAAAGTCCATTCATCACATAAGCCATCATTATGCCTTATCATGTTTATTCTTTCTCCTTTACATGACTTAACCCATTTGACTCATTTATCATTTACATTCCTTATCCAATCAACAAGTTTTATCCTTTATAATCCATAACTCATTTAACCCATTTATCATTATACCAAAGAACCCATTATGCTAAGTTAAAAACCAAGAACAATTACCATTAGTTTTATTTCATAATCCAAGATAACATGTAAAAACATTTATTATGGTATATATATCATAAAAAATAAATTCTACACTTAACATTTCAATTTACATGTTAAAGGAGTGGCACACCACATGGGTGGCTCTTAACCCGGTCAACTCAACCTCAACGCATCCCACGGGGATTGAGAGGGGTTCAGTTAAAAATTTACCCAAAATATTTATCATTTCTACCAAGAAACCCCAAATGGTAAAAACAACCACACCAAACCACATCCACATACACATTAATAATCAATAATATTGTGGGATATAACTTTTAGACCACCTACCATGATTTTGAAGATGAATGCTCACTTAACCCTATCCCTTAACATAGATTTGATCACCCTTTGATGTTCCAACCTAAGATCCATTTGAAAAAAAAAGATTTAGGGATTAATAATGATAAAAATGGCTAAAAAATCTAAAATATGAAAAAGATAATAAATATAAGTGTTAGACTCACCCAGAGATCTGATCTAGACCCAACGATGCTCAAAACGGCTTAGAAATGATGGAGATAGATCATTGGGAAGTCTAGTAGAATTTGGTTCATCACTAGGATTTTTGGGGGAATAATAGAGGAAAATCATGAGTTAGAACACTTAATTCCCAAGATGGAAAAAAATTAAAAACCTACTTTTTAAGGGGTGAATGGTTTGGTCACATGATTGGCCAAACTATATGTCAACCATGCACCACCCACTTTCCAAAAGAGGGACAAGTCGCATGGTTTCTTGGGGAGTTCATATGGTTTAGAAAACTGTGCGGTGACCATACGGAATAGATTTATTGATTCTTGTATGGTTTGGCCTCTCTCCTAACGTGGTTTCTTAAACTATACACCCCTCCTCCTTGACAGAATGGTTGGGGAGGACAGTTACTACTAACTATGCGTCAACTATGCGACATGCACTGGATGGCCACATTTTCTATTTCACAAGGACCAAAACCTTTAAAAAACCCTGAGACCCATTGTATACTTGGTAAACATTCCTTTAACCAAAATAAGGATACTTAATCCAAAACATAAAAAACATACCTCACAGAAGTCTAGGATCTTACAACCTATCCACCTTATAACGGCTCATCACTGAGCCACACTTCCAAGCATCACTAAGCTTCCAAGGTAAAAATATCAATATATTGGTCCCAAATATCCATATATTTCCCCCATGTTTCTTTCTGTAAATTACCATGCCACCACAAAACTTGATCTAAAGGCACTATCTTTCCCCACAAGACGTTCTCTCTATGATCCACATTACAAAATGGAAGCTCCTTTAAGGATGCATCAACATAAAACTCAACATCATCAACATAAATCACATGATATGGGTCAGGGTGACACTTAAAAATCTATGACACATGAAAAAAATCATGAATAACACTATATTACTATGGAAGATCCAATCGATATGCCATCAATCTGATTCTCTCCACAATTTCAAATGGACCCACTTATCTGGGCACCAACTAACCCTGTTCAGAATCCGAGGATGATCCAACCTAGGTGAAACCCTAAGAAACACATGATCAGACATCATAAACTCAATAGGATGACAATATCGATCTATATATGAATTATGCCTTTTCTGAGCTGTCATCATACATTTAGGAATCAACTAAACCTACACTGATGTATCCTGTATGAGACTCGATCCTAGAAACCATGATTCTCCAGCCTCCATACAACATAATGGTGATCTACATGATATATTTTAGAGGTCTTCATATAGTTCCCTTTTAAACATAACCTCACGGTAGTTGTTATAAGAGAACTCAACAAGTTTAAAGTCATTCTACCAAGATCCATCTAAATCTAGGAAACATTCCGTCAATCTATCCTCTAGTACCTAAATAGTATGATCTAATTACCCATATATCTATGGGTGCCAATCCATACTCAAAAACACCTGGTTACCAAGCGCCTTCTATAACCCCTTTCATAAGCATAAATTAAACTAAATATCATGAACTGAAACTATTATTCACGTCACCCAATGCCACCACACTATTTCACAAACATACAACTCACCCAACTAGTCAATGGTGAAATTATCCTAAATTTGTAAGAAATGTTCCACCTTTTCCAACTGATACACAACTAACCATATCGCATCATTCTTATGAGGTTTCCTCAAAAGACCCATAATAAAATAAATCAGCACATCATCCCATTTCCATTCCATAATGGGTAAAGGCAATAACAACCCACTTAGTTATTGATGTTTAGCCTTCACCTACTGAAAGGTATTGCATCACTTCACAAAACCTAAAACCACTTTCTTCATCCTTGGGAACCAATACTTTTTATAAATATCATGATACAATTTGGTTAAAATTATATTCATTTCCCACTTTGATTTTTGTAACTCATGCATCAAATCTTCTCGCATACATGTAGGCACTAAAACCTGGACATGAAAATAAATGATCTCATCATCACTAATAGTCCAGTATAAAGGTGACTCCCCACCTTAAAGACTTTCCCTCATAGAAAAAACTCTGTATCCCCATACTACCTATCCTTGATCCATCTCAATATGGTGGAATCAACTACCAAGGATTCAGGGCTCATCTATCATTGTCTATCCAAGACCTCTAGGTGTGTCTCAGTGAACAACTCCATCATCCTCCACTTGAAATTGGATTCTTGAACTGCCTAGTTCTGAGTCTTCGGACTCAAAGAATCCACATAAATATTCCCATTTTTTTGGAATTTATACTAGCTCAAAATCAAATAACTTCATTTAATCAACCCATATTTTCTAAAAAATATTCAAGTCACATTGGTAGAATATGTAATTAAGGCTTTTATGATTGGTATACACATTAAAAGTCTCTCACAACAAGTAATGCTACCAACACATTAAGGATTAAATTGCCATATCCAATTTGATATCATGAATAGAGTAATTCCATTCATCATGCCTCCATAGTCGTGACCCATATGGCACAAATAATTTATTTTGTATCAACACTTACCCAATCCCAACACCGGATTTGTCACAACGGCTCGGGCAGGATCAAAATTGATGCGGTTTCCAACTTCTTCTTAGACTCTAGAAAAGCATTCTTACATGATTGAATCCATTAAAACTTGACTCCCTTCTTGGTCAAGCCCAAAAGTTGTTCTTTCAAATGAAAAAATTATTTGATGAACCATCGATAATAGCCTGCTAAACCCATAAAACCTTGGACATCAAAAAAATTAGGTTTCTACCAGGATACAATAGATCTCAGTTTTTGTGGATCCATAGACATAGCTTCCTTAGAGATGATGTGACCTAATAAATATACAGTGTCAACCTAGAAATGACACTTAGATAGCTTGGAGTATAGACTATTATCTCTTAGTGTACTCAGGATAATGTCAAGATGTTTGAAATCATCACCATGAGTCTTATATTACACAAATATTTCGTCAACAAAGTAAAATAAAAATTATTCCATGTACAGGTAAAATATTTGATTTATTAGGGACATAAACACTACTAGAGCATTGGTCAACATGAACGGCATGACAAAAAACACATATAAACCATAGCTACTCCTAAAGGATTTCTGTGGTATATCAAAAGGTCTAATCATTATGTGATGATACCCTGACCTCAAATCAATGTTTTAGAACATTGAATCACCTCTTAGCTGATCAAAAAGATCATTAATTAAATTAAGAGGGTATCGATTCTTAACTTTAATCTGGTTCAACCACCAATGATTGATGCACAACCACAATGATCTATCAGCCTTCTTTTAAAATAGAACTAGATATCCCCAAGGTAATGTACTCAGACAAGTAAACCCATTTTTCTCTAGTTCCTACAATAGAGTTTTATGTTCTTGGGTTTCTTCAAGTGCCATTCTATATAGAGGAATAGAAACCAGTTCTTCTCCAAACATCAACTCTATTGTGAACTCAACATCTCTCTCAATTGGAAGCCTTGAGAAGTACTTAGGAAACAATTCCTAAAACTAGTCCACCATATGAGGAAAGATAATATTTTTTACTCCCCCATCATCAATCATAATAAAATCTAGTTAAGCTATGTGTTCACCCAAATACGGATAGACAAGGACTGCACTACCTTGTCAGATATCTCATTCCCCATGGTGAAAATAAGTACTTTCCTCCAGAGATGTGAACATTACCATATAGCAGCAATAGTCTATATGGTCCTGGTAGAACACTATCCAATCTATTCCCAATATCAGTTTAAAACCTGACATCTCGAGCAAAAACAAGTCCCATAAGAAATGATACGCACTAACAGTGTATTAATCAACATAACCCCAAACATATGTTCCACCGCTAGTCCCAACACACTCACAAATTGTGAATATATAAAAGAATTTGAGGCATTTGTATCAAATAAATCTCTAGCAAGCATGGAAGCTACAAGAATCGTACCTCAAACTATAAAAGGTTCATCCTTGCCACCTATAGATATAGGCTAAACTATATAAAGTTGACATTTCACTCTTACCTGGGATCTGGTCTGAGTTCTTAGTGCTACACTACCCTGTTAATGACGAAGTCCTTGTCCTATATCACCTCATCCACTGCCCTGATCGGTACGGCATGTGGAGTTCCAACTGCCTTACTGATATGGGGTAACTGATCCCTTACCTTCACTATGAAATTTCCTTGGTCCTCCATCATCACACAACTATAGAGGGTTCCTATAGAACCTTTACATGTGCCACATACTTCTGCATTCTTGTCACTCAACTAGTGATTGGAGAAACTGACCTTGCATATATCCCATCATACCAAACTAATAGCATAAAACTTCATCACTGCAATGATAGGATGTTTCTCTTTTCTGACCACTCCTTCCACCACCTCCTTGGTGAAAATTCTCAAAGTGGCACTTCCTACCATCGAAAGTCGCACCACTAGATCGCCCAACTGGAACTTCATGCCCTCCACCAGAATCCTCCTTGAGATTTCATTCTAAATAAGGGTTTGGTACACCACTTCATCAAACCTCTTTAAAAGGAATATATTCACCTGGGAATTAATCTCATGTCTAATTCCATCTTAGAAACATATTTTTGTAGCTTCCTCATACCCTTCTAGCACAAGAAAAAATTGTTACAACTTAGTTAAGTGTCTATCATAATTCATCACTATCATAGTCCCCATAGTCAAACTCATAACTCTGAAAACTTCCACTACCTTAAGGTCTCCAAATAGAAATTTTCCAAAAACGCCTCCTAGAAACCCTTCCCAAACATACCTTCTACCTACTTATCTAAACCAAGATATCCCACTGGTGCATCACCTATCTTCACAACATGTAAGCTACCAACTTTACCCTATTCTCTAGGGAGAGTCTCTAAGTGATCAAGAATCATCTGGATGGACTCTATATAGAACTCATCTACCTCAGGTCTAACCTCTATAGAGAAACACTGAGGATGTTGAAAATTTAATTCTCTATTCAGATCAAACACATTTGGCACAACCCACCCTAGGTCTCATTCCATCATTTGCATAAAATGAGAAACTTTCTCACGGAACTGCTCCTCCCCTCTATTGCCCTGGATCATTGAGGTTTTTTTCCTACTTTTGGAGGATAATTCTAGGTGATATCCTATTAGTTCCCTAATATCACACGTTTTCATGGTGGAATCTTTGTACAATGCCAAACACACATCTCATAACATATAACATAAAGCATCCATATTTTTCACAAAAGAAGGATATCCTATAGCCATACACACCCCATTAATCATACACTATCCCCAAAGTAAATTTTCATGTATCTATCACTACCCTTAGTAATCCCTACCATGTTTCATGGTCAACATGGTGTAAACTAACTCACACAACTAAAAAAATCCATTTAACACCCATTTAACCATTTTTACTTCCACAACACAAATATTTATCTTATAGGAACCTTCATGTCTTTAAAAATTATTACAACTAAAATATTAAACCATTTATAACCTTTAATTAGGCACTAATCCATAACTTTTATTCCACCTTTATCCATTTTCATTATCTTTATTAGACACCACTTCTTTCAATTTTTTCAAGAAAATAAAATGTGCGCTATCCCCCATGTCCCACATATCTTCCCCGTGTGTCCCTATCATGATGCATGACACCTATATCCCTAGGATCCTAAAATGATGCATGATGCACAACCTCATACCATTTTTTTGATGAGTAAAATATCATAAAATAGTCACATCACATAATAAGTGCATCACCTAATGGTGAAATATCATCCGACCATAATCAACACACATCAAGAACAACAATCCCACGCTAAGTTACTTGGCTTTTTCCTCATACATGGGTTAGATACTCTTATGAAAAATTTCATTACCAAGGATTGATGGTTCCTATTCTCCCATCTACTATTCCCAAATAGTAAGACACAAAAAATAAAAACATCTCTGATACAACTTTGTAACATTCCCAACCTGTGTGCCACTAAGTCGGTGCCCCGATCCAGGTCATCGCATGACCTCAAGTGAACCTCCTCATATTCCAGAGGCTGTTAACTAGAAGATAGGGTCTAATAAATCATGTGGGGTAACTATACCCTATTTATCAGAGTAATATACAGTAGATAAAGAATTAAATAAAGGAAATGGGAATAAACATGCATTACCAATCATTTCCAAAAACAAGGTACAAGCCCACAACCAATAGTAAATATTCAATGTCATGTCATACAGTTCCAAGTGTAAGTAAAAACCCAAATAATTATTAATATAATAATCTCCAAAATGGGTACTGAATTCAAGTTCAGATCCCTCATTCAAGATCCTCCCATTCTCAAATAAAACCTTTAGAATAAGGCCTTTATCCTTGCCCTAAACTGCAACCATGAAGTCTTCTCGTGTACCCAATGGCTGCATGAAAAGGGTGTGAGTACAACTCAGTAGGCCACCACTAATGGTGTCTAAAAAATATCCAGTCTATATATATGTTTCATGAATGTACTAAAATGAGTAAAAAATTAAACGATAAATAATCCAAGTACCATTAGTTAACAATAATCACTTAAACCATTTTCATCATTCATTCCATGGGTTAGAAATTTTCATCAATTTAACTATAGACTATTCCAGTCAACTACTATATATAAGGGATGATTCAAGTTCCCTATCTCACTAGCTAAACATTTCACATGAAATTCCATCACACTTACCTTGGATCCTCAATCTAGGTAGTCACGGCCAATGAAACCATTAGGGGAATAGGGCACTAGTCCAACCCCCCAACCCATGAATGCTAGGGGTGGGGTTTAGAGACTCAGTATGCCCTGATCTAGGGGTGTAGAACCTAAATTCAATACCCCCACAAACCACCAAGACATGTTAACATGATTCTTAAAACACAAAAAATTTAAAAAAACATAAACCAATACCATTTAACAAATTCATCATTCAAAAATAAATTTCATTCGACACATAAAAAATCATTATTCCTTATCCCATTTACCCTTTTCTTTTACATTCTTTAACCCATTTAATACATTTATCATTTATAATCTTTATCCAATCAACAAGTTTTATCATTTATAATCTATTTCTCATTTAACACATTTATCATCATACTAAACAACCCCTTATGCAAAGATAAAAACCATGAACAACTACCATTAGTTTCATTTCATAAAACATGCTAACACATCAACACATTTATTATGGGATCTATGTCATAAAAATTAAATTCTATAATTAACATTCCAATTTCCATGTTCAAGGAGCGACTCTCCCCATGGGTGTCCCTTAGCCTGATCAACTCAACCTCAAAACATCCTATGGGGATCAAGAGGGGTTCAATTAAACATTTCCCAAACAATTTATCATTTTTACCAAGTAAAACCAAATGGGAAACACAACCACACAAAATAACATCCAAATACACATGAATAATCCAAAATACTATGGGATATAACTTTTAGACCGCCTACCTTGGTTTTGAAGACGAATGATCACTTAAACCTATCCCTTGACTTAGATTCAAACACCCTTAGAAGTCCCAACTTAAGATCCACTGGAAAAAGAGGTTCATAGGGATTCGAAAGAAGATTAATGGCTAAAAAAATCATAATCTGAAAAAATATAAGGAAGAGGGGTTTTAGACTCACCCACAGCTTCGATCCTCACATAACGGTTCTCCAAATAGCTTATAAATGAGAGAGATCGATCCTTGGGTAGTCTAGGGTGATTTGGTTCGTCGATAAGGATGATGGAGGAATAATAGAGGAAAATTCCAAATTAGAACACTTCAGTCCCAATAGGTAAAATGCTAAAAATATAGTGGGTAGCACTGTTTGGCCACACGGTTGACCAAACCATGCGCTAGTCATGCACCACCCTCTGTCCAAAAGGGTTCCAAGTCACATGGTTTCATAGGGAGCTCAAATGGTTTTTAAAACCATGAATAATGACTATGTCCATGCCCGTATGGTTTGCTATCCCCCTTGAACATTTTCTGAAGCTGTAAACCCCTCCTCCAAGAAAGTACGGTTGGGGCGCACGGTTATTACTTACCATGCACCAACCGTGAAACATGCACTGTATGGCCACTTATCCTCTTTATCATTTCCCTAACCCATATAACACACATGAGACTCCTTATACGTTTGATAAACATTCCTTTAACAAAAAATAAAGTGACTAATCCCAAAACTTAAATAAAAACGTACCTCAAGGAATTCTGAGATCTTACCAATAGTTTTGGGATAATACATATGATGTATTTGAGAGAGGATTTTTTCACTTAAATATTCATGATTCATATATGATATGACTAACATAATTGAATAAAAAAATAATTAAGTTATGAGTTGAGCACCAAGAAAGACTCAAATATTTAATGAAATATAGATCTTTTCCTACAAATGGATATGCTGTAAAATTAAAATGCATTATTATTTTAGTTAGAGAAAATTTAATAAAATTATTTATTAAATGAGTTTAAAACATGATACTCATATAATAAAAACTTATTTTGTAGATATAATTATATCACCAACCATAAAAATGACATGAAGATAAATTCTAGAAAAGGAAAATATTAGAAAAATTAACATATTAATCATTCATAGAAATATATGAATCATTCTTCAGTGAGAATTAAAATATATTGTGTTAGAGAAAAAACTTCCTCAAAAATTTCATGTGGATCAAACTAGTCAATATTAGAAAAAAGATTATAATAAGAATTGTAAAGATTCAATTAGCATGTCTACATTGATTATTTTTTATTGATCCCAAGATTCAAAATAAATATGAAAATATATATTCTTTAATAATGATAATAAACCTAAAAAAGGATATATTAAAAACAAATTAGAAATAATATATATGAATTTTTAAAAGAACTATTTCAATGTAAGATGAAATAAGGTACTTTAGTATCAAATCAGGTACTCAATATGACTAGTTGTGTAAATGAATTCAAGATATTAGGATCACCAATCAAGATTGATATACCCATAAACATAATTATATATTCACAACCTGAAAGGTTCCAAAAATTTAATATGAATTAAAATGGGAATGAGTTCGATAAAATATTACCTGATCACCATAATATATTGAGGATTGACGAGTAGGACATATTTGGTTCGACATCAAATTCTATGATAATGGTATAGAAAGGAAAGGTTATTTTTTTTCTAGAAAGAGATTAAGAGAGGTCATGAAGGGTCTACACAAACTTCTTTTAAATAGAATAAATGATCATCAAATGAAGAGGAAAATTTCCACTATAGAAAAATTGGGAAATGGAAATAAAATTATTAGTAATACCATAAGGGGTGTTAGAAACTCCATGGAGAGTCCATGATAGGTATTAATGTTAAATAAATCAATTATGGTATTTTTAAGGGTACATTATACCAAAAACTCATTGAAAAATTGTTTTGGATATGCATAGGGGTTTCAAATCAAAGAAGGATTGGTGATTAGAGATTGAAGTCTGCATTTAATTTATAAATAAAAGATTTATTACATCAATGATGTGGATATAGTAGATTTCTTTAAATATCAAGTGGATCTTAATAATGAATATATATTTTTATCTTTTTTCCATATATGGTAAGTGAAGTTTATTGTAATTATTTGTTGTTATGAATAACATAAGATGATTATTTTGATATAAATGGGTATGATTGATCCAATTATTTAACATGTTGGAAAATAAGATAAGGATAAAAGTTATTTTTCTAGGATAAAATATTTGATCCAAGTTATTTAATAAAATTTAAGTAAAATGTTCTTCATAATCAAACAGTGAAATCTATTTAAAATGAAAAAAATATAATATTTCTCAAAACACATATAATATCATATAAGATATGATTATTTATAATTTATTTAATAAATATTTCCTGAAAAAAGAATTTCTCATTTCAAACATGAAATATTTTTCATCTTAGAAAAATAATATAGTGGAAACATAATTTTTAAGAGGTTATTGGGAGTATATTTGAATTTGGATAAGAAAACTTTGTAATAAAATAATGATTATACCAGTCCATATCAATTTTAAAGTCACTTTGATATCTTAAAATAATGTAGGATATGTTGGTAATGAATGATCTTAATGTAAATAAGGGAATTTAAATTTTTTTACAAACTGATCACAAATAAAAAAGTTTTAATATAAATGTTCCAAGATGATGGGGATTAAATTAGAAAGAGTTATAAGTATTTTAGGAAATATATTTTTTTTTAAAATAACATTGGTTGTTATAAAGTAAAGAAGTTTGATATTATTCTTAAATAGTTGAGCATAAGTATTATAAATCCTAATTGCACCATTATTTCAAAAAATATCTCCTTGTGAATTTTAACCCATTAAAGGATTTTACTGAGATAATTTATCAGCTGATTATTCCATGAGTTTATGGCTGGATAACTGGACCGGTGCCCCTATAATTTTTATGTTACCTCCCAACTCCTCCCCGGAAAACACCAACTCCACTATAAAGGATATCATTCAATCTCTTAACTTCAAATTTCTTGACAACATTATCCATATTATTGATAATTATTCCAATTCTAATGTTGATGATTTTATTATTTGGGAACCTACTCACAATGGGGTTCTTGACTCAAAAAGTTTTTACAATCACAACCTCTCAACTCTTGATCTCAACTTTTTTTGGTTAAAATCCTTTGACAGGCCCTGGATTAAACCATCGAGGCTAAATCTTGTTTGGTGTTTTTCCCACAACTGTGTTCCTACTGAGGTCTACCTTCAATCTTTTGGAATACGACTTTGCTCTAAGTGTCACTTTTGTCACCAACAAAGAGATGATGATAACCATCTGTTTTTGTCTTGTGCTATAACTTTATCCCTTTGGAATTATAGTAATAACTTGTTTGGCTATAGATGGTTACTAATTAACTCTATTATATTATAATTAAAACACTCTGTGGAGATTGATTCTTCGTAGAAAATCAAGAACCTCTTCTTAGAAGCGGTTTCGGAGCTTCTCCAAATGATCTGGGATGATAGAAATTCCATTATCCATAAAAGAATACTCATTCAGTCTTAATGTAGGTCGGACGTGAATTCTAATTTCCATTAAGGATGCCACTTCAATTCATAAATCTCATTGTGAAAACTCTATAGGTTATTTCTAGATCCTTTGTCAACTAAGAATTGATGGTCACTACAGGAAACCAAGGAACACCTTTGAGGTGTTCTAGCTCACCTTGATTCTAGGATGGATTAAAGTAAATGTTGATAGAGCTTTCAAAGGCCATCCAGGTCCTGCGGGTTGTGGTGCTATCTTCAGAGTTTTTATTGGTAAATGCCATGGATGTTTCTTTGGTAGTTGTGTTACGACCTCGTCTTTAGAGGCTGAAATGATGGGTGTGATTCATGTTATGGATTTCATCAAGAAAAAGGGATGGAACAACATATGTATTAAGAGAGACTCAACCACCATTTTCCAAGTAATTTGGAATGGTGTGGTTCATCTCGCTTGGCCTCTTACTACCCTTTGGATAAGATGTCTGACTTCTCTTATGGAGATCAACTACATTGTCACACATACCATTTGTGAAGTGAACAAGGTTGCAGATGGTCTTTCTAACATGGGAATCAACCAGGGAACTACTTGGAGGAATGAACTGCCTGATGAGATACTCCCTCTTTATGAAAGGGATTATAATAATATTCCTTATATCAGAATCATGTAGTTCCCTTATTTATTCTAATAAATTGTGTCTTGGTCTTTGACTGAGGCACCACCTTTTGAAAAAAAAATAAACCAACATAAATATAAATAAATTCATGTGAAACTTTTTAATAATACATATTTAGTATAAAAAATTAAAAAATATAAATTAAAGGGAAAAATAAGGGCCCAATATTTGATATATAATACCAACCTAGAACAATTGGAAAAAATGTTGGGTAAAAATCCCTCAAGGTAACATTGTATCATTTTTGAGTTGATTCTATTTGTCGATAAAGTGGGTTTTTTTGTTGAACAAGAGGTTTTACATGATGAGTTTTTGAGTTCTAGAGTTATTATTGACAATCCGTGTTGACAAAGAACCATGAAAAAATAAAGGAAGATCTAGAGGTGGTATAAAAACAAAAGATACAAGGTGGCACTGTTTTCCAGTGTTTGCCAAATTTTTGGGGTATAAATTTTGGAGTTTTTATAGAATTAAGAAATATGGATTTCCTTGAATATTTCATCAAAATATGGGAAAAGAATAAGTTTCGAAAAAATGGGATTCTTGAAGAGTGTTTCGCAAAGCATCAAAGAATTTTGACTGTGATCTCTACAATTATGATGAGCTTCGCAAATGGTAGATGTGAAGAGAATTACGAGTGGAGAATCACAAATTTGAAAAGGGATTTGATGGAATTATTTGTGATTATGACGATCATTGTGATCTGGAAAATTGTCATGGAGATTTGTGAAAAAGAGAGTATTTTGGTGGAAATTTCAATGCTCTATGAACTGGGTTGACGTGGCACTGATGAGGCATGGAATGTTATAGAGTTAGTTGAAAATGCCTATAAATAGGCCTTACCCCCTTGATAAGTATATAGAGACTCAATGAAAAACTTATAGTTCTTGAATCACGATGGAGGTTCATAGAGGTAGTGTGATTTTCAAAAGTAAGAAGATTTTCGGTGGCTAATTAAGCTTCGCAAAAGATGTGCACTTCATGAAGGCTAAGTTGAGCTTTATGAAATGTAGGAACTTCACAAAGGTTTGTTTGAGATTTGAGAAACTGTGAGCTTCATGAATAGGTAGGATCTTCACAAAGGCTTGTTTGAGAATTAAGGAACTTCACTAAGCAGTGAGCTTTGCAAAAGTTGTTCAAAAGGTATTGCCCAGTGTTCAGTGGAAAAGGGTTATTCATCACTGGTTGAAAATTGAATTTTAATAGAGTATCTACATATAGTGGAGTATTAATTCATTAATGATAATCAAAGGACCTAAAAGTACATACACTTTTAGTGTATCTTCTGATGAAGAAGTGAGAACGCTTCAGTTGAGAGAGCAGTGAGATTTCAAATTATGATTTGTTTTAAACCAAGAGGGACAGTGAGTCCACTTAAAACTTTGTAAAAAATAGTGTGCTTTTAGTGGATTTGGTACATCGGAACATTGTTGGTGTATGATCCTTGGACGTATCCCAGTGAGGTTGAACCAAGTAAAATTATTGTGTCATATGAATGCTTTAACTTCATTTCATAATGTGTTGTAGGAAAAAGTAAGGAGAGAGTTTTTCTTAATAGTGAAATAAGATCAAAAATGGGAAGTCGTTTTAATCTTTTAAACCCTAGTTCACCCTCCCCCCCCCCTCTCAAGGTATTTGACCTTGTGGACCTAAAAATTGGTATCAGATGGAAAGTTTAATATCAGTGTTTCTCTCTCAATGGATCTCATCTACCACAAAGGGATTCCGACCCTCAATGGAAATAAATTTTAGTTATGTAGGAATTGGATGCAATGATACTTCTGATCTTTCGGAATGGATGTATTAATAGTAGTGATGCATGGAATTTGAGCTGATATCAATAGTGGTGCTTTATCAGAAGCTGAAATAAATGAACTGGATGCTGACGCCAAGGGAATCAATGCTTTTGGGGGAGCATTATCCAATGCAATCTATACGAAGGTTATGCCATGGAAAACATCACATGCTATTTGGTAAAGGCTATTGAATATATATAAATGAGATTCAAATTTTTGGGAGGAAAAGTTGAAAGTTCTATTAAACAAGTATGAATATCTAAGAATAAACATGAATAAGTCCATTGATTCATTTTTTGATATGGTGAATGTTGTAGTGGAAGACATGTGAGGTCTTAGGGAATTCATTGAAGATATAAAAATTGTGAAGTGTATCTTGAGGAAACTTCCACCATGGTTCAATCCAAAAGATTTATAATTGAAAGACAATGATCTGAAAGATCTCACATTGGATAACTTTTATAGTACCCTTATAGCATATGAAAAGAGAAATGATGATAACATTGTTGTGGAAAAGGGGAATCTAAAGAAGTGTAATTCAATACCATTGAAGATTATCAGGAAGAATAAGATACATATGAAGTGATGTCATTCCTTTCTTCAAATCTATAAAGAGGAAAAGGAAATTTCAAGGGTAAACTTCAACTTTCTTTCTTTAGATGTGGAAAGGTTAGTCATCTTACAGCAAGATTCCCCAATAAGTTCCAAGAGGATGATGAGGATGAATTTGAGATTCCTATTAATAAGTATTCATCCTATTTGAAAGGTAAGAAACTGTTCAAGAGAAATTTCTTTAAGAAAGATAATCTCCTTTCATAAGAATGTGACAGTTCAGATGAATCTGAGATTGTCGAGGTAGAAGAGATAGGGAACTGAAAAGATTGTGGAAAAAATTATATGGTGGAAATAATAGGAAACACCTAGAAAATGTAAGAGAGTGAAAATGATGAAGAAGAAGCTGAAGGAAGAGTTGACCTAGAAGCTGAGTTAGAAGCTTCTATTGAGGAGATAGATGTCTGGAGAACCAAAAAAGAGGAATCCAAAAAAGCGGTTCATGATTCCAAACTCTATATATAGTATCATTAAGAAGAGAGGTTTAAGGTAGTAAAATAAATTGAAAAAAATAAGTCTTTAACATCAGAGATCTCATAAATGGTTTATGAGTATAATATCAAAATTAAGGAATGGAAGTGTGAAACCGATATTTTGACTAACACTGAAAGAGATCAAGTCAAATGTATCAATGAACTTGAAGAATAATTTGTCTATATGTGACAAAAATTTAAGGATCAAGAAAAACCATTGACTCCCAATGGGACATCAGCAAATCAAATTACTCATAAGTTGGAAAAGATGGAAGTGGAGCATAGATGCCCAGCACAACAGAAGCAACAAGTAAAACTAAGTGATAAGGATGATATGGGTCTTGATCATAAAAAGAAAGAATCCATGGTCTTAAGTCATATCAGAATCACCCGATCTAATATTGAAGGTTGATTTGGGTATAAAGCATATGGGACACTCACAAAATGTGTGTTTCATATCTAAGATATGGGACACTCACAAAATGTGTGTTCCATATCTAAGAGATACAGAAGATCACAAGAACAATAATGGCAGCCAAATAGAGATTGATACTCTAGATTATATTTTGAGGGACCTTGTATTTGGTGTGGAAGATTCAAGCACATGGATAGATATTATACATCAACCATGAAGATAAATGTTCCAAAAGAGAATTAAAGAGGTCACAAGTAAGAAAACAAAGAATCAATAGGTGAGATGAAAATAAAAAATCAATTTGATACTCTATAGGATAAGTTTGGTCCATCATTCTTTGAGGAATTTCATAATTTCCAATCTATATAGAGTGTGAAGTCAAAAACCTAGATCAAGAAGAAGAGATCTGAGTAGGAATTTGTTTTAGAAATTATCCTTAAAGAATCGGGTCATTCTGGTGAATGGATCCTTGAAAAAGGTTTCACATCCCATATGACAATTAATAAGTATCTAGTTATAGGCATAAAAAATGAGAAATAATTAGTTTTTAAGTTTGGAAATGAATGAGGCATGAATATTATTAGCTTAGGAAAGGATAGGTTTGGGGGTAAAGAAATGAGACATGCTGATTTCTTGGTAGTGGAAGGTCTTAGTCACAACTTTTTTAGTGTCAGTAAACTATGTGACTCAGGGAATTCTATAATATTTACAAAGAATATGTGTATCTTTAAATGGAGTGATGGTGAATTTTTTATATAGGTAAAAAGTACAAAGGGAAATCTATAACTAGTAAGTGGAAAAGAAGATATGTGTTTTTTTATAGAGAGGAAGAAAACAGGTTGTGGCATAAATGACTTTTCCATCTATGACAACCATCCCTGGAAGATCTGGTAATGTTTGATACAGTTGGAGACCTCCCTAAGCTCTCACGTGATTTTACTCATACATTTTATTCATGTCAACAAGGGAGGATCATGAGAAATACATACAAGGCAAAGTAAAAGAACTCAACAAGAGTACTTGAATTGGTGCATACTGATGTTTTTGGAAATATCAAAACAAGATCCATTGATGAGAAGAGATATTGAATCTTTATCATTGATGACTATAGAAGAATTTCATGGGTATTTTTATTTCTCATAAGTTCGTTGTGTTCATTTGCATAAAATATTATTGGAGGGAATCTGAAAGGATACTTGGGAAGAAAATTCTGAAGTTTCGTACTGATAATGGTATGTAATTCACAAATAGTCAGTTAAAATACTATCTTGAGAAACACTGGATAAGTAATCAAGTTTTTTCAGTGAGAACCCCACAACAAAATGGAGTTGTTGAAAGGATAAATCAGATAATCAACAACATGTACAGAATGGTGCTTATCGAAAAAGAACTATCAGATAATTTTTGGGAGGAATAAGTATTGACATTGTTCTACATTTCCAACAGGGCTCTTTTGTGTCCAAAGTAAGGAAAGTCTCTATATGATATATGGAATGGAAAGAATCCAATAGTGAAATACTTTCAAATTTTTGGAAGTAAGTTCTTTATTCTCAACAAAAAAAAACACAGGAAATTTGATTCATGTATAGATGAGGGGATATTCCATTTCTACTCAAGAAAAATCAAATCATATAAATTCTTTAATAAGAGGCTAGGAAAATTAGTTAAGAGAAATTATTTCACTATAGTGAAATATGAAGAGAATATTCAACAACACAGTGAATAGTTCCTGATGAAAGTTATGAGGAGTTAAGCAACACAGGGGGAGAAAGAGTGGAAGATGTTGATTCAGAAGAATATATTGAATATAATAAAGAAGACTTCAAGTCTATATCTACAAAGAAGCCTAATTTTCATGATGAAATTGAAAGGAAAATGTCATTGGTGATCAGATAGTGCCTGTTCAAACAAGAAGAATGAATTCATTATAGCAGGCTTATTTCCTATCTCAAGTGGAGCCTAAATGTTTTTCTGACACATTTGGAGATGAAAACTAGGTTTAGGATATGAATGAAGAGCTAGATCATATTGAGAAGAATCAGACATGGGAGATTGTTTCAAGGCCAATCGATAAGAATTTTATCGGGGCTAAATGGGTCTTTCACAATAAGATGAATGAAGATGGTGCAATGATTCGAAACTAAGCACGATTAGTGTGTAAATTCTACTCCCAAATAGAGGGTATCAATGTCGATGAAACATTTTCACTTGTTTCAAGGCTGGAGACTATCATATTATTCTTGGACATTTTAGTGCAAAGGAATTTCAAAGTATTCTAGATGGATTTAAAGTCCTCATTTTTTTTAATGGGGTTCTAGAAGAATATGTGTAAATTGATAAGCTAGATAGTTTTCCCATTCATGAAGATGAGAACAAAGTTTTTCAATTGAATAAGTCGCTATATGGGTTGAAGTAAGTACCAAGAGTATGTTATCCGAGACTTGATCAGTATTTGAATAAGCTTGGCTTTTAGTGGGTGAAGTTGATTACAATATCTATGTCTATAATGATAGTAATAAAAGGATGATGGTGATGTTTTATGTTGATGACATAATATTTGGTGGATCAGATGAAGCACAGTGTATACAATTTTCCGAATTCATGAAAAGTGAGTTCGAAATTTCAATGATTGGCGAGATAAAATTTTTCTTTAGTTTACAAGTGACACAAGGAAGGAATGTAACATTCATTTCTCAATCTAAACATTACAACGAGGTTCTGAGAATATTTGGAATGAAAAAATCCAAGGATATGAAGACTCTGGTGGATACCCGGATTAAATTATCAAAATATGATGATGGAAAGGCAGTTAATATCACATAATACAAGAAAATAATTTTAATTTTACTATACATGACAGCAGAAATACCTAATATTGTTTTTACCACATGACAAGCAGTGAGAAACCAAAGTAATCCCAAGGAAATCCACATGATTGTAGTGAAAAGAATACTTTGGAATATCAAGGGCACTGTGCATTTTGGTTTGATGTATAATAATAAATCTCAGCCAGATTTATTTGGATATACAAATGCAGATTGGGCTGGTTCAGTAGATGATAGGAAATCAATATTAGGAGGTGTGTTATATCTTGGTGTATTGTGCATTTCTTGGGTAAGCAAGAAACAAGATTACATTTCATTGAGAACTGTAGAATCTAAGTATATTGCGGCCACTCAATCATGAACACGGTTATTGTAGATGAAGAATCATCTTGATGATATGGGAGTTGAATTAAAGTCTCCGATCGGAATCTAGTGTGATAATTCAAGTGATATCAATCTTCGAAAAAATCTATTCCATCACTCAAGGACCAAGCACGTTGAGATCAAATATCATTTTATCAAGGATAATGTGGAGAAAGGGCTTGTGAAGTTTGAGTATATGCCTACAGAACTACAGGTTGTAGATATTCTGACAAAGGTTTTACCTATGGAAGCATTTGAAAGGCATCAATTGGCTCTATGAGTCTGATCGACTCCCAGCACCTGAAAAAGTATGGATGTGGTAACCCCCTCTCACTGAGGTATGGTTCTACACCTTATTGCAGAGTAAAAATGAGTGACCTTTAGGTTTTTTGAAAAAGGGAGAGAAAGTGTGACTGTTTAAGGGGGATAAAATGTCTTTATCAAGACACAGGGAGAAGATAACAGGTGGAGCATAAAGAAAGGGGGAGTAGCGATATAGAGGGATAATTATTTGGTGTTCAAAGTGATCGTCCAGATCTTATCATGGACAATACAAGAACCCAAGAAGTGAAGTTGAAGGAATAACATGATGGGAATTCCTTGGTGTTATGAGGAAATAGCCGTGAAATCTAAAAATGCTATAAATGATCGATCAAAGGATACATATCACGAAAGGTGAGGTTCATGATGAAATAATCTATTTGGTTTAAATAATTAGTGTTAGTAATTAAGTGATTCATTGATGAAATTTTCATTATACTTCTATTTATCATGCCGAGCATTACTCCTGTGGGCTTAGAGTATGTGTTGAGTAAATATTTGACCACTATATGAATTGCATGAAGTGAATGGTGGTAGAATATGGATAAATATTTAATGAGGTATCAATTTATGAAATAATTGTCAACAAACCCAAAGGGGGAGATTGTTGGGTAAAAATCCCTCAAGGTAACATTGAATAATTTTTGAGGTTATTGTGTTTGTTGAAAAATAAAGTTTTTTTGTTGAAAAAGAGGGTTTTCATGATGAGTTTTCAAGTTCTATAGTTATTTTTGATAATCCATTTTGACAAAAAACAATGAAAAATGAAAGGAAGATTTGTAGCTGGTATAAAAAAATAGATATAAGGTAGCACCGTTTCAAGTGTTTGCTAAATTTTTGGGGTCCAAAATTTGGATTTTTTCTAGAATTTTGAAATATGGATTTCCTTGAAAATCTCATCAAAATATTGAAAAGGCATGAGTTTTTCAAATATGGGCTTCTTGAAGAGTGTTTCGCAAAGGTTAAAATAATTTTGACGGTGATCTCTATGATTACGACGAGCTTCACAAATGGAAAAGGTGAAGAGAATTAAGAGTGGAGCATTATAGCGATGAAAAGGATGTGAAAGAATACTCCACAGTTATTATGAGAATTGAGATCTAGAAAATTTCTGTGGAGATTTGCGAAAAAGAGATGATTTTAGTAGAAATTCTAGAGCTCTGTGAAATTGGATGACATGGTGTTGACGAGGCATGGAAGGTTCTATAGTTGGTGGTAAATTCCTATAAATAGGCCTCTACCCCCTTGAGAACTAGAGATATACTCAATTAAAAACTTATAGCTCTTGAATCATGAAGGAGGTTCGAAGAGATAGTGTGCTTCGCGAATGTAAGGAACTTCACGGAGTCTGATTGAGCTTTGGGAAAGAATTGTATTTCATAAAGGCTAAGTTGAGCTTCGAGAAAGGAAAGAACTTTGCAAATTCTTGTTTGAGCTTTTTGAAATTTTGAGATTCATGAAAAGAAAGGATCTTCATGAAGTTTGGTTTGAGCTTTGTGAAATAAGTAGATTCATGAAGTAGTGAGCTTTTCAAAAGTTGTTCAAAAAGTTATTTCCCAATGTTCAACGGAAAAGTGGTATTCATCAGTGGATGAATATTGGACTTCAATAGAGCATATACATACAGTGGAGGATTCATTTATTAGTGATAAGTAAAGGACCTAAAAGTCTATAAAATGTTATTTTATCTTCTTAAGAAGCATTAATCACACTTTAGTTGAGAGAGATGTGAGCTTTCAAATTGTGATTGGTTGTAAACGAGGAGGGATAGTGAGTCTGCTTTGAAATTGTAAATAGAAGTGTGCTTTTAATGGGTTTGGTACATCGGCACATTGTCGATGTATTCTCCTTGTACATAGCCTGGTGAGGGTGAACCATGTAAAATTGTTGTATCTTGTTCATTCTTTAACATCATTTCACATTGTGTTGTAGGAAATAGAGAGAAGAGAGTTTTTCTTAACAGTGAAACAAGATCAAAAAGGGGAAGTTGTTTGAATCTTTCATAACCTGATTCACCCAAACCCCCCCCCCCCTCTGGGTATTTTACATTGTGGACCAAACAAAAATGATGACTCCATGACACACAACTCCCCAACATAAACCCCTCCTATGTTTTTCACCTCCAAATGCCACTAATATTTCACTCTACTGACATCGTTTCCATGAATATCACCATAGAACTACCTATCATCTATATAATACATGACAAGCATGGTAAAAAATCTATGTAAGAGTTAGTATATATATAACTATAAGGGATCCCCAAAACTCAAAAATGATAATGTAAATATCATTCAAATAAAAACCGAAAGGTAAATAATAACCTAGATATTATTTAATGATAGAGAACCTGATAAATAGAAGAAAGAGTCTTTCCATTGATAACCCAACTACATAAGAATCCAAATATTATTATTAACCCATGAATTTGAACTACCCATCTCACTAAACCCACATAAACTCATTAATAATATTGGGGGCGTTCACACCTTAGTGAAGTATCTTAAATCAAGGGAGTGACAAACCCTATTGAAGGAATCGCTTCTTATCATGCATTCACATCAAATGAGGGTGTACATGACTATATAGATATAGGATTAATTCCATATCAAATCATGTCACACCAATCAATGGAGTACCTAACTCTATCAACCCTATGGGGGACTTGTGCCTTGTTGGGAAAAAGGGAGTATCAACCCCATGTAAAATTTATAGAAGACTCATTCCTTGAGTATATGGTGTAGTGCTGAATGTTTTTAATCTACAAGGAACCCATACCTTATCATTATCACCTATCAAAGGGAGTAATAAACCCTAGGGTACTTTCCACTCATAAAGGATAAACCTCAACACTGAAACTACAGACCTAGATTTTAAATATTCCTATATATCCTCATAAATACTCTCATATTAGCAACCCAAACTCACTATTTTGATCTATATAGAAAAAATATTATGATACGGTATTTATTTTCCCAAAAATTGAAATTGTAAAATTTCTACAAAGAACACCACTCGGGAGAGGACTATGCCACATAGTATCCCCTTGGAATGCTAGGAGGTGTGGGGTGAATATCTCTCAATAAGGAGGTGGAGTATTGGATTTTAGCACCCACATGTTCCACACTTATTTCCCCTTTCCCTCGGGTCAAGTCGAGTGGACCCAACTCATTGCCATCACCCACCTAGCAACATGGCTAGGTTTCTTAGTGGGTTGGTCCCGAATACCTAGGTCCACATGGTTGGTTCTATGTATTGGGCCATGAACAGGTCTACGTTCTAGGATCGTGTGCTTTGGATCAAGTCGGTGGGTCAATCCCACTATCTCACTTCACCTCACATTCCATGTAGGAGTCGAGTGGCTATTTGTTCATGTATTATGAGATGGATAGGGATGGAACCCTAGCCAACCCAACACCTGGTCCTTATATGTTGTGATGGCCCATCTACCACCCAACCTACCTATGTATAGATGAACCCTTTGAACACCACACCATTATATCAAAAATCCTTAGTTTCTATATTATCCACTTGAATCCCATATCCCACGTTGCACCCCACATCCTGTTGTAACCAAAAAATTGATCAGCCCTTGACTTGCACTGATGGCCAACCTTAGATTAGTTGGCCCTTTATTTTTACAATTGAGTGATAGATAAAAAGGGTAGGGTGAAGGGGATCTATGGTCTGATGGTATATTTCCCAAAATCTTTCCATTAGACAAGGATGACTACATAAAACCATGATAAGGGGATTTTGGTATGGGGGAAAAGTAAAGGGTTGGGGGTTAGGCCACCATTGGGAGTCCATCTCATTATTCATTAATCTTCTATCTGTTTGTTGTTCAAATAAAGAAGAAAAATTTAAACAAGTTTCTACATATAATATGAGTAAAAAAGATGGAAAAAATTCAATAATGGGATTTCATAATAATAAATATGATATAAATTCCTAAGGAACATGAAATAGAAAAAATAACAGGCCATACCTTGATGATCGGATCAATGTTTGTTGAAAACCATGATTGCACTAAACTCCATCATTGGTCCCTCAAAGAACATGGTCTTCGAGTCTCTAATTTTCTATTAAACTCTCGCTATCTCTCAATTTTAGTTTTTTTACAGGAAAAAAATTATTTAATATATTAAATAGGATTAAATATAGAAGAATTTGGTTTACATTATTAAATTAAAAAAATATAGGATGGACCTAGTCTTATGGTTCAGGGATGAAAAAAACAATATCATTAGGGTAAAACCATCGTTCTGGTCTCAATATAGGTGTACAAATTTTTTTTCATGATCCATTTAGGAGATATTATCAATTTTCTAAAAATAAAAACACGCATACTAAAAATAATATATTATACTTAATATAATACAATTAGGTATTTATGATGCTAAAATCCCTAGAATGACTCAGTGGACAACCTAAAAAATATTCCTCAAAATATTTCAAAGGTTCTAAATGAAAAATTATGGGTCACTAAATACACTCCACTTTCAAGGGTTTTCACCCAAAAAAAAAGAAAAACCTTCCCAAAAAATTGAGAGTGCAAAGCTCATATATAACCCTTGAATTTCCATGAGATTCTATAATGGTTTTCATCTTTACACTGAACATATACTAAAGGTATCTTCTAACCTCAATATTTACTTACTTAATAACCCTTGATTACCACTAGGTGCTCCTCAATGGTAATATTATCCTCAACATCTATCCCAACCCAGTTGATGACATGGGATAGGTTGTGAATGTATCTTTTTAGTTTCCATTCATTGAAGACATTGTGAACCAGGTCCAATTGTGTGGATATTTCTAGATGGTAAGTAAGTTTCAATACCCTTCACAATATCTATAATGGTCTGATGAACCTCAAGGATCGATTTATTCCTCAAACAAATATCTACCAAATACATTATGGAGAGACCTTCAAGAAAACATGATCTCCCTCTTCAAACTCCAAATACCTCCATCTTCAATCCACATAGGACCTATGATGTCTCTTGATTTTCTTCATTCTCTATTGGATCACCTATATCTTATTCATATTCAACCACACCAACTCTGCCCCTATAAGTGAAACTCACCAATCTCTATCCAGTATAAGGGTGGCATGTAGGGTATCATGTATGTGTATTTAGAATTTTCTATTCTAATAGTGAAGTGGTATTCATTTTTGTATGAAAAATCCATTAGAGGTAATAAATATTACCAAATATAGTTTAAATATAACACATAATATCATTACATATGATCAAAAACATCGATGTTTCTCTTGGTATGGCTATCTGTTTGGGGGTGAAATACTATAGTCAATTATAATAGAGTCTCAAGTTCTTCCTATAACCAATTCCATAACTCGTATATGAATTAAGATTCCTGGTTAGAGACAATCATCAAAAGTTTCCCATGAATTCAAATGATATGATTGATATAAAATTGTCCCAATATCTCCATAAAACTTTACCCTTTAATAATAAGGAATGGGGTTAACTTGTCCAATTTATCTATGATAACCAAATAGAGTCATGATAAATTACTAATCATGGAATTTCCAGTCATATAATCCCTCAACATATTTTCTTGCTTACCCTCTGAAGTTGTCAGGGGTTGAGAAAATCAAACTATAAACTAATTCTATCCCTTCACCTGTTGACGGGTGAGACACCATGATATGAACGCAATGACACTCAACTTCTTACATGTTCACTAATACTGAATCATGATATCTTCATACATATTTTACACACATAGATATATCTCCATGGGAGAAGTGTGAAATCTCTAATTACTTCCTCACATATTAGGAATGAAACCATTTTCTACCTCTAGAAGAGAATACCATTCTCCTCACCTTTAGAAAATATATCTAGTACATTGCTTGGGGTATATAGTCATGAAGGACAACACAATCATGGTCTCCTAGCTAAGCTTCAACTATGTATAGAATAAGTAGAGGGGGGAACCATCAATAAAATATAAGAAACATTTACTCCATTCACCAAGTACAACTACATCATGACTATATTCTCATTTTCCTCCTCCATTACCTGAGCATGGGATTTTCTTCATAGGGCATCAACCACCGCATTTCCATTTCCAAGAGTATATAAAATAATAAAATCATAGTCCTATAGAAATTAAAACCATCACATATTCATCAATTTATTATCTCATTGAGATTAAATGTACCTGAGACTCCTATGGTTCATATAGACTATGAAATGCTCACTAAGAATGTGATGCATCCATGTATTTAATGTGAAAACTACCACTGTGATCTGAGAATTTTGGGTGAAATAGTTCTTCCCATGAGGTCTCAACTATCAAAACACATTATCAACAATAACTAGCTTTGGTATTAATACACAACCAATACCAACTCAAGAGACATCATAGAACACAATATACTTGAATATTTCCTCTAAAACCCTCATAATAAGATCATTATTCTGTTGTATCTTTAGTTCTTAGAAATATCTTAAGCACTACTCAGACTATGTAAATGGATAACCCTTTTGGGTAAGGGTTCTTAGGTATCTTTAACCCTTAAGAAAACTTCCATAAATATCCAATGGTAACTTACCCACCCAAGGAAGCCCCATACCTTTAACACATTCTTGTGAAAATCCCATGTGATCATTTCTTTGATCTTTACTAGGTCCACTACTAATCTACATTCTAAGATCAAATGTCCCAAAAAGTGGTCCTCTTAAATCTAAAACTAACACTTTAAGATTTTACCATGGAACTGGTGATCCTAAATAAATTTGGGATAGTCATTAAATTATATACAATCTCATTCTCCAAATATGAATAGATAAGGGTGTAATTAATGATAACTACCATGGAATGATCTAATAAATTCTTGAATATATGGTTCATGAGGCCCATGAACATATCTGGAATATTCATCAAGATAAAAGGTGTCCCCATACACTCATAATTCCCATAGTGATATCTAAATTAATTATTCTAGATATCATCCTCATGAACCTAAAGTTAGTGATAGCCATATATGATATTGATCTTCAAGATTAACTTCACCCCTTTTTAGATGGTTAAAGAGGTCATTGAACCTTGATATTGGGTAGTATTTTTTTAATATCACATGATTTAAGTGATGATGGTCAATAAAAATCCTCAATATATTGTCTATATTTATGGAAAATAATAGTGGAGCTAACCAGGGGACACACTATATCTAATGAAACCTTTATTTAGAAGGTCATTTAGCTTCACCTTCTTCCCCCAAGATCATACTAGGCCATCTGATAAGCTTCATAAGAAATATAAGTGGTATCGGGGTGAAGAAAAATGAAAAATTAGAACTTATATTGATGTTGATACTCTAGGAAATCATTATAAAATACATCTATATACTCCTCTATAACTTTAGGAAACTGTTCATTTAAATATCCTTCCACCCAAAAATCCAAACTCTCCAAAAAATGGGTGATTTTCTATAACTTTTGTGTATAACCCCTACTAACCTTGACTAAAGATCCTTCTCACCCATGAATGAAGCATTTGATAAATCAGCTCGGTGGTACATCATTATTTGATAGTAGAAGTCTATACAAAAACTAAGTGAGGATAGACAATCCATACCAAGGATAATATTTTAAGGTTTCATCTAAGATACTATGAGATCCCATGATAACCTATCTCCACTAAGTATAAGCATTCATTATCAGAAGATATGGGTAAGTAGGTGATTTATTCAAGTATAATTATCTACATGTATAGTTTTGGCTAGAGGGTACATCAATATTTCAATCTCCTGAACAATTTATGCAGTAATAGAAGAATATATTATACCATTTATTATAATTACAGGAGTCAGTGTAGAGAATACATTGATTAAAACCTTGAACCATATCGAGTACATCCTAATAATAACCCTCTATTACATATATCTATTTGGATCCCTATCTCCTAGCTCACTAATCCTGGCATAAATTTCCTAGATCCAGAAGTAGTGTAAGTGTATTGTAGTGATTTACACCACAAGCTCCTCCAAGCACACCTCAATCTCTTATGCCAAGTCATCCACCCTAAGGGAAACCATTTCCACCATGGGGAATCCATAGATCACATAATTTCCTTACATGTAGAGGTCCATAGACCATGATACATTAATGAACCTCTACTATACATCAGGTATGGAAATCCTAAGACAAATAACCTCATCCTCAATATGTATAGAAAAGCCTATCTCATAACTAGATGGATCTTCTACATGACTCTCCTATTAGGGACCATTGAGATTTGGGTCATGCATGCATATACCTCTAATAAAATAACCTTTGATGTCATATCAATAATCCATTATATATTTTTTTGGCACCCATAATTGTGTGATGTACACTTTTTTGTGAAAGGTTTCATATATTTGAAGATTATGTGGAAATACAAATATATTTTGAATGTGATCCTTGAAGAAGGGGTTTAGGCTTGAATATAAGGACTGTTAACCCTTATTTATATATGATAATGTTCCCTTATCCAAAAAAAATATCCATTCACTGGCTAGTCAATCCAAGGTTCAACTATAGGAACATGTGGTACCAAGGCCAGCCATGCCCAATGGGAGACAGCATGGTCCATCCAGTGGACCGGTAGAGGTATAATGCTAGTAGGAAGTGATCAAGCCCGTGTATAGGGACCACAGTGTGTGGGGACGAAGATACGCATAGCATGGGTAAAAATCCCATAGGTTTGAAGCCCATGTGGAGGATTTTTAAGTGGTAAAGGTGTCTAACCCCATTATCGACTTGATAGAGTAACAAACACTAAATTTCTTATAAGGAAAATGGAAGTCGTAGAGATATTTTGATGTGGGATGGGATTTTTTCATAGTAATTAAATCTTGACCATCTAATCATGCCTTCCTCTAATCTCATCCATCCACTTTAAATCCCACACATTGTGGGTTCAATTTAAGCCAGTCATGTGCTGCATAATTTTGAAATCAACTGATCCCACATGGCATAAGACCTCTATATTCAACCTCCCATCCAACTGAAATCCTCCTACACTGTTGGTTAGGTATTGAAACTCAAAGATAGTCACAAGATAACTCGGTGATCACCATCACCGCCATCTCTAAACTATCACTGATGGTTGATTGAGTCCAAGACAACCAACACGAGCAGTCATGAGACTCCAATCAAGAACACTAGTGTAATTCCATGAGATATTCTACCAATGCTTGATTCCATCACATGATCATCATTTGATCATGTGATTAAAGTGGAGATGATAAATGAAGGCACTATGAGAAGTTTATGATTGTGATCCCTTCCTCCTTTTTTATGCTTTTCATCAGAATTAATTTTTATTTTTTATATCACAGGGAATCACAGAAAGAAATAAGGCATCTCATGATCAGTTGAAATGATCATGCGATGAAGAACAATCCATATTGAGGCTGTGTGATGATAGTCTCACGAGAGTCTCCACCAACTCAATTTGTTCACTCAGTTCCCTCCCCATGAAAAGAGGTGATAGATTCGGCTAAGCCTCACCTATAAATACCCTTATTCCCTCATAAAAAGAAACACATACAAGAGTAGGATAAGGGGAATTGGAGTAGAGTTGTAGAAAAAGATAGGGTGGCCCAGCCACCACCCACTATAGAAAATCCTCAGTTTATCGTGAAAATTTGTTGCATTATCTTTTTAAGGATAGGATATCACATGATGAAATGAATTCATGTAATGTATGGTTCATGAAGGTTGTTCATGAGATCATGTGATCCCCTTCCCTTTGTTTTTTTGGTTTTGTGAATTTTCTAATAAGGGTCTTCATCCACACAGATGGCCCCGGTGTGCACCCTCTACACTTTCCCACACAATACCCTGAAGGACCTTCACTTGCATCATGTGGTTGCATGAGTGATGGAACCTCATGAGACATTATATTAAAGGCCCCAAAATGTATGGAGATCCCATAATGGTTCCTACTAGTAGGTACCATCATACATGAAAACCCCAGGCCTCATGAATACTTGTGATCGCTTTTTTCGTACAATGATCACATTCAACCTTATGCATGGTCATCTCGGACTACAAACACCCCCCCCCCCTTGTGGGCCCTTAGTATGAGGACAAAGACCACCATAGTACCCTTTGATGAATTCCATTAAACCACTTTAACAAATGATCTTCATGAGCAGAGGAACTTCACGCAGACCCCCTCAAGTGCGAAACATTCTCACATACCCATGATCATAAAGGATGCCACCCCTATCTTTGGTGGTCAGGTAAGATATCCCCCAACACAGGAACTCTATGCATGTGATGTATCCATGCAGCCTCAAATAGGTGATCATTCATGTACTCGGTATTATGATACTAGGATTCCTCATGTCTCATGATACCTTCTTGCATCCTCGGAAGTGTCTGCCTCGACATGCATCATTCCCATGGACACTCATGCCATGAAAAGAAAATAATAATGGTTTGTGACTCATGTGTCATACACCATATCCATATAATGTGTACCCTCACACATACATCTAGTGGCCTTGATACACAGCCCCTATGCATGAATATAGAGCCTTCCACATAATACCTTTAAATATCATGTGAATCATGTGAAATATGGAACTTCATGTGACTCCTTCATGAGGACATTCTGTAGCCTGTATATAACCTCAACCCATTATATAATTCATGGGAAGACCTTTTCATATCTATTTATCCCCCAACCTAGGTGAATCATTGTCCATATAGACTTAGGTCATGATCCTTTTGGACATGAACTTGTGGAACTAAAACAAACACAAGACCCTAAACACATCTACAAGACCCTATAGTGTTAATAATTTAATGACATGCGATAAAAATACCTTCATATAGTCTCTTGATAAAGTTATTAAACCTTGTATTGGTCATTTTGGTCACAATACAAGCCTTAGACAAGCCAATTTGATTAGGAGATGGCCCCTTGACATATCTATGTTGTCACATGAAAATTCTATAACAAGTCATATCAATCATGCCAAAAACCTTGGTGTTGTCCATTTTGATCATGCAAAAATATCCAAGACAATGTACTTTTATCATGCAAAGGATTTATTGATATTTCTGCATAGTCATGAAATTTCATATAGACATGTCATCATTTTTGTGCAATAGTCCATAGATGAGTGAAGTTCATCATTAGATAGAGCATAGTCTTGTCTACTTCAATCATGCTCAAGACCCCAGACATGTCTGCTTTGATTATGTGAAGAATATCATACATAACCTGTTAAGTAATGTGATAGAATCTAAGACAAGTCATTTGATCATGAGAAATACCCCATCCATGTCCTCTTTGGTCATGTAGAAGATCTTGGGCATGCCAACTTAGTACATGTGGGGCATCACAAACATGCCAGGAATACACCCTTAGACATGGTTGTCATAACAGGTTAACACCCAAAATATGTCAGGTAGACAATCAATACCTATCCAAAAAACAATCAAGACATGATAGGAAAATCTCTTAGGATATGTCAACCTCATATGGTAGACACACTTGGACTCACACCATGTGGACCCCAACCAAGAACCTTTGATCGTATTCCCATTTTATAAGGGAAGTGTCTTTGATTATATAGGGTTATGAACTATCATAACCCCTCCCTCCAAATATGCCTCTCTTGGGCTGGAAATGAAGAGAGGGGGATAATGACCCCTGATTCCTACCTCCAGTAGGCCCTAGGGTGGCGACCAGCACCAAGGATATGTAATATTACAAAATGGGAGGCATTTACCTTTTTAGGAAAACAAGATTGGGATATAAGATGGTTCATACCAAAAAAAACTCCAAGTTATATATATAAAATAAAGAAAAAAATCCATCCCACATGCATGTTTAAAAAAAAGTTACAAATATAGTGAAAAATCCAAAGTAAATACCAGAATAAAGCTAAGAATCAAAACGAAATCTATACCAAATTCTAAGCTAGTAAGTTCTAACTTGGTCCACATAGTCCTCCTGGAAACTTGAAAGCAGTTTTATATACGTAGGGTGATCATATAAGTATACTTAGAAGAAAAATCAAAGACTCCCATGCATAGGTGAGAGAATCATACAAACACTCCAGTGATGAAATAGTAGAACCAAACATCACCTAACAAGGTATAGTATCCATCCCAACCTCACCAATTCAGACTCACCAAGTAACACAAGTCAAGTAAAGTAATGTAGTAAGAACATTGATGATTTGGTTACCCTCACCACTTCCCACTAGTTTAGAGGCTCTCACACCCTAATAGAAAACATCTTGGCACTCCCACATCTTCCAAACACACCACATCACAACCTTCCTGCACACACCTAGGCCTCACAACCACACCTCGTCCCATCATTGGGGCAATGATCCACATCACATATCACCCTCAAACACCTGGGTCCCATAACACATCACATCCCACCTACAGACACCAAATCCACATACTACGTCACATCTCAAAAACACTAGGGAAAGCACAACTCATCTCATCCTAAAGACACCTTAGAAAACATAACACACCTCATCCCGAAGACACCTAGGAAAACAAAACTCTCCCATACACACTTGGTCCCCACAAACCATAACCTTCCGAAATAATCTTGGGCTATAATTCCTTGAAGAAGGAGCAGGGAAGAGTGAGTGGTCATCCATCCATCCTCCCACCATGATGTTTGAGAAAGACACCCTCCCCCATTACGATGGAGGTGTTCACCACATAGTTCTCAACTAGGGTGGGATGTATATAGATTCACAAAGTAATTACATGTATATATAGATATAATACCAAACACTCATGCCAAACCTATGGGTTCTCAAAAAAAACCATTACACAAAACTGTCAACTTCGCTGCTACCTCTAAAGCCACCACCACACAACAAGCCACAACTTATTTCAAATTACCAACCAACTCTGTTAAACCATTACCATTCTTTATTAACAAATCATTTATTCATGCTATTAACCAAACCAACCCAAGCCAGTTCCAAACTTTATTAACCAATTATTTATTTATATATTACATTACTATCTGGGAAACTACCAAGCATATCACAAAACAAGAAACACAACAACACATCACCACATAGCCCGATCATATCCCTGATGCACAAAACTTCTCATCCATTCCACAATCAATCAATCTCTCAACCTGATATTCCATTACACCACCTGAACCACCCCACATAACACATACATGACCACAACCCTACTACAACATAAGTTGGAACAATCCCACACATAGAACACCACCACACAAACCAAGACAAGGCATATATAGATTTAACAAGGTATTCCTCACTCAATTTCCACTTCTTAATTCAGGGGTTATCACATAAACAGTTTGATCCTCGAGCATCCATTTATTAGCTGAGTGTACATGATTTAAAAATTTCAATATACAAGTTTTCAATAGAAATCAACCAATATGAAACTTGTTTAGTGCGCAAACAAGTACCATCAGTGGCCATGATTTTCAATGGGTTGCTAGCCCATATAGATCATAATATCATCAAAAGAAACAATAACATAGTAAAACAAATGTTACTTTTTCAACCCTGTATTTGTAAATTTAAAATCAATTCAATTATCTTTATTAGTACTGGATCAACTATTTTCACAAATGATACATCCATATACCCATACCGAATGATTCAAAATTAATAAAGACAAATGAAATTATACTTGGAAGAAAAGGAAATTGACACTTCCGGATTGCACCAAGATAGGGACGCATATGCAGTAGGAAACTCCAAGGAAAACATGAATTAATTGGTTGTGCACGATGGCATGACTCCTATGAGGATAAAGGTTCTGGGAACCTCTTACCAAGAGATAAAGAGAAGGAAATATCAAGGAGAAAGTTTTTTTGTCCCTTCAAAGATCTAAAATAGGATCACGGTTTAGATACATCTTTATTTTCCCATTAATGTACGATCTAGTCAAGATTATGTGATTTGGCTAATTAAAAGCCCCTATAATCTTTTGAATTTAAATATATGACTCAAAGCCCTTGAAGCATCTCCAAAACTACATAAACATGGTATTAAACTCATTTTATGTCAAATAAATTTATAAAAAGAGAAAAACTAGAAAACTTGATAAAGGAAAACTGTTGGAATAACTCGTTGTTAGATGAGTCATCGTTGCGAGTCACCATCATGAGTCACCATCACGATACACTAACATGAGTCATCATCATGTGTCACCATTGCGATCCACCATGGCGAGTCATCGTTATGAGTCATCATCATGAGTCACTATTTCAAGTCACCTCCATGAGTCACCGTCGTGAGCCACTGTCACGAGTCACTGTCATGAGTCACCGTCGTGAGCCACCATCGCGATCCACCATCGCGATCCATGGCCCCATGCCACCATAGTGAGTCACCATCTTGAGTCACTATCATAAGCCACCATAGTGGGTCAACATCACGATTCACCATCACAAGTCACCATTGGGATGAGCTACCATTGTAAAGCTGTAAATTTTACAGTTTTGAAATAAGTCACCTTGACCTCCCAAAACTCTTCAAAAACTATATTTTTACAATGTAATATACCATAGAGGTATGGGAAATTACATTGGATACCTCGCAAACTATTATCTCCCTCGATAATTTCAAACCAATCCCATAAGGTAAAATGTGTCCAAATCCCCTACGCAAGGATGGCACGCACAAATCGATAAATTTCCTTTAAAATGTGTCCAAAATATCACCCTATGAGATACCTCTTAAGAATATTGTCACTCCTTGAGCACTACTACCAGATAAAAATGCCAACCTAAAAGATCAAAAAACACACCACATGATAAAAATCATCACTTCATCACAAACAAACAAATCAAAAAATCTAATCCTCCATATCAAGATACTATCAGCTCTGGGTGCCACTAACTCACCCACAAAGGTTAATCACATCGCAGTTAATGCACCTCAATTATTAGTCTGGTCTTCCCCTTTTTACATGTCAGTACTTTATCACAAATTTCTCCACAAACATCCCAACCCAAGGGAAAACAAATCATTTTATACAAACAAGTTTCAAACATTACATTTCAAAAAAAATAGAACAAGGAAAAACTCAGAACAACTCCAAGTACTAGGAAAGCATATGAATTTCTCTCTCCCAAGTACTCCCCTCCGGGCCACCATGCCTCCACAACACATGAACCAAAAGAATGGTCCATCTACATATCATCTTCTCCTGATGATCCTAGATCTCTATAAGTCATTCCACATATGTTTTATTGTCCTCAATATCCAACTCTCCCTAGTCAAGGACATGGGAGTCATTGTGAAGATATTGACAATGTTGAGAGATGTGGAAGATGTCATGGATTCTCTCCAACTGTGGTTGAAATGCCAACTGGTATGCCACTTCGCTAACTTGTCCCAACACCTCGAAGGGTCCAAAAAACCTAGAATAAAGCTTAATCCCTCTACCAAACCTCTATTTACTATGTCGATGGGAAACCTTCAAGAACACATGATCACAAAACTCGACCTCTAAGTGCCTCCTCCTGTGATCATAAGACTTATACCAGTCCTACACCACTTTAATCCTCTCACAAATGAGCTGAACCTTCTCTATAATTCTCTCTACTACCTCAGAACCAAGAACAGTTGTCTCCCCAACCTCCTTCTAGCACAATAGATAATGACATGATCTCCCATACAATTCCTCAAATGGATCCATGCCAATGGAATATTGATAGATATTATTATAATCAAACTTTACCAAGGGAAGGTGTTGTACCCAATATCCTCCAAAGTCTAAGATGCATGCTCGCAACATATCCTCCAATGTATGGATAGTCTGATTTGTCTTCCCATTTGTCTAAGAGTGGAAATAAATCCTAAGGCGTAACTGGGTGCCAAAATAATGTTGTAATCCCCCCCATAATTTTTAGGTAAACCGCGCATCCTGGTTTGAGACAATGGATCTGAAAACTCCATGAAACTATACCACCTTATCCACATACCTCTTGGTTAGGTCATCCATTACGCCTGAATCCTTGATCGCTAAAAAGTGATCCAATTTCATCACCTGATCCACCACCACCCAGATATCATCAAAGACTCCCTGATCCTTGGGTAACCCTGTGATGAAAACCATCAAGATGTCATCCCACTTCCACTCAGGGACATCCAAGGGTTAAAAAAACCATTGGGAACATGGTTTTTGGCCTTTACCTTTTCTTAGACCAAGAATCTTACTACAAACTCCGCTACTTCCTATTATATCCCAGGCCACCAAAACTGTATCTTCAATCCACAATATATTTTAGAAATTCCTGGGTGTACCGCTAAAGGTGAGTTATGAAACTCACAAAGAACTCCCTCACACATTTCTATCAGAACAAAGAACCTCTCGTAGAATAGTATCTAATTCTAACCATCCTTCGACCATCCCTTTAGAGCATCACCATGGCCAACACATTCGTGAAACACCTCCACCTATGAGTCTCTCCACTGAGACTCCTCTACTTTCTTCATAATAGAAGACTACATCGTCATCTGAAATAAAAAATCTATACCACCTTCCACTCTTTTATCTAAGTGAAAGGTTACCAACTCTTTTGTTTCCATCCAAGAATCCACAGATTCTCGAACAACCTCCCTCTGCGAATTCCTGCTCAAAGCATCGGCCACAACATTCCCCTTTCCTGAGGTATAAGAGATCTCAAAATTGTAGTATTGAAAAACTCCATCCACCTCCACTAGTGCAGATTTAGATCATTCAGGGAAAAGATGTACCTCAAGATCTTATGGTTTGTGAAGAACACAATGCACACCCCAATGAGGTAATGTTACCATAGCTTCAGTGAAAAAACAACTAATTCTAACTTCAGATTGTGGGTGGTGTAGTTACACTCAGGGGGACATAACTTCCTAGACCCATAGGACATCAATTCTTGTTGATGCAATAAGAAAAATCCCAAAACTGAATGGGAATCATCACAAAACACTTCAAACAACACCCCTTCCTCTGAAAACTAGAGCACTGGAGCACTAAGAAACTTCCCCTTCAAGTAGTTGAATTCTACCTGCCACTAATTTCTTTACACAAAAGCATGATCCTTTCTAGTCAAATATATCAATAGAGATGAAAAATGAGAGAAATTGGGTACAAACCTCTGATAATTTTCTATGAGACCTAGAAAATTGCAAACTTATGACACACTCTTAGGTGATTTCCATGAAAAAACTACTTTAACCTCTGACGGGTCCACCGCTACACCCTGCTGAGACACCACATGCCCATGGAAATGTACCTCCCATGTCCAAAACTTGAATTTTGATAACCTTCCATAGATATGGTGGTGTTGAAGAACCTACAGGATGGTTCTGAGATGCTCAAAATTATTCTCCTCTAAATTCAATTAAATCAAGATATCATCGATGAATATGACATTGAACCAATATAAGAACTCACGAAAGATAGAGTTCATGAGTCTTGTAAATACAAATGGTGTGTTCGTAACACCGAAAGGCATGACTATGAAGTCAAAGTTACAATGCCTACATCTGAAATCAATATTTGGAATATCGCCCTTCTTCACCCTTAACTGGAGATATCCAGACCTCAAATCAATCTTATAAAACCAACTCACCCCTCTCAGTTGGTCAAAAAGATCATCTATTCTCGGAAGAGGGTAACAGTTCTTGACTATCACCTAATTCAGCCTCTATTTTTCTATGAACGACCTAAAACTTTCATTCACCTTCTTTGAGAACAACAATGGATCACCCCATGATAACACACTAGGTAGGATAAATCCCTTATTCACCAGATCATCTATCTAGTCCTATCAGAATCGCTACCTCTACGGTATGCAACTAACCATGCTCAGATATTCTTCCCCTATACTAATGACCGCCTCTACAACCCCACCTAGGTCGAGTTCCCTAAGGAATATCCTGAGGTCAGACTCTAACTACTCTATCTCCCCTCAGTGGAGAAAAAGTCAGTTTTCCCTACTACAGAAATCGCCTGACTGGAAACTGCTACTGAGGCTGGTGCAGAACCTATCCTCCTCCACCAAACTGAGTTTTACAAGACACTGGGAACTAATTATGAATATTCCAATGGACTCTACATATAAAACACCTCGTCCCCAAGCCCATATAAAGGGTATGGGAACCACTGGCACTAGAAGGCTGGAAGGGAAACTGTTGAGGTCGACTCCTTACTGGTCGAAACCTCGAAGGTCCTGGCACCTGGAACCTACCACTGACAACCCTACCCCTCGAAGAACTATGCCATCTTCCTCCTCACACTAGACCTCCTCATGAGTGCATCTTCCTGATTAAATCCACTGTCTTTTGAACCTTCAGATACATTGGAAAAGTCAAAGGAGTAACAACATACTAGAGAGAAAGGTGGAGGGCCTCATCAAGATGTGTTGCATGAGACTCCTCCTCTGGAAAGAGGTATGGGCTGAAGAAAAGAAGATCCTTGAACTTGATCCCAAGTTCCCACACTAACATACTCCTGTACTAAAGGGAGAGTATCTCTTGCCTCTTCCCATCCTTCATAGTCGACGAAAGGAACTCCACCCGGAACTCTTTAGAAATTCAACCCACAACACGTCTTCCTCCTTCCTATCTCCCAGATAAAGAATCCACCATTGATGTGCAGCTCCCCACAACTAAATAACCACCAAATAAACCCAATAATCTATCAGAGACCAGATTAAAGTGAAGGTGATCTCAATCTCCTTGAGCCAACTCTCTGTCTCCATGTCTAAAACACTGCCCTCTTACTTTCCTAAGGCCTTCCACTATAAATCACATAACATTCTCTACCACTGGTCACCCTTTACTACTATATCAACCCTCTATTAATCAACTGGACTAGCCTTCTAGGCCTCAACCACCTGAGCCACACGGGGATGATGATTGTGTGCCATATCTGAAAGGTAAACAAAGAATTACTAATCTCGGGTAGTATGGCATTTTATTTAAGATTAATTTTAATTCATTACTTTCATCTTATCCATTTTAACCATCCCAAAAAAACCTAAATCTGAAAAGAACACAAGTCATTATGATATATGTATCTTTCCTAGGTCTCTATCCTGCAAAGAGTGTATCCTCACTTAGTCATTCGGTAGGCTCATATTACTTTCATCAGATCATGGGGGCCCTAAAATCTCATGTCCTGATTGGTCTTCACTAGACTATGTCATGCACCAAAATTTCCAGACATTGTTTCCTTACCAACCCATGCAATCCTCACTGTACCTAACTCAAAACATCATCCTATATCTCAACCATCACCTCTAATAAAATTCTATCATGACCCCTCCCTCCAAAGATTCCCCTCCTGGGTTAGAAATCATGAAAGGGGGATAATTACCCCCGAGTCCCACCTCTAGTAGGCCTCGGGGTGGAAACCAGCACTAAGGGTATGTAATCTTACAAAATGGGAGGCATTTCCCTTTTCTGGAAAATAATATTAGGAGATAATATGGTTTATCCCAAAACAAATCCAAGGTATATATATATAATAAATCCAAAATCCATCCAACATGCATTTTTAAAACAAAAAAAAGTTACAAATACAATGAAAAATCAAAAGTAAATACCAAAATAAAGCTAAGTACCAACACATAAACTTTCCCAAAGTCCGAGCAAGTAAGGTCTAGAATGGTCCACATAATTCTCATGGAAACCTAGAAGCAGTTTTATATACATAAGGTGAGAATAAAATCAAACTCAGTAGGAAAATTAAAGTCTCTTATGCTTAAGTGAGAGAAGCATATTAATGCTCTTGTGAGAAAACAATAGAACCAAACAACACCTAACAAGGTATACTATCCATCCCAACCTCACTAAGGCATGCTCACCAAGTAAAACAAGTCAAGTAAAGTAATTTAGTAAGCACATCGATGATTTGGGTACCCCTCACAACTTCCCACTGGATTAGATGACCTCACACCCTAATAAAAAACATCCTAGCGCTCCCACCTCTTCCAAACACACCACATCACAACCCACCCACACACACGTGGTCCTCACAACCACACCTCGTCCCATCACTGGGGCCATGAGCCACATCACATATTGACCACAGACACCCAGGCCCCATACCACATTACATCCCACCCAAAGACACCTGGGCGACATACCACATCACATCCTGAAAACACCCAGTAAAGCACAAAACATCTCATCTCGAAGACACCAAGGAAAATGAAAAACATCTCATCCCGAAGACACCTAGTAAAACACAACTCTCCCTCAAAAACCTGAGCCCCACAAACCACAACCTGCTCGAATAATCTTGGGTTACCTCCACCTAGAAGGAGTAGGGAAGAGTGGGTTTCCAACCATCCATCCTCCCACCGGGATGTTTGGGAAAGACACCCTCCCCAATGATGATGGGGGTGGTTGGAACACAGTGCTCAACTAGGGTGGGTTGCATATAGAAATCACAAAGTAAATACGTGTATATATAGATATAATTCCAAACACTCCTACTCAACCTATGGGTTCTCAAAAAAGAAACCAGTTCAAAAAATGTTAAACATTATTGCTACCTCTAATAAAATCACCACACAACAAGCCACAACTTCTTTCAAATTCTTAACCAATTCTATTAAACCATTACCATTATTTATTCACAACTCATTTATTAATTTTTTTAACCAAACCAAGACAAGAGAGTTCCAAACTTTATTAACCAATTATTTATTCATATATTCCATTACTATTTGGAAAACTGCTAAACACAACACAAAATAAGAAATACAATAACACGTCACTACACAGCCTAATTGTAGCCTCACTGTGCAAAACTTCTCATCCATTCCACAATCAATCAAACTCTTAACCTGAGATTCCATTACACCACCCAAACCACCCCACATCACACAGTCATGCCCACTTCCCTAGTAGATCACAAGTCAGAACAATCCCACACATAGCACACCACCACTTGAACCAAGGAAACTCATATTCAAATTTAATAAGGCATTACTCAATCAATTTTTCACTTTTTAATTCATGGGTTATCACATGAATAATTTGATCTTGGGGAATCCATTTATTAGTCGAGTGTACATGATTTAAAAATTTCAATATACAAGTGTTTAATAGAAATAAACCAATATGAAACTTGTTTAGTGTACAACGATACTGACATCCATGATTTTTAGTGTGTGTCTAGTCCATATAGATCATAATATCATCAAAAGAAACAATAACATAGTAAAACATACGTAACTTTCCCAACCCCCTATTTGTCAATTTACAACAAATTAACATATATTTATTAATCCTTGATCAAATATTTTAAAAAAAGATATATCCATATACCCATACCACATGATGCGCAATCAATAAAGATAATGGAAATCCAACTTGGAAGAAAAGGCGATCAGTACTTCCTGATTGCACCAAGATAGGGGCGTGTATGCAGAAGGAAACTCCAAGGAAAACATGAACCAACTAGTGCAACACAATGGCATGAATTCTATGGGGATAAAGTTTTTGGATTCCTCATACCAAGAGAGAAAAATAAGGGAATATCAAGTAGAAAGGTATTCTGGCCCTTGGAAGATCTAAAATAGGGATGCAGTTTAGATACATATTTAATTTTACCTTAAAGTCAAATCTAGTCAAGATTACGTTCTTTGACTAATTAAAATACCCTAGACTCTTAGTAATTTAAAGATATGACTCATAGACCTTGAAAAGGCTCCAAAACCACTTAAACATGGTATTAAATTCATTTTACATCAAATAAATTCATCAAAAGGGAAAAACTGGAAAAATAGAAAAAGTAAAATGGTTGGAATGACTCGCCGTTAGATGAGTTTCCATTATGAGTCACCATAGTGAGTCAACGTCACGAGCCACCATCACGAGTCAGCCTTGCGGGTCACTGTTGTGATCCACCGTCATGAGTCACCATCACGAGTCTCCCTCATGGGTTACCACCATGTGCCACCATCCCGAGGTACCTCCATGAGCCACCGTCATGAGCCACCATTGTGATCCACCGTCACGAGCCACCATTGTGATCCACTATCATGAGCTGCCATCACGAGCCACCGTCATGAGGCACAATCCTGAGTAACCATCTCAAGTCACCATCATGAGTCACTATTATGAGTCACTGTCTCAAGTCACTATTGGGATGAGCTACCATTATAAAGCATGAAATTTTTACAAAGTGTTGGTATGAGATTTTTTCGCAAACCACCATCACGAGCCACTATCGTGAGCCACCATCGTGAGGTACCATCATAAGCCACCATCGTGAGGTACCGTTGCAATTCTCTATCATGAGTCACCATCGTAAGACACCATCATCGAGCCACCATCGTGAGCCATCGTCATAATCCACCATCGCGAGCCACCGTCATGAACCACTATCACGAGCCACCATCACGATCCACCATCATGAGTCCCTATTGTGAGTCGCCATCATGAGTTTCCATTATGAGTCATCATCTTGAGTCATCGTCGTGAGTCGCCATTGGGATGATCTGCCATGGGAAAGCTATAAATTTTTACAAAGTGTTGAAATAAGTCACCTTGACCACCCAAAACACTTCAGACGCCGGATTTTCACAAAGTAATTGATCGAAGAGGTTTGAGATAATACATGCACCCACAAAACCCTATTGATTTCATGTTTTTAGAAAAACCTTTTATTTTTTCCACCTCTCTTTATCTATCTTAAGATAAAGAATGAGTATACAATAGGGAATCCATCCTGGTATAATCTCATATAATTCATAAAACCTCAGGGATAATAATAATTTCTCCGAGTGTCACCATCCACCTTAGTATATGTAACGCCCCGACCCCAGTTACCCAGAGTCGGTGAATTATTATATAACATTGGAATGATCACAAAAAAGATCAAATCTCAAAAGACCGATTAGTTTAGTAGCCTTGGAAACACTAGATATATTCATAAAGTTTTACATTACATCATAAAAATGAAAACTACAACAACATAGTCTCCATAGTCCACACTCTTATCCCCTCATACTATCCCTGTAGGTCATTCATAATTTACTTCTTCACATCCTGGGAAAAATAAAACATAGAAAAGGGGTGAGCTCAAATGCCCAGTAAGGATAACAATATAGCTGAAACTTTCATAAATAAGAATAAACATTTAAGGCAATGTATAACTAAAACAAAAGCATTTTAAACTTTAACTTAAACATAGTATGGAAAAAATAAAATGAAATAATGTCATTTACTTATTCACATGGATATTCTACTAATCGAATAATCACATGCAATATCAATAACCACTTTCATAATGATGGAACGCATAATGCCAGACTATCATAACCACATAGCCAAGGCCTCGTACCAAGACTACAAATAAGATTTTTCCAAGGCCTTGTGCCAAGACACTAGTTTGTCTCATGAGACCTACTGATGCATCGAGGAGATATAGCGGGCTCCACCTGTCACATATTAATTCCAATGCATTCCCATATGAAAAGGTTTAAACATAACATAAACATTCATATTAAAACTAGCATACGAAATGTAAATACTTTATCCATAAACCATGAATGGTAAAAAAATAACACATCCACAATCAAACATATCACAAAACCTTAAATACAATATAGAAGTTTTGTATCATAATAAATCAACTTCAAATAAGCGTAAAATCCATCAAAGGATGTTGACATATATGAAATCAAAACTATTTTTAGAGAAATATCTCTTTCAATTTTGAAATCATTTAAGAGTCATATATTTATAAAATAAAACATTTTCTTTGAAAATATTATTATAAACTTGTAATGGAAACTTCGACGATTTTATAACGGCGGAAAATAGGTGCACCCACCGTATAAGTTAAAAAAACATTCTTACCTTAATTTTGTCAAAAAGGTTAAAAGGGTCCTTGTTTGGAAAATGACGGAAAGATTCCTTTATAAACCACTTATAAAAGTCAACAAATGAAACGCCCCGACCCCAGTTACCTAGAGTCGGTGCATTACTTCGTAACATTGGCATGATCACAAAAGATCAAGTCTCGAAAGACCGATTAGTTTAGTAGCCTTGGAAACACTAGATACATTCATAAATGTTAAATTACATCATAAAGCAAAAAACTAATAACAAAGTCTTCATAATCCACACTCATATCACTACGGGAAAAATGAGCAATTGCGACGGGTTATTTGCGACGGGATTTATTCCCGTCGCAAATAGTCATGTTAAAAACTTATTTGCGACGGGGGTATTTCCCCGTCGCAAATAAGGAGGCTTTTGCGACGGGATTGCTTTCCCCGTCGCAAATAGTTTTCCCGCGATGCGCGCCAAATCGCGGGAAACTTATTTGCGACGGGGAAATATTCCCGTCGCAAATAACCGGCGGCGGTAAAAGGTATTTGCGACGGGAATATTCCCCCGTCGCAAATACTATGTCGGCAGGGATTATTTGCGACGGGACCCGTCGCAAATAACTATTTACCGGTTGACCGTAATAAATGTTGGCTAAGGTATTTGCGACGGGTCCCGTCGTAAATAATACTATTTGCGACGGGAATCCCGTCGCAAATGGGCCCGTCGCAACTAATCTAACCTATAAATACCCCCATCCGTTTTTTTCATTTCATTCTCATTCCTTATCTTCTCTCTCTCTCAGAATTATATTTCTAGAGTTGAGTTTTTCTCCAGTTTAAGTTTTTTCTCCGGAGCTGATATTAAAGTTTTGAAGAACGATCAGAACAGATCAATTTTCAAGGTATTTATCTTCATTTTAATTTTTTATTTATTTTTAATTTCTTATTAGTTTCTATTATTATTAATTAGTTGTAATTTAATTATGTTTACATTGTTTTATTACTTAATAAATTTAAATTATAAGTATTGTTTATATGGTAATTAGGAATAATTAGTAATAATTTTTAGTAATTAAGAATAAATATTAATAACTAGTAATAAATACCAATAATTAAGAATAAGAACATTATTACATTATTAGTTTATTTTATTATTAATATTAAAATAATATAATTTTTTATATATATACAGTTCTTTTTTCATCTGTGTGTTTGCTGTCTTCACATGTATTATTTGTATGTGGAGATAGAAAACGCACAGATGAAAAAAGAACTGTATATAAATTAGAAAATTATATTATTTTAATATTAATAATAAAATATATTAATAATGTTATTATTTGTAATTATTGGTAATTATTTCTAATTATTGATAATTATTCATTTAATTACTAATAATTATCAATAATTAAGAATAATTAGTAATAATTACCAATAATTAACAATAATTAGTATTAATTACCTATAATTAGTATTAATTACCAATAATTAGTATTAATTACCAATAATTAGTATTAATTACCAATAATTCGTAATAATTAGGAATAATTAACAATAATTAGTAATAATTAGGAATAATTAACAATAATTAGGAATAATTAACAATAATTAGTAATAATTAGGAATAATTAGGAATAATTAGTATTAATTAGGAATAATTAGTAATAATTACCAATAATTAGTATTAATTAGGAATAATTAGTATTAATTAGGAATAATTAGTATTAATTACAAATAATTAGTATTAATTAGGAATAATTAGTATTAATTACAAATAATTAGTATTAATTACCAATAATTAGTCTTAATTACCAATAATTAGTCTTAATTACCAATAATTAGTATTAATTACCAATAATTAGTATTAATTACCAATAATTAGTATTAATTACCAATAATTAGTATTAATTAGGAATAATTAACAATAATTAGTAATAATTAGGAATAATTAACAATAATTAGTAATAATTAGGAATAATTAGTATTAATTAGGAATAATTAGTAATAATTACCAATAATTAGTATTAATTAGGAATAATTAGTATTAATTACCAATAATTAGTATTAATTACCAATAATTAGTATTAATTACCAATAATTAGTATTAATTACCAATAATTAGTATTAATTACCAATAATTAGTATTAATTACCAATAATTAGTATTAATTAGGAATAATTAACAATAATTAGTAATAATTAGTAATAATTAACAATAATTAGGAATAATTAGGAATAATTAGGAATAATTAGTATTAATTAGGAATAATTAGTAATAATTACCAATAATTAGTATTAATTAGGAATAATTAGTATTAATTACCAATAATTAGTATTAATTACCAATAATTAGTATTAATTACCAATAATTAGTATTAATTACCAATAATTAGTATTAATTACCAATAATTAGTATTAATTAGGAATAATTAACAATAATTAGTAATAATTAGGAATAATTAACAATAATTAGTAATAATTAGGAATAATTAGGAATAATTAGTATTAATTAGGAATAATTAGTAATAATTACCAATAATTAGTATTAATTAGGAATAATTAGTATTAATTACCAATAATTAGTATTAATTACCAATAATTAGTATTAATTAGGAATAATTAACGATAATTAGTAATAATTAGGAATAATTAACAATAATTAGTAATAATTAGGAATAATTAACAATAATTAGTAATAATTAGGAATAATTAACAATAATTAGTAATAATTAGGAATAATTAGTATTAATTAGGAATAATTAGTATTAATTACCAATAATTAGTATTAATTAGGAATAATTAGTAATAATTACCAATAATTAGTATTAATTACCAATAATTAGTATTAATTACCAATAATTAGTATTAATTACCAATAATTAGTATTAATTACCAATAATTAGTAATAATTAGGAATAATTAACAATAATTAGTAATAATTAGGAATAATTAACAATAATTAGCAATAATTAGGAATAATTAACAATAATTAGGAATAATTAGTATTAATTAGGAATAATTAGTATTAATTACGAATAATTAGTAATAATTACCAATAATTAGTAATAATTACCAATAATTAGTAATAATTACCAATAATTAGTATTAATTACCAATAATTAGGATTAATTACCAATAATTAGCAATAATTACCAATAATTAGCAATAATTACCAATAATTAGCAATAATTACCAATAATTAGCAATAATTACGAATAATTAGAAATAATTACCAATAATTAGCAATAATTAGCAATAATTAGAAATAATTAGCAATAATTAGAAATAATTAGCAATAATTAGAAATAATTAGCAATAATTAGAAATAATTAGCAATAATTAGTAATAATTAGTAATAATTAGGAATAATTAGTAATAATTCGGAATAATTAGGAATAAGTAGGATTAATTAGGATTAATTAGGATTAATTAGGAATAATTAGGATTAATTAGGAATAATTAGTAATAATTGCCAATAATGACCAATAATTGCCAATAATTACCAATAATTGCAAATAATTAGGAATAATTAGGAATAATCAGGAATACTCAGGAATACTCACGAATACTCACGAATACTCACGAATACTCACGAATAATCACGAATACTCACGAATACTCACGAATACTCACGAATACTCACAAATAATCAGGAATACTCAGGAATACTCAGGAATACTCAAGAACACTTAGTAAACGAAATCTGCTTGGATAATGAAGGGAAAATTTATAACCATCTCCACAACGATGATTATCAAATTTCCTTTCATTATTCAAGCAGTTTTCCTTTTGCTAAGTATTGCTAAGTATTGCTAAGTATTGCTAAATTAGTAATAAATAGTAATAATTAGCAATAAATTGTAATAATTAGTAATAAATTGTAATAATTAGTAATCCTTACTTGAGTGTTTTTTCTAACAAATTATTCAAAACCAGTAATGCTTTTATATTTTATAGAAAAATATGGAACAACGAGGTCGTCAACAGTCATTATTAGATGACCGCATATGGATAAATCAACGTAGAAATCCAAATGGTTCTGGTTTAAATCCAGTATATATAGAGGGTGTGGAGATTTTTTTATCATTTGCGGCATCAAATTCAGAATTTGTTTCAGAAGGAAAGATAAAATGCCCTTGTAGAAAATGTGCATTGAGAACGTTTGACACGTTTGACAAAGTGGGGGAACATCTCTTGCGTTTTGGTTTTCAAGCAGATTATGTTTTTTGGTATCAACACGGTGAACGCAGTTCCAGAGCAGATGATACCAACTTGATTCCGGATCCATCCCAGTTTCAAGATTTAGTACATGATGTTGCAGGTTCATCTGTTCAACATACAGAAACTCCGGCTGATATTACTTCAAATCCTGAGTTGGGACCGTCTGAATTTTATGAGTTGTTGAAGTCTGCTGAGGATGCATTATATCCTGGCTGCAAGATGAGCAAATTAGAAGCAGTTGCAAAATTTATGGCTATCAAATCAGATAACGGAATGTCAAACACATGTTTTGACCAGATATTTTCTTTGCTGAAAACACTGTTACCCGAAGGAAATGTTTTACCTGCAAATTACTATGAAAGTAAGAGGTTGGTTCGAAATTTGGGACTTACTTGTCAGAAGATTCATGCATGTTCAAATGACTGCATTTTATATTCAGGGGAAAATGAGTCGTTGGATAGTTGTCCCACATGTGGGCAACAGAGATATAAAGAAGGACAACACGGGAAGTCTGGTTTGATTCCTGTAAAACAGTTGAGATATTTTCCGCTTACATCCAGACTTCAGCGTTTATTCATGTCTAAGAATACAGCGACAATGATGTCATGGCATAAAGAGAATATTTCAACCGATAAAAGCTTGAATCATCCAGCCGATGGTGATTCATGGAAACATTTTGATAGAGTGCATCCATCATTTGCTTTAGAAGCTAGAAATGTTCGACTGGGCCTTTCCACTGATGGTTTCTGTCCGTTTGGATCTTATGGTAGTCAATATTCATGTTGGCCTGTTTTTTTAACTCCGTATAATTTACCTCCATGGATGTTGATGAAGGAGCCATATATATTTTTGACTTTACTAATTCCAGGACATCCGAAGAAAAATATTGATGTTTATTTGAAGCCATTGATTGATGAATTAAATTTATTGTGGAGTACTGGTGTCAGTACATATGATGTTGCAACGAAACAGAATTTCATACTGAGAGCAGCATTGATGTGGACAATAAGTGACTTCCTGGCTTATGGGATGTTATCTGGCTGGAGTACACATGGTCAGAAATCATGTCCTTACTGTATGGGAGAGAACAAAGCATTTATGCTCATTCATGGAAAGAAACCTTGTTATTTTGAATGTCATCGCAGATTTCTTCCAGCTGATCATCCTTTTCGCAGAAACAGATCTCATTTCAGAAAAGGAACAGCTGAAAGGGATGGACCTCCAAAAATGCTATCAGGTTCGGAGTTAAAATCGGTTGTATTTTCATTACCTCCCATCACTTTTGGTCCCACAATAAACCAACAGAAAATTTCTGGTTTTGGGAAAGAACACAATTGGATTAAACGTAGCATATTTTGGGATTTGCCATATTGGTCTGATTTGTTGGTCCGACACATGTTAGATGTCATGCATATTGAGAAGAACTGTTTTGATAATTTGTTTCATACAGTTTTGGATACGCCAGGAAAGAGCAAAGACAATGTAAATGCACGTTTAGATCTTGCCCAAATTTGCAGGCGTCCAGAATTGGAACTATTTGAGAATGTCAGAACAGAAAGGTTACTGAAACCAAAAGCAGCTTATACACTGTCTAAAGAAAACCGTTTATTATTTTGTCAGTGGATTGCAGATTTGAGACTTCCAGATGGCTGTGCTTCCAATTTGGGTAGATGTGTAAAGAATGGTCATATTACTGGATTGAAAAGTCATGATTGTCATGTTATAATGGAGAGACTTCTACCCATTGGATTAAGAGGTCTGTTGAATTCTGTGATTTGGGATTCCATAACAGACATGTCTCATTTTTTTCGGGAAATTTGTGCGGCTACGGCAGATTATGATGCTCTAGGCAAACTTGAAAAAGATGTTGTTGTAATTATATGTAAACTGGAAAAAATATTTCCGCCGTCTTTCTTCGACTCAATGGAACATTTGATGTTACATTTGCCATATGAAGCCAAATGTGGAGGTCCGGTACAGTTTCGATGGATGTACCCATTTGAAAGATGCATGCAAAAATTGAAAAGAAAAGTACGCAACAAAGCATCTGTTGAAGGATCTATTGCAGAAGCTTATTTGCAAGAGGAAATATCTTTTTTCTGCTCCCATTATTTTGAATCTGAGTATCCTTCAAAACACAACCGAATGGGACGGAATGAGAGGAATATTGATGAAATCGACAATCAATTATCTGTTTTCAACCAGTCAGAGCTTGGTTTTGGTGGAGTTTCTGAACGCTGGCTTTCAGATGATGAACATCATAGAGCTCATACGTATGTTCTGCTCAACTGTGAAGAGATGACATCAGTTGTACTGTAAGTGTTTATATCACTTATTCTATCATTTATGTTACAGTAAATAACTTTGGTTTTTATAGGTTGTATGATAATCATATCAAGAAACAAATTCCACAAATTACAGCAGCTGCTCTCGAAGAACGGCGACTGAAAAATTTCTCTCAGTGGTTTCAAAAACTGGTAACATAAATTCTTTATCATTTAGCAACTCATTCAATGTATAGTTTACTATATTGATAATTATTTCACAAATCTTCAGGTGTCTCGACATGCTGATAAAATTGACAAACGGCTCTGTGTATTGAGTAACCCACCTTCCAAACTTGTTAAAACTTATAATGCATATGTGGTGAATGGATTTCGATTCCACACGCATGCATATGGGGAATCGAAAAAAACAATGAACAGTGGAGTTAGCTTGAGAGGATCTCATCATCGAGAAAATGAAGTTGACTTTTATGGCATGCTTGATGAAATCATTGAACTCTGTTATCTTGGACAACATTACATAACCATGTTCAAATGTCGGTGGTTGGATACAGAGAGAGGCGTGCGTGTTCATCTGACTCATGGAATCATCGATATTAAATGTAAAAGTGTTCTCGCAGTAAATGAACCATTCTTATTGGCTCAACAGGCATATCAAGTTTATTATGCAAAGTACTGTGCAACATCAAGAGACTTGACTGATTGGTGGAGTGTAATAAAAATCAAAATTCGAGACAATCAGTTTAGTCAAAGTGAATGTGCTTTCACTGATGTGCAAAGAATTGAAGTTTTTCAAGAGAGTACTCAAAATCAATCTTTTTTACAAAGAGATATGAGTATCGATGACGACACCCCACATTTAAGAGTCGGTGATGACGATGATGTTAATGATGTCACACATGAATTTGAAATGGTAAGAGATGAAGCAACTGCAACTCGAATGGATATCGATGATGTTGAGGAGGAATATGAAGATGACATTGACATATATGAAGATGATGATGAAGATGAACACTTATAGAATTCCATGGTATTTATATACAATCATAATATGTATATATATGTATATATAATAGTAATTATCAATTATTTGCTAATATTAACATTTTCTGTTTCAGATGGACGAGGCCACATTTCGTGAGTTGGCGGAGGCTGACCTGCCTTTCGATGCGGATGAGTTGCTGGCAGATGACCCTCAGCCTGCAGGCGCTCCAGGGAGTACGCGGAGGGGTCGCGGTCTTGCACGATTGATGATTCCTGACCCCGTCCCCGAGCGACGTCCACGTCTTGGGTTTGATCCGCGCACCCGGAGGTGTGATAACCTGTGTAATAACCTGTGAATTTGACTAAGATTTCATTAATCTATTCACATAATAAATGTTTATTATTTTTTCAGTTTTTCGCATATAGCAGTCGGACAGGGAAGCGCTATTTTGCGCAACTATTTCTCTCAGCCGTGGACCACATGGGAGCAGATTCCCATTGATGTGCAGCAGGCCATGTTCGGCCATTGGTTGGTACGTACGTAAATAAATAATTTTTATTTTGAAAATTATTTCATTTCTAACTTGATATTTTGATTTATTTGTAGGGTTTATGGTATCCGATCGAGGATACCATGCGTGACGCCATCCACGAGGCATGGGAGGTGGCCATGCGTGATCGCCTTCGTCAGTTTTTGCACAATTTAAGAAAAGCTGCGATGAAGAAAGCAGGAGTGTCAGATTTTGAGGAGTCATGTAGAGCACACCGACCAGAGTACATTTCATCCCATGTATGGGATGAATTATGTGCGCACTGGTTGAGTGGTGCCTTTCAGAGGAGATCATCGGTGGGGAGGCAGAATCGGGGGAGGCAGGAGGTGACTCATCGAGCTGGGAGTCGTTCTTTCAGTACTCATAGACAGCATCTGGTACGTACATTATTTATAAATATTTTATATAACTATAAATATTAACAGTTTATTTTTTATTCTTATAGGCTGTCGAGCATCCCGATATTACAGAGTACGACGTATATCGGAGGATGTATAGTGATCCTGCTACTGGGGAGCTCAGAGGTGATCGTCAGCATCACATCGTGGTCAGTATTATTTGTTTTCAAGTTTAAAAATTAACTGCATATAATATATTCACAATTTTAATTTTAAATTGCAACTATAGGAGTCATATGAGGCCGCAGCGGCACAGGCCCGGCCTGAGAGTCAGGCCGAGTCATCAGATCAGACCACTGCCCGTCAGTTTGATGAGGCGGCATGGATGCAGGTCACCCAGTATGCCTTCGAGAAGGGCCGGGTAGTTGGTATCGGCTCTCGACTGACTCCCGGAGATTATTATGGCAGTGCTGCGATGTCGGCGTCCAGCTCGAGGGGAGCTCGTGCATCTTCTTCTACACAGTATGAGGAGCAGTTGCGATCTCAGACTGCACAGATAGAGAGTCTCCGACAGGAGCAGGAGCAGATACGTCAGCAGCATGAGGAGGAGCGTCGACGCCAGCAGCAGCTGTACGAGGAGCAGACGAGTCGGTGGCAGCAGCAGCATCAGGAGCAGATGGAGTACATGCGCCGACTCACTCATGCTTTAGGGATGGAGTTTCCTCCACCACCATCTGCAGATCCCCCACCTCCCCCCCCCCTCCTACAGATTAGAGTTTGTATTTCTGTTATAAAATTTGTGAAATCAAAATATTTTTTTTTTCTATTCGTAGTTTCTGTCTCATTATAAAATATTAATAATATTATATTTTTAAATAACAATATTAATATGAATAATAATAATATTTATATTTTATAATATTAAATTTTATATATATATTAAAATTTTATATATATATTAAAATTTTATAATATTATAATTTAATTATTTTTTTGTAATACTTGAATTATTTTAATATTTGAATGTAAAATAATTCTATTATTTTTATATTAATTAAAATAACTTATTAATATTTTTTTTATTTATGAATTATAATTATAATATTATTATATTAATTAAATTATTTATTAATATTCTATTATTTTTATTTTTGAATTATAATTCTACTATTATTATAGTAATTAAAATAATTTATTATTTTCATTTGTAAATTATAATTCTATTATTATATTAATTAAAATAATTTATTAATAATTTATTTTTTTTATTTTTTTTATAGTATTTGCGACGGGATACTATGCCTGTCGCAAATACTAGTATTATTAATAATTTTTTATTTTTTTTAAAAAAGAGTAATTGCGACGGGTCCCGTCGCAATTACTATGAATAGTATTTGCGACGGGTCCCGGTTCCCGTCGCAAATACTAGTATTATTAATTTTTTTATTTTTAAAAAAAAAACGTTATTGCGACGGTCCCGTCGCAAAAACAATTTGCGACGGGTACCGTCGCAAAAGGTATTTGCGACGGGCCCGTCGCAATAACTGTTTAAAAAGTTTTTCACAAAAAATACGGAATACTATTTGCGACGGGGAGAATGCCCGTCGCAAAAAAAGTCTGTAGCGACGGTCCCGTCGCAAATAAGTTTAGTTGCGACGGCGTTTTCCGCAACGGGCTATTTGCGACGGGACCCCGTCGCAAATGGCTATTTGCGACGGGATCCCGTCGCAAATAGCCCGTCGCAAATACCTGTTTTTCCAGTAGTGTATCCTCTTCTGACTATCCCTACAGGTCATTCATAAAATACTTCTTCACATCCTAGAAAATATTAAAACATTGAAAGGGGTGAGCTCAGATGCTCAGTAAGGATAACAATATTACAGAAGCTTTCATAAATAAACATTAACATTTAAGGCAATGTATAACTAAAACAAAAGCCTTTTAAACTTGAACTTTAGCATAATATGGAAAATGTAAAATGAAATAATTTCATTTACTTACTCACATGGATATTCTACTAGTCGAATAATCACATGAAATATCAATAACCACTTTCATAATGATGGAATGCATAATGCCAGACTATCATAACCACGTAGGCAAGGCCTCGTGCCAAGACCACAAATAAGATTTTGTCAAGGCCTCGTGCCAAGACACTAGTTTGTCTCATGAGACCTACCGATGCATCGAGGATCTTTATTGGACTCCACCCGTCACTTATTAAGTCCAATTCATTCCTCATATGAATAGGTTTAAACATATCATAAACCATAACATAATCGTATCCCATAAAACATGCATAAAGGAAACATAACATTTCCACATTTCAATCACAAGATATCAATACAACACATTGATATAATAAAAACAATTTCAAAACCATTTTCAATACCAAAATAAAAGAAAGTTAAAACTTTGTATTTATTTTTCATTAAAAAAAAGTTATGGCTTGTAGAGGAAGCTGAAACACAAATAATGGTCATGGCGGCGGAGAAGTCGTTGTCACCGCAGACGTAAGACAAAAACAATCCTTTTGTCGTTTAGTAAAACTCTTTGTAAAAAAAGATTCCTTTTTGAATAAAAGTCAATGTCAAAGGGGTTTATACGCCATATAAAAGAAAGTTGTGTATAAAACAAAATATGCCTCAATGAAAGGAGATTGAGACGAAGACCCTTACAAAGATTATTTTTTTAAATAAAGAAGATCTATTATGTGTATTCACTATAAGTAAAGATAAATAAATTAAAAATACAATATAGGACATAATAATATCATGATATAATTTGAAAGTAGGAGATTAACCCAAAGAATAGAAATTGGGTTAAGAAGTTCCCTTACATTGCGTCCTGTCTTGACTCGATCGTTCTTTAACCTCCTGAATAATAAACTAGAGTTAATTTATAATTTCTTAAGAACCTTTTCAAGTTTTTTATTCCTTTAATATCACTTATTACAATGTTATGAACATTATGTAATTATTTAAGTTAATAACGGTCATTTTGTCGATCTTTGGTACTTGAGTCAAAAATAGACTTCTTATAATTACAGGTTGTTCATGTGGTAAAATATCCGTTATATCCAGAATTATATTCATGATATAGATATCATATATCTCATATATATCCGGTATATACATTCATTCATAATATTACATAACATTTAGAGGTAAGAAATGAAATGCACCGTTCATGGAGACGGTAAGCCGTACGTACGCATGAACGCTACTTTCATTTCTATTTCATATTTAATGGAATGAAATCATAATGATATAAAAGGTATATTATAATTCCATTATAATATAATATATAATATCATTTACTCCATCCTTTATACATCCCACATATGGCATTAACGATTCAAATCACTTTGAGGGGGCGGTAGTCCGCACTTCCTAAAATAAAAATATCATGTTTACCCATAATGGAAACAATAAAGGTATGCCATAAATGAAAAATACAGAATCTTAAGTAAAACATAAAAATATTATATATCATATATATAAATATAGTGACATCTTAATGGCCACCTTTGAAGGTGTTATATGAGTGTTGAACAATCATCGTTTCGTGAGGCAGAAATTCATCATCCACAGAAACAGTATGTTCTTTAACCATTAGATATAGGTGTGTGTAATTGTAGCTCGAATCCTTCTTATAACAACATACTAGTATATTTAGGACACTGGTGTTGTTACAAATGAAATGAATAAAAAGAGTTTAGGGGGTTGGAGAAGAAAAATAAAACAAAATAACATAAGAGAAGACATTACCTTAAAATCGGGTAACTCTTTTGATTTGAGCCAAAGGCTTCCTTGGGAAGAATTCTGCCCAAAGTGAGGCTTATATGAGTAAGGTAGGGAAGTTGGGAGAGTATTTGGGCAGATTTTGGCCGATTTAAAAGGCCTTGAAAGTGTGAGTAAGGTGGTAGTGGTGGGGGCCTTTTATAAGTGGAGAGGAGGGGCACTTTTGGAAAGTAATGAAATGTTACTTTATTATACAATGAGTTTCGGATTTTAAAGGTCACACAATTATATAATTCTAGGATAAGGTGATAATGTTTCGAAATATACTCATCCAATAGGTTTTTGACAAGTTTAAGCCTTGTATTTTACATTATCTTTTCATTTTATTTAAATCGTTAATTAATGAGGTACTCGCTGCATCATCATGGTGTCATAAATAATTTAATTTATTTAATGTCTAAAAATTATAAAAAAAATATCATGATTTAGGAAATTTGTTTAGATTTCTAATTAATATTTATAGTCAAAAATATGACTTGTATAACCCCATTTAAATTTTTTTTTGTAAAACAACTCATGTTTGTGACATTTTTATTTTAACATTAAATAAAAAGTTTTTAATGTCATTTTCCTACCAAAGTGGCTCCATTGGGTCCCCAAGTTGACCCATGGATTTTCTTGGTCGGTCATGACTCATCCAATAGATGTACGACAAGTTTAAAGGTCATTTCATATTTTTATAATACCATTTTTACCTTAAATTTCACTAATTACCTTTAATCGCGATTAATTAAACTTAAAAGTTACTATTCACCAAAAAATTATTTTAATCCCATTGAACCACATTTTACTTCCTAATGACAACCATGTATGTCGGACTTTTGAAAATCAAATCACAGAAGTGGTAATGTTTCATTTAAACGAAAAATCAGTTTTTTAACTACCACTTAGTGGTTTCACTATTCATCAAAATTTGATGTTTTTCAGAACGATGCCAAAATTTCACCCTAAGATATAATTGATATTCCGAATTCAAAAATGATGTCTATTTTATGAAATTCCAAAAATATAAGTTGCATTAATTAATTTTATAATTAATTCCCGCTGTCACAACAAATAGCGTGTTTTTAAGAAACAATATATATCAAAAGATTGACGATTGTTTATGTCCAATTTCAAAGTGAAATTAATTCTAATGACCACCATTGGATAAAATAGTAAAAATATATTCTAATTATACTTTAAAACCACTCAATAGTATAATTTATCACTATAAATTATTTTGATTAAAAAAGTTGTTTTTAAGTATTTTTCACTATTCATAAGAAATTGGAAGTTCTCAGAAAAATACCAAAAATTCAACATAAGCTAATTTTGATATTAAGAATCCAAAAATGAAGTCCATTTTGAAATGTAAAATATATATATTTTTAAAAAGTGGTTATTACTATTCATAACTGCTATTTTTATTGGTCGCGGTGTGTTAGAACTCGCGGTTGCGTACAACACACGCTGCTCTATTATTCAAAGAGGAGCGTACCATGGAAGCTTGGGGTGTTACATTCTCCCCTCCTTCAATAAATTGCGTCCTCACAATTTGAAATTTTTATTTGAAAATAAAAGGTTGAAAATAGAAAATACGTTTGTGGAAAACCCACATCGGAAATAAGGTTAAAAAATATAACTTTAAAAGAAAGAAAGATAAGTACAAAGGTCACCCGAGATAGCCCATAATAAGGTTCTATAAAAATATGGATATGGAAGAAAAAAAACCGTCAAGGTCTGATGGAGAGTTGTAGAAAATTGGATTAGGAGAAAGTTAACCATATGAAAATCACAAACTTGTGATTGGTTAAACGGTCATTGAATCCCCAATTGGAAAAGTTAACCGGCAACGTTTTTGTTTTAAGTTTCCTTTTATAAAGTTGAGGAATTTATTTAGGAGATTTACTAAGAACGTAAGGGAATATACATACTTTTCATGTAGACTTTCATTCTTTAATAAATTTTTACCATAAACCCTTCTTTCACTCTAAAATTTAATAGAACTCAAAAATATTCTATTTATCCTAATTGTATAAGATTCCAAATATTAACACATACCATTTAGATTAGTAAAACAATTTTGTAATAACCAGGGACTTCCTATAGGCTAGTGGTAGGTAATAAAGGCATGTCACACTATGGTTGTGGGTTCGATTCCTACAGCTTTGTCTGACGCGATGGGTTATGCCCCACCCTACAGGTTGTCCTTTTCCTAAAACTATAATATTCCAAAAATAATCTTCATAAATGTTTTAACCTTAAACAATACTATCCAAGGTTCAACTTAATCCATTCCAACCTATATAGTTATCCAAAATACCTCTGTCCAGACTTTTTCTAAAAGGTCTCTAAATTCCAAAATCAATTGTAACATCTGATTCCCCAAACAAAGTAAAGTTTCTCTTATTGTCACATTATTAAAATATGATTACCTTCCTCATATTAAAACCTTAATGAAAAAAACAAGTACTGTAGTACAATCCTTATATATATCACATTATTCTTATAACCAGAATATAATCCTTGTTTCCAAAAGCACCAATACATTAATTATTCCACTTCAACTGTAGTCACAGCATAAGATTGGCCTTGATCCCTTGGCCTTTTATGAGGTAATTTTCCCTGACGCTTAGGACATTTATTTGCATAATTACCCATTTCTCTACAATTTTAGCATTCAACATTGATAGCCTCTTTCTTTCCCTTGCAATCACGCGCCTGGTGACCTTTTTCTCCACATTTATAACAAACTCACATTCCTTTTAGGCAAGTACCAGGGTGATTCTTCCCACAATTATCACATAATGGAAAATCCATATTTCCCTTTTTCCCTTTATCTGTCTCTTGTTCTACCATTCTCTTCTTCTCCTGCTTTACTTTATTGTCATAAGATTTAGAGAATTCCTTTTCTGTCTTGATAGCACATGAGACAATGTCTTCATACGATGAGAAGGTTTGTGAGACTAATGCTCGACGAAGAACGGGTTTTAACCCATCAAAGAAACGATCAATATTACTTCTAAGGTTATGTATATAATATGTTGCATGCCTCGCTAACCTTGTAAAGTTAGCCTCATACTTTGCGACATTCTCGTCCTCCTTTTGTCTCAGACTCAGAAATTGCCTTTCCATATCTGCTCGATGGTCATGTGGAAAGTATTTTTCTAAGAAAAGATCTTTGAACTCTCTCCATTCCATACTTGATAATTCTTCATCTTCCTTTGTATTTTGAATCAATGACCACCATTGATCGGCATCTCCAGTGAGGCGGTAAACTGTCATGATAACTTTCTCCCTTTCTCTACTCCCCAAGGAGTGGAATATTTTCTCTAAGGAGTTTATCCATTGCTCAGCTACTAATGGATTTGTACCCCCATTAAATGTTGGCGGTTGTAGCCTCATGAAGCGGTCTAACACTAATCCTCCATGTTGCGGATCAGGGTGCTCCATACGAGTAAGGTTATTATTCATAACCTGAGTGAGTTGTCCCAGTATGGTAATAAGTTGATCATCACCAGTTGTATCTCCAGATCCACAATAATTATCTTGAGCAGGAGGGAAATCCCTACACGGAGTGCATGCATTGATATGGTTTCCATTCCTTCCACTAGGTGCCATTTCTAAACAATGGCATAAACTAGATTAGTTTATGAATCAAAATACATAATTCCATACTTGTAAAACACTTAACACTAATTGAACTATTTATGGATATAATCCATAATCATAAAAAAAGTTTTCATTGAGGATGTATATACTCATAACCCTTCATAGTGGTTTGTAAAGAAAATGAGAATTATCCTAAGCATATCCCCCGGGAGTGTCGTAACCAAGAGTTCAGCAAGGCCCGTTGTTGTGCACCAGTTCCCATTCGTGTCTAGCTCAAAGCGGTGTTTTTGGGTTTTACCCCTAGGTACATCTGTGCCAGATCCACCTCTACCTGCTCGTATCCAGACAGGGATGTATTGCTCGGAAAACTCAAAAAATCTCTATAATACCAAAATTCTAGGAAGTTATTCTATACTAATCCTTAAAGTCTATCTTCGGGCTATGTGCTCTAATCAGAGTTTATCTAAATCTAGCTTCCAAGGTTAGAACTAAACTGCCTCTGATACCAACTGTAACGCCCCGACCCCAGTTACCCAGAGTCGGTGCATTACTTCGTAACATTGGCATGATCACAAAAGATCAAGTCTCGAAAGACTGATTAGTTTAGTATCCTTGGAAACACTAGATACATTCATAAATGTTACATTACATCATAAAACGAAAAACTAATAACAAAGTATTCATAGTCCACACTCATATCCTCTTCTGACTATCCCTGTAGGTCATTCATAAAATACTTCTCCACATCCTAGAAAATATTAAAACATTGAAAGGGGTGAGCTCAGATGCTCAGTAAGGATAACAATATTGCGGAAGCTTTCATAAATAAACATTAACATTTAAGGAAATGTATAACTAAAACAAAAGCCTTTTAAACTTTAACTTTAGCATAATATGGAAAACGTAAAATGAAATAATGCCATTTACTTACTCACATGTATATTATACTAGTCGAATAATCACATGAAATATCAATAACCACTTTCATAATGATGGAATGCATAATGCCAGACTATCATAACCACGTAGCCAAGGCCTCATGCCAAGACCACAAATAAGATTTTGTCAAGTCCTCGTGCCAAGACACTAGTTTGTTTCATGAGACCTACCGATGCATCGAGGAGCTGTAGCGGTCTCCACCCGTCACTTATTAAGTCCAATACATTCCTCATATGAATAGGTTTAAACATATCATAAACCATAACATAATCGTATCCCATAAAACATGCATAAAGGAAACATAACATTTCCACATTTCAATCACAAGATATCAATACAACACATTGATATAATAAAAACACTTTCAAAACCATTTTCAATACCAAAATAAAATAAAGTTAAAAATTTGTATTTAATTTTCATTAAAAAAAGATATGGCTTGTAGAAGAAGCCGAAACACAAATAATGGTCACGACGGCGGAGAAGTCATTGTCACCACAGACGTAAGACAAAAACATTCCTTTTGTCGTTTAGTAAAACTCTTTGTAAAAAAATATTCCTTTTTGAATAAAAGTCAAATTCAAAGGGGTTTATACACTGTATAAAAGAAAGTTGTGTATAAAACAAAATATGCCTCAATGAAAGGAGATTGAGACGAAGACCCTTACAAAGATCATTTTTTTTAAATAAAGAAGATATATTATGTGTATTCAATATAAGTACCCATAAATAAAGTACAAATACAAGATAAAACATAATAATATCATGACATAATTTGAAAGTACGAGATTAACCCAAAGAATAGAAATTGGGTTAAGAAGTTCCCTTACATTGCGACTTATCTTGACACGATCGTTCTTTAACCTCCTGAATAATAAACTAGAGTTAATTTATAATTTCTTAAGAACCTTTTCAATTTTTTTATTTCTTTAATATCACTTATTACCATGTTATGAACATTATGTAATTATTTAAGTTAATAACGGTCATTTTGTCGATCTTTGGTACTTGAGTCAAAAAATAGACTTCTTATAATTACAATTTGTTCATGTGGTGAAATATCCGTTATATCTAGAATTATATTCATGATATAGATATCATATATCTCATATATATTCAGTATATACATTCATTCATAATATTACATAACATTTATAGGTAAGAAATGAAATGCACCGTTCATGGAGACGGTAAGCCGTACGTACGCATGAACGCTACTTTCATTTCTATTTCATATTTAATGGAATGAAATCATAATTATGTAAAGGTATATTATAATTCCAGTATAATATCATATATAATATCATTTACTCCATCCTTTATACATCCCACATATGGCATTAACGATTCAAATCACTTTGAGGGGGCGGTAGTCCGCACTTCCTAAAACGAAAATATCGTGTTTACCCATAATGGAAACAATAAAGGTATTCCATAAATGAAAAATACAGAACCTTAAGTAAAAAATAAAAATATTATATATCATATATATAAATATAGTGACATCTTAATTGCCACCTTTGAAGGTGTTATATGAGTGTTGAACAATCATCGTTTTGTGAGGCAGAAATTCGCCATCCACAGAAACAGTATGTTCTTTAACCATTAGATGTAGGTGTGTGTAAGTGTAGCTCGAATCCTTCTTATAACAAAATACTAGTATATTTAGGATACTGGTGTTGTTACAAATTAAATGAATAAAAAGATTTTAGGGGGTTGGAGAAGAAAAATAAAACAAAATAACATAAGAGAAGACATTACCTTAAAATCGGGTAACTCTTTTGATTTGAGCCAAAGGCTTCTTGGGAAGAATTATGCACAAATTGAGGCTTCTAGGAGTGAGGGAGGGAAGTTGGGAGATTATTTGGGCAGAGTTTTGCCGAGCCAAAAGGCTTTGAAAGTGTGAGTAAGGTGGTAGTGGTGGGGGCCTTTTATAAGTGCAGAGGAGGGGCACTTTTGGAAAGTAATGAAATGTTACTTTATTATACAATGAGTTTCGGATTTTAAAGGTCCCAAAATTATATAATTCGAGGATAAGGTGATAAGGTTTTCAAATATACTCATCCAATAGGTTTTTGACAAGTTTAAGCCTTGTATTTTACATTATCTTTTCATTTTATTTAAATCGTTAATTAATGAGGTAATCACTGCATCATCATGGTGTCATAAATCATTTAATTTATTTAATGTCTAAAAATTATATAAAAAAAATATCATGATGTAGGAAATATTTTTAGCTTTATAATGAATATTTATAGTCAAAAATATGACTTGTATAACCCCATTTAAAAATTGTTTTAGTAAAACAACTCATGTTTGTGACATTTTTATTTTAACATTAAATAAAAAGTTTTAATGTCATTTTCTGACCAAAGTGGCTCCATGGGGTCCCCAAGTTTACCCATGGATTGTCTTGGTCGGCCATGACTCATCCAATAGAGGTAGGACAATTGTAAATGTCTTTTCATATTTTTATTATACCATTTTTACCTTAAATTTCACTAATTACCTTTAATCGCGATTAATTAAACTTAAAAGTTACTATTCACCAAAAAATTATTTTAATCCCATTGAACCACATTTTAATTCCTAATTACAACCATGTATGTAGGATTTTTGAAAATCAAATCACAGAAGTGGTAATGTATCATTTAAACGAAAAATCAGTTTTTTAACTACCACTTAGTGGTTTCACTATTCATCAAAATTTGATGTTTTTCAGAACGATGCCAAAATTTCACCCTAACCTATAATTGATATTCTGAATTCAAAAATGATGTCTATTTTATGAAATTCCAAAAATATAAGTTTCATTAATTAATTTTATAATCAATTCCCGTTGTCACAACAAATAGCGTGTTTTTAAGAAACAATATATATCAAAAGATTGACAATTGTTTATGTCCAATTTCAAAGTGAAATTAATTCTAATGACCACCATTGGATAAAATAGTAAAAATATATTCTAATTATACTTTAAAACCACTCAATAGTATAAGTTATCACTATAAATTATTTTGATTAAAAAAGTTGTTTTTAAGTATTTTTCACTACTCATAAAAAATTGGAAGTTCTCAGAAAAATACCAAAAATTCAACATAGGCTAATTTCGATATTACGAATCCATAAATCAAGTACATTTTGAAATGTAAAATATATATATTTTCAAAAATGTGGTTATTATTATTCATAACTGCTACTTTTATTGGTCGCGGTGTGTTAGAACTCGAGGTTGCGTACAACACACGTTGCTCTATTATTCAAAGAGGAGCGTACCATGGAAGCTTGGGGTGTTACAACAAGGGTATAAATGAATTTAACCCATATTCTATTAAATATTAAAAATACTTTGAAATACATTTTTAAGAAACATGGATGTGGATGATAAAGAGGTCCCGTTAGATAATCACGTATAAACAACCTCAGATAATGAAGAGATTGTGAAATAACCCTTACCTTGTACTTTTCCTTGGTTGAGGGTAGTTTAACCTCATGTATAATGGTGAAATAATTTTTATTAATTTATACAAGAATCATATACATTAATATGATATCATATATGATCTTTTAACATTGATTTGTTAATAATATTTTAGAATTATCGTCGTTTCGGGTGTTAACTTACACATTTTCTTTTATATGTTTTGTTTTGTAAGCCATGTTTGTTATGGATAGGTTGTATATTATTCATATCCAGAATGATATTAAGTCCTTAAACATTATTATTAATCTTCAAATGAGAATTATACTTGAATGGATACAATGGAGAATGAATCTCATCGCGTTCGTGGAGACGGCGCACGAGCGACAATATCTTTCTTTTGATATTAAAATAATATTTAATTGGATGGTATATCATATATACAGAATCATTATCATGTTATATTTATTATTTACATGAATTACACATCATTATTATAACCATCCAAATAATAATGTTTTGAATAACAATTACACCATGACGTGGAGACGATAAGTCGTACGTACGCACGTATGGTGACATGTCATTCAAAGGGTGGATAGAATAATGAAATATGGTTGTACCATGTTTATAATAACATAAAATTATATATAATATACTGGAGTTATTATTTTAGAATTTTAATAACAAATATAGAAGAAGTGGAAGAAGAAAGGAACTTGAAAAGGGGTGGTGAAATCATTACCTCTTCTTCGGGTTCTTTCTTTTGATTTGATCAAAAGGGCTCCTTAGGTTGGCTTTATGATCAAACTAAGGCCTATAGGTTGTAGTGAGGGAAGTTTAGAGAGTATTTGGGCAAGTTTTGGCCTAACCAAAAGGATTTGAAGGTGTGAATTAATGAGAAGGGGGAGTTCCCTTTTATAAGAGGGGTGAGGGGCACCTTTGGAAAAGCTAGAAATATTATTTTATAATAAATTCATATTCGATTTCTAATGGCTCCAAATTAGATTATTTAAATTTTAAGGTGGGGATGGGTCAAAAAACACTCAACCAATACAATTTAGACAGGTTTGGGTCATTATATTAACCTTATCTTTTAGTTTTAACTCTTAGTTAATTAGTTTGACACTTACCATGTCACTTTGTATTTTTATATTATATAGTTAATAAACTTACTATATACCTCCAAGAGACCCCCAAGTGATCAATTAATGATACAACTATCATGATATAAGTCTCTTGGATGAACCTTAGATTTTTAGGAATTGAATATCAATTAATAATATAATATTTGTTTTAAAAACTCTTTTATGTCAATTTTGACACTATTTGGAAAACTGATTTTTGTGAAAACCATAACAGAATGATTACTTAGAAAAAAGTTAATTAAATCAATCCTAATATGTAATATTAACCTAGAAAATTAGTTTAATTCATAAAAAGTCTAAAATTATATTTATTTTGGTATTTATAATATCAATTAGTTTAATTTTTCACTATTATGGTAATTACCGCATCATCATTGTGTCATAAATAAATTAAATTATTTAATGTTTAAAAATTATAAATAAAATATCATTATGTAGTAAATCGTTTTATCTTTCTAATTAATATTTAAAATCTAATTTATCTTATGTATAACCCTATATTAAAAATGATTTAGTAAATAAACATTGATTTTAACTCTTTTAACTCTTCTTTGAATTAAATAATAATAAATATCCTAATCTAATCCAAGGGGACCTAAATGATAATATTTTATTCCTAAGGTTTTTTTTGGTCGAGATAAACGTGTCCAGTAGAATTAGGACATGTTTTAGGGTAATATTAATATCATTTTTACCCTTCATTACCCTATTTACTTTTAACCGTGGTAAATAAAAGTAAAAAGTTATTATTCACCAAAAATTATTTTCATCTTATTGAACCACATTTTACTCCTTGATATTAACTGTGTCTCTCGGATTTTAGAAATTCCACTCACATAAGCGGTAAAATTAAGTTTTATGAAAAATTTAGTTTTTTTAACTACCACTTAGTGGTTTCACTATTCATCAAAAAATGAAGTTTTTCAGAAAAATAATAAAAATTCACACTAGGTTAAATTCGAAATTCAGAATCCAAAAATGAATTCCATTTTGAAAAATAAAATTTAAAAATTTCAAAAAGTGGTTATTACTATTCATAACGGCTAGTTTGATTGGTTGTGGTGTGTTAGAACTCGATGTTGTGTACAACACACGCTATTGCATTATTCAAAGAGAAGCGTACCGTAGAAGCTTGGGGTATTATAGTATATCAGTGGGTTAAGAGATAACTAAACTATGATGACCATAATTATTGTTATAAAATAGGATACATAGGATTCCTTACTAAGGCTTGAGCTCCATACCATATCATCTATGATATGGTTGATCATGCCCCTCTAAGAGAAACCATAATGTGTAAGGATCATATGAATATTCTCTCATGAAATGTGTCCAATATAAAAGTATTTCTTATTTATTAAATTGATCATGGCTCATGTGTGATTAGAGACTAGTGATGATGGTATAAAGATAATTTTAAGAATTCCCCTAGGGTGGGCCCATCATTGGGATGTAAGTCTGATTACATGACCTTAAACCATGACAAATGAACTAAGTGGGTTTTGATTCCTATTTTCATAGGATATGTAAGATGCCTCATAGATGTTCAATCCCATATCCAAGACACCAACCGCCTCCCTGGATGGAAATAAACTCCATATTTCCAAAATATGTTCAGAACCCAATGCATCATAAATAAATAAGAGAGTGATAGAGATCCCATGATATGCACATAATTATTCCAATCAATACATGTTCATAATCAAGTCACTGACATGGGGGTAACCAACCCTGTATTGGGGTCTGGGAAGGATTTCATGAACATATCTTAAATCTATAAGAGAGTACTGGAGTAGGAAACAATTCCCCCAAAAATGGGTGTGATGAGCCCGACCTCCCATCCTATCAACCAATGTGAGTTCCTAGGCATCATTAGGTGTGAAACCCCAAAGGACCACCTACATTTGTAAAGTAGGTCTGTACTAAGACATGAATATGGGAACCGTTTAGAGTTTTTAAGTAAGAGTAAACATATGTAAAATCTATTGCAAGAAATTGAGTAAGACTTTAAATACCCTACAATAAAACTGTTGGGAGAAACCCATTCCACATCTCATTTTCCCAACAAAACAAAATAGTGAACCCGACATTAAATTATTTAATTGTTTCATCCCTTTCATGGGTTAAAAATGGATGATTGATCATTCCCATATGTCCAATTTATTATACGCTCATTTCACAAAAAAAATTATTAACCCAACACATTTTCTTTTAGCTACACTGATCCTTGTATAAAAATAAGGTACCGCCACTCTGTCCTTTAAACTGTGAAAGTTATGGATCGAAAATGTTCTCTTATATATGATGCTACATTAATAAGGTGTCTTATTTATTATTTAGGAATTCTATATTCCTTAAAAATGAAATGACATCATCAAATGTGCCAATGGATTTTGAGATTGCTAAACAAGATTTTATAGCCCTAAGACCCTGACGTACACTATCACCAACACACCACTTCCAATATAAGTTGGTGAACATCTTGGTCTGGGATTACAACATATAAATCTCTATCTTAACTCAGGAATCATCCTATGAAATCTTTTATGGGATGATTTCCCACCATCCATATTTCTCACAACAAGACTAAGAAGATTAAGTGACCCTTGTTTCCACATTCAACCACTTTGGGAGCTTATCCCTAGATCATAGCAGTGCACACCTTCCCTAACTTAGGGAGGTGGATGAGGAAAATAATCAGGTTAACTCAATCACTCAAGATATACCTAAGAGGGATACTATCTATTATAATCATCATCACTGATATATGACAATGATTCCACAAGGAGCTACAGAGGAAGTTGTGTCTACACTAACTGTCCAAGTTTGGGCACCCAGAACGAGAGCCCTCCAGGGGTATCCAAACAATACATCTTTGGAGCAGGCTTATGTCCCTACTATCACCAACCTGTCTGAGGCCCACCATTGTATCCTTATGATGGCCTATAATCAATCTCATATCATCGCTATCCAGGAGCCTCTGACTTCATTACAGCTCACCTTGGTGATTGTAGAATCCTAGGGATCACCCCATCCCGCAGGGCTAGGGAAATTTTTATCACATTTTACCTTTGGATCTTCTTGAACATGGCCACAAACCCCTCAAATGGTACCATGGGCACCAACCCCTTAAAAAGTATCATAAGAACCAACCCCTAAAAAGGTATCATGGTAACTGACCCCTCAAATGGTACAACGGGAACAGACCCCTCAAAAGGTGCCATGAGAACAAACCCCTCAAATAGTACCATGGGTATCAACCCATCAAATGGTATCATGGCCAACGAACCCTCAAACAGTACAATTAGAACCAACCCTCCATGTGGCATACTGGGCACCAACTCGCCAAATGGGATACTTCATCGAGGAGGAGCAACAGCCTACATGATCCTTAGTGAATATGATATCAATTGGATCTGAAGTCTCCTCATCAAATCCATACGAGCACGCTTCTAATGTGTATAATCATAGATTCCTAAATTCATCTGAGTCACCATAGTTTGGCCTATATTATTCTGTTGGTATAAGAAAAGAAAGGATCAGTGGTATGTTTCAGGCATCCATGGAAGGTGCTACCGACCGTGCTGTCATTTCAGAAGGTAGTTACAATGGAGAATATGGACAGTGGTAGTAGTAGATATAGTCTATGCAGTCCACATCATAACTCCCACCAAAATAAACTCACCCTTACACCTATAGAGGATAGGTTGTTTTTGTGTCTCCTTCCATCCATCCCATTGAAGATGATAAGGCAATTTTCATAGAAGAATGGATCACCCAACTCTAACAAGAGAATAGGGATCTCCAAGAAATAATTTTTGGAACAATCCTAGTATATCTACCTCGGGATGATGTGACATATCCTACTTATAGAATCCAACCTTATAGTGAAGTTCCCCATCCCATAGGGCTAGGGTTATTTTCATTTTTTTATCCACTCATCAGGTGAAATCCAAACATTGTTCCACCTCACCACATCCTGCAGGGCTTGAGGAATTTATATATTTTCCACCACCTCATCAGGGATATTTTGGAAACTATATACCCTCATATGTTTCCACAGAGCCTCTGGGAGAGTCGAGATATTTTAATCAGTTTAAATCATCTGTGTCATCCAAGATTCCCAATAATTCATCACCTTCCCCCAAACCAACGAAGACCCGGACTCTAAAACCCAGGCTCCAAAACTCAAACTTACACCTACACCAATGGAGGTATAGATAAAATTTGGGAGATACAGTATGCTTTCCCATATCTTGAGTAAAACATAGAAAAGAATTTTCCTTCTAATCAAGACATGTTCCCGGATATTTTAACTGTTCCATTAAAAATGGATTGGTAGAGATATTGGAAATAAGAAAGTTGAGGGAGGAATGGATGGTTGTCCATGAAAAGTATTTCCCCTACCATAGAGGTCTCATTCATAAAATTGAAGTTTTTTGTTCCTTTAAATACTGGATTTATGTGTATATGTACATGGAGATATTGGAACCACCAACACAAAAATCCTTACTCTAGTCATCATATCACTCTGAATAGGATACACCAGTTGTGGAGTAGAGCATGAGCCACATGCCTCATAGGGATAAACAGTCATCTTTCATATAGAGGTTGAAAAAATCCTATTATTTAAAAACAAAACATGTTCCCATGTATTTTTTTCTATTCCATGGAAATTTTTTTGGTGGAACTTATGAAAATACATGTGTTGAATGAGGCATGATTGAAAATCCATGAAAACCATTAGCCCTACCATCGATGCATCAAGAACGCAATAAAGAGTTGTTTTGTATTAAAATATTGGTTAGAGATATAGTTAAGTGCAGGCTTTATAGATTTAAATGGTCCCAAAACTCATGAAATATGAATAAGAGTTATCCAAGCTCCATCGGATGAGATACTATCCTGATAGGTTATTCACTATTGTCTTTACCACAAGACCTTGAACTATATGGCCATCATCTTTATTGAAAGACGTTAAACTGCATGGCCATTATACTTACTAGAATATGTTAAAATTCATGGAAATCATCCTTACCTTAATATGTTAAACTTCATGGATCACATCCTCACTGTAAGACATTAAACTACATGGATGATTTCCTTTTCATATGACATTAAACTGCAGGGGTTTTCTAGCACTACGTACAGCTTGATTCTCATCCTAATGAGATACATAGGGATGCTTGGATCCTATATCTTAGCCTATAAACCAATATTCATATCCTTACCATATGAATTTAAACTTCATAACTGATGTACTTACCTAAGGAAATTAAACTGCATGGCTGATGTCCTTTCCATGTGATATTAAAGTACACAAGTTTTCTAGAACTATGTACGGCTTTCTTGTCATCCTAATGAGATATGTAGAGATTCATGGGCCTTATATCCCATCCCAGACACCTATATTAATTTCCTTACCATATGAAATTAAAATTCATGGCTTATGTCCTTACCACAAGAAATTAAACTGCATGGTCGATGTCCTTTCCGTATGAAATCAAATTACACGGGTTTTCTTGTACTACGTATAGATTGATTCTCATCTTAATGAGATACATAGGGAAGCATGCATACTATATCTTAGACCAATCACCTATATTCACATCCTTACCATATAACATTAAAATTAATGGTGGATGAATCTACTATAATACATTAAACTGCACGGCTGATGTCTTTTCCACACGACATTAAACTACCCGAGTTTTCTAGAACTATGTATGGATTGATTCTAATGCTAATGAGATACGTAGGGATTCCTAGATCCTATATCCTGGCCTAGCCACCTATATTCACATAATTACCATATGATGTTAAAATTAATGGCTGATTTCCTTACCTTAATACATTAAACCACATAGTTGATGTCCTTTCTACATGACATCAAACTGCATGGGTTTTCTAGAACTAAATATGGCTTGATTCTCATCCTAATGAGATATGTAGGGATTCCCAGATCCTATATCCTATCCCACCCACATATATTCACATACTTACCATATGATATTAAATTTTATAGAGGATATCCTTACCACAAGACATTAAACTGCACGACTAGTGTCCTTTCCGCACGACATTAAATTGCATGCGTTTTTTAGAAATATGTACAGCTTGATTCTCATAATAACGAGATACATAAGGATGTATGGATCATATATCCTTGAACATACACCTATATTTACATCCTTAACATATAAAATTATTCTTAATGGTTTATTTTTTTACCGAAAGATGTTAAACCCCATGGATGATGTCATTTCCATGCGAAATTAAACTACATTGGTTTTCTAGAACTATGTACAGCTTGATTATAATCCTAATGAGATGTGTAGGGATTCATGGATTATATATCTTAGCCCATCCATATTTATTCAGTCCTTATCGCATGATGATAAACTTCATGGAACACATCCCAATCATAGGACAATAAACTATGTGACATCTTAATCTCTGAGAGACACTATCAACATCAAGTGAAAATTGTAGTTTCCAGAATCACCACAAACACAATACAATATCGATCCCATCTATAACAAAAAATTTACAATACTATTTATTCTCCTACTAGGGGTTTTATCTAATAGGTAACCTCCCCAAAAACTTATATATGAGTGTAAAAGAAGCCTTGTTAAAATGTATAAATCTATGGGCCAGAGAGAGAAGGCTCATATCTCTGCTCACTTAGAGCAGGTCTGCAGGTATATTCCTGCATCTGGCATGGGGGAGGTGCATATACCTATATTTTTGCATTAATTATATCCTCATATTCCAATGGAACAAGGAGGAAAAGAGTGGGATTATATCCCCACTTCAATCAAAAGCATCGACCAACATATCATGGCAGCTAAGAGCATACAGGCATATATTCTTGTACTTACCCTATTAAAGTGTCAGTACTTTGTGATAGAAATAGAAGATATCCACCAGTATATTCTAGTTAAGATGCAGGGATAGGCATATATTCTTATCCATATATCTAGGAAGCTCAACGCCCTGATCATTGTGAGGAATTGGTTTCTCCGAAGAAAGTGCATATTCTTGCTCTTACCCAGGAGGATTATCAGCATATCCTGATGAAGGAAGAGGCATAGGACTAGACTCATATTCTCATTAAAACTGGGGATCACTGGGTGAGAGTGTAACATTCCTTGTTATGGGCTCATATCCCTATCGTAAAAGTATGGTGGAATATTACAAAGGCCTAGGATTGAGCTCGTATCCCCATTCTGGCCGGGACTCACCAAGTGAGAGGGGGAAAATCTTCGGGACAGACACATATTCCTATCGAATAAGTATAGAACAAAAGTCCAAAGGCCTAGGATGAGTCTTATATCCTTATTATGTCCAGTTATAACCGAGAGATAATGGTACCAGCCTCGGGAAAAGCTCATATTACTGTCAGTTAATCTACCTGAAATATTCCAGCAGATCACAAAATCTAGGTTCATATTCCTACTTCCTACAATAAATGGCTACACCAACATCCTTATGAGTAAATACAAGAGTCAACTCATATCCCTTCTCCAATTCTAAAGGTCCTTCGGCATATTCTGATGGGGAATTCATATCTAGATTGGGATCATACTCCAACTCCAATTGGGGATCACTAAGTGAGAGCAGCACATGCCTTGGGATGAGCACATACTCCTATCAAAAAAGACTAGTGGCATATTCCAAAGGCCCGGGATTGGGATTATATCCCCATTCTAGATAAGTACCACCATTGAGGGTAGAATATGCCTTGGGATGGGCTCATATCCCTATCATAGAATCCCATTGAAATACTCTAGTAACTTATCAGCAGTGGGAACGTATTCCTATAGCACTAGATAGTTATCAATGGATTCCAGAAGCCGTCATAGAGTGGGCTTATACCCATACTCAACCCCAAATGGAAAGACGGAATATTCTGACCACGATGTAGAGTGAGTCTCATAATCCTAACCTACTCAATGTCAAATGTCCTTGAAGTTGTTCGAGACACATTCTTAGAACCCCAAGGGTATGTTGACTCTTCAACCAAAGCAGAAGGTGATCATTACTATGATAGTCATCCTTATGGTAGTGTGGAGATGGATCATAGAGACTCTACTCCTGATATCCACTGTGGTCAACCTCCCCATGGTGATATCTCCCATAGAGAAGGAAATATTACCCTTTCTCAAACACCTTCATAGAGAGATGCGCTCAAAAATATAATACACCTTTATATAGAGAAGTTTAAAAAGTACCAGACACTTTATTATAGAAATATGCTCAAAATACTGAGGTAAATCGTATATAGTTCCCCACCAAACATTGTCATCACATCATCATGGTCAGTAGGAAACCCGAAGAGGTAGCCTCTATGGTCTGACTTAGGTAAAGTCATATAGATCTGATGAAAAAGCATCTGACATGGAGATATGAAGAGTTTTATCTGGAAACAACATCCCAAACATGCCCAGACTCATTTCCATTTCTAATCATGAGATCCCAAATGGGTCAAAAAGGAAAATCAAGAATTCATCTTAACCACATGACATTAAACTGTATGGATTAACTCCTAACCACATGATGTTAAACTATACTGAGTAAGTCATAACAACATAATGTTAATCTATACAAAGTATGTCTTAACCATATGATGTTAAATTGTATAGAGTAAGTCCTAAACACATGAAATTAAAATATACAAAGTAAGTCCTAACCACATAATTTTAAACTGTATGGAGTGAATCCTAACCAAATAACAATAAATGGTATGGATTAATTCCTAACCACATGATGTTAAACTGTATGGAGATGGCTTAACCACATGACATTAAACTGTATAGAGTTCATCTTAACCACATGATGTTAAACTGTATGGAGTAAGTCATAACCACGTGATGTTAAACTATATGGAGTACATATTAACCACATGATGTTAAAATTTATGGAGTTTGTCTTAACAACATAAAGTTAAAATGTACACAGTTCCTCTTAACCACATGATATTAAACTATGCGGAGTAAGTCCTAACCACATGATATTAACTTGTACAGAGTACGTCTTAACCATATGACGATAAACTGTATAGATTCCATCTTAACAATATGACGTTAAACTATATGGAATTATTCTTAACCACATGATGACATTAAACTATATGGATCTCTTCATGGCTACATGATGTTAAAATATATGAGCTCATTATGGTTAAACAATGTTAAAGGGTATGACCTTTCCTTACTGCATGACATTAAAAATTCATGGAAAAATTCCTCACTACATGATGTAAAACTACATAGATCATCAAACACCCTTTTCTTTCACATTAGGTGATCCATGTCCTTAATACAAGATGTTAAACTACATGGTTGGTGTCTTTACTGCAAGATGTAAACTGTATGGTTGATGTCCTTACTATAAGATGTTAAACTGAATGGATAATTTTTTTTCCTCATGATATTAAAATATGTGGGTTTTCTTAAAACTACATAAGGCTTGATTCTCATTTTCAATGAGATTAGTATAGATTCTTCGATCCTATATCTTTGTCCAACCACCACATAATACATAATTTCCCTATTATGCCCTGATTTCCTCTACATGGTTAGAGGAACCCTTTCTATTCCTTATTTCTCACACCAATAATAAAGCATGTGAGATTACGAATTACAGTAAGGGATTACCCCCATGAACAAGTAATAAAAGCACACGACAGGTCTATCACAGTCTTGAATGCAAGACCATAAAAGGCACATGAAGAGTCCTTTCCACATGATGTTAAATTGCACAATTAATTTCATTACCATATGATATAAAATTTAATGGTCCCTTCAAAACTATGTGTGGCTTATTTCTTTCCATTACAGGATATGTAGTGACTCTTAGATCTCTAATCCTGGGCCTAACTTTAAAAATCAATAAAAAAATCCCACGTATCTGAATGGTTCATACCTACGAAGAGAGAGTTTATCAATCAAGAAATATATGTGACTTAATTCTTATCCTCATAGGATATGTAGTGATGCTCATATTTCCAACTTCAGGCCCAGTCACAATAGATAAGTATAAGAGTGCCCCCTATTTTCATATGGGTCAGAGCTACATAGGTAACTCCCTTCAGAACTATGTGTGGTTTGATTCCCACCACCATGGAATATGCAGTGAAACCCATAATTCCATTCATGGGCCCAGCTGCAATACCACCATTTCACATCGGGGGACCCACATCCTCACCATATGATGTTACACTACACATCCCTTCAAAAATACATGTAGTTTGAATATCATTTTCATGATATATGTAGTGAATCCTAGACTTCCACCCTTGGGCCCAACTGCAACATTATAGATCTTCTACATCGTTTCATCTTCTTCCTCACTGCATTAAATTAAATTATATGAGATTTCAAGAACTACATATGGCTTGATTCCTACTACCATAAGATACATAGTGACACTCATATATCCATCCCTAGGTCCAGTCACTATATCCTTCTTCACGTTGGTTCCCACGTCCTTATCACATGATGTTAAACTACAAGAAAAACATCTTGGTCATATGACATTAAAACTACACAAAAAAAATTCCTTATCACATGAAATTAAACTGTATGGAAAATGTCCTTATCGAATGATAATAAATAGCATGAAACATATCCTTACCGCATGATGTTAACCTACAAGGAAGAAATTACAACCTTACTACATGATTCTAAACTATGTAGACCATCACCCATTATCATTCCTTATCAAAGGACCACAAGAGCCTTACCCTGGTTAACTAGAGTACGGGGTGCCTATTCTATATTTTAAAGCACCTCAATCCATGCACCACACTTCATGTCATGAGCACCTCAGGTTTCTATAAAACTTTTATAGACCTTGTAAAGGAAAAGAGATCTCTCAGTTTGGCTATACAATTGACACAAAAGAGTTCATACCCACCAACCATAGACATCTTGGATCTATAAGATGCGATTTTTAATCCTTGTAATCCTAACATCACTATTGTGGAACCTAGAACCTCATTCTATTTTGGTTCATCCCCAGTATAATTATCCCATTTCATTACTCATGAAACAATAACCTAGATCCATGATTTACAACATCTTCATCTCCCACTCAGGTGGATTTTGGAGTAATCTTAACCCTAGGTATCCTAATTGGGATCATGTGTAATATCCCCCATGTTAGGTCCATGAGTTTCATGACCTTAAACTACTTACACTTTAGTAAAATATGTGAAGCCTTAAACTCTATTCTATGATGGTCAAAATTCTAATACCTTAAACTAATAGTGAAAGAGACACAAAACGTGTCATGTTTAAAACCCATAAAGGGTGTCTTAAGAAAAAGTAAAGTCTTCACTCACTAAAATATTCATCTTTAGAGTTTAGGAAAAAAATATGGGTGAATAAATAAGTCATAAATATCACATGGCCTACTTTGTAGCCCTAGTAAAATCCAAGCAATGATCACTGGACCCCTAGTCCAGGAAAAAGTTAGAGTAATAGTTTTTTCACATATCCTCTCTATGACAACGTGTTCATTGGTAGATAAAACAACTTTTAGGATGCTAGAACCCTATTTGAATAATATATTTTCCATAAATCACACTTCATGATTTAAAGTGTTTGGGTTCATCGTAAACCTTTCATAACCCTTGGAAAGGAAAAATATATCTCTACTTGGACATTCTATTGATGCAGAAAGTCATAGACCCACCAATTAGATACATCTTGGACCAGTATAAATGGATTTCCAATTCTTGTGAGAATAACATCACCGTGGAAGAATCCAGCACCTCAGTGTGTTTTGGGACATCCCCAGTATAGTTTTCACATTTTATTACTCCTGACCCATGCATTTTGGACCATGATTTAAAATCTTTTTTCCAAACTATTCAATCAAATTTGACACCCTCAATGTTATGTCATCATGTTTTGTACCCTTTCTCAAAATAGGAATGTGACACTCCATTCATGGATCTGTTATGGCCTACACCTCATTATTTGAAACCATAGGGTGTAGGTATTGAGCCTCACATTTGGAGATAAATTTCCCTATGGTGCGAAAACCCATCCTAAATATCTCTTATCTATAACCAACTTAATTATCTAGACGTTTCAGTCTTCACAAATCTCCCATAGACCTTATAAAGGAGTGGATATCATTATTTCTTGGTCATGTTACTGACTCATAAGGACATTGACCTACCAACCAAAGGTATATCCTACTTTTAAGAAATAAAATCAAATCCTCATGATCCATGGTGACACTATAGACAAACCTAGAATATCATAGTGCCACGGTACATACCTGTCATGTATACCCCATCCCATATTCAGAGACACAAACTATTGGGTTATGATTTATATCACCCATACTCTAACTATCCAAGTGGTCCTAGAATCCCTAGTATTTCAACCTTAACCAAAATTCCTCCCATAAATATTCTATGGCCCTTGGAAAATATTGGATACCCATTTGTTTCTCCATTATAGAAATGTATAAGGGATTTGACCTACCAACCATAGGTATCTTCTCCTTGCATGAAAGGAAATATAATCCTCATAAGCCTTGGAAACATCACAGCAGAACTCAGCACCCTAGATTGTTTTTATTTATCCCTAGTATGTCTACACCATATTCCATATCTATCAATATGGTCCAATATAGAGGACCTTAAACTGCAGAACATCAAAGGTATGAGTTGCAAGACACTAAACTATAGTACAATGAAGGTTCAAGAAAGAAGACCATAAGTTATAGCACATCAAAAGTCTGATCTATAAGACCCTAAACTACAATACATGAAAGTTATGAGTTAAAAGTCTCTAAAATATTGCAGAATGATGGTTTATATTTTAATACCTTAAAATGGCCAACTAAAAGAGACATAAAACTCACCAATTTGAAAACCCTATAAGGGAATCCTAGGAAACATTTGGGTATCTACATGTTGGAAAATAACATTTTGTAGTCTAGGAAATATTGAGTGTTTATAAAATAGAAGAGGCATAGAAAATTTTCAAGTTGAAAACCTCTAAGAAGGTGATCAGAGCAAAATCCAATTACATACCTGCTAGCTATTCCTTCATATGATGCTTGGGAAAAAGTTAGAGCAATACAATTAAAATATAAAATCCTTTTATGGATCACTATATGTTCTTAGAAAAATTAAATCCATGCTCTCTTAGTCCTCTGACTTAGTTATAAGTTAGAGCATTTTATCTTCTAGAAGGATACCATGTCCAAATTGTCCTTATAAATCAGATGATCTCAATACTACTGGAGAAGGTGCATCAATGAAGAACTTCATGTCAGTGTGAATTCATGAAAATTTCTAAAATAGTAACCTATTGTAAGTCAAGCAATCAAATATAGGCAATTGGATATGTTTGGTATTACACACAAAGGATGGGTATCATGGATGATCCAAGAAACATCTCCACCTGAACATGAATCTATACCCAGGATTTCATCACAAGAGAGTGATATCCACCCTATTATGCATGATATAGATATAAATAAGTATATTCATCATATATTTCTTCATATATGAACTTATATTCCCTATGCATGAGTTTGATCTAAATAGTGGTATATTTCAGAACTATGTATGGCTTGATTCTCATCCTCAAGGGATACGTAGTGACATCCAACTACCTCACTCTGTATTCAGCCATAAGTTCCATTCCACCCAGTCCCTATTCTATTTTTTAATTCATATACATTCCAATTTTAAGATACCCACACTCCTAGTCAAATATACTTTCTATATTGAATTCATCTGAGTATTTGTGGCCAGAAGTCTCATCTTCCTGACACTTGAAAGTTCCTCAGTCAAAATGTTGGACAAATCCTGTCATGGAACTCAGTTTTATGGATCTTCAGATATTCAGATATGTGGAAAATGATCTACATTTACCGTAGAATTAGATTTTTTTCATTCTGAAAGAATCTCATTCTAGGGGGGAATTTGTTAGCACACATAATTGTGTGATGTACACCTTTCCATGAAATATTTCAGATATTTGAATATTATGTAGCAATACAGATATATATTGTATGGGATCCTTGAATAAGGGTATTGGTCTTGAATATAAGGATAATTGACCCTTATTTATATATGATATTATTCCATTAGCCAAAAAAATAGACATCCACTGGCCTGCCAAGCCAAGGTTCAACCATAGCCACATGTGGGACTAGGTCCATACACACCCAATGGGATCCATATTGGTATAGTCAGTGGAATTGTAGATTTATAACTCCCTTAGGAAGCAATTGGGCCCATGTATAGGGCCCACGGTGCATGGGGCCGAAGACGCACATAGAGTGGGAGCAAATCCCATAGGTCTGAAGCTCAAGTGGAGGTGTCGTAGGTGGTATGGGTGTTGAATCCTATTTATAGATTGATATAGTAACATCCATTGAAACTCTTGTAAAGTGGAAGGAAGGCATAGATATATTTCAATGTGGGATGGGATTTTTTTCATGGTAATCAAATCCTAACCGTCTAATCATGCCTTCCACTAATCTCAGTCATCCACTTAAAATATCATGCATCAAGAATTCAATTTAATCTAGTACCATGATGTGAAATTTTAAAATCAACTAATCCCATGTCATGTGATACCTCCATCTTCAACCTCCTACACCACTGGTTCGATATGGAAATGCAAAGATAATCGTATGATCTCTTAGTGATCGCCATCACCGCCATCTCCTAACCTTCACTGGTAGTTGATGGAGTTCAGGAAAACCAAATAAAACCATCAAGAGACTCTAATAGTGAACACCAGTGGCATGTCATGAGATCTTCCACCAATGATTGAGGCTATCGTATGATCATCCTTTGATCGTGTGATCAAAATGAAGATGATTAATGAAGGTGTCACAGGAAGTTTACAACCATGAGTGATTCCAACTTAATCATATTTTTCATTTGAATTAATTAATATTTTTTAGATCACATGGAATCATAGAAGAAAATAGAGTAATCTCATGATCATATGAAATTATTATGCGATGAAAAACAGGGAATCGTACGGCCATGTGATGAAAGTCTCGCGAGAGTCTCCAACACCACAAGAAGTGAACACAGCACCCTCCCCATGAAAAAAGGAATGAGATTTATCCAAGACATTCATATAAATACCCTTATCTCTTTATAAAAATACAAACATGCAGGAGGATGATAAGGACAAATGGAGTAGAGCTGTAGAAAAAAAACAATGTGTGTGGCCACCACCCATCGGAGAACATCCTCTGGTGATCATGAAAATCTTCCTCATTCCTTTTTGAAGAACAGGTGAACACATGATGTACTAATATTCATGTAATTCTTGGTTCATGTAGGGTGTTTTCAAGATCACATGATCCCCTCCCCTTTGTTTTTTTGGTTTCATGACTTTGCTAAGAAAAGCCTTCATCAGTGCATACAGTCCCAGTGTTCACCCTCTACACTCACCCCTAAGACATCCTAAAGGACCTTAACTTGAATCATGTGATATCATGAGTGATGGAACCTCATGAAATGTGACAATAAAGGCCTTTTAATTTATGGATCACCCATACCGTTGCATGTGAGTATGCAATAGTGTACATGACAACCCCTGATCTCATGAATACTGTAAGCACCTTTGTCTTACAATGATCACATGCAACCTTGAACATGATCATATAGGCATAAAAACACCCCCCCCCCTGATTACTTGTAATGATTATAGATACCACCATAGGACCATTTTCTGAAGTCTCTCAAACTACTTAAACAAGCAAGATTCATGAGTGTAGGATCTTTACACAGACCCTCTGAAGTGAAAAACATTCTTCCAAACCCACAACCATAAAGGATTCCACACCTAGATTTAGAGTCTAGTGATGATATACCCAAAAACAGGCCCTATATGCATGCGATATATTCATTTATCCTTTAATAGGTGATCACGCATGCCCTCAGTCTTGTGATACTAAGAGTCACTATGTATCATGATACCTGCATGTAGCCTTGGAAGTGGTCGCCTCAACATGAAGCATTCCCACAAACACTCCCTATATGAAAGGAAATCAATAAAGGTGTGTGAATAATGTTTCATACACCCTCTCCATACATTGTGTACCCTCAACCATACATCTGGGGGGATTGATACACAACCCATTTTCATGACTACATATCCATCCGCCAAACCCCTTTAAGATCATGTAAATCATGTGAAGGATGGAATTTCATGTGACTCCTTCATGCGGACATTCCCTAGCCAATATATGGCCTCAACCCACTTTATAATTCATGGTAATACCTTTCCATATCCATTCATCTCTATTACTGGGTGAATAATTGTCTATATAGACTTAGGGAATGATCCCTTTGGACATGAACTTATGGAATTTAAAAAAACAAAAGACCCTGAACACATTTTCAAGACACTACCACATGAATGGTTTAAGGAAATGCGATCACAATGACTTTTAGTGGTCTTTTGATAACCTTAGGTGAACTTTGATAGTTCATTTTGGTCACAAGATAAGACTTAGAAAATACAAGTTGATTAGGCAACATCCCCTTGACATATCTTCATTGTTACACGACAAGCCTATTACAAGTCATATCGATCATGAGAAACACCTTGGAGATGTTTTTCATGGTCATGCAATGATATAAAAGGAAATTAAATTTGATTGTGAAAAGTAATAATTGATATGTCATCATGATCATGCAATTTCCCATTGAAATGTCATCATTGTCATGTGACAGTCCCTAGATGAGTCAAGTTGATCGTGCGATAGCAAATTGTCATGTCTATTTTGATCATGATCAAGAACCAAGACATATTTTATTTGATTATATGAATAATATAGAACATAACCACTTTACTTGTGTGAAGTAATTTGAGACAAGCTGGTTGATCATGTGAAAGACCTTGGTCATGTCCACTTTGGTCATGTAGAAGATCTTGGGCATCCCAAATTAGGAAATGTGAGGTGTCACGAATATGTTAGGAAAACACCATTATAAATGTCTATAATAACAGGTTGACACATCAAATACATCAGGTATACAATCAATACTTTCCAATAGATAGTCAAGACATGATAGCAAAATCTCCTCAAACATGTCAAACTCATCTGGTAAACACACTTGGACTCACACTGTGTGGACCCTGGCCAGGAACCTTTGGACACATTCCCCTTTTATAAGGGGAGTTTCTTTGATGAGATAGGGTTACACACCCACACAACCCTATTGGTTTTAGGATATTAGAAAAACTATTAATGGTTTCCACCTATTTTTTCTATCAGAAGATAATTAATAAGTATATTATAGGGAATCCATCCTAGTATAATCCCTTGGCATTCCTAAAACCTCAAGGATAACAATAATTTCTCTGAGTGTGATCATACTTCTTATTCCATTAGTGGGTTAAGGGATAACTAAACTATGATGAATCTAATTCTTGTTATAAAATATAACACATAGGATGCCTTATTAAGGCCTGATCTCTTTACCATATCCTCTATGAGATGGGAAATCATGCCCCTCTAAGGAAAATTTATTGTGTAATCATTGTATAGATATACTCTCATGCAATGTGTTGAGTATACCGTTATCTCTTATTTCTCACATAAATCATGGATCATGTGAGATTACAGACTAGTGATGGTGGTATCAAGATCATGTTGATAATTCCCCTAGTATGATCCCATCATTGGGATGCAAGTCTGATTACATCTCATCTTCACTTAAAGGGCCATATTCTCGATGAAGTAATCCATGGCAGTCTTATATGCATATGTCCCATCTAGGGCCTTTATTTTTGCATCTATCATGACATAGATGCATATTAAAATAACTATGTAGATTATAATTCTTATTTTAAACATGATATATAGGACACCTCATCGAGGTCCAAGCCTGATACTCACATCCTTACCACATAAAATTAAACTGCATGGATGGGTCTAGTCACATGACTTTAAACCATGCCAAAATAACTACATGGGATTCGATTCCTATTTTCACAGGATACGTAGTACATGACGTAGATGTTAAATCCCATATCCAAGACACCAACCACATCCCTTGATAGAAATAAACCCTAGATTTCCAAGATATAGTCAAAACCCAAAGAATCATAAATAAATAATAGAGTGATATAGAAACTGGGAAATGCATGTAATTGTTCCAATCAATACATGTTTATAATAAAATCATTGAGACAGGGGTAACCATCCCCATATCAAGGTATGGGAATGATTTCACAAACATATCTTAAATCTACAAGGGAGTCTCGTAGTTGGAAATAATTCCCCACAAAAAGCATGTAATGATCCTAACCTCCCATCCTCTCGACCAACATGAGTTCCTAAGTATAATTGGACATGAATCCCCAAAGGAACACCTACCTTTGGAAATCAGGTATGTACATAGCTATGGATATGGGAATAATTGTGAATTTATAGGGAGGACTAAACAAAAGAAAAACCCAATGTGAGTGATTGATCATGGCCTTAAACCCCTCATAATCAAATCATTGGGTGAAACCCATTCCACATCTCATTTTCCCAAAAAAACAATGTCTCTACTCCTAGAAGTTTGGTACTAGATCTTTATGTAGGCTTCCCCTCAACCAAGAATCTTTTAGTCACTATATCCCACTCTAAGAATCTAGTATATATGGGGAAGAAAAGATGGAAAACCCTAATTTGGATATCTTTATAAATGCCATTATCAAACTTCCTTGAATAAAGGAATTTATTGTGAATCATATCGAGAGAGTACCTCATGAGCTTAATGAAACTTGACACATACTCTATGAGAGACATAATACCTTTTTATAGGTCCAACAATTCTTGGATGCACTACATCCTAAATATAGCTAGGTAATACTCCTTATAAAATAGGTTCTCAAACTATAATCATGGAAGAGTCGCCTATTCATGGTTTTTATAGTAAAATTACACCAATGAAAGACTATTTCATGGATATAAATTAATTATAGGACTAAAATTTATCTGTAGGTGACTAGACTAAGTGTAACACTAGAGACACAACCACAAGACAATAGTCTGCAGCTTAAGGGTCAATATCACCTCCAAACCTAGGTCATATCTTCTATTGGAACTCATAAAACACACTTATCCTATGATCATATCCATTTTGTCCAACTGGAATCATCTACTGCTCTACAAGTAGAGGGACATACACATTTATTGTGGGTGCAGGGTCTTCTCACTACACTATAGGTATAAAATTTGTCCCTCATTCACCCGGTGGGAATATCTCATGATCCAATCCCTAGATAGAATCCTCATTGATCACGTGGTTAATGAAAAAAGGCTCTAATGTTTACATGTTTTCACCAAAACCCTACCTAGATATCCTAGGAGTATTGTTTCATGGAAGCATCCTATTTTTTACAGGATTAACCATGATACTTAAAGAATCACTATAGAGAGGAATCAATAAAGTCATATAAATCAATTATCAATTATTACATGATGCATATACCACTTTACCTTTACACTCCATATGATGCTTAAATGTTTTGATTCAACAAGTAGGTTATTAGATTCTCGGTTAATGGATGCATTATCCACTACACCATAACTAGTTTCCCTTACCTAAAATATGAACTTAAGATATTTAGACATTACTACCCTATATTCCCAAACAAATCCTCGTAAGACTCCTACCTCCAAACTCCATCACTAAGATAGAACTTATTTAATACCACTATTACAAAACTCAACCCATCAATACATCACCTGGGATAGCAGTAAGCTGAGTGTGCCACCCTAATCTCACTTCTAATAAGATAGAGGCTAGTGACTAGTACTGAGTATCACTTCTAGAAAACAAGGTTATACCTACAGTTTTGGAAAAAACCTTGAGTATTGGTCATCCCTATACCCACAATTTTCCAAAAACCATGGGTAAAGGGTTTAGTTTAGACCTATACCCATGGTTTTTCTAAAATAATGGCTATAGGGTTTGGTTAAATACCTATACCCATGGTTATTCAAAAATGTGGGTATAGGGTTTGGTTCCAGACCTATACCCATAGTTCTCTAAAAAATTGTGGGTATAGGTGAAACCTATACCCACGATTCTCCCAAAACTGTTGGTATATTGTTTGGTAGAAAACATATAACCACAATTATCCTAAAACCATGGGTATAGGGATGACCTATACCCATGGTTTTCGTAAACTGTGCGTATAGCTTTCCCATGCAAGTGCAAGAAAAAAAATTCTGCAGGAAAACCTATTGCCATGGTTTTCCACCTATAGCCATAGTTTATAAAAATATATATAAGTAAATAGATATTTATATACTGATAACCATAAGTGGTGTAGTGGTTAGGTGCATCGATTGTATAGTTGAAGTCTAAGGTTCGAATCTAGTGGTAGGAATTTTTTTAAATCCTATATTCACAATTTTATAAACATGTGTATAGGGTTATTGACATGGTAGACTATTTCCCATACATCTATTCCCATGGTTCATAACAGTGGGTGTATCATTTTAAAACCAAGTCTGTAGATCAACACTTTACCAACGGATTAAGCTCCCATGGTTTTCTAAACTGTGGGTATGGCCTATACCCATGGTTTTATAGGCTATAACCATGATTTCAAACTATGGGTATAGGGTAATTTCTAGTAGTGTATGAATATTGTACAAGTTGGGAGGACTTATCCTAATGTACCTTAGAAAATAAATAATTTATATATAAGATATAACAATAATGTAGTTAAGATATAAACTAATTGGGATAAAAAATTATATATCACATAATAATCATTTATATTGAGTATGAAAAAATGAAATGATGTAGAGTAAAGGGAAAACAATGATGTAATATCCCAAATGTAATACCAACCTGAACAATCAGGTGAGATGACGACTTCATGATGTACAACTCCCAAACATAACCTATTCCTACATATTTTAACTCTGGATAGCACTAAACACCCGCTTTATAGATATAGTGTCTACTAAAAACACTATCAAACTACCCATTGAGTATATAATACATGAAACATGTTGGTGAAAATATCATGAAGGGGTGAGTATATATATATACCCAGTAGGATTCCCCAAAACCCACAATGGATATAGAAAATATCAGTCATCTCATGACCATAAAGGAAATACTGACCAAAATATACCTTAATGATTGAGAACCTAATATATAGGAGAGTCTCACCCTTGATATCCAAACTACATAGTAATCCATAAACCAAGAGAAACCCATGAATATGAAATACCTATCTCACTAAACCCACATTATCTCACTAGTTATTGTAGGGGAATTCACCTAACCAAACTATAATTGTTAGTCAAGGGAGTAAAAAAACTAAATATTGGTCCTACTTATTATTGAAAAGGTACATCAAACGATGGATTACCAGACTCTATAGATATAGGAATCATTCCCTATAAAATCATGTAACATAGATCAAAGGATTAAATAAATTTATCAATCCTATGGGGGAATCTTGACTTATTGGGTGTAGGAGAGTATTGACACCATTCCTGATTTGTACAGTACTTGCACCCCAATTTTATGGGAGATTATATAACTCCATAAACATATGGTTGACCTATTCCCTATCAACTGCACCTACCCAAGGGAGTACCAAACCCATGTTTTTTCTTATTTCATCTCACTCAAACCCTAAAATAAACTCTATTGAGATAGAATTTAAATCTTCCTATATCACCTAAAAACAGTCATATATGGCCAAATAGATCACACCATTTTTATCTATATAGGAAAAACAATCTAGATAGTCAATTTATTTATCCTAAACTACCACATGATGAAATTTACATGAGAAAATTATGAATACAAAGATAAGTCTGTAAGGGGGGCCCTGGGTATGCCACATGGGTCATTGGGAGAATGATAGTCTCATTCTCCTCAAAGGTGTATTTCTCTACGCATGGATGGTTCATAGGTTCATAGCACCCATGAATATGATTTTTCCTTCCCCTTTATTCCTAGTTGGGTTGGAAAGACCCTACTCAGTGCATCGGTCTTTCTAGCCACATGGTCAGGGTACCTAGTGGATTGTTCTTAAACACCTTGACCCGTGACATAGCCTCTGTTATAGGCTTCATTCTATGACTAAATGTCTCGATCTGTGTCGACATGTCAATCCCACTGGTTCACTTTTTCCTGCCGACCATGTGGTGGTCAAATAGTAATCTGATTAGGAACTATTGGATGGTTGGGGAAAGAACCCTAACTACCTCATTCCTATGTGTCTTACATCACTGAGGTGAAATATATTTTCATCTACTTATTTTATCATCCACTACCCATTAAACCACTATATAGTCACCCCCTTCGCATTTCCCACCATTATGCCATTCGGCCTCTATCACTGCCTTTTCTGATTGTCGACTCATGTTTACACCATGCCCCCCACCTCACACTGTTACAATGGAACCACTCATCTACCACCTCTTGCCACCATAATCGGCATTAATTACTAATAATAGGGCTGATGAACCTTCAAATTTATATCCAATATAGAGACAATAAGGGGTAAGTAGAATGGGGATTAGTGGCTAGAGGATCTGGTCACCCGCTTCTCACTTTCGGTCTAGGCTAGCGGCATCGATCCATGATAAGGGGAGTATGATACATGGGGTAGGGGTAGAGGGTTGGTGGTTGGGCCATAATCATCTACCCTTATAATTATTCATTTATCTTTCATATGTACATTACGAAAATAAAGAATAAAATTTGGTAAATAAATTTATACCTAAAATCTAAGGAATGAGGATCAATAAAATTCAATAATGGGGTATCATGATAATAAATATAAAAAATCATGAATAAAAGGAAATTATAAATATGGATAGCCATGCCTCAATGATCAGATCAAATTCTTTTGAATATTTTGATCACACTGGGCTCCATGTCGATCCCTCTAAGAACAAGTTTATCAGTTCTCAAATTAACTCTTAACCTCTCTCTCTCTCTATCTAATTTGTGGTTTTTTATGGAAAAAAAATAATTATAGAAATTAAAGGAGATTAAATAGGGTAGATTTCGGTTTTGTGGTATTTAATTAAAAATACCTAAAATGGACCTAACCCAAGACTTAAGGTTGTGAACACAAATTACATTTCCCCTTAGGTAAACTCACCATTCCAAAATCAATTGATATGTTAGAATTTCAATCTCAATATCTATTTATATGTTATTATAAATTTTACACATAAGAATAAATTTTGACTAAAATTAATATATTATACATAATATAATATAATCAAGAATTAGTGACACTAAAATCTATAAAATTACTCGAAGACCCACCTTGAAAATATTTCAAAGGTTTAAAATAGAAAATTTAGGGTCTCTACATCAATGGTTATCATGTAGTATTATATTTTATAATGAAATGTGAAGATTAATGTGTGGTGGGATTCATATAGATATATTAAATTCACTCATGAGGTGTAGAAGAATATTTTTATATTAGATGAACCACTTTGTATGTTACATGAAGAGTCATGCAGTATGTATTTGTTATACTAGAGGTTCATGTTTCATATTGAATCCCATTATTTGAGGTTGAAAAGATACCAAGCATTATAACTTTCATACTTTAATAACTTTATTACTTAATTTTTTCTATGGAATGATTAATGATTAATAAAATTAAGTATAATATTTAGATACAATATAACATGAGAAAACCACACTTTTGAAACCTTGTAGTTGGAGTATCCAAATGAATTTTATAATATTATACTCACACTAGGGAAGTGGAAATCATAGAAAACCCCAAGGGAAGAAGGATGAACAGACAAAAGGCTTATTTGAAACCTATTATATAGATAATATAGTAAATAAAATTCTGGAAGAAAAAGTGACAATGTGTGAAGAATTTAAGAATAGATAATTATGGGTTAGAGTGAGGTGTTAGAAGTCACAAATGTTATAAATTAAATTTATCAGTAGAATACTTTCCAAATAGAAGAATGGTTTGGGATATAATTAAATTGGTATACAAATTAATGATTCTCAAGTTAACATGTTCAAAAAGACTTGGCAGTAAGGATATCACTCACAATTAAAATATCATTCAACTATGAATGTTCATTCAATAAGTCTCTAGAATAAATTTTTCGATTTAGTGTTATAGTTAAAATAATTCAAAATAGTCTTAAAATTGTTTTTCATCCTTCGATAATTCATGAAATATTCTGAAAATAATTGAGAGAATTAAAATCCTATGAATAACGGATTGAATTTTTGAGGAAAAAGAAATCAAGAACATAAAAATAAACATAAAATGTAAATTATATTTCCCTAAATAATTTTATATATAGTACATATTTATAAATAATGTATAAAAAAATATGAATGATATAGAAATGTAGAAAAAAAAGAATAAGGAAGATAGGAATCTCCATTATTATACATCTCATCTTTTCTCAAAGGTATGGATCATTAGTTTTCTAATTTAATTTATTTTTTTGGACCTAATAATGATGCATAAGGGAGTTAAGGATGTATCAGGGGTGTTTAGGGCTTGTTCCGAGCCTAGAGCCCCATAATTTTAAAAGGCGGACAAGGTCGAATGGTTAGTAGAAACTATGTATCCCAACCTTCATGGTTTCTATAATCGTATGTCTTGAGACAGTGGGGTGTTGGGGGCTACACGGTTTTTCTACAACTATTTGTTCCCAGGAACATGATCATGAATGATTTTAGACCCAGGGGATAGAGGCATTCTATACAGCTAGTGCATGGTTAGCCAAACCGTGCACCTAACCCGTACAGGGTGCCCATTTGAGAAAAACCTAGTTCACAGTTAGCACATGGTTTGTCAAATCATTCACCCCTTCCTGTGTGGGTGAAATTCCGTTTTTTTACCTTAATGAGTGTTTTTATTATCCCCTTCTTTTATCTCTTTCTTCTCTAGCAGATTCCTCTTCCTATCCCACACACAGGATCCTCTCTTCTTACTCCTTAGGGAGTGAGACATATCCTCCATTTTACATCCAAATCGCTTGTTGTCATAAGAAAAGGAAATATTGAGGTAATATCTACACTATTGTCCCTTATATATCTATTTTCTTCTATCCTATATTGTGCTATTTATGTGTGACCATTTTTCTTTATGTTTAGGGAGTTGGTAAATTTCTTTGATTTATTCCATTCTAGATTGATTCAGGCATTGAAAACAGATGGGTAGAGTGTTACTACACTAAGGTAGGTGGTCTAGGTCTTTCCTGATTTTTTCATCGATCTTTAATGGGTGTGCCATTACCGCATGTTGGACCTATCTAAAGATGCCTCAAATATGATAAATATATTAATCTAATTGGTTACTCATGTCTTTTGTAACCTTGGTCTATGGTGAAACCCATTATTGGGGTGTTTTCCTTGTCATAAACCACCTCTTTGGGGTGTTCCCACTTTAAAAGACTATTTTCCCCTTCCTTGAGTTGTCAAACACCAAGTGAGAGTGAGTTTCACTTTTGATAAATGCCTTAAATCTATAAATTGAATGGATATAAAGTTTTAGGACTTGAGTTTTCCCTCCTACTTGATGCTTATTCTCATACATTGTTTCTATTTCTTATTTTCATATACAAGTCATTTAAATTCCTATGTCATATTCCTTTTAAAGATTATTAAGCTTATGTTATGTTGCTTAGATCTTAAAACTTATTACTTATACCTCATGCTTATGCCTTATGCCTTGTGCCCTGTACCTTTTTCCTTTATTACACTTGATGCCTTTTATTTATTGATATTCATCTTATTCCATATTTGATTGTCCTAAATTGTATAACTTGGAAAGCTTGTTTAGAATGTGATATTTAAATGATTATTGATGACTTGGGATTAAAAATGTTGTGCTTGATCTACTTGCGGTCAAATAGATAACACATGTACCTGCTAAAGGACATCATGGATATGCTTTTTATTCTTTTCTTGGGTCCACTTAACGCATCGGAAGTGATCCTTTGGCTTTCTTTGGATGGGCTCTTCATGCAGCATTACTTATACTCGTGGGTGACATCGGTTCCCTAGGGGAGAAACTGTGGATGGATCCATTGGAAAGATAGCCATGTCATTCCTCAGGTGATACTCAGTCCCCTATGTAAAATATTTGGTATGGACTCATAGTTTACCATGAAATGAGTAATATGAGGGACACCATTATGGGTCGCCTCAGATGGACTCGATGGTATTGGTTTTACCAAAGTCTCCTATATAGATCCTCTAGATTCTATATGGGTCGCCTTAGACGAGATCAGGATGTGTCATTGGATTTGATGGATTTTCATGCTTGTTTTATATTTGATGTATATTTATTTAATTATTATTATTCTTGATTGATATTCTAGGGATGCGTCTATCAAGCCAAATCACATGCTTGGGGTATGTTCACACATGCTATGTGATTCATAATGGCCCATGTCCTAAAAATATCACTTGTATAGGTACACTATTTTATTAATCCATCTTAGGCTAAAACAAATAGAATTGGTTGGGTATCCGGTAAAAATCCTGGGAAGAAGTGTTAATTATTTATTTATTTAATGCCTTGCATTTATTATTATTATGGAACATTGTTCATTTATTTATCACATGAATTTTTTTGATCTAGACACCATTTGTGGTGGCCTAGTAAGATTGTATATCACAACCTTCTTGGGAATCCTTTGGTACCCAATAAGAATTCATGATTGTGGGTATGGATAAAGGGAAGCAAACAGCTTACGATGTTTTATTTTTAGCATTATGACAAAGTATGGGGAAGAGGACTGAGCCTATGCTCGAGATGCTTGTAGCAGTAGTTTTTTTCCTTTTTTTATGTTTTTTTAGCATGTGGTATATGATTTCATCCCTAGTTACTCATACTCACATTTTTTAAATCATCCTGATCATCATTATAATTTATATATATTCAGTTCAACTTCTTCTAGTTATTTATTTATCTTTCTTGATTTGTTTACATTTTTCTATTGCTACTTATTTATTCTTCTACTATGTATTATATTTTTTATCTATTTTGATCACTCTGATCTATAAGTAAATATCATCCCTATGGTCACACATTAGGCTCTCACTTCTAGTCGGCAGCCTCTGACAGTCGATGAGGAACGCTTGAGGTCTTGTGGCCACCATCCAAGGCATTGTTAAGTGGCATCCATGGAGAGATGCTGCAAAGTGGTAGCAGAGGATTTTTTTAATTTTTATCTTACTATTTGAGTTAAACAAAAGACTATGAATTTTAGAATTTGGTAATGATATTATTCTAGTAATTAGCTAACCCACATATAGAGAAAACCCAAATTTCTTGGGATGGGTAAATGTTGTTCTTTCTTGCGCTGTTATAGTTTCATGGATTTCACCATTAGGCAATGCACTTTTTTGTGTAGTTATTAGAGTTGATGTTATTACTATAGGATGTTTTAACCTTGTAACAACCTGAGATTTTATAATATACATTTTTTTTCATTCATATATTCTATTGTACGACACACCAAGATTATCTTGCGCTATACGCAACACTGTATTAGCATGCAGTATATGCAACACTTTTCTTGGCTCTTGTTACACACAATTTCAAGTTCGTTTGATGTAATTTATTCTACGCAACATTGAGTGTATATAAATATATATATATATATATTCAATGTATAAATAAAATATGTTTGGATTCTATTATATGCAATAACAAAGGAGTTGTGCACCACATTCAACCCTGACTTGGCTTGCATTACACGCAATCGCGACCTTCCTCGATAGCGTGTGTTGTACGCAATACCGAGTTTTACTAAACAACGATATATTATTATAATATTGTTATGAACTAGCCGTTATGAATAATGTTAACTAAATTTTGAATTTTATAACATTATTATTCATCTTACACATTTCTAGAACATGGTATAAGAACAAAATAAATTTTTTGGGTAAAATAAGTATTTTTCAAAAAATGCAGTTTTGCCGCCTTTTGATGGCGCACCCACTTTAAATCTAGTTTTTGACATGTTTATAAGTTCAATTTGACAAAATAAAGTTCTTATTTTGAATCAGGATATAAAAATTTACATTAGATAAAGTTTTGATATTTTTCCGATAACTTTCATATTTTAATGAATAGTAAAAACACGCTATATTTTAATTAAAAAAAACTTTTTCCATCATAATATATTATGTGGTTAAATTTTAATATTGAATGGATTTAAAGTATAAATAGAATATATTTTTACCATTTAATATAATGTATGTCATTAGCATTGATTTTACCATGAATTCGTAGGATAAATCAATTTAATCTTTTGTAATGTTTTAAAGAAAAACCCGTTTTCTTTCAACAACGGGATTAATTTTAATTTAATTTATGCATATTTTTTTTATTGAATTTGGAAAAATGGATTCCATATTTGGAATCATTGGTTCCAAATTATGTTAATAAGCTACTTTTTATTTTTGGGCATTGTGAATAGTAACTACGGTAAATTTTATTTACTATAGTTAAAGGTAAATCGGGTAATTAAGGGTAAATATAAGATTATAAAATTACCCTAACACTTGGAAAAATCCTATTTAATGGCTAAAAGTAGACCCATATAACCTAAGGGTCGGATTAGATTCATTTTATGGACTTTTTTCCATGAAAATAATTTAATTATTATTAAAACCAAAGAATGTGACAACATGTCAATTTCTTAAATCTTATAAGTATAATAATTTTAATTTAGTGATAAACTTCATGAAACTTAGAACATGAATAGTCTCCAAAAATATAATACAATTATCTACATCATAGGAATTTATTTAGAATTTTTAGGGATTAAATAATTATCATTTATTATGACACAAAGATGATGCAGTAATTGTCTTATTAATGAAATATTGACATAAGTGATGTTATAAATGATCAAATAAATGTAATTTGAGACTTTTTATGACTTAAACTAATTTTCTAGGTTAATATGACATGTTATTGTTGATTTAAGTAACTTTTTTTGAACTTATCATTATGTTATGAATTTCATAAAAATCATGTACCTAATAGTGTCAAAATTGACATAAATTAGTTTTTAAAACAAATATTATATTATTAATTGTTATATATTCCTAAAAATCTAAGGTTAGGCCAAATGACTTAGATAAGATTATATATATTAATAATAAACAACTTGGGGTTCGTTTGGCTTGATATAGTAAGTTTATTAACCATATAGTGTAAGAAAACAAAAAGACGCGGTAAAAGTTAAATTATTTAACTTAGAGTTAAATCTAATTGATAAGGTTAAAATAATAACCTAAACTTGTCTAAATCCTATTGGATGAGAGGATTTCTACCCATATCCACTTTATCTTCAAAATAAGACCCTTTGGAACCATTATAAACCGAATTTGACCTTAATATAAAATAATATTTTGAGATTTTCCTAAGGTTCCCCTCTCCTCCCTTATAAAAGGGAACCTCCTCCCTCTCCTCCTCACACCAATTTGAGCATTCAAGCTCGGCCCACCCCTGCCAAAATCTCTTATCCACTTCCCTAGTATCATCCTAGAGGCCCTGGTCTTCTTCAAATGTAACACCCCAAGAATTCATAATGTGTTATTTCTTCAAAATAATTCAATAACTTGCACTACACGCAACACCGAGTTCAATTGCACCATGACTTACCAAAAAGCCATTCAAAAGAGGTTATGAATAGTATTAACTAAATTTTAAACTTTATATAATCCTTATAATTTTTCCATATTATGAGTATCTTAGACATAATGCAAGAACAAATTCATTTTCAGTATTGCAATTTTATCAACTTTTAATAGTGAACCCTTTTTAAATACAATATTTTAAACTTTTTGACTAAATGGGGACATCAAACATTTAAAATGAAACATCCCAAGCTTCCACGGTACGCTTTCTTTGAATAATACAGTAGTGTGTGTTGTACGCAACCTTGAGTTTTAACACACACCACAACCAATCAAACTAACCGTCATGAATAGTAATACCTAATTTTTGAAATTATATATATTTTATATTTCAAAATGGACTTCATTTTTGGATTCGGAATATCTAATTTAGCCTAAGGTGAAATTTTGGTACTTTTCAGATAACTTTCATATTTTGATGAATAGTGAAAATTACTAAATTTTAATTAAAAACAACTTTTTTAATCAAAATAATTAATAGTGATAAATTATGAATTTGAGTGGTTTTAAAGTGTATTTAGAATATATTTTTACCATTTAATATAATTTTGGTCATTGGACATAATTTTACAATTAAACCGAACATAAACAAGTGTCAATCTTTTGATAGTTATTATCTCTTAAAAACACGCTTTTTGTTTTGACAGCGGGAATTAATTTTAAATTAATTTCTGCCACTTCTATGTTTTGAATTTATAAAAATGGATTCAATATTTGGAATCAGGATGTACAAATTGTTTAAATAGGTAACTTTTATTTTTAGACATTTTGAATAATTACTGTGGAAAATATTTTATTTACCATGTTTAAGGGTAAATCTGGTAAATAAGGGCTAAAAAATAATATTATAATAATACTAAATTTCCCTAAAACGTGTCCTATCCTTATTGGTTGATACATGTTCGACCATAGGCATCTTTGGGTCGATTTGGGGACCCCATGGTGCCACTTGTAGGTGATAGGGACACTTTATTTTAATTAAGTTAAAATGAATACAAAAATGACACAAGCATATATCCTTTAGAAAAAAAATTATTACATAAGGTTATATATGTTGGATTTTAGATTATAAATATTCATTAGAAAGATAAAAATATTTTCTACATAATTATATTTTATTTATAATTTTTAGACATTAAATAATTTATTTTATTTATGACACAATGATGATGTAGTAATTACTAAAATAGTGAAAAATTAAATTAATTGATATTATAAATACCCAAATAAATATAATATGAAACTTTTAATGAATTAAACTAATTTTCTAGGATAATATGATATATTAGGATTGATTTAATTGACCTTTTTCGAAGTAATCAATCTTTTATGAGTTTCACAAAAATCAACTATTGAATAGTATCAAAATTGACATAAAAGAGTTCTTAAAACAAATATTATATTATTAATTGATATTAAATTCATAAAAATCTAAGGGTCGGCCAAGAGACTTATATAATGATAGTTTCATCATTAATGGACCACTTGGGGGTCTCTTGGATGTATATAGTAAGCTTATTAACCATATTATATAAAAATACAAAGAGACATTGTAAAAGTGAAACTAATTAACTTAGAGTTAATACTTAAATATAAGGTTAATATAAGTACCCAAACCTGTCTAAATTCTATTGGTTGAGTTGTTTTCGACCCATCCCCACCTTAACCTTTGAATAGTCAACTTTGGAGCCATTGGAAACCGATTATGAATTTATTATAAACTAATATCTCTAGCTTTTCCAAAGGTGCCCCTCACCCCTCTTATAAAAGGGCACTCCTCCTTCTCATTTCTTCACACCTTAAAAGCCTTTTGGTTGGGCCAAACTCTGACGAAATACTCTCCCAACATCCCTCACTACAACCTAGAGGCCTTAGTTTGATCATAAATCCAACATAAGGAGCCCTTTTGATCAAATCAAAAGGAAGAACCCGAAGAAGAGGTAATGATTTCACCACCCTTTTCGAAGTTCATTTCTTCTTCCACTTATTCTTCCTTTGTTGTTACCATTATAAAATAATAACTCCAGTATCATATATATACTGTGATGTTATTATAAATATGGTACAACCATATTCAGTATTCTATCCACCCTTTGAATAACATGTCACCATACGTGCGTACGTACGACTTTCCGTCTCCACTTCGTGGTGTAATTGTTATTCAATATATTATTATTTGGATGGGTATAATAATGATATGTAACTCATGAAAATAATAAATATAATATTTTAATTATTCTGTATATATTATATACCATCCATTTATATATTATTTTAATATCAAAAGAATGATATTGTCGCTCGTGCGTACGTACGGACTACCGTCTCCACGAACGCGATGAGATTCATTCTCCATCGTATCCATTATAGTATAATTATCATTTGATGATTTAAAAAATGATGTTTAAGGACTTGATATCATTATGTATATTAATAAGATACAACAAACATGGCTTATGTAACAAAACATATAAAAGAAAATGAGTAAGTTAACACCCGAAACGACGATAATTCTAAGATATTATTAACAAATCAATGTTAAAAGATCATATATGATATCATATTAATATATATGATTCTTGTATAATTTAATAACAATTATTTCACCATTATACAGGAGGTTAACCTACCCCAACCAAGGAAAAGTAAAAGGTAAGGGGTTTTCATCTCACTCCTTATTCCCATGAGATTCATGTCATATTGCCACCATCACCTTTTGTGTGGTGTATTTACTGCCCATAATTATATTCTTTGTGTATTACACTCTAATTTATGTGTATTTACATATTCATTGTATGATACCTCTTTTATGGTTCGTATGTTTCATAAGTTACCAAATTGGTAAGGGTTATTTCACAATCTCTTCATTATCCGAGGTTGTTTATATGTAATAATCTACTGGGATCTCTTTATCATCCACATCCATGTTTCTTCAAAATGTATTTCAAAACATTTTTATTATTTACAAGAATATGGGTTAAAGTCATTTATACCCTTTTTTGACTTTTTATAAGAGGAATCTTTCCGTCGTTTTCAAAACAAGGTCCTTTTTAACCTTTTCGACAGAATTAAGGTAAGAATGTTTTTTTTAACTTATACGGCGGGTACGGCTATTTTCCGCCGTTATAAAATCTTCAAAGCTTCCCTTACAAGATTATAAGAATATTTTCAAAGAAAATGTTTTATTTTATATGGATCTTAAATGATTTCAAATTAAAAGGAGATATTTCTTTAAAAAGAATATTGATTTCATCTATGTCAACATCCTTTGATGGATTTTAAGATTATTTGAAGTTGATTTATTATGATACAAAACTTATATATTGTATTGAAGGTTTTGTGATATGTTTGACTGTGGATGTGATATTTTTATACCATTCATAGTTTATGGTGAAATTATTTACATTTCGTATGCTAGTTTTAATACGACTGTTTATGTTATGTTTAAACCTTTTCATATGGGAATGCATTGGACTTAGTAAGTGACGGGTGGAGCCCGCTATAGCTCCTCGATGCATCGGTAGGTCTCATGAGACAAACTAGTGTCTTGGCACAAGGCCTTGACAAAATTTTATTTGTAGTCTTGGCACGAGGCCTTGACTATGTGGTTATGATAGTCTGGCATTATGCATTCCAACATTATGAAAGTGGTTATTGATTTTTGCATGTGATTATTCGATTAGTAGAATATCCATGTGAATATGTAAATGGAATTATTTCATTTTATTTATGTCGTACCATGTTGAAAGTTCATGTTTTAAAGGCTTTTGTTTTAGTTATACATTGCCTTAAATGTTTATTCTTATTTATGAAATTTTCCGCTATATTGTTATCCTTACTGGGCATTTGAGCTCACCCCTTTTCTATGTTTTATTTTTCCCAGAAAGTGAAGAAGTAAATTATGAATGACCTTCAGGGATATTATGTGGGGATATGAGTGTGGATTATGGAGACATTATGTTGTTGTAGTAGTTTTTCATTTTATGATGTAATGTAAAACTTATGAATATATCTAGTGTTTCCAAGGATACTAAACCAATCGGTCTTTCGAGATTTGATATTTCATGTGATCATGCCAATGTTATGTAATAATGCACCGAATCTGGGTATCTAGGGTCGGGGCGTTACAGTTGGTATCAGAGGAAGTTTAGTACAAACCTTGGAAACTAGATTTAGATAAACTCTGATTAGAGCACGTAGACCTAAGATGAACTTTGAGGATTAGTATAGAAGAACTTCCTAGAATTTTGGTATTGTAGAGATTTTGTGAGTTTTCCGAGTAATACATCCCTGTCTGGATACGAGCAGGTAGAGACGGCTCTGGCACAGATGTACCTAGGGGTAAAACCCGAAAACACCGCTTTGAGCTAGACTCGAACGGGAACTGGTGCAGGACAACGGGCCTTGCTGCACTCTTGGTTACGACACTCCCGGGGGATATGCTTAGGATAATTCTCATTTCTTTACAAACCATTATGAAGGGTTTATGAGTATATACATCCTCAAAGGAGACATTTTTATGATTATGGATTATATCCATAAATATTTCAATTTATGTTAAGTGTTTTATAAGTATGGGATTATGTATTTTGATTCATAAACTGATCTAGTGTATGCCATTGTTTAGAAATGGCGCCCAGTAGAAGGAATGAGAACTCTAGCAATGCACATGATACAAAGATAAATAAGGATCATATATTTTATGGACTTAATCCAGAATTTACAAGAGAAATAGTCTCGCATGTATTATCATCATATGAAGAAATAATATCATGTGTTGATAAGATAAGTAAAGAGTTTACTGAGTCCTATGGCTTTGAAGGGAAGCAAGAGAAGAAAATGATGGAAGAGAGAAAGATGGATAAAGGGAAGAGGGAAAAGAAGAATTTTACCATATGTGGTAACTGTGGAAAGAAACACCCTGGAACTTTCCTGAAAGGAATGGGAGTTTGTTATAAATGTGGAGGAAAAGGGCACAAAGTACGTGACTGCAAGGGTAATAAAATGGTTTCAAATGTACAATGCTTCATTTTCAAGGAGTTTGGACACTACGCGAACCTATGTCCCAGTCATCAGACTATGCCGCAAATGATGTTATTGGATAATAATCAAGTTATGATACTACCACAGATGAAGAGGAATGATTAGAGTTCTTATATTGATTATGTCAATTGAGTGTAGTATCAACAATGTACTTGTTATAATAATTATGGAGTATATAAGGATTGTACTGCAGTACTATTTCATTAAGGACCTGAGATTTTGTGGAACAAAGAAAAGTGACTCAATAGCAGGATAAATTTTTGGAAAATATATGGTTGAGATAATGATAAACCATAATATAGTTCTGATATCGAGGTAGTGATTTTCGAATAATACATGATTATTTTGGAAAAATTATATTGGATATTCTTGACTACCTTGGAACTGATTAATTATTTGTATATTCCATCATTTTTGGGGTTTAAAACATTTTTGGATTGATGAAGTATATCCATCATTCTATATGGAATAAGGGAGAATGAATGTAATCAATAAGGAATATGGTAATTCAGGATGTTTCAGTGTATTAAAAGAATACATGATGAAGGTATTCATATGCTATTACGGGGTAAAAAGGATATACATTATGTTTACCTTCCTTATAAATGTTGGACTGTGAGTTTGGACAGAAGTATTTTGGATAGTTCTAGTTTGGATTATTTTGGATTGCCATAAAAGGACAACCCGGAGGTCGGGCGGCAACCCGTCGCGTCCGGCAAGGCTGTGAGACTTGAACCCGCAACTGAAGGGCGACAAGGGTGTATCACCTACCACTGGCCCACGAGATGTCCTGGATTAAATAATGTAGTTTTTTTTAAAAGATCTGGTAGATGAATTATAAATTCATTTATTTTGGAACCCTGTATGAATAGTATAAATAGAAAAAAAAAATTACATTCTATTATCTTTTAGAGTGAAAGATGAGTTTGTGGTAGAAATTTATTAATGGATAAAACTCTAATTATAATGTAAGTATATCTCCTTATGATCTTAGCCAATCTCATAAATAAAATCCTTAACATTAATAAAAGGAACTTAGAACAAAAATGTTGTCCTAGATGGTACCTTAAATCATCACTAATTTATGGCTTTGGGATTTTTGGCCTTTTCATAGCCATGTTCTCTACCACTCTCCATCAGATAATTGATGGTTAGATTTCTCCTCCATATCCATATTTTCCTACATGGAACCCTAGTAAGTGTTATTTTCGGTAATCTTCATACTTTCCACTCTTTGTTTTAAATAGTGGCCTCATTAATTCATTTTTCGATGTGGGATTTCAACTAATATATTTTGAAACGTCAAAAATGTGTTATCCCAATACCCTACGTGTTGTTGAACCGATGGTATTTCAAATCATCATAGATTGATGAGTTTAAGGACCTCAATTTTATACTTGTTTGTGATTGATGACCTCAATCACTACCTATAAATATTTACATTTTTCCTCCAATTATATGTCTCTAATTGCCACCAATGTTCTCCTAATCGAGATCATAATTTGGTGGTGACCCTTTGATTTCTCTTTTCCTCATATTAAGACTAAATTTTAGTAACCCAATTTCTGATGTGGGTTCTCCCACAAATATATTTTCTACTTTCAACCTTTTATTTTCGAAGAACAATTTCAAATTGCGAGGACGCAATTTATGGAAGGAGGGGAGAATGTAACACCCCAAGAATTCATAATGTGTTATTTCTTCAAAATAATTCAATAACTTGCACTACACACAACACCGAGTTCAATTGCACCATGACTTACCAAAAATCCATTCAAAAGAGGTTATGAATAGTATTAACTAAATTTTAAACTTTATATAATCCTTATAATTTTTCTATATTATGAGTATCTTAGACATAATGCAAGAACAAATTCATTTTCAGTATTGAAATTTTATCAACTTTTAATAGTGAACCCTTTTTAAATACAATATTTTAAACTTTTTGACTAAATGGGGACATCAAAAATTTAAAATGAAACATCCCAAGCTTCCACGGTACGCTTTCTTTGAATAATACAGTAGCGTGTGTTGTACGCAACCTTGAGTTTTAACACACACCACAGCCAATCAAACTAGCCGTCATGAATAGTAATACCTAATTTTTGAAATTATATATATTTTATATTTCAAAATGGACTTCATTTTTAGATTCAGAATATCTAATTTAGCCTAAGGTGAAATTTTGGTACTTTTCGGTAAACTTTCATATTTTGATGAATAGTGAAAATTACTAAATTTTAATTAAAAACAACTTTTTTAATAAAAATAATTAATAGTGATAAATTATGAATTTGAGTGGTTTTAAAGTTTATTTAGAATATATTTTTACCATTTAATACAATTTTGGTCATTGGACATAATTTTACAATTAAACCGAACATAAACAAGTGTCAATCTTTTGATAGTTATTATCGCTTAAAAACATGCTTTTTGTTTTGACAGCGGGAATTAATTTTAAATTAATTTCTGCCACTTCTGTGTTTTGAATTTAGAAAAATGGATTCCATATTTGGAATCAGGATGTCCAAATTTTGTAAATAGGTAACTTTTATTTTTAGACATTTGGAATAATTACTGTGGTAAATATTTTATTTACCATGGTTAAGGGTAAATCTGGTAAATAAGGGCTAAAAAATAATATTATAATAATACTAAATTACCCTAAAACGTGTCCTATCCTTATTGGTTGATACATTTTAGACCATAGGCATCTTTGGGTCGATTTTGGGACCCCATGGTGCCACTTGTAGGTGATAGGGACACTTTATTTTAATTAAGTTAAAATGAATACAAAAATGACACAAGCATATATCCTTTAGAAAAACAATTATTACATAAGGTTATATATGTTGTATTTTAGATTATAAATATTAATTAGAAAGATAAATAGATTTTATACATAATTATATTTTATTTATAATTTTTATACATTAAATAATTTATTTTATTTATGACACAATGATGATGCAATAATTACTAAAATAGTGAAAAATTAAATTAATTGATATTATAAATACCCAAATAAATATAATATGAAACTTTTAATGAATTAAACTAATTTTCTAGGATAATATGATATATTAGGATTGATTTAATTGACCTTTTTAGAAGTAATCAATCTTTTATGAGTTTCACAAAAATCAACTATTGAATAGTGTCAAAATTGACATAAAAGAGTTCTTAAAACAAATATTATATTATTAATTGATATTAAATTCCTAAAAATCTAAGGTTCGGCCAAGAGACTTATATCATGATAGGTTCATCATTAATGGACCACTTGGGGGTCTCTTGGATGTATATAGTAAGCTTATTAACCATATTATATAAAAATACAAAGAGACATTGTAAAAGTGAAACTAATTAACTTAGAGTTAATACTTAAAGATAAGGTTAATATAAGTACCCAAACCTGTCTAAATTATATTGGTTGAGTTGCTTTCGACCCATCCCCACCTTAACCTTTGAATAGTCAACTTTGGAGCCATTGGAAACTTATTATGAATTTATTATAAACTAATATCTCTAGCTTTTCCAAAGGTTCCCCTCACCCCTCTTATAAAAGGGCACTCCTCCTTCTCATTTCTTCACACCTTAAAAGCCTTTTGGTTCGGCCAAACTCTGCCCAAATACTCTCCCAACATTCCTCACTACAACCTATATGCCTAAGTTTGATCAGAAATCCAACATAAGGAGCCCTTTTGATCAAATCAAAAAGAAGAACCCGAAGAAGAGGTAATGATTTCACCACCCTTTTCCAAGTTCATTTCTTCTTCCACTTATTCTTCCTTTGTTGTTACCATTATAAAATAATAACTCCAGTATCATATATATACTGTGATTTATTATAAATATGGTACAACCATATTCAGTATTCTATCCACCCTTTGAATAACATGTCATCATACGTGCGTACGTACGGCTTACCGTCTCCACGTCGTGGTGTAATTGTTATTCAATATATTATTATTTGGATGGGTATAATAATGATATGTAACTCATGAAAATAATAAATATAATATTTTAATGATTCTGTATATATGATATACCATCCATTTATATATTATTTTAATATCAAAAGAATGATATTGTCTCTCGTGCGTACGTACGGACTACCGTCTCCACGAACGCGATGAGATTCATTCTCCGTCGTATCCATTCAAGTATAATTATCATTTGATGATTTAAAAAATGATGTTTAAGGACTTGATATCATTCTGTATATGAATAAGATACAACAAACATGGCTTATGTAACAAAACATATAAAATAAAATGAGTAAGTTAACACCCAAAACGACGATAATTCTAAGATATTATTAACAAATCAATGTTAAAAGATCATATATGATATCATATTAATATATATGATTCTTTTATAATTTAATAACAATTATTTCACCATTATACAGGAGGTTAACCTACCCCAACCAAGGAAAAGTACAAGGTAAGGGGTTTTCATCTCACTCCTTATTCCCGTGAGATTCATGCCATATTGCCACCATCACCTTTTGTGTGGTGTATTTACTGCCCATAATTATATTCTTTGTGTATTACACTCTAATTTATGTGTATTTACATATTCATTGTATGATACCTCTTTTATGGGTCTTATGTTTCATAAGTTACCAAATTGGTAAGGGTTATTTCACAATCACTTCATTATCTGAGGTTGTTTATATGTAATAATCTACTGGGATCTCTTTATCATCCACATCCATGTTTCTTCAAAATGTATTTCAAAACATTTTTATTATTTACAAGAATATGGGTTAAAGTCATTTATACCCTTGTTTGACTTTTTATAAGAGGAATCTTTCCGTCGTTTTCAAAACAAGGTCCTTTTTAACCTTTTCGACAGAATTAAGGTAAGAATGTTTTTTTAACTTATACGGTGGGTGCGGATATTTTCCGCCATTATAAAATCTTCAAAGCTTCCCTTACAAGATTATAAGAATATTTTCAAAGAAAATGTTTTATTTTATATGGATCTTAAATGATTTAAAATTAAAAGGAGATATTTCTTTAAAAAGAATATTGATTTCATCTATGTCAACATCCTTTGATGGATTTTAAGATTATTTGAAGTTGATTTATTATGATACAAAACTTCTATATTGTATTGAAGGTTTTGTGATATGTTTGACTGTGGATGTGATATTTTTATACCATTCATAGTTCATGGTGAAATTATATACATTTCGTATGCTAGTTTTAATACGAATGTTTATGTTATGTTTAAACCTTTTCATATGGGAATGCATTGGACTTAGTAAGTGACGGGTGGAGCCCGCTATAGCTCCTAGATGCATCGGTAGGTCTCATGAGACAAACTAGTGTCTTGGCACAAGGCCTTGACAAAATCTTATTTGTAGTCTTGGCACGAGGCCTTGACTATGTGGTTATGATAGTTTGGCATTATGCATTCCAACATTATCAAAGTGGTTATTGATTTTTGCATGTGATTATTCGATTAGTAGAATATACACGTGAATAAGTAAATGGCATTATTTCATTTTATTTATGCCGTACCATGTTGAAAGTTCATGTTTGAAATGCTTTTGTTTTAGTTATACATTGCCTTAAATGTTTATTCTTATTTATGAAAGTTTCCGCTATATTGTTATCCTTACTGGGCATTTGAGCTCACCCCTTTTCTATGTTTTATTTTTCCCAGGAAGTGAAGAAGTAAATTATTAATGACCTGCAGGGATATTATGTGGGGATATGAGTGTGGAATATGGAGACATTATGTTGTTGTAGTAGTTTTTCATTTTATGATGTAATGTAAAACTTATGAATATATCTAGTGTTTCCAAGGCTACTAAACCAATCGGTATTTCGAGATTTGATCTTTCATGTGATCATGCCAATGTTATATAATAATGCACCGACTCTGGGTAACTAGGGTCGGGGAGTTACATCAAATACCATCCTTAGTTCTTTAAGTGGAGGTTAAGTGAAGGCGCGTCAAAAAGAGGTAATATCCATTACCGATCTTTTTCAATTTCTTTCTTCTTCAACTTATTCTTCTTTAGTTGTTTCATGATAAAGTAATAACATAAGTATTTCTTATATACTGATATGTTATTATAAATATGAAACAACTCTAATTAACCTTGTATCCATCCTACGGAAAAAGGAAATCATCATGCGTGCGTACGTACGGAATACCGTCTCTATGTCGTGGTGTAATCTATTTTCCGCCACCACCTTAATTGGATGGGTATAATGGTGTAATGAGTAACTATATATGATTATTATAAAGTGATATTAATACTGAAATATTATACATACACTTCAACACAATTCCACGACAATGGGAACGATATCATTGCTCGTGCGTACGTACGGACTACCGTCTCCACGACGTGATGAGATTCATTCTCCACATTAACCATTCATAAATTATTATAATGTAAATATAATGAATAATAATGAAATATATGAAATGTTAAATCTACTTGATTTATGTATATATATATATGTATGTCATCAACTTACTTCCATTCAAGACAATAAGGAAAGGAAAACAGCGTTCATGCGTACGTACGGACTACCGTCTCCATGAACGGTGTGTTTCATTTCATTTATATATCTATTATATATATATATATACTGAATATATATGATATATAAATCATATTTTATATTCTGTAAGTAATTAAATCATGATATAAGTAATAATAATGTCAAGAACAACAAGTCCAAACACCTACGATAAATGAAACGATTTTACCCAAAACGCTTCTTTAACATGGAATTTACAAAAGAACGGGTAATATAAAGTCATAAGTGAACCATATATGATATCATAACAATGAATATGTTTCTTTAATAAGTTAATTACATTATTAAAATCAATATACATGAGGTTCGGATACGTAAAAAGCATATCGGACATAAGGTAAGGGAAATACCACAATCTCATTTTTATCCGAGATTGTTTATACTTTGTAATTTACTGGGGTGCATTTTATCATCCACATCCATGTTTCCTCAATATGTAATATTTACATCATTCTACAATGGTTTATATCCAATTTTACCCTTCAGTGAGTTTTTAGTAAAAGATATAAAAGGAATCTTTTGTCGTTTTTCGTACGAGGTACTTTTTGACTTTTCCGACAAAAGTACGAGAAGAATGTTTTCTTTTAACTTATACGGCATGAATGTATTTTTAAAAAATTATTTCCAAGAAGCTTCCTTTACAAGTTTTCAAGTTTATTTTTAATCAAATTCTTTTAGTTTAAAATTGTATGACATGTTAAGAAAGGAAAATATTTTTGAAGTAGAAAGGATATTTTCCTCAAGAATGGTGTTCAAGTGTTTTATCAAAATTATTTTCCATATAAGATAATAAAGGGTTCTGTTTATATCCCTATTATTACATTGATTTTATTATGTTGTGATGGAATTATTTTTATAAATTCCTTTATCTTATATGAATTGTTTGTTGACGTCACGATGTTTAAGATTCCCATTTTTATTACATGGGTTATGAAATGATATATGATTTATGATTTTGTGGCACACATAAGAATGGTATCATTATGAGATGGGTGGGACCTATATCTTCCTCCAATGCATTGGGTAAAGATTTTATATCTCATGAGATAGACATGGCTGGAATGGTAGGTTACACCGGTTCAGTGAAATTGGACTGAAACGAGGAGTGAACTCAGTTCAGAAAGGGACTTTGTCCACTAAGATAGTCTTGGCAATGAGTCTTGACTAATAAGAAATGATTCTCTATGATTATGTGTGTATGCCAAAAAGTTTCATGTTTTAAGTTATGATTATTGGGATTTCATTTCACTACTATGATTTATCCCATGTTATGAAATTATGATCTCTTTTGCAGGTTAAGATTTTCAAAAATTTATGTTCTTAAGTATATGATGTGATTGATATTTCTTTTGTTTACCATTACTGAGCATTTGAGCTCACCCTTTCGTATGTTTTCTTTTCCCAGGATATAAAGAAAGGTTTTAGGTAAAAAAAAGGAAGATCTTTATGGGAGATGTTGAAGATCTTTCACCATGATTAGAAGATTATATTCTGAGTTTCCAAAGACACTAAACTATTACGATCCTTGTGTGTGTGTTTTTGTTATGTACTAAGTATTCCAAAAAATTAATGTAATGTCCATGTACGTCAGGATTCAGGTCTCTACAGTTGGTATCAGAGGAAAGGTTTAGTCAACCTTTGGAAACTAGGATGCAATAACTTTAGTGAGATCCCTAGAGATATTTCTAAGGTATGTCTAGGGATGTCTCTAAGGTTAAGTATACGTATAGGTTATAGTCCTAGAATTGCACTAGGGATCTTATAATTTGACCTAAGATGTTAGATATTGAGGGTACTCCCCCTTTACTATGTTGTTTTCTCTAGCATGATTTTTCCTCTCACAGAATTCTTTTTGTGTTTTAGTTAATGGAGGGAACCAGAAAGAATTCGGTTAACATTGAATCCAATGGACAAATTGGTGACTATGAGCAACAAAATTGTGTAATTCCTTGAGAGAAAGATATTGTGATTATGCCGAATCAGTGATCGCGATATATGATTAACAAGGTGAAATTTAGTGGTATGCCTAATTCATCAAATAAGAGGAAGATAGACTATTATGAATGTTCGCATGTTGAGGAGCATAAAGAAAGTAAGATTGAGATTTCTAAGGAAGGGAAGAAGAACCTTGAGGAATACCTCAAATGGAGGGACCGATGTTATCTGTGTGGAGAAAAGGGTTATAGAGTGACAGACTGTTATGGAGTTTAATTTATTATTTGTGGAGAACATGGGCATTACCCAACTCAATGTCCTAACCTAAAAAGTTACTTCTAAATCAAGGAAGGACTTATTCTAGGACAATCATTGAAGAGGATGGATTGAAGTGTTTATGTATTGGTATTCAATAATAATGTTGTTGAGGTACTTTTATTGTGTATTGGAATATTTTTGTATTAGTCTATTGTGGTTTTCAATAATTTTAAGGTACCGGTAACCATGAAAAGTGATTCAAATATTTTGGAAAGCAGATGATATGCGCATAATGAATGGATAAATAGAAAATGAAATGTTTGACAGTATTCATGAGCTCTCGATTGATATAAGGACTAAGTGATATCATGGTTTGAGTATATAGAATTTTTAGGATTTTGGTATGTGGAAAGAGTTAACTTTTGACACCACTCATGTTTTCACAAAGATTTAATGGGTATTCATTTTTCAATAGATTACATGATTATGGTATTCACATGATTGGAATGTGACGAACAAGATATATGAGGGATAAATAATGGCATTCACGTGATCATTTTCTTTATACTATGAGCTTGGACCGAAGTATTTTAGATAAGCCTAAAGATTGTAATGGATTATGTTGGACATAAGTTAGTATTGTTTAAGGATAGAACCTTTTTTCGATATTATTGATGGGATGATATAGTAATGTAGTTTTAGAAAAAGGACAACCTGCAGGACGGGCGACAGCCCATCGCGTCGGACAAGGCTGTGGGAATCGAACCCACAACCGAAGTGCGACTGGCCTTTTTCGCCTACCACTGGCCTACAGCAAGTCCCTGTTTAGTATAAACTAGTTTTATTATATTAAGAATTATAAGTCCATTTTAGGAACTATGTAAGATTAATCTCACTATAGATGGACTTATGTATTTTTTCTGATAACTTTTATAACCTTTTGTTTGAGACAGATGAAATGACCCATCATTCTATCACATGATCTGCTAACACATCATGAATGACAAATTCATCTTCATTTCTTTAAGAGATGAAGTGAAAATTGTCCAAAGAATGAAAAATGGTGAGACTATACCAAAATCACGAAAGTATTTCTTCTAATTCCAATTTCATCAACTTTAGGGAAATGATCTTGAAAAACCAAAAATGTTGTCCTACTGCCCTTATATCCAATGAATCAGATGGTACCTTAGATCTCCACAAATCAATAGCTTTGTGATTGTTGGCTTTTTCATAGCCATGTTCTCTACCACTCTCCATCAGAACATGATGGTTAGATTTCTCTTCCATGTCCATATTTTCTCCTATATGGAAACCCAGTGATGAGTTCATTTGGGTAACCGTTATATTTCATACTTTAGTTTTTAAAGTTCAGTTTTGGTATTTCTTTTTACGATGTGGGTTTTTATGAATAGTAAACGATTTATAACCCCAACGAATTTCGAGGGCGAAATTCATTTTAAGTGGGGTAGAATGTAACAACCCGAGATTTTATAAGATACATTCTTTTTCATTCATATCTTGTATTGTACGACACACCAAGATTATCTTGCGCTATATGCAACACTGTATTAGCTTACAGTATATGCAACACTTTTCTTGGCTTTGTTACACACAATTTCAAGTTCGTTTGATATAAGTTATTCTACGCAACATTGAGTGTATATAAATATATATATTCAATGTATAAATAAAATATGTTTGGATTCTGTTATACGCAACAACAAAGGAGTTGTGCACTACACGCAACCCTGACTTGGCTTGCATTACACACAATCACGACCTTCCCCGATAGCGTGTGTTGTACGCAATACCGGGTTTTGCTAAACAACAATATATTATTATAATATTGTTATGAACTAGCCGTTATGAATAGTGTTAACTAAAATTTTAATTTTATAACATTATTATTCATCTTACACATTTCTAGAACATGATATAAGAACAAATAAATTTTTCGGGAAAAATAAGTATTTTTCAAAAAATGCAGTTTTTCCGCCTTTTGATGGCGCACCCACTTTAAATATAGTTTTTGACATGTTTATAAGTTCAATTTGACAAAATAAAATTCTTCTTTTTAATCAAGATATAAAACTTTACATTAGATAAAGTTTTGATATTTTTCCGATAACTTTCATATTTTAATGAATTGTAAAAACACGCTATATTTTAATTAAAAACAACTTTTTTCATCATAATATCTTATGTAGTTAAATTATAATATTGAATGTTTTTAAAGTATAAATAGAATATATTTTTACCATTTAATATAATTTATGTCATTAGCATTGATTTTACCTTGAATTCGTAGGTTAAATCAATTCAATCTTTTGCAATGTTTTAAAGAAAACCTTGTTTTCTTTCGACAATGGGATTAATTTTAATTTAATTTCTGCATCTTTTGTGTATTGAATTTTGAAAAATGGATTCCATATTTCGAATCAGTGGGTCCAAATTATGTTAATAAGCTACTTTTTATTTTTGGGCATTGTGAATAGTAACTACGGTAAATTTTATTTACTATAGTTAAAGGTAAATCAGGTAAACAAGGGTAAATATAAGATTATAAAATTACCCTAACACTTGGAAAAATCCTATTGGATGGCTAAAAGTAGACCCATATAACCTAAGGGTCGGATTAGATTCATTTTATGGACTTTTGTCCATGAAAATAATTTAATTATTATTAAAACCAAAGAATGTGACAACATGTCATTTTCTTAAATCTTATAAGTATAATAATTTTAATTTGGTGATAAACTCCATGAAACTTAGAACATGAATAGTCTACAGAAATATAATACAATTATATACATCAAAGGAATTTATTTAGAATTTTTAGGGATTAAATAATTATCATTTATTATGACACAAAGATGATGCAGTAATTGTCTTATTAATGAAATATTGACATAATTGATGTTATAAATGCTCAAATAAATGTAATTTGAGACTTTTTATGACTTAAAATAATTTTCTAGGTTAATATGACATGTTATTGTTGATTTAAGTAACTTGGTTCGAACTTATCATTCTGTTATGAATTTCATAAAAATCATGTACCAAATAGTGTCAAAATTGACATAAATTAGTTTTTAAAACAAATATTATATTATGAATTGTTATTTTAGTCCTAAAAATCTAAGGTTCCGACAAATGACTTAGATAATATTATATATATTAATAATAAACAACTTGGGGTTCTTTTGTCTTGATATAGTAAGTTTATTAACCATATAGTGTAAGAAAACAAAAAGACACGGTAAAAGTTAAATTATTTAACTTAGAGTTAAATCTAATTGATAAGGTTAAAATAATAACCTAAACTTGTCTAAATCCTATTGTATGAGAGGATTTAGACCCATATCCACTTTATCTTCGAAATAAGACCCTTTTGAATGATTATAAACCGAATTTGACCTTAATATAAAATAATATTTTGAAATTTTCCTAAGGTGCCCCTCTCCTCCCTTATAAAAGGGAAGCTCCTCCCTCTCCTCCTCACACCAATTTGAGCATTAAAGATCGTCAAAACCCTTCCAAAATATCTTCTCCACTTCCCTAGTATCATCATAGAGGTCCTGGTCTTCTTCAAAGACCATCCTTAGTTCTTTAAGTGGAGGTTAAGTGAAGGCGCGTCAAAAAGAGGTAATATCCATTACCGATCTTTTTCAATTTCTTTCTTCTTCAACTTCTTCTTATTTAGTTGTTTCATGATAAAGTAATAACATCAGTATTTCTTATATACTGATATGTTATTATAAATATGAAACAACTCTAATTAACCTTTTATACATCCTACGGAAAAAGGAAATCACCGCGCGTGCGTGCGTACGGAATACCGTCTCCACGCCGTGGTGTAATCTATTTTCCGCCACCACCTTAATTGGATGGGTATAATGGTGTAATGAGTAACTATATATTATTATTATAAATTGATATTAATACTGAAATATTATACATACACTTCAACACAATTCCACGACCATGGGAACGATATCATCGCTCGTGAGTACGTACGGACTACCGTCTCCACGATGCGATGAGATTCATTCTCCACATTAACCATTCATGAATGATTATAAAGTATATATAATGAATAATAATGAAATATATGACATGTTAAATCTACTGGATTTATGTATATATATGTATGTATGTCATCTACTTACTTCCATTCAAGACAATAAGGAAAGGAAAACATCGTTCATGCGTACGTACGGACTACCGTCTCCATGAACGGTGTGTTTCATTTCATTTATCTATCTATTATATATATATATATATATACTGAATATATATGATATATAAATCATATTTTATATTCTGTAAGTAAGTAAATCATGATATATGTAATAATAATGTCAAGAACAACAAGTCCAAACACCTATGATAAATGAAACGATTTTACCCAAAACACTTCTTTAACATGGAATTTACAAAAGAACGGGTAATATAAAGTCATAAGTGAACCATATATGATATCATAACAATGAATATGATTCTATAATAAGTTAATGACATTATTTAAATCAATATACAGGAGGTTCGGATACGTACAAAGCATATCATACATAAGGTAAGGGAAATATCACAATCTCATTTTTATCCGAGATAGTTTATACTTTGTAATTTACTGGGGTGAATTTTATCATCCACATCCATGTTTCCTCAATATGTAATATTTACATCATTCTAAAATAGTTTATATCCAATTTTACCCTTCGGTGAGTTTTTATTAAAAGATATGAAAGGAATCTTTTGTCGTTTTTCGTATGAGGTACTTTTTGACTTTTCCGACAAAAGTACGAGAAGAATGTTTTCTTTTAACTTATACAGCATGAATGGATTTTTAAAACATTATTGCCAAGAAGATTCCTTTACAAGTTTTCAAGTTTATTTTTAATCAAATTATTTTAGTTTAAAATTGTATGACATGTTAAGAAAGGAAAATGTTTTTGAAGTAGAAAAGATATTTTCCTCAAGAATGGTGTTCAAGTGTTTTATCAAAATTATTTTCCATATAAGATAATAAAGGGTTCTATTTATATACCTATTATTACATTGATTTGATTATGTTGTGATGGAATTATTTTTGTAAATTCCTTTATCTTATATGAATTGTTTGTTGACATCATGATGTTTAAGATTCCCATTTTTATTACATGGGTTATGTAATGATGTATGATTTATGATTTTGTGGCACACATAAGAATGGTATCATTATGAGATGGGTGGGACCTATATCTCCCTCCAATGCATTGGGTAAATATTTTATATCTCATGAGATAGACATGGTTGGAACGGTAGGTTATACCGGTTCAGTGAAACAAGACTGAAACGAGGAGTGAACTCGGTTCAGAAAGAGACTTTGTCCACTAAGATAGTCTTGGAAATGAGTCTTGACTAATAAGAAATGATTCTCTATGATTATGTGTGTATGCCACAAAGTTTCATGTTTTATGTTATGATTATTGGGATTTCATTTCACTACTATGATTTATCCCATGTTATGAAATTATGCTCTCTTTTGCAGGTTAATATTTTCAAAAAGTTATGTTCTTAAGTATATGATGTGATTGATATTTCTTTTTTTTTACCCTTACTGAGCATTTGAGCTCACCCTTTCGTATGTTTTCTTTTCCCAGGATATAAAGAAAGGTTTTAGGTAAAAAAAGGGAAGATCTTTATGGGAGATGTTGAAGATCTTTCAGCACGATTAGAAGATTATATTCCGAGTTTCCAAAGATACTAAACTATTACGATCCTTGTGTGTGTGTTTTTTTTATGTACTAAGTATTCCGAAAAAGTAATGTAATGTCCATGTACGTCAGGCTTCGGGTCTCTACAAACCTGGCCCAAGGATATGAGTGTGTATCATATAATGCAACATACTAGGAACTATAGGATTAAAATTCCATGCATTATGCTATGTCATGTCTACTTTCTACGTGCATTTCCTATGATGCATATTCTTGCTATAGTGCCTTGATTATATATGTGGAATTTTTTTGAAACTCCTTATAAAACTAAGAAAAAAATAACTAACACTTAAAGTGTCTACCTTAACCTACTAGTTTTTCCTATATAGGATAAAGTATACACCTTAAGTCGTCGAGTATGGAATGTTGAGTCATGGACCATTGGTCACATAGGTTGGAATGTGTTATGGTTAGGATTAAATGGATAACACATTTCAATTAATAAGGTGTATGTACCCTTATAAATTGGAAATGGTGATCCATAAAATTTAACCATTTAAAGGTATTTAAAGTAATAAATGAATTAAAATGAAGATAATGTTTAATATTAAATGGACACCTTATGTGTGTAATGTGGGACTTTGACCTTAACCTGACTGTGGTAGTGGGGAGTGGGTCATGTATCTTATTATAACTTTGTGACCGTTCCTCATCACCTAGACCTAGATTATAGAGCAGGATGATAGTTATGTCATGTTATGGGGTGGCCTTATGACCTTTCCTCATCACCTAAACTTCGGATGTGGTGGGCCCTAATCCACCCATAGTACATCTTGTAGTGCCACATGATTCACCTCATGTTGATATTCAACTGGGTATCGATGCTCAGTTTCATGAAAGTTTTCTTTGATTCATGAAATACGTTTAGGGTGCTTCCCAGCCTGCCCCAACTATGGTAGAGCTAACTTGGGACTTTTAGCAATACACTACTGGAAAATGTACCTATCCCCACGGTTTTCACCAAAACCATGGGGATAGACCCCCCCTATACCCACGGTTTTGGAAAAACGTGGGTATAGGTGAATTTTCATGACCTATACCCACGGTTTGCCAAAACCGTGGGTATAGGGGGGCTCTATCCCCACGGTTTTGGGAAACCATGGGGATAGGTCCTGAAAAGTCACCTATACCCACGGTTTCCCAAAACCGTGGGTATAGGGGGGGTCTATCCCCACGGTTTTGGGGAAAACCGTGGGGATAGGTCTGGGATAAAATACCTATACCCACGGTTATGAAAAACCGTGGGTATAGGTCAATTTTGTGTGCGCGGGAAATTTTTTTTTTCCGCGGGAAGGAATTTTTTTTTGGCGGGAACCCTATACCCACGGTTCTTCCCTCTATACCCACGGTTTTTATAACTATATTTAACTAAATATATATATATATATACATATATATGAAGTTAGGGTAGTGGTTAGACGCCGTGTTTACAGCGAAGAGGTTGCGGGATCGAAACTCGGCGCCTGCATTTTTTTTAGGACCTATACCCACGGTTTTGAAACCGTGGGTATAGGTCGTTGAAACTGTGGAAATTGTCTAAGTTTCGGTGACACGGTGGCAGGACACCTATACCCACGGTTTTCCAAAACCGTGGGTATAGGCTGGGGACCTATACCGACGGCATTCCAGCCCACGGTTCCCAAAACCGTGGGTATAGGCTATACCCACGGTTTTGAACCGTGGGTATAGGCCGTTTTTCCATTAGTGATATAATCTTCCTAGTTTCTCAGGAGATAGTGGAACCTAGGATACTAAATCATGGTTATAATCCATGGTGTATATATTTGACCATCTTGAGATGCCTCCAAAGAATAATTTCAAGATCTCTACCTACATGTTATGTGATTTCTCCAACTAATGGTGCGATATCATCTCTTAGAATGAGCGTTATTGGGGTATGGTCTGAAAATTCTTCCAGACAGCCTTATGAAATCACGTATTTCCAAAAAATCTGAGATAAGACCATTCTATGGAGTTTATTCATCTTCAGTAAGGCACTATGACTATGCTAGAGTATTATTATCACTTCACTGAGCTCCATCATTCCTCTTTGTCTATGACCAGTGACAAATTGACACCTGTGATCCATTTTGAGGAAGTTATTATGTAAATTGTATGATCACAGGTGAACATATTCTAATTGGATACCATTATATAGATAGTGAGCCAAACATTAATTATAGAATGGAATCTCAGAGAAGTTGGAAGTGTGAGCTAGGGTGGTTTGGTTTTGAGGAAGGGTGATGGTTCATATGGCAGTAGGAAGTGTCATTTCAAGGGTGCACATAGGGTTGTTACCAACCATATTATATGCACTAATAGCCCTATAGTGTGTCTCCATTATGGTATTCATAATCATAAGAATCCCTAGTGCATTAGGAACCCGATCAAGTGTCAATCTTGCGGTAGGATGGGTCATCGTCAGCTATTCTACTGATATTTTCCTCCAACCTCTAGTGAATGGGTATGGGATTTGAAAATCCATGTCAAGATGTGATTTGGTCTTCTACCATCTAATCAGGAAAAGGTGGTAATGTTCATGGTCAAGTTAGTCAGGCTTCAAAGCTTCATGATTACTAGAGTGGACCTACCCAAGCTAGTCCGGAAGCATCTCAAGGCCATGGTTGAGGCCATATTTATGTATTGTAGCATGTACTTGAGGATTGGATTCTAGGTCCATATACGGTTATAGGTACTATTTTGGTAACCACTAATTTAGTTTCATTACTTTTTGATATAGGTGCATCACACTCTTTTATATCTATTTTGGTTGTGGAAAGTATTGGCCATGCAATTGAGTACTTCTTTGGTGTCATGTCTCTCAACACACCATTAGGGGTTAGATCATAGGGAATACACCAGTTCTATGATTTCCAACTTAAGATGGGTGGGTATCATTTCTTATGGAGTTTCTTCTTCCTTGAGATGAATGAATTTGACGTCATTCTCGGTATGGAATGGATTGTGCCTTATTATGCCTAAGTAGACTGCTATCACAGACAGGTTTCCTTTATATCACCTGATGACAGCATGTATATTCATAAGGAAGAATGAGATATCCATGAAATTTAATTTGGACCCAAGCATACTAGGCTAGGTAGAGTGACAACCAAGATGGAGAGTCTCTTTATGATAGATTAGGGGATACAATTTGTGGAATTTCCTCTTTTTGTGGATTTTTGTAGGGATGTATTCCCTAAAAATTTCTCTAGATTTTTCCTAAGAGAGAGTTTGAGTTTTCGATCTAGTTCCAAGTGCAGCACCAGTGTACATTCCACCTTATAGGATGGAACCTATGGAGCTCCAGGAACCCAATAAGCAACTTGAAGATCTAAAGGTAAAGGGTTTTATTAAAACAATACATCTCCATGGGATTCACCTGTGTAACGACCCGAAATTTTGAATAAATATTGTTTCCTAATTTTATGTATTATTTTATTTATTTTTATACTCAACAAAAATGTTTCATTTGATAACATGATTATAATTAAAATGAGATAGTTGGGTTTAGACGGTTATATGACCATTGGTCAATATGACCGCTGGAAACTAAACGTTTTGATTATTGTCTCTAAATACAAGTAATCTTGGTTAATTATTATAGAAAGAAGATTTGATGGCCTCACCCAGTAGTCTTGGACCGATCAAAGCCCATCTAACAGAACTTGGGAAGGAGGTAGCACCACTGGGCTTTGCTCTGGACCAAACCCAAGCCGAACTTCATCATGTGAAGCTATAACGGAATCGCCTCTGCGAGAAGTTCAAACTGATAGAAATTACTACTCGTGCGATGTTAGCCGAGCCTCCCTCAAATTCTCTCACCTTATCACACCTTACACTTAGGTCCTATGCTGGTGTGATAAGGGGCTATGTAAGGAGACCATAACTGCCTTGTATAATCCTTTGTTTTAAATAAAAATTTTGATTTCTTCTTATGATGAAGTTTATGAATTTTTAAATGACCGGATAAATATAGTATGCATATTTTTGATAAATTTTAGAAAAAGGATATTTTAAAAATGTTTATGTAAACCTTAAATAATTAAAAATGTGTAATGATTTTCAAAAAATGGTCTTCTACAATTATGTTCAGTACGAAATTTAGAGTCTAATAATATCAACTTGATTTTTGATGAATAGTAAATTATGAATAGTGATTTTATGATTAGGATTAGTAATGTGTCCAAATGGATTAGTAATCTCACTTAAATAAAATATTAATATAATCTAGGCACCTTGATTAAGTAATGTGATTCAATAAAATGGTGAAATAACGGTTTCATAAATTATTATTCAAGTATTAGTTTTTTCAGGTGAATAGTGTTTTTTTAATTAAAAATTTAATTAAAAATATATAGAAAATTATTTTTATAAAATGGATTTCAGTTTTGAACTCAGAGCGTCGATATTATGTTATGGTAATTTTTGGGGATTTTTCTGAAAAAAATGAATTTTCGGTGAATAGTTTAATTATTTAAAAATTAAATCAAAAATATTTAAAAAATTATTTTTATAAAATGGAGTTCAGTTTTGAAATAAGAGCATTGATATTTGGTTAAGGGGAAATTTTGGGATTTTTCTGAGAAAGTTGAATTTTCAGTGAATAGTAAAAATACAGTTTTAGGGTTTCGGTATGTTTAATGATCTCATAATTGTGTCATGATGATGTCATGAGATATTTTAAGGGATGGGCGGCCAAAGGTGATGAATTATTGTATTGGGGTCCCCATGTGGCCTAACTCCATGGGAAGTACCATGGGAGGGCCCATGCTTTTGAGAAAACCACTTTTGAGGTGTCCCTTGGCCATTAATGCCTTGTCCCCTCACTTTCCCTATAAATACCAAGAAATCCTATCATCCTTTCGACTCCCCACTCTCCCCCAATGAAGTTCTGGTCTCATTACCTCCCAAAGAGTCCTCCCAAGGTGCCCCCAAGACCTCAATGTCCCAACCTTTGAGTTTTAAGAGTTATGTTTTAAGGTAAGGGATCTGATCTCTCTCTTTCTTTTCAAGAAATCTCTTTTATGTAATTTCTTTTATGCTCCATGTTATTATGATAAAGGGTGTTCTTTTATACTCCTCTTACTTCCCTTTTCATGTTCACATAATTAGATATTCCCTTTTACTCTCATTATTTCGTTTTATGAAGTTTTAAGTGGCGCCGTTAGGCTGCCGAAATTTTTTGTAACGGATTCTTTCACCCTTCTCATTTTCAAGTTCTATTTTCTTGTCAAGTCATTCAAGTTCATTTTTATTATGTTGGGGTATGATATCTAAATTTATCATACTGATATTTTATGATCATATGATTAGATACCCAATTTGATCTCTTCAATTCAGTATTTTTAAGTTTTAAGTGGTGTCGTTAGGCTGCCGAATTTTTAAGTGGTTCTTCACCCTTCTCGTTTTGAAGTTCTACTTTCATGTCAATTCTTTCAAGTTTCTTTTTGTTATTTTGGGGTATGATATCTATATCTATCATACTGATCTTTTATGACCATATTATGGGAGACCCCATTTGATCTCTTCAATTCAGTATTATGAAGTTTTAAGTGGCGCTGTTAGGCTGCCGAATTTTTAAGTGGTTCTCCACCCTTCTCGTTTTGAAGTTCTACTTTCATGTCAATTCTTTCAAGTTCCTTTTTGTTATGTTGGGGTATGATATCTATATCTATCATACTGGACTCTTATGTTCATATGATGAGAGACCCCATTTTATCTCTCCAATTCTTTATTTTGAATTTTTAAGTGGCGTCGTTAGGCTGCCGAATTTTTTTAGGGGATTCTTTCACCCTTCTCATTCTTTTCAAAGTTCTACTTTCATGTCAAGTCTTTCAGGTTCCTTTTTGTTATTTTGGGGTATGATATATATATCTATCATACTGGACTCTTATGTTAATATGATTAGAGACCCCATTTGATCTCTTCAATTCAGTATTTTGAAGTTTTAAGTGGCGTCGTTAGGCTGCCGAACTTTCATAAGAGAAATCTAATTTTTGTCTTCCTTCCATTTTTTTCATTTCAACTGGTATGTCCTTGAAATTTCATTACCATGATCTTTTATCCTTTTTATTCTGTCCATATACTGTTTTATGGGTCATTTATGAATGTTTGACCCATTTTCCCTCTCTTTTTAATGTCTTCTAAAACCTCGTAACATAGCCGTTATGCTGCAGAATTTCCGTCTCAAAATGTCTCTCTCTTTTTCTAAAGTTCCTTTATATTATTAAGTTAATACTCAAAGCTCTTTCTTCTAAAGGGGTATTCACATATATACCAAAATTTTCTATTTTAAATTCTGGGATTTACATACATGAGACCCACCTTCCTTTTCTGTGGGTTTTAAGGTGACGTAAAGATCATGTCTTTAAAGCAGTTTTTAAAACGTTGTGATTATGAAATGAAACCCATTTATTTTATGCTATATGGGTTATTTATGAAATTTTTGATGATGATATATGTGGCTCACATGATAATAAAGGAAAATTTAAGGGTGTGCCCTGATAGCGCTCCAATGCATTGGGTAATGATGTAACCACTAGAGATTACAATTTTCACGATACCTTGGTGAATAACCTTGGTAATTTTCAAACGACACCTTGGGGATGGACCATGGTGATATGTTCATGATTGTCTATGTTAAATGATGTATCCACATCTTAAAGTTATGAAAAATGTTATTTTTATTATGATATTCCACATGATTTTTTTTATCATGCCTTAAAGTTCTTGTTCATGACATAGTTGATGTATCTCAAGTTCACATGTAAAATGTTTCCCTTGTTTCCCTTACTGGGCCTTCTGCTCACCCTTTCTTTTGATGTATGTCCCCAGGTTATGATATGCAATAATGAACCTAGGATGAACATGAGGAGATTCCTTTCAAGTGTTTAAGAAGAATGTTTTATGTTTTCATGTTTTAAGTTCCTGGTTTCCAAGACACTAAACCTTAAAGATCCTCAGTTTTGTATAATGTAATGAAAGTTTATGTGATAAAAAGGAGGGATGCTATAGTTGGTATCAAAGGATGGTTTAGTTATTTGTGGAAATTAGGATATGAAAACTTTAGGAAGAAGCCTATAGAAAATTTTATATATAGGAAATCTTCCTGGTATTTTGGTGAGTATTGAGTAATGGGTTGCCAAGAAAATACATCTCTGTCTGGATACGAGCAGATAGAGGTGGCTCTGGAACAGATGTACATAGGGGTAAAACCCAAAAACACCGCTTTGAGCTAGACTCAAATGGGAACTGGTACACGACAACGGGCCTTGCTGCACTCTTGGTTATGACACTCCCGGGGGATATGCTTTGGTAAATTTATAAGCTTAGTATGAACCATTGTTAAAGGAATAAAGATAAAATAAAATAAAGATTAACATAAGAATATATGATCATGGATAACCTAGATGAGAACCTAGGGGATCAAAAGTTAGGGTATACTTTTATTCTACAATTTATCCTTATATGCTTTAAGTTCCTTTTCATGATTATTAGCTAAGTATTTAAGCCCCTAATTATACTTTCTATTCTTAGTTAATGGTGGGAAATGGAAGAACATGTCCCAACAACCAATGTGATAGGAAATGTGACGATTTCCGTATTAATATTAAAGAGATGATTAGGGGATTAAAAGATGATTATTATTTTGGAAGACGTTCACTATTTTGGGGACCCTATATGATCGAGGTAAATATATTACTACGGTATTTTCATTGAGGAGTAAGGTTGACTTATATTTTGAAGAATCGATGAATTTAAGGTGGACTTATAGTAATTTAGGTTACTTATGGGAATGATTAACCTATCTTGGGTAAAATATGTTTATGTTAGCTACTTTTGTTATAATATGTTAGGAGTGGTTGATGTTGTTTGGAGATGAACAATGAAGTTTATTTTTGAAGACTATGTTATCAAATCCTTCTTGTATTTGGGTTTCAATCTTAGTTTGGTTTATTTTGAGGAATCTTAAGGACCGTTATTTATGGAATGGTCTATGATGAACTTTGGGTAGTACCATGGAACTTAGAAGATTTAAAAGTAGTTTCCATTCCTATGGGATTCTTTAATTTTTTTTTAAAGAGTTATTTTACCTTACCCTTTCTATTTTTGGGAATGTTTAAAGATAGAAGAAATAGATAGTTAATCTTTTGTGAATTATGAAGATGATTCTTGTGTTTTGATGAGACCAAGTAGTTTTGAATGCTCATATCTTGGAGAAAAGATTAGTTTTGGGTAGAAACTTATTAAAGGATGAAACTCTACATGAAGATAGGTATATTTTCTTATGTTTTTGTTTTATGTTGTAAATGAATTCCTCAGAATTATGAAAAGGAATGTAAAACAAAAACATTGTTGGTTTACGTTTCCTACTAGGTAATCAAAGACCGTTTACACACATCATAAGTTTGGGATTTTCTTATGGTTAACTTTCTCCTAACCATGTTCTCTATCACTCTCCCCCAGAACTTGACCCTTTGTTTTTCTTCCATGTCCATGTTTTACTACATGGAAGCCTAGTGTGGGTTAACTCGGGTGACCTTTATACTTCCCTTTCTTTATTTTGAAGAAATAATTGTACTAACTCCTTTTCCGATGTGGGACTTTCAATGAAATTTCAAAACCTAATTTTAAAAATTGCGAGGACGCAATTTCTTAAGGGGGGAAGAATGTACCGACCTGAAATTTTGAATAAATCTTGTTTCCTAATTTTATGTGTTATTTTATTTATTTTTATACTCAACAAAAATGTTTCATTTGATAACATGATTATAATTAAAATGAGATCATTGGGTTTAGATGGTTATATGACCATTGGTCAATATGACCGCTAGAAACTAAACGTTTTGATTACTGTCTCTAAATACAAGTAATCTTGGTTAATTATTATAGAAAGAAGATTCGATGGCCTCACCCAGTAGTCTTGGACCGATCGAAGCACATCTAACAGAACTTGGGAAAGAGGTAGCACCACTGGGCTTTGCTCTGGACCAAACCCAAGCTGAACTTCATCGTGTGAAGCTAGAATGGAATCGCCTCTGCGAGAAGTTCAAACTGATAGAAATTACTACTCGTGAGATGTTAGCCGAGCCTCCATCGGATTCTCTCACCTTAGCACACCTTACACTTAGGTCCTATGCTGGTGTGATAAGGGGCTATGTAAGGAGACCGTAACTGCCTTGTGTAATCCTTTGTTTTAAATAAAAATTGGGATTTCTTCTTATGATGAAGATTATGAATTTTTAAATGACCGGATAAATATAGTATGCATATTTTTGATAAATTTTAGAAAAATGATATTTTAAAAATGTTTATGTAAACCTTAAATAATTAAAAATGTGTAATGATTTTTAAAAAATGGTCTTCTACAATTATGTTCAGTACGAAATTTAGAGTCTAATAAGATCAACTTGATTTTTTATGAATAGTAAATTATGAATAGTGATTTTATGATTAGGATTAGTAATGTGTCCAAATGGATTAGTAATCTCACTTAAAGAAAGTATTAATATAATCTAGGCACCTTGATTAAGTAATGTGATTCAATAAAATGGTTAAATAACGGTTTCATAAATTATTATTCAAGTATTAGTTTTTTCGGGTGAATAGTGTTTTTTTAATTAAAAATTTAATTAAAAATATTTAGAAAATTATTTTTATAAAATGGATTTCATTTTTGAACTCAGAGCGTCGATATTATGTTATGGTAATTTTTGGGGATTTTTCCGAAAAAATGAATTTTCGGTGAATACTGTAATTATTTAAAAATTAAATCAAAAATATTTAAAAAATTATTTTTATAAAATTGAGTTCATTTTTGAAATCATAGCATTGATATTTGGTTAAGGTGAAATTTTGGGATTTTTCTGAGAAAGTTGAATTTCCAGTGAATAGTAAAAATACAGTTTTAGGGTTTCGGTATGTTTAATGATCTCATAACGGTGTCATGATGATGTCATGAGATATTTTAAGGGATGGCCGGCCAAAGGTGATGAATTGTTCTATTGGGGGCCCCATGTGGCCTAACTCCATGGGAAGTACCATGGGAGGGCCCATGCTTTTGAGAAAACCACTTTTGAGGTGTCCATTGGCCATTAATGTCTTGTCCCCTCACTTTCCCTATAAATACCAAGAAATCCTCTCATCATTTCGACTCCCCACTCTCCCCCAACGAAGTTCTGGTCTCATTACCTCCCAAGGAGTCCGTCCAAAGTGCCCCCAAGCCCTCAAGGTCCCAACCTTTGAGTTTTAAGAGTTACGTTTTAAGGTAAGGGATCTGATCTCTCTCTTTCTTTTCAAGAAATCTTTTTTATGTAATTTCTTTTATGCTCCATGTTCTTATGTTAAAGGGTGTTCTTTTATACTCCTCTTACTTCCCTTTTCATGTTCACATAATGATAGATCCCCTCTTACTCTCATTATTTCGTTTTATGAAGTTTTAAGTGGCGCCGTTAGGCTGCCGAAATTTTTTGTAACGGATTCTTTCACCCTTCTCATTTTCAAGTTCTATTTTCTTGTCAAGTCTTTCAAGTTAATTTTTATTATGTTAGGGTATGATCTCTAAATTTATCATAATGATATTTTATGATCATATGATGAGAGACCCCATTTGATCTCTTCAATTCAGTATTTTGAATTTTTAAGTGGCGCCGTTAGGCTGCCGAATTTTTAAGTGGTTCTTCGCCCTTCTCGTTTTGAAGTTCTACTTTCATGTCAATTCTTTCAAGTTCCTTTTTGTTATTTTGGGGTATGATCTCTATATCTATCATACTGATCTTTTATGACCATATTATGAGAGACCCCATTTGATCTCTTCAATTCAGTATTATGAAGTTTTAAGTGGCGTCGTTAGGCTGCCGAATTTTTAAGTGGTTCTCCACCCTTCTCATTTTGAAGTTCTACTTTCATGTCAATTCTTTCAAGTTCCTTTTTGTTATGTTGGGGTATGATCTCTATATCTATCATACTGTACTCTTATTTTCATATGATGAGAGACCCCATTTGATCTCTTCAATTCAATATTTTGAAGTTTTAAGTGGCACCGTTAGGCTGCCGAATGTTTTTAGGGGATTCTTTCACCCTTCTCATTCTTTTCAAAGTTCTACTTTCATGTCAAGTCTTTCAGGTTCCTTTTTGTTATGTTGTGGTATGATCTCTATATCTATCATACTTGACTCTTATGTTCATATTATGAGAGACCCCATTTGATCTCTTCAATTCAGTATTTTTAAGTTTTAAGTGGCGTCGTTAGGCTGCCGAACTTTCATAAGAGAAATCTAATTTTTGTCTTCCTTCCATGTTTTTCATTTCAAATGGTATTTCCTTGAAATTTCATTACCATGATCATGTATCCTTATTATTCTGTCCATATACTGTTTTATGGGTCATTTATGAATGTTTGACCCATTTTCCCTCTCTTTTTAATGTCTTCTAAAACCTTGTAACATAGCCGTTATGCTGCAGAATTTTCGTCTCAAAATGTCTCTCTCTTTTTCTAAAGTCCTTTTATATTATTAAGTGAATAATAAAATCTCTTTCTTATAAAGGGGTATTCACAGATATACCAAAATTTTCTATTTTAAATTCTGGGATTTACATACATGAGACCCACCTTCCTTTTCTGTGGGTTTTAAGGTGACGTAAAGATCATGTCTTTAAAGCAGTTTTTAAAACATTGTGATTATGAAATGAAACCCATTTATTTTATGCTATATGGGTTATTTATGAAAATTTTGATGATGATATATGTGGATCACATGATAATAAAGGCAAATTTAAGGGTGCGCCTTGATAGCGCTCCAATGCATTGGGTAATGATGTAACCACTAGAGATTACAATTTTCACGATACCTTGGTGAATAACCTTGGTAATTTTCAAATGACACCTTGGGGATGGACCTTGGTGATATGTTCATGATTGTCTATGTTAAATGATGTATCCACATATTAAAGTTATGAAAAATGTTATTTTTATTATGATATGCCACATGATATTTTTTATCATGCCTTAAAGTTCTTGTTCATGACATAGTTGATGTATCTCAAGTTCACATGTAAAATGTTATCCTTGTTTCCCTTACTAGGCCTTCTGCTCACCCTTTCTTTTGATGTATGTCCCCAGGTTATGAGATGCAGTAATGAACCTATGATTAACATGAGGAGAAGCCTTTCAAGTGTTTAAGAAGAATGTTTTATGTTTTCATGTTTTAAGTTCCTGGTTTCCAAGACACTAAACCTTAAAGATCCTCAGTTTTGTATAATGTAATGAAAGTTTATGTGATAAAAAGGAGGGATGCTATAACCTGTCCTTTTTTTCAATGAGGATGGTAACCTTATATTTTGTGTGGATTAATCCCAATTGAATCAGCTTATGGTGAATAACAGGTATCCACTTTCTTGTATAGACAACCTCTTCAACTAGCTCTGAGTTGTGACAGTTTTCTCTACGATCAATTTGATTTTGGGCTACCATCAGGTGTTTGTGGGACTATCAAACATACCATGTATAGAATTATAGATTAGGTATGTCTTATACAAGTATTTGGTTATTATTTTTGTCCTAAATAATGCACCAATAGTCTTTATGGCACTGATGAATCGGGTTTTCCACCAATATATTGATTCCTTTGTGGTATTCTTTGTAGATGAAATCTTAGTGTATTAATGAACAAAACACGACCATGATACCCATCTTGATATTGTGATGAGTAAAATAATATAGCACCAAATATATGTTGTTTCCCTCGGAATCCGGGGATGACCGCCTTGATGGGAGGTTCAAATGTTCCGATTGGTTTCTAACGGGTTTGTTCGTAGAACCGAAAACATCCAATGATTCCACATCCATTCGGACCTACTTTCCAAATGTAGGTGCTCATTAGTTTGTGGAATGATGAGTCTTAGGAATTTTCATTGGTCGAGAGGATGGTAGGTTGGACTCATCACACTTTTTTAGGGGAATTATTGTCTACTCCGGGACTCTCTTTATAGATTTAAGTTATGTTCGTGAATCCTTATTACATTAACAAGTATAAAATGAGCTTTCCTTCAGATCTAACTATCAATGATCAAATATGTAGGAAATTTAGAGAATCTTTTATATGTATTCTAGGTTCTTCATTGATAGAGAATCATCTGTATTTATTAGAGATTCTTGGTCAATGGTACCCTTCGACACATTTATATAGAAGTCTCTTGGTCATTATGATGACCATGCTGGTTTTAAAGCCACTCGGTGGGGAACTTGAAGTTTATTGTCATTCAGAAGGACATGGATTATTTTAGATTTGGGATCGAACCCGCAGATAGGCTACCTACGTATCCTTTGTTTTGGAAAAGGAATCAGAACCCATGTAGTTCGAGTAAGGGAGTATGATGTTTATGATTGATGGCTCAAAGAAGGATGTCACAATTACTTTTACACTCTAATCTCATATGAGTCATACTCGGTGTGAGAAACAAAAGGTATTGGTAAAAAAAATATACAATTGTGCCATGAAATATTCAATTATAAGAAATAATGTGGGGCTTATGTATGTATGACTGCCCAGATAAATGAAGATTAGGATTTATTTTAGGGAAGAAATCCAGGAACAGGGTCTATAAAGGTATATGTGCTTCATGGAGATTTTGAATACTCTAACTTGGGGCTTACACTTAAAAAGGAGGCCCAAATTAGGATAAGACTTATGATTGGGTTTTACTCCTGAAGAGGAATCCCAGATCAAAGGTAAATTAGGACTGGTTAAGAGAAATTTAAGACTGGGGCTTACCCTTGAAAAGGAGGCCCAGGTCAAGGATTAAGGTTTGGGGCTTACTCCTGAGGAGGATGCCTAGATTAGGGGACTGGGCTTACTCCTAAGGAGGATGCCCAGATTAGGGGACTTTAAGAATTGGGACTTACTCCTAAGGAATATCCCCAAGTTAAGAATTACGACTAGGACTTACTCCTAAAAAGGAGGCCCAGGTTAGGGGATCTGGGGCTTACTTCTAAGAGGTTTCCCAAATTAGAGGACTTGGGGCTTACTCCTAAAGAGGATGCCCAAATTAGAGGACTTATGACTGGGGATTATTCCTGAAAAGGAGACCCAGGTTAATGATTCTCTCATCTTAAAGGATGAGGTTAAATGAATGAAATCTCAATCTTTAGTGACATAAAGATGTGTAAATCTCTAGGTTTTGAGAGATATTCCACAGAATTCCTTTCAGATAAAGAATTCAAATCAAAAAATCATGCCATAAATGGCTTTTAAGAGTGTCTTGAAGACTGAATCTTGAATAGTAAAGGTGTAATGGCTTAAGAGGGGTGAAATGGGCAAGAAAGGCACCCAAAAAGGCAGGGGCGCGCAAGTCCTGGCAGGCGCGCAGGTACTACGTGGGCGCGCAAGTCTTGGCCGCGCAAGTCTTTATCATGTAGGTATACCTGCACGACAAGTTTGGTACTTGCACGGTGTTTGACCAGCCGGGTAATACTTGAGCGACTTGTGTTTAAGGCCTTTAGAATCCTCTTGAGGTTCTTCCAGAAGAGGGGTGCGTAGGTTCTATTGAAGGAGTAAGGCAGCGCGCAAGTGTGGCCATTTCCCTTAAGGGATAGCCACCTAGGCACGCAAGTGTTGATGAGTTTCAACACTTAGGCCTTCCTCCCCCTCTTTATATATTTCGTTCTAGGTAAGAAATTACCTTAGAAGTGTTCCGGAAGCTTTGAGAAGAGACTAGGGCACCGGGAGCTCAAATCTGAGTTTCTGGAAAAAAATTCTCTCTAATGGGGGGCCCACAGGGTCTATTTATAGGCAGGAGAAGACCCCAGGTGGTTATTACTTAGGTCTCGCAAGTCACTTGCGCGACCATAATGCGTCGCGCAAGTGGACTTGCGCGACTATGAGGAAACTTGCCCGACTTATGGTAAATCTTCTCCTTGTTCATCCCTTTGTCGATTTTTGATATTTTCTTAAAAGGATGGATCAATTTGTGCTAAGTCATTTCCCTTTACATTTATTTGGACTCTATGACGAAAAAGGAGCGTCAACAAAAGTCCCCCCTCAGAGTTGGATTCGAAAGAAATGAGGATTTGACTTTGAGGAAATCGAAGACATCCTAAGGAAATGTGGCACGCAAGTGTTGAGGGCGCAGAGGGCAGCACGCAAGTGTGCATCGTGCAGGGACTGGGCGCACTGGGTACGGCACGCAGATAGGCCGCCTGGCCTATAAATATAGGATCCTTGACCGCGTATAGCATCTTCTTCTGAATTCTCGAGCTCTCTCCGCGCAAGTTTTCTTCACCGTGCGAGTCCTTTCTTTCTGTTATTTCCTTGCCGCCGCACTGCTGTCTAGGTATCTATACTTGCGCGGTTTTAGACTTGCGCGGTAAAAACTAGTGCGGCACAAGAACACTTGTGAGCCTTAGTTCCTTTTCCATTTTTTCGAATTTCTTCACAAAGTTTATGAAAAATCAATCCATTTAAGAATTTAATTTATTCAACTTTTGTGCAGAATCAATGGCTCTTAGACCTGGAATAGTTGATGAACTGGATAGAAAGTGGATAGATGATATGATGAACATCATTGGCCATGATTATTATACTTTCAAAGATAGCACTCTTCCAGATTTGGCTAAGTATCTGAAGAAATATCATCATGACTTCCCACAGAGCACTTATATGCCTTTGTATGGCTATGGTCATCTATGAGAAGTCACCATTCTAGAAGCAAAGAACTATCTTCCATTTTTGTGGTTCCAGAATTACACCAACTTTGCTTCAGCAAATATCTCAGGTGGAGGAGTATTTCTAAGTGCTGGAATAGTGGAGAAGGCCTACGTGATGCATCATAGCCCTTACACACCAGATCTGAAAAATCATACACCTGAGCTGCAACCACATTGTCATCCTTCAATCTTCTGAAATGCTCAGATGGATTAATCCAAAGGCTGGAAGAAAAGTTGGGACTTTCGTCCTGGGGGAGGCATGAATCCAACTTGGATGTGGGCATACTGGGTGCGAAAAACCTGTGCAGAGTTTGTCGATGATCTTAAGGGAGTTGCAATATACGAAGCTGTCTGGGTTGGGAAAACATATGTTTACAGACATGATAACTTCATGCCGGAGATACTCAGCCACTGGAGCCCAGAAACTAATTCTTTCCATCAGACTCATGGAGAAGTAGGCATCAGTCTGTGGGATGTCCACAAGATATCAGGGGATCCAATTTTGGGTGATATGTATGATGAATTCATTCCTCCCAAGGTGACTTGGAATGATTCAGAGAAAACTTGGGAATTATTTAAGATTTTCCACAGGCTTAAGAGTTCAGAGACCTCATTAACTCATTCTAGAAATGATATTCATCCGGAGGAATGGATGAATATATTTATTATTGATAAGAAATAGAGGGAGCCAAAGGAGAAGGAGTCGAAAGAAAAAGGATCCAAGAAAAAGAAATCCAAGGATTAGAGGCCCAAACGTCCTACCACCTACCCAAAACCTGAGAAGAGGGGTGCTCTTGGAACATTCTGGCCAACTGTAGAAGCAGGAGAGTTTGAGAAGTGGGGATATGAAGTGAATCAAATAATCCCAAAGAAGACTCGTCTGTCGGGCTTCTTGGAAATGCGGCTCAGTGTTTATCTCTTACCAGTAAGGGATTCGAAGGGAGGCGTCAGGCCAGGGACCTTCGTCATTGCAGAAAAGATGGCTGAGGGAAAAATGGTTGGGTTGGATACACCCATTTTATCAAAGATTCACAGGAGTTTACTTCATGTCTTCATGGGTAAATCTCCTTTAAGAATAGTGGGACCATTCCAAGTTTTATGGGGATGGATCGCCACTCACTTCAGGACTTATAATGTACATAATGGATTACAAATTCCTGGAAGTTCTTTCAGGCCGTCAGTGCAAGAATTCTCTGGAGTTGCTCCATTATATGTTAATGCCTATGACATGAAAGTGAGGCTGAGCATGTTTAAGGAATTCAACTTCTTTCCCTATGGAAGTCCGCCAACCGGGTGGTTTGTTGATGATGGAACAACCCATTTGGATTTGAGGGCATACATGCTAGCTTGCAGGGATGGTGTGCTAGTTTCCAGGATTGATGGAGAAATCATATGTGAGGCCTATGCTCCATATAGATTTGCACGTCAATTCAGATGTTTGCAATAGATTGTTGTATCTCCTCCAGTACATGTCAGGTTAGAGCAACATCTGATGGTTGCTCGGCAACTATGGCTGCTGACGTCAAGGGAGAAGACTGGGGCAGTATTTGACCTACCAGTTGAAAAAGTGGAACATAATTTGACTACATATTATGTCGAACACTGGATAGCATCATACCCCAAAGGGATATTGAATCACCCAGTCTATCAGGTGGGGAAAAGGAAGAGGACTGTAGAGAAAGAAACCCTTCCTCATGAAGGTGATGCTTCCCCACCTGAAGTTGATTCGACAGACTCCTCCTCTAGAACTGATTCACCGGATTCCCATGATGGGGATGATGAGGCATAACCAATGACAAAGAGGTTTCGTGCCCGATATAATCCTCCGGTCAGAATTAAAAGACCCACTCCATCAACTCCTAGTGTGTTACTTCATTGTAGTAATTTAATCACTGCTACTTTATAAAGCAATAAGTCTTACTTTCTTATTCTTTATCTGTAGTTGCAGGATCTGGGAAGAAATTGAAGTCAAAAATTGTAGGACCTTCCTCATAGCCTTCATATCTAAGACCAGAGGTTGTCCAGTTATGGAAGAGTTTATATTGTGGTACTAAGACCACCTGGCTGGATTTGTGTAAGGGCCTACAACTCCCTGGAATAGGGAATCTTATGGCTTCTACAAATCTTCAATGCGAGGATAACCCCAATGAAGTGCAGGCTTACATCAGAGAGCTAGAAATGCTCATATATTCCACTGATGAGTCTATTCCTATCACCAGGCGGGTGAAGGAAATGATTGATTGTGGCGCCACTGTGGGCGCTGGTGGTTCTGGAGATGAGGAGTGGCATGAGTATGTGGCTCCTAAAGATGTAAGTTTTATTTCCTTATTTGCTTTGCAACTTGATTTCAGTTGAAGATTTGTCACTTAAGGAAGCTATTTTCTTCATCTTGCAGCTTGCAAAGAAAGGAATTGTGGTTCCTTCGCCACAATATAGCCCTGGTGGTACTACCATCGGGGCTACTGCTGATTCTCCTCGTGAACCAGGCGAGATATCTCCAGGCCAGCAGGACATGAATGAGGCGCTGGACATAGCCTTCCATTCGCCAATCCAAGTGCCAATAAGGGAGACTACTGATACTCCCAAAAAACCAAAGAAGCAAAGGCAACTAAGGAGGAAGTCCACAGCTAAACATTTCATTAGCAGTGGTAAGTCCTTCAAGTAATCATGAGTTTATACTCATGACCACATGGTTACTCATATTTCTGGGGATTGCAGGGGCTTCTTAAATTTCCCCCCTGAGGGAAAGGACTGATCCTACTTCAAAGACCACGGAGGGTGCTGTGGAACAATCACAGATCCAAGTTGACTTGGCTGCTCCTGGAGAAGAGACAGCATTTATTCCCAGTATCCCTCCTGCTGCTATTGCAAGAAGAGAAGAACTTGTTTCAGGTAAGTCAACAATGCTTCATAAAAATGTTGAACGAAACAATGACTGAATTCCATTCTGTGATACTTCAGGTTCAACCCCTGCATTAGAGCTTCTGGCGACTATTGCAACTGATGTTGTGATTATATCTGAAGATGTTGTCCAGGTTCAGGGGTTGTAGGATGTAAGTCGTCAAGAAGATGCAACAAATGCTCCCACTGGTGAGACTAACCAGGATTTTGAAATATCATTGGATGAAATGATTAATCATGGCATGACTTTTGAAGAATTTTATGATCATGATAAGTTATCATGTGATTTAGAAGACCTTGGGCGTGAGTGTTATCCTTCGCCCAGTAAATTTTTTTTTAATTTACACTTCTAATTATGACTGAAAATAATATGCAGTTTCATCCGTAGAAGCTGCTGAACTTCCAATTCCTGAAGAGGGTGTGGACATTGATGTCAACCCTACCATTGCAGAAACATTAGCTCAAGTAGAGCTAAACCCAGTAAACCCTCTTGAGACCCATCTTGAAGATCCTGTTGAAACTAAGAAAGATGGGGAGGAGTCTTCTCAGGTTGCTGACCCACCGTCGGGTAAGGGATAACAAAATTTGTGATTGTACTTAATTTTCAAGACAATTGAATCTTTTGTTATCTTTGAAGCTAACCAACAATTTCAATTGATCATGCAAAGTCGTCAACTGCAGTGGCTAGGTCTAGAGGTGAGGCCTCAGCCTCTGTCCCCATGGGAATTGAAAGTGAAGAAGCACAAGCAGGGGGAAAAGAGCAGAACAGGGAACTTCTTTAAGTGCATTAATCCTAGATTACCTGCCCCCTGTGATGATGATGTTGAATCAGACCCAGATATGCTTAAAGCGTTCAGCTTTTCACAACGCAAGGCATGGAACAACATATGGAAAATCATATCTGAGGTGCCTTTAGAAGAGCTATCATAGAAAATTCCTCGATTGTCATCCCAATTTGTCATACTAGGACTTGGTGGTTTTGGATATGAATAGATCCATACCGCGGTGAAACAGATCATTTTCAGGAGGGAGCAGGAGAAAAAGTTCCGCGAAGATCTGACCAGGGTGAAATTGTCAATTAATATCGGCGAATTTGAGGCTGCTGTATCCCAAGATGAGGCTGATTATGCTGCCAAGATGAAGGAGCTGAAGCATAAAATCAAAGAAAAATTTGTCCAGCAGATGCACCTTCAGCAATAGTTGGATGTTGTTACTGGGGAACTTGACCAACTCAATAATTCACTAGAGGGAGTTCAAAAAAATGGTATGAAGACCATTGTGGATGCCAAGAAACCACTCCATCAGGCTGAAAAGAGTGAAGTTGGTCGAGTGCATGAGCTTCAAGTAGCTGCTGATGAAGCTCAGGATGTGGTTCATCAATTGAAGACTTATGTTGAAAGCCTCTTGTAATTCTTGAAAAAGAGAAGAGACTCCAATCAGTGGATGTCCTTCTAAATCTTATGTATCAATGAAAAACACTTTCACCTTCAATCATTTGTACCTTCATTCTCTTTTTCTACATGCTTTAGATTTTACCTAAGCCAATGAGCCTAGTAAGCATAGTATGATTTTTACTAGGATTAATGTAAATAACCCTACAAACTTCAAACCTTTTAATTGCTCAATGTTACCTAAATCATACTAAATGTACGTTTAGTGAGTTGGAACTTGACTTTTATTCAGAGTTCTTTTGTCTTTTGTGGGCACTTTATAGTCATGCACGTCGGACATAAAAAGGCTAATGTTTAAGGTCGAAATAGCTTTGACCGAAATGGATTAGAATTGACTCAATTCCTTGAAAATTCATCTGAAAACATATTACCATACTCAAGTATGAGGGAAAATATGTAAGCTATGACTTAAGAATATTTGAATCTGAGGAATGATATGAAAAAGAGCTAAAAGGAATTAGAAGAAGTAGTTTCCAAGAATGAAGTTACCATTATTTAACAAACCCGTCAGGGGGTTGAATTATGCAGGGCCACCTAAGGGCATTGGCTGCATAGTCAAATAAAATAGTATCTTTTGGCTAACAAGTCTGTTATGTAGACTGTTTATGCAAGGCCTCCTATGGGCACGTGCTTCATAGTCAGGCAAAAGAACTCTCAGAAATTTACTTTCCTAGTGCTAAAAAGCCAGTGAAAGTTTATGAAGATTCAAATCTTCCAAAGTATAGATTTTACTATATGGAAAGAGGTACTTGAATATAGAGAAGATATTTCCAAACAAGATTATCGAAGAACTGGATGAATTTCACTCCTACGAAGGTCTGACCCAAATGTAGGGAAGGAGAATATAAGCCATAGACTTGAACACTTTCAGATCATGAAAAAGGATATGGGACAAATATGTTAAGGATGGCTATTTTTGCGGATCCCTACATACTGTTATTTAAGAAAAATAAGTACAAAAGAGGCATTCTTCCCAAGAATGTAGTTACCACTATCCGAAAAACCCATTAGGGGGTTGAATTATGCAGGGCCACCTATGGGCATTGGCTGTATAGTCAAATAATAGTATCTTTTGGCTAACAAATCTATTATGTATACTATTTATGCAAGGCCTCCTATGGGCACGTGCTGCATAGTCAGGAAAAAGAACTCTCAGAAAGTTTGACATTTTTGTGACTATAAGTCAGGAAAAGGGTTATGAGGATCTGAAAATATTTAAGGTTAGGATTATTCCACATAAATATGGGTATTGTTCAATGTATACAAAGATACATAGATCAATGCTAACCATAATCATGTTGTGGCTGGGTCCTGAATTGAAATGTTGGACTTCACTACGTATCCCATAAGGATGTGAATCAAGCCATACATAGTTCTTAAACTACAGTTTAACGTCGTGTGGGACAACAGGATTAGAGATCTTAGTTTAGGGTCATAGATCTTGGACCATTGTAAGAAATACATAGTGTGTGTTTTCATGGGGACTTTTCATCCAAGGGACTGAAAATGGAATTTGGGGTTAGGCCCAAAGACTTGGGGCTGGATTCGAGGGACACTCGAATGTTCCTACGTATCCCATAAGGATGGGAATCAAGCCCACATAGTTCTAGAAATACCCTCTGTACAAATTTGGTTCGTACATCTGAAGGGTGAAAGGGGACTTTAGTGCAATGATGGTTTAACCCAAGATAAAAGGTTTGGGCATTTCCATGTATGCACGTAGTCTTTGAAATGAAACATGATTGAAAAATCAATGAAAATAATGGTTCCCTCTCAGGTGAGGTTATCAAAGAAATTTGCAGTTTATTGTCATACTGGACAAAGGTGTTGTATAGTTTAACATCGTATAACAAGGACAAAAGTGAACCAATGTAAAGATATTTATTCTAAGGGCGGTTTCACGAATTAACATCATATGAGATGGAGATGAACCGATGTGAAGAGATTGGTTTTGGGCTTGAACCTTGGGAGGTTGCCTATATACCCAACCTAGAAGGAAAGGATCAAAGTCCGTGTAGTTCAATTAAAGAATGAATTAATGATCAAGTTGTTCTTGGGGACAACGACCTAAAAAATGATATTGGGACTTACACATGGTTAGTAGCCCAGAGAGAGTGTTATCGTTGAGGTTTTCTCTAAGCTCACGTGAGTCATACTCGGTGTGAGAAACAAGAGGTAGAAACAACCTTAACAATACATAGTTTAACGTCATATAGGACGTATGAAGGGACTATGCAGTTTAAAGTTTTGCAGTTAGGACTATTGGTGCTGCACAGTTTAGTGTCATGTAGCAGGGACAAAAGTACAGTTTAATGTCATGTAGTTAGGATGATGGGGAAAATAGAGTTTAACGTCATTTTGGATGAAAGGGGGACTGTGCATTTTAATGTCATGCAGTGAGGACAAAAGAGTACACCATTTAACGTCATGTTGGACGCATTAGGGACTTTTTCACAGTTTAACGTCATGTTGGACGAAAAAGGGACGATACAGTTTAGCGTCATGTTGGACGAAAGTGCGAATAGTTTAAGGTCATTTGTATGGACCATTGATGATGCAGTTTAAGTTCATACAGGACCTAGTTGCAGTTTAAGGTCATATTGGGCCATTTAGGGAACTTTTTCACAGTTTAATGTCGTGTGGGACGAAGTTTCAGTTTAAGGTCATACTGGATCATTGCTGTATAGTTTAACGTCATATAGGAAGGACGAACTGGTGCTGCACAGTTTAGTGTCATGTTGCAGGGACATGAGTACAGTTTAATGTCATGTAGGATGTATTAAAGGACTTGTATAGTTTAACATCATATATCAAGGACGATGAAGGTGACACGGTTTAACGTCATGTTGGACGTATGTGCAAATAGTTTAGGGTCATATGCTTGGACCGTTACTGTATAGTTTAACGTCATATAACAAGGACGATCTGGTGCTGCACAGTTTAGTGTCATGTTGCAGGGACATGAAAGGTACTTTGCAGTTTATACAAAATACTTCTTCAAAAATATGGCATTGGTTGGAGTAGTGATGAGTTCTCTATCCATCGAGATTAATGAATAAGCTCCATTGGAGTAGATCCTATGTATTGAATAAAGTCCTTCCCATTTTGGCTCAAGCTTGGCAGGTTTCTTTCCTGGTATCATTGGAGTTCTGAGAACTAATACCAATTCTCCCTGAGTGAATGAATGAAAACGAACATTTTTGTTAAAAGCTCGTGCTATTTGATTCTGATATATTTCCAAGTGGTGCAAAGTGCACAATCTTTTCTCATATAACTGTTCCAATTCATTCATTCTCTTTTGATATTGTTCATCTATAGATGACTGATCGCAAATGGATACTCTGAGGGATGGTAATTGAACTTCAATGGGCAAGACGGCTTCCATTCCATATACCAATGAATATGGAGTTGACCGAGTTGCAGTGTGGGTGGTAGTCCGATAATCCCATAAAGCATGAAAGAGTTAATCAGGCCATGACCTCTTATCTTTATCCACCATATTTTTTAGTATATTTAAAAGAGTATTGTCAAAGGCTTCTATCTGGTTGTTGGCCACTGCATGATACCGAGATGAATGGTTGGATTTGATGTTGTATTCTTGATACAACTTCTTCACCTCGGATGAACAGAAGTTGGTGCCATTGTCCGTTAATATGGTATGAGGGACACCAAATATGGTAATGATGTTAGACTTGATGAAGCTAACAACACATTTGGAACTGACTTCCTTGAGAGGTATTGCCTCTGTCCATTTGGAAAAGAAGTAAGTAGCAGTAAGAATGTACTTAAACTGCTTGGCCGTAGCCGAAGGGTAAGGTCCCACCACATCCATCCCCCATGTGGAAAATGGCCATGAGTAATTAGCTGTATGAAGAAACTATGGAGGTTGATGAATGAAGTTGGCATGCACTTTGCATGAATGACACTTCTTTGTGAAATCAAAACAATCTCTTATCATTAAAGGCCAAAAGTATCCAAGCCTTCGAATTTGATCAGAAAATCTATGTCCAGACTGGTGGGCACCACAGATTCCTACATGCAATTCTTTCATGACAGCCATTTTCTCTTCACCATCAATGCATCTGAAGAGAACTCCATCAAAACCACGTTTGTAGAGAATTTTCTCTAGGTGATATGGGCTATCATAAAGAGTAAAATTAACCACACATCGCCGGATTTGTTCTTTCTCAGCTCTATCAGGTGGAAGTGTTCCATTTTGAAGGTATTCTCTGATAGGTGAAATCTATCCTGTAGTATGACCATACGGTTTAGGAATGGGACTAATTTCATTAATTTCTTCTGTTCTGATTCAAACATAAGGTGAAATTGCACGACGGTGGGCAATACTGATGGTTGTCTCATCCCGATTTGGATCTTCCAGAGCTGTGGCTATATTAGCCAATGCATCAGCTTGAGCATTTTGTGATCTTGGGACATAAGAAAATGTTGGTTCCAAAGGGAATTCCTCCATTAACTCTCTGACGTAATCATACAAATGTATTAGTTCTTCTTTTCTGATGGCATAATCACCTTTAATTGATTCACTTGTGCTTAAAGCGCTAATTCCAAGCCTACGATGAGAGATTTGTATTCTTCTTCATTATTGGTACCACCTTCCCACAATAAGAAGGAATAAGGTAACACTGCCTTTTCTAGAGAAATGAGCACAATTCCTAAGCCAACTTTGTTGAATTTAGGATTTTCCATTTTCCTTCCTGTTGGACTTCTGGAAGCACCATCAAAATACATTTCCCATGCCTGAGGAATTTCTTGAATATAGAAGACTTCCTCATCAGGGAGTTAAATATCTGAAGACGTGTCTTCCACTGAAGAGTGTTCATCTAGGAAATCATCCAGATCTTGGCCCTTTATCACCTTTTGAGACACATACTGAATGTCGAACTACTGCAAAATAACTGCCCATCTTGCTAGACGTCCTGTAAGCATTGGACGACTTAGGATAAATTTAAGCGGGTTATTGCGAGATACCAATTGGACCTCGTGATGTTGCAGGTAGTGTCTCAACTTCTGAACTGCAAAGATTAATTCCAGGCAGCACTTCTCAATACTTGAATACCGGGTTTCTGCTTCAAGCATAGTTTGACTGAGATAGTAGAGACTGTTTTCAATCCCAGCATCATTCTTTTGAGCAAGAAAGGCACCCAATGATCGCTCTAGAGCTGTTACGTAGAGGATAAGTGGTCTTCCTTCAACAGGAGGCATAAGTACCAGTGGACTCAAGAGGTATTTCTTGAGAATATCGAATTCTTCTTTACATTCTTCAGTCCACTGGTAAGTGACTCCCTTCTTCATCAATTTGGTAAAGGGTAAACTTTTTCCTACCAAATTGGCGATGAAACGCCGAATATAGGCTAACTTTCCTTGAAGTCCTCTTAATTATTTTAAATTTTGAGGAGGTGACATACCAAGGATTGACTTGTTCTTCTCAGGATCGACTTCAATACCACGATGGCGTACAACAAAGCCGAGAAATTTTACTGAGGTTACCCCAAAAGCACATTTTAAGGGGTTCATCTTCAAATTATGTTGTCAAAGCTTGCAGAATATGACTTACAAATCAGCCAAGTGATTAGAACGTTGTTTATATTTAACCACCAAATCGTCTACATAGCATTCAACAAACTTCCCTAAGAAGGGATTGAAGATACGATGCATGGCGCGCTGATATGTTGCACCTGCATTCTTTAAGCCAAAGGGCATTACCCGGTAACAAAACACACCCTGAGGGGCTCTGAAGGCTATATACTCCTCATCTTATGGAGCCATTTGGATCTGATTATATCCATAATATCCATCCATGAAGGAAAGTGCTTCATAGCCAGTTGTTGCATCAATTAGAAGTTCTGTAATTGGAACTGGGAAATCGTCCTTAGGACAATGCCGATTAAGATCTCTGAAATCGATGAAAACTCTAATTTGTTCGTTCTTTTTCTTTACAGGTACAATATTATCCAACCATTTGGGATATTGAACTTATCTGACGAAGTTAGATTTGATAAGATTATCCACTTCAGCTTCAATTTTAGAAGCATAAGTTGGGTGTGTTCTTCTCGTGGCTTGTTTAAATCCTCGATGTTCTTCTGGTAAACCCAAATGATGAGTAGCAGAATCAGGATCAAGCCCGGGCATTTCTGTATAGTTCCAAGAAAAAATATCTATATTTTTCTTTAGAAAAGAAATTTGCATCTCTTGCTCTTCAAGGTTCATGATCGCACTGATTAATGTGGGGCGTGGATCTTCCTTTGTACCCAGATTTATTTCCTTGAGTTCATCCACAGTGGTAGAGATACCCTCTTCAAATGCTGGAGGAGCATCTCTGAGATCTTCCTCTTCTTCTTCATCATGTGTTATTTCTTCCGTGTCTACTTGCATAGTAGATGACAAAGAAGAATTTTCATGATCAGAAGAGATGTCAAAATTTGCATATATTGAAGAAGAAGCTTCCATTTCCGACCTAATTGATGATGAAGGGTCTTCTTTGGGTAATAAAGAGGAGATGATGGATTGAGAATCGACATCATTATTCACCTCTGATGTTGATATAACTTATTCTGGCCTAATTGGCGAAGCATAGACTTGTTGGATTTCAGCAGATGAAATGAAGATGTCACTATTTGTGCTTTCATCACTGCTTGGTCGATTACCAATTTCTCCCATGTTGTCTGGCTTGATTGCCGTAATTGACATTATGGATCTTTCCATAAGAGTATTTTGATTTGGGTCTATCATGTCAATTTGACTGATAGGAAACACATAATATGTACTCACATTTGTAAATGGATTTACTGGAATTTTTTCCAAACCATATGGAGCATTAACTTTGGTAATCTCCTTTGTTATGGATTTCTCCTTTCCCTTCATGTGATAGAATTATGCCTCAATGTATTGAGACTCACATGTCTTGAATGGGGCCTTATCACCATACAATGTCCCAACACGACCATCGAAACAATATTTGAGACATTGATGGTATGATAAAGGGATAGCCGTATGTTGATGTAGCCAGGGTCTTCCAAACAAGATGTTGAAGGCTGAGTCTTGATCAACAACCATGATATCTGAATTGGATACAAGATCTCCAAACTGAGTTCTGAGTGTAACTTCACCCAGTGGTTCTTGTTCATTTTTATCATATCCCTGCAGCATCATGGTGGAAGGATACAAATCAGATTCCATGAGGCCCAATCGACGAAGTGTACGAATGGGCATGAGGTTGACTCCTGAACCATTGTCAATGAAAGCTCTTTGGACATCTACACCATTGACCTTGCCAGATAAATACAAAGGTCTGATATTCCCATGCACAACATCATCTTCATCTTTATCAGTAAAAGATATTATTGCATGGCATTCTGCAGGATTATTCTCTATGTGATAGACTTCAGCTGCAGCAATTTTAGTTTCAAACTCTTGAGGACTTGACAAAGCCTCGATGAGTGCTTCCCGAAGATCTTTTGATAGATTCAAAGCATCTAGAATTGATAACTTGGCTGGTACTTGGGCCAAGTGTTTCAATACATCATACTTTTGATCCAGAGGTCTACATTTCCCAATAGGAATATGTGGTTTAGTAGGTACCTTGGAAGCAGATGCTTTGGAAGTTGATGCATCTTGTATTGGGATAGGAGTTGAAAACATCCTTGGTTTTGGAAGATTAGACCGATTAGACCCATTTACTTTCTGAGAGGAAAATATGGAACCTTCAATCGGTCTTCCAAAATAACTGTTCCAGGACTGAATTTTCTATTATTAGAAGAACTTGCTTGTTCTTTCTGAGCTCGTTGAAGGGCTCTACCACGAGTTTCTGCTGCATACACAGTTCTAGCAGGGGTAGTATTGGAATAGTGGCTTCTGAAAGATCCACATCTTCCCCTGTATCCTGAACCTCTGAAACCTCCTCTGATTCCCTTGTTTGATACAGGGAATTCAGGCTCATCAAAATTGAAACTGCGACTGGAATATGGATCTGTTAATTGAATCATATTAACATAACAAAAGATTAACTCTTTGTTTGATGAATACTCTGCCTGATTAGCCTGTTTAGGATGTGCTGTTTGGTGGGGCGGTGCCCGTGGCTTTGAAGTAGATGGCATGAAGTCCTCCAAAGTCAAAGACGACTTAGGATTTGACACATACTCATCCTCTTCTGATTCTTTTTCTTTCTTTGAATCATGTCGTTTCTTTGAGGACTTTCCCTCTGACGAAGAGGGTTTTTCCACAACATTCATGGCAGAAGACACAATTGGTTTCTTTAATTGTGTTCGCAAAATAGTATGAGTTCAATTGATTATCTTTCTGACCATCCAATCATCATACTTTTGTGCATTTTTTCTTTTTACTTCCTGCCATTCATCTTCCTCCTCTGGAACTGTAGTAGTGACACATGCTACCTGGGCTGAGAAGCCTTTCAATGTGACATGTCCTGAGTCGACCATCTTTTGCAGGAGGTCTTTGAAGACAAAACACTCCTAGATGGGATGCCCCAACATTTGATGAAAAGGGAAATAATTATAACGGTCTTCATCTCCTTTTTTTTGGCCTATTGGGTATTGGCAATTGAACCAAATTGTTTTCCAGAGACGAAATGAAATAACCAGGAACATGTTCATTTCGAAAAGAGTATGTTTTTCTCTTCAGATCCTCAAATTGTTTTCGTCTTTGATCTTTTTGATCATCTGGACAAAACAGCCTTTGTTGTTGGCACTCTGGAGGTGGAGCCCTTCGAGAAGATGAAGGTTTTGAGGTAGAAATAGGTACAGGTGCTTGTTTAAGCATAACTTTAGCAGTTTCTACTTTACCCATTCTCCTTCCTGGAGCTGATGGAATTACACAAGATTTAGCCTTAGCCTGTATAAGGGAATCTTCAATCTGCTAAGCGATTTAAGTAAGGTCTCGAAACCCTCTTGTGTATTTCATAGGGATTAATGGAGTGCGTAATTCGTCACGCAAATTTGACACACAGATTGGCAACAATTCTTCTTAAGGGAGTGCTAAACTCAAGGAATATGTTAATCCCTTCTAGCGAGCAATGAAATCAGAGACTCTTTCATTCTCTCTTTGGTTACAGTTTGAAAGATAGAAAACTATTGTCTTTGGCAAAGTTGAGTTGAACTGAAGGAGGAATTTTTGGCAAAGATCCTCCCATCCGGTAATTGACCGGGATTGCAAGCTTGTATACCAAACAAAAGCTGGTCCTTGCAAGGTTCGCACGAAGTATCTGAGTTTCATTGTTTCTTGCTGCTCCGGTGTTCCCATCATAGGATCGCAACAAGACACGTAATGCGTCAAATGTTGTTTAGGATCGCCTGATGCATTGAAAATAGGGAATACAGGGTTCCCAAAACTGGATGGAGGATAAATTGAATCTACCCATTTAGGGTAAAGTTTCTTTTCTGGTTGAACTTGCGCACGTTCTCATTCCATAGTTTCTAACCGTGTTGTAAATGACTCAATAGTAGTTATTAAATTTTGAGAAACATCCAGTTGAACTTGGACTTGGGTAGGTGCAATGACTGGAGCTTGGACACATGTGGCGATTGGCGCTGCAACTGATGGTAGCACTGCCAATCTTTGTTTCACTTGACCCGTAGGATTAGACATGTGAGGGTGTACTGATAGAGGAGGATATTCTTGATCCATCTCAGTAGATGCAACAAATTGCTTTGGCTGACTGACTCCAGCATTCTTAAGAAGAAGACTACTCTGAAGTAGTTATGAATTAAACCTTCTTAATTCCTTCATTTATTCCTCTTGTTGTGCAAACATTTGCTCTAGTGAGAGTGATTGGACTTCTCTAGAGGAAGGATATGCAACCTGATTCTTTCCCCTCCCTTTTTTGGATCCTTTTCGGAGAGGGGGAAGTGGGTTACTCGAAGGATTACCTAGGTTCTGAGTAATCCTTTGACTTCGTGTACGCACACCTTCTTCATTTGTGTCGGTGCGTACATCTTCTTGAGCAGGAACCTCTTCATCTGGGTCCTCTGAGTGAGCCTCATCTGGTGGATCAGCAACAATTTCATTGATGACTTTAATCGATGCATAACTCATCGCATCCATTCTATTAGCATTTCTGTGATATTGTCTTCTTCCATGTCTTTGATGAGACATTGCCTTTTGTTGATTCGATCCCTCAGGAATTTCTTGACAAACCGTAATTTGGAGGGAATCTCCTGATAATTTGGCTCTTCGTTCCTCTTGAGGTTTCTTCCCCAATTGAGAAAAGACCGACTTTTTCTGAGGAGGGGATTGAGGATTTGAAAAAGTCCCCAGTCCGGTGGACTGGGGCTATTCCTGCCGTTCCCGCTCAACTCCTCGGAACCTATTTGTTGATTCTGAGGGTTGGTTTAAAAGAGCCCCCAGTCTGGAAAGCTGGGTTGGCTCTTGACATGCTATGTCTGAGACTTTCTTGAAATTCCTCCTGATCTTGTGAACCTTAGTTCGGAAATTAGCTGGATGCATTAACCTGTATTCGCTTTTATCACCCGGTTCAAAAGACCGTTGGATGATTTCCTACACTTCTGTCACTTGGTGACGTGCTTGCTCCAAACGATAAGCCTGTTCAATATTCTCATTTTCTTGATACAAGATTAATTCGACAACTTGTTATATGTATTCTTGATATTGAGAGGAACTAGTTGAAGCCTGTTCTTGGGCAAGCTTTTGATTACAAACAAATCCCATTGACGGTGGCCGGCCATGGGCAATAACATTGCATGAGACCATTTTTGGCGGTCTTTGCTGAATGGAGAGCACCGTGAAATACAGTGCTCCATGAACACCCCATCCTCTGACACGAATACCAGATGGGGAATTGGAAATTAACTGACGCAATCTTCTTAGTGCGCCAAATCATGAATGTTGAAGGGCTCTCTGCTGCTTTTCAGCCTTTGGATATCGAGAGACTGATAGAGATGCCAAATCAATCTAATGTTGTAACCCTTCTATTATCTTAATATGATTTTCATATTCATCATAATATAATACTTTCTTTTTCAACTGACAAAGATTTTTCCATATGTTGAGACGAATATCATAAATTTCATCTTCTGTCAACATTTCTGGAATATTATATTGAGAGTCAGCCAGAGGCCAAAACATGACTGGCACTTCACCTTTCGCCAGTTGTTTTCTCATATTCAGCATTTCCTATTTATCATTTGATGAAGATTATTCTACTTGATTTGACCAGATTTGGTGTTTCCTTGTTGCTTCATTGGATTCAACAGGATTGGTAGAGAGATCATTGATCAAACTAGAAGATGCATGACTTAGGGGTGGTTCGGAGAATGACCTACACCCTGGGATATATTCTGATTGAGAAATTATTTCACCTGCTAGCGATGAAACTTCAGACATGACTGGTTTCGCATTTGCAAGTGCCTCAAGATAATAGTGCTTTCTCGGCACTACATTGTCCACTGGAGCAGTTTCTGGGCAATGTGAATCACTACTGCAGAGAGGTATTTCTCAACGAAATTCATCATCATGGGGAGGACCACCATAATGGGTTACAGCAAAAGATAAGATCTCTTGTTCCTTGGTCTTCTGACCACACAGAGGGTTCCTATGGCACTCATCTGAAGATGAAACTTCGAGATCGACCGAATTCTCATGAAGCAATCCTTCATGAGAAAGTGTCTGTTGAAGACCTTCGGAATTAATGTTCCCACTATTGGGAACTGAGGGAGTAGAATCTTGAATTCCAACAGATAATTGTCTGAGGGCTTCAAGAACTCCAGCATCGAGAAAGGCCTTATTACAGATTGTTACTTAATCTCCTGACTGTGTTGGGCGGGTCTTTTTCTTAGACTCTTTCTTACTTGCCTTGGAAACCACTTGTTGACGAAAGTGGCTGCTCTGAGCAGGTGTATGTGCCTGATCAGGAAAGATGGCCAGGTTAGGCTGACGATCTCCTCTAAAATCAGGTGTATGTGCCTAACTTGGTTGTTCGTATGATATGGAGGAGTATTCCCTATAACCCTCTTGGACTGGAAGAGATGTGTGTGTCTGTTCTGGAGTGAATTGTTGATGTATCACTCCACTGGTAGGGATATATTTATGTGTATTTCCCTGAGATTCCGTTGAAGTTGTTATAATATCCTGGAAGGCATCCAGAATATGAGCATGGATTTTCTTCTGCTCTTTCACCATTGACAGAATATGCTTGGTGACTTTATCTGCCAGAACGGAAATATACGTCCATTCTAGGCTTGGGGCAGGTGTATGTGCCTGCTCCTGTCCTCATTTTCCTGTCAGTGAATCCTGACAGTACTCAAGTGTGGGGGAAGAGAGTTGAGTTTGCCTCCTATTTATTGTCGGGGCTTTCCGACTAACTTCTCCGAATGCTACCAAGAGAGACTGTTGGTAGGATTGATTAATACCATCAGGTGTATGTGCCTGTTGATTTCACTTCGCCAAACGTGGTTGATGAGATCCATAATATGTAGTCATATGAGCCTGCTGACTAGCTGATGATGTATAAATAGGTGTATGTTCCTGCCTATAGTACTCTGTCGGAATTGCCGTGCGGGATTGGCGTGATGCTGCCAGACGATTATGATGGACAGCGGAATTAAAACGGGCAGGTGTATGTTCCTGCTCGTTTCTTTCCACCAAGTTAGGTTGGTGGACTTCTCCAGAGATGGAATAGATGAGAACCTTCTCACTGTTGACCGGATTCCGCCTCTGGTGGTTCTTCTTGCTTGCTCGAGTTCGAGGAACCTGAGCCGAACGCCTGGATTCGGTACCCTCATCATGTTGAGGGCGTACTGCCGCACGAGTCTGGTGGAGATTGTGGGTGGGATCCCTCAGGAAGTACTCATGTCTGTTTGAATTAAGGTCTTGAGGGACCTTCTCATTCACCTCCCCAGAATAAGGGAGCAAATGGTGATTGCATTCTGGGGATAATGACCCGAAACGGTTGGAGACAGTAGTCAGCACCGCCTTCTTCTTGATCACCGGTCGTTGTTGTCCGGACGACCGATGTCAGTTGTTTACTTGGAGGGCTTGTCGGGCAGCCTCCAGAGTTGGGATGGTACCATGTTGACGGTACTCTTTAACCAGTGTGTTTGATACCTAGCGTTGAAGACGCTGAGTAGGTGATATCGTCCTTAGAGAGGACGATGATCCAGTAGGAGTAGCAGCAGTGGCATTTGCAGCAGCAATATTCACAGGTGTGAACTTGAGAGCATCCATTCTAGAAATGTAGAAGATCTCGGAAAAATAGTGCATGTTTGATATAACAGACGTAATCAAGATAAATTCAGCTACTACATCTTTTGGATGAGCACATATATCAATGATTGTTTTTGTTGTCACTCTCATTGAGTTTTAAATAGTGGCCTAACAAATAGGTAAAACATCATTTTAACATGGTTAAGGATTCACGTCGGGTTCACCATTTTTTGTTTCCCTCAGAATCCGGGGATGACCACCTTGATGGGAGGTTCAAACATTCCGATCGGTTTCTAACGGGTTTGTTCGTAGAACCAGAAACATCTAATGATTCCACATCCATTCGGACCTACATTCCAAAGGTAGGTGCTCATTAGTTTGTGGACTGATGAGGCTTAGGAATTTGCATTGGTCGAGAGGATGGGAGGTCTAACTCATCACACCTTTTTGAGGGGAATTATTGTCTACTCTGGGACTCTCTTTATATATTTAAGTTATGTTCGTGAATCCTTATTACATTACCAAGTATAAAATGAGATTTTCTTCAGATCTAAAAATCAATGATCAAATATGTAGGAAATTTAGAGAATCTTTTATATGTATTCGAGGTTCTTCATTGATAGAGAATCATCTGTATTTATTAGAGATTCTTGGTCAATGGTACCCTTATACACATTTACATAGAATTCTCTTGGTCATTATGATAACCATGCTAGTTTTAAAGCCACTCAGTAGGGAACTTGAAGTTTATTGTCATTCATAAGGACATGGATTATTTTAGATTTGGGATCGAACCTGCAGATATGCTACCTACGTATCCTTTGTTTTGGAAAAGGAATCAGAACCCACGTAGTTCGAGTAAGGGAGTATGATGTTTATGATTGATGGATCAAAGAAGGATGTCACAATTACTTTTACACTCTAAGCTCATATGAGTTATAATCGGTGTGAGAAACAAGAGGTATTGGTAAAAGAAATAGACAATTGTGCCATGAAAGATGCAATCATAAGAAATAATGTGGGGCTTATGTATGTATGACTGCCCAGATAAATGAAGATTAGGATTTACTTTAGGGAAGAAATCCAGGAATAGGGTCCATAAAGGTATATGTACTTCATGGAGATTTTGAATACTCTAACTTGGGGCTTACTCCTGAAAAGGAGGCCCAAATTAGGAGAAGACTTATGATTGGGTTTTACTCCTGAAGAGGAATCCCAGATCAAAGGTAAATTAGGACTGGTTAAGAGAAATTTAAGACTGGGGCTTACTCCTGAAAAGGAGGCCCAGGTCAAGGATTAAGGTTTGGGGCTTACTCCTGAGGAGGATTCCCAGATTAGGGGACTGTAAGAATTGGGACTTACTCCTAAGGAAGATCCCCAAGTTAAGAATTACGACTGGGACTTATTCCTAAAAAGGAGGCCCGGGTTGGGGATCTGGGGCTTACTCCTAAGAGGATGCCCAAATTAGAGGACTTGGGGCTTACTCCTAAATAGGATGCCCAAATTAGAGGACTTATGACTAGGGATTATTCCTGAAAAGGAGACCCAGGTTAAGGATTCCCTTATCTTAAAGGATGAGGTTAAATGAATAAAATCTCAATCTTTAGTGACATAAAGATGTGTAAATCACTAGGTTTTGAGAGATATTCCACAGAATTCCTTTCAGATAAGGAAGTCAAATCAAGAAATCATGCCATATTTTTCTTTGAAGAGTGTATTGAAGACTGAATCATGAATAGGAAAGGTGTAATGGCTTAAGAGGGGTAAAATGGGCAAGAAAGGCACCCAAAAAGGCAGGGGTGTGCAAGTCCTGGCAAGCACGTAGGTACTGCGTGGGTGCACAAGTCTTGGTCGCGCAAGTCTTGGTCATACAGGTATACCTGCGTGACAAGTTTGGTACTTGCGCGGTGTTCGACCAGCATGGTAATACTTGAGCGACTTTTGTTTAAGGCCTTTAGAATCCTCTTGAGGTTCTTTCAGAAGAGGGGCGCGCATGTTCTATTGAAGGAGTAAGGCGGCGCGCAAGTGTGGCCATTTCCCTTAAGGGCTAGCCACCTAGGCGCGCAAGTTTTGATGAGTTTCAACACTCAGGCCTTCCTCCCCCTCTTTAGATCTTCCTTTCTAGGTAATAAATTACCTTAGAAGTGTTCCGGAAGCTTTGATAAGAGACTAGGGCACTGGGAGCTCAAATCTGAGTTTCTGGAAAAATTTCTCTCTAATGGGGGGCCCACAGGGTCTATTTATAGGAAGGAGAAGACCCCAGGCGGTTATCACTTAAGTCGCACAAGTCACTTGTGCGACCATAATGCGTCGCGCAAGTGGACTTGCGCGACTATGAGGAAACTTGCGTGACTTATGGGAAATCTTCTCCTTGTTCATCCCTTTGTCGATTTTTGATATTTTCTTCAAAGGATGGATCAATTTGTGCTAAGTCATTTCCCTTTACATTCCTTTGGACTCTGTGACGAAAAAGGAGCGTCAAAATATGTGAATCTCATTTAATGACACTTTTGTATCATCAAGGTTCACTTATTTGGCCATATCATATCTGAGGAAGGTGTATCTATTGACCCAGAGAAGGTGAGCACTATAGTTTCCTGGGAGTGGCCCATGAATGTATTTGACGTACATATCTTCTTAGGGATAGATAGATATTATAGGAAATTCATCTAGGATTTCTCACATATGGAAGTTCCTCTTATAGGATTGACCAAGAAGGGTGTGAAATTCAACTGCATTGAATCTTATAAGATAGATTTTTATGGGTTAAATGGAATACTCACTTCAGCTTCAATCTTGATTCTACCTGATTTAGGAAGAGAAAATATTGTTTACTATGATGCTTTAGGGATTGTTTTATGGTAGTTATAATTCAAGGAGATTGGGTTTTAGTATATGGGTCCCTCTAGTTGAGAAATCATGAGTGGAATTACCCTATGCATGACCTCAAACTAGTGGTCATGGTTCGGTCTCTATGATGTTGGAGGCACTACTTATTAAGTGAGTAATTCATCATCTAAAAAGATCATAAAAGTATCAAATATATATCTACACAGTGAGACTTGAATCTGAGGCAATGAAGGTGGGTGGAATACCTAAAATCAGTTTACATTGATATTTCTTATATATATTAAAAGGGGGATGTCATAGCTGATTCCTTGATCTGGAAGACTCAGATGAAATCCATCAATGAGGCTAGAAGTGAGTGGCGGTTGATGGATCTATTCTCTGGGATGCATCTGGAGGTTCAAGAGTAGAATGGGAAACCAGTCTTAGCATCTCTCATTGTGACATCCTCCCTTCTAGAGAGGGTGAATATGAGGCAACTACAATTATGAAGGCTTTATCATGTTGGAAAGTGTATCTGGTGATAAATCACCTCCTGTTTGGGTTGTTGATGTGAATGATACTCTACTCTTCCATGGGTATGTTGTGTTCCTTATGATACATGATAAGAGATGATAAGACAATTGCATGCCTTAGTATGGGTAGTTCATCCTGGTCTCACCAAGATGTTCTGATACATTCATCATCAGTATTGGTGTTCAGGTATGAACTGGTAGTTAGCAATTTTTTTCACTTGGTGCTCTACCTGTTAGCAAGTGAAGGTAGAGCACCAGCATCCTACAGGACTTCTATAGCCTCTCTCCATTCGTGAGTAGAAATGGAATAACATCACTATGGATTTCATGATAGGATTTATGAGATTACCTTAAGGCAGTGATGTAGTTTGGGTGATCAGGATAGGTTGACCAATGTTTCACACTTCCTACCAATTTGGGAAACCTTCTCTATTGATGAGATAGGAAGGATATATATCTAGGAAATAATGTTACTTCATGGTGTTTCCCATTCAATCATGTCTGATAGAGGTACATGTTTCACATCATGGTTTTGGAAAGGGTTGAAAAATCCACTGGGTTCATAGGTTCTCTTGAGTACAACATATCACCCTCAAATCGGCAGGAAGTCCAAGTAGACAATATGGGTGTTGGAGGATATACTCCAAGCATGTATCCTTGATTTTGGAGGTTTCTGGGAAAATCATATTCCACTATTTGAGTTTTCCTATAAAAATATATTTCAAGCAACGATTCATATAGATCTCTATGAGGAACTTTACTATAGGTCATTCTATTCACCTCTTTGTTGCCTAGAAGTGGGTGAGGTATCTCTACTGGGACCTCGTCTCATTTAGGAGACATTAGAGAAAGTCTAGCTGATTCAGAAGCATATGGATACAGCTCAGTCTAAGAAGAAGCCTTATACCAATCCTCACTATAGACCTGTGGTGTTTGAGTTGGGACATTAGGTATTTCTATGCATATCTCCAAGATTTTTTCACAAAAAAAATTAGAGATAGGGCAAGTTATCTCCTCATTATGTTGGTCCTTTTGAGATAGTGGATAGAGTCTGGCTAGTAGCCTATCGGTTGCTATTACCTCAAAGGTATTATTCCATGAATGATGTCTTTTATGTGTCATAGCTTCATCATTATTATGCTGAACCATCTCATTCATTTGACCATGAGGATATTGAGCTAGAGGTGGATGTGTCCTTTAAAGATCATTTGATATGTATTATTGATCGGAGCACGAAGACTCTCTGAGGTAGGTCAGTTACTTTAGTATGGGTTCTATGGTAGAATGGATGTGTATAGTAAAATACCAATGAGTGGGAGGCTGATGTATTTGTGCAATGGACATAAAATTTCTTAGATGATGTCTTACCACCCTTAGAAGAGAAAATCAGGGACGAGTTGTATTAATGAGGGGAGTTTGTATCATCCCAACTTTTTATAAATGTATGGACTTCTAGTTTTAGGTTTTAATTTATTTTTTTGGACCTAATAATGATTCCTAAGGAATTTAAGGAGGTATCAGGGGTGTCTGGGGCTTGTTCGAATCCTGGATCCCTAGAATTTGAAAATAGAGACTAGGAATCATAGTTAATAAAAACCATGCTACCCATCCTACATGGTTTCTCTAATTATGTATCTTGAGAAAGTGGGGTTCTAGGGGCCGAACGATTTTTATACAACCATGTAACACTAGGCGCATGGATGTGTGTGATTTAAAACCTCGGGGACAGAGGCATTCCATGTGGTTAGTGAACAGTTAGCCAAAACTTGTGCCTATCCCATGTAGGGTGCCTTTGAGAAGAACCTGGCACATGGTTGGTGTAGAGTTTTGGCATTCCATGCATTCAAACCATGCGCCCTCACCTATGTGGGTGAAATTCCTTTTTTCCATTAATGAGTGTTTTTCTTCCCCCCCCCCACCTCTTTTCTCCTTTTCTACTTTAATGGATTTCTATTCATCTCCCATGCATGTGATCCTCTCTTCTTTCATCATAAGTATTGAGACATATCCTCCATTCTTCATCCAAATCAATAGTCATCAAAAGTAAAAAAAAAACTCAAGGTATTCTCTTCACTCTTATCTCTTCTATTTCTATTTTCTTCTCTCCTATGTTTCTCTATTTTGGTGTGACCACTTTTTCCCTATTTTCAAGGAATTGGGTGATTTCTTCAATTTCTACCATTATAGCTCGATTCAAGTGTTGAAAACTGATGGGTGGAGCACTACTACACTGAGGTAGGTGTTCTAGGTCTTTCCCATTTGTTTTGATACTTATCAATGGTTGTGTCATTGTGTCGTGAACCAGACCTATCTGGTGACGCCTCAAATATGATAAATTAATTAATTTAATTGGTTTTTCATGTCATTTGTGACCTTATTAAATGGAAAACCTCATCTTTGGGGTGTTTACATGTCGAAATATGACCCTTTTGGGTGTTCCCACTTTAACATCCTATTTAATCTTGTTTGGAGTTGTTTACCACCATGTGAGGGTGATTTTCACTTTTGATAAATGCCTTAAATCTATGAATTGAATGGAGATAAAGTGGTAGGTCTTGAGATTCCCCTCCTAGCTTGATTATTATGATCATACAGCATTTCTCTTTCTTATTTTCTTATGAAAGTCATTTAAACTCATATTCCCTATGCCTTATAATGATTATTAAGCTTATGTCATGTTGCTTGGCTCCTCCTTCCTTATTTATTATACCTCATTCTTATGCCTTACACCTTGTTCCTTGTACCTTGTGCCTTGATTACACTTGATGCCTTGTATTTGTTTATATTCATCTAATTCCATAGTTGATTGGCCTGAATTGTATTACTTGGATATCTTTTTTAGAATGTGATATGGAAATGATTAATGATGACATGTGATTGAAAATGTTGTTCTTAATCTACTTGTGATAAGGGAGAGAACACAGGTCCCAACTTAAGGACACCATGGATGGACTCACCATGCTTGTCTTGGTTTCACTTGATGCACTAGGAGTGATTCTTTATATTTCCTTGGATGGGCTCTCTAGGTAGTTTTACTTATACTCATGGGTGACACTGATTCCCTAGGGGAGTAACCATGGATGGAATAATAGGAAAGATGGTTATGCCATGCGTCGAGTGATACCCAATCCCATGTGTGAGATACCTGGTATGGAATTAGAGTTTACCATTCCATGAGTGATACAAGGGATTTTGTTAAGGGTCACCTCAAATGGACTCAGTGGTATTGATTATACTGGAGGCTCATTTAGAAACCATTAGGATTCCATATGAATCGCCTTGGATGGGATTAGGATGCCGCAATGGATTTGATAGATTTCCAATGTTGTTTTATATGTGATGTATCTATTTAATTATGATCATGAATCAATGATATTCTAGGGACACATATGCCAAGCCAAATCACATGCTTGTGGTTGGTTCACATGTGCAATGTAATTCATTGTGGACCATGTCCTCATAATATCAATTGTATAGCTACCTTATTTTAGGCATCTTTATTAGGTCGAAGTAGGTAGAATCATTCGGCTATCTATTTAAGATCTCGATCGAAAGTTTTAATTATTTACTTATTTAATTCCACGCATTTACTATTATTATGGAACATTGTTCATTTATTTATTACATTAAATGGTTTGATCTAGACATCGTTGTCAGTGGCCTGACTACCACAAAACTAGGTTTCCGCAGTTCCACCCATTAGCAATGCTAAAAAAAGAATTGATAAAGGGGTTTCCTTTATCAGTGCTAAAAAAGCACTGATAAATGGTACTTTTAACAGCGCTAAAAAAATACTGATAAAGGGTACTTTTATCAGTGATTTTTTTAGTGCTTATAAAGGCACCTCTTTTATCATCACTTTTTTAGCATTGTTAAAGGGTCCCACTTTATTAGTGCTTTTTTTAGTAGTGCTGATAAAGGGGGGTTTATCATTGTTATTTTTCCTAGCACTGATAAAGTGTATATTTCAAAAAAAAACATAAAAAATAATATATTGATATATAAATATATAAGTATTTTGATATTAATATAAATATAATATATATTTTTTAAATATGTTTTAGATAAGTATAAATAAACATTTTCACTTAATATATAAGATATGTAGTGAAAATGACTTATAAAATATCTTTAAAAATTATTAATTAATAATTTTATAATTATAATCGACTAATAATCATTTAATAACAATTTTAAGACACAAAAAAAAAAGATCTAAAATAAGTTGAAAACGTAACTCAAACTTCAAACGACCATAACTTTTGATCTAGGTGTCCATTTGAGCTCGACAACATATCAAATCAAATCCTGTGATTATATCTACGTGCTAGTGACCTAAGGGAACCTTTTGTGGCATTTTTTGAGGCCAAAAAGGCCTATAAGGCCTCCAAATCTGAGTTTTTAGTCCGGATACACAAATATTTTAACATTTGATAGAATTTCAGCCTTGTTTAAGGGGGGATTTTTTCCTTTTTTCAGTGGGAATGAATTTATTTTAATGTATTACATTCATATTCATATTATGGATTTGAAATTTTATCATTTTTCATAATTTACTATTATTTATAATCAAATATATAACAATATATACATATTTTTTATATATTTTCACATAAAAATTTAATTTTATAAATAAATAATTAAACATATTTACATATAAAAAATATTTCCCAATATATAAGACTTATCTATGTAAAAAAATATCCATTTTTATTAAAATACAAATATTTGAATATTTATATACCTATATAATGTGTGTGTGTGTGTGTGTATATATATATTTGTGTGCGTCTGTATTGACAAACTGATATATATTATCTATATATTCTAAACATATGTATATACATATTAATATATAATATTTGTAAATATATATAAATATGTATAATTATACTTATAGAGACACATATAATATATGTGTGTGTGTGTTTTATATATGTATTTATTTATTTATAAACACACATAAAAAGCATATTTTATAAATGCATTCAAAACCAATCTAATAAATATATATTAATATATGAATAAATATAGGGATAAAAAATATAAATATATATAAATAAATAGATATAAATATATTTCAATATATTAATAAATATATGAATATATAAATATAACTATATATGTATATATATATATATATTAATATAACTAAATATATATATTAATATGTGTGTGTTAATATAAATATATATTAATATAAGAGTAAATATAACTAAATATATATGTAAATAATTAGATATATTATTAAATGGAGAGAAAAGAAATATGGTGGAGTGGTAAAGGTTTAGGCGCGCAGGCAAGAGGTTCCAGGTTCAAATCCAGGGGGAGGTAGGGCGCATGTGCGAGTGGAAATGGGGCTAAGAACTATTAAAGGTTGGGGGTGGCTTGGGCATGCGGGCTAGGGTGGGGGGAACTGTTGAAGGGGGGTTCTAGCATTGTTGAAGCCCCCCCCCCGAATTGCATAATTTTTTTTATTTTTTTAATGTTTTTTAACTTTTATCAGTTCTTTTTTAAAAGTGCTAATAAAGGACCCATTTATCAGTGTTTTTTAGCACTAATAAAAGACCCCTTTTATCAGTGCTGATAAAATGGACCCCCCTTTATCTTCACTAAGATTAACAGTGCTTTTTAGCACTGTAAATGGAATTTTTTAGCACTTTTAAAGTCCATATTTGCAGTAGTTCCTACTGAGATTGTATCTCATGCCCTACTTGGGCCACCTTTGGTACCCAAGATACTTCAAATATGTAAATCTTTACACAACTCATGGCTTATGTTACTAACAAAAATAAAAAACGAACTATATTCATATATATAAAAATGCATCTTATGTATAATGTACATGAAACCATTTCGTGTAAAGTACTAGAATTATATAAAATCAATGATTAAGCATAGATCCATAGATAGTAAACCCCAACTTTCCTATAATAAAGAATAAGTCTTAAGGCCGGTGGAAGTCTAACACAAATTCCTTCTATATAAGGATAATTTACTCAAGAGATACTCTAATTATATCATAATTCTAACACCTGATATATAAAAATTATAATTAACTAATTAATTCAAGCTTGTAGGTCAGTATAAACCAAATTTAAGGTATAAAAAACAAAATATATTATCATACCTAGAATTTGACTCCTTAGATGCATGTATTATAATCTCTAGATTTTGTTTAAAAATTTAAACCAATGCATGTAGATATTCATGATGTAAAAAAATTATTAATTTGATTAATAAATAAAGGAATAAATTTTAAATAAATAAAAATTTCATAAATTTAAACAAGAGATAATCATTTTTGAACAATTCATAAATATACAATTATAAACATTTTATAATTGAATCATGCATTATGGATAGACCATAATTGAAATAAATATAAACACTCTGCATTTATTCTCTAATATTAACTCGTTTATATTATTATTTATATGGAATTTAATTTGGACATTTCATGAAATATAACCATGTTTTATTTCAATTCCTATTGTATTAAATTTTACACAATATAAATATCATATATTTAATTTTATTTATAATTTTAATAAAATCATATATTAAAATTATTTTGATATGATTTAAATAATTTATTTAAATAAGGATCTTTTGACTTGAACAATTAAAATTACAAATTATTAACAATTTATAAAATGTAAACACTTATATTTTTTCTCATTTTTTAATTTATAAATACATTATAAATCTCCCTTATAATTTTCAAATAAAAATTTTATATCTAAATTATAATCCATTCCATATAATTTAGAAAATTTATTTTAATATTAAAATTTAATATTTTAGGGATAGTTACTTAATAAATGGTTTAAAAATTTTAATTAATTATAAGTAGTTTGTAATTAATTAATTTATAAACAAATTTATAAATTAAATTAATATCCCAAAATACATTTTACTATGTTTTATAAACATTTGATAAACCATATAAATCAATTCATAATTGAATTTTAAGAAAAACACGTTTTATTTTAAAATCATTTTTAATGATATATAAGGAAACATGAAATATGATTGATATGTTATGGTGATTAATCCATTTATGCACTATCAGTCGTATTTTATGACTAATAACCCTATGTATACTTACGATGAGTGTCTAACATTTGGTTTTTCACTTTTTTGGGAAAGGAAAGAACTATTCATATCTCGACCCTTGCGTTTCAGTGGCGTAACCCTTACATATCTAGGTGAAACCCTTATCCATCCATCCAAAGTAAATTTTTATTAAGAGATGAAGAAAATACACAAAGAGGACTACGGAGGTCTAAAGAAATGCAAACCAAGGGCATCCCCTCTAATCAAATCAACACATTCCGCCTTCAAACTGTTAATCCGTAAAATTTGTGCGTCTGTGGAAATGTGGTCAGCCATGGAGGCCAAAAAGTCTGCAACCTTGTTCCCCTCTCGATAAATGTGAGAAAGAGTAGTGTTATGACCAAGCATATGACGGCAGTTCCTGATCACGTACTCTATGGACCACGGAGTAGAGCGTTTCTCTTTGAGGAAATCTAGGAGGACAAGTGAGTCCACCTCCACTTCCGAGATGGCAACCTCCTCCTGAATGCACAAGGAAAGTCCTGTGAGAAGAGCCCGGGCCTCTGCTAGAATGGAATTTCCCCTGCCCAGAAAACAAGAGAAAGCCAGGATCACATCACCCTTATTATCTCTAACAACCCCCCCTCCAGAAATCACCCCCGCTGTGCAAGATCCATCAGTATTTATCTTGTACCCTTCAGAAGGGGGGTTCCATCGAACCCACTTCCCAGGTCCTAAATCCTCAGGAAGGGAAGGGTAAATGTTTTTCTTCTGCATGCATGGGAAAGGGAAGGACCACTGCTGCTTTTTAAAGAGCCACGCCATGTCGATAATCTGGAAACGTATACGCGCGAGGATAGCTCTAGTTGAAGGTCTGACTCCTTCGTATCGGGCTTGGTTTCTGGCTTGCCAGATGCACCAGCACCCCACATTAAAGGGGACAGCACGGGAAAGGCGAGTCTTCTCCGAACCAAGCACTACTTCAAACCATCTTTCCATAAACTCATACTCTGTCTCCTCAGAGCTTGGAGACCTGACTCCCCCAAGAGAGGACCAAACCTCCAACGCCCATTCACTTTTGAAGAAGAGGTGATCCAGGCTTTCCTCCATTTGCTGCTTGAAACAGTGGCATCCTGAGGCCAAACTGATCCCAAGTTTCTTGATATTGTCATCCGAGGCCAGGGCCAGATTTCTGATTCGCCAAGTCAGGAAGTTCATTTTGGTCGGGATCTGACGACACCAGACCACACCGTTCCACCGATCCAGGGGCCTTGAGTGGACCCTCCACCTTTGGAAGTCTCTGTTATTGAAGACCCCCGAGGATGATGGAGTGAAGACACACCTGTCTTTCTCGGAATTCAACACGATCGAATCAAAGACAACCTGTTGGTCCGCATTCAACACTGCCTTGATGAAGCGGGGATGGAGTTGGGCTTCCTTGAACGAGATCAAAGGCACCGGACATCCTGGGAAAGCCAGAACAGAGCCTGCCCAGTTCTTATTCCAGAAGGATATGTCCCCTGTACCAGCAATCCAACGAGAGCAAGAAGATAAGGAGAGAACCAGAGGTTGGACTTTGGCCCACAGCGGGGAAGCTGGTCCACGGCTTACCTCCTCATTACCCCTGAACAGAGGTGACATGCATTGACCCCAAAGAGTTTTCTCTTCCAGAATCTCCCATGCGAGCTTAGCATGAGCCCCTTCGATAGTATAATGGAGGCTGCGGCAGTTGATCCCCCCTTCGGAGATGGGTCTTGCCAACCTCTCCCACTTTGTCCAGTGTCGTTTACCTTCCGACTTAACATCCCAGATGAAGTTTCAGAGAACAGCATCCACTTCTTTGATGACTCCTTTCGGTACGTTGGAGGAAGCCAAGGCATGAATGGGAATGGCTGAAAGAACGTTGTTAACCAGAGCAATGCGTCCTCCGAAAGAAAGAAATTGATTCTTCCAGTTAAGAACACATCCTGAAATCCTTCTTAGGATTCCATCGAAGTCACGGATCCTCAATCTTCCAGAAGAGATGGGAGTGCCCAGATATTCCATTGGGAACCGCCCGAGTTGCATGTTGAGCCTGTTTTTAAGGGAGTCCAGACGCTGAGATGAGTTACGGTTGGAGATGAAGAACTCACTCTTTTCCTTACTCAGAACCTGACCACTCCAGAAGCAATAGTCCTTCAGAATCTCCATCATACATTGGATGGATCTCCTTCCCCCATTAAGGAATATCATAGTATCGTCGGCAAACATAAGGTGGGAGATAGTAGGGAGGCTATGTTTCCTCCGGAAAGGAAGTAGGTTCCCTTGGAGTATGCTCCTATTGATTGAGGCACTCAGAGCGTCTTGGGAAAGAATGAACAGGCTGGGGGAAAGAGGGTCTCCCTGCCTTAGACCTCTGGTAGCCTTGAAGAAACCGTGAGTTTTTCCCATGAAGGAAATTCCCAGCCAAGAAGAGCTCACGCATCTGAAGACATTGTCCACCACCTTTGCCGAGAACCCCATCGTCGCCAAGGCTCTGTTGAGATAGCTCCATTCAATCCGATCATAGGCTTTGTTCATGTCAACTTTGATGGTGAGGTTGGATACATGAGTATTATGGTTAATATCCCTCACCATCTCCTGTTCAAGGGCGATGGCCCCCTGAAATGATCTTCCTCGCACAAAGCCATGTTGCTCAGGACAGATCCATGAAGGCAACCACGTAGCCAGTCTTAGGTTGATGAGACAAGCCAGGATTTTGTATGGGAAATTACAGAGACTGATCGGCCTATAATGGGACAGAGAGTTGGGATGTTTAACCTTGGGAAGAAGGAAAAGTGTCATGGCTGAGGCCACCCTCGGTAAGGACCCCCCCTTGAAGAAATCCTGAATAGCTTCAATAACGTCGCCTTTGACCACCTCCCACGATCCCCTGTAGAAAGATCCAGGGAACCCGTCTGGCCCCGGGCCACTCTCCGGATCCAGCTTCTGCATGGCTTGGAAGATCTCATCCTCAGAAGGAATGGATTCCAAAGAATGATTCTCCTCCTCTGAAACTTTGTTCTGGATCGCCTCCCACAGCCCCGAAGTGCCTGTCGGATACCCACTAGGCATTCTGGGATTCTGACCGGCAAGAAGATCCTGGAAGAAATGAAGAGCCAACTTCCCAACCTCTTCCCTGTCGTTCACATACGAGCCGTCCTCCTGTAGGATATTTGGCTTTTTCCACCGCTTCCGTTCTGAAATGCATGCATGGAAGAACGCGGTGTTTTTGTCGCCCTCTTGGAGCCACTTCACTCTGGACCGATCCCGAGCCTGTCTCTCTTGCTTCAACATCTCCTCCGCCCAACAATCCTTCTTAGTTTCCAATGCTACAGCGGCTTCCTCACTCCAGGTTTTCTCTATACTCCGTTCCAGATGCTCCACCTCCTGAGAAAGGGACTCAAGCTTTCTATCATTAAGGGAAATGCTTCTGCACCAGACCTTCAACCCGTTTTTAACACTTCTAAGCTTGTTATGAATGGCTACCCATGAGTAACCTTGGGTGGGAGCATTCCATTGATCACGAACTACATCGTGGTAACCCTTGTATCCGGCCCAAAATGGGTAGAACCTGAAGGAATCTTGAGAAGGCTTACTGGGAATGATCGAAATCTTCAGCGGAGAATGGTCCGAAATACCACGGTCAAGATGAGTGACTTCGGCCTGGGGAAAGGAAGCCAAGGCGTCGGAGTTAGCTAGACAGCGATCAAGCCTGCTCCAACACCTCTTTTTTTCCACCCTGGTTATTGCACCATGTAAAACGGTCCCCTCGAAAGCCCAGGTCGAGTAGACCACTTTTTGTAATACAGGAAGCAAACTCCAGACTGGCCTGCCTCGGGAAGGCTCATCTCCCCTTCTTCTCCTCCGGGTCACTGATGATGTTGAAGTCGCCCGCCACGAACTAGGGAATATTCATCGGCCTGAACGCTTCGAGGTCGTGCCACAGTCTCAGTCTTTCCTGAGGATCGCAGCTTCCATAAACAAAGGTTGCAAAGAACATATCTTCTCCCTTATTGACTTTCGCCGTGAGGAATTGGTCTCCTGCATCAATAAAATCCACTGAGACATCCTTCTTCCAGAACACCCAGATGTGGTTGTTGATTGAGCCCGCATGCATGTGGCCATGCATTCTGGCACGATGACAGAAAGAGTTAATTTTCCTCGGGTGTTGTTTCGGTTCCAAGATAGCCACGAGACATGCTTTTTGCCCCCTTGATTCTGAAGCTATGAAGTCCGTCTTTAACCAAGCTCCAAGACCCCGAGCGTTCCAGACTATCATGTTCATCATCTGTCACGGGAGGATCCGGCTTTGGCCTCGGACTTCTTGGTCTTTGAGATCATGAGAGTAGCACCCTCCCATTGAAGCCTTACTTGGAACCGAGTGCAGGCACCAGGGCTCTGTACAGAGGGCGAGGAGGCTTGTGCCAAAGAGGAAGAGAGGGATATCACAGAATGCCCTTCATCCCTTCGCTGATCAGGCGCACTACTGCTCTCCAGACGGGGGACCTCAGGTTGCTTCAAACATTCCCCATGACTGTAAAACGTGGTATGAAGACATAGTGACAAAGAGGGAGTGTTGCTGGTATTGGCTCTCTTGTCCCCAACTGGAAGGCCTGCCTCCTGGAACCCATGAGGACGAGGACAGAGACTCCAAGAAGGATAGACCAAATCCACCAACTGATCCCACAAACGCTCTAAGCAGGGGGATAGTCCCTTCAGTGCAACCCTCGGCCCCTGATCCTGAGAGAGCAAAGGAACAGGAATCAAGTCCTTGGTCTGTAAGGGAGGGACTATGGCTGGAGAAGCCTCAGGGGACTCCAGGACTGGGACTGATGGACCAGGGTCTCCAGTAATTGGACCCTTGGTTGAACGGGAGTTGCTCCTCGAATGGTTCCTGCATTGGGGCCTAGAATGACCCTGTAGATAGCAAGCCGTACAGAAACGGGGGAAGATGGGGTAAACAATGTCCTGGTTCCAAGACGCCTCCGGCACCGCAATGACCAGGGACTCGGGAATTACAGACGAAAGCAACATGTCCACACAGATACGTGGGCATTGAACGTCTTCACAGGAGAGGGTATGAGCGTCAGCGCACAAGAAGCCTCCCAGGGAGTCACCGATAGATCTCAGGAAGGCCTCATTCTGGAAAGGAAGGGGTAAGCCCGGAAGTCCTAGCCACACCGCCGCGCGAGCACTCTCCTTACCCCGGTGCGCGTCCATCGACCAGGGGGCGAGACTAAAACGCCAACGCCCAAACGACCGTTGGGCAAAACACCAGGCCTGTATAAAGTCAGCCTCGGAAGATAGGACCAGACTGAAGGAGTTTCGGTGAAGCAGCGAGATCCGAGCCTGGGAAGAGAGCCCCCATGAGGAAACAAAATTCTTGAAGACCGCCAAGGATGGCTTCACCACACTAAAACGCGCCACCAGGCACCAGCGAAGACGGGAAGATGTCTCCTCATAGACTCCCGAGGGAACTTCCATCGAGACAGTCGCCCTGGATCGGGAGACCGAAGGTGAGAACGAACCTATAGCCGGGAAGCAAGGAGATTGGGAGGCCTGGGACGATCCACAGAGAGCGTTGCGGAAAGAAACTGTCCGCCTATCCAACGATCCTGCGTCTGGGAGGCCAGGGGCGGACGGTTCCGAGGCCGGCGGCGCCGGAGGCCGAGCGCCAGGAGGAGAAGCAACGGTCGGCAGAATTTGAAATCCCGGAGGCGCGTCCGGCGCGTTCAATACGAGCCTCATTTTTGATTGATCCTTCATAGGTGAAACTCTTACATATCAATTGTATTCTATGATTCGGATTGACATTGCTAAAGAAATACGATGCTATTTTTGTGAACCGTCGGGATGACACTGTCATTGAATATTATATCTCAATGTCGTATGATACAAATTACACAAAACCATAGGATTTTTACTAATTCACTAACTATGATATCTGATATCATAAGCCATGACTAGATCGGGAAGGACAAATTTCTCAATCATACTTGATGATAGAGAATATAATAAGCATTACTTTTTCAAGAGCCTTCATTTTCAAAAAGATTTCTTGAATAAAAATCATGGTAAGGCTTTAATTCCACTTAAATGTTTCAAATTAATGAGTAATTATTGATCAAATAAATATAAAAGTTTTTAAATAGTAAAACCCAAGAATAAAATTCCTCTGAAACTGAAATCATGTAAACTGTAAATAAATAATTCATACCATACACTAAAATATGTTGTTATCATTTACTTCATCCATTTCTTGATGAATATCATTAAAGAACCACTAAAATGATATTACCTCAAGTTGTGTCCATGGGTTTACAAAAAATCACCAAAATAGTTTGGGTAGGACCTTCCAAATCTCCATGATATACTAGTATCTGATAATGTTAAGGAGGATAGAAGAAGAGAGATTCTATATATAGAGAGTATAAAAAATTATCTTTGTTGAGGATCGTACAAACATATCAGACCCATGATTTGGCCTCCTTTATATAGTCTATAAGGATTCTCCCTAATTCCAATTATTTAGTCACGTGTTACTAAATTTTGTGAATAAATTCATATAGTTATATCTCATATAACCCTTGACCACACACTCTCTCATCTATTTCATATTATGAAATGGCTAATCAATGAAAACCTACGTATAGGAGATTCAAACATTATATACTTAACATTTGGATGGCTAAGTGGGTTATAGTAGTACAAAATTAGTAAAACCATTAAATTCATGGAACTATATCTCAACCATGTCATAAAATATGACATTCTCAAGTAGCAAGCATACGATATCCCTATATCATAAAATTAAATATACCCAAAGGTTTAAATATTTATATCACTTTCCCTATATATTTCATACTATAAGAAACACCATATCATACCTTGTGATATATTATGGATCTAGGGTATATTCCCATCACTTTCATAATTCTTGGGGTTGAGAAAATTGAGGTTGGTTGGCTATGTTGATAATCATATTATCATTTGAGGCTTCACAAAGATGGGATTTTTTCACTCTTACAAAGAGTATGACATATGGTCCCCCGATTGAGATAGATTGAGGAAGTGTATATATATAACTATATAAGTGGCATGTGATATACTAGTCTATATGTATAAGGTACAAGTTATGTGTTTATCTATTTGGGTTAATAAATGTGATTCATTCATCCATATAGTTGATTTATCCTCATAAAATCAATAATGTATGAGTAGGATATATATAATTTATATACTCTATGTCTTTTGGTCACTCTATATCTTATAAAAAGGTATCATATGATACAACAGGTGGACAAAGGAATGGAGATACATGTGTTTTATGGAGATCATTCTAAAACCCTTTGTAGCTTAATCAGTGTTGATGTTTTTCTAATGAATGATCTTTTCATACAATTATGTATTAGAGAATTTATAATTTTTTTCAATGATGAAATTTTCAATGGTTCACACTTTTTGGTTGAGTAAATGAAGAATAAGTTCTATTATAAAGATTTTGTAAAATTCTTTGAGAACTACCCTAAAATTGGTTTAGAGGATATCAAAAAGGAGTTATGGATGAATTTTTACAAATTATAATATATGATGTAATATATGGTGAAAAATGAATGATATCTTTTTTAAATGTAATTTTCTAAGATATCCCAAATAAATTTTGGATATGGTCCCATAGGTTATTACATATAATGTAATATAAGTTGAAAGTGCACTAATACTATGAGTATTTAGTGCATATGGGAGATTGATAAAAATATACACTAAATCCAAACCCTGAAATAGTGTTATAGACTATATCATAGTTTGAGATAGTGTAAAACATGATATAGTTAAGGTCACTATATCATATTTTAGTGCATTAAAATTTATGAAATATTTGATAAATCATGTCATCTATTATTTATTTTAATTTATCCAATTATAAACCATTATAATAGGTTCAGAATATTATATGATGATATTTAAAGGAGTTTATATCTCCAAATGATCTTTTAAAAATTAAAAAATAAATCCGATTTGAATCATATTTTATAAAGAGTTTTATCATTTAAAACATTTTATGGAATGTTTCATCAATGTCCAAACATTTTGATAAATGTTTGGAAGCCCTGGGAGCTTCCTTGGTGGATATAAAAAGTGATTCAATACTTGGGAAAAGAGTTTCATTTAAATAATATATGATATTATTATGAAACTATAATGTCATTTATGTAACTCACTCCCCTTATCTATGTCCAATAAGTGGTTCCCAGATTGGAGAAGTTGATACTGGACCTCAGGCATGCCTCCCTATATGCAAGAGGTTCCTAATTAGCAGTGAGGGTCTAGGGTGTTTCCATGGGGAAAATATACCCTCATATTAGATCATGACATAGTAAAAAATAATCAAACATAATCCCTCCTAAATAAACAAAATACATGGAATAAAATATTAAAATCAAATTATAATAGATGAAATGAAATAGCATACAGTCATATGTACTCATGGTCATTCCAGTATATAGTGTTGACCGCCCACTATGATGATTACATATACAAGATAAAAAAAGAATAAAATACAATGATACTCTACTAGCATCCTAGAGATTCACCTTGTCAAAATATCCATACTTATCTAAGATATCATGCTCAATCAGTTACATCAGCCCTCTACCCAACCAAAACTAACAATCAGTGAAGTCTGCTCAGGTACCCAAGTTATATGGCCGCATGAGAAGGGTGTGCATACAACTCAGTAGGGAACCACCAATGTGGTCCCATATATAACCATTAAATTCATTTTATTATCATGTGATATGATTTAAATAAATAAAAAATTATAGTTCTATTAGCATAAATAAATAAACAATGTTGATCTTCAAGTTCTAACATGGTACCTAGGATCGAACATACCTTCTTCGATTAGTGGTGGATTGTATCTAATTATATCATGAACATTGGTTACATCTAATCTCGTGGATACTCCACTATATAGGAATAAATATAAACCTCGTATGATACCTTGGGCATTCCATATAGTACCAGGTGTGAGCACCAATTCTTGGGAAGTAATCCTAGGAAATATAGTCACACTAAGTATAAAAATGATTCCTAGGGGGATCCTAGAAAATCTGGTAGTAGCATCATAAATATAGAATATTTCTATGTGGATGAACCAATTTAATCCATAATAATGAGGAATACTCACCAAAACGTAGTAATGTATTGATAATTCCATAGTTATCAAGCACTATACCCAAATCCCAAGCAGTAACCTAGAAATTCAAAGTATCATGTGATTCCACCAGATCCTAGGGATAATCATAGGCATCATATAGAGGGTAAGAACACCCACCTTGTGATGTCTCGTGTATCTATTCCCTAGAGAATTCACCCATCTGACTATATATCTCATATAACATCAGTCTATATAGACAAATATTGGGTGATCCTCAGGGAAATCCCTAGTCACCAGGCATAAGATGAATCCTAGGAGGTAATCCTTGTAATTCCATGTAACTTCAAGAACACAACCCAAATCCTAGGCATATTATAACTAAATTTATATATATAACTCTAAGGGAAACCCCCTATCATGATATTGCATCTCACTATCGATTTGGGTTCTAATATGACACCGGTAACTATCACTACCCCTTATAACAAACACCCTCTCATAGGTGAATAAATATATGAGTCACACATTGGGGCCCCTAAGGTCTCATCATAATCACATTACGGCATCACTTTCCTCACTAGAAAAGTTACACAAACATTACTTTGAAGAGATGACATAATGACCATCTCAATAACAGAGTTCATCCTAAATCGGAAATCACACACCCAACCTATATATGTATACACATCCTACTCAGGTCATATCCTCCAAGGTAATCACACACTAATGGAAGAATCACTCACCCCGCTCTCTAATCATCCATCCCAATATCTACAAGAAATCCCAAGGTTCCATAGGGGCCTACTAAGTACAATCATCCCAATAAATAACCCATCCCTACTCAAGGGGTTTAAGGGAACCTATATAGGTCTGATATGATTACCAAGTTCATTTAATATTGTAACAACCCGAGATTTTATAAGATACATTATTTTTCATTCATATCTTCTATTGTATGACACACCAAGATTATCTTACGCTATACGCAACACTGTATTAGCTTTCAGTATACGCAACACTTTTCTTGGCTCTTGTTACACACAATTTCAAGTTCGTTTGATATAAGTTATTCTACGCAACACTGAGTGTATATAAATATATATATATTCAATGTATAAATAAAATATGGTTGGATTCTGTTATACGCAAAAACAAAGGAGTTTTGCACTACACGCAACCCTGACTTGGCTTGCATTACACGCAATCACGGCCTTCCTCGATAGCGTGTGTTGTACGCAATACCGGGTTTTACTAAACAACAATATATTATTATAATATTGTTATGAACTAGCCGTTATGAATAGTGTTAACTAAATTTTTAATTTTATAACATTATTATTCATCATACACATTTCTAGAACATGGTATAAGAACAAAATAAATTTTTCGAGTAAAATAAGTATTTTTCAAAAAATGCAGTTTTGCCGCCTTTTGATGGCGCACCCACTTTAAATCTAGTTTTTGACATGTTTATAAGTTCAATTTGACAAAATAAAATTCTTCTTTTGAATCAGGATATTAAAATTTACATTAGATAAAGTTTTGATATTTTTCTGATAACTTTCATATTTTAATAAATAGTAAAAACACGCTATATTTTAATTAAAAACAATTTTTTTCATCATAATATATTATGTGGTTAAATTATAATATTTAATGGTTTTAAAGTATAAATAGAATATATTTTTACCATTTAAAATAATGTATGTCATTATCATTGATTTTACCTTGAATTTGTAGGTTAAATCAATTCAATCTTTTACAATGTTTTAAAGAAAAACCCGTTTTCTTTCGACAACGGGATTAATTTTAATTTAATTTCTGCATCTTTTGTGTATTGGATTTGGAAAAATGGATTCCATATTTGGAATCAGTGGGTCCAAATTATGTTAATAATCTACTTTTTATTTTTTGGCATTGTGAATAGTAACTAAGGTAAATTTTATTTACTATAGTTAAAGGTAAATCGGGTAATTAAGGGTAAATATAAGATTATAAAATTACCCTAACACTTGGAAAAATCCTATTGGATGGATAAAAGTAGACCCATATAACCTAAGGGTTGGATTAGATTCATTTTATGGACTTTTTTCCATGAAAATAATTTAATTATTATTAAAACCAAAGAATGTGACAACATGTCACTTTCTTAAATATTATAAGTATAATAATTTTAATTTTGTGATAAACTTCATTAAACTTAAAAAATAAATAGTCTCCAGAAATATAATACAATTATCTACATCATAGGAATTTATTTAGAATTTTTAGGGATTAAATAATTATCATTTATTATGACACAAAGATGATGCAGTAATTGTCTTATTAATGAAATATTGACATAATTGATGTTATAAATGACCAAATAAATGTAATTTGAGACTTTTTATGACTTACATTAATTTTATAGGTTAATATGACATGTTATTGTTTATATAAGTAACTTTTTTCGAAATTATCATTCTGTTATGAATTTCATAAAAATCATGTACCAAATAGTGTCAAAATTGACATAAATTAGTTTTTAAAATAAATATTATATTATTAATTTTTATCTTATTCCTAAAAATCTAAGGTTCGGCCAAATGACTTAGATAAGATTATATATATTAATAATAAACAACTTGGGGTTATTTTGTCTTGATATAGTAATTTTATTAACCATATAGTGTAAGAAAACAAAAAGACACGGTAAAAGTTAAATTATTTAACTTAGAGTTAAATCTAATTGATAAGTTTAAAATAATAACCTAAACTTGTATAAATACTATTTTATGAGAGGATTTCGACCCATCCCCACTTTAACTTCGAAATAAGACCCTTTTTAACCATTATAAACCGAATTTGACCTTAATATAAAATAATATTTTGAGATTTTCCTAAGGTGCCCCTCTCCTCCCTTATAAAAGGGCACCTCCTCCCTCTCCTCCTCACACCAATTTGAGCATTCAATATTATCCAACCCATGAAAAAATCTCTTATCTACTTCCATAGTATCATCCTAAAGGTCCTGGTCTTCTTTAAAGACCATCCTTAGTTCTTTAAGTGGAGGTTAAGAAAAGGCGCATCAAAAAGAGGTAATATCCATTACCGATCTTTTTCAATTTCTTTCTTCTTCAACTTATTATTATTTATTTGTTTCATGATAAAGTAATAACATCAGTATTTCTTATATACTTATATGTTATTATAAATATGAAACAACTCTAATTAACCTTCTATCCATCCTACGGAAAAAGGAAATCACCGCGCGTGCGTACGTACGAAATACCGTCTCCACGCCGTGGTGTAATCTATTTTCCGCCACCACCTTAATTGGATGGGTATAATGGTGTAATGAGTAACTATATATGATTATTATAAATTGATGTTGATACTTAAATATTATACATACACTTCAACACAAGTTCACGATCATGAGAACGATATCATCGCTCGTGCGTACATACGGACTACCGTCTCCACGACGCGATGAGATTCATTCTCCACATTAACCATTCATGAATGATTATAAAATATATATATATAATGAATAATAATGAAATATATGACATGTTAAATCTAATTTATTTATATATATATATATATATGTATGTCATCTACTTACTTCCATTCAAGACAATAAGGAAAGGAAAACAGCGTTCATGCGTACGTACGGACTACCGTCTCCATGAACGGTGTGTTTCATTTCATTTATCTATCTATTATATATATATATACTTAATATATATGATATATAAATCATGTTTTATATTCTATAAGTAAGTAAATCATGATATAAGTAATAATAATGTCAATAACAACAAGTCCAAACACCTACGATAAATGAAACGATTTTACCCAAAACGCTTCTTTAACATGGAATTTACAAAAGAATGGGTAATATAAAGTCATAATTGAACCATATATGATATCATAACAATGAATATGATTCTGTAATAAGTAAATGACATTATTTAAATCATTATACAGGAGGTTCGGACACTTACGAATCAAATCGGACCTAAAGTAAGGGAAATATCACAATCTCATTTTTATCCGAGATTGTTTATACTTTAGTATTTACTGGGGTGTATTTTATCATCCACATCCAAGTTTCCTCAATATGTAATATTTATATCTTTCTACAATATTTTATATCCAATTTTACCCTTCGGTGAGTTTTTAGTAAAAGACATGAAAGGAATCTTTTGTCGTTTTTCATACGAGGTACTTTTTGACTTTTCCGACAAAAGTACGAGAAGAATGTTTTTTTTAACTTATATGGCATGAATGGATTTTTAAAGCATTATTTCCAAGAAGCTTCCTTTACAAGTTTTCATTTTTATTTTTAATCAACTTATTTTAGTTTAAAATTGTATGACATGTTAATAAAGGAAAAAAGGGTTTTAAAGTATAAAGGATATTTTCCTCAAGAATGGAGTTCAAGTGTTTTATCAAAAGTATTTTCCATATAAGATAATTAAGGGTTCTGTTTTTATAACTATTATTACATTTAATTGATTATGTTGTGATGGAAATATTTTTATGAATTCCTTTATCTTATATGAATTGTTTTATGAAGTCATGATGTTTAAGATTCCCATTTTTATCACATGGGTTATGCTATGATGTATGGTTTATGATTTTGTGGCACACATAAGAATGGTATCATTATGAGATGGGTGGGTCCTATATCTCTCTCCAATGCATTGGGTAAAGATTTTATATCTCATGAGATAGACATGGCTGGAATGGTAGGTTATACCAGTTCAGTGAAACAGGACTGAAACGAGGGTGACTCGGTTCAGAAATGGACTTTGTCCACTAAGATAGTCTTGGAAATGAGTCTTGACTAATAATAAATGATTCTCTATGATTATGTGTGTATTCCACAAAGTTTCATGTTTTAAGTTATGATTATTGGGATTCCATTTCACTACTATGATTTATCCCATGTTATGAAATTATGCTCTCTTTTGCAGGTTAATATTTCAAAAAGTTATGTTCTTATGAATATGATGTGATTGATATTTCTTTTGTTTACCCTTACTGAGCATTTGAGCTCACCCTTTTATGTTTTCTTTTCCCCAGGATATAAAGAAAGGTTTTAGTTAAGAAAAAAAAAGGAAGATCTTTGTGGGAGATGTTGAAGATCTTTCACCATGATTAGAAGATTACGTTCCGAGTTTCCAAAGACACTAAACTATTATGGTCCTTGTGTTTGTGTTTTTGTTATGTAATATGTATTCCGCAAAAGTAATGTAATTTCCATGTACGTCAAGCTTCGGGTTTCTACAGTTGGTATCAGAGGAAAGGTTTAGTCAACCTTTGGAAACTAGGATGCGATAACTTTAGTGAGATCCCTAGAGATATTTCTAAGGGATGTCTAGGGATGTCTCTAAGGTTAAGTATACATATAGGTTATAGTCATATAATTGCACTAGGGATATTATAATTTAACCTAAGATGTTAGATATTGAGGGTACTCCCCCTTTACTATGTTGTTTTCCCTAGCATGATTTTTCCTCTCACTGAATTCTTTTTGTGTTTTAGTTAATGGAGGGAACCAGAAGGAATTCGGTTAACATTGAATCCAATGGAAAAATTGGTGACTATGAGCAACAAAATTGTGTAATTCCTTGAGATAAAGATATTGTGATTATGCCGAATCAGTCATCGCGATATATGATTAACAAGGTAAAATTTAGTGGTATACCTAATTCATCAAATAAGAGGAAGATAGACTATTATGAATGTTCTCATGTTGAGGAGAATAAAGAAAGTAAGATTGATATTTCTAAAGAAGGGAAGAAGAACCTTGAGGAATACCTCAAATGGAGGGACCGATGTTATCTGTTTGGAGAAAAGGGTCATAGAGTGACAGACTGTTATGGAGTTCAATGTATTATTTGTGGAGAACATGGGCATTACCCAACTCAATGCCCTGACCTAAAAATTTACTTCTAAATCAAGGAAGGACTTATTCCAGGACAATCATTGAAGAGGATGGATTGAAGTGTTTATGTATTGGTATTCAAGAATAATGTTGTTGAGGTACTTTTATTGTGTATTGGAATATTTTTGTATTAGTCTATTGTGGTTTTCAATAATTTTAAGGTACCGGTAACCATGAAAAGTGATTCAAATATTTTGGAAAGCAGATGATATGCGTATAATGAATGGATAAGGAGAAAATTAAATTTTTGACAGTATTCATGAGCTCATGATTGATATAAGGACTAAGTGATATCATGGTTTGAGTATATAGAATTTTGAGGATTTTAGTATGTGGAAAGAGTTAACTTTTGACACCACTCATGTTTTCACTAAGATTCAATGGGTATTCATTTTTCAAGAGATTACATGATTATGGTATTCACATGATTGGAATGTGACGAACAAGATATATGAGGGATAAATGATGGCATTCACGTGATCATTTTCTTTATACTATGAGCTTGGACCGAAGTATTTTAGATAAGCCTAAAGATTGGAATGGATTATGTTGGACATAAGTTAGTATTGTTTAAGGATAGAACCTTTTTTCGATATTATTGATGGGATGATATAGTAATGTAGTTTTAGAAAAAGGAAAACCTGTAGGACGGGCGACAGCCCATCGCGTCAGACAAGGCTGTGGGAATCGAACCCACAACCGAAGTGCGACTGGCCTTTTTCGCCTACCACTGGCCTACAGGAAGTCCCTGTTTAGTAGAAACTAGTTTTATTATATTAAGCAGTATAAGTCCATTTTAGGAACTATATAAGATTAATCTCACTATATATGGACTTATGTATTTTTTTTTTGATAACTTTTATAACCTTTTGTTTGAGACAGATGGAATGACCCATCATTCTATCACATGATCTGCTAACACATCACGAATGAAAAATTCAACTTCATTTCTTTAAGAGATGAAGTGGAAATTGTCCAAAGAATGACAAACGGTGAGACTATACCAAAATCACGAAAGTATTTCTTCTAATTCCAATTTCATCAAATTTATGGAAATGATCTTGAAAAACCAAAAATTTTGTCATACTTCCCTTATATCCGATGAATCAGATGGTACCTTAGATCACCACAAATCAATAGCTTTGTGATTGTTGGCTTTTCATAGCCATGTTCTCTACCACTCTCCATCAGAACATGACGGTTATATTTCTCTTCCATGTCCATATTTTCTCCTATATGGAAACCCAGTGATGAGTTCATTTGGGTGACCGTTATATTTCATACTTTCGTTTTTAAAGTTCAGTTTTGGTATTTCTTTTTACGATGTCGGTTTTTATGAATAGTAAACGATTTATAACCCCAACGAATTTCGAGGGCGAAATTCATTTTAAGGGGGGTAGAATGTAACAACCTGAGATTTTATAAGATACATTATTTTTCATTCATATCTTCTATTGTACGACACACCAAGATTATCTTGCGCTATACGCAACACTGTATTAGCTTGCAGTATACGCAACACTTTTCTTGTCTCTTGTTACACACAATTTCAAGTTCGTTTGATATAAGTTATTCTACGCAAAATTGAGTGTATATAAATATATATATATATATTCAATGTATAAATAAAATATGGTTGGATTCTGTTATACGCAACAACAAAGGAGTTGTGCACTACACACAACCCTGACATGGCTTGCATTACACGCAATCGCGACCTTCCTCGATAGCGTGTGTTGTACGCAATACCGGGTTTTACTAAACAACAATATATTATTATAATATTGTTATGAACTAGCCGTTATGAATATTGTTAACTAAATTTTGAATTTTATAACATTATTATTCATCTTACACGTTTCTAGAACATGGTATAAGAACAAAATAAATTTTTCGGGTAAAATAAGTATTTTTCAAGAAATGTAGTTTTGCCGCCTTTTGATGGCGCACCCACTTTAAATCTAGTTTTTGACATGTTTATAAGTTCAATTTGACAAAATAAAATTCTTCTTTTGAATCAGGATATAAAAATTTACATTAGATAAAGTTTTGATATTTTTCCGATAACTTTCATATTTTAATGAATAGTAAAAACACGCTATATTTTAATTAAAAATAACTTTTTTCATCATAATATCTTATATGGTTAAATTATAATATTGAATGTTTTTAAAGTATAAATAGAATATATTTTTACCATTTAATATAATTTATGTCATTAGCATTGATTTTACCTTGAATTCGTAGGTTAAATCAATTCAATCTTTTGCAATGTTTTAAAGAAAATCGCGTTTTCTTTCGACAACGGGATTAATTTTAATTTAATTTCTGCATCTTTTGTGTATTGAATTTGGAAAAAAGGATTCCATATTTGGAATCAGTGGGTCCAAATTATGTTAATAAGCTACTTTTTATTTTTGGGAATTGTGAATAATAACTACGGTAAATTTTATTTACTATAGTTAAAGGTAAATCGGGTAATTAAGGGTAAATATAAGATTATAAAATTACCCTAACACTTGGAAAAATCCTATTGGATGGCTAAAAGTAGACCAATATAACCTAAGGGTCGGATTAGATTAATTTTATGGACTTTGTTCCATGAAAATAATTTAATTATTATTAAAACCAAAGAATGTGACAACATGTCACTTTCTTAAATCTTATAAGTATAATAATTTTAATTTAGTGATAAACTTCATGAAACTTATAACATGAATAGTCTCATGAAATATAATACAATTATCTACATCATAGGAATTTATTTAGAATTTTTAAGGATTATATAATTATCATTTATTATGACACAAAGATGATGCAGTAATTGTCTTATTAATGAAATATTGACATAATTGATGTTATAAATGCTCAAATAAATGTAATTTGAGACTTTTTATGAATTACACTAATTTTATAGGTTAATATGACATGTTATTGTTGATTTAAGTAACTTGGTTTGAACTTATCATTCTGTTATGAATTTCATAAAAATCATGTACCAAATAGTGTCAAAATTGGCATAAATTAGTTTTTAAAACAAATATTATATTATGAATTGTTATTTTATTCCTAAAAATATAAGGTTCGGCCAAATGACTTAGATAAGATTATATATATTAATAATAAACAACTTGGGGTTTTTTTGGCTTGATATAGTAAGTTTATTAACCATATAGTGTAAGAAAACAAAAAGACACGGTAAAAGTTAAATTATTTAACTTAGAGTTAAATCTAATTGATAAGGTTAAAATAATAACCTAAACTTGTCTAAATACAATTGTATGAGAGAATTTAGACCCATATCCACTTTATATTCTAAATAAGACCCTTTGGAACCATTATAAACCGAATTTGACCTTAATATAAAATAATATTTTGAGATTTTCCTAAGGTGCCCCTCTCCTCCCTTATAAAAGGGAACCTCCTCCCTCTCCTCCTCACACCAATTTGAGCATTCAATCTCGGCCAACCCCTGCCAAAATCTCTTCTCCACTTCCCTAGTATAATCATAGAGGTCCTGGTATTCTTCAAAGACCATCCTTAGTTCTTTATGTGGAGGTTAAGTGAAGGCGCGTCAAAAAGAGGTAATATCCATTACCGATCTTTTTCAATTTCTTTCTTCTTCAACTTCTTCTTCTTTAGTTGTTTCATGATAAAGTAATAACATCAGTATTTCTTATATACTGATATGTTATTATAAATATTAAACAACTCTAATTAACCTTGTATCCATCCTACGGAAAAAGGAAATCACCGCGCGTGCGTGCGTACGGAATACCGTCTCCACGCCGTGGTGTAATCTATTTTCCGCCACCACCTTAATTGGATGGGTATAATGGTGTAATGAGTAACTATATATGATTATTATAAATTTATATTGATACTGAAATAGTATACATACACTTCAACACAATTCCACGATCATGAGAATGATATCATCACTCGTGCGTACGTACGGACTACCGTCTCCACGACGCGATGAGATTCATTCTCCACATTAACCATTCATGAATGATTATAAAATATATATAATGAATAATAATGAAATATATGAAATGTTAAATCTACTGGATTTATGTATATATATATATATGTATGTCATCTACTTACTTCCATTCAAGACAATAAGGAAAGGAAAACAGCGTTCATGCGTACGTACGGACTACCGTCTCCATGAACGGTGTGTTTCATTTCATTTATCTATATATTATATATATATATATATATATACTGAATATATATGATATATAAATCATGTTTTATATTCTGTAAGTAAGTAAATCATGATATAAGTAATAATAATGTCAAGAACAACAAGTCCAAACACCTACGATAAATGAAATGATTTTACCCAAAATGCTTCTTTAACATGGAATTTACAAAAGAACGGGTAATATAAAGTCATAAGTGAACCATATATGATATCATAACAATGAATATGATTCTTTAATAAGTCAATGACATTATTTAAATCATTATAAAGTAGGTTCGGACACTTACGAAGCAAATCGGACATAAGGTAAGGGAAATATCACAATCTCATTTTTATCCGAGATTGTTTATACTTTAGTATTTACTGGGGTGTATTTTATCATACACATCCATGTTTCCTCAATATGTAATATTTATATCTTTCTACAATAGTTTATATCCAATTTTACCCTTTAGTGAGTTTTTAGTAAAAGATATGAAAGGAATCTTTTGTCGTTTTTCGTACAAGGTACTTTTTTACTTTTCCGACAAAAGTACGAGAAGAATGTTTTTTTTTAACTTATACGGCATGAATGGATTTTTAAAACATTATTTCCAAGAAGCTTCCTTTACAAGTTTTCATGTTTATTTTTAATAAACTTCTTTTAGTTTAAAATGGTATGACATTTTAAGAAAGGAAAAAGGGTTTTAAAGTAGAAAGGGTATTTTCCTTAAGAATGGAGTTCAAGTGTTTTATCAAAATTATTTTCCATCTAAGATAATAAAGGGTTCTGTTTTTATACCTATTATTACATTGATTTGATTATGTTGTGATGGAAATATTTTTATGAATTCCTTTATCTTATATGAATTGTTTTATGAAGTCATGATGTTTAAGATTCCCATTTTTATCACATGGGTTATGCTATGATGTATGGTTTATGATTTTGTGGAACACATAAGAATGGTATCATTATGAGATGGTTGGGACCTATATCTCCCTCAAATGCATTGGGTAAAGATTTTATATCTCATGAGATAGACATGGCTGTAATGGTAGGTTATACCGGTTCAGTGAAACAGGACTGAAACGAGGGTGACTCGGTTCATAAATGGACTTTGTCCACTAAGATAGTCTTGGCAATGAGTCTTGACTAATAAGAAATGATTCTCTATGATTATGTGTTTATGCCACAAAGTTTCATGTTTTAAGTTATTATTATTGGGATTCCATTTCACTACTATGATTTATCCCATGTTATGAAATTATGCTCTCTTTTGCAGGTTAAGATTTCCAAAAGTTATGTTCTTATGAATATGATGTGATTGATATTTCTTTTGTTTACCCTTACTGAGCATTTGAGCTCACCCTTTTATGTTTTCTTTTCCCCAGGATATAAAGAAAGGTTTTAGGTAAGAAAAAAAAGGAAGATCTTTATGGGAGATGTTGAAGATCTTTCACCATGATTAGAAGATTACGTTCCGAGTTTCCAAAGGCACTAAACTATTAAGGTCCTTGTGTTTGTGTTTTTGTTATGTAATAAGTATTCCGCAAAAGTAATGTAATGTCCATGTACTTCAAGCTTCGGGTCTTTACAAATAGCACCCCTCTAGTTTCATGTATCTCATGGAAGATAATCATAAATAAGGCATCATCCATTGGCATTTGAGGCATCAAGACAACACACAAGGGTCCATCATGGCCCTTAGCACATTGTTTAATCCATAAGGATTTATATTTTTGATAAATAATTTGTTTAAATAAAAAGGTTAGTCAACCTTGTTAGAAATAACACATAGAACATATAATATATCAAAATTAATTTACCAAAAATGGAAATTCATATGGACCACCAACCGCAATCAATGTCACTTATTTTTATAGTGTGGCTTGAAAATTACCTTTAAAGCTCAACCAAGCATCAAATAAACTCTTGAGGAACCAGATCACCATAAAAAATAAAATAATTAATTATAAACAACTTATAATTAATTATTCAATTGAATTATAATAATTTATACTTTATTGAAAAATTAATTTAGTTAGGCATAATACCTAAAATCTCATTAGGTGATATATTCTCATTGAAACCATGACAAAATACCCACAAAAGGTATGTGTCATACTCCTAACACTATCCCAAGAAAAATACTTAATAATTGGTTCAAAATAAAATCCCAGTTCATTTTAATTTTGGTAAAAACTTTAGGAAAATCCATCGGGTGATATACCTTGACCAAAATGGTATGCGGAAGCATGAAGATATCCTCTTGGGATATCCTCAAGGAAAGACATATGAAATTCCCATTATAATGAGATAATTCACTTATGATTTTATGGAATCATCTCAATAACACTAATAAAAATCATTTAAATTGAGTGGTAATATAGGATGAGAAATAAAAGAGAAATAGGAGATATCACCTCAAAATTCTGAATAACATTCTCTAAAACACCTCAAATATAAGGAAATCAAATAGGAAGAGGGGTATCCTAGCCCCTTGGTCCATGGATGCAAGGGATATGAATATAGGGAAGTTTTGACTAAAAATACTTTGGGGGGAGGGTAAATCCTTTTTTTTAATAAATATATTATTTCACACAGTTATCAAATGGTTTGGAAGATCGTGCACCACCCATGTGGTTGGAACTATCTCAAGATACCACCCTCACAAGATTTGGCCATAAAGTTTACCAAACCATGTTAAAATCATGAAAAAAATTCTTAAAACAAAATTATAGGTTTTTCATGTTTTTTCTACAACCATGCACCAACTGTGTGTAAGGGTTGGTGTCCTGAGATCCAACTGTTTTGTACTTTGATTACATGAATGTTCACTTATTGTATTGTTCATTGTTCTGCATGACTATAATAAGTGATGTCCTGGAATATTTGTTGCATTAATAAGGTCATAGAAGATCCCTGCTCTGATGAGAACCTTGAAATGCTATAACAATATTCTTAAATAAAGTTCTGAAGTTGGATGACATACTATGATAGGACACATAGTATACAGACCGTCATGTGTGAGTACTCGTAAGAAGACGAGACTCTCTCTCATGGAGTTCGCACTTGGTAATCTCCAAGATGGGAGATTATGAGAACAGACCTGCCAGTAGCAATTCCGCATGTATTTGTGTCATCGGACATTGCTATCTACGAGTGTGTGTAATGTTCCTTAGATTGGAAGATTATCATTAACTCATGTCATGACTCGCGCACTTAGATTTACTGACGAAAACCGTCACACAGACAGTTGGCAGGAAGTAGGGTACGTTGGGTGTGTCATGAGTGACATGTTGTTAATGGATAAGTCGAGGAAGGATTTGTCCCTTCCATTTATGGAATTTGATATCTCATCCCTTTGATTGAAATAGAATTGTCGCATTAAATTCCATGGCCATGGTGTAAACGATGATTTTATTTTAGGTAGTCAAAGAACGATAGATCAAGCATATGGGTTTATGACACTACCGTGAAACCTGCTCGATGAGATATCGAGACAAAGGGATTAAAGATTACACAGTAAGTGTTCATATGAGGTGATACGTCAATACAGCGTCAACTTCTTTCTCTTGGGTTCCTTGACCCGTTGCTAGACAGTAATCTTAGACTTTAGGCAAGCCCGCCTAATTCCAACGAGAATGAGGCCTAGAGGGTCACACACTAAGTGTATTCATGTATCTCAAGTAGAATAAAGATTATTCCCATACGTGGTTTAATAATTATTCAAGGAAGCCTAAATCATTTTAATGATGGAGGAATAATTAAGTGAAAAACAAGATATACACGCCTTGTATTAAAGATTACACGTCGTGTAGTTTTTCATGGAAAACAAGTACACACCGTGTATTAATAATTACATGTCGTGTAGTTTTATTTATGTAAAGGAAATGAATAAATAAAAACAATATATACACATTGTGTACATTTAATGTACACGCTGTGTAGTTTTCAATGAAAAACATGTGCACGCCGTGTATTTATTAATACACGCCGTGTAGTTTTTCCAGTCGGGATTTTGAGGATATAATATTGTTTTAAATGATATTTATTATAATCAGTGTGGGTGCATGTCAAGTAATTAATTATTCAATATGGGGGTTTTAAATAAGATTCAATGAAATAAATAAAATATGTAACGCGTTTATTTATTGTCATAACTCTACAACCTCAAACCTGATTATAAATATCCTCACAACCCCAACTCTTTTCCCGACCCACACAACAATTCTGGAGAATTCTTTCAAGGCTGAAATAACCTCTTCCTCCAAGAATTATCTCAAGACTGAGAGACATCCTCTTCCATCGGATCAAGATTATCTAAGGCGGACAACATAAGCAAAGGTTTCTCCACGTTAGCACCCGGAGACTCCTTTGGCGATGTCCCAAGATATGAGGTACACGTGTGGATCACTGCTAGAGGAATTCTACACTTGGATTATGCGACGCAACGATGAATCACATTGGAATGTGATCAAGAACATCAACAAAGGAAGAACACCCAAAAAATATTTCTTTTCAATTGATTAAATTAATTATAATCAACTTTTAACGATCCTACAATTGTGGTTCTGGGACTTTCCTTTTCTTTGTCTATTTCTGTGATTCGATCTGTGGAGACTGGCGTTTAACATCGTATTGATCCTAGATTGATCATACTAATGACAAAAATCCAAGTGGGCACATCCACCCATGCACTTCCGCTGCGCCCAAAACCTTCAATTGGTATCAGAGGGAGGTTACAATGTTGATTATAATTATTTAATTTTCGTTGATAATTTACACATTTATATTTGATTCAATTCGAAATAAATAGTTCTATAAATATGAATAAATGATATCTATTATTCCTCCTTCATTTCTCGATTCATATCACAGAAACGGCCTTTTAATTTTAATTTTTGATTAAAATAAAAACGAGGAACTCATCCGGAGGAGCCGCTCTTTCTGTCTGTACAACACGGGATTACACAGCATGTAATTAAAACTAGACACCATGTACTTGGGTTCAATGAACCAGCACTGGTTCGCCAAACCATGTCGTATGAATTGAATACGCCTAAGTATTAATCACGTCATGTTGACCATAATTGAATGGCACGTGGAAATCGGAATACATGGCGTGTATGTTGGATCAACATGTCATGTAGTCTGTTCCGACCTAGGTGAAACCGTGTACAAGGATAATCCGCGTACCACGTACATGGGATCTTCAAGATGGTTACCGCGTAACAAGGAAGTACACGCCATGTATGATTTATCTACATGTCATGTACTCCAAAATTTCCAAAGTACAGAAAACACGCCAAATCCCCCGGCGTGTACTTTGGATAAATGGTGAAAAGAAATATACGTCGTGTAATTATAAACTAAACACTGTGTACTTTCTAGAAATGGAATCTCACCAGGTTTCCTCCAATGTACAAAGACCCGTACGAGGAATATGGATGAGAAGAATCTCAAGGAAATTCAGAAAGAAATTTAAGATAAAGAATGGATTAATTATAAGATCATAATTAATTGAATTCGAGCATGACTTATCTTAATTGAAAGAAAGATTAAAAGAATTTGAATTCTAAATATGTGTAAATGTTTTTGCATGCTATGGATGATCATGAGCTAGACCAAGGACCCTTTGTATGTGTATGGTTTCATTTAAATTTATTTTCCTACGAGCCTTCTTCCAATAAAATGTAGGGCCTGCGTGCCCATGGTTTATTTAATGTAAACCCATGTAATGGAGGATCACCCAAGCTAGAGGAGACGGTTCAAATCCCGAAGCTGAGGCGAAACCGATGCAAGAAGATACAAAGGTGGGCAGGTGGGAGCTGCAAAACACGAACCATCGGGTTCAAGGTGTTTTCCCTAGGTCAGGGTTAGCTTATCAAAAACCGCTAGATAAGCTAACCAATAGAAGCTCATGATCATGCCATATTATTTTATTTATGTCTAAATTGCATGGTTTATTTATTATTTATGTTTTGTCGCGATCACATAGTTAATAAAATGAACAATCATGAAAATATAGAATAAAATAAAAACTGGACTATGAGTAAACATTATAGGAACATGGTTAATCACTTAAGCAAGCATCACTTAATATTAACAAGCATGTGATAATGAGAAACTACGCATAAAATATTAAAATCCCTCAATACCATATTAAGTCAGACCAAGCCTTCCGTTACTTGATTAAGGGAAAGACTAAATAAAACTATGTGTTTGACCAACCCTTTTTGGGACACTTACTTTTATAAAGGAAGCCCTTATGAAAGGTTTCAGGTTGACTTAACCATATTACATCAAGAGGAGTATCCCTTTCTAGACTTGATGTAATATTGGAGGCAAGAGTTGAGGAAATCCAAGTTAGGATTTTAGGATTGGGGAGTCCACTCAACAGATCAAGGAACTATAAGCTCACAGTTGGCAAAGACCTTCCTACCTAAATACCTTCAAATATCTTGACCAACCCTTGTTGGGGTTATGCGAAAGGGAATATGGATCCTTTCCACTAGAATGTCAAAGCAGCTGAAAATTCCGAGTTCAAAGGTGAGGGCCATTGGGACTTGATAAAATAGTGGGAGAATTAATAAATTCATTTATTATTTTTCATAAAATGTAATCAAGAAAGTACTGATAAATCTGCTCTTTTAAATTTTTAGAATCGAAATGAAAAACTCGTCAACCACATTTTCTTTGTGATCAATTCTGGATAAAGACAATATCCTCACTGGCAGTAACTTTCAGGAATTGTTTAGACGCCTTTGGGTTATCCTACGCCATGAACGAAAGTTTTACGTGTTGGAGTCCTCACTACCAGATTCTCCTACCCCAGGGGTGAGTGATGAATATTTCCTGGTCGATGATCAACATTTGAACAACTCTCTTGACGTTCAATGTTTGATGCTATCATCAATTTCTAGTGATCTCATGAAGTCTCATGAAGACATGGATGCCTATAGAATGCTCGAGCACCTATGTGGTCTATACCAAGAGAGAGAAAGACATGAAAGGTTTGAGATCTCCAAGGCTCTATTCCAGAGCTAGCTTGGAGTGGGTGCCTCAGTTGGGCCTCATGTAGTCAAGCTCATTGGCTACATTGAGCGCTTGGAGGTTCTAGGTTTTAAACTCCCCAAAGAACTGGGCACCGATATCATTCTTGCATCACTCCCCTAGAGCTTCTCGATCTTTGTTGTTAATTTTAATATGAACAACATTGAGAAGTCTCTATCTAATCTTCTTATCCTTATTCGCCAAGTGGATAATGACATGAAGCGTGAAAAACCTTCTGTCCTTATGGTGAATAAAAGGAAAGGGAAGGCGAAGAGCTTTAAGCCCAAAGATTCTTCAATGCCTTCCAAGAAAAGGAATATCAAAGGGGGGGAAAAGGAACAGGATGCTGTTTGTTTCGCATGTGGAAAGAAGGGCCACTGGAAGAAAAAATGCACCCAGCCTAGGATGCAAGGGGAAGCTTCAGGTGCGTTTTTCATCGAATGCAATCTATCTATTTCTACAAATTGGGCATTAGATACTGCTTGTGGTGATCACATCTGTATCCAAATACAGGAACCAAGTAGATTCAAGAAGATTGATCAAGGGGAGGTAGATCTACGAGCAGCCAACGGAGCCAGACTCATTGTTGTAGCTGTCGGGGACTACCACCTCACATTGCCAACCAGAATGATCTTGGTATTAAAGGGTTGTTATTATGTGCCTTCTGTTACTAAAAACATTATTTCAGTATCCATATTAGATACTGATGGATCCATATTCAAGTTTGGAAATGAATGTTGCTAATTTTATAAAGATAGCATTTGTTTTGGTAGGGCACATTTATATAACGGCCTTTATATGTTAGACTACACAAACCAAGTAATAGAAATCGATGACAAAGTAAATTCACATGACTCATACCACACCCAACTTTGGCATCACCGGCTAGGTCATTTTAATGAGAAACATTTGAAAAAATTATATCAAGATGGGTATTTAGATTCTTTCGAACTAAAACCACTTGGTGTATGTCATACATGTCTACAGGGAAAAATGACCAAATCCCCATTTAGTGGGAAAGGTGAAAGAGCTAAAGAGCTTCTAGAATTAGTTCACACAGATGTGTGTGGGGAATTTTTAGTTGAGGCAAGTGGTGGGTTCTCATACTTCATAACTTTTACTGATGATTTTAGTAGATATGAATATATCTACTTAATGAGGTATAAGTCAGATTATTTTGATCTGTTCAAAGAATACAAGAATGAAGTTGAGAACCAGCTTGGTAAGAAGATTAAGAAACTCCTCTTAGATAGAGGAGGAGAATATCTTAATCAGTACTTCATTGATTTCTTACGAGAGTTTGGGATTCTATCTCAACTCACTCCTCCTTACACACCTTAGTGGAATCGTGTAAGTGAAATGAGGAATTGCACCCTGTTGGACATGGTGAGATCAATGATGAGTCATGCGAGTCTTCCATTATCCTTTTGGGGATATTCATTACAAACAGCAGCACACATACTAAACCAAGTACCAACTAAATCGATAAATGGTATTCCATACGAGTTATGGAGTGGATGCAAATCCATGTTATCGAATTTACATGTATGGGGTAGCGAAGCATTTGTTAAGGCCTCTTCATGTAACAAACTTGCAGCCCAAGGAAAAAAGTGTATCTTTATAGGATATCCCAAGGAAACAAGGGGATATTACCTATAAAACCCCTCATACAAAAGGGTTAAAGTGGCAAGACATGCCATATTCCTTGAGAGAGAGCACATCTCCAAAAGAGATAATGAGAGCGAGATAGACTTCGATGAAGTCGAGGCTCAAGATACACAGGAGTTGGTATAAGAACAGATTCCACAAAGCCCCATGGAAGAACAATCTATTCCAGAGACACAATAACTACGTAGGAGCACGAGAGAGGTGTGAGAACCAGAACGAGATGGTTTTCTTGTCATTGAGTATGGTAACTCATTATTGGTTGACAATGATGATCCTCTTACCTACAAGGAAGCAGTTAAAGGCACAGACGTTTCCAAGTGGCAAGAATCCACGAATTCTGAAATGGATTCCATGTACCAAAACCAAGTCTAGATTTTGGTAGATCCTCCAGTTAATGTAAAGCCTATTGGTAATAAATGGGTATTCAAGAAGAAACAGTACATGGAGGGGCAAGTCAGAACCTATAAGGCATGACTGGTTTCAAAAGGTTTTAGACAGCGTCAAGGAATTGACTATGATGAAACATTTTCACTGGTTGCGATGATAAAATCCATCAGAATCCTATTGGCCATTACCACTTACCATGACTATGAAATTTTGAAAATGGATGTCAAAACAGCTTTCCTTAACGGGAACCTCCAGGAAGATGTCTACATGACACAACCTGAAGGTTTTTTGACTCCAAAGGAAGCCAACAAGGTATGCAAGTTGCAGAAATCCATTTACAGATTAAAGAAAGAATAATGGTCATGGAACTTTCGTTTTGATGAAGCCGTAACAGAATTTGGATTTGTTAAGAACGAATGTGAGCCTTGTGTATACAAAAGGTTTAGTGGAAGTGCAGTAATTTTCTTAATTGTATATGTTGATGAAATATTACTAATTGGAAATGAAGTACCTGTCTTACAGTCAGTTAAGGCATGGTTTCATAAATGCTTCTCCATGAAAGACTTGGGCGTGGCAGCATATATTCTAGGGATCAAGATCCATCCTGATAGATCCAAGAGAATTATGGGCCTGAGTCAAAGTATATACATAGACAAGATACTGAAGAGATTCAGTATGGAGCAGTCCAAGAGGGGATTGTTGCTAGTATTACATGATATTCATCTTTCCAAGAAAATGTGTCCTCAGACACATGAGGAAAGACAGAAAATGGAAAGGATCCCTTATGCATCTGCGATTGGTTAAGTCATGTATGATATGCTATGTACGAGGCTGGATGTTTCTTACACATTAAGTGCAGTAGGCAGATATCAAGTTGATCTAGGAGACCACCATTGGATGGCAGTCAAGAAAATCCTTAAGTATCTGAGGCGTACTAAGGATATGTTCCTGGTTTATGGAGGAGATGAGGAACTAGTCATCAGAGGACATGTAGATGCTAGTTTCCAGACTGATCAAGATGACATGAAGTCGCAGACTGGATACATCTTCATTTTAAATGGAGGTGTAGTGAGATAGAAGAGCTCAAAGAAAAGTGTGGTGGCAGATTCTACAGAGGAGTCCGAGTATATCGTAGCTTCTGAGGCAGATAAAGAAGCAGTATGGATGCGAAGCTTCTTCCAAGAGCTGGATGTAGTACCAAATAGTAAAGATCCTATCACAATCTATTGTGATAATACTGCAGCAGTGGCACTTGCAAAAGATCCAAGGTCACATCAGCGGACGAAGTACATACTTCGGAAGTATCATCTCTTGGGGGATTTTTCTCAGAGAGGTGAAGTTGCAGTGAGTAGTATTTCCACAGAAGACAACGTGGCGGACCCCTTGACTAAAGTATTGACTCAGCAGAAACATGATCATCATGTGAGGTCTAGCGGACTAAAAGTCATAGGTAGTTGTCTCTAGTCTAAGTGGGAGTTTATAAGGGTTGGTGTCCTGAGAACCAACTGTTTTTTACTTTGATTACGTGAATGTTCACTTATTGTATTGTTCATTGTTCTTCATGACTATAATAAGTGATGTCCTGGAATATTTGTTGCATTAATAAGGTCATGGTAGATCCCCGCTATGATGAGAACCTTGAAATGATATAACAATATTTTTAAATAAAGTTATGTGGTTGGATGACATACTATGATAGGACACATAGTATACAGATCGTCATGTGTGAGTACTCGTAAGAAGACGAGACTCTCTCTCATGGATTTCGCACTTGGTAATCTCCAAGATGGGATATTATGAGAACAGACCCGCGAGTAGCAATTCCGCATGTATTGGTGTCATCAGACATTGCTATATACGAGTTTGTGTAATGGTCCTTAGACTGGAAGATTATCATTAACTCATGTCATGACTCGCACACTTAGATTTACTAATGAAAACTGTCACACAGACAGTTGGTGGGAAGTAGGGTATGTTGGGTGCGTCACGGGTGACATGTTGTCGATGGATAATTCGTGGAAGGATTTGTCCCTTCAATTTATGTAAGTTGATATCTCGTCCCTTTGATAGAAATAGAACTGTCGCATTAAATTCAATGGCCATGGTGTAAACGATGAGTTTATTTCAGGTAGTCAAAGAACGACGGATCAAGCATATAGGTTTTTGACACTGCCGTGAAACCTTCTTGATGAGATATCATGACAAAGGGATTAAATATTGCACAGTAAGTGTTCGTATGAGGTGATACGTCAATGCGGCGTCAACTTCTTTCTCTTGGGTGCCTTGACCCATTGCTAGACAGTAATCTTGGACTTTAGGAAATCCCACCTAATGACAACGATAAAGAGGCCTAGGGGGTCACACACTAAGTGTATTCAAGTATCTCAAGTAGAATAAATATTATTCCCGTATGTGGTTTAATAATTATTCAAGGAAGCCTAAATCATTTTAATGATAGAGGAAGAAGGAAGTGAAAAACAAGATATACACGCCGTGTATTAAAGATTACACATCGTGTAGTTTTTCATGGAAAACAAGTACACGTCGTGTATTAATAATTACATGCCATGTCGTTTTATTTATGGAAAGTAAATGAATAAATTAAAACAAGATATACACGTTGTGTACATTGAATTTACATGCCATGTAGTTTTCAATGAAAAACAAGTACACACCGTATATTTATTAATACACGCCGTGTAGTTTTTCCAGTCAGGATTTTGAGGATATAATATTGTTTTAATTGATATTTATTATAATCTGCATGGGTGCATGTCATGTAATTAATTATTTGACATGGGGGTTTTAAATAAGAGTCAATGAAATAAATAAAACTCTTAACGTGTTTATTTATTTTCATAACTCTACAACCTCAAACCTGATTATAAATATCCTCACAACCCCAACTCTTTTCCCGACCCACACAACAATTATGGAGAATTATTTCAAGGCCAAAAGAACCTCTTCCTCTAAGAACGCTCTCAAGACCGAGATACATCCTCTTCCATCGGATCAAGATGATCTAAGGAAGACAATGCAAGCAAAGGTTTCTCCACGCTGGCACCCAGAGACTCCTTTGACGATGTCCCGAGATACGAGGTACACGTGTGGATCACCACTAGAGGAAGTCTACACTTGGCTTCTGCAACGCAATGACAAATCACATCGGAACATGATCAAGAACATCAACGAAGAAAGAACACCCAAAAGGTATTTCTTTTCAATTGATTAAATTAATTATAATCAACTTGTAATGATCCTACAATTTTTGTTCTGGGACTTTCCTTTTCTTTGTCTATTTCTGTGATTCGATCCATGGAGACTGGCGTTTAACATCGTATTGATCCCAGATTGATCATACTAATGAAAAAAGGCCAAGTGGGAACATCTACCCACGCGCTTCTGCTACACCCGGAACCTTCACTATGTTCCATTCCCCTATAAAAAACTAGGCTCCAAAGTTTCCCCAAACTATGCACCAACCGTGTACAAGACAAAAACATTCCAAAATTTTCTAAATTTTTCCCAAATTTCCCTAAGACTTTACTAACCACCTAAATCACTTCTTGAGCCTCGATCCATATACAAAAATAATATACTCTACATGATCCAAATCTATAAATTCCAATCCAAATCACAATTCTAAAAATTATTCCTACTCCATAATCCAAAAATTCAAATTCCATTTGGAATCACAACTCATAAAGGAGAAGGTTTTTACAATCTCCCTGCCATAAAAAATCACATCCCTAATAATCCTTTTTGGTATTTCAACCCTTGATCTTATCCTATCTCAATATTTAATTCATGCTAAATTCATTGTGTTATGTCCCATAATACCAAATGAGATTCCATTACGCAACTCTAAACACAAGATGCACTATTTATTAAAACCCAAGATATTGATCATCACCATAAATGAATCATGACATGATTATTACCTACACCAACCTACCTTGAGATAATATGGTGTTATTAAATTATTCATCCCCATGCTAATGGTTTTCCCTTACATATGACTCTTCTAATAAAGACTGATTCTAAGCCATGATCCTCCCTACCATAAAAATTTCCAAATGAAACATAATTCTAGTGATCCAACAGCATGTTCAATATAATTTTCATCTCACTACACCCAAATTCATGAAAAACACTAGTTTATACTCCTCTGGTTGAATTTTCCCCAAAAAAACTATCACACCTATCAACATGTCATCTCATCACTCGATCATGATGCCTTAACTCACAAATGAATCTAGAAATCATCCAACACCTAAACCAAAGTTCATACTCATCATTTGGTGTGACTCCATGGTTAGACCTCCACCAACCCAAACCAGTCAACATACCCTCTCACCAAGAACCGGTGCATATCAAATCAAACACACTTGAATCAAACATAATCTAGACATCACCTAAATACCAAGAATTTTTTCATCTCAAAATCAATAGCTTGGGTATTCACCAAATAACCAGTACATATCAAAATCAAACATAATCTATACATCAGTGCATAAACTCCATCCAATACCACACCTGAATCCCAAACTGGGTATTCACCAAGGAACTAGATAAAATCAATTCCATCTGCATGCCTATATTTAGACACCACCCTAACAATCCAATGACTATTCTTACTACATCCATGACACTATCATCCTAAGGGTCATTCTTCTATGGACCACGGTCTGTCTATAGTTGTATATAATGACTGCATGTGTTTTTCCCACTCATACCCAAGTAATAATGTGAAACATTAATTGTCACTTTATCTTGGATCCCTAGGAACATCATCATCATTGTAAATGATTGAAATTCCATCTATAATGAGGGAAACACCCTACCACAAGAAATAGTCCACTCCCCACCCTATAAATTCCCTTATACCACTCCTCAAGCACAACCTCAATAGGTTCCATCATCTCAAATGTGTCACCACTATTATGCCATGCTCACCCATCCTGTTAATACCTAAAAAGGATAAAACCCGAATCGACCATGCCACTGCATCCTAAATCATTTCGAATGACACATATCACCACAAAAGGGTGCCACTCTTTTACATCCAAAAACCTAGGTAACCAAGAATGTGAGTAATTTGTTGAAACAATCAGTCCATGGATCACATGTGGACACTCATAGATTCATAAATCAATAGGAATGATGCATAACCACTTCATAATACTTTGATCTCATCTAAAAAACAATTATTTACACTCTTATACCACCTATTCATGGAATTAGAATCATGAAATCATGATCCACACATCATCAAAACATGGATCATTCACCTAATTCATTTAACATGATCACAGTATTTCAATGTCATCTAGATGGAAGAATCATAGTGATTAATTTTAAATAATCCTAACATCTTTCTAATGTCGAATCCAATGGCATGACAATCTTCCAACTTGAGTTTCATTCCAAAACCATAGTATTCTACCCACACTCTCACCATGATTCTTAAAGGACACATAGAATCAACAAGGCTAGTAACTCAACTCGTCATTCCCTCCAAAACCCAACCACGATAACAAAGCACAAGAACACAATGTGATTAACCAAAAATACAAGGTATATCCATGAAAATAACATATATACATTAGTATATACCATGCATAAATATCATAACCTAAAGGATATACCATTTATTTCCATCTCTATGGAATTAAAAATACTAGGTTAACCCCTATACCAGGTTACCCTCATACATCATATCTCCTTCTAATGATAATACCCAGCTCACCAATATCCTTATCTATAACTCTAACCAATAGGCTACCCTACCTATACCATAAACTACATCTCGTAAAGGTAATAGAATGTGGGTAACACCTCTTTTTTCCCATATCAAATATCCCAAAGGTAACTCACATAAAAAATCACTGACTCTAGGGTTATCACATATACATATACATAGTTGGCATAATATACCAATTCATCAACCTAATCCTCACTGGGAATATGTATATAAGACTACCCATTCAAGGAATATGATCTCATCCATATAAACATATATATATATATATATATATAATCATCATTTTATAGTTATTTTTGTTTGAACATGAGCCTTATCCCAGTTGGTGAGGACTCCTTAAGTGCATCCACGAGACCCAGGTTCAAACCAAGTGGAGGCATAATTCCAGGGGTACTGTAGCAGTACTGTAATAGGTACTATTTGGTACTATAGCAGCTGGAACTATTCACCTTAGGGAACCAGTTTGGGCTTGGAGTTCTTAAGGCCTTCGGGTCACCTCAAGGCCTTTGGGCCAAATGATTAGTTCAATTTCCCCAGATAGACTCTACAAAAAAAAGATCAACCATAGAGGTGGATTCATAGCATGTGCACTCACCAGAGCAGAACCAAATGGATTTGGAAGAATGAGAGGGTATGGCTACGCCATAGGGAATAGCCTGTACTTTCACTAGAAGCCTAGCCAGACGACCATGTGAATGTGGAGAGATACTATCACGATCCAGATGCTGGGGAGGTCCAGTTCCTTATAGTTATAGTCTGGTTGAATTCCCTAAGACCTTCAGGTCATGTAATCTCTTAAGCCTATGTTCCATGTAATCTCTAAAGCCTATGGGCCTTGTAAGGGTTCCCCCTCATCCCTTTAAAGTTGGGTTATCAAAAATCAATAAAAATGAATGCCTTTGGGCCATTCAGGTATAATGATTTGTGTTTGTTATAGAGTAGTTAGATGGTTTGATTAAGTATAATGTCACTAAGAAGCTATACAGAAAAATGTCAAAGAGATTTTTTTTGACACATTAAATAACCAAACCTAATTTCTCTCATAACCATTACCAAGGAATCAAGTTCCAATAATGACCTAATAAAGATAGCTATGTATCCATTACAAGAGATATCATATAGTCGTCATTAAAGATCATCCCTCAATAGAATCTACATGACCTACCATCAGAAATAAATATATTGTGGTTCATATGAGTAGAATTCCACAAACAAGTTATATGGGAAAACACCATATAAGTTGTTATTGACACTTTAAATAATTGAACCCCCTATGATAAGTGATATCAATCACACACAAGAACACATATTTCATGTGAGTCCTACATGCCAAAAATGATGCATGTTCATAATCCCCTTTCCAATTAGAAAAGATATAAAACCATAATAAATAATAAATCAAAAAATTCAACTACAAATCTCTAGGTAAAATAATAAAATTGTAAAAATGAAACCAAGAATAAAAATATCATATATCTAGTAACTTGGTCTTCCCATTGGAAATTTTTTTCTTGGTGAACTAGTCCTAGGTTCATCACATGCTCTAACACATTCTTGTGTCACCTGTCTACCATATCCCAATTAATATGACAAAAAATATAAAATACCACTATATAACTTCCTTCCCTAGTCTGTGGCCACTGATTAGTGCCGAAATTGAAGATGTCTCTATTAGAACATAGGAATACCTCCTTGTATTCCAAAGGATACCAACTAACTAAGATAGTCAAGGGTAGTACTATGGGGAGACTATATCCTTGTATAAGATTATAACATGGAATAGATAAATAGACATCATTTATCCCAATTGATAATAAAATGTGGAACAAAATAATAGAATCATGTTCTAAAAGATTGAATATTGTATCATTCAATCATATAGACTCATGGTCATACCATCATACAACACTGACCACCCACCAATTCGATCACATATACAAGATAAATAGAAGGAATACAAGACACTAAGTATCTACTACTATACTTGGACTCACCTCTTCCAAATATCATGACCCATCTAAGATTTCATACTTAATTAGCTACACCAAACCTTTTCTAAATTTAAACCTGTGATCAGTGAAGTCCTCTTGAGTACCCAAGTGTCATGGATTCCTTATTAGGGTGTGAGTAAAACTCAGTATGGAACCACCAGTGTGATCTCATACATAACCAAAAATACTATGTAGGCATGTATGAAATACTTGAAATAAATAAACAATGAAATTTCTAAATTTTAAAAAAATAAACATCATCAATCATTGGGTTCTAACACGACACATGGGATCAACCATACTTACTTAAACCAATGTAGAAGTTTATCTAAGTATATAATGACCATAGGAATGGTATATGTACTGCCCAAAATATCATGGATACACCTCCATATAGGTGTGAAGTTGAACCATGGTTCATACCCTATGAATTCCATATAGTAGGAGGTGTGAGAACCAATTATTATAAATTAATACTAGGAAATCTAGATCTCACCAAGTATACAGCTGATTCATAGGGTGATAACCCTAGGAAATATAATTGTAGGATCATTCATACAAACAATTCCTAGAGGTATGAGTTTAATAAATCTATAATAATAAGGAATAATAATCATATCTCAGTAATTTTCTAGGCATCACATAGTCATCAGGCTTCATGGTCAAATACTATATAGTAACTTGGGAATTCCAAATATCAACTACATCCAATAGATCCTAGATATTATCCCAGGGATCATATCTAGGGGAATATAACCCACCACGTGATTTCTTACACATTGGTGGTTAGGGTAATTTACCCAACCAGCTATATATCTTATGTAACATCCAACTCCATAGTTGATTCCTAGGTGATCCCCTGGGTATTCCATAGTCATTAGTCATAGACAAATCCTAGGAGGTAATCCTAGGAATTCCATTTAATTTCTAGTGCACAAGTTGAAAATTAGGTATCCTATTAATCCCATGAATTAAATTATATATATATATATAACCATGAGGTAACCCCCCCCCATTATATCTCATATCACTATCGATTCAGGTTCTAAGGTTGCACTCGCACTCATTGCTACTCATTATAATAAATGCCTTATCAAGGTTTAATATATCTTCAAGAAACTCATTAGGATCCCCTAGATATCATCATAATCCATTATGACCTTAGTTTTCTCACTAATAAATCCACACTAACATTATTAAGAAATTATGGCATAATGCCCATCTTAATTCCCAAGTTCATCCTAGGTCAACCCTCACACTCCCAACATATATATGAATGTTAATCCTACCTAAGGTATGTCCTCTTAGGTATTCAAATTCTAAGTTAATAACCACTCACTTCACTCTTTAATCAGACATCCCAACATCCATAAGAAATATCAATGTTCTATAAGGTTTTGTTGGGGCCAATCGTCCCAATATACCACCCAACACTACTCATGGTCTTAGGGAACCTATCAGGGTATACTATGATCACTTAGTTCATTTAATTTCACCCTTATGGTTACATGTATCTCATGTAACATGATTATAAACAAGGAATTATCCATTAGTGGCTGAGATATCAATCTAGTGCATAAATATCCATAGAGGTCCTTGGAACCTTATTCATTCCATAGGCAATTATATTTTAAAAAAATATTTAAATAAAAAATTCATCCACCCATGGTGGAGAGACCTCATAGAACATGCCACATATCAAAATTTATTTACCAAAAGGGTAATTCATGGGTACAACCAACCTAATCAAAGTCACTTCATTTTAAAACATAGGACAATAACCCTTGCCCAAGCTTATCCAAGAATTGAATCAGCTTTTGAGAACCTATATAAACTCACAATGTCCAATAATAAATTATAAACTTATAATTAATTATTCAATTTATTTCTAAAATTTTATAATTTATTTAAAGTTTAATTCAATTAGGCATAATTATGAAAACCTCATTGGGCAATATCTGGTCACCAAAACTATGACCAATCACCCACAGTGGAATACTCCTGATACTATCATGGGTGAAGTGACCAAGTAAGAATTTAATTTGATGTTAATTATTTAATGTATGTTTGGTAAATCAATTATCTTATGAAAGTTGGAGGATTGTTATGGATTCATGATTTGGCATTGGATTTATTTCTTGATAATGCATCCAAGTCCATAAGTTGGTTAAGGATACAACTTGAAGAACTACAGAGGGGATGATGAATATAATTTGGACACTGAAAATGTGATGACTTTTTTGATGATATTCAATATAAAGGCAACTATTTATGGTGACAATGATTTCTAAAACATTGGATAAAAGTTATAGGGCCTTGATATTGATTAACAAAAGGCTCTAGGTGTTTGAAAAGTGGTTGAGAAGGTCTTGAGTGGTTTTGAGAAGATTTCAATATTTATGTAAGGTTAAACTAGGATTTATATACCCTATGAAAAGGTATCTTCACATTTATGAAATTTTTGTAAGGGTAAGGTGATATCTACACTACCCATGTAATGGTATCACCAAGTTTCCACTCCCTACATAAAGGTATATTGGGTGATGTGTAAAGGTAATGAGGTAAATTTGAACATACGTAAAGATTACTTGAGGATCCTACTACCTATATAAGGGTATTCTAAGATATTTAAAGGTGAGTCTGCCTAAATCAACTATACCATGAAAAAAGAAGATCGACTATAGTGGCATGGTAGGAATACCAATAGTGGGAGACATAATAAGAAGATCAACCATGGGAGATATGGTAGGACGAATGACTATAGGAGACCTAGTTGGATTAATAACCATATGAATAGATATAGATTGACCACAAGGTCTGCATTCTTGGATGATCAGAGATATGATGAAATATCGATGTTGGAGAAGATGAGTTCATATACATGCATATGAAACAGAGGATACAAGAATCAATAATTAGTTTGATATTTTATATGAAACATGAATGTAGAATAGTATGATGATGAAAGGTATGATGTTGTCAAATGAAAATAAATATCATGATGATTTTTTTGATATAGGAAGATTATTAAAGAATGGAGGAATTCATGATCACAAGTATACATTCATGGATTTATTCATGTTAAATGCATGTGATTATCATGGATAGAGAAAATAATAATATGATAGTTTATGCAAGGAAAGAAGAATACCATGATGTGGTGAGAATTTGGTGGTAGTTTTGTTCATTGTGGTTTTATATGCTTCATGCATATGTGGAGAAAGATATTATTAAATTTAAAAGGCATAGGATTTATGGGGATAATGAGGCTATAGTAATTCAAATACCACATAAGATATTTCCCCTAGTCTTCAGGTCATTCAATATTCGGATTAAATTAATTATAATTGATCCACTTGTAGATTTAATAATTGAAGAATAATAAGAAATAAATTTTGGTATTTTTTGGATATTAAACATGAAAAAATATAAAGGAGTATTTTATAAATAATATTAATGATATTATTATGTGTGAGTATAAAATAAAACTGAAGGTGAATATGAAGGTGTGTTTCAATACATTATAAGATATTGAGAGGTCTCATGAATTAATTTGTGTGAATTTTGAGATTTTATAAAAAAAATATATCATGGAGAGTGAATGATAATGAGGACCTAGATTTTTTATGGTTTGGTGAAGAGTTTCAAGGCCAATAATGATAATGATGTTTCTAAAGATTATAGAGGAGAATACTTGTTGATCTATCCTTCTTTTTTAATAAGATCAATTCAAAATTGGTTTAGAAAAAACTCTAATCATGTCAAGGTATTTTTATCATTAGATCAAAACTGAAAGAGGTTATGATTGGGTTCTATAACCATTTATTAAATAATTGTAGTTGGGGTGTATAACTAACTACTACTCTTATGGGATTGGGGTGTATAATCAGTTCTGGGTGTAGCCACTTGGAGATTTAGTGTAGAATGCATGTTGGGGTTTTTAACCAAAATATCATAGAGTATGATTTTATGATGAACCATATAACTATCAAATATTGTGCTCTCTATTGTTATTTTTTCATACATGGTGAGGTTGTGAGATATTATTGATAGGATTGATAACTTTAATAGGTTCAAGAGGTTGAATTTTACAAGAGGATGAATTCATAAAAGTAAACCATTGATTCACCCCCCCCCCCCCCCATGGTTATCTATCCTAGAGAACTATAAGTGGTATCATATTTAGGTTCCCCATAAAGATCGAATAATAATTATAAGAAATAAAAAAATCATAACTCAGTTAGCATCTAAGTTTTTTCTATATTCTATGGGAATAATTGTCACATATAGAGGAATAGGATGTCGCCCAATCACTTATCACCTATATAGAAAGTGAGATATGTTGAAACAGTGGTTTTTACACCCACTATAGATGATGATTCCATGACCCAAGCTGATAAGCGAAATGTGGAGTTTAATGGAAAGGCTCAAAATTTTATCTTTATCTCTATCAGATAAATTATACACAAAGTTCATGGGTCTCAAGACTTCCTAGGAGATAGAGGAAAAATTTAGAAGTGGGTATGAAGGTAATATCAAAGTCAAATAATCCAAGATATAATAATAGAGGATCTAATTCAAGGACATAAATATGGCTGATGATGAGACCATTGATGAATAATTTACAAGGTTCAGTGAGATTGTAAGAAATGTATTGGGTTTTTGTGAGAAGCTAGAAGATTCCATAATTTTAAAACAATTGATGGTAATTTTTCAAAATAAATTTGATTCAAAAATAGTAACCCTGTAATAAATATAGGATTTTACACTAGATGAGTTACACACTATACTCATATATTATGAGATGATATTACCTTTAAAGCAATGATAGAAGTAAATGTTAAAGATAAAGTGATTGTTGAAACAAGAGATTCAGATACTGAGGGTGGTGAAGGGCTAAGTGAGATTACTTCCCTTATATCAAGAGGTTTAAAAAAGAAATTGGAAAGGAAACCGTAAATTATTATCAAAATACAGGAATTTTGTTGGAATTAGACACTTTTATTATGATTTTATAAATAAAAATACTATCAAATATTAATCTTATAAGGAATTAAAGAAACATAAAAATAATAAAAAGTATGAGAAAAAGAATAAACATTACATTAGTAAGAAAAGTAATTTGATGATAAATCATGATAAATATGATTTATATTCATATAGATCTTCAGATGATGAGGTTAATTTATTTTCTAAAGTTGATAAAGAATTTGAGTCATCAAGTAGTGATGATAATGGAGAATAAAGGATAGAATCATAATGGAAATTTCAATGTGATTTAGAATCATATATTGAAGATAATACAAATATTGATAAGGAAAAGAAAAAAATATAAAGGAGAAAAATAAGGCTATTTTAGAAAAGGAATAGCTAATTAAGAAATAAGCCAGCAATTTTGATAATATTAGAACAAAAAATAAGAAGGTATTTGATAAAATTTTATTCAAAAGGAATAATGGATTTTTGAGACACAATACATATGTTTCATGGTTTATAATGAGTTGAACATGGATATAGAATAATCCAATGAATCAACAGAGGTTAATAGTGAATCTTCTCAAGCTGGTGAGATGAAGGGTTCCAACAATTAGGTAAAATTTGGGGTTTATGAATATTAATAATGATCTATTATAACTAATAGTGAAGGTATCAAAAACAAAATCATACAAGTTTAGACCAAGGAGTATGTTGAGAGACATTATTTCTCATTAAAGGAAGAAAGTAATTCCATAAATCAACAAGTACCTATGCAAAAAAATATCAAATTGAAGTAAGGGAGATCCAAAAAAATTATGGACAGGTTTATACTCAGAATGGATATTCATAGTTCAGAGGAAATTTTTGGTGTTTTGGATGGTATAAACACAAATACTATTCTTGTTGGTATATTATATCACTTATAATAATGTGTAAATAACTAAGGGGAATATTTGGTGGACAAATGAGAGATAATTCACAATAAAAACAATTTTTGACAAAAGAATCAAAAAAAATATATCCGCTCAAAATAGGTTTGAATATTTAGAAGATATATATAAAAGGTGTGGACAATGTGGTAACATGACTGAGGAGTTCATGAATATTATTCTTAGGTATGTTTTTTATGGTTTTCAAGGGAATAAATTGAAATAGAAAAAAAATGTAGAGTTATGAAATGTTGAGAAACCCAAGTAATCTAAGAATGTTAAAAAGGAGTGCCTAATTGTTTGATCTAGACAACTCGCCAAGGTTAAACAAATATAAGAAGCAAGAATTAGTGCTAAGGAAAAAATGAAAGTAAGTTGTAGTTGAAGAAAATGTTGAAGTTTTTGAGAAATCATTAACAGGTTGTAACATAAAAATCAAAAAAAGGACATGTGAAATATGTGAGAAGGTTTGACAAGATATGAATAATTTCATGACCATTCCTCTCTAAAAGAATTAATGGAATTTTTTTTGAAATAAAAAATTGATAAGGTTTATTTAATTTTTTAAGGAAATAATATTATATCTCAAATAAATATAGATCATGGAGTGACAATGAGTTCATAATCTATTAAGATTGTTAATGGTAAAAGAAGTGTTGAGTTTTAAATAATATAATATCCTAGGTTGAGAGAAAATGATCAATATCATTATTACTTATGATGAAAAAATAGGTCCCTCCTTATTCCCTATTATTCTTGTTTATTTGTGCTAATGTATAGATAATTGAAGGAGTTTAATTAGTGTTGTACATACTATACAGTAAAGAAGGTATTCAACATGGGTTATTTTATATACCATGATTAGTAAAATATAAGTGCATCCAATGAGGTTAAGAAAAGGTGATTTGAAGTTTTCATGAATTAATTATGGAATTTCTTGAAATCCCCATGAAACATGAATAAAATTGTATTCAAATTACACTCATAATTTTTATCCTTTATTATATCAAACAAATTTTATTAAGAGAGTATTGGTTGATGAAAAGATAAGAAAAAGGGTTAATTTTATGTTTTTCAGTTGAACTTTTTTATGTTTTTTTGAGATATGAGTGGGATATAATTATTTCTTGATAATTATGTTTTTGAGAATCCCCAAAATTATTTTTAACCATGGTGTTTTATGTGGTTTTATTTATGTACAAAATTTATCAACTTGGTTATAATATATTGTTTCTACGGAGGGTTTTCCCATGTAGACTTAGATTTTTCTAGCTAAACGATCTTTTCAAAGAAAACCATGTGATGTAATCCTTCTATCAAGTGACTACAAGTTATTTTTTATATGAAAAGGGAGAAGATAAAGAGTCTATGAGTTCATTAAAAGGAAGAATAAGTGATGAGAATTCCATTTTCATTGAACTTTACATTTATTTTCAATAAGTTGGAGAATAAATAATCTATAGGATCACACATTTTGAAATTGGTGAGTATTGGTATTTTAAAAAAAATAAGATGGGGATTGAAATTCCCAATTAAGAATTACCTTTGTTTTCAGTGAGTCGGTATTTTTTGGTGAAGAAATGAGGAGATGAATCTTGGAGGATTGTTATGGATACATGAGTTGGAATTAGATTCCATGATTGATAATACATCCATATCCATAATTTGTTTAAGGCTACATCTTTAAGAACTCAATATGGGTGGTTAAAGGCAAGGTGGCTGCTAAAAATGTGATGATTGATGTGTTGATTTTAAGATAAATGAAACTAATTATGGTGAGAATGTTTTCTACAACATTGAATAAAAGTTAGAATTCCTCATGATTGATTAAGAAAGGAAATAGGTGCTTCAAAAGTGGTTGAGAAGTCCCTTAGTGATTTTGAGTAAATTAAAATTTATTCATATGGGTAAACTAGGATTTTTACACCCTACATAAAGGTAGATTCGCATTTATAGAGGTTGTGTAAGGGTAAGGTGAGATCTTCACTAGCCATGTAAAGGTAACATTGAGTTTCCACTACTTAGGTAAAGGTATTTTAGGCATTTCATAAAGGTAAAAAGTAAATTTTAATGTGTGTAAATCTTACATGAGGATCCTACTACCAACATAAGGGTATACCAAGCTATGTAAATGTGAGGCTACATGAATCAACCATTCCATGAAAATTGAATATCAATCATGGTAACATGACAAGATGGTCATATGTGGGAGAAATAGTAATAATATTGACCATGGGAGACAAGTTATGATGAATGAATATCGGAGATATAGTAGGAAAAACAATTGTGTGAAGAGAGATGGATCTACCATGAGGTATGCACAGTCAGATGATCGACCAAATGATGAAAGGTCATTATTGAAGAATATTACTTTGCATACATTAATATGAAACAAAGGTTGTGTGACTCAATAATGAGTATGGGATTTTTCATGTAACTTAAATGGATAATAGAATGATTATTCCAAGTACGATGCTCTCCAATGAAAATAAATATCACATTGATTTTTTTGATATAAGTAGGTTATTGAATAAGGGTAGAATCCATGATTACAAGTATACATTCATGAATATATTTATGTTAATACCTATGATTATCATTGATATATAAAATAATAATATGATATTTTCTATGAAGAAATAATAATACCATAACCTGATGAGAATATGGTGGGAACTTTGTTCATCATGGTGATGCATTCTTCATGTATATGTGAAGAACAATTTTAATGGATTTAAAAGTCTTAGGATTGTGGAGATAATGAGGTCAAAATAATTCAAATACCACATGAGATATTTTACTGAGTCTTCAAGTCATTAAACATTTGGTTCAAATGAAATATAACTAATCCACCTATGCATTTGATGACTAGAGAGGAATAATAAATACCTATAGAGATTTATAGGATATTAAATGTGAAATAATATCTAGGGATAATTTATAAATAACATTCATGATATTATTGTGTGTAAATATAAAATAAAATTTTAGGTGAATATTATTTTGTGGTTCTAGCCTTGAAAATATATTTAGAGAACTCACAAAGCACTTTGTGAGGATTATGAGATTCGATACAACATCTATATTAAGGAGAGATAAGGAAGAGGAGGACCCACAATATTCAAGATCTGGTGAATTTTTTTAAATCCAACAGTATTGATAATGTTTTTAAATATTTTACAAGAGAATACATGTTCATCCAGCCTTCTTATGGAGGAAGATAAATACACAATTTGTGTAGAATAAACTCAGAGCATATCAATATCTTTCTATCATTGTACCAAAACTTAAGGAGATTGTGACTAGGGTGTATAACCATTTTTTGAGGAATTATAGTTGGGGTGGATATCCAATAACTTCAATATATTATTTCCTTGTATAACAAGTTACTATTGTATATAATTGGAGATTTAGTGGAGAATCCATGTTAGTGCATCTAACCTACTTGGAAAGGAGTAATCTTTTATGTCAAAACTTGTAATTATTGAGTCCTATGATCTTAATTTTTATTACTGCATATGAGGTGAGGTGGTGATATATTATTTAGAGGATCAAGAACATTAACAAGTTCAAGAGTTTGAATTTTATAAGAGGGATAATTCATAAAATTAAATTACTTATTCACCCCCCCAGTAGTCATCCGTCTTAGGGAACTACACCGAGAAAAATCCTAACAATCACCACAAAATAAAAATCCAAATTAATTTTATTTAGGTCAATAACTTATTAAAATATACCAGGTGACATAAATTAACAAAAATGGTGCATGATGGAATGTATACATCTTCTTGTAATTTTGTCTAGCTAATCCATATGAATGATTTGTCATAATGGGGTGATTCCACCTTGATTCTGTGGAATTTTCTCAATAACCCTATACTAAATCATCAAAATTATGAGGATAAATAGGAGGATAAATATAGGATAATAAAGGAGGATATCACATCTAAAAGAACTTAATAAATCACACCAAGAACACCTCAAACCTGAGGGACATCAAAGAGGGATTGGGGATGCTCAACCTCCAAGTTTTCACATGAAATGGAGTGGAAAAGATGGAATGGTAACTTTAAATCCTTAAAGGAAAAAGAGAAAAATACACTTTTTAATAAATTTAACAAGACTTATGGTTACTACATGGTTTATAAAACCATTCACTAACTATGTGGTTGTAACTATCTTAATCTTACACACCTCGCATGATTTGGTTTCATGGTTTAACAAACCATGATCCAACTTTGAAAAAAAAAATTGAAACTAAATTTCAAGTATTTCATGGTTTTTATGAAAATTTTAACCATACCCATTCATAAAACCAATATTCATGGTTACCCCACACAATTTCCTTAATCATGCATCAACTTTTCACAAAATAGAAACCTTACAACATATCTTAAATTGAACTTGAAGCTCCCAAGACTCATCCAAGAAATCAATCCACATTACATACCTTGATCTATAACTAAAAAAATCCACTACGGATGACCAACTCTTATAATTTCAATATAAACACTGATTCAAAAAACTATCCCTGCTCTAGAATCCAAAAATTCAAATTACCTATAGAAATAAAAACTCATAAAGTAATGGTATTTTATAATAGCATACCCTCTTTCTATCTATCTAATTAATTTTCAAGAAAACTTTGAGGAATATAGAATCATTCCCAAGTAATTAGATATTCATTAATTCCCTGGATACCCAAGAAGGAATGATACTTTTAGAAGTTTCTTGTTAATTTTTATCAATCATTTTGAAGGATAAGAATAAGACATCTTAACATGATAAAAGGCATGTTCTTTATTTTTATTTATCTAATCCAAAATGAATGGTAAGATATTATGGATATAAGTTTTGGATAATTTTTTCTTCTAAGTTTAGAAAATTATTGTCTCCTTCTAAACAATTTATTTATGTATATACATTTTATATTTTTTTTATTTGAGAAATAAATTTTACATAACATCACTATAAATCCACAACATGAGATGCAAGTTAAAATGTGACTGAACATCTAGAATTTGAGTGAGATTATATATTCCTAATCAATTAGTCATTATCTCATCTCACAATATGTGCTTTAATGCTTTGGATGTAGGAAGTCTTTCCTTTGAACTACTGGTTATGAGTTGGTGAGATTTAGTAGGTGAAATTCTCTTGTATTGTATATTTTTGAAGAGTTTGGTATTATATATATATTTATATATATATATATATATATCTTGTTTGTGAGCATGATTGTAGTGAGATTTGTTATAGCTCTAGGAGTTTTGGACCAAGCCTTGAGAATAAACTGAATTTCTTAATTTAGTTGTGTTTTTCACCTAAATGTTGAATTATCATTCTTAATTCATATTGATCATGGTGAGACTCCTTTGGGGGTAACTATACTAATTTGTTTTATAATTACTTCTTAATTTATATATCTTTCACTCTTTTTTATTTCATTTCATATCTTTATAATAGTATGGGTGGTGGGTTCATGCATCATGATCCTAAGGATTAGATGTGTGTATAGGAGTTTTTGGTAAGATACATACACTTAGAAGTATATTGATAATACATGGGATTATCTATATGGTTTTACTTTATTTATTTATTTTGAGTACAATACTTTCCATTAATGTGGTTTATAATCTGATATTACTCATAAAACACTTTATTATTGGAAGTGGAGGTAATACCCCATGTCCTTTCTGGACTATGAAATTAAATATAAATTTGAGTTTTTAATGTTGGTGAGGGGTTAGTTTTGTGAACTGGGGTTCAGATCAAGATTTATAGAGTTTTAACATCTCAATGCTATATTTTTTTACATGGATTGAGTCCTAGAAGATGATTTGGGTGCTCTAGTGGATGGTAGAGTGAAGACGAGTGAACATGTAACTAAATTTCACTATAAGTGTGACAATATGGGGATTACCATGACATAGTGTACCCTGTGATGGAGGTTGAAAATCCCAGTGTATATGGAATGGTGCCTTTGGTTGGGTGTGGCACCTGGTAGTTTCCTATATGGAAAATGGTCGGGAGACCATGTAGTAGTTCTCATTTTGAGGGACCACATGGAGTAAAACACCATGGTGGAGGGTGTGGTGTGATAGGGTCTTGTCTCTATCATAAATCCTGAGGATATCATGCCATGATGTTGGGAATTTTTTCCCACATAGAGACTTGGTGCCAGGATTTTTATAATTCATGGAAACTTGGTCGAGTGTGGTTCTTGAGAGAGGAACTTTTGGGAAACGGGGAGAGTGAAACACCCATTTTTTACTATTCGTGCATGGAGAACAGAAAAGAGGGAGGATCTATGTCATGGTGGTTGGGTGTGTTAGGCCTGGTAGTGTCTTGGGGGCCATAGGATCCAAGTGGACAAAAAAGTTACCTAAAAACCATAGATAACTTGAGTTTACAATTTTGGTTGGACCATAGGGAGAACCATGCCATGGTTTAGTCTGTGGTGCTCCATGAGGGATCCTTGTGTGAAATAGTGAGGGAGAGACTCATTATAGTTATCTATGGTGTGGTTCCTCTTCCATTTTCACTAAACCATTACAACCTCCACAACATAGATCATTTCATGGTATAAGGTGAGATCCCCTATGTGAAATGGTTAGGATGTGCCTTTTTTCAGTTCTCCCCTAGCCCTCGTGGTGGTTGGGTCCCGTGAAGGGGAACCATACCATAGTCCATGTGGATAATTTGATGGTTAAGCCTAGTTAAGAACCTATGTTATTTTTAATCAAGGGGATTTTGGTAAATTATTAGGGCTTATATTTGTAATCCCCTTGTTCCCCCCTTTCCATTGATCATTTTAACAATAGGGGAGATCCATCTTTAGCTCTCCACCTCACTCACTTTTCCCCTTTTTTATCCAGAAGGTTCAAAGATGATTCGTCACACCAATTCTTGGTAGTATTTACCCCCATTATCTTACATGTTCTCCTACCTTGTTATTCATTGATTTTGGTTCAACAAGCTAGGGTTTGGCAACAATTTCCACCAGAGCATAGTGGAAATCATCTGATAAGATTGGGTTTATGCTCAGTGTGGCTATAGGATGTCTTTAAAGGATGATATCATGTCATTTAATATCATTTTGTTGGTGGTACATCATTGTGTGAATTTAGTTAGTTATTTTCCCTAAAAAATTAAATTGGATATTAATTAGGTTCTAATTTTTAGAGACTTTTCTCGGGTTACTGTTGAGAGGATTTTGTGGACCTTCTAGGAGTAGTTGGTTTTTATTTTGGTGTGATGAGCTCAATCAGTGAGTTTTAGGAAATTATTTTGAATTGATTTAAATTTACTTATATTATAATTTTTTATAATTAAATTTAATAATTAATTATAAATAATTTATAATTAATTATTGGTAATTATGGGATGTGATATGTGGTCTCTCCATCAAAGGTGATAGATGTTATAAATTTAAATAAATTGTTTAATTAAAAATGAATGCTTATAAATGAATTGAACAAAGTTCTAAGGGTCATGAGGGACTCTTGAGTATGGGATTATTGCCTCGACTACCAGTGGTTGAGGTCTTGATTATGATTGTGTGCCTTGTGATATATAGACCTTGAAGGGTGATACATAAATGAAATAAGTGAATATAGTGGGCCTTAGTATATGTACCTTGGTGACATACAAGTAGATGAATGTGATGGGTTGGATTGATTGTCCCTAATAGACCTTTAAGGACCTTTTATATTCCATTATATAATATGGATAGTTTAGATGAGAAAGGGGTAAGTTTTCCTCCCCCTTTTAGTTGTGATTACCTGGGAGGGTATGCCCTATGAGTATTAATGATAGGTTTAGTGATCAGACTGACCTAATGTGACTTTGGAAAGTGTGATGGGAAGTGTTCCATATCATTAAACTAATACTATTGAGGCTTTACTTATGATTCTATAAAGTTAGTGACATGATTACAATTTTGATGAGGGATGTGACTCCCAATGAGTGACAGGTGATAACCTAAGAGGTAAGACTGAGATTTAGGAACCCATGTGGGGTGTCCATGCTTGATGTGAGAAAGGGGACCCTGGTGAGTTTCCTGGAGAGGTATTGACCTCTGAGAGGGTGTTTGTGGGAATAGTTAGTGATGATTATGGGTTTTACCTTAGAAACCTAATAATTTATGTGATTTAGATATTGCTCAGGGGGTGATGATAGGTCATTTGTTTAAGAGGATTAACTTTGTTATGTGAGGCAGGTTGGGTGAACGACCTACCCTCGTTATTATTTTTGTAATTAGATATTATATGTGGGACATCCTACCCCTAAGTATTTATAATTAAATTCCTTATAATATATGGAATTCCTAAGTAGTTAACAAGGATTCAGCTGATATGATAGACACTATGGAATGCCTTGGGAATCCTGTAAGGACCCAGTCTTAAAAATTTCATAATCTTGAATTAAGTTAATAATTCACATTGAGTATATTTTCAGGTTTAGAGCTTTAGATAATTAGTCCATAACTTATACATAATAGCTTCATTATTACAAATTAGACACTTCGACTCACTATCCATTTTCACTCATAAAACAAAAACTTTAAAAAAAACATGGTTTCGTTTAATGCTTAAACATCAAAACTTTTCCTTGATCCCATAATTGACTCTATTCACCTTTAAATCCTGTGAAAAAAAATTCAAAACTTGTAATGAGCATAAAAAGATCACTAAGGGATACACAAAGAAGGAAAACTATTAGCTTTTAAAACAACATTTAAACCCTGAATATTATATCATAAGTAATACATTTCACCTTTATGAAGTAGTAAATACTCTTAACTGAATAAAATCTCATTTCTTACCCTTTTGTAACCAAAATATTACCATAAAATCCATATAAAGAAAACATAATATATAAACGGTAAACTTGGGACATAATCATACTTAAATGGAATAACCATACAGTCGACTTCCACAAATCATTCTTAAAAATAGAATAATCATACGGCCAAATTCCATACCCAATGAATTGGAGGTTATAACGTAACCACCCATACTTGGTTTATCATGGAACCACCCATCATTTGGTTTATCACATAACCACCCAAAAAATTTCCAAGTACCATTATATAATCATAACACATAAAATATTTCAAATATCAACATTTCACTAATAATATTTCAATTTCAATCACAAGAAATCATTTAAAGATATAGAAATAATCAATCCATTTCAAAAACCATTTTCAATATGAAAACACCCAAAAAGAGAATAAGGTATTTCTTTTCCTTTTAAAAACATTAAGGCTTATAGAGGAAGCCAAATAACGATTACAGCGGTGGAGAGTTCATTGTCACCGCAAATGTTAAAAACATTCCATTTATAGTTTAGTAAAATGATTTTTAGAAACAATATTCCCTTTGAATGAAATTAAAATTCAAATGGTTTTATTATACACCTTTTAAAAGAAGGAGGTGTGTATTATCAAAATATTCCTCAATTAAAGAAAATTGAGACGAAGTCCCTTACCTCGAGTCTGACTTACCTCGTATGTTCCTTTTTCTTCCTGAATAATAAACATAAGTTAATTTCTACTTGATTTAGAAACTTTTTCAAGTTTATTATTCCTTTTATATCACTTATTACCTTTCTATATAAATTAGTTAATTATTTGGGTTCATATTGGACATTTTTTTAATGTTCGGAACTTGAGTCAAAAATGAACTTGTTATAATTACAAATTGTCCATGTGGTCAAAATTACATTATCTCCAGAATGATATTAATGATTTAGATATAATATATATCATATATATCTGGTATATATGTATTTATAATAGTCCATATCATTTTTATATAAGAAATGAAATGCACCATTCATGGAGACGGTAAGTCGTACGTACGCATGAACGTCACTTTCATTTATTTTTCATATTTAAAGGAATGAAAACTAAATGATACATGGGTATATTTTAATTACAGTATAATATATTTGTTATATATGTTACATAAGTTCATTAATTCTATCCTTTATATGTTCCATGTATATCATGAACAAGGCATATCACTTTGAGGGGGCGGTAGTCCGCAATTCCTCAAAGTGAAATTATCTTATTTATACAACATGAAAAGCATAAAGTTATGTTCTAAATGATAATTACATAAGAATAAAGATAAAATAAATATTATATATATCATATATAATTAAATTTCCATCATAATGGCTACCATGAGAGGTGGTAGGAGAATATTGAACAATCATCATTTTTTGAGGCAGTAGTTCGCCGTCCACAGAAACAGTATGTTCTATACCCATTAGACGAAGGTGTGTGTAAGTGTAGTTAAAATAATTCTCATAAAAAACCTAGTATATTTAGGATATTGGTTTTTTTATGTAAAAAATAATAAGAAGATCATAAAGAGTATATAAGGAAAAATAATGGAAAGAAACTTGAGAGAAGACAATACCTCAATTTGGGTAACTTCTTTTGATTTGAGCCAAAGGGCTTTATTGAATTGCCTTCTGCCTAGGGAAAGGATTCTAGGGAGGAATAGATGGAAGTTGGGAGCTTATTGGAGTATGTTTTGGATGATAAAAGGGTATTTAGAGGTGTGATTAATGGGTTAGAGGTGGCGTCCTTTTATAAGAGGGAGGGGCACTTTAGGAATGTTTTGAAAAATTATTTTATTATTAATTGATTTTAGAATTCTAATAACACCAAAGTGATATATTTATAAGATAAGATGATTATGGGTATAAATACTCTCATTAAATGGGTTTTAGACAAGTTTAGGTCATAAAATAAACCTTCTCTTTTAGCTTTAACCCTTAGTTAAATAAATTAACTCTTACCATGTCTTCTTTTATTTTCATAATATATGGTTACTATAGTTACTATAAAATGAAAAGCAACCCAAAATGGACCATTAATGAAATTTTTAACATAATATATGTCATGTTTTCCAAATATTATATTTTTAGGACTATTATATCATTTTATAAAATATTAATTGATTTAAAAACTCATTTATGTCAATTTTTATACTATTCATATCATGAATTTTTAAAAATCCATAAAAACTTGACTAATTATAAAAAACTTAATTAATTAAAATAAAAAAAGTTATAATCATACATAAAATTCTTTTATGGCCTAAAAAGTTTCAAAATAAATTTATTTTAATATTTATAATCTCATTTATTTAAATATTTCATTAATAAGGTAATCACTACATCACCATTGTGTCATAAGTAAATTTATTTATTTTATGTATAAAAATTATAAATAAAATTACATGATGAAGGAAATATTTTTATCTTTCTAATGAATATTTATAGTAAAAAAGATCACTTATATAACCCTATATAAAAAATGATTTAGTAAAAGCTACAGGTTTAGGTTATATTTTCTTTAACTTTAAATTAAAAGTAATTAATTGTCATTTTCACACACAAGTGGCTCCATGGGGTCCTAAAATCGGCCCAAGGATTAACATGGTCATATATATCTCATAAAATAGGTTTAGGACATGTGTTAGGTTAATTTATTATTATTATGATATTATTTTTACCCTTATTTACCAGATTTACCCTTTAACCATGGTAAATAAAATATTTACTGAAGTTGTTATTAATAATGTCTAAAAATAAAAGGTACATATTTAAAAAATTTGGACCTCCTGATTCCAAATATGGAATCCATTTTTCCAAATTTAAAGCACAGATGTTGCAGAAATTAATTTAAAATTAATTCGTGTTGTCAAAACCAAAAAGTGTGTTTTTAAGAAGTAAAAACTAACAAAAAATTGACATGTGTTTATGTCCAGTTTCAAATTAACATTACTTATAATGACCAAAATTGGATTAAATTATAAAAATATAATCTAATTATACTTTAAAATCAATTAAAATGACAATCTAATCATATAAATAAATTAGATGAAAAGACAGTTTTGATATAAAATGTAGTATTTTTCACGCACATGAGCCTCAGCCCAGTTGGTGAGGTATCCTTAAGTACATTCACAAGACCCAGGTTCAAAACCAGGTATAGGCATATTTTTTGGGGTATTTTAGCAGTACTATGGTACGAATTGTATCATACTGTATATTGTGCGTACTATAGCAGAACTGTATATTGTGCGGGTACTGTAGCAGACATTGTAGCAGTTACTGTAACAGGTATTGTTCGGTACTGTAGTAGTTGGAACTATTAACCTTGGGCCACCGGTTTGGGCTTGGAGTCTTTAAGGATTTTGGGTCACCCAGGCCTTCGGGTTAGTAGGGATTCCAGGCCACCTTTAAGGCCTTCGGGCCACCTCAAGGCCTTCGGGCCACATGTAGTTTCCCCAGACAGACCACAAAAAAGAAACAACCCCAGAAGAGGATTCAAAGCAGGTGCACTCACCAGAGAATAGCCAAATGGATTTTTCATAATGAGAGGGTATGGATTTTCCATCGGGACCAGCCTGTTCTTGCACGGGAAGCCTAGCCATACGGTCATGCGAAGGTGGAGAGCTACTATCATGATACAGATGTTGGGGAGGGGCAGTTCCTTATAGATAGTTTGGTTGAATTCCCTAAGACCTTCATGTCGTGTAATCTCGTAAGCCTATGGGACATGTAATCTCTAAGACTACGGGCCTTGTAAGGGTTCCCCCTCATCCCTTGAAAGGGGGGTCATCAAAAATCAATAAAAAATGAAGGCCTTCGGGCCATTCGGGCAGTATTTTTCACTATTCATTAAAAATGACCTTTATCAAAAAAATACCAAAAATTTACCCAAAGTAAATTTTGATGTCCCACTTATAAAGAAGAAGTTTATTTTTTCAAATGGAACATATAAAAGTGCCAAAAACTAGATTTAAAAAGGGTTCTCCATTAAAAGGTGGTAAATCGACCTTTTAAAGAATATTAGAATATTTCATGCCTAAAATCATATTCATTCTTATTTTAAGCCTCTAAATTTTATTGGATAAATGTAAAGACATTTAAAAAAACATGTGTAATAATAATGTAGTTAGTTATGTTCATTCCCAAAAATACAACGGATATGCATTAACTACCATTTAAAATAATAATATTATTATATTATTTTTCGGTATAACTCAATGTTGTGTGCAACATAAGATTTCAAAGAAACCCATTGTTGTATGTTGAGTACGCTATCGAACAAAGTGTCCTCTTTAACATAAAATTAATATATTATTCATAAATATTAATATATATGAGGAAGTATTATTCTATAAATACATGGGTCGTTACATCCTTCCCTCCTTTTGGAAATTGTATCCTCGCAATTTTAAAATTGGTCTTTGAAACTTCATTGAAAATCCCACATTGGAAAAAGAGTCAACAAAACTATCACTTTAAAAGAAAGAAAGATAAGTACAAAGGTTACTCGAGATAACCCATACTAGGATTCCATGTACTTAAACATAGATATGGAAGAGAAACTAACCATCAAATTCTGATTGAGAGTGATAGAAAACATGATTAGGAGAAAGTTAACCACCAAAAAATCACAAACTTGTGATGGGTTAAACAGTATTTGATTCCCCAGAATGAAAATTAAATGGAAAACGTTTTTGTTTTAAGTTCCTTTTCATAAATTTGAGGAATTTATTTATGATCTTGACTAAGAACATAAGGAAACATACTTACTTGTCGTGTATACTTACATACTTTACTAAATTTCTACCACAAACTCGTCTTTTCTCCAAACGATGAGTATTCAAGATGACTTGGTCACATCAAAAGTGCTAGAATCAACTTCTAGAGAATCACATAATCCAAAAAAGATAAAATATATATTTCTCATATCTTTATACATTAACCAAAACCAAAATGGTTAGCACCATATTAGATAATCCCAAAAATGATAATCCTTTATAAGAAGAAATACTACTCTTAATCTCAAAAATTCAACAAACAGTACCCAAAGTTCAAAAAGTCCATTCAATACACAATTGTCCTTATAATTATTAAATATAATCTAAACTAAGATTGAAACCCAAAACTTAGAAGAATTTAATCACATAGTCTTTCATAGTAAATCTTAACATTTATATCCAAATAACATCAACTACTCTTAAAGTCTCATACTGAAGTGTAATTAACTTAATCACATATTCTCTATGATAGGTTAATCATTTCCATAAATAACCCAAATCATCATATGTCCACAATAAAAATATAGATTCTTCCAAAATAAAATTTCAACCATTACTCCACAAATGAAATCTCATAGTATTCTATTTTCCTTAGGCATATAGTGTTCCCCAAAAGAGAGAACATCTTCCAAAATAACCTTTATCACTTAATCACCAAATCATTTTCCTATACTAAGGATATCCATTTGATAAAAACATAAGTTCCCAAAATCAACTTTGTAACGACCCAAAATTTTGAATAAATCTTATTTCCTAATTTTACGTGTTATTTTATTTTATTTTTATACTCAAAAAAAATGTTTCATTTGATAACATGAGTATAATTAAAATGAGACTGTTGGGTTTTGACTATTATTTGACCATTGGTCAATATGACTGCTGGAAACTAAATGTTTTGATTACTATCTCTAAATACAAGCAATCTTGGTTAATTAATATAGAAAGAAGATTCGATGGCCTCACCCAGTAGTCTTGGACCGATCGAAGCCCATCTAACAGAACTTGGGAAGGAGGTAGCACCACTGGGCTTTGCTCTGGACCAAACCCAAGCCGAACTTCATCGTGTGAAGCTAGAACGGAATCGCATTCGCGAGAAGTTCAAACTAATAGAAATTACGACTCGTGCGATATTGGCCGAGCCTCCCTCGGATTCTCTCACCTTAGCACACCTTACACTTAGGTCCTATGCTGGTGTGATAAGGGGCTATGTAAGGAGACCGTGATTGCCTTGTGTAATCCTTTGTTTTAAATAAAAATTTGGATTTCTTCTTATGATGAAGTTTATGAATTTTCAAATGTCCATATAAATATAGTATGCATATTTTTGATAAATTTTAGAGAAAGGATATTTTAAAATTGTTTATGTAAACCTTAAATAAATAAAAATGTGTAATGATTTTCAAAAAATGGTCTGCTACAATTATGTTCACTACGAAATTTCGAGTCTAATAAGATCAACTTGATTTTTGATGAATAGTAAATTATGAATAGTGATTTTACACTTAGGATTAGTAATGTGACCAAATGGATTAGTAATCTCACTTAAAGAAAGTATTAATATAATCTAGGCACCTTGATTAAGTAATGTGATTCAATAAAATGGTTAAATAATAGTTTCATAAATTATTATTTAAGTATTAGTTTTTTTCGGGTTAATAGTGTTTTTTAATTAAAAATTTAATTAAAAATATTTAGAAAATTATTTTTATAAAACGGATTTCATTTTTGAACTCAGAGCACCGATATTATGCTATGGTAATTTTTGGGGTTTTTTTCTGAAAAAATGAATTTTTGGTGAATAGTGTTTTTATTTAAAAATTAAATTAAAAATATTTAGAAAATTATTTTTATAAAATGGAGTTCATATTTTTAATCAGAGAGTTGATATTTGGTTGAGGTGAAATTTTGGGATTATTCTGAGAAAGTTGAATTTTCGATGAATAGTGAAAATACAGTTTTTAAGTTACGGGTGTCTAATGACATCATTAAATGATGTATTAAGTATATATTCAATATGGTAGAATTTGGAATAGTAAGATAAGGTATGAGGTGTCCCAAGTGTCCAATACCATGGGCAAATACCATGGGGAAGCCCATGGTTTTGCCAAAACCACTAATGAGGTGTCCCTTGGCCATTAATGCCTTATCCCCTCACTTTCCCTATAAATACCAAGCCATCCTCTCATCCATTCAACTCCCTACTCTCCCACAACTAAGTTCTGGTCTCATTACCTCCCAAAGAGTCCTCCCATGTTTCCCCCAAGCCCTCAAGGTCCCAACCTTTGAGTTTTAAGAGTTATGTTTTAAGGTAAGGGATCTGACCTCTCTCTTTCATTTCAAGTAATCTCTTTTATGTCATTCCTTTTATGCTACATGTTCTTATGTTGGAGGATGTTATTTTATACTCATCTTACTGCCCTTTTTATGTTCATATAATGATAGATCCCCTCTTACTCTCATTATTTCGTTTTATGAAGTTTTAAGTGGCGTCGTTAGGCTGCCGAAATTTTTGTAACAGATTCTTTCTCCCTTCTCATTTTTCAAGATCTATTTTCATGTAAAGTATTTCAAGTTCCTTTTTTTGTTATGTTGGGGTATGATCTCTATATTTATCATACTGATCTTTTATGATCATATGATGAGATACCCCATTTTATCTCTTCAATTCAGTATTTTGACGTTTTAAGTGGCGCTGTTAGGCTGCCGAATTTTTAAGTGGTTCTTCACCCTTCTCGTTTTGAAGTTCTACTTTCATGTCAATTCTTTCAAGTTCATTTTTGTTTTGTTGGGGTATGATCTCTATATCTATCATACTGGACTCTTATGTTCATATGATGAGAGACCCCATTTGATCTCTTCAATTCAGTATTTTGAAGTTTTAAGTGGCGCCGTTAGGCTGCCGAATTTTTTAGGGGATTCTTTCACCCTTCTCATTCTTTTCAAAGTTATACTTTCATGTCAAGTCTTTCAAGTTCCTTTTTAATTATGTTGGGGAATTATCTATATATCTATCATACTGAACTCTTATGTTCACATGATTAGAGACCCCATTTGATCTTTTCAAATCATTTTTGTTGAAGTTTAAGTAACGCCGTTAGGCTGCCGAACTTTCATAAGAGAAATCTAATTTTTGTCTTCCTTCCATGTTTTTCATTTCAAATGGTATGTCCTTGAAATTTCATTACCATAATCATGTATCCTTCTTATTCTGTCCATATACTTTTTTATGGGTCATTTATGAATGTTTTACCCATTTTCCCTCTCTTTTTAATGTCTTCTAAAACCTCGTAACATAGCCGTTATGCTGCAGAATTTCCGTCTCAAAATGTCTCTCTCTATTTCTAAAGTTATTTTATAGTATTAAGTGAATACTCAAAGATCTTTCTTCTAAAGGGGTATTCACATATATACCAAAATGTTCTATTTTAAATTATGGGATTTACATACATGAGACCCACCTTCCTTTTTTGTGGGTTTTAAAGTGACGTAAAGATCATGTCCTTAAAACAGTTTTTAAAACGTTATGATTATGAAATGAAACCCATTTATTTTATGATATATGGGTTATTTATGAAATGTTTGATGATGATATATGTGGCTCACATGATAATAAAGGAAAATTTAAGGGTGCGCCCTGATAGCGCTCCAATGCATTGGGTAATGATGTAACCACTAGAGATTACAATTTTAACGATGCCTTGGTGAATAACCTTGGTAATTTTTAACGACACCTTGGGGATGGACCTTGGTGAAAAGAAACGATTGTCAATATTAAATGTTGCAGCCACATCTTCAAGTTATGAAAAATGTTATTTTTATTATGAAATGCCTCATGATTTCTTTCTCATGCCTTAAAGTTCTTTTCATGTCCTTATTGAAGTATCTCAAATTCACATGTCAAATGTTCATCTTGTTTCCCTTACTGGGCCTTTTTCTCACCCTTTCTTTTGATGTATGTCCCCAGGTTATGAGATGTAGTAATGAACCTAGGATGAACATAAGGAGAATCCTTTCAAGTGTTTAAGAAGAATGTTTTATGTTGTTTTCATGTATTATGTTCCTAGTTTCCAAGACACTAAACCTTAAAGATCCTCAGTTTTGTGTAATGTAATGAAAGTTTATGTTATAAAAAGGCGGGATTCTATAGCTGGTATCAAAGGATGGTTTAGTTATTTGTGGAAATTAGGATATGAAAACTCTAGGAAGAACCCTATAGAAAAGTTAAAAAAATAGGAAATCTTCTTGGTATTTTGGTGAGTATTGAGTAAGGGGTTGCCAAGCAAATACATCCCTGTCTGGATACGAGCAGGTAGAGGTGGATCTGGCACAGATGTACATAGGGGTAAAACCCGAAAACACCACTTTGAGCTAGACTCGAACGGGAACTGGTACACGACAACGGGCCTTGCTGCACTCTTGGTTACGACACTCCCAGGGGATATGCTTTGGTAAATTCATAAGCTTAGTATGAACCATTCTTAAAGGAACAAAGATAAAATAAAATAAGGATTCACATAAGAATATATGATCATGGATAACCTAGATGGGAACCTAGGGGATCACAAGTTAGGGTATACTTTTCTTCTACAAGTTATCCTTATATGCTTTCAGTTCCTTTTCATGATTATTGGCTAAGTACTTAAGCCCCTAATTATGCTTTCTCTTCTTAGTTAATGGTGGGAAATGGAAGAACATGTCCAAACAACCAATGTGATAGGAAATGCAACGATTGTCGTATTAATATGACAGGGATGATTAGGGGATTAAAATATGATTATTATTTTGGAAGATTTTCACTATTTTGGGGACCCTATATGATCGAGGTAAATAGATTACTACGGTATTTTCATTGAAGAGTAGGGTTGACTTATATTTTGAAGAATCGATGAATTTAAGGTGGAATTATAGTAATTTAGGTTACTTATGGAAATTATTAACCTATCTTGGGGTAAATATGTTTAGGTTAGTTACTTTTTTTTAAGATGTTATGAGTGGTTGATGTTGTTTGGAGATGAATGATAAAGTTTAACTTGGAAGACTATGTTATCAAATCCTTCTTGTATTTGGGTTTCAATCTTAGTTTGGTTTATTTTGAGGATTTTTAAGGACAGTTATTTATGGAATGGACTATGATGAACTTTGGGTAGTACCATGGAACTTTGAAGATTTAAAAGTAGTTTCCATTCCTATGGGATTATTTCTTTTTGAAGAGTTGTTTTACCTTACCCTTTCTATTTTTGGGATAATGTTTAAAGATAGAAGAAATAGATAGTTAATATTTTGTGGATTATGAAGATGATTCTTGTGTTTTGATGAGACCAAGTAGTTTTGAATGCTCATAATTTGGAGAAAAGATTAGTTTTGGGTAGAAACTTATTAAAAGATGAAACTCTACATGAAGATAGGTATATTTTCTTATGTTTTTGTTTTATGTTGTAAATGAATTCCTAAAAATTATGAAAAGGAACGTGAAACAAAAACGTTGTTGGTTTACGTTTCCTACTTGGTAATCAAAGACCGTTTACACACATCATAAGTTTGGGATTTTCTTATGGTTAACGTTCTCCTAATCATGTTCTCTATCACTCTCCCCCAGAAATTGACCCTTTGTTTTTCTTCCATGTCCATGTTTTCCTCCATGGAATCCTAGTATGGGTTAACTCGGGTGACCTTTGTACTTCCCTTTCTTTCTTTTAAAGTAATAGTTTTACTGACTCCTTTTCTGATGTGGGACTTTCAATGAAATTTCAAAACCCAATTTTAAAAATTGCGAGGACGCAATTTCTTAAGGGGGGAAGATTGTAACGACCCAAAATTTTGAATAAATCTTATTTCCTAATTTTACGTGTTATTTTATTTTATTTTTATACTCAACAAAAATGTTTCATTTGATAACATGAGTATAATTAAAATGAGACTGTTGGGTTTTGACTATTATTTGACCATTGGTCAATATGACCGCTGGAAACTAAATGTTTTGATTACTGTCTCTAAATACAAGCAATCTTGGTTAATTAATATAGAAAGAAGATTTGATGGCCTCACCCAGTAGTCTTGGACCGATCGAAGCCCATCTAACAGAACTTGGGAAGGAGGTAGCACCACTGGGCTTTGCTCTGGACCAAACCCAAGCTGAACTTCATCGTGTGAAGCTAGAACGGGATCGCCTTCGCGAGAAGTTCAAACTAATAGAAATTACGACTCGTGCGATGTTGGTCGAGCCTCCCTCGGATTCTCTCACCTTAGCACACCTTACACTTAGGTCCTATGCTGGTGTGATAAGGGGCTATGTAAGGAGACCGTGATTACCTTGTGTAATCCTTTATTTTAAATAAAAATTTGGATTTCTTCTTATGATGAAGTTTATGAATTTTAAAATGTCCATATAAATATAGTATGCATGTTTTTGATAAATTTTAGAGAAAGGATATTTTAAAAATGTTTATGTAAACCTTAAATAAATAAAAATGTGTAATGATTTTCAAAAAATGGTCTTCTACAATTATGTTCACTACGAAATTTCGAGTCTAATAAGATCAACTTGATTTTTGATGAATAGTAAATTATGAATAGTGATTTTACGCTTAGGATTAGTAATGTGACCAAATGGATTAGTAATCTCACTTAAAGAAAGTACTAATATAATCTAGGCACCTTGATTAAGTAATGTGATTCAATAAAATGGTTAAATAATGGTTTCATAAATTATTATTCAAGTATTAGTTTTTTTCGGGTGAATAGTGTTTTTTAATTAAAAATTTAATTAAAAATATTTAGAAAATTATTTTTATAAAACGGATTTCATTTTTGAACTCAGAGCACCGATATTATGCTATGGTAATTTTTGGGGTTTTTTCTGAAAAAATGAATTTTTGGTGAATAGTGTTTTTATTTAAAAATTAAATTAAAAATATTTAGAAAATTATTTTTATAAAATGGAGTTCATATTTTTAATCAGAGCGTTGATATTTGGTTGAGGTGAAATTTTGGGATTATTCTGAGAAAGTTGAATTTTCGATGAATAGTGAAAATACAGTTTTTAAGTTACGGGTGTCTAATGACATCATTAAATGATGTATTAAGTATATATTCAATATGGTCGAATTGTGAATAGTAAGATAAGGTATGAGGTGTCCCAAGTGGCCAATACCATGGGCAAATACCATGGGGAAGCCCATGGTTTTGCCAAAACCACTAATGAGGTGTCCCTTGGCCATTAATGCCTTATCCCCTCACTTTTCCTATAAATACCAAGCCATCCTCTCATCCATTCAACTCCCCACTCTCCCCCAACGAAGTTCTGGTCTCATTACCTCCCAAGGAGTCCTCCCATGTTGCCCCCAAGCCCTCAAGGTCCCAACCTTTGAGTTTTAAGAGTTATGTTTTAAGGTAAGGGATCTGACCTCTCTCTCTTTCATTTCAAGTAATCTCTTTTATGTCATTCCTTTTATGCTACATGTTCTTATGTTGGATGATGTTCTTTTATACTCATATTACTTCCCTTTTTATGTTCATATAATGAGAGATACCCTCTTACTCTCATTATTTCGTTTTATGAAGTTTTAAGTGGCGCCGTTAGGCTGCCGAAATTTTTGTAACAGATTCTTTCTCCCTTCTCATTTTTCAAGATCTATTTTCATGTAAAGTATTTCAAGTTCCTTTTTTTGTTATGTTGGGGTATGATCTCTATATTTATCATACTGATCTTTTATGATCATATGATGAGAGACCCCATTTGATCTCTTCAATTCAGTATTTTGACGTTTTAAGTGGCGTCGTTAGGCTGCCGAATTTTTAAGTGGTTCTTCACCCTTCTCGTTTTGAAGTTCTACTTTCATGTCAATTCTTTCAAGTTCCTTTTTGTTATGTTGGGGTATTATCTCTATATCTATCATACTGGACTCTTATGTTCATATGATGAGAGAACCCATTTGATCTCTTCAATTCAGTATTTTGAAGTTTTAAGTGGCGCCGTTAGGCTGCCGAATTTTTTAGGGGATTCTTTCACCCTTCTCATTATTTTCAAAGTTCTACTTTCATGTCAAGTCTTTCAAGTTCCTTTTTAATTATGTTGGGGCATTATCTCTATATCTATCATACTGAACTCTTGTGTTCACATGATGAGAGACCCCATTTGATCTTTTCAAATCATTTTTGTTGAAGTTTAAGTAACGCCGTTAGGCTGCCGAACTTTCATAAGAGAAATCTAATTTTTGTCTTCCTTCCATGTTTTTCATTTCAAATGGTATGTCCTTGAAATTTCATTACCATAATCATGTATCCTTCTTATTCTATCCATATACTATTTTATTGGTCATTTATGAATGTTTTACCCATTTTCCCTCTCTTTTTAATGTCTTCTAAAACCTCGTAACATAGTCGTTATGCTGCAGAATTTCCATCTCAAAATGTCTATCTCTTTTTCTAAAGTTCTTTTATAGTATTAAGTGAATACTAAAATATCTTTCTTCTAAAGGGGTATTCACATATATACCAAAATTTTCTATTTTAAATTCTGGGATTTACATACATGATACCCACCTTCCTTTTCTATGGGTTTTAAAGTGAAGTAAAGATCATGTCCTTAAAACAGTTTTTAAAACGTTATGATTATGAAATGAAACCCATTTATTTTATGATATATGGGTTATTTATGAAATTTTTGATGATGATATATGTGGATCACATGATAATAAAGGAAAATTTAAGGGTGCGCCCTGATAGTGCTCCAATGCATTGGGTAATGATGTAACCACTAGAGATTACAATTTTAACGATGCCTTGGTGAATAACCTTGGTAATTTTTAACGACACCTTGGGGATGGACCTTGGTGAAACGAAACGATTGTCAATATTAAATGTTGCAGCCACATCTTCAAGTTATGAAAAATGTTATTTTTATTATGAAATTCCTCATGATTTCTTTCTCATGCCTTAAAGTTCTTTTCATGTCCTTATTGAAGTATCTCAAGTTCACATGTCAAATGTTCATCTTGTTTCCCTTACTGGGCCTTTTTCTCACCCTTTATTTTGATGTATGTCCCCAGGTTATGAGATGCAGTAATGAACCTAGGATGAACATAAGGAGAAGCCTTTCAAGTGTTTAAGAAGAATGTTTTATGTTGTTTTCATGTATTATGTTCCTAGTTTCCAAGACACTAAACCTTAAAGATCCTCAGTTTTGTGTAATGTAATGAAAGTTTATGTTATAAAAAAGTGGGATGCTATAAACTTATACTTGATCCATAAAATCATTTAACTAAAAATAATTAGTCAGAATTACTAGGGACTTCACGTAGTCCAATGGTAGGTGACAAATCCTATTCGCAATTTGGTTGTGGGTTCGATTCCTGCAGCTTTGTCTGGCGCGATGGGTTGTCACATAGTCTGTGTGTTGTCCTTTTTCAAAAACCATATAATAACATTAACAAAATTATATAAAATACTTAAAAATATCCATAACATGTTTTAACCTCAATGGTTATTTCATACCTCACATTTTGCATCCCAAAAACTAATAACCCAGAATTGCCTCAAAAACAAAAGATCACATAAACCCCTAAGGTTATCCATTATGTCCAAACAAGAAAAGATAATTCTTCCTTGAATAACATTATCACATATCAAACTTCATGGTTACATATACTAGAAAAATTATTCTGAAGTAATCCTATCATTAATACAATTAAACATATCATCATCCATAGATCCAAAATAACTCTTCAATTCCTATACATCTTAATCATCGAACATTATTCATGATCCATTATCCATGTTTTTCCATATTATTCTTTTATAATTATTTCTTAAAAAAATCATGCATAATGTCCTAATATTTCAGTAATGTCAAAACATGAGCTTATAAATAATCCATACCTTTCATAGGTCATTTTCAGTTTCCTCATCTTCAATTGGAATGCCCTTAGAAATTGGTAAACCTATATTTGTACAATCCTGCTGATCCCATTACTGAACCTTATTTGTAGGAAATATATTTTTATAATGACCATTCACACCACATTTAAAACATTCAATTTATCCTTCAGAAATAACTTATTTCCCTTTCATATAGTCAACTGGATGCTTCCTTTTTCCATGGTAGTTATTGCTTTATGACCTTCATTACCACATCTGAAACATATTCCTACCCCTTTGAATCATTTTCCTAGGTTTTTCTTTCCACATCCTTGACACATAGGTTTTTTAATATACTTACCTTTATGATTATTACCTGAACTTCCATTGGGATTCGTTTCTCGCATATATAATGCCTTATAAAAATCACCAAGGTTCAAGTGGTCAATCATGACTCCAGATAGTTGGTTAAGAATAACCACAAGAGTTCTCATTGCAGCTCTAATTTAATTCAGTTTTTCATTCATAACACCACCATAGTTTCCTTCACATCTGTTGTTACATTGGTGTCTGCTAGATCCATCCATTTATTAAAACAAAAAAGGTCAGTGTGAGTATATCAGTAAAATCATCATATATTATCTTATGATGAGGGTAAACACTAAGATATACTTATTCATGTTATCTTAAACTCATTCAATTTATCTAAAATATCTATGAATCTTTCTAATATTCTAACCATTATGGTTATATCACTCCTGCTTAAATAACACCCTAACCTCTAAAGGTATCCAAACTGAAATTTGATACCAACTATAAGGAACTGGACTTAAACATTTCATAATCTATAATTAAGATAATAATTCACATTGAGGATATTTTCAGGTTTAGAGATTTATATAATTAGACCATAACTTATAAATAAGAGCTTTATTTTTACAAATTAGACACTTCTACTCGCTATCCATTTTCACTCATAAAACAAAAACTTTAAAAAACATGGTTTCATTTCATGCTTAAACATCGCAACTTTTCCATGATCCCATCCTTGACTCTATTCACCTTTAAATCATATGAAAAACATCTCAAAACTTGGAATGAGCATAAAAAGCTCAGTAAGAGATACCCAAAGAAGGAAAACTGTTATTTTTTCAAAACAACATGTAAACCATGAATACTATATCATAAGTAATACTTTTCACCTTTATGAAGTAGTAAATACTCTTCACTGAATAAAATCTCATTTCTTACCCTTTTTTAACCAAAATATTACCATAAAACCCATATAAATCACACATAACATATAAAACGTAAACTTGGGACATAATCATACTTAAATGGAATAACCATACAGTCGACTTCCACAAATCATTCTTACAAATGGAATAGCCATATGGCCGACTTTTATATCCAATGCATTGGAGGTTATAACATAACCACTTGTACTTGGTTTATCACAAAACCACCCATCATTTGGTTTATCCCGTAACCGCCTATCAAATTTGCAATTACCATTATATAATCATAACACATAAAATATTGCAAATATCATCATTTCACTAATAACATTTAATTTGAAATCACAAGAAATCATTTCAAGATATTGAAATAATAAATCCATTTCAAAAACCATTTTCAATACAAAAATTCACAAAAAGGGAATAATGGATTTCTTTTCCTTTTAAAAATATTAATGCTTGTAGAGGAATCCAAATAACGATTACGATGGCGGAGAGTTCATTGTCACCGCAAACATTAAAAACATTCCTTTTTTCATTTAGTAAAACACTTCGTAGAAAAAAGATTACATTTGAATGAAATTAAAATTCAAAGGGAATTTTTATACATCATGTAAAAGAAGGAGGTGTATATTATCAAAATATCCCTCAATGAAAGGAGATTGAGATGAAGTCCCTTACCTTGAGTCCGATTTGTCTCGTATGCTCCTTGTTCTTCCTGAATAATAAACTTAAGTTAATTTCTAATTGATTCAAAACCTTTTTCAAGTTTATTATTCCTTTTATATCACTTATTACCTTTCTATAACAATTAGTTAATTATTTGGGTTCATATCAGACATTTCGTCAATGTTCAGAACATTAGTCAAAAATGAACTTGTTATAATTACAAATTGTCCTTGTGGTCAAAAGTACATTATTCCTAGAATTATATTCATGATTTAGATATCATATATATCATATATATATCCAGTATATATGTATTTATAATATTCCATAGCATTTGGATATAATAAATGAAATGCACCGTTCATGGAGATGGTAAGTCGTACGTACGCATGAACGCTACTTTCATTTCTTTTTCATATTTAATGGAATGAAAAATAAATGACACATAGTTATATTATAATTATAGTATAATATATATGTTATATATGTTACATAAGTTTTTAAATTTTATCCTTTATATGTTCCATGTATAGCATGAACAAGTCATATCACTTTGAAGGGATGGTAGTCCACACTTCCTCAAAGAGAAATTATCGTATTTATACAACATGAAAATCATAAAGTTATATTCTAAATGAGAATTAAATAAGTATATGGATAAAATAAATATCATAAATATCATATATAATTAAAATTACATCATAATTTCCACCATTAGAGGTGGTAGGAGAATATTGAACAATCGTCGTTTCGTGAGGCAGTAGTTCGTCATCCACAGAAACAGTATGTTCTATACCCTTTAGACGGAGGTGTGTGTAAGTACAGTTCAAATACTTATCATAACAAAAAACTAGTATATTGAGGATACTATTTTCTTATGTAAACAAAGAATAAGAATATATTAGGGAGTATAGAAGTAAAAATAATGGAAAGGAACTTGAAAGAAGACATTACCTCAAATCGGGTAACTTCTTTTGATTTGAGCCAAAGGGATTTATTGAATTGCCTTCTGCCTAGGGGAAGGCTTCTAGGAGGAAGATAGGGCTGTTGGGATATTATTGGAGCATATTTTGGATGATCCAAGGGGCTTGAGAGCTGTGAGTAATGGGTTAGAGGTGGTGTACTTTTATAAGAGAGAGGAGGGTCACTTTAGGAACGTTCTGAAATATTATTTTATTATTAATTGATTTTCGGATTCTAATAACACCAAAGTGATATATTTCAAAGATCATATGAGTATGGGTCTAAATCTTCTTATCCAATGGGTTTTAGACAATTTTAGGTCATAAAATTAACCTAATATTTTAGCTTTAACCCTTAGTTAAATAAATTAACTCTTACCATGTCTTCTTGTATTTTCATAATATATAGTTACTATAGTTACTATAAAATTCCAAGCAACCCAAAATATATCATTAATTACATTTATAACATCATATATTTCAGTTGGCCAAATATTATATTTTTAGGACTATTATATCATTTAATAAAATATTAGTTGATTTAAAAACTCATTTATGTCAATTTTTATACTATTCATATCATGACTTTTTTAAAATCCATAACAACTTGATTAATTCGAAAAAAAACTTCATTAATTCAAATATAAAAATTCATAATCATCCATACAAATTTTTTATGGCATAAAAAGTTTCAAAATAAATTTATTTTAATATTTATAATCTCATTTATTTAAATTTTTCATTAATAAGGTAATCACTACATCACCATTGTGTCATAAATAAATTTATTTATTTTATATCTAAAAATTATAAATAAAATACCATAATGTAGGAAATATTTTTATATTTTTAATGAATATTTATAGTCAAATATATCACTTATATAACCCCGTATAAAAATTGTTTTAGTAAAAGATACATGTTTAGGTTATATTTTCCTTAACTTTAAATTAAAAGTAATTAAATGTCATTTTCACACACAAGTGGCTCCATGGGGTCCTAAAATCGACCCAAGTATTCCCATGGTCAAAAATATTTCATCCCATATGGTTAGGACATGTGTTAGGGTAATTTAATATTATTATAGTATTATTTTTTACCCTTATTTACCATATTTACCCTTTAACCATGATAAATAAAATATTTACTAAAGTTACTATTCATAATGTCTAAAAATATAAGGTGCCTATTTAAATAATTTTTACCTCCTGATTACAAATATGGAATCCATTTTTCCAAATTCAAAAAACAAAATTTACAGAAATTAATTTAAAATTAATTCATGTTGTCAAAACCCAAAAGCGTGTTTTTAAGAAGTAAAAACTACCAAAATATTGACATGTGGTTATGTCCATTTTCATAGTAAAATTACTTTCAATGACCAAAATTGTATTAAATGATAAAAATATAATCTAATTACACTTTAAAACCAATTAAAAGTACAATCTAATCGTATAAATAAATTAGATGAAAAGACAGTTTTGACTTAAAATATAGTGTTTTTCACTATTCATTAAAAATGAACTTTTACAGAAAAATACCAAAAATTTATCCAAAGTAAATTTGTATATCCCTCTTATAAATAAGAATTTTATTTTGTCAAATGGAACATATAAAAGTGACAAAAACTAGATTTAAAAATGTTTCTCCATCAAAAGTTGGTAAATCGACCTTTTAAAGAATATTAGAGTATTTTATGCTTAAAATCAGATTCATTATTATTTTAAGCCCCTAAAATTTACTAAATAAATGTAAATACATTTAAAAAACATGTTTAATCATAATATAGTTAGTTATGTTCATTTCCAACAATGCAACGGGTATGCGTTAACTACCATTTAAAATATTATTATCGTTATATTATTTTTCGGTATAACTCAAAGTTGTGTGCAACATAAGATTTCAAAGAAACTCATTATTGCGTATTGAGTATTCTATCGAAAAAAGTGTACTCTTTAACATAAAATTAATATCTTATTCATAAATATTAATAGATACAAAAAAGTATTATTCTATAAATACCTTGGTTTCTACAAATCCCCTTGAATTCTCTTATGATACCTATTATTTTAGAATTCCTTGGACAATCCCATTGGATTTGGATTATGCCTATATGGTATTCCTAGGATGTCGGATCCATCCTTTAAGGTCTATATGGATTTCCTAGGATCATCCCCCAAGGAATCTGTTGTATGCCTGATACTACTACTAGATTACATAGGGACATCCCCCTAGGAATCAGTTGAATGCCTTCTACCTAAGGAATGCCTAGGATTACCTCATGTTGATTCGACCATTGTTCCAGATACTACTGGTACTCTATTGGATGATTCCAATGATCTAGTTCTTTCACTTTCTATTATATGGTCATTGGTATTGGTATTGGTTGGCATGATTATATGGTGTTCTTAGAGACACCTTAGATGAAGTGGGGGTAATTGATCTCATGTGTCATGTTTGAACCAGAGGATCGATGATGGTTTATTTATTTATGCTTACATTATTTATTTATTAAGATGATAATTTCACATGAACATACACTACATTTATTGGTTTTATATAGGACTGCATTGGCAGTGACCTACTAAGTTTTACTCACACCCTTCTTACGTGGCCATGGAACTTGGTTACCTGAGAAGACATCAATGATCATGGGCTGAGGTAGGGAAGAGGCTAAATTAGGTTAGATCAAATGGATTTCATAGAATTAGTTGATTTATGGGTCATGTATGTAGTAGACCCACCTATATTTTATCTCTTCTCTTTATTTTTTATATATAATTGGCCTAGTGGGTGATCAGTCGATGTATACGGGCATGATCGTGGGTCTGTTTGGCTATATTATTTTTCATGACAGTTGTTATAGCATGTTATGTTTTATTACTTATACATAATCTGATTATTTTGTATGGATGTTTTGTAATTATTTTATATGTTATTGTGCACTCTAGTATGGGGGTATAGTTTCCCCATGGTAACACCTTAGACCCTCACTATTAGTTGACGACCTCTAGCATACTAGGAGGCATGTATGAGGTCATGGTAGCAACTTATCCAATTTATGAAACATTTAGTGGTCATGGACTTGGGGTGTTACAAAGTGGTATTAGAGATTTTATTTTGTCTTACGATTTGGGGATATGGTAGATAGAGAATAGGAATGCCTCATATCTAATGATAGACCTCAGACTGCTGCATTATGGAAACCTTTTTTGATGGAAATTACAAGTTACAAGGGATATGTGAATGTTATTATTAGTTTCTTATTTTATATTTTATTGATTTCACCTAATGTAATTCATTTTATTTTTTGATTTTTTGTTTTTGGTTTTTGGATCTTGGCCAGTTGGCAAGAGGTCAGTGTATATGCATCATATTTGGCATGTAGGGTTCACATTAAATATGAATGCTTATGTGTGGTTTATATCATTGATGAAAAAGGGTTCAGTTGTTTAAAGTGTTAACAACAACTTATATAGTGTTTTCCCATATAACTTTCTGGTAGAATTCTACTCAGCTAAACCATAATATATTTTCTTTTGATGAAAAGTCATATGAATTCTATGAAGGGATTCCATTGATGATGATTATATAGTACCTCTATGTTATTGATGTATCGTGACCCTTATTAGGTCGGTATAGGCATTGGATGACTTCATGATAATTAACCCCATAAGGGTGATTATGATTCTGGTTCTAGAAAGGAAAATGGGTCTTATTACTTAAAATGTCAACAACAACCTGTATGGTATTTTCCCATATAGATTCTTAGTCAAAGTCTGCTTAAATTAACCATATGACTATGGAATACTCGACATGGATCATTAAGAAATGATTTCAATATATATTTTTGTGTGTGGATGAGATTTTGGTCCTTGAGGGGGAAGTCACATATACAGATGCTCGGTGAGAATTAGTTCCCTAGTAGGCTTATGATTTGGCATGTAATTCCTGCAAAATATGTATATGTGAGAATCCTAGAGTGAGTATTTTACCATGAGAGTTTCCTAGTGATATCTAATACGGGGGGTAAGGATCACTACTAGAAAAATAGTTTATATAAATAGTTTGGAACCGTTGGTATAGGTCCCCAAACTGTTGGTATAACCTATACCAATGATTTGGTAAACCATTAGTTGATTTTCCATCAGGATATACCTCTACTAACGGTTTGACCAAACCGTTGGTACATAAAATTCAATAGAAAATACCTATATCAATGGTTTAGTCAAACCTTTGGTATAGGTATCCTATCAAAAAAATCAAACATCAATTTTTAATCCCAGGACCACCTGGTTATATTCCAAACACTTTGTCACTCTGCTACAGCATCTATTATGCTTATATTTATGTAAATGTGTCTATATATATATATGTGTGTATATATGTATAAAAAAATAATTTTTCATTATCTATTACTATTTTTATTGCTACACATATTTTTATATATAATTATATTGATATTGATGTATATATAATATATTTGGTTAAATATGATTTATATATTGTTAAATATGTATTAACACTTAATATATAATAAATTTAGTGAAACGGTTATAAAACTACTAAAAAACAATATTAGTTAATAATTTCTTAATTATCTTTGATTAATATAAATTTAATAACAATTTTTTGAGATAAAAAATTAATAAATTACTTAATACCTCATGAAAAGTTAAAAACAAGGCTTGAACTTCAAACTGTCATAAATTTTTATCTAGGTGTCCATTTGGGCACCACAAGATATCAAATCAAATCCTATGAAAAGATATATATAGTGATGACCTAGAGGGACCTTGGTCACTATTTTTTAATGGTAAAAAAGTCCTAAAAGCCTCCAAAATGGATTTTTTAGTTGGGATGCCCTATTTTTTGAACATTCGATGGGATTTCATCTTCATTTAAGAGGGTCTTCTTGTGTTTTTTTGATGGAGAATGAATTTATTCCTAGGTATTACACTCATATGGAAATTATGGTGTTCAATTTTTATTAATTTTCATATTGTAGTGTTATTTGTTATTAAATATATACATATTTGTATATATCTACATATAAAACTTTAATTTCATAAAAAATAATTGAACATATTTACATATAAAATATATTTTTAAATATATAAACCATATGAAAATAAAAAATTATTATCCATTTTATTTAAAATAAGTGTGTGTGTGTGTGTTAAAATAATTATATATTGAAAAATATATATACATATATATAATGATAGGTGGCCTATACTAACATAATTAAATGTATATTACTCAATACCAATTAGAAAATTATTAATTAATATTAATTTATAACAATTTTATGAACCATTTTTCACTAAATATATTATAAAACTTTTTGGAATTTTTTTATATGATACATATACTAACAGTTTGAACAAACCGTTGGTATAGGTGGCCTAAACCATACCTATAACAACGGTTTTCTCAAACCATTGGTATAGGTCCATTGGTATATCTTAAATTTCCAATAGTGGATGTGCCCACGAGTTATGACTTATGTGAGGTCAGATTTACAGGCTATGTGGGAGAGCCTAGTGCCCTTGAGATGAAGCTTAGGATGCTGGTGAGCTGAGTGTTATGTGCAAGGGTAACCTGAGAGAGGGCTTAGCTTGGGTTCATGAATTCCTTAGAGATGGGAAGAATGAATAGATGCTTTGGGTTATGAGATTGGTGTATGGGATGTGATACTGGGTATACAATATAGGCATGGTGATTCCTTGATCTTTTGAGATGTAAAGCACTTAGAGTGCTTTTTGATACTGAGTTTGAGTTTTAGAGGGCAGGACCAGTCAAGTGCCTAACCCTATTGATTCTAAATATAATTTTTGGAGCATGGTGAGAGTGTGGGTAGGCATTTATGATTTTGGAAATTATTTCCACCAGTATACGGTTGTGCAGTAGACCATTGTATATGTGATTTGTTTTATTTTAAAGTGGAGCATCGAGGATGCTCCCGGCTCGATGAGATTGACATGTGGTGATGAATAGTTGGTGGTTAGTAATGTGAGTCTAGACTCGATGACGTAAAAATCGTGAGATTTTGAGTTGGGTTAGGCAAATAGGTGGTATGAGAGTGTACACCCATTGAGTTTAAATGAGATCGAGGTAGTACGCACTGGATGATGCCTATTGAGTACGGATTGGTAAGAGAACCTATGAAAGATAATGACCAATGGTTTTTATGGAATTCTTGTAATATTGGTTGCATGATATTTTGATGAGAAACATCCTTATGTGATGATGATGACCCTAATGGTGGATAGTGTCGATGGTTGGTAGGATGGATGAGCGTGGGTCGGGAAGAGCGACACACATGCGATGATGGAACCTGTTGAGGTTGTGCTCAATGAGCGGTATAATGGAAGTCATATAGTGGGAAGCACACTATAGGCTATTGGAGGGTGTGACCCTCATTTCAAATAGAATTTTAGCGGATGTCGAGGGTGACATTCTTGTGAGCCGAGAAAGGGGGGAAGTCGATGCTTCGGGTTGGCGCTCGTGTATAATCGAGACAGCCACATCGAGTCATTATGTGAGGTAATGGATGGAGTGTGGGTCATGTAGGTATGTCCCTATGTGGGCAGAATAGAGTTCATACATTGGAACTGGGATCGGGATGATTTTGGTGTGATCTGAGTGTGAGTTAGATAAGATTTGCATCGATGCTCATGAGGGAAGCATGACGATGGATTTGGTTGGTCGAGGATCAAACCGTGAAATTTCACTGAATGTAAGGTTTGAACATTGGTTTGGACACTTAGATGATCTCATGATGCCTTTGAGGATTTAGGTATCGTGTCTGAGCAGTGTGGTAGGGCGTCGGCGGATAAAGTTGAGCGTTTTTGAGAATAGAGGACCATAGGAGTCTCGAATGGTGTTTTCATGTATAATTGGATGTGATGTGAGGAAACTACACTGATCATATCTTTGGACCATGAGGAGTGTGTTTTGGTAGGCGTTTTTTATAGTGGGGAGCATTGTGGCTCAAAATCGGCCTATATGAGACGAGTCTTATAGTGGGGAGCACTGTAAGCCCATGAATGAATTGATGGATGACATTGTGGTGTATCAGGATAGACAGATGTCATTGATGCCATCTCGATGATTTGGATATGATGATGAGTGGGTGGAATTATTTTTTATGAAGAGTGTGCCTTGTGTTTACAGTTGCACAACAAAAACTCGTTTAGTATTCCAGAATAAAACATAGCGAATTGAGCATGAATTGTCAACTGGGATAGGTCGAGGTTAATGGTTGAAGGACTGGAAAGGCTTCTCAGTGATGATAAATGTTATTCTGTGGAGATTGTAAACCCAATGTCCTTTACAGACTATGAAATTCAGTATAAATGTGAATTTTTATTGTTGGTGAGGGGTTCATTTTTGAAATCAAGGATCATATCGAGATTTTGAGAGTTTGAACATCTCAAAGAGATGTTTCAAGACATGGATTATGGCCTAGAATGTGATTTGGGTGCTTGAGTGGATGGAAGAATGAATTAGAGTGAACTGGCGGCTGAATTTTGCTATAGGTGCAGCCCCACAGGGAGGAGCACACTGTGGTGGACCCCGTAGTGGAGGCTGAAATGCCCAGTGCGGAGGTTGTGGTGCCCTGGGTTAGGCATAGTGCTTAGGAGTTTCCCCTATGGGTAACAGTCAGGATGCCACATCGTGGTAGAGTCTTGGTGCGAGTTTTGAGGGACCATAGGGAGCACCATGTCGCGGTGCATGGGGCGATGGGGGCTTGTATCTGTTAGAAACACCCAGAAAACCACATGGTGGTGTTGGGAGTTTTGGATCACCTGGAGCCTTTGGGGTGGGTGTTTTGGAAGGCGTGGAGCTTTTGGTTGATCTTGGTGCCTATGAGAGGCACCTTTGGGATACAGGCAAGATGAAACACCTATTTCTATGGCAGTGGTGCATGGAGAACAATGAAGAGGGAGGCCCTATGGTGATGTGGCTGGGTGGATCGAGCCTAGTGGCTTACTGGGGGAACCCTAGGCATCTTGTGGCTAAAACAATTCCCTCCATGTCATGGCCAACTTAAGTTAGTCATTTTACCTGGACCATGAGGAGCTCCACACCATGGTCTAGGTTGTGGATCTCTAGAATGGATCCTTGTGTGAAACGGTGAGGTAACACCTCATCATTGTGCTCCCATGGGTGGGGCCTAGACTATTTTGGCTAGACCATAGATATCTCCACGTCGTAGATCTTGTCATGGTACAAGGGGGGCTACTCCTGTGTGAAACAGTGAGAGTATACCTCACTGTGGTTCTCTCCTAGTCCTCATGGTGGTTCATCCTGATAAAAGGGCACCACGTTGTGGTCTATGTAGACCATGCCGTGGTGAATCCTATCTAAACACCTCAGACATTTTTTTAGAAAAGGGATTTTGGTAAATTTTTTGGGATCTTATTTGGAACTCCCTTAGGTTCCCCTTGCTATGGACCACTCGAATGAGAAGGTAGATCCCTCTTTAGCTCCCCACTTCCCTCTCATCCCCCCCTAATCAAGGTGGTTTGGGGATGATTCCTCAGATAAAATCTTGTTAATATTTATTCCTTTCTCTTCCTTGTTCTCGTCACTTGTTCTTCATTGATTTTTGGTTTGGCCAGCTAGGGTTCGACAATGATTTCCATTGGAGCATGGTGGAAATCATCTAATATGATGGGGCTTAAGCATAGTATGACTAAAGGATGTCCCGAAAGGATGATAGCACATCATTGTGTGTTGCTTTGTTGGAGGTACTTTGCTATATGAATTTATCTAGGGATTATGCCTAAAAGAAATTAAATTGGAAATTGATTGGGTTCCAATCGTAAGGTATTTTTTCCAGGATGGCATCGGGTGGGCGTCGTGGACCTTCCATGGGCGGTTTGGTCATTTTTTTGATGCGATGAGGTCGGCCAATGAATTTTAGTCAATTATGACTAATTGATTTAAATTGAATTAATTTATAAATTGTTATAATTAAATTGAATAATTAATTATTGTGCATTGTGGCTTGAGATAGGGCCTTGTATTGATTGACAATAGCTGGTTGGACTTGGACGAGCTCATGTGAGAGTAGTGGGGTTGGGCTCGAAAGGAATAACTCCATGATTTAGGTAGGTGGTCTCTCAAGCATAACCCTTTAGTTTATGCATTTGATATGGCATGTGATATATGGCATCTCCACTAAGGGTGATAGCCCTTTAAAATTGAAATAATTTTTTTAATTAAAACTGAATTCTTATGAATGAATTGAATAATGTGCTAAAGGCCTTGAGGGACATGAGAACGTGGCTTAATGCCTCGATCGTCGATATCCAATGTCTTGATTATGATTGTGTGCCTTGTGATACACGGGCCCGAAGGGGTGAGACATTAATGAAATAAGTGAACGTAGTTTCCTTTAATATAGGTGGCTTGGTGACCTCCGAGTAGATGAAAGGGATGGATTGGAGATATTGGCCCTAGTAGGCCTTTAGGAACCCTTGAGATACCGTTATAGCATATGACTAGTTGAGATGAGAAAGGGGGTGTTTTCCCCCTTTGAGATGTGATTATTTAAGAGGGTATGCCCTGGGTAGATTGATGATAGGTTCAACGAGCGAACAGGCCTAGTGTGACCTTGGAAAGAGAGATAGGCGGTGTGCCATCTCATTAAACCAAATACAGTAAGGCTTATCTTATGAGGTCAGTGAGACCATGACGTGATTATGATTATGTTGAGTGATGTGATTCCCTCTGAGTGACAGGTGATGACCCAAGATGTGAGACTAAGATTAAGGAACTCATGTGGGGTGTTCATGCTTGATCTGACATGAGGGACCCCGATGAGTGCCCCAGAGAGGTATTGACCCCTAAGAGGGTCTGTGTGAGTACAGGTAATGATGATTGTGGGTGTCACCTTAGAAATCTAATCATTTGTGTGAGCGTGATATGGCTTAGGTGGTGATGATAAGTCTTGCACTCAAGAGACCGACCCTTGTTATGTGAGGCGGATTAAGCCGATGACCAACCCGTGTTATTATTTTTGTGGTGAGATATTACGTGGGGGGGGGGCTCTTTTCCCTCAAGTCATTATTATTGAACGCTTGATGGGATATGGAATGCTTGAGTGATTACCCAGGATTTGGCTTATATGCCTGACATTATGGAATGCTTTGGGCGAGCCCCTTAGATTTGGTTGTGATGCATATCGTTTTAGAATGTCTTGGGAAATCCCCATGGATTCAGTTAATGCCTATATGAGATGCTGGACGTTGGGATTTGTCCTTTGAGGTCAATATGGATTGCCTAGGGGTTATCCTCATAGGAATCGACAATATGCTTGATGCTACTACTGGATTACCTTGGGTCATCCCCTAAGGAATCAGCTACATGTTTGTTACTTGAGGAATGACCAAGGTTATCTCCAGTGGATTCAGCTATTGTGCTTGATAATTGAGATTCCTTTGCATACTTCCAAGGATTTGGTGCTTGTGTCTGCTACTATATGGTCATTAGGCTTGGTATTGGTTGGCACAATTATACAATGTGCTCAAAGACACTTCAGCACTGGCCGAAGCAAGTATAGTCAATCTTGGGTATCAGGTTTGAACCTAAGGATCAGCGATAGTTTATTTGTTTACGCATTCGTGGTTTATTTATTTATTCAGCTGACCATGTCACATGCACATACGTTGCATTTACTGATTATGTATAGGACCACGTTGGTGGTGTCATGCTGAGTTGTACATGTACCCTGCTCGGATAGTCATGACACTTGGGTACCTGCGCAAACATCACTGATCACAGGTTTGAGTAGGGCAAAGGCCCGATGTAGCAAGGATAGAGTGGGTTAGCTCGAATAGATTTCGGAGACAAAGTTGAGGTATGGCTCGGGTATGTAGTAGAATCTCCTTCCTTTTATTTATTTTGTTTATTTTGTTTATATGATCATCCTAGTGAGTGGTTAATCGATGTATGATGGCATGACCATGAGTATGTTTGACTGTATGCTTCCGCATGACATTTGTTATAACATGTTACGTTTTATTGTTTATGTGTGCTCTGATTGTTTGTTATGGATGTTGTTTGGTTATTTTATGTGTCATTACTTACTCTGGTATGAGGGTATAGTCTATTCACGCTAACACCCTAAATCTCTACTGCTAGTCGATAGCATCTGACGTGCAGAGAAACGCATTTGAGGTCTCAGTAGTGACTTCTCTGATTCGGTCACCGCTCAGCAGTCGCGGACCGAGGGAGGACATTAGACACTTGATATCGTTGTCGATCCAAGAGCGAGGTCACGATGGGGTCGGGTTGTGTGGATTGAAGTTCAACCAGGTTCACCTATCCTTAGCGAGTCTATCAAAACTATCTTAGAAAAGAAATCTCACATTATTTCTTTTGATCGGCATTACTTCTAGTAAGAACTACTGATTGTATTTAACCATGGTTAGTTTGCTTTGAACAATTGTATATTTAATAAGTTGTATATATACCAAATAAGAGATAATTCAAACTTAGCTCGCTATGGTTGAGTTGCTTTCACTATTGATCACATTACTACTATTTCATTTAGTAGTCAACTTAATTAGATGTGATTTATGTTTAGCAAGGAAACCATCTTGCTCAAACCACCACATTTATCCACTTTTATCTTACTAAAGCACAAGGGTTCAAACCGGTTTGGGTCAAGGAATCCACTATGAGTGAATGATGATTCAACCAATATTACAGGCGCTTAATGTTAGATAGGTTAAATTCATAGAATGTAAATGTCATTGGAAATCCTAATGACTGCATAAGTAAATGATAATTTTGAAAATTGGTTTGTTTTTGTAGGATTAATTTGCCCCCGCAAATATATTAAAGAAAACTATCCACCTTGGCATATAGATTAATGAGCCTTTGGTTAACAATTTGAATTCATTCTCACATTTATATTGATCAACCCAAAGGCTTACCAAAATTCATCATCTATCATTCCTAACATATCAAACACAATAATGGTTTACCTGATTTCATTTCATCCAACCTCATCTCATCAAATAACCCCAACGCAGTGTAAGAATAATGACTACAGTTATAAGCAGTTTTCAATGAGTGATATCAAACCTAGCCTAACTGGATTATACACAGTTCTTCAGTGCATCCCCGGCTCCATGAAAGAAGCACCATGAAAGTCCAAAATCTGCAATGAAAATACCAACCAGAGAAAGAACCACAGCTGAAGTTGTCGACTCCCCGACACCCTTGGCACCCCCCATCGTCGTTATCCCCCATGCACAGCTCACAGTAGAGAGGATGGCACCAAAAACATGTGATTTTATCATCGCGCTAATTATATCCCACGATTTGAGAGCTCGCTGCGCCGAATCCAAAATAATGTTAATCCCAACTCCATAAACGGCATCAGCTAACAAGGCACTGGCAGCCATCGCCAACAAAAAACACAGGAGGGTCAAAATAGGCAGTGCGAGGCAGGAGGCAATCACCCTCGGAGTGACCAAATAATCAACTGGGTCCGTCCCGAGAACCCTCAGCGTGTCAGTTTGCTCAGAAACCTGCATGGTTCCCAGCTCTGCTGCAAAGGCGCTCCCGATCCGACCCGCTACTATCACTGCCGTCACCACCGGACTCAGCTCCCTAGAGAAAGCCAGGGCCAGTACACCACCGACAGATCTGTTCAATCCGAGGCGGGTAAATTCTCGAACAAATTGAATGGTGAAGGCCATGCCGACAAAGGCTGAGGTTAAGAGACAAACACCGACTGATCTCGGGCCGACTCTCTCCAGCTGCTGCAGAGTGTTCTTCCAGTGGACTTCACCTTTCAGAATCCTTAAAATCACCTGCCCTGCAAGGATCAAAACTGTCAAGCCCCTCCACACGTATTGAGGAGGTGACCATTTGCTCAACAGGGTCTCTTCTTTGCTGGAAGGACCATTGTTTGAGTCGGCATCGTCTTCTGAACCAGTAGCGCAGACATAGCCGTCATCTGTATTGGCAATCACAGACAGCCTTACTGGCTGGCTGGGTAGGAGAAACTTGGAATTCTGAAATTTTCTTTGTTCAAAAGATGGGCCCAATTTCAAGGATTTTAGTTTGACGCACCCATGTTGCTTGGAAATGCATTTTCTGCAATTTTCATATAGTTTTAGATCCAACTGAAAAGAAATAAAAAACAAAAACAGTGCCTAAATAAAGAGACAACGGACCTGCAACCGAAGTGAAACAATGGATAAGTTAGAGAAGCAGCTTGCATGCTTAATCCCTACCCTTTTGAACAGTTTCCTGCCAAAATTAAGAGGCCACTCTCTCAAGTTGAGAAGCTAAAGTCCTTTTCCATGGCAAGGATCGCAAGACTATACCGTGATCTTTAGAAAGTGAACGGAAACTTGGGTGAAACCGAAAAATAAGGGCCACAGTTACTGCGGAAAAAATTTAAAATGATACAAATTAGATGATGAAGAAATATATGACATCCAAAACTATAAAAGGCATGCTAAAAGAAGAGCGAGATAGATCAACGAGTTGGGAAATGTAGAACTATATGATTGCACAGACCTGAAACGTAATATTTTATTCTTCAGTTTTACTAGTATACAGATAGCTAGTGATATGGACCATATTCAAATGATAGCCATCATGCTCATATCCAACCAGGTTTCTGACCCTGCTAAATCCTATCAAGCCTCTCAAAATAAACCCTGAGCAAATCAAAGGCAATGAGAGGGATGAATTTTGTTTTAAAAAATAAGAGGTGTAGATCATAAAACAATGCCCTAATGGTCGAACCATAACATATTTTTGGCCCAAATCCACTGCCATTCACAGTCACGACAAGTGAAACATCCTACTCCTATTCTTCTTTTTTTACAGCTCTAAAGAGGACCTTTCGGTAATTCAGTTCACATTCATCCAGTTGCTCGATTGGTGCTTTTAGGAATGTGAATAGAATCACCAAAAGTTCCTCTTAACAACACTTCCGCCAGATAGAAGGCACAAGAATGTTGAATTGTGACTTTTGATGAAGAGTCTTCAGTCCTTTTGAACCAAAGAAAACCAAAGTTAAAGCTATAATAAGCTTCATCCGAAGCTCGAAGAAGAATCATTAAGCCAATAAACAATAACATTAATGTTAATGCCTTCGAGGGAGCACCTCAGTGGTAGCAGCCCATGCAGGGTCTCGGGGAGGTCTCAGGCTCTAATATCGCTGAGTACTTCCTTCTTAGTAGTGTAGGATTTTCTTGTATTTGTCCCTTCCCGGACCATTGTAAATAATTAATGCTAATGAAATAATATCATATCCAGTCAATTTTATTTTAAAAATTATGAAGTGAAGACACCCTCAAACTTCTCCTGATTCTTTGCTGCATTTTATCGAACACCTTTACCAGGATCGAATTGGTTTGGAAGGAGCGCCATCCAGCCCAATTTGTTCTGTTCTTAAAAGTCTGAAACCAACGAAACAAGCCATATATAACCCATTTGGGTAACAGAAGGGTTTTCTGAAATCCAATTTTGCACAGCTGGATCAAACGCAGCAGAACCACAACCAAGTTTCTTCCCGACAATCGCCCTAAAGCATCGCCGTAGGAAAACGAAATTTAAAAAACACTCCCTCCCCACCCGGAAAAAAAGAGCCATAATCAAGAAAATGATAGCTTACCATGAAACAGATCAGAGAAACCAAACCGGGCTTTCAGAGAGCCGAAGCGGCGAACTGAACCAGGAGAAACGGCGGAGTGGAGGAGGGAGTTTGGGATGTTTCGTCGGGCCGTGTGAACTCCATGTGTGAACTCGAACCAAATGTAATGTTTTTTTTTTTTTAATAATAATAATATTATATTAAAATTTAATAATAATAACTTATATAAAAATATTTGGGTTTTGAATATCCTATAAGAGGTGCCATAAATGTACAATCTCAAAACATATCATACATATATTTTATCATTTCTATAATTTAAACATTATATCTCACAAATAAATGTACAATCTTAAAACTCAGGTTTAGTATTTGAATATTAGTCGCACACATGTTCTATTACACGTTATTTTTTAAACATCTCCCACAAAATTCACATGACTTTCTTCTAAACATATTTTTGCATGCAATTCCCCAAGGAAATAGAAAATATAAAGAGCAAACTCAAACGCCCAATAAGAGAAAAAAAAAACTATCAACAAGTCATAAAGAGTTGAATCCTAAACATGTGAGAAAACATAAACATGAGAGATATTAAAAAGAACATGGAATCATAAGAGCTATCCATAAAGCGTGATAGGAGGAAATATAACCTCAAATGATTATGCATATACCTTGGCGTAAAAATTTGAAGACCTCAGACAATAATCCTGAGTCATGGAGCATACCAAAGGCATGTGACATAACATAGAAATGTGACACTACCACAAGCATGGGAAATCATAACATTGTGGACAAAAGCTTATCGCAATCAAATCCACACATAAACATGCAATCAAGTCCACGCATAAAAATGAGAACATGGCTAAACGTAAGCAAACTCATGCATAAAGTTGTGAATATGAAATCAGGTTGAAATATAAAATTGTGAACATGATTAAATGCTATCAAGTTCGAGCATAACATCATTATCCAATGAGATATAAAATTTTTCTCAATGCATTGGAGGGCTATGCTAGACCCACCCATCACATAATGATAAACCATACACATTTGTGTCATATGGAGTCAATCATATATCTCATCATGAAAAGCTCATGGAAAATAAAATGGGTTATATAACATTTACAAATGGTATCACATAAAATGATATCAACAATTAGATCAATTGATACTAAAAATTCAATCTCCCAAAAGAAGTATATCATTAGAGCATTTAGATGGTTAATTCATGATACATAACTTCATTAGAGGTAGATCTTTTAGAGATAGAGAGGGAAATGAAAGCAAAACCGTAAAAAGAATTTTCTTAAAGCTTTCATAATTTTTTTGTAAATCACTTTCAAAAATCATTTTTTAGAAGGTGATAAGAAGACTTATTAAAACCTTATTTTAAAAGAGTGCCTTATAGTGAAACCTTGAAAACAAATAAAGGTTAAGAGAATCAATGTGGAGTGGAAGATACAAAACATACAAAAGTGAAAAGAAATGTCTTATCAAGAATTTTATGCAGTTTTAGAGAAAAACCACATCGGTAAAAGAGTTATAAAATTTCTTTTTAAAAAGGAGATAAATAGAGAAATATAGTGTAAAAAAGATAATAAATATTTGGATTTCACAATAAAAAAGAAAACATCAGTGGTAGGAATAAATATGGACATAGAGGAGAAAGTGTCAATAGAGCAGATATCGACCATTTTTAACATCATATTTGTATTACGAATGAAATCCATCAAAGAATAAGATAATGAAATGAAAATGTAATCTATACAAAGAGAGATAGAAAATACCATATGAGATAGTGAAATTGAAGAATATAACATACTTAGAAGAACATAGTAAAAAAAAGATTATGGCCTAACAAAATGGAAATTGAGTCAACAAAACTCTTACCTTGGATTCCTGCTTAGTCATACATACTTTAACCTCCTGTATATTCAATTTAGATTTATTATTCATCTATATGAAAACTATATTTATTTTTATTTTACTTGATACCCTTAATTTATAATTTCTTATTACCCATTTATTAATCATTTTTTGTTAAAATTAATATTCTGGTGTTAATTGCCCCATTTGTTTTATGCAATCTTCAGTATGATGGTTCTAATTCTTGATCATTTCTCACAAGATCATCACCTCCAGAATTTCCATGGAGGTTAGACAAGTGTGTTTGTTATAGTTTTGAAGTCCATTAGTCATTTTATGGAAGTTATGGTGATGGTTTGCAAAGAGCTGTTAAAATATCTTTTTTGTGAATTAATCAATAAAAAGAATGGATTTCATTAATGAATATACTTATATATATTTCCATTCCCAAATTATGAAATCATATTAAATTAATCATTATTATATCATATTAATAATATTTAAGTTATCTTAATCATTCATGATGATAATGTTATATAATGACCCAACCTTAAATAATCTCTAAATTGAATCTTTAGAAAAGAATTCGCATTCTTCCATTTTGAGGATATTTTTGGTTTAGAGTTTTAGGGAATTAGGTTGTAACTCTTACATAATAAACTCATACATAAAAAAGTGGAAATTTCTACTCAGTATCCATATTTTTCACAATATAATTTTTTTAAAATGAATTAAGTTTTCTTTTCATGTCAAATCTTCATGACTTTTAACTTGACTTCTTTTTTTTCTTACTCATACATAAACCCTGTGAAAAACATTTAAAAATATGGGATGATCACAAAAAGCTCAGTAATGGACATAAAAGAAGGATATTCATTAGTCCAGTGAAAAACATGAAAAATCCTAAAATGTTTACCTTCATCAAATATTCTTTGAGCATATTAAATAAATCACATCCACATGAAAAACAGATGCATTTTTTCTCAAAAGAAACCTTTAAAACTCATTGAAAAAAAATATAAACTCATTTTTAGGTGACTTAGAGCATTATATTCATAACCTATGTTAGAAATAACTAGAGCCTAGATAAATCCATAAAAGAATCATTCTTGATTAACTCCCCCTTCCAGCCTTTGAAGAAAGGGAACATTACTCAATGCATTGGAGAGCTATAATGTGGACCACCCATCATATAATTTATATTGGTCTAACCCGTTAATATAAACTGTATCAGGATCACCCATTCATATAATCTGTATCAGGCTCACCCACTCATATAAGCTATATCGAGCTCACCTTCTCATATAAGATGTATCAGGATCATGCACTCTTCATCTATAATTCTCAAGTACTATATCAAAAACAAAACATTTTTATTCTTTCACTTTTCATCATAAAACTATTGAAAAACTATTTTGAACCCGTATGAAAAACACATTCGGATATCCCCATTTCCTTTTAAAAATCTATTTTCAAAACCAAAATAACTAGAACAAAGAGAAATAGGGTTTTTCATTGAAGAAAAAAATTAAAGATTATAAAGGAATCCAAACATCAAATAATGATTACAGTGACGGGAAAAACCATTAATGTTGTATACATTAAAATAAAATATTCCTCTCGTTTTTTTATTAAAATGTTCCAAAGATTCCCTTTTGAAAACCTGTGAAAGAAAGTAAAAATTTACATAAAATGAACTTTATCATTCATTTATTTCCATATAAAAACATCCATAAAATAATTTTAAGAATATGGGAAAGGAATAAAATGATTTAGAAAATAAATCTTTTAAACATTTTAAATGAGGCTTTCAAAGTAAAGTTACCCTTACCTTGAGTTTGACTCATCACGCATGTTATTTATCTTCATGAATAATAAAAATATGTTAATTATTTACTTAATTAAGAACCTTTTTAAAGTCTATTATTCCATTTATTTTATTTATTATAATTATATATTCAATTACTTAATCATTTAAGTTCCCATTAGACATTTTGATGATATTTAGCTTATATACCCAAAATGACTTCAGTAGTTTGACTATGGTCAAAAAATTCATTATTCTATCATCTCCAAAATAATAATCATGACATAATTATAATTTTTATACATCAATTATAATTTTAAAAACAATAATGGAACATGGTTATGAAAAATGAACTACATTACAATCATAGAGACGGTAGGTCGTACATACACATGAGTAACGTTTCTATTTTTCAATGGTCATGATGGAAAGAAGGTAAGTATTATTTTATCTTTATAATATGATCATTATATCATAAATAAAATATTATTTCTTTAAATATACTTATATATATCATCAATGTGATGTGATGATTAAAAATGAATCGCATCGTTTCATATAGGTGGTAGTCCACACATACGCACGAACGATGTTATCATTTTTCAATGAATGGAGATGTAAGAAAATTAATGATATATTAATTTTAAAGGATGATAATTATATCATGAATCTAATATATATATATATATATATATATATATATTAAATCCATCATTATAACCATTATTGAGAGGTGGTGATGGAATTGGTAGTCCTCCGTACACATGAACAATGGTTTCATTTTCCATTTGATGAAAGTGGAGATGGATATAGGTTATGAAAGTAATATAATAACATCCTATTATATGGAATATACTAATTTTATTATATCATATTGTTTGGATAATATTTTTAGGATGTATAAGAAGAAATAAAATGAAAATGCTTGGTTAAAAACCATACATCTTCTTTGGACAACTTCTTTAGGTTTATACTGAAATCCTTCATAGGTTGGCTTTATGATAAATCCAGAGACTCAAGTATGTGAGGAGGGATTTAAGGAAGGAATTTTTAAAGGTATTTTCTAAACCAAATGAATCTTTAAGTGTGTAGAGAAGATGGTAGGGGGTTAATGAGGGGAGGGGCATTCTTTGAATTTCTTAAAATGTTAAATTAATATAAATTAATTTGTATGTTCAAAAGGCTATGAATTGATATAATATGAATATATTATTATTATGATTCTAATTAATCTCATAAAAAATGTACAAGTTTAGGTGATTTTTTAACCCTTATATTTTTTTAACCCTCTGCTAACCCTTTTGATGATTACCACGATAACAATGTTTTTAATTTAAGGGTCAAGATAGTTACTATAAAAGGAAAATTGGACCCTAAATGGAACACTATTGATATTTAAAACCCTATAAAAATAAATTATCCAAATATAGTATGGTAATTTTAAATAATTTAATAAAATATTATTTTTTATAAAATACCATTATTGTAATTTTTGGAACCATTCCTTTAATTTGACTTTGAAAACAACATGACAGTAAAGGAATTAAAATATAATTATTTAAAACATCCCTAACATTTTATATATAGATAAAAAATTCATGGAAAACAACGATTCATTCAAATTATATTACTTTTAATATTTTTAGAATCATTTATTATATTTTTCTATTAATTGAATAAATATGGTGTCAGCATTGCGTAGGCATTTAAGGTAACTGTTCCATCACTAAAAATTAGAAATAAATTACCATGATAAAATAATAATTTATATTTCAAATAAACATTTATAACCAAACATAAGTTTTCATTATCCCTAACAAAAAATATTATAGATATTAAAATTAAGAAAGTGACTTTTTTACTTTATCTTTTACTTAAATATTATAAAGGTCAAAATCAAAGAAATTTGGCATCAATTTTCCATATTTTTTAAAATTTGATGTAAATTAATAAACTAAAATCATCCAATAAGATAAATGCAAGGGCTAGGGTCATTTTTTAGTCCTTATCATATAAATTTTAACCTTAATTACTCGATTTACCCTTATCATGGTGACAATTATTTAATATGGTTCTATTCATAATGACCAAAAATAAAAAGTACATATTTAAAAAAAATTAAATAATGATTCCAAATATGGAATCTATTTTTTAATATTCAATTTATAGAAATGAAAGAAATTAATTTATGATTATAACTCAAAATGCAACAAAAACAGTTTTTTTAGAAAAATGCGTTTTAATCCCAAAAATGAACTTATAATAAAATTAGGTATAATAAGGATACAAATTTTAATATATATAATTCAATAAAACATATATTAATTTTAGATAAAATTCAAAGAAAAATGTGACTTTTTTAAAGGAAATGATAATTTTACAGAAAACTAGCACTTTTTGCTATTCAATGAAAAATCAATATTTTCAGAAAAAATGATAAAATTTCACTCTAAGATAATTTTGATATAATGATTTAAAAAATGAAGTTAATTTATCATATACATTTTATAAAACTGGTAAAAATTAAATATAATATTTTCTTATAAAAATAAATAAAAATTATATTTGAAGGAAACATATTTTTGAAACCTAAAATGACTTTACTAAAAATTGAACTCTTATTTACGAAGAATTAAAAAATATATTTTTATTGATTGGGGTATTTATATATATTTCATAATGTGGTTAATCCTATTCACACCTGCCAATTTAACTGTAAGATTATAACTATAATATTTACATATTAATATATCATTGTTCATTTAAGCTTGGGGTTGCGTGTTGTATACACAATCAAATATGGTATTCTTTTAAAATCTAAAGATATCATATTCTACACACATTTAATAAATTTCTACCTTGAAAATTTAACTTGGTCTCAGTTATCAAGGTTTTGGAATGTGTAAATACCTTTCTTGAAATCCCACACCGTTAAAAGGGTTAATAAAACTTCCCCTTAAAAAGAGAAAAGGGAAGTACAAATATCATCTGAAATAACACATAACTAGGTTTTTAAATAGTATAACATTAGCGAGAAATGAAAATATTAACAAGAAGGAAATACGTAATGTACAAATAATTATTAAGAGTGTCATAGATCATTGATCACAAGAAAGTGAATGATCATAAGAATGTTAATGACCATAAAACCGTAAACCCCAAAGGTGTGAAAAAGACCATCAATTAATCGAAAATAAAGGTAATAGGATGAGATTTTTGTTTCAAGATACTTTTCCCAAAGTTATGGTATTTCTTTACCATCTAGACTAATAATGTAAGTAAATAATCTTACTTGATATGTATAATTTCATCCTTTAATCAATTTCACTACAATCTCACCTTTTTCTCTAAATGATGAGTATTTAATATGAATTTTTTATGCCTGAAGTACTAAAAAAACTTCTAATAGATCAAATAATTCCAAAAAAGTATAACAAGATATTCCTCCTTTCTTTATACATTACCCCAAACCATAATGGTTAGAATAAGGTAAGATTATTACCAAAATGAATAAACCTTCATATAAATAAACAATACACTTATCTCCAAAATTCAATAATATCACTAAAGGTTAAATGTAGAACATTCCATAAATAATATAAATCAATTAATCACCAAATCACTTTTTAATCCATTGATTATCTATATGATAAAGCATATATTCCAAAAATCATATTAATCTTTATCTAAAAAATCATTTAAATAAAAACAAAGACATACTAACCAGGGTATCATGTAGGCTAGTGTCAGGCACTAAACCCTTATCGACCTTTAGTTGTGGGTTCAAGCCTTGTGCCCTTGTTGGAGGAAAAAATTTGTCTCTTGTCCTATGAGTTGTACTTTTACTAAAAAAATATTAATATAATTCCTATAAAGTTCCCAAAAATATGAATAACATCCTCAAAAATAAACATAATAACATCAACATTAAAGAATGTTTTAACCTTAAAGGTTATCTCATACCTTTTAGCTTACATCCCCAAAAATGTAATATCATTCTTCTAAAATATTCATTCATGTTAAACCTAAGGGTTACATATGCCTTAACCTAATAAAACATCTCCCAAAATATTATCAACCACCTTAAAATCACATTACTTAAAACCTCAAAAAGGGATGTATATGACTTTGAACTTATAATAAACCTTAAACATATAAACCCATGATGTTATCTATAACTCTTAAGTTAACCTCACATGAAAACATCATAATATAATAAGTTATATATACCTTTCCTCTGATACCAACCATAAGGACCTAACCTTAAAAAATCCAGAAATTTAATATTTATAAAATAATTCACTTTATTACATTTTTAAGGATCACTTCTAGTTTAGAATTTTAGAGAATTATGTTGTAACTCTTAAATAATAAAACCATGAATAACAAAGTGGAAATTTCTACCCAGTATCCATTTTTTCAAAATATAAAACTTTTAAAATGAAATATGTTTTCTTTTCTTTTCAAATATTTATGTATTTCAACTCGACTTATTCTTTGTTTTTACTCACCCTTGAACCCTATGAAAAAAAATTAAAAATGTGAGATAAGCACAAAAATCATAGTAAGGGGCATAAAATAATAAAATATGTTAGTTCAGTGAAAAGAATAAAAGCCCATAAAATGGTTTCCTTTATCAAATATTCTTTAAGAACATGAGATAAATCATATCCACTTGAAAAACATATACATTTTTTCATAAATAAACCCTTTAAAACTCATATCAAGAAAATAGAAAACCATTTTTAGGTGACATAGAGCATTATATTCATAACTCAAGTCAGAAATAACAAGATCCCAATTAAATCCAGATGTGAAAACTTCCTAGTTAACTCTGTCCTTCTTTCCTTAGAATATAATAAACATTACCCAATGCATTTAATATCTATAATGGGGCTCACTCGTTGTATAAGTTTTATCAAGATCACTCATTCATATAAGCTGTATTGGGATCACCCATTTATTTAAGATGTATCAGGCTCCCTCACATGAATAAGTTTTATCAAGATCACCTACTCATATAAGATGTATCAGGATCACATTCTCTTCATATATAATATTGAATTACCATATAAAAAACAAAAAATATATTTCACTTTTCATTATAAAACACTTGAAAAACTATTTTGAACTTATATGCAAAACACTTTCAGATATTGATGAAGATCACATTTTCATATATTTTATTCCTTAATTAAATTTTTATAATCCCACCATATTTTTATTTTATGGGTAATTGTCATGTTTTTAGGTTTTAGTGGTATTCTGAGCTCAAATGCAAAAAAATTGTTAATTCTGATATTTTGAAAGATTTTTATCACCGGGGTATTTTGGACATAACATTTAAATTATAATTTTGAATTGAGTGATTCTTTTTTTTATAATCCCTGGTTTATTCCCTTCAACTTTCTTTTCTTAACTAGGGACTGATTCTAATATCTTGAGGCCCTAAAAATTCATTTAAGTTGGGACATTTTCCGAGCGAACAAAGTGGACCCCACCCCATAATAGATGAACAACTCAATATAAAAACCTATAATTCAGTTAATTAAAGATTTAAATGATAAGGGATTCAATTATTCGCGTCCTTGATGATTTTCAAGTCGAAATAATCTCATTAAGGCATTCTTTGAACAATTGAAAGATGAAATGTCTCACCAGGTAGAAACGATTCCATTTAATAATTTATTCATAAAATATGAAACTCATTTAAAAAATATCACATATTTTTTTGAGGTACTCTAAATGAGGTGGGGAACAACTTTACTTAAGGATATAATGCATGAATTGACATTTTGTATGATCATAATGGTATGGTAATGTAAAGATGTGGAATCTGATGTGGCACATGGACAAAATTAAATGTCTCAGAGTAAAACAGACATAACTTCTACATACTATTCTCAATGATGATAAAATTTTTAGGGTGAGTTTAGGAGGTATTATGGAACAACTTTCATGAAGAAAAGTGTTACAAAATCAGAAATTTAATGGTACATCCATGCAGAAACATTTGGAATAGACTTTTTGGACGAATTCTTTCACCTCCTCTCCCTATAAATATGTATCCACAACACTTCTCAAAATATTAGAACTTATATGTGGCCATTTTATATTGTTTTTTAGTTTCTTTCCATTTTAATAGTATTACTCATTTTTAATATATTTTTATTTTCTTATTAATCTCATTCTCATTTTTTTATCTTTTGTTTTCCACCTCGTTCTTCTCCACTGCGATCTCTTGTACTCGTGATCATGAGTAACCAACTCGAGGAAGTTCCTGGGGAATCAATCCAGTGTTTAACTCAAGTAATTATACATTCATGTTTTCTATTTAATGCTTACTTATAGTTATGCTGAGGGGGATCTTAGTGGGCAAGACACCTTTGTGTCTTCACTTTCCACCCGATGCTTAGTTTTCTCTTCTACAATATTCTCCCTCGATCGAGGAGGTGGATGCACGGTCTATCAGCGATCGTTGAGTGCATCATATATCCACAACCATAGGTAGAAGAGGATGTTTATGCATATTATGGAGCATTCTCATTAATTATATTTTATGCTAATAAAGAGGCAATGAAGGTTCATTCTGGATAATCTCTTGAGAGGATCTCCTTTCTGTCTAGCATCATTTTGTCTGCATTATGCATTATATATTTAATTTTCATTATCTTGCATCCTCATTTATCAAACATAAATTTATTTTATTTTTATTTCGTAAATGAGAAATATATAAAAAAATATAATTATAATTATTGATTTATTGACCGCAAAAGTTTCTCAAAAGAACGACCTAGGTCAGCCCATATGCTGCATTTAGTTATAAATATTTTTGAGAGAACGCATGATAATACTTCATCAAATTAGCATTGTTTACAGGGATCTAAGTGGTTTTCATTCACTATTTTTATTAACATTTTGTAAATAATTTTTCTTTTATTAAAAAAACCCAAAAAATCAGAAACTTCAAAAAAATATCTTAAAAAAATATCTTTGTTCATGATGTCTTTTAATTCAAATTATTATTCATGGACTGAAAAATATCAGGTGCCAAAAAAATTTTGTAATGATCTTGGAGCTTAGTTTCAAAGGTTTATTGATAAAGTGAAAAATATGGAGATCCAAATAGAATTGATTTCTGAATATGTAGGCACATCCCAAGATCAATCCTAACCTGATCTGGAACCTGAATCAGAATGAGTGGTGGATGAGATTTTACCAATCATTTTTTATGGTAAAGAATCCGAGGAATGTGAGAAGAAGCTTCTAAAAAAATTAATCACATCATCCCACACTTATCCATTGTCTGAGGAGGTTTCTGATGTACACATTCTAGATGATGTACTCATGGGAGATCAACATTTTTTAGAAGAATCCTGGAATAGATTTGTTGAAGATAACTTGAAACACAATCTTCCCATACTTGATAATGAAACATAAAAAACTTTCTACCTCTCTCTTGATTTGGAATATAATTCACCTATTGAGATTGATTTTCCAATGGTCTTGACTGAAGAGATCAATTACCAAGATGAATTACTTGAAAGGGAATATTTCTTTATTAATTATTCTTGTTTTTATCTTATTCAATCTGAATTGTTTTTTGATTTCTCTTTATCTGAAATTTATGATACAACAAAAATGGAGTAGGTCTTGGATGTTAACGAAAAGACTTCCCAAGTGGTGGTGATTGAAGAAGAAGAGATGGAAAATCATGTGATGGTGCAACTACCTCCTCAACAATAATTTATATACCATAGGGAGGAGGACACCACAGAACTCAACAATGATTACCCCTATATTATATTCCCTCCCTCTTTAGACCTCAAATTCCATGTTTGTTATTTAATGGGGGTTGGGGACTTTCTTATCTTCTTTAGGGTTCTCTACTTTTAGAGTTTACTCATGGACATCTGGAAAAGTCACATGTGGTGGTTCATCTCAAAGAAACCACACCCAACATATGATTGGGGATGATCCACTGCAACTTCCTAAATAGGGGTAGTGAAATACTAACACCCACATGGTGGTCTAAACCATGTTCTATCCTTTTTAACCATTCTATTTATTTATTTATTTTTCTTATGATTTATTTTATTTCATAATTTATAGGACTATTGGAAGTAATTAAGAGCTTAACTGAAGGAATAAACTTCAAAAATAATATCAGGTTGTATGTTTCTTTCCCATGGCTTTTCTACCTTTATATTTATTTTTTGTTAAGTAGAAATTTGGGGTAGTAAAATTTAAGTGGGGGGCATCATCCAAATTATTTCTTCTTATGTTCTTTTCATTTTTTTCTTTTTTAGGATATTTGATATTTAATGACCATTCTTATCACTTTTCACACATCAATTGATTTTAAGGAGTTGAAATGATTTTTTAAATAATGGATTTTAAATGATTTTTGATGTGAAATCTTTTTCCTTGAATTGGATTGTCATTCATTTTTATGAGTTTGAATGTTTTTTTAAATCCATGCCCATGAAACATTGAATTAAAATATTTTTCTATTCCTGTGAGGTATTCTAAACCACTTTGATATATTCTTCCTAACACCCACACTTTCTTGAGGGAAACTTGAATTTTGTGTGAGAACCGAAATTTGTGATTTTTCTCTTTCAAAGCTTTGGATTTCATGATTTTTTTAATATGATTGATCCACTAAATTGGATGGACACATATTTACCTGAGACCTACCATTACATTTATCCTTCATAAGCCCTTAGATTCCATGAATTTCCTTATAGGTTTAAGCCACATTACAAGCCGATTTTTCCTTACCTACCCATAATTTTAGTATTTTTTCCTAGATATGTGAAGTATTAGTGTGGGGGAAAGGCCTTTCATGTGCATTAATTGGGATTTGTATCATTTATGGATGGTGTGAGGTGTGTGTTAATATTTTGGGTAGTGGGTAATAAGAGAATTTTACATGTTTCATCATTTCATTGTGCTTTATTTGTTTCATCCATTTCTCCATAAAAAATGGAGATGAGATTTAAATAATCACTTTAAATTATTTGATGAACCATTAACCTCTCAAAAATAAAGGGTGTGAATTTTCATTCATTCATTGTATTCAATTTTTATCTCATCCTCCATGAAGAAAAATAAAAAAATGAAAATAAAGTTATGCCATTCTGGAGCTTTGTAAAAAAAGGAGAGAACATGGATGATATCATTCATTATAATCATTAGTTGTATCATGTACCATGTCATAAAAGTGGTTGGTGTTGTTTTTCACATTTTAATGGGGATTTAGAGAGTAATTTTTTGTGTTTTCACTTGAATTAATCATGCATTAAACTTAAGAGTCCAACCTCCTCTTTCTAGCCTGAAAAATTTTCAATCATTTTCCCACCAACCCTAAGCCACAAATTCATTTGAACCTTTAATTAAAGCCATCATAATTGAATTCATTTTCATGTTTCACACTATTTAGAAAGTATAATTTTCATAAGCCTATGGTGATACATGAAATTTCTAAGTATGAGCATAACTCCATATTTAATTTATCTTGGGTGAAGAGTGACATAAATTTCAATGTGAGGTAGGTTGTGATTGGGCCATGGATGGATTTATAAGTTTGAACAAATTTAAATGTGAGGAATTAAAATTATATAAAATTGTTTTTTATAGAAGTGACATGATGAACTTCTATTTTGGATAGGATCATTGATATTTTCTCATTTTTGATTGTTGTGAGGATTTTGATTTGGATGTAAGATGATTGCCCGGGAGTGCAATGGTTAAGTGTGGGGGAGTGATAAATCTCACATTTTAATATATTTTATTATTTAATTAATTTTTTATAATCCCAACATATTTTAATTTCATGGGTAATTTTCACATTATTATGTTTTAGTGGTATTTTGGGATCAAATAAAAAAAATTGTTAAATCTAGAATTTTGAAAGATTTTTATCACAAGGGTATTTTGGTCATACCATTTAAATTATAATTTATAATCAAGTGATTATTTTTTCTTTATAATACCTATTTTATTCCCTTAAACTTTTTCTTCTGGACTAGGGGCTGATTCGAGTATCTTAAGGCCCTAAAAATTCATTGAAGTTGGGACATTTTCTGGGTGGAAAGCGTGGACCCCACCACCACAATGGATGAACAACTCAATATAAACACCTAAAATTGCAGTAATTAAATATTTATTTGAAACATTATTCAATTATGTGCGTCCTTGTTGAGTTTCAAGTCAAAATAATCTCATTAAGGAATTCTTTGAACGGTTGAAATATGTGAAAGATGAAATGTCTCACCAGGCAGAAATGGTTCCATTCAGCAATTGATTCATAAAATATGAACCACATGTCCAAATGTATCATATTTTTTGAGGGAAGCTAAATGAAGTGGGAAATAACTTTACTTAAGGATAAAACATGTGAATTAACATTTTTGAGGATCATAATGGTATGATAATGCAAAGATATGGAATCTGATGTGGGACATGGACAAAATGAAATGTCTCAGAGTAAAATGAACATAACTCCTACATCATGTGATCAATGATGATGATAGTTTTAGGGTATGTGTAGGTATTATGGAAAAAATTTCATTAAGACAACTATTACATATTCATAAATTTAATGGGACATCCAAACAGAAAAATTTGGAAGACGCTTTTTAGGAAAATTCATTCACCTCCTCTCCCTAAAAATATGTATGCACACCCCTTCTCAAAATATTGGAACTTCTATGTGGAAATTTTATATTAGTTTTTAGTTTATTTACTTTTTAATAGTATTACTCATTTTTAATATATTTTTATCTTCCTTTTAATCTCATTCTCATTTTTTAATATTTTGTTTTCCACCCTGTTCTTCTCCACTGCAATCTCTTGTACTCGTGATCATGAGTAACTAACCCAAGGAATTTCCCATGGAATCAATCCAGTGTTGAACCCAAGTCATTATACATTCATTTTTTATGTTTATTATTTACTTAGATTTAGGAAAAGAGGGATCTTAGTGGGAAAGGTGCCTTTGTGTCTCTACTTTTCACCCGAGGCTTAGTTTTCTCTACTACAATATTCTCCTCGATTGAGGAGGTAGATGTGTGGTCTCTCGACGACCATTAAGTGCATAAGATACACACAACCACAAGTATAAGGGGATGTTTATGCATACGATGGATCATTATCATTAATTATATTTGAAGATAATAAAGAGGCGATGAAGGTTAATTCTCGATATTCTCTTGGGAGGATCTCCTTTATGTCTAGCATCATTTTGTCTGTATTCATTCAATCTACATTATACATTTCGTATTTAATTTTCATTATCTTTCATCCTCATTTATTAAAAATCAATTTCTTTTAGTTTTAATTCATAAATGAGAAATATATATAAAACTTTAATTATAAGTAGTGATTGATTGACCACAAAATCTCTTCAAGAGAACAACCTAGGTCAGCCCATATGCTGCATTTAGTTATAAATATTTTTGAGAGTGCGCAGGATAACACTTCATCAAATTGGCATCGTTTTCAGGGATCCAAGAGGTTTTCATTCACTATTTTTATAAAAATTTTGTAAATAATTTTTCTTTTATTAAAAAAACTCGAAAAAATCATAAAATTAAAAAAAAAACTTAAAAAATAATCTTTGTTAATGGTGAATTTTAATTAAAATTATTATTCATGGACTGAAAAATATCAGGTGCCAAAAAATGTTTGTAATGATCTTCATGCTCAGTTTCAAAGGATTAGTGATAAAGTGAAAAATATGGAGAGACAAATAGAATTGATTGCTGAATATGTACGCACATCCCAAGAGTAATCTGAACCTGATCCAGAACCTGAATCAGAACAAGTAGTGGAAGAGATTTCACCAATAATTTTTTATGTTAAATAACCTGATGTGGGTGAGAATGAGCATCTAAAGGAATTAATCACATCATCCTGCACTTGTCCATTATTTGAGGAGGTATCTGATGTACACATGCTAGCTGATGCACTCATGGGAGATCAATATTTTTTAGAAGAATCTTGGAATAGATTTGTTGAAGATAACTTGAAACATGATCTTCCAATACTTGATATTGAAACATCAGAAACTTTCTACCTCTCTCTTACTTTGGAAGATAATTCACCTATTGAGATTGAGTTTCCGGTGGTCATTCCTGAAGAGATCAATTACCAAGCGGAATTACTTGAAAGGGAATATTTCTTTATTAATTCTTCATGTTTTGATCTCATTCAATCTAAATTGTTTCCTGATTTCTCTTTCTATGAAATTTATGATACAACAAAAATGAATCAGACCTTGGATGTTAACGAAGAGACTACCCAAGTGGTGGTGATTGAAGAAGAAGAGTTAGACAAACATGTGGTGGTGCGACTACCTCTTCAACAATAATTTACATACCATATAGAGGAGGAAACCACTGAAGTCAACAGGGAGCACCACTATATTATATTCCCTCCCACTTCAGACCTCAAATTAAAACTTTATTATTTAATAGGGATTGGGAACTTTATTATCTTCTTTTGGGTTCTCTACTTTCAATGTTTACTCATGGACATTGGGAAAAGTCACATGTGGTGGTTCATATAAAAGAAACCACACCCACCACATGATTAGGGATAATCCACTACAACTGCCTGACTAGAGGTAGTGAAATCCTAACACCCACACGGGGGTCTAAACCATATTCTATCCTTTTTACCTTTCCATTTATTTTTTATTTATTTTTCTTGTGATTTATTTTATTTCATGATTTCTAGGTCTATTGGAAGTACCTAAGATATTAACTGGAGGCATTCACTTCAAAAATAACATCAGGTTGTATCTTTCCTTCCCATGGCTTTTCTACCTTTATATTTATTTTTTGGTAAGCTGAAATGAGGGGTAGTAAAATTTATGTGTGTGTGGGGGGGGGGGTGTCAACCAGCTTATTTCTTCTTGTATGCTTTTAATTTTTTTGTTTTTCAATTTTTTTGGATTTTTGAGATTTAATGAATATTCTTATTACTTTTCACACATCAATTGATTTTTAAAGAGTTGAAATGGTTTTTGAAAGAATGGATTTTAAATGATTGTTGATGTGAAATTTTTTTCTTTGAATTGAATTGTCATGAATTTTTATGAGTTTGACTAATTTTTGAAATCCATGCCCTTGAAACACCGACTAGAAATATTTTTCTAGTACTGTGAGGTATTCTAAACCACTTTGAAATATTCTTCATAATGCCCACACTTTCTTGAGGAAAATATGAATTTTTTGTGAGAATCAGAATTTTTTATTTTTCTCTTTCGATGTATTAGATTTCATGATTTTTTTAATATGATTGAGACACTACTTTGTCTAGCCACATATTTACCTGATACCTACAATTACATTTATCGTTCTTAATCCCTTAGATTCCATGAATTTCCTTATAGGTTTAATCCACATTACAAGTCGATTTTTCCTTACATATCCACACTTTTAGTGTTTTTTTGCATGGATATTTAAAGTTTGAGTGTGTGGGAAGGGCCTTTAATGAGTGTTAATTAGGTTTTGTATTATTTATGGGTGGTATGAGGTGTGTGTAAATATTGTGGGTAGTGGATAATAAGAGAATTGAGCATGTGTCATCATTTCATTGTGTTTTATTTGTTTCATCCATTTCTCCTTCAAGAAAATGGAGATGAGATTTAATTACACATTTTACATTCTTTGATGAATATTTCCACTCTCAAAAATCAATGGTTTAAATTTTCATTCATTCATTATATTCGATTTTCAGCTCATCCTCCATGAAGAAAAATAAAAAAAATGAAAATAAAGTTGTGCCTTTCTGGAGCTTTGTAAAAAAAGGGAGAAAATGGATGATATCATTCATTATAATAATTATTTGGATCATGTAACATGTCATAAAAGGAGATGGTGTTTTTTATCACATTTTTAAGGGGTATTGATAGAGTAATTTCTGGTGTTTTTATTTGAATTTATCATGCATTTAACTTAAGAGTTCAGCCTCCTCTTTCATGATTGAAACTTTTCAATAATTTTCCCACCAACCCTAAGACAAATATTCATTTGAACCATTAACTAAATCCCTCATAATTGAATTCATTTTCATGTCTCATGCTGTGTAGAAAGTAGAATTGTCGCAAGCCTATGGCAAAATGTGCAATTTCCAAGTATGATCACAACTCCATATTTAATTTCTCCTGAGTAAAGAGTGAAATAAATTTCAATGTGAGGTAGGTTGTGATTGGGTCATGGATGGATTTATGAGGTTTAAAAAATTTAAATTTTTGGAATGAAAATGATATAATTTTTTTTTTCATAGAAGAGACATGATAAAATTCTATTTTGGATAAGATCCTGATATTTTCTCATTTTTGATTATTGTGTAGATTTTGATTTGGATGTAAGATGATTGCCCAGGAGTGCAATGGTTAAGCATTGGGAAGTTATGAAGCTCACATTTTCACATATTTTATTCTATAATTAAATGTTTATAATCCCATCATATTGTTATTTCATGGGTAATTGTCATGTTTTTTGTTTTAGTGGTATTTTGAGCTCAAATGCAAAAAAATGGTTAATTCTAGAATTTTGAAAGATTTTTATCATAGGGGTATTTTGGTTATAACATTTAAATTATAATTCCTAATTGAGTGATTATTTTTTTTATAATCCCTTATTTATTCCCTTCCTTTTTATCTCCTGGACCCGAGGTTTATTCAAGTATCTTGAGTCCCTAAGAATTCATTGAAGTTGGGACATTTTTCGGGTGGACAACATGGACCCCACCACCATAACAGATGCACAACTTAATCTAAACACCTCCAATTTAGGTGATTAAAGCTGGAGATGACATAGGATTCAATTCTGCGCTTTATTGATGAGTTTAAAGTCAAAATAATCTCATTAAGGCATTCTTTGAATGATTGAAATATGTAAAAGATGAAACGTCTCACCAGGAAGAAACAGTTCCATTCAATAATTAATTCATAATATTTTTAACACATGTCAAAAATATCTCATATTTTGTGGGGGAACTATAAATGAAGTTTGGGAACAACTTTACTTAAGGATAGAATGTGTGAATCTACATTTTAGAGGATCATAATGGTATAGTAATGTGAAGATGTGGAATCTAACATGGCACATGGATGAAATTAAATATCTCAGAGTAAAACAAAAATAACTCATACATTATAATCTCAATGATGATAAAATTTTGAGGGATAGTGGAGGAGGTATTATGGAACAAATTTAATGAATAAAACTTCTAAAAATTCATAAATTTATTGTGTCATCCACGAGGAAATATTTGGAAGATACTTTTTGGGATAATTATTTCACCTCCTCTCCCTATAACTATGTATCCACACCCCTTCTACAAATATTGGAACCTATATATGGTCATTTTCTATTGTTTTGTAGTTTATTTTCATTGTAATAGTACTAATGTTTTTAAATATATTTTTCTCTTATTCTTAATCTCATTCTCATTTTTTTATATTTTGTTTTCCACCCCGTTCTTCTCCACTGTGATCTCTTGTACTCATGATCATGAGTAACTAATTTAAGGAAGTTCTTAGGGGATAAATCCAGTGTTGAACCCAAGTAATTATACATTAATGTTTTATTTTTATTATTTAAATAGAGTTAGGTCTAGGGGGATCTTAGTGTGAAATACGCCTTTGTGTCTCCACTTGCCACCCGAGGCTTAGTTTTCTCTTCTACAATATTCTCCCTTGATCGAGGAGGTGGACATGTGGTCTCATTGCGATCATTGAGTGCATCGTATATACACAAAAATAGGTAGAATAGGATGTTTATACATATGATGGATCATTCTCATTAATTACATTTTAATCTAATAAAGAGGCGATGAAGGTTGATTATAGATATCGAGAGGATCTCCTTTCTGTCTAGCACCATTTTGTCTACATTTATTCTATCTGCATTATGAATTACATATTGAATTTTCATTATCTTGTATACTCATTTATCAAACATAAATTTCTTTAGTTTTTTTTTCATAAATGAGAAATATATAAAAAAATTGAATTATAAGTAGTGATTGATTGACCACAAAAGCTCCTCAAGAGAATGACCTAAGTCAGCCCATATGCTGCATTTAGTTATAAATATTTTTGAGAGTGCGCATGACAAAAATTCATCAAATTGTCATCATTATTAGGGATCCAAGTGGTTTTCATTAACTATTTTTATTAACATTTTGTAAATAATTTTTCTTTTATTAAAAAACCCCAAAAAATCATAATTTTTAAAAAAACTTAAAAAAATATCTTTGTTCATGATGTATTTAATTCAAATGATTATTCATGGACTGAAAAATATCAGGTACCAACTTTTTTTGTAATGATATTGATGCTCAATTTCAAATTATTAGTGATAAAGTGCAAAATATGGAGATACAAATAGAATTGATTACTGAATATGTACACACATCCCAAGAGAAATCTGAACCTAATGTGGATCCTGAATCAGAATGAGTGGTGGAAGAGATTTCACCAATCAGTTTTTATGTTAAAGAGTTTGAGGTGGGTGAGAAAGAGATTCTAATAGAATTAATCACTTCATCCCACACTCATACATTGTTTGAGGAGGTCTCTAATGTACACATTCCAGCTGATGCACTCATGGGAGATCGACATTTTTTTTGAAGAATACAATAATAGATTTGTGGAAGATAACTTGAAACATGATCTTCCCATCCTTGATAATGAAACATCAGAAACTCTCTACCTCTCTCTTTCTTTGGAAGATAATGAACCTATTGAGATTGAGTTTCCAATGGTCATGCCTGAAGAGATCAATTACCAAGCTGAATTACTATAAAGGGAAGATTTCTTTATTAATTCTTCATGTTTTGATATTATTAAATATGAATTGTTTTTTGATTTTTCTTTATTTGAAATTTATGATACAGTAAAAATGGAGTAGACCTTGGATATTAACAAAAAGAATACCCATGTGGTGGTTATTGAGTAAGAAGAGTTGGAAAAGAATGTGGTGGTGTGACTACCTCCTCAACAACAATTTACATACCATATAGAGGAGGACACCATGGAAGTCAATAGAGAGCACCCCTATATTATATTCCCTCCCACTTTAGACCTCAAATTACATCCTTATTATTTAATGGTGGTTGGTAACTTTCTTATCTTCTTTGGGGTTCTCTAATTTTAGTGTTTACTCATGGACATCGGGAAAAGTCACATGTGGTGGTTCATCTCAAAGAAACCACACCCACCATCTGATTGGGGATAATCAACTACAACTACCTGACTAGGGGCAGTGAAATCCTAACACCCACATGGGGGGTCTAAACCATGTTCTATCCTTTTTTCCCTTTCTCTTTATTTTTCTTTTATTTTTCTTATGTTTTATTTTATTTCATGATTTATAGGACCATTGGAAGTACCTAAGATCTTAACTCAAGGCATCCACATCAAAAATAATATCAAGTTGTTTCTTTCCTTCCATTAGATTTTGTACCTTTACATTTATTGTTTGTTAATCTGAAATGAGGGGTAGTAAAATTTAAGTGTGTGGGGGGGGGGTGTCAGCCTGTTTAGTTCTTCTTGTGTGATTTTCATTTTTTTTGTTTTTCATATTTTTAGGATTTTTGAGATTTAATTATTATTCTTATCACTTTTCACACATCAATTGATTTTGAAAGAGTTGAAATGATTTTTGAAAGAATGGATTTTAAATGATTGTTGATGTAATTTTTTTCCTTGAATTGGATTGTTATGAATTTTTATGAGTTTGACTGATTTTTGTAATCCATTCCCATGAAACAGTGACTCAAAATATTTTTCTAGATTTGTGAGGTATTCTAAACCAATTTGATATATTCTTCCTAATACCCACACTTTCTTGAGGGAAACTTGATTTTTTTGTGAGAACCAGAATTTGTGAATTTCCCTTTCGAATATTTAGATTTCATGATTTTTCAATATGATTGACCCACTAATTTGGATAGCCACATATTTACCTAAGACCTACCATTTCATTTACCCTTAATAAGCCCTTAAATTCCATGAATTTCCTTATAGGTTTAAGCCACATTATAAGCCAAATTTTCCTTACCTACCTACAATTTTAGTATTTTTGCATGGATATTTCAAGTTTGAGTGTAGGTTAAGGGCCTTTCAGGTTTGTTCATTGGGATTTGTATCATTTATGGGTGGTACGAGGTGTGTGTAAATATTCTGGGTAGTGGATGATAATAGAATTGGTCATGTGTCATCATTTCATTGTGCTTTATTTGTTTCATCTATTTCTCCTTCAAAAAAATGGAGATGAGATTGAATTAATCATTTTACATTCTTTGATGAATCATTCCCATCTCAAAAATCAGGGGGGAGAATTTTTATTCATTCATTGTATTCAATTTTTAGATCATCCTTAATGAAGAAAAATAAAAATATTAAAATAAATATGTGCCTTTTTAGAGATTTGAAATAAAAGGGGAGAAAATGGATGATATCATTCATTATAATCATTATTTGGCTTATTTACCATGTAATAAAAGGGTTTGGTTTTGTTTTTCACATTTTCAAGTGGGATTGAGAGAGTAATTTCATGTGTTTTCACTTGAATTAATCATGCATTAAACTTAAGAGTCCAGCCTCCTCTTTCTGGCCTAAAACCTTTTCAATCATTTTCCCACCAACCCTAAGCCACAAATTCATTTGAACCTTTAATTAAAGACATCATTATTAAATTAATTTTCATGTTTAATGTATTTTAAAAAGTATAATTTTCACAAGCCTATGGTGATACATTCAATTTCCAAGTATGATCATAACTCCATATTTAATTTCTCTTGAGTGAAGAGTGACATAAATTTAAATGTGAGGTTGGTTATGATTGAGCCATGGATGAATTTATGAGGTTGAAATAATTTAAATTTGGGTAATTAAAATTATAGAAATTGTTTTTTCATAGAAGAGACATAATGAAATTTTATTTTGGATAATATCATTAATATTTTCTTATTTTTGATTGTTGTGAAGATTTTGATTTGAATGTAAGATGATTTCCCAGGAGTGCAATGGTTAAGTGTGGGGGAGAGATGAAGATCACATTTTCACATATTTTATTCTATAATTAAAGTTTTATAATCCCACCATATTTTTATTTCATGGGTAATTGTCACGTTTTTATGTTTTAGTGGTATTTTGTGCTCAAAGGCAAAAAATGGTTAATTCTAGAATTTTGAAAGATTTTTATGACATGGGTATTTTGGTCATAACATTTAAATTATAATTAATAATTGATTGATTATTTTTTTAGAATCCCGGGTTTATTCCCTTAAAATTTCTCTTCTGGACCAGGGGCTGATTCGAGTATCTTGAGGCCCTAAAAATTCATTGAAGTTGGGACATTTTCTGAGAGAACAACATGGACCCCACCACCGTAATAGATGCACAACTCAATCCAAACACCTCCAATTGAGGTTATTCAAGATAGATATGATGTAGGATTTAATGATGCACGTCCTTGATGAGTTTAAGTCTAAATAATCTCGTTAAGGCATTATTTGAATGGTTGAAAGATGTGGAAGATGAAACGTATCACCTGGCATAAAAAGTTTCATTCAATAATTAATTCATAAAATATCAACCACATGTCTAAAATATCTCATATTTTGTTGGGGGACGAGAAATAAAGTTTGGAATAACTTTACTTAAGGATAAAATGAATGAATTGACGTTTTGGAGGATCATAATGGTACAGTAATATGAAGATGTGGAATATGATGTGTCACATGGACAAAATTAAATTTCTTAGAGTAAAACAAACATAACTCCTACATCCTATGCTCAATGATGACTAAATTTTTAGGGTTAGTGTAGGAGATTTTATGGAACAAATTTCATGAAGAAAACTATTAAAAATTCATAAATTTAATGGGAAATTCATGCAGAAACATTTGGAAGAGACCTTTTGAGTGAATTATTTCACCTTTGCTCACTATAAATATGTATCCACACCCCTTCTCAAAATATTGGAACTTCTATGTGTCCATTTTATATTGTTTTGTATTTTCTTTCCATTTTAATAGTATTACTCATTTTTAATATATATTTCTATTCTTATTAATCTCAATCCCATTTTTTATCCTTTTTTCCACCCTGTTCTTCTCCATTGCGATCTCTTGTACTCATGATCATGAGTAACTAACCTAAGGAAGTTCCCAAGGGATCAATCCGGTTTTGAACCCAAGTAATTATATAGTCATGTTTTATGTTTCTTATTTAATTAGAGTTATGAATATTGTGATATTAGTGGGAAATGTTCCTTTATGTCTCCACTTTCCACCTGAGGCTTAACTTTCTCTTCTACAATATTTTATCTCAATCGAGGAGGTGGATGTGCTATCTCTCGGCCATCGTTGAGTGCATCGTATATCCAAAACCCTAGGTAGAATAGACTGTTTATTCATATGATAGAGCATTCTCATTAATTATATTTGAAGCTAACAAATAGGCGATGAAGGTTCATTATGGATAATCTCCTAGGTGGATCTCTGTTTTGTCTGGCATCATTTTGTCTGCATTCATTCTGTCTGCATTATGCATTGCATATTTACTTTTTATTATCTTGCATCCTCATTTCTCAAACATAAATTTTTTTAGTTTTATTTCATAAATGAGAAATATATAATTTTTTTTAATTATAAGTAGTGATTGATTGACCGCAAAAGCTCCTCAAGAGAATGACCTAGGTCAGCCCACATGCTGCATTTAGTTATAAATATTTTTGAGAGTGCGCACGATAATGCTTCATCAGATATCAAAATACACATTGCTTTTTAAAAACCCATTTTTTAAAAAAAATACCCAAAACAAAGTGAAATAGGGTTTTACTTTGAATAAAACATTAAATATTGTAAAGTAATCCAAATATCAAATAATGATTATGAAGGTGGGAAAAATTGTTTACACCATATATGTTAAAATAAAACATTCTTTTTACTTTTTGTCAAAACATTATGTAAAAATATTTCCTTTTGAAAACATTTGAATGAAAGTAAAAAGTGACATAAAATATCCTTTATAATTCATTCATGTTCATATAAAAAAATATATAAAATAATTTTATGAATATGTACATGGAATAAAAATATTTCAAAAATAAATCATTAAAACATTTTAAATGAGGCTTTTAAAGTAAAGTCTCCCTTACCTTGAGTCCGACTCATCAAGTACATTATTTATATTCCAAAATAATAAACTTATGTTAATTATTTAATCACTTATTTTTTTTTTCAATTTTAGTATTCCTTTTATTTTATTTGTTACAATGTTATATTCAATTACTTAATCATTTAAGTTCACATCTTACGTTTTGATGATATTCAGCTTATATATCCAAAATGACATCTGTAGGTTGACTATGATAAAATAAGTCATTATTTTATCATATTTAGAATAATAATCGTGACATAATTATCATTTTTATACATTAGTTTTTATTTTAAAACCAATCATGAAATATGGTTATGAAAAATGAACTATGTTACAATCATAGAGATGGTGGTTCGTATGTACACATAGGTAACGTTTCCATTTTTCAAAGATTATGATGGAAAGAAGGTAAATATTATTTTATATTTAAAAATTGATCATTATATCATAAATAACATATTATTTATTTAAATATACTTTTATATATCATCATTGTGATGTGGTTATGAAAAATGAATCACATTGATTCGTGGAGGTGGTTGTCCACACCTATGCACGAATGACGTTATCATATTTCAATGAATAGAAAGGTAAGAAAATATATAATATATTAATTTTATAGATTAATAATTATATCATGAATATAATATATATTCATTAAATCCATCATTATAACCATTCGTGAGAGGTGGTGATGGAAAACGAATTACATCAGTTTGTGAGGTGGTAGTCCGCTGTACACATGAATGATGGTTTCTTCTCACATTTTATAGAAGTGGAGATGGATATTTGTTATTATATTAACATAATAACATAATATTATATGAAATATATTGATTTTATTATATCATTATGTTTGGATAATATTTAAAGGAGGTAGAAGAAGAAATAAAATGAACACGCTTAACCACACCTCTTCTTTAGACAACCTCTTTAGGTATATACATAAATCATTCCTAGGTTGGATTTATGATCAAACCAAGGCCTATAGTATGTGAATATGGATATGATTAAGGTATTTTGGTAGGTATTGTCCTAACAAAATGGATCTTGAATTGTGTATAGAATAGAAGAGGGTGTTCCCTTTTATAATGAGGGGAAGATCATTTTTGGAATTTCTTAAAATATTAAATTAATATAAATTACCTTTTACGTTAAAAAAGATGAAAATTGATATAATTAGAATATAATATTATTATGATTCTAAATCATCTCATCCAATAAAAATTTGACAAGTTTAGGTGATGTTTTCACTCTTATCTTTTTGTTTTAACCCTTCATAAACCCTTTTGGTGATACGAGGATAACATAGTTTTTTTACTTTTTAGGGGTAAAGATAGTTTACATAAAATGATAATTGGTCAATATATAGACATTGGTTGATATGTTAAACCATATAGAAATTAATTTCTTGAATATATGATTTTTAGGAATTTTAAATCATTTAATGAAATATCATTAATGTCATTTTTTGAACTATTCCTTTAATTTGACTTTGAAAACAACATGAAAATAAAGTAATTTGAATATATAATTTTAAAAATCCCTAACATGATATATTATTCTAAATAATTTATGTACCATAATGATTCATTCAAATTATATTACCGTTATAATTTTTAGAATCATTTATTTTATTATATTAAATGAATAAATATTTTGTCAGTGTTGCATATGTATTTAAGGGAATTATTTCATCAATAAAAACTATAAAAAGATTACCATGATAAATAAAAATAATTTATGTTTCAAATTAACATTTATAACTAATAATAAACTGTTATTATCCCCGTAAAATAATATAATAGATATTAAAAGGAAGAAAGTGCCATTCTTGACTTTATCTTTTACTTAAATATTATAAATGAAAAAATAAAATAAATATGGAACCATGTTACAAAATTTTCAAAAATTGTATGTAAATGGACAAGGTACACCAATCCAATAGGATAAATTCAAGTTTTACTATCATTTTTTAGTCCTTATCATATTATTTTTAACCTTAACTATCTGATTTATCCTTACTATAATGACAATTATTTACTATGCTTAATATTCAAAATGACTAAAAATAAAAGTGAAATATTTAACAAATATGGATATTATTATTTAAAATATTGAATCATTTTTTTATTTTCTGTTTATATAAGTGTTAGAAATTAATTCAATATTAAAAATCTAAATGCAATGAAAACAGTTTTTTTAGAAAAATGTGTTTTTAATCCCAAAAAAACAAACTTCTACAAAATGTGGTACAATAATGATCCAAATTAGATTATATGTAATTAAATAATACTTATTCTACATTGATATCGAATTCAAATATGAATGTGAAATTTCTAAAGGAAATGAAATTTTTTCAAAAACTGGTATTTTCACAATTCATTGAAAAATCAATCTTTTTAGAAAAATTCCATAATTTCACCCTAAGATAATTTTGATATGTTAATTTCAAACATTAATTTAATTTTATAAAATATATTTTCTAAGAGTTAAAGAAATTAAATATAACATTTGATCACAAAATTCAATAAAAATCATATTTGAAGGAAACATATTTTTGTAACATAAAATGACTTTACAAAAAATTGAATGCTTATTTCTTAAGAATTAATCAAAACATTTGTATTGAGTATTATCTTTATATATATTTCATAATATAGTCAATAATATTCATACCTACCAATTTAATGGCTAGGTTATAACTATAATATTTAATTATTAATATATCATTGTTTGTTTAAGCTTGGGGATTCATGTTGTATACACTATCAAATATAGTTTTCTTTTAAAATATCATGGTGTTATGCATTATAGCATCATTCATGTACATGGTAAAAATGACCCAAATAAGAACACCTTATAACTAATGAATGTTTAAGAACATTAATTTATATTATGGATATATTATTTTTATAGAATCATAATGAATTTAATATTACATCATTGGATTGGAGAATTATATTTAGTAAGATTGGATATAGGAAAGTAAATGTAAGGAATGAGGTACTCATTACTTACTTTGACATAATTTCTCCTTACTGCAATGTCTTCATTCAAAATGAAGAAATTTAACCTTATTCTTATGATAAAAGGATATCAAAATTCTATAAAGAATTTATGAGGGTAAAAATGGTCTAGGATTGAATAGAGAACCAAAATATGTCTATGGTTTGGAGTGGGTGGAAGATAGCTCCTTTTATAAGTGAAAATTAGGGACATTTCTTTGGAAATGCAAAGGGTAAAGATGAAATCACATGGGACTGAAGTGATTTTTATAATGTAATTTTGGTGATACATGTAGAATTAACTCCCATACTTAAAAAAGGACTTATAGAATGTCAAAATATCAAGTTAATTACACAAAAATTGATCCATGTTAAATTACCCATTTTTATAGTTTTTTACATTGTTTAGTTATTTGACACATTAAGTAATTATTTATTAAAATATAAGATGGACCCTATTACCTAATTTTTACAAGATGATTCCAAATTTGGAATCCATTTTATTATATTAAATTTATATAAGTAATAAAAATTAATTTTAATATAAGAATGAATAACGCATAGATTTTTTTAAAAAAATTTATTTTGAAGTATAAAATGAATTTATTCTTATTCCTTTACAAGAAAAAATCTTTAAATGAACATTTATTTATTAATTTATATATAATATCAATAAAATTCACTAATTTCATTTTTTTAGTATTGATTAATTTAATCTATTAAGATAAAAATACATTACACACACAAAAACAATTCTTTGAAAAATATACCAGTTAACATTAAATTAATTTATTCCTAATTCCTTTAAATTTATTATTTATTAAATAAAATTAATTAAATTTTATCAATAAATTTTTATCAAAAATAACATTTCTTATTCAATTAAACTTTTTCTTTAAAATATTTTTTTGGAAAAATGATTAATGCATAGAAATACTCATAATAATGATAATATATGCACTATTTATTACACTAATAATTATATGTTTATATAATCCTAAATTTTACTTAAAAACCCTTAAATTCCTTGCCACAATTCATAAGGGTAAGATAATAAATGGTGATATTCACAGTTGGTGATTCAACTAGCATGAATCATGTAGTGATTTTCATGAGTTTGAACTTCTTCTGTGTATAATATCTCTCAAACTATACTGATTGAAATTCATCTTAGGCTTAGTATAGGGAAAACCCTAGTGATTATACCTCATTTAAATTCTTTAAAAAATGAGCCTCATAAATAATACCTCTACTACTTGATGTTATTGCTTCCACTTTCTACATAGATTTCATAATGTAGTTATTTCTATTTATACCCGCCAATCTAACATCTATGTTATAATGATCAAATTTTAATTGAATACCACTCATTAATTTATTCTTATGTCCAATAATGGTGTCTATGGTCATATAATTCAATGAACGAAAAATCCCAATAGCCAAATAATCCCAATGACAATATATATAACCGTCATATTACATTTTTATATATAACCTTACACACTTCATCAAAATCACTCATCTCATTCCCTAATTTTATTTTTTAAGGATTTTTATCATATTCCTAATGTGTTACATTTTTTCCATAGTTATTATTAGTGTAATTGTACTCAAGGTAGATCAATATGAGGAAAATTTCAATCTTATTGTATTTTTATTTACTCGTAGTTTTATTCATTTTTAATCTTGTGAATTATATTTCATTTATCCATCTTATAATGTATTTTATTTTGTGTTTTAATTTTATACCTTAAATAAACAAAGAAATGTGCATTTTAGTCTGATGTTTCATGTAAGACAATATATCATAAATTTAAAGGGAAATTTGGCATTAAATATTTAGAGTGTTATAAATTGAATATTACATACAATACCTGAATTTGATTAAAATTAAATTAGGTGGTACTCAAACCTGGTTTAATCAGATCAGTTATTCATTTGAAAAGTATCCATTATTATCCCTAATTTTTTTATTAGTATTAAAAAAATTAATAACAAAATATTTTTTTAAAAACCACTCCTTATAAAATAAATAAAAATCCTAAATCATAAATCAAATATAAAATTTAATTAAACTAACAAACATGATTTAAGTAATATTATCAAACATGGAAATTTCATACATAAGGATTTCAGTTTAATAACATTAAATAAAATATAAATAGTTCTCAAAAATAAAATTTTAATGTATAGTTTGATCTGAAAAATTCATTTAGTTTAAATCATTTTACAAGAAATCAAAATTTATGGATTGTGAACCACTATAGATAAAAAGTTACTGAAATATGAATGACAAATAACAAGATTTTAAAAAGGATAAATAGGGTAATAAGGGAAGAGAGGAATTTCAAGTAAGGAGATAAAAAAGTAAAATTTTAAAAAAGAAATGCTTTATAAAGAAAGTTAAAAAAATTGAATCAAATTTTCATGGATCAAAATGAAAAAAATTAAGGTATGATTTATTTATTCCTACTTAAATAATTAAAATTAATTTAAATAAATGAAATTTTAGGTGATTATAAATTTTGTATGAATGAGAGAGAAATAGAGTGAGGGAAATTTTAACCAGAGAATCAATTATTAATAGTATTAGTAGTCTTTAAAAATGGGTGTGCCAAATGAAATGTTTTGAATATTGTGTACTAAATCACATACCACAACATTTGAAAGTCACAAAATCATGGTTATTGTATTATCATGGTTGACTATACCATATCATAGTTCTCTTATTCAATAATATATTATATCATTTGATTGACACTCACAAGATGATTATTATGCTCTTCTGGCCATTGACACATCGTGTGATGATGTGTAAATATGTTAATGATTATTAAAGTAGTTTAACAATCAAACATTGATTTAGGTAGTCATTGTAATGAGTTAAAAAGGTGTAAACACAATAGTTTTATACATTTAATAATAAAATAAACATTATAACTTCATTAGGATCCTTCATTCAATGGAGTATTATAAAATAGAGATTCATGTACTTCATTTGAAACCCATGAGTTCATTCTCTATCAGTTGAAGCTATCTTTGATTATATTCTCTCTATATTCCTTTGAGGGGGAGGTGTTGGCACATTTTTGTGGAGGAGAGGTCCTATTGAAGTGTTTGGTGACACTATTGTATACTGGATACCTTCAAAGGTAAGAACCCATTGGTTGTCATTGAGGGAATTTGATTAAAATCACTATCGATGAAGATAAAAAGAATGGTTAATGAGGTACACTCATTTTATGATTTTCATATTTTATCTTATTTACCACACTCCTAATCGATCTTAGTATGATGTTTTTGTTTTATTATGATAAATATGGGGATAAATATATCCCACGAAACCCATCAGTGGTATTATATCCAAGGATAGTGATGAATTGATAGAATTATGATTGAATTTAAAAACAAGTTTTTAGTGTTTTTAAAGAACCATGGCATTGGTTATTTAAAAATTCCATGGTTTAAAACACTTTTCATCAAAATAATATGATTATAAAATCACCACATCATGATTTATCACAATTTATAGGGAGAATAGTGTGGTCTAATGGAAAACTCTATGGTTTTTCTAAATGTAAAATGAAGAATTATTTTTGATATCTCCATGATCTGGTTAACTGACCACTATGGTAACACCCCTCCTATAATGAGGCATGAAGTTATTTAAATTTTTACTAAACCATGTGTGTTTTGATGGTTTTGGGTTATTAGAGGGTTTGAAGGTGGGTAAAGATTAATGTTTGAGGTTTAAACCCTTATTTTGGGCTGGAATTCCACTATAAGTGAAGGGTCATATTATAACATAGTGCATTGTGGTGTGATAAATACTGTATAAGATTATGTTTTTCAGTACGTGGATGGTTATGTTATAACCTAGGAATTACATTTTGAATGCCATCTTGAGGGTTTATGGTCATGCCGTAACATTATAGTTACACTGATAAGCCTTAGCCATGGAGGGATTTTCACCATGATAGATAGCATCATGTTGCAACATTACCTTAGGTTGGGGTGATTAAGTATTATGGTTCTTATATAGATAGGTTCATTTTATAGTTACCCTTAGGGTCACACCACAATGTGACCTTGGTACGGTGTTATGCCATGACCAATGGGGGTCATGCCGCAATGGGCCCTTACTCTATTTTTTACATTTAAATTAAATATTTTAATATATAAAAACCTTAATTTCGAATCCCCATTTTTCCCAAGTAGTATTCATGTAAATCATTTGGATCCTCCTTGGTTTCATTAATCTTCCAAGTGATTTCTCCCTCATTAGATCTCAAATTCATGAATTATTTATCTTGATAGATTACTAGAGGTAAGGTTAACCTTCCTTATCTATCTATTTATGGTTTCTCTCAATGTTATAGAGTTTTACACAAGTTAAAACATAATTTAAGAATTTTTTAAGATTTTTGGGAATTTATCATTTTGATTTCATTTATTTGGAAATTTTTAATGAGCTGGTTTCTAGTTTCTTGATGTAGGTGGCCTATAAACTTTTTTGATGGTTTGTACGCGTTTCTATGCTCCATGTGTTATGTATTTATACTAACTATGTGTTATTGAACCTAAATTAATTAAAATTTATTTTCTTCATTTATTTGAGAGTAGTTTTACTTTATCAGGGCCTTGAATGGTTTCCCATACTATGTATCTTTATTCCATGGTCACTAAAGGCCATGAGATTTATTTAAAGTGAAGGAATTATATTATTTAAAACTAAGAGGGATGTCTACTTTGAAGACTAAAATGTAGTGGAGATTGTATAGGTTCTCTTAAGAAACTTTGAGTAGGACATGAAACCAATTAGGAGTGGTAAACTTTAGGCTTCACCCATATGGAAATTTTGAGTTTCTTTATAGATTATTTGCTTATTTGATTGATATATGGGGTGAGTGTTCCACCCCCATCGACTTTTGGGAAACTGGGTAAGTTATAGCTTGGTTTTGGAAGTTTATATAGGCTAGGCGTGGGCTGATTTTCCAATATCAGACTTAAAAGTGTAACACCCCTAGATTTTATGATATATTTTTATTTTTAAATTAATTCAATCTCTTCAATAGCCTTCAATACATGCAACCTTGAATCTAAATGGACTGTAATATAGTATATTGTTATAACATAGCCATTAAATTGGTGGAAAAGAATAATAATAAATAAATTAGTAAAAGTATATGGATTACACATGTATAAAATAAATTCATTGGTTATCAATTGATTATAATAAGAATAAAAATCATTTGAAAGTAAAAGAAATGTTTTTTTTCTTCTGAAAAACCGCTTTTATGCATGCAATGTGTTATTATATTAATAAATTAAATTAATCACTGTTGATGGATTATATTAATGAAATTTATATATTATATATTTAATAAAATATTTTATCATTAAACTTATATTTTTTCCAGGAATGAGATAAGAATAAATCTAATTTTATGCATAAAAATGTATTTTTTTTTCTAAAAAGCAGGTTCTTCTCGTTTTGCATAATTAATTTTAATTTTTTTTCCACTTATAGAAATTTTATTTTAAAAATTTAAAATAAATTTTAAACTCTTGAATTTAAAATTATCATAGAATGAATTTTTGAAAATTATATAAAATGATTAATTTTTCAATGAATAGTGAAAAATAATAATTTTTATTTAAAATTGTTTTTCTATTTAATGAATTTAAAATGTTACATTTTGTTTTAAATGGTTTTAAAAGAAGAATTATTTCAATTATATTATTATCAATCCAATTTATTTTATTTAAATAAATTATATATAGGATCTTGATATAAAATCTTTTAAAACTTAAGAATCATTTTTCTTTGGAAAACCGCATTTTAATCATGCTTACAAGTTTAATTTTAAATTAAATCATGAAACATAAATGAATTTAATTTAAAATATTGGATTACATATTTTAAATTATTATAGTTAAAATTAATTAATAAGGAAAAAATAATTTTTTTTCATAATGAATAGTAAAAATAGTAAAAACCTATTACATCGGTTAGGGTTAAAATGAGTTTATTGGGGGGAGGGGGTTAAAATAAAATGATAAGGGTTAAAATGACTTAATAAATTATATAATTTATATCTTATTGAAATATTTAAACCTTATATCATATAAGGTTTGGTAATGGTCTATTTTTTATCCATTTTGTGAGTGTAAAACGTGGTTAAATTTTATTCATTTCAAAAAATCCAAGCGTGTCCTTTCCCACGCTTATAAAAGGACACCCATCTCCTCTCATATCCATACTTCAAGAGAATTTTTTATTATCAAATACCTGAAAAAATACTTTCCTTAATACCTTAAAATGACATAGAGTTCCTTTTTTATTATAAATCCATTCTAGGAAATCTTTAGATATTAAACTAAAGAGGTTGTTCGAAGAAGAGGTTTTATTCTTAACCATGCATTTTCATTTTTTTCTTCTTATAAACAATTAAAATCATCATAAAATACTCTAAAATATTAAATCTAATATCTAACATATAAGTATATGTTATTATGTTAATTTAATAACTTATATCCATCTCCTCTTCTATTAAATGGGAAACAAAATCGTCGATTGTGTGTACGGTGGACTACCACCTCACGAACATATGTTATTCATTTTCCATCACCACCTCTAATGAATATATATAATGATGGATTAAATGTATTTATATGATATTTATAAAATTATTATGTTTCTTTAATTATACTATCCCATCTATCTTCTTACCTTCTAATCTTTTGGAAAATAATAACATCGTTCATGTGTATGTGTGGACTACTACCTCTACGAATCAATATGATTTGATTTTAATTTTATTTTGAAATAAATGGTAATAAGGATAAATTTAATGAATATATATGATATATATGGTATGATAATTATTTTTAAAAGTTGAATTACTGTTTACCATTATTCTGTTTTGTCATTCTAAAAGTGAAAACAACATTCATGCGTATATACAGATTACTATCAACATGAATAGTGTAATTCATTTTTATAAATGTAAATTTTATGAAATAATATAAAAAATATATAATTAATGTATATTATATTTATATCATGATTAAAATTATAGAGATTATGTAAGCATGATCAAAGTACAAGGGTCAAAACTACCAAACAAAAACATATATGAAAAATGAACCAGTTATTACCCTGACCTGTGATTTGAACAAGGAATTATTAATAAACAAGTGATAAAATATTATAAATAAAAAATATATGGTATTTTATATATGAGTATGGTTATTTAATGGATTTATAATAAGTCTATATTTATTATATAGGAGGTTAGAACATTTACGAAGGAAGTCTAACCTGAGGTAAGGGTTTATTTCACAATCTCATCAATATTTTGGATTGTTTATGTTTATGTCTCCACTGGTGAAATTATTTTATATTTAAATATTAAATAAAATATATTTTATTATAATTTATTTATTCTTATAAATTTCAATTTCCCTATCATTTTACTCTCTTTAAGTACTCAAGATATCAAAATAATGTTATAAGGAAAACCGACTTTTTTTCTACTCGATCAAGAACCTTTCCCTTCCATGTTCATATTTTCCTCAAAATTTATAATTTTTTAAAATTATAAAATGATTTATTAAATATATTTTTACTCAAGTTTTACTTTTTAAAAATTGGTTTAAAATAAATCTTCTTGTCTTTTTCTAAATGAGGTAAATTTTGAACTTTTTAAAATAGTGTAAAAGGAATGTTTTTTAACTTATATGACATGTAAAGAATTACCCAAAATCATGGATTCACATTGATTTTAAGATTAATTTAAAAAAATTTGAAGGTTCATTTCAAAGAACATATTTTCCTTAATATTTTGGAACTATTTTAGTCTTTAAATAAGTGTTTTCAAAGTGAAAAGGGTAGTTTTCTCAAGAAATTTTCCGGTGATATTTTTAATGTAGATTAATATATGTCAACATTTTTTTGTGAATATTATTATTTATTGGGGATATAATATTTTTATATCATTCAACATACTAATCTATATGGTTTATGATTAGGTTTATCAATTGGGTAAATTATTAACATTTTTCTTGCCAGTTTTCAATTTGAATGTTTACATTGATTATGTTTTACCCATTTCATATGATGATTGCATTAGAAATAGAAAGTGATTCTAGGAGCCTGTTATAGCACAGAGTTGGCATATCACTAACATGAGAGGCATTTATTATGTACCTACACACACACACATATCAAAGCCCACAAATTCTAAAATGTAAAACACTAAGTAAACCATGAATGCCAATAAGACAACCACTGAGAGTAACAATACAAAACTGAAAGAAAAGGGGGAAAGTATACAAGCCCCAAAAAAGAAAAGATGTAAATAAGTATGTACACAATTTGTTGGAAATGCATTGGAAGAAAAAACTACTTGAAGGGTTGGTAAAGGGAAGCTTCCTGAAGTCGTAGGAGTATGCCTTGTCTTTCTAATATCATTGGGAACCACCTGGTCCTGGACCACCTAGGTCTCTGTCAAAACATCAGTCATCTACACAAGACATGACACGTGCGGGAAAAGCTCATGCAAGGGTGAGTAAAATAGTACTTAGTTGGATGCCCCAAAATCCCAAAGGAAATACCACAAACAAAATTACACGTGAATCATTTTCAGCTCACACAGGTATAAATATATGATACTACAAGCCAGATTATAGGATGTAGTCCACAAAACACCCAGTATCGATGATACACTTAGTCTCGATGAAACACTTAGTCCCTATGAGACACTTATTCTCAACGAGGCACTTAGTCTCTGTGAGACACCCACTCCCAAATAGTCACATAGCCTCAAGGTCACATAGTCTTCAAGTCACATAGTCTCTGCATCATAGCTAGCCGCATGATTCCACTCTCAGTGTGCTTGATTATAGAGAACCTACTCCTCAAACCAACGATCTTAATTCAATTTCCACAAAAAACCCACTTAGAGTATCTTAAAAGTACCACCTCGCCGTGAGGGTCCCAATTCCACAAACAGATCGTCAAACGAACATATAGTTTGAAAGTTATGGGAATTTTAGTAAAAAGGGGCTGATTGGGTCTGAGTTCAGTCTGACCCGGGGTCCGCTAACCTAGCCTACTGGGTCGGCCAGACCAGCTCCTGGCCCAGCCCGCCGGATGTGGGCTGGTTCGGTCCACCCATACGTGGTAGATTCTGCATCCCACCTCGCCAACGTGGATGGACGATGAGCCGACTTCTCTTACCACATGCGATCTACAAGACTGTGTGCCAACCAGATGATGCGACACCCAACCACATCGTCGGTCCACCCCGCTAGGGCCTACCCTGGCTGCGGTTCCCTTCACCACCCTCGACCATGCCACCACAAAATCCTACTGCCACCACAAACTCCTACTGCCACCACCACCCGTATCCCCCTATCATGGGTTGTCCCACCACCATAGTCCCATTGGACTACGAGTTTCTACCGCCGCCGACTACTATCCACCTGGCCAAGCCGCACCACCGGGGTGGTGCTGTTTCCATCACCAATTGCCCCGCTGGTGGCCTTGTCTCATACCGTGTCTACCGTCTCACCTCCACAACATCGTTTGAGCAATAGATTATCAGTTTCGGGTAGTTTCACCATGAATCAAAGGTGCAACAACTGCTTACTCTCAAGATCATGAAGAACACAAAGAACGATGGGAAAAGGAAAAGCATAAGAACACCCGAAGAACGATCCAAACATTTGTTTGTGTCATCCTTTGTTCATTATTTCTAGCAAAATCATGAATAAAAAAAATAATCACAAAGATATAATTCCCATTTAATCCCCAAAAGATAAATTCCATCCCACATAGACGATCGACTTGTAGATCAATCTGTTAGTGGGTTGATCTACGTTCATTGTTTAGAAAGAAAGAATGGGAAAAGAGAAATCACATAGAAATAAAACCCCTACCTCGAGGATTGGATAAATCACTGAAGAAGAGTGAGTCCTACGTTCTTCATTTGTTAATCTGCCGATGCCTGCTTCGAATCCGATCACCGATACACCAACATTTGTATTCTCTCTTCAATGAGGGGGTTTTCCAATGACTTCCCTCTTCAGAGTATTCTAGGGAATTTTTCTCCAGGGTTATGAATCTAACCCCATATCCTTGTTAATCCATTAAATGGGGAAAATTCATTTCATCATTTCCACTTCACCACGCTCTTTCATTTATGAAATAAAATAGGCTAAATCATCGTTGTGTCACAACATCACTACGAGACATTCAAAAAGAAATAAAAATAAAATCCTTTATGTTTATTTTATTTTTTTCTTTAAAACATCCAAAAATTTAATTTTACCCCCAACCCATGCTGGTCGAGGTTAGGCCCCACATAAAGTAAATTCAATGTTCTAAATGTGACGGTTCCCTCGTATTTTCAATCTGGGCACCCGTTTAGAACTTATTAAAGTTCTAAATTAGTCGCCCAAGAATTTTTAATTAACAACTAAACTTTATTCAAATATTTATTTCAGAAACACCAGGACTCATAATCTTGTACTATCTCAACTCCTAGTCTCAAAATTTTCTCAATTAATTTATAAAAATAATTTATAGAAAAATTTGAGTCATTACATTCTCTCTACTATAGGTATTTACATCCCTGAAAGCCAAAAACAAGGGCTACTCAACAAAAAAGTGAGGGTACTGGGAATGAATATGAGCCTCCTGCTTCCAAGTTCTCTTCTAGTGATTCCCATGCTATCACAAAACATGCACCAGAAGAATTGACCACCCACAAAGGATCTTCTCCTATCAATCCTCTATCTCCATCGAGAACTCCAGAAAAGTCTCCCTATCGTCAATGTCCAGTTTTACCCAGTCGATGACGTGCGATAGATCATGCACGCACCTCCTCAACTGCAACATGTGAAAGACATCTGGCACCCAATTCATATATGGGGGTAGATCTAGGTAGTACTCCACCTCTCCAACTCTGCTCAGAATCTGAAAAGGGCTGATGAATCTCAGAGATAAATTTTAGCCCTGAAAAAATCTCCACAATCCCCATCGAGGTGAGACCCGAAAGGACACATGGTCTCCCTCCTATAACTCTAAGGGCCTCCGTATCCTGTCCGCATATGATTTATTCCTGCTCTGTGAAATCCTCATATACTCTTGGATGATCAGCACCTTCTCAGTGGTAGCCCGCACCAACTCTAGATCCATGAGTGCTGACTCCCCTAGGTCTATCCAGCATAGCGGTGACCTGCATGGTCAACCATACAAGGCCTCGAATGGTGTCATACCAATGGTGAAGTGGTAGCTTTTTTTACAAAAAATCCACCAAAGGTAGGTGATCCTCCCAACTGCGACCAAAGTTTAGGATGAAAGCATGTAGCATGTGGTCTAGAACCTGAATGGTCCACTTCATCTGGACATCCGTCTGGAGATGAAATTCCATGCTCAAGAACAACTAAGTGCCAGATTCCTCATGCAATACCCTCTATAGCTGGGATGTGAAGCAAGAATCACAGTCTAAAATGATTGTCAAAGGCACTTCGTGAAGCTGAAATATCTTCTAAACGTAGTGGCTTCCCAAGCCATCTACTGAACCCTTCTCCCAGATGGGTAGGAAGTGGGACAAAATGGTGAGTTGGTCAACGATCATCCCAATGGTATCATGTACCATAGACATACATGGTAAACCCATCATGAATTCCATCTATATTCCATCCCACTTCCACTTCGGCACCTTAATTTGTTGAATCAAGCCTGTTAGAACCTTATTCTCTTCCTTCACTTACTGATAAGTGAGGCACTGAGAAACAAACTCCACCACTACCTTCTCTATCCTTGGTCACCAAAACTGACCTTAGAGGTCCTAGTACATATTTTCCACACTCGAATGTACCACCAAAGAGGATGTGTGAAACTCCCTCAAAACCTCCTCTCACAACGCCGCTTGTATAATGGTGCACCCTCTAAAAAAGGACAACGTGCTTCCCACCTATCAAATATCCATCTGGGTATTTTCCTATGGATAACCGAGTACATTGGGTCTCGCAGTCAACATCCCCAAGTTGTACCTCCCTAACTCGTGGTAAGAGTGGAAGAGTGACAACCATCGACTAGAGGTAAGCTGCTCCATCACCATCCATAAAGGATATGAGCATTGTAACGAACTACTCTGACACCTTACTCAGCAACTGCAGGCCGAATCTCCTACTGAGCATGTCCAACACCACGTTCCCCTTCCTAGGAGTATAGAAAATCTCGAAGTCATAATCCTAGAGGAACTACAACCATCAACTCTATCAAAAGTTCAGGTCTCTCTGGGAGAAGATATACTTGATACTTTTGTGGTTGGAGTAGATGGTAAACTACTCACCCATCAAGTAGTGCCACCACATTTTCAATGCAAAGAAAAATTCTACTATCTCAAGATCATGGGTCAATTAGTTCTTCTCATGATACCTCAATTGTCGCGAACCATAGGCAATCACCACTTTCCCCTGCATTAGGACACAACCTATTTTGGTCCATGATGCATCGAAAAACACTACATACCCAAATCCCTCAACCAATAGTCTCAATATGGGGGTGCTCATCAACCTCTATATAAGATCTTGGAAACTCTATTGGAACTTCTCCATCCATGTGAAGGAATATTCCTTTCACTTCAAATACTATAAGGGTGCTGATACCCTTGAAAAGTTGGGCATGAACCTCTGATAGTATCCATCCAAACACAAGAAACTCTGCACCTCAGTAATGCTCCTGGGTGGCTCCCAAGAAAGCACCACCTCTATCTTCACCGGATCCACCACAACTCTAGCCTCCAAAATGACATGTCGTAGAAAGTGGACCTCTCGAATCCAGAACTGATACTTTAAGAGATTCCCATAAAGCTGGTGCTCTCAGAGTGTATATAAGACCATCTTCAGGTGTGTTGTGTGCTCCCCCTCAGACACCAAGTATACCGGGATGTCATCAATGAATACCAAGACCAACCAGTTAAGGTAAGGATGTAAGATACTATTCATGAGTCCCATGAATACTGTTGGGACATTGGTCATGCTTAACAACATCACCAAGTACTCATAGTGGCCATACCAAAATATGAAGGCTGTCTTTGGTACATCCTCATCCCATAACAAAGATGATGATAGCCAGACCTAATGTATATATTCGAGAACTACCTCACTCCCTTCAGCTGATTGAATAGGTCATCAATTCTCAGAAACATATATTTTTTCTTCAAAGTCACCTGATTTAGGCACCAGTAGTCTACACACAGCCTCAAGCTCCCATCTTCCTTATTGAAAAACAATATTGGGGCTGCCCATGGTGAAACATTAGGCCTCACAATGTCCTTCCTGTACATGTACTCTAGCTATAACCTCAAATAACGAAGCTCCATAGAAGCCATCCAATATGCTGGTGTGGATATCATTGTCGTCCTAGGGTACATGTCAATACATAAGTCAACCTCCCTATGAGTAGGTAATTCTGGAACATCCTCAGAGAAGATGTCCTTGTACTCGTCCACCACTGCAAGAAATTGAGGATTCCTCTCATCCACCACATCGAGGGTAAGACTGGCCAACTGATGAGTAATAAGCTGTAAAATCCTCTAAGAAAGTCTATATTATGCTGCATGCATTTCTTTTTCACTAGTGAAGGAAAACCTAGTCCCATATCTGCGAAAAAACTACACTCTATGCCTAAAACAATCAATCTGAGCATGGACTATAGATAACAAATCCATACCCATAATGACATTGTAAGGCCTCAACGTCACTACTAGGAGATCCCAACTGAATCTCTCATCTCCAAGAGTAATCTCACACTACCGTAACCAGTGTGTGATTATCAAATACCCTCCTATAGGAGTCTCTAAATATAAGGATTGAGCCAACAACTCTACCAGAATCTCTGAGATCCGAACACTACTGGAAATAGCACCTATACCCACGGTTTTAAACCCTGGGTATAGCCCCTAAAACCGTGGGTATACCCTATACCCACGGTTTCAGTAACTGTGGGATGCAGTGCCGTCGCAATAGGCCCATACCCACAGTTCTCTGAAAACCGTGGGTATAGACCAGGAAAAATTTATAATACCCACAGTTCATTGAACAGTGGGTATAGATGTATACCCACGGTTTTATAACCGTGGGTATACAACATCACATACTGATTTGCAGCTTTCCCACAGTTCATTTGAACCGTAAGTATAGATGTATACCCACGATTTCAAAACTATGGGTATACTGATTTACAACACCAGAACTTTCCCACGGTTCATTGAACCGTGGGTATAGGCAGGTCCCCTGCAGCAGAGCAGCTGCACCTCGCTCTACAATTCTGCACCTCCACGATTCTGCACCTGCACCTCTACGATTCTGCACCTATAAACATTCTGCACCTCTAAACGTTATGCACCTAAAAATAGAATATAAGATTATACATGGATCTTTACGACACCAAGAAGCCAAAAATTACCCATGAATCACCATGAATGAAAACCCAATGAAAGAAAGAGTAAAATCCACACAATATTCCACATCATTGAGTAATGTTATTCAACCTATTTCTAAGCCAAAATGTTACTTTCAAGGCCTAAACATCCAAGAATAAAACCTTACACTTATACCCCAGTATAAGGCATCCATTAATTGATTCTAAGGTACAAAACCAAGGGGATTAACTACCCAAAGTCTAGCATCACCTATCCTGGATATACTAGCCTTAATCATACTTGAATGACTCATCACAATCCCATTTACATATGTTGATAGGCCAACCCACATACCCTTTAAAAAGATCGAGTTTTTTATTTTAAAGGTACATGGCTTGTACTCCCCCTCTAAGGGACCTACTGCATCGAAACGGGCCTCATCCTTTAGATTTTAAACCAAAATCATAGGTCTCATATGGGTACACAAACATGTACATGAAAATGAAGGCATTGTTCTAGAAGATCCATAGAATCATCATGTTTTTTATTTAGTGTTTTAACATATTCATTCTAGAGTGACTGGGATGAGACCCTTTCTTCTATCACCAGGCCTAGTGAACCAGGAGCTTCCAAGAGGAACCTGACCCATTTCAAAGATAGTTCTATAATTTAATTTTTTTGATGGTTAAATACATGATTCTCCCCCTCCCCCCTGCCCAGCACTCCCCCTACCCAGCCCTCCCCCTCCTCCCTGCCCAGCCCCTCCCCCTCCCTCCCTACTGCCCAGCCCTCCCCCTCCCCCTGCCCATCCCTCCCCCTACCCAGCCCCTCCCCCTCCCTCCCCACTACCCATCCCTCCCCCTCCCCCCTACCCAGCCCCCTCCCCCTCCCCCTCACCCCCTGCCCAGCCCTTTCCCTACCCAGCCCCCTCCCCCTCCCCCTGCCCAGCCCCCTCTCCCTCCCCCTGCCCAGCCCCTCCCCCTCCCTCCCCACTGCCCTGCCCTCCCCATGAATCTCCCTATATGAAATATGTAGATGCATGACATGTTTTATTTGGATGCAGACCCAACCAGGTAAGGTACTGAAACTGTTAGAAAACATCCTAATAATTTGATAAGGTACTATAACTCACTGTATTACAAAACAGATTATAACAGGAAAAAAATCTAAAATTGGTTTTCCAACTAAATATGTTCCCGTAAGGTATGTTTATTTAAGGTAATACAACTCACTGTAATAAAAAATATATTATAACACAAGAAATACCAGTCAAAATCATGAATAATGTGATTATCACTGTATCATTTACTACTTGAGTTGTAAACAATATAAACTTCCATACATCCTATCATGTTGAAGAGTTAGTTGGGAAAAAAATACCTTCATCAATCCTCGCTGAGACATAAATGATACACATCTCTTAAGTTTCTTCTCCATGCTTGTAAATTGAAGGCATTCATTCCATCAGCCCATGCACATTCACCAATATTTCGGTTCATCACTATGCTGGGATGAGAACAATCAAATTATGTCTAGAAACTCTTAGACATGACCCACAAAAATCAATATACAGTGGAGTCAATAGTGAAAACATATCACCTGCATTCATATGTTGGATGAAAGGGAGGTTAACTCTATGATTTTATGACCAATAACTTGCATTCATATAGTGTGTAAATGCAAATGAAAAATTATGCATGGTATGGAGGTTAATTCCACAATTTTAGGAAAACATACCTGTTGTAGAGATCTGGCACTTATTAGTGCAGGATTCTCTTGATCTCTTCATGTGCAGAGTGAGTCACCTGCAATATATAAATAAAAATAATCAATATTCATCTTAAAAGATGAAGTGCGTAATAATGTATGAAAAAGTATTATGCGAAGGGAAATACTACAAATTATCTAGGAGATTATTTCAACGATATTACGAGAACATACCTATTGCGGGGCGAGCAACACATCGGTCAATATTCGATTGAGTATAAATAGTCTAAAACTGTAGATGAGGATAGAAATCACAATCTTAAGGGAATTAAGGAATGGGATGGAGTGAATATGGAGGGTTTTTGACTGAAATTATTCGAAGGAGTAGGAACTTCGGGCAACGTATGAGGAGATGAGGAAATTTGGTATGATGAACTGTAGTACATGAAGAAAAAATTAGTGAGGGATACACCTTCAATGTTTTGTGGGTACTGGAAATGGGAGGGGAAATGCGAGCGACAACCCTAGGTGAAGCACCAGAGAGAAAACAGAATTGTGAACCATAAGAGGGGCGTCGAAGGGGAAATGAAAGAAAGATTCGTAGGAATTGTGGCGGAGGTGAAACGGGTGCGGGATTCACTGATGAAGGTGGAGGCGGAGGCGAATGGCTCGCGAAGGATGAAATGAAACCCTAAGATGGAGGGAGGAGTGGAGGATGGATGCATGTGGAAAATGGGAATGTGGTCGACGGATGCCCGATTTTAGAGGGAGCAATTTGTTTTGGATGGTGATGTGGCTGTGTAATAAGGTGACAAGTAAGCTGGAAGAAGCCTGTTTTAGTATAGATAACAGATAGATGTGTTACATATATTGTGTATTAAATGGGTGAGGGTAGTTTTGTGTATGTCTAACCGAGAACTGAACAACTTGAAACTTCCATAGGTCATAAGAGATAAATAGGGGTATTATCATGTTTAAAATGGATAGTTTGGCCTTATATACACTGGATATTATATAGTGTGGTTTAATGGATTGATGAGAATGATATCACATGTTTTAATGTGGTGATTCCTGGGATGTGCTAATTGATTCACTTATTTGGGAACATGATGAGTTAAAATCCACCTTACTATGAGTGAAATTTACCACTACGATTCTGGATATGGAGGATCATTTGTATGATGAATATTATATTGACCATTATCAAAGGTGATGAAAAAGGTGTGGAAATAGGCTATTAGCGATGTTACTCATTGTGGTTACTGAGGTCATTGAGGTCAAGTGGAAATAGGCTATTATCGATGTTCCCACATTAGTATTGTACAAGGTAGGTAAAGTCTCACATAGGGGTAGTTAAGAAAAACTAGAAGAAGTAGTGTGGAATTTTGATTGTTTTTTGTTCATATCATACACTTGTAGATGATTATCAATGAATTCAAAAACTGGTGTTAAGTTTTCAGTGAGATTGATTTCAATGACATGTTTTTTTTCACTTAAATAAGATATTGAAGTCATCAAAGAATAGGAGAAGGATAGCTATAAAAGAAGATCCAACTCACAACAATGTGGATATGAACAATTTGGCCATCATCTCTTGAGGAGTACACTAAGGAGAACCTTCAACAACAAACGACGGGAGTAAGCTTTGAAAGTAAGTTGAGGAGAAGCAAATGAAACCCAAATAACAAAAAATGAGCATAGCATTGGCAAAGGAATTTACAACTTCCCAATATCAAAAGGAGGCCCTTTTAGCATTTTTGTTGGCAGTCCTGGAAAGAGCATTGTAAATCACCCGTTTCTTGTTGAAGTGGCTACTCTGGGCAGTTTTGTTAACATCCACCTCACCCGTTCACTTGCTTTGTGTTTCCAGCACTCCCTTCAAGAACACTTTCAGCTTCCAGAATATTGATACACTCTGCATCCCACATACCAATTATGGCCGGAAACAGAGAGGAAACAGAGCATTTGTGCTGTAATGAATAGTCAGAAATGTCAGGTTTACTGATAGCAACCAGAAGTGTTTACCTTCAACTGGAAGACAGTTCCCCATTGATGATTTTTCAGAAGGCGCTAAAGAAAGGTGATGTCCTGGGAGTGGTCGATCCTCTAATGTTCCATGGTAATCAACTAAATCAGCTGCAAATTCATTTCTGGGAGCACTTAAAGTCCTACTATGTTGTTGGAAGGTCAAAAGTGATCTTCCATCATACTCAATAACTTGGCTCCATTTATCATATGCCTTCTTCAGCAAGATGTCCACGTATACCTGCAAAGAGCCAATAATGGAAGCACTTATTAGGTTTTAAAATCCTCATATTCAATTGTCACCTGAGATAATATATTGGGTAAGAGAGAATTGAATCATTGCATTTTATTAAGCTTTGTCCAGCCTATTATTAAATACTACCTCCGGTCCACAGTATAAGCAAAAAATAACAGTTTCACAATAACTAAGAAAATTAATTAAAAGTGTTTTGAAACATTCAATTTATCACAAATTATAATATATTCGGTAAAATATTATTGGTTCAACAACATGAAATTAATTTTCATAATTAATGAAGATCATTTGTGGAAGAAATTAATTAAATTCGCTACTTTTTCTTATACTTCAGACCATGAAAACACCTTATTTTATTATTTATATTGTGGATAGAAACAGAATAATGTAAAGCATTTGGCCTGTGTTGTTTAACTCATAGGTCACCGAGATTGGCTAATAGGCCAAGTGACTGTGACCCTATATGGTTGGAAAAGAGAGGACAGATTTTCAGTTTCCCTCTCCTGACATGGTTGGTTTTCTTAATATTATAAAAATTAATATTACATTTTTTTTGTTAATTTTTATTACCATCTCATTAATTTAATAGAAAATTAAAGATAAATGAATTTTCTGAACTTATTTACTAGGAGGTCCAAAAGTTTATTCTTTTTAAAAGTCAATTAGACCTCTTAATAAATAATTTCAAAAAATTGGATTTATCGGTAAATCACTTTTATTTTAATTATATTAAATTATTTTCCTCTCCATCACAAACCAAAATTTATTTTTAATTATTCTTTCCTCTGTTAATTTTTTCTTTTTTCTTCAATTATTTAAATTTATTTTCTATTAACCAAGTAATTCCTAAAATGAAAAACAAAAAGTATGACTAAAAAAAGAAAAACCGTTTCACTTTCAATAACATGAGCTAAAAAAACATCATAACACATGAGCAACATCGAGCAAATAACTCACTAAAAAACTCCAGTATATAAAAATAAAAACAAAAAATGCATGACAAAAAGGCACGGAATGAAAGAGCAAATCCTACAAACCTTTTTGCTGTCAGACAGAGAATCAACAGAGAAATATTGTTCTCCAGAACTAAGGCCACCCAACTCATAGATGTTATTAAAAACAAAACCTACACTTCTTGATTGATCAGGATAATATACATAATGCTTCCCACTCAGGACACAAGTATTTTCATGCTCTATGAGAACCTACCACATCATATTTGACATACCACTTCCCAGGATCTACATGCATAAACAAGCCTGTCAAAAAAAATTCAGAAGCATTATTTTTTGTTTCAATGGCCAAATCCTATACATACATTTCGCAATTTCTGGTAGTCCCTGACTGCAAGCCGAAGGAAATATTGAATTGTCAATATACCTTTAGCTGTTAGCTTCTTATGAAATGACCCATCCTTTCTCATCTTCTCCAATCTCCACACCTCAACAGTTAATGCAGGTGGATAGTGTTTCCTGTATACTACAATTTTAAAAAGAAATAAAATGCGACACTTAAGACTCTGTATTAAGAGAAAAATAAGAAATAATAAGAAAAAAATACTTAGACTACATTCCCCTCTGTAATCTTTAACAGCAAAAGCTTCTGACTTGGCTTCACGTACGTGTACACCCTCACAGGATCCAGGAGAAACCTTGAGCCCAAGCCTGAATTTCCTGCTTCTTATCCAACTAGAGTTATCAGTAAATGTAACTTCGCACAGTGTTCCGACTCCCTCCTTTAGCACAAATTGCAGGCCGTACTGTCCCAAACCTCCACTGCAGCCCCTCTCCCTCCACTGCACCCCCTCCTAACCTTCCCCTCCCAACCCCCCCTCCCATACCCCCCTCCCATCCATCCACTGCAGCCCCCCCAACCCTCCCACCCCCTCCCAACCTTCCCCTCCCATCCCCCCCAACCCTCCACTGCAGCCCCCCCATCCCAGGCCTCCCCTCCACTGCTAAGGCCAAGATTAGATGGCGATATAATAATAAACACACCAAATCATAAAAAAATATATGGCATGTGAAAATCACATAAATAATTGAAAAATAACACCCCTGATGAAAACATAATCCAAAATGAATTTCATTGCATAAAGAAATTCACATACAAGCAGTCCACCAATACAAAAAAAACATTAAACTCCAAAAAAAGTCTCTCATCTAAGTCAAAAATGGAGGGGATTAATATCCCCTCCATTGCCATCATTTTCATCCCCATGTCCAGCATCATCATCAGCAACAACAACATCGACAACAACATCATCACCAACCGCACCGTCATCATCATCATCAACAATCTCATCACCAACAACATCATCAGCAACATTCTCTCCAGCTCTATCGCCACCACCGTCATCGCCACTAGGACCCTCGTGGGAATCACCCGAGGCATTATTTAAAGAGCGCATTGATTCCATACATGAATGAAAAGTGATAGCAACCTCTGATGGTAGTGACTGACTCAAAACTGACATAGCTTTCATGAAATGTTCATTCATTAGCTTACTTTTTTCACGCTCCTCTAATACTATTTTCTTTGTCGCAGCTAATTTAGCATGTGCACTTTTCAACTCAAAGGCCTTAGGGGAGTTTGATGATGAACAATACCTAGAGGGTATAATGTTTTTTCCTGGTCTACAACGGACTCTTCCTGGATTCTCCACACCTAACACCTGACCCAAATGATCATTTGGCCCTATGTTGTCAGCTTCCTTCTCATCCATGGCCTCCAAGGCAGACTGTTGAAATTATAAAAATATTAAATTATGAATTTCGTATAAATGTTTGAAATATAAATAAACAAACTTACAATTTTATCTTGTGTTTGTGAATTAACTGCAGTTCCATCTTTTTTTTCCTACTGAAGCAGAATAATTTGGCACGAGGTACAGGTCCTTCAATGCCCAAATCAACTTGCTGCATATGAGAAGTGCACAAATTTGGATTACAACCATATATGATAAATGCAAAAAATTGGATTGAAGTGAGTTGCAACAAAGACCTACAAACATTGAGGTAAATGACAGTCATAACCAATTGGTGGTTTTCTGAAATTGTTTTCAGAAATGGTTTTCTGAAGTGGGTTTCAAGGAAATATACTACTTGTTTAAGAAAAATAGAGAATCTTTCTCCTAGTATAAGATGTGATTTCCAGGATACATGGACTAACCAAGGGAAGGCATGAATAAGTTATGATGACATGTTATAAATAAAGACATTATTTTAATTTAGATGAACGTACCGACCGCTTCTCTTTGTCAGGCATTGTAGTGTGCCCCAATGTGTGTAGATATGTCATTTCATCTTTGTTTTTTTTTTGTTTTTCGCTGACACTTCCTAAGAAACAAAAAAACAATACAAGTAATAAAAATTAAATTTTATATAAAAACCATTAAAGATGGGTAGTACCTTATACTGTTTAGTCTTCCAATGTGCGATCATTTTTTGATATTGACTTTTTGGACAGTCAGGGTTTGTGGGTACACCCTCTAACTCAGTACCCACTATGCTCCTCCAACCAATATGTAAATCATACTTGTATGACCGCCAATACTCTCCAAGATCACTCAACCTAGCAGCTTTGGCATATTCACTGTTAGGAAAGTTAAATCGACTCTGCAACGAACATGTTAAGTCATATAAATACATTACTAATATAAATATAAATTTATAAAATTTCCGTACCCATATCTGCGCCCATGACCTATCCTTGATGTCAACACTGATATGTCTCCATGAGACCGGTTCCACTGGAACAATATCATGATATTTGGATAAAGTAGACATGAAACTTCTACACTCCTTATCATTTTTACCTACCATTTGATTTTGAGAATTGTAATCCACCATAATATGAGTTTCACAATTACAGGCATCTCGCATTCGAGTGTGCCCACGTCACCTACTAAAAGATCCCACTAAATAAGATAAGAGGTGAAAAGAGAAGATTTAAGTGAAAATACAATAGGAAAAAAGTAAAATGATATAATTTGAAACATTTATAATAAAAAAACCTGATGCAGGCTCCTAAATAGGCTGTGAGGCATCTGTGGACTATGCTAGATTAGCATCCTCTGAAGGAAGTATCTGTTCCACAGCATGCTCCGGCTGATCTTCATGAGCAGGAGTGGAAACTGAAGGAACATACTCAATATGTGTAGGATGGATGGTAGGAAAAGGAGGTGGCATAGACATGTCAGAATATGCATAGTAGGTCTGGGGATACATGAATGGATATGGAAATTGTGCAGGTGAGAACATCGGTCGAGTCGGCATGGACATGGAATAGGAAAAAGAAGGTAAATGATATGATGATGGCGGTATGTATGGGAACATCCCAGGGGTCTCAAGCGGAGGGCAGACATGTGTGGTAGATGGGATGTCCACTAATGGGTCAGTGCGGGGAGTGGTAAGACGGGAGCTCTGCCTAGGTCTAGGAGGATCCCTGCTCGGTCCCATACTGGGAAGAGGAAACTCTGGAGTTATATGTCCTTACAAAAATTTGATCAAAAATATGAACTTGATATTTTATGTAATGAAGAAGATAAATATTAGAATTAATATACTCACTGAAGACAACTCGCGCTCGCGTCTAACAGGATCAATAACAAATAATCTCTTCTTGTGAGCTTCTGTAGTTTTTTTCATAATCTGCATAAGAACGAAATAAATATTTTTTAGCAACAATTTTTACAAATCATACATTCAACTTAAAAAATGTCATAACATCTTTCAGTAAAGATAATTTACAAACAAGTTATACAATTTTTAAAACCACATTTTAAACCCAATTTTCTGAATTGAAAGAAATATAATTAAATGAAACAAAACCAAACATTACTAAAACAGACATATCATTCCAAACTAAAACTAAATTAAAGTAATTACATTAGTACCAACCTGAGAAACTCATGTCAAGGTAAACTGAATGAACTCTGAATATATATGGTTGCTTTTATATATTACCCTCCACTACCTCAGGTTCAACATCATCTCTCACAATGGGACAATTTGTGTCATCAAATACAATATTTTGGTTAACACCAATGGGGGCATCAATGGTGACAATTTCATCCCCAGAATCATGAAAATTATGTCTTGGGATTACTTCATTAATGAAACCGTAATCAGGTTTCAGATGATCTTTCACATAAAACACTTGTTTTTCCATTGATGCCAAAATGTATGGTTCATTGGTATGCAAGAATCGACTCATGTCAATAACTCTAAATCCACAATCATCAATAAATGTACCATGGCGCGTCATTGAATCAAACCATTTACATTTCATCATAGTGACTCGAACTTGAGAGTAGTAATCTAATAACAATATTTTCTCAACCAGTCCATAATAATACACATCTTCATATCGAGGTCGACTATCTGATGCACTGGCATAACAATCCTTCTAGCAGTTAACATAACTCCATCATGCTGTGTTCTAATTTTCACCACTTTATCAGTTGTAACAAATTTTTATCCATTGATTATTAAAGATTTGCAGTCACGAACCAAAGAATTGGGACCAAAAGCCAACGCTATTAATTCTTGAGAAATGAATTCAGCAGGTAAACTCAATACCTAGAATACATATGAGTAATATAATTAAATATATATCTATATTTTAAGGTATTTAATGTAATGGTCATACCTTTGATTTCAATCAAGCTGGGAACTCTTGGCTACGCATAGCCTCTCTCCTTCTCAAAGGCAAAGACCGATGAACTCAACTTATAATTTGTTTATGTTCTCTACATAAAATGACAATAAAATTATAAGGTATATGTGATATGATATCGTATGAGATAACATATATATATTCAAATTACTTACTTGATATAGGCATCGAACAAACCACAATTGAACAAGACTCTATGATGTGCCATATTCCGCTCTTCAAAGCTCAATGTAACTAATGTATATGACCCGACAATTCCACCTGTTTGGGGAAGAGATAGAAACAAGGGCTAAATTTACTCACACTGCTCATCTTCATTTCTCATTGGTCGATTATGTCTTGTGCTCACATCAGACAAATACATTGAACAAAAATCCATACACTCTTGGGCCAGATAACTCCTCACAATGGAACCTTTAGGATAATTCTTATTTCAGACATACGATTTCATTGTGTACATATTTCTTTCAGTGGGATACATCCACCGAAAAGCGACTGGTCCCCCAAGAAGTGTCTCAGTTGGAAGATGAACTGTTAAATGCAGCATGCAAGTGAAAAAGGATGGAGGAATTTTTTTTCCAACTCACACAGAATTAACGGTGCCTCTTGCTGCATTTTTATCAACAATGATTTGGATAACCTTTTAGCACCAAGGTCTCTAAAAAAATGACACAACCAAATCACTACCACCCTTACATTATTGGATAGAAAATGCCGAATTGCTATTGGAATCAATTCATGAAGAATGATTTGATAATCATGAGTTTTTAGGGATTTCAATTTCAAATGTCTTCTATTGACTCGTTTAGATATGTTGCTGGAATAGCCATCTGGAACCTTGATATTCTCCAATACTTCCAGAAATTGATCTTTCTCTGCCAGTGTCATCACATAAGAAGCACAGGGAACTTTCCATTTGTTTTCACCTATACAAACAGGATGTAGTTCTGGTCGAATACCCCAATCCAATAAATCCCGACGAGATCGGAAGTCATCTTTGGTCTTCCCCTTAATATTCAAAAGAATTGCAAGCAACATTTCACATATATTTTTCTCAATATGCATTATGTATAAACAATGACGTAACAAATTAGTAGACCAATATGGAAACACAAAAAAATACTTCTCTTTTTCCAATTGTAAGTGACTTCAGTATCATCATTATTCCTCTTTCGAGATGTCAACTGACCTTTTCCTAATGAAAAGCTGAAATATTTCAATTCATCAAGCACATCACTTCCTGACATACGTTGAGGTGGTTCTTCAGTGTCAACATTATTATCAAACCTCCAACGATTCTTCCTATATTGATGATCCATAGGCAATAATTGGCGATGCCCCATGAAACTGAAACTACGAAGATATTTAAGCCTTCTCAATCGTGTATTCTTCATAAAAATGGGACATGATAGTTTTCCCTTCGTGCTCCACCCAGACATTATTGCATAGGCAGGGAAATCATTTATGTTCCATAGAAGGGCGACACACATATGAAACGTATTCTTTGAAGAAGCATCAAATGTCTGCACACCTAAATCCCAAAGTTGTTTCAACTCTTATATTAAAGGCTGCAAGTAGACATCTATGTAATTACCAGGATCCAAAGGTCCAAATATTAGTATACTCAAGAAAGTGAAAGGTTTTTTCATAAACATCCACGAAGGAAGATTATAAACATGAATAAAAACAGGACACGTGCTATGAGAAGTAAGCATCTGACCAAACGGATTAAAAACATTACATGATAGGCCCAATCTGACATTACGGACCTCAGCTGTAAAATCAGGATGTTGTGCATCAAATTTCCACTAAGCTAATCCATTTGTAGGATGGACCAGCTCATCATTACCTTTAATTCTCTCAACATCATGCCATCACATATTGACTGAGATTTTTGGAGACATGAATAGATTTTGAAGTCTGGGAATCAATGGAAAGTGCCACATGACTTTCTGTGGCACATGAGACGGTGTTCCATCTGCATTTGTCTTCCATCGAGATGTACCACATTCTTTACAGTCATTACGATCAGTTGTTTCCTCCAAAAATAAACTACAATCTTTTAGACAAGCATGGACTTTATTAGTAGAAAATCCAAGCTTCTTAATTAACTTCCATGCCATGTAATTATTTGAGGGAATATCTGCACCATTAGGAAGCAAGTCCTTCAAAAATGTAAGAATATAATCAATGGAAGTATTAGAAATCCCATACATGGTTTTCCCATGATATAACCGCATTAAAAATTCCAACTTGGTCATTTTAGTACATTCTTGATATACTGGAGTTCTGGCATCATCCAATAAATTTTTCACTCTATAAACATCATCGTCTTCAGCATTTTCCACGTGTGTACTGATATCATTCTCTTCTTGAATCGGCATGCTATCTATCTCGGAATGATGCACATATGGAAACCGATCAAATATCAAATTCTCCATGTCACTTCGTTCATTTCATTTATGAACAGTCGAAGATTGACTCGTCTCTCCATGGTGAAACCAAACATTATAGTTTGCTTGAAATCCAAATTTCGTTAAATGGTAACTAAATTCTTCTCATCTTAACCATGGTCTTCCAACACAATTATAGCAGGGACATTGTATACAACCTCCATCTGATTCATTGCTAAATGCAAAATCTAAAAAATTCTCCAAATTATTTTGAAACTCTGTTGAAATCTGATCAGTACGATACATCCATCTTCTATCCATTCTATAACAAGAAAAAAATTATCATTCAATCAACAATGTAAATCATATTTAAAAAATTCATTACAATCAATTTTATTATTAAATTAATCAAAGCATATTAGTATCTAGCAAAACATATTTAATGACAAGAGGAGTCCATGATTGAATAAGTAGGAAAAAAGGGAAAAAGGTCTACCTTGAGATGTAAACTAAAGAAAAAAGTTAAAAAAGACACTCCACATGGAAAGTGGTTCACATTCTAATAAGGCACTACAACGGGATCATGCTCAAGTGAAAATGCACCAAATTAATGAGATTTATAGATCACATGATAACTATCCATAATAAACACCATCCCACGAGGATAAAATAATTTTTACCACTACATCCACCACTAGGTTATCAAATCCTCAATGAGTCCAAAAGATATGAGTGGTGACTCCAAGTTAATCTCAACTCGTAGGGCTAGGGGAATTTTTTCCATGAATGTCACTAATCAAATCATCAAATCCTTAGTTGGTGTAGGAAGTATAAATGGTGGCCCCAAATCATCCCCATACATTAAGGATGGGGTCATTATTATCATATTTTCTAATAAATTTTAATATTTCTAGGTTGGGAAGTGGTTTCATGAAGTTTGTACCCTAGTGATTCCTATTGTCATCCAACAAACAACTTTCATTGGGATAAAGTTCGGTGAGGATAGTCAAGAATTACCTCAGGGACATTATCTATAGAAAAAATTAGGGTAACATACACTGAATAATATCAAACATCACATAGTTAAAAATATTAAAGACCCATTGAGAATATGTGTTGATGGAAAGACCTCAACAAAGCTCTCAAAGGGGAAGCGGGTAGTGAAAAGTCACTCTTTCACTCAGATAATAATGATATGATTCATTATTCCTGTTATTCATTCATGATTTTCATCATTATGAATATGGTAGATGATATAGATTGAGACATTGAAACTGTAATGATGATGCAAAAATGGGGTTTGTTATGTCGACTCTAGTGGGCCCAGATTTTTTCTATTATATTAGCCTCCTTGTGGAGTCCATCACATGCTAGGATAAACTTAATCATCATTTAAATTATCAACATAACTCTATGCTTGGAAAATAATTGATGTTAATCTCATGGAAAATTAACATCAAGAAAATTAAAAGTTATCTAGCTTTATCTCTAGATGGAAATGCCTAATTTACTCACTCAAAATTCTACTCCCGTAGGGGAAGTTTTTTGAACTTTTTTTAGAGAACATCCATGGTGAATTGTAGACACTGTCGATCTCATTGAAATATCTAAGTAGATTCTGGGAGTTTAAATACATGGGGTAGCATCTAGAAGATACCATTTAATGAAATAGGTATAAAACTGCTATGGAAGAAACTGTAGCTATTACACTCAATCTAGTGTCAGTGACTACTGGATAACCCAAGAAAGCTCTACATCACCTAACACCTCCCACTCAGTAAAACAAAACAAAAAACTATCCTGGTCAAGAGGCAAAGCGATATAAGGCTTTCCCATTATTTAAGGAGTAAAAGGATAATTTATTTATTTTTAAATGAGTAGGTTCTTAGTTACATTATTTTCATTATGGAAAATTATCTCCTTAGGATTATCGATCCTAGGAAACCTAGGGAAGTTGTCCTTAGTGATCATCCTGGCTATTTCCCTTTTCACTAGAGTCCATTCCACACCATCCAATACATCTTTGTCTTCAAATATATCCTCTAGATAGTGGTTGATTTAGAACAGGTGATACTTGTAAAATACTTAGCAAAAGTGGACCATGTTTCTACTACCCAATCAAAGAGAAAAAGTGTCTAGAAATATGTTCCAGCAAGGCATGATTGAATGTTTGATGACTGAATAACACAAAATATAGTTGAACAATACCATACTAATCTTAGGGAACAACATTTTCAATTTATTGTGGTCTCTCCACCTCCTGTGTTATCCAAATTTAAACCATAAAACCCATCATCTGAAGGTAGATGAAACCAAAATAAGAAGAAAATGGCACAAGATCAAGAGTCTCATACAACAACCAATTACTCATGCATTTTTCTTTAGCTCATGAGAAGAAAATATTATGTGAAAGTATCCACACCCCATAGGGATAAATTTGACTAATTTCTGTGTATTCCAGAACTTATTTCCAAAAGGATGAACTAGCTGGGAGTTTACCAAATACCAATATATCTTCAATAATTTCAAAATTACATCCTGATTCGTAGTAATATGTACAATATTACCTTGTTTAAGAGGCGATGGCCGATATGTTGAGGTAGAGGCAAAGGCCGGGAGGTCCAGGTCGGGAGCCGGGAGTCGGGAGCCGGGAGGCGGAGCCGGGAGGTGGAGCCGGGAGGTGGAGCCGGGAGTCGGAGGCCGGGGAGGGGAGTCGGAGGCCAGGGAGGGGAGTCAGAGAGGGTAAGAGAGGGCCGAGATTCGGTGGTCGGGGAGGGAAGGAAACATCTGGGATTCGAGGGTCGAGGAGGTAGGGTTGAATCGGGGAGCGCGATGGAAGTTTGAGGAGGAGGAGCCCGATAGTTAGGTCCGATGGAAGGTTGAATACCCATGGTTTTAATAAAACTGTGGGTATAGACAAATAAAATCAAACTATCCCCACGGTTTAAAGAACCGTGGGGATAGGTGCGTGGGGATAGACCCCATTTCCAGTAGTGGAACAAGGTCTGTGTAAAGGAAAGAGTGTCTGGAACCTATTTCTATAAGAACTACATCTAGGGTGGAGAAGAGATAGATCATACCTTTAATCATTTATGGAGAATCAGGATCATAAGCCTCTATCACCTAAAGCAGGGCCCACCCCTTTCTACCAGCTCCTGAAGCTCATGGCGGACCACCTGGGGGTGGTGGTGGTAGTACCTTGAACCTCCACCAACCACTTGCTAATCTACCTATTCCCCTGCCTCATCTTCCACCCTACGGACCACCCTTCTTGAACCTATGCCTCTGCCTTGGTAGTCCCTCAACTTTCTGCTGATCGTCTGTGTGACCAGTCGAGCAGTCACAAGCCAAATGTCCCCGACCGCGGCACGTGTAGCACAACAAGTCCTTCAGTCGACTCCATATTCTCTGGGAGCCTCGTATTATCAAACCTATGTCACGGGGTTATCCTCTGGAGTGGTTTACCCACTTGGGTTCCTATATCTGCTGTCAGCTACCCACTTTCAAATATTTGGATACCTGGTATTTGCTGGTAGCTCCCACCGTTGGCGCCTACACCGCTTGAATGCTCTCCATGATCAGAGCTTGCTCCATTACCCCATCACAGGTCGGTAAGATAAGGGATACCATCGATGCCCTGATCTCTAGGCGTATCCCCTGTTTGAAGGTCCATGCCCTAAATAATGGGTCTCACACCATGTCTATGGAGTAGCGAGATAAGTCCATAAATCTCGCCGAGTACTCTACTACCATATGGATGCCTTGTTGTAGGTGCATGATCTCTTGTATACGTACTTAGTGTAACATATATGGGAAGAACTCCTCCCTGAATAGTTTTTCAAAGTTTTCCCAAGTGAGGGTCATCTCACCATGCATCTGGATCACTAAGCTCCACCACCGTCCCATAGATCCCTGAAGAGGGCTCGCGGCTTGGACTTCCATATAGTCAGGTGGTGTCCTTACAATGTGGAAGAAATGTATGACCGCCTCTTACCAATCCTCAATTACCTGGGGGTTATTATCACCCCTGAACCTGGGAGGTTTTTGCCTCTGGAACTCATGTAATGCACTGATACTATGTGCATCCTCTACTAGTAGGGATGGTTGCAACTGTTGATCGATGAATGGTGGTATCATTGGTACACCACATAATGGGGCTATCTTCAGTATTGGTCCCTGTACTGATGCCTCATCACTAGGTGTACCATCCTCATGGTCACGCAATGGAATCCTGGATGACTGTCTGTGGGGAGGCATCCTAAAATAGATCAAGATGAACCATGGTCAATAAAATATACTTGGTGAGATGACTCAAGAAGGACATGAGGACACATTCAAAAATATTATATTATGCTTGTACCATTTATTTCCTTGAAACTATTTTTTTATGTACCTAGTTGAAAATTAGGTGTCTAGAGACTTGGTGCATGGATACGTCGGCCTCCGCACCAACACTAGAGTCCCTAGCCTAAAAGCCAAACTTGAAACACTTAACACGATTTCCCCAAACCAATATCACAGAATCCCAGTCCCAATGTGGAATCAAACCACTATGATACCACTCTATCATGACCCATCCCAGAGGGGTCTGTGCTAGGACTCCCCAAGCCCTCCCTCAATAGGCTAGGGGCTGGTGACTATCACTGAGTAGACATATCACTAACATGGGAGGCATTGCCTATGTACCTGTACGCATGTACACATCTCTAAGACCACAAATGATGAAATGTAAAACACTAAGTAAACCATGAATTCCACTAAAAAATCCACTGAGAGTAACAATACAAAACTAAAATTAAGGGGGCCAATATACAATACCAATAAAAGAAAATATATAAACAAGCAAGTACACAAGTCACTGGAAACTCATTAGTAGAAAACCCTACCTGAAGGGTAGGTGAAGGGAATCTACCTGAAGCCATAGGAGTATGCCTTGTCTATCTAATCTCATTGGGAAACACCTGGTCTTGGACCACCTTGGTCCCTGTCAAAATGTCAGTCGTCTGTACAAGACATGGCATGTGTGGGAAAAACCCATGCGGGGGTGAGTAAAACAGTACTCATTAGGATGCCCTGAAACCACAAAAGAAAATACCACAAATAAAAGTACACAATAAGTATTGTTAGATCATATAGGTATAAATTTATGACACTAAAAGCAAGATTATAGGACGTAGTCTAAAAAACACCCAGTATCGATGAGGCACTTATTATTGATAAAACACTCAGTCCGGATGAGACACTTAGTCTTGGTGAGACACTTAGTATCATTAAGACATCCAGTATCGAATAGTCACGTATCCTCAAGGTCACGTAGTCTTCAAGTCACATAGTCTCCGCATCACAACCATCTACAAGATTCTGTTCTTAGCGCGCTTGATCCGGGAGAACCTACTACTCAAGCCAAAGGGCGTAATTAAATTTCCAAAAACCCCACTTAAATTATTTCAGAGGGACTAACTTATCGCGAGGGTCCCAATGCCGCAAATATATCGTCAAAAAGACAAACGGTTTGGAATTTATGGGAATTTTAGTAAAAAGATGATAATTGGGTCTGAGTCCGGCCTGACCAATCCGACCTGACCCAGACTGGGGTCCGCCGACCCAACCCAAACCGTTGGGTCTGACCCAACCCAACCTATTGGGTTCGGCCCTCCCTGGCTAGGCCTGGAACGTTCTGCCGGCTTGTCCTGGCCCACCAGCTCTAGCTCGGCTTGCCCGATGCGGCCAGTTCGGTCTACCCGGATGCCATAGATGCCACGTCCCGCCTCACCCACATGGATGGCCGATGAGCTGGATTCTCCTCCTGCATGTGGTTCATGGGACTGCATGCCATCTAGATGATGCAATCCACCCTATCTACGAATCCTGTTTTCACCCACGGTCACGCCACTGTGGGATCCTGCCGCCACCGACCATCATGTTTGTGGAATCCGTCGCCGCCACCTGTAGTCCCCTACCATAGGTTGTCCCGCTGCCATGATCACATTGGATCACGAGTTACTACCGCTTCCGGATACCGTGCCAGAGGCTGTCTGTTTGGCCCAACCGCACCACCGGACCAGTTCCACTTCTGCCACCCGGTCGCCCTACTGGGGGTCTCATCTCACGTTGCGTCTGCTATCGCACCTCCACGACATCATTTGGGCATCAGATTATTGTTTTTGGGTTGTTGAGCCACAAATCGAAGGTAAAAAAATTGATTTCTCTCAAGATCATGAAGAATGTGAAGAATTGGGGAAAAGGAGAAGCAAAATAACACCCGAAGAATGATCCATGCCTTTGTTCGTTTCGACCATAGTTCATTCTTATTAGTAGGATCAAAAAGAAAGAAAATAATAATCACAAAGATCTAATTCCCATTTAATCCCTGTAAGATAACTCCCATCCCGCATTGAAAGATCAACCAACAGATCAACCTGTTAATGGATGGATCTATGTTCATCATTTAGAAAGAAAGAAATGGGAAAGTAAAATCACATAGAAATAAAACCCCTAACTCAGGGATTGGATCGATCACTGATGAAGAGTGAGTCCTGCATTCTTTGTTCATCAATTCGCTGATGCCTAATCCAAATATGATCATCGATCCATCGACGTTCTTCATCTCTCTCCAACGAAGGGTTTCACCAATGACTTCCCTCTTCAGATTCTTCCTGGGAATTTTTCTCCAGGGTTATGAATCTAACCCCATATCCCTGTTAATCCATTAAATAGGGAAAACACATTTCAGTGTTTCAAAATCACCACACTCTTTCATTTATGAAAGAAAACTGACTAACTCTTCGTTGCATCATAGCGTCATTGCGAGACGTTCAAAAAGAAATAAAATAATTTTTTTGAAGTTTTTTTTATTTTTTTCTTTAAAACGTCAAAAAATTAACTTTTACCCCTGACCCGTGTCGGTTGAGGTTAGGCCCCACCTAAGGTAAATTTATTGTTCTGAATACAATGGTGTCCTTATATTTTTGATCAGAGCACCCATTTATAAGTTATTAGAGTTCAAATTTATCCACATGAGCATTTTTAATTAACAACTGATCTTTATTCAAAGATTTATTCCGGGAACATCGGGCCTCAAAATCTCGTTCCACCTCAATGTATCGTCTTAGAATTTTCTCAATTAATTTATAAAAATAATTCCGAGAAAAATTAGAGTCATTACAGTTTAGAAAAACATAGATTAGAAAATATAATCCTATAATTGAATTTGAGGACAAGTCTAAGTATAGGATAACATCATAAAGTCTTGGTATGGTAGAGATTATGTGTTTTTCCAAGTAATAAATCCCTGTTTGGATACTATAAGTGGAAGTAGTTTTGGAATAGATACTACTAGGGGTAATAACCCCAAAAATAGTTTTTTTGAGCAATTCTCACCCATCATTCTAGTGCATGGTGAGTGTGACCTTACTAAACACCTGGTTTAACACTTATGGGGATATTATTGAGTTAATTCACTTTTTTATTTACAAAATATTATGAAGGATTTGAGAATATTTTTATGATTTGATAATATTCACAGTGAAACCAAGTTTATAATTATGATATTATATATGCATAAAATTTTCAATTTATGTTAAGTATTTCACGAGTTTTGAAATTATACATTATGATTCATAATTTTATGATCTAATATAGTGAATTAAATTACTTAGAAACGGTTCCAAGTGGAAGGAATGGAAACCATATCAATGAGCATAATCCATGTAGGGATTTCCCTCCTAGGTAAGATAATGAAGCTTTAGTTGGAGTTGTAGATGGAGATAAAAAAATTATAACTATATTGGGGATGTTGACTCAAGTTAGGACCGATAAATTTACCCATATAGAGCGGCCTATTGATCCACAACATAGTGTAAAAATGTTAGAATGATTCATGCATCATCAACCTCCATTATTCAATGGGACTATAAATCCATTTATAGCTGAGAAATAGATAAGTTCCCTAGAGATGATATTTCTTTCTTTAGGAATAAGTAAAAGGAAAATGGTTTTCATGAATGTTTATCACCTCTTAGTTAATGAAAATCAATGGTGGTCATTGAATTAAAAAACTAAGGATGATGAAGAAATAAAAATCATGTAATGGAAGGATTTGAAGGTAGTTTTCTTGGGAAAATATTTTCCTCTTGATCAATGAGTTAATATGGTGAGAGAATTTATGAGTTTAAGAAAAAAGGAAGATGAAAATGTTTCTAAATATGAAGCCAACTTTTCATGGTTAGCATGGAATGCTACGAACTATATAAGTAATCTAAAGAGAAATATTGATCCTTTATTTTATGAGATAAAGCTAATTATTTGAAGGACATGAGTCTCCCAAAAATTATCATCATATGAGGATATAGTATCATGTGCTATCAAGATAGAGAAATAATTATTCATGTATTATTCATTAAATGAGGTGAAAGATAAGAAAAGGGTGGATGATAACTCTATAAAAGGAAATACAAAAAAAGGGAATAAGGTAAGTGTGGAATTTTTAACCTATAATAAATATAGAAATAAATACTATGTAACATTATTACTAGTAATGGGAGTTTACTTCAAGTGTGGAGAGAAAGACCACCATCCTCGTGATTATAATGATAATAATGAAGCTTCCAATGTTCAATACTTCAACTATAAGGATATATGGTACTATGAAAATGAATATCCTAGGTGTTAAGGGAATTTTCCTCTGAAAAGGAAAAGGGATAAAGAACAAGATTATGTGATCACAACAACTAAGGTTGAGGTTTCTAATGATGTGGTGCAAGGTAATTTAATCATATCCTCAAATTTAGCTAATGATTTATTTGATTATAGATCTCTAGACAATTTTATATAGTCCATTTTTTCCAATAAAATTAGATATTTATCTAGAACCTTAAGAAGGGATTTATTATTTAATACTGTTAGATGAAGTATCACCGCAATAAGGATGTGTCAGTCAGTTCCCATTATGGCACATAAATGTGCACTATTTGATTAATTCATTATTATACCTATGGTTGATTTTGATATAATCCTTGTTATGGACTAGATTTCAAAATATTATGCAAAAATTTATTGCAAATTTATGGAAATGATGATTCATGATGAAGATGTGGAATTACTTATCTTTAGGGGGAGGCTTCATCATATGTGTTATTTTTAGATTCCCCCTAGTAGCTCTTCTGAATGAGTTTCTTGTGATAGAAGATTAGAAATAATCTATGGATATAAAATGTAATATTCAAATTGATTATGTACCTATTGTACAATAATACATTGATTTATTTCCTAAGGAATTACCTAGACATCCACCGGAGCATGAAGTTGAGTATTATATTTATTTAATCACTGATGAAAACCAATATCAAAGACTCCCTATATAATGGACACTATAGAATTAGTATATTTTATGAAACAACTAGATTAATTATGTGATAAGGGATTTATATGCCCTATTGTTTCACCTTGGGGAGACCTTTCTTTTTTTCATTAATAAGAAATATGTATCTTTGAGGTTGTTCATTAATTATAGGAAAATCAAAACAATTATGATAAATAACATGTATCCTCTACCTCACATTGATGACTTATTTGATTAACTTCATGGGGATCAATATTTTTCAAAGACTAACTTTCATTCTGGGTATCATCAATTGTGAGTAAATAAGGAATATATTCTAATGAAATCATTTTGAATGAGGCATGAACATTATGAGTTTACAATAATTCTATTTAGATTGATTAATTCACCCTTTATTTTTATGGATCTAATTAACATAGTATTCAAGGAATATCTTGTTATTTTTTTGGTATTTATTAATGATATATTGTTTCACTCTAAGATCTATGAGGACCATGAGAATAACTTGCAAATAATTCTTGAGACTCTTTTAAGAAAAGAGTTAAATTGAAAATTGAATTGAGAAAGTGTGAATTATATCTTTAGAAAGTTTCTTTTATTATCCATATTGTCTCCATGGATGGGATCTCAGTTGATCGAATGAAGATAAAGGTATTCAAAGAATGGACTACACCAATGAAGATAACTGAGGAATGGTGTTTCATTGGTTTAAAAGGTTATTATCAAGTTTTTTTTAAAATAATTCCTAATTGGATAACTAGTTAATAAAGTTTACTCATAAAGTGGTTAATTTAATATGGATAAAGGGATGTGAAGAATGTTTTTTGAAGTATTTAATAGGATATTGGTTAATTATATATCGAATCTACCATTGAGAAATGATGGATTTGAGATATATAGTGATACATTGAAGAAGGTATTTGGTTGTGTCTCTATTAAGAATGATAAAGTTATTGCCTATGAATCAGGGAAGTTAAAGATTCATGAGAAAAACTATTCAACCCATGATCTTGAGTCGGTAGCCATAATATTTGCTTTAATTATATGGATACATTATCTCTATGGTAAAAAGTGTGAGATATGTATAGAAAAAAGAGTATAAAATACATATTTTTATAGAAATATCCCAATATGAGGCAAAGGTAATGGCTTGAGATACTCATAGACTATGATTGATCAATAAACTACTACCCAAGGAAGGAAAATAATGCAGTAGATACATTTAGGTGAAAAGATCATGAAGTAAGAACTAAAATGAGGATTGAAAGGGATCCTATGTTCCTGGTTTTATTAAAAATAGATCTAGGAATTATTAAGGAAGAGGAAACATTTATACCTTTTAAAATGATTGGAAAACCATATTTATTGTAAAATATAAAAATTTCTCAAATTGATGATGATAATTTTAAAAAGAAAATTAAAGACACGAATGATGGAAATTTGATAGAATTTGTATAGAAAGATAAATTTCTGAAATATGGAAAGAGACTATCTGTTTCATCTATACCATATCTATAAAAGAAATTATTAGATGACGCTCATATCTCAAATTTATCTATACAACCTGGTGGAAAAAATATGTATAGAGTTTTAAGGAACACTTTTTTTGGGATAATATAAAGTGATAAATTGATGATTATATGTTAAGATGTTTGTTTTTTCAATAGGTGAAGACTAAGATACATTACCCTAGAGAATTCATGCGACCTCTACCCAATATTATGTGGAAATGGGATGACATTACTATATAATTTTTCACCAGATTATCAAATACTCCTAGAAAAAATGATATAATATGGGTTATTGTTGATTACCTTACTAAATCTGCACATTTTCTAACTATAAGAGATGATTTACCTCTGGATAACCTTGCACAACTCTATATTAATGAATTTTTAAGACTTTATGGAACACCTATTTCAATTGTATTAGATCATGATCTATGATTTATATCAAAATTATGGAAAGGTATTCAGAAGTCTCTTGATACTGAGCTTTATTTGAGCATTGTTTATCACCCTAAAACAAATGGACAATCCAAAATAAAATATTAGAAGACATGTTGAGGTCATGATCACATGTCTTTAATGGTATGTGAGATCAATATTTACCTTTGGTATATTTTTCCTATAATAATAGCTTTCATTTAAGTATTTAAATGACATCGTATAAAGTATTATATGGAAATAGATTTCATACTTCATCTTATTGGGATGAAATTGGTGAAAGGAATATTTTAGTCCCAGAACTGTTTAAGGAGACAATGATAAAGGTAAATATTATTCAGACTCATATTAAAGCCTCTCAAATTAGGCAAAAGATCTATACTGATAACCGAAGAAAAGATTTGGAATCTCAAGTGGTAGATCATGTTTTATTGAAAGTATATCCATGGAAAAGAGCTATATGGTTTGGTAATAAATGGAAACTATGCCCTAGGTACATCAAAACTTTTGAAATATTTGAAATAATTGGAGTAGTGGATTACCGTTTGACAAAGCCACCAAGTCTCTCTAATGTACATGATGTGTTCCATATATCATTGTTAAGGAAGTAAATGCTAGACCCAATGCATGTGATCACCTCTAAAGAAGTATAATTGGAATATTATATATCTTACTATGAATATCCTATATATATTCTCGATACTAGAGAGTAGATATTGAGGAATCAGACAACTCGACTGGAAAAAGTACTTTGGAGAAATCATAAAATAGAAGAATCAACATGGGAACCAGAGGATGTTATAAAGAATAACCACCCTCACTTGTTTAGAAAGTTATATACGTCAAAATTTTAAGGATTTTTTTAGGAGGGAAGTCTACAACACCCCAATATTTTATGATATATTTATTTTTAAATTAATTTAATCTCTTTTATAGCTTGTGATACACATAACCCTTAATATAAATAAACCGTAATATAGTATATCATTATAACTTACATGTTAAATTTATGGGTATGAATGGTAATAAAAAAATTATTAAAAGTATGTGGATTACAAATGTATGAAATAAATTTATTTTTTATCAATTTATTAGAATAATAATAAAAATTATTTGACATTAAAAGAAATGTTTTCTGAAAAACTTTTTTATGCATGTAATGCATTTTAATCTTAATAAATTAAATTAATCACTATTTATGAATGATTTTAATGAAATTTATATATTCTATATTCAATAAAATATTTTATCACTCATATAATATTTTTTTATCTAAGGGATAAGAATAAATATAATTTTATATTTAAAAACTGTATTTTTTCTAAAAAGTGGTTTGATTGTGGTTTGTGCAATAATTTTAAAATTATTTTTTTACACATATAAAAAATATATTTAATTTGTTTTTGAAATTATCATGTAAATTTTTTCTTATAATGAATTTTTGAGGATTTTTAAAAAGAATAATTTTTCGATGAATAGTAAAAAATACTAATTTTAATTTAAAATTGTATTTTTATTTTAAGAATTTAGAAAAGTTAAATTATGTTTTAAATAATTTTAAGAGTAAAAATAGTAAAATTATATCACTATTAATCTAATATAGGTTATTTTAATCAATTATATTTTTAATTTTGATATAAAAACTTTGTATATTAAGAAAGATTTTTCTTTGGAAAATTGTATTATTATCACGCTTGGGAGTTTAATTTTAAATAAAGTATACCACTCATGTGAGTTAAATTTTATAAAATGGATTCCATATTTTTAATCAGCATAATCAATATTAGGTTATAATTCTAACTTAAATTCCAGTCATAATGAATAGTAAAAATAGTAAAATTCTCTTATCACAGTTAAGGTTAAAATAGGATTACCAGGGGTTAAACAAAGATGTTAAGGGTTAAAATAATGAAAAAACTTGTACAATTTCGTTTTCTAGTCATATTTAGACCTTATCTCATATAAGGTTCAATAATGGTCTATTTTGGATCCATTTGGTGTGTGTAAAACATGGGTATATATTTTTCTTTTCAAAAATTCCAAGTGTGTCCTCTCCCCCACTTATAAAGAGACACCCCCTATCCTGTCCTATTCACACTTATAGTGCCTTTTTTATTTAGCTAATCTATACTAGAATAATTTTTATACATTTATTCACATGACCTATAGTCTCTATTTTGATCATCAAACCATTATAGTAAGGTTTTACGTATAAACATAAAGATGTTTCCTCAAGAAGAGGTATAGTTCTTAACCATATGTTTTAGTTTTATTTATTATTATAACTACTTAAAATAATAAAACTAGTATTTACCATATAATTATATTTTATTATGTTAATAAAATAACATATATATATATATCTCCTTTTCCATCAAATGTGAAACACAACCGTCGATCATGTGTATGACAGACTACCACCTCACGAATCGATGTAATTCATTTTCCATTATCGCCTCTCATGGCCAGATATAATGATGAATTTAATTTATTTATATGATATTTATGACATAATTATACTTATATTATTATAATATCACATATAACTTCTTACCTTTCAATCCATTAGGAAATTGTAATGTCGCTCGCCTAATAACCCAATATTTATGTACATGGACATTACATTTCTTTTGAAAAATAATTAATACATTACAAAAATATACACCCAAATACCATATTATTTTAGTGTATTTTTAAACATGTAACATCATATTATAACTTGGTGAAAGGTCTTGAACATCTCCCATAAAGATCTTCCCCTTTTCTTTTTCTACCTAAAACCTTTCTTTATATCTTAGGGAAAAAAACAAAAAAAGGGTGAGCTAAAATGCTCATTAAGGGTAAAATTTTTGAACATAAAACAAAAAATAAACATAATAATTTAAAAACATGAACGTAAAGATTAAATATCAAAATCTTGTTTCATGAAATAAATCTTGGCTGTACATAAGGCATAGATCATAAAGGAACATTACCCATGATAAAATAGCATTGGCATAAAACATGGAATTGTGGAAAACAAATAAGTACACAATATGATTTCTATAGTATCCAATTCATTTCTTCCAATACCATCATAGTGGAAAATTTCCATTACTGAACCAGATTTAATTTCCATTCCACTATGTATTACTGAACTGGATTTACTTGTCGTTCTAGCCCTGTATCACTGAACCAAATTTACTTACCATTCCATCCCTGTAATACTGAACCAAATTTACATTCCATTCCAATCATGTCTATCTCATGAGATATAAATATTTACCCAATTAATTGGAGGTAGATATAGGTTCTACCCATCTCATAGTGAAATCATTCTTACATGTGCCATAAAAACATAAATCATTCATCATAGCATAACCCATGAAATAAAATGAGTTTCTTAAACATCATTCTATCATAATCCATATAAAATAAATGGATTTAATAAAAATAATTCCATAATAAACACAATAAAATAAAATTAATAATAGGGATAGAAACATAACCCTATGTCATCTTATGTGGAAAATAATTTTGATAAAAGAGTTGAACTTAATTCTTGAGAAAAATATCCTTTCTTCTTCAAAAAACATTTTCTTTTCTCAAAATGCCACACAATTTTAAAATAAAAGTATTTAGTTGAAAATAAAATTTAAATAGTATAGAGTAAGATTCATGTAAATAAGTAATTATGAAGATGTTAAAATCCATTCATGTCGTATAAGTTAAAAATACATTCTCCTCGTACTTTTGCTGGAAAAGTAAAAAAGTACCTCAAATCGAATAATGAAAAAAGATTCCTTTTATACCATTAAATAAAAATTAAAAAAAGGGTAAAATTAATTTTAAATTTTTTTAGAAGAATATAAATAATATTACATAATTATGAAACATGTATGTGGATGTTAAATATATCCCAGTAAATACTTATATATAGACAATCTCGGATAAAAATGAGATTGCAAAATTATCCCTTGCCTTAGGTCTGATTTCTTCCGTATGTGTCTGAAACTCCTATATAGTGGGTTTAAAAATATTATTAACATGTAAAATAACCATAATAATATCTATGATATCATATATGATTCACTTATGACTTTATATTGCCCATTTATTTATCAATTCCATGTTAAATCAACGTTTTGGGTAATAATCGTTTTATTTATCGTACATGTTTTGACTTGTTATTATTGATATTATTATATAGATAGTGATTTAATTAATTAAAAATTTTAAAACATGATTTATATATCATAAATATTCAGTATATAAATATATATAATAGATAGATAAATGAAATGAAATACACCGTTCATAGAAACAGTAGGTCGTACGTACATATGAACACTGTTTCTGTTTCCTTCTTGAATGGAATGGAAGATAGTAAATGAAATATATACACACACATAAATCCAGTAGAATTATTATGTCATATATTTCATTATTATTTATTATATATAATATATAATAATTCTTTAATGGTTAACATGGAGAATGAATCTCATCACGTCGTGGAGACGGTAGACCGTACGTATGCACGAGCGATGATATCATTCCATTAATGGTGAAATGGTATGAAATTGGATGTTATATAAATTATAGAGAATAATTATCATGTTATATTAATTATTTATATCCATTATACTCATAATTATACACATCCAAATTAAGTATTGTTGAATAAAAAATTACACCATGGTGTGGAGATAGTATGTTGTACACATGCACACATGGTGATATTGTTATTCGTAGGATGGATAAAATAAGATATAAGTTTGTCACATAATTATAATAACATCTCAGAATTTATAATATATTTTATTTATTACTTTGTTATATAAACAACATAAGAAGAGTAAGTATAAGAAGAAAATAATTTTGAAATAGGTGATAAAACAATTACCTCTTTTTCGAGTATCTCCTTTTGATTTGCACAAAAGGTCTCCATAAAATGTATTTATGCACAAAGTTTAGCCTCTATGAGGAATGGAGGGATGTTGGGAGATTATTTTAGTAGAATTTGGATGAGTAAAGGGGCTTTAAAGGTGCTAGTAAGTGGGTATAGGTGGTGACCTTTTATAAGAGGGAGGAGAGGGCACTTTAGGAAAGTATTAAAAAATTATTTTATTATAAATTTATTTTTGAATTATAATAGTTACAAAGTGATATATTTCAAGTATAAGGTGAGTATGAGTCTAAATCATCTCAAATAATAGGTTTTTGACAAGTATAGGTCACAAAATTAACCTTATCTTTTAGCTTTAACCCTAAGTTAAAACATTAACTTTTAGCACGTCCTCTTGTATTTTCATAAAATATGGTTACTATAGTTAATATAAAATGCCAAGAGAACAAAGTTTGTATCAATAATGAAATTTTTAACATTATATAAGTCATTTTTCTGAATATTATTTTTTATGACTATTATATCATTTAATAAAATAGTGTTTGTTTTAAAAACTCATTTATATCAATTTTGACACTATTTAGTAATTAATTTTTTTAAAGTTATAACAACTTGGTTACTTCAAACCAAAGAAATTAACGCATCCCAAAAAAGTATATTTCATCCAAAAAATTATTTTATGGCATAAAAATTAAAAAATAACATTTATTTTAATATTTATAATATCATTTATTTGAATATTTCATTAATAAGGTAATAACTGCATCATCATTATGTCATAAATAAATGTACTTATTTAATGTCAAAAAATTATAAATAAAATACAATTATGTAGGAAATATTTTTATATTTCTAATTAATATTTATAGTAAATAATATCAATTATATAACCCCACCTTAAAATTGTTTTAGTAAAAATATACATGTTTATGTTATATTTCCCTTTACTTTAAATTAATTATTATAACATGTCATTTTCACACCCAAGTGGTTCTAAAATGCCAAAATTTTGTCCTAAGGATTTTTTTGGTCACACATGACTCATCCAATAGGATTATTACATGTTTTAGGGTACTTTTATATTATTATAATATTATTTTTTTACCCTTATTTACCTGATTTACCCTTTAACCATGGTAAATAAAAATAATTACTAAAGTTACTATTCATAATGTCTAAAAAATAAAAGGAACCTATTTAAATAATTTTTACCTTATGATTAAAAATATGGAATTAAATTTTCTAAATTCAAAACAAATAATGGGTAGAAATTAATTTAAAATTAATTCTCGCTGTTAAAACAAGAAAATAGGTTTTTAAGAAGTAAAAACTATCAAAAGATTGACAGGTGTTTATGTATAATTTAAATGTGAAATTACATCCATTGAAAAAAATTGGATTAAATGATAAAAAAATAATAAAACTACACTTTAAAACTAATTAAAAAGATAATCTAACTATATAAATAAATTATATGAAAAGACAATTTTGAATTCAAGTACAACATTTTTCACTATTCATTAAAATATGAACTATATCAGAAAAATACCAAAAATTAAAAGAAAGTAAAATTTTATGTTCCTATTCCAAATAAGAAGTTTATTTTTTCAAATATAATATATAAAGGTAAAACTAATTTTTTTGAAAAATAATTATTTTATCCGAAAAATTGATTTTTTATATCATGTCTAGAAAATACATAAGATTAATGTTAATGTTATATGAAATTTAAAATGTTGTTAATAATATTTATAATGGATAATTTATGTCCCATTAAATAATAATATTTTAATAATATATCATTGTTTAGTGAAACTTAATATTGCATACAACGCAACCTATCGAGGAAGGTCACTCTTGCGTGTAACGCAAGCCAAATCAGTATTGCATGTAGTGAACGATTCCTTTGATATTGCATATAACATAATCCAAACTTATTTCTTTTATGTATTGAAAAAAATCTATACTCAGTGTCATGTGTATCATAATCCAACTCGGAGTTGGGTGTAACATAAGATAAGTCAGTTTAGTGTGAAAGAAATGTTTAACTTAGTGCATTATATGATATAAATGAAAATTTTAAGTTTTTTCGAAAAATGGCCCATAAAAACTTGGGGAGTTACATTATACCCCCATTAAAATGATTTTTCCCTTGAAATTCATCTGGGTTATAAAAAGGTTTACTACTTGAAAGTTTCTTTCATAGAAACCCACATTGTAAAAAGGAATACAAAATCTTCATTTTAAAAAAGAAAGTTAGAAACCTAAAGGTTACCCAAAGTAACTCATCACTGAGTTTCCACATATAGAATATAGGTGGAAAGTGAAAACATGGATATGGAAGAAAAATATAACCATCAAGTTCTGATGGATAGTGATAGAGAACAAGGTTTGGAGAAAGTTAACGACTAGAAAGCCAAAAATTTGCGATGATTTAAGGGACCTTCTGATTCATTATATAATAAGGTATTAGGAAAACATTTTTGGTTTTTAAGATTCTTTTCTTAAAGTTGATGAACACGAGAAGAAATAATTACTTTATTTTTATAGTGTCTCGTTATTAGTTGTGCCTTGAACAATTTCCACTTCATCTCTTATTCAAATAAATGAAGTTTAACTTTTCATTCCTAAAGTGTTATAAGATCATGCGATCCATAAATTGAATGATAGGTCATTACATTTGTCTTTATCATAAAATGGTTATCACAAGTTATCAAACATGTATAAGTCCATATATGGTGAGATAATACTTTATTCTAATAAACTTCATCATATTCTTAACTTAAACTTCCCAAAAATTTGATAACCTTACAATCCTTCTGAAAGATGAAAATCCAAAACTATCGAAAAAGGTTCACAAACTCAGTTTAACATTTATCCCCCATATATCATAAGGTATCTCTAGTTGGTCATATTCCAAAAATGTGAACACCTTAATCATTTTTTCTATTGAGTCACTGTAACAACCTAAATTATCAGATATCTTTATTGAAAACATGCATGTTTCTTTAGTCCAAAACTTATTGGATATATTCTGTAAGTCCTCAAAAGTCGTATACTTCATCCATGAGAGCATAACCCTCTTTTCAATAACTCCATAATTATATCTCAAGAAACTATCATCATCCAATTTAATTATTCAAATCTAACATATCTTTAGCCAAGCATAATTATCTTAACATAAGGGACATATTAAGGGTTATCTTCCCCTTAATAATGTGTTTTCTAAGTAAATCACCTTACTCTTAATTCACTTTTTTGTCTCCTTAGAACTATTCAACATAATCTTTCCATCCTGAATTAAAAACTTATACTAAAACCACTTATATATTTTATGATTCATATAACATAATCTTTGAAATCCAAAACATATACACCTCAATAATCCAACTTTATTCTTAAACAATTACTTACGATCCATCATCTTGGTCTTTCCTAATTATGAATCATGTCTTAAGGTTTCTCAAACTCAAGATTCTTAGGTTTAATGTAAACAATACTGAAAGATCATCACATACCTTTCACATGTCGTTTAAAATATATTTATCCACAGTAATATAACCAATACTTGTATCATCGTCATTATTCTCTTCATGATATTTCCACTTAGAAAATTAATCTTCAGTATTCTCATAATTTCCACATCTAAAAAATTCAATGGTTAACCATGTTATATTTAGTTTTGGATATTGACTAATACTAGAAAAAAGTGTGAGAAATACATATTAGAGATTAAAAACACATAAGTAAGGTAAATTGCTTATAATATTTCAATCTATGATATCTTTGGTTTAATCCTAGGTTATTCATGATTACAACAAAAAACTATAATATTGTAACCTATACTTGACTTATACTTAGTAAATCCCTAGAAATATCCTTATAAATATCTCTAGGGATCAACCTAAAGTTTTTCATCATAGTTTCCAAAGGTTGACTAAACCTTCGCTCTGATACCAACTCTAATGGTATGGAATTATTTCCAGTAGACTAGAATTGATACCTATCAGAGCACTCCATGGGTGGATAAAACCCCATGGGAGGGACACACAAACATCCCCAGTGGAATCCATTTCTTAATTAAGCCCTTGGGAAGAGAGCCATTCTTTTTCCAATGTTCACACGTGAGAGTTCTCAAGGATCAGATTAATTCCTACTTCCTTTGTTCTGATGCCAACTCTAATGAACCAAGCTTAATGTACATGGTAATTACATTTATTTTGAATAAAAATTAATAAATTACACAAATATATGACCAAATATTATATTAGTTTAGTATCTTTGGAAACTTTGAACATAATCTATCAACTTGGTGAAAGATCTTCAACATCTCCCATAAATATCTCCCCCTTTGGTTTTCCTACCTAAAACCTTTCTTTATATCATGGGGAAAAGAAAACATAAAAGGGGTGAGATAAAATTCTAAATAAGGGTAAACATTAAGAACATAAAATAAACCATAAAAATAAGAATGTAAAATCATTAACAAACAGATTAAATATCAAAATCACGAGTCATGAAATAAATCTTAGCAGTATGTAAGGCATAGATCATAAAGAAACATTAACCATGATAAAATAGCCTTGGCATAAAACATAGAATTATGGAAAACAAATAAGCACACAATATGATTTACATATTAGCCAATACATTAATTACAAGACCATCATAGTGAACAAAGTACATTACTGAACTGGGTTTACATTCCGTTCTATCCACATATTACTAAACCAGATTTACTTTCTATTCTAGCCCTATATTACTAAACTATATTTACTCGTCATTCCAGACCTGTATTACTGAACCAGATTTAATTGTCATCCCAGTAATTTCTATCTCATGAAATATAAATATTTACTCAATTAATTGGAGGGATATATATGTCCCACCCATCTCATAGTGAAATCATTCTTACATGTTCCACATAAACATAAATCATTCATCATAGCGCAACCCATGAAATAAAACGGGTTTCTTAAAAATCATTCCATAATAATTTATATAAAATAAATAGATTTCATAAAAATAATTCCATCATGAAAATAATAAAATAAAAGTAATAATAGGGATAGAAACATATCCCCTTGTCATCTTAGATGGAAAATAATTTTTATAAAACACTTGAACTTAATTCTTGAGGAAAATATCATTTCTTATTCAAAAAAGTTTTCTTTTATAAAAAATACCACACAATTTTAAAATAAAAGTATTTAGTTGAATATAAACTCGAAATTTTGTAAAGAAAAGTTCATGAAACTAAGTAATTATAAATATGTAAAAATTTGGTCATGCTGTATTAATTAAAAAAGCATTCCCCTTGTACTTTTTCCAGAAAAGTCAAAAAGTACCTCAAATCGAATAACGAAAAAAGATTCCTTTCATACCATTTAATAAAAATTCACTAAAGGGTAAAATTAACTTTAATTTTTTTTGAAAGAATAGAAATAATATTACATAATTTGGAAACATGGACGAGGATGATAAATATACCCCAGTAAATACTTTGGTATAAACAATCTCGGATAAAAATGAGATTGCAAAATTATCCCTTACCTTAGGTCCGATTTCTTCTGCATGTGTATGAAAATCCTGTATAGTGGGTTTAAATGTATTATTAACTTGTAAAATAACCATAATAATATATATGATATCATATATGATTCAATTATGACTTTATATTAACCGTTTATTTATTAATTCCTTGTTAAAGCGACATTTTTGGGTAATAATCGCTTTATTTATTGTACATGTTTTGACTTATTATTCTAGATCTTATTACTTAGATCATGATTTAATTAATTTAATAATATAAAAAATGATTTATATATCATAAATATTAAGTATAGAAATAAATATAATATATATATAAACGAAATATAATACACCGTTAATGGAGACGACAAGCCATACGTACGCATGAACGCTATTTCCGTTTCCTTATTGAATTGAATAGAAGCAAGTAAATGACACATATATATATATACATAAATCCAGAGGAATTATAATTTCATATATTTCATTATTATTTATTATATATACTTTATAATCATTCTTGAATGGTTAACATGGAGAATGAATCAAATCACGTAGTGGATATGGTAGACCGTACGTATGCATGAGCGATGATATCATTCAATTAATGGTTAAATGGTATGTAATTGGATGGTATATTAATTATAAAGAATAATTATAATGTTATATTCATTATTTAAATCCATTATACTCATCATCATACCCATCTAACTTAATTATTGTTGAATAAAAAATTACATCACGATGTGGAGATGGTAAGCCTTACGTATGCACGCATGGTGATATTTTTACTAGTAGGATAAATAAAAGGATGTATAAGGTTGTAAATTAATTATAATAATATATAATAATGTATAATATAATTTATTTATTACTTTAGTATGGAAAAAAGATAATAATATGAAGTATAAGAAGAAAAGAATTTTGAAAGAGCTGATAAAACAATTACCTCTTTTTCGAGTATCTTTTTTTATTTGAAAAAAAGGTCTCCCTAGGATGGATTTCCGCCCAAAGTGTGGACTCTAGGAGGAATTAAGTGATATTGGGAGATTATTTGAGTTTAATTTGGATAAAAAATATGATTTAAAGGTGTGAGTAAGTTGGTAGAGGTGGTGACCTTTTAAAAGAGGGAGGAGGGGCACTTTAGGAACGTATTGAAATATTATTTTATTATAAATTTATTTTTGAATTATAATAGTTAAATAGTGATATATTTCTACTATAATATGATTATGGGTATAAATACTCTCAATCAATAGGTTTTATCTAAGTTTATTTCACAAAATTAACCTTATCATTTAGCTTTAACCCTTAGTTAAAAACATTAACTCTTACCATGTCTTCTTATATTTTCATAATATATGGATACTATAGTTACTATAAAATGAAAAGAGAACTAAAAGTGTATCCTTAATGACATTTTTAACATTATATATGTCATTTTTAAAAATATTATATTTTTATGACTATTATATCATTAAATAAAATAGTATTTGTTTTAAAAACTCATTAATGTCAATTTCACCACTATTTAGTAATTGATTTTTTTAAATTCATAAAAACTTGATTACTTTAAAAAAAGGAATTAAATCGTCCCTTAAAATTCAATTTCATCCAAAAAATTCATGTATGTTCTAAAAATGTTCAAATTAAATTTATTTTAATATTTATAATATCATTTATTGTAATATTTCATTAATAAGGTAATCACTACATCATCATTGTGTCATAAATAAATGTATTTATTTTATATATAAAAATTATAAATAAAATACCATGATGTAGGAAATAATTTCATATTTCTAATTAATATTTATAGTAAAAAATATCAATTATATAACCCCACATTAAAATTGTTTTAGTAAAAATATATATGTTTATGTTATATTTCTCTTTACTTTAAATTAATTAATATAACATATCATTTTCACACCCAAGTGGTTATAAAATTCCAAAATTTTAGAATAAGGATTATTTTGGTCGCTCATGACTCATCCAATAGTATTAGGACATGTTTTAAGGTAGTTTTATATTATTATAATATTATTTTTTACCCTTATTTACCATATTTATCCTTTAACCATGATAAATAAAAATAATTACTGAAGTTACTATTCACAAAGTCCAAAAAATAAAAGGGACCTATTTAAATAATTTTTGACATTATGATTCCAAATTTGGAATATATTTTTCTAAATTAAAAACACCGAAATTTCATAAATTAATTTAAAATTAATTCCTGTTGTTAAAACCAGAAAGTAGGTTTTTAAGAAGTAAAAAACTATGAAAAGATTGACCTGTGTTTATGTACAATTTAAATGTAAAATTACTTCCAATGAGAAATATTGTATTAAATGATAAAAAAATAATCCAATTACACTTTAAAAAACATTAAAAAGACAATATAACTATATAAATAAATTAGATGAAAAACGAAATTTTGAATTAAAATAAAGTATTTTTCACCATTCATTAAAATATGAATTTTATCATAAAAATACCAAAAATTCAAATAAATAAAATTCGGATTTCCATATTCCAAATAAAAAGTATATTTTGTCAAATTTAATATATAAAAGTGTTAAAAATGATATTTTAAATTGGTGCTCCATCAAAAGGAGACAAAACTGTATTTTTAGAAAAATACTTCTTTTATACGAAAAACTGAATTTGTTCTTATATCATGTCTAGAAAATTCATAATATGAATTTTAATCTTATATAAAATTCAAAATATTATTAATAATATTTATATCATCGCGTTTATATCCCATTAAATAATAATATTTTAATAATATATCGTTGTTTAGTGAAACTCGGTATTGCATACAACACAAGCTATCAAGGAAGGTCAATCTTGTGTGTAACACAAGACAAGTTAGTGCTGCATGTATTGAAATATTATTTTGGTGTTGTATATAACATAATCCAAACTTAGTTCTTTTATACATTGAACAAAACTTACACTCAATGTAGCATCTATCGTGCGCCAATTTGTTGTTACGTGTAACATACAACAAGCCGGTTTAGTGTAAAAGGAATGTTTAACTTAGTGAATTGCAAGATATAAATGAAAATTTTAATTTATTTTGAAAAAATGGTCCATAAAAACTTGGGGTGTTACAGCTCGTGCGTTCATGTGGACTACCGCCTCCATGAAGTGATATGATTCATTTTTCATTTTATTTTGAAATAGATGGAAATAATGATATAAGAAATGAATATATATAATATATATGGTTAAATAATTATTTTTTAAAGGTTAATTACTATTTAAATTTCTTTTTTTTCATCCACCTAAAAGTGAAAACAATGTTTATGCGTACGAATAACCTACCGTCTCCATGAATGGTGTAATTAATTTTTCTATCTCTAACTTTTATGGAATAATCTAAATTTTATTTATTTTTATGATATTTATATAATGATTAAAATTATCTATATGATGTTACCATGATCAAATTACAAGGACTAAAACTACCAAACCGAAACATATATGAAATATAAAGTAGTTATTACCTAGAATAGTGATTCTAACAAGGAATTGTTAATAAACGGGTGATTAATGTTTGTAAATAAATATTATTTGGTATGATATATATTATTATGGTTAGGGAATAGATATATAATAAGTATATATTTATAATATATGAGGATCAAACATGTACAAATGATGTTGAACCTGAGGTAAGAGTTCATTTCACAATCTCATCAATATTAGGGATTGTTTTTGTTTATGTATTCACCGAAGAAATTATTTTATATTTATATATTAAGAAAGTAAATTTTATTCTACTCTATTTATTACTGTAAATTTCTATTTTCCCTCTCATTTTAATCTCTTTATGTACTAAAAATACCAAAATAATGTTTTATGGAAAAATGAATATTTTTTTCTACTCAGATGGGAATCTTTCTCTTACATGACCATATTTTCCTTAAAATTTATATAAGGATGTTTTTAAAATTCTAAAAAAATGATTTTTTAAATATTTTTTACCCATGTTTTAGTTTTTATAAAATGGTTTAATGGAATATTCTCTTTTTTCTAATTAGGAACTTTTTGACCTTTTTACAATGGTGTGAAAGGAATACTTATTTATCATATAAAACATGTATAAAATTACATTCTATAATGAAAAACAATTTATTTTAATCTTAATTTACAAATTTTAAAGGCTCGTTTCAAATAAAATGTCTTCCTTAATATTTGGGAAGTATGTTAGACTTTAAATAAGTGATTTCAAAGTAAAAGGGTATTTTCCTCAAGAAAATTTCTAGTGATCTTTCTAAAGTATATTCATCTATGTCAACATTATTTGGTGAATATTATGATTTATTGGGGATATAATATTTTGATACCATTCTTTATATTACTTTTTTTGGTTTATGATTATGTTTATTTGTTGTGGAAATTAATAATAGTTCGTATGCTTGCTTTTAATATGATTATTAACATTGATTATATTTCACCCTTCTCATATAATGAATAAATTAGACATGGTATGTGATAGGTAGGGCCCTCTATATCCCATCAATGCATTAGTAGGTTTCTTGATACAAATTTTTTTTGGAATTTGGCAGAGTCATTACCCATTTATATATGATGTCTTGGAAAGAGGCCTTGACGGTAAGTTTATGATGTCTGAAATTATGCATTAAATCACTATGAAACTAGTTATGTTTGTAAATGTGATTATTTATATTGTTATGTTATCCACGGATTTAGTCACCTATTTTATAGTATTATTTATATGGAATATTTGATTATTGTATATCCTGACCATATTATTCATGTCTTATTTACTTGGTTCTAGATTTTGCTGTACACATACCCTTACCAAGCATATGAGCTCACCACTTTCTTATGTTTCCTTTCGCTAGGATGTCAAGAAGTGTATTATGATTGATATGTAGGGATATGATAAAGTGAATAATGGTGTAATAAAAGAAAATACTATATATTATTTTAATTTTTCAATTGTAATGTGAGATTATGTTTCTAGTTTTCCATGAAAACTAAACTATTCGGTCCTTTATGATGTAATTTATTTTGTCTAGTGCCAATGTAATAATGTAACAATCGAATCTATGCTAATAGGTTCAGGGACTTTACATAAATTGAGTTGAACATTATGATATCCTTAATATTAATAGCTTATATTATGTTGTTTAAGTTTTTTATTATGCAATTTTATGTTTATGGTTATGTTTTGGGACTCCATTCCCAATTTTGTAGAAAATGTAATGATGTGGAACAAAATTACACTTTCCCATGTAAATTCTTGAGTGGGGGATGACCTATCTATTCACTAATATGTTTCCTATGACACTAGATTACATTATACATTATATTGATGATTCATATGGTGTTAGATTATATTCCAATTATGTTATGATATGATATTGGATGTAATAAAAATTTACCCTATTTTATGATTAATGAGGGATACTATGCCTTCTATTACCCATAAAAGAGAGATGCACTTCCCTTTATGTTATTTTCTCATAGATGGGGACATGATGCCTATATATTCATGGTTAGATATGATATTTTACATGATCCCCACTCATGTATTGAGGCTCAAAGTTCATAACACTTTTACATCATGTAATCAAGCCCATGACTAGGTATGCTATGTCTATATATGATGTTGTCATCGAGGCACTATGCTTGTTGGTGTGTTAATACTCTAAGATGCTATACCCACTTATAAATTGTTTCCATTGGGATTCTATTCCCTTTAATAAAACTAGGTTATTGGGACATATTTTCCATGTACTAGATGTTATTTTTTATGGGATTCACTACCCATGTACCAGATATTATGTCATGATGAGACAATATGCCCATTGATTATATATTTTGGTATGATTCCTGGTTATTATTACTTATGGTATGTTCAACCACCCAATGACACTAGACTAATTAGGAATGGTAACTCATGGGTGACTTGTGTATCCCTCATAGTTTTGGTGACTATTATTATTAATGTTTTTATTGTTTACTTATGAGTATATAACATAATTCACTTACTATATTTATTGGATATGATTGGGGATAATGTTGGTGGTGGAATATTGAGTTATATTCACACCCAACATGGACACCCTGACACTTGATAAGATTTCATATCCATGATACAGGTAACAGAAAGGGCTATGTGGATGGAGATAAATTATTTAGTGTTGTATGGTTGAAGTTTGGAGACATGACTGGGTAGGGAATTGGAAAAAAATTTGTGGTTTTCTTCTGTTTTTTGTTTATTTTGGATCTTGAAGTATATGATCAGCCAATACACTATCATGTTTACTTCTATATAACTCATGAAACATTATAATATCTAATTTTGATAAGCAATGTTGGTTTTTATTTATTTACGGTTGGAATTTAGTTATAATGTTCATACACTGCTATTATATTTTGATGAATATTTATTATTTTACTTATGATTTTATTTATAGTTATTTATATAATAGGGTATAGTCTCCACACAACATCCACAAACCCTCACCACCAGCTGAAAACTTATAAAATATGGGGAGGCATTCTTGAGGTATGTAATGCTTCAGTTTAGTCACATTGGAGGTGAATCAGTCTAGAAATGTTATAAAGTGGTGTTAAATCCATGTTTATATTTATCTTAATATTTAAGATATGGTAGATAGAAGATAATATGTGGTTTAAATTTGAAATAAAACTTATTCCTAGGTATATATAACTCATGTATTATTAAATTATAGGTTATTGTATATGGGATTATTTTTATTGATTTTTTCTATTAACACCGAGTTTATTTTTATTGAATGTGATGCATTGGGTAATTGATTTATGTTTTTCAGTTTTAACACTAGATCGAGGTGGTTAGAGAGAATGTGTCCATGCATTGTTACTGGAATGTACGATTCACATGATTTCTTGTGGTCTAACACCTTGATTATGATATAAGTTATGGTTTAAAATGTATTGGTAAAAATTTATATATTATTTCTTATGTAACCCTCTGGTGGTATTCAACTTGATTGATATTTTATTTTTTATTATGCTATAATTATTTTTTAAACAGTGATGTGAATCATATATGAATCTTTATGTTTATCCTATGAGATTGGGTTGTTGGGGATAGAAAGGGTTCCCAAGTTATGTGAGACCCATATATTCTAGGAAGGATATATAAAATAGAAGAATGTAATGCCTGTTATTTATTGTCCAATCTATGATATCAAATATTTTTATAAATCTAAATTAAGGTGTTTGTTTGTAATTTTAGTGAAATGACATTGTGATGACCTCCTGTTGAGTGCCTAGATAGAGGGAATGAGTATTCCCCATCAGTTTTTTTGAGTCTTAGACCCTAGTTTCACATGCACATAAAATTAATTATCAACTTAGAGAGAGTCTATAATAGGTTATTCATTCTATGAGACTTCGATATTTGAGATTAGTTCCTTACATGTTAGATCTATCTAGTGAGTTCTATTTGTAACATCCACCTATATTTATTAGAGAGTGAAGATCAAATGAATTAAAGATCTAGGTCAAGTCTATACAGAATATCTTTTAACATCTTTAAGAACCCCCAAAGAGGAAAGTGAAGATTCTTATGTATATGCATTGAGGACCAGAGAATAATTGATGGGACATCCTAGTCAAGTAAAATTAGCATTCTTGGTTGTATTGAATAGAATTTTAGGCTTGTTTCCTTAATAATTTCTTCCGTGAGACACTGAGATCTAATAGGGCTAAGAAGTTTATGAATCTAGTTTAGGGGGTATAATAGTGATGGACTATGTTGCTCACTTTATTGATCTGATTTGGTTTAAACCCATGATGGCTAGTGATAAAACCATCAAGGTTACAGTTTTAAGGATGGGTCTATAGATTTGATTTGATCTCGGGTAAACATCTTTCAACTTATGTATTTTTTAAAGGCCAAGAACTAGATCCTTATTATAGAGAGGAACCTAGTCCAAGGTGGACCTTCTAACCAATTAGGTTCTCATGTTGGCTCTAGTAGTGGGTCTTTGGGTTTTTGAAAGTGGTGTTTTAGTGATTAACTCTGGAGTGGTGATAGATATTACAATAAAGTATTTGACATTTCTTCCCTAAAAGGGATGAATCCTACCATGTTTTATTAGTGTGACATGTCAGTTCATACTCAATCATAGTGACAACAAGAACCTATTGAGTTTTGATCTCATGGAAAGATGGGGAATTTTTAGCTCTTTTATTAGATATTTTCTCATCCATCTAGTGGTTATGGTGATGGTAAAGTTTAGGGAACTAGAGTAGGACCATGTTCCTTACTGTAAAATGGTAGTTGGAGTTCTTCCATCCATTCAGAGTGTAGAAGAGGTCATGATTCTCAGGGTTAGAATATTCAACATATTGGTTCTACTTAGGGTATCCAAGGATCAAGAGGCTAGGGTATAGGCTCATGGTTAGGTTGGTTTCATGATATTAATCTAAAACCCATTGTTCATAGCAAGGGATATCAACTATTCATGGTATGATCTTAAAAGAATATACCCTTGATGATTTTTTATTTGATATGGTGGTATCAAATTTTTTATATCTAACCAGTTTTTTAAGGATTTGGGGCTAATGAAAGAGTATATTTATGGTTTAATGCCTGTTAATGCACCCTTAGGGGTGTGATCAGAGGGTATTCAGATATTTCAAGATTTCTCTATCATGATTTGAATGTATAAGATTATTTGGTACTTCTTCATATTAAAGATGCATAGTTTTTATGTGATCATAAATATTGTTTGGTTGAATAGATATTGAGAACACATTGAATACTATCACCAAATTATATATTTCATGTATGATTATGGTGATTTTTATACAATTTCTGATTAGTGGGATTTGTAAGCAAGTCGTTTGGGGTGTAACCATTGGTAGCTGGGGATGATTTTAGACCAATTCACTAGTTTTGTTTGGGATGATGAGGAGACATGAAAATCGATCTTTCCTCTTCTTATTGATCAGATAAATGTTTTTTACCTTAAGGAATTATTTTTTTCCACATGAGAGAGAGATTGAGTTTACAATTGAGCTTATTCCAAGTATATAGCCCATATACAATCCACCTTATAAGATAGATAATATAGATCTTTTAGAGTGGAAGGTTCAGATAGAGGATCTTGAGGTGAAGGGATTCATTCCGTTGAGGACATCCCCTTAGTATGATAATATTTTATTCAATAATAAAGGTGATTTATTACTACATTTATGTTTGGTTTACCAGAGATTGGACTGATTTATGGTAAAAAAATGACATCCTCTTCCTTGTATTGATGATCTTTGACTAGCTAAGGGGATCCAATTGGTTCTTTATGATCGATTTGAGATTAGTATATCACCAGTTGTGTGTGTTTCCATATTATATTTCTCATACCACTTTATGTAGCTTGTATATCCTATATGAGTATCTTGTGTTTCCAATAGGTTTGATGAACAAGACCATAGTGTTTGTGGAACTGATGAATCACATATTTTATCATTATATATATTCATTTAGAGTAGTATTTACCACCGATATCTTGGTATACTCCCATTTCAGGGAGTACCATGCTAGAAATCTGGAGACTATCTTGAACAAAGTAAGAGAGCATGGCTATATGCCAAGCTTTTGAAGTGAAAATTTTGGATCAATGACATTCACTTATTGGGAACATGATATCAGATCCTGAGATACTAGTAGACCCTTGGAATTTAGAGGTTATGGTTTCTCAAGAGTGACCCCATAATGTTTTAGAGATACATAACTTCTTGGGTTTGGAAGGTTCAATTATGTACTAATTTTGATCCTAAATGAGTCAAGTAAGAATTATTACCTATACTTTGATGCATTAGGGGTGGGTCTTATAGCCATTTTAATGTAGGACATGTGAGTTATTAAATATGGATCTACGAAGTTGATGTAACACCCTGAAAATATCATTATGTTATTAATAGAATTCTTATTTCATAATTAATTTTTTTATTATGAGAATATATGAATAATTTTACATTTCAATTTTTTTACACAACATGGAAAACTACAACTATAAATAGTAATGATATTATTTAATGATATAATAAAAATTATATTATATTTTAGAGTCTATAAACATATTATATTAGTTTTTTTATTAAAAATTTTAAATTTTTATATAACAGTTATTTTCATTAAATAATATTTTAAAACACTTTTTAAATTATAATATATTTTAGCGAAGTCCTAAGTAATTTTTACAATAGTCAGAATGCTCAATTTTCTATGGAATTGCTAAATTTCAAAAAATAAGAATATTTATTTAAAAGTTAAAATTTTATTATTTATAGAATTATTTTGAAAAAATAAACATCATTTTTGGACTCATCAAATCAAAATTAGCTTAGGTTTATTTTTTTGGGAATTTTATAACAAAGTTTATTTTTTGGTGAAAAAGTAAAAATTGTCAGTTTACAAAGCACTATAATTTTATGACATCAATATTATGTCAGCCTGACTAAAAATTTATGAAAAATTTTATTAAATCAAAATATCCCTTAATAATTACAAAAATTAATTTAAAAATATTAATTTTATTTTAGAAATTTATACCGTACTTCTTGAAACCAAAAATTAAAATTTTAAGATAAAAATTATATTTGATTTAAGTGCATTAATTAGGTGGTTTGGAAGGTATGTTTTGTTTTAGGAAGACCTTTAATGTACACCCACCCTCTCCCACTCATTAATTATCTAGAAAATTGGTTAGAATTTAAGTTACCCATAAGTGGCCTGCTTATATAATAAAATAACCTATATTTTAACTCGTAAAATAACCTATACTCAAGTATAAATACCCCCTTTCCCTCCAAACATTCCACACCAAATAATTTGAGTATAATATCTATAGCTAAGTGGACCCCAGTATTCCAGATCTATTTTATACTTTATTACATTGGCATACGATATAAGGAATTTCATCCTGAAGGAATAAATAGTTGAATTGTATTGGTAAACTAGATACATACTTGAGTCTTATAGTATATTTAGATACACAAATTACAACATAATTTTTTTCGAGAATAAAAATACTACCCATAGAATATTTTTTCATATCAAACATAATACAATTCATGGATTCCTGAAAAAGGAAAAAATAAGGGTGATCTCAAATGCTTAGTAAGGGTTAAGTACAATAACAGCTATCATGAATCAATAGATAAATATCAATATGACAAGGTAAATGTAGCACCCCAAGGAGTTAAAAACAAATTCAATATAGAATTATTGCAACACATAATCTCTAAAAAAAACAATTTTTTATTATATAATATAGTTATAACCTAGTTGTTATACATAATGTTTTTGCTTATGTGCTTTAAATTTTAAAAAACAAGCATACACGATTGTGATTGGTAAGATATTTAGAGTCTGATAGGATCAACTTACATTTTTTGGTGAATAGTAACTTGACCCTTATGAATAGTAATGTACCCTTATGAATAGTAATATTACCCTTATGAAGAGTAATATCACCCATGAAAGTAGAAATAAAATTTAGGCACCTTATAAATGAGAGTGAATATTTTAAAAATTAATAATTAAGTGTTGATATTTTTAAGAGAAATAAATATTTAATTATAATTTTAAATTAATAAATTTATTTAAAATAGAAATAATTTTTATAAAATGTATTCCTAAATAAATATTTTGTTTTCTTATGATTTTAGGATAATTTTATGAGACCTCAGTTAATTTTTGAAAGTATTATAAAATCAGTTTTAAATTTAAAACATGTATTTTTCAAGTAAATAATGATTTTATTTAAAAATTAAATTTCACATATTTAGAAATTTATTTTGATAAAATTGAGTCCAATTTTCAATTATACACATGGAAAAATGGTTATGGTTAATTTTTGGTATTTTTCTAAAATACTTGAATTTTTAGTGAATAGTAAAACACAATAGTTAACGATAAATGCTAAATACATGATTTATTGAGTCATAGGTGATGTATGGATGATGTAATCACATTTATTTCTAACTCAAATTCACTTATTACTATTTTTGGTCACAATAATCAACACTATTTCTTATCTTGAGAAAAATAATAAAATAATGAATAAGATATTTAAAAATCACCCCTCTCCTCCACTATAAAACCACCCCCACTCCCTCTTATCCTCACTTCTCTAAGCCAATAAGATTCTCAAATTTTTTCCCAAATACTCTTCCTTATTATCTCCCCACTTCCATGAGCTCTTGGTCTTTCCAAAATACCAAAATCCCTTCCCTTAAAGAGGTTCTCAAAGAGGATATTTCCAGAGGTAAACTCTCTTCCTTTTTCATTTAATTTCGCTTCATTTTATTTTCTTTTATTATTATATCCTCACCTGCTCAGTACAAATTATCATGATAACTAAATTATCATTTATATACTACAATTATATGATTTTAATGGAATAACCATCATCAATATCCTTACTCTCTCTCTTTGTATTTTAAAAATGAAATTATCGTCCGAGAAGTGCCGATTTAAAACCATTGTGGACGACGAAGTTTAATTATTCAAGTTAACCTTAAAGGATATTCATTGAACCATTTGAATGGTTGAAACAGATTGTAAAATTAATATTAAAACCTTTTTTATGTTCTGTATGTTACATATTTACATAATACCATGTGATAATACAGAATGAGTTCGTTATGATCAATAACCGCCATAATAATATAAATGATTATCAATAAATGTATTTTATAATGATTAATCCACATAATATATAACCAAATGATATATATAACCTCTAAAACTTATTGATTATAATTAAAAACATTAAATTCTAATTCTGGGTAATTATACCAATTTTAAATGAACTCCATTACTTATAATCAAGCAAATCTATTATGAAATCAAAGAAATGAACACTCCAGAAAGTCAGAATTCAATAATATAACTTATCAGTAAAGACATAAATGAAATTAATAAAACTGCAATGAATCAAATACATGTATATAAGGTTTTGAGTTAATTAATTAATTGATTTAATTTGATTATCCAGGAAATTAAGGTCAAGTTCAGAACACGTTCGGACCTAAGGTAAGGGTTTTATACCTGAACCTCCATTTTATTTCAGGTTACTCTTATTATTTACATACCTTAATGAAATACTTAATTATTATTATGTAATAATCATGAATTATATGTTAATTTTATATATATTTTTACTAAATAAAATTCTTCTTTCTTTTATGGGGAGTTATATGTTTTAAAAGGATCTTTAAAAAATTCTTCCCGATAACCAAGCCCGTTTCAAAGGAACTACTTGAATTCTTACCTATTCTCAAATAAACTATACAATATGTTTTAGATACATTTTTTTATAAAATAACTCATTTTATTATGAAATAACTACATTAATTTAATTATAGTTTTATGTAATTTTTTCCAAAAGAACTCTTCTTTTCATAGTAAAAGAGTATTTATCTCAAGAATTACTCGATGATTTTATATGAGTATTTTCATCTATTTCAACAATTTTTTTGATTATTATGTTTAATTGGGATTAATATTTTTTTGATATCATATATCATATTTTATTTAATGGTTTATGATTAGTTTGATTGTTGATGTTCTATCTTGATACCATTAACCATATTACTTCGAATGGTTAGTGTTTATGTTTAATGATTGGGGAAAGTTATTACATTTCATATATTTATTTCAATATGAATGTATATGTTGCTTATGTTTATCCCCATTAATATGATGAATTAATTGGACTTATTATGTGATGGGTGGGTCTCTCTATATCCCCTTGATGCATCGGTAGGACTCATGGGACAAACTAGCCTGGGTTTTTACCCATTATGTATGGTGTCTTGGATAAGGCCTTAAAGGTATGATTATGATGTTTGAATTATGTATTCCCTAATTATGAAATTAGATATTGATATTACATGTTATTATTCAACTAGTAGAATATCCATGGTTATGTTTTATGGAATTATTTAATCAGTTTTTATTCCTTCCATATTACGCTCATGATTATTTTTTTAAAGGCATGTGTTTTTAGTTATTCATCATGCCAAGTGTTTATGTAAGGAACCGACCTCTGAATGCTCGGAGCCAGTGCCTACGATACATGATGTACCAAAATTACATTATAAACATTTACAAAATATTACATCATGTCCCAATAATACAGAGGCTCATGAGGTTCAGGTTCTGGGAAACCAGCAGCATTTGAAAATTCTTTGAAGACATGGCTGATACCTAAAAAATTTTCATTCAAAATGTAGGGTGATCATTGAAATACTTAGTAAGGGTTTTGAAAATACTTAATACATATTTTAAAAACTTTCTTTGAAAATACTTTCACACACAACAAAATGACATTTTGAAGGTTGCTATAAAACAATTAAAACATTTCATACACAAGTATTTGAAAATTTAACTGAAATATAGTAAGCATGTTTGTATAAAAATGCATAAATACTAACAAGTAAAGTAGTCATAGCATGCAAGGTATGAAAACATTATCAGAGTTGCGTATAAACAATTTCACTACAACTTATAAAAATGAACATTATGACATGATTAATGTAATGCTAACATTTGTATTAAAAATTATGGAAAGGTATACTGATCATGCATCATCACTATCTCATCATATTATAAGTGAACATTAATCTCATACTCATAGGTAATGGTTCTAAAACCAAGGATATTTCTATAGTTGAAATAATCACTTGGTTGGTCATATACTAAAACATAATGAAGAAACGTATAATGCCAGACTCATGTCTGAATGTCAAGGCCTCGTGCCATGAACTAAGGGTAAAAACCCAATCTGACTATCTCGAGAACTATCGATGCATCGAGGAGCTTAATTTTACTGGTCTCCAACTTGAAGGGATTACTTTAACCAGTCCCCAACCCGGAGGGATTTCTTTTAACCGGACCCCAACCCGACTGTCCAATACATTTCTCATATGTCAATAAGGTCTGATATTCAAGGTGTACCATACCACTTTGAATATTTAATTTCTAATTGATATTACCCAAAAATACTCCAGTGTTATTCTGAAAACATTAGGCAAGCTTCTGAAAACAAAATAACTAATTCTGAGACTGCTCGACTAATTACAGGCCATGATGGATCCATGCCCAATCCCTTCCTGTCTACCACACTCAAGAGTCGGGTTTTATGAAAATGTTTTTAAGCTTTCATTAAATATGTATACATTTTCTCTGAGTTTTCATATATTAAAACTTGTAAACAACATTTGATACATAAGTAATGCATATACATATTCGCACGTATATATATAAACTTTCATTAGAATTTATCTGCTTGTTCTGAATTAGTCGATTTACACATCGACATAACATTGAATATTTGGTAATAAATAATCAAATGCATACATAGTATGGTAAAAATTCTTTTCACATAAGATAACACATAAAATGACGGGTGATTAGGGGTTTCCACATGAAATGATAACTCCTTAATTAAAAAAACCTTATTTCATGGAAATGAAATACTTAAAAATATGTCATTAGATATGCGGATAAAAGGTTCAGTGAACATGAATCTAGAATAAATCATAAGCTTGGTAACTAATAGAATTTTTTTTGGCAAATTAAACCTAAATGTGTTCACAACATGGTTACAGATGTAGCATGTTTTTACAAATCCATTTATTCTCTAATAATTTTTGGTCAAATCAAAATATATTATTTTAAAACATAGAAACACCACAGGATTTAATATTATGAAAACTTCTTTAATTCAAACATACCTTATATAATAGTATATACTTATATAAACACATATTGGTTTAGAAGACTTCAAAATTGACATTTAATAAAATCTTACAAGCATTAATTACATTGAATGTAATAATTAAATTAGAAAATTCAATATTTGGGTCTCCCAAATAGACTAGGGTTATATATTTATAACCATATATACACTAAGAGTTTATACATGGGTTTTACATAACCAAAAAAAGGTTTTATAATTTCTTATAAGTAATATATATACTTTAAAACATATTAAATACACCATTATTACTTGATTGTACACCAAAACCATGTTAGGTTTATAGTATATAATAATATGTGTATACATATATAAAAATAGGGGTCTTGCATTATAATTCCAATTGAACAAAAAACATAATTCGCATCAAAAACATTATTTGAGGGTTGGAAATTATCTTTTAAAATCCATAAATCAGGTTTGGATTGAGTCTTAGGTATACATGTACATACCCAAATATGCGTATAAGTATATATTGGATTTTTTATAAGAATTAAAAATTCAATTGAACCCAAATGAAATTTCGCACCAAAAACATTACCTAAGGCTTGGAAATCATCTTTTAAAAATTATAAAATGGATTTGGATTATGATACATATATATGTGTATATATATATATATTACAAAGAAAGGATTTGTTTGCTATAAGTAAATTCGAAACACCCTTTATGTGTATATAATCATACTGGAATATTTGAAAATCTTAGAGATAGTTATGAGTTGATATTTTATACATGTATATATATATAAACTCGTTTAAAAATTATATATATATATACATATCAGTATGTATAATTCATGTTTGTAAAATAAAACCAAAAGGAATCAGACCCTTTAATCATTCAAAGAAAACCCTACCAAAAACCCGCACACCCAAAGAAGGAGGAGGGACGACTCCCGCACTGGAAATGACATATATATATATATATATTTATATACCGTATATCTGATTACACAGTGTGTATAATAGGTTTTGTACTATCAAAATAAGTGGTTAAGTCCCCTTACATTAGCTTGAGGAGGAGAGTCGGACTGGCAGAGACTTGATGGAGGTATTGGAGAGTTCGAGGGGAAGTGGAGAGGATAACGAACCCCGTAAGGTTCGGTTGCATGGGAGAGGGCTTAAAGAAAGCCCACAGGTCTCGGGTACAACAAGAGAGGACCCTACACTTGACTACCGAGGTGAAAACAACGCTTCGAGTTGGAGAGAAAACAATAATGCAATCATATATATATATATATATATATACATATATATATATATATATAAACTTACCCAAGGAAGAGCTCAGGAGGATATGCCTTGAGGTTCTTAAAGGTGAGTAGGTCTGTGGAAAGGTGAGGCTGAAGAGGACCCTTGGAAGGTGATGGGTGAGCATGGGCCGAAGAGGAGCAGTGGAGGAGGTAGGTGGTGATCGAGATGGCCTACTGGTTCAGTCTTGCGGAGGAAGAAGATGACGTAGAGAGCTGTGATGGAGCAGACGAACACGATTCAATCCCCCGAGAAGATCGACGACTATGGGGCATTCGCGCAGCTGCGACATGAACCTGACACCCCCTTTTGATATTATTATGTTTTTTAAGTCCGGTTTTCTTTCCATTTTTTTATAGTTTTATTGTTTTTATTTTTTTTGTCTATCACATTTTCCAATTCATACCACTACTACTTTATATTATAATTTATTTCTTGTTTAATTATTACTAATACACCATTATCACTATTTAATTAATTCCCTTAATGTAATTTATATAAATTTTATCATAACACATGTATTATAAGTTTAAATTTAAACATTAAAGAATTTATACCGTTATAATTTTTGCTAAATGAGAATCATAAAATTAATTATTTTACAAAAATTAATCTAATCATAAATTTATAAATAAAAACTATTAATTATTACTTTATATTTATATGTATAACATATTTTCGAAAAATGAATTTTATATAAAACTCAAATAATTTTGGTATATTCATTCCTGTGATAGTTTAAATATGTATTTGCATAAAACCCATATAATTATTTATATAATATTTTAAGTAACTATCGTCTTAATTAAAATAGCACAAAATGATACCATCAATAACAATATTTGATGTCATAAATAACTGCATTATAAAATTATAATTATATAATTCAAAACGAATATACACATATTTGAAGAACTATATACACCAGGTTTTCAATTCATTATCATACGTGGACAATGGATATATTTATAGCCATTAGTATTTTATGGTCACCCCGAGGAAACAATCATATTAGTGCCCTATAAATCCAAAAATTGGGGTGTCTTAAGCTTAAGGTGATTGAAGAATAAGAAGAAAAAAAAGATGGTTCAAGTCATCCCTTTAGTGCTTAGTGTGGTTGCGGTGGTTTCAGCCATTCTTATGTTTTTTGATGGATACTAAAGACCCCTATCATCTTCTTGGGGTTCTCGTTGTTTTGAGTGGTATTCCTGTAATCTTAATAGGGTTTTTAATTGGTATCTTTTGTTAGTGATATTTCCTTGTAAACTCAGAATGTTGTAAGACACTTCGGTGTTAAGTTCTTAAATAAGAAGTTCTATGTTTTATCTTTTATATTTTGTTTGGTTAAAAGAAGAAAACTTTAATGGCATTAAAAAAATTCTATTTATAAGGTTTTAAAATATTCTGGGTGTTACATTATTCCCCCCTTCAAAGAATTACGTCTTCACAATTCTATTCATAAACTGAAAAAGAAAACCCCCAGATGATCAACATCACCAAAATGGGATATTTGGCTTGGTCAATGGAATACTGAGGTTGGTACTCAGTTTCTCTGCTTCAATGGCCCAGATACACCTTGAGCAGTATGTCTTGAACTCCTGCTCAAGTTTTCTACACACAGGCTTCCATAGGGAGGCTTGTGCGGTAATAAAGTCAGGGATGTCCAAATGGACATATTCTATGGTACTCTTCCGAACTATATCATGCTCAGATATTCCATTGGAACGATCAAATCAAATAGATTGAGGTTTAGAATATAGAACATGAAGGCTGCTCTGCGGTTCCCATCTTGGGCAGCTACTAGAAAACATGCTCTGGTAGAAAAATTCTGTGCCAGAGTGAAACATCAAAAAAGACCTTCAAAGTATCTCTCCCTCCGCCTATAATAAGGGAGTTGGGTAGTGGTGATGAGGTGGAATACATGGTCGACCCCTTGACAGGAATGAATAATTTCATGGCTGTTGGACAAATCAAACATTATTGACATGATCCTCGCAGATGGAGAAAATAAGGATAGTCCATAGTGCACGTCCTGATTAAGATTTCCTCCAAAATTTCATCGGGTAGGGATGAGATATTTTTTTTCCAGAAATATGAAAATACATTCATGATAATTCATTTAACTGTTCAGATAAAGTAAAGACAAGAAAGGAAAATAGGTAATATTTCAATAACACATAATTTTATACATCTGTGCTTGAGTCAACCACACGAACTCCTACCGACTCGCTGACACAACCTCCCTGACATCCTTAGTGACGTCCCTACTCAAACACTAGGATTTAGAAACTAAAAAGGAAAAGAACCTATATAAACTAGGTTGTAAATTTATAGATCCCACCTTTTTAACCAGTTCACTGATGTCCTCAACTTTATTCCCAGGGTGGTTCCCAGTTCCTCAATCTCTCTTGTCCAGACACACCTTGGGAAAGTGAGGTTAAACTCCCGCATAAAACAATTGGGCTTCCAGATAGAGGCATGAGCGGTGTAAATCCCAGAGATATCCAGATGAACTTGGTACCTACATATTCGTCATATTACCTCAAAGTCGATGGGTTTGATGTCAAAGAGTCTCCTGTACAGACTGAAACTCAAGACTTGAAAAAGATAGGCTGCACAGAGATTTCCCTCCTCTACAGCTTCCTGGAAAACCCTTTTAGCCAGATAGTGTGAAGATAGGGTAAAAAATAGAAAAAGACCTTCATAATATTTCCCACTATGCATATTGTACGCAAGTTTTGCATAATTTATATGATAATAAACATGACTCGATCCTCAGAAGAGTTGAAGGATATTTGAGTTGTTCGACACTTGGTAAAAAATCTTGCAGGATAGTTGGAGTTTCCCAAAGGGTTCATAGTGTTCCATACATTACCTAACGATTATAGTCTCAAGGATTTCAGTGGGTAGGGACAAAAAACTTGTTAGTGATATTTCGTCTGCCATCTGAAAATTATAATAAAACCACTTAGTAAGGTTTATCCAGAGCTATATTACCTAGTTTTACAAAATTTTCGGAACCTATCCTCTGATACTAACTGTAAGGACTCGGCCTCCGAATGCCCGAAGCCGGTGCCTATGAGGCATGATGTACCAAAATTACATTAAAAACATTTAAAAAATATTACATCATGTCCCAATAATATAGGGGCTCGTGAGGTTCAGGTTCTGGGAAACCAGCAGCATCCAAAAATTCTTTGAAGACATGGCTGATACCTGAAATTTTTTCATTCAAAACGTAGGGTGAGCATTGAAATACTCAGTAAGGGTTTTAAAAATACTTAATATAGATTTTAAAAACTTCCTTTGAAAATAATTTCACACACAACAAAATGACATTTCGAAGGACGCTATAAAATAATTAAAGCATTTCATACACAAGTATTTGAACGTTTAACTGAAAGCTAGTAAGCATGTTTGTATAAAAATTCATAATTACTAACAAGTGAAGTAGGCATAGCATGCAAGTTATGTAAAAATTATCAGAGTTGTGTATAAACAATTTCACTACAACTTATAAAAATGCACATTATGGCATGATTAATGTAATGCTAACATTTGTATTAAAAATTATGGAAAGGTATACTGATCATGCATCATCACTGTCTCATCATATGCCATGTGAACTTTAATCTCATACTCATAGGTAATGGTTCTAAAACCAAGGATATTTCTCTAGTCGAAATAATCACTTGGATGGTCATATACTAAAACATAACGAGGAAACATATAATGCCAGACTCATGTCTAAATGTCAAGGAATCATGCCATGACCTCAGGGTAAAAACCCAATATGACTGTCTCGAGAACTATTGATGCATCAAGGAGCTTACTTTTACCAGTCTCCAACCCGAAGGGCTTACATTAACCATTCCCCAACCTGGATGGATTTCTTTTAATCAGACCTCGACCCGACAGTCCAATACATTCCTCATATGTTAATAAGGTCTGATATTCAAGGTGTTCCATACCACTTTGAATATTTAATTTACAATTGATATTACCCAAAAATACTCCAGTGTTTTTTTGAAAACATTAGGCAAGCTTCTAAAAACAAAATAACTAATTTTGGGACTCCTCGACTAATTACAGGCCATGATGGATCCATGCCCAATCGCTTCCTGTCTACCACACTCGAGAGCCGGGTTTTATGAAAACGTTTTAAAGCATGCATTAAATATGTATACATTTTCACTGGGTTTTCATATATTAAAACTTGTAAACAAAATTTGATACATAAGTAATGCATATACATATTCACATATATATATATATATACTTTCATAAGAATTTATCTTATTGTTCTGAAGTAGTCGATTTACACATCGACATAACATTGAAGATATGGCAATAAATAATCAAAGGCATACATAGTATGGTAAAAATTCTTTGCACATAAGATAACACATAAAATGACGGGTGATTAGGGTTTTCCACATGAAATGATAACCCCTTAATTTAAAAAAACCTTATTTCATGGAAATGAAATACTTAAAAAAATTTCATTAGATATGATGATAAAAGGGTCAGTGAACATGCATCTAGACTAAATCATAAGCTTAGTAACCAATAGAAAATATTGTGGAAAATTAAACCTACTTGTGTGTACAACATGGTTATAGACATAGCATGTTTTTACAAATCCATTTATTCTCTAATAACTTTCGGTCAAATCAAAATATATTCTTTTAAAACATAGAAAGACCACAACATTTAATATTATGAAAACTTATTTAATTCAAACATACCTTATATAATAATATATACTTATATAAACACATATTGGTTTAGCAGACTTCACAATTGACATTTAATAAAATCTTAAAAGAATTAATTACATTGAACGTAATAATTAAATTCTGAAATTCATTATTTGGGTCTCCCAATTAGACTAGGGTTATATATTTATTTCCATATATACACTAAGAGTTTATACATGGGTTTTACATAACCAAAACAAGGTTTTATAATTTCCTATAAGTAATATATATACTTTAAAACATATTTAATACACCATTATTACTTTATTGGACACCAAAACCATGTTAGGGTTATAGTATATAATCATATGTGTATACATATATAAAAATTTGGGTCTTGCATTATAATTCTAATTGAACACAAAACGTAATTCGAATCAAAAACATTATTTGAGGGTTGGAAATTATCTTTTAAAATCCATAAATTAGGTTTGGATTGAGTCTTAGGTATATATGTACATACCCAAATATGCATATAAGTATATATTGGATTTTTCATAAGAATTGCAAATTCAATTGAACCCAAATGACATTTCGCACCCAAAACATTACCTAAGGCTTGGAAATCATCTTTTAAAAATTATAAAATGGATTTGGATTGTGATACATAAATATGTATATATATATATATATATTACAAAGAAAGGATTTTTTTTCTACAAGTAAATTTGAAACACCCTTTATGTGTATATAATCATACTGGAATATTTGAAAATCTTAGAGATAGTTATGATTTGAGATTTTATACATGTATATATATATACACTCATTTAAAAATTATATATATATATATATACACATATCAGCATGTATAATGCATGTTTGTAAAATAAAACCAAAAGGAATCAGACCCTTTAATCATTCAAAGAAAACCCTACCAAAAACCCGCACACCCAAAGATGGAGGAGGGATGAATCCCGCACTAGAAAAGACATATATATATATATATATATATATATATTTACATACCAAATATCCGATTACAAAGTGTGTATAATCAGTTTTGTACTATCAAAATAAGTGGTTAAGTCCCATTACATTAGCTTGAGGAGGAGAGTCCGACTGGTAGAGACTTGCTGGAGGTCTTGGAGAGTTCAAGGGGAAGTTGAGAGGATAACAAACCCCGTAAGGTTTGGTTGCATAGGAGAGGGCTTAAAGAAATCCCACAGGTCTCGGGTATAACAAGAGAGGACCCTATGCTTGACTACCGAGGTGAAAAAATGCGTCGATTTGGAGAGAAAAAAATAATGCAAACATATATATATATATTATATATAAAATTACCCGAGGAAGAGCTCGGGATGATATGCCTTAAGGTTCTTAAAGGTGAGTAGTTCTATGGAAAGGCGAGGCTAAAGAGGACCCTTAGATGGTGATGGGTGAGTACGAGCCAAAGATGAACAGTGGAGGAAGGAGGTGATGATCGCGATGGCCTACTGATTCTGTCTTGTGGAGGAAGAAGACGACACAAAGATCTGTGATGGAGCGGACGACCATGATTCAATCGCCCGGGAAGATCGACGACTATGGGGTGTTCGCGCGGCTGTGACATGAACCCGACACCCCCTTTTGATATTATTATGTTTTTTTAAGTCGGGTTTTCTTTCCATTTTTTTATTGTTTTATTTTATTTTATTTTATTTTTTTTGTCCATCACATTTTCCACTTCATACCACTACTACTTTATATTATAATTTGTTTCTTGTTTAATTATTACTAATACACCATTATCACTATTTAGTTAATTCCCTTAATGTAATTTATATAAATTTTATCATAACACATGTATTATAAGTTTAAATTTAAACATTAAAATATTTATACCGTTATAATTTTTATAAACGAGAATCATAAAATTAATTATTTTACAAAAATTAATCTAATCATAAATTTATAAATTAAAACAATTAATTATTACTTTATATTTATATGTATATCATATTTTTGAAAAAGGAATTTTATATAAAACTCAAATAATTTTGGTATATTCATTCCTGTGATGGTTTAAATATGTGTTTTCATAAAACCCATATAATTATTTATATAATAGTTTAAGTAACTATCTTCTTAATTAAAATAGCGCAAAATGATTCCATCAATAACAATCATCGATGTCATAAATAACTGAATTATAGAATTATAATTATATAATTAAAAATGGATATACACATATTTTAAGAACTAAATACACAAGGTTTTCAGTTAATTGTCATACGTGGCCAACGACTATATTTATAGCCGTTAGTATTCTATGGTCACCCTGAGGAAACGGTCAGATTAATGCCCTATAAATCTAAAACTTGGGGTGTCTTAAGCTTAAGGTGATTGAAGAAAAATAAGAAAAAGAATATAGTTCAATTCATCCCTTTAGTGCTTAGTGTGGCTGCGGTGGCTTCGACCATTCTTATGTTTGTTTTGATGGATGCTAAAGACCCCTATCATCTTCTCGGGGTTCTCGTTGTTTTGAGTGGTCTTCCTATAATCTTAATAGAGTTTTTAATTGTTATCTTTGTTTAGTGAGCTTTCCTTGTAAACTCCAAATGTTTTAAGACACTACGGTGTTAAGTTCTTAAATAAGAAGTCATGTGTTTTATCCTTTATATTTTTTTTGGTTAAAAGAAGAAAACTTTAATAGAATTAAACATACAATTTCTATTTATAAGGTTTTGAAATATTCGGGGTGTTACAGTTTATTTTTATGATTACTTCCTATTTATTATTTACCCTTACTAAGAATTTTATCTCACCCCTTTCTTATGTTTTATATTTCCCCAGGATGCAAAGAAGTGTATTATAAATGACTTATAGGGACAATCTAGGAGTTATGGGATTTACTAATGGATCTGCTATATTATATTTCATTTCAAGTTTTAATGTTGATCTTATTTATGTATCTTGTTTTCTAAAAATAATTAACTACTCAGTCCTTTGGGATAAAACTTTCTTGTTATCATGCCAATGTAATAAAATAATGCACCGATACTGGGAAACTGGGGTTGGGATGTTATAGTTGGTATAAGAGGAAGTTTAGTATAAGACTTGGAAACTAGATATAGAAAATGTAGACTAGGGAAGAAATCCCTAAGGTAGACTTTGAGGATAAGAATATAAGAACATTCATGAATTTTGGTAAGGAAGAGATTATGTGGGTCATCCTAACAAGAAATCCCTCTTTGGATACTATAAGTGGATATGGTCCCGGCACAGATGTACCTAGGATTAACAAATCTGACAAGGTGTTTTAGGCATGACTTAGGGTAACTAGGTACATGATAAGGGGCCTTACTACGCACCTTTTTTGACACTTCTGAGGGATATGTTTAGGATAATTCACATTTTATTTATAGTCCATTATGAAGGATTTTGAAGTAATTTATTCCTAAAAGAAACCATGTTTATTATTATTAGATTAGCTATGAATAGGATTTTAATTTCTATTAAGTATTTTTCTAGTTAAAATTATACATTATGATTCATAACCTGTGTATTCCATTATTTAGAAATAGTTCATAGTGGAAGAAGTGAAAACTGCATGAACACACATATCCCATATAGGGGTTTCCCTCTTATGCAGGATAATGATGTTGTGATAGGTGCAAAGAAACTTTTAACTATATTTATAAAACTGACTCAGGTTATGAACAATAACCTTACCCATATGTATCATCCTAATCCAAAATATAGAGGATATATATTAGACCAATTTATACAATAATAACCTCCACCATTTAATGGGAATACAAATCCATTCATAGAAGAACAATGGATAAGTTACTTAGAAAATATATTTCTCACTTTGGGAAGTAACAAAGGTGAGAAAGTCATCATGGCAGTTTATTGTCTATCGGGAGATGCTAATCAATGATGGTCATTGATTCAAAAAAATAATTAAGAGGAAGATATTGAAAATATGGAATAGATTGATTTTAAGGAAATCTTATTAGAAAAATACTTTCCTCACAATCAATGAGCATATATGTAAAGGTAATTTCTGAATTTGAGGTAAAAAGAGGATGAGAATGTTGTAAAGTATGAAGCTAACTTCACAAGGTTAGAAAGAAATGTCACTGAATACATACACAATCCAAGGAGAAAGATTGATCAATTCTTTGATGCTTTAAAACCATTCCTTCGAAGGGTACTATTCTCCCAAAGTTTCTCATCATACGAAGATATAGCCACATGTGTTATATTGACAAAAAAATAATTCTCTAAGTCTTATGATTTTAAAGGAATGTAATAGAAGAAGAGGGCTACTGAATGCTATGGAAAAAGAAATAAGGAAAATGGGAATAAGGGAAGAATTTATTTTCCATCATATGATAATTGTGGGAAAAAACACCCCGGTAATTTTTTGAAGGGTATGAGTGTTTATTACAAGTGTGGAGGAAAATTCCACTAATCCTGTGATTGTTAGGGAAATAAAGAATCCTCTTATATTTAATGCCACAATTTCCAAGATATAGGAAATTATGAAAATTATTGTACTAAGAGTCAAGGAAACATTCCCCAGAGAAGGATAAGGGAGCAAGGCCAAGCTTATGTGAACACAACAGCTAAGGTTGAAGTTCCTGATGATGTGGTGGCAGGTATTTTAATCATTTCCTCAAACTTTTATAATGATTTATTTGATTTTGGATCATCGCGTTATTTTTTATCTTCCCAGTTTTCTATAAAAATTAGAAATTTCAAATTTTATTTAATAAAGGAGTTGTTAGTCAAAAATCTTAAGGGAAGTATCATTGTAATAAATATGTCTTAATTAGTCCCCCTTATGACACACACACGTACTTTAGTTGCTGAACTTATCATCATACCCATGTTTTAATTTTATATAATTCTTGGTATGAATTGGCTTTCAAACTATGATGTGAGAATATATTTCAAGAAGAAATAGGTTACAATTTTTGAGAATGGTGTTGAATCCATTATATTTAGAGAAGAAACATCATTATTTAATTCTTATCTAGATCCACCCCTAGTAGCTCTAATGAATGAAATTCTTAAGGACAATGAGAACAAAATATATATGGGACAAGATAGAAATCATCAAATTAAGGATGTACCTATTGTTCAAGAATACATTGATGTATTTCTAGAGGATTTACCTAGACATCCTCCAGAGAGGGAAGTTGAGTTCACTATTTATTTAATTCCTAGTTCAAGACATATATAAAAGACTCCTTATATAATAAACATTATGGAGTTAGTAGAACTGAAGAAACAACTAGAGGAGTTGAGTGATAAATGATTTACATACCATAGTGTTTCTCTAGGGGGATCCCTTGTTCTTTTCATCAAGAAGAAGGATGGATCTATGAGGCTGTGCATTGACTATAGGGAGATTAATGCTATTAAGATATAGAAAAAGTATCCTCTTCCTCACATTGATGATTTATTTGATCAACTTCATGAATACAAATATTTTTCGAAGATTGAACTCTGACCTGGATATCATTAGTTGCGTGTGAGGAAGGAAGATATTCCAAAAACAATATTTCAAACCAGGTATGGGCATTATGAGTTTATAATAATGCCTTTTGGACTAACTAATGCACCCTCAATTTTCATGGATTTAAGGAATAGAGTTATCAAGGAATATCTTGATAACTTTTTTGTGGTATTTATTGATGATATCTTAGTATACTCTAAAAGATATGAAGATCATGAGAATCACTTGCACATTATTCTGAAGACTCTTAGATGAAACGAATTATATGGGAAGTTTAGAAAGTGTGAATTTTGGATTCAAGCAGTTTCTTTTCTGTATCATATTGTCTATAAGGATGTAATTTTAGTGGATCCTACGAATACAAACGAAGTTCAAAAAATGTCCTACACCAATAGGCATTACCGAGGTATATAGTTTTATTGGTTTAGTCAGTTATTATCAGTGTTTTGTTTAGAACTTCACCTGATTATCCAACCCGTTAACCAAGCTTACTTGAAAAGGGTTTATGTTCATATGGAAAAAATAATGTGAATAATTTTTTTGAAGAAATAAAGAGGAGATTAGTGAATTATCCAATCCTGAATCTACCATCAGAAAATGGTGGATTTGTGAACTATAGTGATGCATCAAAGAAAGGACTCAAGTGTGTCTATATAGATAATGGTAGAGTTATTTACTATGCATCAATGCAGTTAAAAATTTATGAACAAAACTATACAACTCATGATCTTGAGTTAGCAGCTATGATCTTTGCTATAAAGATATGGAGACACTATCTCTATGGAGAAAGATGTGAGATATATACGGATCACAGGATATTAAAATATATCATCTCATAGAAAGAACTCAAAATGATGCAAAGGATATGGATCAAGCTACTCAAGGATTATGATTGTTCTATACACAACCACCCATGAAAGAAAAATAAGGTAACTAATTCATTGAGTAGGAAGGATCATGGAGTTTTAAAAAAATGAGAATTGTAAGGATAATAAATACATGGATCTAGATATGATGGATATGGGAATTATTAAATAAGGTGAAACATCACTACCTTTACAATTAGTTTCCCAACCATATTTATTGGAAATAATTAAATTTTCCCAGTCTGATGATGATAATGTGCAAAAGAAAATTAAAGCTGTGAATGATGGGATGTTGGCTGACTACATGTGTGAGGATGGAATTTTGAAATTTGGGAGGAGGTTATGTGTTCCCTCTATCCCTGAGCTAAAAAGGATGTTATTTGATGATGCACATAGTTTGAATTTCTCTATACACCATGGTAGTACTAATATGTATAGAGATATGAAGGAACATTTTTGGTGAAAAAACATGAAGTGGGAAATTGATGATTATGTGTCAAGATTTTTAGTCTGTCAACAAGTGAAGACTGAAGGAAAACATCCTAGAGGCGTCATGCAACCTCTTCCAATTCATACATGGAAATGGGATGACATCACTATATATTTTTTCACTAGATTACCAAAAAATCCAATGAATAACGACTTAATATGGGTGATTGTTGATTAACTTACCAAATATGCACATTTCCTCGCTATAAGGGATGATTTTCCACTAGAGCGCCTTGCACGACTCTATATTAATGAAGTTGTGAGACTTCATGGAGAACCTATCTCAATTTTTTCTAATCATGATCCATGATTTACATCAAAATTATGGAAAAGTATTCAAAAATATTTGGATACTGATCTTCGATTGAGTAATGCTTATCACCCTCAAATTGAAGGTCAATCAGAAAAAAATGATCCAAACATTAGAAGACATGTTGAGATTATACTCAATTTATTTTAAAGGTATATGACATTATTATTTTCCCTTTTTAGAGTTTGACTAAAATAATATTTTCCATTAAATTATTCAAATGGAACTGTATGAATCATTGTATGGAAAGAGATGTTGTACACTAACATGTTGGGATGAAGTTGGTGAAAGAAAGTTTTTGGGCCCAAAGCTTGTGGAGGAAACAACAAAAAAGTTAAAAAGTATTCAAACTCATATCAAGGAAGCTTAGAGTAGGGAAAATAGCTATAATGATCATTAAAGGAATTATTTGGAATTTCAAGTGGGAGATCAAATTTTATTGAAAGTATATCCATAGAAGGGTGTTATAAGATTTTGGAAGAAAGGGAAACTGAGCCCCAGGTAAATTGGACCTTTTGAAATTTTGGAGAGAATTGGAGCTATGAATTATCATTTGGTAATGGCACCTAGACTTTCTAAAGTACACAATGTGTTCCACATCTCACTATTAAGAAAGTACATGCCAGACCCAACACATGTACTCACTTCCAAAGGTATAAAATTGGAACCTGACTTATCATATTATGAAGCGCCTATCCGGATTCTAGACACTAAAGAACCTGTGTTTAGGAATCAGACAACTCAACTAGTAAAGGTACTTTGGAAAAATCATAAAATTTTGGAGGTAACATGGGATCCTAAGGATCTTATGATGAAGAACTACCCAAATCATTTTATGAGGTAACATTCTGGTAATTTCGAGGATGAAATTTTTGTAGGGGGAGAGAATGTAGTACCTAAAGGAATTACAAATAAATTTATTACAGAATGCATGAAACACAAGTCTCTAAAAAAACACTTTATTATTATAGACTATAGTTATAACCTAGTCGTTATACATAATTTTTCCACTTCCATGTTTTGAATTTCGAAAAATGGATATACACAGTTGCGATCAATAAGATATTAGAGTCTAATAGGATAAACATACATTTTTGGTGAATAGTAACTTGACCCTTATGTATAGTAATGTACCCTTAGGAATAGTAATATGCCCCTTATAAAGAGTAACCTCACCCATGTATGCAGAAATAAAATTTAAGCACTTTACAAATGAGATTGAATATTTTAAAAATTAATAATTAAGTGTTGATATTTTTATGAGTAATAAATATTTAATTAAAATTTTAAATTAATAAATTTATTTAAAATTAAATTAAATTTCATAAAATAAATTCCTAAATAAATATTTTGTCATCCTAATATTTTTGGATAATTTTTTGAGACCTTAAAAGTATTATAAAACTAGTTTTAAATTTAAAATCTGTATTTTTCAAGTAAATAATGATTTTATTTAAAAATTAAATTTCACATATTAAAAAAATTATTTTGATAAAATGGAGTTCATTTTTTAATTCTACATTTCAAAAAATGGTCATGTAATTTTTTTTTAGTTTTTTAAAATACTTGAATTTTTAGTGAATAGTAAAATACGATAATTAACGATAAATGCTAAATACCTGATTTATTGAGTCATAGGTGATGTATGTATGATGAAATCACCCTCAATTCAAAATCACATTCAATTATTACTTTTTTTATTATAATCAACTCAAATTTTTATCTTGAGCAAAATAATAAAATAATGAATAAGATATTCAAAAAACACCCCTCTCCTCCACTATAAAAACCACCCTCACTCCCTCTTCTTATCACTCCTATAAGCCTTTAAGATTCTCAAAGTTCTTAAAAAATACACTTCCCTAGTCTCTCCACACATACAAGATCTGTTTTTCTTTCTAAAAGACCAAAATACCATCCCTTAAGGTGGTTCTTAAGGAGGATATTTCAAAGGGTAAACCCTCTTCCTTTTTCATTTAATTTCACTTCATTTTATTATATTTTATTATTATATACTCTCCTAATCTATAAAAAATGATAATGATAACTCTATTATCATTTATATACTTTAACTATATCATTTTAATGGAAGAACCATGATCAATATCCTTACTCTCTCTCTTTTTATTTTTAAAAATGAAATTATCGTCTGGGAAGTGCCGATTTACAACCTTTGGGGACAAAGAAGTTTCGTTCTTCAATTTATCCTTCAAGGATTTTCATTAAACCATTTTAATGGTTTAAATAGATTTAAAAATGAATATTAAAACCCTTTTTAATGTTTTTTATGTAACGTATTTACATAATACCAAGCAATAATACAAAATGAGTTCGTTATGATCAATAACAACCGTAATAATATAAAATATTATCACTAAAAGTATTATCTAATGATTAATCATCATAATATATAAAAAATGATACATATAACAACTTAAACTTATGTATTATCATTAAAAATTAAAAATTCTAATTCTGTAGAATTATACCAATTTTAAATGAACTCCATTACTTATAATCAAGCGAATTGATTATGAAATCAAGGAAACAAACACTCCGGAACAAAAGAATTCAATCGTATAACTTATCAATAAGTACATAAATAAACTTAATAAAACTATAATGAATAAAATACATGTATATAAGGTTATTAATTAATTAATTAATGGATTTAATTTTATTATCCCGGAAGTTAAGGTTATGTGCAGAACACGTTCAGACATATGGTAAGGGTTTTCTACCAGAACCTCCATTTTCTTTTGGGTTACTCTTATTATATATGCACATCAATGAAATTGTTAATTATTATTATTAAATAATCAGGAATTTTATGCGAATTTTCTATATATGTGTTCCAAATATAATCTTTCTTTATTTTAGGGGGAGTTATAAGTTTTAAAAGGACCTTTCAAAAATTCATCTCGATAAACAAGCCCGTTTCAAAAGAACTACTTGAATTATTACCTATTTTTAAATGAACTATATAATATGTTTTTATAAAAATTTATTTTTATAAAATCAATAATTTTATTATGAAAAATATAAATCAATTCACTTCTGGTTTTATGAAATGATTTTTCCAAAAGAATTCTTCTTTTTGAATTAAAAGAGTATTTATCTCAAGAATTACTTGATGATTTTATATGAGTATTTTCATCTATTTCAACAATATTATTAATTATTATGTTTAATTTGGATTAATATTTTATGATATAAATTACTATATTTTATTAAATGGTTTATTATTATTTTGAATATGGATGTGCTATCTTGATACCATTTACCATATTACTCCGAATGGTTAGTATTTACGTTTAATGATTGAGGAAAGTTAATTACATTTCATATGTTAGTTTCAATATGAATGTATATGTTGTTTAAGTTTATCCCCATTTATATAAATAATTAATTGGGCTTATTATGTTATGGGTCGGGCCCTCAATAGCCCCTCGAGGCATCAATGGGTCTCACAAAACAAACTAGCCTGGGTTTTTATCCATTATGTATGCTGTCTTGGCTGAGGCCTTGACAATATGATTATGATGTCTGGAATTATGAATTACCTCATTATGAAACTAAAAATTTATAGTCCATGTGATTATTTTACTAGAATAATATCTATGGTTATGTTTTATGACATTATTTAATTAGTTTCCATTCCTTCCATATTATGCTCAAGTTTATTTTTTTAAAGGTATGCGTTTTTAGTTATTCATCATGCCTAGTGTTTATGTTTATGATTACTTCCTATGTATTATTTACCCTTACTGAGAATTTTATCTCACCCGTTTCTTATTTTTTATATTTCCCCAAGATGTGAAGAAGAGCATTTTGAATGACTTATAGGGATAATCTAGGAGTTATGAGAGTTACTAATGGATCAACTATATTGTATTTCATTTAAAGTTGTAATGTTGAACTTATGAATGTATCTTATCTTCCAAAACTACTAAACTACTCAGTCCTTTAAGATACGACTTTCTTGCAATCATTCCCATGTAATAAAATAATGCACTAGCTCCGGGCAACTGGGGCCAGGGTGTTACAGTAAATAGATTGAAAAAAATTCCATTTAAATAATTTGATCGCATTAATTGGTAAAAAATAACCAATATGAAAATTTAAATAACTTAAAACACATTAAATTTAATTAATAAATTGATAATGAATTTCATTTAGAGAAAATATTATTTTGAAAATCTAGTGGATAATAACAACTGAAATCTTAATGAAGGAAATACTTAATTATTGGATGTCATGTATCAGGTACATGATATCTCTACCATCAATACCACTCATAAGAAGGTTTAAAATAGTGGGTAAAACTGATATGGTTTGAACAACTTTATCTTTACGATCAATACCTTTCAAAAGAGAGTTTAAAACTACTAGGTACAAAATTATAGGGTTTGGCCAACTGATTTTGTCTCATGAGACCCAAAAATTCATTAAGGGGATTTCTATATATAGTACCCTCCCATTTATTTAATTTCCAAATCATTCATCATATATTTAATAATCAATTTAATTCAAAAGCAATGTGTCTTATCCTCAAATATCGACATTGAGTAAAAGATGCAGATTTATCAATATTTTTCCAATTATTCAAATAAATCTAAAAGAATACACCATATGAAAAAAATGGTATATGGTATAGAAAACAATCATATCCATCATAAAATAATATATATATTTAATAGAAATGTAAAAACCAATGAAAATGATTACAAGAAAGTTATTGTTTCAAGAGAAAGTTAACAATCACAAAAGAAAGCGACATTGTAGAATAACATTCACCACATAGTAATTTTCATGTCAAAATTATTTTGGATTAAATGATTCAATGTGAAACTTAAAATAAAATGAATTATGAATGAATCGTGATATTACATGTCAAAGGGGTATTATATATACCACATAAAAGTTAATTAGTGTATAATAACAAATAATTCTCAATGGAATGTAAGTTGAGACGAAATCCCTTACCTCACGCTTCCTTTTGTTTGAATGCTCCTGAAAATCATGTTTAGTATTTTTAAACATGATAATAACATATAATAGAACCATATTAATATTTATAATATCATATAATATTCTTTTCATAAAATTTTATCACCCATTTGTTAATAATTTTTCATTATTTTCATTGTTTCATGTGTTAATTACCTTGTTTTCTCATTCATTCTTTATCATCAAAGTTCTAGTTATTGTAAATATTATATAGTTTTATAACCTGTATAATAATAATAATCATGATATAATTGCAATTTTTTTACATCAATTATACTATTAAAACAAATCATGAAAGATGGTTATGAAAAATGAAGTACATTATGATCATAGAGATGGTAGGCCGTATGTACGAATGTGTATCATTTCCATTTTCCAATGATCATTATGGAAAGAAGTTATGTAATATATAATCAGTAAAAATTATCATAATACCATATATACCATATTATATACTTATATATATATATATATCATCCATGTGGTGTGATGATGAAAAGAGATCCACATCACTTTGTGAAGGCGACAATCCACATATACATGAACAATGTTATCATCTTTAAGTGATTGGAATGGTAAGAAAGAAAATGATATATATTATCTTTATAGAATAATAAATATTCCATTAATATCATAATTATGTTACATATATATATATATATAATATAATTATTAAATTTATCCTTATCACCTTCCATGTGAAGTGTTAGGGAATGAGGAATCACATCGCTTCACAAGACGATAGTCTGCCATACATAGAAGAGACATTATTGTATGTCCTATTTAATGGAAGATAAAAAATATATATTATATAATGGATCTATAAGTATAAATATGTTATAAATATTGTATATATACTTTATATCCACCATCATACCCAACTGTGAAAGGTGGTAATGGAAGAACGAATGACATCAGTTTATAAGGCAGTAGTCTACCATACACACGAATGACGATTTCATCACCCATTTTATGGAAGTTGAGATGGTTTTATTTCATGAGATTATTATAAAAACATCCATGTATTTGGAATATAATGAGGTTATTATATCATTATGTCTTAATAATAATTGAAGGATGTGGATAAAGAAATAAAATAAAAATGTTCGTTGAAGAACATTACCTCTTCCTTGGGTATCCTCCTTAGGTTTGCAGTATATCCTTCCTAGGATGGATTTTTTTTTCAAAAAAAGGATTCTAAGATGAGGGGAGAGAATTTGGGAAGTTATTTTTCAGGTATTTTATGAACCAAATAGGTGTTAATGCATAAAGAAGAGAGTATAGGGGGTGTTCTTTTTTAAGCACGGTGAGTGACATGGTTGTAATTTTTTGAAATGATTTAATCATAACAATGTTTTTATCACGCCAAAAGCTACCAAAAATGGTCCATTATAAAAAATATACTATTTAAGGTAGAATTATGTCCATAAAATGGGTTTTATAAAAGTTTGTAGGTCATTTTAAACCATTATCTTGTTAGTTTAACCCCTAATAAATCCATTTTTTACCTTAACCGTAGTAATTGTTTTTCACTATTTCCACTATTAATTTTGGTCAAAAATTAAGTTTACCTAATTAGAAATTAGAAATTATTATTATTCCCAATATTTAATCCATTTTTTTCAAATTAAATTCATATAAGTGAAAAAAATTTAATTTAAAATTAACCCTGTAGACGTGACGAGAAAACAAGTTTTTGAAGGGAAAATGTTCAAAATTTTACAATGTTTTTATATCAAAAATCAATATAAAAATTATTAAAATGAAATATATTATAATAAATGATATATAAATTTAATAATTTTAATTTAAAACCTATTTAAAATATAATTAAACATTATTATTTATTTAAACAAAAGGCAATTTTCAACTAAAATTCAGTATTTTACACTCTATTGAAAAATTGAACACTTTAGAAAAATACCCAAAATTCAACCTAAGATAATTTTGATATTTTGATTTAATAAATGAGGTTTATTTTTTCAAATTAATTTTATTTTATGTGAACAAGGTTCAATTAAATCATCTTTTAGAAAAATACTATTTTTATAAAACATATCTTTTTATTTTAAATGATCCTTATTTTATCCCTAATCAAAAGATAACCACAAATTGAATAATTAAGTTAGTACTATTCATAACCACCAATTAAATATCTAGGTTTTAATTATTATATTAAATAATAACATTTTAAATAAAATTTTACATTTATTTTAAACACAGTGTCACATGCAACACAAGCTAAACTCAGTGTTTCATGTAACACAAGTTAAAATTAGTGTTGTGTGTAAGATAAGCTATTTAATAGATTGAATTTATTTAAAAATAAATATATCATAAATCCTCAGTGTGTTATATTTTATTCTAATATTTTTTCCATTTTTCCCATAATCTATCAAATATAATGTTCTTATTTTAGAATTTCAGGGTGTTATATTTTATCCAACTTAAATAAATTGCATGCTTGTAATTTAAAATTGTTCTTGATAATCAAGGGTTTGACATTTATAAATACCATTATTGAAAAAATAAAATCACAAAAAGGGTTAAAAAATATTCCATTAATAAGAGAGAAAGGGAAGTGTGAAGGCCATCTAAAATAATCACATACCTAGGATTATAAGTAGGAGAACATAGGTGGGAAATTAGAACATGGACATGAAAGTGAAAAATAACACCCAAATAATTATGAAGAGTGATATATAACATAATAAGGAAGAAGTTAACTACCACATAGCTATAAAACATAGGTGTGAAAAAGGCTATTGATATCACAAAAAATGATGATAGTAGGACAACATTTTTATTTCATGATCCTTTACCTAGAGTTGAGGAATTATTTTACACTCTAAAAATATAAGAAAATATACTTTATTTAGTTTTATTCCATAAGAACAATTATATCCTTTGGTTGTGCTTTGGTAAATTTCCACTTCATATCTTACCCTAATAAATGAATATCCAAAAATGATTTTTTATTCTTAAAGTCCTAAAATTTACTTTTAACATATCTCAATATCCATAATAGAATGATAAGTCATTCCTTCAATCTATAGTTATTATTATGAAAAAATGGTTAGAATAGATTATCTAATACGTATGAATCTCCATATGGTGAAGTAATAAATTAATTCTCTAAAATATCATCTAAAGTAAAACATAAACCATTTCATAAATGGTTAAACTTATAGACCTTCTAAAAGATTAAGATCCATAAAAATAGAAATAAGGTCACTCAATTTCCATAATGAACTTATCATTAATCAGTTCTAATGCAGTCATTATTATTTAATTTATTTTATCCATATCAAGTATCTATTTATCCCAATATCATTATCTCAACATCAAAAACATATTAAGGGTTATATTTCACTCAATCATGTGTTTTCTAAGAACTTCCACTTTCCACTGAATCACTTTTCTAGGTCATCAGTACTATTTAACATATGATATCAAATCCTCTAAGAAATAATAATATAGTATAATCCTTATACATATCATTAATAAAATAATTTTACTTTATATTACAAGGATACAAATATTCAATCACATTAATTATTCCACTTTTTCTGTATCAATAACATAATTTTAACCTTGATCGCTTAAATTTTTATGAGGTATATTACCTTGAAACTTGTGAAATTTATTCATGTAATGCCCCATCTAATTACAATTGAAGAATTAAACATTTTCAACTTCTTTCTCACTCTTTCAATAATGGGCATGGTGGATATTCTCTCCACACTTGTATCAAACTCACATTCCCTTCAAGAAAGTACCAAGGTGTTTCTTTCCACAATTATCACATGAGGGAAAATACTTCTTTCTATTCTTACCCTTATCCATTTTTTTCTCTACCATCCTCTTATTCACTTTCTTCCCTTCGAAGCCATAAGACTTGGATAATTCTTTCTCTATCTCTATACCATATAAAACTATTTCATCACATGATAAAAAAGTTGGAAAGACCAACACCCTTTAGATACTTGTCTTCAGCCATTCAAATAAATAGTAAATCTTACACTCTATATTTCATATATAATCCAAAACATACCTATCTAACCTTATAAAGGTAGATTCATACTCTGCAACACTACCTTCTTCCTTTTACTTTAATCTAAGGAACTTTCTCTTCATCTTATTTTTTTTCTCCCAAGGGAAATATTTTCCAATGAATTTATCCTTATAAGATTTTCATTCCATGAGTTCTATTTCCTCTTCATCCATAGTATTTTTGTTCAATGAACACCATTGATAAAAATCCCCTTTGAGACAATACAATGCAAGTGTAACCTTTTCCTTTTCACTACATCACAAGGTCGTAAAGATATTCTTTAAATATTTAATCTATTGTTCATCTACCATTGGATTAGTATTTACACTAAATGACGGGAGATTCTGTTGCATAAAGAAATCCAACATAAAAGAATCTCACTTTGGAATAGGTTCCTCCATTTAGGAAAGGTTATGTGTCATAACCTGATTAATATTCCCTAATATATCCACAATTTTCCAAGTTCCAATACCAGATGTATTGGATTCCTCAATAGAGAAATATATACATTATCCATGAGTAATGATACCCTTCCTCCTTCTAGGTTCCATTTATAAACAACTAAATATATTGGATTAACTCATAAAATTATTATGTTTAAATCATAATGTATAATTTCAAATATATTGTAACACTTAACATAAATTAAAATTTATGCATTATTGAACTCAGAATAATAAAATTTTCTTTCTTCAGAGATATAATTATTTTTAAATCCTTTATAATGGGTTTTGAAGAAAATGTGAATTATCTTAAGTATATCCTCAGGGAGTGTCAAACTAGGTGCAGAGTAAGGTCTGTTATTATACACCAGGTAATGATCAAATGAAGCCCAATGCACCATTTTTAGAGTTACTACCCCTTGGTATATCTGTGTTAGAACCACATCCACTTGTAGTATCCAGATATGGATGTATTTTAAGGAAAAAACACATAATCTCTACCTTACCAAAATTTAAGGATGTTCTTATATTCTTATCCTCAAATTCTATCTTAGGGTTATGATCTCTAATTTATGTTTTCCTAAATCTAGTTCCAAAGGTTTCCACTAAAATTATTTTGATACCAACTGTAGAGACTGAGACCCCAACAACCTAGAGCCAGTGTCTTCATTATTATATTGGCATAAGATAAAATGAATCATATCCCGAAGAAATGAGAAGTTTAGTAGTCTTAGTAAACTAGATAAATACTTGAGTCTTACATTACATTTGAATACAAAAATTTCAACATATATTTTTTTCAAGAATAAATTTTTCCTCCAACATATCCTTATATATAAAACATAATATACATTATGGATTGATAATAAAGTAAACAAAATAAGGGTGATCTCAAATACTCAGTAAGGGTTATCTATAACAGAAACCATAATGAATTAATAAAGAATAATCAATATAGAAAGGTAAGTAAATGAATAAATATTTCATTTAAATAAATTTAATTTATGAATAAATAAAGAATAATCAATATGAAAAGGTAAATAATTAAAAACAAATTCTATTGAATAAATAAACTGAGAATGAAATGCATCCAGAGATAATATCATTGTTAAAATATCATAGATAATAATAACTAAATTATTAATGAAGGAAATGAATAATTATTTTTTATCATGTCTTAGGAACATGATACCTCTACCATCAAGAACATTTAAATGATGGTTTAAAACTATTGGGTAAAAGCTGATATAGTTTGGAAAACTTTATCTCTACTGTAAAGACCTTTCATAAGACAATTTAAAATTACTGGTTACAAACTCATAGGGTTTGGCCAACTGATTTTGTATCATGAGACCTACCGATTCATCAATACGATTTCTATAAATGGTCTCTACCCATGTATTTCATGTCCAAATCATTCCCCATATATCAAATAATTGATTTTATTCATAAACAATGTTCCTTATCCTCAAATATCTATATTGAGTAAAAGATTCAGATTTATCAATATTTCCCCAGTTAATTAAATAACTTTCAAAGTATAAATTGTATGTAAAAAAGGCATACATTTTAGGCAATAATCATATACATCATACACGAATATGAATATTTAAGATAAATTTAATAACTAATGGAAATTATTATAATAAAGTTATTGTTTTAAGAGAAAGGTAACAATCATAAAAGAAAGTGAGATTGTACAATAACTTTTACGACTTGGTAATATTTGATTAAAAATTACCATGGATGAAATTATTCAAACTTAAACTTAAAATACTATGAATTATGAATGATTAATGATGTTACATGTCAAAGTGGCAATATATACACCACATAAAAGTGAATTGGAGAATAATAAAAAATAACTCTCAACAGAATGTAAGTTGAGATGAAATCCATTACCTCATTATTCATTTTGGTTGAAAGTTATATAACCTCCTTTATAGTGGTTTTAAAAATGTTATTAACTTATAATAGAACCGTATTAATATTTATAACCTCATATATTATCCTTTCATAAAATCTTATCACCTGTTCATTAATAATATTTCATTATTTTCATTATTTCAGGTGTTAATTTCCTTGTTTTCTCCAAAAAAATTTCCAAATATTTTTTTATATTTTACAATAAAACCACTTTGAGTTTATGTGGGAAACTCTTACAAGAAGACAAAAATAAATATCATATACTGATTTTCCAACCATAAACTATATAGGTAGAAACCAAAACCACCAAAAACTACAATTCAAAATTCAAATTTTAAATTCACATCATCAAACCACCACCACACTATGAGACACAATAACATCATATCCAAATTCAAAATTTAAAAACAAAAGGAGAAATGATGACATGGAAAACCAATCCTTTGACCAATCACATCATGCCTTGAGCCATAATATCAACTATGTGCCAAGTAAACTAACCCTCCATCATTGTAATATTCACTTGAAACACTGATGAGTGAATCCCACTATAATTTAAATCTTTATAGAATATATTTTGGAGGAACAAAACCATCCATGATAATCAAGAATCATATAAAACCTTCAAACCTATGAAGGGATTGAGACTACATAGTTTGAGTCTCCTTGAACCCCATCGAGTTCTTGAACATCACATCCTAAAACTTCCTTAAAAAACACCACACCAAATAGAATAAAAGAGGGGAAATGGAAACTAAATACAAATTATATTTTAAGGTAGATGGGTTGTTGAAAATAGAGTCACATCACTCCATGAAGACAGTAGTCGACACATACAAGAACACTGTTTTCATATTTAAGTGAGTGGAAAGGTATGAAATAAAATGATATATATTATCTTCATAGAATGATTAATATGTAATTAAAATCATAATTTTGTAATAAATATCACATGTAATCATTTAATTTATCCTTATCATCTTCCATGTGATGTACTAGTGAAATATGAATCACGTCGCTTCGTGAGGCAGTAGTCTTCCATATACACGAGTGACATTATTGTATCTCCTACAGAATGAAATTTAAAATATATATATATATATGACATAATTAATATATAGGTTTAAATATATTATGAAAATCATATATATAATTTATATAGATCATCATACCCAACCATGAAAGTTGGTAATGGAAGAACGAACGACATCAGTTCACGAGATGGTAGTCCTCCATACACACAAACACTGATTTCGTAGCCCATTTTATGGAAGTGGAGACAGTTGTAGGTAATGAAATTATTATAAAAATATCATAGTATATATAATATTCCAAGTTTATTATATCAGTATGGTTTAATAATAATTTAAGGAGGTTGAGAAATAAATAAAATAAAAATACTCGTTGAAGAACATTACCTCTTATTAGGGTATCCTGCTTAGGTTTTCACTAAAGCCTTCCAAGGTTGGATTTATGAAAAAAATAAGGATTCTAGGATGTAGGTAGTAAATTTGGTTAGGTATTTGGGTAGGGATTGTTTGGACTAAAGTGGTCTAAAGGTCTGAAGAATAGAGCATATGAGGTGACATTTTATAAGTGAGGTGAGTGGCACAATTGTAATGTTTTGAAAAGATTCAAACATACCCATGTATTTACCATTAAAAAATCTTCTAAAATTTTCAATTTTATAACATATAATATATAAGGTGGAAATATTTCCCTAAAATTGTTTTTTTTTTCAATTCCGTAGGTCATTTTAACAATTATGTTCTTGGTTTAACTCCCTAGTAAATCCATTTTTACCTTAACCACGGTAATTAATTTTTACTATTTCACTATTCATTTTGGTAAAAAAATAATTTGACCATATTATAAATTATAAATTATTATGATTCCAAATATGGATTCAATTTTTAAAAATTATATTCACATAATTGTAAAATTTTATTTTAAAATTAATCCTGTAGATGTGATGAGAAAATGAGGTTTTAAGGAGAAAATGTTCAAAAGTTTACAATTTTTTTATATAAAAAATTCAATATTAAAATGATTCAAATGAACTAAATTGGATTAATTGATATATAATTGAACTAATTTTACTTTAAAACAAATTTAAAATATAATTTAACATTAATAATTATTTAAATGAAAAGGCAGTTTTCAATTAAAATTTTGTATTTTTTACTATTTATAAAAAAATAACGCATTTTAGAAAAATCCAAAAAAATTTAACCCAAGATAATTTTTATATAAAGATTAAAACAATATGTTTATTTTTTCAAATTAATTTTATAAAATTGGTAAAGATAAATTTTATGTTATGTGCGCAAGGAATGATTAAACCATCTTTTAGAAAAATACAAATTTTCATAAAACATTTATTTTCCATTTAAATATTTTTTATTTTATCCCTAATAAATAGATAACCATAATTTCGGTAATTTAATTATTACTATTCATAAATTCTAATTTAATGGCTATGTTATAACTATTATATTAAATAATAATATTTTAATAATATTTCATATTTCTTTTATGATTGGTGTTGCATGTAAGAAATGATAAACTGAGTATTGAATGTAACACAAGATAAAATCAATGTTGGGTATAACCAAAGCTATTAAATATATTTAATTTATCTAAAAATAAATATATCGTAAAGTTTTGGGGTGTTAAATTTTCTTCTAATTTTGGTGTTGTGTGTTGCATACACTATTAAATACAATGTTCTTATTTTAGAATTTTGGGGTGTTATAATTTCTCTCTTAATATACCTCTAAAGAGTAACTCTAAGGTGGTTCTATGTTTCTAATTATTACATATCTATTATTAAGAATAATCCTCCTAAGGTAAGGGATCCTTTCATTCACTTATTTCGATTCAATTCCTTATTTTGTATAAGCCCTTGATTCTCAGTTTTTTCTATTTTTATGTGATTTGAAATAAACCTATTATTTTTAATATGACGTATTATTAATGAGAGACTTTATTTCACTCTCATTATAGATTTTTCCTATGTCATTAATCTTTAAAAATATGGGTTCCCCACCCTTCTTTTACAACTACCTTTGCAATAAATTTTAAATTCATTCTTGTTTCAATATGAAATATTATTATGTGTCAATGTTATAACTTTTGTACTATTTTATCAAATGATATATCACATTCACTCTCATTATACTACCTTTAAAACTTTTTTATAATTATCATGGTTTCCCATATCCATAAAACCATCCTAAATTTGGTAAAGAAAAGTGGGTGTGCTTTTCCTTGAAATGACATACCTATCTAGATAATATAAGTGGACATGGTTTCGGATCAGACGTATCTAAGGATTAAAACCCCAAAATAGTTGGTTGGGTATATCCCGACCATCATTTTGGTGCAATGAGAGTGGTCCCTTACTGCACACCTAGATTAAAACTCTTGGGGGGTTTCTTTGGATAATTCATATATAGATTATGTGCCATAATAATGGATCAGAATATGTAGATAAATATTTACATTCAATTGATATCCTTATTCCATTAATGTACCCTTAACTATTTTGTTATTATTCAATCAATTGGATCACTACCCATTTCATTATGAACATCCTATAGTTTCCAAAGATAATGGTTTGATATTCATAAAGATAGACCCATCAATCCATCAAAAGGGTTTCATTCCTACCTAATTTGTAATAAATGTCCTTGTTTTATTTCACTCTCCATCTGTCTAATGGTTTTTTCCATTATTCTACATGTACATGTTCCTATGTACATGTGATATGGTAGAAATATGATCTCTCTAGATAATAGTCTATCATTATTTTTGTATTTCCTTATCATATGATATGCATAATCATTACTTTCCATGTGAATACCCTTTTATACTTATTATAATTTAGGGATATTCACCTAGATACCTATACATTGATTTATTAGGGAAAATATAGACTAAACCATATACCCTTTATGTACATGGTTTAAATAACCCATAATTCATGTTTGAATGGTATTTACATAGGGATATTTCTTACTCTCATTGGATACCTATTTATTTTCCATGGGTTGATTCTATGATAATTTTTGGATTTATATATATTTTCCTTATATGTAACGCATTAATTAAGGGATATATAGGGTGAATATTGATTTTTCTCTAATGAATTAGGTAAAAAATTTATCTCTAGAGATTAATTGTTCATAATACCTTGTAATCATGCATTGGTAATGTTTTATGATAACTTGGTGAATAACCTTAATAATATGAAGGGTGTTCCATGATAGTACTCCAATACATTGGGTAAAGATACCTTGGCCAAAATACTTGGTAATATGTTTTAAGAAACCCTAGCGATGAGATATGGTGATATATTTATGAATGTCTCATGATTATGTTTTATCCACATTTCCAAGTTATGCCTCATGTTATTATGATAATGTAATACCTCATATACTTATGATCATGTTATTATTATCATGTTATATCTCTTGTACTTATGATCTTATTATCCTTCATGTACCTATGATCAAGTAATGAATCTTAACCTCATGTTCATGTTCTTTTACCATGCCTCATGTTTTTCCCATGATGTTCACTTATGATTTGTCTTAATTGTTTATGACTTACTAGGATTTATAGCTCAAAATTTTCTTACATTTCCCCATTTTACCAATAATTACAACGAAAGGGATACATATATGGAATTTACATGTGTGGAGAATCCTTGGGGAAGAAATGTGTATTGTACCATGCGTTTAGTTGTAGATATAGCTAGTTCCCAAAGACACTAATCTTTAGATCATGTGAGTTTGTTATAATTCATGTGATGTGTTAAAAATTATATATATTTTGCACCGTATTTGGAGGTGCATATATAGGGTGTCTAATTTGGTACTAGAGAAGATTTTGCTTATTTTTGGTAATTTTGATTTGGAATATTTGGGTATAGAGCCTTAAATATATAAAATTTTTCTCTAGAAGACTTTTTTAAGTATAAAAAGTATGAACACATAGGATTAACATCTCCACGGTGTTCATAATGTGTACTTTATATAGATAAAATTTAAGTGAACATTATCTTTAGTAAGTGTTACCCAATGAGTAAAATTGAGAGGACATAATTTCTCTAAGGGGGAAGAATGTAACACCCCAAAAAATTATTTATGTTATTAATATAACACTTATTTTATAATGAATGTTTTATTATGAGAATATAGAAATACTTTTAAATTTCATAATATGTTTACACATCATGGACAACTATAACTAGGAATAATAAAGAGATTATTTAATGATATGATCAAAATTGTATTATATTTTGGAGAATATAAACATATTTTGTTAAAAATGTGTTTTATGATAACTGTATAAGTTTTACACAATATTTATTTCATAAAATAATATTACAAAACACTTTTTAAATGATAATATATTTTAATGAAGTCTTAGGTAATTTTTATAATGGTTAAAATGTTTATTTTTCTATGAAATTTATAAATTTCAATAAATAAGGCTATTTATTTAAAAGTTAAAATTATAATATTTAGAGAATTATTTTGATAAAAAAACATTATTTTTGGACTCATCATATCAAAATTAGCTTAATGTTATTTTTCTGGGAATTTTTTGAAAAAGTTGTTTTGTGGTGAAAAGTAAAAAATTTCACTTTGCAAAGCACTATTATTTTATGACATCATTATTATGTCAACATGAATAAAAAATTATGAAACATTATATTTAATCAAAATAAGATTTAATAAGTATAAAAATTCATTTAAAAATATTTGTTTTAATTTATAAATTTATACCTTACATTTTGGAACCAAAAATTTGAAATTTAAGATAAAAATTATTTTTGATTCATGTGCTTTAATTGGGTTGTTTGGAAGGTATTTTTTTGGTTTAAGAAGTACTTTAACGTCCACCCACCCTCTAAAACTCAATATTTTAACCCTTAAAACCTCCTCACCTCAAGTATAAATACCCCCATTCCCATGTCACTTTCCACACCAAATGCTTTAAACATGATTTATCTCTCAATATACATCTAAAGAGTCCCTTAAAGGTGGTTCCACGGTTCTATGTATCCCCTCTAGATTTAAGAAGTATCCTCCCAAGGAAAGGGATCCTTTCCTTAGATTCTTTTGATTCAAGTTATTATTTTTGTATAATACTTTGATTCTAAATTTTTATGTTTTAAAGTGATTTTAAATACCACTATTAATATTAATATGATTTATTTTTAATGATATAATTCAATTTTTTATCATTACAGACTTTTCCTCAATCGTTACTCAGTCAAATAAGCATTCCTCACCCCTCTTTTATAACTATATTTGAAGACATTTTAGATTCCTTCTTATTTCAATATGAAATATTATTATGTGTCAGTTTTTTAACTTCCTTAATATTTTATAAAATGATATATCACTATTACATATCATTATAATACCATCAAAATCTTTTTTAATGCTCATGGTTCCCAATATCCATAAAACCGTTCTAACTTTGGTAAGGAAATGTGTCTGTGGTTTTCCTAGAAATGATATACCTGTTTGGATACTATAAGTGGATGTGGTTTTAGATTATATGAATATATGGATTAAAAAATAAAAAATAGTTTTTTGGGTATATCTCATCCATTATTCTAGCACATGGTGAGTGGGCCCTTATTGCACACTTGGTTTGACACTCATGGGAGACTTTCTTTGGATAATTCACATAAACTTTTTGAGCCATAATAAAGGATCAGAATATATGGATCGATGTTTACATTCAATTTATATCCCTATTCCATGAATTTACTTTTCACCAATTATTTTTATCATTCCTTCAATTGGGTCACTACCCATTTTATTGTGAATATACTATATTCTCCAAATCTGATTATTGGATATTCATAAAGATCCGCATTAATCCATCAAAAGGGTTTCTTTCCCACCCATTTTGTAACCAATGTTCATGTTATATTTCACTCCTCATATCACTCAGGGATTTTTCCATTCTTCTACATGTCCATGTTCTTATGTACATGAGGTATGGTAGAAATATGATCTCTCTAGATAATGATCAATCACTACCTTTGTCTTGCCTTATCATCATCTATGAATTTCCATTCATTTCCATGTGAATACCCTTATATGATTCTTCTAATTGAAGTTTCTTCACTTAGATACCCATGCATCTATTGAATGGGAAAAATATTTACTAAATTGGGTAACCTTTATCTATATGGTGTAAATATACCATAATTCAGGTTTGAATGATATTTACACAGAGAGATCTCTTGGTTTAATTGGATACCCATTAATTTTTCATGGGTTTATGATATGACTATTAATGGATTTATATATGTTTTCATTATATGGAACACATGAATTAAGGAATATGAAATTTGTAACCTGATAGTGCTCTAATGCATTTGGTAAAGAAAAATTCTTTGGATATTAAATGTTCATGATACCTTGGAATCATGCCTTGGTAATATTTTATGATACATTGGTGAACAATTTTTCCTTGATAGCACTAAAATAAATTGGGTAAATATACCTTGGACAAAAACCTTGGGAATATTTGTCTTACGAAACCATATTGATGAGCTATGGTGATATGTTTATGAATGTATCATGATTATGTTGTAGCCATATTTCCAAGTTATGCCTCATGTGATTATAATCATGTTATGCCTCATTTACTTATGATCATGTTACAATGATCATGTTGGGACTCCTATACATATGATCATGTTATGAATCATGTACATATGATCAAGTTATGCCTCTTGAACATATGTTTATGTTATTTTATCATGTCACATTTTTTACCCATGATGTTCATTTATTCTATGTTTCCATTGTTTAGTACTTAATGGGCTTTATGACTCACCCTTTTTTTATGTTTACTCATTTCACCTAGAATTGAAATTAAAGGGGAATGTATATAGAATTTATATGGGGGGATAATCATTTTTGAAGAAATGTTTATTTTACCATGTGTTTATTTGTAAATTTACCTAGTTCCCAAAGTCATTGAACTTTATATCTTGGGAGTTTTTTATAATTTATGTAATGTATTAAAAAGTATGTATGATTATAAAAAGATATAGAAGTGTAGGTCTGGGGTGTCTTAGTTGAGGTTTCATGAGTGGAATTATTTGTGTTATAATTTGTATTTGGTGGTTTTAGTGTACACATTGAGATTTGGAATCATTACTTGTGATGAAAGAGGTTCATGTATTATACTAACTACAATAGACTTAGATATATATTTTCTTAGTAGTACCTGAACCTTCTATAGAGAATGTGAGTTTAGTACCTTAATTTCGGTAAGATCAAGATGGTATATACCCCTAATAATGGGAATTTTGTGGTTGACACATTGAGTAGGAAGACTCAAGAGTAGGTGGTTCATGAGGCTAGTAATGAGTAGCATTTGATTATCCTCCCTACTAATATGAATTTATACATATAGAGGTATCAAGGAAGGGTGACACTTATCTATATAGCTATTACATCTTAACTCATTGATAAGGTAAATGATATTCAATTGTCTAACTTAGATTAATAAGTTATGAGGGATAATATATATGATGGAACCACTAGTGCTTGTTTAGAAGAAACACAAGAGTATTAAAGAGGAGAGTTGGTAGTGGGAGGATGATATGAGAGAATAGTGGATAGATATTTTTATCAGTGATTATTAGCAATGTATCTTTAGGATAAGTAGCTCTATAGAGGATTGGGGTTAAGGTTTGAGGTTTAAGTCTATGTTTCATGATAAAATTATACTATAGTTTTAGGGTCACACTATAGTATAGATGATTTCATATGGTACAAGGGCTGTATAAGATTAATTTTTTTAATAGGGGGCTAGTCATGAAACAACCAAGACATTTATCTCTGAATGATTTCTATTATGATGTTAAAGTAAGATAGTTGAACCATTAAGTCTTATCCATGGAGTATGTTGAATTTTATTTGTTTTGGGGGATTATTTAATGACCATTAGTAGTGAAAATAACCCATGAAAATTTATTATCTATCTTTAGGGAAGTAAACTAAAAAACATAAATGAAGAAAAAGATACTTGAGAAGTAGAATCAGAATCCTATATCCTCAATATTAAATGGAAAATATTAATTATTATCATCAAAAAATAAAATAAATGATTCATACCTCTGAGGTATTACACTGAATAATGGGTCTTGGTTCTCAACCAAGAGCCTTTACTGTGAACAAATGAATGAGGCTTGAGTGAAGAGAATTTATAGAAATATTTTCATGAAATAAATGATCACCCCCACCACAACAACCACAATAATGAACTAAGTAACCCATTATCATTTATAAGTCAACTTAACGACCCTTGTTAAATGAATAAAATGATGGACACATCAGGTTTCATCAAATTACACTCTTAAATTACATCCCATTGATATATATCTTTTGAACTCATTAAATGGATATTACTTCCATGTTTAATCCATTCATAATGGATTAAACACTGAAGGAAACCACATAGGTATGATGTTGCATGCACACTAGATCCCTTGAATTTGAATCGTAAGGAATATGTGTATCATACTATAATATTCATCTAAAAAAGGATTCATAATCATTCTTATGATTCAATTTAAAAGTATATAGTTAATTTCATCCCATACAATTCATAAAACAAGACATGAGTCATATCATTAAATACAATATACTATTTCAAGTGCATATCCAAAAATATCCCACTTTAACTTAAATCCCATAAGACTCAATGAAAAAAATCAGAACACTTTTTTAATCTATCCAAAAATCATTTTGGATACAATTTAATCAATATATATTTATTTTAGTATATATGATTTTTCCAAATTATAATCCTCATCGAAGGCACTAACCGTGTGACCTTATGAACCTTAGTATAATTGAAAAAAAATATGAAATCTCTATTTAATAAATTCATGCAAAGAGAGGCATCTAGAAAAGAATTAGTTCTTCTCAAGCTATTAATGGGTCTGTTTGGATATTTATTGAACACACTCATATCTCTATTTGAATATTCCCACCAAAAAATGTATCAAATACATAATATATATACCTTTATAATTCATTTTTCTATGAGATCAAGTGACCACTATAAATGAACAATTTTCAATATAGTATATGCCATATTATCTTTTTTTTATTCTTTGAAAAAGACTGACCATGTTGTTAAATACATCACATTTCATTCATCAAGCCAATGAGCACATTGCATGTCCCTCATCAAACTCCATGAGGAAATAATATATGAATCAAATAAGATTTCACATTAATTTACTTAGTCTAATTAAATCATGGTCTAGATATATTTTAATCATCATACTAGTAGACAAATCCTATCTTCATTGCACTATAACTGATGAAATTATTCACAACATACCCAACCACCCTTGATCATCTGAGTCACTTTTTATTTGTGTATTAAAGATATCAAAGTATGAAGGTTCTCATGATAAATATTTGTCTCACCCCAGCTAACAGAGATTGATGATAAGAATACACGCATAAGCATATCAATGACTATATGATATTCAATGAATTATACTTTGGTGGGTCAATCCAAGTAATAATCCTCTACATACTACATCATGAATCTATTCTTCATATCTCATATAAAAATATTTATAGTGGGTATAAGATTATATTCATACTAACCTTAACATATCATCATAAATCATTATACTTTCTGATGATCATCTATTAGGGGAAAATCAAAGTCACGCTTTAAGGGGATATTATCATTTTATGGTTCATATAAATTAAAATACATCAAACTTGAATGAATGATAAATGGAGTTTTAATTTTATTATAATAACATGATATATTTACAACCATTATAATCATTATTTAACACCCTTATATTCTATATGAACCTCATTTTATTTCTATAGTAATGGTTTCATCAATGAATATGTTACATTATCTTGTATACCCACCAATATATCTTAACATTTCCACTTTCAAAGATCTCTCATTTGAGATAGTATTTGAAAAGGATGTGTTTGATCCTTTGGTAAGATTGAGGTATTCCGGCCTGATTAATGACTCCATTTTTTTCATAATAAAGATTAGTCACTCCCTCAATTCTAAGAACAACCTCTAGTTCAATAAATAACTTTATTATCAAACAACTTTGTTCATAGCATCTGATGTAATGATGCAATCTTCCTCTATTGTCAATTCTACTCCAGTGGCTTGTCTGGAACTATTCCAATTAATAGATCAATAGTTTAAGAAAATCATGAAACCAAATTGAGAATTTTTATCATCTCTATCAGACTGGAAACTATCATCTTTGTAACAATTTATTTAGTTACCATCCTCTGTTATAAATATGATGATCATATTCTTACCCCTTTTCAAGTACTTAAGGATGTTATTTATAGAAATACAATAAATATAACCAATATTGGATTGGTATTTTATGGTTATAATTAGAGAATAGGAAACATTTGTAAGAGTACACAACATGGAATTCATGATATATCCTAGGGTGGATGCGTATTGAATTCTTATCCATCCTTTATAACTCTTTAGAAGGATCCAGAATCCTTTTAAGATTCATTCCATATACCACTGGTAAAGACCCATTATTGGAGTTCTCCATGTCAAACCTATTTATCAAATTACCAATGTAAGTGTCCTTCCCATTTCTAGGTAGCCTCCTATATCCATCTCTATAGATCTCCATACCTATTATGTAGGAAAATTCACCCATGTATTCCATTGAGAAGAATTTACTCTGCCAAATATTTATTGAGTGAAGTGTTCATTTTTAATTTATGATAAAAAGTATATCATCCACATAAAATATCAAAAATATTATAATAATCCCACTAATCCACTTATATACATAAGAATCATCCCCATTTTTTATGAAACTAAACTCTTTGATCACATTATAAAAATAGATATTCTAACTTTGGGAAGCCTGGTTCAATACATAAATGGAACGTTTTAGCTTTCATACCTTAGTGGTCTCATTTAGAACATAAAAAACATCATAATATGTCATATATAATTCATCAACTAAATTAACATGAAGGAAATCATTGATCACATCATAAAAATGAGCTGCTATGGAAAATAATATCCGAATGGATTTTATCATCGAAACAGGTGAAATTTTTTCTTCATAGTAAATACCATGAATTTTATTATTACCTTGTCTCATTAAGAATACTTTATAGGAATCCAATCTACCATCCATGTCAGTTTTTTTATGAAAAACCCACTTTCTCTCTATGGTAATCACTACTTCAGGTGCATTCACCAAGTTCTAAACTTGGTTATTATACATGGAGTCCATTTTGTATTCAAAATATTTTAACCATTTCTCAGAATAAAAACACTCAATGGACTCCTAGTTGGTAATATATTCATCATCTATGAATATTACCTTATCATCATTCTAAAGTCCCGTAAATTTCAAGGAAATTTTTTTTGTTAGTTTTTCTTTGTAATTTTAAAAGAACGCAACTTCTGACGGCACCTGATTCCGAGGCCCGATGTGCCCGGAATCATTTTATGAAGTTTGGCTCGGGTACGTTCAGTGAACAGACAAGCGGGGTTTTCTAACTTTTGAACCGGTGCTCAGAATCGAATTCCGAGGGCACCGATGAAATCGCAGCGCCGATATTTGCTTAGAAACGCCTCTTCCGGAGTTGCGTTTTCTCGGTTGTGGTTTTTATTTTTTGGGTTTTAAGTCATGAAATAAAATAAAGTTGTATGACAATTTATTTTTATTTCACTTAAATCCGCTTAAAGACCACTTTAAGCTGCTTAAGCTCAGTTGAAACGGATAGGGTTCAAATCCAAAATATCCTACCCACTTGGTAGGATATTTGTGGGGTGGGGCCCGCACGAGCCCCACCGTTTCTTTCCACTAAGTAACGCACCCGCGAAAACCCCTATTAAATAAAAGTCAACTGGGGCGTTTTCTTAAACAATTAAATGCTCCTATTAAATGGGCGGTTTATTCGTTGAAATTAATTCTATGAATTAATTTTGTTCGTTTCTTAACACGTTTTCGTTTTTTTGTCATGTTAATCAAATAAGGCCAAAACACCTTCCTTTTGAAATGTTGTGTTAAAACCTTGAAGAATCTCTAAGGATCTTCCTCCTTCTTCGCGAAGAACGCGAAGAACGCGAAGGACGCGGGCCCCCGACGAAGAAAGTCGAACCCGCGAAGATCAGCAACGTGACACCGTGTACCGCGATGCCAAAGATCCTCCCTCCGCGACGCTTTTTCCGCGACAATCCAACCCCGCTACAACCTTCGATCGACAACGTCAAGCTCGTCGACGCAACGCCGGATACCGCGATGCGACACTCCACTTGTTCCACGACGGTCAATTTCGTGAAGAACACGCGTGTGACGACTTGGAGAGGTAGAGAATTTATTTGGAAATAACTTATATTCCCGTGATTGTTTCTTTTAAAAAAAAGAACCCGAATCAAGTTAAATTTTAATTCTATTAAAATTGTGCCTTGCTTTTATTCATGGGTTGAATATTCCTCTCGACTGTTATTATCTAACGCGGAGGGTGCGGGCTAAATAAACACGGCCCGACAAACCTCCACAGTTCTTCCTTGTTGTGTGGATATGGAGGGCGACGACAAAACGTGCCGCAGAGGTGATTTAATGATCCCGTAGAGAAGAACGTAACCCGAGAGGAACAACGACGCAGACGAGAAGGAAATCGGACCACCAGAGCAACTACGGTGGCCCGTGGAAGCTTCCGCCGGCGTGCCACACCGGCATGGCGGTGCCCAGCGCGCCGCTGGGAAAACCTCGCCGCGGCTGAAGCCGCGGGGGCGAGGCGGTTCCGCAGCCGCGCGAAACCGCGGTTCAGGGACGCGGCGGCCCGGCCGCGTCCGGGTGATCCAGGGCGCCCCCCCCCCCCCCACCGCGGGGGCATGCGCGCCCCCCGCGTTGCTCGGCCGCTCGGCCGAGCCGACCTGGAACGGCCATCCGAGCCGGGCCGCGCCTTGGCCTGGCCAGACCGGGTCCGGCCGGGTCGGACCGGGTCAGTCCGGGCCCCGACCCCCCCGTTCCCGGACCTTTTCGGTCCTTTGCCCGTAACTTAAGATATGGGCCTCCAAACGACTCACCATCAGTGGAAACGCGATCCTTAGATCAAGACGGTCGTTTTGGAATATTACACTCAAGGTTTCAGAATACTTTGGGTTCGGCCGGGTTGGTTCGTACACGAAACCAACCGGGCCCTCGGAGAGGAAACGCTCATATCTTGAGCTCCGGACGTTCGATTGACGTGCCATCGACTTTGGTGGATTACTCCTAGTGAGACAGATCTTTTGGCTCACTCCGACCGAGGTTTTGATGCAGGTGGAGTACGGTCGGGTTGGTTTTGCCTTAAAAACCAACCGGGCCCCTAGGACGAAAAAGCCAATAACTCTCAGACCGGGCGTCCGATTGACGCGCCGTCTGCGATGTTGAGTTCCTGTTGACGATACAGAGCTTTTGGATACATCAAATATGGCCCTTGTGTCAGTTGATGTATCAGCCTCTCGGCTCATGGAGCAGACCCTCCCGAACGAGCTTTGCTGTGTGCGGGAACCCTAGTGCTGGCTGCGACTTCGATGACGACGACTGTGCAGAGATCCTCAGTGGACTGCGACGATGAAGAGTGCTGGTCTTGTATCCTATGTGGGTCCCAGCTGTGCTGGTCTTGTATCCTATGTGGGTCCCAGCTTAGATGATTCAGTACTGGTCTTGTATCCTATGTGGGTCCCAACATAGATGAATCAATGAAGAGTGCTGGTCTTGTATCCTATGTGGGTCCCAGCTGTGCTGGTCTTGTATCCTAACTGGGTCCCATCTTAGATGATTCAGTGCTGGTCTTGTATCCTATGTGGGTCACAGCTGTGCTGGTCTTGTATCCTATGTGGGTCCCAGCTTAGATGATTCAGTGCTGGTCTTGTATCCTATGTGGGTCCCAGCATAGATGAATCAATGAAGAGTGCTGGTCTTGTATCCTATGTGGGTCCCAGCTGTGCTGGTCTTGTATCCTATGTGGGTCCCAGCATAGGTGAATCAATAAAGACAGCTGGTCTTGTATCCTAAGTGGGTCCCAGCTTAGATGATTCAGTTTCTATATCTGATCATCCCTTTCACCTTTTCGACGATGTATACCTGTGTGAGCTGAAATCCTCTTTACTCTCCTTTGTGGATTGTGTTGTGCTATCCTGTGTGGATTCCGTTTTGCTTTCCTTTGTGGATTGTGTCGTGCTATCCTGTGTGGATTACATTTTTCTTTCCCTTGTGGATTGTGTTGTGCTATCCTGTGTGGATTTACATTTTGCTCTCCTTTGTGGATTGTGTTTTGCTATCCTGTGTGGATTTACGTTTTTATTTCCTGTGTGGACTGGGTTGTACTTGAGCTCGGATGTTGGGGCCGAGCGAGAATTGATGGCTTGGGTATATGTATGGGCATATACCTAAGCAGTGTCAGATGTTACTTCGTGATTGTATCTTTCCTTTGTGGATTCTGGGAGACCTTCATGGGTCTCGGGGTCCCTACTGAGTAGCTTATACTCACCCCTGCACAGGCTATGCCCACACTTCGTTGTGTTGGTTGCAGACGACGAACAACGCTGATCGTGGTGGAGGCTTGCGGAGCAGGACGGTTCCTGGAGGTGGACCACTGGGTGGGACGTACTCGGAGCGGACGGTTGGACCGAGGAGCTGTGGAGGCTATCTGTACCCATCCTTTAGGTGGGACTTCCAGAGGACGGCTCGACGCTGCGACTTTTCTTCTCAGTTGCTGTTTTTCCCTTCAGTTGTACTTTACAGTTGGGCTTGTATTTCCGACCCCTTTTACTTTCAGCACAACTTGTTACAGTTTTTACTTAGTGTTTACTCTTTCCGCTTGCTTACTCTGTGGTGGCTTTTTACTTTACAAAGGAAATGCCTTCCCTGTTTATCGGGATTTATGCCTTGGTGCTAGTCGCCAGCCCCTGGCCTATGGAAGGCGGGCTTGGGGTAGTCACGACATGGGCCCCGAGGACGGGTCGTGACAAATTGGTATCAGAGGAGTTCGGTTCTACCGCAGACTCTGATCTTTCTTCTATGTGAAGAAATAGTGTTTAGCGTATTGGGTGTGGTTATCAGTCCAGGGAGTCCAGTGTTGGTGCGGCGGCCGACGTATCCGTACACCAGGACCCTGACTCCTGATTTCCGACTTAATGCACGAAAACATTGATTGCATGTGTGTTCAAGTTTTCTTTGTGATTACTCGTGTCAGCTCACCAGGTATACTGTTCTGACCGTGGCGCACCTGTTTCTTTTTAGGATGGCCCCACGATGGCAACCAGCTAGGGTTCCGAGAGTGGAGCGTGATGACAGCCCACCGAGCGACAAGGCCTCGGTGCGGGGCTCCTTGTCAGCAGAGGCACCGGCGGTACCTTTACCCGCCGAGCCACCGATGCTCCCCGCCACGACCGCTGACAATGCACGTCACCTCGGAGCTCTGCATGAGTTCCAGCACCAGCGACTACCCCAGTTTCGTGGGGAGACAGACCCCCAGATAGCCGAGGACTGGCTAGAGGTTGTCGTACGAGTTTTCAGGTTAGTGAGGACACCAGCAGACCTCATGGTGATCCTCGCAGCGAGCCTCCTGCACGCGGCAGCAGGAATATGGTGGAGCTTGATGCTCCAGGTGCACGACGAGACATCTCTTCTCTGGACGGACTTCGAGAGCCTCTCCAGCTCAGAGTTCGTCCCTACCACCCTCCGTGCGGTGCGCATCCAGGAGCTTCTTCAGCTGCGGCAGGGCAGCTTAACGGTCGCCCAGTACGCGGCGAGATTTACCGATCTCTCACGCTACTCCACAGATATGGTACAGGACCCGTTATTCCGGGCCTGGACTTTCGAGCAGGGACTGAGGCACAAGATCAGGGCTTCGATGATCTCCCTCCACATTCCGACACAGGCAGAGGTGTTGGAGAGATCCCTTCTAGTGGAGAGTTTTCTCGCCGAGCAGGCTCCAGTGACAGGGCCCTCCGCAGGACGGCCCGTAGCAGGGTCTTCTGCAGCTGGCAGTAGACAGGTGACATAGAGGTCCAAACGGGCCAGACCATCAGATGGGAAGTCTCAGGATGAAGATTCGGTTGTGCGGGGCACCCGAAGGAGAGCCAGCTACACGAGGGGAAAGCATTGCTACGCATGCAGCGGGTGAGGTCACATGGCTCGAGACTGCCTGAATCGTCTTACAGATGAGCAGCAGGTGGTAGAGGGGCCTCCCAGACAGAGGTTCGGCCAAGTTGGTCCGCAAGGTGTAGGCGGATAAGGTAGAGGAGCTGGCTGAGTAGCAGATGGTGGGTGACACTTCGAGGTGTTACCACCACCACCACCAAGAGGTCCACCCTGACCACCGGGAGTTGGTGGACATGCGAGAGCTCAGCTTCAGGCAGCTGAGGCCTTCGATCATGGAGCTATGGGAGCAGATGGACAGGAGCGGAACTAGTGGATACGTCCTTTGTACTTCTAGTTCCTTGTTGTTGTTGTGTAGTGTCTTTGTATTATGAGCTGCAATAGTAAAAGACACATACCTTTGTGATGTTTTCATTCCTGTCCTCTTTTGTGTTGTTATTAAGAGGTTCCAGTTTAGACTGTTGACTTGACCCTCACTTGTGAGACACCTACTGGAGGAGACCCAGTTACCACACACTGATGCCGATAGTCTGACTCAACCCTTGGAGGTGAGAGTAATAGTTGGATCTATTGGTAGTAGTGTTGAGGCCTTACGACGTCATCCTTGGTATAGATTAGTAACATTCATGTCGGGATTGACAGTATTAGGCAAAGGAAGTGGTTCATCCAGGGGATGAGACCAGATTTCTCTTTTCGGAAAAGAGAAAATCTTAGCAGTTCTTGTGGGATCGGAGATGGTCCAGGTCATCCAGGAGCGGATGAGTATAGATCAGAGCTGGCAGAAGTCTTATGCTGACAGGAGGAGGAGGCCACTAGAGTTCGAGGATGGCGACCACGTATTCTTACGGGTCTCACCTCGATGGGGTTTACAGAGATTTGGCCGAGGCGACAAGTTATCTCCGCGCTTCATCGGACCATTCTAGGTCCTCAGCAGGTTTGGCGAGGTGGCTTATCGCCTGGCCCTACCACCTCAGTTGCACCGGGTGCACGACGTTTTCCATGTATCTCAGCAGAGGAGATACGTGCACGACCTGACGCAAATCTTTGACCATGGAGAGCTGGTATTTGATGATGGGGTGACTTTTGCAGATGTCCTAGTGGAGATCGAGGATCGACAGGAGCGGGTCCTATGTGGACGATCGATTCCTCTAGTGCGCTTCAGATGACAGCTTGGGAACCTCCAGGAGAGCACTTGGGAGTGGGAGGCTCAGATGCGCACTCAACACCACCTTTATATCCCTAAGTTTGTGGTGAATCTTTACGGGGACGCAAATCCCTATGGTGGGAGTAATGTAAAGACCCGTAAATTTCAAGGAAATTTTGTTTTGTTAATTTTTCTTTGTAATTTTACAAGAACACAGCTTCTGACGGAACCTGATTCCGAGGCCCGGTGTGCCCGGAATCATTTTCCGAAGTTTGGCTCGGGTACGTTCACTGAACGGATTAGCGGGTTTTTCTAACTTTTGAACCAGTGCTCGGAATCGAATTCCGAGGGCACCGATGAAATCGCAGCGCCGATATTTGCTTAGAAAGGCCTCTTCCGGAGTTGCGTTTGCTCGGTTGTGGTTTTTATTTTTTGGGTTTTAAGTTATGAAATAAAATAAAGTTGTATGACAATTTATTTTTATTTCACTTAAAGCCGCTTAAAGACCACTTTAAGCTGCTTAAGCATAGTTGAAACAGATAGGGTGCAAATCCAAAATATCCTACCCACTTGGTAGGATATTTGTGGGGTGGGGCCCGCATGAGCCCCACCGTTTCTTTCCGCTAAGTAACGCACCCGCGAAAACCCCTATTAAATAAAAGTCAACTGGGGCGTTTTCTTAAACAATTAAACGCTCCTATTAAATGGGCGGTTTATTCGTTGAAATTAATTCTATGAATTAATTTCGTTCATTTCTTAACACGTTTTCATTTTGTTGGAATGTTAATAAAATAAGCCCAACACACCTTCCTTTTGAAATGTTGTGTTAAAACCTTGAAGAATCTCTAAGGATCTTCCTCCTTCTTCGCGAAGAACGCGAAGAACGTGAAGAACGCGAAGAACACGAAGGACACCAGCCCCCCGACGAAGAACGCCGAACCCGCGAAGATCAGCGACACGACACCGTGTACCGTGACGCCAAAGATACTCCCTCCACGACGCTTCTTCCACGACGATCCAACCCCGCGACAACCTTCGATCGACAACGTCAATCTCGTCGACGCAATGCCGGATACTGCGACGCGACGCTCTACTTTTTCCACGACGGTCAATTCCGCGAAGAACGCGCGTGCGATGACTTGACGAGGTAGGGAATTTATTTGGAAATAACTTATATTCCCGTGATTGTTTCTTTTAAAACAAAGAACTCGGATCAAGTTCAATTTTAATTCTATTAAAATTGTCCCTTGCTTTTATTCATGTGTTGAATATTCTCTCCGACTGTTATTATCTAACGCGGAGGGTGCAGGCCAAATAAACACGGCCCGACAACCCTCCGCAGTTCTTTCTTATTGGGAGGATTTGGCCGGCAATGAAAAAACATGACGCAAAGGCGATTTAATGATCCCGCAGTGAAGAACGGAACCCGGGATGAACAGCGGCGCAGACGCGAAGGAAATCGGACCACTGGAGCAACTCTGGTGGCCCGCGGAAGCTTCCGTCGGCGCGCCACGCCGGCATGGCGGCGCCGGCGGCCAGCTGCCAGGCGGCGGCCGCACCCAGCGCGCCGCCGGGAAAACCTCGCCGTGACTGAAGCCGCAGCGGCGAGGCGGTTCCGCAGCCGTGCGGAACCGCGGTTTAGGGACGCGGCGGCCCAGCCGCGTCCGGGTGATCCAGGGCGCCCCCCCCCCCGCGGGGGCCGCGGTGTTGTCACGCGGGGGCATGCGCGCCCCCCCACGTTTCTTGGCTGCTCGGCCGAGCCGAGCTGGACCGGATGGCCGAGCCGGGCCGCGCCCTGGCCTGGCCGGACCGGGTGCAGTCGGGTCGGACCGGGTCGGTCCGGGCCCAGACCCCCCGTTCCCAGACCTTTTCGGTCCTTTGCCCGTAACTTGAGCTACGGGCCTCCAAATGACTCTCCGTCAGCGGAAACACGATCCTTAGATCGAGACGGTCGTTTCGGTATATTACATTCAAGGTTTCAGAATACTTTGGGTTCGGCCGGGTTGGTTCGTACACGAAACCAACCGGGCCCTCGGAGCGGAAACACTCATATCTTGAGCTCTGGACGTCCGATTGACGTGTCATCGACTTTGGTGGATTCCTCCTAGTGGGACGGATCTTTTGGCTCACTCCGACCGAGGTTTGGACGCAGGTGGAGTATGGTCGGGTTGGTTTTGCCTTAAAAACCAACCGGGCCCCTGAGACGAAAAAGCCAATAACTCTCAGACCGGGCATCCGATTGACGCGCCGTCTGCGACGTTGAGTTCCTGTTGACGATATAGAACTTTTGGATACATCAACTCTGGACCTTGTGTCAGTTTATGTGTCAGCCTCTCGGCTCATGGAGCGGACCCTCCCGAACGAGCTTTGCTGTGTGCGGGAACCCTAGTGCTGGCTGCGACTTCGACGACGACGACTGTGCAAAGATCCTCAGTGGACTGCGACGATGAAGAGTGCTGGTCTTGCATCCTATGTGGGTCCCAGCTGTGCTGGTCTTGTATCCTATGTGGGTCCCAGCTTAGATGATTTAGTGCTGGTCTTGTATCCTATGTGGGTCCCATCATAGATGAATCAATGAAGAGTGCTGGTCTTGTATCCTATGTGGGTCCCAGCATAGATGAATCAATGAAGAGTGCTGGTCTTGTATCCTATGTGGGTCCCAGCTGTGCTGGTCTTGTATCCTATGTGGGTCCTAGCTTAGATGATTCAGTGCTGGTCTTGTATCCTATGTGGGTCCCAGCATAGTTGAATCAATGAAGAGTGCTGGTCTTGTATCCTATGTGGGTCCCAGCATAGGTGAATCAATGAAGACAGCTGGTCTTGTATCCTAAGTGGGTCCCAAATTAGATGATTCAGTATCTATATTTGATCATCCCTTTCACATTTTCGACGATGTATACCTGTGTGAGCTGAAATCCTGTTTACTCTCCTTTGTGGATTGTGTTGTGCTATCCTGCGTGGATTCCGTTTTTCTTTCCTTTGTAGATTGTGTCGTGCTATCCTGTGTGGATTACATTTTTTTTCCTTGTGGATTGTGTTGTGCTATCCTGTGTGGATTTACGTTTTGCTCTCCTTTGTGTATTGTGTTGTTCTATACTGTGTGGATTTACGTTTTGCTTTCCTGTGTGGACTGGGTTGTACTTGAGCTCGGATGTTGGAGCCGAACGAGAATTGATGACTTAGGTATATGTATGGGCATACCCCTAAGCAGTGTCAGATGTTACTTCGTGATTGTATCTTTCCTTTGTGGATTCTGGGAGACCTTCGGGGGTCTCTTGGTCCCTACTGAGTAGCTTATACTCACCCCTGCACGGGCTATGCCTGCACTTCGTTGTGTTGGTTGCAGACGACGGACAACGCTGATCGTGGTGGAGGCTTGTGGAGCCGGACTGTACCTGGAGGTGGACCACTGGGTGGGACGTACTCGGAGCGGACGGCTGGACCGAGGAGCTATGGAGGCTATCTGTACCCATCCTTTAGGTGGGACTTCCAGAGGATGGCTCGACGCTGCGGCTTTTCTTCTTAGTTGCTGTTTTTCCCTTCAGTTGTACTTTACAGTTGGGCTTGTATTTCCAGCCCCTTTCACTTTCAGCAGAGCTTGTTACAGTTTTTACTTAGTGTTTACTCTTTCCTCTTGCTTACTCTGTGGTGGTTGTTTACTTTTCAAAGGCAATGCCTTCCCTGTTTATCGGGATTTACGCCTTGGTGCTAGTTGCCAGCCCATGGCCTATGGAAGGCGGGCTTGAGGTAGTCACGACACGGGCCCCGAGGACGGGTCGTGACAATCATTAACTGTGAGAAATACATATATCACAATCTCATAATGAACCCTACCATATCTTTGAGGTTCTTATATAGCTTATGTCTATTTTCTTCTTCAACTCTTTATAGAAGTGGATTAACCTCCATCTCAGAAACACTTCTTATTTTCCATCTACGATCTTACATAAGTTAAACATTCTTACCACTAAATCCATGCTTGATAAATTCATTATCAAGTAATGTATTAAATCAATACACATACACTTTCTTCTTGGTAGGATTATAGAAATAATATCTCTTAGTACCATTGGGATAACCAGAAAATATACACTTGATATATTTTGAGTTAAGATCATCAGAAGGAAAACATCATTTGAAAACATCACATACCCAATTTATTATAAAATAAAAATGGGGATGTTTCCCACATCATATATCATATGATTTATTTATTACTACTTTAGATAAAACATATTTTAGTCGAAATACAGTATCTTCCAGCATAACCATAGAATGAAATAGGAAGGTCACATTGAATCATAATCAATTGAACCATTTATAAAAGGTATTATTCCTCCTCTTATAAACACTATTCTGTTGTGGTGATCTTGAAAGAGTGAGTTGTAAACAAAATCCACAACTACTTAAAGGATCAATGAATTCTAAACTTAAGTATTCAGCACCCCAATCTAATCAAAGGATCTTAATACGTTTTCTTAGTTGATTCTGTACTTCATTATGAAAATATTTTAACTTTTTAAAGTTTCATACATTTTTCATTGTAAATACATATCTATATTGACTAAAGTTATCGATAAAGGTAACAAAATATACAAACCACCACTTACTTGAGTACTCACTAGTTCACATACATCACTATGTATGAGATTCAATTTCCCACTAGACTTTTCATATTTCATACTAAAAGGTTAATTGACCATTTTTAAAAATAAAAAATAATTTCAATTCTCAAGTGATTCACAATCAAATGAGTCCAATAATCTATATCTATGGTGTATTTGAAATGATTTCTCATTTATATGCCCATGGAAACAATGCTAAAGATATGTGAGATTAAAATCAACTCTAAACATATCATTCTAAATGTTATCAATAAAAGTATACATATCTATAGTGTATATAGAATTTATTATATACCCAATTCTATAAAAACAACCCATTCATATATATATCAAACAAGTCTTGTAATACTCGAGATCCTACTGTAGTAGGTAAACAAAATATTTTGTATATAAGTATGAATTATAAATTTATGAAACCATTTCTTGAAAAAATATGTATTCTATTATTTAAATTATTTAGATTAAATTATTAATTAAAGTTTACAAACCTATGATTGATATTTTAGAACTCAATTAATATCTTCCACAAAAATTGTTTCAATATATTATATATTTTTCATATTAAAATGAATTTTTAACACTTATAGAAATTGAATCATAAAAAATGGATTTAAAATTTATAATTAGTATGTCCAAATTATATAATAAGGATCACATTATTTTTAGGTATAAAGATTAAGTTACCTCAGGTAAAAACTAGTTTCCGTAGTTAAAGTTAAAATGGTAAAAGTAATATTTTAAGGGATAAAGGGATTGAAACATGATAAAAAATGAATATTATTGAGTGGGTGAGGTTTTTATCAACCTTATCTCTTACCCACTCTATTATTCTCTATTTTTTGATCCACTTTACATGTTTAACATGTTATCCTTTTATATTTAGTTGAAATATTTATAAAAATTAAATTCTCACCACTTATAAAAGTATCCTCCAACCACTCCGTAAAATAATAATATAAAAATTAGTTTTACATATGAAAATATTTCCTATTTAAATCCACCATCATCCCCTTTCACCCTAATAATATTCTAGTCACAAGAAATTATCACAATCCCTTCATTTCCAAGAAATCCTCCAAGAGAAACCCAAAGTTAACAATGTAAGTTCAATATTTTAGCTAACATATTTTAATTTTATATTTCCAATTAAAATTTATTATTCCAAATACTATATAATTAATTCAGTATTTATATTATAATGATTTTTTTATATTTTTGAAATAAACACTAATCACCTTTTCCCTTTTCCTTAAGAAAAGATAAACTGTAAAACATGCGTTGTGTGGACTACTACATCTATGATACAACATGTTTCATTTTCCTTCATCACCTTATAATGATGGATATAAGTATGGTATTAAAGGATAAATATGTTTTTTATGAAATAATTACGGTTCTATTATGAAATTTTTTCTAAACTATTAATGATATGATCAATAAAATATCATCATTACTTTAATCATTTCAAATAAGCATACTAAGAGGATAATATTTTATTCAAATTGTGTAATATTTTAATATAGATTAATTATTAATATAAATTAATAAAATTATGATATATCACTCTAATAAAAACAAAATAAGATCCCCACGCTTCTTTCATAATGATATTATAACAAAACAACTTCATAATCATTCATTAAATTAGGACATGTTCATGTTCAGGTTGATTTAACTACCTACTTGAAGAATACTAAAAATTTATATCATGAATAAACATGAGAAGATAATTAAAAATATAATATAATATAAATGTGTAGATAATAATTTTATTTTATTCTACAGATATTATATCAATATTTAATTCATCAATTAATGAAACACCCTTCAATCGACAAGAATCAAAGGAACATGGATGTTATCGATTTCATAAACAATGAAAAAACTAGAAAAATCATGAAATAAACTTCAAATATCATAAATTATTAGAAATAATACATAAAATTAATTTTAATGACCTAGTAATGATAAAATATTTAAGATGAATGAATATATACACTACTATAATGAAACCAATACAAACGATCAAAACTATGAACACTTGATGTGGAAAATTGGAAGAATCCATATAGAGAATGACTATTTATAGAGAGTATGAAAATGGATATGTGTAAGGTTCTAAATTAGGTGATTAAGATATCTATTTTTATTATACATGAGGTTAATGTATGTACATGGAAGTCAGGATAAGATATAAGAGTTTTCCATCTCAAATTACTATCTTTGAGACTTATTTTAAATTATGCACATAATTTCCATTATGTGGTTTATGTATACTTCTTAAGTGAGATTTTATATCATTAAATAAATTTATTCATGGTATTTTAATATCAATTTAAATTTCTCTCTTTCAATAAGTTAGGATTTAATTGCTATAGAATCCATAAGTATGGTTTTCCTTATCAATTTTCAGTCTTTAGGACTCATGTTATATTCACAAACTATTTACTTTTGCGTAGTGCATACATTTACATCAAAGACTTTTTACCTTATTAATCATGAAATTTAAAATATTTATAACATATATATTTTCATCACCCCGTGAAGTACTTTTGATTCAATAGTTACCAAAATCATTGTAAAACCCAATCATTTCCATGGTGGGAAACCTTCCTATGTTTTGGTAAAGTAAAATTCGGTGCAATTTACAAGAAAATACATCCTTGTTTGGATCTAGTGTGATGTCCCAAACCTATATTACACTCAATGGGTGCCTCAATCCTAGTGGGACACATGGCCTCAAGCTTATCTCCCTAAATGCCAGAGGTTGCTGAATAGCAACGAGGGCCTAGGGTGTGTCAGTGGGGAGACTCTGCCCTCATTACCAAAGTGTAGCACAATGGATGAGAGTAACATAGGTAAATAATGGAAGAAATATATGTAAATAGAAGGAATAATGGAAAATATAGACAATATTAATAATAACTGAAACAACTATAATAACATCCAACAAGAGATGATGATATGTCATCTACTAGAAAGCTGTAAAACATGGATAAAAACAACATGCATAACATGTTACACATAGAATAAAGTAATTAAAAAACTATCCCAAGCACCCCGAGTTCCAACTAAGTCCTCTTTTATTAATATATATACTAAATAGAAAACAATCAAGTGTTCGAAGCCATATTATTCCCTTTTTCAACACATGCAACCATGTAATCTTCCATAAGTACCAAATGATGCCCAGAGAGGGTGTGAGATAAATCTCAATAGGCTACCACCAATAGTGTCTATAGAATCCATATTGTGTAATGGAAATTTAACAGTGTGTAGTCATGCATATATAAAGTAAATCAGTATAATGTAACTAAATACCAAAGTACCTACTTCATCCCTCGGCTGATGTTTGAACATGTAACCAATTAATTTAATTAAGTAATTACCAATTCATGTTGATAGGTCATGTGGGGAATATAAAACACTGAAATCACCTTGTGATAGTGTAAATAGTGAAGGTTAAAATATGTAACAAGGCAACCATGATTTATGATATTTAATAATGAAGTCCCAAGGTAATAACCAAGGAAACATAACCTCAAGGGTTTCCAACTGAGTAGTAATTATAGCCTAGAATGGGGTAAGTGTGTAATCTAAGGAGCATAGTACAAGGCATTCAAAAATGAGGCACCTATCAAGTCCAAGGGGATTGACCAATGTAAAACAAGGCTAAGCAATGACTGGGCCCAATGGGATTTAACAATCGAACCTACTTGTCAATATTGGATCCAAGGACTGTATCCAAAACATCTAGTAATTATATTAAAGGGGTCTAAGGAGTGTATCCATGGAATCTTATAGTACTATATGAGGGATACTATGGTGTCATATTGAGCATCCAAGAACAGACAAGGATCATGATCTAGGTGGGAATCAACCTATACAACCTATACCTTTGAATCAGAATGGGGTTCTCAAGTGCTCATGGCATTCTCCGATCAGAATCCAAGGTGAGCTTGAGATAGGCCATTCCTATTTGATTATAAAGTCATGTAATATTTCTTTGGTTCAATACTTTCCTTTAATTAGTGTGATAAGTTCAAGTATCATGCTATTGTTGGTTCAACTCTTGCCTTTTATTAGTTTTATGAGGTTAAGTATCATGAAACCTTTTAATCAAGTCATAATTAATCAATAAGTCCATTTGGTTCAAGCCTTGTATTTCATTAGTGTAATAATTCCAAGTAGTATGCGACCTTTATTAATTCCATTTAAGGCATATTCAATAATTAATGCTCATTATGATACCTTCCATTAATGTGGTAAGGGGTGATAAGGACATGAAACCTATTAATCATTCAGATTTAATCTGGTCAAGTCATTCACTTATTATACTTTCCAATTAACATTTCACATTTAATTATCAAATTGAAGCACTTACCTTAGGCGAGTCAAGTGGTATGGATACATGGTACTTTCAATTATGAAATTCATAATATAAATCAATCCAATTAATATAGAAAATCTTACCCTTAAAGTGGTAAAGTCAAGGCACACCCGAACAATGGCTCAAACATGTCAAACCATTAAAACCCCAATTATGGAATAACCTTCGACATGGAAGGGATGGAGTTGTGTTCATAACCCCCAATAATTAATCACATAAATAGTAAGATCATATATATATATAGTTCTAATAAGTATAATATTGGCATATTAATTCTACAAACGGCACCCAATGAAATCAGTGGGCCCCACACGACAAATACAAAATCAACAAACTTTAGGGATGAGTTATAGGCGACCCACCTTAGGGTAGTATGAACATTATCCTATATCATTAGACCTTGATTTATATTAGATCATAGTAGATCTGAGAAAAAGTGAAAAAATTCTAGTACCATGATATCTCAGTCGAGAGAAAAAGAGAAGGAGAACGACTCAAGAGGACTCAAGTACTTACCATTGCACATCCAATGTGATGAACGAAAGCTCAATCAGATACCATATGAAGGAGATCTTTGAATACCTGTATTTATCCTTCAAAAAGCTCCAAATTGAGAGGAAAAGGGCTTAATCCCACATATGCTTGGACTAGGGAAGATGGAGGTGGCTTAATTATATCAATAAGGGAGAAACTAGAAATTTGCCCAAAAATTAGCCGGTGCACGGCTTGTTCGCACAGTTTGACAAAACATGTGAAAACCATGTATTGGTACCTAGTAAAAAGGGGTGCTCACACGGTTAGGCCACATGGCCATTCACCAACCATGCGAGGTGGATCTGTTAGGAAAAACACAATCTACATATTTTTCTAAACCATGTGGAATTCCTGCATAGTTTACTCTAAACTGTGTTCCAAGACTTTTTCCCCAAAAAAGATGGGTTCCGGGCTCTGAAATTTCCCCAAAACACACCTGAGACCTTTTTATAACCCCTTAGGAATCCATATTAGGTCCAAATTAAAGATTATATTGAGAATTAAAGTATCCATACATGAGTGAGAAACTAGGTTCTTACAATCTTCCCCCTTTAAAAGAACTCATCCCCGAGTTCACCTTATAAGGTTGGAGAAACATTGTCTAAGAACAACTTTGGCCATTGGGCATTTATGTAGACTTCCCTATCCCAAGTCTCATCTTGTAACTCACTGTGTTTCCATAACACTCATACCAAATGGTCAAACTGGACTCAGAGTTCCTTTATGAGCCATTCGATGATGCGTACTGGATACTCCTCAATGGTAGCATCAACATCTAACTCAACTTCCTCAGGATAAAAAGTATGAGATGAGTTGGCATGATATTGGAGAAGTTGTGAAACATGAAAGAAATCATGAATGGTACAATACTTATGAGTTAAAAGTAATTGATAGGCTACCCGTCCGAATCTCTCTATAATTTCAAAAGTCCCTACAAAATGAGGTGACAAATTTCTCTACTTTTGTAACCATTTATGCTCAATCCTGGGTGATTACTGAAGAAAAATACAATCCCCAACCTCGAACTCAAGAGGTCATCTATGACGATCGACATAAGATTTTTGTCTGGACTGAGCAGTAATCATATGCTTTATGATCAACCGAACCTGCTTTGAAGTTTCCTAAATAAGATGAGGACCTAGTAGGGATACCTCACCTACTACTGGCCATCATATGGGTGAATGACATGGCCTACCATATAGATCCCCAAACAAAGCCTTCTGTTTTGTGGACTAAAATATTTCATTATAATAGAACTAGACGAGAGGGATATGTTTCTTCCATGAACCAATGAAATCAAGAACACATGCTTGGAGAATATCCTCTAGAACCTGTATCGTCCTTTTTAATTATTCACCAGTCTGAGTGTGAAATGTTGTGCTCAGAATCACCTATGTTCCCATAGTCTTCTGCAATCCCTGCCAGAACCATGACATGAAATGACCATCCTTATCTAAAATAATAATATGTGGAACCCCATGTAGTCATATGATCACACAAACATGCAGTCTTCCTAGATCATTGACTAAGAAAGTCTCCCATATGGGAATGAAGTGGGCTGATTTTGTTAGTTGGTAACTGACTACCCTGATAGCATCGCTACCCCTCAACAACCTAGGTAAGACAACCAAGAAATCCATGGAAAAATCTTTCCATTTACATTTCTGGACTTGAAACAGTGGTAAAAATACTACAGGTCTCTAGTGTAACACCCCAAGATTTCATAGTAAGTTATTTTCTTTAAATTCAATAGTCTGCGCAACACGTAACACTGAGTTTGAGCGCACCACAACTTACCAAACTAGCTGTTCAAAAGCGGTTATGAATAGTATTAACTAGATTTTGAATTTTATATACTGCATATAATTTTAACTTATGTATTATGTGTTTCTTAGATATATTATAAGAACAAATTTAAATTTTCAGATAAAAAATGTATTTTTCAAAAAAATTCAATTTTACCACCTTTTAATGTAAAACTATTTTTAAATCCAATATTTGACCCTTTTTCATATTAATTTTGACGAAATAAAATTCTTCTTTAGAATAGGGACATAAAAATTTACTTTGGATGAAATTTTGGTATTTTTCTAATAATATTCATTTGTTTATGAATAGTGAGAAATACTGTATTTTAATTCAAAACTGCCTTTTAATCTAATTTATTCATATAGTTAGATTATATTTTAAATTGGTTTTGAAGTGTAATTAGATTATATTTTTACTCTTTAATCCAATTTTGGTCATTGGAATTAATTTTACTTTGACATTATACAAAAACAAGTGTGAATCTTTTGATAGTTATTATTTCTTAAAAACACGCTATTTGTTTTAAAAATGGGAATTGATTTTAAATTAATTAATCCAAATTCTATGGTTTGAATTTGGTAAAATAGGCATAATTTTTGAATTTTGAATATCAAATATATCTTAGGCGGAATTTTTGGTATTTTTCTAAAAAACTTCAATTTTTGATGAATAGTGAAACCACTAAGTAGTAGTTAAAAATCCAACTTTTTCATTTAAATGAAAATTTACCACTTCTCTAAATTTAATTTCGAAAATCTGAGATACATGGTTGTTATTAGTAAGTAAAATTTGGTTCAATAAGATGAAAATAATTTATGGTGAATAGTATATTTTCACTTTTATTTACCATGGTTAAAGGTTAATAGAGTAATTCAAGGTAAAAAGAATATTATAATAATAAAAAATTACCTTAAAACTTGTCCTAACATTATTAGATGAGTAATGGCCAACTATGGGCATCCTTGGGTAGATTTTGGGACCTCATGGAGACACTTAAGAATGATAATGACACTTTATTTTAATTAACAAAAAGTAAAGACAAAAATGACATTAACAAATATCTTTTAGTATATCAATTTTTACATGGGGTTATATAAGTCATCGTTATGACTATACAAAATAATTTGAAATATAAAACAATTTCCTACATTATGGTATTTTTTTAATAAATTTTAGACACGAAATAAATTAAATTATTTATGACACCATAGTGATGTAGTATTTACCTCATTAATAAATGATTTAAATAAATAAAATTATTAATATTAAAATAATATCCAAAACCTGTCCAATTCTTATTGGATTATTTTATTTATACCATGAGTCATCTTATCTTCTACTTTAATTAGTTTTGGACCTTTAGAAACTGAATATCACTATATAATAAAATAATATTTTCACACTTTTCTAAAGAACCCCTCCCCCTTATAAAAGGACACCACTTCTAACCCATTCCAAACACCTCTCAAGACCCTTGGCTCATCCAACATTTACCCAAATAATCTATCAATATCCCCATATTCCTCCTATAAGCCTTACTTTAGGCTGAAGGCACTTCAAGAATTCCTTTTGGTTCAAGCCAAAGGAAGTTACCCAAATTAAAGGTAACACTTTCTCTTAAATTATTTTGTTTTATTTTACTTCTCCAACCCCCTAAACTATTTTAAATCTTTTATTTTATAAAAAAACCAGTATCCTAAATATACTAAGCTGTTATTATGAGAATTATTATAACTACACTTACACACACCTCCATCTAATGGGTGAAGAACATACTGTTTCTGTGGATGGAAAACTAACGCCTCACGAAACGATGATTGTGCGATTATATCCTACCACCACTCATGGTGTCCATTAATATGGAAATATATTTATATATGATATATATATTATGTTTATTTTTTCTTTATGATTCTTTATTTTCCATTTATATCATTATTTTATGGTTTCCATTATGGGTAAAACGTGACAATTTCATTTGAGGAAGTGTGGGCTACCGCCCCCTCAAAATGATATGACTCGTTAATGCCTTATATGGGATGTATAAAAGAAGTATTTAATGATATTATATATGATATTATACTGTAATTATAATATACCTATGTATAATTATGTTTTAATTCCATTAAAATACAAAATATAAATGAAAGTAGTGTCCATGCGTACATACGGCTTACCGTCTCCAAGAACGGTGCATTTCATTTCTTATCTCCAAATGTTATGTACTATTATAAATACATATATATAATGTATATATAATATATATATTATATCTAAATCATGTATATCATTCTGGAGATAATGTAATTTTGACCACATGGAAAAATTGTAATAATAACTAGTTCATTTTTGAATCAAGTTCTGAACAATAATAAAATATCCAATATGAACTCAAATAATTAACTAATTATTATAGAAAGGTAATAAGTGATATAAAAAGAATAATAAACTTGAAAATTTTTCTTAATAAAGTACTAATTAACTTAATTTTATTATTCAGGATGAATAAGGAAAATACAAGACAAGTCAGACTTGAGGTAAGGGGTTTCTTATCTCACTTTTAATTTCGTGAGAGTTCCATTGTTCACCACTTATTTATTTTATGTGGTATATTGTGTACATCCATTTGATATATATTATAATGATTCACTTTATATTCATGGTATTATGTGATTCATTTTATGGTTATTAACTTTTGGTCATACGACTCGATTAATTACAACGTGGTAAGGAGTTTTCATGTCACTTCTTATTTCCATGAGATTCATGCTATATTGGCCATTGTTTCCTTTTGTGTGGTGTATGTACTACCCATGATTGTATTCTTGGTGTAATATACTTTAATTTATGGGTATTTACATCTTAATTTTATGATGCTTCTTTCATGGGGTGTATGTTTCATAAGTTACCAAATCGGTAAGGGAATTTCAAATTTCAATTTCCACTCATTGGGCTTTACACATACTTCATTGATTATTTTACTCCAAGATGATGTGTAGAAAAAGTATTTATTATTTATGTAGTAATTTCCACTCATATTTTTTTGGATATACTTTTGATACACATAATCACTCCATTGATAAATTCTCAAGTCATCGATATAAACCTGATAAGATTAATTTTAACTCAATCTCCATTCATTGAGTTAAACATCCAATTCATTGGTGTTGTTTTTACAAGAATATGTGAGAATGTTCTATGATTTATTTACACTAAATATCCAATAATATTGAGTTTATTTATATTTTTCACACATAATTATGTCATTTATTTATCCTTAACTTAATGATACGGTCTTTATAAGGGATTTCATCTCAACTTATATTCCATTGAGTCTTCTTTGTTGTTATACGCCAATTCACTTTTATTTGGTGTATATACTATACTTTGACATAGTATATCATGAATCCCTATATTATCATGATATTATAAAGTTTTTATTACCTCAATTATTTGTATTCAAGTGTCTCTCATTTGGTTAGGAACTATAACTAAAATATCATTTTAAATGTTTTAAAGATTTATTCTTCTAAATATTTCTCATTAATTTCCACATTTTAAAAATGCTTTTAAGGATTTATTTATATGGACTTTAATGTTTTCAAATTAAAATTCCTTTTAAAAGTTTCAAAGTGGTATGGGACACTTTGATTCAAAAATCTACTTTAAATGACTTCTTGATAAATAGAGACACTTTTAAATGTTTTCAAGAAAAAGGGGGATATTTCTCTCAAATAGTTGTGATTATTTTTTTTCATCTATGTCAATATACTTCATTATTTTCAATTGAGGTTAATATATTATAATATAATCTATTATATTGTATTGAATGAGTTATGTTTGACTGTGGATGTGCTATTTTTATACCATTCATGGTTTATGGATAATGTATTGACATTTCGTATGCTAGTTTTAATACAAATGTTTATATTATATTTAAACTTTTTCATATGAGTAATTCATTGGACTTAGTAAGTGACAGGTGGAGCCCTCTATAATTCCTTGATGCATCGGTAGGTCTCAAGAGACAAACTAGTGTCTTGGCACAAGGCCTTGACAAAATCTTATTTGTAGTCTTGGCATGAGGCCTTGACTATGTGGTTATGATGTCCGAAATTATGTATTCCATAATTATGATATTATCTATTGATATTTCATGCAGTTATTTGACTATTAGAATACCCATGACTATGTTTTATTATGGAACTACATACTAAGCTCATATTCCTACCATAAAGTGTTCATGTTTATTATTTTTAAAGGCATGTGTTTTAAATTATTCACCATGCCTAATGTTTATGTTATCTTCTGCTATACTGCTTACTCTTATTGAGCACTTGATCTCACCCCTTTCTCATGTTTAATTTTACTAGGATATGAAGAAATTAGTTATGAGTGACTAGAAAGAATAATCTTGGAAGCTCGGATGTTTTTATTGAAATAAATTAGCGTTGTTTTTATTTTGAAGTTGTAATGTTGAACTTATGTATGTATCTTGTTTCCAAGTCTACTAAACTGATCGGTCCTTCGGGACATGATTCCTTGTAATCATGCTAATGTATTAAAATAATGAACCGACTCCTTTATTCTAGGGTCGGGGCATTATATTTGGTATCAGAGGAAGTTTAGTACAAACCTTGGAAACTAGATTTAGATAAACTCTGATTAGATAAAATTACCCTAAGATCGACTTTGAAGATTAGTATAGAAGAACTTCCTAGAATCTTGGTAATGTAAAGACTTTGTGTATTTTCCAAGCAGTACATCCTTGTCTGGATACATTCAGGTAGAGGCGGCTCTGGCATATATGTACCTAGGAGTGAAAACTCTAACATGGAGTTTCAGGCATGACCCAGGGTATCCTGGTACACAACAACGGGCCTTGTTTCACTCTTGGTTATGACAATCCCGGGGGATATTCTAAGGATAATTTACATTTTCTTTACAAACGTATTTGAAGTATTTTAATATAAGATAAGAATAAATGACCTTGGTTAATCCTAAGGTGTTTTAAATTGAAAATAAGGTTTCATGATATTCTCAAAATGATTTTATGACTATTATTACTCACACAATGTTTTCTGGTTTTATTCAATGGCTGGATTCCAAGGAAGTCATTGTAACTTTGAGCATGATGTACAAGGTTTGAATGGTGGTGGAAAAGAGCAACAAAATGTAATGTTGATAGGTGTATAAGATATCGTGTTCATGACGAATCAGTTTTCCTAAAATATGATCAACAACATATATATTAACCAACTACCAGACTCAAAAAAGAAGAGAAAAGTGGTGAATAATAAGAGCTCTAGCAGTGAAGACCATGGACAAAATAAATCTCATTTTCCATCATGCAGGAAATGTGGAAGGAGACACCAAGGAAGGTGTCTTAATAGAACAAAGAAATGCTTTATGTGTGGGAAATAAGGACATAAAGTAAATAATTTCCAAGGAAAAATGAAGGGTACTATGGAAGAAAATAAAAATGGTCCCAAGAATCCATTTACAGTCATTTGCTATAAATGCAGGGGACCTTACCATTACCCGAGTGAATTCCCTATTCTATAGGATATCCTATTGGTCAAGGAATAAGCTATGTGGAAATAAATGGATGGAGAAATGTTTAAAAAGTATTAGTTCTCTCTGTTGAATGGATTACTTTGGAATAATTTTCTCTTGTAATTGTAACCCTGCAGTTTATCATGTGAAAATGATATTTGACAAATAATTATCTTTTCTATTGTGGATATAGTTATAAATAAAAATTTGGTTTTGTATGATCAATGAGTTTGAGGCAATTACATGTTATTAAATTTTGGAATGAAAATGCGAGGTATGAGATAACATTTGTGATGGAATTATGTTATAGTTATTTTGAGTAATCTATCTCATTTTTGGGAATATTATAAAATTATATAGTTTTTGAAAAATGAAAACACACAGACCATGTGACAACCCATCACATCGGACAAAGATGTGGGAATCGAACCCATAACCATAGTGCGATTGGGATTTATCGCCTACCACTGGACTATGTGAAGTCCCTGGTTAGTGTAACTAATTTTTTTAGTTAAATGATTTTATTGATCAATAATAAGTTGATTTGGGATATTATGTCTTATCAAATGGATATCCTTAGTATAAGAAAATTATTTGGTGATTAAGTGATAAATGTTATTTTGGAAGACATTTGATCTATTGGGAATACTATATGCCTAAGGAAAATAGAATACTATTGGATTTCATTTGAATAGTAATGTTGGGTTTTTTACCTATGTTTTTATTTTGGATTTATAGTGATTTTGGTTATTTATAGAAATGATTAACCTATCATAGAGAATATGTGATTAGGTTAATTACTTTTAATTATGTGACTTTAAGAGTAGTCGATATTATTTAGAGATACAATTTAACATGGAAGACTACGTAAGAAAATTCTTCTAGGTTTTGGGTTTCAATATTAGTTTGAATTATATTGAAAGATTTTATAGAAAATTGTTTATTGAATGGAATTTATTGAACTTTGGGTATTTTTGGTTTAATTTTAGAAATTAAGTTTAGTATTTCTTTCTCTAAAGTATTATCCTTTTTTGGGTTCATCTGATCTTTTACTAACCATTTTGGTTTTGGTTAATCTCTAAAGAAAAGGGAAATATATAGTTCATCCAATGTGGATTATGTGATTCTCTATAATTTGACTCTATCACTTCAGGTGTGACCAAGTCATCTTTAATACTCATCATTTGGAGTGAAAGATGAGTTTGTGGTAAGAATTAAATGAAGGATGAAACTATACGTGTCAAGTATATTTTTGTTTTCTTATTCTATGAATAATTAATTATTAAACTTTAGGGAAGGGGTTTTAAAACCAAAAATGTGTTATCCTAATGCTTTATGTTTTGTTGAACCGATAATATTTTAAATCATCATAGATTGATGGATTTGTGGCCCTCAATTTTACACTTGTTTGTGATTGATGACCTCAATCACTCCCTATATATATTTATGTTTTCCTCCAATTATGTGTCTCTAATTTACACCAATGTTATCCTAATAGAGATCATAATTTGGTGGTGACTTTTTCATCTCATTTTCCCTCTTATTAAGACTATATTTTATTAACCCAATTTTTGATGTGGGTTTTCCAAAAAAGTATTTTTCTATTTTTAACCTTTTATTTTCAAAGAACAATTTCAAATTGCAAGGAAACAATTTATTGAAGAAGGGGAGAATGTAACATCCCAAGATTTCATAGTAAGTTATTTTCTTTAAATTCAACAGTTTGTGCTACATGCAACACCAAGTTTGAGCGCACCATGACTTACCAAACTAGCTGTTCAAAATTAGTAATGAATAGTATTAACTAGATTTTTAATTTTATATACTATATATAATTTTAACTTATGTATTATGTGTTTCTTAGATATATTATAAGAAAAAAAATCAAATTTTCCACCTTTTAATGGAGAACCATTTTTAAATCCAATATTTGACCCTTTTTCATATTCATTTTGACAAAATAAAATTATTCTTTAGAATAGGGACATCAAAATTTACTTTGGAAGAAATTTCGGTATTTTTCTAATAATATTCATTTTTTATGAATAATGAGAAATACTATATTTTAATTCAAAATTTCCTTTTAATATAATTTATTTATATGGTTAGATTATATTTTAAATTGGGTTTTAAGTGTAATTAGATTATATTTTTACCCTTTAATCCAATGTTGGTCATTGGAATTAATTTCAATTTGAAATTATAGATAAACAAGAGTCAATATTTTGATAGTTATTGTTTCTTAAAAACACGCTATTTGTTTTAACAATGGGAATTAATTTTAAATTAATTAATCCAACTTATATGTTTTTAATTTGGTAAAATTGACATCATTTTTGAATTCTTAATATCAAATATATCTTAGGATGAATTTTTGGTATTTTTTTGAAAAACATCAATTTTTGATAAATAGTAAAACCACTAAGTAATAGTAAAAAAACTGACTTTTTCATTTAAATGAAAATTTACCACTTCTTTGAATTTAATTTCAAAAATCCGAGATATATGGTTGTTATTAGTAAGTAAAATTTGGTTCAATAAGATGAAAATAATTAATGGTGGAGAGTAACTTTTGCCTTTTATTTACCGCAATTAAAGGTAAATAAGGTAATTCAAGGTAAAAAGAATATTATAATAATACAAAATTACCTTAACACTGGTCCTAACCTTATTGGATGAGTAATGTCTGACCATGGACATCCTTGAGTCGATTTTGGGACCCCATGGAGCCACTTAAGAATGATAATGACACTTTATTTTAATTAACTTAAAGTAAAGACAAAAATGACATTAACAAATATCTTTTAGTATATAAATTTTTACATGGGGTTATATAAGTCATTGTTCGACTATAAATAATCATTAAAAAGATAAAAAGATTTCCTACATTATGGAAATTTTTTATAATTTTTAGACTTCAAATAAATTAAATTATTTATGACAACATTGTGATGTAGTATTTACCTCATAAATAAATGATTTAAATAAATAAGATTATTAATATTAAAAAAATATCCAAAACCTGTACAATTATTATTTTATGATTCTATTTAGACCATGAGTCATATTATCTTCAACTTTAATTAGTTTCAGACCTTTAGAAACCGAATATCACTATATAATAAAATAATATTTTCACACTTTTCTAAAGAACCCCTCCTCCCCCTTATAAAAAGACACCACTTCAAACCCATTCCACACACCTCTCAAGCCCCTTGGCTCATCCAAACCCTGCCAGAATAATCTCTTAAGAGCCCCCTAATCCATATAGAAGCCTTAACTTAGGCATAAGGCACTTCAAGAAGTCCTTTTGGCTCACTTTAAAGGAAGTTACCCAAATTAAAGGTAAGGCTTTCTCTTAAATTCTTTTGTTTTATTTTTTTTTATTTTACTTCTCCAACCCCATAAACTCTTTTTATTACTTAATTTTATAAAAACACCATTATACTAAATATACTATGATGTTGGTATGATAAGGATTCTAACTATACTTACACACATCTCCATCTAATGGGTGAAGAACATACTGTTTTTGTGGACGGAAAACTAACGCCTCACGAAACGATGATTGTTAGATTATCTCCTACCACCTCTTATGGTGGACATTAAGATGAAACTTTATCTATATATATTATATATATATATATATTATGTTTATGTTTGCTTTATTATCTTGTATTTTCCATTTATATCATTAATTTATGGTTTCCATTATGAGTAAAACGTGATAATTTCATTTGAGGACGTGTGGACTACTACCCGCTCAAAATGATATGACTCGTTAATACCTTATGTGGGATGTATAAAGGATGTATTTAATGATATTATATATGATATTATATTGTAATTATAATATAACTTTGTATAATTATGTTTTAATTCCATTAAAATACAAAATATAAATGAAAGTAGCGTTCATGCGTACGTACGACTTACCGTCTCCAATAACGGTACATTTCATTTATTTTCTCCAAATGTTATGTACTGTTATAAATACATATATATATAATGTATATATAATATATATATGATATCTAAATCATTTATATCATTCTGGCGATAATGTAATTTTGACCACATGGAAAAATTGTAATTATAACAAGTTCATTTTTGACTCAAGTTTCGAACATCGATAAAATATACAATATGAACTCAAATAATTAAATAATTGTTATATCATGGTAATAAATGATATAAAAGGAATAATAAACTTGAAAAATGTTCTTAATGAAGTAGAAATTAACTTAATTTTATTATTCGGGAAGAATAAGGAACATACAAGACAAGTCGGACTTGAGGTAAGGTGTTTTTATCTCACTTTTAATTCCGTGAGATTTCCATTGTTCGCCACTTATTTATTGCATGTAGTGTATTGTGTACTTACATTTGATATATATTATCTTTATTCTCTTTATATTCATGGTATTATATGATTCATTTTATGGTTATTAACTTTTGGTCATACGACTCGATTAATTACAACGTGGTAAGGAGTTTTCATCTCACTTCTTATTTCCGTGAGATTCATGCTATATTGGACACTATTTCCTTTTGTGTGGTGTATTTACTACCCATTATTGTAATCTTGGTGTAAAATAATTTAATTTATGGGTATTTACATCTTATTTTTATGATCCTTCTTTCATGGGGTGTATGTTTCATAAGTTACCCAATCGGTAAGGGAATTTCAAATTTCAATTTCCACTCGTTGGGCTTTACGCATACTTCATTGATTATTTTACTCCATGATTATGTGTGGATTCAATATTTATTATTTATGTAGTAATTTCCACTCATCTTAATATGGATATAATTTTGATACACATAATCACTCCATTGATAAATTCTCAAGTCATTGATATGAACCTGATAAGAGTAATTTTAACTCAATCTCCATTCATTGAGTTAAACATCCAATTCATTGGTGTTGTTTTTACAATAATAGGTGAGAATGTTCTATGATTTATTTACACTGAATATCCAATCATATTGAGTGTATTTATATTTTTCACACATAATTATGTCATTGATTTATCCTTAACCTAAGGATACAGTCTTTATAAGGGATTTCATCTCAACTTACATTCCATTGAGTCTTCTTTGTTCTTATACGCCAATTCAATTTTATTTGGTGTATATACTATACTTTGACATATTATATCATGAATTCCTTTATTCTCATTATATTATAAATTTTTTATTACCTCAATTATTTGTATTCAAGTGTCTCTCATTTGGTTAGGAACTCTAACTAAAATATCATTTTAAATGTTTTAAAGATTTATTCTTCTAAATCTTTCTCATTAATGTCCATGTTTTAAAAATGGTTTTAAGGATTTATTTATATGTACATTAATGTTTTCAAATTAAAATTCCTTGTAAAAGTTTCAAAGTGGTATGGGACACTTTGATTCAAAAATCTATTTTAAACGACTTCTTGATAAATAGAGAGACTTTTAAATGTTTTCAAGAAAAAGGGGGATATTTCTCTCAAATAGTTTTGATGATTTTTTTCATCTACATCAATATCCTTAATTATTATCGATTAAGGTTAATCTATTATAATAAAATATTCCATATTGTATTGAATGAGTTATGTTTGACTATGGATGTGCTATTTTTATACCATTCATGGTTTATGGATAAAGTATTGACATTTTGTATGCTAGTTTTAATATGAATGTTTATGTTATGTTTAATCCTTTTCATATGAGGAATGCATTGGACTTAGTAAGTGATGGTTGGAGCCCACTATAGCTCCTCGATGCATTGATAGGTCTCATGAGACAAACTAGTGTCTTGGTATAAGACCTTGACAAAATCTTATTTGTAGTCTTGGAACGAGGCCTTGACTATGTGTTTATGATGTCCAGAATTATGAATTCCATCATTATGAGATTAGATATTGATATTTCATGTGGTTATTAGACTAGAAGAATACCCATGACTATGTTTTATTATGGCATTATTTACTTAGCTCATATTTCTGCTATAAAGTGTTCATGTTTATTATTTTTAAAGGCATGTGTTTTCAATTATTCACAGTGCCTAATGTTTATGTTATCTTCCAATATACTGATTACTCTTAATGAGTGTTTGAGCTCACCTCTTTCTCATGTTTCTTTTTCCCGGGATATGAAGAAGTTAGTTATGATTGACTTGCAGGAATAATCTTGGAATCTTGGATGTTTTTAATGGAATAAATTAGTGTTGTTTTTATTTTCAAGTTGTAATGTTGAAATTATGTATGTATCTTGTTTCCAAGACTACTAATCTAATCGGTTCTGCGGGACATGATTCCTTCTAATCATGACAATGTATTAAAATAATGCATCGGCTCCTAGATTCTGGGGTTGGGGCGTTACATCTAGTGTTCCACCTTCACCCATTGATAGGTAGAACACCTAGTGATAAAGCCTGCTATCTAACATTTCATCCCATGACACCAATACTAGCATCACATGTCTTAATACATTTTCAAGATGCCTAGATGAACTATCCATTGAGAGGCCTGGTACTCTTTCATCATCAATTCTTTGATGTCTGTAGGAACCCAAATACATCCATGTGGACACAGGATGTCTTATCTATCCACAGACCAATCCATAGGTGGTTTATCTCTTGATATACTATCATGGAGAACCAAGACTTCATGATATAAAAACTACCTACTCTTCCCCTTCTCAAGGAGGGAAGATGCAACTGTCAAGGTTGAGAGGTAATACTGCTGATGAATTTCTTGAAACTTCTGATGAAACTCAGAAAAGAGGGAAATTAACTTCCATTCATCACTGGCTTCCCCGTATGACCTGTGTTTGAGTTTTCTAACTCAATGCATCACCAACTACATTTCCCTTTACAGGTGTATAGGTAAGTTTAACATCAAAGGAATAAAGATATTTGACCCGTCTTCACTGTCTAAGGTTCAAATCATGCTATGAAATTATATATTTGTGGATATTGTGGTCTTTGTACAACACAAAGAGCTTATACATCAGGTAATGTCTCTAGAAACATAAGTAATAGACGATTTCTGCTAGCTCAAGGTCACGAGTCAGGTAGTTTCTCTCATGAGGTCTCAACTGCTAAGATCCATATGCAACAAATTTGTCCTCCTGCATAAATACTTCTCCTAGGCTGATTTCTTATGAATAATATAAGATTTTATAACCTATTTCGAACTTGGGAAGAATCAGAATGGGTATAGAGACAAGCCTCCATTTCATCTCCTAAAAGGCTTTCTCACACGATTCTGACCACACTAGCTTGGCACCATTCTTTATAAGACCAGTAAGGGGTGAAGAAAGGCATGAGAATTCCTATATGAAACACTAGTAATATCTAGATATCCCCAAGAAACTCTGTATATCAAACACGTTATTGGGATTCTCCTAGGAAACTATGATAGTAACCTTTTCTGGGTCAACAGATACTCATGATTCTGATATGATATAGCCCAAGAATTGGACTTTTTCAATCCAGAAGTGGAACTTATCAGTCTTGGTGTAAGTTGATGCTTTATCAATGTACTCAAAATGATCTCAAGATGTTTGTAATGGTCGCTATGACTATGAGAATACACCAAGATGTTGTCCATAAAGACAAAAAAAGAGTCAAAATATGGGTGTAAAACCCTATTTATGAGATCCATGAAAATAGCAGGTGCATTCGTAAGACCAAATGACATAACAAGGTACTCATACAGACCATACCTACTATGGAAAGCTATATAAAATATGTCTGATGGTCTAACTCACACATGATGATAACCCGATCTTATTCGATTTAGGTAATACATTTTCTCCTCGGAGCTAGTTAAAGAGATCATCTATTTGAGGAAGTGGATACCTGTTCTTGACCATAAGATGATTTAACCTTCTATAATCCATGAATAGACATAAGTATCCATCTAACTTATTGGAAAAAAGCATGGGCTAACCCCAAGAGGATGTACTGAGCCATATAAAACCTTTTTCCTTTAAATCTTCTAACTACCGCTTGAGCTCTAGAAACTCTTTAGGTGCTATCCTGTATGGAGTAATGGGTACTGGAGTTGTTCCTAGAACATGCTCAATTGTAAAATTTACCTCTCTTTCTGGAGGTAAGTAAAAATAATCATTGAGGAAGACATCCCTAAAACGATCCACTGCTAGAGGGAAATCAATTTTAAGCATACCCTGATCCTCCATGAAGAGATTGAAAATCTAGGTGGTCACTCCCCCAAGCCCAAGATGCTCTGGTCCTGCTCTACCATTCTAGACATCCCACTCACCCATATGTAGATAACTACTACCATATATTGATGTAAAATATACTTTATGGTGATAGAAATATACAAAATCATGATAGTGAACCAACCAATCCATTATGAGAATGACATCGAAGCCTATCATCTAGAAAAAGAAGAGGTTCTATAAGAAAGGGTAAATTCCTACCTCAAGGGGACAATCATTACACTGGTGTATGCCCTCTGTTCATACACTTAATGGTGTATCTAGGTTCATTACACCATAGTGATATTGTATCTCTAGTCTGAGACTTTTCATAATGGATATAGAGATAAAAGATTTTGAACCACTTGTATCTAATAAAGCATATACTATAGTAGAGGCTACTAGAATAGTACCTTGTACTATAGAAGGTCCCACATCCTGATACTTGGTTATTGTATGTAGTGAATGAAACTAACCTGATCTAAAACCCAGTGCAACAGTTGAACTACCATGATCACAACTATTATGCTGGTGCTGCTGGTGATCAGGGGTATGGCTACCACGACAACAACCTCATCCTCTACTAGACCTAACAATGCTATTCTTACTCTCCTCCTGATGTGGCTTAAAATAACTCTCTCTTAAAGGTGGAGATGGTGTAGATCCTTTTCCACTCAAAGCTGGTGTAAAGGTCCTACCAAAATTTTAGAGATACTTCATACAGCCACAAACCCAACACTCCAGTGGGTCTCTATCACATTGAGTATTTTAATGACCCTGTCATATATACTGATGACACACTTTAGCGCCATCGAAATATATACTTTGGTTTTCACTACTCTGATAAGAAACTTAGAGAGAACGTTCCTACCACCAGAAGAACTACTGTCCTGACGCGACACTGGTCCTCTGTGCCCAATACTATTGCCATCCCTTAGGTTATGCTTAGTTGTAAGATGTCGATCAACTATTTAAGAAAGAAATACATTTACCTGCACACGGATGGAATATTGGAGCCTATCCTCAATGAATTTAGAACATGAAATCTCATCACCGACTAGAATCAGTGAAAAGCGCTTGAACTTCGTGAACCATGATGAATATTCCATAACTAACATAGAACCCTGCTCTAGATTCATGAACTCTCTGGATTTGTTAACTCTCAACATATTAGGAAAGAATTGATCATAGAAGGAAGTTTGTAAATCAACCCATAACATGCCCTGATGACGAACAGCCTAGGTAACCACGTCCCACCAATGCTTGGATGAATCCTGAAGCATGTATGTGTCAATCTTGAAACTCCACTCTGGAGGTGTCTCCAAATGATAAAATATAGATAGGGTGGATTCTAGCCAAGACTTAGTATCCTACAGACCACCATCCCCTAAGAAGGTATGAGGATGCTACTACTGAAACTCACGAGTCAGATCAGCCATTGTAGGTGCAAGCTCAGGGAATCATGAATGGACTGCATTAGACATAGGAAACTATCATGAAATTGGGAACCAGTTACCAGAGTTGGTACAATAGGTGGTGCCTCGAGTGGTAATCCTGGAGGTAAGACTAGTAGCTCAAGGCCCACCATGTCTAGAACATGGTCATCACCACCTTCCTGGAATGTGATATGAGGACATCGTGGTGTAATTTGTCTACAAATGCCAAGAACACACCTCAAAACAAGCTTTATCATAAAGATAACATCACTAGAAGAAGATGAATGTAAGAAAACTCATTACCCAAGGTATACTACCCAAACCACTCTCTTAGATGGCCTGGTATCGGTAAGTGCTCAAGTATACATTTCATTTCGTTTTACATATAATTTCTTGGTTCAATCCTTTAACTTTCATAAAAATGAAAAGGTAGGATAAGGATGTGAAAACATTTTATTTTAGATGTCATGATTCAATTTTTAATGTATAGTCATTTCTGGTGAATCAGTTCCCATACACCTGTCACTAGAAATGACACCCATTTATCTATAACAGAATGGATCGACTCGATAAATTAATCATCCCAACCCATGAGGGACCATACACCTCATGAATTGAGACTGTAAATCACTCAATCAAAAACAATAGTAACACAATCATAATCTAACTATCACAACATCACTCAGAAATCATAGACATATCAAGCAGTACAAAGTAGTGAAATACACCTATATAGAATGGAAATATGCATGCCATGTGAATTATAAGTTCTTATAATAAGGCATGTAACAATGACACTTACCCTCATATCATTGGGCCAATGATGAAATAAAATCCTCAAATAGAGTAATAATCAACAAATCCACACAACATGTGTGTTACCTAATGGTGAAATGACATCAACTATAATAGGAAAAAGTAGAACAACAATTATAATTAAGGAAATCTGGTTTTTACCCCTAACATGGGTTCACAATGCCCAAGAACGGATTATGACCAAGTCAAAAGTGTTCATAATCTCTAATATATTATCTCTAAATAGTAAAGCAATAAAGGAAAATCCCTTAATACCACTATGTGATGTCCTGTACCCGGATTCCACTCAAAGGGTGACCTGATCCCAGTGGGCCACATGGACTCAAGAGCATCTCTCTGAACATCAGAGGCCACCGACTAGCAGTGATGGCCTAGGGTGTGTCTGTGGGGAGACTATGCCCTAATTACCAAAGTGTATCTTATTAGATGAGATTAACATAGGTAAATAGTGGAAGCAATATATGTAAACAGAAGGCACATTGGAAAATAGAGACAACAACAATAATAACTAAAACAACTATAATAACATCTTATAACATATGATAACATTTAATGTACTGGAAAGCTGGAAAACATGGATACAAACAACATGCATACCATGTTCCACAAAGAATAAAGGAAATAAAAAAAATTCCCAAATAATCCTTAGTTCCAACTTGGTTCTCTACTATCAAGCTCCATACAAAACAGAAAGCAATCAAGTGTTCAAAGCCATATGCTTCCCTTTGTCAACACCTGCAACCATGTAATCTGCCCGGGGTACCAAATGACGCCTGAAGAAGGTGTGAGATAAATCTCAGTGGGCCACCACTAATGGTGTATATAAATTCCGACCCGTGTAATGGAAATGTAATAATTTACAAACATGTATATATAAATTAAATCAGTATAATGTAACTAAATACCCAAGTACCTACTTCAACCATTAGCTGATGTCTAAACATGTAACTGATTCATTTAATTAAGTAATTACCAATTCATGTTGATAGGTCATGTGAGGAATAACCAACACTTAAATCACCTTATGATAGTGTAAATAGTGAAGGTTATAAGATGTAACAAGGAAACCCTGATTTATGATATTTAATAATGAAGGTGATGTAGACCTCAAGGGTCTCCAAATCTGTAATAACTATAGCCTGACATTGGGTAAGAGTGTAATCCAAGGAGCATAGTCCAAGGAATTCCACAATGAGGCACCTACTGAGTCCAAGGTGATTGACCAAGGTAAAATGGGGCTAAGCAATGAATAGGACCAATGGGCTTTAACTATTGCACCTACTTGTCAATGCTGGATCCAAGGAGTATATCCAAGGCATCATATAATGATATTGAAGGGATAAAAAGAGTGTATTCATGGAATCTTGTAGTACTACATGAGGAATCCTATGGTATCATACTAGGCATCCAAGAATAGACAAGGACCGAGATCTAGGTGGGAATCAACCTATGCAAGAATGTATCCTTGAATCAAAAATCAGTTCTTGAGTGCTCATGGAATTATTGGATCAGAATCCAATGCAATCTTGAGTCATTCCATTCCTATTTGATTACGAATTCACATAATATTTCTTTTGTTCAAGCCTTGACTTTCATTAGTGTGATATGGTCAAGTAGCATGAAACTATTGGTTCATTCCTTACCTTTCATTAGAGTGATATGGTCAAGTAGCATGCAACCTTTTAATCAAGTAATAATTAATAAATAAGTGCATCTGGTTCAAGAATTTCCTTTAATTAGAGTGAAAAGGCCAAGTATCCTGAAACCTTTATTAATTCCATTTAAGGAATATTCAATAATTAAGGTTCATTCTGATACCTTCCATTAATGTGGTAAGGGGTTCTACGGACATGCAACCTATTAATAATTCATATTTAATACGGTCAAGTCATACACTTAGTATACTTGCCTATTCACATTTCACATTAAATTATAAATTTCAACCACTTACCATAGGCGAGTCAAGTGGTACGCATACATGGAAATTTCCATTATGCAATTCATAAGATAAATCAAACCAATTAATATAGAAAATATTACCCTTAATGTTTTCAAGGAAAGGCACACCCGAATAGTGGCTCAATCGTGTAAAAACACTAAAAACCCAATTATGGCATAACCTTAGTCATGGAAGAGATGAAGTTTTGGTCATAACCCCAAACAATTAATCACATATATGGTAAGAACATATCTATACAGTTCTAACAAGTATACACATGGAATATTAATTCTAGAAATGAAACCCAATGAAATTGGTGGGCCATCATGATAAATCGAAAATCAATAAACTTTAGGGATGAGTTATAGACAACTCACCTTAGGGTTGTAAGATCCTTATACTCCAGTATTGGCCCTTGATTTAGCTCATATAATAGTAGATCTAAGAAAAAGGGAAAAAATTCTCATACCCCAATACTTTGATTGAGAGAAAAAGAGAAGGATAAAAACTCAAGAGGACTCGAGTACTTACCATTGCACATCCAACATGATGAATAGAAACTCAATCAGATCCTAGACAAAGGAGATCTTTGAATCCCTATATTTTTCCTTAGAAAATATCCAAATTGAGGGGAAAAGGGCTAAATCCCGCATAATCTCAGATTATGGAACATAGAGGTGTCTTAATTAGATCATCAAGAAAAAAACTAGAAATTTACCCAAAAATAGCCTATGCATGGTTTGTCTGCACGATTTGAAAAACCGTGCGCAAACCATGCATGGGTACCTAGGAAAAAGGGGGTCTCACATGGTTAGGCTACACAACCATGCACCAACCATGTGAGGTGTCTCTATCTAGAAAAACACAATCTTCATGATGTGCCAACCATGTGGAATTCTTGCACTGTTTACTCTGAACAGTTTGCCAACCCTGTTTTTCCCAAAAAGATGGGTTCTGGGCTCTGAAATTTCCCCAGACACCCATAAGACCTTTTATAACACCTTAGGCATCCATATTAGGTCCAAAGTAAATATTAAACTAAAAATTAAAGGATCCATACCCGAGTGAAAAACTAGGTTCTTATAACTAGAAAATGGATGAAATTATGGAAAAGATGAACCTAGGGGAAATCACCCTAAAAAGAGTTTTTTGATGATTGAATCATCCACTACTTTGATTCATGTAAAATGATATTAGGAATAAAAACCTAGATATACACTAATAGGGGATATTATTTAGAATGTTCACATAGGCTTTATAAACCACGAGAACAAATTTTTCTTAACATTGATTTTATATCCTAATAATGAAACCTATTGAATCCAATTACTATCTTTCATGGATAATCCAACACATTGTAAGTACCCTATTCACTATATTTATTTGATAAGGTTAATTCATGTCACTTGGACAATACTCCATGGTTTCTAAATTGATTAAGGGATGTTTAACTAGAAATTAACATTATTCTATTGAATGGGGAAGCACTTAATTTCTATATTTTTCATTATACTGATAGCCAAGTTTCATATAGTAATAGGTTCCTTAAGGAATGATATGAAAGGTCTTGATGACTTCTATAGTGAATTTATTGGACATAATTAGGTGAAAAATGGTGCCCAAAATTATATATCCCCTCGATGCATCAACAATTCTCATGAGACAAAACATGCCATGTTTTAGTGTATAATGCATCCCATAATAGGAAAGTGTCTTGGTATAAGGCCTTGAAAACATTTTTTGATGCATGACATTATACATTCCATAAGTATGATATCAATGATTATTTTTATCCTTGTTTTAATTTATTGATATGGATATAACATTCCCCCAATTTTAATTGATTATGGATCTATGTTGTTTATTTATTCCTACCATATCACTTATGCCATGTTTATTTTATTAAATATTCTGTTGTTTTCTACTCCTTAATGAACAACTCAACTCACACTAATTTGTTTTTATTTACTCACGAATCCTAGATTCTAACTATGTATAAATTGTAGGGATATGATAAAATGAATAATAATTCTCTTGAAATATGTTCATGATATATCTTATGTTATTAAATGTAATGTTTATATGTATCTAGTCTTACAAGAATTATAAACTATTGAATCCTTCATGAAATCCTATATTCCTTACCAATAATGTAATATAATTACCAAATTTGGATTTATGAAGTATGGGATGTTACAATTGGTATTAGAGGAAGTTTAGTAAGAACCTTGGGGATTAGATTTAGGGGAAACAAGTGAGATATCACAATTTCTATAAACCCCAAATATTTCTAAGGAACACTCTAGAAAACTAAATAGGAATAGTATTTTACAATTCTATATCATGAACTAATTATGTGTATTCCATGGTAAAGAGATGGTGACTAACAGGAGGAATGTGAATCATATCAACACTCGTAGTCAATGTAAGGATGTTCCCCCCATAATAAAGTAAATGAATATAGAGTTGAAGATACTTTGAGAATAACCATATTAGAGTTTTGTGATCCATGTTACGATAAATAATCTCACCCTCATAGAAAAAATACATTAAAACATGAAAAAACCATTATAAAACCAATGTGAGCCATACCATAGTGGCCCCATACTCAATTTATTTTTCAATTAAATTAAATTATTTTAAATTTTAAATCCATAATGATGGATCATAATTTTCCCTAGTTATAGATGCATGAATCCTTGGTCTCTTTCTTGTTTTTTTCCTCTTACAAGTGATTTTAAGCTCATTCGAGATCAGATTCAAGTACTGTATATCTTGATAGATTTCTAGAGGCATGGATAACCTTACACCTCCATATATTTATGGTTTCACTCATTGTTATAGAATTTTCCATTAGATATTCCCCAATTTAAGGATTTTAGTTTTTCACATTTTAGGGAATCGATATATTTGGGCTAATTAACTTGATGATTCTTAATGAGTGGTATCTTAGTGTATTGAGGCAGGTGGTCCCTAAGCTTTCTTGATGGGTTTTCCATGTTTCCATGCTTTGTATGATATTTGGTCAAAAAACCATGTGAGTTTGAACCTAAATTAATTTTAATGTATTTTTTTATTACTGTGAGATTTGGTATGATTTATTAGGACTATGAATGGTTTCCCTGTTGCGATCATTGGTGTGTCTATGGATGCTATGCTGACTTATGATAATGTCATCAAGACTATATGGACATTTTTATTTAAATTATTTGGGATTCTATAATGTATTATGCATTATTTACACTAGGATTCTTTACCCACTAATGTTACATGGTTATTGGGGCATACTAATGATGTATCAGATATTATATTATGATGAGATGTACTATCCATGTATAAAATATTATGTTATGACAGGTCTATATGTCCTTCGGTTTTGACTTGGGATGATATTCCAAATTGTTATTACTTTTGATTGATTGAAATATACCCTAAATATAATATTTTATGTGTTTAAGTTTTGTAAATACAACATTAATATTACATTTCCATAGTACACATTATTAAGTAGACTCTTGAGAATGCGTTATAACCAATGTATTCTTAAGAGAAGGAAAGGGAATACATTTTCACCAATATACCATGATATGAATGAGATGCATATCATGAGAACATGTTGGATTAATGTATCATGGGTAGTGTATAATCATTAAGTTTTAACATTCAGTTGAATCATTTCCACACTTGTTATCATTTGTAGGAGCATTACATAAGATATAATATGTTGGGAGATTAATGCATAAAATTCATGCATTGACCACTATATTAACTTATGCATTATCATGCATGAGTTAATATATGAACACCTATGGAGAATTACTGAGGGATCTATAAAGAGTCCATTACCATGAGATTGAAATGGGTGTGTGTGAAATCCTCATACTATGCCAGAACTTTCTAACCTTGATTATTTTTTTGTCCTATATACTTTGCACACAGAGATGCTAGAACATCATCAAGGATGGAGAGTCCTGCATGTGTGACATGGGATTTATGTGGCCCATGGATACCTCTATAGGCTGGATTTCCTTTTTCAACCACTATGTGATCTTCATTAGACCCATAAGTGATGTATAAAGATGTTTTATTGGCTATTTGGTCTAAGGTACACATACAGATTACATCATGTTATTCATTACTATTTATGATTTATGTTAATACAAACCATGGAGATATTGGGATTGGTATTTTAATCACTTTTTCTACTCCTATTAAGTATTAGTAAACAACAAATCATCCTAGTAGTGGTATCATAGAAACAATGTGGTTTTGATTCTTTGAAGTCATGATTTTAAAACGAAGAACAACAATTGAAATTATGTCGAGCGTTAACATAATCTCTATCAATGACCTTTATATTATGTTATTTGATAACTTAATATGAGGTTCACTACTTAAGGTTACATTGTGTGATGATTTAATATACGATGATCATATTTTAGACTATGTTAAGTGTTAAAGTAATATCATGTAGAAACTGAAGATATGTTTGTGTGATTCCATATATTATATTGGCGTGCAATGTTACAGTATTAAGATAATGTAGTTGAATTTTTTCCATGGGAAAAAATATAATTATTTGTGTATTTTTAACATTTCATTGAGTGTAAATGTAATATGGGGAGTTCTATTGACATTACATTATAAGGTATATAATATCACATGTGTCTTACAATGCATGCATTAAATGATGAACAATGCTTGCTCTGAGTGAGTCCCACATCAGATTTTCACTTGGATGGTCACTTATTTATTACCTTATATGTTCTAAAGGATTAAATTGAAATCTTGTGGTACTGACCCTATGCCATAGTCACATCCCGGCGAGCAGTGAGTTCGGATATGGGCAGGTGATGACGTCTCAACGGTGGCTCTGCTTGGTGGATGCGAGCAAAGGTTTCGGTTATAAGCGGCTAACGTTAGACCCAGAGTGACAAGGAGGGGGAGGTCTTTGTTTGTTCTTGTGTTTTCAGGTTTGATGGAGGTTTTTTTAGGTTGCTTCACCTATTCTCCTGAGTCTTCTCTAGTACGCCCCTTCTACCTCATTGGATACTTATGCTTTCTACGGTTCGCCCAATCTGGAATCTAGTGTGGGTTCTTCCATGGTTCGATCAGTTCGGTTCCAGACCTGAGTGGCATTACTGGATCGTTCTGCTCAGATCCCCTCATCAGAGACTCTCCCTCGAGGTGATACTGGAGCTTCCAATCCTAGGTGATGAAGTCTCGGTTTCATTCTCCACATATCGTCTTCCTCATTGAGTTATTGTGGATGCGATTGGAGATGCCAATGGTTGCGGCGGGGTGCTTCCAACTTTGGCTCTGACGCCGGTCTAGGAGTTTATGTTTCTTGACGGTTGTTTCACAAATTGGTTTTGGTTTTTTGGATTTTAGATTGTGTGTGGTTGGCTTCCATGATTGGTGATTAATGATGCCTTTATGGAAGTTTTGGGTTTGATGGACTGCGACTCAAGGTATTTTGCAATCGTTCTCTGACAAGAAGATTCTCCAGATGAGGTTCAGGGCAAAGAGGTTTCATTGTTTCATGGATTTTCGGAATCAGATGTTTGAGAGGGTATGGCTTTGGCCATCGGTACCAGGCCCATGCTCTTTTGCATAGGACAACTAACCATACTGCGATGGGACAATGAAAGCTGGTCTTAATGGTTCTTTTTGCTGGGAGGAGCTTCTCTATTGTGGTGAGCGCTACTTTTGAGCTTGAGGTTTGGTCTATTGGAGACACGTTATTTTGTTTAAGTCTTGATGTCTTGATGGTTTTCCCCTGATCCCTTAAAAGGGGGATTTATTTCAATAAAAAATAATTTTCAGTCAATCAATTTAAAAGTGTTCCTTATTTGGAAAAATTATTTAAACCACTTAAAAAAGTGTTTTGATAAATTTATATGATCAAATGTATAAGTGATATTAACATGTGATATTTTTATTATGTAAAATTTTTACATAATAAGAAATAAAAATATAAAATGTTTATATTTAATAAAATATCACATATTTAATGTAAAATTACATATATTGATTAATATGAAATATTAATATTATGGAATTAATATAAATTATTTTTATATAGGATTATGGATAATGTCTATAATTTTCAACGAATTTATAAAATATTTATAATTTGTTTTTTATTTATGAAATGTTCATATATTATTATCTCTTGTTAAAATATATGAATTATTTATTTATTTAAAAGTTATTACTAATTTTATTCACATTTATAAATCTTTTATATTATGAATGGTGTATTCATTAGTTTAAATGCTAAATTTCTCTCAAAGATCATCATACATGCATATAAGTAGTTAAATATTAGGCATGATCAAAGAATTTAGTTTCCATATACCATGACTTCAGTTTTTAATTGAAGATACTTAAATTTATTTGTTAAATATATTATTTAAATATTTGGTGTTAGAGTTATGATGAATTGATTCTCTCTTGAGTAAAGCATCCCCTGGTATATAGACTTCCAATCAGACTACCCACTAGCCTAGAGGCTGATTCCTTATTCAAGAAAGGTGGGGGTTGACTATCTATGGATTTTGGATTACTCATATAGATATTTTCTATTTCATATCATTCTAAATCTTGGAATGAATATTTCATGTACCTTATGAATGAGATTCATTTAGATATGTATATTTTTTTTGACATCTATTTTTAGGTGAGTAATAAAAACTATTAGTTATGAAAAGAGTTACAAATAAACTTGGATTAAATATAATTACTTGGATGGATGAATATGATTAAAAAACTAAATCACTAGAATCTCGAATACATAAATGGAATCAAATGAGATAAGATGGATAAATTAAAATCCCCATCAAATATTAAGTGTTAGATTCATTATAATGTGGAACTTTTCAAGGATTTGATTATCCAATTGAGTAGGTTATACCAAATAAGGGTGCCCCTAGATTATCATGTGTAATATAGGAAAGTAGTGAATTAATTTGAATCATCCAATAGGTTTGTTATACCAAAAGAAGGGTGCATTTGGATTATATTTTTTTATCTTATTTTTGGAATTTTCTTCTAGTTACACTTAGATGGGAAACCTGAATGGTTAGGAAACCAGAGGAATAAATTTTGGGTTATCCATATGATGTATTGGGTAAATATTTATCCACCCACATATCAAAGAATCATATATGATATGATTGAAAATAGTTGTTCTCCATATATAGTTATAGATTATTTATGAGATACTCGGTGTAAGTCATGATGAAATATGGATCTTAGATCACTAATAGGAAAGATTAGTTTGAAAAGGGTGTTATAATTTTAGTGGGAGACATTTTAATAAAAGTCATTATTAAATAGTTGTAACACATGAAACTCATATGATAAAATATTCTATTATAGATTAATAAAATCATCATATTCAGACTAAACGTAAGGATTAGTCCTTGAAAGGATCAGCTTAATGTAAGAAACTCTCCAGATTGGTAACTTAAGAAAAATTCATGAGGTGAGATTTTAGGTGTTAGAGAAATAGATTCTTGAGTAACCAAGAGTTTAAGTTATTCAAAAAACAAATCTATATTCTTATACAAGAATTGATTGATTCATATTGGGTTTTAATGGAATTAGATGTAAAATGACTTAAGGAATTTTAGTCTCATATATTCAATATGATTGGGTGTTTCAATGACTCTAAATACTATTGAGTACACTTATGACTTTGTGATAATAATGAATTTTTTTAAGTCTTATTCTGGATAATAAATTCCTCCTATTATAATTTATAGATTTTTATGAGAATATAATTAAATTCATGAAAAATTTACCCAATATTATCAAGTGTTTTGAATAAATAAACTGGTCATATGATTTCTTAATTATATTAATTTGTAGATAGTACAAATGGGTAAAAGGTAAAACTAATAGAAGAATTTTTTTTTAGAATACAAAAAATATACTACAAGTGGTCCGTTAGGTAATTGAAACCTAAAGGATTTATCAGAAAGGAGTAATAATTCCATAGTATGGAATTACTTGAGATACCTAAAGGGGTTTTAGAACACCATGGAATGTCCATGTCATGTATTAGTTTTATAGAAAATTATTCTCTAGTTTTAAGGGTATGTTATATTGAATATATACTTTACAATTATCGTAAGTATACAATAGTTTAAAACCAAGGAAAAAATTAATAGATCATGTATTCTGCATTCAAATAATGAAATAAAGAGTTTCTACATCAAGTATTTGAATGTAATGGAATATATCAAGATTATATGAATCTAATTAATGGATATGTATCATTATTTTATTTATTTAATATGATAATAAGTTAATCATTGAGAAAAAGTTGTTATGAGAAAATTGAGATGATTAATTGTATACAAATGGTTCATAATCCATCAGTTTCTATAACATGTTTTGAGAATAAGAAAATGATAAATTTTTTTAACTGGTGACAAATTTTTTATCTATATATTCTTTAACATATGGGGGAATTTTTTTCCACCACACATCAATGGTATACAAAATAATGTATTCTTTTGAGAAGAAAAATACTCCAAACACATAGTATTCCATATATAAAAAATAGTTTATTTTTTATTTATTGCCAATAAAATGAAATAAATGTTATTTATAAACAAAAAATAGTTTGTATATCTTAGTTAGATATTATGAAAATAATATTGAGTCTAAGAGACTGGTGAGATTTTGTTTGGGCTTAAGAAGTTCAAATTTAACAAATAAGGGATTATACTGGTATAATATTAAAGTAATTTTTCAATTAACATTCAAATGAGTTTAGAAAACACGATGATAATGATAAATGTGAATAGTTACATTTAATTACTTTGAGATAGTGGATATCACTATTTATTAAAGGATTATACCAGTTAAAGAAAAGTAAACTTCACTAAATATCTAAAAAGAGTTTAGGGTTTGTTGGTAAAAAAAAAAGTATTTATTTATATTTATCTATTAAAAAAAGGTGAATATAACAATATCCTAAAGGATTTTAGGATGCATTGGTAAGTGACATTATAATTATTAACCAAAAATATTTCAAGGAAAATGTTTTATGGAAAGAGTTCCAAGGATGATGATGTTAAATAAAAAAAGTGTTATAAGTAGACAACCAAACCTAAAATTGTACCATTCAATGTTGAGGTGTTTTGAATATGTTAAAGGAGTGGAATATTAGTAATATGATTCAAAAACCTCAACATTATTCAATCTATTTTTCTTTTATATATTTTATTCACTAAAGTGTTTAGTGGGAGGGTTTTCTATGATGGTGACATATATATGTGCTAGGAATTACATATAGTTTTAATGAGTAAAAAACCACAAAAATAATAGAAAAAATAAAACTAATATATAAGTCTTTCATATATGATATAATAGAGTGGTGATTTTGTAGTGTTTTGTTAAGTATTCTTAAAAGGAGTTTTAATAACATAAAATGAATAATTTAAATGGAAATATTCATCTTATAATTATTTTATGTTGGTTGCATAAATATATATATAGATATATATTTCATAAAGTGTAATGATAATTGAACTATCAAAGTGTGACTTTGAGTTATCCCTAATAGATATTTGTCATGGATTATTTTAGGTTACGACACAATGTTTAGGTAAACATGTGTAGTATTATCATATAGAGATAAAAAATACACACATGAGACATAAAAAAAGGATATGATACTTTTGGTTTTCTAGATAACCCATGAAGTATACCAAATGGTGTAACACATCATTGTTTTAGAATATATGTTTCATTAAATGAATACTATGTTTGATATCATGTACCACATGTAACATTAATCTTAAACAAACCACAACATTATTATTTAAATACGACCATTAAAACCTAGCCATTAGATTAATATATATGAATAAGAGTAACTTAACTATGAAATATATATTGAAAAATTATTCGAATATAAATTTATTTATTAGTGAGTAGGTTATAATTACTTTATTTTCAATGATAATAAATAAATCATACAAGGTTAAGAATTATTAAAGTTAAAAGGTTAATTTTTCTATAAAAGCAGGGTTTTTATATTTTATATGTTTCATTTTAGATATAAATTTCTATAATTTATAGAATTAAATTTATTTTAAAATTATTTTTTATACATTCAAACTAATTAATAATCATTATTACATAGATTATAATTTTTTTATAAATAAAGAAAAAATCATTTGATGGTAAAAAGAGATATTTTTTTAAAAAATTGTTTTTAAGTGTTCAATGTATTTTTATATTAAAAAATTAAATTATTCACTACTTATTACTGTTCTTTTGAAAAAGATAGAAAAAATATTTAATAAAATAAATTAATAATCACCTAATAGTTTTTACTAAGAAAGTAATAAGAATAAATTCATTTTATGTTTCGAATATACATTTTTTCTTAAAATGGTTTTTACGTTTTTTATGGTTAGATATTTGAATTATTTTCTTCCAATTTTAGTAATTAAATTTAATAAAATAATTTTTTTGGATTCATCATAGTATTACTGTGAGTTTTGGTAATTTTTATGAAAATATTGACTATTGAGTGAATAGTAAACAATACTGATTTTTATAAAAAATGTCATTTTTAAACTATATAAAAAGTACCATTATGTTTTGGATTAGTGTTAAAGTAAATTTATTCCCATTTTAATTAAAATAATCCAATAAATTCCATTTAAGTTTTAATTATACTTTATTTTGGTATAAATTCATTTTTAGGTATAAAAATGATTTTTTTTCTAAAAAGTCATTAATATTGCATTTGGTGTTCTTAAATTACAATTAATTTATGAAACTTATAAAAATTGAAAATTGAATTTTTTTTATTTTTAATCATTATGTTAAAATTTATTAATGATTTAATTTTTTTAGTTATAACAACTATTTTCCATGATAAAAATTAGTTAATATGGTAAGGGTACAATGGGTTAACTAAGGTAAAAACTAAGTGATAAGGTGAAAAAATCTTATCAAAATCCTTATTGGATGAGAATATTTCAAAAATTATCACCTTAAATTAAAATTTATATTGATTTTTTGTCACTTTTACAAGATTAATAAATTTGTAATATTTAAAAGTTAATGATATTTACAAGTGTGCTATTTTCCTCACTTTAAAAACTGAACCTCCTCTCCTCATTTATTCACAAACATTGAGAACTATATCTCATTCATTATCTACCCAATTTAATTATTAAAATCATTAAACATATTATATAAATCCTAATATCAACAAAATACTAACCTAATAATGCTTAATGTGGAAGCTAAATGAGGATTTCCAAAGAAGATGTGTAACTCTTAACAGAGTTCTTTTGAGTTTATTTCTTATTCTAACTCCTTAAAACCTATCATAATTATTATTATATAATAACATAAGTATATAAAATATGATTAAATTTTATTATTTTTGTGGTATAAACCTTTATTATCTCCTTTTCCATCCAATGAGAAATGAAATCCTTGCTCGTGCATATGTACGGACTACCGTCTCCACAGAGTGATGTATTTTATTTTTCATCACCACCTCTCATAGAAGGTTAAAATGATAGATTAAAAACATTATCTATAATATTTATGAAATAATTATTATTCTAGAAATTTAATACATTACCTACCTTCTTTCCCTTCTATCGGTTGGAAAATGATTACATCATTTGTGTATACGCATGGACGACCACCTCCATGAAGCGATGTGTTTTTTTCAGTACCACCTCACATGGATGATAATAAGGTTAGAAAAATTGAATAAATCTTAAAATAATAACATATTTATGATTATGTAAAAGTGAAATATTATCTTATTAAATTATTTTCCACCCATTAGGAAAATGAAAATGTCATTCATGCATACGTACAGATTACCACCTCCATGAAATGATTTTTTTCATTCTTCATGACCAACTTACATGGATGTTTATAAAATTATGTTAAATTTATAAAAATTATAAATATTTAATAATTAATATTATGGATGTTATGGAATAATTAATCCTTTGAAAATGGTCATCCTACTAAATTTGTTATGGTATTATGAACTGAATGTGCCCAAAACATCCCCCATGAACCTAAAAAATTTAGTTACTAAATAAAACATGGTAATAAAAAAAAAATGAATAATAATAATGGAATTAACTTGAAAATTTTTATTAATCAAGTAGAAAATTAATACAATTTTACTTTTTAGGAAAGTATAAGATGCACGTGGTGAGTTGGGAGATGATGTACGGGATTTCACACCTTAATTTACCTTCTTTGAGACTTATTCCATTTTCACGACATGTATTATTTTTTGGTGTGTATAAAATACCATATGAATGTATTTTATAAAATTTCTTGAAATTTTAGTGGTTTAAAAATACATTTCATGTTCTCTTCTTTAGTATCATTTTGATTCAAATGTTACCAAAGTGGGAGGATTTTTTATTTAAAATTATATTTTAAATGTTTTAAACTCTTTTTTCTCCATGGTCACATTATTTTAAATGTTTAGGAATGTTATTATTTAAAAAAAAACCTTTTCAAATGAAATTTTAAAATAATTTTGAATTTATTTTCCAAATTTTAAAAATATTTTTTTAGTGTTTTACAAATAGGAAAGTTTTTTAATTCATTTATAAAAGTATGAAAAGAATGTTTTTTAATGTATAAAGAGTGAAAAACATTTACCACCATCATGACCATTATCATTTAATAATATTTATATAATATTTTTCATTGTTTTTTAAAGAATAACCCATTCCCTATTCTTCTAGGTATTTTTCATTTTAATAATTTTAAAAGGAAAAATGATTTTTATCATTATTTTTATGTTCATCCTAAGAGATATTCTGCATATATGTTAAAAAAATATATTATGATATTTTATGATTGAAATGAAAAATTAAATGTGTTTTATGTTCCTTAAAAATTGTTCATGATGATGGGTGAGCCTCATATATCAGTCCAATGTATTAAGTAATGTGGATGAAGTTAACTGATTCTAAGTTAATCCTATAAAGTGGATGGAGCTAACTATTTGTAAGTTTCACTTATGGAGTGGATGAAGATAACTTTTTATAAGTTTCTATTATAAATTAGATGAAGTTACCTACTTATAATTTACTATTATAAATTAATTTGAATTAATTAGGTTGGTTATTCCTTTGTAGGATTGATTGTAAGTGTGATATGAGGATAATTTCCCAAGGTACGAACATGTTTATGGGTTTTTATGAAAATATTATGATTTAAAAAGTTTTTAAAATGATTTTATGATTTAATTTAAGGACAGATTTTTTCTAAAGGTGAATGGATTGTTTTGAAGGAAAAGTATTCATATTTTTTAAAAAACCCTCATGAATTATGGTTTTTTCTTTATGCTTGATTACAAAATGTTTTATTAAAACATTGGTCTTTAAAGTTAATTTAATTTTTAAGAAAATTATTATTTGATCTCAGAGTTCATTATGTAAAAAAGAAAATTTTATTTTGGGATTTACTGAGTTTTAAATGGATTAACAGGTTTTATTTTATTTTATATCCCTTATATAGATTTGTTCTTCCCATCCCATGTTTTAAAATGTTTTTCATAGGGATTAATGTTGTGTAAGATTATATAAATGTAAATTTTGACATGTCATGAATAAAGAAAAAGGTTTATGAATGAAATAGGGGTGTAAACCTTAGATCCTATTTTTGTGTGGAAAAAACGTACATTATGTGGAAATGTCTACATTTTTTATGTAATGTTTATTCTAATTATCTAAAACTATAACCCTTAAAGATATTAAAAATGTAATAAAGTTTAATTTTTTTTATTAAACATGCAATTATGACACAAGGTATTATAGTTGGTATCATAAAAAGGGTTTAGATAACTCTATAAGTTAGAAAGTTAATAAATGAGAAAAATTTAAGAATTTCAGATACCATACTAGATCAATTTTTAGTATAACCAATTTCTATTATGTACCCATTTTTTTTATGTAGTTTAAGTATTTAAAGTGTTTTGGTGAAGTTTTAAAGGGTTTGGGGGAATTTTGGAATGTTTTTTAGGATTTTCTGGAGGAGCATGTTTTGAGAACAGTTAATTGAAACCATGAAACACGTCTAGAAAACTGTGTAAAGTGAAGCAATGGGATCTAGGTAGGTACATGGTCAGGCACACAGTTTGGGAAAACTGTGAATCCACTTAGGAGAAACCATGATTTTGGGACAAATGGATTTTTCATGGTTAATGTATGGTTTTCTCAACTGTGCGCCCTAACCATGCATGACTAAAAGATAAATAAAAAAAATTGTGGATCTAACTTGTTTTTTCACGTTAATGGATAATTTTTCTTCTATTACAACCATAAATCGATTTAATCTCTTCCCAAATGGCTGTATAGACCATTCCTCATGAATCTGGAGTGATCTATTGGATAATGTTGGTGCATTGAATTTTAGATTCCCTAGTAAGTCTCCATTCTTTATTGTTTTCCCTTAGATTCTTCTTCTTACCTATCTTGTATTGATAGATAAAATCTATCAAGGATGGATCTTGGTTGTGTGATTCCAATAATGATGATATATGATTGTGTGGATGATAGGGAACAAGATCTAAGGTAGTTTTTTGGAGTTTCAACCTGGTTTTATTGAAGAATTTGTGTTGTTTTTCGTTTTCTCCAAACTTTTTGAGGTAGGTGGCTTAAATCTTAACTCCTATTATTATAACTTTAAGTATTAATTTCAAAACTTTTAATTATTTTTTAATGGTGAAATTGATATGAAAATTTTGATAAAAACTCTCTTTAGTGAAGGTTTTTCGAATTGTGAAAATTTCTTGTTGTACAAAGTGCTTTGTTTATGGATTTTTAAAATGATTATTTTAAAATGTGAACTTTTTTTGATTCATGGATATGGTTTTTTGGGAATTATTTCAATAAAAGTAATATTTTATTGAAATTTATTGAAATTTTTTATTTGGCATTGGTTTTTGGCATAATGGTTGCTGTGTGTGCATGTGCATTAGGGATAGATAATGGTATGAAGTTTCCCACATAAAAAGTGGGATGTATAGGGGTATAAAATTCCCCCCATTAAAATGGTTCACCAAGTGACGTCTTGGTGAAAGGATGAATCACCACTCACGAGTATAGGGATGCCCATGATTTCATGCATTGTTGGAGGTGTGGATATGTGGAATGGTATGAGTTATGCCAAAATGGAATTTTAGAAATGGATTTAAAGAATTGTTATATTTCTTTCCTTGGAAACATTTTTAGTATGTAAAACTATTTTGGTGTGAAACTAATTGGATTTGATATAAAATGTGAAAATTTTTAAATGGTTTTATATAATTTTTTTTATAAAAATGTGCTAACTTGTTCTGCACTAGTGGCATGAGTAGGGAAGTCATTTGGGGGAAACCTACTGAGTTTCATTACTCACCCCTTGCATGAGAAATTTGGTGAATTTTCATATATTGTCTATCGGGACACAAGTAAAGGAAAAGTATCTCATTTATTTAGTGATGCATCATGATACTTTTTGCATGGATTGTGGAGTTGGATCATGGAGCATGTGGGAGATATGGAGTTATGTATTTGGAGTCTATGATATTTGTTGGTTTTTTCTTCCACATTATACCCTAATATGGGTTATGGTACAATTTGGTATTATTGTCTATTTGTATTAATTTGTGTTGTATACTCTAATTACTGCATCATTTTAGAGGTTTTTTGGTTTTATTATTTTATTTGTTTTTGTTTTATTTTCAAAGGAAAAAAATGTCCCCCATTTGTATTAAAACCCTTGGCATTTATTTCTAGCCTTTGGTATCTTGGGGATTTCACCTAAGGCCAAGTAGCATTTCTCCCTCAACTCAAGTCAATGAGGAGGGGTGGGATGTTATAAGTGGTATTATTTTTTTATCACTGGGTATCAGTTATGTTAGTCTTGGAGTCGAAAAATCATTCTGGTTTAGTCCTTGAGTTGGGATGGTAGCATGGTGTAGGATCATCAGGACTTAAAATTTAGAGTTTAAAAAGTCTTATCTAACCTATTTTTTATTAACTTCTAGTTAATATGGAGTTGGGTAATTGAGTATTTTGAGACACTTACAAGAGTTTTAATTTTATTTTTATGGGTTTATCTAATGATAATATCATAACATGTATTTTATAAATGACTCCACAATAGGAGTGCATATTTCATTTTGAGTAATTATTTATAACTTGGTGCAAAAGAAATGATTTTTGAAAAGTGTTGAAATTGTTTTCAAATGTGAGATTTTGAATGGGCATGGTAGTATATTTTGAAAATGGCTTGATTTTCAAAATATAGGTTGGAATTTTCAAAAATGGTTTAAATGTGGAATTTTGGAAAGCCATGTTATGCTATTTTTGATGCGGTTAATCTGAAATTTATAAGCCTTTAGTTTTTAGAGAGTGAGACTTATGCATTTTAATTTTTGTTATTGAAAATGGAACTTGGTAGGAATAGAAGAAACCAACTAGAAGAGGCTGCTGAGAATGTGGTTTCACCTTATCCATAGGTGAGCCAACAGTTGGTTCAAAGTATAGTCCAAGCATTTTAGGATATGGATAGAGGGAAAATGAGGGATGAACCATGTAAAGTGGATTATTTTGTTTATTTCCAGAAGTATAATCCACCCATATTTTAGGGTGGTTTAGAACTAGAGAAGGCAGAGGTGTGGCTGAATAGGTTAAATTGAATCTTCAATTTCTTGGGCACACTAGCAGAATTGAAAGTCAAGTTAGAAACGTATATGCTGGATGATCTTTCCTGCCAATGGTGGGATTTAGTAGTTTGGGCTAAATTAGACCAAGGCATTTCATGAGTGGATTTAAAAGAAATTTTCAACATAAGATTCCATCCTCATACATTCTGTATTGCAAGAATGATAGAATTTTTCAGCTTAAAGTAGGAGAATATCTTAGTAATCGAGTATGTAGCTAAATTTATGAATTTAGTCCTTTTTTCACTTGAAGTTGCTACAAGAGCATCTTTAAATGCATGAATTATTTAATCAGGTTTTAGGTAATAGATTCACTATAATATTTTTGTTCTTCGTATAATAGATAATAAAGATATGGTTTATACAGAAATGGTGGTAAAAAGAGACATCTTAGGAATCACGAGTGGAGGGAGAATGTTGATACCTATGGGAAATGATGGGAACTCTTGAAGATCCCAATTTGTGTATGGATTTTATTTATTGTCAATTGATTTTCATTGGTGGAAAATAATGATCAACACAATATGAAGATCTCATTGTGGTCAGTATAATGAAGTAGTTCCGATGTTAATGGAACTTGGATGAAGTCCTCAAGTCTTGATAGTCCAAGAAACATGTGAATGGTTTGAAGACTTCAAGTTTCAAGTTGATGCCTGGATAATTTTTATGGATTCATTTGATGACATTGTATTTCATGTCATGGTTGAGTAATTCTCCCAGTTAAATATGATTATGCTTTTTTTATTTGTATTTAAACAATATCATAAGTTTTTTATAGAACTTGTGATGCAAGACTTATAAAGGAAAAGGGGAGAAAAGGGGTTTCCAATAATTTATCGGTTTGATTGGAAAGAAATATGTTGCTGGAAAATAGGGAAGTCAAAATACTTTCCTTGGTAAATATGATGATGATAAATATGATCAATAAAAGGTTAAAAATCACAATAAATAAGGTTTGTGATAAATACAGATGACTGCAAATTAGTATGGTTAGTGTTGCCGAAGCATATTTTAAGGTGTCACTGTTTAACAGTGTTTTCCAAATCTTTGGGCCTCAAAATCGGGAGTTAGTTTTTGGAAAAGGAATGTTTTACTCAAAGTATTTCATAGTTAATGGACCACAAAACACAGTTCATGGACTGCAAAGGAGGCGTACAGAACAACAAAGGAAAATTGAAAAAGAAAGGATTTCTGCATAGTAGTGCTATGCGAACTGTGAATCACGCTACACAGACCATGTAGGGAAAATAGTTCGCGGGAGTCTTGCAGTACATGGGAGGGTAATTTTTTTTATAATTTTGTCATTTTTGGTTGAGAGGTAGTGATTCATTTGTGGAAGACATCAACCACCATGAGGGAATAAAGGTGCTATGCATACCACATAGCATAATACATGGGGAAGGCAGAACCACAATAAGAGTTTAGATAATTTTTATTAATAAGTTTTTTAGATTTATTTTTTCATATAAAGACCCCTAATAATATCATTACAATAGCTAATTTCATTAGAAAAGATCATCACTGGAATAATTCAGGTAAGTCTAAAAGTAGTTCATGAGGGAGGATTCTATGAAGGCAGTTTACAGAAGGGGTTTTATAGAGCACTGTATTCCGCAAAGGAATAAGGAGTTTGAGGAATTTTAGTTGTATGAGAAGTGAATGAATTCTAAAAAGAAATATTATTTCACAAAATTTGTTTATAGAACACTATATTTCACAAAGAAGAACCAGTCCGCATATCAGATGCAGTCCGTGTAGCCTCATCCATATGTGAATAGGAAGAGGTCCCGAGAAGAAGGGGTGGTCCATGAAGCACTCATGCCAAGTGGTGAAACTCAGTATACTAAGGATACAAGGTAGTTTTCAGAGGATACATTTTAGTTTGAAAAGGATAAATAATGCATAGAAACTATATAAAATTACACCCTTGTCATTCTTTATAAAGAAAAATGATCCGTGGAAACCCGACACATGGTAAACTTAGACGCCTATAGTGATTCTCTAAGAATAGTTATGTGAACCCATTCCTAGGTATAATACCCCTACTTTGTTTTTCAAAGTAAAATCACTTGTGTAACCGATTGATATACAACATACAAAGAATAGAAAACACAGATAGTTTTTTTTATGTGAAGAAGAACCATACGTGCACATAAGTTAATATTAACAAAAAAAGAAGAGAAGTAAACTAATACACTCATGTATTGGTATTGAGGGTTGAAGAAAGATAATAATACACTTTCTTCAAAACTACAAATTATTTTGTGTCTAACAAGAATATAGTGTTCCAACTTAAAGATTGATTATTATTCAGGGAAGATTCATTGTGATGATGATGTGTTGAGATAATCATTATTGTCTTAATAATCACAAAGGAGTTTTGTGATCCTGGCATTATTATAATAAGTAGATTCAGTGAAATTGGTTTTTCACTAAATAATAAAGAGAGATTAATACAATTATATACACTATTTCATATATTTGTGTGTCATATATCAGAGGGAGAAGAGGAAGTGAATGGCCAAATTGATATCAGTTGATCATCATTTGGGTTAGGTAGAATCCAGTTCATCAGTCTACTAAATTCATATTATTATGATTGATAGAAGAATAAGATAGTGTAGCTATCACGTTTTCTGTTGGGAAGAGATAAGAGGATTTTCTTTCATGCTGCTGTGCAAGTAAAAAATTTGAAGAAAAAGGTTGTGGAATAACAAATTAGAATTGTGACATCAGACATGACTCAATAGGTGGAGGACTTTCTTGGTGTTACAAACCCTAATCAATAAGGTTAAGACTAACTTAAGAGGCAGTATAATGATCCATCCAAGCACAGTAAAACATTCACTATTGGATTTTTTATATAATGCTACAAGAACACACTGTTGAATTGTTTCCATGGTGTTATACTAATGCAAGGGAATATCATACTCATTATAACCACATAAAAAAGATTTTTTTTCTATTGGTTGGGTGATTTGGATTATTTCCATTCAATGAAAAGGACTAGAAAATATTATTGAGTAGTAAATCTTATAAAAATATCATGTGTTATATTCTCTGCTTTCATATACATGCATGAGATAGGGAAAAGAGAATAAGATAATCAAGATCCAAACAGGTCTAAGAGGTAGAGGGATAAAGAGTTGAATTGGATTAAATAGTCCCCAACACTGATTCACCCCCTCTCAGTGTTGGTCATATCCCAAAATGGTCCTCTAAATTGGTATTAGAGGAAATGTTCACCCATGTTACATTATCTACAGTAAATATTTTCTCTTTTTAATAATTGAGTTTCTTTCCTGAGTGAACAATGAAGTGCATTTTTGGTGAATATTTAGTTACCTCTGTGAATAAGTTTATATATACAATGACCTTGATGAACATGAAAAATAAATAGAAGAGAAAGTTTAAGAAGAAGTCCCTCTTATCTAAAGAACATGAAGTGTATATTTCCTTGTACCCTGTTGAAAATTAAGACATTTCAGTCTGGGAAATTAATGAGAATATGGATCAAGTTTCCACTAAGAATATGTATTACCTTCCTACCTCTAGTTATTAGGAGGTATGTGTTAGTACACTTGAAAACATTCTTCAAGATAAAAATTATAGTACAAGTGGTGATGATGATTAATCTACAACCTTTGAAGAATTATCAGTTGATAGGTTAAGATTTATTATGTATGGTATTCCAGAATAAAGATCCTCCCTTGTTTTTAGAGCCTTTCAATGTATATATATAGATATCACTCAGCTAGAAGGAGAAACAGATGTTTTTGAGAATATCTTGCAAGAAAAAATTGTTGAATGTATAAATATCTCCAAACAAGTTGGAACATTTGAATAAAAAAAGAGGTTACTTGAAGTATGCTCCGTAAAATGGATCAAATAAGTTGAAGAAAAATATGGAGTCAAAATGACTCTATAAGAAAATATCCATGTAATTGAAGAAAATTTGAATAATAAAATTTTATGTGAAGGGTTTACAGTTAGAAGAAATATCCAAGAAGATCAATGAAATTGACTCTTTGATTTAGAAAAAAGTTAATCTACATGAAGATGAAGTTGAAAGAATGGATAATAGTTGTGAAAAGAAGTTTATTATGAGTGAAGATCAAAAAATCATCCTCAATGTGACATTTATAGATTTGGAATCTCAGTTGGCCAATTTTGAGAAGACACATATTGAGACTTCACAAAAGAGGGAAATAGTTGCTACTGGTACTCAATTTTCATTAAAGGATTCTAATGTAAAAATAACTCCAACAAGTGATAAGAAGACCATGACATCATTCAATGATCTATCATAAGCATTTGGAAAGGAAAAGGTACCATCCTTATCATCTTTTACAAATGTTTCTAAATATTTTTCCATAAATGGTTCAGGTTGGAATACAAATTATAATAAATTATTGATGAATAAAGGTTATAATATATCTACCACCATTTCTATGGTGGATATGAATAAAAATATAGAATCTGTTTCCCACAAAGATCACAAAAATTTATGAAATAAGACACAACAATCTAATACAAGAGATATAGGGAAATAAATATTTGTGGGTTAATGTTGGTGATACAAAAAATTTGGAAACTATGCATTAAACTATTGGTACAATCATAAAAACATACAATCACAAAGGAATCCTATATTAAGGGGAGAAATCTAGAGATAAAGAAGAAACATCCATAGGTTCAAAAGAATCTACATAATAAAAATAGATTTGGAATTCCTTATTACATTTGTGATGTATGTAATGGAAGTGGTCACAAGGATGGTACTTGATCATATCAAAATGTATCCAAATATAACAAGAAACTAAGATCATAAAATATTACTTGGAATGAACAAGAAACCTTGGGAATATTTCAGAAGATTTTTTTGAACAAAAATCCTCACAGGAAGGCACCAAAGAATAATGATGAGAAAACCTTGGATTCTAAATCCAAGAAATTGAAGTGTAGTGCATCCAAAATAAATACATAGAGGGATGACATTCATAAAAACCCATATGTAAGATCTAAAATCAAACCCACAGTTCCTAATGACATGTTAGTTATCTTGCCTAAATATTTGTAAAGAAAAAGAAAATGGAATATGGACAAGATAAATATAGTGAAAAGGGGAAGAAATGATTCCATATGATTAAGAAAAATTGTTTGAGGGGTTTTCAAGAAAAGGAAATTCTTATGTTAAATTTTTTTTGTGTCAGAGATGCAAGAAATCCAATCACATTGCAAAAGGTTGTTTAACCTTAGTAATAGAATAATAAGTAGTTATTAAGATGAGTAATGATGTTTTATGCATGAATTTTGTTAGGAATAAAATTTATCCACACAAAGTAAGAGAGGATGTGAAGAGATCCATGCTGCCTTAACATAAATCAGAACATATACTCAGATATGCAAGCATGAATAATAGAGATACTTAGTTGAGAATATCATCTCAACCTTTCTGTACATATTATTTAAGCAAATAGGATCCACCATATTTCCTTAAATCTTTGTGTATTTTATTTGTACTTATGATTCATAGAATTAAAGGTGAAGCAAGTTATCAAGAGGAGAACATGACATGTTGTGAGTGCTGTCAATTCTTGATAGAAAAGAAGAAAAATTTACCATCCTTGAGTGATTCCTCAATTGATATTTAAATAATAATATGATAGAGGTTCATTCTTGACAAAGTTGAAGAATATGAGGTGATATTATAGATATATAGGATAAAGAATATTACACCTTTTTTATCTTATTTCATGATATTGCGAAGAAAAATTATTCTAAAAGATCATCATTGGTGAAGTTGTGAAAGTTGTATAATATAGACTATCACAAATGGAAGACCCATTCTAGCGAATTCTCCATAATTTAATTTCATGAAATCCATTCTTGATGTAATCCACCATTATAAAGATAATGATAAATGTTTCCCTTAATGGGGAGAAAAACGAAGAAGTTTCTAGAATTATTATTTCAATAAGTATCAAATCTGATTATTCTGGAAATTGCATGAATATAATGTCATTTTAAAAGGTATATCTCACAATCTATCATACTTGGTTATTATAAAAAACAAACTTTTTTGAAAGGGTGAGAAATTTAATTATTCAATGACATAAGTACAATTGAATTACGCCAAGGTCACTTATCATGCCCATTGCACTTGAATGTTTTTTATCTTTTTGTTGAAGTGAGTGTAGGTGTTTTTTGTTGAATGTTCTTAAAAATATTCATCTCACATTTAGTAATTTTATCCTGGAATGAAATTGAATAATCCTTTAAGACAAGTATATGAGTTCCCATTTCTTAAGTTATCATGATCAGTTGGCAATAGAAATTTTTGTTATCTAAATCAAATCCTCTTGTTTTCTATACTGAGCACAACTCAAGTAGACTTAGTGTGAAATGATGAATGGAACATTTCTTAAGTATGTACTTATACCCTTTTCCCCATGAACTTTTTATTTTTTGTTAATAAGGGGGAGAGAAAGTGAAATGAAAGATATAATTTAAAGGGTATAGAGAAGATAATAGTCCCACATATTGACAAATTCATTTGGAAATTACTTTGAAGGTATTTCCAAAAAATACAAAGGGGGAGATTGAAGAGCCCACTTGGTGTATGGATTAAATTTATTTTCAACTGGTTATGATTGGTGGAAAATGATGATCAATGCAATAGGAAAATATCATTGTGATCAATATGATGATGTAGTTCCCAAGTTAATGAAGCTTGGATTAAATCCTCAAGTCTTGATATTACAAGAAACATGTGAATGGTTTAAATACTTTGAGTTTCAAGGTGATTCCTGGAGAATTGTTATGTATTCATTTGATGACGTTGGATTTTATGTCATGGTTTAATAATTATCCTAGTTAAATATGATAATTATTTTCTTATTTGTATTTCAAAAATATCATTAGTTTTTTAGAGAACTTGTGATGCAATCCTTATGAAGGAAATGGGGAGAAAAGGTGTTTCCAATCATATTCAAGTTTGATTGGAAAGAAAGGTGTTGCTGGAAAATAGAGAAGTTAAAAATATTTTCCTTGGGTAAATCTGATGATGCTAAAGATAATCAATTAAAAGATAAAAATAATGACAGATAAGGTTTGTGATAAAAGAAGATGACCGTAAATTAGTGTGATTAGTTTTTCTAAAGTATATTTGAAGGTGGAACCATTTCCAAGTGTTTTCCAAATATTTGGGACACAAAATTGGGAGTTTGTTTTTGGAAAAGGAATGTTTCCACAAAAATTTCATAGTTCCCAGACCGTGAAACACAGTTCATGGACCGTGAAGGAGGTGCTCAGAATGAAAAAAGAAAATTGGTATAGGAAGGATTTATATATAGCAGTGTTGTGCGGACTGCAAAGCACACTACATGGACCACATGGGAAAATAGTTCACTAGAGGTTTATAGTACATGGGAGTTTATCCATTCATGGAAGGCTAATGTTTTTGGTTTATAGGTAGTGATTTGTTTTCGGAAGACATCATCCTCTGTGAGGAAAGAAAGATGCTATTCGGACCGCATAACACAGTACACGGGGAAGTCTACACCACATCAGATGTTTGGTTAATTTGGACTAGTGAGTTTTTTGGACCTATTTTCTTATATAAAGACCCATAATCAGATCACTATTAGAGTGAATTTAATTAGAAAAGATCATCACTATAAGAATTCAGGTAAGCTTAAAAGTAGTTCCTAAGGGAGGATTTTGTGAAGGAGAAGAGTTCCACAGAGGCAGTTCACAAAAGGGGTTCTGTGGAGAACTATATCTCACAAATGAAAAAGGAGTTAAAGAACTTTATCCACACAATAAGTGAAGGAAGTTCACAAGGAAATCTTAGTTCACTGATGTTTTTTATAGGAAACTGTAGTCTGCAAAGGAGAACCTATCTCCATAGCAAAGGCAGTCCACGGAGCATCAGCCATCCACGAAGAGGAAGCTATCCATGGAAGAAGGGGTGATCCGTGAAGCACTCAGGAAACATGGGGAAACTTAGTACATGAAGGATACAAGGAAGTTTTCATAGGATACATTTCAGTATACGAATTATAAATAACATGTACACGTGATAGGTGTTTACAATCTTGTCGTGATTTGTGAAGAAATAATCTGTGGAAACTCGACACATGTTAATCTCAAATGCCTATAGTGATTCTCAAGGAATGGTTTTGTGAACCAATTCATGGGTATAATACCCCCACTATATTTCAAAAATTAAAACCGTGTGTGTACCAAATTAATACACAATGAAAAGAGAAGAGAAAACACACATAGTTTGTTTGTGTGAAGAAGAACCAGACATGCACATAAGTTCATATTTGAAAAATGAAGAAGAGAAGTAAACTAATACACTCATGTGTTGGTGTTGAGTTCCAAATAAATAGAATAATACACTTGATACAAAACTACACATTATTGTGTTTCCAAGAATAATATAGTGTGTTCACTTAAATATTGATTATTTTTTAGGGTAAATTAATTGTGATGATGCTATGTTGAGTTGATTATTATTGTCTTAATAATCACAAAGAAGTTTTGTGATTCTAGAATTAGTCAAAGAATGTGATTTAGTGTAGTTGGTTTTTCATTGAATAAGAAAGAGATATAAAGACACTAATATACACTATTGCATATATTCGCATGTCACAGATCAAAGGGAGAAGAGGAAGTGACTAGCCAAATTGATATCAGTTGATCGTCATTTGGGTTAGGGAGAATAAAATTCATTATTCTACTACATTCATATTATTGTGTATGACATAATAATAAGATAATATAGCTGTGAAGTTTTCTATTGGGAAGAGATAAGAGGATTTTCTTGCATGCTGTTGTGTAAGTAACCAATTAAAGAAGAAGGATGTGGAAGAACAAAGAATAACTATAATAGTGGATAGAAATCAATAGGTAAGGGAATTTATTGGTGTTATAAAACATTATCAATAAGGATAAGACTATCTTGAGAGGTAGTGTAAAGATCCAGCCAAGTGCTATAAAATATACACTATTGGATTTCTTACATAGTGCTACACAAATGCACTATTGGATTGTTTTCATAGTTATATATGAGTGTAATTTCATATCCAAATCATTGTAAACACATTAAATGGATTTTTTTCTAGTGTTTGTGAGGTAAGGATTATTTCCAGACCATGATAAAGAATAGATACCTTTATTGAGTAGTGAACCTTGTAAAAATATCTTGTGTGATCTTTACTGATTTCATATACATGCATGTGATAGTGAAAAGAGAATAAGAGAATCAAGATCCTAACAGGTCTAAGATGTACATGGATAAAATTTTTAATTATATTAAAGAGTCCCAAACACATATTCACCCCCTCTCAATGTTAGTCATATCCCAAACTGGTCCTCTCAAATCTATTGTTCGGAACATGCGGAAGAGGGACATCTATTTCCAAGGTAGTGGGATGACTCAAAATCAGATGGATGAATCAGCGAATATTTCTCCAAATCCAAAGGTTCATCCTATATATTTCAAGTGTGGATATTTTGATCACATTAAGAGAGATTATATGACACCACCTAGAGTATTCCATAATTACAACAAGGTAAGGTATCGTCAATGCTATTGTCGCAGTGCTCCAAGGTCGAGTGTTTGAGACACATCTCATGTTTCATAAATTATTTATGTTTCAACAGGATGAGGGAAAAAATACCCATCATCAAAATAATTTAACTATCCATAATGATTATAGGATTATAAAGGGAAATCTAAACAAGGAAATAATGAACAAAGTGCAGTGAGTAAGCAATTATATGGAGGTGAGCAAGTGATTGTGGATGATCAATCTAGGCCATCGACATTGAGAGTTATGATTATTTTGAATTATACCCTTATTCAATATTTGTTTGATACAAGTTCATCCTATTTGGTTATTACTTCTTGTGCTTTTTATTTTCTAGGTTTTCATGTTGAGATGTTTCCTTCTATTTTGAAACTTCAAAATCCTCATAGTCTAAGGGAATGTCGATACTTTGTGTGAAAATAATTTTCCATAATGATTTATTGACTTGAGATGATATGGGATTTCTCTATGGTTGATATGGATGTATATGAGATAAACTTGGGTATGTATTGGTTGAAAATGTTCAAGGATCACATCAATTATTATAACAAAACTATTATTTTTACGACTGATGATTGCATCGACCATATATTTAGAAGAGAAAATAATGTAAAGGTAGGTGCAACAAGAATATTGGAACTAACAGTTGGAAATATATTGTACCATTTTAAAACTTTGTCTTAGTATCTACAGATGATATTGAGAAGATTAATTTTACTGCATTTTTTATTTAGTTTCTTGATGTTTTCCCTGTTAATTTATCAGGGTTTCCACCCACATGATAAGTGGAGTTTATGATTGATATCCTCCTGGGAACCAGTCTTATTTCCATTACATATTACCATATGGTACCAATATAATTAAGATAATTGAATGTAAAGTTGGAAGAGCTATTTAGAAAAGGGTTTATTCTGCCTATCATATCTTTTTGGTAGCACTGGTCATGTTTTTCAAAAATGCAGATGAAACTCTTCGATTGTGTGTGGATTAGAGTAAGCTTAAACAAGTTACGATAAATAATAAATATCCAATTCCATGCATTGTTATTATTTTTTATCAATTAGGTGAAGCTTAATGGTTCTATAAGATTTAATTGTGATCAGGATATCACCAATTATGGGTTTAGAAGGATGATATTCCAAAAACATCTTTTAGGAGTAGATATGGCCATTATGGGTATATAGTTATGAATTTTGGTCTTACAAATACACCAACAGTCTTTATGGAATTAATGAATCAGAAATTTCAAAGATATATGGATTCCTTTGTGGTGGTGTTTTTGGATTACATGTTGGTGTATTCAAGTAAAAGGGATTAGTATGATAAACACTTGGAGACAATTTTGGGAATCTTGCAGGATCATAATCTATATAGAAAATTATGAAAGTGTGATTTTTGAATACAAGAGGTACATTTCCTTGTCCATGTTATCTCTAAAAGAGGTGTTTCAGGGTATCCAAAAATTATAGAGGCTATTATTTCTTGGAAAAAACCAAATAATGTCTTTGAGATATGTAGTTTCCTTGGTCTGGATGGTTATTACCGATGTTTTGTTCATGATTTTTAATGACTAGCATCACCTGTGACTACTTTGAGAAATAAAAATGTTCCATCATAATGGAATGTGTAATTTCAAAATACTTTTAAAGAGTTTTAGGTTCTATTTACATTAAAAAAAATCACAATTTTTCTAAAATTACGACATGGGTATGTGGTGTATTGTGATGCTTAAGGATATGGGTTGGGGTGTGTTATCATACAGGGAGATCATGTTGTTTCTTATGGATCACAATAGTTACTGTTTCATGAGATAAACTACCCAACACATGATTTAGAGTTATCTACCATAGTACATGATTTTAAGTCGTGGTGTCATTACCTCTTTGGTTAGAAATTCACAGTTTTTTCAGATCGTAAGATCTTGAAACAAATTTCTCACAAATGTATTTGAATTTAAGACTAAGAATATGGATGGAGTCTCTCCAAATTTTTGACATTGAATTGTTTTATACACTAGGTAAATGAAATTTAGTGGTGAATTCATTAAGAATAAATTCATACAATCAGTTGGAAGAAGGGGTTCATATATATGGAAGGTGATTTCAGTTATAGACGACATGAACTTGGATTATTAATACCAAGGTGATGTTGTGGTTTTCTTTCTAGTTTCTTTTGTTCCTAACCTAATTGAAACAACTAAAGAGGCACATACATCTAATTCAGAATGTGTTGGGATGAGGTTGAAACTCAATGGAGGGGAGAACATTGAGGGATAGAATATGGATGGGAGATCATATTTGTGGTTTATAGATCATATGGTTGTACTTGTGCATTTTCAAGAAAAAAAACTTCCTGTTAACCAGCATTCGAGATGAGTTTTTCATCATGGAATAAAAAATAGGCATAAGGAACTAAAAGAAAGATTTTTGGGGGGTTGGAATAAAAAATAAATTGGTAGAGTTTATGATGAGATGCCTCACTTATCAACAAGTTAAGGAAGAGCACCAGCGACCAATAGGTATGTTGAAGTATTTAACTATTCATGTTTGAAAATGGGAGTAGATATCCATGGATTTTGTGATAGGTCTCCCAAGAACAACATAAAAACAAGATTCCATATGGTTGATAGTGGAACAAATCAAAAAGTTGTCCCATTTCATCCCTATCCATGAATCTCATATAGTTGATCAATTGTCTAAAATATATATCTGAGAAGTTTTAAATTGGTATATCTTACTAGTTTTGATAGTATAAGACAAAGATCCTAGGATTATGTGTCATTTCTATAAATACTTATAACAAGACCTTGGGACTTAGTTGACTATGAGTAAGACATATTATCCTCAAATGGATGGAAAATTGGAAAGAATGATACAAAAATTTGAATACATTATTTGGGATTGTGTAATGAATTTTGGTGCCTCATGGGAGGATCACATACCATTAGTGGAGTTCTCATATAAAAAAAGTTTTCTGACCTTGATACACATGGATCCTTTTGAAGTATTGTGTGGGATTCCTTATCATTATACAATTTTTTGGGTAGAAATAAGTGAGACTTCACTAGTTGGACCAAGCCTTTCTAAGAAACAATGGAGATGATTTAGTTGTTTGGGAAAAGTATGGAGATAGATCAAATCCATCAGAAATCATATGCGGATCATCGTCGACAGCCGTTGTACTTCAATTTGAGTGATCATTTGTTCTTGAAAATCTCTTTAAGGAATGGGAATTGTCATTTAGGAAAGTAATTAAAGTTATACTCTTGATACATAGGACCTTTTTAGAAACTTGAATGGGTTGGTGAGGTGGAATATAGGTTGGATTTTCCACCATGGTTCAATATAATGCACAATGCGTTTCATGTTTCTTAGTTGAAAAAGTATCATAATGATCCTAACCATGTGATTTTATGGGATCATGTTGACCTAGATGTTGATGATTTGTTGGTTCATATTCCAGTATAGATTGTGGATAGGAAAGATAAATTATTTCATGGGGAAATCATCAGTCTAGTGTGGGTTTTTTGGAAACATGGTTGGATTTAGGAAAAAAAATTTGGAACAAGAGAAGGAACTGGTCGATCAATGGTTTTCTATCTTCTAGGAAATGGTGGATTTCCACTTTTTGGGGATGGAAAGGCCAATGGTGGGGAGAGTATAACACTGAAAAGTTTATGAAATTACCCATTTATTTATGTATTTTAAGTATTTAAATTGTTTGGGTGAAATTTTGGGGGGATCAGAGGACTTTTGGAATGTTTTTGGGGATTTTATGGAGGTTCATATTTTGAAAAAATTTAGTAGAAACCACGAAACACCTCCAAGAAACCTTAAAAAGTGAGAAAGTGAGATCTGGGTAGGCACATTATTAGGTGAAAGGTTTTTTGAAACCATGCATCTAAAAAGGAGAAAACTTTCTTTTGGGATAGAGGGCTTGTACATGGTTAGCAAACAATTTTCCAAACTGTGCAACCTAACCATGTATAGAAAAAATTTAGATAAAAAATTGCGGATCTAAATTGACTTTTCTTATTAATGTATTTTTCCCTCTATTATGATCCTAACTTGATTTCTGCTCTTTCCAAAGGCTGTGGAGAACATTCCTATTGATCCAGGAGTAATCTGTTGGAAAATCTTGGTGCATTGAAGCCCTTATTCCTTGTCAATTCTCCATTCTTTGTTATTTTTCCATAAATTATTATTCTTACCTCTCTTATAATGATATATCTAATTCATTAGGTATATATATAGGTTTTTATGCTAATCATGTTGATATATGGTTGTGTGGATGATAGGGAACAAGATCTAAGGTGGGTTTTTTGGAGTTTCAACCAGGTTTTGTTGAAGAATTCGTATTGTTATTTGTTTTCAACTAAGTTTTCGAGGTAGGTGGATTCAATCATGAATCATATTATTAGAAATAGAAGGATTAATTTTAAATTGGTTTAATTTTTTTTAATTATGAAATTGATATGAAAATATTGGTAGAAACCCTCTTTAGTGAAGGTTTGTATAATTACGAAAATTAGTTGTTGTAAAAAGTGCTTTTTTAATGGATTTTTAAAATGATGATTTTAAATTGTTAACTTTTTTTGATTAATAGAAATGTATTGATTTTAATGTTTCAATAAAAGAAATTTTTTATTGATAATGGATAATAATGGTTGATTTATCATTGGTTTTTGGCATAATGGCTAGTGTGTGTTTATGTTCACTCTGTACAGATAAGGGTATGAAGTTTCCCCCATCAAAAATGGGATGGATAAGGGTATGAAATTTTCCCCATAAAAATGGTTCACCATGTGATGGGTTGGTGAATGGATGAATCACCAATCATGAGTATAGATATGTCTATGGTTTCATTCATGGTTGGAGGTGTGGACATGTGGAATAGAATGGATTATTCCAGAATGGGATGTAAGAAATGGTTTTAAAAAATTGTTTGGTTTATTTCCTTGGAAACTATTTTAGTATGGAAAAATATTTTGGTTTGAAACTTTTTATATTTAATAGAAACTATTAAAATATTTTAAATTATTTTATATAATTTTTTATATAAATTCTCTATCTTGTTCTATCCTAGTGGCGTGAGTAGGTAAGTCATTTAAGTAAAACCTAATGAGTATCATTACTCACTCTGTAATATCCCAAACTTTTCTTGATATGTATCAAGATCATTTAAATATATTATTTTTCCTTTTTTTGAGTATATATTGTTTGGGTTATACCTTGGGTGAGTTTGGGTGAAATTGGAGAAAATTGGATGGAATAAGGGTAGTGCATGGTTGGCGCACGGTTTTCCCAAACCGTACGCCTTTTCCCAACAAACTGTACAACCCCTCATAGAGAGGGATTTCATGAATGGTGCATGATTTTTAAAACTATGTTCCCACTTAGGATAAACTATGCAATCCCCTAGAAGAGGTGCATTGTTAAGGAGTACGGTTTAGAAGACCATGAGTCCCTTCTCGGGAAACTGGGCATGCATTTTTAATTGAGAAAAAATTTTGTCTTAAAATTATTGAACCCCCCATATAAACCCCTAATCAGACTTATCTTATCTGTAAACACTCTATAATTTTTAAGGTTCCCATAAAAATTCCTAGGGCTCCTGACCTCTGTTCTTTATGACTCAAATCCTGGATTGAGGATCTGCACATCTCCTGGTAAGTGAATCTCATCCTGATTGGTTTCTCATATCCTTCCTATTCTTCTCCCATTATTTGAAGGTATTTTTTCTCTTATTTGAATTAGATATAGAACTAATTATGATGTATCTTGTTTCATTTTATATTGGATCTAGTATTTTAATCAATATCCTTTTATTTATCATGATTAGGGTTATTCCACTAAAATTAGGAATTTTTGTTGGTGAGAGTTCATCACCAATTTCAAGGTCGGTGGCCTATTATTCAAATCCCAAAGTCTTGATTTTAATTATGTATATGTAATTATATAATTTCCATTATATGGTTAGTAATTGAGTTTCTTAAATTGAATTAATTAATTTGGTATATGAAATAATTAAGGGATTGTGAATTTGGGTATATTGAATTGATTGAAATGGAATAATTAATTGTTGAATTAATTAATGGATGTTGTTGTGATTATACCATTCTTGAAGTGATTAAATAATTATTTAATTATTTAATTTAATTGATGTGATTAATTAATTTTGGGATTAATTAATATAAATAATGTGATTAATTAATTATTGGATTAATTAATAAAATTGGTGTGTTTAATTAATTATTGAATTTATTTATGTAATTGATGTGATTAATTAATTATAGAATTAATTAATGGAATAATATGAATGTGAAATTTTTGAGTTGGATTAATAAATTGGTGAATTAATTAATTGTGGTATTATGATACATGTGATATTGTGATACATGTGATTGATTGATATATGAGTGTGAGAAATGTAATAACACTCTAAATATGTAATGTCTCAGATTTTCTGTGTATTATTTTTTAATATTATATTTTTTTTTGAGACCAAGTGTGGAGACAACAAATTATTTTGAGTCCCAGTGAGCATAGAATGGTGGTTTGAACTTTTTTAAATTAAGTAAGTTGGCGTGTGTGTGGGGTTGTGGCAATTTCCAAATGGATGCTCGGATTAAAAAACTTTGAGGCACCGTTGTGTTTAGGACAACAACTTTACCTAAGAATGGGCCTAACCTCGACTGGTGTGGGTCAAGGGAAAAAGTAAATTTTTTGGATGTTTTAAGTAAAATAAAATAAAATAAGATAATTTGAATAGTTTATTTTATTTTATTTGGAAACGTTCTTTGTAGTGAAACGATGAGTCATCTATTTCGATAATTAATGCCACGACATAATGACTCTAAAACAACAATGCTGACTCATTAATGCCATAGTTTAATAGAATTATGAAATGCATTCCCTACTTTTAATGGGTTAATCGAATGTTGATCTTTGGAAGAAAATTGAGAGAAAATATAGAGAATTCTTAGAGCCTTGGAAGGAACTCTCGAAAATGAATGATGACAAATCAAAAGTGTGAATCACTACGCCAATGGAGTTGAAGGATCTCTACGATGATGGCAGTGCGATCCCCTCGTCAGTGATTGATCCCTTCTGGAGGTAGGGGTTATGTTTTAAATTTTCTCTTCCCCATTATTTAAATTAAACGATGAATGTGAATCGACCCATGAACTGGTTGACCCGCACATCGTCATTATTATAGGAGAGATTTTCTATATTGGGATCATTCTTGGGATTTATTTTTTCATGTTTAATGTTTTAATTTTCCCCATTTAAAATTTCTAATGGGAGTGGATTAACACTATGAAAAATGATGATGGAGGTTTGTTTCTCCTTTGTTGTTTTGTTTTTATTCCCCCCTCTTCCCCATGTCCTTCACGTTCATCGTGGGGATACGAGCAAGGAATCGCTGCACGCCCATTTCTTGGAACAACAATCCTAAAATGGATATATGTCATCGTGATGACCTAGCCGAGGTGCGATGACAATAGAAGTGGACGAATCGAATTGGTTTGGGAGTCTTGTTCTTCAAGTGTTCTTTATTCGGGTGAACCAGAATGTGTTTTCGGGGCCGATCAGAGGCCCTAAACCGACAGAATTGGCTTCTTGATGTCAGGGAAACCTAAACCCTTGAGTTTTAGGGCGATTGGATAGAAGAATCAAAGAAAAGAGCATCACGGGAGGTGCACCAGTGGAGAAAAAAGATTCTGGAAATTTCCAGAGCACACAACGTGTATCCTAAAGAACACGCCGTGTGTGGATGGCTAAGTGGCGACTAGGGTTACGCAGTGAGTGAGGTGATGAAACAACGTGTTCTCAAAATAACACGGTGTGTGGGTCATTATGCGGGACTCAGCATGTATCCCGGGAGATACACATATATAGGGTGGAGTACACAACCATGTACTCCACCACACGACCAGACTATACCAGTTACATGGGTCACCCCGTGTACCGGTTACATAGAATAACGGACGGGTTGAAGCTGTGTATGGGAACCCAACCACGTACATGGAGGGAACCCCGATTACTCAAAAATGGAATGTGGTCCATCCTACACTATGTGTACTTACCTTTCTACATGGCACGTTCCCTCTAACTCGAGCCGTTACACAAGGGTAGTACCCAGAGTCATGAGACACGGTGTGTGACCCCTTTTACACGCAATGTATTTCCTGGAACTTGGCTTGATCCTTTTTTCCACAATTCCTTGGACATTTTTTGTTTGGGTTAGTTCCCCTTATTATCATTCTCCTGAAGGTCAGGTATCGTTTCCATCCATAGAAGTATGATCACTTTAGTGAGACTTTCTGAGATAGAGATAGGTATCCCTCCGAGAGGCCCGAAGTAAGATCCTCTATCCATTATCGAACCTAATTAGAGTTAGGAATCAATGAGAATAATCCTACAGTACACATATCCTCTACTTAGCAGGTGAATCTGGATGAGTCGCGGTATCTGCCAAGGACCTGACAATGATCCTCATCTATGTATCATGATATTTCCCCACTCAGGAGTGTGTTCTCCTTGAACGAGTGTGTCTATCTTTCATGAATCTTATTGATGAACTGTACTTCTTGGATAGAAGAAATCGGAGATATTTTACTCGTGGAATGAGTTCTACCGGATGAGTGTTTCGTGGAACCTTCAAGCTGAATCTCTAGCATGGGTATGCGGTCGCGTGACATGTCTCTAGACTACGAGTCTAGGTTTCAAGTATATTTGGATTGTGTTTATCTTGTTATATATTGAGTATACATATACTGCGTAGAGCTAACTATACCTTTTTCATGTGCATTGCCTTGTGGTTTTCGTGGTTCTATACCGAGTATTGTTGTACTCACCCCTACACGGGATTTTCCCACACGTGTCGTGTCTTGTGCAGAAGAGAACCCTTTTGACAAAGTCCAGGACAAACTACGACCAGACCGAGATTTTGGAGTCCCTTATAGGAAGAGGCATTACAAAAGCTATGAGAAGTAGTCCCAATACCTCTTTCTTTCTTATAGGTTTGACTTTGTAGTTATAGAATCTCTTATTTTTAGTGGGATTGTATTATGGCCTAGTTTTACTTTCCACTCTTTACTTTCTTTGTACTATAATGGTTGGGTTTAGTTGTATGCATGATTTTTGTTCCTTTGGGGTTTTTACATTTCAACATTTGTGGGCTTGTAGATGTGTGTGTGTGTGTGTACAAGTACTTAGGAAATGCCTTCCATGTCAGTGATATGACTACTTGGTGCTAGTCACCATCCCCTGGACTATTGGAGGAGGGCTTGGGGAGTCGCAGCATAGGTCCCTCTGGGATGGGTCATGACAGAGTGGTATCATAGGTGGTCGGTCCTACCTTAGGACCAAGAGTTTGTGATATTGGTTTGGGTAAACAATGTTAAGTGTTTCGAGCTTAGCTGTCAGGCCAGAGACTCCAATGTTGGTATGGTCGGCTGATGTATCCATACACTAGGACTCTGGTAACCTGCTTTTCAACTTTGTACATGAAAACACTAGTTTATTGGAAGTAAAATAATGGTACATGCATCATATAATAATGGGTTGTGTTTTCCATGTCCTTTAATGTCAGCTGTCCAGATATACTCATTGACCATGGTACGTACTATTTTTTTTACAAGACACCTCCACAACGCATACCTTCTATGATTCAGCACCTCGATCATGAGGATGACCCCGTCAATGATGAGGCTTTGATAAAGGGACCAATTCCCCAGGAGTTACCTTAAGATAGTTCACTTACTATAACACCACTAGTGGAGCAGCCCGTGGTACTTACAGTACCGACAGATGAGGGGTGTAGGATGAGTGTGCTCTATGAGTTCCAGAGATAGAGACCCCTTAGGTTCTGAGGTGAGCCCAAACCTCAGGTGGTTGAGGACCGGATCAATGCTGTGACCATAGTTTTCTATATAGTGAGGACACCAGCAGACCAGATGGTGATCCTAGGAGTGAGCCTTCTTCAGGATTCAGTGAGATTATGGTAGATTTTGACCACACAGACTCATGACTAGGAGAATCTCTCATGGAAAGAGTTCAAGAGACTCTCTAAGGAGGAGTTATATCTGGTTATGTTGAGACAAGTATCTATCAAGGATCTTCTTCAGCTCCAGAAGGGAAGTTTGACAGTGTATTCCTATTCATCAAGGTTCACCAACCTCACCAGGTACTCGATAGATATGGTCATGGATCATTACTTCATAGCTCGGACCTTCGAGCAAGGTCTACGATGGGACATACAAGCTAGTGTCATGCCTCTATGAATTTTGATTTATGCTGGAGTGCTCGAGTAGGACTTGGTGATCGAGAGATTCATGGCGGAGCAAAGACAATCAACGGCAGTCAACAGCAGGTAGACAAGTGTAGAGATCTCGACAGTAGGGAGCCAATGTTTGGCATAGGGATCAGGATGTGGGATACATCACAGGAGGACCCAAGACAAGGGATAGATAGTCAAAGGCTCTCAGGATGGATCCAGTCATCCTAGGGAGAGGCGATTCTACTCGTGTGACAGTAGGGGACATCTCTCTAGAGACTGCCCAACCCGTTGAGCTGCTAATAGAGAGGTAGTGGATGGACCACCGAGGCAGAGGTAAAGAGTGGAGCAGATTGTCCCACCAGGTGGTGAATGTGGAATAGGATCCAGTAGAGCTACAGGTGTTGGAAGACACTTTGATCTACTTCCACCACCACCCTTAGGAGGTCTACACTAGGCTCAGGGAGCTGGGGGATAGGGGTGGGGACAACTGCATGAGGTTGAGGTGTTCAACCCAGAGACTCTTGGGATGATCTAAGGTATGATCTATTTATTTTATACCTTATCTACCATACTTATAGACATAGGTTCCAGTCATTAATTCATCACCACATGTCTTTTGTGAAACCTAGAGACTCTGGTAGAGCCGCTGACTGGACCCTTACGCTTGGAGAATCCTATGGGAGGAGAATCGATGATCACACACCTTTGCAGACTGTGTGATCTTAACCTTGGAGGTGAGAGTTTTAGTTGGAACCTCTTAGAGGTAGGGTTGAGGCCTTATGATTTCATTATCGGTATGGATTGGTTATCTTTGGTTCATGCCCAGATTGACTGCTTTAGGAAAATAGTGCGGTGTGTCCGCAGTGATGGGACGAGGTTTTCCTTTGTCCGTGAAAAGGATACCCATGCAGCACCGTATGGGATCATGAATAGGAGGGTGTATCCAATCACTTATGAGTTGGCTAGCCTTACCCTCAGACCAGTAGATGTTGTGAGCTTCCAGTTCCTATAAATAGTGGTGGAGTATAAGGAAATCTTTCCCAAAGATGTTCAAGGACTAACTCCCCACTGGGAGATCAACTTCTGCATCGACTTACACCCCGAGAAGACACCGCTATCCTTACCATCATATCAGATGGCTACTACAGAGCTTTATGAAATGAGGGTGTAGTTGGAGGATTTTCCAAGAAAGGGATTCGTAAGACCCAGGGTTTCACATTGGGAAGCCCCAGTTTTTTTCCATGAAGGAAGATAGAAGTTTGAGGTTGTGTATGGATTACAGGAACCTAAATCAGGAAACGGTGAAGAACAAGTATCCACTATCGAGGATTGACGACCTCTTCGATCATATAATAGGGGAAAAATGGTTCTTGAAGGTTGACCTTTGATCAGGTTACCATCAGTTACGAGTCCAGGATGAGAATATACTGTAGACGGCTTTCAGATGCCACTATGGTCACTATGAGTACTTGGTGATGCCCTTAGGCAAGATAAACACCCCCACAGTGTTCATGAGACTTATGAAACAGATCTTCTAGTCATATTTAGACCAGTTCATAGTGGTCTTCATTGAAAAAATCCTTGTGTACTTGGCATCAGAGGGGGAGTACACGAGACACCTGCAGATGGTTCTAGATGTACTCCGAGAGCACCATCTTTATGGAAATATCTCAAAGTTCTAGTTCTGGATTCAGGTGGTCCACTTTCTAAGACATGTCATCTTAACAGATGAAGTATCTATAAACCCCCGCCAAGGTGGAGGTAGTGTTAGCATGGGATCCACCTCAGAGCATGACGGAGGTGCAGATCTTCCTTCGGTTGGAAGGATATTACCAAAGATTAATTCTTGATTTCTCCCAGATATCAGAATCGATTATAGCCTTGAACAGGAAGGGAAAAAATTTCATGCAAACAGAGAAGTTCTAGAAGGATTTCAAGAAGTTGAGACCGAGTTTTATGAGTGCCCCGATCTTGAGATTTCTGGAGGAGGGTGTTGAGTACATAGTTTTCTGCGATGCATCAAGGACTGGGCTTGGTTGTGTCCTGATGCAGAGATAGGCAGTGATTGCTTATGGTTTGGGCCAGCTTAGGCCACATGAGTAGAACTATGCAACCCATGATCTCGAGTTGGAAGTGGTAGTATTCACGTTGAAGATGTGGAGACACTACTTTTTGGGTGAGAGGTTTATCGTCTACTCTGACCACAAGATCCACAAATACATCTCCTCACAAAAGGATATGAATCTGAGGTAGAGGCGATGGCTAGTGTTCCTCCAAGACTATGATTTTGAGATCATCTATACTTCTAGGAAGGGGAACAATGTGGAAGATACTCTTAGAATGAGATCAAGCTCATAACTGTTGAGTGATGCGACATAGCAGTTGGCCTCATTATAGTTATCCTTCATGGATAGATAATATGCAGCTTACCTTCAGTCGATGGTTTTCACCCCTCCACTCTTATAGCGAGTAAGGGAGGTATAGTATGGGGATGTTAACTATTATGCTTTATGTGCTCAGTTATCCACAGGATATGTTCTCAATGGATATTCACAAGGTGGGGAGCATGTTGTTATTTTTAGAGGACACACTGTTGTACCAGTGACTTTGCGGGAGGAGGTTTTGAAAGAGTTTTATACACCCCCTTGGTGGTACACCCTAGCATGGAAAAGATGTACCGGGATATATGATGGTAGTTCTAGTGGTCAGGTATGATGAAGAAAGTTGCAGAGTTCTTTTCGCAATGCCTTACATGTCGACAGGTGAAGGATGAGCACTAAGTTATAGTAGAGTTAGCTCACCCCTAGAAATTCCAGAGTAAAACTGGGATAAAATATTAGTGGATATCATTATGGGATTAACATGAACATCCAAGGGACACGATTCCATCTGGGTTATCATTGACCGACTCACCAAGTTGAACCGCTTCCTATCTATTAGGGAGTAGAGTTATGTGGAGATCTTTGGACGCCTCTATGTGTAGAAGATAGTTTGGCTTCATGGTGTACCTTCGATAATAGTATCCAATCGAGACACCTAATTCACATCCTGGTTATGGAAGTGATTGTAGGAGGCTTTTCGGACTTATCTACGCTTGATCACGACATTCCATCCCCAGAAAGATGATCAGATAAAGAGGACCATTTAGGTTCTGGAGGATATGTTACAAGCCTATATCTTGGACATTGGTCGCAGTTGGGAGGACCACCTACCACTGGTGGAGTTTGCATAAAACAAAATATATAACTCCACCATTAGTATGGCACCATTCGAGGCCTTATATGGGTGAACTTATGGGTCACCTATTTGCTGGACCGACCCTGGAGAGTCAGCACTCATGGGTCCAGAGTTGGTGTGAACTACCACTGAGAAGGTGTAGATCATCTAGGAGCAGATGAAGACTAAAAAAAGCCATAAAAAATCTTTATGCTGATAGGCGATGAAGACCTCTAGACTTCGAGTATGGAGACTATGCCTTCCTTCAGGTCTCACCTCAATGAGGGTTATAGAGATTTGGATGGGGCAGTAAGCTATCTCTGAGGTTCATCGGACCTTTACAAATACTGCATAGATTTAGCGAGGTGGTGTACCACTTAGCTATACCACCGTAGTTTCACGGGGTACATGATATCTTCTATGTGTCACAGTTGAGGAGGTACGTGCATGACCCATTGCACATCATCAACTAGGGCGAGCTAGACATCAAGTATGGGGAAACCGTTGCTGAGTACCCAGTAAAGATCGAGGATTGGAAGGAGAGGATCCTTCGTGGGAGATCGATTCCCTTAGTAAGTGTCCGGTGGCAACATGAGAACCTTCAGGAGAGCACGTGGGAGCGGGAGGCTTAGATCCATTCCCAGTACCCCCATCTTTTTGAGTAGCCCTTGTTTTGGATTTTTAGGGATGTAATGCCCCAAGGTGGGGAGAATATAATGTCTCTAATTTTCCATGTATTATTTTTAAATATAATATGGAATTTTTTCAAGATCAAGCGTGGAGACAACATGTTATTCTGAGGCTTGGTGAGCCCGGAATGGTGGTTTGAACTTTTCTAAATTAAGTGAGTTGGAGTGTGTGTGCATTTATGGCAGTTTCCAAACAGATACCTGGATTAAAAAACCAAGGACACCGTTGCATCCAAGACGACGACTTTACATAAGAATTAGCTTAATCTCGATCGGTGCGGGTCAAGGGAAAAAGTTATTTTTTGGACATTTTAAGAAAAATAAAATAAAATAAGATAATTTGAAAAGTTTAATTTATTTTATTTTGAAACGTTTAATACAGTGCAATGATGGGGCATCTGTTTTGATAATTAATTCCACAACATAAAGACTCTAAAACAATAATGGTGACTATTTAATTCCGCAGTGTAATGGAATGATGAAACAAATTCCCTCCTTTAAATAGGTTAATTGAATGTTGATCATTAGAAGAAAATGAAGAGAAACTCTGGAGATTTATTGAAGCATTGGAAAGAACTATCGACAATGAATGAAAACAAATCAAAAGTGAAAATATCTATGCCAATGGAGTTGAAGGATCTTGGAGATGAAGGTAGCATGATCCCCTTGTCATTGATCGATGCCTTCTCAAGGTAGGGGTTATTTTTTAAATTGTTTCTTCCCATTTCTATAAATTAAACGATGAATAAGAATCAACCCATGAACTAGTTTATCCGAGCATCATCGTTCTTGTAGGAGGGATTTTCTTTATCAGGTTCGTTCCTAGGATTTCTTTTTTCATGTTTAATGTTTTAATTTCCCTTGTTTAAACTTTCTAATGGGAGTGGATTAACGTCGTGATGAATGGTGGTGGAGTTTTTTTCCTCCTTTGTTATTTTTTTCTCCCCCCCTCTTCCCCAGATTCTTCGTATTCTTCATGCGGATACGAATAAGGAATCCTTTCTTGCCCGTTTCTTGGTGTGACAATCCCAAAACAGAGATCTGACATCGTGATGACCTAATAGAGGTTCGAAGATGATAGAAGAGGATGAATCAACATAGTCTGGGAGTCTCTTTCTTCAACAATTCTTCATTAGTGTTAATTATAACGTGTTTTTAGGGCTGATTGGAGGCCCCAAGCTGACAGAATTAGATTCATGATGTCAGGGTGACCTAAACCCTTGAGTTTCATGGTGGTAAAATGGCCTAATTGAAGAACAGAGCATCACGAGAGGAACACTAGTGGAGAATAGTGATTTTGGAAATTTCCAAAGCATAAAGTGTGTTTCCTGAAGAACAGACCTTGTGGGGACAGCTAATTGGCAACTAGGGTTCCACAGTGCATGAGGCAATGAAATGGTGTGTTCTCCAAAGAACACAGAGTTTGGGTCCTTATTCAGGACTCAGTGTGTATCCTGAGTGATACATGGACACGAGGTGGAGTACACAACCGTGTACTCCACCACACGGATAGACTAGGCCAGTTACATGGGTCACCCCTTGTACCAGTTACATGGGATGACACACGGGTTGAAGCCATGTACGGGCACCCGACCACATATAGAGAGGGAACCCCAGTTACTCAGACATAGTGTGTGGTCAATCCAACATTCCATGTACTTACTTTTCTACATGGCATGTTCCCTATGACTTGGGCCATTACACACAGGTAGTACCCAGATTCGCGGGACACGACATGTGAACCCTTCTACATGCTGTTTATATCCTATAAAATGGCTTGATCCTCTTTTCCACCATTCATTGGAAAATTTTAATTTGGGTTAGTTCCCATTTTGATCATTCTCTTGAAGGTTAGGTATTTTTTCCATCCACAGGAGTATGATCCCTTTATTAAGACTTTTCGAGATAGAGTCAAGTATCCCTCTGAGAGGCCCAGAGTAAGATCATCTATCCATTCTTGACCCTAATTAGAGTCAGGTATCATTATGACTAATCCTACAGGATGTCGATCCTCTACTTAGAATTTGAATCTAGATGGGTCATAGTATCCGCCAAGGCCTTAGCAGTGATCCTCATATGGATATCGCGATCTTTCCCCACTCAGGAGTGTGCTATCCTGGAACAACCATATCTATCTCTCATGGATTTTACCAGTGAACTGTACTTCTCAGATGGACGACATCAGAGATATCTAAATTGTGGAGTGATTTCTCTTAGAAGAGTGCTTCGTGGAACCTTTGAGATGAATCCATAGTGTGGGTATGCGGTCGTGTGACTTGTCTCTAGACTACGGGTCTGGGTTTCAAGTATATCTGGATAATGTTTCTCTTGTTATATGTTTAGTAGACATATACTATGTTGAGATGACTGTACCTTTACCTAGTGATTTTTTTTTGGTTTTTAGGGTCCTCTACTGATTATTGTTGTACTCACCCCTACACTGGCTTTTCCTGCACGTTTCATGTATTATAAAGATGAGCACCCTTTTGACAGAGTCTAGGGAAGACCAGGACCGAACCGATCTTTTTGATTTCTCTATAGGCCAAGGCATTCCTATGGCTATGTGAAGTATTCCCAATAACTCTTTCTTTATTACAGGTTGGAATTTGTAGTTTCAGACTCTCTTGTTTTTGATGGGCTTGTATTCCTGCCCAGTTTTACTTTCTCACTTTACTTCCGTTGTATGCTATTGTTTGGGTTTAGTTGTATGCATGATTTTTGTTCCTTAGGTGTTTTTACATTTTAGAATTTGTGGGCTTGAAGATGTGTGCATCAGTATAGGTACATATAAAATTCATCCCATGTTAGTGATATGCCTAGTTGGTGCTAGTCACCAGCACCTAGCTTTTTGGAGGTAGGCTTGTGGATTCACTGCATGGGCCCCTCTGGGACAGGTTATGAAAAAATACCCATATTTTTCCATGTGCATGCATGTAAATATTATTTTATCATATAGGGAATGATACTTCGAATACTGATGGGTTGTGTGATAATGAATAATGCTCTAAACACCCATAGGGTTCTAGACACAATGTTCTACACCCATGAGATTGGCATTGGATGGTGGTTCCAATTGTCTATGATAATGAATTGATATAAAAATGATATTGAAACCCCATGTGTTTTAATGAATTGTGAATTGAATATGTGATAGGGTTCAGACTCTGGCATGGGTCGAAGTATGCATTGAGAGTTCGGGTGTCCTCGAGAACCGGGGGGGGGGGTATGCATTTATATAAATTACAATTGAATAAATGTAAGCTGTTTACTTTATTACATGTACTTTATTATTTATAAAAATGCATACACTATTATTTACTAGATACCATTTTAGACACCATTGGTGGTGGCCTTCTGAGTTGTACTCACACCCTACTTGGGCTTCCTGATCGGTACCTAAATAGATTTCATAGTTACATAGCAGGCATTACTACAAATATGGTGTTTATCACGCTAGAAAAGTGCATTAAAAGCACTAAAAAAGCGCTCTTAATTGAGGAAAATACAATGGGGGGAGGGGGGGTCCCTTTTATAAGCACTCAAGAAAAGTGATGATAAAGACCCATTTTATCAGTGCTAAAAAAAGCTCTAATAAAAGTAAAAAAAATAAAAAAAATAATTAAAAAATAATTTATATTCGGGGGGGGGGGGAGCTTTTAACAATGTTTGAACCCCCCTTTATCAGTGCTATGTTCCCCCCTCCCACTCCTGCGCACTGCCCTTGCCCACTCGTCCCACACATGCGTGTACACTTCCTTGATTCCACCCGAACTCGAACCCGCAAACTCCCCCTTGCACACCTGCACCTTTACCACTAAGACATTTCATTTTTTTCTATTAAATGAAACATATATTTATTTATATATATAGTAATTTTTATTTTTATATTAACATAGATTCATATTAATATAAATATATTTAGTTATATTAATACATATATGTTTATTCATATATTAGTATATATATATATTCATTCATATATTAATATATATTTATATCTATTTTTATATATATATATTTTTAGTTACAATTTTTTATCCATATATTTATTTGTATATTAATATATATTTATAAGATTAGTTTTAAATACATCTATAAAATATTTTTTTATGTGTGTTTATAAATAAATAAATAAATACATATATACATATATACAACAAAAACACAAAGACACACACACACAGACATATATTTACGAATAAATACATATATATATATATATATATGTGTGTGTGTATTTGAAAATCCATATAATGTTTAAACAACCATAACTTCTAGTATAGAAGCCCGTTTCAACTCCATAACCTGTAAAATTGAAGAAAATGAATCAATCTTTGATATGATATGTGGTATAGGCCTAACCGACATCCGGATCAGAAGTTATACATGTTTTAATGTTAAAAAATTAGGGTATCCTGACTAAAAACTCAGTTTTGGAAGCATTCTGGGACTTTTTTGGCCTTGAAAAATGTGATAGAAGCTTCTCTTGGGTCACAGGCGTGTAGAGATCATCACATTCTTCGATTTGATATGCTGTAGAGCCTAAACGGACACCCGAATCAAAAGTTATGGCTGCCTAAAGTTTGAGTTACTTTTTCAACTTATTTTAGATATTTTATTAATTGTTTTGATTTTTTGTGTCGTCAAATTAATATTAAATGATTTTTAATCAATAATAATTAGAAAATTATTAATTAATTATATTTTTTTAGTATTTTAAATCCATTTTAACTAAATTTTTTATATATTAAATGTAATAGTCTATTTATACATATATTTAAAAAATATATATTATATTTATATCAATATATAGATACTTATATAACAATATATTATTTTTCATGAAAAATTATTTTTTTTAAATATAAAATTTATCAGCACTAGGAAAAAGCACTGATAAAGCCCCCATTTATCAGTGCTACTAAAAAAAGCATTGATAAAGGGGCCCCATTTAGCAGTGCTAAGAAAAAAGCACTGATAAAGGGGGGGGGGGCTTTATCAGCATTAAAAAAAGTGCTGATAAAGGGTCACTTTTAACAGCTCTTTTTTTAGCACTGTTAAAGGCCCCCCTTTATCAGTGCTCTTCTTAGCACTGATAAAGGCCCCCTTTATCCGTGCTTTTTTAGCACTGATAAAAGTGTAGTGCTTCCCTTTCCCATTTTTGTAGTAGTGAGGATAAGTATAAATAGATTATGTTAGATGAATGATATGGTATGGAGCATATATATGGGAACCAGACATGATTCAAGATCCACATATGAGAATTCAGTGTCTATTTATTTTGGGTTTTTCATATTGAAACTTGACATGTATTGGGATGACATATCTACTATTTAGTTTTGGATATTGTATTTCCTATTTTGGTCATCTTGTGATTCTAGTATTGTTTTGGTTATGGTTATATCTTTTGGATATTATTTATTTATTTATGATGGTGTATTACACTGATAAATAGGGTATAGTCTCCCCATGATTAATATTAGACCCTTGCTGCTAGTTGGAAGCCTCTGGTATATGGGGAGGCTCTCCTGAGGTCCTATAGAAAACTGGATTGGGGCACAGATGTTTGACACCCAGGCTAGGACATTACAAAGTGGCATCAAAGCCCAATTTTATTTTATTTTATTTTTTATTACTATTTAAGAAATTTATAAAGGATAATAGTAAAATTTAGGCCTTATTCATGAGATCGTTCATGGGATGAGCTAACCCATGTATGAGGGAAAAACCAAGTACTCAGGGTGGAATTGCTGTTATTGGTATTTGCTATTATTATTAAATGTTATTTCATCTCAGGTGATGCCCTTATTGTGTTTTGTGATTATTGTTTATGATATTTTTTAAGAATTTACTCATGGAATAGAATAGAATGAGAGTTTAATATGCATGGATTATTCTAGTCACTCAATATTATTTTGTGACAAGAATTATCCTATGCACTCATGGGAAAATGGGTTTTAGGTAAGTTGTGGAAATTGAAATGTTTTTTATTTATTGTGTAAAAATTGAAATTAAATGGTTCCTAATTTGAATTGAATGTTGTAAAATGATGTTTAATGTGAAAAATGGGTGTCTAATTAGAGACTTAAAAATTGGAATGAGTTTACCCTTTTTAACCACGACCTAGATATAGTATGGTTATTGGTAGTGATAACACCTTTATTTTGACCGTGTGGAGGGGTTGGTGAAATGAAATGTTATGGACTATTGTGAATCCCCATAAATGTGTTAATGTTGTGCTATGTGTCCTAAGACATGTGTTTTTCATTGTAGAAATATTGCTCCATGATGACGCTTGTTGAGAGGATGAAAGGAGGACTTGGATACAGATGATCCTCTGGTGGTGGAACCTGAGGCACCGATAATGTCAAGTGAGGAAGTAGGAGAGAAATTATAAGAGATCTTTTCTCACTTCATGATGTTTATAGAAAGATACCCAGGGAGGGTTACTAAGAGTATGTCTAACCTGACACAGGATTTCAAGTTGTAGCGCCCTCCGACATTTACTAGAGAGTGTGGACTTGAGGTAGTCGAGTTTAGGATTGAGTCTATCCAAACTATAATTGACCACATGGAGAATCCTCCTAATAAGAGAGTCATGTTTACTTATTATATCTTATGCAGTTAAAAAAAGAGTTTGTGGGACATTTATATTTAGGATGTACAACTAGAGATTATGGAGTGGAATGACTTTCAAGAGAAGTTATTAGAGTACATTTTTCTAGATACACTCAGGTATGAGAGCTAAGTTGAGTTTATAAGGTTTAATTATGGGATTATTTCCATGATGGAATATGCTGGACACTTTTATAGATTTTCCACACTTTGTTCCTGCAATGTAAGAAGATAATAATAATGTTGAAGAGTGATTTTAGGATTGGCTTAGATGTGAAATTAAGTCCCAGGTGAATATCGTAAAGATGAAGAAGTTTCCAGAAGTAGTGAATCAAGATCTCATAGTATAGGGAAAACTAGAGAATGATTCTAGTGGTGGTTAGATGGTTTCTATTGGACGATCAGGATGTATGAATTCCGAGAGAAGGAAATATTGTTATGAGGATGTTATCTAGGGTAGTGGGAAGCAGGGTTTCCATACAGAGGGATCAGTTACACATGATCTTACCCTAGTGATTTTTAACTAATGTGGCAGGACATGCAACTTTCTTAAACATTTTCCCCAATGACTGGTAGAGAAATGAGCCTGTAGTATTATAAGTTATCTACAAATGTTCTACAAAAACCCATGAAAAATGGGAAATTATAGAGAAGCTAGACAGAACTAGAGCGTGGTAAGAGGATCTTATACACCATATCAATTTGTACATTATAGTTCTAATGGACATGGCAGTAGATGAAATGGATGAAATGATTCTAGGAAAGAGTTCTTGTATCGGTAGAGTGGTTTAGCTTAGAGGAATTAGACTACATTATAGGGAAGAGGGGTAAGATAGTTACATGCAGTTCAACCTACACTTGTGGATAGAGAGGATGGACTATTGATAGTTAGAGGTATTATTCTCATATATTCTATGATTTATAGTGACTCATTTTATACCAGTGCCTCTCAATACTTTATTTCTACACAAATTTGGAATGGTTTGGGCCTGGATGTGGAGTTTGTGAGTTGAGTGGTAACGATAAATACACTGTTTTGAGTATGGTTGAGAGAAATATATTTTTATAAGGGGTATTCTCTCTAGTTTGGGGAGTATCAATTTCTATGGTATCTTTACATCTTTAACATGACAATATTTGACCTAATTTTTTATATGGGCTAGTTAGTATCATACTAATCCCATATAGACTATTACCACAAGAGAGTGACTTTTAAATCTTTAGAGGGTAACAATTATGATCACCGTGGAGAATGGGATATCACGGCAGTGTTGTAGGTCTATTTCACCAGAAACTGGGGAAGATTACTACCCAGGTTCCAATTCCATTACTAGATGATGGGGGTGTGAAAGATGATATCTTTCCACCATAGTGGAACTGTTTTTTGATGTGTTTTCTAAGTAATTCTCAGGGCTGCCACCCGAGAGAGATGTGGAATTTACCATTGAGCTCATGTTTGGGGGTGAGGTAGTTTCAATTCCTCCATAAAGAATGGAACAAAAAACCTGAAGAGATCAAGACTCAGCTGGATGAGTTTAAGGATAAGGTATTTATTTGACAAAGTATGTCTCATTGGGGTCCTCTTGTATTTTTTGCAAATAAGGCTGGAAGGACCTTGTGCTTGTGTGTCGATTACCGGAAGTTAAACCAGATGACTGTGAAGAACTAATATCCACTTCAGTGCATTGAAAATATTTTTGACAAGTTTAGGGAAGATTTTGTCTTTTACAAAATTTATTTGAGATTAGGGTATCTTCATTTGAGAGTTTGACCATCTGATATACTGAGTACTGCTTTTAGAACCAGGTATAGCCTATATGAGTTTGTTGGGATGCCTTTGGGCCGACAAACACACCAGAATTGTTTATGGCCATGACTAACATAATTTTCCATTCATATCTAGATAATTTTGTGGAAGTATTTGTGTTTTACATCTTGGTTTACTCCAAGAATCATTATAATCATGCCCAACATCTTGAAATCATCCTGAGTACACTGAGAGAGCACCAGCTATAAACCAATCTATCTATGTGAAATTTTTTGGATTTATCAGGTATAATTCTTAGGTCACTAATGAAGTTAATATTTTCATTTATTTTATTATATAATTTAATTTTTATAATCCTACCATAGATTTATTTTATTACCAATTTTCATGTTTTTATTTTTTAGTTCTATTTTTAGCTTAAATGAAAAAATGGCCAATTTTGGAATTTTAACTATTTTAAATAACTTCTATAATTTAAGAATATATATTTCAATATTTATCCCAATCAATTGATTATTTTTTTACGATACCCATGTTTAATGGTTACATATTTTTAAACTGGGATAACTCTTGATTTGAACATATTAAGGCCCAAATAAATCATTCTTTATGAAAGGTGTTTTGTCCAGTAGAGTGGAACCCACCTCTATAATTGAGACATCAGTCAGGATAACCATGTAAAAATGACTTTATTAAAGCTAGAGATGAAATAAGATTCAATGAGGCACGTCCTAGATGAGTTTCAAGTCAAATTACTATAATTAAGGCATTATTTGAATGGATCACACATGTGGAATATGAAAGGTCTCATCAGGCAGAAGTAGTTCCATTCAGTAATTAATTCATACCATCTAAACCATGCTTCCAAAATATGTGAAAATTTATGGTGGGATGTGAATGAAATTATATAAAAGATTTTATTAAGTATAGAATACATGAATAAATTGTTATAAAGGTCATAATGTAATGGTATTGGGAAGATGTGGAATATGAAGAGGCACAAGAAAAAAATTAATTTCTTAGAGTAAATCGGCTATAACTTCTACATATAGTGAGAAATAAAGCTCCAATTTTGAGTGTGAACAAATAATATATTATAGAAAGAATTTTATGAAGAAACCGATCACAAATTAGGTCATTTAATGATACATACATGATGAAACATTTGGAGGATATGTTTGGAGAGAATTCATTGACCCCCTCTCCCTATAAATATGCATATCTTTTCCGATTTCAAAAGATATCCATTTTCAGGGGCTAAGGGGGAGTATGATTTTTTTAATAATTTTTATTATTTTCGATATATATTAGTGTAACATTTATTCTTCTTATTTTCATTTACCTTATTCTTATATTTATTTTATTTTACGTGTTTCTCCCATCATTGTTCCCTTCTCAACTCCACTAAAAATGGAAAACTAACCTCGGTGCTTGTTCGAGGGAGTGAATGGTGATTTGAATGAGTTTATTGTGATAAATTTTCATATCTCTTTAATTTATTATAGGAATATAGATGGATGTAAAAAATATTATGGAGAGCAGTCACCATGTTTTCCCTACCACCAGGTTATACTTCTCGTTTATCATTATCCTTCACTTCACTATTTGCGTCATGCATATGGTGGAGCATGGAATTGATTGTGATGGTCATAAAATAGGTATCCTAATTGTATTAATTAAGAGAATTAACCCATATTTAAAGTAATTTGTATGGGGTAATGACATTTCAAATGATAAGGTGTAGTGTGATAGGTCTTGATCACTACATTGAATTGAATATTGAGAATTTTTTTAAACAATGATTTCAACTACCATAAACTCCTAAGAAGAATTGATTATTTATTTCTTACAAAAATTATCATGTATTAAATTTAACATATATATATATATATATATATTATTTATGTTTCATTCATTTCAATACCCCCCATTTATATTAGTATTATAGTTTTATATTAGTTAGTTTATAATAGTGATAATAGGAAAATTGTGTGTTGTAAGTGGCCTCCTTGTGATCGACCCTAAGGTGTGCCACTATGGTTAATTATTGAGATAATAAGAAATTAATTTAATATGGGTTAATGAAAAAACATCTATCATCAATTTGGAATCATTTCTAGGGAGGTCAAGCACCTACACACACTCTTTTTCAAAAAAAAAACAAAAAAATAAAATATTTCAAAAACTGGAAAAAATATTTTCATTGAATATATTTGATTTATTTGGATAAGATGTATGTTTATGGAGATTATTATAATTATTGGCCTATTGAAAACATTTATTATGAGCATAAAATGGAATATATATTGAAGATTCAAACGGGACAAAATTCCTTGATGCTTCAAGAGAATTTTAAATTTCTCTAAAAAGAAAATAAGCTAGTTGCATCGTTGGCCGCCGAAGCTGAAGAAGTTAAAGTCCTGTGGATGGAATGGAAAAAATAAAATCTAAGGATAATGAAATTACTATTTAAACTACCTTTAAATAATAAATTGATGAGGTTGAAGGAAGAAGTGAAGATCCACTTCCCTCTCCAACAAATGAATTCCCAACTGCCTTGCTTAAGGAAAAAGAGTTTGAAGTTAAATGTTTTGAGGTAGATTTAATTTTTGAGCCTTATTTTTATTCAAATTTAATTAATTATGAATTGAAATGTAATATCCATTTTTATTATTTTTTAGATTTATAATCACTACTATAAGCCTTGGATGAAGAAGATGAAGAAGTTGTTTATATTGAGGAGAAAATGGTGGATCTAATCGAGTTGTACACTGATGAAAATGAGGATGATGGAACAACACAATAAATACTCAAGTTATAATTCAATGAAGACGAAATATAATAGAATAAACTTCATATTATACTAATTTCATCACCAGGGGAAACCTCTCTTCCAATGTAACAAATTAAAGAGCACCCATATATTCTTTTCCCTCCCCACATTGATCTCAAATTCATTCTTTCATCTCTTTTGGGGGTCAGGAATATTTTTATTTTATTTAGGGGTTATCACTACTATAATTTATTGATGAATATTGGGATAAATAAAATTTGGTGGTTTCTAATAATTAAACCTCATCGACCTTCAGATTAGGGTTAAACCACAACAACTACCTGACTAGGGGCAATAAAATCCTAGCACCCACATGGGGGCCCAAACCATATTCTATCATCTTTTCCCTTCTTCTTTATTTTTTATTATTTTCATAATGTTTTTATATATTTCATGATTTCTAGGTAAATTTTAAGTTTTTAGGAGCTTAAATTCTGTATTTCATTGGAAAATAATGTTAGGTTGTATCTTTCATTTTCTTTAGTTTTTCTTCCCTTATATTTATTTTTTATTGAGCTGAAATGAGGGGCAGTTGAATTTAATTTGTGAGGGGAGGATTAACCAGATAGTTTTATTTCTGTTTGATTTTGTTTTTGTTTTTAATATTTTTTGGATTATAAAGCTTCAATGAATATTCTCATTATTTTTCACATATCATTTTTTGAGAAAATTGACATATTTTTTTAAAAAAAATGGATTTCAAATGCTTGTTCATGTGAAAACCTTTTTCCTTAAATTTTATTTTCAAGAAGTTTTATGAGGTTTAATAATTTCTGAAATCCGTACCCATGTAACAATGAATATAAATATTTCTCCCATTCCATGAGTTATTATGAAGAATTTTGAAATATTCTTTATAATGCCAACACTTTCTTGAGAGAAACCTAAATTTTGTGTGAGAACTATTATTTATGTTTTTTATTTTCAAATCATTGGATTTTATGGAATTTTTTTGATTTTATTGATCCAATAATTTGGATAGTCACATATTAACCTAATACCTACCAATAAAGCTATCCTTCATTATCCCTTAGATTCCATGAATTACCTTATAGGTTTGAGCCACATTATAAGCCAATTTTTCCCTACCTTCCCGCACTCTTAATATTTTTGCATGGGTATTTCAAGTTTGAGTGAGGGGGAAGAGAATTAAATGTGTTTTATTGGGGATTTTTTCATTTTTGGGTTATTGGAGGTGTTTTTAAACATTTGGGGAAGTAGATAATGACATAATAGGGCCCAATTCATAATTTCATTATGCTTCATTTGTTTCATCCGATTATCCTTAAAAAAATGAAAAAATGGAGATGAGATTTAATTAATAATTATAAATTCTTTTATGTCTCATATAACTCTAAAAAATCATGGGAATAATTTTTATTTCATTCATTTTTTTCAATTTTCATCTCATCCACCATGAAATAAACATAAAAAAAGAAAAAATAATGTTGTACCTTTTTGATGATTTACAAAAAAAATCCAAAAAAGGGGAGAACTTGCATTATATCATTATTTTTAATAATTTATTAGATCATGAACCATGTTAAAAAAATGGGTGGTGTTTATTTTCACATTATCAATTAGATTTGAGTGAGTTTCATCCTATGTTTTCACTTGATTATTCATGCATTGTACTTAAGAGTCAAATCTCCTATTTCTGGCCTTAAAATTTTTATTCATTTTTCCCACAAACCCTATTCCATAGAATTCACCTAGAAAAGTCATCATGATTAAAAATATTTTCGTGTTTCTTGCTATAGAGATTATAATTGTCACCAGACTATAGTGATACATGCACTATCCAAGTATAATCATAACTCCATATTCAATTTCTCTTGAGTGAAGAGTGACATAAATTTCAATGTGAGGTAGGTTGTGATTGGGAAATATATGGATTTATGAGGCTAAAAAAATTTAAATTTGAGGAATTAAAAGTAAAGGGAATTAATTTTCATAGAATATATATTATGGAATTCTATTTTGGAAAAGATCATTGATGTTTTCTCATTTTTGATTATTGTGTGGATTTTGATTTGGATATACGATGATTGGCCGAGAGTACAATGCTTAAGTGTGTGGGAGATATGAAGCTAATATTTTCATTTATTTTATTCTTTAATTTAATGTTTATAATCCTAACATAGTGTTATTTTATGATTTATTTTCATGTTTTTAGGTTATAGTGGTATTTTGTGCTTAAATACAAAAAAATGGTCAATTTTAGAATTTTAACTATTTTAAATCACTTATGTATTTTGAGAATAACTACTTAAATATTTATCCCAAACGATTTACTATTAATTTTAGGATACCCATGTTTGTTGGATACATATTTTTAAACTGGGACAAGTCTTGATTCAGAAATCTAGAGGCCCAAATTAATCATTCTTTGTTGAAAGGTGTTCTGTCTAGTATAGTGGACCCACCTCCATAATTGAGGTATAAATCAGGATAAAAGTGTCCAAATGAATTTATTCTAGATGGGTATTATAAATTATTAAATTAGGTGTGTCCTTGATGAGCTTAAAGTCCAAATATTCTAATTAAGGTATTATTTGAATTGTTTAAACTTGTGGAATATGAAAGGTATCATCAGATAGAAGAGGTTCCATTTAGTAATTAATTTATACCATATAAAACATGCTTCCAAAATATCTGAAATTTTATGAGGGTATGATAAAGATAGTGTAAAACAAATTTTATTAACAATGGGATGTGTGGATCGACTGTTTTGAAGGATATAATGGCATGGGAATGTGAATATGTGGAATATGACGAGGCACATGGATAGAATTAATTTTTAGAGTAAATCATCCATAAATTCTACATACAGTGTCCAATGAAGATAAAAATTTGAGGGTGAAATAAGGAGGAATTATGGAAAGAAATTTATCAAGAAAATTTTCAAAAATGATTTCATTTAATGTAACATTCATGTAGAAAAATTTGGAGGATAACTTTGTTGTGAATTCTTCATCCCCCTCCCTATAAATATGTATCTCTTTTTCGATTTCAAAAGATACCCATTTTTAGGGACTAAGGTGAAGTTTAATTTTTTGTAATATTTTTTAATATTTTCCATATATATTAGTGTATATTGTATTTTTATTATGTGTATTTATCTTCTACTACCATTTATTTTATTTTACGTGTTTCTCCCACTTTTGTTCCCTTCTCAACTTTATTAAAAATGAAGAACAAACCTTAGTACTTCTTTGAGGGAGGGAATAGTCTTTTGAATGATTTTATTATTCATAATTTTATTATATATTTATTTGATTATGGGAATCTAGATGGTGGTTAAATATATTATGGTGAGTGGTCGCCCCGTTTTCTCTATCACCAAGTTCTTCTTCTCGTTTATCATTATCATTCCCTTCAATATTTATGTCATGCATACAGTGGAGCATGAAATTGATTGATATAGTCATCGAAGAGGTATATTAGTTTTATTAATTAAGATAATTAGCCTATATTATGAGGTCTCAGTATGGGTTAAGGAAATTTCAAATGAGAAGGTGTAGTGTGATATTTCTTGATCGCTATATTGAATTGAATATTGAGAATTATTTTAAACAATGATTTCAACTACTATAAAATCCTAAGAACAATTTCTTATTTATTTCATAAAAACATCATTCTGTATTGAATTTCACACACACACACACATATATTATTTATATTAAATACATTTCAATTCCCCCATTTATACTAGTATTATAATTTTAAATTAGTTAGTTTATAATAGTGACAATAGTTTAACTATGTGATGTAAGTGGCATCCTTGTGATCGACCATAAGGTGTGACACTATGATGAATTATTAGTATAATAATAAATTAATTTAATATTGGTTTGTGACAAAATTTTTATCATAAATTTGGCACCATTTATGAGGAGTCCAAATGCTTGCACACACTGTTTCTCAAAAAAAAAACAAAAAAAATCAAATATCTCAAAAACTAAAAAAATGAATTTCGTTACATATCTTTCATTTCATCATCCAAGATGGATTTTTATTGTGATTTCTATAATTATTGGATTATTTAAAACATTTATAGTGAGCCAATCAGGGAATAGATATTGAAGATTCAAATGCAATAAAATTTCTTGATGCTTTAAGAGAATTTCAATGTTCTTGAAAAAGAAAACAAGCTAGTTGCATCGCTGGCCATCGGAGCTAATGAAGTTAAAGTCCTATGGAGGAATGAAAATAAAGAAAATCTGAGGAAAATTAAATTCATATTCCATATACCTTTAATTAATAAATTTTTGAGGTTGAATAAATACATGGAGATCCACTTCCCTCTCCACCAAAAGAATTCCCAACTGCCCAGCTTAAGGAAAAAGAGTTTAAAGGTGAATACTTTGAGGGAGATTTAATTTATGATCCTTCTTTTTATTAAAATTCAATTAATTATTAATTGAAAACTAATATCCCTAATTATTATTTTGTAAATTAATCATCACTATTGTAGGCCCTGATTGAATAAGATGAAGAAGTTTCATATGTTGAGGAGAAAATGGAGGATCCAGTCGAGTTGTACACTTGTGAAAATGAGGATGATGGTACAAAACAAGAAATAATTGAGGTATCATTTGAGTAACCTAAAATAGAATATAATCCACTTTATTTTCTATGAATTTCACCACTAGTGTACACCACTCCTCCAATGAAACAAAACAGGGAGCACCCCTACATTATTTCCCCTCCCCCTCTTGATCTCAAATTCATTCTTACATCTCTTTTGGGGGTTATGGATATTTTTATTTTCCTTGGGGGTTATAAATCCTATAACTTACTTATGGATGTTGGGAGAAATAAAATGTGGTGGTTTCTGAAAAATAAGTCCCATCACATTGATATTGGGGTTAAACCACTACAACATCCTGTCTAGGGGCAGTAAAAATCTGGCACCCACATGGGTGTCCAAACCATATTTTATCCCATTTTCCCTTATTCTTTTTTACTTATTTTTATTATGTTCTTATTTATTTCATGATTTCTAGTTCAATTATATGTTTCTACAAGATTAAATCTCGTCTTCCATTAGAAAATAATACCAGGTTGCATCTTTTCTTCTATTTAGTTTTTCTACCCTTATATTTTTTTATTGAGTTAAAATGAGGGGTAGTTGAATATAAGTGTGGGGAGAGGATCAAACATCTTGTTGTCTTTATATTTGATTTCATTTTTGTTATTAATATTTTTAGGATTATTTTGATTTAATAAATGTTATTATCATTTTTCACACATTAATATTTTTGAGAAAAATTGACATGGTTTTTGAAAAAAATGGATTTTAAATGATTGTTGATGTGAAAAGCTTTTCCCTTAAATTTTATTTTCAACAATTTTTTATTAGTTTTACGAATTTATAAAATCTATACCCATGAAAAATTGACTCAAAATATTTTTCCCATCTTTTGAGGTATTCTAAACCAATTTAAAATATCCATTCTAATACACACAATTTCTTGAGGGAAACCTGGATTTTGTATGACAACCAGAATTTTTCATTTTTCTCTTTGAAATATTTGGATTTCATGGAATGTTTTTGATATGATTGATGAAATAATTTGGATACTAACATATTTATATGATACTTACCCTTACATTTATCTTTCATTAGCCCTTAGATTCCATGAATTTTCTTATAGGTTTAAGCCACAATACAAGCCGAGTTTTCCTTACCTACCCACACTCTTAGTATTTTTGAATGGATATTTCAAGTTTCAGTGTGGGGGAATGGAATTTAATTTTTTCTATTTGGGTTGTGTTTTATTTTTGGGTGATTTTAGGTGTGTGTAAACATTTTGGTTAGAAGATAATGATAGAATTTGGCATGATTCATCATTTAATAATACTTAATTTGTTTCATAGAGTTCTCCTTAAAAAATAATGAAAAAGATGGAGATGGGATTGATTTTATCATTATAGATTCTTTTATAACTCATTTCCTTCTAAAAAGTAAAGGTCATTATTTTTCATTCATTCATTTTATTCAATTTTTAGCTCATCCTCCATGAAAAAAATAAAAAAAAGAGAAAATAAAGTTGTTCCTTTTTGTAACTATACAAAAAAATAAAAAAATGGAAGAACATAGATGATATGATTATTTTTAATCACTGATTGTATCTTACCACATATTAAAAAATGGGGTGGTGTTTTCTTTCAAATTCTCAAGGGTATTTGAGTGCGTTTCATCCTGTGTTTTCACTTGATTATTCATGCATTGTACTTAAGAGTCAAACCTCATATTTTCTACCTTAAAATTTTTAATCCTTTTTCACACCAACCCTAATCCACATAATTCACCTTGATAAGCCCCCAAGAATGAAAATATTTTCATATTTCATGCTATGGAGATATGAGAATTTCCACAAGCCTATGGTGATACATGCACTATCAAAGTATGAGAATAACACAAGATCCAATTTCGCTTGAGTTAAGAGTGACATAAATTTAAATGTGAGGTAGGTTGTGATTGGGTCATGGATGGATTTATGAGGTTAAAAAAATTTAAATTTTAGGAATGAAAAATAATTGGAATATATTTTCATATAAGAGACATGATAGAATTATATTTTGTAAAAGATCATTGATGTTTTCTCATTTTTGATTGTTGTGTGGATTTTGATTTTGATATATGAAGACTGACCATGAGTGCAATGATTAAGTGTGAGGGAGTGATTAAGACAATGTTTTCATTTATTTTATTCTATAACTCAATGTTTATAATCCTATCATAGTGTTATTTTATGATCAATTTTCATGTTTTTAGGTTTGAGTTTTATTTTGAGATTAAATGAAAAAATGGTCAATTCTAAAATTTTAACTGTTTTTAACCACTTATGTATTATCATAATATGAATTAAAATATTTATCCTGATCTATTGATTTTTTAGAATACCTATATTCATTTTCTACATATTTTTCAACTGATCCAAGTATTGATTTAGACATTTGGAGTCTCAAATAAATCATTCTTTATGGAAAGGTGTTCCGTCCAGTAGAGTGGATCCCACATCCATAATTGAGGATAAATCAGGATAAATGTATCCAAATGAAATTCTTCTGGCTAGAGATGAAATAATATTCAATGAGGAACGTACTTGATGAGTTTCAAGTTAATATCATGTCATTAAGGCTTTCTTTGAATGGTTCAAACATGTAAAACATGAATGGTCTCATCAGGAAGAAGAAGTTCCATTTAGTAATTAATTCATACCATCTATACCAAAATTAAAAAATCTTTTAAATTTTGTGTAGGTACTCTAAAATAAGTATTGAAAAACTTTTATTAAGGAAGAAATTTGCGATTCGACCTTTTTCAATTTCATAATGGCATAATAATGTGAAGATTTTGAATATGACAAGACACATGGACAAAATTAATTTCTCAAAGTAGAGTAGAAATAGACACTACATACGATGGACAATAAAGCTCAAATATCAAGGGTTAACAAAGGAAAAATTATGGAACAAATGTTATCAATAAACTTTTCATAGATTCAGTCATTTAATGGGACATACCCACTGAAACATTTGGAGGATACTTTTGTAGTGTATTATTTCACCCCTTCTCCCTATAAATATATATATTTTCTATGATTTAAAAAGATATCCAATTTTAGGAGATAAGGTGAAGTTTATTTTTTTAATAGTTTTTAATATTTTGAAGATATATTAGTGTATATTTTATTCTTATTCTGTGTATTTATTTTTTTTGACTATTTCTTTTATTTTACATGTTTCTCCCACTGTTGTTCCCTTCTCAACTCCACTAAAAAAAGGAGAACTAAACTCAATGCTTGTTTGAGAGAGGGAATGGTGTTTTTAATGAGTTTATTGTGATTCATTTTATTATCTATTTATTTGATTCTAGAAATCTATATGGTTGTTAAATTTATGAGGGTGAGCAGTAACCCATTTTCTCTACAACCGTGTTATTATTATCATTTATCATTATCCTTCCATTCATTATTTATGTAATGTATACGGTGGAGCATAGAATTGATTATTATTATCATATTAGAGGTATCCTACTTGTATTAAGTAATATAATTACCCTCTATGAAGAGGTCTCAATACGAGGTAATGACATTTAAAATGAGAGGGTGTTGTGTGAAAGGTCTTGATCACTACATTGAATTGAATATTGAGAATTCTTTGAAATAATGATTTCAACTATTGTAAACTCCTAAGAACAATTTCTTATTTCTTTCTTACTAACATCATTCTGTATTTCATAATATATATATATATATATATATGTGTTATTTATATTTTATGAATTTCAATCCCCCTCATTTTTATTAGTGTTATTGTTTTATATTAGTTAGTTTATAATAGTGACAAGTGAAAAACCATCTTTTGTAAGTTTCCTCCTTATGATAGACCCAAGGGTGTGCCACTATGGTGCATTATTAGGACAATAAGAAATTAATTTAATAGAAATTTGGAAAAAAACCTCTATCATCAGTCACATCATCTCAGAGAAAGGTGTGTAAGTGGACCAAGAGAAGGTGCATGCAATGGTTTCATGGGAGCATCCCTGTAGATACCCAAAGCTTTACGTACATAGATATTACATTACTTTTTCAGAATACATAATACATAAAAAAATAGACCCACAAGTACCGTAATAGTTTAGTGTCTTTGGAAACTTGGAACGTAATCTTTTAATTGTGGTGAAAGTTCTTCAACATATCCCATAAAGATCTTCCACTTTTTGTTTACTTACCTAAAACCTTTCTTTTAATCTTGTGGAAAAATAAAACATAAAAAGGGTGAGCTCAAATGCTCAGTAAGGGTAAACAAAATAAATATCAATCACATCATATTCATAAGAACATAACATTTTGGAAATCTTAACCTGCAAAAGAGATCATAATTTCATAACATGGGATAAATCATAGTAGTGACATGTGATCCCAATAATCATAACTTAAAACATTAAACTTTGTGGCATACACACATAATCATAGAGAATCATTTCTTATTAGTCAAGACTCATTGCCAAGACTATCTTAGTGGACAAAGTCCATTTTTGAACCGAGTTCACTCCTCATTTCAGTCCTGTTTCACTGAACCAGTTCAACATGCCATTCCAGCCATGTCTATCTCATGATATATAAAATCTTTACCCAATGCATTGGAGGGAGATATAGGTCCCACCCATCTCATAATGATACCATTCTTATTTGTGCCACAAAATCATAAATCATACATCATTGCAGAACCCATGTAATAAAAATGGGATTCTTAAACAACATGACATCATAAAACAATTCATATAAGATACATATATTCATAAAAATAATTCCATCACAACATAATCAAATCAATGTAATAATAGGGATAGAAATAGAACCCTATATTATCTTAGATGGAAAATAATTTTGATAAAACACTTGAACTCCATTCTTGAGGAAAATATCCTTTCTACTTCAAAAACAGTTTTCCTTTCTTAACATGTCATAAAATTCTAAACTAAAATAAGTTGATTAAAAATAAACTTGAAAACTTGTAAAGTAATATTCTTGGAAATAATGTTTTAAAAATCCATTCATGCCGTATAAGTTAAAAAAAAACATTCTTCTCGTACTTTTATCGAAAAAGTCAAAAAGTACCTCGTACGAAAAAAGACAAAAGATTCCTTTCATATCTTTTACTAAAAACTCACCAAAGGGTAAAATTGAATTTTAAAAATTGTAGAAGGATAGAAGTAATATTACATATTGAGGAAACATGGATGTGGATGATAAAATACACCCCAGTAAATACCAAAGTATAAACAATCTCGGATAAAAATGAGATTGTGAGATTTTCCCTTACCTTAGGTCTGATTTGCTTCATAAGTGTCTGAACCTCATGTATAATGATTCAAATAATGTTATTTACTTATTCCAGAATTATAATTATTTTTATGATATCATATATGGTCATATTATTAGCTTTTTATTAGTAATATTTCATTACTACTTGTTATTCGGGTGTTTATTAGTTTTTGTTCTTATGCGCGTTTTGTCGAATAAATTCTTATTTTTCTTTTTAGGTTATAGATACCTCATTTACAGAATGGTATTAGTGTAATATATATCATATTAATTCACTCAATTCATTTATATAATCATTATGCAATGAAGATAATGTATAACGAGTCGCATCACATCGTGGAGACGGTATTCCGTACGTACGCACGAGTGATGATATCATTCCCGTGATCGTGGAATTGTATTGGAGTGTATGTATACTATTTCAGAAACAATATCACTTTACAATAATCATATATATTTATTCTTTACACCATTATACCCATCCAAGTAAGGTGGTGGTACAAAACAGATTACACCACAGCGTGGAGACGGTATTCTGTACGTACGCACGCGTGGTGATTTTGTTTTCCGTAGGATGGATAGATGGTGAAATAGGGTTGTTTGATACTTATAATAACATATAAGTATATTAGTGATACTGATGTTATTACTTCATAATGAAACAACTAAAGAAGAAGAAGTGGAAGAAGAAATAAAGATGAAAGAATCGGTAACGGGCATTACCTCTTCTTTGAAGTGCCTCTTTGAGACCTCATCTTAGGGCACTAAAATTGGTATTTAAAGAAGACCAGGACCTCTAGGATGTTTCTAGGGAAGTTTATAGGAGATATTGGCAGGGTTTGGCCGAGCTTGAAGGCTCAAAGTGGTGTGGTGAAGATAGGAAGGAGGTTCCCTTTTATAAGGGAGGAGAGGGGCACCTTTGGAATAACTAAAAATATTATTTCTTTATAAAGTCATATTCGGTTTTTAATAGCTCCAAATAGAGTTATTTTGAAGCTAAGGTGCGGATGAGTCTAAATACTCTCATCCAATATAATTTAGACAAGTTTAGGTTCCTATTTTAACCTTATCATTTAGATTTAACTTTAAGTTAGATAATTTTACTTTTACCCTGTCTTTTTGTGTTCTTACACTATAAGGTCAATAAACATACTATAACAAGAAAAATGAACCCCAAGTTGTTTATTATTAATATATATAACCTTATCTAAGTCATTTTTCCAGACCTTAGATTTTTAGGAATATAATAACAATTAATAATATAATATTTGTTTTAAAAACTATTTTATGTCAATTTTGACACTATTTGGTAATTGATTTTTGTGAAAATCATAACAAAATGATTAGTTCAAAAAAAGTTAATTAAATCAACACTAACATGTCATATTAACATAGAAAATTATTGGAATTCATTAAAAGTCTCAAATTACATTTATTTGGGTATTTATAACATCAATTATGGCAATATTTCATTAATAAGATAATTACTGCATCATCATTGTGTCATAAATAAATTAAGTTATTTAAAGTCGAAAAATTACAAATAAAATATGATTATGTTGGAAATTTTTTTATATTTCTAATGAATATTTATAGTCGAATTTATCTTATGTATAACCCTATATTAAAAATTATTTACTTATTAAACTTTAATTTTAACTATTTTAACCCTTCTTTAAATAAATTAATAATAAATGTCCAAATCTAATCCAAGTGGGCCTAAAAAGTCATTTTTTATTCCTAAGGTTGTTTTTGGTCGAATTACACTTATCCAATAGAATTAAGACATGTGTTAGGGTAATAATAATATCATTTTTACCCCTAACTACCCTATTTACTTTTAACCGTGGTAATAAAAGTAAAAAGTTACTATTCACCAAAAATTATTTTCATATCATTGAACCATATTTTACTTACTAAAATCAACCGTGTCTCTCGGATTTTTGAAATTCCACTCACAGAAGCGGTAAAATTAAGTTTTATGAAAAATCCAGTTTTTTAACTACCACTTAGTGGTTTCACTATTCATCAAAAAATGAAAGTTTCCAGAAAAATACCAAAAATTAGGCCTAAGATATATATGATTTTATGAATTAAAAAATGATGTTTATTTTACCAAATTCAAAACATATCAGTTACATTAGCTAATTTAAAAATTAATTCCCGTCGTCAAAACAAATAGCGTGTTTTTAAGAGATAATAACTATCAAAAGATTGACACTGGTTTATGTCTGGTTTAAATGTGAAATTACATCCAATGAACAAAATTGTATTAAATTGTAAAAATATATTCTAAATATACTTTAAAACCACACAAATTAATAATTTATCATTATTAATTATTTCGATTAAAAAAGTTGTTTTTAATTAAAATTTAGTAATTTTCACTATTCATCAGAATATGAAAGTTATCCAAAAAGTACCAAAATTTCACGCTAGGCTAATTTCGATATTCGGAATCCAAAAATGAAGTCCATTTTGAAAGATGAAATTTTAAAAATTTCAAAAAGTGGTTATTACTATTCATAACGGCTAGTTTTAATAATATTTTAATAGCATATCGTTGTTTAGCGAAACTCGGTATTGCGTACAACACACGCTATCGAGGAAGGTCACGATTGCATGTAATGCAAGGCAAGTCAAGGATGCATGTTGTGCAATCTCCTTTTGGTGTAGCATACAACACAAGACATTAATGAAATTAAAAAGAATATTTTTCATAAAATCTTGGGGTGTTACATTCTACCCCCCTTAAAATGAATTTCGCCCTCGAAATTCATCGGGGTTATAAATGGTTTATGACTCGAAAGTTTCTTTAATAGAAACCCACATCGTAAATGGAATACCAAAACCTAGCTTTAAAAAATAAAGTATGAAATGTAACGGTAACCCAAATTAACTCATCAATGGGTTTCCATGTAGGAGGACATAGGTGAAAATATGGATATGGAAGAAAAATATAACCATCAAGTTATGATGGAGAGTGGTAGAGAACATGGATATGAAAAATCCAACAATCACAAAGCCATAAATTTGTAATGATCTAGGGTACCATCTGATTCATCAGATATAAGGGCACTAGGACAACATTTTTGGTTTTCAAGATCATTTCCCTAAAGTTGAAGAATTTGAATTAGAATAAATACTTACTTTATTTTGGTACAATCTCATTGTTGTTCGTTCTTTGAACAATTTCCACTTCATCTCTTAAAGAAATGAAGTTGTAAATGTTATTCGTGAAGTGTTAACAGATCATGTGATAGAATGATGGGTCATTCCATCGTTTTCAAACAAAAGGTTAGCAAAAGTTATCAAATATACATAAGTCCATCTATGGTGAGGTTAATCGTATATGATTCCAAAAATGAACTTATAATTCATATATCATTCCGCGTAATAAAATAAAACTAGTTTCTACTATCCAGAGACTTCCTGTAGGCCAGTGGTAGGCGATAAAGGCCAGTCGCACTTCGGTTGTGGGTTCGATTCCCACAGCCTTGTCCGACGCGATGGGCTGGCGCCCATCCTGCAGGTTGTCCTTTTTCTAAAGCTATATTACTATAATATCCCATCAATAATATAGAAAAAATTTCTATCCTTAAACAATACTAACTTATTTCCAACATAATTCATTCCAATCTTTAGGCTTATCTAAAATACTTCGGTCCAAGCTCATAGTATATAGAAAATTATTACCTGAAATGTCACATAAAAATCACATGAATGCCATCATTTATCCCCCATATATCATAAGATATATCTTGTTGGTAAAATTACAAAAATGTGAATACCTTAATCATGTATTCTCTTGAAGAATGAATACCCATTAAACCTTAGTGAAAACATGAATGCAGTTAAAAGTTAACACTTTCCACCTACCAAAATCCTCAAAATTCTTTATACTCAAACCATGATATCACTTAGTCCTTATATCAATCATGAGCTCATGAATACAATCAAACATCTCATTATCTTCTTATCTATTCATTATGCGCATATCATATACTTACCAAAATTTCTCAATCACTTTCCATGGTTACCGGTACCATAAAATTATTGAAAACCACAATTGACCAATACATAAATATTCCAATATTCCACGATACTATATACAACATTATTTTGGAATCCCATTACTTAATCATTCCACAACATCGTTGTCATATTCAACATCGCCAATAGTGATCGCATGTGACTTCCCTTTGTCCTTTGCCTTAAGTGGTTGCTCATGTCGATCATCATTAACCCTTGGATTAGGGAATTGATTAGCATAATGCCCCATTTCATTGCACTTGAAGCATTGAAGTGTTGTTGGTGCATTCTCTGCAGTCTTTTATTTATTCACACCATTAGAAACCCTTTTTCCATTACTTCGAAACTCAGCTGCTCGATGACCTTCTTTTCCACACTTAAAACATTTTCTAGTCCCTTTAAGACAATCTCCACCATGCTTCTTTCCACACTTTGAGCATAAGGAAACATTCATCTTTTTTTCACCATTATTCTTAGATTTCTCCTTGAACTCCATCTTTCGTTTCTTGTCAAAACCATGAGATGGATATATAACACCATTTTCTATTTCTACCTTAATAGCACAACGCACAATTTCTTCATAGCTACTGAAGTCTCTTATAGCTAATGCCCTTCGAAGATTTGGTTTTAAGCCACTGAAGAATCGATCAACTTTACTTTCAGGTTGGATGATAAAGCCAGATGCATACCTTGCAAGCCTTGTAAAATTCACTTCGTATATACCAACAGATTCATCATCCTTTTGCTTTAGTTCGAGAAACTCCTTCTCCATCTTTGTTCAAAGAATACGAGGGAAGTACTTATTGAAAAATAAGTTCTTGAACTCATCCCATTCCATGGACTCAATTTCATCTCTTGGCCACGTATTCTTGATAAGATTCCACCATTGATCAACATCACCTTCCAAACGATATACTGCTAAGATGACTTTATCATGTTCAGAACATTGAAGAACTAAAAATATCTTTTCAGTGGTACTGATCCATTGTTCAGCAACAAGTGGATCAGAAGACCCACTAAAAGAAGGTGGGCGTTTCCTCATGAATGAATCAATAGAATATTGTTCCCTTCTCTGCTCATTTGGAAGTCCAGAATGATTCATAGCTTGTGTAAGTATAACAATAACATTTTTCAATCCATCTCCCATAAAATTTGTTTTTTAGGAGTACAATCATTTCATTGTCCATTGCATTGATCAACACAGTTCCTTCAGGTTCCAGCCATCGTCTAAAACCCAAAAAGAATAGTGTGAGAGGCAAAAATCATGCTAGGAGAAACAACATAATAAAGGGGGAGTACCATCAATATCTAACATCTTAGGTTTAATTCTAAGATCATTAACGTAATTCTAGGACTATAATCTATACTTATACTTAACCTTAGGGACATCCCTAGAAATACCTTATAAATATCTCTTGGGATCTCACTAAAGTTTTCGCATCCTAGTTTCCAAAGGTTGACTAAACCATTCCTCTGATACCAACTGTAGAGACCCGAAGCTTGACGTACATAGATATTACATTACTTTTGCGGAATACATAATACATAACAAAATCAGACACACAAGGACCGTAATAGTTTAGTGTCTTTGGAAACTTGGAACGTAATCTTCTAATCGTGGTGAATCATCTTCAATATATCCCATAAAGATCTTCCACTTTTTGTTTCCTTACCTAAAACCTTTCTTTTAATCCTGGGGAAAAATAAAACATAAAAAGGGTGAGCTCAAATGCTTAGTAAGGTTAAACAAAAGAAATATCAATCACATCATATTCATAAGAACATAACATTTTGGAAATATTAACCTGCAAAAGAGATCATAATTTCATAACATGTGATAAATCATAGTAGTGACATGTAATCCCAATAATCATAACTTAAAACATGAAACTTTGTGGCATACACACATAATCATAGAGAATCATTTCTTATTAGTCAAGACTTATTTCCAAGACTATCTTAGTGGACAAAGTCCATTTCTGAACTGAGTTCACTCCTCGTTTCAGTCCTGTTTTACTGAACTGGTTTAACCTGCCGTTCCAGCCATGTCTATCTCATGAGATATAAAATCTTTACCCAATGCATTGGAGGGATATATAGGTCCCACCCATCTCATAATGATACCATTCTTATGTGTGCCACAAAATCATAAATCATATATCATTGCATAAACCATGTAATAAAAATGGGATTCTTAAACAACATGACATCATAAAACAATTCATATAAGATAAAGGAATTCATAAAAATAATTCCATCACAATATAATCAAATCAATGTAATAATAGGGATAGAAACAGAACCCTATATTATCTTAGATCGAAAATAATTTTGATAAAACACTTGAACTCCATTCTTGAGAAAATATCCTTTCTACTTCAAAAACAGTTTTCCTTTCTTAACATGTCATACAATTCTAAATTAAAAGAATCTGATTAAAAATAAACTTGAAAACTTTTAAAGTATGCTTCTTGTAAATAATGTTTTAAAAATACATTCATTCCGTATAAGTTAAAAAAACATTCTTCTCGTACTTTTGTTGAAAAAGTCAAAAAGTACATCGTACAAAAAACGACAAAAGATTCCTTTCATATATTTTACTAAAAACTCACCGAAGGGTAAAATTGGATTTAAAAAATTGTATGAGGATAGAAGTAATATTACATATTGAGGAAACATGGATGTGGATGATAAAATACACCCCAGTAAATACCAAAGTATAAACAATCTCGGATAAAAATGAGATTGTAAGATTTTCCCTTACCTTAGGTCCGATTTTCTTTGTAAGTTTCCAAACCTCCTGTATAATGATTTAAATAATGTTATTGACTTATTCCAGAATCATACATATTTTTATGATATCATATATGATCATATTCTTAACTTCTTATTAGTAATATTTCATTACTACTTGTTATTCGGGTGTTTATTACTTTTTGTTCTTATGCGCATTTTGTCGAATAAATTCTTATTTTTCTTTTTAGGTTATAGATACCTCATTTACAGAATGTTATTAGTGTAATATATATCATATTAATTCACTAAATTCATTTATATAATCATTATGCAATGAAGATAATGTATAACGAGTCGCATCACATCGTGGAGACGGTATTCTGTACGTACGCACGAGCGATGATATCGTTCCCATGATCGTGGAATTGTATTGGAGTGTATATATACTATTTAATAATCAATATCACTTTACAATAATCATATATAGTTATTCTTTACATCATTATACCCATCCAAGTAAGGTGGTGGTGGAAAACAGATTACACTACGGCGTGGAGACGGTATTCCATATGTACGCACGCGTGGTGATTTCGTTTTCCGTAGGATGGATAGATGGTGAAATAGGGTTGTTTCATACTTATAATAACATATCATTATATGAGTGATACTGATGTTATTACTTCATAATGAAAAAACTAAAGAATAATAAGTGGAAGAAGAAATAAAGATGAAAGAATCGGTAACGGGCATTACCTCTTCTTTGAAGCGCCTCTTTGAGACCTCCTCTTAGGGCACTAAAATTGGTCTTTGAAGAAGACCAGGACCTCTAGAATGTTTATAGGGAAGTGGAGAGGAGATATTGGCAGGGTTTTTCTGAGCATGAAGGCTCAAGGTGGTGTGAGGAAGAGAGGGAGGAGGTGCCCTTTTATAAGGGAGGAGAGGGGCACCTTTGGAATAACTAAAAATATTATTTTATTATAAAGTAATATTCAGTTTTTAATAGCTCCAAATTGAGTTATTTCGAAGCTAAGGTGGGGATGGGTCGAAATAATCTCATCCAATAGAATTTATACAAGTTTATGTTCCTATTTTAACCTTATCATTTAGATTTAACTTTAAGTTAGATAATTTTACTTTTACCGTGTCTTTTTGTGTTCTTACACTATAAGGTTAATAAACAAACTATAACAAGGAAAATGAACCCCAAGTTGTTTATTATTAATATATATAACCTTATCTAAGTCATTTGGATGGACCTTATATTTTTAGGAATATAATAACAATTAATAATATAATATTTGTTTTAAAAACTATTTTATGTCAATTTTGACACTATTTGGTAATTGATTTTTGTGAAAATCATAACAGAATGATTAGTTCAAACAAAGTTAATTAAATCAACACTAAAATTTCATATTAACATAGAAAATTATTGGAATTCATAAAAAGTCTCAAATTACATTTATTTGGGTATTTATAACATCAATTATGTTAATATTTCATTAATAAGATAATTACTGCATCATCATTGTGTCATAAATAAATTAAATTATTTAAAGTCTAAAAATTAAAAATAAAATATCATTTTGTAGGAAATCTTTTTATATTTTTAATGAATATTTATAGTCGAATTTATCTTATATATAACCCTATATTAAAAATGATTTACTTATTAAACTTTAATTTTAACTATTTTAACCCTTCTTTAAATAAATTAATAATAAATGTCCTAATCTAATCCAAGTGGCCAAAATGGTCATATTTTATTCCTAAGGTTGTTTTTGGTCAAATTAAACTTATCCAATAGAATTAGGACATGTGTTAGGGTAATAATAATATCATTTTTACCCTTAACTACCCTATTTACTTTTAACCGTGGTAAATAAAAGTAAAAAGTTACTATTCACCAAAAATTATTTTCATCACATTGAACCACATTTTACTTACTGACATCAACCGTGTCTCTCTGATTTTTGAAATTCCACTCACAGAAGCAGTAAAATTAAGTTTTATGAAAAATTCAGTTTTTTAACTACCACTTAGTGGTTTCACTATTCATCAAAAAATGAAAGTTTTCCAGAAAAATACCAAAAATTAGGCCTAAGATATATTTGATATTATGAATTCAAAAATGATGTTTATTTTACCAAATTCAAAACATATCAGTTACATTAACTAATTTGAAAATTAATTCCCGTCGTCAAAACAAATAGCGTGTTTTTAAGAGATAATAACTATAAAAAGATTGACACTTGTTTATGTCTGGTTTAAATGTGAAATTACATCCAATGAACAAAATTGTCTTAAATTGTAAAAATATATTCTAAATATAATTTAAAAATAATCAAATTAATAGTTTATCACTATTAATTATTTTGATTAAAAAAGTTGTTTTTAATTAAAATTTAGTAATTTTCACTATTCATCAGAATATGAAAGTTATCCGAAAAGTACCAAAATTTCAACCTAGGCTAATTTCGATATTCCGAATCCAAAAATGAAGTCCATTTTGAAAGATGAAATTTTCAAAATTTCAAAAAGTGGTTATTACTATTCATAACGGCTAGTTTTAATAATATTTTAATAGCATATCGTTGTTTAGTGAAACTCGGTATTGCGTACAACACACGCTATCGAGGAAGGTCGCGATTGCGTGTAATTCAAGGCAAGTCAAGGATGCGTGTTGTGAAATCTCCTTTTGGTGTATCATACTACACAAGACATTAATGAAATTAAAAAGAATATTTTTCATAAAATCTTGGGGTGTTACAATCCCAAGATTTTTTTTGATATCAATAGCTTTCTGGGGTTGGTTAGATATTATCTGAGGTTTATTCATAACTTTTCCCATTTGGTATCACCACTTTCCAGATTGACCAAAATGGGGTAATGTTTGAATAGTATGGATCATGTGAGAATGCCTTCCAGGATTTGATGAAGCGCTTGACATCAACACTAATATTGATCCTAACTGAGACAAGTGAGGAGTACGTGGTGTTTTTTTATGCTTCCGAGATAGCTCTTTGAGTAGTGTTTCTGTAGGGAGACCATGTTGTGGCATATGGGTCTCAAAATTTAAGACAACATGAATGGAAGTACCCTACTCATGACCTCATGGTAGCAACATTGGTATATTATTTGAAGTGTTGGAGGCATTATATAATGGAAGAAAAGTTTACTGTGTATACAGATTGTTTGGACAAATATGTTAAATAACCTAAGATGGGGTGAATTATCATATGACAGATTAGAACAAATTCCCCATGGGATCTTGTTTCATCATTGAACAAAACTCTCTTATCTCCCTTTCCCATAGTAATGTATGACTGGAAATTAAATCATGTAAGAGACACAACAATTTTACTTGATTCACCCACAATGGGCTACATCCAAGGAGAATATAATAACAATGTGTTGATTTACCAAATCCACTAAGCCACACTACCAAAATATTGTTAAGGGTAGATCAATTTTATGCCTTGGCTCACTAACTTTACAATGTTTAGGGTCAGATCCTTTATTTTCCAAGGGTCACTCCCTGAGTAACTTTCTCGGGCTCATGCTGATGGAAATGATCAACTTCTTCCTCTTCTATTTCTCAATACTCTAGAAATGATCTACACACAGTTTATTGACTTGTAGTTCCCTTCATTATCACTAGTGAATGAATAATTTACTATAGGTATATGATCTGTTGATGTAACACTTTCATCCACTTGATGAATACCACTTTACCACTGATTTACTATGAAATATCTTTCTGAACAATTTCACGATGCTCACCGCCTTCACAAATCTCACCACTTTCACGAAGATCAACCAACCTTCATGAAGAAACTTCTTTCTGTGACACTCAAACACTTTTAGAAAGCTTAATTTTCTTCCGTGAAGCACACTACCTCTGGTCATATATTTATATCCTTTGTGAACTTCACCACTTTCACGATTCTCACAAATTTTGGTGGGATTTCATAGCCTTTGTGAACTAGCTTCCTTCATGAACATTTTCAAAAGGACAACCTTCACGAACCACCATCACAAATCCATAGCCTTATAATCTTTGTTAAGTATCACTATTTTTCTAAAGGGGGTATAAGCCTATTTATAGTTGTTTCCACCAATTTCATAAGGTTCTATCCATTCCATTAAAATTTTGTTATTCCCTCCCATTTCAATAATGATTATACCTACTTCATGAACCTCCACATAAAATTCATTTTTTGAAATGCTTGTCACAATCACGAATATTACCATCAAAGATTTCACGATTCACGATGCTCATTTGTGATGATCCACACCTTTGAAAAACATGATCCATGAAATCCAGTCATAAAAAAACTCATTTCTTTACCATATTTTTATAATTCCTTCAAGGAAATACATCTTTCATGATACCATGACATCCTCTATATTTTAGACCCCAAAAATTTGGCAAACACTGGGAAACGAAATCACCTTTTGTACACAATTTTCTGTACCAATTCCAGGGCATCCATTACTTTTTATTTAATCTTTGTAAACACACCATGTCAAAAATATATATGGAACTCCATAATTGAATATGGAAATACATATTTTCAACAAACACAATCAACCCAAAAACATAACAATGTTACATTGAGGGATTTCCCCAACAATCTCGCCTTTGGGTTTGTTGAGAACCCTTCACAAATTGATACCTCATTAAATAATCTTCAATATTATACCAAAATTTACATCTTATGATTCAGATAATGATCAAAGATTTAATCAACACATAATCTAATCCCACATGATCCGTGTTTGGCATGAGAAACAAGAGTAGCATGAAAAGTTCATTAATGAATCAATTCATTTAAAAAACACTCACTAATTTCATCACAAACCTGATCTATCATGATATATATTCTTCTTTCTATCACCTATAGAATAGATATATTTAAAAATAACCTAATTCAATACTTGGGATCTCGTGCTTTGAAATGATTTAGGATGTCCAAGATAAGCTCTAATATTCTTGCTTTGGAATTCTTAAAGACCTCCAAGTTAAGATTTGATAGCTCCCCCAATGTCACAAATCCCCCTTTTATCTTCTACCATATATTTATTAAGACAATTTCTCCTAATTAATATCCAAGATAATCTTAGATAGATATTCCTATGTCATATCTCCCACTGTCAGCTTCTACCCTTTTCATGATTAAGACATTTTATCCCCTTTAATAAACATGATTTCTCTCCCTTTTTCAATTAACCAGAAGGTCACATAATTATGTTTTGCAACATGTTAAAGAACATAGATAGACACATTTGGGAAAAAAACGCCATACCTCCGGAAGATGGGGTCCGCTATCCACAATTTTTTAAGTTCAAGGAGTTGATTAAACTTCTATATCTGGTCAGTAATGTTTAAACACTTCATTAGGTATGTTATTCTTTATAATGTATAAAACTAGTATATCTATAAGCACATGATCCAACTTTATAAGTCCTTACTACACCTTCTTATTGATAACATGATACTTGATTTAAATGTACTTTGTATTTGAGTGACGTACTCTTTTTTTCTAATATTTATGGAACTTGAATTATCTAAATGGATTCTGATTGGAGACATCAATTCAACTCCCATATCTTCAAGCTGTGGCATCATCCATAACAACTGCGTGCACTCTTGAGTAGCCGTAATATACTTCGATTCTATGGTGATCAATGAAATGAAATATTTTTTATTTATTATCCAATAAATAATCAAGTCACTAAGAAATAATTCACCACATAATGTTGATTTTCTATTATCTTTGGAACTGACCCAATATGCATATATATAGCATAATAACTCTTGATGATATTTTTTCATTGCACAACAAACCAAAATCCATCGTTTCTTTAATATAACAATGTTTAATTTTTTTAATTGCAAGAAAGTGGATTTCCTTGGGATTTCTTTGACACCATTCTTCTTGTAATGTGGTAAAAACAATATCAAGTCTTTCCACTATCAAGTAAAATATAATTCCAATGATTTTTATTTTTTCTGTGACATTGAATGGATTTCCTTCCTCGTCCCATGATAGTTTCGTCTGAGTAGCCATAAAATTTATCATCCCTATGGAATTATCCATTCCAAATCTTCTTAAAACCACCTTGGAATATTTATATTGATAAATAAATGGTATAATCTTTCCTTGTGTCACCTGTAAACCAAGGAAAAACATCAGTTCACTAATCATTGACATTTAAAATTTACATTTCATGAATTCTGTGACCTGAGTGCACTACACTTCATTTGATCCATAAAATATTATTTCATTGATATATACTAACACCATCATCCTTTTATAACACTCATTGTTGTTATAGAGATTATGATGAAATCCTCCATTATGAAAAATGAGCTTCTTAAAAAAAATTCTAACCTTGTATACCATGATCTTGGTTCTTTATTCAACCCACACAACACCTTTCTTAGTTGGAAAAATCTGTTATCATCTTCATGAATAATAAAACAATCTTTCTGTTCAATATAAACCTCTTCTTCTAGAATCCCATTCAGAAATGATGACTTGACATCCATCTGGAATCACTGCTAGAAAACTGGGCTATATCCACATTCCTATAGCCAAGGTTTCCAATACCATGGTTATAAGTATTTATACCAAGTCTATATCCATAGTTTACATGGGCTATATCCATGGTTTTCCACTATGGAAATAGAACCTATAGACATAGTTTAAACTGTGGTAATGGACCCTATATACATGGTTTAAACCATGTTTATAGCCTCTTGAAACTGTGGCCAGAGGGTTTTTTGAGTGATAATCCATAGTTTTCCTTAACCGTGGCTGTAGAGTTTTTTTTATTTTCTATATCCATGGTTCATCAAAACCATGGCTATAGGTCTCATGCCCTTACATAGGAAAAAAGTAAACCTATGAAAAAATGGCAGGAAGGTTTATAGCTATGGTTTACATACTATAGCAACAGTTCTTAATATATATATATATATATATATTTATGTACACACAGGCATCCGTGGAGTAGTGCTAAGGTGATAGGTTAAGACAATGAAGGTAAGAAGATTGAATTTATTTGGGTACTATTTATTTTAAAGTTATAGCCACAATTTACATGGGAAGTAGCCAAAGTTTTCCACCAAGAAAATAGACCTTATATCAAAACTTTAAACCATGGCTATATCCTCTTAAAACCGTGGCTATAGATTTTTTCTATAGCCACATCAATAGGTACCATGACTAGTAAAACCGTGGATACAACTTATATCCACGGTTTTGACACCTATAGCCATAGTTTTGAACCTTGGCAATAACCAAAATTTCTAATTGTGAAAGCTTTGAACCTCCTTTGCACTGCAATGGTGAAGAATAATTTGATTGTATATAGCCTTTCAACAGGTGAAACTGTTTCATCAACATCGATAATCTTTATATGGGAGTACCCTTTACACACTATTAGTGCTTTTTTTCGAATCACAGCACCATCTTCATTCAACTTGTTGTGAAAGACCCATTTAGTCCCAATGAAATTCTTGTCTATTGGTCTCAAAATAATATCCCAAGACTAATTCTTCTCAATTTAGTGAACATCCTCGTTCATACCCAAAACCCAATTCTCATCTCCAGCTGCTTCATTAAAACATTTTGGCTCTACCTATGATAATAATGACGATTTATATAGATTATTCATCCTTCATGTCTATACTGAAACTCTCAGATAACCATTTATGTTATTTCTAACAATTTTATATATTCTATTCAATCTTTGTACAGATCCTAGTTTTTTATTATTCTTTTATTATACGAATATTCTTATGAATCAACCTCTGGAACTGGAACATCCCATGATCTACTAATCTCTTCATCACTATCCTCATGATTCCGATCATGTATTTTCTAAATATTTGTCTCATTCTCTATGATTGTTACATAATTTATTTCAACTAAATTTCCCAAATTCTTGTTGAAGTATTTATATGATTTTCTTTTCTTTGTGTAGACAATAAATATCCCTTCATCTCCTCAGGATTCAAACTTACTATTATTATTCTTATTGATAATTAAACACTTAAATTTGATGACTCAAAAGCACTTCAATATTAGATTCTTTCTATACCATAGATCATATGAATTATCCTATTCTTTAGTACATAATAATGCTCTATTTGATTTGTAGACTGATGTCATCACTTCTTCTTTCCAAAACTTCTTCTAGAGGGTCTTTCTCAATGAGCATGGTTCTAGACATGTTGTTGATAATTCAATTTCTTCTCTCAACTACTCAATTTTACTATGGAGTTCTTACCTATTAAACTTGGTGCCTCATCCCATGTTTCTTGATATAATCCTTCACTTGGATTTTTGTGAACTATGTTCTATTATCTATTCATATATTTTGGATTCTTTTAAATAACTTTTTTTTTAAATTCCCTTCGATAAGTTCTTATGAAACTAAACACCTCATATTTGTGGGTGATGATTGAAACCCATGATGTTCTACTAAAATCATCAATTAAGAGAACATAATATCTCCTCCCATTAATATCTATTTGTGAAATAGGTCCACACACATCAATATACACTAGATCAAGCACTTTTTTTTGACCTTTTCTCTTTTTCCTTATATGTATTTAGAATGATCTTCCCCTATTTAAAAGCATCACACATATGAGTACGATCACGTGATAACCTAGGGAGGCCTCGAGAAGAATCACATTTCACTAGATTTTATAAGGAATTTTAGATAAAGAGACCAAGATGTTTATGACATAACTTGTTTTCTTCATCCTTGTATATAAGGTACATATCTTATTCTCCACTCACAAGGTATAGATTTCCATTCATATGCTTTCTCTAAAAAAACCGCACCACCTTTTTCCTTGATGAAACATAATTTCTTTTAAAATCTCATGGAATGACTTGAATCACATAATTGACTGACACTTAGTAAGTTGTGACTGAGACCTTCAACAACCAAGAAATCATCATGTCTCATGTATTCCCCCAAACCATTATTTTCCCAAGACAATGATTTTCAATCCTTTATCATTATCAAATCTTATAAAACCTTATTGTATCTGATTCCTATAAAAAATTCCCTTTTTCCAGTCATATGTGAGGTAAATCCACTATCAATGATCCATATTTCAGTGCAATATGATTCTTTAAAATCAATCTCTACAACCACTTCCTATTCATATATTTTCTTTTTGATACATGTTTTTGAGCTCATACTTAGTCAAATTGATAATCTTGATCTTCCTCAATGTATGATGGACCAAATTCATCTTGCAACGCTAAAAACCAGTTTTTATTTTTTTTATCTCATTTGATAATACATTAAAGTTTGACTTATGACCACATTCATTCTGAATTTGAGCATTTCACTACATTGTTAATGAGTAATATCTTTCAATGTGCCCGAATCCTCTACACATGAAACTATAAGGACCCGACCTTAAACATTACATAATATTGAATTAAATGAATAATTAGCATTGAGGATCTTTTCAGGTTTAGAGTTTTAGAGAATTAGGACATAACTATTACATCTCAAAAGGATACAAACTAGACACTTCTACACAGTTTCCATTTTTTTCATAAAAAAAACTCTTGAAAAAAAGAGTCATGTCTAGTTCCATGTTTTAGACATGATGACTTTTCATTGATCCCATCCTTGACCCTATTCATTTTTAGGTCCTGTGAAAACACTTCAAAACTTCGGATGAGCATAAAATGCTGACTAAGGGTTATAAAACAAATAAAGAAAACATGTGTTCATAAATACATACAAAACATGAACTATTTTACTTACCTCATGAAATAATAAGATTTTATGGATAAAAAATAGAAATCATAAATCATAAAGGCAACTTGTGGCATCCATATCATACTTACATTGTAGCTATCACAACTATATAGGGAGTTACTTTGGAATACCCATCACAGTATATTCCCTAAATCTCTTAGGAGAAACATTCACATTTACCTCCGTCACATTACCCAATGCATTGGAGAGCTATCTCGGGCGCACCCACCCTAGGTTTATCACGGAACCACCAGTATACATAAATAATGCCCAAGAACCATAAAATGATCATAACACATAACATAATCATAAAGAAAAGATAGCATTTCCACATTACAATAACAAAATATCATTTCAAGATATTGAAATAATAAATCCATTCTCAAAATCATTTTCAATACCAAAATACATAAAAAGAGTATATGGTATTTATTTTTTCCTTTTAAAAACATTACGGCTTGTTAAGGAATCCAAAGAACAAATAATACTCATGGCGGTGGAAAGGTCGTTGTCACCACTTAGGTTCAAAAAACATTCCTTTTTGTCGTTTAGTAAAATGCTTTGTATAAAAAGATTCCATTTGAATGAAATGAAAAGTAAAAGGGGTTTATACACCGTATAAAATAAAGTCTTGTATAAAACTAAATACGCCTTAATGAACGGATATTTAGACGAAGTCCCTTACCTCGTGTCCTACTTGACTCGATCGTTCGTTAATCTCCTTTAATTTGGGTAACTTCCTTTGGTTTGAACCAAAAGGACTTCTTGAAGTGCCTTATGCCTAAATTAAGGATTCTAGGGGGAGGAGAGGGATGTAGGGAGCCTAATTGGACAGAGGTTGGATGAGCAAAATGGCTTGAGAGGTGTGAGGAATTGGATAGAAGTGGTCTCCTTTTATAAGGGAGAGGAGGGGCTCTTTAGGAAAGTGTGAAAACATTATTTTATTATAAACATTTCTTCGATTTCAAATGGTTCAAAAATCATTAAAGTCGAAGATAAGATGACTCATATTCGAAATAAAATCATCCAATCAGAATTTTACATGTTTTGAATAATATTTTAATCGTTATAATCTTATTTATTTAAATCATTTATTAATGAGGTAAATACTACAACATTGTTGTGTCATAAATAATTTAATTTATTTGATATATAAAAATTATAAAAAAAATACCATGATGTAGAAAATATTTTTAAATTTATAAATAATATTTATAGTCTAAAAAATGACTTATATAACACCATATAATAAATTAATTTACTAAAATAATTTTGTTTATGTCATTTTTGTCTTTACTTTAAATTAATTAATCTAAAGTGTCATTATCATTCATAAGTGGCTCCATGGGGTCCCAAAATCGACCCAAGGATGCCCATGGTCGGCCATTACTCATAAAATAATGTTTGGACAAGTGTAAATGTAATTTTGAATTATTATAATATTCTTTTTACCTTGAATTACCCTATTTACCTTTAACTGCGGTAAATAAAAGTCAAAATTTACTATTCACCAAAAATTATTTTCATCTTATTGAACCACATTTTACTTACTAATAACAAAAATGTATGTCGGATTTTCGAAATTCAATTCACAGAAGTGCTAAAATTTCATTTAAATGAAAAATTCAGTTTTTTTAACTTCTACTAAGTGGTTCCACTATTCATCAAAAATTGAAGTTTTTCAGAAAAATACCAAAAATTCAGTCTAAGATATATTTGATATTCCAAATTCAAAAATGATGTCTAATTTACCAAATTATAATCATAAAATTTGCATTAATTAATTTAAAATTAATTCCTGTTGTTAAAACAAATAGCGTGTTTTTAAGAAACAATAACTATCAAAAGATTGACACTTGTTTATGTCCAATTTCAAAGTGAAATTAATTCCAATGACCAACATTGGATTAAATGGTAAAAATATATTCTAATTAAACTTTAAAACAAATTAAAAAGATAATATAATCATATATATAAATTAGATTAAAATGCAGCTTCAAATTAAAATACAATATTTCACTATTCATTAAAAAATGAACTTTATCGGAAAAATTTCAAAAATGTACAAAAAGTAAATTTTGATGTCCCCATTCTAAAGAAGGATTTTATTTGGTTGTATAAAATGTATTAAAGTAACCAAAACTAGATTTAAAGAGGGTTCTCTATTAAAAGGCGGTAAATCGACCTTTTAAAGTAAATTATGCTTAAAATTAGATTCATTTAGATTTTATGCCTCTAACTTTTTATTGGATAAATGTAAATATATTTAACAATAATGTATAATCATATTTGTAGTTTGTATTGTTTATTACCTCCAATACAACGGCTAGGAGTTAACTACCATTTAAAATAATAATATTATATTATTAGTGTGCAACGTAAGTTTTCAAAGACACCCGTTGTTGCGTATTGTGTATGCTATTGAACATAGCAACCCTTTTAAAGTAAAATTAATATTTAATTCACAAATATTAATAAATATGAAAATATTTTATTCTTCATTTACCTAAGATGTTACATCCTTCCCCCCTTTTGGAAATTTTTTCCTCGTAATTTTATTCACTTATCAAAATAAGTGGGGGTATTTATCCCTCATAGAATTTTCAGATTCCCACATTGCCTCTTCAATCATATGGTTTTTTCACAAAACCTTTACCTGGTGAATTAACTTATTCCAAAACACTTGCTCTTTATGGTCAAGAATTTGAACTGGTTGTTCTTCATAAGAGAGATTCTCTTTCAACTGAACTACCTATGGGCTCAAAAAATGAGATGGATCTTGCATATACTTTTCCAAAATCGAAACATGAAAAAAATTGTGTACTTGGGACAAACTTTGAGGTAAAGCCACTCTATACGCAACTGATCCAACTTTCTCCAAGATTTCATAAGGTCCAATGAACCTCATACTCAACTTTTCCTTCTTACCAAAACACATCACACTTTTCCATAGAGAAAATTTTAGAAAGACATGATCACCTACATCAAAAGAAATATCCTTCCTCCGGTTATCTGCATAACGTTTCTGTCTACTTTGAGCTATTCTCATGTGCTTCTGAATCAACTGAACTTTCTCTACCGTCTCTTCTACCAATTTTGGTCCCATCAGATTCCTTTCACCTACTTCGTCCCAAAAAGCTGGAGTTCGACAATGCTTTCCATATAATGCCTCAAATGGAGCCATCTGTATACTAGAATGAAAATTGTTTTATATGAAAATTCAACCAAAGAAAGATGTTGGTCCCAACTTCCCTGATAATCTAGTGAACAATCACGTAACATATCCTCCATGGTCTGAATTTTTCATTCTGAATACCCATCTGATTGAGGATGAAAAGATGTACTAAAATTTAATTCAGTACCCAACGACTTCTGAAGGCCTTTACAAAAGTTAGAAGTAAACCCGAGATCACGATCAGATACAATGTAGAGTTGAAATCCATGAAACCTGACTATCTCTTTAACATAAAATCGATAAAGTTGATCTAGATACAATGTATCTAGAATAAGAAAGAAATGAGAATATTTATTCAATCGATCAAATATAACCCAGATTGCATTATTATCTCGAGATGTCTTTGGTAATCCCACAACGAAGTCCATGGATATATTTCCCCATTTCCACTCTGGCACTGGTAGAGTCTGAAGCATCCCTTGTGGTAACTGGCGCTCTTCTTTAACCTTCTGACAAGTCAAACACTTCACAATAAAATCAGCAATATCTCTTTTCATTCCATACCACCAGTAATACTCCTGAAGATCTCTGTACATCTTAGTACTACCGGGATGAACTGAAAACAGTGAACTATGAGCTTCACATAACAACTCTTTCTTCAACTGTGAATAACAAGGCACACATAATCTCTTCCCAAACCTCAAAACACAATCATTATCAATGCTAAAATTAGGACACTTACACTTCTGAACCAACTCTACCTTTTTCTGCAACTCAATGTATTTTTTCTATGCATGCTTTATTCTGTTTGATAGAGATGATTTCACTGATGCCTGAAACAAAATAGAAGAATTTTATCCACCAAAAATTTCTATGCCAAAGTTTATCAAATCAAAAACCAAAGGATCTTATTCCAAATGTAACATGGTTAATGAAGCATTACTTTTTCGACTCAAAGAATCAGCCACTTTATTTTCTTTTCCCAGATGGTAATGGATCGTGCAATAATAATCCGTGATTAATTCTATCCATCTCCTATGTCTCATGTTGAATTCTTTTTGAGTGAATATATACTTTAAACTTTTTTGATAAGTATATATTTCACATTTTACACCATACAACTGATGCCTCCAAATTTTTAAAGTAAAAACAACAACAACTAATTCCAAATCATCTGCAGGGTAATTTAACTCACGCGGTTTCAACTGACGTGAAGCATAAGCAATTACCTGGTCATTATTCATTAGGAAAAAACCAAGTCCTTTCAATGAAGAATCATTGTAGATAACAAACTCACCATTTCTGGATGGCAGTGCCAAAACTGGAGCATTCACCAATCTCCTTTTCAATTCCTGAAAACAATCATTACATTCTTTTGTCCAGATGAACTTAACACCTTTTCGAGTTAACTTAGTCATTGGACTCGATAACCATGAAAAAGTTTCAACAAACCTCTGGTAATAACCTGCCAAACCAAGAAAACTATGAATCTTGGTTATATTTGTGGGTATTGGCCATTCTTCAACAACTTTTGTTTTAGTAGGATCAATAGTTATGCCATTTTTTTGAAACAATGTGAGAAAGGAAATAAATTTTTTGTAACCAAAACTCACTCTTGCTGAATTTCCCATAAAGTTTATTTTCTTTTAAGGTTTGAAAGATGACCCTTAAATGACTTTCATTCTACTATTTACTTTTAGAATAAACCAAAATATCATCAATGAACACAACCACAATCTTATCCAAGAACTCACAGAAAATTCTATTCATAAGATCCATGAATACAACAGGTGCATTGGTTAATACAAAAGGCATAACTACAAATTCATAATGGCCATATCTAGTATGAAATGTAGTCTTTAGAATGTCTAATTCCTTTACATTCAACTAATGGTACCCCAATCTCAAGTAAATCTTTGAAAAATATTGATCTCCCTAGAGATAATCAAACAAATCATTGATATGAGGAAAATGATACTTATTATTAACAGTGATGTTATTCAATGCTCTATAATCAATGAAAAGTCTCATTGAACCATATTTCTTTTTAAAAAACAAAACAGGAGCACCCCATGGTGATGTGATAGGTCTAATGAAACCTTTATCTAATAACTCATGCAATTTATTCTTTAGCTCTAGAAGTTCAATTTGATCTATTCGATAAGGGGGTTTTGAAATTGGCTTAGCATCAAGAACTATGTCAACAGTAAATTCAACTTACCGATCAGGTATAATACCAGGAAACTCATCAGGAAAAACATCAAGGTACTCATTTACCACTGGAACATCATTAATCTGAACAGTTCCTTTGTTTTCAACAATATGTGCAAGGTAACATTCATTTCCTTCTTTTACTAGTTTCTCAGCTTCTCTAATATGTTATCAAAAACAGGGGTTCATTTTTTTTATACAAACTGAAAATCTTTCTAAAAAGAAACCTCTTTAGCTCTATAGTCAATCTTAGCATGATAAACAGAAATCCAATCTATGCCGAAAATAACATCAAACTCTACTAGAGGCAAAACAATAAGGTTTGCAGGTAGATTCCTTCCGCACACAAGGACATGAATGTTATTATGTTTTCTTTTTGTCTCAACAGTTCTTCCAGTTGTTTTTACCATATGTTTTGTATTCATATCTTGAGATGGAATTCCCAATTTACTAGAAAACATCTCATAAATGAAAGAGTGTGTAGACCGTGAATCAAACAAAAAATTGGAATAATCTGAACAGACAAACAATGTACCTGATACAACTTCATTTGATGGCGCAACATCTGCTGAAGTAGTTGCAAAGGATTTCACCACCCCTTTTTTACTTGTAGTATGGTTGCTTTCCTTCAGTTGAGTTCTTTGTTGGACACTCATTTGCATAATGACCAATTTCAGTGCACTTAAAACATTTAACTGACTGTAAATCAGATTTTGTCTTACCATTACCCTGATCTTTTTCAGTGCAATTACGAGCCTTATGTCCCATTTTACCTCATCGGTAGCACTTACCAGATTTTAAAAGTCATTCCCCATCATGCTTTTTACCACAATTTTCACAAACTGTAAACTTAAGATTCTTACCATCAGAATTTTTTGAAGAGTTCTTCCCTTTCGCCTGCCACCTCGACCTCTTATTATGTTGTTTGTCAAAGAATACCCGATCATCGGTAAACTCCATTTCCACCTTCTCCGCACAATGAACAAGTTTTTTATAACTTTTGAATGCACGAGAAGCTAAAGCCTTTTGATACTTTGGATTTATTCCTGAGTAAAAACGTTTGATTTTACTATCAAGATCTCATATGAAATTTGGAGCATACCTTGCCAGTCGAGTGAATTTTTCTTCATAAGCAGCCACTGAGTCATCCTCCTACCTCAATTCCAGGAATTGTTTTTCCATCCTAAGACGAACCACTTTAGGAAAATATTTTTCAAGAAACATACCTTTGAACTCATCCCAATCATGATCATCAATATCCTCACCATCCCTGATATTTTTCACCATAGAACACCACTGATCGCTTCACCTTCAAAATGGTAAATGATGAGACTAACCTTTCGATGTTCTGAACAACCCATGACATCGAAAATATTTTCCAGTGCTTTAATCCACCCTTCTGCTAGCACCAGATCAGATGATCCTCTGAATTATGGGGGATGTTACAACATGGAATTCTCCACTAATGACATGTTCCTCTGTGGTTGATCTAGAGGATCTCTACATGGATACCACCACCATTTATATTTTCAGTCAACTGTTCAATCACTACAACAAACTGTTCAGTTTCAATTCTGACCATCTTTGGTTGCTGATTTGGAAGGTTGTCTTCCTCTTGATGATGTCCCAACATAGCTTCCATGTTTCCTCTGTGGAAAACCATTCTAAACATAGAAATATCTTAGGTGAAGCAACACAGTAATCTGTAAATGCTATATTATTTCAATATTAACATAAATTACTTTATGGATATTAATTTAACAATACCCTAACTCCTAAAGTTATCTAAACCGACCTTTGATAACAACTATAAGGACCAGGCCTTAAACATTACATAATATTGAATTAAATTAATAATTCACATTGAGGATCTTTTAAATTTTAGAGTTTTAGAGAATTAGGACATAACTATTTCATCTCAAAAGATTAAAAAGTAAACACTTCAACATAGTTTCTATTTTTTTTCATAAAATAAAAACTCTTGAAAAAAGAGCCATGTCTAGTTCCATGTTTTAGAAAACATGACTTTTCCTTGATCCCATCCTTTACCCTATTCATCTTTAGGTCCTGGGAAAAAATTTCAAACCTTGTGATGAGCATAAAATTCTCATTAAGGGTTATAAAATAAATAAATAAAACTTTTGTTCATAAACACATACAAAACATGAACTCTTTTACTTACCTCATGAAATCATAAGATTTTATGGATAACACATAGAAATCATAAATCACAAAGGTAACTTGTGGCATCCATATCATACTTACATTGTAGCTATCACAGCTACAAAGGGAGTTACTTTGGAATACCCATCACAGTATATTCCCTAAATCTCTTAGGAGAAACATTCACGTTTACCTCCGTCACATTACCCAATGCATTGGAGAGATATCTTAGGCTCACCCACCCTATGTTTATTAAGGAACCACCCGTATACATAAATAATTCCCAAGAACCATAACACGATCATAACACATAACATAAGAATAAAGGAAAGATAACATTTACACATTGCAATAACAAAATATCATTTCAACATATTGAAATAATAAATCCATTCTCAAAATCATTTTCAATAAAAAATACGAAAAAAGAGTATATGGTATTTATTTTTTCTTTTAAAAACATTACGTCTTGTTAAGGAATCCAAAGATAAAATAATACTCACAGCGACAGAAATGTCGTTGTCACCACTTACGTTAAAAAACACTCCTTTTTGTCATTTAGTAAAATGATTCGTATAAAAAGATTCCCTTTGAAGGAAATGAAAAGTCAAAGGGGTTTATACACCCTATAAAATAAAGTCATGTATAAAACTAAATATGCCTTAATGAAAGGAGATTGAGACGAAGTCCCTTACCTCGTGTTCGGCATGACTCAATCGTTCTATAACGTCCTTTAATTTGGGTAACTTCATTTAGTTTGAACCAAAATGACTTATTGAAGTGAATTCTGCCTAAGGTAAGGCTTTTAGGGGGGAGAGGGATATAGGGAGATTAATTGGGCCACGGTTGGATGAGCCAAGTGGCTTCAGAGGTGTGAGGAATTGGTTAGAAGTGGTATCCTTTTATAAGGGAGAGGAGGGGTTCTTTAGGAAAGTGTGAAAACATTATTTTATTATAAACATATCTTCGGTTTCAAAAGGTCCAAAAATCATTAAAGTCATAGATAAGATGACTCATATTCGAAATAAAATCATCCAATCAGAATTGGACATGTTTTGGATAATATTTTAATCATTATAATCTTATTTATTTAAATAATTTATTAATGAGGTAGGTACTGCATCATTATTGTGTCATAAATAAAAAAAATTATAAAAAAATACTGCATCATTATTGTTTCATGAATACTGCATCATTATTGTGTCATAATTTAATTTATATAATGTCTAAAAATTTTAAAAAAATACTATGATGTAGGAAATCTTTTTAGATCTCTAAATAATATTTATAGTCTAAAAAATGACTTATATAACACTATATAAAAATTAATTTACTAAAAGTCTTTTGTTTATGTCATTTTTGGCTTTACTTTAAATTAATTAATCTAAAGTGACATTATCATTCATTAGTGGATCCATGGGGTCCCAAAATAGACCCAAGGTTTACCATGGTAGGCCATTACTCATAAAATAATGTTTGGACAAGTGTTAAGGTAATTATGAATTATTATAATATTCTGTTTACCTTAGATTACCTTATTTACCTTTAACCGCGGTAAATAAAAATCAAAAGTTACTATTCACCAAAAATTATTTTCATCTTATTGAGCCAAATTTTACTTAATAATAACAATCATGTATGTCGGGTTTTCGAAATTCAATTCATAGTAGCGGTAAAATTTCATTTAAATGAAAAATTCAGTTTTTTAACTACTACTAAGTGGTTTCATAATTCATCAAAAATTGATGTTTTTCAGAAAAATACCAAAAATTCAGTCTAAGATATATTTGATATTACAAATTAAAAAATTATGTCTATTCTACCAAATTCTAAACATAAAATTTTCATTAATTAATTTAAAATTAATTCCCACTGTTAAAAAAAAATATTGTGTTTTTATGAAACAATAACTATCAAAAGATTGACACTTGTTTATGTCCAATTTCAAAGTGAAATTAATTCCAATAACCAAAATTGGATTAAATTGTAAAAATATATTCGAATTACACTTTAAAAACAATTAAAATTATAATATAATCATATATAAAAATTATATTAAAACGCAGTTTTGAATTAAAATACAATATTTCACTATTCATTAAAAAAATGAACTTTATCAGAAAAATTCCAAAAATTTACACAAAGTAAATTTTGATGTCCTCATTCTAAAGAAGGATTTTATTTGGTCATATAGAATGTATTAAAGTGACCAAAAATAGATTTAAAGAGGGTTCTCCATTAAAAGTCTGTAAATCAACCTTTTAATGTAAATTATGCTTAAAATTAGATTCATTCACATTTTAAGCCTCTAACTTTTTATTGGATAAATGTAAATACATTTAACAATAACATATAATAATATTTTAGTTTGTTTTGTTTATTCTTTATAATAAAACGTCTAGGAGTTAACTACTATTTAAAATAATAATATTATATTATTAGTGTGCAACGTAAGATTTCAAAGAAACTTGGTGTTGTGTATCGGGTACGCTATCAAACATAGCAACAACTTTAAATTAAAATTAATATTTAATTCAAAAATATTAATAAAAATGAAGATCACTTATTCATAATTTACCTGGGATGTTACAGAAATAGTGACCGCCAAATGATGTTCTGGAATATTGAGTTATATATGGATCTCTCTATTGGTCTTGTTCCCTTTGGTACCTCATGGATATGGAATATGAATTTTGTGAGTGTTACATATTTCCACAACAATAACATCTCATGAGGGTGTATTCCTGTGTGGAAAAACTATGTTGCTAGTTTTCACTTGGGTTCTTTGAATCTTATGGTTTTGATTCATACCCAAATAAGTCTTCAATATTGGAGTAGGTGATTATGTTCCAAATTCAACCATTATAGATTTTTGTTTTTGATCAAGCTTTATATGAGTCCTATAATTTGATTTAAATATTTATTTTATTCTTCCAGACCTCAATACTCCACTTACATATTTTCCATTACCAGAATGATTTTATTTGCTGATGTTGAACAGAGATTCAAGAGTTTTTTTGATCCTTAACATTTCTCCAGACACCGAAGACTTCCTCTTCAAGTTCTTCAATGTATTTTATTTGTTCCTTTCTCATGTCAGTCAAACTATCAATTCCCTTTTATTTTATTTTATTTTGATCTTGTACCCAACAAAATTTTCTAATCTCTCTAGCATTGAAGACTTCAGTTTTTCAATTTCTTCATTCAGCTCAGACTTGTCGTCTTCCTTTTGTTGTATATAAAGTTTGGTATCATGAACCACTTTGTTTCCTTTTCTTAATTTTGGATTTATAAACATCTATATCCTCAAGATAATATTCTAATTCATCCATTATATCAACTCTTACTTTGAATTATTCTTCATCATTTTCATTTTCTTCCCTTGTTTGTGAATTTATGACAACTTCCACGATAGCATATGCTTCATGATCCTTGTAGTCCTCCATCTATTTTGCCTCATATTTTTCAGAATTTTAATCTTCTTTTGAAAGAATATTCTTCCTTTTGAATACATTTTTCTTAAAATTTCTCTTACCATTCACACAGGCTAATGATTTCTTCATGGGAATTTCAACTTCATCCACTTCATCTTATTGAAACTTCTTAAGGAACCTTGATACAAGATGTCCAAAATTTCTACATCAAAATCATGCAAGTGGGAGTCTCCCTTTGAACTTTCCTCTTCCTCTTTGAATATTTGAGGAAAGGAATGACATCACCTCATCTATCCCTTCTTCTTCCTGGCCATATTAAATGGAGATCTTATTTATTTCCTTAAATGCCACTTATTTGGACTTCCATTTATCCACAGACTTGTTATCTTCATTTCTCATCTCGTATACAACAAGAGTGTTATATATGATATCCGATGTCAGCTAATTTGGATCTTTATTTTCCAACATAGAAACTTTCATATTGAACTGAGGTGGAATTCTTATCACAATATGATTAAAAATATTTACATATTCAATAATTTCTCTGAGACCACACATGTATTCCACAAAAACATTTACCTCGACAAAGAATATATTAATAGACTCATTAGGGTGCATTATGATATCCTTATACTTTTTCCACAGAACCTGTAGCTTTTCCTCTATGAATTTTGATTATACCTCACAAATATTCAAAAACATTTCCCACATAGCATGTGATTACTTACATGACATCACCTTCATATATATATATATATATATTTCATTGGATATGGATCACCCTAAATCATTGATTCCTTTAGAGTCAGCATCCAATTCCCTTAGTACAACTTCTAATAAAGTAACACTATTGATATTGGCAAAAATTCCATGCATCGCTGCTATAAAGACATCCATTCCTAATGATTGGAAATATTACTACATTTTATTCTTACATAATAGAAATTTTTTTTCATCGAAGATCAGAATCCATTTATGATTGAAAACCTCCATTTCTTCTTTTGAGAGAGAACCCCTAACTTTCAACCTTTTATTTGATATCAATTGTTATCCCAACTAGGTTAAATACCCTAAGGGGGGGGGGGTGAATTTGTGTATGACATATTAATACAACTACCCTTTGTATATTGTTTCATCATTAAGCCAAACTCTCTTCTCTCCCTTTCTCATATAAATGATTGAGTGGAAACTACATCATACACAAGACAAATCAATTTTACTTGGTTCAACCTCAATGGTCTACATCTAAGGAGAATACAATGACAATGTTTTGATGTACCAAATCCACTAAGTATTACTTCCAAAATATTATTCTGGCTAGATCACTTCTATGCCTTGTCTCACTGTCTTTGCAAAGTTTAGTGTCATCTCACTACTTTCCCAAGGGTCACTCCCTGAATCTCTTTCTCTTACTCACTGCTAGTGGAAAGGATCACCTTCTTACTCCCCATTCTCATTGCTCTAGAAATGATCCACACACAGTTTATGAACTTGTAGGTCCCTTCTTTATCAGTAATGAATGCATACTCAACTATAGGTATATTATTTGTTGATGTCCCACTTTCATCCAATTTATGAATACTAATTTACCACAAATTTACTAGGAAATCTCTTTCTGAACACTTTTATGAAGCTCATTTACTTTGTGAAGATAACCTCTTTCAGGAAGATCAACCAACCTTCGTGAAGAAACCTCGTTTCACGATTCTCAAACACTTTCACAAAGATATCTTAGCCTTTGTTAAACACACAACATTCAGTTAGATTTTTATAGCCTTTGTGAACTTCACTACTTTAATGATGATCAAAAATTTTGGTCAGCTTTCATATACTTCATGAACCACCTTCCTTTCAGAACATTTTCACAAGGACAACCTTTTTAAACCACCTTCACAAATCTAGCACCTTATAATATTCGTTAAGTCTCACTTCTTTTTTGAAGGGGTAGAGGCCTATTTATAGGTGTTTCCACCAACTATAGAAGCTTCCATCCACATCATCACCATTTCTTGATGCTCTCCCATTTAAGTCATGATGATACCTACTTCTCAAAGCTCCACGGAAAATTCACTGTTCACGATTCTTGTCATAGTCGTGGAGATTACCGTTAAATATTTCATGATTTGTGAGGATTGTTCGTAATGATCTGCGCCATCACAAAACCTCTTTCTTGAAACCCATTATTTATAAAAATCATGACTTTTATATATTTTTGTAATGTTTTCAAGGAAATAAAACTTTCATGATGCTATCATATCCTCCAAATTTTGGACCCCAAAAATTTGGAAAACACTAGGAAACAATATCAAAGGGTGTATTCAATTTTATGTATCAATTATAGGGAAAAAAATTATATTTCTTGAATCTTTGTCAACACAAAACTTCAAAAATATCCTTGGAACTCCACAACTAACCATGGAAACCATCTTTTTCAATAAACAAAATCAACCCAAAAAAACTACAATGATACCTTAAAGGATTTTGACCAACATTGATAAAAAAAAATTAAAGTATATATTTTCTCAATGAGATCTAAATCTCTTACATGAGATATGGGTTGAGTATATGCAGTTATTTTTATTTTGTTCTAGAATATAAATCTTGTAAGGGAAATAGTTTTTCTGATGCATTAAGGAGAAAAACTCATACACAAGTAGTTCATGAATCTAGTGATGAGTGAAAGATGATGACTTTACAATATGATATGTATGTGGTGGTTCAGGAGGGTCAAGAGAAGATACCTATCATATCAGTTTTAGTGGAGTCTACACTTTTGATATGAATCAGGTAAAGGTAGTATCCAGACATGTAATATTTTTCCTTGAGTGAAATCCTAGATGGTAGTGAGTTACCTTCCGATTGGAGAATAGATAAGGATAAGATCGTCTATGTCAGGAATATGGTTATTGTGTCTATGAGTATGAATGAGGAGATGAAGCATGAATTTCATACCTTTAAGTGGGTGGTGAATCCAACTGTGACCAAAATTTACCATGACCTATAATGATAGTTTTGCTTTCCAGAGATGAAAAAGAAGATAACAGGGTTTGTGACACGATGCTACACTTTTCAACATGTAAATGTCGAGCATCAATGATCTGGTGGTTTACTACAATCGTTTCCAATTCAACAATGGAAGTGTGATGAAATTAATATGGACGTTATGGTGGGTATCTTGGGGATGCCTCAAAAGAATGATACTATTTGGGTGATTGCGGACCAGTTGAAAAATGTATCACATTTCTTATTGGTACATGAGACTTTCTTAGAGGATCAGTTGGAGTACATGTACGTTCAAGAGGTAGTCTATCTACACGTGGTTCCACAAACTATTGTTTCAAATTGTTACTCATAATTTAATTCATGCTTCGGGTAGGGCTTATAAAAGGCGCTTGCTACACAGGTTTTATTGAGTTCAACTTTCCACCCAAAAAATATGTAGTTGGAACGTACTATTCTTGCACTTGAGGATATGATTCAGACATGTGTCATAGACATTGGTGGGTCTCGGGAGAAGAAACTATCACTAGTGAAGTCTACCTATAAAAATAGTTATCAGGAAACTATTCATATAGAACTAGATGAGGCTTCTTATGGTAGTCCACGCAGATCACCTCTATCCTAGATAGAGGCAGGTGAGTTAGAACTTCTTGGAACAAGTATCTTGCAGGAGACATCAGAGTAGGTTCATTTGATTGGGAAGAATATGGATATGGATCATAGTAGAAAGAAGAAATATGCATATATATGATGAAATATAGAGTTTATAGTGGGTGATCATGTATTCCATCAAGTGTCACCTAGACTGGTTCACCATAGGATACAAAGACGGGGAAAGTTAGCACCCAGGTTCATTAGACCGTTTGAGGTTGTAGAGAGAATTGGGATGATGGTGTATTGATTGGATCTTCTATAGAGATACATTGCTATGCATGATGTTTTTCCTATGTCACAACTTCATTAGTATCACCCCAAACCTTCTCAAGTGATTCATGTGGATAATAATAAGATTGAGATAGATGTTTCCTTTTAGGATCATCTGATATGTGTGTTCAATCATAGTGATAAAGTGTTGGGGGGAAAGATCATGCTGATAGTTTGGGTATTGTGGCATCATGGTTGTGTTTAAAAGGATACATGGGAGAGAGAATCAGATATACGGGCTCAGTGGCCCAACCTTTTTGACTCAGAATCTTAGTTATTCGTGGGAGTACAGCTCGAGGATGAGCCATTATAAGGTGGTGAGATTATAAAATCCCATCCTTTTATAGAGATGTATCACACTCATCTACAAGTATTAATTTTATTTGTTTTGAGTATATTTTGTTTTATTATTACCTTGGGTGCATTTGGATGAAAATTAGACAAAATTAGAAGGAAGAAGGGTGGGGCGCAGTTGGCGCATGGTTTTCCCAAACCATGCACCCTGGCCCAACAAACCGTGCAATCCTTCATTGAGAGGGATTTGATGACTAGCACATGTTTTTTCAAACCATGCACTTTATTAGAAGAAAAAATTCACCCCCTATAATATGTGCATGTTTTGGAAAACCACGCACCCATTCCCAATAAATTGTGCATGGGTTTTTAATTAAACTGATTTTTTTTCTAAAATTTCCAAACCCCAGATATTAACCCATAATTACCCTAGATCAACCCTAAACATTCTCTCTCATTTTTAGAGGCTCTCAGATGAATTTTTAGGGATTATGACATCAGTTTATAGTGATTCAAAGCCCAGATTGAAGATCTACACCTCACCTGGTAAGTGAATCTCATCTCAATTGGTTTCCCTTATCCTTACCATTATTCTCCCATTCTTTTTGGGATGTTTTCCCCTGTTGGGATTACATATTGAATTAGGTTTTATGTAACTTGTTTTATTTGATCTTGGATCCAATATTTTAATCAATATCTCATTATTTATCATGATTAGGGTTATTCCCCTCAAATTGGGGATTTCTTTTGGTGAGCGTTCATCACCAATTTCGAGGTAGGAAGTTTATTATTCAAATACCAAAGTTTTGATTTCAATTTTGAATAAGTTATTTTTGAATTTATATTGGATGGTTATAAATTTAGTTTCTTAAATTTAATTAATTAATTTTGTAAATTAATTAATTAAGGGATTGTGAATTTGATAATATTGAATTGATTGAATTTGAATAATTAATTGTTGAATTAATTTTGGGGATATTGGGGTTCTAAAATTGGATTAATTAATTTTCAAATTAGATAATATAGATTGTTTTTATTATGTAATTTTTAGAATTGGATTAATTAATTTTTTAATTAATTAACGAAGGTTATTGGGATTATACAATTTTCCATGTGATTAATTAATTTTTGAATTAATTAATAGAATTGATTTGATTAATTAATTGTTGGATTAATTAATATAATTGATGTGATTAATTAATTTTAGGTTTAATTAATGGAATTTATGTGATTAATTAATTATTTAATTAATTAATGTATTGATATGAATGTAAAATTTTTGAGTTAGATTAATTAATTTATGAATTAATTAATTATGATATGGTGATACATGTGATATTGTGATATATGTGATATATGTGATTGATTGATATATAAGTGTGGGAAAAAACCTAATTCTTCAAATTCCAATAGAGTTCAAAGTTCATGCTTGTGAATATTATTGTATGTGATAGGGACTAATGCTCTAAATACCCATTGGGTGCTAGAAATGACGTAATATTTCAATGAGAATGGCATTGGACTATGGTTCGAAATGGACATGATAATGAATTGAGATTAAATGGATAATGAAATCCTATGTGTTATAATGAATTGTGAACTGAACATGTGATAGGGTCCAGACTCCGGTATAAGCCGAAGCATGTATTGAGAGTTCAGGTATCCATAGGAAACTGGGTTGTTATGCGGATTAATAAAGGATAGTTGAATCAATGCAAAAATATTTACTTTATTTAATGTAATTTATTATTTATTCAACTTCATTCACCATTATTGACTAGATATTGTTTTAGATTCCATTGGTGGTGGCATACTGGGTTATACTCACACCCTACATGGGTTTCCTGATTGGTACCCAAATAGATTTCACGGTTTCAGGTCAGGATAAGGGTGAAGTACCTATGTTAGATGGATGATATGGGTTAGATCATAGATAAGGGAACCAAATGTGATTCGGGTCCCACTTGGTAGTAGTTAGTGTCTTTATTTATTTTGTGGTTTTCTTATTGAAAATTGACATGTATTTGCAAAGCATATCTACTATGTTGTTCTAAATATTGTATTTCCTATTTTTATCATCTTATGATTATGGAATTGTTATGGTTATGGTTATTTTATTTTTCTATTTTTTATTTATTTATTCTAGTGTATTACTTTGATAAATAGGGTATAGTCTTCCCATGATTGATATTAGACCTTCACTACTAGTTGGTAGCCTCTGACATACGGGGAGGCGTGCCTATGGTCATGTAACGAACTGACTAGGGGCATCGTCATGTGGCCCTTGGATTGGGACATTACACACCACATAATTGGGAACTTTGGTTCATTTTCATATATTATTTATAAGGTTTCAAGTAGAGGAAAATTATCTCATTTCTTTATTTATGCATTGTGATACATTGTGGTTAATTAGGGAGTTAGAGCATGAAGCATGTGGGGAGTTGGGGAGTTATGTCTTTGGAGTCTTTGAGCTTTATTGGTTTTGTCCCCCACATTGCACACTGACATGGTTTATGGTATACTTTGGTATTGTTGTCTTTTTGTATTACTTTGAGTTGTATTACTCTGGTTTGTGCATCATTTTATAGTTTTTTTGGTTATAGTATGTTAATTGTGGTTGTTTTATTATCTAATGTAAAATAATCCCCAATTGTATGGAAGCTGATGGAATTTATTCCCATACTTTGGTGTCTTGGGGGTTTCACCTAAGTCCAAGTAGAAATTCTTCCTTGACTCAAGTCAATGAGGGGAAAAATATTACATAATTAGTCTAATATTGATTATGCAATTCTTTTATAACCTTAAATATCAATATGTTATAAAGAATTATTGTTTTTTTGGATGAATAAAAAGATTTCAATAGATGATGTCATGGTTAATGATATATTATTATTTATCCTCCCCATAAGATGGCTTATTATGATTTTTTTGATATACTCACACTAACCATTTTTGGTTTTAGTAATTTGTTGGTACTTGTAGGAATGAAGTTAGTAATGGACATGAAGAACAATACGATGGTTTCCCAAATGTGAAAAATTAGGATATGATCTTGGGTGAATAATATTGTGGTTATACTTGAATAACTTTCTCAAGTTATAATTAACAACTTGAAACTAAGTGATTCTCCTAAAACACCAAATAAGAACAATTTAGAGATTCAAGGGAGCTTAGGTGGTGAAAACCATGGAGGAAAGAAATTTTAACTTCTTACAAGTCTTGAATGTGGGAATAATCACCATATGAAACACATCATAGAAATAAGAAAATGTTTAATACACAGAAAGGAAGGGAATAAATAAAAGAACCATTGAGAAAAAAATGAAGAGAACATTTGGAATAATTTAGGGGAATAATGTTTTACTAAGGTATCAATTTAATGTTTAAAACATGGGAGTTTGAGAATTATGAAAAATGATTCCCTAGGTGGAAACTCATGAAGGGATCTAAAAAATTGTATGAATACTGATTTATAAAGGTCATATGTTGAATATTAATAAACTATGAATAAAATATAAAATTATGGATTATTTAACTATTTTTCTTAGGTTTAAAGTAGGAAATACAAATAGAATAATATTAAGGAATCTTAGGATATGATTCATATTTTTTATTATATGAAGAAAATATTAATGAATATGATGAAAATGCATGGTTAAAGGTTTATAAATGAAGTTGAATGACTTTAGTGTCTATATATAGGGTTTAGAGAGTTATGATACAGATTTGTTTTATTTAATGACTGATAATTTCAAATATGATCATAAGTTTAAAGGAATTGATACTCCTTTTAAACTTTTATGTGATGGGAGTTTAAGATGATTAAGGATACGTAGGGATACATTTGTTGAGATTTAATATATTATTAAGGTATATATAATGCTTATGTTTAACATGTGTTTTAGATACAAGGTTATTTTAGGAAGAATGTTATTATATTTTCTAGACATAAATTGAAAGATATTTTAATATTTAGGGTTAATATGATCTTTGATGTTAATTATTTTAATTGATATAATGGGTTCTTACATTTTGGGAGTATATATTTTATTATATAGAAAGCTAAGGTATTGAAAAGTGATTTGGTGACTAAGTGGTTAATGTTATTTTTTAAGAAGTTCACTATATTGGGAAATGTTAAATGATTAAGGTAAACATAATTTTAGGAATAAATATTGAGTTAATTTATGGAAGAATATATGATTTCATTGCGGCTTTATGGTGATTTAGGTTAATTAAAGACAAGATTATCATATATTGGATATTATATGATTATGGAATATACATTTATAAAATGTGACTTTATGAGTGATTTATTTTTCTTAGAGTTAGATTTTAAGTTGATATTTGAAGATTATGCGACCAAATCATTCTAGTATTTGGTATTCAAATTTGGTCTGGATTATTTTAAAAAGTTTTAATGTTAGTTTTTTATGAAATGGTTTAAGTGAACATTGAGGATTTTCTTTTCTTATGATAACCATTTTCAATTTTAGTTAATGTATAGTTAAAAGAGGAATAAATATTAATCTATTTTATAGATCACCTGATCTATTGAAATTTAATTTTAGAACTTCAGGAATGAAAAATAAATTATAATTATTTATCATTTAGAATATGAGATTAATTAGAGATGTAAAACTTCTAAAAGAACAATTAAAGGATGATATTATACTTATAGAATGTAAATAAATAAAGTAAGTTTATATCTCATATTATTTATCTTTATGGTTGAAAATTTACTCATCTAACGTAAGATGGAGATAATTCTCTTGAGTATTATGTGGAGAAAACACTCAACTATTAAGGTACACTTTTAGAAACTCTTTCACAAGTACAAGTCTCACAATGATAAAAACATGATTTAAGTAGAATTTGGTAAATTATATGTTTCCATAAATTAGAATTGTAATTAATGTTATTTTAAAAAATAAATGTTTTCAATTTTTATTAGAATGTATTTCTTTCCACTTTTGAATAATTGTCTTATACTCCTTATAATTGATTATGAAAATGTTTTAATCACCTTTTCTCAAGAATGAGATAAAATTTCAAGGAAGAAATTTGATAAAGGGGGGTAGAATATAAAACCATAATATTTAAGAATATATATTCTTTTAAATGAATACTATGTTTGTTAACATATAGCACATGAAACACTGAGATTAAATTATCCATAACATTATTATTTAAATGTCAGCGTTATAACCTAGCTATTGGATTTGAAGGTATAAAAAGGACTTGATAAATTATAAAAAATATATATAAAAGTTATCATAATACAAATTTATTTATTAGTTATTAGTAAATAAGAACTCAATTTTGAATAATAAGAGTGAAATCAGTGGTGGTATAGACTCTACTTTTCTTATTCTTGGGATCCTGATTTGATCATTTTTGGTCTCCTAAATAACGGTGAAACCTTCTCAGGTAGCAAAGTTTCTTTCATATTTTCGGTTTAGTTTGTATTTAGATCAGGGGATCTCCCTTTATAAGGATCTAGATATAGGTGTTCATTATCTTAACTCGTCATATGATGATGGGCTTTTGTGAACTGTGTTTCGGTAGTGGGGTATGGGCTAGTATAGAAAGATGATCCACTTTAGGGTATCAAACTACTCTAGGGTGATCTAGATTTCTCATTGATTCTTACTTATTGATCTGCACCTCCTTATACCATAGGGTAAATTACCTTCTATTCCTTGGATCCATATTTTTTCATGTCAGATCTCATCCTATTGTGGTATCTGGTGGAGCTAAATCTCATTATCCATCATTGTGTCACTATGGATTATTGGTGGTTCCCTTAGTCAGTTAAATTTTTATAGACTCTGTTATGTTGTATCATCCATCACGATTGGTTTCTTTAGCAGATTTTTGTTGATATTCTATCCCAATATTTCTTCTATAGGTATGTGGGGTGCGCACAAAGTGAGGTACAGGTGAGGCCCTAGACATAGGAATGCGACATTGTACAATCATGTACAAAAGTACACATGTTCTTACACACAATGTAATAACCCAATATTTTTCAATGGAAATCAATTTCATAAAAATTTGTCATAATCACATTAAATCACAACATAATTAACTAAAAAGTGCTATTAACCCTTAAAACATAAGTTTGTCACTTTTGCAATGTGAATTTCAAAAATCTGACATACACGGTTGTGATCAGTAAGTTATTTGGAGACCATAAGAAAAACATAATTTTTGGTGAATAGTAACCTACCCTTATGAATAGTAACATACCCATATGAGTAGTTATATACCCTAATGAATAGTAACCTTACCTATGATAGTATATAAATAATATTCGAGTGAAAGAAATGATATACCTATGCTTTGGAATAAGTAAATAAATGTTCGAAGACTGTTGTTTTTAGAATAAATTATGATTTTAATTAAATATTAAATTAATCATATTTATAAAATTATTTTTGAAAAAATGGACTTCATTTTTGGATTATACATGATGAAAAATGGTTGGGGTGAATTTTTGGGATTTTTCTGAAATACTTGAATTTTTTATGAATAGTGAAATATGGTAATGTACCGTATATCAGTTAAATACACTATTCATAAAATCACAAGTGACGAAAGACCACTTGTTTCGAACTCACATGATAAAATTACTATTCTTGGTCATGTAATAATCACTATTCCTTGTCTTGTGGGGAAAAAATAAATTAATGAATTTTATATTAAGAAATCCCCTCTCCCCTCCACTATAAAACCCCCTCTCACTCCCTCTTCTCTTCACTCCTCTCAAGCCTTGAGCCTTCTAAAAATTCTGTCCAAATACCCTCCCAACATCATCTTCCACTTCCATAAAGTCTTGGTCTTATAAAAAGGCCAAAACCTCTCCCTTAAGGAGGCTCTCAAGGAAGTTTGGTTCAAGAGGTAAATTCTTCTTTTCAATTCTTTGTCTTTCTTTTCAAGTTCATTTGTTTTCTTTTTCTATTACCTCTCCTTATCCAAATTTTGTGATGAATCCAGTACCTTATATGTGATGTAATTTTTTCATGATAGTGGAATAAGTTATCATCATCTCTCCCTTTTACCTTCATTTATACTAGTAGCAAGAATACCATCCGAGATGTGTCAATTTTCCACATTCAAGGATGATGGGATTTTGATTTCAATTATCATTATCAATTATGGTCATAAAACCATTCTTGTTATGGTTGAACAAGATTATTATATATTTAATATAACCTATTTATGATTCTGTAATCCCTTTGTACAAATGGTATTAAGTTATAAAGAAAAATAATTTCGTTGCAATCAAAACACACTAATTAACTGAAACAATTATCATTAAAGTTATATATAATAATTCATCCTCATTCCATGTAACCAAGTTATATAAATGTCCAATAACATATATTTATGTTAATAAATAATATATTATTTCAATTCCAGAGATTTACACCCCTTCCACACACTTAAAAACAAGTGAACCGAATATGAAAATAAAGAAAACAAACACTCCAGAACGACAGAATTCAATACAATAACTTATCAATAAGGACATAAATGAACTAACCATAATTATGATACATGTATAATAGGTTCTTAAATAAGTTATTAATAAGTATAATTTCATATTCCAGGATCTTAGGTCTGAGATCGGAACACATTCAGTGTTAAGGTAAGGGTTTTCCACCCAATCTTTCATTTTCATTCAGGTTACTTTCATTGTCTAATTATCTCAATAAAATTATTATATATTGTTATGTACTACTCATAAATTCTATGTGAGTATTATATATATGTAAACAAACCATAATACTTACCTATTTTATGGATTGTTACATGTTTTAAAATAATCTTTCAAAACGGTTTCCAAAATAAAATTCGATTCAAAGGAATTTCTCAAATTCAGATCTATTTTCAAGGGCACTCTATAATCTATTTTTTGGAAACCATAATCTTTCTAAAAAAATAATTTTATTATGAAAATAATATCTTACTTCACTTCTAGTTTTATACAAATATTTTCCAAAATAACTTTTCTTTTTGAAATAAAAGAGTATTTATCTCAAGATTGCTTAATGATTTTATAAGAGTATTTTCATTTGATTCAACACTCTTGTTGATTCTTATGTATTATTGGGTTTAATCATTTATGAATTAGTCTACCATATTTGATTTAATGGTTTATGACTAAACCTATTGTGGATGATCTATCCTAAAATCATTCACCATATTACTCGGAATGGTTAGTGTTTTATGTTTAATGATTGGACATGGGGAAAGGTAGTTACATTTCATATGATAGTTTCAATATGAATGTATATGTTGTTTATGTTTATCCCCGATCATATGAGGTATTAATTGGACTTATTATGTGATGGGTGGGGACCTCTATAGCCTCTCAATTCATCGATAGGTCTCATGATACAAATAGACGTGGAATTGGCTGAGGCCTTTCCCAATGTGATATATTGATTCTGGATGAGGCCTTAATCATTAGACATCTTGGCTGAGGCCATGACAAAATGTTTCAGAATGTATGGCATATGCACATCCCTCATTATAAAGCTTGTAATTGAAAGTTCATGTGGTTATTTTACTATTATAAAACCCATGATTACGTTATATTATGGAAATATTCACTCAGCTCATATTTCTGCAATTTTATGTTCAAATTTATTTTTAAAGGAATGTGATTTCAATTATTCACCATTTCTAATGTTTATATTATCTTCCATTGTATTTATCACTCTTACTGAGCATTTGATCTCACCCCTTTCTTATGTTTCACTTCCACAAGGCATGAAGAAGTAAATTATGAATGACTTGCAAGCGTAATCTATGAGTCATGGATGTTTTTAGTGAAATAAATTAGTGTTGTTTCCCCTTAATGATGCAATGATAAAAATATTTATGTATCTTGTTTCAAATAATACTAAACTACTCAGTCCTTCAGGATGCTTAATCCTTGTTTGTATGCCAATAAGGAACCTACTTTGGGCAATTGGGGTCAGGTCCTTACACACAACTTTCTTGATAGAGGAGGGATCCTTCCCTCAAAAACGTATGGGGTTGGGTAGTGGATGTTGTGCTACTCAGGGTGTGTTTTGGTTCTCCCCATCCTAATAGGGGGTGGGGGGTGCATGTGAGTTACTTAAAAACCTAATTAAAAAATAGAGGATCATGTAAGGCTTCCCCAAACCAATTTTAAAAGGGATTATTTGAAAAATAAAAATTTATTATCTTAAAACAATAATTAAATCATATATTCTTAAGAACTTTTAATGTTTAATTGTGTCATTTTCCTATAAAAACTAGATTTATTTATTTTAAATATGTTTATTTTAAAGATAAAATTTTCTATTTTAGATAATTAAATTTATTGGAAAAATAATGTTTTATACCTTTAAACTAATGAATAATAATTTATATATTGTTTATAAATTTGTTATATTTGAATATAAAATCATTTTATGGTAAAAAGAGATATTTTTCAAAAAAGTGTTTTTAAGTGCGTAATGTATTTTAATCTTAATAAATTAAATTAATAACTATTTATTGATTATTTTTGTGAAATATATTGATAATATATTCAATAAAATAAATTAACTATCATCTAATTGTTTTTACTAGAAAAGGAATAAGAATAAATCCATTTTATGCTTCGAAAATAAAATTTTTATAGAAATTGTTTTTAAACATTTTGTTTATAAAAGTTAGAATTATTTTCTTAAACTTTTAGAAATTTAGTTTGATAAAATAATTTTTTTGGATTATGTATATCGAAGTTGTATTAGGGAGACCTTTTGAGATTCTTCTGAAATGATTGGCTGTTGAGTGAATAGTGAAAAATACTATTTTTTTTATAAAAACTACCATTTATTCTCAAGTATTTAGAAAGTTTCATTCTATTTGGGTTAGTTTTAAAGTAAAATTATTCCAATTTTATTGATCATAATATAATTAAATCCATAGTAATCATAATTATACTTTGTTTTGGTATAAATTCATTTTTAGGTTTAATAATGATTTTTTTAAAAACTATTTTCATTGTGTTATAAGTTTTAATAATAAAATCAATTTCCATAAATTATAAAAAATGATTCCTAAAAAATCGAATTAATATTTGAGATAATGAGGATAAAATTTAGTAATTATTTAAATTTAATTTTTGGTCATCATAAATAGTTATCATGATAAAAATTAGTTACCTCAATAAAGGGTAAAATAGATTAATTAAGGTAAAAACTAAATGATAAGGTCACAAAAATATTATATTAGTTTTTATTGAATGATAATATTTCGACACTTATCACCTTTTATTATAAATTTTGTTGATTTTTTTTACTTTACCTTGAGTAATATATGTATTATATTTAAAAGGGGAGGATATTTACAAGTGTGTCACTCCCCTCACATATAAAATCTCCCCTCATCTACACCCTTATTCAAAAACATTGAGCACTCAAACATAAAAAAAACCACCAAGTTAACTTCATAAATTTGATACAAATATCCTAGAGGTATTTTTATCCCAAAAATACCAGCCCAATAAGGCTTAAGGTGTAAGGAAATGGAGGTTTTTCAGAGAATAAGTATAACTATTAACCAAGTACTTTCCCATTTATTTCTTATTATACCTCCTTCAAACCTAGCATAAATTTTTATATATAATAAAATCAGTATCTAAAATATGATGAAATTTTATTAGTTATTTTATAACCAGTTTTTGTCTCCATTCCCATCCAACGAAAAATGAAATCATTGCTTGTGCGTACATACAAAATATTGCATCCACAAAGTGATGCATTCCATTTTTCAACACTAACTCTCATGGATGGTTAAAATAATGCATAAAATGTATATATATTTATAAATTATATTTTTTAAATAATTATAATTCTAGAAATATGATATACTACTTTCTTTCTTACCCTCGAATCTATTGGAAAATGATAACGTCCCTCATGAGTACATGTGGACTACCACCTCCACAAAGCGATGCGATTCATTTTTCATTACCGTCTCACATGGATGGTCATAAGGATTGAAATAATGAAAAATATGGAAATTATAACATATTTTTTATTCTATAAATTTAAATACTATCCACTTTATTTCTTTTCCACCTAGTAAAAAAAATGAATACATCGTTCATGCATATGTAAGGACTACCGCCTCCATAAAATGATGCGCCTCATTTTTAATGACCACATTGCAGAGATGTTTATAAAATTATATCAAATGTATAAAAATAATAATTATATCACGGTTATATTCTAGGAATGATGGAATAATTACCCCCTTGACCATGGTCCACCAAAGTTGTTTTTGGATTATGAATAAAAAATCCTCAAAACATCTGACATGATCTTAACCAATTTAGTAACTAAATAAAATAGGTTTATAAATGAAATAAAATTAACAATAATAAGGTAATGGACATGAAAATGGTTCTTAATCAAGTATAAAATTAATAAAATTTTATTATTCCATAAATTAAAATATGTATGTGGTGTGCCGGGAGATGAGTTAAGGGATTCCTTTTCTCAATTTCCATTCTTTGAGGCTTATGCCATTCTCAAAACATGTATTTTTTTTCTGAATAATCTTCCATATATAACTATTTTATAATTTTTTATTAAATTAAAGTTGTTTAAAAATCCATTTCTGGTTCTCTTATTTTATTTACGTTTGATTCAGAAGTTACCAAAGTTGTAAGGGTTTTTTATTTAAAATATTGTTTTAAATGTTTTAAACTCTTTTTACACCATGGTTATGTTCTTTTAAATGTTTAAATATGTTTTTTATTTATACTTGAAAGGTTATAAAAGTTCATTTTAAACTAATTTTTAATTACTTTACAATGTTTTAAAAATTAATCCTTTCAATGTTTTCTATAAAGTTAATTTTTGACTTTCTTTATAAACGTAAAAAGAGAATGTTTTAAAAATATATGACATGAAAAAAATTTCAAAAAATCATGAATATTATTATTTTATACTATTAATCTAAAATATTTCCTGTTTTTAAAAGAATATCTTATTTCTCATTCTTCTGGTAATTTTTCATTTCAGTAGTTTTCAGAGGAATAATAATTTTTATCCTTATTTTTATGTAAAGATTGAAAGTGATTTTGTATATGAGTTAGAAAGAATATTTTATTGTATTTTATGATGGTAATGTAATATTAATTTTGTTTTGTAGTCCTTGTAATATTTTCATGATGATGTATGAGCCTGATATATCTCTCAAATGCATTATTTAGTGTGGATGAATTTAACTGATTTTTATTTACTCCTATGAAGTTTTTAAAGAAAAGTATTTATTATATGCTTATATAAAGTGGATGTATTTAGCTATTTATAAGTTACTATTATAAATTAGTTGGATTTAACTATTTATAAGTTACTACTATGAAGTAATTGGAATTAAATGGGTAGTTTATTCATATATAAAAGTTATTGTAAGAATTATATAATGATAATTTCCCAAGGTACCAAATTGTTTATGGGGTTTTATAGAAATATTTTATTTTCATAAGGTAAGAGAATGAGTTTATCATTTAACAGAAGGCTTATGATTTTATTATAATGAATATAGGTTATGGTATATGGACCATTTGAAATTTATTTATGATTTACTCCTTTTTATGTTATCCAGTAACCTACCATGCCGATTACTTGTTGTGTTTTGGGTGCTGTGGGTGGTTGGAGGGTGTTTGAAGAGGAGAATATTGAGTTGAGTTGAGATTTAAAATGTGGGTGGTAAATCATGACATTAATAATTATTAACAGTGTGAATTTTTGTGAAATATTTTCCAAGGGTTATTAATTCCTAGGATTCATGAAATGAAAAAAATTAATTCATGGTGTCAAATCCTTCTGGTTATAGTAGATATAATGATGGGGTTTTCAATGGATGTATACTATGAGAGGTTCACGAATTGAACCCGAGATTCATTCCATGAATGGGTCTATTCCTATCATGTCTATAAATTTCAATATCCCTCTAATTTTCATCATACAACCACCATTCCCTTCAAACTCTTGGTGACCTTAGGGTGATTTTCAGAGCTCTTCCCACCCTCAATTCTTATATATAATCCATGAAATGTAAAGATTAAATAAGGGTAATCTGAGTCTGTTGGGATTCATCATCAGTGGTATAATTCTAAGAAACCTCCAATGATAATGCCATAATTTTTTTATTCTTTATTGATCAATCCAATGATGATGTAGGTATTTGTAATTTTTGATTTATTACCCTATTTTTATGGATTATAACATAGATTAAATTATCTACCAAGGATCCCATGATTACTTTACCATATTTTTTCATCTCCCATACTTTATTTGTTGATGGTATCCTTTCTCCATTATTCAGTTTCCATAACGATCATCATTGGATGAACCCAAATTGTCCAGAGATAATACTCACTTTTGTGTTTGATGTATTTATACCCAATTATTTATGTTCTTCATCATCAACCCTTTTAGTTTGAGATTTGATAAATATTAGGTGGGTTTGAGCATTATTTCATGTCCATATTCATACTTCAGTTACAAAGATGATGTGTATTACCCTAATGACATGGGGTTCCATGAACAGTGATACGTTTGTGGCTCATAGAGGCGACTAATTGGAATAATCGGGAGAGATAGATGGATTCTTTAAATGAATGCACATTGAGGATGAATATTGGGCCATGTAGATGACTAGGGATCATTTTTCCCAACAATGGGTGACTGGAAACAATTGTATGATGAGGTGATGAAACATTTTGTCTTGTCTTTAATGGATTTTATTGGAGATCACATCCCACGTAGTGGATGCATCCTTGACTAGTGGAACTTGAGGTTTTGGAGATCACATTCATAGAGTGAACCACTATATAATATCATGAAATTTTTAGAAATTTTCATGGTGTTTGTTCCCCAAACATCATGAAAAACACCTTCCAGAGGTTTTTTTCTAAGTAGAATCATGACATGATCCATTGGGGAAACCTCAGAAATATTCTTTGTATAGAGTAGATGTTTGTTTATAGAACTCTGTATGGGAAAATGATAGGCTTCATGTGTGATCATCAGAAAGATGTCAGGGTTGGTAATCCCCCGTTACTTGAGTTCTATCAAGGGAGTGTTTCCATGATATCCTATATCCATGTAGATTTTATACCTTCTACATTTCAGAGGGTGTGGTTACTCCATCTGCAGAGTGGTAATTCCTCTCCATCGAGCTCTGGTGGTGAGCGGGTCCTCCACTAGAGTCCGTTCTCCCTTGGATGTAGCACATAGTAGAAATATTTGGGTCCTACATTCTAATTCATGAGATATTTTACATGGTTCTTAGCATTAGATATAGGATCTTTGGAGTTACAGACACTTATCATTCTTATATGGCTAAGGAGATTAATATTCCTCTATCTTCGACTAGGGTTTCCTTATAATTATATCCATTGTTGTGTTTAATTTCCCCTATTTTAATTATGAGTTGATTTGATTGTTTTATTATATTTATTCCCATTTTCATGCTGTTCTATTGAGTATGTTTGGACTCATCCTTTCAAGGGTCTTAACCACATGTGTCGTGTCTTATACAGACAAAATATATATTAGTGGTGATATTGGTGGACCTGATATTGGAGGAGTATAGTATTACTTAGAGTCATTGAACATGTTCATTAGGCAGGATGAGAGGCCATGATATGAGATCTCTCCAACTTTTCCCTTTTTTTCTGTTAGGTTGGAACATGTCAGGATGGTATTGTATATTACCCTTCTTAGTATCCATATATTTCTATTGTACTTTAATGTTATTTCTAGTGTTAAGTGCATGCATTGTTTACACTCTAGAGGTTATAATTTATTATTACTTTTCATTGTTTCAAGGAGCTTTACAGTATAAATGTGTTTTGGGGTATTAGGATAAGGCCTCCCATTTTACTTTTATGACTACTTGGTGTTAGTTTTCAGCCCCTATACTATTCAAGGTGTTACAAGGGTGTGACACTCGACTTACTACTGGTCTAGGTGGTTATTTGGTGGGATGGGTCATAAAATAGTCTTATCCTCCATAAGGATGATTTTTGGAGTTATATGTGTCATGAGTATTGGTTTGGGAACTTAGGAAAATAGTTTTAATGTGTACTTAGTTCGGTTCTCAATCTAGGGAACCCAGTGGTGGTGTGGTTACCAATACATTTGTGAACTAAGACTCAAACCACATGATTCTCAACATGACATGCTAAGGACCCAATTATATGGAAACCAATGGTTCATTTATCATGTTGGAATGAGTATTTTACTTCCAAGTCCTTATAAAGTCACCTATAAGATATTCTCATCTTATAGTGGTACATTTTCTTAACTTTTAGTATGTATTTGTGGTGAAAACAAGCTTGGAATTTTAGATAAGTGTGTGATGATGATCAATTGAGTGATAAGACCTCATTATAGGGTCACGATGTCAACCAAGTTAGTATCGAGGATCCGGTTCATGAGATAGTTTGTAGGGTGTTTTTTAGATGGGAAGCGAGTATCATTTCCACCTTTCAAGTAGTGAATAGACCCACCCATAGTGGATCAAGAGGATGTTCCATGTTATATTTAAAAGCTACTAGTTATAGCTATTATGGAAAATGATGTTCATAGTCTGCACATGATTATAGAGTTCCTGTATCATAGACCACCTAGATTCTAGGGTAAGATGGACCCTTAGAAAACATATGATAGAATGGAGTCTATAGTCATAGTTTTTCAATATATAGGGATACTACCCAATCATATGGTTCCACTTCTGACCAACCTATTTTTTGGAGATGCAAGGATTTAGTGGGTTATGGACACCAAAGAATTTTATCAAGTGATGATATCTTAGGTAAAGTTTGAGTGGATTTTATACATCAATTTTTATCTATATACCAGACCATTTATGCTAGTTTAAGAGCTTCTTGAGTAGGACTGAGCGATGAAAAATTCTTAGAAAGGGAGAATCAGACAACTAGATCTAGAACTGGTGATTATGGGGTTGATTCATTTGTGGTAGCAGGTAGGCATTGGTCACTAGGATATCGATGTAGGAGGCATACTCATACTCAAACTTAAATATGAGGATCTATAATATTGAAATATTATAGGGGACCAAGTCAAACTGAAATTCCTGTAACATAAAGGCCTTTTAAAATACCTAGATACCACATACATGAGAGATGGTATTACTATAAAAACAAGGTCATATTTCTCAGGACTACCCAAACCATTATACTATAGCGTGAGGATAAACAACCAAGTCTTATAATCTAGAGACTCCGGACATGGTTCAATGTGTTATATATATATATTATTTACTATTTCTCTATTAATTTTTTGTACCTCTATTTCATCGATATATTTATACTAATTTTATGAGCGTAAGTTTTCAGTAGAGCCTTTATATCAACCTTTGAGGCTTGAAACCCCCTCTAGTGAGTGATTCCACCATTCCCCACTTTTTTCGATAGTGTGAGATATCACATAGTGAAGATATTTTCTCATGGGATCTTTTGGATTATGTAATGAAACCTTGTGACATTATCCTAGGTATGAAATGGTTATCCATGGTGCATGACTAGGTATTTTTTCGTTGTAGGAAAGTTATATTCTTATGCTATGATGGGAAAATATTCACATTCATTGGCAAGAAGAAACTTTTGGGAGAATAAGTAGGGCTCATAAGTTGCATGTTTCAACCTATATACCAATAGTTGGTGAGTTTTATCCTTAGTGCAGTGGGATATACATACATACGTCTTACAGTGATAATGTGTGTAATGCCCCAAGCCCAATTACCCAGAGTTGGTGCATAATTACATAACATAGGCATGATCATAAGGGATCAAATCCCAAAAGACCGACCAATTTAGTATCCTTGGAAGTATTAGATACATTCATAAGTTTTACATTACATTATAAAATGGAAAACAAAAACATTTTCTCTATTGACCACATTCATATCCCTTAAAATACCCCTTATACTATCCCTCCAGGTTAGTCATAATATACTTCTTCGCATCCTGGAAAAAATAAAACATAGAAAGGGGTTATCTCAAATTCTCAGTAAGGATAAAAATATTGCAGAAACTTTCATAAATAAGAATAAACATTTATGGAAATGTATAAGAATAAATAATTAGCCTTTTAAACATAAAATTATGCATAATATGGCCAATACAAATCAAATAATTCCATTTACATATTCACATGGATATTCTACTATTCAAATGATCAAATGCAATATCAATAGCAAATTTCATAATGATGGAATGAATAATTTAAGACTTAATTACCACGTAGTCAAGGGCTTGTGCCAAGACTACAAATATTATTTTGTCAAGGATTTGTTCAAAGACACTAATTTGTCTCATGAGACCTACTGATGCATTGAGGAGCTAGTGCAGGCTCCACCTGTCACTTACTAAGTCCAATGAATTTTTCATATGAAAAGGTTTAAATATAACATAAACATTCATATTAAAACTAGAATACGAAATGTCAATACTTTATCTATAAACCATGAATGGTGTGAAAATAACACATCCACAGTCAAACATATCACAAAACCTTCAATAAAATATGAAAGATTTCTATCATAATAAATCTACTTCAAACAAGATTAAAATCCATCAAAGGATGTTGCCATAGATGAAATCAAATTTTTTTAGAGAAGTATATATTTCTATTATGAAATAATTTAAATGTCATATAATTATAAAAGAAAACATTTATTTTTAAAATATTCTTATAATCTTGTATGGGAAGCTTCAACGATGTTATTATGGTGAAAAATAGCTGCACCTGCCCTATAAGTTAAAAAAAGACATTCTTTCCTTAATTTTGTCGAAAAGGTCATAAAGTACCTTGTTTAGAAAATGACAGAAAGATGCCTTTCTAAACATATATGGTCAAAAAAGTGTATAAATACCTTTAACCCATAGTCTAGTAAATAGTAATTTTTTTTGAATTACATTTTTAAGAAAACATGGATGTGGATGATAAAGAGGTCCCAGTAGATACTTACGTATTAACAACCTCAGAGAAGTAAAGAGATTGTAGAATTAACCCTTAACTTGTAATTTTACTTGGTCAAAGGTAAGTTAAACTCTTGTATAATAGTTAAATAATTTTTATTAAATTGTACAATAATAATATACATAAATATGATATCACATATGATCTTCTAATATTTCTTTGTTAATAATATTTTAGTTGTATCATCGTTTCGGGTGTTAACTGACTCATTTTATTTTATATGATTGGTTACGTAAGACATGTATGATATGGATAGGATGTATTTTATTCATATACATAATTATATTAAGTTTTTAAACATTATTTTTAATCATAAAATGAAAATTGTTCTTTATGGTTACGATGGGGAATGAATCTCATCGCGTTCGTGGAGACGGTAATCCGTACGTACGCACGAGTGACAATATCTTTATATTGATAGTGAAATCGTATGTAATTGGATGGTATATAATGTATATAGAATCATTAACATGTTATATTTATTATTTACATCATTTATACTCATTATTATACCCATCCAAATAATGATGTGTTTGAATAACAAACTACACCACGACGTGGAAACAGTAATCTGTATGTACGCACGTATAGTGACTTTGTCATTTATAGGATGGATAGAATAACAAATACAGTTGTAAAATATTTATAATTATATGAAAATATGTATAAGGTACTGGATTTATTAATTTTGTATGGAAACAACAAAGAAAGAGGACGTAAAAGAAGAAAAGAACATGAAAGTGGGTGGTGAAATTATTACCTCTTCTCCGGGTGTTTCCTATTGAGTAGATCAAAAGGGCCCATTAGGTTGGATTTCTGATCCAAGTAAAGACTCTAGGTTTATGTGAGGGAAGTTGGGTGGATATTTGGTCAGGGTTTATCCGAGAAAAATGGCTTTGGAGGTGTGAAATTAAGAGAAGGGGAAGTACCCTTTTATAAGAGAGGTGGGGGTCACTTCAGGAAAAGCTTGTAATATTAGTTTATAATAAAATAATTTTCTGTTTCTAATGGATAAAAAATGATTTATTTCGAGGGTAATGTGGTTATGGGTCTAAAATATCTCAACCAATAGGTTTTAGATAGGTTTAGTTCACCATATTAACCTTATCTTTTACATTTTACTCTTAGTTAAATAGTTTGACATTTACCATGTCTCTTTGTATTTTTATATTATATGGTTAATAAACTTACTATAACAAGAAAATATAACCCCTATTGGTTCATTATTAATATATATAACATTATATAATTCCTTTGGAAGAACCTTATATTTTTACGAATATTATATCAATTAATAATATAGTATTTGTTTTAAAAACTCAATTATGCCAATTTTGACACTATTTAGTATTTGATTTTCTGAAAGCCATAAAGACTTTATCACTTCTAAAAAAATTTATTTAATAAACCCTAGAATATCATATTAACCTATAATATTAGTTTAATTTATCATAAGTCTCAATTTACATTTATTTGGATATTTATAATATCAATTATTTTAATATTTCATTAATAAGGTAATTACTACATCATCATTATGTCATAAATAAAATAAATTATATAATGTATAAAAATTATAAATAAAATACGATTATGTTGGAAATCATTTTATATTTCTAATGAATATTTATAGTTGAATTTATATTGTGTATAACCCTATATTAAAAATGGTTTAGTTATTAAATTTGAATTTAACACTTTTAACTCGTCATTAAATAAAATAATAATAAATATCCTAATCTAATACAAGTGAAAAAAGGGGTCATATTTTATTCCTAAGGTTATTTTTTGTCTAATTAAACTTATCCAATAGAATTAGTACATGTGTTTGGGTAATTATAATATCATTTTTACCCTTAATTACTCTATTTATTTCAAAATATGGTAAATAAAAGATAAAAGTTACTATTCATAAAAAATTATTTTCATCTTATTATACCACATTTTACTTACTAATTTCAACCATGTCTCTTGTACTTTTGAAATTCAACTCATAGAAGTGGTAAAATTATATTTTATGCAAATTTGTAAATGCTCTTAGAAGGTGGGTAAAAGACAATAAAAAGTTCAATAAAATTTTATATATCTAAAATTATTATAAAATGACTCCAATGAATTAAATTAATCATATATAGGTATTATGTATCTATTTTGACCTAAAATAAATTAAAATAAAATAATTAATTATTTAAATAAATAGTTGATATTAAACAATAACACAGTGTTTTCCACTATTCATCAAAAATTGAAAGTTCTCAGAAAAAATACCAAAAACTCATCCTATGCTAATTTGAATATTCTGAATCCAAAAACGAAGTCCATTTTGAAAATTAAAATTTATAAAATTTCAAAAAGTGGGTATTACTATTCATAATGGCTAGTTTCATTGGTCGTGGTGTGTTAAAACTCCATGTTGCATACAACACAAGCTGCTGTATTATTCAAAGGGAAACAAACCATGGATGCTTGGGGTGTTACATTCTCCTCTTTTTAAAATAATTTCATCCTCAAAATTTCTATAATATTACTGTATAAAAAGATTCGGGTGGTTCTTCATCATATGTTCCTCGGGTTCCCATGTTTCCTCTTCCATCTTATGGTTTCTCCACAGAAATTTTACCAGAAAAGTCGTCTGGTTTCTCAGCACTTGTTATCAGGTATCAAGATTTTTGACTAGCTCTTCACAGTAATACAGATTAGGTTCTAGTTCAATTTCTTCATAGGTGAGTACATGCATTGGTTTAGGCCTGTATTTTCTCAATAGAGATACGTGGAACACTTCCTAAACTTTGGAGAGACTTGGAGGCATTTCCAAATGATAAGCTAGAACTCCAATTCGTTCTAAAATATCGAAAGGTTTGATGTACCTTGGACTCAATTTACCCTTCTTACCGAAATGTATAACACTGTTCCATAGAGATACCTTCATGAAAACAAGGTCTCCTACTTGAAATTCCAAACCCTTATTTCAGTTATCGTCATATCTCTTTTTCCTACTTTGGGTTGCTTTAATGTGGGTTTGGATAACCTTCACCTTTTCCATTGTTTCCTCAACAAGTTATGGGCCTACGAGTTTTCTTTCACCAACATCATCCCAACAAGTTGGTGTGTGACATCTCTTTCCATATAATGCTTTATATGGTGCCATCCGAATACTTGAATGGAAGCTAGTTTTTTATAGGATAATTATACCATATGTAAATATTGATCCCACAAACCTTTAAAGACAAGTGAGAAAGATCTCAACATGTCTTTTGAGGATTAAATAGTCCATTCTGATTGTCCATCGGTTTGAGGGTGGTAGGCAGTGCTCAAATGAAGTTCAGTATCCAAGGCCTTCTGAAGAATTTTCCATAATCTTGATATAAAATGGGGATTGTGATCAGAAACAATTGATAAGGGTACACCATGGATTTTTAAAACATCATTAATATATAGTCTTTCTAGACGTTCAAGTGGTAAATATTCTCTTATAGTAGGAAAATGTACTGACTTGGTAAGACGATCAACAATGACCCATATTGCATCATTCCTTATAGGAGTCTTTGGTAGACCCATGAAAAATTCCATCATAATATTATCCCATTACCACTCAGGTATGGGAATAGGTTGCATGAATCCTCCAGGTTATTGCCTTCCAACTTTCACTTGTTTACAAACCATACATCTTGACAAAAAATTAAAAATCTACCTCTTCATGTTGTCCCACCAAAAATGTTCCTTCAAATATCTATACATCTTGGTGCTCTTGGGGTTTATAAAGAAATTTTATCTATGAGAATCATACAACAATTACCGTTTTAGATCAGGTATGTTAGGAATACAAATTCTGTTCCCAAATTTCAAAATTCCATCTTCATATATGAAGTCACTCAATCTCCCATCATTCATAGATTTAATATTCCTTTGAAACTCCTCGTCATCAGTCTGAGGAATCTTTATCCTTTCTAGTAAATATGGTTTGACAAACATTTGAAAAAGTGTTGATGTTTCACCTTCCATGGTTATTCCCATATCCATCATTACTAGATCAATGAAAATATGATCCCTTCCAACTCTCATCTTGTTCAAAACTCCATGATCCTTTCTGTTCAAAGAATTTGCCACCATATTTTCCTTCCCCGGGTGGTAGTGTATTGTGAAATAATAATCCTTGAGTAGTTCAAGACATCCCCTTTTCCTCATGTTGAGTTCTTTTTGTGAGAAAATATACTTCAAACTATTGTGATCAGTATAAATCTAAAAAATTTCACAATAGAGATAGTGTCTCCATATCTTTAGAGAAAAGATTACAGCTACTAACTTAAGATCATGAGTTGGGTAGTTTTGATCATGAATTTTTAGTTATCATGATACATAGGCAATAACTATATCATTATACATTAGGACACAACCAGGTCCTTTATTTGAAGCATCACTATAAATAACAAACCCATCGTTCCCTAATGATAGAGTCAATATAGGATCGTTGGTTAATCTTCTCTTCAGTTCTTCAAAACATTCTTCACACTCTTTTGTCCAAAAAAAATTTAACCCCTTTACGTTTGAGATTGGTTAATGGGTTAGCCAACCAGGCAAAATTTTGGACGAAATGCCGATAATAAAACTACATACCTCAGTTATACTCATCAGTGATGGCCATTCTTTGATTGCCTTGGTCTTTGAAGGATCAACAAAGACTCCATCCTTAGAGAAAATATATCCAAGAAAAGAAATCTTTTTAAGCCAGAATTCACACTTGATAAACTTTTCATATAATTGAATTCTTCTAAGGGTTTTCAGAATAGTGCGCAAGTGATATATTTTTGAGTATACTAAGATATCATCAATAAATACCACTACAAATTCATGAAGACATTCCTTGAAAACTCTATTCATTAGATACATGAAGATAGAGGGTGAATTAGTCAATCCAAAAGGCATTACTGTAAACTCATAATGCCCATACCTGGTTTGAAATGATGTTTTTGGAATTTCTTCCTTCTTCACACACAACTGATGATATCCAGATCAAAGGTCAATATTTGAAAATTATTGAGCTCAATGAATTTGATCAAATAAATCATCAATGCGAGGTAGGGGATACTTTTTCTTTATTATTATAGCATTGATCTCCCTGTAGTCAATGCACAACCTCATAGATCTATCTTTCTTCTTAACAAAAAATACATAAGCTCCCCATGGAGAAACACTAGGGTGAATAAATCCCTTATTACTAAATTTCTCTAGTTTTTTCTTTAGTTCCACTAATTATAAAGTGGAAATTCTAAAAGGGGTCTTCGATATGGGCCTTGAACCAGGAATTAAATCAATGGAAAACTCAATTTCTCATTCTGGAGGATGTCCATGTAAATCCTCTAGAAACACATCAACATATTCTTGCACAATATGTACGTCCTGTATTCGAACGTTCTTTTCCTCACCCATAATTATTTCATTATATTCCTCCCCAAAAATTGAATTTAGTAGAGCTACTAGGGGTGGATCTAGATAAGAATCATGTGGTGAAGTTTATAATCTAAATCTAAGGCACTCCTTATTATCATCAAAAATTGTAACCTCCTCCTTCTTACAATAAATTTTCACATCATGGTCCAAAAGACAATCCATTTATAGGATTATATCAAATTAAATCATGGGTATGATGATGATATTAGAAAATAAAGAACATTTATATTCCCTAATGGTTATTAATTCACAAAACTTTGTTGTGCTGATACTTACCTTAGGTGTTTTTACTGACAACTCCCTTGTTAAGTCAATTTAAAAATATCTAATTTTCTTAGCAATATAGGAAGATATGAAACAATGTGATGATACAAAATCAAATAAATCATTGGGTAAACTTGAGGAAACCATTAAATTACCTGCCACCATGTATTTTGTAGCTTCAACCTAAGCAGTAGTTATCGCATAAGCTTGGACTTGCTCCCTTGGAATTTTCTACGCTAAGTTCCCTTGGCCCTTAGGACATTCATTTTCATAATGCCCCTTTTCTCTATAATTGTAGTATTCAACATTGACAGCCTCTTTCTTCCCCTTGCAATCACGAGCTTGGTGGCCTTTTTCAGCACACATGTAATAGACTACCATTCCATTCAGGAAAGCACCAGGGTGTTTCTTCCCACATTTATTGCCATATGGACATTCAAATTTTCCATTTTTCCCCTTATTTCCATTTCCAGAGTGTTAATCAGATCTCTTTTTCTCTTTCTTTTCTTTAAAGTCATAAGACTTAGAGAATTATTTTTATGTCTTGATAGTGCATGAGAAAATATCTTCATACGATGAGAAGTATTGTGATACTAATTCTCGACATATAAATGGTTTTAACCCATCAAATAATCGATCAATATTACTCCTTGGGGTACGTATATAATCTGTTGCATGCCTTGATAACTTTGTTAAGTTAGCCTCATACTTTGCTACATTTTCATCCTCCTTTTGCGTCAAACTCAGAAATTGTCTTTCCATATCCGCTCGATGATCACAAGGAAAGTATTTTTCTAATAAAATTTCTTTAAACTCTCTCCATTAAATTTTCAATACTTCTTCATCTTCCTTTGTGTTTTGGATTAATGACCACCATTGATCTACATCTCCCGTGAGGCGATAAACTACCATGAAAACTTTTTCCCTTTCACTACTACCCAAAGCATCAAATATTTTCTCTATGGAATTTATCCATTGCTCAGATACTATTGGATTTGTAATCCCATTTAATTTTGGTGGTTGTTTCCTCATGAAGTGTTCTAACATTGATCCTCCTCATTGTGAATTAGGGTTCTCCATATGGGTAAGGTTATTATTCATAACTTGAGTGATTTGTCCCAGTATGGTGATAAGTTGATCAACACTAGTAGCATCACCAAAACCACTATAATTATCTTGAGTAAGAGGGAAATCCCTACATGGATTACGTGTGTTGATACAGTTTCCATTCCTTCCACTAGGCACCATTTCTAAAAAAATTTATACACTAGATTAGTTTATGAATCACAATACAGAATTCCAAACTTGTAAAACACTTAACATAAATTGAACACTTTATGGATATAATCTATAATCATAAAGATTTTTTATCTAGGGAGATATATACTCATAAATAATTCATAATGGGTTGTAAATAAAATGTGAATTATCCTAAGCATATCCCCTGGAAGTGTCGTAACATATAGTGTAACAAGTCTCGCTGTCGTGCACAAGTTCTCGTTCGAGTCTAGCTCAAAGCGGTGTTTTCAGGTTTTACCCTTAGGTAAATCTGTGTCAGAGCCACATCTACCTGCTCGTATCCAGACATGGATATATTTCTTGGAAGACTCACAAAATATATTCATTACCAAAATTCTAGTTATTTATTCTATAATAATCTTCAAAGTCTATCTTAGGGTAATGTTCTCAAATTAGAGTTTTTCTAAATCTAGCTTCAATGGTTTGTACTAAAATTCTTCTGATACCAACTGTAATGCCTAGACCCCAGTTACCCAGATTCGGTCCATTATTACATAACATAGGCATAATCACAAGGGATCAAATCCCAAAAGACTGGCCAGTTTAGTATCCTTGGAAGTACTAGATACATTCATAAGTTTTACATTACTTTATAAAATAAAAAACAACAACAAAATTTTCTTCATTGACCACATTCATATCCCTTAGACTATCCCTTAGACTATCACTGCATGTTAGTCATAATATACTTCTTCGCATCTTGGGAAAAATAAAACATAGAAAGGGGTGAGCTCAGATGCACAGTAAGGATAACAATATAGAAGAAACTTTCATAAACAAGCATAAAAATTTAAGGCTATGTATAAGACTAAATGATAAGACTTTTAACCATAAAATTCTGCATAATATGGCCAATATAAATCAAATAATTCCATTTACTTATTCAAATGTATATTCTACTAGTTGAAAGATCACATGTAATATCAATAGCCAATTTCATAATGATGGAATACATAATGCCAGACTTCATAACCACATATTCAAGGCCTTGTTCCAAGACTATAAATAAGATTTTGTCAAGGCCTTGTGCCAAGACACTAGTTTATATCATGAGACCTACCGATGCATCAAGGAGCTATAACGGGCTCCACTGGTCACTTACTAAGTCCAATGCATTCCTCATATGAAAAGGTTTAAACATAACATAAACATTCGTATTAAAACTAGCATACGAAATGTCAATACTTTATCCATAAACCATGAATGGTGTAAAAATAACACATCCAAAGTCAAGCATATCACAAAACCTTCAATAGAATATGGGAGATTTGTATCATAAAAAATCAACTTCCAAAAAGCTTAAAATCCATCAAATGATGTTGACATAGATGAAATCAAAATGTTTTTTTAGAGAAATATACCTTTCTATTTTGAAATCATGTAAAAGTAATATAATTATAAAAGAAAACATTTATTTTGAAAATATTCTTATAATATTTTATGGGAAGCTTCGAAAATGTTATTATGGTGGAAAAAATCCACACCCACTATATAAGTTACAAAAAAGACATTACTACCTTAATTTTGTCGAAAAATTCATAAAGTACCTTGTTTGGAAAATGATGGAAAGATTCCTTTCAAAACATATATGGTCAAATAATGGTATAAATTACTTTAACCCATTTTCTAGTAAATGATATTTTTTTGAATTACATTTTTAAGAAAATAAGGATGTAGATGATATAGAGGTCCTAGTAGATACTTACGTATTAACAACCTCAGATAAGTAAAGAGATTGTAGAATTAACCCTTACCTTGTAATTTTCCTTAGTTTAGGGTACTAAAACCTACTAAATAATAGTTAAATCATTGTTATTAAATTTTACAAGAATCATATACATAAATATGTTATCATATATGATCTTCTAATATTTCTTTGTTAATAATATTTTAGTAGTATCATGGTTTCGGGTGTTAACTGACTCGTTTTATTTTATATGCTTGGTTACGTAAGCCATGTTTGTTTTGGATAGGTTGTATTTGAATCATATCCCGAATTATATTAAGTTTTTAAACATTATTTTTAATCATAAAATGAAAATTATTCTTGAATGATTATGATGGGGAATGAATCTCATCGGGTTTGTGGAGACAGTAATCTGAAGGTACACACGAGCAACAATATCGTTATATTGATAGTGAAATCATATGTAATTTGATGGTATGTCATATATACAAAATAATTAAAATGTTATATTTATTATTTTCATCAGTTATACTCATTATTATACCCATCCAAATAATGAAGTGTTTGAATAACAAACTACACCATGATGTGGATACAGTAATCCATACATACGTACACACGTATGGTGACTTTATCATTTATAGGATGAATAGAATAATGAATATGGTTGTAACATATTTATAATAACATCACAATATGTATAATTTATTGGATTTATTATTTTGGTATGGAAACAAAAAAGAAATAGAAAGTGGAAGAAGAAAAGAACATGAAAGAGGGTGGTGAAATTATTATCTCTTCTTCGGGTGTTTCCTTTTGAGTTGATCAAAAGGGATTTTTAGGTTGAATTTATGATCAAATTAAGGACTATAGGTTTATGTGAGGGAAGTTAAGAGGATATTTGGATAGGGTTTGGCTGAGACAAATGGCTTTGGAGGTGTGAAATTAAGAGAAAGGGAAGTACCCTTTTATAAGAGAGGTGAGGGTCACTTTAGGAAAAGATTGAAATATTATTTTATAATAAAATAATTTTCGGTTTATAATGGCTTATAAATGATTTATTTCTAGGATAAGGTGGGGATGGGTCGAAAAAATCTCAACCAATTGGTTTTAGATAGGTTTAGTTCACCATATTAACCTTATCTTTTATATTTAACTCTTAGGTAAATAGTCTGACATTTACCACGTCTCTTTGTATTTTTATATTATATGGTTAATAAACATACTATAAAAAGTCAAGAGAATCCCAAGTGGGTCATTATTAATATATATGACCTTATATAAGTCCTTTATCTGAACCTTATATTTTTAAGAATATTATATCAATTAATAATAAAGTATTTGTTTTAAAAACTCAATTATGTCAATTTTGACACTATTTAGTATTTTATTTTTTTGAAAGCCATAAAAACTTTATCACTTAAAATAAAATTTATTTAACAAACCTTAACATGTCATATTAACCTATACAATTAGTTTAATTGATCATAAGTCTCAATTAACATTTATTTAGATATTTATAATATCAATTATTTTAATATTTCATTAATAAGTTAATTACAACATCGTCATTGTGTCATAAATAAATTAAATTATATAATCTCTAAAAATTATAAATAAAATACCATTATGTAGGAAATATATTTTTTATTTCTAATAAATATTTACAGTCTAATTTATATTGTCTATAACCCTTTATTAAAAATGGTTTAGTTATTAAAATTTGAATTTAACTCTTTTAACTCTTCTTTAAATAAAATAATAATAAATGTCCTAATCGAATCCAAGTGGACCTAAAGGGGCCATATTTTATTCAAAATGTTGTTTTCGGTCAAATTAAACTTATACAACAGAATTAGGACATTTTTAGGGTAATTATAATATCATTTTTACCCTTAATTACCCTATTTACTTTTAACCGTGGTAAATAAACGTAAAAAGTTACTATTCACCAAAAATTATTTTCATCTTATTGAACCAAATTTTACTTAATTATGTCAACCATATATTTTGGATTTTTAAAATTCAACTCATAGAAGTGGTAAAATTATGTTTTATGAAAATCTGTAAATGCTCCTAGAAGGTGGGTAAGAGACGGTAAAAAGTTCAATAAAATTTTATATATCTAAACTTATTATAAAATGACACCAATGAATTAAATTGAACATATATAGATATTATGTATCTATTTTGAACTAAAATAAAATAAATTTAAATAATTAATTATTTAAATAAAAACTCGGTTTTAAACAATAATGGAGTGTTTTCACTATTCATCAAAAATTGAAAGTTCTTAGAAAAATACCAAAAACTCACCCTAAGCTAATTATGATATTTAGAATCCAAAAATGAAGTCCATTTTGATATATGAAATTTATAAAATTTCAAAAATTGGGTATTACTATTCATAACGGCTAGTTTCATTGGTCGTGGTGTGTTAAAACTCTAAGTTGTGTACAACACAAGCTACTGCATTATTCAAAGGGAAATGTAACGTGGAAGATTGGGGTGTTACAATGGGGGATTATATATATATATTATCTAAATTTGTTTCAGGACTACCTCAAAGGTGTGAGATTGACTTCTCCCTTGACATGCACCCTATGAACACACCGATATCTTCTTTGATGTATCAAATGGACCCTGTTGAGATTCTAGAGCTAAGGGTGCAGTGGGGGAACTTTGTGATATGGTATCTATTAGATCTATTATATCCTCTTGGGCTACTCCTGTGATGTTCATTAAGAAGTAATATGAGAGATAAGACTAGTCATTTATTATTGTCACCTGAATTTTGAAATGATCAAGAATAATAACCCCTTTGATGAGGATTGATGATATCTTCAAATATTTGAAAGGTTTTAGGTTGTTATTGAAGATTTATCTTAGGCTTTACTATCATTGGTTGAGGGTTCAAAAGGATAATATTCAAAATATGAAATTCTAATGTCATTATAGGAATTATAAGTTACCAGTGATTCCCATGGGAGTGAGGAATTACCCTACCATCTTTATAACATCGATGAACCATATATTTAAGCCTTTATTAGAGTAGTTAATTATTGTATTTATGGAAAAAAATTCTATTTTACTCTACTTATGAGATGTGAATACATAGAATTTGAGGATGGACTTAGAATTACTCAGAGAGAAGCAGTTATACTATATGCTCCCAAAGAATTAGTTTTGAATATGAGAGGTTTAGTTTTTAGGGTAAGTTATATCTGGGAATAGTAGTGGTAGACCAAAAAAAGTCTAAGGAGGTTATCTCTTAGAGCCACCCAAGAGTATGATTGAGGTGAAAATTTTCCTTGGGTTTCTAGGGTGATATCAGTCGTTTCTAGTATATTTTTCTAAATTTTATCCCCTCTGACTTCTTTGACATAGAAAGTGAATAAATTTTATTAGATTAAGAAATGTTAGAAATCCTCTGAGGAGCTGAGGCATGAGTTGACCAATTCTCATATGTTAATAATACAAGAGGAGGGTGTCAAGTACATAGCATTCTGATATGTATATAGAGTTTGGATCAGGTGTGTATTGAGGTTGATGGAAGGAGTTTTTACTTATGGGATGAGGCAGATGATACCCCATGATCATAACAACACAACTAATGACTTGGAGTTTTCAATAATAGTATTTAACTTGAATATGTGGAGACATTAACTTCGTGTTGAGTGATTAATTGTTTTTCTTGACCACCATATTCTTAGATAAATATTTACCTAAAGATACCTCAACTTGAGACAATGGTGTTGGTTGGAGTTATTACAAGACTATGGTAACAAGATAATCTATACATTAGGAAATGGAAACTTTGTGGAATATTTCCTTAGCTGGAAATAATGTTATCACTTGGTGGAGGAGGATTTAGAGAAATTTCCCCCCTTTCAGTTGACCTTTTTGGCGGAGAGTAGGAAAATTATATTTATTTAATGGTGGTGACTCCACTTATTTTTTATAATATAATATAGGCTTAGTTAAGAGACATATATTATGATTTTCTATATGACTAGATTACCTTAAGAGATTCACTAGATATAATTGTTGAAGGTGGGTATCATTTCATCCTTTTCTGAGGATGTATGATAGATCTAATTGAACAAATTTTCATGAAACATAATTTTTTTAGTTTTTAAAAGATTTAATATAGTATTGGGAAGCTCCTAGATCGTCTATCATGAAATTCCAATTAATTTAGAGTCTAAATATTCAATATGTTTTAAAAAATAGAAAATGGGGGGGGGGGTTAAATGATGAATCAAAATAAAAACAAATTTAAAGAGTTTAATAGTTGATAACACATGTGGATTTAAAAAAATATAAGATAAATAGGTTGTTGTGAGTTTACTCCAGACATTTCATGTTCATTTTTCTTAGTTATTCATTTAGGTCTATAGTAAATCATTGGTTGAGATTAATCAAAATCTTGATTACTTATTAATATTTAATATCAATATAGGTAAAACAGAACTTTGAAAAAAAAATTATATATCCAAGGTCCATCTCTTATTCATGGTATAAAAATATCCACATAAAACATTAATCTCAAATTTGTGGGGAAGAAAATGATTCTTATGTTTTCCAATCGTTACAACACAAGTCACATACTCAAAACCTCACATCAATCGATTAAAAGTAAAGATTAACCCATTTGATTGAATCAAAAAAAGAATTAAAATCATAATCATAGTGAAATAATTGTAAATTAAATGTTTTCAAACCCAAAATACATCAAAATTGTAGAAAAACTAGTGCTAGAACTCCATTGACATGATGTGTAGCTCCCTTATAATGATTTACCACCATTTAGCTGGCCATTGAGAGGTGAATGAGGCTTAGGTGGATCTCCTTCTTCATTTTAGTTCCCCATATAAGGATATAGAGCTCCAAAACCTCAAAATTGATGATAGGAATCCTATAAAACTCCAAAATGGCAGTGATTCACTCTATAGTTAATCATAAAAATGAGATTCCCAAGGTACCATTTTATGGGAAAAATGTGAGGTGTTTTTGGTAACCCAGATTTCGAGATATCACATGTATCTATATTTTAGATAGGTAAATGACCTAATATCAAATTGGAAAAAAGAGAATAGTTGTTGGATGAACCCTTTAATATATCCCTATAAAATTTTGTATCCATTTAAAATATATAATGGGAGATATTTTTAAAATACCAATCCAAATAATTGACTTTAAGCAGATTTGGTTTCCTGTACCTATTATTTTGTTTGATCCACTAGATGGATGGATTGGGATTGGATTTCTTAAGATGAGTTATATCCCATTTAGTTTTGGATAAACTAACAATATTCAAACCCAATTGGATTAATGGACTTATCATAATGTGTGAAAGAATGTATATATGTTATTTAGATTCTATGCAGTTTGGCCCATTTTTCTTCTACACCATCTCGAGTCCTCCAAATCACCACCTCCTATAATAAAATAACCCAAACAAGTAAAATCACCCATTTTAATAGTGATTAAAATTAACTACTTTAATGAAATTTGAAGTGAAATTTAATTTTAATTTTATCATTTTCATTACAAAAAATGTTTAGTATAATGGTATAAGGGTGAAATAAAATAGTAAATTATAGTGAGATAACCAGTCACGTTGTATGAGGAGGTGGTAATAGAGTTTCATAACTCCCATAGTGGTACATCCTATAGTGTAAAATATATACTAGAACCTTTGGGAGTAGTTTGGGTAGACTGGTTTGAGGCAGAGTGTTCTTGAGTTTGTTTCTCAATGCATCATGTTAGCAGGTGAAGGCGTATTACCAGGTTTTAGTGGGAGTTTCTTCAACCTATTGAGATCCAAAAATTTATGTGTCATGAAATATCAATGGTTTTTTTGATAGGGATTCTTTTTTATGGTGAGTGTCCACAAAACTATATGGGTTATTGTTGATTGACTGACCAAGCCAAAAAACCTCAATTCTATCAAGGAGGAGAGTTAAAATAAGAGTTCGAGGTGTTTTTATGTGCAAAAAATTATTTGACTTCATTGGTTACCATCAATAACCATATCCAACCATGATGATGAATTCAAATCAAAATTTTTTAAGATTTTTTAAGATGGATTTTTGACCTATTTACAAATGAGAATAATGTTTCAACCATATATGGATGACTAGACTAATTGTACCATCAATGTTTTAGAGGATATGATACGAGCTCGAATGTTGAACTTCAACTGGAGCTGGGGGGATCACTTTACATTGGTGGAGTTTTTGTATAATAATACCTACCACTCTATTATCAACATGACACCATTCAAATATCTATACATGTGACCTTATAAGAAACCCTTTTATTTGATGGATATATGTTATCCATTTCTCATGGGATCAAAGTTGGTGAAGGCCATGATAGAGAAAATTCAAGTGATCCATGAGTGGATAAAGATTTCTTAGGGTCATAATAAAAATCATGCATACCAATGTGAAATACCCTTGGTGTTTGAGCATGGGGACAATGTTTTCCTTAAGGTATATACATAATGAGGTTTGAGGAGGTTTATTTGAGGTGGTAACCTATCCCCAAGGTTCATTAGGTCATTCCAAATCCTGCTTAAGGTTGGAGAGGTTTCTTATCACCTAGACTTACCCCCTAAGTTTTACCGAGTGCATAATGAAATCCATATTTCACATCTGAGGAGATAGGTTCATGAAACATCAAACATTATCAACTAGGGTGAGATATAGATCAAGGAAATAGATACCTTTTCAGAGTTCCTAGTGAAGATTGAGGAACAACATGATAAAATTCTCATTGGATGAGATATTCCTAGGGTGCACATCCTTTGGTAGCAAAAAAATATCTTTGAGAGATCATGAGAGCATGATATATTGATGCAGGTGTAGTACCATCATCTCTTCAAGTATTTTTTTGAATGAGAAAATACTTAAAGGTGAGGAGGGTGTAATGATTCTGTTTTTGATGTATAGACCCATTGAAATTTATTAATGATTCCCTAATTTTTTTGTTAGCTCAGAACATACCCATCTTGTAACATATTGTGTGTTGTGTGCTGGGGAATCCCTAAGGGTGTTTGAGGAAGAGAAAGATTGTTTTGAATTAAAATTTCAACTATAGGTGGTAAATAATAGCATTAATACTTATAAATGGCCTGATTTTTTTGGAAATAGTTTCTATAGGTTAACATTTTATAGGATTCAAGAAGTGAATCAATTAATTCACAGTGAAAAGTATTCTAAATATAATGGATCTAACAATGAGTTTTTTAGTGGATGTGAACCATGTGATGTTCATGGAGTGAAACAAGTATTCAAATCATGGATAAGTCTATTCCCATTCTATCGATAATATTATGGAGTTCTATAATTTTTTCCATACAACCTCCATTCCTCTTGAACTCGAGGAAAACCAAGGGTGATTTTCAAAGATTTATCCATTTCTCCTCAATAAAACCATTCCTGGTGTCTAACCTAGGTTATATCCACTGAAAAAAACTACAGTTCCTTAAACTATGCTCGAAACATATATCAATTAAACATTATTTGGTTCTCTGATTGAAATATCTATCTAGTAAACTCTTATCATTTCCCCTTTCTGATGTCACTAATTGAAACCTCTGCACTTGATATTCAGGTCCAAATCTATTCCCAGTTTCATTTCTTCAACCAAAAACAAATCTCATCTGGAAACTCACCCTAACAAAAAATATTTAACATTATAGAATTTTCTCCTTATGAATAGTGTTAAGTACAATTTTACTGTAAATCCCCTTTATATAGGTTCTCCAAAATTTTAAAAATAATGAACACAATTTCATTTTACGACTCAAATAAGATTCTATTGAAGCTTCTTGAGCCTTTTACAGTATTTCTGAATCTTCTAGAACCTTCATAAGGTCTCCAATGATTTAAAACTTCTTCAAATTTCATCAAATTTAGTGTTAAGTAAATTTTATAAATTTATTTATCTCAACTAGATAATAAATTAATTGGAATATAGTCAGTTAATCATCATTGTAAAATGAAATTTACAAATTTATGTAATTTTTCTCCAAATTTCGTCTGGTATGTTTTTTCCAATGAATTCATATGAACTTTCCATATGGTATTCCTTATGACTCCATCCTATATATTGTTCTTCTTTTGTATGTCTATTTCTAGTCATCCTTTCTCAACTCATACTATATATGTTGCTCCAATTTACTAAACTCATTCTAGGGAAAAATCTCTAAATCATTCAATTGAAAACATCTATAATGTTCATCTATTTCCCATTCATCCCAATGGGCCTTATATTCCAATTGTATTTATTTTATTTTTATGGGATCTCCATCCAAAATTTTATCATCATATGCAATATAACTATTTCATTCATAAATTTTAACTTTATAAAAAATTTAATATAAAACATTCCCATTTAAGTTTCATACAAATTTTATATCTAGAAGCTTTATCTATCTCTATTTTGTATTCTTTATCCATTATAGATGGTTGAGTACATTATAAAAAATTCTAAAGACTTATTTACTATGAAAATTCTCTATCCAATAACCTACTCTGATTTTTACCCCTTTGTGTTTACATATATAAAAACAATATCTATTACTTATCATTTTTTCAATATTTTCAATTATACTTATCAATTTTCTTACAAACTTTAGTAGTGATAATTTCATAAAAATATAAATCTAGAAAGGTTATTTTAAATTTCTACCAATGGAATTTATATACCATTATATATCTATCATCCTCCATATGTATGATTTAATGTATCTGATGATCTATGTATGATAAAGTTCATCAGGAGGAAAATTTGTTCTATTATACCTTTTATCAACTTATTTGTCCAATCACCTTTTGTCTAGAAATCTATGCCCATTGGTCTGAGTCCAGAAGTCTGTATTTGAAAGTCTGCATCTAGAAGTATATGTCTTGTAGAATTAATCCACTAACAAATTTGTAGATTTCTTCCTTTTAAAAAATTATTGGATCATGAGATTTTAATGATGTTAGGAACATATTCAATTGTTTTACATTTTATGAATTTGTAAGAATGTTTCTTAATATATTTTTGAAAACGTCCTAATATCCCATAATAACTTTATAATAATTTTTTTTACCAAATTTTAGAAACTTATTTCTCATAAGTTAACAAAAACATTCCTAACACAAACATGTTTTCTACAAATAAAAAATATTATTAAGGAGAACATCACAAATGATCTTTAATACCCCCTTTATATTTATTAGAAACATTAATTACAAATTTCTAAATCTCAAAATATTTATAGAACTCATTTTTTTCTCAAATTTAATTAACACATGTCCTTTTTCATAGAGAATGTACTAAAAACACATCACTATAAATAATAATGTTTTTGAATGTGTTCTATCCCTTAGTTACTTGAAATTTAGTGGCCAAGTTAAGATAAAATTACCATCACTGTTATATTATTCCAAAGTGTTATTATCCCCCATTTTATAATAACCATGACTTTAAATTCTTAACAGAAAGAGTTGTACATACTCTCCCCCTTAAAAGAATTGTACATCCTCTCCCCCTTTGAAAACACAATCCAAAAAAGTGGGGATTTGTTCATTAAGAACAATAGGAATTCATTGGTGGAGGCTATAGAAAAAAGTTTATCCTGATTTCTACAAACATTTCCCTTAGTTAACTTTGGTGAAAATGTCAACACATTGATATTTTTTAGAAATATACTCAAGCATAAAAACTCCACCAAAAACATTCTATTTTATGAAGTGATACTTAATATGAAGGAGTTTTGATCTTGAATTTTGTATATGGTTTTTGGAAATATCCATGGAACTTTTATTATTACAAATAATCATCAATGTTTTAAAAAATTTCACTCACAAGTATTCTATTTAAACTTTCTTCTAAATCAGTTGTGTACAAGGATGGGTAGCTGAAATATATTCTAATTTTTCTATACTCAAAGTAACTGAACATTATTTTTTACTATTCCAGCCCACAAAACACTCTACCATGAAACATTTCATCCAAATATTGATTTTCATTCATCAAAATCTCTAGGAAAATCATCATCAACATAACCAAGAAAGTTCAAGTTAAAAATTTATTTATAAAGTATCCCATAATATTATATTACTTTACTAAATCTATGAATTATTTTAGCTACCAATATGTGTGATTCCCTGGGATCACTAAGATATATTTCACATAGAGTAATAACATAAACAATGTATATAATTGAAGATATAAGATAGAAAATGATTCAAATCCACTTTATGAAATCTTTTTGATTCACACTTTTTTTAGCTTCATCTTTACAAATCTTCATGTGAACAGAAATGGGAGTAGAAACTTCTTTAGAATCCTCCAGACAAAATTTTTATAACTCCAGGGAATAATTTTCTTGTGAGATAAATATGTATCTTTCCTTTTGTTAAAATTTAAAACCTATAAAGAATTTAAATTAAATGATTATTGACATTTCAAAGTTTTTCTTCATTTCTTTAGAAAAATATTTAGACAAGTTTTCTCTTTTTTTTACCTGAAAAAAATATATCATTAATGTACATAATGAAAATAAGAGTACATGTGCTCACATCCTTAACATACAGATTACTATCAACTTTTACTTTCTGAAAGTTTATCTTTTTCAAGAAACTTTCAAGTTTTGAGTACCAGACCCGTTGATCTTGTTTCAACATGCACACCATTTTATTACATTCACACACATTGGATTCATATTTACCAATTAAGAACCCACTACATTGCTCAATTTAAACTTCCTTTTTAATTTCACAATTTAAACCACCCACCTATGAGTAACCTTTACAAACAAGTCATTCTTTATTTCTCTAAATTTATCCATGTTCATTGAGCTTGTTTCTATACACCCACATTTTCCCCATAACAATCTTTCCTACTAGTTATGGATCATTTTCCTAGGTTTAAAATTTCTCAATCATATCAGACTCTTCAGTAATAGAATTTGCACACTCATTATGTTCAACTACCTATAAAACCAATTCTGGTTCTACCTTTGAGATATGTGATGTCGGATTATCTAATATCAACTTTCTACTGGTATACACTAGATATTTCTGATTTCTAATGATGTTATCAGTCTTAAATAGTTATTTTCAAGTTATAATTTTTTTAAATTTTTATCCAAACTATCATACTTTATAATATGATTCATCTTAATCTTCATGTACTTTTTTTTATCTCACATTCAAATTCACTTTTTTTTATTTTCATTAAAATTACTCAATTTTTCTTCCCTGAAATTTTTAAAAACTTTTTATGAGGAACATATATTTACAAAAACATTAATATCATAGGAATAAACCAAAATTTGAAACATTTATTTCAAAATTTGTAACTTCTTCCATTTAATCAATATCCCTTGAAAATTCCTTCATCATATTTTTCATCAAACTTTAAAAGATCTCAATTTTTTATCTTTATTAAGAAAGGACTCTAAAAAAGCCTGAAATATTTCATTGAAGTATTCTTCATAAACCATGTCTTAAAATTATTCATGTTGTATTTTTTGCAGCAACATGCATCTATTTTATATATGGACAATAGTAATTAGATATTATATCCATAAATTATTATATATTTTTTATTCATCTAAAGTACTTCTTCCCATTTCCATTAAGATTCAACCTTTACATTCCTCAACTACACCTTATTGAGGATTGTATGGATCACTATATATGTGTTTGATTACATGTTTCAGTAGACATACTTCAATGAAATTTCTTGTGTACTTTTTTCTTTCAGTTCTTAGTTTTAGTATATTAACACCTATATCCATTTCAAATTCACTTCTAAAAAATCTGAACATTTCTAAAGTCTCTGATTTATGTTTCATTAACACTATATTGTTCATTTGAGTGAATTAATCAATTAAAATAATAAATTAAAAATCACTTTTAATTTGTTTATGTCTCATTTTCCCACAAATATTAGAGTGAATGAGCCCCAATGGTTTGGTAGATTGGATTTACACATTCTTAGGGTTTTCACCAGTCACATTTCCTTTCTAAAAAGATTCAAAAATAATATTATATTTCCTCATTATTTGTGGTAAGTTAATTACATACTCCTACTTAGAAAGTGTTTTCATTCTTTTCTAACCATGTTTCCCTTTTTTTATGTCATAAATTATTTTCATCCTCAACACTTAAGTAACATATATTACAGAGATATCCAATATGAAATAGATTTAAAATGGTTGTTCTTTCCCTAGTAAAAACATTTCCATCTTCCACACATATAATGACATAAGAATATTTTATTCATATAACTTCCTTACCATCATCACAAAGTTGGGTAACATTTAGTAGGGTTTGTTTAATCGCATCAACATTTAAAATATCCCTAGATTTCAATTTTTGAGATTCAATATCAACTATTCCTATTCCTTTAATTTTTGAGGAACTATCATTAAAAAAATAAATGGAACTACTTCATGATTTTGAAAATATTTCAAGATATTTATATCACTTTCCATATATGAAGAAAAAACAATATCAAGAATACATGGTTTTCTCCTTTTACTAGATTTTATAGTTGTCTCAATAATAAAAATGTATTTATTCAACATTATTTTTTCTAGAATGTTTTCCTTTATAGAATAATAAACATGTTCTAAAATATTATTCAAGAATTATTCAGAAAAATAACCCAGTAGGTCACACATTCCACATACTTCATCTAGACTATGAAATTTTTTTGTTCTGTAAAATTGCTAGCATCTTGCGAGTTTTTATTTTTTATCTACCTATTAATTTTAAAGCACTTCTCTTTTTATCCACTATTTCTCACCCTAAGTCCATGAATATTTAGGGGGAGTGACATGTTCTTCTAATAGTTATAATATTTATAGATTCCATATCACCAACATAAGTAACAGAATCTCCGTCTTCTATAGACGTAGTGTACTTCCCTATAGTATGTTCTCTATGGTTTATAACATATTTATTTTCTCATTTCCTCCAGGCATGGGAAAATTTTATTGTGGAGGTTATTTTAAACATTTATTAATGTGAGGGATTTATCACATCTTTTATCAAACAATTATTTCCCAATATTAATTCAAGCACCTGCATGATTAGTAAAATCCGATGAACTTTTACATTTAATGGGTGAATATTTCACCAAATTATTGGAATGAACTTTCTCAATAGATTAAAATATTTCATCTTTTACCTATAAGTATTTGTTTAAATTTTAATTAATATTTATTATGGTAATTTTAACATTAAGAAAACTCAATTGAGTTTTACAAACATCATCTTCCTTGGTAGCATGTTTCTTACTAAGATATTCCACCATATTTCCTTACTCAACAATTTTAAGTTTGAGGTTATGATCTCTTAGATATACTCATCATCCTATTTGTTGACACATTTTATTCTTTCAATTTTCTTCCCATTTTACTTATTCAATATTTTGATATCTTTTTTGAGATTTTTTTTCTCAGGACATGCAATGAGTTCTAATCTTATTTTATACTACCTATAAGTTACATCACCTTCTTCTTCTCTATTACTTCTAGTATATTTATTATTTTGAACATGATAAAAAAATTATAGAATTTTATATATTTTCATATTTTTATGAACTATTATTAGTATATTCATACACAAATTTTTTACACATCATATTTTTTTACCTATTAATTTTTTATTAATTATGGTATAATACTTATCTTTCTTGGATGTTTTCTTCCACCTCTTCAAGTGAGTATTTTATTTAGAATTATTATCATAATATATAACATTATTATTTTCAAAATTAAAAGAAAAATTACCAATTACTCTATAATTGAAACATTTAAGTGATAATTTTCCTCCATAATTTCCTTTACCTCTTCAGTATTTTTTGGAGATAAGAGAAAAGATCTTTTCATTCATATCATCGTCTTCCTTATATTTTGAGTCATTATAGTCAACAGTCTCAAAATTTTGTTATTTTTAACTTTCTCATGAATTTAAAATCCACATAATCCATGATATTCCATTTTAATACTGTAGTTTTCCTCATCTTATATGCAATAAGAAATTTATGCAATTCATCATGAGATAAATCTTCTTTATGTTATAAATCCAAGATTTTACAATCAATCCTATCAAGAAAGTTTATCATGAGTTTCTTCAAAATGGTAAAATATTCTAAGACATCTCTAAAACAAATGATGTTTCAAAAAAATCCATTAACTCTTATTGGTACTCATCAATAGTTTTTTCATATTTTATTATGATATCTTAAAACTTGATTCACCAATTTTATAAATTTTTACCTTTCACATCGGGGTTTCCATTGAAGACAATTTTTATTTTATAAAAAGTTTCCCTAGATGTTTTTGGAACTATCACCTTCGTGATTTTTTTTTCTAAGAATGAAATAATAATAATAGTTCTAGATTTCATATATTTCTCAATATTTATTTTTTCAACAAATGTAATTGTAGAATCATTGTAAATGGGTGTAAACTGAACTTTTTATAAACCAATTACCTCAAAGACCAGAGAATAAAGATAATGTATCATTTTTTTAAAAAATTATATTTTTTTCCATAGAAGGTAGGAATACTTACTATTGACTGAATTTATATTTTCATTGATAAGGATCAAATAGGAGAAACATGGAACTATTTCCAATTCAAGTTATTTAGGATCATTAGTACCAATAGGGGGGTTGATCAGTGATGAAAATTTAAACTTCTGAATCAATTAAATTAACCCTTGAAACTTGTTAGATTTTTATCCTTATCAACATTTTATAAAAAACTCACAATCCTACAAAATTATGAAATAAATGAATGGAATAAAATATTTTAAAGGTTAATCCGTAGTTTGAGAATCTGCATCCATACTATGGTGGCTCTAATCTATCAATAAAAATTCAATATTATAAAGAAGTGAATGAAACTTGATTCAACTTTCATTAGATGCTTCTAAATCTCTATATGAATGATTATACTGACACCCACTAATTAAATGGTTTTCCATTCAAAACCAAGCCATAAAAATATATGTAACATTGTAAAATATATTTGATAATGTTAATTCATTTTTCTCTATATAGTAAGTGTCTATCCATTCATTTTTCTCCATATAGTAAGTGTCTATCCAGTGCACTTTCCTTCTTCCAGAATACTCAATCTATTTTCCTCATTGAAACTATTCTTGGATTTTTAACCTATGTTTTGTATGATGAAAAAAATAACCTAAAACTCTTCTTGAAACCTATATACATTAAACTATCTATAGTGGTTATATAGAAATAATTTTTTTGATGAACCCTGATCACTACCTCTATTTGATGTCAATGATCGAAACCTCTATGCATGATATTCTAACTAGAATCTCATACCGATAAATTTTCTTAAACCATAAGCTAATCTTTGTTGGAAACTCACCGTGAAAAAAATTATTCATCATTTTAGATTCTTTTCCTTATAAATATTTGTAAGTAGAGTATCACTCTACACCAACTATATATAGGTGATTGTAATTTCGAAAAAGAAGTAATTAAAATTTATTTTCCTTCTAAACTAAAATTCACTTGAATATTATTGAGCCTTTGAGAGTATTCCAAGATCTTTATAAACTTTCATGAAGACTCGAGTGATTCCAAACTTATTCAACCTTCCTCAAATTTAGTGATAAAGAAAATATATACTTTTATTTATCTAATCTAGATAACAAAATAATTAAAAAATAAACACTACATCTTCACTGTAAAAAGAAATTTATAAAGTTATGTAATGTTTATTAGAACTCTATATGATAAGGTTCTTCTCATGAATTTATAAGAAAATTCCATATTGTATTCCTTATGAACCCATTGTATCCTTTATTTTTAATCTAGATAACATTGTATGGTTATCCTAACTTAGCTCAGAATTCAAACATTAATCCAATTCATAAAAATAAGTTCAGTGAAAAATATTTAAATTGTCTTGTCCGATAACATCTATAATGTTCATCTGATGCTCATATGTCTGATGGAGACTTCTCTATAAATTATAATTCTTCAAATTTATTTATATTCTATATCTGATAGTTCATCATCTTATGGATGCATTTATAACTTTAAAATTTATATAGAATAGAAAATAAAACATTTCTATTTAAAGATCATATTTTTTTATTTGGATAATTCATTAATCTCTACCTAGTGTACTTGAGCCATTAATTATATTTGACTACATTAATAAAATTTCTAAATAATTATATCATATGAAAATTCTATATACAATTCCATGCCCTGATTCCCCCTCTATGTATTTATAGATAAAAATTAAAATTCCAACTTCTCATTTTTGGACTTATCCTCATTTATACTTTACACTTTTTGTACAAACATTAGTATCAAGAATTTCATGAAAATATTCATTCATAATTTTTTTTATAATTATCCCCATGGAATTTATATACTAATACATCTCTATCCTCTTTCATCTATCTAATTTTCTCTATCCAGTGACCTATGTCTGGTAAAGTGTATCCGGTGGAAATGTTATACTAATATACGTTTTATCAACTTCTTTTTCCAATAACCTTTCATATGTTAGTCCTTGTCTATTGATCTACATCCAAAAGTATGTGTTCAGAAGTTTGGGTCCAGTAGATTTCATCTGAATACAAAGTTGTACCTTTTTCCATTTGTATAGATGATTGGGTCATTTTATTTTCACGTTGTTGTGATATTTAATTAATGACTTATCATCATCTGAAATTTTAAGAATGTTTCTTAAAAACCGTATGGAAACTTCCTAACCTCTTACAAAACATTACTAAAAAAAATTTCTTAACAACTTTCAAAAACTTCTTTATCCGATATTTAAAAAAAATCTTTGTTTTTTTTCAACCAATATAAAAATATTATTATAAAGAATATGACAATGGATATTCATTTATTTAAAAAATTAAAATAGTATTTTAAAATAGTTACAATTGGAATTAAATAATAAATTATAGTGAAATATATCTCCCCTATAATATTGATCCTAAATTTGAAAATCCAAAGTTCTATCTCTGTTCCTATTTGAAAACTCTCAATAATGTGTCACCAAGGTTTACCCTGAAAAAAATTATTTAATCAACACTTTCCCACTTCAAGTTCTTTGTGGCCTTCATTTTAAAATATGAGTGCTTAATAACCTATGTTCCATGTCTTACCATGATTATCATTGAGCTTGAATCCCTGACCACTAGGTTTGTGGGACACTATTGATTTCCTTCTTCCATTAATACCTCCTATAAATCTCACCTAACATAATGTACTCTCCCCATGTGAAAATATTGATATAAGAAGCATCAACAGGAAGCTTTATAATTTAATTTCCACTTCGCTAACACATGAATTAAAGAGGTCACATGAGAATACCAACATCATGTGTTATGATGTCTTTTACTTTTCCTTAAACTAGGCTAAGAATCAAACTTATAAGACTAAAATTATGTTTCATTAGCTTTAAAAATTATTTTGATCTCAATATAGTTAACAAATCATGATCCATAATGATTTTTCTTCTTTAAAATATCAATAAAACATTCAAATTGTTTCATCTATTATGAAAGAAGTGATCTAGACATAGTATTGAACTTGTTTGTACATAGGGACACCGACAACAGGATCCGTCCAAACATATAATGTGTGTTGAATCCTATGAGAAGCGTACCCAACTCATTGAGGTATAATGTCGAATAACTAGGGTGTGAAAATTATAGCCTTGTAACCAGAACATTGGAGCTGATTGATTCATAATCATTGTCTTTATCATCTTTAACCTCATGAATTATAAATATGAACACTGCCACATTCATATTTATCCTCAAATATGAACCAACCACCTTCGATGGAAAAAATAAGTTTTCAACAACTTCTTTAAATATGACGAGTCCCAATTCCAACCTTATAAAAAATTGAATAGATCTAATATTACCAAATAAATATTATCATTTTAGTTTCTTCTCCCAAATATCAATGTAGGTTCTCCATAAAATCTATATCGATTAGCCGTCTTCACCGATGTATCTCAGCTTCGAAAAACTCAATAATTCCTGGTCAAAAGTAGACCTGAGCTCATTCCTTGAGAATATATCCATGTGATTTTTCTAGTTTGTTGGTACAGGTAGTGCAATATTAGATTTATTCAATTGTAACCCTCTATCTACTAGAATTGGAATCTCACCTAAATGTTCAGCTGATCTCATAGTGCAACATGAATTATACTCAGCTCTGTATTATCAACTTTGATGCTTCAAATTTTATAATCAACACCATCATCAATAAAATGAGCCTAAATTGGATCCTCAAACAAAATCTGAATATTATAGTGGATTTAAAAACCCACCTCAGGACCTAAAATTCTTCACATTCTATCAGTTATGATTTTATGTAAAGTAATATGAGATTCAAGGACAATAGGTTACTTATAGTAGGTTATTAACTTCCACCATTTGTAGTGAGTTTGAATTCCTTTAAAATAGCATGAAATATTAGCTACAATAACATGAAACAAATTCTATTTAATAATGTGGTAAGTTTATTCTCTTCATTAAGTCACTTAAATTTATGACACAATAAATTTATTTTTAGGCTTATGGTTATTATTTTTGGGATATGATCACTTTTTTACATAGGCCTTCACAGTCACTTGAACATTTTCCATGAATCCACTATTGTGGAATCCTGGAATGGTCAGTAAAGCATAGATACTTAATATTGTAAGTTTGATATTCATTTTTTAACTTCACGCGACTACTTGTGCCTTTTCCAAAAGATATAAAAAATGTGAAATTTTATGCATTACATTTACAAAATTAAATTTAAATCATATTTAATCAATGATTTACCAGATTCATAAAATAATAATATATTCCAAAAAAATATATTTTAATTAAAAAACATTGACATATTAAAATATTGAATAAAATTATGAAAAATATTTTTCAAAAAATCAAATTGAAACATTATCTCAATTAAGTTTCGACTAATTTTTTTCCCAATTATTAAATTTTAAAAATAAAAATTATACTTAAAACATTTTTCATCCAAATTTATCAAATTACCTTTAAGGTTAAATTTTAATGAATATTTCATCAAATACATGAACTTTTGTTCCAATATGAAATACAAATATTCATTGTAAAGAACATTTAATCTTTTTAATACCAAAATCACAAAATTTCTACCAAAAATTTTAAAAACTCATATTTATACTACAAAAAAATAAATTAAATATTTTTCCATTTAAAGCACATTTTTTGAATTAAATATAGGTAAAAACCCTAAAAGGATATGGCATCATGTAATGGAATTTATCCACATAAAATTACCCTAAAATTTATATATTTCTTATCCTCAATCAAACAATTTCAAAAATTAAATGGAAGAAAATAATTCTAAAGATTGGAAAGTTAAAGTGTCACTAAGAATCAATTTTACAAAATATTCATCCCTATGTATTATTTCAAGTAGGAAGGTAATTTCTATCAAGATATTGGTGATTTTTTCCAAATTTTGTTTTGATTTTACAAAAATGATTGATATTAGAAATTTTGAAGGGGTTTAAAAACATCAATTTTCATTTAACTAAGACTTTTAAACTTATTTTTACCTCTAGGATAATAAACACACATAATTATAAGTCATAATAATATGAAAATATTTTTGTAGGAGAAAAATTATAATTTATAAAGAATCATAAAAAATCATTCAATAGCTTAAATAATAATACAATGAAATAATGAAGGAATAAATGCTCAAGCTAGATTATGTTTATTCTTTCATAGAATATTTAGATGTGTAGTTTACATGTTTAAAACCCAATAAAAAGATACAAAACCAATGATTATAATAAATCAAAATCCCAAATTTTGACTAAAACAAAAAAAAATCAAGAGAAAAAGAAATTTATGAACCTAATTTAATCCATGGAAAATAGGAAAATGTTAACCTATTCAAGCTGAAATTTCAAATATTAAACATTTTCAAAAATTTAATCCACAGAATAAGAAATTCAAAGCTGGAAAACCAATCAATATTGAAATAAAATTTGGCGTGATTTTTAGGTTTACTACATTGAAGTATAGTTTTTCCCAAATTAAGACCCCATCCCAACAATTAAAATCCAATACTGTTCAAATTGTTGAACCTTGTGGAAGAACTAATTGAATCAATAAAATTTCAAAAATATTTTCAATTGAGTATAGTTTAAATATAAGTTCAATGGCCATAGTAAAATTCGAGAAAAATGTTTCCTACAACCCAAATTTCAAAAAAAAATAAAAATAAAAATTTACATGTATTACCTTTTAGTCATAGAAAAATATTTACAATGAATTTAAATATAGTAGTATTATAATAATTGAAGACAACAAGATCAGTGGTTACACCCCCCACACTTAGCTACAAGAAGTGGTAGATATAAAAATATTCAAGCTCAATTTTTAGCTACCAATAAACATACAACATGACTAAAAACAATAAAAATAATAATATAAGAAATATAAAAATTAAAACAATCACTCCCTTGATTCAAGAAGCTTTATATTCTAAAGTGAAACATACAAGACCTCTCATCTATTTTCTTGAGTAAAACCCCCTGTTTTATCAACTTTAAATACCTATAAGTTAAAAATATAAGCATTATATTTCATCAATTAAATATCTAATGTAAAATTAATTATATTTTTTGTTTAAGTAAGCTTATCCAGTAAGGCTCTAGCATATAGATTCTCTTTGACATGAATAAAATTTTGACTCTGTAATTATTTTTTTATAACACCAAAAAATTCCCATAAGAAAAAGGTATGAGGATAAGAATTAAATCTAGTAAAAAATATAAAAATATAAAAACACATAAATACTTTATTCCTAAAAAAACAGAAGAGAATAGAAAATAATAATTAATATTGGTTGGATCCCATAAAGTACAGAATTTATAGTCTTCAATTAGACTTTAGAATAAAATTAACTAGACACAAATATAACAATCAACCCCATCAGCTAAACTTCAGAATTTTACTCAATACTTCGACCATTAACCAAAAATGGTGTCTTATATTCTCTTAAAAGCTCCAAAAACCCATTAAAAAGAACTATAAAGATGGTAACAGGTCCATACCATTTAGACTTAAGATTCTCAAAAGAAAGTTTAAGTATGGAATTGAAAATTAAGACCATATATCCAACATTAAAATATTAATTCGGTATGATGGAATCATGAAAATATTTCTCCCTTTATTTATAAATCCTAAAATTATCATAGGAAATTATTTTGATCTCATCTAACTCACTTATCCCATGAAACCTACTCTCTCCAATAGGTTTAAAATTGATGTTAAAAACCTTAAAATCCTATTATGATTTTTTTGTGACACCATAGGTAAATGAAAAAATATTCCAAAGAATAAAATGTATAAAGAAATACCAATATGGGGTTTTAATTCTTTTATATAGGATTATAATGCCTATTAAAGTTTCAAGGTCCAATCCATATTTGAAATAGAGACAGTTTTCATTAAAATCTGTTTAAGATACCAATTTAAAATTTATACCATCCCATGGTATTATTGATGGTAATTAGTTCCTTTTATATGGGCATACCAATACTTCTCAATCAAATATATGAATTTTAAAATTTTAAAATGTGTTCCATTACCCACAATGAAAGATTTTGGCACTCCAAACCTTGAGAGGATGTCATTTTTAATGAATTTAATCACTATACTATATTGATTGTTTGTAAGTTCCAATAATTTATCCCATTTATATATATCATTAAAAACTACCAAAATATACTCAATTCCATGTGAAGATTAAAATGGTATCAAAAATTCCAATCCCATAAAATAAAAAAACTCATCTTCCAAAATACCTTTCTCAAGAAGCATCTACTTTCAACCCACATTTACTACCCTCTGAAATTTATCAAATTCCCTTACTAAACTCTTATTATCCTTAAAAAATATTAGAAAATTGAATCTATATTGATGAAATTTTTGAACAATACTTTCTCCTCTATAATGACCTCCCAAATACAGGGAGTGAAAAACTCTAAAATGGGAAACAATTCTTCTATTATAACACACCTTCTCAAGATTCCATTAGAATACCTCTTAAATAGAAAAATAGCATCCCATTGATAATACTTAAGTTTAGAAATGAACTTATTTATTTGATAATGTGAGAAATATTTGGGCATAACTCCTAATTTCAAGAAACTGAAAATATCTACATACCAAGAAGATTTATTAACTGAAATAGTGAGTAACTTTTCATCAGGATAGGTAATATTAATCTCTATAGGATATTCACACTATGTACTAGACAACATACACAAATTATATATATAAACATTATTAGAAACTTTTTATATATTATATCTAAATCAAACTCATGTAATAAAAGTTCTCACCAAATGAGTCTATGTTTTTCCTCTTTCATAGAAATAATAATAATACAGGGAAGTGTTATTTTTAAATAACATTAATTTTAAACCTATTATATACTATCTAAAATTTTATAGAGTAAAAAAAAACAAAAATATTCTTCTCAGTAGAGGTGTAGGTCCTTTGATCATTATATTGCAGTCTACTAGAATAATACACAACATATAATATCCTATCTCTCATTTGGCCTAAAATATATCCAATAAATACATCACCAGCATCACACATAATTTTAAAAGGAAATTTCTAATCGGGTGCAGTGATGATGGGTAATGAAGTGAGTTTCTATCTAATTGAAATTATAATATTCATAACATTTTTAATCAAAGAAAAATTGTGTATATTTAACCAACAGTAAACACAAGGGATTTGTTATTTTAAAAAAATATTAAATAATATTCTTTTAAAAATCAGCACACCCTAAAGAAATCCTAACAACCTCGACATTTTTAAGAGGGTGATATTTCAAAATCACTATTATTTTGGTATTGTAAACCTCAATTCACCACTTATAAATTTTATATTGTAAAATAATTCCTTTTTGAATATAAACTAGAATTTCTACAAATTAAGAAATAAGTTTGTCTCTAGAATCCTATGTAAAACCAACTCTAGATTTGGAAAACAATTTTTAATAGTACTCCCAATAGTAGAAAAATAATCCATAAATTCCTCAATGATCCTCTATATCAGGTTTGAAAAGATATCCATCATGCACTTTTCAAAGGTGTATGAGGAACCACACAAGACAAAGGGAACCCACTGATTAAAAAAATGTTACAAATATGATTTTGAAAGTGATTTTTTATTGGTCTTCTAGGTCTACAAGGATATGGTGTTCACCATAATAACCATATAGAAAACACAAGAAATCATTCCCATCTAACCTCATGAGTATTTTATCAATGAATGGAATTGGAAAATTATCTTTTCTAGTGGTTGAATTTATCTTTCTATAATCTATATAGACACTCCATTTAGTTTCCTTCCTAACATGAATTTTTCATTCTTTTCATTGATTGCAACAGTGAATCATTCTTTATTTGTAAGTTATTAGACCAATCTAACCCAAGAATAGTAAAAAATGGGGTATATTATTTCTATATCAAGAAAAATGATTACATGATCTCTCAAAACCTCTTTTATGTTTGGATTCAATCTCATTTGGCCCTTAAATAATAGTTTTTTTATAGTTCCATATGAATAATATGCATGAAGAATGAAGGGATAATCTATTTAGTGTCATAATTGGAACAACCTATTATATTTTTGAACTTATTCTGAACACCCATAAAATTTTACTCTTGAATTTCATTCAGTTTTGTATAAATAATTACAGACAATATTGAATTTTTACCTTAAAATGAGTATTTTAGGTGTGCTAGGAGAAACTTAGCTTCAAATTGGGTTCTTTTTCACTATAAATAAGACTCTCAGGGAATAGGAGGTCCAATTTATTAAATATGTTTCTTAAAATGAATTTTAAAACTTGAAATATTTTAAATTTCCTAACCAATTTTACATTTTTCTTCACTATTTTCCAAGTTAAAAAACTGAATCTTTTGAGTTTTCACATTATATTAAAAAAAATTTTAAATGAAAAATAATCACATTGTTATAACAAGTCTCCCTCAATCATATGAAATTATTAAATAGATTTTTTAAGTGGGAAATTATCTTCCATATCTCCAAAAAAACTATTTATGTTCAAACCCAAAAAATTCATCCTCAACTCAACTCTTCATAGAAGGAAAATAATTTCTATCCAAATATAGATATTTTTCTATATTATCAATTTTAGAAGACTCAAAAATGTGAGAAACATAATTTTCAACTTACATATGAATTTAATTAACTAATTATTTTTTATAAAACTTTTCTAAATGATCAAAATTGTTCTTGGATTCTAACAGCTCCACTCTTGAATAGTTCTCACGAAAACTAGGTTCTTTCAAATTTTTAGATAGATGAAACTTCTATTATTGCTCACTAAACTTTTAAATAAGACTACACTTTACCACAATAATAATATATTTTGATGTGTATTATAAATTACTATAAATAATGATATGGACTTCTTGGTCACACCCCATTTCCAAAATAAAAATGTCTATAGGAAAAAACATCAGACCTACTCCAACAAGAAAGTTATTTACTATCTATAAGATGTATGAAATAACTCACAAATATAAATGGAGGATATATCAACAAAAGTTTTTCAATGATTTTCATAAATTGTTGGAATACGGGTCTGGAGAAGACCTTACCCAATTATTTCACTAAACCATTAGAATAGAAATTTTTTGATGAATTTTACCTAGTAGTTTGATAAAATCGTTGGGATATATGAGTTTTAGAGAAATTTTACCCAATGGTTTGATAAAACCATTGGGATATGCTATCTTTAAAAAGTATTTCCCAACGGGTTTTTAAACCGTTGGTAAAGCTTACCTTTCCCAATAGTTATTTAAAACTGTTAAGAAAGTTTTACCCTAAATTTCCAGTAGATCCAATCCCCCATCCGTGCGATTGCAGAAATAAAGCTGAGACCTAATAGCTCTCTCACTCGGAAAATTATTCCACCAGATCCATCTTCAATCAGAAATTTGTTTTTTTCTACACTTCAAATCTGTAATTCAAACCTTAGGTTTAATGTTTTACATCTATTTTTTTGTTTTTTGTTTTTATTTGGTATAAACCTGAGGTCAGTGTGGTATGCTATACTCAACAATTGCAATTTGATTTGTTTTTTTTGTTCTACATTCCAACTGTCATAATTGTGGGAATCAAATTTATTTGAAGTGGGGTGGGGTGGTGCAGGTGGTGGGGGAGGGTTGTAACATCCCGGTTCCGAAAGCCACCCAAAGGCACCCTGTAAATAGTTAGTAATATTTCATCAAGGACATTTACTCGAATGCCAGAGGCTGTGGACTTGCAGTGAGGGACTTGGGTGTGATAGTGGGGAAACTATACCCTCATTAGTAGAGTAACAAAATGGATTAAAAACAATAGCAATAACAGAATCAGTAATAGTCCATACAAAAGTAAAAAGCTAAAGACTGGAAAATAATAAACTAGAGAACACATGTATATATATATATATATGAATTATTCATGATACATAGGTCTAGGAAAGAAGCCAAACAAATCACAATACTAGAATACAACAGTACTAAACCAAATACAAAATAAATCAAGTAAACAACTCCCCATCATCTCAAGCCATAGCTTGGTCCCATACTCTCTATCTCCCCAGTCAATCAAGAACCTGAAGTAGAAGGGATCTTTCCCTTATCTATACCTGCAACAATATAATATATTTGGGACCAAAAGCATGACCCAAACAAGGTGTGAGACTAAATACCAATAGGCAAACACCCAAAGATATGTGACTAATAGCCAGTGAATAAATATGGTAGGAAATAATTAAGGATGCAGTAAACAAGAAGGTACTCAGCAATAAACAGTTCCACATATCAAATAAGCAGCTAATCAAGCAAGGTAACCCTCTCGAAAGTACACAAGAACCTATCCCCTCTGGTTCAGTCATAAAAATTTATAAATACTCTCTGAGGAAGCATGCACAATCAATTCCACTTATAGTCTAAAGTGATAAATGAATCTATGAGGAAGCTCACACGGTCAATTCCCCTTACATCCAAGTGTGGTCAATGGCTCTCTAAGGAAGCTCACATGGTCAATTCCCCTTATAGAAAAAAGTTGTTTAAAGAATCTCTGAGGAAGCTCACACGGTCAATCCCCTTATAGTCTAAAGTAATCAAAGACTCTCTGAGGAAGATCACACTGTCAATTCCCCTTATAACCAAAAGTGTTTTAAAGACTCTCTAAGGAAGCTCACATGGTCAATCCCCCTTATAGTCTAATGTAATCAAAGTCTCTCTGAGGAAGCTTTCATGGTCAATCCCCCTTATAGTCTATTACACCAGGTTCCAACAGACATGTGTAAGTAAAACAAGTATAATAGTGCAATATGACCAAAGTAAACCTTCTGAACTACTTGGCTAAATAGTCTATAGCATATCAAGCATGTCAGATAACAATAATCACATCATCCTATAACTAGGAATGGAGAAGCATGACAAGGCGGTCTAATAGACTAAATAGGACCAATGGTCATACACACAACAAATCATGGGAAAACACATCTAAGACAATGTAATCATTCCCATTCATATCCAATTAACCTCTATGCAAGCATACAATCATGGCAGGAAATTAAAAATTGTAAAATGGTAAATCTCCAATACCCCGTTCAAGGGTATTGGGAAAAATTTCACATATTACTCAAATACATTCAACAAAAAGGCAAAAACCACCTACCTCAGTGTTGGGAGATCTCTATACGTGATCCTAAAGCCTTTAATCTCTCAAGAACACCGTATATCTTAAAAAATGTCTAAAATGTTCAATAGAGGATAACTTGAGAAAGAAGAGGAATCATGAAACAAATCTTAAGCAGAAGGGAGAGATTATCGAGGCGATCCCAATGCAATAAACAATAGTTGAATTGGAGATCAGATGCCTGGTCGGGAGCTCAGAGGAAGATCGAGGCCTTATGAGAGCTCTCTGCCGAACGTAACCTAGAAAAAGGGTGTTATGTTGATTAGACGTGACCCTGGTCCGTTTAATGAAAAAAAATACACGGCGTGTACTTCCCGTTTCCATACTCCACTTTAAGTGGCCTCCAAGTCACCCCCACACAACCATGTGTGTGGCTACTACACGGCCTGCACACAGCAACCCGTGGTTACCTAGTACACGATGTGTACTCATAAAGTACATGGCGTGTACTTGAAAATTTCAATAAATTCCTTTTTTTTCTCAAAAACAACCAGAAAAGGAAAACATACTTGAAAATATGGTCCGGGTTCTTAAAAACTTCCCCCCTTAAAGAAATTCATCCCCGAATTTCCCTAGCGTAGCGTAGAAGAAGAAACCATGAACATCTCCGGCCACTGTGCTCATACATCGGCCTCCCTCTCCCAAGTCTCAACCTATACTCGCCCGTGCTGCAATAGCACCCATACCAGAGGAACAGACCGGACACGGAGAACCTTCATACTATGATCAAAAATATGGATAGGATTCTCCTAAAATGATGCATCCACTTCGAGCTCAACCTCCTCAGGTTGAAAGACATGAGACGATTCTGAAAAGTAACGTCGGAGCTGAGAAATGTGAAAAACGTTGTGCATAGCCCAGTACCTCTAGGGTAACTACAACCGATAGGAAATTAGACCAACTCTCTCCACAACCTCAAATAGAACAATGTACCTCAGTGAAATCTTACCCTGTCTTCTAATTCTTCTGTGCCCCAACCTCGGTGTGACACACATGAAAACCTGATCCCTGACCTCAAACTCCAGAGGTCATCTCCGCTGATCTGCATAAGACGTCTATCAAGACTATGTCGCAAGCATCCTCTTCCAAATCAACTCTATCAACTCTGTGGTCTTCTAAGCCAGACGATGTCCCAAAAAATCTTCCTCTCCTGCCTCCATACAACATAAGGGAGATCGGCATGTCCTACCATACAAATCCTCATAAGGTTCCATCTGAATAGTTTCTTGAAAACTATTATTATAGGAAAACTCAAAAAGAGGTATGTAATTCTCCTAAGAACCTCCAAAATCCAGGATGCATGCTCGGAGCATATACTCAAGCACCTGAATCGTACGCTCGGACTGGCCATCTGTCTGGGGGTGGTAAGTTGTACTCAAAAGTACATGTGTACCCAAAGCCTTCTGAAGCCCCTTCCAGACCTGAGAAGTAAAACAAGCATCCCTGTCTAAAAAAATGGAGTGTGGAACTCCAGGAAGACATATAATCTCTTAGATGTACAACCTTCCCAGCTCATCAACACTAAAGGTCTCCCTGATCAGAAAGAAGTGAGCAACCTTCATGAGTCTGTCAATGACAACCAAAACTAAATCATTCTCTCGAGGTGAACTCAGTAAACTTGTCACAAAATCCACCACGACATCATTCCACTTCCACTCGGGAATGGGTAACTGCTGGAAAAGTACTACAAGTCACTGATTCTTTACCTTCACCTAATGACAGGTGGAACACTTCATTACAACACCAGAAACATCTCTATTCATACCTAGCCACCAATACTGATAGTGTAGATCACAATACATTTTGGTGACATCGGGATGAACTACCCAAACTGAGGAATGAATGTACCGCATCATATCCTCACATATGTCTACTGGCACCCATATGTGCCCCTAGAAACGCAAGATCTTATCCTCACCTATGGTCCATCCGGGAAAAAGGTTCTCTCATGACACACTCTCCTATAGGACTAGGTCTTCTGAGTATGATAGATGCCTCATTCTCACTCGATAAAGAAGGGTAGAGGTAATAGATAAAGAAGAAAGAAACTTCTACCCCTGTCTATCGTGCACCTCCAAATGAATCCCAGAGAACAAAACCATAAGATTCCACTCACTACTAGCCTCCTAAACTTCTTGTATCTGTGTCCTCTTGCTCAGTTCATCAGCCACTGTGTTTCCCTTCCCTGGCATATAGGCAAGCTCATAATCAAAAGAATAAAGGTACTCAACCCACCTTCACTATCTCAAATTAAAGTCATGCTGAGTGAAGATGTACTTGAGACTCTCGTGACCGGTGAAAACCACAAAATTATCTCCCTGAAGATAATGTCTCCATCAACGTAAAGCATGAACAACTGCTTCCAACTTGAGATCATGCATTAGGTAATTCTTCTCATGTGGCCTCAACTGTCGAGACCCATACGGAAAGACTCCTTCTCCCTGCATAAGCACAACTCGTAGACCGATAGTAGATGAATCATAGTAAACAGTATAGATCTTTCCAGGATCTAGAAAGACTAGTATCAGTGTTGAAGTCAATCTCTATTTCAGCTTCGGAAAGGCTGACTCACAAGAATCGGACAACAAGAACTTTTCACCCTTCTTAGTCAAAACCATGAGTGGTGCTGCTATGCATGAAAAGTATTTTATGAGGCATTTGTAGTATCCAACCAGCCCTAGGAAACTCCGCACCTCATAGACATTCTTTGGCTACTCCCCTGAAACTACTGCTCTCACTTTCTATGGGTCTACTGGTACTCTTGTATCTGAGATAACATGACCCAAGAAGTGAATATGGTCCATCTATAAGTGGAATTTTGAGATCTTAGCATATAACTGATGCTCTATCAGTGTACTGAAAATGATATCAATATGGGTAGCATGGTCGTGTTGAGTGTGACATTAAACCAAGATATCATCCATGAAAACCACCATGAAGGAATCCAAGTATGGATGGAACACTCGGTTCATCAGTGCCATGAAACCTACAGGAGAATTCGTGAGACCGAAAAACATAACAATGTACTCATATAGACCATACCTGCTTCGGAAGGCTGTAAGAGGTATATCTGATGGTCTAATATGCATCTAATGGTAACCGGACCTCAAGTCAATCTTTGAGAACACCCAAACTCCTCGAAGATGATCAAAGAGATTATCAATCCTTGATAATGGATATCGGTTTTTGACCATCAACTGTTTCAACTTCCGATAATCCACACAAAGCCTGAGGGTACCGTCCACCTTCTTCGCCAAAAGGACAGGTGAACCCCAATGGGAAGTACTGGGTCAGATGAAACCCTTTGTCTCTAACTCCTACAACTGCTTCTTGAGCTCCTGTAACTCTGGTGTAGCTATTCTATAAGGAGGAATGGACACCGATGTTGCTTTTGGAACAAGCTCAATCGAAAAGTCTACATCTCGCTCCAGAGGTAAAAATGAAAATTCCTCTAGAAAGACGTCCCTGAAATGATCCACCACTAGAGGAAAGTCCCTATGTGAAGTCCCCTGGTCATCTAGATATAGACTAGAAATATGGGCTGTAACTCCGCCCAATATATGATGCTCGGGTCCTGCTCTGCTCATCTGGACATCCCATTTACCCTTATGAAGAAACGATACACCCTCTGGTGATGTGAAACCCACCCTGCGTCAGTAATAGTCGACGATTACCTAGAAAGGAACTAACCAGTCCATTCCACGAATGACATCATAGCCTGTCATCTCTAGAACATAGATGTGCCATAAAAAGTGACACCCATCAACCTCTAGAGGGAACTCCCTGCACTGATGTACACTAGTCATTCTCGTCCCCAACGAAGTTTCTATCATAAATATATTAGTAGAAGAAAAGATACAGATACCAAGGCTCTCCATGAAAACAATAGATATAAAGCTATGGGAAGACCCTGTATCGAAAAGAGTAGAAGCTAAAACTGTGTCTACTAAGACCATACCTCGAACTGTAGAAGGTCTGGGATCTGGCTCTTGTTGGGTCTGCTCCACTGCAAAAGCCTGACCTGCACTGTGACCCTGTGACCCTACCTGACCACTCTAAGCTGATCCACCCTATTGTCGCTGAAAGCCTGGAGAATAGCTACCATGAAAATGACCTCCACGTCGACCTGAAAGACCGAAAGAAATCCAGTTCCCAGACTGGTGAGAAACTAGGGGCACCGCTCCTAAATGAGGAGTCATCGAAGAACCCCTGTCACCAGCTGCTGGTGAGAAGGTCTGGAAGAAATTCTGAAGGCGACCCATCTTTCTGCAAGATTGACACTCCACTGGGTCTCTCAGGAAATGTGGCCTCGTATGCTTTCTCTTTCTGCACTGGTAGCACACCACCTGACTACCAGAAGATACATTCCAACTACTCTGATATCCACGTGCAATCTCTCAGCGGCGCTTCCTGCTATCAGTAGGAGTAATACTAACTCTGGATACTGAACCACCCTGGCTCATAGCTCCAAAATCCCTCAAATTAAGCACTATAATCAAATCCTGGTAGATGATAGAGGATATCAAATTCAACCTAAAGATGTTCACCTAGGATCAGACATCCTGCCTGAGACTGTCCTCAACCTTTTGGGCAAGGAATAAATCATATCCCCCTAGAAAGGGTGTAAAGCACTGTAGATTGGTGAATTGAGAGGAATACTCCATAACATAAAGAGTACCCTACTAAGACTCATGAACTCTCAGGCTCGATCATCCCTCAAGGTATCCAGATAGAAGTAGTCATAGAAGATGCACTGAAACTCATCCCAAGCCATATTTTGCTGGTGTCCCACCTGTGAGACCACATCCCACCACCTCTTGGTGGAGTCTCATAGCATGTACGTAGCGAGATTCACCCTCCTCTATGAAGATATCTACAGATTCTCAATGTTCATTAGCATGGTTTCTAGCCATGACTCTGTAGCCTAGGGGTCCTCCATCCCCTTAGAAAGTGGGAGGATGCTGTTGCTGAAAGACTCACATCAATTCTACCATCGACGGGGTAGGATAAAAAACTCCCTGAAAGGTCTGAATCATCCTCATGAAACCCTCTCTGAACTGTGCATCAGCACCGGTGTCAGGCACAACAGCTGGTGTTAAGGCTGGCACAACTGGAGGATCCGCTGGAAGTCCCTGATCGTCCATGTCCAGTGTCTGATCACTATCTGTAAACTGGTGTACAAATGGAGGACATCTCAGTGGCTTGACTCTGCAAGGTCAAGTGCACACCTTAGAACAATATTATCAAGGACTGAAAGTTAGAATCACAATAAGGGAACAGGAGAAAGAAAGCCTTCAAGTTTTACAAAACACAAATACATGGCGTGTATGTCCACTTCAAGACGTGTACTTGAATACTTTTCCCTACCTAAGTTCCATTACAATGCTAAACCACATGGTTTCTCCTAGGATAAGACTACAAGACGTTTTTTTTTCAGACACTACATGCACTAGACGAACATCACCAACCCGTGTTGTTAGCTACATGGCCGGTTACATGGCTCACACTACACGGCATGTTCCAAACGGACACGGTGTGTACTTAGAAGATTTCACCGACCCATGTTTTTAATTACATGGACAGACTTCAGGATCACACTACACTATGTGTGAAAGACTGACAAAACATGTAAAACCTATGATTTTTATCCCTCCATGTCGTTAGTCACATATTTGAACATAGGTTCTATACACGCGGCGTGTATATCCAGTACAAGGTGTGTTCCCACAATAATTTCTCTATCCCATGTCTTTTCCCACACGACCTATGACATGGTTAGAGACTACATCGAGTGTACATACGGTACATAGTGTGCACTTTAGAAAAACAATTTCTTCCTGAACAAAAGAACACATGATGTGTAGTTAAAACTACACGGCGTGTATTCTGGGTTTTTTTTGGACAGTATGCCTCAGAAACTACTCCGGAGCCCAGAAAAACATTGAAACGGTCCCTTAAGTGCTAAATTCCGATTTGTGAGGGCCCATACTCCCCATGAATCAAATCTTGGCATCTTATACATGTTATAAACAAGGATAATAGTATAATGATCCACCAAATTCCAGTCCATGAGGGCCCGTAACACCTCATCAACCAATGTTTGGCATTCATTTAAGAAAAACCTTATGCAATCAATACCCTATCAAATAGAAGGTATTTTATCAAGGCATATATCAAAACATCATTCATATTCTACAAAACATCTTTCACAACAACAAGAAATTTCTGATGCACCCTAAATGGCATGGAAAAAATGCATGACATGTGATTTCTAACAAGTTCCTATATGATGCATGAGATGGAATACCCTCATATAATTGAGTTGTGACATAAATAGAACCTGAATAACATCAATCATAATAGTACAGAACACGTGAGTCACCCAAAAATGAAAATCAAATCAACTGTAAAGTTGAAAAACCAGAAAAATTGCACTAAATGAGGTAGATTGGATTTTCCCTGTACACAAGTTAGCTACTCACGGACACAACTTATTACCAAGTAACTATTACATCCTATCCATGGATAAAGGCTCCAAATAGTAAGTTAATAGAAAATAATTCCTCTGATACCATTTTGTAACATCCCGGTTCTAGAAGCCAACCAGAGGCGCCCCGTACCCGGTTGGTCACATGGCCTCAAGAGAATTTCCCTGAATGCCAGAGGCTGCCGACTAGTAGTGAGGGCCTTGTGTGTGATAGTGGAGAAACTAAGACCTCATTGGAAGAGTAACACAATGGAATAAAAACAATAGCAATAGATGAAGAAGTAATAATCCATAAAAAATTAAATAACAGAAGACTGAAAAATAACAAACGGGAGCACACACATATATATATGAATGATGCATGATACATATGTATAGGAAAGAAACCAAACAAATAAAAATGCTGGAATACAACTATACTAAACCAAATACAAAATAAATCAAGTAAAAAACTTCTTAGCATCACAAGCCATAGCTTTGTCCCATGATCTCCAGCTCCCCATTCAATCAGGAACCTGAAGTAGACGGGCGTTTTCCCTTATCTATACCTTCAATAATATAATATGTTTGGGCCCAAAATCATGACCCAAACAGGGTGTGAGACTAAATCCAAGTAGGGAACCAACCAAATATCTGTTCCTAACAGTCTGTGAATAAATATGGCAGGCAATAATCAAAGATTCAGTAAACCAGAAGGTACTCAACAATAAACTGTTCCATATATCAAATAAGCAGCTAATCATGCTAGGTAACCCTATGGGAAGTATACATAACTTATCCCCTCTAGTTCAGTCATAAGAATATATAAGGAATCTCTGAGTAAGCACTCATAGTCAATTCCCCTTATAGTCTAAAGTGATAAATGACTCTCTAAAGAAGATCACGTAGTCAATTCCCCTTATAGCCAACTGTGGTCAACGTCTCTCTGAGGAAGCTCACACGGTCAATTCTCCTTATAGCCAGAATTGGTTTAAAGACTCTCTGAGGAATCTCACATGATCAATCCCCTTATAGTCTAAAGTAATCAAATAATCTCTAAGGAATCTCAAATGGTTAATTCCCCTTATAACCAAAAGTGGTTTAAATAATCTTTGAGGAAGCTCACACGGTCAATCCCCCTTATAGTCTACTACACCAGGTTCCCATGGCCCTATGTAACTCAAAAAAACCTAGTAGTGCAATACGGCCAAAGTAAACCTCCTGAACTACTTGGCTAAACAGTCTATTGCATATCAAGCATTTCAGATAGCAATAATCACAACATCCTACAACTAGGCATGGAAAAGCATGGAAAGGCGGCATAATAGGCTGAACAGGACCAACAGTCGTACAAAGAACAAAGCATGGGAATACACATCCAATACAAAGAAATCAAACCTATTAATATCCAATTAACCTCTACACAAGTATAAAAGTATGGAAGGAAATTAACAAGTTCAAAACAGTAAATCTGCAATACCCCATTCAAGGGTATAGGGAAATATTGCACATATTACCCAAAGAATTTCAAAAGAAAGGCACAAACCACCTAACTCAGTGTTGGTAGATTTCTATACATGAACCTCAAGCCTTAAAACACCCAAGAACACCATAGATCTACAAAAACTTCTAAAACGTTCAACAGAGGATATCTTGAGAAAGAAGAGGAATCATGAAATGAAGCTCAAGCAAAAGGGAGAGCTTACCAAGGTGATCCCAATGCAATTAATGATAGTCGAATTACAAATTGGATGCTCGGTTGAGGGATAATAGGAAGATCACGGACGTATGAGAGCTCTCAACCGAAAAAAACCTAGAAGAAGGTGTTCTGTCGATTAGATGCAACCCCGACACGTTTAATGAAAAAAAAATAAAATACACAGTGTGTACTTTTTAAGTACATAGCATGTACTTTACATTTCCTTACTCCGCTTTAGGAGGCCTCCAAGTCACACCCACACAACCTTGTGTGTGGCCACTACATTTCCAGTACACATCCAGTACATGGCTACCCGTGGTAACCTAGTACACGGTGTATAATCATAATGTACACAGGGTGTACTTTGGAAATTTCTAGAAATTCCTCTTTTTCTAAAAAATGACTAGAAAAGGAAAACATACCTGAAAATAAGGTCTGTGTTCTTATAGGGGGGTGTAGTGGGTGGGGGGAGGGGGTGTCTAGGTGGGGGTGTTCAGGTGGGGGGGATGTGTAGTGGGTGAAGGGGGATGTGCAGGTGGGGGTGTGTAGTGGGGGGGGGGATCTGTTGGGCGTGGGGTGGGGGTGTGAAAGTGGGTGGGGGGAGGGGAGTGTGTAGGTTGGGAGGGTGGACTGGGCAGGTGAGAGTCTTTTCGGGGTGACGTGGGGGGTGTGGGGTGTACAATTGGGGGTGGGGGGGGATGTGCAAGTGGGGGTGGGGGGAGGGGGGGGGTGCAAGTCAGGGGGTGAAAGTGGGGGGGGGGGGGTAGTGTAGTGGGTGGATGGGGGGGGGGGTAGTGTAGTGGGTGGATGGTAGGGGGTTGTGGGGGGGGGGTGTGAAGGTGAGGGTGGGGGAGGGGGGTTGTGCATGTGGGGGGGGGGGGGGTTGTGGAGTGGGTGGATGGGGGGGGGGGGATGTGCTGGGGGAGTTTGCCGGGGGTGAGGTGGGTTGGGGGGGCTGTGAAGGAGGGAAGCCATCACTTCCATAGTACACCAATATGCACTGGGAAGTCATCACTTCTAGATATTTGGATAGGTCTGAGGCCTCTTTGGTTTTGGTTCTTATCTAGTCATCTTGTTGAGTAAGGCATCATATGATCTAAAAGTGACATCAACTATATAGGATGAATTCCTTTTCCCACAACACATTTTT